>OX101810.2:12500-5931134 GCA_944452925.2 Chrysolina oricalcia
GTTGGAAACACTGATTCAAGTAAATTATAATTGTCTATCAACTTCAACAAATTGTTTACTATTTTGATGCCTGGGACCCTATTGTCAAACCGTGACATATTTTGTCGCATGTGAGATATGCTCTTTGTCGAACGAAATCTGAATTTTCTTATTCTCAAATGTCGCATTCGCAAATTTTGGATAGACAAATTGTTGAATGGTCAAAGGCAGTCGACAATTTATGTCGAATGCGAGAATTTTATAAGATGCGAAATTTATAGGTTGGGTCCAATAGTTTATAGTAGGTAAATGTCAAAACATTCATTGATACTTTTTCAGAGATTTTTGTAGTGAGAGAATGGCATCTTTACTAATAGCTATAGAAAATTTGGAAAATCAGGAAATTTATCTACGGCCTCGAGAGAAACGAGTAATATTATACAGGGGTGCTTTTAAATCTCATCTCAGAAAAATGTATTAAAACGTTCAGATAAACTGATTTTCTTTTTCTTGCATTATATTTTTTTAAAGTTCGCTTTTGATTTTGGGTGCAATCATTTTTTTTGGCTTCTCTTTCCATATTTCTACTTTATTTTTCTGATGTAATGTTACTTCCAAAAGCAAATGTCATTTTATTTGTTATTATTTATGAACGTTTTACAAGAGAAGGGGCATAGAACACAATCTAACATCTAAAATTCGGTGTTGCCAGCTCATGTTATTCGACAAAATTTATCTCATGCGGCATATATGTCGAGCCCATTTGAGAATACCACATGCCAATGTTGTGAGACAATTTCCATCGACATATGTCGAATGCGACAAATCTCACTCGACATTCGAGAATAGGCCGCCTGAAACTGAAAGTTAAAGTATAATGAAAATTTGATCGAATCAGATATCCTCGGTTATTAGAGAGACATCGATACATTTATGCATTGCCCTGAGTTCACACATTTTTCTACTCATAAATCTATGAAGTAGAAAAATATAGAAAACTGGAAAAAAGCGTGTTCCTATTCAACTACAGAAGTTGAAGAAAATCAGTATTTGGGACTAAAGTTAAAAAAAGAACTTTTATTAAAATATTGAATGCAGCAATAACAAAGAAATAATTAAGACAAAATGTATCGAAGCTCCGGGACTGCTTGAACTGATTCTGTGGGGCATTCGCTTTTACAATTAATTAATATAGCTTCTTATCAGTAAAAAGGAAGTATGGTCTCTAATTTGATAGAAAACTCTATTTAAGCAACTGTCATCAAATTTGTACCAGTCTGTTCTGTCATTGGCCCAAGTATGTACCTAGTAGTGGCAAGAATCGACTCCAAACGCTGACTGTATAAAGCTCATGAATGGATTTGAAATATTCAAAATAGAATCTTGTTAATACTGATACATGATCCAAAGCCCAGTCCACAGCAATGTAATCCCGTCAGAGCTAATTAACCTAAAATTTGAAAATAACTGATGTTTTTCTAGAGCTAACACTCCCTTACTGTTGTCAAGGAATACCCCTGTTCCTCACATTGTTTTACAGTGTGTTTTTTTTTCAATCATCTAGATACAAATGTTTTTATTTCCAACCAATATTGCTACTGGCATCAAAAACAACTCTGTTGGGGGACGTTGACAAGAAAGGGATTCCTGGGTTAATAACAAGTCCACATGTGAAATCTGCATTTACTGTTTCATATTTGATTGCAACGTCATCCTTATTATCCAACCCAGCTTTCATGGCTGCTGTTATTTACCATTTAGGCCTTCTGTTTGATCATGGGTCTAAGTTTGGAAGATGTAATTCTAGTCATTCGTTTTCTTTCCGAATTGGAGAAGCACATTGGGGATTGGTTTTATTTTCTATGTTGTGTGCTTCAATCAGCGTCAGGGATCAGCTATCCAGTATAACCATGTTCAGGAAGACAACATCAATAGTTTCATACATGGGTTCGGTGTGATATGGGCTATCTTCCTCTACACAACCAATAGTATTACTATTTTCATTAACAGTTCCTAACAGAAAATGCCTCAAATTTAGTTATCCCACCAACATCAGAGTTACAAGAAACAGAATAATCAGGTAAGCTGGATTTATAAACTTGCCGTTCGCCGTTGACGTTGGCGTTCCCAATAAAAAGTACAGGAAACTCGTAATGGTGGATTTATGCAGCAATCATAAGTCATAAGTCTTAAGTCATAAGGAAGAATATTCGTCAATGATTGGTTGGTCCGTGTATTCCAACCAATCATTGACGAATATTCTTCCTTATGACTTAAAACTTATGACTTATGACTGCTGCATAAATCCACCATAAGACCTTTTATATCTACCGTCGGCGTTGCTGTTCGCCGTTGGGCTGACGTTCGAGTTGAATGAACTTCAAGGCGGACGCCAGTGCGAACGCCAACGTCGAACGGCAAGTTTATAAATCCAGCTTTATTCTTTCACTTTCTTTTGTTGTAATATTGTTAACATTATCAGGTCAAGAAAGGAAAGTGTATTCTCAAATTTCGAATTTGACAATCGGGAATGGAACTCAACAACTTCAGAGTTTTGACATAAACGGTGTCAACCCAATCTCCAAAAATTCTTATATGGTGAAACAATTCTAGTTCGTCGATGGGAAGATTCAAATGCAAAAGCCATTTTCTCGCAAGTTCTTTAGTTTTCGGGAAGCTGTGAAACATATTTTTTTGTATATTCGAACACATTTTAACTAAATGGAACACGACATTTGCAAATATGTTTCAATGAATCCAAATTTAAAAAAAAAATTGAACTTGACACTTGACAGTGATGACACATGTCAATGTCTCAATTTAGTGTTTGAAACATATAAAAACAAAATTTATTATCAACCTGACAGCAAAAAACCGATCACCAAAATCCTGTGGAATATTGTCAATAGAGGACTTCGGATAAGGATTCAGTGATGCCACCACACAACTTTTGGCTTTAAAACTACTGGCACGTTTTTCGGCATTTTTCTTCATGTCAGGGTTCCTGGCACCCTCAGGAACCACGTAATATGATTGAAATTGTTCATAACGACGGAAATATCGAGATTTTCCATAAAATACAAAACACTAGGGACTTACTTTTGTTTAGGGATTTTTCTTTCAAAATGGCGCCACATTCAAAACTAGAGCTAGAGTTTTGTTATTGAAAGAGGTATTGTGTAGTCTAGGAAGTGCCGGATAAAGCTACTGTGGGGTCCGTAGCAAATGTGAACAAGAGGCCCTTGATTTGCATTAAGTATTAAAGTATAGAAAATAAAACAGCACATTTACAAAAAGACTTTCCGTGATTTAATCGGAGCAAATTTGGAGATAACACTCGTCAAATCAATATTTCTAAGTTAATCACTTTCTATGTTCATTTTATTGATGTCTTTTGATGTTCTTGTCCCATTGTGCTCCTTAACACATTTTTATAACGCTTTAACGTTGAAAGAGAATGTTCTCCGCTGTAGTTGGTGATTATCAAAATCAAGTGAATGCAAAACACTATTTCAACATTTGGGAAACACGATTCCAATGAATTTTATGTCAACAGTCAACTTGAAGTTCCTGAGCCTCGTGCTTTTTCTTTCTGCTGTCAATATCAGCAGCCACATCTGTTTTCAGCAGCTTCGCAAACTGCACCAGTTCATTGCCCAGACTGTCTTCCACATAATCTAGGAAATAATTGACGATAGTTATTTTTAAGATCTTTTCTGCCGAGGTATTCCAAATACACTAGTCACTTGATGGTAAGCTTCCATGCATTTAGCTAATGCAGTCAATTACAACAATAAAAACATGAATTTCAAAACGTTGTCCGGGTGTTTGATGTTCTACAACTTCTTCGAGTGTATTAGAGCCTTCTTTTATGAGGTCTGTGAGCAGAGCTGCTGCTGAAATGGTCGTATTTTGTATCTTGCTTGGGTTTTCTTGAAGTCGATTGCTGATATTTCTTCACAGCCAATTAGGGCTTTGGCTTTTGCCTCTATATCCGAAAATTTGGATCGTATTGCAATGATTTATAAAGAGCGTTCCTCTCTCGTGTTAAGATCTTGATCGGACGACTAGCTAGCTGGCAAATGCGGCACTGAGTGTAGGGTTATTTCTTTGTCGGTGCACATTCGTTCCATGAAAAAGTTCAAAAGTAGAAATGATTTTCAACCATTTTAACTGTTATGATTAAAATGTAACACATACCCACAAAACTGAAACAAAATACAAATTCTGTGATGTACCCATTGTGACCTGAAAGTATTCAGGCCAAGAGCATTTTAATCAGAAAGGTAATAAGGTTTGTTTATCCGTGAAAGTTACCACTCAGAATATTTTCTAGATCGATCAACTATTTGGCAACTAGGAAACGTGAAATATGCAATTTTTTTTAATTCAGAAAAATGATATATTTTGAAATTAGCGCCATTTTGTGAGAAAAATCCCTAAAAAAAATTAAAGTCCCTAGGGTTTTGTATTTTATGGAAAATCTCAATATGAACAATTTCAATCATATTACGGGGTTCCTGAGGCTGCCAGGAACCCTGACATGAAGGAAACTTGCCGAAAAACGTGCCAGTAGTTTTAAAGTCAAAAGTTGTGTGGTGGCATCACTTAATCCTTATCCGAAGTCCTCTATTGTGGTCAGTTTTGTGATTTAAAATCAAATTCCTCTATCTGCTATCCGCCGTTGTGAAAACTAAGCTTTGTTTATCATTTATGTAATAGTAAAGTAGTAATTCATCATAAAGAGGATAGATACATCGTTCATGGAAATACATAGAGAAATTGTACAATAGTGGTATAGAAAATTCTTGTTAAAACTAATATCTGAATATTATGGTTTGAAAAAATGTCACCTCCCTTTCCCCTCTCAAAATTTAGATAGAGAACGCAAAGGAATTCGGAAAATGTTTCAACAGTTTTGGTCAGGAAAAATAATGTTGAAAAAAAAATCAATCGAGGGTCACGCCCTCTTTTCCTGTCACGAAAAAAATTAGGAAAACTCGCGAAATAGAAATAGAAAAAATCCGTAAAAATACTGAATATTATATAACCATTAAATAAAACGGGTCAAAAAAATTTACCCCATTTCCCCCTCAAAAGCTAGATAGAGAACGCGTAGAAATTCGGAAAAATTTCCAATGGTTTCGTACGTGGAAAATTACGGGAAAAAATATGTCTGCCGGTGTGCTCGCTCCCTCCCCTCTTTTCAAAAAAGTTGCGAAAATTTGCGAAAAACATCGAAAAAATCCGAAAAAATAGTAAAAGTAGGTTCAAGTCACTGGAAGGTCTCCTCATTGAAGAACTAGATTGTAGTAAATTAACAGGCAAGCGACCGTGCAACATTGACGCATTTATTGAAATTAACAGACTAAGAAACACATCCAAAGAAAACTAAAAAAGAAATGAATAGGTAAACTTAAAAAAAATTGAGAGAAGCTTTTATGCACTAAAAAGAAGAAAATAAATTTTGAAGTGAATGAGAAATCGGTAGTACTTCGGAAAAATGCGTGAAAATAACAATGACGCATTAATTGAAATGAACAGACTGAGAAACATATCGAAAGAAAACTTAAAAACAAATAAATAAATTTAAAAAAATCTTTTTATACAAAACATTTTATTTAAATGCTCTAAAAAGAAAAAAGTTAATATCGAAGTGAATCAATCCCATAATTTTATAAAATTTTAAAAGCTTGTCGCGAGAATAAATCTTGAGATAATTTTAAATGTAATTTACAATAAGAAATACATAGATACTTCGCGCGACAAGCTTTTATATCATTTAAAATTGTATAATGTAACAAAATGATGGGTTTATTTCACTTTGAAATTTATTTTCTTCTTTTCAGTGCATTTAAATAAAAGCTTTAAATAGTTTTATTTTTCGGGACTATCCAAGGAGAACGATTCAATTATTTGATATTTTTTTATAATTTGAGTATTCCTACCGCATATTAATATTTTTTAGACACTGTGTATGCGATTCCATTATCCAATGAGGATATTCATTCGACCAGTACGTGCACACAAAATTATTTTATTTAAGCAAGTTTTCAAGGTAGTCTACCGCCATATCAAAGTTGATTTTTCACTTCGACTAGTCACATATTCAATTGGTTGATACATCAATTGAATTAATTACTTCATGTTTCAAAGTGGTTTACTAGACTGCTGATAAAATAATAAATTATTACAGAGTATAATTAAGACGCTCGAAAAAAAAAGTAATGCACTTCAAGGAAATTAGTGTTTGCGAAATTTACGAAAAGGATAAAAAATTGAAAAAAGATGATGTCATAAACGTAATGAAATGGGTCGAACAACAGCCTCATCTACCAAAAATCACAGGTAAGTGATTCTGTGAGTCTGAATTTAAAAAATAATGTTTACTCAAACATTATTTGAAAATTTTCGAATTATATAGTACCTTATGTGGTGAGCATATTCATTCTTTCGAAATCGGTGGTTACTTCGTTTTATCCGTGTATTTTCTGAAATTTTATGTTACTCTCAAATTTTTATTTTTAGATATCACTCATGGTTAATATTTTTCTGCAGAAGCCGCTCATATAGTATGTTCAAAATTTCGTTTAATGACTAAAAAAACTACGTTAGATATTTCATAAAATAAAGCAACTTTTGGTATTAAAATAAGATTGCAATGTATCGATTAACCTTTGACAAACACAACTGATGAAACAAAATCATTGAGGAGGTCGACTTCTTCTTTTATATCGCTTTTGCAAAAGTAAATCAGGTATTTATTGTGTGATTATTCAAAGAGTTAATGATTTTTTTAATGATAATATTCATGCCAGAAGATATGTTATTAGCTTTTGGATTATTGATTTTGTTATATTAGTTGCGTTGGTTAAAGGGCTCGATGTATTTGAATCTTATTTTAATCTCTAAGATTATTTTGAGAAATTTTCAATGTAATCTTTCGAAGTTTTTTAACGGAAGTTCGTTTGAAATCTAATAATGTGCAGTATAAAATTTATCATAATCAAAAGCTCTTTTTTCCTAAACCGACGAGCCACCGTGTTGCCATTTGAAAAAAATTAGTGATAGAAATTTAAAAATGAAATTTTGCATAGCAGATACATTTTAATCAAACAGTGAAGTTGTATTATTCTCAAAATTAACAAATTTCGAAATAAAAATAAAGTAATGAATGGTTGTATTCAGTATGTTATATGGAGACAAAAGAAGTAAGAATATACCAGGTGTCTCATTTGAAAATCGAAAGTTTAAGTCACTTCTGGTGAAACCGGAACTTGCATGAACTTGAGTTACCTGTCAAAACATGCAGTTTTATATCTAATACAGATCCTCAAAATTCAATTCCATTATCTTCAAAAACTAAAAAGTTATTGGGGTAAGCCACTTTCCGCGGACATATAAACGGTAGTGTTTTTTCGCGATAAACTTCTATTCAACCTCTAATGATAAAATATCAGTTCGATGCTTTTTGCAGAGATGGATACAGCATTGTTTTTACACAGCTGTTACTACAATAATGAAATAGCAAAAATAACCATTGATACTTATTTTACTGTGAAAACATTATGGCCCGATATTTTTGGAACACGAAATCCAAGAGATTCCCAAGTGAAGACTGCTATGAATACAATGCAAGTATATTTTCAATCGACTGTGCTTGTCGGTATGATACTTAAATATAAGCAAAGTAAAACAGTGGTTGTCATAAAAAAGGAAATAATTATTTTACAGGTTGTGTGTACCATTACCAAAGCGAACTCCAGGTGGAGAAGTTGTGATTTTTGTGAAACTAGTAGATACTAATCCAATAAATTATATTTTCTCTGCAATAGCAAAATGTTTTGATATGATAACTCTCTCAAATCTTTACCAAAACGGTCCCCCGACTGGGCTCGTTATAGTTTTCGATATGGAAGGATTTTCGTTCACGCATTTTTTAAAAACCAACATTGTTACTATGAAGAAACTTCTTTATTACCTTCAGGTGAGTAAACTTTATCCGCATATATCTATTCGTCAGTCGGGGAATACCTTGTTAGTCATTCTACAGAGTGTTTATCAAGTACTTGTACAAACTTTAAAACTGACTGACTGAATTAAAAAGTTTATATGACCTTGTAACCACAAATGTTTCGTTTCGGAGATACAAGGTATTGAAGTTGAAATTTTATTTTCAATTATTTTGAATAAGTTTTGCAATGAATAATGTATTTGCACAAAATTTGGTGAACTGGGTTTTTTTGAGGCGAGTAATCATAATTTGGTATTGATTTTTATGTATCACTTAGAGGGCGCTTCGTACGCTATCATTATTTATTTTAATTTGCCCTAACTTTTTTGACAGTAAACTTCTGG
The DNA here is from genome assembly GCA_944452925.2 of Chrysolina oricalcia. Taxonomy (NCBI): domain Eukaryota; kingdom Metazoa; phylum Arthropoda; class Insecta; order Coleoptera; family Chrysomelidae; genus Chrysolina; species Chrysolina oricalcia. The sequence continues at coordinate 20,838 of OX101810.2, forward strand.
GGTTTATTATATTTGAATCTTATTTCTACACTTTTTTTTTAGCAGAAGGTATACTTGCTCAACAACGCAATGGGCAAGCCAGATGAAGTCAAGGTGTAGGAATGAGAGTCAAATTTTAAAAACCCCAAAATATCACTGTCAAAAAAGTTAGGGCAAATTTAAATAAGCACCCTCTAAGTGCTACACAAAAATTGATAACAGATTTTGATTACTCGCCTCAAAAAAACCCGTACAGCAAATTTTGTGCCAAAAATATTTTTTTTTGCAAAAGTTATTCAAAATAATTGAAAACAAAATTTCAATATTTACACCCTGTAGGTATCTCTCAAATAAAACATTTGCGGACATATATTCTTATATATATTCTTTTTATCATTAAATCAGTCAAAGATTCACTCTCTCAAATGAAACATTTGCGAACACATGTTCATATGAACTTTTTATCATTAAATCAGTCAAAGATTCACTCTTTGAAGTTTGTACAAGTACTTAATAAACACCCTGTATAGTAGGCTGACACTTGTTGATACATTCTCGTGATTTTTGTTTGTTTCAGGAAGCCATGCCAATAAGATTGAAAGGTCTAAACTTTTGTAATATCGTGTCATTCATGGATAAACTTTTGGCATTGATGAAGCCATTTCTGAAAGAAGAAACATTGAAAATGGTAAGTTTTAAGTAAGTAAAACTACATGCAAAAACTGGTAAAAAAGTGGTTGAAATGGGAAATGTTAATATTCATGAATATGCAAAACATTGCGTAGTAAAAGTCCTGCAATCTGTAAGAAACTCTTTCTCACCATTAACATTCTACGTGAAATAAAAGACAGTTTTGTAGACCATATAGACCAACGTATTACAAGTTGTCATTTCAAAAGTCTTGGTACTAAATCTTGCATACCTAATGAAAGGAAAAATTCTCGTCTGGCAGTCTACGGCGGCCTGGTTCTTCTCAAAAAGATTATTGAAATGATTAGAAATGAAATTTGATTAGTTTGGATATGACTTGTCTAGCGGTCCTAAGCGCCTGCCTACGAAGCAAGAGGTACCAGGTTAGATTCTGCACATAGCATTTTTTAGGTGGAAATAAAGATTATACTTTTATTTTTTACTATTTCTCACATTTTTCTCAGTTAAACTTTTTTGCCTGAAATCATATGTTTGTAGGTATGTGATGAAGCTGAAATTGATTGAGGATTTGAACCCTTTTATATTTGCAACTGATGATTTAGGATTTGCCACCAGAAACACATTCCACAAGATGAATACATTTTCAAATTGTGTAGAAACATCAAATGTAGCACTTTTGTATTTTTATCATGAAAACAAAAATTACTTAAGTGATTACTAAACGCAAGTGATTCTCTTTGAACTAAAAATAATGCATACCTAGATACTTTACTTTTTTCGATAGTTTGAACCAATAATTTTTTTATTTTGTTTCCCTCGATACACCGTCTTTTCATTTGGATATATGTGGTGACTATAAAACAGTCGTAAACAATCCTTTTACAAAAGACTATAACTTTATATAGTTTTATGACATATGTCCGACAAGAAAACAACTAGTGCCCTGGTTGATACATCGACGGATATCGAAGTATATCTATAAGACATGTAAGACAGGGAGTAATTTTTAAAATCATTGTATTGTCATTGGTTCTCAATATGTCAAAGTTTCAGCTCACTCGAATGTCGGAAAGTGTTTGATAAATAATCGCAAATTTGGAACAGGAAAAGAAGACAGACAGACATACGAAACATACAAGTTATAATTGAACTAAAATTCTATTTATTCCATATTTTTCAGATTTCATTGCATTCAGGAATGGATACCTTATACAATCAAATTCCCAAAGAAATTTTTCCTCAAGACTATGGCGGTACATCCGATTCTCTGCAGATTTTACACGGTAGTACAACTTTATGACATTCTTACATGAATAAATGTACATTTTTGACATAATTTCAGAGAAATACAAAGAACAAATGAACGACAGTGAAGAATTCTTCAAAAATCAAGAATTACAGATCGTAGATGAATCGTTAAGGCCTGGAAAGCCAAGAAATCTTGGTGAAGATTTTGGAATGGAAGGGACCTTCAAACGATTAGAATTGGACTAAAGAACATTATTGAATTTGAACTAGATTACAAAATTGTGGTAGCTAACTGGTTTTCTAACATCATTTGATACATAGTGATAAATAATAACTTTTTTTATCTTTCACTCCTACATTTCGATATGAAAGACACACAATTTGAGAAAACTGTCTTCTTCAAAAACTATGGGTGTATTAGTGTCATCAAAAACTGTATATTATAATATTAATTATGATTATTATCTATGTTGATTAGGTTATAGTTATTAGTACCTAGGTAGTCAACTTAATTTTATATCTAGTTCATTGGTATTTCACTATTATATCACTATTCACCTAAACGTATTGGCTGCTGTTTGTAACCCTTTCTTTCTCTAAAATATTCAGGGGCGTATAACCCTATGACCAATTTTTCTCGAAATTACAAAGATTGACTGAGGTTAGGTATTTAAGTAATTGAGGTTACTTAAATAAATATCACACAAAAAAGTAATATTTCTGAACTAGATTAAAATAAAGGCTGTTGGACTGATGGTATTCCATCATAGGCTAATCAATAAAGCATTTTTTCCTAACAAAAATACTTTTTTCTCCAAATGACATTAAAATCGGCCTTTTAATGATACTTGGCAGGCTTAGAAGTTGTACTTAATGCCTAGGCAGAAAAGGTCCACTTTTACTGCCTAGGCAGAAAAAGTTCGTTCAATTTCTTTGAAAAATCGGAAAAATAGACAATCAGCACATTTTCAGAGAAAGATCCTTTATTTTTCTTCTGTCTATATTCCATGAATCTGCTGTATGTGAGTTCTATACAGTTTTTCCGGTAAAAGGTTAAATTTTACATCTCGCCCTGGTCTCTTATCTCAGGTGGTGTTGATTGCATCAATTCATCCTCACTTTGCAGTAACATTTCTAACATGACAACTTTTTAAAATTGACAATGACAAAGTAAACAGTAAATAAACATATTCAACAAACGTCATCAGCGGTAAACATAGTAACGCAGGGCCCAGTTACCTCTGATAAAATAATTTAGTTATTTGGATATTGATAATGAAACGCAATTTAAATATGAAAAAGTCGATTTTGCGTGGAATTGGAACAAATTTGAATAAAAAATTATATGTTTCACACGGCAGAAAAGCAGATTTAATGCCTTGGCTGGTTTCATAGCCTCGCTACGCTCGGCTATGAAACACCAGCCGCGGCATTAAATCTTGTGCTTTTATGCCTAGTAAAACAAATAACTATTAGAAAACCGACTGTGCCATCATAGAGAAGAGAGTCCGTTTGAATATTGTGTTATGTTTTCGACTCGCAACTGTCATTTATTAATTTGTTGTAAACAATTAAATAACAAAAAACGTGTTTTTTATATTGTTTTGCTTATAAAATGAAAACTGATATATCAATCTGGCTGCTCCAATGGAAAGGATTGTGGATAATTGAAATACGAACAAAATGAAATGTTTTACGACCCGACCGGATCATTAGTAACGGAGGAAAACCGGAAAAACCAGAAAATTTTAATAAAAAAAATAAAAAAATAAAATGTTTATTAATCCTTTCAACTACCGATAACAATAGATAGGATAAGTCAATTTACAATTTAAAATTTAAAAATAGCGAAGAACAGTGATTCAAAAGACATACAAGACGGAATACAGAATTACAATGATAACTGACATGAAATGTAAAATACCTCGAATTTATTTCAAAATTGAAAAGTAGGATTCGAATTCCTCAATGGTATAAAAACATTCTCTCACTAGGAGCTCCTTAAGTCTAGTCTTATTTTTGAACAATTCATAACTCCGACATTTTTCAAGAAATTGGGTTGGCCCTTCTCATGAAAGTATTGAATCATGTGTACTTTGTGTGTGCACAAAACCGGCTCTGACGGATCATTAGTTTTGGCACAATTGCAATTTGAATTTTTTTACACTATCTTGCAACGTGCCTGGATGCTCTAGTGATGGTTCGGTTTCAATCACTAAAACAGATTTTGAAAGTAGAAGTACAGTACCATAAAACGTACATTCTCAATTTGCGCTAAAATGCTGCAAAATGGGTGAAAAATGCTTGCAAACATGACTGAAACAGCCGAGCTGGTGGAAGCGGTCGAGTGGTAGGAAAGAGTGGGAGATGAGGGGAAGCGTATTATCACGTAACCCGTTCATTAGAAGAATTCCCCTCATCTCCCGGACTCTTCTTCTACTCGGCAGCTAACACGCAGGCTCGGTCGTTTTCAGTCATGTTTGCATGCATTTTTTACCCATTTCGCACCATTGTAGCGCAAAATAAGAATATACGTTTTGAAGTACTATACTTCCACTTTCATAATCTGTCTGGAAATTGAAATCGGGCTACCACTAGAGCATCCAGGCACGCTGCAAATTCAAATTGCAATTGTGCCGCGGAAGGTGGCTCGCTCCTATAACTTCTTTATTAAAATGAAATGTATTATGGGGGATCTGCATACAGGGAAATATCAAGAGAAGTTATTGGGAAATTGTTGGAGATTTCAAAAATAATATTATATACAGGGTGTTCCATTTGAACAATCAACGTTGCCACTACTTTCTGATAGTGGCAACACCGCATTGTTCAAAATATTTATTATAATTAGGTAGAGAATATCCGAATATAGGTACTCTCCACTAAATTTTCAAAGTAATCCGTCGTCTGGTTCACGAGAAACTTCTAATGTGCCATCCACCGTGAATCATCCTGTATGTATGCGATTCCATCATGCAATGAGGATTTTCATTCGACCCAACCTGTAGATCTGTTCGTTTACTTGACCATACAAATTAGGCCAAGCTGTAGATAAAAATAAGAGGCCCTTTTCACACAAAATATAAGACGCTGACGGTCTATACTACTTTTGTCAGATGAAAACCCCGATTTTCGCCTCAGCAAAATCGCTTTGTGGAATTAAAAAAAAAAAAAATAAGAAATTACAACTCTTTTGTTTTTTGCGAATATCTCAAAAAGTATTGTGGAATCGGTTTACAGTCAATGGAATTTTGTAGAGTATAAAACCTACAAAATGGTCTTTAACCAGGGCCCTATTCTCAAATGTCGACTATCATATGTCGCATGCAACAAAATATGTCCATCACCTTTTTCGAATATGTATCGAAAAGAGATGGAGATATTTTGTCGCATGCGACATAGGCTAGTAGACATTTGAGAATCGCACCCCAGATCGCTGCATTTTCACTGAGAAAATTCGGGAAAACCTCGTAAAAACAATATTGCGGAAACTGACTGGTTCAACTGTGCGCAAGGATTTCTGTCCGATGTGTAATTTTTGCACAATCGCGTAATAAACAATTTGAGGACAAATCTTTCTAAATACGCCGATTTAAGGGAAATTATCTTATTCAAATTCATTTAGAAGTAGAAATCAATATCTACAATTTGTATATACTGTATTTTAACCTGAGAGGTGGGAAATGCGTTGAAAATGTCACTGGAAGTTACTCTAAATGCTTCAAAGTGCATCTAAAGTCGTCCGAACTCAACTCGAATTAACTTCAGACGCACTTTGAAGCGTTTTGATCAACTTTCAGTGATATTTTCAACATATTTTCCACCTTTCAGGTGAAAATCCAAAATATACTAATTGAAGATATTGATCTCTACTTCCAGATGCATAATACGACGATTTTCCTTAAATCGGCGCATCTTGCAAGATGTGCCCCCTAATTGTTTATAACGCGATTGTGCAAAAACTACACATCGGAAAGAAACCATCTTGCGCACAGTTGAACCACATGTAATCATCTATCAGTATCCGCAATATTGTTTGTCCATCTTCAGATTTATAAAAAATTATGAATTTTTGGAAAATGGTTTTTCTTTCGAGGTTTTCCCGGATTTTATCAGTGGAAAATGCACCGATCCGGTCGTATGAAAATCCATTTTATGTGTTCTATAAATCTCTACAAAGGTTCCATTGACTCTAAGACCTCTGAGATATTTCCACAAAACCAACAAGTTGTAATTTTTTTCCACTATTGCTTGTTTGAAAAATTCCACAAAGCGATTTTGCTTGGGCGAAAACTGCGGTTTTTATTAACAAACTATCTTATGAAAATTAGTATAGGCCTTTTGCCACTTTTATTTTGTGGGGGGAAACCTCTATAGCTGGTCTGCTGCCTGCCTCATTACGTGATAATTTAAAATCCTTTAAATCCACTTCCGAATAACACAACTGATTTGTATGCAAAATAATTTTTTCAAGGTGAGTGATATGTGGATTGAGAGTCCGTGCAAAACCAAACTTTTCTCAGTTTCTTAACAAATTTATGATTAGGCGGATACGCAATTAAATTACTCTATGTTCCTGGGTGCATTTCTAAACTGTTGATGAAATAACGAGTCATTACAGAGTATAATTCATACGTTCGAAAATTAAAGTAATGAACTTGAAGGAAATCAGTATCAGCGAAATTTACGAAAAGGATGAAAAATTGAAAAAAGAAGATGTCATGAATGTTATGAAATGGTTGGAACAACAGCCTCATCTACCAAAAATTAGTGGTAAGTGGAGACGTGCAAAACGTTTGCACCTGAATTATTCACAATTTTGCAGTTCTGAAATTATGGAGCACCTTTAATAGTAAGCATATCTTTCAAACCCAGTTTCATATGAGAAATCGGTGGTACTTCAATTATTTATCGAAATTGAACAAAGAGACATTCAAAAAGTACTCAACAAATGAAAAAAAAAATTGTGATTTTCAAAAAAAATATTTTCGTTGACTCATTTTGAAACCTACTGAGTGATTTTCAGTTTCCTTAAAAAATGCTTTTTCCAAAATTAGCAAAATCTCAATAGTTATATTTTTCGGAAAATAAATAACATATGGATTAAATTTTTCAAGGAGATCTTTGTTGAAGCTCATTGAATAAAGCGAAGTTGAGAAAAAATTGAATTTCTCGAGGAATTCTACAATAATCGATTTTTTTATTTTTTTCTATCAATTAGAAATTTCGCATACCAGGAATTGATTTAAAAACTCCGTTTGTTTTAAAAAGCTTTAATTTAACTTGCTTTGTGTGTGTTTGTAAAATGGGTACAAATCTTGCAAGCTGAATTAGAATTACTTCACCTTTTCCTATGTAATTGATATTTTACAAGTTGGTTCAGTTCCGATGACAATACATTAATGTCGAAGAAATTGTCTCCCCCTGCCCCCCGAAAGTTTGATAGAGAACGCGTAGGGTTTCGGAAATTTTCTTGACGGATTTGGACGTCAAAAATTACACCGAAAAAAAAATTAGGTAGGAAGGGCTCGCCCCCAGGTTTTCTGGAAAACTCACAAAATTAAAATCGGAAAAATCCGTAAAAATAACAATGACGCATTAATGGACGATTACAGTAACCATATTCAGTGTTGCCAGTGTTGCGGAATTGATTTTTTTGGTTGAATTGACACGTTTTTCAATATGACAGATAAAATTCCCTAGGATATTCTTTATAATTGAAAATTGGATCCGTTTCGACCCTGAACCATGTCAGAGGTTTCAACCAGAAAATCATTTGTAGCAACACTGAATAGGGGTACTGGAATCCTCCATTGAAATGAACAGACTAAGAGACATATCCAAAGAAAACTAAAAAGAAATAAATAAACCTAAAAAAATCTTTTTAGAGGAAATCTTTTATTTAAATGTTCTAAAATGAAGAAAATGAATTTTAAAGTGAATTGAACCCATCAGTTTCTTACAATATAAAATTTTATATGATATAGAAGCTTGTCGCGAGAATAAATGTTGAGGTAACTTTAAATTTAATTCACAATAAGAAATACATAGATACTTCTCGCGACAAGCCTTTATATCATTTAAAATTTTATAATGTAACAAAATGATGGGTTTAATTAACATTTTTTTTCTTTTTTTAGCGCATTTAAATAAAAGTTTTTCTCTAAAAAGTTTTTTTAAATTTATTTATTTAGGATGGACCTCAGCGATGTAATGATTGGTGAACCTATTGAAAACTGTCAATTATTCCTGTACATTCTCCATATAATTCATTCAAGAGTAGTTTTTATGCAAAAACATAGGTTTTTGTTGTAAGGCACTTTTTTGGAAAAATACCTTCCATTACTGACTGATCCCATTGAAATGGTTTGTAAAAACTCTAATCGATTTCCAACATAGATCTTGAAAATTTTCATCCAAATGTTTTCCGAACGATATAACTTTTATGATTTGGCTAATATTCAAAAATTAGTTTTTTCAATAAACTGAAAGATTCCAAGTTGACGATTTTTTATCTAGGGCTTAATATGTTCAAATGGAATTGAACCCAGAAGAAAAAAAATGGGGTTTCCTTTGAAAAAGTTGAGATTCTATATTTTCTCATTTACTCATTGAACCCATATTGTTGCGCACCCTGTGGATTATTCAGTGGACGTAAAAATGGTGTGTAATCCATTCAACCTTCAATATTCATGATTCACTCACTGTATATTTTTTTAAATGTTAATTCAAAAAAAAAATACGTGAGTACGAGAGGCTGCATCTTTCACTTTTCCTAAAAAACGGTTCATTTTGGGTGTAGGGTATGATACATGAGTTAGGATTAAAATCATGAGAAGAACTCAATAATGAGGTGAAATACAGGGTGCGTTATTAAAAATAACAAAGATGACGTCTCTTTCTGTGAAACAGGAAACGTCACCATGACGAAAATATTTTAGTTCTTTACCCATCCTACCAATTTTCAGAATCGAAAACATCTAGTTTTTTGTATGTTGATCGCCTCAACTCGTCAGGTATACGCTGTATAGTTATAGGTATAAAAATATCATTTTTGTTTGGAGAAAAATGCTTCGGAGATATCAGTGGCGAGATATCAGTGACGAACTCGATGCAATATATTTTTTTTCATTTCTTACATTAATAAGAATAAAATCGAAGTACCCTTCGCTCCAAATATTTCCACAAAGTGGAAAATATGAGTCAAAAATCTGACAGAAAACAACTTCTTCCCTGGCTAATGCCACAACGGATATTGAACTTCATCTAACAGATATTTGTGGATCTTTCTTCCAAGGAGACTCAATTGCAAGGGCTTAATTATTGTAGGCAAACAAAAGATTATCCTTAATTTAGCTGGGGATGACAACCTGCAGACATGTTTCGAGGTTATTGCCTCTCATCAGTGCAAGGGTAGGTCCGACATATTTTCCACTTTGTGGAAATATTTGGAGAGAAGGGTACTTCGACTTTGTCGTTTTATTCACATCATTTATTTGTACTCTCTGGCAAAACGTTCGAACTTGTTCGAATTTTCTTACATTAGTACGGTCAATATCTCGATTTTATGTTTTTTTAGAATATTTCTCGTACCATTGGTTATACGGAAAAAATTATTTGAAATGAAGATTCTCTAAATGCGGTCAAAGATGGATTCTAATAGATTCGGAAAATATCAGCCTTTTTCGAGATATTTCATATTTTCCAAAATGCAAGTTTTAAATTTCAGCTTTCCCTGTTTGCCGATAATTTCCTGGAAAAATTGTATTTGTAGGATTTGTTCGTCAATTCGAGCTCTGCCCGTCGCATTTTTCGAAATTCATCGGTTCGGCGTACTCTTTCCTTAGTGTCGATTCTATCATATTGTTTTTTCGCGAGATTCATTCAATCAATCAATCAATCAATCAATCAATTTATCAGTTATAGAAATGTTCAATTACAATACAGTAGCCTACATTATAATATACTAACTTAGGTAACACGTCAGATGAGCTAAAAAACAGATAATGAACATAACATTAAAACTAAAGAAGTTGCAGACAGAAAAGCTAAAAACAGTATTTGTAAATAGAAAAAAATGTAATCATTACAATAAAAAACTATCACTGTACTAAACAAGACATATTAAAAGCAAATATTTTTTAAAACAATCGTAAAAAAATCATTTCTGGAGAAATTCATCAATGGAGTGGTGTGCTTTCAACACAAGATGGTTTTTCAGACTAGCTTTAAAGCAATGAGGGGCGATTTGATACTATAATCAAGAGCATTATAAAGCTTAACAACAATCGATCCCAGGTGATTCTGCGCCACTTATAGTCTAGTGAGTGGTTGTTATAGTTTATATTTATTTCTCGTTGGATAGTCATGAGACTGTCCACACGTAGGAATGTTACTAATATTTTTTCTTACATACACAATACAGTGATATATAAACAAACATGGTAGTGTCATTATGCCAACTTCCAGAGAGACAGTGTTTTTCAGTTGACGGAGTAGAAATATGTGTTTACTAAGCTTGCTTCAATAACTTTTGCAGAGTTAGATACAGCCCTTTTTCTACACAGCTGTTACTACAATAATGAAATAGCGAAAATAACGATTGATACTTATTGTACTGTCAAGACATTATGGCCCGATATGTTTGGAACACGAAATCCGAGAGATCCTCAAGTGGAGACTACTATGAATACGATGTAAGTTTTTTTCAATCGACTGTGCTCATTATACCGGGCGACAGCGGAAAGTTGCACACCCCCATAACTATTTTGTTTTTGAAGATAATGAAATGAAATTTAGAGGAACTGTATAAGACCTAAAACTGTTTCTTTTGACAAGTAACTCAGCTTTATGCAAGAAGTGACATACACTGTCGATTTTCAAATGAGACAACCTGTAAATTTTCACTTTTTTTCTCCATATTATTTACTAAATACACCCATATATTACCTGTCACTTTTTGTAAAAAAAAAATTATTTTCATTTTTTTGATTATATGCTATGGATATCTGCAAATCACAATTTCAGTCCTAAAATATTGAGAATAAAACAATTCTACTGTGTACCTGCTATGTAAAATTTCATTTTTAAATTTCTATTATTAATTTTTTTCAAATGGTGGCTCGTCGGATTAGAAAAAAATATTACGAATAATTTGATACTGTACATTATTAGATTTCAAACAAACTTTCAGTAAAAAACTTTACATATTTCTCAAAATGTAGGATCTTAAGAGATCAAAATAAGATTTAAATGCATCGAACAACCTGTGACCAACACAAGTGATAAAACAAAATCAATTATCCAATAGCTGATAATATCTTCTTTCATACATATTAACATTATCATAAATATTATCTTTGAATAATTACACAATAAATCCCTCATTTACTTTTGCAGAAACGAAGTAAAATAATAAGTGGACCTCTTTAATAATTTTTATCAGCAGTGTTTGTCAAAGGTTACTCGATGCATTTAAATATTAATTCAATACCAAAAGATGCTTCGTTTTATGAAACCTCTACGTAGCTATTGAGTTTTTTTAAAGGAATTTTGTTTAAAACTTATGAGTGTGCTGTATCAAATTAATTGTAATAAAATGGTAATTTTTCCTGTAACTATGATTTGAAAAAAATTGTATTTTCAATTATGAATTAAATGTTACATAGCACAAACATTTTGACCGATAACAGTGAAGTTGTAGTTTCCCAAAATTTTAGGGCTGTACTTAGTGATTTGAACGTATCCGTAGCACTCTAGAATAAAAAATAAAATTCAAGATTTGAAAAAAAAAAAACTGGTTACAAAAAGTGACAAATGATAAATTTATATTCAGAATGTCATATAGAGACAAAGGAGGTGAAATGTAGGGTGTCCCATTAAAAAATCAAAAGTTTAAGTCATTTCCAGTGGAACCAGAAGATGAATGAACTTAGGTTATTCGTCAAAAAACGCAGTTTTGTCTTATGCAGATCCTCTGAATTTAATTCCATTATCTTTAAAATCAAAAAAGTTATAGGGGCGAGTCACCTTGCGAAGATACACGGTATAATTCCTAATTATTATGAGCAAACTGAAACAGGAGTTGTTGTCATAACAATGGAAAGAATTTTCTTTTCAGGTTATTTGTACCATTACTAAAACTTGGTCCTGATGATGAAGTTGTGATTTTGGTAAAATTAGTAGATACGGATCCAGCAAATTATATTTTTTCTGTAATAGCAAGATGTTTCGATATGATAACTCTCTTACATCTTCACCAAAACGGTCCCCCGAACGGGCTCGTTATAGCTTTCGATATGAGCAGATTGACGTTCACACATTTTTTAAAAACCAACGTTGTTGTTATAAAGAAACTTCTTTATTACCTTCAGGTGAGTGAATTCATATTTATATCCGTAAACCCATGCTTCAGACATAAGGGTATGCTTACGATAGGATTTCGTTGGGGCGACGGAAGCCAGAACTGAGATATTGCTGATTGAACAAAGTTAAGGTGAAGGTGAAGATATTTCAGTGTCCTCAATCACTTATTCTCCAATCAGTTTAACTTCACAAGAGTCAAATTTTGTGTGCTTTCAGAAAAAGTGTTCCTACTAATGATGTTAATCAAATGCTTCTGCTAATACATGAAAAATCTTACCCAAATGATGTATTCATCTGAAAAATCCTTACCAAACACAAAATTCCATAACTGTTGATAAATACATCAATTTCATATGGTAGTAGTAGTAGTAGTAGTAGTAGTAGTAGTAGTAGTAGTAGTAGTAGTAGTTCTTTGGGGAGGCCGCAACCGCAGCCAGGCAAGTAGGCCCCCATGGACCCTTTTTGCCATCCCCTGTTCTCCACTTATCTACATCCATCCTCCTAGTTTTCCTTTTCGAACATTTGTGACCTCCTAATGAAGGTCTTGTCCGACCACTCCTAGTTGATTAGTTCCTCTTGTTGGAGTTTGTCAACTCCGAAGGTCCCAAATCATAGCCTCCCGTATGCCTCACACTGGCCGAGGAAGTGAGATGAAGTTTCTTTGTCTTCTTCGCATTTTCGACAAGTGGGACTGTCTTCTATACCTATAAGTGATAGGTGTCTGCCTAACTTGTTATGTCCTGTTAGTATTCCTATAAGGAGGCGTAGTGCTTGGCGATTTCATATGGTAACTTTCCAAATCTGTTGAAAAAAGTATAGTTATCCCCATTCCAAAAATACCTCCGGTACAAAATACCATCGGTACAAAAAAACCATCGGAACAAAAAACCCCCGGAACAAAAAACCCCCGGAACAAAAAAAACCGGTACAAGATAAACCAAAACAAAATTCCACTATATAATTTGATTCAAATTTTTTTTATTATTAATACAAAAAAAAATAAACAAACTGAAAATAATTTACACCTAAAAAAATGCCACCTGAAAAAAAATACTAGAACAATAACTCTCAAGTATGAAATAACACCAGTAGAAAAAAATCCCAGTACAAAATAATCGATAACACAATTATTGCCAAAATGTAACTTGATTATGAACATTTTGAAATTATTTATGACAAACGATAAAACGCTGTCACAGCAGATGCTCGCTGCGTTCGCATTTTATAAATTACCAGAAGATAGAGACACGCCTCTAGCCTCCGGCGTATCTCTTTCCTCTGGCTGCCTACGTTCTCGGCCATGGGCTGAATTTCTTAACGTAAATAATGGTCACAACTTAACCTAACTGTTAATATAAACGAAACGTGTAGTGGAATATCTACATGGAATATCATTTAATTTTTCATTTTGAAACTAACTGAAAATATATTTGTGGCAAATATTAAAATTATTAAAAAAAAGTCGAAAAATTGAAGTTAATGAGGTGAACCAATAATTGTTAATTATTCAAAAAAATATAGACTACTTAAACGGAAAATAGTGTGTGGGCGTTTTAAACCGGGGGTATTTTATACGAGGCGGTTAAAGTCCTGGGTCTTATTGTCGGGGAGTTTGAATCCGGGGAGTTTTTTTCCAGGGGGTAATTGCCCTGATACCTCTTGAAATGAAACAGTGATACACTATGATTCGATTTATGTAGAACGCTCTCAATGGGTTTGATGTTGCAGATTGTTTTATTCTAGTATGATACTCATTTATGAAATAACCAAATATGTATTACCATTATATTCTGATTTCTTCACGACTTGCTGTAATCAGATTCAAGCATACAACACAAGGACCACTAATCAATTCCATATATCTAGGACAAGAACAAGTCTATAAAATTGCTGTTTTTCAAGACTGGATGATTTTAATAAACTTCCTAGCCACATAAAAAATTCATTAACTTTGAATTTTTTCAAGGCTCAGTTGAAAACATTTATCACATCACGTAATATTTTAATACGTATCTCACAACAAAGGCGCAGAGAAAGTTGTCCAAATGTGTTTTGTTTTTGAAGGCAATTCATGACTCACAAAATCTTTCTCTATTTGTCTCTTCTGACTCCCGGTTTCCTCCTCATAAGGCATTCTGTAGAAGTTTGAAAACTTTTTGATACATTTTAGTAAAACCTGTTCGTTTTAGGAAGCCATGCCCATAAGATTGAAAGGAATACACTTTTGTAATATTGTGCCGTTCATGGATAAAGTTTTGGCATTAATGAAGCCGTTTTTGAAAGAAGAAACATTAAATATGGTAAGTTTTGATTGAGTAACTTTACCTACATGCGAATAAAGGTTGAAATGAGAGCTTGAACGGAAATATTGTATGGAAAATGTTAATATGTGTTATCTCGATAATTATATGAAGGATTTTTTAAAAAGAATATACGAGGTGGTGTGTAACACTGTTACAAAAATACAACTTTATATTGTGACGAGCTTTATTCAACTCTGGCTGAACTCGTGTTCTACCTTTTATAAGTATACAGAGTGTTGATTCAGCATCAGCAGTTCTCATCGTGGAACTCTGCGGATGCTGATAATTAATCATTTGTGTGTTCAGTGTTGGATATGACTTCATCTGGAATGGCAATAAACTGTTACAAGTGACTAAAAACACAGTTCTCCTTCATTAAACAGTGACTTGAATGAGAATCTCTGTCATTCCTGGACAAAAAAGTTCGCTTCTCTATTCCACCAACAGCACCAGGTTGACGAAATAAAATTGAGGAATGGCTCAGCTAACAAATGAAGGATTGTTAGGAAAAATTTGAATGTCATATCAACAGTTGGACTCAAAATTGAATAGGAAATAACAGGATATAAAAAAATTATGAATTAATTCAATTACTGACAACAATAGTAGCGCCCTTCAAATGGAAACAAGGAACCTTGGAGAAAAATATCTGATACTGGATAGAAATTATAGGAAGAATAATGTCTTTGTTTTCGATCTGAATCCAAGAGTATCAAATAACAACCTTACAACATATGTGATTTCTTATCAGAAATTAATATCCTTGAGATCGGTCTAAACAACATTATATGGCTTGGGTAGTGAAAATGCACTCATAGTTTATATCTCACCTCAATAAATGCTTGTTAAATGCTCCAAAATATCTTTGGTGGACGATATGTGCAAAGAAAATCAAGCGAGCTACAAAATTCTACAAACTCAAATGAAAGAAGCCAGAACTCGTAATCTTACAGCAAATATCAGAAGACTGAAGCTGCTTTTGTGACTAGGGAAACATTGTCTATTGAGCAACTAAGCATCCAATAATTCTTGTCGACTTTACATAATCGTAAATCACTTAGAGCCCCATTAAATATCCCGAATATTCTTGTGAAAATGTAGAAGATATTGTTATGGACGAACTACATAATGAACATCCAAAAAAGAAATACCTACAGATAAGATATTTTTTGTAACATTTTCACATTTCATTGATACAATTTTTCAAAACAGAAAAAAATATTAGGAGTATATTTCATACTTCATATTTCATATTCATAAAAATGATCATCATAGATCTTGATAAATATGACACTACCAATATCATACAAAGCACTTGGCTTTCCTGAAACGAAAGATATTTAACCATTGTTGATAATTGTACTTTCTAGATTATTCATTTTTGTACAAATTTTTGGCCATTTTGTCTCTCAGTCAAATCAATCCTTCTAGTTGCCTAAATTTACAGCTGATGTCTTTTTTTAAAAGAGGATTAATAGTTTTCTTGTTTTCAAAAATTGGGGAGAATGATTCTGCATCAGTCACAATTACCTTACCATATTCAGATAGTTTTGTATTTTTTGATAGTGGTTCCACTGATGGTTTGGCATCACTCACATTATGATTACCTAAAATTAATTTGATAAATTATGTTATATTAAGAGTGTTCTTTTATATTTTATCTCATCTCAATGTTAGATGATGTGAAATGAGATTTTGAGGAATAATCTCAATTGGTAAAAAACAGTCCAACAAAACAGTCGAGAAATGAATATAAATCTGAGAATGATGTTTATATCCAGCGTGTGCTCGATTGGCAAGGGGGGAGGTAAAAATCTCACCTGATCTCAATTTAAGATAAATAAAAAGAATACTGACATCTCATATGCCAACTGAAATGAGCTGAGATTCTTGGTAAAAAGAACACGCCTATTATATATGTATCTTAGAATTCTCAACAGGAAGATAACAACGGAATTGCTGTTCTTTTGAGACCTTTTCTCCCAACAACTTTGTCCTATCCATAACATGTTTAGCACAAACACCGACTGTTATATATTTGCTCCTACGGAATATTCTTGAGTTTATCAGACTGGATTTTTATTTTTTGCCACCCATGCCGCAAAGATTTCCGGATCATTTTTGGGGAAACGATGTTTTTTATAATTATATCAGTATTTTGATCATATTTTGATTTTGACTGTTGACGTTGATCGAGCGCCATCCCTTGTTTGGCTCCAGCGTAACATAATTCACATTGGCTTAGGTGAGAATATTTTGTGGCTCACATACTGAATGTATACCGTGTTTGTTTGAAATATCAATGAAAAATCTACAGGACCGTACCGTGATCTGAAGTTTGTAAACGAACTAAAATAATGGCATGTATTCCGTATTTTTCAGATTTTCATGCATTCAGGAATGGATACTTTATACAAACATATTCCAATAGAAATTTTTCCGCAAGACTATGGTGGCGCATCCGATTCTTTGCAAGTTTTACACGGTAAAAAATTATGTTATGCTCCGGAATAAATATGCATTTTTGTTATATTTTTAGAGAAATACAAAGCACAAATGAACGATAATGAGGAATTCTTCAAAAATCAAGAATTACAGGTCGTAGATGAATCGAAGAGGTCTGGAAAGCCAGTGAAAATTGGCGACGTTTTTGGAATGGAAGGCACCTTCAAACGATTAGAATTGGACTAAAGAAAGAAATGATGTACTTTGAAAATTAAACTGGATTACAAAATTTTGGTAGCTAATTGTTTCTAATTTCATACGTATTTATGTAATAATGTAGATCTACAAGAGACTATGTAGAGAGTGTTCCATTGAAAATAAAACTGCTGGTGTTTTGTTCCGACACTAGGTAAGTAATACCGGGTGAACACCAGAAGAGGTACGCCACCTAATTTTTCTATTGTTGTGCAGATGTAGCTTCCAAATTTGGTATGTCGCCATAGTACTTGACTATGCTTACTTTAACGACACAATTATTTTTCAAATTAGAAATTAATATGTTTTGTAAACATTACTAAAGGTTATAGATCAATCTAAATGTCAATGTAACAGAGTAATTTGGATTTCACAATGGAATCGGATATAAAAAAGTTTTTTTTTTCACAACAATTAGGCCTCTTCGATTAAACTAAATAAACGGGAATAATACGTAAATGTAAAATCAACAAGCAGTACTTTATTATATGAATATCTTTCAATACGCACGCGGTTCTCTCTGCGCTGCGTTGTGCCAATAAGGGACGAATAACCCTTAGACCGGTCCTGAATGTTGCTAATATAATGATAACAATAAGTAACCGAGTTCAAGGTGAAACAGATCACTCCAAGCGCATCTGGAGATAATATACCGTTATAAAAACAAAACATTAGAGCTAGTGTGCGGTGGTGTTGAGTTACGTGTATTGAAGTATAACAGGTACCAATATGGTATTAAAATAAAAAAATTAAACAAATTAGTAACGCACACTTCGAAAACTTCCACCTTTGCCCCCGCTAATAAATGGTAGATCATTAAGTTATAGAGCACACAATTACTACTCGTTTAGTACAATATTTCGTTACATTTTTTCACTTCACGATAAAATATTTTTGACACTTAGTTGAAGGTTGTTTGTTGTCGATTGTTTCGCACGCCGCCCAAATTACCTTATGAGTGAATGTTTTTTTCACAACGTTTCGATTGTTAATATCGTCTTCGCATGAAAATCTGTAAAATTTGTGTCAACCCCACTCTTGAATGACTTCATGAATATTAAAGTGGTGATTGAAAAAAGCAACTCCAAGATGTTTGCCAATTATTGTCCCTTTCGTCCTCCTCATCACATAGTGTATCCACAGCAGATGCAGATGTTTTCTCAGATGACAGTGTCATGTCAGAAGTCCTCCCACCTTCATGAGAGTTTCCGACTTAGTTCGCGGTGTCTTGATATCCGGTCAGTTAGCCCCATCATCATCATTTGTTGTATTTGTTGAGACATTATTCTCCCTCGAAGATTTATGATGGTTCCTAACCCATTTCTTTGTGTCCTGCTCAACATTGACTGTAACAATTGATTGTTACAAACTCCCCAATATGATATACCATAACGCAAATGCGACTCCACAAGTGCATTAGAAATCACCCTCAAAACATAACAACCAGTTGCCAATTAAATTTTTGTTCAAGTTTCTTACGTGCTCTTCAAATTTCAGATTTGTGTCCAAGTAAATTCTCAAATTTTTGCTTTGTCCTTATTTACTACCACCTATATTTACATCCAGTATCACAGTATTGAAAGAAATGGCACTTGTTTTTTAGATATTTAGTGAAACTAAATTAGAATCACACCAGTCTTTGATTAAGACCATTTCACCACACATTATTTCGTAGTATTTCTTTATCTTTATGGTGCCATAATCTGGTAGTATCATCCGCAAATAACGTTTAATTTCCCGAAATTGGTGGAATTGCAAGGTCATTTATATATGAATGAAAATGTACAGAGCCCTGGGACACTCCACACCTCATGCCAATTCTAACAGAGTTAGTGGATAATTTTATCAGAGAGGTAAGATCTGAACCAGTGGATATCGATTAAGCTTCCGCGGCAAAATCTCATGATCTACTCAAACGAATGCTTTTGAAAGATCACAGCACCGCCGCAACAGCTTCTTTCAATTGACAATCTGTGGAATGCATCATTTTTGCTTCTTGAATTCTGAAAACCAAACTGCTCTGCACTCAGTATTCTATTACTCGTCAGAAATTCCATAATTCTTTTCTTTACTAGTGTGGTAATTAAAGATATCGGTCTGAAGTTGGAGGGATCTAATCTGTCACCTCCTTTATGAAGAGGAATTATAATAGAGGTTTTCAGGAATCTTGGAAAAATTCCAGTTTCAAATGTGTCATTTATGACTTGTGCAAGAGCCCACCATTAGGAAGGCTTTTAAATAACTTTTTCTACACCCGTACTATAATACCACACTTATATGTCCATAATCCGTTTCATAATCCATTATGATACAGATTTTGTAATCAATAGAAACCCGTAATTTTTCATTCATGGTATTAATAAATTTGGTAATTTAGGGAAGCAAATAGCAACATATTTAAATCTGCCTGGTCCGAATTTATATACAGGGCATTGTTTTCGAAGGACATCTGCAACCGTATTAGTTGATGCCGGTGGTGATATTACTGCATTAAAACGTCATGGTGGCTGGATATCCGATTCAGTGGCGGAAGGCTACATTGAAAATTCGGTTCAGAATAATATCAGCATTTCCAATACAATTTTGGACTCTGTTGAGACTAGCAATAATGAAATAAATGTGAATATTCCTTCCATTTCCAGATCAGTGGGACCTGGAATAAACATTTCAAACTGCACAATAAATAATATTAATATTTTTAAGAAATCGGATTAATTACAATTCTTATGTTCAATATTAATATAAATAGAATTTTTATAGTTTTCATATATCCATGGTAATACCCGAGGTAATACCATTAATTGTAGTTTTGTAGATTTTTTTATAGAAATACGAGTAATTACTGTATTTTGTTCAATACAAATATAATATTTATAGTTCATCATTATTTATCGGGTGTAGAAAAAATAGCGTATGCAACTCTCATGTAATGGTTATCAATACACTCGCATAAACCTTACGAAACTCGCCTCCGGCTCATTTCGGGATCATTTGATAGGATTTGATAGGAAGAAACTACCTATACTAACTACTCTACTACACCATGTGGAAGGATATAATGGACGTCAACGAGCTATACAAAAATCAGCAGAATTTAAAAAAAGAAGATGTTCAGTATCTGATGGAATGGGTGGAAAAACAACCGCATTTACCGCACGTGACTGGTATGTATAAATGCATGCAATCATATACAGGGTGACAAAATACTCAGTGATTATGTGTCTCGGACTTGATATAATCTCATTGAAAAGAAACGACTGGCGCTAAGTCTGGTTGTTATAAAGCAAATCATTATACAGTGCATCCATAAAGTATGGAATAAATTCATTATGCAGAGTGACCCATTTGTCCCCTCTAAAATCCGATTCAAAAGTTCTTTTTCAGTTCAGTACCGTAAGTTGGAAGTGAAATTTTAAAATTTCAAGAATTTATTTTGTATCTTGATTGATTTGACCGATACGTGATGAAAATACATAATTACTCGTAATTGAATAAAAAACACTTGTTTCTTGATTATAAACAACAAACAGGTAGCTTGATGATAACTAGGTAGCTTGCAAATCCACTCATGGTATTATCAAAAAGGTACAATCAGTAATTAATAAAGAGATTAAGAAGTGGTGAATGATTCAAATCTAACTGGTCATTGAGTAAATTATTGGAGTTTTTTATATTTAGTGCTTCTAAGAGATTAAGAAGAATTGAGAAAGAAAGAAAAGGCCTTTCTTTCAAATTTTGTATCAAAAGTATGGTTTTCATCTATAAAGTGATTTGAATAATTTGAATCTCTCCTATGGTTATCAAAGCTTCTTGTATGTTAAAAAATGCGGGTTTTGAAATGTCTGAAGGTTCTACAGAAGTTCATTTTAGGGCAATCCCCCAATTTTAATTTGTACACCCCTGATTTTTGTCACTTAGTTTTATTGTTTTTAATGAATTTGCTCAAGCTAATGTTCGTTTTGTAAGAAGTTGTAAAAATGTTAAAAAAAGATTTTATTTTGTCACTAGGTTTGCCCAAATAGATTATTGAGTAATACTTAATTGGTTCTTGTTTTTAGATGGAGACGGGGTAGACTTCGATGATGGCAATTGTGTATTTTTTCTTTTTAATAATTTCATCTATTAAGTTTGGTCATAACCATTATTATATGTTATTTATTTTATGATATGGAGTTCTTTTTTGAAGTTGAATTTTTAATAGTGTATGTATCATGCTATGGTATGATGCTAATTTATGTTGATGAGGATGTGATTGAAATTTATGAATGGTTATGTTCGTGTGTGATGGTTTTTAAATGGGTCACTGTGTATCTGAATAAGAAGATATTTTGGAAAAATCCTCGGAAGGGTCGATTTTATCTTCCGAAGGGTCACTTTTTGAACCCTACCTAAAGTATATATAGTTATCTCCATTTGATTTTGGTGGTAATTTTCATTGGGATACCCAGTATATTTGGGTAGGCATCGCGATAACTGATCCGGTGATATCAAGAATTGATGGAATTAAATCAAATGACTTCGAAGATTTGAGACTAAAACATGCCCATATACCCATGAGTGCAACAGACTTTTTCATATCAAAGTTAACACAATAGTAGGAGTGCTTTTTGAAACTTCGAGATGGCGCTGACTATATAGTTTAATGTTTACTTTGAGAATTCCCAATATAAGCTGTGATTCAGTTGGGTAAGAAGTTCCCCTATTTTATTCTGAACATAATTTCGGCTGGCTATGAGATTTAAAGTAGTTCCTGAAGAAACATTTGCCAATAATCTAATAGATACAATGCAGACGTCGTATGGGCAGTAGTTGTTTTCTGTTTGATTCTTTTCGACGACAATGCCTGTTATATACTATACAACACAATGTATAGGTTTATGCGAAAGATTGGATTACTCAAGCTATTTTTCATAATTTTATAACTTTCTTTCTCGTTTCAGAATTTCAAGTGGCATTATTTCTGCATAGCTGCTACTTTAATAGCGAAAAGACAAAAATCACGATAGACAAATACTTTACGATAAAGACGCTATGTCCAGAAGTTTTCGGGATTAGGAATCCTGAAAATCCTAGTATACAATCTGCCATAAACTGTATGTGAGTATTTTGATAACTACCTTCAAAATAATAACTGAATGGAAGTACTGAACTTGATATTGAAATGTGCTGGAGACAGAGAACACTGCAGGCCATTAATCAATTATTTCAATTTATTCACTATGTCACGCTTGCTCATTTATCAAACTTTGACCTACTTCAAAAGGAACATTTCTTGTCTACCAAAGAATGAACAAATACATGACTATTACACCCTTCAATAGGTTAACAGTGTCGCAGAATCATCCCATGTACAGGGTGTAACTATACATATAATAAGCTCATTGATGAGCTAAAATCGTCTCCAAATGTCGGTGTATTTAAGAATAAACTAAGATTATTTCTGTTGTAGAAAGCATACCACTCAGTTGATGAATATCTCCAAGATTCATATTTGATGTGATATTTTTTCAAATATAAGAAAAGATGCCACTGTTTCAAATAACATTCCAATACTTACGTATGTTTCACTCTATTGAGTGACTGTCTTTCAGTGTTTATTTTCTGTTTTGTCTTTTTGACTTGTTCGGGTAGCTAGTATTTTCCAGTTTTGTTAGGTTTCACTCAATATTATTGTGAAAAAAACTGGTACAACAACTTTTTTGATTGATTGATTGATTTGAAACAGGGTGTTTCAAAGTTCAGTATCAAGATTATCTGAAAATGATAATTTCATATCTATATCATTTCAGATTATTCATGCCCCTTCCAAGTTTAACTCCCGAAGGAGACTTGGTGCTCTTTGTTAGGATGATGGACCACGATCCAAAAAACTATATATACGCTGATCAAATCAAATGTTTCGACATGATAACCCTCCTTCATTTACATCAGCGTGGCCCAGCTAATGGAGTCGTGATCGTATTCGACATGGAAGGGTTCGAATTTGGGCATTTTCTCAAAATCAATATTGTTTATATGAGAATGTTTCTGTTTTACCTACAGGTACGATTTTATTATTAATAGTGGGATTGAGAAAACTATCGGTTATAACTGCACAAGTACATAAAAATTTAATTTCACGTTTATTTTCATATTTTGGTGAAAAATATGAGTGCAATTTCGAACACTTTCGAATGTAAAATTATCTAGTTATTTTTTTGCACGAGTGTAATTCATTGGAGTATTTTACGAATGAATAAATATTGATTCCTTTCTGAGAAATATCATCATACTGACAAAGTATAAATAGAATTGTGCTAGACCCGCTAATTTTTTTTACTTTTTGAAGTTTATCTGGCTTTCTATCATTATTATGTAGTGTTATAGTGACGGGATGGTAAGTTTTCGATAATTCATTCCTCTTGTGAAAAATTTTATATATGAGAGAAATGTTCTATGATATCGAAATTATTTTCGTAGTATTATCAAATGATGACTGCCGAGTGAAATTTGACGCAAAATACAATATTTTTTTCAGGAATCCGCTTATGAATAATTTGTCCTTTTTTCAGGAGGGAATGCCAATAAGATTCAAAAGCATACATTTCTTCAACATCGTTCCATTCATGGACAAAGTTTTAGCAATGATGAGACCATTCATAAAAAAGCAGGTTGCAAATTCGGTAAGACATTTGCAAATTATCAAACTTTGCCAGTTTTTCGGTTTCAGAAAGTGGGCGTTGGCGCATTTCAGAAATCACTAGTTTCAGTTTTTGGTATTGTTATTCTTATTTGAATGTTATTACAAAATATTACGATGTCTAATTTTTTTCTTAATCTATGTATTTTACTAACATTATTAATAAAATCACTTGAGAACGGATGAAATGATTTGGGCATTTTTTTTTATTTGCTATTTTTCTAAGAAAGTTTTCAGGCAAAAACAAATTCTGGACAATTACGAGGAAAGTCGGAAAATAAAGATAAACTTCAAAAATAATTTTTGCATGCATAAAACTGCATTTTTAACAGTTGACTTAGCTTCATGCAATATCCCGTAGGTGTAACCGGTTTATTCCCATCAGTAGTTTGAGGAAAACACGTGCTTAAAGAAATTGCCAATTTACGCCATTTATTGAAGCCCAGCTATTCTCCTATAAGAATATTGGATGAGAAATCTATGTACGCTCCTCTCTTATATTTATTAAAATTATCCAAACAAATACCACTGGACCTATAATTATTTGAGCGATAACAGTTTCTGTATAAGGTTCATCTAGGATAACGTTTAAATTCAAATTAAGAATTTGTCTGAACTTAAATCGCCAATCTCAACTCGTTCAATTTCCAAATATCAAATATTAACATTAATTTTCTTTATAATATTTTCAGTTGGTGACGCACCCACAAATGGATACTCTGTTCAACACTGTTCCAAAAGAAATTCTGCCTGAGGATTATGGTGGATCCTGTGACTCTTTGAAAATTCTTCATGGTGAGTTGAAATCTAGAAACAGAAACACCTTGCATGGTGCCAATATCTTGTTAACGAAAAATCTAGATCAGAATATCAACTGGAAGAAATTCCAGAATTGTCCACTTGTATCGATGTCAAACGACACAGCTTTGGTAGGGGCTTTTCTAACAAAATTCCATTTTCAACTTCCCTGAATAATAACCCTGTACTTTTCATAGCGAGGTATTATAAAATAGTTTCATTGCAATTTTCTACTATAGTTTTGAGGAGACTTTATAATAATTCGATTTATTTTCATAATGCTATGTAATGACTAAGAAATTCAGATCATTATTTCTTTCCAGATAAATATAAATCCCAGATCAACGAAAATGCAGAATTTTTCCTTTTTCAAGAATCTCAAGGAGTCGACGAATCAAGAAGACCTGAAAAAGATGAATACTCCAGAGAAGTATTCGGAATTGTCAGGTCTTTCAAAAACTTACAGCTTGATTGACAATTTTAACATGTTCTGCTGTGGATAATAATAGATGTTAAGACATTTTTCGAAAACAGTGATGGTCTGAGGCCAACCTCTCACTTCACTAGGGTTTATGAAATTTTTTGTTAATAGACAATTCATATTTACAGTCGCTCACACATAAAGTGAGCAATTTTTATATTTAATCTGTTTGAACATTTGGACTTTTATAAAGTGATGAAGTTAGTCTCGTTAACGATAACAATGCAGCGCAAATTAGCAAACGTTGTAATCAATAGATAGTCAAGTATAACCTTGCTTTATATGCATAAGATACTCTGCACCAGTGCTATTCGTCTAATAGGTTATGTGAGGTGAATTAACCATTTTTTTTATAAAGATGTTCCATTTGCATGGTTGCGACCCGATTTATTAGAATGTTGTAAAACCACGAAAACTAACTCACATGACGTAAATATTGTTGCCATTCAGAAAGAGGTAATAATAATAATAGTATTTATTTTCCATTATACACAGATTACATGTATTGAAATCATCAAAGTACACATAAAGCTACGACTGTACAATTCATAGTGTAAATAACTAACAACTGTAGTAATAAATAGAAACTGTTAATATAAATACGCACACCTTACTAGTCATAAAATTCTTGTAAATTATAAAACAACTCTCAATTAAATAATTTTTCAACAAGCACTGAATTTTTCAAAGTTTGTCGTTTCTTTCAAATGTCTATAGAGCTCATCAAAAATAGTAAGACCTAGCACTGACGGAGAATTCAATGCTATTTTGTATTTACGAAACGGAACATGGAAATCATGTATTCGTCTAGTGTTCACATTGTGAATACTTTCATTGCGCAGAAATGTATTCTTGTTTTTGGAAACATAAATGGACAATTCAAAAATATATATACAGGTTAAGGTTAAAATCCTGAATTTTCGAAATAAGTCTCTACAAGAAAATATGCTAGGAACTCCTGCTACTATACGAATATTTCTTTTCTGAACAATAAACATATTTGAAACAAGTGTAGAGTTACCCTATATACATATAATATGCCATAATTCAGCATTGACGCAACTTGAGCATGATGTAAGTTGCGTAAGGTAAAAATGTTTATTGGAAAATGTTGATACATGAATACATAATTCTGTACAAAGGCAAATCAAGAACCCTATCAGCTATGAATACCATGAAACTCGTAGATAAGCAATGCTCGAATCATTTTATAATTTTTTAATCTTAATTTTATATTATGTTAAGTCGTTGCCGACCGATGATGAACCCTTTACTCCCATATACACCTACTACGTAGGCTTATTATGGCAAGTACCTGTCAGAAAACAGCTACTCCCCTGGCTAAGACCACGACGGGTATTGAATTAAATCTAACTGATACTTGTGCAACGTTCATCAAAGCATCAGAGGACGCAATGGCAAGTGGTGCCCTCTGTGTCCAGCCAGCAGAATTATGTTCTGATTTGGACAGGGTGACCATCTGCAGACTAGTTTCGAGGTTGTTGCCTCTCATCAGTGAAGGGTAGGTTAACACAGAAAGACTGAAGCCATTGTTGGTTACTAAACGATCTCCCAAAAAAACTCTGTTTTCACATAAATCTTTATTATGTGTTTAAAATAAATGTTTACAATTTTTACTGCTGTTTTTTACTTTTTATGCACGTTATTATAAGACGCTTTTTTAACGTATTTATAAACACTACAGCTGTGAAGTTACCATGAATAATATTTCAATATATCTATTATGAATGAGTTTCATATAAATGTCAATGATCGAAAGGACAAAGTACAATGGAGTTCACATATTAAAGATCAAGGGTTGAAACTCCTTGAAAGGTTCAAATGAATTATTATCTTTATTATCAAATCGAATCCAACGAGTGAAAATTGGGAATGAAATAAGTGACGAACTGATTGTACAAACTGGTATACCACAAGGGACCGTGTTGGGACCGATAGTTTTTCTTGTTTACATTAACAGAATAAGAAAAATTAATAATTTCATAGGCGATATGACACACCGTTAATTTACAAGGGAACATCATGTCAAATAATAAAAGAGACAGTAGAAACAAATTTACAAAAAATTTACATGTGGTTAAATAATAATTCCTGCTTGGGGTGCAACATTCAAAACCGCTATTATCCCGTACAAACCGCCCAAAACATTCTATTAAAAATTATCTTTAAAACAAAATAGACAACAATAAGACTTATATCAAGAAACCAATATGTTAATTATTCATTCATTATCATTATACACTTATCACTGCCTAATAATAATGTTCCAAAAACGAGCAGATTTCACAAAGAAACAATCAAGAGAAACTCAAGCAAAACTGAACCTGGACGTAAAAATAGAATTCTTTAATAAAACTGTCACCCAAAATTTCATATTTGTTTTTATAAGCTCCTCAAATACACTACCAGAAATTCACAATAATACCATACCAAGTAGTGAAAACAGTTATGCCTCAATCGAAGTGTTTCAAATTTTCCAATTTTAATTTCAATCAATATATTTTTCTTTTTTTTTCTCTCCTCACTCTTTCTCAATATACGCAAAAATGTAAGTAAACTGCACTTGCCATTCGAATACGTACCATTACATAAGACATACAACTGTGTACTCTTCTACAAAAGCCTTGTATATAGTTTAGATATGTTAGTACACTTGAGAATGATTTTTAATGATAACTACTATTCCATTGTGACAATACAGCTTGAAATCTTGAATACCGGAACTCTTGAGTTTTTTTGATAATGAAACAGACCCTTAATTAGTAAATTTAATATTTAAGAGAAAAAATGTTTTTTCGAACATCAATATAAATTACTTGACACACAATAAATCACAGAATTATACTCGATGGTAAAATAAACGATGAAATGGCCAAAAAAAATTGTACAGGAATACCTATCTGTAGTATGGTCTCCTAACTACATTTTTAGAAAAATCATTGAATTGGTCTTGTTGACTTGAAAGGAAGTAACTGTGTGCTATCAAGGCACAGCGCTTTGATTGGTCCGTATATCACAGGAGATGAGGGTTTCATACACGTATCAATGTCCCTTTCTTTGTATCTGTTAAATCGTCTATGTTCCTAATGCTGCTGGACTATTGCTCAAATTGGATGAAGTAACGAAGTGTAAAGTGAGTTTTTCTCTTTGATTTGTGTACTTTGAAGATAAGTTTTTCAAGGTACAAAATACGATTATACAGTCCAATTGAACCTAAAGTTCACAATCAATAGTATACACTCTACAGAAGGCCGTTTTTATGTGTTTCAGCTCCACTTCGAAGTATTCATGGTCTTCCATTGTTCTGATCATAATTTATTTTTGTCGTTGGTGAGTACTTGGAGGTACTGTATGCGTTGGTGGTACTTGTGGTATATACATTTACACTCGAGAATGTCCGATGTATTTATAAAATTTCTTTCAAGCTATGTATCCACAAATTATCTTATCTGGATATTTTTTCCAATTGAATTTAATAATGTGAGTATATAGACAAGTGGTTTTGGTATGCCATTTTCTTAAGCAATCGAATATTGAACACGTGTGTTGGCATATCGCATTGCCTTGAATTAATTGTAATTTGATGATCATTCCGGTGACATTTATACTTTGCATGCAAGCCGCCAGAATAAATTACATGCTGCAGTTATTATAGAATGAAAATAATTACTGATTTTGATTTCCGTCAGATCTATTCATGAAATATGTACAGTTACTGAGTGTGGCCAACTAAACCAGGTATAATGCAGAGCATTAATTTAGATGATTGAAGCGTAATAAAAAATAGATACCACACAGTTTTTCCAGCTCAAGCTTGCAACAAGAATTCTACAATTACTTAGTCGGAGCAAATAGTTTCCCTTATACCACACACTTTTTTCATAAATAAAGGATGTCCCAAAACTCAACGTCATCCTTTGGAGGGCTAATAGTCCAGCTCATGACCTGACCAGAATATCACAATATGACCTCAGTAAAATATTGATAATTTTGGGGATATTGGCAGTTTCATGAATTTCGTGAAAATCGAAACTTTTTAACAGTATTTCGAGTGCCACAAGTACAAAACTTCATAGTTTAAGATTCTAATTTTTGTTATGGAACCTTTAATAACCCTTCTATTGATTAAAATCCAAAATGAAAATATCGGTGAGAAAAAAAAACGTATTTGCCCGATTCACGAGTTAATTTATTTCATTAACTGACTTTGACTCTTCATACTGTAAACAAAATTACCACGCGAACCTGGCAAGTTATTCAAAAAATTGCTCATTCGGTGTAGTTTCTCACATGATCAACATTCACTATCGTCCACTTGAGGAAAAAAAATATTTCTAGTTTAGTGCACTAGGAGCTCATTTTTAAATTATTTCAATAATTAGGAATGGAATTCGAATGAAAACACTTGGTAAATTGAAGTGACAGGTATTTATTGACAACTAAAGACAGAAAAAATTAGAGAATGTGTACAAACTGCCTGTCACCAAGTCGAATGCAAGCACGTCATCTCTTTAAAAGCGATATTTTTATTTATTTATGTCATACTAGTTCATTATTGTGTTTTTATTGCTTAGTTACCAACTATCTAATGTCGTACTTTTATACCCGTGTGGTATTGCTTTTACTACTAGATACACAATATACTATTTTATTCGTTGACATAATTTTTAGACTAGATATAGGTCTTGTACTTTGAATCGTCCTTTCTACATTTTCTTTTATGTTCTGATAATTCCCATAAAATTTGTAATATTGTCTTAGTGGAAATAAAGTATTATTATGCGCTTGTTCTCGCCTCAGTGACTCCTTTGGTAGTTCTGTAAGTAGATTTTTTCGGGTTTTTCTTACAATTGGAATAGCAAATTCGCCACCCTTCTCTGTTAAGTTGCACCGGAGCGCATTTGGTGATGATACTCTCTTTCGTCTGGACTTATATGTTCAGATGAGGGAGACTATTACCATTGTAGTTTATCATCACAATTTCAATTTACATTTTTATTTCTAGTTGAAAAGCTTTGTCGATAAGTTGAAATACTTCTGACATTGAAGTAAATTTTGACTTTGACGAATGGCATGAGGGAAGAAGAGACAGTGGATGAGAGTAAACCACATCGAGTGGTCCAAGCAGATAAATTTCGACCTCAAAAATTCGACATCCGGACCTTTGTTCCAGTTTTTATTTCTTCTCATTCATCCGAGTTCCTCTAAATATAACCATATCGTGAATATTCATCACAAAATATTTATTACCAATCTTAATTACCCATAACAATAGTAATTTGTCCGCTGTATAGCGTGACCGGTGATTTTTAAATTTCATATCATGTCCTCTCATATATAATTGGTCAGTTGGATGCAAGTATCGGTTGAAGATTGATACATTCAGTAGTCAGGAAAATGTCATTCCAAGAAATAAGCGTATCAGAAGTATATAAAAAAGATGAGAGTTTGAAGAGGGAAGATGTGCAGAGTTTATTAGAGTGGATTGAAAAGCAACCTCATCTACCCCAAGTCACAGGTGAGAAATACAGAAAAAAAAAATATGAAGTGGCACTTGAAATTACTAAAATTACAAAAAAAAATTAAACAACTTGAAACTCTACTTTCCATGGCCAATCCATAGGACGTCTAATGCTTCCTCAGTCATGCACTTTAGTTTCACAGTTTTTTTTTAGAATTGCAGATTGCACTTTTTCTGCAGAGCTGTTACTACAGCAATGAATTGGCAAAGTTTACCATAGACACTTACTTTACTGTGAAGACGTTGTGTCCCGATATCTTTGGAAATAGAATTCCAAGGGATCCACTAGTACAACAAGCCATGAATTGTGTGTAAGTATAAATGAGCACAAAGCTGTATTTCCAACTTGCTAGATAGTAACAAATAATTTGGTACATCCAATATGATATGGTGGCTACTTATACTCAAATCAGTTTGAAGGTTTTGGGTTATATCCAAAATTAAATTATATATAGGCAAAATAAGAGGCTCTTTTCTCACAAAATAAAAGACGCAAACGGCCTATACTACTTTTTGTAAGATAGTTCGTAAATGAAAACCCCTGTTTTCGCCGTTTTGTGGAATTTTTAAACAAGAAATAATGAAAAAAATTACAACTTTTTTGTTTTTTGCGAATATCTCAAAAACTATTGGACTAATCGTTTTACAGTCAATAAAACTTATGTAGAGAATTATAAAATCTACAAAATGGTTTGCAACACGACAAGATCGGTGCATTTTTCACTGAGAAAATCGGGGAAAACCTCGAAAAAGAGACCATTTTTCAAAAAAAATCATTATTTTTATAAATCTGAAGCTGGACAAATGATATTGCGGAAACTGATAGATAATAACATCTGGTTCAACTGGGCGCAAGAAGGTTTCTGTCCGATGTGTAGTTTTTCCACAATCGCGTTATAAACAATTTATGGGCAAATCTTTCTAAATGCGCCGATTTAATGGATTCAAATTCTGTAAACGGCATTTGGAAGAAGAAATCAATATCAACAATTTGTTTATTTTGGATTTTAATCTGAGAACTGTGTTGAAAATGTCACTGGAAGTTACTCTAAATGCTTCAAAGTGCACCCCGAAGTCACCCGAACTCAACTCGAGTTAACTTCACTGACTTCGGCTGATTTCGGACGCACTTTGAAGCGTTTTGATCAACTTTCAGTGACATTTTCAACACATTTCCCACCTCTCAGGTGAAAATCCAAATATACAAATTGTAGATATTGATCTCTACTTCCAGATGTCGTTTACAGAATTTGAATACGACCATTTCCCTTAAATCAGCGCATCTTGCAAGATGTGCCAATAAATTATTTATAACGCGATTGTGCAAAACCTACACATCGGACAGAAAACATCTTGCGCACAGTTGAACCACATGTTATTATCTATCAGTTTCCGCAATATTGTTTATTTAGCCTCAGATTTATAAAAATTATAAATTTTTGGAAAAGGGATCATCCTTTTTTAATATTGGTATATCTATTCCTTACTTATTCCTATTCCTTACTATTTTATTGCAGACTTATAGCGCCTCTTCCAAAACTAACACCTCGGGAAGAACTGGTAATTTTTGTGAAAATGATGGACTTTAACCCAGATAATTATAATTTTGCTACCCAAGTTAAATGTTTCGACATGTTAACTTTGCTTCATTTGCATCAAAATGGTCCTCCTAAAGGTGTTGTTATCATAATGGATATGAAAGGAATAGTGTTTGGGCATTTTCTCAAACTCAGTGTGGTAGTAATGAAGAAATTTTTATATTATCTCCAGGTAAGCGATAATGTCGAAACTCTCTTTTGACTTCTGAAAAAATCACCAAAAATTTCAATAAACCACTATACTTCCACTTGATTCGCTTTGCATCTATTCAAAAAATTATAGTTGGTAAATCGTGGAAGATTATTATATTGTTTTTGTATGAGTATAATAAATGATTATAATTAAGATATGTTTTCCTACAGTCCTATATGTACCTATACAGTCTTCAATTATTTTAGGAAGGGATGCCAATTAGGTTAAAAAGTCTACAGTTCTTCAATATTGTTTCATTCATGGATAAAATTTTGGCCCTAATGAAACCATTTATGAAAAAAGAGTTGATTGATTCGGTAAGTCTGTATGGGATATCCACTATAAATATGATTAAATTTAAATATGTATTTTTGCTGAAAAATCATGTTTTACATTGGAGAAACCTGTCTGTTTCTGAAATCGTTCAAGAATGCCCACTTTCTCGGAGCAACTTCAGGCCTCAAAATACGCTAATCTAGTATTTTAGTCCGTTGTTAAGCAACGAACTTTCCCGGACCGTTTTAGGACCTAAACGGTACGGGAATAGTAATTTACGTAACAAGTCCGGAAAATACTGTTTTTTTGGACGAGTAGACCAAATTCTAGGACGAGCGTTAGCGAGTCCTGGAAGTCTGCGAGTCCAAAAAAACTGTTTCGGACGTGTTGCGTACACTATTTTTTCGGCAACCATGTAGAATAACAAATCAATGAGACGCGTTTAGTCTAAGAGACGAAGAGAGGTCGACCTGCGACCATCTGTTAACCGGATGAAACGATTCCAAATTTGAATATTTCTAATATTTCAGTTCTTATTTGTATTATATATTGAAATTCGAACAGAAACATTCTAATTCTTATTTATATTAATATTTGTATTAAAATTCGTGCACTTCCCGGACTAGGCCAGGAAGTGCTACTTTCCCAAAGAAAAAGTGTCCGGGAAGTGAACACTTCCCGGGTGGTTGCCGAAAAAGTATTTTCCCGTACAGAAAACGATCCGAGAAAATTTTTGCCGGCTTGTTTACATTTTAGACAGTTAATGAATTCACGCAAAAAATATGTGTAGAATTCCTTAGTTTTTGATAATGCTGATTGCGGATTCAGAAAAAATAGTATGTGTACCTCGTAGTAAAAGCACATTCCCAGACTTCAATGTTTGTTGCCTTTGGCTTAACGCCTCGGCCAACAATTTACATTGTCGTCCAGGAATGTATTGCGTTTACTACTAGATACACAATATACTATTTCCTCGCATGCGGGAGGAATGACAATTTCCCCACTAGTTAAACAAATAGCTATTCAACAAGCTAAGTACTTTGTTATCGTCATATTTTAACACTCATAACAGCCATTTTCAATGACAGTGGTACAAAAAGGTTTTAATGAATTTAAAAGCAGAAAAAAGGCAAAATATCAGATAATAAACTTCCTATTTACGTTCAATTGTTTTCAATATTCGCCATTTATGTTTCAGTTGATGCTGCATGCAGATATGGATACTGTATACAAATATATATTAAAGGAAAATCTACCCCAAGAATACGGAGGATCTT
Organism: Chrysolina oricalcia; assembly: GCA_944452925.2. Lineage (NCBI taxonomy): Eukaryota > Metazoa > Arthropoda > Insecta > Coleoptera > Chrysomelidae > Chrysolina > Chrysolina oricalcia. Next base: position 54,928 of record OX101810.2, read on the forward strand.
GCGAGTCTTTGAAAATTTTACAAGGTGAAAATTCAACAGGGAAAGTCATATTATATGATAATTCAGTTCTTTTCTAGAAAAATATAAGGCCAAAATAAATGACAATGCAGAATTTTTCAAATTTCAAGAATCCCAAGTTGTTGATGAATCCAAAAGGCCAGGAAAACCAAAAAGTGTCAGCGATGTGTTTGGAATGGAAGGAACATTCAAAAAATTAGAAGTTGATTGAGTGGAAATCAATTCTGAATTCAAAAGAACAAGTCGTGTGTCTTTAATTGCAATCAAATTTTCATAGAACGACTTTCACTTTCAATCACTACGATTGAATATTATTTGTACTAATAAAGGAATAAATGAAGTATTACAGCATCAGGGTTAAATATGGAGTTTTTTGTCCCCTTATATCCGACAAATCCGTTGTCATCAGTCCATATTCTGTTTTTTTAAACTCGCAACTGTCATTTATTAATTTGTTATAAACATTTCAATACAAAAAAAAAACGTGTTTTTTATTATTATTTTGCTTATAAGAGGAAAACTAATGAAGAAATCTGGTAGCTCCTGTGCGGAAAAATGTAAAAAATTTAAATATGAACAAAATGAGATATTTTACGACCCTATCGGATTATTATTGACGGAGAAAAACCGGAAAATTTTGTGATTTTTTAAAAAATTCATAACTTCGCCGTTTTTCAAGAAGTAGGATTGGATCTTCTCATGAAAGTATTGAATCATGCGTACTTTATGTGTGAACAAAATAGGCGCTGTCGGATCATTAGTTTTGGCGAAATTTGCAGCGGGTCTGGATGCTCTGGTGATAGTCCGATTTCAATTTCTCAGATTTTGAAAGTAGAACTATTGTACCACATAACGTATATTCTCATTTTGCACTACAATGTTGCGAAATGTGTGAAAAATGCTTGCAAACATGACTGAAAACGTCCAAGCCTACGTAAGCGGTCAAATAGGAGAGACTGGGAGATGAGGGGAAGCATATTATCACGTAACCCGTTCTTTAGAAGAATTCTCTTCATCTCCCGGCATCTCCCGAACTTTTTTTGGCGAAAGAAGCACTACGCCTTACTTCTTACGTTTTAGTCCTACGTCTTACGCACTACGTCTCACGAACTACGTACGTTCCACGTCTTCTCTTATGAGTTACTTACGTCTTACTTACTTACGTCTTACCTCTTACGATTATTCAAAAACCATGCTGAATAAGTTTTTTACTTCTGCACTACAAGCTCCTCCGAGGTGACAAATTTGAAGCCAATCTTCTCAGATTGACTTCAATTTCATAACTCTATGAAATTTGTTGAAAAAAGTTCAAAAGGGTTAACAAACGTAGAATGGTTAAGGCTTTCGCGGCCGAAGTTTTCAGTGTCACAATTTCCACTCGGGTTTGAAAGCCGTCGTTTTTTGGATTTTCTTCCTAACGTTTCGCTTTCGCGAGTGGCTAGCTTCTTCAGAGGCTTATTCATCATGAATAATCTCAGATGACTGGAGAATGGAGTTTCCGTCTGCGGAGATTGTATTTAGGTACAGATCGACAAGCGTAAGGATGCCTCTGAGATGCGCAAACGATAGAAAGCGTGAGTAGATGTGCGACAAAGAATAACTGTTGGAATAAGGCAGAGCGATTGAGCTCCTGTCCCACTCCAGGGACAATTCTCGGAGGCATTCTTACGCTTGTCGATCAGTAGTCTTATGCGTTAATTACCGTATCTGGATTTGGTTCTCACTAACCCTAAAAAAGGTGTCAATTAATTTTATGGATAATATGCTTAACCCAGTTACGGTAATGAGCAATTCTGAAATAGCAGAGGTAAAGGATATCAACGACATTAAAATGGCAGGTAGAAAGGGGTCGATTTTAGGGTTAATGCGAATGTACCAAATCCAGATACGGTAAATTAACGCACAAGAGTACCTAAGTCAGAAATTTTTTTTGACTTTGGAAATTGATTGACCAGTGAACTTTTTTTATATCAATCAGTATACTCTAAACTGCTTATAAAAATATCAGCGAAATTGCTAATTACTTTGTGCTTTTAATGTAAAATTTACTCCACAAACTGGGCTAAGAGCAAACACTACCTTGGTAAAACGAGAATCGGTTTTACGCCTAAAGTTTCTGTTTAATATTAGTTTTTTCTTTAGAAAATGACTCAATGTTTTTGTGTAAATTCGGGAACTTCAGTGATTTTTGGTTAGGATAATCTTTAAGAAAAAAATTGAAATGACATGATGAATTGAAAAAATGCAGATATTCCCGAATTCTTATGGGACCACCGAGCATACACAAAGAATATCCCTTTCATGAAACGAATGGTTTTTACAAAAAACAGATTCTACGATTGGGAAATGTGTATCTTATTGGCGCTGTAATCGAGAACGGACAGGCGCTATTTTGAACGAGGTAATTATGTTCACTCACACTCTTGATAAGTATGCCTACAAAACTTAGCTGGGAGGGGTGAGGAAGAAATTCGACTGTTCGGTGTGACGCGTTGATGTTGGCTCTTAACATTAGGTAAGTATTTTCAATAAATCAAGGAATAGTCGATTAAACAAGTGCCCTATAACAAATTAGGATTCACCACGCACTAAACAGTCGATTCAATTTTCACTTATTTACTACAAACTAAAGATGTTTTTAGCAATAAAAAACATTTACTGGAAAGTTAAATGATTCACCAAACACAAACACTGAAGAAAACGCCGAAAAAATATTACTAACTGGAAGAAAACCCGCTATCAAAAAGTATAAAAATACACGATCTCTTATGGCAGACGAACAGTTCTGGAGGCCAGGTGACGTCAAATGACGATGCACCCCCGCTGAAATTTGACTAATGTACGGAGATAAGTCCTTTGAAGTGTATAATCGTTGAGTGATTTCCCCAGAAAATTGATTGTAGCGACACTGAATAGGAGTACCTACTGGAATCGACCACTGAGACCCTATTCAACGATTATACATTAAACAGGATGGCCCATTTCCTATATCCGTACATTGGTCAAATTTCAATGCGGGTGCATCGTCATTTGACGTCTCCTGGACTCCAGAACTGTTCGTCTGTTTATACTTTTTGATAGCGGTTTTTCTTCCTGTTAGTAAAATTTTTCCATCGTTTTCTTTAGTGTTTGTATTTGGTGAATCATTTAAATTTTCGGTTAATATTTTTTCATTGCCAAAAACACCTTAGTTTGTCGTGAAAAAGTGCGTGTTGAATATCCTACTTCGTGATAGCATAGTATAAAGATTAATTATTTATCCTTATACAGTGGTGATGGTACCATATTGTTTTATTCGACTATTTCTGGATTTATTGAAAATACCTACTTGAGGTAAATATATAGCTCTCGAAAAATGCTTATGCCAGTCGCTCAAACTGTATTGCTGTACAAAACACCACTCGAGCAAGCTCTCGTGGTGCTTCTAAGCAACACAGTTTTCGTGACAGCAAGGTGGAAGTATTTTTTGAAAAATCAGCATTTTGTCGGGATATTACTACTGATAAGCTCATTCTGATCATTTACATATTTGTCGAAATAACAATCCAGGAAGTACAGTCGATATTTTTTATTCTGCCGGCGCCCAGTTTGATGTTGTGAAGTTTTACGTTTTGCAGTTGGGATCACCGACTTAACCTTTAAAGGTTAAGTCGGTGGTTGGGATAAATATGAATCTGTTTATTTCATTTCCTAATCAAGTAGCTATCTGATGGAATGAAGTTTGCCAGTTTCTTTATTTGATATAGTTCGTTATTTTCAGGCGCTCACCTTACGGTGTCCCAAAAATAGTTAAACGAGAAGGCCTAGCTAATTCCTCTATGAGAACAGGCAATGAATATAGAAGAAGATCTTAAAAGACAACATGCGATTTTATCTTTTTTTTTTTACGATTTGAAATCGCGAATACTCGCGAGGGTATGAACGATCCTTAAACTTGTGATTTTGCCGCTTTAGTTCTGTGGTCGACGACTCGTCGTCACAGAACTTTTAAGTTCTGTGCTGGTCGTCCATTTTCCTAAAATTGTTTTCAATGAATACTGAAAGGTGGCAGTGTAGGCAAACTCGACGTATTTTTAATCACTAACATGGCAAATAATTTTCATTGCATTCACTCTTGTGTTTTTGTCATGTGTTTGTGAGATATTGCTTTCGAACGTATTTCCTAGCGTTTGACACACTTTAAAAGTCATAAAATGACAGTTACGCCATTGCCAGAAATTTGAATAAATAAAAACATAGATATAAATGTGGTTATATCTGCGTGAAGAATTAATTTAATTCTAAGTTTAAAGTTTATATGTAACAATAATCAAAATGCCTGCATCTATAGGCGTGAATCTGCGTGTTACAGGACATTGCCGTCAAGGTGGTAGGAAATATATGGAAGACTTTTTCTCTGTGGCATATCAACAAACTGAAGACGAAAAAGATTTAGAGTACGCGTTTTTTGGTATATATGATGGGCACGGTGGTGCAGAAGCAGCTGCCTTCGCTAAGGAGCACCTCATGGAAACTATCATAAAGCATAAAAACTTCTGGTCTGATAATGACGAAGATGTATTGCGAGCAATCAAAGATGGTTATATTGCAACACATTATGCGATGTGGAGAGAACAAGGTATAGAATATAGATGGAGCAGAGAGACCTCATGTCTATCAAATTATATGCTAATAAATATACAAATTCTAAATCAATCAAATTTTTTTTTGAGGTTAGGTTCTCAGTCCTCTCTTTTGTACTTGAGATGTGAAGAGTAGCACTGTTGTTTTTAGTAGTTTGATTTAGTTATATTGTCAAAAACCAAATAGTTTCCATGATAGATAGGTAGGTAATAAATTTTGGACTTTTAGAAAAATGGCCAAGAACTGCTTCTGGTCTGCCAAGTACCGCAGGAACAACTGCAAGTGTAGCGTTCATACGACGTGGTAAAATTTATATTGGACATGTTGGAGATTCTGGTATAATTCTTGGTAAAATTTGATTATTCCTATCTGAACTTGCAATGATTTTCAAATATTTTTTCAGGTTATCAAGAACCTGGTGCATCAGAGTGGAAAGCAAAAGCTCTCACAAGGGACCATAAGCCTGAGAATGTAGATGAGATGACTCGCATCAACAGTTGTGGTGGAAAAGTGGTGTTGAAGTCTGGTAAGGCTTTTACTATTTCTAAGAGTCTACTTATAGAAAACTAATAGTGTATAATAAAGTACTATTTTTTTCAAGGTGTTCCCCGTGTGGTATGGAATAGGCCCAAAATTGGTCATCGGGGACCAGTCCGTCGTTCCACACCAATAGACGAAATACCATTTCTGGCAGTTGCCCGAAGTCTTGGCGATCTATGGTCATACAACTACCAAAGCAACATGTTCATTGTTTCACCAGATCCAGACTGCTCAGTGCTCAAAATTGACACCAACATTCATCGTTGCCTCATATTTGGAACAGATGGACTTTACAACATGCTTAGCCCCTCAATGGCGGTAAAGTACTCTTTTTAATGATTTCTAGAGCAAATTATGTTTGATTTTAAATATTTATTGATCAGGTATCTATGTGTGAAGTTCTAGAATGGAGTAATAATAATGAAATTCTAATTATCTTGTTAGAATCTGCAAAATTGCAATATAAAAATTCCCCAGCTGGCCCCTGGTAACCTATTTTATGAGATAACGAAAAGTAAAAGTAAAAATATCCAATGGAGATGTAGAAGCCACAAAGTTCGTTGTTGAAAGTATCACCAATTTTTTATTTTTGTTTTCATCCAGGTCTCTACTATACTGTACTTGCCTCTATAGTTTGTACAATCAATCTTATCCCCATTTTTCGATCCAGGGAAAATAATTGATACTTTTCAGTCATTGGGTATCTGTTCTTTAGTCCATGCTTTATTAAAATGTGTTTATTGTGTTTTTTCCCTGTCATAAAATTGTATGTATATTGGGAAATAAATAAAATATGCTCAACAGTATTTTCAGCCCATTTTCTCCCACATTTTTTAACATTTCAGTTGTTTTGTCATTTAAAAACTCTTGAAAATATTCTCTCCATCAATTCATTATCTCTCTGTCTTCCCTTACAATTCTCCCTTTTTGTCTTAATGCTATTTACCTCCGGTGTTTTCTCTTGTTTTTAGCGTTCTATAGTTATATAGTTTTTTTTGGTTTGATTTGCTATCTGAATAGAAAGAATAAAAATCACTCTTCTGACATCACAATGTCTAGTGTTTTTAATTTTTTTTCAATTTTTTTTTCATATAGTCTTCTGGCTATGAAGAGTTTGAGTAAGGTTTAAGTGTAAGCGTGACTTAAGTCATGTATTGCACTTAGTTGACTTTAAGAAAATCATTAATCGTTCTTTTTATTTCAATGATTTTTAAATGGATGAAAATACAAGCATATGGATCATCACCTTTCGAAGGATATCCTCAGCAAAGCGAAATATCTAAAATGCTACTTTGTCAACAGGTCCATATTGTCCAGCAAGTAGAACGGCATAACGAAAACGCAGCACTCAGCGATTCTACGTACAAAACTTGGTTGAATCCCAGCAAACTGTTGGTGGAAAGAGCTCTTGAAAGGTGGCATTCAACCAAAATGAGGGCAGATAATACATCTGTGGTAACTTTGATGCTAGATCCTCCTGGTCCTCCCAGGGCGCAGGTTTTGAAAGATCGCAAAAAGAATTTGCCAGAAAGAGGTGAGTTGAGTACAAATGTGTTCAAATGCTGATTATAGTCATCATTTAGTACACTAAATACTAAATTATATTTTTATTGATTGCTTTAAACGATTTTTTTAACAAATTTTACTTGCTTGCCTTGTGTTTTATTTTAATATTTAATTAATTTTATATTTATACTATTTTTATACTTACTTTCAGACATTTATAATATTGACTTTTTCTTTGTTTATTGTGCATTGACTCTTTCAACTATACTTTTCAACCAAAGAAATAAATACTAAGAATTAAATGAAAAATACTTGTTTTTTAAAATATCCACAATATATTATTACTACACGTAATTTGTGACGCGTTTCGCTATTACTATAGCTTTCTCAAACAAACAATGGTATTCAGTAAATGTACTATTATATTAGTTTGAAATTGGTAAGTAGAAAGAAGGTATTAATTATAATAAACAGGTAGTTTCCTTAATATAGGAATTCATTCAGGGTAATATCACAAAGATGCACTTAATTATTGAAGAGATTAAGGAGAGGTGAAAGATTAACATCTACCTGGTAATTGACTAAATTATTGGATTTTTTTTCTTTTGTTGATCTCCATTGCTTCTAAGAAATCAAGTTTGGAAAGTTTCAGAAGGAAAAGGCTAAAGCCTTTTCTTTCTGAATGCAAAATTTCAAAATCTGAATCAAAAATATCGTTTTCATCTATAAGGTGATTTGAATAATTTGAATATCTCTTGTGGTTATTAAAGCTTCTTTTATGTTCAAGAATGCGGGTTTTGAAATTTCTAAAAGTTCTACCGACATATATTTTAGGGCAATCTCCACATTTTAATTTGTAAACCCCAGATTTTTGTGATTTCTCGGTTTTATAGTTTTATTGTTTTCGATGAATTTGCTCAAATTATTGTTTGTTTTGTAGGAAGTTGTAAAATTGTGGTTTGTTAAGATTTTATTTTGTCACTAGATTTTCCTAAATAGGTTAATGACCAATACTTCATTGGTTGTTGTTTCTGGATGGGGTAGACTTCGCTGATAGCAATTAAGTATTCTTTTTTTTTAATAATTTGATCTATTAAGGGCCAGTTTTTCATGTTCCAGTTAAACTCCAGATAACTAACTAATAGTTTAGAATGTGATCCTTCAAACGTAATTTAAAGAATGTCGTTCACCATCTAAACTATTAGTTAGTTATCTGGAGTTTAACTGGAACTTGAAAAACTGGCCCTAAGTGTAAATAAATCCCGGAGCAAAAAATTCTTGATATTTTGCTTAAAAATAAAAAGGTGACCACGAAAAAGCCAGTAAACCATTATTTATTTTTAAAATACCCATTTTAAAATGTTTGTGACTGTTTATATAATTTTTTTATTTTATTTACAAATTCATATTTACATCTACTAGCTTTGTCAATAAGAATAATATTATTAGATAATAAAGCCCAGTTTGATTTGATTTGATATGTACACAAAATAGATTTTGACATTACTACGCTGATCCATTAAATTCATTATTATTTTTCAGGGTTGAAAATAATGACAAGATTTGATGACGAAAGCTCATCTCAGGAAAACAACAATCCCACCAATTGTGATAATCCATCAGTAGAAGAACCGAATCAAGCGAATGCTCAAACCGTTCTTGAAACTCTCCCTGAACCCGCACCAACCCCTACACCGGCCGCATCTACACCCGATCCTGCAAACGTAGACACAGATGAAGGCCCAAATCTGTGCACGACAGTATTGTCCGAAAGTACGCCAGTCTCCTCAAGTGACCTTACAGTAAATTTTCCATTGAAAGAAAGGAATTTTTCAACGAAACCGAGGGAAAGCACCAGCTTCGATCCAAGAGAACCCCTTCCGAAAAACCTGAGTGCCGATAATGAAAAAGAAAACCTGAAATCTATCGATAGTAACGACAATACCATTCAGTGTAATGAAGTGTCTTCAAGCAATATAGAAGTCGACAATACCACCAACGACGAAGAGCATGTGACAGATAGATCTATTACGTTTGTATTTCCAGAACGGATCCTGCGCAGCGGTAGAAAGGGAAAAAGTGAAGAACCATTGGGAAGCCGAATAATGACTGAGGAGGAAGAAGAAAAAACGAAAGTAGGTATTTGTGATTCTGCATTGTTTTTATTAGTCACGGGCTTTTTAAACGTAACAATTTAAAGGATGAACATACTTGGGGGACAGCAAAACTGTTATTGAAATGAAGAGTTTTCGTCAACTTTAATTGAATAATTTTTTCAAAATTAATAAAATACATTTGAAAAACTCCCATATAGGGATGAAAATTGTTTTTAATTTTCAAATACAATTATAAGCAGTTTTTTAATCTACCTAGATATTGAGTAAGGTTATTCTGGACTTTCATTGTCTAAAAAAGAACGAAGAAAAAATTCAATTCTCTGCAATTTTTAATCACGACGTTTCAACTGTTAAAATCTACAGTGGTTATCAAGTGTATAATGCGACAATCTCAAGGATACTTCTTATATATGCTATGGATAATTTTGTGTCATTAGCCTAGGGGTAATTTGCCGGTGTTCAGGTAAGCTTGTTAATTACTGTGCCAGGTCCCTCCGGTACAGCATTGTTAATTCTTATCGCAACTTCAATTGATCCATGCCACTAATTAAGGGCTTCCACACATTACGGATTTCTATGCTAGCTTGACTGAAGACTCTCTTTAAACTTCCTTCTATACCAGCCCTCTTCTTTATGGATGACTTTGACTTCAGTCCATTTTATGTTGTGTTGGGTCGTCCAGACATGATCCGCTATCCCTGACTTTGATATTTCTCCTCGTTGAGTGTTTCTCAGCGAGTCTAACGCTAAGAGGTCTCTTCTTTTCTCCAAGATAAGCTTCACCGCATTCACAAGGGATGCGGTAGATGCAGTTTTTGGAGTCAATGTCAGCGTTACGTGGTCTCGTCTTTGTGAGATGGCTGCGAATAGTGTTACCTGACTTGAAACATGTCCGGATTTTGTATTTCGACCCAATGCGCCTTACTCTTTCCGATAGACCTCTAAAAGGGACGCACAGGGTGGCTTGTGTTGGCTCCTCTGGTTTCTTGTTCTTATCCCCCCTGCGGGCTATAACCTCTTTTATATGTTTTTTGGGGTACCCATTTCGTCGCAGATCTTTCTTGATATTGTCCAATTCGATGGTAAGACTTTTTTATCTGTGTTACATAGGTTGTAGGCACGGTCCACCAGCGATCGAACAACCCCTCTCTTTGTAGCACCATAATGGTTCGATTCGAAGTTCAGGTATTGTCCGGTGTGAGTCGGCTTTCTGTATACTGATGTTTGTCACTTATCATTGTTCTTTTGAATTTCACGTCTAGAAAAGGTAAACCGTCTTGGGTCTCCTTTTCCATCATGAAGTCTATGGACTTTCTGATGTTATTCAGATGTTCCAAAAAGACGTCAAGTTCCTCGTCTCCGTGGTTCCATATGACAAACGTATCGTCAACATATCACAACCACATCTGAGGTTTCTTATGGGCTGTATCTGTATCAAAAGTTTCAAACCATTCCATATAGATGTTTGCTACCAAGGACGATAATGCGGATCCCATCGGTAGTCCGTCTTCCTGGGAGAAAAAGCGGTCTTTTTCTTGAAATTAGCAATTTCGCAGGCAGCATTCTACCAGGTCCATAATGCCACGTACTGGTAAGTTCGTCCTGTTCTTCAGCTCTGTGTCTTCTTGCAGATTTTTCCGAATAATTTGTAAGGCCTCTTCTACCGGGACGTTAGTGTAGAGACTTTCCACGTAGATATTGATGTAATAAAAACCGAAATTGTACTTATGGACAAAAAGTCAAATTCAAAATATACTCTAATGTCAGAAGTTTTTCAACGTATCGACAAAGCTTTCAAGTATAAATTAAAATGTAAATTGAAATAGGTATGTATTCAGAAGGCCTCGGTCGATAGCCTTTTGAATTGAGTGTAATTGAGATTCAATATTATTAAATTTGAATATGTTTCTCGGTCATATTCAATTTAAATATAGACATAATCCCTATGCCTAAGGAAATTTATTGTATAATTTTTTATACCATAAGTTGAGGCCATTTTTTTACTTTTGAGCAGTGTTTTAGGTCCATTACTCAATATCTTTCTCAACGACCTTTTTAAATTGAAGTGTAATGGAAAAATATAAATAAAATAGAATGTTGATTTATGTTTTTAAAAACAAAAAGTGTATTAACTTCGGTTTTCATTCATATGACACAAGATATAAAAATAATATAACTTTAAAAAATAAACTCAATAAAGATAAATCTACAGAAAATTATAAGTATAAGTTTTTGATATAGTCCAGTTTTAACAAAAATACTAGTAGGAAACGACTATTCCGTCACATGAAAGACAGTCCTATAACTACGGACTGATGTTTTCGACACGCAACTGTCATATATTAATTTGTTATAAACATTTAAATATCAAAAAACTGTTTTTGGAATTGTTTCGCTTATAAAATGAAACTTAATAGAGCAATCTGGTTGCTCCAATGGAAATAATTGTAGATAATTGAAATGCGAACAAAATGGAATGTTTTACGACCCGATCGAACCATTAAAAACGAACTAACACCCCCCTCATGATAGTATTGAATCATTTGTACTTTGTGTGTGCACAAAACAGGCTCTGACGGATCATTAGTTTTGACACAATTGCAATTTGAATTTTCTTATTATTATCTTGCCGCGTGCCTGGATGCTCTAGTGATAGTCCGATTCTGATTTCTAAAACAGATTTTGAAAGTAGAAGTACATTACCACAAAACGTTTATTCTCATTTTGCGCTAAAATGCTGCAAAATGGGTGAAAAATGCTTGCAAACATGACTGAAAATGGCCGAGCTGTTGAAAGCGGTCGAGTGGTAGGAGAGAGCGGAAGATGAGGGAAAGCGAATTATCACGTAACCCGTTCATTAGAAGAATACCTCTCATCTCCCGGACTCTCCTACCACTCGGCAGTTAACGCGGGCTCGGCCGTTTTCAGTCATGTTTGCATGCATTTTTCACCCGTTTTGCACCATTGTAGCGCAAAATGAGAATAAACGTTTCGTAGTACTATACTTCTACTTTCATAATCTGTTTGACAAATTGAAATCGGGCTATGACTAGAGCATCCAGGCACGCTGCAAAATAGTGCAAAAAAATAAATAAATTGCATTTGTGCCATAACTAACGATCTGACAGCGCCTGTTTTGTGCACACATAAAGTACACATAATTCAATAATGAGAAATGACGGAGTTGTGAATTTATCAAAAAAACGCAAAATTTTCATGTTTTTCTCCGTTACTAATGATCCAACAGGGTTGTAAAAAATCTCATTGTGTTCGTATTTCAATTATCTACCATTCTTCTCTTTGGAACAACGAGATTGCTCTATTAGTTTTCATTTTATAAGCAAAACAATTTTAAAAAATACGTTTTTTGTTATTTAAATGTTTATAACAGATTAATAAATGACAGTTGCGAGTCGAAATCATAACACAATATAACTACGGATTGTCTTTCATGTGACGGCATAGTAGTAGTATTTTTGTTAAAAACTCACTCATTTTATGCTCTTATGCTTGGTGTATAATGTTCTTTGCCGAAAATATTTTCCTCGCTCTATGATCGATTTCGCTTTTTTACTTGTGAACCAGACTTTGAGTCTCTTTTTATTCTGATAGTTCTTGAATGGACACATGAACGAAAAATATTAGGTAATTTATCATATTATTGAGATCATCAGAATTTTCACTACTTCCTTTCACTTTTATGAAAGTTTTCTCTTTTTAAATAAGAATAAATTGAAAATGTAAAGATAGCCAATATACCAGGATATATTGAAAAATTCTTAGCCTACTATAGAACCAAAGAAAATTTCAATGTCAAAATATTTTATTACTCAACATATTCTCCTCTTAATACATTTATTACAGCGAACCTGCCACGTCTCTAGACCTTTCAAAAAAAAAATTCTTCTTGCTCTGCAAACCAGACCTCCACAGCTTTTATTACCTCCGCGTTGGAAGAAAATTTACGACCTTTTGAACTTTTTTTCAGTTGAGGAAAGAGATGATAGTCACGATAAATCACGAATTTTTTGCATGGCAACATGAGATTTGTGTGCAGGGGCGTTGTCCTGTAAAAACAAAACACCTTTGGATAGCTTTCCGCGTCTTTTCTCTTTAATTTTTTCCCGTAGAGTGGTCAGTAATGTCGAATAGTAATCTCCAGTTTTTGTTCTACCCTTATCAAAAAAATCAATCATGATTACTCCATGGCAATCCCAAAAAACTGAAGCAAGAACTTTTCCAGCAGATTTTTGGACACGAGAAACTTCTTAGGTCTTGGAGAACCGGAGTGTCGCCATTCCATCGATTGTTGCTTTGTTTCTGGATCGTAGAAATGTACCCAAGTCTCATCCAAAGTATCAATTTGGTTTAAGAAGTCTACATCGTTTTCAAATCGAGCACAGATCGAACGTGATGCTACTACCCTTGCACGCTTTTGGTCAACATTCAAACATTTGGGGATTCATTTTGCAGCAATTTTTCTCATGTCCAAATTGACGTGAACTATATGATGAACGCGTTCGTATGAAATATTCAGTGCTTCAGATATCCGTTTTAGCCCAATTCGACGGTCTGTTAAAATCTTGTCATGAACTGCATCGATATTTTCGGGGACTGACACAGAAACTGGCCTTCCCGATCGGTCATCATCTTCAATGGAAAATTTACCTCTTTTGAAGCTTGCAGTCCAATTTTTCACGGTCGCATACGAAAGACATTGATCACCAAGGGTATATTAAGCATATCTTCCTAAATCTGCTTACCTCTTAACCCTTTTAAACAGGTACTTGATGATGTCTCGGTACTCCAATTTTTCGATTTTCTCAATTTCGGTGGACATAATTGTTCTTTTAATTTATTGCGTAACTCTGGTTTACTTCTTTGACGTCGAACTTTACACTGACACTTCTAATAGGTTATTGTTCGTTGCTATGGTAACGCAATATTTTGTTTATGCAGGGTACTGGTCTAGGCTAACTAGATATCAATACATCCTCGTATGTTCAATAAAACATTGAGTTGAAGATATTACTTTATCCAGTGTTTATCTTTTAGATATCCAAGAGGAAATTAGAACAGGAGCAGAGTCTGTCCCAGCCAAGAAAGAGCCTGCGAATAGATAGTAACCACAAAAAGGCCGAAGAGATAGTTGAAAAGGGAAGGAAAGCTTTTAAGGCCGAGGAAAAATTGAAAAGGCTAGCTGAAAAAGCTGATCTTGCTAAAAGTAAAATTACCACTCCAACTCCAAAACCGAGTCTTGCTCAAAAGATTCTGCATGTCAAAATGGTCACTACAAAGAAGAAAAGTCGAGTTTTGAATAAACCAATCACCAAGAAAAAGATACAAATAGCACTAAAGAAAATTAAGAAATCGGCAGTGTTGAAAACACGAAGAGTGAACCCAAAGATCGAAGATAAAAAGAAAGGAAAAAGATCAGTACCCTTGAAATCGTCAGAAATTCTATATAAAAGGAATTCGAATAAGAATGTTTCTCAATGCCAAAGACAGATTCATCTAGCTAAAACAGAAAGCCAGATGGATAGTAAAGTTGTTGATAATACTAAGGGAAAAACTGTGGAAGTTAAAAATAAGGAAAGGATCCGAGGAAGAAAAATCAAAGAAACTGCAGGAATAAAAGATCGAAGTGAAACTAGGAAAGTTGCTGTCGCTGACAGTATAATCTCACCGGAGCCGCAAAATCCAAAAAAGTCCACGAGGAACAGCAGTATAATACCAAAACCACTAAAAGGTAAGGACTATTTATAATTAAATAACACTCAATTACAAAGTTTATGCCCTTTTGGGAAAAAAAGGATTAAAAGTAGAAAAGTACATACAGAGTTAGTCAAATGTATGTAACCGCCCATTTTTCTTAGTTAATATGAAGGTTATCGAAAAAAGTTTGGATGAAAGTTGAAGGACACGTAACTGCTCCTTTCAATTAATTCAAATATTTTTTAGATATGCCATCGGTGGAGGAGTGACGTCACCGGTATTTTTTTTAAATGGAACCATATGTCATGTTTGATATCGCTAGATAGCTTGTTTTTTTCTCATTTCAGTAGTACTAATATTATTTCAACTCTCTTGATATGTACAGTGTGTTTCGTATTTTTGTGACTTCCTCTGTAATTCACTTACCTACTGCTTAATTTGGTCAAAATTTTTCTCAATCAGAGAATGTAGCCAGGCGGATATTTTAAGCGATTTCGCAATTTGATTTAGACAGGGGCGTACATGAGTTTTTATAAAAAAATATTTTTTATGTGCTACATTAACAGTTGTTTTATTGAAAAATTTCACTTACAATGCTTACAATCACCGTTCGCCTCATAAAATAAGCAATGGTTATAGAATATTTTCAAAATTTACCTCAATGGCTCAGCTTTTCCAGACGTCTTTAAAAATTGATAAATCAAATTCAGCATTTGATACTTCTTCTTCCCAAGGAGGTACTAATCACATAATTTACCTTCTAACCACTTTATTGTATTGTATTAACTACTTGTATATACTACTGTAATACCTTAACATGAATTGGGCTTGCACGTTTAAATAAATAAATAAATAAATAAGAATATATTACTATATAAACTGTACCGTCGGCATAAGAAAACAACTTTCCTTCAATTTTAGTATCTAAGAAATCATTGACATGAATCAAAAATAAAATAGGTCCAAGAATTGACCCTTGGGGAACACCACATTTCACTTTTCTATAATAACTTTCGATATGATCAATCTGAACAGTTTGTTCCCTTTCGAATAAATAGCTTTCAAATACTTTTTGGCAGATTCCTCTTATGCCAAATCGTTCTAATTTCGAGACAAATTTTGTAAGTAAAACTGTGTCAAAATGCATTTTGACTAAAAGTATTCCAATAGTTTTCTTTTGGTTATCTAACGATTTATAAATAGTTTCTGTAAGATTGAATATTGCATTCTGTGTTCCTTATTTTCTCAGAATCCAAATTGGTTTCAAAATAATAAATTATGTTTCTCAAGAAAATCTGCCAATCTAATTTTAATGCATTTCTCCAAAATTTGGTTCAATGTTATCAACTAATGAAAAAAGTTGATAATTTTCACAATATCTTTTATTTTCTCCTTTATGTATTGGAGTAACATGATTATTTTAAAGATTTTGAGTTAAAAAACTTATAAAACGACTTTTTTTTTCAAAATCATTGATTTCAACTGCCATTTCAGGTTTTTGTTCATGTTTATGTTTTTTCCTTTCAGATACTGTTTCTCCAATGGGGAAATCAACCGCTACAAAAGTTATGCCAAAAATAGAAGAACCATTGAAGACAAAAACCTTGAGTATAAGGTTACAACAGAAAGCAGAAAGTCTAAGAAAGAACGTAACACGTAAAAAGTGAGAATAGGTTATAGTACTGTGAAGTTACAGAAAAATCAGCCTATTTTAATTATGTAATTACTTTTTTGAAATATAATTTTCGCTGGTATTTTTGTTTATGATTGAATTTGTATTGAATTGCAAACATTTTTACAATTATTATTGTTTGTAGCTTGTGAATGGAATAATTTGTTTTGAAGAGGTGTAATGTTAGGACTTCCTGAGGTTGTTGAAATATTTTCATATCAAATTATATAGAGTATTCATTAATTTGAATACTTTCATAGTCGTCAAGAATTAATTTAGTGTTGTTTTTTATTCGGTAATTAATAATACCAATTTTGTTTCAAAGCATATTTTAAATTTAATTTAAGGATTTTCAATAATACACAATTTTACTTTCTTTTTATGGTTATAGCGGCCATTTGAAATTTTGTCATCGGTTGAAATTCTGCAAAAGGCAGAATGTCTTTTTGATTTGGCTCGATTATTGAAAGTTATTAAAAGAAACATTATTCAATATTATATTTTACACATGTACTTTTAAGTTGTATGTTACAACAAAAATTTTGTGCCTTTGTTACCAAAAATATTGAGAAATGTTACATATGTACACTTGGGCAAATGAAATATATTTATAAGAAATTATTATTTTCTCAAAATAAAATTTATAGTTATAAATGTTGTTTCATTTTGAATATACAGTGTCCGCCATAAAGTTGGTGGAAAAAAGAATTGTTATTGATATTTCTGAAAAACGCTAATGGCGGTTCGTTTCTGCTTGTCTGACTACTAAAAAATCCGTTGCGACTTATATCAGGTGACCTCGGATTTGGTGGGAATTTGAAAAACTGATGAATCCTATGTCGAATCCAATGAGGACCCATGTATCAATTTTGGAGCAAAAATACAGTTTCATTATTTGTATTCTATATCAATGACTTAGCACCTGAAATTGTAAACGAAAAAACACATCTCGTGAATTATGCCGATGACACCAACATACCAGCGGTAGGATCTTCATTCCAAGAAATGTTAGGTATAGCTAACAACAGCCTAAAAAAAGCTCAAGACTGGCTCACCAAAACTCAATTGATTCTAAACAAAGAAAAGACAACTTATATCTGTTTCACAACCAAAAACACAAGGTACAGAATACCGCAGGACATCCAGCTTCAGATATTTTTCTATGTGTACGCATTGGTATTGGTGTGTTTGATAGCCTCTGCGTTATTTCGAGGTGACTCGCGCCGTAATAACTGAAAAAAAATATTTTTTTTCAATATACTTTTGCGATTTCCATCTCCCCTACGGTTTGGTACAGATATTTTTCTATGTGTACGCATTGGTATTGGTGTGTTTGATAGCCTCTGCGTTATTTCGAGGTGACTCGCGCCGTAATAACCGAAAAAAAAATATTTTTTTTTAATATACTTTTGCGATTTCCATTTCCCCTACGGTTTGGTACAGATATTTTTCTATGTGTACGCATTGGTATTGGTGTGTTTGATAGCCTCTGTGTTATTTATAATAACCGTACCATTCGACGGTCAGATATTTTTTGCTATTTTCCCGAATTTTTTCGATTTTAATTTCGCGAGTTTTCCAACTTGGAAAAAACAAAATTTAAATTTTTACCCTACGTATTGTAGTATATTTAAACAAATTAACTGTAAAATAATTCATTTTACGAAATACAATGTCTCAGTAACTTCTACACAATACTCTAATTTATATAACAATCGCACTGGACTATTTATATTCGACTTCCGCTTCACTGACTGACCTCTGCTGCGTTGTTCTTTTTATATACACCGTTCATATTCCTAGAATGATCCTGATATTTCTCGAAAAGCCTTAGGAACGTTCTCCGATTAGACCAGATTCTTCTCGAAGCAAAGCGCCTCGGAAGTAATTCGCGGTCACGCCCCAAGTAGCACACCTATATTGGTGAAATATTGGTACAATATTGTGAACATATTGGCGAAATATTTGAAATGCAATATCGGCGAGAAGAAAAATGTGAACATTCGGCGATATTGGTCCAATATTTATTGAATAATATTGGCGAAATATTCTTGAACTAATATTGGCCTCAAAATGTTCGGCGATATTAGTACAATATCGCTGATACAATATTCTGTATTATAGAGTTATATTGTCGAGAAGTAAAATGTGAACATTTTGCGATATTGGTCGAATATTGTTTGAATATTTTAGAAACAGTTTTGGTGAAATATTTTTGAAGCAATAATATCCTTAAAATATTTATCGATATTGGTACAATATCATTTGAAAATATTGGTGGATGTCAATAATATACCTTGGTAAATTATTAAATGTCTTTTAGTTGATAAAGGTGATACCAGAGTCTGCCTTTTGATCGCCATAACCACTGTGTGAGCTGTCTTGAAAACAAGTTATGGGAAGTATTTAATATACTTTCGTAGGTTTTAGTATACGTTCTATATGTAGAGCCACCAAGCGGATTTTTATCCAGGTTTGATCATGATATAATTTAAATATGTTTCATTTAATAGTCGGCCAATATTCAAATTTCATCTCAATCTAGATGTAGGAAACAATATGAAGACATTATTGTTTTAACGATATCGATGAATATTATTGAACCAATATTGACCCAATATTAATTAATAAGATTTGTTGAATATTGGCGAAATGATATTCAACCAATGTGTACTCACACTTGGAGATACATTATAGTTTTTATTCCTAGAATCGGTATTAGGGGAATATTGAGATTGCGATATTTATTCTAGATGTTAAAAACGATGTGAGACAATATTGTTTTATCGATATTGGTAAATATCATTCAACCAATATTCTAACAAACTTGGAAATACAATATAGTTTTTCCCCTATAATCGACATGACTGGAATATTTGGATTGCAATATTTATTCTAGATGTGGAAAACAATATATAAACAATATTGTATTATCGATATTGGTAGAAATTATTCAACCAATATTGACCCAATATTTCGTGTGATAATCTACATTTAAAACTAGTTCAACCAGTATTCCACCAATTTTATTAATATAATATTGTTTTTTGAATATTCACCCATATTGGACCTATATTGATTTTTCATTTACAATATATCTATATTGGCGCAATATGGAACCAAGATTCAGCCGATATGATGTGCTACCTGGGGCGCTGACTACGTGAGCGTTCAGGTCCGGCATCGCCCGCAGCTTCGCCACAGTATAGTTAGAATAATTTTTTTAAACCTTGTTTTGCTTTTCATGAGAAATTAAAGTTAAGGATTTTGTTTTTTTTGTAAAATAAAACATAAACAAAAATGTTTTAAAATCATATTTATTTCATATAAGCAATAGCACTGACAATGAATTGAATGAAATTATCAGTAGTAATATCCCGACAAAATGCTGAATTTTCAAAAAATACTTTCGCCTTGCTGTCACAAAAACTGTGTTGCTTAGAAACAAGATACATAGAAACCCTGGTGTGATCTCTTATAGCTGTGAAACCGACATCCAAAAGTGTTAAGGTACGGCCACTTGATTCGTGATATTTTTACTGCGTTGATACCGTTTCACCTCTTTAGCACACAGATGGCGGCAAAAAAACAGATTCATGATGACGCCTGGACAAGTGTCATGTTATGTCATTTTCAACATTGAATTTTATTTGTTGTGATATTCATTAACCATAATTTGTAAACATTTCAATCAAATAATTATGACTCAGTACTTCGGAATGTTGGAAACTCCGCTATTTTCGACTTATTCGCCATCCATCGACGAATGAAGCCAACGGTATCAGTGCAATTACAGTCTCAACAACTTTGTTGAAACAAAAGCGAATCAGTGATAACACCATGGTTTCTATACATCTTGCTTAGAAACACCACGAGAGCTTGCTCACTTGCTCGAGCAACACAGTTTGAGCGACTGGCAAAGTGAAAGTATTTCGAAAATTCTGCATTTTGAAGGGATATTCGATCAGACAATTTCACGAATACATTATATTGTTATGGACTAAATGCGGATCGCAGGAACGGTTCATCATGTGTCATTAATGTCAGTTGAAGAGTTGAACCGTCAAACTGATGTTTCTCTGTTCACAGAAATTGTTGTAACTATGGAAACGTATAAATAAGGAAGAAGCGAAAAACCAATTTGAAAATACCACGGGCTGGAGACAGTGTTTTCGAAAAGTCCTTTTCTCATTGGTTTGAATTCAAAAAATGATGGCATTTGGTTGGTTTATATAATATGAGGGAAATTGTCAGGGTAATGTTGACATGATTGGGTGAAACTGTTTCATGTGACACAAAATGACAAAATTTGAATGGTTGTTAGAACTGTCAAAAAAATTTCAGTCCAACAGATT
The DNA here is from genome assembly GCA_944452925.2 of Chrysolina oricalcia. Lineage (NCBI taxonomy): Eukaryota > Metazoa > Arthropoda > Insecta > Coleoptera > Chrysomelidae > Chrysolina > Chrysolina oricalcia. The sequence goes on from OX101810.2 coordinate 75,474, forward strand.
TTTCACATCCACTGAATATAAAAACTCATAGATTCATCACGACACACCCTGTATATGCGAGTCATTGCTACACCGCAGAGAGGGAAACCCAAACTATCAATCAGCAATACACGAAGTAGGCGTACTAGTACACAATTCAAACATTACCCGAAACATCGGCCGAACACGATTTACCACTCGCTGAAAACAACAACGAATATCAATCGAAACTGTTGATCAGTCGAATAGTACGGCGACGCACCGACGACGCAGGCCGTCGCTCAAAATGGCCGACGTCGGCATCGGGACGTCGGCGTCTCCCAAGTGACTTTCGTCGAACAGCTGTTCCTCGCGAATTCCGAAAAATGGAGTCGGTTTTCGTGATGTTTTCGAGTGAAAGTGTGCTGATGTGATGTGGCCCGGTACATTTTTCGGCAAGAAAGATGAGAAGGAATCATCAGAGCCAGTCGCAGTTGCAAATCGAACACGACGATAACGATTGCACCACGTCGTCCCCAGTAGGTCTTGCAATATTTTTCATGAGTCATTTGTTTAATTTTATCGCACGTGAAAGTGCTGCTAATCAGTCCGCTGTCGCATTATTATAATAGATCCTTGAGTTCGCACGCCAAAAACAATATTTGTATTATTTATATGAGTTGTCACATGCAGAAATGTGTGTTACTAGGATACCTGTCCATTTTTGGTTTATGTCTATGTTATTTTGAACTGTTACTAGATTTTTATCATCCACTAATGCAAGCCGTGTGTAGCAAGGACTAAAATTTTAAACAATCGATATAAACAGCATTGGAATGATAACACCGACAGGGAAAAGTAAAGGTCAAAAATACAAGTTTAATTGCATATACATGCGAACACAATCGTTAATAATTGTAACGGGTGGTTCAAATAAAATACAGGGTGTTTCTTAAAGACATGCTAATATTTGAGGAGGTGATTCTTTGACTTATTTTAAGGAAAATACTTTCCATAAACGTATGTCCTAAAAGTCCTAACTTTCGAGATACAGAGTGATAAAGTTTTGAAAAAAAAAACAGTTTTTCTCGGAATGCTATTCAAAATTTCCATAACAATCATGTCTGGGCGGAAGAAAACCTCCATGCCATAACCGAAACCCATTTTCAACACCAATTTTCGGTCAATGTTTAGACAGCAATTATTGGTGATTATCTAATAGACCCATTTTTTCTACCAGGACGCGTTCATGGTCGGTCTTATTTACACTTTCTCGAAAAAGAACTAAGCGGGTAGCTTGAAGATGTGCCAATTGCGTTAAGGAATCGAATACGGTACAAGCACGACTGCTCATTTCAGTGCAATTGTACGAAACCATTTAAATACAATTTATCATTATCGTTGGATAGGTCGCGGAAGACTTCAGCAATGGCCAGTAAGATCCCCCGGGGTTTTCATTCACGAACTATCTTATAAAAAGTAGTATAGGCCGTTTGCGTCTTTCATTTAGTGTGAAAAGAGCCTCTTACTTTTATCTACAGATTGGCCTATATTATTAATTATAACGGCGATAGATGACTCTCTGTAGCTTCCTTACCAAAGAACTGAATTACCACAGTCTTCTGCACATTAACCATGAGTCTATTGTGCAGCAAAAAGTGTAATCGGCGTACGTCCCATATAGGTACTGTGGAATATCATTATTATACAGTCAAATTATTGAAGGTTCCAAGATCGATCCTTGTGGTACACCAATATCTACGTCGAATAATTCTGAATTAGAATTGATAGATTATTTGGATTATTTTTGTACCTAGTTTGACCTTGACTTGACCTTCTATTCAATGGACATTAATCCAGCGTTGCTTCAGAATCCAGTACCAGAAATTAGAATCAACAGCACTTTTACGTTTTTCTAACTTTTAATGCAATATATATTTTAATCGAATAAACATTCTACCACCCTTGTGGTCTGTATAAAAACAAGGAATACTAAATACAATAAAATAAGTTGATAGAATAAAAAAGAAAAAGGTAAAAACTAAGTAAACTAGTCAATATACTTAAAATAAATAAATAGTATCTGGTCAACAACAACGAAAACCCACCTGTCTAGGTATAGGACAGTAAAGAAACACAAAACAGTTTATTTGCAACCAAAGTTGTGGTACTTATTGTACGTTGGTTTTTTCCGTTTTTGTTTATAATACTTATGAATAAATACCTTACAGGAAACTAAACTGCTCACAAACCACTCTTGTAGGATGATGTACACTTTGTCAGATTTGACAAGGAATTAATTCAGCATTATAGCACTTTCTCAATTATTTTTCTGAATGGAAGTTTGGAAATTTCAAAATTACACTTTATTATGGACTCTGACTGGTGAAGCGGAGGCACCAAACTTATACGTAGATTGGAAATAGATGAACACCTCAATCTAGCAGACCACAATTATAATCTTCATGCAGTTATTGTTCACTGTGGTTCCGGCGTTGAATGTGGCCAATATTACGCATTGGCGAAAGATGGAACGGACTGGTTTAAGTTTGACGATAGTTTTGTTTCTAAATGCTCTGGCGATATCTTGGGTTTATTGGAGCCACTGGAGACACCCTACATTTTATTTTATGAGAGAGAGGACATTGGCAGATCAAGATCTTCAGATGATGTGGTGCTGCAGGTTTTTCCGGGTTTTCCTGCAGCTAAAAAAGCAAATGCTCCACTGGAATCAATCAAGTCGCCCCGGAGCGCCAATTAATTTTTGTTGTTGTTTTATATTTTTATATTTATTGATTACTTTTCTGTTTAATCCAATAATTTACATCTCTAACAAAAGGAAAAAAACTTGACTTCAAAAAAAAAATACCGAATCCCAAGATCGAACTCACGCCAAGATCAAAAACCCAGTTTAGTAGGAAGCATCTCTAACCTTAACAGCACCGCAGTTTCTTAGAGTACTCTGAATTTCTTGTGTTCACTTTCCATCATGCGAGAATTGGTGCGTTTTCAACAAAAGCTAGGGAGACCGAGCGTTTTTTCAATATTCTCGCTCTAGAGCGTAAAAGCTGTCACAAAATGACATTCCTCGGAAAACGTCAACTTTGCGTTGAGATCTGAAAGCGTCAAAGGCTACTTTGGTAAGAGGTAGTAGAAAAAAATATTTACCTATATTTCATGTAGGACATAATCCATGCAAGGAATTTTTCACGAATACCTAGCGCATACAATTTATTAGCGAGTATATGTTAATATATAGTGTCGTTTAGGATAAATCGAAAAAAGTGCAGCAACATACTTTTCCTTGTCAATACCAATATAGATATTTTCTAGGAACGCTGCAGCTGCACTTTCTTTCGACTTACCAGGATAAAAACTGTTTTGACATCTTCTGATAATGTTATAGTGTACTAAGAATGGATTTAGTTTATTGGAGAAACATTTTCCACTATTTTGCTCATAGCACTTGGAATAGTGATCGGTCTGTAGTTATCAATGATGAGTGAATAATTAAATTATGTAATGGAGTAATTTTTGGCACTTTCAGCATATCTAGAATAGTTTCTACTGATTTATTTATTATAAATACAAGTGGTTCACAATCACAAATATAATTCGAAACAGATTTTATAAGTTTTGTGGTAAAAGGCAGTCCATACTGGTAGAATTTGTTTAGCTAGATAACGTTGTAATCTTCAATTTTAGTAACCGGGTAAAAATAAAAAGTGTTGAATTAAATATGATCCTCTAATTTGTTGGCTATAATAGGCGAGGGCACGAAAAAATATTAGCGCTCCAAATATTATTTAAAATATACAACGCATACATAAAGGAACCCAGAAAATATTTTTGGAGTCCAATTCCAGTTACAACAATTTTAAAGCTACTAATATTGGCGCTCTTTGTGACGTACAATTTTCAATGGCATGAGAAAGAAGCCATTTGAATTTTGTCTACTTCAAATTTTGTTTTAAATTCATAAAGTTTACAAAAGAAAATTATCGTTCACTAAATTATTATCAATATATGTGGAAATATTAGTTCTGGATCAATGAAGATATTATTAGAATCCAATACGGATATTCGACGTTTGATTTAGAACAAAAATTTGTCCTTCTAGATGTTTCTATCAAATTCATCGAAGATTTCTGTTTCTAGAACAATTCTTCGAATATACCAGGTTCGGACCAGAATTTTGTAAACAACTCATTCTCAATGTTTCAAAGACAGATAAGTATCACACATCTGAATGAAATCGCATTTGATTTATTCATATTGAGGTTTAAATATTTCAACTCAAACCAGGTTTGCACCTCTCCTAAATCGAGTTTTATTAAACCTTTTGAATAATCTGTATTCTTTCCAAGTTATTCTCATAAATAAGAAACAATATAGGCCCCAGCACCGATCCCTGGGGTACATCCCTATTTATCATTAAAATATTGGAATTCTTGTTAGGTTGACTTCTGTTAGATTTATAATATCGGACCCATTCGAAGGATATGTACCTCTGAATCCATGCATAAATGAACAATTTTTTTGCAGTGCCCTGTGCTCAACACGATCAAAAGCCTTAAAATTATTATAAAACATAGCTGCAGCTAATTCACTTCATCTCGAAAGATTGGCTTGAATTTATACTTCAGTTTTTTTTTCTACTCTGTTGGGTAAGCTACCCTGCGCTGAAGATTGGCAATGACCATGAACACTGTACGTATGTGTTACCCCATCGAAACAATTCATGAGATCTATAAGAGCATGTCAAACTAATTCTTGTAGACTACTATGCCAATAATCTAACAGATATAATTAAACGATCGTAGGGGACAGTAGTCGTTTTCAGTTGGACAATTGCCGACAAAGATACCTATTGTATAAAGGTTTAATCGGAAGACGGGATGACCTGATCCAATTTTTCATTATTATAGTTAATGAATTATTCGGAGAGAGGCTCTATATTTTGAAACTCTCTGATCTAGAAGAATACCTACGCAACTACGCATGTTACATCAAATTGTATAATATGTTTGTGTCAATCACGAAATCGATACATGAAGTTTCTGTTTATCATTAGATAAATTGTTTTATAACTAATTCCCTATTTAGATAGCCTATACATACCAAAAAATTATGGAATCGACTGAGTTAAGAGATCAAGGTTATTAATGCATATGCAATAATAATATGAAAACAGGGTTTATCTAGGCTAGATATAAAACAATAGTTATCAAAAATATTCCTGGTGAAAGTACAAACGTATCAAAGATTTACAAAAGATACCCATTTCAAAAGATTTATTAATTGTTATTACGAATCTCGAGTACAGAAAAAACATCTTTGAATATTGTAAAAATATCTATATGTTCATAATTTCGAATTTTTGTATTCCAAGACTTCCCTAATTGTACAATTTTCACTAAATATAGCAACAAATCTTGAATTTCCAAAAAAATTATATTGTTTGGATGGTATGTATTATATGATATAGTTTTCAGGACAGAACTCTCGAGTGGAAATTATTATATATATCATGTAAATATTAAAAGAATACGATTATTATAAAGCCTGTTTCAAAAGTCGTTTAAATGTCTAATGCCTTGCTTCCCCAGTTGTGTTCTTTGCTGTCTAGCATTCTCTCAGACAGATCTCTCCACGTGGTGGTCGATATAGTTTCATATAACACTCCACCTCTAAGTGCTGGTGTTCCGCAAGGATCCATTTTAGCACCAATAGCATGGCTTTTTTGGGGTTTTTGTAGCCAGCATTTAGTACAAACACTATTTTCGGTAAAGGGTGAAAAATAAAACTCCTTGCACCCATGTATACAATTCAACTTATCATTCTTGGGCAGATGAAAAATAACAGAACAAAAATTACGTCTAAATAATTCAAACACTTTCACACACCTTCAGACTTTGTTACCATCAAATAGTAGTTAACATTCCTGCATCATGTTTAATGATTATGATGATAACTAGCATGTTCATTGAGCTAACTAGATTCTTAAGAGTAACTCATTAGAGCGATCAAGGACTTTTCACCAATTTTTTAAATAATAATAAAAAATGGATAACTAATCCAATCTTCAGCATGAACTTATTCTATAGGTAATTTCCTCAGTATGTCGTAAAAATAAACCACTAATGACCCCTTCATTCCTTGAATTATATGTGTTAGATACTTGGAAAAGTTTTCTACAAGAACTAATTTTCAGTGCTCTCTTAAATCTCATAGCTGAAATTGTTTCGATTCAAATGGGAGAAAATCTAAATATTGGTTCCCTGGTTTTTGCCACTTCATTTTCTTATATACAGGGTATCAGTTTGAAAACTTCCCACCTTTAATATCTTTCTTCCAGTTAATAATATGAGAAATCGAAAAAACAGATCAATTTTATTTTCATAAGGCAATCCAGAAATGATTCTGACCGCCTTTCTTTGCATGGAGAAGTCTGCTGAAGCGTGTGCTGAGTGGCCCCATACTAACAGGGCATAAGATATTGTGGACTGTATCAATGCGTGTTAAGCTGTCAACAGTACTGAGTGTGACAAGCAATCTCGCAGGTTACGTATAGAAAGATTTTCCGAGACATATTCTTTCAGACAAAAGTCATAGTTTTTTCCCAAGTGAGTTTACCGTCCGAGAGAACACTCAAAAACTTAACGCAATGAGAGTTATTTAGGTCTGTGTGCTGTTTTAAGCTAAAAATCAATGTCTTAGACTTTTCTTTGTCAAGGACTAACTTCTTGTTATTTAGCAAAGATTGTGTCAAGGACAGACTGTTATTGTCCTCAGTTAACAGCATATTAAAATCTCTATTTGAATGGGCTAATGAGGTGTCGTCAGCAAAAGGAGTAAACTTTGCTGAAGGAGTACTATTAGGCAGGTCATTGACATAAATAAAAAATTTGACTGGACCTAGGACAGAGCCTTGCGGCACCCCATATTTAATATTAATCGATTGAGATCTAACTTCCTCAAAATTAACGAATTGAGTTCTGTCCGTCAAATAGGACATAATCATTTTTTGGCTATTTGGCGATGAAATAACTCCCGTAATAAGAGAACTATAAAATTTCTGCAATGAAAGACTTTTCGTAAGATGGAAACTAACCTGTTGATCAAAGATCGTTAACTGAATATGACAATTTTTGATCCGTTTTTCAGTCACAAATCCTAGAAAGAGTTCAGTCAGATCGAGTCACAGTTACCAAACCGGAGGAGGATCGAAGACGAAGGACGATCATCGTAGAAAAAAGGAATGGATCTTTCGGTTTCACTCTTCAGAGTTATGGAATACACTACAAGAAAGAGAAAGAAATAGAAATGATCACTTATGTGGATTATGTGGACTACGATGGCCCAGCTTACAGAGCCGGTATGCGAGAAGGAGATGTCATCTTATCTATAAATGGGAGCGATATGGAGAAGGCTGATCATAAGACCCTGGTAAACTACATCAAGAATTGTGATACTAGAATGAGGATGGTAGTTTTATTTGAAGACTGCGTGAGAAAGGTGAGATTAGCTGCTAATGTTTTACAATATTTAGTTCGGCTAACTGAAATTATGTGCTTCTTTCGCACCAATCTATTATTATTTCACCCCTAGTGTACGTAGTTACCCTGCTGTAACAACGCAAACAAGAGCAAAGTAATATTTTTTTCATTGGTGCCCCATTTTACCTACTTCAAGCACGCTTTAGCGTGTTTAAATCGAACTTTCAAAACGCGCCTTTTTTAAAGTAACCATGCTTGGCAACATCAACAACTCGAGAAACGTGAAGACGTCTAAATGACAATTCTTTGATAATTGATCTGACAGGAGTATTTTATAACGTCAAATTAGATATTACTAACAAATACAAGACAGCACAGCTCGTTCATTTATATTTGATTACCTTTTCCATCCATTTGATGAACTTGTCATATTCTTTTTTATACGCATCATTAGATTTTTGCGAGTATTATTTCAAAGTGGACCAATAAAAAAAATCGCGTAACGTACTCGTGGATAACTGGTCTTTCAAACACTTGCTCCATTTAGGAAAATTGCGCGTGTTTGAAATACCTTTTTATCCACTTAAACTTCAATATACTAATTCTAGACAAAAACGTAACTCAAAAAATGATTCAGATGGAAATAATAAAAGTTATTTGTATTCAACTAATGATCGATTCATGCTTGAATCATGAATTTCAAAACCCATCAATACAGAACTCTTTCAGACAGCAAAAACCGAAAAAATTATTCAATTTCTAATATTTGATGGAATGTGATTAAACATCTTACATCCCTTATAAATTATGGAATATTTGATGAGTACTTTCAGGGCTTGGAAATTTCAATTCAATACTTTTTCTTGTAATATGATCAGAGGAACTACTAATAGTAAATTTTGTTTTATACTTGTATATATCACACAGTTTTAAGTATGAAAATCGCAACAACTGTTCAAATTTTTTGTTTTAAAAACAGAGGTCGACATGAATCCCGATACTTTGCTTTTCATAAATATCGCAGAGCACGCTTCTGTAAAATTAGAACATTCTGAAATCGATAACCATAGCAAACTCCCCAAAAAATGCTATTCCATACCGCAGATGTGATACAATAAGAGAATGGTACACAGGTGTGGAAGCTGAGAATACTAATTGATTCGCTACAACTTTCAATGCATAACATCCAGAAGAGAGTTTTTGTTACTTAGTATTTCAGTGTGCTGCTGAAATTTCATTGAACTTTCAAGGTATAGACCTAGATACTTCAAACCTATTTTTTTTTTCTTTGGTGTCTTGGCATCGACTACTATGGTCATTAGCCACGTGTTCTGGATAGGCCTTGTTACTAACTACATGCGCCACTTTAGGAGCAGCACTGTTAATTGAAATGCAACAGTGAATCGTGCAGGACTCACCCATTTTCAATAATGTTTGTTTGTTATTGTTTATCTTCAAGATGAGATCTGAACAAAATCGTGTTAATTTTCTTAATGTTAAATGACAGTAAATTTGAATCATACCAAGCATTCACTGTTTTCAGATCAAATCGTAAAATTTCATCAAGATCTTTTCTGTTCTTTTTTCTTCATATTTGTGCTAAGTATATTATTCAATAATTTAAATAATGTACTAGCTTTCACTCCATATAATAGTTTCCAAATTTTAGGTCGAGTTACATATGAGGTACATCAAGCTTCAAAGGGTACTCCAAACAAAGATGGAAGAACTGGAACGCTTGTGTGTGCGGGAGAGACAACTTCTCGAAGGAAAGTGGAAAACGCACAGTTTGCCCGCAAGAAAAAAGGCATCGCAAGCAAATAATGGTGGCCCGCCAACCCCTACTCAATCGTCTTATTCGTATTGTAGGCCAACAGTCTCGACAGAGGATGTTGCGAAAGTAGCTCAGCAACAGAAGCAACAAACGCCTCCTTTAGTTTTTTCTTATCAATATTTAGATTCACAGTATAGGTAAGAAAGGGTATGTTACAAATTCCACAGTGTGTGTTCGAGTATTCACTGAGGAAACTCAGTTTTTTCAAAATTGTCATTTTTTGTTATTTTGTTAAAATTGTTATTTCCGTCAACCGATTGCACCCATACGCGCAACCCTCAGAAGTCTTCGAGAGACTTGTGTGAGCTAGAGAAGACGCAGCCCTTACCTTTTAACGTGTGATGCCATGCACGAGACCGGCGAGTCAGTGGATCGAACCCACGACCCCACGCATGCGAGGCGAACGCACTACCAGCCGAACACCGCGGTCCATCTATCAATATATCTAGAACCTTTCCATTTCTTCCATTTCCATTCTTGCAAGCTAACTAAATGTTCTAAATGAACAAGAAGGAGGATTTCAACAAAAAAAGGTCTCCGCATTGTTTTCTCTCCACTTGTTATTTTCAAGTCCACTTGCAGTGTACTTCAAATCAAAGCATACTGAACTTGGCTACATAAACACCGGTGAAGTCCCAAAACATCGTCCGATATCCTTGACATCAGACTTATCGAAAGTCTTTGAAAAAATTATCAAAAAAAGGCTGACCAAGTATTTAGAAAAACACAAATTCCTGTCGCCTGATCAATTTGGATTCCAACAGAATGTATCCATTTAACGCGCAGTTAGTGCCTTAAAATCCAAAGTGTATAAAGCTACAGACGACTCCAAGCCATGTCTGGGCATATTTCTCGTTCTGACCAAAGCCTTCAATACAATAAATCATAGCGTTTGCTATATAAGTTATAAAGAATTTTTTTTAACGAAAACAGCAATAAAAATAGCCATAAAAGGACAGTTATTTGTGGCATACCACAGGGAGTACTTCTAGGCATATACTCTTTATCATAATATATATGTGTGAACGATCTACTAGTTGCTTCGATCTGATAATTCCAAACGCTGGTTCTGGGCCTGTGATTCAGATGCTTTTGTTTTGCAAGTTCGTGTTTTGACAGTTCATTGAAGCTCTGAAGGCTTTCCCAAATTTGCTTTTACTTTATCTGCATTGAAATCAGAGCTTTTATTGCGCTCTGGCCATCAGATATAATTTAGATCTGTTTTATTGTATACCCATTGTCTTAATGCATATGTCTCAGCATGGAATACTGTGGTGTTGTTACGTTCCTTTTTGGCCTCCCCCCATATATTTCTGCTCCTGTTCCTACCTCTATTTTTGAACCATCTGTATACTAGATTATGTTTCTAGCTGATAGTGATTCTACTCACGAGTTCCATTCATTCCACTTGAGTTATGTTTTGAATGGTTTTTCGTACGAGTATTATGGTAGCATGTAGTTGATATCATTTCCAGTTCGGTTCTATGTTCTCCGGCATAACCGTGGTAGTAGTATTCCTAATTATTTAAAGATTCCAGAAGTTCGACCACTACCATGTCCCATAGTAAGGACATGGTATCCCCCCTGTGGGGTTCCTCTGGCAATTTCCAGCATGTTGGTATGGGCCTGTCGATTTTGGAGCGTTGACAGTATCCACCTGTAGGTGGTTTCGTCAACGTTTCTCCTCCTGGCCGCTGTGACCATACTCTCGTGGACTTAGTTCCATCCCAAAAAATCAGTTACAGGAACGATAGTTTCATTTTAAATTCGTCTTTGTGTATGCCATAACGATAATAAGGGGTGCATGATTTGTATCTGCATATTTCAATAACATTTAATTAATGGTTTTACATCCGTGTTTTGATCCACGATCTTAGAATAATATAGTAGTAATATACACAACAATATATTCTAGGTATATGCTTCACCCATCCACGAACAGTAGCGGCGAGTACCTCCTCACTTTCGAACCTCCCCGTTACAAAGAACAGCAAAACTTCATCGTGAAGACTCCCTGTGACCAAAGACAGTCTAGAGGCAATCAGGCCCATCTAGCAAGCAGCGCGGAAAAAGCGAAGAAACCTCCCGCCCTCTGTCAGAGCTACGCGGGGCAGCTTTGCAACCCCTGCGTACAATCTGGGTCCAGTAATGGCGACAATACCAGCCTCGACGCCTACGATTTGGCCAGTTCGTGCTGTGATCCCAGATGCGTACCTTCGAACAGAAGGAGATCTCGTAGCCATAAGGACCATAGAAAAAGAGACTCGAAGACTGAGGAAACTCAGACTGATCCTCCGCAGACCAGATCTCGGCCACATTCCCAGTCATCGCAGACGACTGCCAATAGCCAAAATATTTCTGCCCCGAGAAGGTGAGTGTTTGTGTAACTTCAATAATTCAAAGTCAACGTCAATATAAACTTATCGACAAGGTTTATCGACTATAAATAACAAGGTGAGTTGAAATTGTTATGTATTGTATCATAAACTATAATGGTGATAGTCTCCCCCATCTGAACATATACAGGGTGTTCATCTCAGACGAGCCACCCCGTATATTTCTTATCCCATAGTGAGTGGAAATTTTCCCGAAACACGTCGAATTATTTTGTTTAGGAGACATCTTTTGACGTATATTTGAGGCTTGAACGAGCAACCCCCTAATAGGGAGCATTTCAACCCCTCAAAATTGAATAGGGGAGAGGGGTTGAGTGATACTTCATTTGAAAGATCTTGGGAGCCTCTGTACAACGGTGTATGAAAAACATAAATTTGATGTACCGTTTTCGCAAAACATTAATTTTGTAGCTCGAGTGACCTTAAATATTTTGGTTATTTTTACAATGTACAAGCCCATGTTTATGAAACCCTTTTTACAAACTTAAAAATCACATTCTTTGTTAGTGTCTGACACTAAAGCGTTGGGAGAGAGTGGGGATCTGCAATTTTTTTATTAAAGGTCTTGCCACCACCATATTGCGTCAGAGCGTTCCCAATTGAGAATAATGAAAGATTCCATCGACAGATTTTTTTTTCCAAGCGTTGGGGGAGCGTCGGGCTCAGAAACATTTTTGTTAGAGATCCTGTCACCACCATTCTCTGACATAACGTTCTTGAAGGAAAATAATGAATGGATCCTTCGAAATAATTTTGCTATTGAAGAAGAATAATCAACAATGTCATTGGTTGATTTTATCTATAAATCGTCGACATATATTCTCTGGCATGCAGAATGAATTTTGAATTTAATATTCCATTGCTTATTGGAATAATACAACCATACAATATTTTCCATGAACCTTTTATAATGATTCAAAACGTATTGCAGGTATTTCCACATCGGAGCAGGCCTAGTGAGTCAGTGTAGCCTACACTCGTGTACCTCAAGCGATATCAGCAACGTGGTACCAACCACAGTAGCCGAAAGCTCTGCCAACAGCTACACAACTTCCCTAAGCACCGACACCCTCTACTGGGACGGTTCCTGTGATACTTCTAGACAGTTAAGCGTTAAGTCTAACAAGCACGGCGATCACCAAAGATACTCGCAGCAACCCCAGCAGCAGCAGCAAGAAGCCATTTACGTTCAGTACAACCAAGCGAATAAACCAAAATCTTGGGATAATTTGACAACGAAGGCGTTTGGTGGTTACGGGTTCGGGTACGGCTACCTAGATACTTCATCCAAATGCGCCCAGAAAAGCAATCGGCCTCATACTAAAGCACAAAGTACACAGTACGTTAGGGTAGATAAGCAGACTAGTAATAATTGTCCTGGACAACCGCAATACACACCGCATACCCATCGGAGGTAAGTTAATTATTATGACTGGGATCTTATAAAAAGATAATCATTTAATCTGAAATACAGTGTGTTCTAGCTAAATAAAACTTGTCATCCCCCAAATCTCCGAACTTGTGAAAAAAATTGAACATCGCTCAGACCCGTCGATTTTATTTCAAGGGGGAACACTTTCACCAAATACATCATCTTGGTGTTATCAACCCCCTCATCCCCAGCACCCCCTACTTCAGAAATTTCAATGGGACTACTATACTTGTGATACATCATTTTGAAGGGAATTCAATCCTAAACACATCGGTGTACTGAAATTGAGGATCGATAAAGTGTTGTTGAAGTTTTAATGAAAACTAAGTTTTATCAAGATATTTTTATTTTACATCACCTGAAATGTTATCATCGTAAGGAAGGTTCAAAATGTGAAACATTCAGTTCCATACAGAGGTATAGGCGATTTTCGAAATGTCTTCGCACATTGCTCAACGTTTCTGGAGTCACTGCACGACACTCCACAACAATTCTCCTTCGTAACATTCAATAAGGTTTATTTGCAAACAGGGTTGACAAAATATGACCGACCGCGTTGAAGTTTACAGTTTATCTCCTCGGGCCGAGTCTTCGTGTCGCCGTCGCTCTCTCCCTAGAACTCAAGTGGTCACATCTGTTTCTTGGGTTTGGGTGGTTGGGCGTCTTAGGTAGATATCCGCTCACAGTGACGGAGTCAGTTTTCTTAACACACACATTGTAGAGGTAATTATTATCACCAATCAATAATTGACTCATGATTTCACAAAACTCTGTACGTCTGTCGGGATCATCTTCATTTAATTCTTATACATTCTGCGTTTTATACGGGTGGAATTTTGCTTCTTTCAGCATTCGATGTACACTGCTTTTAGAAACTCCAGAAATAGTCTCAAGTTGTCTTAAAGATTTAATGTTGTCCATCACTGCATGTCGTACAACTGCAACAGCGACCCCTTCATTTCTCAAAGGCTTCTCTTGTTCATGTTTTTTATTCAACACTGATCCCGACTTCATGAACTTATTCATCAATTGAAGCACGTACTGATATGATTTGTTTTTTTCTGGATGAATTTCATTGATAATTTCCCTCATATTATATAAACCAACCAAATGCCATAATTTTTTTAATTCAAACCAATGAGAAAAGGACTTTTCGAAAACACCGTCTCCAGCCCGTGGTATTTTCAAATCGGTGTTTCGCCTCTTCCTTATTTATACGTTTCCATAGTTACAACAATCACTGTAAATATGAAACGTCAGTTTGACGGTCCTACTCTTCAACTGACATTAATGACAGAAGATGAACTGTTCCTGCAATACGCATTTAGTCCATAACAATATAATGTATTCGTGAAATTTTCTGATCGAATATCCCTTCAAAATGCAGAATTTTCAAAATACTTTCACCTTGCCAGTCTCTCAAACTGTGTTGCTGTACAAAATACCACTCGAGCAAGCTCTCGTGGTGTTTCTAAGCAACACAGTTTTAGTGACAGCAAGGTGAAAGTATTTTTTGAATACTCAGTATTTTGTCAGGATATTAATACTGAAAATTTGAGCCGTAGCTCTATAGCACATCGTCCATTTTCAAAATACACAGCTGCAACGGATATTCTCTCTTGTATAGTATAAACCATTTTCGACAGGTTTCAAATTATTGAATGAAGTGACTCGAATACATCAAATACCAAGGCGTAAACAAAGATATGCGTATACAAAAACACATGGCGACAATTATTTTTTTTTTATAAAAACGTCTGTCTCACCTTCTAAACGATTATTTCTGACAGCATATTATTTTTCAATACAGTGGTCACAGTGAACCTTTCTTACGATGATAACATTTTAGGTGCGATAATCCTTGGATGATTTTAAGAAAACTTCTTCATATGAACATATAGGCTCGCAGCCGCTTTATTGTTCATATACAGGATATTGAAATATACCAAAAAAATCAGTTCTCCCCTCAATATATCTGAAACCACCTTGTATTTTTTTCATTTCAATTTTAGTACATGCAATGTACGCATATAAGTACATGTTTTCCTTGCTGAAGGATTTCTTAGTTTTCATCAGTGGCGTCTTTGTTAACATGCCTTGTCATATTTTTGAACAAAATAATGATACGCCACTGTCTTTTTTCCAAATAAATATTACTGTTACAATTGTTCTCTATCTTCTCATGAAAATGGTCTCTTGTCGTTTTTGTCCGGCGGGCGGTTTTCGATTTAGAAAATAAAATACCTACATTGATTTGCTTATCCCTATTCGATTTTTTCTCTCAGTCTTAATTTCACAATTATGGTATAGGATTTAGGCAAGATTTTTATAATTTTATAGTACTTACCTTTTATTGTTTTTGTAATGAGTACGCATTAAAAGACATTTTATTATTTTTAAAAACATAACTATCATGAACATAAAACACCAAAATCAAATTAACTGTTCAAAATTTCCGCCTTCTGCAAGTATGCACGCTTCAGCCCTCCTTCACATCGACTCGCGTACTCTTGGAAAATTCCTGGATCATTCCTTATTGCTTCACAGGAAACTATTACACAGTTTCACAATTCTTCCTCAGTACGAAATTGTTGACTGTACACCAGTCTTAAGATGTCCCCAAAAAAAATAATCAAGACTGTTTAAGTCTGGGGATCTAGCTGGCCATGAGTCTGTTCCACCACGACTTATGCAGTGATTACGAAAATTTCGATCAGATCAATTATAGATTATTTTTTATTTTTCAGGTATTTTCAGCCAACTAAATCAACCGAAAGTCTACTCTCAGTTCCAAAATATTCGTCAGAAGCATTGTCAGATTCGAATCTCTCCTGTGAATGCATGGAAGCAGTGTCTCCGGGCCCGGATACATCCGAAAGTCGATTTTTCCAAAGTCCGAGGCAGAGTGTCATCAGCCCAACAGACCCGAATTTTGGTTATTATAGCGCCCGTCGAAACTCAAGAAATGAATATCCAAAAAATGTCGTTTCCACAAGTTCAGAAGCTACGAGGCTGTAATTTTCCATTTTTATAACAGTTGCCATTTTCTCATGAAATTATAAACATAAGTACCTATATTAGCATGAACCATAAGAAAAAGCATGGTACGAGTGAATATTATAAATAAAGAAACTTGTATACAATTTGTTTATCATTTTTCTGAAAAATGTTATGAGTATTATTGCCATATCAATACATATAAACAATATAACCATGATTTAATGAATGGAGTTGAGGCAATTTTTTCCAACACAATACAAGGCGAGTTATAATAATTACCTTCCTTCGTTTCTCCTTTTTACGTGAAGAACTGAATAAAAGCATAAGTGACTACAAAGAGTAGAAAGAAAATAATACAGAGAAAAGAATGCATAGTGATACGATTATTATATCAAACAGAAAACAACAACTAGATTAATTTCAATAATAAAACATTTGAAGGAACTGAATCAATATGCAACATGTTTCTGGTTTTGTTCGTAGGGTATTTGAAGGTAATCAAATTATTTGCTTGATAGAGGAAAGAATAGCGAATGACAATTTGCCTTATATTATATAATCGAATAAAATGTCATCATTTTCTCAACATAAACTAATAACAACAATATTTTCTGAAAACACAGCTTTCAGCTCGTGGTATTTTCAAATAGGTGTTTCGAGGGGTTCCTGAGTTCTACATTTCTATAGTTAAAACAATCAAGGTAGACATAGAAACGTCAGTTTGACGCCTGAAAGACACCAAATACGCAAAATGAACCGTTTTGGTAAAACGGATAAAGTTTGACTTCATCTACTCATTCTTGAAATTGTGTGATCCAATATCCCTACATAATGAAGAATTTTAAAAATACTCTGTCACCTTGTCTGTCACTCAAACTAAACAACTTAATCAACAGTTTTCGTAACAACAAGGTAAAAGTATTTTTCGAAAGTTCTGCATTTTGTGAAGTTATTGAAGAAGACCTACTATTCGAGAAAGTCTACCAGAAACGAAAAAATTTGTCACGAAATTATCCTGCCCAAAATGTACATCAACGGCTGACCGGGCATGGGTTTTTTTCGGGTTCCTAACGATATCAAATTTCATTCTCAACCGAGTATTTTTTTACAAGATCGCACCTTTACTTCAACCCTTTCAGTACGTCCAAATCTTATGGCTTTGGTCCTTCACTATTAGATTGTTATATATTATGTTATTGTGTTGAAATGACATAAACGAGAGATTGAAAAATTAGTAATTTACGTAACAAGTCCAGAAAATACTATTTTTTGGACGAGCAGACCAAATTCTAAGACGAGCATTAGCGAGTCCTGGAAGTCTGCGAGTCCAAAAAAACTGTTTTCGGACGTGTTGCGTACACTATTTTTTCGGCAACCATGTAGAATAACAAATCAATGAGACGCATTTAGTCTAACAGAGAAGAGAGGTCGACTTTCACCCATCTGTTAACCGGATGAAACATACTTTTCATGAAGTTGCATAAATAGACGAATACGCCTAAAATGGACTGCCTATCAAATTTGCACCATATGGAAACTTTTTTATTATCGATTTGTCAGAAAATTTTATTCCCCATAAGAATTGGTGCATTATGGAATACTTGTATTCGAGTTATCAAAATTCTAAATTTCCAAACTGTGTACAGGGGAGAACAAAATGTAGAATTTTGATCAAGAGTAAACTACCCTGGCTGTGATTCCGAATATTTCGAACATTTTAGTTCTTATTTGTAGTATATATTAAAATTCGAACAGAAGAAAGGTACAAACAGAAACATTCTAATTCTTATTTATATTAATATTTATATTAAAATTCGAGCACTTCCCGGACTAGGACGGGAAGTGCTACTTTCCCAAAGAATAAGGGGAGTGAACACTTCCCGGATGGTTGCCAAAAAAAAACCATTTTTTTGTGCAAACGCAAAATGAAACTTCCATTATGCCGATCGCTAAATTTTCATAATTTGAGCTCAACACTGCCATAATTTTCATTGGTTAAAATCTCAGAGAAGAGAAAATCAGTCAGCGAAATCTGTCATTATCTGACGGTCTATTCTTTCGTGACTGAAAATAAATTAAGTGAAGTTATAAATTAAGTGTGAAGTTCAGCTTGAGTGAGCTACAATAACACCTTCCTTACGGTTATTTTTGAGGTGGGAATGTTTAAGTAACTGGTTTCTGCAATCCGCGATCTGCTATCATTCAGGCCAATCTAGTATTTATTTCACTTAGCCATTCTACGATGGGAGCACCTCGTCCTTCACTTTACGTACTTTTAACCTTGATAAGCTTTGCGCACTCAGTGAAGTGTAGTGATTTGAGTACGTGTATATAGGTATGTACATTAGGTACTGATAATGATTTGAGACTTATTATTTTTAGTTCACGACAAAATGGAGTCGAACGGTGTTGTTCCGGATGTTATTGACGTTGCTCCAAATGAAAAAGTAGAGGTAAACTTACAAATTATTGTTATACCTATAATTTTACTAAATGATGAACAATCATCATTCACCGTACATGTTCAAATTTTACTTACCTATATGAGATTATAAAATGCAAATTTGTTTAGTCCCCACTCCTGTTAACTTTTGAACGGTTTGACTTACAGACATGGTTCGAAAACCATTTTGAATGGCATCACCGATACCTACTACTTTTTGAAATAAAAAACATTGTGATGACTTGATAGAACTAGGGAGTGGAGGCGCGAGGCACAACAATTAAAAAATTTCAAACGGCAAGGGGGTCTAGTAACACATCGTTGAAAAGAGAATTCAATTTTCTTTTCAACCATTTAATTTTTTTTCCGCTTTCATTGAAATTTTTTCACCTTATATGCACTTGAAATATCAAGTAAGAATAAGTGCGGATGATCTGAATGGTACCTACCTCTTATCTCGATAAAGAATGATTAGATGTGGAGCAATGGGACAAAAATATTTTGAATAGTAGGTATTACGGATACTACTTTTTGAGGGAAGATACATTGCAATTACTCGATATATAGATGAAGCGAGGGGCACATAAACTCGAAAATTTCGAAAGGCAAAGTGTGAAAATACGAATTAACGAAAATTCAAAAAATGCATTTGGTTGAAAGGAGAATTGAATTATCTTCTCAACGATGTATAATTTGAACAGAAAACCACTACTTTCCCTCACAAATAAAGAATTACATCTGATAACTATGTATGCAACGTTCCTCATAAGGAGGACATTATTGCAAGTGCTAATTCATTTATTTCATATAAAGTACATTTACATTACATTTCATACAGGTATTTTTCTAAAAGTATATACTGGTTTGTACACCTAGGTCCAAGGACCTGTATATGTGTACGGGGTAACAAAAAAATAGTAAATAAAACTTGGTGAATAAATATGTATCAGTTATTTTATTAGTAAAGACTAATTAGAATAACAAACACAACTTAATATGCTTTACTGTCAGGTGTGTATTGTTTGGAATTAATAAATACATGTATTTACAGTAATTATTAATATGTGATATCTAAGTAATTAGTTTGATTTTTATCTATACTCTGTTTAGATTTTTTTTGGAAGATTTTAAGATTGGTTATTTTTTTATGTTCGGTGGTAAAGAATTGATTATTTTAGGAGCTATATTGATGTATATTGCAATCAAACATTGAATATTTCATATCCCACATTGTTTTCAACAAGATACAATTCAGCGTACAATTCAGAGTATGCAGGCCATTATCTAAACAGCACATTTTTCACCCTTTGAGAAGTTCGTGGTTTAGAAATCCATCAAATTTTTTATTCAGGTTACCTACCCGAGTGGCGTTACCGTTGAGCTTGGAAATGAGTTAACACCAACGCAGGTGAAAGATCAACCTAGCATGAAATGGCAAGCTGAAGATACATTTTACACCGTTGCTATGGTTGGTAAGTTTTACTTTCAATCTATATCGAGACACCAGTTTGTTCAATTTCATCCCAAATTCAAAGGAATTTGTATTTCGATATTCATCGATAAGTCTCCTTAGTTTTCTTGCAATTTATCTTTGGTTATTTTCATATAGATCCTGATGCTCCTAGTCGCGCAGAACCGAAAATTCGGGAAGTGCTTCATTGGCTTGTCGGAAACGTCCCAGGAACAGATATAACGAAAGGGGATACAATTGCGGCATACAGAGGTTCTGGTCCTCCGCTTGGGACTGGACTGCACAGATACATATTTCTTATTTACAAACAAGGCGGAAATATCACCTTTACCGAGAAGACAATAGCTAAAACGTAAGTTTTTATTCCTCCACTTGAATATGAAATCAAAAATCAGTTTTATAACATAGAGAAAGATAAAAAGTGACAGATGATAGGTGATTGCCCAAGTAGCACAAATTAGATCACTTGCATTTAGGAAGTTCATCGTCTTGATTGTTGAAAGATTTCTATCTCTTTCAAATTTACTCACAACGTTTCGATTGCTTGAATCCGCAATCGTCTTCTGGTGAATAATCACAAATTCAGATTCTACACGATGTTTTATAGGTCTTTAATTACGGTGTAATAACGCGCGTGGTTTCGCGTTCATTCCTCCAAAACGGCCCATGAGCGGTCTCCATACGATTTCAATATCTACGCTTGGAGGAAAAAACGCGAAACCACGCGCGTGTTTATGGAGACCGCTCATCAGCCGTTTTGAAGGAAAAAGTGGCATCGTGGTTTTGAGCTTTTTCATCCATAACGGCCCGTGAGCGGTCTTCATACTTTTCAATTTCCACGCTCGGTCGAAAAACGTATGGAGACCGCTCATGGACCGTTTTGAATGAAAAAGCGAACTGGTGGCGCGCATATGGTTTCGCACTTTTTCCTCCGAAAGAGCCCGTGAGCGGTCTCCATACCTTTTTAATATCTACGCTTGGAGAAAAAAACGCGAAACCACGCGCGTGCTTATGGAGACCGCTCATGAGCCGTTTTGAAGAAAAAGCAGCATCGTGGTTTTGCGATTTTTCCTCCATAACGGCCCGTGAGCGGTCTTCATACTTTTCAATTTCCACGCTCGGTCGAAAAACGTATGGAGACCGCTCATGGGCCGTTTTGTATAAAAAAGCGAACTTGTGGCGCGCATGGTTTCGCGCTTTTTCCTCCGAAACGGCCCGTGAGCGGTCTCCATACGTTTTTAATATCTACGCTTGGAGGAAAATACGCGAAACCACGCGCGTGCTTATGGAGACCGCTCATGAGCCGTTTTGAAGGAAAAAGCGGCATCGTGGTTTTGCGCTTTTTCCTCCACAACGGCCCGTGAGTGCTCTTCGTGCTTTTTAATTTCCACGCTCGGTCGAAAAACGTATGGAGACCGCTCATGGGCCGTTTTGAATGAAAAAGCGAACTTGTGGCGCGCATGGTTTCCGCTTTTTCCTCCGAAACGGTGAGCGGTCTTCATACGTTTTTAATATCTACGCTTGGAGGAAAAAACGCGAAACCACGCGCGTGATTATGGGACCGCTCATGAGCCGTTTTGAAGGTTGCGCTTTTTCATCCATAACGGCCCGTGAGCGGTCTTCATACTTTTTAATTTCCACGCTCAGTCGAAAAAAGTAAGGAGACCGCTCATGGGTCGTTTTGAAGAAAAAAGCGGTATTGTGGCACGCGTGGTTTTGCATTTTATTTTTCTAGATATAAAAAAATGTTTGGAAACTTTTTGTAGATCAGTTTATCGAGTTTTTCCTGTTTTAAGTCCACACCTCATTTTTTTTCGAAATATGAAAAAATTTCTTTAGATCTATTTAAGGACAATGAAAATATTATTCATATACATATTTTCGATGTCTCGTTTGGTTTTCAAGTTTTTGGTATTTTTACACTGTACCTCTTGACATTGTCACATTAGTGTATTATTATTAGTTGTGATACCTACTTTATTACTTTACTTTTTATATGACCAGTACAAAAAATTATTTCTAAGTTTTGGTAATGAACCAGATGAGTCTCAAATTTCAATGAATGTTCAAAAGTGAAATGAAAACAGTTCCTCTATTTCTTTTAACTTTTTTTCAGCTCCAGAGAAGGTAGATTCAACTTTTCCATCAGGAAGTTTGCAGAAAAATATAATTTAGGACAACCAATCGCTGGAAATTTGTACCAAGCACAATTCGACGATTATGTTCCAATCCTCCAGAAAGAAACTACTAACTGAGGCTTAGGATGATGTATTTTTCAAATTCAAATTTGAAGAAAATCGAGTTTAAATTAATGTTTGTACTTTTTTTATGAAATGATATAAATGACCCTACAATTAATAGTTCTTGATCTCTTCTTCTAGCCCTAGCTCCGATAAAAATTGATAAACAAGCAAATCAAATATAAATAATAATCATGATTTTTGTACTCAATGAAATCCAAATCTGTCAATATTCATAACATGCCAGAGGAATTTGTATACTGCTATTTGTTGAAGAAGTTATTTTATTTAATCAGTTTATCAATAAATATATGTTTATTATTATACCCAACCAAAATTCAATCAGATAATTGATGAAATTGACTAGTTAGTTCATCAAATAGCTATTGAAGAAATTTTTCATTGCATTTTCATCTATGAATATTATTTTGCTTTATTAAACTAAACCAAAATGTATTCCAACACATAAGAGATTCCATTAGACTTCATCAGGAGTTGAAAGCTTTCTAATTAGCTTATGACTTTTTTTGGCAAAAACTCGCCTCAAGTGAAGGTGAAGTATTTTGGTGTGCACTCACACCAAAGGTTTTAAATAATCATAAACAATGATATGTCTACTGAATTTTTGATCTTGACAAGCTCTATTCAATTGTTCATTACATTATCAGAACAACAAATGTGAGATACAAGTTTCAATACAGGTCCTACTATTGAAAGACAAAGGAACTAATATATACAGTAATGGTAATTTATATGGTAATTCTATAAAATTATTACATATTAAACACACTCTCTTGGTACAATTCAGGCTTGTCGAAACCAAGTTCCTCGGGTGTGCTGATGCCCAATTCTTTCAATGCTGGTTGAATTTCTTGGATGATGTATGGATAAATTTCGTTAACTTTGCTTCCACATTTGTCCTTGATGGCTTCCAGAATCCTAACGGCCAAGGCAAAATCGTTTACCCTGCGACACGCTTTGAGAGCAGCAATGAGAATTTTTGGTTCTGGAACCAAATCGTGTCCCCACAAATCGTTGATGCCCCTTCTGATTTCCCATCCATCGATGTCCTTGCGGTTGAAGAAATTCTCGAAACGGGAATCGAATTGGTCGTCTGTTTCAGTGTTATGACTAGACATCAACCTTGTAGAAAAAGAATAAGTGAAATTACGGCCCCTATTTTAATTAGAGCGATTTGACTTTTGCATACCTCGATGACGATCCTAAATTTGTTTTCGATGTGGCCATAACGGTCCTGAGAATTGATTGGGCACGTACTGCTGTGGTCCTGAACATTCTGATAGATTTTGATGTTGAATATACGGAAAATTTAGTGCACGCAACAAAATTTGAGTTAAGTTGTTACGTAAAATAAATTGAACCTAACCCCGTTTTTTATATCAATAAATTTTGACAAATGACAAAACTGACAGTCAGTGTTGCCAGCCGGTAATTTTAAGGCTTGTTATTGAACACTGCTCTAGTTGATCAAGATCACTTTCACATTGTTCATCTCTCTCTGACACTTGTACTTCATATGTCTTTCTCTTTTGAAAGATCAACATCAAGCGAGTAGAGTAATGAGAGTACGTCTTTAACGAACGACACTTATAATTATGCTATCAAATAACAGCTTGGCAAATCTATCTGTGCCTCTGTGCGGGGTAGAACCAAGAAGAATAAACTCCTAACAGGAGTTAGGAGTTTATTCTTCTTGGGGTAGAACTACAGAACTAAAGTATGAGTTCTGTGGGTAGAACAGCCGCTGTCCTTTCACTCCTTTCTGATTTAAGTTGGTAGCGGATATTTACCCTTTCTGTTTATCGTTCACGCATCTCAGAGGCACAGATAGATTTGCCATGCCCAGTTTGTAAGTGGCAAGCGGTGTTTGCAAAAATTCGCATGTCCTACGTATTACGACTTAAGTCGTACGTCTTACGTCTTACTTACGTCTTACATCTTAAGTTTACGTCTTACGTTACGTATTACGTCTTACTTACGTCTCACGTCTTACGTCTTAAGTTTACGTCTTACGTTCTACGTTACGTCTTACGTCTTACATCTCACGTCTTACTTATGTCTTACTTACGTCTTACGTCTCACGTTACGTCTTACGTCTTAAGTTTACGTCTTACGTCCTACGTTACGTCTTACATCTCACGTCTTACGTCTCACATCTTACGTCTTACTTACGTCTTAATCTTAAGTCTTATTTTCGTCTTAAGTCTTACGTCTTACGTTTTAAGTTTACGTCTTACGTCTTACGCTTACGTCTTACGCTTACGTCTTACGTCACGTCTTACATCTTATGTCTTACATCTTATGTCTTACATCTTACGTCTCAAGTCTTACTTTTGTCTTAAGTCTTACGTATTACGTCCTACGACGTTACGTCTTACGTTACGTCTACGTCTTACATCTTACGTCTCACGTCTTACGTCCTACGTTACGTCTTACGTCTTACATCTCACGTCTTACATCTCACGTCTTACATCTAACGTCTTACATCTAACGTCTTACATCTGTCTTACGTCTTACATCTTACGTTACGTCATACGTTACGTCTTACTTTACGTCTTACGTTTTACGTCTTACATCTTACGTCCTACGTACGTCTTACTTACGTCTCACGTCTTACGTATTACGTCTTACATCTTATGTCTTACGTATTACGTCTCAAGTCTTATGTCTCACGTCTTACATCTTACGTCTTACGTTTTACGTTTTACGTTTTACGTTTTACGTTTTACGTCTTACGTCTTCGTATATGAGATGACGCGCAAAGTCAATTTGACAAGAAAGCTATATTTTTTCTGAAACTCTGTTCAAAGGAGTCAACCTTTTTTTTTAAGACCTAATACTGAACTGTCCTGGAGCATCGATATTCGCTACGGCTGATCTAGGAACGATGCTGAACTGCGGCATAGTGAAATTCGTTTCAAATATAGAGTTTTTGAAAAATCGACATGTTTTTCACGAAAACGATTTTCCGATTTTCCAAAGACTACCTGTGTTGAATTGAATGAAACTAGGTACATTTCTGACTTCTGCACTACAATCTGAGGTTATGAATATTGTCACAGTTATTTTTTTAAAGGCTTTCCCTTAGAGACCCATATTCACTGTGTCTGACCTAGGAACGATGATGAACTGGAATTCCTTTCAGAAAGCGAGTTTTCGAAAAATCTTTTTTTTTTTTTCACGAAAACTCCGTTTCTTTAAACGCCATGACAGATGTGAAACAGATAGTACCCTGATTTTTGCAGGCTTATATCAATATCCAGAGGAATTCTCTAGCAATTCCCAGCTTGAAAATATTACTAAGATAAAAAATAATTTTCCACCAGCCATCTCTTAGAGGAAGGATCAATTTGTAATGAACTGAAAGCTCCGCATGTTAGAAATCTGTAATTGGTGCAGGAGCCACCTTGAGCTTTGTCTACCGAATATGAGATGGCGCGCGAAGTCAACTCCGATTAGGAAACTATTTATTGACTGAAACTGATTACTTCTGACTTTTGCAGTAGAAGTTCCGCCTCTATAGCAAATTTAAAGCCAATCTGAGGTAGTAAATTTATTGAAAAAAGTTCAAAGGGCAACCTTATATTTTTTAACGGTCTAAAAATCAACTTTTCCCTAGAGCCTCCACATTCGCTATAGATGATCGATCTAGAAACAATTTTTTTAAGTTTTCCAATGATTGGAATGTGTGATTCATTCAACATAGTGCAATGACTCATAAATATTTTCTAATTCCTCATAGCCCTTAAAAAAATATATATAAATATAATATTTTTATTTCCTAATATCACGATAATTTGTAATATGTAACCATAAAAGTGAGGATGCTTTCTATTTTTGCCGTATTTCATTTCTATGCTTATGATGTAACTAGGATATTTCTGTACTAGATTAGACAAGGATATTAGCTCTGTAACTGATTGTATTAGTGGATGTTCGTAGGGGTAATCCTGTCTGTATCCAAAAGATTCCAAAATCGAGGTGATAAGATCTCTCTCCTTGTTGGCATTCTCAAGTGAATTGGATTTTCAAGTTCCCCCTCGGCCCCCTCCAACATGGACGTGAAGCCTATACCTTGCCTTTAACATGTTCTGCGCCACTGGTGTCATTAAAAAATTTCAATCAAAATAAAAATCAGTTTCGAGGACAAGTTTTACTGTGAACACATCAATAATATACATGTTTTATTCCTTAAATAAAGTGATTAAAAAAGACCAAGTCTTTCCTCTCGAATTTTTTTACACTAACAAAAATTATACAAAAAATACAATAATAAAATCCTACTTGTCATATAAATACATTATACCTAAATAAACTATTTCACAGATTCTTTCAATAATCGTAGGTGTTTTGAATAAGCTTAGTCTTGATCAAGTAATTCAACCGTACGAATCATTCTTAGTGCCGTAAAATACTATTTTGCCCTGTATATGTTTCTGTCTTCCTTCTGGCGTCTTAAATCATAAACACGCTCGGGGGATTAGCATCAGAATAATCTAAATAAGATGAACACTGGTGATAATCCATGACAGCAGATCATAACTGAAAACTTTCCCTCCGCAAGCCCATTTTTTAGTCTAACCGTCAAATGTTTTTTCTTCGGTTTTTTCAGCGTCTGATGACAGCGCCTCTATCAATGCTTCCACACAATTTTTTGGAATGAGGGTACCTAAAAACCGATAATTATAATTACTAACTTTATTTAAAAATATGTACATCTTAATATACAACAAAGTAATAATATTAAAAATTATTATAATCACAATTCAATCTCTTGTTTATGGAATTTTATCACAATAACAAATAACAAGCTAATAGTGAAAAACGAAATAGTGCGAAATGACCGAAATGGTTAACAGAATCATTTTTCTCTACTTACCGACAATTTTCAGGTCTTCCTTGGTCCGCAACCTGATGACTTGCATTTTATTGTTCGACCCGTTCTTGGCAGCGAGCACGCCTTCTACCCTGCTCCAAACGGAGAGGACAGACCCAGAAACGACGTTGTACGTACGTCTCCTCAGACCTACCTCACAGTCATGGCCTACCGACACGTTTCGACAATTTCCACGCCAGTAGGCGTGAGAGCAAGTATTCACAGAAGCGTCGTATTGTTGGATCCAAGCTTCCTCTGCTTCTGCAGATTCCACCTGAAAATCGACAAACACTCATTACATATGAAAAAAAAATCATTCAATGAATTATAGTATATTATTTAACGAACGGTAATGTAGGTCATAACTCACGCAGATTAAGTTTGTGAAATCTTTGTCATGTGATAATTTTCAGACTTATTCCGAGATTCAATATTAATGAATAAAAATTAGTTGAATTTAACCCAACTTTTATTTCTTCTTCAAATACAAATTACATGTTCCATTAGAAATGCAAAGTTTTTGGAATTTTTTATTTGGTGTAGTTCGTTTTATTCTGATATTCATTCGATCCAAATGCAAAACAGAACAATTTTTGAGTACGACATAGGAGCGGTTCATAGTGTATTTCAAAAATTCATGTTTGTAAAATAATGTCAAGTTTTATCGATATCTAATTACACAATATGGTGTATTATTTGATACATTGTTGATTTCATTGAGTCAACGAATTTTCCTAAGAATTTACAACTGTTGTGTATTGATAAGGATTTATTATTTGAAACTATATCTACATCTGCAAGTTCTCTTTGATGGGAGTGAAATTTTATTAGGTTTGTTTTGTCTGCATTAAAATAAAGAGATATTTGGTTGAACCAGGAAACCAATTGAGATAGAGTGGTTTCACAGGTTTCTTATAGATCTACTTGGTTTTTGTGAGATATGAGCAGGGAATTATCATCTGCAAAAATTGTCAGTTTAATATCTGGAAATGAATTTGTGAGTTCATTGATGTACAGAATAAACAGAACTGGGCCCAAGACAGAGCCTTGGGGGACACCTATATTGATAGATGCAACATTCAGCATTACATTATTTCCATTATGTTTCAGACTAACATACTGAGAACGGCATTTGAGAAACGATTCCGACCATCCCAAACAAACACCTCTAATTCCATAGTTATATAGCTTAGATATCAAAATCTCGCGGTCTACACAATCGAAGGCCCGACTAAGATCTCAGAAAATGCCTATTGGAATATCTCCTTTGTCTATACAGTTTATCAGATTGTTATAGAATTCATATATTGCACTCGTTGTAGATTTACCACGTCGAAAACCATGTTGGCTGTTGGTCAAAATATTATGTTCATTAAGAAAATTCATCAGCCTATCCAAATGACCATATTCTAACACTTTCGAGAGACTACTAGAGATCGTTATTGGTCTATAATTCTCCAAGTGGTCCGGATTATTTTTTTTATAAATTGGAATAACTTTTCCTTTTTTGAAGGTGGTCGGAAATTTCTCCGTTTCGAAAGAAGAAAGATTCAATGAGAATGTCAAAGGCTCAATTATAATATTCATGACTTTTTTCAATACAAACGTGGGTATTTCATCTGGACCTGCAAAAGTTTTATTTTTGAGTTTATCATTCAATAAAACAAACAGTTCGTTTGACGAGAATGGTCTGACAAATAAAGAAGGTGTATGAATTTCTTGCGTTTTATTCATTATAGTATTTGACTGGATTATCTTTACTCTAAGTTGTAGTGGGGCATTTTTCTAAAAATCGTTAAACAGACCTGATACAATTTCTGGATCGTCCACCTTTGCATTATTATGAGAACAATATCACAGGAACAAATATTTAGTATAAAAAATCATAAGAAAAATAAATATCCTACCTTTTTATATTTTTTCTCCAACTCCGCCAGACTCTCTTGCCTGAACTGCAGACCAGTGTTCGGCCGATAAACTGAAAACATCATTTCTTTTTTGCTTTCTTTTTTC
Source organism: Chrysolina oricalcia (assembly GCA_944452925.2). Classification (NCBI taxonomy): domain Eukaryota; kingdom Metazoa; phylum Arthropoda; class Insecta; order Coleoptera; family Chrysomelidae; genus Chrysolina; species Chrysolina oricalcia. The sequence goes on from OX101810.2 coordinate 104,657, forward strand.
CCCTTCGTCCCTCCCACTCCGGCGCTGTCTGCAGCCACGGCGAGGATCGCGGTTTGTTTCCCGTTCCTCACTTGGTGAGATATCCAAAAGCCTTCGTTTTCGCCTACCAAGTCGGAGAGTTTTTCCAAGGCTTCCGGCCACGACATGCCCCTCTCCACGTGGACGGTGTGCAGCTCGGTGGGGGCAGTGCCAGTGGCGTGCTTTCTTAGGAACATTACCGAGCGTACTTGTTTGACGACTTCCCCTCCCGCTCCCAAGTCCAAAATACCTGGAAAATTAAAATTAACACATTGCGAAAAAATCTTCCAAGTTATGAAAGAAACACTGTATTATTATATTTTGATTTGAAAAGTAGTTTCATATTTTTTTTATCTACAGGGTCCTAAACAAGGGCGCGGTCTTCCATATCTCCATTACGGTAAACGATAGTTGGATGATTTTATGAGCAAAATGATATTATTTTCTGAGCTCTACAAAATGAAAATAATTAAACTTATACAGAGTGATCAGTTTTTTTCTGAGCGAGTCTCAACTTTGTTTTTTAAATGGAAACCTGTATTTTTTTCGGTTTCTACATGGAAAATAATAGGTACTTTATTGAAGTCTTTCTCTCGAAAATATTGACGGTTTTCGAGATTTTTAGTATGACAGCTTTTTTTTCTTCTAAAATTGGTCACTCATCATATTTGAAATTATAAAGTTGTGCAAAATACTATTAAAGCGGCCCACAGACGGTCAATATTATTGAACAATATATTGTGCAATTTTATTGAGAGGAGGCCCTAGACTATTCAATATTCTCTCAATATTCAATTCATTTTGAACATGTCAAGCGATACAGAGGCTGCTTGCATAGCCATTGCACTTACTGAGTGTCTAAAAAGAAAGCAAAAAAGGAACCATCGCCGTCGTCGAGTGTGGATGAAAGACTGGTTGAAGAAAAGGCATCAGTACACGCACGAGAATTTATTAAGTGATATAAGATTTAGTGAACCACATGATTTTCACAATTTTTTGCGTTCTAGAATAAATTGTCTCTCATGCTCCATCACGTTGGATGACATGATTAAACGAGTACCGACAATAATAATATGCTCTCACCAACCGCTCTTCATTTCAATACTCCAAATATGGCAATATTGCGCAATATCGCACACAAACGACTCGATATTTTTCGTATTGCACAATAAAAATCAAACCGATTTTGATTGATACAATATATTGTGCAACCTTTCAATATGAATCACAGACGGTCAATATTATTGTACAATATAAAATATTGCGCAATAATATTGACCGTCTGTGGGCCGCTTAAAGTTTCAGATCTCAACGCAAAGTTGACGTTTTTCGAGGAATGTCATTTTGTGACAGCTTTTACGCTCTAGAGCGAGAATATTGAAAAAACACTTGAACTCCCTAGCTTTTGTTGAAAACGAACCTATTCTTGCATGTTGGAAAGTTAACACAAGAAATTCAAAGCACTCTAGGGAACTGCGGTGGTGTTCAGGTTAGAGATGCTTTTTACTAATCTGATTTAACGATCATGGCGTGAGTTCGAACTCGGGACTCGGTATTTTTTTAAGGCAATTTTTTTTTCTTTTTTCCTTTTGTTAGAGATGTAAATTATTGAATATTTGGTTAGCTTATACATTTGAGATTACTATTGAATGTAAATTTTCTCATAGATAACATTATGTGCCTATGTTGAATGAAGTGTCTATCGTTTTTATGTCTAAGAGCTGCGTTTGTAGAAAAAAATCTCCAAAGATTACCGCGCTTCGCTTCGCGTCGCGCGGTAACTCTCTTTGTCGAGCGGCAATCAATCAGTTTGCGCTCTAAATACAAAAATAGCTATTCTATGACAAAAAGCTCGAATATGTCATACACCCGGTATATGACATACCCCTACGCCTTAATTATTATAGATATTCTACCAAAGACATTCACCCTAAATTTGGAACATACTCCAAGACTATCAGAGAAAACATTTTGTTCATTCATTTATATACCTAGGTATTATTCATTCATTGTAAATTTTTCAATCAAGTTCATGTGTTATAAGTATTTTTTATCAATACATCTTATCATTTTTAGTTTATTATCACATACAAGCTTTGTGATTCCTTCATTTTCATTCACTCAAAATACAGTGACCGCCAAAAAGTATGTACCATATGGAAAAAAAGTTTTGAAGGAACATTTCTGAGGAAATTTGTGCATGTCCGATAACCTAAAAATCGATTTTGACACATGAAGAGCCCAAAAGTGGGCTGAAATGGCAAGATATCGAAAAAAGTTATTTGAACAACTTGCATGGAATTCAATTTTATACTTGCATCCAGAGTTTCAAGCAATAAATCTAAATAATTTGAAAATGATATTTTTTTTGAAAATTTACAAAACTCAAAGTTTTTTTCTGAATGGCTTAACTATAGTGGAACATTTATATTTTGATGATAATGACAAAATTCTCTCATTTTCTAATTACCAAATGCCACTAAATTGAAAAAATTGATTTTTGCCAGAACCCTTGCTGTTACAGTGGTTCGTATCTAACAGTTATATCCGAATTCCAAGACTATTATGATGATTTGGCAATCTAGCAACATCATGTTTTCTGATTATAATCAAGTTTAAACGATAATGCTGCATGGGCGATTCACTTTGCACATAAACTTTAAGCCTCTTCAATTTGACGCACTATTTTCAAGTTTATGTGCGAAGTGAACCGATCATGCACGATTATCATCGAAGCTTGATTATAAGCAGGGAACCAGAATGTTTCTAGATTGCCATATCATCACAATAGTCTTGGAATTCTGATATAACTGTTAGATACAAACCAATGTAAAAGAGAGGGTTCTGGCAAAAACCATATTTTTCTATTTAGTGCCATCTGAGGCGAAGAAAATGAGAAAGTTTTGTCATTATCATCATTAATCGGAAAATATTTTTGAAAAAAATGCAATTAGCGCTTGAAACTCTGTATGTAAGTCTAAAATTGAATTCCGAGCAACCTTTTTCGATATCTGGCTATCTTTCTTCACTTTTGGCCATTTTTTTCCAATTTGCTGCCATTCTAGTGGTCACCCCAGGTAGCACATCATATCGGCTGAATCTTGGTTACATATTGGGCCAATATAGATATATTGTAAATGAAAATTCAATATTGGTCCAGTATGGGTGAATATTCAAAAAACAATATTATATTAATAACATTGGTGGAATATTGGTTGAACTAGTTTTGAATGTAGATTATCACACGAAATATTGGGTCAATATTGGTTGAATAATTTCTACCAATATCGATAATACAATATTGGTTATATATTGTTTTCCACATCTAGAATAAATATTGCAATCCAAATATTCCAGTCATATCGATTATAGGGGAAAAAACTATATTGTATTTCCAAGTTTGTTAGAATATTGGTTGAATATCATTTCCACTTTATTTGACAAATTGTAATAACTCATATTGAGTCAAAATTGGTTGAATGATATTTACCAATATCGATAAAACAATATTGTCTTCACATCGTTTTTAACATCTACAATAAATATCGCAATCCCAATATTCCCCTGATATCGATTCTAGGAATAAAAACTATATTGTCTCTCCAAGTGTGATTACACATTGGTTGAATATCATTTCGCCAATATTCAACAAATCTTATGAATTAATAATGGGTCAATATTGGTTCAATAATATTTATCGATATCGTTAAAACAATATTGTCTTCATATTGTTTCCAACATCTAGATTGAGATGAAATTTGAATATTGGCCGAATATTCAATGAAACATATTGAAATTATATCATGATCAAACTTAGATAAAAATCTGCTAGATGGCTCTACATATAAAACGTCTTCTAAAACCTACGAAAGTATATTAAATACTTCCTTTACCTTGTTTTCAAGACAGCTCACTCAGTGGTTATGGCGATCAAAAGACAGACTCTGGAGTCACCTTCATCAACTAAAGGACATTTAATAATTTACCAAGGTATATTGACATACACCAATATATCCAAATGATATTGTACCAATATCGATAAATATTGTACCAATATCAATAAATATTTTGAGGCCATTATTGCTTCAAGAATATTCCACCAAAACTATTTCTAAAATATTCAAACAATATTCGACCAATATCGCAAAATGTTCACATACTACTTCTCGACAAAATAACTTTTAAATATTGTGCTAATATTGTCAGAATATTGTATCAGCGATATTGTACCAATATCGCCGAACATTTTGAGGCCAATATTAGTTCAAGAATATGTTGCCAATATTATTCAAGTAATATTGGACCAATATCGCCGAATGTTCACATTTTTTTTCTCAACAATATTCCATTTGAAATATTTCGCCAATATGTTCACAATATTGTACCAATATTTTACCAATATGGTGTGCTACTTGGGACGTAACATGTGTCAAAATCGATTTTTAGGATATAGGACATGCATAAACTTTTCCGAAGAAACATTTTTCCAATACTCCAACAATAAACTTTTTCCTCATATGGTACAATACTTTTTGGCGGTTACTGTATATTTGTACATCATTTATTCTAAAATTATGAACTTTTATTATTGTTATAGTACCCACCTAAATCAAATCTTCCAGTCCTCTTAGCCGAAGTAATGATAGCAGCTAATGTATCTGTAAAATACCTGCAAAAATTCGTTTTAGTTTCATTCGTCTTCGTTATTTATCGCAACAACCTCACTCACCTAAACAACCTATTCTGCAACTCAACAGGCATACCAAGAATCCGGTTCAGAAACTTCGACATATTATTATAGTCCTTGTCCAAGGACAGGTACCCGGGCGGATTTTCACTATTTACAATAATCCCCACTCCGACCAACGCCGCCGCCACATCTTTGAAAAAGTCCCCTTTATAGTCGCTCGGAGGGGGTACAACCGGCGACTCCGACCCCATGATGGCTTTCATGATCGCTTCCAAAGCCGATCTGCCGTATTTGTTGTCGATATTGAACTGGCTCAGATCACGCGTTTCAGTAGCACGACGATCACCGTGAGTCAGGGCTCCCAAACTCTCCAATCTCTTGGCTACGATAGAAGCGAACCTTCTTTCCCCGGCCAAGTCGGAAATTAGGAAAATGTATTCGGGAGCGTTGACTTGGTTGCTCCTGTGAGTTCTCCCGAATTGCTGGACGGCTCTGTCGGCGGACCAAGGCAATTCCAAGGTTATGTGCACCCTCCGTCTCTGGTTCTTCACTCGTCGATCGCTCTGTAAGGAAATACCGCTAGAAGCTGCTTCCGATATGATGGCTACGGTTTTTTCCCCGTCCATGAAACGTTGCTTTTCCGTTAAGTTGAGAGTTTCGAGGGGAACATCGGTTTCGGATCGACTTTCGTACTGGATGCCACCGTCTTCAGTAGAAACTACTCGACCTTTTCTACCTAAACAAATTTAATAGAAAGTTACTTCTGACATCTACAGTCACTAGTTGAAACTTAATTTGACACGAACCAAGGAATCCAAAGTTAGATGTGTATCTACTCATTGACAGGAAGCCAACAACTTGTTGTTCTGACCAACCCAAGGTTCAATCAAGTTTCTAGTAAGTGAGTGGATTCGTTTTGATTTCGAAAGCTCCATAAATCCTTTCTGATGAGTGGGTGAACACGAAACAGCTGTCAAAGGTTGGAACTCTCGGAATCAAATCGAAAAATACTCTATTTTCACTCAAACATTTATATGAAAATTAAATACAATATGACATGTGTTGATGTGGAAAAAGAAAAATTCTTGCTCCTAATGAAAAATAATAAAGTACTGGAGGAAGAGAGGTCAACAAGGCACAATGGACGAGTTCAGCCACATATTGCCAACCTTGTAAATGGCCAAATATACTCTACCACTGGAAACGCATTTTTTCGCATTTTTTCTATGCCTATCGGTTCCCTGAAACATTTTACAACCCTAGGAATGTCCCCGCTTTCAAATTCAAAGCCATTTGATAGAAAATCGAGATTAAGTGATTTTGAGGTTAGTTTAGTTAAAATGTTGGCCGTCTGACTCAGTTTTTCATGTTTGTGACAGTAAAATTTCAAATTTCATACTCCCATGAAATACGTTTGTACTGGTTCAATAATAATGACTGAAATCTCAAATCCTATTCCATATTCAGCACTGCCAGATTTGCCTGATAGTAGTTGAAGTACTAATAACAGATGTAGCCGAGAATGATAATCTAGAACCAATTTTTTCACATGAAGAAGTTACTTTTAGAAGATGACTATTTCCAGACTCCAAAGAATCGCTTCAAAGTGTTAAGTCTGACTGTGAACCGACGTCAACTTTAACAAACAAATCTTGTTTTGAAAATTTATTAAAAGAAGAAGAATATTTCAAGTTTTTTACAGTGAAAATTCTACCTTATAGTTTTCTGGATCCATTGGTGATGAATCACTCCAAATATCAATTTAAAGTCTATCAGAAAGTAAGAAGCAACTGATGAAACATCAAAAAATTTTGAACAGAAAAAAGTTATGTTTGACACTAGTTAGGTGGAGGCGTGGTTTCTGTAAAACGCAAAGCAGGATTTCTCTGAAAATTTCGCAGTTTATATTTTGTTAGCTGTTCTACCGATCTAAAATATTTCCAGCATGACGTTGCCGCTTCTATCAAAAAGTCCTAGCAACTTTATTATTTTAAATGGAACATTTAAAATGGAAAACATAGCCCTAATTGAAGTAAAGGTGCATTTAGTCAACATCATTTTAAAATTGTGCTTAAATTTATGTTAAAAGCGAAAGCTGAATCTGTTAAATGAAATTGCACCGTTTATACAACAATGTTAAGTTTATGCTAAAAACCTTTGATGTTGCCGTTATGTTTATGATAATGTTTATGCTAGAGTTGACTAAATTCATCCTAAGTAAATTAGTAGTCTTAATTCATGAAAAAATATTTTGATGGTACTTTGGACAAACTCGAAGTATTCAATTTACACCGAGACTACATATTATACAGGGTCTGCTAAAATTACTATTATTTCCGTTATGCATAAAAGTGGTCAAAAGTTCGTTTTTTCAAATGAAACCCCCTGTATATTACTCGATAAATTGAAAGATGAAGAAAAAGGCTTTAAGATGACATATCATGTCCTTATACCTAATCATCAAGTTTTCTTAATAAAGCCGCGTATTTAGGAAAAATTTATTTTTAAATAATTTAGCCGTGGAAATATTCAGCTCATGACAGTTTGGTGACTTTCATATGTAGTTATTAACTAGGTATTGACGGCGTTTCAAGGAATCTCCCAAATTGAATGCAAATGTTGTTATTCAAACGATGTTCTTGTGAAATTATTTATTATATACGGACAATGTGATCAAATAATTGCCAAAACATGCAGAAAGTTCAACCAAATATATCCTGAAGTACCACCAATGAACGAGAGGAACTTTGTAAAATTAAAAAATAATTTCCTTAACTATGTCCCAAAATTAAAAGCGCCTCCAACATTACCAAAATGAGGACAATATTGGTAACGTTTTGACATATTTATATGCATATCCAGACTTTCATTAGTAGAGCAGAAAAAGATTTGGGTGTATCACATGCTTCAGTACAACGAATTTTGGAAAATCACGAGTTGCATCCGTATAAATTTACCAAAGTTCAAAGTAGAAGACTTTGAACGAATTTTTGCGAATTCGTTTTAATACATACACAGAATGATCGGGAATCTTTGTCAAAAATAATTTGTAATGACGAATCAATCAATTTACAAGGGATGGAATTTTTAATAGACAGAATAAGCATTTTTGGGCTGATCGTAATCCTCGTGTGACAAAAGAAATTAGGTTTCAAGAAATTTTTTACCTAAATAACAAACATCAAACCAATTGGAAACAGACTCCCAGATTTAAGCACGCAAATTCACAAAAAATTAAAACAATATTAACACGTTGACGGACACCTATGTGAGAAAAATGAAAAACATTTCTTTGCATTTTTTCACAGAAAAAACAGAGCGACGGCTGAGGCCGTCGTGTCCTGGCAGTCAGCACAAGAACAATTTTTCTGCCAGGCTGGACACTGACGGCTATACCCGTCGTGTTGAGAGTATAGCTAAATAGTTTTATTTGTAGAAAAGTTGACAAAATTATACCTAAAGTAATAAATAAATGAATATATAATATTATAACCATAAAAAATCATAACTAAAAAGAATATGTTATCATCTTATTGGTTATGCCATTCCTCAAAACAAGGAGCTGGACAAAGTGGTGGTTTATCTGTGCAATTCTTGCATTGCCAAGCTGTCTCTTTTCTGCACCGCAGATGATGTTTTCCCCCTTCTTATAGGTGTTAGGTACAGGAATTATTTCCATGTAATGTGGAATATTCGCCATTTCGTTAGTTGATACTAGTTTTCTCATTTTTGGCGGTTGTGCAGTACAAAGTCCCATCCATCTAAAAATTCGTTTGAGGGTAGCCCTAACAGACTTCGGATTATGTATTCTCGGAACTTAATCAAGCTTATGTTGACATTGACAAAAGTATTGACCTGCACGCGTACTAAAACATATGGCAATATAATGCAATAGCCCCGCGAGCTGAGGTAATAAAAGGGGGGCCAGTCACATTTAAATACCAGAAAGACACGCCTTTTTTGTTTTACTTGGACACTTCACACCATTCTACGTGTAAAATCGACGGAAGACTCCGTTGGTGCCTTATAAATGCAAATAATACATGGACGGCATAGGCCGCCGAAAATATCAAGTGTCCCAACCTAAGGCACAGACAACGACGGGCATGTCCGTCAGTGTCCATCAACGTGTTAATATCCTTAGGGCTTAGACCATACTATAAGGACCGTGCAGAAAGACCCCCAAGTACCCGGAAAAAATAATTTGGGAAGCAATATTGGATCTGCAAGAATGAAGACCAAAATTACCTTCCAGAATGAACATTTTTTTACATACATATTACATAGACTCTAACAGAATACTCACAATCACATAAGTAAAATTGTATAAACATTTATGTAATCAATACTGGCTGAAGGACCTCGGTCGATAGCCATTTGGTTTTATTACCAATAAAGAACATTTATTATTATTATTTGACCTAAATGTTTTCTGTATTTTAAAGTACAATAAAATTGCCTTGTTTATTTATAATGACACACTAAATGCTGAGAGATATCTCCAGATACTAAGAACGCCTGTTACAGATTGCCTTTAAAGAAATATAGGAATTCGTGGTTTCAACTGGACCGAGCGCCAGCTCATTCCACCCAGGAAGTGTCCAGAGAACTTTACGAAATTTTTGACGATCGTTGCTATGGGCGTTTAGTATATTTTGACATTGAATTACAAGGTTTTGTCATATTCAAGGAAATCCCAATATCCTCCAACATTTTCAAGATTAATCTCCACGATTTCAAAAAAAGCTTCAATAAATCAAATCAATTCATTTTACCTGTCATTTCAGCCACATTTTCTGGACCACCAAGTTCATCGATCAATTGATCTAAAGTGTTAGGTGGTAATTTGTCACCTAGCCTCTCTATGGCCGCAAGGAGTTCTTCTTTCATACTGCAAGCTCGTTCAATTGCGTCCATCGGAGGTGCAATGACTTGGACCCCACTTCCATTTGGTTTAGCTACAGAAATTCAATTATTTGGAAAAGTATTTTAGAATTGTTGTATTAAAAAATAATCTTTTTATTAAATCGAGCTGTGTGCGAATAAAATAAACACTCAAACATTTATTTCAACCATCCTTGCAGTTTTCAGCACCGCAATACCAGATTTTCACTCACCTTTACTCGACTTTCTATTATTAAACGACAAGGAAATTTTATCTTGAGTCGACAGTTTCTTCTTTGGTGATTTTTTCTGTTTCTTCCCCTTTTTCTTCCTGCTCCAAGGATCGTCATCTGAATCGCTACCCGAATGGAAAGGATTGAAGTCGCTGCTTGCATTCGAATCTGAATGTTCTTCGGAAATCTCACTTTCGTTATCGGTTACCTCAAAATTAGATCCATCACTTTCGTCATCATCGTCCGATGTCGACCATTTGTTTCGTTTCACAGCTCTAGCTGCAGCCTGGCGCACTAAAAAAAATTACTGAATAAAAATCAACAAATCTAGGACAATAACCAAGCCCAACACATTGAAAAGCTTTCATTTTATTACTTGGTCATTGCTTGATGGAAATCCATAACACTGAAGTAAAGACGATTGAATCACATCTGCGGTTTGGAATAGCATTTTGAGGAGTTTGCTGCGGTTATCGATTTCAAAATGGTCTACTTTTACAGAAGCATGCTCTGCGATATTTATGCAATGCAAAGTATCGGGATTCATGTCCAGTGGCGGTTCTACTATACCGCGAAACCCTGCGGCGCGGGGGGGCCGGATGTTACGGGGGCCCGGATGGCCCATGCGGAAGTGGTAACATTTCCACAAGCGAATAAGTTTTCAGAATATAGACTCCAGTCTTACGACTTTTAGGGCCAGTTTCACAGGTTCCAGTTAAGCTTCAGATCAATTAACTGATGGAACATTTCCTCAAAGTGAAAATTTACTATAAGACACTTGACTTCTTTCTCTGCCAAATTAAAAATAGATTTGAAGCCATGAATACCACTGTCAGCAAGTTCAACTTTCTTAATCCGAAATTGCTAGTAGAAACGTCGGAAGATTTGTCCAGATCATCCGAAACCCTTCAGAAGTTATACCCCAGTGACTTATCTTCCACTTTTCGTTAATTCCTTAATTTCACTTTTACCTCTAAAAGAAAAAATAGTGAAGTTGAAATATACACTTAAGAGAGTTTGCAGAGTTCCTAATAATCATGAATTCCCAACTTTTCTGAAGTATTAACATCCCTGTTACTGTTTCTTACCTTAGCTATAACTATGGCCTCTGCTGAAAGGTCATTTTCCACGGAATAAAATGTCACAAGAGAGACTAAGTGGACTTGCACTATTATTCCTAGAAGTTGAGGAAGCAGCTGATATGGAAAAATCAGTTTTTATAAACAAATTTGCATATAGGAAGGCAAGAAGTAGAGATTTTCACTGAATTTATATTATACACATGTTTTGGTTATTTTCAATGATCATTTCCGAGGAAAGGAAGGAAGAATATAAGTGAAAATAGAGTATATTTCGTTTTAATTCCGAGAGCTCTAACCTTTGACAGCTGTTTCGTGCTAACGCACTCATCAGAAAGGATTTATGGAGCTCTCGAAATCAAAACGAATCCACTCAAGAATTAATACCGTGAGGCAAAACAGAATATAACAGGAAGTTATTCATGACATCTACAGTCACTAGTTGAAACTTAATTTGACACGAACCAAGGAATCCAAAAGTAGAGGTTTGTCCACAAATTGACAGGTAGCCAACAATTCGTTGTTCTGACCAACCCAAGGTTCAATCAAGTTTTTAATACGTTATGAGGAACGCAAGCAGAATATAAGTGAAAATAGAGTATATTTCGTTTTAATTCCGAGAGCTCTAACCTTTGACAGCTGTTTCGTGCTAACGCACTCATCAGAAATATACTCTATTTTCACTTAGATTCTGCTTGCGTTCCTCATAACGTATTAGAAACTTGATTGAACCTTGGGTTGGTCAGAACAACGAATTGTTGGCTACCTGTCAATTTGTGGACAAACCTCTACTTTTGGATTCCTTGGTTCGTGTCAAATTAAGTTTCAACTAGTGACTGTAGATGTCATGAATAACTTCCTGTTATATTCTGTTTTGCCTCACGGTATTAATTCTTGAGTGGATTCGTTTTGATTTCGAGAGCTCCATAAATCCTTTCTGATGAGTACGTTAGCACGAAACAGCTGTCAAAGGTTAGAGCTCTCGGAATTAAAACGAAATATACTCTATTTTCACTTAGATTCTGCTTGCGTTCCTCATAACGTATTAGAAACTTGATTGAACCTTGGGTTGGTCAGAACAACGAATTGTTGGCTACCTGTCAATTTGTGGACAAACCTCTACTTTTGGATTCCTTGGTTCGTGTCAAATTAAGTTTCAACTAGTGACTGTAGATGTCATGAATAACTTCCTGTTATATATATATATATATATATATATATATATATATATATATATATATTACTTTGAAGAAGTTTTTCTGAGATTTCAATATAATTTCTCCCAGTTTTCTGAGAAGTTGTTATTTATTCACAGTGCTCGTAAGTGGTTATAGCATAGAAGTAGAACGCACGTTTTCACAACAAAATTAGTAGAGAGATTCACTTGAAAACAAGGGCCCTTGGCACAATTCTCGCGGTAGGGCCCATAAATCCTAGACACGCCACTGTTCATGTCGACCTCTGTTTTTAAAACACAAAATATTAACAGTTGGTGCAATTTTCATACCTGAAACCGTGTGTTTGATATACAAGCAAAAAACAAAATTTACTATTGGTAGTTCTTCTCATCATATTGCAAGACAAAATAATGAATTGAAACCCAAACTTCAGCCCTCCTGGATCATCCGATAAGGTAAGAAATTTGAAAGGCGACTTCACTTTCCAAATTAGTCTCAGTCCGCTTTTCTCTCCTGAGTGAGTTTTTCCTTTTGGGGCATCAATTTCAGAATTTTTCGATCGTGAAATCTCCCCTAACCCATTATCAAGTATAAAAACTAACTAATACAATTGAACTCTAAAACCTAGTTATATAGGTATTTTGCAGAGTTGCTCGTTGAGGGTTGCTCGTTGAGGCCAAACCGGTAGAAATTTTGAAGTAAGACTCCGTGAACACGTCTGTTTCGACAAAAAAATATAAAAAATGTACGAACATCTACAAGAATCCAAACACAAGATAAGTAAAGATAATCTCAAAATCATACACACATGTAATAAAGGGAAGAAAATGAATCTGTTGGAAGCCATGGAAATTAATAAGTCAATTAAAAACCTGAAATATAGAACCCTCAACGAGCAACTCGATTTATGTAGGTTTCCATTTTTGAATTTATAATTTTGACAACCCAGGTAATTTCTATAACCTCCAGTATTGAATTTATATCCTTTCACCCATGTTCATTTAATTTCATTTAATTACCTCTCCATCCAGTTTACCTGCAAACTCCCCATATTACTAAGTTTTAGCGATCAATTGCATTAGATAGTTTTTATACTTGATAATGGGATAAAACCCGAAACCGGTCGTGAAAATGAAAAACTAGTTGAAATAAGACAAAAGTGTGTTTCTTTCGTTTCATTAAAGTGATCATGAATTTCCACAAAATAAACAAGTCATCAATTACACAAATCATAATTCAAGAATGAATCGAACATAGTTGAATTCAAATATCTTTTATTGTTTCCGTCTGAGTCGCTTTTTGAGAAATATTTTTTTCTATGATTTCAGGTACATTCTCGTCATTGATGGACTGGAACGTTTTCACCAAGTGCTGCGGCTGGACTGGCAGAAAATAGCAGAAATGAAGGGGTCATTGATGTGATGATGAGCGTTATTTTTATTCTCATTAAATCAAATCAAATTTTATTGGGTCCGTTTCCTATTCACAAAAAACAGATTGGCCGGGTCATAAAAACGTAAAGATGTAAGGGGTATATAAAAGATATAACAGAGTAAAAAGACAATACTGAACATAGATAAGAATTTATTAAATATGTAAACGAATTATGCGGCGCTGAGCGAGGTGAGTTTAAATAATAGAGTAAGTACGCCGTGATAGCTAATGGGCGTTGATATAACTTTCGAACTCTTCTACAGAGTAAAAGCATTCTTTTATAAGAAGTTCTTTAATTTGGCATTTGAAAACCTATAAACATTTCGAGCTCTTCTGAAGAGGTCGGTGTTTTTTTTAGAGTGTTTTGCTATGTCTATTAATATATAATTTTTATTTCTAGTATTGTAGACCAACATAAAAACGGTCTTCAAACCCACCAAGAAAATACAACAAAGCTTTAGGTCAGCAAAATATAAAAAAGGGGCCCACTATCTGCAGCGAGGATATATCACATACCATGCACTTGCGGAAAGGTATACGTCACAACCACATAAAGATCGATGGGAACAAGGCTGAAGGAATGTCAGAGGAACTGCAAATTAGGCCAAACGGACAAGTCTGCAGTGGCAGAACACGCGCTCAGTGAAGGAAACCACAGGATCCTGTTGAGGGCGTGATACTCCTTCCCCCCCAACCAGGTATACCATGGTCGACTTGTACGGGAGGCAATTGAGATCCACAAACACACGGAGAATTTCAACATAAAAGAAGCTCAACCGAATATGGAATCCCATTCTTAGAAATTCCAAAATAACAAAAAAAACTACGACATTAAGACAGCAGGTAAAAAGGTGTGAATTAATGTTATCGAAAATATGCCTAACTCAGTTACGGTGATAAGCAATCCTGAAATAACAAAAGATATAAACGACATTAAACCGGCAGGTAGCAAGGGGTCAATTAAGGTTAGTGAGGACATACCAAATTCAGATATGGTAATTAACGCACAAGTCTACCTAAGTCAGAGTAAATACAATCTCCGCAGACGGAATCTCCAGTCGTCTGAGATTATTCATGATGTATAAGCATCTGAATAAGCTAGCCACTCGGAAGAAATTCCAAAATACGACGTCCTTCAAACCTGAGGGAAAATTGTGACACTGAAAACTTCGGACGCGAAAGCCTTAAAACCATTTTGGATGGTATTGTTAGTTAGTTTATTTCAGAGACAAACGTTTACACGTTATTTTACATTGAAACATTCAAATGGATTTTTTCCTGAATTTTTATATTTATATACATGTAAGTTTTGTCCATAATTTTATATTTTAGAACCCTAACGATGGAAAAATATACTGCTGAAACGTTAGCCCGTAGAAAATGCTGATTTTTCTTTGAGACGACCTAACCACAACAACCATATTCAATAATTAAATAGTATCATTTAAACCTGTTTTCCACGTCACCAAATTCTAAATTTGCTGATAAAATTTGTAACTCAAGTGTCATTAACATAATGTTATAACTTTCTGACGTTCCTACAGAATGTAAATGTTCTGAAGGAGAATAAATTTATTGTTATTAGACATCTTTCATTAGCGTTGTCTAGTGAATAGCCTCTAAATATTTCTGGAAATCTTCTACTTTTAACACAATCGATATCAATAGAACTGAGATGCTCTATAGTCCAGTTCCAAAATTGTAGATAGTGACTCATCGTCAGTTTACGTGGTTTCAGAGTGCGGAATGCACGTAAACTGACGATGAGTCACTACCTACAATTTTGGAACTGGGCTATAGATTAATTTGAGATACCGAGATGAGAATATTCAACCCACAGTACTACCACACGTGCAAATTTGGTTGCCAATCTTTCATGGTCACGTGGGATATGGAATGAAATTTTACTCACTAGGCTTTCTTTTTCCTGATGAAGTATTTCCCTCTTCATTTCCGTTAGTGGCCTTTTTGGAGTTTGAAGGATTTTCCAAACCTAGTAATCTTTGAATCCTATTCCTGTCGGGAGCTGGAAAGTGTTTCTCCACCAAAGTTTGGAAAACTCCCTTGGCCGTGGAAACAAAGTCCGTCAATTCCCCGTCATCTCTCTCGAGCTGTTCCAACGTTCTAGCTTCTCCGGTACTTTGCAAACCAATGACGACACATTTTCCCATTTTAATAGCCTCGTGGGCAACAGCCACTGCGTGTGGCACCTTGGCGGCTATACAAAGGTACTTGAAAAATCTTTGATGGGACGACCAGAACTGCCCCCACATGGTTTTTCGCATTTTCTTCTCCGCATCGACTAGTTGCACCGCTTCGTGGAACTTCTGCATAGCTTCCACCCACAATTTTACGCTCGCGTCGTAAACCTTTTCAAATTCTTTGGAGAGAGGCACCTCTTCAATTTTGAAAGCTACACCGTGAAAACTCAGCTGCCTTGCTATGTACATTCCTGAAATTGTCAAGTCAGAGTTATAACATACTTGTTGAGAAAATGATTGTGCTTGCCTCTCAACTTCATGTCCATGGCTACTATTTCCATTGCACCGACTCCTCTTTTTTCGACGGCCGAAATGAAATCCGCGAATTCTTTGAAAGGGGTTCCCTCACCCCACATTCCTAGCCTCACCATGTAGGCCATGTTTCTTGGTTCGGATGCTCCTGTGGCTGAAGCGTACACGACTCTGGCCTTTGGTAACTTATTTTGTAACTCAAGTACCGTTAGACCTAAAATTAAAATTATACTCACTTTATGTCTGTATCAAAATGGAAAAAAATCAATTTTTTCGAGAACGATCAGAGCAAGGTGAAATCTGATTACACTCCCGGTTTTGCAGTCTGGAAAATAATTTTTCCTCCTACCCCTATAGAAAGTACACACTTTCCTCCCTCAAACCAGGGAGGAAACTCATACTTTTCCTCCCTAGGGAGGAAAGTACTTTTCCTCCCCCTCATTTCAAGTAAGTTGTAAACGATGAAACTTGTGAATCTATTATAATCAAATTGTTTCCGTAATTTCTAGAACATCTTATATATCCTGTATTCTGGTAAAAATCAAACATGCATGTTACTTCTACTCTAGTTCTTTAATAGCTATTTGTGTATTTAGAGCGCAAAGTAATTGATTGTTGCTCAACAAAGAGATTAATCTTTGGGGAACGACAATGACACTTTGTGCTCGAAATACACACATTATTTTTTCTACAAGCGCAGCTCTTAGAAAAAAAATGATCGACACTTCATTCAAATAGGCACATAACATTACTTATGAGAAAATCAATCAATAGCAATCCGAAATGTATAAGCTATCTAAATGTCCAATAATTCAAATCACTAACAAGAAAAAAGTAAAATAACGTTCTTGAAAAAAAAAGTTGTAATTGCCAGGAGATGAACCCGGGACCTTCGGATTACAAGCCCAAGACGCTAGCCATTGCACCACCGCAGATTCTCAGATACACATGACTGTATTGTCTATATTTTCCATCAAGTAAGAATAGGTCTATTTGTAAACAAAGTCACAAAAAGGTTTTATTGAGTGGGTAGGAGGAAAAATTATATGTATTACATAGGAGTAAAGTGCCTTTTCCTCCCTTGGATGTTTACTGCCCTCCGATTCGCGTCGGGCAGTAAACTACATCCTGCGGGAGGAAAAGTGACACTTTCCTTCCTAGTAATACAAATAGCTATTGAACTTCCTCAGTTCATTGTTGCCCTCGTCAGATTCAGGAGAAACGTGTCAAAATCGATAACGACCAGAGCTATACTTGGAGACGAACATAATAGACCAAGATATAGAGGTTTTCTTCCCCACAAAATAAAGGACGCAAGTAGCAAATGGCCTATACTAATTTCTATTAGTTCGTTAATGAAAACCCCAGTTTTCGCCCCAGCACAATCGCTTAGTGGAATTTTTTAAACAAGCAATAGTGAAAGAAATTACAACTTTTTTGGTTTTTTGGAAATATTTCAAAGATTGTTCAAGGAATCGTTTTACAGTCAATGAAACTTTTGTAAAGATTTATAAAACCTACGAAATGGAATTTCATACGACCGGATCGGTGCATTTTCTTTTTTTTACCATTTATTCTCCATTAAGACAATTACAACTGTACAGGAGTCGTCATATAAGGAAAAAACTTGACCTAGATCTTAACCTAATATCACAACGTTACAATATTGACTAAACATTTATTCACAAAAGTTCTTTCGTTGAATAATAACTCTGACGGACAAACAAATCCTTCAGACCTTTTTTGAAATGTATTTCCGAAGAACAAGACTTTATTTCGGGAGGTAGTCTATTAAATAAGAGAATACCCACGTTATTTGATGACTTTTATGAAATGACGGAGGTGGAAGTTATCCTTCATTCTCGTGTTCAAATTGTGTATTCCACAATTTTTCGTGAAATGATCACGATTTTTGAAAATATGTGTACATGTTTCAAGGATAAATAAACCTGTGAGCGTTAAAATACCCAGTTCCTTGAAAATGTTTCGGCAACAGACATCACTTGGAACAACAGCATTCGTCATGATTATTCTCTTTTGAGCAAAGAACACATCACCCGATGAAGACCAACCCCAGAAACCAATGCCGTACCGCGGTCGTGAATCAACTTGACCATAATAAACATTGATCAACTGTTTTGTGGATAGAACTGTTTTTAGATTCTTCATCATAAAATTTAGTGATTAGAGTTTCGATACTAGAGAGTCGCAATGTGTTTTCCAATTTAGACAGCAATATATGTGGAGACGTAGAAATTTAACACAGGATGTATGAAAAGGGCATGATGATACGTCCTCGTTATCGGTAGTTATTTGTAAATCACATGTTTTCCTCTGAGAAAATCCGGGAAAACCTCGAAAGATACCATTTTTCAACAATTTATAAATCTGAAGCTAAACAAACAATATTGCGGAAACTGATAGATACTAATATGTGATTCAACTGTGCGCAAGATGTTTCCGGTCCGATGTGCAGTTTTTGCACAATCGCGTTATAAATACGAGGATGTATTGATATCTAGTTAGCCTAGACCAGTTCCCTGCATAAACAAAATATTGCGTTACCATAGCAACGAACAATAACTTATTAGAAGTGTCAGTGTAAAGTTTGACGTCAAAAAAGTAAACCAGAGTTACGCAATAAATTAAAAGAAAAAATATGTCCACCGAAATTGTGAAAATCGAAAAATTGGAGTATCGAGCCATCATCAAGTACCTGTATTTAAAAGGGTTAAGAGGTAAGCAGATTTACGAAGATATGCTTAATACCCTTGGTGATCAATGTCCTTCGTATGCGACGGTGAAAAATTGGACTGCAAGCTTCAAATTAAGGTAAATTTTCCATTGAAGATGATGACCGATCGGGAAGGCAAGTTTCTGTGTCAGTCCCCGAAAATATCGATGCAGTTCATGACATGATTTTAACAGACCGTCGAATTCGGCTAAAACGGATATCTGAAGCACTGAATATTTCATACGAACGCGTTCATCATATAGTTCACGTCAATTTGGACATGAGAAAAATTGCTGCAAAATAGATCCCCAAATGTTTGAATGTTGACCAAAAGCGTGCAAGGGTAGTGCATCGCGTTCGATCTGTGCTCGATTTGAAAACGATGTAGACTTCTTAAACCGAATTGTTACTATGGATGAGACTTGGGTACATTTCTACGATCCAGAAACAAAGCAACAATCGATAGAATGGCGATACTCCGGTTCTCCAAGACCTAAGAAGTTTCGTGTCCAAAAATCTGCTGGAAAAGTTCTTGCTTCAGTTTTTTGGGATTGCCATGGAGTAATCATGATTGATTTTTTGGATAAGGGTAGAACAATAACTGGAGATTGCTATTCGACATTACTGACCACTCTACGGGAAAAAATTAAAGAGAAAAAAAAGACGCGGAAAGCTATCCAAAGGTGTTTTGTTTTTGCAGTACAACTCCCCTGCACACAAATCTCATGTTGCCATGCATAAAATTCGTGATTTAGGGTTTGAATTACTAGAACACCCCCCCTTATTCACCAGATTTGGCTCCGTCCGACTATCATCTCTTTTCTCAACTGAAAAAAAGTTTGAAAGGTCGTAAATTTTCTTCTAACGAGGAGGTAATAAAAGCTGTAGAGGTCTCGTTTGCAGAGCAAGAAGTAACATTTTTTTTGAAAGGTCTAGAGACGTTGCAGGTTCGCTGTAATAAATGTATCCAATTAAGAGGAGAATATGTTGAGTAATAAAATATTTTGACATTGAAATTTTGTTTGGTTCTATAGCAGGCTAAGAATTTTTCAATATATCCTCGTAATTTAAGGGCACATCTTGCAAGATGCGCCGATTTAATGAAAATCGTCGTATTCAAATTGTATAAACGGCAAATGGAAGTAGAGATGAATATCTGCAATTTGTATATTTTGGATTTCTACCTGAGAGGTGGGAAGTGTGTTGAAAATGTCACTGAAAGTTGATTAAAACGCTTCAAAGTGCGTCCGAAGTCACCCGAAGTCGCACTGAAGTTAACTCGAGTTGAGGTCGGGCGACTTCGGTTGCACTGGAGCATTTAGTGACATTTTCAACACTTTCCCACCTCCCAGGTGAAAATCCAAAATATACAAATTGCAGATATTGATCTATACTTCCAAATGCCGTTTACAGAATTTGAATAAGATGATTTCCCTTAAATCGGCGCATTTAGAAAGATTTGCCCTTAAATTGTTTATAACGCGATTGTGCCAAAACTACACATCGGACAGAAAACATCTTGCACACAGTTGAACCACATGTTATCTAACAGTTTCCACAATATTGTTTGTCCAGCTTCAGATTAATGAAAATTACGAAATTTTGAAAAATGTGAAAAGTGAAAAATGCACCGATCTGGTAGTATAAAAAAATATTTTTTGTTTTTTTTCTTCAGAATTCAAATGCGAACCCTGAAGAAAATCAAGGATGAAGTAGATGCTGATATTCTGTACCCAAGATATCTCTTGAATTACGTTAAACGAAGCTATAAATGGCGTGACAGCAGATGACTGGGAGAAGTGTATTGGACATTTTATAAAAGAAGAGCAAAAAATGTCGGACTTGGATACTCACATCGAAGTTATGGCTGAACCTATTATTATCTCTCCTAGTTCCGGCAATAGTGACGATTCTGGGACAAATTCTCATCAAACATCAGATAACGAACCTAAAGTTTTATTTTATAATTATTTGTGATTTATGAAGTTAGAAAATCACAAATACAAAACATGATAACAGATTTTGTCCGTTATATTTGAATAACAATTTTACATAAATAGTTGTTTTTCTGTTATGCACAATATGTCAATGTTTTTATAAAGATTTTATTTAAAAAAGATTTGTTTCCGGCCGCCACTGGAATTTCCTTCCCCCTCCCTCTTGCCTCTCTTGGGCACCCTAAAGCTACGAATGAGTCACTGACTATTATTCCCGTCTCCAAGTATAGGTGAAATCTGATTGTATTCCAGTTTTTTAATCACCGGATTGGTCTGGAAAAGGGTATGAACTTCCTCAGTTGATTATTGTCCTCGTCAGATTAGGAAAAAAAAAGTCGAGTTTTCGAGTTATTTCGAGATCGATCAGAGCTAGGTAAAATCCGATTGCACTCCCGGTTTTGTAACCACCGGATTGGTCTAACAAATTTCAGCACTTACCAGTCTTTGTTGGTTTTGACGATCCTACTGGGCACAAATTCTTAGCTCTGTGACATTCATCAAAAACTATAAGTCCATCAAAGTCTTGACCGCACCACTGAAGCAACTGTTTCAGCCTAGACTTGTATTTACCACCAGCAGAGGAGGTGCTCTCTCCAATCAACGCGGAATAAGTACTAAATATCACACCTTTTTTAACATTGTTGTTCACCGCCGACGAAATCTTGGCATACTTCAATTTATTCAGCGGGTGAACATCAATTTTGCCCGCCCCGATATCTTTCAGGTCCCTTTCTGCGTCGTACTTCAAATCGTTGGATACTGATACCCAAATGGCCCGTTTGCGCCCTTTTAAATAATTTTCGAAGATTACCCCAGCAATAGTCCGACCTTTACCAACACCAGCTCCATCACCTATAATCAAAACATATGAAGAAATAGCATATTTCATTAGGAGTCGAAAAAAGCATTTTCATTATACCTATCTGAAAACACTATATTTACTTGCTTATTTAGCATCCCGAAAATGGGCTTTTTCCGTGCTCCCGCACAGAAAATATTACGGTGCGCTGGTGACATTATAGCTGCCTATTTATATGTCAAAATTAAATAATATGTTGTTGACAGTTCTCTAGTAATCGCAAATTGTTTGAATATTTCCTTACCAACTGGGTAAATAACGCTTGTTTTGTGGCAGTTTCTAGATATTTTTGTACCATAAATATTTCAATTTACAATACTAGTTTTTGTTACTTCATCATTAAAAATAAATGTTTCTTAACAATTTGTGCTTTTCAGGTAGATTTAATGAAAAATATCGTTCATTACTCGTCCATAAATGCTTTTTCCGTGCTTGCCCACGGGAACATGTCGCGCACGCACGGAAAAAGCCTATTTTCTGAACTCCTAATGCAATATACTATTATGGGCGAGTTGATTAATATTTTTCATTATATCTACCTGAAAATCACAAATACATAGTTAAGAACCATTTGTTTAAAAAAAAAAAACGAACAAAAACATTTATTTTTAATTTTTATTCATTAAAATATTTAGGTACAATTTGTGTTTTTGTAAATAGCTTATCCTTTAGCAGCTACTTCAATTTCGATAACTGCAGTTGATAAAGTCGAAGGTGCTACTATATTAGTAGAAGTATTCAGTTTTTGATTTTCCCCCACTGACATTGGCGTTGTTTTTACTATTCTCGAATGGCTGAAAAAACAACCTTCAAATAAATTTACAAGAAACTTCAATCTTTCTACTTACCGATTCTTCAATGTAGCCTTCAGCCCCAGTCGAGGAACGCCAATTTCCATGCCTTTTTAAAGTAAGCAAATTTTCTACGCCCTCGTCTAACAGATGCTGAAGATCGTCTTTGTTTTACCACTTGATTGTATGTAGGGCAAATGAACGTTGGTTTACCGATGGATCCAAAAGTCTGGAAGGAGTCGAAGCCGGAATATATGGGATGAACCCAGTAGTGAAACGCTCATTCAGTAAGGGTAAACCAGCTACGATATTTCAGGCAGAGGTATATGCCATTGAAATGTGTGCCAGGGAGCTGGAAAATCGATACCACACACGAAAAACAATAAAAATATTTTCAGATAGTCAAGCAGCACTTAAAGCGCTTGAATCCAACTGCTTTAAATCTAGGGCAGTATGGAACTGCAGAGAAACCTTAAACTGGCGCAACGCAACAACGTTACCCTAGTCTGGATACCAAGTCACACAGGCCTAGAAGGAAACGAAATAGCGGACGCCCTATCAAAGGGGGGGGGGGGGGGGGGGCGAAACAACGTACACTGGACCAGAACCGGTAATCGGTTTAGCATATAGCACTGCCAAGAATCTCATAACAGCTTGGACAGACAATAAAAGACTGGCGTAGTATATCGGGCCTAGCCCATTCCAAAGCAGTTATTGCTTGTACAAGGAAAAGCAGGATTCTGACAAACTGCTGGAACTCAGTAGAGCGCATCTCAGAGTTATAGTTGGTTTGCTTACTGGCCACTACAAACAAAAACATCACATGCATAAAATCGGACTTGCACAAGATGCAGAGTGCCGGCTATGCATGGAGGATGATGAAACGGCTAAACACATTCTGTGTACATGCCCTGCAGCGGCCAGAACCAGATTCTCAATATTTGGCGGTACGACAGTAAGGCCAGAAAACCTGGTAAATTGTTCTTCCAATGCATTCCTTAATTTCATCAAGAGATTGGATATACTGGGAGAAATATAACTATAGGGTGAGCCACAATAGGCCATTGGCCGAAGTGATTTTTGTCATCTCGAAGGAATAATATCAAAAACCGGCCATTATCTTCCACGTTTTCCAAGTCAGACGGATCAAGTCATCTCTTCGGCAGGCCCCAAATATACCAAGTATTAAAATTACTTTGCTTCTCGTCTGGTTCTTCAAAAGTATGAGTTTGGCGACTTGGTCAGCAGTTAATACTTTCTCGGTGTGTTACCAACCCTTTCTCGCTTGAGAAATGCAGTAGTTTTTGGTGAATTATTACCATTTACATTTTCTTTTACATGTCAGACAATTTCTTAACATTGAAAATTGACTCCATAAAGTTGAAGCGTTCATGGATTTGCTTTTTCCTGACTAATAAAAAGAATATCATCACTTACAGTTGCAAAATAGATGATACTAGTTTTCATGTCTCACGTGACTTATTGGGCAGTTATTCTGCACTTACTTTTGCAGCTTCACGTGATATTTCTTCTTCTGGTGAAATCGTTTCAGGCAGAGTTGTAAATAAAAATAAGAGGCTCTTTTCACACAAAATAAAAGATACGAACGGCCTATACTACTTTTTATAGTTCGTAAATGAAAACCCCGGTTTTCGCCCCAGCAAAATCGCTTAGTGAAATTTTTTAAACTAGAAATAGTGAAAAAATTTACAACTTTTTTGTTTTTATGCGAATGTGTCAAAAAGTATTGGAGGAATCGTTTTACAGTCAATAAAACATTTGTAGACAATTATAAAATCTACAAAGTGTTTTTTATACGACCAGATCGGAGCATTTTTCAGTGAGAAAATTTTTCAAAAATTCATAATTTTTATAAATCTGAAGATGGACAAACAATATTGTGAAAACTAACAGATAATAACATTTCAACTGTGCGCAAGATGGTTTTTGTTCGATGTGTAGTTTTTGCACAATCGCGTTATAAACAATTTAAGGGCAAACCTTTCTAAATGCGCCGATTCAAGGGAAATCATCTTATTCAAATTCTGTAAACGGCATTTGGAAGTAGAGATCAATATCTTCAATTAGCATATTTTGGATTTTCACCTGAGAGGTGGGAAATGTGTTGAAAATGTCACTGGAAGTTACTCTAAATGCTTTAAAGTGCACCCGAAGTCGCCAGAACTCAACTCGAGAGTCGAGTTAACTTCAGTGCGACTTCGCACGTACTTTAAGGCGTTTTGATCAACTTTCAGTGACGTTTTCAACATATTTCCCACCTCTCAGGGGAAAATCCAAAATATACAAATTGTAAATAATGATATCTACTTCCAGATGTCGTTTACAGAATGTCTCTCTCTCTCTTAATTTTTGTCCATGAGCTTCCTTTCGGCGCTATATGGACATGCCTCGCTGCGAGAAACCGTTCCCATCCGGCTTTTAACCGGCGTAGGCAGCGACGCTGTATCGGGGGAATGCAGAGTCTTGCTCTAGGCAATGCTGCATCCCATGTTATATTGGAACTTTTTAATATTTTTGCTGGCACGTTTTAAACTAACCTAACCTTTACGCTATGGTTTTACGGTGGACTTCACAAACACTTTAATCTTGGGTGAATGCACGTTCTTTAGACGGCGGACATTAAAACACATTAACCTGACTTCCACCACGAGGCCGCCATCTGACCTCTAAGGCTGTCGGAAGTCGAATTTACAGAATTTGAATACGACGATTTGCCTTAAATCGGCGCATCTTGCAAGATGTGCACTTAAATTGGTTATAACGCTATAAAACTACGCATTGGATCGAAAACATCTTGTGCACAGTTGAACCACACATTATTATCTATCAGTTTCCGCAATATTGTTAGTCCAGCTTCAGATTTATAAAAATTAAAAATTTTTGAAAAATGCTCTTTCTCTTGGTTTTCCCGGATTTTCTCAATGGAAAATGCACAGATCCGGTCATATGAAAATCCATATTGTAGGTTTTATAAATCTCTACAAAAATTCCATGGACTGTAAAGCGATTCCTTTAATAATCTTTGAGACATTTCCAAAAAACTAAAGAAGTTGTAATTTTCTTGACCATTGATTGTTTAAAAAATTCCACTAAGCGATTTTGCTGAGGCGAAAACCGGGGTTTTCGTTAACGAACTATCTTATAAAAATTTGTATAGACCATTTGCGACTTTCATTTTGTGGGGGAAAAACCTCTATAGCTTGATCTATGTATAAATATTTCCACTAATATTTAGCCCATTTTCAGTACGCTAAATAAACACGTAAACATAGTGTTTTCAGACAGGTATAATGAAAAAAACCGTTAAAAAAACCGTTATTTACACTGACCTATCAAAAATCCTGCTCGAGACCCATCGGGAAAAATATGCTCGTGGGCCTGAGAAGCGTAAGTTATACTCTCCAACTGCAACGCAGACAGATGCCCCCCTCTTATGGTCTCATCTGGTATCGACAGTTTGTACCAAACATCTGCTGGAGCAACGGAGGACAGGGAAGCAGTTTCTACCACGGGGTCGGGGTGCTTCCGTCCAAGTTTCAACTTGGACGGCATGTAATCGGAGTAGGTTTCGGCTACCCCGAGCTCTTCGTCGTCAACTTCTTCTTCTTCCTGGTGTTGCAGAGGTTTGTTGTTCATCTGGTTCATCCAGAGCGACTGCACGTCTCTCCTGCTGAGCTGATCGTCCCACGCGGGCATGGGGACTTGAGATCTGTAATACATGGCGGCCATATTCTGCACGAAGGGGTTGCTGTAGGGGTTGCCCATGCCGAAAGCCGCCATTTCCACTATGAATTAAAGGTAAGATCATTCGAAAGTTGAAATGTTTTGGATCAGCGTCAAGCAGGTTAGAATGTGCGATGTGCGCGTATTTCTGAAAAACTACCTAATAGTAAGGAGTTACTGAACAAGCAGGTAAAGAAGACCGCTTGAAATTCGTCTATATTGCAATGTGATCACATGCTACATGCATTTTGTAAGACAATGGAGCTTACTTTCTATTGTTTATTGTTCTTAAATAATGTTCAATTGGAAATTAATGTTCAAAGAAAAGAAGCAGCATTTTTCGATTAAATAGTTCATAATGTTGGCACGATTTTTTATTTCAATAGTGATATGGGCCCTAATATGGAAATATCTCACGATATTTAATCAAACATAATTTTTTTGATTGATTACGACATTTTTCTTCAACTGAATATACAATCATCTTTTAGAAAAACAACACTTTTGATAAAGAATTTAAAATTATTCATATAGGTTTGAACATGAAACATTATTCGAATAATTAGAAGTTATTATGCTTAAAAATTCAAACATATTGCTTAACGACCAACTTGATGTGAATAACTCACTATTTGTTCACAGAATTTATTTTCTTGTAAGTAGAAATCATTAGAGTCTTGATCTTAATGTAGATATAATATTGGTTATCCTGGAAAAGATAATTCTTAATGATTGCAAAAGGGTATATAAATGAATGTTTAGCTTGTATATTCACTTGGATAAGCTACTGTGATAGCGAAATATGTCGTGAATGATTAACGTTTGTGAAGATCGAATCGTTTTCTGTGAAGTTTGTTCAAATATTATATTTAAACAAACACATCTAATGTACACGATTCCCCTGTTAGTATAGTTCTCTTTTAAAAATAACTCCAGAATGAAAGAAATAAAAAAAAAACTTTACATCAAATATGCCAGGTGGCATAGGCATTTGAATAATCAATCCTGATTTCTTAACTAGAAGTGACCAATGTAAAATATATTCACAAATATTCAAGACGCCGCGCAATTTTTACTAAACGACACTAATGAATGTAATGAAGTAATGACAGTTGTTTAATAACAGCAAATAGCGACAACCTAAGAATAACCCATTTTAGGTACAAATTCAAAATTTGATCACTTGGGATCAAATTAATCGTTCTGTCTGTATTTTTTAAAAACTTTGTTTCCAGTTCTTGTAACTATTACTGTGACATACATACTGGAACACTATCATATAATTGGTAACTTCCTGTATAACATATAAAAAAAATTAATATTGATTTACTAGAACCCAACTGAACATGCAATAAATGAAATTGACGCGGACATATTAATAGAAAATAAGCTCTTTATTCCGTATGAGGTGACGAATAGTTCAAAAGTACTGCTTGACACACTTTAATCTTTTACCAGTATTGACTTGTTCGTTGGCAATATTGCTCCTGAAAAGTTCCAACTGTCATGTTTTTTTGTAATCTTCTAGATCCATCGAAAAGGAATACGTTTTAGTGTTTAGAAAACACGATGAATCGATATCTCTATAATATAGTCATTATCCATTTTCTTTATTTTTAGTACCTACTTGTGACAAATATTTCAATAAAGCACTGATAACAGGAATATAAATCTTGAGCTCTTTCATTGTACTGTGGGAAGTTGAAATTTCAGAATAGACAGGGTGTCCCATAAACCATGGATCATACTGTAGCTGGTGATGAACAAGTTCATAACCTATCAGAAAACGACAACTTGACTTCACGGTTTTCGAAATATTAGAGCTTTTATGAAAAAAAAATTAATTACTATCTTAGATTATTCTTTTGTGATCCAAGATTTCAAATCTTACTGAATAGTAGTTGTAACAATCGCATAAGGCAGATTTTCGATAGCAGTCATTTGCGGTCTACAAACCTAAAATATCCTCCGAATTGGATCCTTCAAGATTTCTATATTGAAAGTTTTTCATTCAAACATACCCAATAAAAAAATTCTAACGGGTTCAAGTCCGGTGACCGTGGCGGACACAGTATTGGCCCAAGTCGCCCAATCCATCTCTGAGCATGTTATCTATCTACATATGGTCTTACTTCTTGTCTGCCGTAGTAAGCAGGACACCCATTATGTTGAAACCACATGGTCTGTCTGACTTCCAGCAGAACATGTTCCATTAGATGGGTTAAATGGACTAGTGAAATTTCTAAATAACTTTTGGAATTCAGTGTCGGCGGAAACTAGAACGGACCAATCACGTGATTATTCAGTTTACCGGTTCAAAGTTTTATTTTAAATTAATGTTGGAACTAATGTGTTTTCAAGATATCATGAACGGTTGATTTTTTATGTCGGTTCTTCTCTCGATACCACGTACGCTAGTGGACGAATCATTCTCAATTTCTTCAAAACAAAATTCAAACAAATCAACTACTTACCAAAAGAAACAGCTTATCAATGAATTGAAAACTGTTTTAAAACAGTTTGGTATTTTATTGTAAATCCTTATACAAAACTAATGATTTGAAAATGGTTTTAAAACAGTTTCATATTTTATTGTATCTCCTTATACAAATCTAATGACTTGAAAATGGTTTTAAAACAGTTTGATATTTTATTGTATATCCTTATACAAAACTAATGATTTGAAAATGGTTTTAACAGTTTTATATTTTATTGTATCTCCTTATACAAAACTAATGACTTGAAAATGGTTTTAAACCAGTTTGATATTTTATTGTATATCCTTATACAAAACTAATGATTTGAAAATGGTTTTAAAACAGTTTTATATTTTATTGTATATCCTTATACAAAACTAATGATTTGAAAATGGTTTTAAAACAGTTTTATATTTTATTGTATCTCGTTATACAAAAATAATTAATTGAAAATTGTTTTAAAACAGTTTGATATTTTATTGAATCTCCTTATACAAAAATAATGTATTGAAAATGGTTTTAAAACTGTTATGGTTTTATAATACTTCAGCCCCTTGACTATCAGTAACTTACAATTTTTTGTTTTTGTCATAGTAAAAAATTAGGAAAAAGTAGAAAGAATATATTATCTTGACAGTTATAGATTAAAGTTTGAGAAAAACGTTTTTGTCGTTTAATTGACGAGATTTAAGTTGACCTACAACAAAAACAGTTCGATATTTTATTGTATCTCCTTATACAAAACTAATGATTTGAAAATGGTTTTAAAACAGTTTTATATTTTATTGTACTTATCTCCGTACAAAACTAATGATTTGAATATGGTTTTAA
Organism: Chrysolina oricalcia; assembly: GCA_944452925.2. Taxonomy (NCBI): domain Eukaryota; kingdom Metazoa; phylum Arthropoda; class Insecta; order Coleoptera; family Chrysomelidae; genus Chrysolina; species Chrysolina oricalcia. Next base: position 134,119 of record OX101810.2, read on the forward strand.
AACAGTTCTATATTTTATTGTATCTCCTTATACAAAAATATTGAATTGAAAATTGTTTTAAAACAGTTTGATATTTTATTGTCTCTCCTTATACAAAATTAATGATTTAAAAATGGTTTCAAAACAGTTTTAAATTTTATTATATCTCCTTATACAAAACTAATGAATTGAAAATGGCTTTAAAACAGTTTTATATTTTATTGTATCTCCTTATACAAAAATGATAAATGGAAAATTGTTTTAAAACAGTTTGATATTTTATTGTATTTCCTTATACAAAAATATTGAATTGAAAATTGTTTTAAAACAGTTTGATATTTTATTGTATATCCTTATACAAAATTAATGATTTGAAAATGGTTTCAAAACAGTTTTATATTTTATTGTATCTCCTTATACAAAAATAATTAATTGAAAATTGTTTTAAAACAGTTTGATATTTTATTGTATCTCCTTATACAAAATTAATCCAAAAATAATTATTTGAAAATGGTTTTAGAACAGTTTTATATTTTAATGTATCTCCTTATACAAAAATGATAAATTGAAAATTGTTTTAAAACAGTTTTATACGTTACTGTATCTGCTTATACAAAAATGATAAATTTAAAATTGTTTTAAAACAGTTTGATATTTTATTGTATCTCCTTATACAAAGATAATGAATAGAAAATGGTTTTAAAACAGTTTTAAATGATATTGCATCTCCTTATACAAAGATAATGAACTGAAAATGGATTTAAAACAGTTGGATATTTTATTGTATTTCCTTATATTCACAAAACTAATGAAGAAATGCCCAAGCCAGTAAAAGAAAAACGTGCACCCAACCACAACTTTTGAATCAAACGGCCCTTCATTTCCACACCAACCAAAATATAAGTAAAACATCTACGACACTGGCAGCGCCTAAAATAGGACTTACTCTGCTGCAGAAATTGTGCAGCGTTGAAGCCTGCGCCGGCTGCTGGTTGAGGCGAGAACATAGACCCCATATTCATAGGGCCCCCCAGACTACTGAGCATGCTCGCCATGGCGGCCACACTGCCCATGCCGTATGGGGAACCCACTGCAAACAAATACACAATGACAAACAAGGTTTCAGGGAAGCAACTGCCACAGGGGAGGAATTGTTATAAACGGAAATATGAAACGGTAATTAAAATAAGAATCGTTTTGAAAAAGGGGCCTGCACGACTAACTTGTGAAAACGGCTTTCAGAAAAATTTCGGAAATATTGTTCTGTTGTTGAACTATAACTCGGCCTTATAATCAAAAATTCAAATTGACTGAATGCTCCTAATACTAAATTTTGGCATGTTGCCTCGTTTCAGAAACAATACTATTTCAGATATCTAAAAATTACAAGTAAGGTTAAAAAATAAGGGTCCCTAACGTAGGTAATCAAGAATTGAAAAGTTGTTGACCAAACGGTACCTGATACTAATTTGATATTTAACTCTGAATCATTAGAACACTTTAGTCCAGTCATTTAAATTAAATCAATTCCTGATGTTTTGGAAAGTTCAATTCTCCACTAAAACATGTTAAGGGAATTCAATGCTATATTTTTTTCTTAACTTGAAGAAGGAATTGTAGCTATTTTTAGTTTGTAAGTTGTAAAACTACAGGAATAAAGCATATTTGAAATAAATTATAATAGGCGAGAACACCAAATTTGAAAAAAAAAATATAATGGATTATTAAATATTTATTTGAAAAAATAATAATCATGTTGTACTTATGAAAAAATAGTTATTTATTGTATAAGTGTTTTAGATATCATTTTATTTGCGCAAGAATGTTTAAACGCGAGAGCAAATCTCGAGCGTTTAAATTTCTTAAGCAAATAAAATGTATCTAAAACACGCATGCAATACAACGTTTTATTCACAATCACATTCATTTAGAATCAGAATCGCGGAAATTTTTCATCACAAAATTAATGATTTGACGTTTTGCTCTGACAGCGGCTGTCACCTCCTCAAAAATCATTGAAATAACATACAAAAATATCGGGAGGTGTTGAATGGTTGCTATGTATTTTCGATTGTTTATCGACTCCATTTGTAAAAATTTGTGAAGTTGGTGAAAATAAGTAAAATGTGATTGATATTCAAGGTTGTATTTTTCATTATTCCACTAGTGGAATAAAGTAATTTCATTATTCCACTAGTGGATAAAGTGGTACTTTATACGGTTCATAAGTGTGGATAAAACTTCAATTATAAGGTGATTGTGGATAAAATTTTTTTATAGAAGAGTTGAATTTGAAATATATTTTAAACCAGTTAGCACGTTACCTAATGCAAATCACAATACAAAATATCAAATTCAATTAAAAACTTCCTTTTGTCATATCTGTTATAGAAGCCAGTTTCTCATGTTAGCAGTACATATTTACCATTTTCTTTAAAAGTAACTCGTAAAGTTCATGCGTTAATTGCTGAATATGTGCAACTTACACAATATTTTAAATTCCAAAAAATGTGTACTATACCTAATATTTCTCTTGAAAAAATATTTATAAAACTTCCCTTGCGATAAAATAAGCAAAAGGAGCTGATTTCCATTTATAAAACCGAGAACACAAACAAATTCAACATTAAGGCTATATAAGAAATAAAAATTTTTCATGTGGCCACATAGTTGTTCTGCAGAGTTGTCCCTGTACATTTCAATATTGATAATTCGGAAAAAAGAACAGTATAAAACAGAAAATGTTTGTTTCTAACAGATTACAGCTATTGTTAACAAACACAATTTTATGAGGAAAACAATGTCATGAGAGATTTTACTAGTCACAAAAACTACAAAAGGTACGAAATATACAGTGACATTCAAAAGGTACGAAATATACAGTGACATTAAAACAGTATGCAACAAATAAAAAAAAATCTTAATTTGCGATATAAAAAAATAAATATTTGTCATCAACTTACAATTTACATAGTCCCTATCAGATATACTCAGTGATTTTCAGTTTCTTGAAAAACCGCATTTTTCGAATTCATCAAAATCTCAAAAGTTATATTTTTCGGAAAATAAATAACATTTGAATGAAATTTTTCAAAGAGATTTTTGTTGAAGCTCATTGAACAGTGTGAAAGTAAGAAAAATTTTAATAGTCATTTCGAATATTCCTTATTTAGTAGCCAATTCAGTCAGTTATGAAAGGTATTTTGTCATAAAAGTTCCTTGCTACAAAAACCTTACGTTTTTGAACAAAAATTGCTCTTGAATGGATTATGTGCTATTTAAAGGAATAATTGACAGTTTTCAATGGTTTTGCCAATCATTACAGCGCGAGGTCATCCCAAAACAAACAAGTTTTTAAATCAATTCCTAATATACGAAATTTGTAATTATTTTCCGAAAAATATAACTCTTGAGATTTTGAGTAAGGTTATTCTGGACTTTCATTGTCTAAAAAAGAACAAAGAAAAATTCAATTCCCTGCAATTTTTATTCACGTTCTTTTTTAGACAATGCAAGTCCAGAATAACCTTACTCAAAGTGAAACATTGTCAACCACTTTCAAACTAATTTTGAGATTTTGCTAATTTTGAAAAATACATTTTTTCAAGAAACTGAATTTGTTGCATACTTTTTGAATGTCACTGTATATTAGTTGAACTCAGTAATTATTGTAAAGACTACCTATCAACAAACAAATCATAGAAAAGTTAGGTCATCAAGGAATTATTGTCAGGTTGGATGATTACAAAATATTAAATAATTCATTTATTAACTCACGATATTGTCATTTTAACAAAATTATACCATAAGTAATAATTACAGTAGGTACAAGTTACCCTATTAACCCTTCAAATACTACTACCAAACCAAAGGAAAATAAAATGTTTTTGTTCCAATATATTTATTACATCACAAAAAATGTCAATGATTTTACATGAAACTGGAGAGTCTCAAACATATACCTGAAAAAAATAGCATTGCTTTTTCGCAATATTGGCAGGGACTAACTATACCATTGTGTTTTCTTGTCAAAACACTCAGAGTGCAAGAATAAGACCCAATTCATTCAGTAACTTTTGTTGTAAATTTTCAAGTTCCTAGATTTTTCTGGTATTTCTCAGCTAAATGCACTCCATCCATTGGATTTCCAGATGCACATCCTCTGTGGTAGTTGTTGGATTTTGGTATTTACCTTTCAACAATAATAGGCCTAGGAGGCAATTCTGGGATAAAAGTATTATTACCTAAACTTTGTGACTTCATTATGTTTTTTATGTCAAGTTGGACACAAACTATTTGCTAAAATTCTCGGTGGAGGGGCGTTTTTTTATGGCCCCCACATACATTTGAGCCGTCCAACTACTAGAAATTTGAGTTGTTGGATTACTTAATTATACCTACACTGAACCCATACAGAAATTTATAATTCTCATTTGAAGATTGTCTTATTTGATGAAAATTATTATTACTTACTGGGAGGATTTCGCATCATGTCATAGTTGCTAGGATGAGTAGGGTTTCCTCTTCTAGGATTATAACTACCCATCGGAAGTTGCCCCACTCTAACATCGGGTTTGGAAATTGTTTCTTGCTCTAGTTCATTTTCTTGTTTGAGTTTATTTTCTCTGGATTCCATAAGTGCTGCTGCTGTTGCCAAATCTTTCCCACCACCTAAGAAATTGAAAAAATGTGATGCTGCGTTCAATATCCAACTTCTAGACGTTATCTGCAGGGGTTCATGCAAGCCCCCTTAACTTCTGATTTTACCTTCAGAAGATATTGCATGTGAATAAATGAATGTTTGTAGGGAAGTGGTCGTAGTACTAGTCTTACAAAACTTGAATGTCTCAGATCTCCCTTGCTCAGACAAGCTCTTAAATGAGTTTCTTAGATGTTTCTATGGAAACCTGGAGGTTTCATAAAAAATACACAAAGATTGAAATAATGAAGATTTTATTCTCAAGAGTTTGGTACAGAACCTATAATTGAGTTGAGGTAGCTTGCATGATTCCGCTGGATTTCTTAATTATAATCTCACCTGGAACTTCAATTTTATCAGGATCTTCATCTTCACCGAAGTCACTGTCGGACATATCGTCTTCCTCAATCATTTTTTTAGACTAGGAACAACAAATAGTAAAGTAAAACTTACTTCTGCAATACAAACATCAAAATGTTAAAATCCTACCAAGCAAAAGAAAAATTAATATCGCTCTAATCTACTGAATCCCCTTTTCCTTGCTGAAGCCGTTGTATGTTCTGTAGTTAATTACTGAATTCTGAAAAATAGGTGGGTTGGATATACATACTAAGAATAGAGACATGCCATTAGATAAGACATGAGTAAGAGGAGCAAATTTTTTATATAATTATACAAATATGGCGAGAACCAACGCCCTAAATCGCAGAAAAAATTGATAAACTTTGATAACAATTCAGAAACCTTATATTAATCCCCAAGCCAGCCCTCATATCGGAAATAAAGTTCTTTTTTGCATTTCTTGGTTATGAATTTTTAACATTGCTGCACCCGAAAAAAAAAAGGAAAAAAGGCGAAAAAAACTACCAAATCAATAATTCTTATTGTATGATAGTAATTTGAATCGTTTTGAAGTCATATTCAAGGCTTTTCAAAAAGAAAATTGTAGAAATCAGATCAGGCAGCAAAAGATACAATAAGAAAAAATGACATTACCATTTTTTTGCTTAATCAGTCATGCAAAGGGTTTATAAAGCAAGTAATTATAATTAAAATACAATATACATGTATTCTAACTATTCACTGGCACTACTTCCGACTTACAACTTTCTTAGAACGCTGCATTATATTATTTCAAAACAACAACGAGCTAAGCACAAACACGCCAAACACCATTCGTTTTCACTTTGCAGAACAGAGTCAACAGGGGAACAAGGAACAAATGCTCTCCACTACCAACATTGATTTCTGGTGACAAAAGAATCGCAAAGACACTAAAAATTTAGGGACTTTTTAATTACTAATGGTTGCAATTATCACCAAGAGATGGCGGAAAGAAAACGTAAAGAAACTTTCTCTACCATAGTTTAAAGATCACATAATTAATGTTTTTCAAAAATGGATATCATTCACAAGTAAAACCAGCTGAGACAGTAATTCTGTATATTGCACTTTATGTAGTTTTATTCATTTCATATTCGTAGAAAACTTTCCATGATAAATTCATCCGCTATCTGAATCTCGTATCGTTTTCGATATAAGAACCAATCAAAGCGGTGTGTCTTGGTAGTAAACAGTTCCTCCTTTTCAAGCCGGTGAGATCACGTAGTCATAGGCAACTACGAAACCAAACAAAAATTGGTAATAGAAAATCATCTTTTTAGTTGGTAAGACAAGAATGTCAGTCTGATTGACTTCATGTTAAATAGTAATTTTAGATATAGCTAGTTAAATAATTCATAACAATGAAAAGCTTTCTTGACTCGTGGCTTTACGAAAAGCAATTTGTTCTAGTTGATTTCGAAAAGCACGGGATTTTCGAAAAGCACACCACGATTTCATTTGTTGTCTCGTAATCAATCGTGCGAATGTCTCGCATTTTGATCTAACGAATTTGTATATACTAGACCAAGCACACCCACTTTAAACGTGAAAGCATTGTTTGGCTCTATAATAGTTCAAACAGTTGACAGTTTTCCTACGCAACTATAGAGAACACCAGCCCACCAGCTTCTAAAAGCGGCAGCTACTTGAATAGGTGTAATAATAAATAGGGAAATTAATTTTAAATACCACTAGAATTTTATCACAATGACTGCAATGCATACATATTTCATAAATACAAAATCTTTTAGATACACGTAACTAACTTTAAACCGTTTCTGCTCACTTTAAACCCTTTAGACACACTTCGTACTTCCTGCATTGACGTTTTTTCGAGAACAGCCTAACGAAAAAATCGCCACTGTTAAAACACGAACACTAATAAGAATCTTTTGTTTACATGCGAAACAAACCGAATGTCTCAGCCAATCGCTTGCGTTATTTATGTAGGAAAAATTTGCTTGTTTAGTCTCATTGGTTTATTGCAAAAAAATTGCGAATATTCGCAAAGGTATAAACGAGCCTTAAGTCGCTACAGCAGGGTTTTTTGAAACATTTATTCCAATATAAAAAAATTGGAGTGGTAACACTGCGACACTGCATTAAAATTTGGAAGAAAGAAGAAGTCGACTAACAAATTTGTAACATTTTGATTTATTTTTTTTCAATTTTCAGTACTTTTTTGTTCATAACGTGTCCTGATTTGATTTTTTGTGATACCTCTTCGGTGAATTTTTGTAGTTTAATAATGTGGCCAGAAATAGAAAAAGTTTTATCAGAAAAAAGGCATGAACTTGTACTTGCAGGGAAAGAAATACAAGCTAGAATTGCAGAAAATGGATTGGATTTATCAATTTTTCAATTAGTTGGTTTGAATTACTTAAACATTAGTGAAATCAATTTGGTCCATGTTCCAGATGAAATAGCGAAGCTAGTCAATTTACAAACTTTAGTACTGCATTCCAATAAATTGGAAAAAATCAATGAAAACATTTCCAAACTGGATAAGCTGAAGATTTTGGATTTGTCTAGAAATACCATCACAAGTATTCCAGATCAATTTGCTGGTTTGCCTTTAGTGACACTCAATTTGAACTCCAACAAGCTTGAGTCATTTCCTACATTTGTCGAAAATAACAAGCTAGCCATTTTAGATTTATCAAACAATAAACTGAAGGAATTTCCAAATATTTGTTCTGAAGAACTGACCAACTTGGCAGAATTAAAATTATTAGGAAACGAAATAGAAGAAATACCGAACATAATCAACCTCTTACCCGCACTAAAAATATTTGATATCAGCTCTAATAAAATCAAAATTATTCCTGGTGAACTGGCAGATTGCCACAAACTTAAAGGTATGAAAACAGATATTTTCTGAGGAGTTGAGTATAATGAGATCTCTAGAATTTGGAGCCCTAGAAACAGTATCCAGTCATTTCAGACTTCAAAATAACAATACAGATAGTCTTTTTCAAATAATATTGTCATTATTTAAGGAATTCATTTATTTATTTTGCCACTTACCATTTTACTAGTTACCTAATTTAACGCATTGCAGAGTTGAATTTAAAGTCTAATCCAATTACTGACCGCAGACTGCTGAAACTGATTGATCAGTGTAGATCAAAACAAATTTTGGATTATGTAAGGCAGCATTGTGCTAAGACAAGCTCACCTCAGGACAAAACTAAGAAGGTGAAGAACGGAAAAAAGAAATTGAGCGATGATTCTGATGGAGAAGAAACCAATTGCAGTTATAAATACTCCATTAAGGTCAAACATGCTGATGAGGACTTCAAGGTTATTCAATTTCATATCTGTTGAAAAATACCTTACCAAATTTGGCTTTCAGGTAATAGTAATGAATTCTGTAAAAAATGTAAGAGAACATTTTGCAGCCTGTATTGTTGAGAATGTTAAATTCACTGAGGAATCATTCAAGAGGTTCATTCAGCTACAAAATAAACTACACGATTCAGTCTGTGAAAAAAGGAATGCAGCCACAATAGCTACCCATGATGTCAATAAATTTGTAAGTCACATTTAATTTACAGAACTCATACAACTAGAAGGCCGAAATATATGGAAGGAATTACTAAAATTCGTAGGGGAACTATTAAAGTCCAATTGATCATTTAGTAAACAATTCGAATTTTTCAATTTATAATTTCCAAAAATTCTAAATAATTAAGTCTGATACCCTTATTTTCAACATAAGGATTTCAAAGTTTTCATCGAAGTCATGGTCTTCTTCCAAAATATGATTGGCATATGTTGAATGTGTTTTATTCTTTACATAATTCATACGGTATTATCTTGAGGAAGCGTAACCGAATTTCAGTTCCACTACGCGAACTAGATTGGCTAAATGTACAAAAACGCTTCCTATTGTATCAATGTGTGATGTTTCATAAAATTATTCTTAATAAAAAACCACCATACCTATTTGAAAAAATATCTTTCAGAACTAACGTTCACAATATAAATATAAGGTTCAAGTCAAAATTAACACCACCTCTGCATAAAACCACTTTTTATCAGTTTTCTTTCTCTTACATGGTAACTCGGCTGTATAACAAGGTTCCAGAAAATTTGAAAAATGTATCCATTAACTCGTTCAAGTTCAAGTTGAGAAAGTTATTGGAAACTGAACAAATAAGATTTTAGAATTCTTTTACCATTTTCATTACTTCTGCTCATTGAATGTATATTCTTTAGTTATAGTCACATTAATGTAATACATCTGATTTTCACTGCTGAAATCGTATGAATATTCTACATTTGTTTTTCTTTTGTTTTTGTCGGGGTTGAGTGTAAGAAAGTAATTACCCATCTCACACATGGGTAAACGCTAACTCTGCCTTTTGATAGTAGTAGGTACCAGTATGTATACGTATAATATGTCTGTACACTGTTCTTTCTATCAATAAAAGCGTTTATTTTTATTATATTATTATTATTACATAATAATATTTCATATTTGCCTGTTTTGCTTTTGCTTTGATATGAATTATTTACGTATAATTCACAGATTACCTCTTATCACTCCTTTTGTATTCTATGATTCCTTAATAATTTGTATTTCATATGTATTGTCCCTCTAGTTACAAAACGACATTGGCCTTCTATTTTTTTGGTTTATTTTTTCTCGAACACATCTAGAAAATTAATGTTTCAGCCACCTGGGAATTTAACTTATACCACCGCCCTTCCTGCAGAGCTAATGATAAAACCATTGAATAGGCCCAATTCAATGAGTGGGGCACAGTTATTCAGCAAATTACAAACTGAAGCCAACAACTTGAGAAAGGAAAAGAAGCGAAACACTTACAGTGGAATCCATAAATATCTGTATCTCATTGAAGGAAAAGCTCAGTATCCTTGTCTATTGAACGAGCAGAAAGAAGTTATATCTTTTCCTCCTATAACCAATTCCGACATTTCAAAGGTATTCTACCGAGTTAATTAAGGCAATTGCTGTTCTGAAACTAGTTTTTCCAGATTGAAATTACAACAACGAAAATTTTTATTGAAGTGACCAGCTCAGTATCCCAATTTACGTGCAAAAAGGTACTGGATACTTTATTGAAGGAAATGGTGATACTTTTCGAAGGTACCTTGGAAGTTCAACAAGTGAAAACAACTGACCTCGATTCACATTTGAAGACTGTTTATCCATCTAAAGTTGACCTCAATTTCGAAAAGGACGTACCAATAAAAATAATTAGGGATCAATGTTGATTTGTAATGGAATTTAAAGTTCAATAATCACAATTCTTCTTTTTCAGTTGAAACATTGCTAACACATGACTTGATATAAGTATGTCGAGTAATGTCATATTTCACTGCTAAAGTTATTTTATTTATTTGTTTAAAGCGGCTAAAATTGTATAAAATTTTCATTCAGTTTCAAATATAACTGCATTCATTTGATGATCATGATGGCCATTGGCTAAAATTATAAAACAATTTTTGTAAGTACTTCAAAGTTTGGATAGGTACATGTTTTGTAAGCAACCCAGTATGTATAACATTAGTTATAACTAACTACTATGTGACCCATTGCTTCAAAATCATTTTGGTTGTAACACTTTTTTTTGTTTTCATTTATTACTGAATAAACTATTTTGTTGATTAAAATTATTTGCATTATTTTTTAAAAGCATCTTCATCTTATTAAATAATAATAATACTCCTTCATAAACACTCCTAGAGTGTACTCAAAGGCATAGCCTGTGGGGGGGTAGATGACGGCTATTAATATTATTTGCCGTGGCGCTCCGGGGCGACTTAGTGATTCTTGGTAGCGTTTTGCAAGTACTTTCTATATAAATATGAGCAAAATTTCATTATCACTGTCGGCCAGAAGAGTTCTAATACCAAATAAGTTTAGGGATTTCAAAACTAAAGTAATTCATAAGCTGCAAGAACGAGGTTATGGTGATCGGCAGGGGCGAAAAATCATTAATCCAGTATGTGTTTTTCACCGACGAAAATACATTCACATCAAATGGAATTGTTAGTTCTCAGAATTACCGGTGGTGCGAGAATTCCCATTTTGCAATAGAGGCACGTGAGCAATACTCGTTCAAAATTAATGACTGGTGTGGTATATTCAACAACCAAATCATTGATCCAGTATTTTTAAGAGAAAACCTAAATTCTGAAAGGTACCTGCTTCTACTTTAAAATCATCTGCTTGATTTATTAGACAATATGCCATTAAACCTGTGCAAAAGAATGTATTTTAACACGACGGTGCTCTAGCACACTAGAAAGTGCGTGATTTTCTTGATCTTCTGTTGGATCGGACGATATTCAGTAAATCGATGGCCTCCTAGATCTCCCGATCTAACCCCATGCGATTTCTTTCTATGGGTATATTTAGAATCTGAGGTTTATAAACACAGACCTTTCAGAGATCAAGAACACTTTAAAAGTACGATAAGAGAATGCGTTGCCCAAGTCATGTTGAGGAATGTTCCAAGGGAAATGTATGGACGAACCGTCCTGTGCATTGAAATGAACGGAGTACAAGTTGACATTTAATTTGATTTTGTTCATTACTGTTCAATTGATTCATTTTGTTCTTTATTTGCAGATGTCATATCATGCACTATTTTGAGTTAAATTTTACTGAAAGTTACAAAAACACGCACATGAATTTAAACCAAATAGAACAGGTGTCAAACTACGATGCTTCTTCCTCAACATATTTTTTTTTCGCTGTTATATAACAGATACATTATATTTTTAACCGTTGGTGACACTGAGTAATTGGTATTGTCAGATGGCCATATGGCGACGATGAATTATGGCCTTCGAGACCATGACCAACAATCATAGAAATCACCGAAAAATCGTGAAATCTTACCTTCTCAGATATAACTCTGTCACTGCTTTGGATATTGAACATCGTATTTTTTATTTAAAAAAACGCGATTTCGGTTATATCATTTATTGAATTTGACATACATATATAATACGGATAATTGAGATTACCTACCTATAGGTATTCCTTCGAATTCTGGACCACGATCTTCATAATTAATTGGTAAATAAGTAAACACTTCAAAAGAACTGACTAAATCGAGTTTAAATGCCTTCAGTTCTTGTTCGTGTTGATATTTCATCTTAAAATTGAGAAACATGCATAAATTTGGTACTAGCTTCAATTTTGGTACATTAACTCTATCTTAGAAAAATGGAATATTGAATACTTTTAATGTATTCCAAGTATACATTTAATGACTAGCACAATAGGAGTTTGCAGTTTTTTCAACACTACTTTGGAGAAGTTATTACAAACTTTTATTCAACACTTTAAAACGCTTTCTTCTTCATGTCTTTTCTTTCATTAACATCAATGATCGCCATATTTCTTGACGCGACAACTAAATGTATTAGAGATATAATTGTTTTTCCAAAACAAATGGGTGCAGAGAGGTATACGATTATCTTGAAAAGACTTAATCCAGCAACTGAAACAAAATGTCGATCCTATATCAGTTATTTACGAAGGGTACTTGAAGGGTTTCATGAGAGAAACTTTAGAACACACTGAAAACATCAAAATTTCAGGTTTGGGGAATTGGATTAAATTATAATTATCTGAAACATGAGAACATTATTGATTATTTAGTCAGTAACAAGTGAAACGTAATTCGTAATAACAACCACCATAATTAGTCCAGCAAATGAAGCTCAGAAATGGCAAAACCTCGCAATTTTTTCGTCCTGCATCCCTCTATTCTATATTATGCCGAAAGGCGCTGTTTATTTTTTAGAGGTGAAAATTATCCCTAATTGTCAAAACTTATAAAATAACATTTTAAAGCTCAAGATGGGTAAAATTTAGCTTGGATTAGTTGAATAATGATTGTTTTATGCTTTGGAACACAATTTCAAAATATTTCAACCCTTAAAAATCAACCCTTGTTAGAGCTTAATGAAAAAAAATACTCTGAAAAAATTATTAATTTAATCACATTGATTTAATTTAAGAACGTTGTTGCTTAAAATATGTACTACACTTATTTTTAACGTTTCAACCATATCAACCCCTATCGTAAGTTAAAAAAAATTGACCTAAAGAAAATTAATTGCTTACAGTTTTTTAATTAAAAATGTTACTGCCTAAAATATTACCAATTTCATTATTTTGCAAATTTTCAAACCTCAAAAACCACCCCACAATTAAATAATTCTAAAAATTTGTCAGTGCACATGCTATTTCTTTCGCACTTGAGAATACACTGGCAAGGAATCAACAAGATATACACTCACATATGTAGACACATGAGCAGATGTCTGTATTTTTGAATAAAATATGTGAATGTTGTTTTTTAAACATAGCTCCTTCATTTTTAATGATAGAAAGTTCATTCAAACATTATTTTGTAGGGTTTTTCAAGAGCTACAAGGTTATGCAAATTAAATCCTTTCAAATTCCTTAGTTGTTAGAGGTTGAAACAATTTGATGGCAGAGAATCGAACAAAACCAACTTTGTGGAATTTTAGAAATGGTTTTGGATTACATCTGAATCTGTACTTACTCAACGGTCCTTCAGTAAAATGCAATAAATACAAAGATGCATAGAAAGCCTCATTTCCTGCACACATCAGGAATAGAACTATCCTGTTTGTATAATAAATACTCATAATTGGATTTTCAGACATGTCGACGAATTTGTGACTGGTTTTTCCTTGCAATATCGATCTGAAACAGGAAATGAATAGAGATGACAATGTTTGTGTGGATTTTTGCAAGACAAGATTGCTTTTCTAAAGAAATTCTCAAAGTTACAGTGCAAGTTATACTGTCTTGCATGAAACCACCTTTGGTACTGAATTACTTACGTGTGAAGAAAGATCCAATGACAGGACACATCAATACACATGGATATGATAAATAAAAACATATACTTTGGATAAAAATGACCCAGAATGGCCACTAAGCCCATTGTACCACACCGATCAGTGAGTTGATCAAGCATACCACCAAACTTGGTACTTTGATTAAAATATCTACAAGAAATAAATAAATAAATGACGGGGCTTCATTTTTCTAGATTTCTTCACCTGGCAGCATATCCATCGAATGCATCAAGGAGTGCAGATGTCACATAACATGTACAGGCAATGATGTAATTTGAGGGCATAAAGTAAAATGATATAATAGCCAATATTATTCTGGCGTATCCTACAAATGAATAGAAATGAGACGAATTATATGTATTAATATATTAATATAACATTTCTACAGACCTATAATATTTGGCACAAAAAAGAATATATTTTCATCAGTCATCTCGCGATATATATAAGTTAAAACTGTGATTGACTATCTGAAATTATTGATTCAATTATGAAATTACAGGTATTCGGAACCAGAATTTTAAATCCAATCCATCAAAACCTGACAGTTCTGACGTCTGACGCGTGACGGACCGGTCGCACTGCCACGGGGCAATAGCTGCGTTTTTTTCCTCTCCACCGGTAGCAACAGAATGACAAGTGACGGCTCGAGAACCAATCACATCTATCAGAATGGGAATAACAGTTCAATAAAACGACATGAATCATCATTCCGGTAGCAGAATCACAATCACAGCAACAAAACACGGCTACTGAACACTTTATACTCGTTCTGTGGCACAGTCACAACAGAAGTGACACTGTCCGTAGATGACATAAATGAAAGAGTTCTCTAATGGTTGCCAACTTCGATTTTTGTAAGAAACTAGGAAACTTTGATAAGCCACATATTCAATGAAAATTTCCCTGGATATGGAATAAATGAGATATTGATGATAATTATTTCAAATTGGAATGTTTCATTTATTCCTTATCCAGAGAAATTTTTATTGAATATTTGGCTTATACAATTCCTATACTAATAAAAGAATGAAGAATCCTATCAGAGTTTCCTAGTTTTCATACAAAAATGTCAAAAATTGAAGTTGGCAACCATTAGAGAACTCTCTTGTTGCAAATTATCCAGTTCCTGCAACTGCAATAAGATGAATTGGAAATGAAACGACATAAATAGCGATACCGGTGGAACAATTAAACGAATATAACGAACAAACTTATGATAGTTCTGGTTACTCCATGCTTCTAACAGTAAACAAAACAGTTCTTTGCACTCATTTTATTCAATGCTCTAGCTGCCATGGCTAATTGCATAATCAAATATATTTGGTCTTTATAGGTACCCTCAAGTAATAAGAGCAGCTTTCCAATTGACCCAGTGGGTAGAACAGAGTAACTCCGAGGAGCTCCTGAACTGATCTCACAGACCACGAAAAAACATGTTCCTAATAAATAACATGTATTCCTGTCACCGACATAACCTTTGTCGGTGATTCCTGTCAGTTGAACTGATCCTAAAGTGATCTCAGAGGTGCGTTTCAATTTAACGTCTGAAGTCCGGTAACGGACGATGTATGACGTCATAGTTGTTTCGTAGGGCGATATCTGTCGGATTGAATTTTGAAACGCTCTCCTAAATCGTGGGGTAAATAGTTGACGGTCGGTCGTTCCACTCAAGAATTTTGAAACGATGGAATGAAGTTTTCGGACAGGACGTTCTAATATCGAAACGCTTCATAAGAAAAGTTATACGTCGGACGCACGTCGGACGTAATATTGAAACGCACCTCAGAGATAACAAGCTCTCAATGGACAATTCCAGTACCCCTATGCAGTGTTGCCAAAAATGATTTTCTGGTTTGAACCTGACATTTTTTAGACCTTTTCTGATATGGTTCAGGGTTGGAATGGATACAATTTTCAATTAGAAAGATTCCTGAATGTTCCCGGATATGCGAATCAAAATACTGATGGTGATATTGTCAAAAATAAAATATTCTAGGGAATTTCACGCTAGTACGTTTTTCAATATGACAGATAAAATTCCCTAGAATATTTTTATTTTGTCCATTTCATCAATGTTACTTCGGTTCATGTATCCGTGAACACTCATCGTAATTCTTTATAATTGAAAATTGTATCCGTTTCGACCCTAAACCATATCAGAAAAGGTCTAAAAAATGTTAGAGGTTTCATCAAGAAAATCATTTGTGGCAACCCTGAATAAGGGTACTGGAATCAGTATAATCGTTGACTGGAATCGTCCATTGAATAGCGCCTAAGATTCAAATTATGATTACCGCTACGCCGCAACTATTATGCCGCCACAGTTGACAATTCTGGACTACAGACCTCATAAAAGTCATACTCATGAATTATTATTGTCTTTTATAAGGTCTCTGGCACAACATCTGGGGTCTCTGACGTCGCAAATCTTCCATATATAACGACCTCCCAGCAATAACAGATATGTGTATAGAATCCTTCTCTACATGCATAAACATAAACACAGCTACAGTTTTTGGTGCATAAGGAGCACTGAGAAGAGACCAATTGTTATGATGATATCCTGGAAGCAGTGGCGTGCTCATCACTTATATGAGGCTCAGGCCTCAGGAAAGTCTAATGGGATTCACAAGGTAAGAGTAAATAATGAAAACCTCACTTTTTCACGAGTGAAAACTAAAATACCTGACAATGCCTCTTCTTCGTATGATTCAGGTTACGATATTAATAAATGGTCACGTTTGTTGCGTTAGGCCATTTCGTCTGCTTTAAGGTGTAGGGTGATGCAGTGTAATTTTGAATCGAGTGCAGTTGATTGCAGATACAAGAAAGTAATAATAATAATAACAATAATAAATATGCTTTATTGTTAGAAGAAATTCCTTGTTGACAAAGCTACAGGTGTATATAAAACGTAAGACAGTGTAAAACAGATTAAAAACATGAAATATCCATACACGAACACCGAACATTTCTGTGAACCTGTCTTGTCTCATTTGATCCGATTGACCACAGACCACAAAGTTTTCAGACCACAGAACACCGATTATTATTTTCTCTATTTTTAGTGATCCGTGTCTGAAGGTCTGAAAAGTGTAATGGCGGATTGCAAAAAATGTGTTTTTTTCCACGGAAAATACTCTTTTCAAATGAAAACACTAGCATAACGAAAGTTAATTTAACCTTCTTTAAGACGTGAATTTTCCAGGAACCTTAAAAAAATGTGTTCGCTAAATTAGGTGATTGTGACCATAAGACTTTTTTTTTAAATTTACCACTGAAAATGGCCCCATCTCCTGAAGATGATAATACCCCGAAAGCTCCTGATAAAGCTGAAAAGAAGTGTGAAAAGACTGGTGCTTCTGATGTCAACAATGAAAAGGATAAAAACGAAAAGGTTAGTAAACTGTCATAGCTATTTATTTCTTGGTTTATATTTAATGTTCTTAAAGGGGCTACTGTGGAGCTAGATCATGGTCTTTTTCTAAAAAGTTCTACAAAAAAATCAATTTTACTCATCAGTAAATCATGAGAAAATAATGTGCCAACAATGACGCACTTGAAAAAGCTATGCTTTCATATCTCTATTTTGGGAATAGTTATTGTTGGATGCCTTTGGTTGAAAATTCTTATATCTTTATTCATGTCGTTTTTTAACAAAGGGGTGTATTTTGGACTGACTGGTATGTATCACTCGTGACAATGTCACACTAATTTGGGCGTAATTTTTCACAGATTTCATTATGACCTATTTTTGTTTATTTTTTCGTGCCATCTGTCTGTCACTTTCTGACATTTGCGATAAAAATAAAGTAGGTAAATAAATGAAAGTGAAAGCTTTCAAGTGTGAAATTAGATATGTTGTGGGCTCAACATTTAAAATATTTTTAAATCAAATATTTTTTTATACATTTTTTTAAAATTTAATCCTGTATCATGTTCTAATTTTCTCTTGTTTGAAAATCCTTCCAAAGAGGTGTTCGATAATTCTCCAAAGTGAACAAAGGGATCTGAAAACTAAGCTTGGAGAGTTAATTTTGATAAAAATTGCGCTAAAATAAAAAATAGACGGTAGATCACCAACTTTTCTTCGGTGTTCCAGAGAAGTAGGTGCCCGATTTCGTGAACAATCATCACCAACGAAACGAATTTCTTTTTTCTGGCAATACTGTATTGCCAGCTAGATGGATAGCTATACCTACAGCTAAATTGATTCTCGGTAAATTGACTATTGAAACGCTCTAAAATGATATACCCAGAAACGTTTGATTTGCAGGCTGTCCGAATGGGTAGTTTTTACTTTTTTTCGAATTTATTTCTGATATTCTTCCTCAGAAATATTTTGCAAAGTTTATTTTGATATATATATATATATATAAGTGAAAATAGAGTATTTTTCGTTTTAATTCCGAGAGTTCTAACCTTTGACAGCTGTTTCGTGCTAACGCACTCATCAGAAAGGATTTATGGAGCTCTCGAAATCAAAACGAATCCACTCAAGAATTAATACCGTGAAGGCAAGACAGATATAACAGAAAATAAAATAAAAGTGACTGTAGATGTCATAAGTAATTTTCTGTTATATATATATATATATATATATATATAAAGCCAGTTAAACTCAGATATTCTCAACCTAGGTGAAAAAATATCCTTGGGGAGTCAGAAAAAAGGCCTTGGTAGGAAAACTCTTTGCTAAATTGTCATTTAGATATATATATATATATATATATATATATATATATATATATATATATATATATATATATATACAGCCAGTTAAACTCAGATATTCTCAACCTAGGTGAAAAAATATCCTTGGGGATGCAGTCAGAAAAAAGGCCTTGGTAGGAAAACTCTTTGCTAAATTGTCATTTAGACAATTTAGCAAAGATTTTTCCTACCAAGGCCTTTTTTTCTGACTGCATCCCCAAGGATATTCTTTCACCTAGGTTGAGAATATCTGAGTTTAACTGGCTTTTTTTAACTAGTCCAGTCAAGAGACTACCCTTCTCTCTCTCTCTATATATATATATATATATATATATATATATATATATATATATATATATATATATATATAACAGGAAGTTATTCATGACATCTACAGTCACTTATATATATATATATATATATATATAATATATATATATATATATATAGACTATTGAAAAGCTCTAAAATGATATACCAAGAGATGGTTGAATTGATTTTTCGAAAATCCTCTTGAAACCCCTTTGAAAATATATAGCAAAGTTTATTTTCAGTTGATAGACTACTGAAATACCATAAAGCTCTATAATGATCTATTAAGAGATTGTGGATTTGCAGGCCTTCTAAGGGACAGTTTACACCTGTTGATTTTTCTAAAATCCTCCTGAAACCCTTTTAGAAATACATAGTGAAGTTTATTTTTGGTTGATAGACTATTGAAATGCCCAAAAAAAAGCTCTAAAATGATACATTAAGAGATCGTGGATTTGCAGGTCTTCTAAGGGGCAGTTTACACCTGTCGATTTTACGAAAATCCTGACCCCCTTAGAAATGTATTGCAAAGTTTATTTTTGATTGATAGACTACTGAAAAGAGCAAAAGCTCTGAAATGATATATTAAGGGCCAGTTTTACCGGTTCCAGTTAAACTCCAGATAACTAATAGTTTAGACTGTGAATGACATTCTTTAAATGGTGCTGAACGGTTCACATTCTAACCATCAGTTAATTAATCTGAAGCGAACTGGAACCTGTGGAACTGGCCCTAAGAGATAGTGGATTTGTAGGTCTTCTAAGGGACAGTTTACACCTGCCAATTTTTTGAAAATCTTGCAATCTCCTTAGAAATGCATAGCAAAGTTAATTTTTGGTTGATAGACTACTGAAAAGACCAAAAGCTCTGAAATGATATATTAAGAGACAGTGGATTTGCAGGTCTTCTAAGGGACAGTTTACACCTTCCAATTTTTCGAAAATCTTGAAATCTCCTTAGAAATGCATAGCAAAGTTAATTTTTGGTTGATAGACTACTGAAAAGACCAAAAGCTCTCAAATGATTTATTAAGAGATAGTGGATTTGCAGGTCTTCTAAGGGGCAGTTTACACTCTTCGATTTTTCGAATATCCTACTGAAACCTCTTTAGAAATCTATAGAAAAGTGAATTTTTGGAGCCTAGTTACTTTAGCAATAAAGTTCAGCAGTATTTGCATTTCTTATTTTTCTTCATACGAATAGCAGAAAACAGTTTTATATTTCAGTGTGTCAATCAGAACGGATTGAGGAAAAAAACCACATGTTCAAAATAATTTTTCCGGGCGTCCAGGGCCGGTTTCACTCCACCATTATTCCTCAACTTCCTTATTATGGACTCTGCCATCATCATATTCTAGGAAAGTTTTCAGGATAGAGTACGGAAAAAACCATACGGTAAAAATATTTTTTTCGAGCGTCCAGGGCCGGTTTCACTCCAACAATATTCCTCAACTTCCTTATTATGGACTTTGCCATCATCATAATCTGGGAAAGTTTTCAGGATAGGGTGCGGAAAAAAAAACACATGTTCAAAATAATTTGTCCGAGCGTCCAGGGCCGGTTTCACTCCAGCAATATTCCTCAACTTCCTTATTATGGACTCTGCCATCATCATATTCTAGGAAAGTTTTCAGGATAGAGTACGGAAAAAACCATACGGTAAAAATATTTTTTTCGAGCGTCCAGGGCCGGTTTCACTCCAACAATATTCCTCAACTTCCTTATTATGGACTTTGCCATCATCATAATCTGGGAAAGTTTTCAGGATAGGGTGCGGAAAAAAAACACATGTTCAAAATAATTTGTCCGAGCGTCCAGGGCCGGTTTCACTCCAGCAATATTCCTCAACTTCATTATTATGGACTCTACCATCATCATATTCTAGGGAAGTTTTCAGGATAGGGTGCGGAAAAAAACCACATAATCAAAATAATTTTTCCGGGCGTCCAGGGCCGGTTTCACTCCAGCAATATTCCTCAACTTCCTTATTATGGACTCTGCCATCATCATATTCTAGGAAAGTTTTCAGGATAGGGTGCGGAAAACAACCACATATTCAAAATAATTTTTCCGGGCGTCCAGGGCCGGTTTCACTCCAGCAATATTCCTCAACTTCCTTATTATGGACTCGGCCATCATCATATTCTAGGAAAGTTTTCATGATAGGGTGCGGAAAAAAACCATATGTTCAAAATAATTTTTCCGGGCGTCCAGGGCCGGTTTAACTCTAGCAATATTCCTCAACTTCCTTAATAATATGGACTCTGCCATCATTATAATCTAGGAAAGTTTTCAGCAGGTGTAGGAAATAAATTGCATTAAAACAATTCCATGGGTCACAATTATAACCTCAGATTTAGTTTATATATTTTTTCCTGTAGTTTGTTCTTTGACAATCGATATACCAAAATAGATTCATTGAAAAAAACATATTATTTATTTGTAAAAATTTAACAAAAATATATGTTTGATGCACCAGTTATTGACACCCAGATTTATTCTATGTACCAGTTATTGACACTCCGATGATTGACACGCAAAAAAAGAACATTTATTCAAATCAGTAATTGGAAATGAACTTCTTACAAAGAAAAACAATGGACATTTACATTTACGAAAAATAAATTGCAAAACTCGTTTAAATCGATAGTTTCTAGTCTGAAACGTCCATTTAACAAACTATATTTTTTTTTTTCATTTTAAAAAAATATCACATTTGAAAGTGTGCCGCTGACGTCACGTTCATCGAAAACACCCCCAACCATAATCCACGTTACGAAACAGGCAATACCGTTCTTCTTAAAAATATAGCTTCTAGCTTGATAAAAGCCGTGTACAAAATACTTTTTCGACATGTTCACAGTTATTGCAGGGATACAGATACAGGAATTAAAAAAAATGTAGAATACAAACAACAAAAACTTTCTAAACTTTGAAACCCGCATTAACCTCAAAGAAATCACGTAGGGCCTGTTCCTGTGCAGCATATGTATTCGATGGAACTACTTTACTTGTATCCAATTGACACTTATATTAGAATGAGAATTTGAGATTCCATGCTGCACAAGTTATACAACGTTGCCAAGTCTAGTTTTGATGAACGTGACGTCAGGAATCACTTTATTATTATATTATTATTATATATTATAGAGAAACTAGCGGCCAGAAAAAAATCCCGAGTGATATTAGCGTATATACTTTCTCATTACAGTGTTTCTCATATCTCGTGGAAAAATCCATTGATGTTCCAGTAATTGACACTCTATGTTCCAATAATTGACACCCCCTGTCAAATACTGGAACCAAAAATTTGTTCGATCCCATATTTCTAGGGGAGCTTATGTATGTCTTCTTGTGCTTTTTGGCATTCACCTATCAATATTTTCCAATGTACCAGTCATTGACACCCAATGTCAATGACTGGTACACATATGCATTCATTGATCCAGTCATTGACATTCCAGAAAAAGTTGGGGTTAGGTGATTTATTGTGATTGAATATTATACACAAAATCAACTGAAACTGAAACAACAGGTTACTCATTTCTTGAAAAATTTTCTTCCCAAAAACAAAAGTTAAATGCGATAATGATAGCGATGCCACGGCTAAGTACTCAGTCTGAACTGAATAGAACTTGGTCATGATTTGTTCTTTGCAATGAAAGCTCATTTGACTTATCATTTTATCGAGAAATTGTGCTTATAATTTTTTTTGTTGCAGACGCTATCTAATCTCAACGACGGAGAATTGAAAGCTTTGCTGGACGAGGCAATCAATTATAAAAATCCGAAAGATAGAGAAGGAAAAAGTAAACTATTCAAGGTAAGCCTTTCGGGACATGGGAAAAAATATAATAGCAATTTGTGGACGGTCTCATTATTGTAATCATCCTATCTTGTTTTGTGTTAATTGTTAATTTATTCATTTACTATGGAATTACCTGATTGAAACAGGAAAATTATAAAGAGCACACAAAAATTCTTGCAACAAAACAGTATGGATTATTTTGCAATGAAATAATTGGCACAGGGACATACAGGGTGTTACCATAGCAATATCGAATACAGTCAATAATAATTTCAGTTAAATATCTTTGAAAATAGTCTAGCGTAATAAATAACACTTCACTTGTGAAGTGGTGAAAAAAGTGATGTAGTTGCAATGTCGAAAAAACTAAAAACCTAAGTGAAATTCCAACATTGTAATTGAAAATTATACAGTAATATTCAAATACATAATAACTGCTTTACATTTAGCTCACTTACAAAAAAGGAAATACACATTTTATTGCTTATCACATTGTTTGTTAAAATGGAAAAACCCTTCTCAACTTGATTTGATCTTTCCTATCGAAGAACGGTTCAAGATAGAGCAATTCTGCGACCGCCAAATCAGTTCACAATGGGCAAATTAGTAGATATACAGTGTGTCTCACTTCTCATGGAAACACCCCCGTATCTTCCGTAATAGTTGAGGTTGAATGATGAAACTCTCAGGACTGATGGAAATGCTTAAATTGCACCTACCACCTGAAAGGGGTTGACCAAAGTGATATACACTGCCCGCCACTCGCGATGGAACAACCCATTTTCACGGTAAAACATACTAGGGGGCAAATAGGCTCAAAATACCTTCAAATTCGTGATCAGGACTACCAACTTACTACAGATACACGTTTTCCCTGAAACAATTTCAGTCCTGAAAAATCCGAATCTGTCCCACTTCTCTTGGAAACACCCCCGTATCTTCCGTAATAATTGAGGTAGAATGATGAAACTCTCAGGACTGATGAAAATGCTCAAAATGCACTTACTACCTGAATGGGGTTGGCCTAAGTGATATACACTGCCCGCCACTCGCGATGGAACAACCCATTTTTACGGTAAAACATACTAGGGGGCAGAATAGGCTCAAAATACCTTCAGATTCGTGATCAGGAGTATCAGGACTACCAACTTACTACAGATACACATTTTCCCTGAAACAATTTCAGTCCTGAAAAATCCGAATCTGTCCCACTTTTCATGGAAACACCCCCGTATCTTCCGTAATAATTGAGGTAGAATGATGAAACTCTCAGGACTGATGGAAATGCTCAAAATGCACCTACCACCTGAATGGGGTTGGTCTAGGTGATATACACTGCCCGCCACTCGCGATGGAACAACCCATTTTACGGTAAAACGTACTAGGGGGCAAATTGGTTCAAAATACCTTCAGATTCGTGATCAGAACTACCAACTTACTACAGATACACATTTTCCCTGAAACAATTTCAGTCCTGAAAAATCCGAATCTGTCCCACTTTTCATGGAAACACCCCCGTATCTTCCGTAATAATTGAGGTAGAATGATGAAACTCTCAGGACTGATGGAAATGCTCAAAATGCACCTACCACCTGAATGGGGTTGGTCTAGGTGAAATACACTGCCCGCCACTCGCGATGGAACAACCCATTTTACGGTAAAACGTACTAGGGGGCAAATAGGTTCAAAATACCTTCAGATTCGTGATCAGGACTACCAACTTACTACAGATACACATTTTCCCTGAAACAATTTCAGTCCTGAAAAATTCAAATTTGTCTTACTTCTCATGGAAACACCCCTGTATCTTCCGTAATAATTGAGGTAGAATGATGAAACTCTCAGGATTGATGAAAATGCTCAAAATGCACTTACTACCTGAATGGGGTTGGCCTAAGTGATATACACTGCTCGCCACTCGCGATGGAACAACCCATTTTTACGGTAAAACATACTAGGGGGCAACTAGGCTCAAAATACCTTCAGATTCGTGATCAGGACTACCAACTTACTACAGATACACATTTTCCCTGAAACAATTTCAGTCCTGAAAAATCCGAATCTGTCCCACTTCTCTTGGAAACACCCCCGTATTTTCCGTAATAATTGAGGTAGAATGATGAAACTCTCAAGACTGATGAAAATGCTCAAAATGCACTTACTACCTGAATGGGGTTGACCAAAGTGATATACACTGCCCACCACCCGCGATGGAACAACCCATTATCCCAGAACGTTATATTAGGAGACAAAATTGGCCCAAAATTCCTTCGGATTCGTGTTTAGGATCCCCAAATTACTATTACCATCACTAACATTACACCGTATTTTTCGTAGTTTTTTACGTAGAACCATGAAATTTCCAGGATCGAAAGATTCAGTAGAAATGAACTCACTACACTAAAAAATTTAATGGTTCTACGTAGAAAATTACGGAAGATACGGGGGTAATTGCATGAGAAGTGAAACAAATTCGATTATTTCAGGACTGAAAATTGTTCAGGTAACAGGTGTATTATTAGTAATTTGAGGGTCCTGAACTCGAATCCGAAGAAATTTTGTTCCATTTTTACCCATAAAATAACTTTCCGGGAAAATGGGTTTTTCCATCGCGAGTGGCGGGCAGTGTATATCACTTAGGCCAACCCCATTCAGGTGGTAGGTGCATTTTGAGCATTTCCATCAGTCCTGAGAGTTTCATCATTTTATCTCAATTACTACGGGACAAACGGGGTGTTTCCATGGAAGTGAGACACACTGTATACTAGGAGTTCAACATACAAAAATTTCGAAATTACCTTAATTTTCCAATTTTTTTCATAATTCGACGCCCTGCTTTCGAATCACGAAACGAAAATGATTTTCGGACATAAATTATGGACGTTACCAGAGTTGTTCCTCTAAAAAAATACATTCATCGGCAAAATCAACAATTTTGGACTGAAATAGCGTTTAAATTAAAATATTTTTGGAATTTAGGCCGGAAAGGACCCCGCACTTTTGATAGGTAAAATGGTTCTCGGTGAAATTGTCTGAACGTTCATATTACTAAATATCATTCAGATGGTGCACATTATATCATTATGCACAGAGTGAAAAATAAAAACATTTTAGTGATGTCTGAAAATTCGATGTAATAATGAAATATTGATGAAATTATTTTGGAATCCAATATACTAATCTTATTCCATCATTATTCAGAATTCATACATTTCGTACACGGTGATTTGAAAAATCGGTGAAATATACAGCCGGTTCTTTCATACACATCCTGAATATTCAAGTGAATTATCACCCTCTGAAGATAGCTGATACCGTATAAACATGATTTCGTTGGGATCTATAGGGTGATCATGAAAATTTTCGATGATAAAAATGACAAAATATCAACGTTTCAGAAATCACCCTGTAATTCACGATTAACTCGGTGAAATTCCTTTATTATTATTTCATATATTCATCATTCTCTCCTCAACACTGTCCCAAAAATTCAGTTTCCTACTATGACAGTTTCATAGTGCTTCATTGAGAAACTTTTACCATTTGCATGACTAGTTGAAAGAACTTGTTCTCGCGTACATTCTACTAGTGGCCAATATTTTTCACAAATAGTGAAACGTGAGAATGTGGAGATCAAAATAAATGTAACATTATATGCAGGGTGATGACCAATGACGGTCCATCCAATTCCATCTACCATTTAAGAACAGACTGAATATACCACACATCAGATACAACTTACAACTCGGGCATGAGCCAGATAAAATTCTTAATGCTTGGATAGTTTGACTCGCCCAATCGTGTATGAGGCCCCGGTACGGGACATCACTCATCACTGACGGTGACAAGGAACAGCCTTAACCGAATCCACCTCCCCCGTAGCAGCGCTACGGTCCTCATACAACAAGAAAACCCTATCAGCTATCGGGTACATTTTGATTCTGTCGTTGACGGAAAGTATGAATGAGAAATAAAAAATCAAGACATTTACAGGGATCATAGAGATGTTATTGCGAATGGGGTGGGAGTTTGAGATTATTTCGGGCGGTGAATTAATTTCTATTCCTGTTTGTGGTGTTGATTATTAATCTTACTTGGGTGGGTGTTCATTAGTTATGCCGATTGAACAAGGCCCTTGGCCTTAGACTAATGTCTATTGGACTTGATACCGTAGAGTCTCCTTATGAGAAATGAAGGACAGATATTGTCGGATACGTTTTTTAAAACGTCTCATTAGAAAAAAGTCTTAGGAGTAATCCAAAGGACTCGATTTGTAGATTTGAAGATTTTTTCTAGAATTTCCGATTATTTTAAATCTTGGATCATTGACGAGCACCGGATAGTAGTAGGAAACTGAATTTTTGGGACAGCGTTGAGCGGAGATTGGTGAATATATTAAATAATAATAAAGGAATTTCACCGGGTTAATCGTGAATTACAGGGTGATTTCTGAAACGTTAATATTTTGTTATTATTATCATCGAACATTTTCATGATCACCCTATATATCCCAACGACGGGTTTATACGGTATCAGCTATCTTCGGAGGAAGATAATTCTCTTGAATATACAGGATGTGTACGAAAAAACCGGCCGTATAATTCACCAATTTTTCAAATCACTCTACGAAATGTGTTAGGTACTTTAAAGTGGTAGACTGTATGGAAAGAAATGCGCTCTAATTGACTTACCTTTGGTTAATGGGATGTTTCACTTCCTCTTGCTTGATACGCCAGCGGGAAAAATGGGAATAGAATAATAGGAAGAGAAGAGGATAGTATCACCAATTAGAGATGCACTTGAAGTTTTGACTTGGACTTCTGTGATGATCAATTCAATATTTGTCTCGAAACTCTAGGGGGTTTTCTCACAAGCACGTTTTTATTCCACAAAACGTTCAGAATCAACCTAACAATGTAACGCTTCTAAAAATGAAATCAGAAATCCCCGTCCTCTTTTTACTAAAAAAAAATGTTTTTATGCCCAACACAAATACGTGGAAATCTCAATTATAGCCCAGGCATCCGAGCACAAATTCTGATTGTTCCAAATTGAGATAAAATTACAAAATGCAAATACGGCCATAACAAAATGAATGAATTGTGATTAATGATGGAATAAGAATATTATATTGCATTCCAAAATAATTTTATCAATATATTGTACATAATGATATATTCTGCACCATCTGAATGATATTTAGTAATATGAAGGTACGTTGATGATAAGAGCGAAAAAAAATGCAGTTAACACTTTCAAATCCCGAGAAAATAATTAAATAAAATAACTGATTTTTAACTTGAACGCCCTGTATTTCAAAATGTATCCATCAACGAACTTTGCGATTCTGCACGTTCAATCAGTACATCGAATACTACAATATACTAAAAATTCAGACAATTTCACCGGGAACCATTTTACCTAAAAAGTGCGGGGTCCTTTCTCATCAGCTCAAACAAAATTTACGACGACTTCTTGACAAGGTTATTCCGAATCACGAAAAGAAAATAGAAAAAAAAATAGAAAAAAAGATTGCGAGTCCAAAATACTGTCCTTCATGTGATGGCATAGTCTGTTTCCTACTAGTATTTTTGTTAAAAAACCACTCATTTTATGCTCTATTGCTTGGTGTAAAATATCACGCTGCGAGAAGAGAGTAGATACAGTTAGAGTTCGATCATTAACAAACTGGTTTGAAATTAAATAGTGTGATATAAATTAGATAAATTTGATATTATGAACTGGAAGGTAGACTATACAATGCGGCTTTTTTTAGCCCCCCCTGTTAACTTTTAAACGGGTCGACGTACAAACATGAATAAAAAACCTTTTGGAGGGTTTCACCGATACTACTTTTTGAAACAAAAAATATGGTAAGTGCTCGACAGGGGGCGCGGGGGGGCACATCAATTCAAATTTTTTAAATGGCATAGGGGGTCGAGTGTCACATCGTTGAAAAGAGAATTCAATTCTCTTTACAACCATCTAATTTTTTATAAATTTCGTTAATATTTTTTTTGCAATTCAAATTCGAAATATCAAATATAAATGCGGATCTGAAAACTAGTCATACCTTGATAAATTTGAACGGTTTGTTGTGGAATAATGAAACCAAAAACATTGCAAAGGGTATTATCGATATTACTTTTTGAGAGAAGAAATATTGCAATTACACTACAGATGGCGCTGGGGGCACATCAACTAGAAAATTTCGATAGGCATAAAAATCGAAATTGGGAAAAAATTCCTCAACTGAATTTAAAAATATTCAGATGGTTGAAAAGAGAATTGAACTCTCTTTTCAACGATGTGACACTCGACCCCCCATGCCATTTAAAAATTTTGAGTTGATGTGTCCCCCCGCGCCCCCTGTGGAGCAATCACCATATTTTTTGTTTCAAAAAGTAGTATAAGTGAAACCCTCTAAACGTTTTTTTTTTTCATGTTTGTACGTCGAACCGTTCAAAAGTTAACAGCAAAAGCTGCACTGTATGTGTATAAATAAATTAGTTTAAAACCGCTTAGACTTTACATTCATTATAATATTTCAATAACGACTACTAAGAAAGTTTTTTCTTCGAATTTCAGGACCTCCTCAACCAGGCCGAAGAGACGGAGCGCATCGCGCGCGCGACCAGCGCCGGCGGTTCCGAAGTGGTGCGTCACTACAACTCGTCGGCGCGCCGGCATCATGGCGGCCACGGCGGCGGTCACCACGGCCGCCACCACCGCCACCGCAAGCAGTCGTCCATTTCGGAGAACGGGATGCACGGCGGGAGTTTGGACAACCTCGCCAAGGAGGAACTCTTCCTCGAGTCGGCGCACTACTTCGTCAACAAGCCGAAGTGCGTGAGCGCCAGGCAGAGGGAAGGGGGTAAGTTCGCAAAGAATTGCTTTAATAAAAGAGTTCTGTCAATAATTTGGTTTTATTGTTCATTCAAATATAGAAATATCGTCTATGCATGTTAGCAGTGGAGAATAAATTATTCAATGTTACCATTATGCCACTCACACAAAATTTGTGAGCTCTCCCCACCAAAAGATGTTGAAAACCGAAAGGAATTACAAAAATGGAACAAAACAAATTACCTGATTAATTTGTGGGAACGCGCCGCCACTGGATAGAAACTGCCCACGTTGAAACGTGCAGGCTCACTTTCCCTCTCCCTTCATCAGACTTGGGAATGACAGCAGAACTGATGGGGTTAAAAGCAGGGTTCAGAAGATATATATCATATTTATCACAATATATATCATGATATTTATTGCTTTAATTGGATTCGGAGGAAATTTTTTATAAGATGAATTAATATTCGCGGGATTCCGCGTTTTTGAAATATTTCCAGGCGATCAAAGTCGAAAAATGACTCTATCTAGAGGGAAATCGAAATTTGTGTAAGTTTTTATTTTCCATTTTTCGAAAAATCGCAAACTTCTCTCAGACCTAACTGGACGAGCTGATTCCGAATTTCACCTCAAAAATTTAATTCGACAAAGGAGTAACTGGAAAAGGGCAATTTTTCTAGTAAAAAAATGCACTCATCCACAAAATCGACATTATCGGAATAAAGTAGCCATCTGATTAAAAAAGCTAGTACAGTTTCGGATTCAGAAGAAAATTTTCTATAAGAAGATGAAGTAATATTCGCGGGATCCCGCTTTTTTGACATAGTCCCAGGTGACCAAAGTCGAAAAATGCAATCTAGAGGGAAATCGAAACTTGTGAAAAATTTTATTTTCCATTTTTCGAAAAATCGCAACCTTCCTTCAGACGTAAGTCGACGAGCTGATTTCGAATATCACCTCAAAAATTTAATTCGTCAACGGAGTATTTGGAAAAGGGCAATTTTTCTTCGCAAAAATGCAACCATGCAGAAAATCAATATTTTCTAAATGAAGTAGCCATCTGATTCGAAAATCAAGTGCATTTTCAGATTCACAAGGAAGTTTTCTATGAGATGAAGTAATATTCGCGGGATTCCGCCTTTTTGAAATATTCCCAGGTGATCAAAGTCGAAAAATATAATATTCTATATAGAGGGAAACCGAAATTTGTGAAAATTTTTATTTTCCATTTTTCTAAAAATCTCAAACTTCTCTCAAATGTAACTCGGCGAGCTGATTCCGAATTTCACCTCAATTATTTAATTCAACAAAGGAGTAATTGGAAAAGGGCAATTTTTCTAGGAAAAAATGCACTCATCCACAAAATCGACATTTTCTGAATGAAGTAACTATCTGATTCGAAAAACAAGTACAGTTTCGGATTCAGAAGGAAATTTTCTATAAGATGGAGTAATATTCGCGGGATTCCGCGTTTTTGACATAGTCCCAGGTGACCAAAGTCGAAAAATGCAATCTAGAGGAAAATCGAAATTTGTCAAAATTTTTATTTTCCATTTTTCTAAAAATCGCAAACTTCCTTCAGACGTAACTCGACGAGCTGATTCCGAATATCACCTCAAAAATTGAATTCGACAAAGGAGTATCTGGAAAAGGGCAATTTTTCTAGGAAAAAATGCACTCATCCACAAAATCGACATTTTCTGAATGAAGTAACTATCTGATTCGAAAAACAAGTACAGTTTCGGATTCAGAAGGAAATTTTCTATAAGATGGAGTAATATTCGCGGGATTCCGTCTTTTTGAAATATTCCCAGGCGATCAAAGTCGAAAAATTCAATATTCTATCTACAGGAAAATCGAAATTTGTCAAAATTTTTATTTTCCATTTTTCGAAAAATCGCAAACTTCCTTCAGACGTAACTCGACGAGCTGATTCCGAATATCACCTCAAAAATTGAATTCGACAAAGGAGTATCTGGAAAAGTGCAATTTTTCTACGAAAAAATGCACTCATCCATAAAATCGACATTTTCTGAATGAAGTAACTATCTGATTCGAAAAACAAGTACAGTTTCGGATTCAGAAGAAAATTTTCTATAGGATGAAGTAATATTCGCGGGATTCCGCATTTTTGAAATAGTCCCAGGCGATCAAAGTCAAAAAATGCAATATTCGATATAGAAGGATATCGAATTTTGCAAAAAAATTATTTTCCATTTTTCGAAAAATCGCAAACTTCCCAGGCGATCAAAGTCGAAAAATTCAATATTCTATCTACAGGAAAATCGAAATTTGTCAAAATTTTTATTTTCCATTTTTCGAAAAATTGCAAACTTCCTTCAGACGTAACTCGACGAGCTGATTCCGAATATCACCTCAAAAATTGAATTCGACAAAGGAGTATCTGGAAAAGGGCAATTTTTTTACGAAAAAATGCATGCACCCACAAAATCTACATTTTCTAAATTAGGACCCATCTGATTCAAAAAACAAGTACATTTTCGGATTCAAACGGAAATTTTCTATAAGATGAGGTAATATTCGCGGGATTCCGCATTTTTGAAATATTCCCTGGCGATCAAAGTCGAAAGATATAATATTCTATGTAGAGGGAAATCGAAGTTTGTGAAAATTTTTATTTTCCATTTTTCGAAAATTCGCAAAATTCCCTCAGACGTAACTCGACTAGCTGATTCCGAATATCACCTCAAAGATTGAATTCGACAAAGGAGTAACTGGAAAAAGGCAATTTTTTTGACAAAAAATGCACCCATCTACAAAATCGACATTTTCTGAATGAATTAGCCTTCCGATTAAAAAAACGAGTACATTTTCGGATTCAGAAGGAAATTTTGTATAAGAAGAAGTAATATTCGCGGGATTCCGCCTTTTTGAAATATTCTCAGACGATCAAAGTCGAAATATGCAAATACGATTTCGGATAAGAGTAACATTGTGGGAAGTTGTACTTGGAATAAATCAGTTAGTGGGATATCAGTGCTTTATTTAAACTTCTTTGGAAGTGCCTATTCAATCCTACCTTACAATTATATGGCAGAATCAAAAAATAAATGGCAGATGGCGGTTTTTGGACCCCATTGAAAACAAATTTAACACCTCAAAATGGTAAAACTATGATGCTCTGGGTGTCATCAAGGTTTGAACACTGTTAAAAATGGTTTTTTCGACGAATTTTTCTCACATGGGTTGAGAATTGATCAATAAACCCCTTTTTGCATTTTTCAGTCATTGTGTTAAAGTAAGAAAATGGGCGAATTGAAAAATTGCGATATTTGAAATTTAGTCAATCTTTTGTCAATTCATATGGTCCGATTATAAAGTAATACATCTCTGTCAATATTTCAAAATCAGAGAGCAAAAAAATGGTGGAATTGTAAGGCTTTCGATCTCATCACGTTTTGAAGACGGTTAAAATTATTGTTTTATCGGTTGATTTCCTTGCTGCTCAGATCACATGGGTTGGAAATTGAAGACTACATCACCTCTTTGCCTTTATCTTATCTTGTGCTGGACTTAGGAAATGGGAGAATCCAAAGATTACGACATTTCAAAGTTGCGCTGGAAATGAATTTTAGATTATGATAATGCTCCTTATATTTTAAAACATCTAATCAGGTATAGGACAATTACTGATGGCACGTATTATTCTCATAGAGATAGCAATTGTTTACAAGGTTATTCAGTTAATGATAAAACTGAGAATTTGGCGTTGTTACCTAGTAACAACCTGTATATCATCGCGTGTTCTGATCTTGACATTTCTTACGCTTTTTAGTTCATTTGACAAGTAGATCAAGCTATAGATGTTTTTTCCTCACAAAATAAAAAACGCAAATGGTCTTTACTAATTTTCAAAAGATAGTTCGTTAATGAAAACTCTACTTTTGCCCAGCAAAATTTGTTTGTGGAATTTTTTAAACAAGTAATAGTTAAAAAAATTACAACTTTTTTGGGTTTTTGGAAATATCTCAAAGATTAATCAAGGAATGGAAGGCAATGGAACTTTTGTAGAAAATTATAAAACCAACAAAATGGATTTTTATACTACCGGATCGGTACATTTTCCACTGAGAAAATCCGGGAAAACCTCGACATTTTTCAAAAATTTATAACTTTTATAAATTTGAAGCTGGACAAACAATATTGCGGGAACTGATAGATGATAATATGTGGTTCAACGGTAATCTGGAAGTAGAGATCAATATCTACAATTTGTATATTTTTAAT
The DNA here is from genome assembly GCA_944452925.2 of Chrysolina oricalcia. Lineage (NCBI taxonomy): Eukaryota > Metazoa > Arthropoda > Insecta > Coleoptera > Chrysomelidae > Chrysolina > Chrysolina oricalcia. The sequence continues at coordinate 167,991 of OX101810.2, forward strand.
GTTCACCTGAGAGGTGGGAAATGTGTTTAAAATGTCACTGAAAGTTGAATAAAACGCTTCAAAGTGCGTCCGAAATCACCCGAGTCGCACTTAAGTTAACTCGAGTTGACTTCGGGCGACTTCGGGCGACTTCGGACGCACTTTGAAGCATTTAGAGGAACTTCCAGTGACATTTTCAACATATTTCCCACCTCTCGGTGAAAATCCAAAATATACAAATTGTAGATATTGATCTCTACTTCCAAATGCCGTTTAAAGAATTTGAATAAGATGATTTCCCTTAAATCGGCGCATTTAGAAAGATTTCCCCTCAAATTGTTTATATCGCGATTGTGCGAAAACTACACATCAGACAGAAAACATCTTGCGCACAGTTGAACCCAGGGTTGGCAAATATCATGATATTTATATAAATAAAAATATTAATCAAAATATCATAATATCGGATATATATCAGATCCGATATATATCCGATACATATCAGAAATTTTGATTTTGTTCCTAGGGTAAAATGCTAAAAAAACATAAGTTATAAAATACCTTTATTTTGGTAAAAACTAAAATCAAACGTTAGTTTAAAATAACAAAAAACGAGACAAAAAATAACATTTTTCCTAAAATTTGTAATATAAAAAACATTTTTAAGTAACGCAAAACCGGGAAAGAGGAATGCCATCATCATTACCATCTTCACAACTAGTTCATCATTTGACGAGATCCAGTACAGTCCAGTTCTAACTTTTTTATCGGTATTTTGATTCAAACATTTGAAAATGAATACTATTTTACTGGCCGTTTCGTTTTAATTTTTTCACAAAATATTTATTTTGTTGAAAATATGTAAATGATATACAGTGAACACGTAAAGGTTGGAACAAATTCGTTAAACGCTTGATATGCCCATTAGGAAAAATAAGCTCAGACAGGTCGATTTTATTTTTCAGTTGCGCATTTTTTGGACTACTCAGATTTTTGATGACGTCATCGCTGTTCGAGTTATGACGTCATTATAATTTTTTTCAAATGGGCCTACCCTATTTTGATAATATTTTCAAAAATAACGCAGTTTTCTGAGTACGGATGTCATATTTTTGCTTATGTTAGATAACCGTATGTTCGAGAAACAAAAGATATTTCATTCATAATAATGTGATATTAGGTTGATTAAGGTAAACTTTTGACCTAAGGTATCTTAACAAAATGAAATCTAGTAGGGTTAGATCAGGAGATCTAGCTGGCCACTCTAAAAATCCTCGTCTGCGGGTAGAGGACGGCTATTATCATCATTCGCCGAGGCGCTCCGGGATGACTTTCTGATTTTTGGTGGCGTATTCAATTTTCAGTTGCAGGAAATCCCGGAAAAACCTACAGCCCCACCCTGGGTGGTCGGTTGCACACTTCGAACAAACACCAGACGTCGGGATTGGCATCTAGGCAACTCACATCGCACTCGTTTCACAACAAGCTGTGAGGTCACCTATCGATACCAAAATACTTCAGAAAAATTCCCTTATTCTTCGGATTTCGACCACACGATGACTTTTTTAGAGTGGCCAGGTAGATCTCCTGATCTTATCCCTCCAGATTTTTTTTGTTAGGAAACCTTAAGTCAAAATTTCACGTTACCAGACCTAATTATGAATAATATATCTTTTATTTCTCGAAAATACGGTTATGTAACATAAGAAAAAATATGACATCCATACACAGAAAAATTCGTTCTTTTTGAAAGTATTATCAAAATAGGGTAATGCTATTTAAAAAAATTTATGATGACGTCATAACTCGCACTGCGATGACATCATCAAAAATTTGAGTGGACCAAAAAATGTACAACTGAAAAAGAAAATCGACGTGTCTGAGCTGTTTTTCCCCAATAGCCATATCAAGCTTTTAACGAATTTGTTCCAACCTTTACGTGCTCACTATATATCATTGTATATCAATCAATAAATATCAGATATATATCGTGATATGTATCATGATATATATCACTTGATATATATCGGCCAACCCTGGTTGAACCACATGTTTTTATCTATCAGTTTCTCATCATCTATCAGATCTGGTCGTATAAAAAACCATTTTGCAGGTTTTATAATTCTCTACAAAAGTTCTATTGACTGTAAAACGATTCCTCCGATGCTTTTAGAGATATTCGTAGAGAAACAAAAAAGTAAATTGTTTTCACAATTTCTTGTTTGAAAAATTCCACAAAGCGATTTTTCTGGGGCGAAAACCGGGGTTTTCATTTACGAATTATCTCATAAAAAGTAGTATAAGCCTTTTATTTTGCGTGAAAAGAGCCTCTTATCTTTATCTACAGCTTGGCCTACTACATCTCATTTCAGGGTAGAAAAAGGTAAGTAAAACAAATACCAAGTAACCAACAGTTATATTTAGGTAGGAAAAGTGAGAGCGGATTATGCTAGACCCATCGGGGGTTTTCAGTTTATGCCCACCTTTCTGGGTCGCGTTTAAACGTACAGGGTTGCCGTACTTACTCATGTTAGTCCTTATTTTAAAAAAATAAAATAAAGGCTTGATCTAGTCATTAAATGAAAATGCCTAAAAATCAAAATAAACATGTATTATGTTAAAAATAAAAACAAGAAAAACAAAGAATAGAAAACAGAACTCTTATCCTATAAATAATAACAATTATACATATAGTACAATCTGGAAAGCTTGAAGTAGGTGGCGCTAGTTAGGCTGGAGTCTTTTAATTTTCATTTGTCAATGTGAGCTTATTTAAATATACAAATATTGCTGTTTGTCATTGTCACAGTGTCACACACATGTGCACAATATCTATTAAGGCACAGTCCATGATCCATGTCATCTGAATACTAAAACTGAAAGAATCATTAGGTGGCCATAGTATCTGCGAGACAGCAGTCTCATGACATTTTTCAACTATTAAGCTGTTTAAAAATAACCGTTTCTGTCATACACATAAGATGCCAATCTGGAATCAAACAAGAATTAGTCCAATCTGAAAATGACAATTTATCATTGCTTGATTGAAAACTGTTAAAGGCTCGTTCACACCCTTGCAAATATTCGCAATTTTTTTGAGATTCGATAAATACAACGAAAAAATTGCGGTGGGTGAATGATGAATCAGTAATGCAGTACCTAATAACTTATCCCGCATACTGAAGAATTACATGTATAATTTATCATTCACCGCAAAAAAATGTGAAGGTCCGCAAGGGTATTTTTTCCCAATAATTTTCGCATTCCTATTTCTCAACTAATTTTTCAACTGCTTTACATGCCAACCAACATATTTATCAATCATTTTACTAAAAAAGCTCTCAAAACCAACGAAAATGAATCAAAATACCAGTAAACACAATAATTGTCATGAATAACACAGGCTCTCAAAAACGAAAGGACTCCAACTACTTCAGCGCCGCTATGCGGGAGCAATTTTGTACATCCCTGCCATTAACAGTGCTGCTCCTAATAATAATAATAATATAATAATATAATATCTTTATTTTCCTTGTTTGACAAAGTTATAAAATTTGTATAGGAATCGTCTAAGAAAAAGAAAAAGCAGATAAAAATAATCCCTGAAAAATGGAATAAAACTACCTACTTGTACACATAAATTCTTCAAAACTATAACAACACTTTTCAATAAGAAAATCTTTAAGTTTTCGTTTGAAGATATAAACGGTTTTGGATTTTTTTATTACATCTGCTATCAAATTATAAACACGTGGGGCCATCTGATCAGGACAATTAAAAGCTAATTTAGTTTTAACAAATGGTACATTAACATAGTTTTTTTGTCTTGTGTCAATATTATGCTTACATTTATTCAGTACAAACAATTTATTTGTATTTTCAAAAACAGATAAGCACAAGTCAAAAATTAAAAGACTAGGAACAGTTAAAATTCTGAAATTTTTAAAAGCATTTCTGCAAGAGTCACGGGGACTCATGCCATTAATGATTCGTATGAGTTTTTTTTGTGCTATAAAGACATCAGAGCAGTTGGAGGAAAAACCCCAAAAACACACTCCATATCTCAGTCTAGAATCCACCTGCGCATAGTACAGCTTCAGCAGCTGATTAACATTCAAAACCTGCCTTATATTTCTGAACTGATATGAAATAGAATTAATTTTTTTTTATTAGAAAATCGCAGTGATTCTGCCAATTCAAATGTTCATCAATGTAGAGACCCAAAAATTTCAAGCTCTCACATTCTGTTGTTATATTGTCAGAATTATCATTGGCTCTGAAACTAATAATATCACACTTCCGTTGACGATGATGAAATCTCATTGAATCTGTTTTTTTTGCATTCAAAAACAAATTGTTCGCAGAAAACCATTTATTGATATTTTCAAAAACTGTATTTCATTTTTCTTTCAAAACTAACTCTGATCTGTCAGAGATTATAATTGACGTGTCATCTGCGTACATTGTAATGAATGTTCCTGGTGCCGAGTATTCCAAATCATTAATATATAAAACAAACAATATGGGTTCCAATATCGACCCTTGAGGAACTCCTAATGCAGAGAAGGCCATGCTGGAAGTTCCATAGTTAATAGCGACACATTGTTTTCTATAAGAGAGATAGTCTGTTATCCATGCCAACGGTATGCCCCTTATGCCATAACGGAATAGTTTATTTAAGAGAATGTTATGATCAACACAGTCGAATGCCCTGCTTAGATCGCAGAATATCCCAACAGGGCACTCGCCTCCTAAGGTGGCGTATGGTCTTAGTAACAAGGCCTACCCAGAACACATTGCCAATGACCATAGCAGATGATGCCAAAACAACAAATAAATTGACAAAATAAATAATAAACCTTACGGTTCAAAGGTTCAAGACATTTCATGTGGGTTTCGCTGGATTTCGTTTGTATTGTTTCAAAATGAGTTCTAATAAGTGGTGTTTTGTTCCTGAATGTGTAAACATATCCAAAAATAATATGGAGAAAATAGTTTAGGTTTAACTGATAAATCTTTTGACATTCCTAAATTTTCAGCTACAAGTTTACATTCATTTAATATGCTTGACCAATTATTTCTGCTGGTAGTGAAATCTTCGATCATTGAATGAAGATTTTCAACATCAAGAGTGTAGTAATTTTTTGAATAATTACACTTTGGTCATTCAAACATATCAAAATTTTTAACCAAATTAATGGCATCAATAAACATTCGAAGGACTGAAGATATGTAAGAATACCTTTTGTTGTGTCGAAGTCGGAATATAGCCCGACGTCCGGCCCCTTTGTGGCCTGGGCCCCGGGAATTGCAGTTTTTGGAGTCACTATTCTCGTTGGGTGGTCTCGTTTTTGTGAGTTAGGTTAGGTTAGGTATTACTTGATCTGAAGCATGTTCGGATATTGTACCTCGATCCAATTCGCCTTATCTTTTTTTTGTTGTTGTTGTGCAACGCGCGCGGTAACCAGACTACCCGTTTTTGGCTCTATTTTCAGGACTGTAAAAATTATAAATATTGGATGTACACTTTCGTGTATTTATACCTATATTGCCTATGCCTAGGATATACCTTAATTAGTAGCAGTATATCGATTCTCAGAATCAATACCAATGATAAATGAACATAACAATTAATTTGATAAATGCAGGTTTTGGGAACTGTGTTATAAGTTCAGGAAAGGGCTATTGTTTAAACCGAGTTGTTCGTTGTGGATAATAGAATTGGGATTTTTCTTTGACTTGTTTATTTCCATAGATTCAAACAAACTCATTTTCCCTTTGTCACATATGTGGAAGATTTTTAAATTATCTTTATCTATTTTATGTTTAGAATTTCGAAGATCATACATTCATGATTTTTTCAGCCGAAATGACATGTTCATTGTACCTTATATCAAAATTTCTACCAGTTTGACCTGTACATATGGCGGGTCATTCTTCACATGCTAGTCGATATACCAGATCTCTTCATTTTGTCTAATTTAGGTTTGGCATTAAATAATCTGTTTTCTAAATTCCCATTGGTTATGTAGGATGTTTGTAGATTGAATTTTGAAAGATAATTTTTAATATTCTCGGAGATTCTACCTGTATACTTGTTACCAGGGTTCGAAAATATCATAATATTTATATAAATATCATATCAAATGATAAATAATATCCGATATATATCGGATATATATCATATTCAAAATTTAATTATTTAATCAAAAAACATCATTGTTTCTAGCACAAACTATTGTTTAACACAAATATATTAACAAAAACCTATATTCTAAACAACAAAACGGTTTATTCTAATTCTAATTAAAAAGAAAAAACAAAAACAATTGATAAAATAAACATATTTTAACATTATTTTATTATTTCAACACAAACACACAATTAAAAACCTTTTCCAAACAGCAAAACCTTTTTCTAACATTGATAACTCTAATTAAAAAGAAAAAACTTAAAACAAATTTTTATTTTAAAATTTTAAAATTAATTTTAAATTTTAAATAACATTATTATGTCAACATTGATATTGGTATATCCTCATCAGATGAAATATCAATATCATTCCTATTATTGACAATTACGTCAGAATCTTCAGATATGGCTGGTTTCCATGCCCAGTCAAGGTTGGTTTTCTTTTTATCTATATTTTGATTCATACACTTGAACATAAAAACCAGTCTACTGGCTTTTTGGTTTCCCAAGCGATTCCGTAAATCCGATTGAACCAAACCGAAAGAAGAAAAGGTCCTTTCAAGATATTTTCGGATGTTTAGAATGATGGAAATAGTACATTATATACCGCGGGACTGAAGTAGTACATTTAATCCTGAAGGTAAAGTTTATGGCCCGACCGCAGGGAGGGCCATAATTTACCTGAAGGATTAAATGTACTTCAGTCGCAAGGTATATACGATACTTTTCGTACTTCCGGTATGATTTTATTAATTATTTCAATAATTTCAATCAGTTTTTTCTCTCTTCAACTCATTTAATAAACTGTCTTTAAAATAAGTTACCATAGTAACATTGCGTTGTGACAGTTATAATTTAGAAACATTGTCATTACTAGTGTCATTGTAAAGAAACATTGTTATTGATAATTATTGGTATCATGAGTGAAGAAGGTGTATCTGATATTGATAAAAGAGCAGCCGAAGTAGGTGAAGAATTGTTACCACCGAAATCTAGAAAACTATACGAGCAGCAGTACGATGCAGGAAAGACTGGTCAATATGACGAACTGTCACAATATTAATTTGAATATTAACGTTAATTACCATTCTAATTAATTATATTTGTCAATAAAATATCCCTTAAATTCGTTTGTTTGTGATTTAATCGTTCCGGGAGTTTCGTCAATATTTAATCCCGGAGGGATTAAATGTGACACTTTAGTACCTGTCACAAGGGAGTGAAGTTGTCACTTTAGGCCCGGAAGTACGAAAACATTTTTAATTTAATTAATAAAATTATCGAATATATCAGATATATATCAAGTAATAAATATCATGATTTATATCGTGATATATATCATGATATACAGGGTGGGTCACGGTCGATGGTACCTTAGACGTTTACGGAGAACGGGACAGGATCATTCTGAAAATTTGGTTTCTGAAGTAGTTACTCTTGGTCTATCGATCTAAAATATTTTCAGCAATGCAGGTTGCTGCTTATACCAGAAAGTAGCAGCATCTTTGTTATTTCAAATGGGTCATCCTGTATATTATCGCATTTTTGAACTTGTCATTCCTATCTGATTATTTCTACCTCATACTCCCCTATTCCCCTATACGTATCTCTTACGGTTTTTGAGATATTGGTTATTTTCCATATTTTTTATCCAAAACATAGCTCGAATTGAATGTTTATTTCTGCGGTATTTGGATTCTTAGGAAGTTGCAATTTTGTGTTTAGTTCATCAAGATCATGTACATTGATTCTGTATAGAGAAGTTTGTTCTGCGTTATACAGGGTCGTTCAAAATGCATGATCTTACTGCTAGATACGAAAAGGGTTGAAAGTGCGTTTTTTTAAATGGAACATCCTGTATATTATGAAATATCCTGAAAGATGACTAAATTCCCTTCGATCATGTTCCTATACCTAAATAGCCAGAATTACGAGATAATAGTAATTTTCACTTGTAATCTCCCAAGTGCTTGAATTATTGCCAGAAATTTTTCGAGTACATGAATTTTTTGAAACACAGTGCACAGTGCACAAGACCTGCGCCAACGAGTGATCAACTGCACTGAAGAGCTAGATGCCAGTGAAATAAGGAGTGCTACAACTGTATCTCCAAATACCCGGATTTTGAAATGTTTGGAAGCCAGTGATCGGCATTTTGAAAATTTATTGTCAACGTTTTCTAATTTTTGACAGATAATTAATGAAATTATGTTGTAATCGTACAAACTTCCCTTTGTTCATTGGTTGTAAATCAGGGTACGTTTCATTGAATTTTCTGCACGTTCTTGCTATAATTCCCTCACATTTTCCATGAAGAATAAACAATTTCATCAGAACTTCGTTTGAATAGTTATTTCCCTCCATTTTAATTATTTTTGAGTCACTTTCGTTAAGAAACACACAACGGTATTATTAATAGTGCACTAATTGTCAAAATTTCATAATGTCATGTACCATACCTTAGATGAATATGAGAAAAATAAATCGATTTTTTTTTGAAAATTTCACACCTCACTTTTGTAGCCAATCAAAAAATTCGTTCTTGTTTAGATACCATGGCAACCCTAAAAAATTCCGGAAATTTTTATCCTCCTGGGTACCCTGGGCGAAATTAATAAGTGGAAATTTTTCTTTCAAACATTTGACATGTGACAAGTTGATATATTGCTTTAATGTACAAATGTAGGTCTAGTTTTTATATGGAAGGAGATAATTATGTATTTACTAGATATTTGGAATGTGTCTGAAAATATTTTCTCCACGATTATTGCAGAAATTGTCAATTCTGAAATCATATTTCAGAAGAAGTTCAATACACCATTTGTCACAAGTTTTTATCACAATTCCCGTAGCTAAGCGGTAGTGTTGCGGCCTATGAGTCGCTAGGTAGATGGTTCACTCCACGATAAGAACATAACTTTTTTTTTTGTTCCAAATTTATTGATGAAAATTTTGTTAAGTATTTTACATATCATTATCAGTGGTTATAAATAGTTCAGGTGAAACCATCGTTAGTTATTTCTTATGAATTGTTGGATGATTTTCATTTCTCGGTGTGAAATTTTCTTACCGAATCCCCCTCGTGCTTGAATTAATTGCCGTAAATTTATCTCGTACATGAATTTTCAAAGAAAATTCATGTCCTCGAAAAATTTCCGGCAATAATTCAAGCACTTGGGAGATTACAAGTGAAAATTGCTATTTCGGAATTCTGGCTATTTAGGTATTCGAACATGATATATCAATTCGAAGGGAATTTAGTCATCTTTCAGGATATTTCATAATATACAGGATATTCCATTTAAAAAAAACGCAGTTTCAACTGTTTTCGTATCTAGCAGTAAGATCATGAATTTTGAACGACCCTGGATAACGCAGAACAAACTTCTCTATACAGAATCAATGTACATGATCTTGATGAACTAAACACAAAATTGCAACTTGCTAAGAATCCAAATACCGCAGAAATAAACATTCAATTCGAGCTATGTTTTGGATAAAAAATATGGAAAATAACCAATATCTCAAAAACCGTTAGAGATAGGTATAGGAGAGTATGAGGCAGAAATAATCAGGAAGGAATGACAAGTTCAAAATTGCGGTAATATACAGGGTGGCCCATTTGAAATAACAAAGATGCTGCTACTTTCTGGTATAAGCGGCAACGCTGCATTGCTAAAAATATTTTAGATCGATAGACCTAGACCAACTACTTGAGAAACCAAATTTTCAGAATGATCCTATGTCCCATTCTCCGTAAACGTCTAAGGTACCATCGACGGTGACTCACCCTGTATATCACTGGATATATATCCTCCGAACCCTGCTTGTTACTAACATATTTGTGTTCTGGTTTTGTGGAAATTGAATATAGTTCTTTCATTACTGTTTTTTGTTGACATTTCTCTATAATGTTGTTTATTAGAGTAATATGTATTTTGTTATTAACTGCTATTTGTTTAGTGATTGCGATTTCACCTCGAAGGTTTCGAGATATTAAAAAAAAAAACCCAAAGCCTCACTTTTTTTTCACTTAAATGTTTATAACTTCTGCAATTTTGTTCGGTCCCTTTTGGGACCTTTTCTTAAACTTTCTACAAGACTTTACGAACGAATTCATGATCATAATTTTTGGCGACTATTCAATTTTTTTTTTAAATGGTACTTGTTGATTTGACTAACAGTCGGTTTTCTACTAGTATTTTTGTTACGAAAAAATTCTCTATTGATTGGCTTTTCTCAAAATGTGTGTACAGTAGGAATTTCTGCAGCAAGAATACCTATTATTGTAACAAATCAACTACAAATTTGTCTCAAACACTTTCAAATCTATTTTAAATTTCGTAAACTTTGATTTTTAATTGGCCTTAAATTTTGACTGAAAATCACCTTATCAACGAATTTTTCAGTTTTTGTTAACATTGCCCCGACAAGTTTTGGTATTTTCAATTTTTAGTTGTTGCGCCCTTCACTCGCCACCATTAGAGAATATACCCTTTTTTTATCAGCAAGCGCCACCACTGTTCAATGTCTATCGGTTTCGTTGATAGGCGTGTGAGGTTGAGGACGTTGTTGAGGTGGTGTTTGGAGTTTGTCATCGTGTTTCGTCGTTCAATGTTCATTGATAGTAGTAAATTGTGAATCTTAGGGAAGACACTTCATTTTGTAACGTAAAATAAATGAGCTGAAACTGCCCAAACTTGTGTATATTTGTCAGCATTTTGATATATTCGGATCGAGAACAATTCAAGGCCAACTCAGAACTTACTGAAGGCGCCGTGTCGTGCAGTTTTTATGCGCGTATAACATAACCTATTATCTTTTTTGCGATTTGTGAATCGGACATTTCGGATATTTCTTGTGTGCTTTCCATGTTTTACGTGTCCTTTGAAATATGATAAATGTGTGTCGAACCGATGTCGGGCCAAGCTGAATACCATATCTATCTGAAATAACGTTGGCGAAAGCGAAGGTTCATTTTGGAAGATAGTCGAACGTCACCGCAAATTTACTTGTTGAAGCACCGATAACTGCGATTGTTTGTTATGGAAACTCTGAATTCCTTGACTGGGAGTTCTTTCCACTGTGAGTTATTTTTTTTTGCTGTAATCTCAATGTGTCTTTCATTAAATCGATTTTTCTGGTGCCACCACCTTGTATGTTGCATTACTTTATTATAAATTATGCAACCGTTGCTTAAACTAAAACTTGTACTCACCAATGGTTTATAATTATTTTATTGAAAAATAATAGCATTCAAGTTAAAGTAGTTTCTTATTTTCATTACACTTTGTATTAGTCATAATACTCCTCATTCAATGTGACTTGATGAATATCATTGGAATAAGTAGATATTATCTTTTAATTAGGTGATTAGAAATGTGTTGATTACCGTAGATCTATCTACAAGTCACTGTTACAATTTTACATGAATCACCTAATTGTTATGGACAAATTCTGCATAGTAACTGAAGATAACCATTTTTTAACTGATTTTAATCATTATTGTTTTTCCATTTAATTTGCGACCGTTTTGTAGTTGATTCTTTCTACGAAAAAAAAAAGAATAATAATTTTGACAATGTAGAAATAGGCTTTTCTCAAAACATCCCCACAAATTGAGGAAATATGAGATAAATACGAAATATGTTGAAAACTACTGCCCTGGCTAATACCATGACACATTAACCTACAGATGACTGACATTGATTTATGCAATGTACTTGAAGGACACTATTGTAAATGCTCTAAGGTAGGATCTCATTTTGAACACTCTTGAATTATTTGGTGCCCATATGCCCAAAAAACTGGAAGAAGTTATATAATACCTTTAGTTAGTTATATAAACTAATACATTTAAAAACTACCTACACATTAAAAATTCAGTTTTAAAAACTAATAAATGTAAATCACTATTTTGAAACATACAAATTAAAATTTGGTCCTATAAACAGATTTATATCAACAGGTAACGATACAACACAGATAAAAACAACACAAAATCATTTTGAGAAGAAAACATAACCTGTGCAGAATAATGAAACAATAAAATTTCAATTTTTGCCTCAAACTACATTCCTAGAAGAGTGAAGAAAAAGCTTTATATTATGTTTAAATTTGTTCAAGGAATCTGAGGGGCAGCTGGTTGAATCTGTTCAAGCCTTAAAAAATACAGATGTTTGTGTCTGTCCCTTTGCTACCACAGTACTTGAAGATCTGCAACCAGTGGGATGAGGAAATCATTTCGTGACCTTGTAGTACATCAGAATTGTAATTAACAATATTCCTAACTTGTAGCAGTACCTGATTTTATTTTGAATATAAATATCAGAGTATTGTACTCAAAAAAGTCATCTGTTGATAACCACTGCATTTCCTTCAACACGTACTCAACAGATGTTCTCCTTGAGCATGTCAATATTATTCTCATAGGTCGACTTTGTGGAACAGTAGGTGAAATGAGGTAATATTAGGGTGTAAACAGAATAGTTTTGTCCCATCTTGTCAGAAAAGCAGCACATCTATATATAAGTAATTGATTTTATATAAAATAATTTTATATATTAAATTATATCAAAATCGTATTTAAAGGATCGGCAAAAATATGGATTTCTGGATAAAGTTAATATAAACTGCGGAGTCCCTCAAGGCTCAGTACTTGGACTACTGCTATATTTGTTACACACCCTAAATCTCAAAAAAGCAAATCTTAAAGTTTGCTATTACATATATGCAGGTGATGCCATTCTAGTATATTGAGTATCTAACTTGGGAGAACTAGACTTGATAAGTAGTGATCTAAAACTAAATGCTAAATGGCTCCTGGCTACTAAGTTGCAAATAAATGTACTAAAAACAAAGTACACGTTCATCAAAAATAAAAATAAAAAAAGTTGGGACCCAGATATCAGAAATGGTCGATCATACCAAATATCTGAGATTGGAAATAGATGACGAATTGAATTGGCACAAACATGATATGACATGACAAAAAAAATCATACCAATGATTGGAGCACTTTATAGATGTTAGAGCTACTTGAATGTACAAAATAAAATTATGATATATAACTATGAGGCGCCGTTTGGGTAAAAAGTGTTTTTGCAAATATATAAAATTTTGTGTCATTATATTTATTAGTTGTGGAAATATTTTTTATTTTTGTTTCCGATATATTTATTTTTCATCAAACACAATATATTTACGTTTCAAGCGTTCCAAATATATAAAAATGTGAATTCCCATATATTTATAAATTCGATCTATTTCATGTTGTCAAGAGATGGCGCTACCTACGCGATTCATTACACTCTCGAGAATATAGCGGCCGAATGATATCACAGCCGCCAGAAAATATTCTCAGAATACTTTTTCATTAGTTCTGTTGAATAATCATTGGATTATTCGAAGTCAAATACCTTAGAACTGAAAAAATTAAAGGGTGTATTGAATCGCGTTGGCAGCGCCATCTCTTGACGATATAAAATAGATCGAATTTATAAATATATGGGCATTTACGTTTCAATATATTTGCAACACTTGAAATTTAAATATATTGTGTTTGGCAGAAAATAAATATATCAGAAAGAAAAATAAAAATATTGCTACAAATAATAAATATATTGACACAAAATTTTACATATTTGCAAAAATACTTTTTACCCAAACGGCGCCTCATATATAACGCTCATTTTATTTCTATATTCCTTTATCTGATCGGGGGCATGTTGTCAAACATTATTCAAAAAAATCAAAACTCTACAAATTAAGGTGGTAAAAACTTCATTTGGATATGATTGCAGAACTAATACAGAAATGATCTACCAGCAAGCTGAAATTTTGCAGCTAGAAAAAATGTTACATATAGAACAATGTCAATTTATTTATAAAATAATAAAAAATCAAGAAAAATGCAATACATGTAAATAATTGATGAGATACATTCCTATGAAACTAGAAGTCAAAACCAAATTTATCTACCCCAGTTGAAAACGAACGTTGGTATAAATAATCCTTTTTTGTGGAACCATTATATTTTTATTTTTAGTGGAAATGATATATTGTCATGTTTTGCGGAAATGTTATATTTTTATATATAAATCTAGACTGTATGTATTTGTTGTCTGACGTATCCTATATCATTCCTATGATCGAAAAGGATTCAATGATCTTTCTATTTATTATTTATTATTATATCATTCTTCTATTTCTTATGTTATTTTGCAGGGAGCTTGCCATGCGATGTTAACTCCAGCGTTCCAAATCGTCCTTATCCATTTCTAGAAGAGGCAAAGAGAAATATGACAATGAAGGAGGATAAAAAGTATACGGCGAATGACATTGAATCATCTTTGGAAGCTCAAAGGCTTCTGGATCATGACTCGTTGGCACAAAGTTACCAGGAACAGCAGGAAATAACAATCGTCCCCAGATTCACCTCAAAGGCCACATTACAAATATGTAAGTGCAGTTTAAGTTATATTTTCTCATTAAGTCATGTGGGAGGATAAGTTACTGGGATTTTTTTTTTGAGTAAGACTCAATTGATCACTATATTTTTTATACCTTTCATACTTTTTGCGACTTTTTGTTTCAAACAAGGAAAAAATCAAATGGGGTCAAATCCGGGGACCATGGCGGGGCGGCCACGGTTTTTTATATTGAAAATACGTTCTTGTAATTGAAAGTAAAGTATCATGAAATTCCTTTTTTTTTATAGCTGCCACACCTGTTGATGATCCTATATCATTGGACCTAGACAATTCTGATAATAAATCATACGATTTGGAGACCTTGCAAACTAAAGTGTTGCGCAGCAAGTACAGTGTGTACATTCCAACCTATAGGAATACAGAAGAAAGGGTATGTTTGATATCAATTTAAGTATATTTGTTCATTCCCGAGTTGAGTCAAGTCTAGTCAAATTTGCTTGATTATCGGAAGAATAAAAATTCTTATTGACAAAGTGATGAGTCTAAAAATAGATATAAAAATGTATAAGGGAAAAATGTATAAAAAATATCACAACCAGTTACAATTACTTTAAAATCAATGAAATAATTCACATAAAAAATGTGTATATAAAAATAAGCACTTATGTATATACAGTGTGTCTCACTTCTCATGGAAACACTCCCGTATCTTCCGTAACAATAGAGGTAAAATGATGAAACTCTCAGGACTGATGGAAATGCTCAAAATGCACCTACCACCTGAATGGGGTTGGCCTAAGTGATATACACTGCCCGCCACTCGCGATGGAACAACACAATTTTACGGTAAAACATACTAGGGGGCAGAATAGGCTCAAAATTCCTACAGATTCGTGATCAGGACCACCAACTTACTACAGAGACACGTTTTCCCTGAAAAAATTTCAGTCCTGAAAAATCCGAATTTGTCTCACTTCTCATGGAAACACCCCCGTATCTTCCGTAATTTTTTACGTAGAACCATGAAATTTCCAGGATCGATAGATACACTGGAAATGAACTCTGCACGGAAATGGTCAATCTACGAAATATACACTGCACGCCAGCAGCGAAGGAACCACCCATTTTTCCATCGCTGCTGGCGTGCAGTGCACATCATGTAGGATGATCCGTTTTGTGCAGTGAGTTCATTTCTAGTGTATCTGTCGATCCTGCAAATTTCAGGGTTCTACGTATAAAATTACGGAAAATACGGGGGTGTTTCCATGAGAAGTAAGACAAATTCGGATTTTTCAGGACTGAAATTTTTTCAGACAAAAAGTGTCTCTGTAGTAAGTTGGTGGTCCTGATCACGAATCTGTAGGAATTTTGAGCCTATTCTGCCCCCTAGTATGTTTTACCGTAAAAATGGGTTGTTCCATCGCGAGTGGCGGGCAGTGTATATCACTTTGGTCAACCCCTTTCTGGTGGTAGGTGCATTTTAAGCATTTTCATCAGTCCTGAGAGTTTCATCATTCAACCTCAATTATTACGGAAGATACGGGGGTGTTTCCATGAGAAGTGAGACACACTGTATATCACAATTTGAAACAAATAACATATATCTACATGTAAATAAAACAAGTTGATATTGGGGATAGCAGCAAGTCAAAAGTGTACTCTTTTATAGAGTTCATTCCAAGCTTTTGTAAATTTTATTTACATCTTCATGGAACTACAAAGAATTATTCATGTCAATTTTACATTTTGTTGTTTTTGATTTTTACTTACAACTATAGTGAGGTTGGTTGACATGTTCTCAATTCATTCAATAGTGACATCACAGTTAAAAATTGTAAATAATATATAAAATTGGGCTTTACGGGTATAAATAACAGAACATTTCAAAATTTCTATCGAAAAACAAAAGACTTGTTGATTATATCCAAGGAGTATACATCAGGTGTCAAAAGAAAAGAAATCTGTAATTTTCAAGTCAATGTTACCAACTGTAATCTTGTACCAACTGTTGAAAATTGATATATACAACTGTTGTTTTGTAAATTAGTAAAAAAAATATATTTCCAATTGAGTAGTTATGGAAATATTATTGTTTATTGGGAGAGTGTGGTTCAACGACAGTAATACAGTTCTTTTATTTATACAGATTTTATCTTGAGATATAAAGGCAATTTCCAAATAGTTCTCTTAGTCATATGTGTCTCTAGCTAATATTTTTGTTGAATTTTAATTTATTCTTATCAACAGTGCACAGTTGTTAAAAATATATATAAGAAATATTGCTGTTGTGTATAAAGATATAAAATTAAAATTATTTTACAAATTACATTAGGGATTGCTTCCTTCCAACAAGTGTTTTTTCAGAGTAATTTTGAAAGAATTGAGAGAGTGTGCAATTTTTATTTCAGATGGTAACTCATTGAATGCTCTTAAGCCTTTGATAAAAATGGAGTTTTGAATAAATCTTTTGTGAAATTGAGGAATGTGGAAATCTCTTCTAGCTCTCGTTTCATAGTGGTGAAATTCGAAATTATAGTTAACTTTATCTTTCAAGTAGTCTGGTACACTTCCATTTCTTATTTTAAATACAAAAATGAGTGCCTGATACAATAAAAATTCGTTTACTAAAACCACTGTAGTCTGCTCAACATTGATCTAATACGTCGATTGCACGAGAGAATTGTGCGCATTGATCGGTTTTGCAATTTTTGAAATCTATATATTTCATTTTGATTTAGTAAATACAAAATAGTTGAGCAGTAAGTGAAATGGGGAAGTATAATAGTGTTGTATATAATCCTTTTGGTCCATTGATTGAGATATCTTGAACATCTATATAGATAATTTACTTTAAAAGATATTGTTTTTATTAAATAGTTTGCATGTTCTTTGAAAGTTAGTCTATAATCAACTATAATACCATGATATTTGAATTTTTTTATCCGCTCGATTATTTCATTACCAACTTTTATGTCCATGTTATTTATGAGAAAATTGTTATAATATCTTTCATTAGCAATGAGCATGAATTTAGTTTTATTACCATTAATTTTCAGCAGGTTTCCACAGCGCCATTTTTGTATTTGATATATCGAATTGTTAAGAGCTTGTGAGGAAATTCTACTTTTCAGGCATCTAGAAGTCTGGCCAATATAATTTTTATCAGTCCTGACAAGGAATGCTATGCGTTACATTTGAAGTAGAAGTTAATGGCATTTTATCTTTTACCTTTTGAATAAATTGATCTAATTGGAGCACTATTTTCAGCAATAAATTGAAATTATAAATAATGGAGATAGAATTCCGGGAGTCTGAACATTTTTATTGAAAATTTCTTCCTCTTTATGGATTTTTTTTCAAAATTTCTTGAAAATTGATAGTTTTTGAGTATTAACAAAAAACTAAATACCTTTGTTTTTCATCTTATTTTGTTTTTACAATTTTTCACGTGCGGTAAAATCCTTAAAAACCATTTTTCTAGTGGTCACTCCGAATTCAATGAGCTGCTCATATTTTTAGGAGCTTTTTATCTATTTTTCACGTTTTTCGTCTCAGATTCTAACAAGTATAAAAAATTAATTAATTAATTTCACCTCCAAATCACTGCTAATAATAATGTCACTGTGGCTGAAAAACGGAAAACTTTTATTATGGATGTCAGGTAATTACTATTGATGATAAACATTTATGTAATTTTCAATGCCAAAGTGAAAAGGTCAACACACCACTGTATTTATTCATGACGTAGTGAAATGTCATATCACATGTGTAGAAGAATTTTCCAATTTATGGTATTTTTTATCATTATCGTACTTGTTGAATATAAAATATTTTGAGGTACTCATTAATTTGTTGTTGTTGTTGCTTAAAGATAAGTTTTAATTCACACAAAGTACTAGAGTTGCTATTATCAATGATAATCGAAAAAGAGCACAATGATGGCTGTCCATTTTGGATTATCAAACCTTACCCTTTACCTGTAGTTCAAAGCCAAGTATTGGTTGATCAGAATTTTCTAGAGGTAAGTGCACTCCCTTACTTTACCTGCTCCAAGTGTCATATTCGATTTTTAGTGTCTTTTTTTACATATTCTCAGAACCCACAATATGATGATTACATTAGGTAGGTAGGTAGAATAGGTTAGATTCCCACTACCCTAATTAATTAAAATTGTGAATGTACTATCTTCACGATTTGATTTTCACATACTTTCGACATTTTCAATAATTCAGGGGTACCACAAGGGTCTATATTGGGCCCACTGCTGTTGAATGTCTGTGAATAATAAATGACTTGAAAATGTATATGGATGTTTTTTAATGTTTATTTTATTAATATCAATTACTTATTTACACTAATGGCAGCATTGACTAATATATCCACATTGTATACATGAATACATAAAAGGCTTATCTGTTAAATTTGAAAAATGGTATGTATGCAATTTCTTTAGTTTTAGTCTCAATCTTAATCATAAGAATTTGACCTTCAAAGTTGTCAATTTTCAATTTTTAAGCTTATGATTAGGACGACATGCACAACGCGCATGCGCGTCGATATCTATTCGACAAATGTCATAAATAATTATTTGTTTTGACTCGTTATCCTTGTTATTGTTTATTGTTATTCGGAAAAAAAAACTATCCAGAAAGGTACTCTTATTGAAATGATTGAAAAATATCCCCTCCTCTGGAATAAAAAGACACTAATGACAGTTTTTATTTTCGAATTGATGAATAGAATACAATTTATTTGACCACGTTATGCATAATTATATTTGTAGCAAGTCAAAGGTACAAAAAATTGGTTATTATATAGAACAATATAAAACACTACAAGGGTTTCTATTTATGTATTGAGAATTGGCAAAACTGGTGTTGCTAGGCGCGATCCAACTGCGCTATCGCAAAGTTTGACATTTTTGACAGTATACGTAATCAGAACTTTTTGTCATTTTGTATTGTATTGTTAATAGACATCTGAAAATTTTATCTCGGCCAAAAAATGGAGCTAAATCGTGAACATTTTCGTGCCATGATTTTTTACGATTTTCGACGTGGATTATCTCAACAGCAGTGTGCCAATCAACTTACTGAGATTTTTGCTGCTGATGAAGCACCATCCAAGGCCACAGTATATCGATGGTTTAGAGAATTCAAACGTAGCCGTACTTACTTCGCTGGCGGACGAAGTTAAAGATGGACGTCCAAAATCGGTTGTTGTGTGAGAAAACATTCATGCTGTGTCCGAACTGATAATGCAGGATCGTCATGCGACATATCGCGAGAACGAGGCATACCTGGGCATTAGTATGACAAGTATACATAAGATATTACATGAACATTTGGCAGTCAGAAAGATTTGTTCTCGTTGGATTCCGCAAATTTGACAATCGTTCAAAAAAAGACTCGTGTAAATTGGTGCAAGGAAATGATTACAAAATATGACTGCGGTGCATCAAATGCAGTTTATAACATATACACAGGTGACGAATCTTGGATTTATTGTTACGAGCCCGAAACTAAACAGCAGTCGACTGTATGGGTCTTTCAAAATGAAGCAAATCCAACAAAAGTTGCACTTCGAATCAAATGGTGGCCTGTTTATTCGGTATAAACGGTCATGTGGCAACCGTGCCTTTAGAGCAACGTAGAACGGTAAACTCTGAATGATACACTACTATTTGTTTGCCAGAAGTCATCAATGAAATAAGGAAAACGAACCGTCGACGAAGGATAATTCTCCATCATGACACATCGGCTCAAACAACCCGCTATTTGAGCACTCAAAACGTTGAATTGATGGGTCATCCGTCGTACAGCCCTGATTTAGCACCCAATGATTTCTATTTGTTCCCTCAAGTGAAGAACAAATTACGTGTCCAACGCTTTTCGACGCCACAAGACGCTGTTTATGCATTCAAAAACCATGTTTTGGAGATACCTACTTCGGAGTGGAAAAACTGCTTTGAAATTGGTTTAATCGAATGCAAAAATGTGTAGATTTGAAACGAGAGTATTTTGAAAAACAATAAAGAAGTTTCTACACCCCAATTATTGTTTTAGTTCTTCATTCTCAATACATAAATAGCAACCCTCGTATAAAATAGAGTGAATATTAACTAGTTATGTATATGAGTTAAAAGAAATATTAGGGTATCAATAGAATACATAAAATATAATGATAATATCAATAGATGACGGAAATACAAAAAATGTTAATATTAAAAGTACAGAAGAGAATGAGACAATAAAATGTTCACATAATATATCCAATGCAGACGAAGATCATAATTAAAAGTAAAGGTGTCTAAGTGAATGGAGTCTCCATATATTTTTGTATTGAATAAAAGGATTTTTCAAGAAGAAATGTCTTGATTGCATTTTTATAACAATAGTTATTCATGTTTTTGTTGTATGGTGGAAGTTTGTTGTATACTTATATTAACATCTAAAGTGTTGCGAGTGGATGTAGTTAATTTAAGCCTTGGTGTCTTGCATTTCTTGTGTTGGGTAATTGTGGATGCTTGCAAGGGTTTCATACGAATCGATGTTACTGCGGAAATGTATCAATATATTTAATATTAATAGTGAGGGAAATGTTAAGATGTTGAACTTTTTGAATAGCGGTTTGCAATATTCGTCATGTGGTGCACCCGCTAGCGTATGGAGTGCTTTTTTCTGCATACGAAAAGCTCTAATTGAGTGAGTTGAATTACCCCATAGTAAGATTTCATTTCAAAAGTGTGACTGGAATAGGCTGTGATACGATATTAATAATATATTCAAACTCAATACTGACGCAGTAAGTAAAGTTGTGTAGCAAGTTTTTTGCAAAGCTGATCTACGGGATTTTCCCATTTTAGACCGTCATCGAGAACTATGCCTAGTAGTTTTGTGTGGTGATTAGATGTCAAGTTAGAATTGGTTGAAAATAGGATATTTTGCGTCTTTTCTTTATTGAGTTTCAGCACATTTACAGAAAACCATTCCTCTGCATAAATATAAAAATTTCTGAAGACAACGACTGGGACTATGATAGTGATTATGACTATGATAATGATATGTTGAATAAATTGGCCCCTATATCCAAATAAAGATTTGTGTTCTATAATTTTTTTAACATCTGATGAAATTTACAGAAAGTTGATGAAAATGGTAATGCTCTTCATCAGAATCCTGCAACAAAAACCAAGAAAAAGAAGATACAAACAGATAAGAACGTAGTTGTTCTCACAGCAGAAAGTGTAAGAAACATTTACATTTGTTTCCATCAAATTAGATTATTTGAATTTTTTATGATCTCTCAATAGTCCAGTCAGTAGAGACAGACTTTTGGCAAAATCGTGTCTCTATTGACTGGATTATCAGTTCTGTTAACAAGAATACAATTTTTGGTAAACAATAGAAAATTCTCATTCTAGTTTAATAAAAAAACAGAAAAATTGCTGATTTTTCTTGTCCTGTTCCAACAGGTTGAAGGCCATCGTAGCGACATTATCAATGATGTCGACAAGCTTATGCAATTTATCGGAGGAGACAAAGAGAACAATATATCTTCGTCGAGCAGAACCAGAGCCCATTTACACAAATCTAAGCAACTACACAAACAGCATACCGAAGATGGCCCGAGAAGTAAAAAGCAGAGGGCTCACTCTTCTAAAGGTAAAGAGAATAGGTCGGAGTTGAAGAAGAGTAACTCGCTGGGTGAAATTTCCACGGCCAAACTGGAGGAATTTACTTTTGTCAGTGGCAACGGTTCAGAGAAGGATGGAGACGGCAAAGTGGTGCTGAGGAACAAGGGCCAGAGTGACAGGCCGAAGGAGAGAAGGTCTTGGGGAAATGTTGAAGTGAGTACTGCAATCATTCATGTTAGGAAGATGAGTGATATTTATAATAAAAGTAACGGCGTCATCTTATATAATAATAATAGTAAAATAATTATTATTTATTCAATTATAAATTACTATTTGGTACTTGATCAGTGAGAAATAATAGCTATTTATTTAACTAGCGTGTGAGCTTTGCTGCTAAAGGGCCTGTGGGCAGCCAACGCAAAAGGAGGAAAAGACACTTCACTCCATTGTACAACATGAATTTTTCTAACACCTCCAGCACAAAACCACCAATTGATAATAAAGAATATGGTTTTTCAAATATCGATCTTGTACTTTTCAATAAATACAACAAATAAGCCAATGTTTGAAACACCCACTAAAAAAGCTAAAATACCAATTAGGTTGGAAAAGAAACAAATAAAAAATTCAAACCCCGTTAATCTAAATGGTTAAGGCTTTCGCGACCGAAGCTTTTAGGCCGTCGCTTTTTGGAATTTCTTCCTAAAGCTTTGGTTTCTTTGAACATTCGGTCGCGGAAAGCGGACAGTCCATTGACGGCTGAGGATAACGATCTCCATCCGAGGTGGTTTGTCAGAAATATGGAAAATGAGAGTTCCTTTTGTGTCCGCCATGTGGGTGCTGTTTGTATCATGAAGAAACGAAAGTCACTAAAACATGAACTCGAAAGATAGTTGCGTGGTTATTGTTGAAGAAAAAGAGGAGCTGGCAATGACAACCGTTAAAGTTTCCAATAAGCCAGTGGATGAATTGTTCTTGTGTCGTGATAGAGAAGGTGCCTTTAATATCACCGTGCATCAGAGGATGCTTTTTGAAAATGAAATCAAGTTTAGGGAGTATTTTGGACTTTCTACAGACCTTTTCGAAATCGTGTTGAGGTTGGTAAAGGGTGACATTCCTAAGAAACCTAGCAATAAAGTAAAATGTCCGATTTCTGCCAACACCATATCTTTGTAACTTTTTCCTCCAACACTATATATCGGTGGATGCTGTCTCACCAAGTCTAAGATTTCGTCATCTCCAGGTGTGAAGTTGTCACAAATTTTTTAATATTTGTTAAATAATTCAAATTGTATTGGGAAATATAGTCGTCCGCACACGCCGGCGATTCCGCTGTAATCAAACTCAACAGATATCAACTGACAAGTCGGCACAAGCCTGCGGACTGCCGGAGTCCTGCTCAGCTAAGCGGATTCAAGAAAACCGGTCAAATTTAAAATACTCTGGGTAAAATCGTCAAAACGCTGCGGCCGACGGACTGTCCGCTTTCCGCGACCGAATGTTCAAAGAAACCAAGGCTTAAAGTTTCTCAGCGCGAGTGGCTAGCTTCTTTAGAGGTTTATACGTCACGAATACATGAATAATCCCAGATGACTGGAGATTTCGTCTGTCGAGATTGTATTTATTCTGAAATAGGTAATCTTGTGCGTTAATTACCGTATCTGGATTTGGTACATTCTCACTGACCCTAATTGACCCCTTTCTACCTGTCGGCCTAATGCCGTTAATATCCTTTGTTATATCAGAATTGCTTATTACCTAAAGGTTAGGCATATTTTCGATAACATTAATTGACTCATTTTTTGCCTGTTGTCTTAATGTCGTAGTTTTCTTTTGTTATTTTGGAATTTCTAAGGATTCCATATTCAGTTGAGGTTCACAGCTTCTTCTTTTCTGTTGAAATTCTCCGTGTGTTTGTGGATCTCTATTGCCTCCCGTACAAGTCGGCTATGGTATCCCTGGTTGGGGGCAAGAAGTTTTACGTCCTCAAACAGAATCTTGTGGTTTACTTCACTAAGCGCGTGTCTTTAGACATAAATGCTTCTCCCTTGGCCAAGGGCTTCATCAGTATTTTATTTAAATAAGAGGTAACATAGTTTGAGCTGAAAATAATAATAGTTCTATTAATGTTCACTGTTTTGTTAGTTGGTTTTTCAATTGTTGGGTTAATCTTTTAGGTGACGTACCTTGGTAATCAACTTCATTTGTTGAAAACAACATCTTTGTTTCGTATCTTGACTTTTGTCATGTTTCAATTTATTTGGAGTGTATCGAATTATTATTGTTGTAATTGATATTTTTTGATATTTCGGTGTCAACATGTAGCGTGTACTTTTCAAATCGTTTGTTTGATAAAATTAGTTTTTTCATTTAATTGGAGGATTGTTGGTACACCTGTTTCTCGAGTTGAATGTGTTGGGGGTGATTGGGGTATAAATATTTCTATGGAGTAGTTTTCTGTTTTGTAATTTTATGAAAGTTTAAAAGTTTGATAAATTTGACTGAGGTTATTAATATCTGTCCTATCTTTCATTGCATTTTTGTCTTGATGTAGATCATTTATTTAATGGTTTTTTTTGTGCTATGATTTTTGTGTTTTTGAAGTTTGGATTGTGATTTTCTGTGATTATATGTTTTTTTAGAGCTGTGCTTGACTTTTTCGTGTATTTGTGCCTATTTGTGTTTTCTAGCAATTGAGTCATGCCTATGTGAACTTTGTCACAAGGGATGAATGAATATACACAGAATGTGATCATAAATATTGAGAAATTAATTCTGACAATCAAAATTGAATACAATGGCATAAAATACTAAATACTTTAAAATGCAATGTGGTAAATGTGAAGTTAATAATATACATACTGAAAAAAAACTATATTTGAAAACTATTTGAAAATTCAATGTGTCTTTATCACCGAAAAAATAAGATTCCAGTATGAAAAAGAGTATGACAATCTACTAAATTGGAGGCGGAAAAAGGACTGGAAAAAATTGTGAAGATGCAATTTTTTAGGGAGGGAAGTGTCACTTTCAACCCTAAAATTAGGGAGGAAAAGTCAATTGTCAAAGGGGGTCTTAGAAAAATTCAATTTTCTTGTTATGTTGGAGTTTTAGTACATTGTGGCTTGAACGAAATCATATCCAATTGAAATCGCATATAAACCAAAATAATTGGATATTTTATTGAACTTGAATAATAAACAGTCTCAAGAAAGATTTATCGAATTGAATATTGGGTGAAGTAAATAAAGATAAGTAAATGCTCTTACTGAAGTTTTATTTTATTTATCTAACCCATTATGTTTTAGTGTAGATCTATTTTTATAACCGATGCAAACTGCTACACAACTTCTCTATTTAAATTTTCATTGATATGATTTGTCAAATTAAATCAGTCTTGTAAAAAGTTTAAGTTAAAGTCATAAACCAAAAACTTTTTTTTATTGAATTTATTTGCTGCTTTTCCTAAATATTCATCTTAAATTGATTTTGGTTCAGATTTATACCTACCTCCCAATAAACTTCCGATAAGTACCAATCCATTACTGATTATATTTAATCTAACCTTTGCAGGATAACATATTAAGTAGTTGTGAATTATGCAGTTTGAGTTGATTATTGAAAAGGTTTTGAGAATTTTTCATTTATTAATCTAAAACTTTCAGCTTCATGCCTTTGTTTTGACCATGAAGGATTTCAAAATCATGGTCGAAAGTATGATTTTTGGTTAATAAATGGGTAGCAAATGTTAAATCTTTTTTCCTTTCACAAAGCTTTTTTGTTCTTGGTTAGGCATTTTTTTAAGGTTCCACCAGTTTCGCCAAGAGGAAACTTGGGCTACCTACCACAGGTTAATTTATAGATTCCACTTTTTTCTTGTTTTTCCACTTTATCTTTCTTGTTTTTAATATGTTTGCCAAAAGTATTGTCTCAATATTAAAACTTTGCTTTTTCGAGAAATTACCTATTTTATTGGTTGGTCCATCGATATAAATAATTCTTTCAAAACTTTGGTGGGCTTTTAGATGAGGATAAACTACTTGAATTGCTTTCTTATGTTGCTTCCTATACAGAAGGTTATTCTATTCTAATTGTTTTAAACCTTTGGTGGTCTTTTAGAGGAGGATAAACTTCTTATGTTGATTCTTAGACAGAAGATTATCTATTCTGTAATAGACAACTTTCTGTCTAAAAAGTATTTCAATAAGTCTATCCTACTCTTAAAGACCACCAAAGGTTTAAAATAATTATTAATATCAGTGAACCAAGTAACTTCTTGAAAAAGCAAGGTTTTAATGGTGCTTTTAAGACAGACAATACTTTGGGCAAACATTAGAAACAATAAAAATAAAGAGGAAAACCAAGAAAAGTGTGGAGCCTATAAATTAACCTGTGGTAGTTGTCCTAAATTTTATCTTGGCCAAACTCATAGAACCTTCAAAAAGCGCCTAACCGAACATAAAAACAGCATTTTGAATGAAAAAACAAATTCAACAAATGCTATTAATCAAATAAATGAATATTTTGGAAACTTTGGTAAGCTAGTCAGCTTTTCGCTCCTGAAGATGCTAACTTTGTTGGCGAAACGCGCGTCGAGTGTGATTGTGACGTAGTTTTGGTGTTGGGTAGTTTCTTTTTTCTTGAAATACTATCAAAACAAAGGCATGAAGTTGAATCTTTTAGAAATAATAGAGATTGATAAATGGAAGAATTCTTAGAACGTTCTCAATGACAAATTCCAATTGAATAATTCACCACTACTATGTTTCTACTGTTTTCCTGGAAAGCTTAGATTAAAGATAATCAGTAATGTATTGGTATTGGGAGGCAGGTATACAGCCGAACCCTAATCAATTTACGCAGAGTATTTAAGAGAACACAGCTAATATGTACTTTAGATATTTTCGCCACTTGAAGAAGCTGTTGTGCAGCGAAACAATTAATATTATTTTAACGCTCATTTCAGCCTCCGCCTTTCCAAATTCTCTCGAGCAACGCCTCCACCGAAAACCTGGAGACAGCCGAAAACTGGGTAGTAACCAAGCCAAAGAAGAAGAGCAAGAAGAGACGCAACAGTGTCAGCAGTGGCCGCAGGCAAAACTCATCTTCTGAATCCAACGCCAAACATTGTAATCGAGCCGCCTCTCCTAATTTACGGGGAAAGTCTGCTTGTTCTGCCCCACACAGCGAAAAATCCAATGATTCGTCCGATGTGGATTCCGTACATTCTTTGCCCATTGATGGTTTGAATGTGCCGATATCTTATGCGGATATAGCCAAAAATAGTGAGAAACTAAAGGACAAAAAAGTGACACCTGAAAAACTTGAGAGAGTTACAAACAAGGAGAAATCGCCTAAGCTCGAGACAGAAGCAAAGCCAGTAGTGATACAGCAGAACATTAAGAAAGTGAGCCCTGAGAAGCACCTAGGTTTAAATTCAGTGATAAACGATGTGATGAACTGCAAAACGCCATCGGATGTTCATAATACAAAAAAAATTCCTGGTGTGTCATCTGATACGCATAGGAATTTTCCACCTGATTTTAACGATAACAGGAATTTTCCAGTCATGTCGTTTGAAACTCCCAATCTGAAAAGTCCTCCTATAATCCAAGATTCGAAAACTACACCTGTGATGACTGTAGAAGTGAACAATGGCATCAAAGCCATTCCGCCAAGTTCACTTGATTTTCAAGATATTAAATCCTCTCCTCCTGTACGAACGGATTTCAATCATTTGAAGATTCATCCTCCTGTACCGCCGGATGTTAATAATTTTCAAAGTTTTCCGGTTATTTCAAATAACGTCAAAACTCTTTCGGTGGAAAAAACAAACTTTATAAATATGTCTGTTAGTGGTAAGGTTAAAAACATTTCTCCAGGTGATAAAAACATTGTTAAATGTGACAGTATTGATAATAATGTGAATGTTGGTGCTTTGAACTCTACATGTATCTCCCATAATGATATCCAGAATGATTTAACGGTGAGTATTTTTTCTCTTTTGATAATACTTTTATAGGGATAGAGTTTCTGTTAGAAATTCAAAATTTTGCTACACTGATAAAATCTGGGAGAAGATACAAGTGCTCCCTGTAGCCAGCCAGAAGAATTTTGTTTTAATTCGGACAGGTGGGCCTCCTGCAGACTAGTTTCGAGGTTTTGTCTCTCATCAGTGCAAGGGTAGGTGAACACAGACAGCACTGAAGCCATCTGTCATCTGCTATCAAGACAAAATTCTGCTAGATTGTTACTGCACTTGCAATTGTATCTTCTGCAGTGAAAACCGTTGCTCAAGTATACAGTGACCGCCAAAAAGTATGTACCATATGGGAAAAATTTTTATTATTGGAGTAATGGAAAAAATATTCTAGGGAAAAGTTTGTGCATGTCCGATAACCTAAAAATCGATTTTGACACATGTCACGTGATCGCTAGAATGGCGGCAAAATGAAAAAAAATGCAATGCAAAGGCAAAAAAAGGGGTAAGATGGCAAGATATCAAAAAAAGTTATTTGAAAAAGTCACTTAGAATTCAATTTTATACACATAAACGAAGTTTCAAGAGATAATTCAAAAAAAATTGAAAATAGCAATTTTTTAAAAATATTTTCCCATCCATTTAAAAATATTATTATTTTTTCTTATGAATAGCTTGACTATACTGAAACATTTGCATTTTAATGATAATGACAAAACCAGAGGGCACTAAATTAAAAAAATTGGTTTTTGCCAGAACCCTCGCTGTTACATTGGTTCTTATCTAACAGTTATATCAGAATTCCAAGACTATTGTGTTGGTATGGCAATCTAGAAACACCATGTTTCCTTATTTAAATCAAGTTTCAATAATAATGCTGTATGAGCGTTTTACTTTGCACATAAACTTTAAAAATCTTTAATTTGACGCACTATTTTCAAGTTTATGTGCGAAGTGAAACGCTCATGCACGATTATCATCGGAACTTGATTATAATGTGGAAATTACCATGTTTTTGGAGTGTCATGTCATCACAATGGTCGTGGAATTCGGATATAACTGTTAGATACGAACCGATGTAACAGCAAGGGTTCTGACAAATTCCCATTTTTTCAATTTAGTGCCCTCTGGTGTGGAGAAAATGAGAAAGTTTTTTCATTATCATTAAAATGCAAATGTTTCAGTATAGTCAAGCTAATAAGAAAAAAAAATAATATTTTTAAATAGATGGGAAAATATTTTTTTAAAATTGCTATTTTCAATTTTTTTGAATTATCTCTTGAAACTTCGTTTATGTGTATAAAATTGAATTCTAAGTGACTTTTTCAAATAACTTTTTTTGATATCTTGCCATCTTACCCCTTTTTTTGCCTTTGCATTACAATTTTTTTCATTTTGCCGTCATTCTAGCGATCTCGTGACATGTGTCAAAATCGATTTTTAGGTTATCGGACATGCACAAACTTTTCCCCAGAATATTTTTTATATTACGTGAGATCCAAAACACATCTCCAAGTTACTGGTGATTCGATCACTGATTAGAATGAAAAGGTGAAATCAAAGCAAATGCTCGCTACGCTCGCAAATACTCCAATAATAAAATTTTTTCCCATATGGTACATACTTTTTGGCGGTCACTGTATGTGTAATGATAGAAATGACTACGACTCAACAGATAGACTCTCGCGCTTTGCCAATAATATGAATACAACGACTTTGAATGCGTTTAAAACTATAATTGGACGCCAATAATATGAATTCTACGACTTGAATATTTTTAAAACTATAATTGGACACCAATAATTTGATACGACAACTTGAATGCGTTTAAAATAATAATTGGACACCAATAATATGAATACAACGACTTGAATACGTTTAAAATAATAATTGGACACCAATAATATGAATAGAACGACTTAAATACTTTTAGAACTATAATTGGACACCAATAATATAAATACAACGACTTGAATACGTTTAAAATAATAATTGGACACCAATAATATGAATAGAACGACTTAAATACTTTTAGAACTATAATTGAACACCAATAATATAAATACAACGACTTGAATACGTTTAAAATAATAATTGGACACCAATAATATGAATAGAACGACTTAAATACTTTTAAAACTATAATAGGACACCAATAATATGAATACAACTTGAATACGTTTAAAATAATAATTGGACACCAATAATATGAATACAACAACTTGAATAATTAATTCTGAAAATTTTAGTAAAATGAAACAAAAATGTGAAAGAATCATTGAAATACCTCTAGAAATGAAAAAGTTATGGGACTGAAGTTGCGAAGAATAATTTCATAGTATGCAGCGCTCTAGTGTGTGACGTCACGCCACATGAACGATGCGACTGGTATTCGCAGAGTGTTTACAAATTTATCGGTGTACAATCACTTGCGCCGTTCGTGTCGTGTATTGTTCATTACACGATAGCTGAAATTAAAAAAATATCCTACAAATATTGTATTGTGCCTATGTGTAAAAGCACGACAATTAAAAACCCTAATAAATTGTTTTTCATGTACAAAATGACATGAATGAAACGAAGAAGTGGTGCATAATGAGGCGTGACTTAATTGGACCCAAAAGTACTACATATGTGTGCCTTGGCGCGGTTGAGGATCTAATAGGTAATTATTTGTAGTGTGGCGATCTCAGACATGTGGCGTGATGTCACAGACGAGTCGGAGACCAAAGACGTTCC
The DNA here is from genome assembly GCA_944452925.2 of Chrysolina oricalcia. Classification (NCBI taxonomy): domain Eukaryota; kingdom Metazoa; phylum Arthropoda; class Insecta; order Coleoptera; family Chrysomelidae; genus Chrysolina; species Chrysolina oricalcia. The sequence goes on from OX101810.2 coordinate 198,949, forward strand.
GCTCTAAAATACGTAAATTTAAATAATCTATATCTGAGTCATTTATTGATGGATTAAAAAAAACAATGATTTACTAGTTCTGATCTATATTTTAATTCCATCGCGCCAAATATAGTATTTTCAACATCAATAAACTAGTGCATCACACCAATAACAGTAAAACAACGACTTAAATACTTTTAAAACTATAATTGGACCAATAATATGAATATAACGACTTAAGGTGTTTTAAAATGGAGAGTAAATAATCAAAAGTGTTGATTTAAAAAAATATTTCTTCTCAATTCATAATTTTTCGTTATCTTTGAAATATTTCCAGGACTGATATTTTGTAAAAAATTCGTTTACATTTTTTGTAGACCTAGTTGAGTACAATGAAATTGTCAACATCTATTATATTTGGAATCTTTCAATTTTGAGATTTTGTCAATCAATCAATCAAATTTTTATTAAGCCAGTTTTCTTTTACAATAATATTAAGTAAAACCTAACAAAACTGGAAAATATTCATTACTCCAACAGGTCAAAAAGACAAAACACAAAATAAACACCAAAAGACAGTCACTCAATAGAGTGAAACACATAAGTATTGCAATGTTATTTAAAACAGAGTATATTTTCTTATTCAAATAAAAATCACATCAAATTATGAATCTTGGAGAAATTCATCAACTGAGTAGTATGCTTTCTTCAACAGAAATAATCTTACTTTATTCTGGAATACATTAACATTTGGATATGATTTTCGCTCATCATTGAGCTTATTATATAGTTTTACACCACTGTACATGGGATGATTCTGCGACACTGTTAACCTATTGAAGGGTTGTTGTAATTGTAAATTATTCCAGGTGTAATGTTCATGTATTTGGTTCATTCTTTGGTAGACAAGAAATGTTCCTTTTGATGTAGATCAAAGTTTGAGAAATGAGCAAGCTTGGCATAGTGAATACATTTAAATATATGAATAATGGCCTGCAGTGTTCTCTGTATCCAGCATCTGCCATAATTCTTATTGCCTTTTTCTGAACAACAAAGAGCCTTACTTGATAATCCCCATTGTTCAAGACCATATGCCAAAACAGACTGTAACAAACTATGATAAAGCAGTTCAAGAACTTCTGTTGAAACTGACGGAGCAAATATATATTATTACTGAGTTTCAGTTTGACATTATCAATATGGTGATTCCAGGTGAGTTTATTGTCAACCACAACTCCTAAAAATTTACTATAATTGACTTGATTTATCATTCAATTTCACCAAGTAGCTCCTATCTGTTGAGACATTTTTAGGAACAAAACTGAGCATTTGAGTTTTAGCAATATTCAACAGCTAGCCATTGAGAGAGCACTACTCGGATATTTGATCTGTAGCATCTTGACCTTTTTAAACTAATGTGGAAGTTTTTTCTGCAATAACAAGAATGTTTGTGTCATCAGCAAAAATTACAGTCACTGAAGCTTCTGTACAGTATTTAGGAAGATCCTTGATGAAAATTAGAAAGAGAAGTGGTCCCAAGATTGAGCCTTGTGGTACTCCCATTGATACGCTTTTTACTTCAGAACACTTACCATTGACCTCAACCATCTGTTTTCGGTCTAAAAGGTAGGAATTAATCCAGCTCAATGCAGATCCGCGAATTCCATAAAGCTGTCATTTATGTAACAGTATGTCATGGTCGACGAGGTCATTTCATATAAGTCCAGCTACGATTTGCTAATTTTTTAACGATTAGTTCGTTTTTCCGAGATTTTTATCAAGATAAAGAAAAAGTTGATAAGAACTTTTTGTAGACTTTTTCCAGGACAATAAAAATGTAAGTATACATTGATGTGACACTAAGGTAAATACGATTAAATTTCCATAGATTTAATGTCTACGCGACATGTTTCGATACACAGTATCTTTCTCAAGCGAATGTAATACATTATTATTCTATGTTGAACATTACCTAAATACCTTTCTTATCAATTGAGGTAATTAGGATCTACCTATAATAAAAATAAAAATTGACAATACAATGTAGGTACCTGCAAATCTCAAAACATATCTACTACTTAATTAGTTCAAAAGGTTTAACAAAGGGGAACTATTAAGGTCCAATTGATCATTTAGTAAACAATTCGAATTTTTCAATTTATTTTTTCCAAGAATTCTAATTGATTAAGTCTAATACCCTTATTTTCAACATGAAGGATTTGAAAGTTTTCATCGAAGTCATGGTCTTCTTCCAAAATATGTTTGGCATATGTTAAATGTCTTTTATTATTTACATAATTCATACGGTGCTCACGTACGCGGTTTTTGAATGGTCTACCAGTCTGGCCTACATATACACAATTGAATTTATAAACTCCTGATTTTTCAGATTTTTGTGTTTTATCTTTATTATTTTTGTGTCATATACTATGAATTTCCATCAAGTAACGGCCACGTCAATCTAAAAAAAAAAATATATTGTTTTTGTTAAAATTGTTATTTCCGTCAACCGATTGCACCCCTACGCGCAACCCTCGGAAGTCTTCGAGAGACTTGTGTGAGCTAGGGAAGACGCAGCCCTTACCTTTTAACGTGTGATGCCATGCACGAGACCGGTGAATCGGTGGATCGAACCCACGACCCCACGCATGCGAGGCGAACGCACTACCAGCCGACCACCACGGCCCATACACATTAATGTTTCGTTTTCTAGTTTAGGTAAAGAGAAAATACAAATTTTATATTTTTTTTTCAATTTTTGATAATTTTTTCACTTTCTAATCTAGTTGGAGAAATTTTTTTTTAAAGGTGTATTCAAAGCGATTTGAAGAATTTCAATTTTATCATGAGTACAGAATATTTCAATTTTGTCATCAGAACGGTCAATATTTCAATTTTTCCTTTTTTTAAAATATTTCCTGGACTATTGATTCAACAAAAAAAAAATAATGGACATATTTTGTAGATTTTGATACTACTCGTATGCAACTGACAAATTTTAAGACTTAATTTTTCAAAATTAGATTCTCAAACATGCAGAACTTTTTATGAAGAATTACTTTTATTCCTAAAACGAGAAAAACCAAAAAAAATTAAGAAATGCAACAGGAATTGTGAATAATATCTTTAATTCATAAAATTCAACCCTATATAAAAGATGTAACATAAAATATAATAAGGGTTATAAATTTCACCCTCTCATAATTCAGTGCGATTATTCAAATTATTTTTGTCCCATTGCTCCAAATCAAACCTTTCAAATTTATCGAGATAATGTATACTTGATATTTCGAGTGAAGATAATAAAATAATCTGAACAGAATCCGGAAAAATCTAGATGGTTGAAAAGAGAATTGAATTCTCTTTTCAATGATGTGTCATTTGACCCCCGATGCCATGTAAAAATTTTAAATTGATGTTCCCCCCCTTTCAAGTAATCACAATTTCTTTTATTTCAAAAAGTAGTATCGGTGATACCATTTAAAATGGTTTTTGATTCATGTCTGTAAGTGGAACTGTTCAACAGTTAACAGGGGGGGGGGGGGGTAAAAAAAGCCGCACTGTATAATAGTAATATTGAAAAAAAAATACCCACATTTACCTTTTAAGGAATGTATGTAATCTCCAAAATTTATATTTTCTGCATTAACTCGAATTTTCAGGGGTGCCATCTCTCAAGTGGCTGAACTGAGAAAACATTTTTATAGGACAAACCCCTCCTGAAATTGTTTACAATAATTTATAAACACCCTGTAGATTTGACAGTTTTCTTCCACTTTCCCTGAAGGTCATTTTCTAATGAACACCAGAAATATAAAAATAATCCGTCACTAACACTGGTCTGTGATGACTCCAAACTTAAATAGATAGGCTTTGTGTAATTGATGACTTGTTTATTTTGTGGAAATTCATGATCACTTTAATGAAACGAAAGAAACACAATTTTGTCTTATTTCCACTAGTTTTTTATATTTACGACCGGTTTCGGGCTTTATCCCATTATCAAGTTTTTATACTTGATAATAGGATAAAGCCCGAAACCGGTCGTAAATATAAAAAACTAGTGGAAATAAGACAAAATTGTGTTTCTTTCGTTTCATTAAAGTTAAATAGATACATTTTAGTATAATTTTATAGTTACCACCTAGTACAGTAAAACAAATTTTAGGACTTTCCAATATTTTATAAAGCCAACACAAATGATTTTTTTTTTGTCTATGTTTATCTACAATCACAACCTCCAACAAAGGAAGCTTTATCTTTACTGAACCACTAGTGGGCACACACACAAATTTCGTCTGACATCATTCTATTTGTTTTGAAGTAGTTGTAATAATTAATAGTTGATAGAACTTACACAACGAATACTTGAAATATAGGTAAGCATGATTGAGAAACGTGCCATTCTATAACATATATCTAATCAGATATTTATGCCACTTTTCATTCCTTTAAAAGAAAATTTTCCAAACAAGTGAGGTCTTCAATAATAATATGGTTGTTACGAGAAAGTGGGACAGAAGAGTGAAATGGTGAGATCATAATTTATTTTTTGACAGATACCTAGAGGGAGATTTGCATCAAACTTGAGTATTGAATAGTAACAAACTAATTCTGTACGAGAATCTTAGTAATTTTTTTAAAAATCTTGTCTCTCCTTTGGGTGTATATAATTCTGTGAAAAACAAAAACATGCTATTAAATTTTTCATTCTAAATTTAGCACGCTTGGAATGTTGTTTATGACTGATAGTTTTCAGGAAATTTCAGTTTGTGATTTAAATAGGAACTAGCGTGATATACAGGATGTATTCTCGCTAAATGGAATTATTTTTCTAAAACTGGTTTAAAGATAACAACTACTCATAATTTACAGTAAACTATACAGTATGTTGCTTGACTTTTGAACGGATAACTTTTGAGAAAAGAAAACAAACTGATGCAATTTTGAAATCGTCACGTCTCTTCAAAATGGCTGCAGTTCAAAATGAAATTTCTGATACTGCTATATCACAGAATTTCAAATAGCAATCAAACAAATTCAAAGTTGACAACTTTGTTTATTATTTGCAACTACTTGAAGCTATTTCTGCTTCCTTGACAACATTCAAGAGAATAATAATAATAATAATCTTTATTCACATAATATCACAAAATATCTTAATTCAAAATGGTAACGTGAACAAAGCAACAAAGCCGATAAGTGCAAGAGCACTTGTTTCAGCATTAAAATGTAAAGTAATATGCGTACAAATAATAACTATTTAAGATACTTATATATAACAAGGGTTAGTAATTTACAATCGACAATAAAGTATAAAATTGTTAGTATTAAAATATTAAAATGTAAAATACAGGATATACCTGTTAATAACAACAATAAAATATTTCAAATAGAAATCAGGTTTGTATAAATTAGTTGGTTAAGATAAGTGGTGATTAAGCCACTCTGTTGTAATGAATTACACATTTTCGACGAGTGGAAAATCAAATAAATAAGTAAAAGGATGAAGATAAGGATGAAGATACGATATTTATTTTAATACAAAACTACATCTACATCCATTCTGTTCTACTGAAACAAATGAATATAAATAAATGTAAGAATGCAAGATTTGTGAAAGGGTATAACCCTCTGAATCATTAAAAGTTTCTCCCATCAATAATATCAGCGATCGTCTGCCTTGTCTGACTAGTCACGAAGGATTTAAGGGCTTTTTTGAACAAACTGAGTGCATTTATATCATGCAGTTCCTCTGGAATAGTATTATATAGTTTGGGTGCTTGATAACTGTAAGATCGTTGGCATATTAGTTTTCGGACTTGAGGAACAATGTGTTGATTTTTTTGCCGTGTGTTATAAATATGGGTGGGCAGTAGAAAATGTTTATTCCGATGATAAGTGATTATGATATTACAATAAAACATTTGACGGATATCCAGAACATTGGCTTCCAAAAATAAGCTGTCAGATGAAAAAAGGGGTGATTTGGATAAAATCACTTTCAGTATTCTTTTTTGTATTATCTCAAGAGAACGAATATGAGTATTGAGGGCTCCTCCCCAGCAAGCTATCCCATAACGGATGTGACTTTCTACGAGGGAGTGGTACAGTACTTTCATGTGGCGGAGTGACACGATTTTTTTTATGAATTTTAATTTGTACAGAATACATCGTAACTTATTACAGATATAGCTTATATGGGCATCCCATCTGAGGTGTGAGTCTATTACCACGCCTAAGTATTTAACTTTTTTTTCCGGGAGAATGTAATGCTGCCCTATTTTCAGGCTATTGAACGGTGCTTTGTTAGTTTTATTGCAGCTGAATGGTAAGTAATAAGTTTTTTCGAGGTTGACAGTTAACAGCCTATATCCTAGCCAGTTCTTTATTACATCAAAATCAGATTCCACAATATTCTTCAGTTCTTGCCAGGAGTCTGCTTTGTAAAATATGGCTGTATCGTCTGCAAATCCTAAGATTTTTCCCTTACTCTCTAGGGAAAACAGGCCGTTAACGTAAATGTTAAATAATAGGGGCCCCAAAACAGTACCTTGGGGTACTCCAGTTTCAAGCGGTAGGGAGTTGCTTAATACATTGCCTACTTTAACACACTGTAATCGTCTACTGAGATAACTTTTGAATAATTTTTGAGGACTGCCTCTAATTCCGATCTCTTCCATGGATTGTAAGAGCAATTCATGGTCAACCGTATCGAAGGCTTTCGATAGGTCAATGAAAACGCATAAATTTGGCTTGTTCTCATTTAGAGCTGAAGCAACTTCATTTGTGAGAGCTAGTATTGCATCTTGAGTTGAGATTTTTTCTCTAAAACCGAACTGTCTATCCGAATTCAAGTTATATTTTGTTAAATATGCTGTTAATCTTTTCTTCAGAATCTTCTCAAAAACCTTTGTTAAATGAGTTATGAGTGATATAGGTCTATAATTGGTAATTTTCTTAGTATCTCCTTTTTTGAATACAGGTACCACAATAGTTTCTTTGAAAACTTTGGGCCAAATTCCTGATTCTAGGCATGAGTTGAATAGATGTGCTAAGGGCTTTTGGATGTATGCGGAGATGGATTTTAGCAATTCAGCGTTGATACCGTCGATTCCAGTAGATTTTTTAAGTTTCAGGTCTCCGATTGCTTCTTTAATTTCGGATTCGTCAGTAGGGAAAAGTACAAACGAGTTTAGGACTGTTGTTTTATGGGGTATATAATTAGGATTTCTAATTATTTTACTAGCCATTTGTTTTCCTATTCTGGTATATGTGGAATTGAATTCATTTGCGATATCCTGTTTATTCGTTATCAGATTTCCTGTTTCGTCTTTTATTGATGTGATTGCTCGCTTGATATTTTTTGGGTTGCTTACATCTTTTATTACTTTCCATAAATTATTTGTATTAGAGGAGTTTGTATCAATTTGTTTTTGGTAATAGTCGTGTTTGGTTTTACGGATCAAGTTAGTTAATCTATTTTGGAATATTTTGAGTTGATTTTTTAATTCTAAGTTTGTAGGATCATTACGAGATCTTTTGTATAATTTATTTTTTGTATCTACTGATTTTACTAATCCAGCTGTTATCCAAGGTGCAATTTTTGTGTTTTTTCTCTTAACTTTTTTTTTAAGTGTACAGGTTTTTAGGGCGTCGTTAAGAATTTTTAGGAAATCATTCATGGCAGATTCGGTATTTTGTTTATTTAGAATTGCATCCCAGGAAGTATTGCTCAATATTCTTTGATATTTTGCATAATCAATCTGTGTAATGAATCCTTCAGTATTTTCTAGTTCTTTTTTTTCATCTTCTAAAATAATTTGAAGTGCAATTGTGAAGTGATCAGTAATGTTAGTTTGTATGATTAGGGGTAATATTTTATCAGTGAAGTTTTGTTTTGAGGATTTGAGAAAAATATGGTCGATACATGAACCATTTCCACCTTGAATTCTTGTTGAGTTGTTAATTACCGAAGAGTATCCGAACTCACTGAGGATGTCTAGATATTCATTGCAAAATATATCGTTCTTTTTTATATCTATATTCAAATCTCCAATAAGTATCGAATATGTAGCCGTATTCGAATGATTGAGTTGAAAGTACTCTTGCATATGTCTATTGAATTCGTTAGGGTCTGTGGACGGTGGCCTATAAATTGCAAGTATGTCTATGATTATGTTACCAGCCTTCACTTTTAATTCAATTGCTTTGATTTCATTGATTTTAACTATTTTGTAATCATAATCGTAGATGGATCGGATATATATTACTACACCGTCATTTTGATTCAAACATCCCTCACTATATATCATATCGTAACCTGGAATAGAATATAACTCAGGGTTATGTATAATCCAAGTTTCTGTCAGAGCAATACAGTCAATCCCTGAATCCAGGTTATTCAGAAAAACTTTAAATTCATCAATGTTTTTGTTAAGACTAAGACTAAGACTAATGTATAGAGTACTCTAAAATAAACTAAACTGAAACCGCTATTACTATTTGGCACTCACAATCCAAATTTTGCATATTCAAATTGCATATTGAAATTAAACATATTAAAATCCATACAAATCAAAAAGCACCTAGTAACAAAAGCAATTTACTTTTGCATGTTCAGGTAGACCTGTATAATTTCCCAATAATTAACTGACATTAGTAGCAACCCAACTGCTCCCTGATAATTATAATCTATAGAATTATTTTAATATATTAATATTTAATTTAACAACGTTTCATGCCTGCACTTGTAATTATATAAAATTGTAATAAAATACAGGTTTGTCAGAATTAGTTTGTAACAAATTGTTAATTCAATAAAAATAGTATATTGTGTATCTAGTGCGTGAAGTATACTTTTTTACGCGAGTGTGGAAGTTTGTGGAACGAGCCGCAGGCAAGTTTCACAATCCGCACGAGCGTAAAAAAGTCTTCACGCACGTGGTGCACACTATACTTTTTCTACGACCTTTTACTTAGAGATTGAATTAAAGGAAAATTTGACTAATTTTATTTATTACAATAATAATTATTATGAACAATTATATTGCAATTTTGTAAATTGTCAAAATGTACATTTACTTTCTCTTTCTCTACAAAATTAGTGCTACTTGTACTGTTGGTATTGACAACACAACAAACAATTTACAAAATTGCTTCACTGGCTGCTAACGTTATATTTGGAGGAGTTGATGGGAGTACTTCAATGCTGTCCATCAGGAATTTGCGTGAAATACACGGCTAATCGGTTTAAATCAAAATTTCGTCGTTCTATTTATTAATTCAGAGGGTAATTAATTACTATTTACGGTCTATTAACTGATGTAACTCTGAACTTCACTCTGCGGGAACTGTCATATTTGTCAATTTCTCTCGCCGTCGCTACCTAGACCAGCGACCGGTGTGTGAATTTGTATTGACTCTTATGGTACCGGTGCGTGAAATAAATCCCATAAGAAAAGCATGGCACTTCACATACCGATTCGTGAAATGAAGCTTTACACATTTTTATCGATGTGTGACGTTAGTAATTCACATACGGGAGTAGAAAAATGAAATTATTGAGAAATGCCAATAATGAGTTTTGAGGACAAAACCGTTTCTTCATTAAATATTTAAACAACAGAAATATAAAAAACGATTATAAACAATAAAAAATTGTTTTAATAATGTTTTAATTTTTTAGTCATTATTTTGACATGACAACAAAATGGTAAAAACAATTTTTGTATATACTAATCTTGTCTATTTGTTTATAAATAATTTATTTAAAAAAATTACTCAGTGTTAATTCATTACAATAAGTCAATTGTTTAAACTTTTATGACGCCATTTGTGAAAAAGGAAAAGAATTTGTTAGTTTACAAATGCATAACTTTTTGAAAACTCAACATAATTTTAACAACGGGACTTTATTCTTTCAAGTGATTATATGACAGCACAATTTTTTTCTCGATAAAAGTTGGAAAACTCGCGAAATTAAAATCGGAATAATCCGTAAAAATAATGAAAAATATGTGACCGTTGAATAATACGGTTTAAAAAAATTTCACCCCCCCGTCCCTCCTCAAAAGCTCGATAATGAACGCAAAGGAATTCGGAAAATGTTTCAACATTTTCGGACAAGGAAAATCATGATACAAAAAATCGATCGGGGGCTCTCGCCCTCTTTCCTGCCACGAAAAAAAACGAAGGAAAACTCGCGAAATAGAAAAATCCGTAAAAGTGAAAATTATCTGACCATTGAATAATACGGTTTCAAAAAAATTCACCCCTCTTCCCCCTCGAAAGCTAGAAAGAGAACGCGTAGTAATTCGGAAAAATTTCCAACGGTTTCATACATGGAAAATTACGTCAAAAAATATGTCTACAGGTGGGCTCGCTCCCTCCACTATTTTCAAAAAACTTGCAAAAACAAATATTAACCAAGCAACGGTAAAAAAATCCGCTGGTTACTAATGATTTTTTTATGACCACGTCATTGGTACATGTTGGGAGTGGGGTCTCTTCAGTCCTACCATTCATTTTGTAGGACAAAAGTTTTTTCGAGTACTTTTCGAATTATCTCGAGTTTTAACTGAAAATCTAACTGTTATTAATTACTTTTTTGCACTTACCAAATCGACATGATTGACGCCTGCGCATTTTATTAGCTACCACTATCGAGAATTTTCGCAGAGGAAAAAGTTGGGCGTCTCGGCAAAATGAAGCTACTCAGTTTTATTAATCATTTTTGAAAATGGGCGTGGGTTCCGGTCTATTACCTGAAATTTGTCGCATCAAGTTTTAAACTTCGCGGATATAATTAAACCGTTTATTCACCTTTTAATAGAAATTGATGTAACTCTTTTATATTGAATTTTGAATAAATTTTATCATTATATCCATATATTTTTTTTAGATAATCCATTCAAACGAAAAGGAATCCATTCAGTTCAACGCCCAGATGCTACCTCCAAATATTCCCGATGTTCAGACCATCGAGAAGATGCATTTTTTCAACCGGCCGCCCCCTACTCAGCCTCAGCAGCACATGGCGATCCTTACTCATCCCCCATTGTCCCCGAACGGTCCACTGGAGAGCTTCGTCTCTCCGGCTTTGCCGTCCCAAAATATAACTGACAGTATAAACTCAAATAGTACCATCTGTGATAATAGTGAAATGACGATTTGTGAAGACGACGGGGGGCCCCCGCCCGTCGTTATCCTGAGCGGGATCGGAAACAAGGAGGTGACTGGTCTAGTGTTTGGGTTCGATGTAAACGAACAGTTATTGAACGAGGACATTTGTGAAAATTTCATATCCAGATACGTGGTGCCCGAGGTGTTCAACCACTCGTCGCATAATCATGACAAGATTGTCAACTTTATAGGTTCAGGTGAGTTTGGCTGGTGACTTTCAGATTTTGCTTCAATATTTTTATAAAACAAATATAAACTTCAATAATCATATATCAAAAATTTATTGTCGTTTTAATATGATTTAATTTCAAATCATATAAAAGTGATCAAGTCATTATTCTCATTCAAAAAACAATTGAAAAAATGGATTCAAGAGTCTCATCGAAATTTATTTCATGATATCTTTCACTTCAATTAACTAAGGTACTTTTATTATAATTTTGTTCAATTTTAAAAATGTACAAAACGGTTTGAAGGCCGTCGTTTTTGGAATTTCTTTCTAACGTTTCGCTAGCGCGAGTGGCTAGCTTCTTCAGAGGCTTATACATCATGAATAATCTCAGGTGGCTGTAGATTCCCTCTGTGAAGATTGTATTTAGGTAGTCTTGTGTGTTAATTACCGTATCTGGATTTGACCCCTTTCTACCTGCCGGCTTATTGTCGTTGATATCCTTTTGCTATTTCAGAATTGCTTATTGCCCTAACTGGGTTAAGCAAATTTTCGATAACATTAATTGACACCTTTTTACCTGCTGTCTCAATGCCGTAGTTTTCTTTTGTTATTTTGATATTTCTAAGAATGGGATTCCATATTCGGTTGAGGTTAACAGCTTCTTCTTTTCTGTTGAAATTCTCCTTGTGTTTGTGGATCTCTATTGCCTCCCGTACAAGTCGGCTAAGGTATTCCTGGTTGGGAGCAAGAAGTTTTACGTCCTCAAACAGGGTGGTTTGATTAAAAAGAGTATTTGCTTGTACTTCGAGTAAGTGCTTTTACTTCCCAGTATTTTGTGGAGTATAATGTTTTACATAAAGTAAATTCTGCGATGGAAAGTGTTGACTTAGGTTAGAATATAAACTACTAGTAAATACTAGGACGTGATTAACCTCAAATTGGTTCAATTGTTGTTGTTTGTTCTGTGGTACTTAATAATCATGAATGAGAGTAATGATAGTGTTCAACCAAGTGCCGAGGTTGCTGAAAATGTGGAAGTAGATCTTCAGATGGCATTCGTTATTTTTTTAGAAGATTGTCAAATACTTTCTGACAAACAGCAATCAAAGCAGAAAAAGAGAAAGCAGCTGAATCACTCGCTGAAGCGTATACCAAGAATACCCAAGAAAATACCTCCATTTTCGTTAAATTTGATAAAGCTGCTCCCCTCGTCTCAATATGATTCTCTAAGAACTCTCTAGCTATCCGTTCAACATTGTTTTTATTGAACCTGAAAGTACAGAGCTTATTAGTAGCAATATAGCTAAAATAATTGACTTACCGAAATAATTTTCTATATCGTACCTCCCCATAAGTTCTACCTTCTCACTTTTCCTACCATAATTCATAAAAAAAGCCATAACACCCTTTCAACTGAAGATATGAAGTTAGTCTATTTGTAGCTTCTTGAAAACTACACCAAACACTCCCAAATGGAGGAAATACTCGACAACATTAGTAATTACTGCAGTATTAACTTCTATATATCGAAGTAATTAAAGCAAAGTATAAAGTAATTGCTACTAGTACTTACTTAAGTGTTACTTCAAGAATTATGTGGAGTAAATGCTTTGATTTTTTGAAGTGAAAACTACAACATGGATCATTAACTTGAAGTACAAGCAAATACTCTTTTTAATCATACCACCCATAATCTTGTGGTTTCCTTATTGTTCTGCCACTGCCGACTTGTCAGTTGGGCCTAATCTGCAGTTCCTCTGATGTTCCTTCGGCCTTGATCCCATCGATCTTTTTGTGGTTCCGATGTATACCTTTCCGCAAGTGCATGGTATGCGATATACCCCCGCTGCAGATAGTGGGTCTATTTTGTCTTTTGCCGACTTAAGGCTTTGTTGTATTTTCTTGGTGGGTTTGAAGACCGTTTTTATGTTGTGTTGCCCCAAGAGTTTTCCAATTCTGTCTGTGACTTTAGGAATATATGGGAGAAACGCACGTGCAACTATCTGAGCCTCCTCCCTACTTTGTCTCGTGGAAGTCCTCGGTTTCATGGCTCTGTTGATTTCGGGTACACTATATCTGTTCGATCTTAAGGTTGCTATCTGCAGCGGGGGTATATCGCATACCATGCACTTGCGGAAATGTATACATCGGAACCACAAAAAGATCGATGGGAACAAGGCTGAAGGAACATCAGAGGAACTGCAGATTATGCCCAACGGACAAGTCGGCAGTGGCAGAACAATAAGGAAACACAAGATTTTGTTTGAGGACGTAACTTCTTGCCCCCAACCATGGATATCATAGCCGACTTGTACGGGAGACAATTGATCATTTTGAGTCACGTGACTTTGACAGAGCGGCCATTTTGTCGGTATGGCACACAAGGACGGGTCTGCCATTGAGTTTTCATTGTTATTTGAAAGTTTGTCCTGTTTATTTCGAGTTTTTAGTGCGTGTAGCATATTTTATCAACTTTCACTGCATATGGCTAGGAGTGAATACTACTTATCTCTTAAAGGAGACGTGAAATAGCGTTACGACTCCAAACTTCAAATTATAGACAATGTTGATCCCTATTCTCTCGGTGCAAGTGAACTGACCAGCAATTTAAGTTCTTTGAAGGGACCCGATCAGGGCTATCCCTATCTTTCAGTTTGGTTGGTTCTACTACAAAGTTGAAAAAAGACGTTTAGTTCAACACCATATTTAACTAAAATTCAATCACTTTGGATCATAGCTTTTGTTTTTCTTATGTATTAATATTATTTACCTACCTGATACAAAATGATCTGCACAAATTCGTGCATGTTTAAGGAATGTATCGCTCAAATTGCCCCGTTTCAAAGCCCCAACCCATCATTCTCGACGTTCTTTTGATAAGGCGTCCAGCATTTCTCCTAGGTTTTGTAAGGCTTTCAGGATTATGACATGACGAATTTTATCCCTTTCTGCCATTTTAGAACACCCCACAACAGAACAAAACGCTGGCATATTAAATTATTCACACTTTAAAAATCGATCTTTCCTATTGTTTACAATGACGCGAACGGTTTGTATGCCCTACCGGCAATATGGCGGACCTGTCGTGACGTCGCCTCAAAATGATCAATAGAGATCCACAAACACACGGAGAATTTCAACAGAAAAGAAGATGTTAACCTCAACCGAATATGGAATCCCATTCTTAGAAATTCCAAAATAACAAATGAACTTGTCAATTACTTATATCGAAAATATGCTTAACCCAGTTATGGTAATAAGCAATTCTGAAATAACAAAGGATATCAACGACATTAAGCCGTCAGGTAGAAAGGGGTCAAATCCAGATACGGTAATTAACGCACAAGACTACCTAAATCAGAATAAATACAATCTTCGCAGACGGAATATCCACTCATCTGAGATTATTCATGATGTATAAGCTGCTGAAGAAGCTAGCCACTCGCGCTAGCGAAACGTTCGGAAGAAATTCAAAAAACGACGGCCTTCAAACCCGAGTGAATATTGTGACACTGAAAACTCTGGCCGCGAAAGCCTTAACCATTAAGTGGTTGATAATTGCAACTCAAGATGTACTGCAGCTAAAAAGGCATTGTACCTTAAGAAAAAAATTGTACATGGAATATAATGTTATATAGAGTCAAAGGATTTAGAAAAGTCGCATACAATGATATCAAAGTTTTATCATCTGTCTTATCCACTTTTTTTCAACTTTAATTTTTGTTTATTTTGATTAAAAAAATATATTGAAGTATCCTTCTGGTCTATAGAGATTGTAAAGAAATTCAGCACACATGCTATTATTTTTTCTGGGCATAAAAGTGTTTTCCCGCTGCCGACACTGTAAATGGTCCATACATGCTTAGCAACAAAACAGGTAAATGGCCTATATCATTCGTTTACTAATTCATCTTGACAACGGAATGTAAATAGTGTCATTTACATGCCTAGGGTAATAATGACTTTGCCTTTGACAAGTAATACCTTCAGCTTCATTCATATCAATTTTTAGGTTATGAGACCTTTTGAATATTATTGTTGTCTGCTTATTCGGTAACTTAGTTACACGCACAAGCAACTTAGAATGAAATAGCGAACGAATAATCATGAAGGAAGGGTAAGAAAACAAACTTCAATTCAGGCAAATTTTGAGAAATGTCAACAAGCAGCGGGAAAAACGTAATAAGTAACACGGAATGTATCGACTGTTATCATCCTCGGCAAGCGACAAGCCTCGACTCGTACTCGCTCACCTCGAATGTTAACACGTCTTTACATTCCTTGTTACTTAAATAACTATTATTCATAGTATAGTTTTAGAATTGTCGATAAGATAATAATAAATATTGATTTATTTTCAGCATGGGAAGCAATAGTCAACCAATCAAACGGTAAAGTACAGTACTACAAGGAGGAGTCTTAATCTTGGAAGAGTTATAGTGTCCTTTAACCTTTAAGTGGTAATACTAGTCAAAATAAAAACTGAGAGCTTGTACAAATGAACGCTGTGCTGGAAAAACTCGATAAATATCTAGTGTATTTAGCAGTTGAACATGTGAGAAGGCGGAAACATGCTAATTTACCTATAACCAAAGTAAATTAAAAATAAATCGTCGTCGGATAAATTTCGGCAAGAAGAACAATGTTTACCGGGAAATTTCGAATTTTCCGAAATGTGGACTTGTTATTTCGTCACGACCAACCAGCAATATTGCGAACAAGTTAACAATCGGGGCTCCGGAATGTTGGTAATGTTTCGGAGCCAATGGAAACATGTTATTTATTATTTAACTCAATCAAAAACATGTTATTTATTATTTAACTCGACTATATGTAGACGTAAAGGTGTTGAAATATCGTCAAAAATAACTATTTTTTTAAAATTATAAAAACGGGGCAGAGTTATACCTAAACGTATGGATCGAAGGTATACAGGGTGTTTCCAAATGACACAGCGTCTGACAAACTGATAAAAGGAATGAGGGGTCCACCTGATTACTTTTCGAAATTACGAGGGTTAAAGATTTAAAAAAAATGTTTTTATTTGATAACTTGAAACTGGATTAATATATTAATTTAAAATTTAGCAGGTCGTTTTTAAATGTAAAAAGACATATTTAGTAAAAAATCATGTTTCATATCTAGATCCAGTGGTGTGCAGTTAGAAGAGTATGTCCCCCTTTTCCCACCATTTTCTACTCCCATGGTATATAAAGCTATTTTTTTTTGTATAACTCAACAGTTTTCACGTAAAAAACGAATAACTTTCACATACCGAAATTCTTGTGGTTTTTAAGATATTTAATGTTTTTATGAAGTCTGCAAGATCGATTTTTTTCGGGTTTCTTTAAAAAAATTTATTAATTTTTTTAACCACTTTTAATGATTAGAAAATGTAACGACCTAATTTTGGAGACTCTTCTGAAATATTGAGAAAAATTGCAAAAAAATATTTTTTCCAAACCATTCTTTTTACTATCATAACAATTATAAAAATATCCTACAATTTTCAAAATTAAGTAATATGCTATGCAAACTTAATTTTATGAAAAACAGCCAACAAATTACAAAAGATGTTCAACATTTCGTCCATTTACATTAATACAAAATATGCAACGTTTTCTCATTGAAGACTCGCGATTGCCAGAAATAATTTCTGTTGCCACATGGATTCTTGTTATCTGTTCCTCCTTCGTGTCTACAATGGACTTCATGTAACCCCACATAAAAAAAATCGATTGGATTCAAATCCGGTGACCTCGCAGGCCACATATTGGGTCCACCTCACCTTAACCAGTTATTTCCAAATTGTTGGGTTCGAAGTTGTCTGACTGCTAGAGAATAATGCACAGACGCCCCATCGTGCTGAAACCATACATTACCCATATTTGCTTTGATAGGTAATGGCCAATAAGTTAGGCAGGAGTTCTCTCAAAAGATTACAGTAAATATTGCCGTTGAGGTTATTAGGTGATAAATATGGATCCACTATACAATCTCCGAGAATGCCTGTCCACCGTTAACCGAGTTTTTTTCAGATATTCCCGTTCATAAAGTAAGGAATAAATTCATTATTACTGAATGTAAAGATATTTCGGAAAAATCCTCGGACAGGTCGATTTTCTTTTCCGATGGGCCAATTTTTGAACCCCACCCAAAATATGTAGGGTTATCCGCAATTGAGTAAAAATGACTTCGGTGATATTTTTAAATTGGACACCCAGTATATTTTTCCATATTCGGTTAGGGATCGTCATTACGAATCCAGTGGTACCAAGTTTGATGGGATTATGTCAAACGGCTGCGGATATATGGCCAAAAAACTTCCTCGTATGTCTAATGAGTATGACTGCGAGACCACACGATTCAGAAGATTAAAAGTCTCTGTCGCACTCATTGGGTATATGGAGAAGTTTTTTGGCCATATCTCTACAGCCGTTTGACATAATCCCATCAAACTTGGTATCACTGGATTCGTAATGACGATCCCTAACCAAATATGGAAAAATATACTGGGTGTCCAATTTAAAAATATCACCGAAGTCATTTTTACTCAATTGCGGATAACCCTATATATTTTGGGTGGGGTTCAAAAATTGGCCCATCGGAAAAGAAAATCGATCTGTCCGAGGATTTTTCCGATATATCTTTATGTTCAGAAATAATGAATTTATTCCTTACTTTATGTACACACTGTATATATAGATTTTCGTCAGCCCAGACATGGCTATTCTTTAAATTGAAAATTCTTTCATGTGTCAATTTGGCTTCATCGGTAAATAAGACAAATTCGGCAAATTGGTTATCTTCTAAACATATTTCTTCAAAAGTATAATCCATCATACCAAAAAGTGTCTGGAAGTTGCACAAACAAATTCAATTGCTAATAATTTATTTCGGTTTTGATTTTTAACAGATTGACATTTACCTCATTTCATCTTTGACATCTACAATTATCAAAAGTGTCAAAACACTGATCTTTGGTTAACAGAAAATATTATTATTATTCAATTTTTTTATTATTTGCTGTTTTATGTTCTAATCATTAGTAGTGAAGTAGTTATTCAAAAAACCCAAGAAAATTTTGTTGGTAATTATTTCATTAATAAAAAGCTTTCTTGCAGACTTCATAAAAATATTAAATATCTTAAAAACCACAAGTTTGTCGATATGTGAAGGTTATTAGTTGTTTTTCGTGAACACTTGCAAAAAAAATCAAAAATATCTTCAAATACCATGGACGTAGAAAATGGTGTTAAAAGGGGGACATACTTCTCTAACTGCACACCACTGGATGTAGATATGAAACATGATTTTTTTACTGAAATATGTCTTTTTTAAAAACGACTTGATAAATTTCAAATTAATTCATTAATCCGTTTTGAAGTTATCAAATAAAAACTCTCATTTTTTACTTAACCCCCTGAATTTCGAAACGTTATCATTCCTTATATCATCCTGTCTGTCCAATTTCACAGGCAGACTTTGTAAGTGTCATTTGGAAACGCCCTGTATTTTTATTTTCTATTAAGATAATTTGAATTGAAGACAGGCATGTCCACATTTAAAATACGAGGGATCACTCATTATAACGCTTTGCTTTTCTTATATGATGCTCTCTAAATTAAGTTTATGGATAGGAGTGTCTTTCATTTCTTGTAGAGAAAGTAGGAGTGTGGTAATTCTGATAAAAGTGGTTGGAATTTTTTTTCATTCCCTGTCAAGTTTTTTATGCATTCTACTCTTTACCGATAATAGTAAAATGAATACTTTTTTTGACGGTGATTATATTCCTTTATAGTTCCTTTTTTGTTGAAGTTTTTTTTGGAAAATGAAATAAAAATTATAAAAACCATATAAATATGTAAAAAGTGTCTATAATAGGAAAAAATATATGTATGTAATACTGCGTGTATGCTTTCTTCTATATGAACATATGTGCTAATGCTATTTTGGAATCAGATTGGATATAATTTTGCATTTTTCGAAATACCTACCTTTTTGAGGGACGTTTTGATGTAAACTGTAGATGGTTTAATTTTTCTTGGCTCCGTACAGTGTGTTTCTGTTGATTAGTGAATTAATAATTATAGTTTTGTTTGAGAAAAAATACTACTACGGTTATTCTAGAACTTTCAGAAGTTCCTAGCTTAGACCTTTCAACATTAATTTGACTAATTTGTCTTTTTATAATTTTAGGTTTTATGGCCTTGTCAGAGATCAATATATATTCGTCATTTAATCAAAGATTGAATTATAGAGAAAAATTCAAATAATGGTCTATTGGTCCTTTATTTGAATATAGTTAGAAGTCCATGCACAAAAAAATTGTCAAGTTTCTGTCCACAAGAATGACACTTGTCATGCTTTGTCTGAATTGTGGAAATATTTTTTCAGGTACGTGTTTTTAAATCTGCACCCTCTAGAAGGATTCTTTTTTCGTGTCAAGTAGAAGCGTTACCATTTTTTTTAGTGCCGTTCAGACAAGTTTAATTTTTTTTATCGTTTCAACTTGAATGAAATTCCAAAAAATGGAGTGTACTATACAGTGCCCGTCTAAAGTTCGTTCCCCCCTACTAATTTTTGAACCACCTGGTATATCGCAACTAAATTTGGAGGGCTTTAATAGGAGATAAAAACCAACTTTTTCATGAAAAAATCAAAGCTAAGAGTTTTAAAATCGCGGCTGAGCGCCATCTTCAATATTTTTTTAAATATAGAACACCCCCTATATTATTCCATTTTCGAAATTTGCTCATAATTCTCAACAGTTTTCTCTAATACACTTTACTCCTGAATTCAATTGTTTTCGAAATATTTACGTTTGAAAAGTGACATTCCGGTATGAACTGAAGTATGGATTTTGGTCACTTCCTGTAAAACATTTTGCTAACTACACGTTGTTATTAATTTGTAGTTTAATCTCTTTAATATTTCGACTAATAAGAGGCGTAAAGAGAGTTCATTAAGGATAAACAGCACCGCTTACCGGAAAATCTCGAAGCCTACGAATGTGTTCTGTAAATTCACAATCAAAACAAATTAGTTGGCTCAAAAATTATATTTTATTTTTGAATAACTCTTTTATTTAACCACAACAATAATTTTATCAAGTGTTCAAAGTGGCCCCCTCCTAAATCTTGAAGGTACCCCATTATAAATAGCTTCTCTCACGTTGATGAGAGGCGTACATTTTTGACTTCAGATACCCTCAAAGGAAAAAATCTAGAGGTGTAAGATCCGGAGATCTTGGTGGCCACTCTGTACTTCCCCTGCGACCTATCCATCGCCCAGGAAAGTTAGTATCGAGGAAGTCTCTAGCCATGCGATCGAAATGGGGAGGTGCCCCATCCTGCTGAAATACGATTTCACGATTTTCAAACTCTTCCTGATTTTCAATACAATTTGCCTTATTCGAGGTTCAATTTCAGTTTCTAAAAGATTTTTGTGAAGAACTCCTGTAAGATTGCCTTTGATGAAAATCGGCCCAACAACGCGATTGCCTAAAATGTTTGGGCCCAAACATTCATCTTTTCAGGAAACTGGGTATGTCCCTCTCTGAAAATATGCGGATTAGTATCTCTCCAGTATCGTACATTCTGTTTGTTGACTTTTCCGTTAAGCAAAAACGTGCATTCGTCTGAGAAACATACACGTTTTAGGAAGCCCCGTTCTCCTTCAATTATTCTTGTTAACCACTCACAAAATTCAACCCTCCGGCCTGCATCATCCTCCGTGAGAGCATGCAGGATTTTCATTTTATACGGATGAAACTTTTCTTTTTTTAGGACTCTTTGGACACTTTTTGAACTTACTCCACAGTATTCAGCAACTGCAGACGTCGACTGAGTCGGATTGATTACCATTTCAGCAACAATTTCTACCTTTTTTTCTTCTGAAAGAGGCGGTCTTCCTGATCTTGGAGCATCTTTCAGCGTACCAGTTGCTGGGAGCTTATTTAAAAGTTTGCGCAAATATATCCTCAAAATAGGATTCTCGGAAAATCTATCATTAAACATACGGACTGCTAGATGATAATTTCTTTCAGATTCTCCAAATATGAAACACTTTTCATAAAATGATTGAGGCGGTCAACGGACTATTGGACAGTTACAGTTAATTTGACAGTAAACAAGACGTTACCGCGACTTTCTCCAATGCAAACTTGATTGAAAGCAACATTAGTGTTTTTAGTTGGGTTTGAAATGAACAAAATTTCATCTTTCAAACGTTAATATTTCGAAAAGAATTGAATCTAGGAGTAAAGTGTATTAGAGGAAACTGTTGAGAATTATGAACAAATTTCGAAAATGGAATAATATATGGGGTGTTCTATTCAAAAAAAAAATTGAAGATGGCGCTCAACTGCCATTTTAAAACTTTTGGCTTTAATCTTTTCATGAAAAAGTAGGTTTTTATCTCCCATTAAAGCCCTCCAAATTTCGTTGCGATATACCAGGTGGTTCAAAAATTAGTAGGGGGGGGAACGGACTTTAGACGGGCACTATATAATGGTTACTGGAAAGTCATCCAGATATTTTTCCATTTTTGTTCACCCCTCCAAAACATTAATAAAGGCCCGCATTAAAACATAATGGGAAATTGGCTCTCGGTCAAATTTGCAAAAAATTTATCATGCTATAGTGGATTGTGCGAGTTTAAATGATTTTGTATGTGCCGTTTCTAATATATAATCGGTCAAAGTTCGTAAAAACGTGGAGCTTGAATTGGGTTGACAAAGAAAAACTGTTTAGTTAGTCGAAATAATACAAATTCAGGATTAAAATGTATTTATCGGAACTCATTACCATGTCCAATTATAATCTTATTAATGATACAGTACGGTGTATAAGGGGCATAGTCAAAAATAAAAATTTTCGTGATATTTTTTTCTAACACTATTTCAGAACCAATCAAAGTCTTACCAAAGTTTTATTTTGGTAAAACATCGTAGTTTCTGTCTATTCCAAGCTGTAAAAATATGTTTTGTTTCTTAATGACTCTCCGTTTGAAATATGAATTTACATTTTTTTTAATTATACCCCTATAGTGAAAATAACTAGGTTGTTTTTTAAAACAAAAAAAAAATTGCTGCTGTTGATTGAACAAAAAATAAGGCAGCTTCCTGATGAATTAAATTTCAGAAACAGGGTGCGTTAAATTTTTTTCAGGTCATTTACAATGTTTTTATTGAATATCTCACAAACAGTTCCATTAATTTGGACCTAATTTTACTCACACTATTCTGGAAATGTTGACTATCATATATGAAAGTTTTTTCAACTTTTGTATTTTGGATTTCTAAGAAATGCGTTTTTAAAGATTGTATCTAAATGAAAGATATGAATTCATCAGGAAGCTACCTTATTTTTTGTTCAATCAACAGTAGCAATAAATATTTTTTTGTTTTAAAAAGCGACCTGTCAACTGTTTTCATTGTAGGGGTATAATTCAAAATTTTAAAAACTCTTATTACAAAAGAAAAGAGTCATTAAGAAACAAAACACGTGTTTATCGCTTAGAATATACTGAAAATATGATATATTACTAAATTATAATTTGTTGGTTCTTGAAAAGAGCTAGGAAAAAAGTGCCGAAAATAATTTTGTTACACACCCTAATTTACTTTCACCAATAAGATTATAATTCGACATGTTAACGAGTTTCGATAAATATATTTTGATCAACATAATACATAATTTCAGCAAATTTGAACGAGGGCAATTTCCAATTTTGTCTTCGTACGGGGTCCTTTATACTCCCTCAGTTCTTGGGAAAAATTCTGTATTTTCATGCTTCTTTTTTAAACTCCTTTTTATCGCTTCTTTTAAGTTCATTCCCACAGTAATCTTTTCCAAATTAATACACATTCTTTGTCTAGCTTCGGAGTGGTCCAGATACATTTATATTTCTCGTTGATATCTGTTGTTGAATGTTTTCAAAACTTACCTTCACTGGGTTCGCTACACTTTCCATTTATTGCATACCATTTTAAAGCCCTGGGTATAGTTGATGGGATCTATACAAAATATTTATCAAAATACATGTTTTGCAAGTGTTTGCAAATAAATATCCAACTTCAAATTGATCAGAGAATTTTTAAATCACTAAAAAACATTTATTTGTTTCTTGAATGATGGAAATATGATCGATCTCTTAAAAATTTCGGGTTATAAGATTATTTTGACAAATTTTTCATCACTAAGTTTGAGAAAATTGTATGTACCTTGTTCAGAATCTGTTGATGAAATTATTTGTAGAATTGTATTTTTTGAAACAGGAACTTGTTTGATGTTAGGAGAGCTGTGATATATAATCGATAATTTTTTTTAATATTCCAAAGATTTGTTTGTTTATAAGTTTTTACGAGGGTCAGTTCTAACTAACAAATTTATCTGATTTATTATTTTATCTGAACTTTGATGATGATCAATTTAACAGAATATATCATATCATTGTTTTCATCAACCAAACGTATTGTATAATAATTTACATTGAATTCCTTATATATATTCTGAAATCCACAATCTGTTCCGGTCAAAGTGAAATATTGATGATAAGAATAAAATCGACAAAGTCGAAGTACCCTTCCCTCCATATATTTCCACAAAGTGGAAAATATGAGGCAAAAATCTGACAGAAAACAACTACTTCCCTGGCTAATGCCACGACGGATATTGAACTACATCTGACAGATATTTGTGCAACGTTCTTCAAAGAAGACTCAGTTGCAAGTGCTTATTGTAGAAAAACAAAAGATTATCCTTAATTTGGCTGGGGATGACCACGTGCAGACATGTTTCGAGGTTGTTGCCTCTCATCAGTGCAAGGGTAGGTCCGACAACTTTGAGTTGTCTTGTCCCTGCCAAATGAATGAACCTACTGTTTATCTAATAATTCCCTACGGATGAAGCAGCGACTCACAGTAAGTCGCTGGTTGTAATTCATTTGGCAGGGACAAGGCAACTCAAAATTGTCGGACCTACCCTTGCACTGATGAGAGGCAACAACCTCGAAACATGTCTGCAGCCAAATTAAGGATAATCTTTTGTTTGTCTACAATAAGCACTTGCAACTGAGTCTTCTTTGAAGAACGTTGCACAAATATCTGTCAGGTGTATTTCAATATCCGTCGTGGCATTTGCCAGGGTAGTAGTTGTTTTCTGTCAGATTTTTGCCTCATATTTTCCACTTTGCGGAAATATGTGGAGAGAAGGGTTCTTCGACTTTGTCGATTTTATTCTTATCATTTATTTTTACTCTCCGGCAAAACATTCGAACTTGTTCGAATTTTTGAAATATTGATACTTAGAACAAACAGGTCTTCAATAAACATATCATTTCTATGTCTAGTTTTTGAGTTTTTTCTTAATAATAATTGAAAACGTCCACTTTGAAAATGTAGTTTTTTTATATGAAACAGAAACATACTGGGTTTATTTGAGCGTTACAAATAGATATCAATGTTAAAGCTAGCTCTTTAACCATGTTTATTTATTTAAAAATAATAGTTAGGTACATTCGGCATTCTCAGTGTTGTGCAACTTGATTTGGTCCGCAAATTGCATCAACTTGAGGAAGTCGCCTTGTTTATGTAAAATAGTTAACCAGCTAAGTCATATTTTCAGTTTTATTATAATAATGATGGCTGAAATAGTTATTTTTGAAAATTTAGACGGATCTAGAGGACCTATTACTAGATTTTATATGTATACAAGTATTTTTTTGAAATTGTAAATTGTTAATAATGATACCATTGTTAATTTATTGAGTTCTTAGAAACAAGGATCATATTTCAGTACTTCTATATGTTTTAGAAGTTTCGAGAAAACTGAGAGATATCGTTAGTAAAAATTAGGCTTATGATTTAAAAAATGCGGTGCAAATTATACCACATTTTTTTTGTGATATATCTGAATATTTGAACAGTGATTAATTGATTGTGTTCTTTATCAATCTGAAGCAAGTGAGATTGTTGAAAATTTTTAATGTGTACAGGGTAATGACCAACTCGATTTTCTTCAAAAATACATTCAAGTGCTTTTTATATGCAGCCTACAGCCTTGAAGAAAATTTGTTGAAGACTCACGTGTAAGATAGTTGTTAATTTTGTTGTTTTCTGCTTCGATATTTTTTTTATTTCACGGTTCTATTTTGTAAAAAGTGAATGATCTAGTTTATCTGATTTGATGTTCCTTTACAGAGTAATGCCTTAAGAAAATTGTTAAGTTCCAGATATTTATTCTTCAATTTTACTTTTAATTACCCCGCATATTTTTCCGAAAATATTTGAGTAAATGATTCGAGTCTAGTTAACTTTTTTAAGCAGTTAATTTGTTACATTTTTAAAGATTGTTTACACAAAATACAATACTTGCTTTCTGAATATACAATTATTTATTCATCTGGTGTGTTTCATTTTACTTGGAATTTGTTTATCAGAAAATTAAATGCCAAGCATTTTTATGCATGAAGGCATTCCGACTGGAATAGTTGCAAATAATTTTTTATTTCTAACCGGGATATTATCAGCTTATGTCGTCATGGTTACGCTATCAAAAAAGAGGGTAATAACTCCCTTAGGATATTAAATATTCTTTAAGTCCTTCTACCTTTTACAGTGATTGCTAACAAGGGTCTGTTTATAAACTTGACCCGACAAGTCCAAAATTTATATGTTAACAAAATTAAAACAAATATCGGAAATTGTGAAAGGCTTTCGTTGAACGAATGATGGTTTTTCGGGTTTATTTAGAGAAAATCTCGACGTTTCGCGAACACGAATGGTTGGAATTTTCAAGAGAAATGTTTACAGCTTCGATCACTGAACACGACTTGTTTAGAAAACAAGCTGTAAACATTTCTCTTGATAATGCAAACCAGTCGGGTTGGCGAAACGTCGAGATTTTTTCTAAATAAATGTCGGCCTAAAAACCTGAAAAACCATCATTCAAATATCGGAAAGATATCAATTTATTTTGATGCTTGAAATTTTACGATGAACTTCCAAATTATTTAAAAACGTATGGTAAATTGCTATTCGAAAATAATCTAAAGAAGTTCTTACTCCATGAATCCATTCCTATTCGGACTTCATGATTTTCTTTTATTAATTTTTAAAGTTGTATTTACCTTCGTGTTATTTGCATTATGTGGAATTTTTTACCTCATGTTTCTTGGAAAATAAATTGAATTAATTAATTAAAAGTAACATGGCATCGACCAAAACTCCTACAATCGACGGTACCTGATTAAAATATACCGGAAAAGTAATACATTTTTATTCCGTTTTAAAAATAAACATAATGATATTGAAATCGGCCAGGAATAAAATTATCTGTGTACTTACCACGGAAATTAATGCCAGTACAATTCCCTTGATAGATAAATAATATATACAGAACAAAGTCAGTGCTATTGAAGTCATATACAAGACTGGGCCCAAAATGGAGCCTTGCAGTACCACAATAAATAAGGCTAGATACTGGCTTTTTACCATTTACCTCTACATAGTGATTTATCTTTGTTAAATAACGGTTAAACCATTCATATACAGGGAAAGATTCTCAATTGAAAATTGTACGAATACTTGACTCCTCTGGAAATGGAAAAACCTAAGATAAATTTAAGTTACTTTTTGTAATATCTAACAGAAAACAACTACTTCCCCCCGGCAAAAGCCACGCTAGACATCTATATGAACTACATCTGATAGATATTGTGAAAGACCCTATATAACTTGAAGAAAAAATCTGAAAGTGAAAATTTGCATTTTCATTCAGATAGTTGATTATTTATTAAATGTCCAGTTTCCATTGGAGATTCTTATCTAGAAATGAGATAAGGGAGAATGTTATTCAGAAGTATCACTCACAGAATATTTCTATCCTATGTTAAAAATCCCATATGAAGTGGGACATTTTCAGGCTGAAAATTACCCGGTAGGTATCGAAAGTTACCCGCTCGGTCCGTGTATCTATAGTAACGATTGTTAAAATATGCATTTTTGTTTTAACTCCGGAAATATTCTACCGAATTACACTCGTGCATCAAAATAAACCTGATAATTTTCCATTCAAGCATGTTCTCAGTAAAAAAAAACTGCATTCGGTTATTTTCATATTTTGCTAAAAGAGCACTCCTCTTTCGACAAAATATGAAAATAAACTCATGCAGTTTTTAGACAACGTGCTTTCATGGAAAATTATCGGTAATTTTGAAGCACTTGTGTAATTACTCCCGAAAATCGCTCATTTCATTGATGCATGAATTGCATCTCTTTCGCGAGGCCTCCAATACAATTTGGTCGACAAAAATCTATTTCACTCTTCTAAGATCATCAGGGAGGTCGGAAGAATTGGAAAACATACTCTTCAGAAGCAATTTCACACTGTAATGATGGAATTGTTGGACTATTTCTTGTGGGGTGACAGTTTGAAAATATTTTTCTGACATAAAACCTATCATGGGTATGGCATGTTGATTTTTTCAAAAATATGAACAGGTTCACAAAGTCAGTTGTGGAATCATCTGCGACTGAAAGATAAGCTTTAGTTGCTATTTTCTATCGTACAAGATAACCTCTTTTGGAAGGGATTCATGTTGTAAAGGGAAACATTCTCAAATAAGAAAAGGAAGAAAAAATATAACTATTGTCCAGTTTCACTAACACTACTACTTTATTACGACCGGTTTCGGCTTTTACACCATTTTCAAGTAACTACAGATTTCATCAAGTTCGTGAATATTTATAGATAAGAAAGTAATTAAAGAAAGGTTGGGTTTAAATTACCTAACTGATGTTTCAAAACAAGTTGGGAAAATACCTGGAATCTACCTGATGAGTCAATCTAATTTATCTAATAGGGGTTCATACAATCGGTGGGTCCAACTTTGTTATCAAAAGTCATAAATTCAGAAGTGAAGAGCTACATAATTCTAACTGGGAGGGTATCAAAATTGGGGTTTTTATTTAATTTGTTTATTTCCAAGGCTTCCAACAAGTTCATTTCTCTTCCTTTATTGCACGTACGAAGGATTTTCATGTTATTTTTATTTATTGTATGATTTGTTTCTTGTAAATGTCTATTTATAGCTGATTTTTTATCTGATAACACATGTTCACGGTACCTTATTTCAAAATTTCTTCCCGTTTGTCCTGAATAAGCTGCTGTACAATCACCACATTCCAGTCTATATATACCTGATTTTTTCCATTTATCCTTTTTGTGTTTTGCATTGAATAGTATATTCCCTAAATTACCCCTACTAGTGAATGAAGTTATTATATTAAATTTTGAAAAATAGTTTTTAATATTTTCTGAGAGTTTTCCCGAGTAGCTTATACTAGCATATTTTTTATCTCCTTTGGGTCCTATTTGATTTGGATATAATTCATTCCTGATCATTGTCTGCTGTTTATTGGAGATGATCAGGATGAATTATATCCAAATCAAATAGGACCCAAAGAGAATAAAAAATATGCTAGTATAAGCTACTCGGGAAAACTCTCAGAAAATATTAAAAACTATTTTTCAAAATTTAATATAATAACTTCATTCACTAGTAGGAGTAATTTAGGGAATAAACTATTCAATGCAAAACCCAAAAAGGATAAATGGAAAATATCAGGTATATATAGACTGGAATGTGGTGATTGTACAGCAGCTTATTCAGGACAAACGGGAAGAAATTTTGAAATAAGGTACCGTGAACATGTGTTATCAGATAAAAAATCAGCTATATATAGACATTTGCAAGAAACGAATCATACAATAAATAAAAATAACATGAAAATCCTTCATACGTGCAATAAAGGAAGAGAAATGAACTTGTCGGAAGCCTTGGAAATAAACAAATTAAATAAAACCCCAATTTTGAAACCCTCAATGACCAGTTAGAATTATGTAGCTCTCCACTTCTGAATTTATGACTTTTGATAACAAAGTTGGACCCACCGATTGTATGAACCCCTATTAGATAAATTAGATTGACTCATCAGGTAGATTCCAGGTATTTTCCCAACTTGTTTTGAAACATCAGTTAAGTAATTTAAACCCAACCTTTCTTTAATTAATTACTTTCTTATGTATAAATATTCACGAACTTGATGAAATCTGTAGTTACTTGAAAATGGTGTAAAAGCCGAAACCGGTCGTAATAAAGTAGTAAAGTGTTAGTGGAAACTGGACAAGTTATATTTTTCTTCCTTTTCTTATTTCATCATGAATTTCCACAAAATAAATAGATCATCAATCAAACAAGAAACATTCTTAATTGAAAATTGTACGAATACACTCCTCTGGAAATGGATATTGATCTCTACTTCCAAATGCCGTTTACAAAATTTGAATAAGAGAATTTCCCTTAAATCGGCGCATTCAGAAAAATTTGCCCTTAAATTGTTTATAACGCGATTGTGCAAAAACTGCACATCGAACAGAAACCATCTTGCACACAGTTGAACAATATGTTATACATATTATCTATGTTTCCACAATATTGTTTGTCCATCTTCAGATTTATAAAAATTATGAATTTTTGAAAAATGGTCTTTTTTCGAAGTTTTCTCGGATTTTCTCGGTGAAAAATGCACCGATCTGATCGTATAAAAACCATTTTGTAGGTTTTATAATTCTCTACAAAAGATCTAATGACTATAAAACGATTCCTCCAATACTTTTTGAAATATTCGCAAAAAAAAACAAAAAAGTTGTAATTTTTTCACTTACTATCTTATAAAAAGTAGCACAGACCGTTTGCGTCTTTTATTTTGCGTGAAAAGAGCCTCTTATTTTCATGTACAGCTTGGCCTATACAGATTTTGAGTTACTCAAATTGGTAACAATATCTTGTTTATTTATAATATAACGAAATGAAGTACCCCAAAACCAGTTTTCGGTAACTATATTGAAAATATCGTAACAATTTGATTCTCATTGAGAGGTCATATATTAAATAAAGAGTAGTTCAAAATAATATCAGAGCTTTGATCCAATCCTTGTAACAGTCCATATGGGTTCATAACTATCAATTGGGTCTTTCATGGTATGTTCGATGAAGTCCATGTTCCAATTATGGTCAATCAATATTATGGTGTGGGTCCTAAAAAAAGTATCATATAGATGAAACCTGGTTCAAAATCTGGAAAAAGGTCAGTAAAATTTGTGTTGGTTGTTACCTGGTTCCATATCCTGGAGGGTCGGTTTTAACAAATATTGAGCTGAGAGCTTTATAAATTGAAGGTTGTCTTCTTTGTAATTCTGAATCTGGGAGATGCCTGTGAAATACAACCATAACTTCTGAACAAAATCACTTTAAAATACCATTTGCATTAATATAGAAGAGTAAGATCCAAAACAAATTCATCAAATATGAAGAAAACAGAGTTCTTTGGGAGATCGTTTAGTAACGAACAGTCGTTTCCGACCGATGGTGAAAACTTTACTCCCATATACACCTACTACGTAGGCTTATTATGGCAAGTACCTGTCAGAAAACAACTACTTCCCTGGCTGAGACCACGACGGGTATTCAATTAAATCTAACAGATACTTTATTCCCCCTAAAAACAAGTTTTTCAGATGACAGGGGAGTTATTGCATGATTTTCAATTGCCCGATTTGTTGTACGGGTTGCAATAATTCTCAATTAGACTTAGATAGATAGATATATTCTTTCAAATTATAAAAACATTCGTCATGAAGGATCTTTAACCTTAAAATATGCTAGGAAAGATTAAAACTCAATCTGAGGATTCGTTTTTGTAAAAAAAAAATTCTGCACATCACACGTCCCTGGCCCCACACTATGGCACACTGTAGCACTGTAAGCATAAACAGAGTGTATGTTCAAAATGGTGTTTCTGTCTAGTATGGGCATTAAGGTCTTAGGTATTAGGTAAAAACATTGATTAATCGTTTTACAAACAGCATCAATCTGTTTTCCCATGTAAAATTACTGTCAATTACTGACTTGTCAATGGGGTTTTCTACAATCTATGCAAACGATTTTCTTCAAATTTATAATGAACTTATTTCTAGGACACCAATTTTCAAATTGAAATTCATCTTACCTACCTTACACCTGTATTGTTTATTGTTATACTCTTTTTAATCTTTTGTACATTTGGTTCACATTTTAGAGGAATTTTCAAGTACATGTTCTCACCTATTGGTATCCTTAAGTAAATCAATCAATTCTTTCTCTAGACAATCTTTGCCCAGATTCATTTCTATGATTTCAATAAATTTATTCCTTCCTGCAATAACTTTTTGTAAAGGGCTGTATGCTGGACTGTTGCCAAATCCTAAGGTATGTTTTCCAGAATAGACTGAGTCTATTGTTGGACTATTACTGTGGTGGTACGTTTTTACGTCAGTTTTGCTGAAAAATCAGAGACATTTGGTTTTTGTTCAAATAGAAATGAAATCTTTTACTACGATTTGAATCATTTTGCCTCAAGGCTTCATTATGTTGTCACGGAGTCTATGGATTCCGAGTTCCACGCTTCTGAATGCAATTCTCTTCGCGTAGAGGCGAGATGAATGGCTCATTTTTGGACAGAATCTAAATGTTTCAGTGTGTGTTTAGGGCCTGCACTCCTTATATGGAAACAGTATTCCAGGACAGGTCGGATCTGAGACTCGTAAACCATAATCAAATGAATGGAAGTGAAATAGCTCTTGGCAAGAAACAGTAAACCAAGTTTTTGGAAAGTTCTTTTCTCAATGAATCTTACATGGCTTTTTCCTGGCAGGGTAATGCTGATGGTAATACCGAGCATCGAAATAGAACTTCATTGGTAAGGAGACTCCTGACAACTACTTTGGCCGCTGTGAGATCGGCCTTTCTAGAAAAAAGACTTGCTTGGGTTTTACTCATCTCATTCAAGGTGTTGGATTCCCTTTCTAGAATGTTTACTAATTACATATTCAAATGTCGGTATGCACTGGTCAAACCAACAAATCATTGATGTAAATGATAAACAGTTATAGTGCTAAAATAGATCCCTGCGAAACGCCAGCATTTATAGGTAGAGAGTCGGATGAAACTCCATTAACCATCACCTGGAGAGGTCTGTCTGAGAGGAATCTAGATACCAACGAACACAACTTGGGGAGAGAGGAATTGTACAAATTCATTCAAATCAAATCATTATCCTTGGATGGCATATTATTGTAACAATTTGGAGCCGGCCCTGTCGACATAGCGCACCTCACCGAATAATCTAGAAGCAAGCAATCGAACAGCCGGCGAAGAATCTCAGATGTCGAGAACTATCTCGAAAAGCGACCTTCGTGGATAAATACCGCGCCTCGAGTGAAGTGGGCAGATATATAGTTATAGTCAGTTGTATAGTTAGCAAATATACAATTTTATACAGAGTGGTTCAGTAATAAAGTAGTGTATTTGTTTGAAATAAATTAACAGTTGGATTACGAAAATCTCACCTCAGTTCAACAGCTACTAAATTGAATCCATTAAACGTGTCCTGCTCCAACTGTTTCACGTAATGTGGAAAATCTTTGTCGGTTTTCAAATAATTTGTTACAATAGGTCCTCTTCCACTGGTATTATCGGTTACTGCTCCTGTTATGTTTAGTAGAGCAGAGAAACAGTGTTTTTTACCTTCGCCGCTTTCTTGTTCTTTTGAGGTGAATCCTAGCCACCTACCCC
Source organism: Chrysolina oricalcia (assembly GCA_944452925.2). Classification (NCBI taxonomy): domain Eukaryota; kingdom Metazoa; phylum Arthropoda; class Insecta; order Coleoptera; family Chrysomelidae; genus Chrysolina; species Chrysolina oricalcia. Next base: position 231,965 of record OX101810.2, read on the forward strand.
CTTCTCCCCCCTTTTCCAAATCCACTCCTTGAGAAGAAAAGAAAGTCTTCAAAATTACTTATTAAAATTTCACACAAGCCGGTCAGCTGTTGAAGTAAATTTTCAGGCTGGATAATTTTATTAATTTTTTTTTCGCACCCGGCAGACTTTCTTGTCCATGGCAATTGACTGGGAGATGGTGACAGATTTCAGGTGACGATTTTCTCGTTTATGCCTTTGAGACCAGTGAAATATATGAAAATTCTGTCCAAAATGATGAAAAATTTCAGCGGTCGCCGCGTGACATTCATATAAAAAATTCAATTCCGCTTAACCTCATTTCGACATCCGCAAACCTTATGCTCCTTTTTTATGGGACTGTCATAATAGAAACTTCCATTATTTCAATTGGCAGCAACCAGAAAATCGTCTAATTTTTTTTTCACAAGTTCTTGCCATCTTTGGCCACGTGCAACTCTTATGCCTATAATTTTTTCATATACATGGCAGCGGCGATAAAATAGCCCCAAAACACATATATTTTTTAATGAAAACAGAATTTTTGTCAGAATGTTCATATCTTTCACTGGTCTCACATGCATAAATGACAAAATCGTAACCTGAAATCTGCCTGCCAGTCTATATGAGAATTTTTTTTCGGGTTCTTATCGATTTCAAATTTCATTCTGTCAATTGCAATAAGCGAGAAAATGTATCAACAACCGAGTATTTTTTTACAAGATAGCGCCCTTATTTCAACCCTTTCGGTATGTCCAAACCTTATGGCTTTGGTTTTTCACTATTATATTGTTATACATTGCGACGCTAAATTATGGAACAAATTCATTATTTCTGAATATAAAGATATATCGGAAAAATCCTCGGACAGATCGATTTTCTTTTCCGATGGGCCAATTTTTGAACCTCACCATAAATATATAGGGTTATCCGCATTTGAGGAAAAGCGACTTTGGTGATATTTTTAAATGGGACACCCAGTATATTTGTCCATATTTGGTTAGGGATCGTCATTACCAATCCAGTCATATCAAGTTTGATGGGATTATGTCAAACGGCTGCGGAGATATGGCCAAAAAACTTCTCCATATACCCAATGAGTGCGACAGAGACTTTTGACCTTCCGAATCGTGAGGAGTCTCAGTCATACTCATTGGACATACGAGGAAGTTTTTTGCCCATATCTCCGCAGCCGTTTGACATAATCCCATCAAACTTGGTATCACTGACGATCCCTAACCCTATACTGGGTGTCCAATTTAAAAGTATCACCAAAGTCATTTTTACTCAATTGCGGATAACCCTATATATTTTGGGTGGGGTTCAAAAATTGGCCCATCGGAAAAGAAAATCGACCTGTCCGAGGATTTTTCCGAAATATCTTTATATTCAGAAATAATGAATTTGTTCCATAATTTAGCGTCGCACTGTATAAGTTAATGTACGTGTTAAAATGCTATAAAAATATTTATTTTATATTTTTAGATTATGTTTATCAGTGAAGGACTTCGAATTTAGCACATGATTTCGTCTAATCATTTTAAATTCCCTTGCAATAGTTGCCAAATTGTCGTTTAATGGTAGATAGGTATCAGTCAGTGAAATAATCAAATGTTAGAGCATAAATTCAACTGACGAATTTGCCATGAATTTACAAACTTGCCGTGAGGCGCTAAATTATTACATTGGCAACGTTCTGGCATTATCAACAACCAAATACAAATAGATATGTGTCCGGCGCCGGAATAGGAAGCAGTGCCAAGTGTTAGGTGATTTTATTATTTACCTCCAAGAATATTTAGTTCATCTGTAAATGCAGGCTTAGCCGGTCTTCTGTAGAATTCATCTCTGTTAGTTGCTACAATTAGTCTATATTGTCCCTCAGGAGGACTAGGATCTACGTGCAAAAACAAAATACACATTTCCAATGATCAGTATTTCTCTGAAACTTGCTGATTTACTCCTAGACACTCCTAATAAAAAAATGAAAAAATATACTATAAAATTTACATCAGGTATTCAATATTAGAACAGAGGGGAAACACAAAGAAGTTGATCTTGATCATCTGTTATAAATTTCAAAATTGTCAAGGTCGAAGCATAAAAATAATACCTCAGACAGACCAGAACATTTGTGACTCATGGTCAAGAACGACAAACTAGTACAAGACTCGAACTAAGATTAAAACGAACCATGAAAGTTCCAGTCATGTACAATTTGTGCAGGTACCTAGTTTATTGATTTTCAAAATATGACATGCAATGCAGATAAGGAAATTATTTTAAACAATGGTGAGTGATTGTGTTTCCTATTTTATACTTATATCGATACTCACTTTTATCAGTTACTTGGTAGCTACCTAGTTATTGTTTTTTATTTATTTTCACCTTTAAGTCATTTACAAATTGCATTCAGATTGATTGTAAATGCATTCTCCAAACCATTTGCCTACTTGGTCCATCACTAGAAGAACAGAATCAACCAAATTAACAGACAAAAAGTGAAATTAATAATAATAAATAATCAAAGTCGTGCCTACTACCACGCTAGCGTTGAAAATACAGCCTAGTTACTTGAGATAGAACATTACGTGTATTTCGCACTAGTGCCTATGGCTCGTGGTTTATCATCTCGTCATACACTCGTATGAAATATCCTATTTTCCGGACTAGTTGTACAATCCACTACAATACAAATTATTGCCTTTCTAAGTTTTGAATTTCATTATCGTAACTGGAAACACCAGAAAGTTGGCGGAAGATATCATTAAATCATTGTTTAAATAGAAGCAATGTTTATATAGAAGGGAGATAGTTAGCCAACCTTAAGGGATTTAAATTGGATTCAAATGGATGCCACATGTAGATGGCGACAGTGATCTCGCATCCAAATCATGTCGTAACTTGATTGAAACAATGGTACCATTGTTTAAAGAGAATCTTCTTTCTCTTTAAACAATGATGGTACAGCATTAAAATCAGGGGTTTTTGAAGAAACCTGCATTAAAATGACATCAAATATTCATGTTTGTAACTAATCACGCTAGATGACACTCGCGTTTGGGTCCAATACTTTTTCCACAGGCATTGACTATCTTGCTTCTATTTAAACAATGATAGAAGGAAAGTAAAATAGCCAACCTTAGGGGATTAATATTAGATTCAAATGGACACTATTCATGTAGTGGTCTGTGGTCAGTGGTCTGGCCTCCAAGACATGTCATAACTTGATTGAAACATTACAATCAGCGTTTCTTAAAGAACCCTTATTTGGTTATTTGGTTTTTTGGAAATATTTCAAAGATTATTCAAGGAATCGATTCACAGTCAATGGAATTATTTTTGTGGAGATTTATGAAACCTACAAAATGGATTTTCATACGACCGGATCGGTACATTTTCCACTAAGAAAATCCGGGAAAACCTCGAAAAAGAGAACACTTTTCAAAAATTTATAATTTTTATAAATTTGCAGCTGGACAAACAATATTGTGGAAACTGATGGATAATAATGTGGTTCAACTGTGCGCAACATGTTTTCTGTCCAATGTGTAGTTTTTGCACAATAGCGTTATAAACAATTTGAGGGCACATCCTTTACCTTTGTGACATATTCGTGAAACTGCTTTTAAATTGCAAACTGTTCAATTTTGTTATTTAGTTAAGTTTTAATTTTATAAGCTTTGTCAATAAGAATTCGTTTCTTCGACAAATAAAGTATATTTCTCTCTCTCTCTCTATCTCTCTCTCTCACTGGAAACGCACAGCAATTGACAAAGAGTTCAAGTATTTGGCAGCACCGTTGATCTTTTGTAGGCATCTGCTGGAGATACTGGGATATTTTCTCTCATCTATTTCCAAAATTTTTGCTCTCCCTTCAAAGCTAGCAAACAAGGAAGGTCTACTTTATATACTTCAGCGCCCTGAAAAACATCCTCTACATATTTGTCGCTGAAGTTATGGGACAGCAACTTTTGCAACTGTCCAATTCTTTGCATGTGAGCTCTAGGGAACCTCTAGGGATGACATTTCACTTAATATATAATCTAGAGAAGGAATAGATACACTGTGATGGAATCTCCACAGTACACAATACCGTGTGGGGAAGCACGTGCACCCCCCTTAAATTCGCCCTTGGGCACATCTTTCACGTCTTTTTCCTTTTTATGCTTACGATTAAAAAAGTACGCTCCTGTGAAGATGAATTTCTCAATTTTGTATCATGTATTTTAATATGTATTTTATTTTATTTACTTTGATATTTATTTGTGATTTGAATTTATAAGTATATTTTTATGATGAATAAATTGATTGATTGATTGATTGATCTTGCAAGATGCGCCGATTTAAGGAAAATCGTCGTATTCAAATTCTGTAAACGGCACCTAGAAGTAGAGATCAATAACTACAATTTGTATATTTTGGATTTTCACCTGAGGGGTGAGAAATGTGTTGAAAATATCACTGAAAGTTGATCAAAACACAAACTGCGTCCGAAGTCACCCGAAGTCGCACCAAAGTTAACTCGAGTTGAGTTCGGGCGACTTCGGGTGCACTTTGAAGCATTTAGAGTAACTTCCAGTGACATTTTCAACCCATTTCCCACCTCTCAGGTGAAATTCCAAAATATTGAAATTGTAGATATTGATCTCTACTTCCTACAGAATTTGAATCGGCGCATTTAGAAAGATTTTCCTTTAAATTGTTTATAACGCGATTGTGCAAAAACTCGGACAGAAATCATCTTGCGCACAGTTAAACCACATGTTATTATCTATCAGTTTCCGCAATATTGTTTGTTCAGCTTCAGATTTAAAAAAATTATAAATTTTTGAAAAATGTTCCTTTTTACTCTTTCTTATTGAAAAATGCACCGATCTGGTCGTATAAGAAACCATTTTGTAGGTTTTATAATTCTGTATACAACAGTTCTATTGACTGTAAAAAGATTTCTCCAATTCTTTTCGAAATATTTGCAAAAAACAAAAAAGTTCAAATTTTTTTCACTATTTCTTGTTTAAAAAATTCCACAAAGCGATTTTGCTGGGGCAAAAACCGGGGTTTTATTTACGAACTATCTTATAAAAAGTAGTATAGGCCGTTTGCGTCTTTTATTTTGTGTGAAAAGAGACTCATTTTTTATCTACAGCTTGGCCTAGTATATGTAGATGTATGTATGGAAAATGTGCTTGTATTCAATTGTTATTGAAGTTTATTTTTTACTTTTATTTCACTTTGTCAATAGGAATCATCATTCCTCAGACAATAAAGTAATTTTGATTTTATCCAAGACATAAATTAAATAGACAGTTTTGAAATAATGAGATCAAAGAGTGGTTCAATAAATAAAACAGTTTTTAACAAAATATAATAATATTGGATAATATAATATATCAACAATAATTTTTTTCTATAGTCTGTAAGTAATTCGAGTTATGTTCCATTTGGGGTTATGGATATCGATCGGTTCTACCATTGTATATTCTATGAAGTTTAAGTTCCAGTTTTTGTCAATCAATATCACAGTATGCGTCCTGGAAAAAAAACTTTTTTTAATATCTTATTACGTTTTCAATCAGTTAGTTTGTTAGTGTATAAAATTAAGCATACCTAGTTCCATATCCTTTTCGACCCATCTCAACAAATATCGAACTCAGGGGTTCGTAATCCTTTGGATATCTTTTCTGCAATTCATGGTCTGGTAGATTCCTAAAAAACCTCTCAAAGTTAGGAAATATCAAGGCTTTTGTTTTGGTGTTAGTTAAATGTTAATCTGGCGATTAAAACAGTATGGAAAGTAACAAGTAAATTTCTACAAGAAAAATAACTACTGTTTATTCTTTTACTCAATATATAATATGTTATAATATTTTTTAATTCTCTAAAAAAATTACTATCGACTATCGAAACTTTCCTCAATCGGGTCGCTTTCAGGCAACAACGCCACCAAGCTCACCTGATCTAACTCCGTGTGACTTTTTCCTCTGGGGACATCTTAAAAACAACTCTGCATGAGCTAGAAGGAAAAATTCGGAGAGCTTTCCAAGAAGTCACTCCCCAAATGATGAGAAACCTTTTACGTGAAAATATCACCAGAGTCAATAAATGTATTGACGCCGAGTGAATGCATTTCGAATATTTGTTTTAAATTCATTTTATATTCAAATCTATAAATTTGAATGCTTATAAATCTGTTTTGTTGTTATTTGAAGAATAATAATTGGAATATTCGGTATTTTATTTTGAAAAAATTACATCGTTAGAGAAAGGAATGGTTATGCTGAATATAGTGCAGACAAGAAAAAGTTGTCTATTATTCTAATTTAAGTTTTGGACCTATAGAGTATTGATGTTTTGCCGAGTTTTCCAATCTTTTTTGGCAGCTTTTTATAACGCTGACGAATGAAAACAAAATATTATAGTGCTATCAACTGTTATCAAGTGACGTGTGGTTTCAATTGCCAACTTTTCAATTTTTCGTTTTCATTTTGTTTCCACGGCCTACTCATTGAATTTCAATAATTATTTTTTCTGATCTAGTTTCTAATTAGATACCAACTTCAACTTGCGCTATGTCATTAGAAAGAGAATTTAGCTGAATAACTTGAAAAGAAACAAGAAAGTTTTTCCAAATTCAAAATATCTGTAAAAAAACACATAATTTCCTTACGGAATTGACATCATGCTGTCAATCTTTGTTCACTAATTTATGATTTTATTATGGTTTCATCATTATTGTATATGTTTACTCTGTTTATCAGTCATTTATGATATATTTGTTTGAATTGCTATTGTTAATCATTTTTATTATTATTATATTATATGTACAACTTCCTCATACCAGAACTTGTTCTGTCTGGAAGGTATTCACTCAATAAATAAATAAATACTTCCGTAGACTCCCGGTATACAATTAATTTCATACCTCGTCGTATCCTTCAGTAGTTTTATCAGTTCTTTCTCCAAAGAGTCCGCTTCTAGATTTTTCTGTATTATTTCAACGAACTTCCCCCTTCCTCGTAATACTTTTTGTGAAGGGTTGTACGGGGCGTTGTTACCAAAGCCTAACGTGTGTTTCCCCGAATACACGCAATCTATTTTTGGATTATTACTGCGGTGGTAGGTTTTCAGATTGTTTTCACTGAAAAACAAAATAAATGAGTTTAAATTAGCAATTGTCCAGGTATAATAATAATTATTATTATAATGTAGTCTCCTCTTTGACCATCCGAGTAAGACGTTTTCACTATAGCACAATCTTTTTCTCAGGGACACGGTGAAGAAATTTGACAACACTGCCATGTCGACCGTTAGGTAGATCAGACGATTCCATATTGTATTGCGATGAAAATAATCTTAACGGTTTTACTAATAATAAAAATGGATTGAGCAATCCAGACTTCTGCATTTAACCTATACCGATTGGTTAAAGCGAGATTGTTTCAATCACTTTGGCTACCAGTCGACGATGGTTCAGACCACGGCGACTGCAGACATTTTTTTAATGGCCCCAGGAATCGCACGTAAAAAGGTAAGACCTCGGTAATCCTTGGCTCGCACAAGTTTCGACTTCTGAGGGCTGCCGTTCGTAAGGGGACGACTGCTGGTTAACGGAAAAAACAATTTTAACAACATTCGTCGGCAAGTCTCCAACAGAAAACAACTACTGCCCCCTGCGACCATTGAATTATATCTGTTAGATTCTTGGCAAAGTATTCTGCAAGAACCACTTTGCAGTGCTCTCCCCATCTTAACGCTAAAACATGTCTCAACCCACATGGGGGAACACCTACGGACCGGTTTCATGGTTTTGCCAATAATCAGGGCAGGGCGGCTCACTCAACGCAATCGAAAAACACCTTGACCCCAAGATTCAAAGAGCACTCCGAATATGATTTTATCAACGAAAATGGATTTTTGAAAATCCAGTCTTTCAAAAATGTCCTATACAATAGGATTTTTGTCGGCAAGCATTGAACAAAAAATAATCCAACAACCTCCTACGTTTGCAGAATCATCCCTGCACAACACTTGATTCTGTGATTTTGTTTTTGAACAACCAACCAAAAAACAATCATGGATATGAGTTTGAGCTATCATTTGAACCCATCATCAGGCAGATTATATCACTAATTTCATATTTCAAGTTTATCCAACTGAAACAATCAGGAACAAAATAGCATATTCGGACCTCAACTGATATTCATCAGTCACGTTGATGGTTGCAACACAGAATGGTCTCAGATATGGTAGTGGGATTCACATTCATGTTTCAGTGAATCGCAAATAAGTGACATTCATTATTATCGCATGAACGTCTATTCGGTGCCCCGTTGGTCAGTTCGAGACATCAAAATGTGATGCAAAATGTGACTTAGCCCAATGTGACATTCCATTTATACTTCGGAATCGAATGCACATTAAGACCCTTTCGATGTAACAATGTGAAACTGGATGGACTGGTACTTATTTAAAAATGTGCTTCATTTTCTGATTCTCCTGTATGTCAAGAATAAAACAAAGCTCACCACGTTTCAACATAAATAGAAATCATACCTCAATATAGTATTATTCTCACTGATGAATTACTGTTCATATAAAATGGAATGCTAGAAACAAATGCGTGTGTTGATTCCGTATTATATACATTTCACAAACAAAAAAATCATCAAAATCTGTCTAAATCATGAAAAAAAACAATAAGAAATTGTAGAAATGTAGAAAAATCTATAATTCAACTCCAATCCTCTGGACAGCATTTTTTTCGCGGCGAAATCAGTACCTATCCTGTAAATCATTGAATTCATCTTTCTAAGTTTCTACTCACCGTTCCGGTCCTTGGAGGGATACAGTTCTTGGTTGATTTAATAATTCGGAAATTATAATTAACACATTTGATTTAACTATTGAAATAAAAAGAAGCAAACAGAACAACTACACACTATCAGAAGTACCTATAGAATATTTAAATGATGGCGTCAACCAAAACCAAAAACAAGAAAATTGTGAAGAATTCATAACACTTGGCATCACATAGTGGTAACAGTGATGTCTAAATGCAACTCAATTTGTCACTATAATAATCAGGAAAGCAACATCTCTTAAATGTTTGTGTGCTGTCTGACTTATTTCAGGTAGGCTCCTGACGTCAATGTGACGTTCTTTTGGATCACGTCAAAAAAGCTTTGTAATAAGTAACTTCATTAATAAGTCAGTTATTGGTCACATGTCCTTAAAGACCAATAATAATGACCAAGAATTGACGTCTTTGAGGTCAACTGTGCTAAATGGAATGAGTTGTTTGAACAACTATTACAGGGATTATTGTAAATTATAATGTGAAACACATCAATTCTTTTTTTTCCCCAGAAGATAGTTCGTTGATAAAAACCCCAGTTTTCGCTCTAGCAAAATCGCAAATTTTTTAAAAAATTTGTAATTTCTATAAATCTGAAGCTGGACAAACAATATTGCGGAAGCTGATGAAACATGTTGTTCAACTGTGCGCAAGATGGTTACTGTCCGATGTGTAGTTTTTGCACAATCGCGTTATAAACAATTCGCTGATTTCCTAAATTTCAAAATGTGTGTCATTGAGATCTTCATATCCGAAATGTATCGAAATATATATTTGTTTAATTTTCACATATCGTTTTTCGCCTGTTTTCAGAAGTGTTCTCTCACAGACATTTTACGTAACTGACACAATCCGACAACGTTGGAATCGTGGAGGCATTTGTCGATTGACTATTGTCAAGTCACTAATGTCATTTAATGTACGATCTGTCAGAGCTCTTACTGTTGATGAAAAAGGCTGCTGATATTAGCTGCTTTCCATTTAACGCGAGGAACTCCTCAGAGCTACCCAGAGCGTATGACCATGCGTTCCATTTAGTTCAAGCACCGATTGATATTCCCCTTGCCCCTCGAGAACCACCCGTTTTATAGGTGCAAAGGTGCATGAAGCACAAGTAGACAATAGTCAAAACGCGCATACATAGTTTTTTGGTGAAAAAGTCAGTGATAAAGTAATTTCCGATCTCAGGGGCTTGGAGCCCTGGGGCTTCGCACTCCTAAATGGAAAACGCCTATTATATTTACTATAGATTCTTGAATAACCGTTCACCAATATGGGACTCTTTTTATCGGTTCGACGGAGCAACTAGTATGAAAAAGTGGTAGCAAAAATTACCAAAATCTAAGTATGTTGTATGCTCGAAAACGGAAATAATCCGAAACTCACCTACCTACCTTGGGATGCTACACAACATTCAAGTCACAATTTTTTATATCATCATTACTGTTGTCAATAGTAGCTACAACAAAGTATGGCTTGCTTAATAATAATAATAATGAGGCTCTTTATTGGGTATGAAAAATACAACGAAAACTACAGCGGGACACCATAGTTTTTGTGCTTAGTACTTTGTGCTCAGGAACTATTCGGCACTTGATACAAATAGATCCCTACCTTTTCAGCTGCATATAAACCACAACATCATCATCATAGCCTGATCAAGCAGCCTTTTAAAGGATATTCATGCCATCAGAATGAATTCCGAATAAACAGAACTTTCTTCAACGTTTTCATACCTTTCATCTCCACTCTCGAATAGTTTGGATTGCGAGATAAAAATGCGTGAATCATTATATAATTTACGGGTGGCAAATTTCCACTGCTAGTTATAAAAAAGTTTTTCTCCATTTTCACAAGTTGTGAAAGTGATCTTCCAATAACAATTTCACGACAAGAACAACATAAACAATGTCAGCAAATGTCAGCGGTTTCATTGTTGTCAGATTCATATCAGTACCATCAACTTAGGTCAACAAAAAATACTAGAATCTAGTGAAGACATTCTAATTTTTCCTATGTTTCAAAGGCTCTAATTTTTTTATAACTGAATGTTGAGTTGAATCTTTCACAAGGTGGGGAGCTAATGCAAAATGGTTTCAAAAATTAACATTAATTTCGATTTTGGAGTTTTAGGAAAATAGCGAATTTAAGGGCACATCTTGCAAGATGTGCCGATTTAAGGGTAATCATCGTACTCAAATTCTGTAAACGGAATCTGGAAGTAAAGATCAATATCTACAATTTGTATATTTTGGATTTTCGCCTGAGAGGTGGGAAATGTGTTGAAAATATCACTGAAAGTTGATCAAAACGCTTCAAAGTGCGTCCGAAGTCATGCACCCGAAGTCGCACTGAAGTAACTCAAGTTGAGTTCGGGCGACTTCAAGTGCACTCTGAAGCATTTAGAGTAACTTCCAGTGCCATTTTCAACACATTTCTCACCTCCCAGGGGCCCAATTTTTGAATTGTCGGAATTGATCCTCTAGAGAAATATGACGTCATTTTCTCTCTATTTCTAGCAATAGGTAGGTAGGTGCCTATTAAATGACGTCATATTTCTCTTGAGAATCTTGAGAATTAATTCCGGCAATTAAAAAATTGGGTTACAGGTGAAAATCCAAAATATACAAATTGTAGATATTGATCTCTACTTCTAAATGCCGTTTACAGAATTTGAATAAGATAATTTCTCTTAAATCGACGCATTTAGAAAGATTTGCCCTCAAATTGTTTATAATTCTCTAGAAAAGTTCTATCGACTGTAAAAGGATTCTTCCAATACTTTTTGATTTATTCGCCAAAAAACAAAAGAGTTGTAATTCTTTAACAATTTCTTGTTTAATAAATTCCACAAAGAGATTTTGCTGGGGCTAAAACCGGGGTTTTCATTCACAAACTATCTTTTAAAAAGTAGTATAGGCCGTTTGCGTTTTTTATTTTGTGTGAAAAGAGCCTCTTATTTTTATATAATGAAATACTGAAATGTATGAAAAACGTACCTCAGCTCAACGCCCACTAAATTATATCCGTTGAATGTTTTCTCTTCCAATTGTTTCACGTACTCTGGAAATGTTTCGCAAGTTTCCAGATATTCCCTAACGATTGGCCCTCTTCCGCAGGCGTTTTCAGTACATTCGCCAGTTAGATTGAGTAGAGCAGAGAAACAGTGTGTCTTACCTTCGCCATTTCTTTGTTGTTTAGATGTGAATCCCAGCCACATGCCCCCTTCTCTTCCTTTTTCCATGTCGAGCCCTAAAGAGGAGAGAGCAATAGGGTTTAGAGTTAGCAATTATGCACTCGATTAGAATTCCGCAGCATAATAATAATAATATACGAGGATATATTGAAAAGTTCTTAGCCTATACTATAGAACCAAACAAAATTTCAATGTCAAAATATTTTATTACTCAACATATTCTCCTCTTAATTGGATACATTTATTACAGCGAACCTGCAACGTCTCTAGACCTTTCAAAAAAAATATTTCTTCTTGCTCTGCAAACCAGACCTCTACAGCTTTTATTACCTCCTCGTTGGAAGAAAATTTACGACCTTTTAAACTTTTTTTCAGTTGAGGAAAGAGATGATAGTCGGACGGAGTCAAATCTGGTGATTAAGGGGGGTGTTCTAGTAATTCAAACCCTAAATCACGAATTTTTTGCTTGGCAACATGAGATTTGTGTGCAAGGGCGTTGTCCTGCAAAAACAAAACACCTTTGGATAGCTTTCCGCGTCTTTTCTCTTTAATTTTTTCCCGTAGAGTGGTCAGTAATGTCGAATAGTAATCTCCAGTTATTGTTCCACCCTTATCCAAAAAATCAATCATGATTACTCCATGGCATTCCCAAAAAACTGAAGCAAGAACTTTTCCAGCAGATTTTTGGACACGAAACTTCTTAGGTCTTGGAGAACCGGAGTGTCGCCATTCCATCGATTGTTGCTTTGTTTCTGGATCGTAGAAATGTACCCAAGTCTCATCCATAGTAACAATTCGGTTTAAGAAGTCTACATCGTTTTCAAATCGAGCACAGATCGAACGCGATGCTACTACCCTTGCACACATTTGGTCAACATTCAGACATTTGGGGATCCATTTTGCAGCAATTTTTGTCATGTCCAAATTGACGTGAACTATATGATGAACGCGTTCGTATGAAATATTCAGTACTTCAGTTATCCGTTTTAGCACAATTCGACGGTCTGTTAAAATCATGTCATGAACTGCATCGATATTTTCGGGAACTGACACAGAAACTGGCCTTCCCGATCGGTCATCATCTTCAATGGAAAATTTACCTCTTTTGAAGCTTGCAGTCCAATTTTTCACGGTCGCATACGAAGGACATTGATCACCAAGGGTATTAAGCATATCTTCGTAAATCTGCTTACATCTTATTTAAATACAGGTACTTGATGATGGCTCGATACTCCAATTTTTCGATTTTCACAATTTCGATGGACATAATTGTTCTTTTAATTTATTGCGTAACTCTGGTTTACTTTTTTGACGTCAAACTTTACACTGACACTTCTAATAAGTTATTGTTCGTTGCTATGGTAACGCAATATTTTGTTTATGCAGGGAACTGGTCTAGGCTAACTAAATATCAATACATCCTCGTATATTTATTTCAGTTGATAAAATTGCAAACGATACAACGTCTCTATTGTACATCATGATACAATAATAAATCTGAAAGATGTCAACGGATACACGACCAAGAACATACACTGAGTGTTACACAAATAATGAAAACAATACAATAAACATTGTTAAATAAATAGTTGATGATTAAATAAAATAAAAGTGTTACTGGAAAAACTCGTCAAGAGTATAAAAATTTTTATCCAAAATAAATCTTTTCGTAATTTTTTTGAATGTAAATACATTTTTACAACTTTTTATACTTTCTGGCAATCTATTATAAACATCCATCAACCACATAACTCTTTTGAAAGAGAGTAGTACGATTCCTCAACATATCTGGCAGAACTTGGGCAGCACATTCTCTTATCGTATTTTCAAGGTGTTCTTCTCTGAAAGGTCTATGTTTATAAACCTCAGATTTTAAATATCTCCATAGAAAGAACTCGCATGGGATCAGATCGTGAGATCTGGGAGGTCATGAATTCACCGAATTCATTCAAAATTCTGCTCAAGGTGGAGTAGTTAACATGTTTGTTGATAATATGTTTGTTGGGATGATGTTCGTGGAATATTCTCACTGCTTCCCTGTACTTCTTGTAATTGTCTCCAAAAATTTAAACAAGATCTATTTTTTCTTCGTCGCTAAACTTATTATTCATTCTTGCGGGCAAGTTTCAATTCGAAAAAAAGAAAATTGCTCTTGACGAATTCACTTATTGAAAAAACCCAGAACGAATTGTCAAACTTGTAAATAACCTCGCTATTCAGGTTTTACAGGAAAACAATTCATAACCATCTCATATTATGTGGCCTAGTCAATTAATCTGCGCGGAATTACGAATATCCCTCATTTCGTAGCCAATTATTGTAAAGCTGATTTTCACGATCTTGGTGGTAGTAATTTATTGGTAGAGTTCGAATAGAGTTAGTACAAACCATTTGAATGGGAATACCTTACGTTTTTGCAAAAAAATCAATCTTGACTGAATTCTATGAAATGTAATGGAATATTGACACTTTTCAATTGTTTTTCCAATCATTACATAGCCGAGGTCATCCTAAAAAATAAACGGGAGTTTTTAAATCGATTCCTGATATACGAAAGGACATGGCACTGGGTACATGTATTCCTGGGGCCCGACAGATATTTTTTATTTTTGGTATATCATTCTAAAGGTCAACAGAAGCAACTTTCTTCATTATACTTTTTTTCTGCTCCTACAGGGTGAGCTTAAAATTTGGGTTGAATGTCCATTGTGAAAAATACTTTAAGTTGATTTTTCCTGATTTTTTGGGTATAATATGCTGTGAAAAATATCAATTGACTTCGAATGGTGTGCACACTTCCAGGATGAGGCAGAATACGTGATTTTTCTAAAACCTGTTTATTAACTTCTCGCCCAAGTGCGGACTTTTCATTGAATTTCTCTAAGCCAAAAGTTTTCCTGAAGTTGCTCGAGTTAGCATTTTTTTTATTACATGTTTGCACCAATATACAGTGTGTTTCACTTCTCGAGGAAGCACCCTCGTATCTTCTGTAATTTTTGACGTAGAATTATGAAAATTTCAGAATCGATAGATACACTAGGAATTAATTTACTGCACAAAAGGGGTCATCCTACGTGATATACACTGCACACCACCAGCGATGAAAAAATGGGCGGTTTCATCGCTGCTGGTGTGCAGTATATAATACGTAGAATGTCCCATTTTATGGAGTGAGTTCATTCCTAGTGTATCTATCGATCCAGAAAATTTCATGGTTCTACGTCAAAAATTACGGAAGATACCTTCCTTGAGAAGTGAAACACACTGTATATGGGTGCAAACATGTAAAAAACAAAAATGCTAACATCAGCAACCTCAGGAGAACTTCTGGCTTCGAGAAATTCAATTAAAAGTCCACTCTTGGGCGAGAAGCTAAAAAATAGGTTTTAGAAAAATCATATATTCTGCCTCATCCTGTAAGTAGGCACACTATTCAAAGTCAATTGATATTTTTCACAGCATGTTTTACCCAAAAATAAAAAAAAATCAACTTACAGACAGTATTTTCCACAATGGACATTAGACAATTTTTCAGCTCATCCTGTATGGTCAGAAAAAAGTCTAATGAAGAAAGTTGCTTTTTTGACCTCTAGAATGATATATCTAGTGCCATGTCCATTGTAATTTATTCAAAAAACTGATAAAATGAATTAATGAGTGATATCTCGAAAAACTCAAATATTTCTCAACTTCACATTTTTAAATGAGCCCCAACAAGGTCTTGAAAAATTTCATGCAAATGTTACTTATTTACCGAAAAAGATAACTTTTGAGATTTCGCCAATTTTGAAAAATGCGTGTTTTTAAGAAACTGAAAATCTCTCAGTATATCTGATAAGGGTTAAGTAGTTGCAATTTTTATACCCACGACCTCTTATTTGTAAAGAAAAAAAGAAATGATGTGATTGCCTATTTGAACATAATTGATAATTTTGAATAACTTTCCATAATTACAATTTCTGATATTATCATCAATAAAAATACTTTACGTGTACTAAATTCACATTTTTTGACACTATTCGTACACGACTGGCAAATTTCAAGATTTGATTATTCAAAATTAGGTTCTGGAATATGCAGAACTTTTTATGAAGAATAACTTTTTTTTGTAAAACGAAAAATAAAAAAGTTTTCCGTATGTCTCCAACTTAAGAGGACACACTGTATCTTTGTTTCAGAATTCATATGCTCTTGAATGAAGCCAATAGTTCAGTGTTACTTTAGTCAACTACAAAACCAACTAAGGTTAACGGTATTGAATTAAAAAACCAAATATCAACTGATGTTTATGGTCCATCACCATTTGAATGTATTAAATTTCAATATCATTATCTGAAAGGTCATCGACGTGTTGTATCTTACGTTGGTAGATTGAAAACAAAAGTGGTTACATAATTACCTCCGATAATACTCGTTTCGTCATTCTTAAAAGCAGGGCAAGCTGGTCTCACATAAGATTCATCTCTGTTAGTTGCCGCGATGAATCTAAACTGCCCTTCATCGGGGTTGGGATCCACATGTAAAAACAAAATACACATTTCCAAGATTGTCACTGCTGAACTGAATTTTCGTAGTGGTGTTCGAAATTTATATCTCTACTTTCAATCCTGCATGAATCCTGAACAAACAGATAAAATAAAAGAGCATAAACAATATTTGATACGACCGTTTTCCCATTGATCGGTTGAACATACTGGTTTGTTTTGACGAATATTTTCTTCATATATAAAATTTCTCATAAGAGAAATGCAATTATCGGAAAGTTACACAGGTAATTGCACTGCGAAAACATCCTGTCGCCATAACACCACAATAGTATATTGTGTATCTAGTAGTAAAAGCAATACATTCCCGGACGACAATGTATGACATTGAAGTCTGGGAATGCACTTTTACTACGAGGTACACATACTATTTTTTCTGAAATCGCAATCAGCATTATCATAAATTGAGGATTCGAAATTACGTGCTTTCCTGAAACGTCAGAGTGACAACCATAAACCAAAGACCGATTTTGACGGCCTAGGTACTTTCCCAAGTACTTTCCCAAAGTACTTTCCCGTATCGTTTTCGATACGGGAAAAATATTTTTTTCTGAAATCGTTCAAGAATGCCCACTTTCTCGGAGCAACTGCAGGCCTCAAAATACGCTAATCTAGTATTTTAGTCCGTTGCTAAGCAACGAACTTTCCCGGACCGTTTTCGGACCTAAACGGTATTACTAAAACATGTAGTAGACGTGTGTATGAAACAGAAATTCAATTACACCAAGCAATAGAGCATAAAATGAGTGAGTTTTCAACAAAAATACTAGTAGGAAACCGACTATGCTATCACATGAAAGACAGCCCGTAGTTATATTGTGTTATGTTTTTGACTCGCAACTGTCATTCATTAATTTGTTATAAACATTTGAATAACAAAAATCGTGTTTTTTTAAATAGTTTTGCTTATAAAATAAAAACTAATAGCGCAATCTGGTTGCTTCAATGAGAATATTTGTAGATAATTAAAATACGAACTAAATGGGATGTTATACGACCCGGTCGAATCATTAGTAACGAAGAAAAACTGGAAAAACCGGAAAATTTTGCGATTTTTTGAAAAATTCATAATTCGTCCATTTTTCAAGAACTAGGATTGGCCTTTCTCATGAAACTATTGAATCATGTATACTTTATGTGTTTACAAAACAGGCACTGTCGGATCGTTACTTTTGGCACAATTGCAATTTAATTTTTTTTAACTGCACTATCTTGCAGCGTGTCTGGATGCTCTAGTGATAGCGCGATTTCAATTTCTCAAACAGATTATGAAAGTAGAAGTATAGTACTACAAAACGTCTATTCTCATTTTGCGCTACAATGGTGGGAAATGGGTGAAAAATGCTTGCAAACATGACTGAAAATGGTCGAGCCCGCGTTAGCTGCCGAGTAGTATGACAGTCCGGGAGATGAGGGGAATTCTTCTAATGAAAACGTTACTTGATAATACGCTTCCCCTCATCTCCCGCTCTCTCATACCCTCGAACGCTTTCACCAGCTCGGCTGTTTTCAGTAATGTTTTCAAGCATACGAGGATGTATTGATATCTAGTTAGCCTAGACCAGTTCCCTGAATAAACAAAATATTGCGTTACCATAGCAACGAACAATAACTTATTAGAAGTGTCAGTGTAAAGTTTGACGTCAAAAAAGTAAACCAGAGTTTACGCAATAAATTAAAAGTAAAAATATGTCCACCGAAATTGTGAACATCGAAAAATTGGAGTATCAAGTACCTGTATTTAAAAGGGTTAAGAGGTAAGCAGATTTACAATGATATGCTTAATACCCTTGGTGATCAATGTCCTTCGTATGAGACCGTGAAAAATTGGACTGCAAGCTTCAAAAGAGGTATATTTTCCATTGAAGATGATGACCGATCGAGAAGGCCAGTTTCTGTGTCAGTCCCCGAAAATATCGATGTAGTTCATGACATGATTTTAACAGACCGTCGAATTGGGCTAAAACGGATATCTGAAGCACTGAATATTTCATACGAACGCGTTCATCATATAGTTCATGTCAATTTGGACATGAGAAAAATTGCTGCAAAATGGATCCCCAAATGTTTGAATGTTGACCAAAAGCGTGCAAGGGTAGTAGCATCGCGTTCGATCTGTGCTGGATTTGAAAACGATGTAGACTTCTTAAACCGAATTGTTACTATGGACTTGGACTTGGGTACATTTCTACGATCCAGAAACGAAGCAACAATCGATGGAATGGCGACACTCCGGTTCTCCAAGACCTAAGAAGTTTCGTTTCCAAAAATCTGCTGGAAAAGTTCTTGCTTCAGTTTTTTGGGATTGCCATGGAGTAATCATGATTGATTTTTTTGATGATGGTAGAACAATAACTGGAGATTACTATTCGACCTTACTGACCACTCTACGGGAAAAAATTAAAGAGAAAAGACTCGGAAAGCTATCCAAAGGTGTTTTATTTCTGCAGGACAACGCCCCTGCACACAAATCTCATGTTGCCAAGCAAAAAATTCGTGATTTAGGGTTTGAATTGCTAGAACACCCCCCTTATTCACCAGATTTGGCTCCGTCCCACTATCATATCTTTCCTCAACTGAAATAGTATATTACGTATCAAGTGTTGTAAAAAGCATATTACGCACGAATGGAAAAATTGCGCACGAGCCGCGTAGCGGTGAGTGCGGTAATTACATGAGTGCGTAATTGCTTTACAACACGTAATACGTACTATACTTTTTCTACGACTCTTATATACTGGATGGTGCGTTTGATTAAGCTTTAAGTAATAAAAAAATGAAGGTAACTAACGCAGTTTATGGTTTAATTTCCAACAACAACAAATTAAATCTAAGAAAATACAATTTTGTACTATATAGCATAGAAATGATGAACAGAGCGAGGAGGGTTTAAATGTTTTGGTCAATATATTAAAATAGGCGAGCAATACATTTTCGGAGTACGTACTCACGTGGTTATCCATACTCCATTCCATAAATTTTTGATAGGCTTTTTCATATCTATCCTTTGATTTTTGCGGCAGAATATTCTCCATAGCAGAAGCAGCCTGAAGAACAATTTCCGGTGGCGTTGCGCTCATTTCATTATCGGAGTTGCTCATATTTGTAGATATAAAATTAAAGATCGGATTATAATTTATGAAGTATCGATTTGAACTTCAAATCTCAAAAAGTGACAATGTCACTGTCAAATATTTAAAACGCAAGACAGATAAATGTCACGATTTGAGTGGTTCAAGAGGCAACTTGATTGTTACCTATTATACTAGCCATCATATCATGACGCACAGTTGTGCGTTTTTATTCTTTACGCACAGTTGTGCGTAAGAATGGATTTACTTATAGAGTGAACTGTTTGTAAAACAATGTTTACTAACTTAGGAGTAGAAAAAAAAGTTTAAAAGGTCGTAAATTTTCTTCCAACGAGGAGGTAATAAAAGCTGTGGAGGTCTGGTTTGCAGAGAAAGAAGAAACATTTTTTTTAAAGGTCTAGAGACGTTGCAGGTTCGCTGTAATAAATGTATCCAATTAAGAGGAGAATCTGTTGAGTATTGAAATATTTTGACATTGATACTTTGTTTGGTTCTATAGTAGGCTAACAACCGTATGCATAGTCAATCGCCAGCGACTCGCCAGAGTTTCGCCGTTCGCTGCACGAGGATTATAATGCACAGTCGAGCTCCAAAAACGTGAAAACTACGCGATAAGTCACATTTTGGCGAAACGCTGTCGATGTACCACTTTTTTGGAGCTCGACTATGCATTATAGTTCTTGTGTAGCGAGCGGCGAAACTCTGGCGAGTCGCTGGAATTGACTATGCATATTGACTATGCATAAGAATTTTTCAATATATCCTCGTATTTCACCCATTTCGCAGCATTTTAGCGCAAAATGAGAATATACGTTTTGTGGTACTGTACTTCTACTTTCAAAATCGGTTTCAGAAATTGAAATCTCACTATCACTAGAGCATCCAGGCACGCTGCAAGATATTGCAAAAAAAAATTCAGATTGCAATTGTGCCAAAACTAATGATCCGTCAGAGCCTGTTTTGTGCACACACAAAGTACACATGATTCAACACTTTCATGAGAAGGACTAACCCTGCATCTTGAAAAATGTCGGAGTTATGAATTTTTTAAAAAAATCGTTAAATTTTCTTGTTTTTCAGGTTTTCCTAAGTTACTAATTATTCGACCGGGTCGTAAAATATCCCATTTTGTTTGTATTTCAATTATCTACAATTCTTTCCATTGGAGCAACCATATTGCTCTATCAGTTTTAATTTTATAAGCAAAACTATTTTAAACAACTTTTTTTTTGTTATTGTAATGTTTATAACAAATTAATAAATAACAGTTGGGAGTCGAAAACATACCAAAATATAACTATGGACTGTCTTCCATGTCTTCCGGATTTCTACTGGTATTTTTGTTAGGAAAAAATGCTCTATTGATTGGCCTGAATCTAGCTCGTAAGCTAACAAAAAAAACGAAACTCTGGGCAATTTTCAGCTTCAACACTCCATATACAGTGTGTCCAAGATAAGAATGAACAGCATGGGGATATCGGAAACGGTAAGAGTTACGGAGTCGATTAAATTAGAGAAAAGTAGCGCATTTATGTGCCCAAAAATATGCCATTTAAAAAGTTTCAATATTCCGAGTAGTTTCGTTTTTATTTTCTCCTACTTTATTTTCAAAGGAAATGTAAAACAAATAGCACTTTGTCATTGCCACTTTTCAAGGACTACCTGATAACGTAAACAGAATTTTTCTGCGACGTTTCGTCTTTTAGAAAGCATTATCAACTTTTTATTTTTATATGGGCCGAAACTAATGTATACCCTGTATACGACTCCATTTTTCATTGTGAACACAGCAACGTATCACACAGTATGATTTCAGAACCATTTCTCGCGCAAAATGAAATTTAGTGATTACTGTTTTTCTTCAATTTTAGATAGTAGGCGCTGGAAAAAATGTCATATTTTGATACATGAAATAAATTAATTAGTCTTATTTATACAAGTATAAATTTTAACTTACCACTTGCCGGAATTTTTGCGTTGTTGAATACAAAGATAAGTCGCAATATCAAAACTTTAGTTTATAAATGTAGTTGTAATGTAATAACAAGGAGCTAATATGAGTAATATCTATTACAGGAAAATAAACAGAAACTTATAATAAGTGTTCAAATAACTCGCCGTTATTTTCTAAGCACAAGTAGGCTCTTCTCACAGACGAATTTAAAATTTGAGTCAACATATTCGGAAAAATATTGTTAAAGGATGCAGTAACCGATCTTAGAAAATTTTCTTCATTTTGAAAATTATGATTCTTGATATATCCCCAAAGGAAAAAGTCTAGTGGGGTTAGGTCGGGGGACCTTGCAGGCCAGGATGTATCACTATGAGTACCAATCCACTGTCCAGGGAAGCGACGGTTCAAATAATCACGAACAATTCTAGAGTTATGTGCTGGAGCACCATCTTGTTGAAACCAGCAGCTGTGAGTTGAAACCGCTAATGGTAAATTATCTAGAGCGTCTTCCATATCATTTACTAACAAATTTTTGTACCGCTCTGCTGTTAAATTGTTTTGGTAGATAAAAGGCCCGAAACGATATTGATGTCTGAACACTTTGTGTACACGCGGATTTTGTTGTGATCAATAATGAACATTCCGCCTATTAAAAATACCATTGTTGGTGATCATAGTTTCATCAGACCAAATTATTTTGAAAGAGAAATTTTCATCGTCTTGGCATTTTCTAGTGTACCATTCACAAAAGGTTCTCCTTGCATCGTCACCTGGTCTGAGTCCATGACAAATCCTAAATTTATATGGATGATATTTATTTTTTCTTAAAATGAAGTGAGCGGTGGATTTGGCTACTCCAGTATTATCTTCAATGGTGCGAGTGGATATCTCAGGATTTTCGACAACGGCCTGTAACACATCACGCTGACTTTCTTCATTAGATAGTTTTCGTCAGGAAACCACAGGTTTTTTAAATGATCCGTATTATTTTAAATTAAAAACTAACCGTCTAAATATTGATTTACCAGGTTGTCGCCTCTCTGGATACTTATTAGATTACGCACGTTCAGCATCAACACAATTTCTTTGGCACAAAATGTAACATGACAACATATCAAATTTTTCAGTATTCGAAAAGCTGCCGTTTTCCATTTTTAGCACAAATTAGGTAGGTTACGAGATGTAAAAGTAAGAACGGTAATATGTCAAAAATTCTACCAAACTACAGTATTATTATGACGACAGAACATTATGTGTAATTTTTTCCAGCGCCTACAATCTAAAATTGAAGAAAAACAGTAATCACTAAATTTCATTTTGCGCGAGAAATGGTTCTGAAATCATATTGAGTGATACGTTGCTGTATTCACAATGAAAAATGGAGTCGTATACAGGGTATACTTTAGTTTCGGCCCATATAAACATACAAAGTTGATGATGTTTTCTAAAAGACGAAACGTCGCAGAAAAATTCTGCTTACGTTATCGTGTAGTCCTTAAAAAGTGGCCATGGCAAAGTGCTATTTATTTCACATTCCCTTTGAAAATAAAGCTAGGAGAAAATAAAAACGAAATTCTTATATTTCGGTTTTTCTCGGATATCTCCGAATATACTCGGAACATTAAAACTTTCTGAATGGCATATTGTTGGGCACATAAATGCGCTACTTTTCTCTAATTTAATCCACTCCGTATCTCTTACCGTTTCCGATATCCCCATGCTGTTCATTCTTATCTTGGACACACTGTATACAAGACTAGACATGGGGTAGAGTTGGGCCCATCGACACTTTTGGTAACTAAATCGAGTACAACAACATACCAAAGTATCAGAAAATTTGACCGGTTGCCACTTTGCTTAAGAAAAGTGCGGGGTCCTTTACTGTTTCGTTTTTCAAATTATTCCTTGATTATATTCTCGCGTATTAACCGACATTGTCAAGAAATGCACTCAAATATACACATAACTAGGTAATAATGATCACCAGAAACAAGTTTTCAAGTTCCTGCTCATTATCTTCATCAAAATACATCAAGGTCGGCTAACTTCCGAAAGACTGATACTTCGGGGTCTCATGGCCAAGTTTAAGAGCAGCACCATAATATTCAATGTGAGAGAAGCCACAACTGTTGCCATTTACTATTTAGTTCCTTGCAGATTCTTATTGGTAATGTGTTGTTTTAAACATGACAAGCATTGAATTTAACGAAATTGTCCCAAACAAATCAAACAATGGTAAGTGTGTTTACATAAATAATTTGTTCATAACGATTCTAATAGACTGTAACTTTTTATTCATTATCTAGTTTTTTGTTTATCTTAGATTTGATTCGAATATTTAACGGAGGCTTCCATTATGTTTATTTTGCATTGTTTGGTTTTAAATAAATTAGAATAACTAACTATGAGTCAACAAACTGATAAGTCGAGATAAATATAATCCAAATGACTAGAAGAAATTTAAAGCGCGTATTCAATTTCATATTGATTCAGGAAATCATGAGAATGAAGTACCTATTATAATAATAATAGGTATTGAAGTACCTATTTCAATAATAATAATAATAGTTCGTGAAAGGAAATGGGACGGTTTATATTGTTTTTTCGGGTTTTACCAATTTTCTTGGATATTAATATGTACATGTGAAATGGAATACTGGACGACTGTGGTGCTCCACAGTGAGAACAAATCTCTTTCTCCTTTATACACACCCCTTCCATAACTATATTGTTTACGGTTCTCTTTCTTTCTTTGATAGTCTGTCAGACAGTCTGACAGCTCGTTTCCAAAGTGTCCTTAATGTCCGGGTGTTCAGATCCTGCTAACTTTGGACTTACCCTGTATATCGTGAGTATGTGCAGGAATTCTAATACTCTATAGTGGATTTGTATCGTCCATATCAATGATCGATGAATAGTTGATTTGGTTTATATTTTCGAAAATATTTCTTTTCAATGGCCATTTGAAATTTTGGAAAGTTCGACTTCAGCACCCTGTATAATGGAAACATTTGATCAGCATCACGAGTTTTACAATATACAAAAAATTTGAGCAAATTTACGGAAAGCCAATTTCCCATTGAAACCGGGCGAGGTCCTCTCGCGATTTTTTATAAATTCATAACTCCGCCATTTTCCAAGGAGTAGGGTTGGCTCTTCCATGAAAGTATTTGAACATATTGTGTACTTTATGTGTGTACTAAACAGGCGCTGCCGGACCATTAGTTTTGGAACAATTGCATTTTGAATTTTGTTGCGTGTCTCTGGATGCTCTCTACAGGGTGATTCACGACGTTGTAGTACAACCATAAGTTTTATGGACCAAGGCCATTTCATATTTGGTATCGAAAAATGCCTTGTTGCGTTTTTGACGGATATACAGGGCGATATTTGAAAACATGTGAATTATTCTACTTTAAATATCTCTAAAAGTAAAAAACTCAATCATATGAAATTTAGCACACGGAGAATGCTCCCTGAGCTCAATGAAATGGGTTTAAAAAAAAATTATTTCAGGTCCAGACTTATTTTTTTTTAGATTTTTATTGTTTTTTATAAACAACATGTAAGCCAGATCAGACAATCTTTATTTTTCTCACTTTTAAGCTCAAGGACCATACAGAGGAACTGTTGAAAAAGATTGAACGCGGAAGTATTTGTTGCAGACATACAAATACTAAATTCAGTTTTCTAGAAAATTTAATTCAGTTGACTCAACGATAACAATAACATTAAAATAAATAAACACTACTTAAAAAGACTTAATCTGATTTAAGTTGAATAAAACGCGGAAGTTTTTGTTTTCTGCAGAAAAAAATTTTACTTTTAAAAATTGAATCATTTTAATGGATTCACGTTCTGCTCATGACTCATGCGGCACTACATCGCCTTGTATATCCGTCAAAAACGCAACAAGGCATTTTTCAATACTATAAATGAAATGGCCTTGGTCCATAGCACTTATGGTTGGACTATGTACAATTCGTCGTGAATCACTCTGTATAGTGATATTCAGATTTCAATTTCTCAAACAGATTTTGAAAGTAGAAGTATAGTACCACAAAACTTAGATTCTCATTTTGCCCCACTATGCTGCGAAATGGGTGAAAAATATTTGCAAACATGACTGAAAACCAGTTTAAACTTCCTCTTGAAGATGATCACTTTGCGATTGAAACACGTGTCGAGGTGTTAAAAATAGTAGTTTGGTGTTGGGATAAAACTCCAGTATATTCTTTACACTACTAACCCTTAGAGGTTGGAGCAATAAAAAATATGTACATGAACTGTTTTTGAAAATTTGCTAAAGCTCACACAACTGAAGACCCTAATAGCACATCATGTCCCAGGGACGTCCCTATTTGGTACACATCATGTCCGAATGTCCGGGACTTAAAATCATTGTCCTTGGGACGTCTGATTCAGTGCATTTTCATGAATTTCCCCAAAGGAATTCCTTTGGATGTCCCAATCGATACATCGTATAAAACTTCTCTGCGAGGACGTCTTTGGGATGTCCTGGATCGGATATATTTTGTAATGTTTCCTAGGATATCCATCAGACGTCCTTGTTAGTAATAAGTATTCTGGCATTTCTTTGAAAGGACGTCCCATGGTTGTCCTGGTACGGGACATACAGAAACATCCCGCATGAATGAATATTGGACGTCCCAATTGGTTAATCTTAGAATATCTCCCTGCGAGGACTTTTTTGGGTTGTCCTGGTTCGGATATACTTTGTAGAATTTTCTAGGATATCCATTGGATGTCCTGGTTGGCATGTATTTGGTATGTCTTCGAAAGGACTTCCTATGGTTTTCCTGGTATGGGGACATTCTGGAACGTCCTTGATGAATGTACATCGGACGTCCCAATCAGTGAATTTTAGAAAATGTCCCTGCGAGGACTTCCTTGGGATGTCCTGGATTGAAAATATTTCGTAATGTTTTCTAGGTGCATCCATCCAAAGATGAAGGATGGATGATCATAAAATTATAACAAAATTCGAAAACAGTTACAATAATCGGGCCTCCATGTGTGCCCAGTACCCGTGTATACATCCCAGCTAGTAGTTTTACAGAAGAAGTATAAAAAGGATCGCTTATTCACAATAGATCTAAACATTATAGCGAAAACAACCCATCTGAAATAAAACCCTTTTCACTAACAATAAGGTCATCAGGGGCCATATTCTCGAATTTGTGTGTAGGTATGCCAATACAACAATGAAATTGAAAAATGTATGTTTGTCTCTCTTGTTCGTATACGAATTGAAACCGAACAATTCCTCTATGTATGGGTTCCGTGCATAAAGTTGTTTTCTGTGTTTTGTGTTCTGTGTTCAAGTGAAGTGTTGACGAATCGACAGACAATTGTTGAGTATTTACCAGCTATGGCGGCTTTTCTATCATCTTTTGTGATTAGTTAGTTTAGTGACTATTGTGGAAGTTATTTTGTGTTCATTCAGTATAGTTATATCAATAAATGAAAATAAAAGTTTTGTTCTACTATTCAATAGTTATTACTAACCTATTCAACACTGTTTTGAAAAAGGTGTTTCCGTAAGTGGAGTTGTGTGTATCCTTTAAACATGTTCAAACGAAAACGAAATATATCAAAACGCCAGCGCAATAGAATCGCTAAACGATTGCCAGAAACTTTAAATAGAGGAGTATCGACTGATTCAGATGTATCTGATGTTTCCAAAACCGAATTGAATGACTCTGAGAGAGTGCTGTGCTTACCTAGTAAGTACATCTAGTACCATCCAAATTGGTATCTTCAGTAATCCACAACAATAGCATGATCTCAGTCCTGAAAGAGATGTACGAACAAACACATTTGATAATTCTGCACGTCCTAAGGACGTCCCTGATGTACTTTCGATTGATGTAATTCGGGGACGTCCAATTAACATCCCAGGTGGATGTCGATTGAGTATCCTTATATAGAACGTCCAATTTTGGTGAGAAGTCGAAACATTGGTACTTCCCTCGGATGTCCAATGGACGTCCGCGGTACCAATACTGCACGTCCTAAGGACGTTCCGAACGTCCTGAGAGGATGTCCTTGGATTACCATCGGACTTCATGGTGCTATTAGGGGACTATAAGGATTACAAAGTGGTATAGTTTTTGAGAGACGTTGACAAGCTTACTTCTGTAGACTTATTTCTAATCTCGTGAATAAGTAGCAATCTAATAAATTGTGCAAGTTTCTGCGCTGCTATCAATCTCACCTGTCGGTGCGCCAATGAGTTACAAATGGAAATGTGTTTGATTTGTTCCTCATATTCGAAAAAACACTTTCGATTCAGAATTGAGGTTAGTCTTATTTTGTGACATTTGGACGAAGATGGTTACCTTAATGATTACACAATGTGCTAGTTTATTTTTTTTTATTATGGAATAATTCTAAATATTTAAGTAAAATGAAACAAAAATGTGAAAGAATCATTGAAATATCTCTAGAAATGAAAAAGTTATGGGACTTTGACGTTGCACTTGGAAGAATAATTTCACGGTACGCAGCGCTCTAGTGTGTGACGTCACGCCACATGAATGAGGCGAATGGTATTCGCAGAGAGCTTACAAATTTATCGGTGTACAATCACTTGCGCCGTTCGTGTCGTGTATTGTTCATTACACGATGGCTGAAATTAAAAAAATACCCTACAAATATTGTATTGTGTCTATGTGTAAAAGCACGACAATTGAAAACACCAAAACATTGTTTTGTCATGTACCAAATGACATGAATAAAAGGAAGAAGTGGTGCAAACTAATGAGGCGTGACTTAATTGGACCTAAAATACTATACAGGGTGTCCGGTAAACCTTGTACAATATTGAAACTGGCGATAGACCAGATCATGACTGTTCAGAATATCGGAATTTCGCCTCGGTAAAAATATCACCGTTTTCGAGATAATGGGCATTTTAGGAATTTCTGGAAAATCGCTACCTCACCTTGGAATTTTGAGTGCCATGTATACAAATTGAGACAAATTCAAATATCTTTGCTGCTGAAGATTACTGATGAGTGATGCTATCAGACGTACAAAACAGTTTTTCAGAAAGTAAAATCTTTTTTCAAGAAATGAGGGTAAAATGACAGATTTGAGTTTCATCAATTTTTTTAAAAAAAGTTTGACATTATTGTCTTAAAGAAACATAACCAATTAGAAGTGGACATTTATTTCAAAATAATGCTCATTTTTTTCAGACTCTACCATGGTATTAAACAAACTATAATTATTTTTGGAGGAAGTGATTTCCATTGAATTAGGCGTGGTTTTAATCTAGGCTTCCATCGACTTTTATACTTTCGCCCAAAAGTTATTTTATTTCGATTTTATCAAGATGAAATGTGGAAATGATTATTAATAATAAAGAATAGACTGCTTGGTAGCATTAAATAGTATGTCAATAAATTTAACTTCTAGTAATTAAGCCTAATTAAATTATCGAAATGAAATGTCGATTATCCGACATGGCATCGATTAAAACGAATTTTTGTGATAAATGATTGTCCAACATCCAGATTCCAACGAAATTTCAGAGACCTACAGATATACAGGGTGTAACCAAGTAGGCGCAAATTTTTTTAGGACGTGAATCCTTGTCGAAAATTATAAACTTTTCTAACTCCTGTGTTGTGTCCGTAGAAGCAATAGTTTCCTGATGAAAAAATAAAATACAGCATTGTGCATGCACGGATCTTCTGTAAATAGAATTGAAAAAATCTAGTAGGTGACTGTCACATTTTGTTTGAACAACTTGTGACTTCTGTCGTAATTTTTTGAAATTATTCTACTTGTTTCATTCAGCGGTATTTATTTCTTTGTCATGCCGTACACACGTTATACTCCCCGAGAACTACATTGCAGTACATTTATGATGAATGTGTAGGTAGTGCTACTGCTGCAGCAGCGCTTTATGCAGAACGATATCCGATTGCACAATGCCGCTCAGAGAATTGCTGATTTGGGGGGCTATAACCTATAATGCATTTGAAAAGGTTCTTCGTGAAAAGATGTCGCCTCTGCGTACGAGTGGATGGAAAATAACATTTTTGTAATATTATTCAGTGCGATGTTGAATAGTCGTTATTGTGGTTTATAGTGTATGTTGATTCAAAAAAACGTTGAATTAGCATTTACTTCTTTACATCTCATTGAATGCTTCTAAGCAGTTGATTCGTTATTACTCATAATTATTTAATCATTTCATCTTGATAGGATAAAAATAAAAGACATTACTGACAAAGAATAATGGAGTTGATTTTATCTCAGAATAACATCACACTCTAATATAATCGAAATTCTACTCCTTCCAAAATTTATTATCGTATGTTTTATACCATGGAAGAGTCTGGACAAAATGATTCTTTTGTAATGAATATCTACTTCCACTTGGTTGTTTTTTTTTCAAACAATAATGTCAAACTGTTGATAAAAAAATTGGTGAAACTCAAATCTGGCATTTTACCCTCATTTCTTGAAAAATTGTATCGTTTTCTGAAAAACTGTTTTGTACGTCTGAAAGCATCACTCATCAGTAATCTTCAGCAGCAAAGATATTTGAATTGGTCTCAATTTGTAGACATGGCACTCAAAAATCCAAGGTGAGGTAGTGATTTTCCAGAAATTAAAAAAATGCTCATTATCTCGAAACCGGTGAGATTTTTACTAAGGTGAAATTCCGATATACTGAACAGTCATGACCTGGTCTATCACCAGTTTCAATATTGTACAAGGTTTACCGGACACCCTGTATACGTGTGCCTTGGCGCGGCTAAGGACCTAACACGTAATTATTTGTGGTGTGACGATCTCAGACATGTGGTATGGCGATTTCAGACATGTGGCGTGACGTCACAGACGTGTTGGAGACCAAAGACGGTCCGCGCTAAAATACGTAAATTTAAATAATCTATATCTCAGTCATTTATTGATGGATTAAAAAAAACACCGATTTACTAATTTTGATCTATATTTTAATTTCATCGCGTCAAATATAGTATTTTCAACATCACTAAACTCTGTATCCTTGCCAACTATTTCATGAGATCATTTCATAAACGCTCCAGTTTCTGGGTAGTATCACGACTCATGTACCACGTATTGCAAAGATAAACCAGCACAACTAGCACATTCTTCTTATCTGAAATAAAACAATCATACGGATAAACCTTATCTTCATAGGCATCTGCTCCAGTTTGATCAACTTGTTGCATTATTAATAATTAGTCATTTCATCTTCATACAAAGCATTGTCTGTTGATCGTTCATTTCGATATTTCTCTCCGTGAAGTGAAGCAGTTCGAATTGAGCTTTGAATTGAGGTGGAACATGTGATGTTCGTTGATTTTTATAAGTGAAATGAAGAGAAAGATTGCCCTAGGACCTGGTATGTGATATTTCATTTTATATGATTGCCGCGGTGATAATATATACAGTGTGTATCAGCCAAATGACATAATATTTCATCATGTGAAATAAATAAATATTTCACATGTGGAATTTGGCGTACTTGGCGAAAGACAATCATTTTTTCAGTGAAATGGATTATAAGAAATCCAGTCTTTCGCAAATTTCCTCAATAGGAGTTTCGTCTCAAGCATGGATCAGATTATTTTCTGTTGCCCAGTTAGGTCTCGATGATGAGAAAAGTGAGCAAAAACCATTTCAGCAATACTTATGAAATAAAAAAAACCTACAAAAAACTTCGTTTACTTTTGTGTAAAACGCCTGGCTTTAGTAAATTGTTGTCTGACTGCATCACAGTAGTTGTCATTGTTATTGTCGTTCGAATTTCGTTAACTGCATGTCAGAAAAATGGTTTGATCATTTAAGGGTTAAATAACAATGGAAGTTACTTGCTTATTTCATGAAAAATTTCCAAATTTCCCAAGGAACAATTATTAAAATAGAGAAGCAGTTTCGCGAGCATGGGCTTGCAAGGCAGATAAAAAAAGCAGCTGCCAATGCAATAAATAATGGTTCCCAAATTGGATATTCTGCTTGAGTTTGTGGAAAACCCACATCTTTACTGTATTCACATTTCAAATGGATGATGTTATGCAATAATGGGTCAAGCCACAGTCAGCTAGGTTCGTAAAAAATATCAAAATAGTTTAGCAGATCATGGAATGATGGAATGTGGTTTAATACTATCGGGAGCCCCCTTACAATTGCGGGTTGACTCATTCTTGCTTATTGCAGAGTAACACTTTGGCTATTCCAATGAATGATAGCTCAATTATTAAAAAATGTGGCTTGACTCATTGTTGTATAACACCATCCAAATACGTACGATGTAATTAATGATCAATGCATGCTTGCCGCGTTTCTACCTCGTGATCACCAAGTCTCGCAATGCTATTGGTCGTTAGAACATCAACCTGACCCATAGAAATATATATACATTATATACTTACTCTAGAATGCTAATCCCGCCAATTTTCACGGCGAAAAGCATGCCGCGTATGTGAATCGTTTACGATTGTGCGCATGCTCGTCATCAGTGTAGTTTGGGTAGATCGTTGCCAAGTTTGAAAATCTGTTGGTGTTCCAACCCTGAGTTTTGTGTCTTGAGGCAATAAAACCCATGTCATTTGAAAGAGAGAAATTTGACAGCGCATTTAGGACTTTTTAAAACCGAAAAGAACCTTTTAGAGATAGATTACTCCGAATTTTAGGCGCGAAAGAAACTTATTTAATACAATAATTTACCCTATCTTACTGTAATTATAATGACCGTGCAACAGTGCTTTTTCATCAACAGGAAGACCTGTCACTAAGATCTGTCACTCTTGACAGAGATCAGAGACGGTTTTTAGAATTTCAGATTTTGTCTTGTCATTTTGTGCAGTGTTTGTTGTCGTTGGTTCTTTCTTAATTCGTGAATTTGCATTAATCTTGTTCCTTTAAGATATTTTTTAATAAAACCGTTTCTTTCTACAGATAAAAAATTAACTGTTTAGTGTTGTAGTGTGGTTATTAAGGGAAAATACCTGAAATGAATTATTTTTGGTAGATAATGACATTTTTATGTACCTTTTATGAGTTCAAAATAGCAAAACAAAATAGTTTATTATTATTATAGCTTGACACAAAAGGCATGATTCTGGTTAATAGAGAGTTATCGGAAGCTTCCTTATACTGCAATGCAGTAATAAAAGACGACGTTATTTTAAATACTGCATGACCGTATTTGTTTTGTAAAATAAGTGTTATCGGTAATCATCTGGTTTTTCCCTTATTTATTACTTACCTTATTTCTAACCTTTCTTGGGAGTTGAAAACTAGTCTATGTTGTATGGCAAATTGGTAATGATGGAGACTCTACTGGAAGTAGATTTTTTTCTGGGTTTAAATTGAAATGGTGCGGAACAACTTCTCTTAATAAAACCACATTATCATCATACGTAAACCAAAAATGTTTAATTCTTTCTTTTAGAATAGACATTTTTATTTACTTTATTTTACTTTATATCAAAACCTTTGCATCGCCTTTCTTATCTCCAATTTATTAATTCATTCAAGTAATTAAAGGACAAATATACAACAAAACAAATGGGGTAATCAGAAATATCAGGTATCAGATTATATTTTAATGACAGAATATGTACAATATGTGATGAGTGGTCACGTTTAGACGGAATAATTAAAATAAGGAAAAAAAATAAGACCAACTTAAATTAAATGCAGTTACGTATTTTGACATGAATCGTTCTATAAAAAGAAAGCCTTGAGCTTCTACATGGAAGCATCCAATTTTATAAATATAAATTTGAGTTGAAATTATTCATGATATTAGCTGAAATGAATTTTCATAGTTTCTTGTACTTTCAATTTATTTTCTAATATAGTGCCTGCTTGAAATTTGCACTTGGGGTAGTTTCGTAATTTTTTGTTGAGTTTATCTTCAGCTGAAAAGTGATGGCGATACCAAAAATCAATGAGACGGTTCAGAGCGATAAATAATAATAACCGTACTCTACTTTCTGCTAAATAGCAGGTATAAGAACATTGAGTTTTCCAATACCTTATTCTCCGAGATTCAGAATTAACAACGTTTGTTAATCTTCACCAGTACCTACCATATTTTACTAAAACCGGGCCTGTTACGAAAAACACTAATGACGCACATGCGCATTGCGAACTAATCTGAACTTTCTACAACACTTTTGACATATGAGATTAGCATTCTAGAATAAGTATATAATATATGTTTCTATGACCTGATCAGACGTTCCAGACTTAACAGAGTTGTGTTCAGGTTGGTTGCATTACAATTATTAAAGCTGCGTTTTGTAGTTGCCGTTGTGTTTTCTTTTGTGTTTTTGGTTAAATTATTGATTATTTACTCAAATATCTGTTTGGTGTAAAGTTTTGTATTGGTTTCGGGTGACGTTAAACATTCGTTGGTTTTATTTCACAGCGTACCAAACCAACGTGTTGTAAGCATAGTACGCCTCTGTTCTAGTTTGGCGTTCACGTGCTTTTGTTGACATCGTCCGTATTTGCAATGTGAATAGACTATAATCGACTGGCATCCCCAATGTTCGATGTTAGGCATTCATCGATTTTTCGAACATGAAATGAAAATAAAATGCATTCCTATAAAATTATAACAACTCAGGAGCTCGTGGAGGACGATTTTGAAAGGAGAATTTATTTTTGTGAACAAATGAGAGAAGAACATACTCAAGATACCTACCCTGAAAAGGTTAATGTTTGGGTTTATTTCCTTTCCAGACATTAAAATAATTCTGAACTTCAAATGCTAGCGATTACGACATTTCGTATAAACTTTGTTGAAAAAGTATCATACAAAATCAAGCTATCCCCTGACATATATCATCATTATATCAATAGAAAATGGTATTTACTATCAGTCTTGAAGCTACCTCAATTCAATCTAATACATAAAAAAAATTACCCGCACCAAATAGAGACCTACAGGGCATTCAGTCTCCTATCCAGCATAGGTAAAAACGTTAAAATGAACTAAAATATTAAATAAAATGCCTTCCCTCTTTTTACGTTGGGTAAGAACACATAAACTTCATTGAATGCTTTTCACGAACAGATAGTAACAGCTCTTGATGGCTAGGTTAAAATTTGTGATATTTTCATTGATTTTTCACAAGCTTTCTACTGTTTTAATCACGAGCTAATATTATGAAAAATGGAAAGGTATGGAATAAAAGGAGTGGCTCTTATTTAACAAATGTACATCAAAGTGTTGTTATGAAAACCACACAAACCCCTTCTCTACTCATTAAACAGGGCGTGCCTCAAGGTCCTATATTGGACCCCCTTATATTTCTCGTATATGCATTCACTTTTTACAGAATCTGTCAACGATCCAGGTGATAACGTATGCTGACGACACAAATATTATAGTATCACAAAAGGACGTCGAAAGTCTTGTGGAATCAACTGAAACTGCCCATAAAAATGTTATTTTGTGTTTGGCATCTTTAAATGTTCAAAAAATAGTATTAATGAATTTTAACCTAAGTAATCAAACCGAAACCATATCTATCTATGAAAATTATTATATAAGAGTAGATGCATCGGAAATAACTGAAATTACTTCAATATTGATAATAAATGGAACTGGGTAAGACATATCAATAGTCTCTGTGCACAACTACGTGAGAATTGCTTTGCATTGAGATTCATGTCCAATCACTGTAGCAAATCTATATTGTTAAATCTATATTATGTCAACACCAATAGCCATGTTTTTATTTCCTCTCCATTATATAAGATGCATCCATTTATCACCCCATCGAATATTTTAACAAAAATGTTATTAACAATTATGGTATCGAGTGTTTTATGCAAAAGGCGATAACCCAGTTTGATAATAATTATTTCAATGTGCCTAATCGAAGGTTATACATTAAATTTGTTCTCCAAACATGGTTTATTCTGTCCATCATTATCATTTTTACATTTACAGGACACCCAGAAAAACTACATATCCAGCTATCTCAC
The DNA here is from genome assembly GCA_944452925.2 of Chrysolina oricalcia. NCBI lineage: Eukaryota > Metazoa > Arthropoda > Insecta > Coleoptera > Chrysomelidae > Chrysolina > Chrysolina oricalcia. The sequence continues at coordinate 267,618 of OX101810.2, forward strand.
TTCAAACAGAAGTTCAACTGGGATTGCGGAGTATCATGTGTACTTATGGTATTACCGGAAAAAAGGAGACTGAAATTCTTGAAAAATTTCTCGCAGATTTGTGATAAAGAAGGCTTCAACAAAAGGTACATCTATATTTTTACTTCTATTCTGCGCCAGATAACAAAATGATACAGACTCAGACTTGTTCAATATGGACTTGGTGTTCCACATGGCTCGGTTTTGAGACCTTTACTCTTTTCGATTTATATCAATAACCTGCACAACATATAGGCACAACTTCATTATCTCTTCTCGCTGATGATACCTTCATTTCAGCAAAAGCAGGCAGTCTTGTTAAAGTTCAAGCCAAACTCAAAACGATAGATAAAAACTACTCAATCTGGTGTCGCTATAATAGACTTATTTTGCATGCGGATAAAACGGTGCTACTTCAATTTTTCCGAAAAAACATAAAGAGCAACCAATACTTGTTGAAATCAATGAGGTGGTCTTACATCCATCAGTGACCACGAAATTTTTAGGCATTCAAATTGATTCTGATTTCAGTTGGAATTTCACGTCAGTTATTTCGTATGTAAGAGGATCCGCAGCAGTTTTATACTCTTTACAACTCACAACTCAAGAAAGTCTTCAATGACAATAATCTTTTAGATGTTTACAGCTCAGAAGCGAATATAATACGAATGTCAAAATGTAAAGTTGATTTTACATTTTCAGAATGGAATGGAATAGAATTTATTGAAATAACGAATGTTCATGTATGTTCAGAAATAATGGTATTTCATTCTTGAGACGTAATCATACTTCTTACTTTTCTACGTATGCGTCAGAAGAGAATTCATGTGAGGGTGACGCATTCTGATTTCGAAGAACTTTCTGTAGAGCAAAACGTTTGCGGTTTGTGACAATTCACACCGTACCACCGTTAATAGTTATTTATGTATCAAGGGCGTAAAGTAGGCGTTTATGGCCTGCGGCGTGGATGATGGCCCGATGGCGTTAGCGGGCGGTAAAGTGCCACTTTACGCTTGCTAGTGCTAGTGCATAAACCTCATTTCTAAATAAGGTGGATATTTTGATAACTACCTCTAGTCATAATATTTTTTTATATTTCATGAAAAAAATAAGATGGCTAGGCACTTCTTTTATTTGTCCGTGTATATTAGCTAGACCGTTCGCCCATGACACTAGAAGTGTCGATTATCTACGAAGGTATGCTATTCAAGGGATAGAAAGATTGAGTTGGATTATCGGGAAAAAAGTGGTTGTTGGATCGGTACCCGATCGCTCTCCTCCCTGTTCAATCAACTTCCGGTTGAAAGCAATTTTGAAAATGTTATTATAGAAGCAGCTGTACAAATGTATTGAAATAGTCGGGTCTAGCTAAATTAGCCGGGCTCTAGCCCATTTGCATACGTCTAGGTCGGTCCTCAAGGGCGGCATACGGGCCGGAAGTTACCCTCACATTAACGAAGGGATGCGCTTTGGTTAAACCCTTCATTTTAACCCGTCATTAAATGTTATAACATTTGCATACTATTTGGGTGGGCGAATTTAGCCGTACTCGAAGGAAAGGTAACGTCTTTGGCGTCAGGATAGGGGGCGACCGGGTACCGATCCAACAAACCACTTTCTTCCCGATAATCCAACTTGATCTCCATGTTCCTTGAAGGGCATACCTTCGTAGATAATCGACCCCCCTAGTGTCATGGGCCAAGGGTCTATATACGAATTATAATAGTCGATGTTCGATTTTGAACAGAAATTGTTCATATTGTGACGGTGCTACGGGTGAGTGCGGACCTGTCGCCTTCACTCATAAACAAGCTTGCAATCCGAAAGAATATTCGGGCATTTTCGTCTTCACGCTTCTAGAAAATGCAACATCTAGATGTGAATAGAAGCAGTTCCAGAATTCTCTGGTAAGATTCCCTTCGTGTATAAAAGCATCGCGCCGAGCGGTCAGTCAGTTAGCTCGATCCAGTTACATAGAGTAGACGGTCTAGCTTTAAATGAAATAGTGAGATATAAGTCAGATGAATTGTTATATAAATTACCTAGTAATTATAGTTTGTGTGTGAAATATATAAATTAAACCCATTTAGACTTTACAATAGTTTTTTCCATTTGTATCCAAACATCTGTCTGATACTGTATGAGTGAGTTAAAAGAAACTAGATATTGTCCGCAATGAAAAACTGCAGAGTTGACTGCAACTAATCTAATTCATTCAATTTCAGTACCTGGACCATCGATTTATGCTACCTACTGAGGAAATTCGATGTTCAACATATATTTTACACAACAACTTTAGGAGTTCACGAAGGATATCGAGGAAATAGTTTTTATCATAACGTTTTAAATAAAGTAAGTCAATCATAAAATAACAACAACAAGAAAAATCCGTATTTTTCTCTGTCGTTAATGTTTTCAGTACTTATCTATATAGTGTTTATTCTCAAAAATTGCAGTGTGTAATGCAATGAGTTCTTCATTCCTGGGATGCCAACAATACAATGTGGAAAAAGTAATAATTGAAGCCGGATTGTCAAGAACTTTCAACAATTTTCATTGTCATCAACAATAATAAAACAAAGATTAAGATTTTTTTATGCGCTGTTTACGATTCTCTCTATAGCCCAAACTGTAAATAAAAACATTGTTTATATAAAAGATAGTTAGTCAACCTTATGGGATTATAATTGGATCAAAATGGATGCGACATGTAGATGGCGATAGTGAGCTCGCATCCAAGTCATGTCGTAACTTCAGTCATCTGGCCTCCAAGTCATGTCGTAACTTGATTGAAACAATGGGACATCATTAAAATCAGGGTTTTTTGAAGGAACCTGCATTAAAATGACGTCAAATATTCATGTTTGTAACTAATCACGCTAGATGACACTCGCGTTTGCGTCCAACACCAATTACACAGGCATTGACTATCTTACTTCTATATAAACAATGATAAAAATAAGAGGCTCTTTTCACACAAAATAAAAGACGCAAACGCCCTTATACAACTTTTTATAAAATAGTTCGTAAATGAAAACCTCAGTTTTCGCCCCAGCAAAATCGCTTTGTGGAATTTTTTAAACAAGAAGTAGTGAAAAAAAATTACAACTATTTTCTTTTTTTGCGAATATCTCAAAAACTACTGGATGAATCGTTTTACAGTCAGAAAAACTTGTAGAGAATTATAAAACCTACAAGAGATTTTTTATACGGCCAGATCGGTGCATTTTTCACTTCCGGGAAAACCTCTAAAAAGAGACCATTTTTCTAAAATTCATAATTTTCATAAATCTGAAATTTGCGGAAACTGTGCGCAAGATGTTTTTGCACAATTGCGTTATAAAAAATTTAAGGGCAAATCTTTCTAAATGCGCCGATTTAAGGGATTTAAGGGTTTGTCGTTGGTTATCATATCAATATAGGAGGGTGACGCCACTGCTGCTGCCATTATGTAAAGCAGCCTTTAGACCACATATTATTATCTATCAGTTTCCGCAATAGGTACTGTTTGTACAGCTTCAGATTTATTAAAATTATAAATTTTTTAAAATGGACTCTTTTTCGTGGTTTTCCCGGATTTTCTCAGTGGAAAATGCACCGATCCGGTCGAATGAAAATCCATTTTGTAGGTTTTATAAATCTCTACAAAAGTTCCATCGACCTTAAAACGTTTCCTTGAATAATCTTTGAGATATTTCCAAAAAACCGTAATGAAAATTGAATAAAAAACGGATCAGGCTTTAGAGAAATGAAGAATAAGCGACTAAATTCATCTGAATCTAATATGCACTGAAGATATTTTTTCGACCATTTTATTCGGCTTGGCCCTTTTTGACAAAAAAATACTGTATTTTGATTAGTCAGTATCCACTGAAACTTCCAGGAATTGGGAATTGCAGTATGCATGGAAAGTTATCAGGATGTGTACATTTTTTGAAAATCCCAGAAAATTGATCAGATTTCCCTTTTATAAAATCAATAATTTCAACAAAATGTTGGAAGTATACACTGTCACGAATTATCGTAATATTTTTTTATTTAAGGATGAACAACGAATAAATGCCAGGTTCAAAAAGGCGGAGGGCCTAGGAATATTCATAAGGAAATTGTCCCTATCGATAGCAGAAATAGTGACCCATCTAGTCAATGGCCCTGTGATCGTTTTAACGAATGCGAAAATTTTAAGCTGTGATATTTGCAAGTTTAACAAAATTTCTAGCGAGTTCAGAAAATGCATTCCATGGCCGACCTCGTATCAAGGTCATTACGTAGTTATATGTGGTTACGATATTAATTGTAGGAAATTTTTCTATCGAAATCCATCTTTCGGAGATCGTAAGTAGTCTCTTGCTATTTTTTAACTGATGTCGATTGATTGTTTTCTTACAGATGTTTGTACAATCTCCATGGACTTATTGGATCTTGCTCGGAAGAGTTATGGAACTGACGAAGATATTATTTTCGTTTTCAAGTAGCTGAGATTTCTCCTGAATATATCAACCCACTCAGCTAAAAATATTTCATGTCTCATGAAAACCCCATTTTGCCATGATGCCTTGGTGACAATATTTATTAGTATTTTTTATTTTATTTTTCAACGCTCATATTATACTTCGAACTTTATTGTTTTCTTACTGAAGTTAGAATCGGTTCAACGTTTTAATTATAGAATTTTTGTAATGCGAGTTAAGTACTTATTTCTATTTCTTACGCATCGAGCACTATCAGGTTTTCCATTAACCATATAAATAAATGACATTCATCCGTACATTACCTTGTGTTTTCAGTCGCCAAAATATTGATTCCTGATTTTTTGATATCGGGAAAAGTGGGAGAATCTCAGTCAGGAGGTTGATACCGGTCAGTCCCCTTTCAACAGAATTCTGGAAATGTGTGCCCCAAGGTAATTAACATAGCTGAAATATCTGCAATGTGTAATATTTGAAAAAAATAAATAAATTGATCAACGTCAAGGACTTCGCCGAAACAACCGGAACTCTAACCTCCTGCCTCATGAAGGATATCCATAAACAGTGGCATTCAAAAAGTTCGCAATAAATGGAGAAAAAAAATGTGTGATTTGTGATTTTTCAAAAACAATTGTAAAAAATTGTCATAAACCTGTTTTGAAACCAACTTAGCCCCTATCAGATATACCGAGTGATTTTCAGTTTCTTGCAAAAACACATTTTTCAAAATCAGCAAAATCTCAAAAGTAGTATTTTTCGGAACTTTTTTCGGCGAAAATTCAAAAATAGATTTGCTTTAAAATGCACAAGCAGCATAATCCAGAACTGTAATCGGTTTTGGTCCATCTCGTATGGTTTCAGAGTTATTTCGATTTTGACATGAAAAAGGCTCAATAAGTAGTTGAAAAATCGAAATTTAAGATGGTTTTCACCATTCCGCTATAGCTAGTCGTTAGAAAATCCTTTGTTGTCAATTTCGGAGCTCAGGCAGAGTTTCTTTTCGGACATTCAAAAAACTTTTTCGGTGAAAATTCAAATAGTTGCCTGGTGCGGAAAAGTGTAACTTTACGCACGCAAATGCGTGCGAAAAAGTACTACTTTACGCACGCTCATCGGAAAAATAGGTTTGCTTCATATTATTCTTTGTATAACTTCTCTTGTCACGCATTATTCAGAACTGCAATCAGTTTCAATCATCAACCTAGTTTTTGAAAATTTCTGTTTTTTGTGAACAAAATGTAGATTTTTAAAAGAAATTTCACTATTCCGCAGTTTAGTATCGTTCCTAGATCATCCAGAACGAATATGGATGTTCTAGGGGAAAAAAGTGATTTTTAGGCCTTAAAACACTTTGAACGATTTCAACATATTTCCTACCTCAGATTGGTTTCAAATTTGTTATACAGGAGGAACTTCTGCTCAATATATTATTATAGTTTCTCATTATTAGGGGTTTTGGCAAAAAATTATAGCTCTCTTGTCAAATTGACTTTGCGCGACATCTAATAGATGGTAGACAAAACTCAAAGTGGCTGTTTTAATTACAGGTTTCTAACATTCAGCGCTTTCAGTCCGTCACAACTTGTTCCTTTCTCTAAGAGATGGCCGAAGGTAAATTATTGCATTTGAATTTAATTCTTATTGTTTCCAAGCTGGGAATTGCTAGAAAATTCCTCTAGATATTGATCTTAGCCTGCAGAAATTACTACAGAGTACTACCCGTATTGCTCTATCTGTCATGGCATATGAGCAAGCGGAGTTTTAATGAAAAAAATTGGATTTTGCAAAAACTCGTTTTTTGAAAGGAATTCCACTATTCTGCAGTTCAGCATCGTTCCTAGATCATCCACAGCGAATATGGAAAATATAAGGTTGACTGCCGTTGCCAAGAAACCTGCCTTCAACTTGAAGGATATGGAAGGAAGTTGTATTTTAGGTCCGTTCAATATAAAACCTTTTCGGTGAAAATTCAAAAATAGATTTGCTTCAAAACGAAGCAACATTAGGATCTCAAGTAATAGAATGCAGAACTGGAATCGGCTATGTTACAATTCTCATGGTTTACGAGTTATTTCAATTTTCACGTGAAAAAAATCAATTTTGAAAAGATCGAACTTTTTGAGAAATTTCAATCAAATCTTGTGCAGTAACGAATTCTGCTTCTATAATAAAGGCACTGTTAACCGTCATAATATGCACTATTGGTAACAGGACAAGAGAAACCAATTTCCAAACAATGTGAGGTGTGTGAAGGTGTGGTGTGGTTTAAATAATGGACGTCTCATCGGCCCCCAATTTGACACTTTGACGGGCCATCGATATTTGCATTTTTTAGAAAATTTTATTGCTACACTATCAGGATAGATATTCCAATTGAAGAAAGAGAACACATTTGGTGGCAACAAGATGGTGCCCCTGCACATAATCATGATATAGTTACTACTTTCCTCAACAATACCTTTCAAGACCGTTGGATTGAAAATAGTGGACTGCACGTTCTCCAGATCTCACGCCACTGGATTTTTCCTATGGAGATATTTGAAACTCAACCAATAAATGTTGAGGAAACTCACAAATCATCAGAATATTTCATCATCCTGAAGTTATACTGTCATAAAATTTTAGTTGCGCGTATAAGCATTATTTTTCCGTTACTCATAGCATATGTTTCAAAGCAGTAAATTAACAGTCACCCATTTATTCAATACGTCAATTAAAGTACAATGTTTACGTAACCTTAAGGTTTTTTTGGCGTCAGATCATTTTGCTTCGATTCAGATTTCCCCAGAGCCGGTGCCACATTTTTCAATAAAAATTCAACATCCTGTTTGAATTTATCAGAGCATTTGAACTGCTGCGCTATCTCTTGTAAACGTTCCATTCCTTTTTTCATTTTCTGGATTTGTTCTAGCAAAGCGTTCAGCTGATCTTTATCTGCAAAAGTATGGGATATATTTGTACAGTGTAGGTATACCACGATGAGCTGAGTCAACAACATGTCGTAGTCAACTGAAAACTCCCGTGTGCAAATTTTCAGAATAATAATAATAATAATAATAATAATAATGTCTATATCCAATTTTCAGTTATTTAAATTTTTTGGAAAATTTTGACTCTTCACAAAAAAATTAATAGTTTGGAAACAAAGAGAGTCGGGTCAAAAATAATAATAACACCTAAAGCTTCCTAAATCTTCGGAAACTTTTCAGAAAAATTGTACGAGATGCCGAATTCTGCTATATCGAAAATTGTGTAACTAAATTTTTTCAAATGGCAACCCCATTTTCCCCTCAACGCCAGTGGATTCTAAATCTAAATACACGGTTTTTATAGAAACTTGGAAAAACTAAAATTTCCGTGTGGTTATTATATATAGATATCTCTGTGAATTCACCAAAACTACAATCATCTAAAATCTGCAGATACTTTTTTTCACATTTTTTTTTAATGGCCACTCCTCTTTATTTTCTTCCAGGATGATAAATCCATATTATTCAACTGATTCAAGGGCTGAGGAAATAATCCATCTTCCTGAATTTTCATTGATATGAATTCGCAAAAATCATTCCCTCTTTGATCGTCACCTGCTCTAATAGTCCAGGAGCCCGGTAAAAATTTGGTCAGTCATTTCCTCTCAAGCGATATTTAGTGGAATGCATCAGAGAGTCGTATTATAAAGATTGGTGAACGTCAGCTGCGATTCCGTTGGTGTGGGGGGGGGATGATCAGCACAGTAGCTTCCTACGCACGAAGAAAAAAAAAATTCAATTATGTCCTCCTTCCCGGCTTCCCGGAAATATGTTAAATTGACGCAATCCGAATATAAGGTAAAATTTTATTTGAGAGGAAATCATAGAAGGTACTATTTTTTTTGTGTTCGACCAACTAGCTGTCGTATAATACACCATGCTATAGTCAGCTGATTTTTTCTTTCTTCAAGATATTGCTTTAGCGATAATTTAACATGTTTTCAGGTAGGTGGTAGGCTACCACCGCTCATCCCCCACGGAACCGCAGCTGACGTTTACGAAGCTTTATAATATAACTCTCTGATGCATTCCACTAATTTTCGCTTGAGAGGAACTTGGTCATGGAAATCTGTCACTGGCTCCCGGACTATAATTGAAAATGAAATAAAACGAGAAACTTCAAAATTCATACGAATCTAACTCATAAAGTTATTGCTTATTCATATTGATATAGTTTTCATTTTGTGTAAAAGAGAAGAAGTAATGATTTACTCTGTGTACTGTTTTAAAAACTGCTTTAAAAATATAACCATAGATTTTCTTTGCTCTATTAACAATATTCCCGTTGATCCCAACAAAGTAAATGAGAAACTTGGGGAGGAATTTGTACCCCAACTCAATTGTTCCCAATATTATGAAAAAAACGGTGGAAATGATCAGAAATTTATCGCATTTTTTACCAAATCTCAAATGTTCCTTTTGTGCCCCTTTCATACGCTATTTCTAATTTCTAGCACCGTTTACAAAATGTTTTGAAAAATAGAAAATATAGTGTTTACCTTTTTCAATACTCTCGATTTCCTTTCTAGGCAATTTTGCCAGCAACTCTCTGACATTCATTTTTACATCCCCTTGTTGTTCCCCACATTTTTCCGATTCATCCGTTCTACTTTGTTTTTCTTCCTCTTCTCCATTCCTAAATATCACCCTTTCACCAATTCGTTCGACCGTTTCAACAGATTCCTGACCCATGATATCATTTCTGCCAATGCTTTTTGGTACAATTTTTTTATCAGTAAGATGCTTGCAAGTCACGGTATCTCCTTGTTCAGTTGTGATTTTGAAAGACCCTGACGATTGTACTCTCTTAGTTTCGATTAATTTCAAGTTTTCTCTTTGTTTTCCATCGATTTCCAAGTCCATGTTGAGCGAATTATCTGGATTTGACCTCAAGTAAATAACTGTATTTGATTTTTTGTTGTTGTATTCTTTGTCGGAGTCTATTATATTTTGAATTAAACTGAAAATGCTGCGTAACATTGTTCTATTGGTGGTGCATGGCCTGAAAATCAGTAACACATTTGTATGTGTTATGTATATATAATATTAAAGCTTATTAAGTCTTAAAAATATAACCCGATTCTTCCTTTTGGAAGAGTTCGTAAAATAAAGAGTTGGAGAATATGTCTATCTTGAAATGTTTTTGAACTATTTTGCTTAGTTATGTTTATATTCACACTATTTCAATAGATTCTGCTAAAACAGTACTCACCAGAAGTTTCAGCACATTTTTAATTTATAAAGCTTATTGACAATTAATTTTTCTAACATGTGTCAAAACCAACAGCCACTAAAAATGTTCTCTTGTTCAAAATGGCTTTTAGTGTGAAGACAAATGAACAATTTCCAGAAAATCCAGAAAATTTGTATTTTATTTCATCCATTAACATCTTAATTTTTTTAGGAAGTTTTGAATATTGATAGTAGAAAAAAGCATATACGAATTCTGACCATAGACTAGGGATTTGAAAGTGCCAACTGCATTTTTTCCGTTCTTATCATCAACGTACCTTCATATTACTGAATATCATTCAGATGGTGCAGATTATATCATTATGTACAGAGTGAAAAATAAAAACATTTTAGTATACTGTCCGAAAATTCGATGTAATAATGAAATACAGATAAAATTATTTTGACATGCAATGTACTATTCTTATTCCATCATTAATCACAATTCATACATTTCATACAGGGTGATTTGAAAAATTCGTGAAATATATGGCCGGTTCTTTCGTACATATCCTGTATATTCAAGTGAATTATCGTCTTCCGAAGATAGCTGATACCGTAAAAACATGATTTCGTTGAGATATATAGGGTGATCATGAAAATTTTCGATTATAAAAATGACAAAATATCAACGTTTCAGAAATCACCCTGTAATTCACGATTAACTCGGTGAAATTCCTTCATTATTATTTGATATATTCATCATTCTCTCCTCATCACTGTCCCAAAAAATTCAGTTTCCTACTATGGCTAGTTTCATAGTTATTAATTGAGAAACTTATTACCATTTGCATGACGAGTTGAAGGAACTTGTCCACGCGTACATTCTACTAGTGGCCAAGATTTTTCACAAATAGTGAAACGTGAGAATGTGGAGATCAAAATGAATGTAACATTATAGAGTGGAGTAGAGTACTTTATTTAACCACATTACGTACAGGTACAGGTACATTTATGGCAAGTCATTGAAAGAAATAGAGAATATGTAAGAAATACATTTTGATCTTAGAAAATAGTAAAGACCAGGGTGAATGTATAAAATAAATAATAGGGTAAATCTATATAAAATGTAAAAGTTTGTTGTTTAACACCTATAGACTGCGGTCAATTAAGAATACATGCTATAGTGATATATATATATATGGACAAATACATGCAAGTTAAAACATATACTCAAGTGGGGCACAATAAAAACCATAGTCTATATGCAGGGTGCTGACCAATGGCGGTCCATCCAATTCCATCTACCATTTAGGAACTGACTGAATATACGACACATCTGTTACAACTTACAACTCGGGCATGAGCCAGATAAAATTCTTTGATTTTGTCGTTGACGGAAAGTGAATGAAAAAGAAAAATCAATAAGTTCCATCAGTAATACTTATTATTACCTTTACGTATTATATTACCTATATTGATGAAATATAATAGATGTCTATAATATGTTTCTATTGATAGCCAACAAAGATAAAAAAACATGGAAACCTCTATCCGAGCATTGGAAAAAAAAACGTCGCTGCCCAGATTCAAATTCTCCTATTAGAAATAAAAGCGTTCTATCTACAGTTTGTTTTTTATTCCGACAAAGCCTAACCAACAAAATTCGCTCAACTATCTGCACCTTATGGTGGATTCATGCAGCAGTCATAAGTTTTAAATCATAAGGAAAAATATTCGTCAATGATTGGTTGGTCCGTTTATTCCAACCAATCACTGACAACTATTCTTCCTTATGACTGCTGTATAAATCCACCATTACATTATTGAATTCATATATCTGATGTGACTGCTATCTCTAATCTTCACCCTCTTTCACATTTATTTTGATCTCCACATTTCACTATTTGTGAAAAATCTTGGCCGCTAGTAGAATGTACTGATCGACAAGCCTAAGGATGCCTCCGAGAATTGGTTGCGCAGTAGACACAACCCTGGAGTGGGGCAGGAGCTCAATCGCCCTGCATTATTCAAGCAGTTAACGTCGTGAGTGTAGTCAGTGGAATAAAATTATTGTGGCGTTATTCTGATTGTGTGTTGAATAGGCCGCGGGCATCTGACGTCACATGACAACTGTCAAACAGCCTGCTGGACAAACAAACCGTATTTGAATAAACAACAATGGTAATTTAATGATATTATAATGGCAATTATGAGAAGATTAAAGGTTTACTCTTAGTATACCAGAAAGAGGGGAACATAATTTGATATTGTAATCAGTATTCTTCCTGATTGCAACGAGATTGTTTCTGATATGGCTGATAAAAGTGGTTATTTCAACACGTTGTCTAAGGATGTCCAGAAGAGATATTTACAAAATGTTTTGAACATACCGTTGCCCATTTCAACTTCTCAGTAGTTAAATCTGCTCTTCTAGTTGCCTGAATCCACAATTCACGTCTCTTTTCTGCAAGAGGATTAATATTTTTTCTATTGTCGAAAATAGAAGGGAGTCGATGGAATGAAACCTTATCTCTACCGCTTCTACTTCCGCATTTCACAATCGCGCAAAATTAAGGCATTATCGAGAGTTTTTATTCTAAAATATGACATAAATGCACAATAAGCATTTGTAGATCCGTTTGTTTGTCCAGCAGTAAGATTCCAGCAGGCTGGATTGACAACTCGTCTGTCAGATATGCCCGCGGTCTATTTGAAATCCTTGTGTTGTGTATAGTTTTGAAATATTATTAGATAGGTTATAGTGTAGTTTGTTGTGTTTGAAAATGCCTTCAAAGAGTAAAGTGAGAAATGAGATTATGAGTGGACAAATTTATGCAGGCAGAAGCAATGATAGGTGAAACCAGTATTCCTCTTGTGAAGGTTCAAGAACGAGTTGCTGCCGCAACGGGAGTTTGCGTTAGAAGCATTAGGAAAATTAATTCAGAAATGAATAAAATTGAAAAAGGTGAAATGGAACAATTCTCAACTCCAAATAAAAAGAGAAACAAAAAATCAAAATATGACACTAAGGTAAACACGATTAAATTTCCACAGATTTATTGTCTTCGCGACATGTTTCGATACACTGTATCTTTTTCAAGCGAATGTAATACATTAAATTATTCTACCTTGAACATTACTTAAATACCCTTCTTAACAATTGAGGTAATTAGGAGCTACCTATGATAAAAATAAAATTGACAATACAATGTAGGTAGATACCTGGAAATCTCAAAACATATCTACTACTTAATTAGTTGAAAAGGTTCAACAAAGGGGAACTATTAAGGTCCAATTGATCATTTAGTAAACAATTCGAATTTTTCAATTTATTAATTTCCAAGAATTCTAAATAATTAAGTCTAATACCTTTATTTTCAACATGAAGGATTTCAAAGTTTTCATCGAAGTCATGGTCTTCTTCCAAAATATGATTGGCATATGTTGAATGTGTTTTATTATTTACATAATTCATACGGTGCTCACGTACACGGCTTTTGAATGGTCTACCAGTCTGGCCTACATATACTTTGGAACAAGAACCACAATTCAATTTATAAACTCCTGATTTTTTAGATTTTTGTGTTTTATCTTTATTATTTTTAATAAACCTTCCCAACGTGTTATCTGTTCTGAATGCTACTCTTAAATTTTGTTTTTTCAAAAATGACGCTATTTTTTCTGAAACGGGCCCTGAATAAGTTAATGTTCTGTAATTATTGTCAAGGTTCCTCATAGTGGGGTACACTTCTTGGATAGCCTTTCTATGTAATTTTTTAGCAAGAATATTCTCTATTAATTTGACTTGATATCCATTGTTAACTGCTATCTGTTTTATGATATTTAATTCTTTGCAGAAGTTTTCTTCAGAAAGAGGAATATTAACTAATCTATGTATCATACTATGGTATGCTGATATTTTATGTATATATGGATGTATCGAATTATTATGAATGGTGATGTCAGTATGGGAAGGTTTATGAAAAATAGAAAAATGGTGTTTGTTGTTGGTTTTACCTATTGTCAGATCTAAAAAATTTAATGATTTTTCTACTTCTATTTCTATTGTGAATTTAATGTTTGGGTGAATAGTGTTAATATATTTATGAAAGGTGTCTAACTGTCTGTTGGTACCTTTAAAACAAACTATAATGTCATCCACATATCTGTACCAATACAAAAACTGTTGCGAGAGTGGGTGCTTGTGGATTATTCCTTCAAGGTTGTCCATGAAGATATCTGCCAGTAGCGGACTCAGCGGATTTCCCATGATCAAGCCTTCAGATGAAGAATATATTTTATTGTCAAATTGAAAGTAATTTTGTTCAAGACATATCGACAAAAGGTCTAATATCTCTTGTTTAATAACTGGGTTGACATGATTTCTATCTAGTAAACCTTCAACCAAGACTATGGTATCTTGAGGAGGTATACTAGGGAAAAGATTTTGAACGTCAAAAGAAATTAATTTCGCGTTATCTGGAACAGAAATATCCTGGATTTTATTTATCAAATCATAAGAATTTTTAAGGCTGAATTTCGGTACAAATTTAGAATAGTTTGTTATTAAATGTATTAACTTTCCGGACAGGGTAGTTTTGTTTATGCAATTTTAACAGAGAATATAATTTCGGAGTTTGTGGATTCATAAGAGTTAGTCTGAACTTCTCGGCTTCATTAAAAATTGATTTAGAGTTTCTCAAGAATTCTTTGATTTGTAGTTGGTACACATAAGTGGGGTCACGTTTAAGTACTGTAAATTTACCGGAATCTAAAAAATCAAGAGTTTTTTTAACATAATCATTCCTATTGATTGCAATTACTGTATTACCTTTATCTGCTCTTGTAAAGGTTACATCCTTTTCCTTAGTTTTATGCTCTATAGATTTAATGGTTCTCATATCATTTATACCACTATTATCCTTCAGAAATGCTGATTTGATAATATTAGTAGCCTGATATTTATTGTTATTGATGTCAAAAGTACCTTTCAAGGCAATTTCAGTTTCAATCCCAAGAATTTCCATGTCCTTAATGATATTATTGCTTCTGATATTATGTTTAAAACCTTTTGTAATTAATGAATTTTCCTGTTCTGTAAAGACGGCTTCTGACAAATTCACAAATCTATCAAAAAATTGATGATCAGTGAATTTTCTATCACAATCTTTACGTGTGTTTTTAGGTATTAAAGAATTTAACTTGCGTTTCTGTCTGATAAATTTCTTATGAATGATCTGATTGACATGCTCTCTTGTGTCCTGATTTAAAACTTCAAATTCCAAAGGATGTAACCTAAACGTAAGTTCACTATATATTACCTTCAGATATATGTTGTAAATATCTCTCTTGTTGTATTCTGATTTCCTACATTGCTTCATCCACTTCATTTTGCCTGCTTTTATACCCTGCTGGGCTGCTATACTCAGATTTGAAGTCCTAAGCTGAATGAAATTCGGGAATACACTCTTCTTAATACAAATGTTGAAGAACCAAATGTTCTGGGTCGTTAAGGAACATCGAAGAAGTAATTTAAAATACCAGTTGACCAAAAAGCTAGTCGTAGCTTTCTTCAAATTTTGGATTGACGTGGCCTTTACTTGATGGAAATTCATAGTATATGACACTAAGGTAAACACGATTAAATTTCCACAGATTTATTGTCTTCGCGACATGTTTCGATACACTGTATCTTTTTCAAGCGAATGTAATACATTACATTCGCTTGATACAGTGTATCGAAACATGTCGCGAAGACAATAAATCTGTGGAAATTTAATCGTGTTTACCTTAGTGTCATATACTATGAATTTCCATCAAGTAAAGGCCACGTCAATCCAAAAAAAAAAAAAAAAGTTACCATGGACAATGCTGATTTGGCAGTGGTCAGAGGTCATGTGATATTGTTAGTCAACTTCTGTAAGTATGTTCCTCGTGTTTTTTATTATATTTATTAACCTATTTCTGATATTGTGGCGATGCATTCTTTTTCTAGTCGTACTTTATTTACACTTATGGCTTCGGGAAAATTATTCAATTTTCATAAACGGTCCAGTGATCACAGACAATTATATTATTCGAACAGTTCATTAGGAATTAATGAAAATTCAGATAAGAACATACGTTCCTACGTGTTGCAGAAAAATTTCTCTCTCGATTGTACATTCCGATGATAACCAGCCGTAAACAGTTGTCGATCTTTGTCGCACATCTACTCACGCTTTCTATCGTTTGCGCATCTCAGAGGCATCCTTACGCTTGTCGACCTGTGCGCGTGAACAAGTTCCTACAACTCGTCATGCAAATGGTAATAATTTTCTCAATTAATAACTATGAAACGAGTTATAGCAGAATTTTTGGGACAGTGTTCAGGAGAGAATGATGAATATATTAAATAATAATAAAGGAATTTCACCGAGGTAATCGTAATCGTGACTTCTGAAACGTTGATATTTTGTCATTTTTATCATCGAAAATTTTCATGATCACCCTATATATCCCAACGAAATCATGTTTATACGGTATCAGCTATCTTCGGAGGATGATAATTCACTTGAATATACAGGATATGTACGAAAGAACCGGCCATATATTTCACCAATTTTTTAAATCACCCTGTACGAAATGTATGAATTGTGATTAATAATGGAATAAGAATAGTATATTGCATGCCAAAATAATTTTATCAATATTTCTTTATTACATCGAATTTTCAGACATTACTAAAATGTTTTTATTTTTCACTCTGTACATAATGATGTAATCTGCACGATCTGAATGATATTCAGTAATATGAAGGTACGTTGATGATAAGAACGGAAAAAAATGCAGTTGGCACTTTCAAATCCCGAAAAAATAATTAAATAAAAATTACTGATTTTTTACTTGAACGCACTGTATTTCAAAATATATCCATCAACGAACCTTGTGATTCCGCACGTTCAATCAGTACATCGAATACTACAATATACTAAAAATTCAGACAATTTCACCGGGAACCATTTTACCTATAAAAAGTGCGGGATCTTTTGTAAGCGAATACCAGTGGCTTCGTCGGCCTCGTTCGTGTGGCGTGACGTCACACACTAGAGCGCTGCGTACTATGAAATTATTCTTCCACGCGCAACTTCAAAGTCCCATAACTTTTTCAGTTCTACAGATATTTCAATGATTCTTTCACATTTTTGTTTCATTTTACTTAAAATTTTAGAATTAATCCATAATAAAAAAATTTAAACTAATCCATTGTGAATATGTTAATTTTTCCTTATAAATATTTTCAAAATAATGGTTTATGAACACAGAAGAAAAGCTTACCAACTACACTTTCCTCTTTGGAAATCATTTGGGGTATGAACGATAATTTCCCTCATATGAAATTTCTCATAAGAGGAATGCAGAAAAATAAATGGAATATTGGATTTTTTTTTTATAAAACTCAAAGATGGCCACAGATTTTCAATTTTCACAACACACCTTTTTTTATCACCTCTTGAAAATCTATAAAAACGTAAATTATTTTTTTCCGTTATATCAACAATCCGAGAAATATTTGAAAAAAACGAAAATAAGAAGGAACTTCATTTTATTTTTTTATATAAACACCAATATCTCGAGAACGAAACAAGAAATCGAAAAATTGGAATATATCCTCAAGAAGATCTACAAAAAGTTCATATGAAGTATTCAAAGCTTCCAATTTCCATTCTATCCAGTTTTTTTCCAAACAACAGTACCTTGTCTGATTCAAAAGTTAACACGAGGGTTAACATGCTTTGTCAGTTAGGATGTATTTCTTCAGGCAATAAATTACACCTTGTTTTGATTGAAGAAAAACGTTCAAGAAGCACAATATTTCAACAATTATATTTTTTACTTTCTCATTTGTAATTATATACTTGAGTTCTGTCATTGAGAATTGTATTCTTTCGATATTATGATATAATTTTTTTTATGAAAGCTTTTAGAGATCTGAATAAACTTAATAAGTTGCCAGTAGACATTGAAAAGTCAAATCCCACAAATGATCCAAAACAAAAATTAATCATAATCACATTGAAATATGAATTCTTTAATATTTGCAAATGAATTGGCTTCTATTCTCTGCTCCTTCCCACTTCAGAATTATTTGCTCTGAATATTTTCATTCACTTCTACCATGCCCTTCTTAAAATGCAAATATTTCTCATTATTTTTATAGTTGAGACAATTTTAAGTAATTTTATTTCTTAATTTCACAGTATTTACATTCTACACAGTAATATTAATGGTATTGTTCAAATCATTAAAATGATATTCAGACAGTTTACACTCCATATCAGTATTCTATGAGAAACAAAAATAGTTCAGATTTTCAAAATTGATGAATGTATAAATGATTACATGACTCAGCTAGTGTTTTGTTCCTTCTTTTTCTCAGCTTCTTTCGCTCTTTTTATTTGCATTTCCTTTTGCTGCTGAACTACTTT
Organism: Chrysolina oricalcia; assembly: GCA_944452925.2. NCBI lineage: Eukaryota > Metazoa > Arthropoda > Insecta > Coleoptera > Chrysomelidae > Chrysolina > Chrysolina oricalcia. The sequence goes on from OX101810.2 coordinate 285,777, forward strand.
TTGGAATGTTTCAGCTAGTTTGTCATCTTCACCTGGAAAAGTAAAATTTCACGTGGTAAATATTGTCAGTTAATACTGTCTGCATCCTTGTTCTTTGAAAAAGTTCCTTTACTAAGCTTTGTCAACAAGATCTTTAGATAATGAAGCATATACAAACAAACCTTCAAATGGAGCTTCTTCTCCTTCGGAATCTGAACTGCTTGCATTAGCAGGATGGCGTAAATATACATCAGATAATTCTCTACCAATTGGAACTTCAGTCAGCAAGGAAGGTGTTTTAACTCCTTCACTTTGAACTTCTCTTTCAGTGGACTGTTTTGCTTCTACCTCTTTTTTTCTTTTTTCCCATTCCACCCGATACTCCCTGAAAAAATTCGGTGAGGTAATCTTTTTTAAATTAATTTACGAATTAACGAAAGATAATTCATATGATTATCCACCAGAAATTAATGAAATAGTCAATGAGAGCAGCATTAACCACAAGTTAAGTTGAAATATACGAGGACTTAAATCAATTAGATTAATTTAACAAGGTGTTAATCATGTCTTCAATCTTTTATATATAAACCCACCTTTCATATTCTTCAGCAGCTTCATCTACAAGTTTATATAATTCTTCAATCCCTTGTCCAGTAGCTGCACTAACTCCACACACCTTCAAATTCTGGTAGAATTCATCCAGCGCTAATGCCATGGATCTTGTCAGGTTACTTATATAACTTTCATCTGCTTCTAGGGCCTCTTGAAATGACTCAAAATCAGTCATCCATTCTCTCGCATAAGAGTGATCAACTATGTCCACCTTATTCATAACAACAATAAACGGTAGTCGAGTTTTATACAAAATGGAGCATGCATAAAGCATGTTAGACATGAAAGTTACAGGAGCAGTACTTCTAACACAGTCAACAACATATAAAATGATGGTAGGACAAGAGGAGGCTAGAGTGTCTGTTATTATGGAGCCAGACACAGACCATGTGAATACTTCGATTTGTCCTGGGGTATCCAGTATACAAAGTTCGTTTTTGGATTTCTCAACAAATCCAATTACTTCTGGAAACTTTGTTGCAAATAGGTTGAGAGATGTAACAATAGCACCATTCGGACCCAGTGTATATTGTTTCATTACTTCCTTATAGTTTACTGTATCTCTAATATCTGGAGAAAATATTATATTTAAAACTACGAAACGCATATCTAGCAATGAAATCATTTACCTATATTTGCGAAATAAGGCAGTTTTATGCACGCAGGATCCAAGTTAATTGTGTATGGTTTTTTCTCTGAATTAGCCAGCCTTGAAACCAACGAAGTTTTTCCACTACCAGCCATGCCCAAGACGATTAGGCACACCGGTTTTTTAGTAGAGGTTTCAGTCATCGCAGCCATTATAACAAATTAACAATATTAATTAACATCCAACAATCTCAAAAACTGTGTCAAAATACTATACATAACCAAACAAATCTTATTCTTCTTCTGTATTATTTCTTGGCAAACAAATCTCTCTCGAATCTCTCTCTGGCGCAGTGTTGCCACTCCAGATTTTTTTTGGTACTAAATTGAAATTTTTTATGTTATGTTTTATTTCTGTTTATGTGGGTATTCTCTATATGCACTACACGCGTTGCTGTGAAAGAAAAACATTATCCTTTGTTGAGTTTGATGATGAGAGGTAGTTATGAGAGACCAGTTATTGTTATGGGGATATCCTGGAAGCAGTGGCGTGTTCATCATTTATTTAAGTAGTGAATATGCCGAGCGGAATTCACAAGTTCAGAGTAATTCCTGGAAAGTACAACTTCATCATGAATAAAAACCATATATCTATTAACTACAGATATATGGTAAAAACGGAAATACCGGACAGTGCTTCATCTCTTCTTAGCATAATTCAGGCTATGATGAAAATAAACAAAGCCAGGTGAGCCGCATTCAAGAAAAGTACAGAAAAATGATTTCTACATCTTTGAATGCTTAGAGGTATACCCCCAAGGATTATAGACAACTAATATAATCCTTGGGCCAAAGCATTGTTTATATAGAATATAGTTAGTCAACCTTATGGGAACCTGCATTAAAATGTCGTCAAATATTCATGTTTGTAACTAATCACGCTAGATGACACTCGCGTTTGCGTCCAACACCCATTGACTATCTCACTTCTATATAAACAATGGCCAAAGAATATCTACAATAGAACTTGTAGATATTCTTTGCTTGGGCCAACCTCACGACTCACATACCTAAATTTGGGTAGACTCCAACCTCAGTGTCCGTATCGATTAATTTTTCTGGGGTCTGCACTTGCGCTATCCGTCCAAGGCCAGCATAAACTGCAGAACAGATGTTAATCCATTTTTGTGCTAGAATGAATTGAACAGTCGTACTAAATGTAACTGAAATGTAGTAGAAAAAAAACTACAATTGGACCGGCAACAGAAACCATACAAAATTGTTACGATATAACGACTATTTATCCAAAATTCAGAGAGCACCTGCCTCATGCATTTTATCTGAACGAATCACAGAGCGAGTCTTTCGTGCATTTTAGAGCGATCTGTAACCACCACAGAACTATAACACACCACAGAACGTAGTTCTGTGGTAACCACAGAACGTAGTTCTGTGGTAACCACAGGGCACATTTGTCCAGCTCACTAAAAAGCATTTGTTCACGGCTTTCAGGAAAGTCAGCCTAGATATGTAGAGGCTTGTTTTTCCTTCATAGACCACCCACTCTAAATACATCGTTTTTCCTTTTCTCGTCGCACCGCACAACATATCCTCAACACCAGAATAATACTAATTAATAAAAGACTAGCAGCGACCATAGAAATCAATAGAAACCATAGAAATCAATTATAATTATGGCAGCGACGCCAGAAGTATAACTACGTCACATATCGTCACAAATGTTCTTTAATCTCTTTCTACTAGTGTCCCCATTGTCTTATGGGAATCAAACACTCCTTGTTTTTAGTCTTCTTGGGTATGAACAACACTTTATCCCTCGAAACGCGCGACGCGAAAAGCAAAAACGCTGTATTGGGAACTCACCTTAAGGTGGTCTGTGTTTTGATCGTTTCACAATAGGCGTTTTCCATTTAGGAGTGTTAAGCCCCAGAGCTTCAAGCCCCTGAGATCGGAAATTACTTTATCACTGATTTTTTCGCCTAAAAACTGTGTATTCGTGTTTAAACTCTTGTCTACTTGTGCTTCATGCACCAATAAAACGGATGGTGCTCGAGGGGCAAGGGGAATGTCAATCGATGCTTGAAGCCCCACTAAATGGAACGCATGGTCACACGCTCCGGATAGCTCCTTACGTTAAATGGAAAGCAGCTAATATCACAGGCCGTAAATACTATATCTACCGAAGCTACCTGAAGCAGAGGATTAAAATAAGCTTTTATACTGCGGTGATATCAACTCTCTTTACTATATCCACATCGAGTCTTGAGATTTATTCGATACGAATCGAGATTACATTGATTTTTAATCGAAAATTTCAGTTTCTTCAAACAGAAAGCAAATTGTTCAGATCTACAGACATTTCTTTGTATCTGGCAACGCTGTCTGAACCTCGTTAATCACACCCACAGGTAAAGGCGAGAACATGCCCCTCCAAGTTCTGCAAACACAAAATAACTGCCAATCGTGCCGAATTATATTTCAAATAGTTTTGTCTTGGTTTTGTCCTTTTAGTTTATGCGAATCCTATCAATACAGTGGATGAAAACGGAAATTTTTAATTCATATATACTATCATTGTTTATATATAAGATAGTCAACCTTATGGGATTATAATTGGATCAAAATGGATGCGACATGTAGATGGCGACAGTGAGCTCGCATCCAAGTCATGTCGTAACTTCAGTGATCTGGCCTCCAAGTCATGTCGTACCTTGATTAAAACAATGGAAAAGCATTAAAATCAGGGTTTTTTGAAGAAACCTGCATTAAAATGACGGCAAATATTCATGTTTGTAACTAATCACGCTAGATGACACTCGCGTTTGTGTCCAATACCTTTTCCACAGGCATTGACTATGTTCTATTTAAACAATGGTACTATGAACATAGATTTAGAAAGTTTTTCGGCTTATATATGAATAGATATCTATACTATAATTGTATTGTCATATTTTTAATTCAAATAATCAGCTTCTGGAAACACTCTGTCATCGATGTCTTTTGCATACCGAATTTAAAAATTCTCCGTAACACAAGTTATATTTCAATTTGAAACATTCAAAGTAATTTGGGAAACACTAGAGCTAATAGTCAACTTTCTCAAATCGACTGATTGAGATAATTAAAAAACAAACAAACATGTCTAACCTGGAATACTGAAAGAGTACATAAGTAATTATCATTTTCCGCAATTTTTTGACATATTTGAGTGAGAAAATTCGCAAGGATATAAACCAAAGAGTACACCAAATGAGCCTTTAGACAGTTAAACATTCATTGAAACGAATAACAGAATATTATGCATTTAATACTTCAATTAAAGACAAGAAAAATTAAGAAAACAAATATATACATAATAGATAACACATTAATAATAATATTTGGTATATTTTTTGTGTTTACAATGTTTACTTATTTGAAGTTTTTGTCTTAAATTTATCATATTGTATATAGAAAAACCTACAAAAGTAAATTTGCACTGGCCAATTCTCAGTCCATATATTACAAATTCCAAAACAAAGATTAATTGAAATTTAGTAAAAAGCAAGATCTTAGTGAAAACGAAACAAAAAAGGAATACTTCTGGAGTACATGTTTACATTTCAGATAATATAATAACAGATGAAATCAACAATTAAAGATTTCCAGTTTCAAATTGAATTTTGAAAAATATAAAACCAATAGAAATGAATCTCCCTTGAGAATAATCAACAAATTGAAAAAAATAGTATGAGAGTGAATTCCTTGGCTTTGTGATTTACTTCATTTCGATTTCTGAAAATATTTGATTAATATCAGCTTTTTTATTAAACTAATCAGGAACTTCAATCCATGATTGACCCAAAATTCAAATCAATTTTTAATTCTTAATCCTAGGTACAGACGATTTTATCAAATTCTAAGTTTATACGTTAAGGAGTGAGTCCACACAACCTAAAATAAAATACAATATTCCTTGTAAGGATTCAATCATGTATAAAATATACTTAAGACTTGTATCACACCTGTTTGAACCCTTACTGCTTTGAAAAAAAGCACATATAGGGTTAACTTACAATTTCATTTGCAGAGCCATATTGGTCAAAATGTCCTAAAAAAGCTCTTCTATCAATATTGTTTAGCGTCAGTTTCTCTATAATATTAGAGAATTGAGCATTACTTAATATTTCAATAAGAAGCAAACTACCTTGATGTATTCTTCTTTATATGGGAGGATCCTTACAAATTCTGGAAGCCATCTCTGTCAAAGGTTCCAGTTCCTTTCCGCTAACTAGTTCAAATTCGGTAACAAAATAGTAGAAATGCTTGTAACAAGTATTCACATGTGCTTCCTAAAAAAAAATTTTCAACAACATTTGATCAATTCAGCCACAAAAAAGTTCTTACTGCTGCTATGGTAACAATATTTTGGAAATGATGAATGTAGACATGCACAAATACTCTGTGTAATCTCGCCAAAATTTTACTGCAGTGAATAGAGAAGTTTTTTGGAAAGGGTCTTTCGCTTGTGCACGGAAATAAATCCTGATTGTTTATTTGCATTTCAATCCAGTCCATGAGATGACTTATGTACTCTCGGGCAGGTAAAGGAGTAGGTTTCTTGAATTTGTCCCCATCTGCCCATAAATATTCAAATCTCGGTCCTCCAGACATTGTAGGGCAAGTTTGCTCTGTACAGTATTCAGAGATTGTTCCATAAATTAGGTTGATTCGATTGAAAAAGTCTACAACTGAAATTATATGTAAATAAAATGAAAATTAATATATTTTTACTAACCATGTACAGCTATCCAATCGTTTAGATCTTCTCCTTGTGGAAGCTTGACCGCAGCTCTTAGATTAATTCCAGAATTCAAACTTGCTTGAGCTTGTTTATATAAACTGTAGCGAATCGTACCGTGAGCAAATTTTTTTTTTGGTCTGAAAGTCTAAAATTAGATTCAAAATTAAAATAATACTGCAACAGAATAACTGCGTTTATCAAAAACTGGAAATAATTTGAGAAGCTGGGAATTGCAAAGTTATTACCTTTCCTTTTTGGAAAAAGTCAAGAAAGTTGTTCAATGCCATGCTTGATGATTGAAACATAAAATACTGGACAAAAAACCAAAATAAATATAAAGTGTAAACAATTTTTTGCAAGGTTAAGAAAACGTAAATAATTTTATGACAATTTTGACATCAGGTGTTAGTGATAGTGACATCTACCAACGAAACCGAAAAGACAAGCGAATGAGCGACACCTATGAAAATCATTTGCAAATCAAAGTTGCGAATTTAAAATGGCGTTTATGTGTTTGTGAAATACAAGTTTTGCAAACCGAAGCTTGAAACTCAAAAAATATTCACAAAATTCAAAATTCAGCGAGATATGTGAATGAAGTACTTTCAACTTACCCGATATTTCTATTCTAGACATGTTGATAATGTGGACAAACTCGTAAAAAAACTGTAAATGAAAAGCAGGTGTTGATTTCATTCTGTAAACGGTTCAATTGATTTTGTGAATTAAAATGTAGTGAAAAATGCCTAAAAATGGAAACGAAATTGTGCCGAATCTGCGGAAAGTTGGGACAAAACTTTGTACACATTTTCAAAACAGAAGGACTGAGGAGCAAGATAGAAACATGTTTGCCAATAATTGTGAGTATACAATGTTTTCCATTCAGTTAACTGCCTCGATTCATCTGAGAAACCTGCAGTACAATCCTGTGCGTTGTTTTAGTAGGATTAATATGTATTTCTAGCAGACCATAGAATAACTTTGCAATGGATCAGAAGCAAAAGAATGCCAAGCGCATTGGTGCAAACGAAGCTCACAATGTTCGACACCTCACAAATACCAGCTCTGGCGTTCTCATGGTGGGCCCCAATTTTCGAGTTGGCAAAAAAATAGGTTGTGGTAACTTCGGAGAACTTCGCTTAGGAAAAAACTTGTACAATAACGAGCATGTAGCTATCAAAATGGAGCCAATGAAATCAAAGGCTCCACAACTTCATTTGGAATACAGATTCTACAAGTTACTTGGGTCACACGAAGGTGTTCCAAATGTGTATTATTTTGGGCCTTGCAGTAAATACAATGCTTTAGTTATGGAACTCTTAGGACCAAGTCTTGAAGATTTGTTTGATATATGTGAGCGTAAGTTTTCTTTAAAAACTGTCCTTATGATTGGAATACAGCTGCTTTGCCGTGTTGAATACGTACACTCAAGACATTTGATTTATAGAGATGTGAAACCTGAAAACTTTCTGATAGGCCGCTATAGCACAAAGAGAGAAAAGATCATCCATATCATAGACTTTGGCCTAGCCAAAGAGTATATTGAAATTGAAACAAATAAGCACATACCCTATAGAGAACACAAATCTTTAACTGGTACTGCAAGATATATGTCGATCAACACCCATCTAGGCAAGGAGCAGTCTCGTAGGGATGATCTGGAAGCTTTGGGACACATGTTCATGTACTTCCTTAGGGGTTCCTTGCCTTGGCAAGGGCTTAAAGCCGATACTCTGAAGGAGAGATACCAAAAAATTGGAGACACCAAAAGAGCCACAACCATTGATTCTCTCTGTGAAGGTCATCCGGAAGAAATGGCAGTGTACATGCGGTATGTAAGGAGATTGGACTTTTTCGAAACCCCGGATTATGAATTCCTCAGGAAACTATTCACGTCACTTTTCACAAAGAAAGGATATGTGGATGATGGAGAATTTGATTGGTCTGGAAAAACAATGAACACATCTGTTGGTTCTCTAACATCAGTACCGCATGACAAAGTGGTTTCGCCTAAAAAAGCTTTAGCTAAAGCAAATAGAACCAGCACAGGGCACGAAATGAAACACACTTTGGGCAACTTGACACCTGCTGAGCGTCATGACTCGGTTCAAGTACTGAGTTCAACAAATAACGAACTGAATGTAGATGATGCTACTGCATACAGTAGTGCTCCCATTGCTCAACCTCATGAGATTGAGATTTTTGACGAAACCAAATGCTGTTGTTTTTTTAAAAGAAAGAATAGAGGTGTTATTAAACATTGAATAGTGATTCTTATTGCTGAGTGGTAGAAAAATGTTACTTGTTTTAGTTGTTGATTTAGTCTAAATTTATAACATATACTACATGTCTTAAGAAACCTTCCTTGTTAGTTCTGTGATTTCATTAAACAATAATGTATCAACCATTTTTCGTGGTATCAGAATTGATAATTGATTTTCTTTTTGAAAGTCAGGGTTCCCATCAATTGGACTGTGCTTATTATAATATGATAGTACTTAATTCAGTCATTGAATGTAATGATCAAAAACCATGTACACATTTATACTTAGGGGAGATATTTTTTTGAAATTTATTCAGATCAAAATGTATACTCTGTTCATTTTATTTGTTGTCATTCAGTTATGCTTTTTATACAATTGTTTAAGAGTTTCATCCTGATATTTTAAATGTCAATGTCGAGTTGTTAGTTGTTTTTTCACCTATCTACTGCCTTGGAAGCAAAAATGTATCTGCATGGAAAAAATGGATATTTGGTGGGAACCCTGTATAGTAAAGGTGAGTTCACAGTGAACACAGTATTTTCTACAATCAAATGTAAATAACTGCTACAGAGTGTGCCTGGTGCTAACTGCTTCAGTCTTTCAAAAGAGTACTGATTTTTTACATTAACCTTATATTCATGTCCACTTTTGTTAGATGAAAATTGTCTGCAAATAACAAAGGTAATCAAATTACTGCAGTCAAAATGTTTATGAGTATTTAGATTTTGCATAGATCCTGCCTTTTTCTAGAGGAAATTGCATATTTTGTGAAAATAGAGATGGCCCACTCTGTAAAAAACACTCTCCATTTCACGAAATATTGACAGATAAATACAGCTTATAGTTAGAGATGAACTCTCAGTTATCGTTGTGATTAGTCTGTCATATTTGTTTGAAATATTTCTAACACAGAATTATCAATGTTTCTAGCTAACTTTCTGTTGTAAATATACTTTTTCATTTCAATCGTCATTGGTTCAGCTGCCCTCATGTTTATGAAACTACTTACTTAAATTTTTCTAATATACATCATTCAAATTGAAACCACAGTGTATACAATATTAAAAATTAAGTAAGGTTAGTCTGGACTTTCACTGTCTATAAAAAGAACAAAGAAAATTCAATTTTCTGCATTTTTATTCACGACGTTTCAACTGTTAAAATCTACAGTCGTTATCAAGGGTATAAATGCGACACTCTCAAGGATACTTCTTATATAAATGATATGGCTAATTTTCTGTCATTAGCTTAGGGGTAAGTTGCCTGTGTACAGGTAAGCTTGTTAATTACTGTGCCAGGTCCCTCCGGTACAGCATTGTTAATTCTTATCGCAATTTCAATTGATCCATACCACTAATTAAGGGTTTCCACACATTACGGATTTCTATGCTAGCTTGACTGAAGACTTTGTTGTTCATAATATATGCACTCTCTTTAAACTTCCTTCTAGACCAGCCCTCTTCTTTATGGATGACTTCGGCTTCAGTCCATTTAATATTGTGTTGAGGCGTCCAGACATGTTCCGCTATCCCTGACTTTGATGTTTCTCTTCGCTGAGTGTTTCTCTTGTGTTCAGCGAGTCTAACGCTAAGCGGTCTCTTAGTTTCTCTAAGATAAGCTTCACCGCATTCACAAGGGACGCGGTAGATGCAGTTTTTGGAGTCAATGTAACTTTACGTGGTCTCGTCTTTGTGAGATGGCTGCGAATGGTGTTACCACTGTTACCTGACTTGAAACGTCCGTATTTTGTATTTCGACCCAATTCGCCTTATTCTTTCCGATAGACCTCTAACATAAGGAACGCTTAGGGTGGCTTGTGTCGGCTCGTCTGGTTTCTTGTTGTAATCGCCCCTGCGGGCTAGAACCTCTTCTATATGTTTTTTTGGATACCCATTTTGTCGCAGAACACTGGCAAATTACCCCTAGGTTAATGACACAAAATTAGCCATATATATATATAAGAAGTATCCTTGAGAGTGTCGCATTCATACACTTGATAACGACTGTAGATTTCAATAGTCGAAATGTCGTGAATAAAATTGCAGGGAATTGAATGTTCTTTGTTCTTTTTTAGACAATGAAAGTCCAGAATAACCTTACTCAAAGTGAAACATTGTCAACCACTTTCAAACAAACATTATTATATTACTTTTAGCAGCTAGATTTGAACAAAGAATGTCTTCCTTACACTTTAGGACCACCTAAATGAATCAGTTTTTGGTTTTTGCACAAGCGTAGAAAAAAATATGGTATGCAAACTCGTGCAAAAATTGTTTATTGCACTCAACAATTTCACGTAGAGTGCCATAAACACTTACTTTTTGCTCTTGTTGCATAAATAACTATTTACAACTTTTTCAGAATTTTCAACTGTAATTACTTTCAGCTGATTTTCAGTTAACTTTTTCAATATATAGTCAAATCAACAGGCAGCTGAATAAATCATTTCATTTGTGGAAAACATTTGCAACCTCAGCAGGCTACTATTGTGAATGTATTTATGGCATTAATATATCAACATCTTGGAAAAGGGAACTAATTCGTTTTGCACAACTTTCTTCTATTCCAGATGTAATATCTGGCTCTGCTGTTTCAAAAAATACTTTGTTTGGTACCAAATTCAAACAGCGTTTCGCAGATTGTATACTGGTTTTTGTCTTCATGTTTAAAGACACAAAATGACAATTGAATATAAAATATAAAGGATGTGTTTGTTATTTTTTGTTTAAATTCGCCCAATAAATTGTATCCAATTTTTTTCGACAGTCAAGCCCAATGAAAATTGGGAACAGTGTGTAGTTTTCTTGAAATTGATAAAGGAAGTATTTGTTCAATGTTTTGTAAATTCGCCCAATACATTTTCTAAATAAAGAAATAAATTACATCCATATAAAATAAAAATGCTACACGAATTTTCTGAAGACGATCCTGATCACAGAATTCAGTATTGCGACCTGATGAATAAGAAATTTCATATAAATAGGATTCATGTTAGCAACATTTGTTTCAGTGATGAAAGCACGTTTTTTTCAAATGGACATGTCAATAGACATAATCACCGTTATTGGAGCACTGGAATCCTCATGAGTTCAGGCAAACACATACTCAGTACATCCAAAAAGTTGATGTTTGGGCTGGCCTAACGGGCAACCATATCATTGGTCCATATTTCTTGAGAGAAAATTTGGACGGAGTTCGATATTTGAGGATGCACAAGAATAAATTTTTCCGGAAATAAATCAGGTGGCTGGAAATAACAAAGAAAAAAATAATTTTCAACAAGACGGAGCACCTCATTATTTCAGGCCAGATATTGACTTTTTGAATGAACATTTTCCAGAAAGATGCATAAGTAGGAGGGGTCGTATGGAATGGCCAGCTCGCTTGCCTGATTTGACCCCTTTAGCTTTTTTTCTTGTGCGGATATCTCAAGCCTACAGAACTGCCTCGAAAACGATCATTGAATTAGAGCAACACATAAGAGACTTGTGCAGGAATATTAGCCAGAAATATTTGGTGAAGGAGCGAATTTCAGAATCGTCTCATGTGCTAGGAAGTCAATGGCGAACATTTGGACTGATTTTTTCTCAATGTTTCACGTACTTATGTAAAATAAACATTGTTCTTTATCCTGGATTATTTTCTTAATTTTGCTAAGATTCAATAAAACGAGATATCACCTGCCTTTGGCGGGAAAAAACTTATTTCAAATCTCAAAAGCAATTTTCAAGCTCCTCAACATTATTAAATGGTCATTCCTTCTAACATGTTTGCTTTAAATATCCCTATATAAAAATCTGATTTATACTATCAATACTATTATCTAATAATTATACAAACCACCATGTAATATATTGTAACAGGCTGAAGGACCTCGGTCGATGGCCTATTGGGTGACCCAATAAAGTACACTAATTATTATTATTAAAAATCTGATGGTGTGAGATCTGGAGAACGAGGAGGCCACCGTGGATCGGTATTTTGTCCTAACCATTTATCACCAAATTCCCTATTTAACAATTCAGAAACAATTGTAGCATATTCACATCTATCATGTATAAACCATAATTTGTTGTTCTTGTATACTCGTTTCATCCAAAAAATCTGTAAGTTCGTTTTCCAAAATCTGTAAATAGGTATCACCAGTTAGGTTTTGGCGAATAAAAGAGATTTGATATTTTTTCTAGAGCTCATTAATAGCCATCTATTTCGAAAGGATCCTCATAGAAAAGCTCTAACATTATGTACCGCCATTTTGTTTTTGATGGAGATTTTTGTTTGGGAATTTTGATGTCGTATAGAAAGGTATTTAAATATCTTTCAAAATGGCGGCCCGACATGATTTTTAAAGATATACTATTTTTTTGTTATTATACACTACCATTTGACCAAAAAAAAATATCCAAACTGTTCAAAGGTTAACAGGTGGGGGGTTACCTTATAGACAGACTGTATATTCGTGTTGGTACAAAATGATAGTGATACATTGTTTTAATTATTCTTCTTCACACGATTTTTTAGTCTGCCTTTAATGTTTACTTCCAACCTCCTTTTAGTTTCTGGGGGATTCACAGGGAAAGTATATAAATTACATTAGCATCAATATCACGTGTTTCTGAGTTTCCTGGAATTGCTTATGAAAGAAGGTGTACTGAGAGCAAAATAATTTTTAAATCTAGCTCCTTCTTCAGTCAGACAATGATGAAGTTATACCATTCATGGACAAAACTAGTATTCAATTTGTATAACAAACAATATCGAGAAACTCGATGAGATTTTGGTATCAAACCAAGCTATACTTTCTTACATGTTATTGCTGTCTTTATTGAGAACTCTATTTCAAACACCATCTGATCTAACACCACTTGATTTTTAAAGTTTCAAACGTTTTTGCAGGTTTCTCCTTACTGCCTCCTTCCTGATACAATTTGTGGAGAGTGCACTGAAAATATAGACAACTTTTATTTATTCATAAAAAACTGTTTGCAGAACATTATTATACTTGAAACTCAGTATGATATTCAGGAGTCGTGCTTGAAATCGAAACAAAAAAGGGATAAAGGTTGCTACGTTGATTTTAGTTATAGAAAGATCAATAAGGGAATACAGACTGATGACTACCTTGATGTTCTGTCAGGTAAAAATAATGATCTTGAAGAATTCCGTTTAACTTTCCCTCAGACAGTAACTTTTCTGAAAAACGAAGAGTCCGTATTCAAAAAAGAGAGTCTGAGCTTAGTTGAATATGATGTCGATACAGATTCGAGTTTGGATGGGTCTGCCTTCAGTAACGGAAAAGTTGTTTTGGGTGAAAAATTACGATCCATTAGTGAAATATCCAAATTTGTTGACTCTATAACAAATAGGCCTCGCCCTACAAGCTCGCAGTTTTTTGATGACTCGGAAAAAAAATTGATAAGTGAAATCTCCCAAAGAAAAAGCTTGAAAAGAGCAAACAACGATATAAAAATTTCCAAACCAAAAATCTTCAAACTGGATACTACAAATAGGAGAAAAAGTAAAGTACCAAAGAAACTAGATACTCAGGATATTGGTAAAATCACCACAGATACTTTTGAAATTGAAAACGGTAACACACCTAAAAAACCAAATAGCGATACTGATATCCAACTTACTCCAACCTGTCAGGTAACAAGACATTTTCAAGTATATTTTCTGTGACTTGAAAATTGATACTTTTTCAGGATGAAAAATTGTTGTCATCTTTACCACAAAGTTGTTTACTTTGTGACACACATTTCTCTGGTCCAGCTGCTTTAGCTTCACATGTATTTGAAGCACACGGTATTGATATGGCTGAAGTTGTTTCCTCTGGCTCTGGGGAATCCTTTCCGGAAAGATGTAGGAAGAAAATCCCAAATCTTGTGAAAATTTCCGATTTGAAAAAAAGTGATTCAGTGGGTGAGTATACCAAACTTTCAACAAGTGTATGCCTACTATTTTTATTTATAGTCGAGTTCCAAAATTGTAGATAGTGACTCATATTTTCAACATAGACCTTTGCGGGTCTGAGGGGAAAGGAAATCGACGAGTCATAGGCGTGCGGTTATTCTTATAAATAATTGAAATGATGTTAGGATTAGGTCTCTTCTACAAAAACCAGTATTTGTTTCAATACAAATATAGAAGATCAAAGCACCATCATATATTAAAAATAATCGTCCGCAGTTTAGAACGAATTGGTTGCCACAAAAATTATTTGCTTATTGTAAGATGCCCAAGGTGGAGAAAACCGGCAATAATAAATATCGAATGAGTATAAATAAATGTTGTTTTGGGATGATCGTAATAGTACTAAATAGTTCAACATAATTGAATATTTATTTCCATAAAATATAAACCATATAAACATAAAAATTTACATCTAATCTGAGTCGTCTATGTCATCTTCAGATTCATCAGTAGCATCTTCGCCTAGATGCACAACTACGGGTTCGATGGTAATTTCAATGCAGTTATCAAGATTCCACATATTTTGCTCTTCTTTTACCACGTTTTATCCACGACTGTGCAGTCACATTGCTGATGGCACTATTAAGCAGTAGCTTTACGTCGTTTAATTTGAAAGTAACATAGTTCCTTGCTACTTCATTTTTTATTTGAGCCCATATAACCTCTATTGGGTTTAACTCACAATAGTAGGGTGGCAATCGAAGAACAATTACATCTCGTTCTCGCGTCTAATCATCTACTACATATTGTATATATTTATCTTTATGACACCTTGCCAAGTTTAGTAACTCGATTTTCAAAATTGGTTCATTGAATTTAATGTTTTTCATAGTAAGCTGTAGCAAAACCGTTTGCGGTTATCTAACGCGAAATAGTTCGCTCTCAGATTGCGCTTTCATTTCAATATTTCTTTTCAATTTGTCGCGCCAATATTTAACCCTCGTCGGGACGACAATGATACCGAATACTCTAGTGTTTTCGAACCGTACTGTCGAAAAAAGCGAGTTATCTTTTTGTGTGCGCCTCGAGAGATGTGTCGTTACTACTTTGAAGGATTCATTAGAGAGACTGAAACTAGCTAAAGCTTTCTACTGCGGGATTTTACAGTTTGCACCGAATCTTTGGGTTAAGGCTGCCTTTGAATAAACGTGTTGAAGCATCAGCTCGCCTGAGCTGTCAGGTGAGTTAGTCTTGGTCATTAATTTGTTTACACCGGACTCAACTAATTATTTTTTGCTATAGAAACGTTTTTGTATGTGCTGCGTCGCAGACCCCTATTTGATTTTCTCTATTTGTCAGTTTGTAGATTCCACAAGCAGTTTGGGAAGTGAATAGAAAACTGTTAATTAATTGGGTGTTTTTCATTATATCGAAATCCTAGTGTCGACCCTAGACAACCCCTGAGATTTAAGAGTACCCTTGCAAAGCCAATCTGCAATCTCGGCTTTTCTCCATGTGTTGGTTGGTAACTTTTCTACACGCCGCATGTGGTATGGAGCGTTATCCATAACAATAACAGATCCTGGGTCGATTGTTAAAAGAATATGTGAAAACCATTTTTCATAATGTTCTGCATACATTTCCTCATGATAATCTCCAGTCTTTTTAGAAACAAATGCGTTTGAAGCTCCTTCAACAAATCCTAAGTCGCTACCAATATTGGTACTAATAAGGCGTTTCCCTTTCCAGATGGGGCTTTCAGACCTGTCGATACACCATCTACAAAAGCTTGACGTTTGTTTTTTACATTTAAATCCTGCCAAATTTTTGTCACAGTATGTCCTTCATTTAACTAGGTTTCATCTGTATAATATATTTTTTTACCATGTCTTCGAAATTGTGCTATTTCTTTCAGATACTTTTTGCGCCATACAATGATTTCCTCTTTTTCAATAAGGGTACTATTCCTCTTTCTCTTTAAATAAATTCACGCAACGTACGTAACAAAAACGTCTCGATATTTTTGGGATATGTTCATTAGTTTTCAGAGAGGAAGCTAGTTTCTTTACAGTTGGTAATTCCTTTTTAATATAAAATTCATGTTGCACGACGAATGGCGTGTTTGGTTATATCGTCCAATTTTATTTGTTTTCTTCCTCTCGTCTTAGCCTTCAAAGTATTAATATTGTTTGTTTCATCCCTTTTCAAAATTATTCTGTACACACTAGCTTCGGAAACTTTTGTCAAAATGCTACATGATGTAACCACATCACAAACATTCATATTTTGGTCTCTGGCTCGAAGTCCTTCAAACACATTTTTCATCATGGTTGTTTCTTCGGGTGTTAAATTGTGACGTTTCTTTTTGATATCCGGTTCACTATTACTCTTTTCACACATATTTATTATTTGTCACCAAAGCCAATACAATAGCTTCTTCAAGCAGAAGTATACTAGTCACAATTACGATGTCATTCTTTTATGCATGGCACCACACGTTAAAAGGTAAGGGCTGCGTCTTCCCTAGCTCACACAAGTCTTTCGAAGACTTCTGAGGGTTGCGCGTAGGGGTGCGACGATCGGTTGACGGAAATGACAATTTTAACAATTTTTTAATATTACAAAAACCGTTAATTAATTGAGAGGTAGTTTTGTACCTGCCCTAAAATTATTCCAGGAATAACAAATATTGTTTGTAGATTATAAATTAATCTACCTTGTAATTCCCAGAATTATTAATTAATTATTAATTTCCAATCTTTCAGGCAAATTTAATTTCACCCTTTTTCTTTCAACATGTAGTATTTCAAATTCAAATTACTCACAATTCACAAACAATTCCGGTCTCTGCTGTAGGAAATAGGGTCACTGAATCTAGAAGGTCGTGCCGTCCTTACGGGTATGGCCAATGGGCGTGGTCTGATACTTGAAATAGATCAAGTGTTCAAATAACCCACAAAACTTGCTCTCTAATTGGTGATTTTGTGGGTTATTGGAATACTGGAACTATTTCAAGTATTGGACCACGCCCATTGGATTCAAATGGATGCGACATGTAGATGGCGACAGTGATCTCGCATCCAAGTCATGTCGTAACTTGATTGACACAATGGTACAGCATTAAAATCATGGTTTTTTGAAGAAACCTGCATTAAAATGACGTCAAATATTCATGTTTGTAACTAATCACGCTAGATGTCACTCGCGTTTGGATCCAATACCTTTTCCACGGGCATTGACTAACTATCTTCTATTTAAACACTGATAGAAGTAAGATAGTTAGTCAATGCCTGTGTAATTGGTGTTGGACGCAAACGCGAGTGTCATCTAGCGTGATTGGGTTACAAACATGAATATTTGACGTCATTTTAATGCAGGTTCCTTCAAAAAACGCTGATTTTAATGCTGTCTCATTGTTTCAATCAAGTTACGACATGACTTGGAGGCCAGATCACTGAAGTTACGACATGACTTGGATGCGAGCTCACTATCGCCATCTACATGTCGCATCCATTTTGATCCAATTATAATCCCATAAGGTTGACTAACTCTAACTATCTTCTATATAAACAATGATATAACCTACAACCATGCAAATAACTTCAAGTTGAATCATACAAGCTGACAACGTTCCACGTTCGTACTCGTTTCGAAGACAGTTGATAGTTTGGAAATAGGCCAGGCAAATTATTGAAAATATTTCAGTTCTCGTGAGCGTTAAATAGATTTTGCAATAACCTACTAAATTGTTTATTAATTAACACTGAATATTTCTCCTTTTGTCGGTATGCAAAAACCAACAAGTAAGTAGTAACAACAACTTTTTTTACGGAGTAAATGTATCATTTCGATGCCTTAATTCGCAAACCGGCTAACTCCACGATACGTATAGTGTAGTTTCGGTTCGCGAATTAAGGCATCGATTTGCTTGGCCTATAAAATCTCTTTACAACATGAGTCAATATCTACAATTTTGGAACTCGACTATAATTTGTCGAGATCGTTATTGTAGTTTTATCCTTTCTTCAGATGATAACCAGTCGGATCGCCAACAAGAGCCTCCAACGCTTCACCCGAGCTTCTTGTGTCCTAATTGTCCAGGTATATTCACTAGTAAGCAGGACTTCATGATGCATCTTCGCCTCAAACATGTACAGCTTGCTGCTTATCTCTGTGGCATCTGCTTGACTCAGTGTACTTCCTACATGAACTTGAAGAGTCATCTTCAAATTTGCTCGCAGCAGCACCAAATAACTACTAAATATATTTGTCAGGTGTGTCAGTACGGAGATGACAACTTCAAGTGGCTTGAAAATCACGTTTTGGTCCACGATTTTTTGTTGGAAGCGTGCAGAAAGCAGTTGAAGATGTTTGACCCTGAAGACTACATTGATACAAACGAAAACTTGGGAAATGTTGGTTTGTCACTTTCCAAAAGTTTGAGTTGTAATGAATGTGGCTTGGGTGAATTTCAGACATTCAAAGAGTTCAGTAGTCACAGAAGGAATAGTCATTCAATTTTCCACTGTGATTTGTGTAATAAGTTTTACGGGCGCAACTCGCACCTGTGGAAACACGTGAATAGGCTTCACAAAGGACATCCGAGCATAACCTGTCAACTTTGTTACAAAACGTCTGCATCCAAGTACCACTTATCGCAACACTTCAACAAAATTCATCTAACGAAAGTATCCAAACCGCAAACTTTGGATTCTCTATCAATTGAGAGGGACTGTCGTGGCGATTTTATGTTACCGCAGTTCTCTGATTTTGACATGCCATCTATTGGACAGGCTTTCATGGGAGAGGAGCTCGTAACTCAGGAACAGAAGTGTAATAGTGATCCAGATCAGGAGTACAACTCTAATAATCAACCGTCAGACGCGGAAGATGAACTGATTATCAAACAAGAACTCTTTGAAATAAACCAAGAAGCAGCTTTGGCGCCGAAAGAAATAGACTCATCCCATGATCTCTATACCAATATCATAACAAACTATACACCTCCTGTGAACGAAGGCGATTATAAGTGTCCAAAATGCTCCAAGGCCTTTCATAAGAAGGTGTTACTCAAGAAGCACAAAAAGAACTGTAGACCAAAGATGCAGAAGGATCTCCTTACACGTTGTAAAACATGTTCTAGAATATTCAAGGACCGACAGAGTCTCACCAAACACTTGGTCAACTATCATTCTGAGTATACTTGCGAGATTTGTAGCGAAAAAGTGCAGAGCAAGTGTGAAATTGTATCTCATATTAGATTCCGACATCCTGGCTGTCACTTGTTCTGCAAAATATGTAAGAATATACTGAGAAGCAAGTACGACCTTCAGGAGCATATGCGAATACATATGGATTCTTACATTTGCCAGTTTTGCGGGGATTCTTTACCAAGTAAAATCAAACTCAAAATGCATATTCTCAGTCTTCATCGCAAGATTTTGAGTCTCTCGTGTGGCATATGCCTAAAACTGTTCGAAACTCAGCACATTCTCCGAGACCATGTTCGATTGGTACACAAAAACCAGTTGGCGCCACTTACCTCTTGCACTGTGTGTGGCAAAAACTACGGGTCGAAATGGAAAACGTACGACCACCTCAACAAGTCTCACGGAAGAATATTCAAGGCTTGCAAGACTTGTCTGGAGGTGTTTGATAATGACGCTCAGTTACAAGCACATTGCGATGTCACAGCGCATGGGTCCCAAAACAGCAACGTCAATGCCAGCACGCTAAGAAACAATATTATGGCTCATATTACCTCTGCGATAAACGAAGTAGCAGCTAGCAACGATGGAACTAAAGAGAACGACACAGACAGTGAAGAAGTTGAGAGTGATAGCGAGTACGAAAATATCGATAACGAAAACGAACAGTATATTGAAAAACCAAAGTTTTTTATGACGCACGATAAGAAAATATCTTTGCTGGAGAAACGCCTACTGGGGAAAAATGCTACTGAGGATGATTGCCTATCGAATAGTGACGCTCAAATGCCGACCAGTATTAAAAGACACAAATCATCCAGTGAAATAAGGAAATCGACAGTTCAAGATCCAGAACGCAATCTCTCGCCTTCTAATCCTCAAACGAACTCATCCAAACGAACTGTGTATGTCAATAGTAACGATCCATCCTACTGCGAAATTTGTTTCAAAACCTGGCCAGCCAAGAAGCATCTTTGGCAGCATTACATTCGTTGTCACAAAGCAGACGCTGCTACGGTGTGTGGCATTTGTCTCAAAACAAACGAGAGTTACGACAGTTTACAGAAACATTTACGCGAGACTCACCCTACTTTATTGCACGGGCAAGGGTTTGGTTCCAATTTCATCTGTAAAATTTGCGGCAGGTATCACAATGCGAGCTCCAAATTGCGTTTGCATATGGTAATACACGAAAATTTCGATTGGAAGTTGGTGGAAGAAATTATCGCACCCTCCAAACAGAATTCCGATAAACCTACCAATGGGTACAATGATATCAAAGAGGAGCCTGAAAAGGAAAAACTTGATGACAACATTAACTATGACAGTTTTATAGAACAAGTTGAATGTTCTTCCCAGTCTGAAAACGAGGAAACTGATAATGACTGTTTGCAGACTGAGGTAAAGCAAGAACAGGAATCCTCTTCTTCTGATGAAGACGATGATGACGAAGATGAGGAGAGTGATGATTCGGCAATGTCGGAAGTCTCAGCGCAAGTCCAGGAATTGAATGAGACTGTGGCTAAAAAACAGATTGCTCCTGAAAAACAAGACTATGTCCATACAGGTGATGAATCGAGTTCCAGCTGTACTGACGAACACAATGCACCTAGCAAGAGTAATTCTTCTGATGACGAGTGCTCTGAGGGCTCTCAGTCGCTTTCTTCCCAGAGCAAGTTCAACAATGGATCGAATTCGAATTCCATGAATTCCACCCTGAATAGCAATATTTTCAGTCGAAAACCCGAAGAGTTAGATTCAGCTATAAAATCAATAAGTTATGAATGCATGTTACCGGTAGATCTGACTTCTGAGCAGGATTATTGCGAACTGCAAAATAATTGTCCCAACGAGAATGAAATTGAGTCGGCAGTTGGAAGCATACTCTAAGACTTTGTACATATTACGTTTCATTATTGAGTAGTATTTTTGATATTTAGTAGAGACAATGTCATTTTGAGCATTTTGGCATATGCAACAATTGAGAAATATTTCTTTGCTCCCAAAAACTGTACTTATTGAATGATTCTAGTATTTATAAAAAATAAGAGTTGATACGGAAAAATATTAGAGATTGTATATTACTTGAAGATCTGTATAGAAGTGAGGTTATGCACACTATAAATAAGTATAATACAGCATAAAGATCTTTATTGACTGACAAAGATATTCAAGCTGAAACATCTCCATAGTATCTTTTTTATGACCTCATTTACGATCACCTTAAGTGGCATGTTTCCTGATATTATGATAGTTCTAATAGTTACCCTCTTTTCAATCATTTCCATCAGTTAACAACAAAATTATACTTTTTCTTTAGAAATAGAGGGCGTTGATTTGAAAACTTCCCACACTCAATATCTTCTTTTCAGTAAATCATATGAAAAATCGAAAAAACATGTCAATTTTATTATCAAGAGGGACACTTTATGTGAATAATTTTAGCCCTCATGGTCCAACTCCTTAGGAGGAGTAGATGTTACCCTTAGATAGTTAAATGGGAAGGGGAGGTGTCAAGTGAAACATCATTTTAAGGCGTTCTAAATTTGAATTATGTAAGAGGACTTCTATGTAACGTAGAGCCCAACAATACTGATGAATAGTTTCTGTCCTGTAGAAAGTTATGAATCCAATTTTATTCAAAATCATATGTCATATATTTTAAATTGTTTGTCATCCTGTTTGGGCTACTGGGAGGAAGTTTTCAAATTGACACCCTGTATATCATGTGATGTTTATTCACTGTAGTGTTATTATACAGAACTAATATACTATTTGATAGATTCTTCCTTTTTATTGTTCATTTTCTGAAAGAAGTTTGATAAAAAAAATTGGTGCTTTTGGTTGTAAAGAAATTGCACATGTGGCATGTCGAATTACATGTTCATTCGGATTTTTGCTTTTTAAAAATTCAAGAATAAGTACATGAGAGGAGTATGGAGTGTTTGAAATCAAATCCAGAGATAATTTTTGATATTGAATTTAAATTTCAATATCAGATGGATTACCATATGCATTACTTGACCAAGAAATGGGTGATAGTAATAATTTACATATACATTTTCCATAAATGTAAAAAAGGTGTGCAAGTACAAGTTTTAAAACATTCCAACAATTTTTTTAAATGCTTTGATGTTACTTGGTCTAGTCGTTCATAAAAGGCTCCAATTATCAGTCCACTTTACTCAATCTTTAAATTTGGTAAATAAAAGAAGATTTTGTCTCGAATTTTACATAATTTTATTCATCATTCATAATTTTTCCAAAACACTTCGACATTAGCTGTAAATGTCTGAATACATCTCAATATTTCAACCAACCTTGTAATTTAATATATTTGTGATGTGATGCCATATGACATAACTCCTTTTGATTGTATTTTATTGTTGTGTTCTCAATAGACGGAAAGTGGTCTCTTGCTGCTATTATGTCATCTCTGATCGGTATTATTTTCGTTTTGTTGATAAATTTTGAGCTAGTCATTTTCTGGGATCATTGTATTTATATCGTGAATACATAAAGTAAAGGATCTTGTATAATTAATTGACAATTTCGTTTGTAATATAATTTTCAACTTTGTATTGATGTAGTGATTTTAAGACTGTTTTCTTCACACAATGATCTGATTAGGTATTGTGTAACTATTTTTGTATTTATTTGTTTAGTTTAAATTTGGAACATTCCTTTATACTCATTATTAGTTAGGTTGATGATTCTATATATTGTATATATAGGGTGTCATTCAATGTGATAGGCAATATCTGGCTTCCTGGAGGGGGTTGACAAAATAATTCTTCACAAAAGTTTACAAAGTTCTGGAGCTTTGGGTATGTCATATTTCAAATGATGCAAAATCGGTTTTTTCCGAATTTCAAAAACTCTTTTAGCATCCCCACTACCCCCCCAAAGTATGCAAATTGTCAAAATTTATGTTTAAATTACAATTTTTCGTGAAAATTCCTATACCATAGCAGGTTTTGCTCTATTTGATTTTCAAATGTTACTGTTCCATCAATGACTATACAGTAATTTTTAGTATATTCTGCTAATATATTTTTTTCATGATTTACTACATAATTGGTGGGAGTTTCAAGGCTCTAATTGATTTTGAAAAAATACTGCATTAGTCTTCATAGAATTTAGTACTATTCTAGAATTAAGAAACCAT
Source organism: Chrysolina oricalcia (assembly GCA_944452925.2). NCBI lineage: Eukaryota > Metazoa > Arthropoda > Insecta > Coleoptera > Chrysomelidae > Chrysolina > Chrysolina oricalcia. The sequence continues at coordinate 309,312 of OX101810.2, forward strand.
TTTTTCAACCGCTGTCACAGTTTCAATGGCTATTTCAGTAACATTAGGAAATGTGTTTGATGTGAGCATAGCAAAATCGAAGAAAATTATCAAATAAGAGTGTCCCTAGCATACTGCCCTGGGGGACACCGTTGGATCTAAATCGTCGGCTTTAACACTCCTCGTAGGATGAGAATGCTTCATATTAAATGGAAATGACCCAGTTTGCATAAATAATAAATGCACTTTATTGGACCAATTACATTAATCCAATAGGCCTTTGACCTAGGTCCTTCAGCCCATTGTGATTACATAATCAATACCTCATAAAACATACAATACAATTTTATTGTCCTCGCTTGGAATATAGATCTTATCAAATCTTAGCCTTCCATATGCTTCAAACTCGTCAATGAAGTCAAAAAAATTCTTCTCATCTACGGCAGATGGAGCTGTCTTCTATGTCTATTATGCAATCACAATTACTTGGAGAAAACAACAAAAGGCATGCTGGAGTTGAAAAGTGGTTTCATATTTATTTATAAAATGTTTTTCTAGTCGAAAAAATTTTTTTCTCATAATAATTACAGCCCGTATTATGTGACTGATTTTCTTATGATTTGATACTTCAGTAGGATTTGAGTATCTTTAAAACTCTCTTAAACCTTAGGGAGTTCTATTGAAGAAACACCATTTCGGTCTGTGACACTTACATTTGAAAATGTACCCATCTGAAACTATTCTGGAAAATATTTCCGTTAATCCCTTCCAGCAACGCCAGATATTGCCTGTCACATTGAATGTCGTACCCATATATATGAATTGATGGTAATAAAATATTTTTTAAAGAACTCTGTGTTTGGAAACGTTATTTTTAGTTGAAAAATTCTGAGGCAGTGATAAGAAGGCGCTGTAGGTTTTCCAGGTTTTTCTGCAGCTGAAAAGTGAATACTTCACTAAAAATCAGTCGCACCGGAGCGCCACAATAACAACAATAATAATAGCTGTCCTCTACCCACGTAGGATATGCCTTTGGGTATACTCTATGAGGGAGAGTATTATTATGGCAGTTTCAATTGACAGACAGGCATAGTCTCATCCGGAGTTTTTAACAAAAACAATATAATAATATGGACTAAAGAGTAGCTAATCTTTGGTTACATATATTGTTTTTCACAGAACATATTTTTGTGCAGTTCTTGTGAGTTTGCACTAGCGTCTGGTTGAGTCAAAAATAAATGCTCATTGAACACTCTCGTTTATCTTCGACAAGACATACTGGCAAACCCAACGGCGGTGGTCAAAGATTAACGATAGTTTCCAACAAGCATTTATTTTTGACTCGCCTAGACGCTAGTCTAGATTACCGAACCCAGAAAATTGTAAGGCATGGTATTTTATTGTTTTTATCCAGTCAATCACAAGGTTAAATTATTCAGGATTTCAAATCCATAACAATGGTGACGGACGAGTCGGAATTTTTTTTTGGCAGGTCCGTCATTCGGGATCGTAGACACTTCCCGAACTTAAGGCTCGTTGATACCCTCGCGAATACGCATTTTTTGCGATTTAAGCCATAAGGATAAAAGAATTGTGGTGAATGCTAAATCATCCATTTTTCGTTGATGTACTAATATCCAACCTTAAATACTGATAAATGGCATGTTGTGATTCATCCTTCAGCGCAATTTTTTCGCCGTAGGAGTCGAAACGCAAAAATTCGCAAAGGTATGAACGAATCTTAACACAAATAAGTGGCATCCTCGCAAGGACACTGAAGACTGAACCAATGACTCACAGAACTCATACTTATAAAGATATAAGTATGAGTTCTGTGGTTTACGAAGGCGTAGAAGCGCCAGATGTAGTGATTTTTTCTAATTCCCAGATAAATCTGTCTATTAGACAGTTATTATAATTGACAGATATAATTGTCTAATAGACAGATTTATCTGGAAATTATACTAATTAAACTAATTCCTTGATACAAGTGTCTAATAGACAGATAATATCTGTCTAATAGACAGTTAATATAAGTCTATTAGACAGTTATTATAATTGACAGATATAAGTGTCTAATAGACAGATTTATCTGGGAATTATAATAATTATAAGTGTCTAATAGCCAAATAATATCTGTCTAATAGACAGATAATATAAGTCTATTAGACAGATGATACCAGTCTATTAGACACTTATACCTAGGAATTAGTATAATTCTCAGATAAATCTGTCTATTAGACACTTTTATCTGTCAATTACAATAACTGTCTAATAGACAGATTTATCTGGGAATTAGAAAAAAATCACTACATCTGGCGCTTCTACGCCTTCGTAGTGGTTAGACTCCGTTACTTACATTTCGAGCTGCGCTCAACACAGTAACAATAAGTACAATTTATACTGCCACTTATTTCGCGGCAATTATCTGCTTATTTACATTGTGTATAATCAGATAATTCAGCAGAAACTCAGCTTTGCCGACTTTTGGGTTGACTGGCAACTATTTTCTGCGAAATAAGCGGCAATAAAAATTGTGCTTAGAATGTGCATGACCGCAGATCGAAATGTAAATAACTAAGTCTATCCGTAATATGTCATTGGACTGAACTTAGACTGAACACTATCTTTATAGTGTCGTTCGTTAAAACGTACTCTGTTTGCTCTACTTGCTTGAAGTTGATATATTCAAAAGAGAAAGACGAATGAAGTACAAGTGTTAGAGAGAATTGAACATGAGTGAAAGTGATCTCGATCAACTAGAGCAGTCTTTAATGAACAAGCCTTTACTGCGTTCGTGATAACGCCCGAATGTTAGCAGTGAAATGTGCTTTTAAAATATCCACATCACTATGTGGGTGAAACACGCAAAAAAATGTATTTTCCACAAACACTATAAGAAGCTAATAATATCATCTTTCAACAATTATTCATTCAAAATATTATCCGTAAAATTTATTTTCTGGCTATTTGAGCATAGAATTTGAGTTGTAAATTGGAAATGATGTTCATTTTTACAGGAATATTCTTGATAGTTGAAATGAAGACAAGATGGTGTTTCTGTAAAATATTTAATGTCGATTTTTTTGCAAATAAAATGGCTGTCGACATGGTTCTGCATCAATGATTGGTCTGGCATGACTGACAGCCATTTTATTCTCAGAAAAATTGCGAAATTCGCGAGGGTATGAACAAGTCTTTATGACTTAACAGAATACATTTGTATCGGAAGTGAGTTAATGTCCATGAAAGTAAGCCCACTCTAAATAAAAAAGTAAAGAAGAAGAAAAACGAAGAATCAAGATGGCGGAAGCCAACTTGACGTTTTAGGGGTCAAAAGATCTTTTTAATTTTTACTTTTATTTATTTTAAACTTGTAGATTTGTACCAAAAATAGTGGTGTACGTAAGGTAAACTAAATTTAAATGTAACAAAGAAAATCATTTTTAGCCGTATAACACCTTTGGTAACTAGTGATTTCCCAGTGCCTTTTTGTGATGATATTTTTACAATTTCGTTCTGAAGAAAAATAATACTCTACAGAAAGGATCGTTAACGCATATCTGAAAATACTGCCGCCCTACATGACCTTTCTGAAGCGGAAAACTCATTGAAACAAGTTTCATCTGGAAAACAAATCTCTGCTGCAATGGAGGCAATGCAATATGAAATGGCTCGAAATATGACTCTCTTGTTCTTCTTCGAACGATTACTTGATAAAGGAGAACCCAGAACTTTACACGATCTGAGTTGCCAATTTGGGTCAAAAGGATTCACCAAAGAAATGAGACAAATAGCGGGGGGCAGTCAAAGTGGTCTCAAGAAGTTTTTGAATCAGTATCCTTCACTATTTGCAATTGACGGAGACTATGTTACCGTCAGTACTTTTCAGCAGAGCAACAATAAGGATAGTTTGGGTGAGATGCAAATAATACATGTAATAATCTAATTGATTTTTTTTTCAATCATTCATTATATAGGTATGTGATAAATGCACTAAAAAGAAAAATGGCTATATGAATCAAGTCAACATTCTTTAAACCATACATTGGTATCTTTCAAGGATCCATTCTCAGACTCTTACAGCCGTATTCATAGTCAATCGCCAGCGACTCGCCAGAGTTTCGCCGTTCGCTACACAAGGATTATAATGCACATTCGAGTTCCAAAAAAGTAAAACTACGCGATAAGTCACATTTTGACGAAACGCTGGAGATGTACCACTTTTTTGGAGCTCGACTGCATTATAGTTCTTGTGTAACGAGCGGCGAAACTCTGGCGAGTCGCTGGAATTGACTGTGCATACGGCTGTTATTGTTTATAATGTATGTGAATGACCTGCCAAACAGTTTGTCAATACCAGCTGTTTCCCAATATGCCTGTAATTTTTTCATGTTCAGTAATGGACAAAAACCTTGAAAAGGTCTCAGAAAACAACAATAATAACAGTATATACTTACATAGCAATAAAACAGAGTCAGTGTAGTTTTGTAGTCATTTAGAACAAGATGGTAATGTCTTAATAAAACTTTGATATATTAGGGTGGATCCTATCTTGCTAATACAGCTGATATAGCTCATCAGTTTTTTGAGTGCCACAGCTACAAAGCTCAATATTTTGAAATTCTATTTTGTGTTGTGCAACCCTGCATAACCGTACTATTGGTCACAGCCCAAACAAAATCATTAGTGTCATACCTTTTGAGAAAAAAAACATTTGCCTGATTCTTGAGGTTTTATTTTTTTATTAGCTAACTTAGACTCTTCATACTGTATACAAAATCATCACGTTGATAACCTGGCATGTTATTTTGAAAAGTTGCTTATTTAGTGTAGTTTTTGACATGGTATAACATTTTCTATGTTTCTTTTTAGCAAAAACGATATTGCTATTCTTCTGCAAAGAGGAACTGTTGTGAAATTATTTCAGTAATCAGAATTTCGAAAGAAACCACTTTATAAATTGAAGTGACATGTATTTAATGAAAGCTAGTCAAAACATGTAGTTGTAGTAGGTAGTAGGAGATTTGGGCCGGTTCTGGACCTCCCCCCACCACCTTCACGCCATCAGTGACCTTCTAGCGACCTTCAGAGGTCTGTCTGGTGCAAAGTGTCCTATTACTGATGATAGTATGTTGCAGTCTTTCAATAATCTGAAAATACCAATGTTTCAAAAGGGACAGAATATAATTGTTAGAGAGCTGCCATTAGGCACCTCTCTAACAATGAGTATTAACTCAACACATGAAGATTAATTTTTGTATCATATTGCAGGTGGCAGAGATTACAACACCCAGGCAATAGAATATTTTTCTGAAAAACTAGCTCAATATGGTGAAGGAACTGAAGTACCGATCCGCAGTCTTTTGGGGCATAGGTCCCAAGCCAGTCCAGAAGTTCGCCATGTGTCTGGACAACACTTCCATGAATTCAGAGATTTTCTTCTGAAATATCCTCAGGCATTCACTATTGACGATGAAAAGGAAACTGTAATCTTGGCCAATTTTGAGTCTGTAATAAGTCATTGTCCTCCAGAACTCCATTTCCAACCAGATGTAAAGATAGACCCGCAGGAAACCCAGACTTTGTTGGATTTCTTAGCCCAATGTATAGAGGTTGATTATTTTTTTATATTTGAAGGGATACGGTGATATTGATAATGTTTTTTTAGGTGAAAGGCCCTATCCTTGTCGAGCAGCTATTCCAAATTGTCAGTTGTAACCTTGCAGAGAGCATTTGGTCAAATTTATTCAACACTCCAACTCACCTTACGAGTTTCTTGAGGTTATTTTCAGACAGTTTCCACATTCACTCCAACTTGGTAACTCTCTTACAACCACCAAAAATCAACCAAAAGCATATAACAACCCAAGTAACGTTAATCAGAGAAAACAAAAAGTCTGCTGAAGAGATGAAAAATGCGAAAAACTTGTGGATCGACACAAAAAACGAGTCTGTAGATAAAACAGAAATCCCAGAACAATCAGAAAAAGCAGCAACTGTATCAGTGCCACCACCACCACCAGAAAGAGAAAAAGAAAAAGTTCAGCCTTTGCAGTTATCTCCAAGATCTATAAGTGATAGGTTGAAACAACCAAAACTTCAGCAAAAATTAAATGAAGCCCACATGAAATCATTGAGTCCTGAGCCCCCTTCATCCCCAGTGTCTTCTCCTTTTCCTCGTTCGAATGGGCAAGAAGACAAAAGCAGTGGAGTGAATTTCAAACTTGGTAAGACAATTATTCAGGCAATAATATATTTATATTAAATATGAAATAAACATATACTTGTCGTGGCACCTAATAAAATGCTTACTGGTGTGATATATATTTATATTCGTGTACTTTTTGTTTATGATAATAAGTCAAATTTTGAGGAAGAAAAATATAAACATGAGTATTCCACTAGACAGAAATCCAATTACATTGTTCCTAAGCATAGATTGAAAAATACAGAGAAAGGGCCACATCACGCATCCATAAAATTCTACAACCATTTACCATTGACTATCAAAGAAGTTCGTTCAAGATCAATTTTAAAAAAAACATGTTTTTGATCTGTTGTATGGCATTGAGCCGTATTCATTACAGGAATTTATGGACAAATAAAAATAACAGTTTTGGATTTAATTTAATTTTCCTTGTAACCCTACATTAATTTAATTCGTTAAGCTATGATTGTGATATATATATATATATATGTATATATATATATATATATATATATATATATATATATATATATATATATATATTATAAATCAATATATAAAAATATAAATAGAAAAGTTATTGGATATAGCCCTCAAATTGTTGTGCAACCGTAGACACGTGTTTCGAGCTTAAGCTCTCATCAGTACGGTAAAATCAAGTGCGAAGATGTACAACACTTGGATGTAAAAATAGAAACAAAGGAAGTCAACAACAGGAAGCCAACCACACATTTGTGGCTTCGGTTAGAAGACCTTGAGCTTTCAAGGCAATAACTAACGTCGCCACGGAGGCATCTATAGCTACCAGCGTGACAAACCTACCCAGGCGAATATAAATCAGGATGGATTTATCGATGGGCAATAATATATAAAAATATAAATAGAAAAGTTATTGGGTATAGCCCTCAAATTGTTGTGCAACCGTAGACACGTGTTTCGACCTTAAGCTCTCATCAGTACGGTAAAATCAAGTGCGAAGATGTACAACACTTGGATATAAAAATAGAAACAAAGGAAGTCAACAACAGGAAGCCAACCACACATTTGTGGCTTCCTGTTGTTGACTTCCTTGGTTTCTATTTTTACATATAAACGGTCATGTGGCATCCGTGCCTTTAGAGCAACGTAGAACGGTAAACTCTGAATGGTACACTACTATTTGTTTGCCAGAAATCATCAATGAAATAAGGAAAACGATCCGTCGACGAAGAATAATTCTCCATTCTCCATTTGAGCACTCAAAACGTTGAATTAAGGGTCATCCACCGTACAGCCCTGATTTAGCACCCTCAAGTGAAGAACAAATTACGTGGTCAACGCTTTTCGACGCCACAAGACGCTGTTTATGCATTCAAAAACCATGTTTGGAGATACCTACTTCGGAGTGGAACAACTGCTTTGCCAATTGGTTTAATCGAATGCATAAATGTGTAGATTTGAAAGGAGAGTATTTTGAAAAACAAAAGAAGAAGAAGAATTATTGTTTTAGTTCTTCATTCTCAATAACCCTTGTAATCAATTCCCAGGTACACTGTTTTTATTTGATAGGTTGTGTAGACTTAGTAATTAAAGATATGCATTAGGGAAAAGTATTTAAGAAACATGTCGCGAGTATAGTAAATTCCATGGAAATTTAATCGTGGCTTACCTCAGTGTTATATACAATGGATTTCGATCAAGTGAAGACCGATTCAATCGAAAATATTCATTATATTTTCATAACGTTTTTAGGTAATCAAAGTAAACCATACATTGAAGCCCAGGGGGATATAACCATGCCTCTGCCCCAAACTGAGCCTCAAAAATACGGCGTTAAACAAAATTCAACGTACAATCAATCCTTGAAACAACGGATAAACAACCTGGTGTTGAAAACTCTTCAAGAAAACACTGGCCGAGACCGCCAAAATCTGATGAATCAGAATATGCCGCATACGGATTCGTGGAAAACGAAACTTTTTCAAAATACCCGCGTGATATGCAGCGTCCGTGAATGCCAAGTGGTTACCGAGGATATTTTGAGAAAAGTTAATAGACGTAATGACTCGTCTTGGCCATTTACTAGCGATAGGGTTGTAGTTGCGTTTGATTGCGAAGGAATCAATTTGGGTCTCAAGGGGCAGTTAACTCTGATGCAGGTGGCTACGATGAGCGGATTTTCGTATGTTTTTGATTTGATTTCCTGCCCGCAAATGATCGAATATGGACTGAGAACGCTGTTGGAGTCTCCAGAGATTGTGAAGGTAAATAATTTTCTGCATATTTCCATCATAAGTGTACATTTAAGTGTACACTTAAATGTGTACACTTGGCCATTTAAGTGTACAGCATATGGGATTTTTAAAAATTAATTGCACAACCAAAATACAAATATTGCCTGGTGCATGTTTGGTAATAATATTAGCTGCACTTGGAATGGTTGCAAGTCAAACAGCATACAGGGTAGGTCAAAAAATTTGAAAATTGTACTAGAGTAAAGTACCTTTATTTCAGAAAATTCAGCAAAATTTATAAGGAAAAGCTGTTTATAATTAAAAGTTATGCCTCCTAAAAATAGTTTGTGAAATATTAAAGTTGCCTTTAATATCGTTGTAACAAACATGAAGTTTGTGATTCCCTAAAAAAATAAAAAAAATAAATAATTACAATATGATGTCACATACAGTCAATAAATAAAATAACAATACACTCATATATACACATAAATATACAACATATACAAATAGAGTATGAAGTCAATTAATAAAATATGAAACACTTATATATACATAAATATAAATAACAAAAAGTAACTTTACATACACATAACATATACAACAAAATATAATAAAATGAATTATAAAGAAAAGAAAAATAAAGTTGTTGGCTTAGCAGCAGTTTCACAAATATTTCATCAGTTAGAGATTATCACTAAGATATCTTTTCAAATTACTCTTGAAGGACACAAGCGTAGATCATTTTTTTATGACTAGGGGAAGCTGATTCTAGATTTTCAACCCTTTAACAAATACAGATGTTTCTGTTTCTTTTTTGATACCCTCTGAATTGAAAAATCATTTCTAGATCTTGTATCATAATTATGCACTTCATATTTGTAATTAACAATATTTTGGAGATATGAAGGAGCATTGCCAGATTTTATTTTGAAAATGAATCTTAGAGTTTGATATTGCCAAAATACTCTAAGTGGTAACCAGTTCAATGCAATCAACATATTTTTTATTGGAGTCTGCTTGGGACATTTTAATATTATGCGCATTGCACGATTTTGCAATTTTTGAAATCGGTTGATTTCATTCAGGTTCAACAAGAATAAATTTGTTGCACAATAATTAAAATGTGGTAGGATCAGAGTATTGTATATCACCATCAACGACCACTGGGTAAGAAATCTAGCATATCTATATAGGTAATTAATTTTGAATGATACAATTCTAATTACATTATTTGCATGTTCCTTGAACTTCAGATTCCGGTCAACAATAACACCTAAATATTTGAACGGCTCAACTTTTTCAATTTTTCAAGAAATTTCACAGAACTCTTTGTAATCTTGTAAACTACTTAAAATCATATATTTGTTTTTTTTTTTAATATTGACTTTCAGGAAATTTGATAAATATTCTCTAAGGTTTCATTCAGTATCTTGATGATTCTATAACTGTTATCACATGAATAATATATATGCAAAGAGATGCATTCCACACTCTCCCGCTACTCCAACTATATCATCAATATAGAGAAGGAATAGCAGAGGACCAAGAACACTTCCCTGTGGGACTCCACGCTCACATCCTAGTTCACCAGATAATATATCATTCAATTTCAACTTCTGTCTTCTATTTCCAAGGTAGTCAATCATCCATCCTAAAGCATCCTCAAAAATACCCAAACACTCCAGTTTTTTTATCAGGTGATTTCTATCAGTGGTTTCAAAGGGTCTTTGTATAATAATAATAAAGTTTATTCAAAATTCAATTAAAAAGCATTACATCAATTTGTATAAAAAGGTGAATAAACGGTTCAATTATACCCGCGAGAAATTCTAGGTAAGAATTACTTGTAGGTATATGGTATATGTTTTGTAAACTTTTAAAATTCAACAAAATTAAAGTACCTGAGTTAATTGAAATGAAAGATATCATGAAATAAATTTCGATGAGACTCTTGAATCCATTTCTTCAATTGTTTTTTGAATGAGAATAATGACTTGATCCCTTTTATATGATTGGGAATTAAATCATAGTAAAATGGCAATAAATATTAGAAATTTTTCTGAGACCTTGTTTTTTAACTTTATTTTTCACTGTGACACTATTTTTATTTCTTGTATTATAAATATGATTATTGAAGTTTATATTCGTTTTATGTTTGTAGATATAAATCATTATGTTGTATCCAAATAGTTGTCTTATATCCATTTTCTTTGATTCTTTGTACAGATTATCTCTTGGATATAAATAGCTTTTTCTATATATGATTTTCAAAAACCATTTCTGAAGAACATCAAGATTTCTATGGTGGGATTTTATGACTCCTCCCCAAGCCAAAATCCCATAATTCAATTGAGACTGTATTAATGAGAAATGAAGAATGTCAAGAGTTTTTATGTCCATGAATGTTTTGAGATACTTGAATTTTGATAATAAACTTCGCAATTTCCTCAAAAGGAATTCTATTTGTTTGTCCCATTTAAGATGCCTGTCAAGCATAATCCCTAAGTACTTGATACTACCTGTTTCTTCTATTCTAGTATTATCAATTATTAGTGGCCCCATGTCTGGAATAGTATTATTATAAAATGTGAATGGCATATATTTCGTTTTTTCAAAGTTTATTGTGAGTAGGTTATAATCAAACCAATTTTTAATCTTTTCAAAATCTAATGTCTCAGTCTGTAATTCAGTTCAGTTGTTTCCTCCATATAATATAACTGTATCATCTGCAAAACTATGAATTTCACCTATAGTATTAATATAAAAAAGGTCATTGAGATAGATAGAAAATATCAGTGGTCCCAAAACTGTCCCCTGTGGCACACCAAATTGAAAGATATTTTGTTCACTCCTAGCTTCATCAATTTCAACATATTGAGTTCTATTTTCCTAAGTAATTTTTAAGATCATAAACTTTTCCGCGAAATCCAATATTCTCTAATTTCATTAATAGTCGTTTATGGTCAACTGTATCAAAAGCTTTAGCTACGTCCAAAAAAATAGTCATAGTTGAATTTTGTTTGTTTGTTTGAAGATGTTGATGTATATTATTAATCGGTGTCGTGTGGAAATCTATATTAATTATCTCCCCGCAAATGATATGTCAACTTTATTGAAATATGTAATCGCTCGATAAACCTTTCACACGCAATTTTAAAAACTTCAACGATTCGTTCAAGACGCGGGTATAGTAGACTTAGCGTCGAACGTCGGTTCGAACAAGACGCGGATATAGTAGACTTAGCCTCGAACGTCGGTTCGTTCAAGACGCGGGTATAGTAGACTTAGCGTCGAACGTCGGTTCGAACAAGACGCGGATATAGTAGACTTAGCTTCGAACGTCGGTTCGTTCAAGACGCGGGTATAGTAGACTTAGCGTCGAACGTCGGTTCGAACAAGACGCGGATATAGTAGACTTAGCTTCGAACGTCGGTTCGTTCAAGACGCGGGTATAGTAGACTTAGCGTCGAACGTCGGTTCGAACAAGACGCGGATATAGTAGACTTAGCTTCGAACGTCGGTTCGTTCAAGACGCGGGTATAGTAGACTTAGCGTCGAACGTCGGTTCGAACAAGACGCGGATATAGTAGACTTAGCTTCGAACGTCGCTACGGACGAGACGCGGGCATAAGTCGGTATATTTTTTTAAAAGTGATAATAAGTCAACGAGACAGAGTTCTTGCCACGGCTTAATTATTGTGCAGTGTTATTGCGGTTTGCGATTTGCTATTATTGCAGTGCAGTGTTGCGTTTCTCCTTGAAGGTTTTTATGGCACTATTGATTGTGCCACTAGTGTTTCTGAGTACAGGTCGTATAACATAACTTTACCTTTTATTTTCAGCAATTATCTGAGGGTATTTTTTTTGTATATAAAGCGTTCCTGGCACTAGCGTTCCCGAGTACAGAGCGGATAATATAACCATACCTTTATTTTCAGCATTTATTTGAGGGTACTATTTTTATATAGCGTTCCTGCATAAGTGCCTGTGTGCGAATTCCGCACAGGTGATATTCACCCATTTTTTGTTTCTTCAGAGATTATTTGAATATAGGGTTTAGCATTGTACGCGTTGTTTAGTTCTGTCTTAGGGGAATTTACTAAGTATAAATCACGGCACGCGATTATTTTTTCTTAGGAAGTAACTTCACTTTTGACATTCCCCTAATGTCCTACAATTTACGTCCGAGGACTCGCAGACAAACAAAAGTTCAACCAACTTCTTGTGTACTTCACCCCGCTGAAAATTTCACGAGTTTTATATCTAACCAAGCTCTTGATTGTTCTCTGTTTGAGAAACATCCGGCCTTACCGCCCATCCTGACTGCTCCTATAAGTGGTACATTTTCAGTTGAAAATAATTTTTCTTTTGGCTCTAGTTTGGAGAGCCCCACAATCAATAGAAACCCAAGGGTTTCACCAGGCGTGGCCGTCAAGGAAGGCGAGTTGTTGAATCGCGTCGCGTCGAAAATAACGCTACAGAATCTAGTTACCACCTGGATTCTCAAAAACCGGTTCATTTAAATTTATTTGCATCTCCTAGATTAAACTCTGTGCATTGTAGTATGGATGATGTGAATGTGGATAAAAGTCACGTTGTGTGCTGTCCTGAAGAAGACAATAATGATGAATCTCGATTCAATTTTTCTGTTGATCAGAATACAGGGCGTGATCTGAGTCTGAGGGAAATTTCAGCTCAAAATTTTGATAATAGGCCTTTGAGGGCCTCACCTAGTTTTTTGACTTTCGGCGGTCAACCCGCTGGGGAATTTCAAACCCCGAAAAATACCGGCACTCCACGCCGAATTTTGGAAGCATTCCAGAATTTAGAACGTAATACGTTACGTTCAGGGACCTCCAGTCCACTTAATATTTCTGCAGACTCGCAAATAGAGTCGAGAATGAATGAAGTGAGAATGTTTGAACAAAACCGCCCCCGAACTCCTGACAATATTTCAGTAATTTCGGGTCTCAATGTCTCTCGAGCTAGCACAGGGAATAGCCTTGAAGGGGGTCCACTTGCACGCGGAAACGTTCATCAAACGGCCCGCACGAATAGCGAAATCCCTGCTTTTCGGCAAGTGATGTCTGAGGAGGAGAAAGAGGAATGGAAGTGGTTTGTTGAATTCAAACAGATGAGAAAAGCTCGTGAAAACCGCCAAACTCAAGTAGAGCTTCCATCCTCCCCTCCTCTTCAGGCTAATGCATGTTTGCCCAGACGTGACCCATATTTTTCAAAACATGGCGCGGAACGTGGGGCCCAACAGGCATTTCATAACCCCTATTTTTCAAGACATCAGATGACAGATAGCATCCTGGGTTGAAACTATAACTTTCGAAACAATTTTCTCTAGAATTTTATCTATTGAACTGAGCATATTGATCTTGATATTGATCTGAAGCTTTATTTGAATTTGACACTTCAGGGACTGGGATAAAGGTTGATATTTTGAGTTCATTCGGTACTTTGCACAATTAAATAGATGTATTTATCAAATTCAATGGTGGTTTAGTAATGCTGTGAACACAAGTTTTTATAAATGCAATACCAATCTCATCTCATCATTGAAAAGAGTTTTGGACAAAGTTCCGGTTGTACAATTAATAAAAAATATCCCACATGTTGCACACTTAAATGGCCACACTGTACATTAATTTGGTTGAACAGAATTTCACTGATCAGTGCCTTGTTTCAGATTGTTCACGATTGTAGAAACGACTCGGTAAATCTGTATAATCAGTACAACATTACCTTACGAACCGTGTTCGATACTCAAGCTGCGCATGCGATTTTGACGTATCAAGAAACCGGCAGACCCGTCTACAAAGCTAAAAGCGTAGCACTGAATCCTCTATGTGAATGTTACGGTGCTCCGATCAATCCCATGAAGGATCAACTCAAAAACATATACAGGAGGGACCAGAAATACTGGTCGAGGAGGCCTTTGACCAGAGAAATGATTTTGTATGCTTCGGCTGATGTCTTGAGCTTGACCAATGAGAGGATTTACTATCAGATGATCAAGGCCATCAAAGAAGAAAACAGGGCGCTCATGTTGGATCTTTGTGAAGAACAGGTTATTTTACGTTTATTATAATGTTATGAAATTTTGTTGGAAAGAAAATAACTAGTGCATTTAGTTTCTACAGTGTTTTCCATGCATGCCCAAAAATATGCTGGTACTGTACTATACTGGTACTGTACACATGATTGTGCTAGAGTTTTTCCATTCTCAAAAAATGTGCTCTCAACTAATAGTCGGGTCAATAAGTTCAAATCGGTGTTAATTAGTCATAAAGCTCCTAAAAATATGAGCAGTTCATTGAATTCGGAATGACGTTTAGAAAAATGGTTTTGAATGATTTTTACAGCACATGAAAAATTGCAATTGTTATTAACAAATTAAGAATTTAGTTTTTTGCTAATAATTCAAAAACTATCAACAATTATGAAATTTCAAAAAAGGATTGTTGGAACTTTATCTCCATTATTAATAATTTTAATTCAACGCCGAGACAGTATAATACATGAAATAATTTTTTTTTTTTTTTTAATAATAATCTTTATTGACCCCAAGAAACATAAATGTTTATAATAGGGACCTAAATCTATAACTAATACAATAAACAACAAAATTTCAAGTTGAAAATGTTTGCATCAGTTTTTTTTTCAAGTATCATTGTAATAAGTACTTCTTTAAATGAAATTTGAAACGATCTTTTTGTACGATATTTTTTAATTTATTTAAATATCAATTTTAACATTTGAAAATATTATACTGTCATCTAATCACTTAAAAAAGTAGAGAGAAGTAAAGAAATATGTTCTTATCTTGATTTTTCAAAAAGTTATGCAATTTTTAAGTAAAAAAAAAATGTTCCTCCTATCCCTATAGAATGTACACACTTTCCTCCCTCAAACCAGGGAGGAAACTCATACTTTTCCTCCCTAGGGAGGAAAGTACTTTTCCTCTCTAGGGAGGAAAGTACTTTTCCTCCCCCTCATTTCAAGTAAGTTGTAAACGATGAAACTTGTGAATCTATTATAATCAAATTGTTTCCGTAATTTCTAGAACATCTTATATATCCTGTATTCTGGTAAACATCAAACATGAATGTTACTTCTACTCTAGTTCTTTAATAGCTATTTGTGTATTCAGACCGCAAAGTGATTGATTGTTGCTCGACAAAGAGACTAATCTTTGGAGAACGACAATGACACTTTGTGCTCGAAATACACACATTATTTTTTCTACAAGCGCAGCTCTTAGAAAAAAAATGATCGACACTTCATTCAAATAGGCACATAACATTACTTATGAGAAAATCAATCAATAGCAATCCGAAATGTATAAGCTATCTAAATGTCCAATAATTCAAATCACTAACAAGAAAAAAGTAAAACAACGTTCTTGAAAAAAAAAGTTGTAATTGCCAGGAGATGAACCCGGGACCTTCGGATTACAAGCCCAAGACGCTAGCCATTGCACCTCCGCAGATTCTCAGATACACATGACTGTATTGTCTATACTTTCCGTCAAGTAAGAATAGGTCTATTTGCAAACAAAGTCACAAAAAGGTTTTATTGAGTGGGTAGGAGGAAAAATCATATTTATTACATGGGAAAGTGCCTTTTCCTCCCTTGGATGTTTACTGCCCTCCGCTTCGCGTCGGACAGCAAACTACATCCTGCGGGAGGAAAAGTGGCACTTTCATCCCTAGTAATACAAATAGCTATTTCCGACCACTGTTTTCACAAATGGCGACAGAAAAGTTCAAATAATTGACAAAGTTTTTGCATCTTGGAGCCATTCTTAGATACCTACTATACCGGGTGACACAGCAGACATGTAGCAGCCTGTAGTTTTTTTATTTGAAGAGATGAAGATTTGAAATTTGCAGAAGTTACGTAATCAATGGTAGCGCTTCATTTGAATCTAACGACATCTTTTTTCAACTACCTGTTTGATCGGCAATAACTCTAACTTCTTCTTTTTGAATGACACCCTGTATATTTATCCAGCCTATCTTATTTATCTTGAAATTCTCTATTCAACCGTGTATCACAAAGTGGCATTCGTTTCTCGATTCGCAGATGAATTGCATTTTATTAAAAAACATCAAGTTGGCTGTTACCCGAATTCGATAATCTTTCGATGCTTGGTAGGCTTGGAAATCCAAAGAGTATCAATTGAACGATATAATTTCAGTTTTTTCCATACCTGATCACTTCCTACAGATTGTCAATAATTTCTTCAATAAAAAGAAAAACATCTGAAAATAACTAAAGATATTGCGAAAACAGATAGGAACATGTTTTTTTCAATTTGGATACTTGTGATATCTTTCTCTTTGGCCATGTAGCCATATCATGATCTTTCCATTTGGAAACATAAAATTAAAATTGTTCCCCTGATCCACCAATTCACAAGTCTATTAGCATTGTTTATATAGAATATAGTTAGTCAACCTTATGGGATTATAATTGGATCAAAATGGATGCGACATGTAGATGGCGATAGTGAGCTCGCATCCAAGTCATGTCGTAACTTCAGTGATCTGGCCTCCAAGTCATGTCGTAACTTGATTAAAACAATGGAAAAGCATTAAAATCAGGGTTTTTTGAAGAAACCTGCATTAAAATGACGTCAAATATTCATGTTTGTAACTAATCGCGCTAGATGACACTCGCGTTTGTGTCCAATACCTTTTCCACAGGCATTGACTAACTATGTTCTATTTAAACAATGCTATTAGTCTAGATATTTGCAATAATATTTTGTCTAGTAGGCGGTGTACACAGAATGTTTTGTGTTTGGCAGGTAAACATCATTTGGTTGTACTGATTATCTCCGTCAGTTTTATGCTGATTAAAATTGCATCGTTTAAGTAGATACTAAATATGTATTCAAAGAATAAAAAGGTCGATATGTTGTTGATATTCGGAGAGTGCAAGAGAAATTGTAGACAGGCTGAACAATTGTGAGTCGAAAGATTTCCGGAAAGACGCCATCCGCCTAATAATTATTTCGCTAGAGTAGAAGAGCAGTTCAGAAGAGAACCGGAAAATCAAAACAATCTCCAATACATTGTCGACGAGGAAATGGAAGTAAACGTTTTGGCCATAGTACATGCAGATCCGACGATATCACTGAGACAAATTGAGGACGAAATCGGCGTGAATCGAGAGACCGCTAGAAGAGTTTTGAAAAGAACTGCTCTGAACTGCTCTTCTAATCTAGCGAAATAATTATCAGGTGGATGGCGTCTTTTCGGAAATCTTTCGACATACAATTGTTCAGCCTGTCTACCTACAACTTCTCTTGCACTCTCCGAATATCAACAACATATCGACCTTTTCGTTCTTTGAATAAATATTTAGTATCTAATTAAACGATGCAATTTCAATCAGCATAAAACTGACGGAGATAATCATTGCAATCAAATGATGTTTGCCTGTCAAACACAAAACATTTTGTGTACACCGCCTACTAGGCAAAATATTAATGCAAATATCTAGACTAATAGACTTGTGAATTGGTGAATCAGGGAAACAATTTTAATTTTATGTTTCCAAATGGAAAGATCATGATATGGCTACATGGCCGAAGAGAAAGGCAGATAGTTTCTTCACAAGTAGCCAAATTGAAAAAAATATGTTCCTATCTCAGTTTTCGCAATATCGTGAGTTATTTTCAGATGTTTTTTCTTTTTATTAAAGAAATTATTAACAATCTGTAGGAAGTGATCAGATATGGAAAAAACTGAAATTATATCGTTTAACTGATACTCTTTGGATTTCCAAGCCTACCAAGCATCGAAAGATTATCGAATTCGGGTAACAGCCAACTTGATGTTTTTCAATAAAATGCAATTCATCTGCGAATTGAGGAACGAATGCCACTTTGTGATACACGGTTGAATAGTGAATTTCAAGATAAATAAGATAGGCTGGATAAATATACAGGGTGTCATTCAAAAAAAAGAAGTTGGAGTTACTGCCGATCAAACGGGTAGTTGCAAAAAGTTGTCGTTGAATTCAAATGAAGCGCTATCATTGATTACGTAACTTCTGCAAATCTCAAATTTTTATCTTTTCAAATAAAAAAACTACAGGCTGCTACATGTCTGCTGTGTCACCCGGCATACTTACGAAGATCACGTGATAAAAGCTTATAAACGTTTTTAAATTTTGTTTATTATAATTGTTTAAATTTAAAAATAAATGAAATGAAAACAGAGGTCGGAAAAAATTTTATTAATTAAAAATTACATATCTTTTTTGGAAAAATCAAAATAAGAATATGTTTCCTACGGGATTCATTCTTTCAAGCGTTTAGACGACAGTTTAATTTTTTCAAATGTTAAAATTGATAATTAATACTATAAAAAAATTATTTCATGTAATATAATGTCGGAAATTCCGTAATGGTCGCGCGGTGTCCTATTTTTTGCGTTAAATTAAAATTATAAATAATGGAGATATTATTCCGGAAGTGGAACCTTTTTACTGTAAAAATCTTTCTCTTTAAAAATCTTTTTTCAAAATTTCTTAATTATTGATAGCTTTTGAATTATTAGCCAAAAACTAAATAATAATAACTTTATTATTCCCAAGAAACATAGGCTGCTTATACTAGGGAAATATTTAAAAAGAAAAATAGTTAATTAAAAAAAGTAATAATATAATAAATTGTCAAATCGGATTCATTTTTGAAAATATTGTTTCAATTTATACTTAAATTTTAAGGAACATTTCATGTTTTTCAATGTGGTTGGTAGTTTATTATAAATGAGTATACCATTATGCATTATTCCTTTTCTTCCAATTTCAGTCCTGATTCTATTAGTTTGCAATTCATGAATGTCTTGTTCCATGATTATGAATTGGAATGTTGTCATGAAGATTCAAACTTGTATATTTCTTTTTTATTCTGCTAAGATGAATAAATGCCTTCTTTTTTATGTGCCTTTCTGTTTTATGACTAATTAACACAGAGTGGGAGTTATTGACCAGACCATAACTGGTTTCCTGTGATTTCAGATTTATATGCATATAAATCCAGACGTAGTCAAAATGAAGAAACGTCAAAGAAAAACTGAAACCGAAGTAGCAGAACTGAGACTGAAATTGGCTCAAGCTACAAAAAATGTTGTTTTGAGTAATAGGGAACTGAGGTTACTTAGGTAAGTGAACATAATATTTCATACATGGGGTTTATATAAAAGTAACCGCGTTCATTGTTAACATGTTTTACTATCAACCTGTGTACATCTTGGACATCTAACTTCTTTTTCTCTTTAGGTACATCGAACTCACCGACGACGAAAAAGAAAAATTAAAATCTTCAGCTAAAGTGGCTAAAAAGCTGGAAAAGCTAGAGAGCTTAGGTCAGGACCGCGACGTGGACAGTTCTGACGAAGACGGGGATAACGATCAGGATTACCCTAGCCTGGATAGTGACGTCACTTCACCACGTAACTCTGAGCCGACCAGCCTCACCGAGTCCATGCAACTCGTCGATTCGATACTGAATGATAGTAAGATCGATCGGATAGACAAAATCGATAAGTTGGAGTCTATTTTGAGCAGCGCGGCTCTGTTGCCGAGTGAAAACAACTCTGGTAAGTGCATGTGCAATTGCCACGACAAGCTGAAAAATGGATACAAACAAGAGAGGGTGATATGCCCTACTAACGAATATGTTAGTAGCGTTAAGGATAGCGACCCTGGTATTGCTAAGGATAATCATTGTAACGTAGGTACTCAAACACTCAGCACCGGCGATATAGTTGTAACAAAAATTTTTTTCAATGAAACCACTGAGTGATAGTTGGCTTCAGGCTTCGACAGGATTTTCGTAGTTTCAGGCACTAATATGTAATGATACAAGGTAATACCAAGAGTATGTAGTCGTTTCTAATGAAAATGCTCAATAACATGATTTTTTATAGTAATTTTCTAAACAAAGGCCTTATAATATGTATCGTTTAGGTAAATTGTATATATTTGTTCACTAGGTAGATAGCTATTTGAAATGTTCTGAGAGTTAGGACTCGTTGTTTGACAGTACTTAAAAAATGATTGATGTCTCCATTTTTATTATTAGACCAAGCTATAGATATTTTTTTCTTCACAAAATAAAAAACGCAAAAGGCCTATGCTAATTTTTATAAGATAGTTCGTTAGTGAAAACCCCAGTTTTCGCACCAGCAAAATCACTTTGTTGAATTTTTAAAAAAAGCGATAGTGAAAAAAATTACAACTTTTTTGTTTTTTTGGAAATATCTCAAAGATTATTCAAGGAATCGTTTTACAGTCAATGGAACTTTTGTAGAGATTTATAAAACCTATGAAATGGATTTTTATATAACCGGATCGGTGCATTTTCCACTGAGAAAATCCGAAAATCTCGGAAAAGGGATCATTTTTCAAATATTCATAATTTTTATAAATCTGAAGTTGGACAAACAATATTGCGGAAGCTGATAGATAATAATATGCGATCCAACTGTGCGCAAGTTGTCAAAAGTCAAAGTCAAAATATACTTTAATGTCAGAACTTTTTCAACTAAATGAGAATAAAAATACAACATTTATTTATTTATTTATTGAGTAAATACCTTCCAGGCAGAACAAGTTCTGGTATGAGGAATTTGTACATATAATATAATAATAATAAAAATGATTAACAATTGCAATTAAAAGAAATGTATCATAAATGACTAATAAACAGAGTAAACATATACTATCATCCTTTGTTTGTCTACAATAAGCACTTGCAACTGAGCCTTCTTTAAAGAACGTTGCACAAATATCTGTCAGATGTTGTTCAATATCCGTCGTGGCATTAGCCAGGGAAGTAGTTGGTTTATGTCAAATTTTTGCCTCATATTTTCCATTTTGTGGAAATATTTGGAGAGAAGGATACTTACACTTTGTCGATTTTATTCTTATCATATACTATCATGATGAAACCATAAAATTAGTGAACAAAGATTGTTAGCAGGATGTCAATTCCGTAAGGAATTAGGTGTTTTTTTTTACAATATTATGAATTTGGAAAAACTTCTACAATTTGTTATATTATAAGGTAATTTGTTAAATTCATCTAAAGCAGCGTGAGTGAATCTTTTTTGGTCAACTGTAGAGGTAGCAGAATCGAGGTGAAACAAGTTATATTTTCTAGTGAGATGACTATGAATTTAAGAGATTTTCTTCAAAATTAAATTTGATTTAAATTTTTTATTTATGATATTGAATGCAATTTTTAGGTTATTTATTTTATACAATTTGTAGCAAAACAGCTGTATATTAAGCTGTGCTCGACATTTCTTTTGTTCTTTTATAATTGGTTCGAGAGAAACATTCATGAATTTCATTGTGATAAAGTTTCTTGATTTATTTATATATTCTGTGTTATTACATTTAGGTACCTGTAGGTTCACCGCTTGGAGATTCAACTACTGAATCATAGATGGCGCTAATAGGCCCATTCAGTTAGGGTCACTGAATCTAGAAGGCCGTGCCGTCCTTACGGGTATGGCCAATGGGCGTGGTCCAATACTTGAAATAGTTCCAGTATTCAAATAACCCACAAAATCACCAATTAGAGAGTTTTGTGGGTTATTTGAACAATGGAACTATTTCAAGTACTAGACCACGCCCATTGGCCATACCCGTAAGGACGGCACGACCTCAGATTCAGTGACCCTACCTACATTCAGTTATTTATTCCCAATTAAAATTTTACCTGTTTTTTGTGATGTTAGAAAAACAACTGAGTTTCATGTTTTTCGTAGTTTTGAAATGTAGGTACGTTGAGCATTTTATTAACGACTGCTGTTTGAAAAGAGACGTTCCACGAGTTAAAAGTGCCGTGGTCCCTATTTCTTAGAGAATTCCTCTGGAATGCGCCTGCCTTTTAGGTATGTATTTTCTCTAGTGCCTTTTTGTATCAATTCCCGAAATACTAATAATTGTTACACAATCGTTTGACCCTACTCTTCATTTTCTGTCAATTTAAGAAAACAGTGCTTGTGTAACTGTGAAGTCATTTTATTCATGTTTAAGGGAAACTATACAACGAATGTTAAATTCTCCCTAAACAATTTGTAAGCCTTTAATGTCCTTTTAGCTCGACCTTGAAGTCGTCACCTTGGAATAAAGTACTGTTCGCTTTGGTGGTCCCACAAACTGTTGGAGTTTTATTTCATCAACCATCACTACAACACCAGGTTACATCCCACGATAAAATTTGTCCTGAGAGTCTCGCTTCAAATTCATGGAAAGAAAATTTGTCTGTAATTGCAAATAGTTTATTATTTGGTTTGTCAAATGGGAGATGATACAGCACTGTAACCTGATCTTAGGTATATATTTGGCCTGGCTAACTTTTTGATTGTTCGGAGGCAAGGGCGTAAGTCGACCTCACTCGATGATCCTCAAAAAGTCCAATTTGTGGCACAGAGAATAAGTTTCTTATCAGTTATGGTGTTTATTGGACGCCATCTACAGTGTTAAATGATTTCAAAAACTTATTCCCAGGCCAATTTTAGAAATATTTTGAGTATATAATAGATACAAGATGGGTCCCTAAACAGATCCTTGTGGAACGCCCGTATTTATTGGTAGTCGGATAGACTCAGAGTTGCAACGTTTGCTACTGGTTGTCCTATTTTCAAGATAGGATTCGAAAAGATTTTTCACGGTACCCCTGAATCCCATTGTTTCCAAATTTTCCAAAGTATTTTGTGATCAACTTTATCAAACGCCTTCTTATGGTCAATGAAAACAGCTACCACATAGTTTCCTGTATCAGGTCCATTTTGAATTGCTTGTATGACTTGTAGTACTGCCGCTTGTGTGTCACTATTTTCTTGGATATTTTTGAAAAATGATTACTTTTCCGAGATTTTCGGATTTTCTCAGTGAAAAATGCACCGATCTGGTCGTATTAAAAACAATTTTTTAGGTTTTTAAGTCTCTACAAAAGTTTCATTGACTGTAAAACGATTCCTTCAATACTTTTTGAGATATTCACAAAAAAACAAAAAATTAGTAATTTTTTTCACTATTTCTTGTTTAAAAAATTCCTCAAAGCGATTTTGCTGGGGCGAAAACCATGGTTTTAATTTACGAACTACTTTATAAAAAGTGGTATAGGCCGTTTGCCTCTTTCATTTTGTGTAAAAAGAGCCTTTTTTTTCATCTACAGCTTGGCCTATAAGTTGTTGAACTGAAATGAATCTTGTTATATTCAAAGTCACTTTATTAGAAATAAATTGCCATGCTGCACGAATAGTCGTTTTAGATTCGATAAATTATTATAAATGTTTAAAGGATTCTAACATTGTCCACTACATGTTTAGTGTAACAAATTGGTGGTCATGAGTGTATTTCTATTGTTTGTCATGAATTCGACATATTTGGGAGCTGCACACAAATCAGAACAATTTATTATTATTTTTTGATTAAAAATTCTTCTTGTTTGTGATTAATTTCATCTGATGACTAGAATCTAGACCTAATGATTTTGTTGTTTGAAATTGCAGATCTTTATATAAGAATTTCAAGAAAATATTGGAATACCACAAAATTCATTAGATTTCTTGATCTTCGTGTTTTACATTCCATTTTTTTTATGAAAAGCTGATCATTATTATCGGTACTTTTGATGAAAACTTTAAAAGACTTGGCAGCGTTAATATAGAATAAAGTGGATGAATCTCCTTAAATTGAAGTAGGCTACTGAAATTATTTTGGGGAATTCTTTTACACAATTTTTAAACCGTTTTATATATCTTCTATACATATTTTTTAAATGAGTCATTTATCAAATTAATTTTGAATTTATTTGTTATTTTAATTTTAAATATTGTATTCTTGATTTAGTTTGAATATTATTTATCAAACTATAAAGTGACAAATTCTCAAAAAAACACTTGCTATATTAACCACTATGAATTAATTATATTTGGAAAAGGTATGCCTTGTAGAAAAAATGATATTCTGGACGATTTGAAGAGACAAGCCACAAAAAGTCAGGGAATGTCTTTTTAATACCAATTCATTGTTTTTTTTCTCAAGTCGCGAAAATGTTAAAACATCATGATATTAAATTGTCAAACTTGACTTTGGCATATTTCGTGGAATCTTATATTTATGATTTGTACAGAGGTTTCCAGTGATGAACAAAGTTTTTGCATTTTTTGTACAGCTCAATTTTCTGAACAACTTGCGGGAAAATGCGTTTTTCCGCAAATTTTTTAAAAATATGGACATTTCTGATCAAAATTCTTGAAGAAAAAGACTATATTCAATGAATCTAGTCGTTGAGAAGATACGTGAACTAACTATTCTGCTGTAAAGAAACGAAATGACAGTTTTTCTAAAATGCGAAAAGATTGACAATTCAAATTTCAATATCGTGAGACAATTTCTGAACGCTTTACAAATTGTGAATGGCTTTCGCGGCCATCGTTGAATGAATGATGGTTTTTTGGGTTTTTAGGCCGACGTTTATTTAGAGAAAATCTCGACGTTTCGCCAACACGAGTGGTTGGCATTTTCAAGAGAAATGTTTACAGTTTCGATCACTGAACACTACTTGTTCTGAACGATTTGCGGAAAATTCGGATCTTCACGTCGTCCAAAAAGTCAGGTTTTTCTATTTAGCATACACACTATTGTTATATCTTAACATAACAATATTGATATTGTTAAACAACTATTTATTAACCCTACTATTATGATATTAAAAAATAAATAAAAATTGAAGTAGGCTACTACAATTATGGCAGTTCTTCAATTATGACTACAAACCCAATAGGAATTTCGAAAACCAACTCGATATTTAAAATTGAAGTAAATAAACTGATCAATTGAAGAATACACAACTACAGAAAATCGTTTTATTTAGTAATTTAATTTACATATAATTTTTTTGTAGCTGAGTGTATGTCAGCTGCCATATTATCTATCAGTTTACTGTTTTATATATTTTACATAATTTTTATGAAAGGTGATAACTAATATTAGTGATAAAATTTTAACTTAATAACACGTTTTTGGAAATTTTGATGCCCCGTATAATTGTATATATGGACCAAAGAGATGCAAAAAATTCAGAATTCACACTCCTGTCATTGCGTTTCAGTCTGGAAATTCTTCTATTATCCTTGTTGTTTTTCAATAGTTAGAATATCCATGCTTGATGCAGTTTTCCTGAAAAATTTAACAATATCTCAATAGTCATATATATATATATATATATATATATATATATATATATATATATATATATATATATATATAACATTCTATGGGACATCTTTGATTCCGAAACTCATTATATTATATATTTACCATATGTTTTTCTATGGGATACATCTACTTGTTGAATGTAATAATAATTGATTGATGCAGATGTGTTCTTCATATTTATTTTTGTTGATATTGAACATTAGGTTTATAACCTATCTATCTTTGATTATTGATGAAGCGTGTATAGATTTCCGATTGATTTTCATTAAAAAAAAACTACCGAGCAACCAGATATGTAAAATATTCCCAAAAATTGGAAATAAAAACATTTCAGGTAAATTCAACAAGGACTGATTCGGAAGTTTTTACTATAGTGTTGAATATTCATTGAATATTTTTGTCCCACGATATCCATTATGAATATCCCTGAAATGTTTTTAGCATATCTCGAACTATTTTATGAACGTGGTGCTGCTTGGGATGTAGTCTGAAAAAACTTGTGAATATTGAGTATATGTCACTCAACTCCCTTTTTACAGACTTTTTAATTGAAAACCGTATCTATTGGAATGTGCTTGACTCAGCTTCATCAGTAATTTCGAATATTCGGATTGATGTGATTGGATATTTGTACTTGAAGATAGTAATCTACTAATATAATTGGACCAGAAATGGGAAGATACTTATATGAAATATTTATCAGTCTTATTATCTTAAATGTCTTTTAAGATGGCCAAGACTTATCATTCTAATCAAAATAAAGCAATATTCTTGTATTTCTAACATACATCATGTTTGCTGGTAATGGTTATTAATTTATGATATTTTTCAAATTGAATAAAACAGTTATATATTTACCATTTTGAATTTCATTTGTTATATTCCTGACACCTGTTTTGGATTACTCAATAGATCTTGTACATTGAAATCAGAAGAATGTGTGAAAAATCTTGGTGGATACATGGACCAAGATTTGTCTGTCTGTCTACAGAGAGCTTATACAAGTTCCTAACTAGATCTTCTTGATCAATGTACACCATAGTTTTTCTACGACTCATTCTATATTCTTATACAAATTTGAATAAACTGCTGAAGATGTCGAAAGCTGGAATAAGTTTATCAGACACTTTCATCAACGCATGCATTGCAACCTTTAGCATAACTCTTTGTTTTCGATCAGAAAAATGTAAAAAACTTTGTCTGTGGTACATTAATGACGCATTCAGCATAGGGCACTGAACAATTATGCCTGGTAAGGGAACTTCACTTTTGTCGCCATTTCAAGTTATCTAATTTTGAACTATGAATACTAGAGAATATTACACACCTCATTTCGTTTCCCAAAAATCGAATCATAATGCGAAAATAGTTGAAGTAGATGTACTTTTAATCAGTTCAACCAAATTATTATAGATGGCGCACCTTTTGCGCAGAATGCGAATTTAGTCTTTCGCATATTGTTCCATACACCGACCTAACCTTTAACCTTTAAAGGTTAAGTCGGTGGTTCCATACCGTTGTTTGTTGTGTAGTTTTTCTCTGTATAATCGATTGATTGAATAACCTGGGGCGATGTGTACAGTACAGTACACCGATTAATTGGTTTACTGCACATTCAACAGCTCTGGAGGTAAATTAACCTCACTTTCCCATTTATAGTAACCATCGGATACAATGAGCCTGTTCGTTTGTCACGCTCACATTGATCTAATCTGATTTGAGCAATAATTGGCCTTTCGTTTGTTCCGAGAAACTGCTCAGAATCCGTTCGTTTGTCAGGAGCAAGTTGCCACAGATCACATAAAGTAAGCTTTATCTGCTCTACCAATTTTCAGAGAGCAGAAAAATCATAGCAAAGTGATCAGAGAGTAAGGCTGGATTCCCACAGATCCGATGTCCGATGGTACGAAAATGTTCTGATTGGTTGAATTGGTAGGTGTGACAACCAATCAGGACAATTTTCCAACCAACCAGAACATTTTCGTATCATCGGACGTCGGATCTGTGGAAGGCTGAATTCCCACAGATCCGACGGAAAAATGTCCTGATTGGTTGATTTGTTGTCACACCTACCAATTCAACCAATCAGAACATTTTCATACCATCGGATCATCGGACATCGGATCTGTGGGAATCCAGCCTTAGGCGGGTGGAGGCTTTACCAAACTATAATAAAATAATTAAGTTACGTTTTGCTTGGTGTTCGTTTGAGTTTGAGCAATAAATAAATACTGATACTGGACCATAAAATCAAATCAGTTTCGTCACAATTGGGTGATTTCATGATTTTTTGGGCATGTTGAGCATTTTAAAAGAACATGACTAATATGTCTCCGAGCAAGACAACCTGTGTTCGTTACAAAAGGAGTTCTGATTGCATTTGTAAGAGAGAGTGCTGGTAATAATGCTCTGATGGAGCAACAAGTTTGAGAAGTGAAGAAGAAGACTTTGACAGTCTTGCACAAACACTGGTTAAAAAGTGAGGTTAGGGTTTACGTTGCCCCCTTATTGATAGGCCTCCGATACTGGCAAAGTAGCCTAGTAGCTAATGCTATAACACTGGAACGAACTACAAAATTTGAATATTCATAGCTCGTTCTTATACAACAAAATTAGAAGTTCTACACCAGCTACTCTTTGGTTCTTAATTCCTTCCTGTTATACTGTATCCTGGTTTTCTTAAAAAAAATTAGGTAAGGTTTAAGGTAGGGTTGCATACACCAACCATATGACTCTTTAAATTTAATTTTGGAAGAAGTATTGGTATACTATTATACAAAACAACATGAGTAAAAGAAAGGCCCCATGTAGTGAAAATAACCCCAATCACGCTATCTGCGAGGTGCTGACTGGTAGGTCTTTCTCTATTGATGATGCTAACAGTGGCATTTTAATCACATCATTCCAGAACTAGCTGATTACGAAAAAAATGTTTCCAGAAATGTATACAAATACAATGCATATAGAAAAGCAGCAGCAGTGCTAGCAGAACATCCAGTTCGTATTACCTCAGGAGATGAGGCAAAAAAATTGAAGGGAATTGGTGAGAAAATTTCCAAAAAAATCGATGAGATTTTATCGACAGGAAAACTGAGAAAATTGGAAAATGTGTGTGTTTTACCCATTATTGAATCATTTTGAATTATCGTTTTTTTAGATTCATAGTGATTCCAAAAATACTGCCATCAATTTACTGACAAGGGTAACTGGTATAGGTCCAGCAAAGGCACATAGTTTGGTAAATGATGGTATCACAACTCTGGAAGATTTGAAGAGAAACACTGATAAACTGACTCATCACCAAATCATTGGACTCAAGTATAATTTTATTAAACTGAATATTAAAGAGGTACCATGTTGTATGATGGAAGAACATTATTAAATCATGACAAATGCATTATGAACAGTCTGATTCTCCACAATTCAATAGAGACATTTTTCTCAACAAGTCTTCATCAATCTGCATTGTACCCCTTCTGATATGAGATGTTTTTTCACTTTATTTTGAATGCAACAAAATTCCTATCCTATCTTAGGCCCAAGGCATTTTTTTATTCAATAGGGCAAACTAGCCTTACTGATGATTGGCAATAAACATGTAACCTGTATGTAGGTGTTCCTTGTTTTGATTCAAACCATAAGTTTAGCTATGAGATTCAAAGTGCACAGTAAAGTTGTTCTTGTAGAAGCTTTCCTAATGATCTAACAGATATAATGCAACAGCCTCAGGGGGCAATGTTTGTTTTCTATTGGTGACATTATTTGAACATTTGATTGATTGTGAAATAACTTTTTATTTCAAGGTATTTTGAGGATTTTGAGAAGAGAATCCCTCGAAAAGAAATAGAAAAAATTGAGCAAATTATTGTGAAAGAGCTGAAAGACTTTGATCCTGACTATAAAGTCACAATATGTGGGAGTTATAGGTAATCATTTCAACTACTTTGCTTGATTCAACAGTCCATTGTGTACTTATTATATACAACTTTATAAAGAGTAGTAATTTGAAAATGAAAATTTGAATTTTCAAAAATACGAAATATCACGAATGGTTGATATTTTTATAATTTGCCAGGACATCATTTAAAAAAAAAACAATAGTCCAGGAATAAGTTTTAAAAAATGGAAAAACTGAGATTTTGGCCGTAATAATGACAAAATTGATTTGATTGATATTGAAAATCTTTTTTACCCCAACTTGATTATAAAGTGAAAAAATTAACAAAATATTGAGAAAAAAAATACAGGTTTTATATTTTCTCTCCAGAATTACCTAAAATTGAAAAACGAAACAAGATTTACAAAAGTTCCATCAACTTTTTACATATCTTGATAAATAAACTTGGAAAAATCGACTAAAATTTAAAAAAATTAGCAAACCGTGACTGGACAAAAATTCAAAATTGAAACATATCTAAAAATGGATATGAACAAAATTATCGTCCTGTGAAATTTTTTTCCAATAGGTAGTCCGGGAAATATTAAAAAAAATGAAAAATCATGGATTTTACGTTCTTTCTGAAATGAGAAAACGTGGAGTGCCGAAACCGGTCGCAGAATTCAATTATTGATGTCCTTCAATTTTAGTTTTAATACGGGCCGTGGTGGTCGCTTAGTAGAGCATTCGTCTCGCAAACGTACGGTCGTGGGTTCGATTCCTAACAGGGTCACCGGTCTCGTGCATGGCATCAAACGTTAAAAGGTAAGGGCTGCGTCTTCCCTAGTTCGCACAAGTCTCTCGAAGACTTCTGAGGGTTACGCGAAAGAGTTTAACTGGTTGACGGAAATAACATTTTTTTTTAACCATAACAATCATCCTCAACAATAAATCAGAGTAATTCGTATACAGGTAAAGTAGAACCATAACTATAAGAAGGCCGTAAATTACCATCCACTTAAGGCATCAACAGGCTGTCAAGCAGTCGATTCTACAGAGTTGTACCTGCCCTAGCCATTAAATTCTAGTTATAATGATATTCGGTTAAATAGCCCACTATTATTAAAATGCCAAACTATAACATTTTATTTATTTCTCAAGAAACATACAAGTTTATGACAGAGAAAAAACAATAAACACATTTTCAATTAACGTTTTGTAAGTCGGGGGCGTGGCGCAGTGGACTCTGAGTCGAAATGTCCGGAGTTCGAGCCCCAGTTGCGACTGGGATGTTTTATTTTAATTTGACCGATTAAATTATTAAAATCTCGTGTCCTGTTGCGTTCCAATTAACAATGCTGCTCCTAAGGTGGCGTATGGAGTTAGTAACAAGGCCTAACCAGAACACATGGCTAATGACCATAGCAGTCGATGCCAAAACACCAAGGGAAAAAAAATTAACGTTTTGTACCTGATTGACTTGCCAAAAACATAATTGTAACTTGTTCAAATACATTCTATTCTTCATGGATATCCAGAATTTGTTTTGGTTTGTATAAATTTTTTGTAGGTTCCCTGTATAGTTGTCGTCAAACATATAAGATAAATAAAAAAAGCCGCAAAAATGGTCTTATCTTTTCCTGGAACGTGCCACATAATGTTGGGGGCAAGTGGTGCAAGAGTTTGAAATAGCTAGTGCATTATAGGTAACTTCGCCATGGGTAAAGAATTTTTCAATTGCATTAAATTCATTATTGACAGAGGATTAATTAATCCAATTTTATTTAGATTAATGAGTATACTAGAGATCGATACTAAGTACATAGATACGAGTAATTCAAAAAATATATGCAGTATAATGATTCAATTTATCATTAATTAAAAAGTTATTCAACAAAAAAATTACAAATAAAAGACATTCTTGTATATATAGGGTGTTCATTCAGTACTGCATTCTTCACGACTCAACATCTGAATTGTCAGGAATTCAGATATTTTTGTTCAGATAATTTAAAATTGATCTAGAGAAGGGAATTCTCAAATAAGTGCATATACCAACATGGTCTTCCATGAAAATAAAAAGGGACAGCTTCACGTGCAGTTATTTTTCGATTCCCGACGCGCACTCCCTTCGCGTCACTCTCGGAGCGAAGTTGCATGCCAAACTACACGCACATTCAAATATAGTACGCCAACTTCATTCCTCGAAGCTTCTCGATAGCTAGTGGGCCTTTTTTCGCGATGTGTTCTTTACATTCAAAGAGAAAAATTGCATGTATAAAATAAGAAAATGAAGATTCCAGAAGAAAGACACAGAGTATTGGTCCAAAAATGGTACTTGCGCCTAACATTATACTCGAAGCAACTATACCTGTCTTCTCGTTACAATTCAATTCGACTGTTCTTCTCTACAGTCGGAGCGGCGCGGGAATTGTCCCATCACTTTCAGTTTTGGATGACTCCTCTGTTCGAATCGCGCTAGAAGTTTAAGAAGGTTGGAACGTCTCGCGCCGCGTCAGATGCGAGAAGTGCCAGACGCATGTTGACACTTCACGTTCGAATTTGGAGAGGAGCGATGGAGTGTCACTTTGGAAGTCACGAAAAACTGCTTAATTTCAACTTTCCAATTGATCGCTCTGTGTTTCATTTATATGAACTCTCTGTAATTCTATGTTTTCAGATTGAATAGTGCGTTGCCACGCTATCATTATTTATACAGATTTTATTGCGAAAAATCACTTCACTTTGAACTGGAATAATACTTTCGTGTTTGAAGATTTTCTAATAGATGATATGCACAATGTGTGATTTTTTTCTGATTGAAGCTCTCAGTGTGGTATGTCAATTATCAATAGTGCTAAAATTCCAAAATTATATTTATCATATGGGTGTCTTGAACGGACTTTTCATCCGACACAATTACATTAAATTTTGGTGCCAAATATAGTTTTCTCGATTTTTATCGGTGATTTCTATCAAGTTTTAGTGCAATCATATATTTATTTCTTACATAAAATTTAATGTACTTTCATATCCTGAAATCAAATTTGGGAATATAATCAATATTGGACACTGGCATTCTGTTTCGTACAATTATATTTTTATTCACCTGCTCTTGGGTATTTTGTGACTCCCTAAAATATTCTGAATAGGTGGGTGAAAAACATACAGTCTAACTCCCACCATCCGGTTATACATCCGGTTATATCTCATTTCCACTGGATGTAATGGATCGCTTTCGTTGGATATCTTGAATAGTATGTGATTGGTGATCCTTCAGTAATTAAAGTAAATTCAATATTAATTTTCAACTTTAACGCCCTGCATCTCAAAAACGAATTGTTGTCTTTTACATGTTCACCTATAGCCATTATTTTCTGTGCAATGTGAGAAATTAATGAAAGGACCGGTCCACCTTAGGAATCATCCTGTATGAGCAAATATTGTGCTAGTCCTCACATTTCCTCCAAAAAAAAATCAATCACAAAATATATATTTCTGCCAAAAATGCATAGTACCACGCCATACACACCTTATATGGTAATCACATGAGAATATTGGCTAAAATCAGTGTGAGTCAATATCAATACTTACATAACTTCAGGAAATTACCAGGAAATTAATTCCTATTTTGTCAATAACCAAACAGTTTTTCAGACTAAAATCGCACTAAATCAATAAATAAAATTATTGACATCTCTACCTTTATTCAAATTATTCCACCTATCGCCCCCACGTAACACTTAGCGCGGAAGATGTAAAGGCCCGCACAGCAATTAGGAATGTTTTTTCCATGCAGGGTCGGGCGTAGTTATAATAGAAATCACAGCTGTTTGCGGTACGCCCAGCTATTAGCAAATTAGATTTCGACGGGGCAGTTGTTTACCCAATCTAAGGATACTAATAATTATAAAAATGGATTATTCTGAATACAAAAGTTACAGTGCTTTTGTTAAATTAACTTGAATAATCTGCACGCATCACAATATTTAGCGGCATATGTACAAGTCCGACCCTGGTTGGCGGCATGGGAGTCAATTTCATGCTAATCGACCATTTTTTGCGCCTTTTTTTATTTATCTTATATGTTTGACGACAACTATACTCAAGTTTGAAGATACACTTGATGATTTTGTTTTGTAGTGTTTAAGTAAACACTATGTTGCCTTTCCCCATACTGAGATTAAGTACTGAAGTTTGGATACTTCAATCCGGATCTGGGAATCTTTTAAGGGACACACACTATTAATTCTTATCTATATTTCGACAATAGGTAATGATGAGGGTCGTCGGCTAATATTGATTTACGACCTTATTAAAGTTATGGTTCCACTATACCATAATAGTCGTAGTATTCACTTTCGAGTCTTAGTATTAACATTTGCGTCGTTGTGTTCAAAATTTCTAGGCCCTTTAATTTCCGCAAGCTTTTCGCGAATCCACGTCTTCACTTGTTACACTTCTAATTCAGTAGATTCTTCGAAAGTTACTCTCATATACTTACATTTCAAAAAAAAAGAAAACTACCCAAACACAGAAAAGTAGGAAAATTTGACAATGAGTGCGGTTGCCGCTCAGATAAGTATTACGTAGAGTTGGTAGATTCGAAATGTTAAATAATTTGACGTCCATTAAGAAATAGTGGTATAAATAGAAGTAAGATAGGATAAGTGTTTTAGTAAGCTGAAGATGCTAACTTTGTTGGCGAAACGCGCGTCGAATGTGATTGTGACGCAGTTTTGGTGTTTGGGTAGTTTTCTTTTTTTTTAAATTGTATTCACTCCAAAGGTTCCAAAATGTGTATTTGTTTGATATACCTATATGTCTCCATTTTTATTGACATGGTATTGTTCTTACAGAAGGAAAAAAATCCAATGTTTGTTTTAAATTTCAGAAGAGGAAAGACTGAGAGCGGTGATATTGACACATTGATAACTCATCCCAGGTTGACTAGTGATAAAATTGTTAAGAAAATAAAAAATAACATGCTCACAAACATTGTAGAAGCCTTGGAAAAATGCGGACTTGTAACTGATACTCTTTCTCTAGGTGAAACGAAATTCATGGTATGGTTTCATTTAGTTAGAGCATAGAACTACTGAACTGTATCAACAATTTTCAGGGGGCTTGCAGATTTGATCCAGAACAT
The DNA here is from genome assembly GCA_944452925.2 of Chrysolina oricalcia. Classification (NCBI taxonomy): domain Eukaryota; kingdom Metazoa; phylum Arthropoda; class Insecta; order Coleoptera; family Chrysomelidae; genus Chrysolina; species Chrysolina oricalcia. Next base: position 344,009 of record OX101810.2, read on the forward strand.
CCTGCCAGAAGAATTGATATAAGGTTAACTCCCCACGATCAGTATTACTGCAGTATTCTCTATTTTACAGGGTCTGATATGTTTAATAAAGCCATGAGAGCACACGCATTAGAAAATGGTTTCACCTTGAATGAGTACACCCTCAGACCAGTAGGAGTAACAGGTTAGGATCTCATTTGGAATATTATATGACCTAAAAACTACACCAGCATTTATGGAACACTCAAAAAAAACAACTATTACATAATTTTGTATACATTTATTACAAATTTGCGTCCCAATAAAAAAAATAACTGCCCCCGTTTTCCAGAAAATGAGAGAATAACGGCTATTTGCACCAGTTCTCCTTAATAACAAACTCAGCTAAGTGGAGGATCAGCTTAAGGTACACCTTGAGGTAAAGATGGTTTGCACCGTTGACTCCTGGCCTGAACCTTAGCTGAGTATTGGAAATGTTTGGCAACAGCGCAAAAATGATCACGTAACCAAGGGATTTTCAATTTCAGCCTCAATCAGGTTTAGTACTATTTATAGATTGCCGTAGGTTTGGTCACCCTAAATTGAGGGAAAAATGTAAGCTCGTCAAATATGCAAATGATATCCTCTCTCTAGGCACATCATGAAAAACTTTATTCAAATTTCAAATTCTAGGTCGTCATTTAATATTGTGCGTGACAATTTGTTTCAAATCTGAACAATCAGATGCCCACAAAAATTCAATCACATCAGCAAATCCAGACATACTACTCGAAATAATTCAAACATCAAGAAAATAGGAAAATACTTAATTCGTGTAGGAGAAGTGAGGTTACTTCGTTAAGTGGAACCTAAGCCTGGAAAATCTGAGGCTTATCTTGACTAAAGCTTATGTTGTCCTCAAATAGCGGTGCAAATCAAAATCGTAATGTAAGATTCACTCAAGTCGTAAGGTAACCTCAAGTTGAACCGGTGCAAATAGCTGTAAGGTTAACTTTTAGGTAAAGCTGCACTACACATTTTGTATTAAAAAAAACGCAATTATTGATGATGAAAAGGCTTCTGAAATTTCTTACACATTTATTAAAAATCACCAAAGTGTTAAAAATTCCAAAATGTTTATTCCAAAGTGGTTAAATAGCCCTTATTTATAGAAAATACAACAATAAATATACCTAGATCCCAACGTGGTCAATGCCAGAATTGTTCAAAAGATTGTTTATAATTTTTATACAAACTATCGAAATGTTGAAAATTACAGAATGAAGGGCCCCCAAAGGGTTAAACACCCCCTATCTTCTCAAAATTCCCATTACGTTATCAACATTGTGCGTATAGCTAAAATTTTCTACAAAACTATTTAACATTCATTAGAATCTATCGACCGACGTGTTGAAAATTTCAGAATGATGATATCAACGGGGTTAAACACCCCACATAGCGCATAAACTTATTTGACTGCATTGCAAAGTGAACTATTTCGGATTTTCATTTTAAACATTAAACAAAATAACCACTTTCAACAATAATGATTCTGCTTTTCTACAAATTGTACATTATAATCATCGTCCATAGATATACTAATAAGTCCGCTCACTCTCGCAAGCGACCCAAATCATCCCCTCCGGTACTCGCGCGTCCCTTGCCCTGTCTGTTTGGCTTGAGCGCCGGCCTGGTGGGCTAGCCAGTAACAGTTCACATCGCTGCAACGATGTCCGTATGATTTACGACCGCTCACAAAAAGAGCGGCATTTTTCGACCACATTAAAGAAGTTACCAGACATATTAGTATATCTATGGACGATGGTATAATGATAGTTTTCAAAGTTTAAGAACGTGTTTTGCAATCCATTCGCACCCTTTGCTCAAGTGAACATTTGTTTTTTTTTTATAAAAATGCACTATGAAAAGGCAACAACTTTCTCTACTTGCAGGAATTCCCGGAGAACCAGTTGAAGTCAATTCGGAAGAAGATATATTTGATTGCCTTGACTTTCCATACAAAAAACCCGAAGATAGAAATGGTTGATTTTTGATAATGAAATGTTTTTCCTTTTTTGTTCCCTAATAAAGTCCTCAATGAAGATGTTCATAGTTGTATTAGTAAATATAATTATATCCATAGGTATTGTGGCACGGGCGTAGCCAGGTTTTAGTATCGGGGGGCGGGGGTTCAAGATAAGTATGAAAAAAAAACAGAAGGTTCATTCATTTATTATTGCTAATATAATAATAAAATGGATTAAGCAATCCAGACTTCTGCATTTAACCTATACAATAGGTATAATCGTCGACAAGTCTCCAACAGAAAACAACTACTGCCCCCTACGACCATTGAATTATATCTGTTAGATTATTGGCAAAGTATTCTACAAGAACTACTTTGCAATGTTCTCCCAATCTCAACGCCAAAACATGTCTCAACCCACACGAGGGAACACCTACGGACCGGTTTCATCGTTCCTTGCCAATCATCAGCGCAGGGTACTTCACCCAACGCAATCGAAAAATATCTTGACCCCAAGATTCCTATTGTATAGGTTAAATGCAGAAGTCTGGATTGCTCAATCCATTTTATTATTAGTTTAATGGGTGTCTGCCAAGTAGTGTCATCAAATATTTTCTTCTGTATTGCTAATATCTTAACTTTTCGAGGGGGGGGTTTGAACCCCCAAAACCCTCCCCCTGGCTACGCCCGTAATTGTGGTGTCCAGTTAAGTTACTTTGAAAAATAGAAAATAAATTGATTTCAACGAGTATAACAATTTATTGACAAGTAAAAACCTCATTTTTTACAACCACATTAGGTTTCTAGGTCAATCACAAAAGATATTCAATGAATCAGAGTGTTAAACAATATATAACATATATCATATGTTGATTTTATTGAAAATGTGAACAGGGTGTTCATAAAGTCAGTTGTGGAATCATCTGCGACTGAAACTTGGAATTCAGTCGCTATTTTCCATCGTACAAGATAACCTCTCTTGGAAGGGATTCATGTTGTAAAGAGAAACATTCCCAATTGAAAATTGAATCAATACATGACTCCTCTGGAAATGGAAAAACCCTACGATAAAATTGAAGTTACTTTTTTGTAATATCTAACAGAAAACAACTACTTCCCCGGCAAAAGCCACGCTGGACATTGAACTACATCTGATAGTTATGAACACCCTGTTCATATTTTCAATAAAATCAACATGCCATACCCATGACAGGTTTTATGTCAGAAAAATATTTTCAAAGTGTCACCGCAAAAGAAATAGTTCAACAATTCCTCATTACAGTGTGAAATTGCTTCTGAAGAGTATGTTTTCCAATTCTTCCGACCTCCCTGATGATCTTAGAAGAGTGAAATAGATTTTTGTCGACCAAAATGTATTGGAGGCCTTGCGAAAGAGATGCAATTCACGCATCAATGAAATGAGCGATTTTCTGTGAGTGATACTTCTGAATAACATTCTCCCTTATCTCATTCATAGATAAGAATCTCTAATGGAAACTGGACATTCAATAAATAATCAACTATCTGAATGAAAATGCAAATTTTCACTTCCAGATTTTTTTTCTCAAGTTATATAGGGTCTTTCTCAATATCTATCAGATGTAGTTCAATGTCCAGCGTGGCTTTAGCCGGGGAAGTAGTTGTTTTCTGTTAGATATTATAAAAAAGTAACTTCAATTTTATCGTAGGTTTTTTCCATTTCCAGAGGAGTCATGTACTGGTTCAATTTTCAATTGAGAATGTTTCTCTTTACAATATATCATATGCTTCTTCTTTATGGGCAGTGGTGGCCATGCTAGTAGAGCATTCGCCTTTGAAGCGAAAGGTCGAGAGTTCAAATCTCCTCATGGTCGTCGGTCTCGTGCATGGCATCACACGTTAAAAGGTGAGGGCTGCGTCTTCCCTAGCTCACACAAGTCTCTTGAACGTAGGGGTGCAAAATCCGTTGACGGAAATAACAATTTTAAAAAACAACAATTTTTACAATGTACATTTTTTCATTCATATTGCTAGATGCGTAAGCAAATTAATAACGAACGTTTATTTTGAATTTAATCTAACATCTTTTTTACACTCAGTTCAGCATTCAATAATATGTACCATCATAAATTTGGAATACCCCCTTCCATGTTGTTGTGTCCGCAATCTTTACATTTCAACAGAATAAATGCTAATCGTTTCTTAAATAAAAAAAATCTCTATTGGAATAAAAAAAAACTCATGACGATTTTAGAAAAGTTGAAAAACTGTCATGCTGAAATTAATTATTAAGACTTTTTTTTTCTGAGAAATATCGTAGTGCTAACAAAGACTGTAAATAGAGTTGTGCTATTTGCGACAATGTGACTGCGCTGCCTTAAAAACTGGTGAATAGACCAAATCCAGTTGATCATTCAGTAGGTTACATCCACAATATTTGTGTTTATAAATTTCTAGGGATTCTAAATTATTCATTTTCCAACCCTTGCTTGCATAGTGCAAAATTTCCGTATCGTTGAGACTCTGAAACTTTTGGTTGCATTCCAAGGAATGGTTTGAAAACGTCGAATCATTTTTCCCCAGTCTGAAGGACCTTTCATGTTCAGCGTATCTTTTTGAAAAATTACGTCCACATTGTCCCACATAAACACCGTTACACTCTGGACACCTAAGCTTATAAACTCCAGATTTTTCCATTTTTGCTATTCTATCTTTGGCATTGAAAAGAAAATTAGACAACCTGGCATGCGGCCTGTATGCTACCTACTTCTATATTATTCTTTCTAAAGAATCCCGCAATAGCCTCTGTTCTTCTCCCGAAGTACGTTAAGGTTACAAATTTCTTAGTTTCTGATTGTTTGACCTGGGGGTATATTAATTTGTGCGAAAATTTAAGACGATGTTTTCTGACTAACTTTTGAATTGTGGCCGCTTGGAAACCATTATTTTGTCCTATCTGTATGATTGTTTTAATTTCTGTATCTAGATTATTAGCAGACAAAGGTAACGAGAACGCTCTATGTAACATTGAATTATATGCTGCTAATTTTTGACTATCGGGATGGAATGAATCACTTGGGATTGTAATGTCCGTGTTGCTTGGTTTTCTGAATACATTGAACTCAAATTTATTATGATTATGTGTGATGGTTAGGTCTAAGAAATTAATTTGTCTCTCTATCTCTGTCTCAAGTGTGAATTGTATGTTACTATTTAGATTATTTATAAATATCAGAAACCGGTTTAGCTGTCGTGTGGTACCTCTGAAACAGGCAAGAATATCGTCAACATATATATATATATATATATATATATATATATATATATATATATATATATATATATATATGTTCGGAAAGGTTTCCGCGGTCAGAAATATGTACCTTACTAAGTTCATGGGTTGAACCGCGTTGAGAGTTTATAACTCGACGTTTCGGCTCCTGCTTTGGAGCCATTTTCAAGAGTGTGACTGCGAGGCCTCTATCTGCCTACTCCTCGAGTCGTGGTCTTGAGAGATATCAAGGTCTCAACCTGCCTACTCCTCCAAGGAGTAGGCAGTCACACTCTTGAAAATGGCTCCAAAGCAGGAGCCGAAACGTCGAGTTATAAACTCTCAACGCGGTTCAACCCATGAACTTAGTAAGGTACATATATATATATATATATATATAAGTTAGGAGAGAGGTAGTCTTTGCTGACTAGTTAAGATCAAGCTAGGGAACTTGTTGGGTGAGCAGCATGCAGGAAGTATACTCTTATAACACTTTATTCCAATATTTCGACAAGTATTATTGTCATCATCAGGGAAAGCTACAATAATGTTTTAACTATAGTGAAAACAATTGACAAAAGTGGATTCTAAACTACTTACGTGTAGGTGAGATTGGTTGCAATAGATGATATAAAAAGACGTGTACAGTAATTGAACATATTAAAAAACAAGTTGTGAGATAATCTTAAAGGTAATCATCACACATTATTACCAACTCAGTTGTGTATAAAATCTAATTCTATTGAAATTTATTAAAATGGATATCATACCGATGTCACACCGGTTGAGAGGCAGGCGTGAAAAAGACAGCAAATTTATTTGAGGTTATGTATACAGTGTGAAGTTTGTTTAGGTACGTTCCTGCATGGAACTGTACTGAAATGTGAAATTTGACAGATTAAGCAACTCAGAACGAGAAAAGTGTACATCAAGCTTGGAACAAATAGAATAGACATTGTATCATGAATATGACACATGACTGTTACAAATTTTCAAAATTGAAGAACGTTTATTAAAATTGGTTTTTTTTAGAAAGGAAATTTTGAAATATTATTATTGTATACCTTATTAGGTGGTCAGTCTTTAATTGAAATTTAAAAGATAAAATGTTAAATAATTATAATATCGATTGAGAGTTAAGCTCTCTGACATTATGTTTCTGTTTGTCCAAATGCAATAAAAATGAATATATTTCACTTAAGTGTTTTATGTCAGTTTTCTTGTTCAAACATGAGGATGACTGTGCGATGAAGGTCATCTCCAGAAAGGTTCTTTTATATTTATTCGATTCTTTAAATATAAAAGAACCTTTTTATATCATCTATTGCAACCAATCTCACCTACACGTAAGTAGTTTAGGCTACGGTTATAGTGGATGCGTGTTCTGACGAACTATCGTTCTGACGAACACGTCAGAACTCGCATGAATAATCAAAATATAGGAAGGCAATTATTCCGGTTATAGTGCAAGCGGTGCGATCGTCAGATTACGTACGAACTCGTCAGAACAAGTTAGAAGTTCAAACAGATTTGATTTTATATGCGAACTGTTGCAAGTTGTATACATCAAGAAATGATGGATGTCGAAAAACTCATCAGTTTAGTCTTTGAAAACCGATGTTTATGGGATATGAAGCAAAAAAACTACCATGATAGGGATATATCTCGGCAGAAGTGGGAAAAGATCGCTAGAGAAGTGGAAAGTACAGGTAGGTAATCAAAGTTATTCAATATTCAGTGTGCATATATTACATTCTTTTCAAAAACGGTATATGCAAGGTGTATTTAAGTAAAAATATTATATTGAGATGGTACTGCACCCTCGGGGCTGCAGAAATAATCCCTGAAAATGTCTCGTATTTGACTAGCTGTTGCGCCATAGTGGTTGTAGCGTCTTGAAATGGATATGTTATCATTGTCTATATTGTGTTCGGGTTGTGCTGGAACTCCTTCAATATCAATGAGTATATTGTGTAGTAGGCATGCACTTTGGACGAAAATGTCAACGTTCTCCGGATTCACTTGCAATTCGGTTTTTAAAAATCTCCACTTCGCAACTAGTATACCAAATGCGCATTCAATGCAACGTCGAGCCCTAGACAAGCGGTAGTTGAAAATTCGGCCTTCATTCGAAAGATTTTGTCGAGCATATGGCTTTAGTAAATACGGCTTTAATGGGTACGCTTCGTCACCCAATATTACAAAAGGAGTTTTGATTTCTGTGGAGGGTATATATTCAGGATTTGGCATATTAAATGTTTTTGTCTCTAAACATTTATGGACATTGGAGAGAGAAAATATGCCTCCATCGCTTTGCTTCCCGTAGCCAACATCAATAACCACAAACTTGTAATTTGCATCAGCCATGCCTTGCAATACGATTGAAAAATACTGTTTATAGTTATAGTATATCGATCCCGAGTTCTTTGGACATTTTATTGGAATATGTTTGCCGTCTATGCAACCGACACAATTAGGGAAATTCCACTTGTTGAAGTAGTCTGTAGCAATGTTTTGTAACAAATCGGTTGTAGGTATCGGCATATGTTTTTCTCGAAAATTATTCCAAATTGCAAGACAAGTTTCATAAACTATCTGTCGTATTGCAGTATGTGAAATTCTGTATGAAAAGCTCAATGTTCTAAACGACATCCCAGTAGAAAGATACCTGAAACAAAATAAATAATTATCATTATATAAAAAAATATATAAGTGGTTTGACCTTTTCTAAGTAAGTATATATTGTTTTATTTGTAGTGGAAGCCGCAAAAAACAAGTGGCGTGGTCTACGAGATACCTTTCGTAAAGAGTTGAACAAGATACCGAAAACTCGTTCTGGTCAGGAGGGAGGATCAGATAAGGCATCGAAATGGCCGTATTTTAAAATTATGATGTTTTTAAAGGATCAGTTCACAAGTAGAAAATTACAGAGCAGCATTTTGGAACCGGAAATTGATACTCAAGCCGGAAACGAATCAGGAAATGATGCTACAGAATCTGACGATTTGACAGATTTTGTTGTTGAAACTAATGAAAACGTCGCCGACGACCAAGACGCCTCGAGAACAGCAGAAAGGGAACAACACGGTAAGACTTCCGCGTTTGTTCCACCTCCAAACAAACGTGCAAAAACTCTCAAAGCTGATGCAATTAAGCAACTTTTGAATATCGAGGAGAAAAAGTTGCACGAATTCAAGCGAAAAATAGACGTGTATAGCCAAGCACAAATTCAAGAGGATGCTGACTATCACTTCCTAATGAGCTTACTACCCTATTTAAGAAAAATTCCTGAAGAAACAAAAATGGATGTGAGAATGAAATTACAACAGGTGTTTAGTGATGAACAGAAACTTGCAAGGCAACAATGTGCATCCCGCAATTCCACGTCAACGAATCCATCTCGTAATAGCTGCCCCTCAGCAGAACTTTCTAGGCCAAGTAGTGTACAAAGTTCTGAACATCATTTGGAAAATTCTGGGAGCCCTTCAGAATTTACGACCTTGTCTGGGCCAAGTAGTGTACACAGGTTGCAATACCACATGGACAATTATGATTACGCTAGTTCTCCTGAATTGGTGACTCTTTCTAGGCCAAGTTCTGAAAACCGGCAGTATGATACCTTAGCATCCTGTTTTGCAAATACCAACCCTTATCAGTAAAAGTATCCAACTGCATACTAAAATAAAGTGGAATTATAACAGTTAAGTGCTGTTTCTTTCGAATTAAATAACAGGCATAACAAAGTGCACCTTACCTTAATGTTAGCGCCAATCGTTCTTTAGCAGATATGCTTTCAACAAAATTTGATTGCTTTGTAATCCTTTCTTCGATTCCTTCTAGAATGTAGTTAAACGTCCATGGTAACATTCTGAAGTACTCGAAAAATTTGTTTGGTTGCTCTAACAGGTCTGGAAACAACGTGTGGTATTCTCCCGTAATTGGTCTTGATGAAAATAGTTTATTCGCGCGTTCTGTTTTGCTCCCCATCAGTAGTAATATTTTCAATAAAGAGCTTTCTAAAAATTGCAAATCAAGTGCTAAATTCTCCGTTTCAGCCATCTTTGAATATCTCGATAACACAGACTTCGTATTCACTATAACCACAGTCGATCTGACCAACAATTCTGACGTGTTCGTCAGAACGATAGTTCGTCAGAACACGCATCCACTATAACCGTAGCCTTAGAATCCACTTTTGTCAATTGTTTTCACTATAGTTAAAATATATATATATATATATATATATATATATATATATATATATATATATATATATATATATATATATATATATATATATATACCAAAAGTGAATATGTTTTTTACCAAGTTCGGAATTTAGTATAGTGATCTCCAAGTTGTTCATAAATATATCTGCTATAAGTGGACTAAGGGGTGAACCCATTGGTAAACCTGAATCCTGTTTATAAAATTTGTTATTGAATTGCAAATAATTCTGATCTAGGCATACATCAAAAGCTGTCGAAATTTCAAAAGAAGTAATATGGTCTACTTTGGCCTGATCTAATATATTTAAAATGAGAGACTTACATTCGTTAAACGGTATGTTGGAGAACATACTTTTCACATCGAATGAAACTAAAATTGAATTATGTGGAGTTGTTTCTTTATTTATTCTTTCTACTAGACTTAGTGAGTTTTTTACGCTATGGTGCGGAACAAAATTGGTAATATTTTTGAACAACTTGTTGAGTCGTATTCCTAATTCGCTTACCGGACTGTCTATATATGGAACGACCGGTCTTATGGGGTTATCTTCTTTGTGTGTTTTAATTAGGCCATACAGTTTGGGACAGGAGGGGTTCATATTGGTAATTCTTCGTTTATCGAATTCGGTGAAAATAAGTTTCGTATTTGAAAGGAAATTTTTAGATCATTTTGGCTATTTTTTGTTGGGTCTTAATTATAATGAAAATCTCACTGTCATTCAGGCCGCATGCCAGGTTGTCTAACTTTCTTTTCAATGCCAAAGATAGAATAGCAAAAATGGAAAAATCTGGAGTTTATAAGCTTAAGTGTCCAGAGTGTATTGGTGTTTATGTGGGACAATGTGGACGTAATTTTTCAAAAAGATACGCTGAACATGAAAGGTCCTTCAGACTGGGGAAAAATGATTCGACGTTTTCAAACCATTCCTTGGAATGCAACCACAAGTTTCCAAGTCTGAACGATACGGAAATTTTGCACTATGCAAGCAAGGGTTGGAAACTGAATTATTTAGAATCCCTAGAAATTTATAAACACAAATATTGTGGATGTAACCTACTGAATGATCAACTGGATTTGGTCTATTCACCGGTTTTTAAGGCAGCGCAGTCACATTTTCGCAAATAAACAAGGTCCAGGTAAAATTCATTAATGACCGTTAGTCATTAAGAAAGGCCTCGGGTAGAATTAAGGTTTATTTAAGAAGTGTTATTTATTATTTCAGATTATTGTATTGTTTGATAATGTCCATATAGGACGAAACTGCAGTAACGTTGGTTACAAATAGAAGTGGTATAAAAACATATAAAGTTTTATTTCTCATTTTTCGTGACAAAAATTATTCTTCATGAAGTCTTGCTTCGTGGCAAATGAATACATTCCATTTATTTTTCAACGATCTTTTATTTCACTGTCATTGTGAATTTGTTGAAAATGAATGCGATGCAAGTGGAACATCTTTCGCGGTCATGACTATATAATTAACACCAGAATGGCAGATAATGGGTTGTAGTTGCTGGCGGAACAGAAACTATTAAAATACTAGTGAAAGTTGATGTACCATGAAGAGAGTAAAACGCGAAAATTTGAGATTATTTCAGACCAGTGGATATATCGTATATACGAATAATAGTTGTCGGCAGTTTTTGGATGCAAATAGTAAAAATTTTGTTTTGAAACTTCTTATGAATTTCATAAGAGCTTCTGCATTTTTTAAAACTCAACTTGAACAATATTAACTTTATATCATTCATATTGAAATGAAATAGCAAACGTATTTAATGATCATTAGCCTCTTTGGGTAAAGATTATGCCGAAAAAATACGTAAACCGCCAACGAACCCTTTAAAAAAAGCTAGTGTTTGTCATTCTTTATTTCTGAATCCAACCAACAAAAATAAAATTATAAAAATCAAGGAAGAGAATGAAGAGGTATCAGAACCTCAATTCAATAAAGTACTAGAAACCGGGTACTACCCAATACAATTCAAGGTGGGAATGATAAAACCAATGTTTGAAAAAGGGGATAAAACACATGTACTGAAACACAGAATAGAAAAACGCCTCAATCAAAATAATCTTATTTCGAATCAACAATATGGATTTAGCCAAGGTAAAGCTACACAAGATGCCATTCGTGATTTCTGTCGATCATTATCAGAACATTACAGAACAAATTATTTCAACACTTGCAAACCTTTCATTTTAGAAACAGTGTGTCCAATTCAAAAGAAATTTAGAATTGAAGCTCCACTACGTCAACCTCAACCCAAACCTTACTCATTCATAATAGCAGAATATTGTACAATCATCTTATTACAATGAAAGAAATACAGGGTGAACTCAAATTCAGAAAAGCAGTGAAAAAGCTATTAGTTGCCTATTACTATACAGAGGAATTCTATGAACCCAGATAACACACGGATATACAATGGACGTCCAAAGGATGTCCACAATGGACATAACGAATATCCATTGGACGTCCGTTCATGTCCAGAAGGATATCCTATGGATATCCACTGGATATCCATATGCCACAAAATTGGACGTCCATTGGATGTCCAGTGTGTACTGAGGATGGATGTACATTGGACCAAAATGGACATTCACTGGACATGATAAATATAGCATGGACTTCTGATGGACCTAAATCGGACTTCTTATGGACCTAAATTGGACTTGATGGACCTAAATTGGACTTCTTATGGACCTCTAATGGGTCTACATTGGACCTCTGATGGACCTGTAATGGTATGAAATGGACATGAACTGGATATGTTATGGATATAAACGGGATATTTTATGGACATTAACAGGATATATTGAATTCGATACAAATATTTCAAGGGCGTATTCCTGGGGTCAAAATTTAGAAACTGAATTCAGTTTCTAAATTCCATCAGGAATTTGTGCAAGATATGTTACATTGCCTGAAAAACAATCAATAATGAGTTGAGTATTTGATACAAAAATATGTTTTCAGAATTTTATGAGTTGAACATCCATTTTTGTGCAATGGACAACAACAACAGGACAGTCAATCACCACTTCGAATGGATGGGGTAGCACTGAATTCCTATTTTACTTTTCTGTAATATTTCGTGAAAATTTTATTCCTCCAGTTTTATTTTGCACCTTATCTTTACTCAAACACCCTTCACCTAGGATTCAAACGACAATCACTTACAAAGCCTCTCAATCCCCCAGGAATTTGCAATCAGTTACTGTTACTTCAGCGAGACTTACCTGATATGAATACTGTGAGTCAAAATGAGTATTGAATAGTCAACCAAGTGAACGTCAACATTGTAATAAATAAAGCACCTCCGAGGGCTCCGAGCACTATACGACACGAATTTAATCCCAAACAATTAAAAATTGTCTGTTTGTTTCTTCCTCTTGCAACTAGCGTCAAGCGTCATTCTCATTTGCATGTTCATATTTGTCCTGCATTACCGATTTTGGTAGTTGCCAACTGAGACAGGGATTGGTACCAACATATGCGCACTTGGTCCGGGCGAAGGATGTACAATGGACGTCCAAAGGACATCCCTTTTTAATCTGGATTTTCTGTCAATTTGGACAAGAAATGGATGTCCATTGGATGTCCCCAAACGGATATCCATTGTACTAGCAGAAATGGACATCCAATGGATATCCATTCAACGTCCATGTCCACAAGGACCAATTATGGACATGAAATGGATATCCATAGGATATCCTGTGTTTACTGGGAAGATTTATTCCACTAAAGCTTTAAAATTGTATCTAATTTTTATAATTATTAGGACTTACTTCATTTTTTATTCTTATCATTATGTTATACTTTCAGATTTCTAACTGCTAATCTTATATGGTTCAGTCATTTTAAAAAATGTAAATGTCACTTCTTACAAAAAACCTATTATTTAAATAGTAGTGATAGTTTTGGTTTAAAATTTCACTTTCCTCATGTAATGTTCTATTTATTTTTTTGTGCTTTGTCCACAATAGTGTATTTTTTTTCAGACAAATCAAAATCAATTTATTCATCACAGAAACATACATGTGTATTCGATCTACACCAAAGACAAACGCATACTTATTGGACTAGTCAGAAAATAGAGTAAAATTTAAGTATTAAATACAATTAAAATTTGAATCACATTACAATCTATACATTCATAATTCACATGAGGTATAATCTCAGATCATTCAGTAATATTGATCTGAAGGTATAATACAGATTAAAAAGTTATTTTTTTTTCAAAATTTTAAAAACTGTTCAATTCTATAAAATGCATTTTAGTTAGAAATTTTTTGAATTTAGTCTCAAATGACTCATTATCGTTCTTGTACATTAGTTTGACTTTATTATACAATTTGGTTCCGATATACGAGGATATATTGAAAAATTCGTAGCCTAGTATAGAACCAAACAAAATTTCAATGTCAAAATATTTTATTACTCAACATATTCTCCTCTTAATTGGATACATTTATTACAGCGAACCTGCAACGTCTCTAGACCTTTCAAAAAAAATGTTACTTCTTGCTCTGCAAACGAGACCTCCACAGCTTTTATTACCTCCTCGTTGGAAGAAAATTTATGACATTTTAAACTTTTTTTCAGTTGAGGAAAGAGATGATAGTCGGACGGAGCCAAATCTGGTGAATAAGGGGGGTGATCTAGTAATTCAAACCCTAAATCACGAATTTTTTGCATGGCAACATGAGATTTGTGTGCAGGGGCGTTGTCCTGCAAAAACTGAGGCCGCAGTGGCCGGTTAGAACTCCCTTCAATACTCGGAGTTCTTCGTGGCTCAGCTTCAGTATCTTGGCCGTCCTTGCCATGTCGGGCCCCGATATCATCTGCTTTGACTGCCTGCCCTCTTCACTCTTTTCCTAATGTATCATCGGCCCACTCATTCGGTACCGTTGTGACTTGTCTCCTTGTTATGCCGAATGCGGTAGGGTTGCCCGGCTCTTTGCTTGGCTAGCTGGGCCGCTTCAATCCTTGCATGGCCAGGGACTCACATCAGCGTTATTTTCTTTTCAGTGGCAAGACTCTCCAGGGCATTTCTGCACTCCTGAACCAGATTTGATCATGCTCTGGTTGCATTCAGAGCTCTGATGGAGGCCTGACTGTCCGAGCAGACATAAAAGAGTTGCGGTACCCCACTCTCCCCCAAGGCTTGATAATTCATTACTTACGGTAGGATTCTTCATTATTCTCAACCACAAACACACTCACGGAATATGGTGGCGGCAGGACCTTTTATAAAAGAGTTGCGATGCGCAACTCTCCCCCAAGGCTTGATAATTCATTTCTAACGGTAGGATTCTTCATTATTCTCAACCACAAACACACTCACTGAAAAGGGTGGCGGCAGGACCTTTTATAAAACAGTTGCGGTGCCCCACTCTCCCCCGAGGCTTGATAATTCATTTCTAACGGTTGGACTTCATTATTCTCAACCACAAACACAATCACTGCATGAAGTCTTAGGAGACATTCTCGTTCACTCCATTATTTCGACCATTTCTATCTGTACATTACTCCAAAACCTGAATCTGTAAGTATGTAGCGTTTAAAGAAAAAATCGATTCTACATTTGAGAGGAAAATTTTTATTTCGCCTTGTATGAAATCTTGGGAGACATTCTTGTTCACTCCATTATTTCGACCATTTCTCTCTGTACATTACTCCAAAACCTGAATCTGTTAGTATGTAGCGTTTAACGAAAAAGTCGATTCTACATTTGGGAGGAAAATTTTCATTTCGCCCTGTATGAAATCTTGGGAGAAATTCTCGTTCATTCCATTATATCGACCATTTCTATCTGTACATTACTCCAAAACCTGAATCTGTTAGTATTGTAGCGTTTAAAGAAAAAATCGATTCTACATTTGGGAAGGAAATTTTAACTCGCCCTGTATGAAATCTTGGGAGACATTCTCGTTCACTCCATTATCTTGACCATTTCTATCTGCACATTACTCCAAAACCTGAATCTGTTAGTATGTAGCGTTCAAAGAAAAAATCGATTCTACATTTGAGAGGAAAATTTTAACTTGCCCTGTATGAAATCTTGGGAGACATTCTCGTTCACTCCATTATCTCGACCATTTCCATCTGTACCTTACTCCAAAACCTGAATCTGTTAGTATGTAGCGTTTAAAGAATAAATAGATTCTACATTTTAGAGGAAAATTTTAACTCGCCCTGTATGAAGTCTTGGGAGACATTCTCGTTCACTCCATTATTTCGACCATTTCTATCTGTACATCGAATCGATTTTTTCTTTAAACGCTACATACTAACAGATTCAGGTTTTGGAGTAAGGTACAGATAGAAATGGTCGAAATGAATGTCTCCCAAGATTTCATACAGGGCGAGTTAAAATTTTCCTCTAAAATGTAGAATCGAATTTTTCTTTAACCGCTACATACTAACAGATTCAGGTTTTGGAGTAAGGTACAGATAGAAATGGTCGAAATAATGGAAAGAACGAGAATGTCTCTCAAGATTTCATACAGGGCGAGTTAAAATTTTCCTCTAAAATGTAGAATCGATTTTTCCTTTAAACGCTACATACTAACAGATTCAGGTTTTGGAGTAATGTACAGATAGAATTGGTCGAAATGATGGAGTCAACGAGAATGTTTCCCAAGATTTCATACAGGGCGAGTTAAAATTTTCTTCTCAAATGTAGAATCGATTTTTTCTTTAAACGCTACATAAAAACAGATTCAGGTTTAGGAGTAATGTACAGATAGAAATGGTAGGAATAATGAAGTGAACGAGAATGTCTCCCAAGATTTCATACAGGGCGAGTTAAAATTTTCCTCTCAAATGTAGAATCGATTTTTTCTTTAAACGCTACATACTAACAGATTCAGGTTTTGGAGTAATGTACAGATAGAAATGGTCAAAATAATGGAGCGAACGAGTATGTCTCCCAAGATTTCATACAGGGCGAAATAAAAATTTTCCTCTCAAATGTAGAATCGATTTTTTCTTTAAACGCTACATACTTACAGATTCAGGTTTTGGAGTAATGTACAGATAGAAATGGTCGAAATAATGGAGTGAACGAGAATGTCTCCCAAGACTTCATACAGGGCGAGTTAAAATTTTCTTCTCAAATGTAGAATCGATTTTTTCTTTAAACGCTACATACTAACAGATTCAGGTTTTGGAGTAATGTACAGATAGAAATGGTCGGAATAATGGAGTGAACGAGAATGTCTCCCAAGACTTCATACAGGGCGAGTTAAAATTTTCTTCTCAAATGTAGACGATTTTTTCTTTAAACGCTACATACTAATAGATTCAGGTTTTGGAGTAATGTACAGACAGAAATGGTCGAAATAATGGAGTGAACAAGAATGTCTCCCAAGATTTCATACAGGGCGAAATAAAAATTTTCCTCTCATATGTAGAATCGATTTTTTCTTTAAACGCAACATACTAACAGATTCAGGTTTTGGAGTAATGTACAGATAGAAATGGTCAAAATAATGAAGAGAACGAGAATGTCTCCCAATCCCCATGAGCAATCCCAAAAAACTGAAGCAAGAACTTTTCCAGCAGATTTTTTGACACGAAACTTCTGAGGTCTTGGAGAACCGGAGTGTCGCCATTCCATCGATTGTTGCTTTGTTTCTGGATCGTAGAAATGTACCTAAGTCTCATCCATAGTAACAATTCGGTTTAAGAAGTCTACATCGTTTTCAAATCGAGCACAGATCGAACGCGATGATGCTACCCTTGCACGCTTTTGGTCAACATTCAAACATTTGGGTATCCATTTTGCAGCAATTTTCCTCGTGTCCAAATTGACATGAACTATATGATGAACGCGTTCGTATGAAATATTCAGTGCTTCAGATATCCGTTTTAGCCCAATAAGTCGGTCTGTTAAAATCATGTTATGAACTGCATCGATATTTTCGGGGACTGACACAGAAACTGGCCTTCCCGATCGGTCATCATCTTCAATGGAAAATTTACATCTTTTGAAGCTTGCAGTCCAATTTATCACGATCGCATACGATCGGAAGGGTATTGCATGTCTTCGTAAATCTGCTTACCTCTTAACCCTTTTAAATACAGGTACTTGATGATGACTCGATACTCCAATTTTTCGATTTTCACAATTTCGGTGGACATATTTTTTCTTTAAATTTATTGCGTAACTCTGGTTTACTTTTTTGACGTCCAACTTTACACTGACACTTCTAATAAGTTATTGTTCGTTGCTATGGTAACGCAATATATTGTTTATGCAGGGAACTGGTCTAGGCTAACTAGATATCAATACATCCTCGTAGTTAGGTGAATTTTGGCATATTTTTAATCGGGAATAAGGTTGATGAATAAATTATTTTTTCGTCTGGTGTTGTGAAAGTGCACGTCCTCGTTCGTTGGATTTAATGTATAGGATTAGTCGATAAGCTGGATAATGTCATTATTTGTGCTCTAATAAACCAATTTTCACAGGTAGTTGTTGGGTGAATATTGAACATGGTTCTTAGGATTTTTTTTTGGGCAATAAGCGCCTTTTCAAAGTGTGCCGATGATCCCCAGAATATCAGACCATACTGTAGAATTGACTGCACGAGACCGAAATACAACAATCTCAATACATCTAAAGACACGTTTCTCTCAGATTCCTTATCATGTATGAGCATGTGCTTAACTTGGCGCATACAATTTTTAAAGTGTACTTTGATTGATTGATAGTAAAAAATTAGGATTGCCATTTAAAAGAAATAGTCGACAACGTCATATCTCAAATTTAGGACACGCTTTATTACATTTTCTTACATTGAAAAAACTGTTTTTGATTCACTGAATTTATTCCAAGTTAGACACTCGCACTGTATAAATATTATAACGTTTCCTAATTCAAATGAAGAAGCTCCGACAAAACTTATTTCTGGTATGCATTTTCCAATAATTGCATTGTTCATCATCAGAGATCTCGAGACTTGAAAGGAATATAATTCTCCAAAGACTCACTCGTTTTCAAAATATCATTGTGTAAACATATCTGCTCGCCTATGCATTTTCTGATCGAAGTTTTTTCCTTTACGAATTCACTTGAATCATTTCCACTACATCCCGATCATATAGAGCATGTGAGATCGCATTTCAAGCTCTAGTAATCCCACTAATTCTGGCTAAACGAGAATGACAAAATATTTTTCTCCACTTTACAGTTTGAGATTACATTCAGTAACAATTGGTCACGAGTTTTTTCAATAAAAATGTTTGTAAAGTTCATAATTATCGTGCAAATTTCTTTACTAGTTGAGTGTGAAAGATTCGATTTTAGTGAACATCACGAAAAACCTAGGTTTGTTGATTCGTACAGTAACTATGGGAATGAAGAAAAAAATAGAGATCAACGGCCTTTTTTTGAAACTCGGTACGCACAATCTGAAAAGCTATTTCCCCCCAGTTTTGAAGAACCTTCGAGCCGCGATCGGGTGAATTTTCATTATCCACATGTTGGGTTTTTGACCAAGGACGATACGAAGTCAGATTTTGGTGAGTTTCAGTCCTCATCGAACGATCACTTTTTCATCCAAAATCACCAGGTGGTTGAAGACAAGTTGTATACAAAAAGCACAAGGAAACCGAGGTTGAAAATTTATAGTTCCAACTCTTCCAACTATGAATACGTACCTTTGGAGTTATCCCACGTACAAAAAGTACCCAATCCGATAACACATATTGATGAATATGACAAAACAAAATACGAGGAGATGTCTTCAGAATCAGTAGATACTTCAGGGGGGAATAGCACAAAAGAGAGGATAAACGTACTGCTGAAAAAGTATCTAGCAAAACTGTACAATCAAAAATTCAATAAAACTCATGAAAATGACTTGAAACCAACTGCCAGTCTTCAATTAATTTCGAAAAATGAACAAGAACCATCTCCACAAACCAAATATTTTGATAACAACTTATGGAGCTTGAAAAACGGAAAGTTAAACAAACTAAATAAACTTTTCAGTTTATTCACAATAGTGCAGTTCAATAACTCTCAGTGTAGTGCTACTAGCTCTGCAGGGTCGTACATTGGAGTTTGTTATACAACATACGAGTGCAGTAATTTGGGAGGAACCGCAGTGGGAAATTGTGCTAGTGGATATGGAGTTTGTTGCGTTTGTAAGTTGTCATTTTCCATAATTTTTTTGGTGCAGCCAAATTATTTATGATAAAACTCAAATTCAACAAATCGAAAATTTTCGTAGGACATTAATTTGAATCTGAGAACAAACAGGGTCTTTCTCGACGAGAATTCAATTGGAATATATGGAAAACCGTTCAAAATAAAATCCTGGAATTCTATTTTATTCCCACATGTTGGTTAATACATTTTCCTCTCGAATATTTCAAAAATAATCTGTTAATTTTTGTATGAGGCAGCCGTTCGTAGTGCTCTATGCTTGCGGTATATTCAATCAATATAATCAGAATATGAAACAGTAAACGCTCTTGCGCAATAGGTCTTCGTGTCAGGTATCATAACAATCAATATCGATCCAGCATCTTCAATGGCATCAATAGTTATATGTAATAATTCTTCACGGCGACAAGCACCGCTGATACCCAAAATTAGGACAACCTACAAATAAAAAATATTGAAATTACTACTAATCTTACAAAATTATGATTATATCTGTACCTTAAAAAATAAATTTGTTCCGTTATCAGCATCTGGAATAAGTTTATTGATATCATCCTTTGATAAAACTTTAGATTTCTTTCCTCGGTATCCGACGCTTTTGTTCTTAATGAGCGGGACCAATTTCGAAAACTTCCTTATATCAATATTTTCCTTAACATTCAATGTACTTTTCTACATTGAGTGGACACTTCATAACATAAGAGGTTTTATAATCTTAGATTTTTCCTCAAAATAGCATAAGCACTTTTTGAGGAACCTTTTTTACATGTTTCTTGTCGCACCAATCACGAAATTGGTCATATGTTTTCTCATATTTGGATGTGACTGGTAACATATTAGATACTATTGCATTTGCTTTCTCAGATATATCTGTAGGGTATCACTACCACTTTTATAATCAACATCCATCTTCTTGAAAATAACGTGAAATTGAAGCAACTACGAGCAAACACAGTCAAACAGTCAGACACGCGGTGTGGCAACAAACCGTTTCTATAGTAACGACACAGAAAGACCACTGGATGCTGTGAAATTGCATTGGAAGTATTGATAACATTAAAGATAACATATATGAAAAAGAGAAGTATTATTTAGTTATTTTGGACTAATTTTATTGAGACCGGAAAAATTTTTGAATACGATTTAACTGAAAACATTGAATAATATTTTCAAGACAACAGTCGTTTTTAATATATTTCAGATGATGTAAATTCACATTCACAGTTGAACACAAAATGTTGCTTGTATTTCGTGTAAAAAATTCATTTTACGCACTTAATACAAAAATAACTATTTTCACTATTGTAAAAATCGTGTTTCATCAGTTTCCCCGATGTTATGTTTTAGGTGCAAATTGTGACCACCTATAAATAATTTTTGAAAATTCGATGGACCTTTTCATAACCTGATGCTTCAGGTGTGATTCTGTGAAATTTCACATTTCCAACTGTTACTGTCTATGATTTTTTCTGAGTAGTGCTGTAATTGTACAATTTTTCAGAAAAAATTAAAATCTCTCAGTCTAAGAAATAAAAGATTTTTCTATCATTTTGAACATTATCATATCTGGACGAAGTTTCTACAGTGTGCCCAACATAAGGATGGGATAACATTAGGATCTCGGAAAGGGTTGGAGGTACAATTTTGGTTAAATCAGAGAAATGGTGCACAATCCAAAGGCCTATTATATGAAGTTTGCAGAAGTGAGGTATTTTTTCGGATTTCGAGATATTTGAAAAAGATTTCAAAAAATGAAAAAATACATTTTCATTGCCACTTTTTGAGCTCAACAAGACGACAACTACAGATTTTCACGTTTTGTTTCCGAGTAACCTTCATCAACTTTTTTTAAATACGGCCCTGTCATTTTATTACAAAATTCAAACCAATTTTTTATTCTGAAATACGTCATGTATCATTTATAGTTTTTTAAATATGTTTTGAGCTTATCGCAGACATTTGAAATCATTCAGGAAAAACCTCCGATCACGGCTCTGTCTTAATTACAAAAGATGTTCGAACAAGTGACCATTATTTTTTAAACACTGGTAACATCGTCTTACTGTGGAACCCAAAACATTGTTGAGTACATCTGATGTAATGGTTTGAATTGCTTCTGAAACCAGTTGACGTAATTCTTCTTCCATTTGAATATAACGTTAATTCAAATAGTTTTTGATGTACCCCCCAAAGATGGAAGTCAGGAGGTGTCAGATCTGGCGGTCCTGGAGGCCGCGCAACTGCTGAATGCGTACCTATCCATTAGTCAGGAAAGCTGTTTGATAAAAAATATTCTAGAACAATCCTAGAATTATGAGCAATATCTTGTTGAAATTTTACCGACAATACTATCTGATCCTTATCTTGGACTCACTGTATATGAAACATATATGCTGGGAGAAGCGATAGAGTCTCTTCGTGCTGAAAATTGAATCACGAAAAAACCATTGAGAGTAATTTATAATAAATAAAAAATTTATTCGTTGCCTGTTTCCTGACAATCAATTTCAATCCCAAATCGAGGAACAATAAGAATAGATGTAACATTACGAATTCATGGTACCGATAGCATTAAATATTTAGGCCTACCTAATAATTATGGACAAAGATCTGAAACGGGATATACAAATGAAATATTCTGAAAATGTCTCTTTTGGAAATGCTTTATTATTTTTTGTTTCAAACCCACTCAATAATGGAACTCAATCAACCTTTGGAAAATCATTTGTAGTAAATGGCAGGCAGTTCTATCCACTCAAGCGAGTTAAAATGAAAGAATTGGAGAGATAAATAAACTATAAATCCATAGAGCCAAATGGTATGAGAGCTATTAATTATGTTTCTTCCTTAAAAAAGGAACTGAAAATCGAAATATAGAATTTCCAATAAGTAGTATATTAACATAAATACAATAAAAATTAGGTATAAATAAACATTATAAAAGTATAATAATATGAAAGTGTGAAATGAAAACCAGGACAAAACCAAACAGCATTCAACGATGAAACTCCTATGAGCAATACTCATAAAAAAGGACATAAGCGTCTCCGCTCACAATTGATCCCATTGCAATTGGAGATACACGCGAGTCATTATATTCAAACCACGTGCCTGCATGTGGATGTCTACAGTAAGCTGTGTAATGTCCACTATTGGAAGTTCCACTGTGGTTGGACAATGCATACAGGTTGTAACAAAGAGGCAAAAGCTTATTTGCTGCATAGTTGCTCAAATCGAACCCTTCTAGAGGAAAATCAATTTCAACATTCAACTTTCTATTGAAATTTCCTCCAGGAGAAAAACATTTCAGATGGATCACTAAAATTTTTGGAAATTTATGAATGGAAATGGATTTCGTGAATTTCCTTCTCACTTCGGAATTTGAACAAAAAGGTTTCTCATCACCATCTAAAGTTTCCAGACATTGCGAAAGTCTTACAGCCGTATGCATAGTCAATTCCAGCGACTCGCCAGAGTTTCGCCGCTCGCTACACAAGAACTATAATGCACAGATGAGCTCCAAAAAGGTGGTACATCGCCAGTGTTTCGCCAAAATGTGACTTATCGCGTAGATGTCACTTTTTTGGAGCTCGACTGTGCATTATAATCATTGTGTAGCAAACGGCGAAACTCTGGCGAGTCGCTGGCGATTGACTATGCATACGGCTGTTAGTTTGCCTGTTCTTTGCGGAAGTGGTATGGAAAGGTCCCAAAATGGATCAAAAGTGACCGAACAATGACCACAAAACGTACACTCCAATGAAGATTTAAGTTGGCCAACAAAGCAGTCTACTATCTTCGAGTTGTCATTCCGAAAGAATCTCACCAAGCCTCTACGGCTTTTTTATTGTCACTCATATTGTTATCAATATCTGCCATTAAGTCTACAGGTTCCTCTGTATTTCGACTCAATTCTTCATGTAAACCCATCAACAGGCATCTCAAAAATTCCTGAGCATCTTGCTGGGCGAAACTGAAAAAACGAAGCGCGAATTTTTGAATATAACTTTTTAATGACCCCGTATCGACAACACCATCCGATAAATCTTCTGACCATAGTTCCTTAATCACGTTCGCAAAAGCTTTGACAAAAGTTCCTTTCATAATAGACGTTTTAGTATTAATATCTTCCAAGTAAACATCTGTAGTTACATACTCCAGAAGACATTTAGTGTTCGACAAAAATTGAATGATGGAATTCATGTAACAGGAGTTGTTTATGTTAATCAAACCTTTAAGACCAAAAACATTGATAGTGTTCTCCTTCTTAGGATTTTCTTCTTTATGAGGAATCTGTGGGCAATATTTTATTGTTGATTTGAAAGGAACAACCATCGCCAATTCATCGAGTCTTTCAGAACTAGGCATGGTTCCAAAAAAGGAGGCTGCATTACCTTTTTGAATACAAACACTGATTTTCTGAATCAAGAAGGACGTTGCTCTTAGGTCATTCGTTTCTTTGGATATACGGGAACCAATTTCCTGGATGAACTTTTTCGCATGAGGGCCGAGAGTGCCGAATGTTTCAATTGCTACTGGATAGAAAATATAATTGTCCTTCAAATTTTGGTATTTACGGTGTTTTAAGTTTTCTGCCAAAGTAGCTGCCGAACCACTAGAAATAGAAGTTGAAGAAACATGTGACTGTGCCAAAGTGTCTACACAGGTAAAATCCCAGATAACAGGTTTTCCTCTCTGCCATGGAATGAGTGTTATGCCATCAGGCCTTTTGCCGTCGTCTCTACAAATACCAACTGGTTCTAAAATTGATTCAACCGTATTGAGTTACTTATAATAAATAGTTGATCATCGTTGACATGAAAATTGCCAAAAAAATTACTGAACTTTTTTCAAATAAGTATATTTTGTCTGTGAAGTTTATTGATTCTTCAGTAGGCATTTGCTTTTATTATTTACTTTTAATTTTTTAAATCCCCTCAATATATGTTCTACTCTGTGGGTTTATAGTTTGTTTATTTATGAAATGTTTTAGCAAATAATTGTTTTTGAATTGAATTAACATTATTATTGTTATTTTATGTGGTACGTGTGCCGGGTGTTCATTTGAAAACTTTCCATCCTAATTATCTTGGAAAATATACAAAGCGCTTCAAGAAATTAGCGAGATTTATGAATTACTTCTAGAACAACTCTTTTCCAGCTCCCACTTGCGTAGACAATACCGATTGGGCATTTCAGTACTTCTCTGTCAAAGAGTAAATAAAATCCAGAAATTTACTTACTTATTTCTGATTTCTTGCATTTCGGACTTCCACCGTCTTAATGGTTTAAAGATTTCTACTTCTTTCAATAGGGAATATGCAAGTGATTTAAATTTACTTGATTTTTTTACCTTATATACTTTATTGTCTTTAAATAACACCTTAACCATTAGTTTATCATTTAGTTTGTATTTAACTCCATAAAACTTCAATCAAAAAGTGCATAATAAGCGCGCGGAATTCAAATTTGCGAAACGCATCACCATTGGTCGAAACGAAGAATGACGTCACATGGCACGTTATGAAATTTATCTTTGTTGATATTCATACTGTGCTAGTCGTCTTTCATATAAAATTTGTTTTTATTTATATATTTGTAGTGTTTTCCATTACATAGTGCGATTTTGGTCTAGTGACAAATGTAAATTATCAAGAGCAATGACTGAAAGTGGTTTTGTTAAAGCACAATCCGACAATACCTGAACTGATAAGTAGTAATAGTTTATCAAATGATAGTTTTCCTTTTGTAGTTTAGGTGAGGCAGGTATATACAAAACATTTATGCATACAAAACTTACTTCTGATCAATTCACTTCATGGTAACTATCGAAATACAATGTACTAACATTGAAATGATCTTCACAACAATGTAAATGTGATATTGGAGATACTTCGCCTCTTCTCATAACCTTACACCATTGTTGACGTATTTTCGCATCTCTTGGAACAGAAAAAAATACTTTACTTGGTGTACTTATAATTGTGTTTTGGCATTCCGGTACTAGACAATTCCTATAAAATGGTTTTTTAGCATTTTCCATTATCGTAATAGCGATTAAAACTGCAAATCCCTAACCTAATTAATAACTGTCAATAGTGTCAATGGCTATAACCATAGAAAGGCTTGTTCATTGAAGACTGCTCTGGTTGATCGAGATCACTTTCACATATGTTCATCTCTCTCTAACACTTGTACTGCATTGATCTTACTCTTTTATAAAATATCAACTTCCAGCAAGTAGAGCAATCAGAGTACGTCTCAACGAACGACACTGAAGAAGAACAACACTGATCGCGCCATGTGACGTCATCCACAGCGCGCGAAAATGGAGGCGTTCAAATAGGTCAAATCCAATCGGTATTTTATATATTATTTTAAAAATTAATTCCACGACTTTTAACAGTATTTATATTTTTTACTATGTTGTAACGAAGTAAAAAATTTATTAAACAAATGAAAAAAAAAATGCATATTCCCTATTAATGAAAAATTATTTCTGGTTCTTCATCTGCTCAGCTTCTCTACCCAAGTAGCAAAATCTGTTTCATAAGAGTTTTCTAAAATGCTATACAACATATCTAATGAAACAACAAATATCCTATAAAAACATTTATGCACTAGCGGGCGGTAAAGTACTCTTTACCGACCGGTTCGCCGGGCGTGAAGTGGCACTTTACCGCCCGTGGGCGCATTATGGCCCGGCGGGCCGTAAAGTAGACAAAATTCTCTAATTGTCTATACTCACACATCATTTCATACAATTCCTAACACTAATTAGAATAATTTCAGTTCAATAGAGCAATACTCTTTCTAACATTTGTTCATAATCGTTGGCAATTTTTTCGGTGATGATCTATTTATTTGAAATATGTTCTCCAATATAGCACTCAGCTACTATAGTTTCACATTCCTCATATTATGTTACCCTTAATTATTGTATGCATAACGTATGAAACGTGTAGACCATTGCAATTCAAGTCAGTATTTGTGATTCGCGCTATAAAACCGCTAGTGCATAAAATTTTGTATGTATCACGTGCGTAAAATGCGTTTTAGGCCATAAACGCCTACTTTACGCCCTTGATACATAAATAACTATTACAGCTTTTATTTTCCTATGCAGTGAAAATTACTGAGTAAGTATGTATATGTTTTCATGGAAAAAACTTACCGCTACTAGATTCACTAGATTTACTTAGAGTTCATAAAAACTGTGATTATCTAAAATCTGCAGATATTTTTTTCACATTTCTTTCGAAATGGCCACTCCAGTTTATTTATTTCCAGGGTGACAAATCCATATTATTTAACTCAGTCAAGAACTTAAGAAATAACAATTCTTATTTGAGTATGAGGTTATAGCTGCAAAGTGGAAAGTGGAAAGTTGAAAATTTTATAATACGGAAACATGTAACAATTTAGTTCTTTAAGTATTTTATAAGAATACAAACTTGGCCATTTAATCGATTATTATAAAAATGTCATATATAGTATTTATAGCACACTCACACTGTACCTATTTTGTCCACTGAACTATTTATAACCGAGTGCTACGCCCTTATAGGTAGACTATAAAATAATTTTGTACTTATTTCATAAAACAATTGTCTTTGTCCCGAGGAACTGTTTTTTATCACCTTATAAAGATCTTATACAGCTTGTATATAACTATTACAAAACAGTTTTTTAACACAGAAATTGAAGGTGTTATATAGAAACAATATAACCATTACAAAGCACTTAATACACTTTTTTAAAACGGTTTTCAAGTGGTCTTATAATGCGTTCTAAAACTATTTGAAGTCAAAACCAAGCTTCAATTTCACAATGCGAATTGTATACACATTCATACCACATTTTTCTACAAAGACAGAAATGTCTCAGTCAAATTCACTAAGTAGTAAAATACTGCTTAGTTCGGCAATATAAGATACTTATAAATATTTCAGTTCATAATGCAATTATTTTGCTAATTGAATATTTATTTATCTCCAAGATCACACGATGACGAAAATCCTTTTTTTGAAACTCTCAATCATTTTGAGTTTTTGAAGGTTTGAAGTTTTGTGCTGGTGTGAACTTTGAGAATATCGTTCCTAGACAATGACTGCCAAAGCTTTGCTTTTAGATGTAACCATATTTCGCAATTTATTAGGGATTGGTAGTTTTCAAATGAACCTTCCAAAATATTTACTTCCATACTTTTTAAATAATTCTTCCAGCTAGAGGAACATGTGGTGGTTTTGCTTCACAAAATTGCAGCTACTTTGAGAGTCCAAACTACCCTGACTACTATCCCCCTGGAAGTGGCTTGATTATTCCAACTACAATAGCTCCTACCCCTACACAAAACCCATCGCCTACCCCGGATCCAAGATTTCCCTGGAGTTTATATCAAGTGGAAAGTAGGCAAACTGATAATTCTTTGACGTGTTCGTTCAGTGTGTACAAGGTCAATGACAAGGTTTCCAAGATGAAAATTGATTTCCTAGATTTGGAGGTAAGATCATTTTTTATTGGTTCCAGTCTGATTAAACTTATTATACTCTTAGTCCAAGAAACGAGGAAGCGGCCCAATGTAAAATGTGAAAAAATTAATATCCGAAAAAAAAAAATGAGCGTATAGGAACTTAAAATTCAGGAGACTTTCTATTTCATGCGACTCGATCGTGATTACCGAACAAAACCTAAAAAATTGGCAAAGTTGCGAAAAGCAGTTTTTTCTTGATAATTAAAAGAACTAAAGCTCCGATCAAAAAAAATTAAATCAGGAAATTGTAGATCTATCAATTGAATGGGTTATAATTTTTTGATATCATTGATACTCATCGAGTTAT
The DNA here is from genome assembly GCA_944452925.2 of Chrysolina oricalcia. NCBI lineage: Eukaryota > Metazoa > Arthropoda > Insecta > Coleoptera > Chrysomelidae > Chrysolina > Chrysolina oricalcia. Next base: position 372,497 of record OX101810.2, read on the forward strand.
ATCGGAAAAACCGTGAAAAATCGGGTTTTCTATAACTCGTTAATTGTAAGGTATTGAAAATTGTTACTTACAGTTTTATGTAGCCTAGGCAAGCCAAACAAATCTTTTTTTTTAAATTGATAAATATTGATTATTTTTCAAAATATATGAAGTTTTCTCGGGGAATAATGGTGAAGTAGCGATTCAGGGCTTATTTTTTTCTGTAAGAGTTGTACTTTCATATTATCGAATAAGTATATTGATTTTTTTTATTTTAAGTGTCAAAAAATTAATTTTGTTTTTATAGGAATGACTTTTATGAAAATAGATTTCTAGCATGATTTCACGCATTAATAAAAAAATTGAATTCCTACGATCACTAGGAGCAGAGATAACTTTATCAGATGTTTTAATTTGTTTGGAAGAAGATGGACAATTCAATATTTTGCTAGAAATCTCAAATTTGTTATTCAAACTATCTTCTATATATGCTTCTGCTACGGAGGCAGATTTTCAGCCACCGTGACGTTTTATGTATATAATGTTGCCCCCTGCATTGGCCAGAAGAGTCATAGAGCTTCTCCTGAAACAGTGACCTGTTATAGATGTCTTTTCCAAGCCATTTTGCAATCAAGCTGGGAATTTCTCCTATTTTATTTATCCCCACATGTTGGTTTAAACATTTTTCTCTCGAATATTTCAAAAATAATCTGTTACTTTTTGTATGAGGCGGCCGTAGTCCTCTATATATACTTGCGGTATATCTCAATATAATCAGAATTTGAAACAGTAAACGTTCTTGCGCAATAGGTCTTCGTATCAGGTATTTTAACAATCAATATCTGTAACTCTGAGGCAAACTATTTTAAGTCCAAATATGTCAAAAATGTTCCTCGATTTTTTGAAAAACACTTTTATTACCTTAACAATTTCGAAATTTGAAACTATTGTCTTGACTAGTTAGACAGAGACTCAATATAATTGACCAAAAAAAGCCTTTAACACATGCAAATTTTTGACTTAACATAGTTTGCTTCTGAGGTACAGATATATATCTAGCATTTTCAATGTCATTAATAGTTATATGTAATAATTCTTCACGGCGACAAGCACCACTGATACCCAAAGTTAGGACAACCTACAAATACAAAATATTGAAATTACCACTAATCTTACAAAATTATGATTATCTCTATACCTTATAACATAAATTTGTATCGTTATCAGCATCTTGAATAAACTCATTGATATTATCCCTTGATAAAAATTCCTCGGTTTCCGACGCTTTTGTTCTTAATGAGCGGGACCAATTTTGAAAACTTCCTTACTTATATCATTATTTTCCTTAACATTCAATGTACTTTTCAACATTGAGTAGACACTCCATAACGTAAGAAGTTTTATAATTTTTGATTTTTCCTCAAAATAGCATAAAAGCACATTTTCAGAAACCTTTTTAACGTGTTTCTTGTCGCACCATTTACGAAATTGGTCAAATGTTTTCTCATATATTAACTTGAATTTGGCCGGTAACATATTAGGAACTAATGCATTTGCTTTCTCAGCTATATCTGATGGGGTATCACTACCACTATCATATCAACATGAAAATAACTTGAAATTGAAGCAACTACTAGCGAACACAGTCAAACAGTCAAACACGCGGCGAGCCAACCATAGAAATATATATTATATACTTACTCTAGAATGCTAATCCCCATGCCAAAAGTGTTGTAAAAAGTTCAGGCTAGTCTGCAGTGCGTATGCGCGTCATTAGTGATTTTTGTAACAGGCCCGGTTTTAGTAAAATATTATGGTAGAAGATTAACAAACGTTAATTCTGAATCTCGGAGAATAAGGTTGGAAACCTCATTGTACTTATACCTGTTATTTGTATTTAGCCGATTTGAATACATATTTTCACATATTTATCATCCCAAATATACAGAAAAGGCCGTCAGAAAGTAGAGTACGGTTATTATTATTATTTATCGCTCTGAAGCGACTGATTTTTGGTATCATATTTCCTTTTCAGCTGTAGTTAAGCAACAAAAACCTACGGAACCATCCCAAATCGTCGGTGCGAATTTCAAGGAAGCACTGGATTGGAAAATAAATTGAGAGTACAAAAAACTCTGAAAATTTTTTAATAATAATTTTAACTCAAATTGAATTTATAAAATTGGATGCTTGGAAGCTCGAGGTTTTTTTTTCTAGAACGATTCATGTCAAAATATGCAACTGCATTTAATTTAAATCATTTGAAGAGACATGCTATTTCTATGAGTATTTCTGGTTGTTTTACCTGTGCAATTTCCACAATTGGGGTGCATGAAAAAGTGAGGCCAGAAGCATTTTCCTTACCATCAAAGAAAAGCACTTCCATATTGACATTAATTTTCTGAGGCGATTCTACGTATGTTTAGTACCTTTTGTAGGAATCTAGAACTCATAATATAAGCGGTGTGGCAGAAAGTTGTATCACTTGCCATGCATGCTTACGCAGATACAGTATTGGTACTGCACTAGGTTTCAAACTATTTTATTGTCGTTTTCACATGAATCTTCATGAGGAAAATGTCTGCCACAAATTACAATTTTCTCACTCAAATGTTCTGCTGAGGTCTCTTCTTAAGAACAATAACCAAAAATCATGCCTTTTTTGTTAAGCTAAAATAATGTTTAAGCTATTTTGAGCAAAGCATATAGGTACATAAAAAATTTCATTATCTACCAAAAATTATTTATTTCAGGTATTTTTCCTTTACACAACACTAAACAGGTAGGTCATTGTTTATTTGTAGGAAGAAATGGCTTCATCAGAAATTGTCATTAAAGGAACAAGATTAATGTAAATTCACGAAAGATGAAAGAATAACCAACGACAACAAACACCACACAAAACGACAAGAGAAAATTTGAAATTCTAAAAACCGTCTCTGATCTCTGTCAAGAGTGACAGATCTTAGTGACAAGTCTTCCTGTTGATGAAAAAGCACTGTTGCACGGTCATTATAATTACAGTAGCATAGGGTACATTATTGTTTTGAATAAGTTTCTTTCGCGCCTAAAATTCGGAGTTATCTATCTCTAAAAGGTTCTTTTCGGATTTAAAAAGTCCTAAATGCGCTGTCAAATTTCTCTCTTTCAAATGACATGTGTTTCATTGCCTCATAACAAAAAACTCTGAATTGGAACACTAATGGCCGATTTCACCAACTAATTCCTAAAGTTAGGAAATACCTAAATCGAATTTAGGAATGCCCAAGTGCAATTTGCGTTGCACCAAGCGTTAAGTAATGCTTCAAAGTGATAAGAAATATCTAACGTAGGTATTTCCTATTACTCTTAAGCATTAATTAACGTGTGGTGAAACGCAAATTGGACTTGGGTATTCCTAAATCCGATTTAGGTATTTCATAACTTTACGAATCAGTTGGTGAAATCGGCCATAAATTATTTTCAAACTTGGGAACGACCTACCCAAACTACACTGATACGCGGCATGCTTTTCGCCATGAAAATTGGCAGGATTTGATAATACTACATAAATTTAAAACTTCATAGGATAGAATATTCAACATTTTTTCATTATAATAACTGTCATAGAAAAAAGTTTGCATGATACATTTTCGTAAAGAGCAACATACTTCACGCTGATAGAAGAAAGTCTACTTTACGAACTTGTTTCATCAATAACTATTATTTGTTTCTGCTATTTCAACAGAATTTGAATAGTTCATGACATGTTGTGGTGGTGGATTATTCCAGATGGATATAATCAAAATTTCACATACAATTGTTATTTTATAGCTGACAGGACCCACCAATGGAACTTGTACCAATGAAAGACTAGTAATTTCTGGACAAAATTTGAACGATCGAATACCCACGATTTGCGGCTACAATACCGGACAATCTAGTGAGTGATTTTGACAATATCAAATATTCTACAAGGAATAAAATCTCTGTTTGAAACAGAGAATTACTTTGGGAATCTATTCTGAAGAAAGTAAGTGGAAGAATCTGGGGCTAGTTTCATGTCAATAAAGTTTGTTTGATTGATGATCTATTTATTTTGTGGAAATTCATGATGAAATAAGAAAAGGAAGAAAAAATATAACTTTTGTCCAGTTTCCACTAGCACTTTACTACTTTATTACGACCGGTTTCGGCTTTTACACCATTTTCAAGTAACTACAAATTTCATCAAGTTCGTGAATATTTATACATAAGAAAGTAATTAAAGAAAGGTTTGGTTTAAAATACCTAACTGATGTTTCAAAACAAGTTGGGAAAATACCTGGAATCTACCAGATGAGTCAATCTAATTTATCTACTAGGGGTTCATACAATCGGTGGGTCCAACTTTGTTATCAAAAGTCATAAATTCAGAAGTGGAGAGCTACATAATTCTAACTGGTCATTGAGGGTATCAAAATTGGGGTTTTTATTCAATTTGTTTATTTCCAAGGCTTCCAACAAGTTCATTTCTCTTCCTTTATTGCACGTATGAAGGATTTTCATGTTATTTTTATTTATTGTATGATTCATTTCTTGCAAATGTCTATATATAGCTGTTTTTTATCTGATAACACATGTTCACGGTACCTTATTTCAAAATTTCTTCCCGTTTGTCCTGAATAAGCTGCTGTACAATCACCACATTCCAGTCTATATATACCTGATTTTTTCCATTTATCCTTTTTGGGTTTTGCATTGAATAGTATATTCCCTAAATTACTCCTACTAGTGAATGAAGTTATTATATTAAATTTTGAAAAATAGTTTTTAATATTTTCTGAGAGTTTTCCCGAGTACCTTATACTAGTATATTTTTTATCTCCTTTGGGTCCTATTTGATTTGGATATAATTCATTCCTGATCATTGTAATTCATTCCTGATCATTGTCTGCTATTTATTGGAGATGATCTTATCAATTAAGTAGACTGGAATTTGGTTATTTATTGCAATCTGTTTTATGATTTTTATTTCTTCTTGCAAAGCCTTATCCGATGAAGGAATCATAAATGCCCCATGTATCATTGATCTGAATGCTGATAATATGTGTGATAATGGACTGAAGGAATCTAAAGGTATTGTACAATCCGTAAAAGTATCTTTTCGGTATATGTTGAAGTGAAAATTATTATTAATGTTTGTAATAGTAAGATCTAGAAAATTAATTTGATTGTTTTGTTCTATTTCGACCGTGAATTTTATCTTTTGATAACAAAGTTGGACCCACCGATTGTATGAACCCCTATTAGATAAATTAGATTGACTCATCAGGTAGATTCCAGGTATTTTCCCAACTTGTTTTGAAACATCAGTTAGGTAATTTAAACCCAACCTCTCTTTAATTACTTTCTTATGTATAAATATTCACGAACTTGATGAAATCTGTAGTTACTTGAAAATGGTGTAAAAGCCGAAACCGGTCGTAATAAAGTAGTAAAGTGTTAGTGGAAACTGGACAAAAGTTATATTTTTTCTTCCTTTTCTTATTTTATCTCAATAAAGATAATTGTATTTTAAAAATATTTAGTAGTCTCACCTACTGTCAAAGATCTTCTACCGTGCGGATTCATCCCATTGATCTTGGTTGGTTTCTCTTTTTAGTGATAACACATTTTCAATCTTTTGGCTTTAATTTTTTCATAAAAACGTAGGTTTTTATCTCCCATTAAAGCCCTCCAAATTTCGTTGCGATATACCAGGTGTTCCAAAAATTAGTAGGGGGGGGGACGCACTTTAGACGGACACTGTATAGGAACATCACACATGTCACAAACAATACAACAACAAATACTTATGTATGACTATAAATAACTTCAAAGGAAACATACACGTCATATATAAGAAGTCATGCCAAGAACTTATCTACAGTGTGTAGCAATTTTTTGGCAATAGTACCTGCTTTATTTTTTTCTTGTAAATGTATGCATTTTCAGAAATTTTAATGTCATTGGAAAGATTGTAATACATTCTGCATCTCTGATATTCAAACGTAAACCTTCCTTCATAAACTCACCCTAGTTTCCCTCCATATTGTCAAAACCGATTTAAGTAAATTTCGTAGATATTATCAATTATTGTGATATTTCTCAAGACTCAAACTTTATATAAGAATAATTGTCATTTACACACACATCATTGACGTGCCAGTGATGTACCTAGAAATATAATTTTTGTGCGATGATCCATTTTTTTTCATACATAGGACTATAAAATTGTTCTCGGCATTGGGGTGTATATGAATTATCTATAATTGAAATAAGTGACTGTGGATCTCTAATTTTCAGTATATGTAGACGTTTCGACGATGACAGGACCTCTTCAGCTGATGGTTTTATCGAATGGTTCTTACAGAAAACGATTCCGGTTTCGTATTTGTCAGTATGCGGACTCTTGTTTGGAGCCAACCAGTAACTGTTTACAGTATTATACAGGAGTTACGGGAACCATTTCTTCTTTCAACTACGATCAGGTTTCAATGATAAACAGAAGCGTTCCTGGATATTTCGTAAGTTAAAACATGTATCAATCATTCAATCTTCATTTCCTTTTTTTGACATGGTTTACATGTTTTGGAATTGTCAATAAATAGATAAAATACAAGATACAAGATAAAATACAAGATAATAAGTTAATATAAAATAACCAATAAAAGTTATATGTATAACATTACACAAAATTTCGTCACATGTGCGCTAAATTTTTATAAAATCATTCACGCTGTAAAAACACTTTTCAATTAAAAAACATTTCAATTCATATTTAAAAGAAGATAGTACAGTTATATCCTTCAGTTTTTGTGGAAGATTATTGAAAAGTTTTAGACCAACATGATCTGGAGCTCTAGACATCATTTCCTTTTTTGTAAAATGAACATGAAAATCGTGCATTGTTCGAGTGCTATATCCGTGTACATTAGAGTTTCTTATGAATGATTCTTTGTTTTTAAAAACATGAACACACATTTCGAAGATGAAGATATTGGGAAGTGTCATAACATTGAAACATGTGAAGATTGTTTTACACGTTTCCCTATTATAAATTCCAAAGATACATCTCAATACCCGTTTTTGACCAATGAACACTTCTTTCGAACCAGTGGAATTGCCCCAAAGGCCCTGAGTCTTGATTCAACTTGACTGTAATACACATTCGGCATCTGGTCCAGTTCTAACACTGTTCGTAATATACGCGATCATTCTTTGGCCGTTGAAAAACTGACGGAATGAATATACAGTGTGTCCCACTTTTAGCAGCCACGCATTCTTGAGAATGAAATGATTCAAAATATTTTCTCGGTTCTAGCCATGGAAATACTTATTTTTGCAACAATAGTTTGCCCCAGGTATAAATTCCCGGAAAAGACATTATTAGAAATAATACAAGAATTATTGACTAACGAAAATTGAACACATAGGTATATTTTTGTTTTTTTACATTTCAGTGAAATTAATACATTTTGTTTCCTTAAAATCTAAGGAAATACCACCATTAAAATAAAATTGTACAGACTGGAAGCAAATATTTCTTTAGATGTGTGACGTAGATTATGTTGTGAGTAACAATTTCAAAAGCTTGTTGCTTTTGTATCAGAGTGTTATATAAAAAAAAATGTTCCAACTATGCACAACCTTCCAGGTAGTTGATATTTGATAGAAATTGATAAAAATAGGTTCACAAGTCAGTGATTAAGAAAACAAAAACGCACTACTTTTAGAAAAAAAATTGAAAATGCTCAGAATAAAACCAAAGAAACATTGAAAATAGTAAATTCTGAACTGAGGAAACAAAATTCGTCAGATACTAGAATTATTTCTTTGAAGCATAATTCGTAAATTGTGGATGATGTACAGGAGGTAGCAGAAGTATTTGCTGATACTTTTTCATGAAATGATTTTGAAGACAAGTTGTGTTTTGAAATGTAACAACTTTTTAACCCACTTGCTGAATTGGAATAAATTTGTAATATACATGCATTAGTTTAGTAGATAGCGTTAAAGCTGTAAAGTCTCCACGTTATTAATCTGATGAAATCTATCTATCCAACATAGAATTATGTAACTAATTTTGAAAACTCGTTTTAAGTATGATTTTGTATCAAAGATAATTTTCAATACTTTTGTTTCATGCCCGTTAATCAGAAACACAATTTTCAGAATAATTTGAACTACGCCATATGCATAAGACGAGAAGCAGGATATTGTTCGATTACCTATACAAATGTACAGAATGGGGTGGAATATCCATTTGAACTACGTAACGTTGGTGAGGGTAAGTTCAAACCTATCTGACTAGGTGTTCTATTCCGAAGGAGGAATTGTTTCTACTCAAGTCAAAGTTAAAGTTAAAGTCAAAATATGCTTTATTGTCGGAAGTTAATGATTAACTTATTGACAAAGCTTCATTGCATTAAAGATAATGTTGAAAATTTTATGGAAATTAAATTAATACTTGAAAAGTATAATGGTAATACCCCCTAGCATCGGCACATCATTCCTGATGAGACGGAACACCACCACTATGTGCGCTCCAGGGCTTAACAAATAAATAATAAAAATGGGGCGCATTTGTTATTTCAACTGCAGGGAAAAACCCGGAAAAAAACCTGCAGTACCACCGTATGGTCCTTGGTGAATGAGGGAATGGAATAATACAACTGTTAAACATAAAAACATGCTCATTCACCAAGGACTTCTCCATCTCTGCCATTCCAGCCCGATCACTATTTCTTCATCAGATGAGGAGTATGCACATGAAATCAGAAAAAAAATGTTAATAGAAGTGTGAATGACATACAAATGTTAAAACTTAAAATTTGATTACTTAATGGTTGAAATATTTCTATCTCTTTCAAATTTTTCACAACGTTTCAATTGCTTGAATCCGCAATCGTCTTCTGGTGAATAATGACAAAATCAGATGCTACGCGACCTTTTATAGGTCTATAATTAAAGTGTAATTACGCGCGGTCTTGTGGCACGCGTGGTTTCGCGCTTTTCCTCCCTTCAAAACGGTTCATGAGCGGTTTCGATACGTTTTTAATTTCCACGCTTGGTTGACTGAAGGCACTATTGGCTTCTATATAGGTGGTTTCCATAAATTTCCGTTTCAACCAATGTTCCTCTCTATGAAGAACACTAGCTTCGTCCCAAAGAATTCGGTGGTGTTTTGTCCAGGCGTGGTCAGCAATTCCCGATTTTGATGTTTCCCCTCGTTGAGTCTACTTTTTGTGTTCGGCTATTCTTACTGATAATGGCCTCCGATATAGGAATCTCCACATTCACATGGGACTTTGTAAATACAATTTTTGCTGGATTCTGTTGTGTTCTCTGGTTTCGTCTTGGTGAGGAAGCTTCGTAAGGTACTGCCGGATTGAAAGCAACTCTTGATGTTGTATTTATTTCCGACCCTTCTGATCTTCTCGGAGATACCCCTGATATAGGGCAGAATGAGAATAAAATAAATTATTGGAAGAATTTTAATTTTGTTAATTATTGGTATTTTTTGAGTAAATGAGAAAAATAACGGATTCTATAAAGAAGTCTCTTAATTTGATGACAACATCGAAATACACTTCTCTCCAATGACCAATGTTACATAGGCCAAGCTGTAAATAACCTCTAAAGCTTGGTCTAACAGTGGATGATATGAGGCAAATATGTAGTAGAAAACAACCACTTCCCTGCCAATGCTGTACAAAGTTACTCAATATTAAGTTTTTTCATGCCAACCAAATTTTGAATAATATTTCAGTCTATCAATGAGTCTCTGATGGTACATGCTGTTATTTTTCAAATTTGAAATGGCGAATTCACCATTTATTTCCTTGTCCCGGAGCGCATGTAGCAATATCACTACGTATGGGCTGGCGTGTCTCCCTATTTTTAAGTATTAATTTAATTTCCATACATTTTCAACATTATCTTTAATACTATGAAGCTTTGTCCATAAGGTTATCATTAACTTCTGACAATAAAGCATATTTTGACTTTGACTATTATGGTTCATGAATACATTCATGTAATTTCAAATAATTTTAATACTGTAGTTGATGGAGCTTTGTTCAAAAGCAAGCAGTCACTTGTGTCTGCGTTTTTGCAGGTAGGTAGTCAGCAATTCTTATTTGTGTGGTAGATCTCCAGCCAACCCTCTGTTGAATCATTTAATCATTTAATTAGATGCAAGATAACGTCGAAACGTAGGGCAAACTACAGAAAGAGAAAATTTAACGTAAAAACTTGTATTCCAGATGCACAAGAGATTTCAATTGATTAGTCACCAAACCGCAGCTGGCAACCAGATGGAAATTATTATTGTCTTAGGAATTTATAGACTATAAAAGTCATAAGGATATATTTATAGGTGTAATAAATATAATTATAGTTCCTGGTGATGAATCTCGATTTTAGCGCATTAAGAACAACGTGGAACCGATTAACGTCATGAAATATATGATAGAATGACTATTAGAGTGCTATTAGTAGCCGTAATTAATGCCGCTATTGTAAAATTTATTGATCATTAGAATAAAATTTACAGCTTCTCGAGGATATAAAATGACCCATATTTCTTAGTCTTATGTTATGATGGGGGTTCAATTACCACATTACACCATATACATATAACTCTCATAAACTCAAAAAGGTTACTTTACGCTTGAGAACGACTAGAGATACTTCACAGATTCAAACGCCGTGTTCCATCGAACAATCCAGATAATTATATTTTAACGATTCTTAAAGCCGGTCCTGACCACGCGCAGTCATAAACATCGTGTCGCGTCTATGAGCATGCCTAAATGTTTGACATCACCTTTCGCCGCTTCTCGAAAACTCTAGTCGCCCAAGTGTAGGTAGCTGTGAATATAAAAGGAGGTCCCCAGCCCAGAGATGGTAGTTCAAGTACCGCCGCAGTATAATTACAAATAGACATAATTACAGAGTTGGCTTAGCAGTAGTGACATAAATTAATGAATTAGATGTAAACGAATTAGAGTCGTATTTTTACATGTTTCAAATAAATTCGTGAAACCAGTTAAGACTATTGTTATTATTACAATATAAAACGTTCAAATAAACAGGAGACATTGACCCGTCACCTTCCTCTCTGAGCCACTGACACATTATTTACGTTCTATTTCTTATTTCATAATTTCAAAAATACAACTTCCAATGCATGATTCAATTCTATTAAACTGTATCCTTGAATTTCAGATGGCGTGTCTACGATACCCAGAGGCACAGCTGGTGTGGATCCAATTGATTGTCCGGATGATTACATTGTGGCAGTGGGTACAAGACTGTGTGGCTACAAATTCAATGACGGATCAAACTCGAATTTTACGGTTAATGCACCTGTGACAGGTAATCATTGGTAATCGGATTTATTGAATATTCTTCAATGTTTCAATGATGTTTCGACCCAAGGACACTGAACACTATTTGTAGAGGATGGCCCATTTCCTATGTTGCAATGTTGTCTCTTATTTGATGTCACCGAGATGCCTTCCGTATTGGTTTTCATATCTATTTATAAATATATTACAGATTTTTACTTATGACATCTTCAAGAAACTTGATTGAACCTTGGGTTGGTCAGAACAACGAATTTTTGGCCTGCCTGTCAATGAGTAGATGAACATCTAACTATGGATTCCTTGGTTCGTGTCAAATTAAGTTTCAAGTAATAACTGTAGATATAAAAATTTATCGATATAGTTTACCATTAGGAGGCCCATAAAATCAGTCGATCAGGCCTCTACAAATAACGTTCAATGTCATTGGTTTCGACCATCTTTATTAATGTAGAAGTTGTTGTCTATAAGAGACCTAACCCCAACAACTTATTTACAACATTCTTCAATATGTTTGATAAAGAGTTCTAAGTAGGTCTTGTATGGGAAATATTTGTGAAAGCACTGAAGGGGTATGATACATTTTTAACTAACATGACTTTGTTATCCCAGTTACTTTGGCAATAAATCCAGCAATTTTTTTACTAGATGTCCTGCCACCACCATATTTCATCTACAGAAAAAATTACCGAGCGTTGGGGGAGATTTGGGCTCTGCATTTTTTTTAATTACAGGTCTTGCCACCACCATTCTCCGTCAAAGCGTTCATGATTAAGAATGATGAAAGATTCCATCGACAGAAAAAAATTACCGAGCGTTGGGGGAGAGTTGAGCTCTGCAAATTTTTTTTATTACGCGTTTTGCCCCCTCAGTCTCCGACAAAGCGTTCATGATTGAGAATAATGAAAGATTCCATCGACAGAAAAAAATTACTGAGCATTGGGGGAGAGTTGGGCTCTCCAATTTTTTTAAAAGGTCCTTCCACCACCATATTTCGTCAAAGCGTTTATGATTCAGAATAATGAAATATTCCAAAGACAGAAAAAATGAGTGTTTATGTGATAAAATGCATTAAATTGAAGAAAACTCACTCACAGTTTGATGTTGAAATAGCTGATATATTTTTATTTTCCAGATACTAACGCAGGGCCAATTGTCATTCCAGTCAGGACCAATTCTGCAGTAACAGGATTAGGTTTTAAGTTATTTTATATACAAAACCGTTGCATCACATCGTGAACTAACTCGTGTAGCTTCAATAGACGTTATTTAATGTATTTATTCATTCGAAAGCGAAGTAAATGTTTCTAATCTTAAGTAAAATATTTTTTGTTTTTTCTCTTCCTTCTTTATAAATATCAGTAGCGACGGGGAGTCCACTCAACCCCGTGATTGCCAATTCTTTCATGAAGTATTTCGAGAAGACAATCGTCACGTCTGAATTCAAACCGACTATATGGTTACGTTGGTGTCATTCGGGGACACGGAAGAGACAGACTGAATCGTTTCTTAGACCACCTAAATTCCCAACCTCCTATAATCCGTAAAATAAAGGCATGGAGTAATTGCATCGATTTCATAGACGTACCTTAATTTCTCAGATCGGGTAGGTATGAATGAGTACGAAACCCATATTATTCTAGAGACCAGCCCTTTTTTTAACTGTAGGTACTGATAGAAGGGTATAAGAATTGATTACAAGCAAGAATTGTTCTAGTAGGTACTCGGTTTCGCTGGTATATAGTGCTTTCTGGAAATTATTTTGTGTGCTTCTATGTTAAGATTGTGTATATAAAATGAGATTCAAGTATTATGGATGCTGAACAAGGACCATCAAATCGGCCAAATTTGGGACCATAATCTTTAAATGAAAAAACATTAATTTTAAAGTGTATAAGTTTGTTGCAAAATAATGACAAAAATGCCAGTGTAGATAAAACTGTTACAAAAGCATCTTATATGTTGTGCATAACGAAGTCCACCAAAAACATCTCCGGGTCGACCACAGATCACGATAGACGAATCGTTAAACCAGACGTCAAGGCGTAAAGTTCATGCGTTTTACCTTAAAAGTGAAATTTTCACACTGGAAAAAATATGTCTGCAGCTCAAGCTGATCCGAATTTCCCAACTTTCTCTGAAATGACATTATCGAAAATTTCATTTATTTGGTACATGGGAAGAAATACCCATTTGCAATAATATGAAACACTAAGAAAAAATATATAACTACCTATATCTAACAGTTTTATACTGGACAAAAACAAAACAAATTACAATGAAATGAGCAATTAAAGCTAAAAACTTGAGCTACATAGTAGCTCTCTTCATTTGCCAAAGCGAAGCAGAAAAAATATCTATAGCCCTTGAAGGAACATTTGCTTGTCGCAGTAATCTAATCATCCCTATGTTCGCACCATAATTTGATCGACCAAGGAAAATGTGCTATATTCACGTCGTGCCCTAGGAGGCACATATATTTTTACTTCTTCTAATAATTCAGGAGCATCTATCAGACCGTTCAAAATTTTTATAAATAAACAAGGCGTCAAACCCTTGCCTTCTGTGGACCAGAGGACTCAAATTCATTACTGACAGCATGTTTGTATAAGACTAAGGAATGTTCAGCCTGAAGGAGCAGTACATACAAAATCTGCGTGAACTCTTTCAGATTTTTGGATGTGGACTTGAGCATAAGGGCTCCAAATAATCGAAGCATATTCAAGAAGAGATCTAACCAATGAAAGGAATAAGATTTTCACTGTACTATTATGAACACCCACCACCATGCACCCCCTAAGGTTGAGGCCCGGAAGGATGAACTCCCCAGCACTCGTACGTACTCGAAAGCTCACCCCCCTATCCACCACCCCCGCTCGTTAAAGCGGTTCCTCATCCTGATGACTGGCGATCAGCAGAATAAAATCTGACCGTTTGATATGGAGTGCCCAGCCAATTCTCGGCTTGAAGCTCCCTTATATCTGACATGAGTTGACTTTTAAACAATGACTTTACTTTACTGTGCATGGTGCCCCCCTGAAACTGGCTGAAGGCCTGAAAAAACTCTCGGCTGAGGGCCGAGTGCTGTGTGCTGAGTTAACTCGCCGAAGGTCTCGCCTCCGTCGTACTTCTTCAGGGGTGTCGTTGTCTCCTTGGTTTACTGGACGTCTGTATTTGTCTCTGTCTCTGTCGTCTTGCTCACGTCTGTTCTCGTGGAGCTCCGTGAGCAGCGGGTTTCTGTGGGTCTCTACTCTGTCTAGAGTAGTCCCCACATGTTGTCTGATCAGTCTGTCGATATAGTCTGGGTGGATGTCTAAGTCTCGATATATGAACCTGTTGGGCATATATTGTGGTGCGTCTGTTGCCATCCTCAGGCAGACGTTGAAGAAGGCCTGTATCCTCTGCCTATAACTGTTCGCGCACTGCCCCCAAGCAGTGGATGCGTACAGTATGATAGGCAGAAGAATTGTCTTGATGACTGTTATGAACAAAATCTCTAGAATGTCTCTTTATGAAACCCAACTCCAAGATCTTTGATCAAGGTAACTTTCTCAATGACAGTGTTATCAAAAATATAGTTGAAGGTTATCTCTTGCACTGTGCGATGGAAACTGATAACTTTACATTTCAAAGGATTCATGCTCATTTTATTCACCATAAAACATTCAAGCTCTTTTGGAGTATAAGACAATCAATCATCTGGATTTTGTATGATATGAAATATTTTGATATCATCGACATACATGAGGAATTTACAATGGGATATTTCTTTGACAGTGTCATCGATGAATATACTGAACAGTAAAGGTCCCAGGTGGGAGCCTTGTGGCTCACCTGAAGTGGCAGTGTATTAATCGGAAATGCACCCGTTCAACTTGACACATAGGAGGCGATCTGATGAATACGTTTTCAACCAGCCCAGAAGAGCACCACGAATGCCAATATACGATAACTTTTGGGTGAGAATAGCATGATCGACTTTATCGAAATTGTTTTCATCTCTACCAAATATAAGAGACGATCTGTACTTATAGATAAACCAGATATTGCAATGTGGTGAAGAAACTATTTACGCAACATTAAAGAATCCTGAAACCTGGACGAAACGCGGATAAACGAAGGATAGTAATATACTGTATTGTATCTCAGTATTGGTAGGATAGCAATATTAAGATAGTCAAAAGGTTTGAATCCACTATCATACAAAGGTAAAAGATTAATAATCGTTCATATAGGTAGTTCAGCTGCTTCACGTGGAACATCAATTCTTCGACCTCTCCTGTATCACAGCGAGCTAAATCCCATAGACCTAATAAGTGCTCAAGTGAAAAAGAATGTAGCCTGGAAAAATACGACCTTCAAAATGGACGTTATTGTTAGAATGTGCTGTTAGTGAAGTGACCAGCGACAATTGGAAAAAAATCGTTGACCACGTTATTGCCGTAGAACATGCTGTGTGGAAAAATTCACAATATTTTTGAAGACTGATATTGACCTTTATGAAGATGATTCATCTACTTCCGACTCTGATATAATATAATTATTGTAAATACTAACTGATCTTACATACTTACGTAAACATAACGCATATCCATACTTGGTATTATATCAAAGTATGCTGGAAAGATTTAACCTGGTATCTCTTGAACGAAGGAGATTGATTCAGGCTGCACTCTTTATTTTTTACATTATTAACAACATCAGATTCAATGGTCTCTCATCAATTAACAATGTTAAAATCATAGTACCTAAAATAAATTTGACAATGTACAGACAAGCGATTTTCTCCACAAATCCTACGGATTGCTCACCCATAAATAACATATTGCAGCAATGTAATTTTCTTAGAGATAAGTACAACCTAGATTTTTATATGTCTAGTCCCAGAACTAGAAGACACTGTATGTTTTAAATTTTATATTTTAAAATTTCAAAATTTGAGTATTCTTCTTCTAGAATAAGTTAGTTTTAAGCAACCCCTTACACGTTGTTACATTTTTGAATGTGTTTGTAAGTGAATCTAAATAAATAAATAAATAATTTAAGTCAACAAAAATAATCCTAAATTACCGATTTTCTGTTTATGACATTGGTCAAAAGCTTGAATGGAACTAGGTTAGGTCAAATGGTATAAGTTTTTTGTGAAAATAAATAGGTGAATTGAGAAAAACAATA
This sequence comes from Chrysolina oricalcia, assembly GCA_944452925.2. Classification (NCBI taxonomy): domain Eukaryota; kingdom Metazoa; phylum Arthropoda; class Insecta; order Coleoptera; family Chrysomelidae; genus Chrysolina; species Chrysolina oricalcia. The sequence goes on from OX101810.2 coordinate 389,023, forward strand.
TTTCACTTTCCCTACGTTGACATCAAAATCGATACCGATTGATGGAAGATCACATAAAGGCCATAGGCATAGTAAATTAGTGACTAGCAGAGGTCATTTTTTCATATCAATTCGTTCCATTAGAAAGTATTCTCCAGTTGACAGTCATTAATGATCGTCAATTATCCTACAACTCCGATGCGGACTATGTAGGTTGAAATTGATTTTATCCTCTGTCTATATTTGTGGTTTCTATGACTATACTTTATAAAATATTAAACGTACTTTGAGTCGATAACAATCAAACAAAAACGTCTCTTCGGACATATCCAGTCCAATGTTTCAAAACAAACGCTTCGCGTAACACGATGACCCAGTTTTGGAAAATTCGGCTTTACAGATTTTCGTAATTGTTTTGGTGCGTTTTTCTCTTCGATTTTTGAGAATATGTCCCGATTTATGATAAATGTTTCAGAGATTGAGTGAGTTTTAGTGATTATAGATGACTCGAGTCTCGGTTTGAAACAAAAAGAAAATGGAGACAAACAACAGGGATTTGACTACCCATTTTATTGAATTTGAAGGGAACAGGAAGTCAGCAGGTGAGTAAGGAAGCAGAAGGATTGTTTTTTTTTATCAAAAAATTGATTGTTTCCAAAAAAATTAGAAATAAGAATTTGTTTGCTTTCACAAACAAGGTGTATGAAACAAGACAAGCAAACTGTCTGAACCTGGTAAATTTCAGGACTTCGGAAAAAAATCAGTATACCATGATGGTATAGTAATTTACAATTCACTTTCATCTGAAATGAAAAATATGAAAATAGTGACAATTTTCAAGAGTAAAATCAAAAAATATTTTCTTTCTTGAATCTTAATTCTCATAATCAAAGAATTTCATTATATCAATTTCAACATTACCTTTTTTTCTTAACTCTTAATCTAAAAATAGTGACAATTTTCAAGAGTAAAATCAAAAAATATTTTCTTTCTTGAATCTTAATTCTCATAATCAAAGAATTTCACTATATCAATTTCAACATTACCTTTTTTTCTTAACTCTTAATCTATTTTCTCTGTGTGTTTTAGTCATGAGTGGGTCCTAGTTCAACCCCGGTTGAGTACAGTTTCACGTTCACACAATAATAAAATAGTTGCCTCATGTCCATGACTTCGCATTGTTTATACATATAACAAATCGGAGGGATATCTTGTGTTTTCCATCATGATTAATTTGAGGAACCTTTTTTGTATTACTTCGAGAGGATTCTGGTGTATCCGAAGAGCAGCTCCCCACAATAGAATTCCGTATCGGAGATGACTTTCCACCAATGTATTGTATAATATTTTCATTGACTTCAATGGCAGATGATCATTGAGGAATTTGAATGTATATAGAATTGTGCGCAGTTTCTTTGTGATATAAGTTATTATGAATTTAGGCCACAAGATGAAAAATGTTCTCTTCAAATAATTCACAGATTTAAATATTACAGATACAATATTACCGATACAATTATTACAATACAATTATTCAGCTGTTTGCAAATAAACTGAAAAAACACATAGCCTAATGGCTGTCCGTGGTTGAAGTAGTAGCATACGCTACCGTTTACAATTTTTTTTACTAGTTGCTATAAATAGAGGTGTATATGAATAGTATAGGTATTTGAATTTAAATATGCTAAAATTCTATAAAAAGGACCTATGAAAAACGAACATACAATATAAACTATGAAATATATAGAAGATGATGAAAGATAATATTGACGAAAAATTTTCTACTCTGGAAGCTCAAAATTTCAAAAAATGCGATATTGAATTCCTATTATATGTGAACAATCAATTTTTAACTGCTTTTTTGAATTGGTACAATGAATTCATTAATGTAATTGTTTCTGGGATGAAATTGTAGAATCGAGGGCCTAGATACATGAAACATTTTTGTCCAATAGTTTTTTGAGTATTGGGAACTTGAAGTTTATTTATTTTTTAGCTCTTGTCGAATGCAAATGGGAGACTATATCGAAGTTTTTTTGTTTTTAAATGTGTAGTGATTTCAGGAAAAATGTTTGTCGGAGGTCCAACACAGATATATCCTAGAAGATTTGTTCAGTAGGGTGAGTTTTTTCTTTTCGGAGTATTATTTTCAAAAAGTATTTCTGAAGTATTTGCAGTTTTTCTAGGTATATATCTGTGATTCCCCCCCAAGCAAGTGTACCCTAAGACAATCTAGACTCAATGAGCGCATAGTACATCATTTTAAGGTGGGTTAGGTCTAAAATTTTTGATAAATATTGGAAACGTCCTAAAAGTGATCTCAGAGTTTTAGCGACATTTTCCACATGATGATTCCACCTCAAGTGACAGTCAAGAGTTACCCCGAGGTATTTAATATTATTCGTAAATGTGATTTTAATAAAATCACTGGCATTATGGTTTGGACTTACTAATTCACGATGATTCGGAAGACTATTTTTATAGCTACATATAGGAAGAAACATGGTTTTTCCAAAGTTAATTGTTAGCAGGTTAAAGTTGAACCACTCAATTATTGTTCTCATGTAAGTTCAATTTTCCACTTTAGATCACTCCATGTTTCAGCCGTGTAGAATAAAACAGTGTCATCTGCAAAACTATATATTATTCCAGTTGACTTTATATTGAATAAGTTATTCATATATATATATATATATGTATATATATATATATATATATATATATGTTCGGAAAGGTTTCCACGGTCAGAAATATGTACATTACTAAGTTCATGGGTTGAACCGCGTTGAGAGTTTATAACTCGACGTTTCGGCTCCTGCTTTGGAGCCATTTTCAAGAGTGTGACTGCGAGGCCTCTATCTGCCTACTCCTCGAGTCGTGGTCTTGAGAGATATCAAGGTCTCAACCTGCCTACTCCTTGATCTCAAAAGACGATCCGATGTTGGTTGCACTGTAGTATTTATAGGTGGTTGGCTACCTGGAGGTGGGCGGGTCTTACGGGTTTTCTCGTTTGTCTTGTCTGCTGGTGCCTGCTGTGTAGTTGGAGTTAATGGGATAATAATTGATTGCGGATAAGTTTCACGTGGCCTGGTAATTACGGTTGGAAGAAGGGGCTTCCAAATGGGGTTCAATTTACGGCTATCATCTTTAATGTTCAGGCAATCAGGCCGTTTTTCGATTTCGATGGCTTCTCTGATAAAACGAGAAGTTCTTGAACGTACTGGGGCGATGGTTTTCGTTTTCTCGAAATCAAAGCAGGAGCCGAAACGTCGAGTTATAAACTCTCAACGCGGTTCAACCCATGAACTTAGTAATGTACATATATATATATATATATATATATATATATATATATATATATATATATATATATATAAAATGAAGAGTAACGGGCCCAAAACTGTGCCTTGAGGTACGCCACATTCAACAATTTTTTCTGAGCTCACATTCTTATCATTTTTAACACTTATCAATTTTCACACACTTATCATTACGTTGTGTACGATTATTAAGATAGGAATGAAATAATTTCAAAGCTATTCCTCGTATTCCTGAGTCCTCCAAGACGTTCAATAAATGTTTTTGATCAACCGTATCAAAAGCATTGGCAATATCCATAATAATAACTTTATTATTCCCAAGAAACATATGCTGCTTACAATATGGAAGTATCAAAAATAAAATCGTAAATAGAACAAACAAAATAAAAATGATAATATAGTAAATTGTCGTATCAGATTTTATTTTGAATATTGTTTCAATTTATACTTGAAATTAAAAAAAAAAAAATGTTTAGGATAAGGCCCTCCCAAAATCATCATAATCAAAAGTACTACTATTCTTAGAATTGGGTTATCTATCCTAATGAGTAATTTCTATTCTGCCTGAAAATTTTAAATGAATATTTGCCATGTTTCCCAAAAAGCTGAATGAGTACGTACAAAATCTAATATGGAGGAACTGTAACTTCTGATTTATATTTGGGTTATGGACATCATTGGATTTAGTCAATAGTTATTTATACAACAAAAAATTCAAAAGTGAATCCAATATTGAAATATCACAGAGAAGTATCCTTCCAATAAATTGGACAAACGAGTCAAACTTTGAAATCTCGAATTGCTGGTCATAAAAGTGACTGTAGACTCCAGAAGTTCTCTTGCGCACTCTCTAATCATGTAGTTAACCAAGATCACTCAAAGAATTATGATAATACAATAATAATATGTTATCAAGAACAAAATTTAGAAAATTACAATTTTCTAAGAAATGGTTGAAATTAATAATGATAATCATAACATGAATAATATATCTGACATCGACCAACCAAGTTTACTCATTTCTACCTACTAAATAATGTTTATACATAATTAATATTAATAGAAAATCCCCCTGTACAACCTAACAACGATACTTCCATAGTCGGTCAAAGGAAATGTCAATCAGTGACACTTTTTTGTACTTGTCATGTCGATTATTCTATATACTCAGCATACATATTCATTTAACCCATTTTACATGAAAGTTTAAGCTGTTTTTGATATATTTTAAACATTAACAATTTTTAACATTGATAAAGACTAATAAATTTGTTGCTCGGAAGCTCGTAAAAGTAAAGAAGAGTTTTTATTTCTGACCTGACTGAATACTCGCTTCTTCTACAATAGCTATAGTTATGATACAAGTTCGTAAAGTAGGACTTTTTTGTATGAGTGTGAAATTTGTTGAACGGGAGTCCTGGTTCTGAAGTTGTTGATTTTACTATGAATTCAAGAGATATAAAAACCATAGTGTTGTCGTCCATATCTGCAAAACTAAGGGATCAAACTGTTTCGGACACAACGTCAGATGGCAGGCCCGTAAAACGCCATGTTTATACAAAGTGCTCATATTTCTTTGCTCATTTTTCATCCAGAGAAAACAGAAAAAATTATCCGAAAATAAAAAAGAAGGTCGAATGTATTTCGGTAAGAATTTAATAAAATGTGTAAACAATTAAACAATTATTGAAATATTACCGAAATGCCTAGCAGAGGCCATTTTTCTACAGTTTACAGAACTTTATTCAAAATTAAAAAAAAAAAAATTAGTTTTTTGATTGAATGTCATAACAACACTTCAGGTCGAACAATGTGATGATATAAAGATAAATTAATGTCACGACAACTAAAGGAAATCTACTTTTTTACCGGTTCAAAAGTAAAATGGACTGTTTTCACTATCAAATTGAAAAAACGATTTTGACCAATGGGATTTTCAAAACATAAATTAAATTATCCCGGAAAAATAGTTTCTATTTTCGAAAAAATGGTCAAACCGTATAGAATAGAAAAGAATAGAATGTATTCGTCACTGAAATTTTACATACACATACAAAATAATACATACATGCAAAACTTATTGGACTAGTCAGAAATATACAATTAAAAATACAAAAATACATATTATAATTCGAGGGCCAAAACGCAGTTCCTCGTATGAGACAAAGAAGTAATTTTGCAGGAGACACAAATACGAGCTGCTGCGTTTAAAATTTTGTAATTTCAGTTACAAGGAACTGTTTATTCGAAATTACAGATTTCTGTTCAGACTATCAAGAATCATCTCTTGGGCGACAGATAGAGCCAGCAATTTCAAATTCAATGGTATTGTAATATCTCATTTTCGACATTATTGTTACATACGAGGTACTGCGTTTTGGCCCTCGAATTGTAAGTCGGGGTAAAATTCTCTATAATTTAGTTTCTAAAAACTCTGGAACAGAGTAAAATGATTGATTTATGTGATATTGGGTCGAATTATTTTTACACATTTGAACTCGCTAAGTTTAGGTAAGGGTATATACTCAAAAGTCGGTTATAACACTTAATTCCTTGATATACGTGAGAGTCCTGACCAATGCTTAATCTTGAGTAAGGCTGGTGGATGTTCTCACCATTTCTCATACTATATTTGTGTAGATCACTTCTTTTACTTAGATTATTTTCTTCTTTTTAGACATTCATGATTATCATTATTATGATTATGTAAAGTGAAGGAACAGTTATAATTGAGAGTTGTGTAAATAAATTTCTACAGGAGGTTCGACGATGGACACCAGCCATATACCTTATTATTTTCTTTTTTATGATGAAAACTTTATTCATATGTGCTGAGTTTCCCCAGAAAATCAGTTCGTACCACAATACAGATTGTACCAGTCCAAAGTAGGCCATTTTGAGTCTAACGATATTGTGCCCTTTAGTTGCCTGATAATAAAGCTAATTGTACTCAATCGATTTGTTAAATCATTTCTGTGAGGTTTCCATGTCATTTTCTGATCTATTTTGACACCCAGAAGTTTGTGAAATTTACTTGTTCTACCGATTTATGATTCACTCGTATTAAAAATCTTTGTCATAATTTATATTTTTTGTTGTGAATACCCCAAATTTTTTTTTCTGATATATTAAGTTATAGTCCATTGAATAAACACCATTTATGAAAATCATTGCCACAAATGCTTGCTCTAGTAACAGCATTTTCTAATTTATTTTCCGATATAACAATATTACTATCATCAGCATATATGACAATTTTTCGAGCATCAGGACATGAGTAGGTACACCATATCATTGATAAAAATTATAAAGAGAGCAGGTCTCAAGATTGAGCCTTGCGGGACACCACAATTCACATATTTTTCTGTTGATCTAGTTTCGTTTATTACTACAATTTGTTGTCTTTCTCTAGATAGGATGCAACACATTCATTTGCGACTCCTCGTAAACCAATCCGAAACAATTTGTCCAATAAAAGACTGTGGCCAACTGTATCGAAAGCTCTAGTCAGGTCGAAATGAAGTTCAATGGGATTTTGTTCATTGTTAAGACAGTCATATATGTCTGTACAAAAGTCGCCTATTAATTGCTGTTGATGTAGATTTGTTATGATGCAACCACATTAAGTTGTTGAGAGCAATAGGTGCTTCTTGAATCACAATATAAAAATACTTGTCAAAGTGACATTTTTATTGAAATAAGTACACCAATGACTAGTTTCAGTGATGGATCAGATGATGTGCCATCACTTTTTTTGAAAGAATGTGTGTGTACCCTAAATTTTCTTCTTTTTTAGTATTCAGTTTATCTCTCAGAAATGGGTGAATTTCCCGTATCCCAGAAAAACATTTTTTTACTCCCATCCACAAATCAGGTGAATTATAAGTTTACCATCTGTAATTCCTAAAATGTTGGATTGTCTTGTAACCAAATAGACCGTTGCCTATAATTTTTGTCCAAAAAAAAGTAACAGGCAAGGACCAGGTGGGAAATGTTTTTGAGGTTCTAACTTTAAGGAAAAAAATGTTTAAACACGAAACCACACAAAATGGTGAAAGTTTAGGGGTTGAAAACGGTTTTTTACGATTTGCGGCGAAATGTGAACTTTAATCGGAAAATGTTGATGGCAAAGTTGTAGATAATGAAAAAGCCTCTTAAAATTGAGAAAAACCGACAACAAGTCTCTCTGAATTATGATTTTCTCAATATTTTCAATGATTTTCAATATTACAATTCATAATATATTTGCTGATTCTACTTTACAGATTCCTCAAGACGACCTAGCAACGAAAGCACCTGCAGCATCAATGTACCCCTCAGCGCTTCGCTGAATACACGTTTCGAACGTGAAGCTACTCCTCAGGTTAACAGCACCATATTACCGAGCCTACCCGACAAAAGTCGATCGAGGTCGCTGTACAGGTTCAAGTCTTCTCCATACGATATCGACACGCACTTGAATGGTATTGAAGAGAGCCCAAGAGACAAAGAGACGAACAAATACAGAAGGGGGTCCTTGCCTTTTGAAAAGGTTCGTATATAATAAAATTGTTGATTTTTTTTTATTGGGATAGTCTGAAAACATCTTAGCTGAAAATGATATATTTTTTATGATGAACTCAGTTCAGTTATATTTCTTTCTTTACTGTGAAATAATGTAGACGTTCATTGTTGACAATATAAAAAAAGCTCAGATAGAATGATTTTTGAGATATTTAAAAAAACTTATAAATAACGTAATTTTTCGCAATTGATTTATTACTGCTACCAAAGTATTCAGAACGATACAGGGTGTTCAACACCCTGAATCTCGAAAATGGTGCATTTTAGAGGGTAAATTAATAGAAACTTTTTTCATATTTTTGTTCGAGCTATCACATCCTGAAGTCCTGCGCATTTATTATGAAACACCCTGTATTGTAAATGAAAAAATAATATTGGTCGAATATGAGTGAATATTCAAGAAACAATATTATATTGATAATATTGGTGGAATATTGGTTGAACCTGTTTTGAATGTCGATTGTCACATGTAATATTGGGTCTATATTGGTTGAATAATTTCTACCAATATCGATAATACAATATTGTATATATATTCTTTTCTACATCTAGAATAAATATTGCAATACATTACAATACATTTTGGTCGACAAAAATCTATTTCCCTCTTCTAAAAGGCCTAGCGAAAAGGATGCAATTCACGCATCAACGGAATGAGGGATTTTCTGTGAGTGATACTCCTGAATAACATTCTCCCTTATCTCATTTATAGATAAGAATCTCCAATGGAAACTGGACATTTAATCAATAATCAAATATCTGAATGAAAATGCACTTTCAGATTTTTTCTCTCAAGTTATATAGGGTCTTTCTCAATATCTATCAGATATAGTTCAATGTCCAGCGTGGTTTTAGCCGGGGAAGTAGTGGTTTACTGTTAGATATTACAAAAAAGTATCTTCAATTTTATCGTAGGTTCGTATTGGTTCAATCTTCAATTGAGAATGTTTCTCTTCAAAACATGAATCCCTTCCAAGAGAGGTTATCTTGTACGATGGAAAATAGCGACTAAATTCCAACTTTCAGTCGCAGATGATTCCACAACTGACTCTTATGAACATCCTGTTCATATTTTCAATATGACATTGTACCAATATTTTACCAATTTAAGTGTGCTACTTGGAATCAGGGAGAATTTCAAATATTCTCATTGATATTTCATCAATTCCAGACGTATTTTTATTTTTTATGGAACAAATTTCCTTCTTTAGTTCACTGATATCTGTCCAGCATGCAAAAAAAGTTTCTTGCGTGTACCAGGGTTAGTGGATCATGTGGAATTGAAGTGTGCGAAGCTTATCAGCTATTGAGCAACAATATCTATTTAGTTCATCCACAGGTACTAGAATTGAATTCGACAAAGGAGTAACTGAAAAAAGGCAACTTTTTTTTACAAAAAATGCACTTTTTTCAACAGTAAAAACACAAGAGCTTTTTTTATCGGATAAATTTCTTTTTGTAACGAAATAATTTTGCCAATCAGTAATTTTACGAGAAAAACTGACATGACAAAATCGCGAGACCGAAGGTCGAGCGATTTTGTCAAATGTCAGTTTTTCGAGCAAAATTACTGATGGAAAAATTTTGAGTTAAAAAGAAATTTATCCTTAAAAGAAAAGCTCGAGTGTTTTTTGGCAAGATAAATTAACGACCGAATATAAATTGTCTCCATATTGACGCTTTAGTATTTTTTGTAGATTGCGGGATTGCTTTTTCTATATTTTTTGTTATTTTTTGAGTCGAAACTTCCCCAAAACGACTCATGTTGTAATGTTTCAGTATCAACTATCAACAATACTTAAATAACTGACAGGGCAGACATTAAAGTGACGTAAGCATACTAGATGTAGACGCTAAAGAGGAACGGGCGTTTTTATCGGTGATAAAAAACGATGCACCTTTTTTATCGCTGTCAAAATGACAATACAGTCATCTTTAAATGACACATTTTATACAGTTGAATTATTTTATCTTTACTCATGCGTCATCAATTTATGATCTAAGAAATAACACACCCTCTATGTAACATCTCTGTCTATAAACCGCTATGACCGAATCAAAATTCGTTTACATTTGTCTTCTAAGCAATGAATTATGGTATTGTGATGATCCATTGAAACTCAAAACAGTGACAAGAGATAACCATAAAGCTGACAGTGTTTTTACATTTCAACTAAACTTGCCAAATAGTGTATTGACTAGAGCAGTACCATCAATCACGTCATTATTTTCTGTCATTGGGGATTGTTTGTCACCACTTTTACTTCGTTTTGCAGTCAGACACATTATAAAAACAGTTTTTTTCAAAACGTCTCTTACAATCATCAATTTCAAAGTAAGTACAATACAATGTGTTTTTTCACAAATAATCTTTGAAATTTCTAACCCCACAATTGATATATGTGACTGTAATTCCGTATTACCGGGATATTCACACAACAGTAATTCAGATGGTGGAAACCCTATTGAGAAAAAACCTTACCTAATTCTATAAATAAAGACCAAAAACAATCACAATATATTTTAACTCTTTTTTAGATTATGCCTGGTTAATTTAGTTAATTTAATAATTCATTATCTCATCTCATTATCTACACGTTGTAATTTTTATCGGGATATCAGCCACGTCGTTGTACATTTAGACTTTGTTTTGACTAAAATGGCGATCCAAAGTCGAAATATGCATAATTGTAGCTACAATTCAAAATTAACGATTTTTTTCGCGCTACTTGCTATGTCTGTAGCTTGGAGGGGGTGAATTTTAGGATACATGCATGATTATTGTAAAAAAAGTTATTTTGACCACACGATGGTTAAAGTGCAAAACCTTTTTTGTCCCATTTCACATTTTATGCTGCAAACGTTACAATATTCATAATCTTCAAGCCTGCAAAATCTCGTAATTGCATTATTAATTTTAGGGACCCGTGGCGCCATCTGTCAAAACCTCATAAAACTTTCTCAAATTTCCCAATTGAAGAGTTTAACTGTTTTTTGCTCCTCCTGTAAAAGTTATAAAAATTGACTTACGAGGTTTTACACTTTAACCATCGCCCAGGAATATGCCCTAAAAATATTTGTATTGACTTTTGAAACACCCTCTACACAAATAATTGTTAATTTCTTCAGGATATATTCGTGCAAACGTTCAAATATGTTACAATGTTACTGATATCGATCGATAAAAAACTAGTATATTTAGACCACTGGGGACAAAAGCGGAAGCGTAAATCCACAAGGAAATTATATTGATTAAACTGTCCTTCCTACTTATATTATAACGAAAGCCACGAATGCACAATGAACTCATTAATAAATGAACGCCACGTGGTAACGTACAAACTAATTTTGATTTCTTGCTTTCTCTAGTATGGGCAAGGTTTCAGAATATTGTCAAAAATATATGGAACATCCTGTACATTAAAATATTGTATTGTCATTCAATACGTGAGTAACCTTTTTAACTTTTACAATTCAGTACGTGAGCGAAGATATTTTATTTTGAAACACAACTTGTCCTCAACAGAACAGAAACAAGAGTTTTCAAAAAGGCCACTGATAGTTCGATCTGGTAGTCGAGTTAAGAGTTCTGCCGTGCCCGCAGCTAGTGAAGGCTATGGGGGGAGTTTGGAAGATCAGATATAAGATAGGAGGAAAATGTTCTTTAAATGTAAATGCCGATATATATTGTAAGTAAAGATCTTTTTAAAATAATTTATTCAATCAATAACTAGTTCAGGAGAGATTAATCAATTCATTAATTCATTCTTCAAATTCAATCGTCTCAATTTTATATTTATACATAGTGAAATAAATGTTTTGTTATATTTTTAGAAAGTGTTTTAAATCTATAAAAGTTCAGTATCTACCTAGTTAGTCGTGAATAAACCCCAATTCACGACGACGAAAGAAATCCTCGTTTATTTCATTAAATTGCCGTACATAAGTATATTTTGAATGCCCAACATTTACAATTTTCGAGAAAATTGTTTATAAGAGTACTACAAGGTACTTCTTGTAGAAGTTTTGCCAATAATCTAACAGTTATAATTCAGCGGTCTGGGACAGTAGTCGCTTTCTGTTGGTGACTTGCCAACAAGAATTTCCCTGTTAGGCTATACTACTTTTTATAAGATAGTTCGTAAAGGAAAACCCCCGTTTTCGTCCCAGGAAAATCGCTTTGTGGAATTTTTTTCGAATTTTTTGCGACTATCTCAAAAAGTATTAGAAGAATCGGTTTATAGACAATAGAGAATTATGAAACCTACAAAACGGTTTTTATACGACCAGATCGGTGCATTTTTTTGCACATTCGCGTTATAAACAATTTGAGGGCAAATATTTTTAAATGCGCCAATTTAGGGAAACAATCTTATTCAAGTTGTAAAATTGAAACAATACATGACCCCTCTGGAAATGGAAGTACCCTACGATAAAATGAAGTAACTTTTTTGCAATATCTAACAGAAAACAACTACTTCCCCGGCTAAAGCCACGCTGGACATTGAACTACATCTGATAGATATTGAGAAAGACTCTATATAACTTGAGAGAAAAATCTGAAAGTGAAAATTTGCGTATTCATTGTTATCGATAATTGAGATAAGGGAGAATGTTATTCAGAAGTATCACTCACAGAAAATCTGTTAGATATTACAAAAAAGTAACTTCATTTTATCATGGCGTATTTCCATTTCCAGAGGAGTCATGTGTTGGTTCAATTTTCAATTACAATACAATACAATACAAATCTTTATTTCCATAGACTTTGCAGTATTGGATAATGTCAAAATAAGTTTAAAAAACTTGGAAAAGTTTACAGTAAAAATTAACACAAATAATTTGTAGAATACAAATAATACAAAGAATTTTACAAACAAACAAAAAAGACATCACAACAAAGTAATAAATGCGAGGTCAGAGACGTTGCAATTAACAAAATCATTAATAGAATAAAATGAATTCTTAATTAAAATAACTTTCAGAGTATTTTTGAATTTATGATTATTTGAGATTTTCTTTAATTCAGTTGGCAGTTTGTTGTATAATTTAATTGGTAGCACGATAGGACTGTTGGCTACCTTAGTCAATTTGTGTTTGGGTAAAGCCAAATCCATGCTTACTCTAAGACAATATTGATTGTTTCTAGAAACTAGATAGTCAGATAGGTTATTTTTGACGTGCATTATTGACGCAAGAATGAACAGGGAATGAAATGTTAGTAAACAGAATTTGTATATTTTGGATTTTCACCAAAGGGGTGGTAAATGTATGAAAATGTCACTGGAAGTTACTCTAAATGCTGCAAAGTGCACCCAAAGGCGCCAGGGCATCAATTCTTGACGGCAAGTGAATAGAACGTTCACCGGGGATCGTTCCTCAATTCTACTCTACTGCTACTCCCTACAATTATAATTCCGTATTCTCGAGCATGAAGGCATGAAATAAGAGAGACAGCACGCAGTATTGCCAAATTTCTTGACCAATCATAAATACGAATGTTTTACGAATGTCATAATTGTCATCCTGTTTGTAGTTGTTTATTGTTAAAATGTAATACAACGATTATAATGGAGTATGACAACAGATAAGTGAAATGTAATCCAATTACACCTAAACAAAAGGAAATTTTGGAGGAATTCATCTCAATATAATGATTAGAACCAGTGATTTCTTGATAACTTCCATATCCAAAGAAGCGTACAGCTGCTGAAACCTATTAATATTTATGCTTAAAGGGATCTTTAATTAGAATTTAGTGTTAAAACTCCATCATTGAAACAAAAAAAAAATTAATTTAGTTATCTTGGTTTCGACTGTTAATGCGGATGATCTCGTGGGTTCGTGGATGTAAGCCCTGACCATATTTATAACATTCTCACACAAAGGTTTTGTGAGTCGAAATAACTATAAAAATTTTTCATCAGACAGATCAAAAGGATCTGTCCTTGGAAGTACTTCTCGCCTTATGATATAAAATTCCTCAGCATCGTCAACATCTGCCATAATTCCTTCCCACCATAAAATTCTTTGAAGATAGTTATCCATTATTATGAAGCTTAGTCGATATACTTCAATCCGAGCTATATCGGTATGTTATACTAAATACACCGGTTATTTTCTCTTCAAACAATGGTTATAGTATTATTTCAAGATAGACTGATACCTATATATTATGATAAAAAAACACGAAAACAGAAAAGAGTAAGGGTCCTAAAATATCACATTATTGGTCTTCCCCGGCTGATCCCCTCAAACTACCCAGTAGAAGCATCAGGGAGCTATCCTTCTCTTACTATCCGATAGCAAGACATTCGAGAATACCACTTATCAATTGTCAGTAGAACCACGCCCCCAATCTCTCGGTTATTCTACTCCCTAGCTTTCAAGAATATGCACCCAGAACTCAATTCGAGTGAACTTCAGTGCTACTTAGGGCCGGTATTATAAACATCTCTCGAAGTTAACTTTAATTTTAACAGGCAAGTTAACTTCAGCTTTGGAATGGCAGATTTATAAAAGTCCCATTTCTGTAATAAAAAGAAGAAGAAGGCAAATATGTAACCTAGAATTTATCGCAATTTCTCTTGTGACTTTTCTAATTTTCTAGTAAATAATAAAACTGCTAGCAATAGATTTGAAGATTTGAGAATCCTCCAAAACTCCAACAACTACCAAGAATGAACATTGAAGATGATTTCTAAAATTGAAATTACTTATAATTCCACAGTAATTAGACTAGAAATGTTGGTTTATTATATTATATTTACCTCACTATGTGCCCCTTTAACAAGCATATACAGACTTTCTTGATGATCGAAATCCGTTTTCATTTGATTTCAAATTCTATTTCGTTCCACAAGATAAAATGGTTTAACCGATTTCTAAATATCCTTCGACGCCAAGGACCTTCATCTCCTTCATTGTCGCTTAAAAGTTCCTCGAAAATAATCATGATATCGTTTGCTAACATTATTGCGAGAAGAAAAACAATCAAATGGAGATTTTATGATAAATTATTGATAGAAGCACTGTCGAAAACCACCATTTTCTAGAAAGTTAACTTCAACTGATACCCCTTCCTACCAATAAAGTTAACTCCTACATCTTGAAGTTAACTGTAAGATGTGACGTCATTCCTCAAGTTAACTTTTAGTTATATGTCAAAATAGTTTTATAATACCGGCCCTTGGGGTGACTTCGGACGCACTTTGAAAAGTTTTGATCAACATTCAGTAACATTTTCAACACATTTCCTACCTCTCAGATGAAAATCCAATATATACAAATTGTAGATATTGATCTATACTTCCAGATACCGTATACAGAATCTGGATACGACGATTTCCTTTAAATCGGCGAATCTTGCAAGATGTGCCCTTAAATTGTTTATAACGCGATTGTGCAAAAACAACATCGGACAAAAAACATCTTGCGCACAGTTGAAACACATATTAATATCTATAATTTTCCGCAATATTGTCCAGCTTCAGATTTGTAAAAATTATAAATTTTCGAGGTTTTCCCGGATTTTCTCAGTGGAAAATGCACCGATCTGGTCGTATAAAAATTAATTTTGTAGGTTTTATAAATCTCTACAAAAGTTCTTTTGACTGTGAAACGATTCCTTGAATAACCTTTGAGATATTTCCAAAAAATCAAAATTGTTTCATTTTTTTTCACTATTTGTTTAAAAATTCCATAAAGCGATTTTGCTGGGGCGAAATCTAGGATTTTCATTGACGAACTATCTTATAAAAATTAGTATAGGCCATTTGTGTCTTAGGCCAATCAACAGGGCTATCAACCTCAACACAGTGTGCACATTACTTCTGAGAAAAATTGTCACCTCCAGGGGGGTGGAACCCCCCCAAAAATCGCGTTGAAATTAATTTTTGAGGTAATTTCGAAATATCTCAAAACAACTTGATATTCAGAAAGAGCACAAATTTTTCCAAAAAAACTGTCCTTGCCAAAATTTTGAGAAATCGCACGGTATTTTTGAAAAAAATTGTTGAATTTATATGCTTTCGCAATGAGGCAGGTGTTACGCCGGCTCCTGCCAACGTGCATATTTTCAACCAGCGCGTGAAGTAAAGTTCTATAACTCCTCTCATAAATGTTCAATTCGGATAAATCTTCCGTCATTTTGAAGATAAAGATCGCAGCTTTGCATTCTGATATTACTTATATTTATACGCGCAGTTGCCAGCTGCAAAATTGCAATTGAAAATCTTATAATATTAAAGTTCCTGACTTCGTGAAATAATGCTTGTGATTACTGATATAATGTATTATCACTTGTAGCAAGTAAAATGAACAGTTGAGGAATACTTCATTGTCAAATTGCATAACGTTTAACCGGTCCAAATGATGTTGGTTTTAAATACGAGTGTTTTCAATTCTTCGCATGTTTTATGTTACAAAATCTTGAGGGAGGTTATAAATTCAAATGCTAATAACTCAGAGATAAAAGCACGTATCAACATGAATGAAAAGCCAGTTTGCAGAAAAAACCTTGCTCTTAATAAAAATAATCATACAAATTTGGTTACTTGTACAAATTTTACATGCAATCCAGTCAATCTTTTAAGTACTCAAAGAGAGGTTACTCGGCATTTGATCGCATTACTGTTCTATGGAAAGAAAAATAAAATCAGTCCTTGATGGAATATGGGGATTCGAGACCGAGGAAGACAGTGTACCAAAGGAAACTGTCCCAAAGTGTACCTGCTTTAAACTCATTGAGATTCTAAAACCTGAAAAATATCAGTTTGGGACCTTGTCAATGCGGCAGCTAGCGCGCCGCTGTATATTATACCTCTGTCGGTGCGCAGTGGGCAACAGTCAACGTTGCTCTATGTAAACGTCAGATAATAATATAAAAGTTCCTGTGCTGAAAACACTGGATACTGGGATAACATCGATGGTCCTAGACGAGCAAACATATCTTAGTGCTTTGTCACTGTTAGTAATTGAAATTGGTGAGTTTATTTTTGAAATATTGGTTTCATGTTCAACTCAGATCTGTTTCAAAATATCGCAATGTCAGATATGACTTATATTTCAAAGATTCCAAAGGTCCACCTAGGAATTCAGGAGAAAATGCCAGTTTGTTATTAACATTTTATGGAACGGAACTTGCTTAAAATGCATAAATGCTTAGGATTTTATACACTGATTCAAAAATTTACCTGCAGAATATAAATGTTGAAAATGACATGGTGGTCTTATAAGATACATCCTGAAAATTGGGGCTGTGAAAAGAGTACCACTTTGAAACCAATCGAAATGACAAGAAAAGCCGCACCGGATTCAATTTTAAAAATGGTATTTTGTAACTGCACGACCGGCTGCATCAGAGACTCCTGCACATGCAAAAAGAGTGGTCTAAAATGTACCAATGTTTGTAATAAATGTACCACAGATATCTGTAGAAACTTGGCAGTGATTGTTCCGGATTGTGAAGATGAAGACGAGGAGACTGAAGATGAAGTAGATGATGAGTTGTATGAGTGAATAAATATATTTTCCTATAAATTCTTTGATGGAGATTACTTGTGGATTCATTTCTCCATACCCTTTCTCGATATCACTCTCATATTTCGGTACCTCCGGTCCGCGTTTGATTTATACAATAAGTTGATCTTCTCTCGAATTTGCGAGTAATTTTCATAACAATACTTCTGAATCTCAATAACGACAGATCTCAACGATTATTTGCCCACATCTATATCAAGAGTAGTAGTTTGAGAGTTTTTTCAAATATTCTCCCCCTTCCCTCTCACCCCAATGTTTCCGCGATGCGGGTGATATGCCTCGAATACGGGGGCGGGAAAATCGTTTCTAATAATTTATACCTATTATTTTTACAAATTTTTGCTCAGTTTCATTACTCAGGACTGACAATTTTACATATTCATAGAAATTACCTCAAAAAAACACGATTTCGGGAAGGGGTTGATGCCCCGGGAGGGGGTTTAATTGTTGAAAATAATTCGCCCCCATTATTAATACCGTTTTTCACTCATATTTATTGCCCGGAGCTGAAATGTCAAGAAAATACCTTCCAGAAAAAAGTTTTTACGATTTTGTGGGGGTTGCACCCCCCATGGGGTGATAACAATATTGCTTATTATTCAACCCTCCGTGACGACCGAATTGCAAAAAAGAAATCGGCGGAGCAATTTAAGTTGAACTTTTATGAGAAAAATTGCTCTGTTTATTGGCCTATCTTCTATTTCGTGGGAAAAAAACCTCAATAGCCTTGGTCTATGTTGTATTGTTTCCTACGGAAATCCATTTTTTTTCTATCCATTTGTCAGTATTAGATTGGAATTGACTCACACGTCATTGTGCATTGAATTATTATTTGATGGCAGTAGGTCAAAAATGTAGCTGATTGCGCATTTCAGTAATACATATTTGAACAACTAGCCTGTAAAGAATGTGACGTCACGATTCTGAATCATTTATTCATGAATGGAACCTCCAATCCTAAAAATACTCACTAGTTCTTTAATAAGTAAGGGGGCAAGGTGGGTAGTCATTCTAACGGAATCAAGGAATCGTTCTTCATCAAATCAATTAATTTCATGTTGGTACGAATAGAAATTATTCAACTACTAGCTGATAATAACTTCTGGGCTTCATGCTTGCTCAACTTGCTGGCAAGTATATTCTAAACAGATGTTGTGAACCGCAATGGCTGAACTCATAATAATTGATGATAATGGAAAGAATGAAGAGAACATCTGAAAAAATCCAAATTTTAGTATGCAGAACAATATGGATTTCAGAAATCTACTGATACTGAGGCAGTAGACATGATATCCAGAAAAAAACTGAAATAAGATTCGACAAAAAAATTACAGTGATTATCAGTGTAATATCCCGACAAAATACTGAATTTTCAAAAATACTTTCACCTTGCTGTCACGAAAACTGTGTTGCTTAGAATCACCACGAGAGCTTGCTTTGTACAGCAACACAGTTTGAGCCACTGGCAAGGTGAAAGTATTTTGAAAATTCTGCATTTTGAAGGGATATTCGATCAGACAATATCACGAATACATTAAATTATTATGGACTAAATGCGTATCGCAGGAACGGTTCATCTTCTGTCATTAATGTCAGTTGAAGAGTAGGACCGTCAAACTGACGTTTTATATTCACAGAAATTGTTGTAACTATGGAAACGTATAAATAAGGAAGAAGCGAAACACCGATTTGAAAATACCACGGGCTGGAGACAGTGTTTTCGAAAAGTCCTTTTCTTATGGTTTGAATTCAAAAAATGATGGCATTTGGTTGGTTTATATAATATGAGGGAAATTGTCGCTGGAATTCCGGAAAGCCTTTGATGTTGACCACATTGTATAATATTGGAATAAGGACAAACATTTACATTTGGTTCAAAAATTATTTGGCAGACCGAAAACAACTAGTATAAATCAAAAATCCTCTTAGTTCAATTATAAATATAAACTGTGGAGCGCCACAAGGATCTATACTTACTCCGATACTTTTTTAAATGTATGTATGAACTCGATATCAGAACTTAAATTGAAAAGTCAAATTAAACTTTTTACTGATGATACAAAAATTGTATAATCTCATATCATTGGCTACTCACTCATAAACTGTTGTTAATTTTTTTTTAAATTATCAACTATATTCATTTCAAGTATTGCAACTGATTCTCTAAGACCAATAAAATTTAAAAAATTATCAATTCAGTATACCAACAATACAAAATTTTTGGGTTTTCATATCGTCACAACAACTCTCTTGGTTCAATCATATCAACAATCTGAGAAAACAACTCTCACCTTTAATTGGGATACTATTCAGATTAAGACAATTTACCACAGTAAAATATTTGAAAATCATATATTTCAGTTTAATTTATTCAAAATTGCAATACCTCATGTCAAAATTTTTATTATGAAAACAATGCAAACTTTGCAAAACAAAGCTGTAAAATGCATATACAAATTGCCCTTTTCCAGTTACCCCATTTGTCGAATTCAATTTTTGAAGTGATATTTGGAATCAGCTCGTTGAGATACGTCAGAGGGAAGTTTGCGATTTTTTGAAAAATGAAACATCCAAATTGTCGTTAAATTCCATTTTCTTCTATACCGGGTGGCTACGGAAGTATTGCCTACGGAATATCTCAGTTATTGTATGAAGTAGGTTTGTGAAATTTGGAGCGTCGATATAATGACATAAGAGCTAGAATTTGAGCATATTGACATGTCGAAGTTAACTTCCGGTCTGACCGGAAGTAACATCAACTTTCTTATTTTAAATGGAAACCCTATGTTTTTTTCTTTTCGCTTTATTCAACATTCAATTCCCTTTCTAATGACATATCACAAGTTGGTATCTAACCAGAAACTAGATCAGAAAAAATTTATTATTGAAATTCACCGAGTAGGCCGTGGAAGCAAAATGAAAGCCAAAAATTGAAAAGTTGGCTATGGAAACCATACGTCACTTGATAACAGTTGCTACTACTGTGATATTTTATTTTCATTCGTCGGCGTTATGAAAAGCCGCCAAAAAAGATATTGGAAAAATTGGGAAAAAAACAATACTCTGTAGGTCCATAACTTAAATAGGAACATACAACTTTTTCTTGCCTGTACTATTCAGCATAACCATTCCTTCCTAATGATATAATAGAAAATAATTTTTTGAACTGAGATACCGAAAAATCCAATTATTATTCTTCAAATAACAAAACAGATTATCGCCATACGCAAAAATAAAATTAAAAATTATGTGGAATGATAAATTATATCCTGTAGGCTCTAGGTTAAATAGGAACATGAACGTACTTGGTCTGTGCCATCGTCCATAGATATTCTAATATCTACCTATGGACGATGTTTGTGCTATTCAGAATAATCATTCCATTGCAATAATCATTCGAACCAAAATATTAACAAGTAGGCTGATTAAGATGTATTTTGGAATGAAACAAAAAAGAAATGAGAGCTGTCACGAACGCTGCTATCCATATTATTTTGACGTTCGAAGTAGTGTTTTTGATTCTGCCATTTTAAAAGGGTTTGGAAATCGAAATCAGTTAGTGGAATATTCAAAAAATGCCCCGTTATTCACGAACCGAACAAATTGACATGCTTCTCATTTATGGTGAATGTTTAAAAAATTCTTATGCCGCTGAACGATTGTATTTAGAGCGATATCCAGGGAGGCAGCAACCGTCAAGAAGGTATTTCCAGTGGCTTGAAGAAAAATTAAGAACTGAGCCTG
Organism: Chrysolina oricalcia; assembly: GCA_944452925.2. NCBI lineage: Eukaryota > Metazoa > Arthropoda > Insecta > Coleoptera > Chrysomelidae > Chrysolina > Chrysolina oricalcia. Next base: position 410,169 of record OX101810.2, read on the forward strand.
ATGTTCACGAAGACCAAGAAGCATTTGTTATTAATGAGGAAACTGAAATTAATGTATTAGCTTTAGTACAATATGATAGCACAATTTCCTCAAGGCAGATTGGCGCCGAATTAGCTATAAGTAAGGACTCTGCTAGGAAAATTTTGAAAAAACATCGATTGAAATCCTTCAAGTATCAGTTGCATCAACATTTGTATGAAAATGACGGTGAAAGGCGCTTGGAATATTGTAATTGGTTTCTTCGACAAAATGCTGAGAATCACCTATTTAACTATTATATCTTGTTTACAGACGAGTCAAGATTTACCAACAATGGATTATTTAACAGGAATAATACAAGGTAGGTACTGTACTTTATTTGGATTATTGTCGATAGTCGAAGTGTAAAGTGCTAAAAGTGTGAACAGTCTTTTGTTCCAGGTACTGGGCGATAGCAAACGAGCACCGGTTTCGACAAGGCGGCTTCCAGGAGAGATTTGGTGTGAATGTTTGGGCAGGAATAGTTGGAACTCATATTGTTGGCCCCATTCTTTTTCAAGGCCAACTAACCGGAGAGAGATACTTTTTATTGTATACGAATGAAATTTCGGAATTCATTAACAACCTTCCAGCGGAAATAACTGAGAGAATGTACTTCCAGCAAGATGGCGCCCCTCCGCATAATTCAAGAATAGCGAGAAATTATCTTCAAAATCGCTTTCAAGAGAGACTTATAACAACCCATGGTCCAGTCAGGTGGCCACCAAGGTCACCTGATCTTACTCCGTGCGACTTTTTTCTATGGGGGCATCTTAAAAATAGGGTGTATTCCACACAGCCTACAACTCTACATGAGCTAGAAGTAAAAATTCGTAGAGCTTTCCAAGATATCACGCCCCAAATGTTGAGAAACGTTTTACATGAAAATATCACCAGAGTCAATAAATGTATTGACGCTGAGGGAATGCATTTCGAACATTTGTTTTGAATTTATTTTATCTTTAATCCTATCAATTTGAATTTTTTTTTCGATAAATCTGTTTTTTTGTTATTTGAAGAATAATATTTGGATTTTTTCGTATTTCATTTCAAAAAATTACTTTCTATTATATCATTAGAAAGGAATGGTTATGCTGAATAGTACAGGCAAGAAAAAGTTGTATGTTCCTATTTAAGTTATGGACCTACAGAGTATTGTTTTTTTCCCAATTTTTCCAATATTTTTTTTAACTGTTATCAAGTGACGTATGGTTTCCATAGCCAACTTTTCAATTTTTGGCTTTCATTTTGCTTCCACGGCCTACTCGGTGAATTTCAATAATAATTTTTTTCTGATCTAGTTTCTGGTTAGATACCAACTTGTGATATGTCATTAGAGAGGGAATTGAATGCTGAATAAAGCGAAAAGAAAAAAAAATAGTGTTTCCATTTAAAATAAGAAAGTTGATGTTACTTCCGGTCAGACCGGAAGTTAACTTCGACATGTCAATATGCTCGAATTCTAGCTCTTATGTCATTATATCGACGCTCCAAATTTCACAAACCTACTTCATACAATAACTGAGATATTCCGTAGGCAATACTTCCGTAGCCACCCGGTATATAATATGAAAAAATGTGGAATCCCGCGAATATTACTTCATCTTATAAAAAATTTCCATCTGAATCCGACAATGTACTTGTTTTTCGATTCAGAAGGCTAATTTATTGAGAAAATGTCACTTTTGAGGATGACTGCATTTTTTCGTAAAAAAATCCATTTACCTGTGACACCTTTCTCGAATTAAATTTTTGAGGTGATATTTTGAATCAGCTCGTGAAGTTAATTCTAAGGGGAAGTTTGCGATTTTTTTAAAAATTGAAAATAAAAAAATTCGCAAATATCGATTTCCTTCTATATAGAATATTGCATTTTTCGACTTCGATAGTCTGGGAATATTTAAAAAATGCGAAATACGGCGAAGATTACTTCATCTTATAAAAAAAACCCTTTGAATCCGAGCATTGATGCGTTTTTTCATAGAAAATATTGTTCTTTTCCAGCAACCCCTATGTCAAATTCAATTTTTGAGACGTTTTTCCAAATCAGCTCGTCTTATACTTACTTTGTCAATAAGAATAACTCTTTGAACAATAAAGCATATTTATTATTATCATGATTATTATAAACCTATTATTTGTCGGTTACTACTAACAGACATTGGAGTAAACATTGACGTAAATTATTTTTTCTACGACCATGTCTGTAAACGTCAAAAATCGCACTGTCAACATTCCTTGTAAATGACATATAACAATAACATGCACGTAATGAGATCTCATAACATACACGTGCGTTTTGAGAAGAAAACTTAAACTTCTTGGTTTAATTCAATTACAATCAAATTTTTATTTACGTAAGACTTTATTTGGTCTGTTTACACAAATTTAGTCAATTAAAAAACATAAAAACTTTTAGGATTGAAAGAGTGGTGCCCCTAAATGTAGACAGCACGTTATGCAATTTCTTTAAAAATAGGACACCTTTTCTTAAGTAGCATGCTATGAAAATGAATGTCATGTCATTGATATTGTCAATTTCTTGAACAAAATATAATTGTATCGGAACATTTTCTCAACTTTATCTACGAATATGTCTGATAGTAGTGAAAGTGATGAAATTATGAGCACTCCACCGAAGATTTTAGAAAAAGCTCAAGCTGCCACACATAATTTGTTACCGCTGAAATCTATAAAACCGGTAATCACCATTAAATAATCAGGCACAATCGATTTACAATTATTGTTCAATTGTTATTAAAAACTATTATAATAAAGTCTAAATGATTGCGATGTTTTTTATTTAATGGAAGCAATTGAATGGGCGTAGAAAAAGTATAGTACGTTACACGAGTTGTAAGCTCACGCACTCATGAAATTTATGCACTCGCGGCTTCGTGCATAAACTTTTTCATTTCGTGCGTAATGTGTTACTTACAACTCTTGTTACGTAATATACTAATATTATCGATTATATGTGTTTCCATACACGTTTCCAATATTCAAGACGTTTGGAAATTTTCAGCCCAAAATAGGAAGTTCTTCAATCAAAGATGCATTCGGACCTCAATTGAGCGATGATTCTCAAACGACTTTACCTGGAACACCACTGCCATCTTTAGTTCAAGATTCTAGCGAAGAATTCCCAGAAATATTGACCCCAGTGACGCCCGTTGAAAAGGAACAGGTAACAGATTTAAAACTAACTGCTTGAACAGTGGCAGGAATATCCGTTATTTTTTCTTTCTTAGGTATCAGATCCGGAAAGTCTATATTTTCGAGATGGTAGAAGAAAAATAGACATGGTCCTAGTTTATGAGGAAGAGGAGTTAGGCGTAATGACAGAAGCTGAGGCTAAAAGGCGAGATAGGAGGAAAGTTTTCCAGGTGAACTTCAGTTATATTTCATAAAAATGTTACCTCTGACAATAATCAACTTTCAGGAAAATCTAATGAAAGAAGGTTTAGAACTGGAGTTGGAACACAAAGATTTGTCTTTTGACGGAAAAACTTGGTTTCTAAAAATACATCTCCCTTGGAAAACTAAAACAAGATACGCTGCTGTGATGAGTATGAAGCTACCAATAAAAAGATTCATCACCATTTCGGTGAAGGCATGGGTAAGTATCCAAAATCATCTTACGACTATATACAGTGCGTTTTATTTTAAGTAGAGACAATTTCATTATTTAGAGAAATGGCAAATCAGAAATCTTGTTTGGATCATATTTTTATCAAAAGTAAAAAAACTAGTACTCACTTCAAACCAATAATATTCAGATATAATATAACAGATCATTATCCTATTATCCTACAAATTGATTGTGAGAAATATATTGAAATTACTCGTCAAAAATACAAATATTATATTGATTACAAAAAATTACTAGAGCAATTCTCATATGCTGATTGGAACACATATTTTCAATTAGAAAATGCAGAAAAATTGGAAAATTATCTCATAAATGAAATCAAAACATCCATTGATAAAAGCACTACTCGTGTAAAGATGAAAAATAAATCCAAAAAAAGAAAAAAAATGGATGACTGAAGGAATAATGAATTCTGTAAATAAAAAAACAGATTTATATCAAAAACTTAAAAAGAGTTACGAAAATTTGGAATTGGAAATTGAATATAAAAATTATAAAAATAAATTAACTCAAATTATAAATGAAGCCAAAATAATATATTGTAAACAAGAAATAGAAAAAAACTGTCATTCTTCTAAAAAGTTATGGGACAATATTAACAAATTATGCAATGAAACACAAAAACCTGTTTCATATGGTATAAAGTCAATTGAGTTGAAAAATCAGACAATAACTGATGAAAAAGAAATAGCTAATGAATTTATAAACTATTATAGTGGTGTTGGTAAAAATTTAACAGAACAAATAGTGAACAATAATAATGAATCAAAAACATCAACAAGTTGCCTAAAAACCATATACATTGAGGGAACAAACCGAACTGAAGTTGAAAATGCAGTAAAAACTTTGAAAAAAAAAAGAAATCTCCAGGTGCGGACGGTATTACAACTGAAGTCTTGCAAACATTAATTGATTCAATTTCTGATCCCTTAGTACATCTTTTAAATGTTATATTTAAATCTGGAGTATGTGCCAGTTCTTTCAAAATTGGTATTATAAAACCAATATGTAAAAGTGGTAATAAAAATAAAATGTAAAATTATAGGCCAATCACTTTGATATCAAGCATAGCAAAAATTTTTGAAAAAATATTAAATGTTTCCACTGAACATGCAATTTGTCACCTCACTTCTCATATCTACAACTCATTGGATAATAACGCACCAAATCTCAGTATATTTCTTGACCTAAAGAAAGCATTCGACTCTGTATGTCATGAAATACTGCTAAAAAAACTGGAACTTATTGGTTTCCGTGGAATAGCTTACAAATTAATGAAGAGTTATATTTGCAATAGAATACAACATGTAAAAATTAACAAAACTGTTAGTGATCCAATGGCTTTTTGTTATGGAGTACCGCAAGGCAGTGTTTTAGGTCCAGTACTATTCAATATATTTCTCAATGATCTTTTTAAATTAAATAAATGCATTTGCGGATGATACTGTTATTTTTTATAATGCTTCTACCTGGACTGCATTGAAACAAACTGTACAAGAAGATTTAAAAATAATGAAATGCTGGTTTGACAAAAATTTACTTACAATAAATTTTGATGAAACTTATTATCTCCCATTCACCTGCTTTGAAAATTCTTTACCAAATTTAAGCCCACTTGAAATTGACAGTAACTTTAAAATTCATGAAACTGAATGTATAAAATATCTAGGAATCAAATTTGACAGACATTTGAGATGGGACCATCAAATTTCCTTCCTTGTGAAAAAATTGAGATGTATTCTTCCCAAATTGAGATGTTATACTTTTCATTGATACAGTCTCAATAATTGACCTATGGCATTCTTGGATGGGGTGGAGTAAAACAAAATTTAATGTATAATTTGGAAGTGATACAAAGACACATTTTAAAAATAATTTATAATCGAAATTTTATGTTTTCTTCTGATGTTCTTTATAAAATAAGTAGAAAATTTGATATTGTTGAGTTATTTATATATAGAATGTTGATTTATATGTTCAAAAACAAAAATTGCATCAATTTTAGTAATCATTCATATAACACTAGAAATAAAAATAAATCCACTAGAAATTATACAAATATTATAGGAAAAGTTTTCGATATAGTTCCAAAAGAGATTATAAAAACAAAATCTTTTTATTCATACAAAATTAAAGTGAAGGATTGGATACTCAAAAAAGATCGTAATTTTTTTCACAACATGATAAATGTATGAATCTTTCAACTCAATAATTTCATTTCAATAATTTTATTTGAAGAAATTGTTTAATTTAATGTTTTTATATTTATATAGTAGAAGGGTAGTCTTTGCTGACTAGTTAGGATACAAAACAGGAAATATATATAGTCAAAGTAAGGATCTTTGCACATATGTCTGACAGATATAATTCAATATCTGTCGAGGTATTAGCCAGAGAAGTAGTTGTTTTCTGTCGGACATATGCCATACAATCTATACAAAGGTATAGTGAGTTCCTAAATGATTGTATTCGACTGTTTTACAGTCACTGGAACATTTATTGCTCCTTGAAACAAGTATTCAGCATATATATATATATATATATATATATATATATATATATATATATATATATATGTATATTTCTCACCTCACTACAAGTTCCACTTCGTGAGGAAATTTTCTAGTTCATTCATACCTTATATAATGTATTATATAAAAAAATTGTAATCTATTATGAATAAACTTTATTATTATTGTTATTATTATTATTATAATGGGTCAGTTGAATTTCGAAAACTGTTTTTTTAGAAATATAGTACTCCGAGATCTCTATATCTTGGTAGAAATTGTTTAAATATTCCACTTTTCCACGGCCTACTACGATAACAAATAATACTGCAAAAACGAGGAAAGCATAGTAGGCATTTTTTTACAAAAAAAAATATATTTTTTTGATTCAGGCATATCTGGAAACCCCAAATCCCATGTTTCAATATCGTAACATATACCGAGTGTTCAGAACTTGAGTGCAAAAAATAAAAAATTCTATAGTTTTAGAGAGTGCCCTGTGTAAACACTACTGAATTTAGCAAATTTTAGATTGCCAATAAATCAACAGTCACCTAGTGTATCAATTCACACAATAACTATTGAATAACGTTTACTTTTCCTTCTTTACATCATTCAGGATGATAAAAAGGACCAAATGAAATCAGACACGACATTTTCGAAATGGCAGAAGAAATGGAGAGAATTCTTTGAATTTAATCACGACTTGATCAGCCAAGAACCGTCATTTTATGATGCCACCGAAGGAGGAGATCGGGAAGAGCAGTGAGTATGCTAATAAGAAGCAAATGAATATACAGTTTGTCCATAACTTTTGAACGGATCAAAATTTTTCTTTTTTTTATCAAATTATAGTTCATAAATTGCTCTTTGACAACAACAAATAATGTATACCTTTCAAATGGTAGTTAGGTATATCTGCAAGAAAAAAATCTAAATGGGTCAAATCAGGCGAGCGAGCTGGCCATTCAATAGGACCCTTCCTACCGATCCATCTTCCCGTAAAATGTTCATTCAAAAAGTTAGTTTCGTAGAAACAAGGAGGTGACCGCCTTGTTGAAAATGAATATTTTCGATGTTATATCGAGTCACCTGAATAATTTCCGTAAAAATATCTTCTTGTATCATCCCTAAATATCGGACTCCTTTAAATTTTTTTACCAAGAAATATGGACCAATGATACGGTTGCCTAATATATCAGACGAAATATTAACTTTTTGGATGTATTGAGTGTGCGTGTTTGTCTGGACTCATGAGGATTTTCAGTGCTCCAATAGCGGTGCATGATTATTTCTATTGACACACAGTTTATGAACTATCCATTTGATCAAAATTTTAAGAAACATTTTAATCCGTACGAAAGATATGGAATATATTGAATATTATATCTGATTCATTTCAGATTCGTTGTAAAAGATAGGGTAACAAGTTATTCCAGTGCTCAAAGGAGTTTGATAGTAATGCAGATTTTGTTGAGAGTGAAATTTGACGATACGGACAAGGTATTTTTTTCACTTCATATATAACTATAATTTCTACATGTCAATTTAAAATTTTCTTCAATTATTAGTATCAGTTTAAATTGAATCAGTTGCAATAAAACGTTATTCATCTTCTTATGTTTAATCAGTTTAATGGTATGCTAATTTTGGACTTTCAGTTTTGTTTTACAATATCAATAAATTTAAAATTTTAAAACGGTTTTATGGAATTGTTACAGGTCGGGATCAGAAGGCTTCTGAATGACTATACATATATTGCCTGTTTTCCATTACACGAAGGAAGATGGAATAAAGAATGTAGTGACGGAAAATTGTTGGACAGAAGGGTGAGCAAGCTTTAGTCAAGCAATGTAAACAGGAAAATAATGAGACGTTTTTGAGCATTTCAAATGTTTTCATATTTTGATTAATATTGCAGCATTGAACATTTCATTGGCAATACCTGAATACTGCTCTTCTCTTCGGGTCGTGCCCTTTAACTCATTGCACGTGCTTCAAATGCTCACTTGTACACTTTTATCAACATATACTATTTGCGCCTACCCCATATTAACATGTCTGTTTAATGTTCTTCAATCGTCCATCAATAGGGGTCATTAATGAACGATTTGTTATTAATGCATGATTTCGAGAACGTTCGGAACGTTAACATTTTCTTTTTCGGAAACGGAATGGGCTATTATTGTAGCAATTTTGTTCTTCGAAGAGATACTTTCTTCAATATAGCTTTCCGCTACCGTACTACTCTTCCATTGTCCATGTAATTTTAGTGTTTCAAAGGAAGCACCACCTTGAACAAGAAGCGTTGACGACGCTCGGCGTAGACATTGTTCGGTGTAACCTTTCGGGTTTTCCAAATTAAGGTATTTCGCTATGATAGAAGGAACACTTCCTATAGTGTTTTTACCTACAGGTAACTCAATGCATTTCTTATTTCTGTAGGTTAAAAAAACCTACGTTGTTTAAATCCGTTTGATCGTAGTGCAATGTACTTTTTAACTAAGTTCAAGGCTCCTATTTCGCTTTCTTCAACAATGGTGAAACTTTTCGAGGTGCAGGTCTTGGTTTCTGATACCTTGATCAGTAAAACTGCTCCTCTATCTTTAATACTTCTACCGCAGGCTATTTTGACTAGCTGATTCCGAATATCACCTCGAAAATCGGAATCGACATTTTCTTAATGAATTGGCATCCTAATTTGAAAAACAAGTAGATACATTTTACGATTCGAATGTAATTTTTTTACAATATGAAGTGTTATTCGCAGAATTCTTTATTTTTGAAATATTCCCAGGCAATCAAAGTCGAAAAATGCAATGTTCTATATAGGAGGAAATCAAATTTAGCGAAAATTTTTATTTTCCATTTTTCTAAAAATCGCAAACATTCCTGATATCGCATATCTCTGAGCGGCATTATGCAATCCGATATCGTTCTGCATAAAACGCTGCTTCAGCAGCATCACAACCTCCACATTCACCACAAATTTTTCATGATATAGCTCGTATTACAGTATCAACGACGCTATGTTTTAAGTACTAGAAAGACTTTAAAGAGAAACGTTCTCAATTGAAAATTGAATCAATACATGACTCCTCTGGAAATGGAAAAACCCTACGAAAAAACAGCGACTAAATTCCAACTTTCAGTCGCAGATGATTCCACAACTGACTTTATGAACATTCTGTTCATATTTTCAATGAAATCTACTAGAAAGACATTCCAACAAGACAGAAGAGTTGAGTTTGCTTATTTACTTCTTAGTTTACCTACACTGCAGCAAGTTTTTTCCTAATTATTCATAGGTTTTATACAGCTATTTCAACAAATAGTGTATTTTTGTCTCAAAATCGGAATTATGCCATGATTACCATGTTGCGACGCCCATGGTTTGATTTGACAAGACGATAAATAAATCGTAAACGGACGTAAACAAACATGATCGCCAAGTTAAGAGTGAATATAACATGGAATCCCAACCTGGTCCCCGAGTGCAAACGGATATATCCGACAATGTCCATTTTTAACATGATTCGGGCTGAGATGTTTCTAAACAACGTCGGGTATGTTGCTTTCAAGAAAGAGACAGAGAAGCCCTCTCTATGTCTTTTATTGCTCGGAGATTTCATCACGTCTTAAGCCTCCAAATGCGCCCATTACCATAACAACTTTATGTAGCAGAAAAGTATCATCTGGAGCTTTTCTTATGAAAAGTAATACTTGTCCACATACCAACACCTTTGATTTTTTAGGAATGTATTCTTTTGATTTAACTTTCAGAAAGGCCATCAGTTGACTGAATGCTAGATAGATAGATAGATATCATTTATTTTGCCAAAGATTACATTGTTGCAATATAGCAATAGTCAATTAAATAAATAAACAAACAAATATATATAGGTACATACTTAGATTAAAATCACACATTAAAAAAAAAATATAATAATAAGTAGACACTGGGTATATAATGTACAACACAAACAAACAGATCAATTAAAATACTCAGACACATGATAAAAACACTTATCTATTAAAAATTCCTGGAGAGTCTTCCTGAACACGGTTAAGCTCTCAATATTTTTAATTTTTTCTGGCAACTTATTGAAAATACGCAACCCCAAATATTCGGGTGAGTTATAGGTTATACACATTTTTGCAAATGGTACACTAAAGTTATTTTTACTCCTGGTATTCATTGAGTGAATATCTTTGTTCAGTTTGAAACTGTTTTTATTTTTGAAAATGTATAAAGACATTTCCAAAATATATAGGGAAGTAAGCGTTAATACCCTAAACTCTGCAAAAATATTCCTGCAAGAATGTGTATATTTTACACCAGCAATACATCTGATGATGCGTTTTTGAGAAATAAACACATCTCCTGCTAGGGTGCTGTTACCCCAAAGACAAATACCAAATCTAATGCGGGAGTCTACTTGTGCATAATATAAATTCATCATCTGTCCTCTAGTTAGAACACATTTAACATTTTTGAAAAGATAATTTATCGAATTCAGTTTGGAAATCAGTGTTTCACAGTGTGGTTTCCAACTAAGAGTTGGATCAATCTTGATTCCTAAAAAACTGATAGCCTCTACATTGTCTCGAACCATACAGTTGTTAATAGATATATTAAGTGGTTCACACACTTTTTGTCGGTTATGAAATGTCGCTAATTGAGTTTTTTCAGTATTGAAAAATAGTTGATATTCATCAAACCACTCACGTGTTTTTTCTAATAAATTTGTAATTTCGGTACTTATGTTTCTTGCTGATGGATTTGAAATGATTAAAGATAAGTCATCTGCATACATTGTGAAAAACTGATTTTTCAGAAATAAATCGAGGCTATTTACATATATTAAGAAAAGACAGGGCCCCAGCACCGAGCCTTGTGGCACACCAGATTCCACTGAAGTGTAGTCTGAATTATATTTTTTTATTTTAGTTAGATCCATATGCTGTATTTGGACGAATTGTTTCCTATCCTTCAAAAAAGATGATATCCAGCTCAAAGGTTGTCCTCTTATTCCAGAGTCATATAGCTTTGATAGTAGAGTATCATGATTGACACAGTCGAATGCCTTGCTCAGATCACAAAAAATCCCAACAGGACACTCGGCCGCCTCAATACATTTAATAATTTGATTATAAAAAGAGTGGATTGCCGTACCAATAGATTTTCCTGCACGAAACCCATGTTGTTTTTCTGTTAATATTTTAAATTTTACTAAGAAATTATCGAGACGTGATAAAAATGCGTATTCAAAAATTTTTGAAAACGAAATAGGAACCGTTACTGGTCTATAGTTTTCAAGAAGTGATTGGTCCTTTTTCTTGAATATTGGAATAATCTTACCCACTTTCAAACAGGAAGGAAATGTGCCTGAAGTGAATGATAAATTCACCAAGTAAGTAAGTGGCTTTTTCACAGAAGATATGATCTTTTTCACTAAAAACATAGGTATATCATCAGACCCAGAAGAACTTTTATTTTTTAATTTGTGTTTGAGAAGTATTTCTAATTCATCTTCTCCATAAGGGGTTAAGAAAAAGGAATCATATCTGATTATTCTACAATCTAATACATGGGTTCTATCCTTGTTAGTCAAATTATCAATTATTGCTTTGGGAGCATCTGTAAAAAAACTGTTAAAAGATGATATATTAATGTTTTCTTTAACAATCATTGTTGATTTTAGCTATGAGTATTTGGTCCATAGACTATTTGCACTATAATGTAAAATAAATAAAAAATATTAATATTTTTCATGAGATAAACTCACCAGTTCCTGGAAGTATTCCATTAAGACAGTTTCATTTACGGTATTCACTCTGTTTTCATCTTTCCATTTCAACAAATGGTCATACTCGTTCTCGTATAAGTATTTGGATTTCACAGGCAGTAAATTTCCTAACGCTTTTTCATCTTTGAGCGTCACATTCTGTGGGATCTCCATAATTATTATGAACACAACTGTTTTTAGTTTCCTCCACTAACAAGCTTGTCAATTCTTACAAAAATGCTGCGTCATTTTATTAAATAAACAACCCTTAGCGACCTCTTTAATGTTTCCATGGCAATTGCATTGAAGCTCACTTGTGCTCAGTTGTGCTCAGAACGCAGTAAATACTATGAGAAGAAATTTATGAAGTAAACAACTTCGTTTAAGATAATTTTTTCGTGAAAAATAAAATCTTGTATGCACCACGAGCGTTACTAGATCCTAAAAATGTATTTATAACTTAACATTTTTAGAACCAACCGCCAACTTGTATAAGCCAAAGAGTTAACTGGATTTCAAATCTATATAATATAAAGTGAAAATTTGTTCATTCATTAATTTCATTCGAATTAAACAGAAAGTTTCTAATTTAAATACACGATCATGAAACAACACTATGTAAGCATGGGAACTAACTTTGGAAAAAATCAATATACCATGATGGTATAGTAATTTACAATTCACTTCCAACTGAAATAAAAAATTTAAAAAAGTGACGATTTTCAAGAGTACAATCAAAAAATATTTTCTTTGTTGAATCTTAATTGAATTCATTGATCCTCATAATCGTTGCAGTAACGTTGGTTACAAATAAAGGTGGTATGAAAACAGAAAGTCCTATTTCTTATTTTTCGTGATTTATGATATACGAGGATGTATTGATATCTAGTTAGCCTAGACCAGTTCCCTGCATAAACAAAATATTGCGTTACCATAGCAACGAACAATAACTCATTAGAAGTGTCAGTGTAAACTTTGACTTCAAAAAAGTAAACCAGAGTTACGCAATAAATTTAAAGAAAACTATGTCCACCGAAATTGTGAAAATTGAAGAATTGGAGTATCGAGCCATCATCAAGTACCTGTATTTAAAAGGGTTAAGAGGTAAGCAGATTTACGAAGATATGCTTGGTGATCAATGTCCTTCGTATGCGAGTGAAAAATTGGACTGCAAGCTTCAAAAGAGGTAAATTTTCCATTGAAGATGATGATCGATCGGGATGGCCAGTTTCTGTGTCAGTCCCCGAAAATATCGATGCAGTTCATGACATGATTTTAACAGACCGTCGAATTGGGCTAAAACGGATATCTGAAGCACTGAATATTTCATACGAACCAGTTCGTCATATAGTTCACGTAAATTTGGACATGAGAAAAATTGCTGCAAAATGGATCCGCAAATGTTTGAATGTTGACCAAAAGCGTGCAAGGGTGGTAGCATCGCGTTCGATCTGTGCTCGATTTGAAAACGATGTAGACTTCTTAAACCGAATTGTTACTATGGATGAGACTTGGGTACATTTCTACGATCCAGAAACAAAGCAACAATCGATGGAAAGGCGACACTCCGGTTCTCCAAGACCTAAGAAGTTTCATTTCATTTTTCATTTCATTTATTAACAGTCACGAAAGAATATAATACAGTAACATGACTATACAATACACTAATGCGACAATGTCAGAAGGTGGATAATTCCAAAAGACTAACCAATTTGCCAAAAAAAGAAAAAAGAACACGACATATAAATGTATAAATAAAAACAGAGATTTAAAAACAGATAGGAATGATCAGAAATCACCATAAAATTCTTCCAGCGAATAGTAGGTTTTTTTCAATAATAACTGTTTCATGTCCCTCTTGAACAAGTGAATATTTCTCGAGTTCTGTATATATTTAGGAAGGGTATTAAATAGTTTGCAACCATTATAAAAGATACCCCTTTGATATAGGCTGGAAGAATGTTTCGATGGAAGCAATCTGTTTTTCATACGAGTTTCATAGGTATGTTCTACTATTTCAGATTCAAAATATGATTTATTTTTGAAAACAAAGCAAACAACATCATAAATATAAATCGATATCATTGTAAAAATTGAGAGGCTCTTGAAGTGTTCTCTGCATGATTCTAGTGGTCCGATTTTTGACACGATACGGACTGCCCTTTTTTGTAACATGAAAATTCTATGAGCATCCGTGTAGTTCCCTCAGTGCATTATACCATACTTCGGGTTTGAGTGGAAACAACCAAAATATAATTGTTTGACAATATTCTTGCTACATTGTTGGGATGATATACAGAGTGCATAGCAGGTTTTAGCAAGTTTCGAATTATTGATATGTGTGTCCCATTTCAAGTTACAGTGGAGGGTGAGACCTAAAAGTTTTGTTGTGTCAGAGCAACAAATATCAGCGTTGTTCAGAGCAATAGTATTGGGAGTTACAACCTGAGAATGGCCAGTTCTAAAAGTAATCAATACTGATTTTTCATTATTGAGACACAGACAATTTTTCTCAACCAATTCACTCACATTCTGATACACTTGATCTGCTTGGGTTATAACATCACCAATGTTATCGGACACAAAAAGAAAATTAGTATCGTCAGCATAAGCTACGAGTCGAGTAGTAGCATGACTCATCTGTTCTAGTAAATCATTGATATAAATGAGAAACAGAGTGGGCCCCAATATGGATCCTTGTGGTACTACAACCCTAACTGGAATCGAATCAGAGACAAAGCCATTGCATTTGACCTGTTGGTATCTATTTCCAAGATAAGAATCAAACCACTGAAGCGCAAGGCCCCTAATGCCATATCTCTGCAATTTGTATAGGAGAACTTCATGATTCACGCAATCAAAGGCCTTGGAGAAATCAATAAACAATCCTAACGCAACTTTTTTCTTGTCTAAAGCCTTAGTAATCTCATCAACAAACTCACACAGAGCTGTGTCGGTACTCTTATTCTTTAAAAAACCATGCTGGCAATCTGAAAGCCTTTTATTTTCCATCAGGAATTTCAGAAGCATTTTATTCACGAGAGTCTCAATTACTTTCCCAAAGCTTGAGCATAAGGTTATTGCCCTGTAATTGGTGATTTGTTCCGTATTGCCTTTTTTATGTAACGGGATAACACTGGCTTGTTTCGATTTAGATGGAAAAACTCCCTTAGATATAGATAAGTTGACTATATGGGTAAGTGGTTCGTTAATTACTTCGCCTATTTTTTTAAGTATTGTATTCGATATTTCGTCACAGCCTGATGAATTAGAGTTTTTCATGTTCTTTATTACGTCTATAACCTCATAAGATTGAGCTGGACCAAAGAACAGAGAAACATTGCTGGTTTGTATACTGCTATCTATGAAATCGTAGTCAATTGATTTCGTGATATCATTTGCAGAGGTAAAATGACCAGAAGTGAAAAAATTGTTGAACTCGTCGGCACAGTTTTCAATCCCAATTTTATTTCCATTTACATTGAGCTCAATGCGCTGATTTGACTTACTTTTCCGACCCGTGGTGATGTTAACTATGTCCCAGATAGTTTTGCCTCTATTATTCGACTCTGATACTTTCTGGTCAAAGTATCTTTTTTTATTTTCGGACAATTTGTTTTGGTATCGTTAATTGACCTCTCTGAATATTGTCTACTTGAATCTGCATATAGAGAGACTTCTTCTTTTAACCTTACAAGTTCTGGCGTTTCGTGTCCAAAAATCTGCTGGAAAAGTTCTTGCTTCAGTTTTTTGGGATTGCCATGGAGTAATCGTGATTGATTTTCTGGATAAGGGTAGAACAATAACTGGAGATTACTATTCGACATTACTGACCACTCTACGGGAAAAAAATTAAAGAGAAAAGACGCGGAAAGCTATCCAAAGGTGTTTTGTTTTTCAGGACAATGACCTTGCAAACAAATCTCATGTTGTCATGCAAGAAATTCGTGATTTAGGGTTTGAATTACTAGAACACCCCCCTTATTCACCAGATTTGGCTCCGTCCGACTATCATCTCTTTCCTCAACTGAAATAAGTTCAAAAGGTCGTAAATTTTCTTCCAACGAGGAGGTAATGAAAGCTGTGGAGGTCTGTGTTGCAGAGCAAGAAGAAACATTTTTTTTGAAAGGTCTAGAGACGTTGCAGGTTCGCTGTAATAAATGTTTCCAATTAAGAGGAGAATATGTTGAGTAATAAAATATTTTGACATTGAAATTTTGTTTGGTCTATAGTAGGCTATGAATTTTTCAATATATCCTCGTACCATGAATCGATAATTCTACTTATTCCTTACTAATTGCAGTTATTATATCTGGAATGGGCAAGACCAGGGAGATGGATGAAAAGACAACCTCTTCATTTAGTAAGGAAATATTTCGGAGACAAAATTGCGTTATATTTTTGTTGGTTGGGATTTTATACGAAAATGTTATTCGCTCCCGCAATAGTTGGAACCTTATGTTTTTTATATGGTATATTCACCATTGACGGAGATGACAATATACCGACGTGAGTATGTACCTGAAAAGTGATTGCTCCACCTGCAGTTTGCCATACTCGAATTTTGTTATCATTATTATTATTATACTTTAAGGAAAGAAATCTGTGATAAGAATGGCCCCGGAAATATTACACTATGTCCAATGTGTGATAAGGCCTGTAAATATCAAACGCTAATAGATAGTTGTAAATTCGCTAGGTTAACGTATCTCTTCGATAATCCAGCTACTGTGTTCTTCGCAATCTTCATGAGCTTATGGGGTACGTATACAAATATTTTTTTATATTTCGTTTCTTCTATAGTCCATACAATAAAGGCATGGAGTAATAAACCGCTCAGGTGCATCGATTCCATAGACGTACCGTAATTTCTTGGACCGAAACCCAAAATATTTCAAGGACCAGCCCTTATGAAACTGTATGTACAGGGTGTCCCAAATTCGAGCCTCATCATTGGGATCTCGGAAACCAGAAGAGATACGAGGTCGGTTAAATGGAGGCAAAGTTGCGCAATTTGGTGCTCATTGAAACGCCGCTTTCATATTAGAAAAATTCCGAATACTTCCGAAGATTTTTGGAAAAAACCGATTATTCGCGATTTCATTTTTATTTTTTTGTGACTCTATTTGAATAGATATAACAAAACAAATTTCACATTCTCATTCCTACTTTTTCTGTTCTACAAGATGGTGTTATCAGATTTTCAAACAGACGTTTCGTATTTGAGCTGCCATCTTCAACTTTGGTTTTTTAAATACGGCCCTGGATTTTTTATTATGGATTTTAAAATCTTCTAATGTCCCAAAACATTTATATTAATAGCATTTTCCATAAGAACTCATGTGTTAGAGAGAGACAGAGAATAGATTTTTGGTAAGATCTTAGCAGGACATCGTTAAAATAATTTTTTCGAAAAGGAACGATACATCATTGTTTTAAGGACCTCAGAAGCTCCTAAAAATTGATATAAAAAAATGTGTGATGTTCAACAATAGGCGTGATGTTTTAATTATTCCAAAAAAAATCAAACAAAAACTATAAAATTGAATACCCAATGAAAGCAACCTCAACTTAAATTGCTCCTCACATAAATGTTCAATTATAAATCTTACGTCATTTTGACAAAATCACAGATTCATTAGTGAATATGATTCTGTGATTTTGTTGGTATTTACCGGCTTACCGCTTGATAACAACTGGTAACGATATCGTTAAAAGATAGTGAATAGACCGGTAGCAGTGAAAACTATACTGTTTTTTCATCGTTATGTAACGATACATATTTGCCAAAACATCGCTGAGCAGACGACACCTATTTGGCTCTCGTAACTGTCAACGATAATAGCTGTGTTCAGCAAAAAAATAATTCATACTAGTCCTTTGCAAAATTTGAATTGTAATCAAATAGAAATGGATCACTTCAAGCAGACATTTTGTTTGTAATCATAGAAGAACTGGGAAGAAGGTACTATGATGAGCAACCCTTTCGAAACTCCAGAAGAAAATGTTCGGAAAGATTTTAGATTAATCCGAGAATTGGCTTGGGAGCTATTAAAGGAAATGCGCGATGACTTTGCAATGTGCCGCAGGAACACGAGGATACCTCGTCGCATACAAGTGTGGATGAAAGCAAATTTTCAAATTGTAATCCACCTGCATGAATGCATTTTCGTGTCAGTCTGTGAAGTTTATGGATGGCACGCTAAATGGTCCTTGCAGGGATAGCCCTGATCTCCCTTATTAAGTCTTGTCGTAATACTACAAGATTTTGTGGCGTGTTTCGATAAAGACGGTTTTTGAGAAATTCCCAAAGAAAGTAGTCTAGAGGGTTTAGGTCGGGGCTTCTAGCTGGCCAACGTACGGACCTTGGTTTCCAATCCATTTATTAGGGAATAATTCATTTAATAAATTTTTAACACATCTCCCATTATGAGGTGGTGCACCGTCTTGTTGCCACCATAGTTGACGTAATACGCCCAACGGTTCTTCCATTAAGGAATCCAATATACTGGTCCTTATTAATTCTGCATATCTATCGGAATTTAATTTTCCTTGAATAAAAAACGGGCCGATAATTTTATTGTGCCACATACCGACCCATACGTTAAATGATTGTCGTCCCTGAGGTCTTACTTCTTGATTCTGCCTTGGGTTTTCTATTGCTATTCTAATGCTATTAATATAAACATTTAGAATAAGTGCGATACATCATTTGTTTTGGGACATTAGAAACTTTTAAAATCTATAATATAAAATCCAGGGCCGTATTTAAAAAACAAAGTTGATGATGACAGCTCAAATACGAAACGTCTGTTTGAAAATCTGATAACACCATCTTGTAGAACAGAAAAAGTAGCAATGAGAATGTGAAATTTGTTTTGTTATATCTATTCAAATAGAGTCCCAAAAAAATAAAAATGAAATCGCGAATGATCGGTTTTTTCCAAAAATCTTCGGAAGTATTCGGAATTTTTCAAATATGAAAGCGGCGTTTCAATGAGCACCAAATTGCGCAACTTTGCCTCCATTTAACCTACCTCGTATCTCTTCTGGTTTCCGAGATCCCAATGATGAGGCTCGAATTTGGGACACCCTGTACTTATAGAAGGGGATAAGAATTATTTACAAGCAAGAATTGTAGTAGTAGGTACTCGGTATCGCTGGTATACAGGGTGTCTCAAATTCCATCCTCACCATTGGAATCTCGGAAACTATGAGAGATGCGAAGATGGAAATTGGGGAAAAGTTGCGCATTTACCTGACTAACAATATACCATTGGGAAAGTTCTGAAATTCCGAGTGTTTCCGGAGATTTCCGAAAAAACAGATATTTCGGATAATGGTTTAAATTTTCTTTCTGGCTTTATTTTTCGAAGGATTCGAAAATGAATTCCTTGTTCAATTTATAGAAAAAACTGATAAAATCAGTAATTGTTCACTTTAACGCCCTGTATCTCGAAAGCTGGTCATAGTATCGGATTCAGAATTCATACCTCTGAAGATGGTATGAAAATCAATATATAGTGAGAAAATAGTTACATTTGACCGAAGAAATTTTTGAATACAGGTTTTTCATGTTTTTTGTACTTTTCTCAAATTAGAATACCTTCCTATGAATAAACCACCTTGAATATTTTGGATATTAGAGACACACATATATTTGTGGTATTACTTTTCCCAAATATCAATCCATAAATACAGGGTTTCGAATTAATCCTAAAAGAAAATAATTTTGTCTAGTGGTTCCCTCTGTGAAACACCCTGTATAAAAAATATGTTCTGTGCAATAATTTCTCGTCAAAATACTATATCGAAGAGAACGTTTCAAAAATATGCCTCCCTGACGTCACAGTAGAAAAAGTGAATTTTGGCAAAAAACTACCGTCATACATTCGTGAATCACCTTGTAAATATAAATATTTTTAATCAAACGTATCCACTAATTCCATTACTAGAACATGTAGTAAACGTCTGCATGCAACAGAAATCCAATCTAACTTTAAATAAATAAAAAATAAATCCGAAAATCTGGGCAATTTTCAATTTTAACACCCCGTATTTAGAAAACTAGCCATCGGATTGGGTTGGGCCCATTGACACTTTTGGTTACTGAGTCGGGTACAACAACATACGAAACTTTCAGAAAATTTGACCGGTCACCACTTTACATAAGAAAAGTGCGGGGTCCTTTAACCATCTTCGTATCTCACATAGTCTCGGAGATCCCAATGGTGAGGATCGAATTTGAAACACCCTATATAGTGCTTTCTGGAAATTATTTGTGTGAAAATAAAACTCGGATATCATGGATGCTGAACAAGGACCATCATAGATTGAAACAGATCGGATACTAATACTTGGGTTTAGAAATAAACTGGGACTGGACTGGGACAAAGTTGATGATTATGTTGTGTGAATAGGTTTTGGAATCTGTATTTCAGCGACTGTCTTTCTGGAGCTGTGGAGGAGGAAACAAAGTGTCATCCAATGGGAGTGGGACTTGCAGGGTACAGAACAGGACGAAGAACCGAGACCAGGTAGGTAATGAGCATCCACCATAAAATCATTCCTGCATTATTTCTCTCTCGTAGAATTTGAAACAAGTGTCAAAACATTCAGGACCAATCCAGTAACGAGAGATAAAGAACCTTATTTACCAATATGGTCCAAAGCCGTGAGGCTGGCCGGCACGGGATCTGTAGTATTCTTTATGGTAAATTCAATGAAATACTATTCGCTTGAAAATCTATTAATGGTACTTTTTTCTCCTACCGCTTTCAATAAGATCTTCATTGTAGATGAATTTCATTAACGTAAATATTACCATGGCAACTGCCTCAGAAAAACGAGCAAAACTTCTACATCCTCTGTAGCTGTACGTTTAGAGATCAGAAAACATTTTTTTTCTAACACCTCCTTTGAAAATTGACTCTTCTTCCCTAGTTTTAGGGTTGAAAGTTGCACTTTTACTTCCTAGGGAGAAAAAGTTATATTTTAATTGAATAAAATTTCACATAAAGACAGATCGTTTTTTGATTATATTTTCGTTATATTTTATTTTTCAACAAGTACCATTGACAATTTCAAGATTTATTATAAAAATTAAAATAAGGATGGATTTAGCGAGGGGCAATATATGAAAATATAAATGGAAAAGTTATTGGGTATAACCCTCAAAATGTTGTGCAACCGTAGACACGTGTTTCGAGCTTAAGCTCTCATCAGTACGGTAAAAATCAAGTGCGAAGATGTACGTACAACACTTGGATGTAAAGATAGAAACAAAGGATGTCAACAACAGGAAGCCAACCACACATTTGTGGCTTCGGTTAGAAGACCTTGTGCTTACAAGGTAACAACTAACGTCACCATGGAGGCAGCTATAGTCACCAGCGTGACAATCCTACCCAGGAAAATACAAATAAGGATGGATTTAGCGAGGGGCAATATATGAAAATCAAGTGCGAAGATGTACAACACTTGGATGTAAAGATAGAAACAAAGGATGCCAACAACAGGAAGCCAACCACACATTTGTGGCTTCGGTTAGAAGACCTTGTGCGTACAAGGCAACAAGTGTTGTACATTTTCGCACTTGATTGTTACCGTACTGATGAGAGCTTAAGCTCGAAACACGTGTCTACGGTTGCACAACATTTTGAGGGTTATACCCAATAACTTTTCTACTTATAAAAATTAAATGTACAGTTTGTAACATTGCTGAAGTTTACTATATATTTTTTACTGACAGATTGAATATTAACAAAGGCGTTCACCGAAGGTCAATTTTAGGTCCAATTTTACACTCATTATACAAAGTGTTTCACTTCTCATGGAAACACCCTTGTATCTGTTTCCCTAATTTTTGACGTAGAACCATGAAAATTTCAGCATCGATAGATACAGCATCAATAGATACACTAGAAATGAACTCACTGCACAAGAAGGGTCATCCTACGCGATATACACTGCACGCCAGCAGCGATGGAACTGCCCATTTTTCTTGAAAGTTTCAGAATCCCCAATTTACTACTGATACAGTCTCCTGGAAAATTTTCAGTCCTGGAAGATTCTAATTTATTTTACTTCTTATGGAAACGCTCTCGTTTCTTCGATGAAAAATTGAGTGGTTCCATCGCTACTGGCGTACAGTGCACATCACGTATGATGAACTTTTTTGTGTAGTGAGTTCATTTCTAGGGTATCTATCGATCCTGGAAATTTCAAGGTTCTACGTAAAAAACTAAGGAAGATACAGGGGTGTTTCCATGAGAAGTGAAACAAACTAGAATTTTTCCGGACTGAAAATTTTAATTAGATTTTATTATTTAAAAATATAAAGAGAAAAGTTATTGGGTATAACCCTCATATTGTTGTGCAACCGTAGACACGTGTTTCGAGCTTAAGCTCTCATCAGTACGGTAAAATCAAGTGCGAAGATGTACCAACACTTGGATGTAAAAATAGAAACAAAGGAAGTCAACAACAGGAAGCCAACCACCCATTTGTGGCTTCGGTTAGAAGGTAACAACTAACGTCGCCACGGAGGCAGCTATAGCTACCAGCGTGACAATCCTACCCAGGAAAATACAAATCAGACAGGATTTATTGCGGGGCTATATATGAAAATATAAAGAGAAAAGTTATTGGGTATATAAAGCCCCTTGATGAATCCTTTCTGATTTATATTTTCCTGGGTAGGATTGTCACGCTGGTAGCTATAGCTGACTCCGTGGCGACGTTAGTTGTTGCCTTGTAAGCACAAGGTCTTCTAACCGAAGCCAAATATGTGTGGTTGGCTTCCTGTTGTTGACTTCCTTTGTTTCTATTTTTACATCAAAGTGTTGTACATCTTCGCACTTGATTTTATCGTACTGATGAGAGCTTAAGCTCGAAACACGTGTCTACGGTTGCAC
Source organism: Chrysolina oricalcia (assembly GCA_944452925.2). Taxonomy (NCBI): domain Eukaryota; kingdom Metazoa; phylum Arthropoda; class Insecta; order Coleoptera; family Chrysomelidae; genus Chrysolina; species Chrysolina oricalcia. Next base: position 433,054 of record OX101810.2, read on the forward strand.
AACAATTTGAGGGTTATACCCAATAACTATTCTCTTTATATTTTCATATAAAGTCCCTCTGATTTTTATTATTTATTTATAGTATTCATAAATTCACCATATAGTCATTTCTGATCCAATGAACCTAAGCTACTATTGTAGGTAACATAACTGTAAAATTCCATTATGAATGGTAAAACTATCTCAATTGGTATTTTTAATAAGAAGCAGTTTCATTTTAATAATTTCTGTGCGTGAAGAAACATTTGATAGCGGTAGGAGGAAAAATATAACACCACCAAAAAAATACTCATAAGATTAAATTTTATGGACTTGCTAAATGAACTATTTCAAGAAAAATACAAATATGTTTTTTTTCAGTTAGTTGTAGTTTTATGCGCGGTTTTGGGAACAATAATTTATAGACTGTCTCTCGTCTCAGTGATATACGGTAGTCAATCTTTTTTCCTGAAAAAACATGCCAAAATATTGACATCTGTATCTGCAGCTGTCATAAATTTAATAATAATCATGTGTCTTACTAGGGTAAGTAATCGTTGGAGTGAAAAATGACGCTTCAACACAATTGCAAATCACGTTATGTCTGCTGTGTTAGCACAATTATTTTCAGGACTTCTGGTGCAAATCTCACCCACAAGCGAGTAGGGACAGTGTTGTTCCACAGTAATACATTATACTTTCACTGCGACTGTATAAAAACCCAAATTTAATTATTTGTCAGCACGTTCTTGTGAACACTGCGTAAAATCTTAGTCACAAAAAATAACTATTTATGATACAAGTTCGTAAAGTAGGACTTTTTTGTATGAGCGTGAAGTTTAACAAACACGCGAGTGTTTTTGTTTTTTCTACGCCAATGTCTGTAAAGTCAAAAATCGCACTGTCAACATTCCTTGTAAATGACATATAACAATAACAGAGATCTCATAATATACACCTGCGTTTTGAGAAGAAAACTTAAAACTGTCAGCAGTGCGTAAAAGCTTAGTTCACGCACTGTTGTAGAAAAAATAATTTATTGTTCAGATATGTCGGCTAGAGAAATTTTCTTTCTTCTGAGGGCAATATTTTACTTACTCATAAAACTCGAATATACTGGCTGCCACTTTTATACGAATGTGAAATCAGTCTTTCTTGTCGGAGCCTTGAAATAGTTATTTATGCAACAAGTGCAAAAAGTAAGTTTTTATTGCACTCGACGTGAAATTGTCAACTCGTCGAGTGCATTAAACAATTTTTATAAGAGTTGCATCCCATATTGTTTCTACGTTTGTGCAAAAACTGTTTCTTTTGTGTGGTACTGAAGTGTAAGGAATACATTCTTTGTTCAAATCTAGCTGCTAAAAAAAGTAATATAATAATATTCAAGGAAGCAAATTTTATTTTTATCAAATTGCATTTTCTAGTAATGTAATCCCAGTATGTAATAAATATATAGTTTTCATTGCAGTCGTTTAAATTCATGACAGTCATATTTTGGTATAATTTTCAAATTTGGTGGAGGAACAACATGCCAAACTAGTATTTTTTAAATAGAATACCCTGTATACCATCACAAATTCAGATCATTTGTTGAATTTTGATATCATTTCATGTATACTTATTAAACAGAAAAGTAATCAATAAATATAAAAATATAAAACAACAACAAAAATTAATTGGCGCTCCGGGGCGACTTGATTGATACCAGTGGCGCATTTGCTTTTTCAGCTGCAGGAAATCCCGGAAAAACCTGCAGCACCACATTATCTGAAGATCTTGATCTGCCATATCCTCTCTCTCATAAAATAAAATGTAGGGTGTCTCCAGAGGCTCCATTAAACCCAAGATATCGTCAGAGCATTTAGAAACAAAACTATCGTCAAACTTAAACCAGTCCGTTCCATCTTTCGCCAATGCGTAATAATGGCCACATTCAACGCCGGAACCACAGTGAACAATGACTACATGAAGATTATAATTGTGGTCTGCTAGATTGAGGTGTTCATCTATTTCCAATCTTCGATAAGTTTGGTGCCTCCGCCAGAGGTTGGGTCATGTTTGAAGAGCATCAGTGTTATTATCAGATTGACTGGTGCCTCAGTTATACTCGTTGTCTTATAATTATCAGTCAATTTGGCGCATATTGGACAATACAGTTGATCATCACCAGTTAAGAGTTCTATTTTCATATGATGAAACAGCAAGCTCCGCACGGACTGGCTATCAGACATATCAGGAAATGCTAGTTGAAGCTCCAGAAAGTCACATACGTTTATACTGTCTCTCAAACATGTACCACAACATAAACTAGTGAGGATTTTTCCAGCGAAAGATCTAGAAACACAAGACGAGATAAGCTGTACGGAACCATTTGATCCAAAACGGTCGATACTACTGATTTTGTCATTTTCCTGCTCACGAAGAGTATTCAATAAGAATCCCAAGAATTCGGAACAATCCTCTTGTTGTCCTAACGAGTATCTAGTAGACTTCAAGGACTCCTGGAAATCGACTGGTGGGAAAGATGATAAATTCTTACGAAACTGCAATTGCATAAACAGAGATTTGAGATTGGTGAATAAGTAGGAAACGTTCTCGTTCATTGTTAAAATCTCGTTCTTGAAATTCTTCGTCATGAATAATACTTGTAAAATATGTATACTTATATGTATACTTTATATGTCGTACAAAATTTCAGGAATTCATGATAGTTATATTTTGGTATAATTTGGTGGAGGAACTATTTACCAAACTATAATTCTGCTATCATTTCATGTATACTTTATGAAATTCGGTACCGTCGTTATTAAGTTATTGTACTTTCACTCAAAATGTTAGGTATTGAGAAACACCATTTTTTATCTCAATGAAATTATAGAAGAAATTCTCAGAAATGCATCAGACCACATGAAAATTGGTGACAGTATATTAGGTACCTATTCAAAATATTGGTTGCACCTTTGTTATTGAATTCTGTGAATGAAAAATTATTTTGAATACGAAGGTGTATTCATCAAGGGACCATTAATAACAATGTAATATTACTTGATGCATCAATTCATCAGAATTGTACATACCAGGAAATAGGTTATAAATATCGCAAGAAAGTGACGCCTTAGACATTAAACAGGCTTTGAAACGTCGATTTACTATAGCGATGGTTTATAGCACCTACGTAAAACTTCCATCAGAAATTTTTTTGTCTATCTCATTCAACAAACTAGATATTGCCTGCCACAGAAAATTTGGGACACCCCGGTATATGATGCACAGTCTTTGTCAATAGAATAACGTGCACTAAATTGCACTGAATTTTGTGATGTTTGGCACGCTCTAGTATTTGTATAACGATGAAAAAATTTTCACTCAGTAAAACGGGGAAAAAATCCTTGCTTCTTTTTACTCACATGAATGAATTTTGTTGCATTGAATTGAATATGCGTTTTTATGACGTATTCACCATTCATGTTGTGATTATTTGTTATAAAATACATTGCTCAAAGTAAGATTAAATAGTTGATAATGATTAATTCTCTTCCAGTTTTATCATAGGATAGCCATATATTTAACAAATTTAGAGAGCCCTAGAACTCAAACAGAATACGAAGACTCATATACGTTTAAGATTTTCCTATTTGAATTTATGAATTTTTATTCTTCTTTGATATACATTGCATTTTTCAAGGTGAGCACATTTTCCGAAAATTGGATTTTTAACTGACACTCAGTTGTTTTCAGGGTAGATTTTTCGAATATCCAGGTGATACTGTGAGTAGAAGATCAGAATTTTTTCGTGTCAAAGGTGACATCTGCGATCCAGCTGGCTGTCTGAGCGAGTTATGCATTCAGTTGTCGATAATAATGATTGGAAAACAAGTCTTCAACAATTTTGTCGAACTGTTCAACCCGTAAGTATTCTATGAGTATATTCAAAGCTTCAGGTACTGTAGAAATCAGAGAAATATATTGGCTACTTCAAATATCCATGGTAGTGTTTCAAAACCTCCAAAGAAACTATCAAGTATGAAAATCACTCAAAGTTAAAGTCAGAGTGAAAATATGCTTCACTGGCTCGAAGTTTTTTTAACGGATAAAAAATTTTATATTATTCCGACTATGTAGACCAATTTTCGACATATTTTATTAAGAAAATAGACCACATTCCTTTACCAACCTAATGTAACATTTGTTCAAATTGTTATTTCCGTCAACCGACTGCACCCCTAAGCGCAACCCTTAGAAGTCCTCGAGAGACTTATGTGAGCTAGGGAAGACGCAGCCCTTGCCTTTTAACGTGCGATGCCAAGCACAAGACCGATGACCATACTGGGAATCGAACTCACTTGTAACAGCAAAACATGTATTCAATTTCCTGTTTCGAAATTTTGTTGAGCGATCAAGTAATTAAATGTCAGGTTGACGTTTGTCAAAATTTGATCACTACTGAATTAATTTCTATCAGAACTTCAGTAGAAAAAGTTAAAGATTCACATAACCACGGTGAGTAATATTACTTTAACTGTATGAAAACATATCATGCAATATTTTATATCAGATGTATCCCTTTTAGCGGAGACGTGGTTCAAATCTTAAACTAAAGATAAGCAAATGAAAATTTTCAAATCAGCAATAAAAGGAAAACGTAACTGGTGAAAGCAGTTCAGTCCAGTTTGTGGGAGGAATTGGAAATTCCTTGTTGTTTCTTGGTGTCTCTATACAGAGGGTCTTTCTACACATTGCCCTAACTGAAAGCTGGTGAGATCTTTCTATGTACTAATAGACCTAAGCAAGTGAACCTAGGAAGGTTACTATTTATGGAGAACTTCTACTACCTTATTTGTCAGTTTCAACCGGGATTCGCATAGTTATTTAGATAATGAATAATAGTGGACTTAAAAAAAAAAATAACTTAGATATTAGTCAGATCTATCTACTTAGAAATAATCAATTATTCATCATTCGCTTCATTTCCCCTCATCTTTCATTAATTATAAGTATTGTTAGGCCTTAGGTTGAGGCAATGTTAATTTGTACTAAATGTTCGATATTTAAGTGAATATCAACAATTCTTTTTCAATAATATTTTCTTTTGTTCTGAAACTCCTAAAATCCCACGACTTCCTTCTTATTGAGTATTTATACTAAACATTTATATATAATATCGTAAGAGATATTACAAACCTATCAATGAGAGGCGTACGCCGTACCATCACGACCACCACGGCCTATAAATGGAATATAAATTTCGAAAACTGTCATTGTGAATCCCAATACACTCTTTTGGACAATAAACATTTTACATCTTCTCCGGAGTAAACACGGGATTCTAGATCCTCAATTAAATGGGAGTTATTTGATGAAATGGTAAAACTTTTTTAGAGCATTCTATAACTGGTGGAGGTGGAGAACACATCGATCTAAAACAAAAGATTTATCTAGAAAGCATACGAGGTGGGAAGAAGATTACCATTTGCAAGATCCTGGAAGACTGGCCTTGTTTGATGAATATTTGGAAATGAGTAAGTTCATATCGAATTATTTTCTTAATTCAGAAACATTTATTATGATACCCTGGTTATTGTAGCAATGAATCCAGCAATGTTTTCATAAAAGGTCCTGCCACCGCCATATTTCGTCAGAGCGTTCATGATTGAATGGAAGATTCCAATGACAAAAAAATTGCTGAGCCAACTCTCCCCATAAGCTCGGTATTGTGAAGTATATAAAATAATCATAAAATAATTCAAATCTATTCAAGCAAATTCAAAGTTTCAAGATTCCTCAACCTCAACTTCTGGTTGGGTGAAAACAGCTTAAAAATCCCCTCAAAAAGCGAGTTCTGAGTTGCGACAGTATTTTATTTCTGTCGATGTAATCTTTCATCGTTCTCAACCATGAACGCTCTGAAGAAGTATTGTGGTGGCAGGACCTCTAATGAAAAAATTGTTGAGCCCAACTTTCCCCCAACGGGCGGTAATTTTTTTATGTTGATGGAATCTCTCATTTTTCTCAACCATGAACGCTTTGACAAAATATGGTGGCGACAGGACATCTGATGGAAAAAATTGTTGATTCCAACTATTCCCCAACGTACGGTAATTTTATTGTGTCGATGGAATATTTGATTATTCTCAATCATAAACGCTCTGACGAAATATTATGGTAGTGGCAGTTCCTCTATTAAAAAATTACAGAGCCCAACTCTCCCCCAATGCTCGGAAAATTTTGTTGTCCATGGAATTTTTGATTATTCTCAATCACGAATGTTCTGTAGAAATATGGTTATGGCAGGGCCTCTTATCATAAAATTGCAGAGCCCAACTCTCCCCCAACGCATGATAATTTTTTCTGTCGATGGAATTTTTTATTATTCTCAATCATAAACGCTCAGACGAAATATTATGGTAGTGGCAGTTCCTCTATTAAAAAAATTACAGAGCCCAACTCTCCCCCAATACTCGGTGAATTTTTTTGTCTATGGAATTTTTGATTATTCTCAATCACGAACGTTCTGTAGAAATATGGTTATGGCAGGGCCTCTTATCATAAAATTGCAGAGCCCAACTCTCCCCCAACGCTTGATAATTTTTTCTGTCGATGGAATTTTTGATTATCCTCAATCATAAACGCTCAGACGAAATATTATGGAAGTGGCAGTTCCTCTATTAAAAAATACAGAGTCCAGCTCTCTCAACATATTCGGTAAAAAAATTTTGTCTAAAGAATTTTTGATTATTCTCAATCATGAACGTTCTGACGAAATATAGTGATGGCAGAGCCTCTTATAAAAAAATTGCAGAGCATAACTCTCCCCCCAACGCTTGGTAATTTTTTTCTGTCGATGGAATTTTTGATTATTCCCAATCATAAACGCTCTGACGATATATTATGGTAGTGGCAGTTCCTCAATTAAAAAAATTACAGAGCCCAACTCTCCCCCAATGCTCGGTAAATTTTTTTGTCCATGGAATTTTTGATTATTCTCAATCACGAACGTTCTGTAGAAATATGGTTATGGCAGGGCCTCTTATCATAAAATTGCAGAGCCCAACTCTCCCCCAACGATTGATAATTTTTTCTGTCGATAGAATTTTTGATTATTCTCAATCATAAACACTCTGACGATATATTATGGTAGTGGCAGTTCCTCTATTAAAAAATTACAGAGCCCAACTCTCCCACAATGCTCGGAAAATTTTTTTTGTCCATTGAATTTTTGATTATTCTCAATCACGAACGTTCTGTAGAAATATGGTTACGGCAGGGCCTCTTATCAAAAAATTGCAGAGCCCAACTCTCCCCCAACGCTTGGTAATTTTTTTCTGTCGATGGAATTTTTGATTATTCTCAATCATAAACGCTCTGACGATATATTATGGTAGTGGCAGTTCCTCAATTAAAAAAATTACAGAGCCCAACTCTCCCCCAATGCTCGGTAAATTTTTTTGTCCATGGAATTTTTGATTATTCTCAATCACGAACGTTCTGTAGAAATATGGTTATGGCAGGGCCTCTTATCATGAAATTGCAGAACCCAACTCTCCCCCAACGCTTGATAATTTTTTTCTGTCAATGAAATTTTTTATTATTCTCAATCATAAACGCTCAGACGAAATATTATGGTAGTGGCAGTTCCTCTATTAATAAAATTACAGAGCACAACTCTCCCCCAATGCTCGGTAAACTTTTTTGTCCATGGAATTTTTGATTATTCTCAATCACGAACGTTCTGTAGAAATATGGTTATGGCAGGGCCTCTTATCATAAAATTGCAGAGCCCAACTCTCCCCCAACGCTTGATAATTTTTTCTGTCGATGGAATTTTTCATTATTCTCAATCATAAACGCTCATATGAAATATGGTGGTGGCAGTTCCTCTATTAAAAAATTACAGAGCCCAACTCTCCCCCAATGCTCGTTAAATTTTTTTTCCATGGAATTTTTGATTATTCTCAATAATAAACGCTCAGACGAAATATTATGGTAGTGGCAGTTCCTCTATTAAAAAAATTACAGAGCCCAACTCTCCCCCAATACTCGGTAAATTTTGTTGTCCATGGAATTTTTGATTATTCTCAATCACGAACGTTCTGTAGAAATATGGTTATGGCAGGGCAACTTATCATAAAATTGCAGAGCCCAACTCTCCCTCAACGCTTGATAATTTTTTCTGTCGATGGAATTTTTTATTATTCTCAATCATAAACGCTCAGACGAAATATTATGGTAGTGGCAGTTCCTCTATTAAAAAATTACAGAGCGCAACTCTCCCCCAATGCTCGTTAAGATTTTTTTTCCATGGAATTTTTGATTATTCTCAATCATAAACGCTCAGACGAAATATTATAGTAGTGGCAGTTCCTCTAATAAAAAAATTACAGAGCCCAACTCTCCCCCAATGCTCGGTAAATTTTGTTGTCCATGGAATTTTTGATTATTCTCAATCACGAACGTTCTGTAGAAATATGGTTATGGCAGGGCAACTTATCATAAAATTGCAGAATCCAACTCTCCCCCAACGCTTGATAATTTTTTTCTGTCGATGGAATTTTTTATTATTCTCAATCATAAACGCTCAGACGAAATATTATGGTAGTGGCAGTTCTTCTATTGAAAAAATTACAGAGCCCAACTCTCCCCCAATGCCCGGTAAATTTTGTTGTCCATGGAATTTTTGATTATTCTCAATCACGAACGTTCTGTAGAAATATGGTTATGGCAGGGCAACTTATCATAAAATTGCAGAGCCCAACTCTCCCTCAACGCTTGATAATTTTTTCTGTCGATGGAATTTTTTATTATTCTCAATCATAAACGCTCAGACGAAATATTATGGTAGTGGCAGTTCCTCTATTAAAAAATTACAGAGCGCAACTCTCCCCCAATGCTCGTTAAGATTTTTTTTCCATGGAATTTTTGATTATTCTCAATCATAAACGCTCAGACGAAATATTATAGTAGTGGCAGTTCCTCTAATAAAAAAATTACAGAGCCCAACTCTCCCCCAATGCTCGGTAAATTTTGTTGTCCATGGAATTTTTGATTATTCTCAATCACGAACGTTCTGTAGAAATATGGTTATGGCAGGGCAACTTATCATAAAATTGCAGAACCCAACTCTCCCCCAACGCTTGATAATTTTTTTCTGTCGATGGAATTTTTTATTATTCTCAATCATAAACGCTCAGACGAAATATTATGGTAGTGGCAGTTCTTCTATTGAAAAAATTACAGAGCCCAACTCTCCCCCAATGCCCGGTAAATTTTGTTGTCCATGGAATTTTTGATTATTCTCAATCACGAACGTTCTGTAGAAATATGGTTATGGCAGGGCAACTTATCATAAAATTGCAGAGCCCAACTCTCCCTCAACGCTTGATAATTTTTTTCTGTCAATGAAATTTTTTATTATTCTCAATCATAAACGCTCAGACGAAATATTATGGTAGTGGCAGTTCCTCTATTAATAAAATTACAGAGCCCAACTCTCCCCCAATGCTCGGTAAACTTTTTTGTCCATGGAATTTTTGATTATTCTCAATCACGAACGTTCTGTAGAAATATGGTTATGGCAGGGCCTCTTATCATAAAATTGCAGAGCCCAACTCTCCCCCAACGCTTGATAATTTTTTTCTGTCGATGGAATTTTTTATTATTCTCAATCATAAACGCTCAGACGAAATATTATGGTAGTGGCAGTTCTTCTATTGAAAAAATTACAGAGCCCAACTCTCCCCCAATGCCCGGTAAATTTTGTTGTCCATGGAATTTTTGATTATTCTCAATCACGAACGTTCTGTAGAAATATGGTTATGGCAGGGCAACTTATCATAAAATTGCAGAGCCCAACTCTCCCTCAACGCTTGATAATTTTTTCTGTCGATGGAATTTTTTATTATTCTCAATCATAAACGCTCAGACGAAATATTATGGTAGTGGCAGTTCCTCTATTAAAAAATTACAGAGCGCAACTCTCCCCCAATGCTCGTTAAGATTTTTTTTCCATGGAATTTTTGATTATTCTCAATCATAAACGCTCAGACGAAATATTATAGTAGTGGCAGTTCCTCTAATAAAAAAATTACAGAGCCCAACTCTCCCCCAATGCTCGGTAAATTTTGTTGTCCATGGAATTTTTGATTATTCTCAATCACGAACGTTCTGTAGAAATATGGTTATGGCAGGGCAACTTATCATAAAATTGCAGAACCCAACTCTCCCCCAACGCTTGATAATTTTTTTCTGTCGATGGAATTTTTTATTATTCTCAATCATAAACGCTCAGACGAAATATTATGGTAGTGGCAGTTCTTCTATTGAAAAAATTACAGAGCCCAACTCTCCCCCAATGCCCGGTAAATTTTGTTGTCCATGGAATTTTTGATTATTCTCAATCACGAACGTTCTGTAGAAATATGGTTATGGCAGGGCAACTTATCATAAAATTGCAGAGCCCAACTCTCCCTCAACGCTTGATAATTTTTTTCTGTCAATGAAATTTTTTATTATTCTCAATCATAAACGCTCAGACGAAATATTATGGTAGTGGCAGTTCCTCTATTAATAAAATTACAGAGCCCAACTCTCCCCCAATGCTCGGTAAACTTTTTTGTCCATGGAATTTTTGATTATTCTCAATCACGAACGTTCTGTAGAAATATGGTTATGGCAGGGCCTCTTATCATAAAATTGCAGAGCCCAACTCTCCCCCAACGCTTGATAATTTTTTTCTGTCGATGGAATTTTTTATTATTCTCAATCATAAACGCTCAGACGAAATATTATGGTAGTGGCAGTTCTTCTATTGAAAAAATTACAGAGCCCAACTCTCCCCCAATGCCCGGTAAATTTTGTTGTCCATGGAATTTTTGATTATTCTCAATCACGAACGTTCTGTAGAAATATGGTTATGGCAGGGCAACTTATCATAAAATTGCAGAGCCCAACTCTCCCTCAACGCTTGATAATTTTTTCTGTCGATGGAATTTTTTATTATTCTCAATCATAAACGCTCAGACGAAATATTATGGTAGTGGCAGTTCCTCTATTAAAAAATTACAGAGCGCAACTCTCCCCCAATGCTCGTTAAGATTTTTTTTCCATGGAATTTTTGATTATTCTCAATCATAAACGCTCAGACGAAATATTATAGTAGTGGCAGTTCCTCTAATAAAAAAATTACAGAGCCCAACTCTCCCCCAATGCTCGGTAAATTTTGTTGTCCATGGAATTTTTGATTATTCTCAATCACGAACGTTCTGTAGAAATATGGTTATGGCAGGGCAACTTATCATAAAATTGCAGAACCCAACTCTCCCCCAACGCTTGATAATTTTTTTCTGTCGATGGAATTTTTTATTATTCTCAATCATAAACGCTCAGACGAAATATTATGGTAGTGGCAGTTCTTCTATTGAAAAAATTACAGAGCCCAACTCTCCCCCAATGCCCGGTAAATTTTGTTGTCCATGGAATTTTTGATTATTCTCAATCACGAACGTTCTGTAGAAATATGGTTATGGCAGGGCAACTTATCATAAAATTGCAGAGCCCAACTCTCCCTCAACGCTTGATAATTTTTTCTGTCGATGGAATTTTTTATTATTCTCAATCATAAACGCTCAGACGAAATATTATGGTAGTGGCAGTTCCTCTATTAAAAAATTACAGAGCGCAACTCTCCCCCAATGCTCGTTAAGATTTTTTTTCCATGGAATTTTTGATTATTCTCAATCATAAACGCTCAGACGAAATATTATAGTAGTGGCAGTTCCTCTAATAAAAAAATTACAGAGCCCAACTCTCCCCCAATGCTCGGTAAATTTTGTTGTCCATGGAATTTTTGATTATTCTCAATCACGAACGTTCTGTAGAAATATGGTTATGGCAGGGCAACTTATCATAAAATTGCAGAACCCAACTCTCCCCCAACGCTTGATAATTTTTTTCTGTCGATGGAATTTTTTATTATTCTCAATCATAAACGCTCAGACGAAATATTATGGTAGTGGCAGTTCTTCTATTGAAAAAATTACAGAGCCCAACTCTCCCCCAATGCCCGGTAAATTTTGTTGTCCATGGAATTTTTGATTATTCTCAATCACGAACGTTCTGTAGAAATATGGTTATGGCAGGGCAACTTATCATAAAATTGCAGAGCCCAACTCTCCCTCAACGCTTGATAATTTTTTCTGTCGATGGAATTTTTTATTATTCTCAATCATAAACGCTCAGACGAAATATTATGGTAGTGGCAGTTCTTCTATTGAAAAAATTACAGAGCCCAACTCTCCCCCAATGCCCGGTAAACTTTTTTGTCCATGGAATTTTTGATTATTCTCAATCACGAACGTTCTGTAGAAATATGGTTATGGCAGGGCAACTTATCATAAAATTGCAGAGCCCAACTCTTCCCCAACGCTTGATAATTTTTTCTGTCGATGGAATTTTTTATTATTCTCAATCATAAACGCTCAGACGAAATATTATGGTAGTGGCAGTTCCTCTATTAAAAAATTACAGAGCGCAACTCTCCCCCAATGCTCGTTAAGATTTTTTTCCATGGAATTTTTTATTATTCTCAATCATAAACGCTCAGACGAAATATTATAGTAGTGGCAGTTCCTCTAATAAAAAAATTACAGAGCCCAACTCTCCCCCAATGCTCGGTAAATTTTGTTGTCCATGGAATTTTTGATTATTCTCAATCACGAACGTTCTGTAGAAATATGGTTATGGCAGGGCAACTTATCATAAAATTGCAGAACCCAACTCTCCCCCAACGCTTGATAATTTTTTTCTGTCGATGGAATTTTTTATTATTCTCAATCATAAACGCTCAGACGAAATATTATGGTAGTGGCAGTTCCTCTATTAAAAAAATTACAGAGCCCAACTCTCCCCCAATGCTCGGTAAACTTTTTTGTCCATGGAATTTTTGATTATTCTCAATCACGAACGTTCTGTAGAAATATGGTTATAGCAGGGCCTCTTATCATAAAATTGCAGAGCCCAACTCTGCCCCAACGCTTGATAATTTTTTCTGTCGATGGAATTTTTTATTATTCTCAATCATAAACGCTCAGACGAAATATTATGGTAGTGGCAGTTCCTCTATTAAAAAAATTACAGAGCCCAACTCTCCCCCAATGCTTGGTAAACTTTTTTGTCCATGGAATATTTGATTATTCTCAATCACGAACGTTCTGTAGAAATATGGTTATGGCAGGGCAACTTATCATAAAATTGCAGAGCCCAACTCTCCCCCAACGCTTGATAATTTTTTCTGTCGATGGAATTTTTTATTATTCTCAATCATAAATGCTCAGACGAAATATTATGGTAGTGGCAGTTACTCTATTAAAAAAATTACAGAGCCCAACTCTCCCCCAATGCTCGGAAAATTTTGTTGTCCATGGAATTTTTGATTATTCTCAATCACGAATGTTCTGTAGAAATATGGTTATGGCAGGGCCTCTTATCATAAAATTGCAGAGCCCAACTCTCCCCCAACGCTTGATAATTTTTTCTGTCGATGGAATTTTTTATTATTCTCAATCATAAACGCTCAGACGAAATATTATGGTAGTGGCAGTTCCTCTATTAAAAAAATTACAGAGCCCAACTCTCCCCCAATGCTCGGTAAATTTTGTTGTCCATGGAATTTTTGATTATTCTCAATCACGAACGTTCTGTAGAAATATGGTTATGGCAGGGCAACTTATCATAAAATTGCAGAGCCCAACTCTCCCCCAACGCTTGATAATTTTTTCTGTCGATGGAATTTTTTATTATTCTCAATCATAAATGCTCAGACGAAATATTATGGTAGTGGCAGTTACTCTATTAAAAAAATTACAGAGCCCAACTCTCCCCCAATGCTCGGAAAATTTTGTTGTCCATGGAATTTTTGATTATTCTCAATCACGAACGTTCTGTAGAAATATGGTTATGGCAGGGCCTCTTATCATAAAATTGCAGAGCCCAACTCTCCCCCAACGCTTGATAATTTTTTCTGTCGATGGAATTTTTTATTATTCTCAGTCATAAACGCTCAGACGAAATATTATGGTAGTGGCAGTTCCTCTATTGAAAAAATTACAGAGCCCAACTCTCCCCCAATGCTCGTTAAATTTTTTGTCCATGGAATTTTTTATTATTCTCAATCATGGACGTTCTGACGAAATATGGTAATGGCAGGGCCTCTAATAAAAAAATTGCAGGACCCAAATCTTCCCCAACGTTCGGTAATTTTTTTCTGTCGATGGAGTCTCTGAATATTGTCAATCATGAACGCTCTGACGAAATTTGGTGGCGGCAGGACCTTCAATAAAAAAATTGCATAGCCCAACTCTCCCCCAAAGCTCGGTAATTTTTTTGTTTCGATGAAATCTTTCATTATTCTCAATCATGAATGCTCTGACGAAATATGGTCACATGTATGAACTCCCTGTAAAATTATCTTTTCAATGATGTGCCACACTTAGTACTTTTCCTATTCAAATTGTACGGTTGATTGTGACCAAGGGGTGGGAGAGAGGTATGACAGTTCAGGTTATGATAGAATTGGATTGAAAATCGACGTGTTTTTGCATTTTTATCATACAGTACGATGCAAATGTGTGGAATAAATTCATTATTTCTGAATATAAACATATTCTAGATTTATTTTATTCTACCAACCCTGGTATTGTTTCTGGTAGATTTGTACCAATGTAAATTGTTACTTGATAATTATTACCTAGGTATAACCACTCACTGTATACTTTTTCAACAAATAGAACACGTCGATTTTCTTTTCCGATTGGCCAATTTTTGAACCCCACCTTAAATATATAGGGTTATCCGTATTCGAGTAAAAATTACTTTAGTGATATTTTTAAATGAAACGCCCAGTGTATTTTTCCATATTTTTCATTACAAATCCAGTGATACCAGGTTTGATGGGATTATGTCAAACGGCTGCAGAGATATGAGCAAAAAACTTCTCCATATGCCCAATGAGTGCGACAGAGACTTTTGACCTTCCGAATCGTGAGGAGTCTCAGTCATACTCATTGAACATACGAGGAAGTTTTTTGCCCATACCTCCGCAGCCGTTTGACATAATCCCATCAAACCTGATATCACTGGATTTGTAATGACGATCCCTAACCAAATATGGAAAAATACACTGGGTGTCTTATTTAAAAATATGACTAAAGTAATTTTTACTCTAATGTGGATAACCCTATATACTTAGGGTGGAGTTCAAAAATTGGCCAATCGGAAAAGAAAATCGACATGTTCGAGGAATTTTCCAAAATTTGTTTAGATTCAGAAATAATTAATTCATTCCATACATTTGCATCGTACTGTATATTATTTCCCACATATTTCACAAAACACCGATTATAATATACAGGGTGATTCAAAAGTACTTTGACAAACTTCAGGAGGTGATTCCTCACAATATTCTAATATGAATTGCCCAAATAAATATATGTCCGGAACCGCTTCGTTTCCAAGATACAGGGTGTTGAAGTTTTATTTTGGTTTTTTCAAATAACTCTTGAAATACTGAACTTAATTAAACGAAACTTGGTAATAAGAGGTTTTTGAGGTGTCGAATTCGAACCTGATGTTATTATTTCTCTTACTCGTAGATTCATAACTTTTTTGAGCGTACATCTAGCACATTTTTCAGTAAAAAAATCGATTCCTCTATCATATCTACGTAAAAAAGCTACCCTTGTTACAAGTCGTTGTAAGCAACCATTTTCTAAATATTTGGACTTGAAAATTTCAAGTCAATTAAAGTTATTACCAATATTTTGCATTTTTCACAAGAATGCTTTGGAAAAGAATTTGACGTTTAAGTAAGTAGTTTTGGTAATTACATATTTTGTGACAGTTAAACGTTTTGTTGAAGTTTCCGTAAGTAGAAGTAGAAAACACAAATTTTGAAAAAATGGATTATTTAAACAATAATGCTCATTTGGCCGATATGCATTTCGTTTATGGCCTTGCGGATGGCAATGCGCGCGAAGCAAGACGTATTTACCAGGAGCGATTTCCTAATCGAGTACTGCCTTCAGCTCCAACATTTGCTAGTCTCCACCGTCGTTTGGCAGAAACAGGTAGCTTTAAGAGGGCAGCTGATATTATTGGAAGACCACGAGCAGTCCGAACCCCAGAATTGGAAGAAGCTGTTTTGAACGCTCTCGAGGAGAATCCAGAAACAAGTACAAGAATAATTGCTGAAGCTGTCAATTCTACTCAGTCCACAGTTTGGAGGATTATCCACGATCAACAGTTTTATCCATACCATATTCAAAGGGTACAAGCTCTTTTGCCACGAGACTTTCCCCAACGCATTACTATGTGTCAGTGGTTTTTGAGAAAATTGGCTGGAAATCCTCAATTTTTAAGATATGTACTCTTCACGGACGAGTCAAACTTCTCCCAAAATGATATCACAAACTTTCATAACAACCATGTTTGGGCTCTCGAAAATCCGCATGCAGTTAGTGAAAGGCATTATCAGTATCAATTTTCTGTAAATGTATGGGCGGCAATAATTGATAATTACTTGATAGGTCCTTTCTTTCTTCCGCTCCGACTGAATGGCGCAACTTCCAGACACTTTTTAGAAAATGAATTGCCGGGACTACTTCAGAATGTACCATTAGAAATTCGTATCCGCATGTGGTTTATGCATGATGGGGCTCCGGCCCATTTTAGCGTTGTAGCCAGGGAATTCCTTAACACAGTCTATCCAAATCGATGGATCGGTAGGGGTGTAGAAGAACCTAACGAGCCGTGGGCACCAAGGTCCCCAGATCTAAACCCGATAGATTTTTATTTTTGGGGACATTTGAAGTCTCTAGTTTATAAAACTCCAGTAGCGAACGAGGAAGATCTTAGAAACCGAATAGTAGACGCATGTGAAACAATAAGGAACACACCAATAATTTTTGAGCGGGTACGAGATTCAATGACTAGACGACTGACTGCCTGTATCTTCGCTGAAGGTGGACACTTTCAACAATTTATTTGAATACAATTTAGTTTCGTTTATTTTAGTTTATTTATAGAAATTTCCTGAAATAAAATGTTGACATTTCTTGCAAATTTTATTACTATTAATTATTACTATTGAATTATTATTATTAAATTACTATTTCGCTTAAGGATGTCATAAAGGAACGTACTCAACAGTAATGACCTCTTCAAGCGAGTAAAAAGTAATAGAATAGGTGGCGCCCCCTACAAAAAAACAAAACTGCTTACTTAAACGTCAAATTAATGCAAATGCAAATGTAAAATAAAGGTAATAATTATTACATGCATAGATTATCAAATAATCCACTTGAAATTTTCAAGTCCTAATCTAGAAAACGGTTGCTTACAGCGACTTGTAACAAGGGTAGCTTTTTTACGTAGATATGATAGAGGAATCGATTTTTTTACTGAAAAATGTGCTAGACGAACACTAAAAAAAGATATGAATCTTCAAAAAAGAAAAGGACGTGTTGGTGGCGCCCCCTACGAGTACGAGCAATAATAACATCAGGTTCGAATTCGACACCTCAAAAACCTCTTATTACCAAGTTTCGTTTAATTAAGATCAGTATTTCAAAAGTTATTTGAAACAAACGAAAATAAAAATAATACTTCAACACCCTATATCTTGGAAACGAAGCGTTTCCGGACATATATTTATTTGGACAATTCATATTAGAATTTTGTGAGGAATCACCTCTTGAAGTTTGTCAAGTACTTTTGAATCACCCTGTATATGAGCAAAAAGTTAGGGAGGAGCAAACCATTTTATTCGCTACGAAACATGTCTGGAATCGTTTGAAATTGCTGATATATACAAGATGTTCCATTTAAAAGTAGGAATTTGATGTTGGGGTAATCAAATGATTCTACCTAAAGTTACTGTAAATATTTTTCAGTTCTCCAATATGGTTTCGTCACCTTATTCGTAGCAGCCTTTCCGTTAGCTCCACTGTGTGCTCTTCTGAACAACATCGCTGAAATTAGATTGGATGCCTATAAAATGGTGACACAAGCGAGAAGGCCTCTGGCCGAGAGGGTTGAAGATATTGGGGCTTGGTATGGAATTTTGAGAGCGATAACCTACGCTGCCGTTGTGTCAAATGTAAGTTGACAATCGATCCATCGGTTGCAGCAACTCTCGAGAAGTAAAAGAAGTTTGACAAATTAATCATAATTTCAAGAACCCCAAAATAATTCATGATACCATTGTGTACAAGCAGATATTATTTATGAAACTCATAAACAGTGACAATAATTTTTATTCCAATTTGACACTAAATTTCATTCAATGCATCCCATAAAATTACAATGAAAATATCATATCATTTATAGCGTTGAGTGACGTTTATATACATGGTGTTTATGATTCAGGGTGTTGAAGTTGAAATTTAATTTTCAATTAATTTGGATAACTTTTGAAAATATAAATGTTTTGCACTAAACTTGGAAAATGGGGGTTTTTTGAGGAGAAAAAGCAAAATATAGTATTAATTTTTATGTATAGCAGCTTAGAAAAGTTGTAGGAATAAGATTTGGATATAAAAAAATACCAAAAGTTCACTGTCTGAAAAGTTAGGGCAAACTAAAATAAATAATGAGAGCATTAGGAACGGTCTCTAAGTGGTACATAAGAATAATTAACAAAATATGATTTCTCACCTCAAAAAAACCCCATTCACCTAATTTTGTGCAAAATTTTTTTTCAATACATAAATTAAATTGCAAAAACGTGTAAAATTTTCTTTTTTTCAGGGATTTGTGATAGCGTACACCAGTGATTTCATTCCAAGACTGGTGTATCAGTTCAAATATTCTCCAACGGAGGATTTGACTGGTTACATAGACGCTTCTTTATCAGGTAATTTCATAATTCTCCAACTATCTAGGTACCATATAAATTCCAATATTTGTAACCTTCTTCCAGTATTCAATACTTCGGATTATCGCGAAGACATGAGACCAGATGTTGAAGATCCTCCGGAAACTTGTCAATATAGAGGTGAGTTTTACGTCAAATTGATGGTGGATTAGAGTGACAGTTGCTTAAAAAGTAAAGAAGACAGAAGTAGTTGTTTTCTACCAAAGAAAAATAAGTCGCTCTACCCATTGACAAACCAAGTTCCTTGGATACCACTCTTACTGCATAGCAACCTGATGCCACTTTCTTACTTAGGTTGTCACTATGACTAACGAATTCCAAGCTGTCGGCTATTGCTTAGTTGGGTGGCAGGCGCTGGGATGGCGCTCGCAGTTTGGAGTTATTCACTGTGCGGGCGCGATCTCAGTTTCGGTCTTGAAATGGATTTGGTTATCGATTCATTCGTTGCAATCATTAGTTATTGACTGCTAGACCTACCCTATACTGATGAGGGGCAACACACCGAAATCGATATATAGGTGGTCCGAATGTTTCGATCAAGATGCATATAACTCCTGGTGCGTTTACTGACTCGCTTTTGTTTCAACTAAAGTTCTTGATCCTGTAATTGCGTCAATAGAGTTTGTTCCATTCGTCAATGGATGACGCTTAAGTCGAATATAGTGGAGTTTCCAACAATCCAAAGTGCCTACTAGATAAATTTTTTGAGTTTTTGAACGTTAACATTATTTTGAGGTTATATGTCAATAGACGAGGAAAGTGACGACGTCACAAATGTCATTCTTGTCAAAAACTGATTCCAAACAAACCTCCGAATATAAATCAGCTTGTCCGATATTGTTTCCGTAAAGATTTTTCAACTTCTTTGGCCTGAGAAAACAAAATCGAAATAACCAAACACAAACTAATAAGCAAAGCAGCAAATCATCAACAGAGAATGATACCTCAAATTATTTGTTTGGAATCAGTTTTTGACATCAATGACATTTGTGAGGACACACTTTCCTCGTCTACTACATTGCATATTGGTATTTATCGTGTGATTTTTCTGTTCTTTTAATACTTTTCGCTCAGTTCGGTAGTTTTGCGACGTTTTTAGTTGTTGGGTTATTGTTATTTATTTGTTCTAGTGTTTTTTTGTCATTCGTAAAAGTTAGGGTAGTGTATAGCATTTTTTTGTGAGTCTCGACTTCGACATGACAATCATGACATGGTTCAATTTGAGGTTATGTCGATGACGCAGCATGCGTTTGTCAAAACGACATGTCAAGTCATCATGATCGGTAATGATTTGCCTGCCATCTATGTTAAAATTGAGTAAACTCTCTTGACGCAATAAAAATGTCATGAATCAAGCAGGCCGTACATCAACAGTTTTGGATGACAATTTCACAGCTATAAGTAATTCCACCAGGAGTTATATGCATCTTGGTTTCGATGAACATTTTCATGCAACAAGCAATTGCAGAGATAACCTTGTAGAAACTCTGCACGGAAATTTCATCAGATGTAATTCAATGTTCGTCGTGGCATTAGCCAGGAAAGTAGTTGTTTTCTGATGGATTTTCGACCCAACTTTTCCTATTGTATAGGATATTATCAATGAGCAGTCCTCCGGACATCTTATGCATCAAGGATACAAAAATGGCGAAAAGTGCACATTTTTAAACATACTATATATATTCATCAAATATTCTGGGTGAAAATCCTGAGAGAAAATTGAAGTTCCTATCGAATGATGAAATATTTTCAAATGATTATCTTTTAGGTAGGCATTTCTCAGATTCAAATTTTTACGACGTATCCATCGAATCGAAAATCGAATGGATAACTATTCTAATATACTAATTTTTTGTTAAAAAATCATTAGGAAATTAAAGTATGATGTGGAAATAACATTGAATAAAACTGAATTCAAAAACAAGTATAATAAATTCAATAAAGAAAAAACCCTCATACGGCCACGATTAGTTCAAGGGAATTAAATTATGTTCGAAGTGGATTCCGTCAACTTCCTGACATTTTCTAGCTCTATCAATAACATTAGCAACATATCGGAAGTTTTTGTATAGCAAAAACTTCACAGATGCGATTTTGTAACATTTCAAGTATTTGAGGTGGTGTATAAAACTCTAGGACTCTCACATAACACCACTCAGAAAAGTCCAACATGCTGAGTTCAGGTGAACGGGCAGGCCAACGTACAGGACCATGTTTTGCAATTACTCGCTCATTAAGAATCATGACTTGATCGGCGTGATTTGTGACTCATAGTTAATTTCTCTAGTAGAAGCAGTAGGTTCCCTTCTACAAATGTTCAAACATAAATTTCCGTCACCTCATCAATGATGAAAAGATTCATGGTTGCAAGTTTCTCGTTTCATCTGTTTCTTCACTTCATTACCCAGGTAGCACAGGTTAGTGAAATGACGTCCTAATGACGTCTCATTAAAGTCCCTTTTGTTCCGTGACGTCCTCGACCACAATGAGACCTCAAAATGACGTCTTATTTCATGACGTCAAATTGACGTATTTCGTGGAGGTCATAATGACGTTCCTGCGAAGAAATTTTTATTCGAAAATTGTCGACATAAAGCGTCCATTACTGAGAATTATTCCAGAATTCGTGATTACAGAAATCTGGACCTCTCCTGTTAGTAATTTGCCAAAAATGATTCATTGCCGGTTGTATGAAGCGTTCTGTTACATTGCGTCTACGACCCGACAGAAATTTGGGTAAATAATTGTTAAATTGTAATTGTATGGTTATTCTGTTTACGTAAGGATAGTCAGGTTAGGTTTGCTAGTAATTAACGCATTTTCAACTTAGTTTGCGTGAGCTGATATGTCATTCAAACTTCCCGCTATTACAGTGACCAATCGCTGAGTTGCTGCAGTCGGGACGTAGACGCTTGTTGAAAACACTCAGGTCGAAATTCAAGATAACTTTCAATTAGAGGAACAGAACAAACTTGATGATGGAATATGAACAACAAATTGTCATAAATCATGAAATATTTGTGTCTGAAAGTGTAAAAATATTTTCGAAAATCAGAAAGTTGGGATGGGCTACAAAAACTCATACGTGCTATTATTGATATCCATTGTTCCCAAGAACATTTTATTTTTGTTTTGTCAATTAAATTCTCATTAGAGAAAGGTTTTCAATGGGGCAAGTCTGAAAAAGTTATTGATAATATTATATTCTTTGACCTGGCAACTCTGTCGCGGCAGCGTAGGTTGTCGGTCGGACTCGGCTGGATTCGGTCCGCTGCGGTAGGTACGGGTTGCTGCTTTTGGATTATGTTTCACCTCGTCGAATGTCATTGTCTTTAGCATAAAGCTAAACTCTTTTTCCTGGTTTGCTGTTGTATTGGTTTGTTTGGTGGTTTGGTGCTACATATTTGTGTTTTTTGCTGTTACTCTCTCGGAACAATCAACAAATAATGTCTTACGTATTGGTAGAGTTCTCCAAGGACAAAAGGTGGCTAAAGCTAAGCAGAAGGGAAGCGTTGTGGACGCCATAAAAAAACCAAAGGAGTTTCGATAAATGTAGAAGATTAGAAGTTCCATTGAACCAGTCGATGTTGGTATGGAACAGGTTAGTTTTCATGAACAAAAAAACACCGAAAAACTGCGATTCAGGTATGAAGTAGGAGCATCCAGGATTGCTGAAGTAATGAAGTCTTTGTGATATTATGGAACCCAAATTCCTACAAGAGAATACAAATTTGTGATTATTCTTTCACAAAAATAAACAATTTTCTAAGATCTATCATATTCCATACACTTTTAATATATATATTGAATGTAAGTTTACTACAACATCTTGTGATATGTTTTATATTTGAAATATATTAAATGTAATATTGTATTTCAGTTTATTTTATTCTACTTCCCTATAATACTATCAATTTCCACATGAAAACTAGAGGCTGTGGAAGTCCTTCGAAGACGTTATTTATTGGTCATGTAGGTCTTTAAAATGACGTCATTTATAGTCTTCTTTTCAGACGTCAGAATGACGTCCTGCTGATGACTTCTTATGGCTGTGACATTTTGACCTCTTTTCAGAATCTCTGAGACGTCACTTTCTGACGTCAGTTGGTCAACTATTTGACCAAATTAGGACGTCATTTTGACGACACCGTGCTACCTGGGTAGTATTAGGCTTTTCCTCTTCAATTTTAACTACCCTAGGATTCTCTCTCAGACTTGCGAAGTTAAATTGAGATTAAATTGTAGGTAAAGTTGAGTGCCTTTCAAAATATTATTGATATCATTCTAAAGCAGTAAAAATGGATATCCCAATTTTTCACCTTTGATGCTTATGTTGACATTATTTTTGATGTCACACAAAGGAAAAACGTTTCGTTCGGTTTGAATTTTGGTATCTTCCTTATTGTTAGATAATAAACTTTTTGTGCCTGCACTGCGTTGTGTTTGGCTCAGTTGTCCATTTTTTAAAGCCATTTATGAAAAGTTACCTTTGGTAAACTCAATGAACAAAGAAAAATACATTGTATGTTTGTCTTGTTCCCATATTTTCGTCGGAAAGTTATTTTGCATGTAAACGTGTTTGCTTATAGGTTACAGAAACGGTCCAAACGAGACAGATCCATATGGACTGAGCCCCCAATATTGGCACGTATTTGCAGCACGACTAGCCTTCGTTGTGATATTTGAAGTATGTCACTCAATGACCTTTACTGACACTAATTAGTTAAAGAAAAATTATGTTTCAGCACGTTGTTTTCGCTCTGGTTGGAATTATGCAGTACGTCATTCCAGATGTTCCATCAGAGGTGAGAATAACTTACAAATGTGTTTCCTTACTAGAGAACAAGTAGTATTGTTTTAAATACAAAACAGATTAATGAATGTTTGAAAGTTTTAGACGATGTAGTAACTTGATTACTTATATTTCGGACGTCCATCATCTTAATGGTTGAAAGATTTCTATCTCTTTCAAATTTTCCACAACGTTTCAATTGCTTGAATCCGCAATCGTCTTCTGGTGAGTAATGACAAAATCAGATGCTACGCGACCTTTTATTGGTCTATAATTAAAGTGTAATTACGGTGTAATTACGCGCGGTCTTGTGGCGCGCGTGATTTCGCGCATTTTCTCCCTCCAAAACGGCCCATGAGCGGTTTCCATACGTTTTTAATTTCCACGCTTGGTTGACTGAAGGCACCATTGGCTTCTATGTAGGTGGTTTCCATAAATTTCCGTTTGAACCAATGTTCCTCTCTATGAAGAACACTAGCTTCGTCCCAAAGAATTCGGTGGTGTTTTGTCCAGGCGTGGTCAGCAATTATAGAAACCACCTATATAGAAGCCAATAGTGCCTTCAGTCAACCAGGTGTGGAAATTAAAAACGTATGGAAACCGCTCATGGACCGTTTTTGAGGGAGAAAAAGCGCGAAACCACGCGCGCCACAAGACCGCTCGTAATTACACCGTAATTACACTTTAATTATAGACCTATAAAAGGTCGCGTAGCATCTGATTTTGTCATTATTCACCAGAAGACGATTGCGGATTCAAGCAATTGAAACGTTGTGGAAAATTTGAAAGAGATAGAAATCTTTCAACCATTAAGATGATGGACGTCCGAAATATAAGTAATCAGATTAATGAATATTGAGAACTAGTTGAAAATTTTATCCTTTTCTTCGAGACTTTGCTTGGATTTCATGGAAAATGCGATTGGGGGCTGACGTCAAATGAAATGTTAATACAGTCCTTGATACAGTCCAAATTCTGCTCTTGAAGAAACCAGTTTCATGTGCATGTTGATTTTGAGCTAATAAAATTGTCTTGATCATATCTTTGTTAACCAGTTTCATTTCATAAATTATGAATATTTTTCAGTTGAGGACTCAAATTCAGAGAGAGTCTCTCCTAGCGAAAGAAGCAAAATATGAGCATGGATTGAAAAAGAACGACTATGACTACGATGAGTTACTTCAGGCTTTCAGAGAAAACAATAACGCTTCTAGGAGTGATGATAAAGTTGGTATGTATTATTTATCATAGTTTAGTTTTCTGTAGACCTCCTTAATGACCCTCCGCCTAAAAATAATGCAAATTTTGTCGATGTTACTTCTACCATCACTGTGAAATCAGTTTCAAGAATGCCTTGTTCAACAGAATCTTATCGCGTTTAGATCCTTTTATGTGGTTGAGTGGAAGAGCAAACACTTGTGCCCACAGGTGATTTAAAATCTGCCATTTGAGAAGATTCTATAATTTTTATTTCATCCTTTAATTCATTGTAGTTTGTACGAGAATATTTGTCAATAAAAGCATTTATTATTATAATTATTATAATGAAAGAGAATGAAAAAGAAGTCAAACACAGAATATTGCTCGATTATTCAGAGAACAGCATCTAAGATTCAGCATCAGAGAACTATCATCAGTAGGGTTGTGGGTTAAAATTCCGTTAACCGGGCGCTACAAGCTATCACAAAAAATTTTTGGGACTTAGTAGTTTGAACAAAAAATCCAAATGAATTTTTTGGCGGTCTCAAGTAATTCTGGAGATACGGGCCTTTTTTTGAATGAAAATAGGCATTTTTTGGTACACGTTTCTTCTTTGAAAAACACACTCAAATGCTTCCTTATTTTTACCAGCACATTATACACACCCTAATTCACCAGTTTTACACTTTTATTTCATTGAAAACAGTTTTTTATCAAAAAATTCTAGCCTTTTTAGCGATAACAAAATCAACAAATCCATGCAGTTTTGTTTAGTGAATATCTGTCATGTCAGATGTCAGGTTGGTAACAATGGAAATGACGGAAGGGCGTAGTTAATTTTGCGATATTGCCAATGTGATTCCAGAAATATTCAATTCACATGGAATATTTTAGTGAATTAGTATGAAAAATGAGTTGATATAACCACAACATCTTCCCATCAACATTTTGACTGCACATTTGAAACAATGGTACTTATACTGTTTCTAAATGACTAGCAGACATTTTTTGCGAACAAATAATTACTTAAATAAACGTGTCGGATCACAAACATTCATTTTTGGTATGTGCGCATGCGCAAACAGATAGAAAAGACGCAACCTAACCGTATTGTATAGTCGGAAAAGCTGCCTGCTTTATCCTAAAAAAATTATTCTGTTATATATACCTATAATCTATAAAATGTTTGATTACATGCATTTCAGACTTCCACCTGAAGACTACTGCAGATTCAAGCAATTGAAACGTAGTAAAAAAATTGAAAGAACCATTAAGACAATTAAGACGATAAGTCCTAAATGCAAGAAATCAAGTTACTATATCGTTTAAAAAAAATCGTATAAAATGTTTCTTTGTTGAAATATAGTTATTTGTTTTACTAGGCATAAAAGTACAAGATTTAATGCCGCGGCTGGCGTTTCATATGAAACATGAAACCAGCCAAGGCATTAAATCTGCTTTTCTGCCGTGTGAAACATATAATTTTTTCTTCAAATTTGTTCCAATTCCACGCAAAATCGACTTTTTCATATTTAAATTGCGTTTCATTGTCAATATTCAAATAACTAAATTATTTTATCAAAGGTAACTGGGCCCTGCGTTACTATGTTTACCGCTGAAGAAGTTTGTTGAATATGTTTGTTTACTGTTTACTTTGTCATTGTTAATTTTGAAAAGTTGTCATGTTAGAAATGGATTTACTGCAAAGTGAGGATGAATTGATGCAATTAACACCACCTGAGATAAGAGACCCTGCGCGAGATGTGGATTTTAACCTTTTACCGGAAAAATCAAGAACTGTATATGAACTCACATACAGCAGATTCATGGAATATAGACAGAAGAAAAATATAGGATCTTTATCTGAAAATGTGCTGATTGTCTATTTTTCCGATCTTTCAAAGAAATTGAACGAACTTTTTCTGCCTAGGCAGTAAAAGTGGACTTTTTCTGCCTAGGCATTAAAAGTACAACTTCTAAGCCTGCCAAGTGTCATTAAAAGGCCGCTTTTAATGTCATTTGGAGAAAAAATCTATTTTTTCAGTGCGATTTACTTCATTAAAAAATATTTCCTTTGAAACAAAAAACCTGCAAAGCATTAATCTCAGAATTTTGTGTTCATTGAAGTAAGAAAATATATTTTCTTGGGTTGAGAAATATTAGTGATTAGTTCATTCATGATGAAACAGACCAATCAGGTATTTTGTTTAAATGATTATGATTATTTCACAAGAGCTGTTTAATCGCGATTAAATTTTCGTCCTTAATATTGGTTTTCGTTGTGTCGTTTTTCAGGAATTCTTACAATTCTTGGCAACACTTTATAAAAAACAATAATTTCTTAATCGTTTGAATGACCTAATATTGATTTTCATCGGTGAAAACTCCATTTTCGATAGGTTTTCTAGACAAATATTTTGACAAAAGGCAACGAAAATACGTCAGAATTTGAAATGTTCACATGCAAAATTCGCAGCAAAGGCTTCTTCAATGCATTGTTGGGATGCGTAACCAAAGTAATATACAGGGTGTCCGGTAAACCTTGTACAATATTGAAACTGGTGATAGACCAGGTCATGACTGTTCAGAATATCGGAATTTCACCTCAGTAAAAATATCACCGTTTTCGAGATAATGAGCATTTTTTGAATTTCTGGAAAATCACTACTTCACCTAATAATTTTGAGTACCATGTCTACAAATTGAGACCAATTCAAATATCTTTGCTGATGAAGATTACTCATGAGTGATACTTTCAGACGTACAAAACCGTTTGGGTAAAGGTAAAGAATATGGGTCCAGCTGGGATTTTGATAAAATTTTTACAGACGTTTTAAAACATCGTAAAAACACTAGAGCAATCGAAATTTTTGCGCGGAAAGAGCATTTTCTATTTCTTTTCTTGATAAAACATGTGTGGGAACTTACTTTTGAGAGACACAATTACAAACCGTTGGACGGAGTTAAAACGTATTTTTCATTTCAAAGCCATTGTCTTGAACTTCAAACACTTCTATCGAACCATATGGAGTAATTCATAGTACCTAATAAACTTCAAAAATTAAAAAAACACGCAAAAAGATTTTTATTCAATGTACATAAACAACCAGTTTATTTGACAAATGTTAAATGACAGGACACTTTTAACACGAAGTTAATAATGCCACGTTGCCAATTCTATTACACGGAAGAGTGACGGTTAAGTCTCGTTCATACCCTCGCGAATTTCTCAATTTTTCTGCAAATAAAATGGCTGCCGACATGGTTCAGCATTAACGAATGGTCCGGCATGACTGGCAGCCACTTCATTTGCCGAAAAATTGTGAAATTTGCGAGAATACGAACAAGTATTCATGGAAATTTAAGTTAAACTACAAGAAAGTGAAAAATTTATCGAATTCTCAATCGAGTTTATTAAAGGTTTCTGACATTAACATTCAAAATAACTTTTGACATACAGTTTCTCTGTTGAATGTCAAATCCGCACGATTTGCGAAATGTCGGCCGAACGCACCTGCTTCGCTTGCATGGTTTATTTTGAGTTATAGTTTTCATTTCAAATTATAACATAGGTTTGTGGAATTGACAGAATTGTTGACTATTTAGGAAAAGCCGCGCGTTCGGCCGACATTTCGCAATTCTGTGGGCGCGGATTTGCGAAATGTCGGCCGAACGCGCTCGCTTCGCTCGCATATGGTCTATTTTGTTTTATAGTTCTCATTTCAAATTGTAACATTGGTTTGTGGAATTTACAAAATTGTTGACCAGTTAGGAAAACCAGCAGAAAAGAATGTCGGCCGAACGCGCTCGCTTCGCTCGTATGGTATATTTTATGTCATAGTTCTCATTTAAAATTATATCATAGGTTCGTGTAAGATGAATTGACAGAATTGTTGACCAGTTAGGAAAAGCCGCACGTTCGGCCGACATTTCGCAAATCCGCGCGCGCGGATTTGCGAAATGTCGGCCGAACGCGCTCGCTTCGCTCGCATATGGTCTATTTTATATAACAGCTCCTATTTCAAATCAAATTATAGATTGGGGAAGATATGAATATATGAAGTAAACCTGTAATGAAAATGTGCGCATTCTTCACCTATTCCAAACTTTTTTTTTTAATCTCAACACATTAACTTCCTATATATTTATTTATTCGCCCGTTATATGCAATTTCCTGTGAGACATTTAAAAATTCGCCACAAATAATTTGATCTAAAGAAATTTCACACCCTAAAATATTTTTCAGAACAATCCAGATACCTAGCTACCAACAAAAACGCATATTCCTGCTAACAAACAAAAACTAATCATTATCAATGTCTTTCTTTGAATCGACAATGAATGTTGTGCGTTTATTGAAAATAGAGAAAAAAGTTATAAATTTTTCCATCTCTAAGAGCAAGAGTTCCAATCGACCAGACTTCATATGGGCAATCTGCATGAGCTATTCAGAACGATAGTACACTGGATTTGTCTGATTTGGAATATTAATCCAAATTCGAATGGTTATTCTGTATACATGAGGTTAGGTTAGGTTGGGTTGAAGTTGGATGATAATTTACGCATGTTCTAATTGGTCCATGCAGATCAGTCTTTTGCGGTACTGAGTCTCGTTCATACCCTCGCGAATTTCGCAATTTCTCTACGAATGAAATGGCTGACAACAATGAATGGTCCGGCATGACTGACAGCCATTTTATTCCCCGAAAAATTGAGAAATTCGCGAGGGTATGAACAAGTCTTTAAACTATCAGAAATCTCTATTGGCAACGTCGCAGTTACAATTTATTCACTTGTCAACAAATTATAAATTAATTATATCTGCATAATAAAAGTAGCTTTTTTTAACGTTTTCCATACTATTCGTAGCTTATTCTGCTAATGAATTGATACTTCTGTATATGTAGAAAGTGTTATCAATACAACACAGTTCATTAAGATTGAAAAAATAGGTAAAATAACCCATCCAACAAATAGTATATGTTTGTCTTGAATGTGAGTATCCACATTTATTTTTTCAAAAATAAAATAGAAAAATGTGTTTCTGCGCCAAATTTTTTTTCTTTTATTCATTTTATCGCGTTTTAGAGCATCTGTAAAAAAAATTTCAAAATCCCAACTGGACCCATATTCTTTACTTTTCCCAACAGTTTTTCAGAAAACGATACGTACGTCTAAAACCATCACTCATCAGTAATCTTCAGCAGCAAAGATATTTGAATTCGTCTGAATTTGTATACATGGCACTCAAAAATCCAAGGTTAGGTAGCGATTTTCCAGAAATTCTCAAAATGCCCATTATCTTGAAAACGGTGATATTTTTACTGAGGTAAAATTCCGATATTCTGAACAGTCATGACCTGGTCTATCACCAGTTCCAATATTGCACAAGGTTTACTGGACACCCTGTATAAACAAACATCATCAACGAAGCGTTTGATTCTGAAACGTATCATCTCGCAAAAATGAATTCACGTTTCAGTAATATTTCGTGTGAAAATTTCGATTTGGCAATTCATAATAGTACACCAGTCAACACTATGAAAACCCATGCTTCTGTTACTCTTTCAATGAATACACCAGAATTGATGAATTGGCTGTAATATTGAAAGACTGGGGGTTTAACATGCGCAAGAAAGACGGAACGGAATATAAAGTAGATGTGGTGAAGACCACGTGCAATATACAGGGTGATTCAAAAGTACTTTGACAAACATCAGGAGGTGATTCCTCACAATATTCTAATATGAATTGCCCAAATAAATATATGTCCGGAAACGCTTCGTTTCCAAGATACAGGGTGTTGAAGTTTTAATTTTATTTTGGTTTCTTTCAAATAACTCTTGAAATACTGAACTTAATTAAACGAAACTTGGTAATAAGAGGTTTTTGAATTCGAACCTGATGTTATTATTTCTCTTACACGTAGAGGGCGCCACCTACACGTCTTTTTCTTTTTTGAAGATTCATAACTTTTTTGAGCGTACTTCTAGCACATTTTTCAGTAAAAAAATCGATTCATCTATCATATCTACGTAAAAAAGCTACCCTTGTTAAAAGTCGCTGTAAGCAACCGTTTTCTAAATATTTGGACTTGAAAACTTCAAGTCAATTATTTGATAATCGATGCATGTTGAAGTTATTACCAATATTTTGCATTTTTCACAAGAATGCTTTGGAAAAGAATTTGACGTTTAAGTAAGTAGTTTTGGTAATTACATATTTTGTGACAGTTAAACGTTTAATTAAGTTCAGTATTTCAAAAGTTATTTGAAACAAACGAAAATAAAAATAATACTTCAACACCCTATATCTTGAAAACGAAGCGTTTCCGGACATATACAGGGTGGGTCACGGTCGATGGTACCTTAGACGTTTACGGAGAACGGGACATAGGATCATTCTGAAAATTTGGTTTCTCAAGTAGTTGCTCTTGGTCTAGGTCTATCGATCTAAAATATTTTCAGCAATGCAGCGTTGCCGCTTATACCAGAAAGTAGCAGCATCTTTGTTATTTCAAATGGGTCACCCTATATATTACCGCATTTTTGAACTTGTCATTCCTTTCTGATCATTTCTGCCTCATACTCCCCTATACCTATCTCTAAAGGTTTTTGAGATATTGGTTATTTTCCATATTTTTTATCCAAAACACAGCTCGAATTGAATGTTAATTTCTGCGGTATTTGGATTCTTAGGAAGTTGCAATTTAGTGTTTAGTTCATCAAGATCATGTACATTGATTCTATATAGAGAAGTTTGTTCTGCGTTATACAGGGTCGTTCAAAATTCATGATCTTACTGCTAGATACGAAAAGGATTGAAAGTGCGTTTTTTTAAATGGAACATCCTGTATATTATGAAATATCCTGAAAGATGACTAAATTCACTTCGAATTGATATATCATGTTCCTATACCTAAATAGCCAGAATTCCAAGATAATAGCAATTTTCACTTGTAATCTCCCAAGTGCTTGAATTATTGCCGGAAATTTTTCGAGTACATGAATTTTTTGAAAATTCATGTACGAGATAAATTTACGGCAATTAATTCAAGCACGAGGGGGATTCGGTAAGAAAATTTCACATCGAGAAATGAAAATCATCCAATAATTCATAAGAAATAACTAACGATGGTTTTACTTCAACTATTTATAACCATTGAAATATTGATATGTAAAATACTTAACAAAATTTTCATCAATAAATGTTTGTTGTGACAAGTTGATATTTTGCTTTAATGTACAAATGGAGGTCTAGTTTTCATAAGAAAGGAGATAATTATGTATCCACTAGATATTTGGAATGTGTCTGAAAATATTTTCTCCACGATTATTGCAGAAATTGTCAATTCTGAAATCATATTTCAGAAGAAGTGCAATACACCATTTGTCACAAGCTTTCATCAGAAGTCCCGTAGCTCAGGTAGTGTTGCGGCCCATGAGTCGCTAGGTCGATGGTTCAATCCTCGATAAGAACATAACTTTTTTATTTTTTACAAATTTAAACACATCTATTGATGAAAATTTTGTAAGTATATTACATATCAATATTTCAGTGGTTATAAATAGTTCAGTTATTTCTTATGAATTGTTGGATGATTTTCATTTCTCGGTGTGGAATTTTCTAACCGAATCCCCCTCGTGCTTGAATTAATTGCCGTAAATTTATCTCGTACATGAATATTCCAAGAAAATTACCCTCGTCGCTTCGCGACTCGGGTAATTTTCAAAAAATGCATGTACTCGAAAAATTTTCGGCAATAATTCAAGCACTTGAGAGATTACAAGTGAAAATTGCTATTATCTCGGAATTCTGGCTATTTAGGTATAGGAATATGATATATCAATTCGAAGGGAATTTAGTCATCTATCAGGATATATCATAATATACAGTATGTTACATTTAAAAAAACGCACTTTCAACCCTTTTCATATCTAGCAGTAAGATCATGAATTTTGAACGACCTTGTATAACGCAGAACAAACTTCTCTATACAGAATCAATGTACATAATCTTGATGAACTAAACACTAAATTGCAACTTCCTAAGAATTCAAATACCGCAGAAATAAACATTCAATTC
This sequence comes from Chrysolina oricalcia, assembly GCA_944452925.2. Classification (NCBI taxonomy): domain Eukaryota; kingdom Metazoa; phylum Arthropoda; class Insecta; order Coleoptera; family Chrysomelidae; genus Chrysolina; species Chrysolina oricalcia. The sequence goes on from OX101810.2 coordinate 466,038, forward strand.
GAGCTATGTTTTGGATAAAAAATATGGAAAATAACCAATATCTCAAAAACCGTTAGAGATAGGTATAGGGGAGTATGAGGCAGAAATAATCAGAAAGGAATGACAAGTTCAAAAATGCGGTAATATACAGGGTGACCCATTTGAAATAACAAAGATGCTGCTACTTTCTGGTATAAGCGGCAACGCTGCATTGATGTAAATATTTTAGATCGATAGACCAAGAGCAACTACTTGAGAAACCAAATTTTCAAAATGATCCTATGTCCCGTTCTCCGTAAACGTCTAAGGTACCATCGACCGTGACCCACCCTGTATTTATTTGGACAATTCATATTAGAATTTTGTGAGGAATCACCTCTTGAAGTTTGTCAAAGTACTTTTGAATCACCCTGTATGGTAAGTTTCGATCCATTTAAAGATAAGTTTTCAGAACTACCAGAGATGCAAGAAATGTGGGTAAAATTGCACGATATGGTCACCAAAGCGATTTAGCTGAAAATTTCACAGAATGTTTGAAATACGATAAAATCACTGTATCAATCGAAATTTCAGCGCGGAAAAGTATGTCACATACTTTTCATACTTTTTGTAAAAATGTGTCATAGTAGTCACTTCACAAATACACAAAAACACGCCTATGGATGGAAACGTCCCACGTATTTTACAATATAAATGTTCCATATTGATACTACTAATACTAAATCTTAGGAAAATAGAGGAAATCATTGGCCAAATAACTCCCAAGACGTTAATTAAATGAATAATTTTTGAACTGTAATTCATTTAAGGGCCAGTTTCACAGGTTCCAGTTAGGGTCCAGATCAGTTAACTGATGGTAAGAATGTGAACCTGTCAATGCCATTGAAAGAACGTCATTCACCGTCTAAACTTTCAGTTAGTTATCTGACGGTTAACTGGGACCTGTGAAACTGGTCCTAAGTTGACAGAAGTAAGTAATCACATTTGACAGCTGTCAGATCACAGATGAAAAATGCGACGCTGCCAAATTTTTCGAATTCATCAAAACATGATAAAATTACATTGGCAAAGGAAATGATACTTGCACAGATGATTGATTCGATGCCCAAAAAGATATTGCCTTCAATTAATGTCATGTTTGCATAAAACACGACTATTTCGATATTACTTAGTGATCAAATTACTAGCAACTTGGATAGCTAGGTTAGGTTAGGTTGTGTCCTTTTCTTTTACGTTAATAAATCAGTCCACGGCGTGTCTCTTTCTATAATTTCTATTTCTATAATTTTAATAAATATATTTCTACATGAAATACAAAATTTGTTCCTCGAACAAATAGAAGTGGTATAAAAACAGAAAGTTTCATTTCTTGATTTTCATAAAGATTTTACTGTTTTTTTTATATTCTAGGAATCAGAGGCTCCTGGGCAAGAAGACTGAGTAGGCTATCGGATGGATTGGATGCGCATGTGGAAGTCACGAGTCGAAAGAAAAAATCCGTGGAGAATACAGTCTGGGAGGCATCATACTGACATTTGATGTTTTTTACCGTTTTTAATATATTGTTCAAATTTTTTCAATGGTTCAGAGTTTTCAATCTATCACTATTATCCAAAATCTATAAATTGCAGTGTGCATATATGAGAACACTATTCCAGGACAGGTCGGATTTATGCCGTATAAATCATAATCAACTGACGGGAAGTAAAATGGCTCTTGGCACGAAACAGAAAACCAATTTTTTGAGAGGAATTTTGGCAATGGACCTCACGTGGCTTTCCCGTGAAAGGATACCAAACATCAAAATGGAGGACTACTCCATTGACGTGAATACTCCTGACCACTACGTTTGTATCTATGAGATCGGCCTTTCTAGAAAAAATGCATACTTGGGTTTTTTCGCATGTAATTCTACAAAGTTGGCAATTCTAGAATATTTGCTGAGCTATTTAAATTGTTCACGTCCCTTCTCCATTCTCTTCTCTTACTTTTTTATTATACCCCTTTAGTTGAATTGTATCAGTATTCTCTCAATTCTATGGCAGCTTCCACTTCCTGTCCATCCACGTTCGAAATAATGTAACAAAACGTCATAGCATTAATAAAAATAAAATATTTTTGGAAATATTTAATGCATACCATTTTCTATATAAATAAACTGAACATAAATAAAATACCGGTGAATGACGACGTGGAAAAATAGAAGAGTAATGAGAAGCTCAAGGTTTCTGAAGTTCTCAATATACAGGATATTTTCGAAATCGGGTAAGACTTCACATGCAAAAATATGAAGAAAAAATCCAATAGACATATAATACACCCTGTGTGTTGAATAACTATTTTTGCCTTGAATTAGCTGAAGCAAAGATTGACATAAAAAAATGAAAATTTTTTCTTTGTCAATAATTAAAAGATACGCATTTCACTGTTTTTTAAATCTACCTTCACGTTCCTCTAGATGAGAATGCGTAGCTTTTATTTCTCAACTATCAATATTTAGTGAGGCATTATGATGAGGCACTGTGAAACTTTTTCGATTGATAAAATCAGTTCTCTTATGATTTACCTGGCTTATTCAAACAGTCAATTTGAACGTAGTCAATTTTATGATGTTAAATAGCCCAAATACTTCCTACAATATAATGTTGAAGAATACTTTGAAAAACCGCTACTTAAAAAAAAATATTTTGATTGTATGAAAGGACATAAAAACACTGGACCTGAAATTATCTTGGGCTGTTTCTTTTCAAATCGATGAACGATTTGATCACTTAGACTTAGCCGGACAAACTTTGAGAAGTTCACATAGTTTTTCGTAGACTTTGGTGAAAACCTTCGTGTAACCGCTATTAGTGAGATGCAAATAATCGTGCATGATATGGTGGGATATTGTTTGATCGTTGCCTACAATCTGTTCATCGATGACAACCACATGGACATTCTCCGTGACTTCATCGGCATTGGCTTCGTTCCAAAATTTATCCAACAAGAATAGGTTCACATGATCGTTTCTGTCTCTGAGAGGATTTGGATATTGTCCCTTCGGCAGTAAAGTCTGGAAGCAGAAAGAAATGATTATTCGTTTTGTAGAAAAATTGTGAAGGAAAGAATGATCTGCTCAGATCAATAACTTATTGATCTGAGATGATCTGGCTTAAAGGACCCCGCAAACTCCTTATGGAATTTGGGTTCCTGTGGATTTTTGTGAAATTTTGGTATGATATAGTCCATGTAGTTCTCAGCCAATGTAACCATTGCGTCAACCCAAAAAAATGAACAGTTATGCTGCTACGGGGTGTTGAAATCACCCCTTGCTCAGATTAAACTATTTATTATTGAATCCGGTAATAATAATTTCACTTGTTTCATCGTTGCAAATGTTGCACAATATTGTGCTGTTTTATTAAAAAATTCTTTCCCCCCCTTCTTCTTGCCCAACTCCTATTACGAAACGTAAAAAAAATTCTCGAGTGCCTTTAAATGTATCGTCGATTGTTTGAATGTGCCTGAATACAACATGAATTTTTCGAAGAAACTTACTCTTGGATAATTAAGGAAATATTTACGGAAAAATGGGACATTTGGACCTTTCTATGCATTTTCAAAATCTTCATAATGAGGATACATCATACTAAGAATGTTTTTATATGAACTTGAAGCTGAGATTCTACGCTTCAAAATGAATACCCTCATCTTTGGATAAGAGAATCTATTAAAAAGTCTGTGAATATCGAAATAATAATCAATCGAGAACGAATTCGTGTTCATGATCGCGTTTTTTGAAAGTTAGTTCATTTGAAACCAAGAAGTAACTCATGTATGTTATATACATGAAAATATTGATAATAATACGAACAACAAATCTCTCGTTGGATTTGCTTGTTTATATTGCGAGTGATGGAATATATTCATTGAAACTTCAAGTGCTTGTGTGGCCAATATACCTCTTCATCTCGCAAGATTTTCGAAAATTTCCTAAGTCGAAAATTATGCTACCTTACCGGAGTACAAAATAGAGAACTTACCCATTATTATGCATTTTGATTCTTTGAAAACGGAGTAGTTTTCAACGAGTTAGAGCAATTTTAATTTGCGCTTGGGATGTAAATTTGCTTGAATTCGCACTGGCGGGAATTCGCGAGCGGGTGCTCCGGCTTTCGGCTTTGAGAGAGAATTACTCAGAAATAGTGGCTCCAACGAAAAAATGACTGGAAACCTTTTTTGTAGAAAATTTTGTGTTTTACATTTTTTGTCACGGCAGTTTTTTTTCGAATTCCTCATGGTTTTCGAGTTATTAACGATTCAAAATATTTTTGAGTTTCAAGTCCCAAAATCTCGAAAATCGTACTTTTATGAAGAGTTGCTAGACTTATTCGGTACCCCAAAACTTCCCAGAATCTAGAAAATCAAAAGGGCCCAATTTTTTTTGGGTCTTATCCTATTTAGCCTGTAGTAGCAGTTTAAGTTATTTTGAATAGAAATTAATTGGGTGACAAACCCCAAAAACGAATAGTTTTGATGCTAGGGGGCGTTAAAATCATACCTTGCTCAGAATATACTATTCATAAAGATCCACCAATTTTTTTAAAATTTTGTGCTCTTTAGGGGGAGGGGGATCATCATAAAAAACTGCTATTTTCCTTATTCAGTCATATTTAAAATTTCGACGATACATTTAAAGGCACTCAAGAAATATTTTTTTTGCGTTTCGTAATATGAGTTGGGGAAGAAGAAGGGGGGGTGTGATGATTTTTTTATAAAACAGCACAATATTGTGCAACATTAGCAATTGAAACTATTGAAAATATTGTTACCGGATTCAGAAATAAATAGTTTAATCTGGGTAAGGGGAGATTTCAACGCCCCTTAGCAGCAAAACTGTTAAATTTTTTGGGTTGGCGCAATGGCGACATTGGTTGACAATTACATGGACTACATCATACCAAAAATTCAGAAAAATCCACCGGACCCAAATTAATTGCATAAGGAGTTTGCGGGGTCTTTTGTTGGAATGGTAATTTTTCATTTCCTTTTCTTTAATGAATCCATAGCGATATTTGTTTTATGTCACACTTTGTATATTGTTATTGTATATTCACATTATGTGTCTAAAGGGCTCTGAAAATTTTAACAGATGGAATCCTCCACAAAAAAATTATTTTGTGCTAACAAAGAGAGCCAGGTTAAAAAGTGCCACGATTTGCCTGAATAAGACCTGAAGCTTCCTAAATCTTTGGAAATTTTTCCAAAAAATTGTACGGAGTGCACAGTAATTGGCGCCGAATTCGGCTTTCTCAAAAATTGTGAAACAAATTTTTTTCTAATAGCAACCCCATTTTTCCTCAATGCCGCTTAGTGTTGAAAAATCTCGAAATCCTGGCCAAAAATCAAATAGATCTTCCAAAAGTTTTTATAAGTATGTTTCTGGGGCTGCTGAAAACGAATTTATCTTCACAACTGAAGAATTCACTATGATGGATCCAATATGACGGCTTGTTGTTAGGTTAGGTTACAATGATTGTCTACAAAGTTATTCACAGGTGCAATATTAAGAAGTGGGGTTCCGTCGTATTGATAGTACAGCTGTTTCTAGTGCAAATCTAATGGATGAAAATAATTTTCTGAAATCTCGAGATATCCCTGACCTAAAATAAACGAAAAACATGATTTTTTATTACAAGCTTACCTACCATCCAAATTTTTGTCAAAAAAGTTTCTACAGATTTATGAAGCTTCAGGTTTTATTCAGGCATTATTTGTCCATTTTTAACCTGACTGTTTCCAAAAAATAATTTTTTTTGTGAAAGGCTGCATCTGTCAAAATTTTCCATTTAAAACAATAAAGTTGGGGTTCACTTCCAGTATAATTATATCAATTTTCAGAAAAATACTCCTTGTAGTTTTCCATATACAAATCGACTCAGCTCATTGTGGTATACCCTGTTTGTAATTAATTGATGGAAATAATGACAGCTCACAGCTGATTTGGACTAAACCACATTATGTACAGAATACTGCACTGGACTAAAATTTTGAAAATCACAGAATTCTTACCGGTAATACTATAGCGACATTTCCTAGCCTATGCTTTATCTCCTTGATTATTTCCAGAATTCCTTCAAAAATCTCATGTGGGGTACAGTCTACGTTATTTGTGCCAACGAATAGAACTACTGCTTTCATTCTAGTGTTGAATTCAAGTTCACCATTTTGGACTCTCCATAAAACGTTTTCTACCCTAAAATAACCAAAATTAATTAATCCTAAATTGTAAGGTAAGTTGATGACATTATTGAAAAGATTTGGTTATTTTCTAGTCAACGGATTTTGAGAAATTCAAATGAACCATGTGACCGAAAAAATAAACTGAAAAAACGAAGTTATATTGCATTGTCATTATTAAGAAGGGATTTATTCAAACTGTTCTTATGAATAGCACTTCTCTCATAACAATCCAATTTCTTGTGATCATCAACTGGTTTAAATAATTCTAAATTTTGAATGTTGATTATATGGTGAGTTTCTTATAAATTAGACCATACTATAGAGGTTTTTCCTCCCACAAAATAGACGACGCAAATGGCCTATACTAATTTTTATAAGAGAGCTCGTTTGAAAACCCTAGTTTTCACCCCCGCAAAATAGCTTTAATCGTTAATCGTATTACAGTCGATGGAACTTTTGTAGAGATTTATGAAAACTACAAAATGGATTTTCATACGACCAAATCGTTGCATTTTCTACTGAGAAAATCCGAGAAAAGCTGGACAAGCAAAATTGCGGAAACTGATAGATAATGCATATGTATGTATATAAGTTTTCCAAGAACATTTTTAGTTATTTTTCTATAGGTAATATCAATAGAAAAATTTGTTCCATAATAATTATTAAAGTGCCATAATCCTGAAATTTTCGTAAATAGAAGGTGGGAGAAAAAACAGAAATAGTCATTTGTTTCAATGGGGAAAAATATCACTATTTTTTAATAAAAAGAAGGACAACATATTTTGTAGAGCGGCTATTTCATTTACTTATTCATCATTCCTGAAAACTAATTTTTTATTTGAACCCGTGATCTGAGATAAAAAATGTAATGTCTCTAATAGCTGATCCATCGAGGTAAATTTTGAAAATATCCCATAACCATTACTCATTTCATTAGGCGAATGTTAATTGTGAACATCATTTGTGGAATTTTTTAATGAAACAACTGTCAATGTAGCACATCAAAAATATATTTTTTCTACATTCATGCAAAAAGCAAAACTTTATTGAACTATATTCAGTGCAATAAAGTTTTTATTGCACTCATCTGTCATTCTACTTCAACGTGCTGTCATCATGACAAACATAAACGTTTAAACCTACTACCTATTTAGCAGATATTCTGTGAGATTGGCAATAGGTACTTCACTACAAAATATTCATATTGAAAATTGCACCAATTGTTCATTCACTTTCAACATTGAGGGTAAAAATAAAGTTTGAGTTAAATTGTTCGTAACGTATTAGTTCCTGTTTCAATGCAAATCGATATTAATAATAAAGTATTCAAGTTGAGCTTTTCATTTTCCTACACCTAGTGCCGCACCTCAATAAATCATTTTTTGCTTTTTGCATGAACGTAGAAAAAATGTTGTATGCAACTCGTGCAAAAATTGTTTATTGCACTCGACGTGTTGTCCAACTCGGCCTAACGGCCTCGTCGGACAATTTCACGTCGAGTTCAATAAACATTCACTTTTTGCACTTGTTGCATAAATAACTATTTATAAGAACTCACGTACGCCACTGTCTGAATCAATTTGCCATATCGCTCAAAATATCTATCTGGCTAAAAGGTTCATTTGTCATATAATATTGCACTTTTCTGGTATTTATTATCTTTATCTATGTTCACGTTTTGACAAAATACTATTTTTTGAACATTTCATTTTTCTTAGGTTTGAACTTATTTATACCTATTTTTATTTATTCAAAGTACAATATTGTTTCTACTCTATTCATTGTCGACAAGTATTGTTTTTATGACAATAAGTATACACGGTGCATACTAACTGATGTCATTTATTTCAGGTAGTGATTCCTTGTCATATTTCATGAAGAAAATTTCATATAAACGTGTGTCCTAACTTGCTTCGTTTCCGAGATACAGGGTGTCAAAGTTTTATTTCAAAATCGGCATTTCATCAATTACTCAAAAGTCTTTTTGACGATTTTGTTGAAACCTGCCAAGCACCTTGTAACAGCCAATATACACATTCCATGATTGAAAAAAATTTTGAACAAATTAAGCAATAGGTATGTAAACTACAGAGGTGGACACAAAAATACGAAACACACTATACTTTTCGGGAGAGTAGAAATAATATTAGTGAAATGAGAAAAAAACAAGCTTTCTAACGATACTAAACATGACGTATGGTTCGATGACGTCACAACTCCACCAATGGCACATCTAAAAAATATTTGAATTCATAGAAAAGTGCAGAGTGAAATACCCTTCAACTTTTATCCAAAGTTTTTTCGATAACCGTCATATTACCTGATAAAAATGGGAGGGTCCATACATTTGACTAACTATGTATACAGGGTGAGTCAGAATAAGACCGACAAACTCCGACTACAGATTCCTTGCCTCATTTTGAGATGAAAAGTTTCTATCAAGGGATGTCCTGAAATGCATCCCGTCTGAGATACAGGGTGTAAAAAGTGCGAAAAAAATTTAGATTTATTTTTTTTTCTCTAAAACCCTTGGAGAAAAAAAATCAAACTTGGTGCACTAATCAAGGTTTATCAACGTGATAATTTCAAGTTATAATTTTCAATTTTCGTAAACCAGTGGCGTAGTTCCAATGGTATGTGGTCATATTTTCCTTCATATTTTCTTCGGACAACTGAATTGACAAATGAGCGTTTGACATCAGTTAGGCTCATCCATACTCAACCTAAAAGTCATAACAATCCATTTGCCTAAAAGTGAAGGTTTCTGAGATATTTGCAAAAAACTGAAGATATGTCCTGAGAAGAGACATAACATCCTGTGTGCTATAATCGCATGATGCAACTTTATTATAACTTATAGGAATAATTGTCAACCTTGATCAATGCATAAAAAATACACAACTTTTTGATTCTTGTTCTTTTTCAAAACCATATGCTGAATGCATTAATTTTTCTCGATAAACCAATTAGAAAAGGCTCTAAAAATGATACTCCAACATAAAATTCAACAAATCAAAACTACTTATCTTCGGTTTCTCGCAAAAATTTGGTTCAGATCTAAACTCTTATTTGAGTGGAGTATTAATAATTTGAAGTTTTTTTTTGATTATTGCACATAGGAAATTACGTTGATCCTCAGGACATATCTTCAGTTTTTCTCAATTATCTCAGAAACCTTCACTTTTAGACACAGAATGTTATGACTTTTAGGATGAGCCTAACTTATGTCAAACGCTCATTTATCAATTCAGTTGTCCAAAGAAAATTCGTTCAAATAATATGACGAATAAAAAAAACGGAGTTTGTCGGTCTCATTCTGACTTACCTGTACTATGTTATGAATACTCCCAACATTGAAAAATGTTCAGAAGGTTGACAATTATTCCTATAAGTTATAATAAAGTTGCATCATGCGATTATAGCACACATGATGTTGTCTCTTCTCAGGACATATCTTCAGTTTTTCACAAATATCTCAGAAACATTCACTTTTAGGCAAATGGAATGTTATGACTTTTAGGTTGAGTATGGATGAGCCTAACTGATGTCAAACGCTCATTTGTCAATTCAGTTGTCCAAAGAAAATATGAAGGAAAATATGACCACATACCATCGTAACTACGCCACTGGTTTACAAAAATTGAAAATTATTACTTCAAATTATCACGTTGATAAACCTTGATTGGTGCATCAAGTTTGAATTTTTTTCTCCAAGGGTTTTAGAGAAAAAAAAATTAATCTAAATTTTTTTCGCACATTTGACACCCTGTATCTCAGAGGGATTGCATTTTAGGACATACCTTGATAGAAACTTTTCATCTCAAAATGAGGCAAGGAATCTGTAGTTGGAGTTTGTCGGTATTATTCTGACTCACCCTGTATATTTATCATGGGCCAAATGTTCGCGGAAATGGATAATCGTAGATCTCTTGGTTTAACCCTATAATATACAGCAAATTTCGTGAATTCCTGATCTGTCTGAAGTTGGGATTTTGTCTTTCAGGTTACATGTTAACATTTGCAGTATAGAATAGGGTATGGAGTATACTTGAAATAAGTTTTGGATTGTTGCACTTCTAGAAAATGTCTATCATATTCAGTTTTACTGAAATTACCAATCAACATAATAGCAGGTCTTTTATAATTTTGAGGAATTCTTCCTAGACAATATTTCGCCAACCTTTGTTGACTACCCTATTTTCTTTCTCTTTTCCTATGGTGTTCTCTGATAGTTTTTCATAAACTTTCGTTTATTCCCAAACCCTTCCAAAAAGTCTCTAGTATAAAATAATAGACTGGCAAGACTTTCAAAGCTCACCTATCACCACCTATTCCAAAATTTAAACAATGTAGAGCGCTTATTTTTTCAGTCCATAGTGTGCTGAACTGTAATTGCTGTATAATAGAATCACCTAGAAAAAGCACTTCGGATTCGCTCGTCCTGGCTTCTTGAACAAATCGATTGTGCTGAAACAAACAAAAAAAAATTAGGTAACGTCATGTTTTAATGTTAATTTTTGCAGATAATCTGAAAACACTTAATATTTCCAATACTGTTTGAACTGTCTGAGGAAACCAAAAACAATACAACAAGTCACAAAATCGACATTTTCCTAATCAACTAGGCTTCTAATTCGAAAAACAATAGTATATTGTGTATCTAGTACGTCGAGGCGTTAAGCCGAGGCCAACAAGCATTGAAGTCTGGGAATGTGCTTTTACTACGAGGTACACATACTATTTTTTCTGAAATCGCAATCAGCATTATCAAAAACTAAGGAATTCTACATATTGTTTGCGTGAATTCAATAACTGTTTAAAATGTAATCAAGCCGGCAAAAATTTTCTCGGATCGTTTTCTATACGGGAATAGTAATTTACGTTTTTTTGAAAGAGTAGACCAAATTCTAGTCTGCGAGTCCAAAAAAACTGTTTTTTCGGCAATCATGTAGAATAACAAATCAATGAGACGCATTTAGTCTAAGAGACGAAGAGAGGTCGACTTTCACCCATCTGTTAACCGGATAAAACGATTCCAAATTTGAATATTTCGAATATTTCAGTTCTTATTTGTATTATATATTGAAATTCGAACAGAAGATAGGTACCAACAGAAACATTCTAATTCTTATTTATATTAATATTTGTATTAAAATTCGAGCACTTCCCGGCCTAGTCCGGGAAGTACGTACTTCCCAGACTAGGCAGGGAAGTGCTACTTTCCCAAAGAAAAAGTGTCCTGGAAGTGAACACTTCCCGGATGGTTGCCGAAAAAGTACTTTCCCGTACCGTTTAGGTCCGAAAACGGTCCGGGAAAGTTCGTTGCTTAGCAACGGACTAAAATACTAGATTAGCGTATTTTGAGGCCTGAAGTTGCTCCGAGAAAGTGGGCATTCAGAAAAATACATTTTTGGATTCAGAAGGAAATGTTCTATAAGATGAAGTAATATACACTAAATTCCGCATATTTGAAATATTCCCAAGAGATCAAAGTCGAGATATGCAATTTTTTTGACGAAAAATTGCACCCATCCACAAAACCTACATTTTCTAAGAGGATTTATGCAGCAGTCATAAGTGATTGGTTGGTCTGTTTATTCCAACCAATCACCGACGAATATTCTTCCTTATGACTTAAAACTTATGACTTATGACTGCTGCATAAATCCGCCATTAGTCTTCTGATTCAGAAAACGAGTAAATTTTTGTAGCCAGAAATTTTCTACAAGATGAAGTAATATTCGGGGGATTCCGCATTTTTTAAATATTCCCAGGCGATCAAAGTCGAACAATGCACCCCATACGACACGGTCCCTGTGAACCATACCGTTATTTTTTTCGGGAATTCCTTCAGTTCATTATATGTATATTGATTAAGGCTACAATAGGAAATTATTTTGGAATTTACAGGGTGACTAAAAAAAGTGTGACATATCAAAGTTGTGTTTTTTTAAACGGAACACCTTGTATTTCGTTACATTTTTGAATAGGTCAGGAAAAATTAATATGATTTCATATCTGGTACCATGTACCTAACTATAACCGTTCTAGAGTTATTGATTTTTTTTATGAAAATGCTTACAATACAATACATTTGGAAATTGAAAAATGACATTGAAATGTATAAAAATCAACCCTTCGAATTGTGACCATGCATGAAAGAGGTTTTGGGCTATTGATTTCGATAAAACCCGTTTCTCAATATTATACAGAATGTTCAAAAATCATTGTCACTTTTTTATAATTTCGGACAAAGATAACTTTGTTATTTCAAACGGAACCCCCTGTATTTTTTTGCTCTGAGAAATAGAAAATTTGATTATCTTTCATTTCATTTTGTGGTTCCCTGTACTTAACCAAAATAGTTTTTCAGATATTGGCTTTTTCTAATAGTAGTTCTTATTTCAAACCATTTTTTGAATCAAGATAGCTTTGGAACGACATTTATTCAACTTGTTGAAAGATTTCTTGTTGACAGTTGACAGTTGTTTTACGTTATTCAAAACATTTACTGAATTATCATACCGTCGAAAATGAAAACTTATCCCATTTAAGAGCGGATAGATATGATTTTAGCGATTGGTGAGGGTGAAGAGAATTGTCTTTTGGCGTCGAGGGTGTATGCCCAAAAATATCCAGACCGAAATGATCTAAACAAGTTGGTTTTCAAACGATTGCTTCATGAATATTGTAGGACTGGAAGAGTAGCTTATGAAAAGGCAAATATATCAAAACCCTTCATTGGAAATGAGAAGAATGAATTTCTTATTATGGAGTCTATCATAGAAAACCCTCATACGTGACAACGTAAGATCGAGAAAGAAACAGGGATAAGCAGACGGAGCATTTCTACCGTATTCAGATGCACCAGAAATTATTTGAAATAGAAGTTTAGTGCGGATGAACATTTTTTGGATTTCATTTTATTTTCTGATGAATCTACTTTTTTCCGCAGTCTGGATCACCAGAATAGATGGTCTGTTAACGTGTGGGGGGTACACAATAGGACCACACTTTTTTGATGGACACTTGAATGCTCAAACATTTTTACAATTTTAGCGAGATGATCTGCCTGAGCTTCTGGAGAATGTGCCGCTAAATATCAGACAACGGATGTGGTTACAATTAAATGGAGCTCCAGCACATTTCAAATTCAGTGTCAGAAAGATTTTGAATGTGTGCTTTCCGAATAAGTGGTGAGAATCAATAACTCGAGAACGGTTATGGTTAGGTACATCGTACCTTTTATGAAATCATATAATTTTTTCCTGGCCTATTCAAAAGTGTAACGAAATACAGGGTGTTCCATTTTAAAAAAACACAACTTTGATATGTCACACTTTTTTGAGCTACCCTGTAGACTCCAAAATAATTTCCTTTTGTAGCCTTAATCAATATACATATAATGAAATGGAGAGATTCCCGAAAAGATAAATGATGTGGTTTACAGGGACCGTGTCGTATGGGGTGCACCACCCTGTATAGAAGAAAATCGAATTTTATGAATAATTTATTTTCCATTTGTAGAAAAATCTCAAACTATCTTCAGACGTGACTCGACGAGTTGATTCCGAATTTCATCTCAAAAATTGAATTCGACAAAGGCGTAACTGGAAAAGGGCAGTTTTTTCGACGAAAAAATGCACTCATCCGCAAAATCGACCTTATCTAAATGAATTAGCCTTCCGATTAAAAAAACGAGTACATTTTCGGATTCAGAAGGACATTTTTTATAAGAAGAAGTAATACCCGCGGGACTCCGTATTTTTTAAATATTCCCAGGTGATCAAAGTCGAAAAATGCAATATACTATATAGAAGAAAATCGAATTTTATGAAAATTTTTATTATACATTTTTTCAAAAATCACAAACCGTCCTCAGACGTAACTCGGCGAGCTGATTCCGATTATCATCTCAAAAATTTAATTAGACAAAGGCGTAACTGGAAAAGGGCAGTTTTTTTACGAAAAAATGCACTCATCTGCGTAATCGACATTATCTAAATGAATTTTCATTTCGATTTAGAAAAAAATAGTACATTCTTGGATTAAGAATGAAATTTTCTATAAGAAGAAGTAATACTCGCGGGATTCTGTATTTTTGAAATATTACCAGGCGATCAGTCGAAAAAGCAATGAATTTTATGAACCTTTTTATTTTTCACTTTTAGAAGAATCGTAAACTGTCCTCAGACGTGATTCGACGAGCTGATTCCGAATATCATCTCAAAAATTGAATTGGACGAAGGTGTAACTAGAAAAGGGCAATTTTTTCGACGAAAAATGCACCCATCTGCACAATCATCATTATTTAAATGAAATAGCATTTCAATTTGAAAACTGAGTACATTTTCGGATTCAGGAGAAAATTCTCTATAAGATGAAGTAATATCCGCGGAATTTCTCATTTTTGAAATATTCTATCTAGAAGGAAATATAAATTTGCGAAAAATTTTGTTTTCCATTTCCACGAGCTGATTCCGAATATCATCTCAAAAATTGAATTCGACGAAGGCGTGACTGGAAAAGGGCAATTTTTTCGACGTGTCCAGGTGTTTTATCGAAAACGACCCCATTTATTCATCATCGAATTTTTTCCATTTGGCTGATACACACTGAATGTATTTACGCGATCTAACTAGGTTCAAACGTTTTGTCTAAAAATAATCAGATGATATTATCCAGCGAGGTCCAAGAAATTGTCATCATTCATGTAAACTAAGAAACGAAATATCGCGCAGAATTCGTCATTCGTGACTTCGTGAAGCTATTTTGGTAACAACGATTTTGAATCGAAGTATTCGCTGATACCGTTTCAGCAACTCATAAATTCTGACGAAGAGTTATTCGTTGTTTATTTAGAAAATCCTGAAAGTATACTTTCAGTATTATTAATTGCTACATTGTTGATAAAATCGTTGGAATATATTGATTAGATAAACATACTCCAATGGAATCGTTATTAATATTTTCATGTGTCAGGATAATGAATTTTAGTCACTCCTTCTAGTGGTTCTACATTTTATATTTTATTTTTTATATTTGGTAAATTACTAAAAAGTATTAGACAGGGTTGGCATGTTTTAAAACATTCGTTTTAAAACAGTGTTTTAAAACATGTTTTAAACACGAGCCTCTGATACTTTCAATCTTTTCTGTTTTTTCTATATTCTTAGTCAAAACTTTTGTTTTAAACATATTTTTAATGTTTTAATTCATGTTTTGTAAATGTAAAAAACACAATTTGAATTAAATAAAACAGTTTCAAATAAAAAAAAAAGTTTTGCTTTTCAAAAATAAATAAATAAAAAAAAATAAATAAGTTGTTGTCTTATAGAAAGATCAGTATTTCTAAGTTAGCCAATTTTTCGGCAATATATTTCGTCGTCCTCAGGGCCCTAAAATATAAAATTATGAACAATTACAACAGAAAAATTGCACAACCAAACAATTTTTATAAAAGTAAAAAATAAAAACGTGTGTACGTTCATAAATAGTTAAAATCATAATTTTTGATTTTTTATTACCAGCTCAAATCTCGGTACCAGTTTTGAGAAGGATTTTTTTTACTTTCATTTTATTTTTGTAGACTTACGAGGATATATTGAAAAATTCTTAGCCTACTTTGGAACCAAACAAAATTTCAATGTCAAAATATTTTATTTTTCAACATATTCTCCTCCTAATTGGATACATTTATTACAGCGAACCTGCAACGTCTTTCAAAAAAAATGTTTCTTCTTACTCTGCAAACCAGACCTCCACAGCTTTCATTACCTCCTCGTTGGAAGAAGATTTACGACCTTTTAAACTTTTTTTCAGTTGAGGAAAGAGATGATAGTCGAACGGAGCCAAATCTGGTGAATAAGGGGGGTGTTCTAGTAATTCAAACCATAAATCACGAATTTTTTGCATGGCAACATGAGATTTGTGTGCAGCATTGTCCTGCAAAAACAAAACACCTTTGGATAGCTTTCCGCGTCTTTTCTCCTTAATTTTTTCCCGTAGAGTGGTCAGTAATGTCGAATAGTAATCTCCAGTTATTGTTCTACCCTTATCCAAAAAATCAATCATGATTACTCCATGGCAATCCCAAAAAACTGAAGCAAACATTTTTCCAGCAGATTTTTGGACACGAAACTTCTTAGGTCTTGGAGAACCGGAGTTTCGCCATTCCATCGATTGTTGCTTTGTTTCTGGATCGTAGAAATGTAGCCAAGTCTCATCCATAGTAACAATTCGGTTTAAGACGTCTACATCGTTTTCAAATCGAGCACAGATCGAACGCGATGCTACTACCCTTGCACGCTTTTGGTCAACATTCAAACATTTGGGGATCCATTTTGCAGCAATTTTTCTCATGTCCAAATTGACGTGAACTGTATGATGAACGCGTTCGTATGAAATATTCAGTGCTTCAGAAATCCGTTTTAGCTCAATTCGACGGTCTGTTAAAATCATTTCATGAAATACATCGATATTTTCGGGGACTGACACAGAAACTGGCCTTCCCGATCGGCCATCATCTTCAGTGGAAAATTTACCTCTTTTGAAGCTTGCAGTCCAAGAGTATTAGCATATCTTCGTAAATCTGCTTACCTCTTAACCCTTTTAACCCTTTGAGGCCGAAATTAATTCGAAAATTTTAAAAGTGAATAATAATGAGAATTTACGATAGAAATATTCATTAACATAAGCTTCAGTAGAAATAAGACTTAAATGAACAAAAAATAAACAAATTATCCTGCAGGATGTGGTTACTCTACTGCTAACCACTAGCAACTAAATCGTGCAAAATTGCAAATTTGGAACTTAACAAATGCCTCAAAATTATCATTTTTTGTTTACAATGAACTGAAACTCAATTATTCTTTCTTTTTTAATGAAACAACGCAAAACAGTACCTGTCTTTATTTAGGAAGAAACCAACTTGGCACGTTAAATATTTCCAAATTTTGGGCTCGAAACGCCATCAATTTGACATGATATAAATGTCACACTAAAGACTACCAAAACTCGTTGCAATCGGCAAGAAGAGTAAAAATGATGCGTAGGCAACACAATAAACACTGTGGCTACGATATAAAACCGGTAGGAAAATAAAAGTATGGCTATTAGTAATGTGGTTTTCACTGATAACCAGTAGTCCTCAAAGGGTTAAATACAGGTACTTGATAATGGCCCGATACTCCAATTTTTCGTTTTTCACAATTTCGGTGGACATATTTTTTCTTTTAATTTATTGCGTAACTCTGGTTTACTTTTTTGACGTCAGACTTTACACTCACACTTCTAATAAGTTATTGTTCGTTGCTATGGTAACGCAATATTTTGTTTATGCAGGGAACTGGTCTAGGCTAACTAGATATCAATACATCCTCATAGAGTTACGGCAGTCGGAACATTTTCATTGTAAATTTCCTCCTCTTTGCTTTATCTCTATTTTTCAACTTGTTGATCATACTATTTCGTATGGAGATAAGTGTGAAGATAGATTAAAAATGTAGACTACAAACAATGGGGGGCCTAGAACCGAACTCTGTGGGACACTAACTCTGACGTCTCTAAAATTGGACAATTTATTGTTGTGTACTACATACATATTGGAGATTGGAAACGGTTTGTTGAATAAGATTCAATTAGTATACAGGGTGTTTCATAAAAAATGCACAGGAATTCAGAATGTGATAGCTCGTCCAAAAATATGAAAAAAAGTTTCTATTAACTTACCCTCTAAAAAGCACCATTTTCGAGATACAGGGTGTTGAAATTTTAAAAAAATAATCGTCTTTTGCGAATATCTCTGGAACCGTTTATCGCACAGAAAATAAATTTCGTAGACATTTTCTACTCATAATAAGCTATGTTTTGTGTGGATTTTTTTTTCAAATTCATAATTGGTGAAAATTTTGAAGGGGTAGTGGGTGTTTTTTTTCTCCAACTTCTACGCCACTGAAAAAAGTACAGTTTTGAGCCTCTGATATGAACCGCCAATGTTTTCTACATAAAAAAGGTATTCTTGGTCATAAGCTCTAAAGTTGACCGTTTTCAGGAAAAATCAACTTTCATGTTGTTTAAATAATGTTTTTTCCTCGAAAAATTGCTGCGTGCATTGAAGCTAACGGCGGACATTTCCAACAATTCAACTGAGTATGACTGTTATTGTTTTTTTTTATTTTGCAATTAAGAGGTCAACGTTTGGTTTTATTTGTCACAACGTTTAAATAAATTTTGTATAATAAGGAAGAAAATTATTTTAAAAAAATTACCATGTTTTTCAACATGAAAGTTTCTTGGAAACGGTCAACTTTAGAGCTTATGATCAAGAGTACCTTTTTTGTGTAGAAAACATTGGCGGTTCAAGTAGGCGGCTCAAAATCATACTTTTTCCAGTGGCGTAGAAGTTGGACAAAAAAACACCCACTACCCCTTCAAAAGCTCCACCAATTATGAATTTAAAAAAATAAAAAATCTGCACAAAACATAGCTTATTATGAGTAGAAAATGCATACGAAAGTTTTCTATGCGATAAACGGTTCCAGAGATATTCGCAAAAAACTATAATTTTTTTTTCTAAATTTCAACACCCTGTATCTCGAAAAATGTTGAATTTCAGAGGGTAAGTTAATAGAAATATTTTTTCATATTTTTGAACGAGCTATCACATCCGGAAGTCCTGCGCATTTATTATGAAACACCCTGTATAATGACTTGAAACGCTTGAAGTACAACTTCAATATTATGAATGTATTACCTACAACATGAAAAATTATGATAAAATGAGAATGTAAATTTGCTATATTATCAAACACCTGTTGATTATTAATCCAGCTATATTACTACAAAAATAAAATATCGACATACAATATTGTACGAGAATCAGACCCAACACCCAATTAAACTTAATGCAGAGTGAGAGACAATCATTTTAATAACATAATTTCTCGTGAACGTGTTTACTGGTGAAACTACACACTTCCTAAGCGTTAAATTTCATCATAGACAAGAATATGCAGCGAAGCGAAAAACTTGAGTGCCTACAAAACACTTTTTAGCTTGCTCTTTAGAATATAAGTACTGTTAAATACAGGGTGGCCCAAAAATCCTCGTTCAGACCATTGCTGCAAGGCTGATGAAAATGGACAACAAAATTTGATCGGAAGTAATTGAACTCTTGATGTGTTACTCTTTAAAATTAGTTTCGTGTATACAGGGTGCACCATAAGTCCGGGGCACAACATTTGGTATCTTTTTTTGTATATTCTTTCATTTCCAGAATCTGTTTCATGTGGGCTTCGCAAATCGTTTTTATTTTTAGTGATCAGGGGCAACGTTGCCAAGATATTAACATTTTAATCAAATTTAACGAAAAATCATGGACTAGGAAAAAAATCAACAAAACCTTATTATGAGAGATCCATGGAAAAATCTGGGTACGCAAGTACCCAAGCTATGGCCCAAAACATACATAATATTTGGAGTTGCCTAGAATACATAGGGTGTTTCGAAATAACGATCGAATTTTGCTATATTCAAATGGCTAAGACTAATTTTTTTTAATTTTTATCCTGTACATAGCTTCATATTCTGAGAGCTCATCTAATGAACTATTCAATGGTACAATATGGTCTATGGTCTAATAATACTTTTTGATGGGTAAATAGTCTGACTAGCCGAATAAATTGATTTAGAAAGAGATTTATTTTCAAAAGTATGATATGCTGCTATTATATTTCAATGAATTTATTATACAGGGCAATTCAAATTCGACCCCCACCATTGGGATCTCCTAAACTACACGAGATACATCGAAGCTTAAATTGGGGCAAAGTTGCGTATTCTGGTGCTTAACAAAATACTGTTTTCAAACTTGAAAAATTCCGAGTATTTCCAACCACAGATATTAAAAAAAATAACTTCATCTGAGATGGTCTTGACTCCATCGAAAAGTTTTGTTTAATAAACACTAGTTGTCAGAACTCATTACATCATAAGTTTGCACAAATACTTCAGTCTAAATGTCCTCATTCTCAAATGAAGAAAAACGAGATATGTTGAAACTTTATTATAAATTTGATAGAAATAGTACGAAAACAACATAATTTATTTTGAATTATATTCAGAAAATCAACAGCCGGATAGAACATTATTCGGAATTTTGGGCAAACACTTGGCTGAGTACGGTGCGTTTCAAAAAACAAGAATGATGAGATGAGCTCTCAGAATATGAAGCTATATACACGATGTTCCATTTGAGAAAAATGAGTTTTAGCCATTTGAAAATAACAAAATTTGATATTTCAGTACACCCTGTATATTCTAGGCGACTCCAAATATCATGCATGTTTTGGCACATAGCTTGGGTACTAGCATACCCAGATTCTTTCATTGATTGAATTTTTATCCTTGTCCATGATTTTTTCGTTAAATTTGATTAAAATGTGAATATCTTGGCAACGTTGCTTCTGATTCCTGTTAAGCGCACATGAATCATATTCTGAAACTGAAAGAATATCCAGGGAGATCCATTAAAAAAAAGAGACAAAATGTTGTGCCCCGGAATCCGAACACAGCAATGCATTCCATACTAAACAAAAAAAATTTAAAATACAAGAGAAAAAGTAGACATTTTTCATGCCAGGAGCAACCATAGAATCATAGAAACCTTAGAAACGTGCAGGTGTTTGGACAAAACAGCAATAACCTTATTTTTGGAAACGAGAAAATTCGGTAATATTCAAAAAGTAACTGGAAAAATAAAGAGAAGAATAGAATTAAAATAACTCTAAAATTTTTGCAGGTTTTGGAATTTGTTTAATAGAGTAATAGAGAAGAGGATAGAAAAATGGGAAGGAAGGGTGGAAAAGAGAAAGGGGGATCAGGAGATATAGTGGGGAAAATAGAAGAGGAAATTGTGGAAGGTGGAAAGAATGGGAAAAGGGGAAGAGAGCGAGGCATGACGAAAGGTAGGGAGAAAGGACGAAAGGTAGGTGGGGGAAATAGAAAGTGAGAAAGGCAGTAGCGAATTCCTCACAAAGCCGAGAACAACCACTTTTACAGAATGGTCTGAGGTCTGGGTATTATTATTACGAGGGTTGCTATTTATGTGTTGAGAATTGGCAACACTGGAGATGCTAGGCGCGATCCAACTGCCCTATCGCAAAGTTTAACATTTTTGACAGTATACGTAATCAGAACTTTTCGTAATACATACGCTAATTGTATTGTTAATAGACATTTGAGAATTTTATCTCGGCAATAAAATGGAGCTAAATTGTGAACATTTTCGTGCCATGATTTTTTACGATTTTCGACGTGGATTATCTCAACAGCAGTGTACCGATCAACTTTTTTTGCTGATGAAGCACCATCCTAGACTACAGTATATCGACGGTTTAGTGAATTCAAACGTAGCCGTACTTCGCTGGCGGACGAAGTTAAAGATGTCCAAATTGTTGTCCAAATTGTTGTTGTGCGAGAAAACATTGATGCTGTGACCGAACTGATAATGCAGGATCGTCATGTGACATATCGCGAGATCGAGGCATCCCTGGGCATTAGTATGACAAGTATACATAAGATATTGCATGAACATTTGGCAGTCAGAAAGATTTGTTCTCGTTAGATTCCGCACAATTTGACAATCGATCAAAACAAAGACTCGTGTAAATTGGTGCAAGGAAATGATTACAAAATATGACCGCGGTGCATCAAATGCAGTTTATAACATATACACAGGGTGACGAATCTTGGATTTATTGTTATGAGCCCGAAACTAAACAGCAGTCGTCTGTATGTGTCTTTCAAAATGAACCAAATCCAACAAAAGTTGTTCGTGCTCGCAGCACTTCGAAGCAAATGGTGGCCTGTTTCTTCGGTATAAACGGTCATGTGGCAACCGTGCCTTTAGAGCAACGTAGAACGGTAAACTCTGAATGGTACACTACTTGACTGCTATTTATTTGCCAGAAGTCATCAATGAAATGAGGAAAACGAACTGTCGACGAAGGATAATTCTCCATCATGACAATGCGAGCTCACACACATCGGCTCATACAACCCGCTATTTGAGCACTTAAAACGTTGAATTGATGGGTCATCCGCCGTACAGCCCTGATTTAGCACCCAATGATTTCTATTTGTTCCCTCAAGTGAAGAACAAATTACGTGATCCACGCTTTTCGACGCCACAAGACGCTGTTTATGCATTCAAAAACCATGTTTTGGAGATATACCTGCTTTGGAGTGGAAAAACTGCTTTGCTAATTGGTTTTTCCAATGCAAAAATGTGTAGATTTGAAAGGAGAGTATTTTGAAAAACAATAAAGAAGTTTCTACACCCCAATTATATTGTTTTAGTTCTTCATTCTCAATACATAAATTGCAACCCTCGTATAAGGTGGCTCCCGTATTACTTTTTATGGACTGTATAAAGTACTTAATAAGACAAGTGACAAGTGAAAACTATAATTTCACCCTGTTTTTGTTTTTATATTGTGCCGTGGCTTAATATATCTAAAAACATCATAGCGATAGGTAGGTATATCGGAAAATCGCCAATGTTTCTTCAAAGTTTCTAGAAAGTAAGGTTGTTACAATTAAATATTTCCGAAAAAACCGTCGACATTCAAATTTGCATCGGACTAGACAAAAAAATAAATTGACAATTAAATCCTGCAAACGCAATAAATGCATTGGAATTGTTCATTGTTTTTCTTCCAGCATTCCCTCTGATATTTCTACTTACCATAGACATCCATCGTCCATCGCCAATGATATCCTCTGGGGGTTCCGGAATCACACAAGGGTTCATCATATTTTGTGTATTTGCAGCAGAAACCAGAACCACCTTAACAATAATTGCACTCGAACCACTTCACGAACTTCCTGCTGTAATCCTGCTACAATCAACTACTTTACTACTTAGTGCAGTGCCAGTGTAACTAACGTTTGAACTCATTCATAACCTCCTCTCAGTCGCTATTGTGATATATCCGGTCTCTAGTGGAATTAAAGATAGTTGTGGAAACTCTACCTTGCTTGCAGCAGGAATTTGGTCGTGTAAAATCATTTTCACCATTCGACAAAGAGATGGCGGTGCGAAATTTGTAGAAGTATCGTCTATTGCAGCCATCTTTAAAGTAATTTTTGTAGATCGAAAAAAGACTGCAACTGTACAATAAGTTTTGAATTGATATAACCGATACTTGATGAAAATCCATTATACTCTATATAATGAAACTATAGTTCATATAAAGAGGGTTTACAAAACCACTGAGTGGTTTTGTAAACCCTCTTTATGTGAAAATCATTTGAACTATAGTTTCATTATACAGAGTGTACAATAAGTATTTGTATTTTTCAACGAAAAAAAAATAAAATATTTTGTATCCTTTGCCTATTTGACTGTGACGTCGAATTTGTTAGAAAACATGATACCTAACTAATTCAACAATATACAGGGTGAGTCAGAATAACACCGACAAAAACCGAATAGAGATTCTACACCTCATTTCGAGGTGAAAAGTTTTCGTACCGATTAAACACCATTTCATATACACTCCGTGATTTTTTCGCCAAAAAGGAATCCATGATATTTCGCGAAATTTCTTCCAAATTAGGAGGTAAACTACCAGTTTCAGAATCACTCATTATTATTTATATTATATTAAATTCTACGTGACAATTGTGTTTGACAGCGATAAATAAATATTGCCGTTACAACTTGACGTTGTCAAGGAAATGGCAAAGCCCAGCTCACTCACCTACTAATATTTGAAACTACACAAAAATAGTTGTCATTGTGACATGTCAAAAATGCAGTTTTTAATTTTTCGAAAACGTATTAATATAAATACCATCAGATAAAATTTTGTATGTAATACGAATCATAAACAATCATTATGGCACACGTCGTGTTATCGGACTCGGCTACGCCTCGCCCGATAACATTCACGACTTGTACCATAATGATCGTCTTTATGATCCATATTACATAAATAACTATTAAGAAATCGGATTAATTACAATTATTATGTTCGATATAAATATAAATAGAATGTTTATAGTTTTCCTACATCCATGACAATACCCGAGTTACCACCATTAATTACAATTTAGAGGAATTTTTTATAGAAATACTAGTAATTACTGTTATTGTGTTCAACTCAAATATAAATATTATATTCATAGTTCCTCATTATTTATCAGTGGTAGAAAAAAAAACGTATGCAACTCGCATGTAATGGTTATTAGTACCTACATGATCATTATATGATGGGAAAAACAGTAGACTCTTGTGGGAAAAATTGAAACACTTGAATATAAAGACCAAAACCCCTAATTCAAATAAATTGCCGGATGACCTGAATAGGCCTAATGAAATAAATGCTAATTTTCTATTATATTCTGGAAATTCAAACCATGCTAATGCTAATTTACTGTCATATTATAGCAATAATTAACTACCTCACACTGAATCGTTATTTACATTTTCAACTGTTAATAGCAATAGTGTCTACAATTTTTTGATCGATATCGAGTCGAAGGCTGCAGGTGTAGACGGATTACAAATAGAAATGCTACTTCTATGCTGCCCTCGAATTCTTCCCATTCTAACTCACTTATTTAACACATGCTTATCCCGAGACATTTTTCCAGAACAATGGAAGGTTTCAAATGTAATTCCTCTTCCAAGAAAATCAAACATTTCAAGTTTCAATGATTTGCCTGTTTTGTCCAAAGTTTTGGAAAAAATTATGAAACTTCAGATTATCTCATACATTGAAAAATATATCTTACCCACTAACCAGTCCGGTTTCAGGAATGGATATAGCTGCACCACAGCCTTATTGGATGTTACAAATGACATTTTCAGGGATATTGACAGAGGGAATTATGTAGCCTTGATCCTGTTAGATTATTCGAAAGCTTTCGATACCATAAATCACAGTTTACTTTTTGCAATTCTACACTACATAGGTTTTTCCCCGACTTCGATAAATTTTTTGAAAAGCTACCTTACAGATCACGTACAATTTGTTGAAACCAGTCTAGGAATAACGGACATGAAAAATATTTTTTGTGGAGTGCCTCAAGGTTCCATTTTAGGCCCTGTACTATTTTCAATATACACATGTAATATAACTAGTTGTTTGAGTGGATGTAAACCTTTCATGTACGCTGATGATACCCAAATTAAATTTACCCTATTAGAAGCTGATATTGATTCAACAAATATCGTAATTAATGAAGAGCTATTCAAGCTCGTATCCTTTTCAGAACAACATCAGCTTCAGGTCAATCCTTCTAAAACTCAAATTTTAATATTCCGTAAAAACACAAATTGAAAATGATATTGATAATAATATATCTTGTGTCAGAGTCGCTAGAAATTTGGGTTTGGAGTTAGATACAGATTTACGGTTCAAGTATCATGTTAGTAAATGCGTGAAACTAGCTTATGCCAACTTGAAAATGTTATATCCCCAACGTCACGTTTTGGAAAAATCAACAAAGATTTTGCTAACTGATTCCTTAGGACTGTCTCATTTTAACTATTATGACGCGATTTATGGTCCCTGTCTAGATGCTACAGAAATTAATCGGATTCAGCGGGTACAAAAATTCTATCTTAGGTATATTTACGGCATAAGAAAATACGAAGCCATCTCACATAAAATGAAAGACACGAAATGGTTTAGTATGTCGGCTAGGAGGAAATTGCATTCCGCGACCTTATTTCACAAAGTTATTCTCAACAAAACCCCTCCTTATCTTTACAACAAAATAACATTTCGTAGTGATGTGCACAATTTGAACACTCGATTCAGGGGAATCATCTCACCACCACCTCATCGAACTGCTGTTTTCAGGAGGTCCTTCATATACAATATTTACAGTCTTCACAACCAGGTTCCAGCAAACCTAAAAACATTCTCAACTCTGAAGTTCAGGAGAGTTTACAAAGATCTACTTTTCGAAGTTAATATTTGTTAAATAAAAAAGTCATGGCTACTTGTACATGTGCCAAATTGAATTAGATATATTTTTTCCTAGTCACTAGGGATGACACTTGCATCAGTTTCACTGCTTGTCATCTCTATTTTGCGGCATGATCCAATAACTATTTCTTATTATTATTGTTAGGCATTATGTATCATGTGTCATCCTGCAAAAAAAATTATTATTATTATTATTATATAATTTACTATTAAGCAGTCATTGTTCATTTTGGTTCTGGCGTTGAATCTGGCCATTATTACGCATTGGCCAAAGACAAAACGGACTGGTTTAAGTTAGACGATAGTTGTGTCACTAAATATTCTGACGATATCTTGAATTTATTGAAGCCTCTGGAGACACCCTACATTTTATTTTATGAGAGTGAGGACATTTGTAGATTAAGATCTTCAGCTGAAAAAGCAAATGCGCCACTGGAATCAATCAAGTCGCTCCGGAGCGACCATTAATATTTGTTGTTGTTTCATAAAAAAAATAGGCTGGCGGAAATGGGGTAATGAAATCTGTCGTTAACTCCCGGACCAATAAATACACTATATCACAACAAACTAGGAAGTTCAAAGAGTGAATGATAAGAAATGATTAAGGGAAAACAACTTTTGAAATGCAGTTGCATATATAGTGTCATTTACAATTTTGCGATACTGGGCGACTCCACACTTCGAAATAATGAATTTGTCACTGGATCGTTGGAAAGGAAAAGTAGCTATGGTAACGGGTGCAAGCTCGGGCATCGGTGCTGCCATCGTCAAAAGATTAGTGGGAGAAGGACTACAAGTGAGTGAAACTCTTTGAAATATTTTTACAAAGTGTATGATGCAGTTCAGACATAATTCAATGAGTATTTTCAAAATATTCTTCAACCGAATATGGACACATATCAAAGAGATAATTTTTAGTTTTCTTTTTAAATTCAGGCACTAAGTCAATATCTTTAAAACATTGTGGGAGGCTATTATAAAGTCTAATTCCCATTACACTTGGTGATTTCTCACAGATTTCTATACGCTGGTAAAGTATAGAAAAATCTGATTTATATCTTTTGTCATGAGCATGAATATCACTATTCCGTAAATAATCGTTTTTATTTCTATGAACTGATGTGATTAAATCCAACATATAGAGACCATACACAGTTAAAATTCTCAAGTTGATAAAAACAGGCCGACAGGAGTCTACAAATGATTAGAATTCTTTTCTGTGACAAAAACACATTTTTAGCATGGGGAGAACTCCCCCAAATACAAATTCCATAACTAATCCTAGACTGTATTTCACTAAAATAAAGTAAACGTATGTGATTAACATGAACTGTTTTCCTTAAATTTCTAATTTGAAAACATTTAGAATTTAACATCTTTGATAAATTTAAACAGCGAGTTTTAAAAGACAGATCTGAATCAAATGATACTCCCAGAAATTTCACATTTTCAGATTTTGTTATGTTCGATTTGTTAACTAATATATCAAAGTCAGGGGGAAAAGTTTTTTGGCAAGGATGAAATGAAATGAAATTCGTTTGAGTTGTATTAAATAACAAAGATTGGTCACTAGACCAGGCAGAAAATTTCAATGAACCATTCATAATTTTGGTCTTTAAAATGTTTGGGTCTTTATCACCAAACAGAAATGTTGAATCGGCATAAAGAGTGGTAAATGACTCTGGTATAACAGAACGTAACTCATTTATAAGATAAACAACAAAAGGTCCAAGTATAGATCCCTGTGGAACTCCTTGTGCAGTTTTAGTGATATATTAGTACTAGTACTTATTTGTATGTTAGCTCTCAGCTAAATAAATAAAATTTATTCTTATTCTATACCATAAGATCAGACATATATGTATTTCGTTTATCAACAATTTCAACCGATTGTAACCTGTTATCTAGGTACAATGATAACAATTCGTTTGCTTTTCCCTTCATATCATATTTATAAAGCTTAACTTTCAAAATACTATGTTGAACACAGTCAAAAACCCTACTAAGATCACAAAATATCTCAATAGGGCTTTCGCCCTGGTTGCCCAAGTTCAGAACTTCATTATAGAACGATTCCAAAGCTGTTGAAGTTGAAGATATTGCTCGAAAACCATGTTGATGATACGTAATTATATTATGAATTTCTAAAAATTTTAACATCTGCTGCAGCATAGCATACTGAAATATTTTTGACAAAACTGGTGATACAGAGGTCGGGCGATGATTCGACATCATTTCCGCAGCACCCTTTTTTAAAATAGGAGAAACAATTGAGACTTTCAGTGCACAAGGAAAAACTCCCTCTTCAAAAGAGGTATTAATTATTTGAGAAAGTGGTTTTATTA
This sequence comes from Chrysolina oricalcia, assembly GCA_944452925.2. Taxonomy (NCBI): domain Eukaryota; kingdom Metazoa; phylum Arthropoda; class Insecta; order Coleoptera; family Chrysomelidae; genus Chrysolina; species Chrysolina oricalcia. The sequence continues at coordinate 494,590 of OX101810.2, forward strand.
TAAAGTTTGCGATTTTTTTAATGACAATACCAGATATGTTATCAGAACCAAATGAAGGTTTATTTTTAATTTTATTCTTGATTATCTCAAGAACATCCAATATTCCAACTATAAGAAAAAGCACATAAAATTGGTCAACGAGTCAAAAAAGAAATATTACCAACAAAAAGTAAATAAATCTGAAAACAATTCACGCACTTTGTGGAATGTAGTTTCAAAACAGTCTAATAGAAGCAAAGATTCACATTGGAGTCTAGTTATTGAAAAAAAATAATACGATCATTAGAGAGACCCCTCGCTCGTATATTGTAACTGAATTCAATGAGTTTTTTATTGATGCACCTGAGGCACTGATTCGCAATATTTAAAAAAACTGTTACTCGAACGATCCTAAAAATGACAGCACAGATTCAAATCACCATACATTTTTGAATCCATGCAGTAAAACACACAAAATAAAAACCAAGAGATCTTGGGAAATTGATGAGGTACCTGGTTGTATAGTGAAGGGTATAATTATTGACTCAATTACTTTCCTAGTGAATCTTTCATTTTTAACTGGTGCTTTTCTATAATAATAATAATCATTTATTTCCTTAAGACAGTTACGAACCGTTTGGAAAAGGTAAATTGCTTACATATTTTAAAATGTATACCTAAATTCGTACAATAAAAAATTAAATTAAATAATACTAAAAATTCCTGATTTTACTGCAGATTCCTGACAAGTATTCATCCAGTCTATAAAAACTCCGTTCCGTTAAAAATGATTTCAGCTTACGTTTGAAGTTAGTCAAGGTCATACCAATTCAAAAAAAAACAAAAATATTCACAAATGATAATTTCAGGCCAGTAACAGTTTCACCAAGTTTATAAAAAAATTTCGAGTGGGCATTTTCAGAACGACTGATGAATTTTATTTATTTGCATAATACTTTGAAAGCCTGATGCGATCTTGTGTGACCTGAGCAGATAATTCGACTGCATCAATTACAGTAAACTTCTAAAAATTACTTGGAAGGATATGGTCTAAGAGGCAAGTCACTGATTTGGGTTTCTTCGATTATTTCTGTTCGATATCAATGTGTATCTCTTGAATTTGACAACGGTTATGCACCATCTATCTGAAATGGAACTGGTGCAGGTGGGAGTGCCTCAGGGATCCATCCTGGGACCAGTTCTATTTTATCTGTAAATTATAAATATAGATAATGAAATATCGCTTACACGAATGATATTGTCGCGACTAGGGCTACTAGGGTAGCATCCTGAGCCGTATAAGGGGTAGAAGGAAACTCAAGGGGTAACAACAGAACATAAACATTTATTAAACAACAACTGGGATATTGGGGGAAAGCTATATACATATTTAAAATAAGGGACATTCAATAATACAATATGGGATACATAAAACTCTTACCTAAAACCGTCACTCAACCAATACTTACAGCTGAGGCCAAAAGGGCCTAGCCTACAAGGCTAACTGAGCAGGGCTCTCTCCTCTATAGGAGTCTATTACTCACCATCTCTTTATTCCAATCACCTTATATTTATATAATGAAATGTTTATATTTTCATGTGGTCTGCACAGTCACGGTCATAGAATTCGCTAGTCATCAACCTCGCACCTGCGGTCATGACCGAATCAATGAATAACAAGATCATAGATCAGTGCACCAAAACAATTCAAAGGGCATTGCTGGAGTTCACGACAGCTTCCTGATATCAACTAAAGAAACACACAAATTATTGTAAATGGTAAATTGTGCTCAGCCAACATTTATTTCAATCTATTTTTCAATGCCAAAAAAACGCAGGCAATTCGTTTCCATTATTATCAAAATAAAGTCGATAGTGATTCAGCTTTCGGAGCATAGTATTCCGTGATTTACACAATAGAGCGCTTTGGATAAAACTCGAAATACTGCTGCTGTCACTTCTCGATTATTAATGTTGTAATAAACTTTATTTCAATATGAAAATATTGCATCATGAGTTTTCAAAAGATCCAGCGTGAATTCACAAAACGAATTGTATTTTATCTCTACTGTCTCTTTGGTATATTTTTATTTTATATTGCGTCTTGTATGTTTGTCATTGCTCCCTAGCATTAAGTATGTCTTGTTTTTTGTCATTTGTAATTTGAAGGAAATTTGAAGCAGAATTGATTTAACATTTCTTAAACGTTTTTTAGGTTGTAGGGTTAGCAAGACGAAAAGACAGACTGGAAGAGCTAAGTAGACTTCTTTCTGACAAACCTGGCAAACTGCATCCCATCCAAACCGACTTGACAAACGAGAAGGATATTTTAGCAGCATTTGAATGGACCAAGCAACATTTAGGACCCATCCATATTCTTGTAAACTGCGCTGGTACCTATATACTGGCCCCCCTCTTAGATTCAGCAACAGAAGATTGGAATAAACTATTTCAATTGCATGTGATTGCTCTCAGTATAACAACGCGGGAAGCCGTAAAAAACATGAGAGAAAATAATGTCGATGGACATATTATTCATATCAACAGTATAGGTGGTCACCAACATATCAAAGCTCCTGGAGCTGGTATGAACACGGCTAGCAAACACAGCGTGACCTGTTTGACGGAAGATCTTAGATTTGAACTGGCTCTTTCAGGATCTAAAATAAAAGTCACGGTAAGTTACCCAATCATGATCTTTCAGCAGGAGCAATCAAAATCAAGCCCGTAAACAATTTTTTTTTGTTGAATTTGTGTTATAGTGTTGTTTCTAGGATATCTGTCTAAATGTTCTGTTCCGACGCTATTATCATTAATTCTGGGAGTAGATTTTGTCTTGTTTCTTTGAAAATGTATTATGTGCCGCTTGCTATAGACTCGCTTCCTAGACCAAGCTATAGAGGTTTTTTCCTTACAAAGAAAAGCCGCAAATGAGCAGTGGTGAACAAAATTAGAACCTTTTTGACTTTTTTTAAATATCACAAAGATTATTCAAGGAATCGTTTTACAGTTATAAAACCTACAAAATGGATTTCCGCACGACCGGATCGATACATTTTCCACTGAGAAAATCCGGGAAAATCTTGAAAAAGAAACCGTTCTTCAAAATTTTATATGAAACAAAAGAAACACTTTTGTCTTATTTCCACTAGTTTTTTATTTTCACTACCGGTTTCGGTTTTTATCCCATTATCAAGTATAAAAACTAACTAAAGCAATTGAACTCTAAAACCTAGTTATATAGGGAGTTTACAGGTAAAACAGGATGGAATGGTAATTAAATGAAATTATATGAACAGGTGTGAAACGATATAAATTCAATACTGGAGGTTATGGAAATTACCTGGGTTATCAAAATCACAAATTCAAAAGTGGAGACCTACATAAATCGAGTTGCTCGTTGAGGGTTCTATATTTCGGGTTTTCAATTGATTTAATAATTTCCATGGCTTCGAACAGATTCATTTTCTTCCCTATATTACATGTGTGTATGATTTTGAGATTATCTTTACTTATCTTGTGTTTGGATTCTTGCAGATGTTCATACATTGTTGATTTCTTGTCGAAACAGACGTGTTCACGGAGCCTTACGTCAAAATTTATACCGGTTTGGCCTGTATATACTGCAGAGCATTAAGGCCATACAGGCCAAACCGGTAGAAATTTTGACGTAAGGCTCCGTGAACACGTCTGTTTCGATAAAAAATCAACAATGTACGAACATCTGCAAGAATCCAAACACAAAATAAGTAAAGAAAATCTCAAAATCCTACACACATGTAATAAAGGGAAGAAAATGAATCTGTTGGAAGCAATGGAAATTGCTCCAGTATTGAATTTATATCGTTTCACCCCTGTTTAATTTCATTTAATTACCTCTCCATCCCGTTTTACCTGCAAACTCCCTATACAGTGAGGACGTAAAAGTCCCCCCCCCCCTCTTAACTTTTGAACGGAACAAGCTATCGACTTTTTTTTTTCAAATGTAAAAGTGGGTCACGTGGCTCTTGGTTTTGAAGGTCTTCCTATTCTCTATCCAACACTCTTTGTTTTTGAAAATCGGCCAAGCCGTTTCAAACTGACAAGCGTTTGAAATTTGCTTCAAATATTTTACAAATAAATTAAAAACCTAAATAACTTTTAATTTCAACAAAATTTCAAGTAATGATTGCAACTATTTTAACAAGTGTTCACCGTTCAGTAACGGAGTTAAAATTCTGCTACACTTTATAGTTAAAATAATTTATTTGTTAAATATTTGAAGCAAATTTCAAACGCTCGTCAGATTGAAACGGCTTGGTCGATTTTCACAAACAAAGAAGTGTTGGATATAGAATCGGAAGACCTTCAAAACCAGGACTGTAAAACGATTCCTCCAATACTTACTGAGATTTTCCCAAAAAAAAAAACAAAAAGTTGTAATTTTTTTCACTATTTCTTGTTTAAAAAATTCCACAAAGCGATATTGCTGGGGCGAAAACCAGGGTTTCCATTTACGAACTCTCTTATAAAAAGTAGTATAGGCCGTTTGCGCCTTTTATTTTGTGTGAAAAGAGCTTCTTATTTTTATCTACAGCTTGGCCTATCTGGAAAAGTCCCATGTCCCTTTCGTTCCTGGTAGTTACAATGGACGATTCCAGTACCCCTATTCAGTGCTGCCACAAATGATTTTTTGGTGGAAACCTCTGACATTTTCCAGGTCTTTTCTGACATGGTTCCGGGTTGGAATGGATACAATTTTTAATTAGAAAGATTCCTGGGTGTTCCCGGATATGCGAATCAAAGTACTAATGATGATATTGTCAAAAATAAAATATTCTAGGGAATTTCACGCTAGTACGTTTTTCAATATGACAGATAAAATTCCCTAGGATATTTTTATTTTGTCTATTTCATCAATGTTACTTCAATTCATGCATCCGGGAACACTCGTGATTCTTTATAATTGAAAATTGTATTCGTTTCAACCCTGAACCATATCAGAAAAGGTCGAAAAAATGTCAGATGTTTCCACCAGAAAATCATTTGTGGCAACACTGAACAGGGGTACTGGAATCGTCCATTGTGATGTCAACAAATGCGTGCACTCGGATAGTAGGAAGTAGGGTGTTTCGCCTCTTCCGGCTAGCTCAGACCACCTATCCGAAGTACAGCATAGTCGCAAAAACTCAGCAACTCCGGAGCTCTTCATTTATTTGGAATAACCAGCAGAAACGTGTCTGACATACGAATTCTTTCTTAATGTGGTTGGTGTTGCCAACCAACGAGGTTCCATTAATTCGCATGCCAGGCCGTAGATTCTTAAAAACCAGAAATACTATTTACACTATACACGACTTTACACTACTGAGCCATCCAGAAGTGAGGGCTTCTATCCTGGGAATTGTCCGAGCCCTCGGGCGGCTCCTGGATGACTGCTTAAAACGGCCAAAAGAGCTTTAATTTATACACTGGCCGAACATTTGAGTCGGCCAATGGTATAACAAATCGCTGGTAGGCGGAGCCTATTAGAACTCTCGCCTCCAGATATACTCCACTGAGTATTTTTCAAACATCAAAAATAGTAGTATTTCTGGCAGATTATGACAGTGAGAGTTGCCTAAATGCTGCACAATATGTTCAAATTTGCAATCGATTAGGTTCATACCGACATCATACGATTGTGAGGATACGTATTGATGCGCAGAAGGCCGCAGTTCCGCCATTTGACTCGTAACAGCTAACTTGAGCAGACATGTATGAAGCGTTTCCCAGTGTTTTGTTTACATTCGTGCATCAATATGAATTCAGCAAGTAAGTTCATTTCCGTTGAAGTTATTTCCTGTTTTTAAGTGCATGATGTCAACAATAAAGGTTTATATTTAAGCCTACAGATTGAATGATATGAAAAAAAATTAAATGATACTTCTGGAATTGGTTGATTTCATAATATCACAGATGTGAGTATTGGGACTCAACCTCTCCAGGAATATCACGGATATTGAGAATTAGTAATTTTTTCCTTACAGAGAATAGGGATGTCATTGATTTGGGTCATCTTCGAGATAATCCTGATGCTATTTTTGATTTATTGGACGAGGTTGGATCCGATTTCGAGGTCGATAATGAGGAGTCTGAAGACGACATTTTGTCAGAATCAGAAAATACAACCATTACCCAACTCGACAATGATATTGATATCAGTTCTGAAAGATCAATTTCTGATGAATCAGATGATGACGATCCAGAGATGAATACGAGACTCAGAGAACTTGACAAAAAAAACAGCAAACGGGTCATGGAATCGAATTGTTTTCGATAGTCAAAATGGACCCGAAGATAACATGGATAGCGATACGAATGCAGTTTTATCACCTGGGGATAGTTCAGCAGATATTTGGGTGAATCGTTTTACGAAATCGTGAAATTTCATAAAAGTTAACTCTTAATAAACGGTTTTACCACATGTTATTGTACAATGATAATCACATCACAATTGTGAGGTTTAATTGTTTGGAACGATACAGCACAATTGTGAGTGTCCTTGAAATCCTGTAGAATGTCCTTTGAATTCAAAAACATGATTCGACTCTTCAATTTCATAGCTTGTTTAGCATATAATGTAAATTTCGCTCAGAAAAAACATTATTTTTGATCTTGGGTCTGAAATGGATAACAAAAGTTAATAGGTGTTGGCTTTACGATACACAAAATAATTTTGGAGACTAGAAAATTGGGATTAAAACTAAGGAATTGCTAAATCGCATACAAACAAGCTGACGTTGTGAAAAGCATATCGCTGTATGTGAAAACGAATTTAAAAACAACAAATTATCTTATATCCTGACGTTGTTTCATTTCACTGTTGATTGAAATTTTTATGATTATTGTTACGCTGATTTTTAGTTAGCTTAGTTAGCAGTATTGTTTTTAACGATATCTTGGACTTATTTTTCAATCTATATATATATAAAGTTAACTCTAGAGGGGTCACAGAAAATAGTCGCTGATAATATCACGATAATTTTTTTTTTCAGATAACCAAAGCGGAATAACAAATGAAATGAACAATGAAAAATATTGATTATAATTATACTCGGTCACAAACATTAAATTGACACTGACGTCAACAAATCTTCTTTCATGAACAAATTAAAATGGGCGTGCATATTCCAACTCATTCAATGATATTTATTAACAATACTCTAAATCATCAGCAAACCAATATCTCCATATAGTGATGAAGAACTCTTACGGAATATACATCTCAATGAACTCAGAAGTAAATTAGCCTGTGAGCTGTGATGAAGGTGATCGTAATTTTTCTCAAATGCGATAGGTACTTTTGAGTCAGAAATGAAAAATTGTCATCTTTATGAGTTATACAATAAGAATATGTGAGGTCTGCAACCTTTTTCCGAGTTGAACGGGGCGATTGGTAGAAATAAGTGATTGGCAATATTTCTAAAAATATATATATATTATTATTTGATCCTGACGTTGAAGCTTTTTAGTTATGACTTAGCATGTCGACGGACCTCTTAAGTTGTTATCATTTAACCAATTCCAACTCTTCAGATGATGTGGTGTTGAAGTTTTTCCGGTTTTCCCTGTAGCTGTAAAAGCGAATGCGCCACCGAATTTATTTAAGTCACCCCGAATCGCCAATTATTTTTTTATAATTTTTTTTGTTGTTACTTTGTTATTGTTACATTACATAATGAATGTAATTGCTAATTTTTGGAATAATTCATATGATTTCAGAGCATTAGCCCAGGATTGGTTGATACCGAAATTTTAACTGAAGAACAAAGAAATGGGGAATTTCTAAAGAAAGTCATTGAAAACGGAATTATTCTAAAACCAGATGATATCGCAGATGGGCTAATTTATGTTTTGTCTACTCCACCACATGTACAGGTAGGTACATAAGTTGTTTATTTTGAGAATTAGACAACTGAAAATAATAGAACACATAATTTCTTTCAAAGATTGAACGATGGCACTTTTGTCTATCCATAATTCTGACCCTAGTTACTTTTGCAATAAAGTTCAGCAATATTTGCATTCCTTTCTTTTTTCACACGAAAAGTGGAAAACAATGTTAAATTTCAGTGTGTCAATCAGAATGGATTGAGGAAAGGAACCACATGGCCAAATTAATTTTTCCGAGAGTCCAGGGCCGGTTTTATTCCAGCAATATTCCCCAACTTCCCTATTATGGACTCTGCCATCTTCATAATTTAGGAAAGTTTTTTGGATACGGTGCAAAAAAACACATGTTCAAACTAATTTTTCCGAGCGTCCAGGGCCGGTTTCAGTCTAGCAATATTCCTCAACTTCCTTATTATGGACTCTGCCATCATCATATTCTAGGAAAGTTTACAGGATAGGGTGAGGAAAAGAACCACATCTTCAAAATATATTTTCCGGGCTTCCAGAAACGGTTTCAGTCCAGCAATATTCCTCAACTTCCTTATTGTGGACTCTGCCATCATCATAATTTAGGAAAGTTTTCAGGATAGAGTCCGAAAAAAACCACGTGTTCAAAACAATTTTTCCGGGCGTCCAGAGCCGGTTTTCAAGTTTCAAGTTTCAAGTTTTCAAGGACATGGTGCGGAAAAAAACACATGTTCAAAATAATGAATAAATATAATAGTGAAACTGGCCCTGGACGCCCGGAAAAATTATTTGAAACATGTGGTTTTTTTCCGTACGCTATCCTTGAAACTTTTCTAGATTGTGATGATGGCAGAGTCCTTAATAAGGAAGTTGAGGAATACTGCAGGAGTAAAACCGGCCCTGGACGCCCGGAAAAATTATTTTGAACATGTAGTTTTTTCCGCACCCTATCCTGAGAACTTTTCCAGATTATGATGACATCAGAGTCCTTAATAAGTAAGTTGAGGCAGGAACAACAAGGTGATCCTCCTCTGGGTGCCTGGGCACGTCGGAGTAGAGGGCAATGAACAAGCAGACACCCTGGCACGAAAAGGGGCATCAACGCCACTGATCGGGCCAGAACCATTCTGCGGACTTGGAAAATCTCACTTCCAAGAACAACTCAATAAAACTGAAGAAGAAATGAGAGCAACATACTGGCAAAGACTTCCAGGGCTAAGGCAGGCCAAAGATCTCCTCGGCAATTTCAACCGAGCAAGATCGAAAACACTGATTAACCTCAGCAAAATTAGTCTAAAGACAATCACAGGATTTCTAACGGGGCATTGCAGACTCAAAGAACACCTAAGGAAGCTAGGATTGGAGGAGGACAACACCTGCAGATTCTGTGGGGAACATCCAGAAACACCTCACCACATATTGATGGAGTGTTATGCCGTACACCACAAAAGATTAAATATACTGGGATCACACCAGCTGACTGTGGAAGAAATACCACAAATGGACCCCCTCAAAATCCTAAAATTCCTGAAGGAATTGAAGCTTGAGGGGCTGCTGTAAACGAGAACACCTCGAGATAGCAGAAGAAGATGGGGCACAATAGATCTAACTAGGTCGCAGCGCATCAGTCACCATCCATACCTTCCAATACCAATACCAAAAGTTGAGGATTATTGCTGGAGTGAAACCAGCCCTGGACGCCCGGAAAAATGATTTTGAACATGTGGTTTTTTTCCGCACCCTATCCTGAAAACTTTTCTAGATTATGATGATGGCAGGTCCATAATAAGGAAGTTGAGGAATAATGCTGGAGTGAACCGGCCGATGTTCAAAAATTATTTTGAACATGTGTTTTTTTTCCGCACCCTATACTGAAAACTTTTCTAGATTATGATGATGGCAGAGTCCATAATAAGGAAGTTGAGGAATAATGCTGGAGTGAAACCAGCCCTGGACACTCTGAAAAATTATTTTGGCCATGTGATTCCTTACCTCAATCCATTCTGATTGACAGACTGAAATAAAAAACTGTTTTCCACTATTCATATGAAAAAAAAAGAAATGCAATTATTGCTGAACTTTATTAGTAACCTGGCTATTATTCTGTTCAGTGGGAAGGACCAATTTGACATACATACATACTGATCGACAAGCGTAAGGATGCCTCCGAGAATTGGTTGCGCAGTAGACAAAATCCTGGAGTGGGGCAGGAGCTCAATCGCTCTGCCTTATTAAACAGTAGTCGATCTTTGTCGCACATCTACTCACGCTTTCTATCGTTTGCGCATCTCAGAGGCATCCTTACGCTTGTCGATCTGTACATTTGAAACATTTTGGGATCAACTAACTGTTTTAAGTTCTTATATTTCCATTTCAACGAAAAAACTCTAATTATTCCAGGAAAATTATAGGATTAAAAATTTTGGAAAAACCGTTATTATGGAAATAGAATATTTTATTACTTATATTTCGGACGTCCATCATCTTAATGATTGAAAGATTTCTATCTCTTTCAAATTTTTTCACGTTTCAATTGCTTGAATCCGCAATCGTCTTCTGGTGAATAGTGACAAAATCAGATGCTACGCGACCTTTTATAGGTCTATAATTAAGTGTAATTACGCGCGGTCTTGTGGCGCGCGTGGTTTCGCGCTTTTTCTCCCTCCAAAACGGTCCATGAGCGGTTTCCATACGTTTCCATGCGTTTAAGATACGTAGACGACACCTTTATCATTTGAAACCATGGAGATGAACACCTTGGGGAATTATTCGCCAGAATGAATAACATGAGGGATTCAATCAAATTCACAATGGAAAAGGAAACTAACAGTACCCTATCGTTTCTCGATGTGAAAGCTGAAAGAACAGACACTGGAATCCTCACCTCTGTTTACAGGAAGAAGACACACACAGGGCAGTACCTCAACTACGGCTCTAATCACCCAAACTCCACAAAGAGGGGAATCGTAAGAACATTGATGAAGAGGGCATTGTCTATTTGCAACAACCAGGAGTCATTGGAGGCGGAAATTAACCAAATAAAAAAGGACCTACGCCGAAACGGATACTCCGAGAAGCTCATAGGAGAAGTTCGGAAACAACTCGAAAAGACCAAGACAACCGAAGAAAGACCACAAAACCCCGTTCTCATTCTTCCCTATATCAGGGGTATCTCCGAGAAGATCAGAAGGATCGGAAATAAATACAACATCAAGAGTTGCTTTCAATCCGGCAGTACCTTGCTTCCTCACCAAGACGAAACCAGAGAACACAACAGAATCCAGCAAAAACTGTATTTACAAAGTCCCATGTGAATGTGTAGATTCCTATATCGGAGAGACCAAGAGGCCATTATCAGTAAGAATAGCCGAACACAAAAAGTGGACTCAACGAGGGGAAACATCAAAATCGGGAATTGCTGACCACGCCTGGACAAAACACCACCGAATTCTCTGGGACGAAGCTAGTGTTCTTCATAGAGAGGAACATTGGTTCAAACGGAAATTTATGGAAACCACCTACATAGAAGCCAAAGGTGCCTTCAGTCAACCAAGCGTGGAAATTAAAAACGTATGGAAACCTCTCATGGGCCGTTTTGGAGGGAGAAAAAGCGCGAAACCACGCGCGCCACAAGACCGCTCGTAATTACACCGTAATTACACTTTAATTATAGACCTATAAAAGGTCGCGTAGCATCTGATTTTGTCACTATTCACCAGAAGACGATTGCGGATTCAAGCAATTGTTGTGAAAAATTTGAAAGAGATAGAAATCTTTCAACCATTAAGATGATGGACGTCCGAAATATAAGTAATCAAGTTACTACATCGTCTAAAACATTCAAACAGAATATTTTATATTTTCTTGTCACAAACACTTTTTTTTTCAGGTTCATGAACTGATGATACGCCCCGTTGGGGAAATGTTATAATGAAATGAAAACCGTATACTCTGACATTATTTGAAGAAAAAATACCATATTTGACATAAAAAATAAACTGTTATACAAGAAAATAAATCATACAGTATTTTATTGAGGGTTGCGTTCTATGATCTGAAATCAAATTTCACTGTTGCATTTGCTGAAATCAATGATGATTAATTATCACACGACTCTATCCAAAGTCATTGGCTATCAACATAGTTTACATTTTATGGAAAAAAATTTGTTTTACTTACCTAACTAACCTACCCGAACACTAAAGATAAAAATATCAACTTCCTACCTGCCTAATTAGAACAAACCTATACAGGGTCTTTCATGACGAGCGTTCGTAAGGAATATATGAAAAACCATTCAAAATAAAAACATGAAATTTTGGTAATTTTTCAGCAGATTTTGGACCCGCATTATGTTACAAAACTTACAACCAAATTTGTTAGCTTTCGATATATTAATTTATTCCTGAAAAATTTGACAGTTACTCCAAAAAAAAAATCATAACACGAAAACTGTAACAGTAAATGTGAAATTTCACACAATCACACCTAAAGCATCAAATCATGATCAGGTCCATCAAATTCTCAGGAATGATTTACAGGGTGGTCAAAATTTCCACCTAAAACATAACATCGAGAAAACTGATGAAATATATTTTTTTTTTAAACTGAAACCATACACTTTTCTACAAAATAAATAAAAAACTTGTCATTTTTAAGTAATATCATCTTCACTTAAGGCAACTAGTTCATCATTTGATGAAATCCAGTCCAAGCTTTTGGCTTTTTTTATCGGTATTTTGATTAAAACATTTAAAAATAAATACTAGTATTTTTTTTTCGCAAAATATCAAGGATTTTTTGCTCCGGTATTTATTTCGTTAAAAATAAGTAAATGATATATATCAATCAATAAATTACAAAAAGTAACTTGTGACATCTATAGTCACTCGTTGAAATAGCTGTCAAAGGTTGGAATTCTCGGAATCAAATCGAAAAATACTCTAATTTCACTCAATCAATAAATATCATATATATATATATATATATATATATATATATATATATATATATATATATATATATATATATCATGGTATATGTAAAGGGACCGCCGAAAAGTATGTATCGTATGGGAAAAAAGTTTATTGTTACAGTATTGGAAAAACATTTCTGGTGATGAATTTTATCTTTTTTCCGTAGTATCCAAAAATAATAGAATAGTGTATTGTTTCCATTTGAAAAAATTGTGTTTAATCAGTTTTCTCGATGTTAGGTTTAGGTGTAAATTCTGACCACCCTGTAGATTATTTTTGACAATTCGATACACCTGTTCATGACTTGATACCTCTGGTGCTTTTCTGTGAAATTTCACAATTGCAACTTTTACTGTCTATGAGTTATGATTTTTTCGGTAGGTAACTGTAAAATTTTTCCGAAAAAAAAATAAAACTCGAAAACTAACAAATTTTGGTATAGGCATTGTTACACAAAGTGGGCCTAAAATCTGCTGGAAAATTAAAAAAATTAATGAAATACAGGGTGTTCCATTGGAAATAAGGAAGTGCCCTATCTTTCCGGTATAAAGGAAAGAAACCGAAAGTTAAAAATGTCTTCGTTGAAAGGCCATTTTGTAAAACCATTTGCCACAAAATTTCAAGTTTACATTTTGAACGTTTCTCCATACCTAATGAACGCTCGTCGTGAAAGACTCTGTATTAGGATAACAAACAGCTTTCAGCAGAGAAAAATATAATCCTTCACACTCATTAGAATGGCAGAATTTTATTCAATATGCCCGACAAAGTGACTTTTCCCAGGCAACGCCCTCCGTTCGTCCGCTCCAAACATTAAAAATATGCTGTGCAAATATCAGAACAAAGAGCGAGACAAAGATCGTGCTTTTATTTGCTATTATCTCGAACCTATTCATTTGCTACATCAAAAAGTAAATAATTTCATTAAACTTCTTTATTTACCTCGCCCCATGAGCACCCAGTAATTCCTGCATCGTCGTGATAAATCTAATAAAACGACGTTTATGAAGACTTCAATCAGGGCCTACGAGCACGGTCAGGCCGTAGTCATATTATTGGGGCCATTGTCATTTGCGCACAGTTTTTTAGTAGCTTAAATTTTTTACTAAAAATAAGAAAAAAATATCTAACAGGCAAGGACCAAATGGGAAATGGTGATGAGGTTCCAAAATTGAGGAATTTACGTACTTTACGCACGCTTAGTTTTAGTAGTAGTAGTAGTAGAGTGCGTAGTTTTACTTTTTTCACTAGTGCATAAAGTAAAACTCTTTACGCACTAGTGCATAAAGTAAAATATGTCAAAAATTGTGTACAGCAACCAAATAAATGATTTTAATTTAAATTGCCACTTATGGTATCTTCTTCTACGATTAAAAATAATATTTGCTTATGTTTAGTATGCAACAAATTATCATGTTTTTTATTTTGATCATAATTTTCTGCAAATGTCATTGCTTCAATTAAATGTAAACAGACCGTGGATGTCGATTTTGCTCAAAAAGTAAGTAGGCTGTGTGGTTACGAGAATTTGAAGAACTGACAATCAATATCTGAAATTGTGTTAGTATCACAGAACACAGCAAAAGTATTTGTTATAGATTGATTTATGAGATTTATTTAGTACATTATCTAAAATATAATCTAATCACACAAGGTAACAAGTTTTTGTCAATAATGTTTGTATACCTGATAATTCTTCATTAAAATTTTATTGCAGTTTATCTGTTAGTAACTATCTGATAACCGATATAGATTCAAATTCATCAGGAAAATTTGACAATACTCCTCCAAATATACTCAACAGTGCTCAAAAAGCCACTGAAAATCTATTACCAGAAAAATCTGCACACATTTATGAACAGAAATATAATATATTTATAGAATGGTGCAGGAAGAATAAAGTGACAAAATACTAAGAAAACGTCATTTTGGCCTATTTCGCTGAGGAATTAAAGTCTTGCAAACCCTTCTACACGATATATTATATGTTGAAAAGCACCTTAAAATATAAAAACAACGTTGATATTTCGAACTTCAACAAGTTAATAGCGTTTATCAAGCAAAAAAATAAAGGATATAAAGCAAGAAAATCTAAAATTTTTGAAAGAGAACATTAAATCAATTTTCTCTTGAATGCTCCAGAGTACCAGTTTTTGATGATCAAAGTAAGTAAAACGCTTGAGTATGTTAAAATTGTTATTTCCGTCAACCGATTGCACCCCTACGCGCAACCCTCGGAAATCTTCGAGAGACTTGTGTGAGCTAGGGAAGATGCAGCCCTTACCTTTTAACGTGTGATACCATGCACGAGACCGGTGAATCGGTGGATCGAACCCACGACCCCACGCTTGCGAAGCGTACGCTTTTACCAGCCGACCACCACGGCCCATAAAATCTAAATATTTTTTATGTTATGAGTAACACTATTGCAATGTATGGCGTTCGTGTTGCGTAACTACGCCGATCCTCAGAGGCCACCGGCTTAGTTAGGCAACACATCATACGCAAAATGATACAAAACCTTCCCTTTTGATTACAATTTTACATTCCAAACGTCAGGATATTTTCTCATGTTTTCCTCTTCAATTAAGCTATTTGTACCGCTGCAATAATTTATTTTTTAGGTTGGTTTCATAATTGGAATTTCGGAAGCTTGTCGTCGAGAAGAATTATGTAAAATGACAATTAACGATGTAGAAGATAAACAAACAGTGTATATTATTAAAATACCAGAAACAAAAAATGGAATGGAACGCATTTTTTCGATTTTAAATCCCAATAATTTTGCAGTTGATTATCTATCTTTCATAAAAAATATACCTCACTAAGACCATCAAATATAAATTGTAATAGGTTGTTTTTAAAATATGTAAATGGTAAATGTTCTAAACAGCCTGTGGGGATAAATACATTTGGTAAAATGCCATATGCTATAGCAACCTATCTGAACTTGCCCAATCCAACAGCTTTCACAGGACACTGCTTTAGGAGGTCTTCAGCTACTATGCTAGCAAATTCTGGAGGTTCTGTAAAAAAACACGGAGGATGGAAGTCATCTGCTGTTGCAGAAGGCTATGTGGATAGCACAATTACCCAAAAGAATAAAATTTCTAACAAACTGTTGATGGATGACAGTATGCCATCTACTTCCAAACAGAGCGTTTCTAAAAACTACAGTTTTACTGTTGAAGACGATAATAGAGAATTTGGAGAACCGCTCGATACCAATATTACAGAAATAAGGTCACAAAATGTTTTAAACTCTGTAATGGAAAAGGCCAAATTCATTTTGGAAGCTGTAATAGTTGTACCTTCAATATTAATATTTCCAACAACTAACAACTAAAAATCTAATTTATTGACCATTGTTTTGTTTGTTAATGTTACTTTGTTATGTAAGAGTGAAATATCTTTTTAATCGTCAAATAAATTTATGTTCGTGAAATGTACATTCATTACCATAGTGTGTTGAGTAAATTTTGTATTTCTAATCTCAGTGAAAAATTATGTATTGTAGTAGAAAAAATATTGCATGTAATTCGTGTGTAAAGGCTTTTTTTTACTCATGTGATTGTCGCATTCGCCTTCGGCTCAAGCGACAAAATTCACATTCGTCAAAAAAAAGCCACTTTACACACATGTTTAACTGAGTTTTTTTTATTTATCACAAAGCGTTACAAAGTACGTTCACTATCTCACCCAATCCTTTGTGTCCTAGTCAACTTTACACAGGCCTTTTTCGAAACGTAGGTGGAGTATACGTGTCAGAGGAACTTAATAAAATCACAGTATGCTTAGACGAATGAATAGAAGTAACCCTAGTAACCCGATACTCGAACAATCGACAGTGGGTCGTCAGTCAAGGGTGGCTTGATTTTACAATCCCCAATTAGAAGGCGTACGTTTAGCGATTAATGCCCATGTCATGTGAGTAATCTGGCAGATAATATTATTATTTGGTTTGAAGGGTGAAAATTCGGGTAAATAAGGCCTTTCATCAATTAATTATCGAGCAATTTCAAGTAAAAATTCAATTAGCGAGTTGATATTGTGCGTAATTTTCTTTCCTTTGGGAAAATGAGAAATTCTGATTGACTGAAAGGGCTTGTACATACACTTGATCAGAGCATTGTTATTATTATTGACCACCCTGATCATACGGAACCAATAAAGAGACTGAAATGGGGTGAGTACAATTCGAATATATAGACAACACCCGAACACCAAAACTTCATTAATTTCAGTGGACACGCGTTTCACCAACATTAGCACCAGCAGCTTCTTATAAACTTTCTAATTCTAAATATTCTCACTCACTCTATACCAGATGATTCAGCCAGATATTTGTGACTCTGTAACTTTCTTATTTGAAAAAAAAAATAGTAACTTACCTTATACAGTTATTGAATGGTTTATAAAAATACTGATTCCCATTGTCCATTTGTCCAAGGCTTACATGTCAGCTTTTTTCAATCGACAAAAATATACTATATCCTAACTAACGTTGATGTAAATCATTGTAAGTCTGACGTATACGAGGGTCATTTCAGTGACCACAGAATATTTACTCTAAGTGTTAATGCAACTTGGATAAATCTATCAAAAATGAAAAGAAAATTAACCTGTTATCGTGACATGTCTGAGCAAAATTTGTATCAATTTAAAAACGCATTGTCTAGAGCAGACTTCGAGGAAGTTTAGCTTCAATCTAATATTGAAGACTGTACAAATACCTTCATGAACATCTTAACATTTTATTTGGACATACACTGCCCTCTCAAAACACATTATAAAAAGCATCGTGTCAATAAATGATCAGAATGGGTAACAACAGAAGTAAAAAAAAGTTGTGAAAATTTAAAAAACTCCATTGGTTGAGTAAAAACTTGGAAGGAAGTGACGTTCAAGAATTATATAGAAATGAAAACACTAAACATAATATGCTACTCAAGAATGCCAAAAGGCAATTTAATGAGCAACTTGTATACTAGTCTAAAAAACTCTGGAATTTAGTTGATAAAGAAACTGGGAGGACAAAAAAGACAAGGATTTAACAATCAGCGCTGATGATAAAATGAACTGGATAGGGGAAGGTACGTGGCAGGGCTATTTTTTGACCTATCACGAGCTTTCGATAGTTGGGATATAAATTTTATTGAGAATAAATTGTTTAATGTTGGATTCCGAGAAATATTCTTGGATTGGATTATAGATTTTCTCAGCAATAGGAAGATGATAGTCAAAGTAAAGGATGCTACCTCCAACTCTCATATTATGAACAGAGGAGTTCTACAGGGATCTGTGCTGGGGCCACTAATATTTTTACTGTTTATAAATAACTTACCAGTCCACCTTAAATCGCAAATGCTAACTATATATGCGGACGATACCTCATTGGCGGTCTCCGCACAGACTTCAGAGGAACTCATATTATCCATTGCAGATACTGTAAATTATTTTGTAAACTGGTGTAAATCCAACGGTTTAATGGTTAATGTCGATAAGACAGAATGTTTATATTTTCATTCCAACAATATTTCCTCCAACTCATCTTCTCTGACATGTCGAGTCGAAGGTGATGAAATTGAATCAACAACAACAACAAATTTCTTGGGCTGATATATCGATTCCAGTCTTAGATTGATAGAACATGTTAACGCAGTAAACAAAATTGAATAAGGCTTTTTATGGAATTTCAAGAATAAAAGACTGCATGCCCACCAGTGCAGTAATTAACATCTACTACAGCTTAGTGTACTCTCACTTATGTTATAAATTAATCTTATGGGGAAACTCTATAGATGCCGGTAAAATATTTGTAACACAGAAAAAATTCATACGAAAAATTTTCAGCTTAGACTTCAAACAAACTTGTAAGCCCACTTTTATTAAATATAAAATTATGCCTTTCTACAGCATATACATCTACCAAAGTATTCTATATGAGAGAAAAAACATTGATAAATTTCAGCTCAATTCTTCAAATCATCATTATGATACCAGGAATTCCGATCATCTATGTGTTCCCAGACACAAAACTACGAAACTAGAAAATAGTTTCAGATATATGGGAATAAAAATTTACAATAAACTTCCACTTACCATTAGGAGTATAGATTCCTTCAGTAATTTCAAGGAGACAATAAAACTCCTGATGACGAGTAAATGCTACTATAGATAAAGGTATACCTCTGTGATAGCGTGTAGAAGCCCTACTATTTTTATTGTGCCGTCTGTATTTTTTATGTATTTTTATATACTTTCATGTCATAATTTTAAGATAATCTGTAACACACTTCTCAGTGAGTGATTGACTTGTCCTATACATCTTGTAATGTCCCAAAGGATAAATAAATATTTCTATTTCTATGTCTAATTATGTAATTTTTTTTTAATGTTGATAGAGTCTCTTTCGAAGTTCAACCATGTGATGCATTATAAGTTTTCATCATAATTACGTCAAGTGGTGAGTGCAAAATGCTCTGCTAGGTCGCCAGATCTAACACTACTGGACTTATTTCTCTGGGATAGGTTGAACAGAGTCAGTTTTCGAAGGCTATGCACTCAGGTTGCAGTTGTATACTGAAAATAATGGACGAAATGATGTAAAGCTAAAATGATCTAGGTTACCTGAAAATCAATCATTTGAAACAAACCCAATGGAAAAACCGATAAAAACACAGTTATTATTCAACTCGTAACAAAAGACTTGTCGATAGTTAAGCTTCTCATCTGGAGAGAAGCACAGGTTTTCGAGTTGGGTTTTCTATTTTCAAACGTGTTTTTCGATGTTGGACACCCTGTATAAAAATGGATATTACTTTTTTGTAATTCATATTTATGAATTCTTTTCAAATCTTCTCAATTCTGAGAAGAAATACATGTCTTTCCAGAATGTGCAGCTTCACTCCCTTGAACGTTCTTCAACGAATGACATTTGATTTTCTAATTTTACAACGAAATGCTTCGGAAACTAGGAGAATGAGATACCAGTCTGTTGTTTTTTATTCATTCATTCTTCAATTAAATGAATCGTAACTTTTCAATGGAAAATGCTATTACAATGCATTTGGAATTATTCAACTTTGCCGCCATCTAGTGGCTGTTCTAATAATACGATCCTCCTACAACTTGTCAAAATTGTATAGGGTTTTGGACCAAACAAAATATCAAAAAAATATTAAATATAGCTGTAAGCCATTTTCATAGAAGTTCATGATGAAATAAGAAAAGGAAGAAAAAATATATAACTTTTGTCCAGTTTCCACTAACACTTTACTACTTTATTACGACCGGTTTCGGCTTTTGCACCATTTTCAAGTAATTTCAGATTTCATCAAGTTCGTGAATATTTATACATAAGAAAGTAATTAAAGAAAGGTTGGGTTTAAATTACCTAACTGATGTTTCAAAACAAGTTGGGAAAATACCTGGAATCTACCTGATGAGTCAATCTAATTTATCTAATAGGGGTTCATACAATCGGTGGGTCCAACTTTGTTATCAAAAGTCATAAATTCAGAAGTGGAGAGCTACATAATTCTAACTGGTCACTGAGGGTATCAAAATTGGGGTTTTTATTCAATTTGTTTATTTCCAAGGCTTTCAACAAGTTCATTTCTCTTCCTTTATTGCACGTATGAAGGATTTTCATGTTATTTTTATTTATTGTATGATTCGTTTCTTGCAAATGTCTATATATAGCTGATTTTTTTATCTGATAACACATGTTCACGGTACCTTATTTCAAAATTTCTTTGTCCTGAATAAGCTGCTATACAATCACCACATTCCATTTCCATTTATACTTTTTGGGTTTTGCATTGAATAGTATATTCCCTAAATTACTCCTACTAGTGAATGAAGTTATTATATTAAATTTTGAAAAATAGTTTTTAATATTTTCTGAGAGTTTTCCCGAGTAGCTTATACTAGCATATTTTTTATCTCCTTTGGGTCCTATTTGATTTGGATATAATTCATTCCTGATCATTGTCTGCTGTTTATTGGAGATGATCTTATCAATTAAGTAGACTGGAATTTGGTTATTTATTGCAATCTGTTTTATGATTTTTATTTCTTCTTGCAAAGCCTTATCCGATGAAGGAATCATAAATGCTCCATGTATCATTGATCTGAATGCTGATAATTTGTGTGATAATGGACTGAAGAAATCTAAAGGTATTGTACAATCCTGTCCTTTAAAGTTTCTGCATTAACTCGTATTTGAAGAAAAATTTAAAAACTCAATTTCACTTCCGTTCCTTCAAGGGTGATATTCGTAGAAAAGATCCTTCATAATTTACAAAGAGGAATCTCCCAGATTTTTTCGCATGAATTCAGCAACACCCTGTATATATCATGATAAAGTCATCATATTCTAATTCAGCGTTTCTCTTGGGTTTTGAACAAGCCCAAGCCCGATCGTGTTTCATCTCGCGCGATCAAAGCGGAGACAACCCCATAATGAGACATCCGGGCCTACGTTACTTATATTAGCACCTTTATCTTTTGTTTTGCGTTCTTTGTGAGTCGAGTGAGCTGTGGAGAGTGCTTAGGGCCGTAAGGTCGAGATTGTGGAGCAGAGGACACGTCGGAAGCTGGGTACTTAACCGAAGAGACATCTTTTAGTTTTTACTGCTAAATTGTCGAGCAGGGGGACGAATATAAAGTGGCCTGTCGTCCCGAGATCTTGAAAAGCTCGTAATAGGAGCGGATTGGCAGACGTGGGATGGGAATGAGGAAAGATAATTGTTTGTTAAATTGCGTTGTATTTTCTAGATCAAGTTATTTCAATACGTCATTAAATGAATAAAGTTGAAAAAAAAATTTTAGAGAAAAGTTTTAATTTAAATGCACTAAAAATAGAAAATAAAGGACCCCGCAAACACCTTATGGAATTTGGGTTCCGGTGGATTTTTCAGAATTTTTGGTATGATGTAGTCTATGTAATTCTCAACCAAAGTTACCATTGCGCCAACTCAAAAAAATTAACAGTTTTGATACTAGGGGGCGTTGAGATCACCCCTTGCGCAGATTAGATAGGTGCGTTTTGTTGTGAATAACCCAACCCAGTTATGGTCTATTTACTCGATTGTGTACTCAACCCCATTCCCACTCCTATTTCCATTCCTCCTAAAGAGAAGGTTTGAAAATTGGAATGACTCTAATGACAGTAACGTGGAATGTGACAGTTGAAAACAAAATTTCAAAAGAACATAAATTTCGAACTTTTGCCTTCAGATTAGCCAATATCAACTGTTGGTCCATGTTAGTGAGGAAATCTCCGAGCAATAAAAGATATAGAGGTGCCATTTCTATATAAACAACACATATTGATGTGAAAGCTGCATACCGCTATCCTTTGTTATGATTTCTAGGTGAGGAGAAGATTTGTATTTTTTTTTCTTTGGTGTCTTGGCATCGACTGCTATGGTCATTAGCCACGTGTTCTGGATAGGCCTTGTTACTAACTCCATGCGCTACCTTAGGAACAGCACTGTTAATTGGGACTCACCCCAGTCCAGCCACGAGATTTTAATAATTTAATCGGTCAGATTAAATTAAAAAATCCCAGCCGCAACTGTGGCTCGAACTCCGGACCTTTCGACCCAAAGTCGGACGCTCTAACCACTGCGCCACGCCCCGACATAAGATTTGTTATTGTTTTGAAAACTGGAGCTAAGCTTAGAATCAGTGACGTGCTGATACATTTTCTTATATATTATTAATTAGACACGGTCGGTGCAGACAATTTTGTTATCACATGTATCGGCATCGATAGACGACCACATGCCTGGTTGGAAAGCAAGTTTGTTATTTAGCTGCAACCCTGATGTCTAATGCTTGAAATGCGCACCAACCACCAGCAGTATTGCTGTAGGTCTTCCTACAGATGAAAAGTGAATGTGCTTCCAATGCAAAGTCGCCCTGGAGCGTCACAGCAAATAAAAGTTGCCATGTACCAGCACTCTGCGAGTGTTGTCAAAAAATAGTAACATGTTCTTACGATAATACAATGAATTTTTGGATTAAACTCTTCCTGTCATACGAATGGCAATATTTCCTAAATGGTTGCATAACTTATTCATAAATAGAATTCATGATGAATATGTAGTGGACAAATAGTTATTTATGTAACAGGTGCAAAAATAAGTGACTGTTTATTGTACGTGATGTGAGAATTGTCAACACGCTACGTGTACTAACACAGCATACACTAATTCTATTACGATCTTTAAAAAATTAGACTTTTATTCGTCAATTTTGAATGAGAAAAGGTAGTGCTTATTGCTGTGGGGCAATAGAAATTAAATGGCAAGTCGTTATCAAGTTATCATACACTTGATAACGACTGTAGATTTTAACAGTTGAAACACCGTGAATAAAATTGCAGAGAATTGAATTTTTCTTTGTTCTTTTTTAGACAATGAAATCCAGTCCAGAATAACCTTACTCAAAGTTAAACATTGTCAACCACTTACAAAAAAATGATAGCAATGTTGTTGTCAGTTCTTGCGCGTTCACGTGGTAAAGTCTTGTTCATACCCCCACGAATTTCGCAAATTTTTCTACGAATAAAATGGCTGCATCAACGATTGGTCCGGCATGACTGGCAGCCATTTTATTAGCGAAAAAATTGCAAAATTCGTGAGGGTTAAAAAAAATAAATCAGATACGAGCTGAAAGCATTTGATTTGATAATCAGTACGAATTTTGCACTCCGGAAACCCTTAAAACTGCGCTCAAATTCTTGCTGGTAAGGAAAATATTTTGAATAAAACTGAAAAATATTACCTTATCGCATCAGATGAATATTCATCATGAAATGCCAAGACTGGTAATGCTCCTTTACTGATTATAGTTCTATAATCTGACCGAAAAATATGGTGATGCCAAAAGTGGTTAGAACAGATAACTGAGGATTTCTCCTAATTCTAGATTTCTAAGTGAAATGATTCACACCACAACTGGCAACTGCTCTATTGGTTGGTAACCTGAATATATAACGTATCTGAACCAATGTGAAAGTATCATAAGGAATATGATAGAATGGAATTATTGTCTTGACAATCATTATACCTGCGTAACCCGTTCGTTACATTTTAAAATTGTGATAATATACAGTGTTTCGTTTACAATCAAGAAGTTCATGTCCACGTAAGGTTCAACCAGAAGCAACATTTTTATTCATATGGAAATATCGAAAACTTCTGATGAACGGGTTATTGGATAATCCCTGTATATGAACAAAACATTCCAGTACCCAGCAGATTGGGTCTATAGCTAGTAACTTATAATTTGAATTCGGTTTTGAAGAGTTGAGTTTGCTAAATTACTTACTTATTTTTCAATGTACCTACTGCAACAAGTATTTTCCTATCTATGAATAGGTAATCATTTTTCAAAGTACAAAGTTTCTTCAAAGCTATTCAATAAAAAGTGTATTTTTGTCTCACAATCGAGAATCAGTAAAAATCAACTTTAATAATACTACTAAAAGCTAAGTAGGGTATGCCTATCCAACATGGTAGATGCCATGCTGCGACGCCCATGGTTGGAATGTTTGTTTAGTGCTGGATAACTTTTTCAGCCCAAAAACTTCACACGTTATCGCCATTTCGCAGAGATAAGGTCTCTAATATAACAATTTAACAATCCAACAAAACACTTTTACCACTTAAAATTAAAACAATTATACAAATAGGCTCAAATCCAAAATAAACTGACAAGACGATGAATAAGTTGTCAAAGCACGTAAACAAACTAGATCGCCAAGTTAAGAGTGAATAACAATACGGAATTCCAACCTGATTAATGAGTGGAAACGGAAATATTCGATAATGTTCTTTTTTAACATGATCCGAGCATAGATGTTTATAAACAACGTCGGGTATGTTGCTTTCAAGAAAGAGACAGGAAAGCCCTCTCTATATCTTTTATTGCTCGGAGGAAGAAATAGCATCGAAATATTTTTTTCAATTTTGTCGCTTTTAGGAAAACTGACAAACGGGTTTCAGTTTATTTTCGAGGTTAAGCGATGAGTTCAAAAATCAAAAACCAAAACAGCAGAATGATAATGATATTCGTCAAATGTCAGTCTTTCAACCCCTTTTCTTGGGCCGGTTCATTCAGTCAGTTCTGGAATGACACAACAAAACGCACCTTATCTTTTTGAATCCGATAACAATATTTTCACTTGTTTCATTGTTGCTAATGTTGCACAATACTGTACTGTTTTATAAAAAAAATCTTACCCCCCCCCTCCCCTTCTTCTTAGAAGAGTTTAATAGATTTTTGTCGACCAAAATGTACTGGAGGCCTAGCGAAAGAGATGCAATTAACGCATAAATGAAATGAGCGATTTTCTGTGAGTGATACTTCTGAATAACATTCTCCCTTATCTCATTTATAAATAAGAATCTCCAATGGAAACTGGACAATTTAGAAATAATCAACTATCTGAATGAAAATGCAAATTTTCACTTTCAGATTTTTCTCTCAAGTTATATAGGGTATTTCACAATATCTATCAGATGTAGATGTCCAGCGTAGCTTTAACCGGAGAAGTAGTTGTTTTCTGTTGGATATTACAAAAAATTAACTTCATTTATCGTAGGTTTTTTCCATTTCCAGAGGAGTCATGTATTGATTCAATTTTCAATCGAGAATGTTTCTCTTTACAACATGAATCCCTTCCAAGAGAGGTTATCTTGTACATGTATTGATTCAATTTTCAATTGAAAGTGTTTCTCTTTAAAACATGAATCCCTTCCAAGAGAGGTTATCTTGTACGATGGAAAACAGCGACTAAATTCCCACTTTCAGTCGCAGATGATTCCACAACTGACTTTATGAACAACCTGTTCATATTTTCAGTAAAATCAACTTTCGTGATATTTAAACACTGGGGAAGGTATCCAATTAAAAATAAAATATAATAATATAAAATATAAAAATTACAAATATATTAAAATTGCATGTTTTACAATTAATATTACAGAAATTATATTGGAAAAAATGTAAGCGTTATATACGTATATTTCTTTCCATATTCAGAAATTATCGTCGGAATTACTCCTTTCATAAAATCTCCTAGAATACGAAGCAGGTGAGTTATCACATATCCCAAAGAAACTGAACCACCGTCTCTGATATGCATATAAAGCTAACAATATGGCAGGAATTGCAATCAAAACACCTGCAAAAAATATACATTAAAATGAAGTTTTAAAAAAGGTGAAAAGTCTCAAAAGTACGTTGTTTCTAATAAAAAATTTATCATAACACCACATTGTCAATTTGTTCTAGATGCTGTGAGTAACAAATCAGGCAAAACAAGAAAAGAATTCGAGTTTTACACAAAAAAATGATTCCGCTTTTCGAAACAAAGTAATGAAAGGAAAGACAAAAGAAGACGGAGTAAAGAAGAAATAATTTTTTTTTTCAGAATGTAATCAGCTAGTTTTTCCTTTGTGTTACAGGCTAATATTCGATGTACTGACTGAACGTGCAGAATCGCAAAGTTCGTTGATGGATGCATTTTAAAATACGTTCAAGTTAAAAATCAGTTATTTTTATTTAATTATTTTCTCGGGATTTGAAAGTGCCAACTGCTTTTTTCTTCGTTCTTATCACCAACGTACCTTCATATTACTAAATATCATTCAGATAGTGCAGATTATATCATTATGTACAGAGTGAAAAATAAAAACATTTTAGTAATGTCTGAAAATTCGATGTAATAATCAAATATTAATAAAATTATTTAGGCACGCAATATACTATTCTTATTCCATCCTTAATCACAATTAATCCATTTCGTACAGGGTGATTTGAAAAATTGGTGAAATATATGGCCAGTTCTTTCGTACATATCCTGTATATTCAAGTGAATTACCATCCTCCGAAGATAGCTGATATATAGGGTGATCATGAAAATTTTCGATGATAAAAATGACAAAATATCAACGTTTCAGAAATCACCCTGTAATTCACGATCAACTTGATGAAATTCCTTTATTATTATTTTATATATTCATCATTCTCTCCTCAACAATGTCCCAAAAATGCAGTTTCTACTATGACTAGTTTTATAGTTATCAATTGAGAAACTTATAACCATTTGCATGACGAGTTGAAGGAACTT
Source organism: Chrysolina oricalcia (assembly GCA_944452925.2). Classification (NCBI taxonomy): domain Eukaryota; kingdom Metazoa; phylum Arthropoda; class Insecta; order Coleoptera; family Chrysomelidae; genus Chrysolina; species Chrysolina oricalcia. The sequence continues at coordinate 521,575 of OX101810.2, forward strand.
GTTCACTCGTACATTCTACTAATTGCCAAGATTTTTCACAAATAGTGAAACGTGAGAATGTGGAGATCAAAATAAATGTAAAAGAGGGTGAAGTTAGAGATAAAAATCACATCAGATATATGAATGTAATAATGTAAGGTACAGATAGTTAAGTTTCAGTTTCAGTTGGTTTCAGCTTTGTCGGAATAAAAAACAAACTATATGGGAAAAGTGAAAATGATTGATATATAGAACGCTTTTATTTCTGATAGGAGAATTTGAATCTGGGCAGCGACGGTTTTTTTCCAATTCGTATTCCCCTCGGATAGAGGTTTCCATGATTTTTATATTTGCTGACTATCAATAGAAACATTTAGACATCTATTATATTTCGTCAATATAGGTAATTCAATACCTAAAGATAATAATAATTATCACTGATGGAACAACGATAGAATCAAAATGTACCCGAAAGCCGATAGGGTTTACTTATTGTATGAGGAACGTAGCGCTGCTTTGGGGGAGGTGGATTCGGTTAAGGCTGTTCCTTGTCACCTTCAGTGATGAGTTATGTCCCGTACCGGGGCCTCATACACGATTGGGCGAGTCAAACTATTCAAGCATTGAGAATTTTATCTGGCTCATGCCTGAATTGTAAGTTGTAACTGATGTGTCGTATAGTCAGTTAGTTCCTAAATGGTAGATGGAATTGGATGGACCGTCATTGGTCATCACCCTGCATATAATGTTACATTCAATTTGATCTTCACATTCGCACGTTTCACTATTTATGAAAAATCTTGGCCACTAGTAGAGTGTACGCGTGAACAAGTTCCTTCAACTCGTCATGCAAGTAATAAGTTTCACAATTGATAACTATGAAACTAGTAATGGTGGGAAACTGAATTTTTGGGACAGTATTGCGGAGAGAATGAAAAATATATCAAATAATAATAAAGGAATTTCACCGAAATAATCGTGAAATACAGGGTGATTTCTGAAACGTTGATATTTTGTCATTTTTATCACCGAAAATTTTTATGATTACCCTATATATCCCAACAAAATCATGTTTATACAGAATCAGCTATCTTCGGAGGATGATTCTTCACTTGAATATACAGGATATGTACGAAAGAACCCGCCAAATATTTCACCAATTCTTCAAATCACCCTGTACGAAATGAATGAATTGTGATTGATGATGGAATAAGAATAGTATATTGAATGCCAAAATAATTTTATCAATATTTCATTATTACATCGAATTTTTAGACATTACTGTTGTGTTTGTCCTATTTGAAATACACTTGGTACAGAATGTCAAGATATGTCATGTTACAATTCATTGATTGTCATTAAAGAATATTGTACAAATAGTCAATTGAATTTAAATACGTACGTAGGTACCCAACAGTGGCGACGAGTATACTTCGAACTCACCATAGTATCATACATTTTCAAGATTAAGTGTTAATTCGAGATGCCAAATAATAATTCAAACCAAACGGCAAATGCTAGCCAATCGACTGGTTCTTCTGAGAATGTGAATGTTGCAGCATTGATACAACTATTGCAGTCACTTCAAACTTCCGTAAATACAACAACTACTCCCTCAATAAGTGTTCAAATAGACCAATTCAATGAAGATATTGAAAGTTTTACAACATACATGCAAAGACTTGAAAACTACTTTGATCTGAAGAATATCACTGATTCTATTAAGAAGAAACAAGTCCTTATTAACTGTATCGGTGCAAGAACATATCAGTTACTAGCCAACCTTACAACTCCAGATTTGCCTAATTCAAGATCGTATGAAGATTTAGTTAAACTACTTCAAGAACAGTTAAGTCCAGTTCCGAACGTTATCACTGAGCAGCATAAATTTGTATTACGAATGCAACATGAGGGGGAAAATATTGCCAGTTACATAGCAGAATTGAAAAGACTATCAACAAATTGTGAATTCTTTTGTGAACATTGTAAAAAATCAACATTGAACACGCATTTACGTTCCCAATTCATTAGGGGTCTACAGGACTCGAGCATCCGTGAAAAACTGTTGCAAGAGAAACGCTTATCATTCGAAAAAGCATTAGAAATAGCTTTAGCGGTAGAAGCTTCTAAAAATGAGAGTTATAGTTTACAAAAAGTTGGGCAAGTGAGGAAATCGAAATATTCGGGCGAGTCTTCTCGAAATTTGCCATATGAAAATGCTGCATCATCAAACATTGTTTGCTATCGATGCGGGAAATCATCACATAAAGCAAATCAATGTTCCGTTAGAAATTTACACTGTAAAATTTGCAACATTGTCGGCCATCTGGAAAACGTGTGTATGAAGAAAAAGAAGATTGCCAAAGAGAAAATGTATATGCATGCTGTGGAAATAAATGATGAAAACTATATGGGAAATGGTTCAGATGGTAATAACGATGATGACTCATCTGATGAACCACATGAAATAAATGCAGTGACACTCTTCACTGAACCACCTTCCAGTAAATATTTTTGTTTAGTCAAAATTAATGATATTATCTGTAAAATGGAATATGATACAGGCTCAGCTGTTAGTATTATGAGCCTGAAAACATTTTCCAACAAAATTCATAATTCTGAGATAATACCATCTGAAACCCAACTTCTTACGTATACAAAAGAACCATTTTTTGTCGTCGGAACAGCAGAAGTTAAAATAGAATTTGAAAACAAGGTTTTATTCGATAAGTTACACATCGTTGATGGAGATTTCGATACAATAATCGGTCGAAATTGGATGAAACCATTGGGACTGCTTCCTGATGTCATGAACATAAACGAAATATCTGAAGTTGAAAAATTCAAACAATACGTACTTACCCAATATCAAGATATTTTCCAAGAGAAGTTAGGAAAAATTCAATCTACTAAAGGAACTCTTAAATTGAAGGCTGATGCCAAGCCTATCTATATCAAACCCAGACAAGTTCCCTACGCACTCAGAGATAGAGTTGATCAGGAAATCAAGAGACTTGAAGACTTGGGAGTATTCAAGAAAATTGAATACTCTGAATGGGGAACGCCGTTAGTTCCTATTGTTAAAAAAGACGGGTCGATACGTTTATGTGCGGACTATAAAGTGACTCTCAATAAATGCATCCTTGATGATAATCCAAATATCATTCCTCGCATCGAGGATTTGTTTATGAAGATGCGTGGTGGAAAATACTTTTGTGTTCTTGATGTCTATAAAGCATATTTGCATTTACCTATGGACGATGAGAGCAGTAAAATGCAAACAGTCTCGACTTTAAAAGGGTGTTATAGGGTAGAACGCTTGATGTTCGGCGTTAAAACGGCCCCAAATATCTGGCAGAAATTCATGGATTCTATTTTAGTTGATTTAGAAGGCACTGCCTGTTTCTTTGATGACATCATCATTCAAGGAGCTACATTAGAACAAGCATTCAACCGACTGAGAATACTACTGGACAGATTGCGTTATCACGATCTACATATAAATCCAAGAAAAGCCAGATTTTTCGAAAATTCCGTCAAATATTTAGGTCATACTATTGATCAGGATGGCCTTCATAAAACAACTGATAAAATAAAAGATATTTTGAAACTCAGCAGGCCGAAAGATATTCACGAGCTGAGACAGTTTCTGGGAATGGTCAATTTTTATAATAATTTCATACCGGATTTGGCGTCTAAATTGAACCCATTGAATAAGTTACTACAGAAGGCAGAAAAATTCATTTGGACAAGCCAATGCGAAATAGCTTTCAACAAAATCAAACAAGATTTGATGGGAGAAAATGTTTTGGTGCACTATGATCTAAATCTTCCGTTAGTGTTGGCTACTGACGCATCACCTGTGGGAGTTTCAGCAATTTTATCTCACAGAATTGAAAGTGGAGAGAGACCAATTGCTTTCGCATCACGTACTCTAACCAAAGCAGAACAAAAGTACAGTCAACTAGATAAAGAGGCGACAGCAATTTTTTGGGCATTACATAAATTCTTTCAATACTGTTATGGTCGAAAATTTATATTGATCACAGATAATAAACCGTTGACAGCAATATTCAGCCCCGACAAACATTTGCCATCCATGGTGTCAAGTCGTTTATTGAGATATGCACAGTTCCTTTCTGGATTCAATTATACTACCGAGTACCGAAATACAAAATTGAACTCAAATGTTGACTATTTTTCAAGATATCCACTCCACACAGCAGCAGCGGAAGAAAATTATGATGAAGCAAATAATGTATTACAACTATGTGAAGAGAACTTACCGGTCACGGCAGAGATGATAGCAGAAGAAACGCAAAAGGATCCCGAAATGAAAAAGCTGTATTCAGCAATTCAAACTGGAAATTTTGCTGATACTGGATACGAAGGCCAAGAAGGTGAATTTTCAATTGCAAATGGATGTATTCTACGCGGATTTCGAGTAATGATTCCTAAAATTTTACGTGGAGACATACTTAAGGAATTACACTCAGCGCATATTGGAATCGTCAAAATGAAAAGTTTGGCTAGGAATTATTGCTATTGGAAATGTATTGATGATGATATAGAAAACTTAGCAAAGAGATGTGTGTCGTGCTGTAAAGTTCATAAAGAATGTAGCAAGGCTCCTGTACATTCATGGCCAGAACCTGAAACCGTATGGCAGAGAATACATCTGGACTTTGCTGGGCCATTTATGGATAATCAATTTTTGATTTTAGTTGATGCTAAGTCTAGATGGTTGGAGGTTGTTCCAATGAGATCAATCTCGAGTAAATGTACAATTAATATCCTCAGAGATATGTTTTGTAGATATGGACTACCCTCTGAGATAGTGACAGACAACGGACCATCCTTTACATCATATGAATTCAAGAATTTCTTGAAATCCAATGGTGTTCAACATCTACTTACAGCACCGGGTCATCCGGCAACCAATGGTCTTGCCGAGCGATATGTACAGACAGTTAAAAATGGTTTGAGATCTGCATTGAAAGATGGTGGAGATCTCAATTTGAAACTGAATAGACTACTCATACAATACCGGAAAACACCAAATTCCACTACAAATAGAAGTCCAGCAGAATATTTCCTGAACTTCAACTATCGTTCACGATTGGATCTAATCAAAGGGCATAAATCTTTGAGTAGCATTCCATCCGAAAAAACGTTGAAAATCAGAGAGTTTAATGTAGGTGATGCCGTTCAATCAAGAAGTTATACCGATAAATCTGAAAAGTGGAAATTTGGAAGGATTCGAGATAAAATAGGAAAACTTCATTACTTGGTCGAAACTAAGGACGGAAAATGTACAAAACGACACATAGATCAATTGAGATCAGCAGGTGTTATTGAAAATATGGAAGTTCCACCTTTTTATGATCCCGTATGTACAGAACTCAAACCAAGGAGCCGCACTCCATCGCCTTGTATGTTGTTGTGTCCACAAACATGTGCTAATCAATATTGCGTTCCAATATCTCATTCGCTCAATGATCATATTTCACCAAGTACTTCTTCTGCTGAAGATCTGAATATAAAACCAGGTGACGAGAGTTCTTCTGAAGTACCTGATACGACTGAAAAATCACCAATAAGAAGATCTACTAGAATTCGAAATAATCCGAAACGTTTGAATCTTTGAATTCTTTTTTAAGGGGGGAAATGTTGTGTTTGTCCTATTTGAAATACACTTGGTACAGAATGTCAAGATATGTCATGTTACAATTCATTGATTGTCATTAAAGAATATTGTACAAATAGTCAATTGAATTTAAATACGTACGTAGGTACCCAACAATTACTAAAATGTTTTTATTTTTCACTCTGTACATAATGATATAATCTGCACCATTTGAATGATATTTAGTGATTTGAAGGTACGTTGATGATAAGAACGAAAAAAAATGCAGTTGGCACTTTCAAATCCCGACAAAATAATTAAATAATAATTACTGATTTTTAACTTGAACGCCCTGTATTTCAAAATCTATCCATCAACGAACTTTGCGATTCTGCACGTTCAATCAGTACATCGAATATTACAATATACTAAAAATTCAGACAATTTCACCGAGAACCATTTTACCTATAAAAAGTGCGGGATCCTTTGTCTCTGAAAATATTTTTAATACAGTGATTCAATTTTGGCAAAAGGCTTTGATAATGTAATATCGTGTCTTAAAAATGGCTTTAGAAAAACAAGGAAATGCCTTTTGCTTCAAAAATGATGTTTGCCTTCAAAAAAGATTTGAACGCGAAAAAATACCTTTTGTGATGCCCCAGGAACATCCTGAAAATATCCGCGTGTGCGGTCATATGGATGAAGAGAGCATAGCAGTGGAGGTTTGATGTCTCAAAAACTCTTATTTCTAACTTAGCTGAGATCTTTTTGTGCTCACTGGGCTTCCATTCACGAAGGAATTCATACTTAGTTTTTCATAAAAAAATGTTACCTGAATTAGGAATTTTTACAAAGATATGAATTTAAATGGTAGCAAATGATCTTATACCTGCTAATATCCCAACAAGCATAGGGCCATCTCTCTCTGGTCTTGCACCATAAAAGTCCAAACATCTCATATGACTGTCCTTCATATACAGATTATAGAAACTGAAAGATTTCATTTCAATGGGAGCTGCACACCTGTTAGAGGGCATAAATAAAAATTAAGTTTTTACTTCCAAAACAGTTGATTCTTGTAACAAAAAGGTTGAGTTACAGGATGATTTAAAAATGCATGACTTCATTTATGAATAAACAAAAAATGTGTTTATTGGTATTGAAACATTTGGGCAGGCTTGGAAACCATTTCCACGACACGGCGTTTCCGTATGTTTTCCATGGTTTTCCCGAACACCGCATTATTGTAATCATTCTTGCCAGAAGTACTTTTTGCTTCTGCGCGTAATTTCGCATTTAATTCAGTGTAGGGATGGAGTCAGACTAAATGCAGTACTTTGTGTATTTATTTCACAACAAATTTTGATACCTGTTAATGGATTCATTAGAATCGTTGGCAAGAAAACAGTAGTTTTTCTTTAACTGAACCGATCCAAATCCCAACACAAACCTCCCCAATAAACGATTTATTAAGGCCAATAAAGTGTCAGTTTTAAAACAGTCAGTAAAGTAAAAATTTCATATACTTATATTATGGTTGTTAAAAAAAATTGTTAAAATTGTTATTTCCGTCAACCGATTGCACCCCTACGCGCAACCCTCGGAAGTCTTCGAGAGACTTGTGTGAGCTAGGGAAGACGCAGCCCTTACCTTTTAACGTGTGATGCCATGCACGAGACCGGTGAATCGGTGGATCGAACCCACGACCCCACGCTTGCGAGGCGTGCGCTTTTACCAGCCGACCACCACGGCCCAAATGGTTGTGAATAAACTTATTTACTCACATTACTTCTTTCGCCTGGATTACGTCAATACGCAGATAAATTGGCATCAAATCTTGCAACAACCACTCATTTTCGCATTCGCAAGTCCACGGATTCTCTCGTATATCTAATCCAGTTAGAGCATCCCATCTGGCTATTATATCACTATCCAAATAGGCGAGTTTGTTGTTTCCAATGTAAAGCTGAAAATATTTCCGTTTCATAAAAAAGTATAACAATTTTTTTTAAATTGAAGAATGCCTAGTTGGGACTAACTAGACTGGCTATGTGCTTTTTTCTATTGAAAATGCGGAGAATGATATGAATGAATAAATGAAAGATTGATTCTAAAAATAATGGTAATCAATCTAATCATAAATAGATAATAATGAATGAGAAAACAATGAAAATAGCACAATACGTGACATTCTCACAAGACAAGCACAAAATGGTGAATATGTCTGTAAATTAAACCCAAATACCTTTTTAATAGGTGGCCATACCGCGCCTCCACTATTATTCATGGATTTTGCCAAAGCCATTGGATGGATACTAATCAAATCAATATTGTGACTCAAATGCAACTCCTCCAACCCCTTCAAATTGCTCAGAGAGTGTTTTCCAATATGATGCAGGTATTGGTTCCGGCATAGATGAAGAATTTTTAGAGATGGTAAATTCGGAAATCCGCTGAAAATTGTTCAAGGTACCAAATTCAGCAGATATCACATTCTGGTTCCTCCTCAAATCCCAAAAGAATAGGAGAAGCGAAATTAATGACGATTCGACTTTTTTATAGTTGGTGCATGCATAAAACTAGAAATCATTCCAATTCCTATCAAATTTGACGGTTTAACATTTCAGTGCAAATAAAGTGTTTGTAACTTCAAACAGAGGCGTACAGCACCTAATCTCCCCTCCCCAACTTTCACGCCACTGGATTAATATAGATTTTGTCTTCTTTTCTTGATTATCAATTTTTTCTGTACCAAAAGAGTTTTATAATTGAACAAGTCAACGGTTTTATAATTATTTGAAGTTCAATGAATGAATAAGTGATTTGAAGACAAGATATTGTCCCCCCCTGCCCCCCGAAAGCTAGATAGAGAACGCCTAGGGTATCGGAAGTTTTCTTGACGGATTTTTACGTCAAAAGTTACAGCGAAAAAAATATTGGGAAGGGGGGGCTCGTCTCCTCCTTTTCTCGAAATAAGTTGGAAAAATCGCGATATTAATCGGAAAAATCTGTTAAACTAGTGAAAAATATCTAACCGTCGAATATTATGGTTTTAAAAATATTTCACCCCCCTGTCCTACCTCAGAAGCTAGATAGAGAACGAAAAGGAATTCGGAAACTGTTTCAACAGTTTCTGACATGGAAAATAATGATGAAAAAAATCGATCGAGACAGATAGAGAACGCGTAGAAATTCGGAAAAATATCCAATGGTTTTATACATGAAAAATTACGAGAAAAAATAAGTGTGCCGGTGGGCTCGCTCTCTTTTCAAAAATTTGTATGGAATTATTGTGAAATATCCTGGAAATGTTCTAGAATTCTCATTATCATATTCAAGGTATGTTCCTCTAATATTCTGGAATATTCCACATTCCCAGGAACTATTATTCCGAATGGAATTATTCATGGAATATCTGGTACTATCTGGGACTTTATCCATTATTTTTATTAGTTAATAATCTTTCCTAAAGTCCATTTTCAAAAGAAGTGTCTGAATGAATAAAATAAATCCAAGGAAACATTTCTAGACTACAAGCCCATATAACGATTTTGGGGGGTCATTTTATACAGCATGAAACATATTCAGAACGATGCTGCTATATGAAAAAATAACTTCAGGCACTATGCCGTCAATTCTTGGTGGGACGAATGACTGTAATAATAATAATAGTAATTTTTCATCTGAAGATGTGCTCTACCGACAAAATATTCTTGTAGGGCATTCCTCACGTTGGTGGACTATGAAATAATAATCTCCTAGAACCTACTGCCGTACAAAAATAATGGAACCGAAAGCCAGGAAAATTTTTCAATTTCCGAAAAATAAAAAAAAATCCTGGATTTTGGTTTCATTATTTTTGTACGGCAGTAGGTTCTATGAGATTATTATTTCATAATCCACCAACGTGAGGAATGCCGTACAAGAATATTTTGTCGGAAGAGCACATCTTCAGATGAAAAATGATTATTATTATAAGTCATTTGCACCACCAAGAATTGACGGCATACTGACTAAAGTTATTTTTTCTATAGCAGCATCGTTCTGAATATGTTTCATGCTGTATAAAATGACCCCCCAAAATCGTTATATGGGCTTGTAGTCTATTCTATACTCAAATGAGTGAAAAGAAAAAGATGACAGTTCATATAAAATAGTATTCACAACTACAAAACCAAAGTCTACTCACTTGTCCTCTGTTAAATTCACGAAACCTGTGTTATTCAAATATAAGTTTTCCAAACTACGTGCCTGTACGAGAGTATTTGGAATTTTATCAAGTTCTGTGTTTCCTGATAGATCTAGAATTCTGAGATGTTTGGGCGTGTGCAGCATATTCTCTGGTAAGGTTTTGATTTCAGTATACTGCAGATACAGTTCCTACAAAAAGTTGAAGTTTGTGAAAAATTTCAGAAAGCATCAATTGTATTTTAGAATAATCAATTCTGAATTCCAATTGAATTTCAGAATAGTCAATTGTAGCGTACATCTGAATTTGAGTTCAGGTTTTCTTTTCACCAATAACCAACAGAAGTACTTGGGTTCAGACAATAACCTTTTTATCGTGAATTGAAAAAAGTACTTACTTTCAAGTTAGGCAAACTATCTATGGCTAATAAGGTGTGATGATCGATCACTTCTATTGGGTTGTGACCCAGATCTAATATTTCAATATCGGTTGCATGTTCAAATATATCCTGATGTAAAAAATGGAGGTTGTTATGATCCAACCGAATTTCCCTCAGACTTCGAAGAGGCATAAACATTGCTTCCATATACAGACCCTGAAAATTTAAATAATTTTATTAACATTTTACTTACAAGTATGAAGACTTTTATTATTTGTTCTTACAGCTTCCTGGTTATAATTCATCAGTTACAGTTTTCTTAATTTTTCATGACTCTATCGTAGATCTGTCGTTATATCAGCTATTACTCAAGATTTCAAGAAGGGACGTAGAAGAAAATTGCAAGTCTCTGCTGACAAACACATTTCTTTAATATGGAGACATCTGACAGAGGGCCAAGATAGCCTTAGAAGATATAAGCGAAGATGAAGAAATTGAAGAAGAACGTGAGCATGGAAATGAGAATGGACAAGAAGAAACTGTAGAAATGGAGAATGATGATAATGGAAATATAATAATTGATTTGCCTTTCAATAAAGTAATGCAATAAATCAGGCGAACTACAAAAAAGATAACGAACAGCATAGAGCTGGTCTCTGTAGTTACATAAGTGGAAGTAGAAATTTTCGTAGTAGTTCTGTAGTTCTATAACCAAAAGTTTAAAAATACTATGTTGGTTGTGATACCGAAGTTATGTCAGAATGAAATAAAAATATGTTTTCTATACATTTCTTAAGAAAACAACCAAAAAAAATTGGGGAATATTGAACATATTCCACAATCAAGGATTGTAAAAGATCTAATCGTAAAAGTATTGTAATACCACAAGAGAGTGAGAATAAAGTGAAAATAATTCGACAGATTTTTCGAAAACTTGTTGCCAGGCAATAGACACGAGAGCCCGAAGCGCTCGAGAGGCTATTAACAAATGGCAACAAGTTTGAGAAAAAATGTGGAGAATTATTTTCTACTTTATCGAACCCTCGTGTGGTATTCGATAGATTATTTTTTGATGCCCCAATCACAGACACATTATCTATATAACATTTTTATTCATTACGGTTATCTAAATTCATTTTTCAATTTGCATGCAAACTGATGACAGACGTCAAATCAAAAGTTTCAGTTGTTGTCACCACAAAATACCACGAATATTCCCGAGGCAATAATCTAAGTAGAAAATTCCCACTATAATAATGTTGTGATTGGTTTGAAAGTACATCATAGCTTTAACTTGATGGTTTTTATTGGTTGCAAGATATGTCGAAATATAATCAGTTGTAATACCACAAGAGAGTGAGAATAAAGTGAAAATAATTCGACAGATTTTTCGAAAACTTGTTGCCAGGCAATAGACACGAGAGCCCGAAGCGCTCGAGAGGCTATTAACAAATGGCAACAAGTTTGAGAAAAAATGTGGAGAATTATTTTCTACTTTATCGAACTCTCGTGTGTTATTCGATCGATTATTTTTTGATGCCCCAATCACAGACACATTCTCTATATAACATTTTTATTCATTACAGTTATCTAAATTCATTTTTCAATTTGCATGCAAACTGATGACAGACGTCAAATCAAAAGTTTCAGTTGCTGTCACACAATAAAAACAAAATACCACGAATATTCCCGAGGCAATAATCTAAGTAGAAAATTCCCACTATAATAATGTTGTGATTGGTTTGAAAGTACATCATAGCTTTAAATTGATGGTTTCTATTGGTTGCAAGATATGTCGAAAAATAATCATTCAAATGAAACATTTCTGACCACTCCTCTCTTTGGAGTGATTTCAGAAATCGATCAATATTAATGGGATCGAGAAATATCGCTAATCATGATTGAATTTTGTATTTTCTAGTTGGCGTTCAATATTACTACTCAAATCATCAATGCTTTCATCGAAATTGACTCAAATGTTATCCAAACAATGTTTGCCACGGGTCGGGGAATGAATTATGGGATTAATACAAAAGGAATTGAAGCAATATTCGATACTCTCAAGATTTCTGGATTTTTCTAAAAAGTTGACGTTGAAATCTTCAGCAACTACCAATTTACAAGTTCTATATTTATCAGTTAGGTACTGTAGAGTTTCAATGAGCTTTTCTGGAAATATTTCAAAGTTTCCATCAGGACTTATATATACCGCAATAGCTAAAATATCCTCACCTTCAAGGCTTCAGGATGGAGCTCTTCCAGGCCGTTGTAACTCAATACCAAGGTCACCATCTTCTGCAGATTTTGAAAAACGCCGTCACCAATTCTGTAGATCGCATTGTTCGCCAAATTCAGAGAAGTCAAATTGGACTTGGGAAAAACGTAGGTCAAATTTATAAATTTATTATTTTGAAAATTCATGGTATTGTACTTATATGATTCGTTGGTACTCGTATTCAACCAAAAAGAATCTTCAAAAATGTAGTTCTGTATATCCGTAGTGCAAGTCACATTTGCATATGAATCATTATTAGTGTCACATCTACATGATTTGCAGAATGGTAGTTTGGTATGATTCAGTTGGCCTACAATGAGACCAACAGACGCTGTTAGGAACAGTAGACGTAACATTCTGAAATGAAAAAAAAAATAATTGCAATAAATAACACGATTTCTTGAAGAAATATTTTAATCTACCGGGTTTCCGCGGAAGATGCTAGTCCCTATAACTTTTCTGTTTTTGAGGATAAAGAATTGAAATTTGGAGGATCTGTAAATAGAATAGAAATAGAAATAGTTTTATTCATCACTAAAAATTTTCACACATACACAATTACAAAATTAAGTACATGAGAGAACTTATTGGACTAGTCAAAAAGAGTAAAAAACGCTAAAAAAGCTAAAACACAAAAATTTAAATAGACTACATGTATAAAAGAAACTATGTCATTTTAGCACTGAAAGCAAGAAATTCATCCATAGTGTAGAAGCAGATATCCAACAAGAAACCATATAGTTTATTTCTCATTACATTTCTACTTTTATTGATCCCTATAAAAGATATTATTTTATTGTAGTATTTAATACCCAAATATTTTGAGGAATTCTGACTCACACTCAAGCGAGAGTAGGGGTGATATAAAGTATCTTCACCCCGAGTAGCGTAATTATGTATATCAGAGTTTTTTTTATATAGGTGTTTATTATCATTGATGAATAACACTAGTTGTAATATGTAGAGGCACGGCAATGGTAAGATGCTATATTTTTTGAATAATGGTTTACAAGAGTCAAGTGGACGAGCCTTGTCCATACAGCGAATGACTCTTTTCTGAACTTTAAAAATGCGGTCAGTATATGCAGAGTTACCCCAGAAGATCAGTCCATACAGTAGCCTTGATTGTACCAATCCATGATACATAAGTTTTAAAACTTCTGTAGAGACCGTGTCTCGCAGATTCCGAATTGCGTAGTTTGCACTGCTAACTTTTACACATAAACTGTCAATGTGTGCCTCCCACGTTAGCTTTTGATCCAGAATTATTCCTAAAAATCTAGCTACTTGACAGTATTCCAAGGTTTCACCAGACATATTGATGTTGTTCATTAGATCTGGGTTTGAGGTACCGTTTTTGGGTAAGAAATTGATAAAATTGGTTTTCTTTATATTGCACACAAGGTCATTGTTGCTACAGTATTTACTGAATTCATCACATGCATAATTGCCCAAGTTCACCAGATTTTTCAAGTTTTTATGGGCTAGAAGTATATTTGTATCATCAGCATAAAGTACCATTCTATCTGGTGTGGTACACGTATCGTAGATGTCATTTGAAAATATTATAAAAAGAGTTGGTCCCAGTATAGACCCCTGGGGTACTCCTAACTCAGCACTCTTACAGTCAGATTTGCTATTATTTATTACTGTCACTTGCGTACGATTTGTCAAACGATATAAAACAGCATTTTTTGACTCAGCTTCATGCAGATTCCGGTTTTACTAGAAGTGACATAAACTTTCGATATTTACATGGACGCCTGTATATTTTCAATTCTTTTGTCTCCGTATGACATTCTGAATACAACCATGTGTCACTTTCCACTTTTTGTAACCATTTTTTTGTTCTTTAATTTAGTTTTCAATCCTGAGGGCAATGGATACGTTAAATTCAGTAATTTCCTTCTTAACATATTTAGTCTAGTATATCAGAACTGTTTTGGTGAATTTCTCTTCAAGGGCACCAAAAATTATGATCTAGGGCTCGATTCGGTATGACCTCTAGAAACTTTTTGAAAAATTTGAAGGTGCGCCGGCAAAAATTGCAAAATTTATAAACAATTTAGTAAAAAAATGGGAGGGGTTTGGTTTTTTGCAAATATCTCGAAAACTATTAAATATATCCAAAACTTTAAAAAAGGTCCTGAAAGAGAAAGAAATTTCCTAAAAAAGGAACTCAAAATGATAACTGAATTTTATTATTTCTCAATATTGATATTTAATGGGTTAAAATTATTTTTATTGTTCAAGGTTCCGTATCAGTCAACGCACGCGGGACTGGCATCCCCCACTTTTAGCGCTATTTTCGCCTCTAAATTAAAATTCTGAATATTGGTGGTAGAGTTCCAGGAAGATTTTTTTTTAGAAAATTTCCTCCTCTTTCAGGGTCTTTTTTCAACTTTTACATATCTTTAATTGTTTCCGAGATATTTGCAAAAAACCAAACCACTCCCTTTTGTACAAAATTGTTTATTACTTTTGCAATTTTTGCAGGCGCACCTCCAAATTTTTCAAAAAGTTTCTAGAGGTCATTCCGAATCAAATGAAACCTGGATCATAATTTTCGGAGAAATTCACCAAAATATACTAGACTATTCGGTCAAAATGTATGTGCTATGTAAAATATAATTTCTAAATTTTAGGTAACTAGGTACAAATTTTTTTTCAAATGGCAACATGGCGGCTCGTCGGTTTAGGAAAAATCAAAATTGTTTAATAATAATAAAAATAATATATATTTCGGAGTATGTTTTACAGAAAACATAAATCGAAACATCATCAACATAATTTGTATAAAATAGCTAATTCACACATCCAAATATTCAGAATAGAATAGGGTTCTAAACTAATTAGGGGTCCTTTAAAATGTTTTTCAAAATTGCTGAGACTTTCACAGCTGTTGAAACTACAGTGGACCCCCGGTAATCCGGCAAACATTATGCAGGGCAGTGTCGGACTATCGAATTTGTCTGATTATAGAGCACTGCCTAAGACCCCTATAGTCCGGATTTTTTTACGAAAGAGTACCTTGTTATCCGACAAATTACATATCTAATGACAAGAATCTATATATTATACGTACATATGTATGTACTTTGAAGTACAAATCAGACTTAATTTATGTAAGTCGAATTTAGTAAATTAAATAACAATTGAGAGCTTACGTTTTAGTATAAAATTAAGCATAAATGCACATACATATCTACCAAAATAATCAAGAATTATTAATCAAAATCATGTAGTCAATACTATATCAAATTATGAAGCTTTGAAATATTCATCAATTTTTTTTTGTTTAAGGTTGTTATAACGCGAGATCAGAGCTTTGTCCCTCAGTCTTCTCAAAAGTAAAAGTTCGTTGTAGGATGTACCATTCTCTTCAGCCCATTGTAAACCTAGCTCAAAAGCGTTAACTGCGTCTTGATCTGTGACTTGTGGAGCAGTTGCAATCACGTCGTCGTTATCTTCCTGATCGTTTGTTGTATTATTAGAAACCTCTTTTATAATATCTTCGTCAGACATTTCAAGACAAACATTTTCTTCTTTATCCATTCCACGGCACCAGACTTCCAAATCTTCCAGACTTATCTGTGTTTCAGTAGCGACTTGTTCTATAACTTCCGAAGTTACACTGATTTGTGGATCGTTGCTAGGAGTGGTGATTATATCTGGCCATAACTTTTTCCAAGACGATTTAATAGTTGATGACGGTAACGCACTCCACGACTGACTAAGAGCAAAAACCAAGTCTTTCATATTAAATTCTTTTAAAGTTTTTTCTATTGGTTGGTCTTTTGATACGGCTCTCAAAAGTAGGTTTTTTTTATAGTCTTGCTTAACAAACTGAATGATGTTCTGGTCCATTGGTTGAATCAGTGCAGTGCAATTTGGCGGAAGAAACATCGCAGTGATGCATTTATCCTCAGTTGTCAGTTCTTCTTCAGACGGATGACCGGGAGCGTTATCAAGAAGCAGCAACGCTTTTTGAGGAAAATTATGATCTTTTAACCATTTTCTAGCTTCAGGTACGAAGCATTCATCAAACCACTTTTTTAAAAGGTCTTTTGTCATCCATGCACTTTTTTGTCCGTAATAGTGTACAGGTAAATCAATGTTTTTGAATGCCCTTGGTTTATTAGATTTCCCAATGACCACCATCTTAAGCGCGTGTGTACCTGCAGCATTAGCACATGGTAGTATGGTTACACGCTCTTTACTCACTTTTCGTCCAGGTACGCCTTTTTCGTTACAAGAAACGAAAGTTTTGTTAGGCATCACACGCCAAAAAAGCCCTGATTCGTCTGCATTGTACACCTGTGACGGGTCAAGATTTAAATCGTTCACCTTTTGCAAAAATCTTAATTTAAAGGGCTCTATGCAGGTGACATCGTTAGAAAGTTTCTCTCCTGTAATAGTCATTAAACGTATGCCATGACGACTTTTAAAACGTTCTAGCCATCCTTTGCTGGCCACAAAATCATCTTTTTTTGTTATTTCCTTATAAAAAAACTTAGCTTTCATCGCCAACATGGGTCCCGAAATTGGTGCATGCCTGTTTCTTTCCTGAAGAAACCACATGTACAAAGCTTCTTCCACTTCTGGATGTTCAGCTTTCTTGAGTGTCTGTCTCTTGCCTGGCCCGCAGTCAGTAGTTGACACGAACTTCTTAATCTTCTCGTGGTTTTTTTTAATGTCATAAATTGTAGATCGGCCTACGCCGTATTCACTTGCTAAACTACTGAAAGTTTCATTGCGATTTAAGCGATCTAAAATATCACATTTTTCTTTAATTGTCAACGTTTTGTGCTTTCGCTTCTGGGTTTGTGACGACATTACTAGGTACTATACCTAATACACAATGAATAAATAGTAAACAATGAACGCACGCTAGGCCGTACCGCTATCACTAGTAGTCAAATTCAAACTAAGTAAAACAATGCATACGCGTCGAGCACAATAGCGGTGGCGCGTACGAGTTGTGACCTGTTCAAACCTATACATGTAATTCTAAGTCATGTCGGATTACAGGGGGCGCCGGATTAGACAGGGGCCGGATTATCGGGGGTCCACTGTATCAGGTAATTTATTAAAATATTTGAGTGATGCATATCATCGGTTTTTCTCGGTAACTGTCAGTCTATGTATTGGGTAGATCCCTTGCATTTGTGCTACGAGTAGTATGTGGATGATTTACAGTAGATACTAAAAATTTGATTTCATTTGCATGATGCTTTCTCAAGTTTGAAAATTATTCTCATTACTCTCTTTGGATGCAAAAATGTCTGATATACAGGGTGTTTCATAATAAATGCGCTGGACTTCAGTATGTGATAGCTCGTCCAAAAATATGAAAAAAGTTTCTATTAACTTACCCTCTAAAATGCACCATTTTCGAGATATAGGGTGTTGAAATTTCCAACAATTCAACTGAGTATGACTGTTATTGTTTTTTTTTTATTATTTTGCAATTAAGAAGTGAACGTTTGGTTTTGCTACTTGTTCTAACGTTTAAAGAAATTTTGTATAATTAGGAAAAAAAATTATTTAAAAAAATTTACCATGTTTTTCAACATGAAAGTTGATTTTTCTTGAAAACGGTCAACTTTAGAGCTTATTACCAGGAGTGCCTTTTTTGTGTAAAAAACATTGGCGGTTCAAGTAGGCGGCTCAAAATCATACTTTTTCCAGTGGCGTAGAAGGTGGAGAAAAAACACCCACAACCCCTTCAAAATTTTCACCAATTATGAATTTGAAAAATTGAAAAATCCGCACAAAACATAGCTTATTATGAGTAGAAAATGCTTACGAAATCTGTTCTCTGTGCGATAAACGGTTCCAGAGATATTCGCAAAAAACGATAATTTTTTTTAAATTTCAACACCTTGTATCTCGAAAATGGTGCATTTTAGAGGGTAAGTTAATAGAACTTTTTTTCATATTTTTGGACGAGCTATCACATCCTGAAGTCCAGCGCACTTATTATAAAACACCCTGCAATACTATGCATGACTTCCCCAAAATATCATTAGCTATCAGCAATTAGAGTTCGCTAGGGACTTGTATGAGTAACATCCAGATCGAGTCAAGTCATGGAGACACTCCCTATTTCGATGATCAATAAATATTAGAATTCGATAAGACTATTGCAAAACATATGAGTTTCTGGATATAGGTTACTATTAAATCAGTTTTCACACAAAACCGATTCCGAACAACAAGATCAATCTGATAATTATTCAAAATAAATATCTGTCGAGGTTATAATATTTGGTACACACCTTTTATTCTTCCAGTTTCGAAGAGGCTCAGCAATTACTTTGAAAGCATTTCTTTCTGCTTTTTCACTAATTAACAATGGTTTATTTTTTGAATCAGCACTGTTGTGATTATCTAGATGTACTGTTTCTACCTACTGACTAATGTTTTATCTTATCTTATACAAATATTAGGAAAAATATTTAATGGCGTATCAGGTCGGATCATTTTGTCTGGTAACATTGAAGATATTTTTACGGCGTGTATTCAGTTACTACAACCATCAATTGATCGAAAAATCGTGGTTGCGTCGCATGAAGAATAAACAATTTCGTTTGAATAGTTATTGCGTTTCATTTTGATTCTTTTCTAATCACCAATTTTGCGTGGATACAGAATTTCTTATCTGATAGAAGCCATATAGTAAAGATAGGTTCATAATTTCGGTTCTTTCAGAAGGGCCTCAAGGAACCCACCGTGGACCTCTGCTATTCAACTTGTTTATTAATGATCTTGTTTCAATTATAAAACATAGTAAAAATATTCGAATCAATTTCTTCTACAAACTTCTACTTCTCCTAACTCTTGCAGGGTGATTCGTCAGAGTATTATGAATGGTGTGATTCACATGGACTTGTTTCAGCCAAACATTCTCTAGAATTGATTTCACTCTTTTACACGACTACAAAATCAACAACATTTCAAATAATAGGAAATCAGTGATGAAATTGTTATTGACATTAGTGAGGTCATTATTGGAGTAAGAAGCGTTACTCCAATAATGACCTCACTAACGCTTCTATAAACTGGTGCTCATATTATGAGATACACAAAGAACAAATTGAAGCTGTTCAAAGTGCTTTCCTTGGGATTTTTGCATACAAGTTGGGTCTAAGACGGGAAGAATATTCATATGATAGTATGAAACCGAAAACAAAGATGCATTCAGTATTTAGAGATATTAAAAAAGACAATCTAAATAATCTGCAAACTCATCTCACTTCAGAAGAGTTTTGTGTTCTGGATTCTCTGACTGGTATAAATGTAATTTTCAGATTTTTTTTCAAAATATTGGATGACTCGATTGTCTTATACTGTCCTACGATAACCATGAAATAATTGTGGACTCACAATATCATGTAATTATGATCTTGATGGAGTGAATGCATCATCATCATTACTATTATTATAAGAGCTCTTATACAATGTAATCGGTTCATCATTGTGGATAGAAATTGATGGTCCAGTTCATTTCATAATTTACATAAACGAAATACTTACTAAAGAAAATTTTGGAAGTACAATTTCATTCGCTGACGTTACGGCGTTAATATATACTGGGGATTCATGGCAACAAGTAAGTGAAACATCCGGAAAATTATATGAGGTGGCAAAATTGGTTAGGAATTCCGTCGTTTTTTTGGAATTTCTTCCTAACGTTTCGTTAGCGCGAGTGGCTAGCTTCTTCAGAGGCGTATACATCATGAATAATCTAAGATGATTGTAGATTCCGTCTGCGAAGATTGTATTCATTCTGATTTAGGTAGTTTTGTTCGTTAATTACAGACATGAAAATGAGGAATTTCTATCAGATTTTACTGAAATTAAAAGAGGTGTGCCACAAGGGAGTGTATTAGGTCCGTTACTTTTTATAACTTACATAAATGATCTTTTAAAGACTCAAACACTACAGTTGTCAGTTATGCGGACGATTCAAATCTCATTCTACCAGTTGATACTTATATTCCTTTGGAAAACACAATAATAAAAAATATTTCTTTAGTATCCTCATATCTGAATGTAAATAAGTTACTTTTGAACACCACCAAAACGGATTGCATTGTTTTTAAAACAACCCGCAAAAATATTACTTTTCCGGAGTCTATTCATCTAGGTAATGGAGAAGAATTATACTTCTCTACAGACACAAAGATGTTAGGCATATATATATATATATATATATATATATATATATATATAGATTACAAGTTAAACTTTGAAAAGCATATTGACTATCTGGCAAAAAAACTAGCGTCCTAATGTTTTGCTATCAGAGTTTTGAAAAGAAACCTGAATTTGGAGGCACTAAAAACTGCATACTATGGGACAGTCTACCCTTTTCTGAAGTATGGAATTCTAATATGTAGTGGAAGTTCTCAATTAGAACGAATTTTCATCATGCAGAAAAGAGTCATGAAAACCATGTTGAAAATGAAATACACAGACTCCTAACGTGGTATTTTTAAATGTCACAAAATGCTCACCGTATATGCCATCTATATTTATGTATGTGTAGTTTTTGTTCACGAAAATAAATCAAAGTTTGAATGTGACACACACAAACATAAGTATACCACACTAGGCACAAATCTAATTTTGTTATACCCAAGCACAGATTGAAAAATACCCTCGAAGATCACAGAAGACAGTACAACAAAAAACACTTTCAAAAAATACGTTTTTGATTTATTGTGTGACATAGAACCGTATTCACTACAAGAATTCTACGACAAATCAGATTTACTCTCCTATTGATATTTTATTTATATTCTATATTAAGTATATAGTTTTTTTGTGTTCATTTAGAAGTTCCTTCTTTTGACTGTGATATTTTACTAAATGTTTTATGATAATGTAAGTTAGGTTTAGAAATTGTAGTTTTTAAGTTGATTTCTATATTTATATACATAATTTACTGTACTTATTTGTAATTTGTACTTATGACTTGAGTTTTTCAACTGTTTCAATCTATCTAATTGACCCCTTTCTACCTGTCTGCTTAATGTCGTTGATATCCTTCATTATTTCAGAATTGCTTATTCTCGTATCTGAATTAAACATATTTTCGATAACATTAATTGACGCCTTTTTGCCTGCTGTCTCAATGTCGTAGTTTTCTTTTGTTACTATGGAATTTCTAAGATTGGGATTCCATATTCGGTTGAGGTTAACATCTTCTTCTTTCCTGTTGATATTCTCCGAGTGTTTGTGGATCTCTATTGCCTCCCGTACAAGTCAGCTATGGTATAATTAGGGTTAGTGAGAATGTACCGTCAAGTGGGGTAACTTCGGACAGTACAGGTAATTTCGGACAATCCGACGTAAAATCAAATTTACTTGCATTGCCACCTCGTAATGGGTAGCTGAACATGTGTATCCTTGTAAATGTCACTGTAATACAAACTTTGAATCAAGTTGAAAATCCGTTGAAGTGGTCTTGTTATTTTGTCGTACGGGTGAGTTTGATAATATATATAAATAAAAAATTCATACAAATCACGATTTATAACTACCTAGTACAGACATTTAACCCTGGTGAAATAGCATGATACTACAACGAATTGAAATAGATTAAAATAACCATTTGCCGTCCTGGACTGAGGTATAATCTACGTTCTGGCCAAATTTGAGGTTAATATTTTATTCACCAACGATAATATATATTTTTTATAAATAATGGTTCTTTTGTAGGGTAAATTCGGACACCTACAAAATGGTCAGAAACTACAGAAGAATATTGGGAGGGAGGCCGTATAAGTATTATTGTGCCGAAAAAATTGATTTAGCGGTGAGAGACGTTAAACGAAGCAAGTTGAGTATACGGGAGGCGGCCGAAAAGTATGGTGTGCCAAAATCAACAATTTCGGACAAAATAAATAATAGACACACTAGTGATCCAGGGCGATCAAAGGCCTTAAGCAATGAAGAAGAAACATTTTTGATAAGGTATTAAAAAAATGGCTGAGTGGGGGTTTCCTCTTCATGTGAGAGATATTAGGGAGCTAGTCCATAAGAACCCAAAATTTTAGTAGAAATAAATATATTTTCAAAGTTGAGAATGTTGATGTGCATAATATGTCCTAATACATTTTTTTTTATTTAATTTTTTAGTTTTAGAATCGTTTGTTTTGTTATGTTTTTGTTTCATGTTGAAATTTGTATTTTCTGAACTATAAAAATGTTTTAAAAATATCCAAACACGCTTTTTTATTTAAATTTTCCATTTAAAACCTCTAAAATATGATTATTTTAGTAGTTTTACTAAACACGCGAGATAACTTCAATTTACGTGCAATTTAGATGCTGTCCGAAATTACCCCACCTGTGCGGGGAACTTCGGACAATATTTATTCAAATAAAAAAAATACTTAGCCTCATTTTGAAACTTCTTTACATGAAACATGTTTGAAGGAAGTTGCAAAGAATCTGTTTTAATTTTTTCATAATTTTTTCACCTTTGACTTTTTTGTATTGGGAAGAAAACTTCATAATTCGTCCGAAGTTACCCCACTTGACGGTACCAAATCCAGATACGGTAATTAACGACAAGACTACCTAAGTCAGAATAAATATATAAGCCTGTGAAGAAGCTAGCCACTCGCTCTAGCGAAACGTTAGGAAGAAATTCCAAAAAACGACGGCTTCAAACCCGAGTGAAAAATGTGACACTGAAAACTTCAGCCGCGAAAGCCTTAACCATTTTATACTATAATTCGTTAGAAAAAGCGATCAAAACTTATTTGAATTAATTCTTCCTCGAAAAAGCTAAATATCGCCATCAGCATTCTATCGAGGAGGTTTTCTTTTCTTTCCCTTACGGAGTGTACGCCGCAAATAGCTCGTAACGAATGCTATTCTGATGTAATTTTTCCAATAACGTTCAATTTTCGTGCAATATGGCTTTTCCAACTCGCTCGTACACTCTCTTTAAAAACTGCTAAGTTAATAATCTGGAAAAATCAATACCAAGCCCGCAACAGAAAGAATATACATGGACTCGGTTTGCGATGCAACTGTTTATGTTGGGGAGATGGAGCACAGGAATTTCGTGAGGGCGTTTTATTTATTACTACTTAAAATAGTTATTTATGTACCAAGGACGAAAAACTGTCTATTATAGTCGAGCCTGCAAATTGACAGCCGAGGCGCAGCCGAGGATAGCAAGCAGGCGAGACAGTAGACAGTTTTTCGCCGAGGTGCATATTACATTTTTTCGTCGACCTCTACATACCTTTATGAAAGTAAGTACTCGCATGTTTGCTGGCCTCAGCTACGTCCAACTCTTCGAACTGCAGACTCGATCATAATTTTAATGAATATAAACAAAATGTATTTGAAGTGTAACAACTCTCTATTTCAATTATACTACAAAATTAAATCAATCTCGAAGATGAATATTGAACGTACAGTTTGTGCAATTATTGATATTAATTCCTGCTGTCGAAGAAGATGCAAGAGACAAGTTTTGATTTTGGGTACTTGTTGATGCAACTTCAGATGCAGGTGCTCCAACAGCACCATTTCCAAAACTTCTCTCTTGAAGTGCTTTAATTTGACAACAGCAAATGACAGTTATTGTCACAGGCGCCTATGTATTAATTAAAACGTGGATTTACGAAAATGACTCAATCGCCTCTCTCGTACCGTGTCGTATCATAGTGACCACAGCGGACGAAAAGAGTTTGCGGACGAAAAGTGTTTGCGGACGAAATGTACTTGCCTTCAAAAATAGTCGATTTTTCGTCCGGAAATTAGTACGTAAAATGTCATTTTTTGCAGAGGTCGACGAAAATAGTTATTTATGCAACAAGTGCAAAAAGTGAATGTTTATTGTACAACTTTTTATGC
This sequence comes from Chrysolina oricalcia, assembly GCA_944452925.2. NCBI lineage: Eukaryota > Metazoa > Arthropoda > Insecta > Coleoptera > Chrysomelidae > Chrysolina > Chrysolina oricalcia. The sequence goes on from OX101810.2 coordinate 545,909, forward strand.
ACCCACAATATATTGAGTTTACAACAATTTGGTTTCCAAAATAACAAAAGCACGAATGACGCAATTTTTTCTCTTTTATATGAACTATATAGTGAAATCAATAGCGGTGACGTGGCTGCGGCGGTATTTTGTGATTTGTCCAAGGCATTTGACTGTGTGAATCACGAAATATTGCTGCGGAAACTCCACCGCTATGGAATAAGACAAAGTGCACTTAGATGGTTTGGATCATACTTATCAGATCGAACGCATATAGTAAATACAAAATCAGCTTTCAATTTAGCACATATCCACTATGGTGTGCCACAAGGTTCAATCCTTGGCCCCATTTTGTTTCTGCTATATATATAAATGACCTGGCAGCCCTTAATATATCTTCGCTGATGATACTACTATTCTATGGCACAGCAACGATGAAACTGAACTACATCGGAATATCAGCAACGACATACAGAAAGTGAAGAAGTGGTGTGACTCGAATCTTCTCACTTTCAACACATCCAAAACCAATATAGTTTCTTTCAGATGCACAATCGGGGATGTATCCCTAGAAACTAAAATAATAGAAAAACAAATAAAATCTAAATTTTTGGGGCTATACATAGACTGTGATCTAAAATTCAAGGAACACATAACCAACCTCAATAAAAAGTTATCCTCTGGTTGCTATGCCGTCAGAATGGCATCAAACGAACTGGGATTTCCAGCTGCGAAAGCAGTTTATTATGCCCTTATAGACTCGCAACTGAGGTATGGTATACCATTCTGGGGAGCATGTAATAGTTCCTCCCTACAAAGTGTCTTTGTTCAACAAAAACGTGCCCTGAGAAGCTTATGCAAATTAAGACTCCGAGACTCATGCAGAATACACTTCAAAAATCACAAAATACTTACTGTCATATCAATATATATAATGGAAACGGCATGTCTAATACACAAAAATAAATCCAAATTCCAAAGAATAAACACTTATTCCACCCGACAAAAAAATCAGTTGAAACTGCCAATTCCTTCATCTTCTCTAGTGAAAGACTCAATAATATATAATGGATGTAAGATATTCAACCACTTGCCGGATAGTATAAAAGAAGTGGTATCTGGAGTTATTTTTTGAAAAGAAGTCAAAGCATTTCTCTCTTGTAGACCCTTTTATAGTTTGGATGCATTTTTTAATGACCAACCTTTATAGTAGATATAAGGATCTCAATATTTTTACTTCTCAACATGCCTTTCTTGTTCTTAAAATTTTTATTTTTTTTTACGAATTGTGTTTATATGTTTATTCACGATTTTATGTACACTATTGTATGATTAGGTCTACCTGATGATGTATTGTGGAGCTTTTTATTATCAAGACTGCTTTTCATGTGCTATCTTATGTTTGTTATTTATTGTGTATGTATTATTTATTGACTATGTTATATTTTACGGATGGGTCTACACTATCTAATTATGACTATGCTATCAATTGTAACCTAACCTAACACTACGCTTTGCCAATGAGAATGTAATTCTTTGTGTAATAAAGTATATTTTGATTGATTGATTGATATTGCACTCGACGTGAAATAGTCCGACGAGGCCGTTAGGCCGAGATGGACAACACGTCGAGTGCAATAAACAATTTTTGCACGAGTTGCATACAACATTTTTTCTACGTTCATGCAAAAAGCAAAAAATTATTTATTGAGGTGCGGCACTAGGTGTAGGAAAATGAAAAGCGCAACTTGAATACTTTATTATTAATATCGATTTGCATTGAAACAGGAACTAATAAGTTACGAACAATTTAACTGAAACTTTATTTTTACCCTCAATGTTGAAAGTGAATAAACAATTGGTGCAATTTTCAATATGAATATTTCGTAGTGAAGTACTTTTTAAATCCACTTCTTGATTTGTTACTGCTGTAAACGTACTAGTACTTGGTAACTGTACATCGTTATTTCCTTCAGGCTGAAATATTTGTTTTGCAACACTGAGTTTGTTTGCATGTGATTCCTCTACGTATCTCTCCGCTACGTGTGACGATATCCATGTTTGTCATGATGACAGCACGTTGAAGTAGAATGACAGATGAGTGCAATAAAAACTTTATTGCACTAGTGCAATCAAGAACTTCTTTTTCCACTGAATATAGTTCAATAAAGTTTTGCTTTTTGCATGAATGTAGAAAAATAACATTAATAAACGGGTATTCTGTGCTAAATAAAAAATTACTCAAATAAAGTTGTAAGTAGTAGAAAAATGTAAAATCGACCGATCTTTTTGAATTTAGCATTATATACGTTAAATTTCTCGCTGATTCTGAAAATATAAGAAGATATAAAATTTAGCCAGGAAATGGAATAAAATGTCCAAAATTCGAAATTGCAGAGATACCGTAGAAATCCTATGAAATCTTTAATAGAATCGGAATCGATTTGAAGTTTGGTGATCATATACAATTAAAAAATGGAAAATTGGAGCTAAAAATAGCTATTTGTGTATTTAGAGGGCTTAGTCATTGATTGCCGTTCGACAAAGAGAGTTACCGCGCGACACGAAGCGAAACGCGGCAATCTTTTTTTCTACAAACGCAGCTCTTAGACATAAAAACGATAGACACTTCATTCAACATAGGCACAAAATAATATAACCTATGAGAAAATTTACATTCAATAGTAATCCCAAATATATAAGCTATCCAAATATCCAATAATTTATATTTCTATTCCATTTCAAGTTTTCAGCCGTTTTCAAGCCTAAAAATTTGGTCTCTCTCTGTTGTCCTATGTACAGATTTGATCAAAACTAGTCCTTGAATGATTAAAACGCAAGAGTACAGTTTTTTTGTCTTTCAAAATAAGGCCATTATCTGAGAACCATATTTGAGCTTTTCTAATTTTTTCAGTTGCTTTATTAACATTTCATCATCAGCATACATTAAGAGGTCTTCACTAAAAAAATCATTTACATATATTGCATACAAGAGTGGACCCAAGATAGAACCTTGTGGTACCCCAATAGAACAGATTTTCTATAATGACTTTTTACTGTTCACCTCTACATAGTGGTTTCTGTCCTTCAAATAACTGTCAAACCAGTCATAGGCTATGATTTTCGATAGAAAGGAAAATCTACAGTACTCTGTCAAAGTACAAAACCTTTATTCCAGACAAAGAACGGACCCATTTGACGCCACATTACAGTAAACTTCCTCATCTCTACGGCCTTCCGAAAATTCACAAACCCGACATGCCATTAGGACCAATCACCAGCTCCCGTAACTCACCGACCTATAACCTGGCGAAATACCTCCTACCGATACTACAACCCTTACAGGATACTAGCAGTTCGTTCGTCAAGAATTCTAAACACTTCGTGGACATTATCAAAGATGTTGAACTAGGGCCTGAAGATCGTTTCATCAGCTTTGACGTGGAGAGCCTTTACACCAATGTCCCCATAGAAGAATCCCTTAACATCATCAAGAGGAAACTGGAAGAAGACATCCAGCTTCATGAAAGGACTGACCTTCCCGTACAAGCGATATTGGAACTACTGCAGTGCTGCCTACACAACTCATACTTTCAAGAAAAGAGCCGTTTCTTCTCCCAAGTTGATGGACTGCCGATGGGATCTTCTCTCTCTCCAGTAATCGCCAACATATACATGGAGTGGTTCGAGGAATTGGCTATCAGAGAGGCAAAATACAAACCAAAACTATGGCTAAGATACGTAGAGGACACCTTTATCATTTGGAACCATGGAGATGAACACCTTGGGGAATTCTTCGCCAGAATGAATAACATGAGGGATTCAATCAAATTCACAATGGAAAAGGAAACTAATAGTACCCTATCCTTTCTCGATGTGAAAGCTGAAAGAACAGACACTGGAATCCTCACCTCTGTTTACAGGAAGAAGACACACACAGGACAGTACCTCAACTACGGCTCTAAGAACGTTGGTGGAGAGAACAATGTCTATTTGCAACAACCAGGAGTCATTGGAGGCGGAAATTAACCACATCAAAAAGGACCTACGCCGAAACGGATACTCCGAGAAGCTCATAGGAGAAGTTCGGAAACAACTCGAAAAGACCAAGACAACCGAAGAAAGACCACAAAACCCAGTTCTCATTCTTCCCTATATCAGGGGTATATCGGAGAAGATCAGAAGGATCGGAAATAAATACTTCAAGAGTTGCTTTCAATCCGGCAGTACCTTACGAAGCTTCCTCACCAAGACGAAACCAGAGAACACAACAGAATCCAGTAAAAACTGTATTTACAAAGTCCCATGTGAATGTGGAGATTCCTATATCAGAGAGACCAAAAGGCCATTATCAGTAAGAATAGCCGAACACAAAAAGTGGACTCAACGAGGGGAAACATCAAAATCGGAAATTGCTGACCACGCCTGGACAAAACACCACCGAATTCTCTGGGACGAAGCTAGTGTTCTTCATAGAGATGAACATTGGTTCAAACGGAAATTTATGGAAACCACCTACATAGAAGCCAATGGTGCCTTCAGTCAACCAAGCGTGGAAATTAAAAACGTATGGAGGGAGAAAAAGCGCGAAACCACGCGCGCCACAAGACCATGCGTAATTACACTTTAATTATAGACCTATAAAAGGTCGCGTATAGCATCTGATTTTGTCACTATTCACCAGAAGACGATTGCGGATTCAAGCAATTGAAACGTTGTGAAAAAATTTGAAAGATGATGGACGTCCGAAATATAAGTAATCAAGTCATAGGCTACTCCCCTGATACCATACATTTGAAGTTTTGTGAGGAGAATTTCATGATTAAAGCTTTAGTCAGGTCTATGAAAATCCCCAAAGCCTTTTTTCCTTCATCCAAATTTTTGTACAGATTGTTAAGAAACTTTGTGATAGCTAGGCTTGTTGACATTCCCTTACGAAAACCAAACTGGTTGGTGTTAAATAAATTCATTTATCTGAAAATGTGACAACTAATTTTGAAATATATTTTTCATAGACCTTTGCAAATGGATGGAAAGTGAAATTAGTCTAAAATTAAGTCAGCTTTATTTCCTGCCTTATGAATTGGGACAATTTTATTAACCTTTAGACATTCTGGAAAAATTTCCTCTTCTAAAGAACAATCAATCAGATATGCCAGATGTTCAACTACAAAACGTATACATGTTTTCAAAATGTTTGTACTTATACCATCATCTCCTATGGATTTTGAGTTACTCAGATTGTTAACAATATCTATTATATCACACTCAGTAGCTGGAATGAAATATAAAGAATGAGCATTATTATATTTAACTGTTAGATCACTTTTGGTAGCCCATACCATGTTGGCAATGTGATTTTTTAGGAAGTTATTAAAATATTCTATGAAACAATTTGATACCTCTTCAGGTTCGGTCACTATCCTATTATCTAAGTTAATTCTCATATTATTATTATTATTTTGCAGTTTCTGTTCTTTTTTATTCGACTTTAAAATATTCCAAGTAGTCTTAGATTTATTTTTCGAATTTGCCAGTAGCTTCGAGTTATGAAGTTTTTTCTTCATCCAGCAGTTTTCTGTTATACAGGGTGTATCTAAATAACACCGAAAAAATTAAAGGGGTGATTCTGTGATGAAAATTAATGTGAGTGTTTGGTATAAAATTTTTTGAAAAAAATCTCCCCAGAAAAGTTACACCCCTTCGAAAATTAAAAAAAAATGGTTTTTCTTTTTTATTTTCCCTGTATATCAAGCTAAAGACACGAAACTTGGTAAACATCATCTGTCAATATAAGAGTACACTTTTTGAAATTTTTTCAAGCCTGAAGTATGCTTAGAAGGGGTTGATTATTTCAACCCCTAAGATATTTTTTCTTACAACTTTTTTTTAGATGAAAATTTTTTCTTTAAAAAAGTATGACTGAAAAGCCCAATTCATTGACTAACTTTTTTAACTCTACAAGTTTTTTTCGAAAACTTAAGCATTTATTAGAAAAAAATAAATAAGCTCATGTAAAATAGCATTTTATTAAACAACAGCCAACCAAATTATGATTATGATTGTGAGACTTCTACAACTAAAAACAAAAGTGAACAAACAATGAACAAAAACCTGTCGAATATCGACAATACAATTATAATAAATGTTGAAAATGACCGCCTTCAGCTTCAATACAAGCATCTACCCTTTTCCTCATAGAATTGCGTATACGATGAAATATTCCTGGAGAATTTCTTATATTTTCACACCCTGCTACAATGCGGTTTCGCAGATCATCGATATTTTCAACTGGGTTTGTGTATATCAAAGATTTCAGATATCCCCATATGCAAAAATCCAAAGGATTAAGGTCAGGGGAGCGGGCTGGCCAGTTTACAGGTCCTCCTCGACCTATCCATTGATTGGCATACACCTCATCCAGGTGAGTTCTTGCACGTATACTAAAATGAGCTGGTGCACCATCGTGCATAAACCATGAATGTTGCCTAATTTGAATGGAAACCTCTTCAAGAAGAACAGGTAAATCTTCAAGGAGATGACAATATGCTTCACCATTTAATCGTAGCGGAAGAAAATGGGGACCAATTAAATGATTATCAATAATTCCGAGCCATACGTTTAATGAAAATTGATACTAATGATTTCCTTCAAAAAAGCCATGAGGATTTTCGTCAGCTCAAAGGTGATTGTTGTGAAAATTTCTAATACAGTCTCTTGAGAAACTCGCCTCGTCAGTAAATAAAATATTACCTAAGAACTGTGGTGCTTGGCCAATCATATTAATAAGCCACTGACAAAAAATCACACGTGGTAAAAAATCTCGAATCATTAACGACTGCACCCGTTGAAGATGATAGGGATACAACATTTGTTCTTTTAAAATTCTAAAAACAACGGAATGGCTTACATGTAGGACACGAGCTATTCTCCTGGTACTAGTTTCTGGGAATTCTTCAATTGAATTAAGTACGGCTTCTTCTACAGCTGCAGTTCTAACTTCTCTAGTACGACCAGAATCATAACTTCTTTTTTCAAAATTACCACGTTCCCGCAAGCGTCGGTGAATAGTTGTGAACGTAGTATGATGGGGTAGTCTACGCTGTGGGTACTGTTCAGCATAAAGTCTTTGCGCTTCCAATGAATTACTGTTAGCACGACCGTATGTAAAATGCATATCTGCCATTTCCAAATTCGAATATGCATTCATATTTTCAATCAACTAATATTTCCTACAATACACAATCATAAAACTTGTGAAACAATAAGATGGGTGACAGAAAATGACACTACACAATCCTAGTGTCAGTATTAATGTTTTTATGCAAAGCACAGGCCACTAGACTTGACGCCAAATACACTCGCGTTAGCTCATCTTTTTGAAAATGCATTGCATTAGATTTTTTTCTCGTAAACGCTCAAGTTTTAGAAAAAACTTGTAGAGTTAAAAAAGTTAGTCAATGAATTGGGCTTTTCAGTCATACTTTTTTAAAGAAAAAATTTTCATCTAAAAAAAAGTTGTAAGAAAAAATATCTTAGGGGTTGAAATAATCAACCCCTTCTAAGCATACTTCAGGCTTGAAAAAATTTCAAAAAGTGTACTCTTATTGACAGATAATGTTTACCAAGTTTCGTGTCTTTAGCTTGATATACAGGGAAATTAAAAAAGAAAAACCATTTTTTTTTTAATTTTCCAAGGGGTGTAACTTTTCCGGGGAGGGTTTTTTCAAAAAATTTTATACCAAACACTCACATTAATTTTCATCACAGAATCACCCCTTTAATTTTATCGGTGTTATTTAGATACACCCTGTATATCTTTTTATATTTCTAATAGTGATTCTTAATTTCCATATTACCATTTAAAGTGAGAAAATATATGTCTTTCAGGTTTTATCCAGATATCAATAAAACCTTAATTAGCCAAGGTAATATAATATATGATTGTTTATGCTCTGGTATAAGATTTATGCGGAAAAGAGAATAAAAGCTCCAAAATTCGAAATTGCAGAGGTTTCGTAAAGAGCTTATGAAATCGTTAATTGAATATGGATCGAATTGAAATTTAGTGAGCATATACAAAAAAGATTGAGTACAAAAAGATTGAGAAACTGAATCCGAAATTCTGAAAAAAAAATCGGATAAAACCCCTTTTAACTCGATTTGAACATTTTTATTCAAGAACAGTTCGAAATAGAGCAATTCTGCGAATGACAATCGAATCAGAATGGATGAATTAGTATGTTTTGAAAATTTCAAGTTGATCGAAATAATTAAAAATTACTCGAAAAAGTTGTTGACCCCCTAAAAGAGAATATAGAAGGTCCAACATTCGAAATTGTAGAGGTTCCGTAAAAAGCTTATGAAATTTTTAATTGAATATGATTCGACTTGAAATTTGGTAAGCATATACAAAAAATAATGAATTTTGATAAACTGAGTCCGAAATTTTGAAGAAAAACAAATTGGCGTAAAAAACCCTTTCAAATAGATTTGAATATTTCAATTCGAAAACAGTTCGAGATAGAGCAATTCTGCGAAAGACAATCGATTCAGAATGAATAAAAAATCACTCGAAAAAAGTTTTTAATTTCGAGAACGGATAGAGATAGTGCATTTTTTCGAACTCAAATGGATTCAGAGTAGTTGAATTAGTATATTCTGAAATTTTCAAGTCATTTGAAAAAATAAAAAAATTAAGTGGTAAGGGGTAGACCCCCAAAAATCGCATAAAATACAAAATCAACAGATCTATTGGAAATTTGCACTATAAACCTGAAATTTCACGCTGATTCCGAAAATTTATGATTTGTATATGCTCAGATATAAGATTTGGCCAGAAAAGAGAATAAAAGTTCCAAAATTCGAAATTGCAGAGGTTCTGTGAAATTTTAAATTGAATATCAATCAACTTGAAATTTGGTGGGCATATACAAAAAAGATTGAATTTTTATAAACTTAGTCCGAAATTCTAAAGAAAAAAAATTGGCGGATAAACCAACCAAACCAATTTCCCGTTTGCTTGCACTCTGAGAAAACTTTGTCTCAGTTGAGTTGCTGTCGTATACTTAGCAAATAGCTCAAATCACTGAAGATACACATGATCAAGGTTCACCAGTCCCCCCTACTATATCAGCTCGTGAGATCAGAATTAAACTAGATGAACTTCATAAACAAAGGCATGGTATTTGGTAGGAATTCAGGCAAACTCTTCTAATAGACGAAGATTTTGGAGAGACCAACCTCACTATGTAAGGTGTAACAAGAATCCTCCATCACAATTCCCGAAATAACCATCAGCAATTATCTGTCGTGAGATGAAATTGATAATCGGACCGAGCTATTAGCATTCAATCGAGTCGATTATTCCACGAAGGGTGAGTCGGGGTATCAGTTTACTCGCTACTCGAACAAAAGCATGATAATAATAAACTTAAAGGTTAATCGTTCGATGGTCACCGCATAATACTGCGTGAAATGTCACCAAATGTCAGCTCTGAAAGGGCTGCAAGTTTACGCTTCACGCTACTGTTAGGACCGAACCTCAAATTCGCTCTTTACTTTACCGTTATTCGATCAAATTTAATATATACGAAATAACTGGAAACTATATTTCCATATTTATGAATTTCTAGCTTGGGTATTCTCCTATATGAAATACGGGAGATAATAAAATGTGACATGAGATAATACTGATTCTGATAAGTGTGAGGTGAACATAGGAGTTCCACAAGGCTCAGTTCTAGGGCCATTTATATTTTCACGTCACATAAAAGATCTCCCACAATATTTGGGTATAAGTTCGATATCAGTTGATTTTATTGAAAATGAACCAAAGTCAGATGTGAAATCATCTGCGCCTGAAAGACAAACTTTTGTCGCTATTTTACATCGTTAAAGATAACCTTTCTTGGAAGGAATTCATGTTGAAAAGATATTCTCAATTGAAAATGGAACCAAACATGACTTCTCTGGAAATGAAAAAACTTACGATAATTTGAAGTTACCTTTTGTTATATCTAATATAAAACAACTACTTTCCCGACTGAAGCCACGCTGGACATTGAACTACATTTGAAAGAAATGAGGGATTTTCCGTGAGTGATACTTCTGAATAACATCCTCACTTATCTCATTTATACAGTGCGACGCTAAATTATGGAACAAATTCATTATTTCTGAATATAAAGATATATCGGAAAAAATTTTGAACCTCACCCAAAATATATAGGGTTATTCGCATTTGAGGAAAAGCGACTTTGATGATATTTTTAAATGGGACACCCAGTATATCCATATTTGGTTAGGGATCGTCATTACAAATCCAGTGATACCAAGTTTGATGGGATTATGTCAAACGGCTGCGGAGATATGGCCAAAAAACTTCTCCATATACCCAATGAGTGCGACAGAGACTTTTAACCTTCTGAATCGTGTGGAGTCTCGCAGTCATACTCATTAGACATACGAGGAAGTTTTTTGACCATATCTCCGCAGCCGTTTGACATAATCCCATAAAACTTGGCACCACTAGATTCGTAATGACGATCCCTAACCAAAAATGGAAAAATATACTGGGTGTCCAATTTAAAAATATTACCAAAGTCATTTTTACTCAATTGCGGATAACCCTATATATTTTGGGTGGGGTTAAAAAATTGGCCCATTTGAAAAGAAAATCGACCTGTCCGAGGATTTTTCCGAAATATCTTTATATTCAGAAATAATGAATTTGCTCCATAATTTAGCGTCGCACTGTATATACAGTGTGTCCCACTTTGAGCAGCCACACCCTCATATTTCGTTGAGCATGAAATAATTCGAAATTTTCTTTGACTCAAGTTGTAGTACTCGAAAATACCTACCTTTATGTTTACGGAACCTTTGTATATCCATTTTCCACGGTTAACTACGACCAAATGAAAACTGAAAAATTGGGAAAAACATACTAGGCATTTTTTTATCGCAAAAATAACACCAGATTCTGTTTCAGAACACCTTAAAACCCCCAAATCTCAATGCTTGAATCATTGGAATATACAGGGTATCATCTGTAGCTGGTAGCATTATCAACTCTAATCCATAAATAATGCTTGTAAAATTTCCAAAATGTCTTCTCTTGTCACAGAATTCCCAAAAATATTTAATTAATACTTTGAAAAATAGCCAATTATCACAAGGCTAACTCTGATCAGAATGAATGATACCCTGTATATTCAAATGATTCAAGCATTGAGATTGGGGGGTTTTAAGATGTTCTGAAACAGAATCTGGTGTTATTTTTGCGATAAAAAAAATGCCTAGTATGTTTTTCCCAATTTTTCACTTTTCATTTGGTCGTAGTTAGCCGTGGAAAATGGATATACAAAGGTTACGTAAACATAAAGGTAGGTATTTCCGAGTACTACAACTTGAGTCAAAGAAAAGTTCGAATTATTTCATGCTCAACGAAATATGAGGGTGTGGCTGCTCAAAGTGGGACACACTGTATAAACCTCCAGAATCTCCAATAGAAACTGGAATAATCAACTACCTGAATGAAAATGAAAATTTTAACTTTCAGATTTTTTCTTTCAAGCTAGGTTCTTTTCACGATATCTTTTGCCGGGGAAGTGGTTGTTTTCTGTTAGATATTACAAAAAAATAGCTTCTTTTTATTTCAATTATCTGAATGAAAATGCAAATTTTCACTTTCAGATATTTTCACAATATCTATCAGATGTTTGTAGTTCAATGTCCAGCGTGGCTTTAGCCGGGGAAGTAGTTGTTTTCTGTTAGATATTACAAAAAAATAGCTTCTTTTTATTTCAATTATCTGAATGAAAATGCAAATTTTCACTTTCAGATATTTTCACAATATCTATCAGATGTTTGTAGTGTAGTTCAATGTCCAGCGTGGCTTTAGCCGGGGAAGTGGTTGTTTTCTGTTAGATATTACAAAAAAAATAGCTTCTTTTTATTTCAACTATCTGAATGAAAATGCAAATTTTCACGTTCAGATATTTTCACAATATCTATCAGATGTTTGTAGTTCAATGTCCAGCGTGGCTTTAGCCGGGGAAGTAGTTGTTTTCTGTTAGATATTACAAGAATATAACTACAATTTATTGTAGGTTTTATCCATTTTCAGAGGAGTTATGTTTGGTTCAATTTTCAGTTGAGAATGTTTTTCTTTTCGATAGCAGTATTTGCCGATAATACTTTGAATATCAGAGGAAGCCGATAGTCCTGTAGAACTTCAAACTAAACTCGAAATTATCAGTGAACAATTTACAGAAACACCATTCAAAAATAATTAACAAGCGGAAATATTACGTACAAAACCGATTTCAACAAATATTTTTAAACGTCCCCCGTATAAAATGTAATCGTAGCTTTTTGAAGATAATCATATTGAGCAATAACAATAAGTCTTCCTCAACATCAGAAATAAGATTGATTCGAATGGGAGTGCCTCAGGGTTCCATCTTGGGACCAGTCTTATTTCTTTTCTACATCAACAACATAGAGAATTGTCGTACCCTTTCTTTATTGCCTATGCGGACGATATCAGCTTTCTGATCTTTCCTAAAGAAACGCAAGTTTTAGCTAGTAAATGCGAACAAAATTTGAATGCGGCTTCTCGTTATTTCATCAACAGAATTTATTTCTCAATAGTAAGGAAACTCAAGTGATACGTTTCCTCAATTATCAAAAAAAACAGACACAATTCAACTAAACACGAAGGAACTTACATGGAGGAGTATCTGAACTGGAATACACACTGTTGACAGTTAGTTTCTAAATTGAGCTCACTGATTTACATGTTCAAAAACTTAAGAACGGTATTAAACAAAATGCAACTAATGAGCAAATATTATGCCCAAGTTGAAGCCAGGTTGCGCTATGGCGTGTGCTTGTGGGGCAACTCAACAATAAGTAAGAGCATTTTTATTGAACTAAAAGTTATTCTAAGGTGTATATTCAATGTTCCAAAACGCAGCTTATGTAGAACACAATTTCAAAACATCAAAATTTTTACTCTTGTCAACTTATTCATATATGAGTTGTCAATATACATTTTCATCAATAAAACCGACGGCGATATCCATGATAAAAATACCCGCCAAAAACATTTCATACATATAAAACAAACTTAATTTAAAATTAGTCAAAATGCTCCAGACTCCATTGGACCAAAAATTTTCAATCGTTTACCAGAAACAAATAAATTCATTAGGAATTTTGTAAAACTCAAAAAAAGTCTGAAAACTTTTTTGCTAGAAAATTGTTTTTATATGCTCTACGAGTTTTTTTATGTGACCAATCTGTGTTATCTTCGGTTAAATGTATTTGTATTTTATATGTTTGTTGTATTTATATGTATACTGTCTTTGCTATCGCATTTTTATTTTTATATGTATTTAGTTTTAGGTACTTTTTGACTATTCCTATACAAAATGAAAATGTTTGTCTTTTGAAGGAAATAAACGGATTTGATTTGATTTGAAGTAGGTTTGGCTCCAAACTGGATTTATTGACTCAAAAAGGCTGTTTTGTGTGGCTATTGTTAAACTAATGTAGTATAAAAAAACAAACATTCGAAAATAAATTACTGTGTTGTCAAAAAAGTCGAAACTCTTAGAGAAAATCTTTTCGTTATAAGGAAAGAATCCCGATAGGAATTATCCTAATGGAAAATGCTCAGTCTCACTAATGGGACCGATGATGAAGATTAGCAAAATATGCTAAATAGTCGCTATTTTTGACCCACCCTGTATGATAAGTGGCTTCTTCTATCTTAATGATTGTCCGATTAATATGTTATTCGTCTTTCTTCAAACCAGCAAAGCTATTATTTTGTTACTAATCATCTGGTTGAGTGTATGAGAAGTATTGGGAAGTTCCTATAATTCCATAGATATCAGAGAAAGATCATTTATGCAGATAATCTCGTGAGAAAATTGATTTTAATATGATAAAGTGAACGTTGTCGCAAGCATGGCTTATCTCCATTCAACGCTTTTTAATCAGTCAAAAGTACGTGTTGGAGTTGCAAATACTACGAAATCGAATCAATAAGCTCCTCATTAGCGAGATTGTCGATGTAGATGCGGAGCTCGTAAGGGTGAACGAAGACTCTTATAAAAGATTATTTTAGTTATTGGGTCGTCTTGTGGTGTCAAAATTTCAACCGGATTGGCTAAATAGTACATGAAATTAAACTGAATCTAAAACAGAGGTTACTTTCCACAAAAATTTCATCCATATGAGTATTACACCAGGCGGCAAGTAATGTAGACCGTAGTAATAGCCCGAGCTTAATTATTATCCCGACAACATAGTTTAGAGTGCCACAGGGATCTGTTTTGGGGCCTATCTTGTTCCTACTATACAATAACAATAAATATTGAAGGATCCTTCCCAATTTTCGCACACGATACTACATTATTATGGCATGGAAAAATTACCCAAATTTTGAAATAACTTCTCTCTTCAGATTTATCCAAGGTTAAACAATGGTGTGATTGAAACTTTCTTTGTTGCAATGCCGATAAGACTAAATTTGTTAACTTCACATATAATAACTTGCTACTAGATGCACGGTAAAAACAATGTTGTTGATTCAATCACTTTCTTTTTTTTAAAGATTTTATCTAAGTTTCTTGGCTTGCATATTGATAATATCTTGAAATTCAATGAACATATATCAAATGTACCTGAATCTTCTCTGGTCATTGCATATATAATTTCATTGTTCTCAACTGATTTATGGTATTCTTAACTATATTATCTTATCTCTATCTGTAGTATTATATTTTGTATTTTTATTGAATCTTTTACTTTATAATTGTATTTTTTATGTATTAAGGAACTCTTGGGTATTTTGTAGTCAAGAACTCCTTGATGAGGTATTTGTACTGCAGAAGAGATTTTTTAGATATTTGTGTAGAGCTAACTATGACCGTAGTCATCTTTTTGTATAACAAAAAATAATACCTTCATTTTGGAACTGAAATACCTGATTCACAAAAGATATGTTACTGATACTCCTTAAGATAGATGTCACAATACTAGACAGAGCCGTAATAATAATATTCACCTGTCAATACCTAAGCTGAATTTAACAAAACACTATGTATGAGGGGAAAAAATATTCAATCACTCACCAAGAATATATTGAATCAGAAAATTGGTAAAAAAAACTGCTTCTTGCGAAAGCATACTTCAGGAATATCATGCTGACATGCTTCAAATATGTATTTATATGTTTGTATATATTGTGATACAATTGCATTTATAGTATGCAAGCTTATTATTATTATAATTATTATAGTAATCAATTTTATCTTTTATTTTTTTATTTTGACTGTATGTATTGCATTTAAACCTATCTGTATTATAGATAGATAGATTTTGTATTGTATATATGTTCTTCAAATTACCTATTGTAGTGATATCAAGGATATATTCTTAAGCTTTGTCAACGAGAATTGTATTTCTTCCGATATTAAAGCATATTTTGATTGATTGATTGGTTGATTGATTGACTGATAAACTTTATTATCCAAGAATAAATTCTAATTGACAAAGTGTGATAAATTAGAACAGAGGCAAATCATAATAATATAAATACATATACATATTTAAAATGATATTCGGTTTTATTATCTATATGTTCTGCCAAAATTTATATTCATATTGATATTTCGTTATTAAATCAATATTTTGAAAATAGTTGCAAAAACTCTCAAAAATAAAATTCGAAAAATCCATAAAAATATAATTTAATTTCAGAAAATATACTTGTCAACTTAAAAAAAAAATTGGAGCCCAGTCTCCCTATAACACCTGCATGTGAGTTAGGTGAATAATTATCCACTCAATGATCCTCCAAGTTACCTCTAGATCAAAACTGAAGAAAATTTTCACAGTTAGAAAAAATATTTCATAAACTTTCATCAAATACTTTTCATTTTTGTAGGTACTACATATGAGAAATTCCTGTCCTATATCAAGAGACAGAATAATTCCACAATATCCATTGAATATCCTCATAGATCTATATTGGAAACAACCGAACAGCACATTTCTTATTCCTCATTAAAATGGTATATTGCCAGCAAAGCAAATCAGACCTTGATCTCGTTTGTCATGGTACAGTCAAATTCGCTAAGAATTTGGAAAGGCAGATATTTATTTCTATCCCTGAGGGACTAAAAGTGCCACTTCAGTCACTCAAATGAGGAATTAAGAGTATCCTTTTATTCCCTAAAGTGTATAAAAAAATATTTTTAGGAAGCTGAGATGGAATTCAGTGAATTTTGTTTATAAAAAGTTTCAAAAGTGTAGATATAAATAAGAACGTGCGAAAAGTATCACCAGAGTCCATTTGTGGCATTTGCGAACAGCTTGGAAAGTTATATCCGTCTTATCAAATGAATCAAAGATTAAGAAAAACCCTTTTATCATAAAGGATGGGTGTGAATTTGATGATCCACACATTTTTGCCTCACTATTCAATTATTTTTTTATACAATCACCACTCGATATTGTAAGCAATATATATGAAACAAAAACTAATGAAGGACTCTTTGTTTCTAATTCCTATTACAAATAATTTAATGTTTGAACTATTTGAGCAAAGTTATAGAAAAATCCATATATAATAAATTATTTCCATTTCTCACGAAATATAGTGATAACCACCTGCCAAAACGGCTTTCATCCAGGCAGATCGACAGAAACCGCGGCGACGAACTTTTTGGAGTACATTTACAAACACATGGACTCTGGAAAGTATGTTGCAGCACTT
The DNA here is from genome assembly GCA_944452925.2 of Chrysolina oricalcia. Lineage (NCBI taxonomy): Eukaryota > Metazoa > Arthropoda > Insecta > Coleoptera > Chrysomelidae > Chrysolina > Chrysolina oricalcia. Next base: position 562,683 of record OX101810.2, read on the forward strand.
TTCTTCGATTTGTCGAAAGCGTTTGACTCAAAAGATCTCACTATTGTTTACGACAAACTGTATGCAATAGGGCTAAGAGGAAATATTCTTTCGTGGATTATATCATATCTCACATCCCGGAAAATAATTGTTAGTATGCCAGAAGCCAACTCAGATATATATGATGTCGACCTTGGAGTTCCACAAGGCTCGGTTTTGGGTCCACTAATATTCCTACAATTTATAAATGACCTGCCCTTTCATGTAAAATCTGAATGTATGGTACTTTTCGCGGACGATACTTCTATTGCGGAAGAAGCCGATAACATACAGGAATTGCAGGAGAAATTGACCAAAATTTCAAATGGGTTCACTACATGGTGTAAACAAAATAAATTAATTGTCAATGCAGACAAAACTGTATTGATTCCGTTCTTTGGAAAAAAAACAGAATATGTACCATTAAAAATTATTGTAAATAATGAAACAATTGAACCATCTGAAGGTACTAAATTTATGGGTATATTTATTGACCCTGCATTGAAATGGGACAAGCAAATTAGTTACGTTTGCAATAGGTTGAATAGTAGTTTTTATGCTATACTTCAAAAATATTCTAGATGAAAAATCACTCTTGGAGGTATATTATGCAATGGTCCATTCAATATTAATGTATAATATAATTTTATGGGGTAGCAGTAGTGACATCAAAAGAGTGTTCATTGCCCAGAAAAGAATAATTCGCCTTCTGTTCAATCTGAAAAGAACAGACTCCTGCAAACCTTTTTTCAAAAAATATAATATTTTAACCGTACCGAGTATATTCATTTACACCCTTATAATTTATATTAAAAAAAATTAAATGAATTTGGAAACTAATGCTCAGACGCATAGGTATCCAACAAGAAAAGGAAATTTGCTGAAAACTGAAATGCATAAAACCAAACTTTTTGAAAGGTCTCCAATATATGTTGGATCTAAATTCTACAATTGCCTGCCCGCTGAGTTGAAATCAATTTCAAACTTGGATGCTTTCAAAAATAATGTTAAAAAATGTATATCCACTGAAGGCTTTTATTCAGAAAATGAATTTTTCGACTATGTTAAAAAAAAATCAAGGCTCCATAGATGAATTTTTATTTATACTCATATATCTTAGTACATTATGTCTGTAACTGTTATGTACTATTGGATATTTTATATACATTTTATATTTATATATAAGTTTGATTTTATTTGTGTAAACAAGTGTGTTTATAATTTCAACGTTGTTTTGACAGGACCTATATCATTGTAATGATCTACTGGTTGAAATAAATATTCTAATCTATTCTATTATATTGCAGGTTAAACTGAAAAATAAAAAGTCTTTTGGCTCCGATAATATTCCTGGTTTTATTATGGAAGCTGCACTTGACTTGATAATTGAATTGATAATTACTTATTTATATCATTGGCATTTCTTTTGAAGAAGGTATTTTTTCAGACAACTTGAAATTGAGTAAAATAGACCTTCACATTTACGAAAAATAAATTGCAAAACTCGTTTAAATCGATAGTTTCTAGTCTGAAACGTCAATTTAACAAAGAGTTCCACTATATTTCTTTCAATTTGAAGAAATATCACATAATCCACGTTCCGAACCAGGCAATACCGTTCTCCTTAAAAATACAGCTTCTAGCTTGATATAAGCCAATGAGAAATAATTAAAACATTGTCACTTGATCAATTCAGAGATAAAATTCCACATATTAGGTACCTATTTTTATTGTATTTATAGTTTTCAGATTTTCTGAATGGACCATCCTTTTGATGAGAAACGAGCATTGGCAATACCGCAAATCGTAATAACGTGCTCAAGGTCTTTTTTGCAATGACTAATATTTTAAAATTTTCTTTGAGCTCTGCTTTGAATACTATAATAACATAACGTAAAGTACTCTCTTGGAAACGTTCTTCACAATAACATATATTTCCTCTTTTACACAGGGTTTATTCACTACTCCGAAACACATTTTACGACGCGCTTCATCTTTAGGTGCATAAAAAAATCGTTTATTAGAATTTTCACTGGAGTTCAGACAACCGGGTACAAAGCACTTTTTCGACATGTTCACTTTGTTGCAGGGATACAGATACAGGAATCAAAAGAATTTTAGAATACTAACAACAGAAACTTTCAAAACTTTGAAAACCGCATTATAATCAAATAAGAAATCACGTAGGGCCTGTTCGTGTGCAACATGAATATTTGATGGAACTGCTTGACTTGTTTCCAATTTTAATGTAAGCTAACGAGTTAAACAGAGACAAACGATTCCTATTGGTTTGCTCCATGAAACAGACGAACGAACCCGTCTGGTACCAAATGACAACTGTCATACGACACATTATATTTGAATGAGTATTTGGTGCACATCTTTAACAACGTTGCCAAGTCTAGTTTTGATGAACGTGACGTCACGAATCACTTTTCTTCTGATTATAGAGAAACTAGCGGTCAGAAAAAATAAATAAAAAAATCCCGAGTGATATTAGCGTATATCCTTTCTCATTACACTGTTTTCTCATATCTCGTGGAAAGGTCCAACAACCATAATCTGGGGCCCTATTCTCAAATGTCGACTATCATATGTCGCATGCGACAAAATATGCCCATCGCCTTTCTCGAATATGCATTGAAAGGAGATGGAGATATTTTGTCGCATGCGACATAGGCTAGTAGACATTTGAGAATCGCACCCCTGCTATGCAATTATAGGCCCATTACTATTCCTAATTATTTTTTGAAAGTACCTACTAGAATAGAGCGTCTCCTGAAATACTTAGGGCAGTTTTCAATATTTTTCTGTGAATCAACATGACGTTCGAACCAACAAATCTACAAGTAGTGTAATTTATCAATTCTATGAACAACTATTGATATATTTTAACGTGGGCGAGTGCCCAACTAGGATCTTCCATGATCTCAGTCAAACATGATATTCTAACAACAAAATTGTCATCAGATTATGGAATGACAGTTAGAACTGGATTGACAGTTTTCTTAGCAATAGGAAACAGTATTTCACTGTCAACTTCACTGATAACAGCAAAGTAAAAGAAGCCATATCAGACTGTTCTGATAAATCCATGGGTGTTCCACAGGGCTCAATATTGGGACCTATCTTGTTTTTACTATGTGTTAATGAAATAGATGAAGTCTCAGAAAAAGGCCACTTTGTTACGTACGCTAAATGAATATAATATAGCTTTGGGTAATGTGTTCAATTGGTTTAGTTCCAACTCACTATATTTCAATACAGACAAAAAACAATTTAATGAGGTTCAAAACCCATCAGAGTAAGTGCGAAGATCTGGATATTATTGTGAATGGTGAAATTGTCAGTACTGCAGAATCAGTAACGTATTACAATAGACCAACACCTGATCTGGAAGAAACACTGTGAATCTCTTGAATCAAAGCTGTCTTATTTTTCGTTTTTATTTCTTAATCTTAGGTCAATCTTGACTGTAACGCAACTATTGGGCCTTTATTATTCACATGTTCAATCTCGTCTTCGTTATGGTGTTTGTTATGACTGACTGACTGCATCAACCGATGTGTTCCTTTCACAAAAGCGTATAATTCGAAGAATTGCAGGAAAGCCCAGTTCCGATTCTTGTAGAGATTTGTTCAAGAATTTGTCGATAATAACATTGCCCAGTCACCATACTTGAGCTAGCTTCACACTTTTACAAAAATAAAAGTAAATTTCATAACAACTTCAGTTATTATAGTGGTGTAACGACTCGACAAAAGGATGACTTCCACGTTGCTTTTGCACGATTGAATGTTATAAGTAATTAGCCTTATAATAATAATATTAATCATTTTTATTGATCACAAGTACTCCGTGGTGTCTGGATAAGTCAAAAGTATGAATAAAATATATGAAAAGTACAAAAATATAAAAACTATGACATCCTACAACACAAATATACAGATATATATATAAATATATAAATTGGGATAGATTTAGCGAGGGGCAATATATGAAAATATAAAGAGAAAAGTTATTGGGTATAACCTTCAAATTGTTGTGCAACCGTAGACAAGTGTTGTACATCATGATTTTACCGTACTGGTGAGAGTTTAAGCTAGAATCACGTGTCTACGGTTGCACAACAATTTGAGGGTTATACCCGATATAAATATACATATATATATATAATGTTTTTTGAATGTTTTCCGATTAGCTTCTCTCAAAGGCAACGGAAGTATGTTATACAATTTTATGCCTAGTTGGCCACGATTTGTACTGGTCAATCTATGTTTGGGAATAAGGAGATTTTGTCTGTTTACCATAGTTATGATTAGAGCCCACTTCTTGGAACTGTATAACATTTTCCCTCACATATAGTAAATTGGCATATACTTATTAAAGCGATAGTAGAGTGAGAATTCCAAGATTAATAAACCAAGGCTTACAACTCTCTACCCGAATTATTCCTACTATATTGTTTTGGTTGGTTTCCGGGTTTTGCCGTGGTTTAAATCTCTAGAGATTTAAACCAAAGAAGGCCACGGCAAAAGCCGGAAACCAACCAAAACATTGACGCCAGCCGTGAAAGCCTACATTCCTACATTATTCCTACTATAGTTCTGATTGTCCGTTTTTGGAGTATGAATATGTTCTTCAAGTAACAGGAGTGTCCCCAGTTGAGTAATCCATCAGCCGTATGCAATCAAGACTGTGCATTATAGTTCTTGTGTAGCGAGCGGCGAAACTCTGGCGAGTCGCTGGAGTTGACTATGCACACGGCTGCATAAGTCATAACTTTATGAAGTAATGAATGGTATGTTAGAAGTGCAGCTTCAATACCTATATTATTCAGTCTCACATTACATGTTTTGTTGCATAGATTTTACTTATAACCTACTCGCGAGTCTTTCTGTATGTGTTCTGATCGTGAATCACATTTCTGGGTTGTAAATATCATCGACGCCATTTTATTTTTGTATAGACTCAATTTATTAGCACGAAACCAATCTGAAGCCGTGTCAATAATTTTCTCAACAGTTTCATCCGCTTCGTTTCTATCTATTTTCATCGAGAAAGTGGTATTATCCGCAAAGAGAATGGTATTGATATTCATGGATGATGGTAAATCATTTATATAGATTAAGAACAGCAAGGGACCTAAAACACTGCCTTGTGGGACCCCATTATTTATTGCCATAAAATAAATAAAACTGTTTGCTTACGACCTGACAAATAAGATGATATAATGTTGATCGCAATACCCCTCAATCCATAGTGTTCAAGTTTTCCTAACAGAATATTTTTTGAGACACAGTCGAAAACTTTACTCAAATCAACAAAAACTGCTAGATTTGACAGTTTTTCTTCAAATCCCTGACCTGTGAAACTAGCCAGATCCATAACTGCTTTTGCTGTGTTCTTTCCCTTCCTGAATTCAAACTGCCTGTTTGAGAATAAGTCATTTTTATCAAGAAACAAAGTTATTAAATATTATTAAACAAAGCTTATTATATGGGTTCAAAAATTTACTATGCTCTCCCCAGCACAATTAAGAATTGTGATAATGAAAAATCTTTTAAAATAACAATTGAGAAATTTTTAATACAAAATGAATTTCATACTCTACAGGAGTTTTATAAAGGGTTTTATAGATTTTAAGTTCAGTTTAAATTTTTGACTATTCCTGTACAAATATACTCTATCATTGAAAGAAAATAAATAAATAAAGGAAAATATTTCGTAGTACCATGCAATAGAAGAGTAGTAGGTATCATACTTGTCATCGTTTTCTGTGTTGAGTGAAAAAAGTACAAACTTTGACTGGGCTATGTCGGAAGCCGACTCTAAACTTATTTCCGCTAATACACCGCATATTGTCGCTAAATGGCCAATTTGGCCTGAATATATGCCCCGATCAGTGTACAATGCAACTAAGGGTGGAGTTTGCATCCCGGGGTTAACAACTGTAGGGGTGAATCGATGCCATTGGTCGGAAACAACACGCCCCACTCCGCGTATCCATGACGACCTAATCTCCAGGTTTAACGCACCTTAACGGGGATGATTCCGGTCCTGAGGGTGAGGTGATTTTGGAAGAGGAAGCGTGAGTGGTTTCCAGATATGAGGATTCGTATGGATTGGAGATTGTTTCGGGATGCAAATATTTGTTAACCACAATGAGTTCATCATAACAATCAAATTTCTAGAGAAAATTTTCTGTTCTGGTAAAATCGTTATTTTTCAACGAGTGTTGCTATTTATGTATTGGGAATGAAAAACTGAAACATTAATTGGGGTGTAGAAACTTCTTTATTGTTTTTCAAAATACTCTCGTTTCAAATCTACACATTTTTGCATTCGATTAAACCAATTTCAAAGCAGTTTTTCCACTCCGAAGTAGGTATCTCCAAAACATGGTTTTGAATGCATAAACAGCGTCTTGTGGCGTCGAAAAGCGAACATCGCAGTGGAGGTTTGATGTCTCAAAAACTCTTACTATTAACATATCTGAGATGTTTTTGTGCTCGCTGGGTAACTCCAAAACATGGTTTTTGAATGCATAAACAGCGTCTTGTGGCGCCGAAAAGCGTTGACCACGTAATTTGTTCTTCACTTGAGGGAACAAATAAAAATTATTGGGTGCTAAATCAGGGCTGTACGACGGATGACCCATCAATTCAACGTTTTGAGTGCTCAAATAGCGGGTTGTTTGAGCCGATGTGTCATGATGGAGAATTATCCTTCGTCGACGGTTCGTTTTCCTCATTTCATTGATGACTTCTGACAAACAAATAGTAGTGTACCATTCAGAGTTTACCGTTCTACGTTGCTCTAAAGGCACGGTTGCCACATGACCGTTCATACCGAAGAAACAGGCCACCATTTGCTTCGAAGTGCTGCGAGCACGAACAACTTTTGTTGGATTTGGTTCATTTTGAAAGACCCATACAGTCGACTGCTGTTTAGTTTCGGGCTCATAACAATAAATCCAAGATGTCGGGGCGTGGCACAGTGGTTAGAGCGTCCGACTTTGGGTCGAAAGGTCCGGAGTTCGAGCCCCAGTTGCGGCTGGGATTTTTAAATTTAATTTGACCGATTAAATTACATGTGGCTAATGACCATAGCAGTCGATGCCAAAACACCAAAGAAAAAAAAATAAATCCAAGATTCGTCACCTGTGTATATGTTATAAACTGCATTTGATGCACCGCGGTCATATTTTGTAATCATTTCCTTGCATCAATTTACACGAGTCTTTTTTTGATCGATTGTCAAATTGTGCGGAATCCAACGAGAACAAATCTTTCTGACTGCCAAAAGTTCATGCAATATCTTATGTATGACGATCCTGCATTAACAGTTCAGACACAGCATCAATATTTTCTCGCACAACAACCGATTTTGGACGTCCATCTTTAACTTCGTCCGCCAGCGAAGTACGGCTACGTTTGAATTCACTAAACCATCGATATACTGTGGCCTTGGATGGTGCTTCATCAACAGAAATTGCAGTAAGTTGATAGGCACACTGCTGTTGAGATAATCCACGTCGAAAATCGTAAAAAATCATTGGTGAAAATGTATATTGACAACTCGTATATGAATAAGTTGACTATATAGAGTCAAAATTTTGTGGTTTTGAAATGGTGTTCTACATGAGCTGCGTTTTGGTACATTGAATATAGGTACGCCTTAAAATAAAAATGCTCTTACTCATTGTTGAGTTGCCCCACAAGCACACGCCTTAGCGCAACCTGGCTTCAACTTGGGCATAATATATGCTCATTAGTTGCATTTTGTTTAATACCGTTCTTAAATTTTTGAACATGTAAATGAGTGAACTCAATTCAGAAACTAACTGTCCACAGTGTGTGTTCCAGTTCAGATACTCGTCCATGTGAATTCCTAGAAACGTGACTTAATCACATGTGTTTATGAGGGTATGATTCGTGTTTAGTTGAAATGTGTCTGTTTTCTTTTGATAATTGTGGAAACGAATCACTTGAGCTTTCTTACTGTTGAGAAATAAATTCTGTTGGTTAAAATAACGGGAAAACGCACTCAAAATTTCTTCGCATTTACTAGCTAAAACTTGCGTTTCTTTAGCAGAGATCAGAAAGCTGATATCGTCCGCGTAGGCAAAAAAGAAAGGGTAGGACAATTCTCTATCTATGTTGTTGATGTACAAAAGAAATAAGACTGGCCCCAAGATGGAACCCTGAGGCACTCTCATCCGAACCAATTTTGCTTCTGATATTGAGAACGATATGGCATTTCCGCTATCAAATTTGAGTGAAACACGTTGCTCTCTATCAGTGAGGAATGAAGATATCCAGGTCAGTGACTTTCCTCTCAAGCCGTAGCCTTCCGAAAAATATAGCTTTTGAGATTTTGCTGATTTTGAAAAATGCGTTTTTCAAAGAAACTGAAAATCATTCAGTTTGTCTGAAGAATAAATTGATGAAAAATTTATTTTTTTTGAAAAGCCACACATGAAGATTTTTTCCATTTGTTGCGTACCTACTTTTTGAATATTCATATATATACAGAGTGAGTCACAATAAGACCGACAAACTCCGACTACAGATTCCTTGCCTCATTTTGAGATGAAAAGTTTCTATCAAGGTATGTCCTAAAATGCATCCCCTCTGAGATACAGGGTGTCAAAAGTGCGAAAAAAATTTAGATTTTTTTTTTCTCTAAAACTCCTGGAGAAAAAAATTTCAAACTTGGTGCACTAATCAAGGTTTATCAACGTGATAAGTTGAAGTTATAATTTTGTATGTGGTCATATTTTCCTTCATATTTTCTTTGAACAACTGAATTGTGCTATAATCGCATGATGCAACTTTATTATAACTTATAGGAATAATTGTCAACCTCCTGAACATTTTTCAATGTTGGGAGTATTCATAACATAGTACAGGAAAGTCAGAATGAGACCGACAAACTCCGTTTTTTTTATTCGTCATATTAATTGAACGAATTTTCTTTGGACAACTGAATTGATAAATGAGCGTTTGGCATAAGTTAGTATGTGCAATAATAAAAAAAAACAAAGCCAACTTCAAATTAATAATACTCCACTCAAATAAGAGTTTCGATCTGAACCAATTTTTGCGAAAAACCGAAGATAAGTACTCTTGATTTGTTGAATTTTATGTTGGAGTATCATTTTTAGAGCCTTTTCTAATTGGTTTATCGAGGAAAATTAATCCATTCAGCATATGGTTTTGAAAAAGAACAAGAATAAAAAATTTGTGTATTTTTTATGCATTGATCAATGGTATACAAACTAGTCTGGAAGGTTCGACTTTCAGACTAGGTAGGAATTATCGAAAATCATATCGTTGGACCATATCTTCTTCCTCCACGTTTAAATGAACAGAACTACCGAGCTTTTCTTGAATACGTTTTACCTGAGATACTCGAAGAAGTACCGCTATTGGTTCGTAGAAGAATGTGGTTTCAATATGACGGAGCACCGGCCAATTTTCAACGAATCGTTCGTCAATTTCTTGATGAAACATTCCATGATCAGTGGATAGGTAGACGTGGTCCCATACACTGGCCTGCACGTTCTCCGGATTTAACGTCACTAGACTTTTATTTGTGAGGATACCTGTAGAATCTGTTGAAGATTTAACGGCAAGAATTTTAGCAGCATGTACGTTAATACAGGATACACCAGGAATATTCCAAAGCGTGCGACAGTCAATGATACGGAGATGCCAATTGTGTATCGAACAAAATGGTGGTCCATTAGAACATTCTTTGAGCCTTTTTTGTTTTCATGTTGTGTACCCTATAAACCGTTTCTATCATTTGAGTAGATATAAATACAAAATAATTGTTTTTCTTCACCAAAAACATGATGATTGGAAATTTTTTTCCTAAATAATTCAGTATGAAATAACTTTGATAATAATACTCCAACATAAAATTTAACAAATTGAAAGTAGGTACCAGTAGGAGATTTGAGCCGGTTCTGGGCCTCCCCCCTCCACTATGACGTCATCGTTGACCTTGTGGTGACCTTCAGGGATGACCTTGGTGCATAGGTACCTTTGTGTAGGTCTATGACCTTGGCATGCCCTAGAGATGCCTTTGAAATTTTGTGTTTGACCTTGATTTATATTGTTGGGAGAGGTGTTCAGGGTTTGTGTTTGACCTTGAGATGACTTGGAATTTTTTTCATACACGGACAAGTACTTTTTGTAAGTACACATATTTTTTTTTCCTCCATGTCTTGCATGACCTTCATGTCTACCTACTCAGGGACTGTGTATGATCCTTGTAGAGTGCACATGAAAATCTATACCGAAGTATGGAGACGGTACATGTCCGCACACCACGGAGATCCAGCCCGATATGTGAGCTCTGATTTCTCTCCCGTGATGTATACCTTGCGACGGTGGTGGGGGGAGAGGTCGCGTGACGTCAGCGCTATGCACACGACGATCCACTGATGTGTGTCAGGCCCTCGCTCCCGACACGGTGGGTCCGCTGACGTCACACACCCATACGCTGTGGCGATGTAGCGACTACTATTTACTCTCCGTCCTCTATCGATGCGATGCAAACTCGCGCATGGTGGGGTCTTTGCAACACACACGCGGTGCATGAGTCTGTGGTGGGGGTGCTTCACTATCTATTATAAAAGAAGTGGGTATGGTGATATGAAATCAGAAGTTGTATACCTAGCAGTTGAGTAGTCAGCAAGAGTAGTGAAGTTATTCAGTGCCTACACACAGAGAGAGAGAGAGATCAGTGAGTGTGTTTTTCTATTGAAAATTATTTATATTTTCCTTATATATTTTCATCATGTCAGTTCCAAAGGTGGATTTACAAAAGCTCAATTCTATAATTAAAGAAGAGATGGAAGTGTTAGAGCAAAGAGTAATATCATCTTTGCCACTGAATGAAGCTTTCCCAATTAAGACTATATCATTTTGTTCTACTCGGTTTGGTAAATCAATCCTATTAACATTGGTGGATGTGAGTAATGATACAGTGTTCAAAACATGGCTACCAAAACGTGTTTCAGCACAATTAACGGATGCTGATGTTACTTATATCAATTCTTCTGGTGGTAAATATACGATAGCATATTTGGGTCAAAGTCAACAGACTATTGTTGGCATGAAAACGAGATCATTGGTCAAATTTGATCTCACTGAATAATAGTAATATATAATTTCCACTTGTCATAGGCTAATTCTGATTCTTTATATTATAGGTGATAATTGTAAGGAAAATATAAAACTTTTCATACATTGTTAAACACACTCTTCGGTAGAGACATAATCAAAAGTCTAATGTGAGTAATACTAATTATTTTTGTAGCATAGTTATTTCAATAATTTCTCTTGATTATAGCTTCATTCTTGAAAGATGTGGATGCAATATGCCAGCCAATACTGGACCAAAGCCACAGATATCTCTTCAGCCGTTGAAAGGTTGTCATCAGAACTGGATGCTTTAGGTGAGGACGCTCACCATGCCACCAATTACGACTTGGGCGTGTGCTATGATGAAGAGCAAATTGAATACTGCTTGCGAGACTACGAGAACTACAAGAGGGGTGCGAATCTTTGCGAACAATATTCAGATGGTGCTTTGGATTTAGATCAACTCTGCAATAGTATGATTGCGTGCGAGTTGAGAAGATTTATTTATCGCCTCTTACCATATCTACCTGAAGGGATCATCCAAAAGTACCAATTGGATGATCATAGCGATGAAGAAATCGAAGACGGCCAAGAAGATAGTGATGAAGAAGGAGACATAATTTTAGATTGTTTGCATATACCTAAAACTAATTGAATTGTAAGCTAGCGATATTTGAATAAAAAACGTAATATTATTTAGTCATGTTTTATTTACCTATTCCTCTTTTACATAAATAAATGAAAAAGAAATTAATACAAATGAGAAAAATTAAAAATACATAATATGTGTGTGTGTTTCTTCAATATCTGCTGAGAACTGAACCATCCAATGCATTGTATTTCAAAAACGTATCATGCAGAATGAGTGCATATACTTTGGTGTTGGCCGGGAAGTTGGCTTTCCTGGTTTCAAACTCGAGCTTAATATCAATCGTTGATGATTTTGTGGCAGTCGGCTGATGTGAACAATCGATGATGAATAGTGGATTTTGTCGAAATTGCCCAATGTCCATGAGAGGTTCACTCATATCTTTATCATAATAACTTCTTTGAAAATTCTCATAGGCATAATAAGCTGAAGTATCGAGTTTTTTATCGAAATCCAAATTCCAACGTTCATATGGGTATACTTCAGAGTTCAAGTACACTCGAATGTTATTGATATCAGCAGTTGTAAATTTAGTGATATCCTTTGTCCTATCTTCCCAAGTGGTGTTACTTTGGAACCCAATGATGATATAACGAGGTGTTTCAAGTGCATTGGTTGTCTTGATAGCCCATATATCTGAAGATGTGCCACGTAGTGATGGAAGTTCATAGAGATCCCACATGCGATAAGCCAACTTGATTTTAGCATTCAGACCATTTTTGTTGATTCTATTCAAAAGTTTTAGCTTGTGTTTATCTTCTGGCACTATATGTCTTATTTTCCACTCAATTTTATTGATTTCCAAATCAGCATCAACCGCACCAATATATGAGTTTTTGAAGGATCGAGCGATTATTAAAATTATTTCTTGTTTGGCATTCAAGATACTTTTGTTATAATCTTCAGCGAAACCCATCACATATTTCAGTGGTAATTTACCACTAAATACATGACTGGTTGTGTCCAAGATATCCTGTTTCGTTTCCGAAAGTCCCCATCCAGTTGTTAATAATGTGTTGGCATGTGATTGTCCAAATGAAATCATATTCTTCATAGTAGATGTTATCCCCGGCTTCCTGACGACAGCAACATGTTCACCACCCATTTCGTAGCGAATTTCATCAAAAAGGAAAGCGATTGCATTGTTCGAGAGATAACATGATTGCGTTTCATCCCTAGGTGTGAATTTACCCTCTATATAAATGAAACTCTCAGTAATGTCGAGTATAACGTCTTGATTATTGATTGCGATTCGGATTTCATCTGAATTCCTAAACAATGGTGATCCATATGGTTTGTATGTGTGCTCATGTAAACTCGTGAGGGAATGATCGATCATCGGCTCATCGAATATATTCAATTTTTCACTATTTGTTTCGAGCACCATTTTTCCTTACTTTCAGTCCAATAGATTTCAAAAATTTGAAATCTCTCACTGACAGAGCGTGGTGTGCTAACTGTTTAGCGTACACTTTTGGAATGAGCCTTTTTCTAGTCGAACCTTCCTTTTTAGCGGTTTGTGGAATGATTTGAAATCCTCCACGATTCTGTCTATTATAACAAAAACCCATAATAGTTATTAGATTTTCGTCAATTCCAAAATAATAACAATCTCTTCTGTACTTCCAAAATCAATAATATTGTTTTTGTGATCCAAAATACGCACTGTGATGTTGTGAATCAACTGACGACCTTCTGGACTGACTGGCATATATATAATCTTGTGTGGTTCTTTCGTGAGATTGAATCCAGGCTCCACATCGATATCGAATGAAAAAAGAATATGTGATTCTTCATTATTTATGTATGAACCAGATATAATGTTGCAATCTAAGCGGATGAGTCTCACAGTTGTTACGTTTATCGGTAGTGAGGATTCATGTATCTGATTCGGTTGAAATCTATCAAAATTGAAACCCATCATCTTTGCTATGGAATTCGGATGGGTAAGATCAATTTCAAATTTTGATCGCATCTCACATTTGAAAGTATTATTATTGGCATGTAGGTAGAATATATCATCTGCATTGGTATCGTTTTGATTATTACCAGAAAATAATCTAAACATGATATGTTTCTGAATAACTGCATTGATCTCATCTATTTCATATGCACCACATGGAATTTCAATTGTGTATTTCTGAAGTATTGGTGAACTGTCAGCACTGATTCTAAAACTGATTACATTGTTTTTTTCAGTTATATTATTGATTGTGTTGCATCCATAGAATCCTGAAAGTCCCAATCCATAACGACTGTTTCTATCCAATTCAATGGGTGGGAAAAAGTCTGCACTCAAGACACTCGTCCCGACAGCTTGTAGTTCGAACTTCCGTGACATGACTGATACATTTTATGAATATCACTTCAATTTATTGTTGTCTACAACACACTTGAGACAACCTACGCTTTTTCGGAGATGGTTCATCAATATCCAGTTCATTTTTATTAGCACCAATATTCATATCGTTTATATTGCAATAACAGCAGAATATTTTTCGAGGTGTAGGACCATCATTCACATCAGAATCTGGAATGCTGTCACCGTCAAGATTGTGGTGTTCATTGCAATATCTATATTTCATTATGTCGACATCATCTTGTAGACTTTTGGGTAACTTTTCCCAAACATGAGCAATCTCATGTGCAGCACATGCAAGCATCACTTCCTTCGGCATAGTTGCAAGCATCACTCGATCCATTTTTGTCAAAGTGCGATATTTTGAATACATCTTGAGTGAAAATCCCATTCCCTTAATAGCCTCTCGCGTCATTGCTGGAGTTGTATCCATTTTATAATGATTCAGAGAGAAACTTCAGGCACAAATGACCGCAGAAAACTGTGTTGAACTTCTGCTGGCGATCATAGTTATATATAATTTTCACTTTCGGACATTTCTGAAAGTATTGAATCAACTCTATTGGTGGGGGTAGATCTCCAAAACTATCAAAGTATGCAATGTCTTTCCCACATTTGCCGTATGCCACCCAATGTGTTCCCGATCCTCTTATTCCATCTAAATTGACAATAGCGGTCTCGTAGTTTCGTGGACCTCTAGTGGGTAATGTATCACGCATGAAAATACCGCGAAAGTATGGAATTTTCATTTTCTTGGCATAATAATTGAGATCGATGTCGGTGAGAGGTCTTCGAGGTAGGGAATCAATTAGTTTTTTGGATTGTATGGTTTCAAGTATAGTCCGAGTCCTTTACGGTATGGTTTAAGGTATATACCACTACCACTTTTACCCAATGCCACACTTTCCATCTTCTTATTATGACGATTCGCTTCGATCAGGGCTGTTCTGCTTGCTTTTGCTGCATTCACAGCTCTGGTGATGCCTGCAACAGCACCCGCTAAACTTCCTAGCGCGGACAATCCTGCAAAAATTGGTATCAAAGGTAGAATCCCCCCAACCTTAGGAATTGGAATTATGCGGGGTGTGCGGATTGTTTTCTTCCCACCGGCAGCTTTGAGGTATTTACGTGCCGCATGCAATGCCACTACGGTAGCTTTTTTCCTATTATTCGTAACAAATTGCTCACCCCCAGCTGTTTTCAATACATTCCGCACTTTATGAACCACCCCAGAACCGAAGGCGATTTTTCTGAGTTTATTTTTCTTTTTCTTCGGTTGCTTCCTCTTCTTTCCCTTCATAGTAGTACTACAACCCATACCAAAACGTCTCTTTGCTTTCATAATGTTGGTAACGAGTAGGGCAGCTGCTCTTTCCTTAATACCAGCGTCTTTCGATTTAACCCTATTCCAAGCTGCGTATTCGAGTTCTTTGTCTGCCGTATGTCTCGCTGTGAGATCAGTAAGATGATTCAAATATTGAATATCGTGTTGTTTGCATGCAATATCCAATTTATTGATTCCAGGATCTTTGCGGGCTAAACGTTTTTCCAATTTTGTACCAGGTCCACAGTACTGATATCCTCCAGGTAAATGTAATTCGAACGGAAGTTTGTTTATCAAATTATTAACGAATCCACGACCGTTTTTTCTGCATCTACCACGAACACATCCGTTTCGTTTGATGGTACTCATTTAAATGAAACGTTCACAACATATCATCGCTTACATAGTCTCCAACCACGGTACGATGCGCATTGTGAAGCAGAAAGAAAAGTTTGCTGTAGATAATTTAGATGAAAAATTCGGTTGTGGATTGAATGGACAGAAAGTGTTGCGGCATGGTCCGCTACTTCCATCATCTGTTCGAGGACTCATTATCGGACCGTCGAATTGTGGAAAGACGAATGCCATGATCTCTCTCTTAACACATCCACAAGGACTGCGATTCACAAACGTTTATCTCTATTCGAAATCACTCAATCAACCCAAATATCAATTCCTACGGAATGTATTGGAACCTATAAAGGGGTTGGGTTTTTTTACGTTCAGTAATAATGCAGAAATAGTGGAACCGTCCGATGCCAAACCAAATTCTGTTTTCATTTTCGATGATGTAATATGTGAAAAACAGGACATTATAAGATCATATTTCTGTATGGGACGCCATAAAGATGTTGACTGTTTTTATCTTGCTCAAACATATTCACGAGTGCCCAAACAGTTAGTGCGAGATAATACCAACTTTATCGTAATGTTCAAACAAGATGAAACGAATCTACACCATATTTATTCCGATCACGTGTCACCCGACGTAACATTCAAACAATTTCAACTGATGTGTGTTAAATGTTGGGAGGATCAATATGGATTTATGGTCATTGATAAAGATAGAAAAATGCACGAAGGTAGATATCGCATGGGATTTGATAGTTTTATATATCCATGACACTGCAATCCACATTCAATCGATCGTTGGATTGCACACAGGTTACTTCAGTGGTGTAATCTCTCTTGTAGAACAAAATGAAGAACGATTCAGTTGTTGATGATAAAAACAATGCATTGAATTTGAAACGTCAACTAGTTGAGACAACAGAAGCTGTACGCCAGAAATTTAACTCTATCAAGAGTGGACTTATTGAAAATCGAATAGCACTTGAAAAATTCTACGATCCCCTAATGAAGCCATTGAACGTTCTATCTTCAGCTGCTGCAACGAAACAACTACCACCACCACTACGACAATCAATGACGAAGCAAGTGAACTCACACTCTACTCTAGTTAGGAGTACTCCTATGGGAAAGAATCAATTTGGTAGTGACACCTCGTCTGCTGACAGTGACACCATCAAAGAATTCGGTGAAACGTCTATATTCGAAACACCATCATCATCTCGAATAAGTAACTCGGACTATTCCTCCCTTTCTGAAGGCAATATTGAAGATATTTTGAAGATGCATTTGGAAAATGTCAAAACAAACAATGGTGACTATGACACAATATTTGGTATCCGTTCAGATCCTGCTACGGGAAAACTCAAAATGGGAAGTCTCAATGTAAATTTCAGTGGTGGAAATATTTTATTTTGGAATGCCAATAAAACAAAAAAACATGAATTCCCAAGTAGTCCGGAGTTATATAATATGATTTTTTTAAAAAACCCACCTGAAGTCAGTGATGATGGAATTCTTCATACATATGCTAAAATATTGAGAGTCACGAATGCACCATACAAACAACATCAACTGAGGAATGGTTTCAAACATACGAAATCAAAAAAATTCCGTGAAGTTATTAAACCAGTACTAAACTTATCACATTATCTAACAACGAGAAGTAGAACAAAAAAAGGTGCAGGGATTAATCGGATACAAAAAAGGTATGATCCCAAACCTGCGAATTATGTATACTGGAATTCACCAAAAGAGTTAGTCGCTCGTTTACGACTATTGATATCCTCGAAATCAGCTGGACATACTGGACACGACAATGAAATAATTTCAATAATTGAAGAATTACGTGAGGAAAGTATAATATATTGAAACATTCAAGAAAATGATCATTTTGTACACGGAAACAAAGTGAAGCAGTCATTGTGAGAGGATGGACAATGGAATAAGTGATCTCAAACGACAAGTTGTCAATGAATTACATACACCGGCAAGACGTAATTTCACCAGAAGAACCACCACCCTCAAAGGTTTTGCAGATCTATGGCAAATTGATCTTGCCGAATTACAACCCTATGCTAAACATAATAAAGGATATAGATATGTCCTTGTAGTAATTGATTGCTACTCAAAATATCTATGGACAAAACCGATCAAAAATAAAACAGGTAGTGCTGTAACTGATGCAATGGAAGATGTGCTGAAAGAAGCCGACTATTCTCCGAAACATCTACAAAGCGATCAGGGAAAAGAGTTTTTCAACAATACTTTCTCATCTCTAATGGGTAAATATAAAATCAATCATTATTCAACATTCAGCACAATGAAGGCGGCCATAGCAGAAAGAGTAATTCGAACAATAAAGACGTGGCTTTATAGGGAATTTTCAGCGATGGGACACAACAAGTGGTTAGACATTCTTCCTATTATAACAAGAAAATATAACCATAAAGTGCATCGTACAACTGGTATAGAACCAATCAATGTTACACCAACAACAAAACTGAAATTTAAAGTTGCCAAAGTCATTCGAGGAAAACAAAAACTGCCCAAATTCCGAATGAATGACATTGTTCGTATAAGCAAGTACAAAAATATTTTCGAAAAAGGATATACTGCAAATTTCACAACTGAATTATTCAAAATCATTAAAATCAATAGGACATATCCCACAACGTATATAATTGAAGATATGGATGGCCAACCGATTAGAGGATGTTTTTATGAAGAAGAGTTATTGAAAACGGAAAATCCTGACATTTATCTCGTCGAGAAGGTGCTGAAGAGTAAAAAAGATAAACTATATGTGAAGTGGTTAGGTCTTCCCATTGAACACAATTCATGGATTGATAAACGTGACATGGTTTAAATATGTATTAACTTTAATAAAGTGGTGAAATTGATTTTGAGTTTTCATTTCAAGTAGACTGAATTGAAAAAATATTGTAGCGGTAAACGTTGCCCCAGCCAATCGCAACGTTCTGTGTATGCCAAACCAATTTAAATGCATACCCCATTCCCGCTTATATATTTTCAACTCACAACATTGATGACATTCCATTATCCTCAGAGCTAATCAGTATCATATTGAAAAGCGTGATCAAACTCTTTTCTCCACTTATCACGTACAGATGCTGCCGTATCGAAAAGTTTAGTGGACTCCTGAAGCTCCATCTCAGCTTGCACTTTCAAACAATGGGTGAACTCATTATTCTGTGTGATTTTGTTACGGAGTTTATCTGCATCTTCACACATTTTGATCAGTTCAACCTTTGTTGATGCAATCTTTGCATCGAGCTCCTGAAGAGCCACCTCGTCTATGCTGCTACTTTGAATATCGTCATCGCATTTGACGATGGTGGCCTTCGCTTTTACGATGCGGCATTTGGCTTTCTTCAACATGTCCCCACAGCACTGCAGTGGACCGAAAGAATGAAGCGATACATTTCCCAAATCACCCATCACTTTCTTTAAGGTGTCATCTACCTTCTTCTTACGGGGTTTCCGTACACCCTTAGTTATTTTCTTGGGTTTAGAAACAGTAGATGTACCCTTCCTCTTAGATTGTTTCGGTTTATGATCCACACTAAGAGGAGAGAGGAGTGGAGGGCATTCGGGTAGTGACAGCTGTGAAAGGGTTGGATCAGCACATTCTGAAGATTCCGGTTTATCTGTCATCTTTAGATAAGCTTCGAAGTTGAAGTCATCGGTGGAATCTTGGGATGACAAGTGATATACCGGAATATTTTCAAAACCAAACTCACCATTTGTTGCACCTTCTTCAACAGATAAATTTGGTAGTGAGTTCATGATTATTTAGCTCGGAGGAATGTGTGATATCAATGGGATGTGGATAGAAATGGTGCTGATGTTGATGCGACTTCACGTTTTATACAATCAAGTCGCATGGTACATGCGCACATGAACATGACAACAAACCACCGTAAAAGGAGAGGGGGTGAATATCCCATGAGTTAACTCTACAAATTTCATAGTAATGGGAAGTGTTGAGAACACACAGTATTCTTCCAACCGATGTCTTCTCCAGATGTGTATATAGTTCTATGTCACCTACATAAGCTTTGCCCAATTAACTATAAATATGGAAATCATTTCGTAACATAATGCGAAAGTGTGATTTAGAACTAAATGATCAAAGTGAGTCATAGTTCTGATTTACACCTACGTATTGCATATAATTATAGTGACGAATATGATTCCCAATAGAAAGTGTGAGTTCTTTTTTGTAGCCTTGAAAAAGGCTGTTTTGCTCCAAAGAGCCAAGGGGAATTGGGTGAAGACTGATTAGCTTGAGTCTTCACCGACATTGCCAACATTCCTAGCATAGAATGCCCTAGCCCGCTCCTTCGTCTCCGCCCACACACGGTTAAACTCTGTAGCATCTCCGATATCATTGTCATCATCGGACCCATGCTCTTCTGCTGAGTGCCGCGGTGGCGCTGTGGTAGTTGGGATCTCCTGTGCTGTTGCTGAAGACATGTTGAATTGTTGAATGATACTTTGAGTAGGTTGTTACCGTATTTATAGTGATCGGAGTGGGGATATGTGATGGAAATGGTGGTACACATCTACTGTGTTAGAATCCGCCGAGTACTACTACTAAGATTTCAAAAAGTGATTGAAAATTTTTTTTCAATCATTTTTCCAGTAGAATTCAACATTTCAAACTTTTTATGTGGTATGAAATTTTCTGATAGAACTCACCATTTCGGTTATATGAAATATTTCAGAAATTCCAATAATTATTTTCAAAAACACTCTAAAAATTATTTTCAAATATTTTTTCCTATAGAATTTAACATTTCCAATCATTTATCTAGTATGCAATTTTTTGATAAAACTCTTCCTAACGCGAATATAAAACATTCAAAAAAATTTAAATAAATATTCAGTGACGCCTATGGATTTCACGTTATCGGATGTTACTACTACCTGCTATTGAGTGCTTTGTGAAGGATAATTTCATATTCAAGATGCACTCGGTCAGAAACAGGTAGGCAGGCGATACTCCTTAGACAATTCTTTCAGGTTTTAGTTGTAATTTGAACTTTGCTACGGTTTGTTTATTGAGAATAATGGCTAGTTTAAACTTATCACAAATGGAAATGGATTCCAATGTTGAGTCTATTCTTGTGGAAAAATCAGTACCGGATGTTTTGTCACCCTTCAAATCTCCCATATCGTCGAAAATTAAACGTAAGCAGCCATCAAAATTGAATAAATTTAAACGCGTGATAGAAAAAAATAGCCCATACTCTCAAAACGCATGGAAAAAACCATCGTATCAATTGGATTGGAATGTTCCGGGCTCTGGTACGTCTAAAGGTAGTGGAAATGCCACAAACTG
Organism: Chrysolina oricalcia; assembly: GCA_944452925.2. Classification (NCBI taxonomy): domain Eukaryota; kingdom Metazoa; phylum Arthropoda; class Insecta; order Coleoptera; family Chrysomelidae; genus Chrysolina; species Chrysolina oricalcia. The sequence continues at coordinate 583,908 of OX101810.2, forward strand.
CGAAGAAGAAGAAATAGTTGAGTTGATTGATCAGACTAAGAGAATGTTTTTGTATTCGAGGGAGTCAAAACAAAGAGTGACACAAATGAAAGAAAAATTGGAAGCGCTGAACATCGAAAGAGAAATTGTGAGAAAGAGAGAGCAGGAAACTAGAAAAAAATATGCAAACTTTTTTTCAGGAGAATAATTGATTACGGAAAGTCCTATTGGAGTACATAATATTAATTGGACGTTGTACACAGTGACTAGCGATGTAGAGGGGCTATTCACGGACTTTCCTTGATTAATTGAATTGAATTGTTTACAAAATCGAAAAAATTTAAACTTCCATTTTTTTTCTCTCAAAGGTCATCAAATTAAAAAAAACACGGAATAGACTTCCTATTATTCACCTCCCAACCATTATAATAGGAAGTCGATTCCGTGGGCCTCCACACAAACTAACACATCGGTCTATTATGGTTGCCAATAAAAGTCCAAAATATCTTCTAGCCTTTATATCATTCGCCAAGATGTATACAACTAGCATTACGTTAGACATCCAATATTTTAATATTGAAAACTGAAGACTATTACCATCTGGTGCCAAATACCGCAACACTGATACGAGTGTTCATTTTAACGTTTGAAAACTGAAGACCAGTTCCATCTGGTGGCAAATACTCCAACACAGCTGTGAGAGTATGGACAGTCACATCCATTTTGTTAGAGCATTGGCGTAGCGGTGGGTGGAATTTCTGAATTGTTTCATATTAACGAAATAGTTAGTTTTATTAGAAAATTTCATACCAGATAAAAGGTTTGAAATATTCAATTATACTGGAAAAATGATTGGAAAAATTTTTTCAAACACTTTTTGAAATCTAAGTAGTAGTACTCAGCGGATTCTAGCACAGTAGGTGTGTACCGCCGGTTCCGTTTCCCCCACCACGACCTTGTACATTTCTACCATTAAGTGGTGAAAATGTGTGTGTGTGTTCTTTTTGTGGCCCTGAAAAGGGCCGTTGGGGTGCTCCGGAGAGCTGGGTGTCATCCCGCATATTTATGCGCGACGACCACGGAATGGGCTTAGATGACATCGTCATCGTCTGATGACACCACGATGATGGTGTCATCGTCAGAGTCATCGTCCACCAACATGTGGACCTCCTCTTCAGAGTCTTCGTCCACCAGGACGTGCAGGTCCTCGATGCCGACATGCACGACCTCCTCCTCAGGGTCTTCGTCCACCAGCAGGTGCAAGTCCTCGATGCCGTAATGCACGACCTCCTCCTGGTGGTCGACCACCGCTTCATCCTCCGATGAATCGGATGAAAACAGGTCCTCCCAGTAAAGCGGTTGAACGTCCATCTCATCCTCTGATGATGGCGATGACGGCGATGGATAATCCCAAATATCCGTGGAGTCGCTCACCTCATTTACTTGGATAGGGCCTCTGGAAGGTCTATACCAGTGACCCCTTTCCCCCTCGTACACGACATTCTCCTGGAGAGGAAGAAAATCCAGAACTTCATCATCTTCAAATGCCCAGATGCGTCTCGGAGATGAGGTGGAGTCTGGGAAAGACATCTTGGAAGACTGATACTATAATATGAGCTGGCATTGAATTTATAGTAGTTCAGAGGAAGAGAAAGGTGGGAGAGAAGGGTGGGAAAGAAGGGTGGGAGAGAAGGGTGGGAGAGAAGGGTGGGGCTTTGAAGAGTGTGTGATAGGAGAAATACACAATATGATATTTTATCAAAGGGTTAAAATAATAAATAGAGTCAAAGATTATTTACATACTCATTGATTAACATAAGTATGAAAGACAATAATTAGAATAAAGTGATGAACAATGCCCCAACCACACATTGCACAATGTGTACCTACCAACAAATTGAATGTACACTCCTTTTTTTTCACTTATTCTTTTTTTATTACTAACACCTAATTTAATATATACAACTTGAATTAAAATACAATTGAGATAAAGTGATAGGCAATGCCCCAACATCGCATTGCCCAATGTGTACCACCCAACAAATTTAATGTACACTCCTTTGTCACTTGATCTTTTTTTTATTAACAATAACTAATTCTACACATGCAACTTATATTTAAATTAATTTTTACAACACTTACAAATAACTTAACCTATAAAAAATATCTTACATCTAACTATTTCTAAGTCGTTGGAGGGTTGCCATCATCCTCTCCGTCAATGCCGTCACCTGAGCTCTGGCCGTCTCCAACCTGGTGAAGCGTTCGGCCTCCAGGATGGCTTCCTGACGGTCACGCTCAGTCAGCTCAGCCAGCTGACGGGCAATTTCCGCCCGCGCTACTTGGCTCAGCTGGAAGTCGCGCTGAGCCTCGGCTATCACACCCATCAGCTGGTCCACATCCGTTTCCAACGTGGGAGCGATGGCCTCCAAGGCGACGTCGGCGACGGGATCGATGATGGCAACTACCTCCACGATAGGGGCTGGTGGAGGTACAGCGGGCGCTGGTGGTACGACATCAACGCTGATGATTTGCACAACAGCACGTGGTGGTACAACTTCTGCGACTCGCGGTAAGTCGACGACTGTCGGCTCCACGGTTACAACTATAGGTGCAACCTCTTGAATACGTTCAATAGGTGCCACTACAGTTGCAACAGGAGTCACAACAGGGACCGCAGCTCTTGAGGATGATGGCCATCCTGCTTGATACGGGTTGGTTTGATCGCATCTCTTCCGATATGCGGAAATAGCACCAACCCTACTGCTTTTGCCCGATTGCTTCCGCGATGACGATTTCACGCCGCTACCACTTGGTCGTGGTGGTGTCGGCTCGAACTCATCCTCGCTATCCACAATCTCAATCGGCTTACATATCATTGACGATTTTGCCCTCATTTTACGTTTCTGTTTGGGAGCAACATCGTCAACGGAATCGCTTTGTCGCTTAAGTTCACTCCCACCTTGCTCCTGTGAAACCATCGGCGTCAACGGCTCAGGGATCTCCATGTCCTCCTTAAGGCTCTCCAGGGCGTTGGTGAAGTCCGCTTCGTTGATGTCCGAGTGATATGGTCCTGGTGAAGGCGGCGGAGATGGTCCTTGAGGCCTATTTTCGTCGACCAGGACATTGGTCAATGCTGCGAACATCAACAGGTTGGTCGCCGGTGGAGCTGGAGCCATCGCTGTACATTGAAAAAAAAAATTAAACAAAATAATGAATATAAGATAGAGTACTCACCAATTAGAATTGAAGATATGGAACTTGGACGAGAAACTGCTGCTGGTGCTGGTGGTGTTGGCTTGGAGAACTCGAAGTCAACTGAAGAATATTCAGAGGAACTCTCCTTTTAAGCCATCGGCCCACCTCCCACTCTACCCCCTCCCTCTCGAAACGCTACTTCGACCATTGCGCACATCCCTCCCCTGGTACCATCTGAATCAAACCCATCATAACCCCACCCGCATTTCAACAACGCTAAGTATTACAAAAAATGCATGTACTTAGTGGAGTGAGTTGAAATAAGGGAGTTTGGCATGCATGACAATGGTGAGTTGGAGTATCAGCATACTCAACAGTTGTATGTGAATGGTGATTAGCATACAACCCACCATTGTCATTCATACCACAGTACCGTAAATAGCACATGTGGCAGACGAAGAATTGGCCTTCATCACCGGTATCAATTGCAACGAAGGCTAATGTGCAACAATACAAATTAGTTGCAAAATTGTTCAACGTCTCCGACATGTTGATAGGTATGGTACGACTTATGATGGAGTCGAAGTCGCTGGCAGAATCCACCTCAACCCCTTCATCGACGTCATCATCTTCGCTGTCCTCGTCGACGGCATCCATCTCAGGGTCCTCCGGCTCCACCAGTTCCACCAAGTCCACGAACACCAGCTGGTCCACCATTTCCTCCAGCTCATGGACCGCTGGTACTTCCACCTCTAGGTCGTCTTCCCACTCCTCCTCGAAGTTGTTGACGTCCATGTGGGACAGGCTCGTCAGGACTTCCATATAATTCTCCATCGCTCACACAGGTATCAATAAATTATAATAAATATGAAATATACAACACAATATTCGAATTATGAGATTCGAATGAAGTATTCAGTGACCTGCCCGTCTTTTATATCTTCCATTCAGAGTAGGGGGGATACCACCACCATAACTCTTCTGCATAAGAGTATAGAGCTCTCGTGTCTCCCAAACAGTGTTAGCGAGAAGATCAGTGTATGTGAATGTGTAAGTAACATTATGGTATTGAAATACAAATAACTTTAGTATGACAAAATTTATTCTATATATTTTTATGATAATACAAATTCATTTTTCAAACAGCTGGGTCTGGATCACTGCCTGGAGACCAATTTACAGCTGGATCTGGATCACTGCCTGGAGCCCAAAGTTTTGGTCTATGTGTGAGCCAAATATCAGGATGTTTCCTCTCCAAATCGACTAACCTCTGATGTTTCTTCTCTAATACAGCTAACCTCTTTTCCAAATCATCATATTTTTGCATCATTGCAGATGTAACTTCAAAATCCTCTTTCATCAGATTGCATTTATGATCGAGGTCACTAGTCAACTCTGTTATTTTTCGTGTAATTGTAGCTGTGGTATCCCATACTTTGATATCCACATCACTTTTTAGATTACTATATTTGCGATCTAGATCATCAGTGACCTCCTCTATTTTTTCATTGAATGCTAGACGGGCATCAGGTACAATCTTAGCCGTTGTGGCAAGTATGGCAGCCTGCAAGGCTTTGAGGACACGTGCCTTCGTCTCCTTGATTTGTTCATTGAGATATAATTGGGTTACACAATCACTCTCATCTATCGGTTCACCAACATTTTTCAGTCTTTTACCTTGCACATCATATTGGTCATCAGGTGAAAGCTTGAATCCTATACCTTGGGGACCTTGAGAACCTTGAAGAACTCGAACTTTAACAGCACCCCATTTTCGTGTACGACCGAATTTATCGATAGCCTTAGACATCTTTCTCCCACCTTGATATCTTTCATACTGATGATTTTAAAACAATCATTTGTATATATCTCTGTGTAGGTATGTTGATATCTCAAATGAATCAAAAGGAATTCAGAAAAACATGTTTATTCAAAAAAATATATTTGGTAACAAGACATAAACTAACATTGACTAGTATAATTCGACTTTTATACAATAAGAGTACTATATAATATATTCGGTACAGGACAAGACATCAGCTAAAATTGACTAGTACAATTTTATTTTTATATAATAAGCGTAATCACATATGAAATACAAATAAATAGGTATAGTGGTGGTGAATTTTCCATTTTGAATGATATTTCATTTATTCAATTCAGCTGTTAATAAATGAAGTAATTGATCTAAAGGACTCTCTTGGGAAAAAGATTGAATAATATTGGAAACCCAACGAATATTCTCTTCTGGGTCATTCTGGTAGAATTCTATATCGCTATGACCCCAAGGAAGAGTTTGTGTCGTATTGGGAATGATGAACCGTTTATCATCATGGTACGACAATGCAACTTTGTTTTTCAATTCAGTATACATGTCGTGCAATATGCTTCTAAACGAGTTCATCTTCCTAAATATTAAACCACCCTGTTCAACAATTTTCTTATAATCTTCACATGTCAATTCATTCTTTATGACGGATCTTTTGACACCTTTTGCTTTCTTGAATTCACTACCTACAGACTGAACATAATATGCTTTAGCACCGGTACCATAAAAGCTAATTATGGGATCATTCGGAAATTCATCTTTGAAATTACCCAGAATTGACTTTGTAATGGGAATATTGAATTGGTTTCCTAATTTGTAATTGGAAGTATCAAACTCACCTATATTGCTGGTAATGAATTCATAAAAATTATCAGTTTTTACTTTCAAAATTAAAGAATCCGTGTCAGTGTAGAGTAAGGTAGCATTTTCTGCATAATGACGTTTAATACATCCGTAGAAGAAGTTGTACATAACTGTTTTGGATAATTCTAGAATACAGAATCCCAAATATAGTGGTTTATCGTACAATACATTAACTTTGCCCAATTGAATAGCAACGAAATTTTCGGAAAAAATTGAACAGCTTTTGAAATTAGGACGTGATATTAGGGTGCTAGCACCCATTTTCCTCTTGATGCTTTCCCAATGCGTCACCAATCTAACATCTATTCTGTTATCAACGTTTTCCATCGTTTTCCCATAAACTGCATTATTCATGAGTTTATAGAAATCTTTTTCAGCTTTGTTGTTAGAGCGATTGCGCATTTCAGTGTTCAAATCAATATAAGGTTTCATCCAACATGACTGCTTGAATTTCAGCACTCTATGTGTATTCATGACAATAAGACCATTGGCCACAGCCTGCTGTAAGTTTTTATAATGTACAATATATTTTCTCTTGTCATTTAAATTTGGAATTAATTTAGGAATTTTCGATTTGGAATGTGGAGGTATTAAACTTTCAACGAGAAAAGGGAGATCAGCATGTTTGTCATGTAATTCTTGGGGATAATGAATATCCACTTCGAGAACATAACCGTATGGACTATCAGATGCCACAGCCATTACGTCCAAATTGAAAATGTCATTGGGTGTTAGCCAAGCAAAATCATTGGTGGGTAATGGTTGTGACATACTGTGACCATATAAGTTGGTGGCATCTAAATATGATATGAATGATGAAGGTTCATTGGGGTTATAATCGGGTAAAAATTTATTATTAGCAATATGCTTCCTTCCACTACACTGACTTATTCCACCACGTATTCCTTTCTTGAAAAAATGTATCATGTCAATGTCTGTCAATAATTCCAATTCAATATTTGTATACTTTAGCATTGCATCCCATGATAATCCGGGTGCTGTATAATACTGTGCCGGATCTAATTTATATTTCTCTAAACATATGTCTCTAAAATTCTCAAATATGTCACATAATAGAAGCACATCAGACTTCAAATATAAATCCGAGTATTCTCCCAAACTCTTACACTCGAATAAATGCCAAACACGTTTCGCTCTCATATAATCCTTATCTGATATATGCTCTCCGTTAAGATTGTCATAAAACTGATTTTTTGTGGGGAGAGTTGGATGATTCAACTTGTCAATATGATCAACAAAGTTATATGGAAAAACACCTTTCTGTCTCATCAAATTGAATTTGTCAATTTGTGGAAAATGTTTATGCATCTCAATACACTGATCGGATGTTAAGTTAGCACCTAAGTTCTGCAAAGAATTCGACATGAATTTAAAACTGTCTATGAATCTCATTTTCAAATAATTCTTTTTCTCTTTTCCATCTTTGTCAGTGTATGAGTGAGTAAATAAATGCTTGGTGAAAGATATGTATTTTTCCTTAGTTTGTGGGATAACATCCACTTTGTCTTTGTTTCTATACAGTTCTTTTATGAACAAATGACAATCATATCCACTCAGGTTATGGAAAATTATCGGAACAAAATTAGGTAGTTTGAAATTCAAGTTACATACAGAATGTGCTGCAGGTGATCTTTTTTTTCCAGTGAGATGACAATGGTCTCTCACTTTCACATCACCACCCGAGAATGGTTTATCACATATACCACAAAATTGAGTAGAAGAAAACTCTTTTTCTTCCGAGGGGGTTTGTGCAGCCATAGGAATTGGATACCTCAAATGATTGTGATAAATATTCCTTAAATCATCTTCAAGTTTTGTAACAAATTTCTCGGCTGCATCCTCACCCCTATATGTCACAAATTTAGTTAATTTATCATTGTATGAACATTTTATCGAATAAGCAAATGAATAAGGTTCATGTTTGTATGTTTTGTTCGAGTATGAGTGTTTAGGGTTGGGTTGACTAGTTTGAATGGGTTTGAGAACTGATTCAAAGTCGGCATAAACTAAAAATGGCACCTTCAGCTGTTTCTCAAAATTTTCAAACATAAGTGTATTCCCCGGTAACATTTTACCATATTTGTTGATTCTGAACTTGACTGATGGTGTTGTAGTGCTCAAGTGATTACAGTCATGCAACTGATGACGTAACAATAATCGCTCATGAGAGAAATACAATAAACATCCATCACAAAAATATTTTTTATGCTCATGCGCAGATAGTTGACTTGAAACTAATCTAGAAAGGTCTTTAATCCAACAATAATGACTATTGCCAGAATCATCTGTTATAAGTAACAAATTGACATGTCTTCTGAGTCTTCTCTGTGAGTAACGCAACGGACCAACCACTTCATATTTCATTTTACCCTTATCAAGTTTCGACTCTAACCCATAAACATTTATTGAAATATCATTTATGTCTTCAAACTTTTTTATAGCTTGAAGTTTAACTGGAAAATCCATACCTGTTACATTCAAGACATTGGAATAGTGGGGGTATGAGGAAACTTCTGACACTCTACCATTCGCAGGAAACAATGCAGATGTGATGGCCCATGCAAAACAATGTTGATCTTCATTGCGAATATTCACAACACCTTTTCTTGTCTCAATGAATTCGGGCAGCTTCACATACGAACATCCGCTGAGTGGACTATACTTGTTGATGTTCACTTCGAGGAACATAACTTTTTCACAACTCCATCCTGAAACATAAACATAATTTAATATTCATGTAATTAGAAGGAAACCTTAAACATACCTGAATCACGTTCTTCAAATTCCGTAGTCTGAGCAATGATGACATCACGGAATCCATCGAATAATGCACCCAAATCCGTAGACTGATCCACAATTTTATTTTGTGAGTTGAATGACTTGGTATCACTCAAATCCCGTGTTTGGACAATGTAGCTGCCAAATACTTCCATATTCACTTTAAAGATCTTGTGAACCTTTATTGCCTCTTCAAGTAATCCAATAACTTTTTCTCTGATCTCACTGAAGAATGGCATATATTCAGTGTAAACATTTGGACTTTCCACGCGATAGCTCACAATTCTACACTTGAAAGCATTCCTTATAATTTGTATGCCATCACTCACTTGAACACATGCATTGTTCTTGTGCTGGAGAGTTCTTTTGTGAGAACTAACTTGGGAAGCAGGAATTGACACATTACAACAATTGCATGTGTACATTGGTGTCGATGCTGCCGCATCTAACTTAATCCTTTTCACAGAAGGGCCACCTTGGCAACTTTGGAGTTGATGCCGACGGAGATTATCACTACGAGTGAACGATTTACCACATCCACAGGAATACATTTTCTCGATGTCTCTTCAGCACAAAACTCAATGAAATACTGATTTCACAATCATTCTCACCACCTTTAAATATTATTTCGATGAGTGGAAGAGAGGGTAAACAAATTCTCTCTGCATCGACTACTCATGCAACGTCACAGAGCCCTCCCCACCAGTTAACGCATCCAACAGCATATCAATACAGAGAGGACGGAGAGTTAATAGTAGTCGCTACATCGCCTCAGCGTATGGGTGTGTGACGTCAGCGGATCCACCGTGTCGGGAGCGAGGGTCTGACACACATCAGTGGATCGTCGTGCGCTTAGCGCTGACGTCACGCGACCTCTCCCCCCACCACCATCGCAAGGTATACATCACGGGAGAGGAATCAGAGCTCACATATCGGGCTGGATCTCCGTGGTGTGCGGACGTGTACCGTCTCCATACTTCGGTATAGCTTTTCATGTGCACTCTACAAGGATCATACACAGTACCTGAGTAGGTAGACATGAAGGTCATGCAAGACATGGAGGAAAAAAAAATATGTGTACTTACAAAAAGTACTTGTCCGTGTATGAAAAAAATTCCAAGTCATCTCAAGGTCAAACACAAACCCTGAACACCTCTCCCAACAATATAAATCAAGGTCAAACACAAAATTTCAAAGGCATCTCTAGGGCATGCCAAGGTCATAGACCTACACAAAGGTACCTATGCACCAAGGTCATCCCTGAAGGTCACCACAAGGTCAACGATGACGTCATAGTGGAGGGGGGAGGCCCAGAACCGGCTCAAATCTCCTACTGGTACCTATTTACAGTTATTCGCAAATATTATTTTAGGCTTTAACTCTCCTCTAACAGGAGTATTATAATTTGAGGCTGGGTTTGTCAGTGGATCTTTCAGAATAATCATTATGCAACAATGTATGGTCACATATCGGTGAATTTACGAAATCGGTTCGTTCAAATATTATGACGAATAAAAAAACGGAGTTTGTCGGTCTCATTCTGACTTACCTGTACTATGTTATGAATACTCCCAACATTAAAAAACGTTCAAGAGGTTGACGATTATTCCTATAAGTTATAATAAAGTTGCATCATGCGATTATAGCACACAGGATGTTATGTCTCTTCTCAGGACATATCTTCAGATTTTTGCAAATATCTCAGAAACCTTCACTTTTAGGCAAATGGAATGTTATGACTTTTAGGTTGAGTATGGATCAGCCTAACTGATGTCAAACGCTCATTTGTCAATTCAGTTGTCCAAAAAAAACATGAAGGAAAATATGACCACATACCATCGTAACTACGCCACTGGTTTACGAAAATTGAAAATTATAACTTCAAATTATCACGTTGATAAACCTTGATTAGTGCACCAAGTTTGAAATTTTTTTCTCCAGGAGTTTTAGAGAGAAAAAAATAAATCTAAATTTTTTTCGCACTTTTGACACCCCGTATCTCAGAGGGGATGCATTTTAGGACATACCTTAATAGACACTTTTCATCTCAAAATGAGGCAAGGAATCTGTAGTCGGTGTTTGTCGGTCTTATTCTGACTCACCCCGTATATTAAAAAAAATATTTTATTCAACTAAATCCCTTCATTAAATTCTAGATTATGATACAAAAATATTAATTTTCGTTTTTCAGAGTTTTCTTAAATTTACATCACTTCTGAAAGTTTAGAACCATTTCAAGTCACTACCTATTAAATTTTTTTAAATCAGTTCTAAAAATATAACAGTCAGTAATCTATGAAAATTTCAAACGACTGAAAATCTAGCAAAAAATACCCCCACAACTTCAGCAAAGCCAAACCAGACTCAACAGAGACTATTCTCCAAATAACACAACTTCCGGAACAAGAAAGTACAACTCCCTTAATTATATTAAGGAATTCCTTTCCGTCAAAGACCTCCCACCCTCTTGATTATTAATATCTACCCTGACAATAGGCAATACTGAACAAATTAACTTAGGAGAAACACAATTATCCCTTAATCAATCTCATCGCTACCAAATCAACCCTAGTTAAACCCCCAGACGACATCAAAACTTCCTTCCCCGCGTTAAGGGTTGAAATCACATAGTAGGCGGATCTATTGAAAATCGAGCAAGCGGTGGCAGGTTCTAACGCCAGATAGCGATTGTTTGCTAACAATCGAACAACTTAAATCCTTGGTCTGGATTTTCGTGATAACATGAGTGACCCCCACACGAAAGACTATCTGGGCGATACTCATCTGTCTCAAAACAGAACTTCCTTTTTGATAGAGGATATTCTTTATCGGCAAAAAACGGAACAAGAACAAAATTTGGAGTGCGCTAATCGCGAAAAAGTGTTCCACTATCCGAAAGTTTTGGAGAAACGTGTCCCCGCTGAAAAAAGTGGTTACAGCTATTTCCAGTCGAATATGGTTCCTGGGGGGATGGTTCAAGGATTTCCGCAACACGAAAATGGGTATATTCAAGTGATGGGAGCTTTGGGGGCTTACTTAGGACCCCCGTATAAAAGTATGACGGATCCGTATTTCCTTACACAAGGTTAGTAAACATTTTTATATTCGTATAAAAGTGAGACGTCATTTTATAATAAAATACCTTCAACAAAAACGTGATTTCCGTGGCAAGTGAGAGATATTTTTGAAAACGTTAACTTTCGCATCTAGTGAGGAAAGTTAAATTAATATTTTCAATCATTTTCCGCCGTCGTATTTTTTACTTTTGTTTAATTAAAAACAATTTAAATCTAGTTGGCTGGATTCATTAGTTAGACGTTCCTCGTTAATTACAAGAGAGGTTATCTTGTACAATGGAAAATAGCGACAAAATGCCAACTTTGAGTCGCAGATGATTCCACAATTGACTTTATGAACATCCTGTTCATATTTTCAATAAAATCAACGGTATACTTATATTCTATCATAGGAAATATTCATCTTCTTCTAAAGTGTTACAGGGTGGTTGAAAAATATAATGATTTTCACGAAATTCAACATTTTATTCCAACACCCTAAAATATTTATGATTTTATATCCCATTGGTGGTTTAATTAGTGATAGAATACTTGTGGGGGAATGAATGTACCAATACATATTTTTATGAAATGCGAGAATATCCAACAAATGAAATTCGCAATAGTCCAAATCCAGCCCGGACTGCATGAATTAAATTTGTCCTCGATCGTGTATATGATATACAGGCCGTTTCTTTTATCATGTGGTAACATTGCTATATTCTAAACCGTAACAGATACGAAGACGATTAAATGGGAGAAAAGGTAACTATTGTGGAGAACAGTACAATGGTCAAAGAAAATTTACAGGGAATCTCGCCCTTCCCGAGTTATACAGGGAAAACCAAAAATGCTGTTATTTGTTTTTTGCGAATAGAACTGTTATTTCTGAAAATATAAAAAAAATTATAAGGAAAGTTTTAATGTATTTAAAATGTACTATAAAAATGTAACAATGAATCTTTGATTAAACGTTTCGTGTCAACACGGCCACCATCAACATTTCTTTTTCAAATACGGACCTGCCTACTTTAGTACAAATATTGATAAAGCGATAAAATCACAATTCAGGGGTACATCACACTTGATATTTTTATAACGTTTCATTTAAAATAACTAGCATCCTCAGTGACAACAATTTTTAATTACGGTCCTGTCGTTAGTTCTTTTGTAAATTATTTTGATTTCTTCAAAACCTATTCAACCATTGGCATCATTGACTTCACCCAATAATTTCAATAAGAAGATACCCCAACACAACGAACATTCGTATTTTTCCTTCTTGGGCATTTTTGTATTACAGAAATCCTTGTTTCAAGGCTGATTTCTTCTGAATCAATTATCATACTGAATATTTCTATAATTCTCAATCCTGGAAGTAACGAAAATATTAGTTTTTGGTCAAAATACGACTATTGTGTGATATGGTACAATTAAATAGCATCTCACTTCATTTACCATTTTTAAACAAGTAGGCTTTGCTTGGTTTCTATGGCAGGACAAATAAATGAGTTGTTGATACGTGTTAAGAACTGTCAGTCGTTTATACACTCAGTCATATCAAAGATGTATTCAAATGACGAAAGGACTGATATGCTATTTGCTTATGCAAAATCAAATAGAAATCCTCTTTTGGCAAAAAATATGTATGGTGAGCTATACCCAAATCGTCGTATTCCAAACATTCAAATGTTTAGACGATTAGAAAGAAATTTGAGAGACTGTGGTGCATTTGATAGAAATAAAACTAGAAAATGTGTTGTTACTGGAAGTATGCGGAACCAAATAAATGTTTTAGGTAAGCAAATATTACTTCATAAAGATTAACAAAGTGACGAAAATATTTTTTTTAAATTTAGGATTGGTCAGTTACAAAAATATTTCTAATCAAGATTGTTCTTTTCGAGAAATTGCCCACGAACTAGGGATTTCTGTAAAATCTACCAGAAATATTTTGAATAAGAACAAATACAAATGCTACAGGATACGCAAAGTTCATCACCTCAATGAAAGGGATTACGGAAGGAGAGTACGATTTGCGATGTGGTTGAGACGAAGAAATAGGGAAGTTGGAAATATTTGTAATAAAATAATATGGACGGACGAATCAAAATTCACCAACAATAGCTGGTTTAACAGAAACATCCATTATAGGTGGAATAATACAAATGAACATTTACATAGAGAAACCAATTTCCAGGAAAGGTTCGGAATAAATGTTTGGTTGGGAATTTTGGGAACAAACATACTAGGTCCTTTCTTTTACGACGAGCATTTGAATGGTGGAATGTATTTACATTTTTTATCCAATGAGTTTGATGGCTACTTAGATGAATTGCCACTGAACATCCGCCGTGAAATACAATATTTTCAACAAGACGGTGCCCCTCCCCATAATGCAGCAATAGTAAGGGAACATTTAGATGCAATATTCCCAAGAAAATGGATTGGAAACAATGGACCAATTGCCTGGCCAGCTCGATTTTATTATAGTGTAAACATAATTTTAATAGATACATTTATTCAAAGCGTCACTGATAATTTTTATATCGGAGAGTTAGGTTTTGTGGAATCCATAAACGACCTAACGACAGGACCGTAATTAAAAATTGTTGTCACTGATGATGTTAGTTATTTTAAATGAAACGTTATAAAAATATCAAGTGTGATGTACCACTGAATTGTGGTTTTATCGCTTTATCAATATTTGTACTAAAACAGACAGGTCCGTATTTGAAAAGAAATGTTGATGGTGGCCGTGTTGACACGAAACGTTTAATCAAAGATTCATTGTTACATTTTTATAGTACATTTAGAATACATTAAAACTTTTCTTTTCCATTTTTTTATATTTTCAGAAATAACAATTATATTCGTAAAAAACAAATAACAGCATTTTTAGTTTTCCCTGTATAACTCGGGAAGGGCGAGACTCCCTGTAAATTTTCTATGACCATTGTACTGTTCTCCACAATAGTTACCTTTTCTCCCATTTAATCGTCTTCGTATCTGTTACGGTTTAGAATATAGCAATGTTACCACATGATAAAAAAAACGGCCTGTATAATCTTGAAGGAAATTTTGATAGTCAACTTGTGTCGATAGAAGTACATAAGTAATTACCAATAAGGATGGATTTAGCGAGGGGCAATATATGAAAATATAAGTAGAAAAGTTATTGGGTATAACCCTCAAAATGTTGTGCAACCGTAGACACGTGTTTCGAGCTTAAGCTCTCATCAGTACGGTAAAATCAAGTGCGAAGATGTACAACACTTGGATGTTGACGTCCTTTGTATCTATTTTTACATCCAAGTGTTGTACATCTTCGCACTTGATTTTACCGCACTGGTGAGAGCTTAAGCTCGAAACACGTGTCTTCGGTTGCACAACATTCTGAGATCTATCTATCTATCTATACCCAATAACTTTTCTACTTAAGTAATTACCGGTAGAGGAATATAGGACCACTCAACTGGAAAATTTGCAAAATAGAATTTTTGTGGTTTATGTGGTTTTGAAATGACCCTTTCAGCAAACTGAAGGTAGTTTGATAGTAAATAATATCAATGTGTATTCATAAAGATGGTAATTTCTTGTTGGGTCTGTTTATTAAACAGTAATGGGCCAAGCTGTAGGTAAAAATTAGAGGCTCTTTTCACACAAAATAAAAGACGCAAACGGCCTATACTAGGTACTTTTTATAAGATAGTTCGTATATGAAAACCATGGTTTTCGCTCCAGCAAAATCGCTTTGTGGAATTTTTTAAACAAGAAATAGTGATTTTTTTGCGAATATCTCAAAAAGTATTGAGGGAATCTTTTTACAGTCGATGAAACTTTTGTAGAAAATTATAAAACCTACAAAATGGTTCTTTATACGACCAGATCGGTGCATTTTTCACTGAGAAAATCTGAGAAAACCTCGAAAAAGAGACAAATTTTCAAAAACTTATAATTTTTATAAATCTGAAGTTAAACATACAACATTGCGGAAGCTGATAGATAATAACATGTGGTTCAACTGTGCGCAAGATGGTTTCTGTCCGATGTGCAGTTTTTGCACAATCGCGTTATAAAAAATTTAAAGGCAAATCTTTCTAAATGCGCCGATTTAAGGGAAATCATCTTATTTAAATTCTATATACGGCATTTGGAAGTAGAGATCAATATCTACACTTAGTATATTTTGAATTTTCATCTGAGAGGTGGGAAATGTAATGAAAATGTCACTGGAAGTTATCTACTCTTAGGGCAAGTTGTAAAAACTTAGTTCACCAACAGATCAAGTAAGCTCGCTTTAGTTGCTAGGAATTAGCCAATGAAATATCTAGTTCCTTAGCAACTGCACTCAGTTTAGTCACAGTTTAATTCTTTATAAACTGTGGTTTGGTTGAACTCTTGGTGAGCTTGTTTTGTACAACCCGTCCTTAATGCTTCAAAGTGCACCCGAAGTCGCCCGAACTCAAACCGAGTTAACTTCAATGCGTCTTCGGACGCACTTTGAAGCGTTTTGATCAACTTCCAGTGACATTTTCAACACATTTCCCACCTCTCACGTTAAAATCCAAAACAAAAACTGATTTTCAATAAAGGTATTGCGGGCAACGAAAAGAGTGTCAAACTTCTCGGAGTACTTATCGATGATAGACTATCATGGTCATCACATATAGAACAGTTATGTCATAAATTATCAAGTTTAAAATTTCTTTTGCGCAATTTGAAAAATCAACTCTGCGACAACACTGTACGGTCGTGTTATTTCTCTTTCTTCCACACACATATTAATTACGGCATACTGTTATGGGGACACTGTTCACTCATGTAAAGTCGGTTGCTACATATGTTGCCGAGCCTCTATCCTACCTAATAAACGAATCCTTCAGGCGTGTTTCCTGATATAAATGAATCAAAAGGAATCCCAATTTATAAACAAAAAGGGTCAGTAAGAGATATTGAAAACTGTCGTCTTATTTGTATACCAAGCCAAATAACAAAAATATTTGAGTCCGCTTACTCTGCACGACTTACTGAATATCTCGCGCATTTTAATATGTTACCAGCTGTTCAGAATGGATTCAGAAAAAAAAAATCCACAAACCGCCATTGAAATATGTTTGGAATTTATTTATAAATCACTCAACAATAAGGAAAACACTCTGGGGCTTTTCTATGATCTCAGCCGTGCATTTGACATGGTGGATCACAATCTCTTGTTACAAAAAATGTATGGGATGGGAATACGTGGCAAACCTTATGAGTGGACAAAATCGTATCTTTCAAATAGAAGTCAAATTATCATAAATAATAATGCTAGATCAGATCCTCTTCAACCAACAATGGGGGTGCCACAAGGTTCCATACTTGGCCCTCTATTCTTCATCATCTTTGTCAGTGATATTAACAAATTCTGTACAACCCCAAATAAAATTATAGAATATGCCGATGATACCAATATCCTTATGGCTAATAATAATATAGAACAACTAATCAGCAATAGTAACAGGGCATATCAGGAGTTTGACGAGTATTGTAAGGAAAATGGGCTAGCATTAAATACAACAAAAACTCATTTCATGCGTTTTCTCCCTAGAAATGTTTCACCTGACCATGACTTACACTTACACAGACAATAAATCCATCGAAAGTGTGGAAACTATAAAATTTTTAGGGGTAACAATAGATTCCAAATTTACAAGGTAAGCTCACGTGAATACAGTAACAAAAAAACTAAGTACTCACTGTTATATGCTGAGAAACTTAAGGGAAACCGTTTCATTTCATGTATTAAAGCTTCTCTATTATGGATTAGTACAGTCAACCCTTCAATATGGCTTAATATTCTGGGGTGCATCAACCTACTTCGATAGAGCCTTCATAGCTCAGAAAAAAATTCTAAGGGCCATGTTTAATATACCACCATCGACATCGTGTAAGCCACTTTATAAAAAAGCAGAGATACTAACGTTACCTAGTCTTTTTATCCTTCAATTGATTTTATATACACAAAAGAATAAGCATTGTCTTGACAAGAACGAAGACATACATTCTTATAATACAAGATAAAAAACAAATATTCGTCAGCCATTTTAACGCCTGGAAATAGGTCAGCACTCACCTAAGCACATTGGAATCAAGTGCTTCAACAAGTTCAGTAACATAATGGAGCTAGATGGGAATATACAACCCAACACCACAAATAGTTTTAGTAAGAAGGTCCAGTCATTCTTAGAAGATCATACATTCTACAGTGTCGAAGAATTCCTTAATTTCTAAATATTGTGCTAGTCCAATATATGTCTCGTGCATACTTTAAATCTATCTATATTTTATATAATTTTACTCAGCAGACAAATTTCGCAATTTTAATATTGTGCTCGTCCAATATGTGTCTATATAAAATATATTTATATATTTATATCATCAATGTTTTTTTTATGTATTTTCTGTGTTTTTTCTTTTTTCTTTGTAATTGACTAGTCGGATAGGTTTGTACATTGTATATTTTATTATGTGTAATGTATAAGTCTCATAGATGAATAAAGTTCTTTCTTCTTTCTTCTAAAATGCAGAAAAGAGCAATAAGAGTCATTGCTGCTGCTGGTTACAGGGACCATTGTCAACAATTATTCAAAGATCTCGCTATTATGCCTGTTCCTTCCTTATTTATTTATAATACTCTTCTAGAAATTCACAGATATAAAAATAATTTTTGTTCCAATTCTGATTTTCACGATTATCAAACTCGTGCAGCGCACGACATAATACCTTCCCGATATCGGCTCAACAAATATCAGATCTACAATTTTTTGCCTCAAGAGTTCAAGATGCTCAATTACAATTGTTTCAACTTAAAACTTAAACGACACTTAATGTTCCACTGTTTTTACTCTATCGACGAATATCTGAGAACGCCCCCACTTCTCAATCTTGTGTCCTGACTCTAATTTTGTACCTGATTGACTTGCTAAAAACATGATTGTAACTTGGTCAAATGAATTCTATTCATACAAAATGAAGATATTGATCTCTACTTCCAGATGCCGTTTACAGAAATTGAATATGACGATTACCCTCAAATCGGCGCATCTTGCAAGATGTGCCCTTAAATTGTTTATAACGCGATTGTGCAAAAACGAGGTTTTCCCAGATTTTCTCAGTGGAGCATGCACCGATCCGGTCGTATGAAAATCCATTTTGTAGGTTTTATAAATTTATAAGTTTGTAAAACGAATCCTTGATTAATCTTTAAAATATTTCGAAAAAAACAAAAAAATTGTTATTTTTCTCACTATTGCTTGTTTAAAAAATTCCACAAATCGATTTTGCTGGGGCGAAAACTGGGGTTTTCATTAAAAACTATCCCATAAAAATTTCACCTATAGTTGTTTTAAGGACTTCTGCATTGATCTACTACTATTCTCTATTCCGAACTGGCAGTTTATGATCAATTGTACTGAAAATTCCTTCAAACAAATCTCTTCTGTTATCAAAAACTATAAACAAAATTACAAAAGTAACTCATTTACAATTACAAGTTTTCATTCAATTACAAAGTCACACGTTTCAATACTTTTCAGGAATTCCATTTCACCCTGCCTTGTTCGGTAGCTCAGCAAGTGAAATCTCTTTGAATGCTCTCAAACATTGTCGGAGGAGAAAAGCCAGAACCGTATTCAGTGATCCACAGCTAACAGGTTTGTGAATTATATTATGTTATTGATTTCTTTTCAAGTCCAAGTGTCCAATTTCATTCAAAACGTTGCTTTCTTCGAGTTTCGTTTCAAAGCTACTGAAGGTACTGATGACACAAGTATAGTTTATGCTAAGTCAGTTGGGACAGCAGATAAACTGGAATTCCACTAAGTGTCGGTATATCTTTTGTCGCCTCTGTCGGCACCTCCACGTGGACTGCCAATCGAGTTTAGACGAGGAGCGTTAGATAATAACGTGTTATTTATGTTATGTTATTGATATAACCTCGAATGATCGCTTGGTTGTATGCTGTCTCCATTGAGTTCGTAAAGACTACCATTGAATCAGATATTCTTTGTTATCCAAAATACTTGTGAATTCAGTGGAGTAACTACTTCTGTGATTATGGTCCGATTCGATTCTGAATTGGTATGTGGGAGTTTTCGGGATCGGAGATTATGAATTTTTTGTGAAATTTCATGAATTCAGTATGGCGGCTTCAAGATAGCGGACGAGTTTGGAAAAATTTACATGCTGAAATGTTTCTTTGGCTTTCAATTGAAGTCTGTAGATGGCTCTGTTGCCTACTTTCTTAGTGGTTACTGGACTAATCTAGGACCATCTGTCAAAAGCGAATGGATATCAAGCAATTGACCTTATTAGTTTAGGACCATGTTGGATACGACCCTATAGTTGTCAACTGTGCAAAAAAAAATCTGGGCGGAAATTTCAAAATTTCATTATAGTGAGAAAATTCGCGTGTTGTTGACTCTTAATATTATCACTTTGGAATTTAGATCCACGATAAGAAATTTTTCGTTGGATTATTCGATTCAACCATTCGTTTTCTTCATTATTTCTGGTTTAATGAATAAAACTCGTTTGATATAACATGCCACAAATAAAAAAATATACCTAGTGGTAGAATAAAATGCTCTGTGGAAAACTGCAACAATCTAACCGGAAGAAAACTCAAAGAAAGTGTTACCTATTTCAGAAAAAACGATTTTGTGAACTACACAATCCGAAAAGAAACCTTCAGATCTTCTGAAGGAATTCGAGAAGGTACCCATCACTGATCAATTTTTTTGATCTTACTATTCATTTCATTATACATGTATTTAAAAAAAGCTCAGTCCTTCGAGAGGAAAACCAACAAAAAACTGTAGCCCGGGAATAATGAATGATTTTGTATTGTAAATGTTACATCTATAATACGTATATTATATATTATAGTCGTAGATAATTTTTTTTATAGGTTTAGAGAAGAGGTTTTCAGCCCAAAGGTACCTGTCTACGCCGGAGAGGGTAGAACTTGCCAGCGCTTTGAGCCTCAGTGAAACACAAGTGAAAACTTGGTTTCAAAATCGAAGGATGAAACACAAAAAACAAATGAGGAAAGTACAAGAAGAGAAGCCCAACTCATCGATAAAATTGACTGCAGCTGGAGCAGATAAACTAGGTGAGATAATACAATAGTATAATCCCTCTAATTATACAAACCAATCAAATGTCATAATTTTGAAAGCTTTTATTCGCCCCCCTTTACTGTTACGAAAAAAATTATGATAACTCGAAATAGAAATCGAGAAAATCCGTAAAAATAGTGAAAACTATCTGACCATTGAATAATACGGTTTCAAAAAAAGTTACCCCTCTTCCTTTATGGCATAATATGCTTTGTTTAAGTGTGCACAAATTTGGTCCAGTTGTTTTTCCCAGTTTAAGTTGGAATCTAGATAGGTACCCAAGAATTTAACTTCTTGTGAAAGTTGTATTTCGTCTATTTTCTATAAATTTGCCCAGATATGGTTATGGTAATATCGTCTGCAAACATTGTGACATGGCCCTCCACAATATGTTGTGGTAGATCATTAACATATAGTAAAAATAGTGGCGGTCCCAGGACCGAACCTTGCGGCACGCCTAGTTCAACATTTTTCGGCTCTGAGGATCACCCGTTACATTTTACGATCATATTTCTATTCCTCATATAAGAATCTATCCATTTTACTATGTTACTAGCAAAACCAAAATTTGCTAGTTTTGGATAAAAAATTCAGAGCTGACAACTCATTATGAATTCCAGTAAAATGCATAAATAATAATAAATGACTTCAACTTGGATTGGAATATGAATAAACTGCGATTCTAAGGTTTTCAAATCAGTGTTTTAAAACAGGAGTGGAATTATCAGTATTAGGTATCCAATATTGATTAAATAAAGTAAACTTGGAACGTTTGTTAATTATGATATTAAAGGTTTGATATTTGGATGGGCCCTTAGGGGAACTAAGAACTTGACGTCAATCAAGCGGTCTTACTCAAATTGATGATAACAATTGTATCATATTACGAGTTAATCGTCGTGAAACGACATCGGCAGAAAATCCTCTTAGCTTAGAAGAACGTACGTCGACAGATAAGGGTGGTAACGTTGAACGTTGGTGCGGTCTGCTTCCCAACAATTCCTAGAGGACGTCATTAAAACTGTATTAAACTGTCGTTGTAATTGTAGATGCTTTTTAAATCTTCTTTGGCGTCATTCGTTATGATAATGAACGAAACAATAGTAATTGAGGATTCGTCTACTCTGATAGGAGAAATCATTACGAGGCCATAAGGGCTATCATATTTGCAACGGGTTTTTTTTGGTAAAAGAGTCGATAACTCGAAAACGGTTCTTCGTATCGATTTCAAACAAGGACAGGTTTCTAGAGGACGTTCGATTTTATGTACCTACGTCTCCGGCAGCACCTCACGATGCTTTTCACAGATTATCGAGGTAGCTGCAATGGTTTTTCTGTTCCATTAAAATTTGAAGCAATGTTTATCCAATCGAAATAAATTTGGTATCAAAAACTTCGAGATTTTCCTTTAAGCGGTGCTATTTATCCTTAATAAAAACTCTCTTTACGCCTGTTATTAGTCGAAATAATTAAGAGATTCAACTACAAATTAATAACAACGTGTAGTTAGCAAAATGTATCACAGGAAGTGACCAAAATCCATACTTCATTTCATACCGGAATGTCACTTTTGAAACGTTAATATTTCGAAAACAATTTAATTCAGGAGTAAAGTGTATTAGAGAAAACTGTTGAGAATTATGTGCAAATTTCGAAAATGGAATAATATAAATAATATAAAATATTGAAAATGGCGCTCAACCGCAATTTGAAAACTTTTGGCTTTGATTTTTTCTTGAAAAAGTTGGTTTTTATCTCCTATTAAAGCCCTCCAAATTTAGGTGGTTTAAAAATTAGTAGAGGGGGGAACGGACTTTAGACGGGCACTGTACATGAGGATGCATGTTGATGAAATAGTGAATATTCTGTAAAATAAAAATAATAATGAGTAAAATCATAGTGTTTAGTCATCAAAACCAGACTAAAAGCACTCACAGTTAAAATAAAGGCTAATTACCGTATACGACAACAACAAAGGAATTGTTGATTCTTATGAAAATATGAACAGGATGTTCATAAAACCAGATCTGGAATCATCTGCGACTGAAAGACAAACTTCATTTCGTCATTTGGCATCGTTCAAGATAACCTCTCTTGAAAGGGATCTAACAGTTAAAGCCACGCTGGACATTGAACTACATTTGATAGATATTGTGAAAAAAAAACAACTTGAAAGATATATTTTATGTTAAATAATCGTATGTTCGAGAAATAAAGATATATCATTCATAATATGGGTGGTATGATTAAAAAGAGTATTTGCTTTTACTTCAAGTTAATGCTCCATGTTGTAGTTTTCACTTCAAAAAATCAAAGCATTTACTCCACATAATTCTTGAAGTAACACTTAAGTAAGTACTAGTAGCAATTACTCTATACTTTGCTTCATTTACTTCGATATATAGAAGTTAATACTGCAGTAATTACTAATGTTGTCAAGTATTTCCTCCATTTGGGAGTGTTTGGTGTAGTTTTTAAGAAGTTACTCATAGACTAACTTCATATCTTCAATTGAAGAGGTGTTTTGGCTTTTTTTATGAATTATGGTAGGAAAAGGAGGGAAATGTGTGAAAGTAGAACGTATGGGGAGATACAATATAGAAAATTATTTCGGTAGGTCAATTATTTTAGCTAGATTGCTACTATTGAACTCTGTACTTTCAGGTTCGATAAAAAATAAAAAAAACAATGTTGAACGGGTAGCTAGACAGTTCTTAGGAAATCATATTGAAACGAGGGGAGCAGCTTTATCAAATTCAACGAAAATGGAGGTATTTTCTTGGGTATTCTTGGTAAACGCTTCAGCGAGTGATTCAGCTGCTTTCTCTTTTTCTGCTTTGGTTGCTGGAGTTTGCCGTTTGTCAGAAAGTATTTTGCCATCTTCTAACAAAATAACGAATACCATCTGAAGATCTACTTCCACATTTTCCGCAACCTCGGCACTTAGTTGAACACTATCATTACTCTCACTCATGATTATTAAGTACCACAGAACAAACAACAACAATCGAACCAATTTGAGGTTAATCACGTCCTAGTATTTACTAGTAGTTTATATTCTAACCTAAGTCAACACTTTCCATCGCAGAATTTACTTTATGTAAAACATTATACTCCACAAAATACTGGGAAGTAAAAGCACTTACTCGAAGTACAAGCAAATACTCTTTTTAATCATACCATATAATGTAATATTAGGTCTGTTAACGTAAACTTTTGACTATAGAAATGTGTTTTGAGAGACGACGTTTCAACAGTTAACATCTACTGTCGTCAAGTGTGTGAATGCGACAAGATATCTCGGACACTTATTAAATAGCATGCAACTAATGTACCTGCTATAAAGGTAATTATGATCTTCGTGGGGTCTCTCTCAGGTCATCAATTTTGATTAATGTGATACAACAACTTTTTTTGGCGATTGTTATTATTAATTAATTAATTTATTATTAATAATAATAATAATATTATTAATAATTATGATTAAACACTCGCCAGAAAAAGGTCATTGTATCACATTAATTAACATTGATGACCCCACGAAGATCATCATTACCTTTATAGTTTCAATATTTTTTTAATATTGCTGAAATGTATTAAAATTATGTTTCAGATGTTCTCAATTTAATTTATTTCTGAAGTATTTCAGTTATGCAATTTTTGAAATGTTTTGAAAGTTATGAACTAAAATGTTTGGAAATATTCCATAAATATTTCAGTCGAGTTCAAACATTCCTGAAAAATAGCACAAAAATATTTCAATTATTCACTAGTGATTTCGAAATGTTTCATGAACATTTTATGTTTACTGGGCAGTAGAATTCATTTTTTCTGTTGGCAATTCGGCAATGTTGCACAAGTAACGATAGAAAGATCCAAAAAATACAATGCATGACGAAAAATATACACTCTGCCACGATCTTTCTAGGTACCAAGCAAAAAATTAAAAAAACTGCTTGTATTTGAAAGAAAAACATGAATACCTACCTACCTAGCCATCAAAAAGTTCCCATTGTCCAGATCTACCAGTTAATCTGTAATAAAGTACAAATTGATGACATACAGGGTGACCCAGGGGTGTGTGCATGGTCCATAACTTTTTTCTATGCAAGCAATCGACTTGATTTTTTTTTCAATCGATAGGTTCAACAATGAGCACTTTCTGAAAATATATTCATCGATATACAAGATGTTTCAAAATAAAATACACGACTACGTTCAATTTTTTTTAAATAGCAACCCTGCTTTTTTATTTCATTTTTGGATTCGCCACAAAATTGTTAATATAACGCACCCTGGTGAATACAGAACGCAACTCTACTGGCAAAATCATCACCATACAATTCTTGATGTAGGTTCAGATGAAAATGGTGGAACTTATGTTTCAATATTATTCTGTTCATACTACTTTGTGAAATATCCGTTTCCGCTGCTATTTCCCTAGTGCTTACGTGAGGATTTTCCTATAGCATCAATAAAACTTGCAACTCATTTTCCTCATCAATTCGACCACCAACAATTTCTTTTTGAGTATAAGACACACTACCACTGAGTTCAAACCGATCTCTTAACTTTTGGAATGAAGACACCCGTGGAGTTCTTGCTTCCAGATATTTTTCATGGTAGATTCTGCTTGCTAATAAAGGATTTCTGTCAGCTTCGTCAATACAGTAGACCATATTCACTAATTCTTCACGAGTGAAATTCATTTTCAACAATTTTACGTGTACAATTATTGACAGTACAAGGATGTCAAATTTTACGAAAGCAGCCTACTAGTTTCCTCAAAAATCATCCACATTTCTTATTTTCAACATATTTCGCAAACTACACAAAGTAGACCCCACAAATGCTATATTGACGAAAAGCTCTTAAAAAATGCCATGTAATGGTGTAATAAAATACAGGGTGTTGCATTTGAAAAAATCGAGTTATTGCCATTTGTAAACCGTCATTTGAAAAAAATCGTAGTAGGCGATGGAACATTGACTTCAAGTTCGCCAGCATTTCAAAAGATGCTCTGAAGCTTGAGGAATAGTCTGGGAAAAAGTAGGTTGAGTTATCTTGAAAGGTTCTGAAGTTATGAATTTTTTTGTGGGTCCATGCACGACGCGATTTTGACACATAAATTGGCATAAGTAAAAAACTATTGCAGATAGGTATATGAAACCAGGGTGCGTTATGTTGACAATTTAGTGGCGAATCCAAAAATGGAATAAAAAAAGGAGGGTTGCCATTTAAAAAAATTGAACGTAGTAGTGTATTTTATTTTGAAACATCTTGTATATTAATGAAAATATTTTCAGAATGTTGAACCTATCGATTGAAAAAATAAATCAAGTCGATTGCTTGCATAGAAAAAAAGTTATGGACCATGCACACACCCCTGGGTCACCCTGTATATAATTGTCTACCCCTTTATGAAAGGCGACTGGAATATCGGATACGCTTTCACAATTTCCAGACTGTACCCAATCTTAAACATCAATTAGGGCGAGTTCAGAATGTAATGAACTAAATTACGATATAAGATGGCTGGTGAGCTCTAAGATCTCCTTCACTTAGAAACAAAATTAGCAAAGTTGGCGATATTTCCCTCTCACACCTCCCATTTCCTTTCCCGGAACTTGGAAACATTTAGGGTTGCAAAGCAGGTAATGCTTTAACAGGGTCGTATTCTACGAAACGTGTTCTTAATGTTTTTCGCTTACGTCTGTAATTATGATGTAAATTACAAAATGCTTTCTGAGGAATGAGTTGGATCGAGGAAAGACGCCAAAACATACGAGGATGTATTGATATCTAGTTAGCCTAGACCAGTTCCCTGCATAAACAAAATTGCGTTACCATAGCAACGAACAATAACTTATTAGAAGTGTCAGTGTAAAGTTTGACGTCAAAAAAGTAAACCAGAGTTACGCAATAAATTAAAAGAAAAAAATGTGTCCACCGAAATTGTGACAATCGAAAAATTGGAGTATCGAGCCATCATCAAGTACCTGTATTTAAAAGGGTTAAGAGGTAAGCAGATTTACGAAGATATGCTTAATACCCTTGGTGATCAATGTCCTTCGTATGCGACCGTGAAAAATTGGACTGCTTCAAAAGAGGTAAATTTTCCATTGAAGACGATGACCGATCGGGAAGGCCAGTTTCTGTGTGTCCCCGAAAATATCCATGCAGTTCATGATTTCAACAGACCGTCGAATTGGGCTAAAATGGATATCTGAAGCACTGAATATTTCATACGAACGCGTTCATCATATAGTTCACGTCAATTTGGACATGAGAAAAATTGCTGAAAAATGGATCCCCATAATGTTTGAATGTTTGAATGTTGACCAAAAGCGTGCAAGAGTAGTAGCATCGCGTTCAATCTGTGCTCGATTTGAAAACGGTGTAGACTTTTTAAACCGAATTGTTACTATGGTTGAGACTTGGGTACATTTCTACGATCCAGAAACAAAGCAACAATCGATGGAATGGCGACCCTCCGGTTCTCCAAGACCTAAGAAGTTTCGTGTTCAAAAATGTACTGGAAAAGTTCTTGCTTCAGTTTTTTGGGATTACCATGGAGTAATCATGATTGATTTTTTGGATAAGGGCAGAACAATAACTGAAGATTACTATTCGACATTACTGACCACTCTTCGGGAGAAAGGAAAAAATTAAAAAGAAAAGACGCGGAAAGCTATCCAAAGTTGTTTTGTTTTTGCAGGACAACGCCCTTGCACACAAATCTCATGTTATCATGCAAAAAATTCATGATTTAGGGTTTGAATTACTAGAACACCCCCCTTATTCACCAGAGTTGGCTCCGTTCGACTATCATCTCTTTCCTCAACTTAAAAAAAGTTTAAAAGGTCGTAAATTTTCTTTCAACGAGGAGGTAATAAAAGCTGTGGAGGTCTGGTTTGCAGAGCAAGATGAAACATTTTTTTTGAAAGGTTTTGAGACGTTGCAGGTTCGCTGTAATAAATGTATCCAATTAAGAGGAGAATATGTTGAGTAATAAAATATTTTGACATTGAAATTTTGTTTGGTTCTTTAGTAGGCTAAAAATTTTTCAATATATCCTCGGATCTTAACTGCAATAAAGCTAACTCAGGGCATTTTCCATTAATGCATCTGC
This sequence comes from Chrysolina oricalcia, assembly GCA_944452925.2. Taxonomy (NCBI): domain Eukaryota; kingdom Metazoa; phylum Arthropoda; class Insecta; order Coleoptera; family Chrysomelidae; genus Chrysolina; species Chrysolina oricalcia. The sequence continues at coordinate 611,928 of OX101810.2, forward strand.
ATATATAAAAAACAAAGCAAGAAACAAAGAGTTTGTTTCTGACAATGATGTGCGACAATCAAAAAGCACTTTAGATGCTGTTCATGTAATTGCTTGTTCAACTAAAAATGACGGAGACTTTCAAGTAAACAATACTCTGAAGAAGGATGCCAAAAATAAAATAAAACAGGAGAAATCAAACGCAAATAGCAAACGACTTTAACCTCTGATAACAAACAAAAAACTGCATGGAATATAATCAATAAAAACAGAAATAATAATAAAAACTCACATGTGCATGACATCTGAATTGACCGAAAATGAATTCTCGAACTACTTATTCTCTGATGTTATAAACAATTTAAAAACGAACTTTAATCACGTAGATAGCACAAAGTTTTCAACATTTTTAAATAATGCACCTAGAGCAAAATAGTTATTTTTGCATCTAGTGCGCGAAATGCTACTTTGGTGATCGAGAACTGATTTTTTTAACGAAGCGCAGCCGAGTTAAAAAAAATAGTCGAGATTACCAAAGTATTTCGCGCATGAGATGCAAACAAAATTTTTTCTACAAACGTCAAAAAGATTGTTCTAAAATAAGTAATAACTATGAAAAATTGTATTGAACTGGCTTAAATAATTTTTCCAAATCAAGTAATTACTGTAACTATGGAAATAAAATGGCATTTGTTGACAATTATTTCAAAGTGACAGTTCTTGATAATTATTTTGGAGTGACTTTTTATTCGCGTCAATTTCGTGCGTGATATTTATTATTGTAAAAGAATGGAAATTTCGAGCGACGATGAACTAAGCAGTACCCCACCTAACTTGATAGATGCGGCCAATTCCGTAATTTCCAACCTTTTACCGGAGAAATAGAGGCGGCAGTATGAAAATGCATATCAGCAATTTACAGAGTGGTGTGAAGCAAATAAAGCCAGAAAAATATCTCTCATAATTTGAAAGCCTTAATTATTGTTCTACATTAATAAATAAACGATTTCTTGTTTTTTGCTTGATTGAGGAGTTGAGGACCATATAGGTTAGAATATGAAAATCCCATATAGTTTACATGCAGTGTGCGAAATATATTTCGCACATTACTTCGCGCACGGTGTCATGGTAACGAATGAAAATGAAAAAAAGTGCCACTTCGCATACTGTTGTCAATGCGCGAACCTTGTCATTTTTTGACGTTTGTAGAAAAAAATATTATAGAAGCTTTTGACGGGGGTAAAATATGATGTGCAAAAGGACCCCGCACTTTTTATAGGTAAAATGGTTCTCGGTGAAATTGTCTGAAATTTTAGTATATTTGTAGTATTCTATGTACTGATTGAACGTGCAGAATCGCAAAGTTCGTTGATGGATAGATTTCGAAATACAAGTTGAAAATCAGTAATTTTTATTTAATTATTTTCACGGGATATGAAAGTGCCAACTGCATTTTTTCTTCGTTCTTATCATCAACGTACCTTTATATTACTGAATATCATTCAGATGGTGCAACCAAACCAGAATCTCTGGAAGATTTACGACGTAGAATTATTGACGAATGCCGTCGAATAACGCCGGAAATGCTACGAAATGTGAGGTCTCATTTTGAACAGAACTTGTACTATTGTATGGAAATGGGTGGTAGACAGTTTGAACATGAACTCTGTATAGTGATAGTTCATTAAAATTTGAGCAGCACGCCAAAATTCTATGTAAAAAGCTCTCTTCTGGTTGTCGTGCATTGAGAGTTGTATCCAAACATGTGTACCATTCTCTTATTGAATCACATCTGCGGTATGGAATAGCATTTTGGGGAGTTTGCTGCGGTTATCGATTTCAGAATGTTCTAATTTTATAGAAGCGTGCTCTACGACATTTATGCAAAGCAAAGTATAGGGATTCATGTCGACCTCTGTTTGTGAATCACACAATATTAACAGTTGTTGCAATTTTTATACTTGAAACTGTGTGTTTGATATAGAAGCATAAAACAAAATTTACTATTGGTAGCTCTTCTTATCATATTACAAGACAAAATAATGAATTGAAATTGCCAATCCCTAAAAGTACTCTGATCAAAATTTCAATAATTTATAATGGATGTAAGATGTTTAATCACCTTCCATTAAACATTGAAAGTATCAAATCACTTTTTTGGTTTAGAAAGGACGTAGAGTGTTTGTTGTCTGAAGAGTGTATTACAGTTTGCAAGAGTTCTATAGTGATGGGTTCTGAAATGCATATTTCAAGCATGAATCGAACATAGTTGAAGTCAAATATCTTCTTGTATTGTTTCCATCTGAACACTTTTTGAGTGATTTTTCTTTTATGGTTTCATGTACATTCTCGTCATTGATGGAGTGGAACGTTTTCACCAAGTGTTGCGGCTGGACTGGCAGAAATGAAGGGGTCATTGATGTGATTATGAGCGTTAATGTTGTATTTTCATTCTCATTGAGTTACATGCGCTCTTTCTCGCCTCAGTGACTCCTCGGGTGGTACTGTAGGTTTTCCGGGTTTTTCCTGCAGTTGGAATAGCATATGCGCCACCTTTTTTTGTTGAGTCGCCCCGGAGCGCATATGGTGGTGGTTGTTTAGGCGACGGCAATCTTACCTATAATATATATATTCGGCTCGAAAAGACCCGGTTTTAGCAGCTTTTTTGAATGAATAAAGTCTGACAGTTTTTCGAAAAATTTTATTTCAAATCTTTCCATCTGACATACAAATCAACAACATTATAAAATTCAATTCTTTTTCGCTACCGTGTGATAAAAAAATACATTACAGAAAATAAAAAATATAAATCAGGTAAACTCAACATTCTCCCCCCAGTGACGCTTCTGGAGGATCGTCACTTAATTCCAACAAATCGAGTTTACAAATTTTTGAAGCCGGTCTTCGGTACGTGCCACTCTTCGTTTTCACGTCTACAATTCTGACTTGACCATCTTTGCTTGGGTAAACCGCTACTATCTTCCCCAATGGCCAATTGTTTCTTGGTAGTTGGTTGTCCATCACAATAACTATATCATCTGTTTTCAAGGGTAGTTTTTTTTGAAACCATTTCGAACGTTTTCTCAAAGTCGGTAAGTATTCGCGAATCCATCGTTTCCAGAAATTGTTCGCAAGGTGTTGGCTCAATTTCCATTGTTTCCTCAAGTCACATGGTTGGTCACTATCTATTGGTGATTTAGCAGAACTTGCTATACCAATAAGAAAATGGTTAGGGGTTATACTTTCCGGATCATTAGGGTGATCGGAAACATATGTCAAGGGTCTACTGTTCACAATATTCTCTGCTTCGAGAAGAAGTGTGAATAATACTTCAGGTCTTGGTCGAGTTTCTTTCAGAGTCACTTTCAGACTCTCTTTTACGGATCGAACCATTCGTTCCCAAGCTCCCCCCATGTTAGGAGATGCTGGTGTTATATACTTGAAGTCAATTTCCCTGTTTATTAATTCTTGCTCAATTAGTTTGTAGTTAATTTTTTCTATTTCTTGACGGAGTTCTTTTGCTGCACACTTGAGGTTGGATGCATTGTCGCTTATGATCATTTTCGGTTCTCCTCTTCTGGCTATGAACCTTCGCAGTGCTAATATTGTGGAGTCGGTGTTTAAAGTATCAGCCAGCTCTAAATGGATTGCTCTTATTGACAAACATGTAAAAAGTACTCCATAGCGTTTTTCATTTCGACGTCCAATTGTAACAATAAAAGGTCCAAAATAGTCAAGACCAACATATGTGAAAGGTCTAAGTGGTTTGGTGAGTCGAAATTCTGGAAGTTGACCCATTTCTGGGATGCTGGGCTTGCATGTTCTGATTTTACACAAAATGCAGTCGTGTGCTGCTTCGTTCACAGCTCTTCGTCCTTGAATAACCCAATATCGCTGTTTCATCTCATTCAGTATCATTTCTCGTCCAATATGTCTCATTTTTTGATGATAATGTTTCACCAATAATTTAGTGAAAGGGTGTTTTCTGTCTAAAATTATCGGTTTCTTGACTTCATCAGTGAGTTCTGGAGAATTGTTCGTCCTTCCTCCAAGGCGAAGAATCTTGTCATCATCAAATTCAGGAGAAAGTTGGTAAAGTCGACTTTGTGAGTTCACTGACTTGCCTTTCTCCAACAAACTTATTTCTTCTGCAAAACTTTCGTGCTGAGACCTTATGCACAACAATTTTTCTGCCCTCACAAGTTCTGCTACTGTGAATTCATCTTCTTTCACCTTCATTTCTTTCTGTCCTCTTACTACATTCTTGCATTTTTCCACAAATTTTAGTACATAAGCCGTACTTCTTATGAGATATGTCCATTTCGAAAATCGATTTATGTCCGGTAGAAAGTCAAATTTAATTTTTTTAGAAATATTTAAAATATTTTCAGGTTTCAGTTCAAGATCCTCTTGGTTACAACTCTCATTCTTGTCTTCCTGCGGCCATTGTTCTGATGATAGGTACAGAAAGTTGGGCCCTCTGAACCATGAACTACAAGGTGATAAATTAATGTCTGTGGTATCTCTTGTAGCTTCGTCAGCAATATTGAGATGTGAGGGAATCCAATACCATTCTTCCTGATTACTATTTTCTTGAATTTCAACAATTCTGTGAGCCACAAATGTTTTGAATTTTCTTCCTTCAGAACGAATCCAACTCAGAACTGTCTTCGAGTCTGACCAAAAAAATATTTCCGTGATGTCATAGTCATGTTCTTCCTTAACAGTTTTTGCAAGTCGACTGGCCATGACTGCTGCCTGTAATTCAAGCCTGGGTATGGTCATGGGTTTCAAAGGTGCCACCTGAGTCCTCGACATAACCAGTGAAACATATGTGTCTTCTTCCTTTTGGAATCTGAAAAAGCTGACCGCTGTGAAAGCCTGTTCACTAGCGTCACAGAAGACATGTAGTTGAATTTGGAAGTTCTTGTCATACCTCAAATTGTAACATCTTGGAATTCTAATATTTTTCACATCTTCGAATTTCAAAATCCACTGTAGCCATTTTTTATTCAGAGCATGTGGTATTTCGTCATCCCAAGAGATTCCACTACGCCATATTTCTTGTAATAGAATTTTCCCCCTTATGATAAAATGTCCTAAAAGTCCCAAAGGATCGAAAAAAGACATTACAATCTTTAGGACCTCTCGTTTGGTGGGGTTCCTATGTTTTTCCAAAATATCTTTATCGACTTTGTGAAAAGAAAGTGCAAATCCCAAGGTGTCGTCGTTTGTTGCCCATTTTAAACCCAAAATCCTCTGAGAGTTTGATGATGCAACTATTTTTTCATCCATTCTGAGATGAACTGGAATATTTTGCAAGAGTTTTTCAGAATTGCTTACCCAGTTCCTCAAAACAAATCCCCCTTCTTCATGAATATGGATGACTTGCTTCACTAAGCGAATAGCTTCTTCTCCTGTTTCAACACTGTCCAAGTAGTCGTCCATATAATGTTTTTTTATTATAGCGTTGCAAGCTTCCGGAAATTCTTTTTGAAAATCTGAAGCATTCCTATTTTTTACGTATTGCGCAGAAAATGGCGATGAAATCGAACCAAAAATCATGACCGTCATGGCATAAACTTCTGGTTCTGTTAAATTACTCTTGGAAGGCCAAAGAAAACGTTGTGAATTTTGATCTTCCATTCTGATTCGAATCCTATGAAACATTTCCTCGATGTCAGCCGAAAATGCAACTTGTTTTTGCCTAAATTTCCATAAAATAGTCACAAGTGAGTTGTATAAGTCAGTCCCTTTCAGTAAATAGTCATTAAATGATTGTCCGTCACTTTTACAGGCAGTGTCGAAAACTAGTCTTACTTTTCCAGGTTTGTTAGGATTTACTACCCCAAAATGAGGTAGATACCAAACTCGATTGTTGTCTTGTCTTAATTCTTCGTCGGTCACTTTTCGTGCATATCCTTTTTCTAAATACTCTGTTATTTTTCGTTCGTAGAGTCTTGCAAAGTCAGTGTCTTGTCGTAATTTTCTTTCTATGTACTGTAACCGACGTGAAGCAATTGGTCGACTGTCTCTAGTTTGTACTATGTCATTTTTCCAAAGTAATCCCGTCTCCCATCTTTTGCCAATTTTTCGTGTAGTTGTCTCCGCAATCATTCTTGCCCTTTCTTCTTCTTTAGTCAAATTCTCTTTTTCTATTATTTTTACAACTAAAGATTCAGTAGTGAAAAAAGTTTTCACCTGTTCATGAAGTTCAATATTATCTACCTTCTTACAACATAAATGTAAAACAAAATTTGTATCAACTCTCCCATTGAACAGTTGCATATTTCCATGTACTACCCATCCCAATTTTGTTCGAGATAATACAGGACAATTCTTTGGACCCTCAATTATTTCCCTACTGATTATGAGATCCCAATTGTCTTGCCCCAAAAGAATTTTAGGTTGAACTTCGTTCATTGTTGCAAAATTGAAATCTTGGAGGTGAGTCCACGCTGATTTGATAGCTTTAGAATTTACCGTCTGAACAGGAAGGTCAAGGTCTTTCATAGTGAAAACATTCGTCAATTTATAGCAAGTTTCGTCGTCTCCAGCTATGTCGAAAGTAACTTGTCTCGAAAGGAAATTTTTGCTAGTAGATTTGTCGGTCCACTTTATGTCCAAGTTTTTCGAAACACCCTCTAAATCTGGCAAGTCAGCTAAGTTTTCGTCTATTAATGTTATTGTTGAGGCTTCATCAAATAAGGCATAGGTTTAAATTTTCTTATTTGCTGAAATAATAGTTACAGGCGCAATTCGTAGCAGAATTTCTCGATTACTCGTTCCTTCCAAAGTATGTGCGACAACTTGGGCAGTTGAAGTTACAATAGAAGAAGTATCCTTGTTTTGAAAATCATTATGAAGAAGAGTATGATGATTTTTATTACAACCGGCAACTGCGCATCTTTGTTTCTTTAAGCAATAATTCAATCGATGTCCCTTGTCTAAACAACTGAAACAAATCATATTTTTCTTGACAACTTCCCATCTGTCATCTGTTGACTTTTCTAAAAATTGTTCACATTTTTCAAGTTTGTGACTTTCGGCAGAGCAAAAAATGCATTTTGTCTTATAATTCTTTGTTTTATCCCTAGTCGTAAGAACAGCATGTTTATTTTTATATTTGTTTTTTTCTGTATAATATCCTATATTTTTTGTAGAGCATGAAGCATTTGCAAAACTAGCTGCTTCCGACTTTTGCCAAGCCCAATCTTTGAATATTTTTAAGGAAATATTACTTTCAAATTTGGCAACTTTTTCACCCCAAGCGAGTTGCATACTATGAGGTAATTTCTGCACCAAATCATCTAGCAATTGGGGACAATTCAAATAATTGCTCATATTTAAGCTTTCTAAAGTAGCCACCAGATTTGAAATCGTTTCAGCGAAATGTATCAGTGAATTGAAGTCATTTGATTTCACAAATGGTAAGTTCCTGGCTTCACTTACCAATGATCGTACAATCAAATCTGGTCTACCAAAGCGCCTTTGAAGGATATTCAAAATGTCACACCGATCCTGCAGAAATAAGTAAACCCTCGACTGACCTCCTAGCATCACCCTTCAGATACCGACGAAGTCTACTCAAGTTTTCCTCATTTGATAAACCCAAAACGTTCGTTGTTGATTGGAATTGACAATAAAATCCTGGCCAGTCTCTTGTGTCACCTGAAAAATATGGAAGTTCTTTGTCTATAGTTTGTCTAGCTAAAAACTTCTTCATGTCTGCTTGGAAACTGGAATCGCTTCCTTGGTTGTTCATTTGGACCACATTTTCATGTACGGCTGTCTGACTTTCAGTTTTCTCCAACCATTGAGCAACCTTACTTTTTGCGGAAATCTCGGAAACATTAGCGATGGATTCGTCATTTATACTATCACCAAGATGAGAACCTACCTCTTCATGGATTCTGCTATTTTGCAGTTTCAGTCTATTCTTGATCATTCTCTTCTGAAGATCCAACTTACGCTTCTGCATTTCTTCTTCAGCTGCTAAAATATTTGCCATGGCTTCATCAGCTTCTATTTGAGCTTCCAGTTTTAGTCTTCTAGCGACACTGCTAGATTTAGATGCGGCTGCATCTGATTTTCTCGTGCTTTTGGCTGCACTGACAACTGATAAGTCACCTCCGTCAGTAACATCATCTCGGCGGGTCTGAGATATGCTTTGTGGAGATTCCTTACTCTCAGCTGCTTTCAGTAGTTTGGCTTTTTGTCTGGTTACAATAACTGGATCCATAGAACTTGTTCGGACGGCAGAAGGACCACAAATGTTTAGGCGACGGCAATCTTACCTATAATATATATATTCGGCTCGAAAAGACCACAAATGTTTAGGCGACGGCAATCTTACCTATAATATATATATTCGGCTCGAAAAGACCCGGTTTTAGCAGCTTTTTTGAATGAATAAAGTCTGACAGTTTTTCGAAAAATTTTATTTCAAATCTTTCCATCTGACATACAAATCAACAACATTATAAAATTCAATTCTTTTTCGCTACCGTGTGATAAAAAAATACATTACAGAAAATAAAAAATATAAATCAGGTAAACTCAACAGTGGTACTCTCGTCTGCACTTACGTTCAGATCGTGGAGATTATCACCATTATATCTATACAGGGTGTTTCATAATAAATGCGCAGGACTTCAGGCTGTAACAGTTCGTCCAAAAATATGAAAAAGTTTCTATTAACTTACCCTCTAAAATGCACCATTTTCGAGATACAGGGTGTTGAAATTTAAAAAAATAATCGTTTTTTGCGAATATCTCTGGAACCGTTTATCGCACAGAAAATAGATTTCGTAGGCATTTTCTACTCATAATAAGCTATGTTTTGTGCGGATTTTTTATTTTTTCAAATTCATAATTGGTAAAAATTTTGAAGGGGTAGTGGGTGTCTTTTTCTCCAACTTCTACGCCACTTGAAAAAGTACAGTTTTGAGCCTCCTATATGAACCGCCAATGTTTTCTACACAAAAAGGTATTCTTGGTCATAAGCTCTAAAGTTGACAGTTTTCAAGAAAAATTAACTTGTTGTTGTTTAAATAATGTTTTTTCCTCGAAAAATTGCTGCTTGCATTGAAGCTAACGGCGGACATTTCCAACAATTCAACTGAGTATGATTGTTGTTTTTTTTTTGCAATTAAGAAGTCAACGTTTGGTTTTGTTACTTGTTTAAATAAATTTTGTATAATTAGGATAAAAATTATTTAAAAAAATTTACCATGTTTTTCAACATGAAAGTTGATTCTTCTTGAAAACGGTCAACTTTAGAGCTTATGACCAGGAGTACCTTTTTTGTGTAGAAAACATTGGCGGTTCAAGTAGGCTGCTCAAAATCATACTGTTTCCAGTGACGTAGAAGTTGGAGAAAAAACACCCACTACCCCTTCAAAATCTTCACCAATTATGAATTTTAAAAAATAAAAAATCTGCACAAAACATAGCTTATTATGAGTAGAAAATGCATTCAAAATCTGTTTTCTGTGCGATAAACGGTTCCAGAGATATTCGCAAAAAACTATAATTTTTTTTAAATTTCAACACCCTGTATCTCGAAAATGTTGAATTTTAGAGGGTAAGTTAATAGAAACTTTTTTTCATATTTTTGAACGAGCTATCACACCCGGAAGTCCTGCACATTTATTATGAAACACCCTGTATAATACATACCTATTTCAATTTTCATTCTTACTTGAAAGCTTTGTCAATAAGTTGAAAAACTTTGACATTTAAGTATATTTTGATCTTTAAACGTACAATATTATAATTGCTTTGTTTTTACTGAAAAATTGTTATTTATTCCAGGTCTTCCTGAAGTAGTATCGTCATTACAAGAAAAATCAGCCAACGCCAGCAGTTCATGTCTATCCGTAACCAACTCTGATGTTAGTGATTGTGAAAGCGATATAGATATTGTAGGAGATACAAAACAACTCAATTATGCATACAAAAGAGCTTAATAATGTAGTTAATTCAATCAAGTACCGTTTTTTATGTTTTTGTTGTTTAGTTATGAATGGTGAGGTTCGATATAACCATCAAATATAATTCAGTCTAGTCATTATTTTCCTATTTATAATTTTTCGTTCATTATACCTGAATAAACATGTTAATATTGTATATACAAAGATATATATTTTTTAATTTCATAAGGAAATTAATACCACTGAACTTGAATCTGAAAAATCTCCAAAGATTCCACCTTTCGCCAATATGGCTCTATTCCATCACAGTTATGTATACAGGGTTTAATTATTAATTTAATTGGTAGGTAGAAATTTGTATAAATTGCATGTATTGATGTTGTCAAGTATATTATGTTGTTATTTATTTGTAGTGAGAAACTGTAATTAATATACATTGTTTTAGATATACTCGTATATCTCTTTGACTTCCGAATATAAACGATACGCAATATTATTAATATGATAATGGTAAAACCAAACTGCATTGCAGTTTTTTAGGGTATTTGTAAATAAGTCATGAAATGATAATGACTATTTCACATGAATTACACATCTTTGAAAAGAGAATTCAATTATCTTATCAACCATATGAACTTTGTATTTTCACAATTTTGATCTTTGCCTTTCGAAATTTTCAAGTTGATTGCTCCCAGTGCCATCCCGGTGAACATTCAACTTTACAATTATAAGTCATATAATGGTTTTCATCAGATGTCTCATGCGTTATGTTGAATGAAATCGGTCATACTCATGACTATATGATATACCAAAATTAAACCATTTCACGTCGAACGTTCACTTTAACACATTTCAATTATGTTACATTTTTGATCAAATCAAACGATCAATACTGCATAATCACGAATGTATCATTTGAATGATGATATCTTTGAAGATTGCATATAAACATATTTTTTATGTACTTTTTCAAATATTGTCTCTTGAATAATTTGCAGACATCAAGATAGATATGAAAATATCTAACTTTTTTAAATATAATCGTATATACATCTTCGTCAATATAATCAATATTAGAACCGAATAAATACGTATTATTACATATTTTGCCAGACGTAATTTATATGCCCCAAAAAAAAAATATACTTATTGATTGAAATAATCATTAAAAATTATTATATCATTAGTACATATCTTGAGTGACGATAATTTTAAAAACCAAAATTAGACGTATTATTTATATGTGTTTCCAAGAATCGTCTCTCCATAGTTTTCTTGGCATCAGGCAAAATATGAATATTTTACATATTTCCTAATATAGTAATGAAAATATTATATTCGATCCATTCAACGACCGAATTACTATGTATTTTTGCATACTTCACCTGACGTAAGTTGAATGACTAAAGAATTATATTCATTTATTGATCAAAATAATCGATATAATCTATTCCATCGTGGATACATCTCCTGGGTGATAATAATTTTGAAAATCGAATGTAAACATATTATTTATATATGTTACCAAACTTTGTCTCTCGAAAGTTATCCTGGTGTCAGACAAAATATGTGTACTTTTCGTTTTCTATGATATGGTAATAAAAACGTTTCATTCAGATCAATACATTTTCTGACCAAATAACCATGTATTTTTGCATACTTTTTCTAACGTAAGTTAAATACCTGAACTAATATATGTTCACTTATTGATGTAATTAATCAATAAAAAGTATTATATCATTTATATATCTCTTGAGCGATGGTAATTTTGACAATTTTGAGTAAACATATTATTTATATATGTTTCCAAACATTGTCTCTCCAAAGTATTTCTGGCAACAGGAAAAATATGAAAATTTTACAAATTTCCTAATATAGTAATAAAAATATATTAGATTAGATACATTTAACGACCAAATAACTATATATTTTTGCATTCTTTGCCTGACGTAGATTGAATATCTAAATTTTTTTTTTCATTTATTGATCAAAATAATCGATTTAAACTATTATATCATATACATATCTCTTGAGTGATGATAATGTTGAAAATCGGATATAAACATATTATCTATATGTTTCCAAACATTGTCTAACATTATCTCTCCAAATTTTTCCTGACATCAGGCAAAATATGAATATTTTACATATTTCGTAATATGGTACTGAAAATATCATATTTGAATCGATCCATTTTATGAACAAATAACTATGTAACTTTGGGTACTTTTTTGCATACTTTACCTGACGTGAGTTGAATATCTAAAGAAACATGTTCAGTTATTGTTCAAAATAATCAATATAAACTATTATATCGTTTATATATCTCCTGGGTGATGATCATTTTGAAAATCAAATGTAAACGTATCATTTATATATGTTTACATAAATTGTCCCTTCAAAGTTTTCTTGGTATCAGACGAAATGTGCACATTTTACATTCCTCATAATATAGTTATGAAAATGATTCATTCAAATTGATACATTTTACGATCAAATAATTATGTATTTTTGCATACTTTGTCTGACGTAAGTTAAATACCTTAAAAAATAAGTTTAAATATTGATCAATATGATCAATATGAAGTATTCTACCCAACGATAGGTGTCGCTGCTATTGAAGTTACGAAGCATCATCTCAAACTCAGTAACAGTATATGAATACTATCAAGAGCTTTTGTGAATTGTCCACAATATATGCCCAACAGGTTCATATATCGAGACATAGACATCCACCCAGACTATATGTGGGGACTACTCTAGACAGAGTAGAGACCCACACGAACCCGCTGCTCACGGAGCTCCACGAGAACAGACGTGAGCAAGACGACAGAGACAAATACAGACGTCCAGTAAACCAAGGAGACAACGACACCCCTGAAGAAGTACGGCGGAGGCGAGACCTTCGGCGACGCCAATCTACTTCAACAGGCACCAAATCACGATTAATAATCATGCCTTTATGTTTCAGATACCAAGAAGAACCGACCAAGTAGTAATTTCAGTTAACTCAGCACTCGGCCCTCAGCCGAGAGTTTTTTCAGGCCTTCAGCCAGTTTCAGGGGGGCACCATGCACAGTAAAGTAAAGTCATTGTTTAAAAGTCAACTCATGTCAGATATAAGGGAGCTTCAAGCCGAGAATTGGCTGGGCACTCCATATCAAACGGTCAGATTTTATTCTGCTGATCGCCAGTCATCAGGATGAGGAACCGCTTTAACGAGCGGGGGTGGTGGATAGGGGGGGTGAGCTTTCGAGTACGTACGAGTGCTGGGGAGTTCATCCTTCCGGGCCTCAACCTTAGGGGGTGCATGGTGGGTGAATTGTCCATTAGTTATTGGACTTCTTGGGTTACCATAACATGCACTTAGGGCCTAATAGGCTGCTTGACTGTACCTACAAATATACCATGATAACCATTTTCAGTCTTTCGACATTCTGCATAATACGTCATTTTGACAATGAAAATATGATCAATGAAGTATGACGTTGATTCAACGCTAAAACATGACTTTAATCACTTACTTGATATATATATTATGATATGTTCTATGGATATTGTGCATAATACGTCATTTTGATGATGAAAATGAGATCAATGAAATATGACGTTGATACAAACAACGCTGAAACTTGGGACTTATCGCCTCAGAAAAGTCCGTCGTATTGGAAGCATAAGTTTTGAATCAGTTACTTGACATATGTTATAATATGCTATTTGGACAATGAGCATGATACGTCATTTTGATAATGAAAATATGATCATTGAAGTATGACGTTGATACAACGCTGAATATTGGGACTTATCGCCTCAGAAAATACGTTTGATGGATACATATTGATGATGTTGACCATCATTCATAAGACGTTAAGTTTATGTTCCACATATGTAACAATTTAAAAAATGTTTACCGGGATCTGTCGAGTAAAACTGCAATGTGTCTTCTCTCAAAAAGTAGAATCGGTAATACAATTTAAAATATATTAGATCACATTGTTCCACATCAAACCGTTCAAATTGACCAAGATAAGGATACCATTCTGATACGCACTTATTTATACTTGATATAACGAGAGCATATGGTAAAAACTATCCATCAATTTATATTATTGTTCGAATGTTAATGGCAAACGAATTCCAGAGGGACCTATCGACCGGTCCCTTTGGAATGCGTAATCTAACTACCGCGATCTACATACTATTTATAAACGAAATCTTTCCCTCCTGGCCGTAAATCCCTTCCTTCAGGGTTAGATAGCGTTGTACGACTTTGGCAGATGTACAATTACTGACCCCTGGAATACCGTTTCTTCACTGTAGCTGTTCTTGGTCTGTCTTAGTGTGACCCGGGACAAATGAGTTCAAGGTTCCAGTAGAAGCAAAGAAACAAACTTAAAAAATATATTTATTCATTTCTAAAATATATTCAATCTCAAAATTTTACTTAGCAATACAAGTACCGATGCGCAGTCTGATTTTAAGTCAACTATTGTAAAAATTAAAATGAAGGTCACCATCAGGTTCAGTATGAAAAATATTTTTGAAAAAATGTCATACATTATACATATTTCAATTTTATGAAGTACGGTTGTTAATTTTGTCACAAATTTCCTCAACCTTTTTTCAAATATATGCATCAAACGAACTAATCAAAAATATTTTTCAATCCAGTCACAAGGTCACTTCTAGGATCTCAAGTTTAAAGGGCATGGAACTGGATACATGACATTTTTTCTGGCATTACAATAATGATGTCAATGAATGTCAACGCCAATTATGGGAAATTATGTCTGCGAGTGGATTTTTTTTGTTTCTGGGAATGAAAAAACGTTTCTATGCCTCATCCTGTAAGTATATACACCATAATTGACACAGCATATTATACCCAAAAATCAAGAAAAATCCACTCGAAGACAGTATTTTCCATAATTGCCTTGACATTGTCCTTTTCGTAGCTCAGAGCCTGAAAATAGGTCAAATCAAGAAAGTTGTTTCTTTCCACCTCTAGATTTATGCAAAAATCAAAAAATCTGACGATCCCAAGGAACACACGTACCTATCCAGTGCCTGTCCTTTACCATTTACTTGATAAACACCAGGCATTATGAACAAAAAATATTCTACCAGCTAGTATTGCTTGAAAATTCTCATTAATATATAAATACATAATTTGCATATTTATATAAATATAATATGAATGGGATAAATTGAAGAACCTATATTAATGGGCTAATTGGACAACGCCGTTTGGAAGAAAATATGCAACCGAAGACACTTGTTTCGGGCTTGTTGGCCCTCATCAGCACGGTGTAGCCAAGTGTGAGGATGTGCAACTCTTGGTTGCAAACGATTCAACAAAACAAGCAGAGCTACCACAACCAGACACCCGAGTCCAGGATAAATAAAAAAAGGTTAAAGGATTCGAAATGAGTGTCAACGTGCCCCAAAAAGCATGTCTATGGTTGCAATGGTTGCATACTATCTTCCTGAGGGCCGAGTCCACTAAACCTTTTTTTTTGTAATATAGGTGCCATGATAGAATCCCTTCATTTTTTATATACAGTAATATTCAAAAAGTATGCAACAAATGGAAAAAATCTTTATTTGTGATTTTTCAAAAAGAAAAAAAAGTTGTCATCAACTTAGGCTCGTCTCGAAACCTACTTAGCCCTCATCAGATTATTCAGATATAGTGAGTGATTTTCAGTTTCTTGGATAAACAATTTTTTTCAAAATTAGCAAAAGTTTCAAAAATGTGCACCATACGGAAACTTTTTTATTATCGATTTGTCAGAAAATTTTATTCTTCTTAAAAATTGGTGCATTACGGAATACTTGTATTCAAGTTATCAAAATTCTAAATTTTGAAATGGTGTACAGGAAGGAACAAAAAATAGAATTTTGATTCAAGAGTAAACTACCCTGGCTGTGATTCCTAACAAATACCTTCCATAACTGATTCCCATTCAAATGGCTTGTAAAATTTCTAATAGATCTTTGATAGATATGTGTTGATCACATCTACATCTGACATTTTGTCATTCACGAGTACGAGTACGAGATTTTTCCCTATCACTGTTTATTTGATTTTGTTGTTTAATTTATTTCTGGATTTCATATCACGTGTTGTTTTGATGAAATTATTGAAAAATTACATCTAAATGTTACTTAATTTCAGAAAAATATACCTAAGTTTAGAAATTTAGCTAATTTTGAAAAATGCATTTCTGCAATAAATTGAAAATCACTCAGTATATCTGATAGGGGCTAAGTAGGTTTCAAGACGAACCTAAGTTGATATCAATTTTTTTCTTTGAAAAATAACAGTTGTATTACTAGGGAGGAAAGTGCCACTTTTTCTCCCGCAGGATGTAGTTTACTGCCCGACGCGAAGTAAACATCCAAGGGAGGAAAGGCACTTTACCCCCATGTAATACATATGATTTTTCCTCCTACCCACTCAATAAAACATTTTATTTTGATACAACCGCTTATATTACGAAAATATCCTTTTTCTACAACCGCTTACCAAAGTAGCTTTTGACGCTTTCAGATCTCAACGCAAAGTTACCGTTTCCCGTGAAATGTCATTTTGTGACTTTGTTTGCAAATAGACCTATTCTTACTAGATGGAAAGTATAGACAATACAGTCATGTGTATCTGAGAATCTGCGGTGGTGCAATGGCTAGCGTCTTCGGCTTGTAATCCGAAGGTCCCGGGTTCATCTCCTGGCATTTACAACTTTTTTTTTCTTGTTAGTGATTTGAATTATTGGACATTTAGATAGCTTATACATTTCGGATCGCTATTGAGTGATATTCTCATAAGTAATGTTATGTGCCCATTTGAATGAAGTGTCGATAATTTTTTTTCTAAGAGCTGCGCTTGTAGAAAAAATAATGTGTGTATTTCGAGCACAAAGTGTCATTGTCGTTCTCCAAAGATTAATCTCTTAGTCGAGCAACAATTAATCACTTTGCGCTCTAAATACACAAATAGCTATTAAAGAACTAGAGTAGAACATTCGTGTTTGATATTTACCATAATACAGGATATAAAAGATGTTCTAGAAATTACGGAAACAATTTGATTATAATAGATTCACAAGTTTCATCGTTTACAACTTACTTGAAATGAGGGGGAGGAAAAGTACTTTCCTCCCTAGGGAGGAAAAGTATGAGTTTCCTCCCTGGTTTGAGGGAGGAAAGTGTGTACTTTCTATAGGGGTAGGAGGAAAACATTTTTTTCCATTGTTGCGTAATTTTTGAATATCAATGTCAAAGTAACTACCTAGTTACTCAATACTATAATTCACGCAGAAACTTAACAAAGATAAAAATACGTTCACCTTTTCATTGATAACATTACTTCAACAACACATACAAAATGTAGATAATACTTTGTTAAAAAATTTCAATTTGATTTTAGTACAATTTCATTTCAGTGATATGCTTCTCCTCCGATATGTATAAACTAACCACAATCAGTCAGACTCATCTCCCATAATCATATTTATCATTGATGTAAAAACATTCTTCTATTCAGTGAATCTTACATTGTAGAGTATCTGACAGAAAACAACTGCTTCCACGGCTAATGCTGCGACAGCTATTGAATGACATGACTGATACTGGTGTAACGATCATTTTGCAATCTACAGCAAAAATATGCTGCAGCATTATTTTTTGAAATTATTTAGCCAACTTTACGGCTAGCACTGTGTAATCATCTTCTCACTCATCTTCCAATAGATCACAATGATTGCTTATGTAAGTATACAATCGGCAGTGCTTTGTTTTATGTTTATATCATAAGTACATAGTTTAATCTCCCAAAATCAAGTTATCTGTCTGTAATCATGCAATCTTAGAAGTTTTGAGTGACACTTTCAAATCAATTTCATTATTTGAAAGATTGAATCAAAGTCATGTTTCATGATGAGTGATCTTCTTTGGGGAAACTGCTTTAAACACTCTTTCTCATGAAGTTACGGTATTCCTAGCAATTGTAAAATAATTATTTCGAATTCTAAAATTATTATTGTTATTATTGCTCGGCGCCTCGGCGGGGCTGGCTAGAACCTTTCTGCTCTCCGCCATCAGGTCTATCTCGTGAGTACTCCGTATCGTCTGATGAACTCCTGGAGATTCCTCACGTGGTTTTCCTGTGGGATGATATATTTTGCACTGCAGTGTCCGAAGATATTCATCGTCATGCGAACCAAGGCCAAAATTATTATTACTCTTGTCTATAAAATTTAGAATAATAGTCAGTCATAGTGCTGATTTATGAACCTTTCTTCTAACAATGTCTTAACAATTTTCAATATAAAAAAATGTGTAGTAACTCTTCCTTCCCACGCATATTTTCAAAAAAGATTGAAAGCAGGCTGAATCTTCCTGAGTAGCTTCATTTTGCCGAGACGCCCAGCTTTTTCCTCTACGAAAATTATCGATGATGGTAGCTAATAAAATGCGCAGGCGTCAATCATGTCGATTTGATGAGTGCAAAAAAGTCATTAATAACAGTTTGTTTTTCAGTTGAACCTAGAGATAATTCGATAAAGTACTCGAAAAAACTTTTGTCCTACAAAATGGATGGTAAGACTGAAGAGTCTCCCACTCCCAACATGTACCAATGACGTGGTCATCAGAAATTATTAGTAACCAGCATGGGACATTGTCTTAGGTAGGTTTTCCCAGTCCTACGTGCAAAAGCCGTAGTATTCAGGGTGCTCCATTGTGTTCTTGTACAAACTTCAAATGATGAATTTTTGACTGATTACAGAATGAAAAGTTGACTACCTTGTAGAAAAACAATTTCGTTTTATCTGTATTATGAAACATATTTCTTACGAATATCTGTAATGCCCAGTCGCTCACTAGTTCAATATTGGATATGAATGGTATGTTGATTTTTTTACAGTCAAATTTTTTCAAAAATCTGAAAATTCATGTGTCGCCCTCTAGCGCCGAATCTGGTCATACGATCGAGTAGGGCCAATGGAGACTTTTACTCGGAATAGCTCCAGCTACAACATACCAAAAATTCAGCCATTTTCACTAAAAGACTTTTTTTGATCAAATGTGTGCTGGGTCCTTTGATGATAGTTGCATAAATTGTTGTTGAAAATTAATTTTTCCGTTAACCAGATGTCGTTCCCTTACGAACGACAGTCCTCAAAAGACGAAACTTGTGCGAGCCAAGGACTAACGAATTCTTACTTTTTACGTGTTATTCCACTTTCTCGGGCCATCACAGAAATACCTGCAGTCGCTGGGCATCGAACCCACGACCGGCGACCAGAGTGGATAAAAGATCGGTACTTTAACTACTTGGCCTCTTGACCCCCGTAAAATATAATATCTTCTTTCGAACTGAACTTTTTGAGGCCTCTGGAGACACCATACATCCTATTTTACCGTAGAAGATCTTCACAATTTGTCTGACCTCTTTGAAAGTTTTCAATTATAAATTTCAGCTTTTCAGACGATGTGGTGTTTCAGGTTTTTCGGGGTTTCCCTGCACCTGTGAAAGCGAATGCGTCATCATTTAAGCAGCTCCGGAGGGCAGATTGGTTATTTCAATGTTTTTCCTTTGTTATTGTTGTTTTCATTAGGTATGTTTATAAAAATTATGAACGCTAAACAAAATTTCCCAGTTTTTTCATAAACTTTTCACGTAAATTATGATATTTTTGAATTGAACAAACAATTATAAATTCAAAGTAACATTACTTTACGAATAAAAGTATATTAAATTAGCTAAACCACAATTTCAAAATAATTCGTTATTTTGAATAATTTTTGTAAGACTATCGATACCTATCTGTTTTTTTGTAGGACACTGTATTATTTAGGTGAAGAATACACTAACCTTTCATGTGTTATCATTGTCCTACAGTTACTAATATTTTTTTTTTACATTCATGCAAAACAAACAATAATTTGAGCAAATTCATCAAAAACAATAAAACTAAAACCCAGACATCACAAAAATCTGGGGTTTACAAAATAAAATGTGGAGATTGCCCTAAAATATATGTAGGTAGAACTTTTAGAAATTTCAAAACCCGCATTCTTGAACATAAAAGAAGCTTTGATAACCACAAGAGAGATTCAAATCACCTTATAGATGAAAACCATACTTTTGATCCAGATTTTGAAATTTAGCATTCAGAAAGAAAAGGCTTAAAACTTAATTTCTTAGAAGCACTGGAAATCAGCAAAAGAAAAAAATCCAATAATTTACTCAATGACCAGGTAGATGTTAATCTCTTCAATAATTAAGTGCATCTTTGTGATATTACCCTGAATTTCCTATATTAAGGAAACTACCTGTTTATCATCATGCTACCATTTTATAATTAATACCTTCTTTTTACTTACCAATTTCACCCTGTATACCTACAAAAAGTCATCAACACTAGTTTTAATTAAAAATTGGGGTTATATATATTATGTAGATGTCACAAGTTACTGTCTATAAAAAATATACATTCACTATATAAAAAACATTTATAATCATTGATAAAATAAGAAGAAAATCATATACATTCACCCGTATCATTGAACCAAGTGTTTGACTTTTTCTAATTTTTATTTTATTTTCTACATTCATGCAAAAAGCAAAACTTTATTGAACTATATTCAGTGGAAAAAGAAGTTCTTTATTGCACTAGTGCAATAAAGTTTTTATTGCACTCATCTGTCATTCTACTTCAACGTGCTGTCATCATGACAAACATAAACGTTTAAACCTACTACATATTTAGCAGATATTCTGTGAGATTGGCAATAGGTACTTCACTACGAAATATTCATATTGAAAATTGCACCAATTGTTCATTCACTTTCAACATTGAGGGTAAAAATAAAGTTTGAGTTAAATTGTTCGTAACGTATTAGTTCCTGTTTCAATGCAAATCGATATTAATAATAAAGTATTCAAGTTGCGCTTTTCATTTTCCTACACCTAGTGCCGCACATGCTTTTTGCATGTTGTATGCAACTCGTGCAAAAATTGTTTATTGCACTCGACGTGTTGTCCAGCTCGGCCTAACGGCCTCGTCGGACAATTTCACGTCGAGTGCAATAAACATTCACTTTTTGCACTTGTTGCATAAATAACTATTTTTACCATGGAATTGACAATTTCGGAGCGTAGGACCGGGAACACCTACCATTTGTAGGAAAATACGACCAATCAATTATACAAATATTAACCAAGCAACGGTAAAAAAATCCGCTGGTTACTAATGATTTTTTATGACCACGTCATTGGTACTTGTTGGGAGTGGGGGACTCTTCAGTCCTACATCCATTTTGTAGGACAAAAGTTTTTTCGAGTACTTCATCGAATTATCTCGAGGTTCAACTGAAAAACTAACTGTTATTAATGACTTTCTTGCACTCATCAAATCAACATGATTGACGCCTGCGTGGTTTATTAGCTACCACTATCGAGAATTTTCGTAGAGGAAAAAGTTGGGCGTCTCGGCAAAATGAAGCTACTCAGGAAGATTCAGCCTGTTATTAATCATTTTTGAAAATAGGCGTGGGATCCTAGTATATTAGTTCCGTTTCCTACAATATTCTTTCAAGTAATTTTGGCACCTGAAAATATTTCTCCTGCCGCGTTTATGAGAAATGAGTCAACAAATTGCTACTGAACCTCGTCTAATATTAACTCCTCTGTTCGCTTTCTTCGTGCACATTGAGTATCTCCTGACTCGTATAAGGTGGGGGCGGTTCGCTTATTATCCTGTTGCTCCTCAGTACGTCCACATACGAAGGGGGCTGATCTGTGAATCCCTCAGCCACCACCGATGAGGCAAAAAGCAAAGGATCGCTCACTTCTGAAGTATCCACTATAATATTGGGGCGGGGAGTTCTAGAGCCATTGCGTATAGTGTAAATGTTGGTTGGGTTAAAGTTGGCACGAATTATGTTGACATTCGTTTGGTTACGGAGAGCTATGTTTTCGCATAGACTGTGGCGTTGCTGTTGCAGAGCTGTTTTTTTGGCAAAAATCATCACTTTCGACACGATCAGCAGAAGGAGAACGATTGAGAATAATATGCTCACGATACCTGAAAAAAATCCAATGTGAAACATAGGACGGGATTCATTTTTATAATAATTAAATTCAAGAAGAATTTTTCTGGACTTTCGTTGTCTAAAAAACAAAGAAAATTAATTATCTGCTTTTGATGGAGGCAGTTAACATCTCAGGTTTATCTATAATGACGAAATCTTTGGGACCGATGGGGATATATCAAGTGCTTATGCAAATTACTTCCAGTCAGTGTATACTGTTGGATTATTGTTCAGTATTTTGGTTTTAGAAGTAAATACGTTCGTTGAATTGATAATTTTGAACTATATTTTTGACTTCTGTACTAAATGTATTTTTGACGTTACATGTCATCATAACATCTGCCACCTTGATATAATGTGAATTAAAGCGAATAGTTCCAGTGGCGTAGTCAATAAAACTTCACTATAAATACGAACACTTTTAAAGTCATGAAAACAAGTTAATTTCCGAACATGCCCCCCGCCTTGGAAGTCCCGAGCGGGCACTTTCAAACCTGGTCTGGTTCTGGGAGTGGACACAACTTGGCGTAGGACCATTTGATGTCTCCTGTTGTGGTCTTGATGGAAGCGACTCTACTTACACCATCCTCGCCTGGATATAATTTTATTACGCGTTCTAGTTTCCATCGTAGAGGAGGAGAATTGTCATATTTGATGAGGACCATGGAACCTAATTTCAGTTCACCCTGAGTTGTTTTCCATTTCGTCAGTTGTTGAAGCTCGGATATGTATTTCTTCTGCCAACGTACCCAAAAATGTTGTTGGCATTGTTGAATTAATTGTAGACGGGACAATCGGTTCATCGGAATTTCTCGATAATCTGGGTCTGGTACGGCAACTAAAGGTCTTCCTACCAGGAAGTGAGCCGGGGTTAAAGGGATTAAATCGTTAGGATCGGAGGAAAGTGGAAAAAGAGGGCGTGAATTCAACACTGCCTCTACCTGCACCAGGACAGTGTTTAGCTCCTCGAATGTGAGTTGTGCATTTCCAACTACCCTTTTTATATGTGCTTTACTAGATTTGACTCCAGCTTCCCATATTCCGCCAAAATGGGGAGAATATGGGGGAATGAATTCCCATTGAATATTATAATCGGACAAGCAGTCCCCGAAATAGTTTTTATGCTCTACTAGAAAATTTCCTAATTCTTTCAATTCAGACCTAGCTGCGATGAAGTTAGAGCCGTTATCAGAAAATAAACGAGCTGGCTTTCCTCGACGAGACATGAATCTCTTTAAAGCCATCAAAAAAGAATCTTTTGTCAAGTCAGTGATAAGTTCCAAGTGTACCGCCTTGGTAGCGAAACAAATAAAAAGTCCTATGTAACATTTCGTGATTCTAGAACCGCGTCCTTTGCGGTCTTTCACAAAAAAAGGACCTGCATAGTCAATACCCGTAGTATTGAAGACTGGACCTGGTTGAAGTCGAGGCTCAGGTAATTGACCCATTTGCGGTTGTATAGTTTTCGGTTTGTTTCGGAAACAAATTACACAGTGCCTCACTACTCTTTTTGAGAGGATCCTACCCCCTATGGGCCAAAATTTTTCCCTCAATGATGCTAATAGTTGTTGAGGCCCTGCGTGCATGAGCTCAATATGTTCTTTTTCGAAAATAAGCTTAGTTAAATGATGATCAGCACTCACAATTATTGGATGCCTTTTATCAATGCTGAATGCTGAGTTTTGTAAACGACCACCAACCCTCAGAATACCGCATTCGTCTAGAAATGGATTGAGGCTCAATAATTTGCTATTTCGCTGTAATGGTTTACCATTTTCAATATTTCTGATGTCAACACCGAATGAACTGATTTGCGCTAGTTTTAAGAGGTGTTTGAAAGAATCATTGATTTCCATTGCAGTTAAAGTACCGAAGGCACGGTTGCCCTTTTCTATCTGACAGCTATTTTTGAATCTCAGCATCCATGCTACCATTCGTTTCAATTTGATCAGTTTGGAAAAGTTTTTGAAAGGAAAAATGTCAACTTCTTGTACTAAGAAAGATTGAATATTTTTTCGTACGTCGGGTAGCGCATCTGTTTTACATTTGTCTATTTTAGTTGGCCAATTAGAGGAATTTTCTTTAAGCCAGGATGGACCATGCCACCATAGCTGTAAATGTTTTATCTCATCAGGCAATGCGCCCCGAGATAGTATGTCCGCGGGATTGTCTTTATTGGATACATGTCGCCATGTATCAGTGACTGTTAACTCTTGAATCTCCGCGACTCGATTACTCACGAAAGTTTTGAGTTTGTTAGGAGATGTTTTCAACCATCCCAGCACAATGGTCGAGTCAGACCAAAAAACTCTTTCATCAAATTTTAAACGTAGTGCATTAGTAACCTTACTCGCTAGTCTCGCTAGAATCATTGCTCCTGATAATTCTAAACGGGGTAATGTCACCGTTTTTAACGGAGCCACCTTCGTTTTCGAGCAGAGTAAATTCACTTCAACGTTTCCATGTTGATCTGTAGATCTCAGGAAGATGCATCCACCGTATGCTTTTTCAGAGGCGTCCGCGAAGCCGTGCATTTCAATACAGAGTGGATCATTACAAAATACGTAGCGACTGATACGTAATTCATTCAGAGCCCGAAGCTTATTTCGGAAATCTGTCCAAAACGAATAGATATGTGACGGTAAGCTTTCGTCCCATGTAATCTTTTCTAGCCACAATTCTTGTAAGAGTATTTTGGCGAGAATAATACAGGGGCTTAGAAGACCAAGAGGGTCAAAAACTTGTGCAATACTTGATAATATAACTCGTTTTGTTAGTTTTTGTTTAAGTGTAACTTAAACCTAAGGTTTTTGCATTTTCGTTATCACCGAATTTGATTACCTTCGTAAGACAATCGTTTTTATTTACGTATTTTAAAACTTGTTGATCATTCGAATAGAATTTTCTCAAGTTGAAACCTCCCTGCTTCAAAATATCATATACACCCTTTGCTATGAGCGCTGCTTCCTCGATGGAACTTGCGCCCGTTAAAAGGTCATCAACATAAAAATCTGATTCGATGATTTGTGATAATTCTGGATGTTTTGATTTGTTTTCGTGAGCTAATTGGAAAAGACATCTTATTGCTAGAAAAGCTCCGCTTGTCGTACCGTAAGTAATTGTGTTTAATTCGAATATATCTAGTGGATCGTCTGGGTTTTCGCGCCAAATAATTCGTTGTAAGCATCTTTGCTCAGGAGTGATTAATATTTGACGATACATTTTTTCGACGTCCCCTGAAACCACATATCGGTATTGTCGAAATCGGAGCAATATTGACAAGAGTTCACTTTGTATTGACGGTCCCGCAAGCTGAAGGTTGTTGAGCGAAAAGCCGCTGCTTGA
This sequence comes from Chrysolina oricalcia, assembly GCA_944452925.2. Classification (NCBI taxonomy): domain Eukaryota; kingdom Metazoa; phylum Arthropoda; class Insecta; order Coleoptera; family Chrysomelidae; genus Chrysolina; species Chrysolina oricalcia. The sequence continues at coordinate 637,286 of OX101810.2, forward strand.
AGGAGCCGAGGCGTCAAAAACGACCCTCAACTTAGTTGTTAAACTTTCTTCTTTTATAACTCCATGATGGGGCATGTAATAGCAAATTTGTGAAGAATTACTCATTTCATCACAGTTTTGGATTTTAGACATGTGCCCTAAATTTTTATACTCGTTCATGAATTTCACATATTGTTCTTTGAGCTTGTGTTGTTTCTGGAATTTACGCTCTAACGCCAGAAAACGGTGCTTAGTATGTTCGTAAGAATCACCTAACTTTTCAACCGAATCCTTTAGAGGAAATTTGACAATGAGCCTACCACCATCAGAACGTTTAGTGTTATCTTTGAAATGATTTTCACAAGTTATATCATCATTTGACAAAGGTTTTTCAAATGAACACTCTTCTATCTCCCAGAAACGTAATAACTGAGTTTGAATGTTAACATCTTGCAAAAAATTACAAGAAGTTGCTAGAGATTGACTTTTGCCACACGGGCCAGAAACGATCCACCCTAATCTTGTTTTTTGCAATACAGGTTTGTTTATCCCTAATGAAATTTGCCCTATGCACAACAAATTCCAAAACAAGTTGGAACCGATTAGCATATCTATTGGATGTGGTTGATGGAAGGAAGGATCTGCTAATTTGAGGTTTTTAGGAATATTGAGTTCTGAAATATTCAAAGCAATGCTTGGTAGTTCATTTGTTATTTGTGGAATGACGAAACATGTAATATCAGCTGAAAATGCATTATGAAGTGAATGAATTTTCACCCTACATTTTGCATGGATGTTTGAAATCGATTGATTGATACCTAAGACTGATATATCCACTTTGGAAGTATTCAAGTTCAATCTTGAGCATAGATTTTGCGTAATATAGCTAGACTGAGAACCCGAATCAAGTAACACTCTGATAATATGAACTTCTCGTCGCTCATCTATCAGTTGGACATATGCTGTTGACAAAAGAACATATGAATCAGAAATATGCGAAGACAGTGTTGTCACATTCTCAACTATTGTTGAATCATCAGTTACCAAGGCACTAGAAACTGTTTCATCCTTGTGTAATAAAGTATTGTGTTTCAACCCGCATTTTCTGCATGTACCCCTACGGCATACTTTTTCACTGTGTCCAGCTCTAAGGCAATTTTGACATAATTTTAGTTTTCGCAGTTTTTCTATCTTCTTGTCAATAGAAAGTTTTAGAAATTCGTCACAGTTATGAATATAATGCTCTTCGCTGCACACTTTACATTTAATATTGTATATTGGTTTTGGTTCATTTTCTGTGGCAAGAAAACCCCTGACACTACTACCCCTTTGTGTTCTATTTTGTTGTAACGTTTCCAGAAAATCAGCTCGTGATTTTAAGAAAGATTTAAAATCATCTAATGAAGGCACACTATTACCAGCTTTAGATTTTTCCCACTCCCTCAATGTGAAATTATCTAATTTTGTTGTTACTAAGTAGACAATGAGTGTGTCCCACTGCTCTGTGGGCTGTTCTAGCTGTTCTAAGGCGCGCAAATTTTTAGAAATCGTATGAATGATTTTTCTTAAACCATCCGCTGATTCTTTCTGCAAAATTTCCATATTGAATAATGCCTTTACGTGGTTTTGTACTAATAATCTATTATTATTGTACCTATCGAGTAGCGCCTGCCACGCCACTGTATAGTTTTTTGACGTAAGTTCAAGTGATCGAATTACCTGAGCCGCGCCCCCCTCCAAGGCGGCACGCAGATAATGAAACCTTTGTATTTCATTTATTACATCATTCGTATGAATAAGAGATTCATATGTGTCGCGGAATTCCAGCCAGTTTGAATAATCCCCATTAAATTTGGGCAACTGTATTGTTGGTAATTTAATGTGATTGTTTGATACTTGATTTAAAACGACACTTTGTGTTCGAACTGAGTTTTTGGATGAGATTTTGTCATTTTCATGTTTATTTTCGAATTCAAGAATAATGAACTTTGCTGTTGAAGTTAGCGAATAGAAGCTTTCTTCAAAAGATTGCCTTTCTTTGTATTCATTTTCTACATCTTGAGAAGAACATTCGATTAAATTTTGAGTTTCCTCAAATTCAATCATTATTTGCTGTATTCTTTCTAATCTGTCTCTAAGCTGAATTATATCTAACTCTAAAATATCTTTTTTGTTTTGAATGTCACAAAGATACTTCGAGAAAATTGTTAATTTTGCTTTAAAAGACCCTCGTTTTCTGATATTTTCACTCATTGTGCCTCTTATTGTTTGTTTAGACAATATTCGACAAAATATACCTACTTTGAATCAAATTCAGGCTTATTTTATAAGACCGCTAAATTTAATTCCTCGCAAATATGTTCATGCAATCGTCAATTTTCGGGAGAAAACGATGTCCCAAAGCAGGCAGAACAATGAAGAATATGTTTAGGATTAGGATAGGTTGGAAATAAGAACGGACTCACTTTGTGCCTGACTACTATTATGAACTCGCAATGGATAGAATCGGTAGATGTCCGAATATTGTTGTTGGATCTGCCGGCTACCTGCGCGCTGCGCGTCTTGCTGACAAGCGTGACTCCGTAAATGACGCTTTGGATTTTACAAGCTTAGCAATACAACTTTACCACTAAGCAACCACGCTCTGCTACCATAAATATGTTGGATTATTGTTCAGTATTTTGATAATTTTGAACTATATTTTTGACTTCTGTACTACATGTATTTTTGACGTTACATGTCATCATAACATCTGCCACCTTGATATAATGTGAATTAAAGCAAATAGTTCCAGTGGCGTAGTCAATAAAACTTCACTATAAATACGAACACTTTTAAAGTCATGAAAACAAGTTAATTTCCGAACATATACTAAAAGTATTGACTTGGGAATTAGTGGATCAGGGGAACAATTTTAATTTTATGTTTCCAAATGGAAAGATCATGATATGGCTACATGGCCAAAGAGAAAGACAGATAGTTCCTTCACAAGTAGCCAAATTGAAAAAAACATGTTCCAATCTGTAGGAAGTGATCAGGTATGGAAAAAACTGAAATTATATCGTTTAACTGATACTCTTTGGATTTCCAAGCCTACCAAGCTTCGAAAGATTATCGAATTCGGGTAACAGCCAACTTGATGTTTTTCAATAAAATGCAATCCATCTGCGAATTGAGAAACGAATGCCACTTTGTGATACACGGTTGAATAGAGAATTTCAAGACAAATAAAATAGGCTGGATAAATATACAGGGTGTCATTCAAAAAAAAGAAGTTGGAGTTACTGCCGATCAAACAGGTAGTTGAAAAAAGTTGTCGTTAGAGTCAAATGAAGCGCTATCATTGATTACGTAACTTCTACAAATTTCAAATCTTCATCTCTTCAAATAAAAAAACTACAGGCTGCTACATGTCTGCTGTGTCACCCGGTATTTTGCTCCTCTTCCATTAGGTCTCATGGTGTTAATTTTTTTTTTTATCTCAAAAATGCATCAGAGAGAGGAGACTGTAAGGATTTGTAGCTGGGAAAATATCTGCTTTACCAGATACCTAGAATCATCCTTAATGTTTCCATAATAGAGATTTGCAGTAAACTATAGCAGTAACATTTTGAAAAATTCAGCAATGTGGTGAATGTTACATTAAATTAATGAAATATCTGCTGCAATCTGATTCAGTATACTCACAAACTGATATAAATAAATATCTTGCTCCATTCTGTTGACTATGACTCATATTCGGATATCCGTATTCTAATTCTTCATAGGCTACAGCAAAAATAAATATTAAAAACAGATAACTTTCCCACAAGTTCCACAAAATATCTACCTTCTGAAATTATCGACTGACAACATTTAGGCCTATTTGTTACTGTACAATTCAAGTCATGATGTCTATCACAACACCATACACTCGGGATACATCTCCCATCATCACATGGAATTTTATCTAAAAGTGCACTTTTGGAGACATTGTAATTGTATTGGGTGCTATAATACCTACCTTTGCAGGGATCACTACTGCACTGTTCAAGAGATTCATCAGATTCATCTTTACAATCAGGTTTCCCGTCACAGACATAGTGGCCTATGATGCATAACCCAGTAGAAACACATTGAAACATTTGGTCATTACAAAATATTGTTTCTCTCATAGGTCGAATATCGTTTTTTTTCACATTGTCAATTACCAACACTGTTACGTTCTTCAACAAATTGAATTTTCGGCTGATGCAGTAGTAGTTGCCTTTGTCTTCGGGTAACAGGGGATTGAATCTTTTTTCTGATTTATTAATGCCTCGAATACTGTGTATAATTGTGTTCAAACTGAAATAAAAAAGGCGATTTTAGATTTTACTCTCGGTATGTAGATGGCGATATTACCTTGTTTGATTCGATAAGTTTTCCCCCTTTACCCAGGTAAGACGGTCATCCATCGAATTATTTGTATCATTATTCACGATAAGTTCGCATAATAAAGAAAATGACGATCCCGCTTTTTCCTCAACAATGTCATTGACGGGAATGAAAAATTCATCATAATTTTTTCCGATACGTAACTGCAGTTCAGCTGAAAAAGAAAATGCAGAAGTATTCAGTTTATTTACCAGAATTACAAGAATACAAGCCTACATAATCAACATAACCTAGTTGAGATTATAAAAATCTAGAGATTTGTTGAACTCACCCGATCCACAAGTTATTCCTAAAACTAAAATACGAATTGAAAAACTATACATTTTAAGACATCTCCAATAATTCGGTATTTGTGTTTGTTAAATTGACATATCGAAAGTCATAATAATAAAATTATACTTCTATTCCATTCGTTATGTCTAATTCACCGTTAGCGTGAATGTAACTTAAAATTTAAGATGAATCTGGGATGGAGACATAATTTTTATAATTTACCATAATTAATGTTATACTTACTTTTGTTTTGGATTTAATAACAAATTTTTGGAAATTAATGACTAATGACTTCATTATAAATAGGTGAAACCATTCTTTGTACTATGATTGTGCTAAGTATTGTCGTTGTATTCAAATATACAAAATAATCATGAAATAATTCAAATCCATGTAGGCAAATGCAAAGTTTGAAGATCTTTCAACATCAACTTCAACATTTCAAAATAAAAACACTCAGCATCCACAATTCCATAGTTTAATTCTTCAAGTTCATAGACATCAAAATTGATACAATTACCGGATACAGAAATATAAACTAGCTCGAAATTCACAGACTTGCACAGAGAAGGTAAGCACTTTTATGCGTGCAGCGACCTAACGAAAAATGCAAGCTCATCATATTGTTTCTCTATAAATACACCTTTTGGGCAGGTCAAGATTCATTCATGATTTCATTCTTATCACTCGTCACTCGTCAGCTGAGTTAAAGACAGCTCGAAAATTAATTAAGTATTACTTGAAAATGTTTGGCATCTCCCCATCTCTGGCTCTGCTGGTCACCAGCACATTGTAAGTAGTATTTTATGTATACCTATATTTGTTCATAATTCATTTGTTTAGTTTTTGTCCTGCTAGTGAGCAAGCTTCGTTCTTTTATTCAATTTTCTTGTTTCAATAAATGTTAATTTGTTTTAAAAAATGAGTTCTTTCATTATTTGGATGAATGTGGGTTGGGTGAATTACAGCTAAAAATCCTCTCGAAAAAAGCCAAGCGAGTTCTGAGTTGCGACACTATGTTGCAATGTAGTTTCTCATTTGAAGTCACCGCGATACCTTCCGTATGGTTTTGGGGAAGATGAGTTTCTAGCTAGCCAATAAAACAGTTGAATGTATTCTACACCATTTAGCACTCAATATCAGCAAAACAGCATTGGTAAAATTTACAATTCACAACACCACCGAAACTTTCAAAATCTATGAAGACAGCCAACTAGAGATGACATCCAACTCAGTAACGAGAATGCTGGGTCTTACTCTAGATTATAAACTCACTTGGAGTCCTCATATTGATTCACTATGTGATAAACTGAGAAAGAACTGTTACGCATTGAGATTTATGTCAAATCATTGTGGAAAGGAAGTTCTATTGAATCTGTATCATGCCACTATTGGCTGTCACTTACGCTATGCAATCTTGAGCTGGGGTATGAGCTCTTCTGCTGAAAGAGTATTCATTCTGCAAAAATATGCTGTAAGAATAATTGCCAAATTAGGATGGCGGCAGACATGCAGAAATTCTTTTAGAGAACTAAAAATACTCACAGTTGCCGGTCTATATATATATATATATATATGAGATGTGCATATACGTTCATAAAAATAAACAAAAATTTATGGCAAATCAACAAGACCATCCATATCCAACTAGAGCTAGAAGTTTACTAATACCGAACCCCCACCGAACCTCTCTTTACCAAAAGAGTTATCTCTACCTCGGACCGAAACTGTATAACAAGTTAGATACGTCTATTAAGGATTCAGTGAATATTTCCATATTCAAGAGGAAACTAAAAGCATATCTTATAGAAAAAAATTGCTACACCGTTGAGGAGCTTTAATAACAATTTTTATAAAATGTAACTTATCTTCATATGTTTTAGTCAATTTTTTCATGTCAATTTATTGTTTTTATCTATATATTATTTGTTTTTACACTGACGTCTTCCTTGTTATTGTACAGAAATATTAATTGTGATAATTTTATACTTTTTAACAAGCGAAATAAATATTATTATTATTATTACATCGGATATTTCATTATTGCCATTGCAAGCCAAGGAGACTAAAATTTAACAAGCAAGCGATTCGGTGTTCAAACATCGAATCCTTAAGGCTCATTCATACCCTTGCGAGTATTTGCAATTTTAGTGCGATTTGACCACCGATCTGTAATATAACTACAGATCGGTGGATTTGACTCATTCGGTGAAAAATGGCGGGGAATGATGGATCATAACATGTCAGTATTTTTTTAACAATATATGAATTAGGATGGATTTAGCGAGGGACAATATATGAAAATATTGAGCATAACCCTCAAAATATGCAACCGTAGACACGTGTTTCGAGCTTCGGCTCTCATCAGTACGGTAAAATCAAGTGCGAAGATGGACAACACTTGGATGTAAAAAACAAAAATACACGGAAGTATCGTGGTGACAGACCGTCATGTTAGAACACTATTAAACGTCACTTCTCTTCCACTAGTGGCACTGGGTTGTAAGAATGAAATAAGACTACTCACAAAAGTGTCAATTGTCATGTCTCAACTTAACCTCAAACTCTTCTACTCAGTCGTCTCAGTCATACAAAAACACTAAAAACGGTCAAAAACAGCTCAAAACTCAATTGCTAAAGTTAATATGTGTTATCTTCTAATTATAAGATGGTCATAATAGAAAATTACGTAGAAACAAAAACCAATAATAGTGTGATTAGGGATAGAGATACAGTAACAAATTTTTTAAAATGAACTATTGTAGCATTTGTCAGCAAAGTAATAACTGCCCCAGGAGTTTGGATGATGTAGATGAAAAGGGGGTAAAATGGTTTACAAAGTTACAATCTATTGTTTCTGAATTGGTAATGGGGATTTCTTCAAATTGTTATTCATTCTTTTTATTCTGGTTATTTCAAACAGGAACACTCTGAAGACTGTCTCATATGTAATGCTTGCATTCAAGAAGTGGATTGCTTTTTGAAATTTAGAAATCAACTCTTAGATCTCGTCTCAAGGCAAAGAAAAAAATCAATTCAGAGGGAAGATGAATATGATGATAATGATTGTCTGGACCATGTGAAATTGTTAACAGATGACCAAGAAATTGATGGCAACCAAAGCCCTCTTCAAAATGATTTGGAAAGTGTAACAAAAATTAGTAAAGAACTTCAACGTGATGGAAAGGTAAACTTTGTATCTGATACAAAGTTATCTAATATTGCTCAAAATGAAACTTCTGAAGCAAATGAAGAAATTGATGAGTACTCTTGCACCAAGGATGTTTGCCCAAATCAAGAATACAAAACAGACAACACAGAACAAGAAATCTATTCTAATGGCATAATAGAAGAAAGCGCTTCAAAAAAAAGGCGAGGACGAAAACCTAAAAGAATTTGCACATGTGAAGTTTGCGGAAAACAATTTGACTATATCAAGGATATAATAACTCATTGTATTTCTATACATTCCATGGACAAAAAAAGTGTCAAACCATACTCTTGCAACAAATGCTCTCAGCGTTTCACTTCTTTTGCAAACTATGATCAGCATCAAAAGTATCACAATAAAAATCGGGATCATATGTGTAGCTTCTGTGGAAAAGATTTCATAACCAAAAGTGATCTTATGGTTCACGAGTATACTCACTTCAATCTTAGGAACTATAAATGCTCAAAGTGTGACAAAGCTTTCAACACTAATAAGAATTTGAGAACTCACATTTTGGTAGTACACACAGAGAGCTCACTTTGGAAATACGCTTGTTCAGTTTGCCAAAAAAGATTTCCGCTCAAGAGCAATTATGATCAGCACATGAGACGGCATTCTGGAGACAAGCAGCAGGTGTGTCACGTCTGTAGAAGATCATTTGTGACCAGTAGTGAGCTGAAGAGACATATTGTGCTACACACCAATATACGACCTTTCAAGTGTGAATATTGTAAAAAAGATTACAAGGAATGCAGAACTTTGAAAGCACATCTGAAACAGGTTCACTCCGTGGGAGATGCTAAGCTTCCTGTGAGGGAGAAAAAATTTGTATGTCATATTTGCCCGAGTCAGTTTTATGACAAACAGAAATTGTCGAGACATTTGTGTAGTCATTCTGGTTTGAAGCCATTTGGCTGTAGTTCCTGTGATAAAAAGTTTACTGATAAGTCATATTTGAAATATCACATGAAAAGTTTCCATAATGTTATAGACTACATTATGTAGTCACAAAGTGTTCAATCCTAAAGATATTCAATGTATATTGTATCAGTTGCTAATACCCATTGTAATATACTGATTTAATACTGATAATGCCATTTGATGACGTTGATTTACACAATTATCATTATTACAAAGGTAACTAATGAAATAAAAAGTAGTAGACTACATAGCTTTATATCCCTATATCAAACTTGGCTTACATTGAGGAAGTCCATGCCAAAATCTTTACTGCGCGACCTTTTCAAATCTACTACAATGAGGACACGGTACTGAAAAGAGACCATTGCATTGCTGCCAGAAGTGGCTAATTATCGATAGTTTATATTATTATTTTTATATCGATATTATTGACTGTTTTTTACAAAACTGTGCAAGTGAAACACAAATGTCATCTAGGCATGGGCAGGGTTGCCATTGTTGCCAACCACAAGTACACCAACGTCACCAACTAACAAGAGGCGAAAGCTTTGTCGGAACCTTTGGGCTTTGACAAAGAGTTTTGATGTTGAGTACACTCGATTTTGAGCGGAAATCACAGAACTCATACTTATATCTTATGACGATATAAGTTTGAGTTCTGTGGCGGAAATACGTCACAACATTGAAAGATAAACTACCTGATACACTGAGAAAAGTACCACAAGTAGTGATTGAAATTCTTACAAAACCGAACTACACTAAGAAAAACAATCATTTAAGGAATGAGTTGACGACAAACTTTTACGATTTAATTTTGTAAATGTATGATTGATATCCAAACTCCAAGCTAATATTTTAACAGAAAACTTACACTTTGATTCAAAATTGTGATTTTGAGATACATAAAAATTGAAGTATCTAAATTTTACCACCAATGAAATTAATACAGAAACGATTTTCTTTTTGAGTTATGAATGTAGTGTTTCCATTAGTTTTCCTGAAACCACATCAAGAATGCTCGAAATTGAAATGGGTACGATTGGTAGCTATAAGATATAGATTAACAAATAAACTTTAATTAACTCAAAAACAATGCTTGATTTTAGTCTTTCAAGCGACACGTGTATTGTGAGAATTTTAATCTCTATTATATATGAATCGTCGATATTGACCTACAAACTAAATGGGCATATATTCCTCTAGACTAGAAACAATTACATGAGAGGAAGTCTTTTAATATATTCTTAAAAATAGCCAATGTTTTACAATTCTTTCTAGTAACTGGCAGTAAGTTGTACATTCTGGGAGTCATGAGGTTAGGAGAATTATATGCCAGTTTACCTTTACCAAATGGGTAACGTTAAAATGTTATACCTAATGAATGCGTTTCTGCAAGATTCATTCATAGGAATTCATTCTCGTAATGACCTTTTTTGAGCAATGAAGACTTCTTTCCAGTAGAAGATAAGCCCCATAAACACTGACCATACTTAAGTCTGGAGTCAACCTGAGCATAATACAATGTCAGCAATTGATCACATTCCAAAACTTGTTTCAAGTTCCTGATCTGATGAGATATTGCATTCAGTTTTTTATTAAACACAGTGATTATGCCACCCTAAACATTGATCAATGGAGAGTCTCAAGAAGTTGGTTCCTTCGCTATCTGCGATGACAAGATCGGAGTTTTCGTTTGCTTGAAAACTAATGGTGTTTCAAGTTCTCTGACAATTGTAAAACCGAAATGAAACTGTTTTGCTTACCATATTCAAAGTAAAGATTATTCGAAACAAACCACATATTCAAATCCAGAAAAACTTTATTATATTTGTCCTCAAGGTTCAAATCATTCTTGTCGGAGATCAGCTGCACAAAGGGTTACGGATGTTTTGATTGATTTATCCAGAATGTTAACTGAATGATCTACTGAAATGAGGTCGGATGTAATATTGTTCATTTGTTTCCTGCAACGTAGATATTCTGATATCCAGGACAGTATGTACCTATAACATTTTCGTTTTTTATTTCAAGGATCTTAGCTCAGGTATTTCCTCTTAGTATGACGGTAAATACAAGTAATTATTCTTAAACCGGCAAACAGTGCGACACAATGATGAGAAAGGAAGTGGCTGCCAGTCATGCCGGACCAATCGTTGAAGCAGAACCACGTCGGCAGTCATTTAATTCGCAGAAAAATTGCTAAATTCGCGAGGGTATGAACAGGACTTTACGCGAGTAACCAGGCTGTAGTAGGGTGGATTCCTTTGTAGTAGGGGTAGAGCTGGACAAGTGCGCCAATATGAAGCAAGTTAAAGAAGAAGATTAATTGAAGTTTTGTTCTGATATGTTAGGTTAGGGCCTTGTTGTGTTGTTGACAGTTGTTGTCATTCACATAACCTTGTATGTGTGGAATGTTGTAATTAATTGGATTATTTATCAAAACAAGTAAAACCTAGGACATTCAAGAACATGCTTTCAGTACACTGCACACTTTGTTTGGATTCAAGTAATGTTGTAAAGAATATATCTGAAGAAGATGATTCTGGAACTACTTTTTCTTCAAAACTTCAGTTTATTGCACCTGAAGTGGTATGTTTTGTTTTGACACACCATTAATAATCACATTTATGTTGTATTTACAAAATATTCTTTTGCAGGAATGGTTGAATGAGTACACAATTTGCGATTCGTGTATAAAAAATTTGAAGGCTGCTTGTAAATTCAAAGAACAATGTGTAGATTTGAAGAACAACGAAAATAATTTGTATGATAAACTTGAACTAGAATATAATAGTGATGTATCGTCTATAGACAAAGGACCCATTACTCAAAAGACTGAAGTTTTCATTTGCTATCATTGTGAAAATTCTTACGAATCAAAAACTGAACTGATTAAGCACATTGATTCAGAGCACATTAATAAACCCAACGCAGAGTCATCCAAGTACAAAAGAAAAGAGAAATGTGAGCAGTGTGGTAGAACATTTGTAAAAAGTGATTCTCTGGAAGAACATTCTTCTGTATGTGATGGTGTGAATAGACATATTAAAATTGAATTTGAAAGAGAGCACCAATGCAGCAAATGTAATCGATATTACACAACAGACAAAATTCTGAGAGCCCATGAGAAGAGATGCATCAAAAAGGAAATTGAAAGAACTGACCACCAGTGTACCAAATGTAATGCATACTTCAAACACTTGGGTACACTCCGGAACCATACAAAACACGGTTGTAGGAGAGACAATAATGATTCCATATTCTGTGAGTTATGTGATGAGGCATTCAAATCCCAGCAGAAGATGAAGGAACACATGAGGGTTGTTCACAAAAAGTCCATTTCTTATTGTGGGGTATGCGATGAAAACTTTGAAACTAGTGAAGCCTACAATTTCCATAAAAGGACTAAACATAAGAAAAAAAGCTTCTTGAAGGACAGGATATTCACTTGTGAAATTTGTAAAGATCAATTCAACATTGTCAGGGATATTATTGATCACTATATCAAAATTCATTCTATGGATGAGAAAAGAATCAAACCTTATTGTTGTGATGTTTGCAGTAAGAGATTTCGTTCTTCAACCAATCTTATCAACCACAAGCTTTACCATGATCGCAGCAGAACTAACATCTGTAGCATATGTGGTAAAAGTTTCATAACAAAAAATGACCTTTTGGCTCACGAAGTGATTCATTACAGTGAACGAAACTACAAGTGCGACAAATGCAAAAAAGCGTTCAAAACAAGCAGCAATTTGAGGACACATTGTTTGATAGTGCACAGTGACCCACAGTTGTGGAAATTCGTTTGTTACGTTTGTGGAAAGCGTTTCCCTTTGAAATCCAATCATGATCAACATTTGCGGAGACACACAGGAGAAAAGAACTTCATTTGTACTCTCTGTAAGAAAGCTTTCGCTAGTAAAAGCGAATTGCAGGAGCATGTTCGTTACCACTCTAATGTTAGATGTCACCGGTGTGACCAGTGTGGGAGAGAGTATAGGAAAAAAAATACTCTGGATGTACATTTGACCAAAGTCCATGGTATTGGAAACGCAAAAATTCCTGTGCGAGAGAGAAAGCATGCTTGTCACATTTGTCCGGGCAGGTTCCATGATCGGTTGAAATTAGCCAGACACCTCTGTACCCACTCTGGTTTGAAACCGTTTTCATGTACCATCTGTGAAAGAAAATTCACAGATAAATCCTACTTGAGGCAGCATCTCAAAAACACCCATAACATACATGAACAGCCATCTGACTCACACGAATAAGCTGGAAACAATAGTTTTTATAAGGCGCCATTTGACTGAAAAGTGTTCTTTCAAATATGTAAAATTTCGTGTAAATATATTTATTAGTTGTAGCAATATTTTTTTATTTTGCTTTCTAATATATTTATTTTTGATCAAACAAAATATATTTACGTTTCAAGCATTACAAGAAGAATTCTCTTAGAAACAATAAACATATTCTCTCTCAAATACATGAAAACACGGATTCCCTAATATTTACACATTCGATCTATCTAAGGTCGTCAAGAGATGGCGCGACCGACGCGATTTAGTACACGCCCGCAACATACTGCTTTTATTTCTGTTCTGGAAAATCGAATTTTCCATATGTTCTCCCCAGGAGCCACTCGTAAATTTCCCTCCATTTTACACAACATCAATGTACTTTTCAACCCTATTCGAGGCTTGTATGCGAAAATGTGGCACCTAAATCTGTCACTATCTGACGGTCTAAACCTGCATACGATAATGAATAATGGCTATTAAATACAGGTAAGGTTGCTTTGTCATTAGGCTAATATAGAGTTGGCAAAATGTACTTCAGTGTATTTTATCAGAAGGTGGACATTTTGCTCATTTACTGTAATTTCGCAATTGTTAATGTTTTCATTTTCGGTTTTTATTTTATGTTTATTCTCGAAAACGAAGCTAGATATGAAAAACATACATGAGACCAAGAAGTTGTATTTTTAATTTCTTAATCTAAAAAAATCAAAATCTACGAAAAAAAATCAGTCTCGTACTTTTTTTACAATGTTGTTGGCTGTGGTACCCACTGAGACGCCACTGGCCCTAATAATTTCAATCAAGTTAGTGCTAAATGAGCGCCTTATTAGTTCAAATAAATGTACCAAATTTCAACCGAATCGGTTGCAGGATATTCATTATATTTTATAATTACCGTTTTTGTCTTTAAATTTCAACGCTCTGTATCTCAGAACCGAAGCAACTCCGGACATATGTTCATAGGAAGTTTTCTTCTTAAAATGACCTAACGAATCACCCCCTGCAGTTAGGAACCGTAGTAAGGAAACACCCTGTATATCCGTATAAAAAAAAAAAATTGAACATTTCTTCATTACCACCTAATTTTATTGGACTAACAATCTTCTCAATGAAATAAAATCTTGTGATTCGCTCTTACTTTAACAAAAAAAATAATTTTTAGTTAATAAATCTTTTTATATATATGTCAGTGAGTTTTGTGATATAAAAGAAAATTTTTATTTGTATTCTATGAATATTTTTATTGTATTTTACCTACTTGTCTTGTAAATTATTTTCTATGGAAATTTAATCGGTGCTACTATTTTTAACGAGATTTGATATGAGCACGGACTCCGGGATTATAACCACAGCGTTTTTCATTCCACAATTATTGACAATTGACATTGACAATACAACAAATTGCTAGATGGATTTGTTTGTTTAGGTATAATCAGAACAATACAAATTACAAATACATTGGTTAATGACTGGGATAATATAAATACATATGTTAACTAGTTGTATTGTATAACAGTTGATTAATAGTTGTGTTGTTCGATACCAATACAATAAATAGTAATCATGGAAACAAATATAATATATTTATGATAGCAAGAAACTTTGCTTATTCCAAGATATGATTCCAACAATTTACACTACTAAAGTTTAATGCATCCTTATTTAGATTAAATGGATAAATGGAATTCTTCGAAACATGAATACTGTTGTGAATAGCTGTTGTGTCTGCTTAAATAATTTCCTGAGTCTGAATAAACTATCTAAGAAAGATGACAATAACATTACATTGTTTTTGAAGCTGCAGATCAGTATTCCTCAAATTGTAAGTAATCATATAGGTTTTAAAAAGACATCTTTCAACCAAGATTTACAGGCATGGAAAACGACGTATCAAATATGTGAACCTTGCACTAATTTATTGAGTATTGTCCATACGTTTCGAGAAACTTGTATTAAATCTGATGTTGTACGTAAAACACAGGTACAAGATTCCTCTGAGGTGAAAGAAGAACAAGTTTATAATTCTAAACAATGTACAGATGAAATCGAAGAAGAATGTGAAGTAAAGAAACAAGATGAGGAAGATGAGTTTGAGGATGAAGACGAATCCGATGATGATCCCAGTGATCCTCTGTATAGTGAGGAAGATGAAAAGAAAGTCGAGGTTAATTTGAAACTTGAGATCACCAGAGGTAAAGTGACATTCCGAAAAATGAATTCCTTGCTCAGTCTGTTTTAATTGTTTTAGATGAACCCACATCATCAAAGAGAAAACGCAAGGTTTTGCAGTTTCAGTGTGAAAAATGCACCAATATGTACAATTCGAGCACTAATTTAGTGAGACATTGTATTGAAGTGCATGAAATGAACAGTAAAGATGTACGGCCATTCGTTTGTACCAGGTGCAACAGCCGGTTTGGTAACTCTTCGAATCTCTTGCAACATATAAAATATCATGAAGCTGTGCGATCAAATATGTGTACATATTGTGGAAAAGGATTTATCACAAAGACAGATTTGAATATTCATGAAAAACAGCACTTGAATATGAGGGAATATAAGTGTGAAACTTGTGTTAAGAGCTTTAATACTCATAAAGATTTGAGGTAGGTATGTTGTGTAAAAGCTAGCTACTTTTCTGTATTATATTTTTTAATGACAATGGAATGTACTCCATTTATCTAGAGGAAGAATCTGTATAATATAGAAATTGTTTTGATTCATTGAAGTGCTTATTTCTGTCTTAAATGTTGACTTTATCTTAAAAACGAATTCTTGGCAAGATTTCTGCACAATATCAATATTTAGGTCAATATTTAATTTAATTTATTCATAATATCCCAAGAAACAGGTTTGTTTATGGTAGGGATACAAAATAATGATAATAATAACAATGCCTAACAAATCTACAGAAAAAATAATATACAATCGATATAAATACAATTCATAATCAACTTAAAAAAAGAAAAAGTTATCCTTGTCAATTCAAAATAGTTGGACGGAAAAAGAAAAAAAATTAAGGAAAAAATGTCATTTTTAGACTAATTGACGAAGAAAATGGATTTTTATTCTATTTTAAAAAATCGTCACTTTTGTAATTTTCTTTATTTCATTTGGTAGTGAATTGTAGATATCTATACCATCATGGTATATCGATTTTTTTCCAAAATTACTTCTGAAATTGGTGAGGCTAAACAGTTTGCTTGTTTTGTTTTGTGATCATGTATGTTATTGATTTCTATGAAATTTAAATTAGAAATGAATAAACTTTTACTTTATAAAGGGAATTCAAATTTAGTAAACTCTTGGGTTTATATAAATTTGCTGTTGGTTCTGAAAATGGTATTCTCACGGCACCATCCATATACATAATGAAACTAATGTCATAAATTTATATCAACAAAAATAATTTTATCAAACATTGTGATACTCACGACCACAATACCAGAAATAAAAATAATATAGTAATAAACATAGCAAAACACTCTTTCCAAAAAAAAATCACCGATCTCTGCAGGTAGTTACCTCTACAACAAACTCCGTTATTTTTTGAAAAGCTCGAAATAATGTTCAGAGGTATTCAAATGCCAAATTAAAAAACTTCTTATAAAAGAATGCTTTTACTCTGTAGAAGAGTTCGAAAGTTATATCAACGCCCATTAGCTAGCATTGCATACTTACTCTATTATTTAAACTTACCTCGCTCAGCGCCGCATAATTCGTTTACATATTTAATTTTTGTCTTTGTTCAGTATTGTCTTTTTACTCTGTTATATCTTTTATATACCCCTTACATCTTTATCCAAGATGTTTTTATGACCCGTCCAATGTGTTTTTATGAATAGGAAACGGACTCAATAAAATTTGATTTGATTTAACTTCATCTGGGCCGGATGAGTATTTATTTTTGATGCTAAGTAACGAAAGTAATTCATCTGGAATAAAAGTTTCTAGAAAAATCGAATGCAGATTCATATTTATGGGATGGTGCGGTTCAGTTGGGATTTTTTCCACAGGGGACTCTTTCTGAGAGATGTTTTCCATTGAAGGAATATCATACTACATTCATTCAGTTCACCATCGACTTTTATCGTTTCCAAATTGCATAATCTCATTTCATATTACCTAATAAGTACTTCTTGTGTTTCAGATCCCATAAACTTGTGGTGCACACAGATCCTCAACTATGGAAATATTTCTGTCAGATATGCAACAAACCTTTTCCTATAAAGTCGAACTACGATTGTCACATGCGTCGACACACCGGCGACAAAAAATTTCACTGTCACTTGTGTGACAAAAAGTTTACTGACAAGTGCGTGCTGCAACGCCATATGAGGACTCACTCGAACGTAAGGGATTTCAAGTGTTCCCAGTGCGTCAAGGAATACAAAGATAAACGCGTGTTGCAAATCCATATGGCCAAAATACACGGGATAGGCGTGGGAGAAATCAAACTTCCTTCCAAGGAGCGGAAGTATATTTGTCATATGTGTCCGAAAGCGTACTATGCCAAGAATAAACTGACTAGGCATTTGTATACTCATACTGGGGAGAAGCCTTTCTTCTGTAACGTTTGCAATAAGAAGTTCAACGATAAGTCATATGTTAAACAACATATGAAGAAAACCCACAATATTAGTACTGATAACAACAGATAGAATTTTATTGTAAAAAGACTATTCATTTACAAATATATTTATAAAGCAACTTTACTTTATATTGTTTATATAAGTGCTTATGAAATTTTGTCAAAACTTAGTAGAATAAAGATCTTATCCTTCTTCTTATCTTCTGTATTTCACAAAGAAGTGATTTTATTGCAGACTCATCCTTATCCTAATTGAAATATCAAAACAAAATTTATGGTAATCAAACGTGATGTGCTCAAAAGTTGTTCGGAATTGATTATGTTACAATATGCAATCATATCTATAAAAAAATGCTATTTTTATATTTCTCCACAATACCCCATAATTTTTTATCAAAAACTAGATGATCCTGCTTCTTCACCCAGAATATTCTGTCCTTCCACTGCAAGAGCCATTATTTTGATGGGTAGTAAACTTAAATTATTAGTGTAGAGAAAAATCTTCAGGTAACCCTTTTACACTGTAGTAGCCCTTTTAAAATGGGATTCTTGTGAAATATAAATTTTTCAAAAGAATACATGGACATTTCAACCAACTTATCTGAAAATATCGAAATGCAGAAGTCAACTTCGGCTATTGTCCAAGAGGTAGCAGAGCAATTATGCCTACCAAATATTTTCTGGGATATTAAAATTCCAATACCACGAAAACCATGAGAATTGAAAAAAACTCATTATTTTTGGATTCTACTTTTCTAGATCCTCCAATGTGTGAATTTTGAAGCGAATCTTTATTTCATCCTCGGACAGAAAATTTGCAATTAGGTTGTTTTTGAATCGATCAGAAAATAAACTTTTTCCCAGAGCAATCAAATTTGATGTGCAGGCTTCTGAAGCCTTTGTCTACCATGGAATAGCGTCAGTTCTACATTGTTCAAATATTTAAACAAAACGGTGAAATTTCAACCAGATATTCTAAAAGCATTGTTTATATAGAACCATTGTTTATATAGAAGATGGTCAACCTTATGGGATTATAATTGGATCAAAATGGATGCGACATGTAGATGGCGATAGTGAGCTCGCATCCAAGTCATGTCGTAATTTCAGTGATCTGGCCTCCAAGTCATGTCGTAACTTGATTAAAACAACGGAAAAGCATTAAAATCAGTTTTTTTTTAAGGAACCTGCATTAAAATGACGTCTAACTAATCACGCTAGATGACACTCGCGTTTGTGTCCAATACCTTTTCCACAGTCATTGACTATGTTCTATTTAAACAATGATAGAACATAGTCAACCTTATGGGTTTATAATTGGATCAAAATGGATGCGACATGTAGATGGCGATAGTGAGCTCACATCCAAGTCATGTCGTAACTTCAGTGATCTGGCCTCCAAGTCATGTCGTAACTTGATTGAAACAATGGGACAGCATTAAAATCAGGGTTTTTTGAAGAAACCTGCATTAAAATGACGTCAAATATTCATGTTTGTAACTAATCACGCTAGATGACACTCGCGTTTGCGTCCAACACCAATTACACAGGCATTGACTAACTATCTTACTTCTATATAAACAATGCTAAAAGTATCGACATGCCTTGGAAGTCAACTTCGGCTATTGTCCAACAGATGGCAGAGCAGTGCTCATCAAATATTTTCTGCAACACTAAAATTTCAATATCAGGAAAACCACGAGATGAAGGAAAACAACATTTTTGAGTTCTGCTCGATAAGATCCTCGGCTGTGTGCATTTTGAAGCGAATCTATTTTAAATTTTTGGACCGAAAATTTCCAACTTTTTGGATTTCTTCTACCTGCGACGTTTTTTCCACATAGGACTCCAAATATTTGAATGTATCATATTATTTCTTTGAAATGTTACAAATGTAAGCTGTAGCCTGGATGCATATAATCCCAGAGAGACTTCTCTGAACGTTTTCGTATATTTAAAGGAAATTGAAGAACAGCATGTTGAATGGAATAAAACCCAAACTATCAGTTGCAGTAGTTATTACTGTAAATATAATACATATATTTTTCTTACAAACATTAAATATCATTACCGTATAAACTTTGCCACATTGTCATATACACAAAATTACACACAGGACCCACAGCATCTGAAAAAAAAAGCAATTGAATTGTTTTTCGAAATATAATTCATAACAGACTCAAGCTGAATACTACCTAAACTAAAGCAATGATTTTGACAACATCCTTTAGATATTCTAACATCAATAACAACAACTGTACTCAATGACAATGAGATCATAAAATTTGTGAAAGAATTCAAGTGTCTCGGATTCATGATTTGACTCTCATTTCTCATACATTTATAAAAAAATATGTACAAAATTATTCTTCTTTGGGAGAATTTTGCTAAATATCTCATTAATGTACATCCCCTTACAAAACTATTCTGTACTATGTATGTATAGATATGTAGACGACATTTTAATTTGTTATACAGGAACAAAAAGAGAGCTTGCTAATCTTGAGAATTGGATCAATACGCTACACCACATCAGAAACAAAAGAAAACAACTCAATAAACTTTCTAGACCTCACGATAACAAGAATAGACATAGCTTTTCCATCTACCATAAACCATCACACACAGACATAATCGTTCATAAGTCTTCATTACATCCTTATCAACATAAATTAGCAGCATATAACAGCACGATATATAGACTACTAAATATCCCTGTCAGACTCCAACTTCAAAAAACTCAACAATATAAAACAAACAGCATATAACAATGGCTATGACCCACACTTGATAGATCAATTTACTAAAAAGAAAGAATACTCAATTGCTATCAGCGAAGTCTACCCCATCCAGAAACAACAACCAATTAAGTATTGGTCATTAACCTATTTAGGAAAATCTAGTGACAAAATAAAATCTTTCTTAACAAAACACAATTTTACAACTTCCTACAAAACAAACAATAATTTGAGCAAATTCATCAAAAACAATAAAACTAAAACCCAGACATCACAAAAATCTGGGGTTTACAAAATAAAATGTGGAGATTGCCCTAAAATATATGTAGGTAGAACTTTTAGAAATTTCAAAACCCGCATTCTTGAACATAAAAGAAGCTTTGATAACCACAAGAGAGATTCAAATCACCTTATAGATGAAAACCATACTTTTGATCCAGATTT
This sequence comes from Chrysolina oricalcia, assembly GCA_944452925.2. Classification (NCBI taxonomy): domain Eukaryota; kingdom Metazoa; phylum Arthropoda; class Insecta; order Coleoptera; family Chrysomelidae; genus Chrysolina; species Chrysolina oricalcia. The sequence continues at coordinate 658,160 of OX101810.2, forward strand.
TGAAATTTAGCATTCAGAAAGAAAATGCTTAAAACTTAATTTCTTAGAAGCACTGGAAATCAACAAAAGAAAAAAATCCAATAATTTACTCAATGACCAGGTAGATGTTAATCTCTTCAATAATTAAGTGCATCTTTGTGATATTACCCTGAATTTCCTATATTAAGGAAACTACCTGTTTATCGTCATGCTACCATTTTATAATTAATACCTTCTTTCTACTTTCCAATTTCACCCTGTATACCTACAAAAAGTCATCAACACTAGTTTTAATTAAAAATTAGGGTCATATATATTATGTAGATGTCACAAGTTACTGTCTATAAAAAATATACATTCACTATATAAAAAACATTTATAATCATTGATAAAATAAGAAGAACATCACATATTTTAAAGAGAAACATTCTCAATTGAAAATTGAATCAATACATGACTCCTCTGGAAAAGGAAAAACCCTACGATAACATTGAAGTTACTTTTTTGTAATATCTAACAGAAAACAACTACTTCCCCGGCAAAAGCCACGCTGGACATTGAACTACATCTGATAGTTATATAGGGTCTTTCTCAATATCTATCAGATGTAGTTCAATGTCCAGCGTGGCTTTTGCCGGGGAAGTAGTTGTTTTCTGTTAGATATTACAAAAAAGTAACTTCAATTTTATCGTAGGGTTTTTCCATTTCCAGAGGAGTCATGTATTGATTCAATTTTCAATTGAGAATGTTTCTCTTTAAAACATGAATCCCTTCCAAGAGAGGTTATCTTGTACGATGGAAAACAGCGACTAAATTCCAACTTTCAGTCGCAGATGATTCCACAACTGAATTTATGAACATCCTGTTCATATTTTCAATGAAATCAACATCGCATACATTCACCAGTATCATTGAACCAAGTGTTTGACTTTTTTTAATTTTTATTTTTTAATAACATACTCCCCACAAAATTGACTCACCCTTGAAAAAACACATCAGTCCGAGTCAGACCCACTTTCAGACAGGCACAAATCGTCATTGAGAAATCCAGTAGCCATCTTCATTGAGCTGGCGTTCCCGTTGCTACAACCATTCGGTTTGCCTATGTTCATACTCTTATTGGTTATGGTGGTATCTTCTTCGGAATCTGAATCACTATCGCTACTAGACGACGAAGAATCGGTCATTACGCTTACGCCGTTGATTACTTTTTGAGGCGTAACAGCTGCAGGTATAGGCCATTTCTCGGTCGGGGGACGTTGTGTCGTGTGTTGTGGGGGCCGCGAATTGTGCGGGTTGGCTATGTGAGCATTTCGAGAGGAAGGCCTTGGATCCGAGAAGTCGTCTACTCCGATCATGGGGAGGCTGGCAAGGGTACTCTGGTTATGGGACCTGAAAAATCAGAGTTTTGATTATAAAATTGTTTATACAGAAGTAAGAAAATAAACAATGATTATAATTATAATAATAACATTATTATTTGAGAGACCAAAATTCCAATATCACCATAAAACCATGAGAGACAAAAGGAAATTGATGCGTTTTTGATTGTTATATTTTTCACAAGAATACAGCGAAAATTCAACAAAATGTTCTAAAAGTATCGACATTGTCTAAAGAAGTATAGTCGGTCAACCTTATGGGATTATTATTGGATGACGATGGGGTTTATTAGTAGATGGCGCCAGCACGATTGCCCCCAAAAAGGAGACAAACGAATGAGATGGAAAGTGTCGTAGTAATCACGTAAAGTGAATAATGAATGGACATTATTTCGTGTTTTTGATTGGCTCAGTGTCCGTTCCACCTGCCATTTGCAATTTGCATGTAAACGAGAGAGCAAACAAAGTAGCGAACTTTCGTGGTGTTTTGCATTTCATTGTTTTTGTCTTGTTAGGTCTCACAGTCAGTTTTCGAATTCACATAGATATTTTCAGGGTGATTTCTCTTGACTAATGTTTAGGGGAGGATGTCCAACGTTCATGATGACAACCGATGATTGGTTTATGAAGGTGATAATGCCATTTCCGACAGTTATCATATCATTTTCTGTTTTTATTGAAAGCTTTTATTTAACTTGCTCTGTTTGTGTTAGATGGGTACAAATCTTGCAAGCTGAATTAGAATCACTTCCTCTTATTCTTTAGAATAGAAATTTTTCGTGTTGGTTCAGTTCCGATGACAAAACATTAATGTCGAAGAAATTGTCCCCCCTGCCCCCCGAAAGTTAGATAGAGAACGCGTAGTGTTTCGGGAGTTATATTGACGGATTTGGACGTCAGAATTAACAGCGAAAAAAAAAGTAGGGGGGCGGCGCCCCCCCTTCTCTAGGAAAGTTGGAAAACTAACTCGTGAAATTAAAATCGGAAAAATCTCTAAAAATCGTGAAAAATATCTGACAGTCGAATGTTATGGTTTATAAAAAGGAATTGTCCCCCCTCCCTCCGTCCTCCGAAAGCTAGATAGAGAACGCGAAGGTTTTCGGTCATTTTCTTGACGGATTTGGACGTCAAAAGTTACAGCAAGAAAAAATAAAGTAGGGGGGTACTCGCCTACCTCTTTTCTCGAAAAAAAAACTGGAAAACACGCGAAATTATAATCGGAAAAATCTGTAAAGATAGTGAAAAGTATCTGACCGTCGGAAATTATGGTTTAAAAAATTTGGCCCCTCCTTTACCTCCTCAAAAGCTAGATAGAGAACGCAAAAGAATTCGGAAAATGTTTCAACAGTTTCCTGTTAGAAAAAAAATAGAAAAACTCGCGGAATAGAAATCAAAAAAATCCGTAAAAATAGTGAAAATTATCTGGCCATTTAATAAAACGTATTAAAAAAAATTACCCTCTGCCCCCCTCTAAAGCTATTTAGAAATTTGGAAAAATTTCCAACGGTAAATTAACAGGCAAGCGACCGTGCAACAATGGCGCATTGATTGAAATGAACAGAATAAGAAACATATTCACAGAAAACTAAAAAAGAAATAAATAAATAAACTTTAAAAACCTTCAGATAAAAGCTTTTATTTAAATGCACTAAAGCGAAAAACCCATAATTTTGTTACTTTATAAAATTTTAAATGATATAAAAGCTTGTCGTGTGAATAAATCTTGAGGTAATTTTAAATTTAATTTACTATAAGAATTACATACAGTGTGTCCCACTTTGAGCAGCCACACTCTCATATTTCGTTGAGCATGAAATAATTCGAAATTTTCTTTGACTCAAGTTGTACTCGGAAATACCTACCTTTATATGTTTACGGAACCTTTGTATATCCATTTTCCACGGTTAACTACTACCAAATGAAACTCTCCTTATATGTTCCTTAATTGTTGATAACATCGAACCATCAATTAAAGAACACATGTCCGCCAACACATGAATTTTCAAATTTTCCAGTGTCCTACCCAAATAATTCTGGATATCTATCATAGACGGATTCGGACATGAATCACAAAATTTGTTCTCCATCTTGAATGTTCGTATTGGTCTCCAACACAACAAGCCCCTATAGGTACCAATTTTGAAATAATCTATCAAAAATCGTATTCGCCATTTCCAATTTTGAAAAAATACAAAATCTACTCGAGATTCTATGAATAGTTGGACAATAAATCACAAAAACTGTTCGATATCTTGTTTTTTCTTAATCATCATAAGTACCATAATATTTTACTAAAACCGGGCCTGTTACAAAAATCACTGATGACGCGCATGCGCATTGCGGACCAGCTTGAACTTTTTACATGTGAATGTCGTAACGATCCTGAATGAATTTAATGGACACCTGCCAAATTTAAAGATGATTGGATCAGTGGAATTGGCTCAAAATTTCCACTGAAATTTTGACCCCGTTATACACAGTAGATACCACACCTGTTACGTGTGAGTGAAACTTAACAAAAGCTTGTACAAATATTACTGATATATTATTATTTACCTACTTATTAGGTACCTTCAAGCACTAATGAATATTCTTTATGTGTTTTCAAAACATATCAACTGCGATAGAATATCGTAATAGAACAATTTTTTCAGTAAGAATATTGCTACATTACGTGTTTCATTATATTAGGCTTAACTGCTGCAATATAAAATTACCACTGATCATCATCTGATATTCGAAACATCCGAATGCAAACTTTGACTTGTCTTTTATTCTGCTAAACATCTCACCAATGACAATATTCTGCACATTTATGAATGAAGAGAATGAAAACTGGCGTTCTATTTTAAAAAGAGACAGAAGTATAGTTTTGCGTGCCATCCGATGACGGCGCCACATTACTGGATACATTTTCAATGTTTCCAGCAAAATAGTATAGATGTCTCAGGTGACGGCCATCCAATGCATTTTGCACAGGGATTGTTTGACTATTCTTCTTTAGACAATGGTATCGACATGCGGTGGAAGTTAACTTCGGCTATTGTACAAGAGATGGCAGATCAGTGCTCATCATATATTTCTTGGGAGAATTAAATTCCAATATCACGAAAACCTTGAGAGATAAAAGAAGATTGATTTTGTTTCTAGATTCTGCTCGTCAAGATTCTTCACTGTGTGCATTTTGAAGCGAATCTATTGTTTCATTTTCAGACAAAAAAATTCCAAGGGGTTTTTCTTGAAGGATCATAATATAAAATTCTTCCTAGAGCTTCCAATTTCGATGTGAAGGCCTTTGAAGCCCTTTTCCACCGCGAAATGGCAGTAGTACTAATTGAGAAAATTAGTGTTTGTTTTTTTACAGCCAAATTTCGACCAACTGCTCTAAAAGTATTGAGATATTCACATGCTGTGGGGACAACTTTGGCTATTGTCCAAAATTTACAAGTTGAATTAGACAGTTTCAAATGAAATTAACTTACTCATTTCCGCTACTATGCAGATCTCTTTTGGGACTCTTGACAGGATGGCCTGGAGATGGGTAATTCGGACTTGCATGCAATGGTGAATGTTTTGGCACCAAATGAGTGATTTGTCTATCTGCCCTCCGACTGCCACTGGCAACTTTTGTTTTGCTTGACACACGGTGTCCTACACCAGCCGGGGGTGTTTGGGACCTCAGTGGGAGACTCTTTGAGGAAGTGCTACCGGACCTGTCGTTGCTTTGGTTTAACCTATCTACTAGAACAGAATATTTCTTTCACCTTATTGTGAATAAACATTTAACTTATCGTAGAACAGTTTTGTGTTTAAACCATGGAGGGCTATTACTGAAGCTAATTATAGTCTACTTTAAGAATTTCATGTATCAGATTAGCTTCAATGGTGCATTGAAAATTAAAAACAAACATTCCCTTTATAATGAAAGTGGGTTTGTGTGTTTGTAAGATACTATTGTCATCAACATAATTAAGATATACTAACCCTTGGACGCCTGTGGTTTACTATATTCGCTCCTAGTTTTTTTAACTTGAATATTGCCATTTAATTTTTCTAAAGTAATTTCTCCAGTTGACCTATCGATTATAAGGACACATTCCTTAGTGTATGGCTTCTGGGAACCTCTGAATACTGTTTGTGGAATATCAGCACCATCTGGAAAGAAATATTAGATTACTAGGAAACTATTCCCACAATGTGAACAACATTATCCATAATTAATGCTTACCTAGATGAGGTACTGTTACAGTAACTTGGTTGACTCCTGGTACTTCTACAGTTGCTTTCTTGTTAGTATCTACGGAGGCTGGTTTGAAATCATCTGCAATAAACTCAAAATTAAACCCAAGTTCCTGGAAATTCGATGTTTAGACTTACACTTTAAAGTATGGAAAGCTTTCGTTTTAGGGTTGGTAAAGCTCTGTCCTATTTTCAGTTCTCTAATTTCATTTCCTAAACCTAATTTATCAGCCATATTTCACTTTTTAAACCATCCTAGTTTGTTTATATAAGGTTAACTTTCAGAGGTTAAAAAAAAACTAAAAATAAATTTAAGTTATCAGAAATACCAGTACACAGTATACAGTAACCGCCACTTACTTGCATGATAAAGTGAGTAATCCTTAGAAGTTAAGTATATAGTGAATTTTCTCAACATATGAACATTAACAACATACGTATCGAAATTGTAAATTATTGACCTACTTTTTGACGTTTGACATTTCGACCTGACACCACTTTCAAGGAACTTTTTAGCGATTAAGTCTCGTTCATATCCTCGCGAATTTCGCAGTTTTTCTGTGAATAAAATGACTGACGACATGGTCCTGCATCAACGATTGGTCCAGTATGACTGGCAGCCATTCAATCCGCAGAAAAATTGCGAAATTCGCGAGGGTATGAACAAGACTTTAATTACGACAGTGGTAGATTTCTAAAGGTTTGTTCATTTGTGAGTAAGCTGCTAATCAACGATTTCATTTACTTCATCCAGCATCAGCATACCCACTCTAACGTGAAAGCTTTGTTTAGCTCTATAAAGGCTTGTTCATACCCTCGCAAATTTCATGATTTTTCTACGAATAAAATGGCTGCCAGTCATACCGGACCAATCGTTGATTCAAGACCATGTAGGTAGCTATTTTATTCGCAGAAAAATTGCGAAATTTGCGATGTTATGAACGAGATTTAATAATGCAAACAATTAACAGTTTTCCTTCGCAACCATGATCAAAGTTATTTAAATGAGATAATTCTATTGATGTTATTTGATACGTCTCGATAGACTTTCCCATAAAATTTTAAGGGGAATGTTTTAACTTTTTTTTTAGTCTTTTCAGACTGTCACTTGCAGATGCAGACTGATGGTCATGGTCATAGAACAGCCAAAGTATTAAGTTATCTGTGCTCTGTGCTATGGTTGGCTGATAGATGGGGATGGTAAATTGTAAAGAGATAAAATGAAAATTATTGTCCGCCATGTTGTGTGGAGGTGTTTTGCTACTGTCAAATTAATGGATTATTGTACAAATTAGTGAATAAAAATGGAAGAAACTAAAGTTATATATCACATAGACGATGAAGAAACCCCTTATTTAGTTAAAATACCAATATCACCTGAGAAAGTGACCCTGTCCGATTTTAAAAATGTTTTGAACAGGCCTAACTACAAGTTTTTCTTTAAATCAATGGATGATGATTTTGGGTATAATATTTTATTTATTTAAAAGGATACTTGCTGAATTCAATTGCAGTTTTCAATTAGAATCGATATTTTGCATGATTTCATCTGCCTGACTACAATGTAGAAAGTGATTTATTGATGTTCAGAGGAAGCCATTATTCATTAGATAAACATTCCTTTATCCAGAATTTCGGCCTCATTTCCAAGTGTTTAACCTTTATAATATTAATAATTGTAACATACAAGAAGATTTAACCAGAACAAGAATACTGTTGGCATTTTTTTTTTATTTTAATGTGAACATACATTCTCACATATGTTCTCAAATATCCCTGTGTAGCTAAATTGAGTTGACTAATGTAGAAAATATATTTAGTAATATGTCTAGCCATTTGGTGCACTGAATATATTCCTCGATTTAAAGGTATCTGCCTTATATAGGACTGACTTTACCAGTTGAATAAGTTCATAAAATCTAGTACAGTGTATATTACAATTTGTTTAAAATTTTCAGCTATATCACTCAAATACTTTGTTTCACTATTAGTAGTTTCATACATTATTTTATATGAATTTTGTCCCTATTGTAAAAAATTTATGCCAGAAGATTGAAACAAAATATGAACTGACTCAAATCAGTACAAAGTCTACTCTATTTTCATTAGCTCAAATCATTGATCTCAACACTTCATAGTAGTGATACAAGTTTAAACCCCAATCCAAATAAACAAATTATTTGAAAAAACTTAGTTCATGAAATATGCAGAAAAGTATTTTAGTTAAAAATAATAATCTTATATACCCTATAACATTCATTTAAAATAAATTTTAGTGTTGTGAAAGAAGAAATCATTGACGATGCTGCCCATTTACCATGTTTCAATGGAAGAGTTGTCAGTTGGGTGAGTTTTCAGAATTTTCTCTTGTTATAATTACAGAATTATCTTAGTAAATAATTTTTCAATTTATCTTTTATCCATATTATATTGATGAATGTTTAGTGAAACAAAGAAAAAATCTGTTTTTATTCTTTATATTGCCAAATTGAAGGGATAAATCAATTATTTTGCTTACAATACAGCATTGAGTCCACACAAGAAGGTAAATTTTTTTTGGAATTACTTATTAAACACTGACTCAAACCTCTAAAACAAAACGGTCAAAAGATTAACTCAGATCACAAAAATTGCTCAAGGTCGTTTGGAACTCGGCTTCAAGGAAGAATCTATCTCTGTTCTTCATTTACAGTGTATTGGAAACAAAATACTGGATATGAGAGATTTTCCACTCTAAGGGGCAGTTTACACTTGTCGATTTTTGGAAAATCATTCTGAAACCTTCCAAGAAAAATTTAGCCAAGTTTAATTTCTGTATTTAGACTACTGAAAAGCTCAAGAATGATATACCGAGAAATAGCCAATTTGCAGGCCGTCTAAGGGGTAGTTTACACTTGTCGATTTTTGGAAAATCATTATGAAACCTTCCAAGAAAAATTTAGCCAAGTTTAATTTCTGTTTTTAGACTACTGAAAAGCCCAAGAATGATATACCGAGAAATAGTTAATTTGCAGGCCGTCTAAGGGGTAGTTTACACTTGTCGATTTTTGGAAAATCATTCTGAAACCCCAAGAAAAATTTAGTCAAGTTTAATTTCTGTTTTTAGACTACTGAAAAGCTCAAGAATGATATACCGAGAAATAGTCAATTTGCAGGCCGTCTAAGGGGTAGTTTACACTTGTCGATTTTTGGAAAATCATTATGAAACCTTCCAAGAAAAATTTAGCCAAGTTTAATTTCTGTTTTTAGACTACTGAAAAGCCCAAAAATGATATACCGAGAAATAGTTAATTTGCAGGCCGTCTAAGGGGTAGTTTACACTTGTCGATTTTTGGAAAATCATTCTGAAACCCCAAGAAAAATTTAGTCAAGTTTAATTTCTGTTTTTAGACTACTGAAAAGCCCAAGAATGATATACCGAGAAATAGCCAATTTGCAGGCCGTCTTAGGGATTGTTTACACTTGTCGATTTTTGGAAAATCATTCTGAAACCTTCCAAGAAAAATATCGCCAAGTTTAATTTCTGTTTTTAGACTACTGAAAAGCCCAAGAATTATATACCGAGAAATAGTTAATTTGCAGGCCGTCTAAGGGGTAGTTTACACTTGTCGATTTTTGGAAAATCATTCTGAAACCCCAAGAAAAATTTAGTCAAGTTTAATTTCTGTTTTTAGACTACTGAAAAGCTCAAGAATGATATACCGAGAAATAGTCAATTTGCAGGCCGTCTAAGGGGTAGTTTACACTTGTCGATTTTTGGAAAATCATTATGAAATCTTCCAAGAAAAATTTAGCCAAGTTTAATTTCTGTTTTTAGACTACTGAAAAGCCCAAGAATGATATACCGAGAAATAGTTAATTTGCAGGCCGTCTAAGGGGTAGTTTACACTTGTCGATTTTTGGAAAATCATTATGAAACCTTCCAAGAAAAATTTAGCCAAGTTTAATTTCTGTTTTTAGACTACTGAAAAGCCTAAAAATGATATACCGAGAAATAGTTAATTTGCAGGCCGTCTAAGGGGTAGTTTACACTTGTCGATTTTTGGAAAATCATTCTGAAACCCCCAGAAAAATTTAGTCAAGTTTAATTTCTGTTTTTAGACTACTGAAAAGCCCAAGAATGATATACCGAGAAATAGCCAATTTGCAGGCCGTCTTAGGGGTTGTTTACACTTGTCGATTTTTGGAAAATCATTCTGAAACCTTCCAAGAAAAATATCGCCAAGTTTAATTTCTGTATTTAGACTACTGAAAAGCCCAAGAATGATATACCGAGAAATAGCCAATTTGCAGACCGTCTAAGGGGTAGTTTACATTTGTCGGTTTTCGAAATAACATTCTGAGACATTCCAAGAAAAATTTAGCCAAGTTTAATTTCTGTTTTTAGACTACTGAAAAGCCAAAGAATGATATACCGAGAAATAGTCAATTTGCAGGCCGTCTAAGGGGTAGTTTACACTTGTCGGTTTTTGAAAAAACATTCTGAAAAAACATTCTGAAACTTTCCAAGAAAAATTTAGCCAAGTTTAATTTCTGTTTTTAGACTACTGAAAAGCCAAAGAATGATATACCGAGAAATAGTCAATTTGCAGGCCGTCTAAGGGGTAGTTTACACTTGTCGGTTTAAAAAAAAACATTCTGAAACCTTCCTTAGAAATGTTGAACCATGTTTATTTTCTGTATATAGACTACTGAAGGCCCAAGAAAGATATACCGAGAAATAGTCAATTTGCAGGCCGTCTAAGGGGTAGTTTACACTTGTCAATTTTTGGAAAATCATTCTGAAACCTTCCATGAAAACTTAAGTCAAGTTTAATTTCTGTATTTAGACTACTGAAAATCCCAAGAATGATATACCGAGAAATAGTCAATTTGCAGGCCGTCTAAGGGGTAGTTTACACTTGTCGATTTTTGGAAAATCATTCTGAAACCTTTCAAGAAAAATTTAGTCAAGTTTAATTTCTGTATTTAGACTACTGAAAATCCCTAGAATGATATACCGAGAAATAGTCAATTTGTAGGCCGTCTAAGGGGTAGTTTACACCTGTCGGTTTTTTGAAAAAACATTATGAAACCTTCCTTAGAAATGTTTTACCATGTTTATGTTCTGTGTATAGACTACTGAAAAGCCCAAGAATGATATACCGAGAAATAGTCAATTTGCTGGCCGTCTAAGGGGTAGTTTACACTTGTCGGTTTTTGAAAAAAACATTCTGAAACCTTCCTTAGAAATGTTTAACCATGTTTATTTTCTGTATATAGACTACTGAAAAGCCCGAGAATGATATATCGAGAAGTGGTTGATTTGCCCCTCTTGGGGCAGTTTATATTATTTATACTTGTTGATTTTTGAAAGAAACTTTCTGAAATATTCCTTAGAAATGTTTAGCTAAGTTCATTTTCTGAATATAGACTACTGAAAAACCCAAGAATGATGTAACGAGATATGGATGATTTGCAGACCGTCTAAGGTACAGTTTATACTTGTCTAGTTTCGAAAATCATTCTGAAACTTCCCTAGAAATGTTTAGCCAAGTTCAATTTCTGTCTATAGGATACCGAAAAGTCCAAAAATGATATACCGAGAGATGGTTGATTTGCAGGCCGTCTAAGGTGCAGTTTACACGTGCCGATTTTTGAATAAAACAATCATTCTGTAACCTGACTCAGAAATGATAAGTCAATTTCATTTTTAAGGAGAAGTTATCACTCTTCTTAGTATTAACAAAATCAAAACACCCTTCAAAAGTTAATCCACATAACCAAATCATCTTTGCTAAACATTTCTTATTGATCTTTATAAAAAAATTGATAAGTATGAATTGCCCGTTAGATGGTCTGCAAACCATCTCTCGGTATATCATTCTCCTACTTTCAGTAGTCTGTATACAGAAAATGAATTGGCTTAACAGGTCTGAGGAAGATTTCACTCATTTTAAAATCGATAATAATAATATTAGTAGAGAAAATATAAAACTTCACAAATATTTACAAACATTTGTAAATGGAAATAAAAAAGTGATTTAAAAAAGTGAATATTATGTGAACTCTAGAATTCTTTGAAAACTTCCCTTTTTAATGTTAGTAGAATTCTTCTTGGCTTCTATTGTCTAGAAACTACGAAAATAAATTCATTGCTTGTGTTTGAGGCACGACGATTCAACATTTAACATCTACTGTCGTTATCAAGTGTGTGAATGCGACAAGATATCTCGGATACTTATTATATAGCATGCAACTAATGTACCTGCTATAAAGGTAATTATGATCTTCGTGGGGTCTCTCTCAGGTAATCAATGTTAATTAATGTGATACAACGACCTTTTTTGGTGAGTGTTATTATTGATTACCGATCTTGACAGGTCTTGACACAGAGTTTTTATTGAAATCTCAATTGAGTTAGCTGAGTGATAAGTGGCTTCCACACATTCCGAATCTCTATGCTCGGCTGACTGAACACGTCATTATTCTGAATATAGGCCGACTCTATAAACTTTCTCTTATACCAATGCTGTTCTTTGTGGATAACTTCGGCTTCCGACCATGCGATGCTGTGCTGATTAGTCCATACGTGATCTGCTATTCCCGACTTCGCTGTTTCTCCTCACACTGAGTATTTTTCTTGTGTTCACCGATTCTCACATTTAGTGGCCTCTTAGTTTCTCCAACATAATCCATCCCACATTCACACGGAACACGGTAAATGCAGTTTTTGGAGTCACTATTCTCGTTGGGTGGTCTCGTTTTTGTGAGTTGGCTACGAATGGTATTGCTTGATCTGAAGCATGTTGGGATGTTGTACCTCGATCCAACTAGCCTTATCTCACCCGATAAACCTCTCACATAGGGAAGACAGGGTAGGCTGTGTTGGTTCATCTGATTTCTTGCTGTTGCCTCTTCTTCGGTTAAGGACCGCTGCTATATGTTTGTCGGAGTACCCATTCCGTCGCAGATCTTCCTTGATGTTATTCAATTCGTTGGTCAGACTCACATCTGTGTTACAGAGGCTGTAGGCCCGGTCAACCAACGAGCGGATAATTCCTCTCTTCGTCGCTCCATGATGGTTCGACCTGAATTTTGAGTAGAATTTTGAGTCGGCTAAATCGATTGAGATTTCAATAAAAACTCTGTGTCAAGACCTGTCAAGATCGGTTATCAATAATAACACTCACCAAAAAAGGTCGTTGTATCACATTAATTAACATTGATGACCTGAGAGATACCCCACGAAGATCAAAATTACCTTTTTAGCAGGTACATTAGTTGCATGCCATATAATAAGTATCCGAGATATCTTGTCGCATTTCACACACTTGATAGCGATAGTAGATTTTAACTGTTGAAACGTCTTGACTCAAACACATGCAAAGAATTAATTTTCTTTGTTTCTAGACAATGGAAGTCCTCAACCACTTTCAAACAAACCCTTTTTTAATGTTCATTACCACTTCAGCGTTTTGAAATTTTCAATTTGTTACAAGTTGGTATCAGCAGACGGTTCGAATCAATCTGATGGCGGGTCCCAATGTACAGACAGTGTCACACACCAGTCGGAAACAAGATTACCTCCTCCAGCACCGGAATCGGTTTGTACAGATACAGAGAGTATCATCAGTTCAAGACAGGGTAGAAGACATCACAAATACTCATCACGCATTAACGGGCATCTTCCAAGGTAACTAGATCATATCTTATTCTCACAGTAAAAAATAATGATGTGATTCTATGAATGAATAAAATTTTGTAGTTGCTCTCATTTTTAGGTCTACGTGAATTTTAACAAGAAAGCTATCCACGAAATTGAATTGTTATTATTTTTCAGAGTATATGAGACTGCATCTATAGTAAGTTCAGATCTGGAAACTACTAGTTTTCAGTCGGAAACAACAGGAAGGCACACTGCCTTATCAGAATGTTCCAGCATCAGTCGACTGCATGTTGCTGGGCGAAAAAGGCCTCAGAGAAGAAGGAAACAAAGGTTACAGGTAAACATTTCTGTTTGGAAATGAAATTACCATTAGCCTTTATTTTGTATTATACAGTGCGACGCTAAATTATGGAACAAATTCATTGTTTCTGAATATGAAGATATTTCTGAAAAATCCTCGGACAAGTGGATTTTCTTTTCCGATGGGCCAATATTTGAACCCCACCCAAAATATATAGGGTTATCCGCATTTGAGGAAAAGCGACTTTGGTGATATTTTTAAATTGGACACCCAGTATATTTTTCCATATTTGGTTAGGGATCGTCATTACGAATCCAGTGATACCAAGTTTGATGGGATTATGTCAAACGGCTGCGGAGATATGGCCAAAAAACTTCCTCGTATGTCTAATGAGTATGACTGCGAGATTCCACACGATTCTGTCGCACTCATTGGGTATATGGAGAAGTTTTTTGGCCATATCTCCGCAGCCGTTTGACATAATCCCATCAAACTTGATATGACTGGATTTGTAATGACGATCCCTAACCAAATATTGACAAATATACTGGGTGTCCCATTTAAAAATATCACCAAAGTCGCTTTTCCTCAAATGCGGATAACCCTATATATTTTGGGTGAGGTTCAAAAATTGGCCCATTGGAAAAGAAAATCGACCTGTCCGAGGATTTTTCCGATATATCTTCATATTCAGAAATAATGAATTTGTTCCAATAATTTAGCGTCGCACTGTATATGAACTATTCACAGCAGTATTTTTCTTGCCTATGTTGAGATCTGATGAATAAATTGAAATGCCTGAGAAAAGGAAATAAAACAATTATTTTCACCAGATGAAAATGGACGTGAATGAATCGAATAATTTCAACTTTCGAAATTCAATACTGTCCTTCAACGGACTTGGAATTAGCCACATCTACAAAATACACTGAGAAAAATATATCACGAAAGAAATTGTAAAGTTTTTATCTGATTTCTGATGAAACTTGTGTCATATCCTAGAGAAACTTAAGGAAAAATTAGCTCAGTCTGGATTTTCTGATACTATGATGGGGTGAAAATGGGGGGTAATTGACAAAATGGCATTTAACAAAATGTTTTGTACAATATATTTGCAACCAGAAAACTGAAATACAAATCGAATGTGATAAATATATGTTAATACCATTCAAAAGCTGAAAACGCGAACATCGTAAAAGTTATGTAAAAAAGAAAGTAAATTCAACATATGCCAATCATATTTTAGAAGAGGATCATAAATTTGATGAAAGCTTCCAAATTCTGCATTTCGAAAATGAAGGTGTTTAGCTTAATTACTCAGCATTCCTAGAAATCAAAAGATAGATAGATAGATTTCCTTTATTAGTTCTTTCAAATAAAATATAAATTGTACAGATCAATCTGAGTAAATAAAGAGATTATTGTTATAAATATATTTATAGAATATACATTTATTTTTATTTCTTTATTCTTAAATACATTCTTAATGTTTTTAAATATTGTAACCACGGGCAGAAGGACCTCGGTTGATAGCCTTTTGGATCAAATTGATTCGATAAAATAAATGTATTATTATTATTGTTATTCAAACATAATCTAAAGAAATACTTACTCCATTGAATCCATTCCTATTCTGATTCCATGATTTTCTTCATTAATTTTTAATGTTGTAGGTATTCACTTTTATGTAACTTGCATTATGTGGATTTTTTTCCCTCTCATAATCTGTATATTTTGTGGGAAATAAATTGACTTAATTTACCCGTCATTTTCACCCCATCATAGTATGGGGAAATCCAGACTGAGCTGTTTTTCCTTCAGTTGCTCTAGGATATGACACATTCGTCCAAGTTTCATCTGAAATCAGATAAAAACCTTTACAATTTCTTTCGAGATACATTTTTCTCAGTGTATTTTGTGGATGTGGCTGATTTCACTTCCGAATTAATAAAATATGGATGGATGTGTTTATTGTTTCAGGCCATGTCTCGGACAAGTTCTTATTCAAGTATAACAGATTCTACGATGTCTTTGAATATAATAACAGTGACCTTGAATATGGACACGGTTAATTTTTTGGGTATCTCAATTGTTGGACAAAGTAATAAAGGTGGGGACGGTGGAATTTATGTCGGATCGATAATGAAGGGGTAACATAACAGTTTAATTGATATTTATTTTACTCATTTTGAAAACTTTCCAGTGGTGCAGTAGCTTTAGACGGTAGAATAGAACCGGGTGATATGATATTACAAGTAAACGATGTTAATTTTGAAGATATGTCAAATGATGAGGCTGTTAAAGTATTAAGAGAAGTTGTACAAAAACCGGGGTAAGAATATTTCTCTCTCTTTTGTCTTCTTGGGTGTAGTCATAGAAATATAATTAACACTAGAACGCCAAACACGCTGTCCGAGATTCAGTTAAATGATCCCTCACAGGGAATGATGACCAACCTTTGCACTTGCGCATTATTGCTGTTTCTGGTCACGTCGTTGCCAAGTTTTTTTTTCGTGTTTTATATGAAGTTCGGAATATCATCTGTGGTTAGGGCAGGTAATTGTGGGAAGTCCAGTAAACTTGGCAACACCGCCTTAAAATCCTATCGTGACGTATCAAGCGAAGAAACATAACAGTGTCGGCTTCTGAGTTTTGGAGACGACAATAAAGTGCACGGCTCGGCACGCTCTGTGATTGGTCACTGTAATGGCGGTGAGTTTAAATGACAGGCAAGAAGAAGGCAAACTGGAGTTGAAAATGCGTGAATTACTAGCCAACCTAACCTAACTGACATTACATAGACCGAATAACCATTCAAAATTGGTAGCGATTTAACGACTATTCATCCAAAATTGTTAATAACCTAACATTGGTTGGAGCGCTCGTGCCGTGCATTTTATTGTATAGTGAGTTTTGGCATTGTGAGGTTTAAGCAGTTGTTGTTCAGGGACACTGTGTGAATCTGGATAACACCAATATATTGACAACGACACAGAGGCAAAAAAAATCTATGCGGACTTGAATTTGGATAAAATATCCATTATAAAAGAGCCACAATAGGCCATTGGCCGCAGTGGAGGGCCTGATATGGGCCCACTCACGTTCAAACCTAACCATTATAAAAAAATTACTTGGATGTCAACGAGATGTTAATTGAAGATGGGGAATTTTATCATTTAATTTAATTTCTCCCTTCTTTGAGTACTCTGACTGAAAATGTGGATATGGTTACACAAATATCACGATTTGTCGTTAAATCTATAAAAAAATCAAATGTAGAGGATGTCTACTCTTGAAGACATTACAGAATCTTCTGCAGATACCGAGAACTTTAAATTATTGAATAGAAAAATTAGAGGTGGTCTCATAAGGCCATCATCACAAACTCTTATAGGTATTTGTATTTTCCTTGAGAGAAAAATCCGACAGGTAGTTGCTTTATGCCAAATGAAACCAATTTTTTGGAGAACCACATTTTCGATATATCTCCCTAAGAGGTGAGTCACAAAATGAAAATGATAAAGGACATAACAATAATTTACACCAGAATTAGATTTTTCAAAATTGCAATGTCTCAAACTGAGAAAATTGAAAACTGAAGAGAAATACTATTACAAAATTTATTCTATTTTCTCATCAATAGATTTTTGAAACAAAATGCCACAATTTTTTTTTGATAGAAATAAGTTTGTAACATTACAAATTAAAATGTGTTGAGAATTATTATAGTCCTTTTTCCCTCAATCCTACCATTTCTTCTTATTTAAAACAAAGTGAAACAGATATCCTTGAATTTTAGACTATGTGTATTTATTTCATTCGATAATCTACTTCTCATTACAAAAAATGCCATTTGAATTTAATGCGATTCAACAACATTTACAATGATAAATGAGAACCGCTGATTGAATGCAAAAATGTAGTTTTTTACCCGAGAAACTATATTTGACAGATTTTTTCTCAAGTTTATATCTCCAATCAGGGACATTTATGTTTTGCAACAAAAATGGCGGAAGAGTGGTAACAAGAGTCAACAACTAGTTTGAATTCATGTAAAAAAAAATTGTAATGTCTTGTCAATAAAAGCCTTTATTATTATTACATATTTTTTGCATTAGGAACTAATCAATTCATCAATCAACTTGTAGAAGTAAATTCTCCCATCCCATTTGATTCAAAATCACCACATACATACCCCAATTACTCAAATATTCTTGAAAACCAACTTCAATTCAGAATTTCGAAAATCAAAAATATGCCTACCTTAAGAAAGTGTTTCCTCACTCTGATATGGATTTCGAGTATAATAGGCTCAACGGTTTAGGCGTGAGGCCGATGGACACACAAATTGAGTTTTTTTTCTGATTTACAGACTGAGTGGAATAGAATCAATCACCATCAAAATATCAAATTTGAATTTTTTGAAGATAACAATAATTTCTCCCCCTCTTGGTCGCAAGAAAGCACAAAATAGAAGGCCTACACTACATATTTCTATTTTCAAGAAGTAAATTTTTTGTTTTCTGTATATATCATCAAAGGAAAACTATTATATTGCAAATGCTATTACCGACAACTTATACCAGATTCAGGAACAGGAAGTCAAAAATCCTAAGACCGTCCCTGTCCACACTTGCGCTCTATTGCGCAAACTCACAGGTTGGTGTATCTGCCGTAGGGGGACCACGTTATTCTGAACTAATTGGCGTTCTAGTGATTATTATATTTCTATGGATGTAGTTCCCGTCCGGTACTATTACCCAGCTCTCCCCTTATTGTTGAATAATAAGGGGTAAGAATATTTAATTAAGCATTACAATTTATTATTGAAATGTAATGTTTACTTTCATTGATTGTCTTCGTTCCAGACCCATTAAGTTAGTTGTTGCCAAATGTTGGGATCCAAATCCCAAAGGATACTTTACGATACCCA
Source organism: Chrysolina oricalcia (assembly GCA_944452925.2). Classification (NCBI taxonomy): domain Eukaryota; kingdom Metazoa; phylum Arthropoda; class Insecta; order Coleoptera; family Chrysomelidae; genus Chrysolina; species Chrysolina oricalcia. The sequence continues at coordinate 676,642 of OX101810.2, forward strand.
GAACTGAACCAGTAAGGCCAATCGATCCAGGTATGTATTTCTTGTACTAATTGGATGTGCTAATAGAATGTAATTGTCGATTTTTCAGGTGCTTGGGTGGCTCACACAGCGGCTGTGAGAGGTGATCCCGTTGCAAGACCTCCTAGTAGTTCCACGGTATCGAGCTCATCGATAGCTAGCACAATACCAGCCAATGAACGTGAGTGTCTTCTAGGTCCTGGTATGTATGCAGTCTGCTTTTTGTTGAATGATTTTCTTTTTCGCGATTTGCTTTGGAGTTTTTGGTGATGTCAATTTACGGAAAATTTGTTTCTGGATTATGTAATTATTTCTTGATCACAAAATGGTTTAGGCTTTCGCGGCCGAAGTTTTCAGTGTCACAATTTTCACTCGAGTTTGAAAGTCGTCGTTTTTTGGAATTTCTTCCTAACGTTTCGCTAGCGCGAGTGGCTAGCTTCTTCAGATGCTTATACATCATGAATAATCTCAGATGACAGGAGATTTCGTCTGCGGAGATTGTATTTATTCTGACTTAGGTAGTCTTGTGTGTTAATTACCGTATCTGAATTTGACCCCTTTCTACCTGTCGGCTTACTGTCGTTAATATCCTTTGTTATTTCAGAATTGAGGAGTGATTTTTCAAAAGCTCATATTTCCATCTACACCCAAAAATAAACTTTCGACGAAAATCAAATCTTAATGTTAAAAGGCACCTCCTAATGGCGATAGAACCATTCAAAACGATTCATTTCCTATGAAGAAAGCAATACCTAAACAGGAATTTCATACAAAAAGACATATTTCCACAAATGGTTCACACACGATTTCCTACAAAAGGTCTTTTTCCTGAAGAATCGAACGAAAGGTCTTATTTCCAAATGATGATTGATAATTAATTCTATTATTTTTTAAATTCAAACCACCAATGGTCCGATGTAGTATATTTTTTTTGTTATTTCAGAATTGCTTAACTGGGTGAGGCATATTCTCGATAACATTAATTGACACATTTTTACCTGCTGTCTTAATGTCGTAGTTTTCTTTTGTTATTTTGAAATTTCTAAGAATGAGATTCCATATTCGGTTGAGGTTCACAGCTTCTTCTATTCTGTTGAAATTCTCCGTGTGTTTTGTGGATCTCTATTGCCTCCCGTACAAGTCGGCTATGGTATCCCTGGTTGGGGGCAAGAAGTTCTACGCCCTCAAACAGAATCTTGTGGTTTTCTTTACTGAGCGCGTGTTCTGCCACTGCCGACTTGTCCGTTTGGCCTAATCTGCAGTTCCTCTGATGTTCCTTCAGCCTTATTCCCATCGATCTTTTTGTGATTCCGATGTATACCTTTCCGCAAGTGCATGGTCTGCGATATACCCACGCTGCAGAAAGTGGGTCTCTTTTGTCTTTTGCCGACCTAAGGCTTTGTTGTATTTTCTTGGTCGGTTTGAAGACCGTTTTTATGTTGTGTTGCCCCAAGAGTTTTCCAATTCTGTCTGTGACTTTAGGAATATATGGAAGATACTATCTGATCCTCCTCCTTACTTTATCTCGTGGAAGTCCTCGGTTTCATTCGGGAACATGTTAGTTAGCTGAGTCTTCAAGTTCCCATGTTCCCGAATGACATCGTCGGACTCTTTAAGGCATGTCTCACGGGGAGTTACTTCCAATGGAATGAAAACTTCTATGAGCAATTAGATGGCGTGGCTATGAGAAGTCCACTCAGCCCAGTGATAGCCAACTTTTTTATGGAACATTTTGAAGAGAAAGCAATTGATGCTTTTGATTTAAAACCGACCATGTGGCTACGTTACGTGGAAGACACCTTCGTCATTTGGAGACACGGAAGGGACACACTGAACTGTTTCCTAGAACATCTAAATGCTCAACACCCCAGCATCAAGTTCACCATGGAGACTGAACAGGAACAGCGGATAGCACTTCTAGATGTACTCATCGAAAAATGTGGCACGAGACTGACCCACAGAGTATTCCGAAAACCTATGCACACGGATAGGTATCTGCATGCTCTATCAAACCACCATCCTAGTCAGAAGCAAGGAATTATCTCCACACTGGCGGAACGTGCTCGGAGAATATGTGAACCTGAGCATCTACATGATGAACTAGAACATCTCCAAGCAACCTTGAGATCGAACGGATATACTGCACCCGAAATCAACAGAGCCATGAAACCGAGGACTTCCACGAGACAAAGTAGGGAGGAGGCTCAGATAGTTGCACGTGCGTAACTTCCATATATTCCTAAGGTCACAGACAGCATTGGAAAACTCTTGGGACAACACAAAATAAAAATGGTCTTCAAACCCACCAAGAAAATACAACAAAGCCTTAGGTCGGCAAAAGACAAAAGAGACCCACTATCTGCAGCGGGGGTATATCGCATACCATGCACTTGCGGAAAGGTATATATCGGAACCACAAAAAGAACGATGGGAACAAGGCTGAAGGAACATCAGAGGTACTGCAGATTAGGCCAAACGGACAAGTCGGCAGTGGCAGAACACGCGCTCAGTGAAGGAAACCACAAGATTATGTTTGAGGACGTAAAACTTCTTGCTCCCAACCAGGGATACCATAGCCGACTTGTACGGTAGGCAATAGAGATCCACAAACACACGGAGAATTTCAACAGAAAAGAAGAAGCTCAACCGAATATGGAATACCATTCTTAGAAATTCCAAAATAACAAATGAAAACTACGACATTAAGACAGCAGGCAAAAAGTTAAGGCGAACAACACGTCATATGCCATTAAATCCGAAATAAAAAAATTTCTATTGTTTTAGGGACCGTATAAAATTAAAAAAAAATACATCATCACACTTACGTTTTAGTCTCCCCAGACTGTGACACTAACGAGAGAGGAGTGTTTCATTCTTCCTACCTGAAAAGGTATATCCTGCCAGCTCATGTCAAATGATGGTACATTTCTCTATAAGCTTTGGGGGCAAGATGTACGGAAACTCTTTGTCCACCCTGTATAAATTTGTAAATGGTTGTATGAGTTTGGTTATTTAGTGAAACAATAATTCCGGAAAATGATTTCGTGCGCTCAGAGGTACTTAGTTTTTTGTCTCCGGTTCTTTTTTTTTTCTTGGTGTTTTGGCATCGACTGCTATGGTCATTAGCCATGTGTTCTGGGTAGGCGTTGTGTTACTCCGGTTCTTATCGCTTAATTTGTCGAGCTTCAACGAGAATAGTTGAGAGCATTGAGAACTGGCTGAGGTAAAATTGATGAACCTCGACGAATTTGCCAACTGTTACCAATATATTTATCAAGTATATTCCTCAGATTGGTGTTTGGTCACTTTTTAGGTGAGTGATAGGACCATGTCAAATATAAATGTAGTATAATATTTCCACATATGTGAATTTTTAGCTCGCTTTGTATCTCAGTGATTATTCGTGTCTGTATCAGCATTGTACAATAAATATTGTTCCTGGGACATTTGACTTTGGCTAACCCCAACACCCCTGTCTCATTGCAACTTGGCTTTTACAATTAATGTTATCGAAAATATGCCTAACCTAGTCTCGGTAATAAGCAATTCTGAAATAACAAAGGATATCAACATTAAGCCGGCAGGTAGAAAGGGGTCAATTAGGGTTAGTAAGAATGTACCAAATAATTATGGCACAAGACTACCTAAATCAAAATAAGTACAATCTCCGTAAACGGAATCTCCAGTCATCTGAGATTATTCATGATGTATAGGCCTATGAAGAAGCTAGCCACTCGCGCTAGCGAAACGTTAGGAAGAAATTCCAAAAAACGACAACCTTCAAACCCGAGTGAAAATTTTGACACTGTAAACTTCGGCCGCGAAAGCCTTGACCATTTTTATTATCACTTTAGAATTTCCCGATATAAACTGTATCGAAACTATTGAATCATCCTTTTTTCAGGAATCGAAGAGCCGCTCTCTGTCAACTCGCCAATGTCACAAGTGGTGCAAGCAATGCATCGGCCTGACAGTGGTTTGGAAATTAGGGACAGAATGTGGCTGAAAATAACGATCCCCAACGCTTTTATTGGAACCGATATGATAGATTGGTTACTGACACACGTGGAAGGGTTTCATGAGAGGAGGGATGCTAGAAAGTATGCTTCGCATTTACTCAAAGCAGGATTTATTAGGCATACTGTGAATAAAATTACGTTTTCTGAACAGGTAAAGTTTATTTGTCATTTAATTAAATCAATGACTGCGGAAAATTATGCTGTCAAATGCATTTTTGGGGCTAGGTAATGATTGAACAACAATAATAATGATAATCTTTATTCAAATAGTCAAACCTAATATACAAACATTCTGTTACAATTACAGAAAAAATAATTACATGTGTAACATCAATAATTAAGATTAATCAACTTGTTTAAAAAAAAATCTATTAAATTAAATAGCTCTAACTAAACTTAAGTTTGGATTTCTTCCATTTTATTTATAATTTGTCTTAATACTTGACATTAGTTGGTGCTTGAACTCATTGAGTGAGTGGGATTGTTTGATTTCAACCGGTAGATCATTGTACTCTAAAAGGCCTCTATGAAATAATGAATTTGTAGTGCGAGCATAAGTTGTTCTTTGAACATAAAAATTATTGTTTCTTCTGGTGGGATAGTTATGTATTTGGTTTTGGAACACAATGAATTGATCGAAATAAGGAGGGGCCTCACCAGATACAATCTTATAGATCAAATCATTGAATAATAAAACAACCTATCTTCAACAGAAAAACAATCCAAGATCTGAAGCATCGATATTATAGGGGTATACTTACTGCATCTTAAGCTGTTTTTTGTCATATCACTTTTTCTAAATTATTTGGGCCGTTTTAAAAACTCTTCATTTTAGCGTTGAAAGAATGACGTCATAGACAGAATTTTTTAAAACGAAATGACCATTTTGAAGCCATAGTCAAATCTGTGACGTGAAAAAGTTTTTAAAACATTATTGAACACGGTTCAACACAATAATCAAAGTAAGGTTGTATAGTTTTATAAACGGTTAGTGTAGTTTGGAGAGTCAGATTTCTACTAATTCTTGTGAAGAAAAATAGTTTTCTATTTTATTGTACACAAACTGAAAGTATTTTTTAAGGCTACGCGTATTACCAACAATAAAGCCCAAATATTTTAAATCCTCGACAAGTTCAATAGTTTCACCGTAAATGATTGAACCCATTAATACTGGCGAATATTTACAGTCATCTGCACTGGAAAGTTTCGATAGGGGTTTCCAGGGGTAACCTCTTTCTTCTATTATTTATCGTGACTGAAGTTTTCTATATTTTTATCTTTTGACATCTTCAGAAAATAACGAGTTTTTCGTATGAAATAAGTATATTGGAAATGGCCATTAGGAGTCATCTTTCTTAGACATATGTACAATATAGAAGATGATATCCTACTTTGTACCAAAAAACAAAATACAACAAGCACGTTAAAATTTAAATAAAATTATAGATCTTCAGTGTGCATGCCAGAGTGCAAAATGCTTTGAGATCGAGAGTGTAAGTTTTATGTGAAAAACTTTACATTTCATGTTGAAATTGTATCTACTTTTCCGAGTACACAGGACAACGTTTGAGTGAATTTTTCCGCCATTATTTTCTTCTCTAAGGTTGACATGTGTTTCTGTTCTTTAATTTTTTTTCTTCAGTTTTTCACATATATGTCTGTTTTCCATTCTCCTTTTTCTTGTGTTTTCTATTGGTCGATCTTTCGATAGTATTGGTTTTCCTCTAAATCTCCTTCCTTCAAGGTCATAGATTCTTTTGAAAATCAGGGTTCTTTTTTGTTTTTTCAATGTAGTCATACCCTTAAGTTTTTGCTGATTTTATGATTGTTACTATATTTTCGCCTTTTATTATTTTTGTTTTATTGCTTATCAATCTTTTAAATTCTTCCCCTACTTTCTTTGTTCCATTTTTTTTCTTCAATGTACTTTCAGTTTTCATTAATAATAATAATAATAAAGTTTATTCAAAATTCAATGAAAAAGCATTACATCAATTTGTATAAAAAGGTGAATAAACAGTTCAATTATACCCGCGAAGTTAAAAACTTTTTAGGTACGAATTACATGTAGGTATATGTTTTGTAAACTTTTAAAATTCATCAAAATGATAATAAAAATAAACTACCAGAATTACTTGAAGTGAAAAATATGAAATAAATTTCGATGAGACTGTTGAATCCATGTTTTCAATTGTTTTTTTAATGAGAATAATGACTTGATCCCTTTTATATGATTTGGAATTAAATCATAGTAATTTTTTTTTAACTTTATTTTTTACTGTGGCACTATTTTTATTTCTTGTATTATAAATATGATTATTGAAGTTTATATTCGTTTTATGCTAGATATAAATCATTATGTTGTATCCAAATAATTTCATAAATTTTATTTGATTCTTTGTACAGTTTATCACTTGGATATAAATAACTTTTTCTATATATAATTTTCAAAAACCATTTCTCAAGAACATCAAGATTTCTATAGTGGGATTTCTTGACTCCTCCCCAAGCCAAAACCCCATAATTCAATTGAGAGTGTATTAATGAAAAATAAAGAATGTCAAGAGTTTTTATATCCATGAATGGTTTGAGATACTTGAATTTTGATAATAAACTTCGCAATTTCCTCAAAAGGAATTCTATTTGTTTGTCCCATTTAAGATGCCTGTCAAGCATAATCCCTAAGTACTTGATACTATCTGTTTCTTCTATTCTAGTATTATTATCAATAATTAGTGGCCCCATGTCTGGAAGAGATTTTTGTGAGTAGGTTATAATCAAACCAATTTTTAATCTTTTCAAAATCTAATATTGTCTTAGTCTGTAATTCAGTCCAGTTTTTTCCTCCATATAATATAACTATCATCTGTAAAACTATGAATTTCACCTATAGTTTTAATATAAAAAAGGTCATTGAGATAGATAGAAAATAGCAGTGGTCCCAAAACTGTCCATTGTGGCACACCAAATTGAAAGATTTTTTGTTCACTCCCTGCTTCATCAATTTCAACATATTGAGTTCTATTTTGTAAGTAATTTTCGAGGAGATCATAAACTTTTCCGCGAAATCCAATATTCTCTAATTTCATTAATAGTCGTTTATGATCAACTGGATCAAAAGCTTTAGCTACGTCCAAAAAATAGCCATAGTTGAATTTTGATTATCAAGATGTATATTATTAGTCAGATGACAGATAGCATCCTGGTTGAAAGTTTTTTTCTAAATCCGAATTGTTTTTCTGAAATCAGATGATTTTTTTCCAAAAATCTTTCCATTTTATATTTCAAAATTTTCTCAAAAACTTTTACTAAAGTTGAAATTAGTGAAATAGGCCTATAATTTTTAGCTTCAAATCTATCACCACATTTATATATTGGTTTGATATTGTAGTGAAGGTATATTATGACATTAAAATGGCAGCCGCCGTAAAATACTTTGAAAATTTACTTAATTTTCATACCTATTTCTTCTGAGGGACCCTAAACCTACCGCGACCGGGTTTAGCTAGTACCTAATGCTTGTTTAGTAGAAATTGCAGTCTCACTGGACAAAATTTCAGGTACCGTAATATATGAGTTATCAGATTTAAGCTGGCTCTACGACTTGATTTTTATTTTTATTGAGCCTATTTTTTTTTTTTTAATAAAGTAATAATTTTGATTGATTCATTTATTCTGATCATGCTGATCCATTTTCAGTGCTACTACATATTTGGAGACTTGTGTTCGGCAATGACAAACTTGAAAATACAGGGTGATACAGATAGCGTGGGTCCTCTGCCGAACGTTCCCAATTACATGCCATACAGTGGCACCTACAATCCTTTAGAATATATGCCGATGCCATTTTACAGCGAGAACACAGTATATGGATACAATAAAGAGGAATCTGTTCTGAGTGGAAGTGGTAAGTTTCTCCATTTTGTGGCATGCTAATGTTCTATGAAAAGGTTTATGTCATGAATTTTGGAATATAAATATGTATTTTCTCATTATTTTACAACAATAACATCTGTTGGTGATAAGTATATAAAAGGATAAAATGGTTACAAAATAGTTATATTATGATACAAGTTTTATAAGACACCATTTTGTCGACCCGTTGTTTGGAGTACGACGAGCGAAGCGAGGAGTGCTCCAAGAAAACAAGTGCGTCAATGTGTCTTATAAAACGTGTTTCATATACATTTTTTCTATTTGGCATTTTTTTGTAGTTTTTTATGGGAAAAAATTGGATTTAATATTAATAAATATTGTCAGAAATATCGGGTTGGTAACATTGATAAAATATTTAAAATTTGAAGGAAGCTGTCAGGTAATTCATTTGTTTACATAAATTATTTAAGTTTTGAATGCAAATATCAGTAAATTACATTTTTTAAAATGACTGATGAAGAAAACTCAAGTTGCACCCCTCCTGAATTGAGAGTAATTCCTCAAACGGCTGTGAATGATTAGTTGCCCAAAAAATTTCGTTCAGTTTTCGAAAAGGAATTTCACAATTTCGAAGTGTCCGATGCCTCACCACACTCTCACTGCAGTCAAAATAACTTTTCAAACAATCAGACCACTGAGCATAATTTTGTAAACCCAATCACTATTATTATTTATCGCTTTGTCTATGAGATTTATTGTATCTTCTGACAATAAAGTACTTTGATTGATTGATTGATTGATTGAAACCACACCAGCTAATTTAATTATAAACGCCAGAGAAACCAGTCATGTAATAATTAAAGTTTATAATAACTGCACCATTCAAGGCAACAAATAACACCACAATATTCAAATGTTATTCTTCTTCTTTGTTTAATATCCGAAAATCCCTCTTGTCTGGCGTTCATCTGACAGTTGATGTTACCATTGTTACCAATCTCGGACAAATTTAAAATGCGTATCGAAATAGAAGCCATTTCGTTACGCATTTGGGTTTCTGAACGACTTCAGTTTAGACTCCAAATAGAAGTGTATGTCTATAACAAAACTATAACCTAAATGATTTTCACAAAACCAAGACAATTGTTTCGGTGTACAACAGCGTCTTCAGGTGGAGAATATATATTTTCAAAATTATGTATTTCTGTGACGTAATTTTTAATATTGTGTTACAAATATAGGCTGTTGCCATAACGAATTTTAAACGCTAAAAATAAGAAAGAAGTAACAGGCAAGGACCAGGTGGAAAATTTAGTTGAGGTTCCAACTTTGAGGAAAAAAATATTAAACACGAAAACGCTCAAAATGGAAAAATCGGGGCGCAATTTAGGGGTAGAAAACGGAATGTGACCTCCTAGCGAAAAAAGTTGAATAGTTGACAAGTTGTAGATAATAAAAAAATCGATGTCGGGGCGTGGCGCAGTGGTTATAGCGTCCGACTTTGGGTCAAAAGGTCCGGAGTTCGAGCCCCAGTTGCGGCTGGGATTTTTTAATTCAATTTGACCGATTAAATTATTAAAATCTCGTGGCTGGACTGGGATGAGTCCTGCACGATTCGCTGTTGCTTTCCAATTAACAGTGCTGCTCCATGGAGTTAGTAACAAGGCCTATCCAGAACACGTGGCTAATGACCATAGCAGTCGATGCCAAAACACCAAAGAAAAAAAAAATAATAAAAAAAAATCGAAAATTTGTACTTTTTGACATAACCTCAAATTAACCGTCAGAATGGCGAAAAAACGATTTTTGAGTATTTAATTTTTTTCTCGCGTATAAATAATTTAATTTACATGAAAATTTATAAAAATATATCCTTTTTAGTGTCGAATAAGCGATTTTTTCGCAATTCAGAAGACGACTAGTTTTCGAGTTATGTACATTTTTCGAAAAAAATTCCCACATCTTCCACGAACAATTGTCTTGATATTTTTCTGTATTTAGAAGGTCTGTAAGTGATCATTTTCATTGTTGAAATGTTTACTTTAAAATGGTCTGTGTAACTTGATGGTTTATTGATAGTTAAACCGCTAAAAATTGGGAAAAAAAGTCTCTTTAAATCATTTTCTCAATATTTTCAATAATTTTCGACTTTCTTCGCTATTTTAATAACAAAAAGAAGTTTATATTATATTATTTATAATTTAATATTTGGATACATAATTACACAACAAAATTAATTTATTAATTTCGTTTTTATTCTTTTTTACAACTATTGAAAATATTGAGAAAATAATGATTCAGAGTCATGATTCAGAGAGACTTGTTGTCGGTTTTTCTCAATTCTAAGCAGTTTAACGATTGGCAAACAACCAAGTTGCATAGACCATTTGGAAGTAGACATTTCAAAAATTGAAATGATGATTTATAGAACTTCAAAATTAAAAAAAAAATATCAAGATAATTGTTCGTGGAAGATAAGGGTATTTTTTTTTAAAATATACTTGACTCGAAAACTAGCAGTCTTCTGAATTGTGAAAAAATCATGATTATTCGACACCAAAAAATGGAAAGGGGCATAATGGAACTGAATTTTCAATAATTTGTTGATTTGATTTCGAATCACATCATCCAAAAAAATGTTTCCAAATAACGACATGAACGAAAATGTAAATTTCTACTCTTAGATTTTTTTTAAAAGTTCCTTTCACAATATGTATCAGATATAGTTCAATGTCCATCGTGGTATTATCCGGAGAAGAAGGTGGTTTTATGTTAGATGTCCACTAAACTAACTTAATTTTCATTGTGGATTTTTCAACTTTCAGAGAATGGAATTGAAGGTAATTTTACCAAAATTATTATTACTTAAATTATACTCAAATATCAGAGAATTAACAACCCGATATATGGAACCCTCAGCAAACAACTGGATTTATGTAGGTCTCCACTCTTGAATTTTATATAGTTGGCACCCCATACATTAATTATTTCTTAATTGTCCCTTACCTGCAATCACCTTATATAAACCCGTTTCAGTTTTCAAATTATATTAGTCAGTTATTATACTTGACAATGGGATAAAACCCGAAACCGGTCGTAATAATAAAATACCTTGTGGAAATTAAACGAAAGTATTTTTCTATTCATTTCATTAAAGTGATCATGAATTTCCACAAAATAAACATGAATTACACAAATTAAAGTAAACAAAAACACTGAGCACTAGAGATTGCACAAAAGTATTTTCACAAAAACCACTACACTTGTTTCAACAGGAAGTGTAACAAGTATTATACGCGGTACGCTACTGTTCTGCATGTCGGAAATAATTCTAGATGACAGCACTGCAATAAAAATAATGAGTTGTGATTTATGGTAATTTATGCAACAGGTGGTCAGCGCAATTACTGATTGGTTTCCAGGCAGCGAACTCAATCGGGTCTACTGTTTTCTTTATATAGGGAATAGTATTTATTTAATTTTCTTTTTTGATCCTTTATTCGTTATTAGACCATGTACTGTTTTGAACTAACCCTATATATTGAGCTGTGATCTGAGTTTTAATATACTATACTTAATATATAACTTATCATTTAATTGTAATCAGGTATACAATCGAACCCAATCAATTTACCATGAGTATTTGAGCGAACATCATTTAAGTTATAGTTTTATTATCAGAATTGGGTTTTCATTTAGTATCGAATATATCAATTTAAAAAATATTATTAGTGTATCTTGTTATATTTATTTAATAACTTTTTTGAATTTTTAGTCCAAAACTTGAAGTTGCTATAAAATATATTTATGGAAATACTATTTATATATTTTTCATACACAATAAGTGCCAATATTAGTGTTGAACAAAATACTTATTTATGGAACAAGTTAATAAAGTGACATTTTTTACGAGTAAGAAATACTAGGAGCAAAAGAAAAAACTCTGTACTCAAGTGTTTCATACAATATTTTTTCTACAATAATTTTATGAAGATATTTGTACGTTATTAGTGTCTACAGAAAATGAGAACTGTCACTTTCACAGGATTTTTATGTTATTTGGATCTATTTATCAGAGTTGTTGCATAACATTTTAGGTTTCTCCTTCACTCTTTTCCATAAAATAATGAAATAGTATTTTGATACTGCATTATTACACTCTTCTGGTACACAAATTACACAAAATATTGCACTCATTGGACAGTTGATTTTTTTTTGTTTGGCATATGCTTTCTAAAGAGTTACCTTGAAAGTATTCTTCCATTAACAAGTATTCGAAGTTGGATTCTACATGCTAGTTTCATCAAAAAGTAGTTTTTACCATTTCCGTTTTTACAATTTCAATCAACAATGAAGGGAAATTACCTCAGTTATTAATTTTCATTAGTATTCTTCATATGTCAAGGGTACTGTTCAAAGTGATCCCAGTGGTAGTTTGGTGATTTTTTTTTAAACTAATTGTAGTTAGGACTTTTTTGACCTCTAGTATAGGTATGTAGTATATTCGTTAAACAAAATATCAGAATATAAAAACCTTCTTTTTCAGATGTCCTATTGATTCAGTCATCGTGAGGTCAGAATTTTTCGAAAAAAAATCCACTATGGCCGGACTGCTCATCGGAAAAGTTTTTATTTGTGTTGCTTTTAATTTATATTAGTTAGATCAATATTTTTTACATAAATCGGTTTCTGAAATTCTGAATTTTCTCACTATTCATATTTGTATGACGAAAAAGAAAACCTATAGGTTATCATCAGTAGTAAAATTTCATTAAATTTTAGGTTTGAAACGTGAATAACAATGTTTTTTGTTGAATATTAATTTTTTTCCCATAGTTTTGCTTAAAAAGAACTAGCGCTTAATAATCCGAGTGTGCAGTAAACAAAAATAATTTTAATATTTACTAGTACAAGTTGAACACAGGAAATCACGGTCAAATTTTATGTCATTTATTTGGGTGAATGTGGCATTTTTAGAAAATTTTGTGAAATGCGATTTTCGAATCCCTTTGTTCCTTTATGTTTGTTAAGTATACTTGTTGCCATTATTTCCATTATGTTTAAGTTTATGTTTTATTAGTACAATGTTTTGTTAAAAATACCTTGCCCAATGCTCAGTTGATTCATCCTAGTATTATTTATTTTAAATTATATTTGTTTTCTTGAAATATCTGGTAGAAATGTGTGCCATTTAAAATAAATATTTAGAAATTATAGTTAATCTTTTTGCACTGGTTATTTTCAACACCTGTACCAGATATTTTGATTATTTTTATTTATGATTTCAAATCCTGTTGTTAATTAAAACTTCTCATATCCTCCTGTGTAAATAAATAATGTTTTTACTTATTTTTTCTTGTTTGTATTTTATTTTGTTCTGTTTTAAAATTTTCGTAACTATTACTCTGTACTGGAATATTTGTATACTGAGAATGTTTCCTCTAAAAATATCCATCCCAATGAAATTAATATTGATCCCATAAACCATATTCAGGGTATCCCAAAACTCAAAATCATCCTATGGAAGGCTGATAGTCCAGCTCATGACCAGAATATCACAATATGACCTTAGTAAAATAATGATAGTTTTGGAGATATTGACACTTTTAAGAATTTCGTGAAAATCGAAACCTTTGAACAGTATTTTGAGTGCCGCAGGTACAAAACTTCTTAGTTTGATATTCTAATTTTTGTTATGCAACCTTTAATAACCCTTCTATTGATTAAAATTCAAAATAAAAATATTGGTGGGAAGCCTTTGAAAAAAAAACATATTTGCCCGATTCACCAGTTAATTTATTTTATTAGCTTACTCAGACTCTTCATACTGTAGACAAAATCACCACGCGAACCTGGCAAGTTTCAATAATTTGCTCATTCGGTGTAGTTTTTGGCATGATACAACATTCACTATCTTCCACTGAGGAAAAAAGATATTCCTAGTTTACTGCAGTAGGTGCTCATTGTGAAATTATTTCAAAAATAGGGAATATGCAAGTGATTTAAATTTACTTGTTTTTTTTACCACATATACTTTATCGTCTCGAAATTACACCTAAACCATTAGTTTATCATTTAGTTTGTATTTAACTCTATAAAACTTCAACCAAAAAGCGCATAATAAGCGCGCGGAATTCAAATTTGCGAAACGCATCACCATTGGTCGAAACGAAGAATGACGTCACATTGCACGTTATGAAATTTATCTGTGTTGATATTCTTACTGTGCTAGTCGTCTTTCATAGAAAATTTGTTAAGATTTATATATTTGTAGTGTTTTCCATTACATAGTTCGATTTTGGTCTTGTGACAATTGTAAATTATCAAGAGAAATGACTGAAAGCGGTTTTGTCAAAGCACAATCCGACAATACCGGAACTGATAAGTAGTAAGTTTATCAAATGATAGTTTTCCTTTTGTAATTTAGGTGAGGCAGGCAGGTATATACAAAACATTTATGCATACAAAACTTACTTCTGATCAATTCAGTTCATGTTAACTATCGAAATACAATGTACTCACATTGAAATGATCTTCACAACAATGTAAATGTGATATTGGAGATACTTCGCCTCTTCCCATAACCTCACACCATTGTTTACGTATTTTCGCATAACTTGGAACAGAAAAAAATACTTAACTTGGTGTACTTATAATTGTGTTTTGGCATTCCGGTACTAAACAATACCTATAAGATGGTTTTTTAGCATTTTCCATTGTCGTAATAGCGATTAAAACTGCAAATTCCTAACCTAATTAATAACTGTCAATAGTGTCAATGGCCATAACTATAGAAAGGCTTGTTTGTTGAAGACTGCTCTAGTTGATCGAGATCACTTTCACATATGTTCATCTCTATCTAACACTTGTACTGCATTTGTCTTACTCTTTTATAAAAGATCAACTTCAAGCAAGTAGAGCAATCAGAGTACGTCAAAACGAACGACACTGAAGAAGAACAACGCTGATAGCGCTATGTGACGTCATCCACAGCGCGCGAAGATGGAGGCGTTCAAATAGGTCAAATTCAATTGGCGAAAGAAAATAAGATCGCAGCGCCACCTATAGCAAGACTTTGGACTACGAATCACGGACAAAGGTTTTTGACTTTACACGTGTTTATATGGCGTTTTGACGATCTGTACTCCTATTTTCAAACGATTTGTGAAAATTTGTGATTTCTATAACTAAAAAGTGATTGTGTTTCTATTGAAAGACTCTAAAGAACGTTTCGGTAAGGTGATTCAAAGGTATTTCATCTCCGATTAGTTTTGAATGCTTCTGCAATTCAAGGTTGTATGGCGTTTTGATTATCTGTTCTACTATTTTCAAACAATTTGTGAAAATTTGTGATTTCTTTAACTGAAAAGTTATTGTGTTTCTATTAAAAGACTTGAACGATAGTTTCAGTGTAGTTTACAAATATTTTACTTGTTTTTGGAGGTCATGATTTGCGATCAATTATTGATCTGATTCATTCATCAGTCTGTTTGTCAAACAAGCATATACTTCGATATTGTTTAGCTTATCAATTTTCAGTTTCAAAATCCATGCTTTCCTTTGGTCAATTTCTTCAATCTGGTCGAACCAATTGGTGATTTTTTAACCTTGCTTTTATTTTTGGGGGAAATTTGTGATATCCCACATTTTCCTTCTTGCCATATGTCCTGCATCCTGGGACTGAACAACTAGGATTGTATTTTCCCATATTTGGCAGTCTATCAACGGTATAAACCAAAAAAATACGAACAGAAACAGAAATCGAGTATGGAAATATCCTTAATCAACAGAATGAATCAGATCAATAACTCACAAATCATGACTTCAAAAAACACGTAAAATATTTGTAAACTACACTGAAACTATCGTTCAAGTCTTTTAATAGAAACACAATAACTTTTCAGTTAAAGAAATCACAAATTTTCACAAATTGTTTGAAAATAGGAGAACAGATCATCAAAACGCCATGCAACCTTGAATTGCAGAAGCATTCAAAACTAATCGGAGATGAAATACCTTTGAATCACCTGACTGAAACGTTCTTTAGAGTCTTTCAATAGAAACACAATCACTTTTTAGTTAGAGAAATCACAAATTTTCACAAATTGTTTGAAAATAGGAGTACATATCGTCAAAACGCCATATAAACACGTGTAAAGTCAAAAACCTTTGTCCGTGATTCGTAGTTCAAAGTCTTGCTATAGGTGGCGCTGCGATCTTATTTTCTTTCGCCAATCGGTATTTTATATATTATTTTAAAAATTAATTCCAAGACTTTCAACCGTATTTATATTTTTTACTATGTTGTAACGAAGTAAAAAATTGATTAAACAAATAAAAATAAATTATGCATATTCCCTATTAGGAATTTGAATGAAAACACTTGGTATAATTGAAGTGATAGGTATTTATTGATAACTAAATAAAAGACAAAGAAAAATTAGAGAATGTGTACAAACTGCCTGCCACCAAGTCGAATGCAATCGTGTCATCTTTTTAAAAACGATCTTTTTAGTCGTCGTGTGCTTTCTTTGGCAGTTATTTGGACAGCTACTTCATTAATACGACGTCTCAATTCATGTTCATCATTTACTGGGTGTGCATCTAGCGGGTTCAAATCTGGAGACTACGGAGGCCCTAAAATGGGACCAAGACGGCCGATCCATCTCTGTGGATAAGTTTGATCCAAATAAATTCTCACTGGTCGTGCGTAATGAGCTGGACATCCGTCATTTTGGAACCACATTGCATTGCGTATGGCCGAAGATACATCTTCCAAAAGAGTAGGCAGTTCGTTTTCAAAAAATTTGCGATAAATTTCCACGTTTAGAATTTCAGGTTATTCAAAAGGACCAATTATTGTACCGTTCCAGATGCCGGTCCATAAATAAATAAAAAGATCGTTCTGAAAAAAAATGACACGCTTGTATTGGACTTGGTGACAGGCAATTTGTACACATTCCCTAATTTTTCTTTGCCTTTTGTTTAGTTATCAATAAATACCTGTCACTTCAATTTACCAAGTGTTTTCATTCGAATTCCTAATTATTGAAATAATTTCATAATTATCTCCTATTGCAGTAAACTAGAAATATCTTACAAATTGTGAAAGGCTTTCGCGGCCATCGTTGAATGAATGATGGTTTTTCGGGTTTTTAGGCTGACGTTTATTTAGAGAAAAACTCGACGTTTCGCCAACACGAGTGGTTGGCATTTTCAAGAGAAATGTTTACAGTTTCGGTCACTGAACACTACTACTACAGTAGTGTTCAGTTCAGTACAGCACTACAGTAGTGTTCAGTGATCGAAACTGTAAACATTTCTCTTGAAAATGCCAACCACTCGTGTTGGCGAAACGTCGAGTTTTTCTCTAAATAAACGTCGGCCTAAAAACCCGAAAAACCATCATTCATAGAAATATCTTTTTTCCTCAAGTGGAAGATAGTGAATGTTGTATCATGTCAAAAATTACACCAAATGAGCAATTTATTGAAATAACTTGCCAGGTTGGCATGGTGATTTTGTTCACAGTAAGAGGGGTCTGAGTAAGCTAATAAAATAAATTAACTTCTCCAAAGGTATTGCGCCAATATTTTTATTTCGGATTTTAATCAATAGAAGGGTTATTAACGGTTGCATAACAAAAATTAAAATCTCAAACTATGAAGTTTTATACTTGCTGCACTCGAAATACTGTTCAAGGTTTCGATTTTCACGAAATTCATAAAACTGCCAGTATCTTACAGCCTCCAGAAGAAATCCCGGACTCCAAAATAATCGTCAGGCCTCACGAAAGAATATTCAACTGGAACTAGCCTCCAAAAAGAATACTAAAACTCCAAAAAGAGTACTAAAGCTCACAGCCTCCAAAAGGACCCCTGTTGACAAGGGACCGTACAAAAATATGAAACGTTTTAGGACAGGGTGGTTTTTTCGAAATCCTACACGTTCTCTATCTAGCTTACAGGTGGACAGGGGGGTAAAAGTATTCGAAATTTATTTTTCCGAGTTTTTGCAATTTTTTTCGAGATTAAGGGGGCCTAGCCCCCACACCAACATTTCTTTTTCGTCGTAATTTTCCACGTCCAAATCTATTTTTCAGGGGGGCAGGGAGATAAAATTATTTAAAATTAAATTATTCGAAGGTCGATGTTTTTAACTCTTCGTATTTTTTCTATTTAATTTTTGGGAGTTTTCGGAACTTTTTTCGAGAAGGAAGGGGTCGTAAGCCCCCTAACTGACATTTCTTTTTTATGGTAATTTTCCTAGTCCGAAACCGTTGGAAATTTTGTTCTTTACTAGCTTTCAGGGGAAGGGGTTAGGGAGGTAAAATTATACTTTTATTATTTTTTAAGAACTTTTCCGATTTTATTTTCTGCTAGTTTTCGCAACTTTTTTCGAGGTTAAGGAGTATCCGAGCCTCCCGACTTTTTTTTACGTCGTAATTTTCCACGTCCGGAACGCGTTTTATACTAGCCTTCAGGTGGGTGAAATTTATCGAAATTAAATTATTCGATGCTCTGTTTTTCACTATTTTTACGGATATACGGATTTTTTTCTATTTGATTTTTGTGAGTTTTCGCAACTTTTTTCAAGGAAGGCGGTCTCATGTCCCCGTACCGACATGTTTTTGACATTTTTCTGAATTTCTTCGCGTTCTCTATTTAGCCTCCAGAGGGACAGAGAGGGGGGGGGGGTTTAAAAATTGTTTTATTGTCATCGGTGCAAAATATCAGCACAATCGGCTGCTAGCTAGTGCTTGAAAACTGGAAAGCAAGTTAAATAATATTATATTGAACAACATGGTTTGAAAACTACTCGTTGCACACGAGCGAGACAAATTGATGCCACAAGTAAAGCGAGTGTGCAAAGAGGTTTTCAAACGAGTTTATTACGAAACTTTTCATACGACTGCAAATAGAAACCACACATTGGGTCAAGTATATAAAATAGTCATAAAATAATTCAAATCTTTTTAAGCAAATGCAAAGTTTCAAGATCTCTCAACTTCTAAATTTTAAAATCAAAACACTCTGTATTCATAATTCCATAGTTTAATTCTTCAAGTTCATAGATACAATTACCGGATACAGAAATATAATCTAGCTCGAAATTCACAGAAAATATAAGCACTTTTATGCCTTACAGTGACCTGACAAAAATGCAAGCTCATCATAATTTTTCCTTACAAATATACCTTTTGGGCAGGTCCAGATTCATTCGTGAATTCATGCATTATCAGTTATTTTAGTCACTCGTCAACTGAGTTGAAGTCAGCTCGAAATTTATTATTATTTAAAATGATGTTTTGCATCTCCCCATCTCTGACTCTGCTGGTTACCAGCACATTGTAAGTAATTTTTATATTTATATTGTTCTGAGAGTCATTGTTTATTCATTTACCTGCTTTTGTAGCAGCTATCGTTCTTTCATTTATTTTTGTTTCAATAAATATTAATTTGTTCCAAAAGCGAGTTCTTTCATCATTTGGATGAATGTGGTTTGGGTGAACACAGCTCAAAATCATCTCGAAAAAACCAAGCGAGTTCTGAGTTGCGACACCTGGTGGAGGCTTGCCGGACTCGTTTCCTCTATGTAACATGGTGATAAATTTAATAGCTGTTTGATTCATACAACGATGAAAGAATTTTAAAAAATGTTTCTTTTAAAAATTCAGAGTAGCTCTTTTCTTTTTCAATTGATTAATTAGCTTTTTTAACGGGATGTGTAAGTGTAAGCTTTCGTGATTTTGGAGTGATTTTTATTTTTTATTTATTTTTTAAAGTTGGTACAATTTTATACATATAATACAGAACACTGCCACAATATAGTATATTCCCTGGGTTACATTTAATTATTCATATTGTTTTTTTCCATAGACTCTTGAATTATGAGTGATACACTTTCTAATTTTTCTTCTTTAGCTTGGAAATGTATTATCATGATTGACTATTCATATAGAATATCTGTTCATTCATCTTCTTATGATTACCATTCACATATTTCAAGAATTTTATTTTGGAACGTTTGAGCAGTTTTCTTACAAATACAATGAAAATTTGGTATGATATTTATCGACAGAGGCTACATCAGCTGATTTTTTTTTTGAGAATTTTCGTCCATTTATAATCGGAGATAATTGTACTCAAAGTTGCTCCCCAATTGACTTTTAAATCATAGCACCATAGGCCAAATGCAATCATTGTTTCAAATAACACGCTGTACAGAAGAAACGCGTCTTACAAATTTGATGGAAAACTAACACATGTCAATAAACTCGATAACAATGCTAATAACCAAATCTGGAAAAATTCGTCCATCTAATTATCGAAATACAAGCTCCCAAAGTCGGCAATTTTTTTTATCGATGAGAGCATAAAAATGACCACAACAACAACGTGCTGCAACTCGTAAGAAACACGAGAAATATATCTCGAAATAAATATACCAGGAAATATAGAAAATTGAAACTCTAAAATTGGAGAATTGGGCAGCCTATATTGTCGTCAGAATATAATTACGAGGATATATTGAAAAATTTTTAGCCTACTATAGAACCAAACAAAATTTCAATGTCAAAATATTTTATTACTCAACATATCTCCTGTTAAGGTGCATTTAGTCGACATCATTTTAAAATTGTGCTTAAATATATGTTAAAAACGAAAGTTGAATCTGTTATTTCTAATGGCTCCATTTATACAGCAATGTTAAGTTTATGCTAAAAACCTTTGATGTTACCGTTATGTTTATGATAATGCTTATGCTAAAGTTGACTAAATCCACCCTTAATTGGATACATTTATTACAGCGAACCTGCAACGTCTCTAGACCTTTCAAAAAAAAGGTTTCTTCTTGCTCTGCAAACCAGACCTCCACAGCTTTTATTACCTCCTCGTTGGAAGAAAATTTACGACCTTTTAAACTTTTTTTCACTTGAGGAAAGAGATGGTAGTCGGACGGAGCCAAATCTGGTGAATAAGGGGGGTGTTCTAGTAATTCAAACCCTAAATCACGAATATTTTGCATGGCAACATGAGATTTGTGTGCAGGAGCGTTGGCCTGCAAAAACAAAACACCTTTGGATAGCTTTCCGCGTCTTTTTCTCTTCAATTTTTTCCCGTAGAGTGGTCAGTAATGTCGAATAGTAATCTCCAGTTATTGTTCTACCCTTTTCCAAAAAATCAATCATGATTACTCCATGGCAATTCCAAAAAACTGAAGCAAAAACTTTTCCAGCAGATTTTTGGACACGAAACTTCTTAGGTCTTGGAGAACCGGAGTATCGCCATTCCATCGATTGTTGCTTTGTTTCTGGATCGTAGAAATGTATCCAAGTCTCATCCATAGTAACAATTTGGTTTAAGAAGTCTACATCGTTTTCAAATCGAGCACAGATCGAACGCGATGCTACTACCCTTCTGGCCTTCCCGATCGGTCATCATCTTCAATGGAAAATTTACCTCTTTTGAAGCTTGCAGTCCAATTTTTCACGGTCGCATACGAAGGACATTGATCACCAAGGGTATTAAGCAAATCTTCGTAAATCTGCTTACCTCTTAACCCTTTTAAATACAGGTACTTGATGATGGCTCGATACTCCAATTTTTCGATTTTCACAATATCGGTGGACCTAATTTTTCTTTTAATTTATTATGTAACTCTGGTTTACTTTTTTGACGTCAAACTTTACACTGACACTTCTAATAAGTTATTGTTCGTTGCTATGGTAACGCAATATTTTTTGTTTATGCAGGGAACTGGTCAAGGCTAACTAGATATCAATACATCCTCGTAGATGGGAATTTTGGAAAAGATTAGACGTGGAATTGTAATAATTTTCTGAACAAAATGGTCAAGAAAATTTTTGGTTTTCGTAGAATATTTTACCTATCTTTCTAGGTTTGCCCGATTCCATTTGCGTCGGAATTCATGATTTTTTTCTTGAAGTTCTGCACATTTGCATAAATCAAAAACAATCATCATATAACATCCCTATATATCCCTATATATCTGACTTTCTTAAGTATGAATGATACACCTACCAATATCTGTCTCATCAGCTTGGGAACGTGTTTCATAGAGACTGCCTAATTACAGCGAATATCTGTTCATCAGCTCGTTTCAGTTGGCAATCCTTATCAGTTAGTAGGATTCCTGTAATATTTTCTTTTCCCTTTACCACTATGAATATTTTGAAAGCACAACTAGTTTACCATTGAAAGTAGCTAAGAAGTGAATGAACAGTTATGTGGAAAACTTTTTTTCGCCAAATCCGACATTTTCTTCAACAAACTTTGGAAATAACAATTTTTTGGAGTATCCAATCATCAACATGAAACATTGCAGAATTTGACGTTGTTAGGAGAGAACAAAAATCACAGTGAACGAGCGATGTGTGCGCAAAATTGACATAACCCGTGCGCAAAATGTAGTACCCACTGCAGCGGGACTCTGTGTCATATTGAATTCCACTTATCGACTGAATTCCATATGACTGGCACTCTGTGTACACAAATTATCGCCTAAACTCGACTATGCCGGTAGCCAGAAAGCAAGACGTCGTGACATGTCGTTGTCTATGTTTAACCCAACTTTTTTCTTTCGATTCAATTCTGTCAGTGTTGTCAAATACATTTATTTCAATTTCGGAAGCAAAAAGTAAAACTAATAAATAATGAGGGTGTGGAGTGAATAGAGGGCAAAGCACAAGGTCACGCTCTGTGGCAAAATGTTAGCTACAAGCTTAACAGCTTAGGTTTTGAAGAAAAATCTGTCGAAGAATGGAGGATAAGTATTCATAAAAGTACAGTAATAGTGCCGAGCCTCAATCGATTAGCCCTAGTGTTTATTTATACTAACTTCTTTATTTGAAATTTAAGTACCTATTATATTGGAAAACTTAGTCAAAAACTAAGACAAAAGCTGCAAAATTGCAGAAAGATCAGCTAAAGTCAGAGGTGGAAAGCTTACCCACTGCGCTGACAAAGTATTTACAATAGCAATGGTAACCTCTTATATGGCCCTCGATACACATTGCTGAGCTATAAAAAGAGCATGGCTTCTACCTATCGCTCTTTGATATATTCCTGTTGCACAAAAACTTAGGACACTGAAAAATTAAGTTTTTGGGTGTATACCCATAGGGTTATTCAACTGATTCATCTGAGGCAGGATACTGTTAAAATTATATTGAGCAATATCCTTATTTACTCTAAAGAGTTCTCTGAGAGGCCATGAGCGTGATCATATTTGGGGCACTTTTGTAAAAGAGTCAATTGATAACTAGAAAACGGTTCGTCGTATCGATTTTAAACAGGGACAGGATTCTAAAGGACGTTCGATTCTAGGTACGTGCTGTAATAGAAACTGAAATTTCCATTTACTTTGAAGCAACTTTTTTGGGTAGATAAACAGATAATTTCAAAAAACCATTAAAACACATACATAGATCAATGTTTTACCTTTCATTTGATACCAAATTCATTTCGATTGGATGAAGATTGATTCAAATTTTGATAGAAGAGAAATACCATTGCAGGTACCTCGATTATTTATGAAGAGACTCGTGAGGTGCTTCCGCAGACGTAGATAAATAGTCCTCTAGAAGCCTGACTTTGTTTGAAATCGATACGACGAACCGTTTTTGAGTTAACGACTCTTTTACCAAAAGAACCGTCCCAAATATGATCGCGCTCATGGCCTCTTAAATCTCGTATCTTCTATTAAAAATGGATGCTTCTCTCATGAGTCTTCTCACATATTTTCTTCTTCCATCAGAGCTAGAAAATTCAATCCGTTCATAGGCAACAATAATATCACAATTTATTCAAAATGAATTGAAAAGCACATGAAACTACCAGCCGTTAAGAATAAAAATGCGTGACAATGACAATAATTTTGGACACAAGAATATGAAATGTCACTAGAATATCACCAAATTTTGGCAAATGCTTTTAATCGTATAGTACGTTGCCGAACAAACCCGATGTGCAGGCGACTGAAGCACAGAGTGCCAAATAATGTGACCGTCGCTTGCGATAGTAGTAATCGACTGTAGAAAACGAGGGGTAGAATTCTATATGACACAGAGTCCCACTGCTGGTGTGCAAAGTACCGGCTTCGGAGCGAGTTTTCTGAGGCAGTCGTATAAAAAAAGCTTGTAAAAAAATACTTTTGCTGTTTTGAATAATGAATCATTGATGACTCACACCAAATAAATATTTTTTCAAGGTGGTTCTTCAGGAGGCTCAGATCACCTCAAAGACGCGGCGGCAGGTCACAGTAGCGCGTCCGACAGTGACTTGACCTCGCTGGGACCCAGATCGGCCATGCCTATGACCAGCGGCAACGGCAACGGCAGCTCCAATGGTTCCGAACAGAGTAGCGGGACCCAAGTGGCAACTCAGTCCAAAGATATTGCCGGTAGTAGACAATCTTTTAAAATTGCTATGGGAAATCCTTGCGAGTTGTTTGTGGATGTTATGTAGAATGTGATTTTTTTTAATTATGTATTCGCGCATGGAGGATAACTGTGTTCTTTGAAAACGGCGGAAAAGTTTTTGTGTGGTTTTTCACGCATTCATTTATACGTAATTTCACTTATATTCTATAATTCATATATAAATAATAATAAATAGTTTTATTTTACAAACTTAGGAACAATTTTGTATCCCGAATAAGATACAAATCGTATGAGTTAATTCTATTATACCTACAACTTCTTTGTGCTCGAAGTGCCTAGCATTCGTGAACATAACACATCTCAAATACAGGCCGTTTCTTTTATCATGTGGTAACATTGCTATATTCTAAACCGTAACAGATACGAAGACGATTAAATGGGAGAAAAGGTAACTATTGTGGAGAACAGTACAATGGTCAAAGAAAATTTACAGGGAAAACTAAAAATGCTGTTATTTGTTTTTTACGAATAGAATTATTATTTCTGAAAATATAAAAAAATGGAAAAGGAAGGTTTTAATGTACTCTAAATGTACTATAAAAATGTAACAATGAATCTTTGATTAAACGTTTCGTGTCAACACGGCCACCATCAACATTTCTTTTCAAATACGGACCTGCCTGTTTTAGTACAAATATTGATAAAGCGATAAAATCACAATTCAGTTGTACATCACACTTGATATTTTTATAACGTTTCATTTAAAATAACTAACATAATCAGTGACAACAATTTTTAATTGCGGTCCTGTCGTTAGGTCGTTTATGGATTCCACAAAACCTAACTCTCCGATATAAAAATTATCAGTGACGCTTTGAATAAATGTATCTATTAAAATTATGTTCACACTATAATAAAAGATATCTGTAGTTTCAGAGACGAACGATAGCAATTTACCTCGGAAATAAACTTACTTAAGAGTAGAAGAAATCAAACAAACAAAAAACAATTTATTTCATATTGAATTTTTGAGTGAAAGTAAAACCAATACAGAAAATGAATTCTTCATGATAACCTACATTAAATGCTCGAATTGCCGACCTCTTTGTTGAATGCACATAAGTTGTCTGTCCATACAATTTCTGTGGCAATTTTCTAGCATGATGGGTGTAATGCTATTACATGCATCTCTTATTTTTTGTTTGAGATGGTCGATATCTGTACTAGTTGTCGAAAAAACTTTATCCTTTATGTATCCCCAGACAAAAAAATCTAAAGGAGTCAGGTCTGGGGATCAAGCTGGCCAGGCAATTGGTCCATTGTTTCCAATCCATTTTCTTGGGAATATTGCATCTAAATGTTCCCTTACTATTGCTGCATTATGGGGAGGGGCACCGTCTTGTTGAAAATATTGTATTTATGTGGCAATTCATCTAAGTAGCCATCAAACTCATTGGATAAAAAATGTAAATACATTCCACCATTCAAATGCTCGTCGTAAAAGAAAGGACCTAGTATGTTTGTTCCCAAAATTCCCAACCAAACATTTATTCCGAACCTTTCCTGGAAATTGGTTTCTCTATGTAAATGTTCATTTGTATTATTCCACCTATAATGGATGTTTCTGTTAAACCAACCATTGTTGGTGAATTTTGATTCGTCCGTCCATATTATTTTATTACAAATATTTCCAACTTCCCTATTTCTACGTCTCAACCACATCGCAAATCGTACTCTCCTTCCGTAATCCCTTTCATTGAGGTGATGAACTTTGCGTATCCTGTAGCATTTGTATTTGTTCTTTTTCAAAATATTTCTGGTAGATTTTACAGAAATCCCTAGTTCGTGGGCAATTTCTCGTAAAGAACAATCTTGATTAGAAATATTTTTGTAACTGACCAATCCTAAATTGAAAAAAAATATTTTCGTCACTTTGTTAATCTTTATGAAGTAATATTTGCTTACCTAAAACATTTATTTGGTTCCGCATACTTCCAGTAACAACACATTTTCTAGTTTTATTTCTATCAAATGCACCAGTCTCTCAAATTTCTTTCTAATCGTCTAAACATTTGAATGTTTGGAATACGACGATTTGGGTATAGCTCACCATACATATTTTTTGCCAAAAGAGGATTTCTATTTGATTTTGCATAAGCAAATAGCATATCACTCCTTTCGTCATTTGAATACATCTTTGATATGACTGAGTGTATAAACGACTGACAGTTCTTAACACGTATCAACAACTCATTTATTTGTCCTGCCATAGAAACCAAGCAAAGCCTACTTGTTTAAAAATGGTAAATGAAGTGAGATGCTATTTAATTGTACCATATCACACAATAGTCGTATTTTGACCAAAAACTAATATTTTCGTTACTTCCAGGATTGAGAATTATAGAAATATTCAGTATGATAATTGATTCAGAAGAAATCAGCCTTGAAACAAGGATTTCTGTAATACAAAAATGCCCAAGAAGGAAAAATACGAATGTTCGTTGTGTTGGGGTATCTTCTTATCGAAATTATTGGGCGAAGTCTGAAGTATGCCAATAGTTGAATAGGTTTTGAAGGAATCAAAATAATTTACAAAAGAACTAACGACAGGACCGTAATTAAAAATTGTTGTCACTGAGGATGCTAGTTATTTTAAATGAAACGTTATAAAAATATCAAGTGTGATATACCACTGAATTGTGATTTTATCGCTTTATCAATATTTGTACTAAAATAGACAGGTCTGTATTTGAAAAAGAAATGTTGATGGTGGCCGTGTTGACACGAAACGTTTAATCAAAGATTCATTGTTACATTTTTATAGTACATTTAGAATACATTAATACTTTCCTTATAAATTTTTTTATATTTTCAGAAATAACAGTTCTATTCGTAAAAAACAAATAACAGCATTTTTGGTTTTCCCTGTATAACTCGGGAAGGGCGAGACTCCCTGTAAATTTTCTTTGACCATTGTACTGTTCTTCCACAATAGTTACCTTTTCTCCCATTTAATCGTTTTCGTATCTGTTACGGTTTAGAATATAGCAATGTTACCACATGATAAAAGAAACGGCCTGTATATTTGCTGAATGCCTCTCAGATGAAACCAAGATTTAGCAAAAAACTTAAGGCAAAAATTAATACCTATCAGACATATAGATATTACAAAACATCCAAAAAATGTTGACGTGATTGAAATACTGCATTTCTGACTCACCCATTTTCAATCTTACATTTTGGTAGATTCTCATTTGTATGATTAGGAAAGTTCCTTTATATACTTAATGAATTCTGTTTTTGTATTCCTATCATAAATAAGAAGTTCCTTGAGATAGTGAATTGACCCCCATATGGTATGGTTGAACCAAGAAAATATAGCCATTCACTTCAAAGAGATTACCAATATACTAACATTATTAGGGTCTAACCAATTTTCTCAAGATAAACGTCAATATAGAATTTTTAAACTTGTTTGAAAGAAAAGGTTCCTTTTTTGCAATTTACAACTTTTCCATTCTAGGTATGTGCTTGTTAGAATTGGCCACTTTTTTCAATGACCATTTTTGGGTCTTTTCGTCTGAAAATTGATAAAATGGGTTGATATTCTAAACAATTCAGAAAAAATTTGTCATTCCTAGTGAACACGAAAATTGTTATACTTACACTGTGCACACACTTTATACAGTATTATGATAAAGTAATGCACAAAATTCATAAAACGTACAACGATCACTTTTGAAAAAAATGCAAAAACACGTCAAACTGTTTTTTTTTATTCCGCATCTTTTGACATAAGTTACAAAAATAACACGTCAAAGTTGGTTTAATGGACTGTTTAGTTAATTGAAAAGTTATTATGAAACTTAAGTTTATTTCGTTGTTTATTCATTTTCTCGTTTTTTTTTCTTATGTGAGCCCTACTACAACTATTTTTCCCTTGTGTAAAAACACAAGCTCTATCACATATGGTAATAAAAATCTTAGCTTCCCATTAAAAAAATTTGTTGATGACGTCATAACTTTGACAACTTTGACGTGTTATTTTTGTAACTTATGTCAAAAGATGCGGAATAAAAAAAACAGTTTGACGTGTTTTTGCATTTTTTTCAAAAGTGATCGTTGTACGTTTTATGAATTGTGTGCATTACTTTTTCATACCCCTGTATATTGATCCCAAGAAACATTTCTGTTTAGAGATGGATTACATTTTTACATAAATTGTTTAACAGCAATACATATGAAATAAAAATTGATGAAAAAATCAAACAATTATTAGGAAAGGAATGATGAGAATAATTTGTGAAATGAGTAAATAAGTCATATCAAAGCATAAACATTCAAAGGTGAAACATTGTTATATTATATAGGAATTGAAGTCATCTGTTAAGTATACATTTCTTAAGTTAATTTTTTAATTAGTTGAAGATTTCTGTCACAATTTTACACTAAGTTATTCAATATTGATACTATTGGTAGCTATTTCTTTCTCAAGGTTTCCTGTTTCAATCCTGAAAAAAAAGTTTGAATGAAAATATAATCTGTATTTGTCTTTAGTGAGGAAAATGGGAAAAATGTATTCTTCAATCTACTAATTAACAATTTATAACCAAAATGATGCTGAACAAACTTCACAGTAAAAAAAGTAACCAACATATTCCTAAGTTGGATCAGTGACAGCAGGGCTCATCAGAAGATTTTGGGACTTGGAACAATCTGCTTTCTTTTCTGTGAACGGGCTAAAACTTATTTGAAAACATTTCCAATGACGTCAATGACATAAAAATTGACTTTTGACATGTGTCACTAGTTCAAACATCGGACCTATTTTCGTGGTGTTTTTGCAAAATTTGAACTATTTAGACTCCACCCATTGGCCATACCCGTAAGAAGGCCAAAGCCTTCTAGGATTCAGTGACCCTTGATTTCGGAAAAAAATGGAACTTCATCGTTTTTCCACTGGACCTCAACTAATTTAGTTATTAGTATTACATTACAGCTCTGCCTGAATGTAAGAAAAATTAAAGGTAATCAATAAATTGTACTATAAAAGTTATTGACGTTATTGAAGTTACCCAACTTGACCTTACTTGCAAGAATTATTATGAAATTGTGATAATTCAATAGTATGATTGCCTTGTGATGGAATTTTCAATAATTTTATTTTAAACAGTATTCGAAAAAAACATTAAAAGTATTCTTATTTCTGTTCCAGTATCGTGTAAGAACACAGTTGTCCTTTTTTACCACCAGTTTTCAAAGCACAAATTATATTGCTTTATTTGTATAGTATATAACCAGAAATAGTTTTTTGTATATTGAAAGTATATTTATAAATTCTACTACAAATATTTAATTAAACATGTATAAGATTGTTTTAAATTTGTAACTATTCTTTAAACAGAGTTCTTTATTTTTAATGTAGATAAAATAGTTTATAAAGTCTGGTGAAATCTGATGAAGTAATCTAATGGTTACAAATATAGTTTTAATATTATTTATTTTGGTGCCATATATAAAAGGCACATCGTATGAAAAATTTAGTAAATTTTGTTTTTTTCTTGCCAAACTGAAAATTTTCCGCTACAAGCAAATATATTATAAATTAATAAAAAATGTTGAAAAGCCATTGGCTGAATAGTTATTAAGGAAACCATGAAGAAACAAAACTCAAAATTATTGTTTATTATTTTTCGCCAATTATAACTTAACTTTGTAAAAAAAAAAGTTTCAATTTTCCTAATAGATGAATCCTTAAAATCGTAGCAGGAAAAATAAGATTTTTTGTTTTTCATCACAATTTGAAACGCACACAAATAACATCTTAAAATAATGACATTTTATTACTTCATACATGAAAGTATAAAATTTTGACAGTCTACCAAACGAGAAGTGGTCAAATTAAAATAATTATCAACATAGTAAATTTCGATAAATTGTGAAAGCCTTTCGCGGCCATCGTCACTTACATGGTGGTTCTTCCGGTTGTAAGGCCGACGTATGTTAAGAGAAGATCTCGACGTTTCGCCAACACGAGTGGTTAGCATTTTCAAGAGAAAGTTTCCGGTTTCTTAAGTTGCATTTGACAGCAACTTAAGAAACCAGAAACTTTCTTTCGAAAATGCTAACCACTCGTGTTGGCGAAACGTCGAGATCTTCTCTTAACATACGTCGGCCTTACAACCCGAAGAATCACCATAGTAAATTTCATTTGTATTTTCAGAACGTTCAAGAGTAATTTTTTTAAATATCTTTAATATAAATTCATTTCAATATCGGATTTCAACAGATTGTATGAAGATTGTTTAAGGAATTTCTTCATGTAAACGTTATTTTTTTACAAACTTCAAAGATACTAAACCAGTGTTGCATTTATGAGTTGTTCTTTAATGTAATGCATGAGGCATGTAGATAATAAATCGACTTATATTTTTATTTTTGTTTCATTTAGAATTTGTGCAGTATGGTAACAATGTAAACACAAATAACATTTGCTTTGTGCATGAGTTGAATTGAATAGCTTGTTTAGTAGATTCCAAATAAAATTTTAATATTTTTTTTTGGTTTAAAACAACGAATTCGTTGTTAATGTTTCACAAAAATATTTCAAATATCAGGACAGAGTGAAAATATTAAGAAAAAAAAGTACGATGAAAGTAAACTTTCAGTACAAAACTAATTTAGAAAATATGCAAAAAAAGTTTGGAAATCACTTCAACTTCCAAGTAAATGTTTGTTCTATATATAGATTTATTGAATCCTTCATGATCATAATAAGATATAGAATATTGATAATGTTTGTACTGGTTCCTTTTTTATAGTAAACCAACAATCTAAATATACCAACTTCTTGATTAAACCTAATTTGGTATATTACTGGTCATGGTTTAATCTGACCTGGCAAATATCATCAATATATAATAAATAGAAATACATTTATTATGGAAACTTGATCAAATAAGTTAAAAACTTGTCGATTATCATGTGAAGTTAATGATGAGACTAATCATATTTCAAAATACACAAACATACTGAATATCCTTGATATATACATACAAAGAAAGAAAACATCAAAATGAAGTTGAATGTATGCGTACATAATATTGGAAAGAAACTAAGTAGGTACATATTAAAACATCAAAATTCAATATTATTTCACTTACAAATAATTTTCCAAATTTTCATAATTCTCAATCAACCATGATTTCATTTTATTTTTAAATCTCGTAACATATTAAGAGGTTGTTTATTAGTTATATCAATTTTCTTTCATTTTCAAGCAATGCATTGTAGATTATTTGAATATCTTGAAAAATAAAAATTATTGTATATAATGGGCAGTATGGTTTTCAAAGATCTAGCGATGAAAGCTTTTGACACAGTTGATCACAAAATTTTATTGGACATATTATATCAAGTAGGTGTGAGAGGAAGTGCTCACGAATGGTTCAGAAATTATCTTTTAGATAGAAAATAGTTTGTATTTATGGAAGATACTGAAGGATTGCATAAAACGGTTTTATGAGGAGTGCCACAAGGATCAATCCTTGGACCTGTACTCTTTCTCATATACAGGATGTTATTTAAGTACGTGGCCAAACTTAAAGGGGTGATTCTAAGACGAAAAGTTCATATAAACATAGGTCCGGTAATGCTTCGTTTTCAAGATACAGGGTGTCAAAATTTTTAAAAGAAATCGTTTTTGTCGTAAATATCTTAATAACCCTTCAACCGATTTTATTGAAATTTGGCAGTGTTATCGAAGGTCGTAAAGGGCGAATTTAACCCTAACTATATCAAAATTATTATGTCCAGTGGCGTCCCGGAATGCACTGTAACCAATATTTTTGACAGAAAACATGTGCGCCACTGATTTTTTTGCAATTTTGGTATTTGTTTCACATTGAGCAACTGAAATTACAACTTTTTTATATCTAGAATTTTTTTCGTATCTTGCTTTGTTTTTGAGAAAAAACATAAAAATCACTTCATTGCACGTCCCTGGCACATCACAATAAATAGTACATTATATACCGCGGGACTGAAGTAGTACATTTAATCCTGAAGGTAAAGTTTATGGCCCGACCGCAGGGAGGTCCATAATTTACCTGAAGGATTAAATGTACTTCAGTCGCAAGGTATATACGATACTTTTCGTACTTCCGGTATGATTTTATTAATTATTTCAATAATTTCAATCAATTTTTTCTCTCTTCAACTCATTTAATAAACTGTCTTTAAAATAAGTTACCATAGTAACATTGCGTTGTGACAGTTATAATTTAGAAACATTGTCATTACTAGTGTCATTGTAAAGAAACATTGTTATTGATAATTATTGGTATCATGAGTGAAGAAGGTGTATCTGATATTGATAAAAGAGCAGCCGAAGTAGGTGAAGAATTGTTACCACCGAAATCTAGAAAACTATACGAGCAGCAGTACGATGCTTTTAAAAAGTGGTGCCGCTTAAAAAATGTGAGACAACCTACTGAAAATGCGCTGTTAGTCTACTTCGATGATAAATCAAAAGCGGTTTGTGCCTCAACTCTCTGGGCACATTACTCAATGCTGAAATCGGTTATTAACATTAGAGAAGATATTGATATAAGTAAATTTTCAATAAAATATCCCTTAAATTCGTTTGTTTGTGATTTAATCGTTCCGGGAGTTTCGTCAATATTTAATCCCGGAGGGATTAAATGTGACACTTTAGTACCTGTCACAAGGGAGTGAAGTTGTCACTTTAGGCCCGGAAGTACGAAAAAATTGTTTTTATAGGGTTTTTAATGATTACAGGTGAATCTGTTATGCTTAAAAATTGTTTGTTTCATTTGGCCAGTGCGTGCATAGTGGTAACGCCGGAAATGCCAAAGCAACATCAAACAAGAAACACCCTTTATTAAAACCACACTGAAACAAAAATGGTACCTAGGCAATTTGTTTCTGTAAGAATACATTCAATAATAACTAACACAAAACTTACAATAGTTGCTCAAAATGTCCTCCTTCAACTTCAATGCAAGCATTAACTCGTCTTAACATCGATTCCCGAACACGTTGAAATATTTCCGGCGTATGTCTTATCTGATCACATGAATCCCGTATTCGTTGGATTAATTCTTCTTCAGTGATGACTGGAGTTTTATAAACGAGGGACTTTAAATATCCCCAAAGGAAAAAATCCAAGGGATTTAAATCCGGTGACCTAGGCGGTCATGACTGTGGACCTGCCCGACCGATCCAGTTTTCTCCATAAGTTTCATCCAGAAATTGACGTGCTACTATGCTGAAGTGAGGTGGAGCCCCATCGTGCATGAACCACATAGCTCCTCTTACTGCCAGTGGGACATTTTCTAGTAGTACAGGTAATACAAATTCCAAAAAATGACGATACTCTTGACCATTTAATCTCGGGGGTAAATCGCCAACAATACCAACCCAGACATTCACGGAAAACTGCTGTTGATAATTATTTTCTATAACCGCAAGGAGATTTTCTTCTGCGCAGATATGGTTGTTATGAAAGTTCATAATTGAATTGTGGGAAAAACACGCTTCATCGGTAAATAATATACTGGATAAAAATGTCGGAGATGCAACCTGTTGTTGCAAAAGCCACGTAGTATAAACAACTCGCTTGGGAAAATCCGCAGGAAATAACGCTTGAACACGCTGTATGTGGTAAGGATGCAGTTGGTACTCTTTCAAAATCTTCCATACAGTAAAGTGAGAAATGTTTAATTGTTGTGCAATTTTGCGTGTGCTTGTATCGGGGCAATGCTCAACTTCATGTAAAACTTCTTCCTCCAGCGCCACTGTTCTTACCGTTGCAGGTCTCCCAATAAGAGCAGCCGACCTTTGAAAGGTGCCTGATTCGCACAGCCTTTCATGTATTCTCACAAATGTTTGCCTATTTGGAACATTTCGATGAGGATATCTTTCTTGATAAATGCGTCTAGCCGCTCTGGAATTGCCTTGGGCCATTCCATAGACAAAATGCATATCGGCCATTTCCGAGTTTGTAAACCGAACCATTTTCAGATGTCAGTAACAAATTTTATATCTCACAACTCTTGAAAACACTTCAAATAATTACTATCAAATAATTACGTATGTACCGTTTCAATTTGTGACAGTTATGAAGTTAAATTTGTTTGAACATTTGTTGTTCCTTCCATGGCCCCCTTACTTTAGTTTCAAAACACTGCAGTAATACATAACAACATTATTTGTTTCATCGAAAACAGGCAATATGAGCGAAAAAAATTAAAAGATGACTTCCATGTAATATTAATTGTTTAATCATAAATAAAAATGTCCCCATTTTGCAGCACGAGCCGAAGGCAAGTGCTGCAATTCATACATACATATATTTTTTTTTCATTGCATTAATTTTGATAGAAAATTCTAAGACTAGAATAGAGTATTGATATGAAAAAATATTAGTAAGACCCCAGTTTTTGATGGTTTAGTAGTTGAAATGTTTTATTGTGTTGTCACAGGGATGTGCAATGAAGTGATTTTTATGTTTTTCTCAAAAACAAAGCAAGATACGAAAAAAATTCTAGATATAAAAAAGTTGTAATTTCAGTTGCTCAATGTGAAACAAATACAAAAATTGCAAAAAATCAGTGGCGCACATGTTTTCTGTCAAAAATATTGGTTACAGTGCCTTCCGGGACGCCACTAGACATGATAATTTTGATAGAGTTAGGGTTAAATTCGCCCTTTACGACCTTCAATAACACTGCCAAATTTCAATAAAATCGGTTGAAGGGTTATTAAGATATTTACGACAAAAACGATTTCTTTTAAAAATCTTGAAAACGAAGCATTACCGGACCTATGTTTATATGAACTTTTCATCTTAGAATCACCCCTTTAAGTTTGGCCACGTACTTAAATAACACCCTGGATATTAATTCATTAGCCGATTTGGAACTAGATGGTAAAATCAAAATGTTTGCTAATGATACAACCATTATTCATAACGGACATAGTTTACAAGAAATTAAAAAAAAAAACATGATGAATGACATTGAGAAAATATCAACTTGGCTAATAAACCATAAACTAACTTTAAATTACAAAACTCATCATCATTACTTATGTTTGTGACCAAAAGATCGACTTCTGTCGATTTCAAAGAACCTATCAACTTCAAAAGTGAAGTCATCAAGTATGCTCCTATTTTGAAGTTTCTTGGCTTGTAAATTGATGAAAATTTGTTTTGGTCAAAAAATATTAAGGAAGCAAATATCTCCAGTAATCGGAATTCTTTTCAAAATCAGAAACTTTCTTTGAAATATTTGAAATTAATTTATTATTCTTTCTTATTTTCCAAACTTCAGTACTTAATCTCAGTATGGGGAGCGGCAACAGAATGTCTACTTAAACCATTGAAAACACTACAAAACAAAATCATCAAGTGTATATTCAAACTATAGTACAGGGAACCTACAAAAAATTTACACAAACCAAAACAAATTCTGGATATCCATTCTCTTTATAAGTTAAAGATTTGTACTTTCATTCATCAAATTTATAAAAATCAAATTGAATACAAAAACTGTATAAAATTTTTAGGACTCTATATTGATGAATGCCTCAGTTGGAAAAAACATATTGAAAAAATTTGAAAAAAAATCTCTCCAATTATCGGCATACTTTACAAGATTAGAAACTATATATGTCGTAAATATTTGATGAATATATATTATTCCTTCATATATTCGCAATTACAATATTTGATATCTATATGGGGATCCGCGAATAAATCTGTATTGAAACCTTTGAAAAAACTCCAAAATAAATCAATAAAATGTATTCACAACTTCCCCATCTTGAACCAACAAAAAATTTGTACAAGCCAAAAAAAATATTGAACTTGGAATCTCTTTACAAATTATCAGTATGTTTGTTTATTCATTTAAGCCGATTTAAAAAAAATATACTGGTTTGCATTTTACAGAAAATAAAGTCATTCATAAACACCTAACAAGAAATTTCAACATCTGAAATTGGAAAGAGGTGCATTTTGCATGATGGTATCATAATTTATAATCAATTATCTAACCGTTTGAAAAATATAAAACATCTATTGAAGTTCAAATTACAACTGAAAGAGTATTTCTTAGTTTCCTAATTTTTTAGAATTTTATCAGATTTGACAATTTAATTTGTATTCATTTATCCTATATACGTATTATATATAGCCAATTAATCGTTGACTTCCCTGTAAAAACATTTAATGTTTCTTGGGTGAATAAATGAATAATAATAATAATAATACATATACTTTATTGTCATAAAAAATTCCTTCTTGTCGACAAAGCATGATACACTAGAAAGCATTGTACATGAAAAAAGAAAAAGGCAAGAGAAAAGATAGAGGCAAATTTAAAACTTGAAATAATAATAATATAATGAATTGCCAAAATCCTTGAAATCCAGTGGTAAAGTGAGATTTAAAGTAAATTAGAAAAAATACTTATTATCATGAATTGTATAAATAATATGAAAATTAACAATATCTAGCTGGTAATTAATTTAGTTTAGTTGAAAATGTGTTGTATGTTTCTGGAGAAATAAATAAAATGTTATTTTAGGAAGATTTTTACTTCTCATATTAAAATCAAAACCTGTCATCAAACTCTTAACTGAATTACTGAATGTTTCACAGTGTGGTTCATGAAAAACTTTGAATCATTATAGATAAGCAAAATTTAAAAAAAAGGAATAAATTTCAATTTTTGGTGGCCTCAAAACCGCAAGAATAGTAATTCTAATTTGAACACCGTCCGTGAAATCCTCAATATCTTATTTATAAATTATTGTTACAAAATCTATACCACAAAGCAAGATAATAGTCCGGGAGCCAGTGACAGATTTCCATTACCAAGTTCCTCTCAAGCGAAAATTAGTGGAACGCATCAGAGAGTTATATTATAAAGCTTCGTAAACGTCAGCTGCGGTTCCGTGGGGGATGAGCGGTGGTAGCCTACCACGCACAAAGAAAAAGAAATGTATTCAATTTCGTTTTCCTACCTGAAAACATGTTAAATTATCGCTAAAGCAATATCTTGAAGAAAGAAAAAATGAGCTGACTATAGCATGGTGTATACGACAGCTAGTAGGTCGAACACAAAAAAAATTGTACCTTCTATGATTTCCTCTCAAATAAAATGTTACCTTATATTCGGATTGCGTCAATTCAACATGTTTCCGGGAAGGAGGACATAATTGAATTTTTTTTTTTCTTCGTGCGTAGGAAACTACTGTGCTTATCACCCCCCCCCCCCCCCCCCACCAACGAAATCGCAGTTGACGTTCACGAATCTTTATAATACGACTCTCTGATGCATTCCACTAAATATCGCTTGAGAGGAAATGACTGACCAAATTTTTACCGGGCTCCTGGACTATAATATCAACATAATGAACATAATGAAAAATGTCAAAACATTGAAATAATAATTGAAAAACAATAAAAAGTAGGGAATATAAAGGTTACAAATGTGTACTAGGGTAACAGATTTTCTTTTTATATACCATGTCATGAGACCTATCTCAATTTACCAGATTATATTGTTATTAGCAGAATGTAGGGCATATTGGTTAGTTTCTATTTCCACCTTAAGTTTTTCTTCTTTTGCAACGTCATTACTATTTTTGTTATCATGAAGCATTCAATAAAAAAATATAAATCTTGATTTTTTCAATTAAAATATCAAATAATAAGAAAAAACACTGTATCAATTGAAATGTAATGTTTTACAACCAAGGGTATACAGTGAGTCCAATATAAGGTTGTCCATCATGGGGATATCTGAAATGGTGAAAGATACAGTTTTGGTTAAAAGAAAAAATGTTGCGTAACAGAAGGACCAACTATATGGAGATATGAAATTTCCAAAATCATTTTTTAATTTCAAATTATTTTGTTAAAACTGAATTTTTTAGTTACTTTTTTTCTAGTGTTGTTATCAGAACCGGGACAAAATAAAATTACTTCTTTACTAAAACTGTTTCTAAGCTTTTTTGTGATGATTTAGAAATTACAAATTGATGATGGTCTCAGAGTTGCAAAAAATCACAATTTTTTTATATCAAAAATTCTGATTTCACGATTAAATCGCGATTTTCTTAATTGTCACTAATTTTTTCCTAAAATATGAAAATAATAAACTTTAAAATCAATTATTTTCATTGTTTTTCTCTACTTGCCCAAAACCATTCGTTGTCTAGATTTACAGTTAAAAAATATCTTCGGCGACGCACAAAAAAATTGTGCTGAAAATTTGATTCATTTTATTTGGTATTATTTATTCATGTATGGAATATTGTAAACTTTAAACTGTTTTTGTTGTTGTGATCTGTTTGTGTTTTCTTACGTTTAATTTATGATTATTTACATTGGATTGATGACGATTAGTTATGTTTTTATACTTACATAATCTAAATAAACACTTAGTTAAATAAACTATCCTCCTTTTTTGAATTTCTTGATCTGCCTCGGCGACTTGTTTTTATAATTTATAATTTGATTTTTCTACATTCATGCAAAAAGCAAAACTTTATTGAACTATATTCAGTGGAAAAAGAAGTTCTTTATTGCACTAGTGCAATAAAGTTTTTATTGCACTTATCTGTCATTCTACTTCAACGTGCTGTCATCATGACAAACATAAACGTTTAAACCTACTACATATTTAGCAGATATTCTGTGAGATTGGCAATAGGTACTTCACTACGAAATATTCATATTGAAAATTGCACCAATTGTTCATTCACTTTCAACATTGAGGGTAAAAATAAAGTTTGAGTTAAATTGTTCGTAACGTATTAGTTCCTGTTTCAACGCAAATCTATATTAATAATAAAGTATTCAAGTTGCGCTTTTCATTTTCCTACACCTAGTGCCGCACCTCAATAAATCATTTTTTGCTTTTTGCATGAACGTAGAAAAAATGTTGCATGCAACTCGTAGAAAAAATGTTGTATGCAACTCGTGCAAAAATTGTTTATTGCACTCGACGTGTTGTCCAACTCGGCCTGATAAACATTCACTTTTTGCACTTGTTGCATAAATAACTATTAAATCCCAATTAAAATTGAAAAAATCAGTTGATTTAAATCATTTGATTTAAATTGTCGCAACCCTGATGATGACTGTTTTGTAACGAAACGATGGAAAGTAAAACTGATATCATCACAAGAAAGCTTCCGAAAAGTTTCTGTTCAGGCTTCGATGGTAACACCATAAAAATTATATAAGAAATAGAAAAACTCAGGTTTCCACAATAATTTGAAATATTTTTGTAAATTTCATACTCTACATAAATGGTCCATTTGTTTCGCAACTTTTTTCCCATTTTACGAAAGCTGTATCTTTTCTTGGAATTGTATTTCTTCGCAATCACTCAAAAATGTTATTATTCATGTTGAAACGTTCCGTATTTATTTTTGGTTTTTGTTTTGTTTGAGATTAACTTCAACTGAGGTTAATTCCAAATAAACTGAATTGCATGGGGGTCCAAAAATTTCAATTAAAAAATGAAATTATAAAAATTCTTTACCAATTGAAAAGTAATGTTTTCAACCAATAGTATATTTGTTGCCAATCATTCAGAGATATTATTATTCATTCTGGAATGACCCATATTTCTAGCTGTTTTTTGCTCAATGTTTGACGTTATCTGATTTTTGCTCAATGTTGATAAACTGAATTATTTTCATTTCATTGCTTGAATATTGGTCAAGCGCATTTAAAAACAACACAATGCGAATACATGCTCATTTAAGAATTAAACATCAACACAAGTAACTAACAAGCAATGACTGAATTTTCTCTGAAATCGGTAAAATTGTTAAATTCTCCAATGTAAAGGCGAAAATTGAGCTTCTTTCTGTTTCACATTTTAGTTCTTCTGTGGCCTCCTTTTTTTCGTGCTTTGAATGGGATTTTTTCTCTCAAAAATAGTGGCCTTCTCTCAGACTGGCCCGGTTTGAATATTTTTTTCTATAACCCATTTTTATGACATTTGAATTCACTCCGTTAGGCTGAATTTTCTCTGAAATCGGTAAAAATGTTAAACTCTAACATCAACACAAGTAACTAACAAGCAATGACTGAATTTTCTCTGAATTCGGTAAAATTGTTAAATTCTCCAATATAAAGGAGAAAATTGAGATTCTTTCTGTTTCATATTTTAGTTCTTCTGTGGCCTCCTTTTTTTCGTGCTTTGAATGGGATTTTTTCTCTCAAAAATAGTGGCCTTCTCTCAGACTGGCCCGGTTTGAATATTTTTTTCTATAACCCATTTTTATGACATTTGAATTCACTCCGTTAGGCTGAATTTTCTCTGAAATCGGTAAAAATGTTAAACTCTAACATCAACACAAGTAACTAACAAGCAATGACTGAATTTTCTCTGAATTCGGTAAAATTGTTAAATTCTCCAATATAAAGGAGAAAATTGAGATTCTTTCTGTTTCATATTTTAGTTCTTCTGTGGCCTCCTTTTTTTCGTGCTTTGAATGGGTTTTTTTCTCTCAAAAATAGTGGCAATCTCTCAGACTGGCCCGGTTTGAATATTTTTTTCTATAACCCATTTTTATGACATTTGAATTCACTCCGTTAGGCTGAATTTTCTCTGATATCGGTAAAAATGTTAAACTCTAACATCAACACAAGTAACTAACAAGCAATGACTGAATTTTCTCTGAAATCGGTAAAATTGTTAAATTCTCCAATGTAAAGGCGAAAATTGAGCTTCTTTCTGTTTCACATTTTAGTTCTTCTGTGGCCTCCTTTTTTTCGTGCTTTGAATGGGATTTTTTCTCTCAAAAATAGTGGCCTTCTCTCAGACTGGCCCGGTTTGAATATTTTTTTCTATAACCCATTTTTATGACATTTGAATTCACTCCGTTAGGCTGAATTTTCTCTGAAATCGGTAAAAATGTTAAACTCTAACATCAACACAAGTAACTAACAAGCAATGACTGAATTTTCTCTGAATTCGGTAAAATTGTTAAATTCTCCAATATAAAGGAGAAAATTGAGATTCTTTCTGTTTCATATTTTAGTTCTTCTGTGGCCTCCTTTTTTTCGTGCTTTGAATGGGTTTTTTTCTCTCAAAAATAGTGGCAATCTCTCAGACTGGCCCGGTTTGAATATTTTTTTCTATAACCCATTTTTATGACATTTGAATTCACTCCGTTAGGCTGAATTTTCTCTGAAATCGGTAAAAATGTTAAACTCTAACATCAACACAAGTAACTAACAAGCAATGACTGAATTTTCTCTGAAATCGGTAAAATTGTTAAATTCTCCAATGTAAAGGCGAAAATTGAGCTTCTTTCTGTTTCACATTTTAGTTCTTCTGTGGCCTCCTTTTTTTCGTGCTTTTAATGGGATTTTTTCACTCAAAAATAGTGGCCTTCTCTCAGACTGGCCCGGTTTGAATATTTTTTTCTATAACCCATTTTTATGACATTTGAATTCACTCCGTTAGGCTGAATTTTCTCTGAAATCGGTAAAAATGTTAAACTCTCCAATGTAAACAAAGCGAAAATTGAGCTTCTTTCTTTTTCACATTTTAGTTCTTCAGTGGCCTCCTAAATTTTCGTGCTTTGAATCGGATTTTTTTCTCAAAAATAGTGACCATCTCTCAGACTGGCCCGGTTTGAATATTTTTTTCTATAACCCATTTTTATGACATTTGAATTCACTCCGTTAGGCTGAATTTTCTCTGAAATCGGTAAAAATGTTAAACTCTCCAATGTAAACAAAGCGAAAATTGAGCTTCTTTCTTTTTCACATTTTAGTTCTTCAGTGGCCTCCTAAATTTTCGTGCTTTGAATCGGATTTTTTTCTCAAAAATAGTGACCATCTCTCAGACTGGCCCGGTTTGAATATTTTTATCCACAACCCATTTTTATGACATTTGAATTCACCCCGTTAGCTACGTCATATTAAATTATGAAATAAGAAAAGGAAGAAAAAATATATAACTTTTGTCCAGTTTCCACTAACACTTTACTACTTTATTACGACCGGTTTCGGCTTTTACACCATTTTCAAGTAACTACAGATTTCATCAAGTTCGTGAATATTTACACATAAGAAAATAATTAAAGAACGGTTGGGTTTAAATTACCTAACTGATGTTTCAAAACAAGTTGGGAAAATACCTGGAATCTACCTGATGAGTCAATCTAATTTATCTAATAGGGGTTTATACAATCGGTGGGTCCAACTTTGTTATCAAAAGTCATAAATTCAGAAGTGGAGAGCTACATAATTCTAACTGGTCATTGAGGGTATCAAAATTGGGGTTTTTATTCAATTTGTTTATTTCCAAGGCTTCCAACAAGTTCATTTCTCTTCCTTTATTGCACGTATGAAGGATTTTCATGTTATTTTTATTTATTGTATGATTCGTTTCTTGCAAATGTCTATATATATAGCTGATTTTTTATCTGATAACACATGTTCACGGTACCTTATTTCAAAATTTCTTCCCGTTTGTCCTGAATAAGCTGCTGTACAATCACCACATTCCAGTCTATATATACCTGATTTTTTCCATTTATCCTTTTTGGGTTTTGCATTGAATAGTATATTCTCTAAATACTACTACTACTACTACTACTAAATACTAGTGAATAAAGTTATTATATTAAATTTTGAAAAATAGTTTTTAATATTTTCTGAAAGTTTTCCCGAGTAGCTTATACTAGCATATTTTTTATCTCCTTTGGGTCCTATTTTTTTATTTCCTAAATAACGCCTTATCTCATAAACATATTGCATTCTGGTTCAGATATGTTGATTATATTCTCGTAGGTTTTAATGGCTCAACGAGACAGATAAATCAATTTTTGAATTTCCTTAACACCCTTCATGGTAAGATAAAATTCACGGTCGAAATAGAACAAAACAATAAAATTAATTTTCTTGATCTTACTATTACAAACATTAATAATAATTTTCACTTCAACATATACAGAAAAGATACTTTTACGGATTGTACAATACCTTTAGATTCCTTCAGTCCATTATCACACAAATTATCAGCATTCATATCAATGATACATAGGGCATTTATGATTCCTTCATCGGATAAGGCTTTGCAAGAAGAAATAAAAATCATAAAACAGATTGCAATAAATAACCAAATTCCAGTCTACTTAATTGATAAGATCATCTCCAATAAACAGCAGACAATGATCAGGAATGAATTATATCCAAATCAAATAGGACCCAAAGGAGATAAAAAATATGCTAGTATAAGCTACTCGGGAAAACTCTCAAAAAATATTAAAAACTATTTTTCAAAATTTAATATAATAACTTCATTCACTAGTAGGAGTAATTTAGGGAATATACTATTCAATGCAAAACCCAAAAAGTATAAATGGAAATGGAATGTGGTGATTGTATAGCAGCTTATTCAGGACAAACGGGAAGAAATTTTGAAATAAGGTACCGTGAACATGTGTTATCAGATAAAAAAATCAGCTATATATAGACATTTGCAAGAAACGAATCATACAATAAATAAAAATAACAT
Organism: Chrysolina oricalcia; assembly: GCA_944452925.2. Taxonomy (NCBI): domain Eukaryota; kingdom Metazoa; phylum Arthropoda; class Insecta; order Coleoptera; family Chrysomelidae; genus Chrysolina; species Chrysolina oricalcia. The sequence goes on from OX101810.2 coordinate 720,540, forward strand.
GAAAATCCTTCATACGTGCAATAAAGGAAGAGAAATGAACTTGTTGGAAGCCTTGGAAATAAACAAATTGAATAAAAACCTCAATTTTGATACCCTCAATGACCAGTTAGAATTATGTAGCTCTCCACTTCTGAATTTATGACTTTTGATAACAAAGTTGGACCCACCGATTGTATGAACCTCTATTAGATAAATTAGATTGAGTCATCAGGTAGATTCCAGGTATTTTCCCAACTTGTTTTGAAACATCAGTTAGGTAATTTAAACCCAACCTTTGTTTAATTACTTTCTTATGTATAAATATTCACGAACTTGATGAAATCTGTAGTTACTTGAAAATGGTCTAAAAGCTGAAACCGGTCGTAATAAAGTAGTAAAGTGTTAGTAGAAACTGGACAAAAGTTATATTTTTTCTTCCTTTTCTTATTTCATCATGAATTTCCACAAAATAAATAGATCATCAATCAAACAAGTTAGATATTAAATTATGAGATGGATTAATTTTTTCTTTCACTCAATATTCAATAATATTTTTATGATCTGGTTTTACAGTGTAATAATAATAATAACGTTTATTCATAATTCAATGCTACAAGTATAAAATAAAGGATACCCGTTTTTTAATAAATACTGTTATCAAAGTGTACAATTTTTTTTAAAGAAAAAATTGTAAAATTATGAACGGGTTTATTTACTCGATTATTATGATTTCTATAATAGAATAGCATGAACTGTCAAACAGTATCAAACTGGTATGAGACTGTTCATGAACCTTTTTGTATTTACATATTTCTTTAAATGGCGTAATTTTTGTATGAGCACCGTTTCCTAAATTGAAAACTGAAATGCAAAATAATTCAATTTTCTAGACATTGTGAAGAGCTTCCTTAGCATACTCGTTTGTTCTGTGTTGTGAATACTGTTTATCATTTCCTTTGAAAAACTGGAAATGAGTGGTGCTATAATTAGTACCCCACTGATGCCCATCTGTCTGCATGAAAATGCACACTTAACCTACAGGTATTGATTATCATGGATAATTTTTAACAACCCATTGCATGAAACCTCGTTGTTGTTGCTTTTTAGCTACTAAGTAACAACAAAATGATGTTAGAAAATTAAACCTGACTAGCATCTAATACATTTGATACCACTGACCTTGCGAATTTTTCATCTGACTATTCTTATTTTTAGATGAAACGGGCTGGAAATGGTTTTTTCTCATTCAGAAAAACGTTTGAGCCTCGCCATCACGTCAAAAACAAATTTATACATACAATAGACTTCATCGTTTAGTATAGTAACACAATCAACGTTGGGCTGATTTTGCTTTAATTTATAAAATGTTAAATATAGTAGAGACTCTTATATTGTTTCCAGAATAAAATCATTCGAGTATATTTTATGAAATTCTGAGAGTGTATTAGAACTTTTGTATTAAAATGTACGTTATAACAAGTGTTTCATTGAATAAACTACCTTACTTCGAAACGAACAAAAAATGATAAACAGTATTCGAACAATCCTACGAACAAAGTAGAACATTCTTTTCCATACTGCACCTTTATCCATTGTTTTTCTCATGACGTTTTTTTTATTTTTCCACTAATTCAACGTTTAATTTCAGTTTTAAGTTACCTCTAGTGCAATATTACACATCATTTTGCAATTGCTTTCCGAAATGGCGACAAGGTAAGTTTTTTATTTTTGCAAAATCAGCACAATATAAATCAGCATGATTATTAAAATAATTGCATGCAAATTCAGCAAGGAATTCAGATAAACTTTGATTTTGTTTTTCAGAGACAGGACTGATGACCTACCAGTTTACACAAACTTAAGAAGAATCGCCATTTCAAAAACTAATAATATGTATACTGTATTCGTAATTTTGATATTAGCTTTGTATATTTTTAGTGGATATCGTATATTTAGTACCTGTACAGTTCATTTCGATATATTTCTGGGCAGTGAATTTGGTATATGATTTTGTATTAATTATAGTCTAAGATCCGAACCTAAATCGACCTTCACCGAGCTGATAATAGAATCAAACTTATTTTATAAAAAATTTCGTATATTAGAAAATGTACTAAAAATGGGTTGTCTAAAAAAATCCTGTACAGAATATTTTTAATTATTTGTTGAAAAACGATTTTTCATAAAATTTTGCAACATCAAGATAATAAGAAAATTTTATACTGGATAGTATGAAACATGTAAAATGTGCAGACACAAGGTTGTCTATTATTTACTTGTACGAACTACTGGGTTGCCAGGTATAAACAGGTATGTCGATACCAGTTACTTTCACTTGATGTGATAATAGAAAATAAAATTTGCAATGGTTCGTTAGTCTGAATAGTGATTATTGAAAGAAGACTCTGTATCAGAAAGATATCTCTAAGAGGTTACTAGGGAAACAAAGAATAAATAAATGGAAAAAAGAAGAGAGGAGAACTGAATGGAGGCAAAAGTAATCTGGTTCTAAAGAATATCAAATTTGTATATTATAGCTGAAATCCATTCAGAATATTGGTTGGTGAAAGCCCTATAAGATAGTTATCAATATCTTATAGAAAAAGGGTCACTTCATCAATTGGGATCAATAAATATTTGATAACAGCCATTCGTCAAAATAGGACATAGATGATTCTTCACATCCAAGTAAATGGAATATTGAGATGAATAACTCATCTACAAAGGAGATGGTTCATTTCTAAAAATATTACAACTGAGAGCAGGTAGGAGACAACATATTTCAATTTTCGACATATGAGAAGGGCCGTTCCAAACACGGAAACTTGTTCCGTTCCGGATAACTTCCGCAGCCAGAATCATTCATAATTAGTATCATTAGGCAAAAATCAATTCAATTTGTAAAGGGTTCTGGCCAGAATTTCTGTTTAACCTTCCAGTATGGTGGCGCCAAAGCTTGTTGCACCAGTGGTTGCGCTGGTGTCACAGACCGAATGGGGAAGGGTGGGATTTTCTTCAAAAAAAGTAAAGTACTTTCAACAAAAGGTTCATTCAAGAAAGTGTACTACAATTAGAAATTAGTTTTTCCAAATTTACACAAACAAAAATAAATTTTTTTGACGTGTAAATTTGGAAAAATTAATTTCTAATTGTAGTACACTTTCTTGAATGAACCTTTTGTTGAAAGAAATTTACTTTTTTTGAAGAAAATCCTATCCCCTCCCCATACAAACAAACAAAAATAAAAAATTTTAACGTGTAAATTTGGAAAAATTAATTTCTAATTGTAGTACACTTTCTTGAATGAACCTTTTGTTGAAAGTAATTTACTTTTTTTGAAGAAAATCCCACCCCTCCCCATTCGGTCTGTGACACCAGCGCAACCACTGGTGCAACAAGCTTTGGCGCCACCACTGGAAGGTTAAAAATAACTATGACAATTTTCTATCTTCTTTTGTCAGATGTCATTTTGATAGCGCATTGACAGTTGTAATTGTCGTACTACATACAGAGTGTTCATTGTATTATAGTATGGTTGGTGAAGTGAATTTGTTTTATTGGAATGACTTGAATGAAAATACCCTGAGATTGTTACAAATTGTATCAGCATAAGTGTTGTTTTCTTGTGAACACGTTGATATATGTCTGCGAAAAATTTGGTCCTAATAGAGGTTTGCGAATTTTAAAGATTTAAATTTCAACTCGTATGGAAATGAGTGAAAGAGGGATCCGAGGTAAGTATACCGTGTAATAATAAAGGCCCGAACATCGCAGCCGTGTCTGATGGGACCCTGAATGTAAGAAAGTGCGCATGCTCGGTACGTAAACTATGGAGAGTGGAGGTACCTTTACTACCCTCCATATTGTAAACAGTAAATCTTTTCTTCAGGAAACTTTATAAAAAATAATAAAAACCGTAAGGTAGAAACTGAAAAATAAAAAAATGGCGAGAGGTCCTTTAGAAAAATAATTTTTCAAATTATTTGTTTGATAAAAACGAATTCAACGAACGTTAAATTATTCAACAAGCGTATAATGATGGCTATTGCCCACGAAGATGAAATTGCAACACGAGCCGGAGGCGAGTGTTGTAACATCTGAGTGGGTAATTGCCATTATACGCGTGTTGAATACTACACTTTATCCACAACTATGTATATAAAAGTTTATTAAAAAAATGCAAAATACACATTATTTTTTATTAATGGTAACGTTATTAATACACAATAAATTTATGTTTATTTACTTACATAATAATTATTAATAGTTACTTTAGAATTGTTAAAATTCATGCCAGGGATAACTTCGTCAGTCATCTGAGTCTGATTGAAAATCATGGGACTTGGACTGGCACTAGAGCTAGTACAAGGTTTTTCATTGTAATTAGAGCTAGTATGTTTGTTAATTTCGTTTGAAATCTGATTTCCTCTTTTTATTTTATTGGTTATGTTGTCATCTATATAACCTTCGGCAACTGTGGATGATTTACATCCCCCTAACTGCTTTACTGCTAACGCAAATGGTTGCAGATGATCTTCGGAACGAATGTTCTGTATACAATTTAGCATGAGATGGGCGAAGATTTATATACTTTTTGCAAATATCGTAAAACTCACCTGATACAGTAACAGATCTAGGAATCTTTGTTTTTGTGAAAGGTATTTTCACTATAAGAGCTCCATTGTAATTTCTCTAATGATACCATAGATAAGAATGTTCACAACAAATAACTCACAAACCGACAGTATATCTACAAATACAGTGACAAGTAAATTTACAAATTGTCAAATTTGACGCAACGATTGAGTAATATTCCATCGAACTGTCATTATTATTCAATTCTATATGGTAATGCATGGCATTACTTGATAAAAATCGCATATTTAACAGATTTATTAATAGACGAGGAAAGTGATGACGTCACAAATGTCATTCTTGTCAAAAACTGATTCCAAACAAACATCCGTCAAATTTAAATCAGCTTGTCGGATCGTTTCCGTAAAGATTTTTCAACTTCTTTCGCTTGAGAAATCAAAATCTAAACAACCAAACACAAACTAATACACAAAGCAGCAAATCATCAACAGAGAAAGTCACCTAAAATTCTTTGTTTGGAATCAGTTTTTGACAAGAATGACATTTGTGACGACACACTTTCCTCGTCTATTAATAGTTGTGGATAAAATAACATAAATCATTAGCTACTCCAAAATAACGCCGCACTGTTTACAATATGGAGGGTAGTAGGGGTACCTCTACTCTCCATAGTTTACGTACCGAGCATGCGCACTTTCTTACATTCAGGGCCCCGTCAGACACGGCTGCGATGTTCGGTCCTTTATTATTACACGGTATACTTAGGTACCTCGGATCTCTCTGTCACTCATTTCCACACACGTTGAAATTCAAATCTTTAAAATTCGCAAACCTCTATTATTAGGACCAAATTTTTCGCAGACAACCCTATATCAATGTGTTAACAATAAAACAGCGCTTATGCTCCTATAAAATGTTTTCTATTATCACATCAAGTGAAAGTAACTGGTATCGACATACCTGTTTATACCTGGCAACCCAGAAGTAAATAATAGACAACCCGCCTATGTCTGCACATTCTACATGTTTCATACTTTAAGTCTAGTATGAACTTTTCTTATTATCTTGATGTTGCAAAATTTTCAGAAAAATCGTTTTTCAAAAAACAATTAAAAATATTTTGTCCAGGATTTTTTTAGACAGCCCATTTTTAATATATTTTCTAATATACGAAATTTAATATAAAATAAGTTTGATTCTATTATCAGCTCGGTGAAGGTCGAGTTAGGTTCGGATCTTCTACTATTACCAAAGTATCAATTCTTTAATAGGAAAATAATGTTTTGAATAGCTTTTTCCAAATACTTTTGTGAAAACGGCGGAACTGGACATTTCTCGCGCACAATAGAATATTTATATAAATTATTAATTTGAGTATTGGAAGAAACACAAGTTTTTTAATTTCTCACACTTGAAAAATTACTAACTGAATATCAATCGAATGCTTAATTAAAATTTGCGCTTCATATTATATCATATTGCCTGAAAAATATTTCAAAATCGAAGCCGAAACACCAAAAATTCCTCTACGCTTTTCTTCCCGAACTTTAATCATACAGTGTCACCTCCAAAGTACGCACCATATGGGAAACTTCTTTATTGTGGGTTTTTCAACAAAAAGTTATTCCTGATCAAGTTCGTGCGTCCCCTAAACCAAACACGCACCAACAAAATGAACCCTAAAAGAAGAAATCCATTGGGTTCAAGTCTGGTGAGCGTGCTAGCTTGGGATACTGTGATTAACGTCCAATCCATTTTCAATTAAGTGTTTCATTGAAAAATTGTCGTATGAAATGAACAGTCGTTCCATCTAACTGATACCAAATTCTTTTTCTTTGTCTACACGGCATTTGATTCCAAATTGGTAATAAATCTTGTCTTAAAAATTGTATATACCGGGTGACCACGAGGTGAGGTACGCCCCCCAATTTTTCTATAGTTTTGAAGATACAGGTTTCAAATTTGGCACGTCGATATATTACTCAAATACGCATATTTTGACTCCATAACCGAAAATTCACCACTTCCGGTTTAACCGGAAGTAACCCCAAACTTTTTTTTTCAAATGACACCCTGTACAATTTTTTTCATTATCAGGAAGAACACGCAATTTGTGATAACACTGTTCTCCAAAATTGAAAATCGGTTGAAAAATGGCGGAGATACAGTTGATTGTTCAATCGAACAAAGTTGGCCATGAACATCATACTCAAATCATCACAACTGACGAACGGCGTCAGCATTTACGAGAGGAAGGTTCGAGGTAAGATACAGCTGAAAATTGAGCTTCCCATGTAATTGCAGCAACCATATTTCCCATCAATTATCAAACATTTCCTCAAAACGGATTAGTACCCATAAAGAAAGGCTCACAACTGCCATTTCTCAAATAGCAACATACTCTTTTTACATTGTTATGTTGAAAGATGATGAATTATCGGATTACTCGAATGAAAAGATTTGAAGAATTCCGAAAGGAATCGAAGATACGGGATGTTTCATTATGAGTGTTCTCAAAATTGACTATTCTTAAACAGACGCGGCTTGAACCTACGAAAGCTAAACAAAAATTCATATTTAAAAAAAAATAGTGAAAATTTGCGGTACATTCTGAATAATGGAACATTGTGAGTTGTCGAAAAACATTCTACGGCGATGGATCTTTCAACATAACAATGTGAAAAGAGTATGTTGCTATTTGAGAAATGGCAGTTGTGAGCCTTTCTTTATGGGTACTAATCCGTTTTGAGGAAATGTTTGATAATTGATGGGAAATATGGTTGCTGCAATTACATGGGAAGCTCAATTTTCAGCTGTATCTTACCTCGAACCTTCCTCTCGTAAATGCTGACGCCGTTCGTCAGTTGTGATGATTTGAGTTTGATGTTCATGGCCAACTTTGTTCGATTGAACAATCAACTGTATCTCCGCCATTTTTCAACCGATTTTCAATTTTGGAGAACAGTGTTATCACAAATTGCGTGTTCTTCCTGATAATGAAAAAAATTGTACAGGGTGTCATTTAAAAAAAAAAAGTTTGGGGTCACTTCCGGTTAAACCGGAAGTGGTGAATTTTCGGTTATGGAGTCAAAATATGCGTATTTGAGTAATATATCGACGTGCCAAATTTGAAACCTGTATCTTCAAAACTATAGAAAAATTGGGGGGCGTACCTCACCCCGTGGTCACCCGGTATAGGTTGGCAGTGAGGTTTTCATCAAAGAAAATGCGGCCAATCACATTGTTGTTTAGCAACCCACATAAGACATTTACCTTAAATGAATATTGGTCTCTGCACTCTAAAGTGAAATGAGGGTTTTCTGTAGCCTACCACTTACAGTTCTGTGAACTTACTGTTCCATTAGCTGTAAACGTTGATTCATCACATAAAATATTTATTGGAAACCTTGAATTTTCTTCGTATTCTCTTGGTACCTGCTGAAAACTCAAACCTTGGAATAAAATCCCTTTCCTATAAAGTGTCAATGAATTTTTGTTTAAAAGCTTTGAAACAATTTTTTTCAAAGAATTTTTTCACAGTAGTAAATGGTATATCAAGAGATGTCGTTATTTGTTTTATAGATATCTCACCATTTTCCACAACCGTTAAACACAATGGACTAGTTTTCATTTTTTCATTATGGATTAATTCTAAAAATTAAAGTAAAATGAAACAAAAATGTGAAAGAATCATTGAAATATCTCTAGAAATGAAAAAGTTATTGGACTTTGAAGTTGCGCTTGGAAGAATAATTTCATAGTACGCAGCGCTCAATGTGTGACGTCACGCCACATGAACGGGCGACTCGCAGAGTGCTTACAAATGTATCGGTGTACAATCACTTGCGCCGTTCGTGTCGTGCGTTGTTCATTACACGATGACTGAAATTTAAAAAAATATCCTACAAATATTGTATTGTGCCTATGTGTAAAAGCACGACAATTAAAACCCCCAATAAAATCTTTTTTCATGTACCAAATGACATAAATAAAAGGAAGAAGTGGTACAAACTAATGAGTCGTGACTAAATTGGACCTAAAAGTACTACATATGTGTGCCTGGCCCGGCTAAGGATCTAAAATGTAATTATGTGTGGTGTGGCGACCTCAGACATGTGGCGTGACATCACAGACGACTCGGAGACTAAACTAGCCCATTCTTTTTCTACCTCTGAAGATACTTTTGCAGCTGTGTGGGTTTTTTTGAAATGGTTGTTAATACTGCCTGTTTCTTTAAATTTATTAAAAATATACGTGTTATTCTAATTATTGACATTTCGATTAGGATTCCTGGCATTTAAAATATCCGCAACTTACCTGCTTGGAGTATTTTCACCACACAACAAAATAATCTCAACTTTTTCTTCCTTTGTGAGCATATTAATATTATTTAAATAAGCAATAACAACGACTACCTACCTAATAAATATTTAGCAAATATGTCAAGCACTTATGACCGATTTCACCAAATGATTCCTAAAGTTAGGAAATAGGTACCTAAATCGAATTTAGGAATGCCCAAGTGCAATTTGCGTTTCACCAAGCGTTAAGTAGTGCTTAAAATTAATTGGAAATACCTTACATAGGTATTTCCTAAGGTATTTCCAATCACTCTTAAGCATTACTTAACTTGTGGTGAAACGCAAACTGCACTTGGGTATTCCTAAATCCGATTTAGGTATTTTCTAACTTTAGGAATTAGTTGGTGAAATTGACCATCAATGTCAAACATTTGTTTGTATTCAAATCCAATTTAAAACAATCATTTCGGACATGAAAACCTCCTCAAAATACTTTTTTTTTATTTCTTTTGAACGTTATGTTCTTGTTACAAACAATACTGTATTATCTTGAGCAATTTTAGGTGTTAACAAAAAACTAAAAAGGAAATTGTATTTTGTACCATCAATTTTAAAGTTTATCTTCCTAAAAAAAAATGTTTTCCATAGTTACCATAATACTTGGGCAATTTGTATTATTACACGCTTTTATAATAAATCGTTGTGTACAGGATGTCGTTTATTTGTTGTATCAAATAAATTTTAGTTTTTTTAAGACATTTTAAAAAAATTGGTGTAAAAATAAAACCTCTCGTAGATATGGCCATGACTGCAAACAACATTGTTCGATATTTTCCAAAATAAGGATAATTTACTTCTGGCTCAAAATCAAGTTTTCCAATGCCTCGTATATTACGCATGTTTTGCTATATTTTGTTGGTGTGTGTTTAAATTCAGGGGATGCACAAACTTTTATCAAAAATAACTTTTTGTTTAAAAACCCTTAATAAAGAGGACACTGTATAAATAAAAATATATCGTCAATAAATATTTACACATCCAAATGTACAACAAAAGTGGGAATGAACTGCACGATGTTCTTAGTTTTAGGGAAAGTATAATGTAATTCAATGAGTCTTTCTGTTATTTCTAGAGTATTCACTGCCATATATGTAAAATTATATTATAAGGTGCTTTAAGTTTATGATATTTAAATTTTTATTACATATTTTATTCTCTATTTTTTAAAAAGTAATTTTAGTTGAAACTTTTTAAATCTATTTACATTTCTCAAATCTCTTGTGATATTATATTTTCTTCCTGAGTTCTAACAGATGTATATATTTTAGTACAGAAAAACAAAAACAAATAATGCTAACAGGGTATATTTTGTTTTCGCATATTTATCATTATGGTATGGAATGAATAACATTTTTTTAACCAAATTCTTTGTGCTATTTTGTGGAATATACAGGGCAATTGTAACCAAAATTTGTGTGATTGGAAATATGTAAGACATAATCGAAAATATTAAAGATGTAAATTAGTCTTGCATTTTAAATTAATTCATTTCACAGAAATACATATCAGGACAAATGTCATCTATGTATAAAAACTAGAAAAGTTGCAGGTAAGTATTTACTGATAAATTAATGAATCAAGAAAACTACAACTTCTGTCTAATTTCCACTGGCTGTATGTTCGTAAAGAGCTTTGTATTTGTGACAATATTACTTTTCAAATTTGAAAATTCATTGAAAAATAACGGAGATATAGTTGGTGTTTTTTAAAAAATCACAGGAACTACCCTTATGTGGGGGTTGATTCGAATTTTTTCTATGATGGCACAAAAAGTACGTTTTGAGATATCATAATCTACGGTTTCAACGAAATATCTTTACTAGAAATCCTCGGTCAGCAGAGTTTTTATTAAAATCACAGGATTAAACTACCCTTATGTGGGGGTTGATCCGAATTTTCTCTATAGTAGCATAAAAAGTACGTTTTGGGATATGAGAATCTACTGTTGCAACGAAATATCTTGATTGGAAATCCTCGGTCAGAAAAGTTTTTCAAAAAAACACAGGAAAAAACTACCCTTATGTGGGGGTTGATTCGAATTTTTTCTATGATGGCACAAAAAGTACGTTTTGAGATATCATAATCTACGGTTTCAACGAAATATCTTTACTAGAAATCCTCGGTCAGCAGAGTTTTTTAAAAAATCACAGGATTAAACTACCCTTATGTGGGGGATGATTCAAATTTTTTCTATGGTGGCACAAAAAGTACATTTTGAGAGATATTATAATCTACTGTTTCAACGAAATGTCAAGACTGGAAATCCTCGGTAAGCAAAATAAAAAAAAAAAAACGAAAACAAACTACCCTTATGTGGGGGTTGATTTGAATTTTTTCTATATTAGCATAAAAAGTACGTTTTGGGATATCATGCTCTACTGTTACAACGAAATATCTTGACTGGAAATCCTCGGTCAGCTAATTATTTAAAAAAACACAAGAATAAACTACCCTTATGTGGGGGTTGATCCGAATTTTTTCTATGGTGGCACAAAAAGTGAGTTTTGAGATATAATATTCTGTTTCAACGAAATATCTAGACTGGAAATCCTCGGTAAGCAAATTTAAAAAAAAAAACACGAGAATAAACTACCCTTATGTGGGGGTTGATCCGAATTTTTTCTATGGTGGCACAAAAGGTGAGTTTTGAGATATAATATTCTGTTTCAACGAAATATCTTGATTGGAAATCCTCGGTCAGCAAAGTTTTTCAAAAAAACACAGGAAAAAACTACCCTTATGTGGGGGTTGATTCGAATTTTTTCTATGATGGCACAAAAAGTACGTTTTGAGATATCATAATCTACGGTTTCAACGAAATATCTTTACTAGAAATCCTCGGTCAGCAGAGTTTTTTAAAAAATCACAGGATTAAACTACCCTTATGTGGGGGATGATCCAAATTTTTTCTATGGTGGCACAAAAAGTACATTTTGAGAGATATTATAATCTACTGTTTCAACGAAATGTCAAGACTGGAAATCCTCGGTAAGCAAAATAAAAAAAAAAAACGAAAATAAACTACCCTTATGTGGGGGTTGATTTGAATTTTTTCTATAGTAGCATATCATGCTCTACTGTTACAACGAAATATCTTGACTGGAAATCCTCGGTCAGCTAATTATTTAAAAAAACACAAGAATAAACTACCCTTATGTGGGGGTTGATCCGAATTTTTTCTATGGTGGCACAAAAGGTGAGTTTTGAGATATAATATTCTGTTTCAACGAAATATCTTGACTGGAAATCCTCGGTCAGCAAAGTTTTTCAAAAAACAGGAATAAATTACCCTTATGTGGGGGGTTGATCCAAATTTTTTCTACGTTGGCACAAAAAGTACGTTTTGGGATATCATAATCTACTGTTGCAACGAAATATCTTGACTGGAAATCCTCGGTCAGTAAAGTTTTTTAAAAAAACACAAGAATAATAAACTACCCTTATTTGTTGATTCGAATTTTTCCTATGATGGCACAAAAAGTACGTTTTGAGATATCATAATCTACCGTTTCAACGAAATATCTCTACTACAAATCCTCGGTCAGCAGAGTTTTTTTTGAAAAATCACTAGAAAAACCTACCCTAATGTGGGGGTTAATCCAAAATTTTCCAATAAAGTACGTTTTGAGATATCATAATCTACTGTTTCAAAGAAATATTTTCACTGGAAACCCTTGGTCAGCAAAGTTTTTGGAAAAATTACGAGAATAAACTACCCCCAAATGGGGGTGAATTTGAATTTTGAATATGGTAGCAAGAAGATTTTCCTCTATAGATATCTCTTTTGCATTATCATTCCGATGTTCGCAGATAGAGTCTGAAATCAACAAAATTTTTAATTCCGGTCAGAAAAGTTTTTTTTCCCTGAAAGTAAATCAAAATCTGCAACAGCATTTGAATTCAGAAAACTGAAAACGTAATTCAATGTTATAATTATATATCATGTCTTGGGTGAAAGCTGATTAAATTCTCGAAATACGAACATTTTGCACGAAGCTTGGGGGGCTGATTACCCCCTTTTACCTCTCCCTAGATCCGCCACTGGCCAGTTATTCCCCAGTCTCCCTTCTCTATTCATTTTCCACTTACAGTGTTTTAATTTTTAACAGTTGCACGTCAAAACTGCGAAGAAGAGGTTACGTTCTTCGAATCTTTGGTTATGTGCAGTTTGACGTTTAATTTCTATTTTGTTTTCCTGTAAAAATTTGCTCAAGTGTTTTGTAAAATTCATGTAACTTTTCAAATGTGCACATGCAGAAATCGTGAACCAACAATATCTGATTGAGTTGTTACATCAAGGTAAGAACAGCATGTAAATAATTTTTTAAACACTATCCCTTGATTGATGAATGATTATCTAATTTGCTCGCATCAAAATATGAATAAAGCACGGGATATTAGATACAAGAAAGCCCAGAAAAAATAGGCTAATAAGTACGTCAGAACAGATGATTTAAAAAATGATAGGTTTCTTATTCTTAATTCCAAATATCACTGCTTTGGAATCTAAAGTGATATTTCTAAAAGGAAATTTATATCTGATGAAATAATGTCAGTACATTCAGAAGTGAGCACAAAGTAAATCAAATTACAAGTTATTGAATGCTGCTAGTAATCACACAGGCATTAAATGTATTATGGACCAGATAGGTACTGATAGCTGGTTCCAGCTTATATATTTTTTAGTCATAACCAACTTTTATCTCTTGAGGTTGCTAATAAAGTAAATAAACCACATTTCATTATTATTTGTGTATAATCATCAAATAGTTCAACAATCAAATTATCTAAATGATTAACAAGAACTTACAATAAGACTGGTATTTGTAGGAGATAAGTACCCATTGACTAACTGTAATGAATGTCAAGTGCTGATTCATCAAAACACCTGTGATAAGGATGCCAATCAACTTTTAATAATTGTAAACATTCGTTTTCTGTTCTGATTGACTATGAGAGCTCCCCTATCTATGATGTTCTTTAATCTATTTCTTTTATGCAATCAAATGATATTTACAGAGAGAATAATATGTATAAGTTTGTTTATTTCAATAAAATGGATATAAATTACTTACATCAAAGAAATTTACAAATAAACATGTAGAACCACAAAGCCATAGGCTGTCCGTGGTGCAAATGTGTATACATAAAATTAGATAATAAAAATTAAGAATTGAGGTTGAACTAGTCACTGCAATGTCTATTTTTCACTAGCATTTCTTCAATATAAAATACTTATAATCTAAGAGGTATTCACTAATGACTTAAGAAAATAATTGAATCTCACCGGAAATGGAAATACTCACAATAGATATAATATAATAAACTTAATAATGAATTAGATATAGGTTTTTATGACACAAACAAATGAATAGAAGAAGAACAAGAATTTTGCTGTCCGTGTCTTTTTTTTTCACGTGTGAGATGCGAATCTAACACTGAATTTTGAAAAGAATTACTCAAAGACACATATATATATATATATATATATATATATATATATATATATATATATATATATATATATATATATGTCGCTTGAACTCAACTCGAGTTAACTTCAATGCGATTTCGGACGCACTTTGAAGCGTTTTGATCAACTTTCAGTGACATTTTCAAGATTTCCCACCTCGCAGGTGAAAATTCGGAATATACAAATTGTAGATATTGATCTCTACTTCCAGATGCCGTTTACAGAATTTGTATACGACCATTTCCCTTAAATCGGCGCATCTTGCAAGATGTGCCCATTGTGCAAAAACTACACATTGGACAGAAACCATCTTGCGCACAGTTGAACCACATGTTATTATCTATCAGTTTCCGCAATATTGTTTGTCCAGCTTCAGATTTGTAACAATTAAAATTTTTTGAAAAATGGTTTCTTTTTCGAGGTTTTCCCGGATTTTCTCAGTGGAAAATGCACCGATCGGGGGGTCAATTCTCGAGTTTCAACGTATACGAATTCAATGTTGTATCTCTTTCCAACGCGCGGTGTTTGTATCGCTCTATGTTACTTCAAACGTTTGAAAATGATTTCGCATGAACTCGAGAATAGACCCCCAGGTCGTGTGAAAATGCATTTCGTAGGTTACATAAATCTCTATTGCCTGTTTAAAAATTCTACAAAGCAATTTTGCTGGGACGAAAACAGGGGTTTTCATTACCGAACTATCTTATAAAAATCAGTTTAGGCCATTTGCGACTTTTATTTTGTGGTCTATGCCTGGTCTATGTTGTAAATAATGTCCAAATGATATCTTGCTACAATCTTGTACATATATCCAGATATACTAATTCTGAAATATATTATAGGAATAAGGTTGTCATTTCTATTAAGCAACCAGAGACAACTTATTCATAACTTCTTTAACTAAAAAAAGCCAAGATAATTACATGTACATCAACTCAGTCATATTCTTACATAGTTCATTTTTTTTTTAATGTTTGTATATGTATGTAGTAATTATGTTGATATATAATATGTGTTTGAGTATATGTGTGCTGCTATGTTTATATTTACTATATATATATATATATATATATATATATATATATATGTACATTACTAAGTTCATGGGTTGAACCGCGTTGAGAGTTTATAACTCGACGTTTCGGCTCCTGCTTTGGAGCCATTTTCAAGAGTGTGACTGCGAGGCCTCTATCTGCCTACTCCTCGAGTCGTGGTCTTGAGAGATATCAAGGTCTCAACCTGCCTACTCCTTGATCTCAAAAGACGATCCGATGTTGGCAAATGGCCTAAACTGATTTTTATAAGATAGTTCGGTAATGAAAACCCCTGTTTTCGTCCCAGCAAAATTGCTTTGTAGAATTTTTAAACAGGCAATAGAGATTTATGTAACCTACGAAATGCATTTTCACACGACCTGGGGGTCTATTCTCGAGTTCATGCGAAATCATTTTCAAACGTTTGAAGTAACATAGAGCGATACAAACACCGCGCGTTGGAAAGAGATACAACATTGAATTCGTATACGTTGAAACTCGAGAATTGACCCCCCGATCGGTGCATTTTCCACTGAGAAAATCCGGGAAAACCTCGAAAAAGAAACCATTTTTCAAAAAATTTTAATTGTTACAAATCTGAAGCTGGACAAACAATATTGCGGAAACTGATAGATAATAACATGTGGTTCAACTGTGCGCAAGATGGTTTCTGTCCAATGTGTAGTTTTTGCACAATGGGCACATCTTGCAAGATGCGCCGATTTAAGGGAAATGGTCGTATACAAATTCTGTAAACGGCATCTGGAAGTAGAGATCAATATCTACAATTTGTATATTCCGAATTTTCACCTGCGAGGTGGGAAATCTTGAAAATGTCACTGAAAGTTGATCAAAACGCTTCAAAGTGCGTCCGAAATCGCATTGAAGTTAACTCGAGTTGAGTTCAAGCGACTTCGGGTGCACTTTGAAGCACTTACAGTACCTTCCACTGACATCTTCAACACATTTTCTACCTTTCAGGTGGAAATCCGAAATATACAAATTGTAGATATTGATCTCTACTTCCAAATGCCGTTTACAGAATTTGAATACGACGATTTCCCTTAAATCGGCGCATCTTGCAAGATGTGCCCTTAAATTGTTTATAACGCGATTGTGCAAAAACTACACATTGGACAGAAAACATCTTGCGCACAGTTGAACCGCATGTTTGTCCAGCTTCAGATTTATAAAAATTATGAATTTTTGAAAAATGGTCTATTTTTCGAGGTTTTCCCGGATTTCCTCAGAGAAAAATGCACTGATCTAGTCGTATACAATTGAAAGAATTCAAAGACTGGTGTTTCAAAAACAGGCTCATTATCAACCACAACAAAACAGTGGGCATTGAGTTCTACAACAAGTACAGAACACCAACAATCAAACACGGTCATTTGAATGATCCAAATTTACCAAATTTCTAGGCACGATGTTAGACAGCAATCTCTCTTGGGAAAAGCAAATAGACAGCATATTCAGCAAGCTGAATAAATGCTACTATGTGATTTCGACTATGAAAAATATGCTTGACGTAGAATCTCTTTTGAATGTATACTATGTCTTTGCATATTCAGCTATATCATACACTATTGTTGTATGGGGCCAAGCCTCTGACATGAAACGTGTATTCATTTTGTAAAAACGAATCATTCGGCGTATTTTCGGACTATCCTACAGAGCTTCCTGCAAAAATACTTTCAGAAATTATATTATTCTCACGGCACCATCCATATACATAATGAAACTAATGTCATACATTTACATCAACAAAAATAATTTTATCAAACATTGTGATACTCACGACCATAATACCAGAAATAAAAATAATTTATCAATAAATATACCTAGCAAAACACTCTTTCCAAAAAAAATCACCGATTACCTCTTCAACAAACTTCCTTATTTTTTGAAGAGCTCGAAATGTTTAGAGGTTTTCAAATGCCAAATTAAAAAACTACTTATAAAAGAATGCTTTTACTCTGTAGAAGAGTTCGAAAGTTATATCAACGCCCATTAGCTATCACGGCGTACTTACTCTATTATTTAAACTCACCTCGCTCAGCGCCGCATAATTCGTTTACATATTTAATTCTTGTCTATGTTCAGTATTGTCTTTTTACTCTGTTATATATTTTGTATACCCCTTACATCTTTATCCAAGATGTTTTTATGACCCGTCCAATCTGTTTTTTTGTGAATAGGAAACGGACTCAATAAAATTTGATTTGATTTGAATAAGATGAGCAAACTTTCCCAAATTGTATAGATTGCATAAATTTGTTTGAGTTGATTGTTTCTTAGCCAAATAAAATGAACGAACAGATTTTGAAATCGTTATCTAGTGAATATGGAATATTTGGCAAAGTTACAATGCAATTAATGAATTGTTTTCAATTACGAATTGCAACATTATAGAACAAACATTTCGTAAGTATTTCATTGTTGATTTTTTTAATTGGTTTTCCATCAAGATACTCATGGATAAAATTATTATTGTTACCAACTTTACGTGGGTCCTCCAAAGTAGTAATACTCAGTACCAAAACTACTTTTGTTTCAAGGGCGTATCCAAGATCATCGAAAAACCCATTGAAATGTCCACATAATTTTTCAGCACTTATCCTCCTTTCGGCATCCGCTGACCTTATGCCAATTTTTTTATAGGGGATTCATGATGGAAACTTTCATTCTTTCAATTGGCAGCAACGAGAGAACTCCAAAAATATGTTATTGTGTAAATGAAAATTGTAATTTCCATATAGAAACCAAGCGAGGACCGCTCAAATTTTCCATCATTTTGGCCAGTACTTTTATATCTTTCAATCCTCTCAGAGGCTTAAATGAGAAAGTCGTCACCTGAAATCTGTCGCAATCTCCCAGTCTATAAACGCTGGAGTACTTAAATGTTCATTATAGCTATCTGAAAACACTACATTTACATGCTGATTTAGCATACTGAAATAGTGTTTTTTCCGTGCGCGCCCGCATTGAATTGAATTACTTTGGAGGGATATTTCTTTAAAATATAGAGTTGTATGGGTTTATACCAAGTGGTTCGGAAGTTATGATGGGATATATGTCACAAAATGGGTTCATTCAAAACCTAATATCTCAAAATCAGTAATTTAGAATAAGAACATTTTTCCATCAAATATCCTGGAAAATAGGGAATCTTTATTCAATATTCATAACTTTACCAAAGAGCACTATAACCAAACAGGGACAACCAAAACTGGGAATCAAGTTTTTCTCAATTTTTTTCAAATGGGTCGCCCTGTATATAAGGCCATACCAGAATAGTCCACACCATGAGCTTACAGAACTTGTAGGGTTTGCCTACTTGATTTCCATCGTAAATGTATCTAACTTTTAATGGAAGTATTCATTGCTGCACAAGTAGGATAACAATATAAACCCAAACAATTTAAAAAAGCATAAATCCACTGTTTGTAAATGTTCGAACAATCTCTCATTTTAAACAGTGTATAATTTATGTATGTCTATAATGGACTAGTTTTCAATTTTTTATTATGGGTTAATTCTAAAAATTTAAGTAAAATGAAACAAAAATGTGAAAGAATCATTGAAATATCTCTAGAAATGAAAAAGTTATGGGACTTTGAAGTTGCGCTCGGAAGAATAATTTCATAGTACGCAGCACTCTAGTGTGTGACGTCACGCCACATGAACGAGACGACTGGTATTCGCAGTTTCGCAGAGTGCTTACAAATTTATCGGTGTACAATAACTTGCGCCGTTCGTGTCGTGTATTGTTCATTACACGATGGCTGAAATTAAAAAAATACCCTACAAATATTGTATTGTGCCTATGTGTGAAAGCAAAAACCCCAATAAATTGTTTTTTCATGTACCAAATGATATGAATAAAAGAAAGAAGTGGTGCAAAACTAATAAGGCGTGACTTAATTGGACCTAAAAGTACTACATACGAGGATGTACTGATATCTAGTTAGCCTAGACCAGTACCCTGCATAAACAAAATATTGGATTACTATAGCAACGAACAATAACTTATTAGAAGTGTCAGTGTAAAGTTTGACGTCAAAGAAGTAAACCAGAGTTACGCAATAAATTAAAAGAACAATTATGTCCACCGAAATTGAGAAAATCGAAAAATTGGAGTATCGAGCTATCATCAAGTACCTGTATTTAAAAGGGTTAAGAGGTAAGCAGATTTACGAAGATATGCTTAATACCCTTGGTGATCAATGTCCTTCGTATGCAACCGTGAAAAATTGGACTGCAAGCTTCAAAAGAGGTAAATTTTCCATTGAAGATGATGACCGATCGGGAAGGCCAGTTTCTGTGTCACTCCCCGAAAATATCGATGCAGCTCATGACATGATTTTAACAGACCGTCGAATTGGACTAAAACGGATATCTGAAGCACTGAATATTTCATACGAACGCGTTCATCATATAGTTCACGTCAATTTGGACAAATGTTTGAATGTTGACCAAAAGTGTAGCATCGCGTTCGATCTGTGCTCGATTTGAAAACGATGTAGACGTCTTAAACCGAATTGTTACTATGGATGAGACTTGGGTACATTTCTACGATCCAGAAACAAAGCAACAATCGACGGAATGGCGACACTCCGGTTCTCCAAGACCTAAGAAGTTTCGTGTTCAAATATCTGCAGGAAAAGTTCTTGCTTCAGTTTTTTGGGATTACCACGGAGTAATCATGATTGATTTTTTGGATAAGGGTAGAACAATAACTGGAGATTAACTATTCGACATTACTGACCACTCTACGGGAAAAAATTAAATAGAAAAGACGCGGAAAGCTATCCAAAGGTGTTTTGTTTTTGATTTAGGGTTTGAATTACTAGAACAACCCCCTTATTCACCAGATTTGGCTCCGTCCGACTATCATCTCTTTCCTCAACTGAAAAAAATTTTAAAAGGTCGTACATTTTCTTCCAACGAGGAGGTAATAAAAGCTGTGGAGGTCTGGTTTGCAGAGCAAGAAGAAACTTTTTTTTTAAAGGTCTAGAGACGTTGCAGGTTCGCTGTAATAAATGTATCCAATTAAGAGGAGAATATGTTGAGTAATAAAATATTTTGACATTGAAATTTTGTTTGGTTCTATAGTAGGCAAAGAATTTTTCAATATATCCTCGTATAACTCATTGGTTCTGGAATAGTGCTAGAAAACGACTTTTTTACTATGCCCCGTATACACCCTAATGTTCTATTATTAATAAGCTTATAATTTGACATGTTAACGAGTTCCGATAAATACATTTTCATCCTGAATTCGACTTTTTTCGACTAAGAAAACAGTTTTTTTCTTTGCCAATCCTATCCAAATACGACTTTTTTACGAACTTTGGCCGTTTATATCTCAGAAACGACAAATACAAAATTATTTAAACTCTCACATTTTTCTAATGTCTCATCCCACTATAATAACTATCATACCAGCTAATTTGACCGAGAGCCAATTTTCCACATGTTTTCGTGCGGGCCCTTTCACTTTACAAATGTCGCAAAAAGAAATTATTATTTTTTTCAAGAATACGCTATTAGTTTTTTCCATCTACTATAAACTCCTTGTATATCAAGTTATTTGTACGTTATCAGTACGTGCAACCCAGAGCATAATTCTTAACATATTGATTTCTTATCGTGGGATCGATATAGTGGAGTAAGCAAAGGTGTAAGTTTCTATTTCAGAAAATGACTAGTTCCATCATTGAAAATAAAGTTGGCTGGGTCCAATTCAACCAATGTCCCCAGACCTAATGTCTTAGATTTTTAGGCCTACCGCGAGAAACTAACGACACTGGAAAAAAATTGAATTAAAGTTTTTCGCTCTATTGCAAGATCAACTTTAAATGAAATTCGAAGAGCAATGGACTAGTTTAGTGATGTTGAAAATACCATATTTGACGCGATGGAATTAAAATATAGATCAGAAATAGTAAATCAGTGTTTTTTTTTTAAATCCATCAATAAATGACTGAGATATAGATTATTTGAATTTACGTATTTTAGTGCCGAATGTCTTTTGTCTCCGACTCGTCTGTGACGTCACGCCACATGTCTGAGATCGGCACACCACAAATAATTACCTATTTTAGATCATGAGATTTGTGTGCAGGGGCGTTGTTCTGCAAAAACAAAACACCTTTGAATTGCTTTCCGCGTCTTTTCTCTTTAATTTTTTCCCGTAGAGCGGTCAGTAATGTCGAATAGTAATCTCCACTTATTGTTCCACCCTTATCCAAAAAATCAATCATGATTACTCCATGGCAATCCCTAAAAACTGAAGCAAGAACTTTTTCAGCAGATTTTTGGACACGAAACTTCTTAGGTCTTGGAGAACCGGAGTGCCGCTATTCTATCGATTGTTGCTTTGTTTCTGGATCGTAGAAATGTACCCAAGTCTCATCCATAGTAACAATTCAGTTTAAGAAGTCTACATCGTTTTCTAATCGAGCACAGATCGAACGCGATGCTACTACCCTTGCACGCTTTTGGTCAACATTCAAACATTTGGGGATCCACTTTGCAGCAATTTTTCACATGTTCTAATTGACGTGAACTATATGATGAACGCGTTCGTATAAAATATTCAGTGCTTCAGATATCCGTTTTAGCCCAATTCGACGGTCTGTTAAAATCATGTCATGAACTGCATCGATATTTTCGGGGACTGACACAGAAACTGGCCTTCCCGATCGGTCATCATCTTCAATAGAAAATTTACCTCTTTTGAAGTTTGCAGTTCAATTTTTCACGGTCGCATACGAAGGACATTGATCACCAAGAGTATTAAGCATATCTTCGTAAATCTGCTTACCTCTTAACCCTTTTAAATACAGGTACTTGATGATGGCTCGATACTCCAATTTTTCGATTTTCACAATTTCAGCGGACATATTTTTTCTTTTAATTTATTGCGTAACTCTGTTTTACTTTTTTAACGTCAAACTTTACACTGACACTTCTAATAAGTTATTGTTCGTTGCTATGGTAACGCAATATTTTGTTTATGCAGGGAACTGGTCTAGGCTAACTAGATATCAATACATCCTCGTATGTAGTACTTTTAGGTCCAATTAAGTCATGCCTCATTAGTTTTGCACCACTTCTTCCTTTCATTCATGTCATTATTACATGAAAAACATTTATTGGGGGTTTTAATTGTCGTGCTTTTACACATAGGCACACTACAATATTTGTAGGATATTTTTTAATTTCAGCCATTGTGTAATGAGCAATACATGACACGAACTGCGCAAGTGATTGTACACCGATAAATTTGTAAGCATTCTGCGAATACCAGTCGCCTCGTTCGTGTGGCGTGACGTCACACACTAGAGCGCTGCGTACTATGAAGTTATTCTTCCAAGCGCTACTTCAAAGTCCCATAACTTTTTCATTTCTACAGATATTTCAATGATTCTTTCACATTTTTGTTTCATTTTACTTAAATTTTTAGAATTAATCCATAATAAAAAATTGAAAACTAGTCCTTTATAGACATACTTAAATTGTGCACTGTTTAAAATGAGAGATTGTTTGAACATTTACAAACAGTGGATTTATGCTTTTTTAAATTGTTTGGGTTTATATTGTTATCCTACTTGTGCAGCAATGAATACTTCCATTAATAGTTATATACATTTACGATGAAAATCAAGTAGGCAAACCCTACAAGTTCTGTAAGCTCATGGTGTGGACTATTCTGGTATGGCCTTATATACAGGGCGACCCATTTTAAAAAAATTGAGAAAAACTTGATTCCCAGTTTTGGTTGTCCCTGTTTGGTTATAGTACTCTTTGGTAAAGTTATGAATATTGAAAAAAAATTCCCTATTTTCCAGGATATTTGGTGGAAAAATGTTCTTATTCTAAATTACTGATTTTGAGATATTAAGTTTTGAATGAACCCATTTTGTGACATGCAGTGTATCTTACTTCTCATGGGAACACCCCCGTATCTTCCGTAACAATAGAGGTAAAATGATGAAACTCTCAGAACTGATGGAAATGCTCAAAGTGCACCTACCACCTGAATGGGGTTGGCCTAAGTGATATACACTGCCCGCCACTCGCGATGGAACAACCCATTTTTACGGTAAAACATACTAGGGAGCAGAATAGGCTCAAAATTCCTACAAATTCGTGATCAGGACCACCAACTTACTACAGAGACACGTTTTCCCTGAAAAAATTTCAGTCCTGAAAAATCCGAATTTGTCTCACTTCTCATGGAAACACCCTCGTATCTTCCGTAATTTTTTACGTAGAACCATGAAATTTCCAGGATCGATAGATACACTGGAAATGAACTCACTGCACGGAAATGGTCAAACTACGTAATATACACTGCACGTCAGCAGCGAAGGAACCACCCATTTTTCCATCACTGCTGGCGTGCAGTGCACATCATGTAGGATGACCCGTTTTGTGCAGTGAGTTCATTTCTAGTGTATCTATCGATCCTGCAAATTTCAGGGTTCTACGTATAAAATTACGGAAAATACGGGGGTGTTTCCATGAGAAGTGAGACAAATTCGGATTTTTCAGAGAAAAAGTGTAAAGTAATTCAATTCAATCGAGTGAAAATAAACAGGGTATTTTATTTAAAAAAAACTTAATTTGATAAGTCACACATTTATCGGAGATGTATGTTGGTAGATATTTTTGAACCATAGCTTTCATTGCTCTCGGCAACTTTTTTTTTCTATCTCTAATAGGGAAGCAGCTATCGTCCACCCACGCATCGTCGACACACCCTGTACTGTTTCCACATTTGCAATTCAGAACACACACTGAAACTTTTGGGTTTTGATGCTACTTTTTCTTTGAAAATTCATAGAAAAGTAGTCGATATTACTGTTTTTGGATATTTCCAAAGGTGATGCTCTGAAAAGTCCATGAGAGGTGGGAAATGTGGTGAAAATGTGTGTTCACGTATGAAACTGAAACCCAAAAACACCTGCCATTTTTAGATGTGTTAGTAATTAGAAATGTCCAAAATCAGCTCGAATTCGATGTCCACAGGAAGGACACGAGCACTCTCAAATACATCGCTGCGAGCTCCCACCATTGCACACAACACAAAATGGCGGGACTAAATTTCTTGGTTAATCGACTCTTGTCGTTCCCACTCAACAAAGAAACACTTAAAACTGAGGAAATGATAATCAGGGAGGTGGCTGAAGTGAACGGTTATTCTGTGGACTTGGTAGACAAATTGATTAAAAAACATAGATGTGAAGAAACCCTTCGTAACTCTTCGACTTTTCAAAAAGAGGAATACCCTCCTAAATATGTCGTCATCCCATTCGAACCTCGAGTTACTCGAGGTTTCGAAGATAATTTCAGAACCCTCAATATGAAGGTGATATACAAAACTTCGTGTAAACTTCAACAAGTATTGGGTACTCCCAAAGATAAAACAGATGAAAGAGAAAAGTCGGGGATTTATGAAATTAGCTGTAAGGACTGCGAGAAAAAATATTTGGGTCAAACCCGAAGGGCCATGAAAGTACGGTTCAGAGAACACATTGCTCTTATCCGATATTCAAGACCCGAAAAATCGAGTATGGGCCAACATGCTTTGAATCACGACCACCGATTTGATGACACACGATTAAAATTAATCAGACAGGTTCATGACCATACACTTCTCGATGCATTGAAGAGTCTCGAAATTGACAAGTGTAAAAATGAATGATGGTTTGTCGGGTTTTTAGGCCGACGTTTATTTAGAGAAAATCTCGACGTTTCGCCAACACGAGTGGTCGGCATTTTCAAGAGAAATGTTTACAGCTTCGATCACTGAACACTACTTGTTTGGTATGCGTTGTCTCAGCCAGTATTTATGGGTCGACGTACTCGTACCTGCGTCCGGTGCCATCGTCCCTGCGTCGGGTACCCCCTCGGATTCATTAATTTCCCGGTATGGTGTTATTACCGTTTTCTTGAGAACAGGTAGCCATGCTTTGTTCAATTGTAACCCGTCTTCAATTCTGTTGAAATTGTTGAGATGTTTTTTGATTTCGATTGCTTCTCGGAAGAGTCTTGGATAATATGCATGTGTTGTGGCAATTACCTACTTGGGTGATTGTTATTGTTAACTGAGTGTCCTAACCGGCAATTGGCGTTGTGTTCCTTTATTCTGGTATTTGTGGAACGCTTCGTGGTTCCGATATAAATGTTGCCACAGGTGCATGGAATGCGGTACACCCCAGATGAGCTTAGTGCACCACGTTTATCCTTCGCCGATCTCAAGTGATCCTTCAGTTCTCACTCAGAAGAGTGGACGAGGAATTGACGAGACACCATCATAATATAGACATGACTCGCACGGTGATAAACTTATCGGACCGAACTCTATCTACCAATGAAGTTTCCGTTCTTTCCAAGGGAGGAAACTTCGCTATTACACAAACCCGAATACCCCACGAAGATATAATAGCCAATATAGAGACAGGCAGAAGAAATTCTCACGGAATGTACACAAATACTACGGAAAGCTAAACCACCCAAGAGCAATTTTCAGAAAACCGAAATCCGAGCAATCAGAGACCTGAACAGGGATGAGAAAATTCTAATCCTACCAGCGGACAAAGGAAATGCAACTGTTGTCTTGAACAGAGACGATTACCTGAAAGAGGTATATGATTTACCGGAACCTAGGATATATAAAGAATTGAAACGGGACCCAACACTAACAACCATAAAAACCGTGAACCGCTCAATAAAATCATCCTCTCTGGACGACAACACTAAGAAGAGGCTGTGTAACAGTGAGGCTCTTATCCCTAGACTATATGGCCTACCAAAGATTCACAAAACTAACGTGCCGCTCCGCCCAATAGTCAATACCATCGGCTCACCAACATATGATCTGGCGAAACTACTGCAACCACTTTTGGCAATACAGCCTCATACGTAAAAGACTCCACGCATTTCATCGAAAAAATCAAAGGTTTGGCCATTGAACCAAGTGACATTCTAGTCAGCTTCGATGTGGTGTCCCTATTTACGAAGGTACCATTAGATGAAGCCATGAGGGGAATAGAACTACTGTTCCCAAGCGATATCTCAAAACTTTTTGAAATATGTTTAACATCGTCGTACTTTGTTTTCGACAACAAAGTATACGAACAATTAGATGGAGTCTCAATGGGAAGCCCACGGAGCCCACTTATTGCAAATTTTGTCATGGAAAAGCTAGAGAAACAAGCAATAGAGACGGCAAAGTACAAACCCAAGGTATGGTTGCGATATGTAGACGACACGTTCAAAAGTTTGAGTCATGAACTGGAAGAACTCAACAAATTCCTTGAGCACATTAACAGGATACACCCGAATATACAATTCACAATGGAAGTTGAAAAGGATATGGAACTGCCCGTCTTAGACGTTCTCATTTTTCGAAAAGAAGTACGTTTGGGGCACAAGGTATATAGAAAACCAACGCATACTGATCGATACCTCCACAGTACCTCAAATCATCATCCGTGTCAAAAACAAGGAATTATCAAAACACTAGTAGACCGAGCCAGAAGAATATGTGAACCCGAATATTTGGAAGCGGAGCTGAAACACTTGAAAAGCGCACTTCTTTCAAATGGATTTATGGAAAGCGAAATTGATCGGTGTATAAAACGTAAAAGAAAGAACTCTATCGACAGTGGATCGAATGGCTGCCAGGAACAAAGTAAAGCATTCCTGCCGTATGTTCCTAGGGTCACAGATCGGGTTAGCCGTATACTACGAAAGTATGATATCAAAACCATCTATAAACCTTCAAAGAAACTGAAGGATCAATTAAGTTCGGCGAAAGATAAACGTGATGCACTAAGCTCATCTGGGATGTACCGCATTCCATGCACCTGTGGCAACGTTTATATCGGAACCACGAAGCGTTCCACAAATACCAGAATAAAGGAACACAGGGCCAATTGCCGGTTAGGACACTCAGAAAAATCCGCTGTCGCAGAAAATGCGCTTAACAATAACAATCACAGAGTGAAGTTCGAAGAAACCCAAGTAATTGCCACAACATATGCATATTATTCAAGACTCTTCCGAGAAGCAATCGAAATCAAAGAACATCCCAACAATTTCAACAGAATTGAAGAAGGGTTACAATTGAACAAAGCATGGCTACCTGTTCTCAAGAAAAAGGTTATAACACCATACCGGGAAATTAATGAATCCGAGGGGGTACCCGACGCAGGGACGATGGCACCGGACGCAGGTACGAGTACGTCGACCCATAAATACTGGCTGAGACAACGCATACCAAACAAGTAGTGTTCAGTGATCGAAACTGTAAACATTTCTCTTGAAAATGCCAACCACTCGTGTTGGCGAAACGTCAAGATTTTCTCTAAATAAACGTCGGCCTAAAAACCCGAAAAACCATCATTCATTCAACGATGGCCGCGAAAGAAAGCCTTTCACAAAGTGTAAAAATAGTATGAATGCTGATAAGGGTCCTATCCCTTACAGCCCATTATTCAAGTTCGTAGTACATTGAAAAATGTTTTCTATTCTTTACGATAAATTCAGCTTAGCCTAATAATATAACATTCATTTGGTTTTATTTCAATCTAATGTTTATTGATCCGTTTACTCCACTACTATAGCTGTTGCCTCATACCGAATATAAGATCTATGTATTAGGCACTATTGACTCTCATTAGTCCTACTTGATTTATTTCAACAATGTTGAGTGTATGTCCATAACATGTGGTTTTGCTTTATTTCCTGGTGAAGCCGACTTCTGCTTCTTCTCGATGTTTTGTTGAATCATAAGTGTCGTTCTTTTTTCACATATCTGCATTGCACCTCCACCTAACGTGATTGAAATCGCACATTGAAAGGTAAGGCTCTCGTCGCCCTGGTTTGCGGATATCTCATCCAATATTATTTCTTTTCAACTATTTAGCCATTTGAAATAATCAGGGCTTTAACGATTTGAATCAGTTGATTCAAATACATGATTTAACGTGATTTGAATTACATGATTTTTTCTGCAACCATCCGGGGAGTGTTCACTTCCCGTACACTTTTTCTTTGGGAAAGTAGCACTTCCCAGCCTAGTCCGGGAAGTACGTACTTCCCGAACTAGGCCGGAAAGTTCTCGAACTTTAATGTAAATATTAATATAAATAAGAATTAGAATGTTTGTGTTGGTACCTATCTTCTATTCGAATTTCAATAATATATAATACAACTAAGAACTAAAATGTTCGAAATATTGAAAGGACCCCGCACTTTTTATAGGTAAAATAATTCTCGGTGAAATTGTCTGAATTTTTAGAATATTGTAGTATTCGATGTGCTGATTCAACGTGCAGAATCGCAAAGTTTGTTGATGGATATATTTTGAAATACAAGGCGTTCAAGTTAAAAGTCAGTACTTTTTATTCAATTATTTTCTCGGGATATGAAACTGCCATCTGATTTTTTTTTCGTTCTCATCATCAACGTACGTTCATATTACTAAATATCATTCAGATGGTGCACATTATATCATTATGTACAGAGTGAAAAATAAAAACATTTTAGTAATGTCTGAAAATTCGATGTAATAACGAAATATTGATAAAATTATTTTGGCATGCAATACACTATTCTTATTCCATCATTGATCACAATTCATACTTCTCGTACAGGGTGATTTGAAAAATTGGTGAAATACAGGGTGTTATGTAATAAGTGTCTGATATTTAACAGGACGATTCCTCAGTTATTTATAAGGTAAAAAACATGGGTCCGCAAGGCCTTCAGTTTTGAGATAGAGTGTGTTGAAAATTTATTTTTATTTTGTTTTTTCGTGACTAAATTTTGAAATAATGTCTATATTTGAACAAAAATTGGTATTTGGGGACCTTTCAATATGAGAAATTCAAATTTGATCTCTGTTTGGCACTTTATTGTAGGAGGCGCCACCTACAGGTCTTTGTCTCTTTTGGGGAGTCACAACATTTTCGTGCATGTATGTATTACATTTTCTAAAAAAAAAACATAATCCACTATCATTTTTACGTGAAAAAGGAATACTTGTCAAAAGTCGCTACAAGCAGCCGTTTTCGAGATATTTTAATTTAAATTAATCGATGCATCCACTCGCCTTCTCATTGATTCGCGAACTCTTTGAAAATAAAATAATCAAGTAGGCTAGTAAGTATATTGCAATGTTTTTTTTTGTGCTGTCATTTCAAAAATTATATCTTGACGCATAGTAAATAGTTTTATTTGTTACTAGTGTGATTATTTTATTGAAAATGGTAAACTTCACCAATGCAGACTATGCTGACATACATTTTACATACGGACTCGCTAACGGAAATGCATACGAGGCTAGACGTTTATATCAGGAGCGTTATCCGAACCGCACAACTCCTACTTCAAAAACCTTTTCAAGAATTCACACTCGGTTAAGGGAAACAGGAAGTTTTGAGAAAGCTAGTCATCTGTAGGGTGCACATCGGACGGTAAGAACCCCAGCAACCGAGGAAGCAGTTCTTAATCTGGTAGGAGAACACCCGGAAACAAGCTCCAGGAAAACAGCGCTGACGTTGAACATTTCTCATGTTCTGGTATGGAAAATTTAAATTGATAATTTTTTATATCCCTACCATATTCAGAGAGTTCAGGCACTCCTCCATCGTGACTGTCCGTTACGTATCAACTTCTGTCGTTGGTTATTCAAAATCCTTTATTTGAAAATCAAATCCTGTTTACCGACGAAGCAAATTTATCACGCAACGCTATATGCAATTTTCACAACAATCATTTGTGGTCAGAGGAAAACCCCCATGCGATACAGGAATCACATTTTTAAGAACAGTTCTCTCTCAACGTGTGGGCAGGAATCCTTAGAGATTATCTGATAGGCCCATTCTTTATTCCGGGGAGATTAAACGGAGAGAGATATCGTCATTTTCTTGAAGCAGATTTGCCTATTTTACTGGAATATGTGCCGCTTAGACTACGACATGAAATGTGGTTTATGCATGACGGTGCCCCGGCACATATTAGCATACAAACGCGAGAATTCTTATACCAAACTTTCGGCAACCGTTGGATAAGTCGGGGAGGGCCTCAACCATGGCCCCCTAGGTTACCAGACATTAATTGTTTAGATTTTTTCCTGCGGGGACATCTAAAATCCTTAATTCACCAAACACCTATCCAAAATAGAGAAGAATTATAAAATCGAATAATTAACGCATGCAGATCGATTCAAGATACTCCAGGAATTTTCCAAAGAGTGCGAGAATCAATGAGAAGAAGATTGGATGCGTGCATACAGGCAGGAGGTGGACATTTCGAACATTTATTGTCATTTTGAATTAGATTAATATTTAGTGTTCCGTTATTTATGGTTTATTAGGAATTAGCCTTTGAAATGTTTCTAGGTTAACCCATTAACGCCCACGGATACCATATGGTATCGCAAATCATCTTCCCCTTCTCCAATGCACCACAATGATTTTTGAAGTTATGGTATCATGCAAATTCGTTTTTGTGCTTCGTAAATCGTTGCTTTTGATATACTGTAACTGACATTGTATTTTGAGACGTCTCCGAAGTGGTGTACTAGTGATTCATATTGGGTGATTTTGTTGTGCACAAAACAATGGACATTCGGTGATCGTAAGTACTTTTTCAACTATTTCTGTTTCATTTTAGTGAACATATATTACAGTTATTTATTGCTTATGAATTATACAATATTTCTGTATATAGATGAAAAAGATACGTAAAATACAGGGTGAACTATAATGTTCTCAAAGTCACTGATACCATATGGTATCCGTGGGCGTTTTTGGATAATAATGACTTCTAGCTAATTTGTTGAAACAAATAAATATTTCTATCATTTCAGAAGGAATTTTTGCTTTTGCAGCTTTATGCTCAATGACGATGAAGACTTGGTCCTACAAGTTTATGAAATATTTGTGGAACCGCCAGATTCAAATGATGACACCAGATGAGGCACATATGAGCACCGATGGTACTGATGCTGAAAGAGCTGCCACAACCAAATTTATCGCAAATAATCCACATCGATAAATTATTTACATGCTTGAATTTATTGGCCTATCTTAGATATTCGGGTTATGGGGCAATAGGCACAATTCGAATAAACAGAATACCTAGATCGTGTCCAATTACCGGAAAACAATTTCAAAAGAAAAAAATGTGGGGAATACGAATATGTAATTGAAAGAGAAGATACTATCTCAGTATGGGGGAAGGACAATTCGATTGTTACGATAGCATTTACAAATGCTGGTGTTCAGCCAGAAGGAATGATAAATAGATATTGTCAAAAAGAAAAGAAACGTGATGATTTCTCGCCCTCACCGTGTGGCTGATTACAAACAAAACATGGGGGGAACGGATCCTATGTACCAAGGAGTTGCTGCTTATCGCCTATCGCATCGGAATATACAGCAAAAAGTGGTTTTGGCCCATTTTTACATTGCTCATTGATGTCGCATTACACAATGCTTGGTATCTCTTCAGAAGAATGTATAAAATCAGTATCACAAAGAATTTACTTCCAGACAAACGATTTGGTTAGATTAACAATTTTTTAGCTCGTGTATCAACTGTTTTGCCTCCTATCATACTGAATATGACACTCTTTCTGCAATTTAGCATAAAGACATATTTATATTTTCGTAATAAAAATGTTTTCAAACGCCCACGGATACCATATGGTATCAGTGTTTTTTTTCTACACTAAAATACTAATATTGAAAAAAATATTATTTTTCAGCACAATACGTTACTTTTTCTTCAAAACACTCGATAAACAGAAACAAATAGAAAAAATATCAATTTGGGCGCTAATGGGTTAAATAAAAAAACAAAATCTTTTTTTTTTCATTTTTGGACTAACGCATACATCGATAAATTTAAATTAAAATATCTCGAAAACGGCTGCTTGTAGCGACTTTTGACAAGTATTCCTTTTTCACGTAAAAATGATAGTGAAAAATGTTTTTTTTTAGAAAATGTAATACATACATGCACGAAAAAGTTGTGACTCCCCAAAAGAGACAAAGACCTGTAGGTGGCGCCCCCTACAATAAAGTGCCAAACAGAGATCAAATTTGAATTTCTCATATTGAAAAGTCCCCAAATACCAATTTTTGTTCAAATATAGACATTATTTCAAAATTTATTCACGAAAAACCAAAATAAAAATAAATTTTCAACACCCTCCATCTCAAAACTGAAGGCATTGTGGACCCATGTTTATATGAACTTTTTACCTTATAAATAACTGAGGAATCGTCCTGTTAAATTATATTATATAACACCCTGTATATGACCGGTTCTTTCGTACATATCCTGTTTATTCAAGTGAAAATAGCTGATACCATATAAACATGATTTTGTTGGAATATATAGGATGATCATGAAAATTTTCGATGATAAAAATGACAAAATATCAACGTTTAGGAAATCCCCCTGTAATTCACGATTAACTCGGTGGAATTCCTTTATTATTTAATATATTCATCATTCTCTCCTCAACACTGTCATAGTTATTAATTGAGAAACTTATTACCAGTTGCATGACGAGTTGAAGGAACTTGTTCACGCGTACATTCTACTAATTGCTAAGATTTTTCACAAATAGTGAAACGTGAGAATGTAGAGATCAAAATAAATGTAAAAGAGGGTGAAGATTAGAGATAAAAATCACATCAGATATATGAATTTAATAATATAAGGTACAGATAGTTAAGTGAATTATGTTGGTTTAAGCTTTGTTGGAATGAAAAACAAACTATCTAGGAAAAGTGACAATGAATAGAACGCTTTTATTTCTAATAGGAGAATTTGAATCTGGGCAGCGACGGATATTTTCCAATACGTGTTCCACTCGGATAGAGGTTTCCATGATTTTTATATTTGCTAGCTATCAATAGAAACATATAGACATCTATTATATTTCATCAATATTATCAATACTGATGGAACAAATTTTTTTTTTCGTATTCACTTTCCGTCAACGACAGAATCAAAATGTATCCGATAGCCGATAGGGTTTTCTTGTTGTAACGCTGCTACGCGGGAGGTGGATTCAGTTAAGGCTGCTCCTTGTCACCTTCAGTGTGATTTCCCGTACCAGGGCTTCATACATGATTGGGCGAGTTAAACTATCCGAGCATTAGGAATTTTATCTAGCTCATGCCTGATTTGTAATTTGTAACTGATGTGTCGTATATTCAGTCAGTTCCTAAATGCTAGATGGAATTGTTCCTTCAACTCGTCATGCAAATAGTAATAAGTTACTCAATTAATAACTGTATGAAACTAGTCATAGTAGGATACTTAATTTTTGGGACAGTGTTGAGGAGAGAATGATGAATATATGAAATAATAATAAAGGAATTTCACCGAGTTAATATTGAACTACAGGGTGATTTCTGAAACGTTGAGATTTTGTCATTTTTATCATAGCAAATTTTCATGATCATCCTATATATCCCGACAAAATCATGTTTATACGGTATCGGAGGATGATAATTCACTTGAATAAACAGGATATGTACGAAAGAACCGGCCATATTTTTCACCAATTTTTCAAATCACTCTGTACGAAATGTATGAATTCTGAATAATGATGGAATAAGATTAGTATATTGCATGCCAAAATGATTTTATCAATTTTTCATTATTACATCGAATTTTCAGGCATTCACTCTGTCCATAATGATATAATCTGCACCATCTGAATGATATTTAGTAATATGAAGATACGTTGATGATAAGAACGAAAAAAAATGCAGTTGGCGCTTTCAAATCCCGAGAAAATAATTAAATAAAAATCACTGATTTTTTACTTAAAAGCATTAAAAGTTGTAATTGAGAGAAAATAAAAACTTGAGATTTAATTCATGGAGTCTTAGATTAAGAAAATAAAATGTACCTAAATAATGTTTATTTCAGTTAATTGTAGTAGTTGTACAAAAAACAAATATTGCAGCTTTTTCCGTTCCTAATCGAAGACTGAGTTTGAATTGGGCTAATTGTCTGGTTCCAAAACGAATTTTAAACGCTAAAAATAAGAAAAAAAGTAACAGGCAAAGACCAGGTGGAAAATGTTGTTGAGGTTCCAATTTTAAGAAAAAAAAATTCAAACACGAAAACACTCAAAATGGTGAAATGGGTATGCAGTTTAGGAACGTGATCTTCTAGCGAAAAATGTTCAATAGAAAAGTTGTAGATAATGAGAGAATAAAAAAAAATGTATATCCATACTTATTGACATAACCTCAAATTAACCGTCAAAATGGCGAAAAACCGATTTTTCAGTATTTAATTTTTTTCTTGCGTATAAATAATTTAATTTACATAAAAATGCATGATTTTTTTGCAATTTAAAAGACGGCTAGTTTTCGAGTTATGTACATTTTTCGAAAAAAATACCCTCATCTGCCATGAACAATTGTCTTGATATTTTTTTGTATTTCGAAAATCTATAAGTGATCAGTTTAATTTTTGAAATGTCTTCTTTAATATGGTCTTTGTAACTTGGTGGTTCATTGATCGTTAAACTACTATAAAAAAATATGTTAAGTAAACAAAAATAAATGTCGCCGTCATCGGCAGAGATGGCAAAGTTTCTACGAGACTTATGACATAAAGAGAAACGTTTTTGTTTGCCACTCTTTTAGATTTTTTTTGGCCGAGTTATTAACAAAAGTATGAATTTATAATTTATATATTCTGATGTCAAACTTGGACATAGTTGCAAAATTGGGGAACGATAAAGGATGATATTTTCTTTGTTTTGCGACTTTTTTGCTTTTCTATAACTTTTTGGATGACCCTGTATACTTATTTTGTCTTTATTGCAATATATTTCTAAACCCCCTTAAACGTCTGAAGATATAGAGTATTTTTCGCTAGCTTTATTATTTTAAGAAATAATTGACCGTTTTTATTCATATCAGCTAGTTATTACTGATAACCTGTCATAGTAATGATGAATAATCACGACGCTAGAGTAGATAACTATTGTTATTATATCCATTAGGAAGCAATTTTTCCATTTGCATAGATTCTTGCTTAAACTGATGCGACCTTCATTCCATAGTTTTTTGGTTATGATAATGCTTGTGCTAAAGTTGCATAAATCCACCCTTAGTTATTATAAATCGTATACACCATATTAGAGTCTTTTTTTTCTTTGGTGTCTTGGCATCGACTGCTATGGTCATTAGCCAGGTGTTCTGGATAGGCCTTGTTACTAACTCCATGCGCCACCTTAGGAGCAGCACTGTTAATTGGAACGCAACAGTGAATCGTGCAGGACTCACCCCAGTCCAGCCACGAGATTTGAATAATTTAATCGGTCAAATTAAATTTAAAAATCCTAGCCGCAACTGAGGCTCGAACTCCGGACCTTTCGATCCAAAGTCGGACGCTCTAACCACTGCGCCTCGCTCCGACATCATATTAGAGTATTACCTACAGAAACGGTATTTTCAGATTTGGAAAATTATTTTTGTTCTTGAGACTAAAGTCCGATGGATACACACCCTAGAAACCAAAAATTTATACTATTTTGGACAGTGAGATAAATCAAATACCTGGGCGTATACATAGATAGAAATTTAAGGTGGGACTCTCAAATAAAATATACAACAAAAAAGCTTCAAACAATCCTTTACAATTTCCGTGTCCTGAAAAATTGCCTACCTTTCAGGGAACTTAAACAATTATATGGTGCCCTAGTGGAAAGCCATCTGAGATATGCTATTACGGCATGGGGAGCAGCTCTGCGTGTACACCTCAATCCCTTAGAGGTATTACAAAAGAGGTTCATGAAATTGATAATGTTTAAAAATTCGCGTTTTTCGTCGGATCTTCTGTACAAGGAATGTAAAGTTATGGACATGAGGCAATTATATTATTTTTGCGCAAACGTAAAGTATCATTTCAGTAAAACTAAAGCAACACCACGAAACCACCAATACAACACACGACATCACGACAAACTTATCTACCCAACTGTGAGAAACTCAATTTCACAAAGAGCATACTCGTTCATGTCAATAAAGCTATACAACACTGTACCTGAACAAATAAAAAATCTTCAATCGAAACCAATATTCAAAAAGCAAATAAAGAAATTTATTCTCGAAAAAGACAGGCACTTCGTTAAAACTCTCTTAGAGTAACATTATTATTGAATTGACATGTCTATATCTTTATTTTATTTTATCCATGAACTCTTTTCGATTTTTTACTGTATTGTACATAAGTATCTTACTTTTAGTCACAGTTGCCTAAGGTTTTATATATTTCCACTGATTGTTAGTCTAGTCATATTAGTTTGTCCAAAATTTTATCTATTACCTTTGTTTAGTATTTGATCTAACTAACTTTTTTCTACTATAATGTATATAGCATAATTTTATTCATATTTGTCTAAGATTGTATTTACCTGTACATCATTAATTTACTTTTATAATATGTTATATTATTTGTTTAAGGTTTTATCTATCACAATATTTCGTCTACTGCTATTATTATTATTATTATCTAACTCATTTCCAGTTATCACTTTTTGCGAAACAAGAGCTGTGCTCTTATCGCTAAACCACTTTGTTCACATATTTTGTTTTATTAATGACCAATATCTGTATATTTTTGTGAATAAAGTTATTATTATTATTATTATTATTAGTGTTGAGGAGAGAATGATGAATAAATTTCACCGAGTTAATCGTGAATTACAGGGTGATATCTGAAACATTGATATTTTGTCATTTTTATCATCGAAAATTTTCATCTTAGGTGAAAATCCAAAATATACAAATTGTAGATATTGATTTCTACTTCCAGACGCCGTTTACAGAATTAGAATACGACGATTTCTCTTAAATCGGCACATCTTGCAAGACGTGCCCTTAAATTGTTTATAACGCGATTGTGCCAAAACTACACAACGGATAAAAATTATAAAGGACCACGCACGTTTCCTATGGAAAATGGCTCTCCGTGAATTTGTCCGAATTTTTGGTATGGTGTAGATCTGGATGCACTGATCAAAAGTGTCCATTGCCAAAAACTCCAAAAATGGACAGTTTTCGAGATATGGCTCTATCAATGTAATTTTTTTTGCATTTTTTGGATTTTGACACATAATCAGTTCACTCTCACACTCAGGAAAAACCGAGTTTAATTGATTTCACTGCAGGAATCGATTGAAAAATAATTATTTCTTCGTTTCAGATACTGCCATTTGAAGAAATTACTATACACTGCTCGTCACTGACTGAGGATATTTAAAAAAAAAATTCAAATCATATTTAGAGTGTGTATCGCATATTATTTTTTCAAATGCCAAAATTGAATTGTGTTGGATATAAGTATGTTTGTTAGAACTAGAACAGTTCAAGAGTTTTTGTTTCTACGAACACGGAACTACAAAAGTTGAAAATAATAGCCCAGCTACATCGCCAGTGACGAGCAGTGTATGCTAATTTCTCCAAATGAATGTATCTGAAATGAAATACAACTGTTCGTCAGTCAATTCCTGCGCAGAAATCGATAGAATTCCGTTTTTGTTGGGTATAAGAGCTAAGCGATTATGGGCCACAATCTAGAAAACGAAAAAAATCAGATAATGATAAGGCCATATCTTGAAAACTGTCCATTTTTGTAGTTTGTAGCAATAGACACTTGATCAGTGCATCGAAATCCACATCATATCAAATAATCAGACATTTTCATGGATCCGTTTGCCTTAACGGTTCGATTAGCGATTAGAAATTATTATTGGGTATATATTTCCTTGTTTCTATTGATATTTAACATTCGGTATAAACAAACTGCATTCGATACGAGTATTTATGTCGTCAGCCTACATTATGAACGATTTTCTATATGCTTATTTTGCATTTACCACTATTTCTTTGATAACTAGGAAACTATTTTAAAAAAAATATATATCAGATTCAGTTCCTATAGTGTGTATCGAATATTATTTTTCTATCAAAAGGTGTTAAATATATGTGACTCTCTGATACATTGAGCAATTCAGAAGTTTTTGTTTCTACAAAAACTGGACTATAGAAATTGATAATAATAGTCCAGTTACATCGTCAGTGACGAGCAGTGTATAATAATTTCTTCAAATGGCAGTATCTGAAACGAAGAAAGAATTATTATTCAATCGATCCCTGCAGTGAAATCATTGAAACTCGGATTTTCCTAAGTATGAGAGTGAACTGATTATGTGTCAAAATCCAAAAAATGCCAAAAAAATTACATGGATAGAGCCATATTTCGAAAACTGTCCATTTTTGGAGTTTTTGG
This sequence comes from Chrysolina oricalcia, assembly GCA_944452925.2. NCBI lineage: Eukaryota > Metazoa > Arthropoda > Insecta > Coleoptera > Chrysomelidae > Chrysolina > Chrysolina oricalcia. The sequence continues at coordinate 759,344 of OX101810.2, forward strand.
CAATGGAAACTTTTTATCAGTGCATCCAGATCTACACCATACCAAAAATTCGGACAAATTCACGGTAAGCCATTTTTCATAAGAAACGTGCGTGGTCCTTTTTGAAAAATGGTATCTTTTTCGAGGTTTTCCCGGATTTTCTCTGCGTCTTTTATTTTGTTGGGAAAAAAACCACCGTAGCTTGGTCTATTAGCTAAATTTTGATTGCCATATAAATGTAGTTCCCAATCCTTATCTGTTTTGTTTTTTTAATGAATATCATGTTGTTTTTATTGCTTTTCAGTGGGTATTTCTTTAAACAGTGCAGCTTTTTTTAGTCCCCCCCTGTTCAGTTTTGAACGGTGATTGCTCGACAAGGGGTGCGGGGTGGCACATCAATTCAAAATTTTTAATTGGTATGGGGGGGTCAAGGGTCACATCGTTGAATAGAGAATTGAATTCTCTTTATAACCAACTATTTTTTTTTTATTTCATAAATTTTTTTTTTGCAATTCAAATTCGAAATATCAAATATAAATGCAGATCTGAAAACTAGTCATACCTCGACAAATTTGAACGGTTTGTTGTGGAATAATGAAACCAAAAACATTTTGAAGGGCATTACTGATACTACTTTTTGAGAGAAGAAACATTGCAATTACACTACAGATGGCGCTGGGGGCACATCAACTAGAAAATTTCGAAATGTATAAAAATCGAAATTAGGAAAAAAATTCAAAAATATTTAGACGGTTGTGAAGAGAATTGAATTTTCTTTTCAACGATGTGACACTTGACCCCCCTATGCTATTTAAAAATTTTGAGATATGTCCCCTCGCGCCCCCTGTGGAGCAATCACTAATTTTTTTGTTTCCAAAAGTAGTATCAGTGAAACCCTCCAAACGATTTTTTTTTCATGTTTGTACGTCGAACCGTTCAAAAGTTAACAGGAGGGGGGACTAAAAAAAGCCGGATTGTATAATGATGTCTACGTCGTGAAAGAGAAACTATAACGATTTTTTTTTTTGTTTTATCCAAGATGACCCACAGAACGTACGCGACCAGTTCTCCAACATCGGCAACAGAAGGTGGTGAGGGCGATTGCCATGGCTCAAATGGAAGCGCTTTGGACGTCAAGTCTTCTTCTCTTGGATCTGTCCCAAATGAAAATACAGAGCTATCTCCTAATCAGACCTATTTTGCTGATCGAAAAATAACTGTACCCGAAACATCACATGTGAGTATCCGAACTAGTCCATATCGAAAGTTGATAAAATAGTCAAATTTGTTCCTCATCCCGCCCAGAACATGTGTGTAGGCATATATTTATCAAAAGTGGGAGTGAAGATAACGAACTCGTTGAACATTCAGTTCGTTGAAAGTTGAAAAACGTGTAAATTACAGATAAAGCTCCTAAAGATGTGAATTGGATTCGAGATGAACACTAGTTGGCTAGGTAGTTGGCTGCTGTTCATTTTTAGATAATTATCAGAACTGTCAGATTATAGAATTGGCATATTTATTTGTACTTTAATGTTATTGTAGTTGTGCAGTTGTAGGAAAAATGAATATTGAGGTACAAGAAAACTGTAATTCACAAACAATGAGCTTATGACTTTAGGCATAAGATGTCCGGAGGACTGCTCATTCCTAATATCCTATACAATAGGAAAAGTTGGGTAGAAAATCCATCAGAATACAGCTACTTTCCTGGCTAATGCCACGACGAACATTGAATTACATCTGATGAAATTTCCGTGCAGAGTTCCTACAAGGTTATCTCTGCAATTGCTTGTTGCATGGAAATGTTCATCGAAACATTCGGACCACCTATATATCGATTTCGGGGTGTTGCCCCTCATCAGTATAGGGTAGGCCTAGCAGCCAATAAATAATGACTTCAACGAATAACCAAATCCATTTCAAGACCGAAACTGAGATCGCGCCCGCCCGAACTGCGAGCGCCATACCAGCGCCGACCACCCAACTAAGCAATACCCATGAACCACGATCGTCAAGACCGTATAAAACGGAGAAGAAAACTGTAATTCACAAACAATGAGCTTATGACTTTAGGCATAAGATGTCCGGAGGACTGCTCATTGCTAATATCCTATACAGTAGGAAAAGTTGGGTCGAAAATCCATCAGAAAACAACTACTTTCCTGGCTAATGCCACGACGAACATTGAATTACATCTGATGAAATTTCCGTGCAGAATTCCTACAAGGTTATCTCTGCAATTGCTTGTTGCATGGAAATGTTCATCGAAACATTCGGACCACCTATATATCGATTTCGGGGTGTTGCCCCTCATCAGTATAGGGTAAGTCTAGCAGTCAATAACTAATGACTACAACGAATGAATCGATAACCAAATCCATTTCATCAGATGTAATTCAATGTTCGTCGTGGCATTAGCCAGGAAAGTAGTTGTTTTCTGATGGATTTTCGACCCAACTTTCCCTATTGTATAGGATATTAGCAATGAGCAGTCCTCCGGACATCTTATGCCTAAAATATTGAGGTATATTGTATTTTTTTAATTTTTGCAGTTGTAGGAAAAGAATACTGTGAAACATGTGGGAAAAGTACTTCCACACTCGTGAGAAAAGTTGAACTTTCCCCACTTGCACAATATACTATTTAAGGATTTGCGATTGTTATTAACAAAATAAGGTGCATTTAGTCAACATCATTTTAAAATTGTGCTTAACTATATGTTAAAAACGAAAGTTGAATCTGTTATTTCAAATGGCGCCAAGTTTATGCTAAAAACCTTTGATGTTACCTTTATGTTTATGATAATGCTTGTGCTAAAGTTGCCTAAATCCACTCTAAGATGAAAAAAAAAAATTAGTTTTTTGTTAACAACTTAAAAACGTTTAATATTTAATAAATGTTATAAAAAGTTCCGTGAAGAGGAGGACATTTTCAATAAAAATATCCGACTCCCGGAACTGTATCTATTATATACAGGGTGGTCCATTGGAAACTTTCCATCCTAATTTGTAGGATTTAAAATAAAAATTTTGGAAAACGCACGGGCACGTCGATATTTGATTTGAGGGGGAACTAATTTTCAATTTTTTTCACCTCCGCAGCTTCAACCCTGTAGCTGGGGGATGAACAACCCTCAAAATTTGAAAAGGGGAAAGGGGTCGTGCCATACCTCTTTTTGAAGGTCTCATTGAGTTCTTCATGGCCCTATAATATTGCCTTATTATTTTCATCGCTAACGAAATGACAGGTTGTCAAAATCTTGGAAATAGACTACTATTTTCTTAATAAAAATACCAAATAATTAGAGTTACAAGTTCAATAATCATGAATGTTAATGGAGGACATTTCGAACAGTTTGTAACATAAATTTGACGTGTACACCTGATTATTAAACTTGAAACTTTAATTATTTGGTATCATCATGAGGACACAAAGAATAAATCCCCATTGGAAAAAGATGTGTAAGTCTATTATTCAAAAAGTTATACTATTTTTAATTATCAATTTTTTTCAAGTCTCTCTTTCCATAAATAACGACATATAAGATTAAATAATCGGCCAATAAATAGTTGGCTTCCTGGAGCCCTTCTGATATTTCTACTTAATAAGATCACACGAGAAAACTTTATAGAAGTTTATTATTTTGTTTATTGTGATTTTTCATAACTAAAAAAAGATTTAATGTCCAAAAAAGTTGTTAAATAATTTTTTTGGCGAATGTTTTAATATTGCTGATTTTACATCTAACAATGACGGTAATAAATACTGGTTTCCTACAAATTTTTGTCTTCATTTGTTTATCAATTAGTTATAAAGAAATCTAAAATTTAAGATTTTTTTTCCATTTTTTCCATAATAGATGTTTTGATTGTTTATAATCGTTTTAGTTTATGTTTTGATAGTTTAAATAATTAGTTAGGAAATTATCTCTTTGAAAATAGGAAATTATCTCCCTGAAAATCATAATTTGTTCTTCTCAATATGTTATAAACAAATTCTGACAATGTTTCTTCCTCCTACCCCTATAGAAAGTACACACTTTCCTCCCTCAAACCAGGGAGGAAACTCATACTTTTCCTCCCCCTCATTTCAAGTAAGTTGTATACGATGAAACTTGTGAATCTATTATAATCAAATTGTTTCCGTAATTTCTAGAACATCTTATATATCCTGTATTCTGGTAAAAATCAAACATGAATGTTACTTCTACTCTAGTTCTTTAATAGCTATTTGTGTATTTAGAGCGCAAAGTGATTGATTGTTGCTCGACAAAGAGATTAATCTTTGGAGAACGACAATGACACTTTGTGCTCGAAATACACACATTATTTTTTCTACAAGCGCAGCTCTTAAAAAAAAAAAGATCGACACTTCATTCAAATAGGCACATAACATTACTTATGAGAATATCACTCAATAGCAATCCGAAATTTATAAGCTATCTAAATGTCCAATAATTCAAATCACTAACAAGAAAAAAGTAAAATAACGTTCTTGAAAAAAAAAGTTGTAATTGCCAGGAGGAGACGAACCCGGGACCTTCGGATTACAAGCCCAAGTAAAAGTAAAAGTAAAAGTAAAAGTAAAAGTAAAAAGTATTTATTTTTATTTTATTTTAAGTTTTAGTATCATGTACATTTCAGTGTAAAAATATATCATTCTCTTATAAATAAAAGTAATGCGCCACGTTTGGCAACGAAGGGCACCCTCTCGGCGAGGGAGTTCAACCATAAATGGCACCCAATCAGGGGGTTTCTCCGTTCGTACACAAGCCCAAGACGCTAGCCATTGCACCACCGCAGATTCTAGCCATTGCATCACCGCAGATTCTCAGATACACATGACTGTATTGTCTATACTTTCCATCAAGTAAGAATAGGTCTATTTGCAAACAAAGTCACAAAAAGGTTTTATTGAGTGGGTAGGAGGAAAAATCATATGTAGTACATGGGAGTAAAGTGCCTTTTCCTCCCTTGGATGTTTACTGCCCTCCGCTTCGCGTTGGACAGGAAACTACATCCTGCGGGAGGAAAAGTGGCACTTTCCTCCCTAGTAACACAAATAGCTATTATTGAGTGGGTAGGAGGAAAAATCATATGTATTACATGGGAGTAAAGTGCCTTTTCCTCCCTTGTGTGAACTACATCCTGCGGGAGGAAAAGTGGCACTTTCCTTCCTAGTAATACAAATAGCTATTTCAATCATTTTGGTATGTTTTCGAAGGTCATTTGTTGCAAATTGAAATAATCGCTTGTTATTATCATATAAATACGCCTGAGAATCGAGATAGTGAATGCAGTTAGTTTTAATATAAAAAATCCTGGGTAATCTTCATTCAACCTTTGACATTGATAGTAATCATGATATCATTTTCCCAAAACTCAATCGTGTTGAATTTATAATTTTCAAATGGAATTCCCCTTCTATGTTTTTGTTTAACCTCGGCATTCTCAGAAACCTATAGTCCAAAATCCCACAGAATTTTTGTAGCTGCTCGTACACACTTTCATTACCAATATCATCATATTCTGTTGGAACGTAATTTCATTCAATTAACAAACTCTAGCGACAGTGGATCGAATGGCTGCCAGGAACAAAGTAAATCATTCCTACCGTATGTTCCTAGGGTCACAGATCGGATTGGCCGTATACTACGAAAGTATGATAAAAAAACCATATATAAACCTTCAAAGAAACTGAAGGATCACTTGAGATCGGCGAAGGATAAACGTGATGAACTAAGCTCATCTGGGGTGTACCGCATTCCATGCACCTGTGGCAACGTTTATATCGGAACCACGAAGCGTTCCACAAATACCAGAATAAAGGAACACAAGGCCAATTGCCGGTTAGGACACTCAGAAAAATCCGCTGTCGCAGAACATGCGCTTAACAATAACAATCACAGAGTGAAGTTCGAAGAAACCCAAGTAATTGCCACAACACATGCATATTATCCAAGACTCTACCGAGAAGCAATCGAAATCAAAAAACATCCCAACAATTTCAACAGAATTGAAGAAGGGTTACAATTGAATAAAGCATGGCTACCTGTTCTCAAGAAAACGGTAATAACACCATACCGGGAAATTAATGAATCCGAGGGAGTACCCGACGCAGGGACGATGGCACCGGACGCAGGTACGAGTACGTCGACCCATAAATACTGGCTGAGACAACGCATACCAAACAAGTAGTGTTCAGTGATCGAAACTGTAAACATTTCTCTTGAAAATGCCAACCACTCGTGTTGGTGAAACGTCGAGTTTTTCTCTAAATAAACGTCGGCCTAAAAACCGGAAAAACCATCATTCATTCAAATGAGGGTATACTTTTTCAATGTGGGACCTTAGACTATAATTCAATAAACCGATGGTTGAAAATAAGTTGTAGACAGACTTCTCTGAACACTTTTGACTTGAGAACTGTAATCGGAGGATTTTGGAGATGGATATACCAAAAATCTTTTTTTTTGCAAGGAAAGCTAACTACAGGGCATAGCGAAGTTTGTAACCCTATTTCAGAAACACCCTGTATATAAGGGTAAATAGATTTCGCCATGATTTATTTTATTCAGTAATTATGATATTGTCAAGTCAAAATCACGGATTTTGTTTTCAGCCCGGCTTCAGTTTTCGAAAACTATGGGCATTCACGGGACCTGGATTTTTAATGTCCATAGCTTACTTGGACCCAGGAAATATAGAAAGTGATTTACAGAGCGGTACGGTAGCCCAGTACAAATTATTATGGGTACTTCTCAGCGCTACGCTGTTAGGGCTTCTTATGCAGAGATTGGCAGCAAGACTGGGTAAGTAAGTGGAAAGACTGGGGTATTATAATGTCTCTTATTTATATCGTATTTTATTAAATATTCATTGAGAGCTATTGTTGCTATTATAAATGTTCTTCTATAACAATTACCTGTCACATAGGCGTCTTAGACGTTTCAGAAAGGCAAAAGAAAATTGATACTGCAACCTCTTTATGACCTTTACTTTACCTTTACTTTACTTTTACTTTACCTTTCCTTTACCTTTGCTTTACCTTTGCCTGTACTTCACCTTTACTTAACCTTTGCTTTACCTTTACTTTACCTTTCCTTTGCCTTTACTTTATCTTTACTTTACCTTTACTTTACCTTTACTTTACCTTTACTTTACCTTTACTTTACCTTTACTTTACTTTACCTTTACTTTACCTTTACTTTACCTTTACTTTACCTTTACTTTACCTTTACTTTACCTTTACTTTACCTTTACTTTACCTTTACTTTACCTTTACTTTACCTTTACTTTACCTTTACTTTACCTTTACTTTACCTTTACTTTACCTTTACTTTACCTTTACTTTACCTTTACTTTACCTTTACTTTACCTTTACTTTACCTTTACTTTACCTTTACTTTACCTTTACTTTACCTTTACTTTACCTTTACTTTACCTTTACTTTACCTTTACTTTACCTTTACTTTACCTTTACTTTACCTTTACTTTACCTTTACTTTACCTTTACTTTACCTTTACTTTACCTTTACTTTACCTTTACTTTACCTTTACTTTACCTTTACTTTACCTTTACTTTACCTTTACTTTACCTTTACTTTACCACCACATTTTAGCTTTTTTTTTAAATCTGTCTGTAATTCTTCATGTTATCACATAACCCATGACGTCTTGTACTTACTTTATTTATTTACTTTTATAACTTATACATTTCAATATTACTATGTTATACTATTATTGCATAATCTTTGTCCACAAGATCTTGTTCTTCTGGCAATAAAGTATATCTTGATTGATTGATATGCTATAAGTTATCACTCTAAAAATGGAGCAGGGTGGAACTGGGTGAACTTTTAGGGATTAAAAGTGATATTTCACGGTTTTTCGCGATTGACAAGGAAAGTTGATCTATCGAAAATAGCTGACCATTACGAATCATCTGTTTTCCGACTAAAATGGAGCTTAGATTTTCCGATAGTCATAAAAAATTTATGATCATTGTAGTTACACAAACTTTATTATTAATAATGTTTTTATGGTCCTACTGAGCAGGTGTGATGGCGATAAATTTTCGCAGGATGTAGACAAAGGTTTGAATCGGTCAAATAAGTAATTTTCATCGTTCACATAGCGCGGAATAGGTTGATGGTGACCTTCAGAACGATGTATATATTCATGGAAAACCCGCAAACATTTTAACTAGCTAGATAATATTATATTTCTATAATTAACGATGAGTTTTTGTATGTTTGTTCACATGATATAGAGGTATTCCTGTTTGTTCCTTCAACTAACAACTGAGATTTTGATAATTGAAAAAGAGATCGTTTCAATCCGTATATTCATTATCCTTCATCCAAGTTATTCACACATTGATTATTAAAGATAATAAGGTCGACATACAATTATACATTGTGGCCCAACGAGAACGAATCAAGCCAATATTTGAGTATTTTTCGAAAAACCTGAGCCAAGTCAATCAAATTCTCAAGAGGGCTCTTCCACCTCTCACTTCACACCCTAAGAAGGGGTCAGTTCTGAGATTTCAAAAATGGCTATAGGATTCTTACTTCACAACTAGATCCGTGTTTCTATAGCAACCGATGAGAGTATTTTACAGCAGTAGTAATTTTTTATCATTATTTACAAATGGGTTATAATTCATTTGGCAGGGACAAGACAACTCAAAGTTGTCGGACCTACCCTTGGACTGATGAGAGGCAACAACCTCGAAACATGTCTGCAGGTGGTCATCCCCCAAAGAGAATAAACTAACAGGAGGGTTTAATAAGCTCTAGCCAATCAGAATCTTGTAGCATCAACGCGTCATAGGGACGTATTTGGACATGAGTACAGAGTCGAACTCGAACCAAGCAACAAAACTGTCAGCAGTAACTCTCATATACCAAGAGCTAGTCCGTCACTGTCTATAGAGAACGGCGGCCATGACATGGCCAACTACGTCACATTTCGTCACAAATGTTCTTTCATCTCTTTCTATTAGTGTTCCCATTGTCTTATGGGGATTAGACTATCATGTTAAATAATGTTTAGTCTCCTTGTTCATCCCCAGCCAAATTAAGGATAGTCTTTTGTTTGTCTACAATAAGCACTTGCAATTGAGTCTTCTTTATAATAATAATAATAATAAATATGCTTTATTATCATAAGACAGGGTCTTGTTGACAAAGCTTAGGTAATTGTCTTAAATATTAAAAATGGTAAATCATGAAAATGTTAATTCGTCACAAACAGTAGTAAAAATTACAAAAGGCGTGAGGTTACAAACAGATATAAAATAGACAAATAGACAATCACAATTATAATAATCCAGCTAAAAATTATCATTTAAGAACGTTGTACAAATATCTCTCAGATGTAGTTCAATATACGTCGTGGCATTAGCCAGGGAAGTAGTTGTTTTCTGTCAGATTTTTGCCTCATATTTTCCACTTACCATTTATTTGTACTCTTCCTGGAGTCTATTGCTGTCCCGAGGAGTGCTTATTGATTTTCCTGGCGGATGGCGCAGCGACTGACTTACTGTAAGTCGCTGCTTCATCCGTAAGGAATTATTAGATAAACAATAGGTTGTAATTCATTTGGCAGGGACAAGACAACTCAAAGTTGTCGAACCAACCCTTGCACTGATGAGAGGCAACAACCTCGAAACATGTCAGGTGGTCATCTCCAGCCAAATTAAGGAAAATTTTTTGTTTGTCTACAATAAGCACTTGCAATGTCGGGGCGTGGCGCAGTGGTTAGAGCGTCCGACTTTGGGTCGAAAGGTCCGGAGTTCGAGCCCCAGTTGCGGCTGGGATTTTTTAATTTAATTTGACCGATTAAATTATTCAAATCTCGTGGCTGGACTGGGGTGAGTCCTGCACGATTCACTGTTGCGTTCCAATTAACAGTGCTGCTCCTAAGGTGGCGTATGGAGTTAGTAACAAGGCCTATTCAGAACACGTGGCTAATGACCATAGCAGTCGATGCTAAGACACCAAAGAAAAAATAAATAAGCACTTGCAATTGGGTCTTCTTTGAAGAACGTTGCACAAATATCTGTCAGATGTAGTTCAATATCCGTCGGGACATTAACCAGGGAAGTAGTTGTTTTCTGTCAGATTTTTGCCTCATATTTTCCACTTTGTGGAAATATATGGAGGGAAGGGTACTTCGACTTTGTCGATTTTATTCTTATCACTCATTTTCCATGTTGATCTCCTACCAGGTAGTAAGGGCTACTTCCAGCAATTTGATGACTTGATAATTTTGTTATAGTCGATTAATCGAATACTATTTTTTTTTTTTAGGAGTTGTTACTGGTCTGCATTTAGCAGAAATGTGTTACAGACAATATAAACGTGCCCCTCGCTTGATGCTATGGATAATGGTCGAAATAGCTATTATAGGAAGTGATATGCAAGAAGTAATAGGCACTGCTGTGGCCATTTATCTACTATCAAATAGAACGTGAGTGTTTCTGTTACTGAACTATTACTTGATGGTTTTTTTATGTAATAATTTTGATTTATTTTCAGATAGAGCTAGTTTTAGTAATATAGCAACAGATAGCAATAATTTTACTCATGAAAGTTAATGATAGTTTACGTTAAATTTTTATTTTATATAAAATCGGAGAAACTTCACCTTACCAACACATAAATAAATCATAATGCTCCTACAGCTACATAATCCCTTTTTTATGTTGTGGCTCCCGAGAAATAACATGAGAGCTGAGTAGAGTAACAAAGAGAGAACTTACCCCCACCCACTAAATTTGAAATTTCGCTATTTTCCCTCATTAAACAACTTGATCAAAAAGTGCCTTTTCTACCCATAAGCAATAACATACAGTTCACTCGAAAACATTTCGATGGTTGGAGTGTAAAACCTCGTAAATCGGTTTTTTCCCCATTTAACCTTTATGCGGCAAACATTACAGATATTCATAATCTTTAAGCCTGCAAAAGCTCGTAAGTGCATTAGTAATTTTAGGGACCCGTATCGCCATCTGTCAAAATCTCGTAAAACTTTCTCAAATTTCCCAATTGAAGAGTTTTTTGCTCCTCCTGTATTAGTTATTTATGTATCAAGGGCGTAAAGTAGGCGTTTATGGCCTGCGGCGTGGATGATCATCACACGCCGAAGGCCTTAAACGCATTTTACGCACGTGATACATGCAAAATTTTATGCAGTAGCGGTTTTATAGCGCGAATCACAAATACTGACTTGAATTGCAATGGTCTACACGTTTCATACGTTATGCATACAATAATTAAGGGTAACATAATATGAGGAATGTGAAACTATAGTAGCTGAGTGCTATATTGGAGAATCTATTTCAAATAAATAGATCATCACCGAAAAAATTGCCAACGATTATGAACAAATGTTAGAAAGAGTATTGCTCTATTGAGCTGAAATGATTCTAATTCGTGTTAGGAATTGCATGAAATGATGTGTGAGTATAGACAATTTGATAATTTTGTCTACTTTACGGCCCGCCGGGCCATAATGCGCCCACGGGCGGTAAAGTGCCACTTTACGCCCGGCGAACCGGGCGGTAAAGTGTACTATACCGCCCGCTTGTGCATAAAAGTTATAAAACTGACCAACGAGGTTTTGCACGTTAACCATCGATTTGGAATTTTTTCAGTTTTTTAACTCGTCTGTTAAATCTCGCTATGAGACCATTTCCGCCCATAAGCAGTAATATACACTTCACTTGAAAATTGGTTAGGTGGGTGGAAATTTTAGGTGGGCTCAAGGAAATGCAATTATATCGGCTTTCAGCAGAAGTTAAATGAACAAAGTGAGCATCATCCGGAACTATAAGCTTATTAAGCTTTTTTCTATGTTTTCTGTGTTTTTGAATGGCATTCACACCTAAGATTTCAATTCATAATTGATGAGTATCAGTAATCATTACACTTTATATTCATCACATGATTTAGTTGAGAACTTGTACATGTGTAGCGTGTGTATTTTGTTTATAATAGTTGATGATTTGTTCAAAAAAGCCATTCAATCAATACCCTTAACCTTTCAATTCACATAACTTTTTTAGGATACCTATTTGGGGAGGAGTTCTGATAACCATTGTGGATACTTTCACATTTTTATTCCTGGACAAGTATGGTCTGAGAAAACTCGAATCATTTTTTGGTCTTCTGATTACTATAATGGCAATAACGTTTGGCTTTGAGTTCATCACCTCAAAACCTAGTGGAGTAGCATTAGTAGAGGGAATGTTCATTCCTTGGTGTAAAGATTGCGACTCGAAAGCATTGTTACAAGCAGTGGGTATAGTTGGTGAGTACTTTAAAAAATGTTTTTCAATTAATGCATTTTTTTATTGTTTCATAATATATCTGATATGAAATGAAATTTTTTTAACAAGATGTGGGACCGGAGTGCAACTTTAATAGACCATATTTAAACCAACAAAACAGTAGAACTAAACTTATCTGTGATACAAAATTCTCTTAGTGACCACAAAATCCAAATTTAAAGTACAACCTATGAAGGGAGAAAGATATCAGTGTAGGATATTACTCATTTCAAATATTATGATAAAAAAATTGACAAATAAACTTGAATTTCCTAAATTTTATGGAAAATAATGGTGATACCAATGAGTTATTGACATCTATTCGGAAACGAATGGAAAATGGACTACGAAGTGGGGCAATACTTCAGCCTCCGACTAGCTCACCGGAGCTTAATCCAAACGCTCCGAAGCGAGTTCAAAATTTCTTCAATTCCAGGTAGCTCGGAGAATCTCGTCGCAAAAATCCCATCCACTCCGGTACTCTTCATTTATTTGGAAAACCAGCAGGAACGTGTCTGACATACGAATTCTTTTTGGATTGGTTGGTGTTGCCAACCAACGAGGTTCCATTAATTCGCATGCCAGGCCGTAGATACCTAAAAAGCCAGAAATACTATGTACACGTGCTTAACTCTACTGAGCCATCCAGCAGTGAGGGCTACTTCCCTGGAACTGTCCGAACCCTCGGGCGACTCCTGGATGACTGCCCAAAACAGCCAACCAAGCTCAAATTTATACCATTGCCGAACATTTGAGTCGGCCAATGGTATCGCAAAAGTACTGGTAGGCGGAGCCTATTAGAGCTCTCGCCTCCAGATATACTCTAGTGAGTATCAAAACTGTAGTATTTCTGGCAAAAGATAACATTATATCATAAATTATTTGATATTTTCCATTCATGTGCCCATTCAAAAACTATCAGACTAAAAAGAGACTCTGAAGTCTGGTTCACAAGTAAAATAGAGAAATTGATAAAAGTGCGAGACAGATATTTTCGGAAAAAGAAACATAATCCTGGAAATGAACATTTTAGTAATTGATATGACTCTCAAAATAAACTTGTTGAAAACACAATAATGACTACAAAAAAGAAATATTATGAAGAACATTTTTCGGAATCTACACCTAAAGATAAATGGAAAACTATTAATAATTGAGGCTGAGTGGAAGAACAACTCAGTAGCACTTGTGCTAGCTGAGTTGAACTTCGCCTTTTGTATTTCAGCAACTTATTAGCTCTGCAATGTAACAAAATACATATATGAAACTGTAGCTGGGAAACAATAAAGACGATTATTTTTTTTTCCCCGTTGGGAATGTACCAGTCAGGCCCTGTCTCCGGTGCTCCGATACATCCGGAGGGCGCGCTGGTGTCGTTAACCCCAATAACCACTCCCTACTTCCGTAGGGTGAGTGACTATTGGGTCCGAGAATCATGTGCCCTGAATAGACGGAGCGAACCAAGGATGACGGCCTTCTGCATTCGCGCTGCTAAGATTTCTGCCATATTACGGCAAGCAGGTATTATCTTCAAGTTGGAGAGCAGTGTGTCCATCATTCCACCAAGGACTCCTATGATCAGAACCACCATTTTGACAGAATGGTCCGGATATAACCTGCGGAGTTCAAAGAGAAGATCTCGATATTTAGACCGTTTTTCCTCCTCTTTTCGAACGATATTCATTTCGCCTGGAGCGGAAAACTCCATGACGAATATCGTTCTACTTTGGTGGTCGAGGAGGACAACATCGGGCTTATTGGCTTGTATTTGCCTGAGGGTGGGGAATGAGTAGTTCCAATAGATTCGGCATCTCTCATTCTCCACCACGGACTCAATATCCCCCGGAACATAAGGCAACACCGGTGTCTCGTCTATACCGGACGAGTGTCGTAGATGGTAGTATAACACTCGTAGCGCCGCGTTATGCCTGTGGATATAGGCTGAGACCGCATAAGATGGGCATGCTGATAGCAAATGCATTACGGTCTCAGGTGCCCCACGACATGCCCTGCATCGGGTGTCAGGGACGTCTATACCCATCACGCGACTACGGTAGACGAGGGTGTTGAAGACACCATCCTGGCAGGCCATTATGAATCCCTCGGTCTCCGACTTTAGCTCACTCGACCTGAGGAAGACAAATGTCAAGCTTTTGGATAAGCCAAGGTCTTCGATGTTGTGAAAGAAGGCACCATGCATTGGCTTATCCATATGTAGCTGTAGCAGGACCTCTGTCTCCGCAGCTTTGATGTGAGCTTTTTGCTGAAGGGGCCCCAACTCGGTGACAGAGTTTGGGTTAGCCCGTTCAGTGTCGAATACGAGACCGAGTTCATCGGCCGCACGGGTTGCTGCCTTAAAAAGAAATGCTCCAATCCCTGCTTTTTCATGGTCGCGGACCATGCAGAGAAGGGGATCTGAACTCCTGATGACTTTACAGGCCCCATCCAGAACCATGCATACATAATATTATTATTATTATTAATATTATTATATATTGCGTAACAGTCCCAAGAATAAAAATTCAATACAATCCATCCAAATCAGTAATAAAAAAATTGAAAACCCTGAAGAAATTAGTGAAGAATTGAACGTTTTATAACTGTCGGAGAAAGGCTTCTAAAATTCCTGTATCAACTCGAGATTTTCAATAAAATACGACGGCATCATCGATATTTTTAGCACCCCTCAAGAAAAGAAGAAATTTTGAGAATAATTAAAAAACTGAACCCTAGAAAAGCTTGCTTGCGGATTTGATGATGAAATTGTAAAAAATTTCAAATCTAAAATTGAGCCAATTTTAACATACATATTTTCAAAGTCATTTGAGTTGGCTATAGTACCAGATCAAATGAAAATTGCTCCAGAATCACCTATATATAACAATGAAAAAAAAAACAATTTAAATAATTTTAGGTCTATATCCATACTTCCAATCTTTTCCAAAATTTTAGAAAAAGTCGTCGTCAACTGTAGGCTGTACGAGTATTTAGAAAAAATATTTTGTTTAATGATCAAAATGGATTTCTTAGATCCAGAGATACAGAAAGAGCAGCACAATAAGTAAAATCATTTGTACAAAAAAAAGTTGATGGTGGTCAAAAATGTGCCATATTGTCTCTTTTATTGACAAAATTGCATGAAATTGGTGTAGGAGAACACTTTTATACTTAGTTCGAAAACTTTTTGATCAATAGAAAGCACGTATGCATTGGAGAAAATAAAAGTCAGCATAAAAATCTAAATGATGTACCACAGGGATCTGTGTTAGGACCTGTGCTATTGCTGATTCATGTCAATTCTATTTCTCTTTTGATATTGAAAATGGCTCCCAAATTATTTAGAGATGATACAAGAATCATTTATTCTGGACTCGATCTAAAATTCATTGAAAGTGATATCAAGAATGGAATTTCCAGAATACTCTCATATTCAAAACGCCATGAAGTAACATTAAATTTTTCTAAATCCTCTTTTATATTCATAACAAAACAACAAAACTGATGAGAAAAGTTTGAAAAAATGAAATTTTTGAATGTCTATCCCTGGAATATTTTGATTTTGTTTTTAGGAGCAGTGATTATGCCACATAACCTTTACTTGCATTCCGCTCTTGTGAAATCAAGAGACATTGATAGATCAAAGCCGGAGAAGGTCAAAGACGCCAACAAATATTATTTCATCGAGGCATCCATAGCATTATTCATTAGTTTTATTATTAATGTATTCGTCGTGGCCGTATTTGCTCATGGGTTGTTCAACAAAACTAACCAACAACTGGTAGGGTTTCCCAATGTTAATAATTTGAAGTGTCAATAAAGATAATTTGAATTTTTTCAGCATGACTCGTGTGTGAAACACCCATCTATCAACGCCTCGATATTTCCAGTGAGTATTTTTCTAATTAGGAAACCAATTTTATTTATAACTACATATGGTGTCAGTTACGATTGAAACAGTACTGGCTAAGGCTTTCGCGGCCGAAGTTTTAAGTGTCACAATTTTCACTCGGGTTCGAAGGCCGTCGTTTTTATATTTACATTTCGAATGATAAATAAAGAGGAAATAAAATCTTCCAATTTACACAAAAAATATATACTTGTAACGTGCTTACAATTGTTTCGACACACGGTGTCATCATCTGAGCGAGTTATCAACTAAAGAAACGTCAAAATCACCTTCTTAAATATTAAAATAACATGCATGAAATATCACTAATGACAATTGCAGGTATGAAATTTCCTAATGACATATAGCTTGGATTAGGGAGCATTTGAGTAGTTACTAGTGAGATAATTAATTATAGGTGAATTGTACAGGTCAATTTGGTCATTGAGAACTAAATTGCTATTGTTACGTAAATGTTTCTTGATTTCTATGGCTTCTAATATGTTTAATTTTTGACCTTCAGGTTGAATATTCAAAATTTCAGGGTTTTGTGTGAAGTTATGGTTATTGTCAATAAGGTGGTTGGCATAGTTTGAGTCCTGTTTATTTAATCTGTAACTTCTCAAATGCTCACCGAATCTTTGATTAAAACTACGGCCTGTCTGGCCTATATATAATGCATTGCAATCCTCACACTCAAGTTTGTAAACCCCCGACTTCTTGAATTTATCCCGTACAGACTTTGCGTTGTTAATAAAGGAATATAAGTTATTGTTGGTTTTGGATGCAACATTTATATTCCGTTTCTGAAGGAAACGGGATATTTTGTTCGTATGCTGACCAAGATATGTTAGACATGCAAAACGTTGATCGGTTTTTACTTTGATATGCGGGTATATTAAATTTAGAGTTTTCTTGTTTTGTTTTTGTTTAAGCAGTATATCTATAATTGATGTTTCATATCCATTATTTACAGCGATTTGTTTAATTCTGTTTAACTCACACTTGAAATCTAAATCGCTTTGAGGTATATTTACCAGTCTGTGAATCATAGAATGATATGCTGCTAGTTTGTGTGATTGTGGGTGCATGGAGTGTTTATGTATTGTAGTGTCTGTATGTGTGGGTTTGTGATATATAGAGAAGCCGTGCGTGTTATTTTTACGGGAGATAGTTAGATCTAAGAAGTTTAGTGAATTGTTATCATCCTCTATTTCTGATGTGAATTCTATGTTAGGATTGAGACCGTTCAAATAATTAAGAAAATTATTTAATTGACGTACCGTTCCAACCCAGCAAACGAAAATATCATCTACATATCGATACCAATATTTGAACAAATGTTTAAATTTAGATTTATGAATTTGCTTTTCCAAGTGGTTCATAAAGATTTCGGCAAGTAAAGGGGATAATGGTGAACCCATGGGGAGACCGGTTTTCGGCAAATAGTATTTATTATTGAATTCCAGGTAATTTTGGTCTATGCACAATTTGGTTAAATTTAGGATTTCTTCTGTGATACTTGGGAGATTGTTGTGCTGTTCCAGCAAGTCTTTGAGAATGTCTAATGTTAATGCGGTTGGAATACTTGGAAAGAGGTTTTTGACATCAAACGATACAAATTTACAGTTACTATTGAGCTTAATGTTTTCTATATTATTTACTAAGGAGCTTGAGTTTTTTATGCTAAATTCTGAATTAAAATTCGTATATTTTGGAATTAGATCTAACTATCTCCCGTAAAAATAACACGCACGGCTTCTCTATATATCACAAACCCACACATACAGACACTACAATACATAAACACTCCATGCACCCACAATCACACAAACTTGCAGCATATCATTCTATGATTCATAGACTGATAAATATACCTCAAAGCGATTTAGATTTCAAGTGTGAGTTAAACAGAATTAAACAAATCGCCGTAAATAATGGATATGAAACATCAATTATAGATACACTGCTTAAACAAAAACAAAACAAGAAAACTCTAAATTTAATATACCCGCATATCAAAATAAAAACCGATCAACGTTTTGCATGTCTAACATATCTTGGTCAGCATACGAACAAAATATCCCGTTTCCTTCAGAAACGGAATATAAATGTTGCATTCAAAACCAACAATAACTTATATTCCTTTATTAACAACGCAAAGTCTGTACGGGATAAATTCAAGAAGTCGGGGGTTTACAAACTTGAGTGTGAGGATTGCAATGCATTATATATAGGCCAGACAGGCCGTAGTTTTAATCAAAGATTCGGTGAGCATTTGAGAAGTTACAGATTAAATAAACAGGACTCAAACTATGCCAACCACCTTATTGACAATAACCATAACTTCACACAAAATACTGAAATTTTGCATATACAACCTAAAGGTCAAAAATTAAACATATTAGAAGCCATAGAAATCAAGAAACATTTACGTAACAATAGCAATTTAGTTCTCAATGACCAAATTGACCTGTACAATTCACCTATAATTAATTATCTCACTAGTAACTACTCAAATGCTCCCTAATCCAAGCTATATGTCATTAGGAAATATCATACTTGCAATTGTCATTAGTGAAATTTCATGCATGTTATTTTAATATTTCAGAAGGTGATTTTGACGTTTCTTTAGTTGATAACTCGCTCAGATGATGACACCGTGTGTCGAAACAATTGTAAGCACGTTACAAGTATATATTTTTTGTATAAATTGGAAGATTTTATTTCCTCTTTATTTATCATTCATGCTGAATTTACACATATTAAATGCTACCACGATAGAACAATATTTACATTTAATTTATTTCCCAAGAAACATACAAGTGTATGACAGGGAAAAAACACATTTTCAACTAAACTAAATTAATTACCAACTAGATACTACTAATTTTCATATTATTTATACAATTCATTATAATAAGTATTTTTTCTAATTTACTTTAAATCTCATTTTAACATTGGATTTCAAAGATTTTGGCAATTCATTGTAATACATTATTCCTTATATGATAGCACAGTTGACGCTACCTGCATAAAAAGAGTTGCTCAGAAATTTCTGAAATGCTAACAGCCGTATGCATAGTCAATTCCAGCGAATCGCCGGAGTTTCGCCGCTCGCTACACAAGAACTATAATGCACAGTCCAGCTCCAAAAAAGTGGTACATCGCCAGCGTTTCGCCAAAATGTGACTTATCGCGTAGTTGTCACTTTTTTGGAGCTCGACTGTGCATTATAACCCTTGTGTTGTGAACGGCGAAACTCTGGCGAGTCGCTGGCGATTGACTATGCATACGGCTGTAAGAGTTTTCAGAGAATGACTTTTATAGTAGCTGATTACTGTCACAAATATTCATAATCACTATAACAAAAATAACACATTAATTGATCTTTGAATAATTATTACTCAAGAGATTACTTAATTTTATGTGGCATATCCGCAGTTAATTATCTAAATTATTTCGTTCTACGGAAATTTTGCTACGTGACAAAACTCACACAGCCAACATTTTACAGGAAAACAATGATTTGGTAGATGCTGATCTCTACAAAGGAGGCATATTCTTGGGTTGCACGTATGGTTTGGCAGCAATGTATATTTGGGCTGTTGGAATATTGGCAGCAGGGCAAAGTTCCACCATGACTGGTATGAAACAACTTTGTCGCGTTGTCTTTATTTATTTATTAGTTTATTAATAGTGCTTTTTTTTCAACGAAATTCCCATCAACGTTTTGCGTGTCTAACATATCTTGGTATTTTCCCAAAATCTTTTGTTACTCCAATATACAGTGAGCACGTAAAGGTTGGAACAAATTCGTTAAACGCTTGATATGGCCATTAGGAAAAATAAGCTCAGACAGGTCGATTTTATTTTTCAGTTGAGCATTTTTTGGACTACTCAGATTTTTGATGACGTCATCGCTGTTCGAATTATGACGTCATTATAATTTTTTTCAAATGAGCTTACCCTATTTTGATAATATTTTCAAAAATAACGCATTTTTCTGAGTACGGATGTCATATTTTTTCTTATGTTAGATAGCCGTATGTTCGAGAAACAAAATATATTTCATTCATAATAATGTGATATTAGGTTGGTTAACGTAAACTTTTGACCTAAGGTATCTTAACAAAATGAAATCTAGTAGGGTTAGATCAGGAGATCTAGCTGGCCACTCTAAAAATCCTCGTCTGCGGGTAGAGGACGGCTATTATCATCATTCGCCGAGACGCTCCGGAATGACTTTCTGATTTTTGGTGGCGTATTCAATTTTCAGTTGCAGGAAAGCCCGGAAAAACCTACAGCCCCACCCTGGGTGGTCGGTTGCTCACTTCGAACAAACACCAGACGTCGGGATTGGCATCTAGGCAACTACCATCGCACTCGCTTCACAACAAGGTGTGAGGTCACCTATCGATACCAAAATACTTGAGAAAAATTCCCTTATTCTTCGGATTTCGACCACAGACGATGACTTTTTTAGAGTGGCCAGGTAGATCTCCTGATCTTATCCCTCCAGATTTTTTTTGTTAGGAAACCTTAAGTCAAAATTTCACGTTACCAGACCTAATTATGAATAATATATCTTTTATTTCTCGAAAATACGGTTATGTAACATAAGAAAAAATATGACATCCATACACAGAAAAATTCGTTCTTTTTGAAAGTATTATCAAAATAGGGTAATGCCATTTAAAAAAAATTATGATGACGTCATAACTCGCACTGCGATGACATCATCAAAAATTTGAGTGGACCAAAAAACGTACAACTGAAAAAGAAAATCGACGTGTCTGAGCTTTTTTTTCCCCAATAGCCATATCAAGCTTTTAACGAATTTGTTCCAACCATTACGTGCTCACTGTATAAAGGAGAAGATAAAAGATGTGATAATTATCGACCTACTTCTTTAATTGATAATATTGCCAAAATTTTGGAGAAATGCATTAAAATTTAATACTATTCGTAGCCAACTAACAAAAACGAGACCACCCAACGAGAATAGTGACTCCAAAAACTGCATTTATCGTGCTCCGTGTGAATGTGGGATGGATTATGTTGGAGAAACTAAGAGGCCACTAAATGTGAGAATCGGTGAACACAAGAAAAATACTCAGTGTGAGGAGAAACAGCGAAGTCGGGAATAGCAGATCACGTATGGACTAATCAGCACAGCATCGCATGGTCGGAAGCCGAAGTTATCCACAAAGAACAGCATTGGTATAAGAGAAAGTTCATAGAGTCGGCTTTTATTCAGAATAACAACGTGTTCAGTCAGCCGAGCATAGAGATTCGGAATATGTGGAAGCCATTCATCG
The DNA here is from genome assembly GCA_944452925.2 of Chrysolina oricalcia. Classification (NCBI taxonomy): domain Eukaryota; kingdom Metazoa; phylum Arthropoda; class Insecta; order Coleoptera; family Chrysomelidae; genus Chrysolina; species Chrysolina oricalcia. Next base: position 780,872 of record OX101810.2, read on the forward strand.
ATTGAGATTTCAATAAAAACTCTGTGTCAAGACTTATCAAAATCGGTCATCAATAACAACACTCACCAAAAAAGGCCTTTGTAACACATTAATTAACATTGATGACCTGAGAGAGACCCCGCGAAGATCATAATTACCGTTATAGCAGGTACATCAGTTGCGTTGCAGTTACCACTTTCAAACAAATCTTGGGTTGTCTCGAATTTATTGCGGTACTTAAAGGAATTATCTTTGACAAGGTTTTAGCTGATTTGATCATGTTTCTATGAGAAATTTATTTCTACTTATAATTTATTGACACATTGTTAGATGGTATTTGTTATTTCTAACAATAAAATAATATGTCATTTAACATTATTTATAACTGCACTTGTAATTGTCCAATTTTTAAGTAGATAATGCGTTGGAGGTAAGCTACTTTAGTAAGATAGTTAATCGATGAATTTTTACGTTTCAGGTACTTATGCTGGCCAATTTGCCATGGAAGGTTTCCTGAACCTCCAGTGGGCAAGGTGGAAGAGAGTTTTGTTCACTCGGACAATTGCAATCATCCCTACTTTTTGTTTGGCTTTCTTCAGCAACCTTGACGACCTCACAAACATGAACGACACCCTCAATGCCATAATGAGCCTCCAGTTGCCATTTGCTACCATTCCTACCATAGCGTTCACCAGTAACCCACTGATAATGGGAGCTTTTGTAAATGGAATGTATGTGAATGATGATTGCAATGTGTTGGTGTGAACTTAACTTTTTTATTGTTTCAGAGGGAATAAAGTAGCTTCGATAGCTCTCAGTATTGTGGTCATAGCGATTAATACCTACTTTGTCGTAAATACTGTCAACGAAATGGAACTTGGCTGGGGTCCACTTCTCATTGTGATCATATTTGGTATTATTTACCTACTATTCTGTGCCTACTTGGTGATACACATGGCAGTCTCGATGGGAAACACTAATTTGTTGAGATACAATGTGGTAAAAGAGTACGTAATGGGTCCAATGGATGCAACTCTGGACATAAGCCCTATTAGTTATTCTAGGTGAGTCATCTTCGGTCGATGGACAAATTTTGGGCTTTCGTTGTTGCTAACTTTTTATGTGTATTCAATATTAAATACTTTCAGTCAAGAGTCTGCGTAAAGCAAGGATATGGAAATTATGTGCTTCAGTATTGAACAGTGTATGTATCAAAGGTTGCTTCTGCCTCTGGGTTTCTTTTTCTTTCTATGTAATATGTTACTAACCTAACTAATTCTTCCTCTTTTCTTTTAACAGTGTTAAGCTTAAAAACCTTGTTCAGCCGATTTAGCAATGTTTTTTTGTAGTGAGTACTTTTTTTATTTTCTTATTTGAATTTTTTTGTTCTAATGATAATAATAACCCTGGTGCATCAACTCTATTTGTATAAACACGGAAATATTTTTTTAAGCTTTACATGATCAAAAACGATGCTGCAAGTAAACACTAGTTGATGTGGAGGCACAGAAGTCCGAACAGATCATGTTGGGACGTTGCCTTGGTGGAATCAGAGAGACACATGAAGATTATGTGTCATCTATGATGATCTACCTGGGCACTGATGAAGGACGAGAACACAAATAGCAGTTTTCAGAGGCCAAAAGTAACTTGTAATAATTTTTTGAAGGATCGATGTAGCCGATACTTGATGATAATCCAGGTTAACGTTAATGATAAAACTTAATGTTGATTTGAGTCAACACATGAACCTCAATCAATCTTTCTAGCTGAATATTCGCGATAAAAAATAGAACCTCAGATCAAATCAGTTCTGTCAGAAAATGTCCCTCTTGACACCATTTGTTGAACTGGTACCCCTAGCAATTACAGGTCGACAAGCGTAAGGATGCCTCTGAGATGCGCAAACGATAGAAAGCGTGAGTAGATGTGCGACAAAGATCGACAACTGTTTACGGCTGGTTATCATCGGAATGTACAGTCGGGAGAGACATTTTTCTGCAACACGTAGGAACGTAGGTTCTTATCTGAATTTTCATTAATTCCTAATGAACTGTTCGAATAATATAATTGTCTGTGATCACTGGACCGTTTATGAAAATTGCATAATTTTCCCGAAGCCATAAGTGTAAATAAAGTACGACTAGAAAAAGAATGCATCGACTTAAGAACTTCGGACGACGGAAAGCTTTTTTAAAAAGATTTATTTTCGAAAAGACAGACAACCTTACTCGACTGAGTAGTAACAAAGAATAATTTAACATGATGAATATAATAAAACAGTTGAAATGGAAAGTGCATAATTGCAGTTTGGAGATTCTTCTTATCTCCAGGTTCAGAGAACGATGACCGCTTCGTCAGCTGTACTCGTGGTAGGCGACTACCTAACTATCGCCACACAATATCAGAAATAGGTAAATAAATATAATAAAGAACACGAGGAACATACTTACAGAAGTTGACTAACAATATCACATGACCTCTGGCCACTGCCAAATCAGCATTGTCCATGGTAACTTTTGATTTTTTGTTTCTCTTTTTATTTGGAGCTGAGAATTGTTCCATTTCACCTTTTTCAATTTTATTCATTTCTGAATTAATTATCCTAATGCTTCTATCGCAAACTCCCGTTGCAGCAGCAACTCGTTCTTGAACCTTCACAAGAGGAATACTGGTTTCACCTATCATTGCTTCTGCCTGCATAAATTTGATGACATTACTGACAATTTCCCTACTTTGTCCACTCAGAATCTTATTTCTCACTTTACTCTTTGAAGGCATTTTCAAACACAACAAACTACACTATAACCTATCTAATAATATTTCAAAACTATACACAGCACAAGGATTTCAAATTCAACACACAATCGCAGAGAGTTGAAGTGATTACAGTACGTGAACCTTCGCGTAGACGTTAACGTACGAAATATAACGTTTACGGGTTGTTATGAAATTGAGTTGAAGTTGAACGTATGTCAACCGCTAACCCTAACATGTTAATTTGTGTTTATTTCGCTTTTATGCTGTTTTCTATGAACAACTGGAAGATTAACTCTACTTTGCGGATCTTAATAGGGATTTTGACCATGTACCTCCCTTGCCAAATGCAAATCAAATTCTTCCGGAATTGGCTTTTCGAAATGTTCATTGTTTTAAATAAAGCGAAATACCGAGCAAGATCATCAAAAATACATTGAAGAAATGATGATTGATGTAAAATTGTAAATATTGCTTTGTCACTTCTTGATTTTATGGCTTTAAAGTCAAAATTTGCTCATTCGCAACTCATCGGTGTGATTCGTATATTCTTCGGTTAACGTGCGTTGATTTTTAAGGTATCCGTGTGAGACCGTTAGGTTACGTATGCCCGTAAACCTATTTTCAACGTTAACGTGAATAGCTGACGAATGCGCATGCGTAGATGTCAATTTGTACGTTAACGTTTACGTTCATGGCAGCACTTCAACTCTCTAATAACGCCACAATAATTTTATTCCACTGACTACACTCACGACGTTAACTGCTTGAATAATGCAGAGCGAGTGAGCTCCTGCCCCACTCCAGGGTTGTGTCTACTGCGCAACCAATTCTCGGAGGCATCCTTATGCTTGTCGACCAGTACATACAAGAATATTCAAAAATGATGATTTTATAATAATAATAATCTTTATTGACCCCAAGAAACATAAATGTTTATAATAGAGACCTAAATCTATAACTAATACAATAAACAACAAAATTTCAAGTTGAAAATGTCAGTTTTCATCAGTTTTTTTTTTTAAGTATCATTGTAGTAAGTACTTCTTTAAAATAAAGAAAATAGTCTGTCTTTTTTTAGTATAATCTTAATTAATATATTTTGTGCTGTCTGTAACCACACTACAGTTATTACAGACAGCACAAAATATATTAATTAAGATTATACTAAAAAAAGACAGACTATTTTCTACCCACCTACTCTATAAAGATACTGACCTGCTTAATATAAAAACACTATTTATTTACCAATCATTACAACGAATGCACAGTACGCAAAATAAATATACGGTGAAAAAAAACAGGATGACCAGATCGACTCTAAAACAACAACATTCAAGTTCATTCATTCAAAAAATCTGTAACCCAAAGATCATTTATGTATTTTGGTCCAAAATTCTTCAATCTTATCCCAGCTGACCTTAGACATATAAAAAACCACAAGATCTTCAAAAAGTTAGTAAAAAAATTCATAATAGAAAACCATGAAAAATTTTGTTAGATTCAAAACCAGAGAAAGAAACAGTTAATCTATTGACTCCATGATGTATCTAAGACGCATAAACTGATTACCAAACCACTGTGGTTCCGTCGGTTCTTCCTCATTGCTACAATGAACCTTCATTTTATTTATTTTTAGTATCATACGCTCGCCCTTACTACACACGCAATGCAAATTCGAAAGCATATGTAAAGTGTTGGAAAAGCAATACAGGCATATTTGCCTAGGCAATTTCCGACCCTGAACCAGATGCTGCTATAATACCAGAAATCGAAATATCATGTATATTGTAAATTTTGTAACATGAATTTTTGTATAAATTGTAAAATTTGTAACTAGAATGGCAATAAAATTGAATTGAATTGAATTGAAATGAAATTTGAAACGATCTTTTTGAACGATATTTTTTAAATTATTGGGTATATTATTGAATATCAAAATTCCATTATATAAAATTGATTTTTTCCCAATGTTTGTCTTTATTCTATGCGTGATGAGACTATTTGATTGTCTAGTTTGTTGATTTTGTATGGTATCGGTTGAATTAAATTCCAGAGATGAACGTTTCTTATTATTGATGACAGAATGTATGAATATACATATTTTCAATTTGTTTGATATCCAAAATATTGTTTGTAGCATGTAAATGTGATGTAGATTCAAGGAATGGTAGCTTAAAAATACATTTAAAACTTTTGTTTTGCAAAGATTTGAGTGGGCGCAAGATAGTACAATTGGCACTACCCCATGCTAATATTAAATACTGTAATTTTGAATAAATTAAACTGAAATTATTCATTTTTAGATATTTCAAAGGAATGTAATATCGAATTTTGAACAAAATACCAATTATAGGAGATTTTTTTTTCTAAGATTTTCAATATGGCTTTTCCAAGAAAGGTTTTCATCAATGTATAATCCCAAAAATTTTGTTGTTTCTGAATATTTTATATCTTTTCCGTTGAAAGCTAATGAATTTGCCAAATGTCTGGATTTTATTTTGACAAAAACAGGCAAAACAAATTTAGTAAAATTTAGTTTGAATTAGTTGAATAAAAATTGTTTTATGCTTTGGAAAGTTTAATTAATAATAATAATAATAATCTTTATTGACCCCAAGAAACATAAATGTTTATAATAGGGACCTAAATCTATAACTAATACAATAAACAACAAAATTTCAAGTTGAAAATGTTTGCATCAGTTTTTTTTTTTCAAGTATCATTGTAATAAGTACTTCTTTAAATGAAATTTGAAACGATCTTTTTGTTCGATATTTTTTAATTTATTGGGTATATTATTGAATATCAAAATTCCATTATATAAAATTGATTTTTTCCCAATGTTTGTCTTTATTCTATGCGTGATGAGACTATTTGATTGTCTAGTTTGGTGATTGTGTATGGTATTAGTTGAATTAAATTCCAGAGATGAATGTTTCCTATTATTGATGACAGAATGGATGAATATACATATTTTCAATTTGTACAAAGAATTGATATCCAAAAGATTTTTTGGAGCATATAAATGTGATGTAGATTCAAGGAATGGTAACTTAAAAATACATTTGATACTTTTGTTTTGCAAAGATTTGAGTGGACGCAAGATAGTAAAAATCAAACTTTACCGCAGCCACACTATTAATAACTAGGACAAAAATTAGGAAATATTCCATTATAAATCTTTATTGATTGAATTAACTTTGTAAGTGATACTAACATTATTACAATTGATGAAACTAAATGGGCGAGTATTTGTCAACATTAATTGAAATGTCACTGAATTGAAAAATTTTGTTGACACTGTTGCTATAACGTTACCTACTGAGTAATCCAAGTACCGTGTTTATATTACTCATCAAAATTATTAATTGTATCAATGTTGAAAGTTATAATACTGGGAAGTGCAAAAAATAGCGTATATGCCTCAGGACTGAAGAGATATTTTATCCCTTACGTGATTAAAACATTCACTTTAGTCCCTTGTTATATAATATACTATTTTATCCCTTGATTGAAAAGAATGACATCGTAATTATGGCTCAGTACACTTCTGCTTGAAGGAGCCATTCTATTGGCGAAACATACGACGATGTATTGATATCTAGTTAGCCTAGACCTGTTCCCTGCATAAACAAAATATTGCGTTACCATAGCAACGAACAATAACTTATTAGAACTGTCAGTGTAAAGTTTGACGTAAAAAAACTGAACCAGAGTTACGCAATAAATTAAAAGAAACAATGTGTCCACCGAAATTGTGAAAATCGAAAAATTGGAGTATCGAGACATCATCAAGTACCTGTATTTAAAAGGGTGAAGAGGTAAGCAGATTTACGAAGATATGCTTAATACCCTTGGTGATCAATGTCCTTCGTATGCGACCGTGAAAATTTGAACTGCAAGCTTCAAATGAGGTAAATTTATCATTGAAGATGATGACCGATCGGGAAGGCCAGTTTCTGTGTCAGTCCCCGAAAATATCGATGCAGTTCATGACTGATTTTAACAGACCGTCGATTTGGGCTAAAACGGATATCTGAAGCACTGAATATTTCATACGAACGCGTTCATCATATAGTTCACGTCAATTTGGACATGAGAAAAATTGCTGCAAAATGGATCCCCAAATGTTTGAATGTTGACCAAAAGCGTGCAAGGGTAGTAGCATCGCGTTCGATCTGTGCTCGATTTGAAAACAATGTAGACTTCTTAAACCGAATTGTTACTATGGATGAGACTTGGGTACATTTTTACGATCCAGAAACAAAGCAACAATCGATGGAATGGCGACACTCCGGTTCTCCAAGACCTAAGAAGTTTCGTGTCCAAAAATCTGCTGGAAAAGTTCTTGCTTCAGTTTTTTGGGATTGCCATGGAGTAATCATGATTGATTTTTTGGATAAGGGTAGAACAATAACTGGAGATTACTATTCGACATTACTGACCACTCTAAGGGAAAAAATTAAAGAGAAAAGACGCGGAAAACTATCCAAAGTTTTGTTTTTGCAGGACAACGCCCCTGTACACAAATCTCATGTTGCCAAGCAAAAAATTCGTGATTTACGGTTTGAATTACTAGAACACCCCCTTATTCACCAGATTTGGCTCCGTCTGACTATCATCTCTTTCCTCAACTGAAAAAAAATTTAAAAGGTCGTAAATTTTCTTCCAACGAGGAGGTAATAAAAGCTGTGGAGGTCTGGTTTGCAGAGCAAGAAGAAACATTTTTTTTAAAAGGTCTAGAGACGTGGCAGGTTCGCTGTAATAAATGTATCCAATCAAGAGGAGAATATGTTGAGTAATAAAATATTTTGACAATGAAATTTTGTTTGGTTCTACAGTAGGCTAAGAATTTTTCAATATATCCTCGTATGTCGCGGTTTTGAAAACCAAAAATTTCGTGAAAATCTACATTAAAGTTTTATCATAACTTTTAATAATATCCACAAGGAAAATTGCACGAATCTGTCACATGCAATTCAATATCTGTCGTGGCATCAGTTAGTTGTGATTATTGAAGAGGTTATTTCGACATTTTCAGTTTTCATAAGGCTTGTTCATTGAACACTGCTCTAGTTGATCGAGAGCACTTTTACATTGTTCATCTCTCTCTGACACTTGTACTTCAGTCTTTCTCTTTTCAAAGATCAACTTGAAGCAAGTAGAGTAATCAGAGTACGTCTTAACGAACGACACTATAAACTATTTCAAACAGAACCAGTTGAATTGTTTTACCTTTCATGACAATTTTGGGATTTTCGGACCTGTCTCGTACTGCATCATAAGCTGTTTTGTAGTTCTACAACCTCTTTGGTTGAAGTACCAGGGTTTTGTTATCATTATTTTTACCAGTTTCCATTAATATTTTGTTATGTTCGCAGATCTCAGTCAGAATCTACACTAGGAAATGACTTTGCCGTACAAGATATAAAATTTTGAAAAACAAAAATTGGTGATATTGATTGAATCGAATTTGGAAATTGTGGAAATTTCTGTCAGAGTATTTATGTTTTAAGAAAAGATTTTTCACTAGCTGATATTCTCGAAGTTCCTGTATTGTTAAAATAATTATTTGAATAGGTAAGCTACGCTGGAAATATCAGTTGTTGCTCAATATTTGTAGATAAATCTGTGTTTGTGTGTTGAGTATAGAAAATGTTGAGTAGTTTGAATAAATTTAGTTTTTTAAAATTGATGTTTAGTCCAAGAATTCTAAAAGTTCAGCTCGTGAATTTGTTCAACAAACTTGTGTATACATGTATATTTCCGCCAAAGAGCTTTGTAAGTTTTCAATGTTTGAATATGATTGTTACCATTTTTCTTACCATTTGTATATAATTAAAAACAAAACCGGTGTGGTCGTAAACTTTTATAACTGTTTCTTATTAGCTGGTTTTATATTGAGGATATAATATATAATATTGTACAGATATATTATTCTAGTGTTTGTTTTTATGAACAAAATAAATGTTTTATTTTAATTGTATTATTTTTTTTTTCATAATATCTAAAATTAACTATAACTGGATTGATTTTCGCCCCCCCCCCCCTTTTTTTCGAAAAAAGTTGGAAAACTCTCAAAATAAAATTCGAAACACTCCGTAAAAATTGTGAAAAATATCTGAGTGTCGAATATTATGGTTTAAAAATTTTTCACCCTTCCTCTCCCCACTCAAAAGCTAGATAGAGAACGCAAAGGAATTTGGAAAATGTTTCAATCGGACATAGAAAATAATGATGAAAAAAAATCGATTGGGGGACTGGCCCCCCTTTCCTGTCACGAAAAAAATGTGGAAAACTCGCGGAATAGAAATCGGAAAAAATCCTTTAAAATAGTGAAAATTATCTGACCTTTGAATAATACGGTTTCAAAAAAATTTACCCCCCCTCGAAAGCTAGATAGAGAACGCGTAGAAATTCGGAAAAATTTCCAACGGTAAATTAACAGGCAAGCGACCGAGCAACAATGAGGCATCATTGAAATGAACAGACTAAGAAACATATCCATAGAAAATTAAGAAGGAAATAAATAAATAAACTTGGTTCATTTAAATTCACTTGCATCTCCTAGGTTAAATCCTACGCATTGTAGTATGGATGATGTGAATAGAAGTCACGTTGTGGGCTATACTGATGAAGACGATGATGAATCTCGAAACAATGTTTCTGTTGATCAGAATGCAAGGTGTGATCTGATATCAGCTCAAAATTTTGATAACAGGCCTTTGAGGGCCTCACCTAGTTTTTTGACTTTCGGCGGTCGACCCACTGGGGAATTTCAAACCCCGAAAAATACCGGCACTCCACGCTGAATTTTGGAAGCATTCCAGTATTTAGAACGTAATACGTTACATTCAGGGACCTTCTGTCCACTCAGTATTTCTACAGACTTGCAAATAGATTCAAGAATGAATGGTGCATTTAAATAAATGCTTTTTCTTTGATAAAATGAAGTTCTTCGAATTTCGGTTCTATAATCGTCCGGACTCTGATATAATTCGGTGTTGACGAAATTAGGTATTGGTTTTAGGAAATCATCTTTGATTCTTTTCCATTTCTTTAAAATAAATTCTTATGAGTTTGTTTCTTTAGAATATCGTTATTGAGTTTTAGTGATTTGATACTTTCAAATCATAGATAATTTCTGTTTGAAATTATACCGTGCTGATGGACTATACAGTGTGGTCATATTGTTTGCCACAAATGGGAATTTTTTTTATTAATAAAGTTACAAAACAAACTGGATCATTTCTGCACATCTGAATACCTAAATATCGATTTGGACATGTGTCACTAATATAGCGGCAATTCAGAAAAAAATCAATAAGAATGTGCAAAAAGCTGAACACTCAAAAAAGCCTTAAGCTTTGAGAGTATCATTGTAGAAGTAGTGCCTGTAATAGGCAGAATTTGGAAAAAAAGACAATGAGATATAAAAGTATATGAACAAGTATATAAATAAATAACATAAAAATATTCATTTCACAAAAGTATAGGTCTGTGGAAACAGCATCACAGCTTTTCATAAAATATTTGAAACTATCATTTTGATAAAGAAATTGAATTTGCAAAAAAATTATGACAAAATTAATACTTCAACTTTTCATTCACATCACTTCACATTTGGTCTATCAAGTGTAATCCTCAGTTGATTCAATGTTATGTTTCTTCTTCAAATGGATTTTCCTGTAATAGTTATCAATGAATTTCTTGTCACAACAATGGCATTTGAAGGGTTTTTCACCAGTGTGGGTGCACAAATGTTTTTGAAGCTTGTTATTGAAAGCAAATATTTTTGGGCACATTGGACACAAGAACTTCTTTTCTGGCTTGACAATTTTCATTGTGCCAACGTCGTGGATGATCTTCATATGCTTTCTAAGGCCGTGATGATTTTTATACTCTTTATCTTGACAAATATTGCATTTAAATAACCTCTCACTAGAATGACTTTTTAAATGCTTCACCAAGTCAGACTTGTCGAAGAATTTTTTGTCACATATGTGACAGCAACATTCCTTAACACCTGTATGTCTCTTAAGATGAGTTGCCAAACTGGAATTTATAGGAAACCTTTTAGAACAATAACTGCAAACGTATTTCCATTCTTTGGGCTCTGTGTGCATGCATATTTTGTGTGTTCTCAAAATACTTGCAGTGTTAAAACTTTTTTCGCACAAGGTACACTTATATTCCCTTTTGTTCAAATGGATTTTACTGTGGTGATACAAGTCACCAGAACAAACAAAGCTCTTTCCACAGTAGGAGCAAATAAATGGTTTTTCATTGTTGTGGTTCCGTTTGTGAACTAATAAACTATGAGAGTTTGTGTATTTTGCTTCACACATGTTACACTGGTATGGCTTTTCGAAAGTGTGTTTGGCTCGTATATGGGCAGAGTAATGTTGCCTTCTATGGAATATTTTTCCACAATATTCACAAGTTAAAGGATGTTTTCGTTTGTTATATTTTTTCTTTGTTTCTAACTGTGGTTTAACTTCATCTTCAGTGGAGTAGTTTTCATTGTCAGTAAAATTTTCTGTGGAGTCTTCTTTTTCATCTTTTCCTTCAGATTCCAGCTCATCTTTTACTTTAAAGTCTTGCTCTTCTACTTTTAGATCTAACTCAAGAATTTCATTTTTGGATTGGTTTTTATGTATTCTTGTGGTATGCAGTTTCAGAGACCGCTCCAATTTGAATTGCTTTTTACAAAGGCAACATTCATGTGAGTGCTGTACAACATCCACTTCTTTTTTGGGACAATTTCGCTCCAACCTTGACAGCTGCTCCTTTCGCAATTCTTCACTCAGTAAGCAAATCTGTATAAAATCATATGCAGCCTCTAGTTTTTCAATGCAATTTATGCAAATACTGTAATTTTCATGCCATTTCTGAAAAAAAATACTATAATCAGTAGTCATACAAACAAGGCATTTATTTACTACCTGTTCAGGTGCACACACTGATAGTTTCTGTTGGTAATTTAAGTAATTTTCATTGGTTTCATTAATGTTTTTTAATTGCAAACTGTCTTTTACACATACACAGCAAAATTCTTCCATACTCATCATAATCCGACAAACCATACACACTTGCTCTGTGATTCAAACTACACACTTGTACAGTCTCAGCTCAGATATATTGGTCTCTCTGAGTATACAATACAGAATCCATAGAAAAATAAAAGATATTGTCTTAAGACAGGACCTGTGTACAAAAACAGCTTCACCTTATTGAACAGGACTTCATTGAGCATTACAAAATATTGGAATGGAACTACAGGGCTACAAAGTATCTACCCCCCTACGCCCTAACTAAAAGATGTTTTTTATCGTCCATTCGTACCAAATCCTACCCCTTAACCCCTTGACAATGTCAGTGTAAACACTGTCAACTGTCAAATGACAATCACAGAATATTTTATACCACTTCTGAGGTGCGTTTCAATTTAACGTCTGTCGTCCGGTAACGGACGATGTATGACGTCATAGTTGTTTCGTCGGGCGATATCTGTCGGATTGAATTTTGAAACGCTCTCCTAAATCGTGGGGTAAATAGTTGACGGTCGGACGTTCCACTTAAGAATTTTGAAACGATGGAATGAAGTTGTCGGACAAGACGTTCTAATATCGAAACGCTTCATAAGAAAACCACAAATTTTGCAAATTGAGAAACGCGAAATTCGCATTTCGCTTTTCGCGAGTCTATGAACCCACCTTTATACGTCGGACGTAATATTGAAACGCACCTCTGTTCTTCTTTATGACTTATCTCATGTCATGTATATGATTCGAAGAGATCAATAAATATCTATCTATCTACATTTATGACAGAACATTTATGTGTTCTGTGTACAGAACCTAGATTAGGTCTGTGGTTCTGTGATAACAACTAGGGATGACTCAGTGTTGCCAGTCGTAGCGGAATAGGGTACACGCATGATTTTATTTTTTTGGGTTTTCTGCACAGATTCGGGTTTCATGGAATATATTTAGTGAAAATAATTCCTTAAATCCCATTTGTTTTTCTTAAATTTCAAGATTTGAAATTGTTCTTCGATTTAAACAAAATTTGACCATAATCGAATAACTTTCCCAAACACTAGCGCTCTTTGTGGTTGTTTCTTGTACATTGAGTGATTTTGACAGTTTTATAAAAATATTACAGATTCTTCAAGAGCCCTCTAACAGTGAAAGTTTGAACTTTGTGGAGTAACGATGCATTTATCCGCTAGGAGCACCTTTTCGAATAACAGACTTGTAAAAAGATATTGCAAATATTTCAAATGGGATAAAATAGTGAAAAATTTGTTAAAGTTGACTTGAATCAGTGTTTCCAACATTTAATAACAAAATATATTACCAACATGACAGCGAAAAAACCAATACCCATATTCAGTGTTGCCAGAATTGATTTTCTGGTTGAATGAACTGACATATTCCAGGCCTTTTCTGATATGGTTCAGGGTTGGGATGGATACAATTTTTAATTAGAAAGATTCCTGGATGTTTCCGAATATGCGAATAAAAGCAGTAATGATGATATTGTAAAAAATAAAATATTCTAGGGAATTTCACGCTAGTACGCCTTTCAATATGACAGATAAAATTCCCTAGAATATTTTTATTTTGTCCATTTTATCAATGTATCCGGGAACACTCGTGATTCTTTTAATTGAAAATTGTATCCGTTTCAACCCTGAACCATATCAGAAAAGGTCTAAAAAATGTCAGAGGTTTCAACCAGAAAATCATTTGTGGCAACTGGACTCGTCCATTTACGAAATGGCGCTTGGTCGAGTTTGTCCTAAACTTCGTGGGCCACCCTGTATAATTTCTTAGTTCGGTAGTTTTTTTATAGAGGGCGCTATTGTATTTTTCATTAATTTTAGGTAATATTCTTTCATTTTACTAATGAAATAGGATTGTGATTTTGATATCGATAGAAATTTCCATAGGATAGTGCAGTTAATTTATTCAATATTTCAAAAAAAATGTTTTCAAAAAACGCTCATATCTTTTCGAGTCTGTATTAAACTTACCTAGTTTATTCTCTGATTTTTTATTCAGTAAAAGATACAATTTAGGTTGAATGGGGGAAAAATAGCGTAACAGAACGGATATTTATATACGACAGTGAACATTTTTTTTTTAAATTAAGTATTTTCAAGTTATTTTGGAAAAATATGTTTACATAAATTGACGGTATTATAGGTACTGGGGTTTCCGGAAAATAAGTGATAAAATTGAATAAAATAAATATGTAATAAATAAAGCTCTGAATCAAATGAACTTGAGAAACAAATCAAGGGTTAAGATATCTCAGAAATTTGATCTTGCTTTGTAAGGAGCAATTTGGCTAGCTGGGCTTCACTTCCTATGAAAAGGTTCTGCTTCCCAAGGCCTTTCTCTTCATGATACTTGATCTTCAAATTCATCTCGGTAGCCCTCAGGCAATGAAGTTTGTCATGATATTTCATGAACATTTCGAAAATATTTCCCAGATCTTTGTGATCTTCATCTAAAATATTCACGATATCGTTGTCTATCCTAACTAGGGGCATGAAAGATTTATACTTTTTTCTAGCTGAAAAAAAAATCTTGACTATTACGATATAACTGAAAAGTATGCCTGCTGTTTTTTTAAGATTTCGTTTTAGTATTATATTAACAAATATGACCTTTTACTTACCAACCACATAATCTCTTCCATAAAATGATATATATTTATACTCTTCTCTGTCAAAGTGGCCGGAATTTTTATTTACTTCAAGATTGAAATACAGTGAAGTTTTTGGGTTGTACTGCCGAAATGGAATGGGGCTAAATATTTGATAATTCGGTATGGTATTCATACGCACCTAAAAAATAAAGAAAAAGGTTTTTTTTCATTTGTATCCAGATTTTATTGCTAAAATAATTAGCAGATTATTTTTTGGTAAAATTTTATTAATTAAAAGCTTTTATTTAACTTCCCCCCTTTTCTCGAAAAGAGTTGGAAAACTCTCAAAATTAAAATAGGAAAAATCCGTAAAAATAGTGAAAAATATCTAACCGTCCAATATTATGGTTAAAAAAAACTCACCCCCCACTGTACTCTTTCAAAAGATAGATAGAGAACGTATAGGAATTCGGAAAATGTTTCAAGTTTCGGGCTTGGAAAATAATGATGAAAAAAATAGATCGGGGGGCTCGCCCCCTTTCCTGTCATGAAAAAAATCAGGAAAACCGCGAAATAGAAATCGAAAAAATCCGTAAAAATAGTGAAAATTATCTGACCATTGAATACTACGGTTTCAAAAAAATTTACCCCTCTTCCCTCTCGAAAGCTAAATAGAGAACGCGTAGAAATTCGGAAAAACTTCCAACGGTTTTATACATGGAAAATTACGACATAAAATATTTCTGCCAGTGGGCTCGCTCCCCCCTTTTCAAAAAAGTTGCGAAAACTTGCGAAAACAAAATTGGAAAAATCCGTAAAAATAGTGAAAGTCGAGTCACGTCACTGGAAGGTTTCCTCATTGAAGAACTAGATTGTAGTAAATTAACAGGCAAGCGACCGTGCAACATTGACGCATTTATTGAAATGAACAGACTAAGGAACATATTCAAAGAAAAAAAAGTAAATAAATAAATGAATAAACTGAACACTGATCACTGAACACTACTGATCGAAGCTGTAAACATTTCTCTTGAAAATGCCAACCACTCGTGTTGGCGAAACGTCGAGGTTTTCTCTAAATACACGTCGGCCTAAAAACCCGACAAACCATCATTCATTCAACGATGGCCTCGAAAGCCTTTCACAATTTGCAAATAAAGGTAGTTATGAAATCTTGTTGAAAAAGTAAGGGCCTACAACTAACTTTGAATTCAAGGTAAAATAGCATTAAAATGTCTTATAAATTATAAAACAATATAAAAGTTACATACCCTATTTAGAAAATCAACAGTAATATTACAGTGAACATCTAAAACCAATGACAGACTATCCAACCCAATCTTCTTTAATGCCAAATCAACAATTGCAAAATTAAGTGCCTGATTCTCCTCTACGTATAAAGGCTTGGGAACCTCAGGTAACCTTATTGACAGCCAGGCTACTTTTGCATCATCATCTTTGTATTTACTTGTGGCCTTGGTGGCAAATTGTTTTATATCTCCGAAAACATCGGCAGGGCCCCGACTTGCACTATTGTACTGGTAGAGCAGAACAAGTATAAGAAACGTTTTTTCCTTGGCATCCATCACAAGCTTTGCGTAACTAGTCAAAAACTCCATTGCCAGTGATAATTCTGATTCTTGAACGGGAAGGATGATGTTCACTCTTGTGCTTTCTGTTACATACGGAACTGGAATGAATTCCGTGTTTCCAAGAGGTTTACATACCTCGAATCTAACAAAAAATTAAAGAGAATTTATATTCATTCTGGAAACCTCAAGGATTCAGCACGCAGAATTTGTTAAAATTTTTGTTGAATGTTGGATATGCATTGCCTATATTCAAACAAGTATAGATAGATAGACTTTTTATTGAAGCTTTCAATTTGAAATAGTTGAAAAACTCAATTCATAAGTACAAATTACATGACGCTGCAGCTGTCAGACCAGAAACCGCAGACAATTTTTGTCAGGGACTGTACCTACTGAAACTGCCCGCAAATATTACCGATAATTCTCCTACCTGGAAAATTGATGATTTAGATGAAAACTATTCATTTGTTACAATATTATGAATAAGTTCGAAAAGAAATATATCATTCTTATGAATTTAAACCTTTGAGGACAACTAGTTATCAGTGAAAAACCCATTACTAATATTCTTCCTATTATTTTCCTACAGGTTTAATGTGTTGCCTGCGCATCATTCCTTAGGATTGCAACGAATTTTGGTCCTATTTGGTGACATTTATGATGGCGAATTGATAGCGTTTCGAGTGTGTTCAAGTATATGCATTAGTTTTGTAGTTTTTTTTTACATTTTTGGAGAGATTTTTACTTAAAAATTTATCTATTGTAAAAATATTCTTTATTATCCTGAAAGGACTTGACCTGAGCCGTTTTTTGTGTGGTTTCTCATGGTGGCCACCAGGAACGTATAACACTATTTTGAAACATGATTTCTTTCGTCTAGTATTTTAGTCCTAATGTTTGTAGTATACCTAACATTTGACAACAAATGTTATGAGGCATATTTTACCAATGTAAATTCTTTAGGTTTCAGATAATAGGTATGGCTGCATGGATATTTTCTGACCTGGAAAATATGGACGCTGAACCCACCAATCGCGGAAGATCTTCTTCGGATCCACCTTCAAGTAATTTTAAAAAGGTTGTACCATACGAAGTGCGTTATGGTATTGCATTGCATATGCCTGAAAGATCTACATCACTCCGGTGCGCTAAATGTAGTACACTCAAACATGTTCATATAGGACGATTTGGAAATGTTCAACGTGCCAAGTTGGGTTATGCCTAAATAAAGACAGTAACTGTTTCACTCATAATGAAAGAAGAATAATAAAATTTCAGTTCATTGTAAAAAAAAGATTAATTTTGAGGCATTTTGTTAAGTTGCAACTTTGGAAAGTTGTCTTGGTGGCTTTACGATTTAGTTCCTAGTGGTTAGCTTTAGTAACCACATCCTGCAGGATAATTCTGTATATTATTTGATTGTTTAAGACTTATTTCCACTAAAGCTTATGTTAATAAACACGTTTCTATAAAAAAAATCCCATTATTTTTAACTTTCAAAATTTTCGAACTAATTTCGGCCTCAAAGGGTTAAGGAAGAAATTCAATAAATGAGATATATTGGAGGGATATACAAACGTGTTCAGATCGTTAGGATATTTGCAAGAATTTTTCTCATAATTTCCATAATTAAGAACTTAGACTCGAAAAATTTGCTAAGAATATTTTTTAAACATTACAACATAAGACCTTGATATTTATAACGACTTACCCCTTATCAATTATTTGTAAAATATTGCAAACGCAGAAATGGATTAGAACTTTAGGATTTTTCGTGTATTTTTTACAGCAAAATCGACACGCAAAAACTGACACATGCGAAAGTCTCCAGGAAGTTATTTATTTATTTATTAGTTAATACATTCCCTAATTATACCTCGGCATTGAATTCGCGGTTCCTTTCCTAATTTTTCTTTAAAAAATCGTAAAGACCAGTGGCCTGCGGGATTTTTCGCATATTTTTTTACAGGCAAAAACTAACATATGCGGAATTTTTCTTGAAGTTAATTGAAACATTCCTTGACCATATCTCATTGTTGAAGTTGCGGTTCCTGTCCTATACTCTATTCCAAATAAGAATACAGTGCTGGAAGCTCGAGCTTTACGCTAATTGGTTCAAATCCAAGCCAGTATCACATAGTGCAATACCATATAAGATGATGTCTGAACTTGTTTGATTGATGATCTATTTATTTTGTGGAAGTTCATGATGAAATAAGAAAAGGAAGAAAAAATATAACTTTTGTCCAGTTTCCACTAACACTTTACTACTTTATTACGACCGGTTTCGGCTTTTACACCATTTTCAAGTAACTACAGATTTCATCAAGTTCGTGAATATTTACACATAAGAAAATAATTAAAGAAAGGTTGGGTTTAAATTACCTAACTGATGTTTCAAAACAAGTTGGGAAAATACCTGGAATCTACCAGATGAGTCAATCTAATTTATCTAATAGGGGTTCATACAATCGGTGGGTCCAACTTTGTTATCAAAAGTCATAAATTCAGAAGTGGAGAGCTACATAATTCTAACTGGTCATTGAGGGTATCAAAATTGGGGTTTTTATTCAATTTGTTTATTTTCAAGGCTTCCAACAAGTTCATTTCTCTTCCTTTATTGCACGTATGAAGGATTTTCATGTTATTTTTATTTATTGTATGATTCGTTTCTTGCAAATGTCTATATATAGCTGATTTTTTATCTGATAACACATGTTCACGGTACCTTATTTCAAAATTTCTTCCCGTTTGTCCTGAATAAGCTGCTGTACAATCACCACATTCCAGTCTACATATACCTGATTTTTTCCATTTATCCTTTTTGGGTTTTGCGTTGAATAGTATATTCCCTAAATTACCCCTACTACTGAATGAAGTTGTTATATTAAATTTTGAAAAATAGTTTTTAATATTTTCTGAGAGTTTTCCCGAGTAGCTTATACTAGCATATTTTTTATCTCCTTTGGGTCCTATTTGATTTGGATATAATTCATTCCTGATCATTGTCTGCTGTTTATTGGAGATGATCTTATTTGTCTGAAAGTATAGTGACCTTTTCAAATTTGGCGCTTTCCTTGGCTGCAACAAAAATCTAGCTGGGTGAGTTTTTCTCACTGATCACGGCGCCACCTACTGTATTCTTATTTAGAATGGAGTATAATTTTTCTTAAAAAAAATCGCAAAGACCAGTTTAAGCTTGAACTGCGAGATTTTTCGCGTTTTTTTCATAATAACATCAACACGCAAAAACTGACATTGTAAATTCTTCAAGAAGTTAGTTGAAACATTCCTTGATCGTATCTCATTATTGAAGTCGCGGTTTCTGTCCTAATTTTTCTTTTAAAAAATCGCAAAGACCGGTATAAGCTTGGTCTACGGGATTTTTCGCGTTTTTTTTTTTAATAACATCAACACGCAAAAACTGACAAATTTCGATTTATTTTCATTAACAAAAACTACACATACATACATCTAGATGGCATATACGGTGAGCATTTTGTGACACATAAAAATACCAAGACAGGAGTCTGTGTATTTCATGTTCAACATGATGGTTTTCATGACTCTTTTCTGCATGATGAAAATTCGTTCTAATTGGGAACTTCCACCCCATATTAAAATTCCATACTACAGAAAAGGGTAGACTATCCCATAGTATGTATACCTACTTTCAATAGAAATAAACTCACAATATTTACCTCTTCACCACTTCTTTTCCATTATTCAGATTTCTGAAGGCCAAATCTAAGGTATAGTCCATACCTCTACTCAAATCGAAAGTTTTGTAACCATTCACAAGCTTCTTGTACTGCAGGTCTTTGGGGTACGTATTAGCTACTTTGGACTTTACTTCTTCGATAACATTCTGTGAAAAAAATCAGTTAAGTCTCGTGATATTTTTCTTGAGTTTCCCCAAATCATCAGAAAACAAAGATATTTCATATATTTCCAGCTATTTACCTACTTTAGATATCAGTAATGAAAAAATGTTACCTTAATATCAATCAACTCAGCTTCTGTATGCTTCCTTATATTAGTGAAGTCTTCAGGAAATAATATGTGTGACATATTGAAATAATACTGTTTGGGTAAATCGAAGCGAGTAGCCGCTTTTGCCCCTCGTCTCTGGCCTGGAGGCCAAGCAGAATCATTCAAGGTTGTAGAGTGTTCATGGATGTCTTCATTCAGTGCTGTCAAACGTTGCTGCAATAAACCAATTTTTCAAAATCACTCACCTTTCTGTTTTTCATTAAATACCTTAAGAAAATAAGTATTCAACATGAAATAATCATTCTTCTGTAAAACAGGGTAGATGGTGACAGCTTGGTTGAAGTCCTCTCTATGTGTGAGTTCCAACAGATGAGAACCCAATTCGAAATGTCTGAGTTTGAAAGAAGGTAAACTTTCTAGCTGGATAGCCTCTTGACATGAAAGCCCAATACTGTGATAAACACACCTACCAATGTTTTCACTGTGGTCGTCAGACACAGCATTCATGATACACCAATCTAAGTGGTTCCTCATTGCCTTCAAAATAGAGTTGCTCAGAATTATACCTGAATCTAAAAAGAATATATAAACGTATCAAGAATCATGACAAAATCTGTTTCTGTTGGCAAAATTTATTGAAAAGTGATGATTTGATAAGCTCCATAGATGTTTTTTTCATAAAGTTTTGGATTAGGTGTTGGCAACTAATCTACTTGAGGTTTTCATGAGAAAAGATTTTGATTGTATAATTTTTCTGATTATTTTTGACATCTCTAGAAACCAATTTTCAATTTAATTCTTTCATGTGGGTTTTAGCTAATCAAAAATTCGTATAGTGGAAATTTTCTAACTAGAAAAAAACTACATTTGATTAAATCAGTCAGAAAATGAGGAAATACCTCACTAGAGTTTGAGAAAGTAGAAAATAATTCTACAGATTTGTCCTTAAAACTTTTGCCATTGGGCTATAGACATTACAGCCTAGGTATAGGGCTTTTGCTATTGCCTGATAACAAGTTTTTAAAAATCTGTCAGATGATTTTCAGTTTATTCTCTCTTGTGATTATACAAATGAAAAAAAAATCACTTCAACATACATTTCAAACGTTAATGTATACCACAAGGGTGGTAGGATGTTTATTCGATTAAAATATATATATATATATATATATATATGTAACAATAGATATCATAACAAATGAAGTTCTCAATTCTTTATCCAATTATTTCTATAATAGTTTCCAAGTTTTTGTCAAATATTGTCTTTACCTAAATTGCAGTAGCTGCTATCTTTTACTTTCACACCCAAATAAACATCCATGCTTACACTTATTTTCCTCACAATATCTTTTAGTTTGTGAGCATTGATAAATGTATAATCATTAGCAAAGAAGTAATAATCATAATCTTGTCCGAACATATCGCTTATATACTTCATTACTTGAAATGGTCTGTATTTGTATCGTGCATCAGTAAAACCTACTAGACCGGTTAAATTGAACTTTGTCTTTAGTTTGTATTGGGCAGTGATAAAAAACTTTATCTTGTCAACTAAATGACCAATAGTTTTGTTGATATTTACAGCCTGACTGTTAATCTTCTCCTCTGACGTGAAGATTCCTACTAAAAGTTTCTCCCTCATTTCCAATTCAGTGGAATAATATCTCGGTCTCACTAGTTTGGACTTCTTAGGATCCGTACTGGTTTTCTTGGTGACAATGTTCTTTGCAAACTTATTCACAGAGGAATTTATTATTTCCTGTGCAGTTTCATTTTTCATTATTAATAGTTCACTGCATGTATTTTCCAAGGACATTGAGAGAATTGATGAAAAGTATAGTCCGATTATGATACCCAAAAATAGGTATACATTTTCCGATAACCATTTTCGAATTCCCTTGTACATCTTATTCAAATTAATAATCATTAATATAGTTTTGAATCTTTCTACATATATTCCATCTGGGATCCGACCAAATTTCCAAAAAACATAAACAAACTTTTTGTTTACATGTTAGTTCATAACCTCAAACTCATAATTCTTCTTATTTTGTTTGGCCTTTTCTCTTCGGGAAGTTCGCCAGATCGATCAAATTCAGACCTTAAATTGCAGGTATTTTCTTGCCAATTTTAACCGTTTTTGCATTTCAATATATTTTTGTACAACAACTGAACAACTGTGTTTAGACTTCAATCATAGTTCGGTGATAACCAACACTTTTAACTGAGATTAATTTGGCAATTTTTTTTAGGTTAGAACGTTAGTAGTAATCTTAATTTTCGTTTAACGCCCGATTCGTCTGACCAATAATGGCCGGTTCAGCAATACTTCCGATTTAAATTGTTGGTTTTCTCCAAAGCGAGATTATAATCTGAGGTCTTAGTGAATTCTGGGCTTAATGTTCAAAGTTTCTGAATGAGTTAAATCTTAAATCATTGAAATGGCGGCAGATCACAGACCTCATAAAATATGAGGTCTATGCGGCAGATACAAAAAAAATCATAACTTGGTGAATTTCCAAATCTTTTAATAGATAAAAGATGAGCGAACAATATAATAAGGTCCTTTCGTCGCCTCTTGGTGTCGTGTGGTGTTTGCAGAGCAGAGCACATAGCTTGGAGATCAGAGTGTTTATAGCACAAAACAGAGTATATTGTTATATTTGAACTATTGACGAAACGCACTACTCCAAAGTTGAAATGATTTGGATTTTGACTTTTGACATTTTTTTGTTGAAAATGATACTTGTTATTGTAAATGACTGAAATAATGAGAATACCGTAATTTAATCTGTTGTATACTGCTAATTTACTATTCTAGAGAACATGGGAGTTGAAGGAGAATATTACGAAGGGCCTTGTAAAATATTGGAGTTACCACATTATGTACTTGGTACATTGTTTTCTTATGTGGATGCGACATCTCTTTATCACTTAAGCCAGTAATAATACCAGCAGTACTGCCTTGCAATGGGAAAACTAATTACACTATTTTGTAGGACCTGCAACTACCTTAAAGATTTTATTGATGATCCTTTATTTTGGCGGTATATAGATGCCAGAGACGATCCTAATACATGCAAGAAGCTTCACTATTGTACAAATAGGGTACATGAAAGAACTACACATCTCCTCTTACATGGAAATCTCAATTTGTTTGACTTGCCCTTGAATTTTTTTGAAAAAATCAAGCCTTTTCAAAATATTCGAGTTTTAGCACTAGAGAACCTAAAACTTCAAGGATCCAAGGTAATCAGCTTCTTTATATTGAGTTAAAGTACAATCGATTATCAATAAAGCAAACTTAGATACTTTTTCAGTTTTGTTTTTTTTTTTTTATTTAGTGAGGACTCTAAACACAAATCTGAAATTAGACCAAGTTCTCTGATATACCCAATCTATGTGGCTGTATACTGTAATGGACACAATGTTTGTGCTTATTGTAGGAGACATTTATGTTTAAAATAGACCCCCTTTTGACAATTGAAGGACCGTTGATGTGAAAGTGTTTGAGAGCATACCATTTTGATTTCAGATTTGTGTACAAGCTACACAAGAAAACCTGAAGAAAATCACTGAATTGTCTTATCTTGATGTAAAATATTACACAAACTTGCATTGCATTAACAAAATTCTCTTCTCATCATTTTACCATTGATATCATCGGAACTAACCCTGTATCATATCTTCAGTATAATCTAACATGTTTTTTGTTGATCTAAATTAGGCTTACGTCTAGTATTATACTTGTTGAATTTTGTATATTATTATATTCACTGATGAAGTATTTCTTTGATATTTCCTATTTTTTTACTGTCATAACTTTCCACTCTCAACGTTTTTCTCTAGAAGCTTTCTTTATTTCTCTATTGGTTGAACATAGTAATAACACTATAACAATCATATAACACCAAAAATACAGTTCAATTTATGTTTGTAAGAAATGTTGGTGTTCACAAGACTTTATCTATAAATTTGAAAATAATGTTGAATCATATTTGTTTTTTTTTTCAGGTGGCCTTGAAAGATTTTCCACAGAATTTGGAAGAATTAAGCCTTAGAAGAACTTATGTGAAAAACTCAACCTATTTTTTCCAGCACTCTGTTAGGAATCTGTCGAAACTCAAGGTATGCTTAGAACTTTTTTCATCTTGACACTCAGCAAAGTATTTCATGTTTATATGGAATTCCAGTTAAATATCTCAGAAACATTTATTTTTCACTAATTTATTCAAAACCACATTATTTAATCACAGTTTGGAGATCAGTATCCTCAAATATTTTGAAACCTTTGAAAAAATTACAAAATAAGGTTATCAAAAGCATATTCAATCTTCCAGTTTTAGAACCCTTTATAAATTTATATACACCTAGAAATCTATTAAACATTGAAAAATTATACCAATCGAGAATTTGTTGTTTCATTCACTCTGTGAAAATAAAAGAAAAAATATCTAACATCAATTTTACCATGAAGTCCTCTATTCATAACCACCAAACAAGACAAATTGATTAATTATGTAAGACAAAAATAAAAACAAATTATGGAAAACGATCTATTTCTTATGATGGAATTAAAATATATAACTCAGAACTAAAAAGTATTAGGACAATTCCGAAATTTAAGAACAAACTTAGAAAATACTTGCTACAGTAGATACAGATTTGACTATACATTCCATATGTTTATAAGATTATTTCACTTATGCTAAAATAGCGTGTTATGGTTGGTTGAAATTTTTGTGTTGATAAATGAAAACATCATGTTTTCGATTTTGTAGTTCGGCTCTTGATTGGCTACTGGATATGTATATGATGTGTTTTCGATTTTGTAGTTCGATTCCTGATTGGTTATTATCAAAACACAAACTTACCACTAGCAAGCTGCTATTATAATGCCACAACACCAAACTTTGACCAAAACTAAATAAGCACTCACTATTAATTCATATCAACTTCACAATTTTCGACAAATTTTGCATACTCGTTGATTAATCAAATCACTAAATCAAAATGTTATCAAAACATAACCTCGAGCGAGAAGCAGAAGACTAGATATGCAATGACGAAACTACGAATGACGCGCTCTGTCATTGGTAACTGAAATAGAGGGATGTTTGAAACATCAAGTAAATGTTTTTTTAGTTGCACAATTTCAGAACTAAATGCGGGATTAATGTTCCTAGTTAAATTGAATAGTAAATAAATAAAAATGGTTTCGATTTTATTCATGAAATAATCTTAACAAATACAACTCGTGTTATCGGCGATTATCGTTAATTCCTTCTCGGTTTCGAATCAAATTATGTTGCTTTAGGCAACCACACTCGCGCAAGCGCTCGTGTGGTTGCTAAGCAACATAATTTGATTCTCAAATTCAAAGGAATTGCTATTTCGATAATCACCGATACACTTGTGGTATTACCTACGATAATACATACTTTGGCTTTATATGTATACTATTTAAATGGAAAAAAACTTCTTCTTCACTGTTATGAAAACAGGTTGTTTCTTGGGAATAAATAAATATTATTATTGCATGTTAATAAGAGGTAGGTGGAAAAATAATTTTTACTATGTAATATAACAAGGCAAAGATTTTTTAGGGATGACTACAAAATAAAAATATTTAGTTATGGAAAAAATCAGTTATGATAACTAGGTTTTATTTCAGGTTCTTATTTTGGATGAATGTTGTTGGGTAACTTGTAGTTTTCTACTATCAGTCTCCAAATATGAACATTTGGAAATAATTTCTATAGTTAAATGCTTGAGGGTTCATTTAAACATGATCCCATACCTGAACGTTGCCAAGTTTGGTTGTAAAAAGTTGAAAGTCTTCGACTGCAGATTCACAGGTAGTTATTTAAATTGTAATGGTAATATACAGGGTGTTTCCGAAATTGGAGCAATAAATGAAATGGGGTGTTCTATGAGACATAATAACACAATAAATAGCATTTACCTTTTTTTTCTGAAGCACTTGAAAATCTCCCAAAAATAGACTCATTCCGCACGATTGTTTGGGAAGCACTGGTTTCATTCATCAGTTCCTAGGGCGCCTATCTCCTAGTATTGTGTTCATTACTCGTATTCCCGCACCGTTGTCAGTTTGTTATTATTTCGTAAACCTTGCCAGTTATTACACTTGGCTTCAAAGTGAACCGAAATAAAAACACTGAATTGAATCAAAATGAGGGCAATGCGGCATTATCAGTTCATAACAGGGGAGTAAAATGTTACTGAATATAAACGGAATTTTATATCACAACAGGTGTTCGAAATGACCGCCACCACTTTCTATGCAGAATCTCGCACGGCGAAGTAACGAGCAGTCACAAGCACGCTGAAAACTACCTTGTTGTCGCATCTGTTGAACGGCGTTGTTTATTTTCTCGCCTAAAATTTCCCGGTTCCCGATATTCCAGTTTGGTGCCGCTAAACCAGAATCTTTAAAAAACACTATACGAAGAAGTCCATCACATTTAGATCCGGAGAGCGTGGTGGCCACGGTATAGGCCCTCTTCGGCCAATCCATTTTTGTGGATATTCTCCATTTAAAAATTCTCGAACTTCTGTACGGGAATGAGTAGGAGCTCCGTCGTGCATAAAGAACATTCTCTGTCTTATTCCCAATGACAGATCTTCCAATAGTTCATCCAGATCGTTCCGCAAAAATTCCAAATAAGAAAGCCCGTCTAATCTTGGCGGCAACTCGTGAAGTCCTATTAAAACTCCGTTCACCACTCCACCCCAAAGATTAATAGAAAATCGATGTTGAAAATTTGTTTGTTTGGTTAAATGTGTATTTTCAACACCCCAATGATGGTAATTACGATGATTGAAAATACCATTTCGCGTGAATGTCGTCTCATCGGTGAATATAATTTCATTCAGAAAATTTTGATTCTGTTCATGTTGACGCAGTATCCATTCACATAAATTAACTCTTCGGGGAAGATCTTCTCGCTGCAACGACTGCACGCGCTGAGAATGAAAGGGATGCTGCATATTCTCCTTTAAAGTCCTCCAAACAACTTTATTCGAAACCCCTAACTGACGACCGATGCCGCTGGTACTTGAGATTGGATCATTTGCAAAAATGTCCAAGATTTGTTCTTCAACATTAATTATTCTGCGAGGTCTATTTCTACCGGTATTTTGGCCTCTGTGTGTGCCAGTTCACCTGTATCTCGAGCCCTTTGGACAAGTGCTTCAAACCTACGACCAGCGGGATGGACACGATTAGGAAACCGTTCTGCATAAAGACGGGATGTTGCCTCAGAATTTTGATGTGTTTCCCCATAAATTAGGAGCATTTCAATCAGTTCATTATTTCCGTAAACGTGTGCGTGTGCCATTGTAAATACTGAGGACATCAAACACGTGCACAAATAAAACTCAATTGTTGTTGGTCATGAACCTCAGGATTAACAAATAAAATCACAGATACTGAAACTCAAATAATAACACTATCTCTATCTCAAAGGTATCATAGGTACGTAAGTAACAAGAGCCACCATGAACGACAATACCTGACTGAAATCTATTGCGGACATTGTGAACATCATTACCACAATTTGAAAAACATACAGATCGCTCCGCCCATTTTCTTCCATGTTTGATCCCGCCTCATTAAACTCTGACCGTTTAGTTCTGCAGGCCAAAATGCCAGCCGGTACTTAAAGTTCAACTACCTACCTAATGGCTTGAAGGGGAACTGTACCATCTTTCAACATTTAACGTCGGCAACATTGTCAAAGTTATTTATACGCGACGGCATTTTTTTGTCATCGATTCGGTTAGATGTTAACATCTAGGTGTGCCGTTGATCTCTGGCCAGAGGTTCCCAAAAGTTTGCCAGAATTTTCCGAATACTACAACGACCTTTATCTTACATGATAAGGTTTTTTCGAGAAAAATGTATTAATTCATTCCGCTTTAATTTTTCGTTTTCTATTACCCATTTCATTTATTGCTCCAATTTCGGAAACACCCTCTATGAAATATACAAATTAAAATACTTTCACTAGGTATTGGGGGAGAACTACTCCGTACATTCTACTCAAAGGAATCTCTGCAGAGACTCTACTTCCAAAGTTTCAAATCCGCGGAAGTAGACTATAATGAAAAAATTGTTGACGGTCCTGGAATTGAAAGCAAAAAGAACCCCCCGCCAGATCCCAATACTGCCATAAGTATTGCTGACAATCATCTTTGCGAGTATGTCTCTACTAGTTCTAAAGCACCAGATGAAGTTGAGAAAGTTTTTGATAGCCTACTCTATCAAGACCCATATCCAGATTGTACCTGTGGTTCAATGAAGTCCAGCAAAGATCAATTATGTGAGATTTTTTATGTTGATTCATTTATAGGCCAAGCCTTAGTGAGGGGAAAGGCACATCTACTATTTTATGAGCAGGAGATCACTATTTCACACATTTGAAATTTGTTCATTTTATTTTTGTTCAATTTTATACAGGGTTGGTCACGGTCGATGGTACCTTAGACGTTTAAGAAGAACTGGAAATAGGATCATTCTGAAAATTTGGTTTCTCAAGTAGTTGCTCTTGGTCTATCGATCTAAAATATTTTCAGCACTGCAGCGTTGCCGCTTATACCAGAAAGTAGCAGCATCTTTGTTATTTCAAATGGGTCACCCTGTATATTACCGCATTTTTTAACTTGTCATTCCTTTCTGATTATTTCTGCCTCATCCTCCTCTATACCTATCTCTAACGGTTTTTGAGCTATTGGTTATTTTCCATATTTTTTATCCAAAACATAGCTCGAATTGAATGTTTATTTCTGCGGTATTTGGATTCTTAGGAAGTGGCAATTTTGTGTTTAGTTCATCAAGATCATGTACATTGATTCTGTATAGAGAAGTATGCTCTGCTTTATACAGGGTCGTTCAAAATTCATGATCTTACTGCTAGATACGAAAAGGGTTGAAAGTGCGTTTTTTTGAATGGAACATCCTGTATATTATGAAATATCCTGAAAGATGACTAAATTTCCTTCGAATTGATATATCATGTTCCTATACCTAAATAGCCAGAATTCCGAGATAATAGCAATTTTCACTTGTTAACTCCCAGCTTGAATTATTGCCGGAAATTCGAGTACATGAATTTTGTTTGAAAATTTCACACCTCACTTTTAGAGAGAACCAAAACATTCGTTCTTATTTAGATGCCATGGCAACCCAAAAAATTTCCGGAAATTTTTATCCTCCTGGGTACCCTGGCCGAAATTAATAAGTGGAAATTTTTCTGTCAAATATTTGACAGGTGATAGTTTATATTTTGCTTTGATGTACAAATGGAATTGTATTTTTCATTTGAAATGAGATAATATTTCATATTTATGTATTTATTAAATATTTCGAATGTGTCTGAATATTTTCTTCACGATAATCGCAGAATTTGCAAATTCTGAAATCAAATTTCAGAAACACTTCAATACACCAGTTGTCTACATGTAAATCAAAGGCCCCGTGGCGAGTCGGTAAAGTGTCCGCCCGTGGTCGTGTGGTCACTAGTTCAATTCCCAGTGGAGCAAGAACATTTTTACTTTTTTTTTGATTAAATTTAAAAAAATCAAATTGAAATTTTGTTAAGTGTGTTTTACATATCAATATTTTCATGCATCTTTTTTGTACTATGCATATAAATAGTTCAGGTGAACCATAGTTAGTTATTTCTTATGAATTGTTGGATATATTTTGGTGTAAAATTTTCTTACCGAATCCCCCGCGTGCTTTAATTAATTGCAGGAAATTTATCTCGTACATGAATTTTTTAAGAAAATTCATGTACTCGAAAAATTTCCGGCAATAATTCAAGCACTTGGGAGATTACAAGTGAAAATTCATGTACGAGGTAAATTTACGGCAATTAATTCAAGCACGAGGGGGATTCGGTAAGAAACTTTCACACCGAGAAATGAAAATCATCCAACAATTCATAAGAAATAACTAACGATGGTTTCACTTGAACTATTTATAACCACTGAAATATTGATATGTATAATACTTAACAAAATTTTCATCAATAAATGTGTTTAAATTTGAAACAAAAAAAAAATAAAAAAGTTATGTTCTTTTCGTGGATTGAACCATCGACCTAGCGACTCATAGGTCGCAACACTACCGCTAAGCTACGGGACTTGTGATAAAAACTTGTGATTGAACTTCTTCTGAAATATGATTTCAGAATTGACAATTTCTGCAATAATCATGGAGAAAATATTTTCAGACACATTCCAAATATCTAGTAAATACATAATTATCTCCTTTCATATGAATTTGTACATTAAAGCAAAATATCAACTTGTCACATGTCAAATGTTTGACAGAAAAATTTCCACTTATTAATTTCGCCCAGGGTACACAGTAGGATAAAAATTCCCG
This sequence comes from Chrysolina oricalcia, assembly GCA_944452925.2. NCBI lineage: Eukaryota > Metazoa > Arthropoda > Insecta > Coleoptera > Chrysomelidae > Chrysolina > Chrysolina oricalcia. The sequence continues at coordinate 811,271 of OX101810.2, forward strand.
GAAATTTTTAGGGTTGCCATGGTATCTAAACAAGAACGAATTTTTTGATTGGCTACAAAAGTGAGGTGTGAAATTTTCAAAAAAAATCGATTTATTTTTCTCATATTCATCTAAGGTGGCTATTAAATGTCATGATGGTACAGGACATTACGAAAATTTGACAATTAGTGCACTATTAATAATACCGTTGTGTGTTTCTTAACGAAAGTGACTCAAAAATAATTGAAATGGAGGGAAATAACTATTCAAACGAAGTTCTGATGAAATTGTTTATTCTTCATGGAAAATGTGACGGAATTATAGCAAGAACGTACAGAAAATTCAATGAAACGTACCCTGATTTACAACCAATGATCAAAAGGAAGTTTGTACGAAACCATCGTTAGTTATTTCTTATGAATTGTTGGATGATTTTCATTTCTCGATGTGAAATTTTCTTACCGAATCCTCCTCGTGCTTGAATTAATTGCCGTAAATTTATCTCGTACATGAATTTTCAAAAAAAAAATTCAAAAAATTCATGTACTTGAAAAATTTCCGGCAATAATTCAAGCACTTGGGAGTTAACAAGTGAAAATTGCTATTATCTCGGAATTCTGGCTATTTAGGTATAGGAACATGATATATCAATTCGAAGGGAATTTAGTCATCTTTCAGGATATTTCATAATATACAGGATGTTCCATTTAAAAAAAACGCACTTTCAACCCTTTTCGTATCTAGCAGTAAGATCATGAATTTTGAACGACCCTGTATAACGCAGAACATAATTCTCTATACAGAATCAATGTACATGATCTTGATGAACTAAACACAAAATTGCCACTTCCTAAGAATCCAAATACCGCAGAAATAAACATTCAATTCGAGCTATGTTTTGGATAAAAAATATGGAAAATAACCAATATATCAAAAACCGTTAGAGATATGTACAGGGGAGTATGAGGCAGAAATAATCAGAAAGGAATAACAAGTTCAAAAATGCGGTAATATACAGGATGGCCCATTTGAAATAACAAAGTTGCTGCTACTTTCTGGTATAAGCGGCAACGCTGCATTGCTGAAAATATTTTAGATCGATAGACCAAGAGCAACTACTTTAGAAACCAAATTTTCAGAATGATACTATGTCCCGTTTTCCGTAAACGTCTAAGGTAGCATCGACCGTGACCCACCCTGTATTTTATTTCTTTTTATGTTATATGTTATGATGAAATGTTTACATTGTATTCTTTTATATTATATTATTTTTTTCAAAGATATGACAATAACTTCAAATAATTTTTTGTACAACTTTCGATCAAATTAAAATTGTTTCCATTGTAAAAAAAAGCTGTAGATAAAAATAAGAGGCTCTTTTTAAACAAAATAAAAGACGCAAACGGCCTATTCTACTTTTCATGAGATAGTACTAGCGAAACGTTTGGAAGAAATTCCAAAAAACGACGGCCTTCAAACTCTAGTGAAAATTGTGACACTCCATCTTATTCAAATTTTGTAAACGACATTTGGAAGAAGAGATCAATTTTCACCTGAGAGGTGGAAAATGTGTTGAAAATGTCACTGGAAGTTACTCTAAATGCTTCGAAGTGCACCCTAAGTCGCCCGAACTCAACTCGAGATAACTTAGTGCGACTTCGGTTGACTTTGGACACACTTTGAAGCGTTTTGATCAGGTGAAAATCCAAAATATACAAATTGTAGATATTGATCTCTACTTCCAGATCCCGTTTACAGAATTTGAAAATGACGATTTCCCTTAAATGGGCGCATCTTGCAAGATGTTCCCTTAAATTGTTTATAACGCGATTGTGCAAAAACTACACATCGGACAGAAAATAGCTTGCGCACAGTTGAACCCCATATGATTATCTATCAGTTTCCGCAATATTGTTTGTCCAGCTTCGGATATATAAATATTTAAAAAAAATGGAAAATGGTATCTTTTTCGAGGTTTTTCCGGATTTTCTCAGTGGAAAATGCACCGATCCGGTCGTATAAAAATCCATTTTGTAGGTTTTACAAATCTCTACAAAAGTTCCATTGACTGTAAAACGATTCCTTGAATAATCTTTGAGATATTTCCAAAAAATCTTTTTCACTATTTCTTGTTTAAAAAATTCCATAAAGCGATTTTGCTGAGGTGAAAACTGGGGTTTTCATTAATGAACTATCTTATAAAAATTAGTATAGGCTATTTGCGTCGTTTATTTTGTGGCGGAAAAACCCTCTACAGCGTGTCTCACGGTCGATAGTAGGTTAAACGTTTATGGTAAACGCAAAGCAGGATTTCCCTGAAAATTTCACATCTTACATTTTGTTACCTGATCTATCGATCTAAAATATTTTCAGCTTTGCGGCGTTGCCACGTCTATAAAAAAAAACTAGCAACTTTATTTTTTTAAATATAACACCCCGTATATTAACTCATTTTTTGAATCGCTCATTCATTATAATACTTTTTTGTTAATATTGTCCTATACCTATCTCTATCTGTTTTCGAAATAAAAAATAATTTGTGTTAAATATGGTCCAAAAACATAGCCCTAATTGAACTTTAGCACATCAGTACTCTCGATTCATGGAAAGTTGATATTTTGATTATAGGTTGGACAAATTCGAAGTATTTACTTAACACCAAGAAATCGACTCCATATCATACAGGGCGTGCTAAAATTACTGTTATTTCCATAATGCATAAAAGTGGTCAAAAGTTCATTTTTTCAAATGAAACCCCCTGTATATTACTCGATAAATTGAAAGATGATGAAAAATGCTTCAAGATGATATATCATGTCCCTATACCTAAATCATCAACTTTTCTTAATAAAGCCGTTTTTGTGGAAAAATAGTTATTTATGATACCTACAAGTGATGGAAGTGGCATTTTATTTTGTGATTGGGGAATATTGCGAAACGAACGTCAGCGAGTGGAGCAAATCCATGTATCATACACATTTTTGTGTACAGCAGTTACAGCTAGTAATAAAAAAAAACAAAAAAATGAATGAGGTCCATGGGATTCGAACACACGATCTTTGGATTACAAGGCAGATGCTTCAACTACATACACCAGCGCACATGTTTATTTAAATGTTATTATTGGTTATTCATAAAGGACTTTCTACAGTTGAATTGAATAGTAGGTACTTCGTCAGTTACTTCACAGGGAATAAATATTACCAATTGCACAAACTGCCAAATACATCTGTGAACTTTTCTAAATAATTCGTTCTAAGTAGATGTTCTGATTGTTTCTATTAGAGATTTTTAATGACAGTTCGGACAGTTGTATAAAATATTTAAAGAATTTGATTTTAGGTGGCCGTGGAAGTGTCAAGCTTATGACAGCTTGGTGACTTTTACAAGTAATTAACTAATGGTTATTGACGGTGTTTTAAAAAATCGCCAAAAATGAATGCTATTGACTATTCAAACGAAGTTCTTATGAAATTATTTATTATACACGGGCAGTGTGATCAAATCATTGCCAGAACTTGCAGAAAATTCAACCAAATGTATCCTGAATTAACACCAATGAACGAGAGGAAGTTTGTAAGATTACAAAATAATTTCCTTAACTATGGCTCAAAGTTAAAAGCGCCTTCAACATTACCAAAACCTGTTACTTTAAATGAGGAAAATACTGTTAACGTCTTGGCATATTTTTATGCAAATCCAGAAGCTTCCGTTCGCAGTGCAGAAAAATATTTGGGTGTATCACATGCTTCAGTACAACGAATTTTGGAAAATCACGAAATGCATCCGTATAAATTTACCAAAGTTCAAGCTCTCAAAGTAGAAGACTTTGAACGCTGAGTGCATTTTTGCGAATCCCTTCTAATACATATACAGGAAGATCGGGAATTTTTGTCAAAAATAATTTGGAGCGACGAATCAAAATTAACGAGGGATGGCATTTTTAATAGGAGTAAACATTTTTGGGCTGATCATAATCCTCATGTGACAAAAGAAATGGGTTTTCAAGAAAAATTTTCCCTGAATGTGTTTTGTATTTTGAAGAAAAAAAAAATTAGCTTTTTTATTTATGAAGACACACTGAATGCAGAGAGATATCTTCATATTTTAAGGACGACTGTTACCGATTTCCTTGAAAACTTGCCTTTAGAGGAATTAGGAATTCGTGGTTTCAACTGGACGGAGCGCCAGCTCATTGCACTCAGGAAGTTTCCAGGAAACTTCACCAAATGTTTGACGATCGTTGGTTTAGGCGTTTACATATACAGGGGGTTTCATTTTTTATTTCGAAAACGGATAGAGATAGGTATAGGCCATTATTAACAAAAAAGTATTATAATGAAAGAGCGATTCAAAAAATGAGTTAATATACGGGGTGTTATATTTAAAAAAATAAAGTTGCTAGTTTTTTTTTATAGACGTGGCAACGCCGCAAAGCTGAAAATATTTTAGATCGATAGATCAGGTAACAAAATGTAAGATGTGAAATTTTCAGGGAAATCCTGCTTTGCGTTTACCATAAACGTCCAACCTACCATCGCGACCGTGAGACACGCTGTATATCTTGGTCTATTATAATAATAACATACGAATTAAGAAGCACTGGAAAAGTATGTCACTATTTTCAAATTATTACTTCTCATTAATTAAATTGAAAAACTCACTCTTTGGACGTCTGAAACAAGTGTAATTGTCTACATCATTCAAACACACATTTCAAGTGTTTCTTAAAAGTGAAAATAATAATCCGTTCCCTACAAAATTATATGATATTTAAAAATTTTCAGATCCAGATATGGAGTTTTTGGATGATGATATGGTACATATACCATGTGGACGCGGAGAACCAAAATTTCTGTGTAATAAACACATGAAAGACATAGTGAATTTGCCCAGCAGTTTCAAAGATTTTTTTTTATCACAGCATCGCCAGTTCAATCCAGGTACAATCTTACAAATTATTAGCGATTTTTCAGTTATTTATTATTTTTATTTATTTATTTATTTATTCATTGTTAATAATACAATATTTATCTATAATATAAAGAATAAGAATAAGAAACATGATCAAATAAGTGAAAAACTTGTCCATGATCATGTAAAATTAATTATGGAATAATCCACATCAAAATACACATGATAAATATCCATAATATATACTTATAAAGAAAGAAAATAAATAAATAGCAAAATGAACTTGAATGTATGCCTAAATAACATTGGTCACATTTTGTATAAATAAAAACAATAACAAAAAACGATGTTGGTACAAATTAAAACATCAAAATTCGAAATTATTTTATATACAAATAATTTTCCAATTTTTCAGAATTCTCAATCAACCAGAATTTGATTTTATTTTTAAATCCCCAAAAACTAGCTTTTTTTAAAGAAACTGGCAAATTATTATAAATCTTTTTACCTATATAAATGGCATGTTGTTGCATTAAAGTTGTAGAGAACTTTTCAGTTGATATCCAACCATCAATTTTATTCTTTGTTTCATATTTATGTTGTATACTATTATCAATTTGAAATTTTTTTCTTATGTAAACTGTCGATGCTTTATAAAATAATTGTTTGACAGATAAAATTTTATATTGTTCAAAGAGAATTTTAGAAGAATAATCAAAGGGTTTTTTAAAAATTATTTTCAAGGTATACTTTTGAATTGAAGTAAGTGGTTTTAAAACTTGTTTGTAAATGCCTCCCCAACCTATTATACCATAGGCCAAGATAGACTGAAAGAGACTATAATAAAAACTTATAATTAATTTACGACTGACAATGTTTCTCAACAATCTAAATTTATAAAGTGTTTTCCTCAGTTTTTTCATCAATTCAGTAATTTGTTTATGCCACTTGAGGTTGCACTCTAAATGAACTCCTAGATACTTTATAACATCAATTTTGTTATATGTTCGCTACAGTTACACAGTTCTTCATTTTTTATGCATGAAATAGTATGGATCTTTAATTTTTCAATTTTTTCTGGTTGTTTATTCTCATGCAACGTGAATGTCACAAAATGAGACTTTTTCAAATTCAAAGTTAGTAAATCGTGATTGAGATTATTTTTTAAAATTGATAAATCAAATTCAGCATTTGATACTGTTTCTTCCCAGGTATTCCCACTTCCTATATAAACTGTATCATCAGCATAAGAAAACAGCTTTCCTATAATTTTCGTATTTAACAGATCATTGATATAAATCAAAAATAAAATAGGTCCAAGAACTGACCCTTGGGGAACACCACATTTAACTTTTCTAGAATTACTTTTGATATGACCAATCTGAACAGTTTGTTCCCTTTCAAATAAATAGCTTTCAAATAGTTTCAGGCAAATTCCTCTTATGCCAAACCGTTCTAATTTCGATAATAATTTTGTATGTGAAACTGTGTCAAACGCTTTCTTTAAATCTAAAAATATTCCAAGGGTTTTCTTTTGATTATCTAACGATTTATAAATAGTTTCCATAACATTAAATATTGCATTCTCTGTTCCCTTTTTTTCTCTGAATCCAAATTGGTCAAAAAATAATAAATTATGTTTTTCGAGAAAATCTGTCAATCTAATTTTAATACATTTCTCTAAAATTTTGGCAATGTTATCAATTAAAGAAATAGGTCGATAATTATCACAATATCTTTTATCTTCTCCTTTATATATTGGAGTAACAAATGATTTTTTTAGTGATTTTGGGAAAATACCTGTGGCTAAACATAAATTGAAAATATGTTCAAGGATATTTGAAGTGTATTTCACTATAATCTTCAATACAATATTATTAATTCTATTTGGGCCAGGGGCAGAATCATTTTTAAGTTCATTTGTTAAGTTGATTATTTCATTTTCTGTGATAGGCGACCAAATTATATTACTAGAATTATAGGAATTTTCAATGAATAGATATTCATTTGTTTCGTCAATTTTTTCAGCTAACTCAGATCCTACATCACAAAAATGATTATTTAAAATATTTGCTATTTTCTCTGAGTCATCCGTAATAATTTGGTTGTTTTCAAATAATTCAACGACTCTGCTCTGCTTCAGTTTCTGCCCAGTTAATTCATTCACCACTTTCCAGATCTTACCAATGTCACCGTCAGCTTCTTTGATTTTATTTTGATAAAACTTTTCTTTTTCATTTTTTATGAGTTTATTCAATAAATTTCTATAATTTTTATAATTTTGAAGAGTTTCATGATTTTTCAAAACTTTCTTTTTTAATTTATCTCTATGTTTGATAGATTTGATCAAACCATTTGTGATCCATGGTTTGATTTTTTATATTTCTTGGGTGAATTTTTCACTTCGCAACATTCCTTAATTTGATTATTTATCCTTGACATAAAATTATTGTATGCTATATTGGGATCAGAATCTTTCAGAGTATCATCCCAATTTTCATTTTTCAACAATTTTTCTAATTTATCAAAATTAATTAATTTTATATTAGTAGAGTTTTCTTTGTAGGCTTCAGAATCGATTGATATGTGACAAGAAATTGGAAAATGGTCTGTAATATAGGTTTCAAAAACATTAAAATTTATTTTACAAATTTTATTGTTCATCTTAACAAAGAAGTGGTCAATACAGGTTGAGGAGTTCTTGAAGATTCTTGTTGGTTTATTCAAATATTTGTCAAAAGAACAGGAATTCAGTATATTTAAATATTTGTTTGTGTCTTTATTATACCAATCTAAAATATTGATGTTGATATCTCCCGAAAAAATCTCTATTCCTTCGTTGCACTGATCAAAAACATAATTCAAACTTGAAAGAAAATTTTCAATATTGGTAGAAGGTGGCCTGTAGATTGTAGTAATTCCAAAGGAATTATTACCCTTATTGCCAATGACCCTTATAAATTGGAAATTGTTATGTTCAATAATAACACTATTCGCATTTATATCATTATTGATGTAAATCAAAAGTCCATCATTTTGGCAATAAGTAGAACGATTGTGAAATATATCATAGCCATCTATATTGAAACAATCTAGATTAATTATTTCCCAAGTTTCAGAAAGTATAAGAATATCAAAAATGTTACCTTGTTTTTTGAAATCTTTCCAAAAATTGATCGAAGTTCTTATTAATACTTCTAATATTCAAATGAAGTAGATTGAGATTCAGAAATTTACAGAGATGAAGGTTACTTTCCCAGTTTTGAAGAAAATTTGTATGATTGTCATTTTCTTCTACACTATTTTCCATCAGTCTTCTCCATAATCTGTCTGTTCTTTTGAAATAGCGATTCTTTTAGCATATATCGGGCAATTGGGATCGTCACTGGAATGGTTAATATTTTGATTACTTCCAAAGTTTTCTCTTGCATAAAAACAGTTGATACATTTCGCAGAACATTTCTTATCACACTGATTGACTGAATGTGCATCTGCACAAAAAGAGCAATTTTGAATGGAGTTTTTGCACTCGGATGTTTTATGGCCGAAGGCACAACACTTGTAACATCTTAAAATGTTATAGTCCTCAAGAATTTTGCACTGTCTCCAGCCAATGTTAATTTCCCTGTTCACAATTTTTTTAAATGTTCTTCCATTTGTTTCAGCATAGCGTATCCATTTTTTTACTGTGCTCAGTTTTCAATATTTAGTTACCTATGAGTTACAGAGAAATAAAAGTGTTGGGTAACGATGATTTTGAGTTTCCATCTGAAATTGCTATCCCACACGTTTTCTAACAGATCCAATGTGATGCTTTGAATTTTGAATGTTTAGATTGATTTGTAAAATAAAAATACAATAAAATTGTTAGATTTACTTATCGCTGGATTTACGTAGATCATTTGACACTCTGAATCTTAATATTTTATTAATGAAACCAAGACAAATTGGTATTAGAAGCAATGTTTATGCTTATTGAAAATTACCTCAGTGAAAGACAGCAATTTATTTATATAAGGGCTCAACCTCCTAGAGGAGAGATACTTCTTGTGGGGTTACCCACGGGTCTATCCTTGGGCCAGTTTTGTTAATCATTTATATAAATTCAATATCTTGCCTGAATTTGAAAGGTCATTTATAATTATTTGCGGATGATGCTACCCTTTACTATTAGGGAAAAAGTCTTCAAAAAATTAAGGAACAAATGGAAGGTAACCTTAGTTTGATTTCGTTATGGTTGAAAGTTAACTTTAACCCTCCAGCGCCCAACTTATCTTTTTCTTGGAATTCAAAGTTTTTTGGATACAACGTACTTTAATGGACCCATATTAACCAAAATTAATGTTAAATAATCAAAATATTTTGTAACTATGACGTAATCACCTGTTACCATATGGTCACGCTGGACTAATATATAACAAAAACGTTCTAATTGTAAAAAATAATGTATTCGTGATAACATCACATAGAACTACTTCTCATGGAAGTATAATGATAAAAAAACATAATTGGAGCTAAATTTTAGTATGAAAATCCTCGAAGCATTATACGCAAAGCCCCACATCGCACTTTTTACATTGAGTTCGTCCCACAGATGTACAATTCTCGAAGGCGCATCTTCTTCTTTTCTGATTTGGTACCGGAATTACCCAGTGGTCGATACGGTCAAATCTAATATCGGTAACTATTCTGGAGGAGTTAATTGATAATGAATATGGTCGTCCCATCTTGAGCTCAGTTTTATGTTTTTTAGATAAGTGTTGACAATGCTGCGTCGAAAATCCAAATTGGTTATTGGTCTTCCACTAGATTTATATAAAATCCATGCGTTGTGTGCAGCTACATCAATCAACCATGTCAAAAGAGACCAGTACCACCTTTTCCATCGAATTGAAATCCTTCTTCTAGCAACATCTTCATCCATCCTATCAGTTCCTCCCATGTACTTGTTGTAAAATCCAACAAGATCTGGTCTACTTACAATAATTTGCTTTTTCTGAGCTTGTGAGTAACGTCTGACATTAGCTGTAGGTTCGACGCCATAAGATGTGGAAGCCAATGTCACCACTGCATTATCCACCCAACGTACTAATATTATCCCATCATCTCTGTTTATCAAACTTTTATAGGATCCTCTTTTCCAATATTCTTAGGGTGATTTTTTCCTGATTTGGCGGCATTTCTTGGTGCTTGAGACGATGTTGCTACCCCTTCACTTGTGTTTTCTGTCCTCACAGATGTATCATGTATTCTTTTATTGTTACTAAATACTACCTCAGCTTCGGCTGAAAGTTGCCGACCAGACAAATTATCTAGTAGACCCCCATTGTCTTCGTCGGCCGAATCTTCGTCAGTTAAAATGGAGGGTTCAGGAGGAGCAATATATATATATATATATATATATATATATATATATATATATATATATATATATATATATCTGCTATTTCTCCCTCCTCATCTGCATATGCTAACTCTATAGCTTCTTGCAAGGTGAGACTACGTCTGGAAGAAAAAAATATCTTCATTTTATCAGGATCCTCAGATGACCACGGAAGCGCCCATCGTGACCATACGGTAACACGTCACAAACACTCATAATGGTGGTCACTTACAAATATTATTATAAACTCTACATATTCTAAAAGGATAGTTCAACCTTCTTCCTTCGAAATAACATGAAATGATTCAGACCCTATTCGAAATATTCTCAATAAAATAACTTACTCTAATTGAAAGTCCATTTTTCCACCATACGTATTATAACCACAATAGATGCATCAATTTCACAACACATACACTGATCACTTTCTGTTTGTTGTTGGGAAAAGTGATAATGGCACCCTCTAGTTGTGGGTAGACCAACAATTACTCATATTCGAGCCAGCAAGTTTGAAATACATGCCGTATAGCCGCTGTGACCGTTTGGTAACTGTGGGCGCTGGAGGGTTAAATTTTTAAAATTCTAGCTTTATATAAATTTCTAAAAGATTTTTACCAGAAAACCAGATTATAAACCCCTCAATGTGGATAATTCTTGCAAACGATCCAAAAAAAACTTGAAATTTCTAGGTGTAACCATTGAACTCTCTCTTGGTCTACGCATGTTCTTGATCTAAAAAAAATATCCCTTATTGAAATTTTATACAGACTAGTATATAGTATATAGAATTCATTTTCAAACAAATTAAAAGACTAGGTGTAAGCACATAACTTTTGTATTGTATACGACACTAGGGTAAACACAATAAACGTAATTAATTTTCATTGAATTCTCAACTCATATACCTTTTTTGATAATTAAGGTACTACCTGCAATTATCATTATACCTAGATCCATATAATTAATGGTACAAACAGGTGAACACAGGTAGCATCTATTGACTTTCAATTATGACATTCTCAAATTAATATTTTTCAAGCATTCAGAGCCGTAATCGGAGGTTTTTCCTGAATGATTTTAAATAATGTCTGAAATAAGCTAAAAACATATTATTTAAACAACTATAAATGATATATGACGTATTTCAGAGAAAAAGATGGTTTTGAATTTTGTAATAAAAATAACATGAAGGTTCTTTGGAAACGAAACGTCGTAGTGAAGATCTGTAAACATCATCTTGTAAATCTCAAAAGGTGGCAATGAAAATGTATTTTTTGATATCTTTTAAAATAACGTCAGAAATAAATAAAAACAAATATCGAAAATTTTACTTTATTCAAAATATCTCGAAATCCTTAAAAGTTACCCCACTTCTGAAAACTCCATATAAAAGGCCTTTGGATTGTGCAACGTTTCTCTAATTTAGCCAACATTTTAACTCCAACCGTTTTTGAGATCCTAATGCTATCCCATCCTTATCTTGGTATATTAAGCTTTTCAACAATTTTATTATACGAGGATGTATTGATATCTAGTTAGCCTAGACCAGTTCCCTGCATAAACAAAATATTGCGTTACCATAGCAACGAACAATAACTTATTAGAAGTGTCAGTATAAAGTTTGACGTCAAAAAAGTAAACCACAGTTACGCAATGAATTAAAAGAAAAAATATGTCCACCGAAATTGTGAAAATCGAAAAGTATCGAGCCATCATCAAGTACCTGTATTTAGAAGGGTTAAGAGGTAACCAGATTTACGAAGATATGCTTAATACCCTTGGTGATCAGTGTCCTTCGTATGCGACCGTGAAAAATTGGACTGCAAGCTTCAAAAGAGGTAAATTTTCCATTGAAGATGAAGACCGATCGGGAAGGCCAGTTTCAGTGTCAGTCCCCGAAAATATCGATTCAGTTCATGACATGATTTTAACATACCGTCGAATTGGGCTAAAACGGATATCTGAAGCACTGAATATTTCATACGAACGCGTTCATCATATAGTTCACGTCAATTTGGACATGAGAAAAATTGCTGCAAAATGGATCCCCAAATGTTTGAATGTTGACCAAAACTGTGCAAGGGTAGTAGCATCGCGTTCGATCTGTGCTCGATTTGAAAACGATGTTGACTTCTTAAACCGAATTGTTACTATGGATGAGACTTGGGTACATTTCTACGATCCAGAAACAAAGCAACAATCGATGGAATGGCGACACTCCAGTTCTCCAAGACCTAAGAAGTTTCGTGTCCAAAAATCTGCTGGAAAAGTTCTTGCTTCAGTTTTTTGGGATTGCCATGGAGTAATCATGATTGATTTTTTGAACAAGGGTAGAAAAATAACCTGAGATTACTATTCGACATTACTGACCACTCTACGGGAAAAACTTAAAGAGAAAAGACGCGGAAAGCTATCCAAAGGTGTTTTGTTTTTGCAGGACAACTCCCCTGCACACAAATCTCATGTTGTCATGCAAAAAATTCGTGATTTAGGGTTTGAATTACTAGAACACCCCCCTTATTCACCAGATTTGGCACCGTCCGACTATCATCTCTTTGCTCAACTGAAAAAAAATTCTTCCAACGAGGGAGCAACAAGAAGAAACATTTTTTTTGAAAGGTCTAGAGACGTTGCAGGTTCGCTGTAATAAATGTATCCAATTAAGAGGAGAATATGTTGAGTAATAAAATAATTTGACATGAAAATTTGGTTCTATAATAGGCTGAGCATTTTCAATATATCCTCGTATTCACTCACAGATATGACTATTTGTTCGTCTCAAGTTAGAAAAAACACATGCCAAATAACAATTTTAAGACAGTTTCTATTTATTTAGATTTTTAAAATGCTTTAATATGTCCAATAAATTTAAATTTAGTCTTGAAGGCCTTTTTCGCATGGATCCTTTTTGGCTAGAAGCTGCTTTATGATGGTCTCAGGGCTGTCTTGAAGATCATTTGATTTTATTTGAAATTTTATTGTGTAGTTTTAAAGCGATCTTGAAGATCGGAATAAGAGCGTTAATGTTACTTGGGATAGCTGATACAGCTTTTTACTTAAACAAAATGTACTAATGAAAAAAAAAAATGTTATACATGATTCGAGCTTAGTCATAACAGGATAGACTTATCATTATTTGCAGACCTACGTTCTAAATGTAAAACTTGACATGAAATTTATTTGACAAAAATTGAAGTTAGTGAATCATTATTCAAGAATAAGTGAAATCCAGAACAGCACATTACCGCAGTCTTCTATTGTGATTTCATCCACATTTTCTTTAGTTTTCAGTAAGTTGTTTTTTTTTCAGCATCAGAAGCTCATTTTGATACAGATTCAAACTCCGACGAAGAAGAAGATGGTGGTTGCTGTTACTTTGGGATGGGTTCGAGTATGATTATGCCCAGCACACACGACCGTACTCCATCCAGAAGAGAGGAAATGACGCTTCCTAGAGAGGGCGCTAGAAACCAGGCTTCTCCCGGGGTGTATTTTTTGAATCCTCTCAGAGGCTTAGGCGAAGGGGCGCTGGAATACGCAAATTATAACAGGCAATTTTTTTCAGTGTTCAATTTAAGGAGAAGAAAACTGTAATTCACAAACAATGAGCTTATGACTTTAGGCATAAGATGTCCGGAGGACTGCTCACTGCTAAAATCCTATACAATAGGAAAAGTTGGGTCGAAAGTCCATCAGAAAACAACTACTTTCCTGGCTAATGCCACGTCGAACATTGAATTACATCTGATGAAATTTCCGTGCAGAGTTCCTACAAGGTTATCTCTGCAATTGCTTGTTGCATGGGAATGTTCATCGAAACATTCGGACCACCTATATATCGATTTCGGGGTGTTGCCCCTCATCAGTATAGGGTAGGTCTAGCAGTCAATAACTAATGACTGCAACGAATGAATCGATAACCAAATCCATTTCAAGACCGAAACTGAGATCGCGCCCGCTGAGTTTCGGTCTTTAAATGGGTTTGGTTGTCGATTTATTCGTTGCAGTCATTAGTTATTGACTGCTAGACCTACCCTATACTGATGAGGAGCAACACTCCGAAATCGATAAATAGGTGATCCAAATGTATCGATGAACATTCTCATGCAACATGCAATTGCAGAGATAACCTTGTAGGAACTCTGCACGGAAATTTCATCAGATGTAATTCAATGTTCGTCGTGGCATTAGCCAGGAAAGTAGTTGTTTTCTGATGGATTTTCGACCCAACTTTTCCTATTGTATAGGATTTTAGCAGTGAGCAGTCCTCCGGACATCTTATGTCTAAAGTTCAATTTAAGGTTACCTCGTTGAAATTTTGAATATTTCTGAAAATCGATAAAATCAAAAGTAAAAAAAAAAACGGATACAGTATGTGATACAGGTTCGGATAGAATTCTTCTATACATAGGAAAGTAAGAAAAACCATAAAGAAATATAAACTCACCGGCAAAAAAAACGGCCACTAAAAACTAACTCTAAATTCGAAGTTCGCTTCCTCTCGAACCGCTCCTTTGATTTTTATGTTTCTTTTTTTAAATTGTAGAATAATTCCTTAGTAACTTTATTCAGATTTGAATTTGATCATATACGGGGTGCATCAATAAGACGAAGTTTCTTTTCCAAAATTTGAAACACCCTGTGGAGTGCAACAACTATAGCAGCTGTTGTCAACTGACATCTCATTGAACCCTCATCTTTTCTGAATATTTTGTTTTTTAATCACGACATTATCTCTATTTTTACTGGAGATACACTGTTTTAAAGCGGACACCTCGAACGAACCAGTGAAAACACAACAAATAAACAACGAAACGCAAGTTTAATTCGAAAACTAATAAAAATATAAAAATTTAAAAAACAAAAACATATTTCAAGGGGCTAATATCTAGTGTGCTCCCCCCGCGCCAAAATGACTTCATTCAGTCGATGTTGCATTGAATCAATAAGGTTTGTAAGAAATTCTTGTGGAATGGCACCAAATTCTTCCTGAAGTGCAATTCGCAGATTATGAAGGGTGTCTGGTAAAGCAGGTCGGCGACGAATGCGCCTTTGAAGTTGATCCCAGAGATGCTCAATTGGATTGAGAACAGGACTGCAAGCTGGCCAAACTATTTGTTCAACACCCACTTCGTCCAAATATTCGTTAACTACTCGTGCCACGTGCGGTCGCGCATTATCTTGCATTAATACGAAGCCGTCTCCGACAAAATAAGAGCAGGGCACAACAGCGTTTAGGAGAATATCTTCGATACCATATACTGATTCCAGGCATCCTGGTATACCAAGGGTATCGGACACATAACGTTGACTTCGGCCATCCTCAATTAAGGCCACAATAGGAGCAACGTCCGTCACAGATAAAGGCATTTTTTGATTTCAAAACCATTAATAAGCTCTCAGTGTTAATGTTTCCGCGTATGCCGCCTTGATTATTTACACGTAGAAATTTCTGCCTGCGAACACTTTTTCCGAGCCGTTCGCTTTCAAAAAGTGTATCTCCGGTAAAAACAGATATAATGTCGTGATTAAAAAAAATAAAATGTTCAGAAATGATCAGAGTTCAATGTGATTTTAGTTGACAACAGCTGCTATAGCTGTTGCACTCCACAGGGTGTTTAAAATTTTGGAAAAGAAACTTTGTCTTATTTTTGCACCCCGTATATGCTCAAATTCAAACCCGAACAAAAATTTCTGACATAACATCGTTACTGAGGAATGAATCTACAATTTAAAAAAAAAAAAAACATCAAAATCAAATGAGCGGTTCGCGAGGAAGCCAACTTTGAATTTGGGGCCATTTTTAAGTGGCCGGTTCTTTGCCGGTGAGTGTATATAAATAAGTTCTCTATATATAAAAGATTTTTTTCCGAATCTGTGTATTGTCCCATTGAAAAATAATATAAGGAGTGAATTTGTATTTTTTGCGAAAAAGTCTAAATAGTCCGTAAAATGGAGGCATGGAGTAATAAACCACTCAGATGCATCGATTCCATAGACGTACCATACTTTCTCGGTCGGATAGGTATAAGTACGAAACCCATAATCTTTCAAATGCCATCCCTGTAGGTACTGATAGAAGGGTATAAGAATTGGTTACACGCAAGAAATGCAGTAGTAGGTACTCAGTATCGCTGGTACATAGTGCATTCTGGAAATTATTTGTGTGAGCTTCTGTGTTTAGCTTGTGTATATAAAATAAGATTCAAGGATTATGAATGTTGAACAAGGACCATCAAAACGGCCAGAATTGAGAGCATTATCTTTAAAAGAAAAAACATTCATTGTAAAATACCAACAAAATTGCCAGTGCAAATGAGACTGTTAAAAAAGCATCTTCTATGTTGTGCATAGCGAATTCAACCATCTATAAATTAATGAGAGAAAAGAAAAGTGGAACTCTTCAACCACCAAAAATATCTCCGTTTCGACCACAGATCACGACAGACGAATCGTTGAGGTATTTGGAACGATACGGACTTTATCTATACCAAACATAAGAAACAATTTGCACTGATAGATAAACGAGATATTGCGATGTGGAGAAGAGACTATTCTTACAATATTAACAGGTCTATTCACTATCTTCTTGCAAAAGCTTTGTGATTTCCAAATCTCTCTTGGCTTGATAAAATGGTTGAAATATTATTTATCTGGATGGACTTTTCAAGTAAAAGTCGAAAATACTGTCTCTGACAGGAGAGCAATTGAGGCTGCGGTTCCACAGGGGGCGGTATTGTCACCTTTGCTTTATAGCCTATATACCAGCGGCATGAAGGTCTATCTTTTCGCTGATGACACTGCTTTGCTTTCTTCGACACTCAACCACCAAGCCGGTCTTGTTTTATTGCAAGATGCGATTGACATGCTTCAGCGGTGGTATTTGAAGTGGAAAGTGAATCCGATCAAGACTCAGGCGATTTCGCTGGGGAGAGGTATTAGACCGCCTCACAGCAGCGTTAGGGTTTCAGGCAGTGAGATTAACTGGTCCACACGAGTCAAGTACTTAGGTATTATTCTGGATCGCCGGCTCACCTGGACTCCTCATATTGAAAACGTCAAACCAAAAATTTTGTAAAAATAAAATAATTCTACCCTTCAATATGCAAAATGGTGTTTTAACCTGTCATTATGTATGCTTCAGCAGCCTGGGGCCATACTAGTCAGTCAAATATTCTAGTTATTGAAAGACTGCAAAATAAAATTTTGAGAATGATTACGAACGGCCCATGGTATGTGCGTAACGTTCGTATACAAGATTTGGGTCTTGTCACTATCCAAAGTGAGATCAGAGCGCACACTCAGAGGGTATTCGAATGGGCGGAAGCTTCTCAGGGCCGCAGTAGATTATACTATTGACGAACCGACTCGTTTCAAACGACCTAGGCATTCTTTGGAATGACGGGTCTACCCACAGTTTCTTGTTGCACTGGTATTAATAAGGGAGTTTTCATCAGATTTTAAATTCCTCAGTAAACCTTTTCGAGTAGAAGCTAGAGTGCAGTGTTTTCACCGGTTTTTCCCGGGCTGTACTTCAATTCAACTTCGTGTCACTGTCAAATTAACCAAATGTGAATGTTGAAAATATTTGAGTAGTAAGAGTAAGGGCACTTATGTTGCCAATTCAAAAATTTACATGAGAAGATCCAAATATATATTCACTATCTTTTAACGATATCGTTAGCAGTCGTTATCAAGCGATAATCCGTTGAATAACGATAAAATCACAGAATCGTATTCACTATCTGTTTCTTCATAGTTATTTAACGATGTCATTGGCGAAAGAAAATAAGATCGCAGCGCCACCTATAGCAAGACTTTGAACTACGAATCACGGACAAAGGTTTTTGACTTTACACGTGTTTATATGGCGTTTTGACGATCTGTACTCCTATTTTCAAACAATTTGTGAAAATTTGTGATTTCTATAACTAAAAAGTGATTGTGTTTCTATTGAAAGACTCTAAAGAACGTTTCAGTAAGGTGATTCAAAGGTATTTCATCTCCGATTAGTTTTGAATGCTTCTGCAATTCAACGTTGTATGGCGTTTTGATGATCTGTTCTACTATTTTCAAACAATTTGTGAAATTTTGTGATTTCTTTACCTGAAAAGTTATTGTGTCTCTATTAAAAGACTTGAACGATAGTTTCAGTGTAGTTTACAAATATTTTACTTGTTTTTGGAGGTCATGATTTGCGATCAATTATTGATCTGATTGATTCATCAGTCTCTTTGTCAAACAAGCATATACTTCGATATTATTTAGCTTGCCAATTTTCAGTTTCAAAATCCATGCTTTCCTTTGGTCAATTTCTTCAATCTGGTCGAACCAATTGGTGATTTTTTAACCTTGCTTTTATTTTTGGGGGAAATTTGTGATATCCCACATTTTCCTTCTTGCCATATGTCCTGCATCCTGGGACTGAACAACTAGGATTGTATTTTCCCATATTTGGCAGTCTATCAACAGTATAAATCAAAAAAACACGAACGGAAACAGAAAACGAGTATGGAAATATCCTTAATCAACAGAACGAATCAGATCAATAACTCACAAATCATGACTTCAAAAAACACGTAAAATATTTGTAAACTACACTGAAAGTATCGTTCAAGTCTTTTAATAGAAGCACAATAACTTTTCGGTTAAAGAAATCACAAATTTTCACAAATTGTTTGAAAATAGGAGAACAGATCATCAAAACGCCATGCAACCTTGAATTGCAGAAGCATTCAAAACTAATCGGAGATGAAATTCCTTTAAATCACCTGACTGAAACGTTCTTTAGAGTCTTTCAATACAAACACAATCACTTTTTAGTTAGAGAAATCACAAATTTTCACAAATTGTTTGAAAATAGGAGTACAGATCGTCAAAACGCCATATAAACACGTGTAAAGTCAAAAACCTTTGTCCGTGATTCGTAGTTCAAAGTCTTGCTATAGGTGGCGCTGCGATCTTATTTTCTTTCGCCAATTGCCAAAACATCGCTGAGCAGACTCTATTTGGCTGTCGTAACTGTCAACGAAAATAGCTGTGTTCAGCAAAAAATAATTTTCACTCGTTTCTTGCAGAATTTAAATAGTATTGAAATAGAAATGGATCAGTTCGAGCAGGACGTGTTGGTTTTAATCCTAGAAGAACTGCGAATAAGGTATTCTGATGATTTTTAAAGGTTAATCGGATCACGTATCTGTCGTTCCAGTAGAGAGTGGAATCGGAGATTCAATAGGTAGTTGAGGAACATCAGCAACCCTTTCGAGACTCCAGAATAAAATTTCTGCAAAGATTTTATAATAATTCGAGAACTAGTTTGGGAGTTATTCAATGAAATGAGCTATCACTTTGCAATGTCCTCCAGGAACACGAGGATACCTCCTGTGATACAAATAAACAAAAAATTGTAAATTTCCATTCAATAACCAATTGCACAGATTTTTTTAGCATTGCAATTCTTTTTTCATGGAAATCACTAGATGTCTATGGTAAAGATAAACCGTGTGTCATGTTCCAGTACAGGGGTTCTATTCTCGAGTTTGTGAGTATGCGAATTCCATTTACTATTTCACACTAATACACATGAAATATGTATGTTTGTCTGTTTTTCTCGTGTGCGAATTGGAAGTCGAATTATTCGAGAATAGCCCCCCAGGTGTATTCACGAAGTATCAGAAATATTGGTTGATCATTTGGCCTTATATTTATATAAAATTCCCAACAGAGCTGTTCAGATTAGCTGTCCTAAGCTTCTTTGGGAATTTCTGGTTTACTTGGTTCGTACTTATTTGTACGAAACCACTAGTATTTTTTCCAATTCATCCAAATATATGGAAAATTGTTGCTTATATAATAGTTTTACTACTTTTTTTTTCTCATACGTATTCGTAATATTCACCAATTTCCATAGTTGATTCAAATTCCCATCAAATAGTCAAATAACTGCCGGTAGTTTCAAAATTTTGTCGCAAAACATGAATTTACGTGTTAAAAATTCAGGTTTGTCGTTATTCATTTGGTAACAACTGAAGCCGTAACGATAGTGTTTACAGAATACGAATTTTTGAATTGTCGTTTACATTGACGTAATCGTAAATTGCTGGTTAATCAACGACTCGTTAAATAACGACTTTTTAGAGAATAGACCTGTAAATGATCCCAAAACGAAGATCGCCGCATTTATTACCTGAACGAAACGTGGATAAACCATCAGGTATGGGTAAAAGATTAATAATCGTTCATATAGGTAATAGATATTGTGCCGGGTGGCAATACCTAGCCAATGAAGAAAACAGTTGTTTGCTGTTTTTATAAACGTTCTACATCAACATTTTTTACGAACCCCCTGCATGGATTTTGCATACTAAATGAGGATTTATTACTCTGCGCCTTTAATTTAGAGACTTTTGAACTTTTCTGAATTTGGACTTTCGGCTATCATCATTTTGTCTTCTTTACAGAACTAACAATTACAATGCCTTTCAACGTTCAAGCAGGCCTTCGAACAGGAACCCCAAACAAAATTCGAACAACTCTACGAAAAAAAGACATATAGAAAGTGATAGCAGTGACAGTGATTCAGATCCAGGTCTAAGTAAAAAACCAAAAAGAAATGAATCGTCTGATCTAGACGGTCTCAGCAGTGAAGCACAAGCTGTGTTGGTAAATCAACTAGTAGAGAGTGCAGACGATGTTAGAAATCGTATAGAGAGAATAATGGGAGAAAATGGCATGGCACCTCCTATTTATAGGCGAATATCTTCTGATAAGTAAGTTGTTTTTTATTTAGTGACCTTCTTCTAACAATTTGCTGATAGGCAGTAGTCTTTCTTATAGACCACAAGCCCAGGCAAATTTTCAGGGGGTGATTTTATACACCACAAGTCATATACAGGATGTTTCTTAGGTAAGTACGTGTAGAAACTTCAGGAGCACGTTGCTGACGTCGAAATAAGAAAAAAATTCCCATAAACACATGTCCGCAAGTTATTCGTTTCTAAGATACAGAGTGTCAAAATTTAATTCTTATATTTGTTTTATTGTTAATAAATTCCAAAATATTCGTGATATTTGAGTGAGGTTTGGTATCTGGGATGATTTTTCAATGACAAAATCAAATTTTATGTTGATTGTGAAAAAACTAATTTTTAATTGGATTTATTTTAAATTTGAAAATCAGTTTTGGAAATAAAACAGACCGCAAAACAGAATTGAAAAATAATAATCATAATAGCGTCTTTATTATCCTTTCCAGTTGTTTTTTAATAACATTATATTATATGCATAAAACATAATTGCATAATAGGCGGAGTTCAGCTTACAAAGTTGAAAAATATTGATAAAAATGAAGTATAGTTAGTTGTTCATATTAGCTGCTCTTTTCGAATTTTACCAACATTATTGTTGTTTGTGCTAAAAGCAAATCTAATCCAAGCAAGATCAAGGACGGACTAACTATATCTATAACAAACCCACGGACACTGCAACCTCGAATATCAGAAAAACAAAAGAAATGAATAATATAAATAATATATAGGTGAATCGGAAAAAAGGGGCGCAATACCCAAGATTCCCAAGATCTCCTCCCACAGGAAAACCGACGGCACTGACATCATCAATAAACCAAAATCTAAAAAAAGAATGAACCAGCCGAAATTTGCAGACAAGGAAAATGCATCACTGTTTCTGAAAAATGTGGTGTACACCCATTACAAAACTGAAGACTCCGCAAATTTTCCGAAATTTGCAGACATGATTCGGCACAAGGGTTAAGTTCGAAAAACGAGGTCCACCCAATACAAATCTGAGGACGCAGCAAATTTCCTGAAATTTTCGGACAGGACACAGCAAGGAACACTGAATTCGAATAATAAGGTCTTCGAGGAATCCACCCAACAAAGACCAGAGGCACTGCAACTCTCACCAAATTCACTGAATTCGAATAACGAGGTCACCGAGGTCTCCACCCAACAAAATTATGGAGGCACTGTAAATTCCACCAAAATCCCAGACAGGACTCAGCAGAGGCCACTGAATTCGAATAACAAGGTCTCCAGCCAACAAAATTCTACCAAATTCGTAGACAGGACTCAGCAGAGGCCCACAGTATTCGAAAAACGAGGTTCCCGAGGTCTCCACCCAACAAAATTATGGAGGCACTGTGAATTCCACCAAATTCATCCCCATCATCACTTTGTTGAATTTGTAGTATCTCTGGTTTTTTGTTGGGCGGAGACCTCGGGGGCCCCGTTTTTCGAATTCATTGGCCTCTGCTGTTTCTGTCTACGAATTTGGTTGAAGTGGTAGAGCCTCCGGTTTTTTTGTTGGGCTGAGACAATGAAGACTTCGTTATTCGCATTCAGTGGCCTCTGCTGAGTCGTGTCTATGATTTTGGTTGAATTTGTAGTGTCTCTGGTTTTGTATTGGGGGGAGACCTCGTTATTCGAATTCAATGACCTCTGAAGAGTATTGTCTGTGAATTTGGTGAAAGGTAGAGTGCTTCCGATTTTGGTTGGATGGAGAACTCGAGGTCTTCATTATTCGGTTTCAACGTCCCTTGCTGTTCTGTCAACAAATTTCAGGAAATTTGTTGCGCGCGCCCTCAGATTTGTCTTGTATGGAGACCTCATTGTTCAAACTCAACACTCCGTACTGAGTTATGAGTGCAAGTTTCAAAAAATATAATAGAAAAGTTTGAACCGAAATTATTATAATAATTATTAAAAAAGGAATTGGATGTTTTTCACCATCATGAATCATGACTTTGTATATGTCTCATCAATGCTGACTTTTTACTATAAACCTCATGTTTAATGTCTTGATAAAGAAAATAAACATTTCCGAAAGCTTGACCAAATAACAAAGAGTGTTCTTTTAAACAGCCCAGTATTTTGACTGCATCCTCAAGATCCAACCGTATTTTTCCTCAACTAGTCAGTCAAGACTACCCTCCGCCTCATACATATTATATATATTCTATATCTCTAACGTAGATAGTACAGTAGATACATAATTCACTATTGAAGAGAAATAAATCACAAAATTATCTCCACAACGAACAACAGATGTAATAATAATTAATATTATTAGAAATCCGGCTATCCGTAATATAGCTACATAATGCATTGATCCACATTACCACAATTAATACCAGATAACAATTAATAATCCTGTGAGCTATTTCGCAGTACTCCGAATAATGTTGAGATTTGGCAACAATGCATAAGCAGTAGGTTTGGCCGTTGTATATTCGTTAGATATTCCAGCAGAAAACTGTAATTTATTTGAAAATTTCACACCTCACTTTTAGAGAGAACCAAAACATTTGTTCTTATTTAGATGCCATGGCAACCCAAAAAATTTCCGGAAATTTTTATCCTCCTGGGTACCCTGGCCGAAATTAATAAGTGGAAATTTTTCTGTCAAATATTTGACAGGTGATAGTTTCTATTTTGCTTTGATGTACAAATGGAATTGTATTTTTCATTTGAAATGAGATAATATTTCATATTTATGTATTTATTAAATATTTCGAATGTGTCTGAATATTTTTTTCACGATAATCGCAGAATTTGCAAATTCTGAAACAAATTTCAGAAACACTTCAATACACCAGTTGTCTACATGTAAATCAAAGGCCCCGTGGCGAGTCGGTAAAGTGTCCGCCTCGTGGTCGTGTGGTCACTAGTTCAATTCCCAGTGGAGCAAGAACATTTTTACTTTTTTGTTGATTAAATTTAAAAAAATCAAATTGAAATTTTGTTAAGTGTGTTTTACATATCAATATTTTCATGCATCTTTTTTGTACTATGCATATAAATAGTTCAGGTGAACCATAGTTAGTTATTTCTTATGAATTGTTGGATATATTTTGGTGTAAAATTTTCTTACCGAATCCCCCGCGTGCTTGAATTAATTGCAGGAAATTTATCTCGTATCTCGGAAATTTTTCGAGTACATGAATTTTTTAAAAAATTCATGTACTCGAAAAATTTCCGGCAATAATTCAAGCACTTGGGAGATTACAAGTGAAAATATTATAAAAGATCGCTGTCACTATGGTATGAAAAACATAGAATAGAATAGAACTTTATTAATCCATAAAATACCATAATTACATGGTGTTGGACAAGTCAACTATAAAGAAAAGATATTTTTCAATAAAAGCACATAAAAAATATAGATAAAATACAATAAATAATAATAGTTAAAAAAATATCTTGTCAGTGCCAACTTACAGTTCAGGAACGCGAAATATTTGACTTTATATGAACCTTAATTACTTAGAATTTGTAGAAATTAATAAATAAATTTAAAAATTCAAATTGTCTCCTTGATGACCAACTTCATCTCAATAATTCGCCTTTGTTGAATTTATTTTCTTAATAAGTAATTATAAAGGAGATTTCTAGATACATTGTATTGCTATCAATAAGTTTTGTGAATTCTGGGAATACGAGATTAGATTAGGTAGATTCCCATCTACATTTTCTTGTTCTCAACTGCAATAACTCTGACTGTTTCAGTGACGAAAATGAGCTTGCTAATGAAGACATGGATGTATCCCAAAGAGACAGAAATTCTTCATTTCCATCGACCGACAGTCCTAAAACCCCACATGACAAGCTGCGACGAAAGACATCATCAACGGACGATAACGAAAGTAATTGTTCAGTTCCCGCTGATCATAGTAATACATTTTCCAAATGTAGTAAAAATTCAGCACAAACAAGAACTGATTCTCCAGGAAAAACTGACAGTAGTCCATCATGTTCCAGAATGGAAACAAATGCTACACAAATATCAGCGAATGATTCTAATATAAGCTTCGATGTTTCAACCACAGAGGTCGCTACTAATTCGACACAAACCCCAAGAACTGAAATCAACTCGACACAAACATCAACCAGTTTACCGTCTGGTGGTGCGAGTACCTCTAAAAGCAGAACCAGTTCAACACAAACAAGAAAGGGAGTTTCGAATGCGCTTGAAGAGGTCGATGGACCTTCATGTTCTCGAGAAAATATCTGTGGTTCTGAAAACGACGAGTCTCCACATCTATCGGACAACGATCAAGAGGATTCGTCGGGCGATAGTGACAATTCTTCGGTGAATGGACATTTGCCGATAAGGAAAAACTCTGATAGTGCGAATCTGCCCGGTAAAAGTCTGCCAAACCAGAAAAAAATAATTCAAAGGATAGAATATCGAGAGCCAGCACACAGGTAGGATTTTTTTTACTTTCCGTTTAATTTAATATTTTTTACGCGCAACATGAAGTGATATCTGTAGCTTGGAGGGGGTGAATTTTGGAAAAAAGTCTCATTTTGACTCCAGGAATACTTGTACAAAATTTTGCAATGAGTTCAATAAAGCGTTTCCAATTCAGAGGATACAAATTAAAGATAAAAAGCAATGGGTAACTCAAGGGATAAAGAATTCCTCAAAAAGTTTACGTTCTTCGCATTATATCAGAAAGTTTACTGATAGTGGTCACCCTGTCCAAATCAAAACATAATTCTGCTGTTTGGTCACAGAGGGCACTTGCAATTGCGTCCTCTGATATTTTGAGGAACTTTGCACAAGTATCTGTTAGATTTAATTCAATACCCGTCGTGGTCTTAGCCAGGGGAGTAGTTGTTTTCTGTCAGGTACTTGCCATAATAAGCCTACTTAGTAGGTGTATATGGGAGTAAAGGGTTCATCATCGGTCGGCAACGACTGTTCGTTATTACAAATATTTGTTGGGTGTATGAACACAAATTCATACAATCACGTTGTCTAAACAATTCGAAAATAATTGAATTTTATTTTATGGAACTTGCACTTGTAATTTTTTTTGCAGGATAGACCCCCCACGCAGAAATTACCTGATAATTGAAAATCAAGATCGAGTGCGGCAGAAGAGAAACATTTCTTTGAGGCGCTTGTCTCTGAGGGGCTACAGAAGAGTTACTGACCTCACACTGGAATACATCGCAAATCTAGAAATAGAATTGATAGATTTGACTTGTACAAGTGTTACCAAACAAGGAATTGAGAATTTTCTTGTTCATAATCCAAATTGTAGAGTCATTCACCCCTTCTATTGTACTTGCAAGCCCAAAAATCCTCTTCTTTAAAAAGTTATTTAACAAAAAATGTATTTATACTCGCCATTTTTAAATAAAGATTTTCATTATTCTAGTTTGATTAGTTAGTAAATTATTTCCTTCTTGAAAACCATAATTTGTACTTCTCAATAAGTAAACAATATCTATCAGATGTAGTTCAATGTCCAGCATGGCTTTAGCCGGGGAATTAGTTGTTTTCTGTTAGATATTACAAAAAAGTAACTTCGATTTATCATAGGTTTTTTCCATTTCTAGAGGAGTCATGTTTTGGTTCTCTTTTCAAAATGGTTGTATGTATGGACATACCAGCATGTTGAAGTTAATTTCTTCCCAAAAATGGTGTATGTTTCAGATATTCAACATACACCTCTGTTATTGGGTAGTATTCATAAAAGGTAGCAAATGCTTTACTACAGGTTTGTCTCCCTCATACCAATAAAATGAATACGTCTCTTTCAAGAAATTAAAGTAAAAGCATTTACTCAAGGTTTATGCTTACAACCCATTGTTCCTGAACATATCAATGCACATATACCTTTGTAATTTATTTAATATCATGCTTTAAATAGAAATTCTATTAGTAAAATGAGTTGGTTCACTACTTCATTATCTGGGTTTTTTAGGATAATGACCATCATTTATTATTTACACGCTAGTAAAAAGTTCATCACCAGGTATGCTTTTTTGAAAAATAAATGTTATATAACAATTAAGATAAAATAATATAACAATATTATAACAATTAGTTTAAAAACTGTTACACTTGTGTGAAAAAATACAATTTTAGTCAGTCTCAACTTTTTTCACAGGCAAATTGAACTTGGCTGCCTTCTCCTGTAATGCTTCAATTAGATTTTTCTTTAAATTTGAATCCTAATTGTCTTAGGTTCTCCTTGGCTTCTTGTATTTCCTGAAAAAAATTATAATCATGTACTTATGATTCAATGAATTGGAATGGATATTGACAAAACTGACCAAACTATCAATGTGTGGCTACAAGAGATTTGTTTTTAAGCTATAGGGTGTAAGAGAAAAGTTAATGGCAAGTTTTTTTTACATCAACATGACTATTAAGTTTCAATACGTGAATGCCCAATTCTTTGGGGAAAGAATTAGATAAGGATAAGGAATGGCAATTAAAACATCTCATGGCATTGGCAGATTTGAAGTAATGCTGATCCAATCAATATTAGGTAACTGAAAAGAGATCATACATACATTTTGTAACTGAATTGCTGCCTCTTTGCAATCATTGAATGTATAAACTCTGTATAGCACCACGCTCGCCGCATATAACTGAAAAAGATAAACAGGTATCACCATATTATACAGGAAATAAAGTACTGTACATACCCCAAATAGTATAACAAAAATTACTGGAGAATAAAATACAAAATCATAATTTTCTCGACCATTAACCATATAAAACCAAATAGCCAGAAGAATGCCTAGGCCAGAAAGCCATTCTTGAAGTTTTGTCATATTTCTACGAATCTTCACGATTTTTCGGAACCCTGCGATTCTTCAAGTTTATGACGTTTCCATTGACATAACCTTATTTGTTATTTCTGTCTTCTTCTTAAACCAAGAATGGTGTTGCTCAATTAGAGCAGTCTCACCAGCACCCTCCCTCCTACAAAACAAATCTATTATGGGTACGTTCAGTTAATGAAAAACCAAGCCGAGGGAGCTGATCTCGGTTTGTATCTCGTGATCACAGAGCTAATCGAGCAAA
Organism: Chrysolina oricalcia; assembly: GCA_944452925.2. NCBI lineage: Eukaryota > Metazoa > Arthropoda > Insecta > Coleoptera > Chrysomelidae > Chrysolina > Chrysolina oricalcia. Next base: position 839,394 of record OX101810.2, read on the forward strand.
AAGTAATTAACGAATGATATTTTGCGATCTGCCACCTGTCACATCCGATTTTCGTTATTGCAGTAGATTGAACTTTGAAAATATATGGAGCACAATCTCAATCAATAATTTATTGTACTGTGATTGGAAACCAGAAAGACTACATTCTGCATTAACTACAATTAAAACACTCAGGAAGTGACAGCTAACAACAAATCAAATACATTCACTCTGCTTCCCTATCGATCGCTCACTCGGAAAATTATAATAACGAACGCAGAGGTAATTAAACCGAGCTTGTCAGTGGAAAAAGAGCAAACTGATATTTAAAAAACGAACGCGCCTTATGTAATCAAGACTTCGTCCGTAACTTCGATCAATACAGGTGTATTGATCGAAGGAAGACTTTATCCGTTGATTACTATGAAAATAATCGATGCAAGGTACGTTCCAAAACACAAACGTTAATAACATATCATTCAGCTTGGGTACCGGAGTAAAAGGCCTATATTTCCAACATAGAATTTGAATTAGCAATGCACCTGTATTACGGCAGAAATTCACACTCCAAATGTGTAACATGACTCCTTCCTATACCACGCACACGGTCTGGAGTTAAATACCAAGGATGGAACCACGTAACTTGTATCGCATTGCGATCGCGAAGCGAAAGTAGCGAAATGATTGAAACGAAGAATCACAAAAAAATTGCAAATATTCGCAAGGGTATGAACGAGCCTTAATACAGAAGAGTCGCTTTCCGGAAGCTTCTATTCTTGTACTGATCCCTTACTGAACCCCAACTGAACTGAGCCGTTTATGATGTAGTTTCGATTAACTCCGGTTAGCTCCTGAAGTGACCTCAGAGACCACGAAAAATTATGTTTCAAATAAATAGTATACATTTGATTTAGTTCAGGTTCAGTTTGTGATCAGTTTTGGGGTAACAAGCTCTCAATTGGAAAGCGCCTCTGAATACAAGGTATTTTAATCGGAACAAATTTTTAGGTGGTCCATGAAATCACTCCAGTCGCTAACCGAGTGCTAATCATTTGGGTCTCATTTCATGTTAGTTACAGCCACAGAACTATATCTCTGGATATAGTTCTGTGGTTACAGCCCACAACAAAACAATATCTGTCAGTTTTCAGTCTCGCCAACCAAACGCGTCAATGTCAAACAACATTGATAAAATGATAAATATTTTGATAAGGTTGATGACATATATTTGAATTTTATTTTTGTATCTAAAATGATTTATTTGAAATTTTCAGTATAGGTGTAGTTTAGTCAATACATAATGTATGTGCATTCTTAAAATGATCAACCAGGGTAACTTCACGGTAAACTTTCCTTTGTAATCAATCTCTTTCAGTAAAGTATAAAGAAGAATCAAAGTGCATCATTTGAATACAATCAAAAAGTAGTACTTAAAGGATTAACGGATGAATGTAAAGTAGATAGATCTACCGAAAAAAACTGTTCGTAATAATGAATGCTGTGAGATTTGTTCCAAAAGGTAAATCTATATTCTTCGGTTCTCAGGCAGACAAATAATGATGTTTTTTTAGGTGGTATCAAAAAATCACCTGAAGATATTGAATGTTTCAAGGTTCAAATACAGCGAATTGATGGATCTATTGTTAAAGTGCCAAATGATCTTTCATATGTGGACATTACAATACCAGAAGGAAATTTCAACATAATCAAGTATGTTTCAGATCATTACTCATAACCATAGTTCTAACTCATATCTGTTGCTAACTGCCATTCTGTGTATACCTGTATTTTTGAAGTAATAACTGATTGTTATTTTCATTTGAGGTGAACAGTCTGATTAACAGCACTTTGAAACTGATCTTTCAGACACAGTTTGCTTGTTCATTGAATTTGTAAAAAGGGGGTGTGCCTGTAGATGATGACGATGTAGATGATGACCCTGTAAAATGTTTGGAAATGTCCAATGCTTTTATCAAATTGTACTTCCTGAGGTACACCAACAGGTACACAGGTTTGAAAAGTTTACCAAAAATTGTCCATTTTCTTTACAACACAATGTAGGAAATCTAGGACAGCTAAAATTCTGGTTGTTGCAGTTATATATTCATACAGTAAAATTTGTAATCAAATACATAATTAAAATAAAAATGTATTTCTCATAAATCCATTAATAGATTGCTTGCTCTCAGCCCTCATATTTCAAGCAAGATGCAAATAGAAAAAAGTATGATTCTCTATTTGATATGTTTGGCCTAGTTAATTGTAGATTACACTCAAATTGGTCATTTTCTTGCTTAAATGAGATATTGGTAGTAAACTTCATTTCTATACAATGAACAAAGGAAATTTTGTATTAGTTTTGATGTGAATTAAGCAATTGATAAGCCATGATTATCTCTATTGAAGTGTATTGTAATGTCATGATGTTGTTTTTTTTTTTCAATAATATGCACCAACTTGTTAGCAACAAACCATATTTTGCAAATCTGTATTGTTGAAGATTTCAATTAGATTTAATCTTCAAGTTGACAAGTGAAGTAATAACTTCCTAACAAACAAGAAACTTGAAGTTGATAGTCATTGTCATGTGATAAATGAAATAAAAAAAAGAGTTTTTAATGCCTAATTGTGAATGCTTTTATTATATAAAAACTTCAAACAATGATAAGAAATAATCCAGTAATAATTTCACTGGAGTTTAAGGAGTTACTTTTCTTTAGTTACTGTATTTTTTATTAGAAGATGGAGCTAGTTGGTGAAAATATGAAATATATGTTGATTGAAAGCATTGTTTATAGACAAACAATGTTGAAAGATTGATTTTCTGAAGGAAATTCATTTCTTGACAAGGTGTTTTGGTTGTTTCAACTTGTCAACCAGGTCAACATTCCACAATCTGAAAATAAAAATATGTAAATTCAAGGAAATTTGTACAAGTGTTTGAAGGGTTAATGAATTAATTTGACCCCATAAGTTGAGAATTCTTTTAATATATAAAGACTTTAATTAATAATAAAAAATAATCCAGTTTTCACTGTAAAAGGAGTCAGTTTTCTTTAGTTAGTGTATCTTCTTATTGGTAGATGGAGCTGGTTGTTGAAAAAAAAATGAAATATTTATTGAAAGTTTGATTTTTCAGAATATAAGAGTTTCGTGTTTTCTGAAAAAACATCGTTTTTTGACATGGTGTTTTGGTTGTTTTAACTAGGTCACTTTCCACAATCAGAAAATGAAATTTGTACTAGTGCTTGACGAGCAAATGAAACAGTTGCCCCGAAAAGTTAGGAATTCTTTTAATAAATAAAAACTTGAATCAATGATAAAATATATTCCTGCAATAATTTCACTAGAGTCAATGAGTCAGTTTTCTTTAGCAAGTGTATCTTCTGATTAGTACTAGTTGTTGTAAATATGAAATATTTGTTGAAAATTTGATTTTCTGAAGGGAATTCGTTTCTTGACATGGTGTTTTGATTGTTTTAACCAAATCTAAAATCCAAAAATATTTGCATTAAAGGAACCGTATAAAATGTGCACACATATAACAAAGGTAAAAATAAAAACAGCTAAAACTATCGGATACCGCCTCAAGGTAGGGAGTTTCGATTGCTCCGGAGTTTGGGCATATGGTTTGGGTTCGTTCCTGCCCTTCTGGGATTTCCAGCAGGCGGGCAAACCTGTCCTTTAGTTAGTAAATCTTCTGATCGGTAGATGGAGCTAGTTGTTCAAAATATGAAATAATAATAAATAATGAAAGTTTGATTTTCTGAAGGAAATTCGTTTCTTGGCAAGGTGTTTTGGTTGTCTTAACCAGTTCACCTCCCTCGACGTTAAAATGAAAATATGTAAATTCAGGGAAATCTGGACAAGTACTTGAAGGGCAAATAATCAGTTGGACCCGATAAGTTAAGAAGTCTTTTCATATATAAAAACTTTAAATAATGATTAAAAATATTCCAGTAATAATTTCACTTGAGGTTGAGGAGTCAGTTTTCTTTGGTTGTGTATCTTCTGATCAGTAGATGGAGCTAGCTGTATCATTTTTTTCTCAATAATTTCTTGGTGAACTGCGTTCTGGAGGCTCTGTTATGCTTGACTAATCTACTCTCATTCCAAGGAAACCCTTTTTTGGGATTGGAATATTCAAATGGGCAGTAACTCCGCAACAGGTGGTTCAGGTTAAATAAAAAATTGAATTTTTAATAAAAACACATAATCTCCCTTAAATGTGGAGGTTGAGGGTTGATTCAGCCTTTAACAAAATAGATAACGTCAGTTTCTCTTCTGTATCACCAGAATAGTCTCTTTCACTTGCTACAGTTGCGAGTTTTAAAATGATCAAATTCCTTTAAAATTCATCAAGGATTGCGTTATTCATCTGATAGATGTTTTTTAAATTCCTTGTAGTTTGCGTGTTTTTTTATCGCAATTTTGGCGGTGGGGAATGATGATTAAAGGTTGCATTAAGCAGCTGTTGCAGTTACTTGTTTTGGTTTATCACCTCTCTTCCCCCCTCAACCACATTAGCAAAGTGACTGATGTTTGATAACTGTGAAAGGAAAAATCATGTTTCGTTCAGAGGTATTTTTGGAATTCCTATCGTTCAAAAAATTGTAAGTAGTGATAAAAATCAGAAAATTTTACTCTATTGTCTCAGTTGGTCCTTAAGGATAACTGGATTTGAAGACAAAATGCTTCTTTTTGAACGTATGTCAACTTTTTTACTTTGTTTAAAAATGGTCTTTCCGGTTTTTATTTGAAATCTTTGTTTTAAAGTAACTTATTTTGATTTATTTACATTTTTTGAATCTATTGTGTGTTATTCGAGGATATATCTTTGTGATGACATATCTGGAAAGCTTATGAAATATGTAATATACAGTGTTCTTCAAAGAGTTGGCATCATATGGGAAAAACTTTGTTTTAAATTCGACTTGGGCATTAAGTTGTGTTTTGAAAAATTACCTACTCGGGTGTGGTCACGTGACTTTCGCTACTTGTCAAAAGTAATATTTTTTCAAAATATTCGCTAAAAATAGGCTCACTTATTCGAATTTGTATTGCAATTTTCACTTTTTGTCATCTTTTTGACAATTACGAAATTTCTGGAACATTAAAAAATTCTTAACTTCGACAAAACTGATTTATATCAGTAGCTCTAATATGCGACAAATTTTCAATTACGAATCATCAACAAAAATATGTTTTTCTCTAGAAAATGAGAACTACTGCTAAAAATTTCTGTTATCTTTGATGCAAAGTTGGCATATCTTCAAGCATTTAGGATAGAAATTGATTTAAGTGGATTTTTACAGTATTAAAATGATAATTCAGAACATTATAAAACTTCTTACGTATCAAACCAAAGTTTAAGATTATTTACGGTACAAATCTCAAATTTAATTAATACTAGCCTACCCCTCAATATGGTATTTTGAGGAGGAAATATCGCATGGTACACATTTTTATACAGGGTGTTTCATAGAGAGAACCACAATAGCAAATCATTTTTTTATGGATCAATTCAATACCCTATAGTTGTGGATTGTTTTGTGGGAAAGTTAATACCACTTATATATTGGCGATTCTAAGCCTCAAGATATACAATGTGGTTTATCTGTCTAAAGGTATTCGTCTTTAAGAAAAGTTCAAAATCCATGAACACTCTGTATTCTAAAATTTCCCGGGTCAAATGTAACAATTTTCTCAGGATATAATTATTTTAATAACATTTTGAGAAGTATGAATTCTGAATCCGATCCTATGACCAGTTTTCTAGTTACAGGGCGTTTTAAAGTGGTGAAATGTCGATTTCATTAGTTTTACCCTCACAAACTACATTGACTTATATTGCATATTTTAGTTCAATATAAGTTTTGGTCGGATGTATATTGAAAGGTACAGCTAAAAATATTTACTGCTATAGGGTGATTCATGAATGATTCACAATACGTTTTTATCAACAATTCAACATTTGCGCCACAAAGATTTATTTAGTATGTTTATAATTGAAAAATATTTGAAAAGCATTTGAATCACACAATTTTGCTTGGAATTAGAATCTTTTGTGGGTAGAATTGTCAGCAGAATCATTTGAAAATCCGACTATTTACCAAAGATGATGGATCGCTACCAGATTTATTTAACGGCATCTAACATACAAGACAGTTCAAAGACAGGAGTGCCATTTCATTTAAGTGGACTTGTGCAATTAGAAACGTAATTGGTCAAAATTAAGATTAGATTAGAGTTGTATGCTGTCTAACAAACGTTGTGGGATGTACACAACGATAACTTGAAAAACCTCTATGTAGAAAAACGGCCCAGATTTTTTTATTTCTTTTTTTAAATCTAATTTATTTTATTTTTCACATGTTATTTTATTTTTTAATTCTTTTATTTCATTTTATTTTTTCAAATTTTTTAATTTAATTGTATTATTTAACTTTTTTATTCTATTTTCTTTAATATTTTTATTGTTTTAAATTTGTTTTATTCAATTTATTTTAATTTTATTTATTTTTCATTTATTTTTTAAATCTAATTTTCTGGTTGTTGTTGCAATATTGTTTGTTATCTGTACCCTTGGTTTTATATACTTTCAAACTCACCGCACATGTATATTGTGAAGTACAAAAAAAGTACAATATTTGAATTATTCCTTACGAATATGTATATAATTGTAATTAATTTTTTATAATTGTTTTTCCGTTAACCAGCTGTCGTCCCCTTACGAACGGTAGCCCTCAAAAGTCGAAACTGCGAGCCAAGGATTAACGAGGTCTTACCTTTTTACGTGCGATTCTAGAGCCATCAGAGAAATTTCTGCAATTGCTGATATAATATTATGTAGGATATTATGAAACAAATCAATGACCCTGTATATTTTAAAATCTTACGGTTAATTATACCTAATGTTATATTATGTTACTCAGATGTAAATGAAAAATTGCAAGTTCTCTTTTTATTATATTCGATGGTTTGATGTATTGCTCACCCTGTATAAAAATAATTATATCGAAATCTTCCAGCCCAGAAATTGTGAAAGTGCAGGGTCCTTTGGTAAAAGACCGCGGATATTGTGGAATTGGAATTTTTTTAATCTCATGACTAATAACGAATATCTCAGAGAATATTATCGTTTAGCTCGAACGAAGACCTTAGCCTTGTCTTTTTCACGGTCTCTCGAAATTAAATTCCTTTCTTTCAGCAGCCGCGCATTTCGACATTTCGATCTACATTCAGTACATTTCGATCTACATTCAGAAATTTCTGCAATTGCTGATATAATATTATGTAGGATATTATGAAACAAATCAATGACCCTGTATATTTTAAAATCTTACGGTTATTTATACCTAATGTTATGTTACTCAGATGTAAATGAAAAATTGCAAGTTCTCTTTTTAATAATTTCCAAGGGTAATTATATTCGATGGTTTGATGTATTGCTCACCCTGTATAAAAATAATTATATCGAAATCTTCCAGCCCAGAAATTGTGAACGTGTAAGTATTAACTTTGTGGCATAAATGTTGAATTATTGAGTGTTTGGAAAACGACGAAAACGTATTGTAAATTATTCGTGAATCACCCTGTAGCAATAAATATTTTCAGCTGTACCTTTCAACGTACATCTGACCCAAACTTATATTGAACTAACATATGCAATTCAAGTCAATGCAGTTTTTCAATTTAAAGAAAAAATTGATTAAATCAGCATTTCTCCACTTAAACGCCCTGTATCTAGAAAACTGGTCATTAGATCGGATGCAGAAATCATACCTCTCAAGACTTTACTAAAATAATTATATCTCAGAAAATTATTTGACCGGGAAAATTTTACATGGTTTTTGTACTTTTCCCCAAATCAATTCATAAGTGCAGGGTTTTTAATCAATCCTCATAAAAAAAATATTTGACATTGTGGTTCTCTCTATGAAACACCCTGAATAAAAAATGTGTTCCATGCAATATGTTCACCTCAAAATACCTTTCGAAAATATGACTGTCTAATCTTATAGTAGATAAAGTGAGATTTTCCAGAAAACTACCGTCATTCATTTGTGGGTGAAAACCACTTGTTAAGAGAATGGTAAAAAATGCTTATAACATAAATATGAGTGGCCTAGATATCGGATAAGTACAAAACATATTAAAAAATCAGTATAAATATAGTAGGTACAAAATTAGTAACAGTAGTAGTAAGAAACAAATGAATTGTAATAAACGCAAGAAAGTTATTTATTATTATTTTTTTAAGAGGAGAAAGCCAGTTATGAATCATTAAAAATTTCTCCTATCAATAAGATCAGCGATTTTCTGCCTTGTCTGACTGGAAACGAAGGATTTAAGGGCTTTTTTGAATGGATTGAGTGCATTAATATCATGCAGTGCATCCTGGAATGGTATTTTATAGTTTGGGAGCTTGATAATTATATGAGCGCTGGCATATTAATTTATGGACTTGAGGAATAATGTGTTGCTTTTTTTGTCGTGTATTATAAATATGGGTGGGTAATAAAAAATGTTTATTTTGATGATGAGTGATTATGATGTTATAATAAAACAATTGACGGATATCAAGAACATTGGCTTCCAAAAATAAACTTTCAGTTGAGAAGCGGGGGGGTTTGGATAAAATCAGTTTTATAAATCTTTTTTGTATTATCTCAAGAGAACTAATATGAGTATTGAGGGCTCCTCCCCAGCAAGCTATCCCATAACGAATGTGACTTTCTACAGGGGAGTGGTACAGAACTTTCATGTGGCGGGGTAACACGATCTTTTTCATGAATTTTAAAGAATGCAGCAGAAATTCAATCTAGCTCGTAATTTAACAAAAAAATATCCAAAAGTCTGGGCAACTTTCAGCTTCAACACCTTGTATTTAGAACACTAGCCATATGATTGAGTTGGGCCCATGACACCAAAGTTTCAGAAAATTTGACCGATCGCTACTTTGCAAAAAAAAAGTGCAGGGTCCTTTGGTAAAAAACCGCGGATATTGTGGAATTGGAATTTTTTTAATCTCATGACTAATAACGAATATCTCAGAGAATATTATCGTTTAGCTCGAACGAAGACCTTAGCCTTGTCTTTTTCACGGTCTCTCGAAATTAAATTCCTTTCTTTCAGCAGCCGCGCATTTCGACATTTCGATCTACATTCAGTACATTCTCTGGTTCCATTTAATATCGCGCCAACTATGATCGAATCGTCGACGCAATCTGCTAAGTTCATTTCAGCTTTCATATTTAGAAAACGCGCGTTGGCTCGTTTCTACTTCGTTAAATGATCTTGTTTCACTTTCAATTATTCCGATAAATCTGGAAATTAGTACGTTTCGATACTTTGTCGACAGACGGGTCGTCAGGTTTTGAAATTTGAAAATGGTTGTGACTTCTCGGAATTCGAGGCTTTCGGATTGATCGGCTGTTTTGATTGTTTTATTGGAATTTACCGGGACACTATGTTTTTCTTGAGAAGGTATGGTTAGTGTTTTTTTATTCAGATTATTCCCCTCATCGTGATATAGACCAATCAGAAACCACCATTTTTTTAATAAAATCTGTTTAGATCAGTGATTAAATCACAAGTCAAGTTTAACTGCGGTTAAATTATTGTCCTCCATATTCAATTCAATTTGTTGTCCCAAGGAACAAACAATTTATGAGAGGGAAAAAAATTCCACATAATGCAAGTAACATGAAAAATACAACATGAAGAATTAATTAATAAATGAAATCATGAAATCAGAATTAGAATGGATTCGATGGAGTAAGTGCTTATTTAGATTATTTTTGAACCGTAATTTACCATAAGTTTTTAAACAATTTGGAAGTTTACCGTAAAATTTCTCACCATCAAGATAAATTGATTTCTACGTTTTTTTTATTTTGTTAATTTATAAATTTTGGGCTGGTCGGGTCAAGTGATTGTGTTCGTCATTATTAATTTTGAAAATTAAGCCTGATTCACATAATGGCAGTAGCAGTGGCACTAAAGGCAGTGACTCCGCCCCTTTTGACGCTGTTATCCGAATGAATGACATTGGGATGGAAATTTTCAACTAATTGTTTGTTGAAAGCAGTAGAAAGGAATCATAACAGCAATCTCGATTTCATGATAATTTTAAGGTTAGAAATGCGAACACTGCTCTCCAAACCAGACCTCCACAGCTTTTATTACCTCCTCGTTGGAAGAAAATTTACGACCGTTTAAACTTTTTTACAGTTGAGGAAAGAGATGATAGTCGGACGGAGCCAAATCTGGTGAATAAGGGAAGTGTTCTAGTAATTTAAACCTTAAATCACGAATTTTTTGCATGGCAACATGAGATTTGTGTGCAGGGGCGTTGTCCTGCAAAAACAAAACACCTTTGGATAGCTTTCCGCGTCTTTTCTCTTTAATTTTTTCCCGTAGAGTGGTCAATAATGTCGAATAGTAATCTCCAGTTATTGTTCTACCCTTATCCAAAAAATCAATCATGATTACTCCATGGCAATCCCAAAAAACTGAAGCAAGAACTTTTCCATCAAATTTTTGGACACGAAACTTCTTAGGTATTGGAGAACCGGAGTGTCGTCATTCCATCGATTGTACCATAGAAATGTACCCAAGTCTCATCCATAGTAACAATTCGGTTTAAGAAGTCTACATCGTTTTCAAATCGAGCACAAATCGAACGCGATGCTACTACCCTTGCACACTTTTGGTCAACATTCAAACATTTGGGGATCCATTTTGCAGCAATTTTTCTCATGTCCAAATTGACGTGAACTATATGATGAACGCGTTCGTATGAAATATTCAGTGCTTCAGACATCCGTTTTAGCCCAATTCGTCGGTCTGTTACAATCATGTCATGAACTGCATCGATATTTTCGGGGATTGTCACAGAAACTGGCCTTCCCGATCGGCCATCATCTTCAATAGAAAATTTACCTCTTTTGAAGCTTGCAGTCCAATTTTTCACGGTCGCATTCGAAGGACATTGATCACCAAGGGTATTGAGCATATCTTCGTAAATCTACTTACCTCTTAACCCTTTTAAATACAGGTACTTGATGATGGCTCGATACTCCAATTTCTCGATTTTCACAATTTCGGTGGACATATTTTTTCTTTTAATTTATTGCGTAACTCTGGTTTACTTTTTTGACGTCAAACTTTACACTGTCACTTCTAATAAGTTATTGTTTGTTGCTATGGTAACGCAATATTTTGTTTATGCAGGGAACTGGTCTAGGCTAACTATATATCAATACATCCTCGTATCATGTTATTCTTAACAAGATTAATGAATGTGCAAATTTTCAATTTGTTTATAGAATGTATATCCAGTAACTTTCTTGGTTTGTATAAGTTTACAGTTTATAATCAAGTTCAAAAATACATTTATTAATTTTATTTTGTAATGATTTCAAATGTTTAAGCAAATAGGTCAAAGCAGTGCCCCAAACCGAACTCAATTATTGAAATTGAGTGTGTGCTAACGAAAAATAAATAGCTTTTAGATATTTGAGAGTATGCAAATTTCGAATTTTAAAAATATTTCCAATTAATGGTGAAACCTGCTTTTCATTTTGTCGTTTATCACTTTTTCGTACAATTCTTGGCAATATTTTATAAAAAGAATATTAATTTCTTAATCGTTTGAATGACCTAATATTGATTTTTATCAGTAAAAACTCCATTTTTATAGAATTCTTTTACAAATATTTTGACATAAGGCGATGAATATACATCAGAATGTTTACATGTAAACTGCCATAATGGATACTTCAATGCATATTGTTGGGAGGCCCAAAAATATGTATAGGTATGAAAGTTGTTAGAAAATGTCAAATTTTATTATCACTTGTAATATCACTAGAGGTTACATTAATTCTGGACATTTTTTCGAGGTTTTGAATATTTTGAAAATTATCCCGAGTCGAAAACGAAGGTTAATTTTTTGAAAAATATTTATGAAATTAAATAAAGAAACAAAAACCAGTACTGTCAAAAAATATTATTCTGTCATAAAACGTGAAAAAAATTCCGATTTAATTCGCTGTTGGACATCCTAGAGAAAAAAAATCTACTAAAATACATACGTTGCATTGTGGTTTGTCAAAAAAACTCAATTTGATTGGTTTAAAATTACTGGTGTGGAATTTTCAATAGAATTCTTTGTTGTTGGCTTTAATCCAAGTTATTCAGGAAATAATATAGCTGTATACCACTCTACCTATAAATTTAAGTGGAATAAACTCTTAAAATATGTTTTGCATTATGTTGCTTTTTGGCAAACTTTCATGCACAATAAAAAATATTGTACATTCAACCATTTTCTAATAAAAATTATGTTGAAAATATTTTGAGAGTTTCAACAATTAAATTTATAGCGGGTGGAAATTTTCCACCCTAATTTGTAGGATTTTAAATCAAAATTTTTGAAAACGCTCGAACACTTCGATATTCGTAGCTTTAACCCTGTATCGGGGGGGTGAACAACCCTCAAAATTTGAATAGGGAAAAGGGGTAGTGCCATACCTCTTTTTGGAGGTCTCATTGAGTTCTTCATGACCCTATGATTTTCATTGACAATGAAATGACAGCTTGTCAAAATCTTGGGAATAGACTACGATTTTCTTAATAAAAATACTAAATAATTAGAGTAACAAGTTCAATAATTAGGTGGAAACGTCGAATTTCTAATAAAATGAATTTGACGTGTACACCTGATAATTAAACTTGAAACTGTAATATTTGGTATTTCTATTTCGAAAACAATAGTCTATTTCCAAGATTTTGACAACCTGTCATTTCGATATCGATGAAAATAATAAAGCAAAATTATAGGGTCATGAAGAACTCAAAGAGACCTTCAAAAAGAGGTATGGCACGACCCCTTTTCCCTATTCTTGGTTGAGTGGAAGGATAGCTGTAAGCTAAACTCCGCCAAGGAAAATAAAGACCATTTATTATTATTATTATTCAAATTTTGTGGGTTGTTCACCCCCCGCTACAGGGTTCAAGCTATGGGGGTGAAAAAAACCGAAAATTAGCCCCCCCTCAAATCAATTATCGACGTTTCCAAAATTTTGATTTTAAATCCTACAAATTAGGGTCGAAAGTTTCCATTGGCCCTCCCTGTATTATATGACTAATTTTCAGTAGAGTGCTTAACTCATACCATTTTTAATCCTCGGTGAGGTACAGACACTCATGGGTTTTCAGGAAAATCGGACAAACGATATAATGTTTGAAAGTGGTTGACAATGTTTCACTTTGAGTAAGGTTATTCTGGACTTTCATTGTCTAAAAAATAACAAAGAAAAATTCAATTCTCTGCAATTTTCATTCACGACGTTTCAACTGTTAAAATCTACAGTCGTTTTCAAGTGTATAATGCGACAATCTCAAGGATACTTCTTATATATGCTATGGATAATTATGTGTCATTAGCCTAGGGGTAATTTGGCGGTATTCAGGTAAGCTTGTTAATTACAGTGCCAGGCCCCTCCGGTACAGCATTGCATCCCTTGTGAATGCGGTGAAGCTTATCTTGGAGAAACTAAGCGACCACTTAGCGTTAGACTCGCTGAACACAAGAGAAACATTCAATGAGGAGAAACTTCAAAGTCAGGGATAGCGGATCATGTCTGGACGACCCAACACAACATAAAATGGACTGAAGCCGAAGTCATCCATAAAGAAGAGGGCTGGTATAGAAGGAAGTTTAAAGAGACTACATATATTATGAACAACAAAGTCTTCAGTCAAGCAAGCATATAAATCCGTAATGTGTGGAAACTCTTAATTAGTGGCATGGATCAATTGAAATTGCGATAAGAATTAACAATGCTGTACCGGAGGGGCCTGGCACTGTAATTAACAAGCTTACCTGAATACCGCCAAATTACCCCTAGGCTAATGACACATAATTATCCATAGCATATAAAAGAAGTATTCTTGAGATTGTCGCATTATACACTTGATAACGACTGTAGATTTTAACAGTTGAAACGTCGTGATTTAAAATTGCAGAGAATTGAATTTTTCTCTGTTCTTTTTTAGACAATGAAAGTCCAGAATAACCTTACTCAAATGATATAATATTTGACACACATGTATCTCTTTGAACCAGGATATTGATCGTACTTCTGAATAAGCTGGAAAACCAAAAAAGGCGTTGTGTTTTGAACATATTTCTTCATGTTCGTCGGAAAATAGACAAAAAAAAATTGGAAATATGACACGAGATTTTTTTCCTTCGAAGTTAAATATCCATTGAACAAATGTCTGTTCTAAAAAGCTTCCCCATGTATTTTTTCATATTCTCAATAGTTCTGGAAATATAGGCAAAAAACGGAAAAAAATTGAAAATTCGAAATATTATGACTGTACTATTAGGAATATCCTGAGATCCGATTTATTTCGAAAAGTCCATCAAAAACTAGTTGATTGAAGCATTTTCCTCTCAATCGACTAGAAAATGTACAAAAATCAGAAATAATTTTAAAAAAATCTCTATTTCGCAGTTGTTTTTAAAGATTCCTAATAAATCAAAATTATTTGTACTGAGGAATCACAGAAAACAACAGTATTTTACGAATTTAGGGTTTTTTGCTTATGGCCACATTTTAATTATACTGTGCTTTATTATTATTTAAGCCAAAAAATAAAAATCAACTACAAAAATTGCAAAATCGTAATATGCGAATTATTTTAAAATCAAGTCGATATAATGGTTTTCTGTAGCCCAGTGGCTTCACTGTTTCACGAAAATTTGTATATTCATGATTTTCAGTAACTTAGCCATATTTTAAAAATAATTTGTTTTATCAGCGTGATGTTTATATGTATGAAACAGAAGTGATAATTTTCACAATTCGAGCTTCTATAGGAGGACAGTGAATTCATAGTTCTCAGTGTCACAATTTTCACTCGGGTTTGAAGGCCGTCGTTTTTTGGAATTTCTTCCTAACGTTTCGCTGGCGCGAGTGGATAGCTTCTTCAGAGGCTTATACATCATGAATAATCTCAGATGACAGGAGATTCCGTCTGCATTTATTCTAACTTAGGTATCTGGATTTGGTACATTCTCACTAACCTTTATTGTCCCCTTTCTACCTGCCTGCTTAATGTCGTTGATATTGACATTTAGTTTGATAAAGCATTCACAAAGAGTCGAGAATTAATTTTAATCGTGTTTTAAAATAGGGGTTGGGGAAGGAGGAGATATATATATATATATATATATATATATATATATATATATATATATATATATATTAAATTACACAATTGTTGAAATACGTAGAGATATTATTTCCGCCAATAATAATGAATATAGTCTATTCTGAGCAAGGAATGATTTCAACGCCCCCTAGCATCAAAACTATTAATTTTTGGGGTTTGTCACCCAATATCAAAAATTCAGAAAAATCCACCAAATTTTTTTCGTCTTGTGCCCTTTGGAGGGAGGGGGATGATCATAAAAACTGCTATTTTCCTTATTCAGACAATTTCATTACTGGCTATCAAACTGTGTATCGAAGATAGCAAACACGTCGTCCACATATTTCACCCTAATCCTAGGGAAATAGCTGAAGTTATTGGTGATTAGGTAGTTACTTTTTCTTGAATTGAATTAAAAATATGTTTAATATTGCAACCAAAATCATGAGTTTAAGTCAATCTGCTAGACCTGTATTATGGTAATACTCTATTACAACCCTAGTTGCAAAGTTTTCGATCCAGATTATGTTCTATAGCTAAAGCCTACTATTGAACTTCTAATTTATTTTTTACAAAATCGATGTCCGAAGCGTACAAGTAATGTACACTATTTTTCCTACGACCACATATTTTATTAAACAATATGTAAATATTAGATCGTGTATATTGAGTTGCCTGACTGATCTTACGTTTTATTTGTGACAGTCTATGTTTGAATATTGTTTTTATAAAAAGTGCACATGAATTTACAATTACTTTTATAGTGAAATAAAGAAATAAAGATCATTAACGTTTTAAGCTTTCGTAATTACTTAATGTATCGGAATAAACACCTTCGGAAAAATGCCATCAGAGATTGCAAGTTACCTGAAACTCCCAAATCCTGTATTATTATATACGGGCCACAGTTTCCGACGTTCCGCCGCCACAATGCTTGCAGATTCCGGAGAAGGAATAACAAATATTAATCGCCTCGGAGGTTGAAAATCTTCCAGCGTCGTAGAAGGTTATGTAGAGAGCTCACCCAGTTTCCAAAAGGGCCTATCCAATAAAATATTAAAATTGAGTGACGCTGTCGCTGGCCCTACCACTTGTCAGCAACTTTCACCAGTACAGCAGCCTTCAAAAATGACCTCTTCTAGCCAAGTTACTCCAATGGCCTCGTTTGCAACAAGTAGTGCTTCTGACAAAGCAGTGGAAAACCGAAACGTCGGAAACCCGACTTCATCGGATACAATTTTAGCCTCTGCAATTAATTTCCAGAATGCTACAAATTGCACATTCAATATTAATATTAGTAATAATCAATTTTTTAATATGTATTTAATGATAAATGTTTCTTTATGTTAACTTTTGAGTTTTTTCCGCACGCTAGTAGAAAAAATAGTGTACCTAACACGTGCGTTAAGTGACTTTTCCGCACGCGATGTGTAAAATCATACCAGTGTATAAAAAGAATAATCCAAACTTATTGGAAAATTATAGGCCAGTAACAATTTCTTCAAGTATGTCGAAAATATTCGAATATGCTTTTTTGAAAAGACTTTTATCATTTTCTGATGATCATAATATCTTTACAAAAAACCAACATGGATTTCTGACCAAAAAATCAACTAGTACAGCTATACAATCATATCATAGAGAGATTGTGAACTATATTGAAGCAGGCGAGTGCCCTGTTGGGATATTCTGCGATCTAAACAGGGCATTCGACTGTGTTGATCATAACATTCTCTTAAATAATCTATTCCGTTATGGCATAAGGGGCATACCGTTGGCATGGATAACAGACTATCTCTCTTATAGAAAACAATATGTCGCTATTAACTATGGAACTTCCAGCATGGCCTTCTCTGAATTAGGAGTTCCTCAAGGGTCGATATTGGGACCCATATTGTTTGTTTTATATATTAATGATTTGGAATACTAGGCACCAGGAACATTCATTACAATGTACGCAGATGACACGTCAATTATAATCTTTGACAGATCAGAGTTAGTTTTGAAAGAAAAATGTAACACAGTTTTTGAAAATATCAATAAATGATTTTCTGCGAACAATTTGTTTTTGAATGCAAAAAAAAACAGATTCAATGACATTTCATCATCGTCAACGGAAGTGTGATATTATTAGTTTCAGAGCCAATGATAATTCTGACAATATAACAACAGAATGTGAGAGCTTGAAATTTTTGGGTCTCTACATTGATGAACATTTGAATTGGCAGAATCACTGCGATTTTCTAATAAAAAAAATTAATTCTATTTCATATCAGTTCAGAAATATAAGGCAGGTTTTGAATGTTGATCAGCTCCTGAAGCTGTACTATGCGCAGGTGGATTCTAGACTGAGATATGGAGTGTGTTTTTGGGGTTTTTCCTCCAACTGCTCTGATGTCTTTATAGCACAAAAAACTCATACGAATCATTAATGGCATGAGTCCCCGTGACTCTTGCAGAAATGCTTTTAAAAATTTCAGAATTTTAACTGTTCCTAGTCTTTTAATTTTTGACTTGTGCTACCTGTTTTTGAAAATACAAATAAATTGTTTGTACTGAATAAATGTAAGCATAATATTGACACAAGACAAAAAAACTATTTGTTAAAACTAAATTAGCTTTCAATTTTCCTGATCAGATGGCCCCACGTGTTTATAATTTGATACCAGATGTAATAAAAAAATTCAAAACCGTTTATATCTTCAAACGAAAACTTAAAGATTTTCTTATTGAAAAGTGTTGTTATAGCTTCGAAGAATTTATGTGAACAAGTAGGTAGTTTTATTCCATTTTCAGAGATTATTTTTATCTCCGATCTCCTTTTTCTTTTTCGTAGACGATTCCTATACAAATTTTATAACTTTGTCAAACAAGGAAAATAAAGATATTATTATTATTATTATAATCGTAATCTGCAATCGCGTGCGGAAAAGTATCACTTTCCGCACTTGTTAGGTAAACTACTATTTTCGTCTTTATAGGAATAAATCAATATTTTACTAGAACTCAAAATTGTTTGTACTGTTCTGACCCCTTATGTGGGCTGGCCATGTTTTCTGTCAATATCACTGTGGAAGGTGTTTTTGTGGTTTCCTTATAAAATTGATGTGTCGGTTGAGATACCGAGTTTGAGCTAACGATAAATAATGTTTTGCTTCATTATTTCGATAACGAAAAATAGTGAGTAGCGTTGTGCAGTCTGAATCAGAAAGAGAATTATTGAATGATGATAGGCGGTATGTTATTAACTATTACTCACGTTTTTTTTTATTTTAATTGCATCCAAATCGTTCATTCAAATGATTACTCAATTACTCATTATCTTTAAGTGTCATGTATGTTCGAAGAAAAAGTGTCCAATAAGCGTATGGATATACAAAATAAAAACTACCACATTTTTCATGACAGTAAACTCCTTTAAATGGGTTAAAATAATCCCTCTACATTTAATAGTAACAATTTATATAAACTGAACCGTATAAAATTATTATGAATAAGAATATACGGTCATCAGAATAGTCTGTCTTTCATTATTTCAAACAGAAACTCTTGAACGTAAAATGGTGTTGAGATAAAGATAATAATAATGTTACTCCGACAATGTAACTGTTGATATTTCATTTACAAGACCAATGTCTACCTTACGTCTTTTCTATTTAATTTTTTCCCGTAGAGTGGTCAGTAATGTCGAATAGTAATCTCCACTTATTGTTCTACCCTTATCCAAAAAATCAATCATGATTACTCCATGGCAATCCCAAAAAACTGAAGCAAGAACTTTTCCAGCAGATTTTTGGACACGAAACTTCTTAGGTCTTGGAGAACCGGAGGGTCGCCATTCCATCGATTGTCGCTTTGTTTCTGGATCGTAGAAATGTACCCAAGTCTCGTCCATAGTAGCAATTCGGTTTAAGAAGTCTACATCGTTTTCAAATCGAGCACAGATCGAACGCGATGCTACTACCCTTGCACGCTTTTGGTCAACATTCAAACATTTGGGGATCCATTTTGCAGCAATTTTTCTCATGTCTAAATTGACATGAACTATATGATGAACGCGTTCGTATGAAATATTCAGTGCTTCAGATATCCGTTTTAGCCCAATTCAACGGTCTGTTAAAATCATGTCATGAACTACATCGATATTTTCGGGGACTGACACAGAAACTGGCCTTCTCGATCGGTCATCATCTTCAATGGAAAATTTACCTCTTTTGAAGCTTGCAGTCCAATTTTTCACGGTCGCATACGGACATTGATCACCAAGAGTATTGCATATCTTCGTAAATTTGCTCACCTCTTAACCCTTTAAAATACAGGTACTTGATGATGGCTCCATACTTCAATTTTTCGATTTTCACAATATCGGTGGACATATTTTTTCTTTGAATTTATTGCGTAACTCTGGTTTACTTTTTTGACGTCAAACTTTACACTGACACTTCTAATAAGTCATTGTTCGTTGCTATGGTAACGCAATATTTTGTTTATGCAGGGAACTGGTCTAGGCTAACTAGATATCAATACATCCTCGTATTCAGGTAGTTTAATTCTCCTAACCTGTTGCACATTTCCTTGGGGGAAACCGCTCGGGATTTTTTTTTGTACAAGCCTTGGGTATTAGTGGTATCACTTGGCTAATAGTGGGGAATTAGAGGAATTAGTTGAAAATTATGGGTATTAGTCGGGAATTCGTGGTATTATTCGAAAATTAATGGGAATTAGTCGGGAATTACAGTTAGATGGGTATTAAAGGAATGAGAAATAAAAAAGGTCCTCAACCCATTCCGGATATCAGAAAACATCGCGGTGTTGTTGAAATCACAATTGTTGAATAAAAAATAAAAAAAAGACTAAAACTTGACAAAAAACCGGAAGATTCGGATTTATATTGCTTTTATTCCTTGGGTATTAGAGGAATTACTGGCATTTGTTCGGATTATTACTCGAAAATTACTTGGGTATTAGTGGAATTGCTTAGAATTTTTGGGAATTAGTGTACACGATTTCGTCAGCGGTTTTCCCCTTGCATATTTCCTTGTTACATGTTATTTTTCCACAGTTTCAAAATTAATTCTGAACCAAAAAAATACGAGGACGTATTGATATCTAGTTAGCCTAGACCAGTTCCTTGCATAAACAAAATATTGCGTTACCATAGCAACGAACAATAACTTATTAGAAGTGTCAGTGTAAAGTTTGACGTCAAAAAAGTAAAACACTGAAAATAGAAATATTGGAGTATCGAGCCATCATCAAGTAGCTGTATTTAAAAGGGTTAAGAGGTAAGCAGATTTACGAAGATATGCTTAATACCCTTGGTGATCAATGTCCTTCGAATGCAACCGTGAAATATTGGACTGCAAGCTTCAAAAGAGGTAAATTTTCCATTGAAGATGATGACCGATCGGGAAGGCCAGTTTCTGTGTCAGTTCCCGAAAATATCGATGCAGTTCATTACATGATTTTAACATACCGTCGAATTGGGCTAAAACGGATATCTGAAGCACTGAATATTTCATACGAACGCGTTCATCATATAGTTCACGTCAATTTGGACATGAGAAAAATTGCTGCAAAATAGATCCCCAAATGTTTGAATGTTGACCAAAAGCGTGCAAGGGTAGTGCATCGCGTTCGATCTGTGCTCGATTTGAAAACGATGTAGACTTCTTAAACCGAATTGTTACTATGGATGAGACTTGGGTACATTTCTACGATCCAGAAACAAAGCAACAATCGATGGAATGGCGACCCTCCGGTTCTCCAAGACCTAAGAAGTTTCGTGTTCAAAAATCTGCTGGAAAAGTTCTTGCTTCAGTTTTATGGGATTGCCATGGAGTAATCATGATTTATTTTTTGGATAAGGGTAGAACAATAACTGGAGATTACTATTCGACATTACTGACCACTCTACGGGAAAAAATTAAAGAGAAAAGACACGGAAAGCTATCCAAAGGTGTTTTGTTTTTGCAGGACAACGCCCCTGCACACAAACCTCATGTTGCCATGAAAAAAATTCGTGATTTAGGGTTTGAATTACTAGAACATCCCCCTTATTCACCAGATTTGGCTCCGTCCGACTATCATCTTTTTCCTCAACTGAAAAAAAGTTTGAAAGGTCGTAAATTTTCTTCCAACGAGGAGGTAATAAAAGCTGTGGAGGTCTGGTTTGCAGAGCAAGAGGAAACATTTTTTTTAAAAGGTCTAGAGACGTTGCAGGTTCGCTGTAATAAATATATCCAGAAATTCTGCAAGAAGAAGAAATAATTGTCGAAGTAGAATTAAACATTTAGAAAAAAACAACTTATTCCACTTTGATCATTAGCAATATTACCATTCTTTCAATCAATAGGATACGATCTGATCAAACTTTATTAAAATAGATCACGGAGTATACCTACTGGAGAAACCACGTTTAAAAAAAATGCGCCAAGTACATAACCTCATAGGTGGTTTGGAAATGTGTACATATTATGTGAAATATGAATTTTCTAATTATTTAAACCGCGATATCTCACGAATGGTGAGTTGTAAGAGAAAAAATGATTGTACCATTTTTGTAGAGAATTGTATGATCTACAATTTTTGTCTGACCTATTTTCACGATAAAACTTATCGTTTCCGAGAAAACCGTAAATAAACCTTAATTTTGTACGTTTTACCTTGAATAAATTTTTTTGCAGAAGTAGGATCGAAGGGGATTTTTCACGTTTCATTTATAATGATGTATTTAATGTCTCTGCCAATTCTCAGCTGTATGCGAATTTTGGCCAAGTCAAATGTCTATTTTAACTGGACATTGAACATTTTCTGCTAAGAGGGCACGTTTCGCCGCAAATCGAACAAAACCGTTTTAAACCCTTAAACCCTTCATCATTCTGTATGTTTTCGTGTTTAAATATTTTTTTCCTTAAACCTCAACAATATTCTCCACCTGGTCCTTGCCTGTTATTTTTTTTTCTTATTTAAGCGTTTAAAATTCTTTTTGGCACCGACCTACTAGGATTATTTCTCATTTCATAAAATGCGTTTCACTCCATCAGAAAATGATTTAATAACTTCTAGTTTTATAAACAACGAAAGAATTCCCTCATTCAACTGGCACAATTCGTAAACATGGCATTTATTTGTTTCATCGACATAAGACATAAACAATGGCCCATAACTTATGCTCATTATTTTCAATGGTAATGTTGATAAAAAGGCTGATTATAAACGGTGTCCCAAATTGAAAAAATAATAATTTGGTCGATATCATCCAGCTATTTAAAAGCATTGTCATTAAAATAAATTGAAATTTTACGATTACCGCTTATGTAATGAGTTTCAAATAAATGTTTTATTTCATTCAGAAGGCGGCAACTCTCAAACTTTAACTGGTGTCCCTTTATTTCGAAACTGCAAATATTTTATTCACTGTCTTTCAGTGTGAGATTTCCGTGGAGATTTTCGTTTAATTTTCCAAAGTTACGCCATCATTCCAGAATAATAGAGATTATGTTCTACGAAAATGCAAAAAATGTAATTTCTCCACATGCTTTTCGATTTAGAAAGGTGCAGTTTTTCACAAGCATCAACGGAATTTTTATTTACTCTCATCGTTTTGAATTCGTCTCTGAATTTAGTCTATAATTTTAAAAATTAAATAATCGTTTAGCCACGACTGCGACTGTTAGCTTTTACAGTTCCCATTTTTTTTTCCTTTGACAAAGTTTTTTTTTTTAATAAATAATGGTATAAATTAAATAAATCTTTGTGCAAGTGCTTGAAGTTTGGGCTTAATTTGTTCTTTAATTAATTAAGAATAAATAAGTCTTCGATTTTTCATCATATCTTTATTAGTATAGGTAGAAAAAGAAAAATCATATACAGGGTGTTTCATAATATATGCGCAGGACTTCAGGATGTGATAGCTCGTCCAAAAATATGGAAAAAAGTTTCTATTAACTTACCCTCTAAAATGCACCATTTTCGAGATACAGGGTGTTGAAATTTAAAAAAAATTATCGTTTTTTGCGAATTTCTCTGGAACCGTTTATCGCACAGAAAACAAATTTCGTAGGCATTTTCTACCCATAATAAGCTATGTTTTGTGCGGATTTTTCATTTTTTCAAATTCATAATTGGTGAAAATTTTGAAGGGGTAGTGGGTGTTTTTTTCTCCAACTTCTACGCCACTGGAAAAAGTACAGTTTTGAGCCTCCAATATGAACCGCCAATGTTTTCTACACAAAAAAGGTATTCTTGGTCATAAGCTCTAAAGTTGACCGTTTTCAAGAAAAATCAACTTTCATGTTGTATAAATAATATTTTTTCCTCGAAAAATTTCATTGAAGCTAACGGCGGACATTTCCAACAATTCAACTGAGTATGATTGATATTGTTTTTTTTTAATTTTGCAATTAAGAAGTCAACGTTTGGTTTTGTTACTTGTTCTAACGTTTAAATAAATTTTGTATAATTAGGAAAAAAATTATTTAAAAAAATTTACATGAAAGTTGATTTTTCTTGGAAACGGTCAACTTTAGAGCTGATGACCCTTTTTGTGTAGAAAACATTGGCGGTTCAAGTAGGCGGCTCAAAATCATACTTTTTCCATTGGCGTAGAAGTTGGAGAAAAAAACACCCACTACCCCTTCAAAATCTTCACCAATTATGAATTTTAAAAATAAAAAAATCTGCACAAAACATAGCTTATTATGAGTAGAAAATACATTCAAAATCTGTTTTTTGTGCGATAAACGGTTCGAGAGATATTCGCAAAAAAACAATAATTTTTTTAAATTTCAACACCCTGTATCTCGAATATGTTGAATTTTAGAGGGTAAGTAATAGAAACTGTTTTTCATATTTTTGAAGTCCTGCGAATTTATTATGAAACACCCTGTATAGAATTCTTTAATAAACTGAATGAAACACTTTTGTCTAAGAAGACAGCAATCTTTGGGAGATCAGAAAACAACTACTCCCCTGGCTAAGACCACGACGGGTATTGAATTAAATCTAACAGCTACTTGTGCAACGTTCTTCAAAACATCAGAGGACGCAATTGCAAGTGCGCTCTTTGACCAACCAGCAGAATTATGTTTTGATTTGGACCGGACGGGGTGACCACCTGCAGACTAGTTTCGAGGTTGTTGCCTCTCATCAGTGCAAGGGCAGGTCAACACAGACAGCACTGAAGCCATCTGTTCCCCATCCAAACCAATACACACTCCGCTGATTAGTCAATTCTGGTTCACGAGATGAAAGCAGTTTCTAGGCCGCTCCACCTAGCGAGCAGAGGAAGACACTCCGAATCTCCGGGTTGAGAGATTTAATCGAAGAAGACAGCATAATAAGCCTACATAGTTAGGTGTTTATGGGAGTAAAGGGTTCATCATCGGTCGGTAACGACTGTTCGTTACTTTTGTCTAATTTCCACTAGTTATTTTATTTTTACGACCGGTTTTGGGTTTTATGCCATTATCAAGTATGATAACTAATACATTAAGAATCTAAAATCGTGGTTGTATAGGGAGTTTGCAGGTAAGTAGGATGGAGAGGTAATCAAGTGAATAGGGGTTCAACGATAAAAATGTAACACTGAAGATTATAGAAATTACCAGGGTTGTCAAACTTATAAATTCAAGATTGGAGACCTACATAAATCGAGTTGCTCGTTGAGGGTTCTATATTTTGGACATAACCTCAAATTATCCGTCAAAATGGTATTTGAAAACAAGAAGTTCAACCTATGATTGCTAATTGTTGATTGATAAATGTTAATTAATAATTTTAATTGTCGCTGCATAAATTTACTTTACTCTGCCTCTTGATAGGTGAGAATGATTAAATAATTTTTTTTTCTGTGACGGGAAAAAAATTTGACATTTTATCTCTGTTGCCAGGTAACAAAATATAACTTTTCATGAAATTACTTTTTTCCCCGGGAAAAAAGTGAGTACTTTTTTACCGGACATATTCACACATAGATAAAGGAAGATACTTAAGTTTAGAATATTTTATTGAACATAAGTTACATTTCCTTTATATTAAAAGTACAATTATTGAATGTGCATTGCATGAATGACATGTTCCTTGAACTATTCGGTACAACAGTCGGATTTTCTTGTGTTGAAATGATATTTTTTTCTGACATGGACACAACTGCCGTTGATGTACCTGGTCGCAAATGGGGTGTTATTTCAGCACTGCCACACGTTCTGAACACTTTATTAGCAATTTCTGTCCTGTGTGCCACCGACTCATCAACATAGCCCTCAGCGACCGTTGATGACTTCCAACCGCCATGTTTCTTTAGTGTCATCAAATCTCCCCCAGATTCAACTAAAAGTGTAGCAGACGATCTTCGAAATGAATGACCTGTATATGAGCTAGCATTTTCAAGTTGAAGAAAATTAGCTACTGTTTCAGGTACTTTATAAAACTGATTTTTACCCACAACCTGATTGATACATTTTCCATTGCGATATGCATAAAACAGGCGGTTATCCTTTACTGCTGCTGGACGAAGGGCTATGTACATTCACTAAAATTTAATATATTCTTCAGTTACTACAAATCTTCTGTTTACATCGTTCTTTATTTGCTTCAGTTTCACAACTAATAACTTTCCCGAATCTTCGATATCATCTAATGTTACCTGGCTGATTTCACAAATTCTACAAGCTCCTGCAATCCCAAATACAACAACAACCTTGGCCATTAAATAAACTTCATCGGGTGCATTATTTAAAAAATCACTAATTTGTGTACTCGTAAAAATCACAGCTTTCTTGGGCGTGTAACCTTTCCCATTTTGTTTCAGAAATGTAATCAGCTTGAAATATTTTGAAATGTCTACATTATTATTGGATCGTAATATGCTTTCAATTATTGAATAATTCGACCACACTGTTGATGGCTTTTGTTGTTGTGCCAGTTCCGAAAAATAAGCCAATAACACCGTCTCCGAGAAAGAACTGCATGTCTTTCTCATCTTCCATTCCATAAATCTTGAATACGCGGTTTCGTAAATTTTCCGCGGCAATAATTTTCGTGACGCTACTTTCGCTGCTTCTACCAACTCCGGTGGAGTCAGAGAAAACTCGGAATCAGACATTTTTCAACTTTATATTATTCAAAATAACTATTAAACAATTAAGGAGAGTTTAAACAGTAAATAAAATAAAATTATAAGATAAAATAAGAAATAAGAATAACAAGAGATGGCCAACTTTTATCTTTTTGTCTTATTTTATTTTATTTTGTTCCTTATTTTATTTTATTTGCTGTTTAAACTCTCCTTTACTGAGTTCGCAATTTTCAAATCAAATCACATAATTAAACTGACAGATGTTTGATTACTTTGAAGTTTTTCTTAGCAATACTGGTCTAATTGTCGCTATATGTACAAGAGCTTACTAGTTTAAAAATTCAAATTTCATATCGATAATATTCTGACTTCAATATATTGTAATAATATGTTTTTTTCACTATTGAATCGTCGTTTTTCCCGCCACAGAAAAAAATAGTGTATTATACACGGGAAAAATATTAGATCTTAGCTCTTGGTTTTTTGTACACAACACATCCTCGAGCTAAAATCTAATACTTTTTTCCCTTGTATAATAAATAACTATTTAATGTACTTTCTACCTTTTTACCAATCAAAAAAGCGATTATTACTATCAAGTAATCAGATTCACCATTTTCCCTCCTCTTTTCGGACAATATTCGTTTCGCCTGGAGCCAAAAACTCCATAACAAAAATATTAATTGAAATTATCATTATTATTACCTACTGTATGGAAGGTATACCTGTGTATTATTAGTCCGGTGAGTCGTGCTGTTCCCAAAACTTTGAAGCGTCATCACGACCATCGACTTGGAAACCTGTTTTTATTGGGAAACCCTGTACGCGTAAACGCAAGAATGAGTCGTACGAATTTTATTCAGTTCCATTTTCCACCAACGTACGATAAGTTAATGCCAGTTATGTGTGTCGAATGTGTTGTTTCGGCGAGAAAAGTGACTTTCATCAGGATTTGAACAATGTTTAGGAAATTTCTGTGAGTCTTTCATTATCAGAACTGAGCGCAATTTGTAATTCCCGATAAACGAATCACGAGCTCTTTGTTTTTATCTTTTCGGCGTGCGATATCGCTAAAATGATGTTTTCGTTCCAAGTGTGCCAAGGAATGTTACACAGATGTAAACAAAACACTGGAGCAGATTATTTTAATTACTTCTGTTTTTGTTAAAATTGCAGGTTTTTTGTTGTTTACTCGTATTTTCAGTATCAGTATTACGAATTTTACACGAATTGGTTTTGTCACAATATCCGAATACATTCAGTATATTTATATCAGTCATATTTCATCGATTTTCTTCGATACATTCAGTTTTGTTTGTTAAAAAAATTCACCAAAACCTTAACATGCTCAGACTCTGATCACTTCGAATATATTTTGTGAAAAATAAAACATTTAGCTTCCTTCTTTTTTAAACTAAAAAAATTGATTTTCAACAGCCTTGAACCTTTTTCTCAAAAATTTCGTAAAATCAATCCAACTAAAATAAGAGACTTGCCGATAGGTTGAATAATATTTTAATTTTAATGAAAATTAAAAAAAAAAAAATGTATACCTTAGCCATCTGTTATTTATCATAGTTGTATCTAATAATAGGAATAATAAATAATAAATACCATCGCCAATAATAATTTTCAATGTTTACAGTTATTGCATAAATGATTATTACTGTATAGGTATACACCCAAGTAGCACACCTATATTGTTAAAATATTGGTACAATATTGTGAACATATTGTCGAAATATTTGAAATGCAATATTGGCGAGAAAAAAAATGTGAACATTCGGCGATATTGGTCCAATATTACTTGAATAATATTGGCGAAATATTCTCGAACTGATATTGGCCTCAAAATATTCGGCGATATTGGTACAATATCGCTGATACAATATTCTGACAATATTGAAAAAAGTTATATTGTCAAGAAGTAAAATGTGAACATTTTGCGATATTGGTCGAATATTGTTTAAATATTTCAAAAATAGTTTTGGTGAAATATTCTTGAAGCAATAATGGCCTCAAAATATTTATTGATATTGGAACAATATCATTTGGATATATTGGTGAATGTCAATATACCTTGGTAAATTATTAAATGTCTTTTAGTTGATGAAGGTGACACCAGAGTCTGCCTTTTGATCGCCATAACCCGTGAGTGAGCTGTCTTGAAAACAAGTTATGGAAAGTATTTAATATACTTTCGTAAGTTTTAGAAGACGTTCTATATGTAGCGGATTTTTATCCAGGTTTGATCATGATATAATTTTAATATGTTTCATTGAATATTCGGCCAATATTCAAATTTCATCTCAATCTAGATGTAGGAAACAATATGAAGACAATATTGTTTTAACGATATCGATAAATATTATTGAACCAATATTGCCCCAATATTACTTATTAAGATTTGTTGAATATTGGCGAAATGATATTCAACCAATGTGTAATCACACTTGGAGATACAATATAGTTTTTATTCCTAGAATCGATATGAGGGGAATATTGGGATTGCAATATTTATTCTAGATGTTGAAAACGATGTGAATGTAATATTGTTTTATCGCTATTGGTAAATATCATTCAACCAATATTGACAGAATATGATTTATTACAATTTGTCGAATAAAGTGGAAATGATATTCAACCAATATGCTATCAAACTTGGAAATACAATATAGTTTTTTTCCCTATAATAGATATGACTGGAATATTTGGATTGCAATATTTATTCTAGATATGGAAAACAATATATAACCAATATTGTATTATCGATATTGGTAGAAATTATTCAACCAATATCGACCCAATATTACATAGTGACAATTTACATTCTCAGCAGGTTCAAACAATATTCCAACAATATTATTAATCTAATATTGTTTTTTGAATATCCACCCATATTGGACCAATATTGATTTTTAATTTACAATATATCTATATTGGCCCAATATGGAACCAAGATTCAGCCGATATGATGTGCTACCTGGGCAACATGACACAGAAGCTTTCTGGCGAGCTTTTTATGATCAATAAGTTTAAACAATATTATTATTGTTGATGTGTACATCGACAGATTTCCTCATCATCGAAGAGGCCATGAAACAATTGACTAATGATGATGCTACTTTGTCACTGAGAATTGTCAAACGATTTCGATTTTTTTTCATTGTAATGGTTATTTTACATTTCGTTATGCGGTACAATAACCAGAGATGTCTTAAGGAAAGCTAAGTTTGCTAGAAAAAATTGGGCTTGTCTTAATATGTGGGCATTTTCATAGTTGCATTTTGAAGAATAATAAATTCCGTGCACACAAACCAAAATTCTTACACACCTTACTTTATAGAGATTTCGATGACCGCTTAGATTTTTCATTGTGTGGTGTGATTGAATTATGCCAAAATTTTACTAGAAAAATTGTATATACTGATGAGTCGACTTTTACATCAAACGGCACTGTTAGTTTCCAGAACTGTAGATATTGGACTGATGAGAATCCACATTGGAAGATAGAGGCAAAACGTCAATTTTCTTTCAAAACTAATGTTTGGTGCGGCATATCAGATATTCAACTCGTTGGGCCTTACTTTTTAGAGGCAACCTTAATTCACGAAATTTTCCACAGTTTTTGAATAACCAGTTTTATGATTTCTTACATGGATTATCGCTATAAAGAAGAAATTAAGTTTTTTCCAACAATACTGAGCGCCTATTCACAGTACTTTTGAAGTTAGAGCGTGGCGTAACGAACACTTTCCTAAATGTATAGAACGATATTCAGAAAACCCATGGCCTGCAAGATCCCCAGATTTGACGACATTGGATTTTTTTATGGAGGCACCTCAAAAGTGAGGTTTATAGACAACGACCATTTTTTCATAATATCGACAATTTAGAAGAAATGTATTACATTACACCTCAAATGATGCGAAATGTGTGACAGATGAGGAAAATGATCATAAAAAAAATTCACACCAAAACTGGACATAAGTCACATTTGGAATTCTAAGAAGTGAAATTGAAAACATATTGTTTGAAAGTGGTTGACAATGTTTCACTTTGAGTAAGGTTATTCTGGACTTTCATTGTCTAAAATAGAACAAAGAAAAATTGAATTCTCTGCAATTTTTAATCACGACGTTTCAACTGTTAAAATATACAGTCGTTATCAAGTGTATAATGCGACAATCTCAAGGATACTTCTTATATATGCTATGGATAATTATGTGTCATTAGCCTACGGGTAATTTGCCTGTGTTCAGGTAAGCTTGTTAATTACAGTGCCGGGCCACTCCGGTACAGCATTGTTAATTCTTATCGCAATTTCAATTGATCCATGCCACTAATTAAGGCTTTCCACACATTACGGATTTCTATGCTAGCTTGACTGAAGACTTTGTTGTTCATAATATATGCACTCTCTTTATGGATGACTTCGGCTTCAGTCCATTTTATGTTGTGTTGGGTCGTCCAGACATGATCCGCTATCCCTGACTTTGAAGTTTCTCCTCGTCAAAGTCAGGGATAGCGGATCATCAAACTAAGAGACCACTTAGCGTTAGACTCGCTGAACACAAGAGAAACACTCAACGAGGAGAAACATCAAAGTCAGGGATAGCGGATCATGTCTGGACGATCCAACACAACATAAAATGGACTGAAGCCGAAGTCATCCATATAGAAGAGGGCTGGTATAGAAGGAAGTTTAAAGAGAGTGCATACATTATGAACAACAAAGTCTTCAGTCAAGCTAGCATAGAAATCCGTAATGTGTGGAAACCCTCAATTAGTGGCATGGATCAATTGAAGTTGCGATAAGAATTTACAATGCTGTACCGGAGGGGCCTGGCACTGTAATTAACAAGCTTTCCTGAATACCGCCAAATTACCCCTAGGCTAATGACACAAAATTATCCACAACATATATAAGAAGTATCCTTGAGATTGTCGCATTATACACTTGATAACGACTGTAGATTTTAACAGTTGAAACGTCGTGATTTAAAATTGCAGAGAATTGAATTTTTCTTTGTTCTTTTTTAGACAATGAGAGTCCAGAATAACCTTACTGAAAACATATTATTATTTAATTTTAAGAAAATAAAATAATTAAGTGAAAAGCTGAATAATTACGTATTAAATAATTCGCAGAGAAAAAACTCATGTTGTAAATAATGCTTCAACTATTTTGAAATGACTGATTACCTCCTTCAATACCTATTCAATCCCATTGTTTAATTTGTGTATACGTTTAATTATTATATTTAATTAGAGATAGTATTACAGTCCTCACATCAAGTTGTTTGCTATTCGAGCTTTTATGAATAAATAAATAATTTCTACACACAATGAGCCACAGTAATCCAGTGAAAACGGTACATAAACATTGTTTACCTCAAATAGGATATTCTTATTGAAACTATCCATACGCAATTCTTTTAAAAACATTGTACGGGGAAACCGATTCAACAGGTTAATAATGCCCGAAAAAATCACTTACTTGGTTTCTAGGAA
The DNA here is from genome assembly GCA_944452925.2 of Chrysolina oricalcia. Taxonomy (NCBI): domain Eukaryota; kingdom Metazoa; phylum Arthropoda; class Insecta; order Coleoptera; family Chrysomelidae; genus Chrysolina; species Chrysolina oricalcia. Next base: position 871,198 of record OX101810.2, read on the forward strand.
CAAATATACCTACTTTGAATGAAGGGTAACTATCTGCATATATTGATTGCGGAAACTCACACTTTATTACGGAAAAATTTGGTTGCAGGAAAGTGTTTGATAGGGAGATTTTCTTTGCTTCGTTGTTTTTTTACACATGACTAGGGTATTTTTATTGTGCTCGTGTTTTTTGGGACCTTAGCCAAGTGCTACAGTTTATCATTTAATTCGGCGATTATTATATCTTTTTGTTTGATAATACACTTGAATATATTTTCTTATCGGAATTCATATCATCTTTACTTCATCTACGCGCTGTCCGTATCATTTTCCGAACTTGAGATCTCGATAGGTTTTTCACAGCACTTAACTAGGTTTTTATCAATGATTTGACATTTTATGTCAAAACACGAATTACAATTAGCACATTTGACGAAATTTACAAATCTTTGTTTACACTTTTTACATTGTATATCGCAAGTATCGGACTTTGTTTGGGTACGTGTTTCACCTGCCATAGTTGAATGCCATATAAAAATAATCTTGAAAGAAACTAGTACATGCGCTGCAAGAACTTTCGAGCAAAGTAGTAAATTAGTGTATTATTTCAAAAAACTCTTTCGAATCCTGGAAATATTTGCTTTTCTTTTCACCATCGAATGAAAATCAATCAATAAAATGAACAACTCCAACTCAACGCTTTTATTTTTTCCTGGCTCTGAGAATACATGCAAATACAAAGAAAATATACATTAACTAGATGTAAATCAGCTTGAAATTTTACGTATGTAGTGCGAATTTTCAAGTGGATCTGACGAATATGCATTTTTGGTGATCTCTAGCAGGGGTCTACCCCTTACAACTATTTTGGGGTTAATTTTTTTTTTCTGATCGACTAGAATATACTAATTCGACCATCCTGAATAGATTGCTGTCCGCAATCTCTCTCCGTTCTCGATTTGAATGGTTCAAATCGTGTTGAAAGGATATTTTTTTCAATTTTTTTATTCTTTTTCCGGACTTGGTTTCCTAAAATTTCTTTATTTTGGTATACGTATACTGAATTTCAAATCGTTTCCGATATCATTGAAGATTTCATATGCTTTCTTTCGGAACCTCTGCAATTACAAATTTTCGACCTTTTATTCCCTTTTCCTAGCAAATCTTATACATATATATATATATATATATATATATATATATATATATATATATATATATATATATATATATATACAGGGTGTCAATTTGAAAACTTCCCACCCTTAATATCTTCCTTCCAGTAAACAATATGAGTAATCGAAAAAACAGGTCAATTTTATTGTCAAGGGGGACACTTTCAAGGACTATTTGTAGCCCTCGTGGTTCAACCCCCTAGGAGGGGTAGATGTTACCCTTAGAATTTTAAATGGGAAGGGGGGTCAAGTGGCACATCATTTTGATGGGCGTTCAATTCTTGTTCCAATGGTACCCTGACTTATTGTTTTGTTTTGAGCATTTTCCGAAAAATTGCGTTCTAAACTAACAGAAGTAATTATTAGAACGCCTATACTGAGATGCATGGTTTGGCCAGAACTGGTTAGAATATTAGGTGGTACCGTTCCAACCCTGTAGGTATTAGGGGTAACATTAGCCATTAGCTCCAAACACTTTACATAAAAAAGTAGTCTAATAGTAAAACGTAGATGGTAGTAAAGTTGTGTTTATTAAATGCTGAATTTTTAAGTTTCATCGCAGAAATTGTACAGATAGCCTTCCTTTTTTGCTACTTCTGCTGTAAAAAGTTTCTGTTTTCCGGCAAAAAATTGGTTAGCAAATTTGAACTATGTGGTAGTATTGTGAATACCGTTGTACCTGTTGGGCTGTTTAGGAATTGCTTTAATAAGTGTATAAAAGTGTAAAAATGGTTTACATTCTTCAAGACAGAATTGAAATGATTGTAATTTATGGAGAAGTTGGAAAGTGCGCACGAAGGGCGGCATGTCTTTTTAACGAAAGACATCCAAATTGTAATGTAAGTCACCGGTATGTGCTTGATTTGGTGAATAAGTTTTACGAAACTGGTTCAGTGACAAATAAAAAAAGAAATAACCCCAGAGTACTAAATGAAGCAGCTCAAATTGAAGTTTTGGGAACATTTGCTGCAGAGCCCACGAGCTCCTTACGATCAGTATCAGAACAGACGGGAATGTCACGCGAGACTATAAGAAAAGCATTGAAAATGCATAAATTTCATCCATATAAAATGCAGATTCTTCAAGAGCTCCACGAGGATGATTATGATAGAAGAATAGAGTTTTGTGAAATCATGTCTCATCGAGTCAATACCATCCCTAATCTTCTGTTAAACATCTGTTTCAGCGATGAGTGTTCATTTTTTCTGAATGGCAATGTTAATAGACAAAATTGTCGCTATTGGAGTGACGAAAACCCACATATTTTTCGGGAAGGGCATACACAACACCCACAAAAAGTTAATGTTTGTGCTGGTATTCTTGGAAATGCCATTCTTGGTCCATTATTTCTGGAAGAAAACTTGACTGGCAATCGGTACCTTGATATGCTTGAAGAGACTATCGATCCTCTTATAACTCACGAGCTAGAAACTCAAATTGATGCAGAAGGCAATGAACTTTTGCAGGAGGATCTGTTACATTACCAGCAGGACGGTGCTCCACCTCATTATTTTCTTCCCGTCCGACAGTGGTTAAACGAGAGATTTCCGGGTAGATGGATTGGCAGAAGGGGAGCAGTTGAATGGCCTCCGAGATCACCGGATTTAACATCCTTAGATTTCTTTCTTTGGGGGCATCTTAAATCCGTTGTTTATAAAACACAACCTTCTGATATTGACGAACCTAAAAGACGAATTACAGCAGCATGCCAGTCAATTCCTAGTGAAGTTTTCCGTAATGTTAGAGGGGAGTTCGAAAACAGACTGTATTACTGTTTAGAGCAAAATGGACAACATTTCGAACAGCTAATAAGATAAGCGTAAGTAGATTTTATGTTGGAAATGTCTTTCTCGCAAATTAAATTTTATTGTGTAGAAGGAAAATAACCACCAAATAAAAAATCCCATGCGTAATAAATTTATTCCTGTCATTCAAGGGTTGGAGCGGTGCCACCTACTCTTCTAACCATTTTTATTAAAGGGAGTCAATACAATAATGCATCTCAGTATAGGCGTTCTAATAATTACTTCTGTTAGTTTAGAACGCAATTTTTCGGAAAATGCTCATCACAAAATAATAAGTCAGGGTACCATTGGAACAAGAATTGAACACCCATCAAAATGATGTGCCACTTGACCCCCCTTCCCATTTAAAATTCTAAGGGTAATATCTACCCCTCCTAGGGGGTTGAACCACGAGGGCTACAAATAGTCCGTGAAAGTGTCCCCCTTGACAATAAAATTGACCTGTTTTTTCGATTACTCATATTGTTTCCTGGAAGGAAGATATTAAGGGTGGGAAGTTTTCAAATTGACACCCTGTATATATATATATATATATATATATATATATATATATATATATATATATATATATATATATATATATATATCGTATATTTGTGAATTCAGCTTGAAATTTTACGTATATAGTGCGAATTTTTAAGTGGAACTAACAAATTTGCATTTTTGGTGATTTTTAGGGGTCTACCAATTACCTACAACTATTTTGGGGTCAAAATTTTTTATTTCTCCGATCGACTTGAATATTCTAATTTGACCTTTCCAAATCGATTGCCGTCCGCAGAATTGCTCTATCTCTAACCGTTCTCGATTTGAATAGTTCAAATCGAGTTGAAAGGGTTTTTTTTTAATTTTTTTATTTATTTTTCTATTTCCGGACTTAGTTTCCTAACAAATATCATATGTTTTCATAATAAATGCGCAGGACTTCAGGATGTGATAGCTCGTCCAAAAATATGAAAATAAGTTTTTATTAACTTACCCTCTAAAATGCACCATTTTCGAGATACAGGGTGTTGAAATTTAAAAAAAAGAATTATTTTTTGCGGATATCTCTGGAACCGTTTATCGCACAGAAAACAGATTTCGTAGGCATATTCTACTCATAATAAGCTATGTTTTGTGTGTATTTTTTATTTTTTTAAATTCATAATTGGTGAAAATTTTGAAGGGGTAGTGGGTGTTTTTTTCTCCAACTTCTACCTACGCCACTGGAAAAAGTACAGTTTTGAGCCTCCTATATGAACCGCCAATGTTTTCTACACAAAAAAGGTATTCTTGGTCCTAAGCTCTAAAGTTGACCGTTTTCAAGAAAAATCAACTTTCATTTTGTTTAAATAATGTTTTTTCCTCGAAAAAATGCTGCGTGCATTGAAGCTAACGGCGGACATTTCCAACAATTCAACTGAGTATGATTGTTATTGTTTTTTTTATTTTGCAATTAAGAAGTCAACGTTTGGTTTTGTTACTTGTTTTAACGTTTAAATAAATTTTGTATAATTAGGAAAAAAATTATTTCAGAAAATTTACCATGTTTTTCAACATAAAAGTTGATTTTCTTGAAAACAGTCAACTTTAGAGCTTATGACCAAGAGTACATTTTTTGTGTAGAAAACATTGGCGGTTCAAGTAGGCGGCTCAAAATCATACTTTTTCCAGGGGCGTAGAAGTTGGAGAAAAAAACACCCACTACCCCGTCAAAATCTTCACCAATACTGAATTTAAATAAAAAAATCTGCACAAAACATAGCTTATTATGAGTAGAAAATGCATTCAAAATCTGTTTTTTGTGCGATAAACGGTTCCAGAGATATTCGCAAAAAACAATAATTTTTTTTAAATTTCAACACCCTGTATCTCGAAAACGTTGAATTTTAGAGGGTAAGTTAATAGAAACTTTTTTTCATATTTTTGAACGAGCTATCACATCCGGAAGTCCTGCGCATTTATTATGAAACACCCTGTATAGTGCGAATTTTTAAGTAGATTTGACGAATTTGCATTTTTGGTGATTTTTAGGGGTCTCAATCATCTAAATTTTTTTAATTTTCAGTTATATTAATTCATTTAATAAAATTAAATATTGCTTTTGTATTTTTGGTTTGCAAATTATTAGTTCTATAAAAAAACAGGAAACAAAAAGTTAAGGAATACAACAAGAATTCTGAATATTTTAATTTACAAAATTCAACCTCGCAAAAAAGTTCCGACATAAAATATTAACGTTTTAACGTAATGGTAATACTGAAAAAACCACACTTACCTCTTTACGAGTATATTTTAAATTTCTACAGTAAGTCGGATTTGAAGAAAGAATAGAACTCAATTTTACTCCCTTCCATTCGAGGGACAAGAGATGCGTAATACCTTTTCTATCTAGAAAGCTAATAGCTCATGATGATGCTTACTTTGTTGGCGAATCACCCGTAGTTTTGGTGTCCAATAAGGTTTCTAAGTCTATGTTTTTTTTTTCACACCAATGGTTCCAAATATTTATTCATATTTGTGACATCGGAAATGATCAAAAACCTTGTATCTCCTTTAAAAATTAACAGATTGTTCCTATTAGGTCTTTTTGAACCACGCCACTGAGGCTGACTTGATATTAATAATCTCAAGAATAAATAATGAGATAAACCCATAATTTCATGAACTTATTGACGCCTTATCACTCTCAAGATAATTCTGGTGAATATTTTGATGCTCCTTCCTCAGTCTCAACTAAAGTCTCAACCGGATTCGTCTAGCGTGTGTGGACATCATGAGTGACGTTACGCCTCTTTTGGATAGTGATGAGGAAGGGTATTTATTTGTTTATTATAATATTCATATTTTTTGTTGGCGTCATAACATTACCAATTGTTTTGTCTTTCGGCTATACTTGGATTTGTCATCTTTCTCAAGAAACCCATATCAGTCGTAAAATATCTAAAGCTAATTTTTGACGTTGAACCGCATTCAATAATGGTTTGAAAACATTAAATTTTACGTCATCGTTTTGACGATGACGAAAACGATAACGATATATTTTTGTCATTTTCAGTTTGATGTTAATTATGCTTTTGTATCTGGTATTTGTTATTAAGTTTTGTGTGGTTTTAAGGTTTTATTTTGCTTCAATAATCAATTCATTTACAAAAAACAGTTTTTGGTATTTGTGCAGTAGCTATCTCTTCCAACTGATTGCAATTTTAATCAAAAAGTTTCAGCCGAGCTGAATTCCTATTCTTGAGTGAACGACTACTTGATAAACTAGCATTGAATTAAAGTAAAAGAAAAGCTCAACATTTCAGAAAATTCGACTTGAAAACGTATAAATTGAAAATAGTTTAATATTTTGTAAAAAAAGTAGAAGCGACAAATGCACTACCAAAAATAACAGCTGTGCAACAAATAGAAAAAATCTTTATTTGTGATTTTTCAAAAAAAAAAGAAATAAAATTTTTCATCAACCTAGGCTCGCCTTGAGACCTACTTGCCCCTATCAGATATACTTAGCAAAATCTCAAAAAAAAGTTCAATGAATTCATCAAAACAACACATGATGTGAAATCGTAATAGTTATTTATGCAACAAGTGCAAAAAGTGAATGTTTATTGCACTCGACGTGAAATTGTCCGACGAGGCCGTTAGGCCGAGTTGGACAACACGTCGAGTGCAATAAACAATTTTTGCACGAGTTGCATACAACATTTTTTCTACGTTCATGCAAAAAGCAAAAAATGATTTATTGAGGTGCGGCACTAGATGTAGGAAAACTTGAACTTGAATACTTTATTATTAATATCGATTTGCATTGAAACAGGAACTAATACGTTACGAACAATTGAACTCAAACTTTATTTTTACCCTCAATGTTGAAAGTGAATGAACAATTGGTGCAATTTTCAATATGAATATTTCGTAGTGAAGTACCTATTGCCAATCTCACAGAATATCTGCTAAATATGTAGTAGGTTTAAACGTTTATGTTTGTCATGATGACAGCACGTTGAAGTAGAATGACAGATGAGTGCAATAAAAACTTTATTGCACTAGTGCAATAAAGAACTTCTTTTTCCACTGAATATAGTTCAATAAAGTTTTGCTTTTTGCATGAATGTAGAAAAAATAAATTAAATGCAAAATGAATCAAATAAATAGCAATAAAAAAAATTCAGGGTGGTTTGTCAATACATTTCCCTTGAAACATTCCTCAACATTACTGGCGGAATTTGAACAGCACATTCTTTTTTTTTTTTGAAAATAACTGCATCAACCACAAACGTGTTATTAGCAGTGGTACAATACAAATAACATATAAATCATATTTTCTTGTATCATCATTCAGCCCTTTCTCTTATCGTATTTTTAAGATGTTCTTGATTTCTGAAAGATCTAATTTCATAAACCACAGATTTTAAATATTCCCATAGAAAGAAATCGCATGGGGTTAGATCGGGAGATCTAGGAGGCCATGAATTCACTGAATATCGTCAGATCCATCTACGAGGAAACAGATGACCAAGAAAATCACGCACTTTAACTTCAGAGTGTGCTGGAGCACCGTCCTGTTGAAAATACATTCTTCTGAGCAGGTTTAATGGCATATTCTGAGAACTAACAGTTCCATTTGATGAGAATGTACTTCCGTCGGTGCAGCACACACTGGAGGAATGATCTATGCTCTTCCACTCGTCCCTGCACCCATAACTAAAATACTGCCGATCATCATAATCTCGTTCTTGCAGCGTATGAATGACTTTAGGATTGAAAGCCCGAAACTTATTTGCTATCAGAATTCTTCTGGCCGATGATAGGGATATCTTGATCTGTTGGTCGAGAAGTTCTTGGATTCTCGACAACAGTTTAAATCTAAAACGAATAAATAAAACATTATGCTCTGATTCAAGTTCATTTCTACGATTTTCTCGATTTCAGAGAAATTATAGTCTCACAATATTAATAATTACCACTCATGGCGTAATAATAATATTGGAATATTGAATTGGATATTTCGGTAGTTGATTATTCTATCCGTAAAAACAGAAATACACAGTTTTATCAGAACACTAAACAAAAACTTAAATATATAGTAATTTTCACTTGGAAACGGAAGTAGGTACATGATTATAATTCATAACATCACTCAAAGTATTTTGCATTTAAACTCTTCTTGTTTTATTATTATTTCATTCGGAAATGTATGAATGTCTAATGTTGTGTGCATGATAATATATTATTATATCTACTGAACAAGTTTTACGTTCCTATTTTTTTCGTTAACGTTAGTAAAGTTAGTTTTTGACGAAAATTGTGTCTATCTGAAACAAGATTAACTAAAGATATTTGTGATGTAGGAATCTATAATGCCGGATATGAAATCATTAGATGTAACTCAGTAAGTGGACATACAGGTGGAGTTATTTTATATGCTGAAAAAGATTTTTATAATATAAGTGTCGAAAAATATGAGTTATGAAATGAATCATTGGATACCTCTTATCAAATTAATTGTTGGAAAACAGGTATGGTAGTTCACCTCCAAATGCAAGTCATACTAAATTTTTTGCACATATTTTGATACAATTTTAAAAGAAATTGATTTTAGTCAAAATTATAAATTTATTGGAGACTTTAATATTCGATGGAATATCTCTAATGACATTTATACAAAGAAATTCAAACAATATACACTATACGGTTTCAAACAGTTTGTTGCATTTTATACTAGAGTCACAGAATATACCGCAAATACGATAGATTTAGTTTTTTCTAATAACTATATGATGTGGAAGTACATAAATGAAATATCAAAATTACTGGCGATGACAACTAACATTATGTATTCAACATCATGAGTATAATATTGTATCAATTAGAAAAATTACTACCATGAATTAAGTTTTTAAATCTATTGAAAAAGTATGGCTTTATAACTCTGTTGACGTAAACAAAGTCTTCACAAATTTTATGTCAAATATAAAAGAAATACTCTACTCTACTCTTCTCTATTCTACTATACCCTTCTCTTCTCTTCTCTCTCTCTCTCTCTTCAAGATCTCACTATTTTCATCACTCTTTTTAGCCCCATGACATTTTTATTTTCAAAGAAAGATCAGATCACTTAGCAATCTGAACCAAATGTCCTATGCTCATCCATTATATTTATACAAAATATCTTTTTTTCTTCAACTTATCAGTTTGGTGTGCAATAAAAGTATTATGATTATTATTATACCATTATTCAAGTCTCATTTTTTGTTTCAGAAACGCCTCGGACACATTAGGTTTCGAACCACTCGTCAATCAAAAGTTGTCCGAAAATGAAAGAATAACTACTTATTCCCATTCAGCTGGAGACTACTCTTCTAGTTCACAAGATGCGGAGTCTGATGATGGTACCGTTAGAGTAAAGATCATTGGTATGACATGTATGTCATGTGTGCGGAGTATTGAGGACACAGTCGGTAAAAGACCTGGAATATACAATATTACGGTATGTTATCACAGTAAAATTTTATTGAATTGAGTCATTCATTCGATATATTTATGACTCGTTACCAATATATTTATGAAATTGAGCTTTTGAGTTATACTACTAGATGGCGCTAGCATCATGTAACCTTTTTCTTTGCAACGCGGCAACTATATTCAAATTCATATTTTCAACAATGTTAAGACTACAAACACAAGAAAAAAAGAGAGTACAATGAAATTCACAAACACTTTAAAATCACTACTTTTAGGCTAAAATACTAATTTAGTGTATAAAAACATTTATTCAATAAAAACAATTTCAAGGTCTTCTTTTAAGTCCGTCAGTTTATTGACTTGGCAAACTATTGAATACTCTAGGGCCCATGAAATCTGGAGAATTTTGAGTTGTTTTGTACTTGGCAGCAGAAGTATGTATAAATTTCTTTTTTCGGGTATCAATATTGTGAATATCTTCATCTTCAAGCAACCCATTTAGTTCTTCTTCGAGAAAGTGTAAATAAGACCGACCATCAAGGCGTCCTGGTAGAAAAAATGGGCCTATTAGATAATCACCAATAATTTCTGCCCATACATTAACCGAAAATTGGTGTTGAAAATTGATTTCGGTTATGGTATGGGGGTTTTTATCCGCCCACATATGATTGTTATGAAAATTTTGAATAGCATTCCGAGAAAAATTAGCTTCGTCTGTGAACAAAATTTGCGGATTTAGTACAATACTCTGAAGATACCACTGACAGAAGTTCACACGTTGTGGAAAATCTCTAGGGAGTAATGCCTGTACTCGTAAAATATGGTAAGGGTATAACAAAAAATCAACCAAAATACGCCAAACAATTTGATAACAAATATTTAGAGTTCTAGCGATCTTCATCGTACTCGTCTCAGGATGTTCTTCGATTTCTTGAAGAACCGCGTCCTCAATGTCAAGAGTTCTGACGCTTAGAGGTCTACCTTCCGAAGAACCTTTCTTGAAACTACCAGTTTCCCTAAGTCGGCGATGAATATTTGAAAAGGTACGGCTATCTGGTAAGGCACGATTAGGATATCTTTCCAGATAAATGCGTCTGGCTTCTGTTGCATTACCATCAGCGAGGCCATATACGTAATGCATTGCTGCCATTTCTGCATTCGTATAATTCACCATATTTACCGATATTCAGAAAAACAGCGGACAACCAAAATAACTTCAATAACACACTTAAGAGCCACCATCAGCGCGTCACACCGAAAAGTTGAATTTCTTCCTCACCCCTTCCAGCTAAGGTTTGTTGGCATACTCATCAAGAATGGGGGTGAAGATAATGAACTCGATGAACATTGGCAACACAGCACCTGTCCGTTCTCGATTACAGCGCCCATCATACATAAATATCCGGATCGTAGAATCCGATTTTTGCAAAAACCATTGATTTCATGAAAGAGATATTTTTTGTATGGGCTCGGTGGTTCCATAAGAATTCCGGAACCTCTCAATTTTTTTAATTCATCATGTCCATAAAAATTTTTTTCCTTAAAAATTATCATAACCAAATATCACCTAAGTTCCGAGATTTACATAAAAATATTGAGTAATTTGCTAAAAAAAAAACAAAAATCTCAAACAAAAACTGTAGTTTCAAAACGGATTTCCGTTTTACCAAGGTAGTGTTTGCTCCTAAAAATCAAGTAACTAATAGTGGGCTTCGCTATTCCTATAGCTTTTTCAAACACAAAATGGTATTCATAACCAGTGAAAACACAATATTTATAGTGATTTGAAGAACAAAATTTACTATTAATTACAGACAGGTAGCTGAATTCATATCGGAAATCCATTCAAGTATTGTGGACATAGATGCATTTATTATTAAAAGATTAAGAAGTGGTGAAAAGAAATATCAATTATAAACAGGTAGCTAAATTACTATCGGACGATTTATTGCCAACAAAATGTTAGGTACTGCGATATGATGCAATTTCAATTTAATTATTTTAATCAAGAACCGAGCATCTGACAAGAATTACACATTTTTTTGGATTCTCATTCATTTTGGAACAAATCTGATCCCTCAATTTGTTTTCAGTCGATGCACAAACATTTCCACACCGCATCAGATATTTGAAGAATTGATCCTGAAATGAAACGATTTTTATTTTCTTAAGCGGAAATCATGCGTCGTACAAAGAAAACTCAAGAATTCAAATTTGCTCAAAAATGAATGAGGATCTCAAAAGTATTTTTTTTTCAGGAAAAAAGCAGTGGCGTAGTATTTTTTTCTCCAAAAATATTCAATTCAAAACCCGTACGGACGCCACTGGTTGAGAAAATGATAATGTTTGTGCATTACAAAATGCACCTTGATGCATAGAAGACATGTACCAAATTTTATAGAAAACGTCTACAATATTATCTCAGTTATTATTAAAAAACTGATATTTTTTCAAAACTTTATCACCCTGTATCTCAAAAGTTAGGACTTTTAGGACATACGTTTATAGAAAGTTTTTTCTTTAAAATAAGTCAAAGAATAACCCCCTCAAATATTAGAATGTCTTTAAGGAACACCCTGTATATAGGAATTGAAGTCATCTGTTAAGTATACATTTCTTAAGTTTATTTTTGAATTTAGTTTTATTCCTAATAATTTCTGTCACAATTTTCCACTAAATTATTCTTTATGAAGCCTGACTAGTAAGAATTAAATTTGAGATTAATACCGTAAAAGTCTTAAACTTTGGTCAGATGGGAACAAATATTTTTAACACCAACGGCTAACACCAACTTATTCATTTGATTTTTCAGGTGAATTTACAAGAAAAATATGGACTAGTAAATTACGACCCCAATGCTCTAACTCCCCAAGAAATATGCGATTATATAAACGACATGGGTTTCGAAGCGTCATTACCATTGTTGTCAAGTAGTCAAGAAGTCAGTACATGCTACATAGATATAAGGGGCATGACATGTAATTCCTGCGTTCAAAGTATAGAAGGTGTGTAAAGAAAAAGTATACCTACTTGTTTTCGGTAATATCTGATTTTTGCTAGGAATGTTGTCGACGAGAGATGGCGTGAAAATCATTAAAGTACATTTGAAGGAAAGCGAAGGATACGTTGAATTTTTACCGAATAAAGTATCTCCAGATCAAATCGCCGAACAGATAGAAGATATGGGTTTCGAAGCATACGTTAAATCTGTCAATGGTAAAAATGTGGCAAAAGATGTGAAGACCAGTCTCGAAACTAAGTCGCCGATGAATAGAGGTGCAGGCGGAGACGCTGGAATGAATTTGAATTTGGAAAAATGTAATTTACAAGTAAAAGGCATGACCTGCGGATCTTGTGTAGCTGCGATTGAGAAACACGTGCAGAAATTGTCTGGTAAGATGTGAGATTTTATTTTATTTCTAACAATCGTAGTTTTGTCCTGCAAACTTTCTATTCCAAAGCAGTATATCTTGTACGTATTTCAAGTTTTGAGAGTCCGAAAATAAATCACAAATAACTGCAGGGAACCGATTTTTCATTTAATTTTAGTTATTACTTACATTTTCATCTGTAACTGATTTCTCTATTCTTTTTTTCAAATGATCCCATAATATTCGTAATTACTTCCTTCCACTTTTGAGGAGATATACTCATTTTGTATTCTTTCTTATCCATATTTCTCTTTAAGGTGGGCGTTCGATGTTGTGTATTTTTATTTAAAATTGCATTGAGAAACGGTTACGTTGGAGATATCAAATTTACTAGATGAACTCAGAACTCACTACCAATTGAATACATTGAGATTGATTTCATTTCTAAAATTGAGTTTTTTGTCGACAATTGAAGGAAATAAGCCAATACTTGTTTCTGTTTTATTCCAAAGAAAATAGCCATGAAAAAAGTGCAACTTTCGATCGAACGCGAATATCCAGATAAAATGGTTCAGGAGATGAACTTTAAATATGAAATTGGCGGCGAATAGCCAAATTCAAACATTATGGAATGCACTAGTTCCTACTTTACCAACATTCTTACTGATTTCTTAGTTCGGTAGTTTTCAGATAGAAAGCGCCATTGTATATTTTATTCATTTCATTCAATTCGTTCATTTCGCTCAATTCATTCATTTCATTCGTTTCATTCATTAATTTCATTCACTCATTTCATTCACTCATTTCATTCATTCATTTCATTCATTTCATTCATTTCATTCATTTCATTCATTTCATTCATTTCATTCATTTCATTCATTTCATTCATTTCATTCATTTCATTCATTTCATTCATTTCATTCATTTCATTCATTTCATTCATTTCATTCATTTCATTCATTTCATTCATTTCATTCATTTCATTCATTTCATTCATTTCATTCATTTCATTCATTTCATTCATTTCATTCATTTCATTCATTTCATTCATTTCATTCATTTCATTCATTTCATTCATTTCATTCATTTCATTCATTTCATTCATTTCATTCATTTCATTCATTTCATTCATTTCATTCATTTCATTCATTTCATTCATTTCATTCATTTCATTCATTTCATTCATTTCATTCATTTCATTCATTTCATTCATTTCATTCATTTCATTCATTTCATTCATTTCATTCATTTCATTCATTTCATTCATTTCATTCATTTCATTCATTTCATTCATTTCATTCATTTCATTCATTTCATTCATTTCATTCATTTCATTCATTTCATTCATTTCATTCATTTCATTCATTTCATTCATTTCATTCATTTCATTCATTTCATTCATTTCATTCATTTCATTCATTTCATTCATTTCATTCATTTCATTCATTTCATTCATTTCATTCATTTCATTCATTTCATTCATTTCATTCATTTCATTCATTTCATTCATTTCATTCATTTCATTCATTTCATTCATTTCATTCATTTCATTCATTTCATTCATTTCATTCATTTCATTCATTTCATTCATTTCATTCATTTCATTCATTTCATTCATTTCATTCATTTCATTCATTTCATTCATTTCATTCATTTCATTCATTTCATTCATTTCATTCATTTCATTCATTTCATTCATTTCATTCATTTCATTCATTTCATTCATTTCATTCATTTCATTCATTTCATTCATTTCATTCATTTCATTCATTTCATTCATTTCATTCATTTCATTCATTTCATTCATTTCATTCATTTCATTCATTTCATTCATTTCATTCATTTCATTCATTTCATTCATTTCATTCATTTCATTCATTTCATTCATTTCATTCATTTCATTCATTTCATTCATTTCATTCATTTCATTCATTTCATTCATTTCATTCATTTCATTCATTTCATTCATTTCATTCATTTCATTCATTTCATTCATTTCATTCATTTCATTCATTTCATTCATTTCATTCATTTCATTCATTTCATTCATTTCATTCATTTCATTCATTTCATTCATTTCATTCATTTCATTCATTTCATTCATTTCATTCATTTCATTCATTTCATTCATTTCATTCATTTCATTCATTTCATTCATTTCATTCATTTCATTCATTTCATTCATTTCATTCATTTCATTCATTTCATTCATTTCATTCATTTCATTCATTTCATTCATTTCATTCATTTCATTCATTTCATTCATTTCATTCATTTCATTCATTTCATTCATTTCATTCATTTCATTCATTTCATTCATTTCATTCATTTCATTCATTTCATTCATTTCATTCATTTCATTCATTTCATTCATTTCATTCATTTCATTCATTTCATTCATTTCATTCATTTCATTCATTTCATTCATTTCATTCATTTCATTCATTTCATTCATTTCATTCATTTCATTCATTTCATTCATTTCATTCATTTCATTCATTTCATTCATTTCATTCATTTCATTCATTTCATTCATTTCATTCATTTCATTCATTTCATTCATTTCATTCATTTCATTCATTTCATTCATTTCATTCATTCCATTCATTTCATTCATTTCATTCATTTCATTCATTTCATTCATTCCATTCATTCCATTCATTCCATTCATTCCATTCATTTCATTCATCCCATTCATTTCATTCTTTCATCCGTTTCATTCGTTTCATTCATTCATATCATTCATCACAGTAAAACGTAGTATTGGACTACTATTGCTAACATATTTAGGGACGTTAATATATATATATATATATATATATATATATATTTCGGTTATGAATTGTATTTCTTGGTATTAAGTTTTTTTGGAGATGTACATATGATAAATAATTATGTAAATAGTAAAAACTACTATTATAGTACAATTTACACTTTTGCAGATTTATTTTCTGAGGATTTACTTTCCTAGAGATTTATGTTTGGGGATTTTACTTCTGGGGGTGTTATTTGTATTGACATTTCTTCTACAATTTTGACAAACTGTTAGTTTCATTCATCATTATTTTATCGATGTTGATTTGAAATATTGAATTTGTTTTGATGAAAAATATTATTTTATATATGTATTGTTTCAGGTTGTCACAAAATATTAGTTTCCCTTCTGGCAGCCAGAGCAGAGGTTCAATACGACCCTTCTTCAACCTCGCCTTCCGATATAGCTGCTTCCATAACGGATCTGGGCTTCCCCGCATCAGTGCTTCAACAGTCCGGAGCTGGAGAATCCGAAACCGACATCGAAATCTCGGGAATGACTTGCGCCGGCTGCGTGCACAAAATCGAAACCATTATAAACAAACTTCCAGGTAACAAAATTATTCCTAGGACACCACAATAGGCATCCTCATTATTTTTGAAGCCTTTTAAAGACAAGACATTACATTTTCAAAGACTTTTGTCTACATTAAATAATTGCATATAAAACATTGTTGGAGATGTTCGTAGGACATCACAAAGGGCATTTTTCCTCGTTCTTTTTGAAGCCTTTATAAAGATTAGATATTACATTTTCAAAGCCTTTTGTCTACATTAAATAACTGTATATGAAACATTGTTTGAGATGTTCCTAGGACATCACAAAGGGCACTTTTCCTCTTTCTTTTTGAAGCCTTTATAAATATTAGGCATTACATTTTCAAAGCCTTTTGTCTACATTAAATAACTGTATCTAAAACATTGTTATAGATGTTCCTAGGACATCACAAAGGGCATTTTTCCTCTTTCTTTTTGAAGCCTTTTCAAAAACAAGAAAGGCATTACATTTTCAAAGCCTTTTGTCTACATCAAATAATTGCATATAAAACATTGTTAGAGATGTTCCTAGGACATCACAATGGTAATTTTTCCTCGTTTTTTTTAAACCCTTCAAAACACAAAAAATTACATTTTCAAAGCCTTTTTCCCACCTTAAATCACTGTTTATAAAACGTTTTCGGAGATGTTCCTGGGACATCATAAAATGCACTTTTTTTCGTTTTTCTTTCAAGCCACTGATCGCACAAATAGAGAAAAGTCAGAGGACTCTGGGGGAAATTGAAAAAAATCAATAAAACTTATTTTCAGGTATCAAAAGTGCCAACGTTGCTCTCGGCACACGTAGGGGAAGGTTCAAGTTTGATTCGGAGGTGACAGGACCGAGGAATATCATCGAGGCAATAAAATCACTCGGGTACGAGGCACACTTATTCAGTAGAGACAGCAGCACTGATTATTTGGAGCAAAAGGAAGAGATAAGGAGATGGAGAAGGAGTTTTTTGTTTTCTTTGGCGTTTGGGGGACCGTGCATGATTGCTATGATATATTTCATGGTGCAAATGTCTTCCGGAAGTTCTCATGAAGATATGTGTTGTTTGGTTCCAGGTAAAATATGTATATTTCAAGATATATCCTGTAGTGTGATATGGTTACAAAGAAACTATTCATCTTTCAAGCCATTTATGGTATCATCAGTTACGTTTTTTATTTTTCTAATATTCACTATTATTATTATAACAAGGTGATACCTGTGTATTTGATAATGTCATTTCAGACCACAGGACCGTCTTTGCTGAACTTAATCCAGATAACGCCTTGAAAGAAAATAAAACTCTCTTTCATGGAAGAACGTACCGGAATTGGCAAATGAGCAATTTCTTGAATGGACTAGCCCAAGAAAATTGGTCGGACGTATACGAAATTCATAGTACTAACGCGGCTTTTGCTTGTTTTTTCAGTACATTCCAATTTCATTTTGAAAGTAATTTTCCAACGCGCAAAATTAAAGTGCATTTTGAAAAAAAAAGGCTGGGTTGACTCAGAAGTTAAGGAATCATCCTCCAATTCGAAAGATCTGTATACTTTATCACGTAAATACCCAGAACTGAATGCTGTACATAAAACTGAAAAACAAAAACATAGAAGCTTCATTGGAAACAAAAAAAACTACATTATCAAAACAGAATCTCTAAATCAGATAACTTAAACAAAACTTGTTGGAGTATAGTGAATGAACTATCAAATAAGGTAAACGTTCAAAGTAATATCTCACTCTCCACCCATAATGGGGAGATCATTTCTGATACTAATAAAATTGCGAACCTATTCAATAATATTTTTCTGGAATCGTTCAAGACTGCCCACTTTCTCGGAGCAACGGCAGGCCTCAAAATACGCTAATCTAGTATTTTAGTCCGTTGCTAAGCAACGAACTTTCCCGGACCGTTTTCGGACCTAAACGGTACGGAAAGTACTTTTTCGGCAACCATCCGGGAAGTGTTCACTTCCCGAACACTTTTTCTTTGGGAAAGTAGCACTTCCCGGCGTAGTCCGGTAAGTACGTACTTCCCGGACTAGGCCGGGAAGTGCTCGAATTTTAATACAAATATTAATATAAATAAGAATTAGAATGTTTCTGTTGGTACCTGCCTTCTGTTTGAATTTCAATATATAATACAAATAAGAACTGAAATGTTCGAAATATTCAAATTTGGAATCGCTTCATCAGGTTAACAGATGGGTGAAAGTCGACCTCTCTTCGTCTCTTAGACTAAATGCGTCTCATTGATTTGTTATTCTACATGATTGCCGAAAAAATAGTGTACGCAACACTTCCAAAAACAGTTTTTTTGGACTCGCAGACTTCCTGGACTCGCTAACGCTCGTCCTAGAATTTGGTCTACTCGTCCAAAAAAACAGTATTTTCCGGATTTGTTACGTAAATTACTATTCCCGTATCGAAAACGATACGGGAAAATTTTTGCCGGCTTGTTTACGTTTTAGACAGTAGAATTCACGCAAACAATATGTAGAATTCCTTAGTTTTTCATAATGCTGATTGCGATTTCAGAAAAAATAGTATGTGTACCTCGTAGTGAAATCATATTCCCAGACTTCAATGCTTGTTGGCATCGGCTTAACGCCTCGGCCAACAATTTACATTGTCGTCCAGGAATGTATTGCTTTTACTACTAGATACACAATATACTATTTCAAGCAGGTCCCGTACGAAGTTATCAACAAAATAACTATACCAAGTAATACTCCATATACCGAAAACAAATCTTTTGATCATTTGAGGATGAATCTTTATCCATTTACAAGTGAGGAACTATTCGAACTGTTATTTTTAGATTGAAAAATTCAAAATCTCATGGATTTGATGAAATACCGGCTTTTGTTGTCAAGAATGCCCTACTACACATAATTTCACCCCTGACACATCTAATAAATCTGCCCTTCTGCGAGGGCCAATTTCCGAACCTAATAAAGATAGGCAAAGTCGTTCCCATTCATAAAAAAGGCAATCGAGAAGTAATCTCCAATTATAGGCCGATAACGATACCATATACTTACATTTTCAAAAATATTTGAATACTCCTTTTTATACCGCCTGGTGAATTTCGTGGATACAAACGGGTTTATTTCCAAAAATCAACATGGGTTCAGACATGGAAAATCAACAATATCAGCAGTTCACTGCTTTTATGGTCAAATTACATCTCTGATTGACTCGGGCGAGTGCCCTGTTGGGATATTCTGTGATCTTAGCAGGGCGTTCGACTGTGTCAATCACGACATTTTGATAAACAGATTGGCCAGTTATGGTATTAAAGATAACGCTCTTCTATGGGTCACAAGTTTTTTGAGAAATCGCAAACACTATGTATGCCTCAGAAGCAAACAAAATGATTTATTTATTTATCCACAATCACCTTATAATTGAAGTTTTATCCACACTTATGAACCGTATAAAGTACCACTTTATTCACTAGTGGAATAATGAAATTACTTTATTCCACTAGTGAAATAATGAAAAATACAATCTTGAATATCAATCACATTTTACTTATTCTCACCAACTTCACAAATTTTTACAAATGGAGTCGATAAACAATCGAAAATACATAGCAACCATTCAACACCTCCCGATATTTTTGTATGTTATTTCAATGATTTTTGAGGTGACAGCCGCTGTCACAACAAAACGTCAAATCATTTTGTGATGAAAAATTTCCGCGATTCTGATTCTAAATGAATGTGATTGTGAATAAAACGTTGTATTGCATGCGTGTTTTAGATACATTTTATTTGCTTAAGAAATTTAAACGCTCGAGCTTCGCTCTCGCGTTTAAACATTCTTGCGCAAATAAAATGTATCTAAAACACTTATACAATAAATAACTATTGTTTCATATTTATGTTGTATACGATTATCAATTTGTAATTTTTTCTTATGTAAACTGTCGATGCTTTATGAAATAATTGTTTGACAGATAAAATTTTATTGTGGATATTGACATGTGTTCCACAAGGTACCATTCTGGGGCCGGTCTTATTTTTGTTATATGTGAATAGTATCTATGTATGCAGATGATATTTCTGTCCTTGTAATAGATAAATCTGATAGATTCTTGAAAGAAAATGCAATGAATTTATCCAGTCCTTGGCGTCTTGGTCATTTGAAAACTCTCTTTTCTTCAATATGATAGACGAAAGAGTTTGCTAAAAACCTAATCTTGTCTTTAATAATGTGCCCAAATCAAGCACAGCTACACACGCAAAATTTTTGGTAATGAACATTGATGAACATCTAACATCCTTCATTCTCAATGTTACTTATTGAAAAATCTACAAACAGTTCTCACATTCAATCAACTGCAGATGGTTTATTATGCACAAGTGTCCATCATGACTGATGATGTGTTTATAGCACAGAAAAAAATAATGAGGTGCATTACTAATGTGTCTAGTACCACCAGCTGTAAAAACCTACTTATTAGTCACAAAATATTAACTCTTCCATCTTTATATTTATTTGAACTATGTCTTCATGTATTTAGGAATAGATCAGCATTTATTAAAAATTCTGATATTCATCAAATGAACACTCCAGATTAAAATGGACTTTTGGGCTTTCAACAAACTACCACAGGAACTCAGAAACTGATCTTCATTGACTACTTTCAAAAGAAAACTCTAGGAGTTTCTGATATCGATGTCTGACATACATTTGTTGTCATGTTACTTACTTTGTGTCCTCCACATATGTATTATGTACTTATATTCATTGACTTTTCCGATTCAATTATATTGTCATACGGAAATAAAAGTATTATTATTATTTACCAACTTTTACAGGCCTATCTCTAGAGAATTTTCTACTTTGGATTCTGTCAACGCCTGTCCTGATTTTCGGAGGGAAACATTTTTTCGTTCAAGCCTACAAGGCTTTGAAACATAAAACGACCAACATGGATGTACTTATAGCAATGGCTACCTCGATCTCCTATGCTTACAGTGTATGCGTTGTGATAGCTGCCATGGTACTTCAACAAAACACTTCCCCGCAAACATTTTTCGATACACCACCGATGTTGTTGGTATTCATCAGCTTGGGCAGATGGTTGGAACATATCGCAAAGGGGAAGACATCAGAAGCACTTAGTAGGTTCGTTGAAAAAAATTAAATAAAAATCAGGTGATTTTAATTATATTTTTATTCCAGATTACTCTCTCTGAAGGCTACTGATGCAGTAGTTATTAGTCTTGGTAAAAATGGAGAAATAATAAGTGAAGAACAGGTAAACGTAGATTTGGTACAGAGAGGAGATATAATGAAGGTGGTACCAGGTGCCAAGGTTCCAGTAGATGGCAAAGTTTTGCAAGTAAGATTGAATTACAGTTTCACAATGAAAAATATTTATTCATATATTATTGTTGTATATTCATAGTCTAATTCGCTCTAAAATAATTTATTTAACGCAATACAATGATTCACAATACTCTAATTTATATAACAATCACTCTACTATTTATATTCGACTTTCACTTCACTAACTGTCTGAATCCACTCTGCTGCGTAGTTCTTTTTATATCCACCGCTTACTTCTCCGAATGCTCATGAAATTTCTCGAAAAGTCTCGAATCTTCCAGATTCTTCTCGGTTCATTGCGCCTCGATAGTCATCCGCGGTCGGTCGGATGCTCTGAAAATTATCAAGCACTACAAAGAGAAGCAAATGCTGAAAAAAGGAGACCATAATTATGCTACTAGATATAAAGAAAAAACCACTATGATACCCAAAGTAACAAAAACATTAGCTAAACGATGCTATACTTACCTCAGTCCAATTATGTATGCCGAAATCCCAATTCAGATACATCTAATCCATTCAATGCTGTACAAAATAATTGTTTACCAAATAGAATTTTATATTGTTCAAAGAGAATTGTAGAAGAATAATCAAGAGGTTTTTTAAAAATAATTTTCATGGTATACTTTTGAATTGATGTAAGTGGTTTTAAAACTTAATTATACATGCCTCTCCAACCTATTATGCCATTGGCCAAGATAGACTTGAAACTACTGAAAGAGACTATAATAAAAACTTATAATTAATTTACGACTGACAATGTTTCTCAAAAATCTAAATTTATAAGGTATTTTTCTTTTTATGTATCAATTCATTAATTTGTTTATGCCACTTGAGGTTGCAATCTAAGTGACCTCCTAGATACTGTATAACATCAACTTTGGAAATATTTTCGGTATCATTACACAGTTTTTCATTTTCTTCCTTTTCTTGATTTCATTATTTATCCTGTATATAAAATTATTGTAATTAGAATCTTTCAGAAAATCATCCCAATTTTCATTTTCTAACAATTTTTCTAATTTATCTAAATTCATTAATTTTATATTAGTAGAGTTTTCTTCGTAGTCTTTAAAATCTAGTGACAACAAATTGGAAAATGGTCTATTTCACACATATTATTGTTCATCTTGACAATGAAGTGGTCAATACAGATTGAGGAGTTCCTGAAGATTCTTGTTGGATTATTCAAATATTTGTCAAACAAATAGGAATTCAGTATATTTAAATATTTGTTCGTGTTTTTATTATACCAATCTAAAATATTGATGTTGATATCTCCCGAAAATATTTTTATTCCTTCGTTGCACTGATTAAAAACATAATACAAACTTGAAAAAAATTTTTCAATATTAGTAGCAGGTGACCTGTAGGTTGTAGCAATTCCAAAGGAATTATTACCTTTATTGCCGTTGACCCTTATGAATTGAAAATTGTTATGTTCAATAATGAGACTATTTGTATTTTTATCATTTTGAGGTAAATCAGATGTCCATCATTTTGGCAATATGTAGAACGATTGTGAAATATATCATAGCCATCAATATTGAAACAATCTAGATTAGTTATATCCCAAGTTTCAAAAAGTATAAAAATATCAAAAATGTTGCCTTGTTTTTTGAGATCTTCTGAACAAATTTAAAATTGTTCGAAATTCTTATTAATACTTCTAATGTTCAAATGAAGTAGATTCAGATTAAGACATTTACAGAAATGGAGTTTACTTTCCCTGTTTTGAAGAAAATTTGTATCATTATCATTTTCTTCTACATTATTTTCCCCACTAGTCTCCTCCTTGATTTATCTGTTCAAAATATCGAGCAATTGGAATCGTCACTTGAATGATTAATATTTTGATCACTTCCAAAGTTTTTTCTTGCGTAAAACAGTTATATATACATTCACCGGCAAAAAAACACCGGCCACTTGAAAATGGCCCCAAATTCAAAGTTGGCTTCCTCGCGAACCGCTCATTTGATTTTGATGTTTTTTTTTTATTGTAGAATAATTCCTCAGTAACGATGTTATGCCAGAAATGTTTATTCAGATTTGAATTTGAGCATATACGGGGTGCAAAAATGAGACAAAGGTTCTTTTCCGAAATTTTAAACACCCTGTGGAGTGCAACAGCTATAGCAGCTGTTGTCACCTAAAATCACATTAAACTCTGATCATTTCTGAACATTTTATTTTTATAATCACGACATTATCTCTGTTTTTACCGGAGATACACTTTTTGAAAGCGAACGGCTCGGAAAAAGTATTCGCAGGCAAAAATTTCTACGTGTAAATAATCAAGGCGGCATACGCGAAAACATTAACATTAAGAACTAATTAACGGTTTTGAAATCAAAAAATGCCTTTATCTGTGACGGATGTTGCTCGTATTGTGGCCTTAATTGAGGATGGCCGAAGTCAACGTTATGTGTCCGATACCCTTGGTATACCTCGAACAACAGTCCAGAATGCCTGTAATTGGTATATGGTATCGAAGATATTCTCCTAAACGCTGTTGTGCCATACTCTTATTTTGTCGGAGTCCAATTGAGCATCTCTGGGACCAACTTCAAAGGAGCATTCGTCGCCGACCTGCTTTACCAGACACCCTTCATACTCTGCGAATTGAACTACAGGAAGAATTTGCTGCCATTCCACAAGAATTTCTTACAAACCTTATTTATTCGATGCAACATCGACTGAATGAAGTCATTTTGGCGCGGGGCGGCCACACTGGATATTATCCCCTTGAAATGTGTTTATTGTTTTTGAAATGTTTATGTTTTTGTTAGTTTTCTAATTAAACTTACGTTTCGATTTTTATTTGTTGTGTTTTCACAGCTTCGTCCGAGGTGTTCGCTTTAAAACAGTGTATCTCCAGTAAAAACAGAGATAAGGTCGTGATTAAAAAAACAAAATATTCAGAAAAGATCCGGCTTCAATGAGATGTCAGTTGACAACAGCTGCTATAGTTGTTGCATTCCACAGGGTGTTTCAAATTTTGGAAAAGAAACTTCGTTTCATTGATGTACCCCGTATATGATCAAATTCAAATCTGAATAAAAATTTCTGACATGGCATCGTTAATAAGGAATTATTCTACAATTTAAAAAAGAAACATAAAAATCAAAGGAGCGGTTCGAGAGGAAGTCAACTTTGAATTTGGGGCCAGTTTTTAGTGGACGTTTTTTTTGCCGGTGAGTGTATATCAGATAGATTTGTTTTTATTTTAGGGTCAGTCCATGTGCGACGAGAGTTTAATTACTGGAGAAAGTATGCCGGTGCCAAAAAGAATTGGCAGCGCAGTAATAGGAGGCTCCATAAACCAACATGGTTTACTGATAGTCGAGGCAACTCATACTGGAGATGCAACAACTCTGTCTCAGATAGTAAAGCTTGTCGAAGAAGCTCAGACCTCCAAAGCTCCGATACAGCAACTGGCAGACAAGATAGCTGGCTATTTCGTACCAACAGTGGTTTTATTATCATTACTAACCCTTGTAATTTGGTCGATTGTAGGTGCGGTCAATATAGACAATTTGCCCATCAGCGAATCTGAAAAACATGGATTTAATAACACTGAAATTATCCTCCAGTTTGTATTCCGTTGTGCGTTGAGCGTTTTAGCAATTGCTTGCCCCTGTGCTCTAGGATTGGCTACTCCCACGGCTGTCATGGTAGGAACAGGTTAGTAATTATCCCAGCTCCCAAAGTAAAAAAATCATTTAAACTTCAAATTAAATTGGAAGTTCATGAAATTTGGTATGGGGTTAGTTTAAGGTTCATATAAAGTCAAATAGTTTGCGTTTCTGAACTGTAAGATGGCACTGACAAGATATGTGTTTTAGGGTCACTGAATCTAGAAGGACGTGCAGTCCTTACGGGTATGGCCAATGGGCGTGGTCCAATACTTGAAATAGTTCCAGTATTCGAATAACCCCCAAATTACCAATTAGAGAGCAAGTTTTGTGGGTTATTTGAACACTGGATCTATTTCAAGTACTAGACCACGCCCATTGGCCATACCCGTAAGGACGGCACGACCTTCTAGATTCAGTTTTTTTTTTTTTTGAACGAGGTGGTTGAAACCCTTTATGGGCACCTTATCCGGCCTGTCTCACACATCCCATAAGGTAGTGTGGGAGTCCCCTGAGTCCGAATTGAATCCCCCTCAGGTATACCCACTAAACACTCCACCTCGTGCGTGGTAGGCTCGTCCAGCCACCCAAGGCTGACCCGATGACACGTAGGCAGATGCCCATTGTATCTTACCATACCACTTTCTCGGGCCATCAGAAAAATTCTGCAGTCGCTGTGGTTTGAACCAGCGACCGGCAGCCTAAGTGATTTAAACATTGACGCTTTAACCACTTGGCTACCTGGCCCTTCTAGATTCAGTTACCCTATTGTGTTTCATACCATAGTGACAGCGATCTTTTATGATATTTCCAAATGAATTACAGTTTTCTGCAACGGTCAACCCTACTGCTAATGCATTGTTGCCAAATCTCAACATTATTCGGAGTACTGCGAAATAGCTCAATAACTAATAACAATTATTACATTTCTTGTTCGTTGTGGAGATGATTTTGTGATTTCTTTCTCTTCAATAATGAATTATTTATCCACTGTATTATCTACATTAGAGATATGGAATATATGTAATATGTTCAAGGTGAAGGGTAGTCTTGACTGACTAGTTAAGAAAAAATGCGGATGGATCTTGAGGATGCAGTCAAAATACTGGGCTGTTTAAAAGAATGCTCTTTCGAGCTTTCGGAAATATTTATTTTCTTTATCAAGACATAAAACATGAGGTTTATAGTAAAAAGTCAACATTGATGAGACACATACAAAGTCATGATCCATCTGGGAATATTTATTATTTAGTTTGTGCAAAAAATACTGTTTTGGAGTTATTGAGATTTGCAATAATCGCTGCAAGTGATTTTGAAAGACAAGATTTTTTAATTCAAAATAAATTCAATTAGAAATTAGTTTTTTTACAGTTAACACAAAATTTGATTTTGTCATTGAAAAATCATCCCAGATACCAAACTTTACTCGAATATCACAAATATTTTGGCATTTATTCACAAAAAACAAATATAATAATTAAACTTTGGCACTCTGTATCTTAGAAACGAATAACTTGCGGACATGTGTTTATGGGAACTTTTTTTCCTATTTCGACGTCAGCAACATGCTCTTGAAGTTTCTACACGTACTTAAGAAACACCCTGTATAAACATTTTCCATCCCAAAACTCCATGAAATCTCTATATTTTGCTTATATTCATAGAAGGCTGAATTTCGCCACATTCATATATGGAATCCACAATATAATATTAATAAAGTAAGACTAGAGAGGATCCAAAATAGGTTTCTCAGGTTTTTGAATTTCAGAATCAATTGTACTTACAACATCGATAGTATGAATTTGGCAAGACAAACTTTCAGAATTCTTCCACTAGAAAGCAGAAGAATCATCGCAGACTTAGATTTCATGTTTAAGATCCTCAAGAATATGTACGATACCTCCCAGCTCTTAACTTTGGGTATATTTCCTCGTTCCGTCCAGGAACTCAAGAAATAAACTACTCCTCAGCGTCCGTTTTAAAAATACCAACTTGGGCCTAAACGCTATCATTCCCAGAATCGGCAACAGTTTTAATGAATATTGCACTGGAATTGATGTCTCCTGTGTATCGCTTTCTTCCTTTAAGAAACATCGGCATACCTACATTTTGGAAACATATCAAAACCTCCCAGGGAGGCTTATCTCAAAACCTCTCAGGGATGTTTATCTCAAGACCTCCCAGGGATGTTTATCTCAAGACCTTCCAGGGATGTTTATCTCAAAACCTCCCTGGGATGTTTGTGCTCGCTGGGGGTGTTGTCTTTTTTAAACATCACAACGGAAAATTTTATTCAAATTTGCTAAAATATTCTTTTTAACGATTATTATCCCTTCCAGGAGTTGGCGCTATAAATGGTATTCTGATCAAAGGTGCCGTACCTCTAGAAAACGCTCACAAAGTAAAAGCTATAATGTTTGACAAGACAGGTACAATCACAAAGGGCGCGTTGGAAGTTGCCAAAATATGGATACAGTGTGATAGTTTGAGCCCGGCGGTTATACTTGCCGCACTAGGCTCTGCGGAAGCGAATTCAGAGCATCCGATTGCAACTGCGATAATGAAATATGTCCGAGAAGCTCTTGGTACAGAATCAGCAGGTAGCTCTACGAATTTCCAGGCCGTTCCAGGATGCGGGATGAAATGTACAGTTTCTAACCTTACCGACATCCTCGCCAAGGCAAAAGATAGCACGGAGCTGAACAATTTCGTTAATTTGGTCAACGCGGGAAGCTCGGGGTTGTTTTCCGTCAAGGGGGTACAGATTGAGGTTAGCCATTCACAAAATATGAAGTTGGGCCAGCTGATAGGAATGAGTTCTTCGCTGGAAAATGATTCGGGAAACTTTGAGGTTATTGTCGGAAACAGGGAGTGGATGAATAGAAATGGTTTCATCATAGCCACGCAGATCGACAGGAATATGGCTGCTGAGGAAGAGCAAGGAAGATCTGCTGTGCTTTGTGCAATAAATGGTAAATTTTTTATGAAAGGCGTTTTTGAGAGCTTCAAGAATCAATTTCTAATTTGTTTGCTCTCTCATTGATAATTACAATTACTTAGGGCCGGTGGCATAAAGTCCAATCAAATATTTGATGTCTCGTTAAATATTTAACATGGCGTTATATGCGAAATTAGGTAGCATAAAACAGATAGTATTATTAGAGATTATGCTTGACAGAAATCTTGAATGGGACAAACAAATAGAATTCCTATCCAGAAAATTGCGAAGTTTATTATCAAAATTCAAGAATCTCAAAACATTCATGGACATAAAAACTCGTGAAACTGTTTATTTTTCGTTAAAACAGTCTCAATTGAATTATGGGATTCTGGCTTGGGGAGGAGTCATGAAATCCCACGGTTTTTGAAAATCATATATAGTAGAAGTTATTTATATCCAAGTGTTATTTTTAGTCTTTTTTGAAGCAAAACTTAAGGTCTAAGTCGAATTTTAAAATGTATTATCGAAACTTTTTCCCATATAATATAACATCAACATCTTGATAATCAAAATTCAACTATGGTTATTTTTTTGAACCTTGCTAAAGCTTTCGATACGGTTGACCATAAATGACTAATCAATGAAATTAGAGAATATTGGATTTCGCGGCAAATTTTATGATCTCAGAAATTATTTGGAAAATGGAACCCAATATGTTGAATTTGATGAAGTTAGACGTGAACAAAATATATTTTTATGTAGTGTGCCACAGGGGACAGTTTTGGGGTCACTGCTATTTACTTTCTATTTCATCGACCTTTTTTATATCAATACTATAAGTAAAATTCATAGTTTTGCAGATGATACAGTTATATTCTATGGAGAAAAAACTGGATGGAATTACAGGCTAAGACCACATAAGATTTTAAAAAGATTAAAAATTGGTTTCATTATAACCTACTCAAAATGAACTGAAAAAACGAAGTATGTGCCATTCCATTTTATAATAATACCCTCCCCGACTTAGGGCCACTAATAATTGATAATAATACTAGAACAGAAGAAACATATAGTATCAAATACTTGGAAATTATGCTTAACAGACATCTAAAATGTGACAAACAAATAGTATTTCTATTGAGGAAATTACGAAATTCATTATCAAAATTCAAATATCTCAAAATATTCATGGGCATAAAAACCCCTGACTTTCTTTATTTTTCATTAAAACAGTCTCTGAATTATGGGATTCTGGCTTGGGGAGGAGTCATGAAATCTCACCTCAGAAATCTTGAGGATCTTCAGAAATGGTTTTTGAAAATCATATGTTGTAGTAGTATATATCTAGTGAGAAACTGCACAAAGAATCAAAGAAAATGGACAATTATTTGGATTAAAAATAATGATTTATATCTATAAACATGAAACGTATATAAACTTCAATAATCATATTTTTAATACAAGGAATAAAATAGTGTCAAATGAAAAAATGCCATTTTATTATAATTTTATTCCAAATCTCGTCTCGTCGAAATTTATTTCATGATATTTTTCACTTCAAGTAACTCAGGTAGTTTATTTTTATTGTCATTTTGTTCAATTTCAAAAATCTACAAAACATACCTACCTACCTATATGCATATCTTACCTGTAATTCTTAAAGTTGGCGGATATAATTAAACCATTTATTCACCTTTTTGTACAAATTGATGTAATGCTTTTTTATTGAATTTTGAATGAGTTGGGTAAAAATAATACTGTTTGAAAAATAGATTATTGGTTTTTTTATCACTAAAGCGTAATTTTTACACCATTCGACAATTAAAGTTACCATACTGATGTCTATTTGTGCACATATATCTTTAATAGATATCAATAACAAAATTGGACCGAGTATGGAGCCCTGAGGCACCCCTACCAACTACATCTAGAACATTGGAATAGTATAACAAAGAGTTAGAGTTACTTTTTCATGAAATACCGTCTACATAGAACTTTGTTAAATCACTGGCTTTTGCTCTGACCAATTTTTGCAATAAATGACTTGTGGTGATAATTATTTAAAAAGTCATAATGAAAAATATTATTTAATTTCAGGCACTATCGTAGCAATGTTGAGTGTAGCAGACACAGTCAAACCTGAAGCACACTTGGCTGTGTACACTTTGAAAAAAATGGGTATGGAGGTGATTCTTTTGACTGGTGACAACAGGCAAACTGCAGCAAGTATAGCTAGACAAGTTGGCATTACAAAAATCTATGCAGAAGTGCTTCCTTCACATAAAGTAGCAAGAGTGCAAAGGTAAGCACTAATTTATCTTGATCGTAATACAAACTTTTTTATTTTCATATTTTAAAATAATATAATAATTATTTAACAAAGTTAAACTTTAAGTACAACAAAATGGTTAAGGCTTTCGCTGCCGAAGTTTTCAATGTCACAATTTTCACTCGGGTTTGAAGGCCGACGTTTTTTGGAATTTCTTCCTGGCGTTTCTCTAGCGCGAGTAGCTAGCTTCTTCAGAGGCTTATACATCCTGAATAATTTCAGATGACTGGAGATTCCGTCTGCGGAGATTGTATTTATTCTGGCTTAGGTAGTCTTGTGCGTTAATTACCGTATCTGGATTTGGTGCATTCTCACTATCCCTAATTGACCCCTTTCTACCTGCCGGTTTAATGTCGTTGATATCCTTTGTTATTTCAGAATTGCTTATTACCATAACTGGGTTAGGTATATTTTCGATAACATTAATTGACACCTTTTTGCCTGCTGTCTTAATGTCCTAGTTTTCTTTTGTTATTTTGGAATTTCTAAGAATGGGATCCCATATTCGGTTGAGGTTAACAGCTTCTTCTTTTCTGTTGAAATTCTCCGTGTGTTTGTGGATCTCTATTGCCTCCCGTACAAGTCGGCTATGGTATCCCTGGTTGGGGGCAAGAAGTTTTACGTCCTCAAATAGAATCTTGTGGTTTCCTTCACTGAGCGCGTGTAGACACTGCCGACTTGTCCGTTTGGCCTAATCTGCAGTTCCTCTAATGTTCCTTCAGCCTTGTTCCCATCGATCTTTTTGTGGTTCCGATGTATACCTTCCCGCAAGTGCATGGTATGCGACATTGAGAAACTGAAAATAAAGAGAGTTGTCAAACCTGCAATAAAAATTGGCAACACGATCAACAGTGGCGACCTACCTCGCAACTGGCCGAACTAAGTTAGTACGGTTGGTAAAACAGATTTCAGTTACCGATTGAGACAAGGCGGGTTTTAAATCGTGTTTCTACTTATGGTTGATAAGGTATATATTTTATAATTATTGACCGATTTGCCATTTCTGGATTTCATATGAATTGTTGTATCATATGAAATGAAGAAATGGCAAATCTATCACTTATAAAATATATGAATCGGTCTCTAGAACCTGTTAGCTCGAATAGCAAAACATTCCATTTTCGACGTTGGGTTCATAATTCATGTCCATAATATAATTGATAATTTAAATTTTTCGAGGACACTAACACAAAAATATTCTGAAATTATTGCGTGGTTTGTTATAGGTAATAAAAAATAGTGTATATCAATAAAACAATAAACTTCCGATTTCTGACAAATGTCGAAATGGAAAAGTATCATGTCAATCATCAGTAGTCTGTCGATTGCGGTCCATTCGCAACTGGCTCAACCAAATACGTGGTGGTCAGGATCGCTATTCATTCAAACAGTCTCTTAATTTTTTAGTTGTCTATGGTATGCGATATACCCCCGCTGCAGATAGTGGGTCTCTTTTGTCTTTTGCCGACCTAAGACTTTGTTGTATTTTCTTGGTGGGTTTGAAGACCGTTCATCTCCAAGCAACCTTGAGATCGAATGGAAGACAAAGTAGGGAGGAGGCTAAGATAGTTGCACGTGCGTTTCTTCCATATATTCCTAAACTCACATACAGAATTGAAAAACTCTTGGGGCAACACAACATAAAGACGGTCTTCAATCCCACCAAGAAAATACAACAAAGCCTTAGATCGGCAAAAGATAAAGGAGACCCACTTTCTGTAGCGGGGGTATATCGTATACTATGTACGAGGATGTATTGATATCTAGTTAGCCTAGACCAGTTCCCTGCATTGACAAAATATTGCGTTACCATAGCAACGAACAATAACTTATTAGAAGTGTCAGTGTAAAGTTTGACGTCAAAAAAGTAAACCAGAGTTACGCAATACATTAAAAGAAAAATATGTCCACCGAAATTGTGAAAATCGAAAAATTGGAGTATCGAGCCATCATCAAGTACCTGGGTTAAGAGGAAAGCAGATTTACGAACATACGCTTAATACCCTTGATGATCAATGTCCTTCGTATGCGACCGTGAAAAATTGGACTGCAAGCTTCAAAAGAGGTAAATTTTCCATTGAAGATGATGACCGATCGGGAAGGACCGTTTCTGTGTCAGACCTCGAAAATATCGATGCAGTTCATGACATGATTTTAACAGACCGTCGAATTGGGCTAAAACGGATATCTGAAGCACTGAATATTTCATAGGAACGCGTTCATCATATAGTTCACGTCAATTTGGACATGAGAAAAATTGCTGCAAAATGGATCCCCAAATGTTTGAATGTTGACCAAAAGCGTGCAAGGGTAGTAGCATCGCGTTCGATCTGTGCTCGATTTGAAAACGATGTAGACTTCTTAAACCGAATTGTTACTATGGATGAGACTTGGGTACATTTCTACGATCCAGAAACAAAGCAACAATCGATGGAATGGCGACACTTCGGTTCTCCAAGACCTAAGAAGTTTCGTGTCCAAAAATCTGCTGGAAAAGTTCTTGCTTCAGTTTTTTGGGATTGCCATGGAGTAATCAATATTGATTTTTTGGATAAGGGTAGAACAATAACTGGAGATTACTATTTGACATTACTGGCCACTCTACGGGAAAACATTAAAGTGAAAAGACGCGGAAAGCTATCCAAAAGTGTTTTGTTTTTGCAGGACAACGCCCCTGCACACAAATCTCATGTTGCCATGCAAAAAATTCGTGATTTAGGGTTTGAATTACTAGAACACCCCCCTTATTCACCAGATTTGGCTCAGTCCGACTATCATCTCTTTCTTCAACAGAAAAAGAAGAGCAAGAAGAAACGTTTTTTTTAAAGGTCTAGAGACGTTGCAGGTTCGCTGTAATAAATGTATCCAATCAAGAGAATATGTTGAGTAATAAAATATTTTGTCATTGAAATTTTGTTTGGTTCTATAGAAGGCTAAGAATTTTTCAATATATCATCGTACTTGCGGAAAGGTATACATCGGAACCACAAAAATATCGATGGGAACAAGGCTGAAAGAACATCAGAGGAACTGCAGACTGGGCCAAATGGACAAGTTGGCAGTGGCAGAACACGCGCTCAGTGAAGGAAACCACAAGATTTTGTTCGAGGACGTAAAACTTATTGCCCCCAACCAGGGATACCATAGCCGACTTGTACGGGAGGCAATAGAGATCCACAAACACACGGAGAAGAAGCTGTGAACCTCAACCGAAAATGGAATCCCCTTCTTAGAAATTCCAAAATAGTAAAAGAAAACTACAACATTAAGACAGCAGGTAAAAAGGTGTCAATTAATGTTATCGAAAATATGCCTAACCCAGTTACGGTAATAAGCAATTCTGAAATAACAAAGGATATCAACGACATTGAGCCGGCAGGTAGAAATGAATCAATTAGGGTTAGTGAGAATGTACCAAATCCAGATACGATAATTAACGCACAAGTCTACCTAAGTCAGAATAAATACAATCTCCGCAGACGGAATCTCCAGTCATCTGAGATTATTCATGATGTATAAAGGTTCCGTCAAACCAAAGCGGGAACGGAACTTTGGAACCGTGCGATTTGTTAGAAAAACAATAAACGTAGTAAACCATATATATTTCGTTGCTTGTATGCTTTACGGGATACGAATAATCACTCCACTATAGAATTTAGTCTCGGATTCATCTCGTTCCCGCGTTGGTTTGAGGAAACCTGAAGCCTCTGAAGAAGCTACCCACTCGCGCTAGCGAAACGCTAGGAAAAAATTCCAAAAAACGACGGCCTTCAAACCCGAGTGAAAATTGTGACACTTAAGTTACAACGTTTCTCTTTGACTAAAAAGTAGCCCTTTGTTGAACTTTAGTTGACTTACTTAATTTTATTTTCAGGTTGCAAGCTAAAGGTATCAAAGTATGCATGGTTGGTGATGGTATAAACGATTCACCCGCTTTGGCACAAGCAGATGTTGGCATTGCCATTGCGTCTGGCACTGACGTTGCAGTTGAAGCAGCCCACGTAGTACTTATGAGGAACGATCTCTTGGACGTTGTAGCCTGTCTGGACCTGTCTCGAAAAACTGTCAATAGAATAAGGCTCAATTTTTTCTTTGCTAGTGTTTATAATATTCTAGGTGGGTGAAGAGTTATTTAGGTGAATAAATAGGATTTTATTAAGGACAATCTGTTGTAGGTATTCCCCTAGCAGCAGGGGCCTTCAGTATGATAGGATTAATGCTAGCACCATGGATGGCTAGTGCTGCAATGGCTCTGAGTTCTGTTTCGGTGGTTTGTTCCAGTTTGTTGCTCAAGTTGTGGACAAAATCAACAAAAAAAGATCTCGAAACGCCAGAGTATTTGGCTAGTAAGGAGAGTGCCAATTTAGACACTATTTCAATACATCGAGGCCTGGATGACATTGAACAAATTAATGGAAGTCCAACTAAGTTTTCAAGGTATAACAGCTTGATTGAAAGTCAATAAAAGTATAAACTACTCCTCAGTGAAAGATTAAAACATATACTTAGAAAAGGCTAAAACTATTTTGTGGAATTTTTATTATTTTTTTACTTTTTGTTTCGTTTATTTTACTTTTTGTATATATTTCAACTTCCAGTGTCTTATCAATTGTTTCTACTCTTATTTCAGAAAACTCTCGCTGATAGAGTTAACTTTGAATGTTAAAGCAACACAAGCTTAGTAAGTTTGTGTTTTGTTTGCTTGTTTGAAGGTTGTCAACTTGATTACCCTCGTTTGGACGTCCATTGTCCTAATTGGTTGAAGTTTTCTTTTGTTTGTTCGATTGCAGATACAAGTAATAGAAACGCCGAGAGAAACCTTTGACCGTTGAGACAGAGGACGAGAGTAATCTTGTGCGCTTCTTTATCTTTTTCGTTTGATATTATTTTCCACTATTTTATCTGTGATTTTGGTTTAGTTTATTTATTATAACAGCATGAAGTATTTTTATTTTATTTTACATGTTTGTGAGTGTCTCACCCTCCTTTTCGTTATTTTCGGTTTCTGTTTTGTCCTTTTCTGTCAGCATGTAGTATCGTTATCGTATTCATCAATTCATCATCTGCGGTAGGATCAATTTAGCTGTTTGAAGCTGCAACGAAACTCAAATCTCAAGGCTTATGATAGATAGATAGAACAAGGTATGTGGGCGGACGAAGCCATAAGCATGTAGGCCTCTCAATCGGGCCCGTTATGCACCCACTACTGCTGGGAGATGGTTCAGTTTTGAAGGTAGCCTATCTCGCGAGCCTTCTGACCGATACCACCCTCACACTCTCCGGGTTCAGTACGATGCTCCAGAGGTGTGCTTCCCGTATTGCTGCCACTGCCGGGCATTCCGTGAGGATGTGAGTGGCTGACTCCTCATCCTCCAAGCACCACCTGCATTCGGTATCATCCGTGAAACCTAAAATGTTGAGGTGGCAGTGTCCCGTCAGGAGCCCTGCCACTAATCTGATTTCCTTTCTGCTCAGTGTGAGCAGAGTCTTGGTCCTCCTGGTAGAAGGGCCTCCGATGTGGAGTTTCGATTGCCTCATGCCTGGTGTATCTTTCCATGTATCCTGGAATTTTACTTCCAGAATTTCCTTCATGGTTGAGACGCACCATGATCTTGAAACTCCTATGATAGGTTCTGGTCCCATCGCTGGGCTTTTCGCACCTTGTCTGGCCAAATAATCAGCCCGTTCGTTTCCAGGTACTCCGGTATGACCAGGGACCCAAAGTAGCTTTACTTTATTGGCGGAAGATAGCCTTTGCAGATCATCGATGCATTCAGACACCAGCAACGAAGTGACTCTATATGATGTGAGAGCCTTGATCGCCGCTTGGCTGGGGGTGCATATCGTGATTTGCTGGCCGCGGTAGCCTCTGTTGAGATTTTCTCTTACACAGGCGAGTATGGCAAACATTTCTGCCTGAAATACAGTAGCAAAAGTTCCTAGAGCGTAACAATGTTCCGCTTTCGGAGACTGCCCGTATACCCCGGCGCCGGCTGACTTACCCATTCTGGAGCCATCTGTGTACCAAATGATCCCCTTGGTGGGAAGCAGGCGGTGCCCGATCCGCTCCCAGTCTTCTATTTTGGGAATTACTGTCAGCGGCCTTTTACTGAATCGTATGGCAGGTAACGAACTGTCACTCGGCATTTCAAGAAGGGGACAATCCCTTACCGTCTGATTCCATAATCGAGAATGTCCATACATTCCCTCGCTCCACCATTGGTTAGAACTTCTTAGGCGAGCTGCGGCTTTGCGTGCCTCATGTTTGATAAGGAGGTACAAGGGGGGCAGTCCTACGAGCGTCTCCAGCTCCCTGGTAGGTGCCGTCCTCATTGCACTTGTTATCGCAAGGCAGGTAAGCCTTTGTACCCTATCTAATTGGGTTCTCGACTTACCGGATGTTGCACCTTGCCACCACACGATGGCTCCGTACGTAATCATTGGGCGTATGAGAGTTGTGTAAATCCAATATAGAATCTTGGGGCTCAAGACTTTTTTGGGGGTTCAACACTTATAATAGAATTCCGATTCAAGGAAACACTGAATTCCACACCAGTTTTATTCAGTTCCAATTAGCTGGTTTATCTACAAACTGTCAGAAAAAATCAAATAGTGGTGGTCCGTGTGGGGTTCAGAAAAATACTAGGTTGATGTAGGAAATACTTTAAACTGAGATGAACTCAGTTTCTAGGACGAAACTGCAGTAACATTGGTTACAAATAAAAGTGGTATCAAACCATAGAAAATGTTATTCTTCGTTTTTCGTGAGTCATGATAGATATTACGAAACAATTAAAATGAACTGAGTGATCAACAGGTTGAAAAAAATTTGATGAGTATGTCCACAAATATCTATTTTGATTTTGGAAATGACTAACATATTTATTGACGGTCTGACGGAGTAGAAGCAATATCTCAAGAGATATCTCTTTAAGGAATTTTGATAATGAATCATATAGAGACAACTTATGATCTTCTCAAAATTTATTTGGAAAATAAAACTCAATATGTTGAAATTGATGAAGCTAGAAGTGTACAAAAAATCTTTCAATTTGGTGTGCTACAGGAGACAGTTTTGGGGCCACTGCTATTTACTACCTATTTCAGCGATATTTTTTATATCAATACTATAGGCGAAATTCATAGTTATGCAGTTATGTTATATGGAGAAAGAAATTGGATTGAATTACAGACTAGGACCACATTAGAATTTAAAAAGATTAAAAATTGGTTTGATTATAACCTACTCACAATAAACTTTGAAAAAACTAAGAATATGCCATTAACATTTTATAATAATACCCTCCCAGACTTAGGGCCATTAATGATGATTGATAATAATATTAGAACAGTTTCAAGTACTTAGGGATTATCCTTGACAGACATCTAACATGGGACAAACAAATATTATTCCTATTGAGGAAATTACATAGTTTAGTACCGAAATTCAAGTATCTCAAATCATGCACGGATATAAAAACCCTTGAAATTCTTTATTTTTCATTAACACAGTCTCAAATGAATTATGGGATTCTGGCTTGGGGAGGAGTCATGAAATCCCACCTCAGAGGTTTTTGAAAATCATATATAGTAGGAGTTATTTATATCCAAGTGAAAAACTGCACAAATAATCAAAGAAAATGGACTTTCAATTATTTGGATATAACATAATGATTTAGATCTATAAACATTAAACGAATATGAACTTCAATAATCATATTTATAATGAAAGGAATAAAAATAGCGTCACAGTAAAAAATAACCAAGGTCTCAGAAAAAAATCAAATATTTATTGCCATTTGTTGTAATTTGAATGAAAACTTTACTCAGAAATGTGAAATATATTTGGACATATAACAACTGATGACACGTCAATATCAATAACTTCATAAACAACATCCATAGCAATAGGTAGGTATGCAGAGAAACTGGATCATTTGATTATTTCCGTGCCATTTTATTATGATCATATAAAAACAATCAAGCCATTCTTTTCTTTAAAAAGACAAATAAAAATGTACAAAACATATAGCTACATGAAATTGTTACCCGAAATTTTCTCGCAACAAGTTAAAAACTTCGCGGGTATAATTAAACCGTTTATTCACCTTTTTATATAAATTGATGCGTTTTAATTGAATTTTGAATAAACTTTATCATTATTATTTAGCATGTATCCGAGAATAAATGTCGCGGCTGATTTTTTTTTTTTTCAGGAACAAAGTAAATTACTAGCAAAATGGTTGTTCTGCTTACGAAAAAGAAGACATTTTCGTTGTATTTTCTCTCGTACTATAATTTTTCGGAAATATCGGTGGTTCCATTGCTGCGGACACAGTGTATATCACTCGATACATTTTCCATGTATCTATCGATTCTGCAAATTTTATAATTATAGGTAAAAGAGTACGGGTGTTTTCATGATGTCCAGTACGTGGGTTTCAAAAAGGGGTGTTTGAATGCAAAAGGTAGTAGTGATTTTTTAGTATATTAGTATATAGTAGTAGTAGTATAGTAATGAAAAATCCAAGTTTTTGCGCTCGACCCGCCATCTTGGATTTTAGGTACAAAAATTTGGTTTTTTGATAGTAACTCAAAAACCGTGGCTTTCACGAAATAAGATGTTCTATACAAAGTTAAAGAGGACAAAATTTTCCTACATTTTTTGTGAACAAACTAAAACACTTCATTCGAAGAAATACAGCAGTTTTTGCCAGAGGTCATTCGAATATGTTAGGAGTTAGAGCTCCGTGAAGTTGGACTATTTGAAAAAAAATGCAAAAACTTCATTTTGGTTGAGTTTTATTTTATTATTCTTATTATATATCATTATATTTTGCAATAATTATTAAAAAAACTAAAATGCACTTGAATATTATCATCAGTATTATACTTGTAAACAAAGTTAAAGGCGAAAAGTATATCGCAATTTTTTTTTTAAGAATAGTAAATTATGATTTTAGAGCGTTACAAAAATTAATGTCAATTACATTTTGGTAAGTTTCGATGGTCCGGGTTGGTTATTGTCGGTGTCCTGGTCGTAGTTTTGGGTCCGTAACCTGAAAAATGTCTGAACTAATGAGAAATGAGAATTTATTTCATACGGTTGGGAACACCAGAAATCAGTATTTATATTTTTCTGATCTACGAAACATTGGTCTTTTATTGAGTTAAAGGTATGCCAGGAAGATTTTGCAGTTCTAGGGCTTTGTACCTAAATGTTTTCTTTGTAAGAAAATAATAAACACTGAGTACAGAATTAAAATACGAAATGCCAAAACGGTCATATTCTAGTGGCTTGGAAAAAAGGAATAAACTGCACATCAGAAAGAAATAATTGAAAAGTTACCAAAAACATCATGTTTTACACCAGGAGCGTCTGTAAGTAGCAATCAAATAATCAACTTTTTACATGATGAGTTAGCTGACAAAAAATTGCGAGAATATCATAATCTTCTTGTTATTCGCTAATTTCGATCAATTTAGGAAAAGAGACTGAATCAGATCGTGCAAAAAGCGACCGTTCTTAACATCAGTGACAACTGTTTCAATCACATCAACTTTTTCCCATCACACGACCTCGCCGATTACTTTCACGAAGATTTTACAGAGAAAGAAAAATGCGTAAATTGGATTAGTGAGGGGCCTGAATATTTTCGAAATAAAGACACTTTACCGAGGCATCCAGGCCTACGAAGAAGCAGACGGTAATTCAGTAACTAGGTGTTTCAATAAAGCATTATTCAATCGTAAATTGAAGAAAATGTTTGACGTATTTACCTTCGAAGAAATCTGTATTTTGTTTTTCATGCTGCTTATTTTACTCTTCTGATATAAAATGATTGGAAGCGCAATAATCACATAATATTAAAACATAAAAATGGGCCATCACATAGGCAAGTTAACCAATAGGTTAAAGACGGCCCTATGGTCATTGAATGGCGCCTAGACCCAAGGACACTGAACACTATATCTAGAGGATGGCCCATTCCCTAAGTTGCAAAGAGTCTCTCATCTTACGTCACTGCGATACCTTCCGCATGTTTTCGTATATCTATATAGATTTAGTAAACCTTTAGGAGGCATCGCGCTGACGTCATTTGACATGCCCATAAAATCAGTGGATCAGGCGGCATGTTAACCAATAGGTTAAAGACGGCCCTATAGTTATTGAATGGCGCCCAGACCCAAGGACACTGAACTCTATTTGTAGAGGATGGCCCATTCCCTAAGTTGCAAAGAGTCTCTCATCTTACGTCTTCCGTATGTTTTCGTATATCTGTATAGATTTAGTAAACCTTTAGGAGGCATCGCGCTGACGTCATTTGACATGCCCATAAAATCAGTGGATCAGGCCATCCTCTAAAAATAATGTTCAATTTCCTTGGCCCAGACCTACCTATCCCCTTGTCCTTTGACTTATTGGCTTGAAAAACAGCCTGGATATAGGTGATATCCCCAGCTTTTGGTATTTAGACTACTAGTAGACCATATCGGCATTGTTTAAATAGAAGTAAGATATTGATTTAATTGGAAATATGAACAGGATGTTCATAAAGTCCGTTGTGGAACTTTACGAACATCCTGTGTGGAATCATCTGCGACTGAAAGTTTCAATCGCAGATAATTCCACAACGGACTTTATGAACATCATGTTCATATTTCCAATTAAATCAACATGCCATACCCATGACACCGCAAAAGAAATAGTCCAACAATTCCATCATTACAGTGTAAAATTGCTTCTGAAAAGTATGTTTTTCAATTCTTCCGACCTCCCTGATGATCTTAGAAGCGTGAAATAGATTTTTGTCGACCAAAATGTACTGGAGCCTAGCGAAAGAGATGCAATTCACGCATCAATGAAATGAGCGATTTTCTGTGAGTGATACTTCTGAATAACATT
Source organism: Chrysolina oricalcia (assembly GCA_944452925.2). Lineage (NCBI taxonomy): Eukaryota > Metazoa > Arthropoda > Insecta > Coleoptera > Chrysomelidae > Chrysolina > Chrysolina oricalcia. The sequence continues at coordinate 912,478 of OX101810.2, forward strand.
CTCTCTTATCTTATTCATAGATAAGAATCTCCAATGGAAACTGGACATTTAATAAATAATCAACTATCTGAATGAAAATGCAAATTTTTACTTTCAGATTTTTCCTCTCAAGTTATATAGGGTCTTTCACAATATCTATCAGATGTAGTTCAATGTCCAGCGTGGCTTTAGTCGGGGAAGTAGTTGTTTTCTGTTAGATATTACATAAAAGTAACTTCAATTTATCGTAGGTTTTTCCATTTCCAGTGGAATTTTCAATTGAGAATGTCATCTTGCGAGCTTCATCGAGTGTCATCTTGCGTGATTAGTTATAAACATGAATATTTGACGTCATTTCAATGCAGGTTCCTTCAAAAAACCCTGATTTTAATGCTGTCCCATCAAGTTACGACATGACTTGGAGGCCAGTTCTCTGAAGTTACGACATGACTTGGATGCGATATCACTGTCGCCATCTACATGTCGCATCCATTTGAATCCAATATAAATCCCATAAGGTTGGCTAACTATCTTACTTCTATATAAACAATGATATCGGATAAGAATCGTTGTGTAACGTATTCAATAATGTCAAGTTTGTATCCCTGGATAAGTTATTTTCTGTATATTCATTATTCTGTGGTAGATGTTGCCGGTCGATTAAATTGCTGTTGTTTTGAAAATATATTCAACAAAATAGATAATAAGTAGTATTATATTCAATTCCCAATAACTAGTAAATACATAGCTTACTCACGTGTCAATGGACACCGAATTTAGACGAATCTCCAAAGACTGTTAGTGATAAACTCATATTTAACCATATTCATACATGATTCATGGGTTGATTTTTCCCGATTAATCACTTACAAAATAATTACGAGATCAAAATGATCTATATCACCAGTTGCAGTGACAGAATTTTAAGAAATAATAATCTAAGAATGAATATTCATGTTGATTACCACGACCCCCTGGTAGAAAAATAGTTTGAAACAAGCACAGTAATAGAGAACTAATAGGATGACAAAACCCATTGCATCATTAAAAAGTACAAAGTCGCAATTAACTACTGATAACCCTATGCTGACCCTTTGCTTCACTTACAAGATTTCCGCAACAAAACATAACTGTCAGATAGTGACAGATTTAGGTGCATTTTCACATACTAGCCTCGAATAGGGTTGAATAGTACATCTATGTTGAGTAAAATGGAGGGAAATTTACGAGTGGCTCCTGTGGAGAACATATGGAAAATTAGATTTTCCAGAACAGAAATAAAAGGAGTATGTTGCCCTTATTTTCACGCGAGCCATTATGTTTTTCGGTCTAGTGACAATGTGAGTTTTCATATTTTCGATGGGCTTGTGTGGTAAAATCTGTCAAAATCTAGAAATTTCCTTAAAAGGTTACACCCTCATTTTAACCCTTTAACCACCTGCAACACTCAAGCCTTTTGGTATTCCGAAGCCAGGTTCTATTAATTAATAATTAGGTGAACACGGCTCGCATAATAATATGGGAATTTTCCATATGTTCTCCACAGTAAATTTCCCTCCATTTTACTCAACATCGATGTACTTTTCAACTCTATTCGAGGCTTGTATGTGAAAATGGGGCACCTAAATCTGTCACTATCTGACGGTCTATTACAGTTGATTGCTGTTTTCTCAAGGAACAATAATTGATGTCTAATGTTCTTGTCGAAATTGTTTTTATCAACATTACATTCGATATTATTATTCATTCAAGATGATGTATAGATGTAATGCATGTATTCGGTAATAGTAATGATTTACAAATGGAGTTGAACAGAATTCGTTTTTTTTTTAAATATTAATTTTAGAACATAAATAAGTGGAGTGAGGTTGATGTTTTTGCTAAAAATCCCCTGTAACATTACCTCTCTTCAGGATAGCAAATGTTGGAATGCAGTAGCTAATCACCTTCTTTGTGATATATCTACTATGCTCAGTTTTCTTTTTTTATTCAAAAGCTTACATGAGTATATTACATATATATTATGAGTGTGTAATAAATGAAGATATCCTTTTTGTGTTTTATTACAAACTAAGTCTAGGGTAACATACACTTGTCTTCCTTCGAAGAAATACTGCAGTTTATGCCAGAGATCATACGTACATGTAAGGATTATTATACCAACGAGATGAGTTGGATGGAAAATATTAAATCAATATCATTCTAATAATGAAAATAATTTAGAATGCTATTTTTCCGAGGGGGGAATTTCTGGAATATCTTTTCTTTCGTATTTCTTTAATTTCAAGATAACAATATTTTGCAAGAAATATATAAAAATAGTACATTGAAATAAATAAATTTAATTCAAAAGTAGACAACTTGTACAAATTACAAAATTACATACAATAATAATCAAGATTTGGACGATTCACTGTTGTGTTCCAATTAACAGTGCTGCTCCTAAGGTGGCGTATGGAGTTAGTAACAAGGCCTACCCAGAACACTTGGCTAATGAACAAAAAAGTCGATGCTGATACACCAGAGAATAAGAAGGAAAAATAATCGAGATTACTTTGAAATTGATAGACACTGTCATCAAGAGTGTCTCTTGTTCTGAACTGATTTGAAAGAGATCAAGAATTATGCAAATCACTCATCACACAAACATTGTTAAAAAAACATCAAATCATATATTATTCCATGACCTGGAATTTGATTCAAAGAAAGAAGAAGAACAAGCACGTTTATACACATTGACAACGTTTTAGTTGCTGCCTTCAAATTAAATATTCCGACCCCAGTTTTTCACTATTTCATTAAATTCTAAAACAAATATTTCACGATATATGAATAAGTTGAAAAATTGCATGCATAAAAAACAACTAGTCAACTATCAATAAAATTATTACTTACCATCACGTTTCTATCAATACCTATGAAGTAGTTCATCAAACAAACAAATCCATAAAACTAGCAGAAAATAAATATGGTCATCAAATAAAATACAATAATAATGATATGCGAAAAGAATAGAGAATATTATACTCCTCAGGCTCAATACCGGGAAAAAGGTGACTTCATGGCGAGTTGGAAAACTTGCTGTTCAAGAAAATTCTCGGTAGCGGACATTTTATTTTATCCCGCAATCTTTTGCAACAGTTCAAAACTAGAATGACCTAAAATTTGTGTTGGACAATGTTACCACTAAATTTTCTATATTTTTATTAACGAATTCTGAAAAAAAATTCCTTCATCCATTTTACAAAAATAAAGATTATAGATCGAAGAAGAACCAGCCCATCAGTATCTACCCAGATGATTTTCGTTCTTCAGATGATTCTCGTTCTTTAGATGATGTGGTGCTGCCAATTTTTCAAGAGTCCTCTGCAGCTGTAAAAGCGAATGTGCCAAAGTATCCCCAAAAAAAAAAATATTGAGGTTGTCAACATCTTGATATGGATACTTTTTCGAAATACCTCACTAGTTTGGATTAGAACAGTGTTTGTTTTTTTTTATGGCAACTTCAATCCTATTAGCAGCCAGCATAAAATTTGAATAAAGGTGGAACTGAAAAGAAACGTATGTTGTGGATATCAAAATTAAATAGTACCTGGTATATAGAAGAAATTATCGAGTGATCATATCTACTTCGGAAGTCATTTACATTTTATGTAACTGCAGAAATAGAAAATATTGAGCGTTAGAGATTTTCGGTTTTTTTTTTATAACTTAAGAAACAAATGGAGTATATTTTAAAGTATTATTACCTTACAAAATCCATGCTGTAGGCTCCAAGCATTACCTGAAAATATATTTATTCAATAAACTGATGGATACAATTCAATATTACACAGAGCGTTCTCTTTGTTTGCTAATAATCTACAGTGTGTCCCACTTACCATGCTCACCATGGGTATCTTTTTAATGGTAAGAGATACGAGGTCGGTTCAAAATGTGGACTTCATCAAGGTCAACTATAATGTGAAAAAATATTTTGATAAAATCTATTCGTTTTTGTTTTATACGCAAATAACAGATTTTGATCATTTTCATGTCTCTTGCAAGTGAATTTTGACCCACTTCTGGCGGTCCTAATAACTTGAAATTTGGCAAATGTTCATAATTTCTGTGACAATGCACTATGGAATTTTTATTGAAATAAAAAATTTAAAATGGCGGCTTCTCCAATATGGCGGACGGGATTTGTGATCATGGTCCGATTCCATTCAAAATTGACATGTGGGGGTTTTTGAGGTCGAAGATCATGATTTTTTTGTTAAAATTTATAAATTCAAGATGGCGACTTCAAAATAATTCTTGTTTTTGTATAAATGACGATAACTCCGTTGTTATCAACAAAAAGCTGTTACTGTGACATAATCATCTGTAAGAGAAAAAAAGTTACTCATAACTGAGTCATAGTGAGCTATGACCTACATTTGAAAAATAAAAGTTGGTGCTGATATCTCAAATTCTAGAAGAGTTAGTGTAAATTTCATATTTTTTTCGAAATCTCATCGAAAAACTGCCATGAGAATGTGAAATTTCTATTCGAATATTTTCATAAATAAAGAAGTTACGGAGGAGACATGAAAATGATCAAAATCTGTTATTTGCGTATAAAACAAAAACGAATAGATTTTATCAAAATATTTTTTCACATTATAGTTGGCCTTGATAAACTCCACATTTAGTGTCATTTAACCGACCTCGTATCTCTCACCATTAAAATGATACCCATGGTGAGCATGGTAAGTGGGACACACTGTATATAGATAAATTGAAACAATCATATGGATGGCAGAAAATAATGGTTTCAACGCAGCCACGAGTCAGAAGTTAGTCAGAAAACGTCTTTCATTTTCGTACAAATAAATATATCCCCAAGTCAAAAAATCAGAAACTAGATATTTATAATCTTAGAAACTTCAGGAGAAGAACAGATACTATTGCGGGATTTTTTAGAAAGAACTATGTAGAAGTAGTATTCAGAGACCGCATGCCAGATTGTCTAATTTTTTTTCCAATGCCAAAGATAGAATAAACAAAATGGAAAAAATCTGGAGTTTATAAGCTTAGGTGTCGAGAGTATAACGGTGTTTATGTGAGACAATGTGGACGAAATTTTTCAAAAAGATACGCTGAACATGAACGGTTCTTCAGGCTGGGAAAAAAATGATTCGACGTTTTCAAACCTTTGCTTTAAATTTTATTTATTTATGTATTTATTTATTTATTTATTTATTTATTTATTTATTTATTTATTTATTTATTTATTTATTTATTTATTTATTTATTTATTTATTTATTTATTTATTTATTTATTTATTTATTTATTTATTTATTTATTTATTTATTTATTTATTTATTTATTTATTTATTTATTTATTTATTTATTTATTTATTTATTTATTTATTTATTTATTTATTTATTTATTTATTTATTTATTTATTTATTTATTTATTTATTTATTTATTTATTTATTTATTTATTTATTTATTTATTTATTTATTTATTTATTTATTTATTTATTTATTTATTTATTTATTTATTTATTTATTTATTTATTTATTTATTTATTTATTTATTTATTTATTTATTTATTTATTTATTTATTTATTCATTTATTTATTTAGTTATTTATTTATTAGAAATCAAAGCCCAACAGACAGAGTCCATTGATAGGGCCGCATTAAATTACAGAACGTTTACATCTTGCATATTTAACAATTTCACATAATTAATGAGCATACAGTCGGTAGATTTAATATTAACAGAATTTTGAAAATGAAAAAAAAACAAATTCACAGCAAAATACTCAATTATCACAGATATGTTTGCATTAATTCAACAATTTTAATAAATTCATAAATTTATGAGTTTTGAAAGTATCGTTTAAAGTATTCAATTTATGAAAAGTATTACAAATTGACAATTACTAAGTATGACGAACTAAGTGTATCAATATGAACCATGAACAGACTTAAAAGGTCTTAAAGGACTTAAATGATAAATTTCACAGAATAAAAAATGCCCAAATATATACACAAATATTATACCTACACATATACAAAATTCACTCATAAGTACGGATTGAAATAGATGAGAATTCATTAAGAGATAGTGTGAAGTCAACATTTCGACAAAAAGTATTATAATAGGATCACATTTTATATATTGGATAAGTGTACAGTATATTTGATTTTTCCTGTGGTGAATAAAAAGTTGGATTGTGTCTACTGGATAGTCTGGGAACTAAAAAGTTCAATTCTCCTAGAAGAAAGCCACATTTAATAGAACCAATGGGCCGTGATGGTCGGCTGGTAGTGCGTTCGCCTCGCATGCGTGGGGTCGTGGGTTCGATCCACCGATTCACCGGTCTCGTGCATGGCATCACACGTTAATAGATAAGGGCTGCGTCTTCCCTAGGTCACACAAGTATCTCGAAGACTTCCGAGGGTTGCGCGTTGGAGTGCAATCGGTTGACGGAAATAACAATTTTAACAAAAAAAAATTTACTAATTTATACAGAAAAATGCACACATTTATTACCCTCCTCTGACGTAAGTTTGTCATATTTAATCTGGGTAAGAGATGTTGGTTACCTGTGCCTCTAGCAGGATACACTCCGTTCATTTTGAATGTGGGATACTTGGCAAATGACAGTTAGTTTCCGAATCTGAATGATTCGCAAATTGTGCACTATGCAAAGCAAAGGTTTAAAACGTTATTACTTAGAATCCTTAGAAATTCATAAACATTAACATTGCTGATGTAACCTACTGAATGATCAACTAGATTTGGTCTATTCGCCGATTTTTAACGCAGGTTACCCACATTGTCGCACGTGAACAGGGTTTAGGTAAAAGTCACTAGTGATAGATTTGATTAAGGATATGAATAAAAGTGAACACACAAAAATTATAAAAATATGAATATGTTGCTTTTGATAAAATAGAAAGCTGTGACAATCACATACATCATGGGATGAAAAGGGCGTTTACCTACCCCATTACAGATTTTTTATCCCAATACTCGCCATAGAACATACCCCCGTACAAAAAAATCTGCATACAACACAATCACAAATCTATCGTTCCAGGAAATTTCTTTTTCACTGTATATTCAGAACGAGCTGAAAAGCATACCTACCCCATTTCAGATTGTGTCTCAATCTCACCTTGGATTTCGCGTTTTTAATATTTTTTTGAAAAATGTTCAGTACACTAGAATCTTATATCTTTAACAATACGTATATTCATCAAATTCAACACTTAACCTTTCAAATTTCTATTACATAAATGTCCTTTATTCACTTTTTCACAGTTTATTCACTTAGAAAGTTTCAACGTCAAATTAGTTTGCGTCTTCTTGTTATTTAGGTTTTTTAATATTATTCAACACCCTGTAAACAACAATTTTTCATTACGTTCTCCCAGTGACGTGAAAGCAATGCTGGAATAAAAAAAGTTGAAGTTTTAGTTGCTCAATACGAAAAAAATACAAACTTTGCAAAAATATCAGTAGTGCACATTTTTTGTCAAAAATATTGGTAGGTGCATTCCGGAACGCCACTGGACATGATAATAATTTTAATCTAGTTATGACTAAATCAGTTTTAGTTGCTGATTGCGAAAAAATACAAGCATTGCAATAAATCAGTGGCGCACATTTTTTTTTCCAAAAATATTGGTAGGTGCCTTCCGGAATACCACTGGACATGATAATTTTAATCTAGTCATGACTAAATTAGTTTTAGTTGCTCAATGCGAAAAAAATACAAACATTGCAACAAATCAGTGGCGCACATTTTTTTGATTAAATAAATTGATTAGGGTGCCTTCCGGAACGTCACTGGGCATTATAATTTTAATCTAGTTATGGAAAAAGTAGCCCCTTTCTATCCTAAATAACACTGGCAGATTTCAATAAAATCGTCTTAGGGATTATTCAGATACTTACGAAAAAAAGATTTCTTTTAAAAATGTTCTCGCCCTGTGTCTTGAAAATGAAGCATTACCGGACCTATGTCTATTTATATCCTTCAAGTTTGTCCACGTACTTAAATAACGCTCTATAGAGTCTTGAATATTGTTTTTACTTGATATCGATAAAAAAAGGCATAAGTCGGTCAAGTTATTTGGGAAAAATGTCATTAAAAACATTGACGAAGACGAAAGTGCAGTTGTATTACTATTTTTAGACTTTCTACTGAATAATGAAACTCATTATTCACCTTATATTTTACTAATGGAAGATACCAATAAACCCCACTCCGATTACTTGAAAAATATTCGAATAAGTATTTTAATTATGTTTTTAAAGATCGTTCCTTTAAATTTCTCACAATTGGTTTGTGTCCGTTTTCACCTTCACAATAAACGAAATAAATTTTCCCAAAATCATCGTCATATATGAACAGAAATCACATACCAAAACTTCAGTTGAACCTTCTAAACGAGCCTTTGTTTCTCACTGCGTATTAATACAATGGTTTCAAATAGAATGATATCCAGTAATTCAAAAATTTCCTTAATTACCATGATAATACATGCACGTATTTAGCTATCAACTACAAATAGAATTGTGCATATTTGAAGTGATATATTTGTTATTCCTATCAACGGAATATTGATACAAAAAGTTGTTTTCCTTCTATTTTATATGAACATTTGTACTAATTTTTATTTAATATCTATAATAAAACTAAATGAAATGATTTTTACTGAAAAGGTTCACAAAACCACGACGATCCTTTCGCTGTACAATAGCTTCTTCAAGTGGACAAGATTATCTAAATTACATCTTTGCTGTGTTCTCTGAAATACTCATCGTATTTAAGATAAATTGATAACGGTTGAGGTGTATACATAACTGCAAATAAACCCCCGATAAGTACCAATATTTGACTGATTATATTTAATCTAGCCTTTCCAGGAAAACATATAATGAGTAGGGGTGAATTATTCAGTTCTAGTTGGTCATTAAGAAGGTTCTGAGAATTTTTCCATTTATTAATCTCCATACTTTCTAAAAGATTCAACCTCATTCACTTGTTTCGAACATGAAGGATTTTGAAATCATAGTCGAAAGTAGGTTAGTAAATTGGTAGCATATGTTGAATTTGTTTTTCCGTTCACAAAGCTGTTTCTATGTTCGGTTAGGCGCTTTTTGAAGGTTCTACCAGTTTGACCAAGATAAAACTTGAGACAGCTACCACAGGTTAATTTATAGAGTCCACACTTTTCTTGTTTTTTCATTTTATCTTTGTTGTTTGCCCAAAGTATTGTCTCTTAAAAACAATAATAAAACCTTGCTATTTCAAGAAATTACATACCTATTTTATTACTTGGTTCACTTAATATAAGTTATTGTTTTGAACCTTTGTTGTTGTTGAGTTGCATTCTAATATTGCTTCTTAGGCATAAGGTTATCTGTCAAAGATGATTTAAAGCCATTTTTGACTGCAAACTGTTTGATAATTTCTAGTTCTTTATTAAAATTTGATGAGCTGAGAGGAATTTTAACTAATATATATGTATCACTATTGTAAGCTGCAACCCATTTCCATCCCCAACCTCGACCAACGGTTCAAGCAAACCAACCGAGAACAAACACAATAAACAGCGAGATAGAAACCATCGCCGACATATACAAAATTTATCAAGAGAAATTTTACAGATATTTCATCTTGGGAAGCCCCTTGACCAAAAACAAGAGCTCATAATAATGAGAACTACAAAAAATGGCGGCCTCATTTATCAGGCTCTGGATGTTTTTCATGAAATTCCATAATAGATCAAGTCCATTGCCTTAGGCACCACATAGCTTACACCCAGTTTTTTCGTCGATTTTTCTGGGAACCCTCTATAACGCACAAAAACTAGCATCCAAAACTCTAAAATCCTGATGACCTAAATTCTATAAGTATCCAACTTCCCCCACATAATTAAGAGGAGGTGGGAAAGGTCTTATATCACCTTAGACACAGGCGCATATAGATAAGGGTATCTTCTAACATTGCAGAGGTGGACCCCAAAATCCCTTCTGATGAGAGGTCCGTCCCACGGTTGGTTCGCCCGCCCGCCGATCCTTCGGAAGGGCAGGCAGGAACCCATCCAAACCCCGCATGGTCGAGACTCCCCGTTTTTCCCTATCCTTTCGGCAGGAAAATATAGATAGATAGATAGCTTTATTTTCCAGCTAGGTACATAGTTTGTGTTCGTAAATTATTATAATCTTACAACTAATGCTTGATATTAATACCTATTGCCAATGGCTAAGGAAAAGCGTTGACCAATAACGATCTTTAAAATTAAATGCCCTGTATGAGAGATTGAATACATTGAGTAAAAAATAGAACAAAACAAAAAAATATATAAATAAAAATTAGGAATATTGGTTCAGCAAAGTTCATTGAAAGTTGATTTAGAAAGATTCATCAAGATCATAAAAAACATGTTGATGTAGAAATTTTTTAAGTTCTTTTTTAAACTTATTCAACGACAAGAGTTTGAAGGAGTACGGGAGATGATTATAGATTTTTATTCCCGTATACAGTGGTCCATTGCACGTTCGGTTGTATCTGTAATTTGGTAGGATGACTAATTGATTCCTTGTTGGATAATGTGTGTCTATCTGCGGGTCGTTATTGTAGTATAGTATTTTATTATGTGTTATTTTATTTATCCACAACTATTAAATAATAAATGTTAAATATGCGATTTTTATCAAGTAATGCCATGCATTACCATATAGAATTGAATAATAATGACAGTTCGATGGAATAATATTACTCAATCGTTGCGTCAAATTTGACAATTTGTAAATTTACTTGTCACTGTATTTGTAGATATACTGTCAGTCGGTTTGTGACTTATTTGTTGTGAACATTCTTATCTCTGGTATCATTAGAGAAATGTATTATGGTGAATCTGATTTAGAAGATATGTCTTGTACACCGCCAAACATTTTAAAATTAGTGGCTAGCGCTACAGAAAATCTCCTACCTAACAAGTCACAAGGTAAATATGCGGTGTACAAAAGTTTTATGAATTGGCAACTGGCACAAAAAACATCGTCTTTTTCTGAAAATGTTATCCTAGTGTATTTTGTTGAACTTCCTAAAAAATACAAGTCATCATCATTGTGGGCATATTATTCTATGCTGAAGAATACATTGAATATTTACCATAGTATCCACCTCAGATGTTAAAACACTCGCCTTCGGCTCGTGTTGCAATTTCAACTTCGTGGGTAATAGCCATCATTATACGCTTGTTGAATAATATACTATTATGCTCTGTATGCGTACTTGCTTTTAAAATGTAATGGATTTAATTCAATAAATGAATTTTTATTCGAATTTGAATCGTAAGCTGCTACTTTATGATGATATGAGTACGATGAGCTATTGTGAATTGTAATATCTGTATGAGGCGGTTAATGGAAAATAGAATTTTATGTTTATTACTTACTTATTAGTTATAGTTATTGTTTTTATGCACTGTAAAACCTTAATTCGCGCACTATCGTAGTAAAAAATACTTACAGGGTGTTCCAAAACTCAACGTCATCCTTTGGAGGGTTGATCCAGCTCATGACTGACCAGAATATCACAATTTGACCTCAGTGAAATATTGATAGTTTTGGAGATATTGGCACTTTCGTGAATTTCGTGAAAATCGAAACCTTTGAACAATATTCCGAGTGCCGCAAGTACAAAACTTCATAGTTCACGATTCTAATTTTTGTATGCAACCTTTAATAACCCTTCTATTGATTAAAATCCAAAATAAAAATATTGGCGCAATACCTTTGGAGAAAAAAAAAACTATTTGCCCGATTCACGAGTTAATTTATTTTACGCACGTGATACATGCAAAATTTTATGCGCTAGCGGTTTTATAGCGCGAATCACAAATACTGATTTGAATTGCAATGGTCTACACGTTTCATACGTTATGCATACAATAATTAAGGGTAACATAATATGAGGAATGTGAAACTATAGTAGCTGAGTGCTATATTGGAGAATCTATTTCAAATAAATAGATCATCACCGAAAAAATTGCCAACGATTATGAACAAATGTTAGAAAGAGTATTGCTCTATTGAACTGAAATGATTCTAATTCGTGTTAGGAATTGCATGAAATGATGTGTGAGTATAGACAATTTGAGAATTTTGTCTACTTTACGGCCCGCCGGGCCATAATGCGCCCACGGGCGGTAAAGTGTCACTTTACGCCCGGCGAACCGGGCGGTTAAGTGTACTTTACCGCCCGCTAGTGCATAAAATGCGTTTTCGTGCAATCGCACGCGTAGTCAGTATTTCGCGTTCTCAGCACAGTCCGCGAAATTTAATTTCGCGGTCGTTACCCATAGCAACGGTCGCGAAACCAAACGTCATTTTCAAAAATGTTTTCAGACATCGTCTTAACATTCTGTTTGTCACACCAATCTTTAAACTCGCCGTAACATTTTTCGTACTGCCGTTTAGATTTTTCGGGTATTAAAACGGAAAGCGCCGAATTTGCAACGCTTTTGAGTTCAGGAGGAGTGGAAGGTACTGAAATATCGCTAACAGTATCAGACATTTTGCGTTTTGACAAGAACTGTCAAAATATTTTGTATATATTGAAACATATCATTTCCATAGCACACGGTGATATTGTTAAATAAATTGAACTGCTGTTGATTTTAGAGCAATAATATATTTATTTACAACTATCTATTTTAATAATTTTAACGATTGCACGAAAAAAAGGGTGTATGCCATGGCCGCGAAACTTTTTAACGACCTCAAGATTATCTTGCCTCGGCCGCAAGCGGCCTCGGCGATAACTGTTCTTTCGGTACGTTAAAAAGGTATTTCGCGGCCTTAGCATACAAATAACTATTTATTGACAATTGGAACTGTAGGGATTTATATCACCAAGACTGTAGCGTTTTAATTTTGCCCGTACAAATCATAACAAAAAGAGGAACAAAAACAAATGAAGAAAGATAGATGTGTCAATTTGATCCCATGTGGTGTGTTACGAGTTGACAATTTTCATAACTTCGGACTTGAATCTTCGCTGATTAACATCGAATATACCATAGCTTGCTACTGAGTCTATGTTATTATAGAGGTGACAAAGTCTTTCAACAGAACTCTTGCCTTTTGTGTGAAATGTCTGATGCCGAGGTCTCATTCCCCTCGGACCAATATAAAAGTTGATTTGTTGTAATAAATAACTACTGTGAATAAAATTATTTATCCACAATCACCTTATAATTGAAGTTTTATCCACACTTATGAACCGTATAAAGAACCACTTTATCCACTAGAGGTATAATGAAATTACTTTATTCCACTAGTGGAATAATGAAAAATACAATCTTGAATATCAATCACATTTTACTTATTTTCACCAACTTCACAAATTTTTACAAATGGAGTCGATAAACAATCGAAAATACATAGCAACCATACAACACCTCCCGATATTTTTGTATGTTATTTCTATGATTTTTGAGGAGGTGACAGACGCTGTCAGAGCAAAACGTCAAATCATTTTGTGATAAAAAATTTCCGCGATTCTGATTCTAAATGAATGTGATTGTGAATAAAACGTTGTATTGCATGCGTGTTTTAGATACATTTTATTTGCTTAAGAAATTTAAACGCTCGAGCTTCGCTCTCGCGTTTAAACATTCTTACGCAAATAAAATGATATCTAAAACACTTATACAATAAATAACTATTAGTAGTTTGAAAAGAAACATTAAGTTACTAACACGCCTTCTAACATCTAGCTTAATTATGTTGAATTCATTTCTTATATGATTATATGAATTATAATCAGGACTGACACCATGTTTTTTATAATATAAATATTTTAGAAATTAATTTTGTATCGTTTCAACGCTTTGACAGAGATACTGTTGTGGGGGGTCCCATATTATGCTTGCATACTCTAGCTTACTTCGTACTAGACTAACATATAAGAGTTTCAACACTTCAGTATCATTAAAGTCAAAAAGGGATCTCTTCACAAACCCAATCATTTTATTGGCCTCTCGAATGATTTTATCTATATGACTATTAAATTTCAAATCATTTTGAAAAAGAACTCTCAGGTCAAGTTTGGTGATGACTCTATCTAGTGGTTTATTTTGCATATGATATACGAAATTATGTGGGCTCCTGTTTCTGCTAAACGTTAGTACTTTACACTTTGACTGGTTGAATAATAACTTGTTTTTCTCTGACCATATTGAAATTTTGTCTAAGTCATTTTGAGGCTCCAAGTAGTCATTGACGTCGGGGATATTTCGAAAAATTTTAAAGTCATCAGCAGTCAGATGAAACTTCCTTGGGCAAATCGTTAATAAACATGAGGAACATTAGCGGTCCTAAGTTCGATCCTTGGGGAACTCCTGAGCCTGCTAAGAAAACTTGTGTAGCCTCTCCCTTGAAAGTAACAAATTGTGATCGTAGTTTTAAGTAAGAGAGAAAGAATTCTGTAAGATGATTGCTCAATCCATAATTTTTAAGTTTTGCTATCAGCAAGTCATGATTGACTTTATCGAACGCTTTTGCGAAATCTGTATAAATGCAATCGATTTGTGCTTTGCGAATATTGCTCATGATTTGATTTGTAAACGTTAATAGATTTGCTTCTATAGATCTCTTACGACAGAAGCCATGTTGCTCAGTGACAATATAATTTTTGAATGCCTCATATAACTTTCCATGTATGACAAATTCGAAAATTTTTGCTATACAGTTGAGTACTGCCACCGGTCGATAATTACTGGTAATTTTTTTGTCACCATTTTTATGAATTGATGTTATTTTTGATTACCTGAATTCCTTTGGAAATACTACTGTACTCAATGATTTATTAAAAATTATGAGAAGTGGATAAAGTAATGATTCTCCGCAAGCCTTGAATATATAACAGGGAATGTTATCAGGGCCAGCCGATCTCTTTGGTTTTAGTTTTTGAAATGCCTTTTGCAGCTCTTCAAGGGTTATTTTTTCAAAATGTATGTTTTGTTGATAATTGAAATGTATATTGTTAGAAAGTTGTCTTATTACTCTGAGATCATACGTTGATTCATTTTCGTATACAGATGAGAAGTAGTCTGCAAACTCACCAGTTATAATTTTTGGATCTGACACCTCTCTATTTGTTAGTTTAAATTAATATGTCTCAATGTTAGATAGATAATTGTTGAGTATTCCATTTATTTCTTCAGACGTGTAACCTCCTAAAAAAATTAATTTTGGACCATCATTCCATTTTCATTCAGAACACACTGTCATTTGTTTGAGACAACGTTGCATGGAAGTTATTTTAAGAGACCTTTTTTTTGTTTTCCTAGTATGTTATAGCGACTAATGAAGATGTTGCGCTATGTGATTTATGAAAAATTTTACCTGTTTTAGATTCTTGGGAAAAAACAAAAGTGGCCGCCAATTACTTCTGGGCAATGATGACGAAGAGCCAACAATAGCTTTCAACAAAGGACAGGAGGTTCGCCAACCACTAATGTGAATTGAAAATTGTAAATTGAGGCAATGCTAATGCTTAATTTGATTTTTTATATTGATATATCAAAACCCAAATTAAGTTTGTATCTATAACATGCGTTATATAGTGTGGATTTTTATACCCCCTCGCCCCCCGGTTAACTCTTGGACGTTTCGACGTAAACACATGAAACGAAAACCATTTTGGATGGTATCATCGATGCTACATTTTGAAATAAAAGACATTGAAGTGCACATCAACTTAAAAATTTCAAATTACTTTGGGCTCAAGTGTCACATCGTTGAGAAGAGAATTCAATTCAATTCTCAACCATCAACATTTTTTCGAATTTCGTGACACTTGACTTCCCATACTATTTGAATTTTTTTAGTTAACGTTCCTCCCGCGCCTTCTATTGACCAATGACAATTCTTTTAAATACTTCAAAAATTAGTATCGGTGATTTAATTCAAAACTGGCTTTGTCCCATTGTGGTACATCGAACCGTTCAAGAACAGGGGAGGACTATAAAAAGCCGCACTTTTTAAAAGATTATATATTTTTATATCATTCTACATTATGTTGTCTCAATACTTATCAATTTAGAAAAGGAATTTTATTTTTTTTTAATCTATTTGACCATTCTTCACATCCTGACTGATAAATATAAGATTTTTAGAAAAATGTATTCAAATAATAAACGATTGATTCTTATTATACTGTATTTCAGTAAAAAGTCAGACAGTTCTTTTTTTTGGGGGGGGGGGGATTAAGCCATCACTACTTTTTATGTATTGGTTCCCACGAAAATGAGAATCCTGTAATGTTCATAGAACATCGCGAGATTACATTTCTGATTTCTACAGTATACAGAATGGGTAAAAATTTAACGCATCATAGGCCTTTGCCATGCTATTCGAAGTGCGAGACAGAATGCAGTCGACCAGCACATATTATGGCGCGGGCGCGATTCTGCGACTCGACTAGTCAACTGAACCACTGGACATTGTTTACCCCTTCCCTATCTACGAATTAGCGGCGAATGACTGCTTTGCGCATCCCCTCGCTGAAACTCTCCAATGCATAACGTCACACATTTGGTGTTGATCGACTGCATTTTGTCTCGCAGTTCGAATAGCATGGCAAATGCCTATGATGCGTAAAATTTTTACCTATTCTGTATACAAGCTCCGCGCGTGCGGCAAAGGACCCCGCACTTTTTATAGGTAAATTGGTTCTCGGTGAAATTGTCTGAATTTTTAGTATATTGTAGCATTCTATGTACTGATTGAACGTGCAGAATCGCAAAGTTCGTTGATGGATACATTTTGAAATACAGGGCGTTCAAGTTAAAAATCAGTAATTTTTATTTAATTATTTTCTCGGGATTTGAAAGTGCCAACTGCATTTTTTTTCGTTCTAATCATCAACGTACCTTCATATTACTAAATATCCTTCAGATGGTGTAGATTATATCATTATGTACATAGTGAAAAGTAAAAACATTTTAGTAATGTCTGAAAATTCGATGTAATAATAAAATATTGATAAAATTATTTTGGCATGCAATATACTATTCTTATTCCATTATTAATGACAATTCATACATTTCCTACAGGGTGATTTGAAAAGATGGTGAAATATATGGCCGGTGCTTTCGTACATATCCTGAATATTCAAGTGAATTTTCATCCTCCGAAGATAGCTCCGTATAAACATGATTTCGTTGGGATATATAATGTGATCATGAAAATTTTCGATGATAAAAATGACAAAATATCAACAGAAATCACCCTGTAATTCACGATTAACTCGTTGAAATTCCTTTATTATTATTTAATATATTCATCATTCTCTCCTCAACACTGTCCCAAAAATTCAATTTCCTACTATGACTAGTTTCATAGTTATTAATTGAAAAACTTATTACCATTTGCATGACGAGTTGAAGGAACTTGTTCACGCGTACATTCTACTTGTGGCCAAGATTTTTTACAAATAATGAAACGTGAGAAACGAACTATCTGGGAAAAGCGAAAATGATTGATAGAACGCTTTCATTTCAAATAGGAGAATTTGAATCTGGGCAGCGACGGTTTTCTTCCAACGCGTGTTCCACTCGGATAGAAGTTTCCATGATTTTTATATTTGCTGGCTATCAATAGAAACAAAGACATCTATTATATTTCATCAATATAGGTAATTCAATACGTTAAAGTAATAATAATTATCACTGATGTAACTAATTGATTTTTCTTTTCCATTCACTTTCCGTCTACGACAGAATCAAAATGTACCCGATAGGCGATAGGGTTTTCTTGCTGTATGAGGACCGTAGCGCTGCTACGGGGGAGGTGGATTCGGTTAAGGCTGTTCCTTGTCACCTTCAGTGATAAGTACCGAGGCCTCATACACGATTGAGCTAGTCGAACTATCCAAGCATTAGGAATTTTATCTGGCTCATGCCTGAGTTGTAAGTTGTAACTGATGTGTCGTATAGTCAGTTAGTTCGTAAATGGTAGATGGAATTGGATGGACCGTCATTGGTCATCACCCTGCATATAATGTTACATTTAATTTGATCTTCACATTCTCACGTTTCACTATTTGTGAAAAATCTTGGCCACTAGTAGAATGTACGCGTGAACAAGTTCCTTCAGCTCGTCATGCAAATGGTAGAAAGTTTCTCAATTAATAACTATGTAACCAGTCATGGTAGGACACTGAATTATTGGGACAGAGTTGAGGAGAGAATGATGAATATATTAAATAATAATAAAGGAATTTCACCGAGTTAATCGTGAATTACAGGGTGATTTCTGAAACGTTGATATTTTGTCATTTTTATCATAGAAAATTTTCATGATCACCCTATATATCAGCTATCTTCGGAGGATGGTAATTCACTTGAATATACAGGATATGTACCAAAGAACCGGCCATATATTTCACCAATTTTTCAAATCACCCTGTAGGAAATGAAAGAATTGTGATCAGTGATGGAATAAGAATAGTATATTGCATCCCAAAATAATTTTATCGATATTTCATTATTACATTGAATTTTCAGACATTACTAAAATGTTTTTATTTTTCACTCTGAATGATATTTAGTAATATGAAGGTACTTTGATGATGAGAACGAAGAAAAATGCAGTTGGCACTTTCAAATCCCGAGAAAATAATGAAATAAAAATTACTGATTTTTAATTTGAACTCAAATTTCAAAATCTATCCATCAACGAACTTTGCGATTCTGCACGTTCAGTCAGTAAATCGAATACTACAATATAATGAAAATTCAGACAATTTCACCGAGAACCATTTTACCTATAAGAAGTGCGGGGTCCTTTGAAAAAAGGTCAAAGGGAACCTTAGTTTTTTTAAAGGCCTAAAAAGAAATTGTTAGAGATTATCTAGCAATTCCAACTTGAAGACATTTGTAAAAGCATTGTTTAAATAGAATTTAAAAACAGTAAGAGCAATAATAATTTGCTGTAACTGCCCTTCTGCCATCTTTTAGAGGAATGATCAAGTTGTGATGGACAAAAATCGATCCAGTTTTCGAGCCAAATTTTTCACTAAATCCCAGATTATTCAAAAACCATGTTGAATTGAGAAAAACTAATTACATTTCTGATTTCTGCAGTAACGAGTTCTTCTGTATATCAAATTTATTGAAAAAAGTTTAAAGGGGTAACCTTATTTTTTTTAAAGGCCTAAAACTCAACTTTTTCCAGAGCTCTTGCATTGTCTAAAGTTAGGCAATGGTTCTTGTATTCGATATAGGTGATCTAAGAAAGATGCCGAACTGCGGAATTGTGAAATTCCTTTGAAATTACGAGTTTTTAAAAAAATCTATAATTTAAAAAAAAACGATTTTTGAAGACTACGTTGAATTGAGTGAATGTGATTACATTTCTGACTTCTGCACTACAAACTCCTCCTGTGTGGCAAATTTGAAGCCAAATTACACATTTATCCAGAAACGATGCTCAACAGCGGAATTGTGAAATTCTTTTCAAAAACGGAGTTGTTGAAGAATCAACTTTTTTTTCATAAAATTCTTTAGTCAAATACTATGAAAGATAAAGCGAAACGGGTAGTATTTCTGACAGGTTCAGGATATTATTATTCGCTTGAAGAATTCTCTAGCAGTGCCCAACTTGAAGACATTTGTAAGATCTAAAAATGGTAAGAATAATAATAAAATTGCAATAATTGCTTTCTGCCATCTGTTAGAGGAAGGGGGAAGTTGTGACGGAAATAAATTGCTGCAAGTTAGAAACCTGCAATTGAAATAGGTGCTACTTGAAGATATGTCTACCGTCTGTTAGATGGCGCGAAATGTCAATTTTCATATTTCTTTGCTAAATCCCAGATTATTCAAAAACTATGTTGAATTGAGAAATACTAATTACATTTCTGATTCCTTCAATACAACCTCCACCCGTGCGGTTTTGAAGTCCACCTGAGATATGAAACTTGTTGAAAAAAGTTCAAAGTTCTTTATTTTTGAAATGGCAGAAAATCAGCTTTTTCCCATAGACTCCTTATTCGAGCTTGATGATTTAGGAACGATGCTGAACTACGGAATAGTGAAATTCCTTTGAAAAAAAAAATCCATTTTTCTCACGAATTACAGGATTATTCAAAAACTATGTTGAATTGAGTGAAATTGATTACATTTCTGATTTCCTCACTACAAGCCCCTTCCGAGTGGCAAATTTGGTCAATCTGAGGTACGAAAATTGTTAAAAAAAGTCCAAAAGCGTTCTTAGTTTTTTAAAAGACCTAAACATCAAATTTTTCCTCGAACCTAAATATTCGCTATGGATAGATATAGGAACGATGCTGAACTGCGGAATTGTCAAATTCCTTACAAGAAACGAGAATATGAAAAATCTATTTTTTCCAGGAAAAACAGGATTATTCAAAATTAGTTAATTGAATAAATATCTACGTGGATACTATCGCGCACTTTCTTGTAGAAGTTTGGGAAGTATTATAGAGGTAATACCTTTACCATTCATTTTTTGATTGTATGCCAAATATCCTAACCTCAGAAGTTTCTCAGCAATATACACTCAAGTTTTTATTTATCGAATTTGTCTTTATATGCATTGGAGTTCACTTAACAAAATCTGCGAAATGAATATTGTTTTCAAGAAGGCATTTTTCAATTTGATATACCTAATTATTATCATTTTCTCGGAAATATCCAAAAAAACTTTTTAGATGATGAAACCGCAATTTTGCGCTCATTCATTGTTTGGCCACTGTATAATACCAATCATTTACAAAAACTGTAAATTTTGAACAGCCCTTCTTCAATCCAGTACCATTTTATTTCTAGTCCGTTTCACCAAAGACGCAAGGGACAAACTTTATTGCTCAGCCGGACCTGTTAGCGACGTAGCCACATTGGCGTGAAATGTCCCAATTAAATCAAAATTATTTACAATTGAATGATAAATTCTATAAACAGAATTCAGGTTTACCTATGGGTTCTCCACTCAGTCCACTATTAGCAGACATGTTTATGAACAATTTGGAATCTACAATAATAAATTCTACACTGGATAAAAAAAAAATATTTATTTTTGGTATAGTTGTATTGACGACATCATCGCCTGTTTCAAAGAAACCAAGTCATTTAGAGCAGTGACATAATATTAAATGTTATCAGAAACATGCAGTTTACGTATGAGACAAAGGTAAAAACAAACAGATACGTTTATTAAATGTGACTGTCACGCACGAAAATACTAGATAATATTTCTGTTTCTTTAGAAAAAATACTTACAACTCTTTTCAACCGATTCGTAAAAAAATAGCTGTGACTGTGAGCCATAATGCTTGAACAGTTTACAGTTCTTTCATAACCTTTGTCTGCCAATAATCTAGGTAGATAGACATTTTATACTTATTATACGCATAGGATAAAATAATACTATCAACTCCGACACGATTCAACTTTCTTTTAGAAAACAACACCAAATTTTTTATATCGCCAATTAAAAATGGCAATATTGAAGATTGTTTGCAATTGTCTGAGATGAAATTCATCCAGAAAAAACCATGTCATATCAGAAACCAAGTCTCATCGTGTCAATACCATTCCTAAATTTTTGTTAAACATCTGATTCAGCGATGAATGTTCACTTTCTCTGAATGGCAATGTTATAGACAAAATTTTCTCTATTGGAGTGACGAAAACCAGCATATTTTTTGAGGACACACACGACGACAACACTCACAAAAAGTTGATGTTTGAGCTGATATGAAAACTTGACTGGCAATCTGTAACATGATATGCTTGAATGGCTATCGATCCTCTTATAAATCGTGAGCTAGAAACTCAAATTGATTGAAGTAAATGTACTTTTTCAAGAAGATCTGTTACAGTTCCAGCAGAACGGTGCACCTCATCATTTTCTTCCCGTCTGACAGACATTCCCGTATAGATTTATTGGCAGAAGGGAAGCAGTTGAATGGCCTCCGAGGTCACCGGATTTAACTCCCTTAGATTTATTTCTTTGGGACATCTTAAATCAGTTGTTTATAAAACACAACTGCTGATATTGATTAACTTAAAAGGCGAATTACAGCAGCATGCAGGTCAATTTCCGAAATGTTACAGGAGAGTTCGCAAACATACTTTATTACCGTTTAGAGCAAAATGGACAACATTTTGAACAGTTTATAAGATAGGCGTAACTAGAACCCATGTTTGTAAATTTTGTAAAACGAAAATAACCAAAAAGCAAAAAGTCTATATTAATTAAATTTACAATGAAACAGTATAACGACAAAGACGAAAGAACCGGCCATATATTTCACCAACTTTTCAAATCACCCTGTAGGAAATGTATGAATTGTCATTAATAATGAAATAAGAATAGTATATTGCATGCCAAAATAATTTATTCAATATTTTATTATTACATCGAATTTTCAGACATTAATAAAATGTTTTTCTTTTTCACTCTGTACATAATGATATAATCTGCACCATCTGAATGATATTCAGTAATATGAAGGTACGTTGATGATAAGAACGGAAAAAAATGCAGTTGGCACTTTCAAATCCCGAGAAAATAATTAAATAAAAATTACTGATTTTCAAAATCTTTCCGTCAACGAACTTTGCGATTCTGCTCGTTTATTTAGTACTTTCAATACTACAATATACTAAAAATTCAGACAATTTCACCGAGAACCATTTTACCCATAAAAAGTGAGGGGCCCTTTCTTGTCGAATCCACAAGGCCCACTTTATGACTGTCAATGTTGACATTGAGATTGTCTATAATAATTTTCCGTTTGCTTTGAGTACCAAAACACATAAGTGTAGTTTTTTTCAGAATTGAGATTCAGATCATGTTCTTTTGCTAAAACTTTAATTTGATCAAGGTTCTGGTTAAAACACGTTTACTGCCATGTCGGTCTATGAGACCGAGGAAAAATTATTCTGGTGAGCCACCTCGGTCTCATAGACCGAGGTTGAGGTTGATACACCAGGCCAACTCGGTCTATGGGACCGAGCCAATTGAACTGTTCTTGAAGCCATCGGTCTAAATTATTGTCGATAATATCGCGAAAACAGACCGAGACGGCTTCAGTAACAAGTTTGCTTTACAAATTGTTCTCATTCGACGCACAGACCGAGTCAGCGTGGCAGACAAATCAGTAAAAACAACGAATTTTTGGAAGATGAATACTGTAAACTCAGAGTCTCAATTTCCGAAAAATTCAACGATATACTATCTTCTGTAGGCTGTACCTACATAGAGTCCATAATGGTTTCTGGGACAAAATTTTCGATTTTGCTTCGGCTCTGATACCAAAAATGAAAAAATGAGCACGGCAGTCAACGTGTTAATATGAGCTTACACATAGTGAAAATTGTCTATATCAAAATGAGTTTATAGTTGTGTATCATCAGCGTACGCTTGAACTTTACAATATTTAACAGATGTTAGTATATCAGCGGTGTAGATGATGAAAATAAGCGGCCCTAGTTAGATCCTTTGGGGATCCCTGATAATATATCCAAGGATGCCGAGAGTCGGTTATTGATACATACTTGTTGTGACCTTCCTAACAGGTACGACCAAATGAGAAAAGATGATGTATCATCAAAACCGTAGTAACGTAATTTAGCACAGATCAGTTCATGGTTAATGGTATCGAAGGATTTCGAGAAATCTAATAGCACTAGTAAGCTAACCATCCTTTTATCCAATGATTCAATAATATCAGCAGTTACCGTTGCAAATGCTGAGCCAGTGCTGTATTCTTTTCTGATCTCAAATTATAGGGTCACCTGATTGATAAATATGGTAAAAATCATTGCACACCACTGTTTTTCTCTTAGTTTCAAATTTTTATAAAATTAAACATTCAAAAATACAACTCTCTTATAATACCTTGAATTTGAAAAAGCAACACTTTATCAATCGATAGATTTCCTTAACTAATTTATTTCTACCTGAAATCTTTTATTGGGTTCGTCGTTGAACGACTGGTTGTTTGTTGTGGTCCTGGGCCTATTATAGTCAACTGTTTCTATCAAAACTTAACAATACATTTGTGCATAAAATTAAATAGAATTTCAAGGAAATATGGAGTAACTGAAAAAAAGATCATTCAAGTAACTTTCTGAATTTTGATGGTGCGTAACCACCATTTCTACGCCTATGACTTTGATTTGAAATTCACGGCATTATAAGAAAGCTGTATTTTTAATTATTTTTTCTGGAAGAATATGAAACTTAGGGAAAAACAGTGGCGTACTACCACTTATATAATTTGAAATATACGAGGATGTATTGATATCTAGTTAACCTAGACCAGTTCCCTGCATTGACAAAATATTGCGTTACCATAGCAACGAACAATTACTTATTAGAAGTGTCAGTGTAAAGTTTGACGTCAAAAAAGTAAACCAGAGTTACGCAATAAATTAAAAGAAAAAATATGTCCACCGAAATTGTGAAAATCGAAAAATTGGAGTATCGAGCCATCATCAAGTACCTGTATTAAAAAGGGTTAAGAGGTAAGCAGATTTACGAAGATATGCTTAATACCCTTGGTGATCAATGTCCTTCGTATGCGACCGTGAAAAATTGGACTGCAAGCTTCAAAAGAGGTAAATTTTCCATTGAAGATGATGACCGATCGGGAAGGCCAGTTTCTGTGTCAGTCCCCGAAAATATCGATGCAGTTCATGACATGATTTTAACAGAAAAGGATATCTGCAGCACTGAATATTTCATACGAACGCGTTCATCATATAGTTCACGTCAATTTGGACATGAGAAAAATTGCTGCAAAATGGATCCCCAAATGTTTGAATGTTGACCAAAAGCGTGCAAGGGTAGTAGCATCGCGTTCGATCTGTGCTTGATTTGAAAACGATGTAGACTTCTTGAACCGAATTGTTACTATGGATGAGACTTGGGTAATTTCTACGATCCAGAAACAAAGCAACAATCGATGCAATGGCGACACTCCGGTTCTCCAAGTCCTAAGAAGTTTCATGTCAAAAAATCTGCTGGAAAAGTTCTTGCTTCAGTATTTTGGGTTTGCCATGGAGTAGGAGTAATCATGATTGATTTTTTGGATAAGGGTAGAACAATAACTGGAAGTTACTATTCGACATTACTGACCACTCTACGGGAAAAATTTGAAGAGAAAAGACGCGGAAAGCTATCCAAAGGTGTTTTGTATTTGCAGGACGACGCCTCTGCATACAAATCTCATGTTGCCATGCAAAAAATTCGTGATTTAGGGTTTGAATTACTAGAACACCCCTCTTATTCACCAGATTTGGCTCCGTCCGACTTTCATCTCTATCCTCAACTGAAAAAAAGTTTAAAAAGTCGTAAATTTTCTTCCAACGAGGAGGTAATGAAAGCTGTGGAGTTTGTAGAGCAAGAAGAAACATTTTTTTTGAAAGGTCTAGAGACGTTGCAGGTTAGCTGTAACAAATGTATCCGATTAAGAGGAGAATATGTTGAGTAATAAAATATTTTGACATTGAAATTTTGTTTGGATCTCTCGGAAACGAGGCAAGTTAGGACACACGTTTAAATGAAATTTTCTTCATAAAATATGACAAGCAATCACTTGAAATTAATGACATCATTTAGAATACACCCTGTATATCTTATCGTGTATAATATTGATCAATAAAAAATAATATTGACCATCTCCACCTCTACGGATTTTATTGCTGTGACTTTATTTGTGAGCAGTAAGTTGAGACATCGTGTACGTATCCATATAAAAAAAAAATCAATTCAGATAATAATATGAACGTAATTAAAGTGAAATGAAGGAGGCATCAGCAACTGTGCGTTCATTTAACTCATAAATTTTATTGGGCTTCATTGAGTGATGGGAGCAAATACAATTGATTACAATTGAGGAAATAAAACGACTGGAACTGATCTACTAATGAGGGGTTGAAAAGTAAATTGTGTATTGATCCAAGGCAACTTTCGTGCCGTGTCTTTGAGACAACTTTGTTGGTTCTACAACAGAAGAAATATCTCTACAAGTTGATCTATTAGCTCACTTTCAATGTCCTTCTAGAGCTGATTCTCTAGTACTACACGACATCGATATACGAGGATATATTGAAAAATTATTAGCCTAGTATAAAACCAAACAAAATTTCAATGTCAAAATATTTTATTACTCAACATATTCTCCTCTTAATTGGATACATTTATTACAGCGAACCTGCAACGTCTCTAGACCTTTCAAAAAAAATGTTTCTTCTTGCTCTGCAAACCAGACCTCCACAGCTTTTACTACCTCCTCGTTGGAAGAAAATTTACGACCTTTCAAACTTTTTTTCAGTTGAGGAAAGAGATGATAGTCGGACGGAGCAAAATCTGGTGAATAAGGGGGGTATTCTAGTAATTCAAACCCTAAATCACGAATTTTTTGCATGGCAACATGAGATTTGTGTGCAGGGACGTTGTCCTGCAAAAACAAAACACCTTTGGATAGCTTTCCGCTACTTTTCTCTTTAATTTTTTCCAGTAGAGTGGTCAGTAATGTCGAATAGTAATCTCCAGTTATCGTTCTACCCCTATCCAAAAAATCAATCATGATTACTCCGTGGCAATCCCAAAAAACTGAAGCAAAAACTTTTCTAGCAGATTTTTGGACACTTGGAGAACCGGAGTGTCGCCATTCCATCGATTGTTGCTTTGTTTCTGAATCGTAGAAATGTACCCAAGTCTCATCCATAGTAACAATTCGGTTTAAAAAGTCTACATCTGTAACAAATGCTGTCTGTATAATTAATTAAATAGAGCATTATCACAACTGATTCGACCGAGCGGAGTCGTTTAAAACATAATAATAATTTGGAACGTTGGGCTCTAATTTTCTAGGAACCAGGAATCATACCTCACAGCATTTAAGATTTTTAACTCACCTTACTTTTTCATCAGATGATCTCGAAGTTCTATACTCGATGCTGTACTGAGAACTCGTTGCGGAACTCACTTTAGCACTCAAATTTACTTACTCTGTTCAACTCTAAGTAAAATAATTTTCTCTCAAATCAAAAGGATTTTTGTAAACTGGATAACTTTTGAGAATAAAAACCATAATTCAAAACACTTATATCTATTAAACAAAACAATAAGAAATAACAACAAAAGATGTTTGGGACATTTCTCAAATTAATTGATAAAGTAACTTCTGATTTTAACTGAGAATATAATTTAAACAGGAAAAAAGGTGAATGAGGCCAGATGATTTACTAATAATTTAACAAGATAAACTGCAAAAGATTCAAAATAATTCAAATACAATAAATAGTAAGAGTTGATTAGAAGAATCAACTTTTTAGAGACAGGTAGAGGAAATCAACGTTATATATATTCAAATAATGAAAATTAATGAAATTACCCTGATTGCATTTTCTGTTGAATAGAGTTGAATTATGAAAATTACAATAATTTAAGAAAACTAATGAAATAACTACGCGACATGTTAACTTTAACGAGTGAAACGAAAGACTAACCTATTTTTCGACCCTAATTTCAAAGTTGGCATGATCCGCACCCCTTGAGAACTATGGGTGGTCCCTGAAAATATAACAACTGGCCTCTCACAAGAACATAAACATATGCGAACTATTTGACTGTTTGTTTCTCTATTATTCTGAAATGCCCAATTTTGAGATAAATACACACACGGAAACACTTAAAAATAATCAATAACATCGTCTATTTTAAGAGGACCCTTGGTAACCATGTATTTCTGAGAATATTTACTAGAATAACATGAGTTTTCGAGGGTTTGAGAAAACATTTCAGATATTTGAATTCGGGTTTGGGTCTGATTTAAATTATTATTTCCGGTCATAAAATTCGTTTGGTTACACATCGTTTTCAAATCGAGCACAGATCGAACGCGATGCTACTACCCTTGCGCGCTTTTGGTCAACATTCAAACATTTGGGGATCCATTTTGCAGCAATTTTTCTCATGTCCATTGACTTGAACTATATGATGAACGCGTTCGTATGAACTATTCAGTGCTTCAGATATCCGTTTTAGCCCAATTCGATGGTCTGTTAAAATCATGTCATGAACTGCATCGATATTTTCGGGGACTGACACAGAAACTGGCCTTCCCGATCGGTCATCATCTTCAATGGAAAATTTACCTCTTTTGAAGCTTGCAGCCCAATTTTTCACGGTCGCATACGAAGGGTATTAAGCATATCTTCGTAAATCTGCTTACCTCTTAACCCAGGTACTTGATGATGGCTCGATACTCATATTTTTCGGTTTTCACAATTTCAGTGGACATATTTTTTCTTTTAATTTATTGCGTAACTCTAGTTTACTTTTTTGACGTCAAACTTCACACTGACACTTCTAATAAGTTATTGTTCGTTGCTATGGTAACGCAATATTTTGTTTATGCAGGGAACTGGTCTAGGCTAACTAGATATCAATACATCCCCGTACAAGAACTGGGAAATAATATAACATCTTTTAAAAATAAAACTACATCTCTGTACGAATATTTCAAAATTTACCAGAATTATCATTGTTCATTTAATAAATAAAACTTTTCACGATGGCACTTTTCCTGATTCCTGAAAATATCTGTGGTAATACCCCCACATAAGGGTGGTGACATTGACGATCTATCCAACTATAGACCTATACCTCTCATTCCAATATTAGCGAAAATTATTGAGAAGATTGGTGAAGATTAGCTTATCTGCATTCTTAGATAAAAATGGGATCATCACAAATGTCCAGTTCAGCTTTCAAGCTGGGAAAGGTGCAAACGATGAAAAATTTCAAAATCTGCAACCATTTTTCACTACTAATACTACCACTACAACTATTAGAATTTGTAGAGACAAACAACGCTATAAACTGTGAGCAATCAGGATTTCGAGGAAAACATAGCTGTGAAGCAGCGATACAATGTGTTTTGAACGACTGGAAGAGTAATTTAAATAAGAATCTTGTTACAGGGGCTGTGTTTTCGGATTTAAAAAGGGCATTTGAAACAATTGATAGGAGGAGATTAGTCAAAAAGATAGAGAGTAATGGAGTGAAGGGTAGTGCGTTAGAGTGGATCAATAATTACTTAAAAAATGGGAAACAAAAACTAACGATGAATAAGGTAATGTCTCTTGAAATCTAAAATGACATAGATTTCCACAGGGTAGTGTCTTGGGTCCATTGTTATTTCTGTTATACGTTGACGATATAGTACATGCGGCTGGGCGTTGTTCCATACATCTATTTGCTGATGAAACCCTCATCTATTTTACATGTTTAGATAATGAAGAGTTGGTAACAATACTTAATAATACATTGAAAAATATCAACCAGTGGTGTTCCTCTAACCAGTTGAAAATGAATACAAAAAAACAAATTCATGTTGATCAGCAACGAAAATAAGTAGGTATAGATTGTTCTGCGAGAGTCAGCTAGATATTACTGTAAGTGACGTGTCAATTGAAATGGTACATAAATTCAAGCATTTAGGAGTAATTATAGATCTCAAATTCAAAGAAGATGCAAACAATTTAATCAAAATTATTTCATATAAAATCAAATACTTCTATAGATGTGCAGATTTTCTGACAAGATGGGCCAAAACTATTATGCTTAACAACCTAATATTACCTCATTTCACCTACTGTTCCACAAAACTTTATCTGGTAAATCAAAACGAACTATTCTGATTTAGAAAATATCAAAGTCGACCTATGAGAATAATATTGACATGCTCAAGGAGAACATCTGTTGAGTATATTTGAAGGATATGCAGTGGTTATCAACAGATGAGTTTTTTGAGTTTTTTGAGTACTCTGATATTTATATTCAAAATAAAATCAGGTACTGCTCCAAGTTACTTGAGGAATATTGTTAATTACAATTCTCATGGACATGCTCACAATACATACCACTGGTTGCAAAGAGACTGACACAGGCATCTGTATTTTTAAAGGCTTGAACAGATTCAACCAGCTGCTCCTAGAAATGAAATCCTCAGATTCCTTGATCAAATTTAATAATTATTTATGCAACAAGTGCAAAAAGTGAATGTTTATTGCACTCGACGTGAAATTGTCCGACGAGGCCGTTAGGCCGAGTTGGACAACACGTCGAGTGCAATAAACAATTGTTGCACGAGTTGCATACAACATTTTTTCTACGTTCATGCAAAAAGCAAAAAATGATTTATTGAGGTGCGGCACTAGGTGTAGGAAAATGAAAAGCGCAACTTGAATACTTCATTATTAATATCGACTTGTATTGAAACAGGAACTAATACGTCACGAACAATTTAACTCAAACTTTATTTTTACCCTCAATGTTGAAAGTGAATGAACAATTGGTGCAATTTTCAATATGAATATTTCGTAGTGAAGTACCTATTGCCAATCTCACAGAATATCTGCTAAATATGTAGTAGGTTTAAACGTTTATGTTTGTCATGATGACAGCACGTTGAAGTAGAATGACAGATGAGTGCAATAAAAACTTTATTGCACTAGTGCAATAAAGAACTTCTTTTTCCACTGAATATAGTTCAATAAAGTTTTGCTTTTTGCATGAATGTAGAAAAATATTATTTAAAACTTTGTCTTTTTCTTCACTCTTCTAGTAGGTAATGTAGTCTGAGGCAAACATTGAAATTTTATTGTTTTATTATTCTGCACACTTCGTTTTCTTCTCCAAATGATTTTGTGTTGTTTTTATCTGTGTTGTATCGGTATCTGTTGATATGAATCTGTATAGGACCCAATTTCAATCTGTATGTTTTGAAATAGAGATTTAGATTTATTAGTTTTTAAGACTGAATTTTTAATGTGTAGTTTTTAAATGTACCATTAGTTTGTGAAACTGAATAAAGGAATTATATATATTTTTGAGATTTTGGTGTTAATTAAGAAACATCCTCACAAAGGATCACGCACAAACCTATAATGGGAAATGGCTTTCGGTGAATTTCGCTGATTTTTTGGTATAATGAACTTTCCTGATCAAAAGTCTCTACGGGCACAACCAAAAATAATGGAGAGTTTTAAAGAAAAAAATTACTCAAAGTAGGCAAAATAGGGAATTTGGAAGTAAAACGGGAGCAATAATCCGTGTTATTTTGCAACTTCAAGCCTCTTCATGCATATTATGCTGCAGTTGATTGAAAAATAATTTTCTCTGTAAACTGTTCGGCAGCACATACAAATGATATTAGACCAATGATGTTATGAGATGGTGATTGGGATGAATAGATGAAAAGATTTTAACTTTGACGTACTTCTCAAAATTAAGTTCAAGTAAAAGCATCTAGAAAGAAGGTTGTTGCAATAACACCATTTCGAAACAGAATTAGAACTCTCAATACAAGATACTTCAATTAAAGTTTCTTGTAATTAAGTAAACTTATGTCAGTTTGCAATAACTCTCTATTCAAACCTTTCGAAGAAGAGTAGATTTTGTTATCAAACTGGAAATGATTTTTTTTGAGACATAATGACAAAAGGTCTATGATCACTTGTTGGATAAGTGTATTGTCTCAATTTTTGTCTAATAATTATCTATAATAGTTGCATTGCCTGTTAAACTATTCCTTCAATACTTTTGAAGATCTTTGAAATCGTAGGTAAACGTTGGATAGACATCTTAGCAAGTTGATCTCTACTGGCAGAATATGAACTAATAAAATAAATTCAAAAAATTCTAGCTGCATGCTTCATTAATTTTGACAGCTGTACCTACCCATAAATGCATGAAGTCAAGTTAAATTTTGGACTTGATAGTAAAAAAGTTGCTCGATTGGCTTCATCAAGTTTTTCTACAGTAATACAGAATATTGAAATCATTACTGACAACCGTTTTGAAAGAATTTCTCCAATTCAAACGAAAAAAATAGTCTTACCTCAAATAAAATTCAGATTCGAGAAATAGTCGATTCCATTCATTACTCCAAGTGATGCAGATGTACAACGATCCGATAACGGAAAACTTTTCCCATAATATGATTATTATGAGTTTGACGTAAGCAAATGTGCTAGTGCGATAAAATGGTCAATGAAACGCGATTAAAACAGAATGATATATTGATATTTTTATTTATTGTCTCTTATCAAAATAATGTTCTTTCTGCATAGGACGATTTTACATGGTATGGCTCGGAATACGGAATGCACAGATATTTCACAATGCTCTCAAAATCATGCATGGGAGTTACACCGAGCTTACATAGGAACTTTTAAATAAAATCTTATATTTCGTTTCAGGCTTGGTTCTCATTAGTTCAGAAGCTCAAGGTACTTGATCTCCTCCTTGAGGAACGATGCACAAATATGTAGTTCAATGTCCGTCGAGGTAGTAACCTCATATTCCATTTTGTTGAAACGGCTGGAGATAATGGTATTGGAACATGACGAATTTACTTGTTAGCAGAGGAGTTGGAACACATACATTTTCAAAAAGCATTTGTACACTTTAATAATAGATTTACACGCACTTCACTCGTTCATTTTGAATATAATGGCTATTTTTCAGACCTAATCGAAAATTTTGTTTTCTCATTTTCAACACCACTGTTTGCGTGAATGTTATTATGTTATACCTGGTTGTGAAAATGTTGTAGAAGTTGGTCAGATCTGTACGTCTAATGTACCAAATGAAATAACTTCTTTTGACGTAGGCAACCAATACTAGTCAACTTGTACATACCATTTAAATATATATATATATATATATATATATATATATATATATATATATATATATATATATAGAATTGAAAAAAAGGATAGTCGCTGACTAGTTAAGAGTAAAACTCACATCTTATTTGAGGATGCTTACATATATGTTCATAAAAGTTATTTCTAAGAACCATTTATGTTTACAAAGTTAAGTTTCTGCTAAATAAACATATCAGAAATGCAGTATTTTCAGTTCTTTTTTTAAAAAATACAAAATTGATAAACTGGACGAAATGACAAATTAGTTGTACTACATAGAGACCTACTTCATATTAATTGATTGGTATAGAAAACCATGCAGTTCAGGAAGGTATTTGAATTTCTTTTCTTATCACAAATTTTCGATGAAAGTGAATTTGTTGAAACAAATGAAAGACAGAGTACTCAAAATTTCTGATTATCTTTTCACAATAAAAATTTGAAAATACTTCTAGAACTTTTCATACAAAATTCTTATCCACCATCTTTAGTTAATAACATCTTGTTTAGCTCATTTTTAACAGAAGTTGATAATAGTGTAAGACAAAATATGAATTCTCATAATGAACAACCAGTTGCAGATTTGAATCAAAATTCAATTTTCTATGCTTCATTACCTTACATCAAGGAAATAACACCCAAACTAACCAGAATTTTACAACCATTTGATAATATCAAAATTGCAAATAGAACAGTTACTTCAATAAGACAAATATATTCAAAAGTAAAGGACAAAAATGATATTTTCTCACTTTCAAATGTTGTTTATAGTATCCCTTGTCTTGATTGTGAAAAAAATTACATTGGCCAAACTAAAAGATTACTAAATTATAGAATCACTTCTCATAAAAGTGATAGTAGACTACATCCTGAAAGATGTGCTTTAGCAAAACATGTCAATGACCTTGACCACCGAATGAACTACTCTTCAACAAAAGTTCTTGCAAGAGAATCACATCTTTCAAAAAGATCTTTCTTAGAAATAAGAGAATAACTCCATCAATAAACGAACAGATATAAGCCATTTGAGTGAAATTTATTCTTTTTACTTTCTCTTGGCATAAAACACCATGAAATCAGAGTAACCGAACGCAGAAATTCTAACCTACACTGAAGTTTATTTGTCAGAACAAAATAATGTCATTTGTCAAATTAATAACTGTCACATTTGAAAATAAACAAATGAAGTAGGTCTCTATGTACAACTAATTTGTCATTTCGTCCAGTTTATCAATTTTGTATTTTTTTTAAAAAAAGAACTGAAAATACTGCATTTCTGATATGTTTATTTAGCAGGAACTTAATCTTGTAAACATAAATGGTTCTTATAAATAACTTTTATGAACATATATGTAAGCATCCTCAAATAAGATGTGAGTACTTATAATTTTGAATTTACAATCTTATATGACATTTCCAATTGTAGTCTCCCTGATTCCGAGAGCTTGGAAAAACTTAAAAGAGTTTCCTTTTACATCGCTGCAGGCCCTTCAAACAGTTTTACTAATATATATATATATATATATATATATAGTCACCGAAGATTATGATCATGGTGTTATTGGATTCGTAATGTCATGTAGACAGTTTAAGGACAAGTCCCAAAAGGGGCCGAAACAAATTGCGAAAGGTATAAACAATCAAGTGAAAAAAGATGGGGTTTTGTTTTTTTTTTGAATATCTCGAAAAATATTAAAGATTTTCGAAATATTATAAAAGATCTGAAAAGATCAGCAAATTTGCTGAAAAAAAGTTTCTCTGACACAACAAAAAAAATATAATTTACCATATTAAATATGAATAGTGATAAATAAAAAAATTCATGTACTATTGGGATACATCAGTTAACAATAACGTTCTGTTGAAAATCTTTTATCCCAATTTCTCCATAAATTATGCATTTGTTAAATAACATTTTTTTCTAAACTGAGTGATTACACAAAAATCCCGATAATTATTGAAATAAAACCTTAGGATTTTTTTCACTTAGTGAAGTTATAAATAAATAGATAACCGATACAAAAATAGTAAAATTTAGATTTTTCACTTCTTTATTAACAAAAATTATAAAATTTAAAAAATTAAATATTTTTTTTAACATCTTGAATGTTTCGATTTCTAAGGGTTTAATTAAACCTACATGAAAATATTTTTTAAATATACCACCCATGTTATGAACAAATACATTGTTTATGAGCAAATCTAAATTTTTTTGGTAATATATTTATTGATAAAAATTGTGACTTATAAGAAAAAATTATTCCTTGAAAAAAACTAACTAGTAAAGTTTGTCTTTCAGTCGCAGATGACTCCGCATGGGTGGCGGAAATTTGATCGAAAACAAAATGATCTAAAACATTTGATATAAGTCTTTTGATCAAAAAACAAAAAATAGAATGATCTTTTAATAGAAATTACATTTTATCGAATTTTTTATGATAGAAAATACATTTTATCCACAACTAATAATTAATAATTCTGTTAAATATGCGATTTTTATCAAGTAATGCCATGAATCACCATATAGAATTGAATAATAATGACAGTTCGATGG
This sequence comes from Chrysolina oricalcia, assembly GCA_944452925.2. Taxonomy (NCBI): domain Eukaryota; kingdom Metazoa; phylum Arthropoda; class Insecta; order Coleoptera; family Chrysomelidae; genus Chrysolina; species Chrysolina oricalcia. The sequence goes on from OX101810.2 coordinate 947,783, forward strand.
AATAATATTACTCTATCGTTGCGTCAAATTTGACAATTTGTAAATTTACTTGTCACTGTATTTGTAGATATTCTGTCAGACGATTTGTGAGTTATTTGCTCTGAACATTCTTATCTCTGGTAAGAGAAATGTCTAATAGTGAATCTGATTTAAAAGATATGTCTTGTACACCGCCTACATTTTAAAATTAGCTGCTAGCGCTACAGAAAATCTCCTACCTAACAAGTCAAAAGGTAAATATGATGCGATGTACAAAAGTTTTATGGATTGGCAACTGGCACAAAACACATCGTCTTTTTCTGAAAATGTTATCCTAGAGTATTTTGTTGAACTTGCTGAAAAATACAAGTCATCATCATTGTGGGCATATAATTCTATGCTGAAGAGTACATTGAATATTTACCATAGTATCCACCTAGAGACTTACATGAAGTTGCAGGCATTTTTAAAACGTCAGTCTGAGGGCCATCAACAGAAAAAATCTAAAACCTTTACTCCCGAAGAAGTCAGTAAATTTATAAAAAAAGCGCCAGATCATACCTATCTAATGACAAAGATATTGTCGTATATAGTTGTGGATAAAGTATAGTATTCAACACGCGTATAATGGCAATTACCCACTCAGATGTTACAACACTCGCCTTCGGCTCGTGTTGCAATTTCATCTTCGTGGGTAATAGCCATCATTATATGCTTGTTGAATAATATACTATTATCGATTTCTTTTTGATAGAAAATACATTTCATAGAAACATAAATGATAGAAATTATAGAAGATTTTTTCTATGGATAAAGCATAAATAGTTTTACTTCAGTTCCTAATTGAATCAAAATTTCATTGCCTACTCGAATTTATGGTATTACCAAAAATCCAAAAAATATATTATCAATTTTTCTAAAAGAAATCTGACAACGGCTCTGGATTTGTCATAATAACATTTGCGTGTTACCGAAATTTCCTAAAGTAATTTCGATTCCTAACACGAATATACCATAAATAAAATTTAAATTACGTTTTCGAAATATTTACCAACGAAAGGCTTGTCAATTACCTTTTTCAGTGGCTGCAGAATTTCAACTGGAAATCAAACTTTTATTAGCAACAGTCTTTGTACCATTAATTCGCTGTCCGAGCATTTGAAGTAATTTGCAACAAAAAAGCCATTCGTGAATGAGCTAAGGGTTTTGTTAACTACTTTGAGGATATATGGATAGGAAAATTTGAGAGAAGAGTCAGAAGGCCTAGTGTTGATCATAAACTTTGGAAACTTTGGAATTTCTACCAACAAACCCATGAAAATCGTTACAAAACCAACAACGCCGTTAAAGGGCGGCATAGAAGTTTGAAAGGACAATTTCATGCGAAAAAAAAAATCAATCTGGAAATTTATAGAAGGGCTACTCGAGAACTGAGCATGATGGTACTAAAACTGCAACAACAAATTTGTGGGGGTGCTAAACTACCAGAAAGACCGAACAAGTTCTATAAGGATAAAAATAAATTGGCTGTAATGGTCAGACGATTCCATGAAGAATTTAAAGACAACGACGATTATTTTTTACATTATTTAAAAGCTGTTACTTCTAACATTTATATTCTAATATTGATTTCGGCGTTATTTGTTCCTTTTTATTTATTTTCACCGGTCTCGTGCAAGGCATCACACATTAAAAGGCAAGTGCTACGTCTACCCCAGCTCGCACAAGTCTCTCTAGGACTTTTGAGGGTTGCGCGTAGGAGTGCAGCCGGCTGGTGGAAATAACAATTTTAACAATGTAACAATTTCGATCGATTGTCGTGTCTATCAAATGTAATCATATCAAATTTTCTGTCTAATCAAATGAATTTCTATTAAATAGTGATTCTGTCAATTGTATTTTCTACCAAATGGTGATTCTATAATTGCATTTTCTACCATTTATGTTTCTATCAAATGTATTTCCTGTCATAAAAAAATCGATTAAAAGTATTTCTATCACACATACTTTCGATCAAAAGACTTCTATCAAATGTTTATCGATCATTTTGTTTTCGATCAAATTTCCGCCAACCGACTCCGCATATGATTTTATGAACATCCCATTGTTATTAAAAAAATCCAATTTGTAAGCCTATTAAGAATAACATCACAAAGTGAAATAAATCCTAGGGTTTTAGTTCAATAATTGTCGGGATTTCTATGTTAACATTCAGTTTAGAAAGATTTGTTAATTAATAAGATTTGTTAATATATGAATTTCAAAATAACATTAGAAAATACTTCGATTACTGATCATAGAATAATGTACACCTCCATTGAAAAATCAGATATTATTTTAAAACAATTCATAAACGTGAATTAATCAAAAATTGACTACTCTAAATTCATACAAATTATATCCAACGAATTGATTCGAGCTCGATGTGAAACATTTATAAATTTAATAGATAATAAATTTTAAAAGCTAAAAATCAGTCATCAGTTAAACTATATATGAGAACACGTGAAAACAATGATTGGATCAATGATAATATCATTCGGGAAATGAACATTCGAAATGCCAAATTCAAAAGACATAAACAAAATATCGATGATTCAGAACTCTTTAATGAGTATAAGATACAGAGAAATAAAGTTAATGCTATGATCAAAAGAGCAAGAGCCCAACATGTTAATAAGAAATTTGAAGCTTCTGAAGGAAACTAGAAGAAAATGTGGGACACTATAAATTATTGTCTGAGAGGTTCATCGAAAGTGAAAAATAATAAAAAGAATAATTCCATAAAAATTAATGGTAACATTTTTACTGATGGTCTAAACATTGCCAATATTATGAACAATCACTTTTCAAGTATTGGTGAGAATATATCAAACGAAATTAAATCTTATTATAATAACTATCCATATCTGAATTTCTATCCGAGTTATAATGCTACTATGCTTTTGTTTCCAACTGATGAAAATGAAGTTATTGAAATAATCCACACCGTAAAAAAAACATGTCCTGATTCTGAAGGTTTATTGACTAAAGATATTATTGAATCAAGAAATTTTTTGGCTGAACCCTTAACAAAATTAATCAATAAATATTTTACCTTGGGTATTTTCCCATTTGAATTGAAACATGCTTCAGTAAAAGCTATATACAAAAATAGAGATGCTGAAGATTCAGCAAATTATAGACCAATAGCCTTATTGAGTATATTTTCTAAAATTTTTGAAAAAATTCTCAAAAAACGTATTGTTGATTTTATAAACAGAAAATATGGCTTTGATAATAATCAGTTTGGTTTTCAAGAAAATAGTGGAACACAAGCGGCGGTACTTCAAATAGTACAAGCAATTCAAAAAGAACTTGATATAGGAAAGAAGAAGGCATTCGATACAGTTGATCACATAAAACTGTTGGAATATTTGGAATCAATGAGACTCAGGGGTACTGTGAGAAATCTTTTGGAATCTTATCTTGGAAATAGGACAATCAGTACCAAATGCAATAACGCTGAGTCTGTTAGCCTACCAATAAATAAGGGCGTTCCACAAGGATCTGTTTTGGAACCCATCTTGTATTTATTGTATATTCAAAATATCTCTAAAATTGGTTTAGCAGGTAGTTATACCATATATGCAGACGATACAGTACTTTTATATGAACACAAAAACTCACTCATTCTAGAAAACACTATTAATGAAGACTTGAAAATATTTGAAAATGGCTTTATTGTAACCTTTTATCAATTAATACTGATAAAACAGAGTATATCATTTTCCAGCAAAAAAATAAACAGAATATTTCCCTCAACATCAATATCAGAAATGAAGTATTGAAACGAACTGAACAAGTGAAGTATCTTGGTATTTGGATTGATAAAAAACTGAAATGGTACAAACATGTTGAGGTCTTAATAAAAAAAATATCTCCAATCATTGGTGCTTTGAGAAGATGTCCTAAACTTGATAAAACAATTATAAATATTATTCTACATTCTCACTTTCTCAGTCGCATTACTTATTTAATAAACATTTGGGGAGCTTGTTCAAAAAATAATTTTAATAAATTATCTGCTTTATATAGGAAATCCTTGTAAGTACTATATCGTCTCCCATTTGATATACCAACTAATGAACTATATGCAATTACAGACAAATTTTCTTTAGATGAATTGTATACAATAAATACCATAAAAATTCCATTCAAAATTATAAATAAAAAATTAAAATCAAATTTCAATTTGATAAGAAACTCTGAAATTCATAGTCATCACACTAGACAAAGAAACTTGTTCCACCTCGATTCTGCCTGCCTCTTCAGTTGGTCAAAAAAGATTCACTCACGCTGCTCTAAGTGAATTTAACAATTTACCGTAATATAAAAAACTGCAAGAATTTTTCAAAATTCAAAATTTCTGTAAAGAAACATATTTTGTCCTTACGGAGTAGATCTTTGTTCACTAACTTATGATTTTATATATATATACATATATATATATATATATATATAAATATATATATATATATATATATATATATATATATATATATATATATATATATATATATATATGGGCCGTGGTGGCCGTGTGGGTAGAGCGTTCGCCTTTGGAGCGAAGGGTCGAGGGTTCAAAGCCTCGCATGGTCATCGGTCTCGTGCATGGCATCACACGTTAAAAGGTAAGGGCTGCGTCTTCCCTAGCTCACACAAGTCTCTCGAAGACTTCCGAGGGTTGCGCGTAGGGGTGCAATCGGTTGACGGAAATAACAACAACAACAATATATATATATATTGATTATGATTTTATCTATATTGAATATGTTAATCCTTTTTATTATTTTTTATCAGTGATTTATGAAAGATTTGTTGAAATTGTTATACATTTTTGTTAATTTTATATTTGTACAACTTCCTTATACCAGAACTTGTTCTGACTGGAAGGTATTTACACAAATAAATAATACATAATATGTTGAAATAATATATTTTTTGTTGTATCAGAGGTACGCAACGCGCGCGGAAGCAAGACTACCCGTTTTTGTCTCTATTTTCAGGGCTCTGTAAAAATTATAAATATTGGAGGTACAGTGTCGGGAGTAGGAACTTTTTTTTTCAGCAAATTTGCTGATCTTTTCAGATCTTTTTTAACATTTCGATAGTCTTTAATGTATTTCGAGATATTAAAAAAATACAAAGCCCTACTTTTTTTTCACTCAATTGTTTATAATTTTTGAAATTTTTTTCGACCCCTTATGGGACCTTTTCTTAAACTTTCTACATAACATTACAAATCGAATAACAACATGATCATAATTTTTAATTTAAAAAAAAATGGTAGATGTTGACCAGACTATATTCACTTCGTGCAGCAGCGTTGTAGGAATATTTCCACATTTGGTGGAGACCTGGTATAATATTGCAATTTATTTTTCAACGAGAATAATACATTTGTTATTGAGTTCTTGTGGTTTTTTATGACAATTTTAAATTGTTGATTACTGCAGTTATTTTTGTTTATTATTGAGTGCAGAAAAAGTATGTAGTTCTATCCACAATACAATTGTGGGTACTTTCTGTGGTGTATTATATTTATAAACCAAGCCTAGAGTAATCAAACACCTACTTAATATTTAAGTATAAGCTCCTTTCTTGAAACTTGAAATGACAAACAACCAAAAATCAGACATATAAATCATAAAAAAAATTGGAGCTTATACTAATGGAATTAATGACATCTGGTCTCTCAGTTGGACATATTTTCGGAACTCAGGAAATGAGTACGTTGTAAATGACACTTGCGTCAGACAAAAGTGCTCGAAATAATTTTTCCAAGAATGATTTGTTATATATTGAAGGAACTATAAATATATGAAATGGTGAGCAAATATTCAAGTCATTTGGACTCCCGCATTGATGCTCCCGAAAATTATCAGATATGGACTGGCACCTCCAAATATATCCCAAACGAGTGATTTTTCTCATGAAATATGATGAATAATCCTAACGAAATTACTGCGACTAGTTTCCTGAAAATCTGTATACGGGAGTGTGTTTTTTTTGAGGGAGGTAGTTAAATCTAACAAATTTAGGAAATTAGAGATGATAACAATTCACTAAAAACAAAAATAACACACACGGCTTCTCTATACAGGGTGTCGGTAAACCATGGATCATACTGATGTTGGTGACAAACAATAAGCTCCTAACCTATGAGAAAACCTCACTGTTTTCGAGATATTGGAACTTTTATAAAAAAAATCAATTCCTATCTCAGATCATTCTTTTATGTTTCAAGCAAATAGAGAGTGTTTCATGTTAATTCTTATTTTCGATAAATACTTGTAGGCAAAGCTGTAGATAAAAAGAGGATATTTTGACACAAAATAAAAGACGCAAATGGCTTATACTACTTATATAAGATAGTTCGTAAATGAAACCACCGGTTTTCACCCCTGCAAAATCGTTTTGTGGAATTTTTTAAGAAAGAAAAAAATTAAAACTTTTTTGTATTTTTACGAATATCTCAAAAAGTATTGAAGGGATCGTTTTACAGTCGGATACATTTTTTGTAGAGAATTATAAAACCTAAAAATCGGTTTTTTATACGACCAGATTGGTGCATTTTTCACTGAGAAAATCCGGGAAAACCTAGAAAAAGAGACCATATTCCAAAAATTCATAATTTCACTTGTTAATGTCATTCATGGGGGCAGTGGGTTACATCATGGAAGGGAGTGAGCTCAGTGGAATGTTTCATCCTGTGTATGCTGTCATCAGTACTGAAAAGATAATGACAGGCCATGCCTATGCAAGGGCTGTAAGAGCTCATTTTTTAGCTCATACAACTCTGGCCAAAATTATACTAGAATAAACCTCCATCTCCCCTGAAATCCGCCTCAAAGTACATCAGATTTTGTACTGTGGAAACCGATCAAAGGTACTGACAACGTACAAATGTGAGTAACAAGCACTTCTGTTACCACAATCGACCACGTATTCGTAAATTTCTTCCCACAAGGTAATACTTGCGTATTTGATAATGTCATATCAGACCACAGGACAATATTTGCAGAACTCAATCCAGATAACGCCTCGAAAGAAAATAAAACCATCTTTCATGGAAGAACGTACAAGGATTGGCAAATGAGCAATTTCATAAATGGACTAGCCCAAGAAAATTGGTCGGACGTGTACGAAATTCGTAGTACTGACGAGGCTTTTGCCAGTTTTTTCAGCACATTTCAATTTTTTTCGAAAATAATTTTCCAACTCGTAAAATTACAGTGAATGATGACAAGAAAGGCTGGGTTGATTCAGAAGTTAGAGAATCATTCTTGAATTTGAAAGATCTGTACACTTTATCACGTAAATACCCAGAACTGAATGCTGTCTATAAAGTTGAAAAACAGAAACATAGAATATTCATCGCAAACAAAAAAAAAACTGCATTATCAAAACAGAGTCTCTAAATCTGACAACTTGAACAAAACTTGTTGGAGTATAGTGAAAGAACTATCTAATAAGGTTAATATCCAAAGCAATATTTCACTCTCTACCCCTGACGGGGAGATCATTTCTGACACTGAAAAGATTGCAAACATATTCAACAATTTTTTCAAGCAGGTTCCGTACGATGTTATCAATAAAATACCTAAAACAGATAATACTCCACATCCCTAAAACGAATCTTTTAATCATTTGAGAATGAATCTGTATCCATTTACAAATGAGGAATTATTAGAACTGATGAAATACCAGCTTTTATTGTCAGGAATGTCTTACCTCTCATCATTTCACCCCTGACCTATCTGATAAATCTTTCCTTCTGTGAGGGTCAATTCCCGAACATTATAAAGATAGGCAAAGTCGTTCCTATCTATAAAAAAGGCAATCGAAAAATAATCTTCAATTATAGGCCGATTTCGATACCGTCTACCTTCTCAAAAATATTCGAATACTCTTTTCTATATCGCCTGATGAATTTCGTTGATACAAACGGGATTATCTCCAAAAATCAACATGGGTTCAGACATGGAAAATCGACGATAACAGCAGTTCATAGTTTTTATAGTCAAATTAAATCTTTGATTGACTCTGGCGAGTGCCCTGTTGGGATATTCTGTGATCTCAGCAGGGCGTTCGACTGTGTCAATCACGACATTTTGATAAACAGATTGGCCAGTTATGGTATTAAAAACAATGCTCTTCTATGGGTCATTACCTTTTTAAGAAACCGTAAACAGTACGTATGCCTCAGAGGTAAACAAAAAGATGAAATAATTGTTACTAAATCCAACCTTGTGGATATTGATATAGGTGTTCCACAAGGTTCCATTCTAGGCCCAGTGTTATTTCTATTATATGTGAATAGTATAAATGAACTAGGTAAAGATATTCACGTCACTATGTATGCAGACGATATATCTGTCCTTGTTGTGGATAAATCTGATGAGATTCTTGAAAGAAAATGCAACGAAGCGATTCAGTCCTTGGCATCTTGGTCGTTTGAAAACTCCCTTTTTTTCAATATCGAGAAGACACAGTATCTTAGGTTTCACAATAGACAACGAGTTTGCTATAAACCTAATCTTGTCGTTAATGATGTGCCCATATCTCGTTCAGCTACACATGTTAAATTTTTGGGAATGAACATAGACGAACACTTAAACTGGAAAATCCATTGTACGAACATAACTTCCATTCTGCATTCACAATGTTATTTATTGAAAAATTTACGAACAGTTCTCACATACAATCAATTGCACAAGTAGAAAGTCGTCTTCGATATGGTATTTGTTTCTGGGGTTGGTCCACTATGACTGATGATGTGTTTATAGCACAGAAGAAAATAATGAGATCCATTGCTAGTGTGTCTAGTACCACCAGCTGTAAAGACCTATTTATTAGTCACAAAATATTGACACTTCCTTCTTTATATTTATATGAACTATGTCTCCATATATTTAGGAATAAAGAAACATTTATTAAGAACTCTGAGGTTCATCGAATAAACACTCGTAATCGAGAACTATTTTATGTACCATACAGTAAAAATGTTGTTGAATTCAATTCTCCAGATAACAATGGCTTGAGGGCTTTCAACAAGCTACCACAGGAACTCAAGGAGTGTTTTTCACTGCCCACTTTCAAAAGAAAACTCAAGGAATTCTTAATTGTGAAATGTTTTTATTCAACAAAAGATTATTTTACTAATTAGTGAATATTTTACTGTTAAATGTTTGTTTGCCTCATAAAAATTCATGTTGTCATGTGATTTTCTGTTCCGTACATATGTATATATATTTACTGACTATTCCAATTCAATGTTATTGTCATATGGAAATAAAATCATTATTATTATTATTAATTAGTGAGGGAAAAAATGCATCTATTCATCATATAGTACCATCGCTACTAATTTCCCTTTCATATTCCAGAAAAGCAACCAGGGCCTTCAACCGTTAAGCGTCGTAGACGGTAGCTATCCATAACATTTTTTTCGTTCAGCTACTTTTAAAATTAAAATTTATAAAAATTGTTTTTGTGAAAATTTTCATGTAACTTTTCTGTGTCTGAATATCCATATACAGGGTGTCCGGCAAACCTTGTACAATATTGAAACTGGTCATAGACCAGGTCATGACTGTTCAGAAAATCAGAATTTCACCTCAGTAAAAATATCACCGTTTTCGAAATAATGGGCATTTTAAGAATTTCTGGAAAATCGCTATCTAACCTTGGATTTTTTAGTACCATGTATACAAATTGAGACGAATTCGAATATCTTTGCTGCTGAAGATTACTGATGAGTGTTGCTTTTAGACGTACAGAACAGTTTTTCAGAAAGTGAAAAATAATTCAAGAAATTAGGGTAAAATGACAGATTTGAGATTCATCAATTTTTTAAAAAAAAGTTTGACATTATTGTCTGAAAGAAACATAACCAATTGGAAGAGGAAATTCATTTCAAAAGAATGCTCATTTTATCCAGACTCTACCATGGTATAAAACAAACTATAATTATTTTTGGAGAAAGTGATTTCCATTGAGTTAGGCGTGGTTTCATTCTAGGCTTACATCAACTTTTATACTACCTCAAATTATTTTATTTCGATTTTATCAAGATAAAATGTGTGGAAATGATTATTAATAATAAAGAATAGACTGCTTGGTAGCATTAAATATTATGTCAATAAAATTAACTTTTCAAGTGATTAAGCCTAATAAAATTATCGAAATGAAATGTCGATTATCCGACAAGGCACCGATTAATACGAATTCTTGTGAAAAATGTCTCAATTGTCCAACATTCAGATTCCAACGAAGTTTCAGGGAAAGTAGATATACAGGGTGTAACCAAATAAGTGCAAAATTTTTTAAGAGGTGAATCCTTGTCGAAAATTAAAAACTTTTCTAACTCCTGTGTTGTGATCGTAGAAGCAATAGTTTCCCTATGAAAAAATAAAATGCAGCATTCTGTAAATAGAATTGAAAAAATCTAGTAGGTGGCTGTCACAATTTGTTTGAACAACTTGTCGTTGTTGTTGAACTTCTGTCGTAGTTTTTCAAAATTATTCGGCTTATTTCATTCAGTGGTATATATTTCTTTGTCTTGCTGTACACACGTTATACTTCCCGAGAATATGCGCATATTACTATATTTATAGTGAATTTGGAGGTAGTGCTACTGCTACAGCAGCGCTTTATGCACAACTATATCCGATTGCACAATGCCGCTCATAGAATCGCTGATTTGGGGGCTATAACCTATACCGCATTTGAAAAGGTTCTTCTTGAAAAGATGTACGAGTGGATGGAAAATAAAATTTTTGTAATATTATTCAGTGCAATGTTGAATAATCGTTATTGTGGTTTATAGTGTATATTGATTCAAAAAAATGTTGAATCAGTATTTACTTCTTTACATCTCATTGACTGCTTCTAAGCAGTTGATTCGTTATTACTCATAATTATTTAATCATTTCATCTTGATAGGATAAAAATGAAAGACATTACTGACAAAGTCTAACGGAGTTGATTTTGGCTCAGAATAACATCACACTCTAATATAATCGAAATTCCACTCCTTCCTAAAATAATTATCGTATGTTTTATACCACGGTATAGTCTGGACAAAATGGGCAGTCTTTTGTAATGAATATCCACTTCAAACAATAATGAAAAACTGTTGTTAAAAAAATTGGTGAAACTCAAATCTGGCATTTTACCCTCATTTCTTGAAAAATTGTATCGTTTTCTGAAAAACTGTTTTGTACGTCTGAAAGCATCATTCATCAGCAATCTTCAGCAACAAAGATATTTGAATTGGTCTCAATTTGTATACATGGCACTCAAAAATCCAAGGTGAGGTAGCGATTTTCCAGAAATTAAAAAAATGCCCATTATCTCGAAAACGCTGAGGTTTTTACAAAGGTGAAATTCCGATATTCTAAACAGTCATGACCTGGTCTATCACCAGTTTCAATATTGTACAAGGTTTACCGGACACCCTGTATGCTTTGGACAAAAAGTGGATATTATTTATATGTAGTAATTATGAAGACTAAATAAATAGTGACTATTATAGGTCTCGGCTGAATTTTGGGTGAAGGGATATGGCTATGATATGAAATTTCAACCCACTCTAGTGGTTACACAGTTTGGCCAAAACAAGTAATTACGCTATACAGTGTGCAGAGAATTCAACGTTGTTCTATTCTGATCTGAGTTTTTTTATAATAACAAGCATAGTTTTTGAGTTACAAGCGAAAAACTAACGAGTAAACTGGATTTTCCACAAAGCAGGAAATTTTGGCCGTTATTCAGTGCGTTCTAGCGGCTAAACCGTTCAACCAAAAATTCGTTTGAGGGATGCCTTTTGTAAAAAAATTTATGTACTTTAGTTTTGTACAGAAAGGTCTACCTTGAAAATAGCGTAGTTTTATGACTTCTGGTCCAAAAACTGAAAAAATGTTGAAAATTTGGAGGATATTTCCGATTTTCGTTGTGAAGCCATATCCATGGGAAGTAGCAAATTTGAAATTCAGATTTAGCACCCCAGAAAACATATATAACGAGTGAAAAACAAACTACTGTATTTTTTTCCTGAAACAGGTACCCCCAGAGACGATTTTACTGAACTACAATTAATAGTCGTGCAGAGAAACGACTGAATGTACCTACTGCCGACGAGAAAAATCCAGAATGACAGCTGAACAGAAAAAAACAAAACAATGAAACAAATGAATAAATAATTGAAGAAATTGATGACTGTGATCAAAAATATTCATCTTTCAGAAACAATCGACACCTTCTTCCGATGAGAAAAAAACGACCTAGGATACTACTCGATTTCAAATATCGAACCAACTATTTCGCAATCGAACTAATTACAACTTTGTAACACATAATAAACCAAGATTAATATTTTAATTTTTCTGTCAATGCTCAAGACCTTGAAGCGATTTAAACGAACATCGCAAATTCGTGGAGCTAATTATATAACTTTATGTAGGGTGGAATTTCTTGGCATACAGGAGCCACGTCACGTACACATTTCCAAGACATATGCCTTTTTGCACGTAGATGCATTGCGAGACCCAAAGTGTCTTTCAGGCCATTGACCACATAATCTTTCCTTTTCGAATTTGAATATTACCTCTAAGGTCAGTGATAATTTCATCATCTAGTTACTTTCACTATTATACACATAAAGAAGAGCATAAAATTATTTTTTTAAATTCGTTCAAAATTGTCTTTAGCTACAGCTAGAATTGTAAAAGCGAAATAAAATAACCGAATGGAAGACACGTACGTTGTTCTATACCTATATCAAAAATAAATCGTTTGTAATTTTCTTTTGAAATCACATAAAAGTGATTTGTTAAAAGAACTATTCCAGGACCGGTTCAAACATAATTGTGGAGAAGGTGCCAGGAAATTTAATTCAATTTAAAAAACCAGCTTTACGAAGACATTTGAGTGCATGGAAATTGATAACGTAGGTCGGTCTTGCACCATTTTTTAAATAAGGGGTTAATGGTTTTTTTCCTAGGGTTATTTATTCTATATTTTTTTCCGGTGGGTTTTAATTACGTGTTTTTTTCAGGTTTTTTCCGGGGGTATTTTTACCGTTTACCGAATAAATTCAACAGCCTCGAGATTACCAATTTTTTTGTAAAAAATATATTTCGCGGATGAGAAGAAATATCACATTTGTAATGGATAATATCTTGGACTTTATCTGGATAATTCGTTGAAACTTGAACAGCATGTTGAAATTTTATGTAAAAAGCTTTCCCGGCTTGCTACGCATTGAGAGTTGTCTCGAATGAATTAGGATTTTCAGTTTCCAAACCAGTTTATCATTCTCTTATTGAATCGCATCATCTAAGATATGGTATTGCATTTTGGGGAGTTTGCTGTACTCATCCTTTACAGACTGTCCTAATTTTGCAAAAGCGTGCTCTGCGGTATTTATGCAAAGTGAAATATAGGGATTTTTGCCGACCTCTCTTTCTTAAATATAAAATTCTTACAGTTACTGCTATTTCTATACTTGAAACTGTTTGTTTGATACACAAACACAAAAAAAAGTTCTCTATTGGAAACAGTTCTTCTGATCGTAGTACCACTTCCAATTCCAAAAAGTACACTTATCAAACGATATTTTATAATGGATGTAAGATGATTAATCACCTTCCAATGAATATCACATCACTTTTTCGTCCCAGAAAAGATACGGAAAGTTTGTTATCAGAGAAAGAATATTATAGTCTGCAAAAGTTTTAAGATGATAGTTTTTAAAAGTCATAATTTTGGATCATGAATCGAGCTTAGAGTTTCAACATTTTTATAACATTCACACTCTGATTAACATTTTTTATTCTGATTTAATGTACATACTCCTCATCTAATGAAGAAATGGTGATCGGGCTGGAACATAGAAATATAATACTAGACTAGAACGCCAATCTCTCCTTCCGAGATTCAGTTAAATGACCCCTCACAGGGAACGATGACAAGCTATCGCACTTGCGCCTTATTGCGTTGTCTGGTCACGTCGTTGCCAAGTTGTTTTTTATTTTTTCGTGTTCCAAATGAAGTTCGGAATATCGTCTGTGGTTAGGGCAGGTAATTGTGGGAAGTCCAGTAAACTTGGCAACACTGCCTTAAAATCCTATCGTGACGTTCAAGCGAAGAAAGATATCAGTGTCGGCTTCCGAGATTTGGGCGTTGGCTTTGTTACTTGTTAGGTTTGAGCATTTAGCAGTTGTTGATATCTAGGTAGTTTGTTTTCGTGTTGTGTAATTGCTTTGCTTGCCATTTGTGTTGTTTTCTGAGTTTTCCCTTGTTGTTTCTGACGTTCCTGTAATTTGGTTGCGAAGTTTTACTTCCGAAGTGCTTGGACAAATATTGCGATGTCGCAAACTGAGAAAATTAGAGGTGAACTGAAGAGGAAATTAATTCTATTTTCTCACCAATAGATTTTGAAACAAAATGCAATTTACGTTTGATAGAAATAAATAGAATAGAAGTAAAATGTATATATTGAGAATTATTATAGTCCTTTTTCCTCCAATCCTACCATTTCTCCTTATTTAAAAACAAAGTGAAACAAATATCCTGTAACATTGACAATTTGAATTTTTGACTTTTCATATTTATTTCTCTCAACATTCGATAATCTACTTCTGATTACAAAAAATGCCATTTCAATTTAATGCGAATCAAACATTTTCAATGATAAATGAGAACCTCTGACCGAATGCAAAAATGTAGTATTTTACCAGAGAAACTATATTTGGCAGATTTTTACCCAATTTTATATCCAATCAATACCATTTCTGTTCTTCAACAAAAATGGTTGAAGAGTGATAACAAGAGTCAACAAGTTATGTAAAAAAAATTGTAATGTCTTGTCAATATTATTATTATTATTACATACCATTTCGCATTAATAACTAATTAATCAATCAATCAATTTGTAGAAGTAGATTCTTTCATCACATAATGTGATTCAAATCACATCATTATTCATAACAAAAGCATTTTTTGTAATCTCTTGAACACAAAAAGACCTCAATACCCAAATTACTCAAATATTCATAAAAATCACCTTCAATATTAAGAATTTCGAAAATCAAAAATATGCCTACCTCAAGAAAGTGTTTCCTCACTCTGATTTGGATTTCGAGTATAATGGGCTCAATGGTTTAGGCGTGAGGCCGATGGACACACAAATTTAGTTTTTTTCTGATTTACAGACTGAGTGGAATAGAATCAATTCTTATCAAATTTGGATTTTTTGACGATCACAATAATTTCTCCCTACATGGTCGCGAGGAAGCACAAAATAGAAAACCTACACTCAATATTTATATTTTAAAAAGTCAATTATTGTTTTTCTGTATATATCGTTAAAGGAAAACTCTATTTTATTACAAATGCTTTTAACGAAAACTTATACCCGATTCAGGAATAGGAAGTCAAAAATCCTAAGACCGTCCCTGGCGACACTTGCGCTCTATTGCGCAAACTCATAGATTGGTGTATCTGCCGTAGGGGGACCACGTTATTCTGAACTAATTGGCGTTCTAGTCTAGTATTATATTTCTATGGGCTGGAATGATGATGAATGAGCATGTGCCATGTATTTATGTTTAATTGTTGTATTGTTCCATTCCCACATTCACCTAGGACCATTTGGTGGTACTGTAGGTTTTCCGTGTTTTTCCCTGCAGTTGAAATAGCAAATGCACCTCATTTTTCTTTTTTATTTGTTAAGTCGCCCCAGAGCGCATATAGGGGTGGTGTTCCCTTTCATCAGGAATGATGTGCCGATGGTAGGGGGTATTACCATTATACTTTTTAAGTAGTAATTTAATTTTCATAAAATTTTCAACATTATCTTTATTGCAATGAAGCTTTGTCAATAAGTTTATCATTAACTTCCGACAATAAAGCATATTTTGACTTTGAATTTGTGTACGCGCAAGGTGGCTCGCGCCTATAACCTTTTTGTTTTTTTAGATAATAGAATGAAATTTGGATGATCTGTATAACACATAAAACTGCATTTTTTAACAAATGACTCAGCTTCATGCAACTTTCGGTTTCATCAGAAATGACATAAACTTTCGATTTTCGATTAGGGCACCTGGTATATTTTCACTTATTTTGACTCCATATGAAGTTCTGAATACAACCATTCATCACTTTTTTTACGAAACTTTTTTCATTGTGATATTTATATTTTAATCCATAGGGTTATGGTTACATTTGAATCATTACCTTTATCCTTAAAATTTAGGGAAAAATACAATTCCACTGTTTTATACAAAAAATACCAGCTATGGGAAATTTAAAGTTTAAATAGGTAATACTAATTTTTTTCAATGGACTAGTTTGAAAATACTATATTTGACGCAATGGAATTAAAATATACATCAGAACTGGTGTGTGTTTTTTAAATCCATTCATAAGTAAATGACTGAGATATGGGTTATTTAAATTTAGGTATTTTAGCGCGGAACGTCTTTGATCTCCGACTCGTCTGTGACGTCACGCCACATGTCTGAGATCGCCACACCACAAATAATTACGTGTTAGATCCTTAGCCGCGCCAAGGCACATATATATATATATATATATATGTTCCAGTGACTGTAAAACAGTCGAAAAAAATCCTTTAGGAACTCACTATACCTTTGTATAGATTGTATGGCATATGTCCGACAGAAAACAACTACCTACTTCTCTGGCTAATACCTCGACAGATATTGAATTATATCTGTCAAACATATGTGCAAAGATCCTTACTTTGAAGGAACAACTTTGCAAGAGCTCTCAGAGACAGACAGCAGGACACCGCCTGATCCAAACAAGGAACCAACTGCAGACCGGTTTCGGGATGAAGTCCCTCATCAGTGGAGCGCTCTCTAATCTGTTGCCGTGGTGGATCCTGTAAGCGATTGCAGTGTTCATCCCGGCGAACGATGACGGGCACCGGGCCCCCGCGTGTATACAACCGTGATAACCAGGACTGCACTGATGAGGGACTTCATCCCGAAACCGGTCTGCAGTTGGTTCCTTGTTTGGATCAGGCGGTGTCCTGCTGTCTGTCTCTGAGAGCTCTTGCAAAGTTGTTCCTTCAAAGTAAGGATCTTTGCACATATGTTTGACAGATATAATTCAATATCTGTCGAGGTATTAGCCAGAGAAGTAGTTGTTTTCTGTCGGACATATGCCATACAATCTATACAAAGGTATAGTGATTTCCTAAAGGATTGTTTTCGACTGTTTTACAGTCACTGGAACATATATAGTAGGAAGTTTTCGTGACTGATTATAATATGAAGTATTAAATTCGTGAGGTTGCAGTCAATTGGTATACCATTCTTAGACATGACTCTAATTAGATCTCAACGGAACACAATCATCACAAAATGGTACCGAAAACCAATTTGTAGTAATAGGCTGATCAATTTCCATTCATATCATCCACTAAAAATGAAAATTACCATGATTAAATCTATGAAAACTAGAATTTTGAAAATTACCCACCACAGTTTGAAACAAGAATGTTTAATGGAATTTCAAAAAATTTTATTAGAAAATTCATATCCAAAGCACTTAATAAATAAGTTACTTTTTACTACAACTCATTCATCAATGATTCAAACACATCATAATTCCACTTCAGATGAAAGAATCCCTGTTTTCCGGTCATTACCATATATCCAAGAACTTACACCAAAATTGACAAATGTAGTAAAATACGAAAATATTATAATTGCAAAGAAAAATGTTAAAACAATTTCAAAATTACATACAAAAGTTAAAAATCCCATTGAAAATAAACAAAAATCCAATGTCATTTATAAAATACCTTGTATGGATTGTTCCAAATCTAATGTTGGTCAAACATCGAGAAATCTTAACAGTCGCATTATTTCACATAAAAGTGACTGTAAATGTAATAAGAACTCATGTGCCTTATCGGAACATGTAAATCAAAATGACCATAAAATGAATTATAATGATACAATTATTTTAGATATTGAAAGTAATCAATCAAAAAGGATATTTCTGGAAATGATACACATCAATGAAAATGAAGAATCGATTAACAAAAAAACAGATGTAAATAATCTCAGTCAAATTTATACCTACCTCCTCAAATTGAATAAATAATCTATTTCACCCTGTATCAGAATTTTCCTTCTTGATTAGTTATCAAATTTAAATTGTCATCATCATTGTCATCATCTAATGTCATGTTTTCTGTCCGTTTGGTCCCAATTTCATTTTAATTCTCACGTTAGTAAGTAGCTATCTATATTTATACCAACTGTAAACCATACATTTTGTAGTCGTCCTGAAGAAGACAATAAACATTGTCGAAAGCTCGACAAATTTATAAAGAGTATTTCTAATTAGCTCACCAATTGACTGCAACCTCACGAATTTAATACTTTATATATATATATATATATATATATATATATATATATATATATATATATATATATATATATATATATATATATATAGTATTTTAGGTCCAATTAAGTCACGCCTCATTAGGTTACACCACTTCTTCCTTTTATTCATGTCATTATTACATGAAAAAACAATTTATTGGGGTTTTTAATTGTCGTGCTTTTACACATAGGCACAATACAATATTTGTAGGATATTTTTTTAATTTCAGCCATCGTGTAATGAACAATACACGACACGAACGGCGCAAGTGATTGTACACCGATAAATTTGTAAGCACTCTGCGAATACCAGTCGCCTCGTTCATGTGGCGTGACGTCACACACTAGAGCGCTGCGTACTATGAAATTATTCTTCCAAGCGCAACTTCAGTCCCATAACTTTGTCATTTTTAGAGACATTTCAATGATTCTCTCACATTTTTGTTTCATTTTACTTAATTTTTTAGAATTAATCCATAATAAAAAAAAATGAAAACTAGTCCATTGCTGTCAATAGAGGTTGATCAAAATAGAGCTGAAAAATCTCAACGTTATTTCATTTGACACTTGGACCACTATTCGCAGACGAACGAATATACCCAATGGAGCGAAGGACAATTAATATTTCTCTACTACCCAATTCTGTGACTCATTCCTAATTTAAAAATCGTTCTACATCGGTTACTTGCACCATTCCGTAGTAACCAGTTTGAACTTCATGTTAATAATATGTTGAATGAAATGTTGCCGAAGTGCAGATTTAATGTGATTAATTCACGGCGGACGGAACTGGAATTTCGAGTGGCCCACTTGAAAAAAATTTGATCATATTGTGCAGACATGAATCATTTGTAGATTTTTTTCCTTGATGCTGTTCTACCGCTGTAGATGCTTCATATGTAATTACGTTTTGCGAAAATAATCCCTAAATTGCCAACGGAGGTTTTTTATTTTCTACCATTAGTCAAAATTATTCTTGGTACGAACCTGTCGCAATCGTATGACATATATACAGTGACATTCGAAAAGTACGTAACAAATAAAAAAATCTGTATTTGTGATTGTTAAAAAAAAAATATATATTATCAACTTATGCTCGTCTTGAAACCTATTTAGTCCTTTATCAGATATATGTAGGGGAACTTCGGGTAGCTCCGGACGGCGGGTAGTTCCGGACATTTCTATTACGAACAAATCAAGTACACTTCAAAAACGTAACATCGCTTCTAAGCATATAAACACAGTGTATAAACAAAACCAGTAAGTTGAGGTGGAAGCGCTGAACGATCTACACTGCAGACATGCCTATGTCGGACAACCCCATGACCAAACTTGCTCTCTATGCAGATGACACGGCAATCTTTGCTGAGTCATCCCATGAGAGAGGAGTAACATCGAAGCTGCAACATCAGATAAACAAGCTGGAACCGTGATTCAATCGTTGGAAGATCGGAATCAATGCAGACAAAAGCAAGGCCATACTGTTCACGAGGCGACGTAGGACACCCGAGGGCCATGTTACTATGAACGATGAGAGAATTCCATGGGTAGACGAAGCCGTATACCTAGGAGTAACCCTGGACAAGAAACTCACGTTTCAGAAGCACGTCTCCCACAGATTGGCTATAGCGAAAGCCGCGAGGCATAAGCTGTATCCACTCATCGGGCGTAGGAGCAACATGGCACTCGAGTTGAAACTACGCCTCATCAGGACAATCCTTCTGCCAATCATGATGTACGCGTCTACTGCTTGGGGGCAATGCGCGAACAGTTACAGGCAGAGGATGCATGCCTTCTTCAATGTCTGCCTGAGAATGGCAACAGACGCACCACGATATATGCCAAACAGGTTTATATATCGAGACTTAGACATCCATCCGGACTACATTGACAGACTGATCAGGAATCACGCGGGGACTACTCTAGACAGAGTAGAGACCCACACGAATCCGTTGCTCACGGAGCTCCTCGAGAACAGACGTGAGCAAGACGATAGAGACAGAGACAAATACAGACGACCAGTGAACCAGGGAGACAACGACACCCCTGAAGAAGTAAGACGGAAGCGAAACCTTCGGCGACGCCAACGTCTACTTCAACAGGCTTAAAATTTCGATAATCATGCTTTTATGTTGCAGATTCCAAGAAGAACCGACCAAGTGGTAAACTCACCAAATTCAATACACAACACTTGGCCCTCAGCCAAGTGTTTTTCAGGCCTTCAGCCAGTTTCAGGGGGGCACCATGCACGTAAAATCAAATTAAACTCATGTCAGATATAAGAGAGTTTCAGGCCGAGAATTGGCCGAGCACTCCATATCAAACGATCAGATTTTATTCTGCTGATCGCCAATCATCAGGATGAGGAACCGCTTTAACGAGCGGGGGTGGTGGATAGGGGGGGTGAGCTTTCGAGTACGTACGAGTGCTGGGGCGTTCATCCTTCCGGGCCTCAACCTTAGGGGGTGCATGGTGGTGGTGAACGATAGACGTGACAGTGCGTTTTGTTCCCGCGTTACGTTTCAGTGTGATCTTGTATAACATCATTGAATGATATAAAAACCAAAATGTGTCTATAGTAAATTCATTCAACTCCACTACGGTGAATTATTTATTTGATTCTCAGCATAGCTTGAATGCTATTGCTACGGATATTGTATGATACCCAATCGGGTAGCCTCGGACACATGAATGTCGGGTATCCCGGACACTTTTTGAAGTCCTATATTCAACAAAATTAAAAGTAAGTAATTTTTTTGCATTTGGGTTATTTGCTCATTGATTGTTTTCAATTCACTACTGTCTAATGTTTCAGAAATAGTTGAAAATGCCGAAGTTCTAGGAAAGAACAACTGACCAAGGCAAAACGGACGAAAACAATATGAAAGGAGCTATTCAGTATAAGAGAAGGCAAGGTTTCAACAAGACAGACAGTAGAAAGATATAATATACCAGCATCCACCAAAACTATTTTCAAACAGCCTACCCCTGAGCCAGTCTCCAAACTAGCATCCAAAAAAGCACCTCCAATCATACTGAGTCTGATATGCCAACCACGAGTAGTAAAGCTCAATCGGCCTCTAAACCAGCATATACTGAAAGCACCTTCAATCAGACTGACTCTGATATGCCCTTCACCAGTCGTGCAGCTCAGCTTGCTCTAAACCAGCATTCACTGAAAGTACTTCCAGTCAGAGTGATTTTGATATGACATCCACCAGACATGCATCTGTGCCTGCTCTCAAATCGTCAACTTCGATCAGAACAGCAGATTTATTGAAGCAACTGTCACCTC
This sequence comes from Chrysolina oricalcia, assembly GCA_944452925.2. Taxonomy (NCBI): domain Eukaryota; kingdom Metazoa; phylum Arthropoda; class Insecta; order Coleoptera; family Chrysomelidae; genus Chrysolina; species Chrysolina oricalcia. The sequence continues at coordinate 969,536 of OX101810.2, forward strand.
TTCCAGATGCAACTAGGAAATGCCTCGTGACACAGTGACCGGGAAGATAAAAAAGCTTCGAAGGAAGAAAAGCTTTATAGGAGAAAGGCAGAAGGATAGAAAATGTGACAGGGAAAAAGCGAAGAAAGACATCCAAAATCTCCACCGAGATGATCGTGGTCAAGACACAGAATGAATTTTATGTGGTGAAATATTTCAAAAAGACTGGATCCAGTGCCGTGAATGTGAAGATTGTGCTCACTAAGCTTGCGCTGATATTGATGTTCCAAACGAATTCTACGAATGTAATATATGCAAGGCTAAAAACGTTCACGTTATCGTTGAATGTTATGTCCGGGGCTACCCGAAGATTTTAGGGTTACAAAAAATTAAAGGCTGAAGATTTTTATATCTTGTGATTATAATAATCCAAAAATCATTATCATTTTTGATTATTACAATAACTTTAAAGAAATAAATACCCATAAAAATGTGCTGATTGTATTTTTATTCATGCCCCATTCAAGTGTCCGGTGCTACCCGACCTTCCCCTACTGAGTGATGTCCATTGTTTTGAAAAACGCATTTTTCAAAATTAGCAGAATCTCAAAAGTTTTGTTTTTTGGAAAATAGGTAACATTGGGATGTAATTTTTCAAAAATATCTTTGTTAGAGCTCATTTAACAATGTAAAGGTGAGAAACATTTTAATTTCTCGTGAAATTCTGCAATAATCGAATTTTTAATTTTTTTTTAATAATTACAAGTTTTGTAATTCAGGAATTGATTTAAAAACTCCGTTTATGAAACGTCGAATATGACTTGAAAAAACTAACCTAACATAACTTTACCTAAAACAACTTAACCTAACCTAAAGCCTAACTTTACGTTTCGGCCATGGACCGAATTTATTTTACGTAAAAGAAAGGGACACAACCTAACCAAACTACTTAGCTGGTATAGTTGATCACTAATTAATATGAAAATACATGGTCGCGTTTTATGCAAACATTTTAAGATATTTTTAAGATATTTCACTGATATGAAATAAGTTGAAGTCAACATCTTTTTGTGTATCGAATCATCTGTAAAAGTTCCATTTTCTTTGCTAGTTCAATAACTTACATACTGCAATTTTACTTGATCATGTTTGATGAATTCGTAAAATTTCATAATTTGACAACGTCGCATTTTTTATTTGTGAGCTGGAAGTTGTCAAATGTGATTACTTACTTCTGTCAACTCAGATGAATTATAGTTATTTGCTACTTATTTGGCAAATAATTTCTTCTATTTTCCTAAGATTTTAGTATCAATAGTTTATATTGTAAAATACGTGGGACTTTTCCATCCATAGGCGTGTTTTTCTGCATTTGTGAAGTGTCTACAATGACACATTTTCTCAAAGAAAAGTAGATATGTAACATACTTTTATGCACTAGCGGGCGGTAAAGTACACTTTACCGCCCGGTTCAGCAAGCGTAAAGTGGCACTTTACCGCCCGCGGGCGCATTACGCCCTGAAATTTCGATTGATACATTGATTTTATCGTATTTCAAACATTCTGTGAAATAATCAGCTTAAATCAATTTGGTGACCATGTTTTGCAATTTAACCAATATTTTAAGTTGTCAAAAATCAAATTATTTGCAAAAGATTTCATATCTTACCTTCATAGTTACAAAATATCATCGGGAGCTTCCATTAAGAAGGTATTTATTTCTTGTAAAAAGTTTTAGCATTATTTGGTTTGTATACGACATTTTGACGTTTCAATGTACAACCAACTTTGGAATAATTTCGAAATTGTCCTTTATTTGTATCATTGTGCATAGCATTGAAGTTTTTTACCAGTGTTGAAGCTTCTGATGATTTTCCTACAAGTGAAAAACATGCTAGTGATGAAACATTTTCTGAATAATTAGATACTTATTTTGTCTTCAGCCCATTGCTCATAGTTTATCATAGTATTGTTTATCATACCTTTCTTTAGATTTTTGTGCTGGTAAAGTTAATGGCGCTATGGTGGCGTGATTGGAAATTGAAAATCACTTGAATCACTCAACAGTTTTCAAAAATTCAATTAAATCAAAGAAACGTGGCGACTTTGCACTCTAAAAGTCAATCGCAGTGTTTACTGTCAGTGAGTCACAGCATACTATGATAGTTTTATTCCTGAGTAAAAATACGTATCTAAAGGCTGGTTCAGACTAGAGTCCCTGTATGCAATTTGACATTTGATCATATATTAGAGTCGGGACAGTCTTTGACAGGACAACGAAAACACGCGTTTTAGGTTGTCTACTTTGTGAAGTCGAATGAGCACAAGGGCGTATCGTCAGGGAGGGAATGAGTAAAAATCATATATCTATTAACTACAAATATTGATAACACGCCATAAGACGCAATGTAATCAAATTGAAATGTACCTATTGTGGTCACTGTTCAGTCTCTTTCGATCCGTTTTGGGATCTTTCCCTTTCAATACCACGAAGAGCAGGCCAACTAAATTTGTCACAATGTTTAGATTCATTCAAAAGGGTAGAAACTTTGGATGGTGACGAGAAGCCAACATGTGCGAAGTGCAATGAGAGGAGGAAGTGCACGAAATCCCTATCAATTCATAAATTCCCTGAAATTTTAGTTATCCATTTGAAACGGTTTTCTTCAACAGAAAGATTACAAGAAAAATTGAATCTTATCATTGATTTTCCTTTAGAGGGATTGGATATGAGTCATTATACAGCAGAAAACGTAACCCCTTATCTATATAGTCTGTATGCATTATCTAATCATAGTGGGACTACCTATTGCGGACACTACACAGTCTACTGTAGACATCCGTATGCGAACACGTGGCATGAATATGATGATTCACGTGTGAACCCAGTTTCAACTAGATCCCTGATGAGCGGAGATGCCTATGTACTTTTCTACGAGAAGGAAAGCACTAAATCGCCGCTTTCAGATCGTTCTTAGTTTTATTATATGTTCCATCTGTATTTTTATCATTTTTATATTGTATTGACAAAAATATCTATCTTACCTTTTCTCAAACGGCCGCTGGGAAACTATTTCGCATACCGAATTCTGAATCACGAGAAATGTAATACATTTTTAAGGTTATGCTTCTTTTGACATTTTCAACCGTCCCACATTGAAAATGGGCTAACATTTTTCTATAATGTGGATAAATGAAGAATGAGAATTAGGCAAGACAGTCAATTAAACTTCGTGTTACTAAAAAAACGATACATTGATCCATTTGTAACTCTAATAATAAAATGTCTGTTTGTTACCTGCTACCAGAGTTTCATCAATCAATTTTCTGCCAAAAGCGGATAACAACTCATTAAACTTGAAGAAATATGGATTGGGTATGTGACGGACAATTGTTTGAAAAGGTAAATCTCGTTCCACACCTGCCTCATAAACGCCGAGAAAAATAGTTTGCTGGTAGTGATGTATTTTTCGCCTCCTGAACACGAACTCGAAGTAAAACGCGGAGATCTTAAAGTCTTTCAGGAATGAATCTAGAAATTTATAAAATGGTACTATTCTCAGGAATAAAACCCATATAGTGCTGTTCTCTTATAATTAGCACAATCTACACTTGCTCTCTGTGAACTTATCCAAATTATGAGGTTATGTTGGAATTTGCCGAATCAGCACCACATAAGATATGCTTCTCATATCTTCGATAATTGTTGCTGCCGAACCATGCACGTTAGAAAGAGATGAAAAAACAAAATCGTGTCTTTGAATAGAAATCTCTGGCGCAAGCGCATCAATTTAGCAGCGTCCAATTCGAAGTCGATGCTCATTTTTTTTTGGCATCACATAGGCTGTCTTTATTATCCATATTCGTAGTTAATAGATATATGGTAAAAATATGTTTTGAGGTACACGTAACCCTAGTAACTGTGACGGTATCTTTCAAAATCGAATATTTGTCAACTGAAGCTTCCGAAACGAAATACATATGTTCATAACGTAATGTGTTCGATACAGAATTGTAAGAGCAATTCCAGTGATTTATATCATTTTCCTGAGGATCCAGTTCCATTACAAACATGGAAGTCGGCGCACAAGAGAGCCGCGTGGAATATAACATCAAAAGCGCGTATTTTTTCAGGTGAATTGAAATGATAGGTCGAAAGTAATATCTAATAGTCCGCCATATACACAGAGGTTTGTCTGAGGACTTTATCCAGCACGGTTTAAGTCTGCGGTCTTTCACAGATTCGGCATGTGACAGTCAAATCTTTGTCACTCCATTAACTTAAAAGAGATGTTCGTCGACAAGTCTAGCACACTTATTGAACTGTTTGTTAGTGGTGAAATCTTTTCACTTGTCTGCCGACTTTACCAAAACTTTGGAATTCAGTCTTGACAAAAGTTTTTTGTGATGTCTTTACCGTTTCTGGAGACAGTTGTTGTTAAAATTGTTTTTTCCGTTAACCAGCTGTCGTCCCCTTACGAACGGCAGCCCTCAAAAGTCGAAACTTGTGCGAGCTAAGGATTAACGAGGTCTTACCTTTTTAGTGCGCTTCCTAGCACTTTCTCGGGCCATCAGAAAAAATCCTGCAGTCACCATGGTTTAAACCACCGCCGACTGGCATAGTTGTTGGTGACAAAACTCCCAGCAGAAATCCAACTGAGAAAAAAGTTGTATTATGTGTTTGTATATGTCGTCTCTCCCTGACTCTACAGATTTTGAGCTCTCTTTTGTTGAAAATTCTCCTGTGCAGATATTCTACTCACGTGTTTTTGATCAATAAGATTTTTCTCACCCTTTTTACGAAACGCCACTGTTGACAGAGAGGGAAATATATTTTCTACTGTCAATACTATCGTTCGACCGTTGTCGCATCAACGGTATTGATATATTTTCTGTTCTTATTTGACTGATAGAATTCGCCATTTAAAAAACATTTGGTTTTGCCATAATTTTTGAGACATAACCTAAAATGCGTTTTTTCGATGTCCTGTCAAAGAGTGTCCCGACTCTATATACGATCAACTGTCAAATTGCATACAGGGACTCTAGTTCAGACCATAGAAATATATTTTATATACTTACTCTATATTCCAAATAAGAATACAGTGCTGGAAGCTCGAGCTTCAAGGTAATTGGTTGAAATCCAAGCCAGTATCAGATAGAGCAATACCATATAAGCTGCTGTCCGAAAGTATAGTAACTTTTCCAAATTTGACGCTTTCCTTGGCCTCAACAAAAATTTTGGTGTGTGAGTTTTCCTCACTGATCACGGCGCCACCTACTGTATTCTTATTTGGAATGGAGTATAGAATCATTGTTTATATAGAAGATAGTTAGTCAACCTTATGGGATTATAATTGGATCAAAATGGATGCGACATGTAGATGGCGATAGTGAGTTCGCATCCAAGTCATGTCGTAGCTTCAGTGATCTGGCCTCCAAGTCATGTCGTAACTTGATTGAAATAATGGGACAGCATTAAAATCAGGGTTTTTTGAAGAAACCTGCATTAAAATGACGTCAAATATTCATGTTTGTAACTAATCACGCTAGATGACAGTCGCGTTTGCGTCCAACACCAATTACACAGGTATTGACTAACTATCTTACTTCTATATAAACAATGATAGAATGCTAATCCCGCCAATTTTCTCGGCATGCCGCATATGTGACCCGTTTACGATTGTGCGCATGCTCGTCATAAGTGTAGTTTAGGTAGATCGTTGCCAAGTTTGAAAATCATTTGGTGTTCCAATTCAAAGTTTTGTGTCATGAGGCAATAAAACTCATGACATTTGAAAGAGAGAAATTTGTCAGCGTATTCAGGACATTTTTAAACCGAAATAACCTTTTAATGATAGATTCCTCTGAATTTTAGGAGCGAAAGAAACTTATTTAATACGATAATGTACCCTATATTACTGTTATTATAATGATCGTGCAACAGTGCTTTTTGATCAACAGGAAGACTTGTCACTAAGATCTGTCACTCTTGACAGAGATCAGAGACTCGTGGTTTTCAGAATTTCAGATTTTGTCTTGTCGTTTTGTGTAGTAGTATTTGTTGTCGTTGGTTCCTTCATAATTCGTGAATTTGCATTGATCTTGTTCTTTTAAAATATTTTCTAATAAAACCGTTTCTTTCTACAGATAAAAAATGAACTGTTTAGTGTTGTTATAGGTATGTACATAATATGCTTTGTTCAAAATAGCAAAACAAAATAGCTTATTATTATTGTAGCTCAAGACGAAAGGCATGATTCTGGTTAATGTTTTTAGGAAGAGACCCCAATGCAGAACATTTGAGTGAGTGTTATTTCTGGAATGTTTCTCATGAAGATTTATGTACAAAAAGCAATAGAATTATTTGAAACCTAATGCCGCACAGACACTGTGTCTGCGTAAGCATGGCGAGTGATACAACTTTTTGCAAACAAATTTCAAGTATTAGCCACACCGCTTATATTAAGTTCTGACTATTCTTGAGTTAGTTCTTGATTCTTACAGAAAGTGATAAACCTAATAGAGTCTCATCAGAAAATTAATGTCAATATGGAAGTGCTTTTCTTTGATGATAAGAAAAATGCTTCTGGTCTCACTTTTTCATAAACCCCCATTATGGAAATTGCACTAAGGTAACACAACCAGAAATTGTCGGGAGTGCTCGCAATACTACGAGTCCCTTAGGACGAGTGGTGAGTGGTGTTACCTCAAAGTAATTTGATCGAGTTTAAGATTTCTGACAGAATTATCGATAGTAATGTGAGCACGAGTAGGGGTCAACTTTCGTTTAGCTGAAATCAGTTATGGAAAAACCGTTGCCATGGCAACCGTTGCTATGGTAACAAGAATACAGAAAACCGATTTCTATGGTGCGGAAATGCGTGGTTGCCAAGTTGTCCACTTTAGTTTAGCTGAAATCAGTTACAGAAAAGAAGTTACCATGGTAACCGTTGTTAGGGTAAAGAGTAAACAAAAATGCTATTCCCGTTTTGCGGAAATGCCGAATTGGACCAGTTATAGTTTAGCTGAAATCAGTTATGGAAAAAGTGTTGCCATAACAACAGTTTCTTTGATCACAAGTAAACAAAAACCCAATTTCCATGGTGCGGAAATGCGTGGTTGCCAAATTTTCTGCTTTATTTTAGCTCTAATCAGTTAAGAAAAAGTTGATGCCGTGGCAAAATCGTTGCTAGGATTAGTGAAAAGAAAAAACAGATTTCCGTTTTGGAAAAGTGTGCGGTTGCCAAATTATCAACTCGAAATTAAATTGAAACTTGAAAGGAGAAACATTCTCAATAGAAAAAACCATGACTCACTCCACTGGAAATGGGAACAACCTACGACAAAAATTAATCTATTTTTTGTAATATGTAACAGGAAACAATTATTTCCCTGACTGAGGCCACGCTGGACATTGATCTACATCTGATAGATATTGTGAAAAGACCCTTTAACTTCAAAAAAAATTCCGAAACTGAAAACTCGTATTCTCATTCAGATAGTTCAAATTTAATGAAGCTATTTTTTTGTAATATCTAACAGAAAACAACTACTGCCACGCCACGCTGGAAATTGAAGCCACGCTGGACATTGAACTATATTGAACTAACTAAACTGATCCTTATTGCTTCGGAAGAGGCAAATTCCCTGTTTGCACCAATTGCGGGTCGTTGATTTAGGAACAGATCAAGAATTCATTCACTGTAAAATAACAGCTTAATTCAAAATATCATATTCAGAACACACCAAACGTGAGCGAAGCGAGCGCGTCCGTCCGACATTTCGCAAATCCGCGCGACGTATTTGCGAAATGTCGGCCGGACGCACTTGCGTTCATGTTACTACTTTGTCAATTTCCTCCAGGTAATAAAAAAAAACTCTTTTCCAATCTTAACTGTCCTGAACTAACTAAACTTAACCTTGATGTTGAAATTGTTTCGGAAGAGACGATGTTCACGGTGGAGAATAATCTATTTATCATTGTGAACCCATACAGTAATTTGAGATATTAGGACTATATCATAAGACACGCGAGCCTATCGAGCGGGTTCGGCCGACATTTCGCAAATCCGCGCGTGCGGATTTGCGAAATGTCGGCCGAGCTCCCTCGCCTTCGAGTTACTACTTTACCCATTTTCTAAAATGTATGAAAAAGTTGATCATTTATAGTGTGTGGCCTGTGGGGCAAGCGATTGCTTTTCTCATTTGTGATCAAAGTAAGATTGACAAATGTTAATACTTATTCTGACAATATTCAAAAGTTATATTGTCGAGAAGTAAAATGTGAACATTTTGCGATATTGGTCGAATATTGTTTGAATATTTTAGAAATAGTTTTGGTGAAATATTCTTGAAGCAATAATGGCCTCAAAATATTTATCGATATTGGTACAATATTTATCGATATTGGTACAATATCATTTGGATATATTGGTGGATGTCAATATACCTTGGTAAATTATCAAATGTCTTTTAGTTGATGAAGGTGACACCAGAGTCTGCCTTATAATCGCCATAACCACTGAGTGAGCTGTCTTGAAAACAAGTTATGGGAAGTATTTAATATACTTTCGTAGGATTTAGAAGACGTTCTATATGTAGAGCCACCTAGCAGATTGTTATCCAGGTTTGATCATGATATAATTTCAATATGTTCCATTGAATATTCGGCCAATATTCAAATTTCATCTCAATCTAGATGTAGATGTATGAAGACAATATTGTTTTAACGATATCGATAAATATTATTGAACCAATATTGACCCAATATTAATTAATAATATTTGTTGAATATTGGCGAAATGATATTCAACCAATGTGTAATCACATTTGGAGATACAATATAGTTTATATTCCTAGAATCGATATTAGGGGAATGTAAGGATTGCGATATTTATTCTAGATGTTAAAAATGATGTGAAGACGATATTGTTTTATCGATATTGGTAAATAGCATTCAACCAATATTGACTCAATATGAGTTATTACAAAGTGGAAATGATATTCAACCAATATTCTAACAAACTTGGAAATACAATATAGTTTTTTCCCCTATAATCGATATGACTGGAATATTTGGATTGCAATATTTATTCTAGATGTGGAAAACAATGTATAACAAATATTGTATTATCGATATTGGTAGAAATTATTCAACCAATATTGACCCAATATTTCGTGTGATAATCTACATTCAAAACTAGTTCAACCATTATTCCACCAATATTATTAATATAATATTGTTTTTTGAATATTCACCCATATTGGACCAATATTGATATTTCATTTACAATATATCTATATTGGCCCAATATGGAACCAAGATTCAGCCGATATGATGTGCTACCTGGGGCAAGGTGAAAGTATTTTGAAAATTCTGCATTTTGAAGGGATTTTCGATCAGACAATTTCAAGAAAACATTAAATTATCATATGTGTCACTAATGTCAGTTAAAGAGTTGAACCGTCAGACTGACGTTTCTCTATTCCAAGATCTATAGATACCATGTTGTTATCACTGATTCGCTTTTGTTTCAACAAAGTTGTTGAGACTGTAATTGCACTGATACCGTTGGCTTCATTCGTCGATGTATGGCGTAAAAGTCGAAAATAGCGGAGTTTCCAACATTCCGAAGTACTGAGTCATAATTATTTGATTGAAATTCGAATGTTTACAAATTATGGTTAATGAATATCACAAAAAATAAAATTCAATGTTGAAAATGACATAACATGACACTTGTCCAAGCGTCATCAGTCTGTAATTTTGCCGCCATCTGTGTGTTAAAGAGGTGAAACGGTATCAACGCAGTAAAAATATCACGAATCAAGTAGGCCGTACCTTAAGATTGTATGTCGGTTTCACAGCTATAAGACATCACACCAGGGTTTTTATGTATCTTGCTCTATTCACAGAAATTGTTGTAACTATGGAAAAGTATAAATAAGGATGAAGAGAAACAACGATTTGAAAATACCACGGGCTGGAGACGAAATAGCTATTTACATACCAAGGGAGGAAAATCATGCTTTTCCTTCCGCGAAGCGGAGGGCATTAATATCCGCGGGAGGAAAAGCATTTTCCTCCTGAGGTATGTATATAGTTTTTTCTACTACCTTTAAGGTCGTCATTTTTATAACGTCCTAAAAATTATAATGCTTGCATACTTATAAGAACAACTGCAGAAAGTTGTGGAACTAATGCGGCTATATGACAAAATATTAAGTACCTAAGCGTTGCGTCGTCGTCATCGTGTTGACAACGATTTGTTGCTATGGCGTTGTTTGGTAATACAAACATAACAGTTGTCATAAGCTGTCACGTTGTTTACCCTTTTAAGTTGCTTCTAAGTTTTGAAAATGACTTCTAGCGAAGACGACCTGCCAAAAGATCTCGCTGAAGTGGCAAAATTGATTTCAATGCATCTTCTTCCTGATAAATCGAGAGGAAAAGTACTATTTTCCTCCCCGTGGGAGGAAAATTACCATTTTCCTCTCTTCTTTATGGGTCGAAAATAATGTTTTCTAGTGAGGTAGTAGAAAAAGTTCTTTTCTCATTAGTTTGAATTCAAAAAATGATGGCATTTGGTTGGTTTATATTATATGAGGAAAATTGTCGTAGAAATAGTATAGACCACAAGCCCAGGCACAATTTCAGGGGGTGATTTTATACACCACGGGTCATATATAATGTTGAAGTACTGGTCGAGAAACGAACGTTAGGCATTATGCCGTCAATTTTCCACGGTGCAAGTGAGTGTACAGGCGAGTTGAAATGTCGTAAAAAAGGGGGTACTTTTTGATTACTTTATACATGACGGCACTATTCTCGTCAAAGAGGCAATGAAAAAAGAATGCTCTAAAACCCAGTGCCGTCAAAAAATAGCGGTACAGGGAGTCGGAATTTTTTTTGAATTCGGCGATTTTACCCACCCTCCCCAGTTAATCGAATACTTGACGACGTTTATTCAGTTAACTTTGCCTTCCCTTAAAAAACTATAATACATCTATGCCGTCAGAAAAGGGTGGTACATGGGGTCAGAAATCGCGAATCAAAACCCGATTTTTACCCCTTATGGGGGTGGTCATTTAGAATTTGACGGCACCGATTTCTAGCTTTGAGTTAACATTTATTGAGTATTCTAACCATGGTGCCGTCAAAAAATTATAGTTCATGCAGAAATAAATAAAAAATTACTAAAATTTTAGAGCAAAAAATCAATGTTTTCTTATGTCATTTATTTCAGGACGGCATACGGTTTTTTTTTAAGCAGAAACTACTTATAATGGCTTAATTGATGGTACCCAATTGAAATACAGAAAGAATACTAAAACGAAAAAATTTAAAAAAATTGAAAATTGCCTGCACATTTATAAGAGTTTATTTTTGAAATATTATTGTGCGTTCATTAAACATTAAAAAACATAGAAAAGTTGGTGCCGTCAATTTTCCCTTGTTATATTTTATGCATTTGACGTGAAATCTCTTGCTACTTTTGGCTTATTTCACCTACCATTTTGGTCATAATATTGGTCAAAAATTACAAGACGACGTTAACAATATAATATTGACCATATTGAACAGTATTTTAAAATTGTGGTGCCGTCAACATTAAACGGAAACTCTTTGTAATGAGAGAATTTGAAAATGTTAACGATAATCTTGGTAATATTCGTTTTCGGTCCAAAAATCGAATAGTGAACTTTCATGCACTGATATGTGATTTATCATCAAAAAAGTAGTATAAAATATATTATAAAATAAGTGATTAAAGATTTGAATAACAATTTTATGAAAGATTATAACCCAGATAACTATTATTAATTTTCATAAAAAAGGCATTAGTCTTTCATAATGTTTTAAAAGCGTTAGTCAATTTTCATGGTATTTTCATTGAAATTCATAATAAATAGATTTTTAAAAAATCAGAACATTGAACATACTATAATATTCATTCACTCAACAACATAAATTTTTCAACCATTTATGATTCTTCATCAGAATTCTCGCTCTCTATATCTGATTCACTTGCAGAATCAATTTCAGTCACTTCCTCCAGATCTAAAATATTAATACAATATATAATTGAAGGTCCTCAATTTTAGCGACCTAGAGACACTATCAACATATTAGAGAATAGTGATATGTCTGGCTTCTCAGGAAACGAATTTTGATTACAACGTTCCATTATCTGCGAGAAATTATTTGCTGCCATAATTTGACATAACGTCATTTAAAATAAATTACATTCTACGAAAAAATAATAATGTTGACTTCTGAAAAATAAATTGAAATTCAACTAACACAAAAAATATCTAATATAATAAAGTTTAAAAAATAACACCTTGTTGTGCCAAACAATAGCCGAATCTGTGATACAGAGATAATTTCATATCACGGAGTAGATTTGGCGTAATGCAGGCACAAAGTTGGATAATTTTGCCACTTAATTCATCAGGATTTGTTGCTCTCTGAAATGCATGTAGATACGCGGATTCTTTCAGATATTCCCAAAGAAAGAAATCATTTAAATCTGGTGATCTGGGAGGCCACAATATCATACCACATGTAGATATTAAGCGATCACGAATGTGTTTTGAAGAAATTGTGTCACTGGTCGTGACTCGTGACATTGTGACTCGAACAACCATTCCCAAAATTAATAGGAAGTAGCTGCATTGTCGGACTAATTTGATTTCTACATGAAAAACACATTTTTCAGCTTATTGTACCATATAAAATTGACGGCATAGTAAAATATGTTATCTTTGAAGGATATAGCATTGAAACAGCTAAATTTTAGATTGTATAAAATGACTACCCCCATAAGGGGTAAAAATCGAGTTTTGATTCGCGATTTCTGACCCCATGTACCACCCTTTTCTGACGGCATAGATGTATTATAGTTTTTTAAGGGAAGGCAAAGTTAACTGAATCAACGCCGTCAAGTATTCGATTAACTGGGGAGGAGGTGTAAAATCGCCGATTTCAAAAAAAAAATTCCGACTCCCTGTACCGCTATTTTTTGACGGCACTGGGTTTTAGAGCATTCTTTTTTCATTGCCTCTTTGACGAGAATAGTGCCGTCATGTATAAAGTAATCAAAAAGTACCCCCTTTTTTACGACATTTCAACTCGCCTGTACACTTACCTGTACCGCGTAAAATTGACGGCATAGTGCCTAACGTTCATTTCCTGACCAGTACTTCTACATTATATATGACCCGTGGTGTCTGAAATCACCCTCTGAAATTGTGCCTGGGATTGTGATCTAGAATGTTAATCTTTTCAAATTATTTTAATTGAAATTAAATGCAGTTACATATTTTGACAGTTCTATCAAAAGAAAACCTTGAGTTTCTTATAATAGACGCATGCAATTTTATAAATACAAATTTCAGTTGGAATTATTCATAATATTAGCTGAAATCAATTTTGATAGTTTCTTGTACTTTCAATTTACTCTCCAATCTAGTGCCTGCTTGACGAGATTGTGCAAAAACTACACTTTGGACAGAAAACATCTTACGTACAGTTGAACCACATATTATTATCTATCAGTTTCTGCAATATCGTTTGTCCAGCTTCAGATTTATACAAATTATAAATTTATGAAAAATGGTCTCTATTTTGAGGTTTTCCCGGATTTTCCCAGTGGAAAATGCACCCATCCAGTTGTATGATAATCCATTTTGTAGGTTTTATAAATCTCTACAAAAGTTCCATCTACTGTAAAACGATTCCTTGAATAATCTTTGAGATATTTCCAAAAAAAACAAAAAAGTTGTAATATTTTTCACTATTTCTTGTTTAAAAAATTCCACGAAGCGATTTTGCTCGGGCGAAAATCGGAGTTTTCATTTACGAACTATCTTATAATAGTTATTTATTTATTGTATAAGTGTTTTAGATATCATTTTATTTGCGCAAGAATGTTTAACCGCGAGAGCGAAGCTCGAGCGTTTAAATTTCTTAAGCAAATAAAATGTATCTAAAACACGCATGCAATACAACGTTTTATTCACAATCACATTCATTTAGAATCAGAATCGCGGAAATTTTTCATCACAAAATGATTTGACGTTTTGCTCTGACAGCGGCTGTCACCTCCTCAAAATTCATTGAAATAACATACAAAAAACATAGACATTGGGAAGTATAGTACTCACTGCCTATCTGAAGAGTGAGAGGATACAAGGCGAAGAAAGCTGCAGTATTGGAAAGAGCACACGTGGAAGAATTTTTGACGAGAGCTTGCGATAAATAAGTAAAATGTGACTGATATTCAAGGGTAATATAACAAGACCTTGATAAATAGTCGACTATTTTTATTGCATCTAAATTTCGACTGTATTTTATAATAATTTAACGAGACATTATTTTGGCATTAATAATCTGATGAGAGCCCGAGAGCGAAGCTCGAGGGCTTTCATCTCTGATTATTAATGCCAAAATAATGTCTCGTTAAATTAATAAATACAAGAGAAATTTAGCAGCAATAAAATAGTCGAAAATTAATCAAGGTCGTGTTATATTTGTGAAGATTATTTCTTGAATCTACTTCTTTATATCAGTCATATGAATGAATGAAAATTAAACAATTTGGAATAATTTATTCAAAATATCAAGAACAAAGCACAAAATCTAAACAAAAACAGCACCATCTTTATAATTTATCAATTGAAATTAAAAACACAATTATTGTATGTGACATTTCCATCATGCGTAATTTGTGACATTTGTTCAGCTTTTGAAGAACTTGCAGTATTAACCGTAGAAGGTCCACATTCATTCTCTTATACAGCTTCAACACGATTGATTTTATTTGACGTTTAATATGTATTTATTTAGAGTACTGTCAGATGGTCAGGCTCCTTGATATGAGTATCATGCTGAATAGTCGGTGACTATTGTGCATCATGTAAATAGTCGCTAATACAGCGTGTTGATTGGTCCTGTCAAACAGGAAACAAACGTATGATTGGTTGATGACTGATATTTAATCGACGAAGGAAATAATCAAGATTGTATTTTTCATTATTCCACTTGTGGAATAAAGTTATTTCATTATTCCACTAGTGGATAAAGTGGTACTTTATACGGTTTATAAGTGTGGATAAAACTTCAATTATAAGGTGATTGTGGATACAAAATATTATAGGCCCTTTGCGTCTTTTATTTTGTGTGAAACGAGCCTCTTATTTTTATCCACAGCTTGGCCTAGTTGAGTCTGTAGTTGGTGAAAATATCCTACTACACCTTTTCCAATTTTAGTTCGAAAACGGTCAATTGTATTTCCAAATAGTCATTTGAATTTCAAAAAGTATCAATTGTATTTCAAATTAGTCAATTTAATTTCAAAAAGCATCAGATGTATTTCAAAATTATCAATTCAATTTCAAAATGCGTCAATTGTATTTCAAATTAGTCATTTGGATTTCAAAAAGCATCAATTGTATTTGAAAATTATCAATTCAATTTCAAAAACTAACACTTCAAATTCCAAAATAGTCATTTGTATTTCAAAAAATATCAAATGTATTTCATAATGCATCATTTGAATTTCAAAACTGAAAAAGCACGGGCAGATGTTAGATGGGTGTTAGTTGATATTTTCATTCACCCTGTGTTATCGAAACGCTTATGGTTCCTGTCATTTTGACTTCATTTATTGATACCTGTAATTATTTAATTCGAGACTTCGAGAGAATGAATTTGAAAGACAATTGTGCTATCTGCCGAATCTCAATGTTGAGAGGTAACGTGCTGAAAGTTCTTCCTTGCAATCACTTTTTTCACGTAACTTGTTCAGAAGTAATTATCAACACAGCGGATGCAAGATGCCCTTTATGTAGGGTCGTCCTGGAGGGTAACGAACCATATGCTAGAAAGATTTACAAGAAGCACTTAGATCCAGATAGGAAGAGAATTGTTGCTTGTGCAAATAAAGGTGAGGATTGGGTCAGATTGGCATCAACATTAAATATTAATTTCCACACGGCCTACGAATGGATCAAATCAGGTCGGGACCACATGTTCCAAAAAGTAGGAAAGAAACCAAGGATTCTTTCGGAACAGCAGGTAGACAGAATCATTGAATGGGTCGAAGAAGATTGTTCGCAGACATTAAAAAGTTTGAGAGAAAAAGTGTCAGGGGAATTCAATGTGAGAATCTGCCTTTCCACTTTGGGTAACTACTTAGAGGGTAGACTTTTCACTTTGAAACAAGTACATAAGCAGCCTGTTACAATGAATAGCAATGAGAATAAAATGTTGAGGGCACATTATGTTCGTACTCTCAATGACTATATCCAACAGGGCAAACAAATAGTATGGATTGATGAAACAAACTTCAATTTATTTTGTCGTCGTTGTAGAGGTCGCTCTCGGGTTGGTAATAGAGCAGTACAATTGCTTCCAGCCGCAAGGGGGCCAAATATTCATTTAATTGGAGGCATCTCGGCAGCAGGCGTCGTTGCAATGCACCGCCGTCGAGGCTCTTTTAATGCAGGTGCTGCTAATGAGTGGATTCTACAACTCATGCAACAATGGGAGAACGGGGGAAATCAACTTGTTGATTTAGTGATAGTTTGCGATAATGCTCCATGTCATGCTAGGTTGGCAACGGCCTTAAATGGCAGTGCAGTTACTCTCTTGAAATTAGCACCGTACTCTCCAATGTTAAACCCGATAGAGACAATTTGGTCCAAGATAAAAACCTTTGTGAAGAATACCATGAGAATTCCAGATGTAGCTGCTCCTGGAGTAATAGAACAAAGATTGGTTTACTTGGAAAATATTGTAGACGAAGCCAAAAATACGATTGCAGGAGGTGATTGCGCTCGTGCGGTACAACACTCGTCGACGTTTCACGGACCGGCTTTAGCGTTGGAAGATATGCCTGTTGGACAATAACTTATATAAGCATATATAACATATTACATTGTTGATGACTGATTTTGAAATAAAAATGATTACATTTGAAATTGAAATGATGGATTTTGAAAATGAAATGGAATTTTTTGAAATTAAATTGATTAATTTGAAATTCAATTGATAATTTTGAAATACATTTGATACATTTTGAAATTAAATTGACTAATTTGAAATACAATTGACGCATTTTGGAATTGAATTGATAATTTTGAAATACATTCAATACTTTTTGAAATTACATTGACTAATTTGAAATACAATTGATATTTTTTGAAATCAACTTGACGCTTTTTGAACTACAATTGGAAAAGGTGTAGAACATTGCTGAGTCGAAACTTCCAAGACGACTCTGTTCGTTTCCTAAAACTTGTCAACATGTATCTATTTTTGGTTTAACTGCAGAGAGAACTATGGCTTCAGCCATGTGTCTCATAATTTTATTTATTATTTATCGAATAATAAACCAAAATTGAATAAACATACCCCCGATAGAGCTTCATTAGTGTTCGTTTGTTTCCTTGGTTTTATATTCCGAATTAGTTTATGAAACGAGAAAATTGCTTCTCTTGAAGTAAACATCATATTGAAAATGGGAAAATGCTGGGAAGCCGCAAATTACTTTTATCCTTGGATAATTAAAACTATAATGACACCGTGTTATGTTGGAATTGCCTACTCTTTAATCAATTTTGTTTTTTAGTTTTGCTCTAAGTTCATATTTCGATTTCAAGTCATAATGATTTTCAATTAAGGATATTACAGAAAAAACGAATGATGATAATCTTTCAGTTTTCGTTTTATATTAAGATAATAATAATATTAATAGCCTTTGTTGACAAAATCATTCTGAATACTATTTTAATAAATGACTCATTTCATAATTGCAATTTTCCAATTTTTCGTCTCATGTTATTCTTATAGAATATAATAGAATAATTTCATTATTTTTTCAAATTATAGTATTATATCTATAAATGAGATAAGGGAGAATGTTATTCAGGAGTATCACTCACAGAAAATCGCTCATTTCATTGATGCGTGAATTGCATCTCTTTCGCAAGGCCTCCAATACATTTTGGTCGATAAAAATCTATTTCACTCTTCTTAGATCATCAGGGAGGTCGGAAGAATTGAAAATCATACTCTTCAGTAGCAATATCACACTGTAATGTTAGAATTGTTGGAGTATTTCTTGTGCGGTGACACTTTGAAAATATTTTTCTGACATAAAACCTGTCATGGGTATGGCATGTTGATTTTATTGGACATATGTGTGCAATGTGTGCAATAATTTTCAAAATAACTCAATTTAGTAAGTAGTTGAACTTTTGCCATATACAGACGACACCCTATATATTTCGCAGGAATTCAGTGATAAAATAATTCATAATATGTTTTTCCCAATTTTTCAAAACCAGGGTTAAATTATTCTAAAAAATACTGCAGTTTTTGTGAAAAGTTTGGCTCACTTCCGATTAATTGAGTTATTGAAAAATATTGTCCTTAGGTTAAAAAAGCGCCATCATTGATAACTTATCTCCTGAGAATATCAAATTTATATCTTGTATTATACCTTCACCTCATTTGGTTGTTATTTCATAACACATGTTATTTTTCAAATATATGTATAATTATGTCGTTGCGAGAATACAAAAAATAATATATATATTCGTACAACTAAACAACGAGATTTCATTCACATCTCTATAAAAAACCAAAGTATAGTCCATTAAAAGCAATATCTACAAAGGGGAAACCAACTTCTTCTAAAAACTCAAGAAGCGGACATATAGTCCCAACATTGGTCGTATTCGAGCCGATACAAGGTGAAAAATAGAAACCCAAAGAAACGTCAAGAGAAACGTCAAGATAACTTCATACAAGTCATACAACTTCAATTCGAAAGCGAACCGGACAGAAGATCTGTGAGTCATTCCTATCCCGTTCCTACTTCATTTTATCCCATTTTTCCTGAGTTAATGGTCTATTTGCACAACATTTGATATGACAGACCTTCAAAAGCTCATAGGTAAACGCGCGACAATCAAGGGCCAAGTCACCTGATTTTCTAATATCATCAAATCTTTCGATGTAAAAACATCATCAATTCATGAACTTCAATTTCGTGTAGAAAAAATCAGTGATGCTTTGGATCAACTCCAAGAAATTCAATCAGAAATAGAGCCTCTTCCGATTCAGGATTTAGATGATAATGAAAGATAGGCATTCGAAGATTAATTCTTTGCTGCAATGGGATTAGCAAAAGAAATAATCTTCAAATGTCAGAATCAGTAACAAATTTGAGTGTTGAGAGTAACCGTAGCAACAACCAACTCATCAACCCAACAAATTCAACTTATCAAATTCTACAGGATCCTTCAATGCACAGTCCTATTCCAAACAGTACTTCTCAGAATCACAATAATATCGCGCAGAAAATTAATATACCGGCGAAGGTAAATTTGCCTACCTAGTTTTTATGGCCATTATTATCAATGGATGGCTTTCAGCGATACATTCACAAATCTCATTCACGAAAACGAATTAAGGTCTGCCCGATATTCAGATATTTCATTATCTGCAATCGTGTTTGAAAGGTGAAGCCGCCCAAGTTATCCAATTTTTAGATATATCAAGTGAAAATTATAATATTGCTTGGACAATGCTCAAAGATAGGTATGAAAATAGAAAACTTATTATTCATACCCATGTAAAATCTCTATACCAGTTCTAAAAAATGAATCATTCATCCTCCTAAGAAAGCTTCTTGATAATTTCAACAAAAATCTTAGAGTACTGTCTGCATTAGGTCAAGAATCGGAAACATGGGACACACTTCTTGTGTATATCTTGGCGTCGAAACTAGATCCACTTTCAAAATGAGAGTGGGAACATCATACGAAAGATACTGAAAATCCAAAAATCATAGAACTAACTAAACGTTGTCAGTGGTTAGACACACTTGAAAATAAATTTCCAAAAAACTAATCAATCACATGAACAAAACTCCCCCACCCATGTATCAACGAACAAAATATCTTGTTCTTTCTGAAAGGAAATCATTATAATCAATTATGAAAAGTATGTCAGTTACAGAACTCATCTCAGAAGTGATAAAGAATAAATTATGCATCAACTGTTTACGTCCAAATCATTCTCAGAGAGATTGTAGATGTTATGGGTGCAAAATATGTAACAAAAAACATTTCACTTTGTTGCATAATTCTGAACACACAAATAGTCAATTCCAAAATGCAAACGATAATTCAACAAACAACACATCAGACGATTCACTAAGACAATCTCAGCAAACATGCTCAAACGATGCTTCTCTTGCACTAGCGCAAACCGTTCCTTCACATTCTTTTGCTTCTATCAGATCGAATTCGAATCAGATAATTTTAGCTACAGCACTCGTAGATATATACACAGGAAACAATTCCAAATTGCGATGTCGTGCAATGTTGGATAGTGCTTCTCAATCAAATTTTATCTCAGAAGAATTGGCTGAAAAACTTGAATTGAAATTTCAAAGCATCAACATTCCTGAGCGAGTCTTAATAATTGTTTGAATATCGCGCAAAGTCAACGCTACCATCACATCTATTGATGGAAATTTCAATTCATTTGAATGCTTTCTGGTCATTAACAAAATCACTGAAAATTTACCTCAGACATCTTTCAATATACCTATCCAGTTTGAATATTCCCGCTGATATCATTCTGGCGGATGATTTTTGCAATATTTCAAGTAAAATTGATCTATTATTGGGTGCCAGTATATGTTTTGAAATACTTTGTGGAAGGCAAATCAAAACTGGAAAAAATACTGCTATTTTGCAACAAACAAAACTGGGCTGGATAGTATCGGGTCCTATGTATATAAGTCATAAATCTAATTCAATCTGTCATTTGTCCATATCAAATACAGATTTAAACAATCAACTTGAACGCTTTTGGGAGATAGAAGAGATAAATAACAAATTTGATCAATACTCAAAAGAAGAAAGGGAATGTGAAGAACATTTTATCAAAACCTTCAAAAGACACATGGACGGTATATTCGAAGTCAGTTTGCCACTTAAACATAACAAGGAAAAGTTAGGTTCATCAATCGAAAATGCATTAAGACGATTTGAAATGCTTGAAAGACGATTCAAAAGAGATCCCGAATTCAAATCTAGTTATGTACAATTTATGACGGAATACGAAAAACTCAGTCACATGAAAGAAATCAATTTGATTGACGATAACCACCATTCAATAAAATATTATATTCCCCATCATGGAGTCCTCAAACAGGACAGTTATACTACGAAACTTCGAGTAGTATGTGATGCATCATGTAAATCAACTTCGGGATGGTCATTGAATGATATTTTGAAAGTTGGGCCAACAATTCAACCGGAGTTATTTTCAATCGTACTGAATTTTCGTTTACAGAATATTGTTTTTACCGCAGATTGTGAAAAAATGTATAGGTAAATAATCATCGCCCCGGAAGACAGAGGTTTGCAAAGAATAGTTTGGCGTACCAATCCTTCAGAATCTCTAAAACATTTTCAATTATGCACAGTAGTATATGGAGAAGCAAGTTCTTCCTTTTTAGCTTGCCGTTCACTCTATCAAACTGCCATTGATAACGAAAATAAATATCCAAAGGCTAGTAGCATAATCAAAAATTGTTTTTATGTGGATGATCTGATAAGTGGGGCCGAAACAGTGGAAGAAGCCATAATCTTCTGAAAAGTCAGATCGTTGAAATCCTCGAAAGCGGTAAGTTCCATCTACGAAAATGGGCATCAAATCATCCTGAATTATTAGAATATACAAGTGATAACAATTTCGAAAACCTACTTCAATACATTTCTCCTGGAAAGGAGACTATAAAAACATTGGGCTTGGCTTGGAATCCAAACCGCGATGTCTTTGTTTTCAAATCAAATCTTGAAGAATCAAAACTGATTACAAAACGTGTGGTTCTTAGTAATATCGCGAAAATATTTTATTCCTTGGGTTTAATCGGATCTGTAGTTGTACAGGCGAAATTTATTTTACAAAAGCTCTGGCAGGAAAAGATTGGCTGGGATGACCGAATTCCTTGCGAGTTATTTCAGGACTGGTCAACGTTCAATAGGGAACTAACAAAACTCAATCATATTGAAATTCCACGTCAAGTGACAACTTTTCAATTTATCAATCAACAAATTCATGGCTTTTGTGACTCTAGTCAAAAAGCTTACGGCGCATGCGTATATTTGCGATCTACATGTCAAAACGGTTCTCTAAAAGTTATATTACTGTGCGCTGAATCCAAAATTGCTCCTATAAAAAGAACAAGGACACTTCCTTGCTTAGAGCTGTGTGGAGCTACACTGCTTACAAATCTAACTCAAAAAGTGAAAGAATCATTAAAATTCAATCACATCGAAACATTTTATTGGTGTGACTTTTCTATTATATATATATATCATGGATTGCAGGAGATCCACACAATTGGAAAACGTTTGTCGCAAATCGTGTGGCTGAAATCCATGAAGTGACTGGAACAAATAATTGGCGATACGTTCCGTCTCAGCAAAACCCTGCAGACATTATTTATATATTATTATTTATTAATTTTTAACTGATATTAACGTATATTTTTAAAGTTTTAATGACGAGCATTAGAGGATATGTATGTATAGGCTTATTCCTGATTACCTTTTGTGTAGATTTTAATAACTTATTGGATTGCATGTTGTTGGATATTTCTAGAGCTGCCTGTTGGTACTGCTATTATTATTTCTTTTTTAAACTGATGACGTTTCTTGTACACTTACCTGTTAGTGTTACTAATGTATATTTTTTATCTTTTATAATTAAGGTTATTTTTAAGAAACAAGCTTTGTCAACGAGAACAACTTCTTTGGACAATAAAGTATATATATATATATATATATACAGGGCTATTCAAATTCGAGTCTATGCATGGGGATTTCGATAACGGTAAGAGATAGAGGGTTGGTTAAATGGGGGCAAAGTAGCGTATTTCAGAGGTTAATTATATGGATGAAAAAAATCTGACCTAGCTTCTTCAGTTCTGGAGTTATACAGAAAAAATCGAAAATTTCGAAATTCTTCTTTTGCCTATATCTTTTTATTTTACGAAGATTTTTTTTAAATTTTGCCACTTTGCCATAGCAACTTTTTGTAGCCTTTCCAAATATCTGAATAAAAATTATATACAGGGTATCGTATAAATTGGGCCACCCTCAACTTTTAATTTTCAAATACGGACCTGTATTTTTTATTGCATTTTTTTGAATGCCATGAGTCATGTTTCATATTGACGTAGTATTTTCATCTGAATTACAGAGTGTTTTGGAAATATTGAACTATTACCAGTAAAATTTCAACATTTTTTTATTCCATAACAACTCTAATTGAATAATATCAGAGAATGAGAGGTGAGTCAGACAAATTTGTTCTTTAAGAATAATCAATTTCAGAATTTTCAGATTATCTAGTCTCACTACTTGTTCGGAATAACAATAAAATAAAATCAACAATTCCAAGAGACATTTTTCTTTACCATAATGTAGCACTAGTAGAATAATTATTCATCCCCTTGTCGATTGACCTCAGTAGGTACGAAGAAGATCTGTTGTATGTAACTGTTTCTGCTGAGAACTCACAAACATAATCTGTCACAAACATAACATTGTATTTGATCATATACATAGCTTTTCATATTTTATAACTAATCACACAAGAACTTGTTTAATTATTATCAAGAATTGAAATAACAGCCATTATAAGTAATCATAATCAAAATAAATGTTCAAATTGACGACCTTCTCGTTCCAGACATTTACGGAGTCGTTTTTTAAAGTTATTATTTGCTCTGAAAATATCTCTTCGCCGTAGTGATGCGAAAGCGTTCATGATTTTAATTCTTAAATCTTCTATATTTTCAATTTCGTTTTGATATATTCTATTTTTTAGTGTACCCCATAAAAAAAAGTCAAGTACACTGAGATCAGGGGATCTTGCAGGCCATCTTATAGGCCCATTATTTGCTATCCATCTGTCTTGAAATGTTTCTTGTAAAAATTGATTAATGTCTCTTGTGCAGTGTGGACGAGCTCCATCGTGTTGAAACCACAACCGATTTAAATTAGCAATGGGAATATCATCGAGATATTCACTGAAAGTTTGTCTGAGGAAGTCTAGATAACGTTCGCCATTGAGCGTCCCGGCATAGATGTACGGACCTAGAACTCGATCCTTCAAAATTCCAGCCCATACATTTAGACCAAACCGCACTTGAGGTCTCACTTCTCTAAAATTATGTTCATTGGTTTGTGACCAAACATGCTCGTTGTTCCTGTTGAAAACACCACAATTTGTGAAACGAGTTTCATCCGACCAAATAATACTATTCAAAAAGTTTCTGTCATCGCCCAATTTTTGCAACATCCAATTACAAAAATTTTGCCGTCTTTCGGCGTCTCCTGGATACAATTTATGAACAATTTTAACTTTATAGCATTTGAATCTGTTTTTTCTTAAAGTACGCCATACTGCAGTTTGCGACATATTCAATTCCTCAGCAATTTGTACTGTTGATTTTGATTGATTTGTATTGATCTGAAATATGGAGATGAGCCTAATTAACATTTTTTCAGTATTACCTACTTACCGCTTGAAGTATGTTTTCCTGTAACTCAATAGGAGTTTTGTTTCCATATTTTCTCCTTGGTTTTGTGAAAGATCCATATTCGCGAAGGTTTCTGTCCAAAAGTCTGAAATATGTGGGATGCGGCTGATGTCTTTCAGGGTACAGATCTAAATAATTTTCAGCGGAAAGATGAATGTTTCTATTATATCTGTAGAAAACGTTAACCATATCTCTTTTCTGCTCTGTGGGGAAACCCATTTTCAGTACTAACAGATTTTTCATCAAATACCAACGATAATTTCCAAGAAACTGTCAAAATATTGACAAGTGAGGTGAACTAAATATTTATTTTCCAAAGCATACTATGAGAACTCAAATGGTTTAATCATGATTGTTGTATATAGCAAGAGAATGCCCATGAATTTGCTGAAAAATATAGGTAGTTCGAAAAGTGAGTAACAATAAAATATTTCCAAATTGGTGTCTGAAGTATGAAGATTGCCATTCGAAGATTTTTTTCCAATGATTATATGCACATACACGTACTAGGAAGAATAAGTTTTCACATTTTCGCACATTGATCATGGGTTGCGTGAACTGAAATGTGGATGAATTCTTGAAGAAGACAATCTTCGTCGAATAATGTTGATTTTCTTCCAAATCCTATGCATTCTATACCTTATTCTATGATATATTTTTTTAAATTACAGCTGGAATTAAAAAAAAAATGTTGAAATTTTACTGGTAATAGTTCAATATTTCCAAAACACTTTGTAATTCAGATGAAAATACTACGTCAATATGAAACATGACTCTTGGCATTCAAAAAAATGCAATAAAAAATACAGGTCCGTATTTGAAAATTAAAAGTTGAGGGTGGCCCAATTTATACGATACCCTGTATATAATTTTTATTCAGATATTTGGAAAGGCTACAAAAAGTTGCTATGGCAAAGTGGCAAAATTTAAAAAAAATCTTCGTAAAATAAAAAGATATAGGCAAAAGAAGAATTTCGAAATTTTCGATTTTTCCTTTATAACTCCAGAACTGAAGAAGCTAGGTCAGATTTTTTTCATCCATATAATTAACCTCTGAAATACGCTACTTTGCCCCCATTTAACCAACCCTCTATCTCTTACCGTTATCGAAATCCCCATGCATAGACTCGAATTTGAATAGCCCTGTATATATATATATATATATATATATATATATATATATATATCTCTCTCTCTCTCATTATTTCAAGAGGCTGTAACCCAGAGCAATTATCGAAAAAGGAACTGTGGTGGACAGGTCCTGAATTTTTAATTGAATGTGAAAACGCATGGCCAAAAATTATAATTTGTTTATCAGAAAATCTTCCTGAAAACGGAACAAACAAGAATTAATTTTCATCTGTTATAATGATGAAAATATTTCCGAAAGATGTTCATCTTTCACAAAAACTCACAGAGTATTCACATACATGCTGCGATTCATCCATAATTCGAAAACAAAAAACAAACCCAACAGAATTAAGGGTGATGTGACAACTAACGAACTAGAAAGGGCCCTCTTCCTTCTGATTAAAATAGTACAATCAATCCACTACGCGAATGAAATTAAATGTTTGAAAAACAATAAAATTCTTCCCAGAACAAATAAACTCTTACCTTTGAATCCATTTTCAGATTCAAATGATCTATTGAGAGTTGGCGGTCGTCTTAAAAATGCTCCTATTTCTATGATGTAAAATATCCTATAGTATTGCCCCCCGGTCATAAGTTCACAAATATGTTGATAGAGTATGAACATAAAATATCACTGCACGCTGGTCCAGTAGCGGTTTTAGCTGGATTAAGAAAACGATATTGGATTCCGAACAGGAAAAATAAGGTGAGAGGTATAATAAGTGTATTCCTTGTTTCAGAGCAAAACCCCTTACTATTACACCCCTGATGGGCGATTTACCTAAAACACGATTGACACCTTTGTGGCCGTTTTCTGTAGTAGGAATAGATTTCGCTGGACCGATACTTGTGAAAATTGGTGAAGACATACATATGCATATTTATATGTTTCGCGACGAAGGCCGTTCATATTGAACTAGCTAGCGATTTATCAACTCCGACATTTTTAAACTGCCTAAAAAGATTCGTTTCTCGCCGAGGTCTATATTCTGAATTATATTCAGACAATGGCAGTAATTTCTTTGGTGCTGATAACGAATTCAAAGCAATCATTCGAGGAATAACAAATCTTGATCATACATATGAATTTCGCAATTTTTTATTAGAAAATCATATAAAATGGCATTTCAATACCCCCTTAAGGTGGGATTTCCTAGCGACGTCCAGCGTTCGCGTCCCGCCGCGACGTCTGGCCGTTAGTGACACATACAATGAATTTTCAATGCAACTGTTTTGTTTGAAGCGGCGCGATTCAGCGTCTGAACGGCCGGCCGTCGTCGGCCTCGTCCCGACTGCTCAAAAACATGTCAACGCGAACGCCGACACCAGCAGTAACATTATTTCAATGTGAAATAAGCGTGGTGGATATAGCTACAACGTGTCACAGAAATTTACCAATACAGACGACGAAATTTTGGTTAATCAAGTATGTGAATATCCCTGCCTTCATGACCATTCACACAAAGACTTCAAAGATTTTCAAATTCGGGAAAAAATGTGGAACGAAATTTGCACAGTTTATCCATGGGCTGCGAGTATTATATACAAAATTCTTTGTTTTTTTTACTTGGTTCAGAAAAGGTCATTTATAGATTTGAGTTTTGTGAATAGTACGGAGTCATGAAGTCAATTAGTTTCTTTGTGTTTTCCCATTAGATAATTGTCAGTTTATTCAGATAATTATTGTCGGTTCAGTATAGTCGTCATCATTCTCATTTCTCAGTAAGTCTCGTTCATGTCCTCGCGAATATCGCAATTCTTTATGCGAATAAAATGGCTATGGACATGGTTCTGCATCAACGATTGGTCCAGCATGACTGGCAGCCGTTTTATTCGCAGAAAAATTGCGAAATTTGCGAAGGTATACAATACTGTAACATTAATGCTGCTAGAACATTCCCATTCATTATGACAACAAACAATTTTCACTTATAAACTGCAGTCAACCAGAACACAAAACGCACTGGTGGTATAATTTCTTTACAAAAACGCGGACGCCAGACGCTTCAAGCAAATTCAACAATCGTCGCGGCCAGCCGTTACTGCTGAACGTCGATGCGGGCCGCGAACGCTAGACGTAGCTAGGAAATCCCACCTTTAGCACCCCATCAGGGCGGACTAAGGGAAGCCGCTGTTAAATCCGCGAAAAAACATCTGATCAGAGTGGTGGGTAATGCACACCTCACTTTTGAAGGTCTTTATACAGTGTTAAGTCAAATCGAAGCTGTTCTCAACTCTCTCCCTTTAAAACCATTATCAAATGATCCCTCCTATCTAACCTTCCTTACTCCTGCTCATTTCCTACTCAATAACTCATTGTTAGCTGTTCCTCAACGAGATGTTGCTGCTATCTCATCGAATCGACTCGATCACTACCGTCGACTACAACAAATTTTGCAACACTTTTGGAAACGCTGGTCGTCTGAATATGTAACATCCCTGCAACAATGCCAAAAATGGTTCATCAAATCACCAAACAGAATAAACATTGTAGACCTGGTTGTGGTAAAAGAAGATAACTCAGCACCTCTACAATGGAAAGTTGGCAGAGTATCAGAAATTCATCCTGGAAAAGATGACGTCATTCGAATTGTTATTGTTCGAAGGAAGAATGGTGTTATAGACCGAAGTGTTTCGAAAGTCAGTGTATTTCCAATTTATTCTGAGAACTGAATCACGTTATATTTTTTAATTGTTATTGATGTTCATTGAAAGCTTCGCATGTCAAGGCGGGCGGGATGTATAATTCCTTCACCTCATTTGGTTGTTATTTCATAACACTTAGTATGTTATTTTTCAAATATATGTATAATTATGTCGTTGCGAGGATACAAAAAATAATATATATATATATATATATTCGTACAACTAAACAACGAGATTTCATTCACATCTCTATAAAAAAACCAAAGTACAGTCCATTAAAAGCAATATCTACAAAAGGGGAGACCAACTTCTTCTAAAAACTCAAGAAGCGGACATATAGTCCCAACATATCTCTTCAAATAAAAAAAGTACAGGCTGCTATAAACATGTTTCCTGTGACACCCGTTGTGGTCGAAGATGATCGAATTTCCTCTAATTTATTGTTTGACAAATATTATTATATAGTGGATCGATCGACAAAACACTGATCAATAATTGAACGTGAAAGAATGTTCGTTCAGCATTCTGATAAATGCAGGAATGTGCTTTACTCGCGTTAGTCTTTCATTCGTGAGATAGCATTAATGAATCAGTAATTAAAATTGGAGGTTGAATGATCTTTGAGTATGATGTATTATTATGTAATTTTAATTTTCTCTTATACTTTGAATGTTTATAGAAAAACTCGAATCAAATCTGAAAATAAAAATTCGAGAAGTCTTCTGAGTCTACAGTTTTCCAACTGATGTTCCTTGACATTTTCCAGTATGGTACAACCCCAAAATTGGTTTATAGTTTTAAAAAACTGCTATAACTGCGGGAAAACCGTACTCATACAGAGGAGCTGCTGAGAGACATCCAGAAGTCCAATGGAAGTTCATGGTGGTAAACAACCAACGAAGCGAGATCGAATTCTTCGAGCTCCGGAAGAGAACAACATGATTGATCCATCAGATTCCTTAGGACAACCATGCCAGAATTAGATTTTTCTCCTAATAACTACTTATATTTCATTTGTATTTTAGGATACAACTTTTCTAAAATATAGTGCCGCGTCAAATTGATTTAGCTACGTACGTACGAGATTTTATCCGAAAGATAAAAACAAAAATTCCTCAGGAAAGGATGATGTTTCATTGAAAATTACCGTACAATGTATTGAATATTTTGGCAAAACTTCATTCAATGGTATATTTCCCTCTTATTTGAAAGTTGCTGTAGTACTACCATAATTTAAAGGAGGTAATCCTGGCATTCCAGCAAATTTTAGACCTATTTCTCTACTTACGACTTTAGCAAAAATGATCGAAAAAAGAATCAGAGCTTTTTCGTAAAAAATAATATTCTTTCGTACAAAACAGATTGGGTTTAGAGCCAATAGAAGCACTGATGATGCAATATTTTCTCTTCCTCTATCTTCAAATGAATAATGGTGATTTTGCTGCAGCAGTATTTTATATTTGTCGAAGGCATTCGACTGCGTCAACCATGGCATATTGTTGTAAAAACTAGAATTTTATGGTTTTAGAGAGAACATCTCATTGTGGTTTGAATCGTATTAATCAGGCCGAGGGCAAATGGTAAATTTCAATCTAATAAGAGTATCATAAGGGTATGTTCTTGGCCGATTGCTCTTTTTACTGTACGTCAACGACCTGGCCAAAATATCTATTGGTGGAGAGTTCACAATCTTTGTAGATGACACGTCTATCCTTTGGCATAATAGGAACCTAAATACACTGCAAAACAATGTTGAAAATGATCAGAAAGAAGTTAAAAAATGGTATGATCCAAACCTATTAACCTTTAATGTCTCAAAAAGTAACATTATAACGTCCAAATACAACATAGAGCAGATTTTTCTTGATAACCAAACCATTGTATCCAAACAAGTGAACAAATTTTTAGATCTACAAATTGATAATAATTTGAAATTTGATTATAACACGAATTACTTGGGCAAAAAATTGTCCTCAAACTTATATGCCATTAGAAAAATCTATAAATATCTGACCTCAGATCAGTTAGAATTGCCTATTTTGCACTTTGTGAATACCACTTTCGTTGCGGCTTATACTGGGGTGCAGGCTCCTGGAACTCTTCCAACGCTATATTTATATTCCAAAAGAGGGCTCTCAGCTACATTTGTCGAACTGAAGTCAAAGATTCCTGAAGGCCATTGTTCAAAGAACAAAGAATTTTGTCCTTAGCATGCCTATTTGTTTTCAAAACAGTCTGTTTGATTCGTAAAAAATTCAACTAGAACAGAGGCCAGGTAGCCGAGTGGTTAAAACGACATTGTTTCAATCACTTTGGCTGCCAGTCGGCGATGGTTCAAACCATGGCGACTTCAAATTTTTCTGATGGCCCGAGAAAGCGCTAGGAATCGCACATAAAAAAGTAAGACCTCGTTAATCCTTGGCTCGCACAAGTTTCGACTTCTGAGGGCTGCCGTAAGGGGACGACAGCTGGTTAACGGAAAAACCAATTTTAACAACAGTTATGATTTAGTCAGTTTATGCAACCCGTCTCACCTATAACATCTTTCAATCCCCGCATCAACACAAATGATTTGACTACCTTCCACTTACCATCAGAAAATTGAAAGGAAATATTAAGTATCGAAGAGATGTGAAAAAACTTCTTCTTCAATAAGAATTTTTTTCTACGACAGTGCGTAAACTAAGCTTTTACGCACTGCAGACAGTGCGTAAAGTAATGCTTTTCCGCACAAGTGCGTAAAAAAATCACCTTTGTCCTTCATTGACCCAAAATAATAAAATATCAAAGCGTTCTGTAATTATGTATTGGAACTAGTTTTTGAATTAGTTGCGGTACTTTGAGCTAGGTAGCAGCACCAGGCAGCGAAGGTAATGTACGAAGAGGTTCACAGACTGTTTCCTAGGAAGCAGCACCTGTTGTATTATTCCATGCGCAAACACGTGTTTTTTTCGCCTCTTAAACTTCCAACTGAGGATACTGTGCTACATCGTCTGCAAGTTTGGTGAGTACCTATTTAAGAGCACATTATAATGATTGAGACTGTGGAGTGATTGCCACTTTGGTCGACAGTTGACATATTGGGTTTTACAAAAAAAATTATAATTTTGATCCATTGACGTCAAAATTAAAACCTTCATTGGCCCAGCAAGTTTTTAGGCCAATCCCTGAAGAAAAAAGGTAATGTGTGCAAGGATCTCAGTGACAACTATAGTCTCGTGTCATCAGGTCACAGCGACATGATTATTACAATTGATGAGGAACAGGAACTGGATATGGTTGTTGATGAAAACGATGTTCAGGTTTAATCCAGTTCAAGCAACATTAATCCTTTTGTAAGCAGTCCAGACGAAAACTGGAAGAAGAAACTGCAAGAAGGAAATTTTCTTACCATTGGACCATTGGAATGGTCGGCTGTATCCAGGGATGGTGACAGAAGATGGTGCAGTTGTCGAATGCATGGAGCACTATGAAGTTTTGGAAGTGGTCCAAAGAAAAAGACTCGTTCTTTTATGAATGGAACGAAATTGAAAGACTTATTGTACCCCCAAAACTAGTCAAAAGAGACATTTTCATCGTCAATAGTTTGTAATGCTCAATTTCTTGAATTGTTTGCGAGTTCCAATAGTTGTAACCTTTTTGCACATTGAAATATAATTTATTTTGTTCAGAAATAAATTATCTTCCAAACCCAAGTTCTTCTTTGGCCCTAGCTCGCTGTACAGCGCTTAAAAGTAGGTAAAAGTATATTGGGCCAAAGTTACCTTGTCATAAAGGAAACATTGGCCCAACAGAAAAAAAAATTTCTCTGGCAGCCGACATAAAATAATTGCAAAATCTCTTTACTGACGAAATTTATAATAGACCAGTTGTATAAAAAAAAATACTGGAGCTTGATAGTGGTAAAAATTGCAAATTCATCGACAGATGAATTTAATTTTTTTTCAAAGTGGGCCAAAGTAGCCCGTGTTTACGGTAACGAAATAAAAAAGTTTATGCACGAAGCCGCGCAGCGGCAAGTGCATAAATTTCATGAGTGCGTAATGGGCTTACAACTCGTGTAACGTACTATACTTTTTCTACGCCCATTAATTTTAACGTTATGCTTGTGTCGCCAATCCATTAATTTTTTATAGATAATTTCGTACCTTTCTTTGGATTTTAGCGGTAACAAATTATGTGTGGCAGCTTGAGCTTTTTCTAAAATCTTCGGTGGAGTGCTCATAATTTCATCACTTTCACTACTATCAGACATATTCGTAGATAAAGTTGAGAAAACGTTCGGATACAATTATATTTTGTTCAAGAAATTAACAATATAAATGACATAACATTTATTTTCATAGCATGCTACTTAAGAAAACGTGTCCTATTTTTAAAGAAATTGTATAACGTGCTTTCTACATTTAGGGGCATCACTCGAGGGGGAAGTAACTAGCCATTTTTTGTACACCTAATGAAAATAATGCAGTAATTAACTCTAATGAAAAATAATTACCATTAATGATGTTATACTATTCATCGGAAAATCACTGATTAAAATCCGCGTCTGCTCAGCGATCACCGAGGCGATCACTTACCGATTGTCAGACGGCATAAATTTGCCAACTTGGAACCGAAAAAAATCATATCACGGATCCCCAGAAACATAGATTTCGATTTAATGTTGAATATGAAATGATTAATGAAGTAATGAAAATGTTATGATGTACACCTAATGAAAGAGTTACTTCCCCCTCGGCATCACTCTTTCAAATTTACCTATAGCTAAATTATTATAATTAGTAAAACTCAAAAAATTGTAATGTTGGAATTTTTTTAAACATATTCATTGAATAACAGCTATTTACTACTACTAAATAAAATTGAATTGCCAAAACCTACTATAAATCCACACTAATTATAACTACTCTCCGTTTATGCATTTATATCTGGAAAATATCCAATTTAGTCTGTATGCTTAGACCTAGTCTTAATGTGTTTTTGTTTTATATATCCATTGTACAATTGGTTATGTTTATACATATATTGATATATTTTAATATTTTAATAAATAAAAAATAATAATAAACTATTTCAACTACTAGAATAAAATATAAGAATACTATATCCACATTAGGCAGTAGAGAAGGGCATATTTTGACTTTGGTCAGAATCATTCGCTTTTGTGATGACTAGTCTCCGGCAAACCTTTGAATTTTGGTCAAATTCCTCCTAATTACAGGGTCGTTTGAGCAATAACACTGTCTATATCAACTATGATAGTTACAACTATGGAATCAACGAGCTATGAAAGCATCAAAACACAAATTTGAAAACACCACGAGCTGGAGAAATGTATCAAAAAAATCTTTTGTCGTTGATTTAAAATGAAAAATTACTGCCTATCATTGGAATCCTAAATATATCTCGCTAATGCTAAAAGTTTTTATGTTTTTTAATTGACTACCTAAATGTGTGCAAATAGACCAAATGAAGTCTTACGTAAATAAAAATTTGATTGTAATTGAGCTCACTCCTGAATACCCAAAATTAAATAATTTTTTTAAATTTTATACTTTTTTAATATGCCTAAATTGTTAAAGTGTTTGTGTGTTGTATAATGTTACAAACGGTGTGATCATTAATTCTTTATGCAGCAGTCATAAGTCATAAGGGAGAATATTCGTTAATAAGTAGTGG
This sequence comes from Chrysolina oricalcia, assembly GCA_944452925.2. Lineage (NCBI taxonomy): Eukaryota > Metazoa > Arthropoda > Insecta > Coleoptera > Chrysomelidae > Chrysolina > Chrysolina oricalcia. The sequence goes on from OX101810.2 coordinate 1,003,618, forward strand.
AACCGTTCAATCCAACCTGCCATTGACCAACATTCTTATGACTGTTACAAGATGTTGCACTCCGTAAATTGTAGTTGGAGGTGAAGGAGTTTGGACAGTTGTGGTTTTCAATTATTGTTATTGTCATTTTCTGAATCAGTTTGAAATACACAATATTTTTGAACTTACAAACTGTTCATATAATAATGACTTATGAATTAAAGCTGCTGCATACATGCACCATATTATTTTATTTTATTTTTACAACTCAGTTTTTGGCAAGCTTTGTCAAAGTCATTAATTTTGTATGACAATGATTCTGATTAATTCAAACATCTCCAATATGTATGGTGGCCGTATACCAAATTAGACAAAGTTATTATTGGAAATTTTTACTCAGGTGAGTGATTATATTGAGCCTGGAGGATCATGTGCCCTGAGTAGATAAAGTGAGCCAATGACGACCTCAAGACCATTCGTCCGGCTCTTAAGATCACTGCCGTCTTTAGGCAAGCCGGTATAATTCTAAGGTTCGAAATTATCGAATGCATCATTCCGAAGACCACTTTACTCAGAACCACAATTTTAACAGAGTTTGTGTAGAACGTGCAGAGTTCAGAGAGCAAATCTTGATAATTTGTTAGTTATTTCTCGTCTTGTCGGGTAATATTCGTTTCGCCAAAACATATGGCCAGTAATTTTGAATACAGAAAATAATCACAAATAATCCTGATTCGATAACACTTCTTGTATGTATGTATTCAACACACGATTGAGTTTTTTTTTAACTTCTGTCTTAACTAGTATAGAATATTCAGAGATTGAACAATTCAAGAACATTTTCTGTACGACTTTGTATTGGGGAATAATTCAAACAATCTAATAGTCAAAATAATTATTGTTTGTAAATAAATATCAAATGCAAAAGTAACTGGATGTCAAATGCCACCACTTTTGTAATTGAACATCCAATTACGTCAATTGATATCTACAATTGGGAAAAAGTACGATTTATGTGTGTATCACACTTAAAAATTATTCAGTGGAATTTAAAAAGATATTTGACCCTATTGGTATTTAACTATAAGTAAAATACCTATTGAGCACGATATTAGATATTGCACCACCTTGTATAAGTAACTCACGAAACATCAATTCTGTTCATCTTCTTAATTCGTTATCAAACTCCCGTATAAAGTTTGTAATATTGAGAATATTTCAAAAACAATTCTATTTCAATTAAATTGGAATATCCATTAAAAGTTCGATGATCTGCTGCAGATGGAACATTCTCTGTATCACCTTGTACCACAATGTGAATGAATTACAGTTGTTCATCAGGTTTCGTCTATATCCTTGATATTGAAGGTGCCTCATAACGAAAAAAATAGTTAATACATTCCCAAAAACTGTACGTGCTCACGTGACCTATTGTTGAAAAATTCGAGATCTGCAATATATCCAGATATTTCAATTCAAACAATTTTCATTCTGTTGGAAATGGACACTCGGTAAATATTTTGCTAAGTAGGGTATACCACAGATTTCAAAAACAAAACTGAAAAAATGGCTGTCTCCCTATCCTTATTTTCACTCCCATCAATTTTCTTCCTCTCAACACAATTACTGTGAAGTTACAAATCTTGTTTCTCAAAGCATCCTGAAGCCAACTCTGCCTCATACTCTCTCAAGATTCAGATATATAAATGATTAGAGGGTTGTTCTTATCATTCTGTGTTGAAAATTCTTCGCGACAAAATGGTGAGTACCTCACTTGGCTTTTTTAGTTTTCTTCGCGTTCTTGACCAGTCATGGTTATATTCGGAGGCTTCTTTGATTGTTCTTACCGGACTTTTTGGTTTGCGGTAACTTTTAACGATTCAAGCTTGACGGAATGAGCAAGTGACAGTGTGTGGTCGAATGTTGAGAGGTGTTAATAATTTGTGCAACAGGCAATGTCAAAGATTCAACAACTCTATGCTTTTCAATTTTTTTTTTTTGAAATGCATTGTATCTACAGAAGCAATGTTTTGTGGAAAAGGTAATTCCAGTATTACTCAGGCACAGCTTTTTCTCCAACGCTCGTAAAGGTAAAGTTGGGTAATTTTTTGTGGTATAACTACCATCAGCAAATTCGCGTAAAAAAAAGTTTGGTCTCATTTTCAACTGATGTCACATTTTATAAAAATTTCATTTATTCTAAATGTGGAGGTTTCGTACGTAATATCTGAAAAGTTTTCCGAAAATAGACAAAATATCTTGCAGGATAATTAGAAAGAAGATTTTTTGAAATTATTATTCGTCCTCAAATCTGAGTTGTATCAAACTGTTTCAATTTTTTGTGCGTTAGTATTTCAGTTTTCCACTAGGCAACACTAGTATTGCAAAATATAGCTCAGAATCGCACTATAAAGATAAGGCCCTTGTCATTCCTACAACATTATCCAATACAAACAATCAACACAGTTCTTAAAAATACATATAAATATATCTACACTGTGCCGGTTAGATAATAATTCAAATAAAAACGTGAAAATATTGCTGTTGTGTATAAAATAAAATTATCTTGCAAAATATATTAGGGATTGCTTCCCATCAACAAATATTTTTCAGAGTCATTTTGAAAGAATTGTCAAAGCTTGCAGTTTTTATTTTATAGGCAACTCATTGATTGCTCATCAGCCTTTGATAAAAATGCAGTTTAGAATAAATCTTTTGTGAAATTGAGGAATGTGGAAATCTCTTCTAGATCTCGTTTCATAGTGGTGATATTCAAAATTATAGTTTACTTTATCTTTCAAGGAGTCTGGTACACTTCATTACTTAATTATTTTTGATATTTGATGTTCATTCAGTAAATACAAAATAGTTTAGCAGTAAATGGAATGAAGTATAATATGTAATCCTTTTGGTCCATTGATTCAGATATCTGATATCTTGAACATCTATATAGGGTGTCCGGTAAACCTTGTACAATATTGAAGCTGGTGATAGACCAGATCATGACTGTTCAGAATATCACTACCTCACCTTGGATTTTTTAATGCCATGTATACAAATTGGGACGAATTTAAATATATTTGCTGCTGAAGATTACTGATGAATGATGCTTTCAGACGTACGAAACAGTTTTTCAGAAAACAATACAATTTTTAAAGAAATGAGGGTAAAATGACAGATTTGAGTTACACCAAATTTTTTAACAACAGTTTGACATTATTGTTTGAAAAAACATAACCAAGTGAAACTGTATATTCATTAAAAAAGAATGCCCATTTTGTCCAGGCTTTACGATGGTATAAAACACACGATCATTATTTTTGGAAAGAGTAGAATTTCGATTATATTAGAGTGTGATGTTATTCTGAGCTAAAATCAACTCCATTAGACTTTGTCAGTAAGGTCTTTTATTTTTATCATATCAAGATGAAATGGTTAAATAATTATGAGTAATAACGAATCAACTGCTTAGAAGCATTCAATGAGATGTAATGAAGTAAATACTAATTCAACGTTTTTTTTTTTTAATCAACATACACTATACCACAATAACGATTATTCAACATCGCACTGAATAATATTACAGAAATGTTATTTTCCAACCACTCGCACGAATAGACGAGATATTTTCAAGAAGAACCTTTTCAAATGCGTTATAGGTTATAGCCCCCAAATCAGCGATTCTATGAGCGGCATTGTGCAATCGGATATGGTTCTGCATGAAGCGCTGCTGCAGCAGTAGCACTACCTCCACATTCACCATAAATGTAGTGCATATGCGCATATTCTCGGGGAGTATAACGTATGTACGGCATGACAAAGAAATAAATACCACTGAATGAAACAAGCGTAATAATTTTAAAAAACTACGATAGAAGTCACAAGTTGTTCAAACAAAAGTTTTTGATTTTCGACAAGGATTCATCTTTTAAAAAAGTTTGCACTTATTTGGTTACACCCTGTATATCTGTCGGTCTCTGAAACTTCGTTGGAATCTGGATGTTGGACAATTGCGACATTTATCACAAGAATTCGTATTAATCGGTGCCATGTCGGATAATCGACATTTCAATTCGATAATTTTATTAGGCCTAATTACATGAAAAGTTAATTTTATTGACATACTATTTAATGCTACCAAGCAGTCTATTCTTTATTATTAATATTTATTTCCTCATTTTATCTTGATAAAATCTAAATAAAATAATATTTGGGCGTAAGTATAAAAGTTGATCAAATAAATGAATATTTTGGAACCTTTGGTGTAAATACAATTCAAGAAAAAATAAAATACCCGAACACCAAATCTTCGTCACAATCTTAAAATCTTAAAAGCTTACTTTTAGCTCCTGAAGATGCTAACTTTGTTGGCGAAACGCGCGTCGAGTGTGATTGTGATGTAGTTTTGGTGTTGGGTAGTTTCCATTTTTTCTTGAAGTTGATAGAAGCCTAGATTAAAACCACGCCTAATTCAATGGAAACCACTTCTTCCAATAATAATTATAGTTTGTTTCATACCATGGTAGAGTCTGGACAAAATGAGCATTCTTTTGAAATGAATGTCCACTTCCAATTGGTTACGTTTCTTTCAGATAATAACGTCAAACTTTTTTTAAAAAAAACTGATGAAACTCAAATCTGTCATTTTACCCTCATTTCTTGAAAAATGTTTTCACTTTCTGAAAAACTGTTCTGTGCGACTAAAAGCATCACTCATCAGTAATCTTCAGCAGCAAAGACATTTGGATTCGTCCCAATTTGTATACATGGCACTCAAAAATCCAAGGTTAGGCAGCGATTTTCCAAAAATTTGTAAAATGCCCATTATCTCGAAAACGGTGATATTTTTACTGAAGTGAAATTCCGATATTCTGAACAGTCATGACCTGGTCTATCACCAGTTTCAATATTGTACAAGGTTTACCAGACACCCTATATAGATAGCTCACTTCAAAAGATAGTGTTTTTATTAAATAGTCTGCATCTTCTGATATAATCAATTATATTACTAAAATATTTGATTTTTTTTCCTGCTCGATTATTTCACTACCAATGTTTATTTCCATATTCTTTATTTATTCTTCTTATATCTTTATTATAATTTCTTCCATTAGCAATAAGAATGAATTTAGTTTTATAATTCAATATGTGATAAGAATAATTGCTCATCTAGGATGCAGGGAGTCATGCAGAAATGCATTCAAATAACTGAATATTCTGACAGTCGCCAGCACATATACAGGGTGTACTAAATGATGTCATCAATTTCAGGTGGTGATTCCTTGTAATATTTTATTAAAAAAAGTTCATATACACGTATGTCCTAACTTCCTTTTTTTTTCTAGTGACGGAGTGTCAAAGTTTTAATAAAAATTCGGTTATTTATCAATTACTCAAAAGTGTTTTCGCCGATTTTCATGAAACATGGTGTGCTTATTAGCAATTACAAGGGAGTTGTTTTCATGTGGTTAGATTTTGAACTCTTTTTCATAAAATATGACAAGGAATCACCACCTGAAATTGATGACATCATTTAGTTTATACCCTGTATATAAGAATCTTGTGCATATGTATTTAGGCATAAACCAATCTTTCAACCATATCAACATGACCACAATACTCGTTCCAAGGGTCTTCTGGTATCAAATGCTCATTGTATGAAAAAAGTGTAGATTTTAATGGCTGTAAATTCTACAATATTCTTCCTGAAGATATCAAGGATTCTCCCAGTTCTCATGTGTTGAAATATAGGCTGAAGAAACTGCTGATTCACACGAACTGTTATACCTTTCAGGAATTTATCGAACAACTATAAATTATAGACTGAGCAAAAGCTCACACATATTCATAATTTAGATGACTTATCATCTTCAATGCTATGATAATAAATTACTCAATTAATTTTATATTTACTTAATTACTTGTTAGTTCTGTCCGACTACATTTTTACATTTTTATATTTATAATCTTAGACATATGCTTTTGACGACTCTTCTCCAATAATTATTATTGTACATTGTAACAGTATTGCAATAACTGTACTTTTCAATTTGAGAAATAAAGATATTATTATTATTATCATTACCGGTCATTTTCAGTAGATTTCCATAGCACCATTCTTGTATTTGATATATCGAATTGTAAAGAGCTTCAATCGAAAGCATTGGATCTAATATTGAGAAATAAATAGAAGTGTCATCAGCAAACGAATGAATTTTACAATTTCCTGCTGCTTCAACAATATAATCGATGCACATTAGGAACAATATGGCCCAAGAACACTTCCTTTAAGAACCCCATAACCATTTTCTATGTCAAGTCTCTAGAAGACTTCTGTGGGGTGACAGAAAGATTTTTTTTTCAAACTCTTCTTGACCTGGATAATATAAATCATCTATAACTTTTTAAATAAAAAACATCTATTTTGTTATTAATTTCAGTCGCTATAGTTATTCACGGTATATTCAGTGTAATTTTCAAGATTTCGTTTCAAATTTCAGACTCAAACACACGCAACGCCTCTATGCTGACTCTAGATTTTTTCTGGTGATTTTCAATGATTATTTGTAAAAGTTTCGTAATTTTCCATGAGGTTCTTCTTAGTAATTTTTTTCCATACAGAAACGGTATTATATTGTTTAATTTAAAAAACCAAGTAATTAGTTTCTACACTATAGTGTAGCATTCTATTGTTTTGAAATACTTGATAAGAATATGATAATAATATTCAGTTATTAAAGTTCTCCTGTGCTTTCTATTGTGTATTCCATTGTGTTTCATCTAAAATTCAAACTTCTAACTTTTTCATTCGGCTCGACAATACCTTTTTCGCGTCGAAATAATTATTGTTTTTTTCTAATAGCTTCATGAGACTACACGTTTTATTTGTCAAAAGTTATTTAACGGCTGTAACGTCATCATAAACAACTGAAACAGGATTTGCCTTTTAATTTTCATGTTTTACGTTTTTGTTTCGAAAAATGTACTTATCATCGCTGCAGTCATTAGGTTTCTTATTTATGTTGATCATTTCAATGTTTCTTTCTTTTTCGAATTCAAGTTTTACTGGTATATTCAAGCGAACCAAAAAAAAGTATCAGGTCATTCTAATAATGCAGAATGATTCAATAGAACATTTTTTTCTTGAATTAACAATTTTTCTTTACATTCAAATCGGTTTCTTTGGGATACGGCACAATTTTTAGCTGCCAGTTTACAAAAAGAAGTTATAATGAACAAAAGTTGTTGTAACTTTAAACAGCGGAACTACCATTGATCAAATATTTGTAGATATAAATGAAAAGGGAACTTGCTGTGTGGTTGACAACTTCTACTCAGATCATAGAACAATATTGTATGAATTTCCCTTGCATCAAAACAAAAATGAAAAAAGTCATATGAAAAACGATACTACTCGCGAGAAGCTATACAAAATTTTGAAACAGTTCTTATTTCAGAGAATTGGACAGATTTAAATGATATGAACGGTGTGCATGATGCTTTCGATTATTTTCATTCAGTTTTCATGTATCATTTCAACACGCATTTTCCAAAAGGGAGAAAAATATGGAATAAAAATAATAGTAAGCCTTGGATAACTGAGGAAGTTCGTTATCTAATTTCAAAGAAAAAATATAGAGTCCTAGTGGAAAAAACTAAAAGGGAACATTAACAAAATAGAATCTCGGACAATCCTGCAAAAACATGCGGAGTATGATTACTGAGTTGTCAAACAAATCTAGAGTCTTCCAAAATATAAAAATAAAAATTTCCGAGTATCAAGATCGACGATAACAGCTATAGTTTCCTTTTATAATACAGTGGGGGAATATATTGAAGGCGGTGAATGTCCTGCTGCTGTCTTTTGTGACCTAAGCAGGGCATTCGATTGTATCAATCACGAAAAATTGTTGGCGAAATGGGAAACATTTGGTATGAGAGGAGTGGCAAATACTTGGATATCATCCTTTATACAAAATCGTACACCGTATGTCAACATTACCCGAAACAATGATATCGTGTCTCAGAGTTTTGATTCACAGTTGAGAACTACTGAGAGGGGAGTCCCCCCAGGGTTCAATATTGGGCCCTATACTATTCACTCTTTATGTGAATGACATTGATCAGAGTATTCACGCTGGCAAGTATACGGCCTATGCAGACGATTTCTGATTAATAATATCAACTCCTACAACATCAGAAACAGAAAAGTTAGGCACTGGCGTGATGCAAAAAATTACTAACTATTTCAATGAGAATGACCTCTACTTAAATGTTGATAAAACAACATTATACCGATATCATAATAGGCAAAATACATGTAACTCAATACAAATCAATGTGAATGGTAGGTTATCTAGCTATAATGGGACCATAAAATTTCTTGGTCCTCATATTGAGGAGTACCTTGACTGGAAAGAACAATGCGGACATATTGTCTCGAAACTTCATTCTATGAACTACGTATTCAGGAACATGAGAAATATTTTAAGTAAAAAACAGTTAATAACTCTTTATTATGCTTATGTTGACTCTCACCTCAGATATAGTATATCATTGTGGGGTATGTCTACTACGATATCAGAAGTGTTCATAGCTCAAAAAAAGATTATTCGTTGCAGAGCACGAGTGCCTTACTCTCATCCATGCAAACAATTGTTTCTAAACTTTGGAATATTGAGAGTGCCATGTTTATATAGGTACAGGGTGACCCAGGGGTGTGTGCATGGTCCATAACTTTTTTCTATGGAAGCAATCGACTTGATTTTTTTTTCAATCGATAGATTCAACAATGAGTACATTCTGAAAATATTTTCATTAATATACAAGATGTTTCAAAATAAAATAAACAACTACGTTCAATTTTTTTAAATGGCAACCCTCCTTTTTTATTCCATTTTTGGATTCGCCACTAAATTGTCAACATAACGCACCCTGGTTTCATATACCTATCTGCAATAGTTTTTGACTTATGCCAATTTATGTGTCAAAATCGCGTCGTGCATGGACCCACAGAAAAATGCATAACTTCAGAACCTTTCAAGATAACTCAACCTACTTTTTCCCAGACTATTCCTCAAGCTTCAGAGCATCTTTTGAAATGCTGGGAAACTTGAAGTCGATGTTCCATCGCCTACTACGATTTTTTTCAAATGACGGTTTACAAATGGCAGTAACTCGATTTTTTCAAATGCAACACCCTGTATTTTATTACACCATTACATGGCATTTTCTAAGAGCTTTTCGTCAATATAGCATTTGTGGGGTCTACTTTGTGTAGTTTGCGAAATATGTTGAAAATAAGAAATGTGGATGATTTTTGAGGAATCTAGTAGGCTGCTTTCGTAAAATTTGACATCCTTGTACTGTCAATAATTGTACACGTAAAATTGTTGAAAATGAATTTCACGCGAAGAATTAGTGAATATGGTCTACTGTATTGTCGAAGCTGACAGAAATCCTTTATTAGCAAGCAGAATCTACCATGAAAAATATCTGGACGCAAGAATTCCACGGGTGTCTTCATTCCAAAAGTTAAGAGGTCGGTTTGAACTCAGTGGTAGTGTGTCTTATACTCAAAAGGAAATTGTTGGTGGTCGAATTGATGAGGAAAATGAGTTGCAAGTTTTATTGATGCCACAGGAAAATCCTCACGTAAGCACTAGGGAAATAGCAGCGGAAACGGATATTTCCAAATTAGTGTGAACAGAATAATATTGTTTTGTAACAAGTAGTGTTCAGTGATCGAAACTGTAAACATTTCTCTTGAAAATGCCAACCACTCGTGTTGGCGAAACGTCGAGTTTTTCTCTAAATAAACGTCGGCCTAAAAACCCGAAAAACCATCATTCATACAACATGCATTATTATGCAGTCGAAAATCCTCACTGGTTGAGGACCCTTGACCACCAACAGCGATCGAAGGTCGCTTAATGTTTGGGGAGGAATTATTGGAAATCACAGTATTGGTCCCTACTTCTTCGACAATGTGCTAAATGGTGAAAGATATTTATGTTTCCTTCGCGAACATCTTCCGAGAATGTTAGAAGAAGTGGATTTGAATACCCGAAGAACCATGTGGTTGCAGCACGATGGTGCGCCGGTGCATAACCATAGTATAGTTCGAGAAATCGTTGGGTAGGCCGAGGAGGTACTATTCCTTGGCCCGCACGATCCCCAGACCTTACGCTCTAGATTTCTTCCTTTGAGGGTACGTGAAAGAAAGGGTTTTCAGAGATCGTCCGACAACTACAGATGATATGAAAAATAGGATCACGGAAGCCTTCCGTTCAACTAATGGAGCAATGCTTGCTAGAGTTCGGGACTCATTCGCAAGAAGACTAGCAGCTTATGTGTAACATGATGGGGACCTATTTGAGCATTTATAAGTGGCCTTTCCCCAAATTTTTTACATGGTTTATTGTTAATCACTCTTTCCTGTTATTGTAACTATTACAAGAATTATTTTCTTTGTAATGTACTTCTGTTTATATTACAATTTCAAAAACATATTCTCTCCATAATTTTAAGAAGTGTCAAATTTTACGAAAGCAGCCTACTAGATTCCTCAAAAATCATCCACATTTCTTATTTTCAACATATTTCGCAAACTACACAAATGCTATATTTACGAAAAGCTCTTAGAAAATGCCATGTATTGGTGTAATAAAATACAGGGTGTTGCATTTGAAAAAATCGAGTTATTGCCATTTGTAAACCGTCATTTGAAAAAAATCGTAGTAGGCGATGGAACATTGACTTCAAGTTTGCCAGTATTTCAAAAGATGCTCTGAAGCTTGAGGAATAGTCTGGGAAAAAGTAGGTTGAGTTATCTTGAAAGGTTCTGAAGTTATGAATTTTTCAGTGGGTCCATGCACGACGCGATTTTGACACATAAATTGGCATAAGTCAAAAACTATTGCAGATAGGTATATGAAACCAGGGTGCGTTATGTTGACAATTTAGTGGCGAATCCAAAAATGGAATAAAAAAGGAGGGTTGCCATTTAAAAAAATTTAACGTAGTCGTGTATTTTATTTTGAAACATCTTGTATATCGATGAACATATTTTCAGAAAGTGCTCGTTGTTGAACCTATCGATTGAAAAAAAAATCAAGTCGATTGCTTGCATATAAAAAAGTTATGGACCATGCACAGACCCCTGGGTCACCCTATATATATATATATATATATATATATATATATATATATATATATATATATATATATATATATATATATATATATATGAAGCATGTTTGTATGTTTTCCGTAACAAGGAAATATTCACTCTCAATGATGATATACATTTTCAGTCAGTCAAGTTAAAGTTGAGCTATCAATCTCTAAATTACATGGGCCCTAGATTGTTCAATAATCTACCACCTCATATAAAAATGAATAACAGTTTATGTGTATTCAAAAAATCATTGAAACTGTTTCTCATAGAAAAGTGTTACTACTCAGTTCCTGAATATCTCAGTGAATGTTAGTAGCAGTTCAATTTTAAGTTTTAATTGTGTTGTTTTTAAGTTCTTCAATTTCAGTAATGTGAAAACTTGTAGGTATACAATTTTATAATTGTACCTTATACTTTCTGATAGACAGAAATAACTCAATAATGAATGTTGGTAGTTGTTGAATTTTAAATTTTAATTGTTGTGTTTTATTTTGTAAGTTTTAATTATTTTTCACTGTTGATTCATTTTTTGATGATCAGAAAATTCTTAAAAAAATGTAGTTCATATTGTTTACAAAATCATTATAAATAAATGCGTTGTTTATAAGATAATTCAATTTTTTTAAACCTAATCTTTGATGCAAATTATGACTAAAAAAACAATTATTCCTTAAAAAAATGTTATTGATTAAAAACGGATTTAATTAACAATTAAAAATTATAAGTAAATTATTTTTCTCATAAATAACACTTGGTTGTTTTTGTTTCATTATGAACAAAAATAAAAATCATATATCTATAGAAAATTAAGTAATTGTTTATAAAAAATTGTTTATTACATAAAAAATGAAAAAAACATTTTTTTTCGTTATCAAAGAGCAAGATAAATTATGATTGAAAAAAAAATGTAATTTGCTTCAAAATTTATTTAAAAAAAAAAATTTTTTAAACAACGCATTTGTTTATAACAATTTTGTAAACAATAGAAAACAAAAATCTTTAAGAATCATTTTCATGTGTGATCATAAAAGAACGGATCAATAGTAGGTAATATAAAGAAAATTAAGAAATTTTAATGAATAACCAAGCTTTTAAACCTAAGTAAATTGTTGATAACAAGGTGAAAAATATATTTTTTTTATTTTTCTGAAAGAAATCTCTTCTGCGACCTTCAAAAAATAATTCCAAAAAAGGAAAAAAAACAGTTCTGTCATTTAACAATTATTGCACTTGCAATGTTCATGTTCAAGTCGGAAACAATTGTTAATTTACAAAGAGAAAAATCGCGATAAATTTTTTTCGTCCACTGATTATTGTTCATTTATGTATCTAGTAGATGCCTGAATTTTTTTAATTCCTAATTTTCATTTTCAAAAAGTTTAAACAATATTTATTCATTGAAGGTTCAAAATGGTAGGGGCTTCTGTTTTCGGCCGTATTTTCAAACTTCTGTGAAAATTATGAATATTGCTCTCTGATATTCAAAAATAGCACACTTTTGAAATTTAAAAGTTATCGAAACTTATGAATTTTTGACGAAAAACGAAATAATGGTAGAACTGGAGGTGAGAGATCGATAATGTTAACTTTTTTCTTGAAAAAGGCATTATATCTCTCTTCAAACGATAATATTTCTAATATTTTATGTGGCAATCCAAAAGAACTGTTTTTTCCACGTATTTACTGGTCACCCTATCTCTTATGTAGATGATTATTTGAAAGTTTGAAGTTAAATCGTGTTCATCATCATTGGTACGATATAAGCTGATACTTGTAAAAATTCACCAGTCAACTCGAACTGGAAAAAGCTCCGCGAATTTTAACCCAAATGTAAAAGATCTTTCCTTCAGGATAGATTAACGAAAGGAATGAACCCTTTTCTGGTCTTATCTCACTCTCACAACCCCTAAGAGATTTGTAATAGTACCTGTTGACTGTTGATTATTTCTGACTTTGAGAACACTACTGTCGTTCTTTCAGTGTAGTTATAATTAATTCGTATTTTGATTCTATAGAATAGAAATTTATTTATATTGAACAACAGACATTCACTTTGAATAAGTCTAGATCACAGTTTCTCACCATTTCGTTAACGGTTTTGAGACATTGTTGAAGAGGAAAAAATTGTTCGAGAGTAGTTGTTTCGAAAATTTCAACTTTTTATGTGCAAAATGTGTGATTTTTTTTAAAACGCATCAACAATATCTCAGATCATTTTTCTTCTGATTTATGCAGATTTGTGCTGTGGCAGAAAATATCTATATTTCTACAAACTATCGTCCTAATTGGCCCACTGTTTCATTGTGAAGTACATCATCATACCCATCCAAAAGAACGATGCAGATGTGTCTTTATCTAGGAAGCTTCAATTTCTTTATTTTTATAACTCATCAATTTTGGGGGCACTTGGAGTATTTCATACTGAATATACATCATCACACGACGAAATTGAATCTAAATTTGGAATTCGTTTCTCAAGTAAAAGTATTCGAAGCTCCTGTTATGCTTGAAACGCAAATAAAAGCACTGATCAGGAAGATCCTTGAAAAAAGGAAAGCAATTATTATTATCTTTGAGTGGTTTCCGCGAGCGCACATTCTTTGAATTGAATGATCAATTAACGAAAGAACAAATGTGAAGAAACGTAACGTAAGTACTATTATAATTTGTTCAAAGAGGAGCAATTTATTTTACTACAATCTACGAGGGTGTATTGATATCTAGTTAGCCTAGACCAGTTCCCTGCATAAACAAAATATTGCGTTACCATAGCAACGAACAATAACTTATTAGAAGTGTCAGTGTAAAGTTTGAAGTCAAAAAAGTAAACCAGAGTTACGCAAAAAATTAAAAGAAAAAATATGTCTACCGAAATTGTGAAAATCAAAAATTGGAGTATCGAGCCATCATCAAGTACCTGTATTTAAAAGGGTTAAGAGGTAAGCAGATTTACGAAGATATGCTTAATATCCTTGGTGATCAATGTCCTTCGTATGCGACCGTGAAAAATTGGACTGCAAGCTTCAAAAGAGGTAAATTTTCCATTGAAGATGATGACCGATCGGGAAGGCCAGTTTCTGTGTCAATCCCCGAAAATATCGATGCAGTTCATGACATGATTTTAACAGACCGTCGAATTGGACTAAAACGGATATCTGAAGAACTGAATATTTCATACGAACGCGTTCATCGTATAGTTCACGTCAATTTAGACATGAGAAAAATTGCTGCAAAATGGATCCCCAAATGTTTGAATGTTGACCAAAAGCGTGCAAGGTTAGTAGCATCGCGTTCGATCTGTGCTCGATTTGAAAACGATGTAGACTTCTTAAACCGAATTGTTACTATGGATGAGACTTGGGTACATTTCTAACGATCCAGAAACAAAGCAACAATCGATGGAATGGCGACACTCCGGTTCTCCAAGACCTAAGAAGTTTCGTGTCCAAAAAAAAGAAGGAGATCGGAAATAAAAATAATTCCTGAAAAAGAGAATAAAACTACTTATACACATAAATTCTTCAAAACTACATATAATAACAAATTTCAATAAGAAAATCCTCAAGTTTTTGATATACACGGTTTTGGATTTTTTTTATAACATCTGATAGCAAATTATAAACACGTGGGGCCATCTGATCAGGAGATTCAAAAGCTAATTTAGTCTTTACAAATGGTACAAAAACATAGTTATTTTGTCTTGTGTCAATATTATGCTTAGTACAAACAATTTATTCCAATTCTGAAAAACAGATAAGCAAAAATCAAAAATTAAAAGACTAGGAACAATTGAAATTCTCAATTTTTTAAAAGCATTTCTGCAAGAATCATGAAGACTCCATTAATAATTCGTTTGAGTTTTTTTGTGCTATAAAGACATCAGAGCAGCTAGAGGAAAAACCCCAAAAGCACACTCCATGTCTCAGTCTGGGATCCACCTGTGCACAGTACAGCTTCAACATTTAAAACCTGCCTTATATTTCTGAACTGATAAGAAATAGAGTTAATTTTTTTTTATTAGAAAATCGCCGAGATTCTGCCAATTCAAATGTTCATCAATGTAAAGACCCAAAAATTTTAAGCTCTCACATTCTGTTGTTATATTGTCAGAATTATCATTAGCTCTGAAACTAATGATATCACACTTCCGTTGACGATGATGGAATCTCATTGAATCTGTTTTTTTTGCATTCAAAAACAAATTGTTCGCAGAAAACCATTTTTTAATATTTTCAAAAACTTGGTTATATTTTTTTTTTTTCAAAACTAACTCTGATCTGTCAGAGATTATAATTGACGTGTCATCTGCGTATATTGTTATGAATGTTCCTGGTGTTGAGTATTTCAAATCATTAATATACAGGGTGTTCCTAAACATCATGTACATCCGAAAGGAGGTAATTCCTCAGACCATTTTAAGACTAAAAGTTCATATAAACTCAGGTCCGAAAACGCTTCGTTACCGATCTACGGGGTGTTGAAATTTCAATTTTTTTTTTGGTTTTTCTTTATAGATTCTGCAGTTTTTGAGATATGTGGCTCAAATTTGAAACATAAATTACGTTATGGGGCTTACATCGATGGACAACTCAAATGTTTGTGAGAATCTACAGGGTGATATTTTTTTATGGGTCATGCCCCCTTTTCTCCCCCTGAACTTTTTTGCGGTGCGCTGTTGGTAAATTCTAAGGTACAAATTGAATTTTTTGGTTTGTTTACAAACTTTTTTGCATCCTGTAGTTTTTTCGTATCTAAGACCGTTATCGAGAAAAAAAAAATTTAAATTTTTTTGTAATTCGCTAAAATTATTTTGTTCGCCGCTGTTTGCTAAAGGCTTTTTTTTGCAATAACGATTTATTATACAAAACATCCAAATAAAAGACATAACAAGGAAATAACGTTATAACAATTGTTGAAAGTGACCTCCTCCAATCCTTATACATGCGTCCGCTCTTCTTCTCATTGATGCCCGTACTCTGCCAAACACCCCCGGAGTATTTCTTACAGTTTCAAATGCATTTAATATTCGATTTCGTAAGTCATCGATGGTATTTATTGGTGTTGTATACACGAGAGATTTGAGATGCCCCCATAGAAAAAAATCTAGGCTATTTAAATCAGGGGACCTAGGGGGCCATAACTGAGGTCCACCCCGTCCTATCCACTTGTCCCCAAACACTTCATTTAAATATTGCCGAGCCAAAACAGAAAAATGTGCTGGTGCGCCATCGTGCATATACCACATTTGATGTCTGAGCAAAAGAGGTAAGCCTTCAAGTAATAAAGGTAATTCGTATTGCAAAAAATGCCTGTATGAGTTTCCAGTAAGCCGACCAGGCAAAAAGAAAGGACCAATCAAATGATCCCCAACTATACCACCCCATACATTCAATGAGAACTGCTCTTGAAAATGAGTTTCGACAATTCCATGTGGATTTTCTTCGGCCCATATGTGGTTGTTATGAAAATTTATAATTTGATTCCTGGAAAAATTGGCTTCGTCGGTAAAAAGGATTTTACAGTCAAAATTGGGGTTTACTGCTATCCTATTAAGGTACCACTGGCAGAAATTAACTCTTGAAGGGAAATCTCGAGGAAGGAGCGCTTGCACCCTTTGAATGTGATATGGATATAGTAGAGATTCACGCAATATACGCCAAACAACTTGGTGACTGATATTTAAATTTTTAGCGATTTTTCTGGTGCTAGTGTCTGGCTGTTCTTCTATTTCATGTAGAACAGCTTCTTCGATCTGTGGTGTTCTAACGGTACGTGGTTTACCTCCATCATTAGTGTTTTTATTAAATGTTCCAGTTTCTGCAAGACGCCTATGAATATCTGAGAATATTCGTTGATCAGGTATTATTCTATTGGGATAACGCTCCATGTATAGACGTCTGGCTTCTCTTGCATTTCCATTCGCAAGGCCATAAATAAAATGCATATCAGCCAAATCGCCATTTGAATAATTTGGCATTGTTACGAGGCTATAACGAGTATTTATAACAAATTTACACCTTACAATTAACAATTTAAACACATGTAAAGACACCTAACGACTCCACATACGAACTGTCAAAAAACGCTCGCTCTCCACTGCATTTGTTTGAAAACAAATCTATTCTTTCATGATGGAAAGTATAGACAATACACTCATAGCCATCTGAGAATCTGCGTTGGAGCTAAGCTTATCGTTGGTCGGTTTAAATCCAGGTCCCGGGAACAGATCCCGGCATCGGATTTTTTTAAAGCAATGATTTCACTTTTTTCTTCTGTTTGAGATTTGAATTATTGGATACTTGGATAGCTTATACATTACGAATTTCTACTGAGTATTCATTTTCTCATACTATTATAATATTATGTGCCTATTTGAATGAAGTGTCGATCTTTTTTTGTCTGAAAGATGCGTTTGTAGAAAAAATAATGTGTGTATTTCAAGCACAAAGTGTCATTGTTGCTCTCCAAAGATTACCGCGCTCCGCTTCGCGTTGCACGGTAACTCTCTTTGTCGAGCGACAATCAATTACTTTGCGCTCGAAATACACAAATTGCTATTTCCATTTTTTCTCGACAACGGTTTTAGATACGGAAAAACTACAAGACACAAAAAAGTTTGTAAATGAATGAAAAAATTCATTTTGTATATTATAATTTATCAACGGCGCACCGCAAAAAAGTTCAGGGGGAGAAAAGGGGGCATGACCCAAAAAAAATTATCACCCTATAGATTCTCACAAACATTTGAGATGTCCATCGATGTAAGCCCTATAACATAATCTATGTTTCAAATTTGAGCCACATATCTCAAAAACTGCAGGATCTATAAAGAAAAAACAAAAAAAATCTTGAAATTTCAACACCCCGTAGATCGGTAACAAAGCGTTTGCGGACCAATGTTTATATGAACTTTTAGTCTTAAAATGAGCTGAGGAATTACCCCCTTTCGGATGTACATGATGTTTAGGAACACCCTGTATATTACAAACAATATGGGTCCCAATACCGACCCATGAGGAACTCCTAATTCAGAGAAGGCCATGCTGGAAGTTGCATAGTTAATAGCGACATATTGTTTTCTATAAGAGAGATTCTGTTATCCATGCTAACGGTAGGCCCTTTATGCCATAACGGAATAGTTTATCTAAGAGAATGTTATGATCAACACAGTCGAATGCCCTGCTGAGATCACAATCTCTTTATGATTTGATTGTATAGCTATAATAGTGGATTTTTTGGTCTAAAATCCATGTTGGTTTTTTGTAAACATATTATGATCATCAGAAAATGATAAAAGTCTATTTGAAAAGCACATTCGAATATTTTCGATATACTTACTTGATGAAATTGTTACTTGCCCATAATTTTCTAGTTAGTTTGGACTATTTTTTTATACACTGGTATGATTTTACCTATTTTCATCATATTTGGGAATGAACTTTCGCTGAATGACAGATTCACCAAATGAAGTAGAGGTTTAATTAAAATATGAAGACTATTTTTCAAAAGAAACATGGGGATTTCGTCACGACCTGAAGAAGTTTTAAGTTTGCTTTTCAGTAATTCATACAGTTCGGATTCAGTATAAGGGTGTAATAAGAAACAACTCATAGTCACCTACGAGGATATATTGAAAAATTATTAGCCTACTATAGAACCAATCAAAATTTCAAAGTCAAAATATTTTTTTACTCAACATATTCTCCTCTTAATTGGATACATTTATTACAGCGAACCTGCAACGTCTCTAGACCTTTCAAAAAAAATGTTTCCTCTTGCTCTGCAAACCAGACCTCCACAGCTTTTATTAACTCCTCGTTGGAAGAAAATTTACGACCTTTTAATCTTTTTTTCAGTTGAGGAAAGATATGATAGTCGGACGGAGCCAAATCTGGTGAAGGGGGCTGTTCTAGTAATTCAAACCCTAAATAACGAATTTTTTGCATGGCAACATGAGATCTGTGTGCAGGGGCGTTGTCCTGCAAAAACAAAACACCTTTGGATAGCTTTCCGCGTCTTTTTTCTTTAATTTTTTCCCGTAGAGTGGTCAGTAATGTCGAATAGTAATCTCCAGTTATTGTTCTACCCTTATCCAAAAAATCAATCATGATTACTCCATGGCAATCCCAAAAAACTGAAGCAAGAACTTTTCCAGCAGATTTTTGGACACAAAACTTCTTAGGTCTTGGAGAACCGGAGTGTCGCCATTCCATCGATTATTGCTTTGTTTCTGGATCGTAGAAATGTACCCAAGTCTCATCCATAGTAACAATTCGGTTTAAGAAGTCTACATCGTTTTCAAATCGAGCACAGATCGAACGCGATGCTACTACCCTTGCACGCTTTTGGTCAACATTCAAACATTTGGGGATCCATTTTGCAGGAATTTTTCTCATGTCCAAATTAACGTGAACTATACGATGAACGCGTTCGTATGAAATATTCAGTGCTTCAGATATCCGTTTTAGCCCAATTCGACGGTCTGTTAAAATCATGTCATGAACTGCATCGATATTTTCGGGGATTGACACAGAAACTGGCCTTCCCGATCGGTCATCTTCAATGGAAAAGTTACCTCTTTTGAAGCTTGCAGTCTAATTTTTCACGGTCGCATACGAAGGACATTGATCACCAAGTGTATTAAGCATATCTTCGTAAATCTGCTTACCTCTTTACCCTTTTAAATACAGGTACATGATGATGGCTCGATACTCCAATTTTTCGATTTTCAAAATTTCGGTGGACATATTTTTTGTTTTAATTTATTGCGTAACTCTGGTTTACTTTTTTGACGTCAAACTTTACACTGACACTTCTAATAAGTTATTGTTTGTTGCTATGGTAACGCAATATTTTGTTTATGCAGGGAACTGGTCTAGGCTAACTAGATATCAATACATCCTCGTATATCAGACCTATAACAGATGAAGATAATCATCTTCAAACTTATAGTATCTCAATACATCATAATTCGAAAGCAGATACAATGTAACAGATTCCAAAAAGTTCCACACTCGAGTTCGTTGAGACAAGAACCAAAATGAAAAGTACACTCTAATTATATGGATATTCATTTTACAGGTTTTTAATGAGCAGCCACTAAATTACACTTGCTCGGATAAGTGGCAGGCATATAAAGTTTAATTTATCGCTTAATATACCTGTGAATTTCAAGCAGACCTCACAACTATTAATTTACAAGTGGAGCTGTCAGGAAAGTACCAATTATAAAATTTAAAAAGATGCTATTAAAAATGTATCAATGGACGAGATGCTGATGGGATTGAAAGAATGAATGGTAGGTAATCTTATGTAGGTACAGCCGCGGGGTCTCGACTGGTGATTCAGCGAAAATAGGCAGGTGAATAAATTACTGATGCCCATGGAATCATTCGTATTTTTTGCGTATTTCAAAAATGCTTGTTGAGTTCATTCATTGTACAAAAGTTTGGAAATTTTGTTGTTTACACGTTAAAATCATTTGTCAAAGTCACGTTACCTAAAATTATATGATTTAGGTTATTAAAGCTGTTTACAGATAAAACAAGAATGTATATATATTTATATATATATATATATATATATATATATATATATATTATAGATAGTCATATGAGATTTAGCGAGCATGTGACAAAAACTATCAAAAAAGCTTATTGCAATCTCAAGTTAATTTATAACTTTTCCAAAATAATTGATACCAAAACAAAAAAAAAATTGTGTGAGTCCCTGGTTCTAAGCCACTTTAACTTTGCAAATATTGTATACTACCCTTGTCTAACAAAGTATGATCAGAGTCGTATTCAATATGTTCAAAATGCTTGTGCACGGTTCATATATGGAATTAGGAGAAGAAACTCTATATCACACAAACTAAAGGAATCTGGCTGGCTAACAATGAAACAAAGATGGCTATTGAGTATGTGTTGTTTTTCTTATGACATAATTCGTTCCAAGAAACCAGAATATTTATTTAGTAAATTGTTATTCAGGGATGAGGTTCATACAGTCAATACCAGATATCGATTTCGTCTGACTCCACCTATACACCTCACATCTCTTTATGAGCGTTCTTTTTCTTATTTAATCCCAAAAATATTTAATGCTATTCCCGACTCACTCAAAACTTCAAACAAAAAGCGATTCAAAAGTCTGCTGCGACAATCTATATTTGAAGGTAGATTTGATATTTAGTAGATATATTTGCACCGGATGACTGAATGAGAATGAAACTAATACATTTTGAGTTGTACCTACCCGTTTTCTCATAATTATTGCCACTCCACCTACACATTCACTATCATTAATTTAGGTAATTAGTTATTTCCTTTTGTTTTTTATCTCACTTCTTATTTTGCTAATTATTTTTTTTTGTCAATTTATCATGAACATACATTATGTTTTGTTATTTTTATATACACTTTCTTGTTTGTTTTTGGGGTTGAATGGAAGAGCAGTTTTCGATATCCCCGGATACTGGCGACTGAATTCCGCCCTATCATACTGTAGACGTATATATTGATTTATTTTCCCATTGTGAAAAATGCAGTATGAATAAAGACATATTATTATTATTATTATAATATTGATTTTATTGAAAATATGAACATATTGTTCATAAAGTCAGCTGTGGAATCATCTGCGACTGAAAGTTGGAATTTATTTTCCATCGTACAAGATAACCTGTCTTGGAAGGGATTCATGTTATAAAGAGAAACATTCTCAATTGAAAATTGAACCAAAACATGACTCCTCTGGAAATGGAAAATTCTAAGATAAAATTGAAGTTACTTTTTTGTAATATCTAACAGAAAACAACTACTTACCCGGCTAAAGCCACGCTGGACATTGAACTACATCTGATAGATATTGAGAAAGATCCTATATAACTTGAGAGAAAAAAATCTGAAAGTGAAAATTTGCATTTTCATTCAGATAGTTGATTATTTATTAAATGTCCAGTTTCCATTGGAGATTCTTATCTATGAATGAGATAAGGGAGAATGTTATTCAGAAGTATCACTCACAGAAAATCGCTCATCTCATTAATGCGTGAATTTCATCTCTTTCGACCAAAACCTATTTCACTCTTCTAAGATCATCAGAGAGGTCAGAAGAATTGAAAAACATACTCTTCAGAAGCAATTTCACACTGTAATGAGGAATTGTTGGACTATTTCTTGTGCGGTGAAACTTTCAGTCGCAGATGATTCCACAGCTGACGTTATTAACACCCTGTTCTTATTTTCAATAAAATCAACATGCCATACCCATGACAGGTTTTATGTCAGAAAAATATTTTCAAAGTTTCACCGCACAAGAAATAGTCCAACAATTCCTCATTACTGAAGAGTAAGTTTTCCAATTCTTCCGACCACCCTGATGATCTTAGAAGAGTGAAATAGGTTTTGGTTTACCAAAATGTATTGGAGGCCTCGCGAAAGAGATGCAATTCATGCATCAATGAAATGAGTGATTTTCTGTAAGTGATACTTCTGAATAACATACAATCTTTTTATTTCCTGAGATTATTACAAGCATGGAAATCGTCAAATACAAAAGGTTAAGAAATAAAATGGCAGTCTAAAATCATTTCAACAAATTAAATTGAATTAACATATAAGAATACAACACAATTAATAGTAGTGGTAAAAAGGGAATTCTATGATATAAGTAAAAAACAAAATAAATAACAAAAAGTACACAAGCAAACATTCATAACATGGTAGCCAAATCAGTTTGTAAAAATTCATCAAGAGAATAAAATGCATTCTTGTAGAGAAGATTCTTCACACAATTTTTGAAATTATTGAGATTAGAAATTCTTTTAATGGATATACGAAGTTTATTATAAAGTCTTATAGACATGATATGAGGTCCGTTAGATACACATGTTAATTTGTGATTGGGAACAATGAAATTAAAATTTTGTCTTAGAGTGTAGCCTGAGGCAAGACGGGTGGTGTCCCTTTCCTGAAACATGTGGCAGTGTTGTTTTACATAAGTGACACAATTCAAAATATACATGGATATCACAGTTAGAATTCTCAATTCAGTAAATAAGTGCTTACAAGAATCGCCATATTTTTTGAAACACATAGTCCTCAATATCTTTTTTTTGAAAATCAACAAATCATTCAATCTACCGCAATTACCGTAGGAAAGGAAGCAATAATTGAGACTTGAGTGTACATTGGCAAAGTAATAGCTTAATAAAATGTTAATAGGGACAAAAACATTCTCCCTTATCTCATTTATTGGTAAGAATCTCCAATGGAAACTGGACATTTGATAAAAAATCAACTATCTGAATGAAAATGCAAATTTTCACTTTTAGATTTTTTCTCTCAAGTTATATAGGGTCTTTCTCAATATCTATCAGATGTAGTTCAATGTCCAGCGTGGCTTTTGCCGGGGAAGTAGTTGTTTTCTGTTAGATATTACAAAAAAGTAACTTCAATTTTATCGTAGGTTTTTCCATTTCCAGAGGAGTCATGTATTGATTCAATTTTCAATTGAGAATGTTTCTCTTTACAACAAGAATTTATATCTTATAGTAAGGGTCCAAAATTGGTACATGGGGTCCTCGATGGATTCCAAACAGATTTTCTCAATTTTTTTTCGATAGCTTGTCAATTTGACCGATTTTTCGGCACCACAGACATTTTCTTTTTAATTCCCGCCAATCGCATTGAATTTTTTCCCATATGTAACCAACTGTATATGTTTCGTTTCAACTTCAGGATACTCTGTAATAATTTTGTTTAAAATCAGATTGATCTTGGTTTAGTTTTCCTAGTGAAATGTTCTTCCGAATATAGAATGATTTACTGGACCAAAAATCAATCAATATTTGAAAAGACATGTTTGGAATAATTTTATGAGAAAAAATGAATTATGTCTCCCCTGAAGTGTGAATTACGATTATTTCCTCGAACATTTTCGTGTACTTTTATTTGATTTGTTATAATCGAACATTTCAAATCGTGCAGGCCATAAAACATAAAATAACCACATAAATTGTATAATTGAACTGATTAATCACTTGGCAAATCTGAGAAAGTCGTAAATCTTGTAACTATTAAAATATCCATTTCATAATGATGAAGTTTAAGTAAAAATCATGATTCACGGAATCAAAAGCTTTGGAAAAATCACAAATCATGCACTGCAAAATTTAATATAAAAAAATATTTGCGAAGGTCAGCATAATTGGTTGTTTGCTATGGTGTGAGTTTGGAATATAGAACCAAAGATATCGTCGCTAAGACCTTAGCGATTTATTACATTTCTTGTGGATTATTTAAGAAAATAAGTGGAATTTCTTCATTCAAATATTATGTTCTCAAAATGCCAACAAAAATTAAACTGCAATAACGTTTTTGACCATAAAGTAGAATGAGTGCATAAGGAAACAACTGTTATCATGCTAAGGGCATCGATAATTGAATACTGATAATTAATAGCGTTATTAAAAGATACATTTATTGAACATTTATTGAACTGTAAGATAATATTCTTTATAAACTTTGACACCGGAGTATGAACGCGGCTTTTGTTGATAAAATTGCACCCGACACATAAAAATGTATTGACACTTTTGTCATAAATTATGCAGATAATACTGTGGAGTTTCATTATCCTCGATAATTTACTCTTGTTTCGTAACAACAGTTGATAGTCGATACGAATTATGTGCTCCAATGCGATTTGTTAGTATTTCAAAGCACTAGCCAAGGTTTTCATGGCAGGTCATTTTATAAAATGGTTACATCGGATTCATTATTGTTGGTAACTTTTCTGGATGAATAAAGAACATTCATTTATATTAACCTCTAGAGCCGCAATTATTAATGGAATTTTTTTTCTGAGTCGAAGACAAGGGAGAGTTTTCTGAAAAATGTTCGTGTCCAAGAAAAAAAATTCCAGTGTTTAACTGAAGCTCGAGTCGTATTCGGTAAAAAAATACTAGGATAATGACGTGTTTGATGTTTTTTTAGGTTGAATAAAATACAATTAGATAACTTTACTTGCAAAAATTATAAAAATTAAGTTGATAGTATCACAATTTCTCAGTTTTCTACATGTTCATTTTACTGCAGTTGGCAGAAATATATTTTTTTCTGTGACAAAACACTGTCTCCAGCTCGTGGTATTTTCAAATCGGTATTTCGCCTCTTCCTTATTTATACGTTTCCACAGTTACAACAATCACCGTAAATTTAGAAACGTCATTTTGACGGTTAAACTTAAGATGTATAAAATCCCTGGTGTGTCGAGTGATTCGATTTTGTTTTGATTTTTCGAAAGACAAATAAACAAATGAAATAGTGGTCTGCTTCTTCAATCGGTCCCAGAGATGGCGCCTTTATAGAATTTTAGTCATGTCAATATTCCAGGGATATGGTCATTGACGACTGTTGTCAATTGTATGGAATTTCAACAAACTTCAAATACTATTCAAAAATGAATAGTTGTGACGGAATCTAAATTTCATAGTGCAATTTCCCTGTATTGATGACGACCTCCGCCCTCTGACAAATCTTTCCCTAGAGAGGTATATTCTTAACGTAGGCTCAGGAATATCGTAAGTTATTGCGGCTGCGTTACAACTTAAAGAACCTTCGCGTACTTCTCTCATAGCTGCAATAAGGGAGTCTTCATTCCTCTCCCTACGATTGGTTTTACGCTGGTACACCCGCGGCATTCTGTAAAAAAAGTGGCTTTAATATTTTGCTATCTTGGGGTACCTCCGTCATTTTACTCCCGTGTGAAAATTTATCAAATTTTGATGCGAAAATTTAAACAAAAACAAAACATCAACAATTTTACTACTGGCAATAACTATTAGTATTAAAGAATTGTTGGTAACAAATTGGGTTTATTCACTTACCTGAGAAAGGCACAAATCGTTATTAAATTTTGGAAAATATTACAAGCCACACTATCAAAACAGGTGTTTTCGTAGGTCTGCTACAGCGGGGAGCGCGCCGGACAACTGCGCATTTATTTTAATGCGGGCCATATGTGCCTAGATGGCACCAGTAGTAGCACTTCAAAAATTAATTCTGTTATTTAAATATCAAAGTTCGTCATCTTACACCGTTCGTCTTCTTACCCCGATCTCCCCCACATCACCTAGAAATTTGGTAGATTCTGAAAAAGGGATTTCAACATCATTTACTGATATTTCAATATTTTCAGAGATTTCATTTCTTGCGGAAAACTGCATAAAAATGGTTTTAGCAGAATTAACCATCAGAGAATTCCTCTCACACCACGTGGTGAATTCTCTTAATACATTATTATAAACATGAACAATCAATTCATCATAACCATAATCAATAAATGGACCTTTACATTTACGGAAAATAAATTACAAAACTCGTTTAAATCGATAGTTGTTAGTCTGAAAAGTCCATTTAACAAAAAGTTCCATCATTTTTCTTTCATTTAAAAAAAATATCACATTTAAAAGTGTGCCGCTGACGTCACGTTCATCGGAAATACCTCCCACCATAATCCACGTTCCGAAACAGGCAATACCGTTCTCCTTAAAAATATAACTTCTAGCATGATATAAGCCGTTGAGAAATAATCAATACATTGTTACTTGATCAACTTATAGATAAAAATCCACATATTAGCTATTTTTTATTGTATTTGTAACTTTCAAATTTTCTGAACGGATCATCTTTTTGGTGAAGAACGATCATTGACAACACAGCAAATCGTAATGACATTTCTCAATTCTCAAAAGTTATATGGAGATGTGAGGTTAATGTTTATTTTATTTACATTCAACATTCAACTGATAAATTCGATAATAGTGTAGTGAGGTGTTATCATAAACGATTTGGTGTTAATTTTTTTGTGTAATTGTTCACGGTCTTTCTTGCAATGACTAAAACTTAAAATCATTCCTTGAACTCTGCTTTGAATACAATAATAACATAACGTAAAGTACTCACTTGGAAATGTTCTTCACAAAAACATATATTTCCGCTTTTCACAAAAGGTTTATTCACTGTTTCGAACCACATTTTCCGACACACTTCATCTTTAGGTGCATAAAAAATTGTTTCAGACATCCGGGTACAAAGCACCTTTTCGACATGTTCAGTTATTGCAGGGATACAGGTACTGGAGATACAGGAATTAATAACAAATTTTAGAACACAAACAACAAAAGCTCTCAAAACTGCATTAACCTCAAAAAATAAATCAAGGTAGTGTTCGTTGAAGTTTAGATCTGATGGAACTGCTTTACTTGTATCAAATGGGTAGGCAAATGAGTTAGACAGAGACAAACTAGTCTTAATAATCGCACCGTGAAACAGACGAAAGAACCCATCTGGTATCAAATGACAACTGTCATACGACACATTATATTTGAATGAGAATTTGGTGCACAACTTTAACAACGTTGCCAAGTTTAGTTTTGATGAAAGTGACGTCACTAGCGGTCAGAAAAAAAAAATCCCGAGTGATATTAGCGTATTTACTTTCTAATTTCAGTGTTTCCTCATATCTCTTGGAAAGGTCCATTATAATCACAAAAAATGTATTATAACTATCAATAATTTATTATATAGTTACGATGCGACTCATTTTGACGTTTTCGCCTAGAATTATGATCTGTCAAAATGTCAAACTTTGCTTTGTCATCTATGGTTACATCGTTGAAAACACCAACGCTGACAGACCAATCAGAATTGAGACAGCTGGTGTTTTCGCGATGATACAAGTTGTCTTTGATTTGTGATTGGTCAGATTACGTGAATATCTTGAGAAGTGGAAAATTCGTTATAATATATCCCAACTAGTATTATTGCATAAATTCTAGATAATGATTTAAATATTATAATGTCAGAGGAATGAGGTGACAACCAATATTGGTCGTTATTTGCGATTCATTGATCCTCAAAAGCTCGATCCAATAGTTCATTGACAAATTTCACATTGCATGAAGGAGTCTCGTGATGATACTTCAAGGTCAAAAATTAAAAATCAACTAAGCATTCAAATCTCATTCATGAAATGAATCAGTGACGACACCTAAACCCATCAAAAATTATGTATGCGACGCATATGTGTACCCTTTTTTTACTTTATAAATTTGTTACATGAATAACTAAGTAAGTAATGCAATATTCACGCCGCATCTTTGTAAACGATACGAACTTTGTTTTTGTTCTTTTTGTTCATATAGTCATCCAATGATAGCAAACTTTCAATACTATTTTCAACATTTTTTTTCTATGTTCATGCAAAAAACAAAACTTTATTGAACTGTATTTAGTGGAAAAAAACTGGTTTATACAGTTCCATATTTTATGTTATTGTCCATTTATTTATTTATTATTTTTCCATTTGTTGAATTCTTTCTGAATGTCACTATGGAACTTTGCTCATCTATTTTCTTTGTCTATTCTAACAAAATAAAGCTCTATCAAGGTCATAGGGGCCCATTATCCTCATATGTCCAGGGCTTCCTTTAGGTTAAAGACGGTCCTGAGCAGGTACCTATCCACACGACAGAGAATTAAGTTTTTTCACGTACCTACCTGCCTTTTGAAATCTGCAAAAGTATTGGGCACTCAGCGGGGTCCCTAGGGTCACCTTCATTTCCGAATTAACAAAATAATTCACATTATCCAACCCACAAATTAAAACATTCATTCTTAGACAAGTGTTTCATAAAATTCCCCAAGAAATGCACGCACATGTTTCCGACTGAAACTAATTAGTTTCAATTATCATTTGCTCCGAATCTCTGTCATATGATTTGAGCCTATGTTGAAAACCAATTTATTTTTTCTCAGAAAATTCTCTTAATAACGTGAATGTAACTAACGTCACGTCCGATTTGAGAGTGTAACTTTTGAAGAGGTAATAAACTCAATAAAATATGACAAGAGATTATTTAACAGAGCAGAAGACGGTTAAAACGTGGCCGGCTTCCTATTGGTTGAAATAGGAGGTGTGTTGTCACTACCAGTATAAATACTACTCTACTCAATGGGACCATAACCAGGATAAACGGTCTAGTACAGAATTGTGTCATACGTTAAAATACCGGCACTCAAGTGATAAGTAATTGACTTTTTTGTTGGAAAAGTATAGCTACCAAGTGAAACATTTTAGACTTTCTACTCGTATGATTCAGGAATAAAATGGTGAGTTTACTCAAACTTTATCGTTTAGTGATAGTGAGATGATTCTTTTGATTCGCTCATTTATAATAATAAGTGTGGATTCATGCAGCACCAATTAACAATTATCAAGTAACAATTATCAATTAACAATTAGCAAGTACAAGTTGAACTTCTTGTTTTACAATGAATGCATTCATGCAGACAATTAACAATTATCAATTAACAAGTAACAAGTGGAAGTTGGCCAACTTTTATCTTTTTACTCTAATTGAACAATATTTTCTTCTAGTGCGCAACTAGTACGCAGGTGAACGCGGATTGGTCAGT
Organism: Chrysolina oricalcia; assembly: GCA_944452925.2. NCBI lineage: Eukaryota > Metazoa > Arthropoda > Insecta > Coleoptera > Chrysomelidae > Chrysolina > Chrysolina oricalcia. The sequence goes on from OX101810.2 coordinate 1,033,261, forward strand.
ATAATGACGAAAATGAATCTCTTTCAAATATTTGTGGGGCAGTTTGTATCATTGTGTTGTGTTTTCGGTTTTCGTTCAAATCGAAATGGAAATTGATGATGCTATTTTGGCTGATTTTGTACGGCAATTTCCCAAATTGTATATGATAAGGGCATAATTACGATCATCAAAGATAAAAATATCAGAGATAATGCTTAATGCTAGAAACAATAGCAGGGACCCTCTCAGTGTTGATAGTTTGTATTCACATTGCAATATTTGGTCTTGCAGGCCATACATTTGATGTTGTCATTCGGGGTATAAAAAAAACGCCACATGCATATGGTCATGCAAAATGCAATCCCACTGATATCATGAGATTGTCAAACATTCTTTTCTCCGCCTACTTAGTGACCATCATGAGTACACAAAACTGATCATTTATTTTCGAAGAACAAATAGAATCTGAATTTTTAAACAGCATCCACGAAAAAGTTAGGTTAACTTGGTAATTGTTAATTTGGGTGCATGAATGCTATATTTTCAATACTTGTTAATTGATAATTGTTAATTGATAATTGCTACTTGATAATTGTTACTTGGTGCTGCATGAATCCACACTAATTTGATTTTATTGTACGACAAAAAAATCAATCCAATTTTATTTCACTTGAGGTAATGAGGAATATGTACTCAAAATACAAACGGATTTATAGTTTGTTCATACAATTAATCGATAGGTTAAATAAAATCTTAGTTTGAATAAAAAAAAAACTTAGGTAGGTATGACATGATGGCAATAGGTATTTGCATTAAAAAGTAAATTTCCTAGAAAACACACAATACAGGTACCTACTGTTTTTCAAAAAGTAATTAGATTAAATATATCAATAAAAACAGATCGCTCGCCACATTATCAGTAATAATAATTAATACCAACTTTTTTATATAAGTTATACCTACTCCGAATAATGTAGGAAAGCACCATTATTTAAGAATTACTTTTGTAGTGGGTGCAATATAACCTCACAAATTTTTGAAAATGTGAAATTATTATAAAAAAATATTCACTTCCACAAATAGACCAGTGATGGACGCCAAAAAATATAAAAGCGGGAAACAAATTAACGCCATGAGACCTACTGGAAGAGGAACGAAATATTGTTCGAATGACGGGAAAAATAAATTGGAGTCGACAAAATGGTGAAGGGTGGAACGGGGTGAACTTTTAGGGGTTGAAAGTGGTATTTTACGGTTTATTGCGAATTGCAACGAAAGAATTAACGAACGATATTTTACCTGTTGTATGAGATCTGTCACCTGTCACATCCGATTTTTGTTATTGCAGTAGAATGTAGGCGCATGTAGGCGAGAAGAATTAACAAATAAGTATTTAGATCATATTGATGACAAACGAAATATTTTATTGATAAATATCCCAGATTTCTGAGGAAGCTGAAAATGGAAAATTGCTCAATTTGGTCAGAAAGTATGTGAGTTTAAGAAAGCCTGAAACCCCACCTAAGCGATTTTTCGTGAAATATACGAAAGGAGCTTGCACTGTACAATGTATCAGAATAAACACCTTCGGAAAAATGCCATCAGAGATTGCAAGTTATCTGAAGCTTCCAAATCCTGAATTATATACGGGCCACAGTTTCCGACGTTCCGCCGCCACAATGGTTGCAGATTCCGGAGAAGGAATAACAAATATTAAACGCATCGGAGGTTGGAAATCTTCCAGTGTCTCAGAATGTTATGTAGAGAGCTCACCAAGTTTCCAAAAGGGCCTATCCAATAAAATATTAAACTTCAGTGACGCTGTCGCTGGCCCTACTACTTGTCAGCAACTTTCACCAAGACAGCAGCCTTCAAAAATGACCTCTTCTAGCCAAGTTACTCCAATGGCCACGTTTGCAACAATTAATGCTTGTTACAAAGCAGTGGAAAACCAAATCGTCGCGTCGGAAACCCAACCTTCAAGTCCTCGACTTCAATGAATAAAATTTCATCCTCTGCAATTAATTTACAGAATGCTACAAATTGCACATTCAATATTAATATTAATAATAATTAATTTTTTGATATGTATTTAATGATAAATGTTTCTTTATGTTAACTTTTGGGGTTTTCCGCACGCTAGTAGAAAAAACAGTGTACCTAACGCATGCGTAAAAAAATATTTCTGCGCGAGAAAAAAATTAAAAACTGAGATATCTGATTTTCCCGGGAAATTTGGGTATATGTGGAAAAATGTTTGATACAAAGGTTGTATATGTTATTATTATCAACAACTTTTCAATCCATCTTTTTTCGATAGGAGGTCAACTTTCGTTGCAATTCGTGAAAAAACCGTGAAATACCTCTTTTAACCTCTAAAAGTTTACACCCTTCCCCATCTTGTCGACTCCAATTTATTTTTCCCGTCATTCGAACAATATTTTGCTCCTCTTCCAGTACGCCTGATGGTGTTATTTTCGAGTAAAATTAACAAATACAATACTAGATCCAGAACGGACTTTCATATTCAACAAGTCACACTATCACATACCCAAAATTCTATTTTCTTCAAGGGGCTTGATAGGTACAATAATCTACCAGAAGAGATCAAATGTTTAACATCTTTAACTTCTTTCAGAACAAAGTTGAAAGCATATTTACTGCATCAATAAAATAAACCAGTAGCCACTTCTTCATTATGTTAGATCCTTTAAATATTTAACTTTGACAGGTGTACATATGTTTTAGTATGTTCAACACTAGTTTTGTTATTCATCAAATATTTTTAGAATGTGTATGTATATGTGAAGTATATATGTGTGTATATATATGTGTCTATATATGTATGTGTATATGAATAACTGTAATTTTTAGATTTTTTTTTGTTTTTCTGTGACAAGGGTACGAAGGCCTAATATGGGAGAGTATGTTTTTTATTGCTAATTTTTAGAACAATTTTACATTAATATAAGATAGCGATAATTTTATTTTTATTGTAATGACTGCAATTACTTGTAAATTAGCCAAATGGGCTAAATAAAGGATTTATATATACAAGAGAAATTTAGCAGCAATAAAATAGTCGACAATTAATCAAGGTCGTGTTATATTTGTGAAGATTATATCTTGAATCTACTTCTTTATATCAGTCATATGAATGAATGAAAATTAAACAATTTGGAATAATTTATTCAAAATATCAAGAACAAAGCAAAATCTAAACAAAAACAGCACCATCTTTATAATTTATCAATTGAAATTAAAAACACAATTATTGTATATGACATTTCCACCATGCGTAATTTGTGACATTTGTTCAGCTTTTCAAGAACTTACAGAAGGTCCACATTCATTCTCTTATACAGCTTCAACACGTTTAATATGTATTTATTTAGAGTACTGTCAGATGCTCAGGCTCCTTGATATGAGTATCATGCTGAATAGTCGGTGACTATTGTGCATCATGTAAATAGTCGCTAATAGAGCGTGTTGATTGGTCCTGTCAAACAGGAAACAAACGTATGATTGGTTGATGACTGATATTTAATAGACGAAGGAAATAATCTCTAAAACGCACCGGGAAATGCCACAAAAAGATCCGATTTTACTTTTTTGGCAAAAAGATAGCTAATACACACTAGTAAATCGTGTCTGCTATTTGACTCGAGGACTTTTTGTTTGTATGAAATAAAATTACTTTTTCTACGACAGTGCGTAAACTAAGCTTTCACGCACTGCTGAGAGTGCGTAAAGATACTTTTTCGCATAAGTGCGTAAAAAAAATATGTGTGTAAAATCATCAACTGTGCGTGAAGTAATTTTTTACACTGTTCATACATTTATGTATTTTTTAAAAATACAGTATTTTGCGTCAAATATAACTCGGAAGTCTTTATTTGATAATACGACGACAATTCATATCATTAAACACTCAAATCAATGATATAATTGCTACAATTTGGCAATATAAATAACTGTCGAAGAAAATACTTTGCATGAAACACTTTCGTAAAGGGCTTTTTCCTACAAGCGTACGTGATTCACCCTCTACCCGCACGCAATTCAGTTTGGAAAGTGTCATTTTCCCACAGTTGTGCGGGAAAATTTTTCCCATACTAGTGCGGGAAATTTTTTGATTGATCTGATAACGAGTAGGTAACAATTGATGTTGTCATGCCGATCAATACACAAATTTGTTTGTAATTGTCAGTGACAGACAAAGCGTTACTTATATAAATTTTTCGATTCAGTGAAATTGCCACAATGGATTATTCATCTGATGAAGAACTTCCACAAGAAATCGTGCAAGCAGCTACATATGCGAACTTAGAGTTATTGCCAACAAAATCTAAACAAAGGTATGAGAATCAATACACGAGTTTTATTGAATGGTGCAACAATAAGAAAGTGAAAACACCAAATAAAGAAGAAGTATTCTTGGCTTATTTTCTAGAAATGTCTAAAACATGGAAGCCGAACACTTTATGGGCAAGATATTCAATGTTGAAGAGTGTATTCAAAGTAAAGCAAAATTTGGATATTAGCAAATTTTACAAAATAATTGCATTCATTAAAAGACAGAATGTCGGTTTTCGGCCGAAAAAGGCCAAAATCTTCACTCAAGAAGACGTTTCAAAATTTATGACTGAAGCACCCGATGACATATACCTCATGATTAAGTTAGTAGCAATTTTTGGATTAGCTGGTGCTTGCAGACGAGAAGAGCTGACAAAACTCACCATTGACGACATAGACGACAAAGAAAACCTGATAATTGTTAATATCAAGGATTCCAAAAATCATTCCTCTAGATCCTTCGTGATATCTGAAGAAGCAAATAATGGTTATTTTTTGAACATATACAGAAATTATGTACATTTACGTCCAAAAGAGACTCCTCACCGTCGTTTATTCTTGTATTACAAAAGTGGAAAATGTACTGTGCAATGTGTAGGAATCAATACCATAGGAAAGATACCCTCCGAAATAGCAGTATATCTGCGCCTTCAAAATCCAGAGCTTTACACTGGTCACAGCTTCAGGCGTTCCTCAGCCACTTTACTTGCTGACTGTGGTGTGGGTATAACTAATATCAAACGCCTAGGAGGATGGAAATCGACTTCAGTTGCAGAGGGGTATTTAGAAGACTCCACCAATCGAAAAAAAGAAATGTCCAACAAAATTCTCAATTTGAACACTACATCGTCTTCCGGGTGCATTTTAGAACCATCCACGTCTATATCGATCGGCGACGATTTGATGCCTGTGCCTGCACATTCGATTTCTTTCGATAATGTATTGCCCGAGTTACCTTCTTCTTCAGGAAATCAGCCATCTTAAAAAAATATGCTAATTAGTGGATAGAAAATGTTACTCTTATTAGTTGTTTCCATTTGCATGAATAAATAATTGAAAAAATGAATTTGTTTCCTACGCTTGTAGAAAAAGTATTGTTCCTAACACATGCGGAAAGTGTCTTTCCGCACTTGTTAGGAAAATTACTATTACCTACTACCAATATGTAATATCAAACATTACGATACTGATATGAGTTTCGTAATGAGATACTTTACCGCACTAGTGCGGTAATAGTATATTACATTACCAGTGCGGAAAGTGACATTTTTCACACGAGTGGGAAATATTGTGGCACGAGGCGTAAGCCGAGTGCGGCAATCACACGAGTTTGAAAAATCACTTTCGCACGAGTAATATACACTATTTTTCCTACGACCACATAATTATTTTACCAAATGTATGAAAATATTATAATTCAAGACATGAGTACAAGAAAATCGAATGAATAGTCCGACTGAGAACCGTTCTGACTCATTTATTTTTAATAATTAATTTAAATACAAAATATTTTCTTTATGATATAATACCGACGAGATCAAAATCATAATTAGACATCTTTAATTTTTGATAATAATTACTAATCAAGATACACTCTAATACAATTTATTTTCTTGTCATAATATGTGTCCAATACCTCAGTTGGTAAGCAGCGGGACTCGACGTGACTTCTGACGAAGAGTACCCGGGTTCGATCCTCGTCCGCGGAAACTTTTTTTTTTAAGAAGATGAAAAAAATTACACTTCTCAAATAGATTGCTTCAAGATTTTGTTGGTAGGATTTTAGATAGTATGTATACTGATTTTTAGATAGTATCAGTTGGTAGAGTTTCGGCCTTCTGAATGAAAAAAATAATAATCTTTTCAAATAGATTTCTTCAAATTTACATATTAAATAAGTAAACCTAAATTGAGATTATATATTTGAAAACTAGACTTCGGTAAATCTTAATAGAAATTATGCATTTGCCAACTTATCCGCAAGCGTGCGAAATACTTTCCGCATGCGTGCGGAAAGTAACTTTTTCTACAAACATCAAAAAATGACAAGGTTCGCGCATTGACAACAGTATGCGAAGTGGCACTTTTTTTCATTTTCATTCGTTACCATGACACCGTGCGCGAAGTAATGTGCGAAATATATTTCGCACACTGCATGTAAACTATATGGGATTTTCATATTCTAACCTATATGGTCCTCAACTCCTCAATCAAGCAAAAAACAAGAAATCGTTTATTTATTAATGTAGAACAATAATTAAGGCTTTCAAATTGTAAGAGATATTTTTCTGGCTTTATTTGCTTCACACCACTCTTTAAATTGCTGATATGCATTTTCATACTGCCGCCTCGATTTCTCCGGTAAAAGGTTGGAAATTACGGAATTGGCCGCATCTATCAAGTTAGGTGGGGTACTGCTTAGTTCATCGTCGCTCGAAATTTCCATTCTTTTACAATAATAAATATCACGCACGAAATTGACGCGAATAAAAAGTCACTCCAAAATAATTATCAAGAACTGTCACTTTGAAATAATTGTCAACTAATGCCATTTTATTTCCATAGTTACAGTAATTACTTGATTTGGAAAAATTATTTAAGCTAGTTCAATACTATTTTTCATAGTTATTACTTATTTTAGAACAATATTTTTGACGAAGACAGAAATCTTTGGGAGATCGTTTGCTAACGAACAGTCGTTACCGACCGATGATGGACCCTTTACTCCCATAAACACCTAACTATGTAGGCTTATTATGGCAAGAACCTGTCAACTACTCCCCTGGCTAAGACCACGACGGGTATTGAATTAAATCTAACAGCTACTTGTGCAACGTTCCTCAAAACATCAGAGGACGCAATTGCAAGTGCCCTCTATGACCAACCAGCAGAATTATGTTTTGATTTGGACGGGGTGACCACCTGCAGACTAGTTTCGAGGTTGTTGCCTCTCATCAGTGCAAGGGCAGGTCAACACAGACAGCACTGAAGCCATCTGAGTGTCTTCCTCTGCTCGCTAGGTGGAGCGGCCTAGAAACTGCTTTCATCTCGTGAACCAGAATTGACTAATCAGCGGAGTGTGTATTGGTTTGGACGGGGAACAGATGGCTTCAGTGCTGTCTGTGTTGACCTGCCCTTGCACTGATGAGAGGCAACAACCTCGAAACTAGTCTGCAGGTGGTCACCCCGTCCAAATCAAAACATAATTCTGCTGGTTGGTCATGGAGGGCACTTGCAATTGCGTCCTCTGATGTTTTGAGGAACGTTGCACAAGTAGCTGTTAGATTTAATTCAATACCCGTCGTGGTCTTAGCCAGGGGAGTAGTTGTTTTCTGACAGGTTCTTGCCATAATAAGCCTACATAGTTAGGTGTTTATGGGAGTAAAGGGTTCATCATCGGTCGGTAACGACTGTTCGTTAATATTTTTGACGTTTGTAGAAAAAATTTGTTTGCATCTCATGAGCGAAATACTTTGGAAGGTAATCTCTACTATTTTTTTTAACTCGGCTGCGCCTCGTTAAAAAAAATCAGTTCTCGATCACCTAAGTAGCATTTCGCGCACTAGATACAAAAATAACTATTCCGCATGCTTGCGGAAAGTATTTCGCACGCTTGTGGATATGAGCCACTTTCCGCGGGACTGTACGGTGCGATATACGTTACTTTCCTATGTGGTCGTAGGAAAAGTTACTTTACCGCACTAGTGCACAGTCTTTGAATCGCTTATATTCTTTTTCGTATCTATTGCGGGATTTAGCGTACTAGGGTTTGTATTGCGTTATTTGCAGCAAGTTCTATATCAGAATCCACACTTTCATAGTCGGAACTCATGTCGATACAATTATACCAAACTGGAGTGAACGCGTCAAAATTGGCAGTTCGCAAAATATATCAACAATGGGCGCAAGCTTGTTACATGATTCTAATATCATTAATTTCAGGAATACTGACTAATTTTGAGTAAATAATTAACATATTTCCCATCTCATTTCGTAATATGAATCTTTACTACACAAATATCTATTTTGTACTCGCGTGTTTGTTGAACTCGGCTGCGCCTCATTCAACAAACTTCCCGCTCATACAAAAAAGTCCTACTTTACTAACTTGTAGGTATCATAAATAGCTATTTTTCTTGAGTATCCATGTCCAAAAATCTAAAAGTGCTATATTGCTGAATAGATAATTGAAAACCCTTTTAAACGCAGTATCACATGCAATCCCTATTATTGAATTTTTTATAGTGTTGGCTATTACCCCTAGGGGGTTGAAGGGGCATTTCGAGCGATTCATTGTTTAATATTGTTGTTGTTTAATATTGTTTTTTTCGTTAACCAGCTGTCGTTCCCTTACGAACGGCAGCTCTCAAAAGTCGAAACTTGTGCGAGCCAAGGATTAACGAAGTCTTACCTTTTTACGTGCGATTCCTAGCACTTTCTCGGGCCATCAGAAAAAATTCTGCAGTCGCCGTGGTTTGAACCGTCGCCGACCGGCATCCATGTCGCTTTAACCACTCGGCTACCTGGCCGGAGGAACCTGTCGATTTCATTCCTCCACGGTCAAGCTCGATACTTGACGAAAGTCTCCCCACCAGTCTTTCCTTTATCGAATAGTACCGGCTTAAAAAAATTGATTGCTAGTGGAGGTTTTTCCTGACAAGTAGCAAGGAGATTATAGAATATCCTCTATTTATTTTCTTAACACTCATTTTATCTTGAACTTCATCAGTTTGAAAAAAAATGTCTCCGTTGAATAATGATGAACATCGCTCAAATGTAAATTGTCGTAGAGGAACTACAATTTATATGTAAATGAAGTATCACAACTGCAAACAGATTAGATAGACCTGATACATGCATGCATGGTGAAGTGAATTTTGTATTTTTATGGAAGGGGTATGAAAAGGAGGCATTGAACACGAGGAAACTATCACTTATGATTTGACCATTATTCTCAATTAGCAAAGAATGTATGGTGCGTACTTCGACGTATATGATTAGGGCCAAATTCCTCATATTTCGTATGTATGAGTATCATTATCTGCGGCCTCAAAACGTCCAAGTAACACGGTCCGAGAGAAAATTACACAAATATCAAGCCAGCCATGTTAATAATACTATTAACGATATTATTTATTTATTTCAGTTACTAAAATTGCACTCAATACAATGTATCTGTTGTACATCATGATACAATGATAAATCTGAAAAATGTCAACGGGCACATGACTAAGCACGTACTCTCAGTATTACAGAAATCATAAAAACAATAAACAGTATCAAACAGTAGCATAAAACCCATATAATACATAGACATCCAATTGATATCCACTAGACATCCATTTTAGATATGCTGGGTGTTCTATGGACGTCCATAAAATATCCAAAGGATATACTATGGACAACCAATGGATCATAATTTTCGGTGCCCTTGAAGAGGAATTCAACAAAATAGTTCCACTAGGGCCCTTAGTCAGCTTAATCCGCCACTGTACTGACCCTGGAGTAGTTTCAAACTACCAATCGCCATGGAATGTCTTAAATTATCAAAACGGAAGTCACTCGGCTGACCCGCTGTTGATTTTCGAAGAAATTTTTGCTATGAATTACAAAAGTTGGGTCAGACAGGCCTGAGTTGAAATTTTGTTCGTTCCTTATTTCGGAGACGAGGTCGTCGTAAATTAACTACGCTTCAATAAATGAAATCCAACAAATGTAAATTTCCCAGAGTTTACGTTTATAAAATAGGTCGGGGTTTCCTACTATAATATGTATAATTATGTTTTTTACTATGTCTCGGAAAATTGAAATTGCTTTCTCAAATCAGCCGGAGAGATATTATATCTTCCGATTTCTAGGAATCCTAACACCCCGTAATATGGACCGAAGCGTCGGGAGACTTCTTAGAAACTGATAGATATGAGTAAATTTACTAGAAATGACGCAACATTAACAGTATTTTCATTCAGACTCTCTGAAAATGGGTGATCTTTTTGATGGTAGAGACATTGCAGGAAACTTTCTAATAATCTTATGAAGGTGATATCGATTATAAAATGATACTAATTGTTGCGTTTGATAAGTATTCTTCGTTCGTACGGTTGAAACTGTTTTCATCTGAACATATCTTTATAGTATCTACCGACCAGAAACCATCTCAACTTCTAGTCAAAACATCTCAATTTTTTGTTTTTAATTGAATAACTTGATTGAGAACAATTCAATAGTTTGTTTGAAAGTGGTTGACAATGTTTCACTTTGAGTAAGGTTATTCTGGACTTTCATTGTCTAAAAAAGAACAAAGAAGAGGCCTTGCAAATTATTCGGAAAAATCTGCAAGAAGACATAGAGCTGAAGAACAGGACGAACCTACCAGTACGTGGCATTATGGACCTGCTAGAATGTTGCCTGCGAAATTGTTACTTTCAAGAAAAATACCGCTTTTTCTCCCAGGAAGACGGACTACCGATGGGATCCCCATTATCGCCCTTGGTAGCAAACATCTATATGGAATGGTTTGAAACTTTTGCTACAGAGACAGCCCATAAGAAACCTCAGATGTGGTTGAGATATGTTGACGACACGATTGTCATATGGAACCACGGAGACGAGGACCTTGACGTCTTTTTGGAACATCTGAATAACATCAGAAAGTCCATAAACTTCACGATGGAAAAGGAGACCCAAGACGGTTTACCTTTTCTAGACGTGAAAGTTCAAAAGAACAATGATAAGTGCCAAACATCAGTATACAGAAAGCCGACTCACACCGGACAATACCTGAACTTCGAATCGAACCATTATGGTGCTACAAAGAGAGGGGTTGTTCGATCGCTGGTGGACCGTGCCTACAACCTATGTAACACAGATAAAAGTCTTACCATCGAATTGGACAATATCAAGAAAGCTCTGAGACGAAATGGGTACCTCAAAAATATATAGAAGAGGTTCTAGCCCGCAAGGGGGATAAGAACAAGAAACCAGATGAGCCGACACAAGCCACCCTGTGCGTTCCGTATGTTAGAGGTCTATCGGAAAGAATAAAGCGAATTGGGTCGATGTACAAAATACGGACATGTTTCAAGTCAGGTAACACTATTCGCAACCATCTCACAAAGACCAGACCACGTAACGCTGACATTGACTCAAAAAACTGCATCTACCGCATCCCTTGTGAGAGAAACACTCAACGAGGAGAAACATCAAAGTCAGGGATAGCGGATCATGTCTGGACGACCCAACACAACATAAAATGGACTGAAGCCGAAGTCATCCATAAAGAAGAGGGCTGGTATAGAAGGAAGTTTAAAGAGAGTGCATATATTATGAACAACAAAGTCTTTAGTCAAGCTAGCATAGAAATCCGTAATGTGTGGATACCCTTAATTAGTGGCATGGATCAATTGAAATTGCGATAAGAATTAACAATGCTGTACCGGAGGGGCCTGGCACTGTAATTAACAAGCTTACCTGAAAACCGTCAAATTACCCCTAGGCTAATGACGCAAAATTATCCACAGCATATATAAGAAGTATCCTTGAGATTGTCGCATTATACACTTGATAACGACTGTAGATTTTAACAGTTGAAACGTCGTGATTAAAAATTGCAGAGAATTGAATTTTTCTTTGTTCTTTTTTAGACAATGAAAGTCCAGAATAACCTTACTCAATTCAATAGTTGCATATTAGTAAGAACAACAAGTTGAAAAACGCGAAAAATAGAGATAAAACTCCTAAAAATATTACCGATGTCGGCGATGTCTCATCGGATTCGGAATGACCACTAGAAACATATGTTTTAGGATTTTATCCTACGTAAAAAATTGCGATTGTTATTAACAAAGATGAAAAAAAGGTATTTAACTTTTTTGTTTTTAACTCAAAAACTATTAATATTAAAATAAATTCGAAAAAAGTTTCGTAAAGAGAAGGAAATTTTCAATAAAAATGTCGTTGCTTCCGGAATTCTCTCTATGTTATTTATAATATTAATTTAACGCTGAAAAAACTGCTCCACGAGGTCGTTACTGCATCACTGCAAAGGACAGTATTTCACAGAAAATAATTTTTCTATAGCATTAAATATTAATTTAAAATTTTGAATAAATTATGGTATCATGTGGACACTTGAAACAATAAATCCACATTGGAAAAAATGTGTGAGTCTACTGTTAAAAAAATGTCTTTTGTTCGAAAGTTTGGTTAAAATCTCTAAACGTTTCAACTGCAACTGCGGCAGTCATCTCCAGTGGCGTGGTCGAAGTACTCTTCTTGACGTATCTTTTTTCAGATCAGTTTTTTTCAGTTGAAACGTCAAGAAGAGTACTTCGACTACGCCACTGCAGATGACTGCCGCAGTTGCAGTTGAAACGTTTGGAGATTTTAACCAAAGAAGATCACGGAAAAACCCGGAAACCCACCAAAACATTGACGCCAGCCGTGAAAGCCTACAATCCTCAGTTATACTATTGTTAAATTTAAAATTTTTTTTCAATTTCTGTTTTCATAAATAACTTCGTTGAAGTTTAAGTAATTGACCTATAAATTATTGTTGGCTTCCTGGAGCCCTTCTAATATACCTACTTAACAAAATTACTTGATAAAAGTTTGATATTTTGTTTATTATAATTTTTTGTAACTGAAGCAAAATTAAATGTCCAAAAAATGTTGCTGCAAAATTTTTTTTGACGAATGTTTTAATATTGCTGTTTTTACATCAAACATGGGCAGTAATTTATGCTGGTTACAATTTGTTGACGTCATTTGTTTATTAATCAGTTACAAACAAATAAACAAATATAATATTTGAAAAAAAAATTCATTTCCATAATGCTGTCCTGTGAGTATATTGATTTAGAATTTTTTTTTTTTATTACATTTTTTAATTGTTAATAAGCGTTTTATTAATTTTTCGAATCTTTTAATAATTAGTTAAGAAATTATTTTCTTCTTCAAAATTGTAATTTGTACTTCTCAATAGGTGCACAAAAAAAAATCATCATGACTAATTTCATTGTTTATTGAATTAACAATTTTTTATAAACAAATTCTGACAACGGTTTTATTTTTTTCTGAAACAAAAAAAAATACAAAAACAGCCATATATAACAAAGTACGAAAAATATATTTTCTGTTTTATAATACTTTTCAAAATTATTTTTAATTTAAGTATGGCTGATTTTGTATTTTTTTTTGTCAGAATTTGTTTATAAATAATTGTTAAGTTAATAAACAATGAAATTATTTATAAAGATTTTTTTGTTTACCTATTGAGAAGTACAAATTATGATTTTTAGAAAGGAAATAATTTCCTTATTAATTATTTGAAAAATCGAAATAAAAAAAAACGATTAAAAACAATCAAAAATTATATTTAAATTTTTTTTTTAATTATTGTTTTTCCAGGACAGCATTATGGAAATAAAAAATGTTCTCAAATATTTTATTTGTTTATAACTAACTTATAAACAAATGACGTCAAAAAATTGTAACCAGTATCAATTACTGCCATTCTTCAAAAAACTTATTTAACAATATTTTTTGGATATTTAAGTTTTCTTCAGTTATAAAAAATTATAATAAACAAAATAACAAACGTTCATGAACTTTTATCGTGTGATCTTATTGAGTATATTAGAAGGGCTCCAGGAAACCAACAATTTATAGCACAATTATTTAAACTTTTACGGCGTTATTTATGAAAACGGAGGCTGGAAAAAAATTTGTTAATTAACAGTAGTAGCATAACTTTTTGAATAATAGACCTATATATTTTTCTATAGCTGGTTATCCAGCTATTCTTTATTCCTCAACCTATGCAAAACTCAGTATATATATATATATATATATATATATATATATATTATAAGTGAAAATAGAGTATATTTCGTTTTAATTCCGAGAGTTCCAACCTTTGACAGCTGTTTCGTGCTAACGCACTCATCAGAAAGGATTTATGGAGCTCTCGAAATCAAAGCGAATCCACTCAAGAATTAGTACCGTGAAGGCAAGACAGATACGAGGGCTGTTTGGTAACTCCGTGACTATTTGAATAAAGAAAAAAAAATTGGCAAATAAGCGTTTTATTTTTCAACATAATCTCCTTTTAGATCAATACATTTAGTCCAGCGTTTTTCCAGTTTTTTTATTCCTTCCAAATAATAGGTTTTCTCAAGGCCCTCAAAATAGGCGTTTGTTTCGGTTATAACCTCTTCATTTGACCCAAATCTCTTACCACCCAGCCATTTCTTCAGGTTTGGGAAAAGAAAATAGTCGCAAGGGGCTAAATCTGGAGAATATGCTGGATGGGGTAGTAGTTCGTAGCCCAATTTATGAATTTTTGCCATAGTGACTACACACGTGTGCACTCGTGCATTGTCTTGATGAAGCAGCACTTTTTTTTTCGCTAAATGTGGTCGTTTTTGCCTCAAATCAATATCGAATCTGTCTAAAAGCTCTGAATAATATTCGCCGTTGATCGTTCTACCCTTCTCTAAGTAATCTATATGAATGACACCGCGTGCATCCCAAAAAACTGTGGCCATAACCTTGTTGGCTGACAGACGCACCTTAGCCTTCTTTGGTGCACGTTCACCAGTTGACACCCACTGTTTTGATTGTTCCTTGGTCTCTGGGGTATTGTGATGGATCCATGTTTCGTCTACGGTTATATAACGGCGTAAAAACTCGCCCGGATTGCGATTGAACTTTGCCAAACACTCCTTTGAAGTGGTCACACGGTTGCGCTTGTGGTCGAGTGTGAGCAATCGCGGCACCCATCTCGCGGATAGCTTCTTCATGTCCAAATATTCATGTAAAATGTGATGTACTCGCTCAGTTGAGATGCCTACAGCCTCAGCTACCTCACGTACTTTTATTCTCCGATCGTCCAATATCATTCCATGGATTTTATCGACGATTTCTGGCGTGATGACCTCTTTTGGGCGACCTGAACGTACGGCGTCACTTGTGCTGGTACGACCACAACGGAACTCAGTAAACCACTTCTTAACCATTGAAATTGATGGTGCAGAGTTCCCATAGTATTTATCAAGTCTTTCCTTGGTTTCAGTTATGGTTTTTTTACGCAAAAAATAATGCTTAATCAACACACGAAATTCACTTTTTTCCATTTTTGTTAAAATTCACGAGGTTGTCTGCTTCTAATTGCTGTCAAACACAAACCAAATGTCGCAGCTTGCTCAAAATTTGACAGTAGTCTATTGAAAGATGGTGGTTGACAGCAGCAGTGTTGCATTTAAAGTTACTGCGCGGGAAATTTAAAAAGTCACGGACTTACCAAACAAGCCTCGTATAACAGAAAGTTACTTATGACATCTACAGTCACTAGTTGAAACTTAATTTGACACGAACCAAGGAATCCAAAAGTAGAGGTTTGTCCACAAATTGACAGGCAGCCAACAAGGAATTGTTGGCTGCCTGTCTGCCTTTTATATATATATATATATATATATATATATATCTTTTACCCGTCATCGTCATAGTCCTACAGTACTAAATATAATTAATAAATAAATAGAACTCAAATTGTTTTAAATATTTAGGAATAGATTTACCACTCATTGCGTGAATAGCATGAAGGGGACGACACAACAATTTACTCCTGAACAATTTTTATACTATTTGACCAACCCTGTATGCTGTTCGACTTGCAACCATTCTAAGGGCACCTAATATGATTATCGAATATGTATCAACTTTCGGCAATATTTGTATTTTGGTTGTCGTTTTCTTATTTTCTTGTGTACTAATTTTCAAATAAATAAACATTACAACATAAATGTCCATACTGTATACCGGGTGGCTACGGAAGTATTGCCTACGGAATATCTCAGTTATTGTATGAAGTAGGTTTGTGAAATTTGGAGACATAAGAGCTAGAATTTGAGCATATTGACATGTCGAAGTTAACTTCCGGTCTGACCGGAAGTAACATCAACTTTCTTATTTTAAACGGAAACCCTATTTTTTTTTCTTTTCGCTTTATTCAGCATTCAATTCCCTTTCTAATGACATATCACAAGTTGGTATCTAACCAGAAACTAGATCAGAAAAAAATTATTATTGAAATTCACCGAGTAGGCCGTGGAAGCAAAATGAAAGCCAAAAATTGAAAAGTTGGCTATGGAAACCATACGTCACTTGATAACAGTTGCTACTACTGTGATATTTTATTTTCATTCGTCGGCGTTATAAAAAGCCGCCAAAAAAAATATTGGAAAAATTGGGAAAAGAACAATACTCTGTAGGTCCATAACTTAAATAGGAACATACAACTTTTTCTTGCCTGTACTATTCAGCATAACCATTCCTTTCTAATGATATAATAGAAAGTAATTTTTTTAAATGAAATACCTTAAAATCCAATTATTATTCTTCAAATAACGAAAAAACAGATTTATCGAAAAAAGAAATTCAAATTGATAGAATTAAAGATAAAATAAATTCAAAACAAATGTTCGAAATGCATTCCCTCAGCGTCAATACATTTATTGACTTTGGTGATATTTTCATGTAAAACGTTTCTCAACATTTGGGGCGTGATATCCTGGAAAGCTCTACGAATTTTTACTTCTAGCTCATGTAGAGTTGTAGGCTGTGTGGAATACACCCTATTTTTAAGATGCCCCCATAGAAAAATGTCGCACGGAGTAAGATCAGGTGACCTTGGTGGCCACCTGACTGGACCATGGGTTGTTATAAGTCTCTCTTGAAAGCGATTTTGAAGATAATTTCTCGCTATTCTTGAATTATGCGGAGGGGCGCCATCTTGCTGGAAGTACATTCTCTCAGTTATTTCCGCTGGTAGGTTGTTAATGAATTCCGAAATTTCATTCGTTGAAAAATTAAAGTATCTCTCTCCGGTTAGTTGGCCTTGAAAAAGAATGGGGCCAACAATATGAGTTCCAACTATTCCTGCCCAAACATTCACACCAAATCTCTCCTGGAAGCCGCCTTGTCGAAACCGGTGCTCGTTTGCTATCGCCCAGTACCTGGAACAAAAGACCGTTCACACTTTTAGCACTTTACACTTCGACTATCGACAATAATCCAAATAAAGTACAGTACCTACCTTGTATTATTCCTGTTAAATAATCCATTGTTGGTAAACCTTGACTCGTCCGTAAACAAGATATAATAGTTAAATAGGTGATTCTCAGCATTTTGTCATTTTCATACAAATGTTGATGCAACTGATACTTGAAGGATTTCAATCGATGTTTTTTCAAAATTTTCCTAGCAGAGTCCTTACTTATAGCTAATTCGGCGCCAATCTGCCTTGAGGAAATTGTGCTATCATATTGTACTAAAGCTAATACATTAATTTCAGTTTCCTCATTAACAAATGCTTCTTGGTCTTCGTGAACATCAGGCTCAGTTCTTAATTTTTCTTCAAGCCACTGGAAATACCTTCTTGACGGATGCTGCCTCCCTGGATATCGCTCTAAATACAATCGTTTAGCGGCATAAGAATTTTTTAAACATTCACCATAAATGAGAAGCATGTCAATTTGTTCGGTTCGTGAATAACGGGGCATTTTTTGAATATTCCACTAACTGATTTCGATTTCCAAACCCTTTTAAAATGGCAGAATCAAAAACACTACTTCGAACGTCAAAATAATATGGATAGCAGCGTTCGTGACAGCTCTCATTTCTTTTTTGTTTCATTCCAAAATACATCTTAATCAGCCTACTTGTTAATATTTTGGTTCGAATGATTATTGCAATGGAATGATTATTCTGAATAGCACAAACATCGTCCATTGGTAGATATTAGAATATTGTAGTAGATTTATACTCTAATTAACTGACTAAAATAATTTATTTAACGAAATACAATGATACAATAACACAATACTCTAATTTATATAACAATCACGGAACTAGGTATTTATATTCGACTTTCACTTCACTGACTGCCCGTCTGTCCGCTGCGTAGTTCTTTTTATATCCGACGTTGACTTCTCTAAATGCTCCAGAATTTTCCATCGAATCGCCCAGACTCACCGCGGCGCCCAGATTCTTCTCGATGCAAGCGCATCGACAGTCTCCCGCGGTTGGTCGCTAGCTATACGTGAGAGTTCAGGTCCGGCATCGCCCGCAGCTTCGCCACAATATCTATGGACGATGGCACAGACCAAGTACGTTTATGTTCCTATTTAACCTAGAACCTACAGGATATAATTTATCATTCCACATTATTTTTGCGTATGGCGATAATCTGTTTTGTTATTTGAAGAATAATAATTGGATTTTTCGGTATCTCAGTTCAAAGTATTGTTTTTTTTCCCAATTTTTCCAATATTTTTTTTGGCGGCTTTTTATAACGCCGACGAATCAAAATAAAATATCACAGTAGTAGCAACTGTTATCAAGTGACGTATGGTTTCCATAGCCAACTTTTCAATTTTTGGCTTTCATTTTGCTTCCACGGCCTACTCGGTGAATTTCAATAATAATTTTTTTCTGATCTAGTTTCTGGTTAGATACCAACTTGTGATATGTCATTAGAAAGGGAATTGAATGCTGAATAAAGCGAAAAGAAAAAAAATAGGGTTTCCATTTAAAATAAGAAAGTTGATGTTACTTCCGGTTAGACCGGAAGTTAACTTCGACATGTCAATATGCTCAATTTATAGCTCTTATGTCATTATATCGACGCTCCAAATTTCACAAACCTACTTCATACAATAACTGAGATATTCCGTAGGCAATACTTCCGTAGCCACCCGGTATATGTGTATATATTAGTATGAATAGAGTATTTTTCGATTTGTTTCCGAGGGTTCCAACCTTTGACAGCTGTTTCGTGGTCACCCACTCATCAGATCCTTTCTGATGAATGGATGACCACGAAACAGCTGTTAATGGTTGGAACTCTCGGAATCAAATCGAAAAATACTCTATTTTCACTTAGATTCTGCTTGCGTTCCTCATAACGTACTAGAAACTTGATTGAAACTTGGGTTGGTCGGACCAACGAATTGTTGGCTGCCTGTCAATGAGTAGATAAACATATAACTTTGGATTCCTTGGTTCGTGTCAAATTAAGTTGCAACTAGTGACTGTAGATGTCATAAGTAACTTTCTGTAATATTAGTATAAATATATGTGTTTGTATGTTTATATTAGGTTTTGAGGAGTAAAATTGACAATATTGTAACTTTTTACTCATATGAGTAATTGTCTTGACTTGTCTCCAATAAAATACCAATAAAATCTATCCATGTATTTAACCAAATCACTGATGATTCAAAGCCATAGTGTTTGAAGTTTGAAACGCCTATCGGTAATTTTTTTAGCAAAAATCATTATTTTTAGATAGTTTCATTTTAGAAAGGCACGTATTATAAAGGCTTTCTTTGGTAAATCATCACATTCCATAAGTTCGGAAAAAG
Source organism: Chrysolina oricalcia (assembly GCA_944452925.2). NCBI lineage: Eukaryota > Metazoa > Arthropoda > Insecta > Coleoptera > Chrysomelidae > Chrysolina > Chrysolina oricalcia. The sequence goes on from OX101810.2 coordinate 1,053,021, forward strand.
AAATATCCCAAAAGTCCATTGAGATAATTAAATGAGTTACATCCTGAAATTAAGAGTATGTGCTCTCTCAACAATTTCAAAGTAATTCTAAAAAATCTATTGGATGGAAGCAATCCAAAGTCCATTTTTTTTAAACCAATCTTATATTTCTCACATTTCTCAAATATTTGTTTCAGTTTGTATTGTTATATGAGGTCTGTCTGTGCTCTCTCAACAAATTTGAAATAACATTCCAAAATCTGTTGGATTGAAGCAATCCAAAAGATAAATTTTTTTTGAAAACCATTCTGATATTATGAATCTACATTTCTCAAAATTTTTTTTCAATTTGTATTGTTATATGAGGTCTGTCTGTGCTCTCTCAACAATTTTAAAATAACACCCACAAATCTGTTGGATGGAAGCAATCCAAAGTAATTTTTTTTTTGAAAACCATTCTGATATTATAGTTCTACGTTTCTCAAATAATTTTTGCAGTTTGTATCGTTATATGAGGTCTGTCTGTGCTCTCTCAACACTTTTAAAATAACACTCAAAAATTTGTTGGATGGAAGCAATCCAAAGTACAATTTTTTTTTGAAAACCATTCTGATACTGTAATTCTACATTTTTCAAATCTTTTTTGCAATTTGTATTTTTATATGAGGTTTGTCTGTGCTCTCTCAACAGTTTCAAAATAACACTCCAAAATCTGTGGGATGGAAGCAATCCAGAGTACAATTTATTTTTTTAAAACTATTCTGATATTATAATTATACTTTTCTTAAATAATTTTTTCAGTTTGTATTTTTATATGAGATTTGTCTGTGCTCTCTCAACAGTTTCAAAATAACACTCCAAAATCTGTTGGATGGAAGCAATCCAAAGTACAATTTTTTTTTGAAAACCATTCTGATACTGTAATTCTACATTTTTCAAATCTTTTTTGCAATTTGTATTTTTATATGAGGTTTGTCTGTGCTCTCTCAACAGTTTCAAAATAACACTCCAAAATCTGTGGGATGGAAGCAATCCAGAGTACAATTTATTTTTTTTAAACTATTCTGATATTATAATTATACTTTTCTTAAATAATTTTTTCAGTTTGTATTTTTATATGAGATTTGTCTGTGCTCTCTCAACAGTTTCAAAATAACACTCCAAAATCTGTTGGATGGAAGCAATTCAAAGTACTTTTTTTACTTAAACCGTTCTGATGTTACAATTCTACATTTCTCAAATATTTTTTTAAATTTGTATTATTATATGAGGTATGTCTGTGCTGTCTCAACAGTTTCAAAATAACACTAAAAAATCTGTTGGATGGAAGCAATCCATAGTACTTTTTTATAATTTTTTTATTAAACCTATGTGATATCATAATTCAACATTTCTCACATATTTTTTGCAGTAGATATATTGTTAAATGGGTTGAACTTCATTTTTTACTTGACATATACTGAGGATCTATCAAACAAAGCACTGAATAATTCCTTACCAATTAAATCACAGAAAATTCCGGATTGGCCAAAAATCGGCCCGTATCTAGGTTATGCTTGAAATTGAGTAAGTGGATATTTCAAGTTTGAACTTGTCAGAGCGCCAACGGGCAAAACGTGGGTTCGAATTTCATCAGAAGTCGCAACCGATATCAGTCCCCACCATCTACTGACTACTACCCATTATACCTTTCTCACGTAGGCTCTGAGGCAGAGGCGGTATCATTTCATTTTGAACCGGCCTTTAATACATCGTGTCAAAATATTCCCGCGTGCTGTGATAGTTTTCTCAAATAATATAATATTTTATAGATACGTACATTGTTTTACTGCCACTAACTACAATAATGGTGAGTGATTTTTTGAGTTTCATTTTTTAAATTATTCGTCATCCAAAAAAATTATTGTTATAATATTTTGTTAGAAACAGAGCTTTACCATAGGTAACACGTTTTGAGATTTTATTCTACAACAAGGCCTATTATCTATCATCAGGGTTTTTATTTCATAATCTATTGTGGATTCGATGACTTTAAATTATTTTTATGGCTGTTGATTTTTCCCAGTGATTCGATTTCGAAATTATTCAAGTTACTGTAGTGAATGATAATAATTGTCATAATTGTCATGTGCTACTCAGTTACAAATTGAATTAATTTTTCAAAATTACCCGCGATAGGTATATTGATACACACTTTGTAGAAATTGCATTGCATGTTTTTTCCAAATAAGTGGATTCAAAATAAACTTTTGTTTCTTCATTGACAGGCGATGTCAAGAGAGTAAGAATAATTCCTTTCGTTTTTTGGAAAAAAATCAAAAATTCTCGGCCATTCGAATCCCGTACCAAAATCATGGGTGCGTCAATGTTTCTGTGATTACTTCAACTGACACGATAAATTCATAGATAATTATCGGCAAGGCTAATTTCAATCAAATCTCACCAATTTGTGTACTATTGTAATTGTCCAAAATTTGAAAGTGCCCGACCGTTTCTTAGACGGTTTCTATATTCCTGCAGGTTTCTTTTCCTGCAATCTTACATGCCGGAATTATGATGCAATATTTGTAGCGATTGACGAAAAAATTATTTGAGGTTATTCTCCTTGCAGTAATTGTTTTCTTAAAGTAATTGGAGAAAATATGGTAATGATTCTGAATTCCTATAACCCACTTTTATTTTGAAAACTGTACTGTAGTAGCTTTATGAACGGGAGCTTTTCAAAAATCACAGAATCCTCACAGTACTTCGATCTTTATTTTGGAAACCTCCTGCTTAATGCACGAATATCTTGAAAAATATATTGCAGTGCCATCAGATCTTAACACTCGTTCTTCGCAAAAATTCAGATTACCAATATTACCTTTACCAAAGAGTAGTCCTGCTTAGAAATCTATAATCTATAATGTGCTTAAAATTTATAATTGCTTACCATTACATCCAAAGGAAATTGAAACATTTGGATTATTTAAAAAAATGTAAATGAATTGCTTTACATTCATCCTTTCAACAATATGGAAAAAAAATTCATTGTGAAACCTTGTGTCGATATTAAAGTTTGCCTGCCTAATTTTATTAATGATTTTAATATGCTTAAATTTTATTTCATTTTATTTATGCAAATTTTATTCAACTCGTACATTTTGTTTGTTTTTTTTTTAATAATTTTGAATATTTGAGAAGCTTTCGAACACAAATGAAATATGGATTTTTTACTTAATTTTTTACTTTTACTTACTGCAAAATCAAGTGGATATCTGTGTAGGTACGTTTCCAAGTTACCTCTGTTACTGATGATACCTACACATAAGTTCAATGGAAATAGTATATTCGTCAACGAGCGTATAATGTTAGTTATTATTCTCGAGGATAAAAATTATCCGAGAAAATAATAGCTATTATACGCGAGTAGAAGACTATACTTTCTTTACGACTATACGATAGTCATCAGAGTTTTAATGAAATCTAAATATTATTTATGAAAATAAGTATATATTATAAAGTAATATAAGGTAGAATAACAATTAAAAATCAATATGTAATGAACGTAGAATACAATAGTCGTAGAGAAAGTAAAATATTTCCTAATTGGTGGAGTTCTGAAAAGTGTCACTTCATGCAGTGTGTTTCACTTTAAGTAGCGGCCGATTTTCGAAAATTTTTTTTAGAAATACAGTACTCCAAAAGCTCTACATCCCGGTATAAATTATTTTGATAGTCCACTTTTTCACAGCCTACTACGATGAGAAATAAGACCTCAAAAATGTCGAAAGCATATAACGCATTTTTTTACGAAAAAAACAAATATCTCCTTCGATTCAGGCACATCTGGAACCCCCAAATCCCATGTTTCAATATCGTAACTTATACCGAGTGTTCACTACTTGAGTGCAAAAAATGAAAAATTCTACTTTTTGAGAGTGCCCTGTGTAAACGCTACTGAGTGTATGGCTTATTTTAGATTGCCATTAGATCAAGAGTCACCTAGTGTATCAATTCACGCAATATCATCCTCATATCTTATATCGATTATTGATTCTTGCTTCTGATTTGCATTGTGCATCGGCTCAATTTAAATTTTACCGATTTCAATTACACCACCCTTTGCAGCGATACATTTTACCAGTCTCTTCCTACAGTTTTTTGTGACTTTCCGTATTACTTCATCTACACACGAAACGATTTTTTTCTTTTAAATCGTTCATATTTTTGGGTACCCCAAAGACAGTAATCAAGTGGTGTTAGGTCGGCTGAGCGCGGAGGCCATCTATAAAGGGGACTGTTTCGTCCTATCCGTTTCCTACTATTTTTGCATTAAGGATAGAAGCACCATCTAGTAGAAAAATCATGTCCTGTCTCAGTCGATATATCCCAAGTAGCACACCTATATTGGTAAAATATTGGTACAATATTGTGAACATATTGGCGAAATATTGGCGAGAAAAAAAATGTGAACATTCGGCGATATTGGTCCAATATTACTTGAATAATATTGGCAAAATATTCTTGAACGAAATATTGGCCTCAAAATGATCGGCGATATTGGTACAATATCGCTGATACAATATTCTGACAATATTGGCACAATATTTAAAAGTTATATTGTCGAGAAGTAGTATGTGAACATTTTGCGATATTGGTCGAATATTGTTTGAATATTTTAGAAATAGTTTTGGTGGAATATTCTTGAAGCAATAATGGCCTCAAAATATTTATTGATATTGGTACAATATTTATAGATATTGGTACAATATTTATCGATATTGGTACAATATCATTTGGCTATATTGGTGGATGTCAATATACCTTGGTAAATTATTAAATGTCCTTTAGTTGATGAAGGTGACACCAGAGTCTGTCTTTTGATCGCCATAACCACCGAGTGAGCTGTCTTGAAAACAAGGTAAAGGAAGTATTTAATATACTTTCGTAGGTTTTAGAAGAGGTTGTATATGTAGAGCCATCTAGCGGATTTTTATCTAAGTTTGATCATGATATAATTTCAATATGTTTCATTGAATATTCGGCCAATATTCAAATTTCATCTCAATCTAGATGTAGGAAACAATATGCAGACAATATTGTTTTAACGATATCGATAAATATTATTGAACCAATATTGACCCAATATTAATTCATAAGATTTGTTGAATATTGGCGAAATGATATTCAACCAATGTGTAATCACACTTGGAGATACAATATAGTTTTTATTCCTAGAATCGATATCAGGGGAATATTGGGATTGCGATATTTATTGTAGATGTTAAAAACGATGTGAAGACAATATTGTTTTATCGATATTGGTAAATATCATTGAACCAATATTGACTCAATATGAGTTATTACAATTTGTCAAATAAAGTGGAAATGATATTCAACCAATATTCTAACAAACTTGGAAATACAAAATAGTTTTTTCCCTTATAATCGATATGACTAGAATATCTGGATTGCAATATTTATTCTAGATGTGGAAAACAATATATAACCAATATTGTATTATCGATATTGGTAGAAATTATTCAACCAATATTGACCCAATATTTCGTGTGATAATCCACATTCAAAACTAGTTCAACCAATATTCCACCAATGTTATTAATATAATATTGTTTTTTGAATATTCACCCATATTGGACCAATATTGAATTTTCATGTACAATATATCTATATTGGCCCAATATGGAACCAAGATTCAGCCGATATGATGTGCTACCTGGGATCCTCTAAATCTCCTCACAACTCGTTGTTTAAAAAGTTGAGAAAAATTTCTACGTTTGAGATTTTCCTCAAAAAGAAGTGTCCTATTGATTCAAACAATTTTTGATAATTCTGGATTATTCTATTATAATAGTAGGTACTATTCATTCATACACTTGTTCAGATCGACGTTTACGTAATTAAATGATTAATTACTGTTTTTTCATGAGTCATCAAAACTTACGATGTTACTCAAGTGATAATAGCGCAAATAATCCCCTTCACGTTTGGATTCTTGGCGCAATGATAATTATTAATATATGGAATATGGGTTTTTCTATGCAATTTTGTCTCATTTGAAATTTACTCATTCGCTGAATTGTTCAACTAGGTATACATTTTTCCATTTTACTCAATTACAAGTGTTTCTTCTGAAATATACAGAGTGACCCGTTTGAAAGTGGGCCATCTCTCTAAAAACTGTTATTTATTATCCGATTCAGAAGTTTTTTTTCAATAGACAGAGTATCAATTGTTCCAGTTGACTGTCATGCATTCGAAATTAAAATGAAATACTACTTCATATTTTTTAAGGTAAAAAATTCAAAAAATATACTAGTGATTTTTTTTAAAATAAAATTTGACGCCACTGGATTTGTAATAATTTCAAATGGGTGTGACCAAAATTTCACGATATAACTATTTTTTTAACATAAATATAGCCTAAGTAAAATATTCATATTACTATCAAAATAATTGAAATAGTTGTCATTTAAATCACAATTTTGCAAACAATATGGTTTGAAATCGAGTTTAAAATACACACTCCTTCAGAACCTGATAACTCTACGTTGGATATACACACATCGCCAAAATTATTGGGCCCCCCTATGTTTGTCGAAATGAGACGCTATTATTACAAGTCAAGAAGTGTATGTCAAAATGCATTTAATTTGGTTAAGCAACCAATGCAAAGTGGCTGAATTTAATTTCAACTGAAGCAAAAAAAAATACAAACGAAATATAGTGCATAAGAAAATGATCACAATAATCTGAAATCTAGTAGAAAATCACTTCAGAGGGAAAAAACGCTTTAATAGTCGGTGTATCCTCCCCTATTCTGTAGTAAAGTGTTAACTCGCCTGTGCATGGAAACAATAAGGGCGTTAATGGTATCCATTGGTATGTTGTTCCATTCTTCTTGGGCCGCGAGGGTAAGTTCCTGGAGGGTGCTAGGGGGATTAATTCTGTTTGATATTGCTCGTTTGACGAAATCCCACATGTGCTCGATGGGATTCATGTCTGGCGAATTTGCTGGCCACGGTAATCTTTGAATATTCTCAATCTCCAGTGCATTTTGTACTCTTCTCGTGCGATGGGGCCTAGCATTGTCATCCATAAAAATAAAATTGGCTCCAATTTCATGTCGGAGAGGATGAATAATGGGTTCAATAATGTTTCGAAGATATCTATCCCCTGTCATACTGTCTGGATAAGCTGTGTACGACGACCATGCATTATGCCTCCCCAAAACATTACTGATCCTCCTTGGTATGGAACGACTTCTCTGGCAAAAGATAGTCTTTCTTGTCGCCCTGGCCCTCTCCAAACTCTGTGTCGCCAATTATCACTAACCAAACCAATTCTGGTTTCGTCCGAAAAAAGGACATTTTGCCACTGAGCTAAAAGCCAGTCTCTGTGTTCTTGTGCCCACTGTAGACGAGCGGCTATGTGTCTGGGAAGTAACCTGGGTACTCTTAATGGCCTCCTGGATCGCAAATTGGCTCTAGCAAGTCTCCGCCGTATGGTGGTATTGGAAATTAATCGATCGAACGTTCTTCGCAAATGAGTTCGGACAGCTGAGACTGTTATGGTTCGATTCCGACGTACATATCCTGCTAGATAGCGATCTTCTCTGGCATTAGTTACCCTATGACGTCCAGTTCCACGTCTATAGTCAACGCTGTTAGTTTCCTGGTACAAATGCACTATTCGGATAACTGAAGCGCGTGGAATCGTTAGTCTATCCGCGATTTGATGATTCGACACACCCTCGTCATGCAAAGCCACTATTCTTGCACTATTGAATACTGAAATTCCATTTCCAGGCATAATTGCAAAGAACTCAACAATCACTTGACAACGTTAAATCGATTTGAATCACTTTTTAAACATTGGTAGGTATCTAAAATTGTTTTTGTAAACATTTTTGGATGCCTAGCAACGGTGAAAGAAATAATAATTGAATGTACAAAAAACCAGCCATGATAAATATTTCGTTGTAAACTTTACGAGGGGGTCCAAGAAGTTTGGCGATGTGTGTAGTTATGTCTATTGGAACACTGCAGTTTGTTGCCAAAGAATAGAAATGCACATATTTACATTAATAATATAATTACCAATATTAATAACATAAATGAACTACTACAAAAGAATGCATTGACTTGACAGTGTCTATACACATTGAATATCGGACTGTTCAACCACAACTCTATTCAATTCGATCCATTTATCGTATCTTTTACCAATGTTAACCATAACATTCGATAATTGGTTTGGGGTAATATCTCTACAAACCTGTCTTTTTCTTTCACGCAGTTCCTCTTTTTCGTTGGGCGAGTCTTGTAAACTTTTTCTTCAAAGTCCAAAAAAAAATCCAATGGAGTCAAGTCCGGGGATCTGGGGGTAAACTCGATCAATGCACTATTTCGCCCGATTAGGAAAACTTTCTTCCAACAAATCTCTCACAATCCTGCTATTGTGGGTGGAACAGCCATCTATCTGAAATAGAAGTGGAAGTGCATCCACAGAGTTGGAAAATTAGTTTTTCAAAATATTCGATAAAATGTACCATTCAAATTGCTTTAAAAAAAGGGGTCACTTATTCTGGTATGTAATATTCCACACCAAACATTTATTTTTTGTGATTACTCTCTTCTGCAATTTATTATCTAATGTGGATTTTTTTTCGTCCAGTACCTTGTATTTGAGAATTAACTGTTCCATTGGTTCTGAATGTTGACCCTCTTTGGTGGTTGACATTTATTCCAAATATTAATCTTTGTTTCATTCAAACACGCTTGGGAAACCACATTTCAAAAATATTATTTTTGGTAGGAGGCTTTGAAACTTAAGTTGTTATAGAGATTACAAGTCATTAGAATAAAAGACGAAAAGATACACAAATAGTCAGTATTAATAGTGAATTTTTTAATTCCTCAAGGAGGTGGCCGCTTTCAAATGGGTACTCGTTACCAAGTGTGTGAATGCGACAAGATATCTCGGATACTTATTATATAGCATGCAACTAATGTACCTGCTATAAAGGTAATTTTGATCTTCGTGGGGTCTCTCTCAGGTCATCAATGTTAATTAATATGATGACCTGAGAGAGACCCTACGAAGATCATAATTACCTTTATAGCAGGAACATTAGTTGCATGCTATATAATAAGTATCCGAGATATCGTCACATTCACACACTTGATAACGACAGTAGATGTTAACTGTTGAAACGTCGTGAATAAAACACATGCAAAGAATTTATTTTCTTTGTTTCTAGACAATAGAAGTCCAAAAGAATTCTACTAACACTAATACAATGTCAACCACTTTCAAACAAACATTTAAAAATTTGTTACTAGATTCTTAATAAATAATCTATTGGAAAAAATTGTTTGATAAGTACTGGGTACTGGGTACAATCCATTTAGTTGAACACTTTTAATTATTTAAAAATTGTAAATGTTACGGTTCCTTAATTTTATCATAATTATTTATAGTTTTATCCGAAAAGTAATTACAAAAAACAATTCTTAATTCCTATTTTTATGACATGTGTTTTGTAATTGTAACTAATTAATTACCTTTTTGAAAAAGTACTTTGTAATTGTAATTAGTTACTTTATTGAAAAAGTACTGTGTAAATCTAATTAGTTACTTTATTGAAAAAGTACTTTGTAAATTGTGATTACTTTCAAAGTACCTGTAATTACCCAGCTCTGACTGCTCGAGAGTTTCATGGGTTTATTTTAGAATCATCAAATTAGAGAACAAATAATATTAAACCCACTCGATAATCAAGTCTTTAGACTGTTCTCGCTTTCTTAAACTTATCGTCTACTCATTCAATTCTCACGATATTACACCATGAGAGTTAAATAGTACCGTCAAGTTGGCGATGGATTTTATCAGCTGAACCAGTTGGAGTGCCATCAGCGAAAATCCTTGGAATTCATGACGCTAATTGGACTACGGAGTCGTGCCCCTTAGCAACAACGAGCGATATTCTGGGAATGCTTACTTGTGGCACCATACAGTCTCCATTCATCACGTTTCGAATGATTAATTATAACACGCAGCTTCCGAGAATTAGCCAAGTGTAATTTTTCAAAGTTGCGAAGCGTTTTCGCAGGTGTTCAGTCCGAGTCGCGCGAGTTAATTGGAGATCGCGACTAGAATATGACTCAAGTTCGCTTCGTTTAGAAATTTTTCCTTTTTTTCCGGGAATTTCGTTGGGCTTGCCGGTTTGACCAGAAGGTACCACGAATTCGACTTTTAGACAGCTCCTAATTATTTTTCTCTGAATCGGTCCTCCATCGTATGACTCATCACGATTTAAGATAGATCTCCAACTCCTGTCTGTCACTCCACCAATTCTTTTATATTCTTATAATATAATTTTTTCCATTGCAATTTTAATTCCCCTGTATCTTTTTCATGGACGTGAATGGTGATGCTTTAAAAGGAAAAAAGTAATGTGCTACTTGATAAAACTTTTTGGAAACTTTATACTGTCTGCTTAAAATCATGAAATTTTTTCGAGAATAATAATTTCTCTGATGGAATTTCATGTCAAGAGAAGCTCTTAAGGCAATAAAAAAGTTCCAGCTATCACTAATTTTCGTTAAAAAAGTGATCATTTTCAAGTAGCCCCGTTATGGGGTTACATGAAAGGTTACTTGAAAATTATGCTGACAATTTCTACAGTAGGTAAGAGGATATATTGAAATATATAGAACCAAACAAAATTTCAGTGTCAAAATATTTAATTAATCAACATATTCTCCTCTTAATTGTACACATTTATTACAGCGAACCTGCAACGTCTCTAGACCTTTCAAAAAAAATGTTTCGTCTTGCTCTGCAAACCAGACCACCACAGCTTTTATTACCTCCGCGTTGGACGAAAATTTACGACCTTTTAAACTTTTTTTTTCAGTTGAGGAAAGAGATGATAGTCGGACGGAGCCAAATCTGGTGAATAAGGGGGGTGTTCTATAGTAATTCAAATCAAATCAATCAATCAAAATATACTTTATTATCGGAAGATTTGAATCTCATTGATAAAGTCACAATAAAATGTATATATATATATATATATATATATATATATATGTTCCAGTGACTGTAAAACAGTCGAAAACAATCCTTTAGGAACTCACTATACCTTTGTATAGATTGTATGGCATATGTCCGACAGAAAACAACTACTTCTCTGGCTAATACCTCGACAGATATTGAATTATATCTGTCAGACATATGTGCAAAGATCCTTACTTTGAAGGAACAACTTTGCAAGAGCTCTCAGAGACAGACAGCAGGACACCGCCTGATCCAAACAAGGAACCAACTGCAGACCGGTTTCGGGATGAAGTCCCTCATCAGTGCAGTCCTGGTTATCACGGTTGTATACACGCGGGGGCCCGGTGCCCGTCATCGTTCGCCGGGATGAACACTGCAATCGCTTACAGGATCCACCACGGCAACAGATTAGAGAGCGCCCCAGAAGGACATTTCGGATGCGAAATGGTATATGCTGAATACTTGTTTCAAGGAGCAATAAATGTTCCAGTGACTGTAAAACAGTCGAAAACAATCCTTTAGGAACTCACTATAAAAAGTCTTTACAAATATATACATATTACCTATTCCAATCTTTCTCAAGAAACTCTTGGACACTATAAAACACCTCATCAACAAGTAATCTTTTGACAGATCTCCTAAAATGAGGAAGCGAAACGATGTCTTTGGAGGTATGAGGGAGATGATTATATAGTTTAATTGCACCATAGATCAGGGAATTCTTCGTCATATTTGAAGACGGAATTGGAAGTCTCAAACTGTTATTTTGGCGAGTGATACCCACATTTGCATCGTATGTAGATTTGTTTTTGTGTACCAGACACACCGTTTCCAGAATTAATAATGACGGAAGGGTGTGGATTTTTATTTGACCGAACAGTGGTTTACAAGATTCTCTAGGTCCAACCTTGCAAAGCACGTTTTTGTAGAACAAATACACTATAGAAATTTTGTTGGCTGCAGATACCCCAAAATGGTATACCAAATCTGATAAGTGATTCTATCAGAGCGTGGTATACCATCTTCGAAGTGGCTGTTCCCAGTTCTCTTGAGACCATTCGCACAGCATAAGACCCAGATGCTAGTTTTCCATTCAAAGACTTCACATGGTTCTCAAAATTAAGGTTGTTATCCAGATGGATTCCAAGGAATTTACTTGTATACCTTTGCTCAATGACAACTTCGTTACTTAAAGGGATATCTGGTAAATTACACTCAAATGATAGGAGCTTCGTTTTATCTATATTTAACGACAGCAAATTGGAGTTGAACCACCTTTTTACGCTGGATATATCATTAATAATACTAGAATGTAGGCTGTTGATATCGGCTGCATGCCACAAGATGGTCGTGTCGTCTGCAAATATAGTAAAACTGCCATCAATCTTGAGATCAGCCAAATCGTTGAAATACAATAAGAAAAGAATGGGTCCCAGTACAAAGCCCTGAGGCACACCATGTTTGACCGATCTAGTTTGTGAATTGGTGCTTGTTCTGACGAATTGTATACGTTCACTCAGATAGGATTCAATCCAACTAAGGCTCTGATTTCTGAAGCTTGCGCAGGAGTATTCCATGATTTACACAATCGAAAGCCTTCGATAGATCACAAAACACTGCCGCGCAAACCTCTTTCAGGTTGACTCTACCGTATAAATCTTTCAGAAAGGAGAAAACAGCGTCTCCTGTACTTTTCTGTGGTTGGAAACCAAATTGTTGGGGATTCAGAACCTTTCGAGCGGATAAAAACTTCATCAATCTATTTTTAACCAGTTTCTCAATAAGTTTTCCCAAAGTCGGAATAAGGGAAATAGGACGAAAATAACAAATTTTTTGCATGGCAACATGATATTTGTGTGCAGGGGCGTTGTCATGCAAAAACAAAACACCTTTGGATTGTTGCTTTGTTTCTGGATCGTAGAAATGTACCCAAGTCTCATCCATAGTAACAATCCGGTTAAAGAAGTCTACATCGTTTTCAAATCGAGCACAGATCGAACGCGATGCTGCTACCCTTGCACGCTTTTGGTCAACATTCAAACATTATGGGATCCATTTTGCAGCAATTTTTCTCATGTCCAAATTGACGTGAACTATATGATGAACGCGTTCGTATGAAATATTCAGTGCTTCAGATATTCGTTTCAGCCCAATTCGACGGTCTGTTAAAATCATGTCATGAACTGCATCGAAATTTTCGGGGACTGACACAGAAACTGGCCTTCCTGATCGGTTATCATCTTCAATGGAAAATTTACCTCTTTTGAAGCTTGCAGTTCAATTTTACACGGTCGCATACGAAGAACATTGATCGCCAAGGGTATTAAACATATCTTCGTAAATCTGCTTACCTCTTAACCCTTTTATATAAAGGTACTTGATGATGGCTCGATACTCTAATTTTTCGATTTTCACAATTTCGGTGGAGATATTTTTTCTTTTAATTTATTGCGTAACTCTGGTTTACTTTTTTGACGTCAAACTTTACACTGACACTTCTCTAACAAATTATTGTTCGTTGCTATGGTAACGCAATATTTTGTTTATGCAGGGAACTGGTCTAGGCTAACTAGATATCAATACATCCTCGTATACATAATGTGCGGCAGTTTTTTTGTTTTTCATTTAGAATCACGCTATTTATTTATAATATGAAATAGATTTATTTCTTTGCTTCATATTAGAATGGACCAAAACAGAGTTAACCTTGCTCAAAAAACAAATAAGCCTCTCCTGACTATTCAAATGATTATTTTAAGTTTTAATGAAGCTGTACATTAATTCGCAGAATCGTATTTTTCCGCAAGATATCGAATTAATGCTTCCTCAGCTAATGATTATTTTGAAACGCAGAAATACTACATCGTACGATAACGAGCTTACTCAATGAGTCAATGAATTCATGAATGAATTTTATTAAAACGGTTATCGTGATCTTGCGACATAAATATTTGCTTGGAATACAAAAAAGACTGTTCTCGTAAAAAATTGTCTATGCATTTGAGAATACATACAATCCTTATCAGGAGATAATATAATTAGGGAGATCCTGTCGAATTTAATGTTGGATAATGTTGTGAAATATCTTTTGTAACGGGATATTTTGCTTGTTTATGTTTATGTTTATTTAAATATATTTCGAAGTCCAGATAGGTAGTCAAGGAGAAGTTGCAGAAATCATTTTTCATCAGGCTCGTCTGGAAACCTACCTAGCCCCTATCAGATATACAGAGTGATTTTCAGTTTTTTGAAAAAACGAATGTTTCATAATGAACAAAATCTCACAAGTCATATTTTTCGGAAAATAAGTAAGTTTTGGATGCATTTTTTTAATAAATTCATTAAAATAAACACATGATATGAAATCTAAAAATTAATCAAACAACAAAATGAATCAAACGAAGAGTAATGAACAAAATAAAATTAAATCTCAGCGTGTCCTCAATTTCTTTCCTCAACTTAACTGGCAGAACTTAAGGTTATCTTGAACGATGGACAACAGCTACTAAAGTTTGTCTTTCAGTCGCAGATGATTCCACATCTGACTTTATGAACATCCTGTTCATATTTTCAATAAAATCAACTTTGGCAGCACATTCTCTTATCGTATTTTCAAGCTGTTCTTGATCTGTGAAAGATCTGTGTTCAGAAACCTCATATTTTAAATATCCCCATAGTAAGAAATCTCATGGGGGTAGATCGGGAGGTTCAGGAGGCCATGAATTTATTGGATATCGTCCGATTCATCTACGAGGAAACAAATGATCAAGATAATTACGCTCTTTAACTGTTGAGTGTGCTGTAGCACCGTTCTGTTGAAAATACATTCTTCTGTGCACATTTAATGGCATATTGTCAGTTGACAGTTTGAAGTAGAAGAATTCAGGTTTTCTCTTATAAATAAATTTTAAATTTTTAAATTAAAATATGATGGCCTTTGCTGAATATTCGGGATAATAAATATGTGAAAATATGTATTCAAATCGGCTAAATACAAATAACAGGTATAAGCACAATGAGGATTCCAACCTTATTCTCCGAGATTCAGAATAACCATTTGTTAATCTTCACAAGTACCATAATATTTTACTAAAACCGGGTGTTACAAAAATCACTAATGACGCGCATGCGCATTGCGGACTAGCCTGAACTTTTTACAACACTTTTGACATGGGGATTAGCATTCTTGATTAAGTATATAATATATATTTCTATAATTTTGTCGGGATATTATGACTGAAAATATGTATAGAACAAGCCACCTTGTATTGACTTTTCGTTGTACTTTTCTTGACAACGTGAAATGATATCCATTTCCATAAAGGTTTTCTAAAAAATAATTCTAATAAATATTTTTTTAATTCTTCCAGATGATCCTAACAGTATTACTCGTCACCCTTAGCTTAAGCCAGTTCGAATGCAGGAGGCTGATTGAGGAGGACATTGACAACGAAGTGAGCAACGACCCCAGAGCAAATTTGCAGCCCAGTAATACTCAACACTGGGTGAAAATCAGCAGCGCCCCCGCTTCGGTAATAAACAAGAAGGTCGGATCTCACCTCGAACTGCACTGCGTAGCCATGGGTTCGCCGCCGCCCACGATCCAATGGTACAAAATGAATAGGAGGATAACTGAGGTGAGATGGTAGCATTTCTCGACTTCAAGCTTTACTTGAACACTAAAGTTGTACACGGTGCAAGTTTCACAAATTAATTCAAGTAATGGAGACCATCCAAACAACAAAACTTCTTCAAAATGACACTCGTCGCGCGTTTCGCCAACAAAGTTAGCATCTCCAGGAGCTAAAAGCTTACTGAGCTAACGAGAAATATTCTCAATTGAAAATTGAACCAAATATGACTTCTCTGGGAATGGAAATGGAAGTTAATTTAAAAGCTTCAAAGTCGCCTGAACTCAACTCGAGTTAACTTCAGTGCGACTTCGGACGCACTTTGAAGCGTTTTGATCAACTTTCACATTTTCAACACGTTCCCTACCTCTCACCTTGAATAATGTTTGAGATATTTCCAAAAACCCAAAAAAATTTTTTTTTTCACAATTGCTCGTTTAAAAAATTCCAAAGCGATTTTGTTGAGGCGAAAACTGGGGTTTTCATTAACGAACCATCTTAAAAAAATTAGTATAGGCCTTTTATATAGTATAGGAGTCTTTTATTTTATGGGGGAAATACCTCTATCGCTTGGTCTATATAATATTTTTCTGATCTTCAAAAGACAGAACTCGAAACTTGAAAGAGATATCAAAAAAACGATGGAATCCTTCATCATTCTCAACCAAGAAGGCACTGACGGAATATGGTGGTTGCAGAACCTCTGATAAAAAAGTTGCAGAGTCCCACTCTCCCCCAAGGCTTGTTTATTTTTTTCTAAAGATGGAATCCTTCATAATTCTCAACCACGAACGCACTGACGGAATATGGTGGTTGCAGGACCTCTGATAAAAAAGTTGCAGAGTCCCAATCTCCCCCAAGGCTTGTTTATTTTTTTCTAAAGATGGAATTCTTCATAATTCTCAACCACGAACGCACTGACGGAATATGGTGGTTGCAGGACCTCGAATAAAAAAGTTGCAGATCCCCTCTCTCCCCCAAGGCTTGGTAATTTTTTTCTAACGATGGAATCCTTCATCATTCTCAACCACGAAGGCACTGACGGAATATGGTGGTTGCAGAACCTCTGATGAAAAAGTTGCAGAGTCCCACTCTCCCTCAAGGCTTGTTAATTTTTTTCTAATGATGGAGTCCTTCATAATTTTCAACCACGAACGCACTGACGGAATATGGTGCTTGCAGGACTTCTAATAAAAGAGTTGCAGAGTCCCACTCTCCCCCAAGGCTTGTTAATTTTTTTCTAATGATGGAATCCTTCATAATTCTCAACCACGAACGCACTGACGGAATATGGTGGTTGCAGGACCTCTGATAAAAAAGTTGCAGAGTCCCACTCTCCCCCAAGGCTTGTTAATTTTTTTCTAATGATGGAATCCTTCATAATTCTCAACCACGAACGCACTGACGGAATATGGTGGTTGCAGGACCTCTGATAAAAAAGTTGCAGAGTCCCACTCTCCCCCAAGGCTTGTTAATTTTTTTCTAATGATGGAATCCTTCATAATTCTCAACCACGAAAGCACTGACGGAATATGGTGGTTGCAGGACCTCTGATAAAAAAGTTGCAGAGTCCCACTCTCCCCCAAGGCTTGTTAATTTTTTTCTAATGATGGAATCCTTCATAATTCTCAACTACGAACGCACTGACGGAATATGGTGGTTGCAAAACCTCTGATAAAAAAGTTGCAGAGTCCCACTCTCCCCCAAGGCTTGTTAACTTTTTTCTAATGATGGAATCCTTCATAATTCTCAACTACGAACGCACTGACGGAATATGGTGGTTGCAAAACCTCTGATAAAAAAGTTGCAGAGTCCCACTCTCCCCCAAGGCTTGTTAACTTTTTTCTAATGATGGAATCCTTCATAATTCTCAACTACGAACGCACTGACGGAATATGGTGGTTGCAGGACCTCTGATAAAAAAGTTGCAGAGTCCCACTCTCCCCCAAGGCTTGTTAATTTTTTTCTAATGATGGAATCCTTCATAATTCTCAACCACGAACGCACTGACGGAATATGGTGGTTGCAGGACCTCTGATAAAAAAGTTGCAGAGTCCCACTCTCCCCCAAGGCTTGTTAACTTTTTTCTAATGATGGAATCCTTCATAATTCTCAACTACGAACGCACTGACGGAATATGGTGGTTGCAAAACCTCTGATAAAAAAGTTGCAGAGTCCCACTCTCCCCCAAGGCTTGTTAACTTTTTTCTAATGATGGAATCCTTCATAATTCTCAACTACGAACGCACTGACGGAATATGGTGGTTGCAAAACCTCTGATAAAAAAGTTGCAGAGTCCCACTCTCCCCCAAGACTTGTTAATTTTTTTCTAATGATGGAATCCTTCATAATTCTCAACCACGAAAGCACTGACGGAATATGGTGGTTGCAGGACCTCTGATAAAAAAGTTGCAGAGTCCCACTCTCCCCCAAGGCTTGTTAATTTTTTTCTAATGATGGAATCCTTCATAATTCTCAACTACGAACGCACTGACGGAATATGGTGGTTGCAAAACCTCTGATAAAAAAGTTGCAGAGTCCCACTCTCCCCCAAGGCTTGTTAACTTTTTTCTAATGATGGAATCCTTCATAATTCTCAACTACGAACGCACTGACGGAATATGGTGGTTGCAAAACCTCTGATAAAAAAGTTGCAGAGTCCCACTCTCCCCCAAGGCTTGTTAACTTTTTTCTAATGATGGAATCCTTCATAATTCTCAACTACGAACGCACTGACGGAATATGGTGGTTGCAAAACCTCTGATAAAAAAGTTGCAGAGTCCCACTCTCCCCCAAGGCTTGTTAACTTTTTTCTAATGATGGAATCCTTCATAATTCTCAACTACGAACGCACTGACGGAATATGGTGGTTGCAGGACCTCTGATAAAAAAGTTGCAGAGTCCCACTCTCCCCCAAGGCTTGTTAATTTTTTTCTAATGATGGAATCCTTCATAATTCTCAACCACGAACGCACTGACGGAATATGGTGGTTGCAGGACCTCTGATAAAAAAGTTGCAGAGTCCCACTCTCCCCCAAGGCTTGTTAATTTTTTTCTAATGATGGAATCCTTCATAATTCTCAACCACGAACGCACTGACGGAATATGGTGGTTGCAAAACCTCTGATAAAAAAGTTGCAGAGTCCCACTCTCCCCCAAGACTTGTTAATTTTTTTCTAATGATGGAATCCTTCATAATTCTCAACCACGAAAGCACTGACGGAATATGGTGGTTGCAGGACCTCTAATAAAAAAGTTCCAGAGTCCCACTCTCCCCATGGCTTGGTAATTTTTTTCTAATGATGGAATATTTTATCCTCAACTACGAACGCACTGACGGAATATGGTGGTTACAGGAACTCTAAAAAGATTTTAAAATTTCAGAACAAAATATTTTTGATTGCCATCTGAAAATATTTCAATAAAAATTAAATATTTGCTACCGGATTTTTTACAATTCACAACCCCTCCCCCCCTCAAGAATTTTTCGAGCGCAAATTACCCCGATATTCGATTATTTACTCCCCATTTCCCTCTTCTACCCACCAGATTTTTCGGGGCGCTTCGCGAGAATATTGATTTTTTTTTTATAAAAGCCCCAAAGACTGAAAAATGGTGACAGAATCTCAATTTTCACAATATTCCTTTTTTTGTTGTCCTATTATAGTTCTAAACGCATTAAAGTCGTTGTATTTATGTTATTGGTGTCCAATTATAGTTTTAAACACATTAATGTCGTTTTGTTCATATTAATGGTGTCCAATTATAGTTTTAAACGCACTAAAGTCGTTGTATTCATATTTTTGGTGTTCAATTATAGGTTTAAAACGCATAAAGTCGTTGTATTAATATTATTGGTGTCCAATTATAGTTCCAAACGCATTGAAGTCGTAGTATTCAAATCCCTACAACTTCTAGGCCCTTCAACCTCCCCACTTGTTTTTGTACGGCAACTTTATGAAACGCTACTTATTTTCAGAACGAAAGTTTCGAAACAAACATCATCAACCAAGGACAAGCGTTAGCCGAAGTAGGCTCAAGACTGGTGATAAACCATCTGTTGCCGCTACACCAAGACGTCTACAGGTGCGTTGCGGAAGCTGGCACCCACGTAGCAACGTCGGCCAGTAAAGTGATCGTCTCCAACAAAGAGGGAAAAGAAATGAATTTCACGCAACTACTCAACGCCAGGATTCTCGGAGCTCACCACCTGCCCAGGGTAACGTTCTGGGCGTTGACGTACATGGACGTCATTGGTAAGTAAATGTACCACCACCTTGTTATTGTCAGTGGCATAAAACTGATAGTTTTTGGTTCAATTAATCAAGCTGTCAGTTATGTAATAAGCAGTGTTTTACACAAAATGTTGGAACAAAATTGTTGTCTTGAGATGATTTACAGTGTGTTTCATTTTAATCCTTTCAAGGCGGCAGGTGAAAGATGGTTTTGTGCTACACGGACTGCAGTTTTCACAATGGCATATAGGCGGCTGACGAATATATTCGTCACTGTTAAAAAATTGGGTTTTATCGTGAAAATTACGCAAAATAAGAAAATAAATGCCACTAATGTTTTCATTTATTCCATACGTTTGGAAACATGGCGATACCACAGTCCTTTCTCTTTTCAGGTCCTTTTGTTGTGTGAGAGTTGTAGTTTGCTATTTTTGCGCGGGAAAATGTTGCCAAACAATCTGGTGACGCATATAACCGTCAACCGCACTGAAAAGGTTAAGTGGCGACAATTAATTATTTCGTAACGGGTCGGGTGATTTTAGAACCTTTTTTTTTAAATATAGTACTTCGAGAGCTTTAATTCCTGGTATAAATTATTTTAATGTTACACTTTTCCAAAGTCTACTACGATAACAAATAAGAACTCAAAAATTACGAAAGCATATTAGCTATTTTTTTTATGAAAAAAACAATTATCTCCTTCGATTCAGGCAAATCTGGAACCTCCGAATCCCTTGTTTTAATATCGTAACTCATACCGAGTGTTTACAACTTGAGTACAAAAAATTAAAATTTAAATTTTTGAGAGTGTCTTGTGTAAACGCTACTGAGTGCATGCCAAATAATATGAACTGTGAAATAAAATGTATAAACTGACAAACCAAAGAGAGTAAACTCACAGGAGGGTTAAATAAGCTCTAGCCAATCAGAATCTCGTAGCATCGACGCGTCATAGTGACGTATTTGGACATGAGTACAGAGTCGAACTCGAGCCAAGAAACAAAACTGTCACATGTAACTCTCATATACCAAGAGTGCGGAGAGCGCATGTCCGTCACTGTCTATAGAGAATGGCGGCCATGACATGTCCAACTACGTCACACTTCGTCACAAATGTTCTTTTATCTCTTTCTATTAGTGTCACCATTGATTTATGGGGATTAGACTCTCCTGTAATAAACGTTTAATTTCTTTGCTGACAAACTGTATAGACGCTCAATTATAATATTAATAATAATCATGTATTTCCTTAAGACAGTTACAAACCGTATGGAAAAAGTCAATTACTTACATTTAAAATCTATACCTAAACACGTACAATAAAAAATAAAATTAAATAATAATAAAAATTCCTGATTTTTCCTATGACAAGTGTTCAT
Organism: Chrysolina oricalcia; assembly: GCA_944452925.2. Taxonomy (NCBI): domain Eukaryota; kingdom Metazoa; phylum Arthropoda; class Insecta; order Coleoptera; family Chrysomelidae; genus Chrysolina; species Chrysolina oricalcia. The sequence goes on from OX101810.2 coordinate 1,074,312, forward strand.
CCAGTCTATAACAACTCTGATCCGTTAAAAATGATTACGTTCGAATAACAGTTTTTCACATTTGAAGGCAGAGCATTATATATTCTGGGGGCCATATGACTGGGAGATTGGTAGGATATTTTAAATTTTCCCAATGGAATTGAAAAATCATTCTTCTGTTGTATTGTTCTAAAAAAAAATTTCGAAAATCTGCCGATCCGTTATGAAGTGAAACACACTCTATATTAAGACCTGGCAGCCACTTTGACTGATGTATGAGGTACAGACTGGCCTACAGTTGTTAAAATAGTTACTATATTCCATAACATATACTTGGGATAGGTACATTTCATGTGATAATTTAGTCTATTATCAAAGACATGAAGAAAATTAATGCATGTATTTTTTTTATAGGAACTGATGTTATTTTACCTTGCAAATATGTGGGAAACCCACGACCCGAAGTCACTTGGTACGACTCAGATGACAAAGTAATCGAAAACGACGAGAAGTTTTCAACGTCTCAAGATGGTGAACTCAGGATAAGGTCCATAGAATGGTCAGATATGGGTACCTATACTTGCATGGTCAAGAATTCGGTCGGAGAAGACTCTATAGAAACGTTTTTATATCCGATGCAGGTTTGTACATTTTTTTTAACACCTACACAAAAGGATCCAATTTACCCCTTTTCATTCACGAATTTTTTAATCTTCCTTTGGATTTTATTATAATTTAGATCTTTTAAAATGTTTTGCAGTTGGCTCTCTTTCTCATGTCTCTCTACACGTCTTAGGCTGTGTCCTAATTGGACAACCATCGCGCGAGGGGCGTCCGGCGATGGTCGGTCGCATCGCGTCTTGATGGGGCGATCAAAATGGGTGTCCTGATTGCGAACGCCTATTCGTGCGAACAGACGTTGTCGGTCCGATCAGCACACCATCGCGCGACCATCTACGTGCATAGTTGTTTTTTTCCCAGTTCCGGTGTCCATGCTGAAAGAGCTTTTAGAATTCAGGATGCAGCATTTTTGCTAGAGAATGTGTATCTGTCGTAACTTCTTGCAGAACCTCCCCAGAATAAAAGGAAATAGACCAATAAATTATATCCGAACTCGTAGAGTTTCACCATCTGTATCACGAGCTGCGAAGTCAAGAGGATATATTTCACCAGTACACCAGAATGTCAGCTTCAACATTCGGCTACATCTGCAGGAGTGGAGCTTCTCTTCCACACTGTCCCACACTTGATCAGTGTTTACTCTATTTTTGTAGCTATCACTACGTTTATTCCATAAAACTGAATTAATTCGCACTTCGTTAATTAACATTTCTTCAAAATCCATGCTTCCAAACGTCAGATAGCGCGATCAAAATCAAACAAGTTTTGTTTTTGAGCGTTCAGGCGTTGCTATGTCGCCTCGACTGCTCGAAGTGGGTACCTGATTAGGACACACCCACTCTCAAGAATAGGTTTGTTCTTGCAGTTACAGAGCGATGTAAGTGACACGATTTCAAAACAAACCAATGCGAGCGTCCTCTTGCATCGCGCGAGCACATTCGAAGTTCAAACAGGACACCCTGCTTCATTATTGAGGTTTGAACTTTTCATCGTCCGAGTCAGCGACCATCGCCGACGCCTGCTCGCGCGATGATTGTCCAATTAGGACATAGTCCTACTCTTGTTGTGAAATTTCCAGGAGCCGGTCCTGTTCCTCATTTTTTTCAGGACTTGCGCTGCACCCTGTGGGACCTTTGGTGTAGTAATGAATACACTGGAGTACACTTTTTATCATTGATTCTTCTTCTTTTTCACATCCTGTCCTGTCCTTGTGTTTTTTCGCATCTTTGTTCTTTCTGCGATTGGAAAATTTTCAGACGCAAATCTTCATACTTTTCCTTTTCTTTTAGCCTTCTATACTCATATTCCTGTTATCATTGTTCTTACAAAATTCTTAAACCCGTCCGTCTTTCTTCATTCTCTCTGTGCAATATCAACTAACAACCTGCACAATATGTCTTCCATGACAGTTGTCTCTTGTCTTGTCTTGTATCATCCAATATTTTCCTCACATCTAAAATTTCTCACAAAAGGAATGCAATTATATAAAAATTACAGAACAAAATCAATATTTCTTGTTTGTGAAATATTCCAATGAATTACAATCGTGTATAAAAATTACTCGATAGTTTTGCACTGCACTTGCACTAGCACTTGCACTGCACTTTCACTACACTGCACTTGCACTACACTTGCACTGCACTTGCACTGCACTTGCACCACACTAGCACCACACTAGCACCGCACATATATTTTTTGGAATAAATACATTTGTTATACTGATTTTTCTTTTTTTTCAGGAATCTAAGAAGTAATCAACGAACGAGGGAAATTCTCAAACCCAAATCTGATTCTAGTCAAATTTTCTTAAGCATTCCAAGGAAAGAGAAGCTTGGATACTGATATTTTTTAATTAATTTATAAACTAGTATTTATAATTTAGGTATTAATAGTTTAATAAATTATGTACTTATTTATGTTGATGTATAAAAATGAAACTATATTATAAATGTGATTAAAAACATTTCGAAGAAAATAATGTTTCAATTCAGTGTATGGGGCGCCGTAAATGTCAAAAATTATTTGTTTACAATGCGACAAAAAATAATTTTTGAAAGATCGAAATATTTCAACTCCGCAGCATCTCGTTGTTCTGAAACCACCTGAGAAATCGTTTCTCTGAACAATGTTAGAATTATTAATCAAATTTGTTTCTATTTTATGTATCAGTGGTGATGCCATCTTCTGTACAGTAGTTGAACTGAAACTCGGCAGCGATGTTACTAATATGGTTTGAGTACAGAATTCTATCCGTCGATTTTGGAAACTTTCAGGATAACACACTAGATGGCGCTACTGAAGTCAAGATTATTTCATTCAAAAATAGTTTTGCTTCGAAATGGATCAACATGAGGATCTCAAGGGGAACACCCAATGCATCATAATGTACAGTACAGAATCGTAATACACAGAAAAATACTCCATCATATCGTCAAAGGGTAGAAATCGCAATAGATCATAAAGTACAATATAGAAATGTACAGCGTCATATTGTAAAGTTTCAGAACGTAATCTATCACAATTCACACCTTCATAACGTACTTTTTCATATTGTACTCCATCATAACCATAAAATTTCATAAAATCATTACATCATGAAGACAACGCATCATAATATCAACCTATCACAACAGCAATGCATCATAACATCAAACTGGAATCGATTTTGATCCATCTCTCATGGTTTGCGAGTTATTTGAATTCTTATGTGAAAAAAATCATATTTGGAATAATCGAAATATTTGAGAAATTTCACTAATCCGCAGTTACTCGTTGCCTAGAAACACCCCGCCTTCAATTTGAAGGCTCTAGAAAGAAGTTGATTTTTTGGTCCATTCAAAATACAAGGTTAACCCCTTTGAACTTTTTTCGGTGAAAATTCAAAAATAGTTTTGCTTCAAAATTTAGAAACAGGGGATCTCAAGTAGTAGAATCCACAGCTGAAATCGTTTTTGATCCATCTCTCACGGTTTACGCGTTATTTGAATTATTATCTGAAAAAAATCAATTTTGAAAAAATCGAAATATTTGAGAAATTGCACTAATCCGCAGTTACTCGTTGCCTAGAAACAACCTGCCTTCAATTTGAAGGCTCTAGGAAGAAGTTGATTTTTTGGTCCATTCAAAAAACCTTTCTAACGCAAGGAATTTTCGCATACTTGGAGTTAGTCCAGCTTATTTATGAGCTTCACTGGCTGTTTCCATCCGAAGAATAACGCGGCCAGAGGTGACCAGATGTGATCGAAAGCGACGAGACTCGACCAAACTCCCGTTTTCAGAAAAACCGCTATAACTCGAAAACTAAGCGAGATAGAGCAAAATGGGTCGAACTTTTAATGTACTGTATGAAAACACTCTACGTTGGCATACCTATCTATTGCTGGTGAGAACAGAACTTTTTTTTTTGAAAATTCGAAGTGGGTCTTATTTTTGGAAACGACTACCGAATCAACACTTTCGTGGAGTCAAAACCTTTCTAACGATCTCTGCCAGAAATTTTCTCATACTTGGAGTTAGTCCAGCTCATTTATGTGCTTCACTGGCCGATTCCAATCGAGAAATAACGCGGTCAGAGATGACCATATGTGATCGAAAGCGACGAGACTCGACCAAACTCCCGTTTTCAAAAAAACCGCTATAACTCTTTTCGGTAAAAATTCAAAAATGGTTTTGCTTCAAAATTTAGAAACAGGGGGATCTCAAGTAGTAGAATCCACAGCTGAAATCGGTTTTGATCCATCTCTCACGGTTTAAGAGTTATTTGAATTATTATCTGAAAAAAATCAATTTTGAAAAAATTTAAATATTTGAGAAATTTCACTAATCCGCAGTTATTCGTTGCCTAGAAACACCCTGCCTTCAATTTGAAGGCTCTAGGAAGAAGTTGATTTTTTGGTCCATTCAAAAAACAAGGTTAACTAACCCCTTTGAACTTTTTTCGATGAAAATTCAAAAATAGTTTTGCTTCAAAATGGAGAAACGGGGGGATCTCAAGTAGCAGAATCCAGAACTGGATTCGATTTTGATCTATCTCTCATGGTTTACGAGTCATTTGAATTCTTATGTGAGAAGAATCGATTTTGAAATAATCGAAATTTTTGAGAAATTTCACTATTCCGCAATTACTGATAGCTCAGTTACTGATAGCGCAATTACTGATAGCCCTGCCTCAAATTTGGAGTCTCTAGGAAGGAGTTGATTTTTGGTCCGTTCAAGAATTAAGGTTAACAACCACTTTGAACTTTTTCGCTGAAAATTCAGAAATATTTTTGCTCCAAAATGGAGCAACAGGAGGATCGCAAGTAGTAGAATCCAGAGATGAAATCGGTTTTGAACCATCTCTCATATGGTTTACGAGTTATTTGAATTATTATGTCATTTTAGTTTGTATTTGATATTTCAGTTGAGGTGCCATCTTCTGTACAGTAGTCGAACTGAAACTCAGTAGTTGTTTCCAATATCGTCTGAGTACAGAACTCTAGCCGTTGAGTTTGGAAACTTCCATGAATTTACAATAGATGGCGCAACTAAAATCAAGGTTTTTCTATTTTATTATTGAACAAAAGCTCGTTCCTCATGGATTGTATGAAAAAAAGACTATTGTCCTTTTTTCAGTGAAAATTCAAAAAATAGATTTGCTTCAAAATGCACCATCGGGAGGATCTCAAGCAGCAAAATCCATAACTGCAATCGGTTTTGGCCCATCTCTTATGATTTCTAAGTTATTGCTATTTTCATATGAAAAAACACAAAATTTGAAAAATCGAAAATTGAGAGGGATTTCACTATTCCGCTGTTCAGCATCGTCCCTAGATCATCCATAGCGAATATGGAGGATCAGCAACACGATGTTTTCACGAATCGTTCACAAAAATTAAGTTCCGGAAATAGAAATTAATTTTTGTGGGGTTCCCATAACTGAAATTCTGGCTGCGATACTGCATATTCTTCTCCACCAAAGCAAATGGGGAATTAATATCAGTATGACAATAAATGAATAGCAGTGAACAAGTTGATTTTCAGTTAGAAAGAAACGGACTATTCCAGTTTTTTGCCAGCAAACAAATGAAAATAAACATTTAAATAACCATTTTTTATTTGAAATACTTTCCCCTTTAGGAACCAAAATTTCTGAATGTCAGTCTTAATAATAATAAAACCTTAAAAAATAAAATAAAATCTAAGTACATTATATAAATTAATTATTTACAATAAATTTTTTACAGTGAACTACTATAATTATGTACAATGCTTACGAATTAAATTAATGAATGAACACAATAAACAATAACGAGTGTCAATAAAAAAGTTTCGTGCGGTGCATACAAAATTATTTATAATGACAATTTTAAAGAAGAATTTGGTTTGAATAAGGTATACAATATGTCCTACTCAGGAAAGATGAAGCATATTTCACTGGTCTAATGATTCACAACTGCAGACAGTTCTTTATTTAAAAAAAAAAAACTTAACAAGAGAAAGCTAAGAAAGTTGGACACGTTGTATAACCAAACATGAAGAATTTTTAAAACAATTTATTAAAATTTTTATGCCAAATGCATACAGGAATTCGATAACATCCATTGGCATAAAAATTTGCAGCAAAAATTTAAATATTTCAAAGAAAAACTAACGAAAAATTTCCATTCACACACCGTTTTTTCATTTTTGAGGTGATCCATCAGATTCAACTTAACCAAACTAAATCACAATTATTTCAAGACATATACTGGCCAGATAATTAGTCAAAATGAATCAAATTTCAGTTCGAGATTCCTCAACTCTAATAAATTCATAGAAATTTTCCTAACCATTACCTGCACACACTTTACACGTCTCTAGAATATTCTTCTTTTATGAAACTGTGCCCAGAGAAAAACTTGAGAGCAATAGTCACAATCGATGGTTATATTCAACTGATTTTGAAATAAACATTTTTGTAAGCTAATTTTGAATGCTATATCTTTAAAACAGTGGACTGCCTTCTTTGTAGGATATTCAAACGGCCAATACTACTTTTTTAAACGTTTGTTTGAATGTTTTAGACGATGTAGTAACTTGATTACTTATATTTCGGACGTCCATCATCTTAATGATTGAAAGATTTCTATCTCTTTCAAATTTTTTACAACGTTTCAATTGCTTGAATCCGCAATCGTCTTCTGGTGAATAATGACAAAATCAGATGCTACGCGACCTTTTATAGATCTATAATTAAAGTGTAATTACGGTGTAATTACGCACGGTCTTTTGGTGCGCGTGGTTTCGCGCTTTTTCTTCCTCCAAAACGGTCCATGAGCGGTTTCCATACGAAGCTTCCTCACCAAGACGAAACCAGAGAACACAACAGAATTTAGCAAAAACTGTATTTACAAAGTCCCATGTGAATGTGGAGATTCCTATATCGGAGAGACCAAGAGGCCATTATCAGTAAGAATAGCCGAACACAAAAAGTGGACTCAACGAGGGGAAACATCAAAATCGGGAATTGCTGACCACGCCTGGACAAAACACCACCGAATTCTTTGGGACGAAGGCAGTATTCTTCATAGAGAGGAACATTGGTTCAAACGGAAATTTATGAAAACCACCTACATAGAAGCCAATAGTGTCAACCAAGCGTGGAAATTAAAAACGTATGGAAACCGCTCATGGACCGTTTTGGAGGGAGAAAAAGCGAGAAACCACGCGCGCCACAAGATCGCGCGTAATTACACCGTAATTACACTTTAATTATAGACCTATAAAAGGTCGCCTAGCATCTGATTTTGTCATTATTCACCAGAAGACGATTGCGGATTCAAGCAATTGAAACGTTGTGGAAAATTTGAAAGAGATAGAAATCTTTCAACCATTAAGATGATGGACGTCCGAAATATAAGTAATCTACTTTTTATAAGATTTCGTAAATGAAACCTTTTGTTTTTTTGCGAATATCTCAAAAAGTAATAGAGGAATTGTTTTACAGTCTATTGAACTTTTGTAGAGAATTATAAAACTTACAAAATGGTTTCTTATACGACCAGATTGAAGCATTTTTCACTGAGAAAATCCGGGAAAACCGCGAAAAAGAGACCATTTTTCAAAAATTCATAATTTTTATAAAACTGAAGCTGGACAAACAATATTGCGGAAACTAATAGATAATAACATGTGGTTCAACTGTGCACAAGATGGTTTCTGTCCATTATGTAGTTTTTGCACAATCGCTTTATAAACAATTTAAGGGCAAACCTTTTTAAATGCGCCGATTTAAGAAAAATCATCTTATTAATATTCTGTAAATTTGTATATTTTGGATTTTCAACTGAGAGGTGGGAAATGTGTTGAAAATGTCACTGGAACCCAATAAACACACACACGTATCATATACGTTTAAATGTGGTTGAGAAAACGTTACTTGTTGAATTTTGCAACGTGACTTTCGTTACCCAAATTGAACCAAACGTTGATTCTACCTATGAAGAACGTATATGATTCAACGCGTCACTTTTGCCACCATTATCAAACGTCCTAATCGTGCTTTCACAACGTATATTCAATTAGAACTGAAGGGACAGCCATTACATAAACGTTGAATATGACACTATCAAACAACATTAGGCTTTGGGAAACCCGTATTCTACGTTTCAGATACTCTTTTCATTTACGTTATTTGAACGTTATGAAATTACGTATTTGATCAGTTGAATGAAGCACTCAATAACAACTTCATCATTCACGTAGCTTCAAGGCAACTATTTTGATTGGTTATTATTCAACGTTCTTTCAACTGATAGAATCCATCCGTCAGATACGTTGAAAATCAATTGCTTCGTTTACTTGTTTTCTGCAGAACTAATATGAATATCAACAGGGCCATAAAACCGAGGACTTCCACGAGACAAAGTACGGAGGAGTCTCAAATAGTTGCATGTGCGTATCTTCCATATATTCCCAAGGTCACACGAATTGGAAAACTCTTGGGACAACACAAAATAAAAACGGTCTTCAAACCCACCAAGAAAATACCACAAAGCTTTAGGTCGGCAAAAGACAAAAGAGACCCACTATCTGCAGCGGGGGTATATCGCATATCGGAACCACAAAAAGATCGATGAGAACAAGGCTGAAGGAACATCAGAGGAACTGCAGGTTAGGCCAAACGGACAAGTCAGCAGTAACAGAACACGCGCTCAGTGAAGGAAACCACAAGATTTTGTTTGAGGACGTAAAACTTCTTGCTTCCAACCAGGGATACCATAGCCGACTTGTACGGGAGGCAATAGAGATCCACAAACACACGGAGAATTTCAACAGAAAAGAAGAAGCTGTTAAAAAATCTTCGCAGACGGAATCTCCAGTCATCTGAGATTATTCATGATGTATAAGCCTCTGAAGAAACTAGACACTCGCGCTAGCGAAACGTTAGGAAGAAATTCCAAAAAACGACGGCCTTCAAACCTGAGTGAAAATTGTGACACTTTTCGTGGTTTCTCCACGTATACTCAACAAAACTAAGAAACGTTTCATAAACGTTGATCATGACATTATTCAATACCCGATGCTTTGAGCAACCTATCTGTTACGTTTCAGTTACTCTGTTTTTCTACGTTAATTGAACGTTATGACTTTACGTGTTTGATCTGTTGAAGGAAGTATTTAATAACAACGTAACTTTGAGACAACCATTCTGATTGTTCATTTTTCAACGTTGTTTCAACTGATAGAAAACTTCAGATCTCAGATCAGATATGTTGAAAATCAATTGCTTCGTTTACTTCATTTCTGCAGAACTAATCTTCTTTGGACAACTTCAACAAATACAACAAATACGTGACTGTAGCCACCATTATGAAATTTGTCCTTTTCGTGGTTTTTCAACGTATATTCAACAGAACTAAGAAACGTTTCATAAACGTTGATCATGACATTATTCGACAACCCTGTTTTTCTACGTTTATTGAACGTTATTACTTTACGTGTTTGATCTGTTGAAAGAAGTAGCTGATAACAACGTAACTTCGAGACAAAACTTTTCTGTTATCAAAAATGTTTTACAATACCGAAAAATTTCATGCGAGCTAGATAGATATTTTTATTTTATTTTATGATATATGTATTTTTTATAAAATTCACTATTTTAAATTGTCAATTTTAAATGTGTATTAACTATATGTAATATGTGACGTGTTTTATATCACTTTCATTGTGGTCTTTGGAAATCAATAAATTTTACTTTACTTTATTTTACAACCATTTTGATTGCTTATTTTTCAACGTTGTTTCAACTAATCATTGATAGACTTATGAGTCGTGTATTATGAGATATATCTCAACATTTATTCAACCGGAGAATATTTTTTGTGTATATGAATATCCACCATTCTTAAAGAAATATCTTTTACGTTTTCAGTTGAAAGTTCTTCATATGTTGAATATAGACAATTTTTGTAATCATTGAAAGTAATCCATATTGGTGAAAATATGGTAGATACATATTACATACGTACATACATACATACGTAGTAGTTATGGAACGTTTTCACAACCAAGTGTATTTATTTCGTTGCCGCAAATATCATGATTTCGAAATCGACAATAACCCATACTAAGTATATAATTGATTGAGTATTTGTCGTTGAAGATTCGAAGCCTATGATTTGAACTTTTTTTAAACAAATAATATCTGTACTCATTAGTCATTGAAAAACCTAATGGGTATTTCCGATTATTTCGTAATTAACCACTCATTGGCAACGCTGCACTATGCACCGTCAGAAGGGGTGATCACGTTGACGTTGATTGTTGAACAGCCAGTTCTACCGCTGCTGCCGCCGTCGATAGTGTACCGGCATTTCTTTTTTTTAAGTTATGTGTGCATGTGTCCGATTCAGCCGGCAGATAATTTGGTAAGTACCGACCTACCTTGTTAACGAATTATATATTGCACAAACTTCAAATATTTCCCTATAATCTGTAATATTATATTTGGCACAGTCGTCTCAAGAAGGTTTGTAAAGTGTGCATGGCTCTTCACAGCAATTACTATCAGCGATTTATCTGATACATCATCGTTTCTGATGGTATGGAACTATGGAAGCACTCATACGTTATTCCAATTTGCTCAAGTCTATATGGAATAATTATATTTCATAGCAGTAATTTGTAGTCGCTCAATCTAATTGAGATACGTTAATAAAACGTGGATGGAAGGTATATAACTAAACACGTTGAAAATGGGTGGATGAACAAACGTTGATATAGGGTAGATAATCAAACTTGTTGAACATGGACCTGTTACCTGGTTGACACAAGTATATCGTGCATTCGAAAATTTTCAATTTTTGAGAATAGATACTAGTTTGGTAAGCAGATAAAATTACATTTGACAGCAACTTAAGAAAGCAGAAATTTGCAAAATAACTCTTGAAAATGCTAACCACTCGTGTTGGCGAAACGTCGAGACCTTCTCAGAACATACGTCGGCCTTACAACCCGAAGAACCATCATGTAAGATAAAATGACGTTTATTAGTGTATATATTATTAATATATTTATTATTTGTTAGGTCATAAGATTGAAGTCAATTGGTGGCACTCCTCCTGAAGATCACAGAAGGATAATTTTAAGATTCATTTTAACGAATCAGCTTGCTTGCCTCTACAACTGGAACATTACAGATATACATGTGATCCAACTCAATGATGGCAAGGTTATAACTTATGTGCCATATTCCATAATAATTATATTGAACGATTTTTGCAGTGATGAAGTGATCTTTGAGTCTGAATAATTAAATCTTCGGTTATTTTGAATTTTATTTTTTGACTATAATACCTGTTTCTTTTTTTTTCTTTGGCGTTTTGGCATCGACTGCTATGGTCATTAGCCACGTGTTCTGGATAGGCCTTGTTACTAACTCCATACGCCACCTTAGGAGCAGCACTGTTAATTGGAACGCAACAGTGAATCGTGCAGGACTCACCCTACTCGAGCCACGAGATTTTAATAATTTAATCGGTTAAATTAAATTATAAAATCCCAGCCGTAACTGGGGCTCGAACTCCGGACCTTTCGACCCAAAGTCGGACGCTCTAACCACTGCGCCACGCCCCGACATACCTGTTTCTTATTACGAAAATATAAAGAAATCTGTGTTTTTTATGCTAGTCGTTTCAATTCAATGTATAATACTGGTAACGTTTATTGAACGACCTGTATTTGCATTTTGTAACGTATATAGAACGTTTCAGGGTGATGACGAAAATGTTGATTCATAGTAAAAATACATACGTTGCTTCACCCCAGTTCAATTAACGTTGTTGAAACGTTTAAAATTGGTGGTAATATCGATTGAAAGATATTAATAATCATCGTTGATTCAACCAAGAATATCAACATTACCTAACTACTCGAATTCTACGTTTGATTTTGATGGAATTCTAGGATCATCATCAACGTTTAGAATTCCCCGAACTAAGCTCGAGTTAGTTTCCGTGCTACTTCGGGTGACTTCGGACGCACTTTGAAACGTTTTGATCAACTTTTAGTGACATTTTCAACACATTTCCCACCTCTCCGGTGAATATAAAAAATATAAAAATTGTAGATATTGATCGCTACTTTCAGATGCCGTTTACAGAATTTGAATACGACGATTTCCCTTAAATCGGCGCATGTGCCCTTAAATTTTTTAAACATGATTGTGCAAAAACTACACATCGGACAGAAACCACCTTGCGCACAGTTGACCCACATATTATTATCCATCAGTTTCCGAAAAATTGTTTGTCCAGCTTCAGATTTAAAGAATTATAAATTTTAGAAAAATGATCTTTTTAGAGGTTTTCCCGGATTTTCTCAGTTGAAAATGCACCGATCCGGTAGAATGAAAATCAATTTTGTAGGTTTAATAAATCTCCACAAAAGTTCCATTGACTGTAAGCGATTCCTTGAATAATCTTTGAGATATTTCCAAACAACCAAAAAAGTTGTAAAATTTTTTTATCCTGCGATTCATGTGGAAAATGCGACATCTAAAATCAGTTAGTTTTCTCAGAGCACCACTGAACATAATAACAATCTCTCAGCCACAATTTTGGTACAATCATGTGACTGTCATTATTTTATGAAAAAACAGCTTGTGAATAATTCTAAAACATGGATGGAGGGAAAATTTAGGGTGAGCAAAACAAAGTACGCTAACAAATAAATAACTAAAATATAAATAACTCTGCAGCTCACTTGAAATCATCACAATGTTTATAAGTTTCGAGTCCTGGGGTAGTCGGTTGATTTTTTATATTCAGTTCAATTCATATTATTCTTTCCTTTCTGTGCTGAATCTAGAGAAGATTAAATATAAATAACAAAAATGTATTCTTTCTCATCTTGGTCCATATCATGCAACTGCAGTTTTTACAACCAAGTACTTTTTATCCCAATTTTTAACATTGTTTTTACCTTGAATAATTCTTTAGTTCGAGATTTCATCAAGGAAAAGTGAAATATCCTCGAGTTAAATTTCATAGAATCAATCAAATTAAAAGTAATTAGCAATATCAATACTATTCAGAATTTCAACAAATTTTCAAGAAATCTCCAAATTCTTGCTTATTTTTCGGAAAATATTCAATTATGACTGAGAATTTTAGAATTTAGAATAAATCTGGAGGTACTTGCCTGTACAGGAGAGATGGTATTTTATTGTTTAAAACCATGGAATAACCGTTTTGGATGAAATTTTGAGCTAGTAACTAGATTTGAACTGAAACACAATCTTGATCCTACTGAGAATATGTGAATATAAAATTATATTAGCTATTTTGGGATTCAATTTGGGACATCTTCTCAGGGCTTCAATAATGGAAGATATTTTTTAATCAGGTTATCAATGTGTTTCTCCCACCTTAACTTATCATCAATCCAAATGCCAAGATACTTCATCAGAGAAGTTTGTTTCAATTGTTTATTTTTCTGAATGATGGTTTTTCGGGTTTTTAGGCCGACGTTTATTTAGAGAAAAACTCGACGTTTCGCCAACACGAGTGGTTGGCATTTTCAAGAGAAATGTTTACAGTTTCGATCACTGAACACTACTTGTTTGGTATGCGTTGTCTCAGCCAGTATTTATGGGTCGACGTTCTCGTACCTGCGTCCGGTGCCATCGTCCCTGCGTCGGGTACTCCCTCGGATTCATTAATTTCCCGGTATGGTGTTATTACCGTTTTCTTTAGAACAGGTAGCCATGCTTTATTCAATTGTAACCCTTCTTCAATTCTGTTGAAATTGTTGGGATGTTTTTTGATTTCGATTGCTTCTCGGAAGAGTCTTGGATAATATGCATGTGTTGTGGCAATTACTTGGGTTTCCTCGAACTTCACTCTGTGATTGTTATTGTTCAGCGCATGTTCTGCGACAGCGGATTTTTCTCAGTGTCCTAATCGGCAATTGGCCTTGTGTTCCTTTATTCTGGTATTTGTGGAACGCTTCGTGGTTCCGATATAAACGTTGCCACAGGTGCATGGAATGCGGTACACCCCAGATGAGCTTAGTTCATCACGTTTATCCTTCGCCGATCTCAAGTGATCCTTCAGTTTCTTCGAAGGTTTATATATGGTTTTGATATCATACTTTCGTAGTATGAATCCGAGGGGGTACCCGACGCAGGGACGATGGCACCGGACGCAGGTACGAGTACGTCGACCCATAAATACTGGCTGAGACAACGCATACCAAACAAGTAGTGTTCAGTGATCGAAGCTGTAAACATTTCTCTTGAAAATGCCAACCACTCGTGTTGGCGAAACGTCGAGTTTTTCTCTAAATAAACGTCGGTCTAAAAACCCGAAAAACCATCATTTATTCAACGATGGCCGCGAAAGCCTTTCACAATTTGTGTTTATTTTTCATTTTTATATTTAATTTAATATTTTGTTTATTTCTTTGTTGATCAATCAAATATTCAGTTTTTCCAGAATTAACAGAGAGAAGATTGGCTAAATATTCGCGAGAAAATAAATCAAGTGTTGCGGATCATTTATTAGAAACTCATCACAATAGTATATTGTACAATGAGCATGAAATGACATACATTTCCCACGAGTAGGTATATGAAATTTTGTAGTACTCGCTACGCTCGTAATACAAAATACTTTTTCTACGACCATCTGAATCATTAACAAATCTGTAATATTTTTAATAATCCTTTTTATCATAAACTCTCCTGCCGTCATTTTTACATGGTTTAGATAATTTTTTCTTTCTTCGCCCGTTGAATGAAACATCTATTTTTTCTTTTTGTACACGTACCCACCTACGTCGTGAAACAAATAACATTCAAAATTTTCAAATTTTGACAACTTGGAAATAAAAAAAACTTTATGCAGAACAAATCAAACAATAATCGATTTCATAAAATGAAAAAAAAAAATGTGGCTGTGTGGATTTGAACCTTCGCTCCCACCATCCAAAGTCCATGTGTCATCTGAATCACTCGTCGTTAGTAGAGCACATAATAATTTGTTCAAATTAACTGCTATATAGAAAGGATCTGTCAACTATTCAAAAATATAGAATCCGATTGTAATCAATCTATTTCTTATCGCTAATCATTTTTAAAAACTTAATTTTTTTAATCGAATTTTGTAATTATCTACTGATGTGAAATGTCAAATTATTAGACAGACGTAAACAAACTTGATTCGAAACAAGATGTAAAGAAACCATGGTGTTATTAATGATTCGCTTTTGTTTCAACAAAGTTGTTGAGACTGTAAGCGTGTTCCGTTTCATGCATTCATCGCATCACTGTTGCAGTTGTAATCAAGCGTTCCGTTTCAATTAACATTGACGTTGGTGTGTTGAATCGGAACGATTTTTGCTTGCGTGGTGCATGCCGTTTCCCGCAGATGTTGACATTTATCACTTTATCAGTCAACCAAATTCTCATGTAACAAAAACAAATCTGTTAATCTAGTAAATAAATTAATATGGGTAGAACGAAAGTGTTAATGGCAAGAGTAGGAAGCAAGCTTTGTGAAAATGAGAGTAGCTCAGATTCTGATACAAGTGATAGTTATGAGGATAATATCGTCTGTCCGACGCCAAAACTATACTATACTAATTCCAGGGCTTCAATATGTAAAATACTAATTTTCTACCAAAATTTTCAATGCCAAACTCACGAAAGTGCTATCAGGTTGTCTACTGTGAATGAGAGTGAATTCGCGGATGTGAAAACTTACCTAGGATTTCAAAGCAAGAAGCACGAATATTCTAAAAACTCTTCTCATTCGAAATGACAAATTGAACATTCGTGGTTTTGGCATGAGACCGACGAATGATGTTAAATGAATTGACAATTTTTTCTTCCATTGTACGGTAAATCAGGTAAATGTGATAATGCACGATACTTGACACTTCATCAAATATCAAATTTAAACTTTTAATTCGGTTTCTGACGTTTCTGTTTGAACGTGAAAGCACAGACAAGAAACTCTTTGTTTTGACTTTTGAGTTTGACAGATCTAACTTGGATCGCATTCATCGCTGCTAGACGAACGGGCAGTAGATCATGCACTTTCGATGTCTCAAGGCCAAAGAGGGGAATATAAAAGTGGGCGTGCAATGCGCTCCCAATGTAGGAAACGGAACGGTCATATGCGCATTATGTCCTCAATGCATGAAACGGAACACGCCTTGTAATTGCACCGATGCCGTTGGCTTCATTCGTCGATGGAAGGCGTATAAGTCGAAAATAACCTAGTTTCCAACATTCCGAAGTACTGAGTCATAATTATTAGAATGTTTACAAATTATGGTTAATGAATATCACAACAAATAAAATTCAATGTTGAAAATTACATAACATGACACTGTGATACCCCCAGCCAACCCCATGTAGAATCATTTAATCAGTTAATTAAATGCAGGATAACGTCGAAACGTAGGGAAAATAATCAAAACAATAAAAATCCTATCGTAGAACAAACTACAGAAGGAGAAGATCTAACATAAATATTCGTATTCCAGATGCACAAAATGTTTCAATCGATTAGTCATCAAAAGCACAGATGGCCAAAGACAAAAGTTATTATTGTCTTAGGAATTCAGACTATAAAAGTCACGAGGATATATTTATAGGTGTAATAAATATAATTACAATACGCGTTTTTGACATTTTTCTGTCGACAAATCTCAATTTTAACCCATTAAGAATGACAGAAAATCGAATTAACACTATGATATATGAGAAAATGACTATTAGAGTGTTATTAATGGCCGTAATTAATGTCACTATTGTGTTAGTTTATTATTCATTATATTAAAATTTATAGCTTCATGAGTGTATAAAATGACTCGTAAGCGTATGTTCTATCAGTATCAGTCCAGTTCCGGGCAAAAGATATAATGTTTCGCGAATTTTAATCATCAGTTCGCAAGTCAGTTCCGGAGTTTTAATTCCTAGTCGTAGGAATGAATCGAAAGTATCATCTCAGCATTTTTGCAGCATCCATTCAAGTTTTCGTTTAGTGTTGTCTAGAAAAAACGTTTTTATTTCAATATGTAGTTTGAGACAGTTCGTTATGAAATGGCGTATTGTTGAGGCAAATCAGAGCCTGCAACAATTTTAAGTAAAGTAGTTACGGCCATATGGATCTGTGTACCCAAGTATATAGTTTTCAATCTGTTAGTTCCTGTGAAGAATAAACGTTTTTATATCGAAAACAAAACAAGTGCTTTTCGTACCAAAGTAAAGAAAAGGTGAAGTTCTACGTTCACAATATTTTAAATACAGTTTTTCTACGCCCTTCAATGAAAATCCGCATCTCTCCGAGATACCTGAAAGCGTCGTCACATCATAAATTATGTTGAATCATTTTCGACACGCGACGTTCCTCCCTGACAACTGGTGCTGTGCGTTTCCCTGATGATTATCTTATGTGAGTAGGTCATTGACCGTAAATTCCCGAAAAGGAATATTTGTCACATCTGTTCATACCCATTTTCGACTATATAATAAACTGAATGTTCCTTTTATACTTGTCTCAGATATTTTGTTTTTGTTTTACAATCAATTCTGTTTGCGTATTTCTGACGTTTTGAAAATGACTTTTGCTGTAGACTCTTTTTGTAAGAAATTCGTTTTTACCATTTTCTTTTAATAATTGTTTTTGACCTGCACCGGGTGATACAAAACGAGTTTACAGTTATTTATCTGTCACCAGATGATTCACCTTAAGATTAATTATGCCATTCTTTTTCTCGTTTTGAATCTCAGTAAGAGTGGCTAGAGTTTCATGTTTTTTTTTTGATGTTGTTTTGTGTACCTTTCACCCATTTTATAGTTTTAAACAAATATTGTATTGATGCATGTTGTTCACTCGTTTAACGGTCTGTCTATATACAAAGTGAGATCCTGTGATTTCACACCGAGAATTTAAACCGATATTTTTGTTTTATCTTTAAATAAATTAATTTTAGTTATATCAATGTTTGACTTTTTCTTTCTCCTCTCATATCAACAAGCATTCTATACTACGTGTTGTGACGAACCATAAATAAATCAGTGAAGCTTTCTTCTGCCGCTCGAAGGAGGTTTTCCCGGTACGACGACGTAACAGCGCTTTTCTTTTGTTTTTGACACCTGTTAGTCTAGTGTCAAAATAGGAGTGCGCTGTCTCGTCAACGTATCGTTTCGTGTGAAGCACCATATACAGAGTGTTCCACAACACTTGTCCAAGCGTCATCATGAATCTGTAATTTTGCCGCCATTTGTGTGCTAAAGAGGTGAAACGGTATCAACGCAGTAAAAATATCACGAATCAAGTAGGCCGTACCTTAACACTTTTGTATGTCGGTTTCACAGCTATAAGAGATCACACCAGGGTTTCTATGTATCTTGATTCGATATTATTTATGTTCATAAAATTCGTTAATACCTACCTATAATGACAGTCTAGTAGTTCATGAAAGTCGTAGGAAATGAAATATTTCGATACAGATATCCCGTGAGAAATGAAATTCGGTGTTACAACGTGGTAGGTTTCTCAATCGAAGACGCAACTGAAATGTTCATTTTTCTTAATGGTCGTAGAAAAAATGAATATCCAAAATTTAAAATTAATAAAGCCTGTTGATGATTACAGAAAATTAGATTGTTATGAAAATATTGCTATTCGAAAAAGAGGCTTGAAACCCTTGCTTAATAATGATAATGGTCCATTAAATTCCAAACTATTTGATTTGATACCAGTAAAGGAATAATTAAGTGCTATTGTTGTATTATTTATTGGGTGGAGTTGTACCAGTTCATCAGGTAGGGTTACTTCCCAGGACACAGATTACCTCTTGGTAATTAATTATGGCATACAAATAAGACTGGTATGACTATTTACAGTTAGTTTAGTAATCCCTACTAATGAAGATAACATTGTTATCGAAATGCGCATCTAGGAATCAAATTACTTGTGTGGTGAAGGGGTATAATACTTTTTGTTCTCACTGAGTGACACCACAGGCGTCCAATATCCCATGTTCCTCATTTATCGTTTTTTTCTACAATTAAATTGCATATAAAAGCACTGTATCGTTCGCGTATATGGTGTAACGACAAGATATGTTGATGGGATAAATTTTGTATATATAATAATTGTAAAATTGGACCTAAAATCGACCCTTTAATGATATTCGATCTGTCAGTCTCCACGTTATTAGTGTAGGCCCTTATGGTTCTTTTTTCGAAATAGGATTTAGGATTTACAATTCCTCTGATACAAATCGACTCTAAGTTCTTTAGAAGTGTTGAGTGGTCAAAAAGGCTTTTTTAAGGTCATCGAAAACAGCTACCACATAATTACCTTTATCAAGATTTTCTTCTTCAACATAATTCTGCCTAAATTGTTATTAGTTATGAAAGCTGTTGATATTTAGAATTTAGAAAAATAATTTTGAATGTTTTCTGAAATTTTACCTGAGTAATTAATGCTGTATGTGTATTGTGTTCACTAATATAATACGGTATACGTATGTTGCTTTGTTTCCAATGTGTATATATGTGTCATGTGTACTAAATTTTTTGATTTTTTTCAGCAGTCATACTACCATCATAATCGACAATTGCGATGGCTTTACAATTTCAATTCGGACGAGACTATTTTTACCAGCGACCAGATAAGATGCTGACCATTTCGCTGTACCTTCAACATTCATGGAAGATGCCTCCATCGGCAGACATATCACTGGACACGACATGCATAATGTACAAACGAATTTTAAACGGCCAACCTACCATACAAACGTTGCTGAAATTACAACAAACATTAAATGCCATGAAGGTCGAGTTGTTAAAGAACACGCCAACGAACAGTGATAATCCCATCATGGCATTAATATATTTGATCATATTCTACGGCAAGGACTTGGACTTAAAGTCGTTCAACAAGAACTGTTGTTCTCTCCACAAAGCCACTACTGTATATCGCAAAATTCGGCAAGACGACAACGATTTACCGGCGGAGTCGTTGCATTTATTAAAAAATATTTTGGCCCGTAAAATGTTCACCACCACATTTAACAAAGTCTTAAAATCCGTGAAGACCTTAAAATTAACCATCCATGACGTACCACGATACCGTCAGTTAATACGTACATTTTATACGTATTTGCTGTACAAACTCAACGGTACTCCACCGTCTCAGTCTCGGTCTTCGTCTCGGTCTTCGTCTCGGTCTCCGTCTCGGTCTCCGTCTCGGTCGCGTTTGCATGATTCAACAACTCCTGATTCATCTACGACCCACAAACCATCAACTAGCAAGAAACGACTAGCGTCGCCGTCGTTCTCGACGTCGTCATCGGAGTTGTCGACACGGCAACCGTCGGCAAAACACACAAAACTTTTAACCCAGTCACGCAAAACGACACGTCAGTCCACAACTTCGCGACACTCGATACCGAGTCCGGCCATAGCGACGACATTGTGTCCGGCGACAAAACCAACGACATCGAGTCGGACGATGCCGACGACGTCTCGTACTGGCAAAACACCATCCCATCGTCGACCCTCGCATACGACATCGTCGTCATCGTGTACTTCCGACCACGCTGCTAACGCCGACGACGCCAATGACGCCGACAACGACAAAGCACCCGACAACGCCGAGAACAGGCCCGTCATAGAACATAAGCAAACAATTACGACGACAGCAACTGTCTATTACGACAATACAGACCTTAATGTTGATAGAGCTAATGGCACGGATCCACTTTTGCCGTCGCCACCGCGACACGCACAACCGTCGTCATCGCGACCCACACAACCATCGCGATCGTCAAGAACCGTTGTCACAACAAAAAATGAATATACGATCGGCGACAGGGTATGGGCCAAACTGAAAGGTTATCCATACTGTCCAGCAACAATCCGAAAGGTATTGACTCGTAGCTCTTATGAGGTACAATTTTATGATAAACATGGCAGTATCGGCCGGACCACGCTGAAAAACATCAAACAAATTACTCATTTTCGTCCTGAGACGGTACCGTGCCGGTCGAAGAAAGTAATAGCCGATATTGCATCGCAATATGATAAACTCATGCACATGAACCAATCCGTATCAATTTGGGTATAGCTCACTCATAACCTTTTTATGAGTTTTACCTGATATTAATTTCTCTATTGAAGAAAGTGGTACTTGATTGTTTACCGCAATTTGTTTAATGATGTTTAGTTCACCCTGGAAATTCTTATCAGGTAAAGGGATTGCGAAAGCTCTGTGTATCATTGATCTAAAGGCGGATAATTTTGTGACATCGTACTGAAAAAATCAAAGGGAATTAATTGTACAGTCTGTGAAGGTGTTTTTCCGGTAGATATTAAATTGAAAACTATTACTAACCCTTGAAATACTCAAATCTAAGAAGTTAAGATTCTTATTTCGTTCATTTTCTACTGTGAATTCAACTTTGTTATGTAGACTATTAAGGAAGTTCAAAGAGTGATTAATTTGTCTGTTGGAACCATCACAACCCACTAGTACGTCATCAACGTATCTGAACCAAAACACAATGTTTCTTAGAGAGGGGGTTGTTAAGGATGAGGGTATTTTCTAGGTTGTCCATCCTTAACAACCCCCTTTCTAAGAAACATATTGTGTTTCGGTTCAGATACGTTGATGACGTACTAGTAGGTTTTGATGCTTCCAACAGACAAATGAATCAATTTTTGAACTTCCTCAATTAATAGTCTTCATAACAAAATTAAATTCACAGTTGAAATTGAACAAAACAAGGAGCTCAACTTCTTGGATTTGAATATTTCAAGGGTTAATGTGGTTTTCAATTTAATATCTACCGGAAAAACACCTTCACAGATTGTACAATTCCCTTTGATTCTTTCAGTCGGATGTCACATAAATTATCCTCCTTTAGGTCAATGATATACAGAGCTTTCGCAATCCCTATACCTGATAAGAATTTCCAGGATGAACTATAATTCATTAAACAAATTGCGGTAAACAAACATGTACCAGTTTCTCTAATAGAGAAATTTTTATATATATATATATATATATATATATATATATATATATATATATATATATATATATATATATATATATATATACAGGGTGTTTCTTAAGTACGTGTAGAAACTTTAGGAGCATATTGCTGACGTCGAAATAAGAAAAAAAACTCCCATAAACACATATCCGCAAGTTATTCGTTTCTAAGATACAGAGTGTCAATGTTTAATTATTATATTTGTTTTTTGTGAATAAATGCCAAAATATTTGTGATATTCGAGTAAAGTTTGGTATCCGGGATGATTTTTCAATGACAAAATCAAATTTTTTGTTAATTGTGAAAAAACCAATTTCTAATTGAATTAATTTTGAATTAAAAAATCTTGTCATCAAAATCACTTGCATCGATTATTTTAATAACTCGATAACAGTTGCTCGCAGTGACCTCTATCAAGAATATATTTTTTACGCAAACTAATTAATAAATATTCCCAGATACCAAACTTTACCCAAATATAAAAATTATTTTGAAATTATTCACAAAAAATAAAAATAAGAATTCAACTTTGACACTCTGTATCTCAGAAACGAATAACTTGCGGACATATGTTTATAGGAACTTTTCTTCTTATTTTGATGTCAGCAATGCGCTCCTAAATTTTCTACACGTACTTAAGAAACACCCTATATATATATATATATATATATATATATATATATATATATATATATATATATAGAAAGTTACTTATGACATCTACAGTCACTAGTTGAAACTTAATTTGACACGAACCATGGAATCCACAGTTAGATGTTTATCTACTAATTGACAGGCAGCCAACATAAAATTTTACAATAAAAATAGAACTAAATATGATCTCAAAGGTGCGATTTAGTGCCTTCTTGTTCATAAAACAGAACATAAGCCTCTCCGCGACGAAGGATCTGGATGAAATAGGACACACGCGAGAATCATTATATCCGTGCCACGTGCGGATGACTACAGTAGGCAGTGTAGTGCCCGCTGTAGGTAGTCCCACTATGATTTGACAATGCGTACAGACAGTAGCGGAAAGGGGCTACATTGTCTGCCGCATAATTACTCATATTCAAACCCTCTAACGGAAAATAGATGGTTACATTCACTTTTCCTCTGAAACGTTCCATCGGAGAAAACCTTTTTAAATGTATCACTAAAATTTTGGGGAACTTGTAAGTTGATAGGGATTTGGTACACTTCCTTCTCTCTTTGCATTTAGCACATGTCAGCTTCTCGTCGCCGTCCAACATTTCTTCCCTCGTAAAAGAATCTAAACACTGTGATAATCTCAGTTGGCCCGTTCGTTGCGGTATTCGTTGCGGTATTGGAAGTGATAGGTCCCAGAACGGATCGAAGGTTACAGACAGTGCCCGCAATATGTACATATCAATGTGGACTTTAGCTGGCCAACGAAATTATCAACGATTTTGGAATTGTCCATTCTGTACCTCGACCAAGATTCTTGCGCCTTCTCACCGTCACTTAACTTTTCGTCTATGTCAGAATGGGTTTAGGCTTCTCCGTTGTTCTGTTCACATCTTCGTGAAGACCCTCCAGAAGGTATCGCAAGAACTCCTGGGCATCTTGCTGGGAGTAACCAATGAAACGAGGTGCGAATCTTTGTATTTGACTCTTTAAAGAGACTGTATTTACCACTCGATCAGAAGAATCTTCTGACCATAGCTCCTTTATCACCTCTGCGAAGGCATTGATTAAGGCTCCCTTCATACTAGAGATACTTGTTTTTATGTCTCTTGTATAGGCTATGAGTGAACTACACCCAAATATCGAAGAACACAATACACGTAAATATGGTAACATTAATTATTCAGGTAAAATTTCAGAAAACATTCAAAATTATTTTTCTAAATTCAAAATATCAACTGCTTTGATAAGTAATAATAATTTAGGCAGAATTATGTTCAATGCAAAACCTAAACGAGATAGAATGAAAAAATCAGGGATATAAAGATTAGAATGCGGGGAAAAGTTATTTTGTGGTCGGCAAAAAACCACCTAACTTTAAATGTACACAAAACAGTGTTAGTTAATTTTTCCTGAGCAATCAAACCGAAACCCTCTCTATCTTTGAAAATGAGGATATAAGAGTAGATGCATCAGAGACAACTAAATTACTGGGTGTCAATATTGATAATAAATGGAGCTGGGAAACACATATCAATAGTCTCTGTGCAAAACTACGTAAGAACTGCTATGCATTGCGATTTATGTCCAATCACTGTAGCAAATCTATATTGTTAAGTCTATATTATGCCAACATCAATAGCCATTTGAGGTATGGGATACTTAACTGGGGTTCATCTGCTTCATGGGAAAGAGTTTTTGTTTTACAAAAAATGGCAATTAGGATAATGGAAGGTCTAGGATGGAGGGTCTCATGTAGAGACACTTTCAAAAGTTTAAAAATTTTGACTGTAGCAGGCCTGTATGTATATGAGCTGTGTATTTTTGTCTATCAGAACAGAGATAAGTTTGCTCGTAATGGAGAAAATCATCTGCATGAAACAAGATCTAGAAATATGCTTGTTCCAGGCCAACACCGTACAAAAAAGTTTCAGAGAAGCCACCTGTTTCTTGGCTGCAAGGTCTACAATAAATTAGATCAGAATATTAAAAGTGCCTCTAATATAAGTTTATTCAAGAAATCATTGAAAAACCATTTAATAAATAAGAATATCTACTCTGTAGACGAATTTCTCTCATAATCCGTATGTAAAATCTTATTCGTTTATTTTCACTTGATCAATGTCTCTACTGGTATTTTTGTTTTAAATTTAATTTACATTTATTCTATATTCTAGACGTTTTCTTTGTTATTGTACAACTGTACCTTTCAACAAACGAAATAAATTATATTATTATTATTATTATTAATGCTCTGCAGTATATACAGGCCAAACCGGTAGAAATTTTGACGTAAGGCTCCTTGAACACGTCTGTTTCAACAAAAAATCAACATTGTACGATTATCTGCAAGAATCCAAACCCAAGATAGGTAAAGATAATCTCAAAATCCTACACACATTTAATAAAGGGAACAAAATGAATCTGTTGGAAGCCATGGAAATTATTAAATCAATTAAAAACCCGAAATATAGAACCCTCAAGAAGCAACTTATGTAGGTCACCACTTTTGAGTTTATAATTTTGACAACCCAGGTAATTTCCATAACGTCCAGTATGGAATTTATATCGTTTCACCCCTGTTCATTTAATTACCTCTCCATCCAGTTTACCTGCAAACTCCCTATATAACTAGGTTTAGAGTACAATTGTATTAGTTAGTTTTTATACTTGATAATGGGATAAAATCCGAAACCGGTCGTGAAAATGAAACAAAAGTGTGTTTCTTTCGTTTCATAAAGTGACCATGAATTTCCACAAAATAAACAAGTCATCAATTACACAAATGTTGCAGATTAAAATGTAGGCAAAAAGTTTGATTAAAGTGCATGTGCTTGTGCACTTTTACGTACCACCATTCAGCATTTATTGAGAAAATTAATGTCTTCCAGGCATTTCCGCAAAAAAAAAAATGTTTTTTTATCGTTTTATATGACATAATCAGTAAAAATCATCAAAATCTGAGAGGTTACCGTTTTCTTTACTTTTACCACAGAATCAACCGAAAAACACACCAGGACCCGAAGCAACTTACTACAACAGCACCTAAACATGACGTCATGACAAAATACTATCCAAATCTATAGGAGTGTTGTGCTGCAAGTTCAAAATGGAATCTATCGCCGACTGCACCTGCTCGTCGATGCTGTTATTTTCGGGTTCGTTCTCTTCGTGCGAAGAATAACTGCTGTTCTGAGCGGTCTCGTACCCGCACGACTGACTCGCCTTGGTCTGCGTATAAATCGCACTCTGCACACTAGTTATAACACTTTGTACACTACTCCCGCTAGGTATATGTACATCCGAAGGTTTTTTATGGTGTTTGTCTACCCGAAACCGCTTCAACGTCTCCAACCGAGAATCACTGCTCGAGGAACGCTTGGCCTGATTCAAAGTCTGCAGGTGAGAGTGCTGCGCTTGCTGCGGAGGCAAGCACCCCAGCTCCCGTTGGATGCACGCCCATTCGTCGTAATCCTCGGCCGTGGGCTCCGAACTGCGCGCCACGTTGGGCATGTTGAGGCAGGTCGTATCGACGGGTTGCGGCTCGTTCGCGGACGATTGGATGTTCATTATTTCGTTCTCGTAATCCTGTCGCAGCTTCATGAGCGACTGTTGCTCGTCTTTCAGGAACGTCCTGTCCAACAGCATGAGTTCGGATGTACGCACTTGCCTCTGTGAATACAAAAAACTGAATTATAGAATGACATCTCATTGAATATTATCAAAAGCTGAAATATGAAACCATCCATTCTAGCGGTTTGCCTCTTATACCTAATGTTTTTAATTTCTCTTCAAGGAATTTTGAATTCACAGAATCAAAAGCAGCAGTTAAGCCAAAAAATAAACCTGCAACTTTCTTACCCTCGTCCAGACATGAATATATTTGTTGTGTGAATTCGAGTGTTGCTAATTCAGTTGACTTTTCTGACCTATAACCATATTGGCAGTTGGTAAATATTCTATTGTCTTCCATGAAAGAATATATTCTAGTTGCAAAAGATTTCTCAGCAATTTTCGATAGACAACTTAATAGTTATAGGTCTATAGTTTTCAACACTATTTCAATCTCCTTTTTTGTAAAGTGGAATCATTTTTCCCAATTTTAGAGAATCAGGAAATTGCCCGAGAATATATATATATATATATATATATATATATATATATATATATATATATATATATATATATATATATTTTTTCTGCCCAGTCTTTCATTCAAAATTTCCCACATTGTTTTATTTTTATTATTAGAATTAATAATATTTGTGTATTTCCCTCGATTTTTATAGCTGCTATCCTTTTATTAATAGATTTCTTATAGTTCTTATAGCTCGTCATCAGATCTGCGTCTTTTGAATTTTTTCCTACATAATATAAAAATTTCATTTAATCGGTCTCTTCGTCAATCCTCAGAATTTTTCTTTTTTGTATGTTTTTTCGGACATGTTATATTCAGACACCAATCGAAAAGCACAAGAAATTAATTGCAATATGAATTGATGCTATAGTGGTTCTCAGTCAATAGATCACAGTTTGAAGAACATGTAAGCATAAAATTTTGCATATTTTGTTCTGAGAAACGTCTGCTGAAAGTAAAAATTTCAGGTTTTGTATTACTGTTAATATTTTTTTAATGAAGCTCAACCAATGAAGTGGCAATCATTTTTGGATAATTTGGATCCGTAGCAGTTTGCCGGTCATTGCCCTCAAAGCTCTTCAGTATCTCTGTTAGTGAATTCAAGAGCAAGTTTGACTACAATAAAACAACATGGCGGGTGGAAGTACTCAACTGTAGCCATAGAAATATAATACATACTAGCACGCCAAACACGCTGTCCGAGATTCAGATAAATGATCCCTCACAGGGAATATTGACCAACCTTTGCACTTGCGCATTATTGCTGTTTCTGGTCACGTCCTTGCCAAATTATTTTTTTTTCGTGTTCTCTTTCTCTCTCTCTCTCTTAATTTTTGTCCGTGAGCTTCCTTTCGGCGCTATATGGACATGCCTCGCTGCGAGAAGTCCGTTCCCATCCGGCCTTTAACCGGCGTAGACAGCGACGCTGTATCGGGGGAATGCAGAGTCTTGCTCTAGGCAATGCTGCATCCCATGTTATATTGGCGCTTTTTTATATTTTTGCTGGCACGTTTTAACCATAACCTTTACGCTATGGTTTTACGGCGGACTTCACAAACACTTATATCTTGGCTAAATGCACGTTCTTTAGACGGAGGACATTACAACACATTAACCTGACTTCCACCACGAGGCCGCCATCTGACCTCTACCGCTGCCGGAAGTCGAATGTTTTTTTTTTGTGTTTTAAATGAAGTTTGGAATATCATCTGTGGTTAGGGCAGGTAATTGTGGGAAGTCCAGTAAACTTGGCAACACCGCCTTAAAATTATATCTACTGTGTGAATCTGGATAACATCAATATATTGACGACACAGAAGCAAATAAAAATTTATGCAGACTTGAATTTGAATTATAAAAAATATAACATTGATGTCAACGACATGTTAATCGAAGATGTGGAATTTTATCATTCAACTTAATTTCTCCCTTCTTTTGAGTACCTACTCTGACTGAAAATGTGGTTATACATATATCAGGATTTGTCGTTAGATCTATAAAAAAAATTATCAAATGTAGAGTATGTTTGTCTACTCTTGAAGACATTACAGAATCTTCTGCAGATGCAGAAAACTTTAAATTGTTGAATAGAAAAAATAGAGGTGGTCTCATAATGCCATCACAATCTGTTATAGATATTTGTATTTTCCTTGAGAGAAAAATCCGGCAGGTTCTTGCAACTACTGATAATTTTATGCCAAATGAAACGAATTTTTTGGAAACCTTCATACACCAAACCAAAATTATTCAGCTCCATAATAAACCACATTTTCGATATAGGTATCTCCCTATATGATGAGTCACAAAATGAAAATGATAAAAGCAATAACAAGAATTTACACTAGAATTAGATTTTTCAATATTGCAATGTCGCAAACTGAGAAAATTATAGGTGAACTGAAGTGAAAAACACAAAATTTATTCCATTTTCCCATCAATAGATTTTGAAACAAAATGCCACAATTTTCGATTGATAGATGACATTTCAGTTTTTCAACAAAAATGGTGGAGAGTGATAACAAGAATCAACAAGTAGTTTGAACTGTTGTAAAAAAAAAATTGTAATGTCTTGTCAATAAAAGCCTTTGTTATTATTACATACTTTTTGCATTAATAACTAATTATTTAATCAATTAATTTGTAGAAGTAGAAATACAACTTCAATATTCAGAATTTCGGAAATCAAAAATATGCCTACTTTAAGAAAGTGTTTCCTCACTCTGATATGGATTTCGACTATAATAGGCTCAACGGTTTAGACTTGAGGCCGATGAACCAACAAATTGAGTTTTTTTTTTTCTGATTTACAGACTGAGTGGAATCAATTCCAATCAAAATATCAAATATGAATTTTTTGAGGATCACAATAATTATTCCCTACTTGGAGAAAGCACAAAATAGAAGACCTACACTAAATATTTCTATTTTCAAGATGTCAATTATTGGATACTATTAAATTGCAAATGATATTAGCGACAACTTATATCAAATTTAGGAACAGGAAGTCAAAACTCCTAAGACCGTCCCTGGCGACACTTGCGCTCTATTGCGCAAACTCATAGGTTGGTGTATCTGCCGTAGGGATACCACGTTATTCTGAACTAATTGGCGTTCTAGTGTATTATATTTCTATGACTGTAGCCGAGGGTTACATCGAGGATTCCGTTGAAAATAAAAATAAAATTACTGATAAAATGTTTCCTGGTATAAGTTCTAATTCTGCAGCAGCATTATTTAATCATCCCACTTCATTAGCACCATTACTAGTTACCGATGAAGGACCTTCTACACTTGGACTGAATACTTTGTCAGTAACTTCACAGGGAATTAGTATTACCAATTGCACAAACTGCCAAATACATGTGAACGTTTACAAATAATTCCTTCTAAGTAGGTGTTCAGATTATTATAATATCCTATTAAAGTGTTTCTATTAGAGAGATTTATATTATTGAATATCCATCATCTCATCCGTCATTTTACTTTTAATACTAGCGTTGAAAGTATTTTTAACACTAGCGTTAAAAGAATTTTTAACACTAGCGTTAAAAATATTTTTAACGCTAGCGTTAAAAGTGTTTTTAACACTAGCGTTAAAAGTGATTTTGGCACACAAAGTGAAATCGTCAGTTTTTAATTCATATGCCTATGAATTGAATTCGTCATTTTTATTGAAAGTTGTACAAAAAAAATATTTTAACTTCAAGCAAACAAATTCATCAGTAGCACAAAACAAAACCTAGATGAAAGAGACACAAATCGAATATTGACTCACCATACTTTCTTTCATCAACAAATACTTGTATTTATCCTTCATTTTGGCAAATTTTCCTATAAAATGTTGAGCTGTCAATTCGAAAATTTCATCTGCTTTATCCAAGTCTCTCTCCGACAGCACTGGTTGGTCCAAACAATGATACCTAATCAACCTTATACAGGCATCTTTTTTGTCTCTGAAGGGTGTGTGGATATCGGGTTTCACCGCCCCATTTTGGTCCAGATTCAGCTGAGTCTCAATTCTAAAAAAGTAATAATAGTTCACTTGATGATGACAAAAAACAAGATATCATCTCATACTATTAATTATATAGCATAGATTAGTATGTCCCACTAATTTTAGGATAAGTTGAAATCAAAATACCCTTTAATGTCAGATGATGTGCGACAAAATGAAACTATGTAATAATTAAAATACTAAAAATGAATTGTAGTTGAACTTATATCGTTGTTCTATTATTGTTATGTTATCACCTGAAGTGAGCTATCAATGTTAAAGGTGCACACATAGCATTTTAAATGCCATTGTTCTCTAAAAGCATTAGCAGAGAGGTAGTTTAGAAAGTATATTATATTTTCAGTATTTATTAGGGAAGTTATTAGTAGGAATGTAAATTCTCATTCTAGCAGAATAGATATATGTTAATATTAATAATTCTTATATCACCAAAATTGATGACCTGAGACGCCTCAGATCAGAGAATATGTACCACATGGTGGGTAAATTATTCGCATGCTAATGACACAGATTGCTATATGAGAAGTATCTTAGATATCTTATCGTATTCACATACTTGATAACGGCAGTAGATGTTAATTGTCGAAACGTTGTGACTCAAACAATTGCAGATAATTAATGTTTTTTTTGTTT
This sequence comes from Chrysolina oricalcia, assembly GCA_944452925.2. Classification (NCBI taxonomy): domain Eukaryota; kingdom Metazoa; phylum Arthropoda; class Insecta; order Coleoptera; family Chrysomelidae; genus Chrysolina; species Chrysolina oricalcia. Next base: position 1,105,388 of record OX101810.2, read on the forward strand.
ATAGACAATGTAAGTCCAGAAAAATTCTGCTCAAACATGAAATTATTTGTCAATGTCAAAAAATATGTGACAATTAACGGTCGAATCATAACTCACAGATGAGCCTTTTTCGCTAACGAATGAAACTGTTGCTGCTGCTGTTGCTGTAATTGCTGCTGCTGTTGCTGAATTTGCTGCTGTTGTTGCTGTATTTGCTGCTGTTGTAAATGCTGCTGGAGTTGAATATTGGGCTGGACAACCAGCTGCGGGCATCTTTGATTGGTCGCGTGACTGGGTTGGCTAACCTGGTGATGTCCAGCTTGCAGATTGCCATGGTGACGCTGAATCTGTTGCGGAGTCACCGAATGACTGTTTATAGGATGATGAGGAACTGCGGGAGGCTGGGTGGTAATTGGCAAATGAGAAGAAACCGGTGGATGTGTGGCGACACTGGGAAGAGTGGGATGACTGGGATGGGTAGGTATTTGATGACTGGGAACCGACTGCTGCGGCGATTGGTGATTTTGGTGGTTGACGTGAGCATGATGGTGATTGTTTTGATGGTGAAGGTTTGAATGACTATGGATTAGTGGCTGCGGATGGTGATGTATTGTTTGAGTGGCGATAGTTTCACTGGTAGGCACCGACACTGATATTCGTGGTACTGTGTGAGTCTGGGTCGTTATAGGCTGAAATAAAGAACAAGGGTACAATTTCAAAACAAAATTCTACAAAGGCAACAAAAATTTATTCAATTTCATAGTTTCTCTGACATAGTGGTGCTTTGGAACTATATTGTGGTATATTTTTTCTACGCCTGTACTATAATATAACACGTATTTGCCCATAATCTGTTTCATAATGAGATCAATTATGATACAGATTTTTAATCAATAGAAACCCATAATTTTTCATTGGTATTAATAAATTTGGTAATTTAGGGAAGAAAATAGCAACATATTTAAATCTGCCTGGTCCGAATTTATATACAGGGCATTGTTTTCGAAGGACATCTGCAACCGTATTAGTTGATGCCGATGGTGATATTACTGCATTAAAACGTCATGGTGGCTGGAAATCCAATTCAGTAGCGGAAGGCTACATTGAAAATCCGGTTCAGAATAAAATCAGCAACACAATATTGAACTCTATTGAGACTAGCAACAATGAAATAAATTTTAATATTCCTTCCACTTCCAGATCAGTGGGACCTGGAATAAACTTTTCAAACTGTACAATAAATAATCTTAATATTTCTAAGAAATCGGATAATTACAATTATACAGGGTGTTAATTAAGTACGTTGACAAACTTTGGGAGGTGATTCTTTGAAGGTTTTCAGGACGAAAAGTTCATATAAACATATGTCCCAAACGGCTTGGTTTTCGAGATACAGGGCGATAAAAATACATTTTTTTCAAGATTTTTTTAGAGTTAACTTCGACATTTTCGACAATAATCAGTTCAAATTAGGCAAGTACAATCCATTCAATAGGGCGCACGATACAAAATAATGCATTTCTTAAATAATTCACAGGGTCCTCCTTTTTTCAGAGTCAAGCTTTGTTCAACCCTTCAGAATTTTTTTTCCCGCCGCCACTGACATATTATGAGAAAGGAATAATCAATGTTGTTTCATTTAACATCTTTTTGATATCTTGCATTTTTTCATTTACTTGTACGGTTCAGGGGCTATAATGAAAATATTAATTTAAACATTTTCCAGTGTGGCATAACATTAGAAAATTTGAAAATTAAACATTTTCAATTATTGTAAATTGATGGAAATATTTTTTCAGAATTAGAAAAATCTACGATGAATAAAAATTATACAATAAAAAATATAAAGACAAGCTTTTATACAAATGCACTGAAAATGAAAAAATAATTTGTTTCATTTTTTGTAGGTTATTCTGTGAGTATCAAAATCTTTCTGTACAAGATTACCTAGATCAAACAATGAAATGAATTATTTTTTCCTTTTCAGTGTATTGTATAAAAACTTTAAAATGTTTTCTTTTTATAATATTCATTTTTAACATTTTAGTTTATTTTTTATGTGAAACTGAAAATCTCCAACCCAAAAACCATCACATACCAATTTTGAACAGAATCGGATCATAATCACAAAACTCGTCCGCCATATTGGAGCCGCCGTTTTGTTTTTTAACAAACATTTTTTTAATGCATTGTCACCGGAATTACGGAAACCTGCCAAATTTCAAATTAATCGGAGTATTAGAAGTGGGTCAAATTCAACTTTTATTAAATTGTTTGTTAGTTAGTTACAAGTGAAGCTAAATAAAAGCTTGTTATTGTAAAGATGTGATTTCTTTTTGTGATATCTAACAGAAAACTACTATCTCCCCGTCACTGCGGTACGCTGAATATTAAACTAGATCTGACAGATATTGGGAAAACCTTAACTTTCAACCTGAAGATTCTGATGTTAAAAATGTGCATTTTCATTGAGATATTTGATTAAAAATGTTTTTACCCATCAGTCTTGATAGAGAACTCATACAAATTTTTTGTTATTTTAAAAAAAGATATTTTTTAGTTTTCAATTGAACGTTTCCTTTTCAACATAAAAAACTTCCGAAAGGTAATCCTGTAATGGAAGATAGTTAATAGGGTTTATCTAATAGTCGCAGATCATTACACATTTGATTTTCATTTATGAATCTCTGGTCATAACTCCGAAAAACTAAATCAACATATTTTTGTTTCCGTACGGAGTACATTATTTTATCAGAAATTTCGGTTTGTTTTTTCTTCTGCAGTAACGCAGAAATTTTGTAATCAATTTGAATTCATAAAAATAGCAAAGTGGGCTTTGATATTAATTCATTTATTTAAATATCAACAACTTGACAGTTATCGAAAGTTGAGAAACTGTCTCATTGTTAATTCTTCATTAGTGCAAGCTATAAAGCAGATTCATTCAATATTCCTTTGGATAAAATGGTTGAATATACAAATTCAGAAATGGCAGACATGCACTTAATGTATGGAATGGCTGATGGTAACGCCAGACGAATGTATCTAGAAAGATTTCCACAACGTCATATTCCCAGCACACAAATGTTCATCAATATTCACTCCCGTCTTCGTGAAACGGGTACTTTCAAGAGGTCTGCTGTTCTCATAGGAAGACCCAGGAGAGTTAGAACAGTTCAGATAGAAGAAGTTGTACTTAACGAAATTGAGCAGCATCCAGACAACAGTACAAGACAAATTGCGGCACAGTTTAACGTAACCCATGTATTGGTATGGCAAATTTTAAAAGAGCAACAACTTTATCCCTATCACATACAGCGTGTTCAAGCTCTTCTGCCAAAGGATTTTCCAAAGAGATTAACTTTTTGCACTTGGATTCGAAATAAATTGTTGGAAAATCCATGGTTTTTATCTCAAGTGTTATTCACCGATGAGGCATGCTTTTCCCGTAAAGCCATTATTAATTTTCACAACAATCATATGTGGGCTGATGAAAACCCACACGCCGTGATTGAAAACCATTTTCAAGAGACGTTTTCTGTGAATGTTTGGGTTGGAATTGTAGGGAATTTCCTTATCGGGCCACATTTTCTGCCTCATAGACTCAATGCTGACCATTATCGACATTTTCTTGAATTCATCTTACCTGGACTCCTAGAACAGATCCCACTGAGGGAAAGAATTGGAATTTGGTTTATGCATGATGGTGCTCCAGTACACTTCAGATTGGTTGCACGCCAATATTTAGAAGAGAATTATTCTGATCGCTGGATTGGGCGTGGTGGGCCACAACTTTGGCCACCAAGGTCACCCGATATGAATCCACTTGATTTTATCCTCTGGGGGCACCTTAAATCATTAGTGTATCGAACTCCAGTTCAAAGTGAAGAAGTGAAGATACAGGAGTCATGCGGAATTATAAGAAACACTCCTGGTATTTTTGAGCGTGTCCGCCAGTCTATGGTTAGGCGCATAAACGCATGCATTGAAGTTGGCGGTGGCCATTTCCAGCAGCTGCTCTGACATATCAATTTCAATAATGGTCCTTTTCTGAACTTAATTTTATTCCTAGGGAATGTTATTTTGCTCTAGTATTTGATAATAAAGTTATTCACTATTGAAAATGTCCAAAATTATTTTGCCATAATTAACTTTGTGCAATACATATTCAACCTGAGTTATGGTAAAAAATGTATGGGAGCTCCATAACATTACATTTTCTCTACACGAGCAGAAAATAGCTATTTGTGTAATGAGAACAAAATGACGTATTGCGTCACGCGCTAATCTTTGGAGAGTGGCAATGACACTTCGAGAAATGAATTATTTTATATCATGCGCACTATTGAATGAATTGTACTTGTCCAATTTGAACTAATTTGGATCGATTATTGTCGAAAATTTCGAAGTAAACTCCAAAAACTCCTAAAAAATGTATTTTGATCACCCTGTACTTCGAAAACCAAGCCGCTTGGGACATGTTTATATGAACTTTTCATCTTGAAACCTTTCAAAGAATCACCCTTCAAGTTTGTTAGACTATTTGCTTCTCAAATTTCTTTATGTTATGCGTTACTGGAAAATGTTTGCGTTAATATTTTCATTGTAACTCCTGAACCGTACAAGTAAATGAAAAACATCAAGAGAGCAAAAAGATGTTAAATGAAACAACATTCATTATTCCTCTCTCATAATATGTCAGTGGCGGCGGAAAAAAAAATTCTGAAGGGTTGAACAAAGCTTGACTCTGAAAAAAGGAGGACCCTGTGAATTATTTGAGAAATGCATTATTTTGTATCGTGCGTACTATTGAATGGATTGTACTTGCCTAATTTGAACTGATTATTGTCGAAAATGTCGAAGTTAACTCTAAAAAATCTTGAAAAAAATGTATTTTTATCGCCCTGTATCTCGAAAACCAAGCCGTTTGGGACATATGTTTATATGAACTTTTCGTCCTGAAAACCTTCAAAGAATCACCTCTCGAAGTTTGTCAACGTACTTAATTAACACCCTGTATGTTCAATATAAATATAAATACGAGGATAAATTGAAAAATTATTAGCCTACTATAGAACCAAACAAAATTTCAATGTCGAAATATTTTATTACTCAAAATATTCTCCTCTTAATTGGATACATTCATTACAGCAAACCTGCAACGTCTCTAGACCTTTCAAAAATAAAGTTTCTTCTTGCTCTGCAAACCAGACCTCCACATCTTTTATTACCTCCTCGTTGGAAGAAAATTTACGACCTTTTAAACTTTTTTTCAGTTGAGGAAAGAGATGATAGTCGAACGGAGCCAAATCTGGTGAATAAGGGGGGTGTTCTAGTAATTCAAACCATAAATCACGAATTTTTTGCATGGCAACATGAGATTTGTGTGCAGGGGCGTTGTCCTGCAAATACACACCACCTTTGGATAGCTTTCCGCGTCTTTACTCTTTAATTTTTTTCCCGTAGAGTAGTCAGTAATGTCGAATAGTAATCTCCAGTTATTGTTCTACCCTTATCCAAAAAATCAATCATGATTACTCCATGGCAATCCCAAAACACTGAAGTAAGAACTTTTCCAGAAGATTTTTGGACACGAAACTTCTTAGGATAACCGGAGTGTCGCCATTCCATCGATTGTTGCTTTGTTTCTGGATCGTAGAAATGTACCCAAGTCTCATCCATAGTAACAATTCGGTTTAAGAAGTCTACATCATTTTCAAATCGAGCACAGATCGAACGCGATGCTACTACCCTTACACGGTTTTGGTCAACATTCAAACAATTGGGGATCCTTTTTGCAGCAATTTTTCTCATGTCCAAATTAACGTGAACTATATGATGAACGCGTTCGTATGAAATATTCAGAAATAGAAATAGAATTTATTCATCACTGAAATATTTACATATACATACGAATACATAAGTACATGTAAAAACTTATCGGACTAGTCACAAAGAAAAAATTCAGGAATATACAATTTAAAATATGAGGAATATACATACAATTAGATTAAAATTCTCTACAATGTAGCGTCTAAAAACTCTTCAATGGAGTAGAATGATTGACTTATCAGATAACGAGTCAAATTATCCTTAAACACATTTGAACTCGCTGAGCTTAAGTGCGGGAATATATTCATAAGTCGGTTATAACACTTGATTCCTTGGTATATGTGAGAGTCTTGACCCATGCTCAATCGTGAGTATGGCTGGTGGATGCTCTCACTGTTTCTCGTACTGTATTTATGTAGATCATGTCTTTTACTCAGGTTACTTTCTTCTTTTTTGACATTGATGTTTATCAGAAGTATGTAAAGTGAAGGAACTGTTAGAATTGAGAATTGTGTGAATATGTTTCTACAGGAGGTTCCACGAGCTACACCAGCCATACATCTGATTATTTTCTTTTGCAAGATGAAGACTTTATTCATATGTACTGAATTTCCCCAGAAAATCAATCCGTAGCTCAATGCAGATTGTACAAGTCCAAAGTAGGCTAATTTAAGTGTGTCTAACGATATTGTGCCCTTGAGTTGCCTGATAATGAAGCAAATTGTACTCAATTTATTTGTTAAATCATTAATATGAGGTTCCCATGTCATTTTCTGATCTATTTTGACACCCAGAAATTTAATGGAATTTACCTGTTCTACCGATTTATGATTCACTCGTATTAAAAAATTCATATCATGATTTATATTTTTTGTTGTAAATACCATAAAGAATGTTTTTGATAAGTTAACTAATAGTTCATTGAACGAACACCATTTATGAAAATCATTTCCACAAATGCTTGCTCTGGTAACAGCATTTTTAAAATTATTTTCTGATATGAGAATATCAGTGTCATCAGCATACATGACAATTTTTCGAGCATTAGGACATGAGTACACCATATCATTGATAAAAATTATAAAGAGAACAGGTCCCAAGATTGAGCCTTGAGGGACACCAGTATTTACATTTTTTTCTGTTGATCTATTTTCACCTAATACTACAATTTGTTGCCTTTCTCTGAGATAGGATGCAACCCATTCATTTGCGACTCCTCGTACACCAATCCGATATAGTTTATCCAATAAAAGATTATGGTCAACTGTATCGAATGCTCTAGTCAGGTCAAAGTAAAGTTCAATGGGATTATGTTTGTCGTTAAGAGAGTTATATATGTCTGTACAAAAATCGCCTATTGCGGTTGATGTTGATTTGTTTTGTCTGAAACCGTTTTGACAATTAGATAATATGTTGTGGTGACTTAAGAATTTGTTGAGACGAATATTATATGCCATGTCAATGATTTTTGCTATTTGACTCTGCAAACAAACATTACGGTATTTTGTAACATCATCTTTTGATCCCTTATTTTTGAAAATTGGTATCGATTTGGAAACCTTAAGAATCGATGGGTACTGTCCCGAAATGAATGATTCATTTACTATATGAGCCAATGGTAAACTTATTATTTCTTTTACATGATGCACAGCTTTGCCACATATATCATCTATTCCGGAAGCAAACTTCTTAGTTGTCTTCATTATATATTCTTCAATCTCTTGACTGGTGGTAGGACAGAGAAAGAAGCTGTGTTCATAATGAGGAGATAGTTTCAATTTATCAACCTGTGGTTTTGGACAAGGTATGTCCATGAAAAAGTCACTTAGAGCATTACAAATTTCATTTTGGTTCGATATTATTCTGTTGTTTATATTAAGTTGTTTTACTGTGTTATTTATTGACTTATTTTTTGACTCATTAATTATTTTCCAGCTCTCTCTCATGAGATTTGGTGCTCGTTGTAATCTGTCATTGTTATAAGTATGTGCTTCAGATATCCGTTTAAGCCCAATTCGACTGTCTGTTAAAATCAATTCATGAACTGCATCGATATTTTTGGGGACTGACACAGAAACTGACCTTCCCGATCGGTTATCATATTCAATGGAAAATTTACCTCTTTTGAAGCTTGCAGTCCAATTTTTCACGGTCGCATACGAAGGACATTGATCACCAAGGGTATTAAGCATATCTTCGTAAATCTGCTTACCTCTTAACCCTTTTAAATACAGGTACTTGATGATGGTTCGATACTCCAATTTTTCGATTTTCACAATTTCGGTTGACATATTTTTTCTTATAATTTATTGTGTACCTAACTCTGGTTTACTTTTTTGACGTCAAACTTTACACTGACACTTCTAATAAGTTACTGTTCGTTGCTATGGTAACGCAATATTTTGTTTATGCAGGGAACTGGTCTAGGCTAACTAGATATCAATACATCCTCGTAAATCTCTATAAAAGTTCCAATGACCGTCAAACGATTCCTTGAATAATCTTTGAGATATTTACAAAAAACCAAAAAAGTTGTAAATTTTTTCACAATTGCTTGTTTAAAAAATTCCACGAAGCGATTTTGCTGGGGCAAAAACTGCGGTTTTCATCAACGAACTATCTCATAAAAATTAGTATAGACCATTTGAGTCTTTTATTTTGTGGGGGAAAAACCTCTATAGCTTGGTCTATTTTTTTTTCTTTGGTGTTTTGGCATCGACTGCTATGGTCATTAGTATTTCAAATTATTATTATTGTTACATTCTTAAAGGAAATTCTTGTATTGTCATCGGTCCTTGACATGTGTGCAAAATTTCAGATTTTTTGGAAGATTGAAAGTAGGTGAAAATTGAATTTACAAATTCACATTATAATTTTTATTAGTATTGCATTCTCATTATGAACTTCTTGTATTACCAGCGGTTCTTGATGTGAGCCAAATTTCAGATTTTTTGGAAGATTGAAAGTAGGTGAAAGTTGAATTTACAAATTCACATCATTATTGTTATTATTACATGATTATAATCACAGCATTTATTAATAGATATAACATCATCATCATTATTATTATTACATTAATATTATGAAATTGTTGCACTGTCATCGGTCCTTGATTTGTGTGCAAAAATTACAGAATTTTCAGAATATAAGAAGTGGGTTAAAATCAACTTTCTAAAGATTTTATTACATTGTTTATTAGTTGGTCAGTTTCTAAGTAACAAATGAATATATATTTCGTCCTGAACTAAAAAAATGTTCCTATTCGTTGTCCTACTTAACCCAATTAACATAATTTTAATATTAATAGGTGTCAGCTTTATCCAAGATATTCTAATAAAGCAGCCAAAACATTCAAGCATGAAATAATAATGAAACCTCCTTGAAACCTTGAAAAGTAGATCCAAAACTGATAAGCGAAAAATAAATACATACACTCACTGAATAACACTGGTAATGAATAAATTCATCATAATGAAAATTCCAATTAGGATTATGCATGACGCCACTCTATAACAGATTTAGGTGAGTGTGACACCAGTACTACGCTACTCCGTACGAAATTTGTCAAGTAAATCATCACTTGAATGAAAGTTGACAATCTTTCTTATCAGCTGATAACAAAACAATTTTAACTAAGAACAAAAACCGCTAAAATATTTTTCATTGTGGTGTTAGAATTTCACAAACCGCTTTTCTGCATTATCTGAATCAATTTATAAATTCTATGTCATTCGAATCTTATCAATGATTGAATTGTGTTTTGTATCGTGGATATTTATAATTACATGAGTAATTATGTATCATTGGATGGTGTAATTAGTTTGAAGGTACATATAATGTCAAGCGATAATGAAGCTCTGTACACGTACATGAATCATTTTGTGAAAATTGAAACCATTTGTCTAGCCATTTCTTAATTTTTTCAGTGTAAGAAACTTATAGAGGTTTTTTCCCCCACAAAATAAAAGACACAAATGGTTAATTGACCCCTTTCTACCTGCCGGCTTCATGTCCTGATATCCTTTGTTATTTCAGAATTGCTTATTACCGTAACTGGGTTAGGCATATTTTCGATAACATTAATTGACACCTTTTTGTCTGCTGTCCTAATGTCGTAGTTTTCTTGCCACCAACCAGGGATGCCATAGCCGACTTGTACGGGAGGCAATAGAGATCCACAAACACACGGAGAATTTCAACAGAAAAGAAGAAGCCGTGAACCTCAACCGAATATGGAATCCCATTATTAGAAATTCCAAAATAGCCTGAAACCTTCATCAGAAATGTTTACTACCGAAAAGACCAAGAGGGATACGAGGATATATTGAAAAATTCATAGCCTACTATAGACCAAACAAAATTTCAATGTCAAAATATTTTATTACTCAACATATTCTCATCTTAATGGGATACATTTATTACAGCGAACCTGCAACGTCTCTAGACCTTTCAAAAAAAAAGTTTCTTCTTGCTTTGCAAACCAGACCTCCACAGCTTTCATGACCTCCTCGTTGGAAGAAAATTTAAGACCTTTTAAACTTTTTTTCAGTTGAGGAAAGAGATGATAGTCGGGCGGAGCCAAATCGCGTGAATAAGGGGGGTGTTCTAGTAATTCAAACCCTAAATCAGGAATTTTTTGCTTGGCAACATGAGATTTGAGTGCAGGGGCGTTGTCCTGCAAAAACAAAACACCTTTGGATAGTTTGAATGTTTTAGACGATGTAGTAACTTGATTACTTATATTTCGGACGTCCATCATCTTAATGATTGAAAGATTTCATCTCTTTCAAATTTTTCACAACGTTTCAATTGCTTGAATCCGCAATCGTCTTCTGGTGAATAATAACAAAATCAGATGCTACGCGACCTTTTATAGGTCTATAATTAAAGTGTAATTACGGTGTAATTACGCGCGGTCTTGTGGCGCGCTTGGTTTCGCGCTTTTTCTCCCTACAAAACGGTCCATGAGCGGTTTCCATACGTTTTTAATTTCCACGCTTGGTTGACTGAAGGCACTATTGGTTTCTATATGGGTGGTTTCTATAAATTTCCGTTTGAACCAATGTTCCTCTCTATGAAGAACACTAGCTTCGTCCCAAAGAATTTGGTGGTGTTTTGTCCAGGCGTGGTCAGCAATTCCCGATTTTGATGTTTACCCTCGTTGAGTCCACTTTTTGTGTTCGAAGCTAGTGCTCTTCATAGAGAGGAACATTGGTTTAAACGGAAATTTATAGAAACCTCCTATATAGAAGCCAATAGTGCCTTCAGTCAACCAAGCGTGGAAATTAAAAACGTATGGAAACCGCTCATGGACCGTTTTGTAGGGAGAAAAAGTGCGAAACCAAGCGCGCCACAAGACTGCGCGTAATTACACCGTAATTACACTTTAATTATAGACCTATAAAAGGTCGCGTAGCATCTGATTTTGTCATTATTCACCAGAAGACGATTGCGGATTCAAGCAATTGAAACGTTGTGAAAAATTTGAAAGATATAGAAATCTTTCAACCATTAAGATGATGGACGTCCGAAATATAAGTAATCACCTTTGGATAGCTTTCCGCATCTTTTCTCTTTAATTTTATCCCGTAGAGTGGTCAGTAATGTCGAATAGTAATCTCCAGTTATTGTTCTACCCTTATCCAAAAAATCAATCATGATGACTCCATGGCAATCCCAAAAAACTGAAGCAAGAACTTTTCCAGCAGATTTTTGGACACGAAACTTCTTAGGTCTTGGAGAACCGGAGTGTCGCCATTCCATCGATTGTTGCTTTGTTTCTGGATCGTAGAAATGTACCCAAGTCTCATCCATAGTAACAATTCGGTTTAAGAAGTCTGCATCGTTTTCAAATCGAGCAGAGATCGAACGCAATGCTACTACCCTTGCACGCTTTTACTCAACATTCAAACATTTGAGGATCCATATTGCAGCAATTTTTCTCATGTTCAAATTGACGTTGTATATGATGAACGCGTTCGTATGAAATATTCAGTGCTTCAGATATCCGTTTTAGCCCAATTCGACGGTCTGTTAAAATCATGTCATGAACTGCATCGATATTTTCGTGGAATGACACAGAAACTGGCCTTCCCAATCGGTCATCATCTTCAATGGAAAATTTACCCCTTTTTTAAAGCTTGCAGTCCAATTTTTCACGGTCGCATACGAAGGACATTGATCACCAAGGGTACTAAGCATATCTTCGTAAATCTGCTTAACTCTTAACCCTTTCAAATACAGGTACTTGATGATGGCTCGATACTCCAATTTTTCGATTTTCACAATTTCGGTGGACATATTTTTTCTTTTAATTTATTGCGTGACTCTGGTTAACTATTTTGACGTCAAACTTTACACTGACACTTCTAATAAGTTATTGTTCGTTGCTATGGTAACGCAATATTTTGTTTATGCAGGGAACTGGTCTAGGCTCGTATATCGAGAGATAGTTGATTTGGATTTGCAAGACATCTCACGAGCAGTTTACACTTGCCGATTTTTGGAAAATTCTTCTGAAATCTTCCTCATAAATGTTTAGCCTAGACCAAGTTAGTTCAATTTCTTTATATAGTCCACCGAAAATCTAAGGTGCCGTCTAAGATGCAGTTCACACTTGCCAATGTGCAGTTTACACCTGCCGATTTTTGGAATATCATTCTGAAACGTCTCTCAGAAATTTACATGGTGGTTCTTCGGGTTGTAAGGCCGACGTAAGTTAAGAGAAGATCTCGACGTTTCGCCAACACGAGTGGTTAGCATTTTCAAGAGAAAGTTTCTCGGCCTTACAACCCGAAGAACCACCATGTAAGTGACGATGGCCGCGAAAGCCCTTCACAATTTGTCTCTCAGAAATGTTTACTACCGAAAAGACCAAGAAGGATATATACCGAGAGAGTTGATTTACAGGACGTCTAAAGGGCAGTTTAGACTTGCTGATTTTTAGAAAATTGATCTGAAATCTTACTCAGAAATGTTAAGCCGAGTTAGTTCAATTTTTTTATATAGTCCACTGAAAAGCTCAATGGTATACCATGTTGATATGCAAGCCGTCTAAGGTGCAGTTCATACTTGCGAATGGACAGTCTACACTTGCCGATTTTTTAAAAATCATTCTGAGACCTTCCTCGAAAAAGTTCATCAAGATTCAATTTCTATATACAGACTATCGAAAACTTCAAGAATGATATACCCAGAGAAGGTTGATTTGCAAGCCGTTTAAGGGACAGTTTATATTAGTCTCTTTTTGGAAAATCATTCTGAAACCTTCCTCAGAAATGTTTACTATCGAAAAGACCAAGAAGGATATACCGAGAGATAGTTGATTTGCAGGACGTCTAAGGAGCAGTTTACACTTGCCGATTTTTGGAAAATTATTCTGAAATTTTACTCAGAAATGTTTAGCCAAGTTAATTCAATTTCTTTATATAGTCCACCAAAATGCTCAAGAATGATATACCGAGAGACAGTCGATTTGTAGTACGTCCAAGGGGCAGTTTACACTTGCCGATTTTTGGAAAATCTGCAAATCTGAAATCTCACTCAGAAATGTTTAGCTAAATTATCTCAATTATTTTATATAGACCACCGAAAAGCCCAAGAAAGATATACCGAGAGATGATTGATTTGCAGGCCGGCTAAGGGGTAGTTTACACTAGTCGATTTTTGGAAAATTATTCAGAAACCTCTCTCAAAAAAGGAGCCTCTGTTCCAAAAATCAAGTTGGCTAAATATTTCAGAGGGTGTTCAATGATTTTTTCTAAATTTCGATAATTAATTTCTTATTATACAGTGACCGCCAAAAAGTATGTACCATATGGGAAAAATTTTTATTATTGGAGTATTGGACAAAATATTCTGGGGAAAAGTTTGTGCATGTCCGATAACCTAAAAATCGATTTTGACACATGTCACGTGATAGCTAGAATGGCGGCAAAATGAAAAAAATTGCAATGCAAAGGCAAAAAAAGGGGTAAGATGGCAAGATATCAAAAAAAGTTATTAAAAAAAGTTATTTGAAAAAGTCACTTAGAATTCAATTTTATACACATAAACGAAGTTTCACGAGATAATTCAAAAAAATTGAAAATAGCAATTTTTTAAAAATATTTTCCCATCTATTTAAAAAAATATTATTTTTTTTTCTTATGAATAGCTTGACTATACTGAAACATTTGAATTTTAATGATAATGACAAAACTTTCTCATTTTCTCCACACCAGAGGGCACTAATTTAAAAAAAATTGGTTTTTGCCAGAACCCTCGCTGTTACATTGGTTCTTATCTAACAGTTAAATCAGAATTCCAAGACTATTGTGTTGATATGGCAATCTAGAAACACCATGTTTCCTGATTTTAATCAAGTTTCAATAATAATGCTGTATGAGCGTTTTACTTTGCACATAAACTTTAAGAATCTTTAATTTGACGCACTATTTTCAAGTTTATGTGCGAAGTGAAACGCTCATGCACGATTATCATCGGAACTTGATTATAATCTGGAAATTACCATGTTTTTGGAGTGTCATGTCATCACAATGGTCGTGGAATTCGGATATAACTGTTAGATACGAACCGATGTAACGGCAAGGGTTCTGACAAATTCCCATTTTTTCAATTTAGTGCCCTCTGGTGTGGAGAAAATGAGAAAGTTTTGTCATTATCATTAAAATGCAAATGTTTCAGTATAGTCAAGCTATTCATAAAAAAAAAATAATATTTTTAAATAGATGGGAAAATATTTTTAAAAATTGCTATTTTCAATTTTTTTTTAATTATCTCTTGAAACTTCGTTTATGTGTATAAAATTGAATTCTAAGTGACTTTTTCAAATAACTTTTTTTGATATCCTGCCATCTTACCCCTTTTTTTGCCTTTGCATTACAATTTTTTTCATTTTGCCGCCATTCTAGCGATCACGTGACATGTGTCAAAATCGATTTTTAGGTTATCGGACATGCACAAACTTTTCCCCAGAATATTTTTTCCAATACTCCAATAATAAAAAAAATTCCCATATGGTATATACTTTTTGGCGGTCACTGTATAATTCTTGAGTCATCTGGGAGTGTATGTACCAAAAATCATTCAATTTAGGTGAATTTCTGATGATTGTCAAATTTTTTTTTTGAACCCGACGCCTCTGGCCGTTTAGCTGCTGGATAAAAACGGCAGTTGGAAGGTGGCTGCTACCTTGATACCAGTTTGAAACGTCTTGTTCAAAGTAAAAATTGAGACAAATCCGAAATAAAAACAATTTGCATTCATTGAACCCTTTATCGGTTCAAGTCACCATACGGCTACATAATATTTTTATATCCCTTATCAGACAAGTCATCAAAATGGCGTAACAAAATTAGCATACTTTCACCACCTATTCAGAATATCAATATTGACATCTACACTCAACCTCACCTAAAAATTTTACTAGCCCAAATAATAAAAAGTTGAACTTTGCATATGATGATACCATATGGTAACATGGTCCATGAAATAGCGCAGGTTTGATCAGAATCGGGCCGATAAAGGGTTAATGATGGATAAACAAATAAAAAACTGCTTACCTGATTAGTACTAGTAGACTGCGTTTCGATACTAGTAGTCCTCACCACACTCTGATTGCTGCTCAAAACAGCACCAGGGCTCTGCAGGGGCTCGCTCTTCGCCTGCACCGGAGGCGATAAATTCAAAGAGGACGGATTCACAATGGTGAGTTGATTATTGTGATAGTACACTTTATCCGGGGGCAACAGCTTTCCAGACGCCAAAATCTTCTGTTGCTCCGCAAACAACAATTTCAGAGTATTTTGGATGTCGGTATCACCAGGCGTCAGCCTCGCAGATAAGGACTGAATCTGCATCTGAATATTCTTAAGATGCTGCTGCTTCTGAGGCGTCAGTTGTATCGTAGTGATCCTCTGCTGAGGCTGCGGGGTACTAGGCGTAACCCTTCCGCAAGCAGGGCTCGCGCTACTCGAGTCTTCCAAAATATGCCCCAGAATCTTATCAACTTCCGGATTGGTATTGCTACCGTTCGAGTCCTGAGATAAAACAGTGGGGGCAACCTTCTGCTGCTTGGCTACTTGAGGAGAAACAGGCAACGGTTTGGGACGTTCCGGTAAAGTTTTGGGCTGAACCTGCACCGACGGTTGCACCATCGCTTGGGGCTGCACCATCGCTTGAGGTTGCACCATCGCTTGGGGCTGCACCATGGCTTGCAGGTGCGAAGCTTTGTTTTGCGCGATAGGCTGCGGTTGAACGTGATTTTGAGGTAGTAGGTGCTTGGGGGGTGCGTTTAAGGCACTAACTAAAGACTTGCCGATGCTTTCTTTAATCTGCTCGGTGTTATTGCTGGTTTTGACTGAATCGTTCACGTTATCCTGCAAAATGCTCTTTATGCTTTGTATTTTGTTCACTTTTTTGACAGGCTTGGACTTTGGCGACAACTTTTTTTCAATGTGTTCCTTGTTAGGGCGCTGCATGAAAATAGTTTGCCCATTCACAGTCAGCTGACCGTTTCGCTTCAGCTGTTCCAACTGATCCGGGGTCATATTGACAACATATGTAGTCGGGGGAGGATTATTCAAATTCTGTTGACTTTCATTACTATTCGATTGCTGCTGCTGCTGTTGCTGGTGCTGCTGCGATTGCTGGTGCTGGTGGCTCATATTGTGATGCTGAATTGGCTGCACCGTCTGCACTGGCGGCTGAGATTTCATAAACGGTTGCACCTTCAAAACAGGCTGAGTCTGCGTGTGAGACTGATTCGTGTTGAAATGCACCGACTGTACAGGCGACTGAATGGGTTGCTGGTGCCCGCTTTGCACATTTTGCTGCACACTCTGCATGTTCTGCTGCAGACTTTGCACATTCTGCTGCACGCTTTGCACGTTCTGTTGCAGACTTTGCACGTTCTGCTGCACGCTTTGGAGGTTTTGCTGTACGCTTTGCACGTTTTGCTGCACGCTTTGCACGTTCTGCTGCATCCCTTGCACATTCTGCTGGATACCTTGAACGTTCTGCTGGATACTTTGGACGTTCTGTAGGTTCTGAACGCTCTGCATGGCTTGCGAATGCACGTTCTGCGGTTGCAACTGAGAGTGTTGCACGGTTTGCGTCTGTACTGCGTGATTCTGCTGCTGCAGCAAACTCTGGATTTGTCCTTGAATCTGCGACTGTAAGCTGTGTACTTGCGACTGCGAAATTGAGTGCATGGGCTGCACCTGAGAATGTATGCTGTGAATTGGTTGCGGCTGTACTATTTGCATTGGCTGCTGCAGAGCGTTGACTGTCTGATGTTGGATTGTTTGCTGCACAGTCTGTTGTTGAATCTGCGGTTGCAGAGACTGGATAGTATGTTGCACCGTTTGCGGCTGCACAGTCTGTTGCTGAACCGTCTGAATGGTCTGACTCTGCACCGTCTGCTGTTGAATAGTCTGTACCGATTGTTGCTGGATGGTTTGAACGGTTTGTTGCACAGTTTGCTGATCCATAGACGGCTGCAACACCAGCCCCCCGAGCAAACTTTGTAGTATTATTTGAGACTGGATATCTTGGTTCAAAGTTGGGTCGTGTTGTAGAACCAAGCGACCATCCTCCCCCATGGTCAGTTTGAAACCACCGCTTCTCTGGAGCATGAGACCGTTATTAATGGTAAAATTAGGGGTTAAGAATGAATTGAAGGGTATACTAGTTTGTGCTGTAGCTGCCTGAGAGGTACTGTTTGAGATCATGCCACTTTGAAAATTCTGATTGAGAACCTGTAAGTAAAGGAAATATGTACTTAGTTAAAGAAAAGTCACAGTGAACGATAGATGCGTGCGCATAGATGACATATTCGTGCGCAAAGTGTTTTGCACACGGCGTGTGCATACTAGCGCTTTAGGTGCATTTTTTCGTCGAAAAAATTACATATTTTGTCTTTGATGGCCTGGGAATATTTCCAAAATGTGGAATCTTATACATTTTATACTAAATTTCCTTCCGAATCCGAAAATGTACTCGTTTTTTGAATTGGAAAGCTAATTCATTTTGAAAATGTTGATTTTGTAGAAAGTTGCATTTTTTTGTCAAAAAAATTGCATTTTTCCAATTACTCCTTTGTCGAATTCAATTTTTGAGGTGATATTCGGAATCAGCTAGTCGAGTTACGCATGAGGGAAGTTTCCGATATTTCAAAAAATGGAAAAATAAAATTTTCGCAAAATTCTATTTCCTTCTATACAGAAAATGGCAATTTTCAACTTTGATCACCTGGGAATATTTCAAAAATGCGGAATCCCGCGAATATTATTATTTCATCTTATACAAAACTTCCTTCTGAATCCGAAAATGTACTCGTTTTTTTAATCGGAAGGCTAATTCATTCAGAAAATGTCGTTTTTGCGAATGGGTGCATTTTTTTTGTAAAAAAAATTATCTTTTCCAGTTACTCTTTTATCGAATTCAATTTTTGAGTAGATATTCGGAATCAGCTCGTCGAGTTACGTCTGAGGAAAGTTTTCAATTTTTCGAAAAATGAAAGAATAAAAAAAATCGCAAAACTCGATTTCCTTCTTTATAGAATATTCCATTTTCCCGCTAATGTTACTTCATCTTATACAAAATTTCCTTCAGAGTCCGAAAATGTAGTCGTTTTTTTCAATTGGAAGGCTAATTCATTTAGAAAATGTCGATTTTGTGGATAGGTGCATTTTTTTTGTCAAAAAAACTTGCCCTTTTCCAGTTACTCCTTCGCCGAATTAAATTTGTGAGGTGATATTCGGAATCAGCTCATCAAGTTACGCCTGAGGGAAGTTTCCGATTTTTCTAAAAATGTAAAATAAAAATATTCGCCATAGAATATTTAATTTTTCGCCTTTCATCGCCTGGGAATATTTCAAAAATGCGGAATTCCGCGAATATTACTTCAACTTATGGAAAATTTCCTTCTGAATCCGAAATTGTAGTCGTTTTTTCAATCGTAAGGCTAATTCATTCAGAAAATGTCGATTTTATGGATGGGTACATTTTTTGGTAAAAAAATTGCCCTTTTCCAGTTACTCCTTTGTCGAATTAAATTTTTCAGGTGATATTCGGAATCAGCTCGTCGACTTACGTTTAAGGGAAGTTTCCGATTTTTCGAAATATAGAAAATTAAAGTTTTCGCAAAATTCGATTTCCTTCTATACAGAATATGGCATTTTTCGACTTTGATCGCCTGGGAATATTTCAAAAATGTGGAATTCCGCGAATATTACTTCATCTTATGGAAAATTTCCTTCTGACTCCGAAAATGTAGTCGTTTTTTCAATCGGAAGGCTAATTTATTTAGAAAATGTTGATTATGTAGAGAGGTGCATTATTTTGTCAAAAAAATTGCCCTTTTCCAGTTACTGCTTTGTCGAATTCAATTTTTGAGATGATATTCGGAATCAGCTCCTTGAGTTACGTTTGTGGGAAGTTTTCGATTTTTCGAAAAATGGAAAATGAAAAAAAATCGATTTCCATTTATATAGAATATTGCATTTTTCGACTTTGATCGCCTGGGAATATTTCAAAAATGCGGAATTCCGCGAATATTACTTCATCTTATGGAAAATTTCCTTCTGAATCCGAAAATGTAGTCGTTTTTTTAATCGGAAGGCTAATTTATTTAGAAAATGTCGATTTTGTAGATGGGTGCATTTTTTGTCAAAAAAATTGCCCTTTTCCAGTTACTCTTTTATCGAATTCAATTTTTGAGAAGATATTCGGAATCAGCGCTCGTCGAGTTACGTCTGAGGGAAGTTTTCGATTTTTCGAAAAATTAAAAAATAAAAAAATTCGCAAAACTCGATTTCTTTCTTTATAGAATATTCCATTTTTCCCGCGAATGTTACTTCATCTTATACAAAATTTCACTGCATTTTTCAACTTTGATCGCCTGTGAATATTTCAAAAATGCGGAATTCCGCGAATATTACTTCATCTTAAGGAAAATTTCTTTCTGAATCCGAAAATGTAATCGTTTTTTCAATCGGAAGGCTAATTCATTTAGAAAATGTCGATTTTGTGGATGGGTGCATTTTTTTGGCAAAAAACTTGCCCTTTTCCAGTTACTCCTTCGCCGAATTAAATTTGTGAGGTGAAATTCGGAATCAGCTCATCAAATTACGTCTAAGAGAAGTTTCCGATTTTTCTAAAAAAGGTAAATTGAAAATTTTCGCAAAATTCGATTTCCATAGAATATTGCATTTTTCGACTTTACTTCATCCGCGGGGATAGCAGAATGGAGAGCGCCGGTTCACCGATATCTGAAGCCAAGCAACGCTAGGCGATGCCATGGTTTGGATGGGTGACCAACGGACCTCCTTTCGATATTCTCCTCGGATCGTGCTAGGAATCGCACGTAAAAAGGTAAGACCTCGTTAATCCTTACCTCGCACAAGTTTCGACTTTTGAGGGCTGCCGTTCGTAAGGGGACGACAGCTGGTTAACGGAAAAAAACAAAAAAAAACAATCTAATACAAAATTTTCATCTGAATCCGAAAATGTACTCGTTTTTTAATCGGAATGCGAATTTATTTAGAAAATGTCGGATTTTGGAAAGATGCATTTTTTTTGTCTAAAAAATTTACCTTTTCCAGTTACTCCTTTGTCGAATTCGATTTTTGAGGAGATATTCGGAATCAGCTCGTCGAGTTACGCCTGAGGAAAGTTTCCGATTTTTCGAAAAATGGAAAAAGAAAATTTCGCAAAATTCGATTTCCTTCTTTATAGAATACAGCATTTTTCGACTTTGGACGACTGGAAATATTTTTAAAATGCGGAAACCCGCGAATATTACTTCATCTTATACAAAATTTTCTTCTGAATCCGAAAATGTATTAGTTTTTAATCGGAAGGCGAATTTATTTAGAAAATGTAGATTTTTCGGATAGGTCCATTTTTTTATCAAAAAATGCCCTTTTCCAGTTACTCCTTGGAAAATGGAAAATGGAAAATAAAATTTTGCAAAATTCGATTTCCATCTATATAGAATATTGCATTTTTCGACTTTGATCGCCTGGGAATATTTCAAAAATGCAGAATTTTAATCTTATGGAAAATTTCCTTCTGAATCCGAAAATGTAGTCGTTTTTTCAATCGGAAGGCTAATTTATTTAGAAAATGTCGATTTTGTAGGTGGGTGCATTTTTTTGTTAAAAAAATTGCCCTTTTCCAGTTACTGCTTTGTCGAATTAAATTTTTTATGTTATATTCGGAATCAGCTCGTCGAGTTACGTCTGTGGGAAGTTTTCGATTTTTCGAAAAATGAAAAATAAAAAAAAAATCGATTTCCATCTATATAGAATATTGCATTTTTCGACTTTGATCGCCTGGGAATATTTCAAAAATGCGGAATTCCGCGAATATTACTTCATCTTATGGAAAATTTCCTTCTGAATCCGAAAATGTAGTCGTTTTTTTAATCGGAAGGCTAATTTATTTTAAAAAAGTAGATTTTGTAGATAGGTGCATTTTTTTGTCAAAAAAATTGCTCTTTTCCAGTTACTCCTTTGGTGATATTCGGAATCAGCTCGTCGAGTTACGTCTGAGTGAAGTTTTCGATTTTTCGAAAATGGAAAATAAATATTTTCGCAAAATACGATTTCCTTCTATATAGAATATTGCATTTTTTCACTTTATAATTTAATTTACATTTATTTTACATTCTAGACGTTTTCTTTGTTATTGAACAACTGTACCTTTCAACAAACGAAATAAATTATATTATTATTTATTAAAAAAAAAGGTTGGGACTGGTAAAATAAAAAACCGATTCCAACGAAAAACTCATCACCTTATCCAAATCGAAAATTCACTTACTTGGACAACTGGAGCTGCTGTATTAATAGAAGGCTGTGCCATTGCGGAAATCTGAATATTCTGGATATTCTTCTTGGCGTCCGCATGCAAGTAATTCGCCTGAGCCTGCATCGAGCTGCTGTGAACCATCTGCTGCGGCTGAGGCGTCGTAGAAACGGAGGTCGGTTCGCTCTCGCTCTGAGATGTGTCGCTCTCGAACTGAATATCATCCTCGTCCCCGATTCCGGAAAGTTTCATGATATTCGCCAAATCCAGCTTCTTTTTCACCTTGGTTTTCGGTTTTCTTTTGATTTGCTGCTGATGGTGCATCAGATGCTGGTGATGGTGGTGATGATGCTGCTGCTGCTGCTGTTGCTGCTGATGCGTGTGGTTGAGTATGGTTTGGTGCTGTGCAAGATGTGTTGCGTTTATTGGCTGTTGATGACTGCCCACCTTGAAGTAAAAGAATATCAAATGAATCGGTTTTGATAAGTTTTATTTTTTAATGAAAGTGTGTTTGTCCTATTAGAAGTCGAATAAATGAATATTTAGAACCTAGAGGAAAGTATTTGAAAAAAAAATTATAAACTTTAAAAAACTTTTTAGAGGAAAGCTTTTATTTAAATTTAAATACACTAAGAAGAAGAAGAAGAAAAATTTAAGTGAATTAAAACTCGCGAAATTAAAATCGAAAAAATCCATAAAAATAGTGAAAAATATCTGAACGTCGAATTTCATGGTTTAAAAAAAATTCACCCCCTGTCCCCCCTCAAAAGCTAGATAGAGAACGCAAAGGAATTCGGAAAATGTTTCAATAGTTTCGGGGGACTCGCCCCCTTTCCTGTCACCAAAAAAATAGGAAAACTAAATAATATAATAATAAATATAAATCAAAAAAATCTGTAAAAATAGTGAAAATTATCTGACCATTGAATAATAAGGTTTCAAAAAAAATTACTCAAAATCGGAAAAATTTTCAACGGTTTCATACATGGAAAATAAGTACAAAAAATATATCTGCCGTTGGGCTTGCTCCCTCCCATAAGAAATATCCAAAGAAGACTAAAGAAGAAATAAAGAAGAAATAATTAATAAATAAATTTATAAAAACTGAAAAGCTTTTCCTAAAAATTTCTGCACGTTCTAAAATCTAAAATACAATCAGATATCAAATTTTTTCAGTCTACGCGGTGTGACAAAAAAAAATGAATTTTACTCAAGAGTAAAGTACTTTTATATTTGAAAATATCGAAAATTCTTATAGAAAAAAGTTGTTCAGAACTAAAAATTACGTTTAAATATACAATTGCATCCACTTACATGAAAAAATCATTTGTTTATATTTTCGTATTTGCACAATATATGCATATGCATTCATTATGTGTTTAAATTGCAAAATTGTTAGAAAACATTGAGAAACGGAAAGGTGATCATGTGTTACATAATCAAAAGAGATAAATGTTCATTAAAAATAAAAAAAAAAGTTAAAAGTAACATAACCCAATTTTTCAATGTCTATGGACGTGATTGCATATTTGAACGTAATTTTCAATCCTGAACAACTTTTTTCTATAAAAATTTTCGATATTTTCAAATACAAAGGTAATTTACTCCTGAGTATAATTCATATTTTTTGTCACACCGCGTATACTACTGAACAAATTTGATATCTGATGATTGTATTTTAGATTTTGGAACATGCAGAACTTTTTATGAAGAATAACTTTTTTTCCAAAAATGAATAATAAAAAAGTTTTCCATGTGGTTCCAACTTGTGAGACAAACTGTATACAGGGTGTTTCTTAAGTACGTGTAGAAAATTTAGGAGCATATTCCTGACATCAAAATAAGAAGAAAAGTTCCTATAAACATATGTCCACAAATTATTCGTTTCTGAGATACAGAGTGTCAAAGTTGAATTCTTATTTTTATTTTTTGTGAATAATTTCAAAATAATTTAGATATGTGGGTAAAGTTTGGTAGCTGGGAATATTTATTATTTAGTTTGTGTTAAAAATAAATTTTCTTGGTAGAGCTCACTGTTTTCGAGTTATTGAGATTTCAAATCATCGATGCAAGTGATTGTGAATGACAAGATTTTTTAATTCAAAATAAATTCAATTAGAAATTAGTCTTTTCACAACTAACACAAAACTTGATTTTTTCATTGAAAAATCATCCCATATACCAAACTTTACTCGAATATCACAAAAATTTTTGCATTTATTTACAAAAAACAAATATAATAATTAAACTTTGACACTCTGTATCTTAGAAACGAATGACTTGCGGACATGTGTTTATGGGAACTTTTTTTCCTATTTCGACGTCAACAACATGCTCTTGAAGTTTCTACATGTACTTAAGAAACACCCTGTATATTTACTTTGTATTTTATTCAGTAAAGCTTTGTCAATGAGATTTGTAATCTTTGTACAATAAAGCACAGTCCATCAATCAATGGTCAGATAATTTTCACTATTTTTACAGATTTTTCCGAATGTTTTCGCAACTTTTTTGAAAAGAGGAGAGGAAGCGAGCCCACCGGCAGACATATTTTTTGTCGTAATTTTCCGTGTATGCAACCGTTGGAAAATTTTCCGAATTTTTACGCTGTTGAGGGGGGAAGAGGGGTGAATTTTTTTACAACCGTATTATTCAATGGTCAGATAATTTTTTTCGTGACAGGAAAGGGGGGCGAGGCCCTCGATCATTAATTTCCATGTCCGAAACTGAATTTTCTGAATTCCTTTGCATTCTCTATCTAGCTTTTGAGGGTGGACAGGGGGGTGAAATTTTTTTAAACTATAATATTCGACGGTAAGACATTTTTCACCATTTTTACGGACTTTTCCGATTTTAATTTTGCGAGTTTTCCAACTTCTTTCGAGAAAAGGGGAGGGGGAGAGCCTCCTACCTGATTTTTTTTCGCTGAAATTTTTGACGCCCAAATCCGTCAAGGAAACTTCCGACCCCCTACGCGAGAACACAAGAACACAAAAAAGTATATTTCCATTAAATTTTGCGACAAACGTACAATTTGTACACAAGAAAAAAATTTAAACTAAATTAAAACGGGATTTTCGAGTTTCCCAAACGTAAAAATAGGAAAATATTTAAAATTATGTAGAAAATAGAGCAAATTTTTTTTACACAACAAATGACACATGGTTGTTTTTGTTATTTTTTGCAGTATTTAAAAAAAATCGTGAAAATTAATTTGTTTATAACAAATTGTTTATTAAATAAACAAAGAAAACATAAATAATAATTTATTTTAGAATATCGAAGAGCAATGGAAATTATTATTTAAAAAATGGTTTGGTACCAAAAAAATAGTTAATCAACAAATGCGTTTTTAAGCAATACCATTTTTTTTAAAGAAATCAATTTGTTCTTAAAGTCATAAAATGCTGATTGCTGATTAAAATTACAAAATCAAAAATTCAAATATCTTATAAACAACGCATTTGTTCATTACAATTATATTTTAAATAATCAAAGTAAGAAATTTAAAAAAAATATTTTTTATGTAACTTTAAATAATTAAAATACGAACAAATTGGAATATTAAAAAAAAATCATAGCTTTATTTGCATTTTTAATTTTTTTTGGTCTTTTAGGTTGTTATTAACAAAGTAGAAAATCAACATTTTTCCAATGGGGATCTTTTTTAAAGCCTATCAGGAATAGCTCCAAGAAGTGAAACAAATTTGAGGTTTTTAGTTCAACAATTATCAAGATTTGCGTGTAAATTAGAAACTTGTAAAAACTAGTTAATTAACAAAAGCATATGTAATAAAATAATGTACTATTTGAGAAAATTGAGAATGGTTATGGGGTTCCGCAGGGTAGTTTTCTCGGCCCACTATTGTTCTTGATATAGATTGATGATATAGTTGAAGTAGTTCCTGATGAAAATATCAATGTCTTCGACTCAAAACATCCAATTCAAAATAACCAGTCTGGCTGTACTTTTAAAGATTTTAAATGTTATTATGAAAC
Organism: Chrysolina oricalcia; assembly: GCA_944452925.2. NCBI lineage: Eukaryota > Metazoa > Arthropoda > Insecta > Coleoptera > Chrysomelidae > Chrysolina > Chrysolina oricalcia. The sequence goes on from OX101810.2 coordinate 1,131,011, forward strand.
GGATATTGAACAATATACTAGTACAAAAAAAAAAAACATTAATACTTACAACAACGTCTAATTCTAGTCTTGATTGATATTTTTTATTTATATTTACAAACAATGTGACGTATCTAATATCATGAAAATGGTCAAAAACGGCTAATTCAGATTGTTATTATTATAACTTACCTGGGTGACATAAGTTGTGGTGGAAGGAGCTAGCTGCATTCCATTCGTCAAAACGCGAACCATAGGCTGAGATCTAGGCGGCTGGATTTGCAACAACTGCTGCCCACTTGGTTGCAAAATGAGTCCCTGATGAGTGGCAGTCGCGGTCTGCATTTGGGGCTGCAGCTTTGTAGCTGTCTGAGGCCGCAATATGAACTGCACACCCGGTGCAGTGAGCATCGTGGGCATCTGATTCAAAAGTAATGGCTGGGCAGAAGGTACTATAGTTGCTGATGACTGATGATTTGACGGGATTACGATTTGAGGGCTGAAACGTTTTCAACTTTTATATTCTACTGAAAATTAATATATTTTTCATGATACCTATCTGAAAGCACTTATTTAACCAGTGTGACAGCAGCCACGGATTTCTATCCACGAGTTTACCAAATTGTACCGCGTCGATAAACTCGTGGCCAGCCGATATCGCTAACATCAAGTAATAGTTAAAAGCGTGTCGGCCACGAATTCGTGGCTACCAAATTGTGTATTTTGTCGTTTTTTTCACATTTTGAAAGGGCCGTATGAGGTAAAATCTTACCCGTCAAAATATTTCGTCTATTAGGTCTTATTCCCTGTCTCTCTAAGAATCCTTCCAGCCCAAAAAAATCGCAGGAGAATCCGTGATTAGCTTCATATGATTTTTTCACATTTTGAAAGGGTCGTATGAGATGAAGTCTTGTCGGCAAAATATTTCGTGTGAAGGGTCTTAGCCACTGTGTCTCCAACAATCATTCCAGCCCAAAATATTCGCGGAAAATTTGGCGTTTTCTCCCCCATTTTAGAAGAGCCTTATGAGGCAAAATCTCAAATATTTCGAGTGTGAAGTATTTTCACTGCCTCTCTAAGAATCCTTCCAACCCAAAAAATTCGAAGAAAAATCCGCTGTTAGCTTCGTATGATTTTTCAAAGTTAGCATTTCGTCGTTTTTTCCATTTTAGAAGGGCCGTTGAAGAAAAATTTTGCCTGGTAAAATATTTCGTGTATACGGTCTTATTCACTGCCTCTCTGAGAATCCTTCCAGCCCAAAAAATTCGAAGAAAAATCCGCGGTTGGCTTCGTATGATTTTTCAAGGTTAGCATTTCGTCGTTTTTTAACAATTTGAAAGGGCCGTATGAGGTAGAATCTTGCCCAGCAGGATATTTTGTTCAAAATGTCTTATTCACTGTCTCTCTAAGAATCCTTTCAGCCCAAAAAATTCGCACAAAAATCCGCGGTTGGCTTCGTATGATTTTTCATTTTTCGTCGTTTTTTAACAATTTGAAAGGGCCGTATGAGGTAGAATCTTGCCCAGCAGGATATTTTGTTCAAAATGTCTTATTCACTGTCTCTCTAAGAATCCTTTCAGCCCAAAAAATTCGCACAAAAATCCGCGGTTGGCTTCGTATGATTTTTCATTTTTCGTCGTTTTTTAACAATTTGAAAGGGCCGTATGAGGTAGAATCTTGCCCAGCAGGATATTTTGTTCAAAATGTCTTATTCACTGTCTCTCTAAGAATCCTTTCAGCCCAAAAAATTCGCACAAAAATCCGCGGTTGGCTTCGTATGATTTTTCATTTTTCGTCGTTTTTTAACAATTTGAAAGGGCCGTATGAGGTAGAATCTTGCCCAGCAGGATATTTTGTTCAAAATGTCTTATTCACTGTCTCTCTAAGAATCCTTTCAGCCCAAAAAATTCGCACAAAAATCCGCGGTTGGCTTCGTATGATTTTTCATTTTTCGTCGTTTTTTAACAATTTGAAAGGGCCGTATGAGGTAGAATCTTGCCCAGCAGGATATTTTGTTCAAAATGTCTTATTCACTGTCTCTCTAAGAATCCTTTCAGCCCAAAAAATTCGCACAAAAATCCGCGGTTGGCTTCGTATGATATTTCAAGGTTAGCATTTCGTCGTTTTTTAACAATTTGAAAGGGCCGCATGAGGTAGAATCTTGCCCAGCAGGATATTTTGTTCAAAATGTCTTATTCACTGTCTCTCTAAGAATCCTTCCAGCCCAAAAAATTCGAAGAAAAATCCGCGGTTGGTTTCGTATGATTTTTCAAAGTTAGCATTTCGTTGTTTATTAACAATTTGAAAGGGCCGTATAAGGTAGAATCTTGCCCAGCAGGATATTTTGTTCAAAACGTCTTATTCACTGTCTCTCTAAGAATCCTTCCAGCACAAAAAAATTGCAGAAAAATCCGCGGTTAGCTTCGTATGCTTTTTTAAAGTTAGCATTTCGTCGTTTTTTCATATTTTGAAAGGGCCGTATGAGGTAAAATCTTGCCCTGAAAAATATTTCGTGTATCAGGGTCTTATTCACCGCCTCTCTAAGAATCCTTCCAGCCCAAAAAAATCGAAGAAAAATCCGCGATTAGCTTCATTTAATTTTTCAAAGTTGGCGTTTCGTCGCGTTTTTTTTTTCATTTTTGAAGGGCCGTATGAGGTAAAATTTTGCCTGGTAAAATATTTCGTGTATTAGGTCTCATCACTGCCTTTCTAAGAGTCCTTCCAGCCCAAAAAATTCGGAGAAAAATTCTCGGTTAGCTTCGCATGATTTTTCAAAATAAACATTTCTTTTTATTTTTCAAATTTGACATTCTTGTCGAAATAATAATTCGCATAGTTCGATACTTTCCCATACTTTCCGAGTGTGTAGGACTCTTATTTCACTTAACTCAGAGTAATGGATGAAAATATCGGGATTATGTTTTTCATTCGCAACTACGATTCTTAATTTTTGGAAGATGTGCATTCACACAGTGACATTCGAAAATAAGTTAAAATCGGTATTCTGAAGCGAGCCAATATTGAATCGGTTTCTCATAAAATAAAATCCATGGCCAGCACAATTTGGTTTCTACAAATTCGTGGCCGAGCCACGTTTCAAACTGTTATATTGTGATGTTAGCGATATCGGCTGACCACGACTTTATCGACGCGGTACAATCCGCTAAACTCGTGGATATAAATTCGTGGCTGCTGTCACACTGATTGAATTTACTATCTTTAGAAAATAGAAGAAGTATTATAGACATGTGTTTCACTCAACATATTATGTTTTTTCTCTTCTGTCATTCGAATGATAGAAATGCAAATATGTTTCAACAAACTGATATATTTTTTAACAGCTCTACAAATGCCATCAAAAAGTCACATACTTCCTTAAAATACTGCTGCTACTGTTTGATTATATTGCGTTTTATTATTAAATTAATATTTGTTAATGAATTATTATATTTTATTGTGTATTTAGTTATTTCTAGTTTAGGATTTTATAACATTTATCTGGGACTCTCCATTGAATAAATAAATTAAATATGAAGAATCAGTTGGCTAACTATTTTAGCAAATACAAACTACTGTCACCATCTCAGCATGGTTTTACCAGAAACAAGAGCACTGAATCTGCTTTATGCGAATTCCACAGCAACATAATTGGACATTTGGACAATAATGAATACGTGATTAACCTATTTCTCGATTTCTCACAAGCTTTTGACTGAGTAGATCATAAGTTATTGGTTTCTAAGTTATCAAGATATGGTGTAAGAGGTCTTCCACTGCAACTACTGATATCTTATTTGATTAATCGCAAGCAAGTGGTGAACATGCAGTAGTCCTCTAAATATACTCCATGGAGTTCCACAAGGATCAATTCTGGGTCCCTTTCTTTGTATAGTCTATGTGAATGACCTAATCAGACATTTAAACAGCAATGCCAACCCTGGCATACAGACAATATGTGTTGCTGATGTTACAAATATCTTGGAAGTTGAGAGAGACTTGATTGTCTTGAAAAATAAGGCTGAAAAAAACAACGAAAATGTTCTGAAGTGGTCAGAAATGGACAACCTGAAATTAAACACCTCTAAAACCTATGAACTACTATACACATTATTATTATTTTGTTTGTTTGTAAGAGCAAATTGCTAATAAAGTGTGATATATATTACTTAGGCAAAATTTAAGTTGGACTCTATTTGAAAACACGTTCGAAATGTCTAAACAGGTAAGCATGCTAGGTTTAACTATAGATGACAAATTTGCGTGGACTCCACATTTGGACAACCTATACTCTAAATTGAGAAAAATGAGTTACTCGCTTACATTTATGACGAATCATTGTAATGAAAAGGTGCTGCTGACCCTATACTATTTTAATTCACACAAGCACTTAAAATATGGTATACTGAATTGGGGTAATTGTTCCTCTGCAAGCAGAGTTTTCATTTTGCAGAAATATGCCGTAAGAATTTCAAGTTAAATAAACTCTAGAGACTCATATGTAGGAATTCTTTTAATAAATTTAATATTTTAATTGTGGCAGGAATTTATATTTTAGAAACTTGTATATACATTTTTTTAAATCAGATTACCACTGTGTTATTACCACCACAACATAGTTCTACTCTATTTCAAAAAAGGTATGTGGTTAATGGATGTAAATTTTACAATAGATTGCCAGAAACTATGAAAGGATAAAAATTGTAATACTATTGACGAATTTTTGAACTAAAGGGTACTTATATTTTATTTTATCATTCGTTACTTAACAGTACTACTTAATAGTAGTAGTAGTAATATTTTTATGATAGGTGTAATACTGAGTAGATGCAATTGGTTCTGTATCTGATGACATCTTTCAGATTTATTATTGTATCATGTGCAATTTTATAAACTGAAATAAATATATTATTATTACTAATAAAAAAAGAAGCCCTATGCCAGAAACTCTTACAAGAAAGCGCCAATTAATGAGTAATGTAAAAGAATAATGTCATTCATAACGTATTGTTTAGATGGGTACATACAGAATAGAAACTATGACAGACCCATAAAAAACTGCATTTGACTTATTCACTAACTTATACTTACCTAACACTCGGTTTGGGTGACGGCTGTGGACTGGCTGATGGCTTCGGCAAAATGTTCAGGTGAGGTTTCAATTTGATGATGTTTTGAGGTTGTGAGGTTTGGATGGGCCTTGACAGTAAATTATTATGGATTATTTGCATCACTGGGTAATTTGGTTGGGGTGTAGGAGGTTTCAGAGACGGAGAAGGAGACTTGAGGCTAGCAGGTGAAGAATATGGTGACGGGGGATAGCCAGGGCTAGGATTCGAGTATGCAGGAGACATACTACTGACGATTTGTGGTTTTTTCACAAGGTTCAGGTTATTGGATCCCACTACTGTACAGTTGGTGCTTAGATTTTCGTAATCTATCTTCTCCTGTTTGATGGTCTGGTAGGACGAGTTCTTCGGCGATTTACACATTTTTTGAAGTGGTTTATGGGGCGTTTGAGACATTTTTCACAACACTAGAGTTTACAAGTTAAAGCACGGTTTCATTAAGTACATCCTTTTATTATTTTCTACCTCGGAATGTTAGAATCCAAGATCCTTAGCGCTAGACCATATTTTGCAATTACTCAGTTCAATCACTATGTCCATTATTACGAGATTCACTTCATTATTATCACTTATCCGAACTCGAATAAAGCCATTTTATCGTTGTACACATCGAAAAAACATAAAATTGACAACAGCATTATTTCACAAAGGGGTTGAAAGACATTGTATTAATTTCCCACACAAATGTAAATTAAATAACTGCCACCAAACCAAAATTATATTCGAAAGTTATTTATTAAGTTGTGAGCAATCACTTTTTTCACAAAGAGTCGGTTTTCTTCAATCAAGGGAACCTGAAACAAACGAAAGAAAACTTATTCAAACATAACCTCCACAACAAAGTTAAATTTCAGCTTTTTATCATCGACATTGAGGCACAAATCACTTTATTTGAACGAAAGCAAAAGTACCTTGTTGATAATCTGCTATTGCGGTACAAATCAAAGTCGGGTTTGATTTGTTTGTAAACAATTTTGCAAATTTGCAACTACAAATAAGATATCACTCTACCGCCATCTTTTACGATGCGCCTTTTTCTTCTGCTTCTTCTCCACCGTATTCTCCCCGCCCAATCAAAAGTGGACCAGTCCATATCCTCGGCGATTTTTGATAAATATTATGATTAATACGGCTAATTAGGCATAATCAACAAACATTTAACCCTTAGTATCTGTTTACATTAAAATGGATTTGGCACCACAAGGTGCCAAAATGTCTAGATTGAATTTATTGATATGGAACTTCATTATCAAAATGGATAGGTTGGGTGGGGAAAACGATACATTTTTGATGGTGGGGGAAAAGGAGAAAAAATTGAAAAAGTAATGTAATATCAATATCGAACGCCAAATTTGTCAATATTAATTGTATAAAAAAATATTGAATAATACCTAATTGTTGAAGTGATTGACGGCTGATGAATAATGCAATCGAAAAAATCAATACAAAAGTAAGGTTACAAAGAAACTCAAGGTAAAAATTCATGCAATTGATCATGTGAGTCCTGTAACTGAAAAAAAGAATCCATTCATCCAAAAATACTAACTCCATGGCTATTTTCCAGCGTTAAATGGTATGGAAGCCCAACCCACGCTGTTTTCAACATAAAATGAATAAAATTCTACGTACCTTTTAACAATTTTCACTTGATGGGTAAAAACGGGGTTCACTCCGGTAGGAGCAGGGCAACGGACGATCTGATTGGTCGCCTGAAAGCGTCATTTGATACACAAAAAAATAACATTTACTTTGAGGTTAGATTGTCTCGACTGCGATTTTAGACCTTCTGTGTAATTTTCTTAAGAAAAAGTAACAGATGCAATCAGATCTTTGTATGACTGGGATAGGTGTCGGTTGATGGTTATGAAGAAAGAGGATAGGAAATGTGGGAATCGTGGGAAACAGAAATCACTAATCGTTACCGATGCGATATGCCAATTTCAGGTGCCTGCATTTTGCGTTTGGTTTGGAACAAATGGCGTTACGGAAATCATAAATAACTAAATAAGTGCTTCATCAACTCATACTCAAGGTAATAGGTAGATACTAGGTATATCTATATCAAATAGGTAGGTAGGAATCCTTAAAAAAAATTATATCTCAAAACTTATTGGCAGTAAGTAACAAGTGAAAGTTTTTTTACAATCTCATACGCATCTTATCTCATATACTATGTAGGTAAGTATATCAAGAAAATCTAACTTAGTTGGCTTAAAAAATCTATTGATGTAATAAAAGTGGGCGTTGTTGGATGAGCTTCCTGGACTTGAAAGAGAACCGCTAGAGCTGCAGTCTTGGTGGTGGGGAGAAATAGTAGGGGAGGGCAGTCTGATCGAATTTACTGCGTATTAAAACAATCACAGGATACAATGATAGGAATCAATAAGAAAACGGCATTGAATTGAATTTTGCGGGGGGAAAATGAAGGTTACACCTAAAATCAGTCAAGTTGGTTATACCTAACTTTACCTTTAGAATGTATTCCTACAAAGAAAGGTAGATAGGTAAAAGCTCAGAGTAGACAATACCTACACAAGTATTACCTACATAATTGATCTTTTTACATAATGATACGACAGATAAGTAGCCTTAGGAAATTCTATACGTGTTTATACATGTACCTATTTAAGAAAAAAAAGTATTATTGATATTATTATTGTTATATGTTTTATAGAAGTAGGTATGTATCTCCAAATAATACCGAGATGTCTAAAATCCCTGGTTCAAAATGAATGATTCGATTTTATACTGATTTTTACAAAATCTAATACCTACTACCTACCTAGGTATACCTATTGTTTTTTTTTTGTTCCCACGATAAGGAAAATCCTGTAAAGGTTCTGAGTAAAATGAATTGGTAATCAAAAACGAATTTATTAGGTTACTAGTGTTACTACTAAATAATTTGTTTAATTTTTTAAACTGAGGATGAAGAATGGATGTTTGTTTTGTACCTATCTGTCAGATCAGACCTCAAAAAGGCACAAATGGCACAAATCTTGACGAGCTCCAACCAAGGAGACTAAACGTTATTTTACTAGGAGAGTCTTAATCCCCATAAGACAATGGGGGCACTATAATAGAAAGGGGTGAAAAACATTTGTGACGAAATATGACGTAAATGGACATGTCATGGCCGCCATTTTCCATAGACTGACCACTGAAATGAAATTATAATATGTAGAAATTATAATTTCATTTTAGTGAGACTGACGGACTAGCGAACTCCGCACTCAAAGAGACTAAACTAACAGGAGGGTTTAATGAGCTCTAGCCAATCAGAATCTTGTAGCATCAATGCCTCATAGTGAAGTACTTGGACATCAGTACAGAGTCGAACTCGAAGCAAGCAACAAAACTGTCAGCAGTAACTCTCATATACCAAGAGCTAGTCCATCACTGTCTATAGAGAATGGCGGCCATGACATGTCCAACTACGTCACATTTCGTCACAAATGTTCTTTCATCTCTTTCTATTAGTGTTCCCATTGTCTTATGGGGATTAGACTCTCCTGTTAAATAATGTTTAGTCTCCTTGGCCAGGACGCTCAGGTAATTTTAAACCGTTTCTCTCCATGCTTTCCGCGTGGATATTTTTTCGAGAACAACGCAACGAACGAACCGCCACTGTTAAAACACGAACACCAAAGTCTCGTTTATACCCTCGCGAATTTCGCAATTTTCCTGCGAATAAAATGGATGCCGATGGTTCTACAGCAACGATTGGTCCGGCATGACTGGCAGCCATTTTATTCGCAGAAAAATTTCGAAATTCGCGAGGATATGAACAGAGCTCTTTCATTTGCAAGGCAACAAACCGTGTCTCACTCAGTCAATCACTTGCGTTATTTGAGAAGGAAAAAATTGCATTACTTTGGTTGGTGCCACTTTGGTTAGTGTACTTCTCTCTAATCCTATACGAACTCGTTGGTGTTCCCTAGTTGCGTAGGAAAACTGTCAATTGTGTGCATTTTTATAGAGCCAAATAAAGCTTTCACGTTTGACTGGGTATGCTTGATCTGTTATATATGAAAACTTTGATTGAAACCAAAAACTGAATATTGTGATCGTCCAATAGATGTCCCGTAAAATCGTCCAATAAATTCACCTTCTTCAACTACAAAAAGAAGAAGAACGCGTTGGTATTAAAGCGGTATAAAGGCGGTAAATCTGTTTATTTGTTACTTTTTTACTTCGGAGAAAAACTAGTTTCACGACAGAATCGAATAAAATTGTTCAGTGATTTTTTTGTTATATGATTTCTTTGAGATTTTATTTTCAGTACCTCAGTGGAAGTATTCATTGAAAAAATTACAAATAAAATATAACCCTATTATAATTTCCAAAGACTCTTGAAAATGGCAAAGGTTCAGTTGTGTAATATCACGGTAATGGACAATCCTAGTCAGTTTTTGAACCCTTTTCAGTTCGAAATCACCTTCGAATGTATAGAAGAATTAAAAGAAGGTAGATTTAAATTTTTTTTTTCTTGTAAGTAGTACATAATTTTATCCATAGATCTGGAGTGGAAAATGATATATGTTGGCTCAGCTGAAAGTGAAGAGTATGATCAAGTGTTGGATTCCGTATTCGTTGGTCCAATTCCAGAAGGAAAACATATGTTTGTTTTTCAGGTAAGCAATTGTAGTGATAAAGGCAAAGTTGTGTGTCGTAAAGGCTCCAAGCAGTTTTACGTTTTCAATCCAAAATAATTGCTTAGAACGCAAGAAAATGTATATCTAAAGAAAATAATTTAACAGAAAATCAATGTATACCACTCATCTAGGAGGAAAGATAATTGTGGAGCATTAGTAAATGTCACTAATTTTCTTTTATGATGTATAGTACAAAGAGATTTCTTTACTTAGGGTGGATTTAGTCAACATCACTTTAAAATAGTGTTTAAATATTATGTTAAAATTGAAAGTTGAACCTCTTATATCAAATAGCACCGTTTATACAACAATTTTAAGTTTATGCTAATAATCTTTGATGTTACCATTATTTTTATGATAATGCTTGTGCTGAAGTTTACTAAATCCACCTTTAATCACATCTGCACACCACTTTATTTGATTTTTTCCACGTTTTAAATATAAACCTTTGTTTTTTATCTGCTAAAACAATAATGTCAGTAAGTCCATGTCTGAATTCCAAATTTTGAATACATTTTCAGTACTGTAACGGTGTTTCTAGTTCAAGGATTGTATGTTTTTAGGCTGATCCTCCAAATGTCTCCCGCATACCTGAAAACGATGCCTTAGGAGTAACTGTGGTGTTGTTAACATGCTCATACAGAAGTCAAGAATTTATTCGAGTAGGGTATTTTATTAATAATGAATACAGTGATCCAGAACTTAGAGAAAATCTTCCCAGTCCACCACAGTTTGATAAGGTAAGGCAGTTACAGTTGTAAGTAAGTGACAGGTGAGAAAAACTAAATTTTTCTTTTGTTAACACTCAATTGGGATATTGCTATAATGAAATGTCTCACTTGTCTATTGCTCATATAATTGAAATCTGTTTGTATTTGCCAAGGGAGTGGGAAAAGAGCAGTTCCAGTATCTTCTTCACTGTGGACCTGAATCATAGGCGTAGCTTTCCTAGGGCAGTTTGGTATGTCTCGAGGGGCTATGTTTTTCTTTTTTCGTTTCTACTTTACTCGATACAGGTTTAGGAATTGATTTGATCCATTCCGTATTTGTTTCAGATATAATCTCATCTAAAGAAGTGTATAGTTTTTGAGAATGATCGGGAAATGCTAACAGGGTGATTTTCCGAAAAATGTTGATTAAAAAAAAAGATTCTCCGAACCGTTCACTTAAATTCAATTTCGAAAAATGCGACTGGTAGAGCTGAAACAGGGGAACAAATCCTATTGGAACTATTTTTCGCGAAAATGATCGGAAAACCGGGAAAACTTGAAAAAATTGAAATTTTCATTTTGGAAAGTATAAAATATCTCGGAAACGGTTGATATTTTTAGAATTTATCAAGAGATCTTTTTTGACCGTCTCCAGAAAATCTGCAAAAAAATGTCTACCCATTTTCCCCGTAAGATCAATTGTCCGGGAAATATTTAAAAAAATGGAAAATGGATATATTGACTGTACTAATGGAATAAATGAAAAACTTAAAATTGCTTCGTATACGTCTTTACAAGCCACATCGATATTTACGAACCGTTTTTATCCAACAAGTAGAAAAAGCTTGAAATCACTGAAAAAACAATATAAAATTTGTACATTTTCCCTAAAATCACCAAAAACTCTGAAATGAAACCAAATATGGAATAAATGTATATTAACAGATAGTCCTTGAACAGATCTACAAGAAGTTTTACTGAAGTTTCTCCATTACTTCAAAAACAAATGAAAAACCAGCCCCTAAACCTGAGGAAATTATCAATTTATGGTACAAAATTGACGAAAACCCAGATATTGATTATTTTATTAATTTTTCCCCTCTTTCTCCTCCTCAAAATTTCCCAAACGCCTGCGCCCGTATTTTTGATTATTCACCCCCCATTTCCCTCCCCCCCCCTAAATTTTCCGTGCGCCTCGCGCTCTTATTTTTGATTATTGACCCCCCATTTCCCCCACCAAATTTTCCAGCCTCTTCGCGACCAGAATTTTTATTACTTTCCTCCCTCCATTTTTATTGTCCTCAAACAGATCTACAAAAAGTTCCATGATTTTTTCTCATATTTTGAAAAATTAACAGAATATTGAGTTTTTTTTTAACAACCAAAAATTCAAAGATACAAATTTTCAAATTTCACAAGATACCTTACAACTAACTTACAAAAAATGTAAACGAAATGAGATATTGAAAAAAATGTATATGAGCAGTCTTAGTGTCCTCGAACATGTCTACGAAAAGTTCCTATAGAATTTTGTCATATTTCGAAAAAAATGTATTTTTATAATATCACAAAAGAAATAATAAGGAAATTGGATTATGATATACACCTCATTATTAAAATTTACGAGTATTATATAAATACGCAATATTTTCCACTGGAATGGAAACAAGGTAGGATAATAACAATTCCAAAACCACACACAGACCAGAGTCAACCGCAAAACTACAAACCAATCACTCTACTTCCAGTGTTGGGCATAAACCTCGAAAACTGATGAAATCATTTATGTAATAGAAAATATGAAATGCAATTCCAACTCACCAATATGGATTTCACCATAAATGCGGAACAACTCACCCTATGTCAGTTCTGATCTCAAACATACAAGCTAGCAAACTCCAGGATATCGCAGTGCTGCTATTTTTTAGATATCAAGAAAGCCTTTGACAGTGTTTGGCACAAAGGAATTCTATACAAACTGTACACATTAGACTGTCTCAAATATATGATACATCTAGTAAAAGACTACCTAATAAGACGGTCCCTTCAAGTGAAAGTAAATCACCAGACATCTGCCTTCTTTCATCCAAAACAAGGTCTCCCACAGGGTTCACCTCTATCCCCATTCTTGTATAATATCTACTGTTGCGACCTATTCATAGAGAACAACCCAGACCTGCAAGAACATATCATCATAATTAGCCACAACAAAACGCTGGAGCAAACAGTACAGAAGATACAAGACTAGATTGAAGGCACTATGAGATGGTGTTACAAATGGAGGCTGAAGCCATATCCCGAAAAAACTCAACTGATAATGTTCAATCACAAAATATCAGATGATTCACCAACAGTAACTGTGAACAATCATACAGTAAGAAGTAGCACAGTAGATAAGTACTTAGGAGTTCATATGACCCAAAAATGAACTTTAATCATCATACTCAGCTGATGAAAAAAAAGTGTGTTACAAGAGCCAAACATTTCCGGAACCTTACATATAAGAACAGAGGAATCAGCAGTAAAACAGCTCGAACTCACGCTTCTACCAACTGAGCTATAACAGGCACTCGAAAATTTGTGAAGGAAATACCTACTAGAGAAACTGATCAAGAACTGAGAGAGTGTGGAACGTTTAAGTAAAAATTGTTTGACATACCTTTGTTGCAAAATAGATTTCATCTTCCTCACTATCACTGCTTTCCCAATCTGCTCTTTTCATTTTTATATTAGGTACTTGTCACACAGATCAAAGTTAAAACTAAGAAAATAGTCAATCTGACATTCGCGGATGCCAAGCTGTGACAAACAAATTTCTCGAGGTTTTGCTTGTTAAACCTCTCAGTTCCCGTGGATTCAGAAAATTCTGAACCTGTGATTGGCCGAGTACCGTTGAATAATGAGTTAGGATCCACGGTGTCTTGGAATCATCTTTATTCTTCAATTAAAAATCAATATGTAATGAACGTAAAATACAATAGTCGTAGAGAAATAAATAAACTTAAAAAAACTTTTTAAATGCACTAAAAAAAGAAAATAAATTTAAAAGTGAATTAAGCCCATCATTTTGTGACATTATAAAATTTTAAATGATATAAAGCTTGTCGCGAGAATAACTCTTGGGGTAATTTTAAATTTAATTTACAATAAACAATACATAGATACTTCTCACGACAAGCTTCTATATCATTTAAAATTTTATAAAGTAATAAAAATGATGGGTTTAAAATTTATTTTCTTCTATTTAGTGCATTTGAATAAAAGCTTTTCTCTAAAAAGTTAATTTTAAGTTTATTTATTATTCATTATATTAATAAAGAAAATGAAAAAAAACACGCTTGTTTAATTTAAGTGTTTTAGGGCCAGTTTCACAGGTTCCAGTTAGCGTCCAGATCAATTAACTAATGGTTAGCATGTGAACCTGTCAACGCCATTGAAAGAATGTCATTCACCGTCTAAACTTTCAGTTAGTTATATGAAGGTTAACTGGGAGCTGTGAAACTAGCCCTTAGGGTCAGTTTCACAGGTTCCAGTTAGTGTCCAGATCAATTACCTAATGGTTAGAATGTGAACCTGTCAACGCCATTGAAAGAATGTCATTCACCGTCTAAACTTTCGGTTAGTTATCTGAAGGTTAACTGGGACCTGTGAAACTGTTTAAGGGTCGGTCTTTTCACCTCACAATAAAGTCTCTGATAACTATCTATCGGATAAACTTCACAGGTTTACATATCCTTATCTGATAGAGTTATCTGGAACTTTTCTATAGGTGAAGAGACCGGCCCTAAAAAAAACTGTTTTGAACTTAAGCAAATGTTTAAAACAGCTGATTACAACAAAATGTTTGAAACGAAACAACTCTGAAAGCTTTTGTCTATAAAGTTTTTTAAAGTTTATTTTAATATTGAGCAAATATATAAGGGAACTTTCAAGTCATGAATACCGTTTATTTTTAGGTAGTAAGAAACATTCTAGCATCCGAACCAAGAGTAACTAGATTCAAAATAAATTGGGAAGAAACAAACCCTCAAGAAAATGTGACAAATTCAGACCAAAACGTGCCCGGGCCCTCAGTGAATGTAGAGAATAATAGCAACGCACCAGTTGATATGCCGTCTTTCAACGAAAATTCAAACTCTTGGGCAACAATGGAGTGTTCATAAATAATGTTCTGATTTGGATCTTCTTTTATTTATTTAGTTGAAACTGGAAATTGTCTTGAACGGAGTTCTGTAAACAACATACTCCGGGAGCGAATTTAAAGTCCTGAACTCTAATATGTTTTGCCTTTTGTTTGAAAGTGGTTGGTAATGTTTCACTTTGAGAAAGGTTATTCTGGACTTTCATTGTCTAAAAAAAAAACAAAGAATAATTCAATTCACTGCAATTTTTATTCACGACGTTTCAACTGTTAAAATCTACAGTCGTTATCAAGTGTTTAAAGGCGACACTCTCAAGGATACTTCTTATAATATGAAATGGCTAATTTTGTGTCATTAGCCTAGGGGTAATTTGCCTGTGTCAAGGTAAGCTTGTTAATTACAGTGCCGGGCCCCTCCGGTACAGCATTGTTAATTCTTATTGCAATTTCAATTGATCCATGCCGGTAATTAAGGGTTTCCATACATTACGGATCTCTATGCTTGCTTGACTGAAGACATTATTGTTCATAATATATGCACTCTCTTTAAACCTCCTTCTATACCAGCCCTCTTCTTTATGGATGACTTCAACTTTAGTCAATTTAATATTGTGTTGGGTCGTCCAGACATGATCCGCTATCCCTGACTGTGATGTTTCTCCTCGTTGAGTGTTTCTCTTGTGATCAGCAGTCTCTTAGTATCTCCAAGATAAGCTTCACCGCATTCTAAAACAAAAACTAAGAGACCGCCTAGCGTTAGACTCGCTGAACACAAGAAACACTCAACGAGGAGAAACATCAAAGTCAGGTATAGCGGTTCATGTCTGGACGTCCCAACACAATTTTAAATGGACTGAAGCCGAAGTCATCCATAAAGAAGAGGGCTGGTATAGAAAGAAGTTTGAAGAGAGTGCATATATTATGAACAACAAAGTCTTCAGTCAAGCAAGCATAGAAATCAGTTATGTAAACCCTTAATTAGTGGCATGGATCAATTGAAATTGCGATAAGATTTAACAATGCTGTACCGGAGGGGCCCGTTGTTATTAACAAGCTTACCTGAGCTGTTTTTTGTCGTTGAACCGTATTCAATAATGTTTTAAAAACTTTTTCAATTTTACTTCATAGATTTGACTATGGCTTCAAAATGGTGCATTTCGTTACAAAACATTCTGTCTATGACGTCATTGTTTCAACGCTAAAATGAAAAGTTTTTAAAAAAGTGATACGACAAAAAACAGCTCTGAACACAGGCAAATTACCCCTAGACTAATGACACAAAATTAGCCATATCATATATAAGAAGTATCCTTGAGAGTGTCGCATTTATACACTTGATAACGACTGTAGATTGTAACAGTTGAAACGTCGTGAATAAAAATTGCAGAGAATAGAATTTTTCTTTGTTCTTTTTTAGACAATGAAAGTTCAGAATAACCTTACTCAATGTTCTGCCTTGATACCTGGATGAAATTGTAATGTTACCAACTACTAACTGTACTCTTCTAATCACAATATTTGGCTGAGTTGGTAAAAAATTTATTGATTTTTTTTTGTCTTGTGAAGTAGGGTTTTCAGTTCAAATTCATTGTACAAAAAGTTTACATTAGTAATTGTATGTCAATAGGTAAATGAAACTGATAATTTCAACCTTGTAAATATGTAACTCGAAGTTTTCTCTGTGGAAACTTAATTTGAAAGTTTTGCAAATAATTGAAGTTTTATGTTGTAATTTTTTTTACTAAATATATTGTTTCTAGAAAAAACGATGTTTTATTTGAAATTAAAATGGTAAAAAATTGGAAGATTGAATAAAATACGAGCTCCCAAATGCCAAAAGCCGTTCTACTTCTTGCACACGCGCGTAGTATTGAGATTATGTATCAAGGCTTTCTTCTTTCCACCAGGACATATACAGGATGATTTACCACCACTTACACAAAATTTGTCAGTGTGCTCTCCACCAAAAGAATTTGAAAATCCAAAGGGATTAGAAGTGGAACAAAAACTACCTGATTAATTTGTAAGAACGCGCCGCCAAGGGACACAAACTGTCCACATGGAACTGAGCAAGCTCACATTACAAAATGGCAAAAATAAATAAAATAAAATCACATATATAACACAGCACAACAGAATTACATGTTATCATATTGTGGCGAAGTTGCGGGCGATGCCGGACCTGAACGCTCACGTAGACCGCGCGGGAGCGCGAATTACTTCCGAGGCGCTTTGCTTCGAGAAGAATCTGGTCGAAATGGAGAACGTTCCTAAGGCTTACTAGAAATATCAAGAGCGTTCCACGAAATGAACGGTGAATATAAAAAGAACCACGCAGCGGAGGTAGAAGTCAGTGAAGCAGAGAAGTCGAAGATAAATAGTCCAGTGATTGTGATATAAATTAGAGTCTTGTTTTGAAATTGTTGAATCATTGTATTTCGTCAAATAAATTATTTTAGAGTCAATTTGTTTAAATATACTACAATATTAAAGCAAATGTTCGAATGTTGCTCTAATGCGCAATACCATAGTTTGCGTAAACCAAGTCTCCGACTAATCACACGGGTGCTTGTTGATGGATCTTTTTCGAAGAGTTGCGGAACTGCTTAATCAACAACAACAGCACGATTCACTGCAAGTTCGACGTGAGTTGGTTATGAAAGTAAGATGTCTCCCTTGGATTAAAAATCGACGTGTTTTTGCATTTTTTTCAAAACACATGCGTTTTGAAGATATTCGATCTGTTTCGTTTTCGGTGCCCCACCCTGTATGGAAGAAATATGTATCTCATGTGATAGACGAAGAAAGTGAAGACAATGTCCTACCACCGATCAATCCGATTATCATTAACTTTAATATAACAACTCAAACTCTGAAAGTGAAAATTTCCAGGATGATTAGTCATCTCGCTCCTTGTTCCTCTGAAAATTGAAGTCTATGTAACAAAGTGTTTTTGAAAGTGATAGTGTAAATTATTATAGTGATAGTGTGAAATCTTATAGTAATAGTGTTAATTCTTCCTTTCTTAGAGTGAAAATAATTTTAATTTGTGTTGATAGAATGATTATTTATTTCCATCAGGTTTTTGCTTTGAAATTTCGTTTTTCTCAAAAAAATCGAATGGGGCGCAACTAAGGGCTCAGTTCACGTCTGGCAGCCCCGTTTCTACCGGAAGCCCTTGCATTATAAATATTTTTTTGAGATGAACTAGGTCGTTTTATTTACCTAATATATAGAAACAACTTCTGCATCACACAACAAATTTTTATAAAAACATGCGCCACCTCATAAGATTAGTAATTATAAATATTTATTCTACCATAAAAAAAATGCATCCGCTGCCACTGTTTCATGAAAGATGTTGACAAGTGGAATTTCAGTTTTTCTGCTGTATCAACTGAGTTCCTATAAACTATAACAAATGACTGGCTGTGGAATGATTTTTTTGTAATTTTTACTCTCAGTCTTTGATTTGATTTCTTGAAATACAAGAAAAAGAAAATCTTCATACTTTTTCTAAATTTAATAGCCTCGGAAACGGTGTAACTTAAATTTTAATAATGCCTATGCTTTGTACAATAGATCTAATGGAATATTTTTCAACAAGTTTTTTTCCCATAATGATGAAGGAACAGCACCCCCCTCCAATGCATTAAAAGAAGGAAATAAGTGCATATATTTGAGTTTCCTTTTGAATTTTGAATCTTTTTTTATCTCCTCAAAATATTGACTGTAACTGCCAATTCCGTCTTGTACCAAAAGAGCACCGACAGACTCGCCAATACCGTTATCAATACGAATGATATCTACATGCAAAATTTTCAAATTACAATCGATTTCCAATACTTTTACAATAAGGTCCTGATCTGAAACCAGTCTGCAGAAATGATGAAGATCAGGCAGGCACCAAGGTTCCAGCTGATCTAGAATAATACCATTAAATGAAAGATACCAAGAATTGTGAGGCAGAGTAATACTTGCAGGTGAAATGTAAGCCAATGTTGCTCGAATTGAAAACCTAGGAACATCACAATGTTTCTTGGAAATGTAGAATATGTCATTCATTTCTACATTGACAGTAAGTCCATAATCAACCAAGAAAACTCGCATTTTATTATTTTCTGGTAACAGGATAGGCAACAAAATGGCCCGATAATATTTGGAGTTTTTGAGTATAATACAAGTAAGCCCATGCATCAATTTTCTTCTGGGTATAGTTGTTCGAGTTTTTATGCTATAATAAGCTGTTAAATATTTGGTGAAGAGTTTCAGTTCATTGTAGTTGATCACTATCCAAAATTTCGAAGGATCATAGACATTCTCTAACTTCACCTTATAAAATTCATTTTTTTTAAATAACTCGATGGTATAGGGAATAGATTGAATCGAACACGAATCTGCATCAGGTTTCTCAGTCATCCTAATGGCCCTGAGAAAACTATGAATATTTATCGGATTACAAGATTTCTATAATGTCTTCTGAAGAACACAATAGATTGTAGCTGCAGTCTGCTACAAGATCTTATCTAGATTCTGTCTAAATTTGCACAGACTTGACTGCACTGTTATCGGAAACTCTTTTCTACCAATATTCTTGAAATAATTAATTAACGCAACACCGAGCAATACAGTTGGGATTCACCAATTTGAACATTCTCAACATAGAACATGACTTACATACGATATGACAATTGACAAGCACAGAATTGACAGGTTTGTGATGTGTGTTCTGTGGATATCATACAAACACAAAACTCATACTTATATCTTTGTAGTCAAACAGTACATGGGACAAACAAAGCCATTTCCTATGACTGTGTCTGTATTTTTACTAAATGGAAATTTTCTGGAAAACTCAGTGAACCATTGTGATTATTGGTTCATTGCGAAAACTGTGGAGCAATAGTATAAGTCTGTAGAGGTGTTATTAACAGATAATTTCTAGTTTAAAGATACGTTGTCACATGATTAATAAATCATAATAGGTTTCTTTTTTGAGTTTGATTAGGAAAACCGTGAAGTTTTGTGCTGTTGTGACTTGTACTAACCGATCAAATCGAAATGAAGACGTTACATTTTTCCCATTTCCTTGAATACGATCAAAAAGGGAGGCAGATAGTAGCTGCTAGCAAATAGAGAGACGGGCAAGTTGGATTGCAGCTCTTCACAGAGATGGTTTTAAAGCAAGTAAAGGCTGGTCCATACTCTTGCGAATATTCGCAGATGATGAATCGTAACATGTCATATTTCAGCATTTCTGGTAAGATATCAATACCTTACCGAAAAATGGCAACGCAACAATTTTATTTAGCCGTATGAGTC
Organism: Chrysolina oricalcia; assembly: GCA_944452925.2. Taxonomy (NCBI): domain Eukaryota; kingdom Metazoa; phylum Arthropoda; class Insecta; order Coleoptera; family Chrysomelidae; genus Chrysolina; species Chrysolina oricalcia. The sequence goes on from OX101810.2 coordinate 1,150,944, forward strand.
GAATCGCAAAAAAATGTGAATATTCGCAAGGGTCTGAACGATCCTTCTAAACGTTAGTGCCACGGTCGCGAAAGATCAAACTATTTTTACGTGCGTTGTGCCAACATAAGAACAGAATATTTTTCATAATTTACACCTGAATATTCTGTTCTTATGTTATCCACTCATCGGGCGTAGGAGCAACATGGCACTCGAGTTGAAACTACGCCTCATCAGGACAATCCTTCTGCCAATCATGATGTACGCGTCTACTGCTTGGGGGCAATGCGCGAACAGTTACAGGCAGAGGATGCAGGCCTTCTTCAATGTCTGCCTGAGAATGGCAACAGACGCACCACGATATATGCCAAACAGGTTTATATATCGAGACTTAGACATCCATCCGGACTACATTGACAGACTGATCAGGAATCACGTGGGGACTACTCTAGACAGAGTAGAGACCCACACGAACCCGTTGCTCACGGAGCTCTTCGAGACCAGACGTGAGCAAGACGATAGAGACAGAGACAAATACAGACGACCAGTGAACCAGGGAGACAACGACACCCCTGAAGAAGTAAGACGGAAGCGAAACCTTCGGCGACGCCAACGTCTACTTCAACAGGCTTAAAATTTCGATAATCATGCTTTTATGTTTCAGATTCCAAGAAGAACCGACCAAGTGGTAAACTCAGTAAATTCAATACACAACACTTGGCCCTCAGCCAAGTGTTTTTCAGGCCTTCAGCCAGTTTCAGGGGGGCACCATGCACATTAAGTAAAGTCATTGTAAAATCAAATTAAACTCATGTCAGATATAAGAGAGTTTCAGGCCGAGAATTGGCCGAGCACTCCATATCAAACGATCAGATTTTATTCTGCTGATCGCCAATCATCAGGATGAGGAACCGCTTTAACGAGCGGGGGTGGTGGATAGGGGGGGTGAGCTTTCGAGTACGTACGAGTGCTGGGGCGTTCATCCTTCCGGGCCTCAACCTTAGGGGGTGCATGGTGGTGTTCTTATGTTGGCACAACGTACGCGAAATTGATTTGCAGTGGTTCGATCTCGCTTAGGGTCACTGAATCCAGAAGGCCGTGCCGTCCTTCAGCGCTGACATCTAATGTTGAATTCCCATACTATAGCCATTTGGCATTTAGGTAAAAAGGCGAATTAGTACTGAACTGACCCAGTTATAAACAGTGATACGTATAATAATAATTATAAATCATAATCAAACTGGAAATATAAGGTTATCGAAAATGTTTAGTAATTAGTTGACTTTTAAATACAGTCACGTTCGCCGCACGCTCGCATCCAATTGATTGATTTGTTGAAAAGTCAAACCCCGATCCCAGTAGGCCCAGTCTGGTGTGTTCAACAATTTTTTGGACTACAGAAACTAGAAACAGACTACTAATATTTTGTTTGTTTTATTATTTGGTTTTGTCCAGGGAAAAAAGATCTTTTATGGTTCACAGTTTAATCATGATAATATAAGTATTAACTCGGAATTCCAAATTGTAAGTAAACATTGGAGAAATTAAAAATATATTATCAATTTATTTATTCGTTTTAGACGTCGTAGGAATTTCTTTAATGAAAGAAAAATGTTCGAAAGTCCAAGTACCCTGGAAGATTTGTGCTTAGAAACAGTGTGTGACAATATTTTGACCTATATTGAACCTTTAGAAACCAGAGAAGGGTGGTGGGAAAGTAGTCAAAGTACGGAGAGCGACAGTTTTGACGAGGAAATCAAAAAATTCAGATTCAGGGATCCAGAAATTTTTCTCATCGAAGAAATATCTGAAAAATTACTCAAAAAGTTTGTGGAGAAGAGACTTTTATGTGATGCCATTCTCAATATATTCACAGAACAGAATACGAAATTGAAAAATTTTAGAATAAAGAATTGTAGGATTTCCAAAAACGGGTTACACATTTTGAATCAGCACAAAATTCTCAATTTGGAATGTTTAGATATAAAAAAAATTAGCATTGGCGATATGTTAGGTAAACAATTATATTTTCTTTGTACAATTATTTTTTATTATTTTTAATATTTCAGATTGTTTGAATGCATGGTCCCTAGAAAATATAAGTAATGTGAACTTCTCAAAATGTTCCTTTATAGATGAGTTACGGTATACCTATATGGTAAAAATAACAAATTTGAGGAACTTGAGGATCCTTAATCTTGCCCATACCGAACTCAACCAAACTATTTTTAAAATTGTCTGTGAAGATTTGATACATTTAGAAACGCTAAATATATCTGGCACTCAAGTAACAGATTTGAGACCTTTGCTGTTATTGGCCCTAAAACTCAAAAGTCTATCAATATGTGTAAGTTTAACTATCAAATTTCAAGTTTGGATATTTTTAAATTACTTTCAAATCACCTTTTAGGACTTATTTTCAGCAGAATATATGGCAAGTACCTTAGAAGAACTCACATTACTACGTTATCTTGATGTTAGTTTTTTCAATGATAAAATAGATAGTCAGATATATGCTCATGCCGGCAGCCCTATTGTAGCACTACTAGAAGATCCACAAATGTTGCCAAAACTTGAGTCATTGGATGTCTCTGGATGGAAAGAGTTCATATCGAGGGAACAGTTGCTTAAATTCACTGAAGCTCATCCTGGAATGAAGTTTTTAGGAGCTGTTCTGTGTTCAGCCAATTATGATTCAGTTTTTTCGAACTCCACTGAGACTGATTTTCCATCAAATCTGGTGATTGCAGGTTTGGGAAACGAACAACAAATAAAAGTAACATTGAAAAAATATCAAGATAGGTAATATGAGCCCTCTCTTTGAATTTTTTGTTTTTATTATTAATATTTTAGGTCGAATTATGTGCAAAAAGCACTATACCACTTATTTCAATTAACTAGCACTTTTCAGGAAGCTAGACCTGACGTGTTCAACTTAGTTCTACCAGTTATGGAAGCTCACAATACAGTCTTTGGTGTTCAAATGGCAGCCACAGCTTGTTTGTACAACTTGACTCGTGGTGAATTGTCGAAAAACATACACCCCAGAGCCCTAGGTAGAGGTGTACACTTGACGCTCTATGCAATGGAGTATTTCCCGGAAGAATTTCAGTTACAGAAAAATTCCTTGTTGACTTTATGTAGTGATAGAATTTTGCAGGATGTCAATTTCGATAAATTCAGGTGCGCAAGGTTAGTGCTGGATGCTCTTTGTCATTTTGAAGATATCAATATGGATCGGATGGCGGTGGCGATATGCAGTATTTTAGCAGCAAAGGTAATGAAAAGGTATCTTTTGTTACAGTGTTGGCTGGGTCTTTCCAAGCTCATAACTTCTGAACCACTTATAAAATATACCTAGTAATAAGTAACAAAACAAAAACAAGAAAACAAAACAAGAAGCTTAACTTTTTAGATTTGGGTATTTCAAGGGTTAGTAATAGTTTTCAATTTAATATCTACCGGAAAAACACCTTCACAGACTGTACAATTCCCTTTGATTCTTGCAGTCCGATGTCACATAAATTATCCGCCTTTAGATCAATGATACACAGAGCTTTCGCATCCCTTTACCCGATAAGAATTTCCAGGATGAACTAAACATCATTAAACAAATTGCGGTAAACAATCAAGTACCAGTTTCTTTAATAGAGAAATTAATATCAGGTAAAACTCATAAAACGGTTATGAGTGAGCTATACACAAATATCGAAGAACACAATACACGTAAATATGGTAGCATTAATTACGCAGGTAAAGTTTCAGAAAACATTCAAAATTATTTTTCTAAATTCAAAATAACAACAGCTTTCATAAGTAATAATAATTTAGGCAGAATTCTGTTCAATACAAAACCTAAACGAGATAGAATGAAAAAATCAGGGACATATAGATTAGAATGCGGGGAATGCTCTGCAGTATATACGGGCCAAACCGGTAGAAATTTTGACGTAAGGCTCCGCGAACACGTCTGTTTCGACAAAAAAATCCACAATGTACGAACATCTGCAAGAATCCAAACAAGATAAATAAAGATAATCTCAAAATCCTTCACACATGTAATAAAGGAAAGAAAATGAATCTGTTGGAAGCCATGGAAATCAATAAATCAATTAAAAACCCGAAATATAGAACCTTCAACGAGCAACTCGATCTATGTAGGTCTCCACTTTTGAATTTGTGATTTTGACAACCCAGGTAATTTCCATAACCTCCAGTATTGAATTTATATCGTTCCACCCATGTTCATTTAATTTCATTTAATTACCTCTCCATCCAGTTTACCTGCAAACTCCCTATATAACTAGGTTTAGAGTACAATTGTATTGGTTAGTTTTTATACTTGATAATGGGATAAAGCCCGAAACCGGTCGTAAATATAAAAAACTAGTGGAAATAAGACAAAATTGTGTTTCCTTCGTTTCATTAAAGTGTTCATTCCCATTATTAATACTGATATTCAGTCTTTGCGCATACTTCTGTCTGTTATGAAATCTCACAATTTTAGTTTTATTAGGATTGAGGAATAAACTGTTTTTAGAGCACCAATCTACAGTGCGGTTCATAATCTCTGAACAATTGTCATTTAAGATGTTAATATTCTTATCAATAACGACAATGGAAATATCGTCTGCAAATAGAATATACGAATTATTATTAACTAGTTTATCTAGATCATTTACATATATCATAAAGAACATGGGGCCCAACACAGATCGCTGCGGGACACCCATAGATACTACTCTTTTATTGGAACTGTACTTATTTTCTTTGGGATATATTCACGTACTGTTCTCTATTAGTCAGAAAAGACTCAACCCATGTATAAGCTGGACCTCGAATTCCGCAAGAATAAAGTTTAGTCGGCAACAAATCATGATCGACACAGTCGAACGCCTTACTCAAATCACAAAAGATTCCCGCTGGGCACTCGCCTGCCTCTATGAAGTTCACAACTTTTTCCAAAAAGGAACAGATGGCACTGCTAGTTGACCTACCTTAGGGTCACTGAATCTAGAAGGCCGTGCCGTCCTTACGGGTATGGCCAATGGGCGTGGTCTAGTACTTGAAATAGATCCAGTGTTCAAATAACCCACAAAACTTGCTCTCTAATTGGTGATTTTGTGGGTTATTGGAATACTGGAACTATTTCAAGTATTGGACCACGCCCATTGGCCATACCCGTAAGGACGGCACGGCCTTCTAGATTCAGTGACCCTAACCTACCTGGATGCTGACTAGCTGATAATAATTTTTTTCTCATGAGAAAATCCATTAGTCTTGTGGAAAATGATGATTCGAATACCTTCGAAAAACACGATGGTATGGTAATTGAACGATAGTCATTTAAATTTCCAGAATTGGGTTTCTTCTGTATTGGCACAACTTCACCTATTTTGAGACTTGAAGGAAAACAGCCTGTGGCAAATGAAAGATTCACGAGATATACGAGCGGTTCAATAATTATTGAAATAACTTTTTTCAGTATGAACATTGGTATTTCATCAGGTCCACTGGAGGACTTATTTTTCAATTTGTGATTGAGTCAGAAGCTCTCCATTGACAAAAGGGTTTAGGAAAATGGAGCCTTTTTCAGATCGATAACTTATATTGAGATTTGTTTCATTATTGTTACTCGGTATTGAATCTATAATATCATTAAGTTTGTTAATAAAATAATCATTGAACATGTTTACAATTACTTGAGGATACTCATAATCAACTCCATTTTCTCTAGTGAAGTATTAGAATTTATGATGAATATGATGATACCATTTGGTTACATGGTCCATCAAATAGCGCATGGTTTGATCAGGATCTAACCGATAAAGGGTTGAGTAGTTAATTTTTGAAATCTAATACTTCCATATTTAATTCAAGGTATCAACGGAAGAAACCTCGGAACTGGGCGCTAGGCCGGAGTACATGCGAAAACTTCTTACGATGGTTCAGACTAGAGTGGACACCAGATCACCCGATATAACATTGAAATTCACCTTAAGCGCTCTGTGGAATTTAACTGATGAAAGCGCCGCAACTTGTAGAGTATTTCTGGAGCAGAAGGGGGCCCAGCTATTTCTGAACGTACTGCAAGTTTTCAAAGAAAATTCTGCCATAGAAACCAAAGTCTTAGGTAAATTATTTCACTTTGCTCATTTACATTTTTTAGAGAACTTGCGGATTCTATTGGCCTACCTTCATTGTAGGATCAATTTTAATCGTTACCGTCAAGACATGAACTAGAAATGAACAACAACATGCGGTATTGTTGTAACAGAGAACAGTTCTGTTTTGAAAACAGCTGATGGACCAACACCTGTCTTTGATGAGACTCAGAGTTGGTAACTTCCGACTTAACAAACCGGAATTAACTAATTCCGACATTGTAGTAAGTCGGAATTCCGAAATAATAAGTCGGAATTTGCTAATTCCAACTCAGTAAGTCGGAATTCCGAAATAGAAATCCGAATTAGCTAATTTAGACGTGGTAAGACGGAAGTTCGAGATAGTAAGTCGGAATTCAGAGATAGTAAGTCGGAATTCCGAGATAGTATAAGCAGGAATTAGCTAATTCCGACTCAGTTAGTCGGAATTCCGAAATAGAAATCCGGAATTAGCTAATTTCGACGTAGTAAGTCGGAAGTTCGAGATAGTAAGTCGGAATTCCGAGATAGTATAAGTCGGAATTAGCTAATTCAGACTCAGTAAGTCGGAATTCCGAAATAGTAATCCGGAATTAGCTAATTTCGACTTGGTAAGTCGGAAGTTCGAGATAACAAGTCGGAATTCCGAGATAGTATGAGTCGGAATTATTTAATTCCGAGTCAATAAGTCGAAATTCCGAAATAGTAATCCGAAATTAGCCAATTTCGACGTAGTAAGTTCGAGATATTAAGTCGGAATTCCGAGATAGTATAAGTCGGAATTAGCTAATTCCGACTCAGTAAGTCGGAATTCCAAATAGTAATCCGGAGTTAGCTAATTTCGACGTAGTAAGTCGGAAGTTCGAGATAGTAACTCGGAATTCCGAGATAGTATAAGTCGGAATTAGCTAATTCCGACTCAGAAAGTCGGAATTCCGAAATAGTAATCCGGAATTAGCTAATTTCGACTTGGTAAGTCGGAAGTTTCAGATAGCAAGTCGGAATTCCGATATAGTACGAGTCGGAATTAGCTAATTCCGACTCGATAAGTCGAAATTCCGAAATAGTAATCCGAAATTAGCCAATTTCGACGTAGTAAGTTCGAGATATTAAGTCGGAATTCCGAGATAGTATAAGTCGGAATTAGCTAATTCCGACTCAGTAAGTCGGAATTCCAAATAGTAATCCGGAGTTAGCTAATTTCGACGTAGTAAGTCGGAAGTTCGAGATAGTAACTCGGAATTCCGAGATAGTATAAGTCGGAATTAGCTAATTCCGACTCAGAAAGTCGGAATTCCGAAATAGTAATCCGGAATTAGCTAATTTCGACTTGATAAGTCGGAAGTTTCAGATAGCAAGTCGGAATTCCGATATAGTACGAGTCGGAATTAGCTAATTCCGACTCAATAAGTCGGATAGCAAGTCGGAATTCCGATATAGTACGAGTCGGAATTAGCTAATTCCGACTCAATAAGTCGAAATTCCGAAGTAGTAATCCGAAATTAGCCAATTTCGACGTAAGTCGGAAGTTCGAGATAGTAAGTCGGAATTCCGAGATAGCATAAGTCGGAATTCCGACTCAGTAAGTCGGAACTAAATCGGAACTCCGGAATAGTAATCCGAAATTAGCCAATTTCGACGTAGTAAGTCGGAAGTTCGAGATAGTCGGAATTCCGAGATAGTATAAGTCGGAATTAGCTAATTGAATCGAAATGCAAAGAAAGTGAGCCGAAATTAATTAATTTCGATTCAGTAAGTCAGAATTCCGAGTTATTAAGTCGGAATTCTGACTTACCAAGTCGTAAATTAGCAAATTACGACGCAGTAAGATGAAATTCTTTGATATTATGTCGGAATTCCGTGATATTAAGTCGGAATTAGCTAATTTCGATTTAGTAAGTCGGAATTTCGAAATGGTAGGAGGTAGAGAGTCGAAGTTCAAAGAAAGTGAGCCGGAATTAATTAATTTCGATTCAGTAAGTCGGAATTCCGAGTTATTAAGTCGGAATTCTGACTTACTAAGTCGTAAATTAGCAAATTACGAGAAGGTAGGAGGTAGTGAGTCGGAATTCAAAGAAAGTGACCCGGAATTAATTAATTTCAACTCAGTAAGTCGGAATTTCGAGTTATTAAGTTGGAATTCTGACTTACCAAATCGCAAATTAGCAAATTATGACGCATCGTGACAGCTCTCGTATCGAGTGTTTTTAATCCCACCCGCGTAATCTTTCTTCTTCTTCTATATTTATGGCCTGTACTCATAGAGAAATTAGCCAGGTCTTCTTTTTTTTATCTATTTGTGAGGGCGACCGTAAGGACTTCATACCCTCTATATTATCTTCTACAGCTGCAAAAATCTTTTGTGATGAATGAATGATTTCTGAACTTGTAGTGGAATCAACCATATTATTTCCATGTTCTCTTAGGTCTTCTGAATAACATAGCAGAGGTAGCGGTACTACGCGAAAGTCTGATGATGGATTCTCTCATGGACGAACTCTCGATTCTGTTGAAATCCGAGAACATCGACGTGAGTTACTTCGCGGCCGGCATCGTAGCTCATTTGGCTTCCGACGGAGACGAGCGCTGGACTCTGACGAGTCATACGAGGAAAGCGATGTTGGAAGGACTGGAGGAAGCGGTTTCTCACTGGAAGGTTCCCGATAGCGAAATGGTCGCCTATAGGAGTTTCAAACCGTTTTTTTCGCTGCTGCGGATCGATACCGACTACCAGGTGCAACTGTGGGCCGTTTGGGCCATCCATCACGTGTGTAAGAAAAACCGTAAGTAGGGTTCAATCAATCAAAATATCCTTTATTGTCAGAAGATATTATCTCATGGACAAAGTTTAAGAAAATGTATTCAGTACAGTAATATAAAGGTAAAGGCAAAAGAGATAATAATAATAATAACTTTATTATTCCCAAGAAACATATGCTGCTTATATTAGGGAAACATCAAAATTAAATTTTTTGAACAAAAAATATGTATATATATATATATACATATATATATATATATATATATATATATATATATATATATATATATCAGTTACAAACAAACCCGAAATTTCATACTTTTCTGTAAACTAAACAATGACCTACAGTTTCATAACTATTCAAAAGACTTTCGTTCTAGCGATTTGTACTAGACATGATATAAAATTTCGTGATTTTCAACAATACAAGACTTATGCAACATCTCGGGAAGAAAATAGTAGGTACTGATCAAATCGAAATAAAATTTTCACTTAGTAGGCTTTATCCCAGTTATTATTAAAAAACTGTTTTTTTTTCTTCAAAACTTTATCACCCTGCATCTCAAAAGTTTTAGGACATACGTTTATAGAAATATTCCTTAAAATAAGTCGAAGAATCATCCCCTCAAATATTAGCATGTCTTCAAGGAACACCCTGTATGCAGTGTGTCTCACTTTTCATGGAAGCACCCCCATAACTTCCGCAATTATCAAGGTAGAATGATGAAACTCTCAGGACTGGAGGAAATTATAGAAATGCGCCTACTGGTTCAATGGTGATGGCCTAAGTGATATACACTGCAATAGTAGTTAATCAGACTAGCAGTATTAGTTGAATGTTTTTGTGAATTTTGTAAAAAGTGAAGAAATTTTGAAAATTAAGCAAACATTACTGATGAAAAAGAAATAATCACATTGCCAGCTACAAGTGACACCCTGTATAATCAATTGATTCAAGCATTGAGATCTGGGGGTTTAAGAGAGAGAGAGAGAATATGCTTTATTATCCAAAGATACAAGATCTTGTTGACAGTGAGGGCCTAAAATCTAACTGTTCCAGATTTACCTAATTTTATTGTATCATTTATTTTATGATTGTTTAGTTCAATATGTATGATTTGTGAATAGTCATCTATGAATTGAAATTATGTTGTTGATAAAAAAAATAAAATTAGACACTGACATACAAAAAGTATAGTTTTAATTTTCGCCTTTCGAACTGGAATATAAATGAAAATAATCGATATTTCAGGTAAGACTGAAACACTAACCTTGAACTAAAGTAGAATATACACAAAAATGAAGGAAAAACGTTAAGAGTATTCTGAAATAGAATTTGATGTTAATTTTGCTATGAAAAAATCCCTAATATGTTTTCCCCATTTTTAAAATTTTCAATTGGTCATAGTTAGCCGTGGAAAATGAATATACGAATGATTCATAAACATAAAGGTAGGTATTCCGGAGTACTATAATATGAGAAAAAAATGTTTCAAACTATTTCACTCTCAATGAAAATGAGGGTGGGGCTGCTGAAAGTGGGACACACTGTATGAGGCATGATCTTATGTTTTGGATCACTGGAGCTATTTTTTTAAGCTGCAATTTTTTTACAGCCAAGCGGTACTGCATAATGCTGGATGATGAAGGGGGGTATGCCATTTTGAAAGACCTTAAAAATTACCAATTTTCTCATCCGAAAATTAAACACATGTGTTCTCTTATACTGGAATGCTTAAACTGGAATACTTAGAAGTTTTTCTCGATATGATTGAGTGGAATATTTTGCCAATATTATGACCCAATGTGATCTGTATTTCATAAGATAGATTTTTAACCTTGTGCATATTTACTTTTAGTATGGTTTATTTTAATGTAGCTTTAAATACTTTTAACAAGTCTGAATATATGGATTATATTATATTGTGAAATAGAACTTTTGTTATGTTTTAGAATATTTATTCTGGTCGACCTTGTAAATTAAATGTATGTACAGAATTTGTAAAATTGTTTGATTTGTATTAAGAACCGAACTCGCCACAACAAAGAAAATCCTGGAGAAAGTGCAAAGACTAGCATGTCTTCTATAACAGGAGCAATGAGGTCGATTCCAACAGCAGCTATAGAGGTCCTTCTGGACCTCACTCCTCTCCATATCATGGTGAGAACTGCTTGGGGAGCAAACCTCAGGTTGGCTAAAGTCGGACTCAAATGGCATTTTTCAAGCGGAAATTCACGCCATAGAAAGGTGCATTCAGTTCAACCTCGACAGGAAATACCGGAACAAGGAAATCGCAATCCCCTGTGATAGTCAAGCAGCCATCAAAGCGTTGAGCTCATATAACATCAACGCACGAAGATGGCCTGGGAATGCCTAGACAAACTCAATGATCTAGGCAGGAACAACAAGGTGATCCTCCTCTGGGTGCCGGGGCACGTTGGAGTGGAGGGCAATGAACAAGCAGACACCTGGAACCATTCTGCGAACTTGGAAAATCTTACTTTCAAGAAGAACTCAATAAAACTGAAGAAGCAATGAGAGCAACATACTGGCAAATACTTCCAGGGCTAACTAAGGCAGGCCAAAGATCTCCTCGGCAATTTCAACCGAACAAGATCGAAGACACTGATTAACCTCAGCAAAACTAGTCTAAAGACAATCACGGGATTTCTGACGGGGGGTTAATATTTCAGGTACTTTACACTATGTAGATAATTGGATTACAAATCCCCTTATTAATTTATTTGGTTTCATTGCTAATTACTTTTGATCATGGATATTCTCCAAAATCTTATAATCCTGATTCACATGAATTCCTCTGAATTTTTAATGAAAATAGCACATTAAAACTTGGAAAAAAGCCTTTGAAACACATTTCACCATTAAAAATGCATCGATTCAGTTTGGATGTTTATCCTCCAAGCAAAGAAGACACGCCCACTTTGTCACGTGCCGCAGAGCCCGCAGATATCTATAGAAATGTCTACTCTTGACTCCTCCTCAAGTATCGACAAACGTGTTCGGTCACAAAACGTTAAGATCAAGTACCTTTACCAAATCCATTTAATGCTGTGTTACCAGATTTTGTTCTAACGATGTCGATACTGAATCTGATTTAAGATTGTCGTTAGCGTAACGATATCGTATTCTAACGACAATTTACTGAAAAGCCCTCTTAATGGGTGCGTCTAACAGCATGCAGCGATTGCAGCCGCTTTTACGGTTACGTGATAGACGGCTGACAGCTCTTTCAGTCGCTGCAGATAAATAAAGCGCTTCATTTTCCGCTGGATTTATTTGAAGCGGTTCAGCGGTCTGCAATTTGACAGAAGTTTTTCTTTATAAGTACAAGTATTTTTGTTGATGTTAAGATAGTCAAGTCAAACACATAACGAAAATAGGGGTGAAAATTATAGTATTTTAGTTGATGGGCAAAATATAGTTATCCAGAGAGTATTCAGTAAGTGATGTTGGTTGTGAAGACAAAAAAGATTACATTTTCTGTTTTTTCAAATTACACCAACTTTACGACTAATTTACAACAAACACGATACACTATGCGTTAACAAATAATTTTGAAATTCCCAGATTCCAATATTGACAGAAGTAGACATTTTATGGGACGTCTAGTAGACTTGTAAAGCGCTTTCACCCTTTATCCAGCAAAGCGCTTATCACTTTTCTCTGATAGACACAGCCAATGACAATTAACAGCTGTCAATTTTTACAATTGACAGCTGTCAAATTTGAAGCAAAAAGTAGAATTTCTGTTAGTAAACATTAACACGTCATTCGTTTCAATACATACATTTCCTAATTTCCTCTTCAAAAACGAACGATGGCTGATGTTTCTGTAGATGTATTTGGACAGATGGACCCTCCTCCGACACTTGGCGATAAAAACAAATTACCAAGGTATAACCTCGAAAAATTATTCAGCAAAAGAAGTTGAACCTTCGATTTCCTTTCAGTTTTTTTCAAATACCCACAAAAATACCCGATCCCAAAGAGTGGATCAGCCAACAAAGACAAAACGTGAGACCATGGTTGGTGTTCATTCAAACATCGAATTTTAAAGTACCCCCTTCCATACCTCGACTAGGAAAGCGAATAATGAAGAATATTGAATATTTCCAAGCAAATTATTTATTTGTATTTTTGATACTGGTCGTATATTGTTTGTAAGTTGCAGTCTCGCCAAGTTTGAAGCTTAGAATCACATTAATAATTTTTCAGGGTAACTTCTCCACTAATCCTTTTTGTTCTTGCTGGAACGTTCTATGCAGGATATCGCTTGAATAAAAGACATATGGAGAAAAAATTGGTGCTGTTTGGGAAAGAGCTTACTATAGCTCAACAATATGGACTTTTAGTCATGTGCTCGATGCCAATTTATTACTTGGTTGGTGCTCATGGTGCACTGTTTTGGGTTATTGGTGCTTCTATGGTTGTCATAACTGTACATGCTGCTTTCTTCAATATTGAAGCCCTGATTGCTCAAGAAGATGATTCATATCCACTCTTGGAGGAAGTTTAGGACAAGTAGTGAATTGTTAAATATACGTGATTTGTACATAAGAGATTTTTTTTTAATAAATTTAATTGACAGTTAACTTTTTTGATCAAAAGTGTTGAGTTCCCAGTATTTTATTATAAAAACTAAAAGGAAATAACTTTTATTACTAGTTGAATAGGATAGAAAATTTACTGCAATTAGTTTAATTATTTTCAATACATTGGAAAATATTTCATATTATAATTACCTATATTTTCAGTCTACTGAATGAATCAAGTCTGCTCAGAAATTGATCAGTAATATTTCGTCAAAATAGTTATCCAAATACATAATAAACTTAAAAACACTTTTTAGAGAAAAGTTTTTATTTAAATGCACTAAAAAGAAGAAAATTTATTTTAAAGAAACCTATCATTTTGTTACATTATAAAATTTTAAATGATAAGCTTGTCGCGAGAAGTATACAGTGTGTCCCACTTACCATGCTCACCATGGGTATCTTTTTAGTGGTGAGAGATACGAGGTCGGTTAAATGACACCAAATGTTGACTTCATCAAGGTCAACTATAATGTGAAAAAACAATCTGATAAAATCTATTCGTTTTTTACGCAAAAAACAGATTTTGATCATTTTCATGACTCCTCCGTAACTTCTTTATTTATGAAAATATTCAAATAAGAATTTCACATTCTTATGGCAGTTTTTCAATGAGATTTCGAAAAAAATATGAAATTCATACCAACTCTTCTAGAATTTGAATTATCAGTACCAACTTTCATTTTTCAAATGTAGGTCAAAGCTCACTATAACTTAGTTATGAATAACTTTTTTTTCTCTTACAGATGATATGTCACAGTAATAGTTTTTTGCTGATACAAAAACAAGAACTATTTTGAAGTCGCCATCTTGAATTTATAAATTTTAACAAAAAATTCATGATCTCTGACCTCAAAAACCCCACATACCAATTTTGAATAGAATCGGACCATAATCACAAATCTCGTCCGCGATATTGGAGGAGCCACCATTTTTTATTTTTTATTTCAATAAAAATTTCATAGTGCATGGAATTATGAACATCTGCCAAATTTCAAGTTATTAGGACCGCAGAAGTGGGTCAAATTAACTTGCAAGAGACATGAAAATGATCAAAATTTGTTATTTGCGTATGAAACAAAAATGAATAGATTTTATCAAAATATTTTTTCACATTTTAGTTGGCCTTGATAAACTCCACATTTGGTGTCATTCAACCGACCTCGTATCTCTTACCATTAAAAAGATACCTATGGTGAGGATGGTAAGTGGGACACACTGTATATGTATTGAATTTAAAATTACGTCAAGATTCATTTCCATGCCCGAAACTTGTTGAAACATTTTCCGAATCCTTTTGCGTTCTCTATCTAGCTTTTGAGGGGGTCAGGGGGAGTGAAATTCGACGGTCAGATATTTTCCTCTATTTTTATAGATTTTTTCGATTTTAATTTCGCGGGTTTTCCAACTTTTTTTGCCTCCCCTGCCTAATTTTTTTTCGTTGTAATTTTTAACGCCCAAATCCGTCAAGAAAATTTCCGAAACCCTACGCGTTCTCTATCTAGGTTTTGAGGGACGGGGAGACAATTTCTTCGATATTAGCGTAAAACATGTAAAATTTCAATTCCATAGGATTCAATTCAACTTGCATGTTGACAAATCTTAACTGAGGTTGCAGAAACGGTTTAAACTTTAAAGTTACCTGTAGTGGGGTGAATTTTGTATTTATGAAATGAAGAGCACATGGGGAAAACGATGAAAGTTTATTTTTTTACCAAGTTTATTTGTATATTCCCCCTTAAAAAGCTGCATTAAAAAATACACTTAACTCTCGTTGATACCCTCGCAAATTTCGCAATTTTTCTGCGAACGGATAATAATTTTAATTAAAAATATAATATATAATGCACAAGAGTTTATACAAACAACTGCTTTCCTGGCTATAACGCCACGCCGGGCCGGGCATTGAATTACAGTTAACAGGGAGCTGTTTGGTAGTGTTAAAGTTGGCCTATTGCTGTATTCGTTTTGACAGAATCAAAACAAATTTAAAGAACTATTGTAACTGATGATGTCAGTTATTTCAGATGAAACGTCATTAAAATAGCAAGTGTGATATACACAAAATTTGGATTTTCAACGATTTATCAAAATTTGTAATGAGAGTGGCCCGTTAAAAAAAACTTCATGATGGCCGTGAAGACACAAAACATCGTTTCATGGATTTATGTATACATGATTATAGTATTTTTTAAATAAACATCCTGTGCATTAAAAACAAAAATAGCATTTTGATTTGATTCAAAACAAACAGCTGTACTGTGATGTATGTCAGAGAAGAGGAAAGGGAATAATACGAAAATATATAGAAAATATTTTTATTTTCTCTGAGAAGGCATTATCCGTCAAAACTATTACTATGTAGTAATGAAATGACGTCTTTCGAACTAGAGAAAATCAACGATAATTTTGTACATAACTAGTAAAGGGAAAATCTATATTTACAGAAAAAAAGGAAAAACAAAAGCCACTTTAAAAATCAAAAACAATTTGTGGAATAAATGTTATCAACAAAAATTACAGAAAACTTTTTCCGAATATAATGTAAAATGCTGCAATTAATATGACCCATAATACAAAGGATATAATGACAGAGATTTTTACTGTTTCTCGTACATAAATTGAGAATAGTTTAACAAGAAAAATTAATAAATTAACAGAGTTATAACAAACTGACATATTTTTTCAATATAACTATTTTGAAAAAACATTTTTCTACCTATAAAATATATACAATATCATAAAAGCTGTGTTACAGAAATTATAAAATTACTATACACAAAATATATACCCTGAATTTATGGATGTTATTTTAATATTTAAGGAAAATTCATGACAAAAATAGTTTGTTGACTCGAGGAACAAAAAGGGAAGCAGTAAGATGGACAAGAAAAAACACATGAAAATGCCTTATTCATCAAGTTTGAAACGATTTAGCTCCATCCTTACATGAAACTCGGACAATTAATTTATTCAAAGGCACTTCCAATGACCACTGTTTTTCACAAAAAACAATTTCAATCAAAAGGTTACTTACATTAACTCTAGAGAGACTAGTCATGGCCAATACGAGATATAATAATATGTAATTCAATTTCAATCATGAATGTGGCTGGATCAGATTAAATTTAGTTGGAAGTATTTTATATAAATTGCCATATTTATTTAATGAGATTCACAATTTTCAATTGGAAAGGTAGCTTTTCAGACACCAAACGTTAAAATCTCGAAGATTTTTTGGCACCATGAAACTATCCACATACCTGCAGTTGAAGCTTCAAAATGTAAGTATTTATAACGTAGAATCAATATTATACAATGGCATCCCCAAAGCACACACAAATAAACGACATCCTGTATCCAACAATTTATTATTAAAGCGTGTAATATTACGAATTGCCCAACTATTATGTTGACTACAAAAATAAACAAAATTTTTGGTGCAAATTCCTTTCAATTTTTTGGTAACACCTAAAAAATTGTTCAAAATAATACAAGTATTGTAAAAATAAAATAACGTTCAATACTATCGAGTAAAAAAACGTCAAAATAAAATTAATATCTTGGCACAAATTGATTACCTACATTTTTTATTTTGAGGAGGTATCCATGTCCAAAATAATTGTTTTAAAGTGGCTATGAATACAAACGAATGTTTGACATAAGTGCTCGACATATTTGCTAAATATTTACTGCGTAGTTGTTGCTATTGCTAATTTTGTTACTGTTCAATAATAAGTATTATTTAAATAATATTAATATGCTTACAAAAGAAAAAATTGAGATTATTTTTTTGATTAGAGAGAGAACATATTCCAAGCTGTCAGGTTGCGGACATTTTTAATGCCTGGAATCCTGAATGTCAATCATACCTCAGTAACAGGTTTTTTTTCAAATTGTGAAAGGCTTTCGCGGCCATCGTTGAATGAATGATGGTTTTTCGGGTTTTTAGGCCGACGTTTATTTAGAGAAAATCTCGACGTTTCGCCAACACGTTTGACAAACAAGTAGTGTTCAGTGATCGAAACTGTAAACATTTCTCTTGAAAATGCCAACCACTCGTGTTGGCGAAACGACGAGATTTTCTCTAAATAAACGTCGGCCTAAAAACCCGAAAAACCATCATTCATTCAGGTTTTTTTTCATTCGGACAGATTAACATAGAAACAGGCATGAATTCGAAACACCTAGTAGACTACTGAACCTGATGAAAAATACAGGCCTATTTAACTAGGAACCACTTAGAATAATAAAATAGACCCCAGCTGGTCTCCAGTGCTAAGGGAAACCTCACCGGTAAACCCGGTATCTCGCTTGTCAGTCTTTAACCAACCAATCAACACGTATTTTAAATAAATTTAAGGAGTCAGGCAGTATTAGCAACCATTAAAAAAAATCTCACACGGCTGCAAGAGTATCTCTTTACCACTGTACAAAAAATCTTTAAAATAATAAATTCAAAGCCTTCAAACCAAAATTCATAAAAGGAAAGGGATTTTATTTCAAGATTTGAGTTTTCCGCATCAAGGAGAATACAAATAAAATTCTTTTTATGGGCTGATGAATCAACATTTATAGAGTAAGTTCTCAGAACTGTAGGTGGTGGGCAATAGAAAACCCTCATTTCACTGGAGAGTGCAGGGACCAATATTCGTATAAGATAAATGTCTTATAAAACCTTACTGCCAAACTATACAGGGTGTTCCATCTCAGACGAGCCACCCCGTATATTTCTTATCCCATAATGAGTGGAAAAATTTCCCGAAACATGTCGAATCATTTTGTTTGGGGGACATCTGTTGACGTATATTTGAGGCTTGTACGAGCAACCCCCCATTAGGGGGCACTTCAACCCCTCAAAATTGAATAGGGGAGAGGGTTGAGTGATAATTCATTTGAAAGGTGTTGGAAGCCCCTTTACAACGGTGAAAAACGTAAATTTGATGAACTGTTTTCGCCAACAATTTATTTTTTCTACAACCACACTCCAAAACATGCCTTTCTGCATAGTTTTACGTTCGCAAACATGATTATTTCTCACAATAATTGAAATTTGACATTAGTGTGCCGCAAAGTGACATTTCTGTGCCACAAAGTGACATTTCTGTGCCAAAATTTTTCAGTACCTAATTTCTAAGCAATACAGTTTTCGTGACAGCAAGGTGAAAGTATATTTTGAAAATTCTGCATTTCGAAGGGATATTCGATCAGGCAACTTAAGAATGAATAGACAAAGTCTATTGGTTTATATAATATGAGGAAAATTGTCGTACAAATTCATAATATTCTGAACAAAAATCATAGACATCACTACTGCTGTCTCAAATACCCACATACACACTATCCATTGCTAGGCAACGGAGCAACATCTATCGAATCATTTGAATGTCAACAAACGTCAAGCATAAAATATTCGTAAAATATTCTTGTCCCGTCATTTTTTAATGAGATTGAACTAAAATGGATAGCGACAGTTCTGAAATTGAAAATACTTCGCCAGAACTAAGAGAACAAGTTAATTCATTGTCATTGAATTTACTACCTTCAACTTCAAGAGGAAAATATAAGAATGAGTCACTGACATTTCATTCCGTCTTATAGTATAGTATTATTTTTAGCAAAAAGGGTGTTGTAGAAAAAGTATAGTGTGTAACACGAGCAGAAATGCAATTTCTCACTCGTTTGAATTGCAGCACTCGCTTGCGCTCGTGCCGCAACTTTTTCAACCTCGTGAGAAATTAGCACTTTTCTGCACTTGTTGCACAATATACTATTGTAGCTCGAATGAGCCACCTTGAATATTTTGGTTAGTTTTACCATGTTTATGAAGCCCTTTTTACAAACTTAAAAATCTTCAACAAATCACATTCTTAAAAAAAATTAATTGTTTTAGAATGCTTACAATCAAAAAAATCAAATCTGCGTTGTTAAATCAAATGTGCAAATTGTCATCTAGTGACTTCCATACAATAATACATTCTTCTCTCAAACTAATAAATAAAAAAACAACAAAACATTTCCTTATGTTGCCTTCATTTTTTTGTTCTTAGAAGGTATTTATCTGGTTTTAACGTTAAATCAATCTGTTGAGTTACTACTTTGCTGATTTGTTTAAAATTACAAAAAATATGGTGTACACTTTGCAAGAACGTGTTGAGCTGATTAGCCTTTATTACCAAAATCAAAATTGTGCCCGAGCGGATGCAAGGATATTTAACCAAAACCATCCTGAACGTATCGTTCGCCTAAGTACGTAATGGAATTGATATCAAAATTTGTGGAGACGGGTTCAGTAATGGATAAAAAAGGGCACCCATTGGAATTGTGAATGATGAAGGAGCAGCTGTGGCGGTATTGGGACAAGTCCAACTTATGCCAAACACGCAATCTGTACGACAACTGTCTGCAGCTTCCGGTATTAGCCAATCTAACGTTTTCAGAATTTTACATAAACACAAGTTCCATCCGTACAAAATTAAATTAATTCATGAATTAAATGATGATGATTGGAAGGCAAGAGTTTTGCGAAATTATGGCCGAGCGTATCAACCATAACCCAAATTTCTTGTACAACGTTTGATTTTCTGACAAATGCACTTTTTTACTTAATGGAGAGGTTAACCGGCATAATTGTAGAATTTGGAGCGATACAAATCCTCATGTATTTCGAGAAGCTCACACTCAACATCCGGAAAAGCTAAACGTTTGGGTAGGAATTTTGGGAGACCACCTAATTGGACCTCTGTTTATTCCTGGGAATTTAAATGGCGAAATTTATCTTGAAATGCTGGAAAATGCGATTGATCCGTTAATAACTGAACAATTAGAGCACGATCCTCTACTACTTGACCAACAATTGCATTTCCAACAAGACGGAGCTCCTCCTCACTACGTCGCATCAGTTCGCCAATACCTCAATTTGCAATACCCCGGTCGTTGGATTGGAAGAAATCCTATTGAGTGGCCTGCCCGATCTCCTGACCTGAACCCTCTGGACTTCTTCTTATGGGTACATCTTAAGTCCAAGATTTTTGTGACTCAGCCTGAAAATTTGGACGAACTACGCCAACGAATTGTAAATGAGTGTCGTCAAATAACTCCAATTATGCTGAACCATGTTAGAGACGGTTTTCAGTCAAGATTGTATTATTGTATGGAAGTCAATGGAGGACAATTTGAACATTTGATTTAAACACGCAGATTTGATGTTTTTGATTGTGAGCATGATAAAACAATAACATTTTTTTAAGAATGTGATTTTTTGAAGATTGTTTAAGTTTGTAAAAAGGGCTTAATAAACATGAGCTTGTAAAAATAACCAAAATATTCAAGGAGGCTCATTCGAGCTACAAAATAGATTTTTGGCGAAAACGGTTCATCAAATTTACGTTTTTCATACACCGTTGTAAAGAGGCTTCCAAGACCTTTCAAATGAAGTATCACTCAACCCTCTCCCCTATTCCCCTATTTTAAGAAGCGCCCCCTATTAGGGGGTTGCTCGTTCAATCCTCAAATATACGTCAAAAGATGTCCTTTAAACAAAATCATTCGACGTGTTTCGGGAAATTTTTCCACTCGCTATGGGATAAGAAATATACGGGGTGGCTCGTCTGAGATGGAACACCATGTATTTGCAATTTTTACGACAAGATTTATTACCAATTTTAAATCAAAAGCCGCGCAGACAAAGAGAAAGAATTTGATATAAGTTAAATGGGGCACTGTTCATTGTAGTGCAACAATAAGACAATTTTGAATGAAACATTCAATGGAAAAGTTATTGGCCGTTACTCATAGTATCCCATGCCAGCACGCTCACCAGACTTAACCCCAATAGATTTCTTCTTTTAGGGTTCATTGAAGAACGACGAAGTTCACGAACATCGTCCTTCTGGGGATAGAAATCATTTAAAAACCGTGATAGCTAATTGTGTGAGGGCCATAATACCGGAGCATATTTCGAACGCAGTCAACGATGTTGTAAGAAGAGCTGAACTGTGCATGTTGCGGGTAGAATATCATACTGAGATGTAAAATAGTGATAGGTATACTTATTTGGCAACCATATCAATCATCAATCAATTTGTGCAAAGATATTAATTTTATTTTGATCTTTTCTTACTCGATATTATTGAACATAATTTTTTTGTTATGATTCTGTATTATTTTGAGTACTTTTAGGTGTTAACAAAAATTAAAAAGGAATTTGCGCAAAAAATTAAGAAGTTTATTTTACTTCAATAAAAATTACCGTAGATAACATAATAGTTGTTTACAGTGTGTCATTTATTTATCTATAGTAAATTTGGAAACATAAGTATTTCTCATTCCAGCTGAATCTCAGTGTTTTCGTGAATTAATAAATTATTTGCAAGATTGCGTTGGTACAGCTGATTCATTTTCATGTCAGTCAGAATAATGATCTAAATTCGATATACGGCGTGTTCCAAAAAGTTTACAAATAGAAAACTTTTCATTATTGATTTCACAAAGTTATGTTAAGTCTTTGGTTTGTGAAAAAAACATTTTTTTCGAAAAGTAATCAGGAATAAAGTACACCTAATTTTTAAAATGTAGAATAAATTAATTGAGAATATTTCTTTGCTATTCAGATTTTCATCAACAGGCCACAGTATTTAGATATCCTGCAACAACGTTGGTGATACAAAAATATAAAAAAAAAACATAAGCAATGTATTCCTAAGTTATTGTTGTTATTAATCAATTCAATGAGGATATCTTTGATGACCACAAAACATTCTCAATAATAATAATCCAAGATCCCAGGGCTGTCAGACATTACTTATTTTTAAACGAACGAAATGTGTACGATTGAGTAGTGTTAGTATGTACTATGTTCGCATGTCTACCTGCTAGCTTGTCCAGATGACAATTCTTCAGATATTAGGGAATCAAGGTACGCAAAAACACTACTCACTTAGTTGAATTGCCAGTCTACAGAATTGTTTCTATAACCCATGGTGGATCAGTGGACAGAGTATCTAGCTACCACCCCGGAGCTCCGAATTCAAATCTCGTTGCAACAATTTTTTTTCTTTTTTTTTTAGCCATCTCGGTTGGAAACGGCTTCGACTCTGGTTCAGAAAGAAATTTAAAAGAAAACAGAATTTTGGTAAATAAAAGATTTTGTTAAGATTTCCTTATGAGTAAAATCCCAGACATAACTTATTTTTGAAAAGATGAAGACTTAGGTTCTGAGTGGTGTCTCATGTACTTTTAATACCCGTGTGGTTGTGGAGTTCGCTCTGTGACACCTGGGCAGGTATCAGGTGAGAAAGGTTACTAAAAATAAGGGTTACTTAACTTAAATTTGTGTGGCTGATTTTTATGTATAATTTGTTGAATATCACTCTGAAGTAATTTCAAAAGTGTCAGACGCTTAAAAGCTCCACAAATTACTTCAGAGTGATATTCTACAAAATACACATAAAAATCAGCCACACAAATTTAAGTTAAGTAACTCTTATTTTTAGTTACCTTTCTCACCTGGTACCTGCCCAGGTGTCACAGAGCGAACTCCACAAGCACGCAGGTATTAAAAATACATGAGACACCACTCAGAACCTAAGTCTTCATCTTTTCAAAAATAAGTTATGTCTGAAGGCCCTGGGATTTTACTCATAAGGAAATCTTAACAAAATCTTTTATTTACCAAAATTCTGTTTTATTTTAAATTTCTTTTTGAACAAAAATCCTCCTAGAGTCGAAGCCGTTTCCAACCGAGATGGCTAACCCTAGTGTGATGCGTATGCTGGGTTTAAAAAAGAAAAAAAAATTGTTGCAGACGAGATTTGAACTCGGAGCTCCGGGGTGGTAGCTAGATACTCTGTCCACTGATCCACCATGGGTTATAGAAACAATTCTGTATACTGGCAATTCAACTAAGTGAGTAATGTTTTTACGTACGTTGATTCCCTAATATCTGAAGAATGGTCATCAGGACAAGCTAGCAGGTAGGCATGCGAACATAGTACATACTAACACTACTCAATCGTACACATTTCGTTCGTTTAAAAATAAGTAACGTCTGACGGCCCTGGGATCTTGATCTATAAGGAGTTTCTAGATAAGCACCAACTTTTACCATGAATAGTTTTTGTCTATTAAAAAAAGTTTTCCATTTGTTGCACACTTTTTGGGACATGTAGTTTTTGGAAAGTTGCCAAAAATGAGCTGTTACAATCAGATTATGAAATTTAGGCTAGTACGAAATTTATACTATCAAATAATTGGACCAATCGAAATACCAGTTCAACTGACTTCTTGCATGTGAATCGATTTAGTTGCCAACAATTTTTAAATGGTAATGACACTAAATACTCCCACCACTTCCGCGTAACTTTTACCTGACATGAAAAAATAAACAAAATTGTATAAATTTTAAAAATACTTCAATTCTTTTTCATTTGTTTTTCAAATATTTTATGTAGGATACTCTCGGATCAGAGAATAACAGGGCACATAAGAAAGTCAACTAGCGGTGAAAAGTT
This sequence comes from Chrysolina oricalcia, assembly GCA_944452925.2. Taxonomy (NCBI): domain Eukaryota; kingdom Metazoa; phylum Arthropoda; class Insecta; order Coleoptera; family Chrysomelidae; genus Chrysolina; species Chrysolina oricalcia. The sequence continues at coordinate 1,174,952 of OX101810.2, forward strand.
GAAGGGGTTTGTTAAACAAACTGATAGGGCACTAGGAAGAGTGAAAATATAGATCTATAGACATTAATTCCACTTAATTATTGAAATGTTCATTGGTTTTTTTAAAGGTTGGTCGATTTATATAATAATAGATCAATAAATAAGTCAGTTTTGAATCATAACAATTCTGATCATTGAGAAAACTCGAGGTTTTCTGTAAAAAACAACATTTCTAATTGAAACAAAATTCCTTTTGTTAAAAACACAACAAGATAAAAATAAGAGGCTCTTTTCACACAAAATAAAAGATGCAAACGGCCTATACTACTTTCCGGTTTTCGCCACATCAAAAGCGCTTTGTGTAATTTTTTAAACAAGAAAAAGAGAAAAAACTTACAACTTCTTTGTTTTTTTTTTTGAGGAAATCTCAAAAATTATCGGAGGAATCGTTTTTTAGTCGATAGAGAATTGAAAAAATGATTTTTCATATGACCAGATCGGTTCACTTTTCAAATATTCATAATTTTTATAAATCTGACGATGGACGAACAATATTGCGGAAACTGATAGATAAATAACATGTGGTTCAACTGTGCCCAAGATGGTTTGTGTCCTATGTGTAGTTTTTACACAATCGCACTATAAAAAATTTACGGGCAAATCTTTCTAAGTGCGCCGCCGATTTAAGTGCAAGTGATACCTCACAAACTGAAAGACTGTGGCGCTACTATCCGCATGCAAAATGTTGTCATGCAAGGGTTTCGTTGTCCCTAACTTTCAAGGTTTGTTGTTCATTATTAGTTGATGAAAAAATTTTAATGTGTCGGTAAAGATCTAATCTATGTTCCCTTCTTCTCGCTTTTTCAAAATTTGATTTAGTTCTTTTCAAAATTTGATTTAGTTCTTTTCAAAAAAAAAAAAACAAAAATGGGAAACATCATAAAAAACATGGAATTTGGCGATATTTTTCATAAAAATCTGAATCAAATTTTGAAAAAGTGAGAAAAAGGGAACATAGATAACATCTTTTGATATATATGGAATCCAATAATTTCATTAACCAATGCCAATTTGGGTTCAGAAAAAAATGTAGTACAACCCATGCAGTGTTCAGGATAGTGACTGACAGTGGAAGGTCTGGAGAGTGGCAAAAGTGTATCAGTTACATTGTGTGATCTCTCCAAGGCCTTCGACTGTGTCTCTCACGAAATACTGATCGAAAAGCTGACGTATTTTGGAATCAGGGGTTTGCCGCTCGACTCCTTCAGATCATATTTGAGTAATCGAAAACAATGTGTGAGAATCAATAATTCATCACTGATTATAGAGCTGTCATACATGGAGTACCGCAAGGCTCTGTATTAGGACCTCTCTTATTCATTATTTATGCGAATGACTTGTTTCACAATATGTATCCGAAGACTTGCGATTGCTTTTGCGGATGACACAACTTTGGTTGATGCTAGCACGATTTGAAGATAACCAGTCTTATAACTACTACTCGAGCTGGGAAATGGTTTACTTCCAATAATTTGAAACTTAACAACGATAAAACACAGAATCTCATCATCTCAACGAACAGTAACATTGCTCAAGGTCATAGTGTGAAGCTGCTTGGATTAGTCATCGATGATAAACTAAATTGATCCTGTCAAGCTCCATATTCGTGCTACGCAATTTGAGTAAACAGTTATCCATAGAAACTATGAGGTCATGTTATTTAGCTTTGTTTCATTCTCATCTCAGTTACGGTACGTTGCTGTGGGGTAACTCTTGTCATACTAGCATTATTTTCCGTTAGCAAAAACGAGCTATCAGGATCGTAGCCGGTGCTGGTTTCAGAGACCACTGCAAAGAAATTTTCAAAACTTTAAATACAATGCCCCTTCCATCATTATATATTTTTGTTTCATTAATAGAAATCAATAAAAACAAAGCCAACCTAGAGACCAATGCAGATGTCCATAACTATTTGACAAGGAATGCTGATCATTTGAGATTACCCTTATAGACCGTCAGATAATGACAGATTTAGGTGCCCCATTTTCACATACAAGCCTCGAATAGAGTTGAAAAGTAAGTCGATGTTGAGTAAAATTAAGAGGCCATGAGCGCAATTATATTTGTGGCGCTTTTAAGGGTAAAAGAGTCAATTGATAACTCGAAAATGGTTCGTCGTATCGATTCCCAACAAGGACATGATTCTAGAGGACATTCAATTCTAGGTACGTGCTGTAATGGAAATTGAAATTTCAATCCACTTTTTCACAAAAAAAATATCAAAAATGTCCCAAAAATGCAGTTACTTTGAAGCAAGTTTTTGGGTAGATGAACAAATAATTTCAAAAAAACATTACAGCACGTACATAGATCAACGTTTTAACTTTCCTCTGATACCAAATTTGTATCGATTGGATGAAGATTGCTTCAAGTTTTGATGAAAGAGAAATATCATTGCAGCTTCCTCGATTATCTGTAAAAAGCATCGTGAGGTGCTGCCGCAGACGTAGGTACATAGAATCGAACGTCCTCTAGAAGCCTGTCTTTGTTTGGAATCGATACGACTGACCGTTTTTGAGTTATCGGCTCTTTTACCAAAAAAACCGTCCCAATTATGATCGCGCTCATGGCCTCTTAAGGGAAATTTACGAGTGGCTCGTGGGGAAAACATAGGGAAAAATCAAAAAGAATTTCCATTAAATTTTCCGACGACAAAATCTACTTTTCCATTCACGCCACTCAAGCCATTATGTTTTTCGGTCTAGTGACGATGTAGGTTTTCATAGTTTCGATGGGCTTGCGTGGGAAAACCTGTTAAAACCTCGATTTTTCTTTACAAGATTACAGCCTCATTTTAACCCTTTAGCCACCTTCAACACTCAAGCCTTTGATCTTCTGAAGCCAGGTTATATTAATTAATGATTAGGTGAACACGGCTCGCGTTAAAATATGGAAAATCGAATTTTCCATATGTTATCCCCAGGAGCCACTTGTAAATTTCCCTCCATTTTACTCAACATCGATGTAATTCTCAACCCTATTCGAGGCTTGTATGTGAAAATGGGGCACCTAAATCTGTCACTATCTGACGGTCTATTAATACAGGCTCACAAAATCGACAAAAATTCTCTAGATCTGAATTTATTCAATTTCTTAAGTAGAAGTATCAAATCATTAAATAATATTGGAAAATTCAAATCCACAATCAAAAGAAATATTTTAACTCATTGTTTTTATACAGGTGAAGAATATTTCCACACACCATTTTTTGAATTTGAATGACAAAATTTTCAAGGAAACTGCTATAAAATCTCGTACTGAACATTGGTTCACATCTAATAACCTTATCTTGAATATTGGGAAAACACAAAATATCATATTTTCTACCAACCATTCCTCTCATACTGGACAGAGTGTGAAACTACTGGGAATAACTCTTGATGAGAAGCTGACCTGGTCTCACCATGTTGACACATTAGGAAAAAAACTGTCTAGTACAATTTTCATGTTACGTCAACTAAAACCCATCTGTAATAAATTCACGCTGAAAACGGTATTCGCATTGTTCCATTCCCAGATAAGCTATGGAGTAATCCTTTGGGGCCACTCAAGTGCCGCCACCAAAATCTTCAAACAGCAAAAAAGAGCTATAAGAATCATAGCAAATGTGGGATACAGAGAACATTGCCAGCCATGGTTCATCAAATTAGGCGTCATGCCGTTGCCCACGTTGTTCATATACTACATATTACAGGAGATACACAAACAAACTGATTATATCACCAAGCAGGGTGACCTTCATAAATATAATACAAGAAATCCAACATTCATTAGAAACCCTCCCTATCGACTAGATAGATCAAAAAAGAACTCACTAAATTACAATATATATATATATATATATATATATATATATATATATATATATATATATATATATATATATATATATATATATATATATATATATATATATATATATATATATATATATATATATATATATATAACATTCTACCAGACGAAATAAAAAACCTCAATTTCTATAGCTTTAAAAAAACTATTAAAAAACATCTTTTGACACACAAAGTAAATGAGTTAAGAAATCCAACATTCATCAGAAACCCTCCCTATCGACTAGATAGATCAAAAAAGAACTCACTAAATTACAATATATATAACATTCTACCAGACGAAATAAAAAACCTCAATTTCTATAGCTTTAAAAAAACTATTAAAAAACATCTTTTGACACACAAAGTAAATGAGTTCCTGGGGGCTAACCATAGTAACATATGGCATAGGTCAGTGACTTGCCCTCATCCATGATTTTTATCATTTTTCATATATTTTTATTTGAAACATGTTTGATGTAATAAATTATATGTTTATGTTATATGCTGTATACATTGTACTAATATTTCTGTACCATTGCAAATATTTTTGAAATGTTTTAGGTATTTAATAAGTTTCTCAAATTTTATTTATATTTACTCTATAGTGCCTTACTGACTTGCTACAAATGTACCAATGTACGTAAAGTAGTCAAATAAACTAAACTAAGTATAGTACAACGTCCTCTTAAGGGAAATCATCTTATTCAAATTCTGTAAACGGCATTTGGAAGTAGAGATCAATATCTACAATTTATATATTTTGGATTTTTTCCTAAATGCTTCAAAGTGAACACGAAATCGCCCGAACTCAACTCGAGTTAACTTCAGAGCGACTTCGGGTGACATCAGACGCACTTTGAAGCGTTTTGATCAATTTTCAACACATTTCCCACCTCGCGATTGTGCAAAAACTACATATCGGACAGAAAACATCTTGGACACAGTTGAACCATATATTATTATCTATCAGCTATCGCAATATCGTTTGTCCAGCATCAGATTTATAAAAATTATAAATTTTTGAAAACTGGTCTCTTTTTCGAGTTTTTCCCGGATTTTCTCAGTGGAAAATGCACCAATTCGATCGTATGAAAATCCATTTTGTAGGTTTTATAAATGTCTACAAAAGTTCAATGACTGTAAAACGATTCCTTGAATAATCTTTGAGAAATTTCCAAAAAAACAAAAAAGTTTATTTTTGAAACCGAAAAAGTTATTTTTTTCAAAACTGCTTGTTTAAAAAATTCCACTAAGCGATTTTGCTGGGGCGAAAACTTTGGGTTCCATTAACAAACTATCTAATAAAAATTAGTATAAGTCATTTGCGTCTTTTATTTTGTGGGGGAAAAAACCTCTACAGCTTGGGTCTAAACCATTAAATTGAGATATGACCTTCATCTACCATTTCGATGCACCATTACAATAGGAGCTTTTTAGTAGTACTGGAGTTTTGCAAATTTCAATTTAACTATGTACAATAAAATTCAAATGTACTCAACATTTCAACATAAAATTAGAAAATAAAAAATTGGCTCCATAAAAATAAATTGAAATTTAATTGAAAAATCCCCTTTGCCACAAAATAGCCAACGGAATTGAACTGACTATACCTCCCATTGAATTATTATATACATTATAAATAAGATATCTCCTTCAACTATTTAAAATGTATTTTATATTAAAATGTCTTCAACGCTCCTTACCATTTCTTAGAATTGTGCTATTACTTTTCTATATAGTGAAATTACATCATATCTAAAAATTTTACACAAACAAAACAAAGATCTATTCAAAATAAAAATTCAAAACTGTTCTTTCAAAACCAAAGAAATGGCAACATAGTTCCTAAAAATATTTAATGGTATCAGAAGGAATATTCGAGAGAAAACAACGAAAATGGTTTGAAAATAGTACAATACAAAGTTGTTCATTGAAAGTTTGATTTTGTGGAAGAAATGCTTTAAAACTATGATAATTCGTGAAAAATACAAGTTTCGGAAATGTTATTGAAAACGAGTTTAATTTAATAGAGAAAAAAATGTTGATTGATCTTAATTGTTGATGTTGCATGAAATAATTTTTTCTGAAATTGTAACAGAAGTTTTCCTACTTTCCTATTTGAATAAAGATTATTATTTCTTAGCCTTGTGTAGAATTCCTTGAATTCACATTTTTAGACTAAAGTTTGAACATTAAATTAACTGATTGAATCTATTCATTGTAATTCAGACCAAGAACATTAGGAAGTAGAATTAAATATTCTATAAACGAATACAAAATAAACTTTAATAAGCCAAAACAAGTTTAGTACAAGGCACATATTTCTACACCATAATTGGTTCAACTTAATTGGGTATTAGTAAAGTCTCTGAATGAATTTTACTATATGTGAACAATGTGCATGTCCATTTTCATATACATTTATTTATAATAGTATACTTTTTTAATCTTTTACTGCAGTTGTCTCTGCCGAGATAACATGCTGTTCATACAGTGTTTTAATATGTTCGTATTTCGTCATCTTTCAAAAAAAACTTGTGTCTACATAATGACCGACGAAAAAGCATTAGCTGTTTTCTTCAAACTATCCTCACGTTAGTAAGTTGTTTTTTCTCATTTATTAGTGTTATTTGTACATCATTAATAACTTTTCAGATGTCTTTAGAATGAAAATGAAGTTTTTCGAAAGCTTGACAATGTAGTAAAGAGTTTTCCTACCAAAGGCATTTTTTTCTGTCTTCATCCCCAAGGATATTCTTCTACTTAGGTTGAGAATATCTGAGTTTAACTGGCTTTATTTATAGATGTATCTAACTTTTTTCCTTTCACTATGTCCAACTGTATTTAGACACTATTTCTGTAAACAATGTTTTAATAATATTTTTATTAACAATGTTTTAACGAAATAAAGAAGCTATTATTATTATTTTTTTGGATTGACGTAGCCGTTACTTGATGGAAATTCATAGTATATGACACTAGGGCCGATTTCACCAACTGATTCCTAAAGTTAGGAAATACCTAAATAGGATTTAGGAATACCAAAGTGCAATTTGTGGCTTCACCACACCTTAAGTAATGCTTAAGAGTGATAGGAAATACCTGTAATAGGTTTTTCCTATCACTTTTAAGCATTACTTAACGCTTGGTGAAACGCAGATTCCACTTGGGAATTTCTAAATTCGTTTTAGGTACTTCCTAACGTTAGGAATTAGTTGGTAAAATCGGCTATAAGGTAAACACGATTAAATTTCCACAGATTTATTGTCTACGCGACAAGATTCGATACACAGCATCTTTCTCAAGCGAATGTAATATATTAAATTATTCTACGTTGAACATTACCTAAATACCCTTTTCATCAATTGAGGTAATTAGGATCTACCTATAATATAATGAAAATAAAAAAAGACAATACAATGTAGGTACGTGTAAATCTCAAAACATATCTACTACTTAATTAGTTCAAAAGGTTTAACAAAGGGGAACTATTAAGGTCCAATTGATCATTTAGTAAACAATTCGAATTTTTCAATTTATTTTTAATTTATTAATAATTAATAAATTGAAAAATTCGAATTGTTTACTAAACGATCAATTGGACCTTAATAGTTCCCCTTTGTTAAACCTTTTCAACTAATCAAGTAGCAGATATGTTTTGAGCTTTACAGGTACCTACATTGTATTGTCAATTTTTATTTTTATTGTAGGTAGATCCTAATTACCCAATTGATAAAAAGGGTATTTAGGTAATGTTCAACGTAGAATAATTTAATGTATTACATTCGCTTGAGAAAGATACTGTGTATCGAAACATGTCGCGTAGACAATAAATCTGTGGAAATTTAATATCGTGTTTACCTTAGTGTCATATATTATTATTATTTCACATTATATGCCAGCGATGAGGTGGCGAAAGGTCGAACTACTTTCGCATACATTGTACCAACATAGGAACAGAATATTCACCATATATTTGGTGCAAAGTATCATGATGATTATTTCATTCACACATGGCTGCACCAATAAAATTTTGTGATTGAAGTCACATGATGTGTGATATGAGCCGGCTATTTGGGTAAACACGCGGATATTTAGGTAAACAAGCGGCTCTCTTTTGTTTGTATAAGTGTCAAAAATTTGACATAACTCTGTAAAATTGAAATGTCTTGTTTTGAGTTATCTTCTACTACAGAATGGTTGTTAGAATATGGGTTGAATTAAATGTTGAAACGTCTATGAACGAGTATATTGATAATTTTATGCTGTTCATGAAATAATCTTCTTGAATATCACTCGACCATGACAAACAGCGACTATTATATTCTTTAATACTTGTATTTTGTTACATTTGAATTCGACTATATGACCTTCGAGCTAAAGCTCTCGGGAGTTATTCATGTTCATATTGTCTCATCAAATTGACAAAATACAAGATACTCTCGACAGAATTATGAAGAAAATGATAGTCGACTATTTGTCATTGATATTACCTACGAATATTTTGTTAATTTGGCACAACCTACGTGAAAGTGGTTCAACCTTAGCACTGACTCTAATGTTTCCAATAGACTAAGGAATATCTTTCATTTTTTATAATGTTTATACAAAGCCAATCTATTTTCATAAAGATCAAAGAATACTATTCATAAGCATAAATCTTTGCTGGTATACACATAAGGGTATATTATTCTTCAGTACATTTTTCTTGTATACCATGAAACATCTTCAGAAAGCTGTTTTCATTTTCAATAATTTTTAAAAACATAAAATAAAGCCTGATTTTAATGCATTCAATACCTTAACTTTATTTGAAATATTTTTCGTTTATTACTTGATTCTGCTTATATCCCAAATTCAAAATAGACAAATTATTCAAGTGCTTCAAGACTTTTACCAGTTTCTACTTGAAAAAACAAATCATTCAACTGAAAACTTATTATTACCTACCATCAGCTGATAAATCCTTGCAGTATCAATTTTTTTTAAACATTATGTTTGTTAATGGCTTATTTCATGAAGTTTTCAGGTTGATGCAGGTAATTCAGAAAGAAAGATGTGGCACATTTCTCAATTTTGACTAGCTGACTTTTCCTATACTGATATATTTTTTGTGAGACAATTCAATATACCAGGTGACTACGAAATCATTGGCCAAAGAGACGTTCCGTTGTTAAAGTTAGACTTTTGACATTTGGATCAAAGATTTAGTTCCTTAAAATCCAAATTTTACATGAAAAAACAATTGAATATCACTTCCGGTTTTATCGGAAACAGACCTAGGTCGGGAATTTTACATGGCCTGTAGATATTTTCACGCCATTCGATAGAGCAAAAAGTTTCCTTTTCAATGACATATCACAAGAGGACATTTGTTTTTGAAATGGCGGCGCAAGAGACATTTAAAAAACAATATGGCGACACTGTGACGTCATCAATCGAATTTTCGTCGAGCAACCTAATAAAATTGCAAATAAATATTTGTGTTCTGGTTTTGTGAAAAATGAAAGAACTATATTCAAATTCCACAAAACCAGAACACAAATATGTTAGTATCAAGTATGCAGGTAGATTCTCCGAGAATATTAAAAATTATCTGTCAAAATTCAATCTACAAACATCCTACACAACCAACGGGAATTAAGGAAACAGATTATTTAATGCCAAACCTAAATTAGACAAAATGAAGAGATCTGGTATTTATCGACTAGAATGTGGTGAATGCCCCGCCATGTATACAGGTCAAACTGGTAGAAATTTGATATAAGGTCCCATGGACATGTCATTTCTGAAAAAAAATCATTAATGTATGATCATCTTCAAAATTCGAAACATAAAATAGATAAAGATAATATAAAAATCCTCCATACATGCGAAAAAGGAAAAATGATAAATTTCTTGGAATCTATGGAAATAAACAAGTCAAAGAAAAATCCCAATCGTATTATCCTCCACAAACAATTTGATTCAAACAATAGCCCTCTCCTGAACCTATAACCCAATTCCCAAAACCTGCATTTATCAAATTATTTGTTATGTTCATTTATCATTGGTTTTAATTCTGAGAATCGATATACTGCTAATTAAGGTATATCCTAGGTATAGGCAATATAGGTATAAATACTCAGATTTGGATGTAATCTAGTTAGTTTTGAAAATGTTGTAATGACCGAAACTAGTCAACAAATAAAAAATTATCGTGGAAAATAGATTAAAAAAGTGTATCCTAATATTATTTTATAAATTGTTTTTTATGTTACATTAAATTTATTTTAAAGTGTCTGTGCGTGTATGTATTTTTATGACCCGACTCATGTTATTTCCATTAGATTTTATTTGACACACACTTTGTCAATGAGGATTAATTTTTTTCGACAATAAAGTATATTTTGATTGATTTAGGTGTAATGAAAATGGCAACCTTCAATGATTTTTTAATTGAAAATCAAAACAAGAGGTGTAGTGTTTCAATCATTTATCTGTAGATACTGACTTATACTTTGATGTTAATTTTAAAAAAGTTACATTTTCTATTAGAAATTTTCAAGAAAATTCAAAAGAAAGAATTTCATTTGAAAGGAATCCTGATTGGTGATGAATCAAAATTTTCAAATGTTTCATCAAAAACCAATCAAAGTGCTTCGTTTATTTGCTATTTTATAAGGTTGCTTGATGAAAATTCGATCGATGACGTCACAGTGTCGCCATATTGATTTTAGAAAAGATGTCTCCTGCGCCGCCATTTAGAATACAAATGTCCACTTGTGATATGTCATTGAAAATGAATTTTTTTGCTCTATCGAATGGCGTAAAAATATCTACATGGTTCTATTAATAATAATAATAACTTATAATTCTCGACCTAGGCCTATTTCCGGTAAAACCGGAAGTGGTTTTAAATTGTTTTTTTCATGGAAAATATGGGTTTTAGGGAACTATATCTTCGATCCAAATGTCAAAAGTCTAACTTAAAAAAAACAAGTGAATGATGCTTTGGCCAATGTTCTTCTTGTCACCTGGTATAGACTAGTCCAATAAGTATGCATTTGTCTTTGGTGTAGATCAAATACACATGTATATTTCTGTAACGTATAAATTGATTTGATTAGAATAAAATAAAAAGGAGGAATGTCTAAACATACACATTAGCAAAAAAACTCAATAGTGCTGGAATTGACACCAATAACTTAGGAAACAACTTGACTACAACTCTTCATATCGATCACTAGAAATTTATTATGTACAAGATGCGTGAAATATGGTATATAAAATCTGTAGCGTAATTGTTACTTTTCAACAAACCACGGCCCCTTCAACTTTTCAAGTTGCTCATCTATAACAATAGAGACTAGCACTTTAATCAATAATAACATATGGCAAAATTTTTAAAATTTCGCCATCATACGAGGGAACCTCGATAACCTCATGCCACTCTTTGAAAGATTTCTCACTATCAGGTACCTCATCCCCTGTCCGTTCTTCGATTTCACTCTTCACACCAGTTTCTGAAAAACTGTATCTGCTATAACTTTCACCGGAGAAGTTTTTCACGTCTTTTGGTATACTTTCTATATTTAAATTAGGCACTACATTCACATACAAACCGTTTTCTCGAATCTCTGGTCCAGGTTTTGGAGATCCTATACTAAAATTACCATTAACATTTGGTATATAAGTGTGGTGTAACCTCCGCACTCTGTCATCGGTTACACTATCTAGGTGATATTTTTTCCTTAAACTAAACTTAGCTTGACAATTGTGGTCTTCGATAAATTCAAATTTATTATCTATATCAGCTTCAGCGTCTTCCTCTACCGAAAAGTCCGATTTATTCTCTTTGAAGGTGCAAGTACATCTCGAATCTTCGTCTTCTAATAAAACAGACTTGTCTATAGGTGGGAGCTGTGCCAAGGCATCTTCTACACTCAGAGCAGTAATAAAATTTGGGTTTTCAGTCTCATGACTCTCTTCTTTTATTTCATTTTTAATTTCGTCATCTTCCTCTGCGTCGACAACATTAATTTCCTCTTCCTTTTTTAAAGAAAGATCTTGATTACTAAGCAGACTTTTGTCGTTAATCACAGAACCTGACTCTATAACTCTCTCGTTTTTCTCTAGCTTGTACTTGCTACGTTGCGAGTTTTTATTTCTATTTGCATTCGTATTAAGCTGCTGATCAATTATCGAAACTCTTTCTGTGAGCTTGGCTGCTTTTTCTATCAGATCTTCCTTAGGTTTCACAGCCAAACTATTCAAGACTGAACTAGAGTTCTTATTCTGTAAACTAGCAATCAATTCCTGGGTGGTTTTAACTTTGGAATTCCCCCTTGAAACCGCTAGTTTACTAGTAAAAGAACTCTCCGCTTCATCTAAGAGTTTTTTATGGTTTTTAGAACCTTTTTTCCTACCTCTTTTCTTGGGCATCTGCTGATCTACTGGCGGATCTTGTTTTTCTGGAATACTCGAATTTGAATCAGAATTAATAATGATCACACCTCTTTTTGGTTCCGTTTTCACTACGCCTATCACATCTTTGAAACTTGAGTTGGAATTATCCGAATAATCCAATTCAGACATACCACCATTCAATTTTACCCGTTTGGTAGCTGTATTGTCTAAGGGATCTTTAGCTGGGCGTTTTCTAGCTTTCACCTGGTTTAAATTCACATCTTGCTGTGAAGGCAGACTTGACGGTACTGCTGTAGTCTGCTGTAAAGGAGGACTCTGCTTCAACTGACCATTTGACTCGGGTAACACTGCATTTCTCCATTTCTTTACTAATTCTTTTGCTCTCTTTGATAAAGTTTCATTTGTAGTTTTACGCCTTAGTTCATTTATATATTTCCCCAATCTGGTGGTCTAAAAAAAATTGAGGTTCAATAAGAAAAACTATAGAGTTCAGATCAGTAGTATGTAGGTAGACCAATGTCACATGAGATACTGATTAGTAAGTAAAATTGGCATGTGAAGATAGTTCAGAAATGTAGAAAACTAGATAATAACAATAATAATGGCTTTTATTGACAGTAAATGAAATACAAACCTAGCAAGCGGCAGGATTCAATAGACGAATTAGAAATCTAATTCGCTTCTTGTTCTTCCATGAGAGTTTTGCTAACAAAGTTGGCTTGCATCCCCTGATGAAGCTAACTTTGTTAGTAAAAATGTTTGTCAATGAAATTAACAGTACTTTTCTACATTTATGAATTATATTCACACCATAGGTTCCAAATTTTCATTTACGTGCTTGAATGAAGATGAGATCAATATTCCAAAACTAAAGAAGCTATTAAGAAATATTATACATTGTAATTTATTTAAATTATGATATATTTATGTATAATTACCACACAAAAACTAACAAGCTTATTGACTTGTTTCCATCTTGTTGTTGGTCCTCACTTTTAAATAATTTTTCTTTCATTATTGAACAAGAATGCCTCCGAAACCTAAGTGACTTTGCTAATATACTGCGATAACAATCAAAATAATGCAAAACATAATATCAACTGGTCAGAGTGATTTCACTTGTTTACTTCTAGGTGAAAGAATTATAAATCCTATCCACAAAAGATTGTTTGAGTAAATCTTACCTCCAATAATTCTTTGGTAATAGCCACTTTGTCCAATAATGATATAATTTCAACAACTGCTGGCATATCGATGACCTAAAAAATTTATTAATAATTGATAGGAATATTTCAATATTTGGCATGGAACACGCTGTATGTTGGACTGAATAGACAGAAAAGTAAATCTTTGGAAATCATTCAGTATCCAGAGATTACTTGGCAGAGTAATAAGAAATGAATATTCAAAATTACTATTCATTTAAAACTTCCATCGGGAATATTCCACAAAGCAATATTAATGAAATATTCAACACTCTTTAATGTCTTCTTATGTAAAACAAGCACTTTGACGTTGCGAAATATATAACCAGTTTCGTGAAAAATTTCGCAAGAAAATCCAATTTGAAGGTAAAAATCGTTCAGAAATAAGAAATTTGCCGATACTTATGAAATATCAACGTTTATTTTGGTCCTATGGGCATATCGAATACAGTACAGTCCACCTGGTTTATGAAGACTAATGGTGTTCACAAATTTATTGAAATATCCTAAAACTCTTCATAATTCTTACATTGTAATTACTGTCCAGTGAACGTAGTAACCTTTGTGTTAATTCTGTTACGTTATTCTGCATTTAAAGTCGGTTTGTAACGTGAAAACCGAATATACGTTGATAGAACCTTTCGTAGTTCTTGTCCACAGCAATGGCGCACATACATTGCGCTTTGTGCAGTTCTCGGGTCCGCACTGTGAAACGAGAAACATGGAGCACACGAAACGACTGAGTGGGGATCGGCCGAACGAATCCCGACGAGATCTGCGCGTGCTCCCACGTAATTTACGTCTTTCAACGTGATAAAATCAAATTTCCCTAGATGACTCATCATTCTGATACCCCTCCCAAATTGATGAAATATTTTAATTGTATTTTTCAAGTATTTTTTGATCAAACATGAGATATACTCCGAGTGGGGACAATGCAGGCAAGCTTGATTCGAACTTTGAAGTTATACTCGAAACGTATAGTATTCGTATGAATTTAGAATTCTTAAGAATGTTTTCAATTTAACCTGCTAATGAATTAATAGTTTTTCTAGCTATTTCCTGCCGTTGTAGTGCATGACTGTCACGAACAATGCGGGAAATTTGAAAAACAAACTAAATTATAGTTCATGACTATTGATCGATTTGCAAACTATTCGTAGGAAAAGTGTATCATTCGTCATGCTGTTTGGAATATAAATATTGTCCTTTTGATCATTTCAATTTTGTCACTGAAGATTAGTAAAAGTATGAAACACCATTGATAATTTCTCATCGAGATGAAAGTGTTTTATAAAAGCACAACGGAGTTCAATTATAAGTTTAACTGTTTATTTTTCATTGAAATTACTTCATTACTGATTCATTAGGAAAAGGGGGACGTGATCATTATTGATTATCATGGAAGGGGTTTTATTATAATTTCAGACAGTATTTTTCAAGAAATAGAAACTACCCGACAAAAAACGAATGTCGAGTGTGATTTTGACGTAGTTATTTCTTGAAAGGTATTGACGTGACACATCTTGTCATTCTGCGAAAAGTTTACGCCATCTATAATTATTGAGATGAACTGATAGAAAGTATTTCAGTTCCTTCTGGCCGTAAGCGTTAGACAATTTGACTGTTTTCGTATTATTTTTGGGTAAAAGTTTGAGTTTTGTGACATTCTTTAGTGATTATAGTATCAGTATTAGATAACTTGAAATGGCGGCAGAAGTCAAAAGTTCCTTTTTCAGGCGTATTTGCTCAGTGCCCTAATACAGAATGCATAGAAAAGTGACTTTACATTATTTTGCAATCGAAAAGAAAGAGTTCTGTAAAAATTGGCGATGCCTGCGTAGATAAAAATGTCTGATAAACTTATGTCAACTTTCGATATCTTCAGCAATGTATTCAAATTTGAATGAGAATTCAGTTGTCAATTATGAAATTTGGCGGCTGATCACTACTATCTAGTTAAGCCTGATTCACATAATGGCAGCAGTGGCACTAAAGGCAGTGACTCCGCCCCTTTTGACGCTGTTATCCGAATGAGTGACATTGGGATGAAAATTTTCAACTAATTGCTTGTTAAAAGTAGTAGAAAGGAATCATAACAGCAATCTCGATTTCATGATAATTTTAAGGTTAGAAATGCGAACACTGCCAGATTTTACTGCAAAAAGTTTAAATGAATCAAACTTTCAGCAGCGTGACCTTGAATTTTCAGCGTCGTCTAAACATGTTTTCCATTGGTTATTTCATCAATAGAGGGGGGTGACGCCACTGCTACTGCCATTATGTGATTCAGAGTCAACCTTATGGGATTATAATTGGATCAAAATGGCTGCGACATGTAGATGGCGATAGTGAGCTCGCATCCAAGTCACGTCGTAACTTCAGTGATCTGGCCTCCAAGTCATGTCGTAACTTGATTGAAACAATGGGACAGCATTAAAATCAGTGTTTTTTGAAGGAACCTGCATTAAAATGACGTCAAAAATTCATTTGTAACTAATCACGCTAGATGACACTCGCGTACAGGCATTGACTATCTTACTTCTATATAAACAATGCTACCATACCGTTTCGAGCCTAAATTCTGATTGCCATCTAGCGGAAAACTTCCTCGTCACATGAAGTTTAATTTTTATACACTTCCACGTTATCAATAACCACACCACTAATAAGGCTAATAATTCAATTTTTGTTAAAAATGCATATTCATAGTTTCGATCGGCGTTACTAGTCGAAAGCAGAGGTTCTAAAGGCCTTCACAGACACACTTACATAGCACATAGCATGGGTACATAACGGAGTTTAGCCAACCAAAATGCCAGTAGCGTGGGATATTCGCTTTGCGATTGGCTGAATTTTGTTATGTCTTTATGCTATGCGCTATGAAAGTGTGTCTGTGATGGCCTTAATTTAAAATAAGTACAATAACTACGCCCTCTTCTGTCGTATGTCACAAATTAATATTCGCTGAGATCACAGAGCACAGCAGAATGGGTTCATATCCTTGCGAATATTGGCAATATTTTTGCGATTCGACACATTGGGCGAAAAAACTGCGGTGAATGATGAATCATTAGCCTGTAATTTTTCAGTATTTGAGGTTAGATATTATTACATTACTGAAAAATCACATGATTTACGGCAATTTTTGCGCCTGATGAGTTGAATCGCAAAAAATTGCAAATGTTCGCAAGGGTATGAGCCAGCCTTGAGTACATACCTACTCGATGTCACTCTAGGGCGAATTTTCACGCATATGATATCCGATATTCGAAATGATATTGAATTTCGTTTGATTTGATTATTTCTCATTTTCAATAAAATAGGACAAAATTAAAAGAATATTGGTTTCCATTTTGATTTAGAGTTAAAAACACTGAAATGAAATTATAATACGATGACTGGAATGCTCGTCAGGCTCACAGAACTCATACTTATATCTTATCTCATAAGATACAAGTATGAGTTCTGTGGTCAGGCTGCGCGACTGGATTTCTCATGGAGGCCACCATGTTTGTTTTGTGGTTCCTGACAGTGGCGGAGGAATCGAGATTGAGTTGATTTTAACATATAAAACTGATACAAAGAAGAGCTGTACTGCACTGGCGTGTTTACAAACCATAAATTGCGAAACTAATAACACGTACGTGCAGGTGAATATCTCTCTCGCACCTATATAAGTCAGCAATAAGGTATTTCGCTGCTAGATTGCATGTGCCTCCTTTCTTCATCTCCTAGAGTTATCACTTTATCCGGGTGCACAGAGGAACTAATAGCATTCCAGTCATCATATTATAATTTCATTTCAGTGGTTAAAAATCAGAAAATGGTAAAAGTTAGGTTAGAAAGCAGACGATTTTCGGAAAAGGTAAAAATATTTTAACTCGTACGAACGTACGTATGTTAGGGATGAAAATTGTCGCGACAAGAATTGAACCAATCAGAAAATTTTCGTGCTTTCGGATCGGATCGACGGATATCGAATGCATGAACATCCGCCCTAATGACTCTGACGTCTTCAAGTTATCTTGAGCAGCTTGACCAGTCTATTGATGAACAAACCTTAATGATTATCAGTTTGTGGACCAACAACCACCATGAGATTTGGATTGCCTAATTGAACATTGATTGCATTTGCCTATTCAATTTTTTTTAATTTGGAAAAATAAACTGGATGACGCCATCTGTAGTCACGTGATCTGAATATCCCATTTCTTTTTTATCTATGGTTGTATGCATCAAATTATTTGAAATTCATGACATTCCATTTCTATTATTCCCCTTGTCAATTGTCAGATCAGCCATTTTTAAATTTCTTCTGATTGGTTAAATTGAATGCAGATGCATAAACTGAGAAATTAACCGTTTTTAGTAGTGAACAAGTGGCGTGTTTGTTGTTGATGACTAATATATTTTTTGCGAACAATTAACAGAAGCAAACGAACTGAAATAATACTCCATTTATACCAATATGTCTTTTGCTCGAAGTTTGCAGGATGAGTTGAACGAACCCGAAGATTTCGACTCATCGTCAGGCTGTGAAATGTCTTTTGAACTGTCTAGTGACAATCTTGGCGAAAATATGCCATTTTCTAGCCCCAAAAGTATCCTCGGACCGAGAAAATTGGAATTTTCTAGATGTGAAAACAATAACAGAACACCTGGAGCAAAGAACCTTTCATTCAGCCCTCCTTACAAAAGGGTCAGAGCACTTAGGCTTTTCGACAGCCCTCTCACACCAAAAACTATCATTCAGAAGTCTTCGTCGGCCACTCCGGTGCCAAGAAGTAGACTTTTTGGCGACAAACCTAGGGCTGTGGCTAGTGCTTATGCAAAACGAGAAGAACGCCCTACGGCTAATGTGAATCCATTCACTCCAAATGGTAATCATAACTTCCTCACTCAATTCAAGCATTATCTGTTCAGTTAGTGTTATAAATGAATTTATAACAAATATTTCTTTAGGGATGATGATGTCAAAAAAACGCACAAGGTCAATTAGATCTCTACTGGGATCTCCAGATATAAAACCACCCCGATTTGACCTCAATGAAAGTGATGCGTCAGATGTGGAAATTGAACAGCCTACAAAACGAGTAGCTTTACAGGTATATTCCATTATCATTGTTACTTTTTTTAAATAAAACATTTATCTTACTGATATATAATTATTGTTCCAGGAGAATAATATATCTAGGTACCATCAGGAATTTTTAGAAATAGAACTTATAGGAAGAGGTCAATTTGGATCAGTTTACAAATGCGTTAATAGGTTAGATGGATGTGTTTATGCTGTCAAAAAATCTACCAAACCAGTGGCAGGAAGTGTGTTTGAAAAGACGGCCCTGAATGAAGTTTATGCTCATGCTGTTTTAGGTAATATAATTTTTGGATATATTATTTTTGAAGAAAAATTATCTTTATTATTTATACTGTACAGTGTAAAACCAAATTGGTAATATTTTAAAGAGAAACATTCTCAATTGAAAATTGAATCAATACATGACTCCTCTGGAAATGGAAAAAAAACCTACGATAAAATTGACGTTACTTTTTTGTAATATCTAACAGAAAACAACTACTTCCCCGGCAAAAGTATTTGTTTTCTGTTAGACATGTATTTATTTATTTATTTATTTATTTATTACAAAGTAGGGATACAAACAGACAAAATCCAACGAGTATACTCTTATTAGGTAATCAAATAGTGAGCTAATATAACTTACATAGTAAACATTATAACTGATACATTATTAAAATACAATATATGAACAATATAAACAATATGAACAATATATGAACGACACTATTAAAACGTTATCTATAGACTGAAAGTACGAGTGAATATTTATCTGGTCAACGAAAGCAGAACAAGGATTTCACGTGTTTCTTAAAATTTAAAAATGAAAGTCTGAAGATTGCGATTTCATTACAGTAGCTATTAAAAGTTCTGACCATTCTGCAAATAGGAGAGTTTAATCCTGAATTTGTTTTTCTAAAAGGTGTGGTAAAGGTTTCATGGCTTCTTAAATCTCTGCTAGGTGTACTTAAGGATATTTTGGACGATAGTCCTGGACAATCGATGCGGTTGTTGAATATTTTATATATCATTAGAAGGTCTGACATGCTTCTTCTATTGGTGAGAGACAACATGGAATACTTTCTGAGAATTGGACTGTAATTACTGTTTACTATTGGAATATCTGATTTACGAGCCAGTTGTTTCACAAATTTGCTCTGGATGTTTTCGATTCTCTGCTGATAAGTGACATATTGGGGACTCCAAACAATTGAAGCAAAATTCAATTTACTATATATGAATGTGTAATAAAGGTTCAAGAGAGTTTTGGCATTCGTGAAGTGTCTAGTGTTCCTTATTATGAATCCCAATAAGCGATTACAATTATTAACCATTTTTTCGATATGAGTCTTAAAAATCATTTTAGAGTCCATAATGACTCCAAGATCACGAATTTCGTTCACTGTTTTCATTATATGACCATCTATTCTGTACTGTTGGTCAATTATATTCCTATTTCTTGTGAAGGTTATTGTGAGGCATTTATCATAATTCAAAAACAAACTAGAATTTTTGCATATCTCAACAAATGAATCCAGATCCTCTTGTAGTTTGTTACAATCATCGAAATGTTTTATAGTACGATATACTTTCAGATCGTCGGCATATAATAAAAAATTTGAATTTTTGAAACTGTCACCAATATGGTTAATATAAATTATAAATAGTAATGGTCCCAAATGACTTCATTGAGGCACCCCTGAAGTTACCACAAAGGGGTCAGATTTGTAACCGTTAATCTCTGTGATTTGAGATCTTTGAGTAATATAAGACCATATCCACTTGCGAAGATACGAACCTATACCGACTTCAGAGAGTCTTTTAATGAGCAATACATGGTTGATTTTATCGAAGGCTTTACTGAAATCGGTGTATACTACGTCCACTTGCGTTTGATCATCCATTTGTTCTATGATGTGATCTATCTGTGAATTCTATTAAATTTGTGTCTATGGATCTCCCGGGGAAAAAGCCATGTTGTTGAGGAATAATCTTGTTCTTCGTGATATTTAGAATTCTTTCATGAACAATTTTCTCGAACATTTTTCCAAAGATACAGAGTTTGCTAATGGGTCTATAATTCTTTATATTGCTCCTGTTGCCCCCTTTAAGGAGAGGCATGATAGTGGAAGATTTCCATTTAGACGGGAATATCCCTGTGTGAAGTGACAAATTGAAAATGTGAAGAAGGGGTGATGTAAGATTAACCTTGCAATTTTTAATGAACGTATTGTTTCAATTTTCAATTGAGAATGTTTCTCTTTAAAACATGAATCCCTTCTAAGAGAGGTTATCTTGTACATGTATTGATTCAATTTTCAATTGAAAATGTTTCTCTTTAAAACATGAATCCCTTCCAAGAGAGGTTATCTTGTACGATGGAAAACAGCGACTAAATTCCAACTTTCAGTCGCTGATGATTCCACAACTGACTTTATGAACATCCTGTTTATATTTTCAATGAAATCAAATTGGTAATATTTTGTCTTATAAAATGTACACTGATTTTAACATTTTAAAAATTGTTTTCTACCAATGTGTGCTGGTAAATTATTATATATTTTGTGAGAACTTTCATAAATGTGTATGAAAGTTATCTATGTGTGTGTTAGGATGGATTTAGTCAACTTTGGCACAAGCATTATCATAAACATAACGGTAACATCAAAGGTTTTTAGCATAAACTTAACATTGTTGTATAAATGGCGCCATTGGATATAACAGATTCAACTTTTGCTTTTAACATATTTTTAAGCACAATTTTAAAATGATGTTGACTAAATGCGCCTTGAATTTCAATAATTTAGGTTTTCCTTTGACAAATCTTGACAATTTAGTTACAGTTACCCATATATTGAGTAAGAAAACTTATTTCCTGACTTTCATGGAACTGTCCTTGATTTTTAGAAGCAAGCAGATTTGTAAATCATGTTTAAATCAAATTCGAGGTACTTAAATATCTGTTCATTTGTTAGTAGTTCTTCATATGTCTGTTCTTATTTTTACATTTTGATCTATTTACATTGACGACATTTCTTAACAGTATGTTGGCATCCTGTTTCTGAAAGTGAATAAATAAATAAATAAATATTGATATGAAACATTTCTGAAAATTAAAAAAATAATAGAGAAATGCTTCTTTAGTCTTGGGACCAATCCTTTTTCATACTTTTTATATAAACTCTTTATCTGATTAAGATTTATCCGGATACATTAAAATGTTTGCTGATGATACCACAATAATATATGGTGGAAAAAAATCAAAGTGATACCAAAAATGGCATGTAAAGTGATCTAGAAAAAATATCATTATGGCTCATATGTCATAAATTGACATTAAGTTACGAAAAATCGTCATTTATGTCGGTTATTTCGGTTATTTGAAAGACCCGATCAAATTCAATAATGAATAAAAAAATTAGTGTTTGATGCAGAAATTCTTAGTACTTTTGATAGATTTCACCTTTAGTTGGAATTATTTTTAAAATTCGAAATTTGCTTCCTTTCAACTGTAAACTTATACAAACCAAGAATTCCCTATACAATTCGAAAATTTGTGCATTCATTCATCTTGTTAAGAATAACATGAAACTTAACATGAATTTATTTTCAATAAAATTTTCTATCCAGAATCAGTCATAAATTTACACTTCCAGAAATGTGCAAACATTTCAATCATTCCTGAATAGAGCCCTCTTCATTAAAGATGATAAGGTAAACAATTTTTTTTCTTTACAGGCAAACATCAGCATGTTGTTAGATATTACTCAGCATGGGCAGAAGATAATCACATGATCATACAAAACGAATATTGTAATGGTGGTTCTCTAGCAGACAAAATTGCCCAGGAAGCTCTCAGTGCCCAAGAACTTCGTACTCTATTACTCCATGTTGCCGAAGGCTTGCGATACATACACTCTGAAGGATTAGTTCACATGGACATCAAACCAGGAAACATATTCATATCTAAAGAGAAAAAAATCCATATAACAAACTATGATTCGACAGACGATGGGTTTGAAGACCTAGATGATACTTCACTTATGGAGGAGGAGATTACTTACAAGATAGGCGACTTAGGACATGTCACTAGCTTACAGAATCCTCAGGTGAGACCACAAATTTTTATACTTATCTAGACACTGACTAAAACAATTTTGGATATTTATATATTGATGAACATCAGTATGATAGCAGATTTTCTTTGGGTTTTTTCAAGAAAATATTTATGGACTTTGATTTTTTTATATCATCTGATAATTTGTTGTAAGTTTCTATAGAACTAGATATAGGATTGTTCTTGCCTTTATTTGAATGAATATTATTTAAATGGAAGTTATTTGCATTTCTGATTTTATAATCATGTAATTTCCATTTTTTTTTTAAACGGCTATTACTTTTTTGTATATTATTCGTTAGTTTATATGCAAATTTTGCTCTTTCAAGTTTTATTAGTTTATCTAATGTAAAAGTTTTAATATCGTTGTATAATTCTGAAGAAGGTGTATCCCAAGGTTTTTTAAAAATCACTTTCAGTGCTTTATTCATCAAACGATAAATTATACTTTTTTGGTTTTTGCTACAAGATCAATCAATCAATCAATCATCTTTATTTCTTCAGGTTTATACAAATAAACATAGAAATGCGTCAGATACGTCATAAAAATATACATTACAAATGTCCTTATAATATTACTAACATTAAAAGTAAAATTAACAATACAAACTCATGATGATGATGACCATATTGTTATGAAATATCTAATATGCGAGACAATATGGGCATTAAATATTTATGTTCTTCAGCTTAATTTGATATTTTATTCTTTATTTTTACTTTTAATTTTATTTTGTCTATATTTTTTTGTTTGATAATCACTTTTACCTATCAATATGATTTTATCTATATTGAATATGTTAATCCTTTTTATTATTTTTTATCAGTGATTTATGAAAGATTTGTTGAAATTGTTATTCATTTTTGTTAATTTTATATTTGTACAACTTCCTTATACCAGAACTTGTTCTGACTGGAAGGTATTTACACAAATAAATAAATAAATGTGCTTTCAATTCAAAAAAAAAATAAAAAATAAAAGCGATTATTATTATGTAAACAGTTTTTCCTAAATTGATAGATTCATCTCATCTATCCACTTTTCAAACAATTGAATATCTTTTTCAATATTACTTTCTAAAATTTTTGTATCTTTTGCCGAATAATAAAGAACAGTATCATCTGCAAAAGAAAATTGGAGCCAATACTGAACCTTGGGGAACTCCAATAATGGATTGTTTTTCAATACTTTTATTTTCATTAATAACAACATATTGAATGCGATTTTCAAAATAATTTTCAAAAAGTTTTTAAGAGTGTCCTCTCACTCCTAAATTATTCAAAAATTTTTGCAATATTTTATGATTTACTGTATCAAATGACTTTTGTCTCATATACACACAAAACCTGGATATTTTTTAATGCTTTTTAATTTGATGAGAAATTTGAGTAATACCTAATGAAACATTTTAGACCATAATCTTGCTGGCTGTGGCCAGGAAATTGCTAAACTATTTGCTGAACATTTCGCGTCAGTTCATTCTATAACATCTCATGATTTAAATTTCTCTTTGTATAAGCTGGAAAATCCCAAGTTTAAAATGAACAAGTTTTAAGAAAACGGCTAATTAAATTTTAGCCCATAATCCTGTTGGCTGTGGCTAGGAAATTGCTAAACCATTTGCTGAATATTTCGCGTCAGTTTATTATGTAACATCTTATGATTTAAATTTCTTTATGTACAAGCTGGAAAATCCAAAGTTTAAGATGAACAAAATTTTTTTAAAAGTGGCTATTTACATTTTAGCCCATAATCCTGTTGGCTGTGGCTAGGAAATTGCTAAACCATTTGCTGAATATTTCGCGTCAGTTTATTCTGTAACATCTTATGATTTAAATTTCTTTATGTACAAGCTGGAAAATCCAAAGTTGAAGATGAACAAAATTTTTTTAAAAGTGGCTAATTAAATTTTAGCCGATAATCTTGTTGTTTGTGGCTAGGAAATTGCTAAACTATTTGCTGAATATTTCACGTCAGTTTATTCTATAACATCTCATGATTTAAATTTCTCTATGTACAAGCTGGAAAATCTCAAGTTTAAAATGAGTAACAAGATTTAAAAAAACCGGCGAATTAAAATTACACATTTCATAAGACTGAACTAATTTTTGTGTCAGCTAAGATCTAGATGCAATATCCTTACAATAGAGTATATGTAATGCCTCTTATGGAGTCTCAAACATCTATACCTACATGTACAAACAAAAGCTGGATATTTTTGGAAGTTTTTTAATTTAAAGAGAAGTTTGAATAATACCTAATGAAATATTTTTAGACCATAATCTTGCTGGCTGTGACCAGGAAATTGCTAAACTATTTGCTGAATATTTCACGTCAGTTCATTCTATAACATCTCATGATTTAAATTTCTCTTTGTATAAGCTGGAAAATCCCAAGTATGAAATTAACAAATTTTTAAAAAACGGCTAATTAAATTTTAGCCCATAATCCTGTTGGCTGTGGCTAGGAAATTGCTAAACCATTTGCTGAATATTTCGCGTCAGTTTATTCTGTAACATCTTATGATTTAAATTTCTTTATGGACAAGCTGGAAAATCCCAAGTTTAAAATGAGCAACAAGATTTAAAAAAAAAGCGAATTTAAATTTTCACATTTCATAAGACTGAGCAAAATTTTTGTGTGAGCTAAGATCCAGAT
This sequence comes from Chrysolina oricalcia, assembly GCA_944452925.2. Taxonomy (NCBI): domain Eukaryota; kingdom Metazoa; phylum Arthropoda; class Insecta; order Coleoptera; family Chrysomelidae; genus Chrysolina; species Chrysolina oricalcia. The sequence continues at coordinate 1,200,297 of OX101810.2, forward strand.
GCAATATCCTTACAATAGAGTATTGCAATGCCTCTTATGAAGTCTCAAACATCTATACATGTACAAACAAAAGCTGGATCTTTATGGAAGTTTTTCAATTTAAAGAGAAGTTTGAATAATACCTGACGAAATGTTTTTAGATCATAATCTTGCTGGCTGTGGCCAGGAAATTGCTAAACTATTTGCCGAATATTTCGCGTCAGTTCATTCTATAACATCTCATGATTTAAATTTCTCTTTGTATAAGCTGGAAATTCCCAAGTTTAAAATGAACAACTTTTAAGAAAACGGCTAATTAAATTTTAGCCCATACTCTTGTTGGCTGTGGCTAGGAAATTGCTAAACCATTTGCTGAATATTTCGCGTCAGTTTATTCTGTATCATCTTATGATTTAAATATCTTTATGTACAAGCTGGAAAATCCAAAGTTTAAGATGAACAAAAATTTTTTTAAAGTGGCTAATTAAATTTTAGCCCATAATCTTGTCTGTGGCCAGGAAATTGCTAAACTATTTGCTGAATATTTCACGTCAGTTTATTCTATAACATCTCATGATTTAAATTTCTCTGTGTACAAGCTGGAAAATCTCAAGTTTAAAATGAGCAACAAGATTTAAAAAACCGGCGAATTAAAATTACACATTTCACAAGACTGAGCAAATTTTTTGTGTGAGCCAAGATCCAGATGCAATATCCTTACAATAGAGTATTGCAATGCCTCTTATGAAGTCTCAAACATCTATACATGTACAAACAAAAGCTGGATCTTTATGGAAGTTTTTCAATTTAAAGAGAAGTTTGAATAATACCTGACGAAATGTTTTTAGATCATAATCTTGCTGGCTGTGGCCAGGAAATTGCTAAACTATTTGCCGAATATTTCGCGTCAGTTCATTCTATAACATCTCATGATTTAAATTTCTCTTTGTATAAGCTGGAAATTCCCAAGTTTAAAATGAACAACTTTTAAGAAAACGGCTAATTAAATTTTAGCCCATACTCTTGTTGGCTGTGGCTAGGAAATTGCTAAACCATTTGCTGAATATTTCGCGTCAGTTTATTCTGTATCATCTTATGATTTAAATATCTTTATGTACAAGCTGGAAAATCCAAAGTTTAAGATGAACAAAAATTTTTTTAAAGTGGCTAATTAAATTTTAGCCCATAATCTTGTCTGTGGCCAGGAAATTGCTAAACTATTTGCTGAATATTTCACGTCAGTTTATTCTATAACATCTCATGATTTAAATTTCTCTGTGTACAAGCTGGAAAATCTCAAGTTTAAAATGAGCAACAAGATTTAAAAAACCGGCGAATTAAAATTACACATTTCACAAGACTGAGCAAATTTTTTGTGTGAGCCAAGATCCAGATGCAATATCCTTACAATAGAGTATTGCAATGCCTCTTATGAAGTCTCAAACATCTATACATGTACAAACAAAAGCTGGATCTTTATGGAAGTTTTTCAATTTAAAGAGAAGTTTGAATAATACCTGACGAAATGTTTTTAGATCATAATCTTGCTGGCTGTGGCCAGGAAATTGCTAAACTATTTGCTGAATATTTCGCGTCACTTTATTCTGCAACATCTCAGATTTGATTATTTGAATTTCTCTATATACAAGTTGGGACATCCCAACTTTTAAACGAGCATCAAGTTTTTTAAAACGGCTAATTAAAACTACACATTTCATAAGACTGAACAAATCTTTTATGAATATCCATAATAAAACTATGTATAAAAGATTTTCACTATAAATAGGTTTACAAAACCCGCGACAATTGTTTCGCTGTACAACAGCTTCTTCAAGCGGAGAAGATATAATAATTTACATGTTTGCTAAGTTACCTTAAATATACATCATAAATTAATTAGGGTGCGGTTGTATACCTGTCTCCTAATAAATTTTCAATGAGAACATTGCATTACTAATTACATTCCATCTAACCTTTCCAGAAAATCCTTAATTTGTTTTTCTGGAAAGGTTAGATGGAATGTAATTAGTAATGCAATGTTCTCATTGAAAATTTATTAGGACACAGGTATACAACCGCACCCTAATTAATTTATGGTAACATAGCAAACATGTAAATTATTATATCTTCTCCGCTTGAAGAAGCTGTTGTACAGCGAAACAATTGTCGCGGGTTTTGTAAAGCTATTTATAGTGAAAATCTTTTAAACATAGTTTTATTATGGATATTAATATGGATTTTCATCAAGTATCGGCCACATCAATTCAAAAAATCTTTTATGTTTTTCGTGAGTTAAAATCTACATGCAATATGCTTACAATGCATTATTATAATAACACCTATACATATACAAAACAAAAGCAGGATATTTTTGGAAGTTTGTTAATTTGAAGATAAATTTGAATAATACACAATGAAATCTTTTTAGACCATAATCTTGTTGACTTTGTCCAGGAAATTGTCAATCTATTTGACAGTCGGTTTATTCATGATTTAAATTTCTCTATGTACAAGCTGAAAAATCCCAACTTTTTTAATTCTATTTCACAAGTAAGAGCTTTTGTATGTTTTATTTGATTTAATACAAATATGTTATTTTATTTAATTATTTATCACTTACATTTATATACATTTATACACCTATATTTTAATTCTAAAACTTGACTTGTCCTATGACTTTTGTAAGGTCCACAGGATAAATAAATTGACTGATTAATTGACTGCCTTTTAAACGTTTTCTGAAAAAAATGTGACACAAGTCATATTCAGTATGTGAAATATTATTCACAAAATTATTGAAATACATGTTTTGGAGAGACAGAGAGAGAATATTGTTTATATACAATCTTGTTGACATAAAGCGTGTTCCGTTTCATGCATTCATCGCATCACTGTTGCAGACGTAATCAAGCGTTCCGTTTCAACTAACATTGACGTTGGTTGGTTGAATCGGAACGATTTTTGCTTGCGTGGTGCATGCCGTTTCCCGCAGATGTTGACATTTATCACTTTGTCAGTCAACCAAATTCTCACGTAACAAAAAAAAATCTGTCAATCTAGTAAATAAATTAATATGGGTGGAACGAAAGTGTTAATGGCAAGAGTAGGAAGCAAGCTTTGTGAAAATGAGAGTAGCTCAGATTCTGATACAAGTGATACCTAGTTATGAGGATAATATCGTCTGTCCGACGCCGACGCCAAAACCGCGAATATACTAATTTCAGGGCTCTGGCTTCAATATGTAAAATACTAATTTTCTACCAAAATTTTCAATGCCAAACTCACGAAAGTGCTATCAGGTTGTCTACTGTGAACGAGAGTGAATTCGCGGATGTGAAAACTTACCTAGGATTTCAAAGCAAGAAGCACGAATATTTTTAAAACTCTTCTCATTCGAAATGACAAATTGCACATTCGTGGTTTTGGCATGAGACCGACGAATGATGTTAAATGAATTGACGATTTTTTCTTCCATTGTACGGTAAATCAGGTAAATGTGATAATGGATGATACTTGACACTTCATCAAATATCAAATTTAAACTTTTAATTCGGTTTCTGACGTTTCTGTTTGAACGTGAAAGCACAGACAAGAAACTCTTTGTTTTGACTTTTGAGTTTGACAGATCTAACTTGGATCGCATTCATCGCTGCTAGACGAACGGGCAGTAGTTCATGCACTTCCGATGTCTCAAGGCCAAAGAGGGGAATATAAAAGTGGGCGTGTCAATGCGCTCCCAATGTAGGAAACGGAACGGTCATATGCGCATTATGTCCTCAATGCATGAAACGGAACACACCTATAGTAAGGGCCTAAAACTAACCTTACCGTTCTGCGGCTAACTTCTGGTACTGCCTGAAAGGGTCGAGGCCACGACTCATGCATTCCACGAGCTGATGACGTCAGATCGAACAGGTCTCGCTCCAGCTCCTCGCAATATACTGCCATAATTTTAATAAATGTCAATTCAATTTTCAATTCATTAATTTCAGGTGGAAGAAGGAGATTGCCGTTATCTACCTAATGAAATCTTGCGAGAAGATTATTCACATCTCACGAAAGCTGATGTGTTCGCACTCGGATTGACAGCTCTCGAATGTGCCGGAGCTGGTCCTCTTCCCAAAAACGGAGAAGAGTGGCACGAGCTCCGTAGGGGAGAATTGCCACCTTTGCATCAAAAACTGAATCGTGACCTGATAGAACTGATCAAGTTGATGATTCACCACGATCCCGCTCTGAGACCGACCCCCACTCAAATTTTACAGAACAGGGCTCTGTCACCGGATAGCACCAAGTCCAAAGCTGAGCTAACCAGAGAATTGAACGCTGAAAAGTTGAGGAATGAAATGTTGGTGAAGCAACTGAAAGAGGCAGCTATTTGCATCAAGACTATCGCAAGTGAGACCGTCAAGATGCCCTCCGTAGCGAAAATGAATTCGAGGTTGATCGGAAAGAAGGTTAACAGAAGTGTGAGCACCACGACTTTCTGAAAAAGGTGATTATTTATATTATATGTTTCTTGTTTTATGGAAGTATAGAGTTATTCTGAATTCATATTTTTACCATTTATAATTCTAAAGAAAGAAAAGTTGGATGGTGAGTTTCTTAATTGATGATTCATTTAGACTAGTTTTTATATGCAATAATATGAAAATGCCTGGCCTCTTCTAGAGTTGACAAACCGTAGAACTCATCAGATATCAATAGTTTTTTTTATATCGTCTTTAAAGTTCAAGTATCTTTGATTAACTTGTTCAAACTAATTTTGTAAATATTTTAGAGTATCAAAATGTTTATTTTCATATAGCTAAGTGATTGTGGATGTTTTCGTTTATCCCATTTTTCCGTTTTTTAGTAGTTGATTTCGATTTGGCCATTTTTTATTTTTCAAAATAATTCTCGGACCATTTTCAATTAAATGAAACCCTGATCAAGGGAAACGGTATTATTAATTGTAACTTTAAATTGAATTTCGCAATAATTTGTATACTACTGTCGTCCAGATATCACAGTTGAACAAAGAAATGTCCTGAAATAATTTTTACAATTGTTTGTTCTCCTGTGATAAAAAATAATGATAATGAAAGATATATTTAAGTAAAACTTTATGCAGAAGTATTAGTAGTCTTACATTGAGATTTTGAGAAATATTTATTAATTGTACATGAATAGTTTTCAAAGCAGCTTTTGAGACGCTCGTAGAATACTCTGTACTTCTCCTATTAAAAAAATTAAAAGAGAAAAATGAGAATATAATTTATTAGTTTTAGGCAAATGTGGCTAGTTAGAATTCCAAATTCGGAAGGTAGACTGTTTCTTGATAAAGTGTATACCGATGGCTGTTCCTTTTTTAAAAGTGATGATTTGTACATTTTTGTTGATGTCAATGTTGCTCATTAGTTTTGTATTACCTGCTGCCTGCTGATTTGTTTGTTTTATTTATACATACTTTGATACTTTTAGTAGTTATTTAAATCATTTTTCCATTTTTTAGATTTAAATTAGATATCTTAATTTTGTTATTTGTATGTGATAACTAAGATTTTTTCTATCTTTCATTTTTACTTTTAATCAAGGATGTTGAACAGCAGAAAGATGTCTGATAGCCCATATATGTTGGTCGAGATCTTGAAAGGAAATAAGTTTTTCACCCCTTGTTCTAATTTGAAATTAAAACCATCTTTAATTTATATCAAGTGGATTTATTCAACAATATTGACTCAAGTAAAAAATTATTAAGGTAAGCAAATCGATATTTGTTACTATCATTTTTCAACTGGAAACTGTGGGTTTGGACCAAAATAAAAATCACACACATGAACGAAAGATGCCATCAAATCATTTTTTGATCTCAAAATATTGCAGAAATCCACTTCTCCTTGGCGGGTTGAGTTGTTAATAAACTTTATTTTTCTAAATAACTAATATATAAATATATAGATATTTGACATCTGCTTTTGCTAGTTAACACCAATTACAGTTTTTTTCATATATTATTTTTTTCATCATTTGACTATGCCGATTTTTTTGTGAGCATATTTACATTCCTTTTAACTAGTGCCTTAATCACATATTTGTAACTGTATAGTTTTTAATGTTACTATATTTTGTAAAAAGTACCAAATATATATTAAAATTAACTGTGTTTTCTTAATTGTTTATAGAAGCTACAAGAAGGAAAATAATTATAATAGATTTGATTTATAGTTTTTTGATTTGGCGAATGACCTTAGCAGTCGATGCCAAAACACCAGAGAAAAAAAACTTTCCATCAAGTTGTATAAAAAGGTGAATAAACGGTTTGATTATACCCGCGGAGTTGAAAACTTGTGACAAATTTCAGGTAGGTATATGTTTTGTACATTGTTAAAATTGAACAAAATGATAATAAAAATAAACTACCTGAGTTAATTGAAATATACAGTGTGTCCCACTTTGAGCAGCTACACCCTCATATTTCGTTGAGCATGAAATAATTCGAAATTTTCTTTGACTCAAGTTGTAGTACTCGGAAATACCTACCTTTATGTTTACGGAACCTTTGTATATCCATTTTCCACGGCTAACTACGACCAAATGAAAAGTGAAAAATTGGGAAAAACATACTAGGCATTTTTTTATCGCAAAAATAACACCAGATTCTGTTTCAGAACACCATAAAACCCCCAAATCTCAATGCTTGAATCATTTGAATATACAGGGTATCATCTGTAGCTGGTAGCATTATCAACTCTAATCCATAAATAATGTTTGGAAAATTTCCAAAATGTCTTCTCTTGTCACAGAATTCCCAAAAATATTTAATTAATACTTTGAAAAATAGCCAAATATCACAAGGCTAACTCTGATCAGAATGAATGATACCCTGTATATTCAAATGATTCAAGCATTGAGATTTGGGGGTTTTAAGATGTTCTGAAACAGAATCTGGTGTTATTTTTGCGATAAAAAATGCCTAGTATGTTTTTCCCAATTTTTCACTTTTCATTTGGTCGTAGTTAGCCGTGGAAAATGGATATACAAAGGTTACGTAAACATAAAGGTAGGTATTTCCGAGTACTACAACTTGAGTCAAAGAAAATTTCGAATTATTTCATGCTCAACGAAATATGAGGGTGTGGCTGCTCAAAGTGGGACACACTGTATAATATAACTGTGTCATCTGCAAAACTATAAATTTCACCTATAGTATTGATATAAAAAAATCGTCGAGATAGATAGTGAATAGCAGTGACCCCAAAACTGTTCCCTGTGGCACACTAAATTGAAAGATTTTTTTTCACTTCTAGCTTCATCGATTTCAACATATTGGGTTCTATTTTTTAAATGATTTTTGGGATCATAAACTTTTATAGATTTCTCTTTTACACCTATTTCAAAACACCTCAACTTCTCGAGAAAAAATGTGAATTATGTAATCCATTAGTTAAACCTTATTGCTTGAAAGTGATTGACAATGTATGAGTTCGAGTAAAACTTTTCTGGGCTTCCATTGTCTAAAATAAAAAAAAATAACTCTTTGCATTTATTTGGGTGACGTTTCGGCAATTAAAATCCATATAGCAATCTGTGTTATCAGCATGCGATTAATTTACCCGTCACAAGGTAAACAGTCCCTATGAAGTGAGACCTCACAGGTCATTAATCTTGATAGATGAGATAAATTGCTACGAGATAACAATGCTTCATCCATTTTCTGGACCTTTCAGGTACACCAAACTTAATTCGTTTATGGCCCGATCCTACGATCGAAATAAGAGACTTTTGAAACTTTTTAAACATAGCTCAGCAGTCATAACAGAAAATACTGATCTCTGTCCATAAGACTCGTTCATACCTTCGCGAATTTAGCAATTTTTCTGCGAATAGCCAGTCATGCCGGACTAATCGTTGATGCAGAACCATGTCGGCAGAAAAAATGCAAAATTCGCTAGGGTATGAACGAGACTTTACGCAAAATTGTACACACACATGACTAAATGTTCGTTCATACCTTTTCGAATAAACGCAATATTTTTGCTATTCGCAAATCGCAAAAAATAGCTACATGCACTGTCATAAGTAGTCCGAGGCGAAGAAAAAATTGTGGTTAGATTACTACATTACCGAAAAATTACATGAGGATTCATCATTCAGTCATCCACCGCAATTTTTTCGACGAGTCGAATCGCAAAAATATTGCAAATATTCGCAAGGGTATGAACGAGCCTTAAAATAAAGGAGTTCTATGGTTGTCAACAAACTTCAGGACTATTTTATAGTTCTGTGAAACAAGCCAAACTGTCAAAGGAAAACGAGTGACCGGATCACTAAATAGTTATTTATGCAACAAGTGCAAAAAGTGAATGCTTATTGCACTCGACGTGAAATTGTCGAGTGCAATAAACAATTTTTGCAAGAGTTGCATACAACATTTTTTCTCCGTTCATGCAAAAAGGAAAAAATGATTTATTGAGGTGCGGCACTAGGTGTAAGAAAATGAAGAGCGCAACTTGAATACTTTATTATTAATATTGATTTGCATTGAAACAGGAACTAATACGTTACGAACAATTTAACTCAAACTTTATTTTTTACCCTCAATGTTGAAAGTGAATGAACAATTGGTGCAATTTTCAATATGAATATTTCGTAGTGAAGTTCCTATTGCCAATCTCACAGAATATCTGCTAAATATGTAGTAGGTTTTAACGTTTATGTTTGTCATGATGACAGCACGTTGAAGTAGAATGACAGATGAGTGCAATAAAAACTTTATTGCACTAGTGCAATAAAGAACTTCTTTTTCCACTGAATATAGTTCAATAAAGTTTTGCTTTTTGCATGAATGTAGAAAAATGAAATTATAATGTCATCATATTATAATTTCATTTCAGTGGACCGGATATGGGGGATATGCACTGAAATGAAATTATAAATTTCATTTCAGTGGGGATATGTAAATAATAAAAAGTCGGATTAATAAATTTTTTAAATTATTTTGATTGCTCGGAGAATAAAAACCGAAACGTGCATTGTTTGTGTTATGAGGTCTGTGGTTTGTTCACTGACACACTGACGTTTCTGACTATGAAAGTGTGTCGTCACAAATGTCATACCTGTCTGGTAAAATCTAAAATCAGTTTTTGACAAGAATGACATTTGTGACAGTAGCCAGTATTTTTTTTAAATCAAAATTTAAATTACTGCATTTGAAACCGTTGAAACGAGTTAACAGTTAAGTTCATAACCCCTGAATTTGAAAGTAAATGAATTTGGGAAACTGCTAAGAATAAGGCTTTTTATCGAAAATGAAAAATTTTGAGAGTACATATCACAGTACTTTTATTATTGTTTTATATTTCGCATTTATTGATATATAATTAATTTAGTTTACTATTTGTTTGTCATTTTGACGTAGAGAAACGGTTATTTGAATATGCCCAAAGCGAGGAGAAAGAATAGAAAACGCAGGGAACGCGCAAAAAATTCTGAAAACGATGGAAAGAAGAAACTATCAGAAATGTCGCCAGGACATAGGCCGAAAGGTGTAGACGAGTCTCAAGAGATAAGAGTGAAAAGCAAAAAAAAAATAGAACCTTTGCTGAGGACACCGAGTCCCCAGGAACACGTTTCAGATAATATCAGATCTTTAAATACCACCCCAGTGAACAAACAACGCTCAAATAGAGATAGAAAATCCATGTGTGAATCTTTCAATGTAACAAATCTCAATATTTTGTTCGATTCGAATTTCATTTTCAAGTCTGGGAGTGACGTTTGTGTAAATAAAAGAAATGTGTCTCTAATGAAAAGATCTTGTTCTAGTATTCCAAAATTACACTCTCCTGGTAAAGAAAAACCGCTTCGAATCCACCAAAGTACACAAACTAGCTCAAATCTTGAGCCCTTTCTCAAAACGTGCAATGACATTATTGAAACTCCCAAAATGAGCAGGGTCTACCTCTTGCATGAAACTCCAATGGAAAAGTCTTTTTCTATTTTCAAGAACAAGCTGAAAAGTGACTTCAATAATAGCAAGAAGAATGTTATTTATGGAAATGAAGTGAATATCAATCCGTATCTGAAGAAAGATATCAATCTTAATAGAAGAGAAGGTAGCTATGGTGAATTGTCTTTTTTCTCTCCCTTATCAGAATTCAGATCTTCATCGACACCTATAGAGAAATTACAGAAGAATACTGAGGTTATGGAAAATGTAGGTGATTGTAGTTTTAATCTAGGTAAACTTAACAATTTGACAAGCCCTGTTACTCCAAAGTTTGAGGCCAACCTAAACCTGAATAATGTTGCTGTGTCTGACAAAGTAAGTACCTCGTTGGACATAAAGAGAAACTCACAATTAACATACATACAAATGCTGTTTCTAGTGTCCCCAACACTTTTTTATGTTTTCAACAAGTCTTTTGATTCCTACGAATTTCCTGACTTTTGAAAACTCTGATTCTTCTTATACTGATTTATTCTAATTAATTATATTGCTGATACATTTGGAATTGAATTTAATCTTTGTATTTCACAGTTAATTTTGGGTATAAATATTGAAGGAGTAAATAAAAAATACTTTGAAATGGGTTCTGTCTTTTTTCAATGGGTTGTATTTGATAAACAAATGTCCTGATGATAAATCATGAGGAGTTTGTTTAATGCTTTCAATTTTTTTTATGAATCTGACAAATCTGAAAACTGATAATAGTTTTGAAAGCAAGTGCAAAGAAAATTGAAATAAATAATAATAATATCTTCATTAGCATCAGCTCTCAAGTAAAGAGTATAAAAAAAATAGTATAAATAAAATGACACAGTATAAATAACATATACAGAACACACATAAGAAATTTCAATAGACAGACAATATTCTAATTACCCAAACCACAAATGAAATCCAAATACTTCAAGTAAAGCTATTAACATAATGGGTTCATAAGCCTTTTATATATTTTACACACTGGCTTTTGAATTTCCCCAATGATGAGCATTCTTTTAATTCTCTTGGTAATGAGTTGTAAAACTGTAAACCTTTGATGAACAGTGTTTGTAGCAGCATTAGCAGTACTGACATAGAAACCATTCAAAGCATGTGATCTGGTATTGTGACTATATATTTCTTGAAGACACATTGTTTCTTCGGTTAGGTACACAAACTTAAGCATATTATAAATAGCTCTCTGTCAAATATTCAATAAATTCAGGGATTCCAACATGAACGCTATTGATGTTCGTTTTCTACATAATAAAATGGCTCTCTTAGCATGATTTTGTATTTTTTGTAATGTCTCAATTTGTTCACTATTTATCAGATATATGAATGTTCCAAAGAATAAAGATATGGAGATATTATGGTTTTCTATATAGTGAACTTAGTGAAAGATGATACTTTTATTCAATCTATACAGGTGTTTAGTCCGTATATATATATATTTGGGTAATTTAGGGAATATTTCATTCATTTATTTATTTAAACTTCTTTAGGATGAAAATCATTACTATTCAGTTTTTTGTTATATTCATTTGGCTCGAGGTATCGGGACTCCGCGTTTTTTCTATTAATTTTAATTTTTCGCGAAAAAAAGGTGGTTTACAGGCACACAGATCAGTTCGTAAATGATTTCGGTATCGACAGCAACATACTTTCGGCGAGCAAGAAAATTGTTGCAACCCATCAACTAATGGAATTCGGTAAGTGGCTGTAACCACTCGTTTAATTATTTATTTCTAATCGATCCGAATTTACAACAGGAAAAACATTTTTCTTGCCATTTTCTTCTTAATGAGACAATGAGATTTAAGATTCTATTCATTATCTATCATGAACTGTTTACCTTCTTCAATAACATGTTATCAATCAATATATGATGGCTGTAGGTATGTTACGTTTTTCAATTTGTTCAAATTATATTTATTTGATATTACCATGTATTTGGTTTTATTTTTGTTCAATGTCAACCCATTGTTGTTCAGCCAAATGTCATTGATGAATAGAATGAATAAAATTGGTCCTAGGGCACTTCCTTGAGGGACTCCATGATGTATGTCGTATGTGCCAGAAGAGGCATTATTATATTTAACTATTTGAGACCTTCCATAAAGATAGCTTTCAATCCATTTCAATGCATTTTCCTTAATGTCAACTTTCTCGAGTTTTCTCAGAAGCAGATAGATATTCACAGTTTCAATGGCTCTCTTGATGTCTAAAAATACCACAATGATTTTTTTATTATTGCTTATTTTTTATTTAGACAATAAGTAATGCAATGCAGTTTCACACGAATGTGCCTGCCTGAATCCTGATTGTTCCTTTACTAGTATATTATTATCTGCTAGAAATTTTAGCAGCTGATCCGTTATGCTAATTCTAATAATTTCTCATAGATAGGAAGTGTGTTAATTGGGCGGAATTCCGAACAAGTGATTGTATTAGACACCTTTTCAATAGGCACTATTGTGGATACTTTCCATTTTCCGGGAATTGTCCTGCCATCAATGAAGTGTTAATCAAATGTAATAGCTGCAACTTCAAAGGTTAATTTATTTATTTATCACCACCGTTTTTAATTTTAAGCTCACTGTGAGTGCTTCAAATGGTAAGTTTCATTTGGATTCGTGGCAAAATTGGAATTGTGGAATTGAGAACAGATTTGATGTCGTTTACAAAATGTACCATAAAATTTTCATTTAACTATTCACTGACAATAATAATGGGGATTCACATATTTAATTGTGTTAGATATGTTATAATATTTTTTTATCAAGTATTGCAGTAAATTGCTTCTAAGACAGAAGGTTATCTATCAAATATACAGGGTGTTTCATTTGAAAAAATGCACTTTGCATCACTTTTGTATCTATCGGTGAAATCGCAAATTTTCAAGGACCCTGTATAATGAAAAACGATTTCCCCAAGTCATAACTGATACCATTGTTTATATAGAACATAGTTGGTCAACCTTATGGGATTATAATTGGATCAAAATGGATGCGACATGTAGATGGCGATAGTGAGCTCGCATCCAAGTCATGTCGCAACTTGATTGAAACAATGGGACAGCATTAAAATCAGGGTTTTTTGAAGAAACCTGCTTTATAATGACGTCAAATATTCATGTTTGTAACTAATCACGCTAGATGACACTCGCGTTTGCGTCCAACACCAATTACACAGGCATTGACTAACTATCTTACTTCTATATAAACAATGCTGATACATAGGACATTATCAAACTACATCCATAATTTCAGCTTTCTACGTATCCAAATACTGCAGGAATAAACATTTAATTGATGCTAAGTTCCGTACAAAAAATAAGGAAATTAAGGAAGTATTATATGAAAATAATTGAAAAGCAATAGCAAAGCGAAAAATACAATAATATACAGGGTATTCTATTTAAAATATCAAAGTTGTTGCGCCCCTCGTTGGGCGCCAAATGTAACGATGCTGATAAATAAATTTATCAGACGGGGTGGGTAGACTCCAATATCTGGAGTGAGTGGAACAAGAATAAGCTTTTATTATAACTTCATACACAGGATTGAAATTATTTTGAATTAATACTGGCAAACAGCCAAGAAAGAGAAGTCACGTTGACAGGTACTCTCTTATTTATTTTCCTTTTTCGGTCCCGATCGCCTTGGAAAAACGACAGTTGTTAATCTCCATATCTCACTGCATGGAGCAAGGTATTATAGTTTAGTAATTTAAGGAATATATTAGTGAAGGAGTTGTTACAAGATAGCCATGACCAAATTTTGATAGGCAAGGCATTTTTGGCGAACTCGTCTATTTATGATACTTCATAAAAAATATGTTTCATCCAGTTAACAGAACTAGGTCAAGATTTAGCAAGAATAACATATTCGGCACTTGTTGAGTCCCATATAAGATATGGTATTGCATTTTGGGGATTTTGTAGCTCTCAGTTGTTAAATTCAGTATTTATTCTACAAAAAAGAGCACTCCGTCTTATGTGTGGTGCAAAACCGAGGGATCACTATAGATCATTGTTCAAGGATCAACGAATACTGACAGTTACTTGCCTTTTTATACTGGAGACTGCTTGTTTGGTCCATAAAAAATATAAAAATACAGTGAATGTTAATAGGTACAATACACGAAATGGTTCTCATCTACGTCTACCTATCCCAAGAACATCACTTATAAAAAATTCTCTAATATATGAAAACTTAAAAATATATAATCACCTACCTGTAGAAATAAAAAATGTCTGTGACAACAAACAATTCAGGCGAGCCCTGAAAAGTGTACTTGCCACTAAAGCGTATTATAATTTAAGAGAATTTTACTGTGACCACTTATAGCTAGCTCCTTTTTGATTTTTGTATTAGCATTGTTGGCTTTGACAATAATTTTTTGACTTTTCTGTGATTTGCATCAAATTGTTATTTTTATTTTAAATTGTATTTAATTGTGTGACGGTGTATATACCACCTTCTATGTTATATATATATATATATATATATATATATATATATATATATATAAAGTTGTGAAGGTTAGACGACTGTCTAAGTTAAAGAAGAATCCTTTAAATTCGGGTATGCAGTCAACAAGGGTATGGAAAAAAAAAAGTGTACTCTTTTTTCTATTCAAGCTTTCGAGTCATTTATTGGCTCTTCATCAGGAACTGAAAGTGAGGTTATGAATCCCTTTCACTCGCCGTATTATATAAAATATCATGTCACAACGGACAACACTCTTGATACAATATTAAAATGACAAAACTTTTTTAAAATATGATTTTTTTAAAATATGATTTAAAAAAAATGATCATGGTAGATTAAAATAATTGAGAAACACCATTTAAAATTACAAAGGGCTCTTATGGAGGCCATGATGAATTAAAGAGGAAATGATGTATGATATATATATAGTTATATATATATATATATATATATATATATATATATGTGAAAATAGAGTATATTTCGTTTTAATTCCGAGAGTTCCAACCTTTGACAGCTGTTTCGTGCTCACGCACTCATCAGAAAGGATTTATCGAGCTCTCGAAATCAAAACGAATCCACTCAAGAATTAATACCGTGAAGGCAAGACAGATATAACAGGAAGTTACTTATGACATCTACAGTCACTAGTTTTTATTTTTTATTGTGTGACTAATTTTATCAATTTAATTGTGACCGTAACTGCTTCTGCAACTTTTTATTTTACTTTTACCTACTTGTTTCTATATTTATTTATACTGGCTTTGTCAATGAGAATTATGTTCTTGGATAATAAAGCATATTTCATTTGATTTGATTTGATTTGATGAGTGAAGGACACCTCTCTCCTGCTCTTAGACTAACTAGCCACATTTTTATTTTTAGGTGATAAACAAAGAGGATAGCATTAGGCGACTGAGAAAGCACACTATCAGTGTTTCCAGAAGAAACAGTTACAAATCCTGCCAGAAATCTCCAACATCGCGAGTTAATACTAGTTCCAAAATTTGTAATAGGAATCGGCAATTTTCGTATTCAGGACTCGACATCAGTTTACTGGATGTTACTTCCAGTCCAACGATTCGTCTGGAAAGCTGCCAAAAGTTTTTCACGAGATTGAAAAAATACTGCAGGGCTACACATAACTGGCCAGCCAGAGTTTTCGAAACGTGTATGCATCTGGGAATTCAACTGAAAAATGTAATTATTTTTTTGTACGTTATTTATTTTGTTCTTCCTTCTATTTGTAAATGACATCTCTAATATTAATCAACCAAATTGTACCGTACAGTTTGCGGATGACACGTCCTTCATATTAAGTTCTGCTTCATGTAAAGGGTTGTCTGATTAGGCAGATTATTTCACTTATGCTAAAATAGCGTGTTATGATTGGTTGAAATTTTTGTGTTGATAAATGAAAACATCATGTTTTCGATTTTGTAGTTCGGCTCTTGATTGGCTACTGGATATGTATATGATGTTTTCGATTTTGTAGTTCGATTCCTGATTGGTTATTATCAAAACACAAACTGACCACTAGCAAGTTGCTATAATGACACAACACCAAACTTTGACCAAAACTAAATAAGCACTCACTATTAATTCATATCAACTTCACAACTTTCGACAAATTTTGCATACTCGTTGATTAATCAAATCACTAAATCAAAATGTTATCAAAACGTAACCTCGAGCGAGAAAGCAGTAGACTAGACATGCAATGACGAAACTACGAATGACGCGCTCTGTCATTGGTAACTGAAATAGAGGGATGTTTTGTTAGTTGCATAATTTCGGAAATAAATGCGGGATTAATGTTCCCTAGTTAAAATGAATAGTAAATAAATAAAAATGGTAACAAATACAACTCGTGTTATCGGCGATTATCGTTAATTCCTTCTCGGTTTCGAATCAAATTATGTTGCTTTAGGCAACCACACTCGCGCAAGCGCTCGTGTGGTTGCCAAGCAACATAATTTGATTCTCAAATTCAAAGGAATTGCTATTTCGATAATCACCGATACACTTGTGGTATTACCTACGAAAATTTGTTCCTCAAAAAATTATCCTATCAAATTTGTCTATTTCTAGTCATGTGTGTCGAAATAACCAATGAAACCATCATTACACTGATAACTACCCATGGATAGTTTTCACGGGTAGTTATCACTTATGTCATGCTAAGCAACCAACTAATAGTTGTTTGACATTTCAGTAATTCAATTTATTTCGAAAATGTCACTTCCTCGCTTTGGTGTTTAAAATGATGCGGCAATTGACAATATCATTGAAGAAAATACACCAAAAAATACTGTCAATAGTAAAAAATACACTTGGAAAATATTTATGGAGTTTTGTGACGCCAGAAAATATGAATTGGATGGAAATCGTACTCTGGAAGAACTTGCATTAATACTCAAGGATTGGGCGATTAATATGAGAAAAAATGATAGCACAGAGTTTAAGGAGGCTATTGTTAAAACTGTATGGAATATAACAAGCAAATTATTACAAGAAAAGTATTACAAGGAGTATAATATCATGCTAGACCCCTTTAAAAGTGTTGCATTCAAACAAGCGCGGAATGCACGCGACGCAGCACGAAGAAATTTACAAACAGATCCCACTAAACGCAAAACAAGCTCAGTACCATTAACTTCAACGGAAATTAGTAAAATTATAAACTTTTGGGATGAAAATACCCCTATAGGACTCCTACGCAAATTTTATCACATAGCAGCGGTGGAATTGGCTTGGAGAGGTGGTGAAGGTGCTGCTTGCTTAGTTGATTATTTTCATATCGAAAACGACAACAATGGATCTCCAACTAATAGGATAGAATATAATCCAATTTTCAGTAAAACCTGCCAAGGGGGTTCAAAGAACTGCGCCTCTAGCAAATGGTTAGTTCAAAATAGTGATAACAATGCTTGTCCTGTCAGATTATTCATTAAATTATTATCAAAACGAGGCACAAATATCAAGACAAATAGACTATTTTTAAGGCCAAATCGTCACTGGACGACAGAAAATGATAACTGGTACGACAATATGCCTCTGGGTAGAAATATAATCAACGGATGGACGAAATCTTCTGCTGAAGCAATTGGCTCTGATACGAAACAGAGGAAAATAACCAATCACTCTAACAGAGCAACTGCAGTCAGTCAACTAGCTAAGAGAGTTCAAGAACAGCAATTGTTGAAAATTACTGGGCACAATAATGGAAATTCCATAAAACCTTATTTGAATATTGATCAGGAACATCATAACCAAATAATCAATAGTATGCGTGGAAACACCTATGCAGTAACTGAGGCGAATACAGCAAGATCAACGGAATATCATTATACGAATTGTTCTTAATAACTGTGTGTTCAATAAATAATTTTGTTCCAATTGCAAAAAAATTTCTCACCGAATATCCCTCGAACATTGATAAATATATAACTCATAATTTTATCACAACTTCCTCAAGCACGTTATTTTACGCCTTCGCCTTCGGCGTCGGGATGTTACCAAATAACGTGCTTTCGAAAACTGTGATAAAATTATTTCGTTAGTTATCAATGTCCTTGGGATATTATAGCTGAAAATGCAGTTGCTAGTAATATGCTAAACTGCTCCAGAAACGGCCTTGTGTTAAATATGAATAAAACTAATACCATTGTTTTTTCTCTCAGGGAGTTGGATTGCAGTATATTGGTAAGAGCAAATTCAAAATTGATTGTACAGAAAAAATCAGTTAACTTCCTAAGGTTGATCATAGACTCACAATTATCCTGGAATGACCATATTGACTATATTTCAAAAAAAATTATCAAAACATTGTTTTGTTATCTGGAATTTTGTCCCTATTAACATTTTATTAAGCTATTACTATGCCTATGTACACTCAAGTCTCAATTATTGCTTACTTTGCCACGGTAATTGCGGTAGATTGAATGTTTTGTTGATTTTCCGAAAAAAGGTATTGAGGACTATGTGTTTAAATATATGGCGATTCTTGTAAGCACTTATTTATTGAATTGAGAATTCTAACTGTGATATCCATGTATATTTTGAATTATGTGAATTATCCGAGAAAATAATAGCTATTATACGCGAGTAGAAGACTATACTTTCTCTACGACCATATGGTAGTCAGAGTTTTAATGAAATCTAAATATTATTTATGAACATAAGTATAAACATATTATAAAGTAATATAAGGTAGAATAACGATTATACATGAATAATCGGTATTCATTCATGACTGAATAAATGCCTTAATTGAAAATAATTTAAAAAAAAACTTCCAAGAGTGGGATTCCAACTCACGCCTATATAACTACCTTCGTTATACATTTACTTCATGTACATGCTTCTACCAACTGAGCTATAACAGGCACGCGAAAATTTGTGAATGAAATACCTACTAGAGAAACTCTGACCAAGAAATGAGAGTAAAAATTGTTTGACATACCTTTGTTGCAAGATAGATTTCATCCTCCTAACTATCACTGCTTTCCCAATCCGCTCTATTCATTTTTATATTAGGTACTTGTCACACAGATCAAAGTTAAAACTAATAAAATAGTCAATCTGACATTCGCGGATGCCAAGCTGTGACAGAAGTTCAATCAAGCAAAGCCTTCTTGAGGAATTTGTTTGTTAAACCTCTCAGTTCCCGCGGATTCTGAAAATTCTGAACCTGTGATTGGCCGAGTGCCGTTGAATAATTTGTTAGGATCCACGGTGTCTTGGAATCATCTGTATTCTTCAATTGAAAATCAATATGTAATGACGGTAGAATACAATAGTCGTAGAGAAATATGTTTTTCTACGGATGCTATACAATGTGCCACTTCTCTCATCGCTTTCATACGTTCAAAACGAAAGATTTCTCACGCAGTGAGAAATATCCGCCAATACAGTGAGAAATAATTTCTCACCGTTATCACGATAACCCAAGTCAGTCATGAATTGTTACATGTCAGATTGACCCACATAGCACATGTACGTCTAATGTATGTCCAGTGGATGTCCAACATGGATCTCAAGGACGTCCAGTGGACGTAAGGACGTCCAATGGACGTCCAGTTACGTCCACTGGACGTCCAGTTACGTCCATATGTCCTTTATAAGTCCACTAAATGTCCAGATACACATCTTATGTACGTACGCCGAGGATGTCCAATGGACGTACATAAAGAACGTCCACTGGATATCCAGTGGATGTACAACATGCATCTCATGGACGTCGACTGTACGTCCCGTTACGTCCATAAATGTCCAGATACACTGGATATAACATCGTATGTACGTACGCCGAGGATGCCAATGGATGTACACAAAGAACGTCCATGGGATATACGGAAATAGGACCCAGTTGACGTCCATTGGAAGTATAATATGGATCTTGAAATTTCACAGGTAAAAGTTTTTCAGTAAAATAATAATCTGGTTCAAATTCACTTATTTTATTACTTATAACAATTTTCACTTGATATGACTATATTTCCGTTAAAAAAGAATAATATTCTAAAATAAAGATCCACTGTTTTCAACAAAAAATTAAATATATATGAAATATCAAACCATCAGTCAGATCAAAAACTGAGAACTCTCGTTTCACACATTCAACAAATGCATATCAAAATGCACATTTACAAATTAATGCATAAAGTATCATGAACAAAAGGCGCTAGACTAGTATTATTGCCCTTTCCTCTCATTTGCCCTTCTGAGCCATTAGGACATGGAATCTTCTGTCTTTTCTTGTTGTCACTACTCTTGATTGTTCTGCAACTCCCTGTAAAATTCAGTTTGAATAAAAAAATTTCATTGAATCAGAAGTATTTATTCCAAACTGAATTGAACTATCCTGCATACCTGTCTGAACAATTTGTTTATGTGCTGGACAGCAGCAGCAAACATCAGGACCTGTATCGGAAGTTCCAGCCACATTTTCAGAAAAAAACATCTTTTTCAGACTTACAGGTTAGGTTACGTTTAAAAGTACCTGTACCAGTCCATTCACTGCGGCTCATGGCCTATTGTGGCCATTATTACTGGTTTTTCTAACAATAACATAATATCTATTTCACCATTTATTGGTATATTCATTTAACCTAACCTTACCTCTGTTCTTTTCACACACTTCGATCTTCACCAAACAAGTAACAATAACAAGTCTCAAAAATATTCACAAAACTCACAATACAACAACAATAACAGTAACAACAACCAACAATAACAGTAACAACAACAATATAATAATATTTAATTGCGGACTAAGAAGCAAAACAAACGAAACATCAAATACTATCACACCCATAAACGGTGAATGGGCGAATATCCCTTACCATCAGACGACAGTAAATGCCCTGTGGTTTGTCACTGTTCATGGCGGGAAATTCGAAATGACAGAGAGCCGCATGCAACGTACATATTGTATAGTCCGGTATTCTACATTTGGTGTACATTCGTATAAACGTCTAATTATGTCAATTTTCAAATAATCCAATTCTGTTCAAACAAAGGACATTCAAAAACGTAGCTTATTGAACGTACAGATCATTCCGTTTACATCCGAAAACGTACAATTAAAGACATTTCAAGTTGACCAGGTTCTGTCCGTCCAATGTACGTACAATAATGGACGTACTTATGTGGTCCAGTATTTTACATTCGGTGTACATGCGTAAACGTACAATTATGGAACTTTTCATTTGATCGAGTTCTGTTCATCCAATGGACGTACAAAAACGTAAAATATTGAACGTACAGATCAAGTCCAATATTGAACATTTGAGATATACATCCAAATACGTACAGTTTAGGGACGTATCAGGTTGATCCAGTACTTTTCGTCCAATGGACGTACATATCCGTATAATAAGTAAAATTTGGATTATTGGTCCATTATTGTACATTGTTCTCAAGTTGATGTTTCATGTTGGTACAATATTTTACGTCCATTGAACATCCATAAAACGTACAATACGCAATGTACAAAGGACATCCAGAATAGAACGTCCATTATCCATATCGAGTCCCTGGACGTTTGGATCAATCTTGGACCCAAAATGGACGTCCACTGGACGTCGTGTGCTATATGGGGATATGACACGTTCTCCACGTTGACAACGCTACGCCGACGATTCGCGTGCAATATCCAAGTAGCCCATTGTTAGCGTTTCTATAACAACAAAACCGAAGCAGTTCA
This sequence comes from Chrysolina oricalcia, assembly GCA_944452925.2. NCBI lineage: Eukaryota > Metazoa > Arthropoda > Insecta > Coleoptera > Chrysomelidae > Chrysolina > Chrysolina oricalcia. Next base: position 1,221,949 of record OX101810.2, read on the forward strand.
AATATAACTGTTAATTACTATTTTAAATAAAACTATAAACGTTTACGTCGTTATTTATGAAAATGGAGCCTGATTTTTTTTTTGTTAATTAACAATAGTATAACTTTCTGAATAATAGATTTACACATTGTTTTCCAATGGTGATTTATTTTTACAAGTGTTCACATGAAACCATAATTTTAAATTAACAATTAATGCTATAGAAATTAAATTTCTGTGATAAACTGTCTTTTGCAGTGGTGTGCCCGTGCTGTAATGGCCTCGCGGAGCACTATTTTTTGCGTTAAATTAAAAGTATAAATAATGGAGATAGAGTTCGGAGAGTCTTGGCATTTATTTTGGAAATTTCCTCTTTACGGAACATTTTTCAAAATTTCTTAAATATTAATAGTTTTTGAGTTATTAACAAAAACTAAATACCTTTTTTTTCATCTTATTTTGTTAATAACTTAAAAACCATTTTTTTAGAGGTCATTCCGAATTCAATGAGCTATCGCCATAGAAATATATATTATATACTTACTCTAGAATGCTAATCCCGCCAATTTTCACGGCGAAAAGCATGCCGCGGATGCGACCCGTTTACGATGTGCGCATGCGCGTCATCAGTGTAGTTTGGGTAGATCGTTGCCAAGTTTGAAAATAATTTGGTGTTCCAATTCAGACTTTTTTGTTGAGGCAATAAAACACGTCATTTGAAAGAGAGAAATTTGACAGAGCATTCAGGACTTTTTAAAACCGGAAAGAACCTTTCAGAGATAAATTACTCTGAAAGAAATTTATTTGTAACAATAATGTACCCTATGCTACTGTAATTATAATGACCGTGCAACAGTGCTTTTTCATCAACAGGAAGACTTGTCACTATAAGATCTGTCACTCTTGTCAGAGATCAGAGACGGTTTTTAGAATTTCAGATTTTCTCTTGTCGTTTTGTGTGGTGTTTGTTGTCGTTCTTTCATCTTTCGTGAATTTTCATTAATCTTGTTCCTTTAAAGACAATTTCTAATAAAGCCGTTTCTTCCTAAAAATAAACAATGAACTGTTTAGTGTTGTGTAAAGGAAAAATACCTGAAATAAATCATTTTTGGTAGATAATGAAATTTTTTTATGTACTTATATGCTTTGCTCAAAATAGCTTAAATATTATTTTAGCTTGACAAAAAAGGCATGATTTTTGGTAATTGTTTTTAAGAAGAGACCCCAGCAGAACATTTGAGTGAGAAAGTTGTAATTTGTGGCAGACATTTTCCTCATGAAGATTTATGAGAAAACGACAATAAAATAATTTGAAACCTAGTGCAGTACCAATTCAGTGTCTGCGTAAAGATGCATGGCGAGTGATACAACTTTCTACCACACCGCTTATATTGAGTTCTAGATTCCTACAAAAAGTACTTAAGATACACAGAATCGCCTCAGAAAATTAATGTCAATATGGAAGTGCTTTTCTTTGATGGTAAGGAAAATGCTTCTGGTCTCACTTTTTCATGCACCCCCATTGTGAAAATTGCACTAAGGTAATACAACCAGAAATACTCGTAGAAATAGCGTGTTAATCTCTTCAAATGATTTAAATTAAATGCAGTTGCGTATTTTGACATTATTCTTTCTAAAAAAAAAACCTCGAGCTTCCAAGCATCCAATTTTATAAATCCAATTTGAGTTGAAATTATTCATGATATTAGCTGAAATAAATTTTCATAGTTTTTTGTACTTTCAATTTATTTTCCAATCCAGTGCTTCCTTGAAATTCGCACCGACGATTTGGGGTGCTTCCGTAGGTTTTTGTTGGTTAACTACAGCTGAAAAGTGAATGTGATACCAAAAATCAGTCGCTTCAGAGCGGTAAATAATAATAATAACCGTACTCTACTTTCTGATGGCCTTTGCTGAATATTCGGGATCATAAATATGTGAAAATATGTATTCAAATCGGCTAAATACAAATAACAGGTATAAGCACAATGAGGTTGCCAATCTTATTCTCCGAGATTCAGAATTAACGTTTGTTATTCTTCAAAAGAGCCATAATATTTTACTTAAACCGGGCCTGTTACAAAAATCACTAATGACGCGCATGCGCATTGCGGACTAGCCTGAACTTTTTACAACACTTTTGACATGGGGATTAGCATTCTTGATTAAGTATATAATATATATTTCTATGGCTATCGCACATATTTTTAAGAGCATCATCTCAATTTTTCACGTTTTTCAACTTGTTGATCACAAAGAAAAAATTACATATTGAGAGACGATTGATTTGCAGGCCATCAAAGGGGCAGTTTATAGCTGTCGATTTTTTTGAAAATTTTGAAACATCATTTAGAAATGTTAAGTCCAAGTTGATTTGTTTTGCATGTAGACTACTGAAGAGCCTTGAAATGATGTAGGTACCAAGAGATCGTTGATTTTCAGGCCCTCTAAGGAACAATTTTATACTTTTGAATTTTTATGAATATTATATTCCTATTTGAACAAAAGGAATTTCACCCTCTTTTCTTTTTTCTAACTGGAGCCAGCCTTTCTTCAGATGAAATACTTTTCAGAGCTTGAGTTCGTTGTGTACCAATGCTAACAACGATTCAGAAATAAGAGGTCACGAGGAAGCTTCTTGCAAGTGCGGAGAATACAAACAGCAGATATGCAGTCTCAATATGAAAATTGATGAGTTATCAGAAGAAGTGAAAATTGTGAAATCACAAATCGAGCAACATGGAAGCTACAAAAGCGTCATTCAAGACCTTAATGAGGAACTGAAGACGGTAGGAGGTTTATTTTGTGTACAATAAAATTAACACTAGACAAAATTCGAGAGAAATATGAGAAATTGCAATTTATTATTTGATATACCGGGCGACAACAAAATATGTCCTCGGAATGTGCACTCACTGGAAACATTTTTTTTTCAGATTTTTTCATGTCAAATTTGGAATTTTCGGCAGGTTCCATTAAGTTCAAAAGTATTGGCCCTTATTTTTTTGAAGGCACAATTAATGGTGAGGGTTATCTAGATTTTTGTTTCATGAACTTTTTACATTCTACATTGATAAGACTTTTTCCTGAAGTTAATGATCCAAATGCAATAGATAGAGCTGCCAAAACCTCGAGGGCAGAGTCTGGAAGGTTTTGCAAATATGTTAATTGAGAGTTCATCTAGCCCTGATGTCTTTTCATTTTTTTATACTTCTGATTATTTCTTTCAATTCAGTGGCATGTGTTGCATCAAAATGGAAGGTATCTTCGACATAGAGATTTGACATGTAATAATCTAAGTTGATTGATTGGCTCAAGTGTGCAGATTTAGAGGCTACAGTGCAGTAATAGCCTTTAAGGGTATTTGGGTTCAATGGGATTTCAAGTACAGTTAGCTGTTTCCCTCTAAGGCCATTAATTTTTCTCCAGCTTTCCTTAAATTTGTTGGAAGATTAATCAATTCTTGACTTGTAATATATGTCTTTTGCAGATTTTAAAACTTTTTAATATAGATTATGGTATTTAGGATATACTAAATTTGAAAAACTTAATATTGCTGAACAGATAATGAAAATCTCCGAACTGTATGTATTTTGTGGTCGTCCGGTTATCATAGAAACAATTATTCATCATCGAAATTCTTTTCAAACTTCGTTTCGAAACGTAATGCAAAACCTTTTTTATAATATCTTTTTAATTTTTAGATCAAAGAGGAACTGAAACAATTCAAAGAACTCCGAAACGAGTTGGAGTCTGTTAAGGATCGAATTTCGTGTATGCAAACAGTAGCTCCGATGATTCTGACACCGCTATCTGTGTCTGTGCCTGCACTTCCGTCACGGCTACCCCCTCCACCGCCTCCTCCCCCACCGCCACCTCCTCCACCCCCACCACTGACGCCACTGCATACTACGAGTAATGTTAGAGTCACAAAAAAATCTACTCTGGCGACCAACGGGAAAGAAAATTCCAGGCCGACCATTTCTTTGGACGACATTTTGAAAGTTAAGCTGAAAAAATCCACGGTAAGACATTTATTCTACCGTTCATTTCTTATATAATTATGTGCTTAGCATAATTATTATATCAAATAAAGTTGGCATAATTTACCTGTCGAAGTATCTGTACACGTCTTGTAATATCCTTGGTGGCAAAATTTCACTAATTCAGAAGCAGAGAGCTTCACGAATCTAATTCAAAGAATCGTTTAACGTTCAATGGAACTTTTGTAGAGATTTATAATATTATTATAATATTTGAGCATATACGGGGTGCAACAATGAGACAAAGTTTATTTTCCTAAATTTTAAACACCCTGTGGAGTGCAACAGGTATAGCAGCTGTTGTCAACTAAAATCACATTGAACTCTGATCATTTCTGAACATTTTATTTTTTTTAATCACGACATTATCTCTGTTTTTACCGGGGATACACTTTTTGAAAGCGAACGGCTCGGAAAAAGTGTTCGCAGGCAGAAATTTCTACGTGTAAATAATCAAGGCGGCATACGCGGAAATCGATTTGAGTTTAACATTGATTGACACTGACATTAACATTAAGAGCCTGTCAATGGTTTTGAAATCAAAAATGCCTTTATCTGTGTCGGATGTTGCTCGTATTGTGGCCTCAATTGAGGATGGCCGAAGTCAACGTTATGTATCCGATATCCTTAGTATACCTCGAACAACAGTCCAGGATACCTGGAATCGGTATATGGTAACCGGAAATTTCAACAGGCGAGTGGGTTCCGGAAGAAAACGGAAGACGAGTGCAATTGACAACCGCTTTATTGTCCTGAATGCTTTACGAAATCGTTGAACAACAGCTGTTCAGAATCAACATCTTCTACAAACCGTGCGTAGAATTGAAGTCAGTGAGAGCACAATCCGACGAAGACTTAAATAAATCAACCTGTCATCAAGGAGGCCTGCCACAGGACCCCAGCTGCTTCCAAGACATCGTCGAGCACGTCTTCAATTTGCGCGCCTACATTTGAATTGGGGATTGAGCAATGGACTAAAGTTCTTTTCACGGATGAGTCGCGATTTTGCCTGCGATCGCCTGATGGTCGGGAGCGAGTTTGGAGACGTCGAAATGAAAATTTGTGGACTGTATAATTTCAGAACGCGTAATAGACCACAAGCCCAGGCACATTTTCAGGGGGTGATTTTATACACCACGGGTCATATATAATGTTGAAGTACTGGTCGAGAAACAAACGTTGGGCACTATGCCGTCAATTTTCCGCGGTACAGGTGAGTGTACAGGCGAGTTGAAATGTCGTAAAAAAGGGGGTACTTTTTGATTACTTTATACATGACGGCACTATTCTCGTCAAAGAGGCAATGAAAAAAGAATGCTCTAAAACCCATTGCCGTCAAAAAATAGCGGTACAGGGAGTCGGAATTTTTTTTTGAAATCGGCGATTTTACCCCCACTCCCCAGTTAATCGAATACTTGACGGCGTTGATTCAGTTAACTTTGCCTTTCCTTAAAAAACTATAATACATCTATGCCGTCAGAAAAGGGTGGTACATGGGGTCAGAAATCGCGAATCAAAACCCGATTTTTAACCCTTGTGGGGGTGGTCATTTTATACAACCTTAAATTTAGCTGTTTCAATGCTATATCCTTCAAAGATAACATATTTTACTATGCCGTCAATTTTATATGGTACAATAGGCTGAAAATTGTGTTTTTCATGTCGAAATCAAATTAGTCAGACAATGCAGCTACTTCCTATTAATTTTGGGGACATTTGGTTTCAACAGAATGGTTGTTCGAGTCACAATGTCACGAGTCACGACCAGTGACACAATTTCTTCAAAACACATTTCGTGATCGCTTAACATCTACATGTGGTATGATATTGTGGCCTCCCAGATCACCAGATTTAAATGATTTCTTTCTTTGGGAATATCTGAAAGAATCCGCGTATCGACATGCATTTCAGAAGCAACAGATCCTGATAAATTAAGGGCCAAAATTATCCAACTTTGTGCCTACATTACGCCAAATCTACTCCGTGATATGAGATTATCTCTGTATCACAGATTCGGCTATTGTTTGGCACAAGGTGGTTTATTTGACCTTTATTACATTAGATTTTAAATTCAGCAAACATGCAGGACATTATTGTACAGGATGGGAGAACTGAGGCAGAAGATGATAATACAGGTATGTAACAAATTTCTTGCAAAATGAATTAATAAATTTCTTGTAATATTAATATTAATATTAATATAGGAAGCTAATGAAATGGAATCTGCAAGTGATTCAGAAATAGACATCGAGAATTTTGATGAAGAATCATGAATATTGTATTATAGTATATTCCATGTTTTGAAACTTTGTTTATCTATTTATTATGAATTTTCAATAAAAATACCATAATCATTGACTAACGCTTTTAAAACTTTATGAAAGACTAATGCCTTTTTTATGAAAATTAATAATAGTTATCTAGTTAATAATCTTTCATAAAATTTTAATGATTTATACATTGTTATAAATCAAATCCTTAATCACTTATTTTATGAAAACTAAAATTTTCTATAAAAATTTAAATTCATACTGCTTTTTTGATGATAAATCACATATCTGTGCATGAAAGTTCGCAATTCGATTTTTGGGCCGAAATCCAATATTCCCAAGATTATCGTTAAAATTTTGAAATTCTCATATTACGTAAAGTTTCCTTTTAATTTTGACGGCACCACAATTTTTAATTACAATTTAATATAATCAATATTATATTGCTAAAGCCGTCTTGTAATTTTTGACCAAAATGGTAGGTGAAATAAGCCAAAAGTAGCAAGAGATTTCACGTCAAATGCATAAAATATAACAAGGGAAAATTGACGGCACCAACTTTTCTACGTTTTTTAATGTTTAATGAAGTGCTATCCACAATAATATTTCAAAAATAAACTCTTATAAATGTGCAGGCAATTTTCAATTTTTTAAAAATTTTTCGTTTTTATATTTATTCTGTATTTCAATTGGGTACCATGAATTATTGACGGCATAATTATAAAGCCATTATAAGTAGTTTCTGCTTTAAAAAAACCGTATGCCGTCCTGAAATAAATGACCTTATAAAAAAACATTGATTTTTTGCTCTAAAATTTTACTAATTTTTTATTTATTTCTGCATGAACCATACTTTTTTGACGGCACCATGTTTAGAATACTCAATAAATGTTAACTCAAAGCTAGAAATCGGTGCCGTCAAATTCTGAATGACCACCCCCACAAGGGGTAAAAATCGGGTTTTGATTCGCGATTTCTGACCCCAAGTACAGTTGCAGACAAAAAAAATGGGACAGTTGTTGTTGTCTAGTGTGATTATTACACCTTTTTTCACTGCATTTATATGCGGCTGATTACTTTCTAATTTGGAATTGTTAGACAGACCTCAAATATTCAATGTTGCCATATGACATATTCATAACACAAATTCAAGCAGCTAGAATAAACAAAATCAGCTATAAGAGTTGTCCCATTTTTTATTGGCCGCAACTGTACCACCCTTTTGTGACGGCATAGATGTATTATAGTTTTTTAAGGAAAGGCAAAGTTAACTGAATCAACGCCGTCAAGTATTCGATTAACTGGGAAGGGAGGGTAAAATCGCCGATTTCGAAAAAAAATTCCGACCCCCTGTACCGCTATTTTTTGACGGCACTGGGTTTTAGAGCATTCTTTTTTCATTGTCTCTTTGACGAGAATAGTGCCGTCATGTATAAAGTAATCAAAAAGTACCCCCTTTTTTACGACATTTCAACTCGCCTGTACACTCACCTGTACCGCGGAAAATTTACGGCATAGTGCCTAACGTTTGTTTCTCGACCAGTACTTCAACATTATATATGACCCGTGGTGTATAAAATCACCCCCTTAAATTGTGCCTGGGCTTGTGGTCTATAAGTTTCAATGGGGGTTCTGTGATGGTATGGGCGGGAATTTCGAGGGACGCCCGTACAGATTTAATCTTGGTTGAAAACGGCGCCTTAATTGCGCATCGATATATCGAAGATATTCTCCAAAACGCTGTTCCCTACTCTTATTTTGTCGGAGACGGCTTCGTATTAATGCAAGATAATGCGCAATTTTTTTGAATTATCTCTTGAAACTTCGTTTATGTGTATAAAATTGAATTCTAAGTGACTTTTTCAAATAACTTTTTTTGATATCTTGCCATCTTACCCCTTTTTTTGCCTTTGCATTACAATTTTTTTTCATTTTGCCGCCATTCTAGCGATCACGTGACATGTGTCAAAATCGATTTTTAGGTTATCGGACATGCACAAACTTTTCCCCAGAATATTTTTTCCAATACTCCAATAATAAAAATTTTTCCCATATGGTACATACTTTTTGGCGGTCACTGTATGTATCTTTAGGGACACCCAAAATTATACGCATTGCTCGATTTTGCAGTTTTTGAATTCTGTCCTTTTCATTTTTATTTGCTACGTACAGTATTGAAGAAGCGAAAGTTAAATGTGGTAAGATAATAGTATTATATACCGTTATGCGTGACCATTGACTCAGAAATGGTGCTAACCTGGATAGAAAGTTGGTGCTCTTTGAGATTTTGTCGATTACATGTTACGTGGTCTTTGAATGCGAGGTTTCGGTCTATTATGATACCCAAATATCTTATTTTTTCAACCGTTTCAATTTCATTGTTACCAATACTGATTTTTGAACTATCTTTGAAAGAGTCATATTGTTGTTTATTTCTTATTAGTAGAAATTTGGTTTTCGATGCGTTCAATTTGAGTAAGTTACCATTGCTCCAGGAAACTATATCTTCTAAATCGTTGTTAATCGTTTCAGCTAGAGTGAGTATGTCATCAGTACAAAAGTAAATTAATGTATCGTCTGCAAATAAATGGATTTGACACCTTTTAACACATAATAAATACATAATTTTGAGCCTTCATTTCGATATATCAAATAATTCAAAACCATAAAGAATGACTTTTATGGAAACAAATGTATGTTACAAAAAGACATCTACAGTCACTAGTTGAAACTTAATTTGACCCAAACCATTGTTTATATAGAAGATAGTCAACCTTATGGGATTATAATTGGATCAAAATGGGTGCGACATGTAGATGGCGATAGTGAGCTCGCATCCAAGTCATGTCGTAACTTCAGTGATCTGGCCTCCAAGTCATGTCGTTACTTGATTAAAACAATGGAAAAGCATTAAAATCAAGGTTTTTTGAAGAAACCTGCATTAAAATGACGTCAAATATTCATGTTTGTAACTAATCACGCTAGATGACACTCGCGTTTGTGTCCAATACCTTTTCCACAGGCATTGACTAACTATGTTCTATTTAATCAATGCCCAAACCAAGGAATCCAATAGCAATCATTGACAATTTTATTGTTCTGACCAACCCAAGAGCTCCACCATTCGTCAACAGCTGTTTCGTATTTTTATAAATTTATGTTTATTTTGGTATCCAGATAAAATACCCTTGTGGAATAGAAGTTGTGACACTCGTTCTTTTTCGTTTCTTCAGGACCGTAATTACCAAACGCCCGCAAGTCGCCGAAGTACGCAGCCCGTGGTATCGATGGATATGTTGCGGCAAGTGAAGCTCAGGCCAGCCTCAAGGGGTTCCATCCTCTCCGTCCATTCCGAGACCCCAGACAGCACCTCCTCGGATTTGACCTTGAGCCCACATTCGAGTTTATGCAGGGTATTAAAAAATGACTGTCCAGTGTCAAGGTTGAAACGCTTACGTAGGGTGGGTGGTTTAAGCTATGATTCTGTTTACAGGCGGAATATGCTGGCGAAGAGAGAGAGAGGCGATAGCTGATGGACATTATCGATTTTTGGTGTCCTGCAATACTTTGGAATGCCTGCGCAGAAATGGAAAGATTGTTTAACTACGTCTTGTATAGTGATATTGTCGTGCTTTTGCAGCCTATTTAATATTTATATTTTATAATGTCGGTGATAATTAAAAATTATAAACTATTATTTTATTGAGAGTAATATAAATATATTTTTGTATACATATATTTGCAATTAAAATTAATTTGACTGAAAGTTTGTAGCAATAAACTTATTTATATTGAATCTATCCAATTTTTAAATATATACCTACAGTTAGAACATTAATACATTTGTAAGATATGCAAGTGTCAAAAAACTGGACAATTCTGCATCAAAACAGGCGTTATTTACCTTAGTGTAAGGAAATATTCAAACAATTTGCGATTTCTAGAGAACTGTCAACAACATATTTGATTTTGACAAGTAAATAGGCAACTGTAATGACACCAGCGCAAGGAAAAAATTTCCGTGCGGGCGTTTTCAGATAAGTATCATGAAATAGTATATTGTGTATCTAGTAGTAAAAGCAATACATTCCCGTTCGACAATGGCCAACAAGCATTGAAGTCTGGGAATGTGCTTTTACTACGAGGTACACATACTATTTTTTATGAAATCGCAATCAGCATTATCAAAAACTAAGGAATTCTACATATTGTTTGCGTGAATTCAATAACTGTCTAAAATGTAAACAAGCCGGCAAAAATTTTCTCGGATCGTTTTCTGTACGGGAAAGTATTTTTTCGGCAACCATCCGGGAAGTGTTGACTTCCCGGGCACTTTTTCTTTGGGAAGTCCGGGAAGTACGTACTTCCCGGACTAGGTCGGGAAGTGCTCGAATTTTAATATAAATATTAATATAAATAAGCATTAGAATGTTTCTGTTGGTACCTCAGATCAATAAGTAAACATCCCAAGTAGCACACCTATATTGGTAAAATATTGGTACAATATTGTGAACATATTGGCGAAATATTTGAAATGCAATATTGGCGAGAAAAAAAATGTGAACATTCGGCGATATTGGTACAATATCGCTGATACAATATTGGTACAATATTCAAAAGTTATATTGTCGAGAAGTAAAATGTGAACATTTTGCGATATTGGTCGAATATTGTTTGAATATTTTAGAAATAGTATTGGTGAAATATTCTTGAAGCAATAATGGCCTCAAAATATTTATCGATATTGGTACAATATTTATCAATATTGGTACAATATCATTTGGATATATTGCTGGATGTCAATATACCTTGGTAAATTATTAAATGTCTTTTAGTTGATGAAGGTGACACCAGAGTCTGCCTTTTGATCGCCATAACCACAGAGTGAGCTGTCTGAGAAAACAAGTCATGAGAAGTATTTAATATACTTTCGTAGGTTTTAGAAGACGTTCTATATGTAGAGCCATCTAGCGGATTTTCATCCAGATTTGATCATGATATAATTTTAATACGTTCCATTGAATATTCGGCCAATATTCAAATTTCATCTCAATCTAAATGTAGGAAACAATATGAAACAATATTTTTTTAACGATATCGATAAATATCACTGAAACAATATTGACCCAATATTAATAATTAAGATTTGTTGAATATTGGCGAAATGATATTCAACCAATGTGTAATCACACTTGGAGATACAATATAGTTTTAATTCCTAGAATCGATATTAGGGGAATGTTGGCATTGCGATGTTTATTCTAGATGTTAAAAACGATGTGAAGACAATATTGTTTTATCGATATTGGTAAATATCATTCAACCAATATTAACTCAATATGAAATATTACAATTTGTCAAATAAAGTGGAAATGATATTCAACCAATATTCTAACGAACTTGGAAATACAATATAGTTTTTTCCCCTATAATCGATATGACTGGAATATTTGGATTGCAATATTCATTCTAGATGTAGAAAACAATATATAACCAATATTGTATTATTGATATTGGTAGAAATTATTCAACCAATATTGACCCAATATTTCGTTTGGTAATCTACATTCAAAACTAGTTCAACCAATATTCCACCAATATTATTAATATAATATTGTTTTTTGAATATTCACCCATATTGGACCAATATCGATTTTTCAATTACAATATATCTATATTGGCCCAATATGGAACCAAGATTCAGCCGATATGATGTGCTACCTGGGATAGATCGGCCCGATGCTACGTAAACATCATATTCACTGAACCGAAGACAACTTTGTTTATTTACGTACACCTCTCATCCCTCGTGTTTTCAAACATTGACGCCCTGTTGTCAAATTGGTAAAAAAATATGATTTTGGTAGGAACCTACCAATAAATGCATAGTCAATCATATTTTATATTCAGATGTATTATTCTAAAAATTCTAGAGAAATGTTTATGTCCAGAAAGGTGTGAAAAAATTACCAAAAAGGAAGATATATGTCGTTTTGAACTGATGAAATTTTAGGCACTTCGAGCGGTTACTAGAATTATTTTACTCTTGGCAACACCGCTTGTGACACCGTCCGTGGCGGCCATTGTACCTTGTCGTTTTGTGTTGATGAAGTGTTGTTAGAAAAGTTCCTGTGTGTTTTCGTGGTTTTTGTCCTGCTTAAACAACTTAAAGTTACATTTGGAATATTTTTCAAAATAGTACAGTGGTTTAGTGAGTCACAATGTCGAAATACTGCTTTGTTTGCAAAACAAATTATAGTAAACAAACATTCCACAGCTGAGGTTCCAGTGGCGTCGTATGCACGATGCAAATCATGCAATCAAACGTATTCGTCAAATATAATATTGGAGGACAAAGAAACTCATTCAAAATTACAGATACGAAAAGCCTATGGCAAAGTGGTGAATTCCTCAATGTTTGTTATAAATATCTGTGAGCAGGGGGAAAAACATTGAGATGAAAGGAAAATTGAATTTATTTTCCAATAATATTGACATTGTTGAAATTCTAACAGTGAGGACAATTAATGATATACCAAAGGACTCACTTTAAATTTTTGGAAATCATTTCTTTGAGGAAGAGCCTTTATCAAACCATAGTTTTGCCTTGGTAAAGGTAATAAGTACTTCAAATTATTTTCAAAATCTGATTTTACCTTGAATTGCCAATAAGCGGAACTGACAAAGTAGAAAGGGTCAGGTCTCTTTTGACAAAGACAGTTCTATTTAAAAATCAATAAATACCAAGTGTTGAAATCCTCATGTACTGAGCTTTCTTGAGAATAATTCTTTCACATACACTTTGACACTTTATATTTATACATTTGTAATATTGTATATGTTAGGCTTAAAATTAAATAAATAATAGTGATATTTGCCTATTTGTTATAATAACGTATCAATATTATTGGAAAATAAATTCAATTTTCCTGTCATAAGCTTCAATGTTTTTTCCCTGCTTACAGATATTTATAACAAACATTGAGGCATTCACCATTTTGCCATAGGCTTTTCTTATCTGTAATTTTGAATGAGTTTCTTTGTCCTCCAATATTATACTTGACGAATACGTTTGATTGCATGATTTGTATCGTGCATTTGACGCCACTGGAACCTCGCCTGTGGAATGTTTGTTTACTATCATTTGTTTTGAAAACAAAGCAGTATTTCGACATTGTGTCTCACTGAACCACTGCACTATTTTGAAAAATATTCCAAATGTAACTTTAAGTTGTTTAAGCAGAACAAAAACCACGAAAACACAGGAAAATTTAAACAATACTTCATCAACACAAAACACTGGCACTTGCGTTCTCTGATGCTTTGAGGAACGTTGCACAAGTATCTGTTAGATTTAATTCAATCCCTTCGTGGTCTTAGCCAGGAGAGTAGTTGTTTTCTGACAGGTACTTGCCATATGAATGAACTGGTCCAAAATTTAGGAAGGATAATACTCGACAGAATGAACAATTTATTTATAGATGTTGGAGAAGGTTTCTTAACTCATAGGGTCAGTTGCATATAGAATTTAACAGACAAATAAATATTTGATTTGATGATTACTATGGCAACGCATGTCTAAGCTCACCAGTTATGTTACCTACGGTAACAGAAGGCTTTATGCAACTGGTCCATATTTATTCAAATATTCGTATTGATTCGTTGAAACTTGATCTACACAACATAAACCCCCAGGCACCAAACTTGAAATATAGTCAAGGAACTTGTTAAATCTCTCGAATTAATTACTTTAGACCATAAATAATGCTTTATTTTTGATAGCTGAAAACTCCTAGAATCCAACTAAGGAAAGAATATAATCATAAATCACAAAACTAATCCGCTATCTTGAATCCCCAAATTTTAATAAAAAGTTATTTGCTGCCAACCCCCGGCTTTTTATTGTCCCTAGGAATTTTAAGACAAAACCGTGACATAACTTGTTGCAGCTCACAGGTACTGCATTTGTATAAGTAATTTTGACCCCCTTTAAAAAGCACGGCACTGTGCTAGAGGTGTTGTGTTTTGGTTCGAATGTCAAAAACCCCAAACAAAACAGTTTCCGCAAGAATTATCTTCAGTTCAGTGAATATGATGTTTACGTAGCATCAGGCCAATCTATGTTTACTTATTGATCTGAGGTTGGTACCTATCTTCTGTTCGAATTTCAATATATAATACAAATAAGAACTGAAATGTTCGAAATATTCAAATCTGGAATCGTTTCATCCGGTTAACAGATGGGTGAAAGGTTTTAGGTGACTAACATGACGTGTGTTATCGAAGACTATTCTTACGATACGTTTCTGCCCAACAAATACTCTACCAAAATCTTTACTATTGTGTTGAAAGAAATGTGTGAGTATGCCATGGCATAATAAATGGTCAGTAAGTTCTCCTTGGCCACACATGTTTTCATTTGCTTGATTGCAAATCAGTTTCTTGCATATGTGATATGTAGATCCCAGTCTAACCTCTCATCTAGAAATGTTCCCAAGAATTTTACATCTTGCGACATAATTATTTCACCAATAGGGTTTATTTAACTGACTTTGTTGCATTCAAAATCAGTTTATTTCTGTCACACCATGATGTGAACGTATCAATGATTCTGCCGACATTTGTTAATAACGCAACTGAATCAGAACTAGCAACTGTAATCGTTGTATCATCCGCAAACATGGTAATGTGGCAATCAGTTACGTGTTCGGGCAAGTCGTTGACAAATAACAGAAATAGTAGGGGTCCTAATACTGACCCTTGTGGTACTCAACATCACGCTCAGTTGACATGAGTACGTTATTTCCTACGTCCACACATATATGATTCCAACCAAGTCAATAAATTATTTGGAAAAGCTCAACTTATTTGTTAGAAACTTGGAAGACACTGTGTCAAATGCCTTCGACAAATCGAAAAACAGGCTAACTATACAATTATTGGAATCTATTTCAGAGTATATAAAATTGAGAAATTGGAATGATGTTGTTTCCACAGAATGATTTTTCCTAAATCCATGCTGTTTACTACATATCAGGTTGTTCATTTCCAAATAATTCATCATCCTAGCAGTTACTACTTTCTCGAACAACTTCGAGAGTGAGCAGAGTAAGGAAATTTGTCTGTAGTTGTCTAACTCTGTCTTATCTCCTTTTTTGAATAAAGAAATTACTAGTGCCTTTTTGAATTCAGTGGGAAAATATCCTTGCATGTAAGACTGGTTCATTAGGTAAGTAAGGGGATATTTTATCAACTCTAGTACATTCTTGATAGTAATTATAGAAAATTCATCTATCCCAGATGACTTTTTATTTTTCATCATATTTAGTGAATCAATTATTTATAAGGCGGCCGTAGTGCTGTGTACTTGCGGTATATCTCAATATAATCAGAATTTGAAACAGTAAACGTTCTTGCACAGTAGGTCTTCGTATCAGGTATTTTAATAATCAGTATAGATCCAGCATCTTCAATGGCATCAATAGTTATATGTAATAAGTCTTCGGCGACAAGCACCGCTGATACCCAAAATTAAGACAACCCACAAATTATCATATCATATCATATCTGAATTTAAATTTCTCAAAAGGTTTCAACTGTTAATTTCAATAATTTTAATAAATAGATATGAGTTCAGAACAAAAATTTAAAAAATTGATTTGAAAATCTGTTTTTTAATTTTTTCGCGTATTCTGAAAAAAAATTCCACAGTTTATAACAGAATATAAAAGTAGTCGATTCAACGAAAAAATTGGCCTGCTGGCGAGCTTGAAAAGAAAAATTTTACGGTTCAAACTTTATCGGAATTTGCGAAAAAAAAAAAGGAATAATCTGTATTCCGCTACAAAAAAAATACAGCTTACTTGACACATAATAAGTTATTTAAAAAAAATTAAAAACTAAAAAATTGTTTTTTTCGATTTTCCTGGAAAATTTGAGGTAATGTAGAAAAATATTAGACCACTTTCCTGACCCAGATCATTTTTCCCAACTGGGTTATATGCTCCAGTTTGCGGACGACACAGTATTGGTCTCTCACGATGAATCTATTGAGGGAGCTATGGACAACGTACAAAGACTCACCGACTCTACACGCCATTGGTTCAATAAATGGAGATTGAAGCCAAACCCTAACAAATCTCACTTGATGATATTCAATCATCATTTGACTCAAACATCTCCTACGATTACCATGCAGCAACGAGAACAACCAAATACTTGGGAATCACGATCGATATCAAACTCAATTTCAGCACGCATCTCCAAGAAAAGAAGAAGAACTCACGTACCAAAACAAGGGTATCAATTTGAAAACTGCCAGTAGCATTTACAAACTAATTTGTAGACCATGATAGAGTATGGACACATTGTCTTCCTCAACTGCAAAGCAACAGCCAAGAAGAAGATGCAAGTTGCTGAAACATCAGCACTTCGGACGATCACAAGAATCCGTCACCCTAATAATCCCCTACACAATCCTCCAAACATCCTCCTATATGAGTTAACAGATGTAATGCCCATTGAAGATCGCCTGGATCATCTCTTCCATAGGTTCTGTTCGAAGGCCAAAAATGTCGAACTTGTGGAGAAATTTGCAATGAGACGAGATCCTGAAGCACAACCCTTACACCGACACCCCCGTACTACCACACTTGAGAAAATACAACATGAACATTAATTTTTTTTTTATCTATCAAATTATACCTGTATAACTGTATATAATGTCATATATGAATAATTTGTAACAATAGGCAGAAGGACTTCGGTCAATAGCCTGTTGGATTGAATGTATTTCAGTTCAATAAAGTTCCTCATTATTATTATTAGACACAGAAGTTGTAGGTCTTTTTATTTTCAACAACTTTGCATTTAACTTTATTTGATACGTCGATAATTTTCGTTGTCAATCGCGAAAAACCGTGAAATATCACTTTCAACCCCTAAAAGTTCACCCCGTTCCACCATTTTCCATTTTTTCGACTCCAATTAATTTTTCCCGTCATTCGAACAATATTCTGCCCCTCTTCTAGTAGGTCTCATGCTGTTAATTTTTTTCCCGTTTTTATATTTTTTGGATCAGTACTGGTCTATAATTATTTTTGATAAATTAATAATGAACAGAATAATATATTGGAACTAAAGTTGGAGCCGATTAATATTGAATGCAATCAATATTCATTGTCTTTTTTACGTCTGATGGCTAGGACGCCTAATGATCATATGCCGTGCAACTGCAAAATCAATTCATTTACAGCTCATTAAATATTCAAAAATCGCTATGTGTTCTGTTACATAGCGCCGTTCGTGTATCCTTTTTTTTTCAATTCAAAACATGTTTTCCAAAATGATAAAAAACAAATGGCAGTCAAAAGTTAAAAGTGTACTTTTTATTTGGGGTTTCATTGGAAGATAATAATCTGTAATTTCATAGTTTCCCAAATGAAATGGAATATAATAACTTTTTCCCGCTGCCGACACTGTAAATAGTTCATACATGCTTAGCAACAAAACAGGTAAATGGCCTATATCATTCGTTTACTAATTCATCTTGACAACGGAACTTAATAGTGTCATTTACATGCCTAGGGTAATAATGACTTTGACTTTGACAAGTAGTACCTTCACCTTCATTTATATAAATTTTTAGGTTACAAGACTTTTTGAAAATTATTGTTGTCTGTTTATTCGGTAACTTAGTAACGCGCACAAGCAACTTAGAATAAAATAGCGGGACAAATAATCATGAAGGAATGGTAAGAAAAACTTCAATCCAGGCAAATCTTGAGAATTGTCAACAAGCAGCGGGAAAAACGTAATAAGTAACACGGAATGTATCGACTGTTACATCCTCGGCAAGCGACAAGCCTCGGCTTTGCCTCGGCTCGTACTCGCTCACCTCGAATGTTAACACGTCTTTACATTCCTTGTTACTTAAATAACTAATAAGTGAAAAATACAATGTTTTCAGATTTATGTGACAATTCAATTCATGCACTAAAAATGCCATATGTCACGGTGTTTTGTCACAAAAGCGTAGAAGCGCCAGATGTAATGATTTTTTCTAATTCCCAGATAAATCTGTCTATTAGACAGATATTATAATTGACAGATACAATTGTCTAATAGACAGATTTATCTGGAAATTATACTAATTAAACTAATTCCTAGATATAAGTGTCTACCCGGAGAACATTCAACTTTACAATTATAAGTCATATAATGGTTTTCATCAGATGTCTCATACGTTATGTTGAATGAACTTAACCGATACGTACTTCAGAAATCCGTCATACTCAGGACTAAATGATATACCAAAATTAAACCATTTTACGTCGAACGTTCGCTTTAACACATTTCAATTATGTTGCATTTTTGATCAAATTAAACGATCAATACCGTATAATCACGAATGTATCATTTGAATGATGATAACTTTGAAGATTGCATGTAAACATATTTTTTATGTACTTTTTCAATTATTATCTCTTCAATAATTTGCAGACATCAAGATAGATATGAAAATATCTAACTTTTTTAAATGTAACGTATATGCATCTTCATCAATATAATCAATAGTAAGACCAAATAGCTACGCATTATTTCATATTTTGCCAGACGTAATTTATGTACCTTCAAAAATATATATAATTATTGATCGAAATAATCAATAAAAATTATTATATCATTAATACATATCTTGAATGACGATAATTTTGAAAACCGAAAATAGACGTATTATTTATGTGTGTTTCCAAGAATCATCTCTCCATAGTTTTCCTGGCATCAGGCAAAATATGAATATTTAACATATTTCCTAATATAGTAATGAAAATATTATATTGTATTCGATCCATTCAACGACCGAATAACTATGTATTTTTGCATACTTCACCTGACGTAAGTTGAATGACTAAAGAATTATATTCATTTATTGATCAAAATAATCGATATAAACTATTCCATCGTGGATACATCTCCTGGATAATGATAATTTTGAAAATGGAATGTAAACATGTTATTTATATATGTTACCAAACTTTGTCTGTCCAAAGTTATCCTGGTGTCAGACAAAATATGTATACTTTTCGTTTTCCATGATTTGGTGATAGAAACGTTTCATTCAGATCAATACATTTTCTGACCAAATAACAACATATTTTTGCACACTTTTTCCAACGTAAGTTAAATACCTGAACAAATATGTTCACCTATTGATGTAAATAATCAATAAAAAGTATTATATCATTTATATATCTTTTGAGCGATGGTAATTTTGAAAATCGATTATAAACATATTACCATTGTTTATATAGAAGTAAGATAATTAGTCAATGCCTGTGTAATTGGTGTTGGACGCAAACGCGAGTGTCATCTAGCGTGATTAGTTACAAACATGAATATTTGACGTCATTTTAATGCAGGTTTCTTCAAAAAACCCTGATTTTAATGCTGTCCCATTGTTTCAATCAAGTTACGACTTGACTTGGAGGCCACATCACTGAAGTTACGACATGACTTGGATGCGAGCTCACTATCGCCATCTACATGTCGCATCCATTTTGATCCAATTATAATCCCATAAGGTTGACTAACTATGTTCTATATAAACAATGATATTACTTATATATGTTTCCAAACATTGTCTCTCCAAAGGTTTTCTGGCAATAGGAAAAATATGAAAATTTTACAAATTTCCTAATATAGTAATGAAAATATTATATTAGATTAGATACATCTGACGACCAAATAACTACGTATTTTCGCATACTTGGCCTGACGTACCTAAGTTGAATATCTAAAAATTTTTTTTCATTTATTGATAAAAATAATCGATATAAACTATTATATCATAAATATATCTCTTGAGTGACGGTAATTTTGAAAATCAAATATAAACATAATTGATATATGTTTCCAAACATTGTCTAACATTGTCTCTCCAAACTTTTCCTGACTTCAGGCAAAATATGAATGTTTTACATATTTCGTAATATAGTAATGAAAATATCATATTTGAATCGATCCACTTTATGACCAAATAACCATGTAACTCTGGGTACTTTTTTGCATACTTTGCCTGACGTAAGTTGAATATCTAAAGAAATATGTTCATTTGTTGATCAAAATAATCAATATAAACTATTAGATGGTTTATATATCTCCTGGGTGATGATCATTTTGAAAATCAAATGTATACGTATCATTCATATATGTTTACAAAAATTGTCCCTTCAAAGTTTTCTTGGTATCAGACGAAATGTGCATATTTTTCGTTCCTCATAATATAGTTATGAAAATGATTTATTCAAATTGATACATTTTACGATCAAATAATTATGTATTTTTGCATACTTTGCCTGACGTAAGTTAAATAACTTGAAAAATATGTTCAGATATTGATCAATATAATCAATATGAAGTATTCTACCCAACGATAGGTGTCGCTGCTATTGAAGTTACGAAGCATCATCTCAAACTCAGTAACAGTATATGAATACTATCAAAAACTTTTGTGAATTGTCCATTAGTTATTGGACCTCTTGCACAGAGTAGGGAACTCCTCTTGGGTTACCATGATAACATGCATAAAAGGTCTAATAGGCTGCTTAGTCTGTACCTACAATATATCATGATAAACATTTTCAGTCTTTGGACATTGTGCATAATAGGTCATTTTGATAATGAAAATATGATCAACGAAGTATGACGTCGATTCAACGCTGAAACTAAGGACATATCGCCTCAGAAAGGACCGTAGTATTAGGAACATGACATTTGAATCACTTACTTGATATATATTATGATATGTTCTTTGGACATTGTACATAACACGTCATTTTGATGATGAAAATGAGATCAATGAAATATGACGTTGATACAACTCTGAAAGTTGGGACTTATCGCCTCAGAAAAGACCGTCGTATTGAAAACATAAGTTTTGAATCAGTTACTTGACATATGTTATAATATGCTATTTGGACATTGAGCATGATACGTCATTTTGATAATGAAAATATGATCATTGAAGTATGACGTTGATACAACGCTGAAAATTGGGACTTATCGCCTCAGAAAATACGTATAATGGATACATATTGATGATGTTGACCATCATTCATAAGACGTTAAGTTTATGTTCCACATATGTAACAATTTAAAAAATGTTCACCGGGTATTAGACAGATAATATCTGTCTATTAGACAGTTATTATAATTGACAGATATAAGTGTCTAATAGACAGATTTATCTGAATCTGAATCTGGAATTATAATAATTATAGCAATTCCTAGATATAAGTGCCTAAATAGCCAAATAATACCTGTCTAATAGACAGATAATATAAGTCTATTAGACAAATGATACCAGTCTATTAGACTGATAATACCAGTCTAATAACCATCTAATATCAGTCTTCTAGACAGATTATATCTGTCTATTAGACATTTATATCTAGGAATTAGTGTAATTCCCAGATAAATCTGTCTATTAGACACTTTTATCTGTCAATTATAATGTCTGATAGACAGATTTATCTGAGAATTAGAAAAAATCACTACATTTGGCGCTTCTACGCCTTCGTATTTTGTCATTATGACAGCGAAAAAAGTTTGCCCTAACTTTTCCAGCGACAAAACGGAACCTAAGGATATGTTCCGTAAATCAACTTGGTTACTTTGGTTACTCGTTTTCTGTCCCGTAAATATAAAATGTTCGGTTGGTTCCTGAAACACAGGCTATTTACGGAACTTGGTTGCTGAAAAAGCGGTAGATTATCTGTCACCAGAACGACCGTCGATTTTCTCTGGTAAGTTCGGTTTATTACTGTTTGTTGGCGTTGACGTGCTTTAGTTTTCGTTCTCATTTTAATGTTCCGATGGATTCGTTTACTGAGTTGAATTAATAATATTCGATATACATTTTCAGTTTGATGACTTTTTTTTTAATTACAGGACAATATATCCTTTGCTTAATTGTGCTTACTGTGCACAAGAACTTTGGGCACCCTAATTGAAAATCAAATTTTGGCAGAGCATGAATGTTTAAAAAACTTTTGAAATGTAAATTATAAAACGAAACGGATTTAAAATTCTTAATATTCAGGACTTAATGATTATATAACTTCAAGGATTCTAATATCTCATTATGAATACCGCCAAATTACCCCTAGGCTAATGACACAAAATTATCCACAGCATATATAAGAAGTATCCTTGAGATTGTCGCATTATACACTCGATAACGACTATAGATTTCAACAGTTGAAACGTCGTGATTAAAAATTGAAGAGAATTGAATTTTTCTTTGTTCTTTTTTAGACAATGAAAGTCCAGAATACCTTACTCAAAGTGAAACATTGTCAACCACTTTCAAACAAATATCTCATTATCCTCAAGCCAACTGAATGTGGCATCATCATTGGCATCCAGTTCCAAGACACATCATTTGAATAATAAGTATGTAATGAATGTAAAAAAAAGAATTAAAAGCAAATAGAGAAAAATTTAACAATCAAGCAAAGTGAAAAAATATAAACACAAAACACACGGGAAACGATCAAAACTGTAATTTGACAAATGACTGGCATTCCGTAAATAAACCACAACCGTAGTTACCAGTAGATAACCACTGTCAAAAGTGTTGTTACCACTCCTGAAAACATTGATAACTTCGGTTGATTAACGGAACATATCCTAACTTTTGAAAGCATGACAACCAGCATTGTAAATAAATTTTTGATGACGTTATGTCATTTTTTCTCAAACTTACATTGTCAGAAAAGTATCTCATTTGTGGAAATGACGCGATTTGAACAGTCTTCGAGTGGAGAAATTGAAGAAGCCATCAATAATAATGTGCACCGCAATACTGTGAATTCAACTACATCAATTTGGCGATAATTTGCGATGTTTTGTTTGGAAAAAAAATATGAACTCAATGCAGAAACTTCAACTGAAGAGTAGAATTCTATTTTATGTGACTGAAGAAGACATGAAGAAGAACAGTGGAGAAGACTATAAAGAGAGTGCAGTCAAAACGATTTGGAACACTTCAGCAAAAATATTACAAGAGAAATACTTCAAAGAATATAAAAGAATTTTTAATCCGTTGACGGACATACAGTTTAAGAAAGCGAGAAATGCACGCGACACAAAACGCAAAATTTTGCAAGCAATCCCAGAAAAAAGGAAGGTGAGTTCTAAGGCTCTCACAAAACAAGAAATTTTTGAAATGGCACTGTTCTGGAGTGAAGAAGAACCTATTGGCCTTCAAAGAAACTTTTATCATATTGCTGCCTATGAATTGGCTTGGAGAGGTGGTGAAGCAGCAAATTGTAAGATATTCTATTTTAAAATCGTGACAGACAACCGTGGAAGAGACAAGCGGCTAGTGATACGCCTGCAACTTTGGACTGAGCATGCGCCAAACTCGAGCGTGCTCCGTAGACTCCAAAAATGGACAAATATGGCTGCCATGGCTGCTACATCACTGCTCTCTCTCTGAATTTTGGATAAATAGTCGTTATATGGTAACAATTTTAGCAATTTTCAAATTGCAAGGTAGGTTATAGTCAGGTCAGGTTAGGTTTGGCTAATAATTCACGCATTTTCGACTCGCAAGCTAGGTTAGTTTGCTCAGGTTAGGTTTGTGTATAAATTGCGAGCGAAAAACGAATTAAACGAATCGCAAGCTAGGTTAGCTTGCTCAGGTTAGGTTTCTGTGTAAAAAACAAATTCACTCATTTTCAACACGGTTTGCAATTTTGTTTTTCCTTCCTCTTCTTGCTTCTCCGCCATTAAATGACCCTCTTGTTGTACATCAAATAAAAATAAATTCGAGTTTGGCGCATGCTCAGTCCAAAGTTGCAGGCGTATCGCTAGCCGCTTGTGTGGAAGAGAGACGGGAAGAGTTGAATATAACCGAAGTTGGCCGACAGTAAATGGTTGATAGCAAACACTGAAGAAGGTTGTGTATGTGTATGTCCAGTAAAATTGTTTAAACAAGTTATATGGGAAGACTGGGAAACCATATCACATGTGATTTTTTTTAAAACTCCAAATTGTTTCTGGCAAAAAACAATTTCGAAAGGATGGTATAAGAATTCTCCTATTGGGATAAACGAAATATCTAAATGGACCAAATCCTCGGCGAAAAATATTGGACTTGATGTCAAGCGGGTGAAAATTACGAACCATTCTAACCGAGCTGCCGCCGCGCCGTAACTAAATTGTGGTATAGTGAACAAAAACTTGCGAAAATTACGGGACATAGCAACCCATAGTCATTAAAACCGTACCTTCAGTTAGATGAAGAACATCATAAAAAATAATTGGTTCCATTCGTACTACCGTGTAGGAAACAGTTACTACCACCGCTCAAAACCAATCGCTCTCCTTCCAATATTAGGTAAGTTGGCTGAAAAGGTGATTGCTTTGAGAATAACTTTGTTTCTTGATAAAAATGACTCATGCTCAAACAGGAAGGTTGGATTCAGGAGGGGAAAGAATACA
The DNA here is from genome assembly GCA_944452925.2 of Chrysolina oricalcia. NCBI lineage: Eukaryota > Metazoa > Arthropoda > Insecta > Coleoptera > Chrysomelidae > Chrysolina > Chrysolina oricalcia. The sequence continues at coordinate 1,246,751 of OX101810.2, forward strand.
GCAAAACCAGTTATGGATCTGGCTAGTTTCATAGGTCAGGGATTTGGAAAAAAAAACAGTCAACTCTAGCTAGCAGTTTTTGTTGATTTGAGTAAAGGTTTCGACTGTGTCTCAGAAAATATTGTGTTGGAAAAACTTGAACACTATGGATTGAGGAGTATTGCGATCAACATTATATCATCTTATCTGTCAGGTCGTAAGCAAACAGTTTTATTTATTTTATGGTAATAAATAATGGGGTCCCACAAGGCAGTGTTTTAGGTCCCTACGAGGATATATTGAAAAATTCTTAACCTACTATAGAACCAAACAAAATTTCAATGTCAAAATATTTTATTACTCAACATATTCTCCTCTTTATTGGATACATTTATGACAGCGAACCTGCAACGTCTCTAGACCTTTCCAAAAAAATGTTTCTTCTTACTCTGCAAACCAAACCTCAACAGCTTTTATAACCTCCTCGTTGGAAGAAAATTTACGACCTTTTAAACTTTTTTTCAGTTGAGGAAAGAGGTGATAGTCGGACGGAGCCAAATCTGGTTAATAAGGGGGTGTTCTAGTAATTCGAACCCTAAATCACGAATTTTTTGCATGGCAACATGCGATTTGTGTGCAGGGGCGTTGTCCTGCAAAAACAAAACACCTTTGGATAGCTTTCCGCATCTTTTCTCTTTAATGTTTTTCCGTAGAGTGGTCAGTAATGTCGAATAGTAATATCTAGTTATTGTTTTACCCTTATCCAAAAAATCAATCGTGATTACTCCATGGCAATCCCAAAAACTGAAGCAAGAACTTTTTCAGCAGATTTTTGGACACAAAACTTCCTAGGTCTTGGAGAACCGGAGTGTCGCCATTCCATCGATTGTTGCTTTGTTTCTGGATCGTAGAAATGTACCCAAGTCTCATCCATAGTAACAATTCGGTTTAAGAAGTCTACATCGTTTTCAAATCGAGCACAGATCATCTTCAATAGAAAATTTACCTCTTTTGAAGCTTGCAGACCAATTTTTAACGGTCGCATACGAAGGACATTGATCACTAAGGGTATTAAGCATATCTTCGTAAATCTGTTTACCTCTTAACCGTTTTAAATACAGGTACTTGATGATGGCTCGATACTTTTCGATTTTCACAATTTCGGTGGACATATTTTTTCTTGTAATTCATTGCGTAACTGTGGTTTACTTTTTTGACGTCAAACTTTTTTGCCATGGAGCTGGCTTCAAAATTTGAAGTACATGAAGAAATTAAATGTACTGCTGATAACGAGAGTAATCGAAGGATAGATATAATAGCAATAGACCGTAAACATGACACAGCTTACATAATCGATCCTACAATACGCTTTGAAACCAATAAAAATCAGCCAACAGAAGTGAACAATGAAAAAAAGGAGATTTATGAACCCACTATTCCATATTTCAAAGAAAAATTTAAAATTAATGGTGAAATTCAAGTGACGGGGATATTTATCGGGGCTAGGGGTATAATTTCAAAAATTTTCGTCGATTTTGCGAAGACTTTCGGAATTCCAATGAAAACAGTTAAATTCATTGGATTAGAGGCACTCAAAGACTCTGTGAAGATATTGAGAAATCATATATATATACCAAATAATTATTTATTTTATAATTTATTGATTAATTTACTCAGTTTTTATTTTAAATCATATATATATATATATATATATATATATAAAGTTTATTGACTAGTTTACTTAGTTTTTACCTTTTTTTTTTATTCTATCAACTTATTTTATTGTATTTAGTATTCCTTGTTTTTATACAGACCACAGACCACAAGGGTGGTAGGATGTTTATTCGATTAAAATATATATATATATATATATATATATATATATATATATATATATACTGACACTTCTAATAAGTTATTGTTCGTTGCTATGGTAACGCAATATTTTGTTTAGGCAGGGAACTGGTCTAGGCTAACTAGATTTCAATACATCCTCGTATTTTATAAACATGAGTATAGGCCCTTTGCGTCTTCAATTTTTTGGGGGAAAAACCTCTATAGCTGGTCTATCTGAATAAGACTTCAATTCCTTCACACAAGACCAACGAATAAATAATTTGAGTGTAGATTTTCCAGAATATGTACATGTCGGAATAATGAAAATTCCATTATTAATAAATGTAAATATAGTTTCAGAGCACACGACGAGGAAGCAAACCTCAATTCTCATTTTCTTTTGTCAAACAAAACAAAGCAAATACCAAGATTACTTTGTTTTTCGACATTATCAACAATTTCTTGTGAGCCTTCGTATTTGCTCATGAATAAGACATGACGCGAAGCAAACGAGTGGCTGTTTTGTGCAAAATGTGTGAGGCTGAAATTCGTTTCCAAATGTACACTGCACGATTTGCTTCCTAAAATTTGAGAGCAAACAAGTACATCTTTGTGTTTTATAGAAGCAAATACTTGAATAATTTTTTTTCACTTCTGTCCAAATTAGGCAGACATAAGTAATTTCAAATCGACTCTAGAGTTGCTGGAACATGAGAGTTGTAAAAGTATGAATGATATATGAAGAAATATAAAATTAAATAAAATTAGTTAAACATAGTTTTTTGTATTAAGTATTAAGTGTAATGAGTGTTTTTTTAATGGCACATGAGAGTGTCAATTTTTGGCCGAGGCCGCAGGTCGAGGTTAAAAATTCTCTCAACTGAGCAATGAAAACACGTATTTTATACACGAAATACGAACACGATTTTTTGTATAACTGTGAATGTGAATTTACATCGTCTGAAATATATTGAAAATAAATACTTCCAATACATCTTGACGTGGTTTTTTGTACCGATAAGTTTTCAGTAAAATCGTTTTCAAAAATGTTTCCTTTCTGAAAAAAATAAGTCCAAAATAACTAAATAATACTTCTCTTTTCCATACATGTTATCTTCAACGTTATCGATACTTTCGGGAGTAATACTACGAGTGCTCGCAATACTGTCGATAGTAATTCTGTCAGAAATCAACGAGATCAAGTTGCTTTAGGACGAGTAGTGTTACCTCAAAGCAATTTGAGTTTAAGATTTCTGACAGTATTGTGATCACGAGTAGTATTTATTGAGATAATTTCACAAACCAACAAAGTAAAAAAAGTTGCATTGTCCTGAATTCTTCAGTAGTTATATATAATGCCTGATAGACATGAGGTCTGTCAGACTGACATTCATATTAGTAGCAAGATGATATTAAGTTCTCCGTTGTTGTTTGGATACGTGGTTGCCATGACAAAGTGGTATTACCGGCTCGAAAGCTAGGAGCAGCGTATTATCGAGGCATACGTCCCTTATTGGTCCTAATATTGCAGGAAAGGAGGGTTTCATACGGCGAGTGAAATTATCAGGGGTAATATAATAAGTGGTATGATTATTACCGATAATTTTTTGGAATATTAATGAATTGCAATCTCAAAGCTGAAAATACATCGAGTCCGCAGGACGAGTTGTATTTTCTTGCATTGGGATTGCCAATGAATTGATATTCCAAAAAATTATCGGTAATAATCATAGCACGAATTATATCTAGGACGACAATATATCGATTTGAAAATTGTTGAATTGCCTGGTAATTGATTCTTTTTCTACGACCATGCGTTTTTACCCACTTTCCCGCACTCATTTTAGTTTAGAAAGTGTCACTTTCCCGCACTAGTGCGGGAAAACTCGCTTTCCCGCACTAGTGCGGGAAAGTAAAATATGTCAATTTATCGTTATTAAATGTACATTTCATTGATTTTACCTGATGTATATTACTATTCAAACTAACCCAGACTATTTTTCATTCATTCATTCATTCATTTGAATGAAGAAATTGCGATACTTTTATATATCTACCCTATACATTTCTCAAAATCAATCCACATAACAATCAAACCAAGCTGAGTCAAGTGGTTTGGTGTGGTAATCAAAGATTTGTTATGACAACCAAGTTGTCATCAAGACGTCAAAGTTTCAAGTCGAAGCGTTGTCGAAGTGTTCGATTCTGGCATTTTTCAAATTATTTTCAATAAAAGCAATATTTTAATGGATTCGTCAGACGAAGAGCTCCCAGAAGCAATATTAAAGGCCGCAGATGAGGTAAATTCAGACCTGTTACCAAGTAAATCACGAGAAAGATACGAACAGCAATACAACCTTTTTTTAAACTGGTGTAAGGAAAAAGGAGTGAATAGCTTCAGAGAAGAGGTTTTTTTGGAGTATTTTTCCTTGCTGAGTAAGGTACTAAAATCCAATACCCTATGGTCGCGTTACTCGATGGTGAAATGTTTAGTTAAAATAAAACAAAACCTGGACATAAGCAAGTTTCATAAATTGACATCATTCCTAAAAAAGCAAAATGTTGGTTTTCGACCACATAAAGCGCAGATTTTTACCAAAGAAGACATCCAAGTTTATGCTAGCCCCTGATGAGATATATCTTATGATTAAAGTAAGTACCATTTTTGCTTTAGCCGGTGCTCTTCGCGGAGATTGTGAAAATCACGCTTGACGATATTCAAGATAAAGGAAACCTATTGTGAAAATTTCCGATTCGTAAAACCGTACCTCAACATCCTTTGTTATATCTGAAGATATAGATAGAACCTTTTTGAAGCTCTATAGAAAGTATGCAAATTTAGGCCTCCTACCACCATGCACCGTCGTTTTTTATCAATAACAAAAAAGGCAAATGTTCTGTTCAGTGCGTAGGCGTAAACACATTTGGTAAAATATCGACAGAGATCGCTACCTACTTAGGCCTACCTAACCCAGAACGTTACACAGGTCACAGTTTTAGACTATCCTCGACAACGTTCCTAGCAGATTCAGGCGAAGGGATAACCAACATAAAACGTCTTAGAGGCTGGAAGTCAACTGCTCTTGCTGAGAGTTATTTGGAGGACTCCGTAGAACAGAAGAAAACCATCTCATTCATGTACTGGCAACTTGCAACCGATGCCGTCTCCGTCATCTTCATGCACTTTGCAATCTACGAGTGTTACTCTTAACAGCCAGTTACCACCAACTAACTACTCTGGACCGGCTATTCTGAAGCATTTGCAGAATGCAACAAATTGTGTTTTCAACATTATTATTAATAATAATTAGTGGATTTTCATGGAATGTTTTGTATGTTGAAATAAAAAAAAAAATTTCAATGTGCTTTTTGAATCTTTATGCGGTCGTAGAAAAAATAATGTTCCTAATTCATGCGTAAAGTGTCTTTCCTGCCCTTGACTGCTTGCCCGAACTCAGCTTCGCGTCGTTCGGGTCAACGGCAGTGGCGTGCGGGAAAGTATCACTTTCCGCACTTGTTAGGAAAATAACTATTATTTCTGGCCGTATTCAACGGAATACTCTTTTCCACTGCTTCATCTATGATACCAATAGCCATTTGTCCCCAACGATCGCTCATATTGATTAAGAAATATAACTAGTCAAAACACAAAGATTTGATGTTTATAATTTGAATCATTATTTTCACTTGAAACAAAAACTAAGCAGGTTTATCACCGTGAAAATACAGCGACAAGCTATATTTTCACTGTAATTCCGATTCTATTGGCTGAATTTCAAAATTTGAAATAGACTGATTGGTTGTTAAGCAAGGAGATATATTGTCAAATAAAGACTTCCGAGTTATATTTGACGCAAAATACTGTATTTTTCAAAAATGCGTAAATGTATGAACAGTGTGTAAAAAATTACTGCACGCACAGTTGACGATTTTACGCAAAGGTGATATTTTACGCACTCGTGCGAAAAAGTATTACTTTACGCACTGTCAGCAGTGCGTAAAAGGTTAGTTTACGCACTGTCGTAGAAAAAGGACAATCCCATTCATGTATAATAATTCCCATTTGTGAATACAAAAATCGTAGTTTGCTGTCGGCTAAATAGGAAGGAAGAGAGTTTGCAGGTTTATCACCGTGAAAATACAGCGACAAGCTATCTTTTCACTGTAATTCCGATTCTATTGGCTGAATTTCAAAATTTGAAATAGACTGATTGGAGATATATTGTCAGTAGTAATACCACAAGTGATTGAATTTTCGCAATAAGTCTGTCGATTCATTTCTGAACGAAACTGAATTGTTTCGAGAAAACACCACGAGTCCGCAGGACGAGTGGTGTTTTCTCGAATCAATTCAGTTGAGATCACAAATGAAAGACAGACTTATGAGATAAATTCAATCACGAGTGGAATTTTATTAGACTATTTCACAAACGAAGTGAAAGGTAAACAATCTGAAATTTGGCAGAATTAGACGAAATTAGCAAAAATGTGTATCTGAGAAATTAATAAAGTTCAATAAACATAGGAAACATTGATTAATTCGATAGAATTTATCCCAAATCTACTCGTTTTTAAATGCGTGCATAGCGTCTTACTTATATTTGACGTTTAACTGTCACATATACGGAGCTGAAAACACCGAACTTGACAGACCAATCAGAGTCAAGAGTCAAGTTCGGTATTATCGATAATCCGAACTTGACTAGAGCTCCTGATTGGTTCATTTGGGAAGTGCGTGAAATAGTCAATATAATTTCACAGCATCCAGTGGTATTTCTGTGTCGTTACCATAGAAACGGTTTGTTGGCACGCTGCGTGTTTGACTTTTTGCTCATAGCTGCTTCAATTTCAAGTTATAGACTGTCAGATAGTGACAGATTTAGGTGCCCCATTTTCGCATAGAAGCCTCGAATAGGGTTGAAAAGTACATCGATGTTCAGTGAAATGGAGGGAAATTTACGAGTGGCTCCTGGGGAGAACATATGGAAAATTCGATTTTCCAGAACAGAAATAAAAGGAGTATGTTGCCCATATTTTCACGCGAGACGGGTTCACCAAATCATTAATTGATAGAGCCTGGATTCGGAATACCAAAGGCTTGACTGTTGCAGGTGGCTAAAGGGTTAAAATCTTGTAGGGAAAAATCGAAACTATGTAAACCTATCGTCACTAGACCTAAAAACATAATGACTTTAGTGGCGCGAATGGATAAGTAGATTTTGCCGTCGGAAAAATGGAAATTCTTTTTGATTTTTTCATGTGTTCTCCCCAGGAGCCACTCGTAAATTTCCCTCCATTTTACTCAATTTCGATGTACTTTTCAACCCTATTCGAGGCTTGTATGTGAAAATGGGGCACATAAATCTGTCACTATCTGACGGTCTATTATTTTCAAGAAGATGGATGTTGATTATGATAGTGGTAGTGACACCTTATCAGATTTATCTGAGAAAGCAAATGCAATAGTATTTAATATGTTACCGGCCAAATCCAAGTTAATATATGAGAAATTATATGACCAATTTACAGTGGGACAGTGGGACAGTGTTGAGGAGAGAATGATGAATATATCAAATAATAATAAAGGAATTTCACCGAATTAATCGTGAATTACAGGGTGATTTATGAAACGTTGATATATTGTCATTTTTAGCATCGAAAATTTTCATGATCACCCTATACGCCCTATACACCCTATACACCCTTACGCTTGTCGATCTGTACCTCGAATTTTCAGACATTACTAAAATGTTTTTAGTTTTCACTCTGTACATAATGATATAATCTGCACCATCTGAATGATATTCAGTAATATGAAGGTACATTGATGATAAGAACGAAAAATATTGCAGTTGTCACTTTCAAATCCCGAGAGAATGATTGAATAAAAATTACTGATTTTTAAATTGAATGCCCTGTATTTCAAAATCTATCCATCAACGAACTTTGCGATTCTGCATGTTCAATCAGTACAGTGAATACTACAATATACTGAAAATTCAGACAATTTCACCGAGAACCATTTTACCTATAAAAACTACGGGGTACTTTTACAAAGCGATCCTGCTGGGGCGAAAACTGAGATTTCCATTAACGAACTATCTTATAAAAATCAGTCTTTTATTTTTTGGGAAAAAACCTCTATAGTTTGGTCTAATTTGAGGTTATGATAGAAAGATGTCCCACTGAATTAAAAATCGACGTATTTCTGCATTTTTTTCGAAACACATCTGACTCGACTATATTGGATCTGTTTCGTTTTCGGCGCCGCACCCTGTATATGGAATCACATATAAACGCCTACAGCAACTTCGAAAAGGTATATGTTTGTGAAAAATGGGAACAAACATTTTCATCAACCATACACTACATGTATTTGCATACGCAGAGAAAATTATTTCAAGTTTTCCAACAGCGAAACAAAGACAAACATCAATGTTACGGAAAAAGAGACACGCTACGTAAGTTAACTTCATCGATTTTATACATTTTTAATGAAGTGCGACAAGTAAACAAAAATTATATATACATCAGTCAGAATACTGAATTGGATACCTACCATATACGCTGAGATTAGGTCGGACATATCTCCAATGAGTGAATGTGGTTAAGTTTGGATGGTTTGTGAGTTGTGCTCTCTTTGAAATCGGCACTGGAAGATGGAAATGTATTAATAATAATAATAATATTTATTCACCTCAATACACAAAATATAAAGTATGATATATACAAAACACAAAAATTGATGAATAAATCATAGTTCCACTGAAGGTAGAACCCTGTGTGTGGTAAAACTATTTCGTTAAAAATTTTCGCGATAAGTCTGTCGATTCATTTGTATTTTCTCGATTCAATTCAATTGAGTTCGGAAATAAAAGACAGACTTATGAGTTAAATTCAATTACGAGAAGAATTTTATTAGACTATTTCACGAAGCATTAAAAGTATTATTATAAACATGAACAATCAATTCATCATAACCATAATTAATCAACTATAATCACAAAAAATGTATTATAACTACCAATAACTTATTATATAGTTACGATGCGACTCGTTTTGACGTTTTCACCTACAATTATGATCTGTCAAAATGTCAAACTTTGCTTTGTCATCTATGGTTACATCGTTGAAAACACCAACGCTGACAGACCAATCAGAATGGAGAGACAGCTGCTGTTTTCGCGATAATACAAGTTGTCTTTGATTTGTGATTGGTCAGATTACGTGAATATCATGAGAAGAGTGGAATAGTCAATAAAATCCACATGCCATACCCATGACAGGTTTTATGTAAGAAAAATATTTTCTACGTGTCACCGCAAGAAATAGTCCAACAATTCTTTCATTACAGTGTGAAATTACTTCTGAAGAGTATGATTTCCAATTCTTCCGACCTCCCTCATGATCGTAGAAGAGTGAAATAGATTTTTGTCGACCAAAATGTACTGGAGGCCTAGCGAAAGAGATGCAATTCACGCATCAATGAAATGAGCTATTTTATGTGAGTAATTTTTCTGAATAACATTCTCCCTTATCTCATTCATAGATGAGAATCTCCAATGGAAACTGGACATTTTAGAAATAATCAACTATCTGAATGAAAATGCCAATTTTCACTTTCAGATTTTTCTCTCAAGTTATACCGGGTGACACAGCAGACATGTAGCAGCCAGTAGTTTTTTTATTTGAAGAGATGAAGATTTGAAATTTGCAGAAGTTACGTAATCAATGATAGCGCTCCATTTGAATCTAACGACAACTTTTTTCAACTACCTGTTTGATCGGCAGTAACTTCAACTTCTTTTTTTTTTAATGACACCCTGTAATTTATCCAGCCTATCTTATTTGTCTTGAAATTCTCTATTCAACCGTGTACCACAAAGTGGCATTCGTTTCTCGATTCACAGATGAATTGCATTTTATTGAAAAACATCAAGTTGGCTGTTACCCGAATTCGATAATCTTTCGATGCTTGGAAGGCTTGGAAACCTAAAGAGTATCAGTTAAACGATATAATTTCAGTTTTTTCCATACCTGATCACTTCCTACAGATTGTCAATAATTTCTTTAATAAAAAGAAAAAACATCTGAAAATAACTCACGATATTGCGAAAACTGAGATAGGAACATGTTTTTTCCAATTTGGCTACTTGTGAAGGAACTATCTGTCTTTCCCTTTGGCCATGTAGCCATATCATGATCTTTCCATCTGGAAACATAAAATTAAAATTGTTCCCTTGATCCACCAATTCACAAGTCTATTAGTCCAGATATTTGCAATAATATTTTGCCTAGTAGGCGGTGTACACAAAATATTTTGTGTTTGACAGGTAAACATCTTTTGATTGCAATGATTATCTCCGTCAGTTTTATGCTGATTGAAATTGCATAGTTTAATTAGATACTAAATATGTATTTAAAGAACGAAAAGATATAAATGAACTAGTGCACTTAAAGGCATGAACCGAAAAACAAAATGTTAGAAAGGAATGATTCTTAACAAAAATTGGTATTTTGAAAGAATTTGACCACGAAATTCTTCAATCAATCAATCAAGTATACTTTATTGTCAAAACAGAAGATATAAAATCTTATAGACAAAGCATCGTAAAACATTAAATACATAAAATTATACGTAAAAATCGCACTAATAAGTATAGTCATATACAATTAAATCACAGCCACCATCTGATAAATATCAAAAGGATATAAAAATGCCTCAGTTAAAGTAAGGAAATCATAAACAAATGCATGCTGCACAACCAATAGTACATCTGCTCACAATAATTGATCATCGTAATATTCCTGAATGTTATAGTAGGCCTTGTCAAGTAGCATGATTTTTACTTCCTTCCGAAAGGAGAATAGGGATTTAATCGCTTTAGCTTGAGAAGGCAGATGATTGTATATTTTTTTGCTCTCGTAAATAACTGAATATTTTGTCAAGGATGATTTGGGGATCGGAAGTGGTATATTCCCATCTTGCCTTGTGCTATAACCTGGTTGTGGATTAACTGCACTTAAATTGAATAAAACACACCGTCTCCAAAATAAATATACTAACCAATGTGAGTATTTTGTGCTGAATAAAGAGGGGTTTGCAATGTTCCCTCGACTCAGTATTACACATATACCTTATTGCTCTTTTTTGAAGAACAAAGACCGAATTTAAGAGCAGCTGACTAGAAAAACCCCAAAAGACAATTCCATACCTAAGATGGGATTCTATCAAAGAAAAATAAGACGTTTTTGCCATTTCGAAGTTTAGTTCTCTAGCTATAGTTCTAATCACATAACATCCAGAGGAGAGTTTTTTTGTTAATGAATTCACATGATCTTGGAACCTCAATTTATTGTCAATATATAGTCCAAGGAACTTGCAAGAGGTTTTATTTTGGATTAGCTGTGTTTCAAGATACAAGTCATGATGTTCATATTTGAAGGTGAGGAGGTTTGTTTTTGAAATATTGAAGCTCAATGAGTTCGATGACAGGATGTTTTAAAATCAAGGTTTAATAACAAACTTTTAATTAGCCCTGTATACTGACTGATAAGCTAGCATTTAACAAAAGATTGAACGTGCAAGGTAAAATTAATAATTTTATCTACAGTTTGCTGAGAAAATTTTGAAAATCGGACTGAAAATAAAAAAACTGTTAGACCTCAAAATTTACCAAATATTAACTTGTTGCGTTTTTTTGCATTTGAGTGTATTTCGAGATATTCAAAAAAAACAAAGCCCCTCTTTTTTTCACTTAATTGTTTATAACTTTTGCAAATTTTTTCGTCCCCTTTTGGTACGTTTCCTTATACAGGGTGTTTCATAATAAATGCGCAGGACTTCCGGATGTGATAGCTCGTTCAAAAATATGAAAAAAGTTTCTATTAACTTACCCTCTAAAATTCAACATTTTCGAGATACAAGGTGTTCAAATTAAAAAAAAAATTATAGTTTTTTGCGAATATCTCTGGAACCGTTTATCGCACAAAAAACAGATTTTGAATGCATTTTCTACTCATAATAAGCTATGTTTTGTGCAGATTTTTTTTATTTTTTTAAATTCATAATTGGTGAAAATTTTGAAGGGGTAGTGGGTGTTTTTTTCTCCAACTTCTACGCCACTGGAAAAAGTGCAGTTTTGAGCCTCCTATATGAACCGCCAATGTTTTCTACACAAAAAAGGTACTCTTGGTCATTAGCTCTAAAGTTGACCGATTTCAAGAAAAATCAACTTTCATGTTGAAAAACATGGTAAATTTTTTTAAATAATTTTTTTCGTAATGGACCTTTCCAAGAGATATGAGGTAACACAGAAATTAGAAAGTAAATACGCTAGTATCACTCGGTATTTTTTATTTTTTCTTTCTGACCGCTAGTTTATCTATAATCAGAAGAAAAGTGGTTTCGTGACGTCACGTTCATCAAAACTAAACCTGCCAACGTTGTTAAAGTGGTGCACCAAATTCTCATTCAAATATAATGTGTCGTATGACAGTTGTCATTTGATACCAGATGGGTTCTTTCGTCTGTTTCACGGTGCGATCAATAAGAATAGTTTGTCTCTGTCTAACTCATTTGCCTACCCATTTGATACAAGTGAAGCAGTTCCATCAGATCTAAACTTCAACGAACACTACCTTGATTTATTTTTTGAGGTTAAAGCGGTTTTCTAAGTTTTGAGAGCTGTTGTTGTTTGTGTTCTAAAATTTGTTATTAATTCCTGTATCTCCATTACCTGTATCCCTCCAATAACTGAACATGTCGAAAAGGTGCTTTGTACCTCTGTGAATTATCCAAACTTATCTTCACGAAGCCTTGTTCCATATTTTTAATACACAATTACACAAATAAATTCACACCAAATCGTTTATGATAACACGTCACTATACTATTATCGAATTTATCAGTTGAATGTTGATTGTTGAATGTAAATAAAATGAACATTAACCTCACATCTCCATATAACTTTTGACAGTTGAGAACTGTCATTGCGATTTGCTGTGTTGTCAATGCTCGTTCTTCGTCATAATTCGTCATAATTCATAATTCATAATTCAGAAAATTTGAAAGTTGCAAATACAAAAAAAAATAGCTAATATGTGGATTTTTATCTATGAGTTGATCAAGTGACAATGTATTGATTATATTTCAACGGCTTATATCATGCTAGAAGTTATATTTTTAAGGAGAACGGTATTGCCTGTTTCGGAACGTGGATTATGGTTGGAGGTATTTCCGATGAACGTGACGTCAGCGGCACACTTTTAAATGTGATATTTTTTTAAATGAAAGAAAAATGATGGAACTTTTTGTTAAATGGACTTTTCAGACTAACAACTATCGATTTAAACGAGTTTTGTAATTTATTTTCCGTAAATGTAAAGGTCCATTATACAAAATTTATTTAAACGTTAGAACAAGTAACAAAACCAAACGTTGACTTCTTAATTGAAAAAAAAAACGATAACAATCATACTCAGTTGAATTTTTGGAAATGTCCGCCGTTAGCTTCAATGCACGCAGCAATTTATCGAGGAAAAAACATTATTTAAACAACATGAAAGTTGATTTTTCTTGAAAACGGTCAACTTTAGAGCTTATGACCAGGAATCCCTTTTCTGTGTAGAAAACATTGGCGGTTCATATAGGAGGCTCAAAATTGTACTTTTTCCAGTGGCGTAGAAGTTGCAGAAAAAAACACCCACTACTCCTTCAAAATTTTCACCAATTATGAATTTGAGAAAATAAAAAATCTGCACAAAACATAGCTTATTATGAGTAGAAAATGCCAACGGAATCTGTTTTCTGTGCGATAAACGGTTCCAGAGATATTCGCAAAAAACGATTATTTTTTTTAAATTTGAACACCCTGTATCTCGAAAATGGTGCATTTTAGAGGGTAAGTTAATAGAAACTTTTTTCATATTTTTGGACGAGCTGTCACATCCTGAAGTCCTGCGCATTTATTATGAAACACCCTGTACTTTCGACATGACATTACGAATCGAATAACACCATGATCATAATTTTCGGTGACGATGGAAAAAAAAGTTATATGTTGACTAGACCATTACTTACACTGCATAATTAGCTTTCCCGTGGAAATCCTGCTAGAGTTCACGAAATCAGCGGCAGTGAACCCTCAGAATTTCCCTGGACTTCATCCATGCTGACGCTGGTTCAGCTCTGTACGCCGCGAAACAATTTTAATTTGAAAAACATTTATTTGCCCTTGGGCAGCAGCGTTCTGCCTTTTCCCACTATTTTTCGAGAGCACTTTGTTTACCAGAACAGAAGTAATTTTTCAGAATGAGCGAACAGAAATTTTAATAACCAGATCCACTTGTGTATGAAATTATCTTTATGTTTACATTTTAAGTTCATATCAGAGACTTAATATCTTTTTGAAATGTTTAATATTGTCTGAAAACGTTTGAATACCCCGTTCGCCTGAATTCACGTCATGAAAATGAACCAGTTGCGGAAAAAAAAACATAGAAAGCAGTAAATTCCCTATAAAATCGTTTTTTTGACAATATGGATAATAGGCCAGGCTGTAGATACAAATACGAGGCTCTTTTCACATAAAATGAAAGACGCAAATGGCCTATATACTTTTTATAAGATAAAAAATATCGCTTTGTGGAATTTTTTAATCAAGAAATAGTTAAAAAAAATGCATTGTTTTTTAGCGAATGTTTCAAAAAGTATTGGAGGAATAGTTTTACAGTCAATAGAATTTCTGTGGAGAATTATGAAACCTACAAAATGGCTTTCACACGATCAGATCGGTGCATTTTCACTGAGAAAATCCGGGAAAACCTCGAAAAAGAGACCATTTTTCAAAAATTCAACTGATAGAGAATAACATTTGGTTCAACCGTGCACAAGGTGGTTTCTGCCCGATATGTAGTTTTTGCACAATCGTGTTATAAACAATTTAAGGGCAAATTTTTCTAAATGTGCCTATTTAAGGGAAATTATCTTATTCAGTAAAGTAAGTAAGTATTTATTCAGACAGATGGTATAGCATATTGACAATCATTGTACCCAATTAACATAACAGTTTTGTAATATAGATTGCATACATATCATCAAGATGATGCCACCTAAGTGAAGGTACTACTTATTTATTTATTTATTGAGTACATCATTCTACAGCCAAGGCCTTTTACAGAATGAGGCAAAAAAAATTTGAGGGCTTTTCGCCATATTACTCAATAAAAAAAAAGTAGAAAATCGTACAGTAAAAAATATAACACATGCAGAAATTCCGTGTGTGAACTGAAAAAAAAACTCACTGAGAAAAAAGTTCACACACGGTACTACAGCAGTGATTGAAAGAATTTGATATACAGGCCGTTTCTTTTATCATGTGGTAACATTGCTATATTCTAAACCGTAACAGATACGAAGACGATTAAATGGGAGAAAAGGTAACTATTGTGGAGAACAGTACAATGGTCAAAGAAAATTTACAGGGAGTCTCGCCCTTCCCGAGTTATACAGGGAAAACTAAAAATGCTGTTATTTGTTTTTTACGAATAGAATTGTTATTTCTGAAAATTTAAAAAAATGGAAAAGGAAAGTTTTAATGTATTCTAAATGTACTATAAAAATGTAACAATGAATCTTTGATTAAACCTTTCGTGTCAACACGGCCACCATCAACATTTCTTTTCAAATACGGACCTGTCTTTTTTAGTACAAATATTGATAGAGCGATAAAATCACAATTCAGTGGTACATCACACTTGATATTTTTATAACGTTTCATATAAAATAACTAACATCATCAGTGACAACAATTTTTAATTACCGTCCTGTCGTTAGGTCGTTTATGGATTCCACAAAACCTAACTCTCCGATATAAAAATTATCAGTGACGCTTTGAATAAATTTATTAAAATTATGTTTACACTATAATAAAAGATATCTGTAGTTTCAGAGACGAACGATAGCAATTTACCTCGGAAATAAACTTACTTAAGAGTAGAAGAAATCAAACAAACAGAAAACAATTTATTTCATATTGAATTTTTGAGTGAAAATAAAACCAATACAGAAAATGAATTCTTCATGATAACCTACATTAAATGCTCGAATTGCCGACCTCTTTGTTGAATGCACATAAGTTGTCTGTCCATACAATTTCTGTGGCAATTTTCTAGCATGATGGGTGTAATGCTATTACATGCATCTCTTATTTTTTGTTTGAGATGGTCGATATCTGTACTAGTTGTCGAAAAAACTTTATCCTTTATGTATCCCCAGACAAAAAAATCTAAAGGAGTCAGGTCTGGGGATCGAGCTGGCCAGGCAATTGGTCCATTGTTTCCAATCCATTTTCTTGGGAATATTGCATCTAAATGTTCCCTTACTATTGCTGCATTATGGGGAGGGGCACCGTCTTGTTGAAAATATTGTATTTCACGGCGGATGTTCAGTGGCAATTCATCTAAGTACCTAGCCATCAAACTCATTGGATAAAAAATGTAAATACATTCCACCATTCAAATGCTCGTCGTAAAAGAAAGGACCTAGTATGTTTGTTCCCAAAATTCCCAACCAAACATTTATTCCGAACCTTTCCTGGAAATTGGTTTCTCTATGTAAATGTTCATTCGTATTATTCCACCTATAATGGATGTTTCTGTTAAACCAACCATTGTTGGTGAATTTTGATTCGTCCGTCCATATTATTTTATTACAAATATTTCCAACTTCCCTATTTCTGCGTCTCAACCACATCGCAAATCGTACTCTCCTTCCGTAATCCCTTTCATTGAGGTGATGAACTTTGCGTATCCTGTAGCATTTGTATTTGTTCTTTTTCAAAATATTTCTGGTAGATTTGACAGAAATCCCTAGTTCGTGGGCAATTTCTCGTAAAGAACAATCTTGATTAGAAATATTTTTGTAACTGACCAATCCTAAATTGAAAAAAAATATTTTCGTAACTTTGTTAATCTTTATGAAGTAATATTTGCTTACCTAAAACATTTGTTTGGTTCCGCATACTTCCAGTAACAACACATTTTCTAGTTTTATTTCTATCAAATGCACCACAGTCTCTCAAATTTCTTTCTAATCGTCTAAACATTTGAATGTTTGGAATACGACGATTTGGGTATAGCTCACCATACATATTTTTTGCCAAAAGAGGATTTCTATTTGATTTTGCATAAGCAAATAGCATATCAGTCCTTTCGTCATTTGAATACATCTTTGATATGACTGAGTGTATAAACGACTGACAGTTCTTAACACGTATCAACAACTCATTTATTTGTCCTGCCATAGAAACCAAGCAAAGCCTACTTGTTTAAAAATGGTAAATGAAGTGAGATGCTATTTACTTGTACCATATCACACAATAGTCGTATTTTGACCAAAAACTAATATTTTCGTTACTTCCAGGATTGAGAATTATAGAAATATTCAGTATGATAATTGAATCAGAAGAAATCAGCCTTGAAACAAGGATTTCTGTAATACAAAAATGCCCAAGAAGGAAAAATACGAATGTTCGTTGTGTTGGGGTATCTTCTTATCGAAATTATTGGGTGAAGTCTGAAGTATGCCAATAGTTGAATAGGTTTTGAAGAAATCAAAATAATTTACAAAAAAACGAACGACAGGACCGTAATTAAAAATTGTTGTCACTGAGGATGCTAGTTATTTTAAATGAAACGTTATAAAAATATCAAGTGTGATATACCACTGAATTGTGATTTTATCGCTTTATCAATATTTGTACTAAAATAGACAGGTCCGTATTTGAAAAAAAAAAGTTGATGGTGGCCGTGTTGACACGAAACGTTTAATCAAAGATTCATTGTTACATTTTTATAGTACATTTTAAATACATTAAAACTTTCCTTATATTTTTTTTTTATATTTTCAGAAATAACAGTTCTATTCGTAAAAAACAAATAACAGCATTTTTGGTTTTCCCTGTATAACTCGGGAAGGGCGAGACTCCCTGTAAATTTTCTTTGACCATTGTACTGTTCTCCACAATAGTTACCTTTTTTCCCATTTAATCGTCTTCGTATCTGTTACGGTTTAGAATATTGCAATGTTACCACATGATAAAAGAAACGGCCTGTATATAACAGAGGCAATACTATGGGCACATAATAACAAACACAGAAACACAATGGGATCTCAAACCCACAATTACACAATTAATGAAACAAACAGAATGTATGCCGTTGAAGCTTTATACCAGTGGATTTTTTTCCACAATAAAACTTAAATACATGCTAAAACATTCTCTGCTCAAAAATCCTATGTATGACATTTATAACATATTCACACATTCCTGGATGTGACTACACTGAGACACAAAAAACTATGATGACCTACTACGTTCTTGATCAAATTGTGTATACACCAAGATAGGCTCTTAGTTAGGGGGATGTCAAAAACTGTAATATCTGACTCCATTTTTCAAATCTGTACATGTATTTTTCTTTCAGTTATTCACATATTTTTTATTCAAAATTGTATTTACATGATCCCTGTATTTACGTATTTTTTTACTCAAAATTGTTATTGTATTTTCAAGGTGAATAAATATTTTATCTTATCTTATCTTGATTGTAATACTCCTTTATCTTGAATAATTGCTCGAATGCAACAATTAACCAATATTTAAATCATAAGTAATGTTTAAAGAAATTCTGTTATTTTTAATTTGAAATAAAATATTTATTCATCGTTTTTTTAGTATATTATTATGATTTAAATGGGGTTGTGAAGACGTGCAAAACATTTTTAGAAGCTCGTGAACATTACCAACCGAGGCGCAGCCGAGGCTGGTAAACTTTTCTCGCTTCAAAAAATTTTACTTTCGTCACACGTAAAACAATATACTATTTTAATAAAGACTACTGATGTTAAAAGTTAAACTTTGAATACTGCTTGTAAAAAATTTACTATTTTTTCATTTCATTGTCCGGCAGTCCCGTGTCAGAGAATATTGTGTTTGGTTATGATATTATATATAAAAAATATCGAAAATAAATTCCCCTATCTGCTATTGATCACCAAAGGACCCCGCACATTTCTTATGGGAAATGGCTTTCCGTGAATTTTGCTGAATTTTTTGTATATTGTAGTTCTTGATGAGCTGATCAAAAGTGTCTATAGCCACAAAGCTCAAAAATGGACAGTTTTCGAGATATGGAGATTTGAAAATGGATTTTTTCCATTTTTTGTAGTATTTGGTCATCAATCCGATAGCTCTTATTTCTTGATGGGAGTGCATTTGAATGTTTGGCGCCCCCAATCCGACTGAGAAAAAGTCTTTCTCAGTTATGTTATGCACCGTCATCAAACAATTTTCATACACTGCTCCACACTGGTTATGAAATCAGGTACTATTTCCAAGATCTTCCATACATCTTTTTATGCTACAAGATAGCGCCAGTATAATTTTAATTGTCAAAAAATGACATATATTGGGTATTTTTTGGAGAGAGGCCATAATAACTGATACTGAATATATCTAATGTCCAATAATATCGTGCATGTTTTCCAAAATGTTCATAACGAGGCTCAGCGCGAGCTTCGATGAAAAAAATGGACAAATCATAATACTGTGTTCACAGAGACAACAAATGTGATCACTATCGATGTCATTTACATGAGATTACGTGATTTATTTCTCGCAAATCTCGATAATCTGACAATGGTGTGCCAAGACATTTTCCTCAGGGTGGCTCGTAATGGATGATAGCATCTCACAGCCAAAGAAATCCGTGAAAATGTCTGCATCTTTGATACTTTGTAGTACTTTCCAATTAGAATAGGGAAGTTCAGGTATTGGTAGCAAACTATGAATGGAACTTTCGATATTTACCACCGAATTCTTGAAAATACATTTTCTTTATAAATGTTGCATATTAGAGTTTACACTTATAATTGAGTATCTACTCATGATCGTTTGCAAAATGAATGGATAGATCAATCAAAAACAATGTAATAGTAGGAGTAAAAGTCATAATAATAATGATATTAAATAAAAAACAATAATAATCTATCTTGGCAATCTCAAAAAATCATTTGAAATATTATAAGCGAAGCGGATTTATTTTTTCTTTATATTCTTGAAATGATATATGACTGTGTTAGGTTCGTTGATATAATTATAGTTATATGTTACCAGTAAATCACTTTACCAATGATCTGACTAATAATATTTTAAATGATTTCTTGAGGTTGCTAAGATAGTTTATTTATTTTTTTATATAATATCATTATTATTATTAGTATTATTATGAATCCTACTTTTACTATTATAATGTTTTTGAATGATCTACTCATTCATTTTACCAAAAATCATATGAACAGATATAATTCATTTATTTGTGTAAACTTTGATTTATAAAAAATTATAGTAGTTTCAAGAGTTGGTGGTCAAATATCGGAAGTTCCATTCATAGTTTGCTTCCATCATCTAAACTTCCTTATTCTACCTGGAAAGTACTACAAGGTATCAAAGATGCAAACATTTTCACGGATACGTTTCGATGTGAGATGCTATCATCCATTTAGAGCCAGCCTGAGAAAAATGTCTTGGCACACCATTGTCTGATTATCGAGATTTGTGTGGAATAAATGACATATTATATGTAAATGACATTAATAGTGATCAGAATTATTATCTCTGACGATACATGATTATGATTTTTCCGTTTTCCCCCATTAAAGCTCTCTGAGACTCGTTATGAAAATTTTGGAAAGCATATTTGATATTACTGGACATAAGATATATCTAGAATCAGTTATTCCAGAGAATACCCAACCCATGTTGTTTTTTGAAAATATGAATCATTCTGGCGTTATCTTGTAGCATGAAAAGTTGGATAGAAGATCTTGGAATTAGTACCTCATTTCATGTCCAGTGTGGAGCAGTGTATGAAAAATTATTGATGGCAGTGCCATGGCGGTGCCATTCCTCAGTCGGGTTCTGGGCGCCGAACATTTAAATTCCATCCCAACAACAAATGAAAGCTTCCCGATTGATGGGCAAATACTACAAAAAATAAAAAAAATCCATTTTGAAAGCTCCATATCTCGAAAACTGTCCATTTTTGAGGTTTGTGGCTATGAACACTTTTGATCAGCTCATCAAGAACTACAACATACCAAAAATTCAGCCAAATTCACTTAAAGCCATTTCCCATAAGAAATGTGCGGGGTCCTTTGTTAATTGCAGGGCATTCTAATGTGATAGTACGAATTACCATTCGTTTCCTGCTATGCTATTATATATTTCAAACCAGAACGTACCATGTTTCCTCGTTGATGGAATCAGTCACCCGGGAATGATTATCATAGACCTCATTAGTTGGAGAACATTGAACATAATTATGAACTGAGAAATTCAAACGCGAGTAAGAAAGTAAATCAGTGACAGGAAGCGTACAAAGGAAAAATGGAAAGAAAAATCTCCTTAATAGCGGCGGAAAAAGTTTCAAGACTACAATACTGTCGTGCTAAGAGTCCATAACAAAGTGGACATCGCTAGGCCTATTCTAATGATTGTACTTTCTGTTACTGCCCCCTGACATGCGATATTTTATATTGTATCACTCTACCATTAAATTGGTATTATCTTCGTGGCTCAGGCCGAAATATACACGTAATTGTTTCTCTCTTTGTTCGAAATGCGATTGTGATTATTTATGGTGCTTTTTGAATTTCTTTTGTAGATGCGGCGTAAACATGAAGTGTCACTATGGGACAAGCTGAAGATAAAAATAAAATTGTTCGTAAATGAAAACTCCGGTGCTCGAATTTTAATGTAAATAAGAATTAGAACGTTCGTGTTCCAATTTCAATATAGAATACAAATAATAATAAACAAAATGTTCGAAATATTCAATGGAATCACAGCTAGGGTAGTTTACGCTTGATCAAAATTCTACTTTTTGTTCCCCCCTGTACACCGTTTGGAAATTTAGAATTTTGATAACTCGAATACAAGTACTCCGTAATGCACCAATTTTTATGAAGAATAAAATTTTCTGACAAATCGATAATAAAAAAAGTTTCCATATGGTGCAAATTTTTGAAACTCACTGCATATAGTCATAACCACCTTTTGATAGGCAACTCATTTTAGGCGTATTCGTCTATTTATGTAACTTCATAAAAAGTATGTTTCATCCGGTTAACAGATCGGTGAAGGTCGACCTCTCTTCGTCTATTAGACTAAATGCGTCTCATTGATTTGTTATTCTACATGATTGCCGAAAAAATAATGTACGAAACACGTCCGAAAACAGTTTTTTTGGACTCGCAGACTTCCAGGACTCGCTAACGCTCGTCCTAGAATATGGTCTCCTCGTCCAAAAAAACAGTATTTTCCGGGCTTGTTACGTAAATTACTATTTTAGAGTAAACTTTTTTTACATTAAGCTTTAACAAGGATTGATTTTTAGAGGTTCAAATATTTTGAAATTGTGTTCCAAAGCATAAAACAATAATTATTCAACTGATCCAAAGTAAATTTTACTCATCTAAAGCTTTGAAATATTAAACAGTGCCCTTTGGCATAATATAGAATTTAAAGAAGAGGTTAAGATGAGCCTAATTCTAAATTTTTATGCAAATCGATGCAGGACGAAAAAAATTGCGATGTTTTGACATTTTTTGAGCTTCATTTAATGGACTATAAACATAAATGTCATCCACACCTCTGTCGTAATGGACAGATTGTTCCACTCATTTATGGAAGAAATAAATAGAACACAATTTGTGAATAGTTTATTAGATAGTTTGTGAAGATCAATCCACACTAGCCACTTTTATAGTATGTGTATTAGTTCAATGTCTACTTAATATTATTTCTATGTAAAATTAAGAATCAAAATGATAGGTAACTTTGGCAGGTAACGAAAGTAATATTTTGGTTATGTTCAGTGGATTAATGAACAATTTTCAATTCTTGAACTATTTTTCAGGAAATTGCTTCACAATTGACGTATCTGATGGTTTGGACTTTGCAACAGGAATGGCCTTTTTCTTCGTATGCACTGGAAAAATAAATAAATAAACCATATTGAAATTATCACGGTAAAACACGGAAATGAATTATCTACACTGTAGCAATGCATAAATGAACATGAAAAATATGGTTGTAATATATACAGTGTGTACATAAAGTAAGGAATAAATTCATTATTTCTGAATGTGAAGATATTTCGGAAAAATCCTCGGACATGTCGATTTTCTTTTCCGATGGGCCAATTTTTGAACCCCACCCAAAATATATAGGGTTATCCGCAATTGAGTAAAAATGACTTTGGTGATATTTTTAAATTGGACACCCAGTATATTTTTCCATATGTGTGTAGGGATCGTCATTACGAATCCAGTGATACCAAGTTTGATGGGATTATGTCAAACGGCTGAGGAGGAATGGCCAAAAAACTTCCTCGTATGTCTAATGAGTATGACTCCGAGACTCCACACGATTCAGAAGGTTAAAAGTCTCTGTCGCACTCATTGGGTATATGGAGAAGTTTTTTGGCCATATCTCCGCAGCCGTTTGACAAAATCCCATCAAACTTGGTATCACTGGATTCGTAATGACTATCCCTAACCAAATATGGAAAAATATACTGGGTGTCCATTTTAAAAATATCACCAAAGTCATTTTTACTCAATTTCGGATAACTCTATATATTTTGGGTTGGGTTCAAAAATTGGCCCATCGGAAAAGAAAATCGACCTGTCCGAGGATTTTTCCAAAATATCTTTACATTCAGAAATAATGAATTTATTCCTTACTTTATGTACACACTGTAGATATTCGTTTATAGGCCAATCATATTCAAAATAAAAAATATGAAAAAGTAGCAAAATAATGCAAAATTTAGTGCTTATACTTTGAATGGACGAGCCATTATGTAAATATTGATTACTGTTTATTTCCAATAGTCCTTTCATATAAATAATTGAAAAATTAGAGATTTACCAGTGACTAGGTGGACAGGACCTTCGGGTTTCTTCGATTTTCCATCTTCGTGAGTTGAAGGTAGGTGGAATCCAAACCCTACTTGATATACTGGAAGAGGTATCACTGTGGATGAAACTGGTACTAAATCTGAAATAATAAATTATTGTTGATTTTTCAAAACAATATTATACCAGTAAAAATGGTTTTTGTTCCAGGTTGGTACGTTAAACCGTTCAAAAGTTAATAGGGGGTTGGGGAAGGGAGAGGTAAGGTATGAAAAACTCACTTTAAAATACCTTTCCAAACAACCTTCAAGAGAGTCAATCCATCTTTGGATTGAGAAAATAATGAAACATCATGTAAAAAATATCCCCTCAGAGTATATTCAAACTGGATCCATCAAATCAGGTTGATAAATACAAAAACAATAAGTGATATTGTCTATTTCATTATGTCAAGAGTAAAAATAATAAATATTCCTATACTTCTGAGAATCGTCGCTTTTTAAAACTGTCGTATATTTTCTACCTATGGACTCAGACTTATTCGATATGGACATTAGTGTTCCACAGGGCCCAGTTTTGGGACCTTTGCTCTTTTTTATTTATATCAATGACTTGCCACAACATGTAAGCACGTCCTCATTACCTCTTTACGCAATTCTCGTCTGGCATTCCCGTTTCTACCGGAAGCCCTTGCATTATAAATATTTTTATGAGTTGAACTAGGTTGCTTTATTTACCGAATATATAGAAACAACTTATGCTTCACACAACAAATTTTACAAAAACATATGCCATCATATAAGATTAGTAATTATGAATATTTATTGTACCAAGAAAAAAAATTATCCGCCGCCACTGTTTCATGAAAAGTATGCCGACCCTAAGTGGAATTTCAGTTTTTCTGCTGTTTCAACTGACTTCGTATAAACTATACCTATTCTGTCTATGTTAGTGATTTATGTATTGCGAATTGGTACTTTTATGTGTCTCTGAAAAGACAAATTCTACACGTGTTTATGCATATCTTAAAGAAAATAAAGTATTATTATTGTTATTAATATGTTTAATCTTTAAACTAACGATTACTATGAGGCGCCGATTGGGTAAAAAGTGTTTTTGCAAATATGTAAAATTTTATGTCATTATATTAATCAGTTGTAGCAATATCTTTTATTTTGCTTTCCAATATATTTATTTTCTACCACACAATATATTTACATTTCAAGCGTTGAAAATATATTAAAACGTGAATGCCAATATATATTTATAAATTCGATCTATTTCACTCCAATGTCACTGTGAAATGATCATCGCAAGGAACAAATATTTATTATTATGTATTTTGTACATTTAGTTCAGTATGAATTTTAAATTAGTTTACTTATCTATTATACAGTGCGTTCATAAAGTGTGGAAACGCTCTATTATCTTACGAGTTGATTATTTTCGGAGGAAAAGCTCGGACAGGTCGATTTTGTATTTTAGTTTTCCACCTTTTTTTAGAAAAAAATATTTTTTTCCCCTACCACCTTTCAAGATATGACGTCATCGATATTTTTTTTTTAATTGAAAGGGTATATTTTTATGTCAAAAATTGAATGCCCATATTTTTCTGAGTTCAACCATACCACATACGTCAAATCTTACACTTCGAATTACAGTATTCTGAGTATAAAGGAAACCAGTGTTCATATTTTCAACATTCATTTCATTATTCATTTTGCAACGTAAACCTAAGAACTACTCAGTACGAGTATATTGCTACACTTGAATAGTAGGCTAAGCAAACATATGAAAGCCCTTAGCAACCAGACAATAAGTTCTTAGTTACCATTGCATATGTCACACTGGTTTTCTTTATACTCAGTATACTGTGATTCGAACTGTGAGATTTGACGTATGTGGTATGGTTGAACTCAGAAAAATATGGGCATTCAATTTTTGACATAAAAATATACCCTTTTAATTTAAAAAAAATATCGATGACGTTATACCTTGAAAGGTGGTAGGGAAAAAACTATTTTTTTCTAAAAAAAGGTGGAAAACTAAAATACAAAATCGACCTGTCAGAGGTTTTCCTCCGAAAATAATCAACTCGTAAGATAATAGAGCGTTTCCACACTTTATAAACGCACTGTATATTTATTTCATTATGAATTTAAATAACTCCACTCAATATGATTTTTATATCTTAGTTTATAGTGAATTTTAAATTGTGACCGTTTCACTAAAAAGTGAAAGCGTCTGTGAGGTATTTGTGTGTTTATATTGCTACTTATTATATCTTCATGTAGATTCAAACTCATCAAAAATTCTTCTGCAAATAAACACTCTATTCTAATCAATTATCTATCTACAACAATTACTGGGTATAGTCTTTTTGAAGTCAGTTGAATGACCAAAAAAGAACTGAAAGAATTTGCGGCATTTTTCTCATTCTCCTACCAAAGGCGGAACAATCTTTATTTAATTTTTTGTTTTCCTTCATTATTTTTATATTCTCATATACCAATTCGAACGAACCTTATATATTGTGTCGATTTTAAACATATTCAACTTACTTTGGAAATACCATGGCTTTTAACTACCAAACCTACCAAACGCCAACTCGTCAAAGGACCCGCACTTTTTATAGGTAAAATGGTTCTAGGTGAAATTGTCTGAAGTTTTAGTATATTGTAGTATTCGATGTACTGATTGAACGTGCAGAATCGCAAAATTCGTTTTTGATTTTGAAATACAGATGGTGCGATTATGTCATTATGTACGGAGTGAAAAATAATAGTACATTATATACCGCGGGACTGAAGTAGTACATTTAATCCTGAAGGTAAAGTTTATGGCCCGACCGCAGGGAGGGCCATAATTTACCTGAAGGATTAAATGTACTTCAGTCGCAAGGTATATACGATACTTTTCGAACTTCCGGTATGATTTTATTAATTATTTCAATAATTTCAATCAGTTTTTTCTCTCTTCAACTCATTTAATAAACTGTCTTTAAAATAAGTTACCATAGTAACATTGCGTTGTGACAGTTATAATTTAGAAACATTGTCATTACTAGTGTCATTGTAAAGAAACATTGTTATTGATAATTATTGGTATCATGAGTGAAGAAGGTGTATCTGATATTGATAAAAGAGCAGCCGAAGTAGGTGAAGAATTGTTACCACCGAAATCTAGAAAACTATACGAGCAGCAGTACGATGCAGGAAAGACTGGTCAATATGACGAACTGTCACAATATTAATTTGAATATTAACGTTAATTACCATTCTAATTAATTATATTTTTCAATAAAATATCCCTTAAATTCGTTTGTTTGTGATTTAATCGTTCCGGGAGTTTCGTCAATATTTAATCCCGGAGGGATTAAATGTGACACTTTAGTACCTGTCACAAGGGAGTGAAGTTGTCACTTTAGGCCCGGAAGTACGAAAAAACATTTTAGTAATGTCTGAAAATTCGATGTAATAATGAAATATTAATAACATTATTTTGGCATGCAATATTCTATTCTTATTCCACCATTAATTACATTTCATACATTTCGTACAGGGTGATTTGAAAAATTGGTGAAATATATGGCCGATTCTTTCGTACACATCCTGTATATTCAAGTGAATTATTATCCTCCGAAGATAGCTGATATCGTATAAACATGATTTCGTTGGGATATATAGGGTGATCATGAGAATTTTTGATGATAAAAATGACAAAATATCAACGTTTTAGAAATCACCCCGTAATTCACGATTAACTTGGTGAAATTCCTTTATTATTATTTGATATATTCATCATTCTCTTCTCAACACTGTGCCAAAAATTCAGTTTCCTATTATGACTGGTTTCATAGTTATTAATTGAGAAACTTACCATTTGCATGACGAGTTGAAGGAACTTGTTCACGCGTACATTCTACTAGTGGCCAAGATTTTTCACAAATAGTGAAACGAGAGAACGTGGAGATCAAAATAAATGTAACATTATATGCAGGGTGATGACCAATAACGGCCCATCCAATTCCATCTACCATTTAGGAACTGACTGAATATACGACACATCTGTTACAGCTTACAACTCAGGCAAAAAACCGTCGCTGCCCAGGCCCCAGATTCAAATTCTCGTATTGGAAATAAAAGCATTCTATCAAATTTCGACATAAACGTCGAAATTTCGAGAAAACGTCAAAATTTTGAAATTAATCTCGTAAATTCGACATTACAATTGTCAAATAGCCGATTGATTGGAAGTCAATGATTGTATTTAAGAATCCCGTCGAATAATGCAACATATTTCTGCCTGAAGACGCTATTGTGTGGCGAAACAATTGTCGAGGTTTTGTAAAGCACAAATTTGTGAAAGTCAACATCGAAGTTTTATTTTAAACGTTAACATGGATTTTCATCCAGTACCGGCCACATCGATTCAAAATTTCAGTTGTTTTTTCATTTTTTGAGCTCAACACTGACATAATTTTCAGTTGCTAAAATCCCAGAAAAGAGAAAATCAGCCAGCAAAATCTGTCATTATCTGACGGTCTAAGCAAAGTGTAAGGAAAAGTACATATGATCACAAAATGTCCTGTCCTACCTGGTTCTAGAATTTTGTTTCCGTTGAACTTGTACATCGTAGGGTGACTTTTAACAAAAACTGCGACAAAAACAACAATGAAATACACTTTCAACATATTTTTTCAATTCAGTAAAACCTTTCCGTAAACACAATGTTAATGAAATGAAGTCGGATCTTCTATTAAAAAACGACAATGAAATTTGCAAGAATATTAAAGCAAGTCAAACAAGTAGTTGGCTTGTCATAGACTGAGTTTGTAAAGATTATTCATTTGGTCAACACATCTCAGTGAAAGTAAAATTCCAACCCACTTATTCTACGTAGTAGAGAGCTTCCCACGTTGAATTCGCCATCTCTGTCAGTTTCATTTCTGTTCAGAGGTATGACGAAGAAACAGAGAGATACGCTATTGTCGGAAACAAACCAGTAACATCAGTTAATGTCACAGCGCACCTGTTCAGGAAGGTTTGAAGGCGCTCCAACAATAATTGTTGTATATTTTCAATCAGAAGCTGCATGGGATTGTCCGACATGACAGTAAGCGGGATTCTGGAATTTTTAGAGCTCGAGTGATTACATCACACTATTCCATACCACTGGAGCTTGTTTGCGGAGTTCCACAGGAATCCATATTAGGGCCTCTGTTATTTTCAATATACACATCTACCTTCAGGGAAAGTTTGAGAAATGGCCAATCTCATTTCTTTGCTGATGATTTGTAAATACAGGGTGTCAATTTGAAAACTTCCCACCCTTAATATCTTCCTTCCAGTAAACAATATGAGTAATCGAAAAAACAGGTCAATTTTATTGTCAAGGGAGACACGGACTATTTGTATCCCTCGTGGTTCAACCCCCTAGGAGGGGTAAATGTTACCCTTAGAATTTTAAATGGGAAGGGGGGTCAAGTGGCACATCATTTTGATGGGCGTTCAATTCTTGTTCCAATGGTACCCTGACTTATTATTTTGTGATGAGCATTTTCCGAAAAATTGCGTTCTAAACTAACAGAAGTAATTATTAGAACGCCTATACTGAGATGCATTATTGTATTGACTCCCTTTAATAAAAATGGTTAGAAGAGTAGGTGGCACCGCTCCAACCCTTGAATGACAGGAATAAATTTATTACGCTTGGGATTTTTTATTTGGTGGTTATTTTCCTTCTACACAATAAAATTTAATTTGCGAGAAAGACATTTCCAACATAAAATCTACTTACGCTTATCTTATTAGCTGTTCGAAATGTTGTCCATTTTGCTCTAAACAGTAATACAGTCTGTTTTCGAACTCCCCTCTAACATTACGGAAAACTCCACTAGGAATTGACAGGCATGCTGCTGTAATTCGTCTTTTAAGTTCGTCAATATCAGAAGGTTGTGTTTTATAAACAACGGATTTAAGATGCCCCCAAAGAAAGAAATCTAAGGGTGTTAAATCCGGTGATCTCGGAGGCCATTCAACTGCTCCCCTTCTGCCAATCCATCTACCCGGAAATCTCTCGTTTAACCACTGTCGGACGGGAAGAAAATAATGAGGTGGAGCACCGTCCTGCTGGAAATGTAACAGATCCTCCTGCAAAAGTTCATTACCTTCTGCATCAATTTGAGTTTCTAGCTCGTGAGTTATAAGAGGATCGATAGTCTCTTCAAGCATATCAAGGTACAGATTGCCAGTCAAGTTTTCTTCTAGAAATAATGGACCAAGAATGGCATTTCCAAGAATACCAGCCCAAACATTAACTTTTTGTGGGTGTTGTGTATGCCCTTCCCGAAAAATATGTGGGTTTTCGTCACTCCAATAGCGACAATTTTGTCTATTAACATTGCCATTCAGAAAAAATGAACACTCATCGCTGAAACAGATGTTTAACAGAAGATTAGGGATGGTATTGACTCGATGAGACATGATTTCACAAAACTCTATTCTTCTATCATAATCATCCTCGTGGAGCTCTTGAAGAATCTGCATTTTATATGGATGAAATTTATGCATTTTCAATGCTTTTCTTATAGTCTCGCGTGACATTCCCGTCTGTTCTGATACTGATCGTAAGGAGCTCGTTGGCTTTGCAGCAAATGTTCCCAAAACTTCAATTTGAGCTGCTTCATTTAGTACTCTGGGGTTATTTCTTTTTTTATTTGTCACTGAACCAGTTTCGTAAAACTTATTCACCAAATCAAGCACATACCGGTGACTTACATTACAATTTGGATGTCTTTCGTTAAAAAGACATGCCG
Source organism: Chrysolina oricalcia (assembly GCA_944452925.2). Taxonomy (NCBI): domain Eukaryota; kingdom Metazoa; phylum Arthropoda; class Insecta; order Coleoptera; family Chrysomelidae; genus Chrysolina; species Chrysolina oricalcia. The sequence goes on from OX101810.2 coordinate 1,277,368, forward strand.
CCCTTCGTGCGCACTTTCCAACTTCGCCATAAATTACAATCATTTCAATTCTGTCTTGAAGAATGTAAACCATTTTTACACTTTTATACACTTATTAAAGTAATTCCTAAACAGCCCAACAGGTACAACGGTATTCACAATACTACCACATAGTTCAAATTTGCTAACCAATTTTTTGCCGGAAAACAGAAACTTTTTACAGCAGAAGTAGCAAAAAAGGAAGGCTATCTGTACAATTTCTGCGATGACACTTAAAAATTCAGCATTTAATAAACACAACTTTACTACCATCTACGTTTTACTATTAGACTACTTTTTTATGTAAAGTGTTTGGAGCTAATGGCTAATGTTACCCCTAATAAAGGGTTGGAACGGTACCACCTAATATTCTAACCAGTTCTGGCCAAACCATGCATCTCAGTATAGGCGTTCTAATAATTACTTCTGTTAGTTTAGAACGCAATTTTTCGGAAAATGCTCATCACAAAATAATAAGTCAGGGTACCATTGGAACAAGAATTGAACGCCCATCAAAATGATGTGCCACTTGACCCCCCTTCCCATTTAAAATTCTAAGGGTAACATCTACCCCTCCTAGGGGGTTGAACCACGAGGGCTACAAATAGTCCGTGAAAGTGTCCCCCTTGACAATAAAATTGACCTGATTTTTCGATTACTCATATTGTTTACTGGAAGGAAGATATTAAGGGTGGGAAGTTTTCAAATTGACACCCTGTATAATATTCTTATCCTTGTTCAGAAATGGATAATAGTAATATTATTATTAACGAAGATCTTGCTGTACTTTTAGAACTGGCTGTCAAATATTGTGTGGAAATTAATCCTAAATCTAAGGTAATATTGTTTGGTTGCAAGGTGTCTAGGGATAGATATGCAGCTTCTGTTGATATTAAAATAAATAACAGAATACTCGTGGATGTTACCCTTAGAAAGTCAAATGAGAAATGGGGTCTAGTGGCAAACTATTACCTAGGAATTTAATATACTGTTATTTTTTCTGTGTGGTGCTTCATCAATTCCAAATCGTCTAGTATAAATTTGAAACTATATAAGTACTGTTAGTTTGAATGAAAAATATGAAGAGATAAAAATTTCGAAAATGTTTAAAATTGCCTCAAGTGTATCTCGACGAGCTGATACCGAATCACAAAAATGATTTTCGTACATAAATTAACGACATTACTAGAGTTTTTCTTTGAAAAAAATACAATTGTTTGAATTCAAAAAACAAATTTATTTTCGGATTCTCACGGAAATTTCCTATAAGCTCAAGGAAAATTCACGAATGAGACCTCATATTATTTAAGAAATTCAAAGGCGATCAAAATCTAGAGACGCAAAAATTGAAATGAAACGAAACAAGCATTTAAATTTATAACAAAAAAAATTGCCCCAAATGAATCTCGAGCTAATTCCGAAACACGAAAAAAAAATATAATTTGGCAGGAAAAAAAACCCTTTCAACTCGATTTGAACTTTTTAGTACTAGATGTGAATGACTTGAGGAAACGAATAATTGACAATTGCAATGTAGTAAGGATTACTCCAGGAATTTTTTAACGTGTCAGACAATCAATGGCAAATCGAATGCGGTCGTGTATTTTATCAGAAGGTGGACAGTTTGCTCATTTACTGTGATACCGTAATTGTTAATATTTATATTTTTGGTTTTTATTTTGTGTTTTTTTGTTTTTTCTCGAAAACGAAGCTAGGTATGAAGAAAATACAAGAAACCAAAAAGTTGTATTTTCAGTTGCACAATCTAAAAAAATTAATCTAGGAAAAAATAAGTAGCGTACTTCTTTTTTACAATATTGTTGGCTGAGGTGCCCAATGAGACGCCACTGGGCCTAATAATTTCAATCTAGTTAGCCCAAACTACGAGCGCCTTATTAGTACCAAATCGATTCCAGGATATTTACGATATTTTATAATTACCGTTTTTTCTTTTTAATTTCCACCCCCGGTATCTCAGAAACGAAGCAACTTCGGACATATGTTCATAGGAACATTTCTTCTTAAAATGACCTAACCCCGGTGTCCCGCAGGGTAGCCATCTTGGTCCAATATGCTTGGAAATTCAAAGTGACCTTGACAGAATATCGCGAAAATAATAGTCTCTTTTTGAACCCATCCAAATGTTTTGCCATATTCAAGAAATGGAAATCTAATCCAGCATACCTACAAAATTAACAATTCCAACCTTGAATATATCAGTAAAATTAAAGATTTAGGCGTCACACTTGACACAAAATGGACTTTTAACAATCATATAGACAATTTGATCAACGGGACAAACAGGATGGTTGGTTCATAAAAATAAACGGAAAATATTTTCATAATCATCTCTCTATATTATGCATTCGTCAACAGTAAGCTTTATTTTGCGTCAGCAATTTGAAACCCTCAATATGCAGTACACTCAAGAAGGATAGAAAGTGTTCAAAATAAATTGATAAGATTTCTAGCCTTTCAAAACAAAATTCGCTTTCAGGACCACAATTATAAGCCGATTCGAAAACAATTTGAAATTATACCACTTAGTGAAAGACGTACTATGTCAGACTTATCTATTCTTTTCAAAATTGTTAGACATGAAGTCGATTGCCCATATCTACTTGCAAAAATAAATTGCACTGTTCCCAGTAGAAACAATCTTCGATATTATACTCCATTCAATATCCCTTATTGTAGAACCAATCTAGTACGAAACTCTCCACTAGTTCGTATGCAAAAAGCATTCAACACACACTGTCATGATCCATCTCTAGACATTTTCTCGATGTCTCTGCCTCGACTAATTTTTATTTGAAAAAAAAAATGTTTCTCAATTTATATCAATAGGTATGGTTCCTCATTCCCTGTACTTGTTCTTTTATGATCTTTTATGATCTATTTTTTGACTATATTATTATTATAAAAACATTTCACACCATATTTTTAAGTCACGGATTTGTATTACTGCCAAATAATTTTATACCGATAAGTAAAGTTTATGTATAATTTTGGAAATGGCTTAGAATAATTCTTATACAGTGGATGCTGTTTTCTGAAGCTTTGTTCTTTTATTAACCTAAAATGGTAAATAAATAAATAAAATAAACCCCTGCAGTTAGGAAACACCCTGTACGACTACGAAGCATTTTCATTTTTCCAAAGAAGTTCTGTATTTCCCCCATGTTTTGTTATATACACGAGATTCATCATCGATCCGACAGCCTGCTTCCGCGAAACAAGCTCCATCGCAGTTACAGGTGACATTAGATAATCCAGAGTACATCCACTCCGCACGAACAATATTTATTCCCTGTTTGCGAGCTTGTATCGAATGTTGATCTAGGAAATTGATGGCGGATTTCCGATATGTACCTTTTTTCGACATGGATATTGTTCGTAAATAGTTTATCTGTAAACGATCAGGCAATTTCCGTCCTTTGTTTAGGCAGCCGAGTCCCGGTCGCAAAAATCAATACTTTGAACATTGAAATGTCTGTTATTTTGAAGCTAGGGTAATTAAAGGTAATGAGCAGGTTGGTTGATAGCCTGTTGCACTTTACTGATAATTTGAGTCAGATCTTTGAAAGAACTGTAGTATGACAATGCGAAGGGTGCGATACTGTTCGTTCTTCCATACTAGATAAATTGAATGTTAATCCATCATTTTCCGTGACTATACCACATTCCTCCTTGTCTTTTTTAAAATCCGTAAAGCGATTGGGAGGTTTTCTGTCTCGAAATGGATTTCTCCTAGGTGCAATACACTCATCATGAAATTCTTCGGCTTCCACTTCATTAAATGATCTTCCATCTTCATTTGAACGCGCTGATTGATGAAATTGAGGGTGCTGGTAATCTTCAAATTCATCTGACACGTCGTGGTGGGAAGACTCGTAGGCGTCAGTCACTGATCTTCGTTTACGCATTTGGTCGCAGTGTTTACGACGAATGATTCCATCGATTTCTACTAGATCTGATAGAGGTCCAGTATGTCTAACGATTTTCCCCGGAATACGACCCATGCTCAGTGCATGTTGCTATAGGTAAATCAATATGGAAAAAATTTGGTGAACCATCTCTTTCAACATCAGCAGATTTGGTGGCGTATGGCGATAAATACTATCGGGGAATCAATAGTAGACGTGAGGGCTTTCGGAAATAAAATGACTCAAGAAGATGATGTACGCTGGTGTTTGGCACTCAATCTACCCCTTCCATCTGGTGCAAAAGTAATGCACGGTACAAAAAATTTGGTTCCAAAGAAAATAATATCGAGTTAAATTAACATGAGTAAGGGGGAGGAAACTATTCAGAAGAATCAAATCGACGAAATTCTGGAAGAATTTCCGGAACTTTTCGAAGATTGTCTTGGCCACATCAAAGGACATAAATCAAAAATTCATGTCGATGAAGACGTCACGCCAAAAAATGTTCGTCCAAGAAGCGTTCCTCTTGCTTTACTAGATGAAGTATCTGCTGAAATTGAACGATTAGTTCAAAAAAGTGTATTAGAGCCCGTGGATACAACAAATACTTCAATCTCATGGGCATCCCCCATTGTTGTAGCCATAGAGACGAATGGAAGATTGAGGATTTAAGCCGATCTTCATACTTTGAATTCTTTATCTAAGAAGTTTTGTTTGGCGATAAATCCTATTAAGTCGAAAGCCATGCTATTTGGACGCAAAGGAGCACGTGAAAGAAACAGGCATAATTTAAACCTATTTCTTGACAACGCTCCATTGACACTATCAAGTTGTGAGAGAAATCTTGGGCTCATATTGGATGACGAATTGAAATTCACTCAGCATGTCTCTTTCGCTATCAAAAAAGCATTCAGCAACCTGAAGCTCATTTATTCTAATCGACATGTACTAACTAAAAAATGTAAGATTACACTTTGCGAATCACTTGTCATTTCCCACCTTAATTACGCTGACTGTGTATATGGCCCTGCTCTACTGCAATCTGACAGTCGTCGACTTCAACTGATACAAAATTCTTGTGTCAGGGTTATATGTGGTCTTCGCCGACGAAGTCACGTATCGTCTGCAATCTCTGAAATAGGTTGGTTGGATATGAAACAAAGGCGCTCACTATATTTTTGTTCTCTTGTACAAAAAATCATGTTGTCAAAAAAACCGCGATATCTTTATAACAAGGTGAGATTTCGCTCACAAATTCACGATGTGAATATCCGTCTAAAAAATCAGTTGACAATTCCACGCCATAAAACTTCTCTTTTCAAGTCATCTTTCTCCTACAATATTGCAAAAATTTATAATTGTATACCAACCGAAATAAGAAGTATTTCTTCATTACCATTTAAAAAGTTAGTCACTGAACTTATAGCAAATAATCAGTTAATTGTAGGTTAGTTCGTAGTAGTTGGAAGTACATATATTTTTCTATAAATCATAATGTTGATAAAATAAACTTGGATCTGTATTATTCAATAGCTTGTAATTTTTAGGGAATTCTGTATTGGTTTTCGTTTTCACTGGGTTGAGTGGAAGAGCGCGTCCTCTCGGTAACTTATCTTACCGTCAAGACCGAACTCTGCCTTTTGTCGTCAAACTCCATAACCTCTGAATCACACAATTGTGTAAAATGTAATACATGTAGTTTGAGGCAATAAAATCAATTATTATTATTATTATTATTTCAAGGTAACCATCAATAAGTATGTTCAGATAGACAACTACCCGTTGCCCCTTTTCGAAGACATCACAACTAAGCTTTCTGGTGGCAGTTATTTCACCAACATTGACCTAAAAGACGCATATTTACAGATGGAAGTTCATAGTGAATCTCGCAAATATTTAATTATTGTCACTCACAAAGGCTATTTCACTTATAGGCGTTTACCATTCGGGATATGTTTTGCACCTTCTCTTTTCCAACGTACCATGGATCGAATTTTGGTTCGTATAGATGGCGTTGTTTGTTACCTTGATGACATTCTGATAACAGCTCCCAACTTAGTTATTCATACACAAAGATTGAGGAAAGTTTTGCGCAGATTACAAGCTCCCGGAATGAAAACGCAGAAATCCAAATGCGAGTGGTTCGCAAAAAGTGTCACTTATTTGGGCCATAAAATTGATGAAACTGGCCCCCGTTTTTTGGAATTTCTTCCTAACGTTTCGCTAGCGCGAGTGGCTAGCTTCTTCAGAGGCTTATACATCATGTATAATAATAATAATAATAATCGTCTTTATTATTTTCAAATAAATATAAAAAATAATGATAAGTAGCCTAAATGTTATTGAAAATAAAGGGCGAAGTTTATTTTTGATGAGTGTTAGACACCATCAAAAATATAATCCCAGATGACTTGAAGATTCCGTCTGCGGAGATTTTATTTATTCTGAGTTAGGTAGTCTTGTGCGTTAATTACCGTATCTGGATTTGGTACATTCTCACTGACCCTAATTGACCCCTTTCTGCCTGCCGGCTCAATGTCGTTGATATCCTTTGTTATTTCAGAATTGCTTATTACCGTAATAGACCGGGGGATAGTGACAGATTTTGGGACACGATTTTAGTCAGTATGCCTTTTTTGAGGACAGTATTGTTCGTATATCCCCATGATAATAATGCATGAATCAAAGGGTCGTCATAGGTTCTTCATATTGAAAAATAATAATAATAATAATAATTATAATTATTATTATTATTCGGGTACGATTTTAATCGGGCTGCCATGTGTTTCGAGATGATATACTAAAACTAAAATACTCGAAAAACCATTGGCAGGCCGTCAGGGTGGGTCCGAATGGCTGGTATGGTCACGTGAAATTGTATTTGAAAAAAGGAATACTCCGCCTATCCTAATGGTATGCTAATGGTTTTTCGAGTATTTTACATCTATTATTTTATTACAAAACACAAGGCAGCCTGATTGGAATCGTACCGAAATATATAATTTTTCGAAAATATTATTATTATTTTTTAATATGAAGAACCTACGACGACTATTTGATTCATGCATCATTATCATGAGGATATACGGACAAAACTGTCCTCCAAAAGGCATACTGAATAAAATCGTGTCCCAAAATCTGTCACTATCCCCCGGTCTATAACTGGGTTGGCATATTTTCGATAACATTGATTGACACCTCTTTGCCTGCTGTCTTGATTTCGTAGTTTTCTTTCGTTATTTTGGAATTTCTAAAAATGGGATTCCATATTCGGTTGAGGTTCACAGCTTCTTCTTTTCTGTTGAAATTGTCCATGTGTTTGTGGATCTCTATTGCCTCCCGTACAAGTCGGCTATATTATCCCTGGTTGGGGGCAAGAAGTTTTACGTCCTCAAACAGAATCTTGTGGTTTCCTTCACTGAGCGCGTGTTCTGCCACTGCCGACTTGTCCGTTTGGCCTAATCTGAAGTTCCTCTGATATTCCTTCAGCCTTGTTCCCATCGATCTTTTTGTGGTTCCGATGTATACCTTTCCGCAAATGCATGGTATGCGATATACCCCCGCTGCAGATAGTGGGTCTCTTTTGTCTTTTTCCTACCTGAGGCTTTGTTGTAGTTTCTTGGTGGGTTTCAATACCGTTTTTATGTTGTGTTGCCTCAAGAGTTTTGCAATTCTGTCTGTGACCTTAGGAATATATGGAAGATATGCACGTGCAACTATCTGAGCCTCCTCCATACTTTGTCTCGTGGGAGTCCTCGGTTTCATGGCTCTGTTGATTCCAGGTGCACTATATCCGTTCGATCTCAAGGTTGCTTGGATATGTTCTTGTTCATCCTGTAGATGCTCAGGTTCACATATTCTCCGAGCACGTTCCGCTAGTGTGGAGATAATTCCTCGCGTCTGACTAGGATGGCGGTTTGCTAGAGTATGAAGATACCTATCCGTGTGCGTAGGTTTTCGTAATACTTTGTGGGGCAGTCCTGCGCCACATTTTTCGATGAGTACATCTAGAAATGCTATCCGCTGTTCCTGTTCATTCTCCATGGTGAACTTGATGCTGGGGTGTTGAGCATTTAGATGTTCTAGGGAACGGTTCAGTGTGTCCCTTCCGTGTCTCCAAATGACGAAGGTGTCATCCACGTAACGTAGCCACATGGTCGGTTTTAAATAAAAAGCATATAATGCTTTCTCTTCAAAATGTTCCATAAAGAACCCCAACCAGGGATGCCATAGCCGACTTGTACGGGAGGCAATAGAGATCCACAAACACACGGAGAATTTCAACAGAAAAGGAGAAGCTGTGAACCTCAACCGAATATGGAATCCCATTCTTAGAAATTCCAAAATAACGAAAGAAAACTACGAAATTAAGACAGCAGGCAAAAAGGTATCAATCAATGTTATCGAAAATATGCCTAACCCAGTTACGACATTGAGTCGGCAGGTAGAAAAGGGTCAATTGGGGTTAGTGAGAATATTCCAAATCCAGATACAGTAAAGACTACCTAAGTCAGAATGAATACAATCTCCGCAGACGGAATCTTCAGTCATCTGAGATTTTTCATGATGTCTCTGAAGAAGCTAGCCACTCGCGCTTGCGAAAGCCTTAACCATTTTGATAATTATAGTTGGAGAACTGCCTATATGATTTACTGACAGGTAAAGAAACCGTCTGCTGGGCATGAAATTCAATTCTTGCTGTTGGCTCAAGTCGCCTGGCTACAGTTTTAGAATTTTTCCAGATCAAGGTCAAGGAAGAGGGGGAAAACCAGTCAGTTTGTGTCCTTCTGCTAAGTTTGACCTGCGAACGAGGTCAAGATTCAGAGTTATGTCGAAAAAACCGCGATTTTCGTATTTTCGGCATAGGTTAGGTTTGATCGTGAGTGGGCCCGTATCAGGCCCTCCACTGCGGCAAATGGCTCTAGCGTTCTAGCAGTTTGTGAGAGTCCTGTTTTTCCCTTGAACAAGCAATAAATTCTTTGGAATGGGTTAGGCCCGGTAGACTACGCCAGTACTCGAGTCTTTTATTGTCTGCCCAAGCTGTTATGACATTCTTGGCAGTGCTATATGCTAAACCGATTACCGGTTCTGGTCCAGTGAACGTTGTTTCGCCCCCCCTCCCTTCTGCTAGGGCGTCCGCTATTTCGTATCCTTCTAGGCCTGTGTGACCTGGGGGTCTATTCTCGAGTTCATGCGGAATCATTTTCAAATGTTTGAAGTAACATAGAGCGATACAAATACCGCGCGTTGGAAAGAGATACAACATTGAATTCGTATACTTTGAAACTCGAGAATAGACCCCCTGGTATCCAGACTAGGGTAACGTTGTTGCGTTGCGCCAGCAGTTAAGGTGGGATTTCCTAGCGACGACGTCTGGCCGTTAGTGACACATACAACGAATTTTCAATGCAACTGTTTTGTTTGAAGCGGCGCTATTCATCGTCTCAGCGGCCGGCCGTTGGCGGCCTCGTCCCGACTGCACAAAAACATGTCAAGACGCGAACGCCGACACCAGCAGTAACATCTTTTCAATGTGAAATAAGCGTGGTGGATATTGCTACAACGTGTCACAGAAATTTACCAATACAGACGACGATATTTTGATTAATCAAGTATGTGAATAACCCTGCCTGCATGACCATTCACACAAAGACTTCAAATATTGTCAAATTCGGGAAAATATGTGGAATGAAATTTGCACAGTTTTATCCATGGGCTGCGAGTATTAAATGAAAAAGTCTTTGTTTTTTTTCTTGGTTCAGAAAAGATCATTAATAGAATTGAGTTTTGTGAATAGTAGGGAGGCATGAAGTCAATTAGTTTCTTTGGTGTGTTTTCCCCAATATTTTTATCGATAAGTTTAAGTAAGATAATTGTCCAGTTTATTCAGATAATTATTGTCGGTTCAGTATAGTCGTCATCATTCTCTTCTCTCAGTAAGTCTCGTTCATGCCCTCGCGGAATTTCGCAATTTTTTGCGAATAAAATGGCTATGGACATGGTTCTGCATCAACGATTGGTCCTGCATGACTGGCAGCCATTTTATTCGCAGAAAAATTGCGAAATTACTGGAACATTAATGCTGTTAGAACATTCCCATTCATTATGACAACAAGCAATTTTCACTTTTAAACTGCAGTCAACCAGAACACAAAACGCACTGGGGGTATAATTTCATAACAAAAACGTGGACGCCAGACGCTTCAAGCAAATTCAACAATCGTCGCGGCCAGCCGTTACTGCTGAACGTCGATGCGGGCCGCGAACGCAAGACGTCGCTAGGAAATCCCACCTTTAAGGTGTCTCTGCAGTTCCATACTGCCCTAGATTTAAAGCAGTTGGATTCAAGCGCTTTAAGTGCTGCTTGACTATCTGAAAATATTTTAATTTTTTTTCGTGTGTGGTGTTGATTTTCCAGCTCCCTGGCACACATTCAATGGCATATACCTCTGCCTGAAATATCGTAGCTAGTTTACGAGCGTTTCACTACTGGGTTCATCCCATATATTCCGGCTACGACGCCTTCCTGAGTTTTGGAACCATCGGTGAACCAACGTTCATTTGCCCTACATAGGTTGGTTCCATTCCGGACCCAGTCTTCTCTTTCGGGAAAGACCACAGTGTAGGACGTGTGAAGGTTGATAGTTTTAGGCATGATGTCTGAGGGCATTCCTAGAATGTTGTGAGCTTTTATGCCCTCCAGCACGCTGCTGCCTCTCATGACACATGCAGGGCGTCGCTTATTCCTGAGACAAGGTTATTGAGGGCAAGTTCTGTTGATTTGCATAACTCTGGATCTTTACCTTGTTCAATGTTCGAATGCGACGACTTGGCTCGCATGAAGATGGATAATCTTCGGACACAGTTCAGAAGATGTCATCCCATAAGGAAACACCTCAAAAGAAATCCACAGGAGTTCATCAAGATTCGGAGTACTCACGAGATAGACCTGACAGCGGGGAGCAGGAAAGTTCTACATAGAACCACCAACACTTCAGCCGATAGCCAGCCCCGCCGAGAAATAATAATAATAATGCTTGCCAACGAAACTCCCATAAATTTGTGATAGGCTGGATTGTTAATAATCTATTTCCATTTGACAAATGTTATTACTTTAAAGGTGGTAACCGAAAGCCACTATAACGAAAACTCATTTATTTAATTGCAATAAGCCCTTATAGATAATTTGTTTGGATATTCTTGTCGTGTCCATATTCGCCCCAAATGAGCCGTATAAACGTTGAGACTGGGCCCTTGCGTGGCATAGTGTGTCGCAAGTCATCGGGGAGCCATTCCAGGTGTGTTATTAGACCGTCTCTAATTGAAACCAGGACCAAATTGTATTTTGTTCTCTCACTACTACTCATATTTAATGGCTCTGAAGATCGATACTCCGGCTCTGAATGTAATTAATTTTACAAGTGATCAATGTCGCGGAAAATAATGTAGAATTGGCTTTATTTAGGTTAATTGAGAGTTTGGGTGTGATTTAAAGCGAATCAGAGATGGGACTCCACGTTTATTACCAGCAAGTTCTTGGCTTAAATGTTCATTGATTAGAGTAATTGTTATCGTGGGGGGAAAGCAGGAATGTTAATCGAATCTAAATACGAGACATATGTCTGGTAGGAATGATATAGAGTTCGTCTCTGAAGCAGAAACGGTTGAAACTCAACGTGGGTGTTTAATGTTCTGTCTTTTTATTTAAGGATGCATTGAGAAACGGTTTCAGTGAGATAACTCATATTTAGTGGTGAACTCAAAAATGATTCGAGTACTAATTGAATATGTTGAGGTTAATTCAATTTCTGAAATTGAGATTTTTTTTGTTTGGTAATTGAAGGAAATGGAATATTGTGAAAATTTTTATTTTTAATTTTTCGATAAATCGCAAACTTTCCTCAGACGTAACTCAACGAGTTGATTGCTAATATCACCTCAAAAATTTAATTCGACCAAGGGGCAACTGAAAAAGGGCAGTTTTTCGACGAAAAAATGCACATATCTACAAAATTTTCTAATTGAACTAGCATTATGATTGAAAAAACAAGTACATTTTCAGATTCAGAAGAACATTTTCTATAGGATCATGTACTAATCGTGAGGATTTCGTATTTTGAAAATATTCCCAGGCGATCAAAGTCATATCATGCAATATTCGATATTGAAGGAAATAGAATTTTGCGAAAATTTTTATTTTTTATTTTTCGAAAAATCGCAAACTTTCCTCATACATAACTCGACGAGCTGATTCCGAATATCGCATCGAAAATTTAATTGGCAAAAGGGGTAACTGAAAATGGGCATTTTTTTCGACGTAAAAATGCACCTTTCCACAAAATCGTCATTTTCTGCTCTAATTCAAAAAACAAGTACATTTTCGGATTGAAAAGGAAATTTTCAATAGAATCAAGTAATACTGGCAAGGATTTCGCATTTTAAAAATATTCCCAGGCGATTAAAGTCGAATAAAGCATTAAGCAATACTCAATATTGAAGGAAACCGATTTTGCGAACATTTTTATTTTCCATTTTTCAAAATATCGCAAACTTCCCTTAAGCGTAACTCGACCTGATTACGACTATCACCTCAAAAATTGAATTTGACAAGGGAGTAACTGAAAAAGGCAATTTTTTTAGACGAAAAAATGCACCTATCCTATGAATCGATATTTTCTAATTGAATTAGCATTTAAATTCAAAAAACAACCTCGAAAATTGAATTCGACAAAGGGGTACCTGAAAAAGATTTTTTTCGACGAAAAAATGCAACTTTTTACAAAAATGACATTTTCTAATTGAACTAGCAATTTAATTAAAAAAACAAGTACATTTTTGGATTCAAAAAGAAATTTTCTATAGGATCGAGTAAGACTGGCGAGGATTTCGAATTTTTCAAATATTTCCAGGTGATCAAAGTTGAATAATGCTCAGTACCTATTGAAGGAAATCGATTTTGCCAAAATTTTGATTTTCTATTTTTCAAATTATCGCAAACACCCCTCAATTGAATTTGACGATGGAGTAACTGAAAAAAGGAAATTTTTTGACGAAAAAATGCACCTATCTCCAAAATTAACATTTTCTATTTGAATTAGTGTTCAAATTCAAAAAACAAGTATATTTTTGGATTCAGAAGGTAGTTTTCCATAAGATCAAGTAATATTCGCGAGAATTTCGCATTTTTTTAATATTCCCATGCGATCAAAATCGAATAATGCAATATTTGATATAAAAGGAAATCGAACTATGCAAAAAAAATATTTTTTATTTTTCGAAAAATCGCAAACTTTCCTCAAACGTAACTCGACATAGGGGAAACTGAAAAAGAGCATTTTTTCTACGAAAACATGCATCTATTCACAAAACCGATAATTTCTAATTGAACCAGCATTTTAATTCGAAAAACAAGTACATTTTCGGATTCAAAAGGACATTTTCTATAATAGACTACAAGCCCATATAACGATTTTGGGGGGTCATTTTATACAGCATGAAACATATTCAGAACGCTATATGAAAAAATAACTTCAGGCAATATGCCGTCAATTCTTGGTGGGACAAATGACTGTAATATTAATAATAGTTATTTTTCATCTGAAGATGTGCTCTACCGACAAAATATTCTTGTAGGGCATTCCTCACGTTGGTGGATTATGAAATAATAATCTCATAGAATCTACTCCCGTACAAAAATAATGAAACCAAAATCCAGGAATTTTTTTTTATTTTTCGGAAATTGAAAAATTTTCCTGGCTTTCGGTTCCATTATTTTTGTACGGCAGTAGGTTCTAGGAGATCATTATTTCATAATCCACCAACGTGAGGAATGCCGTATTTTGTCGGAAAAGCACATCTTCCGATGAAAAATAACTATTATTAATATTACAGTCATTTGTCCCACCAAGAATTGACGGCATAGTGCCTAAAGTTATTTTTTCATATAGCAGCATCGTTCTGAATATGTTTCATGCTGTATAAAATGACCCCCCAAAATCGTTATATGGGCTTGTAGTCTATAAGCTCAAGTAGTATTCACAAGGATTTTGCATTTTAATGATATTTCCAGGCGATCAAAGTCGAATAATGTAATATTCGATATTGAACGAAATCGAATTTTGTGAACATTTTCTCAGACCTATCTCGACGAGCTGATTCCAAATATCACCTCAAAAATTGAATTCGTCAAAGGAGTAACTGAAAACAACAATTTTTTCGATGCAAAAATGCAGCCGTTCATCGGATTCAGAATGAAATTTTCTATAGGATCAAGTAATAGACTGGGAGATGGTCACAGATTTCAGGTGACCAATTTCTCGTTTATGCCTTTGAGACCAGTGAAAGATATGAAAATTCTGACCAATATGATGAAAAATTTGAGCTGTCGCCGCGTGGCCTTCATTTAAAAAATTCAATTCCGGCACTTAACCTCACTTCAACAACCTTCCGCAAACCTTATGGAACATACATGATGGAAACTGCCATTATCCATGCGTCTCTTCGCGTCAGTCCAAAGTGGTCAGTTTTCGGAGTACAACCTTCATAGTGCGACGAGCTGATTCCGAATATCACTTCAAAAATTGAATTCGGCAAAGGGGTAGCTGAAAAGGGACATCTTTTTCGACGAAAAATGCACCTATCCACAAAATCGATATTTTCTATTTGAACTAGTGTTGTAATTCAAAAAACAAATCTATTTTCGGATTCAGAAGGAAGTTTTCTATAGCAGCAAGTAATAATCACAAGGATTTCGCATTTTTTTAATATTCCCAGGCCATCACAATCGAATAATGCAATATTTGATATTGAAGGAAATCGAATTTTGCAAAAAAACTTATTTTCTATTTTTCGAAAAGTCGCAAATTTTCCTCAAACGTAACTCGACATAGAGGAAACTGAAAAAGGGCATTTTTTACGACGACTAAATGCACCTATTCACAAAATCGACAATTTCTAATTGAACCAGCATTTTAATTCGATTAACAAGTACATTTTCGGATTCAAAAGGAAATTTTCTATAAGGTCAAGTAATATTCACGGGGATTTTGCATTTTAATAATATTCCCATGCGATAAAAGTCGTATAATGCAATATTCGATATTGAAGGAAATCGAATTTTACGAATTTTTTTATTATTTATCATTATATGCAGCGAAGTTGTCGAGGTGTTAAAGCGTTTGGCTTCCACCCAGACGGTCCGGGTTCGATCCCCGGTCGTGTATCACTGAGCTGAAGTGGTTCGGATTCCACTTTTACTTAAACTGTAAGTCCCGGATCTCCCTTGCTCGCACAAGCTCTGCTTTTGAGGGGTTTTCTCCGAAAACCTGGGAGTTTCGTAAAAACAAATTTTACAAAATTCGTAAAAACAAAAAATATAGACACAATTTTGCGAACGAACCCGGATAAGTTAATAAAGACACTGAAATGCAATCTATGATTCAATTTTAAGTGTAGATGTGATAGAGACTGAACACTCTATTTCCAAAGCGACTTTAAAAGTGTTTCAAAGTATTACATTCATTAAACTTGTTATAGAGACGATGTGGAGAGTTCAATCAATTAATTTATTGACAGAAGCACGGCAAAACAAAATTAATGTGCTGAAAGCTTGCATAAGGAATAGTAATGAGGTCCGTTTTAAGTGACTGATTCGATTATTTGAGAGCGATACTTCAATTGGGGTAGCCTGAGGTGCTGCAGCTGCAGGTGATCCAATTAATTATGTTTTTGATTACAAATAGCACTTGCATAGTGTGCTCTTTGAAGAACATGGCCCAAATATCTTACGGATGTAGTTCAATACCCGGTGTATTTGTAGCGAAGTTCAGTGGCGGCGATAAGGATTCGCCCTCCCCCCCCACACACATCTTATGGGAAAAAGTCAGTAGGTGAAAATGGCTGACATGTTGCTGCTGGAGCCATTCCGAGTAAAAGTCTCCATTGGTCCAACTCGATCGTGTGACTGGATTCAGCGCTAGAGGGCGCCAAATCATGATTTTTGTGATTTTTGCTGAAATTCAGATGAGTAAAAAAATACCAACATCTCATTTATATTCAATATGGTGTGCGACTGAGCATTCCTAAAATTCGCCAGAAATATTTTTTTGTAATACAGAATGAAAAAACCGCCATTGTTTTTCTACAGGGTTGTCAACAATATACTCTTTTCTTTAGTGAATGAATTCGCCTAAGAGGTTATAAGTTGATTGAGTTTATCATTGAGGATCAATCAGAATTCAGAAAGGTTTGTTAATCGACCAAAATTTAATGAAGAAATGAATACAGAGTGTTTGAAATAAGTAAGGGTGCATATTATATACAAGGTAACCCATTAGTAAGAGGAGGTACAGTATTTCGCCTACCATGAGGAGTGTGAAAAATGTTTCAGATAAGAGTTATACGGTTCACTTTGTTGCGTATAATAAAAATATTTCGATATTCGATATTCGCCAGACTGGCCGTAGTTTTGATCAAAGGCTCGGTGAACATTGGAGGAGCTATACAGATTGAATAAGCAGGATTTAAACTATGCCAAACATATCATTGAAAGTAAACATAACTTCACACAGAATCCTGAAATTTTGCATATTCAACCTAAAGGTGTGAAATTAAACATATTGGAATCCTTAGAAATTAAGAAGCACCTGCATAACAATAATAATTTAGTACTTAACGACCAGGTAAATCTCTACAGCTCCCCAATAATTAACTACCTTATTTCTAACAACCCTATTGTTTCCTGATTTTAATTTTTCGACATCAACAATATTTGTACCTGAATTTATATTTAAGAAGTGTCGAAGAAAAGCAGTTTATAACTCGCTCAGAAGATGACACTGTGTGTCGAAACAATATTGTCATCATATATATTTACATATATTTTTTCAAGTGTAAGTTATTGGAAGTATTTATTTCCTCCCTATTTGATGATGAATTTACACATACAGTGACCGGCAGATTTATGGCAACAAATTGAAAAAAAGTTTATTTCAAATTTCACAGAAAATTTTATTCTTCATAAAGATACCAGCATCCTCCCAAACTCGAATTGCACTATCCACATTTCAATTATACCCTTTCTTATACGCGGGAGGAGAACAAAATTGAAAGTGGCCCAAGAGTAAAGTACCTTTATTTTTCAAAAAACACAAAAGTTATTCAAAGCAAAGACTTAAAATTTAGAGAGTGTTCCAAATTTGAATTCACAGCCTCCTATTCCGAAAACAAGTTTTCACTGATTTTCTCCTTTTTTTATCTCACCTCTATGTATTATGAGGATTTGCAATATCAGAGTAGACTCATCATTGAATATTATCTAGACGATCGGATAAACTTAAGTTTCGCCCAACTGTCATCTAGAAAATTGCATTAATCGTACTTGGTGCTGACAAAACCTCATTTATTGTGGCCATTCAGAAAAAAACAAGTATTTTTCGAAATCAGCTACAACATACGACATCTGCAGTTCAAAATCAATTGAAAGCAATCCAACTGTGTTGTAACCAACGTGAAAACATGTCTCCAAAATGAATGGTAACCGTAAATGATCGTTTATTATCAAAACGAAGCTCTACAGTGAACAGAAAATTGGTATAATACGCAAAGTTGGCTTTGAAAAACATTGGTAAAATAGTAGGTAAACATTATCTTGACATTTCATTTCTGTGTTGTTACAATGGCTGCACACCTTAATCTCCAAGAAAGAATTGAAATAGTTTTAATACACGGCGACAACTATCGAACTTGTCGCGAAACTTCAAATATATTCCAAATAGAATTCTCCATTATGCAACGGTGGCAAAAATTGTTAAAAAAGTTCAAGAATTCTGGGTCAGTTGAGAACAAACATAAAATACCACACCAAGGAAATGTTATTCTAGATGAAGACGCTGCCCTGAATATTGTTTTATCTGTTGTGGAGGATCCGAGACTTCCGTTATCTCAAAGGCAAAAAAAGATTGGCTTCTCCGAACGGTCAATTAGAAGAGTCTTGAAAACGAACAAATTCAGACCATACAAACCGAAATTCGTTCATACACTCAAAGAAAGAGACTTTGATGCACGTTTGTATTTTGCTTTCTGGTTCCAAGGCGAAGTTGAAGAAGATAATAATTTCTCCACAAAAATAATGTACTCTGATGAAGCAACTTTCTCATCGAATGGTACAGTAAGTTTACAAAATTGTAGATGGTGGGCAGATGATAATCCACATTTCAGAATCGAATGTAAGGATTAATTTAATTTCAAAATAAACGTCTGGTGTGGAATTTTGGATGATAAGATTGTGGGTCTAGTGTTTTTTCGACAAAATTTGAATGCAGAAAGGTATTTGGAAATGTTAAACACGTTTTTATCCGATTACCTTGACATCCTCCCATTACGTGTCAGAGCCAACATGTTTTTTCAACAGGATGGTGCATCTATCCACTCAACTCAAGAGGTTAGAGCATGGCTGAGTACGGAATTCCCAAATAAGTGGATAGGGCGATACTCAAACAATCCGTGGCCTGCTAGATCCCCGGACCTAACTCCTATGGATTTTTTTTGTGGGGGTACCTCAAGGAGAAAGACAACGGCCATTTAGGGATATTGAACATTTGGAGGATATAATAAGAAATTGTTGTCTAATGATCACCCCGCAAATGCTCAGAAACGTACACTACGAAATGCATAGAAGAACCATAAGGTGCATTCAAAGTGAAGGACGACACATCGAGTGATACAATAGGAGCTCCGATTTTTATTATGTATAGTATGGAGTTTGCTTTCTGAGGAGCTCCGATTTTTATTATGTATAGTATGGAGTTTGCTTTCTGGATATTTTTTCATTAAAAGTGAATTAAGAATGAAGTTGTTCCGAGTTGCCTTCTAATCTTCACAGATCATAGTATAGTCATATTTACAATTGTTACGACCTGTCTTTTCACGTTGGTTGCAACACAGTTAGATTGCTTTCAATTGATTTTGAACTGCAGATGTCGTTTGTTGTAGCTGATTTCGAAAAATACTTGTTTTTTCTGAATGGCCACAATAAATGAGGTTTTGTCAGCACCAAGTACGATTAATGCAATTTTCTAGATGACAGTTGGGCGAAACTTAAGTTTATCCGGTCGTCTAGATAATATTCAATGATGAGTCTACTCTGATATTACAAATCCTCACAATACATAGGGCGGGTGAGATATAAAAAAAGGAGAGAATCAGTGAAAATTTGTTTTCGAGGAGGATGTGAATTCAAATTTGGAACACTCTCTAAATTTTAAGTATTTGCTTTGAATAACTTTTTTTATGTTTTTTGAAAAATAAAGGTACTCTTGGCCACTTTACATTTTTTTCACCTCCCTCGTATACGAAAGGATATAATTGAAATGTGGATAGTGAAATTTGAGTTTGGGAGGATGCTGGTACCTTTATGAGGAATAAAATTTTCTGTGAAATTTGAAATAAACTTTTTTTCCATTTGTTGCCATAAATCAGCCGGTCACTGTAATAGATGCCAACACCATAGAACATTAATGCAACTTTGTAAAACGTGGGTATTAAACAAGTTATCTCCTTCCATTCTAGAATAGTATCGTTCATGATTATAACTCATAAAGAAATTATTTCAGTTCCCCCATTTCAATTTACATAAGTACAGACAGGTCCATGCTCCCTCCACTTGCTCCCGCATAAATGAGACTAAATCCATCCCTGTGGCAGTATTCGCGTTCCACCTGAAACAAAACATCTGCCTATGAGTTTTCTCTAATTAAATATGACGCCAAAGAAAAGACCAAAACATCCCGGAACTCAGCAGTCAGTTATTTCAGAATTGTTCTGCTCGTAACACTGTGGAATCACAAAGATCAAAGGTGGCTTGGGCTTTGAGAACTTTCTTTGCTCATCCTTGGCCTTGGGGTTGGTGATGCTCGAGTCGCCTTCAAAAAATTAACGAAAACGTTTTGTTTCGGAAGGAAATAATTGACACTTGGAGTGGGTGGGCATTCGTTGATTGTTTCATTGAACAATATTAAGTATAGACCAAGCTATGGAGGTTTTTCACCCACAAAATAAAAGATTCAAATGGCCCTTAATATTTTTTTAAAGGTTTTAATGAAAACCCCAGTTTTTGCCCTAGAAAAATCGCTTTGTGGAATTTTTTAAACAATAAAAAGTGAGAAACATTACAGATTTTTTGTTTTTGTTTTGCGAATATCTCAAAAAGTATTGGGGAAATCGTTTTATTCTCTATAATTAAACTTTTGTTTTATTTCCACTAGTTTTTTTATTTTCACGACCGGTTTCGTGTTTTATCCCATTATCAAGTATAAAAACTAACTAATGTAATTGAACTCCAAAACCTAGTTATATAGGGAGTTTGCAGGTAAACTGGATGGAGAGGTAATTAAATGAAATTAAATGAACAGGGATGGAACGAAATAAATGCAATACTGGAGGTTATGGAAATTACCTGGTTTGTAAAAATTATGAATTCAAAAGTGGAGTTGCTGGTTGAGGGTGAAGGACGTCAAATCAAATCAAAATTTTATTCCTTTCGATAAAGTACATTACGAGTATTATAAATTGTTTCTGAAATAAAATCCCAGTTTGAGCATATTGGCCTAGGCAGGAATTGCCTGTCTTGCTCTATGCTCTATCTGAGGACTCTATAAGTTCAACGTACATTTTGTTTATGTCATGTTAAGTAGATTATAGAATTAAAATAAATTTGTTGAGGTTTTCACAATTTGAAAAATACTTTTTGTAGAGGTTTTACAGTGTCGAGCAGATGGTGCAGGAAGGTAGGCAAGTTGATTTTTTTTTCTCAAATAGATGTTGATTTCAATATATCGTAAAATATCTTCGGGTGATTTAAAATATACTGTTTTGTTTCAATATTATATTTTTTCAGGTTTGAAATTTTTCTTGGAGCGGTAGGGATGACATTGGAAAATTTTGGTCCGAAGAAGAAGTAAGATCTTTGTGTTAAGGTTTTTTTGAACAATTGTGTATTGAGATTCATATTTGCATTTCATCTAGTTATTCTATTTTTTATTTGGTGAACATTTTTATGATTTGTGTACATTCTTTTTGTACATTGATGGGCAAAAAGTAGTTTGATATTCAGTATTTTTGTTTCCTGGTAGATGATATCGGTAGAGTAACGTTTGTTTTTTTTCAAGATAATTTTTAGGATTGTGTTTTGTGTTGTTTGCAGGATAAACACGTTCGCGACGACCGGTAAATCCGGAAATCAGTCTCCGGAACAAATTTTTCTTTTTTCTTTTTTATATTGTTTTTGTATTCCTATGGTGAGTAAATGCTTTAGTAACTACCATTTTGAGTTTTTTAAAATATTTTTAGCATTTTTTTAAATGTACCACCGGTGGTACACGACGCATCTGAAGCGTATTTCTGCCTTGGGGGCGTCGTGTACCACCGGTGGACACGAATTTTTTATATTGTTTTTGTATTATTATGATGAATAAAGATAACTATTACTAATTTCGAGATTTTTTTATATTTCGAGCCGTATTTTGAAAGTACCTCCGGTGGTACACGATGACCCTGATACCAAACTCTGCCTTGGGGGCGTCGTGTACCAGCGGTGGCCACGATTTTAGATATTATTTTTGTATTTTCACGATAAATAAAGATTACCATCACCAATTTTGAGTTTTATGAGACACCCCATCGCAAAAGTTTCAGAGCATTTTTTTGAATGTTTGTTTTGATCCTCCCTTATACCCATATGCGTGAACGGGTGAGCGAACGATGATACACTATTCTTCGTTTACTATTCCTACAGCCGCTACCCGGATATATAACACCTATCTTATAAACGCTGAATTTCAGAACGCCTAGAAATTATTCAAACCAGTGTACCACCGGTGGTACATGACGGCTGCAGGGAAGAATCGGAATGTACCACCGGTGGTACACGTCGTCGTGAACGTGT
Organism: Chrysolina oricalcia; assembly: GCA_944452925.2. Taxonomy (NCBI): domain Eukaryota; kingdom Metazoa; phylum Arthropoda; class Insecta; order Coleoptera; family Chrysomelidae; genus Chrysolina; species Chrysolina oricalcia. The sequence continues at coordinate 1,299,253 of OX101810.2, forward strand.
TAAGAGTGGTATTGAAAGCCCCGCCCCATATTGTGATGCAGTAGGATAAGATTGATTCGGCTAAAGAGGTGTATAACATCAGGAGGTTTTTAGTGGACAAAATATCTCTCAAGGTATAGAATTTATGAATCAGGGCTCTTAGGCGTTTGTTGACATGCATTATATGGTCTGACAATCTTATATGTTGGTCTATGATAACTCAGAGGTATTTTATTGATGTTACTTTCTCTATCATGGAGCATATGCATGGGTTCTTATTATTGCAGTGCATGGAGTGTAATTTCAAAGAAAAGTTTTCTGGTTGCTTTACAATATTTGGCGTAAACGCTACAAATTTTGTCTTCTCAATATTCAATGTGAGCTTATTTAAGTTCAACCATGTATGAATCTTTTGTAGATTGTTTCAGCACTACGTTTAACGTCTTCCCATTTTTTTCCTGCGACAATGTGGGCTGTATCATCAGCATAACATATAAGGTGCCCCCCTAAGCCTGCTATTCTTGCAATACTGTTTATGTATACAAGAAACAGTATTGGACCCAATACTGTTCCTTGTGGTACCCCTATTTTTGCTTTTGAGTCTGAACTTATTTCGTTACCAATTTTCACTCTCTGAACCCTATCAGTTAAGTAGTTTGATATAACATCAAGTGGTGAACCACGAATGTCGTAATGGCTTAGCTTGTTGAGTAATATTTTATGAGAAACTGTGTCAAAGGCTTTGGCGAGGTCTAAAAATACTGCTACACATTTTGATGATTCGTCCAAAGCTCTGACTGTTTGTTCCAGAAAGTCCATCACTGCATTTTCGGTGTTTGAGTTCTGGATGAAACCATATTGTCTGTCTGTAATAATATCGTGTTTGCGGAAAAAATCCATTAATCTTTTTTTAAGCTCTTGTTCAAATATTTTTGCTAGATTATTAGTAACGGATATACGCCTATAATTATTTAGTTGGTCACGTTTACCTGACTTGAAAATAGGAGTGATGATTGATTCCTTCCATTGCTGTGGAATTTTTCCACTTGCTAAGCTTAAATTGATGATATGAACTAAAGGGGGTGTAATGTGTTCATGAATATTTTTTATGGTTTTTACACTTAGGTTATCTGGACCGGTCGAGCACTTGTTTTTGAGGTTCGAAATGTGGATGGTGATTTCGTTCTTTGATGCTGGCGTGAGAAAGATGGCGGAGTCGATTTTATCAATATCTGATTTTTTTTGTTGTCGGTTCATCTTTGGTAGTTTATTTGACATGTTTATACCTAAGTTGGTGAAAGAGTTATTGAAAGTATCTGCTTTCTCTTTATTATTTTTTATTATACTCCCATTACCATCCTTTATCGGTATGTTTTCTAGTTGTGTATTCGATTTTTTGTTATGATCCGTTAAATCATTTATAACATTCCATATTTTTTTACATTTGTTTCCCGCTTCTGTAATTTTATGCATATTAGATAAACGTAATGCAAACCCATATATTACCAAACGAATTTTGCAATCTCTTGAATATATGCCTAAAACAAATTTTTTTCAAATATAATAATAGTTTTTACCTACAAAACTCAGGTCTCCCAGTAGGCTCACCATTGAGTCCCATTCTGGCAGATCTTTTCACGGACAACCTAGAAAATACCCTCATCCTTAACAACCTCTTTTCTAAGAAACATATTGGGTTTTGGTTCAGATACGTTGATGACGTACTAGTAGGTTTTGATGGTTCCAACAGACGAATTAATCAATTTTTGAACTTCCTAAATGGTCTACATAACTAAATTCACAGTGGAAATTAAACGATATGCAGTATTTTAGCAGCAAAGGTAATGAAAAGGTATATTTTGTGACAGTGTTGGCTGGGTCTTTCCAAGCTCATAACTTCTGAACCACTCATAAAATATACCTAGTAATAAGTAACAAAACAAAAACAAGAAAACGAAACAAGAAGCTAAACTTCTTAGATTTGAGTATTTCAAGGGTTAGTAATAGTTTTCAATTTAATATCTACCGGAAAACACCTCCAGAGACTGTACAATTCCCTTTGATTCTTTCAGTCCGATGTCACATAAATTATCCGCCTTTAGGTCAATGATACACAGAGCTTTCGCAATTCCTTCACCTGATAAGAATTTCCAGGATGAACTAAACATCATTAAACAAATTGCGGTAAACAATCAAGTACCAGTTTCTTTAATAGAGAAATTAATATCAGGTAAAACTCATAAAAAGGTTATGAGTGACCTATACCCAAATATCAAAGAACACAATACACGTAAATATGGTAGCATTAATTACTCAGGTAAAATTTCAGAAAACATTCAAAATTATTTTTCTAAATTCAAAATAACAACAGCTTTCATAAGTAATAATAATTTAGGCAGAATTCTGTTCAATGCAAAACCTAAACGAGATAGAATGAAAAAATCTATAGATATATAGATTAGAATGCGGGGAATGCTCTGCAGTATATACAGACCAAACCGGTAGAAATTTTGACGTAAGGCTCCGTGAACACGTCTGTTTCGACAAAAAATCCACAATGTACGGACATCAGCAAGCATTCAAACACAAGATAAGTAAAGATAATCTCAAAATCCTACACACATGTAATAAAGGGAAGAAAATGAATCTGAAACACCGATGACATAAATACGGTTTTCATAAAAAAATGCTTTGATACCATTAAAGAACCAATGCTGAACCTCATTAATACATCACTAGAGACGAGCACATTTCCCAATGACTTGAAAATTTCAACTATCATCCCAATATCAAAAATTGCAAACCCGAACAATGCTTCTGATTTGAGGCCAGTCAATATGCTAAGTTCTATTGAAAAAAATCCTTGAAAAACAGTATATGAGCAAATAGAAAGCTTTGTAGAGGAAAATAAACTTGTTAACAATGTTCAGTCAGGTTTTCGAAGTAAGTATAGCATAGCATAGGAGAAAATCAAAAGACAGGTGAGGTATTTCTTGACCTTCAAACAGCGTTATAAACTATAGATCGAGATAGGTTGATTACAAAATTAAGATATATTGGTATCAAGAGTAATGGAGCTGCAATGGCTAGCTAATTATCTGGATAACAGAAAACAGAATAATAAACTCTCTGAGGAAATAGAAAATGGCTATGGGGTTCTACAGGGAAATACTCTTGGGCCTTTATTGTTCTTGATATACAGTGCGACGATAAATTATGGAACAAATTCATTATTTCTGAATATAAAGATATATCGGAAAAATCCTCGGACAAGTCGATTTTCTTTTCCGATGGGCCAATTTTTGACCCTCACCCAAAATATATAGGGTTATCCGCATTTGAGGAAAAGCGACTTTGGTGATATTTTTAAATGGGACACCCAGTATATTTGTCCATATTGGGTTAGGGATCGTCATTACAAATCCAGTGATACCAAGTTTGATGGGATTACGTCAAACGGCTGCGGAGATATGGCCAAAAAACTTCTCCATATACCCAATGAGTGCGACAGAGACTTTTAACCTTCTGAATCGTGTAGAGTCTCGCAGTCATACTCATTAGACGTACGAGGAAGTTTTTTGGCCATATCTCCGCAGCCGTTTGACATAATCCCATTAGACTTGCCATACAATCTATACAAAGGTATAGTGAGTTCCTAAAGGATTGTTTTCGACTGTTTTACAGTCACTGGAACATTTATTGCTCCTTGAAACAAGTATTCAGCATATACCATTTCGCATCCGAAATGTCCTCCTGGAGCGCTCTCTAATCTGTTGCCGTGGTGGATCTTGTAAGTGATTGCAGTATTCATCCCGGCGAACGATGACGGGCACCGGGCTCCCGCGTGTATACAACCGTGAAAACCTGGACTGCACTGATGAGGGACTACATCCCGAAACCGGTCTGCAGTTGGTTCCTTGTTTGGATCAGGCGGTGTCCTGCTGTCTGTCTCTGAGAGCTCTTGCAAAGTTGTTCCTTCAAAGTAAGGATCTTTGCACATATGTCTGACAGATATAATTCAATATCTGTCGAGGTATTAGCCAGAGAAGTAGTTGTTTTCTGTCGGACATATGCCATACAATCTATACAAAGGTATAGTGAGTTCCTAAAGGATTGATTTCGACTGTTTTACAGTCACTGGAACATTTATTTCTTCTTGAAACAAGTATTCAGCATATACCATTTCGCATCCGAAGTGTCCTCCTGGAGCGCTCTCTAATCTGTTGCCGTGGTGGATCTTGTAAGCGATTGCAGTATTCATCCCTGCGAACGATGACGGGCACCGGGCTCCCGCGTGTATACAACCGTGAAAACCTGGACTGCACTGATGAGGGACTACATCCCGAAACCGGTCTGCAGTTGGTTCCTTGTTTGGATCAGGCGGTGTCCTGCTGTCTGTCTCTGAGAGCTCTTGCAAAGTTGTTCCTTCAAAGTAAGGATCTTTGCACATATGTCTGACAGATATAATTCAGTATCTGTCGAGGTATTAACCAGAGAAGTAGTTGTTTTCTGTCGGACATATGCCATACAATCTATACAAAGGTATAGTGAGTTCCTAAAGGATTGTTTTCGACTGTTTTACAGTCACTGGAACATATATATATATATATATATATATATATATATATATATATATATTCTCTCGAAGGAGTAGGCAGATTGAGACCTTAGAGAGAGCCAGTGACGAGACTTGGGGAGTAGGCAGATTGAGACCCCGACGTCAAGTCACAAAATCCTAACGCGATAATACCTGAGGAGTAGGCAGACTGAGACCTCAGTGTAGAATCACGTTTCCTCACTATACCTATCCTTCTTATTCTTGAAAATGGCTCCAAAATCGGAGCCGAAACGTCGAATTTCAACAAATTCCAGACGCGGTTCAACCCGAACTTCTAGTTTTCATATATATATATATATATATATATATATATATATAAGGATGGATTGAGCGAGGGGCAATATATGAAAATATAAGTAGAAAAGTTATTGGGTATCACCCTCAAAATTTTGTGCAACCGTAGACACGTGTTTCGAGCTTAAGCTCTCATCAGTACGGTAAAATCAAGTGCGAAAATGTACAACACTTGGATGTTAAAATAGAAATAAAGGAATTATATAACTAGTATCAATCTGTCACGGCCACGCCACAAGCCTAGCATTGGTGGCCCCAGATTGTCAACTACATGCTATCCATGATTATGATTATTATTATTGATTAGAATTGTAAACTACAGGTAAAACCATGTAACCGATTGAATGACATGAACTGAATAAATTTGATTTGATTTGTTATAAGCTAAGTTTAGTAGTATGTCATTAGAAGCTTGCCCATTTTCAGAACTCGTCCTTGTAGAATTTATTTCTCGCAATCCCTACGCTAAACATTTCGCAAGTCGTTCCCAGTAATCTAAGACGACTGAAAATGATTTCCAACAAAACCGAAGACGTGTAAGACAAACCTATCTCAACTTCAGACGCGTTTATGACATGTAAACGTAATATTTCGAAAGCAATTGTGTTTAATATCAAACAATTCACTGCGAAAATGTTCATTTCATCTTGTCTACTACACAAAGCGAGTTGAAATTAGAAACGTTAATATCAGAAATTCACCTACAAAGATGCTGTAATTTCATTCTTCAGATGTTTCATTATATTCGCTACTTACTCATGTCAAAATGTTTTTCCTTCATGGTTGAAATTTGTTTGAAGGAAATCAAGGTATGTTCGGCTTCGTTTGTTTCAAAGGCCAATTTTCAGCTGCAGTGTTTCAATTAGGAGATGGCTTTTGTGAACATGCATATAAACCTTGGTGTAATCACGTTTACAAGCGAAATAAGAATAATAATAATGTTCCGCTACAAACCAACCCAGCTCGAAGTTCCAAGCTTTCTGTAAGACACATCGTCAGCCTGGGCATAATTCTTTGCCGAACCCTACATCTCCCGAAGAATTTTGCTGCTCCATACTCGGATGGATTGAATAAATATAGTGAAAAAAGATTCCAAGCACTCTATAGTAGCGGCTACTTTGATTATTCAAATAAAACCCTGTTTATAATATTATTTCATGATTATATATATATATATATATATATATATATATATATATAAAAACTGAGTTTTGGAAAGTATCATAAAAAGAAACTTTTCCTTGAGGTTGCAGTCAATTGGGAACGGCCAGTGGATAGAGAAACTCTTTGTTAAATTGTCTAGCTTTCGAAAATTTTATTTTCTTTATCAAGACATTAACTCGAGGTTGCTATTAAGAAGATCACAGTGCACTTCATTATTAAAATATCTTACACAACAGTTTGTACAAACAAATTAAAATATACTATGAGCTATATTCGAGATTCTTTGCCGAACCCTACATCTCCCGAAGAATTTTGCTGCTCCATACTCGGATGGATTGAATAAATATAGTGAAAAAAGATTCCAAGCACTCTATAGTAGCGCTACTTTGATTATTCAAATAAAACCCTGTTTATAATATTATTTCATGATTATATATATATATATATATATATATATATATATATATATAAAAAACTGAAACTGAGTTTTGGAAAGTATCATAAAAAGAAACTTTTCCTTGAGGTTGCAGTCAATTGGGAACGGCCAGTGGATAGAGAAATTCTTTGTTAAATTGTCTAGCTTTCGAAAATTTTATTTTCTTTATCAAGACATTAACTCGAGGTTGCTATTAAGAAGATCACAGTGCACTTCATTATTAAAATATCTTACACAACAGTTTGTACAAACAAATTAAAATATACTATGAGCTATATTCGAGATTCTTTGCCGAACCCTACATCTCCCGAAGAATTTTGCTGCTCCATACTCGGATGGATTGAATAAATATAGTGAAAAAAGATTCCAAGCACTCTATAGTAGCGGCTACTTTGATTATTCAAATAAAACCCTGTTTATAATATTATTTCATGATTATATATATATATATATATATATATATATATATATATAAAAAACTGAGTTTTGGAAAGTATCATAAAAAGAAACTTTTCCTTGAGGTTACAGTCAATTGGGAACGGCCAGTGGATAGAGAAACTCTTTGTTAAATTGTCTAGCTTTCGAAAATTTTATTTTCTTTATCAAGACATTAACTCGAGGTTGCTATTAAGAAGATCACAGTGCACTTCATTATTAAAATATCTTACACAACAGTTTGTACAAACAAATTAAAATATACTATGAGCTATATTCGAGATATTTTAATAATGAAGTGCACTGTGATCTTCTTAATAGCAACCTCGAGTTAATGTCTTGATAAAGAAAATAAAATTTTCGAAAGCTAGACAATTTAACAAAGAGTTTCTCTATCCACTGGCCGTTCCCAATTGACTGCAACCTCAAGGAAAAGTTTCTTTTTATGATACTTTCCAAAACTCAGTTTTTTTCAACTAGTCCAGTCAAGAGACTACCCGTCTTCTAAAATATTTCAGATATGGGGTTTTTCGATAACATTCTTCATCAGTACGGACTTACTTGCGCCACTTTGCTGAAACGATGGGCCAATATCAACAACAAGATTGCTGCAGCACTGAATAGAAAGATCTTCCTCACCAGATGTAGAAACCAAGACATTTTTCCAAACGTTTTTTCCATGTACCACGTGTTTTGTGTGACATGATGTGAGTGGAGCTGCATGCTCTTGGTCAAAATGGTGCCGACTAAAATATATTTGAATCATGATTGATTTCGAATATAGCTCATAGTATATTTTAATTTGTTTGTACAAACTGTTGTGTAAGATATTTTAATAATGAAGTGCACTGTGATCTTCTTAATAGCAACCTCGAGTTAATGTCTTGATAAAGAAAATAAAATTTTCGAAAGCTAGACAATTTAACAAAGAGTTTCTCTATCCACTGGCCGTTCCCAATTGACTGCAACCTCAAGGAAAAGTTTCTTTTTATGATACTTTCCAAAACTCAGTTTTTTTCAACTAGTCCAGTCAAGAGACTACCCGTCTTCTAAAATATATATATATATATATATATATATATATATATATATAAATATAAGTAGAAAAGTTATTGGGTATAACCCTCAAAATTTTGTGCAACCGTAGACACGTGTTTCGGGCTTAAGCTCTCATCAGTACGGTAAAATCAACATAGGTATAGAATGAGAAAGAGAAGAAGGGAGAGAAAGTGATATAGTAGGTAATTTATCATTTTCAAAAATGTCCTGTAATTGATCACAATGATTTATGATAAAAACTTTCATTTCTTTTTTCAATTTACTATAACTACTAATATTCTTCATATGAAGTGGTAGCTGATTGTATAATTCAGGGTAACAGTAAGTTACAAATTTTTTATTATGATTCAACCTGTAGCGTGGTATCGCAATTACCTGAATGGAAGTCATTCGTGTATTATTCGAGGATGTATTGATATCTAGTTAGTCTAGACCAGTTCCCTACAAAATATTGCGTTACCATAGCAACGAACAATAACTTATTAGAAGTGTCAGTGTAAAGTTTGACGTCAAAAAAGTAAACCAGAGTTACGCAATAAAAAAATATACCCAAGTAATTTTCGAGTAATAATCCGAACAAATGCCAGTAATTCCTCTAATACCCAAGGAATAAAAGCAATATAAATCCGAATCTTCCGGTTTTTTGTCAAGTTTTAGTCTTTTTTTTATTTTTTATTCAACAATTGTGATTTCAACAACACCGCGATGTTTTCTGATATCCGGAATGGGTTGAGGACCTTTTTTATTTCTCATTCCTGTAATACCCATCTAACTGTAATTCCCGACTAATTCCCATTAATTTTCGAATAATACCACGAATTCCCGACTAATACCCATAATTTTCAACTAATTCCTCTAATTCCCCACTATTAGCCAAGTGATACCACTAATACCCAAGGCTTGTACAAAAAAAAATCCCGAGCGGTTTCCCCCAAGGAAATGTGCAACAGGTTAGGAGAATAAAACTACCTGAATACGAGGATGTATTGATATCTAGTTAGCCTAGACCAGTTCCCTGCATAAACAAAATATTGCGTTACCATAGCAACAAAAATAACTTATTAGAAGTGTCAGTGTAAAGTTTGACGTCAAAAAAGTAAATCAGAGTTACGCAATAAAAAAAAAATATGTCCACCGAAATTGTGAAAATCGAAAAATTGGAGTATCGAGCCATCATCAAGTACCTGTATTTAAAAGGGTTAAGAGGTAAGCAGATTTACGAAGATATGCTTAATACCCTTGGTGATCAATGTCCTTCGTATGCGACCGTGAAAAATTGGACTGCAAGCTTCAAAAGAGGTAAATTTTCCATTGAAGATGATGACCGATCGGGAAGGCCAGTTTCTGTTTCAGTCCCCGAAAATATCGATGCAGTTCATGACATGATTTTAACAGACCGTCGAATTGGGCTAAAACGGATATCTGAAGCACTGAATATTTCATACGAACGCGTTCATCATATAGTTCACGTCAATTTGTACATGTGAAAAATTGCTGCAAAATGGATCCCCAAATGTTTGAATGTTGACCAAAAGCGTGCAAGGGTAGTAGCATCGCGTTCGATCTGTGCTCGATTTGAAAACGATGTAGACTTCTTGAACAGAATTGTTACTATGGATGAGACTTGGGTACATTTCTACGATCCAGAAACAACGCAACAATCGATGGAATGGCGACACTCCGGTTCTCCAAGACCTAAGAAGTTTAGTGTCCAAAAATCTGCTGGAAAAGTTCTTGCTTCAGTTTTTTGGGATTGCCATGGAGTAATCATGATTGATTTTTTGGATAAGGATAGAACAATAACTGGAGATTACTATTCGACATTATTGACCACTCCACGGGAAAAAATTAAAGAGAAAAGACGCGGAAAGCTATCCAAAGGTGTTTTGTTTTTGCAGGACAACGCCCCTGCACACAAATCTCATGTTGCCATGCAAAAAATTCGTGATTTAGGGTTTGACTTACTAGATCACCCCCCTTATTCAACGGATTTGGCTCCGTCCGACTATCATCTCTTTCCTCAACTGAATAAAAGTTTAAAAGGTCGTAAATTTTCTTCCAACGAGGAGGTAATAAAAGCTGTGGAGGTCTGGTTTGCAGAGCAATAAGAAACATTTTTTCTGAAAGGTCTAGAGACGTTGTAATAAATGTATTCAATTAAGAGGAGAATATGTTGAGTAATAAAATATTTTGACAATGAAATTTTGTTTGGTTCTACAGTAGGCTAAGAATTTTTCAATATATCCTTGTATGTATGCAACACGATATTAATTGGAAAACTACAAATCCATAGTGAACATTGATAAGCATATATTTTTTCAACTTTGAATAAACCACTTTGTTCTTATAGTAAGTATGTAGAATATCTCCTATCCTTTTTCGAAATGATTTTGATCGGTGTGTTTTGTGTTATGTCGAAGTTATGTACTGATCTTCTGAATAATCCACCCCATACAATAATGCAGTATCGAATTATAGACTCTATAAACCAATAGTATGACATCTCTACTTACAATACTTCTTATAACTTCTTGATAAAATTTACGAAGTTTACGAAGTCCTTTCACTGTATAATCTATGTGATTATTCCAGCATAGAAATTGGTCAGTCAGGGGATACTAAAAAAAACATAACTGTATATAAAGGTCGTTTCTTTTATCATGTGGTAACATTGCTATATTCTAAACCGTAACAGATAAGAAGACGATTAAATGGGAGAAAAGGTAACTATTGTGGAGAACAGTACAATGGTCAAAGAAAATTTACAGGGAGACTCGCCCTTCCCGAGTTATACAGGGAAAACCAAAAATGCTGTTATTTGTTTTTTACGAATAGAACTGTTATTTCTGAAAATATAAAAAAAATTATAAGGAAAGTTTTAATGTATTTAAAATGTACTATAAAAATGTAACAATGAATCTTTGATTAAACGTTTCGTGTCAACACGGCCACCATCAACATTTCTTTTCAAATACGGACCTGTCTGTTTTAGTACAAATATTGATAAAGCGATAAAATCACAATTCAGTGGTACATCACACTTGATATTTTTATAACGTTTCATTTAAAATAACTAACATCATCAGTGACAACAATTTTAAATTACGGTCCTGTCTAGGTCGTTTATGGATTCCAGAAAACCTAACTCTCCGATATAAAAATTATCAGCGACGCTTTGAATAAATGTATCTATTAAAATAATGTTTACACTATAATAAAAGATATCTGTAGTTTCAGAGACGAACGATAGCAATTTACCTCGGAAATAAACTTACTTAAGAGTAGAAGAAATCAAACAAACAGAAAACAATTTATTTCATATTGAATTTTTGAGTGAAAATAAAACCAATACAGAAAATGAATTCTTCATGATAACCTACATTAAATGCTCGAATTGCCGACCTCTTTGTTGAATGCACATAAGTTGTCTGTCCATACAATTTCTGTGGCAATTTTCTAGCATGATGGGTGTAATGCTATTATATACATCTCTTATTTTTTCTTTGAGATGGTCGATATCTGTACTAGTTGTCAAAAAAACTTTATCCTTTATATATCCCCAGACAAAAAAATCTAAAGGAGTCAGGTCTGGGGATCGAGCTAGCCAGGCAATTGGTCCATTGTTTCCAATCCATTTTCTTGGGAATATTGCATCTAAATGTTCCCTTACTATTGCTGCATTATGGGGAGGGGCACCGTCTTGTTGAAAATATTGTATTTCACGGCGGATGTTCAGTGGCAATTCATCTAAGTAGCCATCAAACTCATTGGATAAAAAATGTAAATACATTCCACCATTCAAATGCTCGTCGTAAAAGAAAGGACCTAGTATGTTTGTTCCCAAAATTCCCAACCAAACATTTATTCCGAACCTTTCCTGGAAATTGGTTTCTCTATGTAAATGTTCATTTGTATTATTCCACCTATAATGGATGTTTCTGTTAAACCAACCATTGTTGGTGAATTTTGATTCGTCCGTCCATATTATTTTATAACAAATATTTCCAACTTCCCTATTTCTACGTCTCAACCACATCGCAAATCGTACTCTCCTTCCATAATCCCTTTCATTGAGGTGATGAACTTTGCGTATCCTGTAGCATTTGTATTTGTTCTTTTTCAAAATATTTCTGGTAGATTTTACAGAAATCCCTAGTTCGTGGGCAATTTCTCGTAAAGAACAATCTTTTTTCAAATATTTTTGTAACTGACCAATCCTAAATTGAAAAAAAATATTTTCGTCACTTTGTTAATCTTTATGAAGTAATATTTGCTTACCTAAAACATTTATTTGGTTCCGCATACTTCCAGTAACAACACATTTTCTAGTTTTATTTCTATCAAATGCATCACAGTCTCTCAAATTTCTTTCTAATCGTCTAAACATTTGAATGTTTGGAATACGACGATTTGGGTATAGCTCACTCACCATACATATTTTTTGCCAAAAGAGGATTTCTATTTGATTTTGCATAAGCAAATAGCATATCAGTCCTTTCGTCATTTGAATACATCTTTGATATGACTGAGTGTATAAACGACTGACAGTTCTTAACACGTATCAACAACTCATTTATTTGTCCTACCATAGAAACCAAGCAAAGCCTACTTGTTTAAAAATGGTAAATGAAGTGAGATGCTATTTAATTGTACCATATCACACAATAGTCGTATTTTGACCAAACACTAATATTTTCGTTACTTTCAGAAGAAATCAGCCTTGAAACAAGGATTTCTGTAATACAAAAATGCCCAAGAAGGAAAAATACGAATGTTCGTTGTGTTGGGGTATCTTCTTATCGAAATTATTGGGTGAAGTCTGAAGTATGCCAATAGTTGAATAGGTTTTGAAGAAGTCAAAATAATTTACAAAAGAACTAACGACAGTACCGTAATTAAAAATTGTTGTCACTGAGGATGCTAGTTATTTTAAATGAAACGTTATAAAAATATCAAGTGTGATATACCACTGAATTGTGACTTTATCGCTTTATCAATATTTGTACTAAAACAGACAGGTCCGTATTTGAAAAAGAAATGTTGATGGTGGCCGTGTTGACACGAAACGTTTAATCAAAGATTCATTGTTACATTTTTATAATATATTTAGAATACATTAAAACTTTCATTATAAATTTTTTTATATTTTCAGAAATAACAGTTCTATTCGTAAAAAACAAATAACAGCATTTTTGATTTTCCCTGTATAACTCGGGAAGGGCGAGACTCCCTGTAAATTTTCTTTGACCATTGTACTGTTCTCCACAATAGTTACCTTTTCTCCCATTTAATCGTCTTCGTATCTGTTACGGTTTAGAATATAGCAATGTTACCACATGATAAAAGAAACGGCCTGTATACAGTGTCCGCCAAAATGTTGGAACCATATGGGATACTTTTTTATTAATAGTTTCTCAGAAAATTTCATTCTTCATTAAAGTTGGAGCATTCAAGTAGACTATATATGCGCATATTATCAGTGGCGTGGGGCTAAGCGGGAATCGGCCGATAATCTAAATTCACTACGTAAAGTGACATTAATATGAAAAATATCGAAAACTCTTATGAGAAAAAGTTCTTTGCAATTGAATCATATTTCCAGTTTTCCAGTTAGGTCTACCAATTACTAATTTCATTAACTTCTTAATGAGTTGGCGACAATTTTTAATGGTAAGTATCGACAATAATTTTTGAGTAGTAAATTACTAAATTAGCATAAATTATCAAAGCAATTACTCAACTGATCTAACAAAATCCTGATCCTGAATTTGAGTAAAACGGTAATGGAAAAATAATGAAATAAAGCCAGGATCCATAAAAAATCAAAATTGGTAATTGATGGATTGAACTGGATAACTAGGATTATCATTCAATTACAAACAACTTTTATTAATAACATTTTTCGATATTTTGCATAGTAATGTATCTTTACACTGAGTGAATTTAGAATACCTGACAATTCCCTCTTAGCCGCACGCCACTGATGATAACCGATAAGTGCGTATCCATTCTAATTGAATGCACCAACTTTTATGAAGAATTAAAATTTCTGAGAAACTATTGATAAAAAAGATTCCCATATCCTTCCAAGATTTTGGCGGACACTGTATATTATATTATATTATATACAGGGTGTCCCGAATTAAGTCGGCACCATTCCCAACTCCGTTATTATTGATGCTTCGAATTCGGTTAAATGGGCAAACTAGTAGCATTTTTAATGGCCTTCTCGAAGCCGAAAACAAAAAAAAATGTCAGCCGCGTTTTAGAATATTTCATAAAATGATATTTTTTTCAATGGAACACCTTATATTTTTTCATGCATTTCGATATGTAATAACATTCTCAACAACAAATCTCATTTGACTTTTTTTCGTAAAGGTGAAAATAAGACAGTTTTATCAATAGGAAACATTTATAACAAATCGATATGATAAAGCGATATAAAATATCGAGTAAATGTTCAAAAACCCCGCCTTCTTGTTGAAGACATATTTGGGCCCTTCTATTGACACTACGTGTGGCATTCAACACAGTTCGGTCATCAATTCTATTAATTATAGTTTCAATATAATTTTTCAATTCATCTACATTATTATGTTTTATTTTTTATACCAAATTCTTCAGAAATCCCCAAAAATAAAAATCTAGAGGTGTCATATCTGGTGAACGAGGGGGCCACTTAACAGGACCATTTGTAGCAATTCATCTGTTTCCAAAAAACAGCCTCGCAGCATTCTTTGGATATACCTCAAAGTCAATTTCTGAATCTCCAGATATTACAGAACGTGTTTTAGTTCTCCTCTTCTCAAAAACATTTTCATTGTTCCTGAATCGACGATGAAGCACAGCAAAAAAAAGCCGATTAGGTAATTCACGATCGGGGAACGAATTGCTGTAGTGTTGGAGTGCTCTTACACTATTTTTCCGGCAAACCAAGTAGGATTCTAACATATAACATTTTTTCTTGATGGGAAAACGGCATTTCGAAAAATATTCGAACAGTAGTTGACAGTTACAATAATTTATGACATTGTCATGATATACTTGAGAATATTTGACAAATAGTATTTCAACAAAGTTTTAAGGCAACTTGATTGCTCGTAATAATTATGTTTTATCGAATCAAACAAATTTTTTTCAACCACATTCATATGACCATCCAGTATTTTCTGTTCTGTACAAAAACGGTTTCAAAGTTATCATTACAGCAGACATATTTTGATTCACAAAATAAATGAGGCTAGCGGAATGGCTTTAAGACGGAAATTATCGTTTTGTACATTAACACCAAATAGCTCAGTGGTGTCAATTGAGTGGTGCGACATGGTGATCACGGGTTTCACGAGTTCACATCCCAGCGCAATTTTTTTCTTTTTACTGTCTTATTTTGCTATTAGTAACAAAATATTGTCATTCGTATAAGTACCAAATTTGGGTGTTTGGACTATCATGAGGTTTTATTCGCCAAAACAAAGAAATTTTTTGTACTAGTGTAAGAAATATTTCCACATAAGTCGCTCATTTTACACTTTACGAAAAAAGTCAATGAGCTTTGTTGTTGAGATATAGGGTGTTCCATTGAAAAAAATATAATTTTATGGGATTGCCCAGTAAGTAAAGAGAACTCTTAAAAGTTGATCCAAGCTTTCGGAAATTAAATTTCCATGGTTACGGAACTACAATAAATATAATTAGCTGTAATGTAAATATAAATTTAATAATTAAAATGAATAACATATTTGATGAGAATGCCTACAACGATGCTATGATGAGATGATACATTATTGAATAATGATGATAATTAAAATTTCTGAACTGAAATTGAGAAAAGCCTGTCCAAAAAAATAAAAATTACAGGTATAGAAAATGATGAGGAAATTGACTTTTGATAAATACCTGAAGGCTGTTGCACCCACTGTCATTGGATCAAAAAGGTTATTTTTTGAAAAATTATTATTCTACATCAGAAGATAATAATAATAATAATGATCGCTTTTATTGACAGATAATGATGAACAAAAATGGTGAACATGTGACATTATTTGTCAAAAGGCAGAGTTAGCTCTGGTTCGGACTCAGTGAAGAGACGAACAAGTGCTTTCTTCCATTCAACCTGAGGAGTTAGTATTATACTAAGCTAAGTAACCTAAAACTATATTAACAACTGTTTATATTCAGTAATGCAATACATTGTATTTTAATAAATCCACATGGAATTTTAAATAAATATTAAATGAAACATATAGAGTTAAGTAAGTGAGTAGCAGGTAAAATGGCATCATAGAGATATTTCTCCTGACAATAGACTCTTTTTTAGTTTCCTTTTGAAACATGCAGTGGACAATATTTTGAATCGTTCGGGAATCCTATTGTAAAGCCTAGTAATAGTGAAGGAAAAAGACGATTGAAACTGGGCTGTAGTGTGCTGAGGTGGCGTAAGTCGTGATTTATGCCGTATATTAATGTTGTGCACGTCCGTGCGAAATGTAATTTTGTCGTATAAGTATGGTGGTCTTTGCGAAGTTATTATATTATGAAATAAGATACAAAGGTGAAGTATTCTTCTTTTTTCGGTATTCAGCCATCCCAGTTCTTGGAGAGGGGAAGAGATGTGATTTCGTCTGCTGAGTCCACAGATTAGACGTACACAAGAATTCTGGACCAACTGTATTCGCTGGGCGTCTCTTTTGGTGATAGCGGTACCGTAAATAGTGTCGGCGTAATTCAAGTGTAAGAGAACTAGCGACTCACAAAGAGATAGGAACACATTTCACTCAGTTGATTATTGTCTGTTTTTTTATTCATACTGGTACTGGTTTCGAAAATATGTGCCATTCCTAGAAAAGATCTTTTAGTGACATTTTCAACACATTTCCCACCTCTTATGTAAAAATCCAAAATATACAAATTGTAGATATTGACCTCTACTTCCAAATGCCGTTTACAGAATTTGAATAAGATGATTTCCCTTAAATCAGCGCATCTTGCAAGATGTGCCCTTAAATTGTTCATAACGCGATTGTGCAAAAACTACACATCGGACAGAAAACATCTTGCGCACAATTGAACCACATGTTATCATCTATCAGTTTCCGCAATATTGTTTGTCCAGCTTTATATCTATGAAAATTATACATTTTTGAAAAACGGTCTCTTTTTCGAGATTATCCTGGATTTTCTCTGTGGAAAATGCGCCGATCCGGTCGTATGAGAATCCATTTTGTAGGTTTTGGAAATCTCTACAAAAGTTTTTTTGACTATAAAACGATTCTACTAATAATCTTTGAGATATTTCAAAAATCCCAAAAAGTTGTGATTTTTTTCACAATTGCTTGTTCAAAAAATTCCACAAAGCGATTTTGCTAAAAATTAGTATAGGTCATTTGCGTCCTTTATTTTGTGTGAAAACAGCCTCTATAGACCTTGGTCTATACAGTGCGACGCTAAATTATGGAATAAATTCATTATTTCTGAATATAAAGATTTATCGGAAAAATCCTCGGTCAGGTCGATTTTCTTTTCCGATGGGCCAATTTTTGAACCCAACCCAAAATATATAGGGTTATCCGCAATTGAGTAAAAATGACTTTGGTGATATTTTTAAATTGGACACCCAGTATATTTTTCCATATTTGGTTAGGGATCGTCATTACAAATACAGTGATACCAAGTTTGATGGGATTATGTCAAACGGCTGCGGAGATATGGCCAAAAAACTTCCTCGTATGTCTAATGAGTATGACTGCGAGACTCCTCACGATTCAGAAGGTTAAAAGTCTCTGTCGCACTCATTGGGTATATGGAGAAGTTTTTTGGCCATATCTCCGCAGCCGTTTGACATAATCCCATCAAACTTGGTATCACTGGATTTGTAATGACGATCCCTAACCAAATATGGACAAATATACTGGGTGTCCCATTTAAAAATATCACCAAAGTCGCTTTTCTTCAAATGCGGATAACCCTATATATTTTGGGTGAGGTTCAAAAATTGGCCCATCGGAAAAGAAAATCGACCTGACCGAGGATTTTTCCGATATATCTTTATATTCAGAAATAATGAATTTGTTCCATAATTTAGCGTCGCACTGTATAAAATTACAGCAGTTAAGATGTTTTCTGCTGGACTGTATCCTGTTTCATTAATCACGTGTGGAAAAAAACTGAAGGTACTGTAATTAACAAAAATCGTCCTCACAGTAATGATATATTTGTGACATCATGAATATTTTCCATCTACCGCCTCCGTTAATAATAATTATCGAAAGAGTTCGGTAATGTATTCAGAATTATTTTCCAGCCAGTTTGATGGATTGGGAATATTGAGTTACTCGAGGGATTGTAAAACGTAATGGATACCTTGTTGCCAATAATAAAATATGTAGATCCATTAAGGCTGAAAGCCATTCGATACCTCGGAATGGACGAGATAGACGGTCATAAATATTATGTACCTAAAGTCATTTGATAAGGTTTTACACAAAGCACGTGGATTTTGTATACGTATAAGTAGTCTCTAATTGATGAATGAAAAATGGTCATTATAACACTAAAATAGCTATTTATGATACAAGTTCGCAAACTAGGACTTTATTGTATGAGCGTATTACATTTTCTTTTATAAAATCACTACAACTTGTACAGAAAAACATATAGAAAAGTAATCAGAGCCGCCAAGGATATGTCTTACAATAACATAATTGCAAAGGCAAAAAACAAAGTGAAGAAAGCTGGATCATACTGAATGAGCTCAGGGGTAGACCACGAACCTCGAAACCTATAGATACCATCCTTGAACCTAATATTATCAATAATTATTACAGTACAGTTGCTGAAAAGATTACAGAAAATATATTTCCAAGATATGATCCATTAGACTACCTTAGGGACATCCACGTTTATGAAAATCTAATACTCTATGTTACTAATGCATCTGAATTGACAGAAGTAATTTCTTCTATAAAAAATAAGAACGCGGCTGGTTTAGATGGATATAAGGATATTTGAAAATCTTCCTAATGGTGCGCTAGGCGCTCTTGCACAGGTCATAAATGACTCATTTGAAACTGGAATTTTTCCGACATTCCTGAAAACCTCTGTTATAATTCCTCTTCATAAAGGAGGTGACAGAGCAGATCCCTCCAACTTCAGACCGATATCTTTAATTTCCACACTTGCAAAAATTATCGAAAAACTTGTGAAGGAAATAATTTTGGAATTTTTGACGATTAATAGAATACTGAGTGTAGAGCAGTTTGGTTTTCAGAATTCGAAAAGCACAAATGATGCCATCCACAGACTGATGTCAATGATTTAAGAGAGCATACACGGTAAAGAAGCTGTCGCGGTGGTGCTGTGTGATTTTTCGAAAGCATTCGATTTTGTAGATCATGACATTTTGCTGCGGAAGCTTAATCGATATGGATTCGGGGGTGTCTCTCTGAATTGGTTCAGATCTTATCTCTCTAGTAGAAAGCAGCTTGTAAAATTATCCACTACTTCTGATTCAATTTGAATAAGGTGCCACAGGGCTCTGTACTGGGTCCCATACTTTTTCTATTGTATATAAATGACCTTACAATTCTACCAATTTCGGGAAATTTAACGTTATTTGCAGATGATACAACCATATTATGGCACCATAAAGATAAAGAAAGACTCCACGAAATAATGTGTGATGACATGGTGTTCAAATACTGGTGTGATTATAATTTACTTTCACTAAATACAAAAAAAAACAAGTGCCATTTCTTTCAAAACTTTGATACCGGATGTAAATACAGGTGGTCAAATATTAGTAAATAAGAACACAGCAAAATTTTTGGAATTCACTTGGAAACGAATCTGAAATTTTAAGAAACTTGAATAAAAAATTGGCATCTGGTTATGTTTTGAGGGTGGTTTCTAATAAGTTGGGATCTGCTGCTGCAAAATCAGTTTATTACACACTTGTGGAATCCCATTTGCGATATGGTATATCAGTTGGGGAGTTTGTAACAACCAATTGTTTCAGTCAGTGTTTATACTACAGAAGCGAGCAATTAGATACCTGTGTAAAATAAAATTTAGGGACTCATGTAAACCACTCTTTATTATTGAACATGGGATCTTGTGCTCCACCACATAATCTCCACACTGTAACCGAATACCTCGATCATTATTTTCCAGAACGATGGATAGGAAACAGAGGTCCTATTAGGTAGCCTGCACGTTCGCCAGATCTGATACCGTTAGATTTTTTCCCGTGGAGGTATTCGTAATCGTATATGAAACTAGATCAATAGACTTGAAAGACTCACAAGAGAAGATTGTACACGCCTGCACCACAGTAACGGAGGAAATGATTAGAAAATCTTGTACGGGAGAACTGATAAGGCGATTTGAGGCATGCATGAATAATGATGGTAGACATTTTGAGCAGCTTTTATAATTTTTGTTAACAATAAATTCTGTGTTATGGAATTTTGTACATTATTGTTCAAACTCACTTGTTTTGTCAGTTTGACACCTGTCAAAATATCATGTGTGTTACATTTATCTATTGCTTATCATATTAGTAATATTAGTGCAGTGGATTGTCCCATTCCATCAGGGTGGTTTCAGAGTTTTCACTGGCGATAACTCCGTGGCGTTCCGGAAAATTAAATCCCATATTTCAATCTTATCGAAATCTATTTTTAAAGTCTGTAACAAGTAAATTGTTACATCTCCTCTGAATCATTTAAAGTCTCATTTCACAACAATTCTTTCTTAATTATCTACAAATATTACTTATTGTTGAGACGCAAATAAATGCCTATCTTAATGCTCGCGAATAAACAACTATTTCAATACTCGCCAATAAACGACTATTGATCGCAGTTCTGACTTCTGTCATCTGTCACAGAATTTCTTCGATTAAAATCATGGAAATATTTTGTCGACCGGAAATATTTTTTATGTACTGTGAACTAATAAAACTAGTGAGCATCTTGCTTCATACCCTTTTTGGCTGGTGAATTCAAGTGCTACAAATTAGAGGCGTAATTGTTGTGCCTGTGCACGAGAAGCCATCTTGATGTTTTGTTAATTTGAAGATTTTCACAATTTCTGATCCTTCAGGTTCCTAAAGGGACTAATAAAGGTTAGTTTGAATACTTATTCAGATCTTTATATTATTTGCTGTGTATAGAATTCCTTCCAGGCACTAAACAAGGTTGGTTTTATAGTTGATCATTTTTTTTTGTATTTGAGATAGCGTCCTACAACTTCCTGCATTTTCTTTACCACATCCCATAGCCTTCTTGCTTATTTAATGCTATTTTATTTCATTGAAGGTTCATGCATATCAGTGATTATTTTCACATGCATTCAGTTGATCCCAGAGCTTCTGTTTTTACATTCCACAAATATTTGTATTTAAATTCTAACATGTTCTTTATGTAAAGATCAAATGGTAGTATTGTCACTGTTAGATATGTAATGATTGAACACAGAGCTCGAATCAAATGAAGGTGTGTAGAAGAGGTACATATTCTAAGGCCTATGAAAATTACAGGTCCCTTTTTATCTTGGAGTGAAACCCAGCACACTTTCGATATAAACCAGAAGCACATGAGCATACCAAGCTCCTGCAATCATAATGTTAGATGAACACCTCATTCTGGAATCCTTTTGCCATGAACTCTATGCTGCCGAGGTCCATTGCTGTTCGAGCTTAGATTCCGGCCACTATTACACACTGTTTCCTGAGCTGCAGTCTCTCACCTAAGGACTCATGGATTGGAGCAACAGTCCTCTTCAAAGCTAAGTTCACATATTGTGTGCTCTCAGTGTTTCTGCCAAAACTCATATTTCGATTTTCTATTTTAAACAAACTACATACTTTCCTGCCTTTCTACAAATTAGTCAACTGTTACAACTGTTCAACTGCTCACTTTATTTGTAAAAATAAATTTCAACAAATTTTGTACACCAGGTGTTGTTTAATTCTCTCTAATTATTGATTCTTGGTGGTGGCGCCCCTTTATAAATAAACATTGTAAGGTCTCAGTAACGGCAGTGCAATGTCCACCAGGAATGAATAGTACCCAGTCTAACCCACCTGAGAAGAGTCTCTGCTATAAGTTTACTTGGTATTGACCTACTCTAGGCAACACGCTTTCAAATTGAGCAACTTTTGGTTACAAGTCGAATCCACGTCCAACTGAGCTATCGGGTATGTTATAGGCGAGAAACATCTTTGCACATTCACTGCTCTCCTCTCCTAAATTTTGCCCCTAAAAGCTTTTCCATGAATATAATCTAACGTTTTTATAGGGTAGTAGTTGTTTTTTGTTAGAGACTTGCCGACGATTATGTCCCTATTGTATTGTATGCGGTAGTACGGATTGTTTTTAATCCGTTCGTCATTATTTGATAATTATCTTGCGTAAGCACACAATATCAATCATCTGTTTCAGTGGGTGATTGTAGGCACTCCTCTAAATAATGCATTTCATCCGAATAGTTTCCATGATTGGAGTGTACATGCAGTCTGCGTTCTCCTGTACAGGGTCAAACTATGGTTTGAAAATTAATATTGTGGAGTGGTCCCAATGCACCGATGTCATACAGAAACCAATTTCCCTTTAATAACCAATCAAAATGTATTCATTCAAAGCATATCGAATTACGTTGTACGTGATAAACATATATTGGCTAAAAAATATGCATACATATTGCCGTGGGTCGAGCATATGAGATTTAGGTTATGCTGGTGAACTTGTTTTGTGCTAGTCACTTCTCGAGCTACTAAAATTTGCATGAATTCACTGAAACAATTCGTTCTATTCACCAAAATTATATTATTTTGGAATGAGAATATAAAGTTTGAGAATCCTGTACGTATAACTCTATATAAATATTGATATAGTTGCTGATAAATTATTTGCAGTAGGTGTTCGAGAGAAATTTCTTGCATGGGTTATTTCCTATATGAATTTCAGAAAAATGTATGTAAATTGGGATGGGACAGACTTATTCAATATGGATGTAGGTGTTCCACAGGACTCAGTTTTGGGACCTTTACTCTTTTTGATTTATATTAATGACATGCCGCAACATACAAGGATATATTGATATCTAGTTAGCCTAGGCCAGTTCCCTGCATAAACAAAATATTGCGTTACCATAGCAACGAACAATAACTTATTAGAAGTGTCAGTGTAAAGTTTGACGTCAAAAAAGTAAACCAGAGTTACGCAATAAATTAAAAGAAAAAATATGTCCACTGAAATTGTAAAACTCGAAAAATTGGAGTATCGAGCCATCATCAAGTACCTGTATTTGAAAGGGTTAAGAGGTAAGCAGATTTACGAAGATATGCTTAATACCCTTGGTGATCAATGTCCTTCGTATGCGACCGTGAAAAATTGGACTGCAAGCTTCATAAAGGTAAATTTCCCATTGAAGATGATGACCGATCGGGAAGGCCAGTTTCTGTGTCAGTCCCCGAAAATATCGATGTAGTTCATGACATGATTTCAACAGACCGTTGAATTGGGCTAAAACGGATATCTGAGGCACTGAATATTTCATACGAACGCGTTCATCATATAGTTCACGTCAATTTGGACATAAGAAAAATTGCTGCAAAATGGATCCTCAAATGTTGGAATGTTGACTAAAAGCGTGCAAGGGTAGTAGCATCGCGTTCGATCTGTGCTCGATTTGAAAACGATGTAGGCTTCTTAAACCGAATTGTTACTAGGATGAGACTTGGGTACATTTCTACGATCCAGAAACAAAGCAACAATCGATGGAATGGCAACACTCCGATTCTCCAAGTCCTAAGAAGTTTCGTGTCCAAAAATCTGCTGGAAAAATTCTTGCTTCAGTTTTTTGGGATCGCCATGGAGTAATCATGATTGATTTTTTGGATAAGGGTAGAACAATAACTGGAGATTACTATTCGACATTACTGACCACTCTACGGGAAAAAATTAAAGAGAAAAGACGCGGAAATCTATCCAAAGGTGTTTTGTTTTTGCAGGACAACTCCCCTGCACACAAATCTCATGTTGCCATGCAAAAAATTCGTTATTTAGGGTTTGAATTACTAGAACAGCCCCCTTCACCAGATTTGGCTCCGTCCGACTATCATCTCTTTCTACAACTGAAAAAAAGGTTAAAAGGTCGCTAATTTTCTTCCAACGAGGAGGTAATGAAAGCTGTGGAGGTCTGGTTTGCAGAGCAACAAGAAACATTTTTTTTGAAAGGTCTAGAGACGTTGCAGGTTCGATGTAATAAATGTATCCAATTAAGAGGAGAATATGTTGAGTAATAAAATATTTTGACATTGAAAATTTGTTTGGTTCTATAGTAGACTAACAATATTTCAATATATCCTCGTATAGGCAAAACCTAATTATCTGTTGTCGCCGATGATACCTTCATGTCTGCAGAAGTTGATGGTCTTGTTGAACTTCAAACCAAACTCAACACGATAGGTAAAAATTTCTCAATCTGGTGTTGCTCTAATAGACTCACTATAGTGCGGATAAAACCAATTTTTCCGAAATAAAACATATTAAGCAACCAATACATATTGAAATCAATGAGGTGGTCTTACATCTGTCTGTCAGGTCGAAGCCAAGTTGTTAAAACGACAACATACTTCGATGAGTTGTCTGTAGAATGTGGTTTGCCTCAGGGGTCAATACGCGGACCAACTCTCTTCCTACTCTACATAATTAAATGACTTGGCCATAACAAACATTTCAGGAAAAATAACACTGCGGATGATACGAGTATTTTCTGGAATAAAAAAAAAATAAAAAAAATGGTTTGACTCAAATATGTTATTAGCTATTAATATGACAACAAATAATATCATGTCATTCAAAGATGTATCAGATGAGCTGGTCATGGGTGATGATGTTATAGGAAATACTGAATATACAAGATTTCTAGACATTCATATAGATTCTTCTGGATGTTACGCGATAAGAGTAACATCGAATGAACTTGGCCTTTCTTCCTCCAAGGTTGTGTACCATTCTTTAGTAGAATCCCACTTGAGATGTGGAATCCCATTCTGGGGGGTGTCATAGACTCTGTTTTTGTACTACAAAAACGTGCAGTAAAGTATATGTGCAAAGCAAAAATTCGTGATTCCTGCAAGCCTCTTTTTATTAAACACAAAATATTACCAGTATTTGCAATTTTTGTTTTCGAAACGGTATGTCTAATTAAAAAACATTTTCACAAATTTGACACTACATACCCACATCATGACATCCGTCAAGCTGGCAACATTAAACTCCCGATTCCATCATTGACACTAATTAAAGATTCAGTGATTTATGGAGGAGGTAAGATGTTCAATCACTTACCAAAACATATTAAAGAAATTAGATCCATAGAAAGTTTCAGAAAGGGAGTAAAAGCACTCTTGTTGGATAATCCCTATTATAGTATACAAGAATTTTATGATGATATATTTTAACTGAAACTTGTTTTAATATGTTGTAAGGTGTTTCTCAGGTGCTAGTTTTTTTATAATGATTTATAAGGCATTTTAATACTATATCAGTGACGTTTTTTCCATTTTATCTATTTTTGTGTGTATTCTACTCTAGTTTTAGGTTAGTTTTTAGGCCCTCACTTTGTCAACAAGATCTTGTATCTTTCGACAATAAAGCATACTCTCTCTCTCTCTCTCTCATCCATCAGTAACCAAGAAATGTTTTGACATTCACATTGATTTTGAATTGATTTGGAAATTTCATTATATTGAAATTTCAGCGATTTTCACCGAAACCGGTTTTCCATAAGATTAGTGCGGGGTCCTTTAACAATGATACCAATCCAATATGAGGACAGTAATACAGATACATTTTAATAATGGATTAATTGACAACTCAACGATTTTGCCATTCAACAATTCTCTTCCTTTCCTACAACACAAAGTCACATACTTCACATAACCCTCATTCAAACCCGAACTCTATGAATTCAAAATATTCCAATATAACCACCATAAATAATATCAAAGAGACACTAACATAATATGATATTGAAATGGAGGCCGTTTAAGCTGACCCTTGAGCTCCCTCAAGGGTCACTCTCGCTCCTGAATTACACTGTACACGTGACTCCAAACTTAATACGTTTGGCCCTTCTTACTTTCTATTGTAAGAATTTTCACATTCGGGTGTTGATAAAGTGCTTTTGGGGTGTGCAATACCAGAAGTATTCAGAGGGAAAGATATGAGTATATGGAGTGAGTTTACCACCAGTCAGAAATGGAGGATTACAGAAAGTACAAGATGAATGGAATTCTGATGTACACGGAGAAAAAAAATCACTAACCATTAGTGAAACTTGAATATCCACAAGTAAAAACTTGAATACTATATGGGACAAATAAACAAGTTAATTACCACTGAAAAAATTGTGATCCTGGAATTGAACACTCACCACTACTAACCTATTTTGATATATTTCAAATTGATACCCTTTATTGTCCACTTTACTAATGCCAAATGAATTGTTCACTTATGGGTAGAATATAGGTGCATTATCACAAGTACGTTGATCAGTAACCCCAAGTGAACTCAATCTATAATTTTTCAGCCTCTACTTTCTTTTTTTGACCTGTCTTTGGTATTATTTTCAATACCCAGTAAAGCAGCAGTTCTCTTGTCATTGGTGTATTATCTACTTTTCCGACGACCTCCTTGAAATATACGTATCATTTCGCACTGTAAACTTGTAAACTTGAAAAAGTATCACTTCACGCACTGTCAGCAGTGCGTAAAAGCTTAGTTTACGCGCTGTCGTAGAAAAACAATGTTTGTTACATTGGAGACATTCAATTGACACCTGTCATAGTGTCAACTGAACATATTTTGATGAGTCGACAATTTCAGTTATATTAGTAGATGACGAAATATTTCTGAGACCCATTTGAGCATGATCATACACACAAGCAATTAGTTTTCGTAAACGTACAAACATATATTAAATACGTAGGTATAGCACACAAACCATGCCACAAACAGTGTAAATTTCGCATCGATTTCCTCTGCTCAATTCTCGAGTGTGGTGCATTTAAAGTGTATTTGCATATTCCAATCGTATTATACACGGTTACATTAATGCCGTAATGATATAATTGATAACATGTGCATAACTTGCCTCGAGTGATTTCGGTTCGGATTTCAACTGTATCAGAATTGCTTTTAAAAAAATTATCCACTACATGGATACTCTCACGTTTCACTGGGTTGTACAAACGACTAAGCAAAGGGAATATCGGAACTGCATCGAAACTGTTCGAACATAATTGTTAACGAGTTTTTATTTTCGAAAATTATACAGGTGTGTGTTTTTGTGTTCTGTAAGATTTAGTTATTCAATATGATCTATCAAGAGCCTTCGAGTATGTCTCTCACTCTACTCTAGTGGATAAACTGCATTTTTATGGCGTCAGAGCTGTAGCTCTCGATTTGAGAAAGTCCTACTAAAGCATGTGACATGTTAATTTTTGGTATTGTATTTTGGTAATTTTTAGAACGCTTTAGAGCAATGTAGTCTTCACCTACTTTCAATGAGCCTTAACACAACACACATATATGTTCATAGTTGGTTGTCTAACATCATTCATAGAAACCTTATCAACATTTGCATGCTAATTTCGATTCAAAAACCACATTTAATGATCAATTCACACTTTACAAGTTGTCACTACAAGGAGAATAATTAAGTTCTAGATGCACCATCAGATTAAATCATAAATTTTCTATATTCGACTTGTTCTGATTGAAACTGCATACGTTGTGGTCCTGTTTGGTTTTCAGAGTGGCAGCTTGTATTTCTGCTTACTAGAAGAGTGTGATCTGTTTTACGATTTGCAAGTGTCGATCTAAAAATGATTAAAGGTGAATAAAAAATGATTTCTAAAGAAAATATATTTTACTCACTTTGGCACCCAATGTTGTCTTCAACCGAATTTTCATATGTAAGTCTGAGTTCTGGTTATTGAGAAGGTTCATATCAATCAATCAATCAAACATTTATTAAAGAAGTTTTCTTTCACTATCACACTAGAAAAACATAACATTTCAAACATAAAGAGTGTCTTCGAATTATTGTCTCTGTTTTAGTTTCTTGGGTTTGATTGATTTCGTGCTTACGTTTATTTTCATTTATCAGTTGTCCAATGATACTTCGACAGTCAGCTGTCAACTGTTTCAGTTTTAGAGCTATCAGTGTAACCGAATTAGCTTTTGGAGTGTCTGATCAGAGACAACCAAACACATCATTATTTTTAGGATCGTCAGATTGGTCGGTTATGCATGAAACATGCAAATATTGAAATATCTGAATGTTGGTACCCTAACATCCTGGATGAAAAAAACCTCCGAATTGGATTTCGTTTCCGACTGAGAGGAGGAGTTGGATAGTAGAATTGGTAAATGCTACAGCTGTCTAGCCTTACAAGGGTTACTGAACACCATGGCTGATTCTTTGAATAGGGCACAGAACTGGTCTAGTGCTAACAACCTCAAATTAAACAACGCTTAAACCCAAAATCTGGTTATTACTGATGGAATTGAAGGCTTCTAGAAGTAGTTATTGACTATAATCGTCACCCATCCAGTTCAATATTTCTGTTGCGCAACATAAAAAATCAACTCTGTGACAATACTGTAGGGTAGTGTTATTTTTCTTTCTCACGCTCATACATTGTAATGGGAAAACTCTGTTCACTAAATGTTGAACTCTACAATTTGTTGCCTCAAGAATTCAAGATGCTCAACTACAATTCTGGACGTCGTCGGAGGTAAATCAGGTAAATCATCAAGTAAGTCATTTTGGTGTAAAATTGCAAGATTTACAAAGTGTCAATCTCTCCAATATGTTCTTTCGATTGGTATAATCCACTATGTTATAGCTGTAACCAAAACGGAAATATCAAATAGTATATTCCATTATTTTGAAAGAATGAATTTTAACGAATTTATATGAATTTTAACGAATTTTAATGAATTTTAACAAATTTCAATGAATTTTATTTAACATTTTGTATCTGATTGAAACTTGGTCAAATATGAGTGGACAAAATCCGTAGAATACGGAAAATGTTGAGTTCAGAAATTAGTAATCTATCATTATTCACAAAATGTGTATGACAACTTATTTGAAAGAAAAAAATTGGCATGTGAGTATGTATTCGACAAGTGACAATGAGTGGATGATTCGAATCAATCAATTGCTTCAAAACTATCATTAAGAAAATGTTAATGAATGAAAAAAAAATTACATGAAATGTTATATGAAAGGTAAAATTTCTCCGCCAATGGATACTGTCGCTTCCATATTAATAAGTTGACCACAATTTATCGAGTATGTTTTGTTATCTTGCTTCCATCCGCTAAGAAACATATCGAGAAATATTCAGATTCAATGTTAGTCATAAAAAAATGGTGCTCGTGAAAAGAAGTTATTTAGCAGTTGTTTATTTATTATTCGATATTCTAAATTATGGTAAGATATAGTTGATGATTATGATTTGGTTTGATTTGAGTATTACTTCATCTTATAGAAAATTTCCTTCTGAATCCGAAAACATACTTGTTTTGCGAATAAGAAAGCTAATTTATTTGGAAAATGTCGATTATGTGAAAGCGTGCATTTTATGACAAAAAAGTGCTTTTTTCCAGTGTCTACTTTGTCGAATGTAATTTTGAGGCAGAATTTGGAATCAGCTCGTCAAGTTAAGTAAGAGGGAAGTTTGCGATTTTTCGAAGAACGGAAATTCGATTTCCTTTTATATACAGTGTGACCCATTTTTAATGGAAACACCCCCCTAAAATTTGAAGTTGTAAACCGATTTCAATAATTTTTTTTTGAAATGTCAAGTACCTTGGGACAAAATTTGAAATGTTCATTCCAATTTTCAAGGCATACTACGATATATTTTCTTAGTCGAAAATCGGGATTTGTTATTAGCGATTTTTTTATTGAAAAAATCACTACGCCACTGGATTCAGAGTACCTCTAAACAGGTGTGACCAAAATGAAAAAATATTCATTAATAACAAAGTTATGACAACTCAAAAATTCGAAAACTCACACAGCTAACAGTCACAAAAAACACCCTATATCAACAGAAATAGCCATAAGAATATATTTTTTTATGATTTCAACAGTAAAGTGCCGTTAGATGAAAAAAAAAAAATAAATAAATAGCGTAAATATTTTTAATGAAAATAGCGGAATTACATTAGAGTTTTCAAGCAAATTAACTAAAACAAAGCTGGATTTATAGATTGAGTCGCAGCCGCTGTCGTTGCAGTTGACGCCGTACGAAGATAAATGTGCCGTTGCTCATGTATACGTTTATAGATCCGCTGCCGTTGCAGTTGCTGATGTCGCTGCCGCCGATAGTTAACCAACTTTTATCATGGACGGCAGCGGCAGCGGAAAATGACATGAAACTCAAATTGTCCTTGTCAAAAATGATGTAAATGTCACATAATTTAGGTTATGTATTTGTTTATATAGTTTGAAAGCTAACATTAATTTTATTCAGAAATGTTAGAATATGAGGAAAATATAGATGTTGACGTAGGCACATTTCTAAACATACCAGGATTTTCACATCTATATAATCTGAAGGCCAACAATTATAAAAATATGTTCATGAAGGAAAACAGTTGACGTTCAATGAACAAAAAATAAAACTATAAATTGGTTATAATTTTGCCAGCGACTACGGCAACGGCTACGGCAGCTGCTTAAGACCTAATAGAGTTTTCAATTTAAATCTTAGTTGCCATGGAAATGATATTACAGTTTGACACTTGTGAAAGATTCAAGTGTACCATTGCCAACAATATTCACCTTACAGTTCTTCGAATTACTTTGTGTCATGGATTCAAGATTGAGCGTAAGAGAGAAAATTGAAATTGTACGCCTTTCGGGAGATGACGTTAAAAGTGCTAGAGAGGTTGAGTATTTAATGAG
Source organism: Chrysolina oricalcia (assembly GCA_944452925.2). Taxonomy (NCBI): domain Eukaryota; kingdom Metazoa; phylum Arthropoda; class Insecta; order Coleoptera; family Chrysomelidae; genus Chrysolina; species Chrysolina oricalcia. The sequence continues at coordinate 1,330,236 of OX101810.2, forward strand.
AGACATCCAGATCGTCCTCGTATTAGCTGCGGTACGGTAAATAAAATAAATAAAATATTCAATGAAACTGGTGCAGTATCAAAAATGATGTTAAAAAGTAATCCTGTACAAAGACGAAACATGACTGACAGGAATGATCAAATCATTTTAGATTATTTCGGAAATAATCCTAATGCCAGTATAAGGATGCCACTTCAGATTTGAATATTCCACGAGAAACTATTCGGAGATGTCTCAATGCGAAGAATATTAAACCTTTCAAGCCAAAATTTTTACACACACTGCAAGAAGGCGACGGAGCAAGACGTCTGGAATATTGTTTATGGGCCCAAGGTGAATATTTAAACAATATAAATTTCAAATTGTGAAAGGCTTTCGCGGCCATCGTTAAATGCATGATGGTTTTTCGGGTTTTTAGGCAGACGTTTATTTAGAGAAAATCTCGACGTTTCGCCAACACGAGTGATTGGCATTTTCAAGAGAAATGTTTACAGTTTCGATCACTGAACACTACTTGTTTGGTATGCGTTGTCTCAGCCAGTATTTATGGGTCGACGTACTCGTACCTGCGTCCGGTGCCATCGTACCTGCGTCGGGTACCCCCTCGGATTCATTAATTTCCCGGTAAGGTGTTATTACCGTTTTCTTGAGAACAGGTAACCATGCTTTATTCAATTGTAACCCTTCTTCAATTCTGTTGAAATTGTTGGGATGTTTTTTTATTTCGATTGCACCATACCATAACACCATACCGGGAAATTAATGAATCCGAGGGGGTACCCGACGCAGGGACGATGGCACCGGACGCAGGTACGAGTACGTCGACCCATAAATACTGGCTGAGACAACGCATACCAAACAAGTAGTGTTCAGTGATCGAAACTGTAAACATTTCTCTTGAAAATGCCAACCACTCGTGTTGGCGAAACGTCGAGATTTTCTCTAAATAAACGTCGGCCTAAAAACCCGAAAAACCATCATTCATAGAAATTTCCTACAAAATATTTTATATGCCGACGAAGCCAATAATAAACTGTAAAAGCCAGTATTCCCAAAAATCAACGTCTGGTGTGGGATATTGAACGAACGAATCATTGGTCCTTTCTTTTTTGAGGAAAACATTAATGCGCAGAGGTTTCTAGAATTTTTAAACACAGAGTTTTGGGATGCTATTCATGAGCTGCCACTCAATGAACGATCAAATTTAATTGTACAGTTCATTATGCCAGAGCTGTGAGGCAATGGCTTAACGAACATTTTCCAAACCGATGGATAGGCCGTGGTAGTCCGTTTGTAGAGTGGCCACCCAGATCTCCAGACCTCACAGTTTTGGACTTTTTTCTCTGGGGACTTCTCACACAAAAGGTTTACAAAAACCGCTCAAGAGATAGAAATGAACTTTGTGCAAGAATTCGACAGGTATGTGCAGATATTACCCCTGAAGAACTAAGGAACGTAATCAGAAACATTCGTAAGCGCTACGACAAATGTATCGAAATACATGGTGGATTAGTAGAGGCTACTAGAATATGAGTAAGAATTAATTGTTGCACTGATTGTTGCAATAATTAGTTATCATAGTTACGTTTATTAAAATTATTTGCTTCATTATTAGTTGAATTGTGTGAATGTAATTCCATTATTTTCATTAAAAAAATTTACGCTATCAATTTTTTTTTCATCTGGTGGCACTTTATTGTTTTAATCATAAAAACAATATTCTCATGGCTATATCTGTTGATATATGGTGTTTTTTGTGACTCTGTATTGAATCAGAAGGCTGATTCATTTAGAAAATGTCGGTTTCGTGGAAGGGTGCATTTTTTTGTAAAAAAATTGCCCTTTTCCAGTTACGCTTTGTCACTTTGTAGCGGCAATACAAAATGTAAAAAAAAAAAATTTTTGCTGGCCCTTCCATGCCTTCGTAATTTGTACCTTCGTAACATTAACATTTTTAAATTTTGTGCTGATTGAGATGCCTCACATTTTTATATTTATTTCAGTGAATGGACTAAAATGCTTTGAATGCACATTATCAGATAAAGATTGTGGAGACCCTATTCGAAACGAATATATCGAACGAGTTGACTGCAAATATTCAATGTTCACTATCAATGTAAACTCGAAAAGACATGCAGATGAAGATTTATTTCGATGTCTCAAGACGATAGAAAGTAAGTGTTCGGAAGAAGAGGATAATTTAGTGGTAGCGTATTTTTACTTATACAGGGTGTCCTAAAACTCAATATGATCTTAGTAAAATATTGATAGTTTCGGAGATATTGGCACTTTCATGAATTTCGTGAAAATCGAAACCTTTGAACAGTATTTCGAGTGCCGCAAGTACAAAACTTCATAGTTCAATATTCTAAATTTTGTTATATAACCCTTCTATTGATTAAAATTCAAAATAAAAATATTGGTGCAATACCCATGGAAGAAAAAAACATATTTGCCCGATTCAGGAGGTTATGCATTTTGTTAGCTTACTTAGACTCTTCATACTGTAAATAAAATCACCAAGCGAACCAGGCAAGTTATTTCTAGAAATTGCTCATTCGGTATAGTATTCGGTAAGGAATTCGCAAAAAAATTGCGAAATTCGCGAGGGCATGAGCGAGACTTACTGAGAGAAGAGAATGATGACGACTATACTGAACTGACAATAATTATCTGAATAAACTGACAATTATTATCTAACTTATCGATAAAAATATTGGGAGAAACACAAAGAAACTAATTGACTTCATGACTCCCTACTATTCACAAAACTCAATTCTATTAAAGATCTTTTTTGAACCAAGTAAAAAAACAGAATTTTTCATTTAATACTCGCATCCCATGGATATAACTGTGCAAATTTCGTTCCACATATTTTCCCGAATTTGATAATGTTTGAAGTCTTTGAGTGAATGGTCATGAAGGCAGGGATATTCACATACTTGATTAACCAAAATTTCGTCGTCTGTATTGGTAAATTTCTGTGACACGTTGTAGCTATATCCACCACGCTTATTTCACATTGCTGGTGTCGGCGTTCGCGTCTTGACATGTTTTTGAGCAGTCGAGACGAGGCCGCCAACGGCCGGCTGCTGAGACGATGAATCGCGCCGCTTCAAACAAAACAGTTGCAATGAAAATTCGTTGTATGTGTCACTAACGGCCAGACGTCGCGGCGGGCGGCGAACGCTGGACGTCGCTAGGAAATCCCACCTATAGATTTCTATAAGATTGTATCACGTTTTAAACAGTTGCATATTTTATATTATTGTCAATCATAGTTATACATATACTGGGATTACAACATTACTAGAACTTTTAGCAGCTAGATTTGAATAAAGAATGTCTTCTTTACTCTTTAGTACCACCTAAGCCAGGAATCACACTGATCGACCAGGACCGACCGTCCGCGACCGTCCCACAACGACCAAAATTTCCAACACGTATATTCCACGACCGGTTTTCAAAGACCATGTTTGAAATTACAACTTGCTGGAAATTTTGGTCGGCGTCAGACTACTGTGATGCAATTTCCATACGCTAAATTATTATTTGGACACATGTTTGTGATAAACTTTCAACAGTTTTTCACCTAAACGAAGATTTCACGTGTGAACTGTTATATTTCCAATTGAGTCAGAAATTCGTGAATACTATATTTACAATTTATAGTACATCCAAATTTTTAATGTTTCTAAAGCAGCGGAACAATACAGGAACCGTGTGGACCGCCGCATTTCAATAACAGCAGTGAGGAGTCACGTTAAGTCAGAGTAATCCTAATTACAGCAATACAAAAGTCATTGATGGAATTTATTAACGCAAGACGATAGTTGTTAAGTACCTGTAATGTTCAACTAATAATAACTTACATATTTTTTATAGTTATAGTGCTCCATCGGGAAGTAAAGCCCAGCAAATAAAAAATTGGCCTTTTTTGATTTGGGAATTTCTGTTGCTGTAATTTATGGACATTCAATAGTAGGTAGTTTGGAACTGTATTGATCTTTCAGTAATTTGGGATAATTGGTTCAAAATTCACCCTATTGTTTCCGATATAAATAAAGTTCTCTATTCCACACACTTTTTCACTTTACTTTATTAATCGTTTATAAAAATCATACACTATCATAATTCTTCCTTCTTCACTATCACTCTTACTCATTATTTACAACAAAAGCATTGAAAATAAGATTTTGAACTTTTTTTCGTTAAATAAATAGAAAATTGACATAACCTTTTGAATGTCAGATCAATGTCAGATTTACAAAATTATTCTGGTGGTCGGTCGTGAGTTTGAAAGTTTCATTGATCTACTTCAATTTTTGGTCGTAGGTGGACGGTCGCGGACGGTCGGTCCTGGTCGATCAGTGTGATTACTGGCTAAATGAAATCGTTTTTGGTTTTGCCACAAACGTAGAAAAAATATGGTATGCAACCCCTGCATAAATTGTTTATTGCACTTCGAGTGCAATAAACACTTACTTTTTACACTTGTTGCATAAATAATTATTTTTCATGGTCCTAATTGATGTGCTTCAATTTTGCGTTGAACAGGATTTGCTACTATTTTCGTCATAGAATCATTCGCAGTTACACTCAAGTGACCTCATTATTTCTGATGGTAATTTTTGAGCATAATAAAGTGACAAAACTTTTTTCAGAAAACTCTTCAAACATCTTGTATACAAGAAGATGCGCTCTAAAAGAAGAAGACGTCATGTGTGATACAAAACATAGAAAAGGCAACAGCACTTTCACAATCAAGGAATGCAGTATGTGTGATAGAGACTTCTGTAATTCATCTACAATGGTGGAATTGGGTTCTTTTTATGGTTATTTATTACTAGCTGTAATCATTGTTTTATCCCCGACAAATAAAGAATAAAGCAAACAATGTTCAGATTTTTCCAGTCAGGTCTCTTTTTTGAAACTCAGATACAAGCAGATGGCGACTGGCTCACCACTTCTTTAGAATCAACAAGTAGTTATTGTGAATTTTTTGCAATTTAGCTGGCAATAATTTTTGTGACGACTTTCGCTGCTTCTACTGCTGGAATCAGAGAAAACTTGGAATCAGACCTTTTTTAGCTTTGCATTATTCAAAATAACTACTAAACAACTACTAAGTTCGCAATTTTCAAATCAAATCACAGAATTTTATTGACAGATATTTGATTACTTCTAAGGTTTCCTTAGCAACGCAGGTCTAATTGTTGCTGTAAGTACAACAGCCTACCAGTTTAAAAATTAAAATTTCACATCGACTTTTTCCTCACGTCACTGTAATTGTGATATGTTTTTTTCAATATTAAATTGTTGTTTTGTCCGTCACAGATGAAAATTGTGTATTTGTCATACACGGGAAAAATGTTGATTTTAGCTCTTGGTGTTTTCTCCATATAATATCTGACTTTCTATTAGTTTACATTTCTCCCTGGCTCCTTCGGCATAATATACAATCCATTCTCCTATGCAATGGTAATAGATTATTGTAATTGCTACTTTTACATAGTTTCATTCGTCGGATTGTATGTCAATAATTATTTATTGAACAACAAAACAATATTCTAACGAAGTTACAGTAAGAAATTCCTCAAGCAATGTTCGGAATTCCAAAGAATTCCAGAATTCGGTAAAGCCCTGCGTTCTGAAATACGCGTGTGTGCTTTGGGATCCTCTGAATGAGAATTTTTTTACATTAAAATGAAAAAGTTCTATCTGAACACACCTGTTTTGGATAATGGCCATCAAAGTGCGTATATATGTGTGTGATCCGAATTAAGCAGAATAGGACTAACTTCATATTTACCATATGTTTATATGTACTGCACAAAATTTTGCTTCGAAGAAATTCTTAGATGCGATTCAATAAGAGAATAATAAACTGGTTTTGAAACTGAAAATCCTAATTCATTCGAGACAACTCTCAGTGCGTAGCAACCCGAAGAGAGCTTTATACATAAAATTTCAACATGCTGTTCAAATTTGTAAAGGGTTGTTTTCAAGATACCATCTAAGAGATATCATGTTGGTTTTTTTTATGTTGAATGATAGTAAATTCGAATCACATCAATCTTCCACTTTTTTCAGATCAAAACGTATCATTTGATCAAAATCGTGCTTGTTTTTATGATGCCAAAATATAGTACTGTCATCAGAAAAAACTGTAAAAGAACCTGATATCTGGATGTTCAATAGGTCATTCATGTATAATAAAAAGAGGAATTGGTCCAAGTATAGAACCTTGAGGTACACCACAATAAATTTTTTTCGATTCTGAATACCCACAATTCGTTACTACTTGATTTCGCTCGGACAAATAAGATACAAACCATTTGAGAGTGATATTCCTGAAACCATAATGAGTGAGACATCGTAGATAGAACTCAGATATGCTCAAAGTACATATTTTGCTAGTATGCAGATAGAACCTTTATATCCTAAGGTAACGTGTCACTCCAAAAATTCTCGATACCTCGCTATTTTTCGTATAAAATACTGTGATGTTGATCGTCTAGACCATTTGCTGCTCTGGTAAGATTTCAGCTCCCTATATGCAGTGAGCATACAGCTTAGTATCTGAAAGAAAGTCATATTTTCTCCGGCACGCAGCCTTTTGAAGCAAATACCCTTTTCGATTCAACGCACCCTGTTTTCCCACGTTGTGTTTTTTTTTAAATATTTAAGAACTTATACCAATGCATAGAAATACTTAGAAATACATAGAAATACATAGAAATACATAGAAATACATAGAATATACATAGAATATACATAGAATATACATAGAACATACGTAAAACATATATAGAACATTTCAGCTCAACTGAAGAATGAAATGCGGAATAATCATAATCTCATGTATTACGACTTCTTAAAATACAATAACACTATTTTGATCATAAGCGTTCAAACTTCAAGCATTATATTCACAATAATATAGGGATCTATCAGAACGATTTTCATTTTTCAAAGCACCAACTTCATTTAATTTAAACAAAATCCTCGAGGCTAAAAATTGTTTTTTGCAGTGAGTCTACTGCAGGACAGCCAGACATGATTGTACTTTCAGTTCTTTTTCAGCCATTAATTTTTCAACGATTGAATTGGATTTTTATGTCTGAGCCGAAAGGAAAACGTTATTTTTTTGATTACTGTAATGATTTGCATTCTGGCAGGCAGTCAGTTGTTTTCCAGATTTGTGTTTCGAATCGTGTGTTTTCTAATTTCTGTTTGCTGTTCGCCATTTATTCTGGAATCAGATCAAAAATTGAATAATAGTTGAACTACTTTTATTTGTTTGATACTCATTTGATTTGTGCTTCACAAAAAATACATCTATAGTGTTCGTCAAAACCAGAGGAAAGTAGGGGAATCCCATGTAGTTGAAACCTAAATATCATGATCATTAATATAATACAAGAACGATGAACCTATGTAATGGAAATGAAATATTTGGGAGGAAGAGATGGAGTACTGATATCCTAGATCCTGTATTTATGACAGGAGAGATATAGATCTTAAGCAATTGTTATTCCAGAGATTGAAGTGAAGTTAAGGATATTTGATAAATAATATACAAGAAAGAGTTCAATGAAAAAATGTATTCAATAATTTTGATTGTGAAAAAAAAGTATTTTGGATCAAGCAAATACATATTTGTTGAATGCATGTTCAAATATAACAACAAAATCCAATAACAATTGTAGAATATCACGTTGCAGTCCTCACAGGAATCTTTGTTTTGAGATGGATTTCTCTCCGGAAAAATTGAAGATAGCTCACATAAAACCCATATTCGAAAAAAGGAAAAAAGGTGAATTAAAAATTATAGACTCATATCTCTACTTCCTAATTTAAACAAAATTCCAGAAAAACAAATTCATAAAAAACTGATGCACTTCTTAAAATCAAATTCTTTATCTCTCGAAAGATTTCGATAGTGTGGAAGACGAAATAATACTGCAAAAAATTGAAAATTTTGGAATTCGGGGAGTGGCAAATGGACTTTTTGAACAATTTGTGGTAGAAAATAATGAAATCGGGAACCTTATTGAACCAGAAATAGCCAAAATTGAAAGGGGGTACCACAGGGTTCCATTTCAGGCCCTCTCTTATACATTTAGATACGAATGAACTCCCAGAAATAGTTAAACAAGCCGGAATATTATATGAGATGATACGTCTTTGATTATCAAAGTCAATAACTCCTTGTTAGCTGCTGCAAAATATACATATATGCTTCATTTGTCACAACTGGAAATATTAATGAGAATGCTGCTTCAGTGTCGTATCACGCATATGTACAGTCCTAACCTCATTACGATATAATATTTTGGGGTAACTTTTGTTTAAAAAAAAAGTACCAGAAAAATATTCAAAGTTGCTAGTATTGAGAGCTGCAAACCTCTTTTTATAATAGTTATTTATGTATCAAGGGCGTAAAGTAAGCGTTTATGGCCTGCGGCGTGGATGATGGCCCGATGGCGTTAGCCGAGGGCCATCACACGCCGAAGGCCTTAACGCATTTTACGCACGTGATACATACAAAATTTTATGCACTAGCGGTTTTATAGCGCGAATCACAAATACTGACTCGAATTGCAATGGTCTACACGTTTCATACGTTATGCATACAATAATTAAGGGTAACATAATATGAGGAATGTGAAACTACAGTAGCTGAGTGCTATATTGGAGAATCTATTTCAAATAAATAGATCATCACCGAAAAAATTGCCAACGATTATGAACAAATGTTAGAAAGAGTATTGCTCTATTGAACTGAAATGATTTTAATTCGTGTTAGGAATTGCATGAAATGATGTGTGAGTATAGACAATTTGAGAATTTTGTCTACTTTACGGCCCGCCGGGCCATAATGCGCCCACGGGCGGTAAAGTGTACTTTACCTCCGCTAGTGCATAAAAATAGTTCCTTAACGGTCATCTCTTTGTACGTATATGAGTCCATACATTATGTTTGAAATAATAAACACTTATGTTCAGTGATAGGAATGGATCTCACAAGAACAATACAAGAAAACAAATGCTATTAAAAAAATTACAAGTTGAATATACTCATATTAAAAAAAAATGTGGTAAACATATGGAACAAGGATGCCTAATGATATAATATTGATGGGAAATTGTGTAGTTAAAAAGAAACTCGAAACTTTCTTGAGTAAAAATGCATTTTATGACATTGAGAAATATATTAAATGATATGATAATTAATTTTAATATTTTAATATGTGAGTGTATAATTTTAATGTCTAAATATAAGCGATTTAAACGAATACGAAAATTATGTTTTTGCTGAAGTACTCTTTTTTATGTGAAACTTCATTTGATTTAAAGGGAGGAAAAGTAACTTTTCCTCCCTAGGGAGAAAATGTCAATTTTCAATTGAGGTGTTGAAAATTAGTATATTTCATTACGAGTTCAGAAAAAGCATTTATGGACTAGTAATGAATGATATTTTTCATTATGTCTACCCGAAAACCACAGATTGTTAAGAAACATTTATTTTTAATGTTGCAGAAACAAAAACATGTATTATTAATTTAAATATTTATGGCACAAAAATATCCAGAAATTTCCGCAAAACAAGCGTTATTTACCCTGTTGGTAAGGGAATTTTCAAACAATTTGCGATTTCTAGAGAACTGTCATAACATATTATTTGATTTTTACATGTAAATATGCACCTATAATGACACCAGCGCACGGAAAATTTTCCGTGCGGGCGCACGGAAAAAAAACGCTTTTCAGTATGCTAAATAAGCATGTAAATATAGTATTTTCAGATAGGTATAGTGAAAACTATATTTTCAGAGATGATTATCTTGTGTCAAAAATAACATTTCGAAATGTCATAAACATACAACTCATGACAATAGCACAATCGAGATTATTATGTCAACATTTAAATATAACCATTCATTCGAAAATAATTTATTTAACTAGATGTCTACTCATATACACACACCTACAATGATTCAATATGTCAATAAAATTTATACCAATATCTTTGTGAAACAAACCAACAAAAATGATATCACAAACGATTGTGTCAAGCTGACTCCGGAGTTGCAGAGATCTGTATCACAAGTTGAACAGCTTTGAACATTTCCAATTGTGGCACTGACGGTTTTTTTGATTGCATCACATGCACTGGCATTATCTATGGTCTTTGCCACGCATCTTCGTACTGTTGCAACTTGGTGGGAAGCTGAAAGTTGAACAAAATAAATTAAATACCTATTTTGTAAGCAAGACTATTGCTGATGGACGCCAAACGATATAAAAGCGGGAAGAAAAGTTGATATCATGACAGGAAAAATAATATGGATTTGACAAAATGGAGAAGGGTGGAACGGGATGGAGTTTTAGGGGTTGAAAGTGGTTTTTAATGTTTTTTCGCGATTGGCAACGAAATAATAAAATGATCTACAACTTTTGTATCTAACATTTTCCCATATTGCCTCAAATTCTCCTGGAAAATCGGAATAGCCGAGTTTTCAGTTTTCAATTTTTTCCTTGCGTAAAAATGAATTTTTATTTATTAAAATTATTGAAAGTAACAGTTGAAACCTTTCGAGAATATTGATTTCATGTTACCTCAATAGGAACAAAGATTAAACAAGGACATAAATAGGGATTTGATTATGATAAAAAGGCGAAAGGACTTTTGGGGGTAAAAATGGTTTCTTACGATTTGTAGCGAAAATCAACATCCTACAAAAAAAAATTGTGTAAAAATGATGTTGGCAATAGAAAGATCTACAACTTTTGTATGTAACATTTTTCCACATAACCTCAAATGTTCCGGGAAAATCGGGAAAACCGTTTCAATTTAAATTGTGAAAGGCTTTCGCGGCCATCGTCACTTACACGTCGGCCTTACTACCCGAAGAACCACCATGTAAGTAAACGTTTCAATTTAGTTTTAATTTTTTTTGTGTCGAAAATTCTTGTTTCTATAAAAACATTTCCAACGTACTTTTTTACGTAGAATTCAATAGTGTAAGTGATTTATTTTTTCCAAGAACATTTCCATAGTTATTGATGGAAAAAAATATTTTTAATGGGACACGCTGTATATTCCTATATATTTCAATATAGCTTAAAATTACCTTCCCAAAAATATAGTACACTTAATATTTTGCTAGAGTCATATTTGAAATACAGAGCTTTTAGATTTTTTCATCTAGACATCGAAACACACATTTTGAACTAGTAGGCTTTGGCGACGCGGCTATAAAACAAAAAGCAATTGTTCGCTAGTAGCTATCAAATGTTGTGAAAGCATTTCACAGCAGTAATTGATACTCATAGTTAGTTTCAATAAAACTGATAACAATTTATATTATATTTACTACTAATAAATGAAACTCCAACAATAATAATAATTAGGATAAAGAACAAACAATGAAATATATTTCTTTACAGGAGGTGTTCGGAATGTCTACCAGCTTCTTCTACACACAGGCAACACCTTTTCTGAACGCTTTTTGCCGAATTAATTAGTTCAATAGGAGTGAGAGAAGTAAAACATTGCATCACTGCCGCTTCCAATTCGTGTCTAGAGTTGTTCGGCAATTCAAAAATAAGATCATTCAACTTTCCTCAGAGGTAAAAGTCCATAGGCGTTAGGTCCGGTTACCTGGCCGGCTAACGGTTAGGTCCTTGGTTGGCTATCCAATTATCACCAAAATTTGCATCCAACATTTTTGAAAATATATTTTCCTGAGCTCCATTAGTGGCAATTCATCAAGAAGGGGTTCAATATTTTGCCTTAAAAGTTATAAATACCTCTTAGATGTGAGACTTCCATTATAAATGAACGGACCGATAATTCTTCCCCCGGAAAACACCTGCACACACACTAAATCCAAATCTTCCTTGATTTTTCTGCTCCACAATTGAAAGAGGATTTTGTTTTGCCCAAGCATAAGAATTGTAGTGGTTGAAAATGCCGGCACTGCTTACATGAGCGTCTGTCCAAATACAATTTAATAAAAAATCATGCTCTTGGTTTCAATTTTCCAGGAACCACTGGCAAAAATCAATGCGGCGTTCAAAATCACCTGGTTTGATTTTGTGAACTTTTCTGATCCTGTATGGCTTGAATTTGTGCTTTCTCAAATTTCGCCTAGCGTTTGTTCTTGGTAGACCTGTTGTCCTGTTGATATTTTCAAATTTCGCGTTGATGTTTTGGGATTATTTTCAACAGCTTCTAAAACGACTATTTCTTTCAACTGCGTATCCCTATTTGGTGCATATAATTTCGGTATTTTCTTTTCAAATTGACCAACATCAATTAAGTCTCTCGAAAATATCTCTAAAAGGTTTTCTTTTCTCTGAATACCTCTCGTGGTACAAATTGCTTGCTGCTTCTGCATTTTCCCCGGTTTGTATAAAACAGACTATCTTATCCCATTTTTGATAATTCTTATACTTCATTGCGAATGTGTTTGAAAATTGAACAAAAACCACGAATTTAGGAGCGTCTTTATTGCTCAAATCAAAATTTGACAGCTACCAGTAAATATTTGCTCTCAGTTTTATCGCCGCGTCGTCCAAAGCATACTTGTTCAAAATGTGTGTTTCAAAGTATAGATGAAAAAATCTAAGAGCTCTGTATTTCGAAGATGACTCTAGCAAAATGTCAAGTCTGCTATATTTTTGGAAAGGTAATTTTAAGTTCTATAGAAATATACAGGAATATACAGGGTGTCTCATTAAATTTCTTTTTCCAGCAATAACTATCGAAAAGTTATTTAAAGAAATAAATCACTTACACCATTCTACGTAAAAAAGTGCTTTAGAAATGTTTTTATAGAAGCAAGGAATTCAACAGGAAAAAAGTTACAGCAACTTTTCGTAAATGTACATTTTCGAAAAACACACTGTCACTCATAAACGATGATAGATATCGATATGCGGTTTTCACCATTGAGTTTGTCATAAAATTTGATCCTCAGACACAGCCATCAGTTTTCATCTATCTAGTGTGAAAACAGGACTTTCCCTTTAAAAGTATCCAATTTGGACCACACTGTACGAGCATATAATATACTTACAATCGATTTCATAAACGAACTTTGTGCATACGTATTCACTGGTAGTGGCACGAGGTCCATAGATACTCGGAAATATTTTTTCCTCCAGTTGCATATCTATACTCCTTGCACCTGCACCTGCTCGATAAGTATTAGACGACGAACAGTTCATCACGACGGCATTTGTAACGTTGAAAGGGTCGTTACATCCTATTCCAGAGCAGTTGTAACATATTTCAGAATAAGCCAAAACTGGAAAATTAAGAAGGAAAAAATTAACGTGGTTTTGAATTACTCGGAGAACACTGCCTCATGCTTAATTTTGTTGGAACAATTAAACCTAAATATAAAGTGAGTTGCCTAGTACACACTGTCAGCTTTCTTACTAACATGGTTTATACCTGATTCCCATCGATATAAGTACCAAGAAAGGACCCCGCACGGTTCTTATGGAAAATGGGTCCCAGTCCAATTGGCAAAATTTTAAAGTGAATTAAACCCATCACTTTGTTACATCATAAAATTTTAATTGATACAAAAGCTTGTTGCGAAAATAAATCTCTAGGTAATTTTAAATTTAATTTATCATAAGAAATATACAGGGTGTCCGGTAAACCTTGAACAATATTGGAACGGGTGATAGACCAGGTCATGACTGTTCAGAATATCGGAATTTCACCTTAGTAAAAATCTCACCGTTTTCGAGATAATGGGCATTTTAAGAATTTCTGGAAAATCGCTACCTAACCTTGGATTTTTGAGTGCCATGTATACAAAATGAGACCAATTCAAATATCTTTGCTGCTGAAGATTACTGATGAGTGATGCTTTTAGACGTACTGAACAGTTTCTCAGAAAGTGGAAAAAAAATCAAGAAATGAGGGTAAAATGACAGACTTGAGTTTAATCAATTTTTTAAATAAAAGTTTGATATTATTGTCTGAAAGAAACATAACCAATTGAAAGTGGACATTCATTTCAAAAGAATGCTCATTTGGTCCAGACTCCATGGTATAAAACAAACTATTTGGTGGAAGGCTTCCATCAACTTTTATACTTACGCCCAAAAATTATTTTATTTCGATTTTATCACGATAAAATTGTTCATTATCTGACATGGCACCGATCGATACGAACTCTTGTGATAAATGTCGCAATTGTCCAACATCCAGATTCCAACGAATTTTCAGAAACCGGCAGATACCTATACAGGGAAACCAAATTAGTGCAAATTTTTTTAGGAGGTGAATCATTGTCGAAAATTAAAAACTTTTCTAACTCCTGTGTTGTGTTCGTAGACGCAATAGTTTCCTAATGCAAAAATAAAATACAGCATTGTGCATGAACGGATCTTCTGTAAATAGAATTGAAAAAGTCTAGTAGGTGGCTGTCACATTTTGTTTGAACAAGTTGTGACTTCTGTCGTAGTTTTTTTAAAATTATTCCTCTTGTTTCATTCAGTGGTATTTATTTCTTTGTCATGCCGTACACACTACTCCCCGAGAATATGCGCAAATGCACTAAATTTATGGTTAAGGTGGAGGTAGTGCTACTGCTGCATCAGCGCTGTATGCAGAACTATATCCGATTGCACAATGCCGCTCATAGAATCGCTGATTTGGGGGCTATAACCTATAACGGATTTCGAAAGGTTCCGCTTGAAAAGATGTCGTCTCTGCGTACGAGTTGATGAAAAATAACATTTTTGTAATATTATTCAGTGCGATGTTGAATAATCGTTATTGTGGTTTATAGTGTATGTTGATTAAAAAAAAAACGTTTAATAAGTATTTACTTCTTTACATCTCATTGAATGCTTCTAAGCAGTTGATTCGTTATAACTCATAATTATTTAATCATTTCATCTTGATAGGATAGAAATAAAAGACATTACTGACAAAGTCTTATGGAGTTGATTTTAGCTCAGAATAACATCACACTCTAAGATGATCGATATTCTACTCTTTCCAAAAATAATTGTCGTATGTTTCATACCATGGTAGAGTCTGGACGATATTGGCATTCTTTTGCAATGAATATCCACTTCCACTTGGTTTTGTTTTTTTTCAAACAATAATGTCAAACTGTTGTTAAAAAAATTGGTGAAACTCAAATCTGACATTTTACCCTCATTTCTTGAAAAATTGTATCGGAAAGCTGTTTTGTACGTCTGAAAGCAACACTCTTCAGTAATCTTCAGCAGCGAAGATATTGGAATTGGTCCCAATTTGTAGACATGGCACTCAAATATCCGAGATGAGGTAGTGATTTTCCAGAAATTTTAAAAATGCTCATTATCTCGAAAACGGTGAGATTTTTACTGAGGTGAAATTCCGATATTCTGAACAGTCATGACCTAGTCTATGACCAGTTTCAATATTTCACAAGGTGTACTGGACACCCTGTATAGATACTTCTCGCGACAAGCTTTCCTATAATTTAAAATTTTATAATGCAACAAAATGATGTGTTTAATTCACTTTAAAATTTATTTTCTTCTTTTTAGTGCATTTGAATTGAAGCTTTTCTCTAATAAGTTTTTTTAAGTTTATTTTTCTTTGCTTATATCAGCAGTGCGTAAAAGCTTAGTTTAGCACTGTCGTAGAACAATGTTTTTATACAGGGTGGGTCACGGTCGAAGGTACCTTAGACGTTTACGAAGAACGGGAAATAGGATCATTCTGAAAATTTGGTTTCTCAAGTAGTTGCTCTTGGTCTATCGATCTAAAATATTTTCAGCAATGCAGCGTTGCCGCTTATACCAGAAAGTAGCAGCATCTTTGTTATTTCAAATGGGTCACCCTGTATATTACCGCATTTTTGAACTTGTCATTCCTTTCTGATTATTTCTGCTTCATACTTCCATATACCTATCTCTAACGGTTTTTGAGATATTTTTTATTTTCCATATTTTTTATCCAAAACATAGCTCGAATTGAATGTTTATTTCTGCGGTATTTGGATTCTTAGGAAGTTGCAATTTTGTGTTTAGTTCATAAATATCATGTACATTGATTCTGTATAGAAAAGTTTGTTCTGCGTTATACAGGGTCGTTCAAAATTCATGATCTTACTGCTAGATACGAAAAGGGTTGAAAGTGCGTTTTTTTAAATGGAACATTCTGTGTATTATGAAACATCCTGAAAGATGACTAAATTCCCTTCGAATTGATATATCATATTCCTATACCTAAAGAGCCAGAATTACGAGATAATAGCAATTTTTACTTGTAATCTCCCAAGTGCTTGCATTATTGCCGGAAATTTTTCGAGTACATGAATTTTTTGAAAATTACCAGAGTAGCGAAGCGACGAGGGTAATTTTCTTTGAAAATTCACATAAGAGATAAATTTACGGCAATTAATTCAAGCACGAGGGGGATTCGGTAAGAAAATTTCACTCCGAGAAATGAAAATCATCCAACAATTCATAAGAAATAACTAACGATGGTTTCACCTGAACTATTTATAACTACTGAAATATTGATTTGTAAAATACTTAACAAAATTTTCATCAACAAATGTGTTTAAATTTGGAACAAAAAAAAATAAAAAAGTTTTGTTCTTTCTTATAGTGGATTGAAACAACGACCTAGCGACTCATAGGCCGCAACACTACCGCTGAGCTACGGGACTTGTGATAAACACTTATGACAAATGGTGTAACTTTTTCAGAAATATGATTTCAGAATTGACAATTTCTGCAAAAATCGTGGAGAAAATATTTTCAGACACATTCCAAATATCTAGTAAATACATAATTATCTCCTTTCATATGAAAACTAGACCTCCATTTGTACATTAAAGCAAAATATCAACTTGTCACATGTCAAATGTTTGACAGAAAAATTTCCACTTATTAATTCCGCACAGGGTACCCAGGGGATAAAAATTTCAAGAAAGTTTTAGGGTTGATTGGCTACAAAAGTGTGAATTTTTCAAAAAAAAATTCATTTATTTTTCTCATATTCATCTAAGGTGGCTATTAAATGTCATGATGGTACATGACATTATGAAAATTTGACAATTAGTGCACTATTAATAATACCGTTGTGTGTTTCTTAACTATTCAAACGAAGTTCTGATGAAATTGATTATTCTTCATGGAAAATGTGAGGGAATTATAGCAAGAACGTGCAGAAAATTCAATGAAACGTACCCTTATTTACAACCAATGAACAAAAGGAAGTTTGTACGATTACAACATAATTTCATTAATTATCTGTCAAAAATTAGAAAACGTTCACAATAAATTTTCAAAATGCCGACCATTGTCTTCCAAACATTTCAAAATCCGGATATTTGGAGATACAGTTGTATCCTTATTTCACTGGCATCTAGCTCTCAATGCAGTTGATCATTCGTTGGTGCAGGCTTCGCGACACGGGTCATTTTCAAAAAATGCATGTACTCGAAAAATTTCGGGCAATAATGCAAGCACTCTGGAGATAACAAGTGAAAATTGCTATTATCTCGGAATTCTGGCTATTTAGGTATAGGAATATGATATATCAATTCGAAGGGAATTTAGTCATCTTTCAGGATATTTCATAATATACAGGATGTTCCATTTAAAAAAAACGCACTTTCAACCCTTTTCGTATCTAGCAGTAAGATCATGAATTTTGAACGACCCTGTATAACGCAGAACAAACTTCTCTATACAGAATCAATGCACATGATCTTGATGAACTAAACAGAAAATTGCAACTTCCTAAGAATCCAAATACCGCAGAAATAAACATTCAATTCGAGCTATGTTTTGGATAAAAAATATGGAAAATAACCAATATCTCAAAAACCATTAGAGATAGGTATAGGGGAGTATGAGGCAGAAATAATCAGAAAGGAATGACAAGTTCAAAAATGCCGTAATATACAGATATAATATAAAAATGCTGCTACTTTCTGGTATAAGCGGCAACGCTGCATTGCTGAACATATTTTAGATCGATAGACCAGGAGCAACTACTTGAGAAATCAAATTTTCAGAATGATCCTATGTCCCGTTCTCCGTAAACGTCTAAGGTACCATCGACCGTGACCCACCCTGTATACTTATGTATTTTTCCACTTTATATTATGTAATCTTTGAGTGTACATATATACTGTGCCGAAAACAATATTTTTTGTAACTTGGTTAAAAAAAGATTCTATTGTATCCTTTTCTATGTTTATTCAACTCAATATATGATTTCATAAATGGGATCAAAAAAACTGTTGCAGAATGTTTAATCTACAAATGCAATCCTTCGTTTTCAGTTACTTGATTTTGACAATGGAAAATACGCAAACGGATCTTATAGCTTGAGACTAGGATTATGAAAGCAATCACATGGTATTTTTGACTTGACTGAAGTAATATACGTTTCGCCCCATATTGTTTGATCATATATTCACAAATATATGCGGACTTTAATCCATTATAACGATTACGAATAATGAAAATATTTTTTATAATTTCAATTTTCTATAGAGCTTGAGGTCTACCAAATAATTTACGTAATCTTTTTTATAGTCTAATCAAAATGTACCATTAAAAAAAATTGTATATGCACCGAACATGATGATCATGGTGTCATTCGAAATGTCAAGTAGAAAGTTTGAGGAGAGGTCCCAAAGGGGGTCGAAAAAAATTGCAAAAAGATGCATATCACTTTGATACAACATTAAAAAAAATATATTTTAACCTACTGAATATGAAATTGAGGAATAAAAAAATCCATGTAGTATTGAGATACATCAATTAACAATTTACCGCGGTTAAAAAATCTTTATCCCATTTTTTCCATAAATTATGCATTTGGAAATTAACTAAATTTTATAAACTGAATGTTAACAAAAAAAAGTCGATAATTATTTAAATGAAACCTTAGAATTTTTTTCACTCAGTGAAGATATTCCTAATAGGCTTACAAATAGAAAACTGATGCAAAAATAGTAAAATTTTGAAATTTATTAACAAAAATTTAAATAAGTAAATACATTTTTTGAGAATATCTTGAATGTTTCGAATTCTAAGGGTTTAAAGCTACATACATTTTTTTTCTCAAATATCTTTAATGTTTCGATTTCTGAGGTTTTGAAGCTACATAAAAATAATTTTTTTACCACCATTGTTTAAAAGGTTGTTTTGAACAAATATATTGTTTATGAGCAAATCAATTTTTTTGCAATACATTTATTGATTAATATTATGATTTTTAAAGGAAAAACGAATCCTTAAAAAAATATTTGTTGCTAAAAAAATTGTTTTTACTTTTCTTTTATTTTTTCATCTTCAATTGCTTATAAAAAAGTGGAAAATCAAAATTTTACAATTTACAAAATGGTTATCTATTTGTAAGGCTATTAACAATAACTTTAATATGTGAAAAAATCCTAGGGTTTTAGTTCAATAATTATCGGGGTTCTTAATTTAATCTTTTAGTTTCGAAAAATTTGATAATTAACAAATTGGTATAAAAAATTATTAGACGCAGATTATTGTTAATTGAACTTGATTTTTTTTTATCCTTAATATTCATATTTAATCTGTTGAATTTTTTTTTGTTTGTTTCAAAGTGACGCAACGCGCGCGGAAGCCAGACTACCCATTTTTAGCTCTATTTTCAAGGCTCTGTAAAAAAATTATTAATTGCAAGTATAGTTTCGGGAGGAAAAACTTTATTTAGCAAATTTGCAGAACTTTTCTCTTTTTTAACATTTCCGAAAAATTTAATATTATTCGAGATTGCTTTTGCAATTTTTTTTGTCACCTTCTGGGACCTTTCTTTAAACTTTCTACATGACATTACGAATGGAATGACACCATGATCATAATTTTCCGTGACAATACAAAATTTAATAAAAAAATGTTGAGTAGAGTATTATGAATAACAATAAAAAAACATTGCACAGTTTCAGAAATGCCAATGATCGTATTCATCACAGTAAAATTTAAAAAATCACACTCACCACAAATATAAGAACTAAGCGCCACTAAAACACATCCACTATAGAAGCTATTCATTTTCAGTTGAAAAATGCTGACGCATCCACTTTCATCAAGCTTTCAGGTATTGAATCGATAAACACCTCGAAATATTATTTATACCTCCGAACCTACCTATATGTATATCTCTGCAAACAGAATTATTGTTTTATTTTATTTTATACGATTCTAACGCATTCACAATCTTGGAGGATGTTTACATTGTGATAAAAAAAGTGTTACTCCCATTAAGCGGTGTACCTTTAGTCATTGGGATTTCCGAGTTTCACAATAATTTTATAGAACGATTAGCGTCACAGTGGTTTTAAGAATTTCCCTCATTCGATAAACTGAAAAACCTTCTGGAATGTCTCAATCTCATTTATTTAAAAGGGTTAAGAGGTAAGCAGATTTACGAAGATATGCTTAATACCCTTGGTGATCAATGTCCTTCGTATGCGACCGTGAAAAATTGGACTGCAAGCTTCAAAGGAGGTAAATTTTCCATTGAAGATGATGACCGATCGGGAAGGCCAGTTTCTGTGTCAGTCCCCGAAAATATCGATGCAGTTCATGACATGATTTTAACAGACCGTCGAATTGGGCTAAAACGGATATCTGAAGCACTGAATACGAACGCGTTCATCATATAGTTCACGTCAATTTCGACATGAGAAAAAATGCTGCAAAATGGATCCCCAAATGTTTGAATGTTGATCAAAAGCGTGCAAGGGTACTAGATCACGTTCGATCTGTGATCGATTTGAAAACGATGTAGACTTCTTAAACCGAATTGTTACTATGGATGAGACTTGGGTACATTTCTACGATCCAGAAACAAAGCAACAATCGATGGAATGGCGACACTCCGGTTCTCCAAGACCTAAGAAGTTTCGTGTCCAAAAATCTGCTGGAAAAGTTCTTGCTTCAGTTTTTTGGGATTGCCATGGAGTAATCATGATTGATTTTTTGGATAAGAGTAGAACAATAACTGGAGATTACTATTCTATATTACTGACCACTCTACGGGAAAAAGTATTGAAGAGAAAAGACGCGGAAAGCTATCCAAAGGTGTTTTGTCTTTGCAGGGCAACGCCTCTGCACACAAATCTCATGTTGCCATGGAAAAAATTCGAGATTTAGGGTTTGAATTACTAGAATACCACCCTTATTCACCAGATTTGGCTCCGTCCGACTATCATCTCTTTCCTCAACAGATAAAAAGTTTTTCCAACGAGCAAAAGAGGAGGTAAAAAAAAGCTATGGAGGTCTGGTTTGCAGAGCAAGAAGAAACATTTTTTTTGAAAGGTCTAGAGACGTTGCAGGTTCGGTGTAATAAATGTATCCAATTAAGAGGAGAATATGTTGAGTAATAAAATATTTTGACATTGAAATTTTGTTTGGTTCTATAGTAGGCTAAAAATTTTTCAATATATCCTCGTATGTTATTGTGTTGAAATGCCATTAACGGGAGATTGAAAAAAAAAAATACTTTTCTCTGCAAAAGGAAAATTAATCTTTCATATTCCTAGCACACATCCGATCGCTAAATATTCATTTATTGAGCTCAACGCTACAAAGGCGTAGAAGGGCCACGAATAATTTTTTTTTTCAATGTCGGACCCCCGACTTTAATCTCGGACCCCCGACTTTAATCTCGGGGGTCCGACTTTAATCTCGGACCCCCGACTTTAATCTCGGACCCTCGACTTTAATCTCGGGGGTCCGACTTTAATCTCGGTCCCTCGACTTTAATCTCGGGGGTCCGACTTTAATCTCGGACCCCCGACTTTAATCTCGGGGGTCCGACATTAATCTGTCCTCCGACTTTAATCTCGGTGGTCCGACTTTAATATCGGACCCCCGACTTCAATCTCGGACCCCCGACTTTAATCTCGGGGGTGCGACTTTATTCTCGGACCCCCGACTTTAATCTCGGGGGTCCGACTTTAATCTCAAACCCCTGACTTTAACCTCGGGGGTTCCATTAAAGTTGGGGGTCCTAGATTAAAGTCGGACCCCCGAGATTAAAGTCGGGGGTCCGATATTAAAGTCGGACCCCCGAGATTAAAGTCTGGGGTCTGAGATTAAAGTCGGGGGCCCGAGATTAAAGTCGGGGGTCCGAGATTAAAATCGGGGGTCCGAGATAAAGTCGGGGGTCCGAGATTAAAGTCGGGGGTTCGAGATTAAAGTCGGGGGTCCGAAATTAAAGTCGGACCCCCTACTTTTCTCAGGATTTCAGTCAAAAAGCGAATCAAACCATCTTTTCATGATAATAGTGATGGTCGAACATTTGCTTGTCAACCATAAGGGCATCACACGTTGAAAGTTAATGGCCTGGTGTCTCCTAGCTCACAGACGTTTCCCGGAGACTAATGAGGGTTGCTCGTAAGAATGCAGCCGGTTGTCGGAAATAACAAATTTCGAACAAACAACAAATATCATATTATGTTTATATAAAGAATCAGCACTCGGAGTTTATTGTTCTCATTCTAAATCACCCAGTATATATTTGGCTCCGGATCTCAGTCTGGAAGGTAATAGTTACATTTATATGTTCATATAATTTGTTGGGGCTAATATTTTCTGATCGATGCGACGTTTCAAATTTTAAGCATTTCATCTTCAGGGCCCTTCAATAATGAGTTCACATGTGGTGAAATGGTTCAGAAATAAAGCAAATAATGAATGTCCCATGTATTGAAACGCTATGGAAGTAAAGTTTTGAAAGCTACCTACTTCTCCGACAAAAGCCACGCTGGACTTTCAACATGAAAACCTTCCAAGAGGTTAACTTGAACGATGAAAAATAGCGACTGATATATGACTTTCAGTCGCAGATGATTTCATGATTTTATGAACATCCTGTTCATTTTTTAAATGAAATCAAGATACCTTATCCTTTCAACCAACAGTGAACGAGGAAAAACTTTGCATTTTGTGTCTATAGCTTTATGAAGAGAATCCTTGGTAAAAATTCTAGAATCTGAGAGCACTGAGCGAATCCCGAGATTGAAGTCGGGCGTCCGAGATTAAAGTCGGACCCCCTTGATTAAAGTCGGGGGTCCGAAATTATAGTCGGGGGTCCGAGATTAAAGTCGGGGGTCCGAGATTAAAGTCGGGGGTCCGAGATTAAAGTCGGACCCACGAGATTAAAGTCGGGGGTCCGAGATTAAAGTCGGACCCACGAGATTAAAGTCGGGGGTCCGAGATTAAAGTCGGACCCCCGAGATTAAAGTCGGACCCCCGATATTAAAGTCGGGGGTCCGAGATTAAAGTCGGGGGTCCGAGATTAAAGTCGGGGGTCCGAGATTAAAGTCGGACCCACGAGATTAAAGTCAGGGGTCCGAGATTAAAGTCGGACCCACGAGATTAAAGTCGGGCCCCCGAAATTAAAGTCGGGGGTCCGAGATTAAAGTCGGACCCACGAGATTAAAGTCGGGGGTCCGAGATTAAAGTCGGACCCCCGAGATTATAGTCGGACCCCCGATATTAAAGTCGGGGGTCCGAGATTGAAGTCGGGGGTCCGAGATTAAAGTCGGACCCCCGAGATTAAAGTCGGGGGTCCGAAATTATAGTCGGGGGTCCGAGATTAAAGTCGGGGGTCCGAGATTAAAGTCGGGGGTCCGAGATTAAAGTCGGGGGTCCGAGATTAAAGTCGGGATTCAAAAAAAAAAATTACTCGTGGCCCTTCTACGCCTTCGTACAACACTGACATTTTTCAGAGGTTAAAATCCCAGAAAAGAGAAAATCAGTCCACAAAATCGTGTTAACGTGTTAACCTATTATCTGCTAATCAAATCGGCAATGAGTCTAAAATTTCAAACCCATCCCTAATCTCCCTTCGGAAACTGCAGTAGGTACGTATCGAATTCAATTTGTCGCCCTCTATGTAAACACTTCGTCCAGACGAGTTCTTTGCACCGCGTCCACGGACGGTTTCCTTACAAAACGACCGACCCGCACGAGATCGTCGAAAAACCCATGCGGCCGCACTTACGCTAATGCCGTTCATTTCGGACATCGTCAAATCGCGCGGTTTCATTTTTTATTATTTATTCCTCATTTTCCTGTTTATCTGCGGTTATTCGCATTCTCCGGCCGTGTAGAATGCCGCCGACTAAGAGGGAACGGAGCGAATCGGTCACGTGACAGGGCGGCTACTTCACAAGCTCTGGCGAAGAATCGATCCCGGACGTACGTGACGGGGGTTGGAACGCAAGCGCCACCGAAAGGTAAACTGTGTTTCGAAGGAATGGGACCGTAGGTTATGGTTGATTTATGCAGCAGTCATAAGTTTTAAGTCATAAGGAAGAATATTCGTTAATGATTGGCTGAACCTTTCATTCCAACCAATCAATGACGAAAATTCTTCCTTATGACTTAAAACTTATGTGTGCTGCATAAATCCACCATTAATAGCGATTGAGGAAAATGATTAGGTATGTATTATTTTCAGATTATAATAATATCTTTATTTTCCTTTTTTTGACAAAGTTATAAAATTTGTATAGGAATCGTCCAAGAAAAAGAAAAAGGAGATCGGAGATAAAAATAATTCCTGAAAAATGGAATACCTACTTATACACATAGTTCATACTCGGCAACGCTGTAGTGACCACGTTGATACTCCTTGAGCTTTCATTAAAGTATTTCCTTACTCATACTCGTTTTAAATTATAAATAAGGGGTGTAGTTGGTTCCTGATTCACATGTATTCGATCAGAGTGAGTACTTCTGAATTTGCATGAATTTTGGAAATACAAACAACGAGATAACCTCATTCATCATTAATATAACAAGCGAAGTGAACTTTGTACTGCTGGAATTCCCTTGGAACCGACTTCAAAGAAAGCGGCGTTGCACGATCTAGCAAATTTCCCGGAGTAAAGAAACAACACTTATTAGTAATGTCAGATAAATGCCAATGCTGTACTTTGAAAATAACAAATACGGCTAAACCTGGGGTGTCCTGTGACAATTGCCTTAAATAATTTCACGGCTCATGTGTCAATCTCAACGCCGCCGATTCATTTCTGAAAGCAGCAATGCCTGGAACTGCGCTGATTGTACAAAACATCTCAAGAGAAACAGAAATGATGAGGACTCCATTAGCTCACAACAATCGAAAATTTTCAAGGCTGGATCAATGGATAAGAAAGTGGCGGAAAATCAATCAACAAACCCCTTACACTAAAACATTTTGAACAACTGATGGACCAAATGAAGAGTATGTATTCTTCACAACAAGAACTTCTTGAATCACAGAGAGATTTAGCAGTTGATATAAATGTAATTAGGGTAAACCAAGATAAAATTAATGCTGAGTTAAAAAAATGCAACCAAGTACTCCAGAAACTCCAGAATAATCTATCAATACACTAGAAAGTTCTCACTGAATTAGAGTCGAGAATAACTAATCACGGCGATCAGAACTCAAGGACTAATGAATCTCTGAAGAAACTTACTGAGAAGCTGGAATCCATAAGTAATGTGCCTGTCCCTAATATTCATGAAATAAAAAATGCCATTATTCGTGAAAATAATAAATCATATTTGGCCTGATGGAAGAAAATACCTTTGATCAAATCGTGAAGATAGTCAACAACACCGTCACTACAATCGATTCCATAACATTAGAAAAATCACCTCGGTTCAACATGCATCGTTTAGGGCGAGTAAGTCAAGATAAAGTAAGACCAATCAAAGTTTATTTCGACAACTCGCTGATCACAAAATATATCCTCAGACACCAAATAAAGTTAAGAAGTCTTAATAACTATAAAAACATATCCTTCGCAGATGATAAGACAATAGAGAATCGTAATCATTTAGCTGAGCTCAGACAAGGAGAATCCAATCTGACTATAAAGTATACTAAAGGTGTTCCAGCCATTGTTGAATCTACCTCTCCCAACACGTTATCGCTAAATGCTCATTCAACTTCAAATACCACGGAACCTACAAATAATGTTAATAATGAAAACTCCACAGAGTCAATTCAAAAAAACTATTGAGTATCTGTCATGTGAACATACGTTCACTGATTGATTATTGAACAAAGAGAAAATAAAAATTGAAAATCTTTTTTCTTTTTTCTTTTTTAATTGATGTTATTGTATTGCTATTGTTGTAGCATTGTTTATATAGAAGATAGTTAGTCAACCTTATGGGATTATAATTGGATCAAAATGGATGCGACATGTAGGTGGCGATAGTGAGCTCGCATCCAAGTCATGTCGTAACTTCAGTGATCTGGCCTCCAAGTCATGTCGTAACTTGATTGAAACAATAGGACAGCATTAAAATCAGGGTTTTTTAAGGAACCTGCATTAAAATGACGTCAAATATTCATGTTTGTAACTAATCACGCTAGATGACACTAGCGTTTGCGTCCAACACCAATTACACAGGCATTGACTAACTATCTTACTTCTATATAAACAATGGTTGTAGTGATTAGTTATTATTATTATTGTTATTTATTATTTATGTTAGAAGATAAAGTATAGTATCTCTTGATTTTACAGGCAGATTTGAAAAATGGCTTGCCAATTTTCTGCCTTTTGAAGTTGTAACCTGAGCTGTATTGCGTCTTATATATCTGTAAACTTCATTATTATTATTATATACTTATACACATAAATTCTTAAGTTTTCGTTTGAAGATATAAACGGTTTTGGATTTTTTTAATACATCTGATAGCATATTATAAACACGTGGGGCCATCTGATCAGGAGATTCTAATTTAATTTTAACAAATGGTACAAAAACATAGTTTTTTGTCTTGTGTCAATGTTATGCTTACATTTATTTAGTACAAACAATTTATTCGTATTCTGAAAAACAGATAAGCACAAGCCAAAAATTAAAAGATTAGGAACAGGAACAGTTAAAATTTAAAAATTTTTGAAATCATTTCTGCAAGAATCACGGGGACTCATGCCATTATATAGATAGATAGATATATAGATAGATAGATAATATAAAGAGAAAAGTTATTGGGTATAACCCTCAAATTGTTGTGCAACCGTAGACACGTGTTTCGAGCTTAAGCTCTCATCAGTACGGTAAAATCAAGTGCGAAGATGAACAACACTTGGATGTAAAAATAGAAACAAAGGAAGTCAACAACAAGAAGCCAACCACACATTTGCGGCTTCGGTTAGAAGACCTTGTGCTTACAAGGCAACAAATGTGTGGTTGGCTTCCTGTTGTTGACTTCCTTTGTTTCTATTTTTACATCCAAGTGTTGTACATCTTCGCACTTGATTTTACCGTACTGATGAGGAGCTTAAGATCGTAACACTTGTCTACGGTTGCACAACAGTTTGAGGGTTATACCCAATAACTTTTCTCTTTATATTTTCATATATAGCCCCTCGATAAATCCTTTCTGATAGATATATAGATAGATATAAAGAGAAAAGTTATTGGGTATAACCCTCAAATTGTTGTGCAACCGTAGACACGTGTTTCGAGCTTAAGCTCTCATCAGTTTGGTAAAATTAAGTGCTAAGATGTACAACACTTGGATGTAAAAATAGAAACAAAGGAAGTCAACAACAGGAAGCCAACCACACATTTGTGGCTTCGGTTAGAAGACCTTGTCCTTACGAGGCAACAACTTACGTCGCCACGGAGGCAGCTATAGCTACCAGCGTGACAATCCTACCCAGGAAAATACAAATCAGAAAGGATTTATCGAGGGGCTATTGTATATGAAAATATAAAGAGAAAAGTTATTAGGTATAACCCTCAAATTGTTGTGCAACCATAGACACGTGTTTCGAGCTTAAGCTCTCATCAGTACGATAAAATCAAGTGCGAAGATGTACAACACTTGGATGTAAAAATAGAAACAAAGGAAGTCAACAACAGGAAGCCAACCACACATTTGTTGCCTTGTAAGCACAAGGTCTTCTAACCGAATCCGCAAATGTGTGGTTGGCTTCTTGTTGTTGACTTCCTTTGTTTCTATTTTTACATCCAAGTGTTGTTCATCTTCGCACTTGATTTTACCGTACTGATGAGAGCTTAAGCTCGAAACACGTGTCTACGGTTGCACAACAATTTGAGGGTTATACCCAATAACTTTTCTCTTTATATTTTCGTATATAGCCCCTCGATAAATCCTTTCTGATAGATATATAGATAGATAGATATAAGGAGAAAAGTTATTGGGTATAACCCTCAAATTGTTGTGCAACCGTTGACACGTGTTTCGAGCTTAAGCTCTCATCAGTTTGGTAAAATTAAGTGCTAAGATGTACAACACTTGGATGTAAAAATGGAAACAAAGGAAGTCAACAACAGGAAGCCAACCACACATTTGTGGCTTCGGTTAGAAGACCTTACGAGAAATGATTTCAATGTAAAAAGAATACACAGAGACGTTTGTGTATGGGAATCAATAATGCTTCCAAAGCTGAAAGCATTTTATGTAAATTGCATTCTACCTGAAATATCGGACGGGCATATTCCTAGAGGAATGAGAATTAGGGATATATGCTTCTTGTTGTTGCAGGTAGAGGAAGAAATGTAAAAAAATAAAGAAATAGCTGATTTGTTTAAATATTCAGGTATATTAGAATAAAACATCTAGCTTAAACATTGTTTAATTTATTTTTAACAGTTGTATCAATTCACATCGGTTGAATTGAATGTTTCACGGGTGATAGAGTCTTATATTGTTTCACCCTTTATATGGAATAAGACATATGTACCTAAACTATGGACCTTTCCTGCAAAAAATTACATTCAAATCGAAAAAATAGTTTTCAAGAAAATTGCGATCAGATCTTAGTGACTATTTTCAAAAACTAACTTGAAAGTCAAAATCTGATAACTGATGATTTTTAAATTTTTTATTCATGATTCCACATCTGATTTTATATTTTCGAATCAATTCAAATGAATATATTCATTTACAGCTAGATAGTAATTTTGAACAGAATACGACCATAACTCACAAAATAAACGGAATCCATCTTGGAGCTGCCATTTTGAATTAATGATATTTGATGAAAAATTCATCATTGCCAACCCCAAAATACCATTCTTATATAGAATTCAACCATAAATCACAAATCTCATCTGCCATCTTGAATTCCTGAATTTTGACAGAAAAATCATTACCTTCGAACCCAGAAACCACTACATAGGTTATAATCTTAGAACCCGCCCACAAATTACAAAACTTTTCCGTCATTTTGAATTCACGAATTTTAACAGAAATCATCAGGATCTCTTAACCCAAAAACCGATTTTGAATCGAATGGGACATAATCACAAAACTCGTCCGCCATCTGGAACCGCCATCTCATACTCATCAATTTTGACAAGATTCATAATTTCTGAGCTGGAAAAACCCACAGACAAATTTTGAATCGAATCTGACCATAATCACAAATCTCGTCCACCATTTTGAAATTATTAATTTTAACGAAAGATTAATAATCTACGACCCCGAAAACCTGCACATACCCATTTTGCATGGAATCAGAAACCAAATCACAAATCTCGCTTTTTTGTTTTTTCTTTAAAAACTTTTATAATGGAGTACCCATCTGCTACTGGAATTATGAACAGTGAACACCTAGGTATCAAATATCAAATCATTAAGGCGTCTGCAGGTGTAAATTTTGTTCAACGATTCCATTACATACCTACATATAGCATACATGTCAAATTAGTATGAAACGTGTAATAAGAAAATCAAGTATCCCATAAAAGTAATTTTGGTCCAATACATTTAAAAAAAATAATAGAATAGACTGTTTACGTCAGCGTTGTATATTTATTTTGTGCTGCATGCATGTCATGTTTCATCTGATATTTCGGTATACAGTAGAACCTCGATTATCCGGGCCTGCCGGGACCGGACCTTTGCCGGATAATCGAAAACACGGATAATCCAAAAACTTCATTTTTATTTCTTTAATAATTTATTTACACAAATGCATATCAAAAGAATAAAAGAAACGTGATACATACATGTAACAGAAAACAAAAGTTTTAATATTTAAACATAATACAACGTATATGAACAGTAATAACTAAAAACGTTAATAAAATCACTAACAAAAAAATCAGTATTTTTTGTTTGTTTTTGGGCTTCGTAAATTCTATCCCTTATAATTTCCTTCATTTTTCTAAGTTGAAGTAGATGAATGTCATCAGTTTCAGGTTGTTCTTCAAAGTAATGGATAAGTACATTTACTGCATCTCCTGCTTCTCTATGACTTGTTTTGATGATTACATTATTTTCATCATCACTACTTTTGTCAAAACTTTCTGCAGAGGTCTGGTTATTTAGATAATCTTCGTCAATAATATTCTGATACCCTTTTTCGTCGTGATCACATTCTATCCATTCCTGTATTTTTGCGTCATCTATTTCTTCCAAGCCTTTGATTTGTGAGGCTATAGATGCGATGTCTTCGACTGATAACTCATTTTCATCTTCATCTTCAGTACAATCTTCTTCATCTGCTGTTAAGGTCATAATTTTATCAAATGCTCTTTTAATGTTAGTCTCTTTCACTTCACTCCAAGCGCGAGCTACAGTATAAATTGCTTCTTTCAAATTCAGATTTTTCCAAAATCCCATAAAGTCACATTCTCCCAACAATTGGAGCATAAGGTCTTTCCTATAAAGCCTATTCATGGTCTCTATAACACCTTGGTCCATGGGCTGGGCAATAGATGTCACATTAGGAGGAAAATACGAATATGTTCCCATCTGCTGATTTTAGTTGCTCTACATCAGGATGCGATGGAGCATTATCCAGTAACAGTACAGCCTTGGGTGGAAGATTATTTTCTTGCAAATAAGTTTTAACTTGTGGTATAAATTTTTCAAAAAACCACTTTTTAAAAATCACTCGATCCATCCAAGCAGCCTTTTGATTACAATAATCAACTGGCAGTGTTTTTACATTTTTAAAAGCCCTCGGATTTTTTGATTTTCCTATGACAGCTAGCCTAAGCTTATGGCTTCCTGATGCATTAGCACAGCATAACACTGTTAAACGGTCTGTGCTTACCTTGAAACCTAAATAAAAAAATAACTTTAAAAAAAACAATCAGTACAGTACAAAAATAAAGCTAACCTATTGCACTAGTTTCTGAGCCTGTAGCAAGTGTTCTCTTCGGCATTGCTTTCCAATAAAGTCCAGTTTCGTCGCCATTATACACTTGCTCGGGTTTTAGGTCATGCTCCGTTATAAGATTTTCCAAATCATAGCAAAATTCAACCATAGCTACATCATCGGCACTTAATTTCTCCCCTTGAATAGCTAATTGTCGTATTCCATGACGTTTTTAAATCCGTATAGCCAACCGGAAGAAGCAGAGAAGTTTCCTTTAATTTTCAATTGCTCGTGAAACTTTTGTGCTTGCCTAGCACACATCGATCCTGATATTGGAACCCCTTCCGATCTTTTTTGTAAGAACCACTTGGTCATAGCATCATCAAGTTTAGGAAAAGTAGATCCTTTTAGAGACTTCCTGTCAGAAATAGCTTTTGCACTATCAGCTTTAGCTACAAAGCTCTGTAACTTGGCTTTATTCTTCACAATGTCGCGAATCGTTTGTTTTCCAATGTTATATGTTTTAGCCAATAGAGCAACATCTTTCTTTTTTTCAAATTGTTTTAAAATATCCATTTTTTGTTCTAAAGATAATACATTGCGTTTACGCTTTTCGTTAGCACCGGTACGCTGCATTTTGTGCGTGTTTAACGAGTCGGGTTGATACTGTTTATAGTTGACGAAAGTAATAAGTAAACACATATGTAAATTCGGGATTCCCCGAAACGAACGTCTGTACGAGACGAGCGTCTGCGCGGTGCATTCAATGTTCACGCGCCGACCTCTGGCCAACAGACACGGATAATCCGCGCACGGATGACCAATTTAACATGCCGCACGGAGAATCCGCCGCCCGGATAAAGCGCGCACGGATAATCGGGGTTCTACTGTAGTTCATCTTAAAATTCACATTCAAAACATTTTCGAGATAGTTCAAACATATTTTGCTAAAATATTTTTTCAATTCTTGATACATTATATTCATTAATTTGAAATTTTCGTGCAAACTACCAGATTACCACGAAAACAAACAGGTTTTAATCTAGATATGTAATTTGGAAGAACGAGCACCGAATTTTCTAATTCGGACCTATATGTTACGAGAATCGCCAAGTTAGAAGTGAGGCGGAGTTTGTATTTATTTCATCGGGAGAACACGCACTGCCATCTGACGCTATACGTTTCCTATTTAGAAGGCTAAAGAACGTTAAGTAAATTTTTCCCGAGTGGCTCCTGTTCCATATAAGTCTGTGCATCCCTGCAATAATCGAACTATAGTTGATCCTTCGAGCCGGATCTCACTCACCCATCCATATTCCTAAGGACAAAAAGGACCAATTCGACCGTCACTACGCACCCCGAGTCCTGGAAACACAGCATACACACGGGAACGACGGACGTACGTCGATGCTTCTACCTTCGATCCCACCGTTCGTTCGTAGCATGGCAGTTCAGTGCTCACCGAACAAACTCAGTCCGATCGCAACAGCCTTGAGAGTGTGAACGCACGGTCTCTCATCCGACTTGCCGGTATTTAAAAATTGTCATGAACAAAAACAATCTGAACTAATTTAGTTTTTGGGACCGATCGATACCAATTCACTTTTTGCAACATTTGTCGAGTGACGTTTATATATACGGTGTGGATGTTTGTTTTTTACAGAAGAATGTGGTGACATTTGCAAGAGTGTTTGTTGATTGTTTACTTTAGTAATAATATTCAAATTTGTGATAATGTGCAATGTGTTTACTCACATGTGATCTTTCAATTTCGATTGGTATTTGAGTCAAGGATATCCACAGAAAAAGCATAAGAGGTAACAAATATAATTTCGTAGGTTGTTAAGAATGTTGATATTCTCACGAGTGAGATGACAATAGGTACTTACGTATGTACCTATTTACTTAAGTAATCGTTTACAAGTACACATGCCTATATTCTAACTTACTCAGTATATTCACAAAGGCTGGAAGGCTAGCCCATGAGCTATGTATTCGAGTTTTCTATCCGATAAATAGAAATGTTTGTATCGATTATTTATAGTAGAGAGCCGTAGGCGGTGTTTGGAAGAAATGGATGAAAGTAATTTAGCACCCTTATTACCTTTAATTCGTTAATAACTGGTTACCGTGAGTCAGGTATGGATTTATTATGGGTAATTTATTTACCTACCTAAATCTTGACACAGGTATATGTATAACCAGCTAGACAACAAGGAATATGAGAACTGATATATTTATTAGATAAGGAGTTTGTTCACCTTATTATTGTTTGATATGGAATAATATCAAAGTTCACTATTCTTCATCATGTGAATCTAAGCTACTACGATTCTTGGTACTGTTAAAACAATGTTTTTTTGATAAGATTTTTTAAAATGAATTTATAACTTTATACTATTCTGGGTTGATGTCTAATTAATTATATTGTTGGTTGAAACAGGAGACAGATGAGAGACCCATATAGGTAAAAAATAAAACACCTACCAACTGCATGGGTCATAGCCAGGTGCAACCCAAACATGCAACGTTGCCGGTGCTAGTTCCAACGGTACCAGTTCATTTACTTTCTCGGGACCAAATAAATAGTTCATTTTGAACCTTGTTACTTTACTTAACAAGTACATTTACAACAGATATTATATACAATAGCAAAGTATAAATGAATTAAAATTGATATTGCATTGATTTTTTATTGTCCACTTAACACGTAAAATAAAGTAATTTCGTTATGTCCAACAATATTAGAATTTATAACTTAGGCAATAATTTTTTGGTATTTTTGGCTTAAATCACGTAACAGTATATTATGCAACGATCGTGTATTAATAACCATTACTTGAGAGTTGCATACGCTATTTTTTCTACACCCGATAAATGATGAAGAACTATAAATATTATATTTATATTTGTATTGAACACAATAACAGTATAGTCAAACTTATAAGATAAATAAAAAAAGGCGCAAAAAATGGTCGATTAGCACGAAATTGATTCTCATGCCGCCGACCAGTGTCGGACTAGTACATATGCCACTAAATATTGTGATGCGTGCAGATTAATCAAGTTAATTTAACAAAAGCACTGTAACTTTCGTATTCAGAATAATCCATTTTTATAATTATTAGTATCCTTAGATTGGGTAAACAACTGCCCCGTCGAAATCTAATTTGCTAATAGCTGCGCGTACCGCATACAGCTGTGATTTCTAATATAACTTCGCCCGACCCTGCATGGAAAAAACATACCTACCTAATTGATGTGCGGGCCTTTACATCTTCCGCGCCAAGTGTTACGTGGGGGCGATAGGTGGAATAATTTGAATAAAGTTAGAGATGTAAATAATTTTATTTATTGGTTTATTGCAATTTTTGTCTAAAAAACTGTGTTTGGTTATTGACAAAATATGAATCAATTTCCTGGTAATTTCCTGAACTTATGTAAGTATTGATATTGACTCACACTGAATTTAGCCAATATTCTCATGTGATTACCATATAAGGTGTGTATGGCGTGGTACTATGTGCATTTTTGGCAGAAATATATACTTTTTGATTGATAACCCGCTTAATTTTTTTGAAAGAAATGTGAGGACTAGCACAATATTTGCTTATACAGGATGATTCCTAAGGTGGACCGGTCCGTTCATTAATTTCTCACATTGCAAGGAAAATAATGTCTATAGGTGAACATGTAAATGACAACGAGATGCAGTGCGTTAAAGTTGAAAATTAATATTGAATTTACTTTAATTACTGGAGGATCACAAAATACCCAAGAGCAGATGAATAAAAATATGATTCTACGAAACAGAATGCCAGTGTCCAATATTGATTATATTCCCGAATTTGATTTTAGGATATGAAAGAACATTCAGTTTTATGCAAGAAATAAATGAAGGGTCCGGTGGAAAAACGATGAGGTTCCTCTTTTCAAAAAGTTGAGAAAAGCGAAATCTAATGTGGAGTGTCATCGTTTTTACACTTTCGACCGCAGTTTTTTATGGAATGTCATTGTTTGTCCCCAGTAAGGTTTGGTATGTTGATACTTCGAGCTATAAGCTAACAGATGCCGCTAAAATGTCGATTTCGGAAAAAATGGAACCTCATCGTTTTTCCAATGGACCCTTCAAATATGACTGCACTAAAACTTGATAGAAATCACCGATAAAAATCGAGAAAACAATATTCGGCACCAAAATTTAATGTAATTGTGTCGGATGAAAATTCCGTTCAAGACACCCATATGATCAATATATTTTTTGAATTTTAACAAAATTGATCATTGACATACCATACTGAGAGATTCCATCAGAAAACTTCACACAGGGTGCAAATCATCTATTAGAAAATCTTCAACCGCGAAAGTATTATTCCAGTTCAAAATGAAGTAATGTTTATCAAAAAAATCTGTATAAATCATGATAACGTGGCAACGCACTATCCGATCTGAAAATATAGGACCACAAAGAGTTCATATAAATAAAACACAGGGCGATTAATTGGAAAGTTGAATTTATTTTCATGGAAGACCATGTTGGTATATGCACTTATTTGAGAATTCTCTTCTCTAGATTATTTTTAAATTATCTGAACAAAAACATCTGAATTCCTGACAATCCAGATGTTGAGTCGTGAAGAATGCAGTACTGAATGAACACTCTGTATATACGAGAATGTTTTAAATTTTTTCTTTGTTATTCTTTTTGTTGAATAACTGTTTAATGAACGATAAATCGAATCATTAAACTGCATATATTCTTTAAATTGTATCTTTGTACTTAGTATCGATCTCTAGTATGCTCGTTAATCTAAACAAAAAGAACTAATTAATCCTCTCTCAATAATGAATTTGATGCAATTGAAAAAATTTGTACCCATGGCGAATTTACCTATAATGCACTAGCTATTTCAAACTCTTGCACCACTTGCCCCCAACATTATATGGCCCTTTCCAGGCAGAAATGATCAAGATAATGCCATTTTTTGCGTCTTTTTTTATTTATCTTATATGTTTGACGACAACTATACTCAATTATCCTTATTTCTATAAAAAATTCAACAAAACTTTAATTAATGGTATCACCTCGGGTATTACCATGGATTTAGAAAAACTATAAACATTCTATTTATATTAATATTGAACATAATAATTGTAATATACTATTTCTTAAAAATATTGAGACTATTTATTGTGCAATTTGAAAAGTTTATTCCAGGTCCCACTGATCAGGAAGTGGAAGAAATATTTACATTTATTTCATAATTGCTGGTCTAACTAGAGTCCAATATTGTATTGCTGGAGTTAGAAAATCAGAGGACATAATAATGAAAAAATTGTAATGCTATTGGCGAAAGAAAATAAGATCGCAGCGCCACCTATAGCAAGACTTTGAACTACGAATCACGGACAAAAGTTTTTGACTTTACACGTGTTTATATGGCGTTTTGACGATCTGTACTCCTATTTTCAAACAATTTGTGAAAATTTGTGATTTCTATAACTAAAAAGTGATTGTGTTTCTATTGAAAGACTCTAAAGAACGATTCAGTAAGGTGATTCAAAGGTATTTCATCTCCGATTAGTTTTGAATGCTTCTGCAATTCAAGGTTGTATGGCGTTTTGAAAATTTGTGATTTCTTTAACTGAAAAGTTATTGTGTTTCTATTAAAAGACTTGAACGATAGTTTCAGTGTAGTTTACAAATATTTTACTTGTTTTTGGAGGTCATGATTTGCGATCAATTATTGATCTGATTCATTCATCAGTCTGTTTGTCAAACAAGCATATACTTCGATATTATTTAGCTTGCCAATTTTCAGTTTCAAAATCCATGCTTTCCTTTGGTCAATTTCTTCAATCTGGTCGAACCAATTGGTGATTTTTTAACCTTGCTTTTATTTTTGGGGGAAATTTGTGATATCCCACATTTTCCTTCTTGCCATATGTCCTGCATCCTGGGACTGAACAACTAGGATTGTATTTTCCCATATTTGGCAGTCTATCAACAGTATAAACCAAAAAAATACGAACAGAAACAGAAATCGAATATGGAAATATCCTTAATAAACAGAATGAATCAGATCAATAACTCACAAATCATGACTTCAAAAAACACGTAAAATAGTTGTAAACTACACTGAAACTATCGTTCAAGTCTTTTAGTAGAAACACAATAACTTTTCAGTTAAAGAAATCACAAATTTTCACAAATTGTTTGAAAATAGGAGAACAGATCATCAAAACGCCATACAACCTTGAATTGCAGAAGCATTCAAAACTAATCGGAGATGAAATACCTTTGAATCACCTTACTAAAACGTTCTTTAGAGTCTTTCAATAGAAACACAATCACTTTTTAGTTATAGAAATCAAAATTTTCACAAATTGTTTGAAAATAGGAGTACAGATCGTCAAAACGCCATATAAACACGTGTAAAGTCAAAAACCTTTGTCCGTGATTCGTAGTTCAAAGTCTAGCTATAGGTGGCGCTGCGATCTTATTTTCTTTCGCCAATCGGTCTCATCATGTTTTTAAGCCGTTTAAAAATATTTTCTCAGCTGATTTTCCTTGCTGCTCAGATCGCATGGGTAGAAAATTAAAGAATACATCCCCTCTTTGCATTTTTCGGTCATTGTGCTAGAGTTAGAAAATGGGAGAATCGGAAAATTGCGATATTTCAATGTTAATCAATGTTTTCGAATCACTTACATGGACATTAAAATGAATTCAAGAAAAACTTACATTCCAATCAGTTCATATGGGCCGAATATAATGTAATACCTCCCTATATCACTATTTCCTATTATTGTGCTGGAGTTGGAAAATCAGAGGGCCAAATAATGGTAAAATCGTTATATTCTCGGTCTCATTAAGTTTTGAACAAGGTTAAAAATGTTTTTGAAGGAAACTTCATTTGCTATTCAGATTACAGGTCGTGAGTATTGATGAATGATGATTACATCCCATCCGTGCATTTATCGGTCATTGTGCTGTTAGAAAATGGGAGAATGGAATGACTGCGACATTTAAAATTTAATCAATCTTTTGCATAACGTTGTCATTCAAAATGAATATCAGGGAAATATTCCAGTTCGATCATATAGGCCGAATATAATGAAATACACCCCTGTACCACAATTTCTGATGATTGTGCTGGAGTTAGAAAATCAGATGGCAAAATAATGGAGAAGTGGTCAGTTCATATATGGGCCGAATATATGTAATACATACCTGTATCACTAAGTAATTCAGATGATTGTGCTGGAGTCAAAATCAGTGGGCACAACAATGGTAAAATTGTAATGCTCTCGGTCTCATCGTGTTTTGAAAACTGATAAAAGCATTTCCTCAGCTGATTTTCCTTACTGCTCAGATTACACGGGTTGAATTTTTACACCTATTTGTATTTATCGGTCGTTGTGCTGGAGTTAAGAAAATGGGAGAATCGAAATATCGCGATATATCATAGTTTTTAATCAATCTTTTCGCATTACGTGTACAATAAAGAAAGAATATCAGGGTAATTCATAAGGAGCGAATATAATGTAAAATTGTATATTATTTCCACTGATTGTTGTTTTCAGTCTCATCTCGTTTCGAAGTTGGTATATTTTCGCGGTAGATTTTTCCTACTGTTCATATCATTTGGGTAAAAAGAAGATTTCCCCTTTGCATTCAACGAGGACATTTTTCAACCCAACCAGTTCAGTTGAAGTTAGAAATGAAAGAGGAGAAAGATGGTATATGACTAGGATTTCGGTCTCATTGCGTTTCGGGCACGATTTTAATACTTTCCTCTGTAATTTTTTCACCACAATCGGACATATGCATGAAATATCAAGTAATATCACCTCAGTGTTCTATTTTGTGAAAGTTAGAAAATGAAGAAATCAAATTGTGATATTTATTCAATTTAATTCGAATATTTGTTTGTTTTTTTGCCTTAGGAAGCGAAACTTTGAAGCTCCTTGTATATCACCCGGAAGTTATTAAAAAGTTAAAAAATCCAGCATTCCAGTCATCTGAATACTATCAGCAGAAAAAAAGTTACGTAACAGCTATGCCACCTTAAGCGTTAAGCTAGCACAACCCTTTTTTCTCCGAAACCACTTGAGTTAAAAAATTAGGAGTTATGTTAGAAAATAGTTATTAATCAGTTAAAATATGCGGCACTAGTTTTTTTTTTATTGTGCCGAAACGGCTGTGTAATATACGTTTGGAAATGCTGATTTTATTCTGACCCGAATTTTCAATGTAGCCTTCCGCCACTGAAATGGATTTCCAGCCACCAGATGTTTTAATGCAGTAATATCACCACCGGCATCAACTAATACGGTTGCAGATGTCCTTCAAAACAATGCCCTGTATATAAATTCGGATCAGGCAGATTTAAATATGTTGCTATCTGCTTCCCTAAATTACCAAATTTATTAATACCAATGAGAAATTGTGGGTTTCTATTGATTAAAAATTTGTACCGTTATGAAGAATCTGTATCATAATGGCTTCCATTTCGATACGCATTTAAAATTTTTTCGAGATTGGTAACAGTAGTTACATCAACTGTCAGATGAACGTCAGACAAGGGGGATGGGATTTTCAGATATTTAACAAAGAAAATGAATAACCTTTGAATGTTGTGGTGTTATTTGTTGCCTTGGATGGTGCAGTTATTATAAACTTTTATGGCTGGTTTCTTGGGCGTTTATAATTAAATTATCTGCTGTGGTTTGGACTGGGCTTACAAAATTATGCTCAGTAGTCTGATTG
Source organism: Chrysolina oricalcia (assembly GCA_944452925.2). NCBI lineage: Eukaryota > Metazoa > Arthropoda > Insecta > Coleoptera > Chrysomelidae > Chrysolina > Chrysolina oricalcia. Next base: position 1,370,144 of record OX101810.2, read on the forward strand.
TTTGAAAAGTTATTTTGACTGCAGTGGGAATGTGGTGGCTTCGCTCGTCGTACTCCAAACAACGCGTTCCACAAAATGGTGTCTTATAAAACTTGTATTATAATATACTATTATAGTACTGGTGCAGAAAAATAATTTTCCGGTGTATCTTATTAGCCCCACTTCCCAAGGTGAAACACATTAGCCCCGATTGACCATAAAATATTTATAAAAATTATATAATCATCTGCGGTCTTGAGTATATCCATAAGTAGTCGCACAGGCACTGACGGAGTCGGCAGTTTAAAAAATATTCGTTATTTTTGAACCGGAGTGAAACTGGCAAGACGGCATCGCCAGCAAGACGGACAGCGCAACGCTTCGATGAAGTTGTGCCCGGTATCGCGGCGGAGTATGGGTAGTCATTGAATCACGTTAATTTTTGTCCGTGTTGATGAAATATTATTATATGAACCTGCTGAAGAGACAAGAACCGATCACATATTCAAAACTCTTCATTGAGCTGATGAAATAGAAGTTGATTTTGTATCACTCATTTGATCTCCTCCCATGATGTTTCTGACTTCAAATAACATCTTGGTGCATTTTTTTCATAGTGAATAATGAAACATGATCTATTGAATACGATGAATGTGAAATTTGATTTTGTAGCATTCATTTGACGTCCTTCCCTCTTTCTAGAAAAATTGGAAAAAAATGTTTCTGCCTGTCAATATCATCTTGTTGGCATTTTTATCGTGAATAATATTGAGAAAGGATGTGTTGAATACGTTGAATGTGAAATTTGATTTTGTAGCATTCATTTGACCCCCTTCCCCCACTCTAGAAAAAATGAAAAAAATATTTCTGCCTTTCAAAATCATCTTGCTGGGAGTTTTTTCGTGAGGAATGTTGAGAAATGAAGTGTTGAATACGTCGAATGTGAAATTTGAATTTGTAGCATTCATTTGACCCCCTTCCCCCACTCTTGAAAAAATGAAAAAAATGTTTCTGTCTTTCAAAATCATCTTGCTGGGATTTTTTTCGTGAAGAATGTTGAGAAATGAAATGTTGAATACGTTGAATGTGAATGGCATTCATTTGACCCCTATAGAAATGAAATGAAAGTTTCTGGCATTTGTTTTATCTTTCTCTTTTTCATATCATATGCCGAACCAACTCGCAATTTAAAAAAATTAGAGGTTTTCCATAAACTGCTACAAAATCAAATTTTACATTCAACGTATTCATTACTTCATTTCTCACCATTCTCCACTGAAAATATCCCAACAAGGTGATTTTTTCTAGTGTGGGGGAAGGGAGTCAAATGAATGCTACAAAATCAAATTTCACATTCGACGTATTCAACACTTCATTTCTCACCATTCTCCACTGAAAAAATCCCAACAAGGTGATTTTGAAAGTCAGAAACATTTTTTTCATTTTTTCTAGTGTGGGGGAAGGGGGTCAAATGAATGCTACAAAATCAAATTTCACATTCAACGTATTCAACACTTCATTTCTCAACATTCCTCACGAAAAAAATCCCAGCAAGATGATTTTGAAGGACAGAAACATTTTTTTTCATTTTTTCTAGAGTGGGGGAAGGGGGTCAAATGAATGCTACAAAATCAAATTTCACATTCAACGTATTCAACACTTCATTTCTCAACATTCCTCACGAAAAAAATTCCAGAAAGATGATTTTGAAAGGCAGAAACATTTTATTAATTTTTTCTAGAGTGGGGGAAGGGGGTCAAATGAATGCTACAAAATCAAATTTCACATTCAACGTATTCAACACTTCATTTCTCAACATTCCTCACGAAAAAAATCCCAGCAAGATGATTTTGAAGGACAGAAACATTTTTTTTCATTTTTTCTAGAGTGGGGGAAGGGGGTCAAATGAATGCTACAAAATCAAATTTCACATTCAACGTATTCAACACTTCATTTCTCAACATTCCTCACGAACAAAATTCCAGAAAGATGATTTTGAAAGGCAGAAACATTTTATTAATTTTTTCTAGAGTGGGGGAAGGGGGTCAAATGAATGCTACAAAATCAAATTTCACATTCGACGTATTCAACACTTCATTTCTCAACATTCTTCACGAAAAAAATCCCAGCAAGATGATTTTGAAGGGCAGAAACATTTTTTTTCATTTTTTCTAGAGTGGGGGAAGGGGGTCAAATGAATGCTACAAAATCAAATTTCACATTCGACGTATTCAACACTTCATTTCTCAACATTCCTCACGAAAAAAATCCCAGCAAGATGATTTTGAAGGACAGAAACATTTTTTTTCATTTTTTCTAGAGTGGGGGAAGGGGGTCAAATGAATGCTACAAATTCAAATTTCACATTCGACGTATTCAACACTTCATTTCTCAACATTCCTCACGAAAAAACTCCCAGCAAGATGATTTTGAAAGGCAGAAATATTTTTTTAATTTTTTCTAGAGTGGGGGAAGGGGGTCAAATGAATGCTACAAAATCAAATTTCACATTCAACGTATTCAACACATCCTTTCTCAATATTATTCACGATAAAAATGCCAACAAGATGATATTGACAGGCAGAAACATTTTTTTCCAATTTTTCTAGAAAGAGGGAAGGACGTCAAATGAATGCTACAAAATCAAATTTCACATTCATCGTATTCAATAGATCATGTTTCATTATTCACTATGAAAAAAATGCAACAAGATGTTATTTGAAGTCAGAAACATCATGGGAGGAGATCAAATGAGTGATACAAAATCAACTTCTATTTCATTAGTTCAATGAAGAGATATATAGTTTTCTTTGTAGCAATTAATTATACTGCTTTGAATATGTGATCGGTTTTTGTCTCTTCAGCAGGTTCATATAATAATATTTCATCAACACGGACAAAAATTAACGTGATTCAATGACTACCCATACTCCGCCGCGATACCGGGCACAACTTCATCGAAGCGTTGCGCTGTCCGTCTTGCTGGCGATGCCGTCTTGCCAGTTTCACTCCGGTTATTATGTGAATCGAAGATACAAGAAATAGGACTTAAAATATTAGTAATAGTACCCTGTTGGGTGTCTTTTGAGAGATTCTGTAATTTTATTGATCAGAAGTCGATCAGAAGTAAGATATTCTTCCACTGTATAAAAGCAATAATTTAATAAAATTCAACCCCGTAAAGCTAGCAGGACCACTTTGGAATTTTCAAATTTTTTTTAGGCCATAATTTTAGGCTTATTTTAGGCTAATTTATTACCCTATTCCCAAATTTTTTTCTCTTCAATTGTGAGAGATATCGCGAGTTCTGCTAGCTTAACGTTAAGCTGGCAGAACCAAACCGCCAAACGAATGATTATGAAAAGTATAAGCACACCATAATTTTAGGCTCATTTTAGGCTCACGTTTGAACCCATCGCCAATTTTTTTGGAATTCGTTTTTAAAAAAAATCCTGGGTTCTGCTAGCTTTACCGTTAAGCCAGCAGAACCCAACCTTAAAAAAGCAACTCTGAACAAATCCAGTTGGACAATAATTTTAGGCTCTATTCAGGCTAATTTATTACCCAATTATAAATTTTTTTGCTCTTCAGTTGTTATGAGTTGCTTTTTCAAGGTTGGCTTCTGCTAGCTTAACGGTAAAGCTAGCAGAACCCAGGATTTTTTTAAAAACGAATTCCAAAAAAAAACGGCGACTGGTTTAAACGTGAGCCTAAAATGAGCCTAAAATTATGGTGCGATCAGATTTTCCATAACGATTCGGTTAGCCATTTGGTACTGCCAGCTCAGTGTTGAGCTAACACAACCTATGATTTCTCCTCCAACTGAAGAGCAAAAAAATTTATAATTGGGTAATAAATTAGCCTGAATAGAGCCTAAAATTATTGTCCAACTGGATTTGTTCAGAGTTGCTTTTTTAAGGTTGGGTTCTGCTGGCTTAACGGTAAAGCTAGCAGAACCCAGGATTTTTTTAAAAAACGAATTCCAAAAAAATTGGCGATGGGTTCAAACGTGAGCCTAAAATTATGGTGTGCTTAGACTTTTCATAATCATTCGTTTGGCGGTTTGGTTCTGCCAGCTTAACGTTAAGCTAGCAGAACCCGCGATATCTCTCACAATTGAAGAGCAAAAAATTTGGGAATAGGGTAATAAATTAGCCTAAAATTAGCCTAAAATTATGGCCTAAACAAATTTTGAAAATTCCAAAGTGGTTCTGCTAGCTTTACGGGGGTATACAATTCTTTTAATTCTGGTTTTGAACTCAAATTCCTAATCTTAGCTGGTAATTCATTGAATATGTCAAAATTTAATAAATTTTTATTTGACATTACCAATTTATGTCTCGATTTCTTCACTAAATCACTACACCATTTCAAGTAGTAAATCAGAAACGATAATGTTGATTTCGGAAAGCGTAAATTGTAATTCAGATTGGTGATTTGTATTTCAGATAGTATAAATTGAAATTCAGAATAGTAAAGTAAATTTCAGAATGCGTGAATTGTAATCCAGAAAGGTAATTTGTATTTCAGAGAGTAGGTACAAATTGAAATTCATAATAGTGGAGTAAATTTCAGAATGCTTGAATTGCAATTCAGAATGCGTGAATTGAATTTTAGAATTGTACATTGAAATTCAGAAAAGTGAATTGAATTTCAGAAAGATAATTTGTAATTCAGAAATAAAAAAATATCAATTAGATTTCAAAAATATATAAGTTGCTAATCTCTTATATCTATGTAGAGAAATAATCCATTACCATATAAAAAGTTACAATACACGACCATGTATAATAATACATGACGAAGATGTCTTTCAGTAGAACGTTGTTCACAGCAGATTTTTCAACAGCAGCAATGAATCCTTTGCCTGATCGAGACAATCTCTCTCAAATGTACCAGCCTCTGTTCACCAACTCCAGAGGGCTGCTATTTTCTAACTCATGCGAGTGACTTTCGCATACGGAATTATGGTATTTCCGTATGAAATAACATAAACCGTAATTTGAAGGAATCGAAAAATATTCGTAGACGAATTTATTCTGCGGAAATACATCGCATGGTCAAAGGGGTGCGAATTGGTGGATTCGCATACTAAATGTTTCATTCGTAACAGAAACAAAGATAGTAAAAGTAAACAAGTTTAATAATATGATTTAATTTAGCGGGTTTAGGAGCGTTGGAAGAGACCGAAATTTTAGGAAATAGGCCGGGGACGACGAATCCAACAATTAGGAAATCCTTTTGAGGAATTTAGCGACACTGAATTTATTAAGCACTATCGGTTGACAAAGCAGTTGACGCAGGACCTAATTCATTTAGTGGAGCCTTACATAGATGCCCCTATAAAATCATATGACTGTTGCTAGAAAGGTAATTTCTCGGTTAAATATATTAAGAATATAGAATCTAAACAGAATTTTGGGTTTTAGTAGCGTTACACGCTTTTTCGCTACAGGCAGCTACCTACCAACTTGATATTGGCCAAAACTTAAGCCATTGTGTAAGCCAAGCTTCTGTCAGCAAATGCGTTCGGGAAATAACGGATTTTTGAGTAATCCTGACTTATTTAACGAGTTCATTAAATTACCAAGAACGAATTAAGAGAGTGTCGCAATTAAGTTCATACTCAGTTTATAATTTTTATGAAATAATTATAAAGATTTGTTTAGGTTTTATAGAAAAACTGGGTTTCCTGGTGTTGTGGGATGATTGCACACGCATATTGCAATCTATCCCCCTTGTATACAATATGAAGTACATTATGTCAATAGAAAGGGGTATCATGCTATTAATGTACGATTGGTAAATAGGTATTACACAATCTACTTTAACTTTGTGCTACATAAAAGTTTTTTAGGTTTGTGATTCCGATTTCAAAATAACTAATGTGTTTGCAAAAACACCTGGCAGCAATCATGATTCATTTATATGGAACAATAGCAATGCTTTAACCTACATACAGAATTTGTATGAAAATGGAAATACATTAGTTTATTTTTTGGATAATTTACTGTTTTTTTATTTTACTGACCTATCAAACAAACAACAAAATCGCTGCCATTTCAAAATAAAATTCAAAATTGACAATTGACATGAATAATATAGTGGTTTCGTTGGTAAAATTGTGGTAGAACTGCATTTATACGTTTTAACGTTGCCGGCCTAAGACGAATTGCTTTTCGCATGGCATCGAAAATAACGAAAACTAGTGTCATGCGAAAAATTTCCGTATACGAGCATTCGCATACGAACAGTTTCGCATGAGTTAGAAAATAGCAGCCCAGGGAGGTTAAACGTTAGGTATACGAAGGTTCGATTTTACGTATGATTTCACACCGTTGTGAATGTTCCTGTTAGAAAATTGTTGGGCTCATAATTACCCTCTTCTATCTCAACTCATGGATTGAGATAATTCACAATGTTGATGAAGGTTTATATGTACATAACTCACAGATTGCCACCTCTGATTTACAAGTTACGCTTTCTGAAAATCAATTCACATATTCTGAATTTCAATTCACAATTATGAATTTCAATCTACCTTTCTAAATTACAATTCACGCATTCTGAAATTCAATTCACTATTCTGCATTTAAATTTACACAGTCTGAAATTCAATTCACCATTCTGAATTACAATGAACACATTCTGAAATTCAATTCAATATTCTGAATTTAAATTGACACATTCTGAAATTCAATTCACCATTCTGAATTTAAATTTACACAGTCTGAAATTCAATTCACCTTTCTGAATTACAATGAACACATTCTGAAATTCGATTCAATATTCTGAATTTAAATTGACACATTCTGAAATTCAATTCACCATTCTGAATTTAAATTTACACAGTCTGAAATTCAATTCACCTTTCTGAATTACAATGAACACATTCTGAAATTCAATTCAATATTCTGAATTTAAATTGACACATTCTGAAATTCAATTCACCATTCTGAATTTAAATTTACACAGTCTGAAATTCAATTCACCTTTCTGAATTACAATGAACACATTCTGAAATTCAATTCAATATTCTGAATTTAAATTGACACATTCTGAAATTCAATTCACCATTCTGAATTTAAATTTACAGTCTGAAATTCAATTCACCTTTCTGAATTACAATGAACACATTCTGAAATTCAATTCAATATTCTGAATTTAAATTGACACATTCTGAAATTCAATTCACCATTCTGAATTTAAATTTACACAGTCTGAAATTCAATTCACCTTTCTGAATTACAATGAACACATTCTGAAATTCAATTCAATATTCTGAATTTAAATTGACACATTCTGAAATTCAATTCACCATTCTGAATTTAAATTTACACAGTCTGAAATTCAATTCACCTTTCTGAATTACAATGAACACATTCTGAAATTCAATTCAATATTCTGAATTTCAATCAACACATTCTGAAATTCAATCACCCCTCTGAATAACAATGAACACTTTCTGAAATACAATTCACTATTCTGAATTTCAGTTTACACATTCTGATTTACATCTTGAAAAGATGTAGACCTAGTGGAATATTGATGTCCATTGGATTGATTTTCATAGTTTCCCTTGTCTCCATGAATTTGTAACAAGGTTAGGAAAATGAAAATTGTTGGAAAGGGCATTATTCATAATTTCTTAAAAAGTGGACAACAATGATCTCTATACCTATTTCTGTCTGTATAGATGATAATGATGTTTATAAATAAGATATACAGTTTCCATTTGCATTTGCTTTGTGAATGAAAACATTTGTGTGTTGTAAAATAATGTAATTTACATCATCTTTCTCTACAAAATTCTTACTTCGTTCGTCTTGTTTTCATATAGGTTATTGGATGACCTTTGAGAATGAGCCATTTCGGCCATTTGTTTTCGACTTCAACAAAAGTAATGTGAGAAATCAACGCCCTTTGATTTACTAAATTTGGGACAAGAACGAATAGATAGAAACAAACAAGAGAGTTTGGAATCTGTAGGAATTCCCTGAATGCCATAATAATTATACTTAATACTGAGTTTATTCAAGAAAATGAATGTTAAAATGGGCAAGTACAAAGACGTTTTCTCAAATTAATTTCTGGTGAGCTATGAAAGGAATTTCTTACGCATTCTCGATGAATTGCAAACGGGTCCGGATTGCAAAGAATATGAAAATATATTACTGAATGGAATGGTACAACTCGGGGTACGATCGCAATGTTGCCGGTAAGACGAAGTTTTCCCATACTTTCCGAAATTCTACACAGAGCGATATAGACATTGGGCCATCGACGTAATGAAAGAAACCATGAGTTTCCATAGATTTCAAACGAAATTTATTTTATTGTTATGTAATCACTGTGAATGAATAGATAGATGAATAGATATATAGACATTGATTTGCTATAAAAGTGCTACGAAAACAAGGTTTAAAAATACAAAAATATAGTAAGTACTTACATAAAATAAACTTGGTATTAACACACATTTTTCTTGACCAATAGACAAACACGCAGACAGACATTCTATTATAAAAACTTTTCTCACCTAAAAACGTTTGTATTTTCTTTCTGAAAATATTAAAAGATGCAGCAGATCTGATTTCTAACGGCAGTTTATTATACATTGAGCTTCCAGCACAATAAGGTGATTTTTTTAATGTTATGGTATTAAAATTTGAGATGTGGATTTCTTGTGCTCTCCTCGTCCGATACCTACCTATGCACGTCCTGATTGAGCTTTAATGTATTTTTGTGAATGAATCACGAAGTTTTGAAAATATATATTTCAGTCACAGAGATTACAATCTTTGTTTCTTGAAAGTTTTTCCACAAGAGTATCTGTATTGCAAATTGTATATAAGTTTAATGATTCTTTTCTGCAGTACACAAATTCTGTAAATTTCGGTGGATTGGCCCCATATTATTATATTATATTTCAAGAGCGAGTAGACAAGTGAATAATAATACGTTTTTAGCTTTCTTTCTTCAAGTTTAAAATGGCAAGCGTATTTTCAGCAATCTTGGAGCACATTGAGTCTATTTCTCGATGAAACGTTTGATTAGGTTAGGTTTGGTTTAAACGTGAGTTTCAGGCCATCCACCGCGGCCAATGGCCTATTGTGGCTCACTCTATCTGTGGTTATATTTCTCCCATAGTATATACAATCTCTTGACGATATTGAGGAATGCATTGGGAGAACAATTTACCAGGTTTTATGGCCTTACTGTCGTATCGCCAAATATTGAGAATCTGGTTCTGGCCGCTGCCGGGTGCACAGAATGTGTTTAGCCGTTTCATCATCCTCCATGCATCTTGTGTGTGAGTGTCAGAGCCCTGTTTTTTCCTTGTACAAGCAATAATTGCTTTGGAATGGGCTAGGCCCGGTAGATTACGAGTCTTTTATTGCCTGCCCAAGCTGTTATGACATTCTTGGCAGTGCTATATGCTAAACCGGTTTAAAAAAACGTTAGATTACTATCATTTATTGTTCTAAAAAATTTCATTTGGTCGCTGGTTTCTATATGACTTATATTTGGCAGGATATTTTTGACTTTATCAATGAGAAAAGCATAAAAACTGTTTTGCTTACATTCACTATCAAAGAATTCTTGAGTCACCACGATTTGAATTGCTTGATTACCTATCTGCTTTAGCCTCTAGTTCTATTGAATTGTTTGCGTGAATAATTACAGACGTATCATCCGCATGCATATTTTTCCGGAAGTTACAAATTGTGGTGTCATTGTTGAAAATAAGGAAGAGAAGAGGACCAAGTATTGAACCTTGAACCCCGACATTAAATTCCATTACCTCGGAAGTCTCTGAACCTATATTTACTGCGATTTGTAGATACGAAACTACATGATTTATCTATGAAACTACAAACATGATGAATATATCCAACTGAATGATATATCCAAATGAGCAATTACCGAACAAATTGCGTTCTAAGTTCCTAAGGGGTGACATTCTGATTTCTGATGTTTTTAAGTGTTTGTATCGAGGTTTGTGTTATGGCGTTCAGACCAATGAAGGATAAATAAGCAATAATTGGTGCTTTATTCACTATATTTATTTTAATGAATTCACTTACTAACAATTTCTACGGCGCATTGCGCTAGTTTGGCTAGGCTCTATTGAATAAGTATTAGTCACATAATTATGTAAGTAATCAATAATTGAATAGTACTTAGTATATGAAATTACTTTACCCATTGTTAGAGATTAGTGGTTTGAATTGACAGTTACTCGATAAGTTATTGTGAAGCAAAGCACAACATAGTCATAATTGACAATTTAGGTCGATGTCCAGGAATGAATTTTTCATTTTTTGGTTATCAGGATTCAGTTTTGAATATTAAATTGTTATTTCTGTCAACCGATTGCACCCCTACTCGCAACCCTCGGTAGTTTTCGAGAGACTTGTGTGAGCTAGGGAAGACGCAGCCCTTACCTTTTAACGTGTGATGCCATGCACGAGGCCATGCGAGGCTTTGAACCCTCGACCCTTCGCTCCAAAGGCGAACGCTCTACCACCACGGCCCATATTGGACCCCCCATTGAAAAATAGTTCATTATTTCACACACATTCTTATCAATTCGTATTCTTAGCTAGGATAACACAGTAAAAAGTGGGTGGAAAAATACATGACAAAATGTAGTAAATACATGATCCTTCTAGTATTATAACTTGATTGTACAGGTAATTCAAAATTTTAATGTAAAATTAAGTAAATGTCCTCCATATCTCCCGTGTTTTACAGTGAGCATGTAATTCTATGCTTTATTACATGTAATTTCCGCTGGTTTACATGATGACTGTAAATTAATGTGATAATCAGTAAAACGACGTATTGATACAGCGAAATGACGCCAATTTACAGAAAATTACAGGTAAAGTGTAAATTCTGCTTCGTTAAAAAGTATTTCTCCATAACGCTATCGCCATGCGCCCTACCGGCATTCGGCCCAATCCTCCTCATTCACAGTTCATATTGGTAGGATGAACATCGTTGGGCATCTGGCGAAGGTAGGTTTTAAAAACAAACAAGCCGTCCTTTGTGTTTTATGTAAGTGAGTATGTTGGTGCCAAATTGTCATCGGATTATGTATCAGGTGAGTAAATAGGTACTGAGAAAAAAATATGAAACATTCATCATGAAATTATAGTCATTTTTTCATTTTGTAGAAAATCGAATTGAAACTTTCGTTGTCGCAGACCCAACTGTGAGATAATTTTGAGAATTTATTCGACATTTAAATCTCAAGTGGATAGATATCATCTCAATTCGACCATGAAATCGGAGAGTGTGCAATCTTATTAAGTCAGCTGAACTATTTAGTTAATTTCCAAGTTGAAGTATAGAGAAGGATATTTTGTTAAATAATTGTTTTTGTTACAACATTCAAATGATTTGACAGTTTGAGTTATTTTCCTTCAATATATGACAATATATTATAATGTTATGATGAATAAAGTATCATTAATACTGATTTTATGTCTTTTTTGCAGATTCCCCCCTCCCCCCGCTTTGATATTAAGGAATTATAAGCCTATTCGTAAAGTTGATTGAAACTACTTGAGAACAATGGTGAAGACACCTGAACAGACATAAAGTATAACAATTTCCGTCAGATCTGTAATTAGGGGAAAAATCACATTAAAATAAAAGTGATTATCGGGAAATATATGGAAAAGCACATTTGATGTATGTAAAAATTCATATTGATCCAAGTTTAATTAACAACAAAAATTGTATTTTTCCGCACAAATACTTGAATATATATCTAATAATACATATTAAAGCATGTATGTCAATTGGCAATACAGACTTGAATATAATGGTAAAAACACCTAATCAAACATGTAGAAATCGCCATTAAATCTGGAATAATGGAGAAAATTACATAAGTATACAAGTGATAATCCATGGAATATATTGGAAATTCACATTTGAAGTCAAGTTATGACTTCACATTATATTACATGAGGTATGTAACTTTACATGTATATGCATGGCAACGCATTACCCATATGGGATCATGTAATCTGATGGAAACAATATTTACAGTGAATAATGGTGTTTTTAGGAAGCCTTCATATTTACGCAAGGCAGCTACTAAATAAGTGCTAATTTCATCTGATTTGGAGATTATTCAAGACAAAACAAGTTGTAACATCAGCGGGCAATGAATGGCTTTTGTTGACACAATGACAGATACGCATTCGTATTGTGGCGGTGGGTTGAAAATATATGTCTATCAGAAAAAAGCGGATGAAGCATAAAAGCGCTTTACAAGTCTACTAGACGATCCAAATTACAAGCCACTGAACCGCTTCAAATAAATCCAGCGAAAAATAATGCGCTTTATTTATCTGTGGCGGCTGGAAGACCTGTCAGCCGTCTATCACGTGAAGCGTAAAAGCGGCTGCAGCCGCTGCATGTTGTTAGACGCACCCATTGAATATTGACAGCTGAACCACTAACCAGTTAAGTCTTGTTCAAACCCTCGCGAATTTCGCAATTTTTCGGCGAATAAAATGGCTGCCAGTCATGCCGGACCAATCGTCGATGCAGAACCATGTCGGCAGACATTTTATTCGCAGAAAAACTGCGAAATTCGCGAGGGTATGAACAAGACTTTAGGCTCAATTTTCTAGTTCGTATTGTTGTAAAGTTGTTTTCAAGGTTTCAGAAGAATAATATTGCGGAAAATATTTTATAATCCGATAAGAAATGATGGAAAAATAACAAAAATATACATTATGCATATTGCGAAGATAAAAGAAGTCACCAATAATTGAAATATTTGAACAAAAATTAGAAATTAATCCGCGTAGTACAAAGAAAGCATCTGGAAATTTAAGTAGAATAAAACTGTTTCAAATATTAAATTCATGTAGTCAATCAAGTACAGGTAGACATTTGATTGATATCATTTTTTTATCGATGGACTTATTCATTGTTGAAATGCAAGGATCCCTCAAAATAGTTTCGGACAAATTCGAAATATCTAGCAAATACATAATTAATATGACATATTATCTCCTTTCATATGAAAAATGAAATTCCATTCTTACATAAAAGCAAAATGTCAACTATCACACGTCAAATATTTGACAGAAAAATGTCCACTCATTAATTTCGCCCAGGGTACCCTGGAGAATAAAAATTTCCGGTGATTTTTTGGGTTGTCATGGCCACTAAACAAAACCCGATTTTTTGATTTGCTAAAAAAGCGAGGTGTTCGAGTTTCACTAAAATAAAACAATTTTGCTGTTTCCACAGATAACCTTATATTTGTGACCAAGTTTTCTCGGAAAATAGTCTAATCACCGAGTATACAGGGTTTTTAAAAAAAGCAAAACATTGTTTTTTTTATTTGAAACTGTTTTATCTGATTAAAATTGTGTTTTTTGTACATCTAAAAAACATGATTTGAATCATTGAAAAAATGTTTAAAACAAAAGTTTTGGCTAAGAATATAGAAAAAACAGAAGAGATTGAAAGTATCGATATTGATTCAGAATGAAAATCAGAATGATTTAATTTTATATGTTTATTTCTATTTCCAAATTTTGAATCCTATTTATATTTAGAAAGAGGTCATATTTTGTTACAGAGCGGGGAATATTTTTTTATTCATTTATTTTTCTGTTATTAAAGTTTTGTTAGGAATGATAAATAAAGAGGAAATAAAATCTTCCAATTTACACAAAAAATATATACTTGTAACGTGCTTACAATTGTTTCGACACACGGTGTCATCATCTGAGCAAGTTATCAACTAAAGAAACGTCAATATCACCTTCTTAAATATTAAAATAACATGCATGAAATTTCACTAATGACAATTGCAGGTATGAAATTTCCTAATGACATATAGCTTGGATTAGGGAGCATTTGAGTAGTTACTAGTGAGATAATTAATTATAGGTGAATTGTACAGGTCAATTTGGTCATTGAGAACTAAATTGCTATTGTTACGTAAATGTTTCTTGATTTCTATGGATTCTAATATGTTTAATTTTTGACCTTTAGGTTGAATATGCAAAATTTCAGGGTTTTATGTGAAGTTATGGTTATTGTCAATAAGGTGGTTGGCATAGTTTGAGTCCTGTTTATTTAATCTGTAACTTCTCAAATGCTCACCGAATCTTTGATTAAAACTACGGCCTGTCTGGCCTATATATAATGCATTGCAATCCTCACACTCAAGTTTGTAAACCCCCGATTTCTTGAATTTATCCCGTACAGACTTTGCGTTGTTAATAAAGGAATATAAGTTATTGTTGGTTTTGAATGCAACATTTATATTCCGTTTCTGAAGGAAACGGGATATTTTGTTCGTATGCTGACCAAGATATGTTAGACATGCAAAACGTTGATCGGTTTTTACTTTGATATGCGGGTATATTAAATTTAGAGTTTTCTTGTTTTGTTTTTGTTTAAGCAGTCTATCTATAATTGATGTTTCATATCCATTATTTGTTAAGGCCAATTTATGCATCATTGTCTTAATCATAGTCCTAATCACAATCACTGTCAATCATAAAATCAAATAAAAACTGTTTTGCAATTTCTTTAGTTTTAATCTCAACCATAAGCGTAAGAATTTAACTTTCAAAGTTAGTTATTTTCAATTTTCATGCTCATGATTAAGACGAGATGCACAACGCGCAAGTGCGTCGATACCTATTTGACAAATGACAGAAATAATTATTTGTTTTGGCTTGTGATCCTTATTATTTGTTATCGTTTGTGTTTCGAAAAAAAAAAAATAATCCAGGATGAGGGTACTCTTATTGAAATAATTGAAAAATGTCCCTACCTTTGGGATAAATTGATAAAAAGATACTAATGACAATGGTGTCATCTGTCAATTTTTAATTTTCCATCTAATGACTATGATGTGTAAATATAAAAATTTCTTCAGACGACTCAAGACTAGGATTGTAATTATGACTATGATAATGGTATGTTGCATAAATTGGCCCTTAACTTATCAATTAACTGTAATTTTTTCTATCAATAAAAAACCGATTAAAAACAACTGTTTTGAAACAAATATGTTTTAATCACAGGCTCTTGTTTAAAACATGTTTTAAAACACTGTTTTAAAACAAATGTTCGAGACACTTGGCCTGTCAGATTCTAACGAGCTGATATATCTATAGATAGAGCATATAATGAATGGTCCATAAACCTTAAAATTTGAAACGGAACATTACAATCCCGCTTCCAGTCTGACTACTGCTATCAACGTCTTAACGAACCCATTTTCTTCATCGGTGTCTTCATTACCAAGGTGTTAATCGTCATTAGCATATACAGCCCATAAATTCTCATTTGTTTTCCTTTCATCCGACTTCTAACTCTACCTCCAAAGCGCCACGTTTCAATAGAAACCTTACGAAGATGTTGATCGAGGGCCGAAGTGGCAATTAGTCGATACCATTTTTCGATAAAAGCGGTTAACTAAAATTATTGGGATAGCGGAGTTGTCCAGGACGCTCAATGGCAGAGATAATAGGAATATTAAGGCGAATGAGCTGGTGGTGGATAATTAGCTCCTGAAGATCTAGTGCTTCGGGAAGATAAGCGTCACCGAAGGGTTAGTGAACGGTAGCATACAGAGTGTCTCGCAGGTAACTACAGGAAAAGGGATACTTATTACCTTGATAGTTGTCGAAAAAATTGGATTGCGTCTGCTTTGTATGATAGTCCAAGAAACGAGGAAGCGGCACAATGCAAAAATTAATATCCGAAAAATAGAAATATGAGCGTATAGGAAATTCAGAATGAGTTTCTATTTCATGCGAGTCGATCCTGATTACCGGTCATAACCTAAAAAATTGTCAAAGTTGCAAAAAGCGGTTTTTTGTTGATAATCAAAAAACTACAGCTCCGATCAAAAAAAGTTGAATTAGGAAATTGTAGTTATTGAAGAGATCTATCAATTGAATGACGAATGTCTGTGATAATGAAGCAACCTGTGCTTTAAATTTTAATATACAGTGCTTATCTAATAAAATTAGTATTTTAGAAAACTTCATCAGCGAATACAATTTTTCTTTTCTCATGATAAGTGAGCATTGGTAGGTATCAAAATACCGACATAGAACATATTACCATTTCAAACTTTAAGTTATTATCTCATTTTTCACGAACACAGCATGTGAGGGGCGGAGCCTCAATTTTCGTCAGAAGTGATCTGTTATCTGATTGTACACCTATTAATTGGATCATGTCTTTGTCTAAAGAGTTAATTTTTGAATGTTGCGCAGTATTATTTAAAAAAGAATATTGTCTAATAAATGTATACAGACCATCTTCAAATTCCTCTAGCGACATTGAGTCGTTTTTTGAACATCTTACTAGATTACTAACATTAGCGCTAAAAAAATTTGCATGTGTAATGGTTGGAGGAGATTTCAACATAGATCAATTTACAAATAACCTATACTCCAAAAAATTATTCGATATATTTGACTCCTTTGGCATGTCCTCTCTAATAACTGAATATACTAGAATTTTCACCACAGCTAATTCAACTAGTTATTCCTCTATAGATTATGTAGTAACTAACACACCGGATAAATTTATAACATCCAACTTTGATCCCGGTTTATCAGATCATCACTGTCAAACTATAAAGCTGGCGTTATCTAGCTCCGACACAGTTAAGCATTCGTAAAACTTATACGTTTAGAAACATAAATGAAAACACAATAAATTATTTCAAAAGTCAACTTGGAAAAGTAACTTTCGATACTAATTCTGAAATGAATGTTAATGAAATTTTCGATAATTTTATGGAAGACTTTCTTTGGTGTTTTAATCAGAGCTTTGAAAAAATATCTAGGAAAACTGTCCCTAAGAAACCACATAAAATTAATTTCTCTGCTGAGTTAAGGTTTCAACGAATGCAATTGCGCGATTTAGACTGGTTACGAAAAAGAATCTCGGATAATAATATAAATGATAAATACAGAAGATTGAAAAAGGAAGTCAATAAACAAATTAAAAGAGAAAAAAAAGAATATTACAATAATATAATTGACAAGTCTGATAATAAAAATAAAGCTGCCTGGGTGCTGGTAAACGAAGTTAAAGGCAAACAAAAAAACAATATCATTAAAGAAATTAGACACAATAACAAACATTTAATCGATCAGGCAAATGCTTTCGGTGAATACCTGACTACAAATGTTGGTGAAAAAATATCCAACCACTTTGGCAATAGTCCTGGCAACAACTGTACCACAAGTGACTCCTCAATACAGACAATGTTTTTTACACCTGTCACCAAATCTGAAGTTATAGAAGTAATCAACAAATTACCTAATAAAAAATCTACCGGTATGGATGAAATCCCCATTACTGTAATAAAAGAATGTAATGAAATAATTGCTCCTATTTTGGCACATATAATAAATATTTCTATTGTATATTTCCAACTAGCCTTAAGATAAGTACAGTTATATTATTGCACAAGAAAGATGATCCAACGAACATCGAAAATTACCGACCTATATCTTTATTAAGTGTTTTCTCAAAGATTATTGAAAAAGTGGTTTCGAATAGGGTTTTGCTTTTTTTAAACACCTTTTCGAAAATAACAAGTTGCCAACATGGCTTTCGTAGCGGGTACTCAACAGAAACCAGTATTGTTGACTATACACAATATATTCATGACACATTGGATGTTGGAAGCTGTGTTGTGTCTATACTATTCGATTTAACTAGGGCTTTCGACACTGTCGAGAAAGCTTTTGTATCTTTAAAGTTGGACAACTTAGGTATACGTGGCTGCCTTAATAAGTGGTTTACTTCTTTTCTGGATAACGGAAATTTTTTTGTTAAAATTGAAGATGTCATGTCAAGTGAGTTCGATGTTGATTTGGGAACACCCCAAGGAAGTGTCCTTGGTCCATTAATTTTTTTGATATTTATAAATGATCTCCCCAACTACATTACTCAGGCAAAAGTGCTAATGTATGCTGATGACACCTGTATGCTTATCGCTGATCATTCGAAAAGTACTCTGTCACAAAAAATACATACCACATTCATGGAATTCAATAATTGGTGTTCTAGGAACAGAGTAATAATAAATCTTAAAAAAACGCTATGTATTGAATATCACACTATTTACAAACCACGTTCTTTCGACTATTTTTCTATTGATAACTCGCTGATAGAATCTTCAAATCGTGTTAAATTTTTAGGAACCCTTTTCGATTGAAACCTGTCTTGGACTGATCAGACTGACATTATTTGTAAAAAACTCAATCAATGTTACTATTTATTAACTACTTTAAAATTCATGCTTGACACCGAAACTCTCATAAATGTTTACTATTCTTATTCTTATGCTGCTATTGCTTATAACATAATCGTATGGGGACAAGAATTTTTGTCTTACAAAAGCGCATTTTGAGGCTTATTTTTAAAATACCATATCGTTTTTCTTGTCGAGACATATTTAAACGAAAGAAAATCCTCACTGTCACATCCATGTACCTGTTAAAATTATTAACCTACATATATTCTAACCAAAAGTATATTGTAAAGAATAGAGATATACACGCCCATGACACTAGGCATAAAAATGATTTTTTACTAAATAAAGTAAATCACACCTTTTGTCAAAAGTCTCCAGTTAGGGCTGGCATTCGTTTTTTTAACAAGTTACCTCTGTCTCTCAAGGAAAGTACATCTAGTGATATGTTCAAAAAAAGGTTAAAAGCAATACTCGTAGATCAATGTTTTTATAATCTTAACGAATTTGAAAGGTATCTGTCACATATTTTATAGTAACATTCCTTCAAATTATTATTCTCTTAATTGTGATGCCGTGGCAAATATGACATTATGTATGAAAAACATCTGTTGTTACCTTTGTAATTGTAAATGCTATACACTTTTTTGTATTTCTGTTTGTATACTCGTATGTGTGTATTTCTGTTTGTATACTCGTATGTGTGTACTTTTCTGACACGTCTTATCTATTGTAACTAATAGCGAAAGGACAATAAAGAATTGAATTGAATTGAATTGAATTGAATGACCTATAATTTTTTGATATCATTGATACTTATCGAGTTACATCGGAAAAACCGTAAAAATCGGGTATTCCATAACTCATTTATTGTAAGGTATTGAAAATTGTTAGTTACGAGGACATATTGAAAAAATTTTAGCCTACTATAGAACCAAACAAAATTTCAATGTCAAAATATTTAATTACTCAACATATTCTCCTCTTAATTGGATATATCTATTACAGCGAACCTGCAACGTATCTAGACCTTTCAGAAAAAATGCTTCTTCTTGCTCTGCAAACCAGACCTCCACAGCTTTTATTACCTCCTCGTTGGTAGAAAATTTACGACCTTTTAAAATTTTTTTCAGTTGAGGAAAGAGATGATAGTCAGACGGAGCCAAATCTGGTGAATAAGGGGGGTGTTCTAGTAACTCAAACCCTAAATCACGAATTTTTTGCATGGCAACATGAGGTTTGTGTGCAGGGGCGTTGTCCTGCAAAAACAAAACACCTTTGGATAGCTTTCAGCAGCTTTTCTCTTTAATTTTTTCCCGTAGAGTGGTCAGTAATGTCGAATAGTAATCTCCAGTTATTGTTCTACCCTTATCCAAAAAATCAATCATGATTACTCCATGGCAATCCCAAAAAACTGAAGCAAAAACTTTTCTCCAGCAGATTTTTGGATACGAAAATTCTTAGGACTTGGAGAACCGGAGTGTCGCCATTCCATCGATTGTTGCTTTGTTTCTGGATCGTAGAAATGTACCCAAGTCTCATCCATAGTAACAATTCGGTTTGAGAAGTCTACATCGTTTTCAAATCGAGCACAGATCGAACGCGATGCTATTCCTTGCAAGCTTTTGGTCTACATTCAAACATTTGGGGATCCATGTTGCAGCAATTTTTCTCATGTCCAAATTGACGTGAACTATATGATGAACGCGTTCGTATGAAATATTCAGTGCTTCAGGGGTGCTATTCTCGAGTTCGTTCGTATGCGAATTCGACTTTCTGTTTCACATTGATACACATGAATCATGTATTTTTGTCGCTTTCATTCGTATACGAATTGGAAGTCGAATGATTCGAGAATAGCACCCCAGATATCCGTTTTAGCCCAATTCGACAGTCTGTTAAAATCATGCATATTTTATAAAAAAGAGCGACAATGTTTTTTTTTGCAACTAATTAGCTACAAAAAGGTGGCAATATATGGATACTTCAGAACTATGGAAAAATAGGAATTACGGAAGTTGTTTTGCTAACTTCATATGAAGTTAGCGAAACAAAGCATATTTTATAAAAAAAAGAGCGACAATTTTTTTCTTTGCAACTAATTAGCGACAAAAAGGCGGCAAATTATGGATACTTCAGAACTATGGAAAAATAGAAATTACGGAAGTTGTTTTGCTAACTTCATATGAAGTTAGCGAAACAACGCATGTTTTTTCTTAAAAAAAGCGACAAATTTTTTTCTTCGTAACTAATTAGCAACATCAACTTTTTCGAAGTTGTCTCGCTAACTTTATATAGGTGATTTGTCCGAATGTTCTGGTTGCGTCTGTTGAGCTGCGCGTCGTAATCGAAGATAGGATCATTAGGTTTCGGGAAAAAATCTGAAATTCCAAAGTGAACTCCATCAAGGCATTGTGATAGACAGGCAGCTTCGGTGGGATCCTCAAATGAAAAACAATAGTGGGAAAACTGAAAGGTCTATTATTCAAATTCAATTATTTGAAGGTCTCTTTGGATAAACCATCTGACAGTATTATATTATTATGCTCTAGTGCAGTCACTAATATTTTACGGTATTATTGGATGGCGAGGAGTTAATGACTGTCATTAGGAAATGCTACGAATGTTATTTAGATATGGATACTGAAAATCATCCTTGGAAACGGGACACCCTGTATGTACTTTATAATTTCCACTTCCCTGCCATTTTTACTTCAAAAACCGGAATTTGAAAGAGGGCAACTGTGTTTTACGACTTTTAATGGAATTTATTCAGAACTTTCTGATTTCGTGATAAAACGAAGAGAAAGAAAACCTTCATCTTAATAAACTCAACTTCTGAAAAACACTCGTTCCAGAATGAAACAAAAGGCATTTAGTGGGTTTTATATGTAAGTCAAAGCTACCTGGGAATCGTCGATGCATTTTAAATGCTAATTTTCGTCCGGTTCTATCTCTTTTTAACGCCTCATAAAAGTGCGCTGAAAAAGGACGGTGAAAGAGGAAACCGAGGAAATTTAGGGCTCGTTTCTTTGATTCAGATTTTTCAGAATTTGCATTGTAATTGTTGGCATCGTAGGTTATGTGAAAGGTCTTTTTTATTGGATTTCATTTTATATGCTCTCAGATGTTCTCATCCTAAATTCTCGGCGAAACGAAGTTTAGGTTTTAGTTGAATATCTGTGATTCGAAAATAATGAGGAGGTGTGTATGAATATAATTCTTTATTATAGAATATAGACCAAGCTTTAGAGGTTTTCCTTCCTCCCACAAAATAAAAGACGCAAATGACCTATGCTAAAATAGTTCGTTAATGAAAGCCCCAGATTTCGCGCCAGCAAAATCGCTTTGTGGAATTTTTGAACAAGAAATAGAGAAAAAATTGCAACTTTTTTGTTTTTTTTGCGAATATCTCAAAAAGTTTTGGAGGACTCGGTTCACAGTCAGTAAATTTTGTAGAAAATTATAAAACACACAAAATGGTTTTTTATACTACCAGATCGATGCATTTTTCATTGAGAAAATCCGGAAAAACCTCGAAAAGAGACAATTTTTCAAAAATATATAATTTTTATAAACCTGAGGTTGGACAAACAATATTGCGGAAACTGATAGATAATAATATGTGGTTCAACTATTTGCGAGATGTTTTCTGTCCGGTGTGTAGTTTTTGCACAATCTCGTTATAAACAATTTAAGAGCACATCTTGCAAGATGCACCGATTTAAGGGAAATCGTCGTATTAAAATTCTGTAAATGGCATCTGTAAGTAGTGATGAATATCTACAATTTGTTTATTTTGGATTTTCACCTGAGAAATAGGAAATGTGTTGAAAATATGACTGAAAGTTAATCAAAACGCTTCAAAGTGCGTGCGAAGCCACTGAAGTTAACTCTAGTTGAGTTCGGTCGACTTCGGGTGTACTTTGAAGCATTTAGAGTAACTTCCAGTGACATTATCAACATATTTCCCACCTCTCAGATGGAAATCCAAAATATAAAAATTGTAGATATTGATCTCTGCTTCCAAATGCCGTTTACAGAATTTGAATGAGATGATTTTCCTTAAATCGGCGCATTTAGAAAGATTTGCCATTAAATGGTTTATAAGGCGATTGTGCAAAATCTACACATCGAACAGAAACCATCTTGCGCACAGTTGAACCACATGTTATTATCAGTTTCCTCAGTATTGTTTGTCCAGCTTCAGATTTATAAAAATTATGAATTTTTGAAAAATGGTCTCTTTTTCGAGGTCTTCCCGGATTTTCTCAATGAAAAATGCACCGATCTGGTCGTATAAAAAACCATTTTGTATATGTTTTATAATTCTCTACAAAAGTTATATTGACTGTGAAACGATTCCTCCAAAACTTATTGAGATATTCGCAAAAAAACAAAAAAGTTGTAATTTTTTTCAATATTTCTTGTTTAAAAAATTCCACAAAGCGATTTTGCTGGGAGAAAACCGGGGTGGGGTGTTCACTTACGAACTATCTTTTAAAAAGTAGTATAGGCTGTTTGCGTCTTTTATTTCGTGTGAAAAGATACTATTATTTTTATCCACATCTTGGCCTAATATGGGCAGAGTCTTCCTAAATTTTTCAGACAAAAATATTTTAATTAAATAGAAGAAACTTCATTTCATCTGCTACATAAAAATAAAAAAATATTAGAAACAATACGATTTTCAAATTTTAGTAAAATTACCAAGTAGGAAATACACGAAATATTTCAATAACAATTAATTAACCTAGTAGAAAAAAATAAAAAAACACAGGAAATCTATAAACAACTTATACGTAGAGATCTAGAGAGGAAAATGGTAAAATATTTTACATTGCGGTTTAATTAGTATGAAGAGAAGTAGAAAATCACAAAACATACTGGGTCTTTCACAACGAGCGTTTGTTAGGTATCTACGGAGAACGATTTAAAATGAAAACTCTCTTTAAGTTATACCGGACGTAGAGGACAACTTCCCCTTTTCAAACATTTCATTACATTTTTGAATTTCTTAAATTTGTTAGTTCTCGAGATTTAATTTTTTTTTCTGAAAAATTTTACAGTTACAGCACTACTTCCAAAAAATCATAACTCATAGAAAGTAATAGTTGGAGATGTGAAATTTCACAGAATCACACTGGAAGTATCAAGTCATAAACAGGTCCATCGAATTTTCAAAAATTATTCACAGGGTGGTCAAATTTATATTATTTTTGGATACAACGAAAAAATAAGTAATCAAATTCATTGAAAATATACCTACTTAAAATATACCCCTGGCAAGATATACGAAGATATATTGAAAAATTCTTAGCCTACTGTAGAACCAAACAAAATTTCAATGTCAAAATATTTTATTACTCAACATATTCTCCTCTTAGTCGGATACATTTATTACAGCGAACCTGCAACGTCTCTAGACCTTTAAAAAAAAATGTTTCTTGCTCAGCAACCAGACCTCCACAGCTTTTATTACCTCCTCGTTGGAAATTTACGACCTTTTAAACTTTTTTTCAGTTGAGGAAATAGAAAATAGTCGGACGGAGCCAAGTCTGGTGAATAAGGGGGGTGTTCTAGTAATTCAAACCCTAAATCACGAATTTTTTGCATGGCAACATGGGATTTGTGTGCAGGGACTATGTCCTGCAAAAACAAAACACCTTTGGATAGCTTTCCGCGTCTTTTCTCTTTAATTTTTTCCCGTAGAGTGGTCAGTAATGTCAAATAGTCATCTCCAGTTATTGTGCTACCCTTATCCAAAAAAATCAATTATGATTACTCCATGGCAATCCCAAAAAACTGAAGCAAAACTTTTCCAGCAGATTTTTGGACACGAAACTTCTTAGGTCTTGGAGAACCGGAGAGTCGCCATTCTATCGATTGTTGGTTTGTTTCTGGATCGTAGAAAAGTACCCAAGTCTCATCCATAGTAACAATTTGGTTTAAGAAGTTTACATCGTTTTCAAATCGTGCTCAGGTCCAACGCGATGCTAACTACCCTTGCACGCTTTTGGTCAACATTCATACATTTGGGGTTCCATTTTGCAGCAATTTTTCTCATTTTCAAATTGACGTAAACTATATGATGAACGCGTTCGTATGAAATATTCAGTGCTTCAGATATCCGTTTTAGCCCAATTCGACGGTCTGTTAAAATCATGTCATGAACTGCATCGATATTTTCGGGGACTGACAGAAACTGGCGTTCCCGATCGATCATCATCTTTAATGGAAAATTTTGAAGCTTGCAGTCCAATTTTTCACGGTCGCATACGAAGGACATTGATCACCAAGGGTATTAAGCATATCTTCGTAAATCTGCTTACCTCTTAACCCTCTTAAATACAGGTACTTGATGATGGCTCAATACTCCAATTTTTCGATTCTCACAATTTCGGTGAACATATTTTGTCTTTCAATTTATCCGTAATTTTGGTTTAACGTCAAACTTTACACTAATACTTCTGATAAGTTATTGTTCGTTGCTATGGTAACGCAATATTTTGTTTATGCAGGTAACTGGTCTAGGCTAACTAGATATCAATACATCCTCGTAAAAGAGAAAAAAATTGTATCTTGAGTGTTCTTTTTAGTTTAGAATCTGAATTGATATTCTTTGATGATGTTATGGGAAATAGTCACCACCTTTGTGCAAAGGAATTACTACAGATTTTGTGAGAAATGCAGGAAATTATTCCATTACGAAATGAGAGAATAATCAGTGAGGCAAGAGTCTCTTGAAAGATTTTGATGAAAATGTCACGTATCCAGATGATTTTTTTATTCTTCGTTTTTTTAATCACTTCTTCAAGATTTGTATCAAATACGTCGAGAAACCGATATCATTTTTATATGCCTCACATTTATAACCAACATTTTATGCCGCTTCCAAAGTGCGACAAAGACACACCTATTTCTGTCTCGCATACCGCCGAGAGTACCGCAGTAAATTGAATTACCCAAATAGTTTTGACCATAAATACGGTCATTACGGCTCTTGTTGCCGTTGAACAATGAAATACGGCCGTACATAATGCACAGGAAATGCCAACGACGTATGTGCATCTCACGGCTGGAAATAATACACTCGATGACTTCTGTTTCGGTTTATTTATTACAGGATATTTAAATATTAATTAGTCGAAAGGGAAATAATTACGGGTATAAATTTTGTCGGGACGAGCAACTGGTTTGGTTTGAGTGATTCACGTTTGAAGAGTGTAAGTATAGGGTGGGGATCGTTGGAGATTGTTATCGCGGGATGGTAGACAAGGACAAATGTACGAGAGTGGATCACACATTTGAGAACCTAGAATTATCTTGGTGTCGTCTGCAATGACTAACCGCGTATACGAAGGACTCGAAACCTACCTGCTCTCTATGATCTTTCTACCGCAGGGTAGTGTGTTGGGACCGCCACTCTTCATTTTATATCTTAATGATATAAACCTCTTTGTTGAGTGTGACTTTCTTAATTTGTATGCTGATGATACTTTGCTAGCATGTTACGACGAGGATATCAATATTGCAATACATAAAATGAATTCTGTTCTAATGAAAGTGAGTCAATTTCAAAAATCAATAAGCTCAAACTAAATGTGTCCAAAACTAAGGCAACGATCATAACAACAAAATATAAATTCAATATGTTGAACCTAAATAGACTCAAAATCAATATAGACATCGAAAGAATAGACATTGTCACTACTACGATCGATGACAGACTCAACTGGAATCATCATATCGAGCAAATGAAGCAAAAACTTTCGAGCACTTTGTTCCTACTATACGTCAGCTCAAATCATACGTCAATACTGAAACTGAAAAGTACGTATTTTGCATTATTTCATGCACATATAACATATGGCGTTGTCATTTGGGGAGACTCCTAAAGATCTGTAGAAATTTTTCGACAACAAAAAAAAGCTCTGAGAATTCTGGCAAACTGTGGTTTCAGAGAAAACTGTCGGCCTCTCTTTGTTCAATTCAGAATACTACCGCTTCCGTCAATATATATCGAACATTCTCTGAGAGAAATACATGAACAAACTAGTAGGTTGACTAGACAATCTCAGATACATAGCTACGGTACAAGACAAGCAAATTTCATTAGGTTACCAAAATACCGGCTTTCTGTTTCCCAGAAGAATTCTTTGGACTACAATCTTTATAATATGTTACCAACAGAAATAAAGACTCTAAATTCACTTTTATTCAAGAAAAAAATAAAAAAATTTCTTCTGCAACATTGTTTCTATTGGGTTTCTGAGTTTACTGAACATGTCAGGCGTTTTTCTATGAAATTTTGAACATGCTCGCCATGCTTTTAGCAAGATTATTTTTTTGAGTGTGCAAAACCATAAATGTTTTCGAAAAGTCCTTATCTCATTGGTTTGAATTCAAAAAATGATGGCATTTGGTTGGTTTATATAATATGAGGGAAATTGTCATTCCAAGCTCGTTACAGAATTTCTCCAATCTAATTTTGATCTCTGACGCTTAAATGTTAACTACAAATTTTAGAGAATTTTCTCGGAAGTTTATTTCAATGCAAAAGTACCTACTTTTCACCAAGTAGTCGCACGTCGAATTTTCTTGTCACATATATATTTTTGCCGGTCCGAAACGGTTTGCAGACATCTAAATCCCGGAAAGTTCCGTCCGGCCAGTGGATCCGGAGTGGCGTAAGAGTACACCGGAAGCACGTCTCTGTAAACGGTTCCGGACAAATTCCATCGTTATTTCGGATTCACGCTGATGCCCCCGTCTTGATTTCCAATGCATTGCACTCACGCCCGTCCGCGTAGGTGTTTCCCGGTAATTGGGTTTTTATTTCGATCGTGAAAGACTCGGACCAATCGGGACAAGGCACGGAAAAGAGGAAGAATGAGTTTTCTTCTTTGCAATGAAATAAAAACAGACTGTATATTTATTTTTTTTACCAATGTTTCATCTCTCGTGAAACGGTTTATACAGTGTCTTTCAAAACTCTGGGATTGGTCTCATATACAGTGTGGCCCATTTAAGATGGGAGTACTCTTATAAAACTTACACTTTTCAACCGATTGGAATGATTTTTTTTGTTAGGTAGATATTAAAAAAATCTATTAGGACACCAAATCTCAATTTCCAGGGCCAACTAATCTTATTTTTCAAGGTCAAAAATCTAAAAAAATTACTAGCGATTTTTTTAGAAAAAATCTGACCACACCACTGAACTCGACATTTTCAAACGATTTATACGTTGGAATGCGTCAATCAATAAAAAAGTTATAAAGGAATGAAATTTGAAAAATATGCCGTTTAATCAACCCACCGATTCAAGTTAATGAATTTTATGAAAATTCTGAATACACCACTGGATTCAGGATGTCTTGAAATATTACTGGTCACAGTTTCATCAACCATCAGTCGATCGGGTATCTCCGGAGGTTTGGTCTGTTAATTTTGGCTGCTGTTTTCACACCGGTTGTATATTTGTTTCCGATAGAACCAAAGGTATAACTTCTTAGAGATGAACTCAAGAATGGATTCTGTTAAAAAAAACAGGAAAATGACGCTTGCAAATTTTTAAAATTAAAAAAAGCTGACATGTCTGCAGAAAAATATTCAATAACGCCCATAAAATTTATGTTTTCAAAGTTAGACTTAAAAAGCACTCATCGACTTATACAAATTTATTGTAGCAACATTCGTTTTCACATAATGTTCTGTGTTTTGTTTGTTTGTAAACCTTGTACAATATTGAAACTGGTGATAGACCAGATCATGACTGTTCAGAATATAGGAATTTTACCTTAGTAAAAATCTCACTGTTTTTTAATTTCCGGAAAATCATTACCTCACCTTGGATTTTTTAATGCCATGTATACAAAATGGGACAAATTTAAATATCTTTGCTGCTGAAGATTACTGATGAGTGATGCTTTCAGACGTACGAAACAGTTTTTTAGAAAACGATACAATTTTTCAAGAAATGAAGGTAAAATGACAGATTTGAGTTACACCAATTTTTTTAACAACATTTTGACATTATTGTTTGAAAAAACATAACCAAGT
Source organism: Chrysolina oricalcia (assembly GCA_944452925.2). NCBI lineage: Eukaryota > Metazoa > Arthropoda > Insecta > Coleoptera > Chrysomelidae > Chrysolina > Chrysolina oricalcia. Next base: position 1,398,468 of record OX101810.2, read on the forward strand.
GGAAGTCGATATTCATTACAAAAGAATGCCCATTTTGTCCAGGCTTTACTATGGTATAAAACATACGATCATTATTTTTGGAAGGAGTAGAATTTCGATAATATTAGAGTGTGATGTTATTCTGAGCTAAAATCAACTCCATTAAACTTTGTCAGTAATGTCTTTTATTTTCATCCTATCAAGATGAAATGATTAAATAATTATGAGTAATAACTAATCAACTGCTTAGAAGCATTCAATGAGATGTAATGAAGTAAATACTAATTCAACGTTTTTTTTAATCAACATACACTATAAACCACAATAACGATTATTCAACATCGTACTGAATAATATTACAAACATGTTATTTTCCATCCACTCGTACGCAGAGACGACATATTTTCAAGAAGAACCTTTTCAAATGCGTTATAGGTTATAGCCCCCAAATCAGCGATTCTATGAGTGGCATTCTGCAATCGGATATATTTCTGCATAAAGCGCTGCTGCAGCAGTAGCACTACCTCCACATGAAACAAGCGGAATAATTTCAAAAAACTACGATAGAAGTCACAAGTTGTTCAAACAAAAGTTTTTAATTTTCGACAATGATTCATCTCTTGAAAAAGTTTGCACTTATTTGGTTACACCCTGTATATCTGTCGGTCTCTGAAACTTCGTTGGAATCTGGACGTTGGACAATTGCGACATTTATCACCAGAATTCGTATTAATCGGTGTCATGTCGGATAATCGACATTTCATTTCGATAATTTTATTTACATTACATTACATTATTTAGATGAAAAGTTACTTTTATTGACATACTATTTAATGCTACCAAGCAGTCTATTCTTTATTATTAATAATTATTTCCACAATTTATCTTGATAAAATCTAAATAAAACAATTTTTGGGCGTAAGTATAAAAGCTGATCAAATAAATGAATATTTTGGAACCTTTGGTGTAAATACAATTCAAGAAAAAAATAAAATACCCAAACACCAAAACTACGTCACAATCTTAAAATCTTAAAAGCTTACTTTTAGCTCCTGAAGATGCTAATTTTGTTGGCGAAACGCGCTTCGAGTGTGATTGTGACGTAGTTTTGGTGTTGGGTAGTTTCCTTTTTTTCTTGAATAAAAGTTGATAGAAGCCTAGATAAAAACCACGCCTAATTCAATGGAAACCACTTCTTCCAAAAATAATTATAGTTTGTTTTATACCATGGTAGTCTGGTCAAAATGAGCATTCTTTTGAAATGAATGTCCATTTCCAATTGGTTATGTTTCTTTCAGATAATAATGTCAAACTTTTTTTAAAAAAATTGATGAAACTCAAATCTGTCATTTTACCCTCATTTCTTGAAAATTGTTTTCACTTTCTGAAAAACTGTTCTGTACGTCTAGAAGCATCACTATTTTTACTGAGGTGAAATTCCGATATTCTGAACAGTCATGACCTGGTCTATCACCAGTTTCAATATTGTACAAGGTTTACCGGACACCCTGTATGTTTATATGTTTGTTTGTAGGTATATACACATATTGTGTACGAGTCATTGATTTTTTAATATTTTGTATATTGTTGACAAAGTTTTTATTACTTCTTGACTAAATAAAGGACTTATACAGGGTGTTTCTTAAGTGCATGTAGAAACTTTAGGAGCATGTTGCTGACGTTGAAATAAGAAAAAAAGTTCCCATAAACACATGTCCGCAAGTTATTCGTTTCTAAGATACAGAATGTCAAATTTCAATTCTTATATTTGTTTTTTGTGAATAAATTCCAAAATATTTGTGATATTCGAGTAAAGTTTGGTATCTTGGATGATTTTTCAATGACAAAATCAAATTTTATGATAATTGTGGAAAAACTCATTTCAAATTGAATTCATTTTAAATTTAAAAATCTTGTCATTCAAAATCACTCGAAAACAGTTTCTCGCAGGGACCAAGAATATATTTTTTACACAAACTAAATAATAAATATTCCCAGATACCAAACCATACCCAAATATCAAAATTATTTTGATATTATTCACAAAGAATAAAAATTCAACTTTGACACTCTGTATCTCAGAAACGAATAACCTGCGGACATATATTTATACGAACTTTTCTTCTTATTTTGACGCTCCTGAATTTTCTACACGTATTTAAGAAACACCCTGTATACTTATAAAAAAGAAAACTATTATAGTAATCCATCAGATGTTAGAATACCTATATCAGATTATACACGGAGATATGGAGTACCTAATATTAACCCCTGAAATGACAGATGCGCCTTCTATACACTTAACCATACTCAAAATTCAAGACATCATTCACACTCTCAAGAGATCATCAATTTCCATATAGAAATAGATTCAGTCAGGACGAAGACAAAGCAATCGGGCAAATGGATATAGAATTGATGAGCCCACATACTCTTTCGTAAGTAACTATAAATTTTAAGGTAAGGAACGGAAGCTCTTCGATATTGTTGCATATCGATTTCCTCTGGGATGTGATTGGATTATTTTCAATGTTCTATCAGCAAGCGTTTGATATATCATAGACTGCTGCCTATAATTTTTGTGATATAGAAAAAAAGTAACAGGCAAGGACCAGGTGGAAGATGTTGTTGATGTTCCAAATTTAGGGAAAAAAATGTGAACACGAAAACACTCAAAATGGTGAATGGGGATGTAGTTCAGGGGTTGAAAACGGTTTTTTGCGATTTGCGGTGAAACGTGAACTCTTAGCAAAAAATGTTCTATGAAAAAGTTGTAGATTATAAAAGAATCAAAAACTTTTGTCTTAACACTTTTCGACATTAACTGTCAAAATAGCGAAAAACCTACTTTTCAGTTTTTTTTTTCGTGTACCTATAAATGATTCAATTCAGATGAAAATTTGTTGAGCTATAGCTTGGAGACCAACAGAGCTCTTCGAATCTTTGATGAAAGTGTACAGATGTCAGGAGAGAAGAAATATTTGGGTCTAAACCTGGACTGAAAGCTCACCTGGAACAAACATCTGGAAAAAGTGCTGAAAAGAGCAAGGACATCATTGATTATGGCCAGACGCTCCTTTGGCAAAACATGGGGACTTCGACCCAAACAGTCTCTCTGGCTATACACAGCAATTGTTAGGCCCTCGATATCGTTCGAAGCCCTGCTGTGGTGGCCAAAGGTAGAACAAGTGACAACCAGGGGGAAGCGGCTAGTTTACAAAGACTGGCCATGCTCGAAGTCACTGGTGCTATGTCCAGCACATCGACGATTAGCTTGGAGGTAATCCTAAACCTCCCTCCCCTGCATTTGCATATTGCAGCAGAGGCCATCCGTGTTTCTTAGGTAAAATCTTTGGTAGTATTCTTGTAGGTGTCCGTGTCCTGTTATCATTTGTGTGGTTTGTGTGGTTTTCCAGGTCAGATCTATTCTATTCCTGCTGACCGTTGGGAATATGGAATATGTTTTCCTTCCTTTGTTTGAGTTGCTCCAGAGTGTTTGCCATATCGTCATTTTTTTATTTTCTTTTTCGTGTTTCAGCATACTGGAGTTCATATGAATCGACACGTCTGAGATGCCGTCGGACAAAATGACTCCAACCATCATAGAAGATGGGTGAGTTATATCAAGAGCCACACTAATGCTGTCAAGAGAGCAAATCTAGTACACGGGTGGCTCAAAGACTAGCAAAGGTGTAGGGGCTGGAATATACGGGGAGAGATCGAGGCAAGACATTAGTCAAAGCCTCGGTACTCAAGCCTCTGTATTCCAAGCCAAGGTAACGGCAGTCTCCGTCTGCACGAGAGAGATTCTAAGTAGGGGCCCTAGAAACCAACCCATAGCGATTCTCTCCTACAGTCAGGCGGCAATTAAAGCCCTGCGTTCATGCGGGTTCACTTCCAAACTGGTTTGGGAGGCACACCAAAACCTTAATGACCTGGTACACAGAACAGAGTAAAACTTGTCTGGGTACCAGGTCATAAGGGCATCCAGGGAAATGAGAGCGCAGATGCCCTAGCAAGAGCGGGGGCAGCAACAACTCTCATTGGACCAGGACCAGCCTGCGGAATCCCGTTTGGGAATATTAAGCAGGGAGAGGGCCTCAGGCAATACTCACGGAAAAATGATGATGATGGGGCCAACCGACCGGCTATCAAGACACCTTCTTGAACTAAGCCGAGACTCTCTCAGGAAGGTGGTAGGACTGATGACAGGCCACTGCCACCTGAGAAAACACCTGCAACTGTTGGGGTTACATCAAGAGTCCTCACAATGCAGATTTTATGATGAGGAGGACGAAACAGCCTTACACATGTTTGAATGCGGAGCTCTGGCTCGCATGAGGATGGATATCTTCGGACACTGCGGTGCAGAAGATATCATCCCGCAGGAAAACCTTGTGAGGAATCTCCAGGAGTTCATTGAACGAGATAGACCTGATAGCAGGGTGCAGAAAGGTTCTATACAGAACTACCAGCATTTCAGCCACTGGCTAGCCCCGCCATCTAATAATAATAATAATAATAATAATAATAATAATAATAATAATAATAATAATAATAATAATAATAATAATAATAATAATAATAATAATAATAATAATAATAATAATAATAATAATAATAATAATAATAATAATAATAATAATAATAATAATAATAATAATAATAATAATAATAATAATAATAATAATAATAATAATAATAATAATAATAATAATAATAATAATAATAATAATGTATTCCAATAGTTATTATGAATATAAATTACTTTTTGTCATAAAAATAATTAAGAAAGTCGAAAAGCATTGAGAAAATCATGATTCAGAGAGACTTTTTTTTTAAATTTAGGCTGTGTAACGATGAATAAACCATCTAGTTACATAGACCATTTTAATTTTGAAAAAAATTACAACTTTTTTGTTTTGTTGCGAATATCTCAAAAAGTATAGGAGGAATAGTTTTACAGTCAATAGAACGTTTGTAGAGATTTATTAAACCTACATAATGGTTTTTTATATGACCAGATCGGTACATTTTTCACTGAGAAAATCCGGGAAATCCTCGAAACCATTTTTCAAAAATTCATAATTTTTATAAATCTGAAGCTGGACAAACAATATTGTGGAAACTTGATAAATAATAACATGTGGTTTAACTGTGCGCAAGATGGTTTTTGTTCGATGTGTAGTTTTTGTATAATCGCTTTATAAACAATTTAAGTGCAAATCTTTCTAAATGCGCCGATTTAAGGGAAATCATCTTATTCAAATTCTGTAAACGGCATCTGGAAGTAGAGATCAATATCTACAATTTGTATATTTTGGATTTTCACCTGAGAGGTGGGAAATGTGTTGAAAATGTCACTGGAAGTTACTCTCAATGCCTCAAAGTGCAACCGAAGTCGCCCGAACTCAACTCGAGTTAACTTCAGTGCGACTTTGGGTGACTTTGGACGCACTTTGAAGCGTTTTAATAAACTCTCAGTGACATTTTCATCTCAGGTGAAAATCCAAAATATAAAATTGTAGATATTGATCTCTACTTCCAGATGCCGTTAACAGAATTTGAATACAACGATTTGCTTTTACATTGTTTTTAACGCGATTGTGCAAAAACTACACATCGAACAGAGAACATCTTGCGCACAGTTGAACCATATTATCTATGAGTTTGCTCAATATTATTTGTCCAGCTTCAAATATACAGGGTGTTTCATAATAAATGCGCAGGACTTCCGGATGTGATAGCTCGTTCAAAAATATGAAAAAAAGTTTCTATTAACTTACCCTCTAAAATTCAACATTTTCGAGATACAGGGTGTTGAAATTTTAAAAAAATTATAGTTTTTTGCGAATATCTCTGGAACCGTTTATAAGCTATGTTTTGTGCAGATTTTTTATTTTTTAAAATTCATAGTTGGTGAAGATTTTGAAGGAGTAGTGGATGTTTTTTTCTCCAACTTCTACGCCATTGGAAAAAGTATGATTTTGAACTGTCAATGTTTTCTACACAAAAAAGATACTCTTGGTCATAAGCTCTAAAGTTGACCGTTTTCAAGAAAAATCAACTTTCATGTTGAAAAACATGGTAAATTTTTTTAAATAATTTTTTTCCTTATTATACAAAATTTATTTAAACGTTAATACAAGTAACAAAACCAAACGTTGCAAAATAAAATGAAAAACAATAACAATCATACTCAGTTGAATTGTTGGAAATGTCCGCCGTTAGCTTCTATGCATGCAGCAATTTTTCGAGGAAAAAACATTACTTAATCAACATGAAAGTTGATTTTTCTTGAAAACGGTCAACTTTAGAGCTAATGTCCAAGAATACCTTTGTTATGTAGAAAACATTTGCGGTTCATATAGGAACTGTACTTTTTCCAGTGGCGTAGAAGTTGGAGAAAAAAACACCCACTACCCCTTCAAAATTTTCATCAATTATGAATTTGAAAAAATGAAAAATCCCCACAAAACATAGCTTATTATGAGTAGAAAATGCCTACGAAATCTGTTTTCTGTGCGATAAACGGTTCCAGAGATATTCGCAAAAAACGATAATTTTTTTTAAAATTTCAACACCCTCGAAAATGGTGCATTTTAGAGGGTAAGTTAATAGTAACTATTTTTCATACTTTTGGACGAGCTATCACATCCTGAAGTCCAGCGCATTTATTATGAAACACCCTGTATAAAAATTATAAATTTTTGAAAAATGGTCTCTTTTTCAAGGTTCTCCCCGATTTTCTCAGTGGAAAATGCACGGACCCGGTCGTATAAAAATCCATTTTGTAGGTTTTATAAATCTCTACAAAATTGTAAAATGAGATTGTAAAACGATTCCTTGAATAATCTTTGGTATATTTCCAAAAGAAAAAACAAAAACGTTGTCATTTTTTTCACTATTGCTTGTTTAAAAAATTCCACGATGCGATTTTGTTGGGGCGAAAACTGGGATTTTCATTAACGAACTATCTTATAAAAATCAGTATGGGCCATTTGCGTTTTTCATTTTGTAGGGGAAAAAACCTCTAGAGCTTGGTCTAGATGACTTACAGATCATGAAAACTTGACAATAATAGGGAATATGCAAGTGATTTAAATTTACTTGATTTTTTTACCTCATATACTTTATTGTCTTGAAATTACACCTAAACCATTAGTTTATCATTTAGTTTGTATTTAACTCCATAAAACTTTAATCAAAAAGTGCATAATAAGCGCGCGGAATTCAAATTTGCGAAACGCATCACACCATTGGTCGAAACGAAGAATGACGTCACATGGCACGTTATGAAATTCATCTGTGTTGATATTCATACTGTGCTAGTCGTCTTTCATAGAAAATTTGTTTTTATTTATATATTTGTAGTGTTTTCCATTACATAGTGCGATTTTGGTCTAGTGACAATTGTAAATTTGTAAATTATCAAGAGCAATGACTGAAAGCGGTTTTGTCAGAGCATATTCCGACAATACCTGAACTGATAAGTAGTAATAGTTTATCAAATGATAGTTTTCCTTTTGTAATTTAGGTGAGGCAGGCAGGTATATACAAAACATTTATGCATACAAAACTTACTTCTGATCAATTCACTTCATGTTAACTATCGAAATACAATGTACTCACATTGAAATGATCTTCACAACAATGTAAATATGATATTGGAGATACTTCGCCTCTTCTCATAACCTTACAGCATTGTTTACGTATTTTCGCATGTCTTGGAACAGAAAAAAATACTTTACTTGGTGTACTTATAATTGTGTTTTGGCATTCCGGTACTAGACAATAACTATAAAATGGTTTTTTAGCATTTTCCATTATCGTAAAAGCGATTAAAACTGCAAATCCCTAACCTAATTAATAACTGTCAATAGTGTCAATGGCCATAACTAGAGAAAGGCTTGTTCATTGAAGACTGCTCTGGTTGATCGAGATCACTTTCACATATGTTCATCTCTCTCTAACACTTGTACTGCATTTGTCTTACTCTTTTATAAAATATCAACTTCAAGCAAGTAGAGCAATCAGAGTACGTCTCAACGAACGACACTGAGAAGAACAACGCTGATAGCGCCATGTGACGTCATCCACAGCGCGCGAAAATGGAGGCGATCAAATTCAATCGGTATTTTATATATTATTATTTTAAAAATTAATTCCAAGACTTTCAACCGTATTTATATTTTTTACTATGTTGTAACGAAGTAAAAAAATTATTAAACAAATAAAAAAAAATGCGTATTCCCTATTGAATCTGGAATTCAAAATATAGTGCAACATAATCCATGGTTTGCGTCCTGCATACTACAATTGAATATTTATTGTGGATTTTAACAAAACAGCCAAAATGAAAATTTTATTATGGATACTCGAATTCTGGCCGTAATTTTTTTTTGACACGATTGAAGTTGATGAGTTCAAATTGTTTGAAAACAAACGGTGGCAAAAATCAATATTCGTTGAAAATAGCTTCTGCTACTGATAGCTTTCCATTGTCGATTGTCATTCGTTTTCCTTTGTTGGAAATGTCCAATGAAAATCCCAGCGATATGTATGGTCTTTACATTTTTATCGAGTGTTTGAATGAGCTAGACAGCGGCGTTCGGAACTGGGTTAGAAGGTTCCAAAGTTATACTTAATATGTATGAGATATACGAGGATGTATTGATATCTAGTTAGCCTAGACCAGTTCCCTGCATAAACAAAATATTGCGTTACCATAGCAACGAACAATAACTTATTAGAAGTGTCAGTGTAAAGTTTGACGTCAAAAAAGTAAACCAGAGTTACGCAATAAATTAAAAGAAAAAATATGTCCACCGAAATTGTGAAAATCGAAAAATTGGAGTATCGAGCCATCATCAAGTACCTGTATTTAACAGATTTAAGAGGTAAGCAGATTTACGAAGATATGCTTAATACCCTTGGTGATCAATGTCCTTCGTATGCGACCGTGAAAAATTGGACTGCAAGCTTCAAAAGAGGTAAATTTTCCATTGAAGATGATGACCGATAGAGAAGGCCAGTTTCTGTGTCAATCCCCGAAAATATCGATGCAGTTCATGACATGATTTTAACATACCGTCGAATTGGGCTAAAACAAATATCTGAAGCACTGAATATTTCATACGAACGCGTTCATCATATAGTTCACGTCAATTTGGACATGAGAAAAATTGCTGCAAAATGGATCCCCAAATGTTTGAATGTTGACCAAAAGCGTGCAAGGGTAGTAGCATCGCGTTCGATCTATGCTCGATTTGAAAACGATGTAGACTTCTTAAACCGAATTGTTACTGAGACTTGAGTACATTTCTACGATCCAGAAACAAAGCAACAATCGATGGAATGGCGACACTCCGGTTCTCCAAGACCTAAGAAGTTTCGTGTCCAAAAATCTGCTGGAAAAGTTCTTGCTTCAGTTTTTTGGGATTGCCATGGAATAATCATGATTGATTTTTTGGATAAGGATAGAACAATAACTGGAGATTACTATTCGACATTACTGACCACTTTAACGGGAGAAAATTAAAGAGAAAAGACGCGGAAAGCGGAAAGGTGTTTTGTTTTTGCAGGACAACGCCCCTGCAAACAAATCTCATGTTGCCATTCAAATAATTCGTGATATATGGTTTGAATTACTACACCTTTTCCAATTGTAGTTCAAAAAGCGTCAAGTTGATTTCAAAAAATATCAATTGTATTTCAAATTAGTCAATGTAATTTCAAAAAGTATTGAATGTATTTCAAAATTATCAATTCAATTCCAAAATGCGTCAATTGTATTTCAAATTAGTCAATTTAATTTCAAAATGTATCAAATTTATTTCAAAATTATCAATTGAATTTCAAATTAATCAATTTAATTTCAAAAAATTCCATTTCAATTTCAAAATCCATCATTTCAATTTCAAATGTAATCATTTTTATTTCAAAATCAGTCATCAACAATGTAATATGTTATATATGCTTATATAAGTTATTGTCCAACAGGCATATCTTCCAACGCTAAAGCCGGTCCGTGAAACGTCGACGAGTGTTGTACCGCACGAGCACCTCCTGCAATCGTATTTTTGGCTTCGTCTACAATATTTTCCAAGTAAACCAATCTTTGTTCTATCACTCCAGGAGCAGCTACATCTGGAATTCTCATGGTATTCTTCACAAAGGTTTTTATCTTGGACCAAATTGTCTCTATCGGGTTTAACATTGGAGAGTACGGTGCTAATTTCAAGAGAGTAACTGCACTGCCATTTAAGGCCGTTGCCAACCTAGCATGACATAGAGCATTATCGCAAACTATCACTAAATCAACAAGTTGATTTCCCCGTTCTCCCATTGTTGCATAAGTTGTAGAATCCACTCATTAGCAGCACCTGCATTAAAAGAGCCACGACGGCGGTGCATTGCAACGACGCCTGCTGCCGAGATGCCTCCAATTAAATGAATATTTGGCCCCCTTGCGGCTGGAAGCAATTGTACTGCTCTATTACCAACCCGAGAGCGACCTCTACAACGACGACAAAATAAATTGAAGTTTGTTTCATCAATCCATACTATTTGTTTGCCCTGTTGGATATAGTCATTGAGAGTACGAACATAATGTGCCCTCAACATTTTATTCTCATTGCTATTCATTGTAACAGGCTGCTTATGTACTTGTTTCAAAGTGAAAAGTCTACCCTCTAAGTAGTTACCCAAAGTGGAAAGGCAGATTCTCACATTGAACTCTCCTCACACTATTTCTCTCAAACTTTTTAATGTCTGCGAACAATCTTCTTCGACCCATTCAATGATTCTGTCTACCTGCTGTTCCGAAAGAATCCTTGGTTTCATTCCTCCTTTTTGGAACATGTGGTCCCGACCTGATTTGATCCATTCGTAGGCCGTGTGGAAATTAATATTTAATGTTGATGCCAATCTGACCCAATCCTCACCTTTATTTGCACAAGCAACAATTCTCTTCCTATCTGGATCTAAGTGCTTCTTGTAAATCTTTCTAGCATATGGTTCGTTACCCTCCAGGACGACCCTACATAAAGGGCATCTTGCATCCGCTGTGTTGATAATTACTTCTGAACAAGTTACGTGAAAAAAGTGATTGCAAGGAAGAACTTTCAGCACGTTACCTCTCAACATTGAGATTCGGCAGATAGCACAATTGTCTTTCAAATTCATTCTCTCGAAGTCTCGAATTAAATAATTACAGGTATCAATAAATGAAGTCAAAATGACAGGAACCATAAGCGTTTCGATAACACAAGGTGAATGAAAATATCAACTAACACCCATCTAACATCTGCCCGTGCTTTTTCAGTTTTGAAATTCAAATGATGCATTATGAAATACATTTGATATTTTTTGAAATTCAAATGACTATTTGGAAATACAATTGACCGTTTTCGAACTAAAATTGGAAAAGGTGTAGAACACCCCCCTTATTCACCAGATTTGGCTCCGTCCGACTATCATCTCTTTCCTCAACTGCAAAAAAGTTTATAAGGTCGTAAATTTTATTCCATCGAGGAGGTAATAAAAGGTGTGGAGGTCTGGTTTGCATCAGAGCAAGAAGAAACTTTTTTTTTGAAAGGTCTAGAGACGTTGCATGTTCGCTGTAATAAATGTATCCAATTAAGAGGAGAATATGTTGAGTAATAAAATATTTTGACATTGAAATTTTGTTTGGTTCTATACTAGGCTAATAATGTTTCTATATATCCTCGTAAATCCACATGAGAAGAGAGATCACAATATTGATTTGAGTCAATCTATGGACATGAATATTTTGATGGTGCAATTTTGGGAGACATTTTCTACGATTTTTACCGAAAAAATCGTCTTCGAGAATGGCCGATTTTCAAGATTCAAAAGGTCATAAATCGAAAAGTATAAGAGACCCCCTACGAAATTCTTTCAGATTCGTGTTTAGGGGATAAAACTACGTAAGTAACACCACTTTTCTTTTTGTTTTGAGAATGAGCCCGATAAGCTTACCTTTACCAACCAGGTATATAAAATAGATTAAACCACATTAATTACAAGCATATAGCAAGAAACATATCAGTCAATAATTAAGATAACAAAAAATATCACAGTGAAGGACTTCACTCGGGACTTCACTCATTTTTTACAGTTTTACTTATGGCAACCTTCCACTTCTTTAACAACTTTTTGTCTTTTGGAAACATACGAGGATATATTGAAAAATTATTAGCCTACTGTAGAACCAAACAAAATTTCAATGTCAAAATATTTTATTACTCAAACTTTTTTTCAGTTGAGGAAAGAAATGATAGTCGGACGGAGCCAAATCTGATGAATAAGGGGGGTGTTCTAGTAATTCAAACCCTACATCACGAATTTTTGCATGGCAACATGAGATTTGTGTGCAGGGGCGTTGTCGTGCAAAAACAAAACACCTTTGGATAGCTTTCCGCATCTTTTCTCTTTAATTTTTTCCCGTAGAGTGGTCAGTAATGTCGAATAGTAATCTCCAGTTATTGTTCTACCCTTATCCGAAAAATCAAACATGATTACTCCATGGCAATCCCAAAAAACTGAAGCAAGAACATTTCCAGCAAATTTTTGGGTACGAAACTTCTTAGGTCTTGGAGAACCGAAGTGTCGCCATTCCATCGATTGTTGCTTTGGTTCTGGATCGTATAAATGTACCCAAGTCTCATCCATAGTAACAATTCGTAAGAAGTCTACATCGTTTTCAAATCGAGCACAGATCGAACTCGATGCTACTACCCTTGCACGCTTTTGGTCAACATTCAAACATTTGGGGATCCATTTTGCAGCAATTTTTCTCATGTCCAAATTGACGTGAACTATATGATGAACGCGTTCGTATGAAATATTCAGTGCTTCAGATATCCGTTTTAGCCCGATTCGACGGTCTGTTAATACCATGTCATGAACTGCATCGATATTTTCGGGGACTGACACAGAAACTGGCCTTCCCGATCGGTCATCATCTTCAATAGAAAATTTACCTCTTTTGAAGCTTGCAGTCCAATTTTTCACGGTCGCATACGAAGGACATTGATCACCAAGGGTATTAAGCATATCTTCGTAAATCTGCTTACCTCTTAACCCTTTTAAATACAGGTACTTGATGATGGCGCGATACTCCAATTTTTCGATTTTCACAATTTCGGTGGACATATTTTTTCTTTTAATTTATTGTGTAACTCTGGTTTACTTTTTTGATGTCAAACTTTACACTGACACTTCTAATAAGTTATTGTTCGTTGCTATGGTAACGCAATATTTTGTTCATGCAGGGAACTGGTCTAGGCTAACTAAATATCAATACATCCTCGTATGTCATAACGTTTTTGATGGTCACAAAGGCACACATTGTGGACTTTTAATTGCAATAATCAACATCATTTACGTTAATATTAACATTCAAAAATGCTGAAATTGACATTGACAATCAGAGACATTTGTATTGTATCAAAAGTTTTCAAATTTCAACACAAAAAATAAAATATGTATAGGATAGAACATGTAAAATCCAGAATGAACTCCCATCTCTAACTGTGATTTTCCCTTCGTGGAAATCAGAATCAGATACGTTTTCATCAATATAATGAGCACGCCGCTGTGCATGAACTTTGCAATCAGAATGTCATAGAACCATAAAAATGCAAACCTTCCGTCTCTCTTTTCGTCTATCTCTGATGTCTCGACTCTAGTTCCATCCCAATCGAATAGTTATTTTAATTGAATTTTTCTTGAAAATAAAACACCGTTCGAATGAATATGTGACGAATTCCAGGCAGGGAAATTTAATCAAAATTCTGAATTGGGGAAAAATGTTGGGTTTCACGAAAAAATCCATTACAGCAGGAAATTAACATTCTTCTCTTCAGATACGTTTCAATTAGGTATGTTTGGTAAATACGGAAACACATTTTTGTGAAAGGAGTATGCACGGAATGCCGTTCTACTCTTCGTTGTACCAACTTACGAGGATTGTCCGAAAAGTTGTCTTTGACGAAGCTGAAAATGTCAGCTACATTGCAAGCTCAATTTTGTTCTGACAGTGATTAGTTGAGATGTATCGGTGTATGTCAATGAGTTTTGCTCAACCATCACAACTTTGAATGATATCCTATAATATGATTATTTTTTAAAAGAAACGTATACAGGGTGTCTCACAATATGTTGAGTTCATACTACATGATTTAGTTTTTTAACTATGGTGAATGATCTCGGTTGCCGTTACTACGGCACATCCTTTTTTTTGTCTTTATGTATTTTAAAAAAAGTTTTAAAAAACGAGATAGCGATACTTGTCATACTTGTCAGACAGCTTTTTCGCAGCAATTGTGAAATAAAAAACTGTTTTTTCTTGGCATCAAGAATATTTTACTCAAACAGAGTGCAACCATAATTCATTTCAAGTACAGTCCATTTATCACATCATATCAGCATCACAATAAAGCCCAAGTAGCAAAATTAATGTTTTACGAGACTGAAATATTTTATAAGAATCTTATAATGCCGAACTAAGAAATATTTTATCTATTAGTGAGTTTGACTGCGATATTTTTGAGCTTGTAGAAAAACGTTTTCATAACATTGTCATATAATTGTTTATGCAACACCCGTTATAAAATTTAATCTTCGATTTGGCTTAAATAAGTTTTAAAACTCACAACAGACCGCTTTAAACCCGTTTTAAAAAAGAATTTTGAGTGATTTATCATGATTATATTATGACATTGTTTCTGTATAACACCTTATTTACGTCTATATTGCAATTTTTCAAGTGGATCTGACGACTTTGCACTTTTTGTGATTTTTAGGGGTCTACACCTTACAACAATTTGGGGGTCGAAAAAATTGTTTTGTCCGATTTTCTTACCCTTTCCGTCTAAATCTTATGTCTGATTAAAAATAATAATTTTTCAGAAGCAGCCTGAAATTTCACGTATATAGTATGAATTTTCAAGAGGAACTGATGATATTGCACCTTTTGTGATTTTTAGGGGTTACAACTATTTTGGGGTCAAAAATTTGTTGTTCTCCGATCGACTGAACATGCTAATTCGACTCTCCTGAATCGATTGCCGTCCACAGAATTGCTCTATCTCTAACTGTTCTCGATTTGAATGGTTCAAACCGAGTTGAAAGGATTCTTTATTCGCCAAAAATTCATCTTTTCAAATTTTCGGACTCAATTTCGAAAACTCTGTTATTTCTGTATATGCATACCAAATTTCAAATCGTTTCCTATACGATTGAAGATTTCGAATGCTTTTTATGAAACCTCTACAGTTTCAAATTTTCTACCATTTATTCCCTATTTCGGCTAAATCTTGTGTCTGAACATTACAAATGATAAATTTTCAGAATCAGCCTGTAATTTTACGTATAGGTATGGTGTGAATTTTCAAGTGGGTCTGATGATATTGATGCTTTTTTGTGATATTTTGGGGTCTACCCCTTACGACTATTTTGGTGTTGAACATTTTTTTCTCCGATCAACTTGAATATGCTAATTCCACCATCCTGAATCGATTGGCGTTCGCAGAATTGCTTTATCTCTAACCGTTGTCGATTTGAATGGTTCAAATCGAGTTGAAAGTGTCTTTTCAAATTTTCGGACTCGGTTTCGTAAAACTCCATCATTTTTGTATAAGCACACCAAACTACAAATCGTTTCCTATGAGATTAAAGATTTCGTATGCTTTTTACGGAACATCGGTAATTTCAAAATTTTGACCTTTTATACCCCTTTCCGGGTAATTGGGTATAACCCTCAAATTGTTGTTCAACCGTAGACACGTGTTTCGAGCTTAAGCTCTCTTCAGTACGGTAAAATCAATAATATATATATATATATTATGCATACTGCTAAGAACTTTGCGAAGATTAAAGAAATCACCGTTAATTGAAATACTTGAACAAAAATGAATTAATCAGCGTAGTATAAAGAAAGCGTCTGGAAATTTCAACCAAGTTTTCATGAAATGATAAGCTCTATAAAATTGTTTCAAATATTAAATTCATGTCCTCATTTATAGGTAGACATTTGATTGAAATTTTTTTCATCGATGGAACCATTCATTGTTGAAATGCAAGGAGTCCTCAAAATATTTCAGACACATTCGAAATATCAAGTAAATACCTAATTATGAAATATTATCTCCTTTCATATGAAAAATTAAATTCCATTCGTACATTAAAGCAAAATGTCAACTATCACATGTCAAATATTTGCCAGAAAAATGTTCACTTGTTAATTTCGCGCAGGGTACCCTGGAGGATGATAATTTCCGGAAATTTCTTGTGTTGTCATGACATCTAAACAAAAACCAATTTTTTGATTGGCTAAAATAGAGAGGTGTGAAATTTTCACATATGGTTCCATAGATTTTGTCGGACACTGTACATAAAACAGAGGAATGAATCAGTATTGCCAATAATCATATGGTGTGCTGCTAAAGACCCTCCTTATCTATCAAGTGTCTCCAGTTCGAATAAATGTCCTATTTTGACAAGGCTCATAAAAGTTTTCCCCAAAACATTCGCAAACATCATCCATAAAACAATCGAACCGTGAACGCTTGTCATATGTTTCTTGATTTACTCGCGACGACAATCCGATTTAACGCTCATATTTAGGCGAAAAATACGAAGATATCCATGAAAGTGTAAGTGCGAGACCCTTCCACTTTAGCGTATCGCCCTCTTTTTTTCCTCTCCCTCGTAGGGCACGTGACCATGTCACCCGGCTCATTACATAGTGTATAAATGTATGTTTGATTTCCCCACAACTGCGTATCGTTGTCTTTGTCTGGTTTATTATAGTTCAGGAAAATTCTTTTTTATTTGAAAATATTCGACATCCATTCTTGACTATGATAATAAAATGGTGCCAAAACGAATTTCAAACGCTTATGATAAGAAAAAAGTAACTGGCAAGGACCAGGTGGAGAGTGTTGTTGAGGTTCAAACTTTTGAGAAAAAAAAATATACACAAAAACACTCAAGATGGTGAAATGGGGGATGCAGTTTAGGGGTTGAAAACGTTTTTTTGCAATTTGCGGCGAAGCGTGACCTCTTAATGGAAAATGTTCAAGGGCAAAGTTGTGGATGTTTCAACATAACCTCAAATTAACCGCCAAAATGGCAAAAAAAAACGATTTTTCAGTATTCAAGTGTTTTCTCTAGTATAAATGTTTTATTTCCCATGAAAACTTGTAAGCATATGTTTTTTTTGGTTTCAAATGAGCACGATTTTTTCTCAATTCAGGAGACGGCTAGTTTTCGAATCATGAACATTTTTCGAAAAAAGTACCGTTATCTTCCACGAACAATTGTTCTGGTGTTTTTTTCGGAGGTCTTTAAGTAATAATTTTAATTGTTGAAATGTCTACTTTGAATTTTTCGTTCTCTTTCCGTATTTTGGAACTTTTGGTTCCTACTGGATCATAAAATCAGAAGTATTTATATAATCCTTTCCTTTTTAATTGATAATAATGATTCAAGAAATCGGCGATGACAATAATTTCTTTATTGATTATTTTCTCCTTTTTTTACATGGATATTGCAAAATGGGACAAAATGTATATACAGCATGTTCAAGTAATTGAAAATGTGATGCGTTAACAGGTGTTATTCATAAACTATATAATCATTATAAAGCACTTAAAACACTCATTCAAAACGGTTTTAAATCGGTCTTATAATGCGTTTTAAAACTATTTTAAGCCAAAAGCAAGCTTCAATTTCATAATGCGATTTGTATAAATATTTATACGACAATGTTATAAAAACATTTTTCTACAAACGCAGTCAAACTTACTAAGAAATAAAATACTCCTTGATTCGGCATTATAATATATGTCAGTTCCATAAAGCAATGATTTTGCTACTTGGGTAGTACATAGGATATTGGTAAACTACATCCAAATTTTCAGGTATTTATAAATCCAAATACCGCAATAATAAACATTTAATTGAAACCATGTTTTGCAAAAAAAATAAGGAAATCAATGAGTTTCTCGAAAACCGCTTTGGATGTGTATAGAGAAGTATCATGCAAAAATAATTGGAATGTAATAGCAAAGCGAAAATGCAATAATGTACAGGAGTTCTTTTTCAAAATATCATAGTTATTGCTACTTTTTAATATAAGCGGCAACGCCGCAGCATATCATCGATTATTTTAGATTGATAGAGAAGAACTAATAGCCGAAGAAACCAAATTTTCAATATAATGCTCCGTTCTCTAGAAATGTCTAATATACCATCGTGTTTGGAACACCCTGTATAATACTTATTGTACTGGACTACGAAGGAGTCGCCTATATTTTGTTGTCTTCAAAATGAAATTGGACTGTGCTTTGCCACTCTACTTTAAAAAAATGCTGTTGTATATTAGGATGCTCATTTTTTCTTTTTTTTTTCTTTGGTGTCTTGGCATCGACTGCTATGGTCATTAGCCACGTGTTCTGGATAGGCCTTGTTACTAACTCCATGCGCCACCTTAGGAGCAGCACTGTTAATTGGAACGCAACAGTGAATCGTGCAGGACTCACCCCAGTCGTGCCACGAGATTTTAATAATTTAATAGGTCAAATTAAATTAAAAAATCCCAGCCGCAACTGGGGCTCGAACTCCGGACCTTTCGACTCAAAGTCGGACGCTCTAACCACTGCGCCACGCCCCGACAGGGATGCTTATTAAAATTAATGTTATTATTATCTTTATGAATCATTTATGTTTGAAATTATTATCAATGGAAACTGTCATGTGAGTGATTTATAGATATTCCTAGACAATGCCAACTAACCCAATTTTTAAGGTTGTCTGGACTATTGTCAGTGGAGCTGCAGCCAATGAATGGGAGGGTACAATACGCTCGGTACGGTTGCAGCTTTTATTGATCAATGGGGCTTAGGTAGGATTATGCTAGTTTTCGGCTGTATGCGGACGATAACACTAATGGTTATCCACTAGGATAAATTATTGTTTTTAATATTCTGAAATTCCGGACCCCAGATTTTAGTTGGGGTAGGATTTGGGACATTAGTTCGCAAAGCCGTTTGTAATAGACAAAGTATTTTTTCAGTGTGAGTATTGATTGATAGTAGATGATATTCATTATTTCGAAACTATGTCTCAATGGATCCAAATATCAGTAAAAATAATTCTTGTAACCAACGAACTATAAAATACCAAAAATAACAAATGAACCAGGTACCAAAAATATCAATGAAAATATTTAAAAATTAGCAACCGTTATTAATATATCATTCGAAACTGGAATCCTTCCAGACTTCTTAAAAACATCTGTTTATCCCGGAAGTAATGTGGAAAATTCTTCAAACTTTCACTCAATTTCTCTCATCCTCACGCAAAAATTATTGAAACACTTCTTATTTTTCGAAATTTTTAGGGCTCTACCCCTTACAACTTTTTTCGAGAATTTGTTTTTCTTGAAATTTTCAGTATATACTAATTTGACCATTCTGAATCGATTGGCTCTATCTCTAACTATTCTAGAATTGAAAGGTTTTATTTTTTCAGCAATTTTTGTTTTAGATTTTCGTACTCAGTTTCATAAAATTCAATCCTACCGATTCAATTAGGGATTTCATGGGCTTTTTATGGAAACTGCAATTTCAAACTTTAATACTTTTATTCCCTTTTCTGGCTGGTTCTCATCTCTGAGCATATGCAAATAATACATTTTCGGAATGAGCATTAAATTTTACGTTAATAGTGCGAAATTCAAATATATCTACCGATTTTGTATTTTTCGTGATTTTTAGGGGTCCATCTCATACAACTATATTCGAGATTTTTTTTCTCGATCAACTTGAAACTTATGACAATTTTGAATCGATTGTTGTTCGCAGAATTGCTCTATCTCTAACCGTTCTTGAGTTGAATAGATCAAATCGAATTGAAAGGGGTTTTTTCCCGAAATTATTTTTGCCGATTTTGTAATTCTAGTGATTTTTAGGGGTCTACCCCTTACAACTTTTTTGACTATTTTTTTTCCTTCGACTAGCTTTGAAATTTCAGAACATACTAATTCAACGATTCTGAAATGGTGTTTGCAAACTTGCTCCATCTCTAATCGTTCTCGAGTTGAATAGTTCAAATCGAGTTAAAAGGGGTGTTTCCAGCCATTTGTTTTTGATTTTTGTTTCGTGATTCTGAATCAGCTCGCTGAAATACATTCGTGTCGTTTAAATTTTTTGAAAAATGGAACAGAAAAAGTTTCTTTTTATAATTTTAATTATTGCGTTACTACACTGAGCTGAGATAATTTCCAAATCCCTAAAATATATTTGTTTTTGAATTCAAACACTATTTCACTCCGAAATTATTGATTTTGTAGATGACTTTATTTTTTTCGAGGAAAACATCTGTTAGTTCTTGTCCGAAAATCATTTTTGTTTCGTGATTCAGAGTCAAAAAATGAAAAGTGGTTAATTCAACATTTTTCTCTGTTGGTATTTTTTGAGTCAAACTCAGAGTATTTACTGAATCGACCATTCTGAATCGATTGGCATTCGCAGAATTGCTCTATCTTTGACCTTTCTCGAATTGAAAAGTTCAAATCAAGTTGAAATGTTTTTTTCATTTTAAGTAGGTGATTTCAAATATTTTAGACACAAATGATACCATTAAAAAATTTTCGCAAGTGGTTCATCTTTCTCTGTTTTCTTTTGAACAATTTTTCGGAGTTTCTCATCTGCAATTCAAAAAAAGGACAGCTATAACAATATAAACAGCTATAAACATCCTGGATGATTTTTATTGGCTATTATCCTTTAATACAAATTAAACTGAAATATCCACTATTTTCTTGCCACCTCAGTTCACACTCGTAGATTAGAGTACATTTTTAATGGCAGAAGATCACTCTTCTAATTTAAATTGTTATTCAAAATTATGTTCATCATTTTGTATCTTTTATTTGTTTCAAAACTATTATTTGGATGAAAAAAAAAACAGCGGTCCAAAAAGTTGAGGAATAAGGAATTTCGAATACATATTTTTTAATTCACACAATTCCACTCCATAAAAAATTTCTGGCATTAAATATGATTATACTGAAAAAATATCTTTCTACATTAACTCGGATTTGAGGAGAAAATTAATTCAATTTTACTTCCGACTTTACTATTCAGGAGTGATATCTCTTAATGGTTCAGAACCAAAGGGATATCGACCTTCATCCATCTGTTAACTAGCTGAAACATATTTTTTATATAGTTTAGAAAATAGACTCATACGCCTAAGCCTTGCCTACCAAAATGTGGTCATGGCTACCTTTAATTTAATTAATCTTAATTATTTTTCTTTCTGTGCCTCACCCATTTGTTAACCAAACGAATTTTTATTTTAAAAGATAGCTTATAACATAAAGAATATTGGTGGATTTCAGCAGTCATAAGACATAAGTTTTAAGTCATAAGGAAGAATATTCGTCAATGATTGGTTGGAATACACGGACCAACCAATCATTGACGAATATTCTTCCTTATGACTTAAAATTTATGGCTTATGACTGCTGCATAAATCCACCATTAGTCTAGATAGTATTGGCTACTCATTTCTGATTATGACGACCTGGCAACCAGGTATGAAAAGTTAAGTAAGTATAGTCATCTGATCTGTTAACTAATTCAGGTTTAATTCAAGTTTATTCAAGTAATATATTTGTATAACAATTTTAATGGTAGTATGCTTAACGAATTTAAACGAATTTAAATACATTTATATTCTCAATCCCATATGTGAGGGTTCACCTAAGCAAGTCTGCTTGTGATGTGCTACCATACAGCAGTTGAGATGGATTATCTTTATTGTTATCAACTAGAAATATTTATAGGTTTTGAAAATTTTGGTTATCCTTTCATTTTATATTATTTGTGTCGGAGAGAAGTTTTGCAAGGAATTGTGGAGAAAAATAATTAATGGAAAAGAGAGATGACGAAGAAAACGGTATTGCAAGTCGAAAAATGTGGGCTTATTTAGGATATATTCTTTGATTTTGTATTTTTTTTATGTTGGATATTTCCCTCAGTTGAAGTGGTAGTAAATTATAGAATTTTGGTCCATAATAAAAAACGTACCTTTGTGTGTGAGTCTTCTTGAAAAGTTATGTGTCCAGTTTTCGGTTTAACGAATTCCTAGTAATTCTAGATATATCCGACAGGATTGTTTCGGTATTTTCAAAAGTCCTTAGAAGGCATTGTTGAACATATAAGTTTGAATACTCATGTATCTACATAAATTTGTTGTGTGGAGAATAAACGATCTTTATGTAATATTATTTTTAGTATAGTATTTTGCGATGTTTGCAGACTTTTTATAACATTGTTGAAACATCCACTCCATACAATAAGGCAATAACGCAGGCTTGATTCTACTAGTTCTTTATATACTAGTAATATATTTTTTTTATACAAAATGTCCCTAAGGGTGTAGAATTTAGCTGTCATGAGTCTCATTCTTTTGATTACTACTGAAACCTGTTCATCCCATCTCATATGTTGGTCCAATATAACTCCCAAATATTTCAAGGAATATGTTTTTTCTACTTTAGGACATATACAGTTTTGGTGCTCACAGTTAGTTTTATGAATTTTCAGGATTTTGTTTGGTTGATCTTCAGAAGTGAGAGAAAAAGTGATATATTTGCTTTTGTTTACATTTAAACTGAGTTTATTATGGTTTAACCAATCTTGAATTCTAGAGAGCTTCATTTCAGCTTTATTGTGGACTTCATTCCAATTGTCTTCCTTGAAAATGATGGCAGTGTCATCGGCATATGAAATGAGATGACCATTCAAGTTATTCACATAACAAATATCATTTATGTATACAAGGAACAATATTGGCCCCAAATCTGTGCCTTGAGGAACTCCCGTGGTTATTTCGAGTGGCTCGCTAAGGACATCATCAATTTTAAACTTTTGTGTTCTCTGTGATAAGTAACTCTGCAAAAGTTTTAATGCTGTGCCGCGGATACCGTTGTTATATAATTTGTCCAGAAGTATGTCATGGGAAACCGTGTCGAAGGCTTTAGCGAGATCTGGAAAAACAGCCATGTATTTCTTTGATTCATCCAGTGAGCTCACAATGTTTTTAGTTAAGTATAAAACGGCTTTTTCTGTATTTGAATTTTTACTCACCTGCGTGCCAGATAGCCATGATCAGAAATGATTAGGCAATGTTACCTAGGCATATTCTTTATATTATAAACTATCGGTTTAATCAAAATTCGTTTGGTTAAAAGTGGGTGAAATACTTACAGGAAAAAAAATTAAAATCAATTGAATTAAAGATAGCCATGACCACATTTTCATACGCAAGACTTTCTAGGCGCATTGGTCTATTTAAGAAACCTCATAAAAAGTATGTTTCATCCAGTTATCAATAGGTGAAGCTCGATCTCTCTCCGGCTCTTGGACTGTAAGGAGCTGTACCGATAAATCGATAAATGTTTTTTAAAAAGAATTTTGACGAAGCCTGTGTACATATTTATAATTAAATGGCTTCAGTTCACCTGTTTTTGAATTTATACAGGGTGTTTCTTAAACACGTGTAGAAAATTCAGGAGCGTGTTGCTGACATCAAAGTAAGAAGAAAAGTTCCTATAAACATATGTCCACAAGTTATTCTTTTCTAAGATATAGAGTGTCAAAGTTGAATGCTTATTTTTATATTTGTGAATTATTTCAAAATAATTTTGATATTTGGGTAAAGTTTCGTATTTGGGAATATTCACAATTTGGTTTGTGTAAGAAATATATTGCTGGTAGAGGTCACTGCAAGCAACTGTTTTCGAGTTATTGAGATTTGAAATAATCGATGCAAGTGATTTTGAATGACAAGATTTTTTAATTTGAAATAAATTCAATTAGAAATTAGTTTTTTCACAATTAACATAACATTTGATTTTGTCATTGAAAAATCATCCCAGATACCAAACTTTACTCGAATATCACAAATATTTTGGAATCTATTCACAAAAAACAAATATAAGAATTAAACTTCGACACTCTGTATCTTAGAAAGGAATAACTTGCAGACATGTGTTTATGGGAACTTTTTTTATTATTTCGACGTCAGCAAGATGCTCTTAAATTTTCTACACGTACTTAAGAAACACCGTGTAATTGTGAAAATTAAAGATAATTATATATTATTTAGCACCAAACCATTTTGAAACATTTTCATTCATGTCGTTGGAAAAATTCACCCCCCCCCCTTTATGAAGTTTTATTTTTCAGATATCATTTGGAAAGCACTTTACTGAAGCTCATTCGATTCCTCAAGCTAACCCCCAGTCCTGCATTTTCCGTAAGATCGTAATAGCGGCTTTTGTTGAAAGACCCGCCGTGGTTTTTCACCGGCGTGTTTCCCAGAAATACAATATCGTTTGCTTATATCGCATACATATTTTTCTTTTTATACGGCGAAGACTCCAGCCGGACGACAATGGGAAACGTCTTTCCTCTGATAACCCCGGAGTTGGACCGCTGCCGGAACAAATTGAATTTCACTCCGTTCTCGTAGCTCCTTTTGTCATTACTTTTGTATAATATTACCCTGCGTTAGCAGTGCATAGAAACGCAAAGACTATTGTTTCTAACATATGTCCGTTCTGATGTATATAGAACCGAGTAGCGGACCGGGATGAAATTAGACACGCTACGATGTGTTTCGTACATGTTATGGCGTTTTCGGGATATTGATCCCTCGCCTGTGAAAGGGACGTCATGTTGTTGATTAGATTGTTTTGTCACGATCTTTCGTGTGTGTTGATATTTAGGAAGTAACATGATTACATGCAATGACAATGACGAGAAAAATGTTATCGTTGATTGTTGTGAAAGGTGTCAGGACTAACGAAGAAAAAGTTTCTAACGCCGGGTGGAGAGTGGCTTGCTCATTTGGAGTGGGACACAATATTGAATGTGGATAATACCTTCTGTGCTGAAAAATCCACACCCACCATCCCATGTTGTCATACAACTTGAAAGTCCGACTGGCTAAGTACTTGGCTAAGTACTTGGCTAAGTACTGCCCCACTCCTGATCCAGATGCGTCCGCTGCCACCAAAAATGGCTGAGTAAAATCTGGAAAAATCAGCACCATGTCTGAGGTTGACGTATCTTTCAGGGTCTGGATGGCTTCCAGCACCGCAGGTGTCAACTCGAATTTCACCTCGTTCTTCGTCAAATTTGTTAGAGGGGCAACCAGCTCAGCAGCATTTGGTATGAACCTCCTATACCAGTTTACCAGTCCCAGAAATGACCTCACTGCTCTTACATTCTCCGGTAACGGGAATTGGTGTATCGTCTCTATTTTCTCGGGGTCTGGGAATTCCCCATCTTGTGTGATCACATGACCTAAGTATTTCACTTTCTTTTTGCATTTGCTTGGCTTCAGTTTCACATTAACTTCCCTCATTCGTTCAAAAACTTTTCGTAGCCTATCAATGTGGTCTTTCGCACCGGTCGAGTTAAAAATGATGATGTCATGCAGGTAGCATGGAGGTAAGTAACACGCTTTATCGCCAATCGGTATCGTTCGGCGTCGCGCGATCCTGGTATTTTTGAATCTTGAATGTAGCACTCGGGTTGGGCGTCCGTTGGACGCTATCGAGTGGAACTTATCGCATAACTTGAATTTTTACGATGATTCTTTACAATGCATAATAAGGGGAATAATCCTAGTAAATGGATTTATACTATTCAATGCTTAATTTTTACTTTACAAGAATTGAAAAACGTTGAATAATAAAACTACTACCTATTTTATGTTCCCGATTGCGGATCGATTTATAAGAGATACCTGAGTAATTGAACAGAAATAAAACAACTTATGGACCTACTTCAAAAAAGGAGGAGGTTCTCAATTTTTCTGTATGTATTTTTTGGTATGTTCGGCGATTATTTCGTGGTAAAAAAGTTAAAACGGGGGTTTGTCTATCTTTCGAACGGTTTTAGTCCACTCTCATTAATAACGAATACAGAAAGTTTATGTAAACGTCAGTATATGATAAAAAAATTTCAAAGTCAGGATTGCCAATTTGGAACTGTCACTGTATATATATATATATATATATATATATATATATATATATATATATATATATATATATATAAGAAAAAGAAACTTGCTTCTATCGGGGATTCGGTCTGGGAAAAGAAGTATACTCTTTTTTGCTACCCGAGCTTTCGCAAATTTTTATTTGCTTTATCGAGGGCTACAATATAATTATACGAATACATGTATAAAGTTAAAAAAGGTATAACATACTGTGCAATGTGAGGTTTTCTTCGATGTTGAAAGTACATAATTAAAATGGAAAAATAGAAAACGAAAAACTTGACACGAAAATTTTTTTTTGAAGGACTGATCATTTGTTTGTTGATGTCAAATAATGTGAGGACTATACAGAGTAGTAAGTTTCAGGTTTAATATCTGGTGTATGATTATGTGGTAAAATAATGTAAGAGTAAATTTTGCTAAGATTATCAATGTCAGTTTTTTTGTTCATATTATCAGTTTGTAAACTTATTTCAGCCATTTCCAAAAAAAGTCTTTATTCCATTTTCTTTACAAACAAAAAAGTTATAGATGCGAGCCACCTTCCGCGGTAAAAACATAAAAAAAAATGTTATGTACGAGTTTTACACTATACTTTTCCGACGACTGACATGAATAACAAAATACTACGAGATTTTAATAAATAAAATAAATTTCACGTAACTGCCATTATAAGTACCTACTAACATATTTTTTTAGTAAAACCTAATTTTGTGATGAAATACCTAGTTCTGTGATTAAGTGTGCTTTATTTAAAAAGAAATGTTTCGACTAACATTTTTGTTTATTTTTCAACATTCTCCAAAAACTGAATAAAATAATACATGTTTGAAAGTTGAGTTTTAAGTTATACAAAATACTGAGACTTCTATGAAGAATAACATTTTCTGAGAAAAATACCATTTTTTCATATTTCAGTCCAGACACAATAATAGGTATAATAATAATAATAATAATATATGTTTATTCAGTTCAAACAATACAATAAATATATCAGGCAGTGTGGGTACAATAATGAACTTAACTAAACAAACAGAATAGGTAGGGTAACATTAGACATATAAGAATATATATATATATATATATATATATATATATATATATATATATATATATATATATATATATATATATATATATATATATATAAATATATATATATATATATAACAGGAAGTTACTTATGACATCTACAGTCACTAGTTGGAACTTAATTTGACACGAACCGAGGAATCCAAAAGTAGAGGTTTGTCCACAAATTGACAGGCAGCCAAAAATTCCAAGGTTCAATCAAGTTTCTAATACGTTATGAGGAACGCAAGCAGGAAGTAAGTGAAAATAGAGTATATTTCGTTTTAATTCCGAGAGTTCTAACCTTTGACAGCTGTTTCGTGCTAACGCACTCATCAGAAAGGATTTATGGAGCTCTCGAAATCAAAACGAATCCACTCAAGAATTAATACCGTGAAGGCAAGATAACAGGAAGTTACTTATGACATCTACAGTCACTAGTTGAAACTTAATTTGACACGAACCGAGGAATCCAAAAGTAGAGGTTTGTCTACAAATTGACAGGCAGCCAACTATTTGTTGTTCTGACCAACCCAAGGTTCAATCAAGTTTCTAATACGTTATGAGGAACGCAAGCAGGAAGTAAAACGAAATATACTATATTTTCACTTACTTCCTGCTTGCGTTCCTCATAACGTATTAGAAACTTGATTGAACCTTGGGTTGGTCAGAACAACAAATTGTTGGCTGCCTGTCAATTTGTGGACAAACCTCTACTTTTGGATTCCTCGGTTCGTGTCAAATTAAGTTTCAACTAGTGACTGTAGATGTCATAAGTAACTTCCTGTTATAACTGTCTTGCCTTCACGGTATTAATTCTTGAGTGGATTCGTTTTGATTTCGAGAGCTCCATAAATCCTTTCTGATGAGTGCGTTAGCACGAAACAGCTGTCAAAGGTTAGAACTCTCGGAATTAAAACGAAATATACTCTATTTTCACTTATATATACAGGGTGTCAATTTGAAAACTTCCCACCCTTAATATCTTCCTTCCAGTAAACAATATGAGTAATCGAAAAAACAGGTCAATTTTATTGTCAAGGGGGACACTTTCACGGACTATTTGTAGCCCTCGTGGTTCAACCCCCTAGGAGGGGTAGATGTTACCCTTAGAATTTTAAATGGGAAGGGGGGTCAAGTGGCACATCATTTTGATGGGCGTTCAATTCTTGTTCCAATGGTACCCTGACTTATTACTTTGTGATGAGCATTTTCCGAAAAATTGCGTTCTAAACTAACAGAAGTAATTATTAGAACGCCTATACTGAGATGCATTATTGTATTGACTCCCTTTAATAAAAATGGTTAGAAGAGTAGGTGGCACCGCTCCAACCCTTGAATGACAGGAATAAATTTATTACGCATGGGATTTTTTATTTGGTGGTTATTTTCCTTCTACACAATAAAATTTAATTTGCGAGAAAGACATTTCCAACATAAAATCTACTTACGCTTATCTTATTAGCTGTTCGAAATGTTGTCCATTTTGCTCTAAACAGTAATACAGTCTGTTTTCGAACTCCCCTCTAACATTACGGAAAACTTCACTAGGAATTGACCGGCATGCTGCTGTAATTCGTCTTTTAAGTTCGTCAATATCAGAAGGTTGTGTTTTATAAACAACGGATTTAAGATGCTCCCAAAGAAAGAAATCTATGGGTGTTAAATCCGGTGATCTCGGAGGCCATTCAACTGCTCCCCTTCTGCCAATCCATCTACCCGGAAATCTCTCGTTTAACCACTGTCGGACGGGAAGAAAATAATGAGGTGGAGCACCGTCCTGCTGGAAATGTAAAAGATCCTCCTGCAAAAGTTCATTACCTTCTGCATCAATTTGAGTTTCTAGCTCGTGAGTTATAAGAGGATCGATAGTCTCTTCAAGCATATCAAGGTACAGATTGCCAGTCAAGTTTTCTTCCAGAAATAATGGACCAAGAATGGCATTTCCAAGAATACCAGCCCAAACATTAACATTGCCATTCAGAAAAAATGAACACTCATCGCTGAAACAGATGTTTAACAGAAGATTAGGGATGGTATTGACTCGATGAGACATGATTTCACAAAACTCTATTCTTCTATCATAATCATCCTCGTGGAGCTCTTGAAGAATCTGCATTTTATATGGATGAAATTGATGCATTTTCAATGCTTTTCTTATAGTCTCGCGTGACATTCCCGTCTGTTCTGATACTGATCGTAAGGAGCTCGTGGGCTCTGCAGCAAATGTTCCCAAAACTTCAATTTGAGCTGCTTCATTTAGTACTCTGGGGTTATTTCTTTTTTTATTTGTCACTGAACCAGTTTCGTAAAACTTATTCACCAAATCAAGCACATACCGGTGACTTACATTACAATTTGGATGTCTTTCGTGCGCACTTTCTAACTTCGCCATAAATTACAATCATTTTAATTCTGTCTTGAAGAATGTAAACCATTTTTACACTTTTATACACTTATTAAAGTAATTCCTAAACAGCCCAACAGGTACAACGGTATTCACAATACTACCACATAGTTCAAATTTGCTAACCAATTTTTTGCCGGAAAACAGAAACTTTTTACAGCTGAAGTAGCAAAAAAGGAAGGCTATCTGTACAATTTCTGCGATGACACTTAAAAATTCAGCATTTAATAAACACAACTTCACTACCATCTACGTTTTACTATTAGACTACTTTTTTATGTAAAGTGTTTGGAGCTAATGGCTAATGTTACCCCTAATGAAGGGTTGGTACGGTACCACCTAATATTCTAACCAGTTCTGGCCAAACCATGCATCTCAGTATAGGCGTTCTAATAATTACTTCTGTTAGTTTAGAACGCAATTTTTCGGAAAATGCTCATCACAAAATAATAAGTCAGGGTACCATTGGAACAAGAATTGAACGCCCATCAAAATGATGTGCCACTTGACCCCCCTTCCCATTTAAAATTCTAAGGGTAACATCTACCCCTCCTAGGAGGTTGAACCACGAGGGCTACAAATAGTCCTTGATAGTGTCCCCCTTGACAATAAAATTGACCTGTTTTTTCGATTACTCATATTGTTTATTGGAAGGAAGATATTAAGGGTGGGAAGTTTTCAAATTGACACCCTGTATATATATATATATATATATATATATATATATATATATATATATATATATATACATATAATTTGGTCAGTACACCCCATTAAGACCGTCAAGGTTGAGCATGGGGTGCAGTGACCAATAAAGCGTTATATTTATGAAATTGCATTATGTTTTGATTTTTTTTTGTAATATTCATATTTATTGTGTATATGTGTTTTTTATGTTAGCATATTTTTGTTATTCAGAATTCAAGAATTTTTTCAATATTTTCCGCATCAAGATTTTTTATGTATCTTTTAAATATGGTTTTAGGGATAGCGAGTTCAAACTTCTTATATACGTTTTATATACATTTCGGGAAGAAAGTTAAATAAACGTGGTGCCATAAATTGAAAATACCTGGTTCCTATAGTTTTTTTAGCAGCATTTATTTGTATAAAGTCTTTAGACCTATTTCTGGTTTGGTGATGGTGATTTTTAAATAGGTAGATTACCAAACTAAAGATATACAGTTGCCTCAGACTCATTATATTTGCTTCTTTAAACAGAAACTCTGTGCTATAATTCATATTTGTGAAGTGGATAGCTTTTAATATTTTTTTCTGTAGTATTTCAATCTGTTTCAAGTGACTAGGCATTGTACCTCCCCAGCTAATAATTCCGTATCTTAGACGAGATTCCACAAGTGCATAGTATGCTATCTTGAGATTTGGTAAATACAATATTTTTCTCAATTGTTTGAATTTATATAATAAAAATCTTAACGTCTTTGCAACGTCCGACAAGTGTGAAGTCCATCTTAGGTGAGAATCAAGTTTAAGCCCAAGATATTTTATTTCGTTTTTAAGGCAGATATCTATGTTCTTGACAGTTATTGTTTTAAAAGTGGGTAAATAATTTTTGTAGCTAGTAAAAGGGACTATGTATTTTTTTTTATGGTTAACTGTTAATATCTTATGACTCAAAATGTCAAATATATTTTTTAAATCATCTTCAATTTTATTTTTCAAGTCTTCCCATGTTTTATCATTGTATATTACGGCTGTGTCGTCAGCAAAACCAATTAGTGTACCAGTAGAGTTGTAGGTGAATATATCATTTATATACAAGTTAAATAATATTGGCCCTAAGACAGTTCCTTGAGGCACTCCAACCGACACCGATTTTTCAGTACTAAGTTCCCCCTCTATTATTAACACCTGTTTTCTATGTGACAAGTAACTTTCAAAGAATTTATGTGGTAACCCTCGTATACCAGCGTCTTCCAAGACATCCAACAACTGTGAATGATTCACAGTGTCGAACGCTTTCGCCAAGTCAAGAAATGCTACTGCTATTGGTTCGGCTATATCAACGGACTTATAGACTGAGGAAATCAAGCACTGAAGGGCGTCATCAGTCGAGAGTCCCTCTTGGAAACCGAATTGCCGCTCCGAAATGAGACTATATTTATCCATAAATTTTGTAAGCCTACTCTTCACTGTCTTCTCCATTAATTTTGATAAGGATGGTATTAAGGATATTGGTCTGTAGTTACACAGATTTTCTTTTTTGTCTTTTTTATATATTGGAGAAACTAGAGCTGTTTTAAAGTGCGAAGGACATACTCCACTAGTGAAAATTAAATTTATTAGACTAGCAATAGGTTTACATAATTGAATTTCTAATTTTTTAAATATTTCGGCTCTTAAATTATCTATATTCTGTGATATTGAAATATTTATTTGATAGATATGTTTGTTTCAGCAAACCTTCTATTATTACTTTTTCTAATAATAATATTGAACCGTATTCATACCTTCTACAAAAAAATACTTTCAAACGTGTTCCACGAATGAAAATGTTGATTCAATGTAATTGCGTAGACACATGAAAGCAAATATATTCTTCATATAAGCTTGACAAAAGACAAAACTTCGCAGCAACTCCTGCCTGTAGTATTATCAGTGTCGTTCGCGTTTTCATTTCACTATTTCACTTTACATATATTTATTGCTTTAATAAAGTTGAAAATTATCCTCAGTGGAAGAGCGAAGCAGCAGACGAAACGACACCCGCATTTATTCCAGGCCAAGTTTACTCCTATTTTTCCTTAATTCGAGGAAAATTCAACTTGGAAACAAGAGCGAAAAGGGATGGGGATCGGCGTTGCTTCCTTCTCTGACGATAATAATACCTAATTCAAATTCAATTTCAAAAATTTTGTTTATTGCCTATTAGATAATATTAACAATTTTGGTACGTCATTAAAACGATCATATTCTTCTTTCTTGTATGTCGAGGAGGGAAGAGAAATATTGAGTCCGTGGTGGAGAATGAGAATCTACTGGAACTACTCGTTTCCGAACCTCAGGCAAATACAGGCCAATAAGCCTGATGTAGTCCTCTTCCGTAAAAGTAAGACTATTTTAAATTGTGTTCGTTGTTGCCAATCTGCCAATGAAAAATGCCTTTGATTTTGTAGCATTAGTAGAATGGCAAAAACCCCCGTAAATCTAGCGGAACCAATTTTTTTTTAGATCATAATTTTAGGCTATTTTTAGGCTAATTTATTACCCATTCCCAAATATTTTGCTTTTCAATTGTGAGAGATATCGCGGGTTCTGCTATCTTATTGTTAAGCTGGCAGAACCAAACCTCCAAACGAATGATTATAAAAAGTATAATCACACCATAATTTTAGGCTCACGTTTGAAGCCATCGCCGATTTTTTTGGAATGCGTTTTTGAGAAAAAAATCCTTATTTCTGCTAGCTTTACCGTTAAGCTAACAGAACCCAACCATAAAAAAGCAGCTCAGAACAAATCCAGTAGGACAATAATTTTAGGCTCTAGTCAGGCTAATTTATTACTCAATTATATATATTTTTGCTCTTAATTTGGAGGAGAAATCGGAGGCTGTGTTAGCTCAACACTGAGCTGACAGTACCAAAAGGCTCACCGAATCGTTATGAAAAATCTGATCACGTCCTAATGTTATGCTACTTTTAGGCTCACGTTTGAAAAGATCTCTGATTTTTTTGGAATGCGTTTTTTTCTTAAATCCTGGGATCTGCTAGCTTTACCGTTAAGCTAACAAAACCCAACCATAAAACAGCAACTGAGAACAAATTCAGTTGGACAATAAATTATGGTGTGATCACATTTTTTATAACAAATCTGATTTCAAATCTGAAGCTGGACTAACAATATTACTGAACCTGTAGTTCAAATGTGCGCAAGAAGATCTATAGATTGTATTTTTAAAATTTTGGTTTCGTTGAAAATGTTTCGTTGGTTTGAAGCCTGACTGGCACTTTAGTTATTATGTTATTAATATCTGAGTGTTTCTTCATTTGACATTTCAAATTTTTTTCAAAAGCTTTCGTAATCGTACAGGGCTACCAGTCGGTCCCTTTTTAAGGGTTTAGTCCTTTTTTAGAGCTCGGTTCTTTTTATTACGTTTTTTTGTAAAATGTCCCTTTTAGTCCCTTTTTTCGTTGGTCACAATTGATGAGGTTTAGTTCTGGGCTGAATAAGATGTGCTACGTCATAATCCGCACAACTATATTATCAAAGTATCCAGGAATGTGCATGTAAACAAGTACTGGGTGCAATTTTTTTATATAAGAAAGGCCAGTCTTATTGAAAATAACTTTTAAGTAACTACGTTTTCGTCCATGAAGCAAATTTCTTAACTTAAAAAGGGTCATAACCTTAGCTATCTAAGTTGCTAGTAATTGAATCACTAATTATTTTAATGAAGTGAAAAGCAAGCAAATGCTGGCTGCGATGCATTTTATGAATTACCAGAAAAAAGAGACACCCTCCTCCTCCTCGGGCGTGTCTCTTTCTTCTGGCTTCTTAACGAATTCCTTAACGTACACAACCTAACCTAACTTAGCTTCCCAAGATGCTGGTAACTCGATCACTAATCAGTATGAAAAGGTGAAATCAAAGCAGATGCCGGCTGCGCTCGCATTTTATGAATTGCGAGAAAAAAGAGACGTGTCTCTTTCTTCTGGCTGCCCTTCGAATTTCTTAACGTAAAGAAAGGGACATAACCTATGCCATCACATGAAATACAGTCCGTAGTTATTTTCATTCATAACAGAATATAACTACGGAGTGTCTTTCATGTGATGGCACAGTCGGTTTTCTACTACTATTTATTTAGGAAAAGATGCTCTTTTGATTGGCCTATAATTCGATCACTGATTAGTATGTTACGGTGAAATCAAAGCAAATGCTCGCTACGCTCGCAATTTACCAGAAAAAAAAAAGAATCCATCAAACATCAGCGAAATAATTATTACAGATAAATATAAATTTACAGCAGATTGTCAAGAATTTCTATTACATGATTCTGACTTAGGTAATAACAGGATGTTCATTTTTGGAATCAATAATAATCTGAAGATATTATAGAATCATCATCACACTGGTTTATGGCTGGTACATTCAAAATGGCCCCTGTTCTGTTCTATCAACTATACACAGAGAGAAATAAATGTATGTTTTCTACACAATTGTGAATAATTTCAGCACAATTTGTTTCTAAAAAGTTGACAGCACCAATTTGTACATTTTTCTTCTATAATATTGTATTAGAGATATTGTGTATAAACGATACACTTCAGTGTTGTATTATTCTAAATAGTTTTGTTTTAATTTTATACACAAAATATACAAAATTAATCGGTATGTTGTGCGACGAATGTCAACAACTTGTGTACTGTTTACGCATAAATTGTAATGAATGGCAATAATTTGTGTACCTAGTTTGTACAAATTGTGTAGGTATTTTAAATATAGGATGTACCAAATGTCACAAAATTGTGTACTCCCCATACATGAATTGTGTAGGTATATTGTACATATTTGTGTACAAAGCAAGGCCAATTTTTATAGGTACCATTTATAATTTTAAGAAAGGATACACTTGAGGCACATAATATCCAAACGGAATAAGATAGGAATAAGCATCAGTTTTAACCTGCTCGCTTCTTCATATCTTATTCTCTTCAGAAATTATAAGCTTCATTTTCCAGAAAGTTGAAATAAAATTAAATGTCATTCAAATAATGTTTATTTCATCACAAATAACTGATAACAAAAATAACTGAACTATAAACTCTTATTACAAATAACATAACAGAAACACAAAATACCAAACTGAACATAAATGAACCATATATTTTGTTTTTTTGTAACACGTTGAATAATAATCAAACTATATTTATTCAAGTAGGAAGTAGGTACGAGGATGCACCTTTCAAACCGTTAAAAATAATGAAAATGAGTCAGTTTGTAGGTTTCATGTTATAACAAAAAATAATAGCAATACCAACCTTCAAATATTAGTATCAGTTTGCAAATATTCTAACACTTCCATTTGACACAAAACCACATACACATGAGCTAATAATAAAAATAATAGGTAAGTACACTTAACGAGCTTCGCCTTTCGATCAGCATTAAACAATCAAACAATGATGGACTAGACATTTGGAGTGCCGCGCATGCGTATTTAGATGGGTGAGATGACGCCTTGGTCAAGTTGTGGCAAATTACACAATTGTGTTGAATTAGTATACAATTTGTGCATATCAAATAGAAAGTGCACAACAGGTGTAAGATGAGTTCAATGCGTTGTAGATGTTTTCCATATAAATTGTGTTATAGTAGATGTGCATATTTTTGTGTATTTTTAGACAATTTGGAAGTGCATGAATACTATACAAATTGACTTGCACACATATTTATTGAATTTCACAAAACGCGTGTTATGAAAAAATGGACAATTGTGTAAAATATCTACACAAATGTGTCTTATACAACGTTGTGCATGAACCTGTTGCAGTATTTTCTCTCTGTGTACACCGTTGATGCATTAGTAAATTCAGGACAATTACCCCCTGGACAAAACCCCCTAAACTTATACCGGCGGGTTTTTTGAACCGGAGAAGCAGGCGAGGCCATTAGTGATTGATCTTAAGAAAAGAAGAAAATGAAAAGTGTGATATCTATAACAAAATGTTTTAAGAGGCAACTAGAAGGCTCAGAAATGTGCAAAAATATGATCTATGGCCCAGTTAATGTTTGAGGGGATAAGTGCCAGTCATAACAGAAACCAATGACAAAAAGAGCAGCTCACCAAGGCTGCAGAGAAGAGGGAGGGTAATAGCTGACTTCTCAAACAAAAATCCAAAGAAAAACTGATCAGTATAAGTCTGACAAGATTTATACGCATATGTATGGGATTCCACTTTAGTCATCCCTTAGTCGTATCATAGGGTCGTGGGTTCGATTCCCAGCATGGTCACCGATCTCGTGCATGGCATCACACGTTGAAAGGTGAATGCAACGTCTTCCCTAGTTCGCACAAGTCTTTCGGGGACTTCTGAGGGTTGCGCGTAGGGGTGCAGCCGGTTGACGGAAATAACAATTCATGAAAGTCATGCTGGGTTTCAAGAATTTTTTAAAATGTTTGAATAATCTCAGGTGTTGTAAAGGGAAACATTCTCAATTGAAAATTGAACCAACACATGACTCATCTGGAAGCGGAAAAATCCTACGATAAGTTGAAGTTACTTTTTTGTAATATCTAACAGAAAACAACTACTTCCCCGGCTAATGCCACGCTGGACATTGAACTACATCTGATAGATATTTAGAAAGACCCCATATAGCTTGAGAGAAAAAACCTGAAAGTGAAAATTTGCATTTTCATTAAGATAGTTGATTATTTCTAAAATGTCCAGTTTCCATTGAAGATTCTTATCTATAGGTGGTTCTGTTGTTTTTTTTAGAGATTCATTTTCAATTATGCCTTTCGAGTTTACATCCTCATTTTATTTATTGTTTTGACTGTTTTGCGGGAATAATGGACATAGTGATTCTTGTTTTTTTGGTCAAATTTACACCGTTATCCTGACAATACGTGCATAGGTTGACCATTCTTGTCGTTAGTTTGTTTCCTTTTTGGTCCCTTTTATCGGAGTCACAAGTCCCTTTTTCCCTTTTTTGAGGTAGTAAGTCGAAGGGAGCCTTGTTATAGTTTTTAGTTCCACTTAAGCTCCAGATAACTAACTAATAGTTTAGATGGTTAATGACATTCATCAAATGACGTTTGAAGGACCACATACCAACCATTAGTTAATCAACATGGGTTTAACTGGAACTCAAACAACTGGCCCTCAGATCTTTAAATTCTTCTGGAACAGCAACTTTAGTTAGATGAATTACATGAGTGTGCTTCCATATCTCACATATTTTCTGAAAATTTAGAAACCGACAATAAAAGTGCACTTTAGCTTTGATGCAATTGTTGATGTACGAATAATAAAAGCGAAATTTATCATTGACTCGGATAAATCATCTCGTGTACGACTCCTTCCTACCCCTGTCACATTAAATCTGCCATGATTCATACTCTATATATCTGGAGTGCCGTTATATATGAGGGGATCGTAGAGAGTTCGAAATGCCAATATTGTGAACATTTCTCCCCTGATTTGAGAAAACTTGAGTGGATTTGCACGTTGTTACGTTTGGATTAGATATTAAAATAATTTGATTGGACGTGCGCATGCGGATGCGGTTGAATGGATAGTATTTACGTAGTTCGATCCTCATATTTTATTCACCGGCTGCCGTAGAGGAAAATGTGGATATAAATATTCCGTGAGAGTAAGTAGTGTTTAGATCATCTGCCTACAAAATACTCTGTATAGACCAGTGCTGTTGCATTTTTGATATAAAAAAAAATTAACACCATGAGACCTATACTGGAAGAGGAGAAAAATATTGTTCGAATGACGGGAATTATAAATTAGAGTCGACAAAATGGAGAAGGGTGGAACGGGGTGAACTGTTAGGGGTTCAATAAGTTTATTCAATTCAGATATATCATATTCAGGGTGTTTCTAAATTCAATACAAATATTTCAATGGCGTATTCCTGGGGTCAAAACAAGACTTTTTTTTCACAAACATGTGTCTTAAAATTCACCCCCTCCAAGCTGCAGACATCGAAAGCTGCAGACATCGCAAGCTGCCAGAAAAAAATCGTAAATTTTAAATGGCGTCTACAATTATGCATCAAATGTTCGGAAAATTTACGGACCTTTGTTTTTTTGGACGCTCTATTCATTTCTTGCTTCTAAAATAAAATAACTCTGATTTGAAGAGGTGAATGAGTGTTGCCTATAGTTTTTATGGCCAAAATTTTTTATGTCCGCCCAAAAAATTCAAATTCAAATATCACCATTGTGTTGTCCATGAAATATCCTAAAGTTTTGGCTGATTGCATTTTTTTGAATCAGCTAATAGTTTTCTGGAAAATCGCTAGTACCTAAATGAAAGAGGAATAAGTAACAAACTAAATTACTTAGTGGGCTATGAGTTTTTAATTTGTTTCCTATTTTAACGCTTTTGACTTTAGAAATGCAACATAGCACTTTGATTTACTTGCTAGTTTGACCTTTGTTGAACGGTTGAATTACTATTTTTTTCAAGCAACTTGCTATGTCTGTAGCTTGAAGGGGTGGATTTCAGGACACACATTTATTTTGACCCCAGGAATACGCCCTTGAAATATTTGTATTGAATTTACAAACACCCTGTATATCATATAAGGTGATTGTGGCTTATATTAAATAACGACTACAATAAATGTAAAAAATAAAATAACAATAGATTAGTGGTTGTGTCCATTTCTTGGAAAACGCCTAAGCAGAGCTTGTGTTCCGTGCTTTCCTAGATCTGGACGCAACCGTGAATGGAAGTAAGAATTAACTTTTCATTCCGTTCAGTAAGAAATTAAATCAAAAGTCAATGATCAACTTAGCAATAGTGTGGAAAAAAAACCGCACTAGTGCGGAAAAGTGAATTTGTTAAGTTTTTGGAGACTATACTGACATTTGAATATTTAAAAAATATATATTTGTATGGTTGTAGTTTACAAAATGACTGAAAAATTAAATTTATTACAATTCTGCTATAAGTTTTAATAAAAAGAAAAGTATGTTTCAATAATTTTTTAATAAGTCTCATCAAATGAATGTCAAATAGTAATAAACATCTGACATTTTTAATTTGTCACTTTGAATCACCGTAGCAACAAAGAAAAAATCAACCTGTCAGTCAAAACACTACCTTGTCAAAACCAATTTTACCGTCTCAGCTTTTCCTAGTAAGATAATTTTTCATGGATTCTTCAGACGAAGATTTGCCAGAGTCAGTTTTGGAAGCGACCAGAACTGCAAATTTGGATCTACTACCATCAAAATCCCGTCATAGGTATGAAAAGGATTATATTTTGTTTGAAAACTGGTGCCAGAATAAGAGAATTAAAACTTTTAAAGAAGGCGTTTTTTTGGCTTATTTCGCTGAAATTTCCAAAACATGCAAGCCAAACACTCTTTGGTCCTGGTACTCAATGTTAAAAAGTGTAATTAAACTTAAAAAAGACGAGTTTTTCAAGGTCACGGCATACATAAAAAACAACATTGGATTTAGACCAAAAAAGGATAAAATTTTCTTAAAAAAAAAAAATTAAGTTTTTAAATGAAGCACCTGACAAAATTTATCTTCATATAAAAGTCGCTACGATTTTTGGTTTGGCGGGCGCATGTGCGACAAGAATTAACAAATATTTCTTCAGATGAAATTGATGACAAAGGAAATATTTTATTGATAAATATCCCAGGCTTTTTATGCCTCTCTTTCAGAAGCCACTCTTTCAGAAGCTTTGCGATTTCTGAGGAAGCTGAAAATGGAAAATTGCTCAATTTGGTCAGAAAGTACCTATGTGAGTTTAAGAAAGCCTGAAACCCCACATAAGCGATTTTTCGTGAAATATAAGAAAGGAACTTGCAGTGTAC
The DNA here is from genome assembly GCA_944452925.2 of Chrysolina oricalcia. NCBI lineage: Eukaryota > Metazoa > Arthropoda > Insecta > Coleoptera > Chrysomelidae > Chrysolina > Chrysolina oricalcia. Next base: position 1,438,577 of record OX101810.2, read on the forward strand.
AATGTATCGGAATAAACACCTTCAGAAAAATGCCATCAGAGATGGCAAGTTATCTGAAGCTTCCAAATCCTGAATTATATGCGGGCCACAGTTTCCGACGTTCCGCCGCCACAAGCTTGCAGATTCCGGAGAAGGAATAACAAATATTAAACGCCTCGGAGATGGGAAATCTTCCAGCGTTGCAGAAGGTCATGTAGAGAGCTCACCAAGTTTCCAGAAGGTCCTATCCAATAAAATATTAAACTTCAGTGAAGCTGTCGCTGGCCCTACCACTTGTCAGCAGCAACTTTCACCAGTACAGCAGCCTTCAAATATGACCTCTTCTAGCCAAGTTACTACAATGGCCACGTTTGCAACAACTAGTGCTTGTGACAAAGCAGTGAAAAACCAAAACGTCGGAAACCCAACCTTCAAGTTCCCGACTTCATTGGATAAAATTTTAGCGTCTACAATTAATTTAAAGAATGCTACAAATTGCACATTCAGTATTAATTTTTTTTTCTTTGGCATCGACTGCTATGGTCATTAGCCATGTGTTCTTTATAGGCATTGTTACTACCTCCATACGCCACCTTAGGAGCAGCACTGTTATTTGGAACACAACAGTGAATCGTGCAGGACTCACCCTACTCGAGCCACGAGATTTTAATAATTCAATCGGTTAAATTAAATAAAAAAATCCCAGTCTAACCAGGGTTCGAACTCCGGACCTTTCGACTCAGAGTCGGACGCTCTAACCACTGCGCCACGCCCCGACAATTAACATTATTAATAATTAATTTTTTGATATGTATTTAATGATAAATGTTTATGTTAAATTTTGGGTTTTTTCCGCACGCTAGTAGAAAAAATAGTGTACCTAAGACGTGCGTAAAGTGACTTTTCCGCACGCGATTGCTGGCCGAACTCCGCTAGCGCGTCGTTGGGTCATCCGCAATCGCGTGCGGAAAAGTATCACTTTCTGCCCTTGTTAGGTAATAGTATATTACATTACTAGTGCGGAAAGTGACATTTTCTACACGAGTGGGAAATATTGTGGCACGAGGCGTAAGCCGAGTGCGGCAATCACACGAGTGTGAAAAATCACTTTCACACGAGTAATGTACACTATCTTTCCTACGAATAATTTTAACAAGATGATTACAAGATTGCCTGACTAAAGTAGGGATTTGATATATGAAACTATTTAACGAAAATAAACATGAATTTAGAAAATTTCTTGCTTTATTTAGACGATTCAGAATGCTTTTAAATGGATATTTGTTTAAATCAAACTCCAAGAAATATAGATGATATTGACATGTGTCCATAGAAATCATAATATATTATAATATACAGTGCGACGCTAAATTATGGAACAAAGTCATTATTTCTGAATATAAAGATAGGTATTTCGGAAAAATCCTCGAACAGGTCGATTTTCTTTTCCGATGGGTCAATTTTTGAACCCCACCCAAAATATATAGGGTTATCCGCAATTGAGTAAAAATGACTTTGGTGATATTTTTAAATTGGACACCCAGTATATTTTTCCATATTTGATTAGGGATCGTCATTACGAATCCAGTGATACCAAGTTTGATGGGATTTTGTCAAACGGCTGCGGAGATATGTCCAAAAAACTTCCTCGTATGTCTAATGAGTATGACTGCGAGACTCCACACGATTCAGAAGGTTAAAAGTCTCTGTCGCACTCATTGGGTATATGGAGAAGTTTTTTGGCCATATCTCCGTAGCCGTTTGACATAATCCCTTCAAACTTGGTATCACTGGATTTGTAATGACGATCCCTAACCAAATATGGACAAATATACTGGGTGTCCCATTTGAAAATATCACCAAAGTCGCTTTTCCTCAAATGCGGATAACCCTATATATTTTGGGTGAGGTTCAAAAATTGGCCCATTGGAAAAGAAAATCGACCTGTCCGAGGATTTTTCCGATATATCTTTATATTCAGAAATAATGAATTTGTTCCATAATTTAGCGTCGCACTTTATATCTATGCATGTGTCCAAGAAAATCGAATGAATAGTCCGACTGAGAACCATTATGACTTATTTTATTTTTAATAATTAATTTAAATACAAAATATTTTCTTTATTATATAATACCGACGAGATCAAAATCATAATTAGACATCTTTTATTTTTGATAATAATTACAAATCAAGATACACTCTAATACAATATATTTTCTTGTCGTAATATGTGTCCAATACCTCAGTTAAGGTAAGCAGCGGGACTTGACGTGACTTCTGACGAAGACTACCCGGGTTCGATCCTCGTCCGCGGAAACTTTTTTTTTTAAGAAGATGAAAAAATTACACTTCTCAAATATATTGCTTCAAGATTTTGTTGGTAGGATTTTAGATAGTATATATACTGATTTTTAGATAGTATCAGTTGGTAGAGTTTTGGCCTTCTGAATGAAAAAAAAAATCTTTTCAAATAGATTTCTTCAAATTTACATATTAAATAAGTAAACCTAAATTGAAATTATATATTTGAAAACTTGACTTCGGTAAATCTTAATAGAAATTATGCATTTGCCAACTTATCCGCAAGCGTGCGAAATACTTTCCGCATGCGTGTGGAAAGTAACTTTCCGCACGCTTGCGGAAAGTATTTTGCACGCTTGTGGATATGAGCCACTTTCCGCGGGACTGTACGGTGCGATATACGTTACTTTCCTATGTGGTCGTAGGAAAACTACTATTTCATAAAACAAATAATACGGTCTTGACGATCGTGGTCATGGGTGTTGCTTGGTTGGGCTTCCGGCGCTGGGATGGCGCTCGCAGTTTGGAGTTAATCCACTGTGCGGGCGCGATCTCAGTTTCGGTCTTTAAATGGGTGTGGTTGTCGATTCATTCGTTGCAGTCATTAGTTATTGACTGCTAGACCTACCCTATACTGATGAGGAGCAACACTCCGAAATCGATATATAGGTGGTCCGAATGTTTCGATGAACATTCCCATGCAACCAAGCAATTGCAGAGATAACCTTGTAGGAACTCTGCACGGAAATTTCATCAGATGTAATTCAATGTTCGTCGTGGCATTAGCCAGGAAAGTAGTTGTATTCTGATGGATTTTCGACCCAACTTTTCCTATTGTATAGGATATTAGCAATGAGCAGTCCTCCGGACATCTTATGCCTCTTATAAAAAAGTTTTCCATATGATGCCGACATACTGTATATGTTTGCTTCATAATGAAAAATCTTCATAATTAATCTTTCCTCGGAATACCGAGGAAAACCATCAGGAAAGTCAAACACCGAAGAAAATCGCAATACAACAATGGATCTTTCGTAACTCACCTAACCCGAGCTACCCGTTCGAACATTTAGAACTAATAACTCTGTTCGTTTTCAAACATGCTTCCCATCCCATTATAATATTGCAAACCCGTCGGCCGTCATTCAACTTTGAATTTATATATTTTCCCGAGGAATTAAAAAGAAGACAAGCGTTAAGAATGGGACCATTCATGCGGAAAGAAAAAAGTAGGCAACCCGCTACCCGCAACGGAGTACGTCGATGCCATCGAAGCGAAAATATTTGAAAATCACAACAGCGTACTCTTCCAGGCAGATTCATTCCATTAGTGAATATACCGATGTGCATTACTTTTGAGATAATTCTGAATTTGCGGAATTAGTTTTCCTGTAGAAACGCTGTTTGGTGAATAATTTGTTTTCGTTTCGATTTGGAGATGAAAAAGTGAAGTGTAAGTTGTCTTTTTAGTGGTGGTGCCAGGGTTGAATTTATGTTATACAATTGGCAACACTGGATTTGCTGGGGTAGATGTTTATGTTAGAATTGGCAACACTGGTTTTGCTAGGTCCGATCCAACTGTGCTTTCGACAAGTTGTTCCAAACGTTGAATTGATGGGTCATCCTCAGTACAGTCCAGATTTAGCACCCAGTGATTTCTATTTGTTGTCCTAAGTGAAGAACAAATTACGTAGATAACGCTTTTCGATGCAATGAGAAGCAAATGAAATCAAATCAAAATATGCAAACGTAACAAACGTAAATTTGTGAATACAAAAAAAAATATTATAGAAATAATCACAAACATTTTACAATAAATTTGTAATAGTCACACTATAAAATTTATATAAAAGCTTATCCCTAGTAACAAAATTTAAAACAAATTAAAATCAAATAAATAATAAAGGTGCACAAGTCAATCAAATAAAAGTTGGAAACAGTTGGGTAAAAAATATGTTCAAAAAATAGTTAATTGTTTTACTAGACATAAAAGCACAAGATTCAATGCCACGGCTGGTGTTTCATAGCCGAGGCCGAGGCTTTTCTGCCGTGTGAAAATTTGTTCCAATTCCACGCCGACTTTTTCTTCAAATGACTTTAAAAGCGGCTTTTTAGTGACATTTGACAGTCTCAAAAGTTGTACTTCTTTGACAGTCTCAAAAGTGGACTTTTTCTGCCTAGGCAGTAAAAATACAACATTCAAGCCTGTCAAGTGTCACTCAAAAGACGCTTTCAATGTCATTTGGAGAAAAAGAATAAAAGAAAATAGTTTCAAACTTAAACATAGATTTATCGTCGTTATATTCTTGCACGTTTTAATGAGCTTTCTTTAATAATATTTTCTTTATGTTTTTTCGGAAGCTTTTCAGTGGAGTGATGTTTCTTAAAAAATTAAAGTTAGATAACTATAATAGGTACAATACCATACCACAGTCCTGTCATATTAATATTAAAATAAGTTGAAGTTCATGCTAATACGAATCAAGGAGAATTTTTTTCATAGAAGATCTAAACCAATCATATTCTTCAATATTTTTTATGTTTGTTGGGAGATGATTGTATATTTTGGCCGCACTATAGATGAGCGAGTTTTTTATCAAACTAGAAGCAGGAATCGGGTTAAATTATTTATTTGGCAAGTAGTTCCACCATTGACTTCATACAACGATTTATTTTTTTAAAACCAAAGTAATCCGTTATAACTCCATATTTGTACAAAATTCCACTGAAAACAAGAAATAAAATCCTTTCTCCTGTGACCAAACTTTTCTAGTGTGAACTTGATAATGGCTGTCGGCATCCTCTTTCGTATGTAGTGTTTTCACTTCTCAGTATCGAGAAACGTGTTCAGTGCTACCTTCTCGTCTTCAGAGTTGTTTGACTCCCTTTGGTTGATGAAAAGCGGCCCTTGTTGATTTACCTGCTGTGTTTGCACATCGGTTGGACATTTAAACTAATATTTAGCTATTAGGACATCGTCATGTGATTCTATATAACTATGAAATGATGCGCCTATCGTACAAAGAGGAGTGTTTTTATTCTTGTAATATTTCTTTAGACAAATATAGATTAGGAAATAGCTACTGTCATCCATCTGGATAGTTGCACTGCACTGTTTGAAATCATTGGTGTTTTCATGAATGCACTGGAGTTGTAACACCAAACCACTATTTTGACTCGTTTTTCAGTCACCAAATGACCATCTTCTTGTACCTCCTGATGGCTAGATATTACATTACATTTATTACATATTCAGAACATTTTTTACAGTCCACGTTTTCCAGGATATGTGCGTTGGCTAACTTTGAAATAAAGCTGGCAAAAGCTCACTGAAGATGCTTTTAGCTTCTGAGGACACTAACTTTGTTGGCGAAATGCGCGTTGAGTATGATTTTGACGTATTTTTGGTAGTTTCTTGAATATGCAATTATTGGTGATCGAAATGCTGCTAATACTTCTTACACATTCATTACAAATCATTGTGTTGAAACGTGTTGAAAATTCCAAAAAATGTATAATCAAAGGGTTAAATGCCCCATGTTTATAAATAATTATCGAATAAATATAGCGTTAGGATGAATGCAGGACATTGTATTACCTGTATCATTTTGGAGTGAAATATAAGATAGCAGTAATAAATCCTTTGCTCAAAGGGGAAGTCTGTGATATAATATCAAATCTAAGGCCTATTTCACTATTGCTAACTTTGATCAAGTTAGTTGAAAAATTAGTTTTAATTTTTGCTATACAGGGTGATTCAAAAGTACTTTGACAAACTTCAAGAGGTGATTCCACACAAAATTCTAATATGAATTGTCCAAATAAGTAAGTGTCCGGAAACGCTTCGTTTCCAAGATATAGGGTGTTGAAGTATTATTTTTATTTTCGTTTGTTTCAAATAACTTTTGAAATAGTGAACTTAATTAAACGAAACTTGGTAATAAGAGGTTTTTGAGGTGTCGAATTCGAACCTGATGTTATTATTGCTCGTACTCGTAGGGGGCGCCACCAACACGTCTTTTTCTTTTTTGAAGATTCATAACTTTTTTGAACGTACTTCTAGCACATTTTTCAGTAAAAAAATCGATTCCTCTATCATATCTACGTAAAAAAGCTACCATTGTTAAAAGTCGCTGTAAGCAACCGTTTTCTAGATATTAGGACTTGAAAATTTCAAGTGGATTATTTTATAATCTATGCATGTAATAATTATTACCTTTATTTTGCATTTGCATTTGCATTAATTTGACGTTTAAGTAAGCAGTTTTGTTTTTTTTGTAGGGGGCGCCACCTATTCTATTACTTTTTACTCGCTTGAAGAGGTCATTACTGTTGGGTACGTTCCTTTATGACATACTTAAGCGAAATAGTAATTTAATAATAATAATTCAATAGTAATAATTAATAGTAATAAAATTTGCAAGAAATGTCAACATTTTATTTCAGGAAATTTTGAATATGTAGAATAAACTAAAAAAAAACGAAACTAAATTGTATTCAAATAAGTTGTTGAAAGTGTCCACCTTCAGCGAAGATACAGGCAGTCAGTCGTCTAGTCATTGAATCTCGTACCCGCTCAAAAATTATTGGTGTGTTCCTTATTGTTTCACATGCGTCTACTATTCGGTTTCTAAGATCTGCCTCGTTCGCTACTGGAGTTTTATAAACTAGTGACTTCAAATGTCCCCAAAAATAAAAATCTATGGGGTTTAGATCTGGGGACCTTGGTGCCCACGGCTGGTTAGGTTCTTCTACACCCCTACCGATCCATCGATTTGTATAGACTGTGTTAAGGAATTCCCTGGCTACAACGCTAAAATGGGCCGGAGCCCCATCATGCATAAACCACATGCGGATACGAATTTCTAATGGTACATTCTCAAGTAGTCCCGGCAATTCATTTTCTATAAAGTGTCTGTAAGTTGCGCCATTCAGTCGGAGCGGAAGAAAGAAACGACCTATCAAGTAATTATCAATTATTGCCGCCCATACATTAACAGAAAATTGATACTGATAATGCCTTTCACTAACTGCATGCGGATTTTCGAGAGCCCAAACATGGTTGTTATGAAAGTTTGTGATAGCATTTCGGGAGAAGTTTGACTCGTCCGTGAAGAATTGAGGATTTCCAGCCAATTTTCTCAAAAACCACTGACACATAGTAATGCGTTGGGGGAAAGTCTCGTGGCAAAAGAACTTGTACCCTTTGAATATGGTATGGATAAAACTGTTGATCGTGGATAATCCTCCAAACTGTGGACTGAGTAGAATTGACAGCTTCAGCAATTATTCTTGTACTTGTTTCTGGATTCTCCTCGAGAGCGTTCAAAACAGCTTCTTCCAATTCTGGGGTTCGGACTGCTCGTGGTCTTCCAATAATATCAGCTGCCCTCTTAAAGCTACCTGTTTCTGCCAAACGACGGTGGAGACTAGCAAATGTTGGAGCTGAAGGCAGTACTCGATTAGGAAATCGCTCCTGGTAAATACGTCTTGCTTCGCGCGCATTGCCATCCGCAAGGCCATAAACGAAATGCATATCGACTAAATGAGCATTATTGTTTAAATAATCCATTTTTTCAAAATTAGTGTTTTCTACTTCTACTTACGGAAACTTCAACAAAACGTTTAACTGTCACAAAATATGTAATTACTAAAACAACTTACTTAAACGTCATGTTCTTTTCCAAAGCATTCTTGTGAAAAATGCAAAATATTGGTAATAACTTCAACATGCATCAATTATCAAATTATTGACTTGAAATTTTCAAGTCCAAATATTTAGAAAACGGTTGCTTACAGCGACTTTTAAGAAGGGTAGCTTTTTTACGAAGATATGATAGAGGAATCGATTTTTTTACTGAAAAATGTGCTAGAAGTACGCTCAAAAAAGTTATGAATCTTCAAAAAAGAAAAAGACGTGTAGGTGGCGCCCCCTACGAGTAAGAGAAATAATAACATCAGGTTCGAATTCGACACCTCAAAAACCTCTTATTACCAAGTTTCGTTTAATTAAGTTCAGTATTTCAAGAGTTATTTGAAAAAATCCAAAATAAAAATAAAACTTCAACACCCTGTATCTTGGAAAGGAAGCGTTTCCGGACATATATTTATTTGGGCAATTCATATTAGAATATTGTGAGGAATCACCTCCTGAAGTTTGTCAAAGTACTTTTGAATCACCCTGTATAATCATTCTCTAAGCACTTAGCAATTTGGTTTCCAAACAACAAAAAGCACGAATGATGCCATATTTGCTTTGCTGGAGAATACATATACCTCAAAATCGATGGAGGTGATGCAGTTGCAACAATCTTTTGTGACCTTACGAAAGCATTTGACTGTGATAAGATATTGATCAAAAAATTAGAAAGTTATGGCTTCAGAGATGATTTGACATTGACATGGTTCAATCAGACTTATTGGAGCGCACACAAATAGCCTCTCTTAACAAAGAAAGGTTGAAGTCGCAATCAGTCAGTTGCGGAGCACCACAAGGATCAGTACTTGGTCCAATATTATTTTTAATGTACATTTATGATCTAGCAAGTATTAATATTAGGGGTAAATGTTCGCAGATGATGCTACAAAACTGTGAATATCAACAACAACGATTAAATCAAATTATCATTTAATGTTTCAAAAACATGCATTATGTCCTTCAGTTGCACTCTGGATGAGATATTCTTAGGGAATTCAAGACTAAGTACTGAATAATCAGCCAAGTTTTTGGGACATTGTGTGAATGACAGTCTTTCTTTTAACATTCAAGTCAATGTTTCATGCAAAATATTGTCTTCTGGTTGCTTTGCAGTAAGGATTTTATCATCAAAATAGAATACATCTGCAGCGAGAGCAGCCTACTTTGTTCTGATTGACTCTCCATTGAGGTATGGAATTTGTTTTTGAGGAAATGATTCTTAATTTCTTTCTAATGCTGTGTTCGTTTCATAAAAGAGGGCTGTGCAATTGAACCCAGTGTTTCTTGTGAATCGTTGATTATTGATCAAAAAATATTGACTTTGACCAGTATATTTATACTAGAAAGTGTGTTTGATCTCCAAAAAATATTACAGTAATATTGAATCTCCGTCACAGTTTCGATACCAATTCCCAGAGGATTATCAATACAAAAAACCATAATTCATAATGTTAAAAAAAGTGAACTCACCTACTTTAACATTCTCGATCATTGGTGGCACATAATAGATTCAGAAAGGTTGTCAAGGATTTACTGTTTTATAGAGCATATTGCAATATGAAGGAATTTTATGACAATGTACCTATTTCAAGAATTAATTTTCATGTTTGTGACTGATATATTTACTTGTATTTTTATTTGTTTTAAATTGTGACTGTATATACACTCATGTGTATATTTTCATTAACACATTTTTTTATTTGAAATAAAAATCGGAAAAATCCTTAAAAACAGAGAAAAATATCTAACCGTCGAATATTATGGTTTGAAAAAATATCACCCCCTTTCCCAACTCAAAAGCTTGATAGAGAATGCAAAGTAATTTGGAAAATGTTTCAACAGTTTTTTAAATGTTATAAAAGTTTATCTTGAGAATAAATCTTGAGATAATGTTAAATTCAATTGACAACAAGAAATACATAGATACTTTTCACGACAAGCTTTTATATCATTTAAAATTTTATAATGTACCAAAATGATGGGTTCAATTCACTTTAAAATTAATTTTCTTCTTTTTAGAGCATTCAAATAAAAGCTGTTCTGTTGAAAGTTTTTTTTTTCATTTATTTTTTTACCTTTTGTTTAGCTTTAGGCAGTAAAATTTATTGTTCATATACTGCTCTTGATAAGTTCTTCATTGAATTTGATTGGATACTGCATAATTTTTTCTTAGTGAAGAAAGATTATTCTATTAGTATTACTTGATTATCCCTCTGGATAAAATAATGCCAAATGATTTCCATTTCTGAAAAGTGATTCAACCCGATTCCAGTACCGACGACGCTTGGATTTTCCGCGCCGCCATTCGCTTCCAAAGTGTTCATTGCACTCGTATTTGATTGCCCCGACGGAAAAATAGCGATTCGCGTTTCTTTTTCGGAGCGGGAAATGCACGGATTCGATAGAGCGTTCGGATCGGTTCTTCTACTTTCATATATCACGAAAACGCCGAAAAAGCAGTCGGCGCTGCGATTTGTTCAATAACACGTAAATATGTAAGCATGTCTTTATGGGCCGACGAAAACAAATTTAGTCGTGAGAAATCGCCCGAGGCAATGAATAAATCATGTACTCGTATCACCGGGGGATATTGCATAGTTGGGGTTTGCTTCGAAGTAGTTCGAATATTTGTGAGAACGCTGCACGAAGGAAACAAATTATTTGATCTGACTGAACTATCGATTCATGCGGTCGAACACATTAATTTCGGTCAAGTATAATATTGGACAGAGAAGGGCATTCCACTGACTATTTCACGCACTTGCCAAATTAACCTACGAAGGCGTAGAAAGGCCACGAGCAATTTTTTTTGGAATCCCGACTTTAATCTCGGATCCCCGACTTTAATCTCGGACCCCCGACTTTAATCTCGGACCCCCGACTCCGATCCGACTTTAATCTCGGACCCCCGATTTTAATCTCGGACCCCCGACTTCAATCTCAGGGGTTTGACTTTAATCTTGGGGGTCCGACTTTAATCTCGGGGGTTCGATTTTAATCTTGGACCCCCGACTTTAATCTCGAACCCCCGACTTTAATCTCGGACCCCCGACTTTAATCTCGGGGGTCCGACTTTAATCTCGGACCCCCAACTTTAATCTCGGACCCCCGACTTTAATCTTGGAGCCTCGGCTTTATTCTCGGACCCCCGACTTTAATCTCGGACCCCCGACTTTAATCTCGGGGGTCCGACTTTAATCTCGGACCCCCGACTTTAATCTCGGAGCCTCGACTTTATTCTCGGACCCCGACTTTAATCTCGGTGGTCTGACTTTAATCTTGGACCCCCGACTTTAATCTCGGGGGTCCAAGATTAAAGTCAGACCACCGAGATTAAAGTCGGACCCCCGAGATTAAAGTCGGGGGTCCGAGATTAAAGTCAGACCACCGAGATTAAAGTCGGGGGTCCGAGAATAAAGTCGAGGCTCCGAGATTAAAGTCGGGGGTCCGAGATTAAAGTCGGACCCCCGAGATTAAAGTCGGGGGTCCGAGATTAAAGTCGGGGGTCCGAGAATAAAGCCGAGGCTCCAAGATTAAAGTCGGGGGTCCGAGATTAAAGTTGGGGGTCCGAGATTAAAGTCGGACCCCCGAGATTAAAGTCGGGGGTCCGAGATTAAAGTCGGGGGTTCGAGATTAAAGTCGGGGGTCCAAGATTAAAATCGAACCCCCGAGATTAAAGTCGGACCCCCGAGATTAAAGTCAAACCCCTGAGATTGAAGTCGGGGGTCCGAGATTAAAGTCGGACCCCCGAGATTAAAGTCGGACCCCCGAGATTAAAGTCGGGGGTCCGAGATTAAAGTCGGACCCCCGAGATTAAAGTCTGGGGTCCGAGAATAAAGTCCAGGCTCCGAGATTAAAGTCGGGGGTCCGAGATTAAAGTCGGACCCCCGAGATTAAAGTCGGACCCCCGAGATTAAAGTCGGGGATCCGAGATTAAAGTCGGGGATCCGAGATTAAAGTCGGGGGTTCGAGATTAAAGTCGGGGGTCCAAGATTAAAGTCGAACCCCCGAGATTAAAGTCGGACCCCTGAGATTAAAGTCGGGGGTCTGAGATTAAAGTCGGTGGTCCGAGAATAAAGTCGGGGATCCGAGATTCAAGTCGGACCCTCGAGATTAAAGTCGGGGATCCGAAATTAAAGTCGGGGGTCCGAGATTAAAGCCGGTGGTCCGAGATTAAAGTCTGGGGTCCGAGATTAAAGTCGGAGGTCCGACTTAAAAATCGGGATTCCAAAAAAAATTGCTCGTGGACCTTCTACACCTTCGTACATAACAGATAGGGTGGTGAAATAAAAAAAAAGGATGAAATCAGTGAAAACTTGTTTTTGAAATAGGAGGATGTGATTTCAAATTTAGAACACTGCTTAAAATAATGTTCACGTGTATTTTGAAAAATAAAGGTACTTTACTCTTGAGCCACTTTCATTTTCGTCTACCTCTCTCGTATACGGAAGGGATTAATTAAAATTTGGATAGTGCAATTTGAGTTTGGGAGGATGGATGCAGAAACTTTTATGAACCATAAAATTTCCTGAGAAATATTCCGGTCACTGTATAGTATACATCGACCCCGTATACTGATCGACTGCAGACTTCTCGTGAAATTGCAAGAAATAGGATCAACCTAAGTACTGTGTTTTGTGTTGATGCTAGATAGTGGATGGAAGAAGAATCAGTGCTGAAAAAAAAACACCATTAGTAGCAAGTTTTTAAAGCGAGTCAGTATAATCACCAGGGTACGATAACGACAACGTTTACTACGATGACTGGATTTTGAAGAAAAACAATTGACAATCGTAATTACTTGCTCACAGATTAAACGCAGCATCTTGAATTGATCGTCATAGCTATTATCTATTATTATAGAAACGTCCTTGATGACAACTTGGTTGTCATAGCAAATCTTTGGTTACCACACCAAACTACTTGTCTTAGCTTAGTTTGATTACTATTTGGATTGATTTTGAGAAATGTACAGTGTATTTCACTTAACATGGAAACACTCTCGAATCTTGAGTAATTTTTGACGTAGAACTATGAAATTTTCAGGATCGGTAAATACAGTAGAAATGAACTCACCGCACTACGGTCATCCTACGTGATATACACTACACGCCAGCAGCGATGGAACCCCCTCCTTTTCCGGAAAGAGTCTTCTTTTACGATAAAAGAATTCGAGTTCGTTGATAGAAAGATTAAAATGGAATAACCATTTTCTCGCAAGTCCTTTAGTTTTCGGATATCTGTGAAGCCTAATTTTATTTTTGTATATTCGTACACATTCCAGCAAAATGGAACACAACATTTCCAACAACACTAATCTTATAGAAAACTGGTTTAGGTGAAAATCGCTGAAATTTCAATATGATGTAGCCCATGCCATCCTGAACGAAAGTTACCATTGCGCCAACTCTCTGAATGTCGGCGTTTGGATTCTACAGGGGGTCAAAGTTTGATATTTTAACAATTTATCAAAAAATCGGAAATTTCATTTTCATCGTATCGAAATATATTTTCAATTTCGGAAAAATGTATCCCTTTGTATAGTCAGCATCTACCAATATATTTAGCTGGTTTTTTGAATTTATGTTGCAATATATATATATATATATATATATATATATATATATATATATATATATATATATATATATATATATATATATATACATATATATATATATATATATATATAAATTTGTCAACGTGTGTGCTTATTAATCTGAATCCAAATAAAGTTGCGGCGATGGCCCAAAAATTATGGAGAAGGGATGTTTTAGAATAATTTTGAATTGATTTCTAAAATCAAACGTGATTTTTTTTTATTTTCTTACATAATGTAGATGAGCCATTCTTGATCAAAAAATTCCACAGTGCCTACTTCGCGAATGCCACGGTTTGAATTATACAGGGGTTTGAAGTATAGGATTCAATCTATTTCTCGAATAATCAATAATTCCTTTGTAACGAAAAATAATATCGTTTCCTGGACAAACTTCGAAACATTTCAATTATAATAAAACGCTATTCCGTTGAAATAGAGTTTCATCACAGCTGATACTATCAATTGTTAGGCCGAGCGGTGCCTTTTTCAATATTTTATAGGAGCGTTTATATAGGAACACATTAGGAAATATATACATTTACTTACCTATCAAATCTCATCTCCGGCAACCATCAGGAAGCTGCTACCAGCTTTGCACACACACTAGTTTTAATTATTTAAGTTACTTTATTTATTATTATTTTCAACTGTGCTGTGGGGTAATTCTTGTCATGCTAACACTATTTTCCGTTTGCAAAAACGAGCTATCAGGATCGTAGCCGGTGCTGGTTTCAGAGACCACTGTAAAGAAATTTTCAAAACTTTAATATTATGCCCCTTCCATCATTATATATTTTTGTTTCATTATTAGAAATCAATAAAAACAAAGCCAACCTAGAGACCAATGCAGATGTCCATAACTATTTGACAAGGAATGCTGATCATTTGAGATTACCTCAATACAGGCTCACAAAATCGACAAAAAATTCTCTAGATCTGAATTTATTCAATTTCTTACCTAGAAGTATCAAATCATTGAATAATATTGGAAAATTCAAATCCACAATCAAAAGACATATTTTATCTCATTGTTTTTATACAGTTGAAGAATATTTTCACACACCATTTTTTGAAGTTGAGTGAAAAAATTTTCAAGGAAACTGCTATGTCACCGATGACCATTAATCGAAAACAATTTCAAGGTTTCAAAACACTGGGTTACTCAACGGTTTCAAATTTTATATATTTCCTGATTTTACATTTTGTAAACTTTAAATTTGCATATATATACTGTAGTTATATATTTTATATTTCAATTATTTTTATATTTTACATATTTTTAAATTTTTTATGTGAGAAAGTTGACAAAAATATTTTTTCTGAAACAATTGATGTTATTTAAAAATCTGGTTTGTCCAACGACTTCAAATTTTATGTATTTTAAATATTTTAAGTATCTCTATATATTTTATGTATTTCTCCACTCTATATTTTGTAAACCTTGAGTGTACACATATACTGTGGTATAGTATTGACTTGCCGAAAACAATATTTTTTGTAACTTGGTTAAATAAAGATTCTTCTTCTTCTTCTATTCTTCTTCAACACTTTTCTGGATTTCAATCTATTCAAATACTTCTCAAATTGTTAATCAGTATTATCTGGGCCGAAGGTCCAGGTGGAAGATTAAATTTAACTGAATAAAACAAAGAAATCGGCCAAAAACATTTATTATACCGAAAGAAAAAAAATAGAACGCCGGAATAACTAAGAAGTTTTAAATTTATAAGTTATTAAATCAAACCCAATTAAAAACCAGTGAATTGAATAAAATTTTATGACATTTACGTTTTTAAACTACTCAAAAAGATATAATTCTTACTAAAGTATTGAACTGATATTTTGAAACAGATCATTCACCAGAAAAGGTCACGTTGCTAACAAACATCTAACACTCCCAAGATTTAAAACAGGACTGCCGTTTAGAAGCATAAAATATCTGTCCTTCAAGTTAGCCTGGGTCTCGAAATCCTAATTGTTTAGGCAGCAAATTAAATAGTGAATTGACTTTCTTTTTCAGTTTCTCCTACAATCGGCTTATGCATTAAATATTTTATAACTCAGATATTCCGACGTTACGAGAAAAAAAACATAATGCAAATTTGTCGCATTATGAAAAAAAACTCTTTATATCTAAACAATTGATCTTAATTCTACATATTCTATGTCATGGATCTTTCTGTAACACTCGGTTATGGTTTGAATCAATTCTATTAACGGAAATATGACGTTGAATTCATAATGAAACTGATTTTTGGATACAAAATATTTGGTTCGAATTTATAAAAACCCCTCGTAAAACTCTCGAAACTGTGTTGGAACGATTTTTATAGCAACCATATGGGCGAAGGTTTTGGTGCCCTTCTCGGTATAGTAAACTAAATGCTGAATTTAATGGCTTCCGGATGTAGATTCAATGGTTGTCCTCTTCGAGAACTTTTAATAAATTTTAAGATTACGTTTTGTCACACAATGACAAAATATCTGAAATGAGAATTCCTGAATATACAAAGGAAACAATATTATTTTCCGTTACAAAGGAATTATTGATTATTCGAGAAATCGATTAAAAACTATATACTTCAAACCCCTGTATAATTCATACTGTGGAATTCGCGTTGTAGGCACTGTGGAACTTTTTGATCAAGAATGACTCATCTACATTGTATCAAAAAATAAAAAAAATTCACGGATGATTTAAGAAACCATTTCAAAATTATTCTGAAAAATCCCTTCTCCATATTTTTTGGACCATCGCCGTAACTTTATTTGGATATAGATTAATGAGCACAGACGTTGACACATTTATATATATGAGAATGTTGGAGATCAGCGGTGTCGTAGCGGAGTTGCTGTTGTTTCCAGACACGCTGTATTTTTACATAAATTCAATTTTTATTTTATTTGAAGTTGTTACGAAAATTTTAATGTTGACAGGTAGTAATAAAAAACGTCAGTAAAGAAAAGTAATTCAATCTCTTATTTCTTATCAATTCTCCATATTATACATTAAATGGCGAATATATATATATATATATATATATATTTGCAACATGGCTTCAAAAAGACAGCTAAATATATTGGTGGAAGCTGACTATACAAAGGGATAAATTTTTTCGAAATTGAAAATATATTTTTGATCGCCCCGTATCTTCCAAATACTTGTAGGTAGATGGTTCGTTCAAATGCAAAATATGATCGCCCGTTCATGGTAAATAACATCAATTGCATATGGATCTGTAGAAAAACGAATATTTTCTCGAAAAAGTTCGATAAAAATGACCAAAAACAAAGTTTAACCCTCTGTATACCCGTTAGTTTTGATTCTAGAAACTTTTGTCACTTGAACTTTTTGAAGCACATATTGTGGAAAATGAAATTTCGGATTTTTTGAAAAATCAAACTTTGACCCCTTGTAGAATCCAAACGCCGGCATTCAGAGAATTGTTCTGTTGTCTGTTCGTCTCTTATTTCCACGTGATTGACAGATGCATTCTTAACCTAAATCGAATTTGTCTCGTGGATGTTTCTTTCTTCATACATTGCAGAAATTATTCAGATGATAGAATTGCCCAAACGAACTTCTACGTCGACTCTTGTTGAAAATATCATATATTTATCAGTCAGAGCCATGTCATATCAACTAATCATGTCGATAATTTACGATCTCACCCGAAGTGGAAATGAAGGAAAATTAATCATCGCCTTTAAACGTCCACCAATAAAGGCAGGCAGTATTTTAATAAAGTTGTCCTTATTCCATATTCACACTGCTCGTGCGTACATGTCAAAATAACTTCGACTTTATTACTGCCTGACGTTATTTTGTACTGCAATATCTCTCTAATGTCCTTATCAATACAATTTCCATTCGGTATACCCTGAAATATTGTTCTGTCAATACGTTTTTCTCAAGGTTTTCATCCGTGCGGATAACGGTGTCCGTTCAAATCCAGCGGTCTTTCCCAAATCCCGGAAAACATCAAGGAGTGCATTTTCAGCTTGTATTTCGGCAGATGGGCTTCGATAAGCCGAACGCTGGATGTCGGTTTTATTTGTTGTTTTTTCACTGGGCTTTCTTTTATCAAAGATTCGAGGTTACAAGTACACGTCGGCAAGCTTGAGATAGAAAGGGGAGATTTAACCGAAGACCTTATTGAATGGAAATTTATTACCTCATTCTTTTTGTATATCAAGATATAAGATAACGTTTCGGAGAGGCTGGCGACGTTTATTTTATCAATATGAATGTTGTAGGCTGAATTTAGAAAACGTATTCGAACTGAATTGTTATGGATGTTGTCCGTTTCTTGAAATGTCATTTTGTAAAGGCCACCTTCTACGTGTCCTCTGAGGTTCAATTCTGATCTCGCAAAGTACCTAGAAACAAGAAAAAGCTGCAAATCTGATTTCCAAATAATAATAGGAGATATAAATATTAACATCTTGGATAATAATGACATAAGCTAAGAATATCTTAATATTCTGAGCCACTTAATATTCTGACCATTAACACGCACACTAGGATCGTAGGCAGAGCACGGTCTTGCCTGGATCACATATTTGTGAAGACTGACTCTCCTCACGACTGGCTCAAACCATTTGTCATCAAATCGTGCTTCAGTGACCACTTCCCAGTTATCCTTCAAATTAAACTTGAAGGTGACAGAAAACAGGAACGAAAAATTCAAAACGAAAAATACAAACTGTACATTAACAAAACAAAGCTACGAGATGAACTGACAAAAGAAACATGGAACAGTATATACAAAGAAGACGACGTTAACATAATGACAAACAACTTCATACAAATTCTGAAACAAAAAAGTGAACTAGCCACGCAAAAAATCGCAATAAAAAGAAAAAACATTAAAAGGAAAGAATGGATCACTGAAGGTTTAGTGAATTCAATAAATACAAAAAATTACCTATACAGAAAATTACAAAACGAAAACATTAAAACAGAATTAAAAAAATATAGAAATAAACTAAATCAACTGATACAAGATTCAAAGATTAAATTTTTCGAAAGAAAGATTAATCAAAATATAAATAATCCAAATGGGCTATGGAAAAGTCTAAAAATTATTAACGGAAAACAGGATCACAGTGAACTGAAATCCATTAGTGCAGAAGACGGTAATGATCTAACAGACAAAAAGGAAATCGCGGAACGCTTTGCGGACCACTACGCTACAATCGGTAAAAACTCGCAGAAAAAATTACCCCGGCATCTCCAACGAATAAACAAACAACTCGAATACCTAATTCAATATTCATAGAGCCCGCAACTGTCAATGAAGTACTACAAATTATTCAATCGCTTAAAACAGGAAAAGCTCCCGGACTGGATAACATAAAATACGAGATATTGAAAGAACAGATATTATTGCAGCTCCTCTGACTTATATTAAAAACAAGGCCATCGACACTGGCACATTTCCAAGTGTTTTAAAAAATGCATCAATAAAACCTATATACAAAACAGGAAACAGAAAACTGGTAATAAATTACAGGCCAATTTCTTTACGTTGCGAAAGTCCTTGAAAAATTTCTGAAACTGAGATTCGACAGCTTCTTCAAGAAATACAATGTCATGTCTGAAAAACAATTCGGTTTCAAGGAGTCCAAATCAACTGAAGACGCAATGGTGGACCTGATAGAAAAAATCTATAATTCTATGCATAAAAATAAACCATGTCTCTGCATCTTCGTTGATTTGGCGAAGGCCTTTGATACGGTCAACCACCAAGAACTTCTTCAAACGCTTGAAACTGTAGGTTTCCGTGGAACGCCACTCAAGCTAACAGAAAGCTACCTTAGTGAAAAAAAGCAGGTGGTCAACATTGATGGCACGATAAGTTCAGAAAAAATTCTTGAATATGGCGTACTACAAGGGACCGTGTTGGGACCTATACTATTCAATGTATACGTCAATGAACTATTCAAAGCAGCAACACAAGGCAGCATCATCGGTTTTGCTGACGATACTGCGATTTTCTACGAAGATTCAACCTGATATACCCTAAAAAACAAAGTTGAAAAAGAGTTCACAAATGTAATGAACTTCTTTCAAAACCGAAAACTAACCACAAATTTCCAAAAAACTTTTTTTCTACCTTTCACTTGCTACACCGATACTCTCCCATCTTACAGCCAACTGGAATTCAATAACGGCCTCATAAAGATCCCTTCAGCTTCCCACATTAAATACTTGGGAATAATCATAGACTGTCACCTCAGATGGAACTACCACTCAGATTATGTATCCAAAAAACTCAAAAGCATGGCCAACAGATTCAAACTTTATAGAGAAATATTCGACTTGAAGTACATGGCAATTCTATATGACTAAATTCAGACACACATAATATACGGTATAAAGACCTGGGGGGGTATCGGAGACGTCTACCTAAAACCAATAGAGACATCACAAAATTGGATTTTGAAAATCATACACCGCAGAGATTATAGATACCCAACTGAAACATTACTCACAGAAGCAAAAGCACTTGACACCCGACAACAATACTGCCAATCACTAATTCTTCATCATCACAAAAACAAACACAAACATGAACACATACAGCACAAACATGAAACACGCTTCAAAGCCAAAACAACAACTATTCCAAGAGTTAATACTCAAAAATACCAAAGATCACTTACTTACCTCTGTCCAGTCCTATACGCTGATATACCCGATGAATTCAATCGCTCGGCTTACTCAAAAAGAAACTGAAAAATTGGCTGCTTACGTACTCGAGAAGTGAAATACATCGAGCAATTGATAGGAAAAACTTGAAATGAGATTTACTATGCCACCCCCTCTACTTGACTGTTTTTAAAAATTTATTATATATTTATTTTTTGTAATATTTACGAATAGTTTATCACCATGCCTATCTTTACACTATAGATAAAATATTCCTATAGTAAAAAAAAATTAATGTAATATTTAAATATAAATGTAAAAAATGTAAAATGTGAAATTTAAAATGTAAAAGTTAAGTGTATACGCCCATGCACAAGGAAAACCTTTTTTGGGCGCTCTGTATTTATTTACCGCCATTTTCTATTGTTTGTTGTACTAATGTCTAAGGTAAATAAATTGATTGACTGATTGATTGATTGAAGAGGAGATGATTTTATGAAGTCAAAATAGGTTGAAGTAAGAAACACGACATTCTAACCTATCTTCTCAACTTCTTTGAAGGCTTATATAACCCACCATCACCTAGAGTTTGAACTATTCTTTCATAGTCGGTCATTCCACAATCTCTGTAATAATTCCAGAGGTATCCGATGCAATGTATAATAAATACTCTAAAGAATGGTTTTGAAAGATTTGTATAATTTTTCTTTTTGCATTTTCACATAGTTTCCCTGGATATTCCATCTTTCCTTATACAAATGTGAAAACATGCAAAAAAGCATTACAACTTGAAAGTATTGTATCAACCAAACTGCACCGGCATCAAGTTTTATGTTTAATAGTATATTAGTATTCAATACATTTCTCAACCACATTAGTAATATATCGTCCGACGCAAGTGATTATCCATCCTTTTTCCATTGTCAGTTTCCAAATGAAACAGACGAGTGGATACCCATATGCAGAATTGGCAATTTCCTGAAGCACTAGGAGCAATTGATGGAAATCATCATGTTTCAAGCACCTGCTTGTCAACAAATGCGTGCACTCGGATAGTAGGAAACAGGATGTTTCACCTCTTCCGGCTAGCTCAGTACCACCTATCTGAAGTTCAACATCATCGCAAAATTTCAGCAACTCCGGAGCTCTTCATTTATTTGGAAAACCAGCATTAACGTGTCTGACATACGAATTCTTTCTGGATTTGTTGGTGTTGCCAACCATCGAGGTTCCATTAATTCGCATGCCAGGCCGAAGATCACTAAAAACCAGAAATACTATTTGCACTAGCACTTAACTCTACTGAGCCATCCAGAAGTGAGGGCTTCTCTCCTGGGAATTGTCCGAGCCCTCGGGCGGCTCCTGGATGACTGCCTAAAACAGCCAAATAAGCCTTTTATACACTGGCCAAACTTTTTAGTCGGCCAATGGTATAACAATTTGCTGGTAGGCGGAGCCTATTAGAGCTCTCGCCTCCAGATATACACCCCACCGGGTATTTTTCCAAAGTTCAAAACTGTAGTATTTCTGGCAGATTATGACATGCTAGTAGTAGTAGTAGTAGTAGTAGTGGCTCAACTTTCTCAAACTAAACTATATATTTTTGCATTTTGATGAGGGCACAAATGGGATAATTTCAGATGGTGTGTGGTCTGTAGAAGCCCTAAGTTCAAGTTCCTGAACCAATATCACTACCAGGCTAAACTAATCCACTTCCATATGTGACCATCCAGATGTAGCCCTTGATAATGATAATAAATGACATGAAACCATTTCCTTATCGAAACAAGCTGGTAAAACTATTTTCACTTGCAGCTTCAGTAGGACTTGAAAGGTAGTTGTGAATTCCAAATACCAATGGAATTCTGAACAATGGAAGGAGAATTTATAAATAAATGATAATTTTTAGTTCAGGATACAGTTGTAAAATATATACTTTGTTATTATTTATTATCCTTTTTAATCTTTATTCAAGTTCATTATTGCCAACAACGGAAAACTAGGGCTATTTCATCAAAAACGCATGTGTGTTGGGAAATCACTAGATCATGTGCATGCAAACCCCGCGTTTTTGACGCAAGCCGGCAGGTACAGATGTGAACGTCGACAGGCATGCATTTCTCATGCAGGATCAAAAACCCTGCATGGGCACCCATGTACTGAATCGACCTTTACAAAAAAAGGACAGACAATAACGCTTGTTACACGTTCACTGGCCCCGCGTGTACATCGCTTAATAAAACACGTTACTTCATTCCGCCGAATAAGACTACCCATGCGTGTTGGTAGCAATGTCGAAGACATAAAAAACGTAAACATAAACATTAAAGCTGTCACCGTTAATTATACCATTTGTTTTTTTGTTGTTGCAGGTTCGCGGAACATCCTGTGAAAGTGCCCACGAACTGGTTGTGGAGTTCAACATGTCGGCCGGAACGAGTTTACATATTGCGGTCTGCATGGCTTTTCTGGCAGCGGTCATCTCTTTATCTCAAGGTTAGTTAGTAACTAGAAGAATTTGAAGTGTTCAGATGAATGAAAAATTTCTGAAGGTAGTAAGTTGGTATTTTCTAGTGAAAAAATTAGATAATATTTGTGCCATACTTGTATATTATTTCTTTATTTTACCTTGGATGCGGTTGTTAAAAAACGCAAATAACACCCTAAAGCATTATGGCTATAACGCCCGCTCATTGCACGAGGAGCAATGAAGCAAAAACTAGAAAGAAATTATTTATTTCGTAATAAATTCATACAAGGGCAAACAACTACACAAACTACAACAAATTATTCAAACAACAAATTGTTTTCGATAATGTTTCCTAATTAAAATTGAAAGTGCGTCATTGGAATTTTCCGGAAAAATTGTGACCCGAAATCTTCGGAATTTTACTTTCATAACGCCCTTGGTCATTAAGGCTATAACGCCCGCTCATTGTAATGAGAGAACTGAAGCATAAGCTAGAACGAAATTGAAAAAAATTCATAGAATCACAAGCAACAACCTAACAAACAACAACAAACTAAGTCAAACAACCAATATTTTCAAAAACCTTTCCTAATTAAAATTGCAATTTTCGAATCTGTCGGAAAAATTATACGACCTGAAATCTTTGGGTTTTTTCGAAACTTTAGAAGAAAAATCTTGACCACTAGTACTTGGAAGTTTAGTCATATCTTAGTGAAAGAAAACTATTTGTAGAATATGAAGGAATAAAATCGTTTACATTTACTGCAACTTCAGGGGATCCCCAAGGTTCAAACTTGGGTCCACTATTATTCCTTCTATTCGTCAATGATATTTCTAAAAGTATCAAGTCTAAAATACTACTTTTCGCTGATGATATGAAGATTTTCAGAAAGATTGAGGATCACACTGATTGTATCTTATTACAAAACGATATCATTGAGTTACAGGATTGGTGTCAGAAAAATGAACTATCATTAAACATCGGTAAATGTAAAATAATGACCTTTGCAAGGAAACCTTCTGTTCAAATGTATAACTATAAATTGGATAATATATTATTGGCAAGAATTACCGAATCGAGAGATCTGGGAATAATTTTTGACGAAAAACTAACGTTCTCTTCTCATATCGAACAAGTAACATCCAGTGCAATGAAAGTTCTAGGATTTGTGATGCGTAATGGCAAATAGTTTTCTTCAATAGAGGCAATTAGCTCCATTTATTACTCTTTGGTTAGAAGCAAACTGGAATACTGTAGCTCCATATGGAATCCTTGCCAAGGAAAATATATATACTGTATTGAAGCTGTTCAGAAAAAGTTTTTGAAATTTCTTTACTTAAAAAAGCATGGTTCATACCCCATAAGAGGGCATAGCTATGAATTACTCCTGGAAGAGTTCAAATACACATCACTTAAAGAACGCCGTCAATTTAACGACTTGATTTTCATATACAAAATCATACATAATCAAATTGATTCATCTACCCTACTTCCATCTTTGAATTTTAATGTTCCCCGTATAACTTCCAGATCACAAATAACATTTCACATCGACGTGCCTAACTCTCAACACCACTTTCACTGTCCTTTGACTTCTATGTGTAGAAGCTACAATAGTTTACAAAATATTGATATATTCTTTTTACCTGTATCTCAGTTTAGGAAAGCACTATATAATGCACTACTTGACTGATTTAGACTGATGCTAACAAGTTACAATGTTACGTGGTATGTTATGATAATATAGATTTTGTTTTATTTTTCATGATTAATATAAGGTTTTCATTTTGTATTATATACTCCTGTAATTGGGTCTTATGACCTATTGGATGTATTTTCTCAATAGATAAATAAATAACGTCTTAGGGCGTTATGGCCACAACGCCTGCACAAGCAACAACTAAATAAACAACAAACTGAGTCAAACAACCAATATTTAAAAAAATCTTTCCTAATTAAAAGTGCAAATTTCAAATTTTCCGGAAAAATTATGTTATCCGAAATATTCGGATTTTTTCGAAACTTTAGAAGAAAAAAACTTGACTACTAGTACTTGGAAGTTATTTTTTATAACGCCCTAGGGTGTTATGGCCATAACGCCCGCTCATTGTACGAGCAGAAATGAAGCAAAAGCTGGAACGAAATTATTCATTTGAAAAAAATTTCATATAGGTAAAGGTACAACAACTCTACAAACAATCACAAACTACGGCAAGCAACCAATTTTTGTCATAAAATGCCTAATTAAAATCAAGTGCAATTTTTGAATGTTTCGGAAAAATTATATAGGTAACCCGAAATCTTCGAATTTTTTAGAAACTTTAGAACAAGAACTTTGTCTATTCCGATTCAATTAAAGATTTTATGGGCTTTTTACGAAATCTCTGCAATTTTGACCTTTCGTTCTTTTAATCCCTTTTCCAGCTAAATCTGCTACCTAACCACATACAATTATTACATTTTCGAAATCAGCGTAAAATTTTACGTATCTGTGTGAATTTCAAATAGATCTATAGATTTTGTCTTTTTCGTGATTTTTAGGGGTCTACCCCTTACAACTTTTTTCAAATAATTTTTTTTTCGTTCGATCAACTTGAATATTTCAGAATATACTAATTTGAGTATTTTGATTTGATTGGCTTTAGTAGAATTTCTCTATCTCTCTCTAATCGTTCTCGAATTGAAACGTTTAAATCGAGTTGAAAGGAGTTTTTCTTCCTTTCTTTTTACAGAACTTTTGCAATTCCAAACTTTCGTCCTCTTATTCTCTTTTTCATCTGTATCTTATACCTGAGCATATACAAATCATAGATTTTGAAATAAGCGTGAAATTTCACGAATATATAGTGTGAATTTCCAATAGATCTACTAATTTTGTATTTTTCGTGATTTTTACAATATTTACAATATTTTTCAAGTAGGTAATTTTTTTTCTTCCTTCGATCAACTTGAATATTCCAGAATATACTAATTCGACCATTTTTAATCGATTGGCGTTTGCAGAATTGCGCTATCTCTAACCGTTCTCGAATTGAAAAGTTCAAATCGAGTTGAAACTTTGTATTTGCAGATTTTTGGACTCAGTTGCGTAAAATTCAATCTATTTCGTATTTTCACACCAAATTTTGAGTGTATTCCGATTTACTTGAAGATTCCATAGACGTTTTACGAAACCTCTGCAATTTAGAATTTTCTACCTTTTATTCCCTTTCCGGCTAAATATCATACCAGAGCATATACAGATCATATAGTATCGAAATCATTGTAAAATTTCACGTATATAGTGCGAATTTTAAATGGATTTGTCGAATTTGTTTTTTTCGTGATTTTTAACGATCTACCCCTTACAACTTTTTTCGACAATTTTTTTTTCATGGACTATTTCAGAATGTAGTAATTTGACCATTCTGAATAGATTGGCGTTCGCACAATTGCTCTGTTTCTAACCGTTCTCGAATTGAAAAGTTCAAATCGTGCTAAAAGGAGTTTTTTTTCCGCCAATTTTATGTTTTTAGAATTTTGCACTAAGTTTCGTAAAATTCATTCTTTTTTGTATATGCTGAGTCAATTCCGATTTGGTTATTCTTGCCTCTGCATACATCTTTTATATTTCTACCATATTTTTGTTTTAAATGTATGTATGTGTGGTGGATGTATGTATACATTTATATGTGAAAATAGAGTATTTTTCTATTTGATTTCGAGAGTTTCAACCTTTGACAGCTGTTTCGTGGTCACCCACTCATCAGAAAGTATTTATGTAGCTCTCGAAATCAAAACGAATCCACTCAAAAATTAGTACCGTGAAGGCAAGACAGATATAACAGAAAGTTACTTATGACATCTACAGTCACTAGTTGAAACTTAATTTGACACGAACCAAGGAATCCAAAGTTAGATGTTTATCTACTCATTGACAGGCAGCCAACAATTCGTTGTTCTGACCAACCCAAGGTTCAATCAAGTTGAAACTTAATTTGAGAGCTCCATAAATCCTTTCTGATGAGTGGGTGACCACGAAACAGCTGTCAAAGGTTGGAACTCTCGAAATCAAATCGAAAAAGACTCTATTTTCACTTAGATTCGCTTGCGTTCCTCATAACGTACTAGAAACTTGATTGAACCTCGGTTTGGTCAGAACAACGAATTGTTGGCTGCCTGTCAATTTGTAGACAAACCTCTACTTTGGATTCCTTGTTTCGTGTCAAATTAATTTTTAACTAGTGACTGTAGATATCATAAGTAACTTTCTGTTATACATTTATATTTAGATTTATCATTATGTGACGTTTTCCTTGTTATTGTACCATTGAAGTCATCTTCTATTTTGTACTTTTCAACAAGAGAAATAAACCTATTATTAGTATTATTCAATTAAAGATTTCATAGGCTTTTCACGGAACCTCTGCACTTTCGAACTTTCTACCTTTTATTCTCTTTTCATGCTAAATCTCATGAGCAAGAGAGTTTTTACTGGATTTTTGTAAAATGGGACTAGAAAAATCCAATAAAAACTCTCTCGATGTAATCATCTACAATATAATACCAACATTCGTAAAAAACATAAACCCCACAAGTTATAAAATATTTGATAGACTTCTTGACAGCGCAAGCATGTTACTCCAAAAAAGAATATATGGCTGCCCTCACGGCAATGACTCATTGAACATGTAACTTTGTTCCTTGATTTGACAATCTGTTTGTATATATTATATCTGTTTATGTCATTTCACCCACTTTTATAATTTTTATCCACAATCACCTTATAATTGAAGTTTTATCCACACTTATGAACCGTATAAAGTACCACTTTATCCACTAGTGGAATAATGAAATTACTTTATTCCACTAGTGGAATTATGAAAAATACAATCTTGAATATCAATCACATTTTACTTATTTTCACCAACTTCACAAATTTTTACAAATGGAGTCGATAAACAATCGAAAATACATAGCAACCATTCAACACCTCCCGATATTTTTGTATGTTATTTCAATGATTTTTGAGGAGGTGACAGCCGCTGTCAGAGCAAAACGTCAAATCATTTTGTGATGAAAAATTTCCGCGATTCTGATTCTAAATGAATGTAATTGTGAATAAAACGTTGTATTGCATGCGTGTTTTAAATACATTTTATTTGCTTAAGAAATTCAAACACTTATACAATAAATAACTATTATAACTTTCATAATTTTCATAATCTTTTATATGTTTTATAAGTTCGTCGGTCTCTATATGTATGCCTGTTTGCGGCCATATAGCCAGATCTTGTATACAATATTGTAATTTTAATGTTTTTAAATCTAACTATTCTGTATTTCTGACTGATAAATTTTATACATACAGTGCGGCTTTTTTTAGTCCCCCCCCTGTTAACTTTTGAACGGTTCGACGTAGAAACATGAATAAAAAACCGTTTGGAGGGTTTCACCGATACTACTTTTTGAGACAAAAAATATGGTGATTGCTCGAAAGGGGGCGCGGGGGGGCACATCAACTCAAAAATTTTAAATGGCATGGGGGGTCAAGTGTCACATCGATGAAAAGAGAATTCAATTCTCTTCACAACCATCTGAATATTTTTGAATTTTGTTTAGAAATTTTTTCTCAATATCGATTTATATGCCTTTCGAAATTTTCAAGTTGATCTGTCCCTAGCGCCATCCAGTAATTTCAATGTGTCTTCTCTCAAAAAGTAGTATCGGTAATACCCTTCAAAATATTTTTGGTTTCATTATTCCACAACAAATCGTTCAAATTTATCGAGATATGAGTAGTTTTCAGATTCGCATTTATTTTTAATATTTCGAATTTTGATTGTGAAAAAAATTTCAAGTAAATTAAAAAAAAAATTAGATGGTTGTGAAGAGAATTGAATTCTCTTTTCAACGATGTGACACTTGACCCCCCATGCCATTTAAAAATTTTGAGTTGATGTGTCCCCCCGCGCCCCCTGTCGAGCAATCACCATATTTTTTATTTCAAAAAGTAGTATCGGTGAAACCCTCCAAACGGTTTTTTACTCATGTTTCTACGTCGAACCGTTCAAAAGTTAACATGGGGGGGGGTTAAAAAAAGCCGCACTGTATATGTTTGTACGTCTTTCTCTATATGATTATCTGTTTGCAGCTATATAGCCAGATCTTGTATCTACACATTTTGTAATTTTGATTTTTTAACTACTTTGTAATTTCTGACTTTTCATCTGTATTGCTCTAAGGGACCTACCTAAGGAATCAATAGATCTATCTATCTTTGTATGTAAATAATATACTTTCGAAATCAGTATGAAATTTCACGTTACGTTTCAAATTAATCTGCCGATTTTGTATTTTTCGAGTTAATTTTTGTTCCTCCGATCATCTTGAATATTTCAGAATAAACTTATTCAACCAGTCTGAATCGATTGCCGTTCTCAGACTTGCTCTATCTCTAACCGTTCTCGAATTGAAAAGTTCAAATCGAGTTGAAGGGAGGTACTTTCCCGCCAATTTTGTGTTTTCAGATTTTTGGTAAAATCCAATCTGTTTGTATAAGAGCTTTTTCATTTTAATTAGGTAATACCGAATTTCGAATATTCTAGAGACATGATTATCACTGAAAATAAAACATTGTTTTTTCTTCAGTAGTTAATCTTTTTCTGTTTTTTGCTAAACTATTTTTCGGAGTGTCTCATGTACAATTCAAAGAAAAAGGACAGCTGGCAGGTTCTATATAACAATATTGTCGTCCTTGATGACTTTAACATGTTATACAAATTAAATTAAAATACTGTTTCCATAGAACTTCATGCCGTACACTGTATATTATTTTTGAAACTTGTATTTTTCAAGCCAAGCACTCAAAATGGTCGGGTATGTACCTACTGTTTGTATTTTGCCGGGTCGCAGAACATCCATTTTCTGTTTTTGCATTCATTCATTCGTATCACGAGTTTTTGTAATACGCATTTGTTTCGTTCAAATTCGAAATCGGGTGCGTTTGAGGCTGGAAATATCGAATCATCGCGTGTTCTCTATTTACATATACGAAATAAAAATACCGCACATGTTTGTTTTATCCACGAAATTTACCGCCATTGTTGATTTTAAATTACCAGAGTAAATATTCCGAATATTACCCAGATAGATGGCTGGTATTTATGTTAATGTCGAGCGCTGTTTACAAATTAACAAATTTACATTGTTATACACAACTGAAATATATCTACTTACAGATGTGTGTTTAGTCGAAGATCAAGTATATGATTTCGATGCGAATAGAGTTAGGACTTTTCTCCACGATCATCACAGACTTTGCCAATTCTGAAATCAAATTTGATTACAGAATGCTGGAATTCTCTCTCTTGAGATTGAAGAAATATTCTGCAATGTATTTACATTCTCGCTCTTGTGATAGAATAATATTCTCACACTGGTTAGCAATAATAACATTAGCCTTGACGCAGTTGATTGTCATCGTATTGGCAAAATTTGAGTAAGTGTCAAAATTATTGCTGCCACGTTTACTATCTTTGATCGTGGAGAAAGTATAGTCTGCTACTCGGTTAGAATGAAAATTCGTGATGCTCGTGGTTCCTCACGCTCGCCTTCGGCTCGCGCTCGGAACTTTCCACTCGCTTCGAATTTTCATTCTAACCTTGTTACAGAATATACTATTCTGTCATCATTTTTTGTGAGAACGTTGGAAATTCCCTTATTTTGTGCAGTTGTGTCCTGTAATGCGCCAAGATTGTAAATTCATTCGCTCCATTATCTACAATAGGTAAACTTTTCTCTTGCTTTCTCACAATTGCAATTGTAAATGGAACAGTAATGTTTCAGGTTTTTTATTTGATATTTCATGTTAATTAGTCTTTTATCACAGTCCACATGTTTTTCGCAAAAAATTGTGGTTCACTTTGTTGACATTTTATAAAATTTTTGAATGCATAAAACTTAACAAAAACCACTACAATTTTTTTTATACGATCTTTTACGAGGATGTATTGATATCTAGTTAGCCTAGACCAGTTCCATGCATAAACAAAATATTGCGTTACCATAGCAACGAACAATAACTTATTAGAAGTGTCAGTGTAAAGTTTGACGTCAAAAAAGTAAACCAAGATATGCTTAGTACCCTTGGTGATCAACGTCCTCCGTATGCGACCGTGAAAAATTGTACTGCAAGATTCAAAAGAGGTAAATTTTCCATTGAAGATGATGACCGATCGGGAAGGCCAGTTTCTGTGTCAGATTTTAACAGACCGTCGAATTGGGCTAAAACGGATATCTGAAGCACTGAATATTTCATACATAAAAATTGCTGCAAAATGGATCCCCAAATGTTTGAATGTTGACCAAAAGCGTGCAAGGGTAGTAGCATCGCGTTCGATCTGTGCTCGATTTGAAAACGATGTAGACTTCTTAAACCGAATTGTTACTATGGATGAGACTTGAGTACATTTCTACGATCCAGAAACAAAGCAACAATCGATGGAATGGCGACACTCCGGTTCTCCAAGACCTAAGAAGTTTCGTGTCCAAAAATCTGCTGGAAAAGTTCCTGCTTCAGTTTTTTGGGATTGCCATGGAGTAATCATGATTGATTTTTTGGATAAGGGTAGAACAATAATTGGAGATTACTATTCGACATTACTGACCACTTTACGGGAAAAAATTAAAGAGAAAAGACGAGGAAAGCTATCCAAAGGTGTTTTGTTTTTGTAGGACAACGCCCCTGTACACAAATCTCATGTTGCCATGCAAAAAAATCGTGATTTAGGGATTGAATTACTAGAACACCCCCCTTATTCACCAGATTTGGCTCCGTCCGACTATCATCTCTTTCCTCAACTGAAAAAAAGTTTAAAAGGTCGTAAATTTTCTTCCAACGAGGAGGTAATAGAAGCTGTGGAGGTCTGGTTTGCATAGCAAGAAGAAACATTTTTATTGAAAGGTCTAGAGACGTTGCAGGTTCGCTGTAATGAATATATCCAATTAAGAGGAGTATATGTTGAGTAATAAAATATTTTGACATTGAAATTTTCTTTGGTTCTATCATTGTTTATATAGAAGATAGTTAGTCAACCTAATGGGATTATAATTGGATCAAAATGGATGCGACATGTAGATGGCGATAGTGAGCTCGCATCCAAGTCATGTCGTAACTTCAGTGATCTGGCCTCCAAGTCATGTCGTAACTTGATTAAAACAATGGAAAAGCAATAAAATCAGGATTTTTTGAAGAAACCTGCATTAAAATGACGTCAAATATTCATGTTTGTAACTAATCACGCTAGATGACACTCGCGTTTGTGTCCAATACCTTTTCCACAGGCATGTTCTATATTTTTCAATATATCCTCGTAGCTCTTTTAAAGTCCTTCAAAAGTGGGACAAATTAAAATGAAAGAACTATGCAAAAAATGAACCATTCATTCATCAATATCATTGAACTATAAATCCTGTTGTTGGCTTTGTTCAAACCATTTCACCTTGTTATAAAAACAAAACCCTGCGGTTAAATTCATATTATCACCAAACCACCAAATTGAGAAAATACTAACAGATTTGTTATCTTCGTAGCTTCAGATTCTTTAAATATCCCCGTTGCCTGGCAAAACGAAGGTTAGAAAAAAACAAATTTCTCAACGCTCATCACACAACAAAGACACTCATTCATTCATTACCGGCGACATTCAACACTTTAAACATTCAACTGTTCAACAACACCCGCATGTCTGAAATACATTAAAAGGGAACAACGTGATGAGAAAACATCTGTATATACACCAATTAATTAATTTATTTGCACAATGATAGGTCAACAGTTGACAGATCTTTTTGATGATAGCTCTCTGTCTCTCTCTCCGTCTCTCTCTCCCTATCGAAACGATAATTGAATAAAGAGTTGTTGCGTGGCAAATTCGAATACTCTCATTGCTATCATATGGCGTGAATTTAATAGTAGTAGGCTCTGGAAAACGTAATTAACTCGTTAAGCTATTACAAGGCATATTAATTTGTCCAAACCAAAAAGTTCAATATCGTATTGAGTGAAATGACTGAGTCAACAAATCTTTCTGTAACATTTTTAATTCTGTTCTAGTGCTTAAAACATATCTTGTCGCCACTATCCAAATAAAAAATATTTATTTACTTTGGATTACTAGAAGTGAATAAATATATTTTTATTTCAAAGTAATATTTTAAGAGAAGATTGTATTTCTTGGATCCACAATCTTGAACATTCGGCTCATTTTCTTCGTTCAAGAATATATTATTGACGTGATAAAATTACTACATTCATGTGAAAAAATATTGATACTTGGATGAAGCATTATTGAAATCGTTGATTCTAGAAATTTTTTCTCAATCTGAAAAAAAAATTCTATAGAATATTCTTAAAGCAAGTAATTCTCTACATGTTTTACTTGAGAATCCCCACCACAGCCACAGTAACCATGCACATGTCTTCCTGTGGAAGAAGTTGTGATGAATTCGTGATGGCCACATTTAATTCTTGTTCGTTAACTTTATCACAAATAATTTAAGTCAAAGGCTGATTTTTTTTAAACGTTAGTTTGTGAGTGAACCATTTAAAAGGAAGTACATCCAATTTTTCCAAAATAATTTATGAAGAATTTTTTTGAAGCAGATGTTTTTGTTCTCAAAATGGACATTTTATACTAGGACGAGGAAAGTTGCAGTCATATTGTTTGTTCCCTAGAAATACAACTGACATCTTTCCCAAAAGTTTCTGGCATTTTTGAAGATATTTTGAGTATTATCTTTTTATCTAATACTTATATGGACGTGGGATATTATCATAAAAAGAAACTAGTATTTCCAAGTAAGTCAAAAAACCATATTATTAAATTATAGTAATTAACAAAGATTTCATTCAAACAAGTATTTTCTTGGTTGACAAGAGATATTCAGTTTACATCAAGAAAGATTTTTCAACAATACATTATCATAATGTAGAAATGAGAAAATGCTGATTTCAAATTGACCATAGCTCTTCCCTTCTCAGAAATATTTTTTGATATTTCTGAAAATAGATGAAGTACATATGACCAAAAAACAGAAATGATCGAATTTACTTTTTTCGTCATATCTCAAGAACCGGCCCTGATATTTTAGATTAGTCTCCACCCTGTATATCATCCGAAGCAATACCAAACCAAGAAAACATTGAAAACAAATGAAGGTACAACAAATATGTCAGAATTTGATCTTATTGACGTGTGCAAAATTTCTCGTTTGGGGTAGTTCAATGAAAATTTCCTGAATATAATAATTATTTATTATATAAAATAATCTACAGAATTTGTCGTGTTTTCGCAGAAAGATTCCCAAATCTACGCAGACCTAATTAAAATATTTTGAAAAAGCTTCTTAGAAACTGTCATGATATCGTATCTTTTTCGTCTGTGATCATAAAAAAACACGTAAACAAAGAGTTCAACGAAATTGTAGTTTTGGCCTACTTCACAGCTTATCCAGAAAATTCGTTGAAAGACACAGAAAATCCAAAATTCGTTCGCCAGCGCAACTTCCAGGATTCATGGAGTTTTAATATTTGTTTTTCTATCAAAGATTTTATGTTTATATCTTTAGGTTGACAATTTAAATAGCAATAGATGTTCGCATATAAATAGGAATGTAGAACAATACAGTTTCAAGTTATGGTATCAGATGGATAGAGCCCCTGTACATAGCACTGCTACTCAGTTTCAAGTTATGGTATCAGATGGATGGAGCCCCTGTACATAGCACTGCTACTGTTGTTGGTTGCCATTTAAAGTTCCTTCTTGCTGTCCAGACCTGACGCCACTGGACTTCTTCATCTGGGGATATAACAAAGAAAATGTTTATGCGGTTCCTGTGAGTGAGTGGTAAAGAAAGTAGGTAACGAAGGATTGTGAGAACTTTCAATAATTTGATTCCTGACTCCATACAGAAAGCTACAGAAAGTGGTATGCAAAAAACAAACAATTGTTGTTTAGAACAAAATGGCAATGTCTTGAAACATCTGTTGAAATTAACCCGAGTGGAAAGAGAATGACTGAATTCAATATCAATGAACAAAGATATTCACCTCTCTGGTAATATTTTATTTAAATCCATTCATTTTTATTTTGAGCTAGCTACCTTTTTTACCAACGACAGTGGAATTGCCAGAGTTAATATCAGTTTATTTGTTTTCAAAGCATTCTTGGTTTGGTATTGCTTCGAATTATTTATATTTAAAATATTTCGTAAAATCGAATATGTCTTGCTAGGGGTATATTTTAGGTATTGGGTATTCTTCATGAATTTGATATCTATTTTTCCGTAGTGTCCAAAAATAATAGAATAGTGTATAATTTTCATTAAAAATAGTCGTGTTTGATCGGCTTTCTCAATGTTATGTTTTAGGTGCAAATTTTACCCCCGTAAAGCTAGCAGAACCACTTTGGAATTTTCAAAATTTTTTTAGGCCATAATTTTAGGCTAATTTATTACCCTATTCCCAAATTTTTTGCTCTTCAATTGTGAGAGATATCGCGGGTTCTGCTAGCTTAACGTTAAGCTGGCAGAACCAAACCGCCAAACGAATGATAATGAAAAGTTCATCATAATTTTAGGCTTATTTTAGGCTCACGTTTGAACCCATCGCCGATTTTTTTGGAATTCGTTTTTTAAAAAAAATCCCGGGTTCTGCTAGCTTTACCGTTAAGCTAGCAGAACCCAACCTTAAAATAGCAACTCCGAACAAATCCAGTTGGACAATAATTTTAGGCTCTATTCAGGCTAATTTATTACCCGATTATGAATTTTTCTGCTATTCAGTCGAAGAAGAAATCATAGGTTGTGTTAGGTCAACACTGAGCTGGCAGTATCAAAAGGCTAACCGAATCGTTATGGAAAATCTGATCGCACCATTAATTTTAGGCTCATTTTAGGCTCACGTTTGAACCCTTTGCCGATTTTTTTGGAATTCGTTTTTAAAAAAAATTCCTGGGTTCTGCTAGCTTTACCGTTAAGCCAGCAGAACCCAACCTTAAAAAGCAACTCAGAAAAAATCCAGTTGGATAATAATTTTCGGCTCTATTGATGCTAATTTATTACCCAATTATAAATTTTTTTGCTCTTCAGTTGGAGGAGAAATCATAGGTTGTGTTAGCTCAACACTGAGCTGGCAGTACCAAATGGCTAACTGAATCGTTATGGAAAATCTGATTGCACCATAATTTTAGGCTCATTTTAGGCTCATTTTAGGCTCACGTTTGAACCCGTCGCCGATTTTTTTGGAATTCGTTTTAAAGAAAAAATCCTAGTTCTGCTAGCTTTACCTTTAAGCTAGCAGAACCCAACCTTAATAAAGCAACTCAGAACAAATCCAGTTGGACAATAATTGTATGCTAATTTATTACCCAATTTTAAATTTTTTTGCTCTTCAGTCGAAGGAGAAATCATAGGTTGTGTTAGGTCAACACTGAGCTGGCAGTATCAAAAGGCTAACCGAATCGTTATGGAAAATCTGATCGCACCATTAATTTTAGGCTCATTTTAGGCTCACGTTTGAACCCTTCGCCGAATTTTTTGGAATTCGTTTTTTAAAAAAAATTCCTGGGTTCTGCTAGCTTTACCGTTAAGCCAGCAGAACCCAACCTTAAAAAAGCAACTCAGAACAAATCCAGTTGGATAATAATTTTCGGCTCTATTGATGCTAATTTATTACCCAATTATAAATTTTTTTGCTCTTCAGTTGGAGGAGAAATCATAGATCGTGTTAGCTCAACACTGAGCTGGCAGTACCAAATGGCTAACCGAATCGTTATGGAAAATCTGATTGCACCATAATTTTAGGCTCATTTTAGGCTCACGTTTGAACCCGTCGCCGATTTTTTTGGAATTCGTTTTAAAGAAATAATCCTAGTTCTGCTAACTTTACCTTTAAGCTAGCAGAACTCAACCTTAATAAAGCAACTCAGAACAAATCCAGTAGGCTCTATTGATGCTAATTTATTACCCAATTATAATTTTTTTTGCTCTTCAGTCGAAGGAGAAATCATAGGTTGATTTAGGTCAACACTGAGCTGGCAGTATCAAAAGGCTAACCGAATCGTTATGGAAAATCTGATCGCACCATTAATTTTAGGCTCACGTTTGAACCCTTCGCCGATTTTTTTGGAATTCGTTTTTAAAAAAAAATCCTGGGTTCTGCTAGCTTTACCGTTAAGCCAGCAGAACCCAACCTTAAAAAAGCAACTCAGAACAAATCCAGTTGGATAATAATTTTCGGCTCTAGTGATGCTAATTTATTACCCAATTATAAATTTTTTTGCTCTTCAGTTGGAGGAGAAATCATAGATCGTGTTAGCTCAACACTGAGCTGGCAGTACCAAATGTCTAACCGAATCGTTATGGAAAATCTGATTGCACCATAATTTTAGGCTCATTTTAGGCTCACGTTTGAACCCGTCGCCGATTTTTTTGGAATTCGTTTAAAAAAAAATCCTGGGTTCTGCTAGCTTTACCTTTAAGCTAGCAGAACACAACCTATGATATCTCCTCCAACTGAAGAGCAAAAAAATTTATAATTGGGTAATAAATTAGCCTGAATAGAGCCTAAAATTATTGTCCAACTGGATTTGTTCTGAGTTGCTTTTTAAAGGTTGGGTTCTGCTAGCTTAACGGTAAAGCTAGCAGAACCCAGGATTTTTTTAAATAACAAATTCCAAAAAAATTGGCGATGGGTTCAAACGTGAGCCTAAAATGAGCCTAAAATTATGGTGTGATCAGATTTTCCATAACGATTCGGTTAGCCTTTTGGTACTGCCAGCTCAGTGTTGAGCTAACACGATCTATGATTTCTCCTTCAACTGAAGAGCAAAAAAATTTATAATTGGTTAATAAATTATCCTGAATAGAGCCTAAAATTATTGTCCAACTGGATTTGTTCAGAGTTGCTTTGTTAAGGTTGGGTTCTGCTAGCTTAACGGTAAAGCTAGCAGAACCAGGATTTTCTTTAAAAAACGAATTCCAAAAAAATCGGCGATGGGTTCAAACGTGAGCCTAAAATGGGCCTAAAATTATGGTGTGCTTAGACTTTTCATAATCATTCGTTTGGCGGTTTGTTTCTGCCAGCTTAACGTTAAGCTAGCAGAACCCGCGATATCTCTCACAGTTGAAGAGCAAAAAATTTGGGAATAGGGTAATGAATTAGCCTAAAATTAGCCTAAAATTATGGCCTAAAAAAATTTAGAAAATTCCAAAGTGGTTCTGCTAGCTTTACGGGGGTGCAAATTTTGACTACCCTGTAAATTAATTTTGAAAATTCGACGGATCTGACCATGACTTGATGCTTCAGGTGTGATTCTGTGAAATTTCAAATTTTCAACTGTAACTGTTTATGAGTTATGATTTTTCCGGAGTAGGGCTGTGACTGTCAACTTTTCAGAAAAAAATAAACATCTCGAAAAATTACGAATTTGGATATAGGCAGTGATTGTTAGACAAAGTGTGTCTAAAATTTTCTGGAAAATTAAAAAATGTAATGAAATATAGGGTATTCCATTTGAAATAAGGAAGTTGCCCTCTACTCCCGGTGTAGCGAAGAAAGACCGGAAGTTGAAAATATTTTAGTTGAGAAGGCCATATTGTAAAACCCACTTTACAAAACTTCAAGTTTTAATTTTGAATGGTTGTCCATATATTTCTAACGAACCTCGTGGAAGACCTTGTATAAAGATCATTTCATATCAACGCATGCAAATAAACAATTGATTTATATTCAATTATGTAACATGTTGGGATTTTTTGGCAATAAGCAATTCCAAAAGATTCAAGTAAAAATATTCTGTAATTTACAACCTTATTCATATTCCCCTGCATTCCCAATAAAATTCTTTCACGCACGTCAATGCTGATCAGGTCGCCGGAAACATTCGAGAATCGCCATTATCCAATTAACAAAGACGGATAGTTCCCAGCTTCACACTAACATCTTACTTATTATTCCCCAGTTGTTCGGACCGAAGAAAATTTATTACGGGCGCTCCGATAGAAAATTAAAAATAAAAATACACGCAACGAAGAATTAGAAGAGATCGGATAATGGGAAAGATTTAGAGAGCTGGATGGTCCTAGCGGGGTGCTTACATTTTATTGATTGAATACACCTGCCATGCGATGTGGAAACCTATGATGGAGTATCTCCACGATAGAAATATATCTTGAATAATTCTCAGACAGGTCGATTTTTATTTTTGAAAATCTATTTTTTTACATAAAATGTTTCAACCACCTGTCAACTTTTTTCCTACAGATCGACCCCTTCAAAATGTTTAAATTATATAACGGGTCAAGTTATTCCTTGTTAGAGAGGTATTTCAAATCTATACCGGGCGTTTCACAGTGGATGGAACATTAGGAGTATCTGGAGAACAGAAAGACAGATCATTTCGAAAATTTGAGGGCGTGGATAATCAAACTTGCTCTATCCGTCTAAAATATTTTCATCAATACAGTGTTGCCGCTTGTATCAAAAAGTAGTAGCTACTTTGTTATTTCAAATGAAACACCTTGTATATTATATCATTTTTGGAATCCTTATAAGATTCCCCACAACTTTCTCACATAATTCCCTATACCTAACTATGACGATTTCCGAGATAAAAATTATTTTGTCCAATTTTTGTGCAAAACCTGACCATAGAAAAATATCAATTTTTTCCCAATGCAAATTTACAAAATATTGCAATTTGGGTTATAGCTGCATAAGACCATTACGCATTCTGTCGATAAACTGGATCTCAGTTTCAGCATACAGGGAGGCTCAGAAGTGAGTTCCTTCCGGGGACTCATGAAAATGACTGAAACTCCGTTTTTTTAAATGAAACACCTTATATATTATTACT
Source organism: Chrysolina oricalcia (assembly GCA_944452925.2). Classification (NCBI taxonomy): domain Eukaryota; kingdom Metazoa; phylum Arthropoda; class Insecta; order Coleoptera; family Chrysomelidae; genus Chrysolina; species Chrysolina oricalcia. Next base: position 1,478,182 of record OX101810.2, read on the forward strand.
TATTTGAAAAGCTGTAACATTTTTCAATTTAATTGAGTATACTTTCCCTATACCTATCTCGTACAGTTTGTTAGTTATGATCACTTATGTTATGAATTCGTCTTCAATAAAATAAATATTGGATAGTGATTTAGATAGTAGGCTATAAACTTCATTCTGACAGAGAACTAACATGTTTTTCCTTCATTGTCATCCTGTATTCAAGTTGCATGGGTGTGAAAGTACTATGACAGAAAATAATTACTCGAATGTGGTTTTGATGGATTTATTCATCATTTATTGTCAATGTAACAAGAATGTCAGCAGAACATACAAAGAGTTTAATGAAAAGTATGCTGATTTATCTCGAATGAATTTGAGAAAATTTATTAGATTGAGTAGAAATTTTGAAATGTTTGGATTTTCTTTGAAAGTTACAATAAACTTGCCTAGACTTGTGACAGGTAATGTGGACAACGCAATAAATGTTCAATGATCAATGAAACTGCTCATACACGTTTTTTCCATATCTCGTTTTCGAGTTTTTGGTGTTTTTAGAAAAAAATGTGAAATTTCCCCTAATTTTTAGTTTTTGAGAAATATTTCCCAGACTATCCATATTACAGAAAAAACATTCGCACATTTTAAAAGGTGATCAAAACATTTTTTATGAAAAATTTGAAAATCTGTCGCCATCTTGGAGTTTTTGTTGTTTCTTTTAAAGAAAATCAAATTTTTTTTTTATTTTCCAAAATATGCAAAAATTTCATCGAAACTTTTTGTAGACATATTTGAGTTCAATCAAAATGATCGAATACATTTTTTCGATATTTCGTTCAGTTTTCGAGTTTTTGGTGTTTTTAGGAACAAATGTGAAAAGTACCAAAATTTTCCAAATCGCAATTTTTTTTTCAAAATATGGAAAAATGTCTCAGGAACTTTCTGTAGAACTTGTTGGGAACTACAAAAGTGATCATGAACATTTTTTTGATATCTCGTTTATTCTTCGAGTTTTTGATGTTTTTTAGCAAAAAACAGTACATTTTCAAAGATGTCTGCCAAAATAGTTTTAAAAAATTTCAGAAAAACTTTTTGATGAACTGTCCGAACATAATATTTTCGATGGGAGCTCTCTTGGTTCATGAGTTTTTGGCAATTTTTCACTTTTGTTTTCTATAAAAAAAAATATATTCAACTTTTTTTTCGAGTTGGAAAAAACGGTTTGGAAATATCGATGTGGCTTGTGAAGACGTATTCGGAGCATATTTGAGTTTTTCATTTGATTCATTAGTACAGTCAACATCTTGATTTTCAATTTTTTCAAATATTTCCGAGACTATTGATTTCACGGCAAAAATGTCTGATGAATATTTTTTGTTGATTTTTTGAAGGCCATCAAAAAAAGTCTTCTGATAATACTGTCATCGAGACATTCAAATTATTCAAATTTCAAAGCAATATCACCAAAGGTTGAGAAATGCGAGCGTTTTGAAATGCCACAAAAAAATCTACAGACGGACAGACAGAAAAAAAAATTTTTCGAGGGATCATTTCGTCGGAAATAACTATAGGTCTAAAACGTCCAATAAAAAAGTTGGTGTCCGTCTAGGAAACCGTAGGAAATACAACTTCCTAAGAGGTTGTTGTACAATAATAATAGAAATACCATTCAAAATATTTTCTGTCCAATTGTTCCACATCAAACCTTTCAAATTCATTTAGGTCACGAACCTTTCTATTACATTCATCAAACACAAACTGTCGCGTCGCTCGCGCGTTCATCACATTTATGAAATTCAACTTTTCCTTCATATTCCGTCACCGTTCCAGTATCGAACCTTCGTCCTATTTATATTTGAAGTATACGATTGCCGGGTATCGGAGACACGGTCCCGAAATTGCTATTTGGGCATTAAGCATCGACCGCCGAAGTGTATTTTACAGATATTACTTGTCACATATCGGTTAAAATTCATGGACCTGAGGGAAAACACTTTGGGCCGACGGAAAGTTTGTTCGTGTTTGTGTAAGATTTCGGGCTCGTTTTAATATGGAAATTGGAAGCTGTGTTTGCTCTCGGGCAATTTTCATGCTAATCTTTATCTCGTTGAAGGTTATCTGATGTATTAAAACGATGTTGAATGGAAATGAAAACAATATTCATATATGCGGTTTTGCCATACATGGCTTGCTAAGCATTGTCTTGGGGGTTGAGTTTGTAGCTCAAAGTAAATTTCGGTTTTATCCAGATTACAATCGAGCACCATTTCGGCTAAAGTTTTCAATGTGTTTAGCTCTACTAATATCTTTGAAATAGCCCAGTTATAGTTGAGGAAAGCCAAACGCAACCTTTCTGATTATGAATGTTACAAAACTCATATGAATCTATACGTTCCAACATGTGACTACTCAAAATTATCAAAATGTTGTCTTCATCAATTCAATATATGTAAAATAATTAAATATAAAAATATAAAACAACAACAAAAATTAATAGGCGCTCCGGGGCGACTTGATTGATTCCAGTGGCGCATTTGCTTTTTCTGCTGCAGGAAAACCCGGAAAAACCTGCAGCACCACATCATCTGAAGATCTTGATCTGCCAATGTCCTCTGTCATAAAATAAAATGTAGGGTGTCTCCAGAGGCTCCAATAAACCCAAGATATCGTCAGAGCATTTAGTAACAAAACTATCGTCAAACTTAAACCAGTCCGTTCCATCTTTCGCCAATGCGACCTCTTTACGGTTCTTCGTATTGTGTATATTTTAAATATGTTTCTAGTATTGCACACATATCATCCTCAACCAACTTGAAAATAAAAATGTTTCAGCTAATAGAGTGATAATTTTTAACAATAAGTTAAGTATACCATGCGAGACGGGGAGACAGGTCGGAAGACTGGTACAAATTCGATTTGATTTTTTTCAATTCTCAACGCGGTAAATCTATTCCACTTCAGGAACATTCTATTTTCGGATTTTTCAGGGAATATTTACGAGCGGAAATAATTCATACGTCACATTATGCAAAAGAGAGCCATTTTTAGTCCAACGAAGCTCCGGAATGTGACTGCCTATATTAGTAATAATGAAACTTAGCTCTTTCATCACTTTCTTTTGATAAATTGGTTGGAAAGGAGGCATATTTCATTCCGCCATTTGTCAAGGACTATTGCCATCTTCCAGCTTTATTTATTTGAACTTGAATTGGGGGTGGCATACTCGCGGATAACTGAGGTCACAAAATTTCGGCATAAAGACAATGACAAATGAGTGAATGATGACAACTAATGTACTCGCAACTTGGAACATTTTGTCTTGAACAACGTTCATTCTTCACTTCAAGAAATCGTGAAGTGCGAAAAAAGACTTTATGCACTAGCGGGCGGTAAAGTACACTTTACCGCCCTGTTCGCCGGGCGTAAAGTGGCACTTTACCGCCCGTGTGCGCATTATGGCCCGGCAGGCCGTAAAGTAGACAAAATTCTCAAATTGTCTATACTCACACATCATTTCATGCAATTCCTAACACGAATTAGAATCATTTCAGTTCAATAGAGCAATACTCTTTCTAACATTTGTTCATAATCGTTGGCAATTTTTTCGGTGATGATCTATTTATTTGAAATAGATTCTCCAATATAGCACTCAGCTACTATAGTTTCAAATTTCTCATATTAGGTTACCCTTAATTATTGTATGCATAACGTATGAAAGGTGTAGACCATTGCAATTCAAGTCAGTATTTGTGATTCGCGCTATAAAACCGCTAGTGCATATAATTTTGTATGTATCACGTGCGTAAAATGCGTTTAAGGCCTTCGGCGTGTGATGGCCCTCGGCTAACGCCATCGGGCCATCATCCACGCCGCAGGCCATAAACGCCTACTTTACGCCCTTGATACATAAATAACTATTACGAGGGAAATAAGATGAGTAGCTGCTATCGAAATTTCATCGATTCAAAATCTGACCATTTGAGGATATTGAAATTGGTATTTTTCAGGTGTCATCGAAAATAAGGTTCGACCATATTTTGTTTAGATATCGAATAGAAAAATTCGTCCATGCCTGTAGATTGAATTGAACTTAAAAAATATATGTACTTATGTTGGAAAATTTGGAAACAGTTGAAACAAAATAACCGGAGCGGATATTTTCAACATCACCCGTAGGAGCTAGACCATCTCATGAATCGATACGAGTATCCACAATAACGATAGGTCAACCAGAGGGGTTAGTGGTCGACCCCTATATAAGTATGAGTGAAGGGAGTGAATTTTAGTTCAATCAATAATTATTTTACTTAACAAATGATAGAACTGAACTGATGCTGTAATAAACTAGCAGATTTCCAGAAGATTTGTTTTTACATTCAGCACTTTGTCTCTGACGTTTGTAATTTTTCCTGAAAAAATTCAACAATGTCTCTTGAGGACATCCTGGTATTTCAGAGAGTTCAAACTGAATGCAATGGGGAATTTTTTATTTTCAAAGTGTTCTTTTTTAATACCTCAGAAATTATTTTCCATTTTGGTATAATTGGTAGGATATAAAATCAGATTTTGGATTGACGTATATATGGAAGTATCGAATTATTATGAATGGTGATGTCAGTATGGGAAGGTTTATGAGAAATAGAAAAACAAAAAACTATAAAAGGTTTAAAAATTCATTAACATTAAAAAAAATTACGAATAGATTTATTTTGGATAAAAATTGTTATACTATTGACGAATGTGTCCACTAACTAACGCTTGTATTTTATTTTATCATATGCTATCCAATACTATGTGTGGCCAGTGTCACTATTTTCACTCGAGTTTGAAGGCCGTCGTTTTTGGAATTTCAAGGAAGAAATTCCAAAAAAACGACGACATTCAAACCTGAGTGAAAATAGTGACACTGAAAATTTCGTCCGCGAAAGCCTTAACCATTTTGTCACTATTTAGTGTTTTTATGATTTGTGTAACACTGAGTGTATACTTAGTCATGTACAGCAGATAAATAGTATCGTGTGCAATTTTATTACCTTAAATAAATATATACAAGAGATAGGAAATGATCTCGGGGTACCACAAGGCAGTGTATTAGGGCCTTTACTTTTTTTAAATTATATAAATGATTTTAATTATGTACATGGAGATCATATAATTAACTTATTTGCAGATGACACATTGATATATACCTACGATAAATCCTTCCAAGTAGCCGTTGAAAAGATGAACAGTTCATTAAAAAATATTGAGTTATACCTTGGAACAAATAAACTAAAACTAAATATCACTAAAACTAAGGCTATGATCATTACAACAAAATATAAACAAAATGACATTGAAAGGAATCCATTTAAAATTAAAGTCAATGATAGTGACTTGGAAATTGTGAGTAAAATCAAGTATCTAAGGTTTTACATAGATAACATAATTTCATTGAATGATCATGCTGACTATGTGATAAACAAAATATCAAAGAAGTTGTATTTTTTCTCAAGAGTGTCATCTTCAATTTCAATGTATGCCAGAATAATGTGCTATAATTGCATAATAAAGCCTCATTATGATTTTTGCGGTACTCTCTTATATCTTGTTAATCAGAACAAATTAAATCAATTACAAAAACTGCAGAATCGTAGAATACGAGTAATACTACGCTGAAATAGAGCGACACCTATAATAATAATAATAATAATAATAATAATAATAATAATAATAATAATAATAATAATAATAATAATAATAATAATAATAATAATAATAATAATAATAATAATAATAATAATAATAATAATAATAATAATAATAATAATAATAATAATAATAATAATAATAATAATAATAATAATAATAATAATAATAATAATAATAATAATAATAATAATAATAATAATAATAATAATAATAATAATAATAATAATAATAATAATAATAATAATAATAATAATAATAATAATAATAATAATAATAATAATAATAATAATAATAATAATAATGTTTATTCACTAAAAAAATTTTACAAAATAATTTTTCACAAAAACATAAGACTACAATTGAACATAGATAACACATGGGTAAATAGACGAAATATCACATAAGCACAAAATATGCTTGTCTGTGATTGACAAGTCATTGGAATAAACATGTTTGGGACCACTTAAGCAACAGATGCTTCTATGTGGTGTTACAGGGCTGGGAATGAAAAATATTGTTTATATATTAGGTACTGACAACACTTGTGTTAAAGGTATGATATGCACATAATATTAAAGAAACATGTGAATTGATACCACGTGAGTAGTGTCAGCTACTTGTGTGTGGTATATTGTCTTCATCATGATTGGTTCAATAATTATACAATATCTAAGAAATAGAATAAGTTGATAATTTAAAATATGATGCAAATTATGTTACGATGTAGATAAAATTAATGCACAAGGAGATGGGTTTACAGAATTCACGGTTAATAATAATTTTAGTAGAAAATTAAAAGAGCGAATATATAATATATATACAAATCGTGGTGTGTAGCCATACGCAGAATAAAATGTGTATAATGTTCAACAGTAATGAAATAAAACATTAAAAGTGGAACATGAAATGAAGTTGAAGTACATCATGAGTATAAATAAAATAATATCCTAGGTTAGAAGGAGTTGCAAAACAATTGTACTCGCTCGCAGCCATTGTTTAACTTTTTTCTTGAACATTGCAGGTGAATTTATTTCACGAATTTCCAGGGGGATTTTGTTGTATAATCTTGGACCAAGAAAAATATGACTTCTCAAAGTAATTGTTCTGTTCACTTTTGGAATATATACGGCAAGAGGTTGGTTTCTTGTAGAGTATATATTCTTTATAGGGTTTTTGTTTTTTGTAAATTTTTCTTTATTAATTAAACACTGAAAATAAAGTTCTTTGATCTCAAGTACTTGTGATAGCTCAAAAAGTTCTGCTGTGGAAAATGTTTTCTCTTTTCCATATATGATTTTTAAAATCCATTTTTGTAAGGTTATGACTGGAGATATATGGTGGTTATATGCACCACCCCATGCTATCAATCCATACCTGAGTTGTGATTCCACTAAGGCGAAATAAATAGATTTCAATTGTTCAATGTTTACCATCGTTTTAAAGTGTCTGAATACGTATAGCAAACTCCGTAGTTTTCCTGATAGTTTTTTTATGTGATGATCCCATTTCAGATTGCAGTCGATAATCAAGCCCAAGTATTTAGTTGAATTGGCCGGTAAAATTGAAAATGTTGTTGGGTTTGATTGCGAAATTGGGGGAAAGTTATCGTAATCAATTCTCTGTATACTGAACGGTACGTAATGCGTCTTATCAAAGTTAATGGTCAATAGCCTAGAATCGAACCATTCTTTTATTTTTGTAAAATCTGTTTGGGCTGTGTTGAATAAGTTTGTCCAGTTATTTGCGCTATAGAAGACAGCAGTATCATCTGCAAAACTTACAATTTGACCTTCAATATCAAGAAAAAACAAATTATTTAGGTATATATTGAAAAGACAGGGGCCTAGCACACATACAAGATATGCTTTACAGATTAAGGTAGCTTACGGTTTCTCAAAGACTCTTCTATCTAACTATAATATTTATCTTTAAAATAATAAATAAATTGCAACCAACATATTTAGCTAACTTTCTAATGACAAATAATGAAATATATCATCATAATACGAGATCGAACACTAATTTCCACATTGCAAGGACAAATTCACAAAGCTGTATGAAATCATTAATTTTCAAGGTTCTGGATACTTTTAATAAACTGCCAAATAATATAAAAAATTCTACTTCTCTCCGTTTATTCAAAAGGGATTTGATAATATTTATAAGGACAAATTAAACTATTTTAAATCTAAGTCATTGTTACAACGAAAATATAAATTCATATCCTATACCTATAGAATATGTGTTATGTAGTTTTTCTTGTATTTTGGGAAACTAGACAGGTTTTTTTATTGTCTTTATTGTCTTATTTTTTTATGTATAATGTGTAGATATAGTAAATTAATTATGTTTATATTAGGCTTGCCTATTTTTGAAATAAAGTTCTTCTTCTTCTATGTGTGAACATGAATGAAAAAGGGCAGATAACGCTCGCCCAGCTAAGGGTTGTTTCAGAATTATGGTTACATATCAACTACCTAGACCGATGTAACAGTATTAAGTCATCATCGAGGAAATTGAAATTTTCATCTACATCTTGAATCTCAATCACAGCACAAAGTTGGTAAATTGAACGCTCGGTCATTAGCTTATCTCTGGTGGAAAGTAGACTTAAATGTCTCAATACCCCCGATTACGGGGTAAAACAATGGTGACAGGTGTATGATTGATGGCGGTTCACTTCATTAATTTCTTTGGCCGAGGTTGGTAAGTGAAATACGTTATCGGAATACAAAAAATCCTGCTTCGCCGTCAAGGTAGGACTAGCGAAGTTTTTGTCCTGCACGACATAGCGAAATTAATGAAAATCAAACAAAAACACGAGTTCAAACCAGATTCTCGCGATACAACTCACAATTTTCACGTCTTAATAACTCTTTTTCAGCGTGCCGAACTACAACTTTCGCATTATTCATTTGCTTTTGAGAAATAACATTTTATCGGTAGGAATAAATTCATGCAATACATTATTTAATAACAGTTTACAAATTTTTGTGAAATATTCCAATTTATTCATTAAAACTGCTACGCTTGTTGATAAAAAAAAGAAGAAGTATAATAATAATAATTAAAGACTATTAGAAAGCAAATGAAAACAGCAGTCACCGAGTAACTCAATTTGGACGCCATGCCATGGGTTCTTTCTAAAATTTATACCGCGCCAGTGAGTTGAAGAAGCCAGCCCAAAACACAGACTGCTCTAGATCTCTGAGGAGATTTCTAAGTGGAATTTATAATATATTTATAATAAATTAAATTAAAGCACTGGTGGTATGTAGTATGACACCTATCCTGTTTGAGTATTGGGGTTAGGATTGGAATGAAATGCCAAACGCTCAGTTTACAAACCTCTAATAATCCGTATGATGGATACAAAAAAATCTTTTAAATAAGTGAGTACCTCATACGGTGTTGTCTCGATGCCTTCCAAGCTCCCGTTGTGATCACAAAGGGCTAACAATGAACGCTAATGAATTAAGAGTGGTCAAATTAATGTGTCCTGAAAATTTAAAGTTTCCCCTAAAAATCACGAAAAATACAAAATCAGCAGATCCATTTGAAATTCGCACTATAAACGTGAAATTTCACATTGATTCCGGAAATATGTGATTTATACTACTAACGTACTTGGGGTAAATGTTTTTTATTTTTCAACATAGTCTCCTTTTAGGTTTATACACTTCGTCCAACGATGTTCCAGCTTGTTTATCCCTTCCGAATAATAGGAATTGCCCTTGTCTGCAATATATCCATTAGTGTCTGCAATCACCTCCTCTTTATCCCGCCAGCCATTTCTTCAAATTGGGGATCAAATAGTAGACCGAGGGAGCTAAGTCTGGGGAATAGGAGGGATGTGAAACGAGTTGGAATTCTATTTCCAATAATTTTGCGACCACAACTGCTGAGGTGTGTGCTGGTGCGTTGTCCTGATGGAAAAGGAGTTTCTTGGTGGGCCAATCGCGGGCGTTTTTCTTGCAGCTCGGTTTTCAAACGGTCCAATAACTATGAATAATATTTACCTGTAATAGTTTCACCCTTTTCCAGATAGTCGATGGGGATTATCCCTTGCGAAACCCAAAATACAGTCGCCTTAACCTTTCCGGCCGAACGAACGGTCATCGCCTTTTTTGGTGCAGATTTCCCCTTGGTAACCCATTGTTTAGATTGTTGTTTGGTCTCAGGAGTATAATAATGTATCCATGTTTCATCCACAGTGACGAAACGACGCTTAAAGTCTTCCGGATTCTTCTGGAACAGCTGCAAACCGTCCTGGCAACACTTCACACGATTCCGTTTTTGGTCAAGCGTGAGCAATCGCGGCACCCATCTTGCAAATAGCTTTCACATTTCCAAATGTTTTTTCAAAATATTGTGTACCCGTTCAGTCGAGATGCCCACAGCACTAGCAATCTCACGCACCTTAACTCTTTTGTCATCCATCACCATATCATGGATTTTATCAATGATTCCTGGAGTCGTAACCTCCACAGCTCGTCCAGAACGTTCCGCGTCACTTGTGCCCATATGGTCAGTCCGAAAGTTTTGAAACCACTTATAAACGGTTTTAATCGAAGGCGAAGAGTCACCATAATGTTTTTCAAGTTTCTCTTTAGTCTACTTAGGCGTTTTGCCTTTCATAAAGTAATGTTTAATTAACACACGAAATTCTTTTTCGTCCATATCTCAAAAATCACTCGAATTCCTTGATTTACACGAATGCCACGAGCAAAGAAATAAACCAATATGGGGTGAGATCATTCAAGAGATGATACTAACCAAACATGACCTCGATACGCGCCGGTGGTACCATCTATCGGACTTTGCTCGGACTTGTCAAACCAACCTCGTATATACTCATATAAAAGATTTAGCCAAAAAAGGGAATAAAAGGTAAATAATTTTGAAATTGTAGTTCTGTAAAAAGCCTATGACATATTCAATTGTTTCGAGATCGATTTGAAATTTGGTAAGCATATACAAAAAAGATTGGTTTTTACGATACTTAGTCCGAAAATCCGAAAAATAAATATTTGACGGGAAATTAAATAACTCATTTCAACTCGATTTGAACTTTTCAATTCGAGAACGGTTGGAGATAGATCAATTCTGCGGACGACAATCGATTCAGAGCGGTAGAATTAGTATGTTCTGAAGATATCAATTTGATCGAAAAAAAAAAAATTATTAAAAAAAAGTTGTAAAGGGTAGACCCCTAAAAATCACTAAAAATACAAAATCAGCAGATCCATTTGAAATTCGCACTATATACGTGAAATTTCACGCTGATTCCGAAAAAATCATCATCATCATCATCATTTATTTATTTCCGTCGGACAACTTACATTGTATTGGTACAGTCATTTTCATTTTGAAATATACAGGCTGATTCACGGTGGATGGCACATTAGACGTTTCTGGTGAACCAGACAACGGATCACTTTGAAAATTTAATAGAGGGCATATTTGGACATTCTCTAGCCAACTAAAATATTTTCGACAATGCGGTGTTGCCGCTTCTATTAGAAAGCAGTAGCAACTTTGATTTTTCAAATGGAACACTCTGTATATAATATTATTTTTGGAATCTCCAACAATTGCCCGACAACTTTTCTTGATATTTCCCTATACCTATCTGTTACCGTTTTCGAAATAAAAATTAATCTCAATTTTTTTCTTCGAAAATCATGACTTCTAAAAATGCCGATATCTTTTAGTTAAGAAGTACTAAGATATCGAAATTTGGTTTGGAGTTAGGTGATACTTGGACACTTCCCACACGTCAGCCTAATCTCCGTTACTTCAATACAGGGTGGTAAAAAAATACAGTTTTTTCGTTTGCTTGAAAAAGTTGCTGAAATTTGATTATTTTGAATGGAACACCCTGTCACTTCAGAAGTTGCAAATACCTTCAAAACGATGGAACAAAACTATTCAAACGAAGTTCTTATGAATTTGTTTATTATTTTTGGACAGTGTGACAAAATTATCAGCAGAACATGTAGAAAGTTCAATGAAATGTATCCGAATCTACCGCCATTGAACCTCAAGAAATTTATACGAATTCAGAACAATTTCAATATGTTTGGATAAACTTTAAAAAAGCACCAAGAAACTTGAAATTGGAAATATTGATATGAATAATTATAAAAAAGTAAAACAATCATGTGGAATATTTCAAAATATGTTCGAATCGCTGGCCGTTCACTTCCAAGCACTTTAAAATGCGGGTGTTGACTGCTTTCGTGGTGGCAGATCTGATTTAATTGGGATCCAAATCTTCAAATGTTTGGGCAATCCTTTCTAACAATTCATCTCTCGAACGCACGGGTATTTTGTAAACTTTTTCTTTAAACATTCCCCACAAATAAAAATCTAATGGATTAAGATCGGGTGATCTCGCTGGCCAATTCCATGGTCCCAAGCGCCTTATCCACCGATCGTCAAAAAGTCTTTCCAGTTCTGCGCTCACTTCTCTTGTGCAATGTGCAGGAGCTCCGTCTAGTTGGTACCAACAGTTTCGATATTCTTCGAGTGGCAGATATCCACGAAACTCTCTACAGTATTCTCCAAAATATTCAGGTAGCTTCTGGATGTTAATGACTCCTCGTATATCACGTACCTCAATTTGTTGTCCATCAACATGCAGAAGACATTAAAACTAAATTTTTCTTGAAATCCGGCTTCTTTTGTGACGTGAGGATTTTCACTGGACCAATAATGACGATTTTTTCTATTGAAAATCCCTTCTCTCGAAAATTTCGATTCATCAGTCCAAATAATTTTATTTAAAAAAACTGGATCTTCTTGAATGCGTGTCAACAACATTTCACAAAATTCTACTCTCTGTTGAGGGTCTTGAGGCTTCATTGCTTGAATTTTGGTGAATTTATAATCATGCATTTTATGTCTTCGCAAGATTCTTTGAACCGATGAATATTTTATACCCAAATCTTCTTCAGCACTTCTTATCGATGACTCGGGAAATGCGTGAAAATATGCTAAGACATTAATCTGGTTGTCTTCAGAAGTTACGGGTCGAGGCAAGTTTCTTGGTGCTTTTAAAGTTGATCCAAATGCATTGAAATTGTTCTGAATTCGTATAAATTTCTTGAGGTTCATTGGCGGTAGATTCGGATACATTTCATTGAACTTTCTACATGTTCTGCTGATAATTTTATCACACTGTCCAAAAATAATAAACAAATTCATAAGAACTTCGTTTGAATAGTTTTGTTCCATCGTTTTGAAGGTATTTGCAACTTCTGAAGTGACGAAAATGTCGATATTATTAGGAGAATGTCACAACGCTACTGTCAAATAGTGATCATGGCCTGCTTACCAAATACCGAATGGAAATACCATTCTGAAGGGACATTTTCACAAATAAATGCTCATAAGTCCGAAACTTGACTAGTTAGGTATAGGTATGATATACATAGAAAGAAAGCAAATTTCAGCAGCTTTCCGAATTTTCAATAATATACAGGGTGTTCCATTTAAAATAATCAAATTTCAGCAACTTTTTCAAGCAAACGAAAAAACTGTATTTTTTTACCACCCTGTATTGAAGTAACGGAGATTAGGCTGACGTGTGGGAAGTGTCCAAGTATCACCTAACTACAAACCAAATTTCGATATCATAGTACTTCTTAACTAAAAGATATCGGCATTTTTAGAAGTCATGATTTTCGAAGAAAAAAATTGAAATTAATTTTTATTTCGAAAACGGTAACAGATAGGTATAGGGAAATATCAAGAAAAGTTGTCGGGCAATTGTTGGAGATTCCAAAAATAATATTATATACAGAGTGTTCCATTTGAAAAATCAAAGTTGCTACTGCTTTCTAATAGAAGCGGCAACACCGCATTGTCGAAAATATTTTAGTTGGCTAGAGAATGTCCGAATATGCCCTCCATTAAATTTTCAAAGTGATCCGTTGTCTGGTTCACCAGAAACGTCTAATGTGCCATCCACCGTGAATCAGCCTGTATACAACAGTTAATAGAGAAAAAACGAAAGAAGAAAAAATAAGAGAAATAAAAAGACACTATTTACAGTTCACAGAAAAACAAATTTATAATCAAATATTGCACGTAAAAAGTTCATTCATGTTGTAGAAACAGTGGTCAATTAAAAATGCTTTCAATTTGATTTTGAAATCAGTCAAGGATTCACTGGCTTTTGTATAGTCTGGTAACTTATTGAATACTCTCAAATCCATATGATCAGGTGGAGAATGGTATATCTGCAACCCTCTGAAATTAAAAATAGACAAATATTTAATCTCACCTAAAATTTATACATTCACTGTATAATTTTTCTTCAGTTCTCATAGATGTAATTAATATAACTTTCGTCTCTAACAGCAGTTAGTGGAAGTTAAGGTCCTCCATTCTCACGTTATCTTTCAACGTAGTCTCTTAAAGACGCTACCATTTGTTGGGATTGTTTTGCCAGTGCTTTAGGAATATTGAATATAGGCAGGTCTTAACAAAAGAATTGATTAGTTCTGAAAATAACTCTTTTTCTTATCAAACAGAAAACGGAAAGGAATCAAACGAAATAATACACAAACTGAACCACAAAGTTACAGCTCCCAGACAATGAGTTTTCGAGTTTTTCGCTTCGACAACGTCTGAAAGTTTTCTCAGTGGAGCAACTCACAAAATGAAAATTTACTAGTTTCATCGCTACTGAATGCATTTCATTGAGAATTTCACCGGTGTTATGTCAGATACACTAAATTACCAAATATGACGTCATTCTCTTCTTAACGTAAACTAACTGTATCACGCTAGATACATTTCAAGAATAATAGTTGACCGTATACCGAACTCACTCCATCCAGCTTCATTTCACTCCGGTGAGATAACTACATTGGAAAAAAATAAATGATATAAAAATTCACAGACGTAAAAACTACTGCTCTGACTATGTTGTTCAATGCACAGATAAGCATCTTGAAAAATGAATTGTCATCTAAAGTATTTTTTCTTTTTACGAAACAGGAGTTTCATGTGATTTATTTGGGGTCAACTTGAACACTTGACTTTTTATACATTCCGGATGTTGCGTGTGGCTGTTAAAATGCATCCATCAAACACGGAAGAAATGACATGCTACTTGCTTTATTCATTACAATATCAAAATTACTATCGAAGTGTTGGTATCAACCTGAAAAATGCGGGGTATGATATTGCAACTGTGAATTCGATATACGGGGTTATTCCTTAGTTGATACTTTTTTTTCAACTGTGTTTAGAACTAGTTGAAATAAACAGCTGTTTCAAATAACTTATTTCAGAAAACTGAATAATAAGCGAATGGGTGGATCGGTCGAAAGTACCAGTTGCATGGCCACCAAGGTCACCAGACCTAAATACGTGTGACTTTTTTTGTTTATGAAAAGTTCAGTTTGTGACAACTTTGAACACCTTATTTAAGTTAGACAGGACCGTATTGGACACATTTTGAAATAATATAACTGTTTTATTTTTCATGTTTTTCCAAAAAAAATATCAACTTAGGAATCACCCTGTATACATTTAGAGCCCAATTTAGATCGATTTGCCGTGTGTTTTTTTTTTATGAAAATGAATATAATTTGGGAGTATTGCCGTCCAACTGAAAAATTGCAAGAATACGAGTCATTATACAGTGTTATCCCCAAACTATACACCACATGAGAAACTTCTTTATTATGGGTCTTCCAACAAAAAGTAATTCCTGATAGTTTTTGCAGTTTTAACAAGCATCAACTAAATATACAGTGTGTACATAAAGTAAGGAATAAATTCATTATTTCTGAATGTAAAGATATTTCGGAAAAATTCTCGGACAGGTCGATTGTCTTTTCCGATGGGCCAATTTTTGAACCCCACCCAAAATATATAGGGTTATCCACAATTGAGTAAAAATTACTTTGGTGATATTTTTAAATTGGACACCCAGTTTATTTTTTTCCATTTTTGGTTAGGGATCGTCTTTACGAATCCAGTGATACCAAGTTTGATGGGATCATGTCAAACGGCTGCGGAGATATGGCCAAAAAACTTCCTCGTATGTCTAATGAGTATGACTGCGAGATTCCACACGATTCAGAAGGTTAAAAGTCACTGTTGCACTCATTGGGTGTATGGAGGAGTTTTTTGGCCATATTTCCGCAGCCGTTTGACATAATCCCATCAAATTTGGTATCACTGGATTCGTAATAACGATGGAAAAATATACTGGGTGTCCAATTTAAAAATATTACCAAAGTAATTTTTACTCAATTGCGGATAACCCTATATATTTTCGGTGGGGTTCAAAAATTGGCCCATCGGAAAAGAAAATCGACCCGTCCGAGGATTTTTCCGAAATATCTTTACATTAAGAAATAATGAATTAATTCCTTACTTTATGTACACACCGTATATAGCAGAACATACGTAATATTCGAGGCGCATTGGAAAACTTGATTCTAAGCCCGAAGCAAAGTACCCTTATTTTGGAAAATATCTAAAAATGTTATTTGGAGAATCATAAAATATATCTGGATTTGAAGGTATGGCCATCTAAGTGAGGTTTTATTTTTTTACCAAGTTTTTAAAAATAGAGTTATCAAAAAATTAAAATGGCTTAAAACGACATCCTATGTACAATGATTTACTATAAAATCATGTAAGAATACAAATTGCCCAACTATTATGTTTACTACGGTAATTTATTTTTAAGTAAAATAAAGTTCAAAATTTTTGATGCAAATTCCTTTTCATTTTTTATTAACACTTAAAATTGCTCAAAATAATACTGTACCAGAAAATAACGTTCAATAATATCGAGTAAAGTTTGTAAAAAAATGGTAAAAAAATTAAACCTCACTTAGATGGCAGTAACTTCAAATCCAGATGTATTTTTTATTGCTGAACAACTTTTCCAAATAACATTTTTCGATATTTTCCAAAATAAGGACTCTTTACTTTTGGCTCAAAATCAATTTTTCCTATGTGCCTTGTACATTCCGCATGATTTGCTATATTTTGACGGTGCGTGTTTAGATTTAAGAGATGCACAAAGTTTGATCTAGAATAACTGTTTGTTAAAAAACCCATAATAAGGAAGTTTCCCATATGGTGTGTACTTTGTGGATGGCGCTTCATATCTCCGAGCAATAAAAGATATAGAGGGGGCTTCTCTGTCTCTTTCTGGAAAGCAACATACCCGACGTTGTTTACAAACATCTCAGCCCGAATCATGTTAAAAATGGGCATTGTCGGAAATATCCGTTTGCACTCGGGGATCAGGTTGGAAATCCATGTTATATTCACTCTTAACTTGGCGATCATGTTTGTTTACGTCCGTTTACGACTTATTTATCGTCTTGTCAAATCAAACCATGGGCGTCGCAGCATGGTAATCATGGCATAATCCCGATTTTGAGACAAAAATACACTATTTAATGAAATAGCTTTATAAAACATTGTTACTATTTAGGCCGACTTCAAAAACGATTACCTATCAATAATTAGGAAAAAACTTGTTGCAGTGTAGGTACACTAAGGAGTAAATAAGCAAACTCAACTCTTCTGTCTTGTTGGAATGTCTTTCGAGTACTTAAAACATAGCGTCGTTAATACTGCAATACGAGCTATGTCACGAAACATTTATTTCAAAGAAGACTGTAAAATGATGATTCCAAAACAATGACCGGTAGAAATTCTTATGTAGTTGTTATTTTTTTTTTTTTTTGGTGTTTTGGCATCAACTGCAATGGTCTTTAGTAGTTATTATCTACAGTCTTCTGTAAAATGAATGTTTCTGGTATTGCAGTATCAACGACGATAGTTTGTTTAGTAATATTTTTTTACTTTGAATTTGTTGGACATGGAATTCACTTCACTGTTCTGCAAACTTGGCAGTTATGTGTGTGTGTGTTTGAAATGTATCCTATTTTAGAGGAATTCGTGATTGTGAAAACGATTATATGAACACAGATGATACCAGAAGAAAGTGTTTTAAAGTAGCAACGAGAACTATAATCCGTCAGATTCAAAAAATTAGACCGCTCCAGTAAAAGAATAGGAGAATGCAATACAAAAATTTAATTTGTTTCAAACTGGACAGACGATTTACAATAAGCAAGTCATCGCTCCACCCTGTGAGCAACTCAAGACTACATCAAAATAGAGCTATTGTTTGGTATGTCTGCAGAGCTGTCTTCAGAGATACATGTCGACCCCTATTTAACTCATAAACTTTAATGACTCTCGCCTGTTTGATGTTTAAGAAACAGAAGGAAAATAATAACTACATGAGAAATTCTCGTTTTCCTACCAGGCAGACTTGTAATATCGATCGCTCCCTGAGCCTAACTCTACAGAAGTAGAGACATTACTTTTTGACAACTCGAAAACACTTTTTGATAATCTGCCCCAGGATATCAATAATCTAAATTCAGAAAAAAACATAAGAAAAAGAGTTTAAGATCTATTAAGGCTTTTACTACACTTTGGATGAGTATTTCGATGATACACTTTCAACATAAATTTGAATGTAATCTGTTATGTGTATTATAGTTTGTGTAAATTATTATGTGTATTATGGTTTATGTGTAAATTCTTGTGTATTATATAATGCATGTATCATATATACATATAGTGTAGGTATTATGTATAGTTTACTGATGTGATCCAACAATTTGAACATATTTACATTTTGACTTTCATTTATTTATTCAGTATATTATTGTATGCTTTGTCAGCAAGAATCTAATTTTTCGCACAATACAGTATTTTTTATTGACATCTTGACAACACTCGTGATTTCCAACCAGGCATGTTGTCATCTAGAGATAAAAATATAACATGAAAAAAATTTATCAGCACGCCGCCACTGGTTCTAATCTTACATCCGAATATCATAACAATAACAAATTTCCCCCTCCGAACTTGGAGGTTACCCCTCACCCACAATCTATCACAGAGGATAGTGATATGCAGGTTTCATAACAACGTGTGTTGTTTATTTAGAAATGGCCTCTATATCTTTTATTGCTCGGAGCTTCATATCTCCGAGGCGTCTTATGGCTTGCACTCTCCCACCTTTGTTCCTTGCTATCTAGTTTTCTCTGAGACAGATATTTTCACGTTCTCTCTCACGTCAGTGAATCTTAATATTTGTTGGGAATGAATGTGGTCGTAGAAATAGGATAGTAGACAAAGTGTCACTCTGAACTGGTTCAGATCTTATCTCTCTGATAGAAAGCAGTGTGTCAAATTATCCACTACTTCTGATACAATTGGAATACGGTGTGGAGTGCCCCAGGGCTCTGTACTGGGTCCCATACTTTTTCTATTGTATATAAATGACCTTACAATTATACCAATTTCCGGAAATTTTACGTTATATGCAGATGATACAACTATAGTATGGCACCATAAAGATAAAGAAAGACTCCATGAAATAATGTGTGATGACATGGTCTTAATCAAAGACTGGTGTGATTCTAATTTACTTTCACTAAATACCAAAAAAAAACAAGTGCCATTTCTTTCAAAACTGTGATACCGGATGTGAATATAGGTAGTCAAATATTAGTGAATAAGGACACAGGAACATTTTTGGGAATTTACTTGGACACGAATCTGAAATTTGAAGAGTACATAAGAAACTTGAATAAAAAATTGGCATCTGGTTGTTATGTTCTGAGGGTGGTTTCTAATGAGTTGGGATTTACTGCTGCAAAATCAGTTTATTACGCAATTGTGGAATCCCATTTGCGTTATGGTATATCATTTTGGGGAGTTTGTAACAACCAATTGTTTCAGTCAGTGTTTATACTACAGAAGCGAGCAATTAGATACCTGTGTGAAATAAAATTTAGGGACTCATGTAGACATTATTGAACATGGAATCCTGACCCTGGTTTCAATTTTTATATTGGAAACGGTTTCATTAATCCTCAAAAATAGATTAGATTACGAAGTGAATGATGTCCCCTATTATAATCGTCAAAACGAAAATAGTTTAAAGCTCCCCATTCACATAACAAATCTAATAAAAGAATCTCTGATCTATAATGGGGTGAAGATGTATAACAAATTACCTTGTGAAATTAAGGAAAAAAGGTACATATTTTCAGAAACCTGACAAATACTGCTTAGTGATAAGGCATATTATAGTTTAGCAGAGTTTTATGATGATTTATTTTGAAGTTTTTTTTTGTAATTTTAAAATAAGGAACTTTATACTTAACACGTTTCTATTATAATCGCCATTGCCATGCCTACATTGTTATCATTTGGCTATATTTTAAATTTTAAGAGTTTGTATATTACATGTTATTTATAATATTATTTATAATTTTACGTGTGTGTCAACAAGAATTTGTATTTATGTACAATAAACAAATAAATCATCATCATCATCATCAATTCGAGTTGTATCGCAATTACACACTTCTAGAATAACTTCCGTTAATAGTAGTGCGTAATAATCCTCTTACAACTCTTGTTACGTAATATACTATTGCGCTAGACCAATTCAGAATTAGTCTCCAACACTGGTGGATGTATGCAGCAGTCATGAGTCATAAGGAAGAATATTCGTCAATGATTGGTTGAACCGTTTATTCCAACCAATCATTGACGAATATTATTCCTTATGACTTGAAAGTTATGACTTATGAATGCTGCATAAATCCACCATAAGTCACTTCCTGTGAAATAGTCGGTGCCACCTCGTATTATCGCGTCATTAACACTCTTGCCTGACTGATTAATTATGAGAAAGTCTGTGGTGCAAGCGATAGCATCTAAAAACTAAATCCCTTTGTACACGCACAGTGTTTCATTTTATCGACAATCATAATTCATTTTTTTATTTTCCATTGTCTGTGGCTTGTGTGATGCAGTTATTTCGTTAATAGCGCTCGTATTATATTTTTGTTATACAAGTACTTACCCAAGGAAAAAATTATGTTGTTTAAAGTTGTTTCCTACATGAGGAAAATCCACTGAGACTTTGTATTTTATCGAATGGTGATTATTTTGTCTACAAAATATCCAGAATGGCTGCTTAGGGCAACAGTCATGGTTTGGAACGCAGAACAAATGCTCCAATCACAATGTCTTGTCTTTTTATGTCATACCATCTCTCTTACCTCCCTTCCGCTTCTCTTATGCAGTGATGGGTAGGCGGTGAGTGAGTGTCGTTTTTTATTTGTTTTTCACTGCATTTTTGTATTACTTGCTCTCCGGAAAACTTTACGGACCCTGTCCGTATCCTAGCCTGCCATTTTGGTTACAAGCTTGTCACTATTCAATGGACCATATCGTATAAGAATAATTCTGGTGGCACATTTTATGTTCTTGCGTTGGCATCCCTGTGTTAGTAATTTATTTCAAGTCCATCACTGGCGCCCCATAAAACATAGTGGCGGTAATTTTAAAAACACATTTGAATTTGAAAGACTGATTTAATTGATCACTCATAGTATTTGGAATTGTTCCCTTAAGAATTCTCCATATTCTCACCCAACTTTTAGCTCTTTCCACAAGTATCCTCACACCTGAAAAAGGTTAGTGGCAGTAAGAAGTACTTGAGACAGCAAGCATTGTTTACTCATTTGGAAAAAAATTTATAGCAAATTAACAGTTATTTCAAAACTTTATAAATCGATAAGAATAATATATTCAGCATAAATATCCTGTGGTGTATGGATAAAAATTGATATAAATAAGAATAAAAGAAAATTATTTTGAAATTCATAAATTTAATACACAACTTTGGAGAACTGAAATAATAGTGCCTCAGAGACATGAAGCAAGACAGCATTGTCAACATGACAACTGAACTGACACAAGGAGCATGAGTGCCAATAAAGAGAAATTGAATATGCCACCAATTCATTTCTAATCGAATATGGTCCATTGAGTTGTACAAAGAACTGTCCTTATTTAGACTGTCAATGCATTTCATTTAATTCTGTACTTTTGAATGCGTCAAAAGCAGACTTGAAGCGACTAGCAATTGAAATAATTATACTTCGAGTGGCCACGTCCTCAATATCACCCAGTAGTTACGTGTCTCTGCTGATTTTGTGTACGTTATGTTCAAAGACCGGAGTCATCCATCCGATAACTCTCCCTTGGAACTACGACTAAATATCTCGTCCAAAAATATCCTGTCAAAAATATCCTGACAATAATCCTCCGTCCAATAATATTCTCAGACAATGTCATGGAAAAGAACCATTGCCTGGTAAATGAACCCATTGCGTTTCCAACGGATGTTGTGGTAGGCTCTGATTGCTGTCATATTCCTGGTCGAAGGACTTCCAAGAATGAAGTACCTGTAGAACTTTTCTGACAGGTCTTTCACATATTCTTCGAAAGTTGTGATTTCGGCTAGCTCACGTAGTGCGCCTTGCCGAATGTATCTGTCACTGTCAATCTAAATACACAAATAGCTACTGTTATCCAACGCTAACAAATTGCAGATGTCAGCTAGTTGTCATTTTGCAAGTTCTCAGTCATTAAAGAAAAGATAAAGATATCTGTAATATGAATTTCAGTCTGTTCGCCAAGTTGCTTGCGTCATTCGCCTTGTCTTTTATTGAAGGAAAACCCTGAAATATTCACCAACAATTTACCGTCATTGGCACGTTCATCCTCCGCTGCGACATTTATAAAACTTTTATAAATTTTCTCAAACGGCCCTCCGTAGTTATATCTCAGCTCGAATGGTGTTTCGTAATGTTCCTTTACGAATTTAACCCTGTCACGAACTCAGTTCTGAGTTTCATAAATAATTCCGCTTCTTCTGGAAAGTTCTTCAAGCGGACGTTAGTCGATGCTTTATCAGAAGTGCAGAGGACATAGCGAAGGTTTACACCGGGGGAATTCTAGTTGTTTGCCTCGGATACGGCCCTAAAGGCCGAAGGGATTGTTTGCACTTTGTATTGGAAAGGAATATCGGCGATGGCCGAACTTGGAATGTCAGTTCGCCGACTAGGATTCGGCGTGGATTATGAAATTGTTGGAGGTCGTGTTTATACAGCTTCCAGGTATACAGGGTGATTTACCAAGAGCCGTCCTTGGAAAAGGCGAGGCCTGAAGCAGAAAACAAAATTTATTCAAATATAATAAGAGTTTTTACCTACAGTAGATGTTTTCATGGACAACCCCCTTTCTAAGAAACATAATGTTTTGGTTCAGATACGTTGATGACGTACTAGTGGGTTTTGATGGTTCCAACAGACAAATTAATCAATTTTTAAACCTACTAAATAGTCTACAAAGTTAAATTCACAGTAGAAATTGAACAAAACAAGAAGCTTAACTTCTTAGATTTGTGTATTTTAAGGGTTATTAATAGTTTTCAATTCAATATCTACCGGAATAACACCTTCACAGGCTGTACAATTCCCTTTGATTCTTCAGTCTGATGTCACATAAATTATCCGCCATTAGGTCAATGATACACAGAGCTTTCGCAATCTCTTTATCTGATAAGAATTTCCAGGATGAACTAAAAACATCATTAAACAAATTGCGGTAAACAATCAAGTACCAGTTTCTTTAATAGAGAAATTAATTAATGATGGTTTTCGGGTTTTTAGGCCGACGTTCACTTAGAGAAAATCTCGACGTTTCGCCAACAGTACTACACACTACTATTAGTGTTCAGTGATCGAAGCTGTGAACATGTCTCTTGAAAATGCCAACCACTCGTGTTGGCGAAACGTCGAGATTTTCTCTAAATAAACGTCGGCCTAAAAACCCGAAAAACCATCCTTCATTCAACGATGGCCGCGAAAGCCTTTCACAGAGAAATTAATATCAGGTAAAACTCATACAAAGGTTGAGTGAGCTATACCCAAATGTGGAAGAACACTATACATGTAAATATGGTAGCGTTAATTACTCAGGTAAAATTTCTAAATTCAAAATATCAACAGCTTTCGTAATAATAATTTGGGCAAAATTCTGTTCAATGCAAAACCTAAACGAGATAGAATGAAAAAATCAGGGAAATATAGATTAGAATGCGGGGAATGCTCTGCAGTATATACAGACCAGACCGGTATTTTAAAGGCGATTTTTCTACCAGTTAAACTCTTACATTATATTTTGGTTGCTTTTACAATTCATATGTTCTCACAATCATCTTGAAATTTGATGTATACAGGCCGTTTCTTTTATCATGTGGTAACATTGCTATATTCTAAACCGTAACAGATACGAAGACGACTAAATGGGGGAAAAGGTAACTATTGTGGAGAACAGTACAATGGTCAAAGAAAATTTACAGGGAGTCTCGCCCTTCCCGAGTTATACAGGGAAAACTAAAAATGCTGTTATTTGTTTTTTACGAATAAAATTGTTATTTCTGAAAATATAAAAAAATGGAAAAGGAAAGTTTTAATGTATTCTGAATGTACTATGAAGATGTAACAATGAATTTTTGATTAAACGTTTCGTGTCAACACGGCCACCATCAACATTTCTTTTCAAATACGGACCTGCCTGTTTTAGTACAAATATTGATAAAGCGATAAAATCACAATTCAGTGGTACATCACACTTGATATTTTTATAATGTATCAATTAAAATTATGTTTACACTATAATAAAAGATATCTGTAGTTTCAGAGACGAACGATAGCAATTTACCTCGGAAATAAACTTACTTAAGAGTAGAAGAAATCAAACAAACAGAAAACAATTTATTTCATATTGAATTTTTGAGTGAAAATAAAACCAATACAGAAAATGAATTCTTCATGATAACCTACATTAAATGCTCGAATTGCCGACCTCTTTGTTGAATGCACATAAGTTGTCTGTCCATACAATTTCTGTGGCAATTTTCTAGCATGATGGGTGTAATGCTATTACATGCATCTCTTATTTTTTGTTTGAGATGGTCGATATCTGTACTAGTTGTCGAAAAAACTTTATCCTTTATGTATCCCCAGACAAAAAAATCTAAAGGAGTCAGGTCTGGGGATCGAGCTGGCCAGGCAATTGGTCCATTGTTTCCAATCCATTTTCTTGGGAATATTGCATCTAAATGTTCCATTACTATTGCTGCATTATGGGGAGGGGCACCGTCTTGTTGAAAATATTGTATTTCACGGCGGATGTTCAGTGGCAATTCATCTAAGTAGCCATCAAACTCATTGGATAAAAAATGTAAATACATTCCACCATTCAAATGCTCGTCGTAAAAGAAAGGACCTAGTATGTTTGTTCCCAAAATTCCCAACCAAACATTTATTCCGAACCTTTCCCGGAAATTGGTTTCTCTATGTAAATGTTCATTTGTATTATTCCACCTATAATGGATGTTTCTGTTAAACCAACCATTGTTGGTGAATTTTGATTCGTCCGTCCATATTATTTTATTACAAATATTTCTAACTTCCCTAATTCTACGTCTCAACCACATCGCAAAAATGGTGGCCGTGTTGACACGAAAAGTTTAATCAAAGATTCATTGTTACATTTTTATAGTACATTTTAAATACATTAAAACTTTCCTTATAAATTTTTTTATATTTTCAGAAATAACAGTTCTATTCGTAAAAAAACAAATAACAGCATTTTTGGTTTTCCCTGTATAACTCGGGAAGACCGAGACTCCCTGTAAATTTTTTTTGACCATTGTACTGTTCTCCACAATAGTTACCTTTTCTCCCATTTAATCGTCTTCGTATCTGTTACGGTTTAGAATATAGCAATGTTACCACATGATAAAAGAAACGGCCTGTATAATGCAAAATTTTGCATTTTTGATTATTTTTGGACAACTATTTTGTGGTGATTTTTTTCCCATTGAATATTGTCGATGGCCGAAATTCGAACGTTGATTCGTCGACTAGGATTCGGTGTGGATTATGAAATTGTTGGAGGTCGTGTTTATACAGTTCCCCGATATATATCTGTTTTCGCGAAATGTCTCTAATTCTGAGTGACGGCTGCTAGCAGTATGCTAATTGTTATCTGAACATACAGACTGTGAAAATCGATTACATTAGCCGATTCCTCCGAATCTGGGTTGGCTCTTGAAACTCACTCAGGATGAGCACCGATTATAGACTCAAGTTGGTAGGTGTTCATCATAACGAATAAATAGGGTGTTGCTCTGCAATTTCCAAATGCCCGTCCTTTTGTATCATTTTCTAGCAAAATCTCATATGTGATCATACACAATCCGTATATTTTCGGAATCAGCGTGAAATTTTATGTATATAGGACAAATTTCAAGTGGATAGATCCAACAATTTTGCATTTTTGATGAATTTTGGGGTTCTACTCCTCACAACTATTATGGGGTAATTTTTTTTGCTTCTCTGATTGTCTTCAATATATCAACTAGACCATTCTGAATCGATTGGCGCCTGCAGAAATGCCCTATCTACAACCGTTCTCGAACTGAATCTCTGCAATTTCAAAATGGCCTACCTTTTATATCATTATCCAGTTAAATCTCATGTGTGAGCATATACAATTCATATACTCTTAGAATCAGCGTGAAATTTTATGTATATGTATAGTGAACATTTTAAGTGGATCCAACGATTTTACATTTTTGATGACTTTTGGGGGTCTACCCCTTACTATTTTGGTGAAATTTTCTTCCTTTCTCTGATTAACTTCGATATACTAATTCGTCCATTCTGAATCGATTGGTCTCCGCAGAGTTGCTATTATAACCGTTCTCGAATTGAACCTCTACAATTTCAAAATGCTCAACCTTTTCTTTCCTTTTCCAGCTAAATATCATGTCTGTGTATATACAATTCATATATTTTCGGAATCAGCGTGAAATTTTATGTATATGTTACGAATTTCAAGTGGATCCAACGATTTCACATTTTTGATGACTTTTGAGAGTCCCTTACAACTATTTTGGGGTGATTTTTTTTCTTACTTTGATTGACCATTCTGAATCGATTGGCGTCCGCAGAATTGCTCTTTCTATAACCGTTCTCGAATAAAACCTCAGCAATTTCAAAATGCTCGACCTTTTATTTCCTTTTCCAGCTAAATCTCATGTCACCAATTTTGTCAAAAATAAAATCTATTATTATTATTATTATTATTATTATTATTATTATTATTATTATTATTATTATTATTATTATTATTATTATTATTATTATTATTATTATTATTATTATTATTATCATCTATTTTGAATTAAAATTCTCCAGTCGGACCCTGTCTCCGATGCTCCGATACATTCGGAGGGCGCGCTGGCAACATCATTACCCCAATAACCACTCCCCAAACTATGGGGTAAGCAGCTATTGGGTCCGGGAATCGTGTGCCCTGAGCAGACGTAATGAACCGAGGATGACAGCCTTCTGCATTCTTCCGGCTATGATTTCTGACATCTTTCTACATGCCGGTATGATTTTTAAGTTCGAGAGTAATGAATCCATCACACCGCCAAGGGACCCTATTATCAGAACAACCATTTTTACAGAATGGTCTGGATAGAGCCTGCGGAGTTCGAAGAGTAAATCTCGATATTTCGTCCGTTTCTCCTCCTCCTTTCGGACGATATTCGTTTCGCCAGGAGCCGAAAACTCAATGACGAATATCGTCTTACTTCCATGGTCGAGGAGTACTACATCAGGCTTATTGGCCTGTATTTGCCTGAGGGTGGGAAATGAGTAGTTCCAGTAGATCCGGCACTTCTCATTCTCCACCACGGACTCAATATCCCCCGGAACGTAAGGCAACACTGGTGTCTCGTCTATACCGTACGAGTGTCGTAGGTGGTAATATAACACTCGTAGAGCCGCGTTATGTCTGTGGATATAGGCTGAGACCGCATATTATTATTATTATTATTATTATTATTATTATTATTATTATTATTATTATTATTATTATTATTATTATTATTATTATTATTATTATTATTATTATTATTATTATTATTATTATTATTATTATAATAAAAAATATGGTATGAGTGGAAAAGCGTACGAATGGTTAACATCGTACCTAGATAACAGGTTACAATCAGTTAATATTGTTGAACGAAATACTTATATGTCTGATCTTATGGTGAATGCACAAGGAGTTCCACAGGGATCCATACTTGGACCTTTGTTGTTTATCTTATATGTAAACGAGTTACCTTCTGTTATACCAGCGTCAATTACCACTCTTTATGCAGATGATTCAACATTTCTCTTTAGTGATAAAGACCCAAACATTTTAAAGGCCAAAATTATGAATGGTTTATTGAAATTTTCTACCTGGTCTAGTGACCAATCTTTGTTATTTAATACAACTAAAACTAATTTCATTTCATCCTCGCCAAAACACTTTTTCCCCTGACTTTGATATATTAGTTAACAATTCGAACAAAACAAAAACTGAAAATGTGAAATTTCTGGGAGTATGATTTGATTCAGATCTGTCCTTTAAAACTCACTGTTTGAATTTATCAAAAATGTTAAATTCTAAATGTTTTCAAATTAGAAAATTAAGGGAAACACTTCATATAAATCACATACGTTTATTTTATTTTAGTGAAATACAGTTTAGGATTAGTTATGGAATTTGTACTTGGGGGAGTTCTCCCCATGTTAAAAATGTGTTTTTGTCACGGAAAGAATTCAAAGATGTATTTCAAACATCTCATTTTTTGTAAACTCCTGTCGGCATGTTTTTATTAACTTGAGAATTTTAACAGTCTCTATAAAGGGTGATTCAAAATTCGATGTAAATATTTCAAGGGCGTATTGTTGGGATCAACATAAGACTTTTTCTTCATATCAACATGTGTCCTAAAATGCACCCCCTCCGAGCTACAGTTTTAGTTAAAATCGTTTTTTTTTCCTTAATTACAGGGGCTGTAGCTCGGAGGGGGTGCATTTTAGGACACATGTTGATTTGAAGAAAAAGTCTTATTTTGATCCCAAGAATACGTTTTTGGAATATTCACATCGAATTTTTATTAAAATTAGCTAATACATGTTTTGTTAGTTTGATATTGTGAAAATACCCCCCTTTGGTTGATTACGATTTTCCGGCAAACGGTTGGTTGTACGACAAAAATGCAAGAGACCGAATTCTTAGTTTTTTTTATGGCCAATAAGATTATGCTATTCGAATTCGGAGTTTCTCTTTTTGAACATAAAAATTGGGCCAATAAAAGTGTGGACCCCCCTCCAGCTCCCCCAAAACTGTGTTCACATAATTTTTGAAGCAAAAAAAGAATAGAGTGCTTAAAAAATAGGGGTATGCCAATTTTCAGAAGATTCGATTCGTTATAATAGTCACAGTTTTAGATCTTGTTTTTTTTTTCCTAACTTACAGGGGCTGTAGCTCGGAGGGGGTGCATTTTAGGACACATGTTGATTTGAAGAAAAAGTCTTATTTTGATCCTAACAAAACGCTTTCGAAATATTTACATCGAATTTTGAATCACCCTGTATATTGGATTTAATCACATCAGTTCATAGAAATAAAAACGAATATTTACGGAATAGTGATATTCATGCTCATGATACAAGATATAAATCAGATTTTTCTATACTTTACCAGCGTATAGAAATCTGTAAGAAATCACCTAGGGCAATGGGAATTATACTTTATAATAGCCTCCCACAATGTTTTGAAGATATTGACTTAGTGCATAAATTTAAAGAGAAAATTAAAAATATCTCATTGATATTTGTCCATATTCGGTTGAAGAATATTTCAAAAATACTCATTGAATGTCTGAACTGCAACATACTACTTTGACGTAGTTTCTTGTAATATTTTCTGTATTTGTGTAATAATGTATGTTTTTACCTAAATTATGTTGAAATGGCAATTATCATCATTTATAGTTTAGATACTTTGTGAACATCTTGTATTGTTTTTCATATAATCATACTGTGTTAATGTCAATATGTCATTGGTGATGTTTTTTGTTATAAACAAGTATAAATAAATATATTACACCTTTCTTTTGCAAAGTATTGTCTTTTTCTGGAAATACACAGTAATAATATATTACTGGAATATTACGCTACGTCAACAAATTATAGCTTAATTTTAATATTTTTAGCTGAATGTTCTAGTTTTAGCTAGACTTCTTAATTTTAATTTCAATTTATTTATATCTGACCTGTCTTATATCATTATTTGATATTGTGAGATCAATAAATCCTATTCTATTCTATTCTGAGCATATACAATTTATATACTTTTTAATCAGCCAGAAATTAGCTCTGATGACTTTTAGGGGTCTTCCCCTCATAACCATTTTACGGTACATTTTTTTTCTTCCTCTGATTGACTTCGATATACTAATTCTACCATTCTGAATCGATTGGCGTCCACAGAATTGCTCCATCTACAACCGTTCTCGAATTGAACCTTTGCAATTTCAAAATGCTCGACCTTTTGTATCTTTTATTTCTTTTTCCGACGATATCTTATGTGTGATCATATACAATTCATATAAGTTCTGAATCATTGTAAAATTTTATATGAATGGATCTAAAGATTTGGTATTTTTGATGACTGTTGGGGGGCTAAGTATATATTCGAAAAGTCTAGGCAAATCTCCTAGCATTTTCCAATCGGAAATCTACGCTATCAGAAAATGCGTCCAGTTCAATGTACACAAAAATTTCAAAAAAAAGGATAATTACCAAGAATAGCTCTTTGTATTTCTAGGGAGGAAAGTGCCACTTTTCCTCCCGCAGGATGTAGTTTACTGCCCGACGCGAAGCGGAAGGCAGTAAACATCCAAGGGAGGAAAAGGCACTTTACTCTCATGTAATACATATGATTTTTCCTCCTACCCACTCAATAAAACCTTTTTGTGACTTTGTTTGCAAATAGACCTATTCTTACTTGATGGAAAGTATAGACAATACAGTGATGTGTATCTGAGAATCTGCTGTGGTACAATGGCTAGCGTCTTGGGCTTGTAATCCGAAGGTCCCGGGTTCATCTCCTGGCAATTACAACTTTTTTTATTTTTCAAGAACGTTATTTTACTTTTTTCTTGTTAGTAATTTGTATTATTGGACATTTAGATAGCTTATACATTTCGGAGTGCTATTGAGTGATTTTTTCATAAGTAATGTTATGTGCCTATTTGAATGAAGTGTCGATCATTTTTTTCTAAGAGCTGCGCTTGTAGAAAAAATAATGTGTGTGTTTCGAGCACAAAGTGTCATTGTCGTTCTCCAAAGATTAATCTCTTTGTCGAGCAACAATCAATCACTTTGCGCTCCAAATACACAAATAGCTATTAAAGAACTAGAGTAGAAGTAACATTCATGTTTGATTTTTACCAGAATACAGGATATATAAGATAATTACGGAAACAATTTGATTATAATAGATTCACAAGTTTCATCGTTTACAACTTACTTGAAATGAGGGGGAGGAAAAGTACTTTCCTCCCTAGGGAGGAAAAGTATGAGTTTCATCCCTGGTTTGAGGGAGGAAAGTGTGTACTTTCTATAGGGGTAGGAGGAAAAAGATTTACCCCATTCTTGTGTAGAACAATGAGACAAGAAATACAATTTCTCAATCTTGATGAAACATTACTTCTTAAGGAGATCACATCTTCCATTCTGAAAAGAAATGATGTAATGGCCAAGGAAAAACAACTAAGAAAATGTGTTAGCAGCTCCCAGGCTATAACGTTGGTAGCCGGCTATAATTTGAGGAGCTCAATCATAACCTTAAACCGCCGGTTCGCGTGACCTTTATAACGACGACGGAAATATTCGAAATTCTTCATATTTCATACACCCCACCGGGTCATTTATCATGCGGTATTAGTCTCCCTCGTTTCTCCTAATAAAGGTGAGGAAGATAATGGGGGTTAATACTCGTTATATTCCTCCGATTGTGCTCTACACACTCCACGACCGTAAATTCGGAAATCTAACAACAGGTAAGTGTATTGTCGGCCCGATTTCCAGACGATTTGTACGTATTAATTTCATTGTAATTTGTGTGCTCGCGAACCCTTTGTGAAGGGATCCGATTTTAAGTGAAGTAGAATGGGACTATCCAACAGAATCCGAAAAAGGGATCGGGACCATGTTTAATATTGATGGAATGCATCGATTCCATCCATTCAACGTTTGGGATCATGAGGGTACTCAATTATGGTAATGATAATTCTAATAGCGGTCATGAATCGAGGGCATATTCCCCTTAATTTTTCAAAACCTCAGTCACTACACAAAGGAGGGGATCCAGCATACTCTTGCAATTATTGTCCAATATCACTAATATCTACTCTGGACAAAATAATGAAAAAATAATATCTTGAGTGAGAACCAGTTTGGTTTTCAAAGTCAGAAGAGCATACTAATGATGCAATATTTTTCCTTACTAAAATTTCCTACAAAATTAAGAGGCCATGAGCTCGATCATATTCTTGACATAATCTTGGCATCTTTTAATCCATTAACCTTGTCATGAAAAGCATAGGACTAAGTTGCATCAAATGATGGCAGTAGGTTTCTTTCTTATTTTTGTATGGGATATCACTGAGGTGACAAACCCAAGTTTTCAACCTCGGCAGCCCCCCGGATCACTTTTGAAAATCCCCAAAACTGTTAAATTTTTGCACTTATTTTGTTTTGTCCCATTTTGACTATGAAGGGGAATGTTTTTGATAGAGACCCGTCTATACATTTTGAAACAAGAATAAATTTTATTTAAAATGAAACAAAAATGGATTCGGTAGCTCCGACATGTACCGAGATACAGCTTTTTAAAGTTTGACAGATTTTCCATAATGGAATATTTTAAGAAAATTTTCATGTTTATGTCTTCAATAAACTGTATTATATGAGTCAGTGAAGGAAAAATGTATTCATTTTGATATTGTGAATAGGGGGGGGGGATTCACAGATATAGGAATGACGATACCTAATGAGGATTTCTGTGAACGTGATATGACGAGATGAATAGGCTACCCGACTATTCAGTTAGCCAGCTTGCTAGATACTATTGACAAAAGTTGCAAGGGCCCTAAAAACCACTAAAAATACAAAATCGGCAGATCTATTTGAAATTCACACTATAAACGTGAAATTCCACGCCGATTCAGAAAATGTAAAATTTGTATATTTTCAGTTATAAGATTTGGCCGGAAAATGGAATAAAAGTTGAGTTTGTTTCCAGTGAACTTGTTACCCCTGCCAAGTTTGAATCTCGTACCCTTGGAATTTTGAAAAACCATTAAAAAATGACACTGGATATCGAAAAAAAATTATATTAACAGTTTCATTGTGCATAAAGAGTTATACAAAAACCGACAAAGAAAATTTTTCATATCTTGGAAAAATAAAGTAATATTGAACTTTCTTCTATAAAAATACCAAAAATATGAAAACGAAGAGAGTAATCGAAAAAATGTAAATGAACAATATTATTGCCTTTGAAAAGTTACAAAAAACTACTCGAAAACGAAAAGGGACATCGAAATAATGTAAATAACTTGGAATATATATGAATTATCGATTTTTTTCTTCATATAAACACCAAAATCTCAAAGACGACAACACATTTTCAAATATCACAAGATACCTTTTTTGATAACCTTCAAAAAACCTACATAAAATGTATTTTTTTCGTTATATCAATATTCCGTGAAAATTTTCGAAAAAACGAAAAAATTTACTAAAAACGCCAAAAACTTGAAATCGAAATGGAATATTAAAAATATGTTTGTGAATGATCTTATTGTCCTAAAATAGATTCTCAAAATGTTTTCATGACTTTTTTCCATTTCCTGAAATATTAACTGAATTTTGTTTTTTTTTCTAATAAAAATACCAATCATTCGAGAACAAAAAGGAATGTCGAAAAATTTTTTTGAAATAATCTTGATACAAATGGAAAGTTCTACATAAATAACTTCAACATTTTTTCGTATCTTGAAAAATAAACAAAATACGGTTTTTTTTATTAAATCATCGAAAACACTAGACGGCGACAGATTTTCCAATTTTACAAGATATCTTTAATTATTGCCTTTGATGTACAGAATACGTTGTCCCTGAAGAAAACGCAAGAGAGAGCCACATTTTCAAATTGCTTGGGTCATCTGTACAATAAAACTTCCGATGAGCATTCTAATCATAGCAAGGGCGTAGACAGGATATGGCCTTGGGGAGAGAGACAATTTTGTCGCAATTTGTCCAAGAAGAAGCATGCTATACGTGAAGTTTCTGTACTTTTTCACCGTATTTAGGTACCGATTATTTTCTGTGTAGTCTTTCAAAATGTTTGGATTGTTATCATGGAGGAAACTTCAGACGGTGACGAGAAACCCACATGTTGTAAGGAAAGGAGAATATGCACAAGTCTTTGTCAATCCTTAAATTCCCTAAAATATTGATAATTCATTTGAAAAGATGATCAACAAGAGTTGCACAGAAGGAAAAATAAACGTCAAAATTGATTTTCCTTCGGAAGGTTTGGAATATTTAGATATAAGTGATTATGCAGCAGATAACGTAAATCGATTATGGCACTGACGCTCTATCTAACTATAGTGGGACAACTTATTCCAGATCTTACACAGCCTACTGTAAAGTATTGATAATCGCAATCATTTTCGGTCAACAATGTCTGAAAACTTGGAAACTGTGAGTGAGTCCTTTCATGTGGCAAGAAATACTTGAAATAAGTTTGACATTTCGCCAAATTGGGGGTGACGACGCAATGCAAGTACCGAACAAGCTCTAAACAAACTAATTTAACTAGCCTAGCCTCGGCGAGCCGAAAGGACCGGACGCTAATGTTAGTTTACAATTCAGACATGGCTGGAAACCGCATTCAGTTTATTCAAACTTCGGAAAATTACATTTTGCTCGATGCACAGTGCCCGATATTAAATATTGAATATTTGATGCATATTCGCTGCACAAACAATTAACGAAACGGATGCTTCATGGCGTATTTTAATTTGCGAAACTGCAGGGAACCGCTGCACAAGAACCGCTTGGATGGAAATGAAGTATGTCAGATAGGAAATGAGTGTATTTTGTGGACGTATCCGGCCTTTTGAAAGTCCGAAGATATTTATTATGTACCTATATGACAAAGAATCATTTTCCTCGAAAAATGAACCACAAAAGAAATAAAAGTTTACTTTCATAAATGAAGCGAAGATTTTTTTATGTAATATATTTATATATATATATTTATATATATTTATATAATTATATTTATTGTAAAGCGGCGAAGATTTTTGTGTATACACTGCAAAAACGCTAAAACTAGCAGAGCGCTTAATAACCGCCAGCAGTGTAATCTCAATCTGCTGGCGGTTTTCAAGCGCTCCGCTAGTTCCAGCGTTTTTGCGGTTTCCTGCCAAATATGTCATTACACTGTGTATATATTTATGGCTGTCAGTGCTTACCTGGAAGTGAATACTCTGATTGAAGAAAAATTGAAAGTGAAGTTTGAGGATATAAAATTTAGAAAATTGATAAAGAGTCAGGCATCAGGAAGTATCGAAGTTTTTAAAAACATTGTTCGTTAATAGTTATTTTCCTAACAAGTGCGGAAAGTGATACTTTCCCGCACGCGACTGCCGTTGACCCGAACGACGCGAAGCGGAGTTCGGGCAAGCAGTCAAGGGCGGGAAAGACACTTTACGCATGAATTAGGAACATTATTTTTTCTACGACCGCATAAATATTCAAAAAGCACATTGAAAATATATATTTTATTTCAACATACAAAACATTCCATGAAAATCCACTGATTATTATTAATATTAATGTAGAAAACACAATTTGTTGCATTCTGCAAATGCGTCAGAATAGCCGGTCCAGAGTAGTTAGTTGGTGGTAACTGGCTGTTAAGAGTAACACTCGTAGATTGCAAAGTGTATGAAGATGACGGAGACGGCATCGGTTGCAAGTTGCCAGTACATGAAAGAATTTTATTCGAGATGGTTTTCTTCTGTTCTACGGAGTACTCCAAATAACTCTCAGCAACAATGAAATGTACATTTAATAACGATAAATTGACATATTTTACTTTCTCGCACTAGTGCGGGAAAGTGACACTTTCTAAACTAAAATGAGTGCGGGAAAGTGGGAAAAACGCACGGTCGTAGAAAAAATACATTAAAGCTAGTTTGGCATAAGAATTAACGAAAAGACATGTTAGAGCTTGAGGCCATGTGTGTATGTCAAATGAATGAAAGACAACTAGTGACAGAGTGTGTCAAGTGTACCAACTCGAAGAGTGATCTAATATTAATTTTGAAATTTTGAAGTATAGCCACCTAAAATTTTAATTGAAATGGCCCTGAAGCACAACTGTGAAACACACGGACAGTTAAATAAAAAGCAGGAAAAAAGTAAACCTGCCGAAGATAATGAAGAGAATGAAGTTACAGTATACTCCAGAGCGTATCCAGAAAATTTCTTCGTAGAAGATGAATCATCTTCATTGAGGTTATTAATAATTGGAACAATCAAATCTTCAAATTTATCGTCAATTTTCCACAAAGAATGTTCTACGGTAATAGCATGGTCAATGCATTTTCTCCAATTGTTGCTGGTCAATTCGCTAACCGCACATTCAAACAATAACTGATGATCGTTCCAATTTGAAGGTCGTATTTTTTCTGGCTACATTCTTTTCTGATGGAAAGTTTGACTTTGTGGAGGAAAGGACCCCGCACATTTAGTACGTAAAAAGGCTATCTGCTAATTTTGCTCAAATTTTGATATCTCGTAGATCTTGGCATCCTCATTACGTAGTGCAATTTATAAATGGATCGTATTACCAGTTTTCGAGCTACAGGGTATCAAAAATTCAACTTTTGCTATGTTGGGTATTATGCATAGATTGGAATTTTGTACTCTAATTCGAAATTGAACTGTCAGAAATTAACTCATTATATCTAAGTTTCTGTATTCGAAGAAAAAATATTTTTTTACAAACGGTGTTGCATTACAGCATGGCAATACAATGATAATAAAAATAGATAAATATCAATACCATAATCGTTTTGATTTTCACTCAATCCGTTAAAACTAGAAAACAAACGGCTTTATCAATTATATAAGGATCTATGTGACTGCCTGTCCAACAGTGTATAGTTTTACCTGTGCAGGGTGACAGTTTAAATGCTTACAAATACTATATCTCATGAAATAAAAAAATATTTAATTATTATGAATTTTCAAATAGCATAGGGGTCAAATTACATATCGATGTAAAGAGGATTTACATCTCTTTCCAAATTTATCCATTTTTAAAATTTTTGTTGATACGTTTTTTCTCAATATCGATCTCTTCCCCTTTCGAAATTTTCAAGTTGAGGTGTCCCCAGCGCCATCTGTTGAGTAATTGAGTGTATCTTCTCTCAAAAAGTAGTATCGGTAAAACTATTCAAAATATTTGTCCCACTGCTCCACATCGAACCGTTCAATTTTATCGAGAAGATCCTCACTTATACCATTATTTATATAGAAGTAAGATAGTTAGTCAATGCCTGTGTAATTGGTGTTGGACCCAAACGCGAGTGTCATCTAGCGTGATTAGTTACAAACATGAATATTTGACGTCATTTTAATGCAGGTTCCTTCAAAAAACCCTTATTTTAATGCTGTCCCATTGTTTCAATCAAGTTACGACATGAGTTGAAGGCCAGATCACTGAAGTTACGACATGACTTGGATGCGAGCTCACTATCGCCATCTACATGTCGCATCCATTTTGATCCAATTATAATCCCATATGGTTGACTATCTTCTATATAAACAATGCTTATACTGAATGATGGTTTTTCGGGTTTTTAGGCCGACGTTTATTTAGAGAAAATTTCGACGTTTCGCCAACACGAGTGGTTGGCATTTTCAAGAGAAATGTTTACAGTTTCGATCAGAGAACACTACTTGATCGAAACTGTAAACATTTCTCTTGAAAATGCCAACCACTCGTGTTGGCGAAACGTCGAGATTTTCTCTAAATAAACGTCGGCCTAAAAACCCGAAAAACCATCATTTATTCAACGATGGCCGCGAAAGCCTTTCACAATTTGTAATGCTTATACTTTATATTTCTAGTGCTTATGGTGAAATTTTTTTTAACAAAATATGAAAAAATGTGCATGGTTGAAAAGAGAATTGAATTCTCTTTTCAACGATGTTTCACTTGACCCCCCATGCACTTTGAGATTTTAAAATTGGTATAGCTCCCTCGACCCCTCTATCAAGCAATCACAATATTTTTTGTTTCAAAAAGTAGTATCGGCGATACGATTCAAAATTTTTTTTGTTCAGTTTTTGTAAGTCGAACAGTTCAAAAGTTAATTGGGGAGTGGGTCTAAAAAAAGCCGCCATGTACACTGTAGAAACCTTCATTTTGTATGCTTTGAAAGTTTATTGATCAATACAATTTCAAGTAGGTATCTCTGAAAATTCTGAACTCAGTTCCATCGATCAATGTTTCTTGTAACCAACTACTTGGAATTTGAAAATATCTATTCAGGTTAATAAAATATTTTTTCGTCGACCTCTGCAAAAAATGACATTTTACGTACTAATTTCCGGACGAAAAATCGACTATTTTTGAAGGCAAGTACTTTTCGTCCGCAAACACTTTTCGTCCGCAAACTCTTTTCGTCCGCTGTGGTCACTATGATACGGCACGGTACGAGAGCGGCGAATGAGTCATTTTCGTAAATCCACGTTTTAATTAATACATAGGCGCCTGTGACAATAACTGTCATTTGCTGTTGTCAAATTAATTATTTACGAAATCCGCTAGATTTTACGTGTGAATTTAGACCGTGGTGTGAATATTAGTGTTCATAATAATCAAGAATTGATCGAGTCTGCAGTTCGAAGAGTTGGACGTAGCTGAGGCCAGCAAACATGCGAGTACTTACTTTCATAAAGGTATGTAGAGGTCGACGAAAAAATGTAATATGCACCTCGGCGAAAAACTGTCTACTGTCTCGCCTGCTTGCTATCCTCGGCTGCGCCTCGGCTATCAATTTGCAGGCTCGACTATAATAGACAGTTTTTCGTCCTTGGTACATAAATAACTATATAATGCGTTTTGTTATACGCAAAAATAATATTTAAATACTTGTTTGTCGTGCAGGGGAGGAGGGTGTTTTCACCAGCTATTCAATGAGGTATGACAAGTACAAATTTCTATTCAGGGTCACCACGGAGTGGGCGACATCTACATTTCGAAATTTGTATATATAAACAAACATTCTGCCATAAGATTACGTGTTAATAAATTAGTGATTATTTCTTTTTCATTCCATATTTGGGTCAATTTTTTTGATTTAATGGAAGAAGCATAGCTTTGATGTGACAAGTAAGCCAAAAAAAAAAAATCTCCAGTGCCACAATGCAAGAATTATTCGTTTGCAAATGTCTCAATGCACTCTTTTCCCAGAAACCAGAAATTAGCTAAAACATTGGGAAATAAACTGAAAATCGGGAAAGTAATTCAGAAACATACGTGTATTTGCATCCGTGAACAGTGTGAACTCTTTATTTTGAATGTTTTCACTTCTAGTGAGAGAATTTTGGTTCATAACTGGCGTAAATCAATCCATTTATTTTCTAGACACGGCATTAAAATAATTGATAAAAATTGTCATTCCTTCTCAAAAAATTGCAGAAACGAGTTCACTGAGGCAACGAAATAGAGGAATAAATGAAGTAATACAGGATTTTATAATAGGGTTTGATTTTTATTTGTTTAATAAATTTTTTACTTCGTTACAACATAGTAAAAAATATAAATACGGTTGAAAGTCTTGGAATTAATTTTTAAAATAATATATAAAATACCGATTGAATTTGACCTATTTGAACGCCTCCATTTTCGCGCGCTGTGGATGACGTCACATAGCGCTATCAGTGTTGTTCTTCTTCAGTGTCGTTCGTTTTGACGTACTCTGATTGCTCTACTTGCTTGAAGTTGATATTTTATAAAAGAGTAAGACAAATGCAGTACAAGTGTTAGATAGAGATGAACATATGTGAAAGTGATCTCGATCAACCAGAGCAGTCTTCAATGAACAAGCCTTTCTATAGTTATGGCCATTGACACTATTGACAATTATTAATTAGGTTAGGAATTTGCAGTTTTAATCGCTATTACGATAATGGAAAATGCTGAAAAACTATCTTATAGGTATTGTTTAGTACCGGAATGCCAAAACACAATTATAAGTACACCAAGTAAAGTATTTTTTTCTGTTCCAAGAGATGCGAAAATACGTAAACAATGGTGTAAGGTTATGAGAAGAGGCGAAGTATCTCCAATATTACATTTACATTGTTGTGAAGATCATTTCAATGTGAGTACTATTACTACTTATCAGTTCCGGTATTGTCGGATTGTGCCTTGACAAAACCGCTTTCAGTCATTTCTCTTGATAATTTACAATTGTCACAAGACCAAAATCGAGTAATGGAAAACACTACAAATATATAAATAAAAACTAATTTTCTCGAAATTTTCTATGAAAGACGACTAGCACAGTATGAATATCAACACAGATAAATTTCATAACGTGCAATGTGACGTCATCCTTCGTTTCGACCAATGGTGATGCGTTTCGCAAATTTGAAATCCGCGCGCTTATTCTGCACTTTTTTATTGAAGTTTTATGGAGTTAAATACAAACTAAATGATAAACTAATGGTTTAGGTGTAATTTCGAGACAATAAAGTACATGTGGTAAAAAAATCAAGTAAATTTAAATCACTTGCATATTCCCTATTGTAATTGTGTTTTTTAACTTCAAAACTTGTCAAAGTCAATCAAGGTTAGACGCTGTTGAAGTTTCAGGATCACGGGCCATTTTTCGTTCAAACACTACTGAAAAATTGCAGCCAAATGAATTTTCACAACGGGCATTTATAAAAAAGCACTCCAAAGTTGAGGTAGAAGTAAAATTCAATAATTAAAAATAATATCAAAAAGTCAAGACAAGATAATTAAATGACATTTGCTTTGTTTTCTTGGAGTTTTGGAGCGCCACCTGGTGTCATTGGTGATCTCGAATTGAAAGTATTTGAATATGGGTGGTTGTGAACCAGGGGGGTGTGATTGGGGTGGCAGGAAATAAGGGAGTGGGTGATAACTTTCATATTATATCCTAGTAACAGTTACGAACAATTGATAATTATATAATTTGGATCATGAGATATATAACATTTATAATCATTTAAATTGTCTCCAACAGTATCTGGATTTCCATGTACAGGGAAATCCAGATACTGTTGGACAGGCAGTCATATTAATCCTCATGTAGTTGATGAGGACCCATAATACTATTGGAAAAATTTGGAAAATTCTAGCCGTTTGTTTTCTGGTTTTAATGGATCGAGTGGAAATCAAAACGAGTACGGTATCGATATTTATCTATTTCTATGAACATTGTCTTGCTATGCTTTGATGTAATAACCTTTGTGAGATATTATTTCTTATTCGAATGGAGGGACTCATGAGCTACAACTTAGATGTGACGAGTTACTTTATAAGAAATTGCAATTTCGAATTAGAGCACAAAAATCAAATCGTTGCATAAAACCGAAAATAGCAAAAATCGAATTTTTGACACCCTGTAGCTCGAAAACCGGACATAGGATCGATCTGAGAATTGGACTACGTGATGAGGATGCCAGGATCTACAACATATCGTAATTTGAGCAAAATTAACCGAAAGCAATTTTACGTAGTTGCGGGGTCCTTTACTTCGTGACCATGGTCTTTTGGCTGATTCAACCTCCCACAGTGAAAATGAGAATCATGCGAATTCAAGAAAATCTAATGGGTTACTGCGTTTTATAAAGACCACGCCAAGAATCATATACAATACGTTCGATGGCAATTCCGTCTTTTGATGCAACAATTTAATGAACCACAAAGGTCCTATTCAGTATGTGCAAAATTGGCAATAAAGGTGACGCCCCCTCCCCCGAGCACCCACCCCCGGCCGGTGTACACAATGCTCGCAACAATAATTCAACGACGTCTTATTGGGGTAGGCCATGGAAATTGCTTTCCCGTTCCGACAAATTACCCGTACTAAGCAAACACTTACGTAGACGTTATTGTGAAATATTTCCCGCGATCACGTTACGTCAGCGATGAGTTTGAGTATGGCAAACACACAGTAGGCCGGGGAAACTCTGTTTCCACGATTCACCCCTGGTCTGCAGGACCGTATCAGCCCGATGATCGGAATTCATTACGTTCAGAATGTGTGGTAGACCTGTAGGCGATTCGATTGAAATTGAATGCAACAAAATGGCTTTGTCCACTGAGCAAAAACTTCCCCGGTAGGTTTGTTAATGTTTTGGTCTTGAACCCAGGACGACGTAGCTGA
This sequence comes from Chrysolina oricalcia, assembly GCA_944452925.2. NCBI lineage: Eukaryota > Metazoa > Arthropoda > Insecta > Coleoptera > Chrysomelidae > Chrysolina > Chrysolina oricalcia. The sequence continues at coordinate 1,520,225 of OX101810.2, forward strand.
GAATACATAAATAATACGTTATAAAAATGAAACATTATGACGTTACAATTCGTGTCGACACTAGTAAAGCCCTAACTTCATTTCATGTGGAACTAATTTTGAGACATCTTCAGAATGTATCGGCGATTCAATTCTTGTTACTTCTCATTCACATCGTTCAGCTGTTTTAGTATCAGAAATGCATAAACGTTATTGGGCAAGTCGAAAGTAACGTTGTTGTATCATTGTCGATTGGTTCTTATCATAATTATAAATCGGATCAAAAACGAAAGCATAATGTGAATGATGCAACAAAGTAAAACTCGAAGTCGTCTCCACAGTATGTATTTGACCCATAGGGTAGAAGGGGGGCTGTTGTCAACGCAGCTTTGGGAATAACTTGTCAAAAGTAGGGTTGGATCAACATAACAATATCAAAAACATGTTTGGAAGCAAAGAAATGCCCATCTTCAGTTGAAATTATTCAGGTCAAATTGAAATAAGTGAAGGCAAAAATTACAGCTTTGAAAACTGAATTTATGAAAATTACTGAACTTGGAACCAAAATGGATACTCACATGGCATGGAGACGTAGTAAATTCAAATCAAATGATTGACGAAAAATGTAATTATTAACAATTAAAACATGGCGCAAAAAGGCCTACCACCTGGAATGTGGAATGGTGGGTGACCATTCATCAGCGTGGATAAACTTGATAATGTGAAAATCGTGGGACATCCCTGATTCTGCATGCATTTTTTTAGGGATGCGTCATGCCATAGAAGACAATGCCAATACGCACCCGGAAAGTGTTGATCTAAATACTGCCGAACATCCGAAAATAGTGCGGAGGAGCGCTGTCTTGTTGATATATCTATGAATCAATCAATTATAGATAATACGCGAGAAAAAAAATTAAATACTGAAAAATCGGATTTTCGCTATTTTGATGGTCAATTTGAGGTTATGTCGAAAAGTGTTTAAAATAAAAGTTTTCGATTTTTTCGTTATCTACAAATTTTCCATCAAAAATTTTCCGCCAAGAGGACACGTTTCGCCGTAAATTGCAAAATCCCATTTCCAACCCCTAAACTGCATCCCCATTTCATCATTTTGAGTGTTTTCCTGTTTGAATATTTTTGTTTCTCAAAGTTGGAACCTCTACAACATTCTCTACATAGTCCTTGCCTGTTATTTTACTTCTAATTTTAGGCGTTTAAAATTCGTTTTGGCACCAGCCTAACTAGGAGCCGCCCCCTTTCTGAATACTTCAAAGAGGTTCAAGAAGATTAAATAAGGTATATTTCCACCTGATTTTGCGGGAAACATACAATATTTACACAAAAAAGATTAAAACCAATTAAAACGATTTTTTCGAGTTTCCCGGAAAATTTGAGGTTATGTGGAAAAATCTTGAGAACAAAAGTTGTAGATATTTATATTGTCAACAACTTTTTTTCTTCAACTTTTTTTGGTAGGAGGTTAATTTTCGCTGCAAATCGTGAGAAACCATTTTTACCCCCAAAGGTTCACCTCCTTTGGCCCTTCTATCATAATGAAATCTCTATTTATGTCCTTGTTTATCCTTTGAAGTAACATGAAATTGATATTCTCGAAAGGTTTGAACTGTTAATTTTAAAAATTTTAATGAATGAATATGAGTTTAGAACGAAAATTGAAAAAAATTATTTTTGAAAATCTGTTTTTCCATTTTTTCGCGTTTTCTATTAAAAATTTCCACAGTAGTGTTACTATTTTATTACATAATCTGAAAGTAGACGCTTCAACGCAAAAACTAGCTGCTAGCGAGCTTGAAAAGATTAATTTTATCGGTGAAACTTTTCAGTTGAAAATGAGGGACGTTTTTTCGAAATTTGTCGAAAAAGAAAAGGAAAAATCTGTATTCCGCTACAAAAAAATCACATATTACTTGAAACATAATAAGTTATATTTCCTCCAAATTTCGTGAAAAAAAAAATAATTTTCAAGCGAGAAAAAAATTGATAACTGAAAAATCGGTTTTTCCAATTTTCCTGAAAAATTTGAGGCTATGTGAAAAAATGTTGAATACAAAAGTTGTAGATTTTTCTATTATCAACAACTTTGCCATTTAACTCCTTTCGATAGGAGGTCAACTTTCGTTGCAAGTTGCGAAAAACCATAAAATACCACTTTCAACCCCCGTTCCACCATTCTCCATTTTGTTGACTACAATTCATTTTTCCAGTCATTCGAACAATATTATGCTCCTCTTCCAGTAGGTCTCATGCTATTAAATTTCTTTTAATCTCAAATAGGCATCAGCACTGGTCTATGGGAGCCGTCATGATTATTCACATTGGACTTCAATACGGTCCTGTACGCGCTCCCTCGCACATGTCCCCATACGTGACAAACGTAGTTATTTCCACGTCTCGATGTGCGATGCCGTGTTATCATGCTATAGGGTCGGTGTTTATTAAATTTATATCCATTCTTTAGGTGTTTTTCGCCGAAATTCGGGATACCGCAGATTTTACATTATGTAAAATAGCGGGATGAAACGAAAGACACCGTCACTCGCTTTTTGTTGTGATTTATACTGAACGCTGAGGCAATGTCGGAATGCAAAACATTTACCCGAACATAATTCAACGTTATGATGTTTCGGAAAAGTTTCCTTCATTAATTTCGCCACCGCACACTTGATACTTGAACGGGAGGCGCTTTTTGTGAGAAAGTGAGTTTGGACCTTTGCTTTTTGCACGTAAATGAATAATTGTGTAATGCAATAGCACAGCACCAATAGAAAATTTCGCGTGATATAGAACTACAGATAGAAGTAAACTTTACGAAAAATATGCAGATTGAATACAGGGTATATCTTGACGAGTTAACGCTATCTATACAGGGCAATTTAAATTCGACCCCCTACATTGGGATCGCCTAAACTACAGGAGATACGTCGAAGCTTAAATTGGGGCAAAGTTGCGTATTCTGATGCTTAACAAAATACTGTTTTGAAACTTGGAAAATTCCGAGTATTTCCGGAAATATCGGGAAAAAACTGAAAATCGGAATTTTCGTTTTTATTTTTTTCTATTGTTCTTTGACAACATAACTCAAAACCAAAAGTACACTTTCATTGATACTTTTTTCAGCTACACGTTTTCATGTTCAGATTTACTATCTGACGTTTCGTCTTCTGGCATTCATCATCAACTTTTTTTCTGTTATGGCCGCCATATTGTTTTTTTATACAGAAAAATAGTGATTCTCATTCTGATTTCATTGATGTATAATTTGTTATGATTTGCATTTCTGAAACCACAGATATTTAAAAAAAACAACTTCATCTGAGATGGTCTTGACTCCATCGAAAAATTTTTTTTAATAAACACTAGCTGTCAGAACTCATTAAACATCATAAGTTTGCACAAATACTTCAGTCGAAATGTCCTCATTCTCAAATGAAGAAAAACGAGAAATGTTGAAACTCTATAATAAATTTGATAGGAATAGTACGAAAACAGCACAAATTTATTTGGCTTTTAGTCTTTTCATTCCCAATCTGGAGTATTTAAGTCACTTGAATTTGATTTTGAGTCCTTTCAATCACATTCTTGAATCTTTCAATCAACTGAATTTTGCTTTTAGTCGTTTTATCCCCAATCTTAGCCTTTGAATCATGGAGATTGCATTTCGGTCAATAGGATTTCAGTGTTCATTCCCAATTTGGAGTATTTGAGTCACTTGAATTTGATTATGAGTCCTTTCAATCACATTCTTGAATTTTTCAATCAACGGAACTTTGCTTTTAGTCGTTTTATCCCCAATCTTAGCCTTTGAATCATTGAGATTGCATTTCAGTCAATAGGATATTAGTCTTCATTCCCAAACTCGAGTATTTGAGTCAATTGAATTTTATTTTGAGTCATTTCAATCATATTGCTGAGTCTTTCAGTCAACGGTATTTTTCACTTTTAGTCGTTCCACTCCCAACCATAAGCATTTGAATCATAGAAATTAGGTTTCGACTTTTTTCAGTCAAAATTTTGAGTTTTTCGGTCAACGGTATTTGGTATTTTCGTTCCACTCCTAATCGTAAACCTTTGAATCAATGCGTTTTGGTATTGAGTATATTCAATCGAAATCTTGATTCTTGCAGTAGATAGGATTTGGCTATCAGTCTTTTCATTTCAAATTTTGATTATTTGAGTCACTTGAAATTGATTTCGAGCCCTTTCAATCACATTATTGAGTATTTCAGTCAACGGAATTTGGCTTTTAGTTGTTTCACTCTCCCAATCGTAAGTCTTTGGGTCACTGAGATTTGGTTTTGAGTCTCTTTAGTCAAAGCTTGAGTGTTCCAGTCATTAGGAGTTGTCTTTCAGTCTTTTCATTCTCAATCTTGGGTAAAAGAGACACTTGAATTTGATTTCAAGCTCTTTCAATCATATTATTGAGTATGTATTTCAGTCAACGAATTTTGGTTTTTAGTTGTTCCACTCCCAATCGTAATCTTTTGAATCACTGAGGTTTGGTTTTGAGTCTTTGTATTCAAAGCTTGAGTGTTTCAGTCATTAGGAGTTGGCTTTCAGTCTCTTCATTCTCAATCTTAAGTTTTACAGACACTTGAATTTGATTTTGAGTCATTCCAATCACATTATAGTTTTTCAATCAATGGAATTTGACTTTTAGTTGTTTCACTCCCAATCGTAAACTTTTGAATCACTGCGATTTGGTTTTAAGTCTTTTTAGTCAAAGCTTGAGTGTTTCAGTCATTAGGAGTTGGCTTTCAGTCTTTTCATTCTCAATCTTGAGTACTAGAAACACTTGAATTTGATTTTGAGACCTTTCAATCACATTATATAGTTTTTCAGTCAACGGAATTTGGCTTTTAGTTGTTTCACTCCCAATAGTAAGTCTTTGAATCACTGAGATTTGGTTTTGAGTCTTTTTAATCATAGCTTCAGTGTTTCAGTCATTAGGAGTTGGCTTTCAGTCTTCTCATTCTCAATCTTGAGTATTAGAGACAATTGAATTTGATTTTGGGTCCTTTGAATCACACTAGAGAGTTTTTCGATCAACGGAGTTTGGATTTTAGTTGTTTCACTCCCAATCGTAAACCTTTGAATCACTGAGATTTGGTTTTGAGTCTTTTCAGTCAAAATCTTGTCTTTCAGCCAATAGAATTTGGTTTTCAGGCATTTCACTTCCAATCGTTTGTCTTTGAATCGATGCGTTTTGGTTTTGTGTCTTAGTATTTTGAGTATTAGAGTCACTTGAAATTGATTTCGAGCCCTTTCAATCACATTATTGAGTATTTCAATCAACATAATTTGGCTTTTAGTTGTTTCACTCCGAATAGTAAGTCTTTGAATCACTGAGATTTGGTTTTGAGTCTTTTTAGTCATAGCTTCAGTGTTTCAGTCATTAGGAGTTGGCTTGCAGTCTTTTCATTCTCAATCTTGAGTACTAGAGACACTTGAATTTGATTTTTAGACCTTTGAATCACATAAATATAGTTTTTCAATCAACGGAATTTGGCATTTAGTTGTTTCACTCCCAATAGTAGGCAAGTCTTTGAATCACTGAGATTTGGTTTTAAGTCTATTTAGTCAAAGCTTCAGTGTTTCAGTCAATAGGAGTTGGTTTTCAGTCTTTTCATTCCCAATCTTGAGTATTAGAGACAATTGAATATGATTTTGGGTCCTTTGAATCACACTAGAGAGTTTTTCGATCAACGGAATTTGGCTTTTAGTTGTTTCACTCCCAATCGTAAACCTTTGAATCACTGAGATTTGGTTTTAAGTCTTTTCAGTCAAAATCTTGTCTTTCAGCCAATAGAATTTGGTTTTCAGGCATTTCACTCCCAATCGTTTGTCTTTGAATCGATGCGTTTTGGTTTTGTGTGTTAGTATCTTGAGTATTAGAGACACTTGAATTTGATTCACATTTTTTAATCTTTCAGCTAACGGAATTTGGCCTTTGAGTCGGTTCATCCAAAATCTCGAGTCTTTGAGTCAATAGGATTTGGCTTCAGTTTTGTCATTCCCAATCTTGAGTATTTGAGTCATTTGAATTTGATTTTGAGTCCTTTCAGTCCCAGTCTTCAGTCTTGAGTGTTTTAAATATTTTGCCTCTCGAAAATGATGAACCTCCATCACACTCATTTGTATTTACTTAATGTTGTTTGCCACTACTTATGAGAACATAATCCCAACGAATTACCGAATGCCAAGACCGTACGAGCCGAGCATAGCAATTAGCTCTTTCTATTCTCCCACTTGATATTCCGAGTAAATCCCTCACAATCAAAAATCAAAACCTTCGAAATCTGCGATATCGATCACCGTTCTACGTGGAACGAGCTCTGAAACTAAATAGGCTGTCTAGTGTGTATCGTTTCTTCCCGGTAGCCGTGTAACTCATAATTCCGGTCTTTATCTTATCTTGGAAGTTCTGCACAACCGTTCGATATATATTATTTCCGCTTATAATGTTTGGAGTTCGATCTTTTCTCCATCCCTTCGATTTCCTCCATTCCGGAGAAGGGATCGCGATTCCGTCGGCTGCGTCTTTTGCATCCAGACAACATTAATTATGCACGGGATTTTGTTATTTCTTGAAACGTGTTACAAGGCTTCATTATGGATATGACTGAATATACGAGATTTTAATACCGGACAGCTCGTGGAAATGAAGTTGCCAACATCTATGTCGAGTTGGCTGAAATAATTACCAAATTTATCGACCAAGGTCACAACAGCCACGAATTTATATCCACTAGTTTACCGGATTGTACCGCGTCGATAAAGTCGTGTCCAGCCGATATCGCTAACATCGCATCACAGTTAAAAACGGGGCTCGTCCAAAAATTCGTGGACTTTATTTCGTGATAAATCGATTCAATATGGCTCGCTTAGAGAGGCAGTGAATAAGACCTTTTACACGGAATATTTTGCCGGTTAAGATTGTACCTCATAGGACCCTTTCAAAATAAAAAACGACGAAATGCTAACTTTGAAAAATCATACGAAGTTTACCGCTCATTTTTGTGCGATTGTTTTGGGCTGGAAGGATTCTTAGAGAGGCAATGAGTAAGACCTTCCTCACAAAATATTTTGCCGGGCAAAATTTCATCTCTTAACGCCCTTTCAAAATGAAAAAAAAACGAAGAAATGCTAACTTTGAAACATCATACAAAGCTAACCGCGGATTTTTGTACGAAGTTTTTGGGCTGGAAGGATTCTTAGAGGGACAGTGAATAAGACTTTTCTACTCGCCGTATAAGACAAAATGTTGCCCGGCAAAATATTTCGAGTAGGAAGTCTTATTTACTGCCTCTCTAAGATTTTTCAAAGTTAGCAATTTATCGTTTTTTCCCATTTTGAAAGGGCCGTATGAGATAAAATGTTGCCAGGAAAATATTTCGTGTGAAAAGTCTTACTCACTGTATCTTTCGGTTCAACTGGAAAGAAATAAGTTTATATTAATCTAATTACTTTAAATTGTTATATTTTTTTATATTCAGATTTATGTTCAGATTTATGTTCCAAGCCTGTTTGGAATGTAGTTTTTGTGAGGTTCAAAGGTTGATGACCTTGAACTGTACCATGTAGTTTCGAAGGCATGAACTGCCAAAATTAAGGTGATTTTGCTTGCGTTTTTATGTGCATTTTTGATAGAGGAGTTGGTTTAATTTGCCTTTTCTTTCCTGGATTTTCGTCTCTGGAACTATTTTCCGTTGGATTCCTTTTCGCTGAACTTCGTGCCTGGGAATGCTTTCCTAGAGACGTTCCCGTATTAGTAATAGAGAATATTCTGGAATACCGTAGAGGATTACCTGGAGTTACCGGTGTTCTTACAGAAGAATATTCTGGAATACCGTAGAGGATTCCCTTGATTTACTGGTGTTACATTAGAGTCCAAAGCTGGATTAGTATTCAGATCTGCTGTCCACTACAAGAGCTACGTCAACTAAGATAAGTGCATCTGATTGAAGTGTCCAGAAACCTTTTCGCAAATTATTTAAACAATTTACTTGTGTTCAGTGTCAGTTATTGAACTTGATTTGTTTTGATGGTGGCGCCTGTTAAACAAATTCAAGCATCATATTAACAATAGTTAATTTGGTGTCCATTAGGACAGATCAAGGTCAGCCAAGCCAAATCCACTACCTGAGGTCTCAAGGGCAAATACCTATTTTGTTTTGGTAACATAGAGGTTACATCACAACTACCTCAACGATTCTGAATTTTTTAATGATGAGCATTCACATAGTAAAATCTATGGTCATCACTATTTGGTAGCCACGTTTTAAGCTGTAATGTGATGTTAGCGATATCGACTGGCCACGACTTTATCGACGCGGTACAATCCGCTAAACTCGTGTCTAGAAATTCGTGACTGCTGTCACACTGGTAATTCCAAACGACTTTCGTGAGATGATGAAATAAAGGTATCCTAAATTATGTTTTCTACTAATAACTTCGGTAAAATTGGAAATAAGATGATCTTTGTGTCAATGAATTTTCCACGAAATTGTATACAATGACAATATCCATCTCTTGCCATAATATTCGTAGGTCATATCTGGAGACCATGACAAATATCCGACTACTATTTTCTTCATAATTCTATCGAGAGTACCACGAAAATCATTCCTGTCTATCCTGCACAACATATTATTTCTTGAATTCTTTCCATTCATTTAAAATGAATGGACATTTAAACACAATCTGTATTATTGTATGGAAGCAAATGGGCCACAATGTGAACACTTGTTGAAGTTACGTATTAATAAATCAATTTAACAGCTTGCTTATTTTTTTTCAAAGCACTATTACAAGTAACAAATATTGAAACGTACTACTACTTGTAAATGTTTTAATTCCTAGTAATCAAAACTGATTTGTATTTTTCATCAATACCAAAATTATCGGGTTAATGTTCTTGAAGCCGTTTTCTCATTAACCATTTCAGTAAATTTCAACAAATAAGGTATCATTGGAAAGATAATTTTGTGCCCGTTCAAATGATATATAATAATAATAATAATAATAATAATAATAATAATAATAATAATAATAATAATAATAATAATAATGATAATAATAATAATAATAATAATAATAATAATAATAATAATAATAATAATAATAATAATAATAATAATAATAATAATAATAAAGCTGCGGAGACAGAGGTCCTGCTACAGCTACATATGGATAAGCCAATGCATGGTGTCTTCTTTCACAACATCGAAGACCTTGGCTTATCCAAAAGCTTGACCTTTGCCTTCCTCAGGGCGAGTGAGCTAAAGTCGGAGACCGAGGGATTCATAATGGCCTGCCAGGATGGTGTCTTCAACACCCTCTTCTACCGTAGTCGCGTGATGGGTATAGACGTCCCTGACACCCGATGCAGGACATGTCGTGGGGCACCTGAGACCGTAATGCATTTGCTATCAGCATGCCCATCTTATGCGGTCTCAGCCTATATCCACAGGCATAACGCGGCGCTACGAGTGTTATACTACCATCTACGACACTCGTACGGTATAGACGAGACACCGGTGTTGCCTTTTGTTCCGGGGGATATTGAGTCCGTGGTGGAGAATGAGAGGTGCCGGATCTATTGGAACTACTCATTCCCCACCCTCAGGCAAATACAAGCCAATAAGCCTGATGTTGTCCTCCTCGACCACCAAAGTAGAACGATATTCGTCATGGAGTTTTCCGCTCCAGGCGAAATGAATATCGTTCGAAAAGAGGAGGAAAAACGGACTAAATATCGAGATCTTCTCTTTGAACTCCGCAGGTTATATCCGGACCATTCTGTCAAAATGGTGGTTCTGATCATAGGAGTCCTTGGTGGAATGATGGACACACTGCTCTCCAACTTGAAGATAATACCTGCTTGCCGTAATATGGCAGAAATCTTAGCAGCAAGAATGCAGAAGGCCGTCATCCTTGGTTCGCTCCGTCTACTCAGGGCACATGATTCTCGGACCCAATAGTCACTCACCCTACGGACGTAGGGAGTGGTTATTGGGGTTAACGACACCAGCGCGCCCTCCGGATGTATCGGAGCACCGGAGACAGGGCCTGACTGGTACATTCCCAACGGGAAAAAAAAAAAAAAAATAATAATAATAATAATAATAATAATAATGACTTTATTAAGTCATAGACTGCTCTAGCCCAACCTGAAAAAACAATTCGAATTTACAAAGAATTAAATACATTTCTTGTTATATCAGATATGACAATAATTACTATATATTATTTTCATGACAATATTAGATCATAATGGATCAATTTTCAATGAAAATAATTGCTGACTCTTTGAAAAATAGTTTTTAAATATTTTTCAAATTAACAAAATAACTGTTTATTTTGGACTTTATTTAGAGTAGTCGTGGATTTGATATTTAAGGGCAGGGAGTTATATATAGAGGATGCACAATACGAAAAGGAGCTCTCAAAGGCAGAGGTGGAGTGTGCAGGTACCTGTAATGAGTATGGATTTCGTCTGTTTTGAGACTGAATTTCCTGTGCAAAGATAATTTTTGTCTTAGATAAGAGGGAATATGATTTTATGAACAAAACAAGCATAATGGATGTCTCTTCTTAAGTGTAGTTTATTTATTTTGTGTTCAATATATCTAGGGGTAATATGATCTCACTCAGAAAATTTTCTTAGTAAATCCGACAAAAAAAGTAGGTTTAGTTAACAGTGGTAAGATCTCTATTTGGTAGACCTTAAATTCTGTTAATATAACAGTTGTTACACTATTAGTTGGTCACTTGTATATTATATCCTATAGATACAATAACTTTTTTATTGTGATAATAGAAGGGTCCGTCAAATGAAAACGGTCGATTTCTTTAAATAGTACAGAAAAACTGTTATTGTAATAAAATGCTTGTGAAGTTACATGGGGTTATTGAAGAAATACTGTTACGTGTATATACATCACACTGTTGAATCAACAATCAGTGCTTTTCATAAAAAGTAATTGTTGTATTGATAACAGAGGGTCACTGTCAAATAAACAACTGATAGATATTATTTCTTGACAAATATTTTATTGCATGAACAGAAAAATATTTTTTTTTAAGTGTTCATAAATTCCCACCTGTTGAAAGAAAACAACCACGACTAAAAAAAGTGACGACTGACTTATAATCGATTCTGCCTTTTGAAAGAAACACAGTACATAGTACTGATACGTAATAATAATAATAATAACGTAATAATACAGGTGTTTTATAAATAAAACTATAAACAAAAAACTTTTTAAACGAACGCAATGCACTATACTTTTATCAACTTCCCGTATTCCACTGAGCCCGAACAATATTTCCATTTTTCGTTTGTATTGTATGGATTTCTTCCCAACACCACCATAATAACTTGGTGAACAAGGACACTGCAAATTCTAAACTCACGAATTACGAAGACACGAATTCTTTGAAAAGTGAAATGACTTATATGAACCACAAAAGTTACAATCGGTCTATTATCGGTGCAACTCGGTTGTTTCCGCTTGCAGTGCTTTTATTATTTCATTTATTATCACATTGTAAATTTAATATTCCTTGGTTAAAATTCACAGAATAATTTTGTCAATGCAACATTCAAATTGTCGATGTCGATTTTTTGTTTGAAATAATGAAAGACTGTTCTGGTGACGGCATATTTTTATACATAATAATGTATACTATTGGGTCAACCGGCTACCGTATAGTCTATATAAATTGTTACCATTAGATGCAGAGTGATTATTTTGTTCCATTTATGGAATTATTATTGATGTTTGACTGTAATTTACTGTCAGGATAATAAAAAAATGCGATGTATATAATATATTCTTATACTCACAATAGAGGTTTTATGGTTCCGAAAACAATATAAGATTTAACGACTACAAAAAAGGATTTGTTGTACGCACAATATTTTTCATAGTGTGAATTTTATATTTGTTATGTTAATAGATATTATACTTTAAACTGTTCATAAAAGTACCTCTGTTAATAATACATAGGAAATTTTCTGAGTGCTCGTCTTTTACAATTTGTTGCAAATCTCATACAAACATTCTGCACCACCTGAAGACGGTGAGCATCTTGTGCTGAAAGACATGGGCCATATACAATATCACAATAATCAAATAGTGAAAAAATTAATGACTCTATTAATTTCAATTTTATTGAAGTGGAAAGTATATATTTGAATTTGAACAGTGATCTTAGTCGTCCATAGGCAGCTTTTATCAAGTTGTCTACATGTGAGCTGAACGTGAGATTCTTATCAATTGTCAATCCAAGACTTTTACTAGTTTCACAAATTTGAAGTGAGATATCATTCAATTTTAGCTCATTTTCCAAATTAACTTTCGCACACTGCCTGTCAGTACCGATTAACATTGTTATTGTCTTTTGTGGATTGAGGTTCAGAGCATTTTTATCTGACCAATCTTTCAGAATAAGTGAGTCCTCATTTATTTGATCAATTGCATTTTTTTGAGCACTTGGAAGAAATGTATGGCATCTGCATATTGATAAAAATGTGAGTTTATGGTCAAGGCGACATCAGCTGTATAAATCACAAAGCCTAGGATGACCCTTGAGGAACTCTGCTTGAGATATTTATAGCGTCTGAATATATCATATCATTTTCAAGTGAAATCTCAACTTGCTGCTGACGATCTTTGAGATACATGCTGAACCACTCAAGGGCTTTACCTGTGATACCATAAAAGTTCAATTTTGCTAGAATTAATTTGTGGTCTAGGGAATCGAAGGCCTTGGAGTAGTCTAACATGACCATGGCAGTTACCATACCTTTATCAATCAGTACTAGCATGTCATCAACCATATTTGATAATGCGGTTGATGTATTATAACCTCGTCTGAAACCGGACTGTTTGGGGGGCAGAATATCAAATTTATCTACATGTTTTTTGAGCTGCATGTGAACCACTCTTTCCAGAATCTTGGAAAGAACAGGCAATATACTTATCGGTCTCAATTCATTGCAAACTGTAACTCTGTCTTTTTTAGGGATAGGAATAACAAGAGCTTGTTTCCAGCGATAGGGCACTTGATCAAGTTTCAAGGAGCAATTTATTATATTTGTGATGGCTTTACAACGATAAGGAAGACACATTTTCAACATTTCTGTACTCATGCCATCTATGCCCATGGCATTGCTATATCACTCGACCCCACGATCCATTTAAAATTTTAGGGTTGTGACACCTCCTCGCTAGGGGGTTGAAGGCACAAGTAGCAAAATATATCTAAAATGTGCCCCCTCAAAGGCACACTTTACTTGTCCGAGCATTTTTGCTATGAATTCCAAAAAAAGAGAAAAGCTAGATGCATACTTTTCGTTGGACCACTCTGTATATTTTTTGCATACCAAAACGGAGTCGCGCTCACTAAGAGGAACAGTTACTCACTACGATATGGAGTCGCTACTTCTGAGAGTGCACTCAACTTTATGCATATGACCCTATTTCCACAATCTCGACATAATTTCCAGCGTCAATTCAACAAACATAGTACTCAACAAACATTCGTTTCAAAAGCTGGGTTGGAAGAATAGTGCATTGCATTGCTGATTCAACACATCACGTTTTTATCACAATCTATCATATCAAGCAAGTTGTCACGGCACAGAAGTTCCATCTAAAAATGCAGCCACCTATTACGCATCAGATTTATCTGATGACCAAGTAATTCAGTGCAGATTGTCTTGCAACGTGTTGCCGACAGCCATTGAAGCAATATGAAAACTGCATTATTTGCATAAAGCGACGTTCCCCAGTAGTCGTTCTCATTTTATCACTTTTCCTCGCCCGGTATCTTGTGACGCCATTTGGACGCTGAAATTTACATAATATATGAAACGAAACACCGTCACAGCGGTACACATTCGTATACGAGGGTGCTGTTTGGCTACACTGATAGTTTGAAATATGGAACAGTTGACAGCTGACACTTGAAATATCATCGGACAGCTGACAAATAAAAACAAACCTAAACACGAAAGCAGACAAAAGATTTGGTTTATAATCACATTAAACCCTAAAAATTAAAACAGAGACAATAATTCGAAGACACTACTTAAACTCAATAATAGACAGTCAGATAACGACAGATTTTGCTGACTCATTTTATCTTTTCTGGGATTTTAACTACTGGAAATTATGTCAGTGATGAGCCCAAAAAATGCCAGAAACTCTGCCTTTAAGGTGGTGTGGAAACGAAGTGGTGTTTATGATTTTCTCCAATGTGGGTATTCTTTTTACTAGAATCCGACATCATAGTTTTACTTTTGAGTCCTAGGAACAGAAAATACCTACTCCACATTGTAGAAAGGTAAAGTGTACCTACCTAGATATTGCTTACTGCTGGTGACAATGTTAAACCTCATCAATATAATGTATTTGATACAAAATACAGCGAATGATACAGCGAAGTGGTCGAGGTGTTAGAGCGTTTAGCTTCCACCCAGGCGGTCCGGGTTCGATCCCCGGTCGTGTGTCACTGAGCTGAAGTGGTTCGGATTCCACTTTTATTTAAACTGTAGGTCCCGGATCTCCCTTGCTCGCACAAGCTCTGCTTTTGAGGAGTTTTCTCCGAAAACCTGGGAGTTTCGTAAAAACAAATTTTACAAATTTTTTTTTCACCAAATGATTTCAACATTATGTATTCGGAAATTTCTGGATTTAATTTTTGAATATTTTTTTATTATTGCAGAAAATATGTCTCTCTTTGACAAACAATTTCATCATTTGAAAAGCGAAGTATATTTCGTTTTAATTCCGAGAGCTCTAACCTTTGACAGCTGTTTCGTGCTAACGCACTCATCAGAAAGGATTTATGGAGCTCTCGAAATCAAAACGAATCCACTCAAGAATTAATACCGTGAGGCAAGACAGGATATAACAGGAAGTTATTCATGACATCTACAGTCACTAGTTGAAACTTAATTTGACACGAACCAAGGAATCCAAAAGTAGAGGTTTGTCCACAAATTGACAGGTAGCCAACAATTCGTTGTTCTGACCAACCCAAGGTTCAATCAAGTTTCTAATACGTTATGAGGAACGCAAGCAGAATCTAAGTGAAAATAGAGTATATTTCGTTTTAATTCCGAGAGCTCTAACCTTTGACAGAATTAATACCGTGAAGGCAAGACAGATATAACAGAAAGTTACTTATGACATATACAGTCACTAGTTGAAACTTAATTTGACACGAACCATGGAATCCAAAGTTAGATGTTTATCTACTCATTGACAGGCAGCCAACAATTCGTTGTTCTGACCAACCCAAGGTTCAATAAATCCTTTCTGATGAGTGCGTTAGCACGAAACAGCTGTCAAAGGTTAGAACTCTCGGAATTAAAACGAAAAATACTCTATTTTCACTTAGATTCTGCTTGCGTTCCTCTTAACGTACGAGAAACTTGATTGAACCTTGGGTTGGTCAGAACAACGAATTGTTGGCTGCCTGTCAATGAGTAGATAAACATCTAACTTTGGATTCCATGGTTCGTGTCAAATTAAGTTTCAACTAGTGACTGTAGATGTCATAAGTAACTTTCTGTTATATATATATATATATATATATATATATATATATATATATATATATCTAGTGAAAAAGATCATTTTGCAACCGGTGCACTTTTTGCTCATCTCAATTTTCAATTGCTTATAGTGTCCTAACGGCTTATTTCTGTATAGGGGTTAGGGCAAAATTGCTTAAATTATCTTTACAACCCCTATGAGTTTGTCTCAATAATGCCCGTAACTATTTTTTTTCACTCTATAAAAAATTATTCAAATGAATAAATTATGTGATTTTAATATTTCTATCATACTTCCGACTTTTTTCATATGGCACAACTATGAAGTTTGCAATGCATATGCCAAATTCCATAGAAGAAGAAATGATTCTATCTTTATTAATTTCTCGCAGCAGCATTTTCAAATAATTGTATTTATTTATACAGTGTGACCCATTCAAAATGGAAGCACTCTTATATCAAACTTTAATATTTCAACCGATTGGAATAATTTTTTTTTCAACAGGTACACATACAAAAAGTCCATTAGGACACCAAATTTAATGATCAATTCTTCATATTCTGTGCCAACTATTCTAATTTTTCAAGGTAAAAATTTTGAAATTATTCTTTGGAAAAAATCTGACCAATCCACTGGATTCGCTACATTTTCAAATAGTTTGTTAAAACTCGTCCATCAATGATAACGTTATAGGGAAATGAAATTTAAAAAATATGCCGTTTAATCAACCCTCCGATTCAATTAATTTAAAAAATCTTATAAAAATTTTAAATACACCAGGAAGTCTCGAAATATCACTGTTCAGAATTTCATCAATATATATTTATAAATAAGAAAATTACAGGAAAACAAAATTTGAAAACAATGTCTAATTTACCTAATACATACCTAATTTATCAAATTTTCTTTAGTTTCCTGGTCCATTCTGTATCCGTATTTTTTCATTGTCTTTTCAAATTAACCAAAATCGGTGAGATTTTGATCTTTCGGGATACAAGTTTAAATACATTTCCTAACACTGTTTCTATGGTATTTGTAATAAATTTGTATCATATCTCTTTTTTCTTCATTCGTGAAAGCCATTTTTCGCCAAAAATTCAATTACTTGAACAATAATAAAATGTTATTGAGTGTAACAAATTGAAAGTCAAATTTAGAAACATCAGAGTCAAAGCCTATTATGATAAGAATAATTTTTTTTCAATATCTCCCATTTTTCGAAAACGAATGATAACTTATGATACATAATTGAAATGGTAAAATCTGGTTCTATTCAAAACAAAAATAATCCAATGTAGCGCCCATAAGAAAAAATAAAGTTGATGATGGTGGCCGGAAGACGAAACGTCGGATAACAAATCTGAAAACGATGTGGAAGTGCAATTTATTTTCGAATCCTTCGAAAAATAAAGCCAGAAGAAATAAAAACCTTTTTCCGAAATTTCTGTTTTTTCCGGATATCTCCGGATATACTCGAAATTTCAGAACTTTCTCAACGGTATAATGTTAGTCAGGTAAATGTGCAACTTGGCCCCAATCTAACCATCTTCGTATCTGTCATAGTTTCCGATATCCCAATGGTGAGGATCGAATTTGAAACACCCTGTATGGATGTTGCGTTAAGGCTCATTGAAAGTAGGTCACCACAGGGTTAAGTCTACATTGCTCTAAAGCTTTCTAAAAATTATCAAAATAAAGTAGCAAAAATTTACATTCCACAAAATCAAGACATTCGTTCAGCTTTAAAAAACTTCTAGTGAAACCGAGTTAGTAAAAGAAAAGCATTATACCGTTCTAGCACTCAAATCGATTATTGTCAAGGCACGCCAGAATCGTTTTCCCTTTTTATTCACCCCATCATCCACTCTCCCCGATATCTGACGACTCGACATTTCTGAAAACTCAAAAGGCACAAAGTTACGGCTCGCGTTCGCGAAAGTAGGTTAGAAGTTTTAAAATTAAACCTCTAGTGTAATTCTTAACAAAACGGCGTGCATTTTTAAAGAACCTCTCGCTGAAGTTTCGAGGGTTAGGTTCATTACCCTTTTAGTCGATGGTGCTCGTATTTGTACTTTTCCCCCCTTGATACACGTCCTACTTTTGCTTTTTTACCCATAAAACAAATACTTCATTGTTCTCCATCTGCCACTCCAGAAAGTAGGGAACGATTTCTGTGTTAAGCATTTTTCTCTTGTGGAATGGGTATTGATTAATTCTTCGTGCTAGGTTTTTATGATTGTTGGTCTCCTGAGTTCGATGATGAATGCTATGAAATGCACACACAGTGAGGGGCAAAATTATGGAATGAATTAATTTTTTCGATATGGTATAGTCGGATAAGTCGATTTCGATTTTTAAATTATTATTTTGTGGCTGATACGAGGATGTATTGATATCTAGTTAGCCTAGACCAGTTCCCTGCATAAACAAAATATTGCGTTACCATAGCAACGAACAATAACTTATTAGAAGTATCAGTGTAAAGTTTGTCGTCAAAAAAGTAAACCAGAGTTACGCAAATTAAAAGATAAAATATGTCCACCGAAATTGTGAAAATCGAAAAATTGGAGTATGGAGCCATCATCAAGTACCTGTATTTAAAAGGGTTAAGAGGTAAGCAGATTTACGAAGATATGCTTAATACCCTTGGTTATCAATGTCATTCGTATGCGACCCTGAAAAATTAGACTGCAAGCTTCAAAAGAGGTAAATTTTCCATTGAATATGATGACCGATCGGGAAGGCCAGTTTCTGTGTCAGACCCCGAAAATATCGATGCAGTTCATGACATGATTTTAACAGACCGTCGAATTGAGCTAAAACGGATATCTGAAGCACTGAATATTTCATCCGATCGCGTTCATCATATAGTTCACGTCAATTTGGACATGAGAAAAATTGCTGCAAAATGGATCCCCAAATGTTTGAATATTGACCAAAAGCGTGCAAGGGTAGTAGCATCGCGTTCGATCTGTGCTCGATTTGAAAACAATGTAGACTTCTTAAACCGAATTGTTACTATGGATGAGACTTGGGTACATTTCTACGATCCAGAAACAAAGCAACAATCGATGGAATGGCGACACTCCGGTTCTCCAAGACCTAAGAAGTTTCGTGTCCAAAAATCTACTGGAAAAGTTCTTGCTTCAGTTTTTTGGGATTTGCCATGGAGTAATTATGATTGATTTTTTGGATAAAGGTAGAACAATAACTGGAGATTACTATTCAACATTACTGACCACTCTATGGGAAAAAATTAAAGAGAAAAGACGCGGAAAGCTATCCAAAGGTGTTTTGTTTTTGCAGGACACGAATTACTAGAACACCCCCCTTATTCACCAGATTTAGCTCCGTCCGACTATCATCTCTTTCCTCAACTGAAAAAAAGTTTAAAAGGTCGTAAATTTTCTTCCAACGAGGAGGTAATGAAAGCTGTGGAGTTTGTAGAGCAAGAAGAAACATTTTTTTTGAAAGGTCTAGAGACGTTGCAGGTTCGCTGTAATAAATGTATCCAATTAAGAGGAGAATATGTTGAGTAATAAAATATTTTGACATTGAAATTTTGTTTGGTTCTATAGTAGGCTATGAATTTTTCAATATATCCTCGTATATCACACAAGTGACGTTATCCATTTGGGCGTCATGACGTAATCGATAATTTCTTCAAATGAAATAGGGGTTGGATTGCTCATTTGGAAGGGTATTTAATTATCCATTTATTGAAATGAACATTAACATAATTATTTTTTTTGGCCTCCCTGTATAAATAGGAAAAAATCATCGATCATCCTTTTCACGTCCTGATGGATAACGCTACTTCTATGATTATCATCACCCAGGAGACATATCAACGATGCAATAGTATATATTGATTATTTTGGTCAATAAATGAACATATTTCTTTAGATATTCAACTCACGTCAGGCAAAGTAAGCAAAAGTACCCAAAAATAAATAGGTATTTGGATCGATTCAAATATAATATTTTCATTACTATATTACGAAATATGTAAAATATCGAGGGGGAAACGTCTCGCTAAAATGTGTACGAGATTTAAAATATTGAAATGGCTGAAAGGCTCAAACTGATGATTGAAACACTCAAGCCGATGACTGAAAGACTCAAACCGATGACTGAAGCGAAGATCTAATGACTGAAAATTGACTCAACATTTCTAGTTGTACGAGATTTAAAGAAGATGTTTCCCCCTCGTAAAATATTCATATTTTGCCTTATGCCAGAAAAACTTTGGAGAAACTATGTTAGTTAATGTTTCGAAACATATATAAATATTACGTTTATATTCGATTTTCAAAATAACCATCACTCAAGAGATATATTGATGATATAATAATTTTTATGCACTAGCGGGCGGTAAAGTACACTTTTCCGCCCGGTTCGCCGGGCGTAAAGTGGCACTTTACCGCACGTGGGCGCATTATGGCCCGGCGGGCCGTAAAGTAGACAAAATTCTCAAATTGTCTATACTCACACATCATTTCATGCAATTCCTAACACGAATTTCAGTTCAATAGAGCAATACTCTTTCTAACATTTGTTCATAATCGTTGGCAATTTTTTCGGTGATGATCTATTTATTTGAAATAGATTCTCCAATATAGCTCTCAGCTACTATAGTTTCACATTCCTCATATTAGGTTACCCTTAATTATTGTATGCATAACGTATGTACGTGTAGACCATTGCAATTCAAGTCAGTATTTGTGATTCGCGCTATAAAACCGCTAGTGCATACAATTTTGTATGTATCACGTGCGTAAAATGCGTTTAAGGCCTTCGGCAAGCCATAAACGCCTACTTTACGCCCTTGATACATAAATAACTATTATTGATTATATACATCAATAAGTGAACATATTTTTTCAGGTCTTCAACTTACGTTGGAAAAAGTATTCAAAAATATATGGTCATATTTGGTCAGAAGATTTATTAATCTGAATGAAACGGTTTTATTACTATATTATGAAAACCGAAAAATCACACATTTTGTCTGATACCAGGAAAACTTTGGGGAGACAAAGATTGGAAATATATATATAATACATTTATTCTATTTTCAAAATTACCATCACTCAAGAGATATATTAATGATATAATAATTTTTATTGATTATTTACATCAATAAGTGAACATATTTTGGTCAGAAAATTTATTAATCTGAATGAAACGTTTTTATTACTATATCATGGAAAACGAAAAGTACACATATTTTGTCTGACACCGGTAAAACTCTGGAGAGACAAAGTTTGAAAACAAATATGAACAATACATTTACATTTGATTTTCAAAATTATTATCACCCAGGAGATATATAATATATCGATAGAATAGCTGATATCGATTAATTTGATCAATAAATGAATATATTACATTAGATATTCAACTTACGTCAGGCAAAGTATGCAAAAATACGTAGGTATTTGGTCATAATATTGATTATATTGACGAAGATATATTCACGATTATATTTAAAGAAATGAGAAATTTTCATTATTGAAAAAAAAAATGTGTATATACAATCTTCAAAGTTATCATCATTCAAAGGATATATTCATGATTCCGCAGTTTAATTTGATAAAAAAATTCAACATAATTGAAATATGTCAAGGCGAACGTTTGACGTAAAATTTTGGTGTATCATATGGTCATGAGTATGAACGATTTTGGAAGTACGTAACGATTAAGTTCATTCAACATAACGCATGAGACATCTGATGAAAACCATAATATGACTTATAATTGAAAGTTGAATGTTCACCGGGTGGTTACCTGCATTTTTATTTTTCACTCACCACAATATCTCATTTTCCAATGCATAGCCATTGCAGATGCTTCCTATTTGAAATGTATTCAACTAATTTCATATTAAACTTTCAAATACATACAATCTTACTTATTGAAGTTATTGATTCTTATAAATCAGTTTCTTATATATTTTCTTGACTTTCCAAATTTTTTTATATCGTCACTTTCATTCCAAAGATCTCTCATTTCTGCCATCCTTTGTCTTATATAGTTACCCCAACTTTGGAATTTTCATATGAAGTATATTACATTTAATAATTTTGAACTGAAAACTAGTTTTGTTCATAATTTGTTATTTTCGATGTTAATTTGTTTTTCATTAATTTGTAAATATCATAATAACTTTTTTACTTGGAACTTTCTAATAGTTGTTAAAATAATAACTGATTTTAAGAAAAAAATTTCCCTTGAACGTATATCCTAAAAGTCTTAACCTTTGGAATACAGGGTGATACAATTTTGAAAAAAAAACAGTTTTTTAATAATAACTGAGATAAAATTGTAGACATTTTTATAACATTTGGTACATGTCTTCTATGGGTCAAGGTGCATTTTGTGATATACAAAAACTTCCATATTCTCTACCAGTGGCTTCCGTACGGGTTTTGCATTGAATATTTCTGAAGAAAAAAATACTACGCCACTGCTTTCCCCTTAAATAAAAATTATTCTTGAGTTCCTCATTCAGTTTTGAGCAAATTTGATTTCATGGATTTTCATTGTACTACGCATGGTTTCCGCTTAAAAAAATAAAAATCGTTACTGTATTGTCTTTAGTTATCTAGTTCCAGAGTTCATTTTACCGTACATTCCCTCTTAAGGTTTGGCATGTACCACCCGGTATTGCCATGCCATCATGTGATTCGTGACTGTAACTAACGATTTAAAAGAAATCCGAGGCAATAAAGCAGCTTTCTTGACACCGCATGGCACAAATCTATGATGAATAACCAAATAAAGGATCGACTTCTGTGTTTTATCGTTGCTCCGATATGGTTTTGTTTTTCATTCATTACCCTAACCCGGTCGTCGGTTTCGAAACACACTTTTCCGTGCGGATTTCCCTTTTCCGAACGTCCTTCATCAAGAAGAATTGATTGTGGTGATTTTTTATTCAAATCAATTAGGAAGTAGTGGGATCGAAGCAGGCCGGGAAAGAATTAACGACTTTAATTGTTTTTCCACGAAACTCGGAGTAATTTGGCGAAAGAAAAAATAATACGCTCGATGTGGAACTAAAAATTCGTGATTTAATGGTAGTCGAGTTGATCTCGAGTTTGCTGAAGGAAATCGTGGAGAAACTTCGGAAAACAATTCCAATGAGAGAAGGAAAGAGGTTTAGTAATATGAGGCGGGACACGAAGTTCTTTTGTATAAATGCAGTGAGATGTTAAAGTCTGCGTGTATTATTTATGCAATGAAAATAGTAGAGACACTATATCGCACTATAGTGCATCTCACCCAGCATCACTTTAACCAAACTACACTCCCAGACAAAAATATTGCATATTTTATATTCGGACTAAATTTTTTTGTCTAAAATTTTTGGGATTTGTACTGGTATATCGTTCTTTGGGAGTATTTCAAGTATTTTGCAATTGTCATGAATCAAAAAATATTTCCATTATAAGTCAATAAGTGTAAGTGATAACGAAAAAAGGGATAAATAAGCCTTGTCCTAGAAAACCACAGAACAATAATGACAGATACACAATTATCTCTACTTGACGTTAAAATAATAACATTTCATCCCCGTAAAGCAAGCAAAGCCACTTTGGAATTTTCAATTATTTTTAGGTCATAGTTTTAGGCTAATTTAATACACTATTCCCAAATTTTTTGCTACTCCATTATGGGAGATATCGCCGTTAATCGAATGTTTATGAAAAGTCTAATCACATCATAATTTTAGTCTCATTTTAGACTTACGTATGAACCCATCGCCGATTTTTTGAGATGCGTTTTTTAATAGAAATCCTGGTTTCTGCTAGCTTAACGGTAAAGTTAGCAGAACCCAACCATAAAAAATATAACTCCAACAAATCCAATTGGAAAATAATTTTAGGCTCTATTCAGGCTAATTTATTACCCAATTATATATTTTTTTGCTCATCAGTTGGAGGAAAAATAATAGGTTGTGTTAGCTCAACACTGAGCTGGCAGTTTCAAAAGGCTCAACGAATCGTTACGAACAATCTGATCACTTCAATTATCTGATATAATCCTTATTGACAAAGTAAACATAGTAAAAAGTCATAAAAAGTTAGAGATATAAAATAAAATGAACAATCATTGTATAATCTAAAACATACGAGGATGTATTGATGTCTAGTTAGCCTAGACCAGTTCCCTGCATAAACAAAATATTGCGTTACCATAGCAACAAAAAATAACTTATTAGAAATGTCAGTGTAAAATTTTACGTCAAAAAAGTGAACCAGAGTTACGCAATAAATTAAAAGAAAAAATATGTCCACCGAAATTGTAAAAATCGAAAAATTGGAGTATCGAGCCATCATCAAGTACCTGGATTGAAAAGGGTTGAGAGGTAAGCAGATCTACGAAGATATGCTTAATACCATTGGTGATCAATGTCCTTCGTATGCGACCGTGAAAAATTGGACTGCAAGCTTCAAAAGAGGTAAATTTTCCATTGAATATAATGACCGATCGGGAAGGTCAGTTTCTGTGTCAGTCCCCGAAAATATCGATGCAGTTCATGACATGATTTTAACAGATCGTCGAATTGGGCTAAAACGGATATCTGAAGCACTGAATATTTCATACGAACGCGTTCATCATATAGTCCACGTCAATTTGGACATGAGAAAAATTGGTGCAAAATGGATCCCTAAATGTTTGAATGTTGAACAAAAGCGTGCAAGGGTAGTAGCATCGCGTTCGATCTGTGCTCGATTTGAAAACGATGTAGACTTCTTAAACCGAATTGGTACATTTCTACGATCCAGAAACAAAGCAACAAACGATGGAACGGCGACACTCCGGTTCTCCGAGACCTAAGAAGTTTCGTGTCCAAAAATCTGCTGGAAAAGTTCTTGCTTCAGTTTTTTGGGATTGCCATGGAGTAATCATGATTGATTTTTTGGATAAGACTAGAACAATAACTGGAGATTACTATTCGACATTACTGACCACTCTACGGGAAAAAATTAAAGAGAAAAGACGCGGAAAGCTATCCAAAGGTGTTTTGTTTTTGCAGGACAATGCCCCTGCACACAAATCTCATGTTGCCATGCAAAAAATTCGTGATTTAGGGTTTGAATTACTAGAACACCCCCCTTATTCACCAGATTTGGCTCCGTCCGACAATCATCTCTTTCCTCAACAGAAAAAAAGTTTAAAAGGTCGTAAATTTTCTTCCAACGAGGAGGTAATAAAAGTTGTGGAGTTCTGGTTTGCACAGCAAGAAGAAACATTTTTTTTGAAAGGTCTAGAGACGTTGCAGGTTCGATGTAATAAATGTATCCGATTAAGAGGAGAATATGTTGAGTAATAAAATATTTTGACATTGAAATTTTGTTTGGTTCTATATTAGGCTAAGAATTTTTCAATATATCCTCGTATGTACAAAAATAAATAAACATTACAGATTTAATAAACAACGGAAATTCTTGCAACACAAATAATAAAACAAAAAAAATTAATATAACGAAACTGTCCGAAATTAAAAAAAAAAATGGTAAAAATACACTATCATCTCAATTCAAACTTTTCAAATCGAGAATGGTTATAGATAGAGCAATTTTGCGATCGCCAATCGATTTAGAATGGTCGAATTAGTTTTCCTCGAAAATTTCAAGTTGATCGAAGAAAAAAAAAGTTACTCGAAAAAAGTTGTAAATTGTAAAAATCACGAAAAATACAAAGTCAGCATATCTCCTTGAAATTCGCACTATATAGATGAAATTTCACGCTGATTTCGAAATCGACT
Organism: Chrysolina oricalcia; assembly: GCA_944452925.2. Classification (NCBI taxonomy): domain Eukaryota; kingdom Metazoa; phylum Arthropoda; class Insecta; order Coleoptera; family Chrysomelidae; genus Chrysolina; species Chrysolina oricalcia. Next base: position 1,545,575 of record OX101810.2, read on the forward strand.
CGAAATCTGGCGATCATATGCAAAAAAACATTGAGTTTTACAATTTTTTTTCCAAATATCTAAAAAAAATTGGTAGAATACCTTTCAACTCGATTTGAACTTTTCAATTCTAGAACGGTTAAAGATATAGCAATTCTGTGAACACCAATCGATTCAGTGTGGTCGAATTAGTATATCTGAAAAATTTCAAGTTGATCTAAGAAAAGAAAAATTATTAGAAAAAAGTTGTATGGGGTAGACCCATAAAAATTACGAACAATAAAAAGTCAGCAGATCTCTTTGAAATTGCCACTATATAGGTGAAATTTCATGCTGATTTCGTAATGGGCTCGAAATTTGGTTATCATGTACAAAAAAGATTGAGTTTTACAAAACCGTTTCCAAATATCTAAAACAAAACTGGTAGATTACCTTTCAACTTTTCAATTCTAGAACGGTTAAAGATAGAGCAATTTTAAGAACGACCATCAATAGTATAAATTATATTCTGTGAATTTGAGTGAAAAATATTGACAGACAAGAATTTTGAAATAACAATATCATTATTTTCGAAAATTTTTGATTTCAATTTTTTTTTAAATGTATAGTTTCCAGAATTACATCTGATTGTATTCTGATTATGGGCCCAGAAACATTTCAGACCTATTTTGACTCCACCTATAATTTTTGGAAATGTCGTAAGCTCCATTTGCAGCGTATATGACTTGACATGTCTCCTTCTAAAATCTAAGTAATTCTGTTCTTGTATGTATCTATTGAAAATAATTCAAAGTTATTGTGCCTGACCATAATATACTATAATACTATAAATAGAAGTAGAATACTGTACCAAGAATCCAACAGATGTAATTCAGTGGTCGTAGGGGGCAGTTGTTTTCTGTTGGAGACTTGCCGACGATTATACCTATTGTATAGGTTGAATGAAGAAGTCTGGATTACTTAATCCATTTTTATTATTAGAATAATGAAATATTAAATTGAACAACTAAGTTTGAATACGACTCTTTTCACACGAGCGATACAAATGGGTGGATTGAGCCGAAGGCGAGATCCACAAGGCGAGCGAGTTGATGTATTTACAGAAGGTTGACCTGGTAACGTTTTTAAAATTTCCTTTAAAAACAAATTGTGCATATGTGAGTTGGATCTACAAAATGCTTAAAATTATCTTTCCTTCTTATTATACAGGGTATTAGTATACAGTAACATGTAGTATACAGGTAAACATGCTGTAAAAATTCAAGGGGTTATTCCTTGACATATTCTAAGAATATTTTGTTCCATGATGATTTTTGTAAAACCCCTTTGTTTCGAAGATACAGGGTGAACAAAATATACTACATGAACAACATTTTATCATCAAATAGTACATATGAAGTTGCTCAATCTACAATAAATGTTCGAAATGACTTCATCCATCCTGGACATAAGTATTCAATATTCTCGTCATTGACTGACGAACTCTTTCAGATACACTAGGATCGTTTCTAATTGAATTACACCCAGCAATTATGCGATTCAGCAAATCATCCCAATTTTCCTATGAAGGGACTTCAGTCCCTAGAAAAAATAATCCAGGAGGTTCAAGTCCGGGGATCGAGCAGGCCATGCGTGCGGCCCACCTTGACCTATCCAGCGATCTCCGTATATTGCTACTCCATAGGAGAATTTGGATGATTTGCTTAATCGGATAATTGCTGGGTGTAACCCAATTAGAAATGACCCTGGTAAGTTTGGAAGAGTTCGGCAGTCAATGAGAAGATTGAATACTTTTGCATGCATTTATTGTAGATTGAGCAACTTTACATGTACTTTTTGATAATAAAATGTTGTTAACGTCGTAAATTTTGTTCACCCTGTATCTTCGAAGCAAAGGAGTTTTTCAAAAATCATCATAGGACGAAATATTTTTAGAATAGGTCAAGGAACAACCCCTTGAATTTTTGCCGCCTATTTACCTAACACCCTGTATAGAACTTTTGTGTCACTTCTTCAATTTATATTTTTTTTGTCTCATAAAAATTTACATGTAATTGTAGACCGCTCGGTTTTAAGGCAATTCATTCGATATTTTACGAGGTTGTAAATATACAATGTGATAAACTTTTTAGAACACACTTTCTAACAGAAGTAATTTCTCATTAAGTTTTATATTGAGGCGTTTTTGTGGCGCAACCCGTAAATGTCGATGAAATGTTCATCAGGGAAGTGAATGGATAGGTTGTAAAAAAGTTGTTAAATATTCACATTCCTTCGAATTCGTGCTTTATAGGTAGCCTATAAATTTTCTAATTATTGTTAGGCTTCTACTTATTGACTTGTTATTAAATTCAGGGACCATTCACATTTCGGTCCGTTATACATTTTTTATGATTGAGCATTAATTTCATAATAATATGTAATAATATTAATGAAGTTTGTCAGTTTGGTACATACTTTGCAATCGATTTTAAACTAATTTTAAAACATAGTCTAGACCTGGATGACAACGCAATACTATTGCGTACTATGCTAATAGTAATAAATAATAAAAATTAGTTTGAAAAAACTACTAAAACACGCTTTTGTATTATATAGTGAGTTTCAAAAAGTTTGTATCATATGGGAATCTTTTTTCTTAGTGGAATTCATTCAGTCAGATATTTTTATTCCTGATAAAAATTGGTACATTGCATAAATTTGAATTTGGGTTGTCCAAATTCTATATTTTCGAACGGTGTACAAAAGAGAACAAAAAAATAGAAATTTTTTTATTGAGTGTCGTGTCATAGTACGACAACAATTGAAGAATATTTCGATGCAATTTTAAAGAAAATGAATTGGTATAGATCCTCAATGAACCCATGGACAGCAAGGTCTCCCGATCTCACTCCTTCACAGTTTTTTCTACGAGGGTACCTTAAGGAGAAGGTATGCTCGAAGACCAGTTCAAAATATCGATGAAATAGAAAATGTTACTAGGTAGTTTTGTGCCAGTATACTGAAATCTTTTTTTAGAAAATGTCAATAAAGAATAAGTTACAATAAAAAAAGAAAAAAGTACTTTCTCAATATTTATATAATGAACTAAGTTGAGGAATTCTCGGGTTTGCGGTCTGTTTACCAGTAATACTCATTTATCTTTAGCTCAATATTTCGCTAATCTTTATTAGCTTCTTCAGGAGAGATAGCTACATAAAATTTAACAAAATTAGACAAATTACAGAACGGAAAAGATAAATCTACTTACAATCCATAGTTGGTAGTGAGATCATGTTCATTTTTGCCGAGGGAAATTGCAACAAACTGACTGAATGGCGAACCTATAATGCCATCGTGATGTCCGTCGTGACGTCGTGACATAAATAAACTAGATGAGTTAAGGATCCACAATCCAGGGCTGTTTGATTTTTTTTGCAATTTCCCGAAACAATGAATGAAGGAAAAAATGTTGAAATGCTTTAATGATGTAGTCACATGTCTATCAGTCTATCGGTACAAAATGTTTTGGAATTGTTCATCATTCATCATAAAGAAAAATATATCAGATTGAATTCAAATATTGCTATAAATGTTACTCAGTTGACCTGTATCTGTTAAATCAAGGTTTTTATTTATTAGAGTATAACTAATTTTTTAAATTGACATAATTCGACTGTGTATACGATGAAACACAGCATTTAACATTCTTCACGAGAATTTTGTCATTTTAGGTGAGTTTATTACTACAAGGTGTCCCAAAAATTCGTTATTTTTCCATATTCGTGAATCACCATGTATAAATTGTATCAAGTCTGATGATAGATGAAATGAATTTATAATATTATGTGATAATTCTACCTTTTAACTCTTATAAAACAACATAATTATGAAAGTCTCAAAATAGCATTATTATCAAGTGAAAAGATTTGGAAATAAATTTCTCATGAATTATACAAGGATGTGATAATGATACCACAAAAGATAAATCCGAACTAAATCATAACTTGGGAGATACGGAGCGATGAAAAGTGAATATTTCTACATAGGATGGTGTTGCGCCCATTGAAATATTTCATCAGAATGATCAATTCTACAACATATCAAAAATTCAAGAAATTTGACGTAGAGCCATTTTTCCATATACGGTGTGCTCTTTTTCAACACCAGTATGCACTACTTGAATAAAAGCGGAAATGAATGAATGTAACTTTCGAGTTCAATTTCAGTCAGCTTCAATATGATTCAATTACAATATTGCACTTTTGCATCTTCTCGGAGAGTTGATGGACAGCCTAGTATATTCTTGGTGAAGCTCCTCTGTAAACAGTGCACTTGAATATTCCTTTGAAGCAAAGCTTTTCGATACGTTTTTATTTTGTGAATCGAGCATCTGGTTACATGGATAACGTAGCGTGAATTGTTACATGAGAAAACTCTGGATAGAAATAGACGACTTCGGGTCATAATCTTCACCCTCCGTGAATCGAAAATCGTTGTATACTTCTCGATTGGAATGAAACACCGGTCTGCACTATTTCTTTTCAAAAGGATTACGAATGGAAATGCTACGAAAGACGAAGAAGGTTCAATATGATTTACTCATATAGATACATAAATACATTTATTTTTACAGAATATAGTCTGTTCAAAAATATATCGACTGGTATAGGGATTTGCGGTAGAAATAAGCCGTGAACAAAGCAGGTACCTGTTCACGGTTATCACGGTTGTATACACGCGGGGGCCCGGTGCCCATCATCGTTCGCCGGGATGAACACTGCAATCGCTTACAGGAACCAGGACTGCACTGATGAGGGACTTCATCCCGAAACCGGTCTGCAGTTGGTTCCTTGTTTGGATCAGGCGGTGTCCTGCTGTCTGTCTCTGAGTTGTCCTTCCAAGTAAGGATCTTTGCACATATGTCTGACAGATATAATTCAATATCTGTCGAGGTATTAGCCAGAGAAGTAGTTGTTTTCTGTCGGACATATGCCATACAATCTATACAAAGGTATAGTGAGTTCCTAAAGGATTGTTTTCGACTGTTTTACAGTCACTGGAACATTTATTGCTCCTTGAAACAAGTATTCAGCATATATATATATATATATATATATATATATATATAATATATATATAATATATATAAGCTTAAGCTCGAAACACGTGTCTACGGTTGCACAACATTTTGAGGGTTATACCCAATAACTTTTTTACTTATATATATATATATATATATATATATATATATATATATATATATATATATATATATATATATATATATATAAATAAATAAATATAATTAGAAAAGTTATTGGGTATAGCCCTCAAATTGTTGTGCAACCGTAGACACGTGTTTCGAGCTTAAGCTCTCATCAGTACGGTAAAATCAAGTGCGAAGATGTACAACACTTGAATGTAAAAATAGAAACAAAGGAAGTATATATTCATGTGTTGTACATCTTCGCACTTGATTTTACCGTACTGATGAGAGCTTAAGCTCGAAACACGTGTCTACGGTTGCACAACAATTTGAGGGCTATACCCAATAACTTTTCTATTTATATTTTTATATATTGCCCCTCGATAAATCCATCCTGATTATATATATATATATATATATATATATATATATATATATATATATATATATATATATATATATATATATATATATTATTATATATAAATGCATATTAATGAATTAAATAAAAATACATATTTGAAAAATATGTAGTGGTGCACATATCAGTCAAAAACTAAATATAAAAACATTAAAATTGTGAAAAATGTGTATATAGAAAAATGTATTGAAATGTAAAAATTAATAAACGTATATCACGTTATTAAGAATTCTTCCTCAAAACACTCCAGTACGGTATAGTATGATCTAGAGAACAATTCTTTCAGGGCATGTCTGAACTGATCATATTGAGCAATCTCTCTTATACGTTTTGGTATATGATTGTGCATTTAACGTCTATTTCAAAATATCTTTCACCATTTTAGATTTTGGAATTGGAAGATTGAGTTGGTTCAGTACTCTTTTATTACATAATATAAAAGTAGACTCTTCAACGGAAAAAATGGCGGCTGTGTAGCTTGAAGAGACGAATTTTATCGGTGAAACTTTTCAGTTGAAAACAAGGTCGTTTTTTCGGAATTTGTCGAAAAAAAATCTGTGATTTGGTACAAAAAAATTACAGCCCACTTGAAACATATTTATGTAATTATATTTCCACCAGATTTCGTTAAAAAAAAATTTTTGAGCATGAAAAAAATTAAAAACTAGAAAATTGGTTTTTCCGATATTTCCGGAAGATTTGAGGTTATGTAGAAAAATGTTAGATACAAAAGTTATTGATTTTTGTATTATCAACAACTTTGCCATTCAACGGTTTTGATAAGAGGGTCAACTTTTGTTGCCAATCGCGAAAAACTGTGAAATACCACTTTCTACCCCTGAAAGTTCACCCCTTTCCACCCTTCTCCATTTTGTCGATTCCAATTCATTTTTTCCGTTATTCGAACTATATTTTGCAGTTCTTCTAGTAGGTCTCATGGTGTTAATTTTTGTATCTCAAAAATGCATTAGTACTTGTCTAGGTTTTCAGATAGTTGTATTCGTATGAATAACGTCATAAGAAACTCCATCATGATGCCGGGTACCAAAAAATAGGAATTGGTACGGAAAAAATCAATATGTAGATATCTGTCGGAAAACGTTCCCAAAGAAATCCCCTGCAATTTGCTATGGAAATACAATTTATGAAAGATTTACCGAATTTGCATAACATTTTTAGCGCAAGAGTCTTAACGATCCGCATGGAAATTATGAAATAATGGAAATTAACTCCTAAACGAATTCATGCGAAACTAATCTAAAAGTCATCACAACGTAGGTCCTCCGGCGTTGCTCATATAAATAATCTCCCAGGACTGCGAAGGATCATTCAATCCTTTTTTAAAGAGTCAGTCGGTCGTGAAGTACAGGTCTGCTCCCGCAATTATTCACTGACTTTTTTCTGCTTCGGCACGGCCTGCGAGATTTATCTCTGCCCCGAAGATACCAAGTCGTGAGTAACCGCAAATAAAAAAGTGAACGCTCGACTCTGTCACAGGATGCATGGAATCGAAACAAAGGAATGCGGATCTTTTAAGACGGGGTCAACGGGATGCCGATGTTGAGTCAGATTTGCAATGTGCATCTGAAGTACATTTTTATTCGGAAATTCATAATTTATTACGTAACTCTGGTTTACTTTTTTGACGTCAAACTTTACACTGACACTTCTAATAAGTTATTGTTCGTTGCTATGGTAACGCAATATTTTTGTATTTGCAGGGAACTGGTCTAGGCTAACTAGATATCAATAAATCTTCGTATAATGATGAACAGTTGTAATTTTGTAAGTTTCATATTTGAAGTTTTCATCTGATACCTTGGTGGCTATAAATCACTTCCAACTTAATGTTTCTCCGATATTTTCGCGTTTCTCAGAGATCAAAAATATATATTTATCAATTATTCTTGACGTTCCATTATTTCAGAAGTTCGGTTCATCCCTCAAAGCTCCCATGTTGGTAACCGCCGAACGTTTCGCTACAGAAATTCTCGGGATTTTGATTGAAGACCCAAAGCCCACTACGCTGGTGGTCACGATGGCCACAATCAATTCTACGATAAAACCGAAGGTATCTTATCAATGCATTTATTTTAGGACAGAAATGGAGAATGTACGAACGTTTTATTTAACGTGTCGTAGATGTGGGGAACTATCCAGAAAGCGGTTAATTCTCGTGTTATCTATTTGAAATATGGGAAGATTTATAGGGGAAATTCAAGAAAGGTGAGCCATTTCGCTAGAAATATGTACAGCAGATTAGGAGAAAATCTTGCGAAATAGTGGAGAATGGATCTGGTATCAGGCGTGTTACTGTCTCTGAGGTAGGGCACTTTTTTGAGTGAAAATACGGGATTGTTGATGCTTCAAAGTATACCGGGTGTCCCAATATCTGGTTTGTTGGAGAAAATAGTCAAAAATATTCCAAACAAAAGTTTTAGGTGTTTATGAGAACTATATTTTGATATATCTTCAAATACACAGGATGTTCGGTGTAGGTGCTACAAACCAAAATGATTTATTTTTTAATAGAACGCCCGATTTATCATCATACATATTCAGACTCTTTGTTGAATTCTCAAATCCTTTCGTACTATACAGTCAAAATATAGGTTAGGTCCAGGTTAGGTATCAGGCCCTCCACTGCGGTCAATGGAATATTGTGGATCACCCTATGATTATATTTCTCCCAGTATATCCAATCTCTTGACGAAATTGAGGAATGCATTGGGAGCAGGCCCGGATTACCCATAAGGCCAACGTAGGCCATGGCCTAGGGCGCACGCTTGCGGGGGGCGCAGCGCAGGATACGGGAAAATCCGCATAGCGAGCGTCCGAGCACCGGGTGACTCACCCGACGAAGCCGATCACGTGACTGCCGCCATCTCTCCAAAATTAGAGAACAAGAAATACTTTGGGACAATAAAAAATTGGCTGTCAAAAGAAGACGAAAATAACCAAACCAAAACAGATGACTGCTTATTTTTAGACTGCAGTACTCCTAGTACTAGTCCTAGCACCACTGTTCATCGTTTATTTGAAAGTGGTTGACAATGTTTCACTTTGAGTAAGGTTATTCTGGACTTTCATTGTCTAAAAAAGAACAAAGAAAAATTCAATTCTCTGCAATTTTTAATTGAATTTTTCTTTGTTCTTTTTTAGACAATGAAAGTCCAGAATAACCTTACTCACCACTGTTCATATGATGCAGTCTTTTACTTCAGGAACAGAATCGGAACGAGACACAAAATTTGAATCTGAACCCAAGGAAGACACTGAGAGCCCCTCCAAAAGCATTGAAAATCCAACTCCAATTCAACAGAGTTTATAACGTGAACCTGAAACATTTAGTTTTGATCCCGTCGATCCCGATCCAGCAAACTTGGTTGTGAATAATGAACTACGTGGTTACGTATCCCAACATGAGTTAATTCAAAATAAAGAAGCTAATTTTTCAAAGGAAAAGAAGGATTATGGTAACCGTTTTTGAAGTTTTTTAAGTACTCATTTTTATAGATATTTAGCAAATGGGAAAAACCAAGACGGCTTGTGTACTCTGAAACTGAATGTGCAGTTTTTTGTGGTCCTTGCCGTCTTTTTTATTCGGAAACACAATCGGAATCATATTTTGTGAAAAATGGTTTTAGTGACTGTAAAAACGTTACATCAAGGCTCAAAGAACATGAAAACTCCCTTTCACATAAAACAACACCATCACTTTAAAAGAGAGATGAGGAAACTAGGCAAGGTTAATTCCCAACTAACTAAAATGATAGAGATATCGAGAAATTAGCTACTGGCAAATGTTATTGCGAAGAGTTGTAGTGGTGATAAAAGCTCTAGCATCTCGAGGATTACCATTTAACACATTTCTTGATTTTAATTGAATAACCCGATAGAGGTTGAACTTGGGTATAGGGAAAGCTGAAGTAACTCATCCTAAAATTCAATTTTCTTTTGAATGGTTAAGAAAAAAATGGTAGGTGCCATTTGAAAAATATGAGTTTTTGACAATTTTATAATGCGACATCCGAAAATCGCCTGCGCCATATGGTACAAAATGGGACCGTCGATGGGACATCGGGTGTTAGCCTGGACTACCACCTAGCTGCTCTTTAAATTTTGTTTCCTAATTTTGAACGGTTTGCAGGCTACACGTGTTTTCGTAAACTACTACAGCGGTAATTTTTTTAAGAAAAATAGACATATCTCAAAAACTGTAATAGATAAGACACAACTGAGGTTTTCTGAAGTCGTAATCAGAAGGCCAATCGAACCATGACAAAAAATTAGGTTTCAAAATTCAAAATAAGAAAGTTGCTACCGACTTATGGCATACCCTGTATAGTTGTAGGACTAAAAACATTTGAGATAGAACGCACATGATCAATTATGACAGCATACTGAATTTCAAGTCTCTAGTCCAACTGCAAGTTGAAAAACTTCTAATGCACGGCCTACGTAAATCACGCTGTATACAGTGCTGTTTATTAAACAGTGTGAGTGTTTTATTTTTTAACATGTTTTTTTAGTCAATATTTGCTTTTCATACATTTTGAAATTTTAACCACTGTTATTGCGGATTGATACAAATTATTTTCTTGGAAAACAGTTAAAAATGTATTCAAAAGGACTAAAAATAAAAATGTTTCAATAGCTCAAATAACCCCAAAGAAGCTCTAGAACGAGGTTTACAATTAAATATGCCAAAAAAATTCCACACTCTCCAGACCTCCAGGAAGGGGGAGAAATTTTGAACTCTCGCCTAGGGCGTAAATAGCTGCTAATCCGGGCCTGAATGGGAGAACAATTTACCAGGTTTTCTGGCCTTACTGTCGTATCGCCAAATATTGAGAATCTGGTTCTGGCCGCTGCAGGGCATGTACACAAAATGTGTTCAGCCGTTTCATCATCCTCCATGCATAGCCGGCACTCTGCATCTTAAGCAAGTACGATTTTATGCATGTGATGTTTGAGTTCGCAGTGGCCAGTAAGCAAACCTACTATAACTCTGAGATGCGCTCTGCTGAGTTCTAGCAGTTTGTTCCTTGTACAAGCAATAAATGCTTTGGAATGGGCTAGGCCCGGTAGACTACGCCAGTACTCGAGTCTTTTATTGTCTGCCCAAGCTGTTATGACATTCTTCGCAGTGCTATATGCTAAACCGATTACCGGTTCTGGTCCAGTGAACGTTGTTTCGGTCCCCCCTTTTGCTAGGGCGTCCGCTATTTCGTTTCCTTCTAGGCCTGTGTGACCTGGTATCCAGACTAGGGTAACGTTGTTGCGTTGCATCAGTCGGTTTAAGGTGTCTCTGCAGTTCCATACTGCCCTAGATTTAAAGCAGTTGGATTCAAGCGCTTTCAGTGCTGCTTGACTATCTGAAAATATTTTTATTGTTTTTCGTGTGTGGTGTCGATTTTCCAGCTCCCTGGCACACATTTCAATGGCATATATCTCTGCCTGAAATATCGCAGCTAGTTCACCCATACTGGACTAGCGTTTCACTACTGGGTTCATCCCTTATATTTTGAACCTGCATTGGGCATTTGAACCCTTGTCACAAAAAATATATATATATTTGTACACATGTATACAACACATACTTATACATCTATACACCTATACACATTCTAAAAAATATTTGATGAATACACAAAATAGGTTAAACATACTAAAACATAATATGTACTCCAGTCATAGCTAAATATTAAGACGAACTAATAAAAATGAAGTGGCTACTAGTTTTTTTGTTGATCAAGAAAATATTATTTTCACTTTGTCTTGAAGAATGTTAAAGATGTTATACGTTTGATCTCTTCTGGCAGATCATTGTAGCTATCAAGTCCCTAGAAATAAACTGAATTTTGTGTATGTGTTAATGTGACTTGTTGAATATGAAAGTCGGTTCTGGATCTTGTCTTGTATCCATGGATTTGGTCATTGTACATAACTTTTTCTTGTAAATATGTTGGGGAAAGGACCCCACACTTTTCTTATGTAAAGTGGCGACCGGTCAAATTTTCTGAAAGTTTGGTATGTTGTTGTACCCGACTCAGTAAATCAAAAGTTTCAATGGGCCCAACCCAATCCGATGGCTAGTTTTCTAAATACGGGGTGTTAAAGTTGAAAATTGCCCAAATTTTCGGATTTATTTTTTATTTATTAAAAGTTAGATCAGATTTCTGTTGCATACAGATGTGTACTACATGTTCTACTAATGAAATTAGTGGATACATATGATTAAAAATATTTATATTTACAAGGTGATTCACGAATGTATGACGGTATTTTTGAAACGTTCTCTTCGATAAAGTATTTTGACGAGAAAATATTGCACAGTGCATATTTTTTATACAGGGTGTTTCACAGAGAGAACCACTAGACAACTAACTTTTAATAAATAAAAAATAAATTCGAAAATTTGGGCAATTTTCAACTTTAACACCCCGTATTTAGAAAACTAGCCATCGGATTGGGTTGGGCCCATTGACACTTTTGGTTACTGAGTCGGGTACAACAACATACCAAACTTTCAGAAAATTTGACCGGTCGCCACTTTACATAAGAAAAGTGCGGGGTTATTTTTTATTTTGAAAATTAAGATTAATGTTTGATAAACGAGAAAAGAATTAATTGGTAACCATTCTAGTTGCTTCAACATTTCTCTTATGGGTGTTAATCTTCTGCAATTTAAAATTATGCGCATAGCTCTGTTTTGAAGTTTCTGTAAACGAGCTAAATTATTCTGTTTCAGCATATACAGAATTGTAGATCAATACGTGACATGAGGAAGAACTAATGAATTGTGAAGTAACATTTTTGTCCACATTGTCAAATATGGGGCAAAACGAGATAAAAAATATATTTTAAATGATATCGTCTTTATAATGAAGTTGGCATGATCTTCAAACTGTAATCCCCTGCCCACATGAACCCCGAGATATTTAAATTTATTGACTCGTTCCACATTATCAGGTCCTAGCATTATCTCAAAATTTTGGTTACAAAAGCTTCTAAATCGTTTTTCTGTACCTATCACCATGTACTTGGTCTTCTCAACATTGGTCTTTAAATAATTAGCACAACACCAACTTTAAATAGATTTTAAGGTTCTGTTGACGGTTTCTGTCAGTTTCGTGTGATCATTACATGAGAAATAAATAAGTGTATCATCTGCAAAGAGATGAACTGAGTTCTCACCTACCAGCCCTGGCAAATCATTGATATACATCAAAAATAATAGGGGTCCCAGCACACTTCCCTGTGGTACTCCCTGTTCATATTCTATATCAGCTGATATTTTATTGTTAAGCTTTTGTTTTCTGTTCTTTAGAAAGCTTTTCAACCATTTCAGGACTTTTCCATCTATTCCTACTGCTAATAATGTTTGTAATAATCTATCTCTGTGTATTGTCTCAAAGGCTCTTTCAAGATCCAAAAACACTGCAACAGTAGTCACATTTTTTTCTAGTCTAATTTTCCAATCATCTAGTACACACTGAACTGCTGTTTCGCAACTATGTTTATTTCTGAACCCTGATTGGTATTCACTTAACAGTTTATTATTTGCAATATAATCTACTAATTGGTTATAGACTGCTTTTTCCATTATTTTTTCAATTGAGCTCAACATGTTCTCTGGTCTTAGATCTGAGGCTTTACTTTTAGTTTGTTTTTTTTCGGAACAGGAATGATTGTAGAAATCTTCAGGTCATCAGGTACCTCCCCTGTTAGTAATGAGGTATTAATGAGGTTTAGTAATGGTTCTGAAAGGTTAGTGAAATAATTTTAAAAAAATTGAATTGAAAAAAGAGAATTGTTGTCTTTCCACTTATTCTTGTGGTATTATTTCATTATCTAAACAATGCATCAAGATCAATGCAATACCAACTATATGAATTCGAACTACTTCAAATGAGAAAGATGAAATTTTCGAAAGTTGTTAGTTCTAATTGTATCTCAACAAACATCGTTAACGATCTTTGTTTGAAAGCATTTGAATCATCATCGAAAAAAGAACTCCGATAACCCATTTCCAGATCCAACAAATAGGTATAACTCTCCTTAAATGTACCAGATATAAAATAACACAGACATTGCAAAATAATTATATAAATTTTCCGTGAATGTGGCCGTTTTCGGACAGTTTGTATAGCTTTTCGAGATGTATGGCGGTCATTTAGCACGTTAATAGGGTTACATATATCTGACAATATAGCAAAATGTGACCTCCCACTTACAACATCTATCGTCGCTAAATTCTTCGGGTCGCGTGAAAAATGGGGTGGCGATTTATCAAAATCGCCCGATATCGTCGATGGCTTCGGTCGGTCTGCGGATATATTTATGGCCACCTGGAATATATTTGAATCTGGTTGGAATAGTTCCGAAGGAAGTGTCGCGATTACTGGATAAACGGTTTCGGATTTCGAAAAATAGTTGAGAGATGAATGCAAATCGCGCTCCCAATGAAAATCGAGACGACGCATATCAATGAGTTTTAAAATTTAAATAAATGCATGAAATCCTGAATAATAGAACCGTTATTGTTTGGTTGAAGCAAATAGTTCTGACAACGAAAGTCAAAAATACCGATCTCTCCTCACATTCCACAAAGAGGAAAATATCTGACAGAAAACAACTAAGAAGACAGAAATCTTTGGGAGATCGTTTGCTAACGAACAGTCGTTACCGACCGATGATGAACCCTTTACTCCCATAAACACCTAACTATGTAGGCTTATTATGGCAAGAACCTGTCAGAAAACAACTACTCCCCTGGTTAAGACCACGACGGGTATTGAATTAAATCTAACAGCTACTTGTGCAACGTTCCTCAAAACATCAGAGGACGCAATTGCAAGTGCCCTCTATGACCAACCAGCAGAATTATGTTTTGATTGCGTCCTCTGATGTTTTGAGGAACGTTGCACAAGTAGCTGTTAGATTTAATTCAATACCCGTCGTGGTCTTAGCCAGGGGAGTAGTTGTTTTCTGACAGGTTCTTGCCATAATAAGCCTACATAGTTAGGTGTTTATGGGAGTAAAGGGTTCATCATCGGTCGGTATCGACTGTTCGTTAGCAAACGATCTCCCAAAGATTTCTGTCTTCTTCGATTAAATCTCTCAACCCGGAGATTCGGAGTGTCTTCCTCTGCTCGCTAGGTGGAGCGGCCTATAAACTGCTTTCATCTCGTGAACCAGAATTGACTAATCAGCGGAGTGTGTATTGGTTTGGACGGGGAACAGATGGCTTCAGTGCTGTCTGTGTTGACCTGCCCTTGCACTGATGAGAGGCAACAACCTCGAAACTAGTCTGCAGGTGGTCACCCCGTCCAAATCAAAACATAATTCTGCTGGTTGGTCATAGAGGGCACTTGCAATTGCGTCCTCTGATGTTTTGAGGAACGTTGCACAAGTAGCTGTTAGATTTAATTCAATACCCGTCGTGGTCTTAGCCAGGGGAGTAGTTGTTTTCTGACAGGTTCTTGCCATAATAAGCCTACATAGTTAGGTGTTTATGGGAGTAAAGGGTTCATCATTGGTCGGTAACGACTGTTCGTGAGAAAACAACTACTTCCCCATCGGAATACGAATTATATTTGATTTCCATTAGTTCAACTCTCCTCACAAAGTTGCAAATGCCAATTGTAATGAGGCAACGGATATTATCCTTCTATTGGTTGGAAATGACCACCTGTATACATGTTGCTAGATTCGTACCTCTCATCAGTGCTAGGACAAGTCAGACCAGAGTCGTCTTCAACCATCTAATGTGTTGATTACCTTGTTTTATTTATGAAAAACTGATTTCAAGATTGATTCCATTATTGAATATTTTGTCGTTTCCGTCATTGTCTCAATTTATACTCATTTTTTTTTTCAGGTATGTTAAAATGGTGGAAGTTGTGAGCTAGATGAAATTAAACATATTTCAAGTACAGGATTCTTGTAAAAGAAAGTTGGTGAGTATTCAACGATTACTATGGAATTAATAACGTCGAAAGCATTGTTCAATACAAAACAAACAAAAACAACCTTCTCTTGAGCAAGTTCAACAATCGAGAAAAACTCTATATTTTGAGAAAATCTTACAAATTCTACTATGGATTTCATTATTGTTTTCAATACATTATCATAAAACATACTTTGAAAATTATGAAATTCAATTTTGCCAGTTTCTGAATTTATATGAGAAACTTATTAATAAAAATTAACTGTATGCAAAACGAATATCCTTTTTTAAATGGCATACTACGAGGATTGGCAATATTTTGTGAATAACTTTCGATTCTTCTTCGTGAAGTGTAATTTTTAAAACAAAAACTCGTACAACACCGTGTGTCGGTTTGTGCTGAGGTTTTTGTTAAAATGTTGGATGAGATCGTTTTGAAGTTATATAACACGTCAAACATCTAGAAAATGCACCACTTTCAGAAAAAGAAAAGCGAGAATTCCACAAAGTCATATTTGTGGTAAAATCTACAAACCTCAAGACATGAAAGTCCAGGACCACTGTCACTTGACTGGTGTGTTCCGTGCATGTGCTCATTGACATGCAATTTGGAATATAAACTGTTGAAATTAATTCCAGTTTTCTTCAATAATTCAACAAATCATGATCTACTCATTAAAAACTGCGTTTTACAAACAACATCAATCTGCTTTTCCTATGTAAAATTACTGTCTAACGTCGTTCCCAAGGATTTTACAGATTTGGATATTTCAATATTGAAGCAATTGAATGAAATTTGACATATCAAGGGTTTTTTACAAGTTGTAATTTTCTGAGCTAACAGTTTTCTTCAAATTTATAATGAGCATATTTCCATAACAGCAATTTTCAAATTGATAGTGATAATTACGTTCTGTCTATTTTATTTGACTTGACATGAGCTTTTGATAAGGTTGATACATTTTTCGTTTCTGAAAAGTTTAATGCTATAGGAATACGTGGCTGTTTTAACAATTGGTTTTTCTTCTACCTGGTAAACAGAAAAATTGACGTGAAAATTTACTACATCATCTAGTGTGATGTGAGTATATGATATGAGTATGATATTAATATTGGTACCTCACAAGGCAGTGTACTTAAACCACATTTTTTTAATTATTCATATTATATGCAGATGATACATGCATGGTTATAACAGATAACTCGAAACAAAATCTTCTTGAAAAAATTTATGAGTTTCAATACTAACTAGTAAAGTACAAAAAATGTTTTAGAGTTTTAAAATCAATCAATCAATCAAAGTAATCGAAGAAGATACAATAAATCTCATAGACAAAGCGATAAATAATAATAGTAATAATTAAAATGCGCTCATATAAACATGAAATATATAAACATACAATGAAGTCGACTTACAAAATGTAGTTATAGACTGTTCAGATTTCATGTTAATTTATTATCACTCAGTAAGAGTCTCCTAGGGATGGTTTCCATGGCAACTGTAAACAGAACAACCACAGACAATAATATAATTTGTACAATTGTCAAAATAAAGAAGTGCTGAAGAAGCAAGTTTACAAAGACCACTGTTAGTTAGCAGGTGTAATATATGGTATTTCAATCAATTACATTTACATCTGAAATATGACAGTGTTTTCTTCGGCACAATAAAAACAAAATTCTTACATAGAATTAAATCAAAACAAACCAATGATTTTTGCACTACAAGTTCACCTCGTAGGATTGGTTTATAGTTTTTTTCTATGTCATATGTTTATAATGTAATGATTTAAAAATTGAGAATAAACTTATTCTCATTTTCATTATTATTTGAGAGGCATGGAAATAATTTGTATCACTTGTAATAGTAACACTAATGTTAATGCAGTTTCGGACATTATCAAACGAGCTTTCGGGCCGAGAAAAATATAGCAACAAATCCTTTTGTGAATTCTGGTTCGTTATTGAATCTGCCATCTAAAGTAATAATGAACAACTGCATCAGTGAAACTCATTTTCAGTGCATGTTTATGTAACAAAACAGTTGTTACTGAATCCTGATTAGCATTTTGGCTAATAATCGGTAACAGTATAATTCCATCGTAATTGGCAGATCAACTAATTAATATATGTAAATTGTCCCATATCTGAGCTTGATTATGCAAATTGCAAGCCAAAATGTCACGATACTTCTTGAAACAATACAATGCTGCCAAAATCCCCGGATTGTCCTTGAGGTAGGGGAGGGCTTTTTTCAAGATCTCAGCAGAGTTATGACCTTGCTGATAGAGGTTCTCATCATTTCATGAGTTAAAACCTCAACTTTCTAATGTCACAATCAATTTTGTAATTGTTAAATTCCACAACAGCCATGGAAAAAGCAGTAGTTATTTTACGCCAAATGAAAGTAAACTATGCTCTTGCAAAGGTAATTTTTCCTATACACTGGTTACTAGATTAGGTACCGAATTCGTTTTTTAAAAACTATCTCGGACGATGATTGCGGATTGGCTATCTCCCCAGATGAAAATAAAAACCCAACGCAACCCAAACAAATCACAAACCAATATTGGCCACTGTACAAACAATACTACGTGATTCAAACCCATCTGGCGTGATAATTGCCCTTGCAATTTTGTTGCCAAATAAGATTAATCAGTTTGTACAGCAAGAGATCTAATATACAGCTCCCGTTTGTTTGTATAAGTGAAACAGTGTTTCTGCAAGGAGTTCTGTTCAGTGACGTAGGTAGACGATGGAGAATGATATGGAAGGGAAGGTGTCGGTATTCGAGAAAGAAGTTTTCATTATTCTTCGATTTCAACATGTCGAAGTAATTTACTATTGTAGTCTAGTCAACATGTACCTCTATTCCAGACAAAGAACGGACACATTTGATGCCACATTACAGTAAACGGTCTTCCGAAAATTCGCAAACCCGACATGCCATTAAGACCAATGACCAGCTCCCGTAACTCACCGACCTATAACCTGGGAAATACCTCCTACCGATACTACAACCCTTACAGGGTACTAGCAGTTCGTTCGTCAAGAATTCTAAACACTTCGTGGACATTATCAAAGATGTTGAACTAGGGCCTGAAGATCGTTTCATCAGCTTTGACGTGGAGAGCCTTTCCAACAATGTCCCCATAGAAGAATCCCTTAACATCATCAAGAGGAAACTGGAAGAAGACATCCAGCTTCATGAAAGGACTGGAAACTACTGCAGTGCTGCCTACACAACTCATACTTTCAAGAAAACAGCCGTTTCTTCTCCCAAGTTGATGGACTGCCGATGGGATCTTCTCTCTCTCCAGTTATCGCCAACATATACATGGAGTGGTTCGAGGAATTGGCTATCAGAGTGGCAAAATACAAACCATGGCTAAGATATGTAGACGACACCTTTATCACTTTGGAACCATGGAGATGAACACCTTTGGAGAATTCTTCGCCAGAATGAATAACATAAGGGATTCAATCAAATTCACAATGGAAAAGGATACTAATAGTACCCTATCGTTTCTCGATGTGAAAGCTGAAAGAACAGACACTGGAATCCTCACCTCTGTTTACAGGAAGAAGACACACAGGATAGTACCTCAACTATGGCTCTAATCACCCATACTTCACAAAGAGGGGAATCGTAAGAACGTTGGTGGAGAGACCAATGTCTATTTGCAACAACCAGGAGTCATTGGAGGCGGAAATTACCCACATCAAAAAGGACATACGCCGAAACGGATACTCCGAGAAACTCATGAGAGAAGTTCGGAAATAACTCGAAAACACCAAGACAACCGAAGAACGACCACAAAACCCCGTTCTCATTCTTCCCTATATCAGGGGTATCTCCGAGAAGATCAGAAGAATCGGAAATAAATACATCAAGAGTTGCTTTCAATCCGGCAGTACCTTACGAAGCTTCTTCACCAAGACGAAACCAGAGAACACAACAGAATCCAGCAAAAACTGTATTTACGAAGTCCCATGTGAATGTGGAGATTCCTATATCGGAGAGACCAAGAGGCCATTATCAGTAAGAATAGCCAAACACAAAAAGTGGACTCAACGAGGGGAACATCAAAATCGGGAATTGCTGACCACGCCTGGAAAAAACACCACCGATTTCTTTGGGACGAAGCTAGTGTTCTTCATAGAGAGGAACATTGGTTCAAACGGAAATTTATGAAAACCACCTATATAGAAGCCAATGGTGCCTTCAGTAAACCAAGCGTGGAAATTAAAAACGTATGGAAACCGCTCATGGACCGTTTTGGAGGGAGAAAAAGCGCGAAATCACGCGCGCCACAAGACCGCGCGTAATTACACTTGTAATTACACTTTAATTATAGACCTATAAAAGGTCGCGTAGCATCTGATTTTGTCATTATTCACCAGAAGACGATTGCAGATTCAAGCAATTGAAACGTTGTGAAAATTTGAAAGATATGAAAATCTTTCAACCATTAAGATGATAGACGTCCGAAATATAAGTAATCAAACATGTACAGGGTTATTCACTATAAGTTACCCACTTGTTATCATCGTTATTATTGCCTACAGAAAAAAAAATTAATGTAGAAATTTTGTGCTTCTGATTAAATTTTGATAAAATGCTATCAAAAACAGAGTGGCGTGCAGATTTCAGGGGATACAAATTCGAAGAAGAAATGTTACGATTGTCTATTCTAACCAAAAGCTTGTTTACAAAATAACGCTTTCCTACCGTGGACTGCGGAATGTCATTATTTACTTTAACACGTTGCATGCTAATAACGCCTATGCGCGTCATGGTCTTGGTTTATCAGGATGCTGGTGACGCTCAGATGCGTTTAAAAAAAATATTTTGATGCTGTCAAATACATTCACCAAGGTAACGTTCAAAATGTATTCTGCCAAAGCGAAATCGGCCCATTTACTGTTATTTTTTGAAGTAGTACCAATCAGAATCAACCAATTACATTAGTTGAGGCCCTTAGCATGCAACGTGTTAAGCTTAAGGTTAATCTTATCGAAAATACGGAAAGAGCTGTACATGACAACGATCAAGTTATAGTTTTGAAACAGTGGCGTACAGAGTGGAAAGAATTTCTTACGTTATTATATTAAAACAGAAAGGGTTTTCCTATTACATAATAAATCCGTAGCACATGCCTTAAATTCAGCCAGGACACATATCTGCATGTCAAATATTTCACACCGAGTCTGAAAAATCGACAAAAGATTATTCCTTCCGAGCCACCGAACTCACCCACTCGAAACGATAATAATAGTAACGATGGCTCTTCATGCAATTTCGGAGCTCAACCGATACTTCTAGCCTAACCTCGACCGCATTGGCATCGTCGTAAAAACAAAAGTAAATATTAATTTCGTCGCGGGATTTCCTCCATATCGGCGCCGAAATGGGCCCTTAAATTAAGGTATATAATCGGGCACGTTATCCGCGCCTAATCTCCAATTACATCTCTTAAATCCAACGAACTACGTTTGGGAGATGGGAGGCGACAGAGAGAACAGCAGCGACGGGGAATCGTTTCTCTTTTTTGGCCGCGTCGAAAGAACTAAATATGATTTCTAGCGAGAAATACGATATTTTTGAGGAAACAGGAGGACTGAGGCGAGTTTTTGCTCTAAATTAGGTCTTTGATGTAAGGAACGGAACGTGAATTCGGTTACTTTTCGCAAGCTTTCATTACACTTCACTTGTTTGTTACTAGAAGAAATACGTCTTATCGAAATTCGTTTTGAACCACTTATGTGAAAGTGGGTGGAAAAAATTAAATACATTCTTCTTTTTTTAATTTGGAAGGGGTCCTGAGGGACATAAATTAGCGTAATAATTGACAATATACACAGAAAAATGATAAATTATTTTTAGTTTCAATCATTGAAAATTCTGTGACACCATAAAAGAGGGAAACATGAAAAATTCAAAGGTGTGCAATACGACGTTGTCAGTTTTTTTTTAAATTTTAGCATACCGGGTGAATACAAGATTTTTTAGTGAATAGTTTTCACAAGTATCGGTGCCCTTAGAATTGGTAGATTTTCTGTCATAATTATTGAAAAAACAAAGTTGACAATTCGCGTATTTCTAGCCCTACCGCGTTCATTCTTTTTAGCCATATGTATAGACATTCTCATCTATCTTTTATTGCTTGGGGAAGATCAACAACCCAAAATAAGCGAGCACCCACCTTTCTACTCCATTTTTTGACTTTATACAAAGAGGTTCATCCCTTATGTTTTGGTGATGATCTATAGAGAAAAATACGCGAGCGAAGCGAGCGCGCTCGTCCGACATTTCGCAATTCCGCGCGCGAGGAATTGCGAAACTCGGCCGAGCGCGCGCCTTTCTACTCCTACTACGTCCATTTTCTCAACTTTATACAAAGAGGTTCATCTCTTATGTTTTGGTGATCTAAAGAGAAAAATACGCGAGCGAAGCGAGCGCTCTCGGCCGACATTTCGCAATTCCGCGCGCGCGGAATTGCGAAATGTCGGCTGAGCGCGCGCCTTTCTACTCCTGTTATGTCCATTTTTTCAACTTTATATGAAAAAGTTTGTCCATTAGGCTTTGGTGATGATCTATAGAGAAAAATAGGCAAGTGCACGCCTTTCCACTCCTACTATGTATATTTTTTCAACAATATAAAAAGGTTTATCCTTTATGTTTTAGTGATGATCTATGGATGAATACGTTTGCGCATGGTTTGCGCACAAACAAAAAATAATTTCTGTTATCTATCACGATATTTGAATTCTGCCATTCTGCATTCTATGGAAATATTTTAAGTCCCATCTTTTCAAATGTGCAGTTATAATGTGTTGTTGCAAAATGGTAATTGTTATATCTACTTATTATCTCAATAATCCATGTAAAGACTTGTTCATACCCTCGCGAATTTCGCAATTTTTCTGGGAATAAAATGGCTGCCAGTCATGCCGGACCAATCATTGATGCAGAATTATGTCGGCAGCCATTTTATTCGCAGAAAAACTGTGAAATTCGCGGGGGTATGAGCGAGACTTAATACGTAAATTGAATTTCTGAATTCACATTGGCAACTGCGCAAAATCTGTTTCGCCGTTACGTCATTGAAATGCTGTCATTTGCCCAAGATACATAGAAACTCTGGTGTGATCTCTTATAGCTGTGATATTTTTACTGCGTTGATACCGTTTCACCTCTTTAGCACACAGATGGCGGCAAAATTACAGATTCATGATGACGCTTGGACAAGTGTCTTGTTATGTAATTTTCAACATTGAAATTTATTTGTTGTGATATTCATTAACTATGATTTGTAAACATTCCAATTTTAATCAAATAATTATGACTCAGTACTTCAGAATGTTGGAAACTCGGCTATTTTCGACTTATACGCCATCCATCGACGAATGAAGCCAACGGTATCAGTGCAATTACAGTCTCAACAACTTTGTTGAAACAAAAGCGAATCAGTGATAACACCATGGTTTCTATACATCTTGCATTTGCCATTCAAAATGATTGCTTTAAAAGTATGTTGGATAATGACCTTCATTTTTAATTCTTGAGTAAGATATTCATTCATAAATTGATAAAACTATGTAGATAGAAGTATTTTTGAGTCAACACAGTGCGTTTCAACCGAAAAGATACATTTTGAATACCCCTACCAACGGATTGTGTTTGTGTTTAGAATGATGGTACCTGCATACATTTTATTAAATAAAAATAGTGAAAATGGTCGTTCCGCGGAAAAATTTCAACGGATATTTCATTTTTATCATGTTTTAAGTGATCTGTGAAAATTTTGTCAAAATCGGAATTTCACCCATATTCCATACCTTTACCCAAATAAAAATACAAAGTCTTGCCTGCTGTCTAAGATCGGTAAGGAATTGTTCATTCGATTGATCTAAGCTTTGGTGCGTACTATTGAATTTGAAGGTCTCCATGGTAGGATTACTTTTCGGTATATAATGTTCATCGCAAGCTTTAATATTATCATCGAAACATTTCTTCGTTTTCTCTTCGAAGATATTGAAAACATCCAAACCTTCGGTCCCTATCAAACTTAGTAGGATGGCTATTTTGATTTCATCACTTTCTTTATATTTTCCTGACGCTTTCAAAAATATGTCAAATCGTTGTTTCCCTTTCATCCAATTCTCATCGCGACTTGCAGGGGCAGGCATCCTGAATTCGGCCATCATTCACCTTTATGTCTTCTATCAATTTATTTCTTTATCCTTTTACTTCTGACACCATGTTTTGAGTACTTTTATTTGTAATCTATAAGTTCTTTAAGACCCGTCTAACTAGTAATGTAATTACCCTGGATACCCAAATGTAGGGAAACCATAACATAATATACAAAGGAATACATAACTATGGATACACAATAAATAACAATTTCTATAAATTATTGCAGATATTTGATCCCTTCGAGGAAGTTCCTAATGCAGCTGAATGTCACTAACGGATCCAGGAAAAATCCGCTGGTTACTAATGATTTCTCATGACCACGTCATTGGTACATGTCGGGAGTGGGATACTCTTCAGTCTTACCATCCATTTTGTAGGACAAAAGTATTTTCGAGTACTTTATTGAATTATCTCTAGGTTCAACTGAAAAACTAACTGTTATTAATGACTTTTTTGCACTCACCAAATCGACATGATTGACGCCTGCGCAGTTTATTAGCTACCACTATCGAGAATTTTCGTAGAGGAAAAAGTTGGGCTTCTCAAAAAAATGAAGCTACACAGGAAGATTCAGCCCGTTAGTATTCATTTTTGAAAATAGACTTGGGATCCTGCAGTGGGACTCTGTGTCATATGGAATTCCACTTATCGATTAAATTCCACATGACTGGTACTCTGTGCATAAAAATTGTCGCCTAAACTCGACTATTCCGGTAGCCAGAAAGCAAGACGTCGAGACATGTCGTTTTCTGTGTTTAACCCTACTTTTCTCTTTCGATTTATTCTGTCAATGTTTTTAGTCGAATGTATTTATGTAACAATTTCAAAAGCAAGTAGTATAAAATATTAAATACTTGCATAAAATACTCGATATAAGTGGGAAAACAACCCGAATTGATGAAAAATTTATTTAATGGAATAGAGGGCAAGGCATAAGGTCACGCTATGTGGCAAAATGTGAGCTACAAGCTTAACAGCTCAAGTTTTGGAGAAAAATCTGTCGAAGAATGGAGAATTTGCATTCAGAAAAGTACGGTAATATTGCAGAGCCATAATCCATTAGCCAGTGTATATTTATAATTACTTCTGTTTTATTCAAATTGAGGCAGTGGTAGACTGGAAGTCAAAAACGAAGAAAAAAGCTGCAAAATTGCAGAAAGATCAGCTAAAGTCCGGCAAAGTATTTGCAATAGCAATGGTTACCTCTTCTATTGACCTCGATATACAGGGTGTTTCTTAAGTACGTGTAGAAACTTTAGGAGCATGTTGCAGACGTCGATATAAGGCAAAAAGTTCCCATAAACACATGTCCGCAAGTTATTCGTTTCTAAGATACAGAGTGTCAAAGTTTAATTATTATATTTGTTTTTTGTGAATAAATGCCAAAAGATTTGTGATATTCGAGTAAAGTTTGGTATCTGGGATGATTTTTCTATGACAAAATCAAATTTTATGTTAATTGTGAAAAAACGAATTTCTAATTGAATTAATTTCAAATTTAAAATTTTGCCATTCAAAATCACTTGCATAGAGTATTTCACATCTAAATAACTCGAAAAAAGTTGCTCGCAGTGACCTCTACCAAGAATCTATTTACACAAACCAAATAATAAATATTCCCAGATACCAAACCTTACCCAATTATCAAAATTATTTTGAAATTATTCACAAAAAATGTAAATAAGAATTCAACTTTGACACTCTGTATCTCAGAAACAGATTACTTGCGGACATATGTTTATAGGAACTTTTCTTCTTATTTTGACGTCAGCAACATGCTCTTAAATTTTCTACACGTACTTAAGAAACACCCTGTATATTGCTGAGCTATAGAAAGACCATGACATGTTCTACCTTTTACTCTTTGGTATGTTCCTGTTGCATACAAACTTGGGACACTAAGAAATCATCTATTTATTGGTGGTATAGCCACAGATTTATTAAAATGATTCATCTGAGGCAGAATACTGTTAAAAATATAATTATTTACTCCAAAGAGTTCTTTCTTCCATTTAAAATGGATCTGACTCTTCTCTCATGAGTCTTCTTTTAATATTTCCTAAACGAATGTCTTCTAGCTTTTCTTCTTCCTCTAGAGCTAATACATAATCCTTTTATATGCAATAATATCACAATTAATTTTAAATGAATTAAAAAGCACATGAAACTGCCACAGTTAAAAATAAAAATGCGTGACAAATGTGACAATGACAGTAATTTTGTACATAAGAATATGAAATGTTACTGAAATATCACCAAATTTTGGCAAATGCTTTTAAATCGTATAGTACGTTGCCGAACAAACCCGATGTGCAGACGACTGAAGCACAGAGTGCCAAATAATGTGACTGTCGCTTGTGATAGTAGTAATCGACTGTAGAAAGCGAGGGGTAAAATTCTATATGACACAGAGTCCCACTGTTGGTCTTATACACTTGGCAGTTATAACCGAAAAAGTCATTTCGATACATACGTTATGAAAAAATTGAAAGTAACTCAAACTTCTTTCTAAGAGTTAGTTTCTATCTCCATAAACTTTTCCCTTCGTCGAAAAAATTGGGGCACACGGGGGCATGAATAATATCATTGCTCTCGAGCAATATTTTTTCGAGAACCAAAGTCACTATCCTGCAGGCACGGAGTTTGTTCGCATGCGAGAACAATATTTACATTTAATTATCTTCCACATGCGTGAACCCGGCGTTTTTTCATTCGATAGCCAATGAGCCAGAACTTGGATAAACCCTCAGTCTCGCTCGCGTCGGTACATTCCCTAAATCCAGTTTCTCCGTATAATATCATAAAGCTTTGACCACAAAGAGAAGCTTGAAATGTTTGTTTTCATTAATACAATCTCCGCTTTACGTTTCATGTTTTAAACTAACTTTATGAAGTGATGTTCGCTACTAATGCTAATTATCAATGACGGTTTAGGCTTTCTGCAGTTGGCGGAGTGGATGTATGTATATACCAGCTCAACGAAAGTGACGGGGATATTCGAATAGGCAGATTTTTTAATAAATCAAGATTTCCTTTTACCAAATTATTCATATAACAGAACACGAAGAGGACCTCTTTACTCAGGAATTAAACTGTTATCACCTACCCTAAAGTTTGAAATTACACCCCAATAATAAATTTAAGTTAGAAAGTATTACTTCACCATGTCATTTATAATGTTGAATTTTTTTTCGCGAACCGTACTTTACTGGCGGCAGTTAACATACTCTTCTCAAATTCTTCATCATGTCCAATTAATATTATACAGTGGGGATGTAAAAGTCCCCCCTCCCTTAACTTTTTAGCGGAGAACGCTATCGATGTCGGGTGGAATTCAGGTACCAGGTACCAGGTACCAGGGTACCACTTTTACTACTTTTTGGCATGAAAATGATTCTGGTCACGTGGCCTAGTGTCAAGAGGGTACCTTCAACGTTTTTGTTTTGCAAATGTAAATGGGGTTGACTTGGCACCTGGTTTTCTGAACTGATCTGTTTGAAAGCGTTTGAAATTGGATTCAAATCTTTGACAAATTCAAATTATTGTAATTATTAATTGCAGCAGAATTATCCTCTGTTACTGATTCTGGCCGAAAAGCAAATTTTTTGTGGTGAAAAAGATTCGCATATTATTTGTATTTCAAAATGTGGTTTTTGTTTAATTTTTTCGAATCTTTGTTATTTTGCTGGATACTCCAGATAGCATTTCAGTTCCAGATATCATTTCAGTTCAATGTCAGTCTGATATTAACTTTAATTAACGAAAACAAGCAACGAAAACAGTAGCCACGTATTGTGACGTATCTACGACACTGTGAAAAAATTAATTGAAAAACACAAATTTCACTCATATAAATTAATAATTCTGCACCAACTAACAGAAGACGACCAAGAGTAGACTGCAGTTTTGTAAGGTAGACCGTAACCTAACTTCCCGGTTATACTAACTGAGGTGATTAAAGTACATTTTTTCTAAATGGAACAGTAAATAGGCAGAATGTGCGATATTGGTCAGACGTAAATCCGAGAGGGTCTCACTCAAACTCCAAAGAAGTTCAACGTATAGCAATAAAATGAAATCATGATTAATACAGAAAATATTGGGTTTTCATCAAAGGTCACAAATAACATGGTTATCACATGAAATTAGGTGTAGGAGATAAAACGTGTCAATATAAAAAAAGTGCAAAATATAATCACACGAAAAAAAAATCTGTAATGTTCCCAAAGTTAGATCTGAAATAATTGATAAGAAGAAAAGTTGTTCACACACAATAAACAAATGATGGAGAAAGAAACCCATATTAGCCTCACTGTTCCTATACTTGATCGAATCCTTTGATCACGCCGAGAAAATACACAACCCATTGTTAGCATTCAAATAGGAGTGTTATCGAGGTAGTTTAGCATGTTAGTTTGTTAGTGGGGCTATTTGAAATAAGACAATGGGGTGATTCTTTTCAGTTATTCACGATAAGATGGAAAGTATAGGAATAGAGTAGTTCACAAATATTGGGTTGTACATCGAAAAATGTCTTAATCTACAATATATTGGTGCTCACTTGGCCGATAATAGTTCCTTCCTATCGTAATGAATCAATAAAACTTGTTTTTCTTAGGTTTGAACTGTTATCGCTCAACAGGGACCACGAGAAGGTGTGAGCGCCCCTGTCGGGAAGGTGGGACAAGGATATTAGTGTAGAAAAGACATGTTAAGTTCAGAAATTGTCATGAAATCGAATTCTACACATATCAAAGAATTCGAATTCAAGATAAAATAAAAATATTAATTTATTCACATACAATGCTGTAATTATAAAAAATTGTATACAAGTATATCAAGAACTCTATGGAAAATAAACTGAAGAACAAAAATAAAATGACATAATATAACCATGACACTCGAATTCACGTCATATAATGAAACGTTCATCACCTGTTGTGGGTTTTCACGTTCTGTCCATGAAGCTAGTGGCATAGTAGCTTGTGAGTGATAAGAAAATTATAGGCTTTTTTATCTCACCTGACCCGAAGCGGTGTCAATTCAGATTTCTAGGAACGAGAGCAAAAATTGGACTGGACCATACTGAATACGAAACGAAACAAGAATAGAATGGATATGCTGTTGGAAGTCGAAACCGGATTCCTGAATGAGTTTCTATTGGAGCAACTATTCCGTGTGATTAGTTCTGCTCCACGCGAAACCGTCATCGATGATCGGGCTCCCGTATATATAGGCCTCTACGGGTGAGCATGTCAGCCACTGTGCTCAAGGCAGGGTTCATCTTACCATAGCTGAGCTACAGCCCTTACCACCGATGTAGACGGTATAACGAATGAAGCGGAGTTTGCCACACGGAGAATATGCCCCCGTCGATTCCCATTGAGGGATTTCGTTCCAAATAGTTTCCCCATTTCATTCTTCATCCGTTTGGTACCAGAATTCTCCAAACCAATTTTTTTTCTCGTCTCTTTCTATCCTAATTGAGAGTTGTGACTGTAAGTAACTGAAAATTAGAAATATGTTTGGAAACCAAGATGTTAGGACATTCCAGGCTTCTCGAACCCACATGACTGTAAATACGTATTGTATATAATTGTTTCCTACTAGCCTATTGTGCCAAAACTCCTCTTTGCAGATAGATAAATATCCTCCATGAGTTCCTAGAAAAATAAATTTTCACTTGTAGAACATATCAATATGGTGAATAATACAAGAAGCAATAAAATGAAATCATGAATAATACAGAAAATATTGGGTTTGCATCAAAGGTCACAAATAACATGGTTATCACATGAAATTAGGTGTAGGAGATAAAACGTGTCAATATAAAAAAAAAGTGCAAAATATAATCACACGAAAAAAAAATCTGTAATGTTCCCAAAGTTAGATCTGAAATAATTGATAAGAAGAAAAGTTGTTCATACACAATAAACAAATGATGGAGAAAGAAACCCATATTAGCCTCACTGTTCCTATACTTGAACGAATCCTTTAATCACGCCGAGAAAATACACAACCCATTGTTAGCATTCAAATAGAGGTGTTATCGAGGTAGTTTAGCATGTTAGTTTGTTAGTGGGGCTATTTGAAATAAAACAATGGGGTGATTCTTTTCAGTTATTCACGATAAGATGGAAAGTATAGGAATAGAGTAGTTCACAAATATTGGGTTGTACATCGAAAAATGTCTTAATCTACAATACATTGGTGCTCACTTGGCCGATAATAGTTCCTTCCTATCGTAATGAATCAATAAAACTTGTTTTTCTTAGGTTTGAACTGTTATCGCTCAACAGGGACCACGAGAAGGTGTGAGCGCCCCTGTCGGGAAGGTGGGACAAGGATGTTAGTGTAGACATGTTATGTTCAGAAATTGTCATGAAATCGAATTCTACACATATCAAAGAATTCGAATTCAAGATAAAATAAAAATATTAATTTATTCACATACAATGCTGTAATTATAAATTGTATACAAGTATATCAAGAACTCTATGGAAAATAAACTGAAGAACAAAAATAAAATGACATAATATACCATGACACTCGAATTCACGTCATATAATGAAACGTTCATCACCTGTTGTGGGATTTGACGTTCTGTCCAGGAAGCTAGTGGCATAGTAGCTTGTGAGAGATAAGAAAATTATAGGCTTTTTTATCTCACCTGACCCGAAGCGGTGTCAATTCAGATTTCTAGGAACGAGTGCAAAAATTGGACTGGACCATACTGAATACGAAACGAAACAAGAATAGAATGGATATGCTGTTGGAAGTCGAAACCGGGTTCCTGAATGAGTTTCTATTGGAGCAACTATTCCGTGTGATTAGTTCTGCTCCACGCGAAACCGTCATCGATGATCGGGCTCCCGTATATATAAGCCTCTACGGGTGAGCCTGTCAGCCACTGTGCTCGAGGCAGGGTTCATCTTACCATAGCTGAGCTACAGCCCTTACCACCGATGTAGACGGTATAACGAATGAGGCGGAGTTTGCCACACGGAGAATATGCCCCCGTCGATTCCCATTGAGGGATTTCGTTCCAAACAGTTTCCCCATTTCATTCTTCATCCGTTTGGTACCAGAATTCTCCAAACCAATTTTTTCTCTCGTCTCTTTCTATCCTAATTGAGAGTTGTGACTGTAAGTAACTGAAAATTAGAAATATGTTTGGAAACCAAGATGTTAGGACATTCCAGGCTTCTCGAACCCACATGACTGTAAATACATATTGTATATAATTGTTTCTTACTAGCCTATTGTGCCAAAACTCCTCTTTGCAGATAGATAAATATCCTCCATGAGTTCCTAGAAAAATAAATTTTCACGTGTAGAACATATCAATATGGTCAATAATACAAGAAGCAATAAAATGAAATCATGAATAATACAGAAAATATTGGGTTTGCATCAAAGGTCACAAATAACATGGTTATCACATGAAATTAGGTGTAGGAGATAAAACGTGTCAATATAAAAAAGTGCAAAATATAATCACACGAAAAAAAAAATCTGTAATGTTCCCAAAGTTAGATCTGAAATAATTGATAAGAAGAAAAGTTGTTCACACACAATAAACAAATGATGGAGAAAGAAACCCATATTAGCCTCACTGTTCCTATACTTGATTGAATCCTTTGATCACGCCGAGAAAATACACAACCCATTGTTAGCATTCAAATAGGGGTGTTATCGAGGTAGTTTAGCATGTTAGTTTGTTAGTGGGGCTATTTGAAATTCGACAATGGGGTGATTCTTTTCAGTTATTCACGATAAGATGGAAAGTATAGGAATAGAGTAGTTCACAAATATTGGGTTGTACATCGGAAAATGTCTTAATCTACAATATATTGGTGCTCACTTGGCCGATAATAGTTCCTTCCTATCGTAATGAATCAATAAAGCTTGTTTTTCTTAGGTTTGAACTGTTATCGCTCAACAGGGACCACGAGAAGGTGTGAGCGCCCCTGTCGGGAAGGTGGGACAAGGATGTTAGTGTAGAAAAGACATGTTATGTTCAGAAATTGTCATGAAATCGAATTCTACACATATCAAAGAATTCGAATTCAAAATAAAATAAAAATATTAATTTATTCACATACAATGCTGTAATTATAAAAAAATGTATACAAGTATATCAAGAACTCTATGGAAAATAAACTGAAGAACAAAAATAAAATGACATAATATACCATGACACTCGAATTCACGTCATATAATGAAACGTTCATCACCTGTTGTGGGTTTTCACGTTCTGTCCAGGAAGCTAGTGGCATAAGAGCTTGTGAGTGATAAGAAAATTATAGGCTTTTTTATCTCACCTGACCCGAAGCGGTGTCAATTCAGATTTCTAGGAACGAAAGCAAAAATTGGACTGGACCATACTGAATACGAAACGAAACAAGAATAGAATGGATATGCTGTTGGAAGTCGAAACCGGATTCCTGAATGAGTTTCTATTGGAGCAACTATTCCGTGTGATTAGTTCTGCTCCACGCGAAACCGTCATCGATGATCGGGCTCCCGTATATATAGGCCTCTACGGGTGAGCATGTCAGCCACTGTGCTCGAGGCAGGGTTCATCTTACCATAGCTGAGCTACAGCCCTTACCACCGATGTAGACGGTATAACGAATGAAGCGGAGTTTGCCACACGGAGAATATGCCCCCGTCGATTCCCATTGAGGGATTTCGTTCCAAACAGTTTCCCCATTTCATTCTTCATCCGTTTGGTACCAGAATTCTCCAAACCAATTTTTTCTCTCGTCTCTTTCTATCCTAATTGAGAGTTGTGACTGTAAGTAACTGAAAATTAGAAATATGTTTGGAAACCAAGATGTTAGGACATTCCAGGCTTCTCGAACCCACATGACTGTAAATACGTATTGTATATAATTGTTTCTTACTAGCCTATTGTGCCAAAACTCCTCTTTGCAGATAGATAAATATCCTCCATGAGTTCCTTGAAAAATAAATTTTCACGTGTAGAACATATCAATATGGTCAATAACACAAGAAGCAATAAAATGAAATCATGAATAATACAGAAAATATTGGGTTTGCATCAAAGGTCACAAATAACATGGTTATCACATGAAATTAGGTGTAGGAGATAAAACGTGTCAATATAAAAAAGTGCAAAATATAATCACACGAAAAAAAAATCTGTAATGTTCCCAAAGTTAGATCTGAAATAATTGATAAGAAGAAAAGTTGTTCACACACAATAAACAAATGATGGAGAAAGAAACCCATATTAGCCTCACTGTTCCTATACTTGATTGAATCTTTTGATCACGCCGAGAAAATACACAACCCATTGTTAGCATTCAAATAGGGGTGTTATCGAGGTAGTTTAGCATGTTAGTTTGTTAGTGGGGCTATTTGAAATTCGACAATGGGGTGATTCTTTTCAGTTATTCACGATAAGATGGAAAGTATAGGAATAGAGTAGTTCACAAATATTGGGTTGTACATCGAAAAATGTCTTAATCTACAATATATTGGTGCTCACTTGGCCGATAATAGTTCCTTCCTATCGTAATGAATCAATAAAACTTGTTTTTCTTAGGTTTGAACTGTTATCGCTCAACAGGGACCACGAGAAGGTGTGAGCGCCCCTGTCGGGAAGGTGGGACAAGGATGTTAGTGTAGAAAAGACATGTTATGTTCAGAAATTGTCATGAAATCGAATTCTACACATATCAAAGAATTTGAATTCAAGATAAAATAAAAATATTAATTTATTCACATACAATGCTGTAATTATAAAAAATTGTATACAAGTATATCAAGAACTCTATGGAAAATAAACTGAAGAACAAAAATAAAATGACATAATATACCATGACACTCGAATTCACGTCATATAATGAAACGTTCATCACCTGTTGTGGGTTTTCACGTTCTGTCCAGGAAGCTAGTGGCATAAGAGCTTGTGAGTGATAAGAAAATTATAGGCTTTTTTATCTCACCTGACCCGAAGCGGTGTCAATTCAGATGTCTAGGAACGAGAGCAAAAATTGGACTGGACCATACTGAATTCGAAACGAAACAAGAATAGAATGGATATGCTGTTGGAAGTTGAAACCGGATTCCTGAATGAGTTTCTATTGGAGCAACTATTCCGTGTGATTAGTTCCGCTCCACGCGAAACCGTCATCGATGATCGGGCTCCCGTATATATAGGCCTCTACGGGTGAGCATGTCAGCCACTGTGCTCGAGGCAGGGTTCATCTTACCATAGCTGAGCTACAGCCCTTACCACCGATGTAGACGGTATAACGAATGAAGCGGAGTTTGCCACACGGAGAATATGCCCCCGTCGATTCCCATTGAGGGATTTCGTTCCAAACAGTTTCCCCATTTCATTCTTCATCCGTTTGGTACCAGAATTCTCCAAACCAATTTTTTCTCTCGTCCCTTTCTATCCTAATTGAGAGTTGTGACTGTAAGTAACTGAAAATTAGAAATATGTTTGGAAACCAAGATGTTAGGACATTCCAGGCTTCTCGAACCCACATGACTGTAAATAATACGTATTGTATATAATTGTTTCTTACTAGCCTATTGTGCCAAAACTCCTCTTTGCAGATAGATAAATATCCTCCATGAGTTCCTAGAAAAATAAATTTTCACGTATAGAACATATCAATATGGTGAATAATACAAGAAGCAATAAAATGAAATCACGAATAATACAGAAAATATTGGGTTTGCATCAAAGGTCGCAAATAACATGGTTATCACATGAAATTAGGTGTAGGAGATAAAACGTGTCAATATAAAAAAAAAAATGCAAAATATAATCACACGAAAAAAATCTGTAATGTTCCCAAAGTTAGACCTGAAATAATTGATAAGAAGAAAAGTTGTTCACACACAATAAACAAATGATGGAGAAAGAAACCCATATTAGCCTCACTGTTCCTATACTTGATTGAATCCTTTGATCACGCCGAGAAAATACACAACCCAATGTTAGCATTCAAATAGGGGTGTTATCGAGGTAGTTTAGCATGTTAGTGGGTCTATTTGAAATACGACAATGGGGTGATTTTTTTCAGTTATTCACGATAAGATGGAAAGTATAGGAATAGAGTAGTTCACAAATATTGGGTTGTACATCGAAAAATGTCTTAATCTACAATACATTGGTGCTCACTTGGCCGATAATAGTTCCTTCCTATCGTATTGAATCAATAAAACTTGTTTTTCTTAGGTTTGAACTGTTATCGCTCAACAGGGACCACGAGAAGGTGTGAGCGGCCCTGTCGGGAAGGTGGGACAAGGATGTTAGTGTAGAAAAGACATGTTATGTTCAGAAATTGTCATGAAATCGAATTCTACACATATCAAAGAATTCGAATTCAAGATAAAATAAAAATATTAATTTATTCACATACAATGCTGTAATTATAAAAAATTGTATACAAGTATATCAAGAACTCTATGGAAAATAAACTGAAGAACAAAAATAAAATGACATAATATACCATGACACTCGAATTCACGTCATATAATGAAACGTTCATCACCTGTTGTGGGATTTGACGTTCTGTCCAGGAAGCTAGTGGCATAGTAGCTTGTGAGAGATAAGAAAATTATAGGCTTTTTTATCTCACCTGACCCGAAGCGGTGTCAATTCAGATTTCTAGGAACGAGTGCAAAAATTGGACTGGACCATACTGAATACGAAACGAAACAAGAATAGAATGGATATGCTGTTGGAAGTCGAAACCGGGTTCCTGAATGAGTTTCTATTGGAGCAACTATTCCGTGTGATTAGTTCTGCTCCACGCGAAACCGTCATCGATGATCGGGCTCCCGTATATATAAGCCTCTACGGGTGAGCCTGTCAGCCACTGTGCTCGAGGCAGGGTTCATCTTACCATAGCTGAGCTACAGCCCTTACCACCGATGTAGACGGTATAACGAATGAGGCGGAGTTTGCCACACGGAGAATATGCCCCCGTCGATTCCCATTGAGGGATTTCGTTCCAAACAGTTTCCCCATTTCATTCTTCATCCGTTTGGTACCAGAATTCTCCAAACCAATTTTTTCTCTCGTCTCTTTCTATCCTAATTGAGAGTTGTGACTGTAAGTAACTGAAAATTAGAAATATGTTTGGAAACCAAGATGTTAGGACATTCCAGGCTTCTCGAACCCACATGACTGTAAATACATATTGTATATAATTGTTTCTTACTAGCCTATTGTGCCAAAACTCCTCTTTGCAGATAGATAAATATCCTCCATGAGTTCCTAGAAAAATAAATTTTCACGTGTAGAACATATCAATATGGTCAATAATACAAGAAGCAATAAAATGAAATCATGAATAATACAGAAAATATTGGGTTTGCATCAAAGGTCACAAATAACATGGTTATCACATGAAATTAGGTGTAGGAGATAAAACGTGTCAATATAAAAAAGTGCAAAATATAATCACACGAAAAAAAAAATCTGTAATGTTCCCAAAGTTAGATCTGAAATAATTGATAAGAAGAAAAGTTGTTCACACACAATAAACAAATGATGGAGAAAGAAACCCATATTAGCCTCACTGTTCCTATACTTGATTGAATCCTTTGATCACGCCGAGAAAATACACAACCCATTGTTAGCATTCAAATAGGGGTGTTATCGAGGTAGTTTAGCATGTTAGTTTGTTAGTGGGGCTATTTGAAATTCGACAATGGGGTGATTCTTTTCAGTTATTCACGATAAGATGGAAAGTATAGGAATAGAGTAGTTCACAAATATTGGGTTGTACATCGGAAAATGTCTTAATCTACAATATATTGGTGCTCACTTGGCCGATAATAGTTCCTTCCTATCGTAATGAATCAATAAAGCTTGTTTTTCTTAGGTTTGAACTGTTATCGCTCAACAGGGACCACGAGAAGGTGTGAGCGCCCCTGTCGGGAAGGTGGGACAAGGATGTTAGTGTAGAAAAGACATGTTATGTTCAGAAATTGTCATGAAATCGAATTCTACACATATCAAAGAATTCGAATTCAAAATAAAATAAAAATATTAATTTATTCACATACAATGCTGTAATTATAAAAAAATGTATACAAGTATATCAAGAACTCTATGGAAAATAAACTGAAGAACAAAAATAAAATGACATAATATACCATGACACTCGAATTCACGTCATATAATGAAACGTTCATCACCTGTTGTGGGTTTTCACGTTCTGTCCAGGAAGCTAGTGGCATAAGAGCTTGTGAGTGATAAGAAAATTATAGGCTTTTTTATCTCACCTGACCCGAAGCGGTGTCAATTCAGATTTCTAGGAACGAAAGCAAAAATTGGACTGGACCATACTGAATACGAAACGAAACAAGAATAGAATGGATATGCTGTTGGAAGTCGAAACCGGATTCCTGAATGAGTTTCTATTGGAGCAACTATTCCGTGTGATTAGTTCTGCTCCACGCGAAACCGTCATCGATGATCGGGCTCCCGTATATATAGGCCTCTACGGGTGAGCATGTCAGCCACTGTGCTCGAGGCAGGGTTCATCTTACCATAGCTGAGCTACAGCCCTTACCACCGATGTAGACGGTATAACGAATGAAGCGGAGTTTGCCACACGGAGAATATGCCCCCGTCGATTCCCATTGAGGGATTTCGTTCCAAACAGTTTCCCCATTTCATTCTTCATCCGTTTGGTACCAGAATTCTCCAAACCAATTTTTTCTCTCGTCTCTTTCTATCCTAATTGAGAGTTGTGACTGTAAGTAACTGAAAATTAGAAATATGTTTGGAAACCAAGATGTTAGGACATTCCAGGCTTCTCGAACCCACATGACTGTAAATACGTATTGTATATAATTGTTTCTTACTAGCCTATTGTGCCAAAACTCCTCTTTGCAGATAGATAAATATCCTCCATGAGTTCCTTGAAAAATAAATTTTCACGTGTAGAACATATCAATATGGTCAATAACACAAGAAGCAATAAAATGAAATCATGAATAATACAGAAAATATTGGGTTTGCATCAAAGGTCACAAATAACATGGTTATCACATGAAATTAGGTGTAGGAGATAAAACGTGTCAATATAAAAAAGTGCAAAATATAATCACACGAAAAAAAAATCTGTAATGTTCCCAAAGTTAGATCTGAAATAATTGATAAGAAGAAAAGTTGTTCACACACAATAAACAAATGATGGAGAAAGAAACCCATATTAGCCTCACTGTTCCTATACTTGATTGAATCTTTTGATCACGCCGAGAAAATACACAACCCATTGTTAGCATTCAAATAGGGGTGTTATCGAGGTAGTTTAGCATGTTAGTTTGTTAGTGGGGCTATTTGAAATTCGACAATGGGGTGATTCTTTTCAGTTATTCACGATAAGATGGAAAGTATAGGAATAGAGTAGTTCACAAATATTGGGTTGTACATCGAAAAATGTCTTAATCTACAATATATTGGTGCTCACTTGGCCGATAATAGTTCCTTCCTATCGTAATGAATCAATAAAACTTGTTTTTCTTAGGTTTGAACTGTTATCGCTCAACAGGGACCACGAGAAGGTGTGAGCGCCCCTGTCGGGAAGGTGGGACAAGGATGTTAGTGTAGAAAAGACATGTTATGTTCAGAAATTGTCATGAAATCGAATTCTACACATATCAAAGAATTTGAATTCA
Organism: Chrysolina oricalcia; assembly: GCA_944452925.2. NCBI lineage: Eukaryota > Metazoa > Arthropoda > Insecta > Coleoptera > Chrysomelidae > Chrysolina > Chrysolina oricalcia. The sequence goes on from OX101810.2 coordinate 1,584,003, forward strand.
AGATAAAATAAAAATATTAATTTATTCACATACAATGCTGTAATTATAAAAAATTGTATACAAGTATATCAAGAACTCTATGGAAAATAAACTGAAGAACAAAAATAAAATGACATAATATACCATGACACTCGAATTCACGTCATATAATGAAACGTTCATCACCTGTTGTGGGTTTTCACGTTCTGTCCAGGAAGCTAGTGGCATAAGAGCTTGTGAGTGATAAGAAAATTATAGGCTTTTTTATCTCACCTGACCCGAAGCGGTGTCAATTCAGATGTCTAGGAACGAGAGCAAAAATTGGACTGGACCATACTGAATTCGAAACGAAACAAGAATAGAATGGATATGCTGTTGGAAGTTGAAACCGGATTCCTGAATGAGTTTCTATTGGAGCAACTATTCCGTGTGATTAGTTCCGCTCCACGCGAAACCGTCATCGATGATCGGGCTCCCGTATATATAGGCCTCTACGGGTGAGCATGTCAGCCACTGTGCTCGAGGCAGGGTTCATCTTACCATAGCTGAGCTACAGCCCTTACCACCGATGTAGACGGTATAACGAATGAAGCGGAGTTTGCCACACGGAGAATATGCCCCCGTCGATTCCCATTGAGGGATTTCGTTCCAAACAGTTTCCCCATTTCATTCTTCATCCGTTTGGTACCAGAATTCTCCAAACCAATTTTTTCTCTCGTCCCTTTCTATCCTAATTGAGAGTTGTGACTGTAAGTAACTGAAAATTAGAAATATGTTTGGAAACCAAGATGTTAGGACATTCCAGGCTTCTCGAACCCACATGACTGTAAATAATACGTATTGTATATAATTGTTTCTTACTAGCCTATTGTGCCAAAACTCCTCTTTGCAGATAGATAAATATCCTCCATGAGTTCCTAGAAAAATAAATTTTCACGTATAGAACATATCAATATGGTGAATAATACAAGAAGCAATAAAATGAAATCACGAATAATACAGAAAATATTGGGTTTGCATCAAAGGTCGCAAATAACATGGTTATCACATGAAATTAGGTGTAGGAGATAAAACGTGTCAATATAAAAAAAAAATGCAAAATATAATCACACGAAAAAAATCTGTAATGTTCCCAAAGTTAGACCTGAAATAATTGATAAGAAGAAAAGTTGTTCACACACAATAAACAAATGATGGAGAAAGAAACCCATATTAGCCTCACTGTTCCTATACTTGATTGAATCCTTTGATCACGCCGAGAAAATACACAACCCAATGTTAGCATTCAAATAGGGGTGTTATCGAGGTAGTTTAGCATGTTAGTGGGTCTATTTGAAATACGACAATGGGGTGATTTTTTTCAGTTATTCACGATAAGATGGAAAGTATAGGAATAGAGTAGTTCACAAATATTGGGTTGTACATCGAAAAATGTCTTAATCTACAATACATTGGTGCTCACTTGGCCGATAATAGTTCCTTCCTATCGTATTGAATCAATAAAACTTGTTTTTCTTAGGTTTGAACTGTTATCGCTCAACAGGGACCACGAGAAGGTGTGAGCGGCCCTGTCGGGAAGGTGGGACAAGGATGTTAGTGTAGAAAAGACATGTTATGTTCAGAAATTGTCATGAAATCGAATTCTACACATATCAAAGAATTCGAATTCAAGATAAAATAAAAATATTAATTTATTCACATACAATGCTGTAATTATAAAAAATTGTATACAAGTATATCAAGAACTCTATGGAAAATAAACTGAAGAACAAAAATAAAATGACATAATATACCATGACACTCGAATTCACGTCATATAATGAAACGTTCATCACCTGTTGTGGGATTTGACGTTCTGTCCAGGAAGCTAGTGGCATAGTAGCTTGTGAGAGATAAGAAAATTATAGGCTTTTTTATCTCACCTGACCCGAAGCGGTGTCAATTCAGATTTCTAGGAACGAGTGCAAAAATTGGACTGGACCATACTGAATACGAAACGAAACAAGAATAGAATGGATATGCTGTTGGAAGTCGAAACCGGGTTCCTGAATGAGTTTCTATTGGAGCAACTATTCCGTGTGATTAGTTCTGCTCCACGCGAAACCGTCATCGATGATCGGGCTCCCGTATATATAAGCCTCTACGGGTGAGCCTGTCAGCCACTGTGCTCGAGGCAGGGTTCATCTTACCATAGCTGAGCTACAGCCCTTACCACCGATGTAGACGGTATAACGAATGAGGCGGAGTTTGCCACACGGAGAATATGCCCCCGTCGATTCCCATTGAGGGATTTCGTTCCAAACAGTTTCCCCATTTCATTCTTCATCCGTTTGGTACCAGAATTCTCCAAACCAATTTTTTCTCTCGTCTCTTTCTATCCTAATTGAGAGTTGTGACTGTAAGTAACTGAAAATTAGAAATATGTTTGGAAACCAAGATGTTAGGACATTCCAGGCTTCTCGAACCCACATGACTGTAAATACATATTGTATATAATTGTTTCTTACTAGCCTATTGTGCCAAAACTCCTCTTTGCAGATAGATAAATATCCTCCATGAGTTCCTAGAAAAATAAATTTTCACGTGTAGAACATATCAATATGGTCAATAATACAAGAAGCAATAAAATGAAATCATGAATAATACAGAAAATATTGGGTTTGCATCAAAGGTCACAAATAACATGGTTATCACATGAAATTAGGTGTAGGAGATAAAACGTGTCAATATAAAAAAGTGCAAAATATAATCACACGAAAAAAAAAATCTGTAATGTTCCCAAAGTTAGATCTGAAATAATTGATAAGAAGAAAAGTTGTTCACACACAATAAACAAATGATGGAGAAAGAAACCCATATTAGCCTCACTGTTCCTATACTTGATTGAATCCTTTGATCACGCCGAGAAAATACACAACCCATTGTTAGCATTCAAATAGGGGTGTTATCGAGGTAGTTTAGCATGTTAGTTTGTTAGTGGGGCTATTTGAAATTCGACAATGGGGTGATTCTTTTCAGTTATTCACGATAAGATGGAAAGTATAGGAATAGAGTAGTTCACAAATATTGGGTTGTACATCGGAAAATGTCTTAATCTACAATATATTGGTGCTCACTTGGCCGATAATAGTTCCTTCCTATCGTAATGAATCAATAAAGCTTGTTTTTCTTAGGTTTGAACTGTTATCGCTCAACAGGGACCACGAGAAGGTGTGAGCGCCCCTGTCGGGAAGGTGGGACAAGGATGTTAGTGTAGAAAAGACATGTTATGTTCAGAAATTGTCATGAAATCGAATTCTACACATATCAAAGAATTCGAATTCAAAATAAAATAAAAATATTAATTTATTCACATACAATGCTGTAATTATAAAAAAATGTATACAAGTATATCAAGAACTCTATGGAAAATAAACTGAAGAACAAAAATAAAATGACATAATATACCATGACACTCGAATTCACGTCATATAATGAAACGTTCATCACCTGTTGTGGGTTTTCACGTTCTGTCCAGGAAGCTAGTGGCATAAGAGCTTGTGAGTGATAAGAAAATTATAGGCTTTTTTATCTCACCTGACCCGAAGCGGTGTCAATTCAGATTTCTAGGAACGAAAGCAAAAATTGGACTGGACCATACTGAATACGAAACGAAACAAGAATAGAATGGATATGCTGTTGGAAGTCGAAACCGGATTCCTGAATGAGTTTCTATTGGAGCAACTATTCCGTGTGATTAGTTCTGCTCCACGCGAAACCGTCATCGATGATCGGGCTCCCGTATATATAGGCCTCTACGGGTGAGCATGTCAGCCACTGTGCTCGAGGCAGGGTTCATCTTACCATAGCTGAGCTACAGCCCTTACCACCGATGTAGACGGTATAACGAATGAAGCGGAGTTTGCCACACGGAGAATATGCCCCCGTCGATTCCCATTGAGGGATTTCGTTCCAAACAGTTTCCCCATTTCATTCTTCATCCGTTTGGTACCAGAATTCTCCAAACCAATTTTTTCTCTCGTCTCTTTCTATCCTAATTGAGAGTTGTGACTGTAAGTAACTGAAAATTAGAAATATGTTTGGAAACCAAGATGTTAGGACATTCCAGGCTTCTCGAACCCACATGACTGTAAATACGTATTGTATATAATTGTTTCTTACTAGCCTATTGTGCCAAAACTCCTCTTTGCAGATAGATAAATATCCTCCATGAGTTCCTTGAAAAATAAATTTTCACGTGTAGAACATATCAATATGGTCAATAACACAAGAAGCAATAAAATGAAATCATGAATAATACAGAAAATATTGGGTTTGCATCAAAGGTCACAAATAACATGGTTATCACATGAAATTAGGTGTAGGAGATAAAACGTGTCAATATAAAAAAGTGCAAAATATAATCACACGAAAAAAAAATCTGTAATGTTCCCAAAGTTAGATCTGAAATAATTGATAAGAAGAAAAGTTGTTCACACACAATAAACAAATGATGGAGAAAGAAACCCATATTAGCCTCACTGTTCCTATACTTGATTGAATCTTTTGATCACGCCGAGAAAATACACAACCCATTGTTAGCATTCAAATAGGGGTGTTATCGAGGTAGTTTAGCATGTTAGTTTGTTAGTGGGGCTATTTGAAATTCGACAATGGGGTGATTCTTTTCAGTTATTCACGATAAGATGGAAAGTATAGGAATAGAGTAGTTCACAAATATTGGGTTGTACATCGAAAAATGTCTTAATCTACAATATATTGGTGCTCACTTGGCCGATAATAGTTCCTTCCTATCGTAATGAATCAATAAAACTTGTTTTTCTTAGGTTTGAACTGTTATCGCTCAACAGGGACCACGAGAAGGTGTGAGCGCCCCTGTCGGGAAGGTGGGACAAGGATGTTAGTGTAGAAAAGACATGTTATGTTCAGAAATTGTCATGAAATCGAATTCTACACATATCAAAGAATTTGAATTCAAGATAAAATAAAAATATTAATTTATTCACATACAATGCTGTAATTATAAAAAATTGTATACAAGTATATCAAGAACTCTATGGAAAATAAACTGAAGAACAAAAATAAAATGACATAATATACCATGACACTCGAATTCACGTCATATAATGAAACGTTCATCACCTGTTGTGGGTTTTCACGTTCTGTCCAGGAAGCTAGTGGCATAAGAGCTTGTGAGTGATAAGAAAATTATAGGCTTTTTTATCTCACCTGACCCGAAGCGGTGTCAATTCAGATGTCTAGGAACGAGAGCAAAAATTGGACTGGACCATACTGAATTCGAAACGAAACAAGAATAGAATGGATATGCTGTTGGAAGTTGAAACCGGATTCCTGAATGAGTTTCTATTGGAGCAACTATTCCGTGTGATTAGTTCCGCTCCACGCGAAACCGTCATCGATGATCGGGCTCCCGTATATATAGGCCTCTACGGGTGAGCATGTCAGCCACTGTGCTCGAGGCAGGGTTCATCTTACCATAGCTGAGCTACAGCCCTTACCACCGATGTAGACGGTATAACGAATGAAGCGGAGTTTGCCACACGGAGAATATGCCCCCGTCGATTCCCATTGAGGGATTTCGTTCCAAACAGTTTCCCCATTTCATTCTTCATCCGTTTGGTACCAGAATTCTCCAAACCAATTTTTTCTCTCGTCCCTTTCTATCCTAATTGAGAGTTGTGACTGTAAGTAACTGAAAATTAGAAATATGTTTGGAAACCAAGATGTTAGGACATTCCAGGCTTCTCGAACCCACATGACTGTAAATAATACGTATTGTATATAATTGTTTCTTACTAGCCTATTGTGCCAAAACTCCTCTTTGCAGATAGATAAATATCCTCCATGAGTTCCTAGAAAAATAAATTTTCACGTATAGAACATATCAATATGGTGAATAATACAAGAAGCAATAAAATGAAATCACGAATAATACAGAAAATATTGGGTTTGCATCAAAGGTCGCAAATAACATGGTTATCACATGAAATTAGGTGTAGGAGATAAAACGTGTCAATATAAAAAAAAAATGCAAAATATAATCACACGAAAAAAATCTGTAATGTTCCCAAAGTTAGACCTGAAATAATTGATAAGAAGAAAAGTTGTTCACACACAATAAACAAATGATGGAGAAAGAAACCCATATTAGCCTCACTGTTCCTATACTTGATTGAATCCTTTGATCACGCCGAGAAAATACACAACCCAATGTTAGCATTCAAATAGGGGTGTTATCGAGGTAGTTTAGCATGTTAGTGGGTCTATTTGAAATACGACAATGGGGTGATTTTTTTCAGTTATTCACGATAAGATGGAAAGTATAGGAATAGAGTAGTTCACAAATATTGGGTTGTACATCGAAAAATGTCTTAATCTACAATACATTGGTGCTCACTTGGCCGATAATAGTTCCTTCCTATCGTATTGAATCAATAAAACTTGTTTTTCTTAGGTTTGAACTGTTATCGCTCAACAGGGACCACGAGAAGGTGTGAGCGGCCCTGTCGGGAAGGTGGGACAAGGATGTTAGTGTAGAAAAGACATGTTATGTTCAGAAATTGTCATGAAATCGAATTCTACACATATCAAAGAATTCGAATTCAAGATAAAATAAAAATATTAATTTATTCACATACAATGCTGTAATTATAAAAAATTGTATACAAGTATATCAAGAACTCTATGGAAAATAAACTGAAGAACAAAAATAAAATGACATAATATACCATGACACTCGAATTCACGTCATATAATGAAACGTTCATCACCTGTTGTGGGATTTGACGTTCTGTCCAGGAAGCTAGTGGCATAGTAGCTTGTGAGAGATAAGAAAATTATAGGCTTTTTTATCTCACCTGACCCGAAGCGGTGTCAATTCAGATTTCTAGGAACGAGTGCAAAAATTGGACTGGACCATACTGAATACGAAACGAAACAAGAATAGAATGGATATGCTGTTGGAAGTCGAAACCGGGTTCCTGAATGAGTTTCTATTGGAGCAACTATTCCGTGTGATTAGTTCTGCTCCACGCGAAACCGTCATCGATGATCGGGCTCCCGTATATATAGGCCTCTACGGGTGAGCATGTCAGCCACTGTGCTCGAGGCAGGGTTCATCTTACCATAGCTGAGCTACAGCCCTTACCACCGATGTAGACGGTATAACGAATGAAGCGGAGTTTGCCACACGGAGAATATGCCCCCGTCGATTCCCATTGAGGGATTTCGTTCCAAACAGTTTCCCCATTTCATTCTTCATCCGTTTGGTACCAGAATTCTCCAAACCAATTTTTTCTCTCGTCTCTTTCTATCCTAATTGAGAGTTGTGACTGTAAGTAACTGAAAATTAGAAATATGTTTGGAAACCAAGATGTTAGGACATTCCAGGCTTCTCGAACCCACATGACTGTAAATACGTATTGTATATAATTGTTTCTTACTAGCCTATTGTGCCAAAACTCCTCTTTGCAGATAGATAAATATCCTCCATGAGTTCCTTGAAAAATAAATTTTCACGTGTAGAACATATCAATATGGTCAATAACACAAGAAGCAATAAAATGAAATCATGAATAATACAGAAAATATTGGGTTTGCATCAAAGGTCACAAATAACATGGTTATCACATGAAATTAGGTGTAGGAGATAAAACGTGTCAATATAAAAAAGTGCAAAATATAATCACACGAAAAAAAAATCTGTAATGTTCCCAAAGTTAGATCTGAAATAATTGATAAGAAGAAAAGTTGTTCACACACAATAAACAAATGATGGAGAAAGAAACCCATATTAGCCTCACTGTTCCTATACTTGATTGAATCTTTTGATCACGCCGAGAAAATACACAACCCATTGTTAGCATTCAAATAGGGGTGTTATCGAGGTAGTTTAGCATGTTAGTTTGTTAGTGGGGCTATTTGAAATTCGACAATGGGGTGATTCTTTTCAGTTATTCACGATAAGATGGAAAGTATAGGAATAGAGTAGTTCACAAATATTGGGTTGTACATCGAAAAATGTCTTAATCTACAATATATTGGTGCTCACTTGGCCGATAATAGTTCCTTCCTATCGTAATGAATCAATAAAACTTGTTTTTCTTAGGTTTGAACTGTTATCGCTCAACAGGGACCACGAGAAGGTGTGAGCGCCCCTGTCGGGAAGGTGGGACAAGGATGTTAGTGTAGAAAAGACATGTTATGTTCAGAAATTGTCATGAAATCGAATTCTACACATATCAAAGAATTTGAATTCAAGATAAAATAAAAATATTAATTTATTCACATACAATGCTGTAATTATAAAAAATTGTATACAAGTATATCAAGAACTCTATGGAAAATAAACTGAAGAACAAAAATAAAATGACATAATATACCATGACACTCGAATTCACGTCATATAATGAAACGTTCATCACCTGTTGTGGGTTTTCACGTTCTGTCCAGGAAGCTAGTGGCATAAGAGCTTGTGAGTGATAAGAAAATTATAGGCTTTTTTATCTCACCTGACCCGAAGCGGTGTCAATTCAGATGTCTAGGAACGAGAGCAAAAATTGGACTGGACCATACTGAATTCGAAACGAAACAAGAATAGAATGGATATGCTGTTGGAAGTTGAAACCGGATTCCTGAATGAGTTTCTATTGGAGCAACTATTCCGTGTGATTAGTTCCGCTCCACGCGAAACCGTCATCGATGATCGGGCTCCCGTATATATAGGCCTCTACGGGTGAGCATGTCAGCCACTGTGCTCGAGGCAGGGTTCATCTTACCATAGCTGAGCTACAGCCCTTACCACCGATGTAGACGGTATAACGAATGAAGCGGAGTTTGCCACACGGAGAATATGCCCCCGTCGATTCCCATTGAGGGATTTCGTTCCAAACAGTTTCCCCATTTCATTCTTCATCCGTTTGGTACCAGAATTCTCCAAACCAATTTTTTCTCTCGTCCCTTTCTATCCTAATTGAGAGTTGTGACTGTAAGTAACTGAAAATTAGAAATATGTTTGGAAACCAAGATGTTAGGACATTCCAGGCTTCTCGAACCCACATGACTGTAAATAATACGTATTGTATATAATTGTTTCTTACTAGCCTATTGTGCCAAAACTCCTCTTTGCAGATAGATAAATATCCTCCATGAGTTCCTAGAAAAATAAATTTTCACGTATAGAACATATCAATATGGTGAATAATACAAGAAGCAATAAAATGAAATCACGAATAATACAGAAAATATTGGGTTTGCATCAAAGGTCGCAAATAACATGGTTATCACATGAAATTAGGTGTAGGAGATAAAACGTGTCAATATAAAAAAAAAAATGCAAAATATAATCACACGAAAAAAATCTGTAATGTTCCCAAAGTTAGACCTGAAATAATTGATAAGAAGAAAAGTTGTTCACACACAATAAACAAATGATGGAGAAAGAAACCCATATTAGCCTCACTGTTCCTATACTTGATTGAATCCTTTGATCACGCCGAGAAAATACACAACCCAATGTTAGCATTCAAATAGGGGTGTTATCGAGGTAGTTTAGCATGTTAGTGGGTCTATTTGAAATACGACAATGGGGTGATTTTTTTCAGTTATTCACGATAAGATGGAAAGTATAGGAATAGAGTAGTTCACAAATATTGGGTTGTACATCGAAAAATGTCTTAATCTACAATACATTGGTGCTCACTTGGCCGATAATAGTTCCTTCCTATCGTATTGAATCAATAAAACTTGTTTTTCTTAGGTTTGAACTGTTATCGCTCAACAGGGACCACGAGAAGGTGTGAGCGGCCCTGTCGGGAAGGTGGGACAAGGATGTTAGTGTAGAAAAGACATGTTATGTTCAGAAATTGTCATGAAATCGAATTCTACACATATCAAAGAATTCGAATTCAAGATAAAATAAAAATATTAATTTATTCACATACAATGCTGTAATTATAAAAAATTGTATACAAGTATATCAAGAACTCTATGGAAAATAAACTGAAGAACAAAAATAAAATGACATAATATACCATGACACTCGAATTCACGTCATATAATGAAACGTTCATCACCTGTTGTGGGATTTGACGTTCTGTCCAGGAAGCTAGTGGCATAGTAGCTTGTGAGAGATAAGAAAATTATAGGCTTTTTTATCTCACCTGACCCGAAGCGGTGTCAATTCAGATTTCTAGGAACGAGTGCAAAAATTGGACTGGACCATACTGAATACGAAACGAAACAAGAATAGAATGGATATGCTGTTGGAAGTCGAAACCGGGTTCCTGAATGAGTTTCTATTGGAGCAACTATTCCGTGTGATTAGTTCTGCTCCACGCGAAACCGTCATCGATGATCGGGCTCCCGTATATATAAGCCTCTACGGGTGAGCCTGTCAGCCACTGTGCTCGAGGCAGGGTTCATCTTACCATAGCTGAGCTACAGCCCTTACCACCGATGTAGACGGTATAACGAATGAGGCGGAGTTTGCCACACGGAGAATATGCCCCCGTCGATTCCCATTGAGGGATTTCGTTCCAAACAGTTTCCCCATTTCATTCTTCATCCGTTTGGTACCAGAATTCTCCAAACCAATTTTTTCTCTCGTCTCTTTCTATCCTAATTGAGAGTTGTGACTGTAAGTAACTGAAAATTAGAAATATGTTTGGAAACCAAGATGTTAGGACATTCCAGGCTTCTCGAACCCACATGACTGTAAATACATATTGTATATAATTGTTTCTTACTAGCCTATTGTGCCAAAACTCCTCTTTGCAGATAGATAAATATCCTCCATGAGTTCCTAGAAAAATAAATTTTCACGTGTAGAACATATCAATATGGTCAATAATACAAGAAGCAATAAAATGAAATCATGAATAATACAGAAAATATTGGGTTTGCATCAAAGGTCACAAATAACATGGTTATCACATGAAATTAGGTGTAGGAGATAAAACGTGTCAATATAAAAAAGTGCAAAATATAATCACACGAAAAAAAAAATCTGTAATGTTCCCAAAGTTAGATCTGAAATAATTGATAAGAAGAAAAGTTGTTCACACACAATAAACAAATGATGGAGAAAGAAACCCATATTAGCCTCACTGTTCCTATACTTGATTGAATCCTTTGATCACGCCGAGAAAATACACAACCCATTGTTAGCATTCAAATAGGGGTGTTATCGAGGTAGTTTAGCATGTTAGTTTGTTAGTGGGGCTATTTGAAATTCGACAATGGGGTGATTCTTTTCAGTTATTCACGATAAGATGGAAAGTATAGGAATAGAGTAGTTCACAAATATTGGGTTGTACATCGGAAAATGTCTTAATCTACAATATATTGGTGCTCACTTGGCCGATAATAGTTCCTTCCTATCGTAATGAATCAATAAAGCTTGTTTTTCTTAGGTTTGAACTGTTATCGCTCAACAGGGACCACGAGAAGGTGTGAGCGCCCCTGTCGGGAAGGTGGGACAAGGATGTTAGTGTAGAAAAGACATGTTATGTTCAGAAATTGTCATGAAATCGAATTCTACACATATCAAAGAATTCGAATTCAAAATAAAATAAAAATATTAATTTATTCACATACAATGCTGTAATTATAAAAAAATGTATACAAGTATATCAAGAACTCTATGGAAAATAAACTGAAGAACAAAAATAAAATGACATAATATACCATGACACTCGAATTCACGTCATATAATGAAACGTTCATCACCTGTTGTGGGTTTTCACGTTCTGTCCAGGAAGCTAGTGGCATAAGAGCTTGTGAGTGATAAGAAAATTATAGGCTTTTTTATCTCACCTGACCCGAAGCGGTGTCAATTCAGATTTCTAGGAACGAAAGCAAAAATTGGACTGGACCATACTGAATACGAAACGAAACAAGAATAGAATGGATATGCTGTTGGAAGTCGAAACCGGATTCCTGAATGAGTTTCTATTGGAGCAACTATTCCGTGTGATTAGTTCTGCTCCACGCGAAACCGTCATCGATGATCGGGCTCCCGTATATATAGGCCTCTACGGGTGAGCATGTCAGCCACTGTGCTCGAGGCAGGGTTCATCTTACCATAGCTGAGCTACAGCCCTTACCACCGATGTAGACGGTATAACGAATGAAGCGGAGTTTGCCACACGGAGAATATGCCCCCGTCGATTCCCATTGAGGGATTTCGTTCCAAACAGTTTCCCCATTTCATTCTTCATCCGTTTGGTACCAGAATTCTCCAAACCAATTTTTTCTCTCGTCTCTTTCTATCCTAATTGAGAGTTGTGACTGTAAGTAACTGAAAATTAGAAATATGTTTGGAAACCAAGATGTTAGGACATTCCAGGCTTCTCGAACCCACATGACTGTAAATACGTATTGTATATAATTGTTTCTTACTAGCCTATTGTGCCAAAACTCCTCTTTGCAGATAGATAAATATCCTCCATGAGTTCCTTGAAAAATAAATTTTCACGTGTAGAACATATCAATATGGTCAATAACACAAGAAGCAATAAAATGAAATCATGAATAATACAGAAAATATTGGGTTTGCATCAAAGGTCACAAATAACATGGTTATCACATGAAATTAGGTGTAGGAGATAAAACGTGTCAATATAAAAAAGTGCAAAATATAATCACACGAAAAAAAAATCTGTAATGTTCCCAAAGTTAGATCTGAAATAATTGATAAGAAGAAAAGTTGTTCACACACAATAAACAAATGATGGAGAAAGAAACCCATATTAGCCTCACTGTTCCTATACTTGATTGAATCTTTTGATCACGCCGAGAAAATACACAACCCATTGTTAGCATTCAAATAGGGGTGTTATCGAGGTAGTTTAGCATGTTAGTTTGTTAGTGGGGCTATTTGAAATTCGACAATGGGGTGATTCTTTTCAGTTATTCACGATAAGATGGAAAGTATAGGAATAGAGTAGTTCACAAATATTGGGTTGTACATCGAAAAATGTCTTAATCTACAATATATTGGTGCTCACTTGGCCGATAATAGTTCCTTCCTATCGTAATGAATCAATAAAACTTGTTTTTCTTAGGTTTGAACTGTTATCGCTCAACAGGGACCACGAGAAGGTGTGAGCGCCCCTGTCGGGAAGGTGGGACAAGGATGTTAGTGTAGAAAAGACATGTTATGTTCAGAAATTGTCATGAAATCGAATTCTACACATATCAAAGAATTTGAATTCAAGATAAAATAAAAATATTAATTTATTCACATACAATGCTGTAATTATAAAAAATTGTATACAAGTATATCAAGAACTCTATGGAAAATAAACTGAAGAACAAAAATAAAATGACATAATATACCATGACACTCGAATTCACGTCATATAATGAAACGTTCATCACCTGTTGTGGGTTTTCACGTTCTGTCCAGGAAGCTAGTGGCATAAGAGCTTGTGAGTGATAAGAAAATTATAGGCTTTTTTATCTCACCTGACCCGAAGCGGTGTCAATTCAGATGTCTAGGAACGAGAGCAAAAATTGGACTGGACCATACTGAATTCGAAACGAAACAAGAATAGAATGGATATGCTGTTGGAAGTTGAAACCGGATTCCTGAATGAGTTTCTATTGGAGCAACTATTCCGTGTGATTAGTTCCGCTCCACGCGAAACCGTCATCGATGATCGGGCTCCCGTATATATAGGCCTCTACGGGTGAGCATGTCAGCCACTGTGCTCGAGGCAGGGTTCATCTTACCATAGCTGAGCTACAGCCCTTACCACCGATGTAGACGGTATAACGAATGAAGCGGAGTTTGCCACACGGAGAATATGCCCCCGTCGATTCCCATTGAGGGATTTCGTTCCAAACAGTTTCCCCATTTCATTCTTCATCCGTTTGGTACCAGAATTCTCTAAACCAATTTTTTCTCTCGTCTCTTTCTATCCTAATTGAGAGTTGTGACTGTAAGTAACTGAAAATTAGAAATATGTTTGGAAACCAAGATGTTAGGACATTCCAGGCTTCTCGAACCCACATGACTGTAAATACGTATTGTATATAATTGTTTCTTACTAGCCTATTGTGCCAAAACTCCTCTTTGCAGATAGATAAATATCCTCCATGAGTTCCTAGAAAAATAAATTTTCACGTGTAGAACATATCAATATGGTGAATAATACAAGAAGCAATAAAATGAAATCATGAATAATACAGAAAATATTGGGTTTGCATCAAAGGTCACAAATAACATGGTTATCACATGAAATTAAGTGTAGGAGATAAAACGTGTCAATATAAAAAAAAGTGCAAAATATATTCACACGAAAAAAAAAAATGTAATGTTCCCAAAGTTAGATCTGAAATAATTGATAAGAAGAAAAGTTGTTCACACGCAATAAACAAATGATGGAGAAAGAAACCCATAGTAGCCTCACTGTTTCTATATTTGATTGAATCCTTTGATCACGCCGAGAAAATACACAACCCATTGTTAGCATTCAAATAGGGGTGTTATCGAGGTAGTTTAGCATGTTAGTTTGTTAGTGGGGCTATTTGAAATACGACAATGGGGTGATTCTTTTCAGTTATTCACGATAAGATGGAAAGCATAGGAATAGAGTAGTTCACAAATATTGGGTTGTACATCGAAAAATGTCTTAATATACAATACATTGGTGCTCACTTGGCCGATAATAGTTCCTTCCTATCGTAATGAATCAATAAAACTTGTTTTTCTTAGGTTTGAACTGTTATCGCTCAACAGGGACCACGAGAAGGTGTGAGCGCCCCTGTCGGGAAGGTGGGACAAGGATGTTAGTGTAGAAAAGACATGTTATGTTCAGAAATTGTCATGAAATCGAATTCTACACATATCAAAGAATTCGAATTCAAGATAAAATAAAAATATTAATTTATTCACATACAATGCTGTAATTATAAAAAATTGTATACAAGTATATCAAGAACTCTATGGAAAATAAACTGAAGAACAAAAATAAAATGACAGAATATACCATGACACTCGAATTCACGTCATATAATGAAACGTTCATCACCTGTTGTGGGTTTTCACGTTCTGTCCAGGAAGCTAGTGGCATAAGAGCTTGTGAGTGATAAGAAAATTATAGGCTTTTTTATCTCACCTGACCCGAAGCGGTGTCAATTCAGATTTCTAGGAACGAGAGCAAAAATTGGACTGGACCATACTGAATACGAAACGAAACAAGAATAGAATGGATATGCTGTGGGAAGTCGAAACCAGATTCCTGAATGAGTTTCTATTGGAGCAACTATTCCGTGTGATTAGTTCTGCTCCACGCGAAACCGTCATCGATGATCGGGCTCCCTTATATATAGGCCTCTACGGGTGAGCATGTCAGCCACTGTGCTCGAGGCAGGGTTCATCTTACCATAGCTGAGCTACAGCCCTTACCACCGATGTAGACGGTATAACGAATGAAGCGGAGTTTGCCACACGGAGAATATGCCCCTGTCGATTCCCATTGAGGGATTTCGTTCCAAACAGTTTCCCCATTTCATTCTTCATCCGTTTGGTACCAGAATTCTCCAAACCAATTTTTTCTCTCGTCTCTTTCTATCCTAATCGAGAGTTGTGACTGTAAGTAACTGAAAATTAGAAATATGTTTGGAAACCAAGATGTTAGGACATTCCAGGCTTCTCGAACCCACATGACTGTAAATACGTATTGTATATAATTGTTTCTTACTAGCCTATTGTGCCAAAACTCCTCTTTGCAGATAGATAAATATCCTCCATGAGTTCCTAGAAAAATAAATTTTCACGTGTAGAACATATCAATATGGTCAATAATACAAGAAGCAATAAAATGAAATCACGAATAATACAGAAAATATTGGGTTTGCATCAAAGGTCACAAATAACATGGTTATCGCATGAAATTAGGTGTAGGAGATAAAACGTGTCAATATAAAAAAGTGCAAAATATAATCACACGAAAAAAAAATCTGTAATGTTCCCAAAGTTAGATCTGAAATAATTGATAAGAAGAAAAGTTGTTCACACACAATAAACAAATGATGGAGAAAGAAACCCATATTAGCCTCACTGTTCCTATACTTGATTGAATCCTTTGATCACGCCGAGAAAATACACAACCCATTGTTAGCATTCAAATAGGGGTGTTTCGAGGTAGTTTAGAATGTTAGTTTGTTAGTGGGGCTATTTGAAATTCGACAATGGGGTGATTCTTTTCAGTTATTCACGATAATATGGAAAGTATAGGAATAGAGTAGTTCACAAATATTGGGTTGTACATCGAAAAATGTCTTACTCTACAATACATTGGTGCTCACTTGGCCGATAATAGTTCCTTCCTATCGTAATGAATCAATAAAACTTGTTTTTCTTAGGTTTGAACTGTTATCGCTCAACAGGGACCACGAGAAGGTGTGAGCGCCCCTGTCGGGAAGGTGGGACAAGGATGTTAGTGTAGAAAAGACATGTTATGTTCAGAAATTGTCATGAAATCGAATTCTACACATATCAAAGAATTCGAATTCAAGATAAAATAAAAATATTAATTTATTCACATACAATGCTGTAATTATAAAAAATTGTATACAAGTATATCAAGAACTCTATGGAAAATAAACTGAAGAACAAAAATAAAATGACATAATATACCATGACACTCGAATTCACGTCATGTAATGAAACGATCATCACCTGTTGTGGGTTTTCACGTACTGTCCAGGAAGCTAGTGGCATAAGAGCTTGTGAGTGATAAGAAAATTATAGGCTTTTTATCTCACCTGACCCGAAGCGGTGTCAATTCAGATTTCTAGGAACGAGAGCAAAAATTGGACTGGACCATACTGAATACGAAACGAAACAAGAATAGAATGGATATGCTGTCGGAAGTCGAAACCGGATTCCTGAATGAGTTTCTATTGGAGCAACTATTCCGTGTGATTAGTTCTGCTCCACGCGAAACCGTCATCGATGATCGGGCTCCCGTATATATAGGCCTCTACGGGTGAGCATGTCAGCCACTGTGCTCGAGGCAGGGTTCATCTTACCATAGCTGAGCTACAGCCCTTACCACCGATGTAGACGGTATGACGAATGAAGCGGAGTTTGCCACACGGAGAATATGCCCCCCGTCGATTCCCATTGAGGGATTTCGTTCCAAACAGTTTCCCCATTTCATTCTTCATCCGTTTGGTAGCAGAATTCTCCAAACCAATTTTTTCTCTCGTCTCTTTCTATCCTAATTGAGAGAGACTGTAAGTAACTGAAAATTAGAAATATGTTTGGAAACCAAGATGTTAGGACATTCCAGGCTTCTCGAACCCACATGACTGTAAATACGTATTGTATATAATTGTTTCTTACTAGCCTATTGTGCCAAAACTCCTCTTTGCAGATAGATAAATATCCTCCATGAGTTCCTAGAAAAATAAATTTTCACGTGTAGAACATATCAATATGGTGAATAATACAAGAAGCAATAAAGTGAAATCATGAATAATACAGAAAATATTGGGTTTGTATCAAAGGTCACAAATAACATGGTTATCACATGAAATTAGGTGTAGGAGATAAAACGTGTCAATATAAAAAAAAGTGCAAAATATAATCACACGAAAAAAAAATCTGTAATGTTCCCAAAGTTAGATCTGAAATAATTGATAAGAAGAAAAGTTGTTCACACACAATAAACAAATGATGGAGAAAGAAACCCATATTAGCCTCACTGTTCCTATACTTGATCGAATCCTTTGATCACGCCGAGAAAATACACAACCCATTGTTAGCATTCAAATAGGGGTGTTATCGAGGTAGTTTAGCATGTTAGTTTGTTAGTGGGGCTACTTGAAATAAGACAATGGGGTGATTCTTTTCAGTTATTCACGATAAGATGGAAAGTATAGGAATAGAGTAGTTCACAAATATTGGGTTGTACATCGAAAAATGTCTTAATCTACAATACATTGGTGCTCACTTGGCCGATAATAGCTCCTTCCTATCGTAATGAATCAATAAAACTTGTTTTTCTTAGGTTTGAACTGTTATCGCTCAACAGGGACCACGAGAAGGTGTGAGCGCCCCTGTCGGGAAGGTGGGACAAGGATGTTAGTGTAGAAGTGACATGTTATGTTCAGAAAATGTCATGAAATCGAATTCTACACATATCAAAGAATTCGAACTCAAGATAAAATAAAAATATTAATTTATTCACATACAATGCTGTAATTATAAAAAATTGTATACAAGTATATCAAGAACTCTATGGAAAATAAACTGAAGAACAAAAATAAAATGACATAATATACCATGACACTCGAATTCACGTCATATAATGAAACGTTCATCACCTGTTGTGGGTTTTCACGTTCTGTCCAGGAAGCTAGTGGCATAAGAGCTTGTGAGTGATAAGAAAATTATAGGCTTTTTTATCTCACCTGACCCGAGTCAATTCAGATTTCTAGGAACGAGAGCAAAAATTGGACTGGACCATACTGAATACGAAACGAAACAAGAATAGAATGGATATGCTGTTGGAAGTCGAAACCGGGTTCCTGAATGAGTTTCTATTGGAGCAACTATTCCGTGTGATTAGTTCTGCTCCACGCGAAACCGTCATCGATGATCGGGCTCCCGTATATATAGGCCTCTACGGGTGAGCATGTCAGCCACTGTGCTCGAGGCAGGGTTCATCTTACCATAGCTGAACTACAGCCCTTACCACCGATGTAGACGGTATAACGAATGAAGCGGAGTTTGCCACACGGAGAATATGCCCTCGTCGATTCCCATTTAGGGATTTCGTTCCAAACAGTTTCCCCTTTTCATTCTTCATCCGTTTGGTACCAGAATTCTCCAAATCAATATTTTGTCTCGTTCCTTTCTATCCTAATTGAGAGTTGTTACTGTAAGTAACTGAAAATTAGAAATATGTTTGGAAACCAAGATGTTAGGACATTCCAGGCTTCTCGAACCCACATGACTGTAAATACGTATTGTATATAATAGTTTCTTACTAGCCTATTGTGCCAAAACTCCTCTTTGCAGATAGATAAATATCCTCCATGAGTTCCTAGAAAAATAACTTTTCACGTGTAGAACATATCAATATGGTGAATAATACAAGAAGCAATAAAATGAAATCATGAATAATACAGAAAATATTGGGTTTGCATCAAAGGTCACAAATAACATGGTTATCACATGAAATTAGGTGTAGGAAATAAAACGTGTCAATATAAAAAAAAGTACAAAATATAATCACACGAAAAAAAATGTGTAATGTTCCCATAGTTAGATCTGAAATAATTGATAAGAAAAAAGTTGTTCACGCACAATAAACAAATGATGGAGAACGAAACCCATATTAGCCTCACTGTTCCTATACTTGATTGAATCCTTTGATCACGCCGAGAAAATACACAACCCACTGTTAGCATTCAAATAGGGGTGTTATCGAGGTAGTTTAGTATGTTAGTTTGTTAGTGGGGCTATTTGAAATACGACAACGGGGTGATTCTTTTCAGTTATTCACGATAAGATTGAAAGTATAGGAATAGAGTAGTTCACAAATATTGGGTTGCACATCGAAAAATGGCTCACTTGGCCGATAATAGTTCCTTCCTATCGTAATTAATCAATAAACCTTGTTTTTCTCAGGTTTGAACTGTTATCGCTCAACAGGGACCACGAGAAGGTGTGAGCGCCCCTGTCGGGAAGGTGGGACAAGGATGTTAGTGTAGAAGTGACATGTTATGTTCAGAAAATGTCATGAAATCGAATTCGATTTCTCAAATGAAAAAGGAGTATTACAATTATAATAAAATAACAGGATCACTCAATGTCAATAAAGTTTATGAAAATCACAATCAACCAGTGAAAACGACAAAAAAACAATCAGCTGATGACCGCCATGTTGTGACGTCATATGACAGTGCAGTGATTCATCGAGTACCGGAATAAAACTTCACGTCCGCTATCTCTGCCAGCCAGCCGAAAACTGAATCGGAGAGTGTTATGAGCATGATTCAACCGCCCCCACTCTGTCGGCCCTCATCGGTAGTTTTCGATGCAGCGTTGTCACGTTTGGAAGATTTCAACTTTTCTATTAGATTTTACGTTTCTTAACAAAGTTTTGGTAGCTTCTTCTTTAGAATAGATTTCTGGCAAGTTTATGTAAATCACAACTAACCAGAAACAAACACAATACACTATCAGCTGGTGACCGCCATGTTGTGACGTCACCATTAGCAAAATTATTCGATTTTTCAAATGAGAAAGGAATATTACAATCTATATTCAAATAATAAGATCACTAAATGCCTGAAAAATGTATAAAGATCACAATTAACCAGAACCAAGTACAAAATACAATATTATCTGGTGACCACCATGTTGTGACGTCAACTGAAATTATTAGCAGAATAATTCGATTCCTCAAATGAAAAAGGAGTATTACAATATATAATAAAATCACTCTATGTCTATAAAAATCACAATAAAACAGTGAAAACCACAAAAAAACAATCAGCTGATGACAGCCATGTTGTGACGTCATATGACATTGCAGTGACTCATCGAGTACCGGAATAAAACTTCACGTCCGCTATCTCTGCCAGCCAGCCGAAAACTGAATCGGTGAGTGTTATGAGCATGATTCAACCGGCCCCGCTCTGTCGGCCCTCATCGGTAGTTTTCGATGCAGCGTTGTCACCTTTGGAAGATTTCAACTTTTCTATTAGATTTTACGTTTCTTAACAAAATTTTGGTAGCTTCTTCTTAAGAATAGATTTCTGGCAAGTTTATGTAATCACAACTAACCAGAAACAAACACAATACACTATCAGCTGGTGACCGCCATGTTGTGACGTCACCATTATCAAAATTAATCGATTTTTCAAATGAAAAAGGAATATTACAATATATAATCAAATAATAAGATCACTAAATGCCTGAAAAATGTATAAAGATCACAATTAACCAGAACCAAGTACAAAATACAATATTATCTGGTGACCACCATGTTGTGACGTCAACTGAAATTATTAGCAGAATAATTCGATTCCTCAAATGAAAAAGAGTATTACAATATATAATAAAATAATAGGATCACTCAATGCCTATAAAAATCACAATAAAACAGTGAAAACCACAAAAAAACAATCAGCTGATGACAGCCATGTTGTGACGTCAGATGACAGTGCAGTGACTCATCGAGTACCGGAATAAACCTTCACGTCCGCTATCTCTGCCAGCCAGCTGAAAACTGAATCGGAGAGTGTTATCAGCATGATTCAACCGCCCCCACTCTGTCGGCCCTCATCGGTAGTTTTCGATCCAGCGTTGTCACGTTTGGAAGATTTAACTTTTTTATTAGGTTTTACGTTTCTTAACAAAATTTTGGTAGCTTCTTCTTTAGAATAGATTATTGGCAAGTTTATGTAAATCACAACTAACCAGAAACAAACACAATACACTATCAGCTGGTGACCGCCATGTTGTGACGTCACCATTAGCAAAATTATTCGATTTTTCAAATGAAAAAGGAATATAACAATATATAATCAAATCATAAGATCACTAAATGCCTGAAAAATGTATAAAGATCACAATTAACCAGAACCAAGTACAAAATACAATATTATCTGGTGACCACCATGTTGTGACGTCAACTGAAATTATTAGCAGAATAATTTGATTCCTCAAATGAAAAAGGAGTATTACAATATATAATAAAATTATAGGATCTCTCAATGTCTATAAAAATCACAATAAAACAGTGAAAACCACAAAAAAACAATCAGCTGATGACAGCCATGTTGTGACGTCATATGACATTGCAGTGACTCATCGAGTACCGGAATAAAACTTCACGTCCGCTATCTCTGCCAGCCAGCCGAAAACTGAATCGGTGAGTGTTATGAGCATGATTCAACCGCCCCCACTTTGTCGGCCCTCATCGGTAGTTTTCGATGCAGCGTTGTCACGTTTGGAAGATTTCAACTTTTCTATTAGATTTTACGTTTCTTAACAAAATTTTGGTAGCTTCTTCTTTAGAATAGATTTCTGGCAAGTTTATGTAAATCACAACTAACCAGAAACAAACACAATACACTATCAGCTGGTGACCGCCATGTTGTGACGTCACCATTAGCAAAATTATTCGATATTTCAAATGAAAAAGGAATATAACAATATATAATCAAATCATAAGATCACTAAATGCCTGAAAAATGTATGAAGATCACAATTAACCAGAACCAACTACAAAATACAATATTATCTGGTGACCATCATGTTGTGACGTCAACTGAAATTATAAGCAGAATAATTCGATTCCTCAAATGAAAAAAGAGTGTTACAATATATAAAGAAATAATAGGATCACTCAATGTCTATAAAAATCACAATAAAACAGTGAAAACCACAAAAAAACAATCAGCTGATGACAGCCATGTTGTGACGTCATATGACATTGCAGTGACTCATCGAGTACCGGAATAAAACTTCACGTCCGCTATCTCTGCCAGCCAGCCGAAAACTGAATCGGTGAGTGTTATGAGCATGATTCAACCGGCCCCACTCTGTCGGCCCTCATCGGTAGTTTTCGATGCAGCGTTGTCACCTTTGGAAGATTTCAACTTTTCTATTAGATTTTACGTTTCTTAACAAAATTTTGGTAGCTTCTTCTTAAGAATAGATTTCTGGCAAGTTTATGTAATCACAACTAACCAGAAACAAACACAATACACTATCAGCTGGTGACCGCCATGTTGTGACATCACCATTATCAAAATTAATCGATTTTTCAAATGAAAAAGGAATATTACAATATATAATCAAATAATAAGATCACTAAATGCCTGAAAAATGTATAAAGATCACAATTAACCAGAACCAAGTACAAAATACAATATTATCTGGTGACCACCATGTTGTGACGTCAACTGAAATTATTAGCAGAATAATTCGATTCCTCAAATGAAAAAGAGTATTACAATATATAATAAAATAACAGGATCACTCAATGCCTATAAAAATCACAATAAAACAGTGAAAACCACAAAAAACAATCAGCTGATGACAGCCATGTTGTGACGTCAGATGACAGTGCAGTGACTCATCGAGTACCGGAATAAACCTTCACGTCCGCTATCTCTGCCAGCCAGCTGAAAACTGAATCGGAGAGTGTTATTAGCATGATTCAACCGCCCCCACTCTGTCGGCCCTCATCGGTAGTTTTCGATCCAGCGTTGTCACGTTTGGAAGATTTCTACTTTTTTATTAGTTTTTACGTTTCTTAACAAAATTTTGGTAGCTTCTTCTTTAGAATAGATTATTGGCAAGTTTATGTAAATCACAACTAACCAGAAACAACCACAATACGCAATCAGCTGGTAACCGCCATGTTGTGACGTAACCTGATGTCATTAGCAAAATTGTTCGATTTCTCAAATGAAATAGGAATATTACAATAAATAATCGAATAATAAGATCACTAAATGCCTGAAAAAATTATAAAAATCACAATTAACCAGAACCAAGTACATAATACAATATTACCTGATGACCACCATGTTGTGACGACAACCGAAATTATTAGCAGCATCATTCGGTTCCTCAAATGAATAAGAAATATTACAATATATAATCAAATAATAAGATCACTAAATGCCTGAAAAATTAATAAAGATCACAAATAACCAGATCCATGTACAAAATAAAATATTATCTGGTGATCACCATGTTGTGACGTCAACTGAAATTATTAACAAAATCATTCGATTTCTCAAATGAAAAAGGAGTATTACAATTATAATAAAATAACAGGATCACTCAATGTCAATAAAGTTTATGAAAATCACAATCAACCAGTGAAAACCACAGAAAAACAATCAGCTGATGACCGCCATGTTGTGACGTCATATGACAGTGCAGTGATTCATCGAGTACCGGAATAAAACTTCACGTCCGCTATCTCTGCCAGCCAGCCGAAAACTGAATCGGAGAGTGTTATGAGCATGATTCAACCGCCCCCACTCTGTCGGCACTCATCGGTAGTTTTCGATGCAGCGTTGTCACGTTTGGAAGATTTCAACTTTTCTATTAGATTTTACGTTTCTTAACTAAATTTTGGTAGCTTCTTCTTTAGAATAGATTTTTGGCAAGTTTATGTAAATCACAACTAACCAGAAACAAACACAATACACTATCAGCTGGTGACCGCCATGTTGTGACGTCACCATTAGCAAAATTATTCGATTTTTCAACTGAAAAAGGAATATAACAATATATAATCAAATCATAAGATCACTAAATGCCTGAAAAATGTATAAAGATCACAATTAACCAGAACCAAGTACAAAATACAATATTATCTGGTGACCACCATGTTGTGACGTCAACTGAAATTATTAGCAGAATAATTTGATTCCTCAAATGAAAAAGGAGTATTACAATATATAATAAAATGATAGGATCTCTCAATGTCTATAAAAATCACAATAAAACAGTGAAAACCACAAAAAAACAATCAGCTGATGACAGCCATGTTGTGACGTCATATGACATTGCAGTGACTCATCGAGTACCGGAATAAAACTTCACGTCCGCTATCTCTGCCAGCCAGCCGAAAACTGAATCGGTGAGTGTTATGAGCATGATTCAACCGCCCCCACTCTGTCGGCCCTCATCGGTAGTTTTCGATGCAGCGTTGTTACGTTTGGAAGATTTCAACTTTTCCATTAGATTTTACGTTTCTTAACAAAATTTTGGTAGCTTCTTCTCTAGAATAGATTTCTGGCAAGTTTATGTAAATCACAACTAACCAGAAACAAGCACAATACACTATCAGCTGGTGACCGCCATGTTGTGACGTCACCATTATCAAAATTAATCGATTTTTCAAATGAAAAAGGAATATTACAATATATAATCAAATAATAAGATCACTAAATGCCTGAAAAATGTATAAAGATCACAATTAACCAGAACCAAGTACAAAATACAATATTATCTGGTGACCACCATGTTGTGACGTCAACTGAAATTATTAGCAGAATAATTCGATTCCTCAAATGAAAAAGAGTATTACAATATATAATAAAATAATAGGATCACTCAATGCCTATAAAAATCACAATAAAACAGTGAAAACCACAAAAAAACAATCAGCTGATGACAGCCATGTTGTGACGTCAGATGACAGTGCAGTGACTCATCGAGTACCGGAATAAACCTTCACGTCCGCTATCTCTGCCAGCCAGCTGAAAACTGAATCGGAGAGTGTTATCGGCATGATTCAACCGCCCCCACTCTGTCGGCCCTCATCGGTAGTTTTCGATCCAGCGTTGTCACGTTTGGAAGATTTCTACTTTTTTATTAGGTTTTACGTTTCTTAACAAAATTTTGGTAGCTTCTTCTTTAGAATAGATTATTGGCAAGTTTATGTAAATCACAACTAACCAGAAACAACCACAATACGCAATCAGTTGGTAACCGCCATGTTGTGACGTAACCTGATGTCATTGGCAAAATTGTTCGATTTCTCAAATGAAATAGGAATATTACAATAAATAATCGAATAATAAGATCACTAAATGCCTGAAAAAATTATAAAAATCACAATTAACCAGAACCAAGTACATAATACAATATTACCTGATGACCACCATGTTGTGACGACAACCGAAATTATTAGCAGCATCATTCGGTTCCTCAAATGAATAAGAAATATTACAATATATAATCAAATAATAAGATCACTAAATGCCTGAAAAATTAATAAAGATCACAAATAACCAGATCCATGTACAAAATAAAATATTATCTGGTGATCACCATGTTGTGACGTCAACTGAAATTATTAACAAAATCATTCGATTTCTCAAATGAAAAAGGAGTATTACAATTATAATAAAATAACAGGATCACTCAATGTCAATAAAGTTTATGAAAATCACAATCAACCAGTGAAAACCACAGAAAAACAATCAGCTGATGACCGCCATGTTGTGACGTCATACGACAGTGCAGTGATTCATCGAGTACCGGAATAAAACTTCACGTCCGCTATCTCTGCCAGCCAGCCGAAAACTGAATCGGAGAGTGTTATCAGCATGATTCAACCGCCCCCACTCTGTCGGCCCTCATCGGTAGTTTTCGATGCAGCGTTGTCACGTTTGGAAGATTTCAACTTTTCTATTAGATTTTACGTTTCTTAACAAAGTTTTGGTAGCTTTTTCTTTAGAATAGATTTCTGGCAAGTTTATGTAAATCACAACTAACCAGAAACAAACACAATACACTATCAGCTGCTGACCGCCATGTTGTGACGTCACCATTAGCAAAATTATTCGATTTTTCAAATGAGAAAGGAATATTACAATCTATAATCAAATAATAAGATCACTAAATGCCTGAAAAATGTATAAAGATCACAATTAACCAGAACCAAGTACAAAATACAATATTATCTGGTGACCACCATGTTGTGACGTCAACTGAAATTATTAGCAGAATAATTCGATTCCTCAAATGAAAAAGGAGTATTACAGTATATAATAAAATCACTCAATGTCTATAAAAATCACAATAAAACAGTGAAAACCACAAAAAAACAATCAGCTGATGACAGCCATGTTGTGACGTCATATGACATTGCAGTGACTCATCGAGTACCGGAATAAAACTTCACGTCCGCTATCTCTGCCAGCCAGCCGAAAACTGAATCGGTGAGTGTTATGAGCATGATTCAACCGGCCCCACTCTGTCGGCCCTCATCGGTAGTTTTTGATGCAGCGTTGGGAAGATTTCAACATTTCTCTTAGATTTTACGTTTTTCAACAAAATTTTGGTAGCTTCTTCTTTAGAGTAGATTTCTGTCAAGTTTATGTAAATCTTAACTAACCAGAAACAAACACAATACACTATCAGCTGGTGACCGCCATGTTGTGACGTCACCTGATGTCATTAGCAAAATTATTCGATTTTTCAAATGAAAAAGGATTATTACAATATATAATCAAATAATAAGATCACTAAATGCCTGAAAAATGTATAAAGATCACAATTAACCAGAACCAAGTACAAAATACAATATTATCTGATGACCACCATGTTGTGACGTCAACCGAAATTATTAGCAGCATTATTCGGTTCCTCAAATGAAAAAGAAATATTACAATATATAATCAAATAATAATATCACTAAATGCCTGAAAAATTCATAAAGATCACAAATAACCAGAACCATATACAAAATACAATATTATCTGGTGATCACCATGTTGTGACGTCAACTGAAATTATTAGCAAATGAAAAAGGAGTATTACAATTATAATAAAATAACAGGATCACTCAATGTCAGCCAGCCAGCCGAAAACTGATAAACTGATAAACTGAATCGGTGAGTGTTATGAGCATGATTCAACCGCTTCCACTCTGTCGGCCCTCATCGGTAGTTTTCGATGCAGCGTTGTCACGTTTGGAAAATTTCAACTTTTCTATTAGATTTTACGTTTCTTAACAAAATTATGGTAGCTTCTTAAGAATAGATTTCTGGCAAGTTTATGTAAATTACAACTAACCAGAAACAAACACAATACACTATCAGCTGGTGACCGCCATGTTGTGACGTCACTATTAGCAAAATTATTCGATTTTTCTGATGAAAAAGGAATATTACGATATATAATCAAATAATAAGATCACTAAATGCCTGAAAAATGTATAAAGATCACAATTAACCAGAACCAAGTAAAAAATACAAGATTATCTGGTGACCACCATGTTGTGACGTCAACTGAAATTATTAGCAGAATAATTCGATTCCTCAAATGAAAAAGGAGTATTACAATATATAATAAAATAATAGGATCACTCAATGTCTATAAAAATCACAATAAAACAGTGAAAACCACAAAAAAACAATCAGCTGATGACAGCCATGTTGTGACGTCATATGACATTGCAGTGACTCATCGAGTACAGGAATAAAACTTCACGTCCGCTATCTCTGCCAGCCAGCCGAAAACTGAATCGGAGAGTGTTATCAGCATGATTTAACCGCCACGTTTGCGAGTTTCCCACCTTTCTATAAGATTTTGGATTTCTTGACAGAAATTTTGGTAGCTTCTTCTTTAGAATAGATTTTTGGCAAGTTTATGTAAATCACAACTAACCAAACAATCACATTGATCATGATTATGCAAATATCACTTTGATCTCTTGAAAAATTTATGATTTTTGATTGAAACTGTTTCCAACAAATATATCGAACTATGGGCTTTCTGTCGCAGATATTTCCTGATCTAATTTTATGAACATTTTAATTTCGGAAAATCCGAAACATATATGAATAAGCAAAAAAGAAAAGTAACATGCATTGAATATGCACTTTTAACATCTCAAATCGATACGAAAGAAAAACGGAACAGGTAAAACAAAATTTTATAGATGACAGCAAAGTAAAAATATTGATTCATTTTTTTTGTGGAGGAAATTCACTTCTTGACATGTTTATTCGAGTTTGCAACTTACACAGTTTAAAATGAAAATATGTCAACGTTCTTCGAAAAAATTAAAGTTATTTTAATTTTTTTATCTTACAGGCAAATTTTGAGAATACTCCAAGTTACTGACAAAATTATATCATTTTCTCAAGACAATAGTTTTTGAAGCACAGTAACTATTCAGGGCAAATTTATTCATTTTTCCTTCTACACTTGTATAGAATTTTTTGATTAACATCTTTCATTTTCTGTCTGCGGATGGTTAAAAACCCAAAAAAACATTTCCAAAAGTGAAAACACTTTAGTGTTTTATAGCTAGCTCTATTGTAATAGTGTGAAAATTTTATATTTATCTATATTACGTCAGGTAGTGATTGTTCTTATGGACATTTCAAACGGTTCTGTGAGCACAGGACAGGATAACTTTTTATCTAATTACAATATACGAGGATGTATTGATATCTACTTAGCCTAGACCAGTTCCCTGCATAAACAAAATATTGCGTTACCATAGCAACGAACAATAACTTATTAGAAGTGGCAGTGTAAAGTTTGACGTCAAAAAAGTAATCCAGAGTTACGCAATAAATTCAAAGAATTCAACCCCATTTCCACCCTCTTAGACGGCCTGAATAACTCAGGCATGGTATTTTTCTAGTCAATTCGACCACGAGAAACAACATACTTGAATAGGAATGATGTACATGGTCAGCTTTCCGAAATATAGTTTTTTTAAGATTTTCAACCCCATTGCCAGACGGCCTGAAAAACTCAGACGTAGCATTTTTCTAGTCAATTCGACCACGGGGAATAACATATTCGAAAATGGAAGGTGTACAAAGTCGACTTTTCGAAATTAGTTTTTTTTATGATTCTCAACCCCATTTCCACCCTCTTAGACGGCCTGAAAAACTCAGGCATATCATTCTTCTAGTCAATTCGACCACGAGAAACAACATATTCGAAAATGAATGTTGTACAAAGTTAACTTACCGAAATATAGTTTGTTTATGGTTTTCCACCCCATTTCCACCCTTTAAGACTGTTTGGAAAACAGAGGCACCATGTTTTTTACTGAGATGACCGCCGGAAGAAGCATATTCAATGATTAGAGGTACACAAAGAGTCTAGTATAGAAATAAAAAAAAATCGATATTGTTTTCTCCGTGTATCTTGTGGATGTGGATAACTCCACACCCGTCTCACTGTATATTTTACCTTTCAGTTAAAATTAGAATTAATATTTATTGAATCCTTAATCGAAGTGTATATTCGTTTAGGATCCTTTGGAATCACTCTGTAATATAGCATGCGAAAACTCACTGTATGGAAAATGTACCTATTTGGAAAATAATAAAGTAACAAAAAACATCTTTTCCTTGACATTATTTTAGTTCACAAATTGATTTCTCATTACTGCGTTAATTTCCCCTTTAACAACCCTTAGAAGTTCCCCTTTTATTAACAATTAATATTACCGAACACTCAACAATTCCAATGCACCAAACCATAACCGCATTTGGTTATCACCACCTGCTAGCCCTTGGGGTAAAAGGGAAAACTGCCTAAGTAGGCCCAGTGACTGGGTGTAGCAATGTCTTGGGGGACATCCTGAGGACGATTTAAGGGATGTAGGGACCGTAAACTATTAGCAATTATGTTCGTAATTTCGACGTTACGGCTACCTTTACGCCACCATTAATGAAGTAAATTCAAAAGGAGGGTAGGAAAAAAATGGGTATATTTGTAATAATCAGTGAGGGATGTTTGCTGTAATGCGGGTTGTATAAGCCTTGCTTTAAGTAAGGTGATATGGTGTAGTCGATAAATTGATGAAATAAAAAACAGAAAACAGGATACAAGTTACGTGAGAACGCAATATTTTGGAATATATTTTTTGTGAAAATGACTTGAATAGCTTTTTTGTATCAAGTGCGTGAAATGAGTGTTTTTTTAATGGCACATGAGAGTGTTAATTCACTCGAATGTGCCATGAATTTTATACACGAAATACAAACAACATTTTTTGTACAACTGTGAATGTGAATTTACATCGTCTGATATATTAAAAATGAATACTGCCAATACATCTTGACGTGTTTTTTTTGACCCGATAACTTATCGCTTTTAAACTGTTGGTTGTCTATTCCAAGTGGAAGTAGATTTACTGAAGAAAGCACTCTGATTTTCTTGTCTAGCTGAACTCTTCCTAGCCTGATATTCATCTAAAGGCTTGATTTTTAATGATTCTGGTTTCGGTAGGTCATCTCTTGCTTCGATAGCACATCTGAAATTTTCATAACTGTTTGGAATACTGTATAACAAGAGAATGGAAAGAAGATCATCTGCACATCGATTCCCATTTCTTTCAATTTGCCACAATCTTGAAGAATGTCTTTAGGTGATCTACCATGGATTCACTGTCAACCATTTTCGTGAATAAGAGTTGGTTCAACAAGGTAGCCTTTCGGGCGGGACCTTCAGATTGATAGGTCTGTTGCAACTTTTTCCATACTTCACTGGAAGTCGTGCAATGCTTCACAGTAAATAGTTCTGAGGCTTGAATGGATAGAATGATATGAGCTTTAGCTTTCTGATCATTCTTTATCCAAAATGTTGCTTCGGCTGCATCTTCTGGCTTGGGAGTATCTCCATTCACATAACCCCAGTGATCGTTCTTGATGAGAATTGCATCAGTTTGCAACTTCCAAGTATCGTAATTTTCTTTGCCCAATTTTTCTATTTGCGCTGCTGCCATTACTAATATAAACTGATAACTTTTATATTACTGAGAGTAGCCTGGGCCCATAACCTGTTGGCTGTCTATTCCAAGTGGAAGTAGATTTACTGAAGAAAGCACTCGATTTTCTTGTCTAGCTGAACTCTTCCTAGCGTGATATTCATCTAAAAGCTTGATTTTTAATGATTCTGGTTTCGGTAGGTCATCTCTTGCTTCGATAGGGGTGTTGGGTATGTTTCACCGTGCTATACCCACATCACCATGTGGCTCTCTGTTATATTGTAGATGTTCATTCATCTTATGTTTTTTGATCTTGTTTGAAAAAAAAGAAAAGTTGTTAATGTCAGTTCTGAAGTTATATAAGTAAATAAAAACACTTCATCTCGTTATTCCAAGTTTGTTTTCCCATCTTCTAGGTAAATAACCAACATAAACGACTGTTGTCTTGAAAATATTATTCAATGTTTTCAGTAAAATCGTATTCAAAAAATTTTCCTGTCTGAAAAAAGTGAGTCCAAAATAACCAAATAATACTTCTCTTTTCATACATGTTATCTTAAATGTTATCAATACTTCGAATACAATTTCACAGCATCCAGTGGTCGTTACTATAGAAATGGTTTGTTGGCACGCTGCGTGTTTTACTTTTTGACTGTGTTTGCTCGTAGTTGTTTCAATTTCAAGTTATTTTCAAGAAGATGGATGTTGATGATAGTGGTAGTGATAGTGATACCCCATCAGATATATGTGAAAAAGCAAATGCAATCGTATATATTATGTTACCGACCAAATCCAAATGAGAAAACATATGACCAATTTCGTGAGTGGTGCGACAAAAAACGTTTCTGAAAATGTGCTTATATGCTGTTTTGGGAAAAAATCTAAAATTATTAAACCTCCTAAGCTATGGAGTGTCCACTCAATGTTGAAAAGTACATTGAATGTCAAGGAAATTATTGATATAAGGAAGTTTTCAAAAAGTGATGTCGCTTCAACAACTGGCTCAATAAATGAAATTAATTTATGATGAATAATCAATTAATAATTGACTCTGTTAAAAGTTAATCCTTCAAAAACTATTATTTCATGTTTATTTTCTGAATTATTTTGGCAGTGAAAAAAAGTATTTTTTTCTGTGACGGGAAGAAAATTTGACATTTTATCTCTGTTGCCAGGTAACAAAATATAACTTTTCATGAAATTACTTTTTTCCCCGAGAAAAAAGTGAGTACTTTTTTCCCGGACATATTCACACATAGATAAAGGAAGATACTTAAATTTAGAATATTTTATTGAACATAAGTTACATTTCCATTATATTAAAAGAACAATTATTGAATGTGCATTGCATGAATGACATGTTCCTTGAACTATTCGGTACAACAGTCGGATTTTCTTGTGTTGAAATGATATTTTTTTCTGACATGGACACAACTGCCGTTGACGTACCTGGTCGCAAATCGGGTGTTATTTCAGCACTGCCACACGTTCTGAACACTTTATTAGCAATTTCTGTCCTGTGTGCCACCGATTCATCAACATAGCCCTCAGCGGCCGTTGATGTCTTCCAACCGCCATGTTTCTTTAGTGTCATCAAATCTCCCCCAGATTCAACTAAAAGTGTAGCAGACGATCTTCGAAATGAATGACCTGTATATGAGCTAGCATTTTCAAGTTGAAGAAAATTAGCTACTGTTTCAGGTACCTTATAAAACTGATTTTTACCCACAACCTGATTGATACACTTTCCATTGCGATATGCATAAAACAGGCGGCGATCCTTTGCTGCTGCTGGACGAAGGGCTATGTACATTCGGTAAAATTTAATATATTCTTCCGTTACAACAAATATTCTGTTTACATCGTTCTTTGTTTGCTTCAGTTTCACAACTAATAACTTTCCCGAATCTTCGATATCATCTCATGTTACCTGGCTGATTTCACAAATTCTACAAGCTCCTGCAATCCCAAATACAACAACAACCTTGGCCATTAAATAAACTTCATCGGGTGCGTTATTTAAAAAATCACTAATTTGTGTAATCGTAAAAATCGCAGCTTTCTTGGGCGTGTAACCTTTCCCATTTTGTTTCAGAAATGTAATCAGCTTGAAATATTTTGAAATGTGTACATTATTATTGGATCGTAACATGCTTTTAATCATTGAATAATTCGACCACACTGTTGATGGATTTTGTTGTTGTGCCAGTTCCGACAAATAAGCCAATAACACCGTCTCCAAGAAAGAACTGCATGTCTTTCTCATCTTCCATCCCATAAATCTTGAATACGCGGTTTCGTAAATTTTCCGCGATTTAGCTGGCAATAATTTTCGTGACGCTACTTTAGCTGCTTCTACCAACTCCGGTGGAGTCAGAGAAAACTCGGAATCAGACATTTTTCAACTTTATATTATTCAAAATAACTATTAAACAATTACTGATAAATTGCTGGATGTAGCCGGTACTACGTGGTAGGAAATCATCAGGAAAAATGAGAAATACCGTTTGATAATGTCCATATAGGACGAAACTGCAGTAACGTTGGTTACAAATAGAAGTGGTATAAAAACATAGAAACAATTACTGAGTTCGCAATTTTCAAATCAAATCACAGAATTAAACTGACAGATGTTTGATTAAATTGAAGTTTTCCTCAGCAGCGCTGGTCTAATTGTCGCTATACGTACAACAGCTTACTAGTTTAAAAATGCAAATTTCATATCGATAATATTCTGACTTCAATATATTGTGATAATATGTTTTTCTCACTATTGAATCGTCGTTTTTCCCGCCACAGAAAAAAATAGTGTATTATACTCGGGAAAAATACTTTTTTCCCTCGTATAATAAATAACTATTTTTCACTGTGGAAAAATCCATTTTTTCACTGTGAAAAAAATCCTTTTTTTCACTGTGAAATAGAGATGCAGAAATGTCAAGTTTTTTTGACAGTTGTGCAAAAATGCTCATTGGACACCAATAATATGAATACACGACTATAAGAGAACTAGAGAAATGGGGTTTACACGAATGAGTTTCTTTTAAAGAATTGCATCCAACCGCTACTTCCATACTCCTCCGCTCCCCTCCCCTCCCCCTATCCCTCCCAAAAATCATACCCCGATAACGGTGAGAAATAGAGGAATTGGGTTTTCAAGGTTGGGTTTCATTTTCCTGAAAATCCGGCTTATAGAACCAAAATTCGTCTCGAAGGATCAAAAAATTGCTATCTCGATAAAGGTAAGAGCTACAGGGATGGGGTTTTTACCATTGAGAGAGAGAGAGAGAGAGTATGTGTTTATTATCCAAGATATAAAATCTTATTGACAAACACTGGTAAAAATAAAACATAAATAATAACACTAAATACACTAAATACACTAAATATAGAATTGTACGGAAAACAAAACAAAACATAATAATATAATTAAATATAAACAATAGCATCTATACATTATATATTAATACATATTACATACTATGATCATCATCAGTGTCATATCAGTGTCATATCGATCCGTCATTAAAATATTCGGTCAAGTTATAATACGCTTTTTGTACCAGTCTTTCATGTAACTTTTTTCTAAAAGCTTTGAGAGAATCCAAGTTCTTTATATCTGCGGGTAATTTATTATACATTTTGACACCGTTGTAAATTATTGAGTCTTTGATCAGTGTGGATTTAGGAATAATTAATGATAGATTATTTGCATTTCTTGCAGTGCGATTGTTATTTTCGTATAGGGTTTTATTCTTGTAAATGAGACATGTAGTTTCTATCACGTAAATAGAAGTCAGCGTCAGTATTCTGTGTTTCAGAAAGAGAGGTTTGCAAGAACTCAACCTAGATACTTGGCACAAATACCGCACTGCCCTCTTTTGCAGCAGAAATATACTCTCAAAGAGTTCATTACTACATGAACCCCAGAACTGAATTGCATATCTCAAGTTTGACTCGATGAGAGCGAAATAAACATTTTTGGCAGCGGCATAACCTAACTCTTTGACTGTAGACCTGAGGGCAAAACAGCCAGACGATAGTTTTTTGTTCAATTTGTCAATATGATTGGTGAATTTCAAGTTGGTATCTATGTTAAGCCCCAAGAATTTTATATTGCTGTCAGATGGTATTGAGTCTGTCTCTAGTTCTATATCAGGAATAAGACATTTAAACGTGAGTAATTTCGTTTTATTGAAATTTAAACATAGAAAATTTGCATCGCACCACAATTTGATTTTTTGTAGGTCTTTTGTGACTTTTTTACGAAGCAGTACCACATCTTCAGAGTGCCATAGAATGGTAGTGTCGTCGGCAAATAAAGTGAAGGAACCTGATATATCTAAGAGGGATAGATCGTTAATATATAGGAGGAAAAGATAAGGACCTAATACTGAACCTTGGGGTACTCCCCAAGTAACGTCTTGTAATCCGGATGTTTGGTCAGTTTTAACTAGTTGGTTTCTTCCTGTCAAGTATGATTCCATCCACCTCAAGGCCATGTCTCTGATACCATAGTGAGATAGTTTCTGCAGTAATAATGAGTGATTGACACAATCAAAAGCTTTAGTCTTATCAATCAACATCATGTTTCAGCATAAGTGGAAAAAAAAATTAAAACGCAAAAAAAACCCGGTAAGAGCTAGAGGGATGAGGTTTTCAAGCGAAGCGACCTTAAAATTTTGGGGAGTGATGAGGGGGTTTTCGTTATTTTTGTACCATAAATTGATATCATCAAGTTTAGTGAATGTTCCTTCATTTGTTTTTGAAGTAATGGAGAAACTCCATTTTAGCTTTATGTAGATCTGTTGAAGACGTAGGAAACTGTTTATATGAAATTTTTCGATATCTCTTTTCATTTTCGAGTTTTTCGTGATTTTAGAGAAAAATTACAAATTTTCTTGTTTTTTTTTCAACAATTCTTCACTTTTTAATCGAATCGGAGAAAAACGGTTTAGAAATATGAATGTGGCTTGTAAAGACGTATTCGGAGCAATTTTTGTATTTTCGTTTATTTGATTAGTATGGTCAATATCACGATTTTCCATTTTTTCAAAATATTTCACGGACTATAAATTTTACGGGAAAATTTTTTAAATATTCTTTGGAAATTCGGTGATAAGAGATATCCTGGTAAACTGTAAAATATCAACCGTTTCTGAGATATTTCGTAGTTTCCAAAATGAAAATTTTGAATTTCAGAGCTTTCAAGTTTTTCCGGTTTCCCGACCATTTTCGTGAAAAATAGCTCTAGTGGTGATTTTTCTTTGCTTCTTTATAAACATTAATCAATGTTGGATGAGACCTCAGCAATACAAATAGATCTTTACAAAAATTTAGTGTCAAAGTTTTAGTTTTATGAATTTTTCTGGATATACATTCATCCAGTTCCAAAAATATTGATGTGTGATTTGATATATCGTTTTCCAAAACATAACTTATTATTCCCTCAGTGTTGAAATTGATAAATATTTGATCAATCGACGTACAGGATATCTGATTGAGACGATGTTCTGAGGTTGTTTTCCTAGATGAGAACCAATAATTTTTGTTTAATTGTCACGAAATGGCTATAGGTAATAGAAATTTCACTTTTTTAGTGAACAAATCATACACCGCATGAATACGAGTTTCTTGGAATCCATGAGATTATCCATAAGTTTATCCATAAGTTGCAAACCCATCCAATTGAGAAATCCTTCCTTCCATAGAGATCAAACAATCATGGAGCATGTTCATTTCTGCTAATTCGCCCACGAGCTATCGAAATGCCACGTCTCTGCCAAACCAATAGTTACCAAACACCGAAATACCGGCAAATGAAACCAGTCACCTGTACACTAAACAAAACAAACGTAAAACGCAATTATTCCCGGATGAAACGAAAAGTTACTGACCCTGGGCCAGCCGTAGTATGCGAGAGTCGAGAAAGTCTAGGCGAGTGGAAAATTCGGCGATTCGAGTGGTTTTGGCACGACCACACAGGCCACTGCGATTAGTGGATAGACTCAATGCTAATCGGTTTAAGAATGTAGTTTGCCCTAGAAACAGGTAATTTTTGAAAAAATGCACCCATCTACAAAATCGACATTTTCTAAATGAATCGTAGAAATCTGATTCTAAAAACAAGTACATTTTCGGATTCAGAAGGAAATTTTCCATAAGATGAAGTAATATTCGCGAAATTCCTCGTTTTTTGAAATATTTACAGGCGATCGAAAACAAAAAATGCAATATTTTATATAGAAGGAAATCGAATTTTGATAAAAATTATATTTCCTATTTTTAGAAAAATCGCAAACTTTCCTCAGAAGTAACTCGACGTGCTGATTCCGAATATCATCTCACGATTTTAATTCGACAAAGGGGGTAACTACAAAAGGGCAATTTTGCTATGAAAAAACGTACCCATCTACAAAATCAACATTTTCTAAATGAATTATCATTCTGATTAGATAAACAAGTACATTTCCTCATTCAGAAGAAAATTTTCTATGAGATGAAGTGATACTCACGGGATTCCACATTTTTTAAAATATTTTCTGGCCATCAAATTCGTAAATTCTATATAGAAGGAAATCGAATTTTGCAAAAATTTTCATTTTCCATTTTTCGAAAAATCGCAATATTTTCTCAGACATAACCCGGCGAGCTGATTCCGAATATGATCTCAAAATTTTAATTTGACAAAGGGGTTACCTATAGAAAAAAGCAATTTTCCTACGAGAAAATACACACATCCACAAAATCGACATGTAAATGTTTCTGATTAGAAAAACAAGTATATTTTTGAATTTAATAGGAAAATTTCTATAAAATGAAGTAATATTCGCGGAATTCCGCATTTTTGAATTCAGTAGGAAAATTTCTATAAGATGAAGTAAAATTCGCGGAGTTCCACATTTTTGAAATATTCCCAGGCGATCAAAGTCGAAAAATGCTATACTCTATGTAGAAGGAATTTTGCGAAATTTTTTATTTTCCATCACTTTTTTTTATATAACTTTATACACAATATATACAAATCAATTTCAAAGGACATTATGTGTTTTTTGCTTCTATATATTTATACCTACTTAAATAACAATAACATTCATTCTTTAAAAGATTAACAATTTATTACTAAAGTTGCCTGATTGTATCTTAAAATATCTATCATATTGAATCATTCTTTGATATTCATCTTAGGTACCTTTTTTTTCTAAGTTGAAATATATCAAGGATTCGCAGAACCACAACCAAACATTCAAGTCCTCTCCTTTTTTTAGATGAATCTCTAATAGATCATACATACCCATTTGATCAATCCGTATATCGAAAGTCCTCACTAGTTGGTCTTTTACCCAGTACCAGATGTTTTTTGCTTGCCCACATTCTTTGATTCTATGGCTCAAATTAACAAGAGTGCCGCATTTTTCGCAATTTTTTGAAATGGTTATTTTATGTTTGTGTAGCTTAGCTTGTACGGGGTAGATATCATTGAGAGCTTTGATTGCTGCAGCTTCCCAATCGGTACTCATATTCCCTCAAACGTAACTCGACGAGCTTATTCCGGATATGACCTCAAATACTGAATTTGACAAAGGAGTAACTGGAGAAGGGCAAGGTTTTTTACAAAAAAAATGCAACCATTCACAAAATCGACATTTTCTAAATGAATTAGCCTTCCGGTTAAAAAAACGAGTACAATTTCGGATTCAGAAGGAAATTGAGTAATAAGACGAAGTAATATTCGCAGGATTCCGCATTTTTGAAATATTCCCAGGCGATCAAAGTCGAGAAATAACCCATTCAATATAGAATGGAATAAAATTTTGCAAATAATCTATTTTCCATTTTCCGAAGAATTGCAAACTTCCGTCAGACGTAACTCGACCGGCTGATTCCGAAACCCATCTCAAAAATGTAATTTTTTAAAAGGGGTAACTAGAAAAAGGCAATTTTCATATGAAAAAATGAAACTTCTACAAAATTGACATTTTACAATGAAATAGCATTCTGATTCGGTAAACATGTACATTTTCTTATTCAGAAGGAAATTTTCCATAAGATGAAGTAATATTTGCGGAATTCCACATTTTTGAAATATTCCCAGGCGATCAAAGTCGAGAAATATAATACCCATGCAATATTGAATGGAATCAAATTTTGAAAATAATCTATTTTCCATTTTCCGAAGAATTGCAAACTTCCGTCAGACGTAACTCGACCGGCTGATTCCGAAACCCATCTCAAAAATGTAATTTTTTAAAAAGGGTAATTAGAAAAAGGCAATTTTCATATGAAAAAATGAACCTTCTACAAAATCGACATTTTACAATGAAATAGCATTCTGATTCTGTAAACACGTACATTTTCTTATTCAGAAGGAAAGTTTCTATAAGATGAAGTAATATTTGCGGAATTCCGCATTTTTTAAATATTCCCAGGCGATCAAAGTCGAGAAATATAATACCCATGCAATATAGAATGGAATAAAATTTTGCAAATAATCTATTTTCCATTTTCCGAAGAATTGCAAACTTCCGTCAGTCGTAACTCGACCGGCTGATTCCGAAACCCATCTCAAAAATGTAATTTTTTAAAAGGGGTAACTAGAAAAAGGCAATTTTCATATGAAAAAATGAACCTTCTACAAAATCGACATTTTACAATGAAATAGCATTCTGATTCGGTAAACATGTACATTTTCTTATTCAGAAGGAAATTTTCTATAAGATGAAGTAATATTTGCGGAATTCCGCATTTTTGAAATATTCCCAGGCGATCAAAGTCGAAAAATGCAATATTCTATAAAGAAGGAAGTCAAATTTTGCAAAAATTTTCATTATCCATTTTTCAAAAAATCGCCTACTTCCATCAGACGTAGCTCGACTAGCTGATTCCGACTATCATCTCAAAATTTTAATCCGACAAAGGGGGTACCTAGAAAAGGGCAATTAGGTTGCTGATTAGATTTTTGAATTCAGTAGGAAAATGTCTATAAGAGGAAGTAATATTCGCGAGATTTCGCATTTTAAAAATATTCATAGGCGATGAAAGTCGAAAAATACAATACCCATTTTATATAGAAATTAACCGAATTTTACAAAAAAAATTATTTTCCATTTTTCGAAGAATCGCAAACTTCCCTTAGACGTAACATCACGTTATATCATCTCAAAATTTTAATTTGACAAAGAGGGTACCTAGAAAAGTGCAATTTTTCTACAAAAAAATGCACACATCTACAAAATCAAGATTCTCCGAATGAATTAGTAGTCTGATTCGAAAAACAAGTTCATTTTCGTATTCAGAAAGAAATTTTCCATTTGATGAACTGATATTCGCGGGATTCTGCATTTTTTAAATATTCCCAGGCGATCAAATTTGTAAAATGCAATATAAAAGGATACCGAATTTTGCGAAAATCGCAAACTTCCCTCAGGCATAACTCGACGAGCTGATTCCGAAAATCATCTCGAAATTTTTATTGGACAAAGGGGGTAGCTAGAAAAGAGCAATTTTTCTATGAAAAAATGCTGATTCACAAAATCGATATTTTCTAAACGAATTAGCATGCTGATTCGAAAAACAAGTACATTTTTGGATTCAGAAGGAAATTTTCTCTAAGATGCAGTAATATCCGCGGGATTCCTCATTTTTGAAATGCAATAATCTATGTTTAAATCAACTGTATACTTTGGAATAAACAAAACAAACGTAAAACGCAATTATTCCCCGATGAAACGAAAAGTTACTGACCCTGGGCCAGCCGTAGTATGCGAGAGGGGAAAGTCTAGGCGAGTGGAAAATTCGGCGATTCGAGTGGTTTTGGCACGAGCACACAGGCCACTGCGATTAGTGGTTAAGTTAGAAAGCAGATTGTTCGATAATAGGCTATCAATATTCCATCGGTGGTAGCCTAAGTTTCGGATAATGCCTTATTTTATAATAGACATCGATAGTCGAGTGTTTTATCTCGGTTGGCCATGCACCGTTTCGAGTAGACGGTGTTCGGCGTCGCGGTCGATTTGGACCCGGCAAAAACTCTGGGTTTATGCTAAATAGATCCAGGTTTACTAATCGATCTACCCATGAAATCGAACGATGGTAACAAATGAGTGCATATGACAAGAAATGCTCACACATTCAGTCTGGTGGAATGAAATAAAGAATAGAATAGAATAAAATAAAATTTATTTGACCAAGTTACAATTATGTTTTTGGCAATTCAATCAGTGTCTTGAAAAATATGGGTCATGTCTGGGAAAATAGGCATTATCCTGAAGAAGAGGGGTGGATGGAAGTTCTACTTGTGTGGTTTTCATGAGCTTTTTTCATTTGTTTGAATTCAACAAACCACTTCCATTCCTCTTTTTCCTCCTCAGATATCACTTGGCGAATAGCAGGGATTTCACTATTAGTGCGGGC
This sequence comes from Chrysolina oricalcia, assembly GCA_944452925.2. Lineage (NCBI taxonomy): Eukaryota > Metazoa > Arthropoda > Insecta > Coleoptera > Chrysomelidae > Chrysolina > Chrysolina oricalcia. The sequence goes on from OX101810.2 coordinate 1,625,657, forward strand.
CGTTTGTGCCGAATTGTACACATACAGTGTGTGTAACATCAATTAATATTAATTTTATTGAAAATATGAACAGGATGCAATACATTTTTGTCGATCAAAATGTATTGGAGGCCTAGCGAAAGAGATGCAATTCACTCATCAATGAAATGAGCGATTTTCTGAATAACATTCTCCCTTACTTATCTCATTCATAGATGAGGATCTCCAATGGAAACTGGACATTTAAGAAATAATCAACTATCTGAATGAAAATGCAAATTTTCACTTTCAGATTTTTTCTCTAAAATTAGGTCTTTCACAATATCTATCAGATATAGTTTAATGTCCAGCGTGGCTTTAGCCGGGGAAGTAGTTGTTTTCTGTTAGATATTACAAAAAAATAACTTCATTTTATCGTAGGTTTTTCCATTTCCAGAGGAGTCATGTATTGGTTCAATTTTCAATTGAGAGTGTTTCTCTTTACAACATCAGTAAGGGATATGACTATTTCTTTCATTCTGGTCCAAGTTATCCGAGTACTCCATTTACATAATTGAAAACCAAACCTCTACATATTTATATATTATTTTCATACCATCATAGGTATTTACTGTTTAATATTTCAGTAATATCAGTGCAGTGGGTGTCCCATTTCATCAAGGTGATTTCGGATTTTTCACTGGCGATAAATCCGTGGCGCTCCGGAAAATTAAACCCTATATTTCAATCGTATCGAAAACAATTCTTATTGTCGAACCCACGCCTACTGAGCTACTGGGTATGTTAGTGGCGTGAAACATCATTGCACATTCACGGCTCTCCTTTTCTAAATTTCGCTCCTAACACAGTGATCCAAGAAAGTGCTTGGAAGCACAGTGGTCGCGAGCACAAAAGTGCTTTGAGTACTTCAACGAGCACTAAGCATTGTGCTTTGGGACAGCTTTGGACGTATCTCAGATATAAAAGAAAAAATAATATAAAATAATAATATACAATGTTTTAGGAAGTGAGCGTACTTATCCTATTAATGATCATTCATGATTTCCACCGAAAAGTTCATTCAAAATTGCTTAGAGAATTGAATGTTGAATCATCAGATGAAAATTCAGCATGTGTTCAATGTGCATACTCTCATCTAAGTATATAATATTTCATTATCTTAGGACAATGTTGCGCTCGAATTAGAATAATGGTACAAACTAACAAACCCCAGTCGGGCTCCGGATTAGCATTCCGAATAAGAAAACATGGAAATTTTGAAGCAATGGGATGCTATTGATTATGAACAGCCAGAGGAATATCAAATGCTTTTGGGTCAGACGAGAGACGAATATACAAATGAGCGTGCCGTGTTCGGAACGGCACAGGTCAGAAGTCACACTTGGTACGCGGTGTTTACGAAGAGAATTGTCAAAATTGAGCTGTTTGTATAAACAGTATCAGAAAATGAATAGGAAACAACAAAGTCTAAGGGCGATTGCAGTAATATCTGAACTCTAAATTGTTGTAAAAATTGTTATTTCCGTCAACCGATTCCAACCCTCGGAAGTCTTCGAGAGACTTGTGTGAGCTAGGGAAGACGCAGCCATTACCTTTTAACGTAGGATGCCATGCACGAGACCGGTGAATCGGTGGATCGAACTCACGACCCCACGCTTGCGAGGCGTACGCTTTTACCAGCCGACCACCACGGCCCATACAAGGATATATTGAAAAATAGCCTACTATAGAATCAAACAAAATTTCAATGTCAAAATATTTTATTACTCAACATATTCTCCTCTTAATTGGATACATTTATTACAGCGAACCTGCAACGTCTCTAGACCTTTAAAAAAAAACGTTTCTTCTTGCTCTACAAACCAGACCCCACAGCTTTTATTACCTCCTCGTTGGAAGGAAATTTACGACCTTTCAAACTTTTTTTCAGTTGAGAAAAGAGATGATAGTCGGATGGAGCCAAATCTGGTGAATAAGGGGGGTGTTCTAGTAATTCAAACCCTAAATCACAAATTTTTTGCATGGCAACATGAGATTTGTGTGCAGGGGCGTTGTCTTGCAAAAACAAAACACCTTTAGATAGCTTTCCGCGTCTTTTCTCTTTAATTTTTTCCCGTAGAATGGTCAATAATGTCGAATAGTAATCTACAGTTATTGTTCTACCCTTATCCAAAAAATCAATCATGATTACTCCATGGCAATCCCAAAAAACTGAAGCAAGAACTTTTCCAGCAGATTTTTGGACACGAAACTTCTTAGGTCTTGGAGAATCGGAGTGTCGCTATTCCATCGATTATTGCTTTGTTTCTGGATCGTAGAAATGTACCCAAGTCTCATCCATAGTAACAATTCGGTTTAAGAAGTCTACATCGTTTTCAAATCGAGCACAGATCGAACGCGATGCTACTACCCTTGCACGCTTTTGGTCAATATTAAAACATTTGGGGATCCATTTTGCAGCATTTTTCTCATGTCCAAATTGACGTGCACTATATGATGAACGCGTTCGTATTCAGTGCTTCAGATATCCGTTTTAGCCCAATTCGACGGTCTGTTAAAATCATGTCATGAACTGCATCGATATTTTCGGGGACTGACACAGAAACTGACCTTCCCGATCGGTCATCATCTTCAATGGAAAATTTACCTCTTTTGAATCTCGCAGCCCAATTTTTCACGGTCGCATACGAAGGATATTGATCACCAAGATTATTATCATATCTTACCTCTTAACCCTTATAAATACAGGTACTTGATGATGGTTTGATACTCCAATTTTTCGATTATCACAATTTCGGTGGACATATTTTTTCTTACACTGACACTTATAATAAGTTATTGTTCGTTGCTATGGTAACGCAATATTTTGTTTATGCAGGGAACTGATCTAGGCTAACTAGATATCAATACATCCTCGTAATTATGATGGTCGAAAAATATGTCAGTAAGTACAACCTCACTTCATTTAAATATATACGAGGGTGGTTTGACAAGTCCGTGCAAAAATAAGAACTACTAACGTATGTTACGGGTTTATTTCCACTTTACCTTTCAGCATTTTTAGATTGTAAATCAGATCATCAACTAGAGAAAAACAATATTTATTGAATGGTCTTGTACATGATACCCGAGCTATCTCAACGACGTAGTGCCCCTCTGGTACTATCAGCGGTTTCCTAAAACAATAATATGTTACTATTATGCTATAACAAGCAACTTTCTTAACCTACCTTTCAGCCAGCTACGAGGACCCCTGGATCACTCGTGGATGAACAGGTTCTGCTCACCTATGAAAAGATGTCATTTCATAACCCACATAGTTTGTTTTTATCATATTTGTTTATATCAACAATTATCTCTAACCTCTTGATCTGTCACGACTCATGTTTTCTTCTTCCAATTCCATGATTTTCAGAACAGACCTCTTCTTCTGGTCAATTTCAATTTGTGGCCTCTCCTATGCCATGAGAAACGCCATCTCTTCTTCTTCTTTAGTGGAGAATATTCCAACTTCCCACCAGTACTCATTTCCTGGGACTCGATGATCCGTGGTTTAGTCTTGCCAACTTAAGCCATCCAGGCAATAAATAACTGAAAACCAACCAACATAAAAAACCCAAGAACTGACGCGGTTAGATTCAGAAAAAACTTTCTTTCTTTTTTCCATGTGCTTGGAACTGAAACGTACGCATCAGCGGATTCTTCTGTTGAAATTCTCAAGAATACTTATAGAAAAGCTAAAGTCTGTAAGTGTTACAGCTATTCACATATAGTGGATTCAGTTTTCTTTGATTTTCTGAATTTCAACCTCTTCGGCTAACCGCAGCAAAATCACTCGAAGGCCACACATCATCCCAGGTATGTTTCAAAAATCTGAAAAACATTCAGAAAGTTCATTAGCAGTCTAATACTAACATTTCATACCTACGTCACATGTCTGAAATCGATACTTCTCCACAGGCCTTCTCTTATCAGATTTATCTTGTTCGTAAACCGCCCAGTGGCACCATCCATTTCAAGACACTGTGCGAAACACTTTGAGGAATCCCCTTTGGTGGAATCCTTCCTCACTAGCCAACCCCTACTGTGGGACCGTACCATCTACCGTTGAAAGGCGAAGCTGACCAGTTCATACCACGAGCGACTCCACGAAGCCCTGCTCTCAGTGGCCCTGGCCCAACACCGGCACACTACCAACAAGGATCCATCAGATAAGCTTTATTTTTATTAGTAGATTTTGATTATTTCATATACCATTACATCCTATCGCTTTCGACTTAGACGCATGTCCTGAAAAGCTTTGCATGAGTATTGCTACATGCTTGTAAATAATATGGTATGAGTAAGAACAGGGGTGAAACGACGAAGTTGTTCCTCTAAACAAAACATTAAAACCTGAATAAGGGTACGAGATTCGTACTACTTGATATTATATTTAGGGTGAAATACTTACTTATATATTTTCGCTGTAAACTTTCAGCATACGTATGGTGGAGGGTATTCTCCAACAATTGTTTATCGCTTACTATTTTAAGAGTATTCACCTTGGTGCTTGAGTGCATGGTGCATCTGTTTAGCGATTTTATTATTTTATTGAGGTTAAGATAGTAATTTTAATTTAATTCATTCACAATCATTTGTTGCCGTATTCGTGCCACACATCATTCTGGCCAACGTTGATAAATCAATAAAAATATTACATCATACTCAGTACAACCACCATTATTTTACCCACCCCATCTCCACTAGAGCTTTGGGATTGAAAATTAACACATATCCAGGTTAGTCAGTGACGAGGTTGGCCCATTCCCCTTTCATTGGAAATTGGCGATCAGCAGACTAACACGTATTTGGGGAAAATCTTTTTAATTTTTCAACATAGTCTCCTTTTACAAGTTCTCAGTATTATGTACAATTCAGGTTAAAATAAAACAATCTGGCGTAGTTCCAGAGAGGAGTGAAGGTGCTGGATCTTTCCCCTTGTAGAGAGTACCCACCACCCCAGCGATGTTATGTGCTGCGTTGTATGGTTTATCTACCCAACCTCCCGCTTTGCTTATGTTGGAGTTTGTGAAGTATGGTCTGTGACCCTGTGTGGTGATTGGTGTTTTAGTGATTGAGTTATTTCGTTTCATGCAGGAAAAGTGCAAAAAACCTGCTATAATAAGTGTTGTTTGGTGTGTGAGGAGCTTCTCCCACCCCGCACATCGTTCGGGATGTGCAGCATACGATTTGCCCCTCACACCATGTGGGCCCGGGCGCATGCGTCCAAGTTCACAGTTCCACCATACACATGTTTGAATTTTGAGTGTTGTTTATTGTGTGTGTAAGTGTTAGTGTGGTGTGATCATCAGCTTACCGTCCCAATCGACCATACCCCCCGCCCGGGGCAGCGGGCGGAGGGGCGGGGAGCACGTTATATGCCCCCCGCCACCCCGCTCGCCGATCCCAGTAGGGGTACAGTCTCCGGGGGCGCTGCGGGCATCCCCAAAATGGCCCGCAGTTCTGCAAGCTGATTTTCTGAGTTCCTCAAAGCTAAAGCAATGAGGTTGTGGTGTAGATCCACCCCACAACTGCAGTCGGAGGGTGGCGGATGGATAGTAGTCTCCTCTTCTTGTGGTGGCCTTTTCTTGTTCATTTGGCAGCTGGGGTTGCCATCTGCCGTTGTGAAACGTTTTTGTTTGTTGGATTACCCCCTGGCCTCTCGTGGGAGGTATCGTCGTGTTGTTGTTTTCTCTTGTTTCTACTTCTCTCATTTTTGCCAAGTAGGCTGCGCAACCCTGATAGCTGGCGGGGTGTGCCAGCTGACAGTTTGCGCAGCAGGCTGGTACGTCTGCTGGTTTTGCGCAGGTGTGGGTAAGGTGCCCTTGTCCACATTTTAAGCAACGTGGGGCGTGGTTGCAATTAGTTGCTCCGTGGCCCCATTTCTGGCATCTTTGGCATTGGGTGATCCTGCCTTTGTTTGTCCTGTGCTCCCATATTATTTTTGTCTTTATCAGAGCCTTGATTTGTGTTTTCAAGAATTACATTTTGTATTTGGCCGGCATGGTGACGATGTACATTGGTTTTGTTGTTTTTGCCATTTTGTATATTTTGTTAGCTGGTATCTTGTGTTCTTCCAGGAGGGCTTTCCTTATTTCTATGTTCATCGGGTTCTGGTCCAGAACTTTTATTATGAACAGATGCTCTTTATCTTCGTTGGAAGTGAAGGTATGATACTCTACCTGGTTTCTTTTCAGTTCGCTATTGGCGCTGTCATAATCCTTTTTGGTTTTCAGGTAAAGTATAGTACTCTCTTGAGTATACTTCACCTGAAAATCAATTTGCTGGCGTTTGAATATGTCTATAATGTTCTGGTTATTGGCCGCTCTACCCGATATGACAATTGGTGGTGGCTTGTCCTGTTTTCCAGTTCTTCGTTGTTGTTGTCCATTTCCGTTTCTTCCAGAGGTTGGAGTATCTCCTCTCGTGATATTTTCGTTGTCCTCTGTGAATTATTCCTCCGAAGATTCTTTACTATACCTGTCTGTGTTCTCTATTTCATTTTCTGGTGTTTGTGTGGTACTTTCATTCATTTCTTCTATCTGAGCGTTGTTGTTCTCGTCTCTCATTTCGTAGTCAATTTGTAACTTCTGTTTTATCTTTATTATTTTTGATAAACCTTCCCAACTGTTCTGAATGCTACTCTTAAATTTTGTTTTTTCAAAAATGACGCTATTTTTTCTGAAACGGGTCCTAAATGAGTTGAATTTCTGTAATTATTGTCAAGGTTCCTTATAGTGGGGTACACTTCTTGGATAACCTTTCCATGTTATTTTTTAGCAAGAATATTCTATATTAATTTGACTTGATATCCATTGTTAACTGCTATCTGTTTTATGATATTTAATTCATTGCAGAAAATTTCTTCAGAAATAGGAATATTCACTAATCTATGTATCGTAACATGTCGCATAGACAATAATCTGTGGAAATCGTGTTTATTTTAGTGTCATATACTATGAATTTCAATCAAGTAACGGCCACGTCAATCCAAAATAAGTATCATCAATAAAAAAATCTTCAATAAAGTTGTAATTTTCTCTGTGGAGCAAAAGAAAAAAGTGAAGTTCGTTTTAACGAGTCGGTTGGTTTTCCATTTGATGAGAATAACTCGTTACCGAACTATTCATTCCGAATTCACTCCTTATCTCGACCCGTTAACGGTCTCAGTTAGCGCCGTTTCCATGGCTAGTGCGATTATCATTTGAGTTCGCGAACCGAATTAGTATTCCGGACGCGAAAACAGAAATAATGCGAAACAATGTAAAGCTATTAATTAAAGAACCTTCCTACAAATGGATATCTCATTAACGATGAATGTGTCTGCTAATTTGTTGGTTTTGTATACAATTAGCGAGCAGACCGTGGCACATTGTGAGCGCTGCCGCCGCTGCTCTAGACAAAAGGATTTGTTGCTATAATTCTCCTCAGGAAGGCTCGCTGCTAATGAAATTCGATGTTTCCCCGCAGACACGACCTTTGGCGAGTTCGTGCGCAGGCATGTTTATTTTTCATCAAGTTTTCCTTGCTTTCCCGGAATGATACGTTTACGTTCGCAGGGTATTAGATTGAATGGAAACACTGTAGGAAACGTTCTATTGAAATTTCTGTCACTGGACTTTCGGAAATTCTCCTTTTTTGATTTGAAATTATAAGATAAGAAAAATTCACTGGTCCTTTTTTCGGAAAACACCAAAATCTCAAAAATTAAACTCGACATCGAAAAAAATCAGGTCGATTTTTTTCCCGATGGGCCAATTTTTGAACCTCGCCCAAAATATATAGGGTTACCTGCAATTGAGTAAAAATGACTTTGGTGATTTTTTAAAATTGGAAACCCAGTATATTTTTCCATATTTGGTTAGGGATCGTCATTACGAATCCAGTGATACCAAGTTTGATTAGATTATGGCAAACGGCTGCGGAGATATGGCCAAAAAACTTCCTCGTATGTCTAATGAGTATGACTGCGAAACTCCACACGATTCAGAAGATTTAAGGAGAAATTTTTCACAATTTTTATAAAATCACAAAAATCTTGAAAACGAAAAATTGTATATGAACAGTTTTATTTTCCTCAAACAGGTCTACAAAAATTTGTTACGAAGATTTTCCAATCTTGAAAAATAAACGAAATATTAAAAAAAAATAATAAAAACACCAAAAACTCAATGATGACGACAGATTTTCAAATTTCACAAGATACCTTTGTTGCTTGCCTTCTAAAAATCCTACAAAAAGTATGTATACATCTTTTTCCGTAATCCCAATAGTATGGAAAATATAAAAAAACAAAAAAATGTCTAGAAAAAAAAATTCGCACTTTTCCGGAAAATTTTCCGATTTCTTTTTAAAATGCCAAAAACTCGAAAAACTAACAAGATATCGAAACATTTTATATGAACAATTTTATATTTCAAGTTTGAATGAAGTTTCTCCATTACTTCAAAAACAAATGTAGTAACAGTCGCTAAGCCTGACAAAATTATCAGTACACGGTGAAAAGACAACGAAAACCCCCTCTCCTTACTCTCCAAATTTTAGCGGGCGCCTTGTGCAATAATTTTTTATCATTAACTTTTCCCACAATATTTTTGATTATTTACGCCCCCCTAAACTTTTCTGGGCGCTTTGCTCGCGGATTTTTGATTATATATGCCCCCTCCAAATTTTTCTGATTTTCTATTATTTAACCCTCCCTTCCCCCAAAATTTTTTTGGCGCTTCGTGCCCGGATTATTTTAATAAAAATAATTTCAGATGTTTCCCTGCAGACACGACCTTTGGCGAGTTCGTGCGCAGGCATGTTTATTTTTCATCAAGTTTTTCTTGCTTTCCCGAAATGATTCGTTTACGTTCGCAGAGTATTAGATTGAATGGAAACAATGTAGGAAACGTTCTATTGAAATATCTGTAACTGGACTAGCGGAATTCTCATGTTTCTATTTGAAAGAAGAAGAATTTACTGGTGTTTATGTTATAATATTAGGTACGCTGAAAAGAACACACACAATTTGTCAAACAAAGTTTATAAAAAACATTGCATATAAGTGCACTATGAAGTTTTATTACTGAATGTACAATTATACTACCCTCTTTATCATCCGAATACATTCTAAATTCGCGCATCTTATGCGTTTCTCGACATTCATAGCTATATTTGTCGAGCTATACCCTTTTTGTTTGCCTTCTAAAACTCAAAAATCACAAAAATCTTGAAAGCGAAACAAGATATCGCAAAATTGTGCATGAACAATTTTATGTTCCTCAAACTGGTCTACAACAAGTTCTCATATCTTGAAAAATTAACAAAATTTTGAATTTTTTTTAATAAAAACACCAAAAACTCAAAGATGGCGACAGATTTTCGCATGATACCTTTTTTGTTTGCCTTCTAAAACTACGCAAAAATTGTTACATACACTTTTATCCATAATATCAATAGTCTGGGAAATTTAAAGAAAAAGAAAAATTTAGGAAAAATCACATTTTTTTTAATCAAAAAAATCTTGAAAACGGAACAAGATAAACGCCAAAAATTCGAAAACGAAACGAGATGTCAAGGAAATGTATTAAACAATTACATTGTTCTCGCACAGATCTACAAAAAGTTTGCATGAACATTTTTCATAAAAAAAATTGAGACTGCCTTAAAAAAATCCAGTTTTTTTAAAAAAACGCCAAAAACTCGAAAACCAAACAAGATATCGAAACATTTTGAATGAACAATTTTATATTTCTTGAACAGGTCTACAAAAAGTTTTAATGAAGTTTCTCCATTACTAGAATAAAGTCACAGTCGCGAAGCCTGATGAAATTGTCAATTTATGGTGAACAAATGACGAAAACCCCTCTTCAAATTTTTATTGACGTCGTCTGCTCGATTTTTTATTATTTACCTTCCCCCTCAACCCCATAAATATCCGGGCATTTTGCGTCCGAATTTTTTATTATTTATCCCCCCTCCCCAATTTTTCGGATTTTTTATTTTTTATTCATCTAAATTTGAGATGTGGACAGAAACATTTTCCAATTTTTTTTATAAACGACAAAAACTCGAAAACGAAACGATATCAAAAAAATTAACATGAAATTTTTTTTTTATCTAGAAGAAAAAAAGTTGAAATCCAGACTTAAATATCAATTTTCCAATTAAAAAAAAAATGCCATCTCGTAAACTAAACAAGATATCCAAACATTTTATATAAACAATTTTATATGTCTTGAACAGGTCTACAAAAAGTTTGAATGAAGCTTCTACATTACCTCAAAAACAAATGAAGTCACAGTCACGAAATCTGACGAAATTATCAATTTGTGGAGAAACAATAACGAATACTCCACTCTCCAAATTCTTATTGGCGCCTTGACTCTCTTCCAATAAATTTCCGGGTGCTTTTCTTATTAATTTCTCTCCTCAAATTTTCCGAATTTTTTATTATTTACCCTCCCCTCCCTCTTCCCCCCACCACCTCCCTGTACCCCTCTCTGGCATCAAGAATGCCTTGAAAAATACAGTGACAGATTTAGATTCCTTGTAAAAAAGTGCATCAAGAACGTCATAGTTAAAAACGTCTACTTCATTTGGTTTTGGCTTAAAAAAGTTAAAAAAGAAATAACAAATTTCCGATTTTTCAATCATTCAAAAATAAAAAATGACACATCGAATTTTCTTTGAGATAATAGTTCAGCATTGAAACGCGCAACTTTGTCCTAATTAAACCGACCTCGTGCCTATTGTAATAACCGAGATCCCCATGATGGAGCTCGAAATACGTATACAGTGTGTCCCACTTACCATGCTCACCACGGGTATCTTTTTAGTGGTGAGAGATACGAGGTCGGTTAAATGACACCAAATGTGGAGTTTATCAAGGCCAACTATAATGTGAAAAAATATTTTGATAAAATCTATTCGTTTTTGTTTTATACGCAAAAAACAGATTTTGATCATTTTCATGCCTCGTCCGTAACTTCTTTATTTAAGAAAATATTTGAATAGAAATTTCACATTCTCGTGGCAGTTTTTTAATGAGATTTCGACAAAAATATGAAATTCATACCAACTCTTCTAGAATTTGAGATATCAGCACCAACTTTTATTTTTCAAATGTAGGTCATAGCTCACTATGATTTAGTTATGAATAACTTCTTTTTCTCTTACAGATGATATGTCACAGTAATAGCTTTTTGTTGATAACAACGGAGTTGTCGTCATTTATACAAAAACAAGAACTATTTTGAAGTCGCCATCTTGAATTTATGAATTTTTACAGAAAAATCATGATCTCCGACCTCAAAAACCCCCACATACCAATTTTGAATGGAATTGGACCATAATCACAAATCTCGTCCGCCATTTTTTATTTTTTATTTCAATAAAAATTCCATAGTGCATCGTCACCGGAATTATGAACATCTGCCAAATTTCAAGTTATTAGGACCGCCAGAAGTGGGTCAAAATTCACGTGCAAGAGACATGAAAATGATCAAAATCTGTTATTTGTGTATAAAACAAAAACGAATAGATTTCATCAAAATATTTTTTCATATCATAGTTGTCCTTGATAAACTCCACATTTGGTGTCATTTAACCGACCTCGTATCTCTCACCATTAAAAAGATACTCATGGTGAGCATGGTAAGTGGGACACACTGTATACGATCCACGAAATATTTCTCCCAAATATCAAGCAATACGAATTTTCCAATGAGAATAATTCAAATTTGATACCGACGACTTTATTATTCACATTAGGGCATTTAAAAAACAATCGAGTGAAATTTCCGAAGTTTCTATCACTCGAAATCGATTAGAAAAACAGAGGGTGGTAGCTGACGCCAGGCGCCAAACGAGAAAATAATGAAAGTTTTTCCGGTGCTGTCCAAAAGCTGAACTTTTTATGACTGACGTCGGAGGAGGAAGCACAAGGAAGTAACGGCATCGACCAAGAACCAGGAAGTCGGGAAATTTTCCACCAGTGGTGAAGTACGCATTTTCGGCGGATATTCTGTGAAGAGGATGAAATACTGATATTGGTCGCGTTGAAAATCTTATTTTGTTTGGCAGTTACATAATGGTGATTAACAGAAAAAATCAATAGGGGTGAGGTCAGGTAACCTAGCTGGCCAAGGATTGACTACTGAATAGCGCCCAATCCATTTTTCACCAAATTCACCATCCAACCATTCCCTGACTTCTAGGGTTTAGTGGATATTTGCGTGATTGTTGGAAATACAGTTCCATTTGCTGAGATTGTGGAAGATTATGTAAAAGATCAGACAATTCCGTTTTAAAAAATGAAATGACTTTGAAAATTAAGGTTTTGTCTCATAAAATAGCCTAATGATGTTCGATTGAAATATACCTCCTGAGTTATCAATTTTAAAATAATATTGGTCTTTGCATTGTATAGCGAAATGAGGATTTTCAGTTACCCGCACCACCTACGATTTTGGGAGCAAATATGTCCATTGGAAATAAATGTGGCATCATCCGTGAATAAAACATTTTTAGGAAAATTTCGATCATCTTCAATTGAACTTTGAAGCCAGGAACGAAAATCAAACTTATAATCGTAATCTCCGTCTTTTGAAACATTTCACAAACATGGGTCGATAAGGGTAGAATTTTTCCTTTCTCAAAGTAAATTTTCTAGTAAGGCTTGTTTCAACTGCTAATTGCCTTGTTGAGTTTTGCATATTCTCGGTAACTACTAATAAAACATTTAAAGCATTTTCTTCATCGGCAACGGTATTTTAATGGGGAACCAGTTTCTTTGAATTTACTAAAAAGTCTTGACACAGAATTATGAACGTTCTGGTCTCCATGCGTCTGATTGACTTGGCTTCTCTACTACTTGTAGTGGTCCTTGCATGTCAAAATCATTTCAGTTTTATCTTGTTTCAAAAAAAAATGTCTTATTGTTTACTGCTTGAATATAAAATTATCGCAAACTTTTCACTATTTACTATTTGATACAAACCAAACAAATTTTATTTTGACATTTACAAATCGTTCTAGGGATATTGTTTATTTCAAGGCCAATTTGACTTAAAAAAATGTTATACAATGCTCTGTATGGAGCACGAAGGTGGACATGTAGAATTTAATTAATATTTTTGTTCAATAATCTCAATTAAAATTGAGATAATTAAGACTAATGTTGATTATGATTTGCTAATTAGTGTAGGATTCTAGCCCTCAGCAGTCTGATAGATATCGTGTTTGTTTTTAATTTTCATGTTTGTTCTGGTTCCTAACGTACAAAGTTGTTTGTTTCGTTTTTTACTTTATTCAAAAAAATTGTTTGGCTGAAATACATTTTTTTTCAGAAAATAATAAATATGAAGTAGCTAAAATATAAAATCTCAAGTTCCCACGTTGTGCTGCTGCATACATATTGTTTTCCTTCTTTTTCCATAAAACTTAATTCCAGTAGAGAAAAGTGGTCTATTTTGACTCTTCAAATTCACAAACGTATGAAAAAATCGAACAAAGTTGGAAGATTCCATTGCACCAGCAAGAATTATAGTTAAAACAGTTTTTGAAATTTGGCACCATAACATTTGGTTACATAGTTACATTTTACATATAACATAAGTTTATAGTGATTCCTTAAAGTTATTTAAGACCAAAAAATCAGCGTTTTTTAATCAATGGACGAATACTTTGAAAAAATTATAATTTTCAATAATTTCACATAAATATTTAAAATTTTGCATGTAACCAACTTTTTCTAATAACTTTGTTTGCTATCTTTACAAATAACCCCACTTTTTCCTATTTGTACCTAATTTTTGAAAATTGCGGCCGTATTGGTGATCACGTGACTTATAAAATCGATGAATAGGTTTTTCAATATTCAGACACGATCCTCTGTAATGTTTTTTTGTAACTCTGATAATAATTTTTTTCCATATGCTGAAAATATTATGGTCCACACTTTATAAACGCATCTTGTAGGATTGATAGGTACTACTTAATTTAAAGTGTAAGGTCATCAATATTATTATCGTTTAAATTGCAGCACCTTTTTTATAAAATTGGTATTACAAATTTGGCTACGTTAGCTGTTCATTAGAGAGCAGTCAAACGGGTTCAGAATTACATAAACTAATAAAATGTAATTGATTTTAAGTATACCATTGGACACATTTCTGGGCGCCACTGACATTAGGTGAGTTTATTTGATTGATTGAGAACACCTAGTTGTTAAAAAATTTAAACGATAAAAAAATTTTACATTATGGGAAATCCGGAATTGTTCACTAACTTTCACTGGCGCAACTTTTCAATAGGGATTTCTAACAAAAATCTATAAAGACTCACGGAGAATTAAATGTATCTATAACCCCACAAGTTTTCCGCAATTAGCTCAGTTCTAAGTCTGTCGGAAAACTCCTCCATTCCTCGTTCCAATCTGCTCGGAGCTATCCCTACCACTTTCATGATTTTCGGCGTTCTATTACAGAATATGCCATGAAACATCAACAGACTTTTTATTTTGAGCGTCTGGTCTGTCGAAGAACTGTGGTAGTGAAATGGAAATGTCATATTATAAAGATTACAGACAATCCGTCCATCAGAAATAGGCACTGCGTTTAAAAAAAAATAACAAATGAAACAGGATTGAATGAACCTTTCCACGGCATATGCGAGAACACTGTAATTAGAACTTGCAACACTAATATCACTCGGGAAGTTTTTTTTTTTTTTTTTTCTGACCGCTAGTTTCTCTATAATCAGAAGAAAAGTGTTTGGAATGTGTCTTATGACAGTTGCCATTTGATACCAGATGGGTTCGTTCTCTATTTCATGGAGCACCAATAAAAATCGTTTGTCTCTGTTCAACTCGTTTGCCTACTTTAATATTTAATACAAGCAGAGCAGTTCCATCAAATATGCATGCTGCGAACGAACAGACCCTACTTGCTTTATTTTTTTAGGTTAATGCGGTTTTCAAAGTTTTGAAATGTTTTTGTTGTTTGTGCAATCCCTGCAATAACCGTGAACATGTCGAAAAGGTGCTTCGTACCTGGTTGTCTGAATACCAGTGAATATTCTAATAAACAATTTTTTATGCTCCTAAATACCTATGAAGCGCATTGTAAAATGTAGTTGTGTAAAAAGCGGAAATATAATTGTTTTTGTGAAGAACATTTCCAACTGAATATTACTATATTCAGCAGGGTTCAGGGAACGATTTTAAATTTTAGTCATTGCAGAAAAAAATCGTATTTGTTAAATAGAAAGAGTCAATCATCTCATAATCTACCCTCGGTAAATTATCCGAACTTTCCTTCACGAAGCCTTTCCATATTATTGATACACAAATAAATTCACACCAGATCGGTCATAATAACACTTCGCTACAGTATTAATGAATGTATCAGTTAAATGTCGAATGTAAAAAAAAATATTAACCTCAAATCTCGAGATCACTTTTGTTGCATTTGAACTGTCATAATGATTTGCGGTGTTGTCAATGCTCGTTTTTCATCGAAAGGATGGTCCGTTCAGGGAATTTGAAAATTACAAATACAATAAAAAGTAGCTAATATGTGGATTTTTTTCTATGATTTGATCAAGTGACGAAGTTTCAATTATTTCTCAATGGCTTATACCAAGCTAGAATCTATATTTTTGAGGAGAACGGTATTGAAGATTTCTGAACATGGATTATGGTGGGGGTTGTTTCCGATGAACGTGACGTCAGCGGCACACTTTCAAATGAGATATTCTTTCAAAATGAAAAAAATATAGTGGTACTCTTTGTTAAATGGACGTTTCAGACTAGAATCTATCTATCTATCTATCGATTTATTTTTAATAATTGTAAAGTTCCATTACAGGAGTGTAGAAATTTTACCAACAACATTGGAGCGACTCTGAGTTGCTAAAGTAACTCGTATTTGTTGAGCAACTCTTCTATCAACTACGCTTCTAGAATTTTCTTTCAAAAGGCACCAAAAGTATACATTATATGGAGGGTTGCTTTTCGAAACAAACTCCTTTATACAAAGTGTATCTAAATAAGTCAATGTAAATTAACAGATCAGGTTGATTCATTTGGAAATTACTCATTTGGAAGTAGTTCATATGTTCTAAGAATATTTATTATAAGATGGCTTTATAGCACACATGGTTGTATCCAGATATATTCAATTTCTCAGATTGGTGGTCCTTTACAACCCAGGAATAAAAATCAATATTTTTTAATTCTTCCAAAGTAAATTCTATATACTAGAAAATTATCCCAGCTTCCGTCTAGTACCATCCCAAAAATCTTCACATGATCTCACTCTCGCTATCTCTGATACGACTATTCAGATTTCCAATCTCTACTTCACCGCTGGTGACTGCCTGTTCTCCCCCATTCATTTGGGGTGTTATCGATCTCTGTTCTCTACAGCAGCGGCAGCGCCAGTCTTCCAACCAGCCCACTACACGAATTTATGTTGAGGATACATTGTTTAGGGGTTTCGCTTCGGTGACACTTTACCTATACACTATACAACCGCTGGTTAGATGCACTAACACAGATTACAAGATTTTAGCGGTGAAATACGCCGAATTGCCAGCTTTCCCGTTTCCAAATGTCGCCGACGAGCGATATTTACGAGTAAAACGCAAATAAAGTCACATTTTTTCTTCCGGCTATTTATAAATCTAGGATAAGTGTTACGAAGTGTATCTGTGAGTGAGTCACTTTCGGGTTTTCCATAGTAAACAACTATTGATTTTCAGTATTGGATATAAGAGCCAGTGAAAAGCAGACACAACATATTTCAGTAAACCCTCAATTTTGTCCAAAGATTCTCTTATACTTACTATTCATGAGTTGGGGACTAGCTAAGCCCGGTCGAGGCAGGTGTAACAGGTACAAAAATTAGACGACTTTCCAAAGCATTTCATAAAGCTGCCGGCAGAGCTGTCCCAAAGCACTGTGCACTGTGCTCGGCAGCACTTTTCGGGATCACTAAGCACTAAGCCTTTTCTCAGCTATGGATCTACGGATGTTGTTGAAAATATAGAACGTGGTCAGCGGCACCACCACCCCCAAGAACTACTGATTGCGTCCTTATATTATGCACATTAATTGGCGCAAAAAATCCGCTAATTTGATTTCTCATAATTTTAATATAATAATTGTCACTTGCGGTAGATATCAAGAGGAATCTAACGACCGAAAATTCATCAAAATCGGTTCATCCGTTTAGTAGTAGTTACAAGGAAAATGCGACTTTGCACTACAATATTTTGATTTCATATTTGATTTGTTACCTCAAAGTTTACCGAATAAATATATAAATGGCCTCACTCCGCTGAACGTGACGATCCGCATACCCCCTGCCTCTCGCCCCGATTGGGAGGCCCGCGGTCCACAAAAGACTCTCAAGTTATGGACCGTCAGATAATGACAGATTTTGCTGACTCATTTTCTCTTTTCTGGGATATTAACCACTGAAAATTATGTCAGTGTTGAGCAGAAAAAAATTTAATTTTAAAAATCTATCGTTTATGACTACGAACATTTCATTTTCTCGATCTGACTAGTTCTGCCCGTCTAGTGTCTACCGATGGTTATCAAAATCACATTCCTATTTCTTTCTTACGGCAGCACGCTCTGACATGAATGAAATTACTATACAATGGTGCTTGCTTTCTGTCCGAAAACTGCCGAACTAAGAAATCAGTGAGAATGTTGGTAAGGTAGGAACTATTTCGCGCCGCTCTATATTTCAATTTGGCTATTCGCCGCCCATTTCGGAAATCAAATTAATCTCCCAAACGACATTGTCTGGATATTCCCTATCAGTTGGAAGTTGCACTGTTTTTATGGGTATTTCTATTGAAATAAAACAAAAGCAAGTATTGACTCATTTCCTTCAATTGCCAACTAAAAAATCTCAATTTTCGATATCAAATCAATGTCAAAATATTCAGTAAGTACGAGGCTTGTTTGGTAAGTCCGTGACTTTTTAAATTTCCCGCGCAGTAACTTTAAATGCAACACTGCTGCTGTCAACCACCATCTTTCAATAGACTACTGTCAAATTTTGAGCAAGCTGCGACATTTGGTTTGTGTTTGATAGCAATTAGAAGCAGACAACCTCGTGAATTTTAACAAAAATGGAAAAAAGTGAATTTCGTGTGTTGATTAAGCATTATTTTTTGCGTAAAAAAACCATAACTGAAACCAAGGAAAGACTTGATAAATACTATGGGAACTCTGCACCATCAATTTCAATGGTTAAGAAGTGGTTTACTGAGTTCCGTTGTGGTCGTACCAGCACAAGTGACGCCGTACGTTCAGGTCGCCCAAAAGAGGTCATCACGCCAGAAATCGTCGATAAAATCCATGGAATGATATTGGACGATCGGAGAATAAAAGTACGTGAGGCAGCTGAGGCTGTAGGCATCTCAACTGAGCGAGTACATCACATTTTACATGAATATTTGGACATGAAGAAGCTATCCGCGAGATGGGTGCCGCGATTGCTCACACTCAACCACAAGCGCAACCGTGTGACCACTTCAAAGGAGTGTTTGGCAAAGTTCAATCGCAATCCGGGCGAGTTTTTACGCCGTTATATAACCGTAGACGAAACATGGATCCATCACAATACCCCAGAGACCAAGGAACAATCAAAACAGTGGGTGTCAACTGGTGAACGTGCACCAAAGAAGGCTAAGGTGCGTCTGTCAGCCAACAAGGATGGCCACAGTTTTTTGGGATGCACGCGGTGTCATTCATATAGATTACTTAGAGAAGGGTAGAACGATCAACGGCGAATATTATTTAGAGCTTTTAGACAGATTCGATATTGATTTGAGGCAAAAACGACCACATTTAGCGAAAAAAAAAGTGCTGCTTCATCAAGACAATGCACGAGTGCACACGTGTGTAGTCACTATGGCAAAAATTCATAAATTGGGCTACGAACTACTACCCCATCCAGCATATTCTCCAGATTTAGCCCCTTGCGACTATTTTCTTTTCCCAAACCTGAAGAAATGGCTGGGTGGTAAGAGATTTGGGTCGAATGAAGAGGTTATAACCGAAACAAACGCCTATTTTGAGGGCCTTGAGAAAACCTATTATTTGGAAGGAATAAAAAAACTGGAAAAACGCTGGACTAAATGTATTGATCTAAAAGGAGATTATGTTGAAAAATAAAACGCTTATTTGCCAATTTTTTTTTTCTTTATTCAAATAGTCACGGAGTTACCAAACAGCCCTCGTATTCCAATCCTTTTTGAGTTCACCTAGCAAATTTGAGTTTTCCAAGTGAAACCGTTTCCAAATGCAATATGAACCTGGAATACACGAAATTGTAGGCCCACCTTAACGGTCTCGCCATTTTGAAAACTGCTTAGTGCTTAATGCTCACTAAATCGAATTACTTTTTGAAAGTGCTTAGTAATCGCGAGCACTTCATAAAAAGAAGTGCTTAGTGCTCGAGACTCCCGAGCACTTTTCAAGAGTGCCTAGTGCTTTGTACTCGAAGCACCTTTTGTCAGTGCTCGGCACAGCTCTGGCTGCCGGTTATATATTTTACACCATATCATTATTGTTATTGGAAAATCACAAAGGCAGACAGTTATGGCGGTTGTAACGTCACGGCAAATCGTCAGGTGTTTGCATTAAGTGTGTACCAACCACCCGGGATGGTGCTGTAGGATTTTCGATTTTTCCTGCAGCTGAAACGTGAATACACCACCAAAAGTCTCCCCGGAGCGCCACGGCAAATATTAATAATAGCTGTCCTCTACCGGCATTTGCCTTTGAGTACACTCTTCGAGTGTTTATGAGGAAGTATTATTATTATGCAAATTAAACAAGAATGAAAAAAACTGGGAGAAGTATACTTACATTCCTAACTAGAAATGCCGATTCATTGTCAGCAATAAAGCACAACATGAGTAAATTCGAAAAATCACCAAGACATGCGGGTGTTACTTTTTTTAATAAACTGCCACTCATATGCAAAACATAGAACTCATTAGAACTCAGACAGATCTAATCGACAGTGCAAAAAATTCTACTTCAAAAATGCTATTACTGTGTTGAAGAATTGATTTCTGATACTATTGGTATCTCTCTTCAAATGCATCATTTGTGTCAGACTATTTTATACGTGCACTCTATGAATATGTCATTTATGTAGAATTATTTTAATATGTTACCTGTGTAGAACATATTTATATTTTTGCTGATTCCTGATTGCTGATTCTTCTTTTTTTGTTTTATTTGACGTGTATACCATCTGATGATTTCATTGATACTTGTAGGTAAAATTTGTTATTCATGAAAAGTTAAAAAATCTTTAACTTTTCTGCGCAATCTCACTTACCTATATAATTGCATGTTCAACCTTGCTAGACTCACTTTTCAGCTGATCTTGCTCTTCCAGACTGGTATCGATTTTACCGGTGATTACCTACCTTTTCAATTCTGAAATCCTTATAATATAAATTGTAACTGGATTTCATGCAGGTTGCTGCTCTTTATGTAACCTCGCCCGACCTACATGTAACTTCTAGATATTGGATCGCAAGCACTTAGGACCATAAAAAATCGACCAAAAAACCACTTAGGCACCGCCCAATAATAAATCTGTCACGCACTGAGTGATACACAACTACTGAATTGAATTGGATGAAACAATATCAACGAAGAAGATAATGGCAATGCATACTCATGTGAATAACTTGAAATACTTGAAAAATATCTGGACCTTTTTTCTGAAGAATTAATTTTGTACGTTCCCAATTAAATCGATATATAGATTATTGTATGGGTCTCATATAACCGAACAGTTTTTTAAAATAGATCTTACGATAGCACAATATAGAATCTTTTTTGTTTTAATTGAAAAATCAGTGGACATTCTTAATACAAAACCCATAATTTTGAGACTTCGGATAAGGACGCAGTCATGCCACCACACAACTTTTGGCTTTAAAACTACTGGCACGTTTTTCGGGCACTTTTCGTCATGTCAGGGTTCCTGGCAGCGTAAAATTGTTCATAACTTGAGCTTAAGAAGAATATTGTGGACCAATTTTGATCAATTTTAGTATAGTTTGTATTATGTTCAACACAATTTTGTAATTTACCTAGGAAAGATCACATTGGATATTCGGTATTAACCATGTTACAATTTTGCAGATTTATTCATAAAATGATATTTGACACTGCTTGCAATCATATTTATTCAACAAAACAAACAAAATTAAATACACCAATGGGAAACATAAAGAGGCATCAGATCCACATTAAAGAATAATATTGAGCCTCTAGATTTTTTTCTGCTGCAAACAAATGATCTTCTCGTTGTCAATGTTAACGTCTTGGTGGATTAACATCAACGCCAATCCATTCAGTCTTTCCTGACCTGTGGAATTCCTCAAATAGGTTTTGAGTCGTTTCAGCGAAGAAAATTATCTCTCAGAAGTACATGTTGTCGAGATGAAACAGGTTATTTCGGCCATATCATTTTCTATAGGTCTAATTCTCCTTTCAATGAGTCTCATTCCAAAAACTTTTTATACCGTACGAAATCGTCTTCTTCAACACTGGGCTGTTTTTCACAACACACTGATGGAATCAAAATATATAAAGATTATACCTAGACTAGATTTATGCTTCTGGAATCTTGAGTGGAGTTGATCAATGAAATCATCTAGAAGTAGAATCATAATATCTATTCTAAAGTACTCTTCTGGATCTTCGATCGGTTCCAAAGTTTGCACTGTGACACTGTAGTGGAATTTTTATTTCTTGATTTATGGAATTGAGCAAACCAAGAATAGTCTTATAAATGTTGTCGAATTTTCATTTGACATTTTTTTCGAATACCATTGATATTATCTATAATCAAATCAACATGTTGTAAAGCTGCCACCAAATCAGAGAGGCGACTGGAGTATTTTACAAAGTGGAAGTATGAATGAAAACAACATGGTCAAGCAACTCAGACTCACTACAAATATAATATTATGTGTTATACAAATTTTTATTATGTGATTAGTACAATTTAATTGATCTTGACATAATTGTGACTTTCCATATACATGTCTCTTTGTGTGTTTATATATGTGTGTATATGTGTGTATGTATATATATATATATATATAAGTAGAAAAGTTATTGGGTATAACCCTCAAAATTTTCTGCAACCGTAGACACGTGTTTCGAGCTTAAACTCTCATCAGTACGGTAAAATTGAGTGCGAAGATGTACAACACTTGGATGTAAAAATAGAAACAAAGGAAGTCAACAACAGGAAGCCAACCACACATTTGTGGCTTCGGTTAGAAGACCTTGTGCTTACAAGGCAACAACTAACGTCGCCACGGAGGCAGCTATAGCTACCAGCGTGACAATCCTACCCAGGAAAATACAAATAAGGATGGATATAGCGAGGGGCAATATATGAAAATATAAGTAGAAAAGTTATTGGGTATAACCCTCAAAATTTTCTGCAACCGTAGACACGTGTTTCGAGCTTAAACTCTCATCAGTACGGTAAAATTGAGTGCGAAGATGTTTCTATTTTTACATCCAAGTGTTGTACATCTTCGCACTCAATTTTACCGTACTGATGAGAGTTTAAGCTCGAAACACGTGTCTACGGTTGCAGAAAATTTTGGGGGTTATACCCAATAACTTTTCTACTTATATTTTCATATATTGCCCCTCGCTATATCCATCCTTATTTATATATATATATATATATATATATATATATATATATATATATATATATATATATATATATATAGAAGGGTAGTCTTTGCTGACTAGTTAGGATACAAAGCAGGAAATTTTTTTGGGTATAGCAGCAAGCAAAACGTGTACTCTTTTAATTTCACCCACTAGCAGCGGCCAATTCGTGGTTTCGTGTCACACTTCAAAAGTGTCTGACATCTAATGTCAATAATGTCAACTGTCTGTTGTCGAATAATCCTAACCAAATTTCTTATGTTACATTTGAATCTCTCCACGTGTGGAGATAATTCAAATAAATGTTTAAACAAATTTTATAACAATGACTTAATATTAATATTTTTATTGTTTGACGTATTTTAATGTGTTTTGTTCATCTTTGTCACATGTGACTTACATGACATGTTGTTTATAATTTTTAATATTACATCCATAGCAATCATTCTCATCAACACAGTAAGTGGTTCTTCTTCAAAGTTTTCTTTCCATTAATCGTACAATTTTGCTTGTTACTTGTAGCTTCCCTGAAGATGACAGTATTCACTGTTGAAATATCGGAAATATAGTGTTAAAAGAGTACACGTTTTGCTTGCTGCTATACCCAAAAAAATTTCCTGCTTTGTATATATATATATATATATATATATATATATATATATATATATATATATATATATATATGTATAAGTGGAGAGGTAGTCTTGACTGACTAGTTAAAGAAAAACTGGTAAAATTCTTGAGGATGCAGTCAAATCACTGGGCTTTGTCAAAGAAAACTCTTTGTTATTTTGTCAAGCTTTCGGAAAAATTTTATTCCTTCATCGGGACAGATCTATAAAACGAAATTTTGGATGTTGTACAAAATGGTGGGTAAAAACAAATAAATTCATTAATTCATTACTTACAACTTGAGGTTAGAAGTAAAAGTCAACGTGCACAACAAAAAACATTAATATCTTCATAATCACTTAGACATGGACACATCGATGAAAATTCTTATTAGTTATTTGCAACATATATATATGTATATATATGTATACATATATATATATATATATATATATATATATATATATATATATATATGTATATATCTTTATTTATGTTTATACAGCTATATTTTTAAGTATTTTATAATTACCTTCTTCTCGCTTTATAAATGCGAATTCAGTTCTTTCGATAATAAAGCATATTTGATTTGATTTGATTTAAACTCAACGAATGCGAGCTGCAATGAACGTATACTGCTCCTGGATTAATTTGGCGGATACATGCTTGGACACCATTAAAACAGCCTTTCATCGAAGAAGCGCCATCATTACCTTTTCCGATGAGGTAGTCACTACCCGCATACCAAAGTAAAAACTGATCAACGTTTTGCATGTCTAACATATCTTGGTCAGCATACGAACAAAATAGCCGGTTTCCTTCAGAAACGGAATATAAATGTTGCATTCAAAACCAACAATAACTTATATTCTTTTATTAACAACGCAAAGTCTGTACGGGATAAATTCAAGAAGTCGGGGGTTTACAAACTTGAGTGTGAGGATTGCAACGCATTATATATAGGCCAGACAGGCCGTAGTTTTAATCAAAGATTCGGTGAGCATTTGAGAAGTTACAGATTAAATAAACAGGACTCAAACTATGCCAACCACCTTATTGACAATAACCATAACTTCATACAAAATCCTGAAATTTTGCATTTTCAACCTAAAGGTCAAAAATTAAACATATTAGAATCCATAGAAATCAAGAAACATTCACGTAACAATAGCAATTTAGTTCTCAATGACCAAATTGACCTGTACAATTCACCTATAATTAATTATCTCACTAGTAACTACTCAAATGCTCCCTAATCCAAGCTATATGTCATTAGGAAATTTCATACCTGCAATTGTCATTAGTGAAATTTCATGCATGTTATTTTAATATTTAAGAAGGTGATTTTGACGTTTCTTTAGTTGATAACTCGCTCAGATGATGACACCGTGTGTCGAAACAATTGTAAGCACGTTACAAGTATATATTTTTTGTGTAAATTGGAAGATTTTATTTCCTCTTTATTTATCATTCATGCTGAATTTACACATATTAAATGCCACCACGATAGAACAGTACCTTATACTGATAAAAAAGCTTTCGGCATCGATCTGGAACATGAATAATATATCCGTAATATCTGACAGAGCAAACTTATCCCGAAGAAAAGAAAAAAGCCAGCTTATAGCTATACCGTTTTTAGAAGCAACTTTGATTCCCTGTTGTTTTCCAGCGAACGATTCTCGCAAGAAATATAGAAACAACGCGGGAATAACCAATAAAGCATTTCCGAAAGTTTCCACTCGCAGCCGCTTCTGCTAATATTCCGTTAGGTAATGGGGTATCCATCAAAATCAGAAATAAATTATCCCGAACTTTCCGACGGGAAAAAGTTGAGTGCGCGTCGAAAAGAGGGAGAATGGCAAATTAATTCGTCTAACACACGTTATCAATCTTGATAAACAAACTGGATTCGTACTACTCCAAATATACGGAACTCTGGTACAAACCAAACAACTTTAAAGTTTAGTGGGAGGACATCACGCGTCGCGGATGGAAGGAATAACGTCAATTGGACATGGCAAAGTCAGACAGCTCCCAATAAACACAGATACGTGAATAAAACGTTGAATTTTTCAAGTAACGCTACAATTATTCATCGTTGAAAAAACGGCAAAATGTCGTTAGGCAATACGTTTCATTCAGGTTTTATAGTAACGTTACTTCTTCACGTTGATTCAAGGTTATTTACACGTTCTTACTGTAATGAAAATTCCACTGAATTATAACGGTATAATTCGGTTACAACGTAACTATGCCTTTTCACGGGGTTTCAACGTTTTTTATCTAGTTATATTCTATTGCACCATAACGATATATCTTCGTTTCGAAGTCACGTTGCTGAGATACGAATTCTAAACGTTGATGATGATCATAGAATTCCACCAAAATCAAACGTAGAATTCCAGCTATTAGGTAACGTTGATATTCTTGGTTGAATCAACGGGGAATATTAATATCTTTTAATCGATATTACCACCAATTTTAAACGTTACAACAACGTTAATTGAACTGGGGTGAAGCAACGTATGTATTTTTACTATGAATCAACCTTTGTCATCACCACCCTGAAACGTTATACAAACGTTACAAAATGCAATTACTGTACGTTCAATAAACGTTACCAGTATTCAATCTCTATACAGGGTGATCCATTGCTTCTAGATCAATTAGAGAAAAAACATGGTTCCCAAAAAAATGTTGGGTTTTCTTCGTATGAACTTTTTTTTACTGGAAATGCTGAAAACATACTTTTTAGTAATAACTGTTATTTTATTTTGGTATAAATTCAGACAGAGGGTAACTCAAAGATCACTTCATCACGAGATTCAAAATGTCCTATGCTTATCGGATGTATCAAAGGAAATATATATTAATATAAATAAAATATTATTTTTTTTGTTTAGAGTTGATGGCGTCATTCATATGTTTCTTCGCAAAATATAACCAGTCTTTTGTAGTATCTGCTATTTGGATGTGATCTGCTGCTACAAACTCTTTCTTGACAGCAACTGCAAAAATCATTCAATATAATTATTATGGAATATGGCACATGAGTGATAACCTCACCATAAATGAGTTGGATCACATGTATATCCTTGAAAGCCTTCTTATATGTCGTTCCAGTTGTAGAGGCAAGCCAGCTCATTCGTTGAAATGAATATTAAAATTCTTCTAGTGTGATCTTCAGGAGAAGTGCCACCAATTGACTTCAATCTTGTGACCTAACAAATAATAAATAATATATACACTGATGAACGTCATTTCATCTGCATACCAAACTAGTATCTATTCTTGAGAATTGAAAAATTTTGAATGCACGACACACTTATGTCCACCAGGTCCATGTTCAACAAGTTTGATATCTACCATTTATCAACGTTTCATGAACTCAACGTTTATTCATCCACCTATTTCCAACGTATTTAATTATCTACCTTTTATACACGTTTCATCAACGTATCTCAATTAGATATATCGACTACAAATTACGGCTTTGAAATATAATTACTACATACAGATTTGAGCAAATTGGAATAACGTATGGGAGGTTCCATAGTTCTATACCATCAGAATTGATGCTGTACCAGATAAATCGCTGATACTAATTGCTGTAAAGAACCATGCAGACTTTACAACCTTTTTAAGACGACTGTGCCAAATATAATATTACAGATTATAAGGAAACATTTGAAGTTTGTGCAATATACAATTCATCAACAAGGTAGGTAGGTACTTACCAAATTATCCTCTGGTTGAATCGAACACATGCACACATAACCCTAAGAAAGAAGAAATGCCGGGACACTATCGATGGGCGATGGCGGCTGCGGTAGAACTAACTGTTCATCAATCAACGTTCAGCGTCAACATGATCACGCCATCTGACGGTGCATCGTACAGCGTTGCCAATGAGTGGTTAATTATGAAATAATCGAGAATAGTGTCATTTTAAACGTTTATGCAAAGTTTCTTAGTTCTATTTGTTACGATGGATCCATCCACTTGAATTAACGTTGAAATGGTCCAAAGAAGACCATAGTTTTGCGGAAATCAAGTAAACAAAGCTATTGATTTTCAACGTATCTCATGGATATAATATTCTATCAGTTGAAACAACTTAAAAATATAGGCAATCAAAATGGTTTTCTCGATGTTACGCGAAGTTACGTTGTTATTACATACTTCTTTCAACATATCAAACACGTAATTCCATACCGTTCAATAAACGTAGAAAAAAAGGGAAACTGAAACTTAGAAAATAAGTTTCTAAAATCTTCGGGTTGTTGAATAGTGTCACATTCAACGTTTACGAATTGTTTCTTAGTTCTGTTGAATAAACGTTGAAAAACCACAATAAAAACAAATTTCCTTATGGAGTTTACAGTACCATACTTGTTGCGATGTGCATCCAGTTGAATAAACGTTGACGTGGTCCCCAAAGAAGACTATTTTTGCAGAAATTAAGTGAACAAAGCAATTGATTTTCAATGTAAATTATGGATGTCTTCTATAAGTTGAAACATCGTTGAAAAATAAGCAATCAAAATGGTTGTCTCGAAGTTACGTTGTTATTAAATACTTCCTTCAACAGATCAAACACGTAAAGTCATAACGTTCAATTAACGTAGAAAAACAGAGTTACTGAAACGTAAAAAATAGGTTGCTCAAAGTTTCGGGTTGTTGAATAATGTCATGATCATCGTTTATGAAATGTTTCTTAGTTCTGTTGAATATACGTTGAAAAACCTCGAAAAAAAAAGTTTCATAATGGTGGCTACAGTGACGTATTATGTATATGTATAGTTGAATAAACGTTGAAGTTGTTCAAAGAAGACTAATTCTGCAGAAATGAAGTAAACGAAGCAATTTATTTTCAACGTATCTGATGGATGTTTCTATCAGTTGAAACAACGTTGAAAAATAATTAATCTATATGATTGTCTCGAAGTTACGTAAGTTACGTTGTTATTAAATACTCCTTTCAACTATTCAAACACGTAAAGTAATAACGTTCAATAAACGTAGAAAAACAGAGTTACTGAAACGTAACAAATAGGTTGCTCAAAGCTTCGGGTTGTTGAATAATGTCATGATCAACGCTTATGAAACGTTTCTCGGTTTTGTAGAATATACGTTGAGAAACCACGAAAAGAACAAGTTTCATATTAGTGGCTACAGTGACGTATTTGTTACGATGTATATGTCTAGTTGAATAAACGTTGAAGTTGTCCAAAGAAGACTAGTTCTGTTGACATAGAGTAAACGAAGCAATTGATTTTCAACGCATCTGATGGTTTTCTATCAGCTGAAACAACGTTGGAAAATAAGCAATCAAAATAGTTGCCTCGAAGTTACGTGAAAGATGAAGTTGTTATTGAATGCTTTATCCAACGCATCAAATACGTAATTTCATAACGTTCCATCAACGTAGATAAAAAGAGTAACTGAAAAAGTAGAATACAGGTTTCCCAAAGCCTCTGGTTATTTGATAGTGTCATATTCAACGTTTATGTAATGTGTCTTCAGTTCTAATTGAATACACGTTGTGAAAGCACGATAAGGACATGTTTGATAATGGTGGCAAAAGTTACGCGTTGAATCATATACGTTCTTTATGGGTAGAATCAACGTTTGGTAGAATTTGGGTTACGAAAGTCACGTTGCGAAATTCAACGAGTAACGTTTCCTCAACGTCAACTACCACATTTAAACGTATATGATACGTGTGTGTGTGTTTATTGGGCTATGTCAAGTTTTCGGAAATGTTTATTTCCATCTTCAGGAATTATATCGTGAATTTGAAGGAATCTAGCCACTTCATAAAACAAGATGAGCCAGTCACATTTTTTTATAGGATATATTTATGAGCATAAGGAAAATAGTTGAAAATGTATAATGAACCGGAAGGTATGGTCAATGATACTGAAATATTGTAGGTTAATCACATGGGATGCCAAGTATATTTTATGAAATTGTATTTCTCATAGTCATTCAAATATCTTCATATTCTATATTTTCCTCTGATATAAAACGGTTTTCTCGACACGAGGATGGCGGTTCTACCTCGTTTTAAATGCTTTGAGATGGTTTTTCAAAATTTTTATTTTTTATATTTTCCTCTGATGTAAAAAGGTTTTCTGGCGGCCTGCCTTGCTTTGAATACTTTGGTTAGTTGTTTGTTTTTTTTTTCTTTTTTGCAATATCAAAAAGTGAGAATTAATCTTCCTCTTATTCATCTGAAAAATAAAACAGCTCAGCTCATTTCTCCAGATCGAATAATAGGTTTCAATACATTTTTTTCACCATGTCACCAAGACCATAAATATAACTTTTCTAATTGGAACTTGATAAATTTGGGAAGGTAGACATCGAATGATTCAAGAGAATGTATTGAATAATAGACTGGGGCTGTAAATAGTTATTTCATCCATGTGATTATAATTTTTTACACTGTTAATCGGTTTTCGAAAATTTGCAAAAATAAAACTCG
Source organism: Chrysolina oricalcia (assembly GCA_944452925.2). Taxonomy (NCBI): domain Eukaryota; kingdom Metazoa; phylum Arthropoda; class Insecta; order Coleoptera; family Chrysomelidae; genus Chrysolina; species Chrysolina oricalcia. The sequence continues at coordinate 1,655,518 of OX101810.2, forward strand.
TTAATAATGTTACGGGTTCTGAGTAAATATTGTACAACTTCTTTTTCTTCAACTTAACTGGACACTACTTCTCACTTCAACTGATCTAAATCTCACAATTGCACGACATACAATACAGGGAAATATACAGTGTCATCCCCAAAGTATGCACCATATGGAAAACTTATTTATTAAGGCTTTTTCGACGAAGAGTTATTCTTGATAAAAGTTTGTGCATCTCCTAAAACTAAACATGCATCAACAAAATACAGTAAAACACTCGTAATGTACGAGGAGCCTTCAAATATTTGATTTTGAGACAAGAGTAAAGTACTCTTATTTTGAAAAATCTCGCGAAATGTTATTCAGAAAAGTTGTTCAGCATTGAACAATACATCTAGTTTTGAAGTCATTGCCATCTAAGTGAAGTTTTATTTTTTTACCGATTTTTTTTAATGGGGACTACGAAAAAAATTATTTGCTAAAACAATAAATAGACAGCCTCCTGTATACGACGGTTTATTTTAAAAGCCTGTAATATTACAAATTACACAGCTATGGTGTTAACCACGGTCAATTTTTCTGAGGAGTAAAATAATTTTCAAATTTTTTGGTGCAAAGTTATTTTCATTTTTTGTTAACACCGAAAATTATTCAAAATTATACAGTTCTGTAACAAGAACTTAATATTCAATAATATCAAATCACAAAACATCAAAATAAAATAGGTATTTCGGAACAAACTCATTGATTTTCTGGAGATTTTCTTGTCCAAAATAACTGTTGAAGTTGGCTTTGATTGCACTTCCACATTGTCACTTTTTCCCTGCTACATAATGGTGTTTTCAGATTTGCTATCCGACGTTTAGTCTTCCGGCCATCATCATCAACTTTATTTTTTTTATGGGCGCTACATTGGATTCTTTCTGTTTCGAGTAGAACCAGATTTTACCTTTTCAATAATGTATCATAAGTTATAATTTTTTTTTAATTGGAAATATTGAAAAAAATTAATTCTTATCATAATAGGCTTTGACTTTGATGTTTCTAAATTTGACTTTCCATTTGTTACATTCTATGACATTTTGTTATTGTACACATTGAATTTTTGGCGAAAAATGGCTTTCACGAATGAAGAAAAAAGAGATATGATACAAAATTACAAATACCATAGAAACAGTTTTAGGATATCGGAAATGTATTTAAACTTGTATCCCGAAAGACGACAACCACATTGAACATGTTCAAGTTATTAGATCAAAATATCACCGAGTTTGGTTCATTTGAAAAGCCAATGAAAAAATATGGACACAGAATCAACTATCAAAATTTGATAAAAGAGGTGTGTTTTTGAGGTAAATTAGACATTGTGTCCTTTTCAATGATAATAGAACTTTGAACAAATAACAATAATTAACTGAAATGTAAAGACAAGAGTAAATCACTGCAAATGCTCAAAATGATGGCCTTGTTCATGATAACACAACTGTGCCCTTCTTCGAATATTATTCACTGCACTCTAACAATACTGTGTTGAAGGTCCTAAATATTTTGATATTTCCTCTGACCATAAACTCTATTTTTCAGTGTACCCCATAAGAATGTATCCATAACATTTAAGTCTGGAGACCTTGCTGGCCACCTCACCGGCCCATTATTCCCTATTCATTTATCGCCAAACCTTTCAGTCAGGTAATCAGATACTCGTCTGGTAGTGTGCGGTAGAGCAAGATCATGTTGAAACCAGATGTTGTTATAGTTAGCCAAAGGTAGATCATTCAAATAGTCTTCGAAAATCGACATCAAAAACTGGTGATAGGTTTCTCCATCCAGTATTCCGTCAAATAAATGAGGACCCAAAATTCTATCTTAAATCAGCACATTATTGTGCAACATTAGCAACAATGAAATAAGTGAAAATGTTGTTACCAGATTCAAAAATAAATAGTCTAATCCGCGCAAGGGGTGATTTTACCGCCCCCTAGCAGCAAAACTTTTATTATTTTGGGTTGGAGCAATAGTAACATTGGTTGAGAATTCCATGGATACCAAAAATTCAAAAAATCCACCGAGGCCCAAATTCCATAAGGAGTTTGCGGGGTCCTTTGTGTGGTGGTTAGAGTGAAAAGGTATTATTATCAGTGTTGGTGGGTTTTCTGTATACGAAAAATTCTAGGGTGTCTAATTTCTGGATCATTAAATCAAGAAAGGGTAATTTATTGTCAGATTCTATTTTCATCGTAAATTTGGATTCTTGGATTGAAAGAGTTTAAAAAAATTAAGAAATATTCTAGGTCGTCGAAAGAACCTTTCAATTCTTTGTCTGCTCATTTTGGTAAATATTTTAAATAAACTCCAAAACTACGCTTTCTTAAAAAGAGTATATTAATCAATCCCTATCTTCCGCATATACTGTTGTCCAGTTGGCCATCGGCCTTTCGGGCCTCCCTCGAATTCGGGCGTTAGCATTTACAAATTGTCGTGAGAAGACAAATACAATTTATTACGTGATGTTCCGTTGTTTTATACGACTTGTTCCTAGGACAATGTTTGAGTTAAAAGTTCCACGATAAAAAGTCGACTTAATGTATGAGGAGGATTTTTCATATTTCTCCCAGAGCGGTCCGTTTGACTCTAAAACAAAACCTGCGGCTACGGTGAAGAATGTTTTTCCCGGCAAGTTCGGCTGAAGTTGTTGGAGCTGCGGGATATTTTGGTCGAAAGTGATTCGCTTTGTTAAAGAACCGAAGTAGGCTGGTTCCTCGATTATTTCAGAAAATGTTTTGAAAATCAGCACGAATCGAGTGAAATGTTTAATCGACTCAAACCATAAAATTATAACAAACACTAGAACGCCAAACACGCTGTCCGATATTCAGTTAAATCACCCGTCATAGGGAATTAACACCAACCTTTGCGCTTGCGCATAAATTTTTTTCTGGTCACGGCGTTACCAAGTTTTTATTTTGTTTTTCGTTTGTTCCAAATCAAGTACAGAATATCATCTGTGGTTAGTGCAGTTAATTGTGGGAAATCCGGTAAACTTGGCAACTCCGCTCTAAAATCCTATCGTGACGTATTAAGCGAAGAAATAGAACAGTGTTGGCTTTTGGTATTTAGGTTTTAGCAGTTATTGACACCTAGCTTGTTTTAGTGTTTTGTAATTGATGGAAACAATAACAAGAATTTATACCCGATTTAGATTTTTCAATATCGCAATGTCGCAAACTGAGAAAATTAGAGGTGAACTGAAGAGAAAAACACTAACAAAATTGATTTTTCCATCGATAGATTTTGAAACAAAATACCACAATTTCCGTTTGATAGAAAGAAGAATGTAACATAACAAAATCAAATGTGTTGAGTATCATTATAGTCCTTTCTCCTCCAATCCTACCATTTTTCCCCATTCAAAATAAAGTGAGATAAATATCCTGTAACATTTGACAATTTGAATTTTTATCTTTTTATATTTAATTCTCCCAACATTCGATAATCTACTTCTTATTACAGAAGATGCCATTTGAATTTAATGCGATTCAACAACATTTACAATGATAAATTAGAACCTCTGATCAAATGCAAAAATGTAGTTTTTCACCCGAGGAACTATATTTGACAGATTTTCTCTAAATTTTATCTTCCAATCCTGGATATTTCTGTTCATCAACAAAATTTTTGTATATGCCTACAAAATTAGAAATCTCTTACATACAATTACATATTTCATGGGCTTTTATCAGAATAACGGAAACTCTGCAATTTCAACATTTTCGACGTTTTAGTAAGTATTTCTTCTTATATCTGAACTTGAACTTATCATTTAATTTGGGAATCAGCATGATATTTCACGTTTATAGTGCCAATTTCTGATGGATCTGCTGATTTCGTATTTTTAATGATTTTTAGGGTTCCACCCGTTACAACTTTCTTTGAGAATTATTTTCCTCTTCGAACAATTTGAAATTTTCAGAATACACTAATTCGACCACAGATTTGCTCTATTTCTAACCGTTCTCGAATTGAATAGTTCAAATTGAGTTGAAAGAGTTTTTCCAGCCAAACATTTTTTTTCAGATTTTCGGATTCAGTTTCCTAAAAACAATCTTTTTTATATAAGCAAACCAACTTTCATATCTATTCCGATATAATTGATAATTTTATAGAACCTCTGCTTTTTCAAAATTTCCAACACTTTTCCTTTTGCTGCTAAACTGAGTTATAACTGAGCAATATACGAATCATATATTTTTGGAATCAGTGTGAAATTTCACGTGTATAGTGCGAATTTCAAAAATATCTGCTAATTTAGTATTTTTAGTGATTTTTAGAAGGCTACCCCTTACAACTTCTTTCCAGTAATTTTTTTTTTCGATTAACTTGAAATTTTCAGAAAATACTAATTCGACCACTCTGAATCGATTGTCGTTTGCAGAATTGCTCTATCTCTAACTGTTCTCGAATTGAATACTTCAAATTGAGTTGAAAGATTTTGTCCAGCCAAACATTGAGTTGAAAGATTTTGTCCAGCCAAACATTGTTTTTCAGATTTTCGGATTCAGTTTCCTAAAAACAATCTTTTTAATATAAGCAAACCAACTTTCATATCTATTCCGATATAATTGATAATTTTATAGAACCTCTGCTTTTTCAAAATTTTCAACATTTTTCAATTTGCTGCTAAACTGAGTTATAACTGAGCAATATTCGAATCGGTGACCGGAAATAAGCGCAAAAGAAAAAAGCGCACAGACATATAAGCGCACATGAAATAACCGCACTCGGAAAAATGCGCACATCGTAAAAAGCGCACTTGGAAAAAACCGCACGTAGATTAATGCGCACATTGAAAAATGCGCACATGCAAGGGCGATATAAGCAAAGTTAAGAAGGTATTATATAATATATGAAAATAAATTAATTTATATAATTGTTCGGTAAAGACATTTGCTAAATGGTGTAGTAAGCTGTCGGATAGTCATTAACACTTTCATTACTATCATTGTTAATTTTGGTAAATTTAAATATTTAAATAGTTAATCCTAGTTTGGGTCAAATTAGGGTCATTAGTCCTTTTATTACGACCATTTTGGTACCTAATTGCCATTTCTAGAAAATTATTATTCATTATAATATTACTTAAGGATTAACAAGGTATTAATCCTTTTTTCACTGTCATTGTTGGACTATAAATTGGCCACACCTATAAGTTTTATTTAGTTTACCCTAAATTTCAAGCAAGACAAGTCTACATTTTTTTTTCTGAATAATCGAAATGGAGTTTTCAACCAGTCAGAAAGGCAAGCAAATTCTGAGTTATAAGAGGTTTGAATATCTACGTTCTCGCACAACAAATGGAATAGATACTTGGAGGTGCCGCACGAATCGATCCACAAAGTGCCATTCTTTATTGAAAACGATGAATGAAGACATCGTACAAGAGCCAACCAGTCACTGTCATGACTCCTGTCCCCAGAAAGCAGAAGCAAATATCTTCATAAGTCGAATGCGACAAGCTATGGTAGCTGTTGATGCCACTCCTCGAAATGTCATTGCAGCCATTTTATCAGGAGTGAGCAATGATGTACTGGCTTATATTCCGAAGCAATCGTCTCTTGTCAGGACTCTTCGAAACCACCAAACAGAGAATCACTTGCCGAATCCATCGACGATCAATTTTTTGATTCCTGAGATATATTCTGACTTGGTGTTACACGACTCAGGCATAGAAAATCCTGAAAGAATTCTAATATTGGGTGATCGAGAGTTATTGTGTCAGCTGGACCAACCCACTCTATTCGGTGACGGAACATTTGATAAAGCACCTACAATATTTTATCAGCTTTATACTTGGCATGCCAAAGTGGGAAATTCGTATCCACCATGCGTGTACATATTGCTACAAAAGAAAAATGAAGAGACATACATGGAGATGTTTCGAATTTTAAAAGACTTAGTTCCAAACATGTCGCCCCAGAAGATACTTGTAGATTTCGAGAGAGCCTGCATGAATGCTGCAAGAGGATCTTTTCCAGAAGCAGAAATAAAGGGTTGCTATTTCCATTTATGCCAAAGCCTCATAAGGAAAATTAATGCAGTTGGTTTGAAATCAGACTTCCAATCTAACGTCAACACAAAATTAATGCTAAAATCACTTGCTGCATTATCTTTCGTTCCGTTAGAAGACGTAAGAACTAATTTTAACAGGCTAGCAGAAACTTTTCCTAATGAAGAAAAAATTAACGATGTCCTTACATATTTTTTCTCCACATATGTAGAAGGTGCTGCTGGAAGAAGTCCTCTATTCCCTCCAAGGACATGGAACCATTACGACGCCGCTCTCGACGAATCGCCAAGAACTATTAATTGTCGCGAAGGGTTTCACAATGCCTTAAATTCGCTATTTCATTATAGTCATCCGAGCATATGGATGCTTTTCGACGGGGTACGTAGGGATTTAGCATGCCATAAACTCACTCTAGTGAACTCTCGAACTAACAGACTGGAGCCTTCCAAAAGAAAATACAGAGAACTATATGCGCTTGTTGCTAGCTCTGTAGACAAATATAATGAGACTGAGGACAAACTATCTTATTTGAGAAGAATAGCTAATTTACAATAGTTTACTGTTAATTACATTATTTAGTTATATTTTATTAGAAGTAATAAGACATGTTTAGAAGTCTATTTTGTTTATTTGTTTAAATTCTACACAAACAACTGCAGTTTTTTATATACACAGGGACAGGGTGTCCGAAAAGTCTTAGTACGGGCTTATTTCTCCGAAGTTAGGTAGAGAAACTATTGCGTGTGCGCATTTTTCAATGTGCGCATTAATGTACGTGCGGTTTTTTCCAAGTGCGCTTTTTACGATGTGTGCATTTTTCCGAGTGCGGTTATTTCATGTGCGCTTATATGTCTGTGCGCTTTTTTCCGTGCGCTTATTTCCCGTGCGCTCCTTTCCTGTGCGCTTTTTTCCGGGAACAATACGAATCATATATTTTTGGAATCAGTGTGAAATTTCACGTGTATAGTGCGAATTTCAAAAATATCTGCTAATTTAGTATTTTTAGTGATTTTAAGAAGGCTACCCCTTACAACTTCTTTCCAGTAATTTTTTTTCGATTAACTTGAAATTTTCAGAAAATACTAAATCTACCACTCTAAATCGATTGGGGTTCGCAGAATTGCTCTATCTCTAACCGTTCTCGAATTGAATAGTTCAAATCGAGTAGAAAGGGTTTTTTTCTGGCAAAATATTTTTATTTCAGATTTTCGGATTCAGTTTCCTGAAAACCAATCTTTTTATTAGGTGCATACTAACTTGCATATCGATTCCGATACAATTGAAATTTCATAGGATTTTTACAGAACCGCAATTTCAAAATTTTCGACATTTTATTCCCTTCTACGGCTCAATTTTATAACTGAGCATATACAAATCATAGGCTTTTCACAGAACCTCTGCAATTTCAAAATTTTCGATATTTTATTCCCTTTTTGGGCTAAATTTTATAATTGTGCATATGCAAATAAATCATTCCGATTTGACCAAACTGATACTGGTTCAAAAAACATGGTTGTGTTATTAACATTTGACGTTGAAGTAATTTTTGCATCAATTATTGTTGAGAAATAATCTCTAAATGTTCCACGATTTCTTCTTCGCTACTGATTGATTGTTTTCTCATTATGATCAAGAATTTTTTTTTTTTTTTCATAATTTTTTTGTGGTTGTTTAATGAAATTCCAAGGAGTTTTTTTTGCCTTGTTACTTTGATATTGAAATGATTTGCTGTTTCCTGGCGTACTTCATTTCCGACTCCCTTCTTGACCAACTTATAAGCAGTGTTGCCAGTTTCGGAGATAGTTCAAGTGCAGATCATCAATTTTTCTTTTTAATGAGGCGGAAATTTTTGTTGGTAGGTTTTATTTCTCTAAGATTTAGAGAAGGCTTTATCAAAACACCAATGAAAATGTCCCCAAAAAACACCAAAAGATTCGTTTATGTTGTTAAAAGTGGTGGTGAAGTTTTTAAGGAATCCCATGTCTATAGTTAGAAGTTTTTTTAACTTAGCTATTGATAGATCGTTAATTTTTCTAAGTTTATTGATATCATAATATTTTTTATGTTTGTACGGCCTTGTTTTATTTCACTTTCCCAAATAAGAGTTTGTGAATGATGATTGGATAAGCCATGATCAAAGTTTCTCAAGATTATGTTATCTCTAACAGTAATAACTTCTAGTGAGGTATCAAGAGTAGTCAACAGTTTTGCATCCATTTGATGCAGTTGATTGTTTGTTTGAACTTCAAGAGAACTTTTTTCACATATCCCGGGCGATTTCATTTCAATCGTTCATCCCTTGGCGCAATAAGGCCATTTGCACCGAGTAATTCCCATTCGCTCTCTGCATTTTCGGTGTATTTATTGTCGTCGACCGAATACGATCTCTCAAACGGCCAACAATGCCAATCCAGCATTCAGAAGTGGGATCGCAGACAAGAAAAGTAGTGAGTTCCAGACGAGCTTGACAGGGGATCTCGATGGGGCGTCGATGGCGCGTCAGGACGCTCACTAGGGCGTAGCGCGGTGCTGGCAATTCACAAAAATGGCAGACGTTCAATTCGTTGATTTTTGCATTTGCCAGGAATATAATAGACCCAAGCTATATAGGTTTTCCCCCACAAAATAAAATACGCAAATGGCCTATACTAATTTTTATAAAATAGTTCGTTAATGAAAACCCCAGTTTTCGCCCCAGCAAAATCGCTTTGTGGAATTTTTTAAACATGCAATAGTGAAAAAAATTACAACTTTTTTGGTTTTTTGGAAATAACTCAAAAATTATTCAAGGAATGGTTTCACAGTCGATGACACTTTTGTAGAGATTCATAAAACCTACAAAATGGTTCTTCATACGACCGGATCGGTGCATTTTCCACTGAGAAAATCCGGAAAAACCTCGAAAAAGAGACCATTTTTCAAAACTATAATTTTTATAAACCTGAAGCTGGACGATCAATATTGCGGAAACGGATAGATAATAACATGTGGTTCAACTGTGCGCAATATGGTTTCTGTCCGATGTGTAGTTTTTGCACAGTCGCGTTATGAACAATAATAATAATATTTATTTTTCCAACAAGACATATAAAATGTATAGGAATAGTCAATATATAATGCAAGAGCAATTAGACAGAGCACAGACAATAACAATAAAAAATAATAATAAAAGTATACATTAGTCCACACATAAATACATTTATACATATACACCTAACTATTAAAATATTCTTCCAATGAATAGAAACATTTTTCAATCAGGAATCGTTTCAGGGAGCTACTGAATTTTTTTAAATATTTGGCTTCTTTTATACTTTCAGGTAAATTATTGAAAATAGACACACCCATAATTGTAGGTGCATTGTCAGAGATCTTATATTTTCTAAACGGAATGTGGTATTTATTTCTTTGGCGAGTATTTACGGAGTGAAAGTCTCCCGTCAAAACAAATTTTTGTCTATTTTTAAATATAAAGATAGACAATTCATAGATATAAACAGACATGAGGGTCAGAATTCTGAAATGTTTAAAAAGGTCCCTGCAAGAATGTGTACAAGGAACTGCAGCTATTATTCTCACTATTCTTTTTTGTACCGAAAAAACATTCTTTGCCAAAGTGGAATTACCCCACAAACATATTCCATACCTGATTCGTGTCACTACCTGTGCATGGTATAGGGATACTAGCTGAGGTATTTCAAGTATATGTTTGAGATTTCTGAACAAGAAACATATAGAATTGAATCTTTTTAATAAGTTTGTACAGTGACCTTTCCAACTCATATTTTCATCAATAAAAGACCAAGAAAATCTGTATTATCTATGGACACATCTACATTCATCTCAATTCTGAGTGGATCGCACTTTCTTTGATGGTTATGAAATCTTAAAATTTGGGTTTTCTGAACGTTCAAATTCAGATAATTGGTACTACACCAGTCCTGCATAAGTTCTAGAGCTTTTTCTGTTTCTTCAATCATACGAATTTCATTTTTATGTGATATTATCAATGACGTGTCGTCTGCATACATTGTTACATGAACACGTTTCAAGAATTTATCCAGATCGTTGGAGTACAGTATGAATAAAATAGGTCCTAGGCTTGATCCTTGTGGGACACCAATATCAACGGGTTTACTCAACGAATTGACGAAACCAACACTTTCAGATTGGATATTTGGAACACAAACATACTGCTGACGGTGTATCAAGAAAGAAGAAATCCAATCCGATGTTACATCTCGTAATCCATAATAATACAATTTCGATTTTAACTGATTATGATTGACACAGTCGAATGCCTTGCTGAGATCACAAAAGATCCCAGCAGGGCACTCGCCTGTCTCCATGAGCTCTATGACCTCAAAGAAAGCGATAATGGCCGTATTAGTGGAACGACTGGCTAGAAACCCATGTTGATTTTCCGTGAAAATATTGCATTTATACAAAAATGCCAAGAGACGGTTGAGAAATGAGTACTCAAAAAATTTTGAGAAATTTGATGTTACAGTGATTGGACGATAGTTATTCATAGCTGTTGTAGATCCCTTTTTGGAATATCGTTTGCCCAGCTTCAGATTTATAAAAATTATGAATTTATGAAATATTGTCTCTTTTTCGAGGTTTTCCCGGATTTTCTCAGTGAAAAATGCACCGATGTGGTCGTATAAAAAATCGTTTTGTAGGTTTCATAATTCTCTACAAAAGTTCCATTGACTGTAAAACGATTCCTTCAATACTTTTTGAGATATTTGCAAATCACAAAAATGTTGTAATTTTTTTCACTATTCCTTGTTTACAAAATTCCACAAAGCTATTTTGCTGGGGCGAATCCCAGTGTTTTCATTTACAAGCTAGCTTATAAAAAGTAGTATCGGCTTTTTACGTCTTTTTTCTTGTATGAAAAGAGCCTCTTACTTTTATCTGCACGTTTTCAAGTAAAATAGACTTTCCATTTTGCAAACTATTTTGATACATTTATTATTCATCAAGTCGCCTATGGCGTTTTGACAAGTTGTATCATTATTTATTTATGGTTGTGACAGTAGACAACAAGCCCAGGCAAATTTTCAGGGGGTGACTTTATACACCATATATAATGTTGAAGTACTGGTCGAGAAACAAACCTTAGGCACTATGCCGTTAATTTTCCGCGGTACAAGTGAGTGCACAGGTGAGTTGCAATGTCTCAAAAAAAGCAGTACCGGAAGTCAGATTTTTTTTTTAATCGGCGATTCTACCCCCCCCCCCCCCAATTAATCGAATACTATAATACCTCTCCGTCAGAAAATGGTCGTACATGGGGTCAGAAATCGCGAATCAAAACCCGATTTTTACCCCTTGTGGGGGTGGCCATTTTATACAACCTAAAATTTAGCTGTTTCAATGCTATATCCTTCAAAAATAACATATTTCACTATGCCGTCAATTTTATATGGTACAACATATATACAGGGTGTAATCTAACCTCTTGCACTACCGTGAAGGAGGGGTGTATAAGTCATGTTAGGACGAATTGCCGGTCTGAAAAATGCGAGAAGAATGTTTGAGAATTTTAAAATTTTATGAAATATGGGTCTCTCTCTCTCTAGACCTCTGTAATCGTAATCTTAATTCGGTTCGAAAATCAGTGTCTTTCCATCACCTACAATTTCTCCCACATTTCACAAAATAATAAAACTCCCAACAATTTTTTCGTTCTAATATGCCTTTATAATATGCCTTTATAATATGCCTTTATACACCCATCCTTCACGGGAGTGCAAGAGGTTAGATTACACCCTGTATAATTTTATATTGTATTAATATTTTAGATCTGGAGGAAGCTAATGAAATGGATTCTGCAAGTGATTCAGAAATAGACAGCGAGAATTCTGATGAAGAATCATGAATATTATATTATAGTTTATTCCATGTTTTCAATTTTTTTATGTATTTATTATGATTTTTCAATAAAAATACCATTAACATTGACTTTATGAAAGACTAATTTTATGCAAATTAATAATAGTTATTTATCTATAACCTTTCATATAATTTAAATAATTTATACATTGTTGTTCAAATCCTTAATCACTTATTTTATAAAAATTAAAATTTTCTATAAAAATTTAAATTTATACTGCTTTTTTGATGATGAATCACATATCTGTGCATGAAAGTTCGCTATTCGATTTTTGGACCGAAAACGAATATTCCCAAAATTATCGTTAAAATTTTGAAATTCTCATATTACGTAAAGTTTCCGTTCAATGTTGACGGCACCAAATTTTTTAATTACTATTTAATATGGTCAATATTATATTGTTGATGCCTTTTTGTAATTTTTAACCACAATTATGACCAAAATGGTAGATAAAGTGAGACAAAAGTAGCAAGAGATTTCTCGTCAAATGCATAAAATATAACAAGGTAAAATTGACGGCACCGATTTTGCTATACACAATAATATTCCAAAATTTTTAAATATTTGATTTTTATATTTATTCTGTATTTTAATTGGGTACCATGAATTATTGACGGCATAATTATAAAACCATAATAATTAGTTTCAACTTCTACTAAGAAAAAATATAAGCCGTCCTGAAATAAATGACATTATAAGAAAACATTGATTTATTACTATAAAATGTGAGTAATATTTTATTTATTTTTGCGTGAACCATAATTTTTTGACGGCACAATGTTTAGAACACTCAATAAATATTAACTGAAAGTTAGAAATCGGTGCCGATTTCATTAAAAATTTCTTACTTCCGGTACCGCTATTTTTTGGCGGAACTGGGTTTTGCATTCTTTTTTCATTGCCTCTTCAACGAGAATAGTGTCGTCATGTATAATGTAATCAAAAAGTACCACCTTTTCTACGACATTTCAACTCACCTGTGCATTCACCTGTACTGCGGAAAATTGACGGCATAGTGCCTAAAGCTCGGCCTAAAGTTTGTTTCTCGACCAGTACTTCAACATTATACAGGGTGTTATTTAAGTACTTGGCCAAACTTGAAGGGGTGATTCTTTGAGTGATTCTAAGACGAAAAGTTCATATAAACATAGGTCCGGTAATGCTTCGTTTTCAAGATACAGGGTGTCAAATTTTTTAAAAGAAATCGTTTTTGTCGTAAATATCTTAATAACCCTTCAACCGATTTTATTGAAATTTGGCAGTGTTATTGAAGGTCGTAAAGGGCGAATTTAACCCTAACTATATCAAATTTATCATGTCCAGTGGCGTCCCGGAAGGCACAGTAACCAATATTTTTGACAGAAAACATGTGCGCCACTGATTTTTTTGCAATTTTTGTATTTGTTTCACATTGAGCTGAAATTACAACTTTTTTATATTTAAATTTTTTTTCGTATCTTGCTTTGTTTTTGCACGTCCCTGGCACAACACAATAAAAAATTGTTTTTATAGGGTTTTTAATGATTACAGGTGAATCTGTTATGCTTAAAAATTGTTTGTTTCATTTGGCCAGTGCGTGCATAGTGGTAACGCCGGAAATGCCAAAGCAACATCAAACAAGAAACACCCTTTATTAAAACCACACTGAAACAAAAATGGTACCTAGACAATTTGTTTCTGTAAGAATACATTCAATAATAACTAACACAAAACTTACAATAGTTGCTCAAAATGTCCTCCTTCAACTTCAATGCAAGCATTAACTCGTCTTAACATCGATTCCCGAACACGTTGAAATATTTCCGGCGTATGTCTTATGTGATCACATGAATCCCGTATTCGTTGGATTAATTCTTCTTCAGTGTTGACTGGAGTTTTATAAACGAGGGACTTTAAATGTCCCCAAAGGAAAAAATTCAAGGGATTTAAATCCGGTGACCTGGGCGGCCATGACTGTGGACCTGCGCGACCGATCCAGTGTTCTCCATAGGTTTCATCCAGAAATTGACGTGCTACTATGCTGAAGTGAGGTGGAGCCCCATCGTGCATGAACCACATTGCTCCTCTTACTGCCAGTGGGACATTTTCTAGTAGTACAGGTAATACAAATTCCAAAAAATGACGATACTCTTGACCATTTAATCTCGGGGGTAAAAAATGAGGTTCAATGAGATAATCGCCAACAATACCAACCCAGACATTCACGGAAAACTGCTGTTGATAATTATTTTCTATAACCGCACGGGGATTTTCTTCTGCCCAGATATGGTTGTTATGAAAGTTCATAATTGAATTGTGGGAAAAACACGCTTCATCGGTAAATAATATAATGGATAAAAATGTCGGAGATGCAACCTGTTGTTGCAAAAGCCACGTAGTATAAACAACTCGCTTGGGAAAATCGGCAGGAAATAACGCTTGAACACGCTGTATGTGGTAAGGATACAGTTGGTACTCTTTTAAAATCTTCCATACAGTAAAGTGAGAAATGTTTAATTGTTGTGCAATTTTGCGTGTGCTTGTATCGGGGCATCGCTCAACTTCACGTAAAACTTCTTCCTCCATCGCCACTGTTCTTACCGTTGCAGGTCTCCCAATAAGAGCAGCCGACCTTTGAAAGGTGCCTGATTCGCACAGCCTTTCATGTATTCTCACAAATGTTTGCCTATTTGGAACATTTCGATGAGGATATCTTTCTTGATGCATCTAGCCGCTCTGGAATTGACTTGGGCCATTCCATAGACAAAATGCCATTTTCAGATATCAGTAACAAATTTTATATCTCAAAACTCTTGAACACTTCAAATAATTACTATCAAATAATTACGTATGTACCGTTTCAATTTGTGACAGTTATGAAGTTAAATTTGTTTGAACATTTGTTGTTCCTTCCATGGCCCCCTTACTTTAGTTTCAAAACACTGCAGTAATACATAACAACATTATTTGTTTCTTCGAAAACAGGTAATATGAGCGAAAAAAATTAAAAGATGACTTCATGTAATATTAATTGTTTAATCATAAATAAAAATGTCTTTATTGCATGTCCATGGACAACAATGAGCCCATTTTGCAGCACGAGCCGAAGCCAAGAGCCGAAGGCAAGTGCTGCAATTCATACATAATTTTTTTTTTTTTTTCATTGCATTAATTTTGATAGAAAATTCTAAGACTAGAATAGAGTATTGATATGAAAAAATATTAGTAAGACCCCAGTTTTTGATGGTTTAATAGTTGAAATGTTTTATTGTGTTGTCACAGGGATGTGCAATGAAGTGATTTTTATGTTTTTTTTCAAAAACAAAGCAAGATACGAAAAAAATTCTAGATATAAAAAAGTTGTAATTTCAGTTGCTCAATGTGAAACAAATACAAAAATTGCAAAAAAATCAGTGGCGCACATGTTTTCTGTCAAAAATATTGGTCACAGTGCCTTCCGGGACGCCACTGGACATGATAATTTTGATATAGTTAGGGTTAAATTCGCCCTTTACAACCTTCAACGACACTGCCAAATTTCAATAAAATCGGTTGAAGGGTTATTAAGATATTTACGACAAAAACGATTTCTTTTAAAAATTTTGACACCCTGTATCTTGAAAACGAAGCATTACCGAACCTTTGTTTATATGAACTTTTCGTCTTAGAATCACTCAAAGAATCGTCCCTTTAAGTTTGACCACGTACTTAAATAACACCCTGTATATGACTCGTGGTGTATAAAATCATCCTCTGAAAATTTGCCTGTGGTCTATAGCGGTAGTTTGTGATCTTGTTATCATCATTCTGTTTTGAATTTTTCGTGAGTTTCTCAATTAATTAAGTTTTTTTTTCAGGTTAGTTGAAATGATGAAAGAATTTGTGACTGAGGTGACTTCCTAATTTGGGACCAATTTCGAAATTCAACAATTTCAATCATAATATTCATCTGAAAGATTGTTGGTGAGTATTTACTATTAAGTAATGTCAATTATTACACCGAATGGCAATTATTATCAAGTATTTAGTGCAGCCGGAGGAAAATTTGCCCTTTCGGAAAACTTCCTATTAATATAATACGGATACGGAAGTCTGCTAAAACGTTTGCCCTTTTTGATGTCAGAACTCGTATATTTTAACCACCCCGAGGAAGTGGAAGTAGAAGGTTCAACAATCCTTTGATCTGGATCTATTCATTAGTTATCTATATTTTGGAACAAGAATAAGTAAGTCTAACAATAGGAAAGATGGGAGGAATTCCAGGACCTGTATTGAAGTTGTTTAGATGAATTATCTTAGATTATTGAGATGTGAATGTGATCTGAAGATGAATCAAGTAGGGTCGGATTTGGTTGTTACATAAAGTTGAAGATTGATTAGTATACACAGAAGAAAAGTGCTCAGCAAGGATATTGGCGATGTCATTGGAAAAAAATTACTCGTTATCACAATTTGGGTTTTTCGGTTCTCAAAATGAAAATTTTTCGTTCATGAAATCAGCAGTATTTAGGGCCGGTTGTTCAGTCCATGGTTAAATCCAAAGATTTATCAAACTTGGTTTGGAGTCGAATCCTAGATTACCGTCAGATGTGCTGTTCAGTAGAAATTCGACCATGGATAATGAAAACCAAGATTTTGCAGTTCATCTGAACTATTTCATGAAAAGTCAAAGTAGAAGTCAAAATATACTTTAATGTCAGAAGTTTTTCGACTTATCGACAAAGCTTTTCAAGCATGAATAAAAATGTAAATTGAAATATTTATGTATTATAGACTATAATATGGTGATGGTCTCCCCGATCTGAACATAAGTGCAGACGAAGGAGAGAACCACCACCAAATGCACTCCGGGGCTACTTAACAATTGGAAGGTGGCGAATTTTCTATTCCAACTGCAGAAAAAAACCAGAAAACCCTACAGTAACATCCGAGGATACGAGGTGACACTGATACGAGAACGAGCGCATGTACCTCAATGAGAATGAAAATTCAACACTTACGCTCATGATCTCATCAGTGAAGAAGATTTTACTAATTCATGTCAAATATAACCAAATACTTTCCACTCGTAGATCCTTACTTTCCTGTGGTTTTTTGGAAAGCTTGGTAGAAAACGGAATCATTGAAGGCGCCTTAAACAATAAAATAGATTCAAATTCGTGAGCAAACCATCTTATGTGATGGATCTATTAAGGTAGATGTACCTAATAATTCGTTAAAGATAGATATGTAAATATGTCCTAGATGGTTCCCACGAAAAGGAAAATCCTGTAATGGAATGTGCCATTGTAATCTTTGGTGTATGTAATGTCTACCAGAAAAAATATTTTCAGTAATGGAATCATCACAAAAATACCTAATACTATCAAATTACATAATTCACTTACCAATTAGTTTTATTAGCGATTTCATGGGAAACCATTTGACAATAATCCTCACACTATATTTTGATAATCTAAACCTTAATACAAATTCTTCATATGACTATTTCTCGAAATAATTTTCACGTAATCTATAAATACGAGGTGCCCTAATAGGAGCTAGGATATTCATCAGTTCAATAATATCCCAATCAGTTATGTTATATCAAAAGCATTTTTGTGAAAGTGATTTCCGATTATTTTTCCATACTATTTCATATTGCAGTTCTAATGTTATGTTAGTCAGTTATGTCGAATTGAGTGCCTAATCCATCGATTTTGATGGTTTAGCGAAACCTGGAATCAAACCAGGATTAAAGTTCTAACTATGCACTGAATAACTCGATAAACCAAGATTAACATAAAACTGCAGATTATCTCTGACTGAACAACCGGCCCTTGAAACACATAGCTTCTACGATGGTAGCAAAAATACTATGCTTCTAGGACGTTCTTCCAAAATATTTTTCATTGTTTATGGTGATATCAAAAACTACTTCCTCTCGAATAAACCAAAGTTTGGACTACGAAACAGTTTCAGTTAGAACTTGTTCACTCGAAACTATAAAAAAGTATAACAATCATTTTGAGATGGAATTGAACTCAACAAAAAAAACAATCGTATAAACAAAAATTATTCAAATTAGTGAGCTTACGTAATATTCAGTTGTAACCGAAGTAATCTTTGTAATCTCTATTTTGAAATGGTGTAAAAAATCATCCTGTTATGGAAAGAACATGGTCAACAATAGGAGAAAATTAAAAAAATAGTTATTTATGTACAAAGGACGAAAAATTGTCTATTATAGTCGAGCCTGCAAATTGATAGCCGAGGCGCAGCCGAGGTTAGCAAGCAGGCGAGACAGTACACAGTTTTTCGCCGAGGTGCATATTACATTTTTTCGTCGACCTCTACATACCTTTATGAAAGTAAGTACTCGCATGTTTGCTGGCCTCAGCTACGTCCAACTCTTCGAACTGCAGACTCGATCATAATTTTAATGAATATAAACAAAATGTATTTGAAGTGTAACAACTCTCTATTTCAATTATACTACAAAACTAAATCAATCTCGAAGATGAATATTGAACGTACAGTTTGTGCAATTATTGATATTAATTCCTGCTGTCGAAGAAGATGCAAGAGACAAGTTTTGATTTTGGGTACTTGTTGATGCAACTTCAGATGCAGGTGCTCCAACAGCACCATTTCCAAAACTTCAGTTATTGTCACAGGGGCCTATGTATTAATTAAAACGTGGATTTACGAAAATGAGTCAATCGCCGCTCTCGTACCGTGCCGTATCATAGTGACCACAGCGGACGAAAAGAGTTTGCGGACGAAAAGTGTTTGCGGACGAAAAGTACTTGCCTTCAAAAATAGTCGATTTTTCGTCCGGAAATTAGTACGTAAAATGTCATTTTTTGCAGAGGTCGACGAAAAAACAATCTTTTAATATCGATTTTTAAGTGAATGTCACTATTTCTTCATTATTCATCTAAATGAAGTATTGAAAGTGATGCCAAACCGAAAACCGATGAAATATTCAATGAGGGTACAGATTTTGTATCTTCCAACTTTTTTCTTTCTTCTATCGACTTGAGATTTTTAGAATATACCAATTATACCTATTTGTAGATATTCGGACTCAATTTCGCAAAATATTTTTTTGTTTGATCATGGTTATCAAATTTCAACTCGATTCTGATTCGATTTAAGATTTTATAGGCTCTTTAGGGAACCTCTGCGATTTCGAATATTCGACTTTTTTTCTCGGATATCTCCGTACTACTCAGAATATTAAAACTTTCTAAATGGCATATTGTTGGGCACATAAATGCGCTACTTTTCTCTAATTCAATCGACCGTATCTCTTACCGTTTCCGATATCCCCATGCTGTTCATTCTTATCTTGGACACACTGTATTCACACCAAATTTCAAGTCTATTCCGATTCAGTCGAATATTTCGTAGGTTTCTGGGTTGTCCAAAAAACCAGAATTAATTTAAATTTTTTATGGTGATATCAAAAACTACTCCCTCTCGGTTACAGTAAAGTTTGGGCTACTTCCAAACAGCTTCACTTAGAACTAAGTAGTTCACTTTGAAACTATAAAAAGTGCAACAATTATTTTTAGCTGGAATTAGACCAAAAAATCATTCATGAACAAAAATTATTCAAATTACGAATCTGACATAACATTCTGTTGAAACCGAAGTAATATTTCGGGAGATTTGTAGAATGTTATGATTAATTTCAGTGTACCTAATTGAAAATCGACAAATATCTACCTTCCTCATATCCTCTACCTTGTAGCGTTATTGAAGAGAAGGGTATTTCAAAGTTGTCAGAATTATTCGTATTATGTTTGTCACTCTCTAGAAACTTCTCGGAGTTTGTCTGGGTCCCTAATTAATTCCCTGGTCAATAGCGCTCCACGAAGGGGAAAACTATCACAAATATTTCTTGAACTGAAACTAGTCTGCTCAATCAACTCCCATAAAGTGGTTGTACACGGACCTTTTGATCTTGAAAGTTTTATGTTTGGGGTGTGTTTAGAGGTGTTTGGTGATGTGTGTTTGTATGAATTTGTACAACACTTGTACAAACACCTTGACAGTAAGAAATTAGTTCGACTTCACCAAAGCATTTGACTGTCTGAATCTATGTTTTGTTGAAACGAAATTTCATAGTTCATACTTGCTTGTAAAATTATTCTTGAATTGTGCCACACTCATTCAAAAGACTCTGAAGTTGATCTAGGAGTTCCTCAGGGTTCAGTGGTAGGACCTTTTATATACTTGATATTTATTAACGGTTATTAACGTTTTTATGAGCATACTTTTACATGCAGATGATGTGTCATTGGCAACCCACGGCAATACCTTTGAGGATTTCTCATCTAAACTGACCCACCTCTTCGATAAATTCAATGAATAATAATAATAATAATAGTTTATTGGTATAAAAGAATGTGTAAATACAATTTCATTTAGATGACGGCGATAACAATGGTATAGTATAGTATGTATAGTATATTCACTTAATATCAAATTCGCTATATGTTTCATTGATCTTAACGCATTTTTGGCGTTTCTCAAGGTAGCTCTTGAACATTTGGAGGCAGTTATCTCTTATGCCAATATTTTTTAGTATCGATAGTAATTTTTCGTGACTCACGGCATCGAATGCTTTCGCAAAGTCCACGAAGACAGCAAGGCAAGGCTTACTCTCATCTAGGTCTTTGTAGATACTGTTTGTCAGTTCTATTATTGCATCTTCAGTAGTTTTTGAAGCCCAATATGGTAAGAAATATAACACAAGTAGAAATTCCGTGTGTATACAGGGGGTCCCTCCGGGAACTGCATCGATCAATATATAGAAAACCATTGGTGGGCCGAATTTGAAATTTTGGGAGTTCACTCTTGTTGATAAGTGCTATCCGGCTAAAATATTTTGAAGATTGTGGCACTTCTGGTCGTACCGCAAGTGGACCCCAACTTCGTTAATTTAAATGGGACACCCTGTATATTATGAAAGTTTTAGATTTTACGCATGATTCTGAACGTGTTTCATGAATAATATCCTATACCCAAGTCTAACCGTTTTCGAAATATTTCAAATTTTAAGTTGAAAATTGCGCTTGAACATCGAAAAATATATTTTTTTTATTTCTGGACATGATCATTTATTTTCGATTGTGTATCGATTTATTCGTAGGAGAGGACCCAGTTCAGTACAATTTTGATATCAATTCGATTAGAGTTATACAGGGCGTTCACCAGAAAATGATATAAATCCAGTTTAAAAAATTATTGTAAGTCCATTTTTTCAAATGGAAACCCCCCAGTTTTATATTCTCATTCGATTCGGCATCGAAAATGAAGCTAACTTTGAATAAGGTTATCTATGCCTACACTCAACAGTTTTCGAAATATTGGCGAATTAACATGTCTCAGTTCCAGAAAATCTCGTATTCTTGAGTTTACTTATTCTTAGTTTGCCTTGGCGCCCGCAGTTGCGTTGGAAACAATCGACTGCCACGAAATGTCATTGTAATCAATCATGCCGGCTCGTTTGAATTATTCGAATGAAGATTACTTAAATCTATTCATTATTTATGGAGAATGTAATAGGGTTATCTCAAGAACATATATTTTCTATTCGGTATCCGCAGATGCAGAAGCCCTCACGAAACACTGTTAAATGAATTATAGCAAACTTCAAAAACATTCCATCTCTGCCAATACAAAAATGTAGATATAGAATTTCTGAAACAATTCGAATGAAAGAGAACAATTGACGATATTGAGAGGTATACAAAAATCATTTGGTCAGTAAATGTTAGAATTGGCTTCCTTCAACTTCCAAACATTTTTCACATCTCACTAATAATTCTTGATGTGTCGCTTTTCGCATTGAATCAGGTCTGAGATTCACAAATGAATTCCTCACTCGTTGCATACAATCTTCCATGGTAGTCAATTGAGTTTCATAGAATTGATTTTAAATTGTACCCCAAATGAAAAAAGCGAGCACTGATAAATCTGGAGAGCGGGGCGGCCAAAGAAATGGTCAATTGTTGGCTATCCACTGGTCATGAAACAATTCTTGTAAACGAGTATAGAAAAAATGGACTAACAATAATTTTTTCAAGCGGATCTATATCATTTTCTGGTGAACGCCCTGTATAACTCTAATCGAATTGATATCGAAATTCTACTGAACTGGGTCCTCTCCTACGAATAAATCGATACACAATCGAAAATAAATGATCATGTCCAGAAATAAAAAAAATATATTTCGTTCTGCAAACGCAATTTTCAACTTAAAAATTAAAATATTTTGAAAACGGTTAGATTTGGGTAAAGGACATTATACATGAAATATATTCAGAATCATGCGTAAAATCCAAAACCTTGATATTTATGAATGTGATTGAAGGTGATTTTGACGTTTCTTTAGTTGATAACTCGCTCAGATGATGACACCGTGTGTCGAAACAATTGTAAGCACGTTACAAGTATATATTTTTTGTGTAAATTGGAAGATTTTATTTCCTCTTTATTTATCATTCATGATGAATTTACACATATTAAATGCCACCACGATAGAACTTGATATTTATATTTATAATAACGAAGTTGAGGTCCACTTTCGGTACAACCGGAAGTGCCACAATCTTCAAAATATTTTAGCCGGATAGCACTTACCAAGAATAGTGAACTGCCAAATTTTCAAATTTGACCCACCTATGGTTTTTTATGTATTGATCGTTGCAGTTCCTGGAGGGACCAAATCAAATTTTATTGAGTCCGTTTCCTATTCACAAAAACACATTGGACGGGTCATAAAAATATCTTGGATAAAGATGTAAGGGGTATATAAAAGATATAACAGAGTAAAAAGACAATACTGAACATAGACAAGAATTAAATATGTAAACGAATTATGCGGCGCTGAGCGAGGTAAGTTTAAATAATAGAGTTTATATAACTTTCGAACTCTTCTACAGAGTAAAAGCATAAGAAGTTTTTCAATTTGGCATTTGAAAACCTCTGAACATTTCGAGCTCTTCAAAAAATAAGGAAGTTTGTTGATATCGGTGATTCTTTTTTTAAAGATTGTTTTGCTATGTTTATTAATATATTATTTTTATTTCTGGTATTGTGGTCGTGAGTATCACAATGTTTGATAAAATTATTTTTATTGATATAAATGTATGACGTTAGTTTCATGATGTATATGGATGCTGCCGTGAGAATACTATAATTTCTGAAAGTATCTTTGCAGGATGCTCTGTAGAATAGTCCGAAAATACGCCGAATGATTCGTTTTTGCAAAATAAACACACGTTTCATGTCAGAGGCTTGACCCCATACAACAATACTGGTATGATATAGCTGAATATGAAAAGACATATAGTATACATTCAAAAGAGATTCTACGTCAATCATATTTTTCATAGTCGAAATCACAAAGTAGCATTTATTCAGCTTGCTGCATATGCTGTCTCTTTGCTTTTCCTAAGAGAAATTGCTGTCTAACATCGTGCCTAGAAATTTGGTAAATTTGGATAATTCAAATGACCGCCCCTCAAATGAGATGTGTTTGATTGTTGGTGTTCTGTACTTGTTGTAGAACTCAATGCCCACTGTTTTGTTGTGGTTGATAATGAGCATGTTTTTGAAACACCAGTCTTTGAATTATATTAATAGAGTATCGATTTTTTTTGTTAATATTGTTTTAGAAGCATCTGAGATAATTAGGTGTCATCAGCATACATAAGAACTTTTCCTACGCTTATATGATGGGGAAGATCGTTTATGAAAATCAAGAAAATCAAGGGTCCGAGGACGCTCCCCTGAGGAGTACCAATATCATTCTCAAACTCGTCCGAGATGACTTCATCAATTTTGACCCCCTGAATAAATAAATAAATGAGAATATCGCTGTTCTTTCAAAACAAAGCCCAGTCAATGCGGAAATGAAGATATTTGTCTCGGTACAATTTCGAACAAAACTACCGGCATCGTCTCAGCGTCTAATAAAGAACAGCCCTCCGAACTCGCGCCGTACCTAACATCTTCATCGCGCTCCTAACGATTCCCATCGTCGATTTATTTCTTTCAATCAGCGCCCCGGGAAAAAGTCGGACCACGTGGTGATTCGGCTTCGTGATTCTTTATTGAAATCATCAATTTATCAGCGACGCCCCCTCGTCGCGGCGCCGTCCGCGTCCTTATTTATGGGGCCAATCAGTTTTAAGTAACTCGAAAGTTATGGTTGAAAATGAGCCTTGCTAACGAGCTGTCATTATCAGTGAGATCTCTCTTTTCCCGCCTGATCCACCGGGAAATCTCAGAAATAATGTTCACTTAGCCAAAACGGCGTCGACATAATTAGTCGGCAAACGTAATTATGACTGAACGTCGCGAACCTGGATGGAAATGGTGCAGTTCGAGGGAAAAAGTGCGGAAATGTGTGTTCTTAGGTGTACTGCTGGAGGACCGCCCTTGTGGGAACGAGATGAAAAAATGACTTCGTGAGTTGAAAATACCTTTTTTCTGTGACGGGAAAAACGTGCCACTGACAATTTGCTTAGGCATAAATAAAAATAATAATAATAAAGCGTCTTTATTCACTACAAAAAATAAACTAATAATGACAAAAATTGTGAGAAAAAAATCATAGTGAATAGACGGAGTGTCAGCCTGCACTGTTTTTAAACTTAACCCAATAAATAACATGTTATTCTCTAATCGCTCCTCATATCAACTCGATTGCAGTCCACGTGGACAAGATATATTCTGTTTGAAAGTGGTTGACAATGTATTGTGTTAGTAGAATTCTATTGGACTTCCATTGTCAGAAACAAAGAAAATACATTATTTGCATGTATTTGAGTCACAACGTTTCAACAGTCAACATCTACTGTCGTTATCAAGTGTGTGGATGTGACAAGATATCTCGGATTCTTATTATATAGCATGCAACTTATGTACCTGCTATATAGGGTGTTTCATAATATATGCGCAGGACTTCAGAATGTGACAGTTGATCCAAATATATTAAAAAAGATTTCCATCAACTCACCCTCTAAAATGCACCATTTTCGAGATACAGTGTGTTGAAATTTAAAAAAAATTATCGTTTTTTGCGAATATCTCTGGAACCGTTTATCGCACAGAAAACTTTCGTATGCATTTTCTACTCATAATAAGCTATGTTTTGTGCGGATTTTTTATTTTTCAAATTCATAATTGGTGAAAATTTTGAAGGGGTAGTTAGTGTTATTTTCTCCAACTTCTACGCCACTGGAAAAAGTACAGTTTTGAGCCTCCTATATGAACCGCCAATGTTTTCTACACAAAAAATGTATTCTTGGTCATAAGCTCTAAAGTTGACCGTTTTAAAAAAAATCAACTTTCATGTTGTTTAAATAATGCTTTTTCCTCGAAAAATTGCTGCATACATTGCAGCTAACGGCGGACATTTCCAACAATTCAACTGAGTATGATTGTTATTGTTTTTTTTTGCAATTAAGAAGTCAATGTTTGGTTTTGTTACTTATTCTAACGTTTAAATAAATTTTGTATAATTAGGAAAAAAATTATTTAAAAAAAATTACCATGTTTTTCAACATGAAAGTTGATTTTTCTTGAAAACGGTCAACTTTACAGCTTATGACCAAGAGTACCTTTTTGTGTAGAAAACATTGGCGGTCCAAGTCCAAAATCATACTTTTTCAAGTGGCGTAGAAGTTGGAGAAAAAAACACCCACTACCCCTTTAAAATCTTCACCAATTATGAATTTAAAAAAAAATAAAAAATCTGCACAAAACATAGCTTATTATGAGTAGAAAATGTATTCAAAATCTGTTTTCTGTGCGATAAACGGTTCCAGAGATATTCGCAAAAAAAATTAATTTTTTTTTTATTTCAACACCCTGTATCTCGAAAATATTGAATTTTAGAGGGTAAGTTAATGGAAACTTTTTTTCATATTTTTGAACGAGCTATCACATCCGGAAGTTCTGCGCATTTATTATGCAACACCCTCTATAGGTAATTATGATCTTCGTGGGGTCTCTCTCAGGTTATCAATGTTGATTAATGTGATACTACGACCTTTTTTGGTGAGTGAGTGAATGGTGAGGAAGAAGTACTCAGCAAAGGTAACTACAAACTATTGGCGAAAGACTCCACGGCATCAATAGAGAGGGATGTATACCAGACCATGAGGAAATATCAAAAATACTTCTCAGACAGAAATAGGTCTACACTAACACCGCACCACAGTAAGCCTCCTCACCTTTATGGCCTGCCAAAAATCCATAAGGCAGAAGTCCCGTTGAGACTAATAACCAGCACCAGAGACTCAGCAACTTACAACCTTGCTAAGTTTCTTTTACCGATTATCCAGCCTGAAGCAAAGCTCCAGGCATTTCGTTGAGATCCTGGAGGACATCGACGTGATGCCGGAAGACCAATTAGTTATCTTTGATGTTGAAAGTCTATATACCAACGTTCCGGTTGAAGATTCCTTACAGGTTATTCGCGAAAAACTACAAGAACTACCGCTAACTGGTATTATGGAACTACTGGAATATTGCCTTCGAAACTGTTACTTTCAGGAAAAAGACCGTTTTTTCGCCTAGGAGGATGGACTACCGATGGGATCCTTACTGCCACCTGTCATAGCAAATATATATATATATGGAATGGTTCGAGGCCTTTGCTATAGACAAAGCCGACAAGAAACCTAGGATGTGGCTAAGATATGTTGATGATACCTTTGTCATATGGAACCATGGAGACGAAGAACTTGAGACCTTTCTGTGGCTCCTAAACAAAATTAGACCGTCCATAAATTTCACAAAGGAAAAGGAGACCCAGGGGTGGTTACCAAGTTTCAAATGTCGGTGAACAGAAAACCAACTCACACCGAAAAAAAAACCTGAATTTTGAGTCAAACCATCATGGGGCGACGAAGAGAGGAATTATCCGCTCGTTGGTTGACCGGGCCTACAGCTTCTGTAACACCGATGAGAGTCTGTCCAACAAATTGAATAACATCAAGAAAGATCTGCGACGGAGTGGATACTCCGACAAACATATAGCAGCGGTCCTTATCCGCAGAAGAGGCAATACCGAGAAATCAGATGAACCAACACAGCCTACCCTATGTCTTCCCTATGTGAGGTTTGTAGATTGGCGAACGAACTAAAGTAATGTTCTTACGTACATT
Source organism: Chrysolina oricalcia (assembly GCA_944452925.2). Taxonomy (NCBI): domain Eukaryota; kingdom Metazoa; phylum Arthropoda; class Insecta; order Coleoptera; family Chrysomelidae; genus Chrysolina; species Chrysolina oricalcia. The sequence continues at coordinate 1,682,621 of OX101810.2, forward strand.
GATACCCTAATATCTGAAAAATGGTCACCTGGCCAAGCTAGCAGGTAGGCATGCAAACATAATACATACTAACACTACTCAATCGTACACATTTCATCGTTAAAAAAAATAAGTGACGTCTGGCGGCCTTGGGATTTTGCTCTATATGGTTTGATACCCAGCTGTCTTCCAATTCGGTTGGATAGATAAAAGCAACAAGTGTGCTCTGAAAGCTCCATGTTCTCGATGAAATAGAATTATATCTCAAGCAAGCTCTCACGGTGTTTTTAACCAACACAGTTCCTGTGACAACAAGGTGAAGGTATTCTTCGAAAATTCTGCATTTTGTCGCGATATTATTACTGAAAGTCAGTGTCGAAGTAGGTTTTATTTTTTATATGTTAATTTTAACGAAACTCCCGGGTTTTCGGAAAAAACTCCTCAAGAGCAGAACTTGTGCGAGCAAGGGAGATCCGGTATCTACAGTTCAAATGAAAGTGGAATCCGAACCATTTTGAGAAACCCTTTCAAAGTAATGTTTGATTTTTTATGTTGCCTCAGGTTTACTAATTTTGTGAAAACCTCACTAATGTGTTGTACAGGGACTTTACGTTAGAGCGAGAGAGAGAGAGAGGGCATATGCCTTGATTATCCAAGATCTAAAACCTTATTGACAAACACTGGTAACCTAACCTAACATATTGTCGCGACTAGGGCTGCTAGGGTAGCACCCTGAGTCCTATAAGGGGTTGTTTCCCTCATATGAAAGGCGACTTGGGGAGTAGCTACAGATGGTAGCTATAGAAATTCAGGGGGTAACAACAGAACATAAACATGTATTAAACGACAACTGGGTGACGGGGGAAAAGCTATATACATGTTTTGAATAAGGGACATTCAATAATATGGTGTGGGACTCTTACCTAAGTATGAAGGAAGTAGTCCATACTCAAAGTGGAGTTGCAATGTAATAAAGTTAAGTAAAACTCGAAGTCGTCTCCACAATATATATTTCACCCCAAGGGCAAGGGGGAACGCAGCTTTGGCAAGCAACTTGTCAAAGTATCTGCGTTACAAGAAACTCAAGAACATGTTTTCGAGCATAGTAATGATCATCTTCAGTTGAAGTAATACAGGGGTTGAACTGAAATCATTAAGAAAAACACTAGTTACAATTTTGAAATATATGAAACTTACAAAAACTTGGAACCAAAATGGATACTCACATGGCATGGAGACTTAGAAGTGTAAAAACGTAAAATTTAAAAGATTATATCAAAACATCAAAACATCGGTGGCGCAATTAAGGGCCAACCTTTGTCATTAAGGAGGAATGGTCGGGGACCATTCCAACAATGGAACCACCATCAGGAACATGAAGGAATTTAATTGTTATTTATTCGATTTGAGACACCAAACAGTCTTATAGCGTTGTATGAAGTAGAGGGAAATGGATTGAATAAGTCGATAATACAGATTTGATTAACCAAGTAGCGTCATCTATCGGAGGAAAGTCAAAACTATTTGAAGAATGGATTCATGTCAAAAATTATGTATACAGGTATCTAACTGCAAGCTACCTAAAACCATCACTAAACTAATACTTACAGCTAAGGCCAAAAGGGCCTAGCCTATAAGGCTAACTGAGCGCTAGGGCTCTTTCTTCTATAAGAGTCTATTACTAACTATCTTATCATTCCATTCATCTTGTATTCATATAAGGATATGTTTATATCATTCCGTCAATGATTTTAGCTCGTCACGCGACTTTGCTAATTTTAATGTCGGTCGTATATGACAATGAACTTATATCGTGATCGAATTAATAAATAACAAGAGTGAATGGATCAATGCACTAAAACAATTCAAAAACCATTACTCGATATTCACCACAATATAAATAAAAAAACGATCACAACCAAATGAATATAGTCACAATGAAATAATACATAATATATAGGTAATCACATCCAGGTAAAGACATACTTATATTATTAAATAAAATTATGTCAGTATTATACCGCTTCGTCATTAAAATATTCTGTCAAATGATAATAGGCTTTAGATGACAGTCTTTTATGTAATTTTTTTCTAGTATGAGACATCATTTGAAATTCAAAATATCAGTTTCCTCCAATACTGTCTATTGACAAGCCAAAACAATCCGAATATTGAAGGGCAAATATCTCCAGCCGCCATTGACACCTCAATTATTGTGCCTTGGACTGAACCATTCTGAAAATAAACGAGCTTGAACGAGACTCACATTTCTTGAGTTATTGTCCTTGCATCTTGAATGTTTTTTCTGAAAACGACCATTTCATTTTGTGATTTACGAGTGAGAATAAAGATGCATGTAGGTTTCATTTACATTTCAAGCAACACCTTAAAACTTTATATCTGTCATAAACCAGTGTTTGCTTCACAAATTTTGCTTCACAAATTGCCATTACTTCGACAGCACGAATCTCAAACATTAAAACAATTCATCTGAATTCAAGATTTAAGACCGCGCTCGCGAGTCCACTTCGGTTTGTGAGGGTATTTGATGTGCACCAGTTAAGTCACTAGTAATAAAATGGAAACACAAACGAGCTAATTTGCAATGTAAAAGAGTTATTAGTATTTCTAGATGAAACCGACTCCGGTTTGCAGAGCCTCTGAATCCACGAATTCTGATGTGGAGGAACACACCATTTCTCTCAATTCGCTGATTTCCTAAATTTCAAAATGCATGTCATTGATATCTTCGTATCTCAAACATATTTGTTTAATTTTTATGTATCGTTTTTCGCCAGTATTTAGTCATGAAAGTTCGGTTTTCAGAAGTGTTCTCCCACAGACATTTCACGTCACTGACACAATCCGACAAAGTTGGAATCGTGGAAGCATTTGTCGATTGTCATTGAATTATCACTATTGTCAAGTCACTAATGTCATCACGATCTGTCAGAGCTCTTTACTGTTGAAGTGAAAGGCATTGCTGATATTATATTTACTTAAGATGTCTAAAAGACATCTTATATTTACTATAGATTTTTGAATAACACTTCACCGATGTGGGACTCCTTTCCATCAGTACGACGGAGCAACCAGTATAAAAAAGCGAAAAATACCAAAATCTATTGATTTCATTGAAAATATCAATAGGATGTACATAAAGTGGAATCATCTGCTACTGAAAGTTGGAATTTAGTCGCTATTTTCCATCGTACAAGATAACCTCTCTTGAAAGAAATTCATGTTTAAAAGAAAAACATTCTCAATTGAAAATTGAATCAATACATGACTCCTCTGGAAATGGAAAAAACCCTAGGATAAAATTGAAGTTACTTTTTTGTAATATCTAACACGCTGGACATTGAACTACATCTGATAGATATTGAGAAAGACCCTATATAACTTGAGAGAGAAAATCTGAAAGTGAAAATTTGTATTTTCATTCAGATAATTGATTATTTATTGAATGTCCAGTTTCCATTGGAGATTCTCATCTATAAATGAGGTAAGAGAGAATGTTATTATAGACTGCGATGATGGAGAACTGTTTCATTTCTTCAAATATGTTTCGATTCTGTTGTAATTCAATTGGTTACATAGTTATTTAATTTCGATATAATTATTATTTTTGAATAAATCAGATTCACTCTAAATGTTGTTCGATCAATTGCAATTTCGTTCAATTGATTATTCAATCGAATGATTTTCGATTAATTGATTATTCGATCATTTCATTTTTCGATCAATTGATTTTCGATCAATTGATATTCGATCAATTGATATTCGATCAATTGATTTCGACCAAATCGTTTTCGATCAGTTTTCCGGCAACCAAAATTGAAAAAGACCGACAAGTCTCTCTGAATCATGATTTTCTCAATATTTTCTATGATTTTCAATAGTTATAAATGAGAATAAAAATGATATTAATGAATTAATTTAGTAGTGTAATTATGTATTCGAATATTTTATTATAAATAATTTAATATAAACTACTGTTTGTTATGACAATAAATAATATGACAATAAATAATTAAACACGGAAAGCAATCGAGGTAAAAAAAAGTTAATGAAAGATGTGACTATAACCCCCGACGAGTTCAATGATTTTTTTATAAATATTTCAAATGATATTATAAGTTCACTACCTGATTGCGATCAGAATGCAATAAATTTTCTTGACCCACTGAATTCTCCCAAAGACTCGCTTTTTCTCCATCCAATAACTGAAAGTGAAGTTCTTGATGCCATTCTAAAACTGAAAAATTCATCTTGTCCTGATATGTACGAAATGACGAGCAAAATAATAAAAAGCACTTGTTTTTTTCTTCTAGAACCTTTGACTATTCTCTTCAATCATTGTATCACCAATGGTAAATTCCCTGATGAGTTCAAGCTAACTAAAGTGATACCTATATTTAAAAAAGGTGACAAAAATACCATTGATAATTACCGACCAATATCGATAATACCAATTTTCGGTAAATTTTTTAAAATTATTCTAAAAAGCCGCTTAATTTCGTTCTTCACTATACATAAAACGCTACATGTAGGTCAGTTCGGCTTCAGACAGAACTGTTCCACTGTTCAAGCGATACAAAGACTTGTGGCTGACATAGTCGAGGGTTTTGAGGCTGGTCTACATACGGTGGTATCTATGTGTGACCTGAGCAAAGCCTTCGACTGTGTCTCTCACACAGTACTATTAGATGAACTACAATTTTACGGTATACGCGGTACCTCATGGGAATTATTCAAATCATACCTGCATGGTAGGAGACAAGCTGTACTTATAGATAACAGCTATTCTGAAATCGAGAACATTCATTATGGGGTACCTCAAGGTTCTATCCTTGTTCCACTTTTATTCATTGTCTATATAAATGACATATTTTATTACATGTGTCCAACCAAATGCATTTGTTATGCAGATGATTGCTCCTTTTATGCATCTGATAAGAAACTAGATTACTTGGAAGAAACTTCACAGAATTTTTCAAGAAAAGCCGAAACATGGTTCGTTTCTAATTGCTTGAAACTCAATAAAAACAAAACTCAAAATATTGTTTTCTCAACCAACAATACGATTGCCAACAGCTCAGAAGTTAAATTACTTGGAATTGTTATGAATGACAAATTAAAATGGTCAGCTCATATTGAGCACCTAAGTAAAAAATTAAACTCAACTCTCTTCATTTTGCGGAAACTCAGCAGATTTGCTAACGTTACAGTTTTGAAAACAGCCTACTTTGGTTTATTTCACTCCCACATTAATTACGGTATTACTCTATGGGGAAACGCTGTAGACTCTGTGAGAATCTTCAGACTCCAGAAACGAGCTTTAAGAATAATATCTAAAGCCAATTTTAGAGACAGCTGCCGCCCCATATTTGAAAACCTAGAAATACTCACCTTACCATGTATTTACATTCTCAATTGTTTGTTGGATATTCATAGAAATAAAGAAAAACTTCAAAGTAGTAATTCATTTCACAATTATAGCACAAGAAATTGTAATTTGATTCGACCTACTAGACATCGTTTATTGACTTCTGAACGAAATACCTTAGACGTGAAGTTATATAATAAATTGCCAGTGTACATTAGGGAATTACCCACCCATAAGTTCAAGATACTAATTCGAAGATATTTGCTGTCGCAGTGCTTCTACTCGGAGGGGGAGTATTTGGAGGCTGGTGTGAGTTCATGGGAAACTACAGATAAGTCATAATATAAATATATATATATATATATATATATATATATCTCTGCAACACAAGCCATTGAGGAGCACTCTTTATCTAATTTAAAATTATATATATATTTTTTTTAACTTTAAATTTTAAAATTTTAAATTGCAGTATTGTAGTATTGTATTGTTTTGAACAAATTTTTTTAATGTATTATGCTATGTTCTGGACCTACCACAAATGGATTTACTATTCTGTAATGTGACTGAATAAACTATGAATAATGAAAAAAGTCGAAAATCATTGAAAATATTGAGAAAATCATGAATCAAACATACCTTTTCTCAGTTATTAAGCGGTTTGATAATGAATAAACGGCCAAGATACATAGACCATCTGAAATAAGGTATTTCAACAATTGAAATGATCACTTTTAGACCTTCGAAATACAAAGAAAACAAAGACAATTGTTCGTGGAAGATAAGGGTATTTTTTTCGAAAAATGTTTCTAACTCAAAAACCAGTCGTCTGAATTGCGAAAAAATCGTGCTCAGTTGACACCAAAAGAGACATATTCTCACAAGTTTTTATCTAAATTAATTCATTTATACGAGAGATAAAAATAGTCAAGTCAAGTCAAAAATAGCTTTATTGTTTAAAAATATAAATTTTTGTAACAAAGCATGTCAAAATTATATAAATAAAAACATAATTAATGCATAGAACATATAAATAAAAACCTAATTAAGACACAATACCATTTCGTATTCACTTAAACACATATATATGTATATTATATTATATAAATCTATATTTTGTAAAAAAAAAACAAACAACAGAAATTAATTTCAGAGAGAAGAAGATAAAAACTCTTCGACAGAATAAAATGGCCGTTCAACAAGTATTTTTTTTGTTGCCCTCCTGAACCTACCATAGGCTTCAGTACTTTTTATTGATTCTGGCAAGTGGTTAAACATTTTTAAACCATTATAAATAAAAGAATTCTTAACAAGAGTTGATGTTGGAATTGGCAGTCTTATGTTGTTATTCTGTCGTGTGTTATAAACATGAACTCTAGAAGGGAATGAACTTTTATATTTATGAATGACGCAGACTCTTTCAAAAATAAAATGAGCTGGAAGGGTCAATATTTTATTTTTAACAAAAAGGGGTTTACATGATTCTCTGTAGTTTGCTCTGGAAAATCATTTTTTGCCATTTTCACGATTAATTTGAGGTAATGTCGAAAAGTGATAAACACAATTTTTTTTCCATTATCTACAACTTTTTATTAAATATGTTCCGCAGGAGTACAGGTTTCGCCGCAAATCGCAAAAAACCGTTTTCAATCACTAAACTGCATATCACCATTTTGAGTGTTTTCGTGTTATTTTTTTTTTCCTTAAATTTGGAAACTCAACAACATTTTCCACCTGGTCCTTGCCTGTTACTATTTTTTTTTCACAAATATTACAGGCACTAGTACGATATGTGTTCATGGGTCGCTAAATCTCAGTACAAAGTACTTCGATAAAATACGTCGCTGACACACATTGATGAATATTTATTGGAAGTTTCAGGAAGAAATTTCGAAAAATGTAGGGCGGGACGTTTTCAAACACATTGTAGTTACGAACTGAATTCAAATAAGTAGGTAATACAGTAATACACTTCAGACCCAAAGTACTCACTAGAAAACCCTTTAAAAAAATGCTCAAATACTTAACGAGCCTTATTATACAATTGCCCACCCCTACTGGAAATAATTCAATTTACATCAGCCGTAATCAACTGCATTTAAGAAATTTACTCGTCCCCGCGCTTCCAAGTTCCAACCCCTGATTCTTTGTCCGACAAACTTTTATAATGTAAAAATCCTATTCCATCCCTATATTTCAAGTGGGGTGCGCCTAGATTATGTCAATCTGTCATATTTTAAACTGACGTACCTACAGTTTGGAAAGTTTATTGTGTTACAAAACACTGGGGTGTATCCATTTTAACTCCGTCATTGTGTGAAAAATATGGTGAACTTAATAACGGGGCTTTGCATTTATTGCTTACAAATTTTTATTCAATAAAGGTTGCGCCCTTCGCTGTGATCAACCCCATTTTAGCGGGGTTATCTATCGACTACTTTTAGGTGGATTGGTTTTGGCTATATCGGTGTACAAAGTGTATCGATAACCATCAATTTCCTTTACCTTTTGAACTGATAATAGAACATATTTATCTTTCTTCAGCTTATAGCTACAGGGTGGTACCCATATGAGCGTCGACAAAAGGAGGTTTTAAACGAAAGGGTATTTTTTATCTAAGAATTTACAGAGTGTTTCCTAACTGCAGAAAACACTATACAGGGCTATTCAAATTCGTACCCCACCATTGATATCTCCTAAACTACAGGAGATACGTTGAAGCTTAAATTGGGGCAAAGTTGCGGATTCTGATGCTTAACAAAATACTATTTTGAAACTTGGAAAATTCCGAGTATTTCCGGAAATATCGGGAAAAACTGAAAATCGGAATTTTCGTTTTTATTTTTTTCTATCGTTATTTGACAACATAGCTCAAAACCAAAAGTACATTTTCATTGATACTTTTTTCAGCTACACGTTTTCATGTTCAGATTTACTATCCGACGTTTTGTCTTCTGGCATTCATCATCAACTTTTCTTTCTGTTATGGGCGCCATATTGTTTTTTATACAGAAAAATAGTGCCTCTCATTCTGATTACATTGATTTATAATTTGTTATGATTTGCACTTCTGAAACCACAGATATTAAAAAAAAAACAACTTCATCTGAGATGGTCATGACTCCATCGAAAATTTTTGATTAATAAACACTAGTTGTCAGAACTCATTAAACATCATAAGTTTGCACAAATACTTCAGTCGAAATGTCCTCATTCTCAAATGAAGAAAAACGAGATATGTTGAAACTTTATTATAAATTTGATAGGAATAGTACGAAAACAGCACAAATTTATTTTGAATTATATCCGGAAAGACAACAGCCGGATAGAACATTATTCGGAATTTTGGACAAACACTTGGCTGAGTACGGTGCGTTTCAAAAACCAAGAATGAAATATGGAAGCAGAATAGAACAAAATATTAGATTTAACTTATTAGCCGAGGTAAAATAATTGTTCATTCCATATTCGAAGAAGTATAATTATTTTTGGTACTTTTTTAGATAAATGCAGATCCTTCCAAATCAGCACATCAAGTCTCGGCAGAAATGGATGTGCCACAGACGAGCGTTTGGAGGGAATTAAAAAAAAGTGGTTTGAAATGTTATAAGATACATATTTCACAAAAATTACATCCAGGTGATCCTGAGAGAAGGATGGAATTTTGTAGCTGGCTCTCGAATAGGGTAGACCCTACAAACTTCTTGAAAAACATTATTTGGACCGACGAAAGTACTTTTTCGAACTGTGGTGTTTTTAATAGAAATAATGAGCACATTTGGAGTGAAAATAATCCACGACACTTCAGAGAAGTCAGACCACAAGTTCGGTTTCGTTTGAATGTGTTGGCTGAAATTTATGACGACCGAATACTTGGACCTCATTTCTTCTCTAATACTTTGAACGGGGAAACCTATCTTCGGTTCTTGAAAACGAATTCAAAGAATATATGGATAAGTTTCCCCTTGTTAATTATAACAGCTGCTGGTTTCAGCATGACGGGGCTGCTCCACACAATGAAAGAGCAGTTTGCGAATATTTACACCAAAGATTTCCTAATAGATGGTTAGGAAATTCTGGACCAGTGAGGTGGCCGGCAAGGTCACCTGACCTTACAGTTATGGATACTTTCTTGTGGAGCACCGAGTACCTACTACTACAATTCATGCTTGTAACCAATTCTTATACCCTTCTATCAGTACCTACGATTATAAAAAGGGCTGGTTTTAAAAGATTATAGGTTTCGTACTTATACCTACCTACCAATTTGAGTCTTGAGTCTTTTGATTTTCTCATAGTAGATTATTCAATAACTGATCATTATCCAGTACTTCTACATGCGGTTTTTCTCGAAAATAAAGAACAAGACTTAAATAAAGACATAAAAATAATTATAAATTACAATAGACTTGAAAAATTTGTGAGCAATTGGTCTGAAATTCATAATACAAATGATTTAGATAAGGCAGTAGATATTCTTATTGTTAAATTGAAAGTTCACTTGAATAATATTACTAGAATGCAAAATATAAAAAGAGGAGATGTTGAGACGAACAGTTGGATCACATAATGCCTAGTAAATTTTATAAATACAAAGAATGAATGATATAAAGAAATTGAACGTAAACAACATAATCTAGACTGAAATAATCTAGAAATCAAGATTGTTGATGAGCATGGTTCTGTGAGTATTAATGTTGAATCTAGATGTGCCCAATTTGGATGAATTTTTTCAATTAAAATGCAAACTTCGATATCTGAAAAACGCCTGACAGATAATGGGTTTGTTTGATGTAACATTAGTGTATTCATATGTTTGTTGTGATGGAGAGTATGCACTTTCAAAAAATTGTGCAAGTGCATTAACAAAAGAGAAACTTACGTGTATATGCCGCAAAGAACCAAAGTAGACAGTTACCAAGCAAATGATGGAGGGGTCGACCTACCTTGAAAATGTTGAAATAATTGCTAACCTAGGAAGAGTATTTCCTTGATTTATTACAGAATAGAATAGAATTAATTCATCAATCAAAAATTATATAAGGCATCGCACGTACACAAGTGTATAAAACTTATCGAATAAATTGTTAAAATATTGTAAAGTCACAAAAACAAAACATTCATACAAGCAATAGTTAGTTTCACAATAGTACAATATTAACAACTATAAAATTCCTCGACTTTATGAATACTTTTTCAAGAAAGAAGTTTTTCAATTTATTTTCGAATAGATTATTTGAAATTGCCTCAATAAAGGTTTACGAGGATATATTGAAAAATTCTAAGCACATTCTCAACACATTCTCCTCTTAATTGGATACATCTATTACAGCGAACCTGCAACGTCTCCAGACCTTTCAAAAAAAATGTTTCTTCTTGCTCTGCAAACCAGACCTCCACAAGTTTTATTACCTCCTCGTTGGAAGAAAATTTAGGACCTTTTTTTCAGTTGAAGAAAGAGATGATAGTCGGGCGGAGCCAAATCTGGTGAATAAGGGAGGTGTTCTAGTAATTCAAACCCTAAATTACGTATTTTTTGCATGGCAACATGATATTTGTGTGCAGGGACTTTGTCCTGCAAAAACAAAACACCTTTGGATAGCTTTCCGCGTCTTTTCTCTTTAATTTTTTCCCGTAAAGTGGTCAATAATGTCGAATAGTAATCTCCAGTTATTGTTCTATCCTTATCCAAAAAATCAATCACAATTACTCCATGGCAATCCCAAAAAACTGAAGCAAGATCTTTTCCAGCAGATTTTTAGGGACACGAAACTTCTTAGGTTTTGGAGAACCGGAGTGTCGCCATTCCATCGATTGTTGCTTTGTTTCTGGATCGTAGAAATGTACCCAAGTCTCATCCATAGTAACAATTCGGTTTAAGAAGTCTACATCGTTTTCAAATCAAGCACAGATCGAACGCGATGCTACTACCCTTGCACGCTTTTGGTCAACTTTCAAACATTTGGGGATCCATTTTGCAGCAATTTTTCTCATGTCCAAATTGACGTGAACTATATGATGAACACGTTCGTATGATATATTCAGTGCTTCAGATATCCGTTTTAGCAAAATTCGACGGTCTGCTAAAATCATGTCATGAACTGCATCGATATTTTTGGGGACTGACACAGAAACTGGCCTTCCCGATCGGTCATCATCTTCAATGGAAAATTTACCTCGTTTGAAGCTTGCAGTCCATTATTTCACGGTCGCATACGAAGGACTTTGATCACCAAGGGTATTAAGCATATCTTCGTAAATCTGCATACCTCTTAACCCTTTTAAATACAGGTACTTGATGATGGCTCGATACTCCAATCTTTCGATTTTCACAATTTCGGTATACATATTTTTTCTTTTAATTTACTGCGTAACTCTGGTTTACTTTTTTGTCGTCAAACTTTACACTGACACTTCTAATAAGTTATTGTTCGTTGCTATGGTAACGCAATATTTTGTTTATGCAGGGAACTGGTCTAGGATAACTAGATATCAATACATCCTTGTACATGCTATAATTGGATGAGCTGACTGACACATTGTTCTCATTATCCTTTTTTGAGATACAAATGCCCTTTCAAAGTGACAAGAGGACCCCCAAAAGATCAAGCCGTACTGCAGAGTTGACTGGACCAGCCCAAAATATACAATGCAAAATATGCATTTTCAGATGGTTCCATTATGTGTTAACGAACTGAAGTCAGCTGCTTCAACTCAGCTCAGGTGTTTCTACTGGAATCATAACAGAAATCGCCTTATTCAAACACCGTTTATAATATGTAATTTGCTGAAAATGTTCGTCATAATTTCATGTTCATTTACTTATTTTGAAACTGATAAATTATAGGAACGTTTCGGCCGTTTTTTGTATTTGATGCGATGTTTGCGTGAGGTCATAACAAAAAAGTTTGCATTAATGTCTCTGGCCCAATTTTTCTCTGTCATGTTTGGCAAGAACTCTAACCTCATAATTGCATGTTTCTGGTTGGACCTTCTTTTCATTGCCTGAATCTTGTATCAAGGTGCACCATTAACTTAGAACATACCTTCCATCATTTGTGTTGTGACTTTCTCGACTAGAGATATATTTGCCGAAGCAGACAATGTCAGTTGTACGTCTTCCAAAAACTTTTTCATGGCATTAAACTAGTGGAATTTTATTACTCTTTGAAGAATCACGAACAAAGATAATGGGAAATAGCTTCATGTGATCGTTAAAATTTTAATACGGTTCAGTTTTTATCCTTCTGATCACAATTTTCGATTGGTACAATGAAAACAGGCAGTTTTTAAGAAATATTTTTTCGATCCCCTGATCTTTTTTCACTTCATTTTTATAACTTTAATGAAACTATAACTGAAATGATTTCAGTTTAGTTAGTGATGAATTATTCAGTTCGAGTTGGTTATTGGTTAAGGTTCTGAGAATTTTTCCATTTATTAATCTCCATACTTTCCAAAAGATTCATCTTCATGCCTTTGCATTGAACATTAGGGATTTCAAAATCATGGTCGAAAGGTTTTCGGATAACAAATAGGAAGCATATGTTCAATTTGTTTTTCTGTTTACAAAGCTGTTTCTAAATTCGGTTAGGCGCTTTTTGTAGGTTCTACCAGTTTGCCAAGATAAAACTACGACAACTACCACAGGTTACTTTTTATACTCCACAGTTTTTGTTTGTTTTTCCACTTCTATCTTGAAAGCAATATTATAACATTGTCTTTTCAAGGTATTACCTATTCACCGATATCAGTAATTGTTCTAAGGTCTTTTAGAGAAAGATAAACTTATTCAATTTCTTTATTCTTATAACCATTATTGACTGGAATTTATTAGATAATTTCCAATTCTTCACTAAAATTTGATGGACTAAGAGCAATGCTAACTAATCTATATATCATATAGTAAGCTGCTACTTCATGTTGATATGGGTGTGATAAGTTATTGTGAATTGTGATATATGTATGAGACGGTTTATGTAAAATAGAAAATTCATGTACCTATTTCATTTACTTTAGTTATTCTTCGGTCCAAAAATTTTTAAAATTGTCCTTTTCTGATTCTCCTGTGAAATTAATTGAAGGGTGAAGAGAATTAATTAATAAATTCCAAGAATTGATCCAATCTTCTAAGTATTCCTGTAAAACCTACCAAAATATCGAGGACATATTGAAAATTTCTTAGCCTACTATAAAACCAAACAAAATTTCAATGTCAAAATATTTTATTACTCAACATATTCTCCTCTTAATTATATTTATTACAGCGATCCTGCAACGTCTCTAGACCTTTCTTGTTGGAAGAAAATTTACGACCTGTTAAACTTTTTTTCAGTTGAGAAAAGAGATGATAGTCGGACGGAGCCAAATCTGGTGAATAAGGGTGTTCTAGTAATTCAAACCCTAAATCACGAATTTTTTGCATGGCAACATGAGATTTGTGTGCAGGGGCGTTGTCCTGCAAAAACAAAATACCTTTGGAAAGCTTTCCGCGTCTTTTCTCTTTAATTTTTTCCCATAGAGTGGTCAGTAATGTCGAATAGTAATCTCCAGTTATTGTTCTACCCTTATCCAAAAAATCAATCATGATTACTCCATGGCAATCCCAAAAAACTGAAGCAAGAATTTTTCCAGCAGATTTTTCGACACGAAACTTCTTAGGTCTTGTAGAACAGGAGTGTCGCCATTCCTTCAATTGTTGCTTTATTTCTGGATGGTAAGAATGTACCCAAGTCTCATCCATAGTAACAATTCGGTTTAAGAAGTCTGTCTACATCGTTTTCAAATCGAGCACAGATCGAACGCGGTGCTACTACCCTTGCACGCTTTTGGTCAACATTCAAACATTTGGGGATCCATTTTGAAGCAATTTTTCTCATGTCCAAATTGACGTGAACTATATGATGAACGCGTTTGTATGAAATATTCAGTGCTTCAGATATCCGTTTTAGCCCAATTCGACGGCCTATTAAAATTATTTCATGAACTGCATCGATGTTTTCGGGGACTGACACAGAAACTGGCCTTCCCGATCGGTCATCTCCAATGGAAAATTTACCTCTTTTGAAGCTTCACGGTCGCATACAAAGGACATTGATCATCAAGGGTATTAAGCATATCTTCGTGAATCTGCTTACCTCTTAACCCTTTTAAATACATGTATTTGATGATGGCTCGATACTCCAATTTTTCGATTTTCACAATTTCGGTGGACATATTTTTTCTTTTAATTTTTTGACGTCAAACTTTACACTGACACTTCTAATAAGTTATTGTTCGTTGCTATGGTAACGCAATATTTTGTTTATGCAGGAAACTGGTCTAGGCTAACTAGATATCAATACATCCTCGTACCAATATTTGAAGTTTTAGAATTTTTTTTTCCTTTTTTGAGTTTCTAAATAATCTATAAAAACTTCGTTTTAAATTTTATTTGTTACCCATCATTAAATGTACGATGCGATACATTGCATACAGGAGGAATCATAAGGAAGTCTTAAAGATACACCAGAAAAAGTAGAAATAGCACGTCAACCAGACCTGCAGGCCAATGAACTTTTTAGGCAAGTTTGATAGGATAATGCAAAATTGTGCGGTCGTCTAGCTTGGTTTTGAATAATTGAATACATCACAATTAATAAATATATGTTGATCGGAAGTTATTTCAAGTTTCTTTAAATACTTTATTTTGTTTCCAGAAAGGACACCATCAATCTTTTATGAACATATCAATTTTCAGCTAACTATAGAAACGTTTTTCTTTGTGGCAGACCGAAAGCTTTCTAATGTCCATTTTCTCATTTCCAATATTGATTTTTTCAAAAAAACATTAAAAACTTATGTTATACAGTGCGGCTTTTAATAGTCCCCCCTCCTGTTAACTTTTGAACGGTTCGACGTAGAAACATGAAAAAAAAACCGTTTCGAGGGTTTCACCAATACTACTTTTTGAAATAAAAAATATGGTGATTGCTCGAAAGGGGGCGCGGGGGAGCCCATCAACTCAAAATGTTTAAATAGCATGGGGGGTCAAGCGTCACATTGTTGAAACTAGAATTCAATTCTCTTTACAACCATCTAAATATTTTTTAATTTTGTTTATAATTTTTTTCCCAATTTCGATTTTTATACCTTTCGAAATTTTTAAGTTAATGTGCCCCCAGCACTATCTGTCGAGTAATTGCAATGTTTCTTCTCTCAAAAAAAAGTATCGGTAGTACCCTTCAAACAATTTTTGGTTTCATTGTTCCACATCCAACCATTCAAATTTATCGAGCTATGAGAAGTATTCAGATCCGCATTTATGTTTGATATTTCGATTTTGAATTACAATAAAATATTACCGAAATTCAAAAATATTTAGATGGTTGTAAAGAGAATTGAATTCTCTTTTCAACGATGTGACACTTGACCCCACATGTCATTTAAAAATTTTGAGTTGATGGGCCCCCCTGCGCCCCTATCGTGCAATCACTATTTTTATTATTTCAAAAAGCAGTATTGGTGAAATCCTTGAAACGGTTTTTTTTTTCATGTTTCTACGTCGAACCGTTCAAAAGCTAACAGGGGGGGACTATTAAAAGCCGCACTGTATAATATAATAATATATAAATGAGATAAAATCTTCTATAAGTATTATATTGTCAAATCAAATCAAATCAAATCAAATTTTATTGAGTCCGTTTCCTATTCACAAAAAACAGATTGGACGGGTCATAAAAACATCTTGGATAAAGATGTAAGGGGTATATAAAATATATAACAGAGTAAAAAGACAATACTGAACATAGACAAGAATTAAATATGTAAACGAATTATGCGGCGCTGAGCGAGGTAAGTTTAAATAATAGAGTAAGTACGCAGTGATAGCTAATGGGCGTTGATATAACTTTCGAACTCTTCTACCATTGTTTATATAGAATATAGTTAGTCAACCTTATGTGATTATAATTGGATCAAAATGGATGCGACATGTAGATGGCGGTAGTGAGCTCGCATCCAAGTCATGTCGTAACTTCAGTGATCTGGCCTCCAAGTCATGTCGTAACTTGATTAAAACAATGGAAAAGCATTAAAATCAGGTTTTTTTAAAGAAACCTGCATTAAAATGACGTCAAATATTCAAGTTTGTAAGTAATCACGCTAGATGACACTCGCGTTTGTGTCCAATACCTTTTCCACAGGCATTGACTATGTTCTATTTAAACAATGCTTCTACAGAGTTAAAGCATTCTTTTATAAGGAGTTTTTTAATTTGGCATTTGAAAACCTCTTAACATTTCGAGCTCTTCAAAAAATAAGGAAGTTTGTTGAAGAGGTAACTACCTGCAGAGATCGGTGTTTTTTTTTGGAAAGAGTGTTTTGCTATATTTATTGATAAATTATTTTTATTTCTGGTATTTTTGTTGATGTAAATGTATGACATTAAATAAATTCGTGAAGCTGAATACACTTGTTAAATAAATGAAGCGAAGTTTTGTATAAAAGTGTATAAATTCTCTTTATTGCAAAGCGCTTTCGACTTTCGTCATCTTCAGTGCTTCCTGAAAGTAAATACTCCGTTGAGAGGACCGAAATTGAGTTTAAGAAAGAGGTTATGAAATTTGGATAATAAATTACGTGAGTATTAACGAACATTTGAAGAGACCAGATAAATCTATTTTTGGTAATCATCTCAAATTTAATAAACACAATTTCAGCCCTAACAGAAATTCAAAAATTTTACACAAAATTGATAAGAAAAATTTTCTTAGGTTGGATTTGTTCGAGGAACTGGAGATCTCCAAAGAACTCACCAAAAATCAGCTCTGTTTGAATACACAAGTGAACCTCGACAGAGATTTCCTTCCCCTCCATCAGAAGATTAAATATAATTAAATTACGTTGGTAACACTTCCTATTAATATTTACTAGGCCACTCTTCAAGTTGGTACTGGTATTTTCACTTTGACATTTTAGTATTTAGGTAACACTTCCTAATTAATATTGACTAGACCACTCTTCAAGTTGGTACTGGTAGTTTCACCTTGACATTTGACATTTGACTTGACACATTCTGTCTTGTCCCCACCGCTTTTACAATAACCACATGGTCTGAGTTCTAACATGCTTTTCGTTAGTTCTTATGCAGAATAATTATGTTATTGTAATTTTAAACAATGTTTTTTACATATTTCGAAACTTCCTGTTGCCTGACATGTAAGTACTCACGTAATTTATTTTCCAAATTTCATAACCTCTTTCTTAAACTCAATTTCGGTCCTCTCAACGGAGTATTTACTTTCAGGAAGCACTGAAGATGACGAAAGTCGAAAGCGCTTTGCAATAAAGAGAATTTATACACTTTTATACAAAACTTCGCTTCATGTATGACATTAGTTTCATTATGTATATGGATGGTGCCGTGAGAATAATATAATTTCTGAAAGTATTTTTGCAGGAAGCTCTATAGGATAGTCCGAAAATACGCCGAATGATTCGTTTTTGCAAAATAAATACACGTTTCATGTCAGAGGCTTGGCCCCATACAATAATACTGTATGATATAGCTGAAAATGCAAAGGCATAGTATACATTCAAAACAGATTCTACGTCAAGCATATTTTTCATAGTCGAAATCACATAGTAGCATTTATTCAGCTTGCTGCATATGCTAAGAGAGAGATTGCTGTCTAACTTCGTGCCTAGAAATTTGCTAAATTTGGATAATTCAAATGACCGCCTCTCAAATGAGATGTGTTTGATTGTTGGTATTCTGTACTTGTTGTAGAACTCAATGCCCACTGTTTTGTTGTGGTTGATAATGAGCCTGTCACCAGTCTTTGAATTCTTTCAATAGAGTATCGATTTTTTTTTGTTAATATTGTTTTAGAAGCATCTGAGACAATTATGCAGGTGACATCAACATACATAAGAACTTTTCCTACGCTTATATGATGGGGAAGATCGTTTAATAATAATAATAATCATTTATTTTCCATCAGTTAATTTACAAAAAATATAGGAATAGTCATATATATAATAATAGTGATAAAATTAGGAGAAGAACTCTCCTATACTACAAAAAGATTTCTCAAGTAAAAAATTTCTTAACCTACATTTGAACACAGAAATACTACTACTTTTCTTGATTATATCAGGCAAATGATTGAACATTTTCAGTCCAAGATAGTTTGGAGAGGAGGACGATGTTTTGAATCTGGCGTAAGGGATATGGAACAAATCTCTGTTTCTTGTATTGACGCTATGGATATTACTATTCAGTGAGAAATTATGTTTGTTCTGGAATACAAATACACACATTTCAAATATAAAGACGCACCGCAATGGTAAAAGTTCATATTTGACAAAAAATTCTCTGCATGAAAACTTCTTGGATATTCTTGCTATACATCGAACAATACGTTTCTGTGTAATGAATACGTTTTTGGTCATTGTAGAGTCGCCCCAGAGACATACACCGTACCTCGGTCTTGAGCCCACCTGAGCATGATACAAATTTAGCAATTGATTCGTTTCCAACACAAAACGTAAATTCACAAATAGGTACGTCAAAGAATTTAATTTCGAAACTAGCTGTTTACAGTGGGCCTTCCAGTCCAAAAACTCGTCAAAATGAATGCCCAAAAATTTTATCTGGTCGGGAATGCTCTGTAAAATATGATTATCAAAATAAAACTTTAGTCGTGGTATTTTGTTCTGGCGATGGTGAAATTTAATGATTTATGAAAATCAAGGGTCCGAGGGCGCCCCCTGAGGAGTACCAATATCATTCTCAAACTCGTCCGAGATGACTTCATCAATTTTGACCATGAATTTTCTGCCCTCAAGAAATGAGATAAACCAATGATTTATAGGGCCGCGTATTCCTAGTTGGTATATTTTTCTCGACACGAATGAACTCTCGACGGTGTCAATTGTGTCTGACTTACGGAATCACTTATTTTGTAAACTTTACCTTGAAGTCTCTTTATATCAAGCAATTACCAAACTATTCATTCATTTCCATTTGATAAAAAGAAGGGATCCTCGAAAAGAATTTGTGACGAAAGTCTACATTTACACTCGAAAAACAATATACGATATGAGAGCAATCATAATCACTAGATATTAATTAATCAAGCATGTCAGAAACAATGACGGAACGCATTCAACTGGAGAACAATTCAATCCCAGACAACCGTTTATTTGTATTTTACTCTCCCTTTTCTGAAAACTTCAAAAATTCTACAAATCATGCAACATTACGTTGATTACTTTCGAAAGAATCGAATTATTATGGGGCGTACTCTGTATAGGAATGACTTCGCAAGTTCTTAACGAGAAATTTTACGATTCCATCAGTGGGGTTCGCTATGGCATTTCTACAAATACATTTATAGTTTGAAATACTTTTTTTTCTCGCCAAAAGGAAGTTTAAATTTCTTCTTGAAACAAGAGTTTGCTCTTCAACTTAACAACCAAAGACATGTTCCCTTGACTTTCAAATGAGCGATTACAGATGAATAATCAATTCATACCAAATTTACATCAACATATACAGGGTGTTATAAGGCGTTTGGTTGTCATACCGCCCTACCCTTTTGTGTGACAGAACATATCATCTCGTGGACTGCCAATCGAGTTGAGGCGAGGAGCGGTTAGAGAATAATGTGTTATTTATACCTATGCGAATTATCAGCGGCAAATACTTTGGGGAGTTCACCTGATGAGGGTTTCCCTTCGATACCGCCACTGATTTCTCACCCTCTGGATTTCGCATGGTTGTCTAGAGTCGATAAATAAAACGGTGCAATAATGAAATATAACGATGATTGTGCAAGCCAGGAAAGTAATTACAATCCTGGCTGGGTTATTATCGAGCCTAAATAACCTTAATAACGTTAAAATTGCGTACGAATGATGTTTTGACTTGTTATAAAGTTAATGGCGCATGAAATTAGAAATTTTATGGTCCACTATATAAATTCTATCGCGATTTGGCCTTTTAAAAGTAAACAGAACTGACGTCAACGCCCTGTCCGACATGAGAGACGGGCATTTACTTTTTTAGTGGAGTTTTTATTGGGCTTCGGGGTTAGGTCGCGGGTATTTTTTTAATGTTCTTGTTATTGAAACGTCGTAAAACGAGTTAGACGATAAGTTTGCGGGCTAATGAAATTTCTTTTGGCCAACATATCATCTCGATAAAAAAAGTTTTTCGACAGTGTCCAATTTATCTTTTTTTATTGGCAATTGTTGCTTATTCCCAAACAACTCGAACTAATACTATCAGCTTGAGTGGGTCAGTTTCTCTCGATACTTTATTGATAATCTTTCGATGGGACACAATCGAATTGGGAAACTATCTTGTTTATTGGAAAATGAAAAAATTACAAATAGGCCAGGGCCAAAGCCTTTGAAAATGGTAAAAAGTGAAAAAAAAATCAGAACTAGATGATACCCATTGGAAAATAAGAAATTATAACACAAGAAAAGGGGAAATGATTTACGAGCGATTTAAGGTCGAGAAGTGAAGGGGGTGAGATTTTTAGAGAGGAAAACCTACGAGTCCTATCGAAAAAAATTAAATGGCAAAGTCGTAGGCAATATAAAGATTTACAACTTTAGTTGGAACACTTTTTTCACATAACCTCGAAATTTATGTGAAAAATCGTAAAAACAGACTTTTTGGTTTTTTATGTATATCTCCCACAAAAAATTACAAAATTTGGCGTATACTTACCTTTTCATTTTGGGTTCAAAATTTTATTTCGACTCAATATTAAAAGCAGTCAAAAATTCTGAAGTAAAAATTTTTGTTTTTAAAAAAATCAGTTTTCTTTTTGTTCGTTGAAATCTCTACTTTCTGATGGTATAGAAAAATATACATTATAAAAGGTGATTTATAGAATTGTAGAGTTCACAGAAAACAATTGAGAAAACGAAGATTACTAATTTAATGAATTTTGGTTTGGAATTTACAATACGTGAGAATATTGTGTAAATGCAAAATAATCGTATCGGCCGGCGTGATTAGGTCAACTATCCCTCTTCAACTGCCTTCGGCGCTCGACTTCTAAGGTTCTTTGCAGGTGTTAGGGTACGGCAGGGCCGGCGTAAGGTTGAGTAAGATGATTTGTTACAACATAACTTCCTATGGCAATTTTTTTCTGAAAATGTAAGAAACGTTAAAAACGAAAAACCTCGCAATCGACTTTTTTTTCATATCATTATGTGAAATGTTGAGCTTTTTATTGAAATTTACACTCCGATTACTCGAAAAATGTAATTTTCCATGTTACATTGATAAACTGAGAAATTGCAAACCCATGAATCATAGAGATTGCTAAAAACATGCGAAAATAGTTATTTAATTTTCTAAGTACAAAAGATAGGATTTGAAAATGATTTTATATTTATAAATACTTTATCTAGAATTCTAATCATCTTATTCTTTAGTATTTGCCTCTTTGGTGGCATTTCTTCATCGTTAGATTCGACGAATGTTTCCGATTCTAATAGATCTTCGAAATCGTCGAAACCATCATAGTCTTTGTCTCCAATATTTTTTCCAATCTGCAGATTCTTCATCCACAATTTCATCTGAATCATTAACTTCCTCGTAGGTTTTTTTCAGAACCATGACAAGTTGAACACAAACTTGTGCATTTCAAACCATGTTTTCGGCAGCCATATTTTAGACTGTTATATCCAGTTTGACAGCTGCAGCAAATAGTTTTGAGCAATATTTCCGGAATGAATTATTTATCTATCAAATTGGGCATAATACCACGTTGATGTTGATTCCAGCCCCAATCTAATGCTGTCAGTTCGATACCCAGCCAATGTTCTTGGTTCTTGGTGGGAGATTTGCTAATATGAACGGTGATTTAATTCTTGCCAATTGATATTTTCGAAATCTAATTGATTAAAAAAAAATGTTGCATTCGAGTTTTTTCAGTTTTTTGTATTTTCTGAGAAAATTTGCCATAGTAATGAATATTTTTTCTCTACGACTATTGTATTCTACGTTCATTACATATTGATTCTGAATTGAAGAATTAAGATGATTCCAAGACACCGTAGATCCTAACTCATTATTCAACGACACTCGGCCAATCACAGGTTCAGAATTTTCAGAATCCACGGGAACTGAGAGGTTAACAAACAAATTTCTCGAGAAGGCTTTGCTTGATTGAACTTTTGTCACAGCTTGGCATCCGCGAATGTCAGATTGACTATTTTCTTAGTTTTAACTTTGATCTGTGTGACAAGTACCTAATATAAAAATGAATAGAGCGGATTGGGAAAGCAGTGATAGTGAGTAGGATGAAATCTATCTTGCAACAAAGGTATGTCAAACAATTCTTACTTGAACGTTCCACACTCTCTCAGTTCTTGGTCAGAGTTTCTCTAGTAGGTATTTCATTCACAAATTTTCGAGTACCTGTTATAGCTCAATTGGTAGAAGCGTTTACATGAAGTAAATGTATATCGAAGGTATTTTCTTTTCCGTTTTATATACGGTCTTGACGATCGTGGTCATGGTATTACTTGGTTGGGCTTTTGGCGCTGAGATGGCGCTCGCAGTTTGGAGTTAATCCACTGTGCGGGCACGATCTCAGTTTCGGTCTTTAAATGGGTTTGGCTGTCGATTCATTCGTTGCAGTTAATAGTTATTGACTGCTAGACCTACCCTATACTGATGAGGAGCAACACTCCGAAATCGATATATAGGTAGTCCGAATGTTTCGATGAACATTCCCATGCAACCAAGCAATTGCAGAGATAACCTTGTAGGAACTCTGCAAGGAAATTTCATCAGATGTAATTCAATGTTCGTCGTGGCATTAGCCAGGAAAGTAGTTGTTTTCTGATGGATTTTCGACCAACTTTTCCTATTGTATAGGATATTAGCAGTGAGCAGTCCTCCGGATATCTTATGCCTTTTATATCGAAGGTAGTATACAGGGTGTATCTAAATAACACCGAAAAAATTAAAGGGGTAATTCTGTGATGAAAATTAATGTGAGTGTTTGGTATAAAATTTTTTGAAAAAACCCTCCCCGGAAAAGTTACACCCCTTCGAAAATTAAAAAAAAATGGTTTTTCTTTTTTATTTTCCTTGTATATCAAGCTAAAGACACGAAACTTGGTAAACATTATCTGTCAATAAGAATACACTTTTTGAAATTTTTTCAACCCTGAAGTATGCTTAGAAGGGGTTGATTATTTCAACCCCTAAGATATTTTTTCTTACAACTTTTTTTTAGATGAAAATTTTTTCTTTAAAAAAGTATGACTGAAAAGCCCAATTCATTCACTAACTTCTTTAACTCAACAAGTTTTTTCTAAAACTTGAGCATTTACGAGAAAAAAAATCTAATGCAATGCATTTTCAAAAAGATGAGCTAACGCGAGTGTATTTTGCGTCAAGTCTAGTGGCCTGTGCTTTGCATAAAAACATTAATACTGCCACTAGGATTGTGTAGTGTCATTTTCTGTCACCCATCTTATTGTTTCACAAGTTTTATGATTGTGTATTGTAGGAAATATTAGTTGATTGAAAATATGAATGCATATTCGAATTTGGAAATGGCAGATATGCATTTTACATACGGTCGTGCTAACGGTAATTCATTGGAAGCGCAAAGACTTTATGCTGAACAGTACCCACAGCGTAGACTACCCCATCATACTACGTTCACAACTATTCACCGACGCTTGTGGGAACGTGGTAATTTTGAAAAAAGAAGTTATGATTCTGGTCGTACTAGAGAAGTTAGAACTGCAGCTGTAGAAGAAGCCGTACTTAATTCAATTGAAGAATTCCCAGAAACTAGTACCAGGAGAATAGCTCGTGTACTACATGTAAGCCATTCCGTTGTTTTTAAAATTTTAAAAGAACAAATGTTGTATCCCTATCATCTTCAACGGGTGCAGGCGTTAATGATTCGAGATTTTTTACCACGTGTGATTTTTTGTCAGTGGCTTATTAATATGATTGGCCAAGCACCACAGTTCTTAGGTAATATTTTATTTACTGACGAGGCGAGTTTCTCAAGAGACTGTATTAGAAATTTTCACAACAATCACCTTTGTGCTGACGAAAATCCTCATGGCTTCTTTGAATGAAATCATCAGTATCAATTTTCATTAAACGTGTGGCTCGGAATTATTGATAATCATTTAATTGGTCCCCATTTTCTTCCGCTACGATTAAATGGTGAAGCATATCTATCGTCATCTCCTTGAAGAATTACCTGTTCTTCTTGAAGAGGTTCCCATTCAAATTAGGCAACATTCATGGTTTATGCACGATGGTGCATCAGCTCATTTTAGTATACGTGCAAAAACTCACCTGGATGAGGTGTATGCCAATCAATGTATAGGTCGAGGAGGACCTGTAAACTGGCCAGCCCGCTCCCCTGACCTCAATCCTTTGGATTTTTGCATATGGGGATATCTGAAATCTTTGATATACACAAACCCAGTTGAAAATAACGATGATCTGCGAAACCGCATTGTAGCAGGGTGTGAAACTATAAGAAATTCTCCAGGAATATTTCATCGTATACGCAATTCTATGAGGAAAAGGGTAGATGCTTGTATTGAAGCTGAAGGCGGTCATTTTCAACATTTATTATAATTGTATTGTCGATATTCGACAGGTTTTTGTTCATTGTTTGTTCATTTTTGTTTTTAGTTGTAGAAGTCTCATAATCATAATCATAATTTGGTTGGCTGTTGTTTAATAAAATGCTATTTTACATGAGCTTATTTATTTTTTTCTCATATATGCTTAAGTTTTCAAAAAAAACTTGTAGAGGTAAAAAAGTTAGTCAATGAATTGGGCTTTTCAATCATACTTTTTTAAAGAAAAAATTTTCATCCAAAAAAAAGTTGCAAAAAAAATATAAGGGTTGAAATAATCAACCCCTTCTAAGCATACTTCAGGGTTGAAAAAATTTCAAAAAGTGTACTCTTATTGACAGATAATGTTTACCAAGTTTCGTGTCTTTAGCTTGATATACAGGGAAAATAAAAATGAAAAACCATTTTTTTTAATTTTCGAAGGGGTGTAACTTTTCCGGAGAGGGTTTTTTCAAAAAAATTTATACCAAACACTCACATTAATTTTCATCACAGAATCACCCCTTTAATTTTTTCGGTGTTATTTAGATACACCCTGTATAGGCGTGAGTTCGAATCCCTCTCTTAGAAGTTTTTTTTTTATTATTTTCAATTAAGGCATTTATTCATTCATGAATGAACAACGACTATTCATGTATAATTGTTATTCTACCTTATATTACTTTGTAATATATACTTATTTTCTTGAATAATATTTAGATTTAATTAAAACTCTGACTATCGTATAGTCGTAGAGAAAGTATAGTCTTCTACTCGCGTATAATAGCTATTATTTTCTCGGATAATTCCGAAACTCGCCTTCGGCTCGTTTCGGAATTTTTATCCTCGAGAATAATAGCTATCATTATACGCTTGTTGAAGAATACACTATTATACCATCAGAAGGTAGAGATTTCAACGAACTGTCAGCAACAGATTGTAGATTGGCGACTAAGACCAGTGTTGCTAATTCAATATTGTTAGATTCCCAAAAATTTGCCTGGCAAATCCCCAAAAGATAGATTTACATAATCCTCTCACCCAAACAGAGTGGGAATTATGTATTACAGCATTTTACCTTCATTTATTGATCATGGATGGTGTCATGATCAATAAAGTACGTTATTAGGTTCGAGCCAAGATGCTAACCAAAGGGTTTTCAGTTGTAACAAACAAATGAAATCATTAACTAAGCATGACAATGTGATTCATAGTATTCTCCCTCACTTCAGTTAAATTAGAACGAAATGAAACCTCTTTCAAAGCAGCAAACTGTGAACTTTTTTTGTAAAGTCGGAGAAACCTAACCATTGGCTATATTCGTTTTGGTTGTCAAAAGTCAAACGAGACACTAAATAACAAATGACTGCATGGAATTGAAGAAAAGAATTCAAACCTTCAACCTTCAGTCTGAATAAAGTAATCCCCCATATCTGAGAAAATACAGCAACAGCTATTTACTTTCACCCCATCAAATTCTGATAGATTTCGTTTCTGCAGATTTTCGTTCCACCATTTACTGTTCTGATGACTTTCTATCTGTCAATCTTAGATCTCGTGAGTTATGGGTTCGACGATTATAATTCTTTTCGGATAATTTGATGATTTGCAGACTGTTATGATTTTATCATTTTTACAAAATATTTTTATGATTGAATTTAAGATAGTTCAATGGACATATTTCGATGATGTCTAAAAAAAAAGATAATTGTATGAAAGTTTCTATTGATTCAAATGAAAAGGTTTGAAAATGAATGGACAATTATTTTACTCGAATATTAAATTGTATTGGACCTATGCATTTTCCATGATTTTTTAAATTAGTCTTTAGGAAACCTTGTATCGTTTGTGTATGTATCTACTTAATTTTGTAAGGGTGAGTAATTTAAGTTTCTTTTTTAAGAACTCTGTTATTTCACCAAAAATGTCATTATTGAACATCATAATATTTTTGAGTGATACAATTTATAAGAGACACTGTGGAAAGAATTATAATTATGATTAAAAATGAATATTCGTTCTTTGCTTTTCAATACGAAACCTGTTTCATTATATTTTTCACTCCTTTGTCATCTTTACCATCTTTCTTTTGTATTCAGTTTTCTAAAAATGCAGCACGAACCTCACTCAGCTTTGAGTTTTTCCATTCTCATTTTCTGCAAAAAATAATTATAAACGAACTTCAAAGCAAGGGAGCTCAAGAATCCATACTTCACAAACCCAATAAAATTTTCTCAACCGAATCAATTCCTGTAATTACCTTTTGAACGCAATCTTACCCCAACCCATGCAGGGTCACGGCCACCCTTCCATAATCCTTTTCTCCGACGAACACCCCCAATAAAACCGATGTGGAAGGAAAAATTACTGCACAACCCCACGCCATTAGTGACATTTCGTGATAAAAATATAGCCTCAGATATGCATATAAAAGACATATACGTGGTGGCGACACGAGATAAGCCACTAGATTTAGATGCTAAGAATTGTGCAGTGTCCCGACCTATGCGAACTACTGCTACCCCGTTGAAATGCGCCCTCTTTTACACCCTTCCAGCCATCCGGCTGAAGTTGTTCGGCGCTCTGGGCTCGCGATAAGGATATGGCCTTTGGGTCGGTATAAATTGCACCGAATTCACGGAATCTATACTCGTAAACTGGGATGTTGAGGAAGGAAACCGTCTTTAACGATAGGTAGATACTAGCATTTTCAGCAGTTGTGCCTATTCGTTATTGAGCTCAGAGTACGACTAAGGTCATTTTATGTTTATGTTATACTAACTGCTGAAGGTGACCACTCTTTTTTTATAATGATTCGATATTTTTTAAATAGATACGAGGATATATAGAAACATTATTAGCCTACTATAGAACCAAACAAAATTTCAATGTCAAAATATTTTATTACTCAACATATTCTCCTCTTAATTGCATACATTCATTACAGCGAACCTGCAACGTCTCTAGACTTTTCAAAAAAAATGTTTCTTCTTGCTCTGCAAACCAGACCTCCACAGCTTTTATTACCTCCTCGTTGGAAGAAAATTTACGACCTTTTAGTTGAGGAAAGAGATGATAGTCGGACGGAGCCAAATCTGGTGAATAAGGGGGTTGTTCTAGTAATTAAAACCCTAAATCACGAATTTTTTGCATGGCAACATGAGATTTGTGTGCAGGGCCGTTGTCCTGCAAAAACAAAATACCTTTGGATAGCTTTCCGCGTCTTTTCTCTTTAATTTTTTCCCGTAGAGTGGTCAGTAATGTCGAATAGTAATCTCCAGTTATTGTTCTACCCTTATCCAAAAAATCTATCATGATTACTCCATGGCAATCCCAAAAAACTGAAGCAAGAACTTTTCCAGCAGATTTTTGGACACGAAACTTCTTAGGTCTTGGAGAATCGGAGTGTCGCCATTCCATCGATTGTTGCTTTGTTTCTGGATCGTAGAAATTTACCCAAGTCTCATCCATAGTAACAACTCGGTTTAATAAGTCTACATCGTTTTCAAACCGAGCACAGATCGAACGCGATGCTACTACCCTTGCACGCTTTTGGTCAACATTCAAACATTTGGGGATCCATTTTGCAGCAATTTTTCTCATCTCCAAATTGACGTGAACGCGTTCGAATGAAATATTCAGTGCTTCAGATATCCGTTTTAGCCCAATTCGACGGTCTTTTGAAATCATGTCATGAACTTCATCGATATTTTCGAGGACTGACACAGAAACTGCCCTTCCCGATCGGTCATCATCTTCAATGGAAAATTTACCTCTTTTGAAGCTTGCAGTCCAATTTTTCACGGTCGCATACGAAGGACATTGATCACCAAGGGTATTAAGCATATCTTCGTAAATCTTACCTCTTAACCCTTTTGAATACAGGTACTTGATGGTGGCTCAATACTCCAATTTTTTGATTTTCTTAATTACGGTGGACACATTTTTCTTTAAATTTATTGCGTAACTCTGGTTTACTTTTTTGACGTCAAACTTTACACTGACACTTCTAATAAGTTATTGTTCGTTGCTATGTTAACGCAATATTTCGTTTATGCAGGGAACTGGTCTAGGCTAACTAGATATCATTACATCCTCGTATATACTTTCGCGCCAAGCTTTTATATCATTTAAAATTTTATGATTCACTTTTCTTGGAAGAATGTTTTATGTGCTGTTTTTAAACCAGGTGTAAATATATTTTTATGTGGCGATCTTGATGCAGACTGTTACAACGAACCTAGCAGGAACTTTGAAAAAATATGTCATGCAATGTTTCAACTTACACCATACAGTGCAGTGGCCAACAAGAGTAACTGTGAGTACTGCTACAATTGATCAAATTTTCACAAATGTTGCCAATGAAGGAATTTGTTGCGTAATTAACAATGAAATTTCAGACCACAACTTAATTTTATATGATATAGGGTTCAGAAAAACGTCACAGCTGAAAAATACAGTATATAAAAGAAAATTTACGGGTGATAATATAATTGAATTTAAAAATAGCATTGGTAGTGAAAATTGGGACATGGTTTTCAGTCAATCTAATGTTGATCTTGCATTTTGCATTTGCATTTTGGACAACATTCTCATTTTATTTTGAATCTTATTTCACAAAACTACCTAGGTACGTTTGTTAGTGAGTACGGTAGAAAAAATTGGGTAACTGATGAAGTTAGAAAGTCTAGCCAGAGTTTGAAAGACCTCTTCAACTTGCAAAAATATCATCCCGGCATGAGAAATATTTATTTAGTCAAGAAAAAGATTCATGATCATATAGTAAGCAATACTAAAAAGGAATACTATCAAAATAAAATAAACAACTCGGACAATCGATCCAAATCTGCATGGAAAGTAGTATCAGTATTATCTAATAGAGTCAAAAATAGTGCTGAATCACGTATCTCTATAAACTTTGAGGATAAAATAATGTATAGTGAAGTATTAAGTTGTCTTAATGATTGGTTTTCAGCTAGTCATCTATATCTCAACGTTGACAAAACAAAAGCTTTAAGATTTCATCATGCGCAAAAAGTGTGCGAGGATATATCGTTCAGAACTAATTGAGAAGGTTCAGTAGTTTCAACTAACTCGGATTATATCACATTTTTGGGACTTCAGATAGACACAAATCTGAACTGGAAAGAACACTGCCAATACCTAGTTTCTAAGTTGAATTCAATTTCGTTTCAATTGAGAAATCTGCGACGTGTTCTGAATGTTGATCAGTTGTTGCAGCTTTACTATGCTCGGGTTGAAATGAGGCTCCGATATGGAATAATCTTCTGGGGCCTACCACAGCTGAAGATGTGTTCATTCCTTAAAAACGAGAACATGTATTCACTGACAAAGATTCGAAATTTATTAAAAATAAAGAAATACATAATTTGAACACACGTCAAAGAGAAAACTATTTTGTTCCATTTGCTAAATTTCAATTAACATAAAAATCACCTAATTATATGGCACCCATATTATTTCATGCTCTTCCAACGGATTTAAAATCTTATGAATCCACTCATAAATTCAAGAGGAAGTTGAAGCATTTTTTGACCAAAAATTGTTTTCTTTTTAGTGCATTTAGTGCATTTAAATGAAAGGCTTTTCTCTAAAAAGTTCATTTATTCAACTTATAAACACATTTACATCCTGTGCAGTTCATCTACTTCGCATATTTCCTGTGAGTTGGACGCCATCAGTGGAAAGAATAGAGGAAATATCCTCATTTTCAGTCGTTACGACGTGTAGCGTCACGTGTGGAACTACGTATAAAACTAATAAATTTCAACTTTAAACTTGTAAAATAATGTATTAACGCCAGCCGAAGTGTCTGACCGAGACTGTCGACGTTCCAACAGAGAAATTTGTCAATATATTGGTTTTCTGGTAGATGAAGCATGCCCGTGTACTCGAAGATTATATTTCAGCTTTATCAGAAAGTCGGTGCTGAAAGTTTGCTTCAGAAAGGAAGATCGTGATTTCGATCCATTCAATTTGTAAGCATGAGTTTTATAATTTAGTATTTGAGAATAATACTGGGAAGTGAAAAAACTTACAAACTCCAACAAATATTTGGTGGAGTCTGACTGTTAGTTTTTTCACTACCCACTTTCATCTCACCTCCACTGCAAGTCATGGATCGCCTCCATTGGATATTTGAAAATTACATACAATTATGAGCACTGACAAAATAGCGAAGAAACTGATATTAAATAATTGTTTAACTGAATTGTTGAATGTTTCCACATTTTACTACTGGCCCTATTGAAATTGAAGTGGAAGTACAGTGTCACCATATTTATTTTGTTTCTGTTTTTCCACGACATTTATAGCTGGTCCTATTTTCCATAAAAATTCATACTGTGGGACAACTCCTGGATGAAACGTTTTTGTGTTGCATAGTACAGTGCATCCCATTTTGGGTGAGACAGCCAGGTTTCTCGCTTGTTATTTAAGATAGAGCCTTGCGGTTTTCACGTTCCTGTCATACTTTTTTGTGAAACTCAAGTTGGCCTAATCAGATTTTGCATAACTGTTTCCGTTTATGAGATACAGGGCGATTTTGGAAATTGATCCTTTTCGGACCCCTTCTTTATCTCCGAAGTTATTAGAAATAATGCTGAGCTAAAAACTACATCTGATACAGAATTCTGCGTAGAATCCAGTGGCGTACTTATTTTTTTTTCGGGGTATGGTTTTGAAGATACGACGCAAACCTATATTTTTTTCAATGGAACACCCTGTATTTTATTACTTCGTTGAATTTGCTATTTTTTTCCCTTCAAAATTATGTATAACACTATATAGGTAGGATGTTCAGAAATGCTAAAAAACACTAAAACATCACATAATGATAATTTTTCGTTAGTAAGCCATGGATTTTCCAAGTTTCAATAAGAGGATTATTACTTTTGATTATTAACATTAGTAGGTCATGGATGATACGAACATCCTTGTTGTTATTATGGCTACTATGCATTTGGAAGCATTGTTTTATCAAATAGGCATTGAAGAGAAAAAAAAACGAATCTGATCTAGCTGTCATCGCTACGAATTATTATTGTGTTTCATCGTGTTTGGGTTTGAAGGAATATTGAGTATTGTAGAAATAATTGTTTGTGAATTTGTTGATTGAGAACTGATAATGGCTGGAAGAGATTTGGTTTTTCAAAACAATGAAAAATATGACATTATACAATGTTTGAATCAATCCAATGAAAACGTTGGCGAAGCTTTGGAACTTTATTTGACCAGGTATGACGTCGAGAATTTTACCACAAGACATTTCCTACATCGTGATTTAAAAACTTTCAGATATCCTGAGAGGCATCAACCTAGTCGAGCAACTATATTCAGACTAAAGTATAATTTACTGAATTATGGTGCATATTCTAAACCTCGACCCAAGGTATATAATAAAGAGAATCAAGAAGTAGATGAAATAAATGTGTTAGCTAGCGTTCATGCCTATCATCAGACTTCTTGTGCAAAATTAGAGAATGATACTGCTATTTCCAGATCACGGGTACACAGAATTTTAAAAAAGTATAAGTTAAAACCCTACAAAGTCAATATTGTCCAACACTTATATCCTGGTGATGCAGCAAGACGTGTGAATTTCTGCAATTGGTTTTTGAACCATGCTCGGAGAGACGTTGATTTCGCAAAAAAAGTTATTTGGTCAGACGAATCACATATAAGCAGTGCTGGTATATTTAACAGGCAAAATACAAGGCATTGGTATGATGAAAACCAGCACTTGATTTTTGAACGACAACAACAGGGTAGATTTGGTTTTAATGTGGCATGTTTCATATTGGGGACAAAAATCATATACCGCATTTTTGAAGGATCTCTTACCGCAACTAGGTACTTGACAATTTTAGAAGACGTGTTACCGGAACTACTGGAAGAAGTTCCCCTCGCCTTTCTTCATTCCATACATTTCCAACAGGACGGCGCCCCTGCCCATAATTCAAGATTGATCGGGCGGTTTTTAGAAAATAATTTTCAGGGTTGTTGGATTGGAACTCATGGACCCATCAGGTGGCCTCCAAGGTCACCTGATCTGTCTATATTAGACTTTTTCTTGTGGGGCTATTTGAAAAATAAAATATACAGTAACAGACACAACAGTCCCGAAGAACTTCGTGCATCAACAGCGGCAGCTTTCCGAAATTTACAAAACCGCCCTTTTATAATATTAAATGCACTCAGGCAAATTGAAAAAGTTTGTCAATTATGTATTAGGGAAAATGAACAGCAATTTGAACAGTTTAATCAGTAAGATATTATGTAATGTTGAAAATTTTTATTAATGATAAATATTTTATTGGGTATTTCTTTTGTATCTAATTTGTATTATGAATTGTTATATTATTTATTTTTTGCTATTAGGTAGGTACCTACGTTTTGTTTTTCGTGTTAGTGTAATATCTTTATTTGCTTACTCTCCTATAAAAAAAAAACACAAATGAAAATTATTCAATTAATTCTTCTTTTATATGGGAAATCCATGGCCCACTAACAAAACATTATCATTAAATGATGTTTTAGTGTTTTATAGCATTTCTGAACATCCTACCTATATAGTGTTATACATAATTTTGAAGGGAAAAAAATAGCGAATTCAACGAAGTAATAAAATACACGGTGTTCCATTGAAAAAAATATAGGTTTGCGTCGTATCTTCAAAACCATACCCCGAAAAAATAAATAAGTACGCCACTGGATTCTACGCAGAATTCTGTATCAGATGTAGTTTTTAGCTCAGCATTATTTCTAATAACTTCGGAGATAAAGAAGGGGTCCGAAAAGTATCAATTTCCAAAATCGCCCTGTATCTCATAAACGGAAACAGTTATGCAAAATCTGATTAGGCCAACTTGAGTTTCACAAAAAAGTATGACAGGAACGTGAAAACCGCAAGGCTCTATCTTAAATAACAAGCGAGAAACCTGGCTGTCTCACCCAAAATGGGATGCACTGTACATGATAACATGATAAATTATATTTCCGCCAAATTTTGTGAAAATGAAATCAATATTTGCGAGAGAAAAAAATTTAAAACTGGAAACTCGGTTTTTCCGATTTGCCTGGAAAATTTGAGGATATGTGGAAAAATGTTGGATACAAAAGTTGTAGATCTTTTTATTATCAACAACTTTGCTCTTTAACTTTTTTCGATAGGACGTCAACTTTCGTTGCCAATCGCGAAGAACCATGAAATATCACTTTCAACCCATAAAAGTTCACCCCGTTCCATCCTTATCCATTTTGTCGACTCCAAATTATTTTTCCCGTCGTTCGAGCAATATTTTGTTCCTCTTTTAGTAGGTCTCATGGTGTTAATTTTTTTTTATTCAAAAACTGCTTCAGCAATGGTTTACTAATCCAAAACAGAGAAATAAGTGATTTGCCCTGTTTATTTTCTTTCCGACGACTACATACGAAAATGACAAATAGCACACAATTAATTGAGTAGTAGCTATGTTTTGAGATTGGCAGGTACCCACGTTGTAATGTCTATTTTTATTTTTATTATAGGTAGGTCCTAATCACCTCAATTGATAAGAAGGGTATTTGAGTAATGTTCAACGTAGAATAATTTAATGTATTACATTCGCTTGAGAAAAATACTGTGTATCGAAACATGTAGACAATAAATCTGTGGAAATTTAATCGTGTTTATCTCAGTGTCATATACTATGAATTTTCATCAGGTAACGGCCACGTCAATCCAAAAATTCTTCATTCCAACTGCAAAATTTAATAACGAACCAGGAGATTCTATGACTGCCAACATACATAGTTACTTCGAAAATGACTTATGTAACCCTAGAGATGAAAAGTGAAATAACTCTCTAGAGTGATGTGTATCTATAGTTAAATGTACTACATAATGGAATTGAAGTGTGCTTTGAAATTAATATTGCGAAAACGTCAGATAAACTTCAGAAGTGTCAGTTTTGCATATGCATCATTCTTAAGGTATGTTCAAGCTTATACGAACTTCGGAAAATTTATGCGAATCGCAAATTAGGAGATTACCAACAAAATTAGACGTTCATAGTCATGCGACAAAATTTGATGGTCACTGTCATTGCGGGTAAGTCAAAGTACCTAGAATTTAATGTTTTGTGGATTTTTTTAGTTTTGTTATTAATGGTTTATTCTTTCTTTGGTAATAAAAAGTATTCCTTCCCGAATCCTAAAGCAAGGAATAGAATAAAAAAGTGGTGGCCTTTCTGCGGGAGGAATGGGTTTTGTTGTGATATATGACTTCTTTATTTCTGATCTCACTATTGATACGAGTTCATCACACTGAGAACACGTCACACGAAAATCATTAAAATATTCATTGGTATCATTCAGTCTCATTTTTCGAACGAGGCTGTGATAATCACCATACATTTTTCGAGCTTTTAAAAATGTCGAACACTACAACTCCTTTTTTTTCGTCTGGAAGCCGATACAACTGATGGTAGAGTACAATATGAACCCATCCAAATAATCTATATCCTATGATGCGAATAACAACCACATCAACGAACTTTCCTGTTGTTTTTTTTTATGAAGAATTATGAAATTATATGATTGTTCACCTGCATGTGTATTTAATTTTGAGGATTTGAGGTTAATAAAATAATAACCCATACACATTTTACGCATTCTGTGGTCTCGTGATTTGATACGAATTCGCAAAAAAATTCAAATATCTCATTTAGGCTAATTATTAGTTTTTTATTTTTGAAATTCCGACAAGGCGTTGCCAAGTTATACCAGTTTTTCTTTAAATACAGACATTTTTAGGAAGAAAAACTCATCATTCAAACTACCAAGAATTTATGAAATCATTCAAGGCTCTTGGTAGTCGGTAGCATATTCTATCATATGAAATATTCATCTCCTTCGAAAGTTATACAGGGTGGTCAGAAAATGATATGATTTTCACGAAATTCAAACTTTCCTCTCATCAATTTTTCAAGTCCTGCACCCTAAAATATGCATGATTTTATATCCCATTGGTGGTTCAATTGCTTATGGTCAATAGTTGTTGAAGAGTGATGTGAATTCCATTATCAACAAATGCAAATTAAAAAAAATGCACCAAACTATTTATTCAACTGTACTTAACTACTAAACAAACATTCTCAAAAAGAAAAAAACTGTCTGTTCGAATTGCCTTCCTTTTGCTCCAAGGCACATTTCAAAATTTTTCATCACATGATTTTTTTTAACATTTTCCAACATTTGCGGTGTTATACTTTGACAAACCGTCAAAATTCTATTTTACAAATCCTCCAAATTCACTGATTGAGTAGTATACACCTCTGATTTTAGATACCCCCACAAAAAAAGTATAAAGTGGTCAAGTCTGGCGAACGAGCCGGACATTTCATTGGTCCGTTTGTTCCGAGCAATATTTGAGGAAAAGGAACGTTCAAATAGTCTGTCACGATCCCAGCATTATAAGGCGGCGCTCCATCCTGTTGAAAAAACATTTCTCTTAGGTGTCCAAGGGGGACTTCATCAAGATGATTATTGAGTTCATTTTGAAGGAAATTAAGGTATCTTTCACCATTTAGAGTACCTTGATAAAAATATGGCCCTATCAAATTATTTTTGAAAATTCCACACCAAACATATACTCCCCAAACCTCCTGAATATTGGTTTCTCGAACCCAGTGCGGATTTTCTGCAGTCCAGTAATGTACATTATGACGATTTACTTTCCCATTATTGTGGAAGCGGGATTCATCAGACCAAATAATTTTTGACAAAAAATCACCATCATCATGGATTCTTACCATCATCTCAAAAATGAAATCTATCCGCCTATCATAGTCAGTTGGTTTTAAAGCTTGGACTAAATTTAATTTATATGGATGTTGCCTGTGGGTCTTCAAAATCCTGTGTACAGAACTCTTCGAGATCCCTGATTCCTCAGCAACTCCTCGTACCGATGAATGGGGGTTTTGGTGTATGTATGCTAAAATATTAATCGATATATCATCAGTCACGATTGACTTTGAATGTCCTGGTTGTTTGTTTGATGGTAATTCCTGATCAATTTGCAGTTTAGCCTCAAGTCTAATGAAGGTATTTTTTCCTGGTTGGCTTCGATCTGGGTAACGTTGACTGTACAATACACACGCTCTGCGAGAGTTTTTTCTCGCTTCGCCAAATATGAGCAACATGTCAACATATTCATCGGGTGAAAATAACTGTGCCATTTCAATTTGATTTGTTTCACAAATAACGGGGCAGCAACTAAATCCGCCTCAAGGGGCTTTCGAAGGAGATGAGTATTTCATATGATAGAATATGCTACCGACTACCAAGAACCTTGAATAATTTCATAGATTCTTGGTAGTATGAATGATGGGTTTGTCTTTAAAAATGTCTGCAGTTAAAGAAAAACTGGTATATGAAAAACTAATAATTAGCCTAAATGAATGAGAATTCAGATGTGTTGAAATATATGAGGTGTTCCATTTACAAAAACTGATGTTCGATTTTGTGATTTTTTCTTGCGCCCTTCGTATAAAAAATAATCATTCCTGAAGTTAGTTCTCATAATGCAATATGATATCAAATAATAATATTTTGAAAATTCCTATTGGTTCAAGAGATATTTAACTGTCCCACTGGTCTAGGGACACACTGTATATTCATTTATTTAATTATGTTTTTTTTAAGTTGTGTTGGTTATGGGTGCATGGTGCATGTCGCAAGCAAGAACTTACCCATTTATGTATAAATAACATTGAAGATTTGGGGACTGCGGCTGTCATTCAAATTAATAATACAAAAAATAAATGCTCGCGCAAGTTTACTACTACTGGAAACTTTTATAGCATGTAAAAAAAATATGCCAATCTATGACCGCCAACTACCGAAACACGCTTTTTTCTTAATTATAGAGACCAAAAATGCACAAAACACGTAGTAGGCATTAACAAAATTGGAAATATCTCAGAGTAGTGGCTAAATTTTTAAATCTAAAGGATCCTGAAAAATACACGGGGCACTCATTTCGCCGTACTTCTGCTACTATATTAGTAGATGCAGGAGGAGATCTAACTTCTGTGAAAAGACATGACGGTTGGAAATCGTCTAAAGTCACAGAAGAATATATTGACGGTTCTGCTACTAACAGGTTAAATATTGCCAATAAAATTATGTGTGCCATCAGCAGTACTTCGAAAGCCGTCACTTCGCCTCTTCGAGAAACTGACATCGAGTCTACTACTGTACATACGAGGATGTAATGATATCAAGTTAGCCTAGACCAGCTCCCTGCATATACAAAATATTGCGTTACCATAGCAACGAAAAATAACTTATTAGAAGTGTCAGCGTAAAGGTTGACGTTGAGTTACACAATAAATTAAAAGAAAAAATATGTCCACCAAAATTGGGAAAATCGAAAAATTGGAGTATCGAGCCATCATCAAGTACCTGTATTTAAAAGGGTTGAGAGGTAAGTAGATTTATGATGATATGCTCAATACCATTGGTGATCAATGTCCTTCGTATGCGACGGTGAAAAATTGGACTGCAGCTTCAAAAGTGGTAAATTTTCCATTGAAGATGATGACCGATCGGGAAGGCCAGTTTCTGTGTCAGTCCCTGAAAATATCGATGCAGTTCATGACATGATTTTAACAGACCGTCGAATTGGGCTAAAACGGATATCTGAAGCACTGAATATTCCATACGAACGCGTTCATCATATAGTTCACGTCAATTTGGACATGAGAAAAATTGCTGCAAAATGGATCACCAAATGTTTTAATGTTGACCAAAAGCGTGCAAGGGTAGTAGCATCGCGTTCGATCTGTGCTCTTAAACCGAATTGTTACTATGGATGAGACTTGGGTACATTTCTACGATCCAGAAACAAAGCAACAATCGATGGAATGGTGACACTTCGGTTCTCCAAGACCTAAGGAGTTTCGTGTCCAAAAATCTGCTGGAAAAGTTCTTGCTTCAGTTTTTTGGGATTGCCATGGAGTAATCATGGTTGATTTTTTGAATAAGGGTAGAACAATAACTGGAGATTATACTATTCGACATTACTGACCACTCTACGGGAAAAAATTAAAGAGAAAAGACGTGGAAAGCTATCCAAAGGTGTTTTGTTTTTGCAGGACAACGCCCCTGCATACAAATCTCATGTTGCCATGCAAAAAATTCGTGATTTAGGGTTTGAATTACTAGAACACCCCCCTTATTCACCAGATTTGGCTCCGTCCGACTATCATCTCTTTCCTCAACTGAAAAAAAGTTAAAAAGTTCGTAAATTTTGTTTCAACGAAGAGGTAATAAAAGCTGTGGAGGTCTGGTTTGCAGAGCAAGAAGGAACATTTTATTTGAAAGATCTAGAGACGTTGCAGGTTCGCTGTAATAAATGTATCCAATTAAGAGGAGAATATGTTGAGTAATAAAATATTTTGACATAGAAATTTTGTTTGGTTCTATAGTAGGCTAAGAATTTTTCAACATATCCTCGTGGTGTAGAAATAACAGAGAATTATGTGTAACTCCTCATTGCAAAGTTCATTACAATTTACTAATTGAATTTTTAATAATATAAATGAAGCGAAGTTTTGTATAGAAGTGTATAAATTCTCTTTATTGCAATAAAGAGAATACACTTCTATACAAAACTTCGCTTCATTTATTTAAACAAGTGTATTCAGCTTCACGCATTTATTCTATTAATAATATTACTTATAATATCTACAATTCTAAGCAGTTATCTTTTTCAATTATTACGTTTCTCTGTACAATTCTCAAATTCTTAAAATAAAGTGAAAATATATTAATTTTTTTGCTATTATGCATCAATCTGTGGTCGTCGGAAAAATAGTGTACACTACTTGTGTGGAACGTACCATTTCACACTCGTGGGATTGTCCCAATCATGTGAAATGAGACACTCTCCACACTAGTAACGTAATATACTATTTGATTCCATCCCATATGTCTCTCGATTCAAATAACATATTTTTCTTCTTATAAGAATGAAGTTATGTACTTCGCTTCCCTATTCGATTAAATCTCTTCAATTTTTTAATTGACGTAACTCAATAATATTGAAATTGAATTTCCAATCCAATGAAGCGGAATTATTTTCGTCCTTGGCTTGACAACTCGAAGCATTTCTGTCGCAGCAATATTAATTATGAAATTCACAACGAAAATTACTTTTCTCAGCGCAGACATTTCATTTAATGGAAAAATTGTTTCAAATGTGCTCGGACATTTTAAAATTCTGGATGTGTCGAAATTCAAATAGATTATGGAGGGTTTGAAAGACTTGAATGATGCACTACCCATAAAATAATAATAATAATGATCTTCCAAGATCATCACATGATATAGGACGAGTCGTTGTTTTTCCAGGACAGCATTATGGAAATAAAACTGTTTTGTATTATATTCGTTCATTTGTTTACAGAGGTATTGTGTATTTTGACCACCTGATCTTCGGCATTTTCCCATGAATATGTATTTGTGTGTTTTATGTACTTTTTTGTAAAATTTATATTGTGGAAAATAAAGACCTATTATATTTTATTACAAAACATTCGTCAAAGAAAATTATTTAACAACATTTTTTGGATATTTAATTTTTCTTTAGATAGCAAAAATTATAATAAACAATAAAGTGTAAGTAGGTATTTTATTTTCTAAATCGAAAACCGTCCTCCAGACGAAAAAAAGACAAGAGACCATTTTTATGGAAAGATCAAGGAAAATTGCAAAAATAACATTTATTTGGAAAAAAGACAGTGGCGTATCATTGTTTTGATGAAAAATATGACAGGGTAAGTTAACAGGGACGCCACTGATGAAAATTAAGAAATCCTTCATCGTGGAATAAATGTATTTTTATGCATACTTGGCATGTACCAACATTGAAAAAAAAGCCAAAGCGGTTTCACAGATACTGGGGAAGAACTGATTTTTTTGTTAAATTTCAACATCCTGTATCTCAAAAATGACGCTATTACGGACCTATGTTCATATGAAGAATTTTTCCTAAAATCATTCAAGGATTATCGCCCTTCAGGGTCAGCATTCAATTGTAAAACACCCTATATAATAGAAAATAACTTGATTTCTTATAGAAACTTCGGGTTTAGAAAAAAAATCTAAACAAAATATGCAATACTAGCTCTTACATTGAAGTTTTATCGAGTCTTAATGATATAAAGGCGAGTTTTAAACGATTTCAGTGTGCGAAAATGGATAATGCATTGAGCAACTTCCTTCCGCTCGAAACTGGAGTACCCCAAGGTACTATTTTGGGGCCCTTATTATTCAGTATACATGTTAACGGTTAATTTCCCGTAGAGAGTAAGGTAAAAATCTTAGGATTACCTGAATACACAGTTATATTTTCATAGCATTCACCCGGCAAGAATTGAATAACACTGTGGAATTCAATTTCATAAAAAACTAGGACAGGCTGTTGACAGTTAATCTCGAAAATAGCGTTTTTTTCACGCTGTTCAATAACATGGTTTTCAATGTCACCAATTCGAACACATGGTTTTTCTATTGCCAAATTATTTTGAAGTTTTTGTTGCTTAATAATGCCTTGTGTTTGCCCAAATTATAACATCAATGGAAACTCAGTTTTGTATATGTATTGAAAACGTGATGAATGTGAAAATCAATTCGAACACATTGTTATCAAATATGTATTATCATAATGGCGCCATGAAAATATCAATTGTTTTTCGCTCAGAATCGTGATAAAATATTAATATACATACCTTCTATCCTAATGAATATTGTTTTAATTACTATGCATTACATATCCACCCAAATATTGCACGATTGCCACAGTGCTATTAGTTAAATGTACGTATTTTTAACAAATATAATATTGATTTTGGGCCTAGAGCTTAAATACACTACAATGGTTATGTTAATAGAACAATTTATCCATAACTGTTTGTAGTAGATTGATTTGCTTTTTAAATTAAAATATTGTTTTGTTTCGTGTTTTTAGTAATTTCAATTCGATTTTGCTTCATTTCACTTCCTACTTTCCATGTGTTGAATTCAGTAATAATATTCGTATTCCAAGTAAAGGTTCTCAAAATCTACTTTTTTTCACTCATAATACAAAACCATGAAAACCAATCCACATTCTACTTGGTATTTGCATGTTCATAACTAGAGAAACGGAAATATCAACTTTAATGAATTTTAGAAAAAATTCATTGAATCTTGTCTTTTTTAATTATTCATCTTTATAGTATCAATTTGTATTTGTGTTTATAGTGGCATCGACAGCTTTGGTCATTTACCACTATGTGATCTGAGTAGGCCTCATTACTAACTCCATAAGCCACCTTAGGAGCTGCACATCTAATTTGAAAGCAGCATTGAATTCAAGTGCCTAGAGAAACTAAATGAACTAGACAATCACAACACTGTTCCCCTTCTATGGGTTCCAGGACACACTGGATTGTAGGATAATGAAATAGCAGATGCACTGGCAAAAAAGGGACCGAAACACAATTTTCATACATATTCTTTTCATTTTATTTATTTTCCTAGTATCAATCTATTAAGTAATAATCTCTATTTCTTCTTCTTTGACCTTTACGTTTTCTTCTTCTCGTTATTGTCCGTTTTGGTGGCTACGGCTACTAGAACTATCCGTCCTTCTTCCAACTTTTCTGTATTAAGTCTTCTTCTCTATATTGTACCACCTTGTTATTTACTTCTATAGAATAAACTTGTTTACATTATTCATTCCTATTGTTTTCCATCATTCAACCTAGCTCATTCTTCACCGTTCAAAAGTTGGACCTAAGTTTGCTTACAGAAAATTTTGGCACTTCACTATAGCTATTCGTGAAATAATCACCAGTACAGTGCCATGGTACGTTTCAAAGGTCTGGAAGTCAGCCTAACACCGTTCCTACTCAAAACGCTGGAAAACTTGGTGGGCAGATTCCTTTTGGAGGGCCCTTTAATTGTGAACCCTTTTCACAGAAATTAACATGCACACAGGAGAGGAAGGTTGACTGAATCCGCCTTCCACACTGTAGTGCGAAGGATCGACATTAGGTTCAAAGAGGTTCAAAGAGGTAACAAAATGAGTGTTTTTATTTTATGGAAGGAGCTTGCGACTGTAGAGGCAGCACTAATGACCAGAGAAATGCTTCACCCCAAGGTTAGCTGAGTTTTATCGTGGATAACGTGGAGAAGGTATCCCGGGGAAGCCGAGGAGGGGGATGCTACGTTCAGGAAAGCTGCCTCTCTCTCCATCTATGGTGCTTAGTTATGGACGAACTATTGGGTAAACTCACAGATGAAGGTTTCGAAGCACAGGCATAGGCCGACAATGCGGTTGTTCTAATCAGTGGACGATTCATCGAAGTCGTCTGCGGCTGTATGCAGGTCGCCTGCAGAATAAGTAATTGAAAGATGGGACAAAAACAAACTCTTCACTAACCAGAAGAAAAATATGGACACAGGCCACCTATCATGTTTGGGCAGGAGCTAGTCCAGCAGGTCAAACACCTGGGGACGGTGCTGGACTCCAAACTTTCAGGAATCCGCATGTAGAAAGGTTAATTCAAAAGAAGGTAGCAATTCTATGGCAACTGATGAGAATTGTAGGGTGCAATTGGGGTACCAACCCAGATATTATGCGTTGGCTGTACACTGCAGTCATAAGACCAAAGAGCAGCACAATAGGCTGAAGACTCAACAAGGTTCAGAGGTTTGCCTCTTTGGTAAAGAAGGGTGCAATGAGAACGACTCCAACCGTAGAGTTGGAGGTTCTGCTGAGGTTCGGAGGTTGGCTTCTTTGGTAAAGAAGTGTGTAATGAGAACGAATCCAACCGTAGAGTTGGAGGTACTGCTGAGGCTTCCACCGCTTTCAGTCTGGATCAAGAAGGAGGCAATGTCAGCCAAGTTCAGCACTTATACAGGAAAGCGGGCGATTCCTAAGAGCTGAATGAACTTTGGAGAGACAATACCTGCTGTAGGTAATAGAAAGACTTTATGGCTGGCTCCAGTAATTCAAGGACGGCTTGACTCTTAGGTAAAAACCTCCAAGCACTACTCCTCCTTATATGAATACTAATAGGGCATTACAAGTTAGGCAGACTAATAGGTATAGAAGACAGTCCCACTTGCCGCAAACGTGAACTTTTTTCCACTTACTCGGCGAATTTGAGGTGTATGGAAGGTTAAGATTCGAAACTCCAACAAGAGGAACAAACCGACTTGAAGTGAACGAATATACATTGGGAGGTCACGAAGGTTCCAAAGAGAAGATTATGAAGAGGAATCTAGATATGTGGAAAGCAGGAGAAGGCAAAGAGATTTCATGAGGCCATACTTGCCTGGCTACGACAGCGGCCTCCCCAAAAACTACAACCACTGTTCTCAACGAATGGAAGGGATCCTTGCGGGTTACCAGCATTTAACGGTGGAATCTGTCTGAGAGAAAGCTAGATAGCTACGCACATAACTTAGAGGGCAAGATGGTAGCTTGGCGAGGAGATATTTTTGTCATCTGAGTGGTCTCAGTGCTGCCCAATTCATTCTTCTGAGACAATAGTATTTCCTATATTTAGTTTTTTGTTGATCTGGTTTTCGTAGGTACAACAATCGTCGATGAATTCGGCGATATGTTTTTTGTTTCAGATTAAAACCGTCGCACTGACAAACGAATAATAAATGACGGAACGAACAAAAAGAAGCGGCGCGTCGAAAGAACCATCTAAAACGTTAAATGAAAACATAAATTCAGAAAAAAATGAAGCCTCTCGCCGAACACGGAAAATAATTCAAATTAATTGTTTTTAGCGCGGTCTCTGA
Organism: Chrysolina oricalcia; assembly: GCA_944452925.2. Lineage (NCBI taxonomy): Eukaryota > Metazoa > Arthropoda > Insecta > Coleoptera > Chrysomelidae > Chrysolina > Chrysolina oricalcia. The sequence goes on from OX101810.2 coordinate 1,727,472, forward strand.
CAACGGCACTGATTGATAGCATAAAGAAATTGTAATATTTAATCGAATTTGTGAAAAACTCTGTTCCATTGTTATTGTCGTATCGCGTTGACAGCAATGATTGCTTTTGTAATTTTCGACCCTGCCGATTTATTGTTTTGTTTTTTCGTGCCGTTCGATGAATATGAATTTTAAATTACAATTTTCATCATATTTTTCCTGTAATTCCGGAATGAATAAAATCCTGTTATAGATCGAAAATCGTTGAATATAAATTCCTCCATGGATAAAATTTTTTATAGAGATAAACTGAATGTATTTTGTTCTTGTTGTTTTGTTCATTCCGTCAACCAGCTGCATCCCTACAAGCAATCCTCAGAAATCTTCGAGAGACTTGTGCGAGCAAGGGAAGACGAATAAGGATAACAGTATTGTATGTTCGTCTGGCGTCCATATTTAGCCAGCCAATTTCATGAAGTTTGTGAGAAATTTTGTGAAATAAAGAGGGGGTTTGGTTTTTTGCAAATATTTCGAAAACTATTGAAGATATCCAAAATTTGAAAAAAGATCCTGAAAGAGGAGAAAATTTACTAAAAATTACACACCTCCTGGAACTCTACCATCAATATTTAGAATTTTAATTTGTAGGCGAAAATAGTGCTAAAAGCTGGTGATGCGAGTCCCGCGTGCGCTGCTGATACGGACCCTTGAACAATAAAAATAATTTTAAACCATTAAATATCAATATTAGGAAACAAAAAAAACACTCATCTTTAAGACACTTGAATAAAAGAAAATCCATGGAAAAAATTTCTTCCCGTAATTGTTTTATTACATATGCTTTCGTTAATTAACTAGTTTTTAAAAGTTTTAAATTAACATACAAACCCTGATAATTGTTAAAGTAAAAACCTAAAATTTGTTTCATTTTTTGGAGCTATTCTGGAAATGCTTTGAAAAAGTTCTCATTTGGAAAAATAAAATAATTCTCATTTTCCACTTTGTTATCAAGAGACTTAAAAATGAAAAATGCAAATATAGCTATGAATTTTTTTTTATATTCCAATTTGTTCGTATTTTAATTATTTGAAGTTACATAAAAATGATTTTTGAAAATTTCTTACTCTGATTGTTTAAATAATTGTTATAAACAAATACATTGTTTATGAGATATTTGAATTTTTGTTTTTGGAATTTTAATCAGCAATAAATATTATGATCTTCAAGAACAAAATCATTTCTCAAAAAAATTATTGCTTAAAAACGCATTTGTTGAATAACTATTTTTTTTGCTGGTAAATATTAATATCAATGAACCATTTTTCTAAATCATAATTTTCATTGCTCTTCAATTTTCTAAAAAAATTGTTTATATTTTCTTTTTTTATTTAATAAACAATTTGTTATAAACTAATGAATTTTTACGATAATTTTTTTTTAAATACTGCATAAAATAGCAAAATCAACCATGTGTCATTTGTTGTGTAAAAAAAATTAATAATAATATTTGGTAGCAAAAAAAAAGTTAATCAACAAATGCGTTTTCAAGCATTAAAATTTTATTTTTAAGAAATTATATTGTTCTTGAAGTTCGTGATATTCATTGCTGAATAAAATTCTAAAACCAAAAATTCAAATATCTCATAAACAATGCAATTGTTTATAACAATTATTTAAACAATCAGAGTAAGGAATTTAAAAATATCATTTTTATGTAACTCTAAATAATTAAAATACTAACAAATTGGAATATTAAAAAAAACTTTTTTAGAGCTTTACTTGCATTTTTTATTTTTCAGTGTCTTAGATTGTTAATAACGAAGTGAAAAATCAAGATTTTTTTATTTTTCCAATGGGGATCTTTTTTCAAGAATAGCTCCAATTATATATATTATATATATATATATATATATATTTATATATATATATAAAACCAGTTAATATTGGGGATTGCAGCAAAGTCAAAAGTGTACTCTTTTATAGAGTTTATTCCAAGCTTTCGTAAATTTTATTTACATCTTCAGGGAACTACAAAGAATTATTATGTCAATTATACATTTTGATGTTATTAAAATTTTACTTACAACTATAGTGAGATTATATATATATATATATATATATATATATATATATATATATATATATATATATATATATATATATATATATATATATATATATATATATATATATATATATAAAAATATAAATAGAAAAGTTATTGGGTTTAGCCCTCAAATGGTAGTGCAACCGTAGACACGTGTTTCGAGCTTAACTTTTCTATTTATATTTTTATATATTGCCCCTCGATAAATCCATCCTGATTTATATATATATATATATATATATATATATATATATATATATATATATATATATATATATATATATATAAATCAGGATGGATTTTGGATTTATGGATATATATATATATATATATATATATATATATATATTCGGGATATTTCGGGATGTAGTCTGCAGTTGGTTCTTGTTTGGATCAGGCGGTGTCCTGCTGTCTGTCTCTGAGAGCTCTTGCAAAGTTGTTCCTTCAAAGTAAGGATCTTTGCACTTATGTCTGACAGATATAATTCAATATCTGTCGAGGTATCAGCCAGAGAAGTAGTTGTTTTCTGTCGGACATATGCCATACAATCTATACAAAGGTATAGTGAGTTCCTAAAGGATTGTTTTCGACTGTTTTACAGTCACTGGAACATATATATATATATATATATATATATATAACAATTATCAGGGTTTGTATGTAAATTTGAAAATTGGAAAAACTACTTAGTTAATTAACAAAAGCATATGTTATAAAATAATTACGGGAAAAATTTTTTTCCAAGGATTTTCGTTTATTCAAGTGTCTAACCTAAGTGAATTTTATTTCCTAATATTGATATTTAAGGTTTAAAATTATTTTTATTGTTCAAGGGTCAGCGCACGCGGAACTCTCATCACCCGCTTTTAGCGCTATTTTTGCCTCTGAATTAAAATTCTTAATATTGGTGGTATAGTTCAGGAAATTTCCTCCTCTTTCAGGATCTTTTTTCAAATTTTGGACATCTTCAATAGTTTCCGAGATATCTGCAAAAAACCTAACCCTCTCCTTTGTTTTCACTAAATTGTTTATAATTTTTGCAATTTTTGCCGGCGCACGTTCAAATTTTTCAAAAAGTTTCTAGAGGTCATTCCGAATCGAATGAGCCCTGGATCATAATTTTCAGTGCCCTTGAAGAGAAATTCACCAAACTGGTTCTTGTAGACTAGACTAGTAGCATCTTGTTGGAAATTTAAAAATATCAGTACAATACATATGTTGAGGATTGTTTGATAGTGCAGTAGTCAGTGATTGATTCTGTCACCCCATAACGATGTTATTGGACCCACCATTTGTTGTTTTTGAAGTTATAGCATGATTCATGAAGGTATGCTATGAAAATATCATTTTATCGGTCAGTTTTAACAATATTTTCTAATCTCAGTTTCACGTTGGATAGTTCCATTTTCTACCACCGATTCTTCTCTATTTGTCATATTTCAATCTTTGTTCGTATGTCTAGCCGACGTACATTCAAAGTATCCTGCAATTTCAGCGTGCTGCGATAAAAACTCTCTAGAAGTTTCTCCGGATCATCCGGATATTTCTTGTCGGCAAAAATCAGGAAAACCAGTCAAATCCGTCGTCGATGCCTTCTGAACGATCCTCCCAAACCAACAACATTAAAACGTTTCAACAGTCTGTCTTTTCGTATTAAGAAATAAAAAGCGGTAGAAAATTAATTTCGTCGGACCGTTGAATCCTATAAAATTGAGATGTCGTACCATAAATGTCGTGACGAGCAGAGAAGATTACGAAAATAAATGGAAGGAGAGGAAAAGAGTGTGGATATATAAGGGCAATATCGACGTTGGTGCACTCAACTGATTCGATTCATTTTATCGAAGACAAACAGGCCCGTACACTTCAACGTGCATCCTCATAAGCGTTGCCCCCGTGCACACTATGTGGGTTTTCGCCTGTCTGCCTCATTCTTCACTTGTTCGCCGACTGACTGATGCATTTTTCCACTTGGAATGATATTTTCTATCTACTATTGACTTTCATGTTAGTGAAATTATTGAGATATCGCTTTACTCAACTTCAATAGTTTTTTTATTTTTTAAGTGAATTGGGTTTCCGAGGTAAATTCCTCTCGTGGCTGATTTCATATCTTGAGGTAAGAAAAATTATAGTAAAAATTGACGATCAGAGATCTCTTACACATGGCGTGGATGCTGGTGTACCTCAAGGATCAGTTCTTGGTCCGCTGATTTTCTTACTGTACTTAAATGATCTTCCTAAATACGTCAGCACAAAACATCTTATTTTATATGCTGATGATGCCACTTTGGCCATTGATGCAGATACGCATTGTAGCATTTTTAAATGCCACTAGGAATTTTTTCTATTTTTCAAGTACTATATCACTACTTGTTATAATTATTATAAAAGGATCAAATGTTTCAACATCATGCAATGTGATCACCCTTGTATAAAAGTATCGAATCAATCAATCGTTGCATTCATTTCACGTAGGTACAGCCACCACCACCATCTAGTTGGTATTAGATTAACCTTTCGCCTAATTTTCCAAACACATCAAAATCATACATGATTCTTGCATTCATTAAGGATCACCCTTTTCGAGTTTGACTCTCCTTCTAAGAGAGGTCACCCGTCGTATATCATAGCGATTGAGATTTGATAGTAGGGAAAGGAGATCGAGACCGGTGCGAGGAGGACAGTCAAGAAGGGCCAGGCTAAAGGTGTACAAGTTTTTCAATAAAAGTAGTTTTTTTGGTTCAGTACCGGCTTTTTCAACAATTTGCAGTGCTGCATTCGCATTCTTCATTGGATTAATTAAATGCATTGTTGAAGGCCGACTTCTGCTACGACGATTGAAGCTGTTTTTGTGCTACCTGCCTTTTACCTATTTTTTACGACTGTACCGGTAAAGCTAGTGCCAAACTCCTGTCACAAAAAATTGTCTTGTCCACCCAACTCCTGGTTTTCTGGTCTGGATGCAAGAACCCCACCAAGATAACTTCAAGTGGTCATCATTTCCCCACCGTGGAAACCAAAGAAGGTTCCTCACTACGTCAGCGTTGGTTGAACAGCTGATACGACCTTCAACCCCTCTGTATTTGGCAGTCTTTCCTGTTGCTGTCTGCAGTCGGAAGCCGCCCCTTCTCACACCTCTCCGGATGGTCTACGCGGGATAAAACAGGCCAGAATTGCATTTATTTTATCATGTTTTTTTATTTCTTTTGAACTGAAACGTTCGTATTATTGATATTTTTGTTTTGGTGACATTATTCCTGGAATACTTGATTTACCTACCTTACTTATATCCTAGGTACTCGTATCTATCTACCTACTGTTCTCTGATTTACGAAATTTATCATTCAATATCATCCAGACATTTTTTTTTTTTGATTAATCAATATCAGTGTAAAGCGATACATAGTACTATGCTGAGCTATTAGCAATTCATCCATACTTAACATCCATGCATACATAAGGGTGCTTATATCATTAAGTATTGATATTAAGAGTTATTATTATTCTCATACACCTACTGTCTTCCAATGGTGCACAAATTATATCAGAGTTTTCTTCAAGTTGCAATTGTCATGTCAACGTTATTATTTCTTTAAATTCAAGTAAATCAAGTACCAATTTAAACAGAATATTTTATTCATTCCACAAATCTCTCACTACTGAATATCGGAATATTTACTGAGAAAATATTCTATTTTTAAGTAATAATCATCGTGTCTGATTCTTAGTTTTTCGGCACGACTTTAACCATCGATCAACTTTTACATTAGGAAATCAGATATAAAATTAAGTGGCGCTCAAGGGTAGCTTTTTACCACTTTTTGAGTTTCTCTAATCCATTGCCCATTTTGCTCTCCGACGAACAGCACCGTGCTTTATGTGACATTTGTATCTGCCTGTCTGCCAGTTATAGATTTATAATTAGATAAAAATTGGTAGCGGTAAATAAAAAATGTTACATGAAGAACTCATTGCAAAAATGAATGTATTGTCAAGAGAATTCACCACGTGGTGTGAGAGGAATTCTCTTATGATTAATTCTTCTAAAACCATTTGTATGCAGTTTTCTGCTAGAAATGAAATCTCTGAAAATATTAAAATTTCAGTAAATAATGTTGAAATCCCTTTCTCAAAATCTACCAAATTTCAAGGTGTATTTGTTGACAGTAATATGGGTTGGAACTCTAATATTAATCACATTTGCAAAAAATTAAATAGCATACTTTGCTATATTACAACTGAAAAATATTTTTATGACGAATCAGTTAATAAGCGTTTACTCCCACATATCATATAATATTATTCTTTGGGGTGCATCCAGAGTTTTCATTTCTCAAAAGAGGATTATACGAAAATATTCAACCTAGACTATAGAGAATCATGCCGTAATCACTTTAAAGAACATGGAATTCTCACCCTATATTCTATATACATCTACAAATGCATTTTATATGCAAAAAGTAATAATCACCATTTTTTTCTCAATTCTGATTACCACAACTACCCAACTCGATCGTCGAAACTTATTAGGTCTCCCAAACATGGAACCAGTCTACGAAAAAAGTCTGATGTTTAGAGGAATTCAATTTCTGAATCATTTGCCCGCCTGTATAAGATTTGAAGGCAACTTCAATGTATTCAAGCGAAAACTGAAGAACTTTTTATGTAATGAATGTTACTATGACATAAATTAATTTTTGAACAAAAAGCTAATGTGAACTATCTATAATAGTAGATTATAGACAAGTTTTGTTGTATTTAGATAAGAAGGTTGCTTTCGGCACTTCTGCCCTCTGACTTATCCTATATCATGTGTGATCAAAAAGGATGAATAAAGTATTATTATTATTATTATTAAAAGGTAAGCAGATTTACGAAGATAAGCTTAATACACTAGGTGACCGTGAAAAATTGGACTGCAAGCTTCAAAAGAGGTAAATTTTCCATTAAAGATGATGACCGATCGGGAAGGCCAGTTTCTGTGTCAGTCCCCGAAAATATCGATGCAGTTCATGACATGATTTTAACAGACCGTCGAATTGGGCTAAAACGGATATCTGAAGCACTGAATATTTCATACGAGCGCGTTCATCATATAGTTCACGTCAATTTGGACATGAGAAAAATTGCTGCAAAATGGATCCTCAAATGTTTGAATGTTGACCAAAATCGTGCAAGGGTAGTAGCAACGCGTTCGATCTGTGCTCGATTTGAAAACGATGTAGAGTTCTTAAACCGAATTGTTACTATGGATGAGACTTTGGTACATTTCTACGATCCAGAAACAAAGCAACAATCGATGGAATGGCGACACTCCAGTTCTCCAAAACCTAAGAAGTTTCGTGTCCAAAAATCTGCTGGAAAAATTCTTGCTTCAGTTTTTTGGGATTGCCATGGAGTAATCATAATTGATTTTTTGGATAAGGGTAGAACAATAACTGGAAATTACTATTCGACATTAGTGACCTCTCTACGGGAAAAAATTAAAGAGAAATGACGCGGAATGCTATCCAAAGGTGTTTTGTTTTTGCAGGACAACGCCCCTGCACACAAATCTCATGTTGCCATGCAAAAATTTAATGATTTAGGGTTTGAATTACAAGAACACCCCCTTAACCAGATTTGGCTCCGTCCGACTATCATCTCTTTCCTCAAATGAAAAACAGTTTTAAAGGTCGTACATTTTTTACCAACGAGGATGTAATAAAAGCTGTGGAGGTCTGGTTTGCAGAGCAAGGAGAAATATTTTTTTGAAAGGTCTAAAGACGTTGCAGGTTCGCTGTAATAAATTTATCCAATTAGGAGGAGAATACGTTGAGTAATAAAATATTTTGACATTGAAATTTTGTTTGGTTGGTAGGCTTAGAATTTTTCAATATATCCTCGTATATTATCTACTTTGATGTCAAAGATTTTTCGCTGAAAGGTCACGTTTCGCCGCAAATAGCAAAAAACCGTTTTCAACCCCAAAACTGCATCCCATTTCATAATTTTGTGTGGTTTTGTGTTTAAATATTTTTTCCTTAAAGTTGGAACCTCAACAACTTTTCCCGCCTGATCCTTGCCTGTTACTTTTTTTTCACAAAAATTATATGCAAGGTCTGCTTCAAATACTGATAACTGAATAGGTTGATTTCAACTTGGATGAAAGCAACCGTATCAACGAGAAAATCTATTGCAGATATTATTGCTCCTGTTTTTCAATTCGATGCGACGAAGAAAACCGCTAAAACAATATATCTCGGTTTCAAGAAGGAAGATTGGAATTATTACCGGAAACGTCGTTTCTTTCTCGTCCAACATTATCCACAATCCGTTGACTTGGATCAGAACTCAAGGCGTTTCACACACACTCTCAATACAAGAGTTTCTAGTATTTATTGTTCGAATAAAGACAAACAAAGGAGACGATCCTAAAGCAACATTACGGCAAAATAAAAAGCCCTATTGTGTTAAACGAGACAAAAAACATGTCGAGATAAACCTTCGTCGCTACTGGAAAGAGCTCGGTTTCTTTGAATGTGGCACCGGCGAATGTTTTAGCCCGGAAAACCGACATGAAAATGCAGATTTCGGCCAACAAAGGAATCAGTAAAACTTTTATAGGAAAAATATTTACGGAAACTTTTGATAGTTGGCATCATATGGGAAAACTTTTAATGATAATTCATTTGGGAATTCGACCTGGTCGTTAAGATTTGCTTGTCAAAATATGAAAAATGGTCTAACTGTGACAAAAATGATTTTTTTCAAATTTTCCATACCATTAAAGATTTTGTATTTACGGAACCCTGCAATTTCAAATTTTCTACCTTTTATTCCCTTTTCCTGCCAAATCTTGTCAGGAATCAACATGAAATTTTTCGGTATATAGTGTGAATTTTTAAGCGGAGCTGAAGATTTTTCATTTTTGGTAATTTTTAGGTCTACCCCTTATAACAATTTGGGTTCAAAATTTTTTTTCCTCTTTCGACTAAATCAACCATTGTGAATCGATTGGCGTCCACAGAATTGCTCTATCTCTAACCGTTCTCCAATTGAATCGTTCAAATCGAGTTGAAAGTGTATTTTTTCGCCAAACACTATTATTTTCAAGTTCACACTTGGTTTTGTAAAATTCCATCAATTTTGTATATGCATACCAAATTTCAAATCATTTTCCTTACCACTGAAGATTTGGTATACTATTTACAAAACCTCTACAATTTAAAATTTTCGACTTTCTATTCCTTTTTTTTCGGCTAAATCTTACGTTTGAACATTGCAAATCGAATATTTATGGAATCAGCATGCAATTTCTCGTATATAGTACGAATTTTCAAGTGGATCTGACGAGATTGCATTTTTGGCGATTTTTATTTCCTTGCAATTGTTTCGAAATCTTCAGTATATACTAACTCGACCATTCTGAATCGATTGGAGCAGAATTGCTCTATCTCTAACAGTTCTCCAATTGAATGGTTCAAATCTAGTTGAAATTTTATTTTTTCACCAAAATTAACATTTTCAAGTTTTCACACTTGGTTACGTAAAATTCCATCATTTTTGTATATGCATACCGAACTTCAAATCATTTCCTATACCATTGAAGATTTCGTATACTATTTACGGAACCTCTACAACCTTTCATTCCTTTTTATGGCTAAATCTTTCGTTTGAACATTACAAATCGTATATTTTTGGAATGAGCATAAAATTTGACGTATATATTCTGAATTTCCAAGTAGATCTGAAGATTTTGCATTTTTCATTTTTAGGGTTCTACCTACCTCTTACAACTATTTTGGGACTAAAATTTTTTTCTCCCGATCGGCTTGATCATAATAATTCGACTATTTTGAATCGATTGGCGTCTGCAGAATTATTGCTCTATCTCTAACCGTTCTTCAGTTGAATGGTTCAAATCGAGTTGAAAGGGAATTTTTTGCAGAAAATTAATTTTACCAAATTTTCATTCTGTTTCTTAATATTCCATCATTTTTGTGTATCTATGCATATTGAATTTCAAAAAATTTCCCTTACCATTGAAGATTTCGTAAACCATTTACAGAACCTCTGCAATTTCAAATTTTTTAAAATGTAGCCTCTTGTTAGTCTGGCAAACTGTAGTGGAGTGAACATAAATGTAAATATAAAAAATAATGAAAACTAAATCTATCCTTTGAGATATGTGTAATTTAGACAATTTCAATAAAATTAAATATAAAAATATGGATTTTGCCTTAAATTTGAAAGAATATATGTCCTCTTCTACTTTTGATCCCCTCAGGGACTGAAGCGGCACTTTCAATCCCTCAAAGGAGGGATTGAAAGTAATCTTCCATTCACTAAAGTGCATAAACGGAATTAGTATAATTTTTTAATTTTCAAGTCAGTATTTTTGGATATCAGATGTATTTTTTGGGATGAACATTCCTATAGTATTCTTTTCGAATAATCTCTCACACTGTGTTAGACCGCTTCTGATGCATTTTTGAGATCAAAAAAATCAACAGCATGAGACCTACTGGAAGAGGAGCAAGGGTGGAACGGGTTGAACTTTTAGGAGTTGAAGGTGGTATTTCACGGTTTTTCGAGAATTGCAAAGAAAGTTGACCTCCTATCGAAAAAAGTTGAACGGCAAAGTTGCTGATAATAAAAAGATTGTTTTGAACATTTTTCCACATAACCTCAAATTTCAGGGGAAAATCGTGAAAAGGGTATATTTCTACTAAATATTGAGACAAACATAAAATTTTTAGAAAAAAATTAAAACGATTTTTCCCAGAGAATTTGAGGTTATGTGGAAAAATGCTGAATACAAAAGTTGTACATCTTTTTATGCCAACATTTTTTTTTGTAGAAGGTTAATTTCTGCTGCAAAAGGTGAGAAACCATTTTTACCCCCAAAATTTCACCCCCTTTCGCCCTTCTATCATAATCAAATCATTATTTATGTCCTTGTTTATTCTTTGTGCCTATTAAGGTAACTTGAAATTGATATTCCCGACAGGTTTCAACTGTTGATTTCAATTATTCTAATAAATAAATATGAGTTTAGAACAAAAATTTAAAAAAATTATTTGCGAAAATCTGTTTTTTTTAATTTTTTCGCGTTTTCTGGAAAAAATTTCCATATTAGTTGTTATTTCAGAATTTGTTAAAAAAAAGAAAAATCTATATTTCGCTAAAAAAAATTGCATCTCACTTGGAACAAAATTATTATATATTATAGTTTTATTTCCATCAAATTTCGTGAAAATAAATTATTGCGCGAGAAAAAAAATGAAAAATCGTTTTTTCCGATTTTCCCGGAAAATTTGAAGTAATGTGGAAAAATGTTAGACACAAAAGTTGAAGATCTTTTCATTATCAACAATCAATAGGAGGTCAACTTTCGTTGCCAGTCGCGAACAATTGTGAAAACTACTTCCAACCCCTTAAGTTTCACCCCGTTCCACCATTCTCCATTTTGTCGACTCCAATATATTATTCCCGTCATTCGAACAATATATTGCTACTTTTCCAGTAGGTCTCATGGTGTTAATAATTCTTTCGCTTTTATATTTTTTGGCATCCATCAGCACTGGTCTACGTGTCAATACAAGATTTAAGATACTTTTCGTATATTCAAAACCCCGATAAAATATCAAGCACGCCGATTTCTCGTATCAAAATTCATCTCATTCGTTACATTTCCGCTCTCTTCAGCTATTTTCGATGTTCATCTGAAACATTTCAGCGAACGCGAAGTGTCGGAGGTGAAATGTTGGGAGTACGTCAACTACTTGTGTGGTTTTGCTTTTGTTGGTGGAGTTGTTTCGACGTTATGGGGTTATTGAATTAAATGCAGCTGCTGCTGGAGTCGATGAGGAAACCGCTTCGCTAGGAAAATTAAAACAATACGTTTTCGTGGAGGAGGCTGCAATCTGATTTGCGCTAATCTTGACACTTTTGCTCGATTCAATAGAATCACGCGGGAACTGTGTGGGGCCTTAAGAGTTGTCGACGGAAGTTTGAATTCGATATTAAACTTTAACTCGGTAGGAGAAATGCATCTCATATCTTTGATGTGATATAATTTTTTTGTAATATGTAATAGAAAACAACTACTTCCTCGGATAAAGCCACTGTAACGTTATTTTTTTATTATTTTTAACTTTTCAGGGTATATCGAAATTTTCCATCATATCTTACATGCATTTAACCACTATTTGCCTTCTGCATTTATTCAATGATTCTCAAACACTAACAATACCCAAATTGCTATCAAAATGTTGCTTCTTCGAGAGTGTATTGTAATCCATCCAACTATTCATCAATTGAACATGGAAGTTTCACCTACGGCGCGGTGTTCTGTGTAGGCGTCCCCATTGCGTATTTTCATAATACTACCAGGTCTATCCATTTTACATTTACGTCATCATGTTTTGGTAACGTCATAGTTCAAGTTATCCCAAGATTGGGGTTATTGCTTGTCATTCGTGATTCAGCTGTTTACTATCTGCGGGACATTTTTCATGCGCACTAAACGGAATAGGCCGTAGGCTTGTGGTTGTTATGACTTCTGCATTCAGCTGGAGTAACACGGAATTACTTTTGTTAGTTTCATAATCAAAGAGTCGAAATGGGTTATGCCATGCAGTATTACTCGGGCATGTTTCATTTTAGGTTAGGGCTTCATAATATCTTTCTAGCTTGTGGAAAAAGATTAAAAATTTGTGAGTGTTATACTATTCGAGAAGTGTACTTGGCAACAATGCACACGGATCTGACATTTTGACTTGAAGTTTAGGAAGAAGAAGATTAATTAGCGAGACTTTTTCACTTTTGAAATAATTGGGGTGAATGAGTTGTTAAGAATTTGATTCCATTTGAATGATACGTAAAAGGATCATATCTTGCAACTGACAAAAGGTTGCAGTTTTCGTTTAGTCGTTTGAAATGCTTTGTATGCTTATTTCTGAACCTAAACTCTCGGGGGACTCTATAACCCAATCATCTCAGTTAAGTCTCCTCGCACATGGTATTCTTCTATCATTTGGCAGTTCTTCATGTATTTAAGGATCTGATTAATTAGGCCTTTTACCCAAAAGGCCTAAGTACTTGACCCAATATGCCGCTGTTAACCCTTCGACCAGGATATTTTGACATCTGAAAGAGCCTACCGAAAGCATCTTCCACTGTGAGAGAACTTAGGCCTGTTCTGGACAGAGAAATCCATAGGTCATCCAAGTTGTTGAACAAAATGTCAAATTATTGTTGCTTATTTATAGAAGGAAGTTCTATGACCCTCCCTTGATATATGGTATGTCTTCCTAGTAACATCTTCCACCTACAATAGCCATTGAGTAGGTTATTCATGTACTGGTAAACTTTCGAAGAAGCAACATTGCGGCTAATATCAACTTGGTTGTACCACCCTAGTTTTCTGCACTTATAGCAAAGACTGTCAATGAAGCAATATTGCAGCTAAGATCAGCCTGGTTGGACCACCCTAGTTGTCCTGACTTGACACTCCAATGACCAGATCTAGCACTAAGTATCCTACCGTGATATCCTTTTCATAGCATAGTCTTTAACCTAATGCTAATGTTTGAACGTTACAAGGTAAGGTGCACCATACTATTGCGGATTGTTTAAGAGATATTCCTTTCACCTACCCCACAGCGGTAGATGTATTTTGTGTGATATTGGATACATTTAACCTTTTTCTATTTACTAGTGCCTGTATAATCTCACCTAAGAGGTTTGTTAATGTTTGAAACAAATTTGGTCATTGAACTGTACCTGTAGACCAGTTGTAGGGTCAGTCACTACAATTTTCATAGTATTCAGGTATTAATTTAGTTAATTTGTGTGAGTACGTATCCGTAACAACCATTTCACTACTATCATTTTTTCATCTTAATAATTATACTTTTAATACTGTTCTTGTTATATGGGAATCAGTATAAATAATCTGTAGGGTGAGCTTGAGTTCAAATATCTGGCGCCCGCATTTTTTCATCTCATCATAATTGACTTTGTTATGACCCACTCCCGTCTCCACTGGAGTTAGGCGCGAGCCACCCTGTCACTGTGACAGCTTAGTTGCCATCATAAAAGCATAAAGCTAATTTAAACTCGTGGCACCACGCTAGACACTGAACCACATCTGATAGATATTGTGAAAAATCCTAACTTGAAAGTAAAAATTTGCATTTTCATTCAGATAGTTGATTATTTCTCAATCATCCTGTTTTCATTGGAGATTCATTTAGATTAATGAGATAAGGGAGAATGCTATTCAGAAGTATCACTCACAGAAATCGCTCATTTCATTAATGCGTGAATTTCATCTCATTTGCTATGCCTCCAATACATTTCTTAGGCTCATATGTTATTAATTTATTTAGATTTTACTATACAGTGCGACGCTAAATTATGGAACAAATTCATTATTTCTGAATATAAAGATATTTCGGAAAAATCCTCGGACAGGTCGATTTTCTTTTCGATGAGTCAATTTTTGAACCCCACCCAAAATATATAGGGTTATCCGCAATTGAGTAAAAATGACTTTGGTGATATTTTTAAATTGGACACCCAGTATATTTTTCCATATTTGGTTAGGGATCGTCATTACGAATCCAGTGATACCAAGTTTGATGGGATTATGTCAAAGGGCTGCGGAGATATGGCCGAAAAACTTCCTCGTAAGTCTAATGAGTATGACTGCGAGACTCCACACGACTCAGAAGGTTAAAATTCGCTGTCGCACTCATTGGGTATATGGAGAAGTTTTTTGGACATATCTCCGCAGCCGTTTGACATAATCCCATCAAACTTGGTATCACTGGATTCGTAATGACGATCCCTAACAAAATATGGACAAATATACTGGGTGTCCCATTTAAAAATATCTTCAAAGTCGCTTTTCCTCAAATGCGGATAACCCTATATACAGGGTGTTAATTAAGTACGTTGACAAACTTCAGGAGGTGATTCTTTGAAGGTTTTCAGGACGAAAAGTTCATATAAACATATGTCCCAAACGGCTTGGTTATCGAGATACAGGGCGATAAAAATACATTTTTTTCAAGATTTTTTAGAGTTAACTTCGACATTTTCGACAATAATCAGTTCAAATTAGGCAAGTACAATCCATTCAATAGGGCGCACGATACAAAATAATGCATTTCTTTAATAATTCACAGGGTCCTCCTTTTTTTAGAGTCAAGCTTTGTTCAACCCTTCAGATTTTTTTTTTCCGCCGCCACTGACATATTATGAGAAAGGAATAATCAATGTTGTTTTATTTAACATCTTTTTGATATCTTGATTGAAAACCATTTTCAAGAGACGTTTTCTGTGAATGTTTGGGTTGGAATTGTAGGGAATTTCCTTATCGGGCCACATTTTCTGCCTCATAGACTCAATGGTGACCATTATCGACATTTTCTTGAATTCATCTTACCTGGACTCCTAGAAGAGATCCCACTGAGGGAAAGAATTGGAATTTGGTTTATGCATGATGGTGCTCCAGTACACTTCAGATTGGTTGCACGCCAATATTTAGAAGAGAATTATTCTGATCGCTGGATTGGGCGTGGTGGGCCACAACTTTGGCCACCAAGGTCACCCGATATGAATCCACTTGATTTTTTCCTCTGGGGGCACCTTAAATCATTATGTACCGAACTCCAGAACAAAGTGAAGAAGACCTGAGGAATAGCATACAGGAGTCATGCGGAATTATAAGAAACACTCCTGGTATTTTTGAGCGTGTCCGCCAGTCTATGGTTAGGCGCATAAACGCATGCATTGAAGTTGGCGGTGGCCATTTCCAGCAGCTGCTCTGACATATCAATTTCAATAATGGTCCTTTTCTGAACTTAATTTTATTCCTAGGGAATTTATGTTACTTTGCTCTAGTATTTGATAATAAAGTTATTCACTACTGAAAATGTCCAAAATTATTTTGCCATAATTAACTTTGTGCAATACATATTCAACCTGAGTTATGGTAAAAAATGTATGGGAGCTCCATAACATTACATTTTCTCTACACGAGCAGAAAATAGCTATTTGTGTAATGAGAACAAAATGACGTATTGCGTCACGCGCTAATCTTTGGAGAGTGGCAATGACACGTCGAGAAATGAATTATTTTATATCATGCGCACTATTGAATGGATTGTACCAATTTGAACTAATTTGGATCGATTATTGTCGAAAATCTCGAAGTAAATTCCAAAAACTCCTAAAAAATGTATTTTGATCACCCTGTACTTCGAAAACCAAGCCGCTTGGGACATGTTTATATGAACTTTTCATCTTGAAACCTTTCAAAGAATCACCCTTCAAGTTTGTTAGACTATTTGCTTCTCAAATTTCTTTATGTTATGCGGTACTGGAAAATGTTTGCGTTAATATTTTCATTGTAACTCCTGAACCGTACAAGTAAATGAAAAACATCAAGAGAGCAAAAAGATGTTAAATGAAACAACATTCATTATTCCTTTCTCATAATATGTCAGTGGCGGCGGAAAAAAAATTCTGAAGGGTTGAACAAAGCTTGACTCTGAAAAAAGGAGGACCCTGTGAATTATTTGAGAAATGCATTATTTTGTATCGTGCGTACTATTGAATGGATTGTACTTGCCTAATTTGAACTGATTATTGTAGAAAATGTCGAAGTAAACTCTAAAAAATCTTGAAAAAAATGTATTTTTATCACCCTGTATCTCGAAAACCAAGCCGTTTGGGACATATGTTTATATGAACATTTCGTCCTGAAAACCTTCAAAGAATCACCTCCCGAAGTTTGTCAACGTACTTAATTAACAACCTGTATTTTGGGTGAGGTTCAAAAATTGGCCCATCGGAAAAGATAATCGACCTGTCCGAGGATTTTTCCGATATATCTTTATATTCAGAAATAATGAATTTGTTCCATAATTTAGCGTCGCACTGTATACATATAGTGACCGCCAAGAAGTATGTACCATATGGAGAAAAAAAATATTTTTAGAGTATTGGAAAGTTTGTGCATGTCCAATAACTTTAAAAATCGATTTCGACACATTTCACGTGACCACTAGTATGGCGGCAAATTGTAAAAAAATTCCATGAAGAGGACAAAAGTGAGGAAAGATAGCAATATATCGAAAAAATTAATATGGAAAAGTTGCTTGGAATTCGATTTTATACTTACTTAGAGAGTTTTAAGCAATAAATCTGAAAAAATTGAAATTGTAATTTTTTAAAAATATTTATCGGTCTCTTTACCAAAATTAAAGTTTTTTCTTCTAAATGACTTGATTGTAGATGAACATTTGTATTTTGATAATAATTGCGTAACTTTCTCATTTTCTCTGCCCCAGATGGCACTAAATTGAAGAATATGGAGTTTGTCAGAACCCTCGCTGTTACATTGATTCGTATTTAATAGTTATATCAGAATTCCAAAACTATAGCAATCTAGAACTACTCTGTTTTCCTGATTAAAATCCAGTTTCGCATAAACTTGAAAATAGTGCAAAGTGAAACGCTCATGCAGCATTATCATTGAAACTTGATTAAAATCAGGAAATATGATGTTTCTAAATTGCCATATCATCACAATAGTCTTGGAATTCTGATATAACAGTTAGATACGAACCAATGCTTTCAATTTAGTGCTACCTGGTGCGGAGAAAATGATGAGGGAATTTTGTCATTATCATCAAGATACAAATGTTCCACTACAGTCAAGCCATTCAGAAAAAAAAGCTTTAATTTTTGTAAATTGATCGGAAAATATTCAAAAAAACTTGAAATTTGAAATATTTTCAATTCATTGCATGAAATTCTGTCTGTGAGTATAAAACTAAATTCCAAGCAACTTTTTCAAATTTTCCCAATTTTCCTCCATACTAGTGGTCACGTGACATGTGTCAAAATCGATTTTTAGGTTATCGGACGAGCACAGACTTTTCCCCAGAAATATTTTTCCAATAGACCATTCCAGAACACGTGACTTTGACAAGTCGGCCATATTTGCTGGAGGGCACACATATCGATTAGTTGTTAACCTTGTGCTTTAGTTAAAAAGTTTTTTTTCTGGTTTTATTTTGATAAAATTGTAACAAATATGCCTCGAAGTACTCATTATTTATTCCTTATCCCAGGTAGCACATCATATTGGCTGAATCTTGGTTCCATATTGGGCCAATATAGATATATTTTAAGTGAAAAATCAATATTGGTCCAATATGGGTGAATATTCAAAAAACATTATTATATTAATAATATTGGTGGAATATTGGTTGAACTAGTTTTGAATGTAGATTATCACATGAAATATTGGGTCAATATTGGTTGAATAATTTCTACCAATATCGATAATACAATATTGGTTATATATTGTTTTCCACATCTAGAATAAATATTGCAATCCAAATATTCCAGTCATATCGATTATAGGAATAAATAACTATATTATATTTCCAAGTTTGATAGCATATTGGTCGAATATCATTTCCACTTTATTTGACAAATTGTAATAACTCATATTGAGTCAATATTGGTTAAATGATATTTACAAATATCGATAAAACAATATTGACTTCACATCGTTTTCAACATCTAGAATAAATATTGCATTCCCAATATTCCCCTCATATCGATTCTAGGAATAAAATCTATATTGTATCTCCAAGTGTGATTACACATTGGTTGAATATCATTCCGCCAATATTCAACAAATCTTATTAATTAATATTGGGTCAATATTGGTTCAATAATATTTAACGATATCGTTAAAACAATATTGTCTTCATATTGTTTCCTACATCTAGATTGAGATGAAATCTGAATATTGGCCGAATATTCAAAGAAACATATTAAAATTATATCATGATCAAACCTGGATAAAAATCCGCTAGATGGCTCTACATATAGAACGTCTTCTAAAACCTACGAAAGTATATTAAATAATTCCCTTAACTTGTTTTCAAGACAGCTCACTCAGTGGTTATGGCGATCAAAAGGCAGACTCTGGTGTCACCTTCATCAACTAAAAGACATTTAATAATTTACCAAGGTATATTGATATCCTCCAATATATCCAAATGATATTGTACCAATATCGATAAATATTTTGAGGCCATTATCGCTTCGAAAATATTCCACCAAAACTTTTTGTGAAATATTTAAACAATATTCGACCAATATCGCAAAATGTTCACATTTTACTTCTCGACAATATAACTATTGAATATTGTACCAATATTGTCAGAATATTGTATCAGCGATATTGTACCAATATCGCCGTATATTTTGAGAACAATATTAGTTCGACAATATTTCGCCAATATTATTCAAGTAATATTGGACCAATATCGCCGAATGTTCACATTTTTTTTCTGGCCAAT
Source organism: Chrysolina oricalcia (assembly GCA_944452925.2). NCBI lineage: Eukaryota > Metazoa > Arthropoda > Insecta > Coleoptera > Chrysomelidae > Chrysolina > Chrysolina oricalcia. Next base: position 1,746,939 of record OX101810.2, read on the forward strand.
ATTGCATTTCAAATATTTCGCCATATGTTCACAATATTGTACCAATATTTTACCAATATGGGTGTGCTACTTGGGTAGCGGTGAAATCAAGTGCCGGTACGATGAAAAAATTCGTATTTCAGACAATATCGCGATCCGTACCAAAATTAACTGAAATACACCCACTAACTATATAATGTCGAGAACAAGAAGCTGCAGACTCATCTATTTTACCACTTGTGGTGTAGCCCATATATTGGGTAGGAAGGAATCCCATCAGGATGCATGTTTTCCTTTAAATATCATTTATGTACGAAAATTAACTGATATAAGATAGATAAGATAAGATAAATTTATTTCTCAGAATCAAAATTACATTAATACCTAAGCTAATTTAACAATTTATATTGAGATTCTATATAGCATACAGCATCGAGAAACTGAAGGGTGCGGTGCAAAAAATAATAACAATAATGTTATGACCTATTCTAAACTTTGAGAAAAGAATTGGTTCATATGATAAAAAACATGTTGATGCAATAATTTTTTCAGTTGTTTCTTGAAACGCATAGTGCTTAAAGATTTCATAGAGGAAGGTAGGTGATTGTAAACTAACTAACCTTCGATAAAGTGTCGAGAACACACAAGCCAAGTTTTAAGTTGAGATTTACTGAGGGGGTCCCGTTTTAAAGCATTAATCCAAGCATCGTAGCGTTGTGCAAATAGATCATATAAATAGTCACCATGCTTCGTTAAAACTGCCGGAAATGGAAAAAAGATCCCTCTTCCCTTTCTCTTCGCATTCCACACTTAACAACACTACAAAACGATGGCATATTAATACATTTAAGAACTAATTACTAATTAAAGTCTAAATATTGACAGTTGTTTACCAGTAAACAATGAAAACTAAATAGAATGTGTGCCCTCCAGCAAATGTCAGTGACGTCATTCTGAAATAGTCTATACTCTAACAATAAACTTTTTCCCATATGGTACATACTTTTTGGCGATCACTGTATATTCTAACGTGTCAATATTTATTTGAATTGTGTTCTTTCACTTTGTCAACAAGAACCAGATTCTTTGGACAATAAAGTATATTTTGCTTCAATTTGATTTGACCTTCCTACTCTCAGTACCATTTCATTCATCACAACCAATCCCACCTGTGGGACCCCGTTTTCTGTCAACCGAACTGAATTGGGTTTCAAGTCATCACTGTTCCATTTAATTAATGAATTCCAATCGGCGATTTTGAATAAAAGTTTAACCAGTGATCGGCGGTCTGTTGAAACCTCATTCTGAATCGTTCCGGACCTTCTGTCAGTTGCATTGAATCCGTAACTAACCACACGAGAATAAATAATACACACTAAAACAACTTTGTAGATAATTGATCAACTGCTACGACAGAGACATATTCGGTATTGACAGGAAGGGTTTTGGGAAATATTCGAAAACAATACTACAGATTCAGATTACAAAGGATGTTTTATCGGTAGATATCCTCATGGAGCTCACCACTCAAATAAATTTAAGGTATGAATTTGTATTTGAAATGTTCAATCCAGATTTTGACGCGGGGTCCGACACCTAAATTAGCATCATCAGTATCAATTAGCATATGCTATTTCAAAACCTACTTCATTCAATATATATCCCAAATATTTTACTTGTTTTTGAAAGAATGCACACGTTTCTAAATCAATATTTATACCTGCATTATTCAATAAATTCACTTTATCTAAATGTATACTTTATGCTCTGTTTTGCTCTTAGTATAAATTAATATATCATCAATATAATGCAATACAAAATCTTCATATTTGTGATGCTCTTTCTATTGCTGAACTTGCTGATACCATAAGGCACTACATAATACCTACTCCCTTCTATACAAAATCCCGTATAATCTCGAACACTCTCACCCAGTGCTATGTTTCAAATCTATTTTGGTAAAGATATTAGCATTGGTAATTCTCTCAGAAATTGCTTCTATATTCATTGGTGCTTCAAATTGCAGTACTGTGATTTTGTTTAATTCCCTTGCCTCTAAACATAATCTTGAATCCCCATTTTTCTTTTATTCGACTATTATTGGGTTAATATAATTTGTTATACTTCGTTGATTTATCATATTATCTATCTCTCTCCTCACTTGATTTTTAAATTTATACGGTATTGGATAATTTTTAGATTTCTACTATTCAATTTGTCTCACCTTATTCCAAAAACTATATGTTCATTAACAGAGCTTTCTAAAATCTTCGAAAAAAATTATCTATTGTGTGATAGTCAACATGGATTCAGAAAAAAATTACAGAAACGCCTTCTTGATATATGTACTTAACTATGTTCTACAAAAGATTGATGATTGGGATTATGTTGTATCACTTCTGTTTGACTCTGCTGGACCGAATTTGTGGCCTGCGAGGTCACCAGATTTGAATCCAATTGATTTTTTATGTGAGGTTACATGACGTCCCTTGTGTACAATACCCTAGTAGAAATGGAGGGGGTGATAACAAGAATCCATACTGCTACTGAAATAATTTCTGGCAATCGCGAGTCTTTCCAACGTAAGCGATTTTCAATGAAAAAACGTTGCATATATTATATATCATTGTAAATGGACGAAATGTTGAATATCTTTTGTAATTTGTTGGATGTTTAGTGTAAAATTGAGTTGGCATCGTATATTATTTGATTTTGCAAATTATATTTAATTTTTATTGTTTGGAAAAAATATTTTGTAACAATATTTTCTCAATATTTCAGAAGCGTCTCCAATATTAGGCCCTCTTACATTTCCTTAGCATTGAATATTATAAAAAATAAAGAAAAAATTATTGAAGAAATCGAAGAAAAATGTTGCTTTATTGATGAATAAAAAGCGATCTATATGCATCTATATGCAGTCTTCATAAAAACATTGAATATCTTGAAAACCAAAATATTTTCGGTATGTACAGGTTATTAGTTTTTTACGTGAAAACTGTTGAACAATACAAAACAAAATAAAAATAGCTTGAAATACCATGGATGGGAAAAAGGGGATATATTCTTCTAACTTCACACCACTGGATCTAGGTATGAAACATGATTTTTTACTAAAGTGTGTCTTTTTACATTTAAAAACGACCTGCTAAATTTCAAACTACACTGGCATGCAAAATTAACCGGACAAACAAAATTTTGTTCAAATTCAATCTTAAATAACTTTTAAACCTTTTCATCAATTTCGATAATTTTTTTACCAAGTTGTAGGTACTTTCATTGTTATCATTCTCTACTATCGATTTAGCAGAGAGTTCTTAAAGATTTGTCGTTATACAAGTCATGATAAAAGGTGCACTTTACCCCAACATTTCTGAACACCCTGTGGAAAAATTTGACTACTGAATGATAGGTCTTCGTACGAGATTTTAAAGCCTGATCTTTCGTCAACAGTTCTTTTTTTGATTCATATCAATAACTGCATTCTTAAAGAAAAAACGCATTTTTAAAGAAAACCATGCGATTCGTAACCATAAACAAGCGATTTTTTTGAGTTGGCTTTGCTTGTTATGACAAGTTTCAGTTAAGCATTTTTTATGGCTTGTCAAAAAGATTTTTGCTAAGCAGTAGTCAACAATTATTCACAGATTTATTTGCTTTATAGTGTATGTTAAGGTGGTTGTGTCTCTAGGTGATTTGTGTTTCGGAGGTATACCGCTAACGAGAAAGTTTTTAAAAAATGAGACCGGAACAAGTAGCGCAAGCTGTAGCTTTACAAGATGATGGTCGTGCCATTCGATATATCGCAGATAGACTTGCTGTTCCACGCAGTACAGTATCCGATGCGATAGAAAGATTCAGAGAAACTGGTTCGTACTTAAGAAGACCTGGGCAGGGAAGACGGAAAGCAACAAACGCAGTTGAAGATCGGTTTTTGAGACTCCAAGTTCTTCGATAAAGAACAATTCTTGCTACAGCTTTGACTCGAAGATTGGAAGATGTTCATTGTACCGTAGTTTCACCTGACACAGTACGGCGAAGGTTGAAGGAACAAAACCTATCATCTTTTGTACCTGCTACAGATCCCCTATTGGATGCAGGTCATCGAAGGCAGCGCTTGGAATTTTCTCGAACTCAGCAGATTGGGATATGAACGATTGGCGAAATGTTCTTTTCACAGACAAGTCTCGTTTTACGAGATATTCACCTGATGGTCGTCAAAGAGTATGGAGAAGGCCTGGAGAACGCTATGCTCAATGTTGTTTCTCTCCTAGAGTTTAATTTGGTGGTGGAGGAGTGATGATATGGGGCGGTATTTCCTTGGAAGCCCGCACAGATCTTGTTTCGCTACGGGGAGGGAGCCTCAATGCTGACAGATACATCAGGGAGTGTTTGGAACAACATGTAGTCCCTTATATGCCCTTTATAGGAGAACATTTTCTCCTAATGCAAGATAATGCTCGGCCGCACATAGCCAGAATGACTAGGCAATACCTCAATGATGTTGGTATCCAAGTACTCGACTGGCCGCCAAGGAGTCCGGATCTCAACCCCATAGAGCATATGTGGGACAAATTAGGAAGAAGGCTTAGGCAGAACTATGGAGAATTTCAAACTGTGGTTGCGTTGGAACAGGCGCTGGTAAACGAGTGGGAGCAAATACCCCAATACGCAGTTGCTGGTTTAATTCAGTCTATGCCAGAAAGGATGAGAGCTGTTATTCAAGCCCGTGGAGGAAACACTCGATTTTGATACCAATTAATTACCATTGTTGTCACTGTTATTTTTTTAATAAAATTTTATTATGGTTACGAATCGCATGGTTTTCTTTAAAAATGCGTTTTTTCTTTAAGAATGCAGTTATTGATATGAATCAAAAAAAGAACTGTTGACGAAAGATCAGGCTTTAAAATCTCGTACGAAGGCCTATCATTCAGTAGTCAAATTTTTCCACAGGGTGTTCAGAAATGTTGGGGTAAAGTGCACCTTTTATCATAACCTGTATAACGACAAATCTTTAAGAACTTTCTGCAAAATCGATAGTAGAGAATGATAACAATGAAAGTACCTACAACTTGGCAAATAAATTATCGAAATTGATGAAAAGGTTTAAAAGTTATTTAAGATTGAATTTGAACAAAATTTTGTTTGTCCGGTTAATTTTGCATGCCAGTGTATTATATCAATCTGTTTTGAAGTCAACAAATAATAGTTATTTATGCAACAAGTGCAAAAAGTGAATGTTTATTGCACTCGACGTGAAATTGTCCGACGAGGCCGTTAGGCCGAGTAGGACAACACGTCGAGTGCAATAAACAATTTTTGCACGAGTTGCATACAACATTTTTTCTGCGTTCATGCAAAAAGCAAAAAATGATTTATTGAGGTGCGGCACTAGGTGTAGGAAAATGAAAAGCGCAACTTGAATACTTTATTATTAATATCGATTTGCATTGAAACAGGAACTAATACGTTACGAACAATTTAACTCAAACTTTATTTTTACCCTCAATGTTGAAAGTGAATGAACAATTGGTGCAATTTTCAATATGAATATTTCGTAGTGAAGTACCTATTGCCAATCTCACAGAATATCTGCTAAATATGTAGTAGGTTTAAACGTTTATGTTTGTCATGATGACAGCACGTTGAAGTAGAATGACAGATGAGTGCAATAAAAACTTTATTGCACTAGTGCAATAAAGAACTTCTTTTTCCACTGAATATAGTTCAATAAAGTTTTGCTTTTTGCATGAATGTAGAAAAAATAATTTTTTTTACTTTCCACCCCTTTTATTCCGAAAAGTAAGGTTGGAACCCTCATTCCTTATATCATACAATTCGTACAATTTTATAAGAGGTATCTACAGGCAGACGATGTAAGTATCATTCGGAAAAACCCTACATCTTGGGTATGATTCAAACATATTAATCTACTTTCCAGAAGATTTTCGAAAATATCTTCATGTTCAGAAACAACTGATTTATTCCATAGTTTGAATCCTGCACATCCTTCATTCAAATGTTTCTCAGGCAGCCACTGAAGCAGTATTATGAATCATGTAGTCAATTCGCATCGACAGATTTCTCGTAATAGATGAATATTGTTTTCCTCTTCGCTTAATGCTGTCAATATCGATTTTCCTCAATTGAAATTTACCTCCAACTTATAATGAAAAACCTATTCATAAATGAAGATTCAGTGCTGGCCCTTCCCACTTCCGCCCTATTAAAAATGCAATACGATATCGAGATTGACAGTCTGAATTAAATCGTTGGCTGAGGGCTATTCCAGTCCGCGGCTTCCAACTCAAACCCGAATGTCGTAGTCCATTGCGGGGTAAAACCGAAACACATTTCGTGTAGCGAGTATGAAAATCTCGACCAATATGTTGATTCGTCTACGAAATCCAGGTAATGTAGATCATAAACAATAGTGGCCCCAGCACAGAAACCTGGGACACCCCATTCTTAACATCTTCACTTTACTATATGGGCGCACAGTAAATGTTCTTATCGATATTCGATAAATACGCAGTCAAGTGTTTCTCAGACAGCCACTGTAGCAAATTATGAATCATGTATTTAGTTCTCATCAACAGATTTCACATAATAATCGAATAATGTTTTCCTCTTCGCTTAATGCTGTCAATAACGATTTCCCTCAATTGAAATTTACCATCAAATTATAATAAAAACCTTTTCATAAATACATATTCAATATTGGCCCTTCCCACTTCAGCCCTATTAAAAATGCAATACAATTTCGAGATTGACAGTCTGAATTAAATCGTTGGCTGAGGGCTATTCCAGTCCGCGGCTCCCAAATCAGACCCGAATGCCGTAGTCTATTCCGGGGTAAAAACCGGAACACATTTCGTGTAGCGAGTATGGAAATCTCGACCAATATGTTGATTCGTTTACGAAATCTACTTATCGATCCTTTTCAGAGCGTAAATCGCGTAAGCGTCCCGAAAAAACGATCCTATACTTTGCATCGGCTTGTGCTCTTCTACTTGGCGGCTTGGAAGGCGGCAAACATGAGTTTCATTCGTTTTTTTATCTTACCGGGGCATTTTTGGATAACGGATATTTCTGGTGTACCGGGGATCTCACATAATACCTTAGAGAAAAAAGTTGTCTAAACTCTGTTAACAATGTTGATTTATTGAAAATATCAACAGGATGTTCATAAAGTCAGTTGTGGAATGATTGGCGACTGAAAGACAAACTTTAGTCGCTATTTTCCATCGTTCAAGATAACCTTTCTTAGAAGGGATTCATGTTGTGAAGGGAAACATTCTCAATTGAAAATTTCTGGAGAAGAAATATCCTTTGGACAGAAGCACTCATACTCCAGTTGAGACCATATCGGAGTTGTAAATGGAAGTTGGCATGGTACAAAGTTAACAAGCTAGAACTGCAGTAATTTGATATAAATCTTATAAAATTGCAGCTCTTTTTCAGTTTATCATATAATGCATCAATATGATGATTCCATATTAATTTTTTGTCTAGAACAATTCCTAGCATATTTACCGTTTCTACTGTAGTAACTATTTTCATATAGCAGGTATTATATTCGATTCCTTTTGATTCGACCAGTTGAATAATATGCTGTTAGTTTTGGCATTGTTGAGTTTGAAATTTTTCCTTGAGAAATCTATAAAGAGACCCATGACATATTTTTTCTTGGTGAAACCGTGCTGTGAAGGTGACAATAATTTGTTTTTTTTTTTCAGAAAACAGAAGCAACTGTTTTTTGAAATTATATATTTCATTATGTATGTAGTTATGTATTTTAAATTTAACTTGCTCTGTGTGTGTTTGTTAGATGGGTACAAATCTTGCAAGCTGAATTAGAACCACTTCTCTTTATCCTATGGAATTGAAATTTACATGTTGGTTCAGTTCCGATGACAATACATTAGTTTTCTTGACGGATTTAGACGTCAAAAATTACAGCAATAGGGGGGCTCAAAAAAAAGTCGGAAAACTTGCGAAATTAAAATCGGAAAAATCCGTAAAAATATTCCAAAATATATGACTGTCAAATATTATGGTTTAAAAAAATTTCACTCTCAAAAACTAGATAGAGAACGCAAAGGAATTCGAAAAATGTTTCAACAGTTTCGGACATGGAAGATGAGGATGAAAAAAAATCGACCCCCTTTCCTGTAACGAAAAAAATTAGAAAAACTCGCGAAAAATCCTTAAAAATATTGAAAATTATCTAACAATTGAATAAAACAGTTTAAAAAAATATTGGCCCTCTTCCCACATTGAAAGCTAGATAGAGAACGCGTAGAAATTCGGAAAAATTTTCAATTGTTTCATACATGGAAAATTTCGTCAAAAAATATGTCTGCTGGTGGGCTCGCTCCCACTCCTCTTTTCAAAAAAGTTGCGAAAGCTTGCTATAGTTTTGAAAAAAAGTCCCCCTATCTGGCGACCGTGCAACAATGATGCATTTATTGAAATGAACAGACTAAAAACTCATCCAAAACATTTCAACATTATAAAATTTCAAATGATATAAAAGCTTGTCGCAAAAATAAATCTTGAGTAATTTTAATTTTAATTAGGATAAGAAATACATAAATACTTTTCGCGACAAGCTTTTATATCATTTAAAATTTTATAACGTAACAAAATGATGGGTTCAATTCACCTTAAAATTTGTTTTCTTCTTTTTAGTGCATTTAAATGAAAGCTTTTCTCCAAAGAGTTTTTTAAAGTTTATTTATTTAAATTTAGCTCGAATGGCTTGGAGAGACTTGAAAGTAAACTTATTGCTTTATATTTATCTAGGTCTCTCACATCTCCTTTTTTAAATAATGGGAATACTGTTGCAAACTTCAAAAGACACCACAAACTCCTAATGGAATTTGGGTCCCAGTGGATTTTTTTGAATTTTTGGCATAATGTAGTACATGTAATTTTCAACCAATGTTACCATTGCGCCAACCCAAAAAAAATAACTGCTGCTGCTAGGGGGCGTTGAAACCACCCCTTTCGATTTATTTTTGAATCCGGTAACAATATTTTCACTTGTTTTTTGTTGCTAATATTGCACAATATTGTGCTGATTTATAAAAAAAATCTTATCCCCCTCTTTTTCCCCCCAACTCCTATAACGAAACGCAAAAAAAATGTATAGTGCCCTCAAATGTATCGCAAAATGTTTAAATATGCCCGAATAAATGAAATAGCAGTTTTTTTTATTACCCCCCTCCCTCAAACGGCACAAAACGAAAAATTCGGTCGATTTTTCTGAATTTTTAATATGATGCAGTTCAAGTTATTTTGAATAGAAATTAATTGGGTGACAAACCCCAAAAATGAATGGTTTTTGATGCTAGGGGGCGTTGAAATCATATCTTGCTCCAGAATAGACTATTCATTATTATAGGCGGAAACAATATCTCTACGTATTTTAGTTTAGATTATGCTAATTTTTCATATAAAAAAAATATTAAACCTCCCCCTTACCCCAACCCCTATTTTGAAACAAGAATAAAATCAATTCTCGACTACTTGTGAATGTTGGATTGACGTGGCCTTTACTTGATGGAAATTCATAGTATATGACACTAAGGTAAACACGATTAAAATTTCCACAGATTTATTGTCTTCGCGACATGTTTCGATACACTGTATCTTTTTCAAGCGAATGTAATACATTAAATTATTCTACCTTGAACATTACTTAAATACCCTTCTTAACAATTGAGGTAATTAGGAGCTACCTATGATAAAAAATAAAATTGACAATACAATGTAGGTAGATACCTGGAAATCTCAAAACATATCTACTACTTAATTAGTTGAAAAGGTTCAACAAAGGGGAACTATTAAGGTCCAATTGATCATTTAGTAAACAATTCGAATTTTTCAATTTATTAATTTCCAAGAATTCTAAATAATTAAGTCTAATACCTTTATTTTCAACATGAAGGATTTCAAAGTTTTCATCGAAGTCATGGTCTTCTTCCAAAATATGATTGGCATATGTTGAATGTGTTTTATTATTTACATAATTCATACGGTGCTCACGTACACGGCTTTTGAATGGTCTACCAGTCTGGCCTACATATACTTTGGAACAAGAACCACAATTCAATTTATAAACTCCTGATTTTTTAGATTTTTGTGTTTTATCTTTATTATTTTTAATAAACCTTCCCAACGTGTTATCTGTTCTGAATGCTACTCTTAAATTTTGTTTTTTCAAAAATGACGCTATTTTTTCTGAAACGGGCCCTGAATAAGTTAATGTTCTGTAATTATTGTCAAGGTTCCTCATAGTGGGGTACACTTCTTGGATAGCCTTTCTATGTAATTTTTTAGCAAGAATATTCTCTATTAATTTGACTTGATATCCATTGTTAACTGCTATCTGTTTTATAATATTTAATTCTTTGCAGAAGTTTTCTTCAGAAAGAGGAATATTAACTAATCTATGTATCATACTATGGTATGCTGATATTTTATGTATATATGGATGTATCGAATTATTATGAATGGTGATGTCAGTATGGGAAGGTTTATGAAAAATAGAAAAATGGTGTTTGTTGTTGGTTTTACCTATTGTCAGATCTAAAAAATTTAATGATTTTTCTACTTCTATTTCTATTGTGAATTTAATGTTTGGGTGAATAGTGTTAATATATTTATGAAAGGTGTCTAACTGTCTGTTGGTACCTTTAAAACAAACTATAATGTCATCCACATATCTGTACCAATACAAAAACTGTTGCGAGAGTGGGTGCTTGTGGATTATTCCTTCAAGGTTGTCCATGAAGATATCTGCCAGTAGCGGACTCAGCGGATTTCCCATGATCAAGCCTTCAGATGAAGAATATATTTTATTGTCAAATTGAAAGTAATTTTGTTCAAGACATATCGACAAAAGGTCTAATATCTCTTGTTTAATAACTGGGTTGACATGATTTCTATCTAGTAAACCTTCAACCAAGACTATGGTATCTTGAGGAGGTATACTAGGGAAAAGATTTTGAACGTCAAAAGAAATTAATTTCGCGTTATCTGGAACAGAAATATCCTGGATTTTATTTATCAAATCATACTTTTGACATCAATAACAATAAATATCAGGCTACTAATATTATCAAATCAGCATTTCTGAAGGATAATAGTGGTATAAATGATATGAGAACCATTAAATCTATAGAGCATAAAACTAAGGAAAAGGATGTAACCTTTACAAGAGCAGATAAAGGTAATACAGTAATTGCAATCAATAGGAATGATTATGTTAAAAAAACTCTTGATTTTTTAGATTCCGGTAAATTTACAGTACTTAAACGTGACCCCACTTATGTGTACCAACTACAAATCAAAGAATTCTTGAGAAACTCTAAATCAATTTTTAATGAAGCCGAGAAGTTCAGACTAACTCTTATGAATCCACAAACTCCGAAATTATATTCTCTGTTAAAATTACATAAACAAAACTACCCTGTCCGGCCAGTAGTATCATTCGTAACAGCACCATCAGTTAAGTTATCAAGAAAGTTAATACATTTAATAACAAACTATTCTAAATTTGTACCGAAATTCAGCCTTAAAAATTCTTATGATTTGATAAATAAAATCCAGGATATTTCTGTTCCAGATAACGCGAAATTGATTTCTTTTGACGTTCAAAATCTTTTCCCTAGTATACCTCCTCAAGATACCATAGTCTTGGTTGAAGGTTTACTAGATAGAAATCATGTCAACCCAGTTATTAAACAAGAGATATTAGACCTTTTGTCGATATGTCTTGAACAAAATTACTTTCAATTTGACAATAAAATATATTCTTCATCTGAAGGCTTGATCATGGGAAATCCGCTGAGTCCGCTACTGGCAGATATCTTCATGGACAACCTTGAAGGAATAATCCACAAGCACCCACTCTCGCAACAGTTTTTGTATTGGTACAGATATGTGGATGACATTATAGTTTGTTTTAAAGGTACCAACAGACAGTTAGACACCTTTCATAAATATATTAACACTATTCACCCAAACATTAAATTCACAATAGAAATAGAAGTAGAAAAATCATTAAATTTTTTAGATCTGACAATAGGTAAAACCAACAACAAACACCATTTTTCTATTTTTCATAAACCTTCCCATACTGACATCACCATTCATAATAATTCGATACATCCATATATACATAAAATATCAGCATACCATAGTATGATACATAGATTAGTTAATATTCCTCTTTCTGAAGAAAACTTCTGCAAAGAATTAAATATTATAAAACAGATAGCAGTTAACAATGGATATCAAGTCAAATTAATAGAGAATATTCTTGCTAAAAAATTACATAGAAAGGCTATCCAAGAAGTGTACCCCACTATGAGGAACCTTGACAATAATTACAGAACATTAACTTATTCAGGGCCCGTTTCAGAAAAAATAGCGTCATTTTTGAAAAAACAAAATTTAAGAGTAGCATTCAGAACAGATAACACGTTGGGAAGGTTTATTAAAAATAATAAAGATAAAACACAAAAATCTAAAAAATCAGGAGTTTATAAATTGAATTGTGGTTCTTGTTCCAAAGTATATGTAGGCCAGACTGGTAGACCATTCAAAAGCCGTGTACGTGAGCACCGTATGAATTATGTAAATAATAAAACACATTCAACATATGCCAATCATATTTTGGAAGAAGACCATGACTTCGATGAAAACTTTGAAATCCTTCATGTTGAAAATAAAGGTATTAGACTTAATTATTTAGAATTCTTGGAAATTAATAAATTGAAAAATTCGAATTGTTTACTAAATGATCAATTGGACCTTAATAGTTCCCCTTTGTTGAACCTTTTCAACTAATTAAGTAGTAGATATGTTTTGAGATTTCCAGGTATCTACCTACATTGTATTGTCAATTTTATTTTTATCATAGGTAGCTCCTAATTACCTCAATTGTTAAGAAGGGTATTTAAGTAATGTTCAAGGTAGAATAATTTAATGTATTACATTCGCTTGAAAAAGATACAGTGTATCGAAACATGTCGCGAAGACAATAAATCTGTGGAAATTTTAATCGTGTTTACCTTAGTGTCATATACTTGTGAATGCTTTATCAAAATAAATGTTTTGATTAGCTCAAATTAAGGAAATCATACAGTTGTTCAATTTCATCAACCTCCCTTGGAAAATATATTGGTGGACTTCGCTGACTTCTTAGTAGGGCATAGTTCATGTTATTTGAATATCAATTAATTGGGCGAAAATCTTGAAAATAAATGAAAATTAGACACCAACAATTTGAATTTGAATTGGTGCCTGAATTTTTTTTTTCGTGTTTTAAAATAGGGGTAGGGGGCAAGGGGGAGGTTTCAGATTTTTTTTATAAAAAATTACACAATTGTTCAGCATAATCTAAACGAAAATACGTTGAGATATTGTTTCGGCCTATAATAATAAATAGTCTATTCTGAACAAGGCATGATTTCAACGCCCCCCAGCATCAAAACTATGAATTTTTGGGTTTCGTCACCCCATTATTTTCTATTCAAAATTACTTCATCATATTATAATAACTGCATCATATTAAAAATTCCGAAGAATCCACCGATATACATTCAAAGGCACTTGAGAATTTATTTTTGCTTTTTCTATTAGGAGTTGGGGGGGGAGAAAGGGGAGGTAAGATTTTTTTTATAAAACAGTACAATATTGTGCAACATTAGCAACAATGGAACAACCGAAAATATTGTTAGCGGGTTCAAAACTGAATAGTCTAATCTGCGCAAGGGGTGATTTCAACGCCCCCTAGTAGCAAAACTTTTAATTATTTTGGGTTGGCGCAATGGTAACATTGGTTGAGAATTACATGGACTACATCATACCAAAAATTAAAAAAAAAAACACCTTCATGGTCCCAAATTCCATAAGGAGTTTGCGGGGTCCTTTGCTGGAAAAATTCCATTTATAGAAAACAGATTTATCAAATAAGTCAAGGGTTGACAAAGTTCATGGCGGTAACTTCTGGATATTGTCTATTGTCTTATTTCAATTTGACTATTGTCCTATTTTATTTTGACATGTTTCTTAATATTCTAAGTCCTTCTGAACTGAATAAATTCAATTAAATTTATTTACTTATTATCTTTCTGTCTATCTATTTTTTCGTTCATTTCTTTATTTATTTATTCACTCCCATCAGTTGACTATCTAATTCAAAAAAATTGGAAAATTGATAAAGTTCAAATTCCCTTTCGATTGTTAATTGGGAAACTTTTCCCATACTGTTGACGTGTCGTTATTCATTTTTCGCATTCGAAGATTAGAATGAATAATACCCTTCACCGTTTTTCGTCGAATTTCCAGGAATAGCGGGTCATCTCATGGAGAAAGCGCCGGCATCCTTCAACAATAACAGATGAGAGCAAATCCTCGGGACGAGCTGGAGCAAAACGGGGATTTCTTGCCGCTGATGGAGATAAATAAAAAATAAGGATAAACATCACATTATAATATTCCGACGTAGCGCGCGTATTTAATATAAAATCTGACAGGGATAACACCCGTTACTTACACAATGAAAATAAATACCGAAATGTGTTTGAGCCGGAATCCTTTGAAATTCAACGTTCGTAAGGATTGTGAAGGATTTACGAGGATTAGGTATTTTGATATGAACATTACGTCATTGAGAGCACTCGAGCTCATGGGAGTAACAGTGTGGTAAATACGTTGGATCGATACCTTCTCGAGGAACTCTGGATAATATGGTCTTTGGAATACAGGGAAATTCTTCTGTAGTGGGGCTTGTTGCCTGGAGTATACCAGTCATTGTAAGTTCTTTGAATTTTGTCTGCCGCTTCCATATTATTCTCATTCCTCTCACCAAACTCATCAATCAATGTATCAGAAATAATGTTTTTCCGAAATTTCTGAAATGCTCAAAAGTTTCAAAGGTAATTGCATAGACGACCCAACAAACTATAGACCTATATCCATTGTGCCCACATTTGCCAAAATTTTTGAAGTTATCCTTAAAATTCAAATGACAACTTATTTTGAAAGCTTGAATTTATTTAGTAGCTCACAATTTGGTTTCAGGGATAATTTATCGACAACCGTGGCAATAAATACACTGATTGATGTAATAAATGAAGGCTTCGAGACCTATGGGTACGTCCATGTACAATTCTTAGACCTAAGTAAGGCTTTTGACTGTGTACCGCACAATATATTGATTAATAAACTGAAATTTTAGAACTTTTCCGAAAATAGCCGATAAATGATTAGGTCCTATTTGACGGACAGA
This sequence comes from Chrysolina oricalcia, assembly GCA_944452925.2. NCBI lineage: Eukaryota > Metazoa > Arthropoda > Insecta > Coleoptera > Chrysomelidae > Chrysolina > Chrysolina oricalcia. The sequence goes on from OX101810.2 coordinate 1,762,228, forward strand.
ACTCAAGTCGTTAATTTTAAGGATGTCAGCTCTCAATCGATCATCGTTAAATATGGGGTACCGCAAGGCTCTGTCCTAGGTCCGGTCCTATTTCTTATTTATGTCAACGACCTGCCTAATAGAGGTCCTTCAGCAAAGTTTAATCTTTTTACTGACGACACCTCATTAGCCCAGTCAAATAGAGATTTTAATATAATAATAATAATAATGATAATAGATTTTATTGATAGGAATATCTATAACAGTTTAAATTACAATATAGAATAGAAAATACAAAATCCTATCAAATGGCAGGATTCAATGTATGACCATGTTATATAGAATACCATGATCAGACGTTGCTCTTCCATCCAACCATATGCTGTTAACTGAGGCCAATAATAGATAACAAAACAATCTTGGCTAAATAACAATAAGTTAGTCCTTAACAAAGAAAAGTCTGAGACATTGATATTTAGCTTAAAACAGCACACTGACCTAAATAACTCTCATTGCGTTAAGTTTTTAGGTATCCTCTTGGACGGTAAACTCACTTGGGAAGAACATTCGACTTTTGTCTGCAAGACATATCACGGAAAATCTTTCTAATACATAACCTGCGAAATTGCTTGTCATACTCAGCACTGTTAACAGCTTACCACGCACTGATACAGTCCACAATATATTATGCCCTATTAGTATGGGGCCACTCAGCACACGCTTCAGCAGTCTTCTCCATGCAAAGGAAGGTGGTCAGAATCATTGCTGGATTGCCTTATAGATATGATTGTAGGGGTGTTTTCAAACACTTTAAGATACTAACTCTGCGATGTACTTACATACTGCAATGTCTTATGCACATAATAGCAAACTTGAAAAACTATAGGACAAATGAAAGTTCACATTCAAACACAACGCGAAACAAAGATATGATACATCAACACTATCTGAGACTTTCGAAAACGAGAAATGGGACTAGCTATTATGCAATCAAGTCCTTCTCTCTCTCTCTCTCTCTCTTAATTTTTGTCCGTGAGCTTCCTTTCGGCGCTATATGGACATGCCTCGCTGCGAGAAGCCCGTTCCCATCCGGCCTTTAACCGGCGTAGACAGCGACGCTGTATCGGAGGAATGCAGAGTCTTGCTCTAGGCAATGCTGCATCCCATGTTATATTGGCACTTTTTTATATTTTTGCTGGCACGTTATGGTTTTACGGCGGACTTCACAAACACTTAAATCTCGGGTAACTGCACGTTCTTTAGAAGGCGGACATTACAACACATTAACCTGACTTCCACCACGAGGCCGCCATCTGACCTCAACCGCTGCCGGAAGTCGAATGAACAATCCAATCAAGTTCTTCAATGTTCTATCATACGATGTCCAAGTTCTCGAGTGTGTTCAATTCAAATCTGTTATCAAGCGGTTCCTGGCTGATAATGCGTTTTACGATTTTGATGAGTTCCTATCAACCGATTTTTCACAACTTATACATTGATTAATGTATCGTATACGTATTGCTGTTTGTTAAATTTTATTGTTCAAGTGGTTTTGACAAAGATTTTGTATCTTTTGTTATTTTATTTTAATATTTAATTTTTATTTTATTACTGACTTGTCAAAGCACTATTGTGTAATGTGACCAATAAAGATCTATCTTCTATATATCTATGGCTACTATTGTCTGTTGAATCAATATGGTTTTCAGTTGTCTGCTTCATTTCTCCTACAAATGTCTCCGTATTTTTTTGTGGTGCAATATTTCCACTCATTCCAATTCCAAAGCTATGTAGCCAACTATAACTGGTGTCTAACAGCCGTATGCATAGTCAATCGCCAGCGACTCGCCAGAGTTTCGCCAGTCGCTACACAAGGATTATAATGCACAGTCGAGCTCCAAAAAAGTGGTACAACGCCAGCGTTTCGCCAAAATGTGACTTATCGCGTAGTTGTCACTTTTCTGGAGCTCGACTGTGCATTATAATCCTTGTGTAGCGAACGGCGAAACTCTGGCGAGTCGCTGGAATTGACTATGCATACGGCTGTAAATGTTTTCTATCTGCCGTTTTTCGTTTACCGTCATCATTCTGTTTCGTGATATAAATCGTTGAAATTACTGCTTTTTTCTATAGAACTAACTTCATAACAAAAGTAGAACTAAAAGCACCTGGGTCTCGGGGGAAATGAAAGCATCTAGTTCCTGCCGAAAGATCTATATGCTCTTCAAGAATACCACCTTGATTCAAAACCTGTATATAAAGTAAGGCTCATTCAACATGGAAATCTTATTGAAAATGTCAAAAAGTACATTTCAGTTATGTCATCCAACATTCAGGAAATAAAAACAGGGCTTCCTGGTCAATCATCAATCAATCAATCAATAAACTCAAAAATAAGAAAAATTCAATACGACCTAATATGCAACTTTTGTATCGTAATGTATTGGTACTTATAGGAAGTTTATTGGGAGTGGTATACAACCGAACCCTAATCAACTTGCGATGAGTATTTGAGGGAAAACAGCAAATATACAGGGTGGGTCACGGTCGATGGTACCTTAGACGTTTACGGAGAACGGAACATAGGATCATTCTGAAAATTTGGTTTCTCAAGTAGTTGCTCTTGGTCTATCGATCTAAAATATTTTCAGCAATGCAGCGTTGCCGCTTATACCAGAAAGTAGCAGCATCTTTGTTATTTCAAATGGGTCACCCAGTAGATTATCGCATTTTTGAACTTGTCATTTCTTTCTGATTATTTCTGCCTCATACTCTCCTATACCTATCTCTAACGGTTTTTGAGATATTGGTTATTTTCCATATTTTTTATCCAAAACATAGCTCGAATTGAATGTTTATTTCTGCGGTATTTGGATTCTTAGGACGTTGCAATTTTGTGTTTAGTTCGTCAAGATCATGTACATTGATTCTGTATAGAGAAGTTTGTTCTGCGTTATACAGGGTCGTTCAAAATTCATGATCTTTCTACTAGATACGAAAAGGGTTGAAAGTGTGTTTTTTTAAATGGAACATCCTGTATATTATGAAATATCCTGAAAGATGACTAAATTCCCTTCGAATTGATATATCATGTTCCTATACCTAAATAGCCAGAATTCCGAGATAATAGCAATTTTCACTTGTAATCTCCCAAGTGCTTGAATTACGGGACTTGTGATAAAAACTTGTGACAAATGGTGTATTAAACTTCTTCTGAAATATGATTTCAGAATTGACAATTTCTGCAATAATCTTGGAGAAAATATTTTCAGACACATTCCAAATATCTAGTATATACATAATTATCTCCTTTCATATGAAAACTAGACAAGCAAAATATTAACTTGTCACATGTCACATGTCAAACATTTATTGATGAAAAATTTTACATATCAATATTTCAGTGGTTATAAATAGTTCAGGTGAAACCATCGTTAGGTATTTCTTATGAATTGTTGGATGATTTTCATTTCTCGGTGTGAAATTTTCTTACCGAATCCCCCTCGTGCTTGAATTAATTGCCGTAAATTTATCTCGTACATGAATTTTCAAAAAATTCATGTACTCGAAAAATTTCCGGCAATAATTCAAGCACTTGGGAGATTACAAGTGAAAATTGCTATTATCTCGGAATTCTGGCTATTTAGGTATAGGAACATGATAAATCAATTCGAAGGGAATTTAGTAATCTTTCAGGATATTTCATAATATACAGGATGTTCCATTTAAAAAAACGCACTTTCAACCTTTTTCGTATCTAGCAGTAAGATCATGAATTTTGAACGACCCTGTATAACGCAGAACAAACTTCTCTATACAGAATCAATGTACATGATCTTGATGAACTATACACAAAATTGCAACTTCCTAAGAATCCAAATACCGCAGAAATAAACATTCAATTCGAGCTATGTTTTGTATAAAAAATATGGAAAATAACCAATATCTCAAAAACCGTTAGAGATAGGTATAGGGGAGTATGAGACAGAAATAATCAGAAAGGAATGACAAGTTCAAAAATGCAGTAATATACAGGGTGACCCATTTGAAATAACAAAGATGCTGCTACTTTCTGGTATAAGCGGCAACGCTGCATTGCTGAAAATATTTTAGATCGATAGACCAAGAGCAACTACTTGAGAAACCAAATTTTCAGAATGATCCTATTTCCCGTTCTTCGTAAACGTCTAAGGTACCATCGACCGTGACCCACCCTGTATACTTCAGAATATCATTTCATAGTTATAGTTTCATTATAGATATGAATTCACTCAATTGCGACATTGTTTGGTTTGGTTGGACACGACTAGGAAATACACTGTGGCTTTTTTTAAATTGAAATAAGTGTGGTGGAAAAATAGATGCTCCCATAAGCATTTCTCAGTTGTGGATCCTCTTTGGAGATTTTCGGATTTTTTCTTCAGCGTTGCTGTATCTTTCTTATTCACTACCAAACAACGGATCGAAACAGGGGCTTTGCTCAGAGTTCTGCATGACGATATAAAGAAGTTGAAAACCGTTTCGGATTTGTATGCAAACATAAATTCAGACATGCGGGATTTACCGAATCATCATACATCCTCTAAAATCATACATATTCGAAATCTTTTGATGTGAAAAGCATCAAGGCAGCGATTTGAAGGGAATTTATTTCCGGGAGAGAATAAGAAAAGTTTCTTTTGTTGCATCATCCTTCAACGCGAATACAGAAATCAAAACGACTGCTGACTATTTAATGATATTCACCAAAAAAGAAGACAGGAAGTGATGTTTCGCGAGACATGAATAAAGAGAATGTATGATATTCATGCATATGAAGCATATCATTAGACCGGAGGAAAATCCTCTGGAGAAGGCAATGAAATATTCAGTGTGATATTCTTTTCAATGGTGTTTTTCCGACCTCGCAGCGTATGTTTTTCGGGAAATGTAAGCCGGTGAATTACCATTCTTTGTCTACTCCGTCTGCCGCTTTAAGTTCAATCTAGTGACATTGATTAATGATTCGAACAAAGGCAGTATTTAGCAGAGCCTTCAGTTGGTATCATTCCATTTTGCATAAATTACTAGAATTGGATCTTAATGATAATACTTCTTAAATAAGAAAATATACTTCAATAATTATAGGAAAATGTATAGAAATGTTATAAAAGCAGCAAAACAACAATATTTTGGGAAAAGAATGAGTAAGTCCAACAATATATGTAAAGAAACTTATTATTATTATTATTATTACTGCACTATTGCCAAAACTCTATACAGTGCGGTCCAAAGGTATGGAATAAATTCATTTTTAGCGTTATTATGTATTTTATGAAAAAATCCTGAAACAGGTCAATTTTTATTGGCAATTTGGCAATTTACAGTATGAAAATATTACCCCCCTCTTGCACCCCCTCTGAATTATGAGCACCCCCTCAAAAATTTTAAATGAGAAGGGGGGTCGTGTGGCATCTTGTTCGAAAGGGATTTTCATTATCTGTTCAGCAATACTAAGTTTTTCATATTTGGTGCAACCATAACTGAGAAATTTTTTTATTAAAATTTAAAAATATTGACACTGTAAATTATGTATCCGTTGAAAAAACCTGAAACAGGTCGATTGCTATTCTCAATTTGACAATTTATACTTTCTTATCTGTCTTGCTAAAAAAGTCAGGAAAAAGTCGTTGAAGACACCAAAAAATTATTCACAAAACCCATAAATAATATAATGTCAATCTAGTAAACTACTGTTATTTTGATATTTGTGAGTTGCTGGCAGACGTCGGTGTATTGAAAAATATTTTTGTGTGTATTCGATTCATCTATGGCTCATTTATCCGAAACTCAAAGAATAGACATTTTAATTATGCTTGGATGCGGTAATAAAACACGAACTCAAACGGAAGTTTGTGAAATGTTCAATAATAAATACCCTGGTCAACACGTATCACAATCTACAGTTAGCAAAATAGAAACAAAATACCGTGAAACTGGACATGTAAAAACTCGTCAAAAACCAGGTCGAAATGCTGCATTGGATGAGGAGAAAAAGTTAGATGTACTGTTAGCGATTGAGGAAAATCCGCATATGACAAGTAGACAACTTGCCGCCGACAATGATGTAAGTAAATCATCGATATTGAGAGCTTTACATAAAGAAAAATCCTTATAAAGTTCAGTTGGTTCAGGAGTTAAATGAGGATGACCCTGATAGAAGGCAACAATTCTGTGAACTGATGATGGATAGAATCGAAGCAGATTTGCAGTTCATAAACAAAATTGTGTTTTCTGATGAAGCTACTTTTTATTTAAATGGAACGGTTAATAGACAAAACTGTAGATATTGGAGCAGAGAAAATCCTCATTGGATGTGTGAGGCTCACACACAATATCCCAAAAAAGTGAACGTTTGGGCTGGTATCATTAAAAACAAAATTATTGGCCCCTATTTTTTTGAAGGCACAATTAATGGTGAGGTTTATCTAGCTTTTTTGATGAACTTTTTAGTGCCTACATTAAAAAGACTTTTTCCCGATGTTAATGATCCAAATGGAATAGATAGATCAATTTGGTATCAACAAGACGGAGCTCCACCGCATTACACACGTATTGTTCGAGATTATTTGACAGAAGTTTTTCCCAATAGGTGGATTGGCAGACGTGGAACGATTGAATGGCCGCCTAGATCCCCCGATTTGACTCCTCTCGATTACTTTTTATGGGGTTATTTAAAATCAAAAGTATATTTCAATAGACCAGACAATATTGCAGATTTAAAAACTAGGATATCGGAAGAAATTAACAACATAACCCCTGAGGTCCTACAAAATGTTCTACGAGAATTCCAAGATCGCCTTGCTTATTGTCAAGAAGTGAATGGTGGTCATTTTGAACATTTAATTTAACTGTAAAACAAATTGAAATATACTTCCTAAACATTATGTTACATTATTTCCTTCAGTCTATCAACATTTTACATATTCAGAATAAATTTTCTCAGTATTGCTGAACAGAGAATGAAAATCCCTTTTGAAAAAGGTGCAACACAACCCCCTTTCTCATTCAAATTTTTTGAGGGGGTACTCATAATTCAGAAGGGGTGCAAGAAGGGGGTGATATTTTCATACTATAAATTGTCAAATTGAGAATAGAAATCGACCTGTTTCAGGTTGTTTCAACGGATACATAATTTACAGTGTCAATATTTTTAAATTTTAATAAAAAATTTTCTTCGTTATGGTTGCACCAAATATGAAAAACTTAGTATTGCTGAACAGATAATGAAAATCCCTTTCGAACAAGATGCCACACGACCCCCCTTCTCATTTAAAATTTTTGAGGGGGTGCTCATAATTCAGAGGGGGTGCAAGAAGGGGGTAATATTTTCATACTGTAAATTGTCAAATTGCCAATAAAAATTGACCTGTTTCAGGATTTTTTCATAAAATACATAATAACGCTAAAAATGAATTTATTCCATACCTTTGGACCGCACTGTATAGGGATATTAAAACACAAGAAGATCCAGTCTCCTATTTAAAGGGTAAATCTGTGAAAGATTCCTTTTTTCTATCACCCACTAGCCCCTACGAAGTGAAAGAAATGTTAAAAGATATAAAAAATAAACATTTTTCTGGATGGGACGAGATCTCAGCTAATGTTTTACTCCACCTAACACATAATGCAATGTTTTGAACGGAATATTCCCGATATGTCATAAGATAGCGGTAGTAAATCCTTTTTTCTACTCCTATGTTAGTAAACATTGTTTTACAAACAGTTCACTCTATAAGTAAATCCATTCTTACGCACAACTGTGCGTAAAGAATAAAAACGCACAACTGTGCGTCATGATATGATGGCTAGTATAATAGGTAACAATCAAGTTGCCTCTTGAACCACTCAAATCGTGACATTTATCTGTCTTGCGTTTTAAATATTTGACAGTGACATTGTCACTTTTTGAGATTTGAAGTTCAAATCGATACTTCATAAATTATAATCCGATCTTTAATTTTATATCTACAAATATGAGCAACTCCGATAATGAAATGAGCGCAACGCCACCGGAAATTGTTCTTCAGGCTGCTTCTGCTATGGAGAATATTCTGCCGCAAAAATCAAAGGATAGATATGAAAAAGCCTATCAAAAATTTATGGAATGGAGTATGGATAACCACGTGAGTACGTACTCCGAAAATGTATTGCTCGCCTATTTTAATATATTGACCAAAACATTTAAACCCTCCTCGCTCTGTTCATCATTTCTATGCTATATAGTACAAAATTGTATTTTCTTAGATTTAATTTGTTGTTGTTACCTTCATTTTTTTATTACTTAAAGCTTAATCAAACGCACCATCCAGTATATAAGAGTCGTAGAAAAAGTATAGTACGTATTACGTGTTGTAAAGCAATTACGCACTCATGTAATTACCGCACTCACCGCTACGCGGCTCGTGCGCAATTTTTCCATTCGTGCGTAATATGCTTTTTACAACACTTGATACGTAATATACTATTCCCAAAGGAGGGGACTGTGATATAATATCTAATCTAAGGCCCATTTCACTAGTGCCAACTTTGGCCAAGTAAGTTGAAAAATTAGTTCTGCTCTATAATCATTCGCTAAGCTCTCACCAATTTGGTTTTCAAACAGGGAAAAGCACAAATGATGCCATGTTTGCTTTACTGGAGAATTTATATCTTAAAATCAATGAGGGTGATGCAGTTGCAACGATCTGTTGCGACCTTACAAAAGCTTTTAACTGCGTTGATCATAAGGTATTCCTTCAAGAATTAGAAATTTATGGTTTTAGAGATGTAGCATTCAGATGGTTTCAATCATACCTAACGGAACGCATAACGGAACGCATGGAACAAATGGTCTAACTTAACGGAGAAAGTTCGAAATCTCAACTGGTGAGTTGTGGGGTACCACAAGGATCAGTGCTTGGTCCCTTTTTGTTCTTGGTGTATATCACTGATCTGGCAAGCATCAATATCAGAGGTAAATTAAAAATAAAATAATAAATAAAAAATAATATTTTCAACTGTCAAATATGGACAAGAAATAATGTTGCGATGTTGTAAAATTTCTCAAATTCCAGCAAATTAAGTACGAAGTACTGATTTGTAGAAAAGTAATAGAAAATTCCTCTTCTATGAGTTTTGACCCATTATAGTTGATAACTATATTGTAGAAAACCAAAATTAGTACCTAAATGAGACTACCAAAAATTTGAATTCTGAAAAGTGAATCTATTCTAATTTTAGTGGAAAAAAATATGATCGTTGTACGTGAAAATGTAAACGAGTTGTATGGAGAAGTCTAAAAAAGATCTGCTTATAGAATGCAAATATCTCATACCACCAAGTGTGAAAGGTCCACCCCATTTGGAAGAAAAATATTCCCCTTCTTTTGGTACAAGTTGCCAGCTTCTTAATTTCGTCAATCAAATCTTGTCTTTATTCACAAATATTATAAAGTTTGATGATATTCATGTTAATCAGTTTGAATGAGACGAACTGTCAAAACTGAATTGCAGTTGTTTCATTCATTCACTTCAGTTTGCAATTTGAGGACATGGCCAACTGGATTTGCGAAATGTCGGCCGAGCGCATGCGCATTTCCTTTTTCATGTACATTTTCTTGATCGTCATGTAGGAAGACTAAGTCTGTTGCGATTACATACAAGAACTGCAATAACTTTGATCTTGGCAGAGAAGCGCGCGTGCAGCGCGCTCGGCCGACATTTCGCAAATCCGCTCCAAAATTTCGTTTGCTATTGTGTTTTCATTGTATTTTGACTCATCTGTGAAAGTTTTATCAAAATCGGTGAGGTTACCGTTTTCTTAACTTTTACCAAAATCAGGAATTCAGACGTAAATGGAATCGGACCAAACTAGGAGAGGTAAAATATACTACGAAAAACAAAAAACTTATCACAAATTTTCTTTGGCCATTTTGTTCAGAAAATTATTCCAATTCCACGTCTGATTTTTTCGAAAATTCCCATACTTTTAATTATATGCTGACGACAATATGGCCAGGGAGACTGCCCAATTCTACCATTCTAGAGTTTCAATTTTTATATATTCTGGTCTATTTGTTTTGGGATATACTTCTCGTGTTCCTTACCAGCTGTAGAGCGTTGTTGCCATTGCTCTTGACGTGGTCATTTTCATGCTCTCATTGATCCAAACATTTACATAAAGTAAGAACAATAGAGGTCCAAGGAGTGATCCTTGTGGCACTCCATGTCTTATATGTACAGTCTTTGATACAATTCTAGTTTTTACCGCTTGCTCACGATTAGCAAGATAGATCTCAAACCATCGGAGTTTGTTGTCTGTGAAGCCTAGGTGGTGCAGCTTCTGCAGCAATATTCCATGATTGACACAGTTAAATGCTTTGGAGAAATCGCAAAACACTCCTGCGCAACCGCTCCCCTATTTATGCCTGAGTACACTTTGTCCATGAAGGAGAAAAGAGCATCATTTGTGCTCTTTTTTTCCTGAAATCCGAATTGTTGTTCTGCTAGTATGCTATTCAATGTTAAGTGTTAGATCATTCGGATTTTTATCAGTTTTTCAATTATTTTTGCAAATACCTCAATATCATCGATTCAGTATTTCTATAATACATTGTCAGAAATGTCAGAAAATTACTAGTTAAAACGGTATTCTGTTTGTCATGTCCGGACACATTTTTCCGAACAGGCACTGTTTCTGGATTCTCGGAATGGAAGCAACTACGAACGTACCCTCGATAGATAATCCGGAAACACTTTTCTACATGGTTTCTCTCGAAAATTGCTTACATTCATAGTTCGAAGGAGTGGCATTTCAATCTACTTTCGCTCGATCCATAGCGTTTGGCATTGTTTCATCGCATTTCCCGGAAACATGTTCTTTTCTCATATATATTTGTCTCGAAGGTGAAGAGAGGCGTGAAAAGTGTCTCGCGCGAGACATCGCGATGATCCCGCTTCAGCCAGAAATGTCGATGAAGTAGACAACGCGTGGGAGAGAATATGTCGTTTTTCTTCCTCTTGGTTGGCTGGGCTGGCCTGGTTCGATGCTAAGGAAATGAGCCAAGTTATTGCTTTTTTAAGTGAAATATCGGTCTTCCAAACATGTTGAGAATATTTTCTCACTGGGAGAAGGCAAACAATTTGGGAAACTTACTGATCTTGCTAATGCTCTGAATAAGGGAGGTGTTCTAGTAATTCAAACCCTAAATCACGAATTGTTTGCTTGGTAACATGAGATTTGTGTGCAGGGGCGTTTTCCTGCAGAAACAAAACACCTTTGGATAGCTTTCCGCGTCTTTTCTCTTTAATTTTTTCCCGTAGAGTGGTCAGTAATGTCGAATAGTAATCTCCAGTTATTGTTCTACCCTTATCCAAAAAATCAATCATGATTACTACATGGCAATCCCAAAAAACTGAAGCAAGAACTTTTCCAGCAGATTTTTGGACACCGGAGTGTTGCCATTCCATCGATTGCTGCTTTGTTTCTGAATCGTAGGAATGTACCCAAATCTCATCCATAGTAACAATTCTGTTTAAGAAGTCTACATAGTTTTCAAATTGAGCACAGATCGAACGTGATGCTACTACCCTTGCACGTAGATATATTTTTTCTTTTAATTTATTGCCTAACTCTGGTTTACTTTTTTGACGTAAAATTTACACTGACGCTTCTAATAAGTTATTGTTCGTTGCTATGGTAACACAATATTTTGTTTATGCAGGGAACTGGTCTAGGCTACCTAGATATCAATACATCCTCGTATATTAAAGTATAAGTGGATAGAAAGGTCTTTCAAACACGAGCGATTTTTTGAAAACGACGGCGCATATTGTCTGAGGTTTTTCTACGGCTACGTTCTCCTCTTTTAGTTGAAGTAGCTGCTGGTACTGTTGTGACAGTAACTGATTTCGGAGTACTCATCAAAGACAATATAACTGCGGTCACTCAGGTATATAAATTATCTCAAAACAGCAATAAATAGGCATCTACAAACATAATTTAAAGAAGATTTTACAACTTTCTCAAAATAGTGTAGATGTCTTATTAAATATTAACTTCATTAACTTATTTGTTTGTCAATGATTGTAGTTTTCGATTTGCAATTTTTCGTTTATCAATGTAACATGGAATCTTATGGCTTTTGAATAATTAAAGTGTAAATTTTAATAAGTAGCTCAAAATTGTAAATAATGATTTAAAAAAAAATCAAATTCGAGTTTTTTTCGATTTTTTGCAGTTTTTGAGAACATTTACTATAGTAATGTATATTTTTCATTACAACATCAGAAAGTAGAGATTTCAACGAACAAAAGACTGATATTTTGACGCGAGAAATTTCGATTGAAAATTAGTGTGCTTTTTTAATAAGAGGAAAAAATAAATATTTCAAATAAAATAAATTACATTATATTTGAGACATAAAAAGATAAGTTTTCACCTAATTTCGTGAAAAAAAAAACATTTTTTTGAAAAAGATAAAAATAAAAAAACAAAAACTTGTTTATTTGAATATTTCACATATAAAGTTTGAGGTTATGTGAAAAAATTGTGAGTGCAAAAGTTTCATCCTACTATAATATTTTTCACTTTTTACCTTTTTTAAAGGCTTCAAGCCCTGGTCTATAATTATTTTGGTTAGTTAAATAATTTTCGAGTGTCGAGATGAAAGATGATAGCGAAACAATACTAGTTGACAAGATTCAGAAATGTTCTTTTCCACAGTTGAAATACAATAATGATATAGTAATTTTATCCTAAATGTATGTTCTCAAGAGGTAGGTAGGTAGGTAACTTTTGATCAAAATGACATGTTACTGAATTGATTCATCAATAAGTGTCACAAAATAGTATATTTCATTACGAGTTCAGAAAATTGGCTTTTTCCGTGCGTACGCGACATGTTCCCGGGGGAGCGGAAGCCGAACACGGGAAGTCGTGCAAGCACGGATAAAGCATTCATGGACGAGAAATGAACGAATTTTTTTATTATATCTACCTGAAAACCACAGATTGTTAAGAAACATTCATTTTTAATGATGAAGGAACAAAAACATGTATTATTAATTGAAATATTTATGATACAAAAATATCCAGAAATTTCCACAAAACAAGCGTTATTTACCCTGTTGGTAAGGAAATATTGAAACAATTTGCGATTTCTAGAGAACTGTCAACAACATATTATTTAATTTTGACATGTAAATAGGCAGCTATAATGACACCAGCGCACGGAAAAAACCCTTTTTCAGAATGCTAAATAAGCATGTAGTAAATATAGTGTTTTCAGATAGGTATAATGAAAAAAGCATTTATGGTCGAGTAATGAACGTTATTTTTCATTACATCTACCTGAAAACCACAGATTGTTAATGATGAAGGAACAAAAACATGTATTATTGATTGAAATATTTATGGTACAAAAATATTCAGAAATTACCACAAAAGCGTTATTTACCCTGTTGAAAGGAAATATTCAAACAATTTGTGATTTCTAGAGGACTGTCAACAACATATTATTTAATTTTGACATGGAAATAGGCAGCTATAATGACACCAGCGCACGGAAAAAAATTCCGTGTGGGCGCACGGAAAAAAACCCTTTTTCAGAATGCTAAATAAGCATGTAAATATAGTGGATTCAGAGAGGTATAATGAAATAAAAAAATATATCTGTAAAATCTACCAGAAGAAATAAAATCAAAAAATTACCTTATAATCTTCGAACGAAGTCAGAAGTCTTTTTTGCCTGGTAAATGTTTTTATACTTATACTCGATGAGTTTTTAAAAGAATCACTGTGAATTCACATTGTATTTTATCTCTTGTAACTATTTGGTATATTTTTATTTTATATTGCACCTTGTATGTTTATCATTGTTTCCTAGCATAAAGTATTTCTTGACTACTCCTATATAAATTTGTAATTTGTCATTTGAAGGAAATAAACTGAATCAAATTGAAAAATTGATAAAAAAAATCGAGTTTTTCGAAAAGATGACATAACGTTTGAACTTGTTTTGACCATAAGAACTTGAATATATAAAAATTATACAGGGTGTTCTATTTGAAAAAACAAAGTTGAAGGCATTTCCAGAAAAACCGGAAATGCGTCATATTGGATTGTGACGTTTTCAAATCCGAATTGGTTGCTTATGTCACTATACCAACTTTAGGAAAAATCTGTCTACAAATGCAGAAGTTACAAGGGTCCTAGATACTGTACGTCATCCGGGATACTATTGAAATTTATGACAACATTTCCATCCGAACACAACCAACAACCACTAATTTTTCAGGCACATCAGGCAGCAGTAAATAATAAATGGAAGTATATAAAATAGACGAGTGAAACGATTATGACAGTGGGAAAAATATATAAATCCATTAAAAGTTGATTTACGTCCAGTAGCCACGAATTTCATTCTCGACACAGATGTTTTGACAGGACGACATCCAGACTGTTTCAGATATTTTAATGTGCATTTCCGTAACCGAAAACAAAATAGTGGACTATTTTAAAAAACCAAGTAGGTGTTGTACTCGGTCGTAAATAAACCTTTGCTGAAAACATAACTGCGTTTAATATAAATGATCTGTATACATTCTGAGACGCATCATCAAAACGGTTGATGTTTTTAGAGTCGGTTGTTTCTTTAAAAATCAACAAACCCGTATGCTTATATGCAGTGTGTCTCACTTCTAATGGAAACACCCCCGTATCTTCCGTAACTATTATGAACTCTGTAAATTCCAATATACGAGGATATATTGAAAAATGCTATAGAACCAAACAAAATTTCAATGTCAAAATATTTTATTACTCAACATATTCTCCTCTTAATTGGATACATTTATTACAGCGAACCTGCAACGTCTCTAGACCTTTCAAAAAAAATGTTTTTCTTGCACTGCAAACCAGACCTCCACAGCTTTTATTACCTCTTCGTTGGAAGAAAATTTACGACCTTTTAAACTTTTTTTCAGTTGAGGAAAGAGATGATAGTCGGACGGAGCCAAATGTGGTGAATAAGGGGGGTGTTCTAGTAATTCAAACCCTAAATCACGAATTTTTTGCATGGCAACATGAGATTTGTGTGCAGGGGCGTTGTCCCGCAAAAACAAAACACCTTTGGATAGCTTTCCGCGCCTTTTCTCTTTAATTTTTTCTCGTAGAGTGGTCAGTAATGTCGAAAAGTAATCTCCAGTTATTGTTCTACTCTTATCCAAAAAATCAATCATGATTATTCCATGGCAATCCCAAAAAACTGAAGCAAGAACTTTTCCATCAGATTTTTGGACACGTAACTTCTTTGGACTTGCAAAACCGAAGTGTCGCCATTCCATCGATTGTTGCTTTGTTTCTGGATCGTAGAAATGTACCCAAGTCTCATCCATAGTAACAATTCGGTTTAAGGAGTCCACATCGTTTTCAAATCGAGCAAAGATCGAACGCGATGCCATACTACCCTTGCACGGTTTTGGTCAACATTCAAACGTTTGGGGGAACATCGAGGACTGACACAGAAACTGGCCTTCCCGATCGGTCATCATCTTCAATGGAAAATTTACCTCTTTTGAAGCTTGCAGTCCAATTTATCACGGTCGCATACGAAGGAAATTGATCACCAAGGGTATTAAGCATATCTTCGTAAATCTGCTTACCTCTTAACCCTTTTAAATACAGGTACTTGATGATGCCTCGATACCCCAATTTTTCGATTTTCACTATTTCGGTGGATATATTTTTTCTTTTAATTTTTTGCGTAACTCTGGCTTTACTTTTTTGACGTCAAACTTTACGCTGACACTTCTAATAAGCTATTGTTCGTTGCTATGGTAACGCAATATTTTGTTTATGCAGGGAACTGGTCTAGGCTAACTAGATATCAATACATCCTCGTATTTTACATTATTTCAGTCTGAAAAATATAGTGCAAATAATCTATGGACCAAATACTTACAGCTGAAATCAACATTGATTGTTTAGGAAAACATCAATATATCAACATTCAGTCAACTGATGGCCTTTCTGAAAGTTAAATCAAACCTGAATCAGACATTCATTCAGGTAGACTCTGCTGTTAACATTGCCTCAGAACACCACAAGAGTTGTCTTTCTGTTGTGTTGAATACTGCCCCAAACTGTCAATCTACCACCGCCAAATGCAACTTGGGGACGCATGTTTTCTTCTAATAAACGTTCTTTCCGTCTCCGCCAAGTTAACAATCGGCCGTCGGAATTATACAGTCTCGCCACTGAAGATGCCAATGCATGTGTTCTTCGGTCCATCTTCTTCTGTTCGCCTGGTAAATATTTGTTTAAGTGGGCAAAAAAATTGTAGGGTTCCTCACATTTCCCAAATTATTGGTTAAAAATTTTAAATGTTTCCGGCTCTAAATTTTCACCCTGTACAAAGAGAACAAATTGCAAAAAAAGAATCCCGACGCCAATGACGCATAGGCCAAGGATGGCGCTTTCCACCTTTGGTTGAAAATCCAACATCGGCCAAGAAATGTCCAAGTTATAGCTAGTCAAAATTAGGCAATTTTTTGACTGTCCCACTTCATCTGGCAGGTAGTTTATGCCTGTTTAAAAAATAAGGTGAATTTTCAATTTTTGGCGGGCTACGTACATTCGAATATGATTTTTTTATTTTGTTATATTGGTACACTCGTCTCGAACATATGTTCACAGTTTTAGCTATATAGCACATTTAGTTTGTTTGTGAAAGGCATAAAAGTTAGAAGTGTTTTGCGTGTTTGGCGATTTTCTGCTGTCGAAAAACATGGATCAAAGAGTTTGCATTAAATTTTGTGTGAAAAATGTAATCAAGTGCTCCAAAACACTTGAAATGTTGAAAGTGGCATACGGTGAGTCTACTTTAAGCCAAAAAAATGTTTACAAGAGGTACAAGATTTTCACAGAAGGTCGAAAAGTTCTGAATGACGACGCTCGCCCTGGACGCCCCAGTACATCAACAACCGATGAAAATGTTGAGGAAGTGAAGAAAATTGTTATGGAGACTCGTCGAATCACTATTAGAGAAGTTGCTGAGGATGTCGGCATATCGGTTGGCTCATGCTATGCAATTTTTTCGGAAATTTTGGGCATGAAGCGTGTGGCAGCGAAGTTTGTTCCAAAATTGTTGAATTTTGACCAAAAAAATCGTTGCTCAGGAATTGTTGAATGACGTCAACGGCGATCCAGATTTGCTTAAAAGGGTCATAACTGGTGACGAATCATGGGTATATGGTTACCACATCGAAACCAAAGTCGAATCGTCCCAATGGAAGAGACCAGGAGAGCCAAGGCCAAAAAAGCACGCCAAGTTCGATCAAATGTTTTGCTGATGTTTTTTTCGATTACCGTAGCGTAGTGCATCAGGAGTTCTTAACACATGGTCGTACGGTCAATAAGGAGTATTATTTCGAAGTTATGCGCCGCTTGCGAGAACCAATAGGAAAAAATCGTTCGGAATTGTGGAAAAACAATTCATGGCTTTTGCATCACGATAATGCACCTGCTTACTCGTCATTGCTTGTTCGTAATTTTTTGGCCAAAAACAGCACCGTAATCATGCCTCAGCCACCGTATCCACCAGATTTGTCACCCTGCGACTTTTTCCTGTTCCTAATATTGTATAAACCCATGAGACGATTAAGGAGATACAAACCGAATCGCCGAGAGAGCTCAAGAGCCTACCAAAAAGTGCATATCAGAACTGCTTCGAGGATTGGAAAAAACGCTGGCACAAGTGTATTATATCTGAGGGGGACTACTTTGAAGGGGACAAAATAGAAATTGATGAATAAATAAATATTTTTTGAGAAAAATGAAAAATCACCTCATTTTTTGAACAGACAGCGTATGGGTTTCAAACGTCTCCCACCTCGTCACTTTTGGATACCTACGCCAATGTCCAAATTCAATAAAAACAGGAGAGTATCAACACCATTTATAACAAAAGATGCCGGTGTCACTTCAACCGAATGTGTTGACACATGATTTAACGCGTACCAAAGATATCAGGTGACACAAGAACGAGAGGCGTCATTTTTAAAACTGTCGTTAAAGTTGTCGCAGTGGTTTGTGGCTCTGTCTAATTTGGTAGGGAGTTAAAATTCCACAGCAGAAAGACGAGGATGAGGAGGATATCCAAGTTTCAACAGAAAAGACATGGTACATTACAAAGCATCTCTCATCACTTTAATGAGACGTGATACAAGCGCGTTTACACTGAGAACAGCAACGGAAAAGGTGTTTCGGCTCAGATGAATTTTATAAATAGATATGAATTTGGTTCTTATCCAGGCCCCTTCTGTTTGTAGTTATGCTCCATGGCAATAGTGGAATAATAATATTTTTGGGATAATTGTTATTTACCTTCTCAGTATTAGATTTATAACAATTATTCACCGGTTTCAACTGATTGAAGAATAAGTAGATAGTATTAGTTAAAAGTTTGAATGTTATAACAATTTTTGTTATTATTTTAACGACCCTAGCTATAAATTTTAACCTCTCAACACTCGTTTTTTTTTTTTAAAGAAAGATTTTAAAAAAAATCGTATTATTTTACCTATACTTTGCTCATACTGATATTAATAAAAAAATTGATCATAGAATGAGTACCTAATTATAATTTGACTTTTGTATATTCTATTCCAAATATTTGTAATTTTATTTATTTGATGTTATATTTTATTATTATATTTATTGTCAATTATCACAATACCCTATATACCGGGTGTCAACGAATCTATTAGACAAGTCATAACTTCTGGACCATTAGGTGTATCAAAATGAGATTTGGTATAGGTAAATGGTATGTGAAGAGGAGAGTTTTCACATATTTTTCACTTTCCGGTCACTTCCGGTTTCACCGGAAATGGCTCCGGTTCTAAATTTTTAAATGGAACACCCTGTATATTCTAACATTTTTGGATTTCTGAGACAATTCTAGATCAGAATGTGACATTGTCGAAAGTTTTTATGTCTACTTAATTTTTTTGGAGTCACTTTTGAAATTACATCTAGGTGGCCATTATCGGAAGCTAACTAATCTAAGGACCTCAGGTGATATCAGAATATTACAATCGCGAAGTTTTAGTGACTAGTATGATAGATATGAATAAGACAATTTGGCAAAATTACATTTTCGTGTCAACTATTATTTTTCAAATGGCGACAATTTTTTGACAAGCACTTTCCGAAAAAAGGAAATTTTGACGAATCTAACGATACTAATTTATTTGCGATTGGATCAACAAATTTAACAAAATTAACAATAATTTCAGCGATGTACTTACATTTTCTTCAATATTCAATAGATATATAATTTCTTAAAATTTTCACTATAGTAAATTTTCAAAGTGTATTCCTCTTTGTTGAAGACACATTTTTCAGCTCGTTCAATTGTTTCTCTCAACACGTTTCGTAAGATTTGTGGCGTTATACTTCTAAATGCCTGTAGAATCCTTACTTCTAAGATTTCGAGAGTGGCTGGGGCTGTTGCATAGTAGAGACCCTTTCTTTAACATATCCCCAAATGAAGAAATCTAGCACAGTCAGATCCGGTGAGCGGGCAGGCCACTGTTGATGAAATTTGGGTTAACTCTATGATTTTTAAGTAACCAATCACAAAACATTACTCGTCTATCGCCATCGTCAGCATACAAATGTTGATGTAACTGATATTTAAATGCTCGATATCCGTGCTTTTTCAATATTTTTCTTGCTGATTTGTGACTTATCTGCATTTCTCGACTAATTCGTCTTAAAGAAACCATTTTGTCAACCTCAGCCAGAGCAAGAACGTTAATCTCAGTCTCCTCATTTATGATAAACCTCTGTTCTGCCTCTCAGTTTCCCTCTTGCCTAAAACGATTCTCAACTTTTCCGTATGTTGGGATGATGGGATGGATGTTGCCGATTGGGATATCTCTGAGCATACAACTCAGCAGCATTCCTTGAATTTCTGTGACATTCTCCAAACAATAACAACATATCCACTTTTTCACTTTGAGTATACATTATTTTGACGGACAATTGAACTAAAATTTAACGAAAATCAAGAAAATTTTACTTTCTGATCTTAAAGCTTATGTCACTGTCATAACCTAAGTAAGTTTTGTTTTCCAAAGAAGACTTGATCGAAATAACTGCAAAATATTATGCATCATGCCTATCCTCGGCACACTTAACAAAAGTAAATAAATTATTATGAAGTATTTTCTTCAGTAATATTTAATTTATGTTCTTATTTGTAATCCAATCGCAAATAAATTAGTAACGTTAGATTCTTCAAAATATCCTTTTTTCGGAAAGTGCTTGTCAAAAAATGGTCGCCATTTGAAAAATAATAGTTAGACACGAAAATGTAATTTTGCCAACTTGTCTTATTCATATCTATCATACTAGTCACTAAAACTTCGCGATTTTAATATTCTGATATCACCTGAGGTCCTTAGATTAGTTTACTTCCGATCATGGCCACCTAGATGTAATTTCAAAAGTGACTCCAAAAAAATTAAGTAGACATAAAAACTTTCGAAAATGTCACATTCTGATCTAGAATTGTCTCTGAAATCAAAAATTGCTACAATATACAGGGTGTTCCATTTAAAATTTTGGAACCGGAGCCATTTCCGGTGAAACCGGAAGTGACCGGAAAGTGAAAAATATGTGAAAACTCTCCTCTTCACTTACCATTTACCCATACCAAATCCTATTTTGATACACCTAATGGTCTAGAAGTTATGACTTGTCTAATAGATTCGTTGACACCGGGTATACAACTCTCATAAATTCGGTTGATCTATTCTATCACTGAAAAAATCTGTAAATCTGTAAAATTCTCTGCGTCCGAAGTCGCACTGAAGTTAATTCGAGTTGAGTTCGAGCGACATCGGGAGCATTATATTGTATACCCTTAGGTGCAGCCCATCTTGGAAATATCAACTAGAATTCGATAATTTTGATGATCAGTTACACTTGATCGTGGAAGAAATCACCAATAATAATTTTGATTGTTCATCTTGGTCACAGGCTATACTTCTTGTGAATATAGGTGGTTTAGCGTTTAACCTCTTCATTATCTCTTCCTGCTTTTTAGTCATCTCCCAGCAGTGTTTCTTCCCTTATCAGTAATATTTTTCCTTCATATTTCTATAATATTCCAGACTCTTTTTATGCTGAATGTGAGAACCTGTGGCTATCTCAATCAGGTATTCATTTAACAGAAGAATCCGAAACAAAGCAAAGTGCATGGGATCAACCCCTACTTGAAAAAATTTCAAATAATCTGCTTGAGATTGCTGTATCTATATCTGAAAAGGCTCTTCTCAATGCGGTTATGGTTAAGGAATCAGGTGCTTGGTTGAATGCAATACCAGTGGCTGTTCTTGGAAGTCTTTTGGATAATGAAAGCTTCCGAATTGCTGTTGGATTTAGATTGGGTTTATCTGTTTGTGCTCCTCATGTTTGCGTTTGTGGGAGTTTCGTAGACAGTAAGGGTACTCATGGATTGTGTTGCCAAAGGAGTGCTAACCATTTTCCAAGACATTCCCAGGTGAACGACATCATCAAGCGTGCCTTAGTATCAGCAGGTATACCAGCTATTTTGGAACCCCAAGGTATTAGTCGAGATGATGTGAAACGTCCTGATGGTATGTCCTTCGTACCAAAGAAGTGTGGGAAAGCGTTAGTTTGGGACTTCACTTGTTCAGATACCTTAGCTCCTTCACATTTATCGTTCACTTCAAAGTCTTCTGGAGCCGCTGCTATCTCGATTGAGAAGTTGAAAATTCGAAAATACCAGAATCTTGGAAGTAGTTACATATTTCACACAATAGCTGTTGAAACTTTAGGTGTTTTTGGTCCGCAATCTCAGTCTCTTATACATGACATAGGGAGAAAGGCCTGGCAACTAAAGAAAGCAGATCAACTTCATTCTTAATTCAACGGATCAGTCTCGCAATTCATTGTGGTAATGTATCTTCCCTCTTCGGCACCATTCCTTCTTTGCAATCTTTAGATGAGATTTTATACCTGCCCGATTCCCAAAATAAACGCCACTTCAAGGTAGGAATGAAAGCAGTTGAAGCTACGACTCTTTGAAATTTGATAACTCGGATTCTCACATATCCATTGCTAATCCAATTTCGTATACATTCGATATAAATTCTTCAGAAGAAGCTAGTAGTGGTCTAAGCAGCATAAACAGCTCAAACTCTAGCTGGCCTGCAGTTGATAGAAATGTCCAATCATCTGGTATCATTGGGTTGACCAATATTGGTAAAACTTGTTTTATGAACAGTATTATCCAGTGTTTATCGAACACAAGATGGTTATTGAAGTATTTGAATAGAGACGCCCACACAAAGGATATAAAAGTTGTTAAATTGTTAAAATTATTGTTGTTTTTTGAATAAACACCCACATATCTAGGGAGGGAGCTTTAATAAAAGCATTTGCCCAGGTGATCAAGGAATTTTGGTCAGATGATTCGTCTGGTAGAGTTGTTAATAGTCTCTTTGAAACGTCAAATCCAAAGAATCGTCTCATTGGTTTTCATTGGTTTTGCCCAGGAAGATGCTCAAGAGTTGTTACGATTCCTGATAGAGGGTCTGCATGAAGACTTCAATAGTGTAACGGAAAAGTCGCTACTCATAATGAGAGAGTAAGATGAGAGATTGAGTGACAGTGAGAAGGCTCAAGAGTCATGGTCAAAATACTTAAGGACGAACAATTCCAAAATTGTAGACAACTTCATTGGCCAGTTAAAATCTACATTGAAATATACTCATTGTAGTCACTGTTCAGTCTCTTCTGATCCGTTTTGGGATCTTCCCCGTTCAATACCAATAAGAGCAGGCCAACTAAATTTGTCACAAGGTTTGGATTCATTCAAAAGGGAAGAAACGTTGGATGATGACGAGAAGCCGACATGTGCGAAGTGCCAAGAGAGAAGGAAGTGCACGAAATCAGTATCAATTCATGAATTCCCTAAAATTTTATTAATCCATTTGAATGGGTTTTCTTCAACAGAAAGATTCCTAGGAAAATTGAATCTTACCATTGATTTTCCTTCAGAGGGATTGGATATGAGTAATTATACAGCATTATATCACGAAAAAAAATAAGAAACAAATCATTTTAAATTTTTATAAAGGTCTTCGAATTTAGCAATTTAAAAAATCAAATTAATCCTTGCCCCTGAAATTAAGCACCTCCCTGCAACAAGTCTGCGGATATTCATCCTTCCAGCAAACGCAAAATATTGTTCCCATGCCGGACATGACACAGACGCATGCATAATGCGCAGCTTTTCATTGCTTCACAAATAACCGCGCGCTTTGATGTGGCTCACGCCGATACGGAGTCTTGATTAAGGGAAATAAAGCACCCATTCATGCACTTTTTTGTGCACTTTTTCAGCGGCTAATTTTGTTTCTTGTTTGCCGATGATTTGATTACGATGTTGCCGGAAAATATTTCGATGTTATTCATGGGGTAATCTTTTTTTCTTTTGTTTCAGGTGAGCTTTGATGTTGCTGTGATGACAATCTGGTTGATCAGTGAGTACGGTATTTTTTAAAGCAGTTTCGTGAGTTTTATGGAAAAATGTGGGGTGGACGTGATGAAGAAAGGGTTGATTACTTATATTTCGGATGTCCATCATCTTAATGGTTGAAAGATTTCTATCTCTTTCAAATTTTTTCACAACGTTTCAATTGCTTGAATCCTTAATCGTCTTCTGGTGAATAGTGACAAAAATCAGATGCTACGCGACCTTTTATAGGTCTATAATTAAAGTGTAATTACGCGCGGTCTTGTGGCGCGCGTGGTTTCGCGCTTTTTCTCCCTCCAAAACGGTCCATGAGCGGTTTCCATACGTTTTTAATTTCCACGCTTGGTTAACTGAAGGCACCATTGGCTTCTATGTAGGTGGTTTCCATAAATTTCCGTTTGAACCAATGTTCCTCTCTATGAAGAACACTAGCATCGTCTCAGAGAATTCGGTGGTGTTTCGCCTCAGAAAATTAATGTCAATACGGAAGTGCTTTTCTTCGATGGTAAGGAAAATGCTTCTGGCCTCACTTTTTCATGCACCCCCATTGTGGAAATTGCACTAAGGTAATACAACCAGAAATTCTCGTAGAAATAGCATGTTAATCTCTTCAAATAATTTAAATTAAATGCAGATGCATCCAATTTTATAAATCCAATTTGAGTTTAAATTATTCATGATATTAGCTGAAATAAATTTTCATAGTTTTTTTTGTACTTTCAATTTATTTTCCAATCCAGTGCTTCCTTGAAATTCGCACCGACGATTAGGGGTGGTTCCGTAGGTTTTTGTTGGTAGCTGGAAAGCGAATGTGATACCAAAACTCTGCCGCTTCAGAGCGGTAAATAATAATAATAACCGTACTCTACTTTCTGATGGCCTTTGCTGAATATTTGGGATCACAAATATGTGAAAATATGTATTCAAATCGGCTAAATACAAATAGCAGGTATAAGTACAATGATGTTTCCAACCTTATTCTCCGAGATCCAGAATTAACGTTTGTTAATCTTCACAAGTACCATAATATTTTACTAAAACCGGGCCTGTTACAAAAATCACTAATGACGCGCAAGCGCATTGCGGACTTGCCTGAACTTCTTACAACAATTTTGACATGGGGATTAGCATTCTAGAGTA
This sequence comes from Chrysolina oricalcia, assembly GCA_944452925.2. Taxonomy (NCBI): domain Eukaryota; kingdom Metazoa; phylum Arthropoda; class Insecta; order Coleoptera; family Chrysomelidae; genus Chrysolina; species Chrysolina oricalcia. The sequence continues at coordinate 1,786,940 of OX101810.2, forward strand.
AGTATATGATATATTTTTCTTTTGTCCTATCCCACATTCGACTTCCTCCACGTTAGAAAGTGTGGCCAGGAAATATTCTATGTCAGAAACTTTGGCCAGAAAAGTGTGGCTAACTTCACTCTAATGCTAACTTCAACGTATACGATTTCAGCGTTTTGCACTATTTTACCAATGGCGAGAAGGAACATTAGTGAACATAAATATATTCGCGGAGAATTGTTAATTATTCCGAGAAATCGCGATAGAACCCGCTGATTGAATTATGGCCGCAGATAAGGCGGAATTAAGGGTGTTACATTTACAAGTTACCACCATCGCGGTTGAATTTTAAACAAACCGTTGTTTGCGGAACGGGACTACAAATTTACATACAAAAGGATATGAAGCTTTCCAACTTTGAAAGGGTTTTCTTTTCACTTTTATTACCTTTCCTACTGCTTAACACGTTATTTTTCACGGCGGAATCGTCTGGCGAGATTAGCATAATGGTCGCGAGACATCGTCAGCGAGCTTTTTGTCGAGCTTTTTGTCGATTATCACGAGAAGAGTCTATTGATTCTAACATCAGGGCAATATTTCCCATAAACTGGAATAATAACGTCCGTCAGATCAGTGGCGCTGTTAGACAACAAGTGCTTTTTGAGAAAAACTTTTTTCTCCGCCTCCGAAAAATACGAACGAGGTGTGTCATGCGATTCGGAATAGCGTGTGGTTGAATTTTGAAAAAATTCCATAGTCACTTTAAAAAAATGCCAAAGTTATTAACAATTAACTGAAAAAAACAAAATAAGGTTTGGTTGGATACAAAAGTTTCATTATCTACAACTTTTTCATCGAACATTTTCCGCTAAGAGGTCACGTTTTCCCGCAAATCGTAAAAAACCGTTTTCAACCCCTAAACTGCATGCCCATTTCACAATTTTGAGTGTTTTCGTGTTTAAATACATATATTCTCTTCAAAGTTGGAACCTCTACAACATTCTCCACCTGGTCCATGCCTGTTTCTTTTTTTTCTTATTTTAGGCGTTTAAAATTCTGATTTTTTAAAAAACTGATTTTTGAAAGTCTGTTTCTTAATTTTTTCGCGTTTTTCAACAGTAGTGCTAATCTTTCATTACATAATGTGAAATTAGACGCTTCAACGGATAAAATAGAGGCTGGCGAGCTGGAAAAGACGAACTTTACCGGTGAGACTTCTCCCTTGAAAATGAGGTCGTTTTTTCGTTTGTCGAAAAAAAAAAGGTAAAATCTGTATTTCGCTACGAAAAAACAGCTTACTTGAAACATAATAAGTTATATTTCCACAAAATTTCATAAAACAAAAAAATTTGCGCCAGAAAAAAATTAAAAACAAAAAATTTGGTTCTTTCGTTTTTCCCTGAAAATTTGAGGAAATGTGGAAAACTGTTCGATTCATAAGTTGTAGATTTTTTCATTTTCAACACATTTGCTTTTCAACTTTTTTTGATACGTGGTCAACTTTCGATGTCAATCGCGAAAAACCGTGAAATATTACTTTCAACTCATAAAAGTTCACCCCGTTCCACTCCAATTTATTTTTCCCCTCATTCGACCAATATTTTGCTCCTCTTTCAGTAGGTATCTACTAGTAATTTTTTATCTCAAAAATGCATCAGTACTAGTCTAATATGCTTCAAACTGAATTCCAGGCTATTTATTGTGTTTTACAAACATTTCTTTGCACGAATCTACATTTTTTGCTATCTTAGTCTCTATTTTGTTTACCTTGTAATCCCTCAGATATTCATTCATAGTTTAATCCACTTGTTTGAGTAAATATTTTTCCCAAAAATCGTCTTTGTCAAGAAAATGTTCATTCATTCCTGGCACGGTTTTTCTGCGGTTTCATTTCGGTTTACACTCCGGGACCACGTTCTTCTAGATTTCGCTTTATTGTAGATGCGTCCCACTAATTTATTTGAAACATGTAAGAAATACAACTCTAATTCGTTTACACCTATCATTAATTCATATCACGACTGCTAAGTCTGTAGTTATGTCCATTTGCAACTAACTGCGGCGGTACTTGACCTGCCATCTCTGGGCCGGGGACCTCTTTTTATATTCACAGCCATGTACACTTGGACGACTAGAGATTTCGAGAAGAGGCGAAAGGTGTCGCCAAAAACTGTGGAATGCTCATAGAATCGACGCGATGAATACCAGTCGGTTCTCGAATATTATTCGAACGGTCACATTCCAGGGCGATGATGAGTCATACGTGTTTACAAGTTGTTTCCAACAGCGGTCAGGTCCGGTTTCAGAGGAATCGTTACACCTTGTTGACGTCTTGTAGCATGTAAATTTTCGCTACTTCATTTTGTTAATTTTTAGAAAGCTTTAGAGCAAGGTAGACTTCACCTGTGGTGACCTACTTTCAATTAACCTTAACATAACATACATATATGTTCATAGTTGGTTGTCTAACGTCATTCATAGAAACCTTATCATTTCCATGCTAATTTCAGAAACCACATTTAATGATCAATTCACAATTTGCAAGTTGTCACTACAAGGAAAATAATTAAATTCTGGATGCACCATCAGAATAAGTCATAACTTTTATATTTTCGACTTGTTCTCATTGAAACTGCAAACGTTGTGGTCCTGTTTGGTTTTCACAGTAGCGCTTGTATTTCTGCTTACAAGAGAAGTGTGACCTGTTTTACGCTTTGCAAGTGTCGATCTAAAAATGAAAAAAGGTGAATAGAAAATGACTTCGAAAGAAAATATATCCTACTCACTTTGGCATCCAATGCTGTCTTCAAACGAATTTTCGTGAGTGCTTCATATGTATGTCTGAGTTCTGGTTATTGAGGAGGTTCATAAGGAGTGTCTTCGAACTATTGTCTCTGCTTTAGTTTTGAGGGGTTTAATGTGACTATAAACCAAATGTTTTGATTGCTTTCGTGTTAACGTTTATTTCTATTTGTCAGATGATATTTCAACTGACAGCTGACAGTTAAAATATCATCGGACAGCTGTTTCATTTTTCGAACTATAATTGTAGCCAAATTAGCTTTTGGGGTGTCTGATTAGAGACAACCAAACACACCATTATTTTTAAGCTGGTCTGATTGGTCGGTTATGCATGGAACATGCAAATATTGAAATATATTAATGTTGGTACCCTAGATTGTAGATTGTAGGGGGGTCGTACAGGCTGTGCAGCCTCACAAGCACTTCGACCTATAAATTCTTTTTTGCGTGACCCTTGGTTTATTCGAGGCCCGGGATTCCGAGACTTCTTGTGAAGTTTATCAGTTTCCTGGGAGCTAAGTTCCTGATGTCGGAGGGCGTTAAAAAGGCCCCTTCCAGGAACTAAAGCCTCTTGCAGAAAAGCGCTGGGCATTCGCAAAGCAAATGTTCTGCAGTTTCCGCGAAGTTCTCGCAGTAGCGGCAACTATCACTCTCTGATTTACCCATCTTTTTGAGGTGGTACCCCAGAGGGCAGTGTCCAGTGAGGAGTCCCGTTACCATCTTCAAGTCTTTCTTGTCTAACTCGAGAAGCTGTTTAGCTTTCTTTGGCGATAGGCACATTAGTCTTTTCGCTAGTCTTTGTCCTGGCACTTTATTCCAGTGAGATTTCATTTCATCGGATTCCCAGCGTCGGAACTCCTCTTTCATGTGGGCTTTGGAGAGTCCACAGAAGGGTTCTGGGCCGGGAAATTGTGTGTTTGCCCCTTCTTTGGCAAGGCAATCTGCTTCTTCGTTACCTTCAATTCCTTTGTGACCCACATCAGGGTGACCTGATTGTTTGTTGCCAGTTGTCTCAGGGATTTTTTACAGTCCCAAGTCAGCTTAGACTCACAGTTGTATGACCTCAGAGCTTTTAGTGCTGCTTGGCTATCTGATGGTATATAGATTTCTGCCCTTCGAGTGCCTCTTTCAAGGCATTCCTGGGCACATAATTCTATAGCATGTACTTCTGCTTGGAAGATGGTTGGGGTGTTACCAAGGAGTTTTGAGAGCCTAAAATTTGGTCCTGTAACGCCCACTCCAACCCTTTCATCCATCTTAGATCCAACTGTGTACCACACTGCATCCCTTCCCAGTTGAGGTCCGTTCTCTGTGCATATTTGGTGGCTGTTTATGACCACTTCAAACTGCATTTCGAAGTCGTACCTAACTGGCATGAAATCTGTCGGTTTAGACATGGCTTCTAGGAGAATGTGTTCCAAAATCTTCAAGTGTCCAATCAGATTTCCCGCCTTTAAGTTTTTTGTCTGGCTCAGTCTGAAGGCACTGTTTGTTGCTTCTTTCATTACACATAGGTGCAATGGCGGAAAGTTTAGCATTACCTCTAAGGTTGCAGTGAGACACGTAAATATTGCCCCTGTTATTCCCAGACAAGCTAGATGCTGCACTTTCTGCAGCTTGACTTGGACTGAAATTTGTTGAATTTTTGGCCACCATACCATACCATGTTGGTACCCTAACTTCCTAGATGAAAAAATCTTCAAGGTGGATTTTGTTTCTGACTGAGGAGCGAGAAGTTTGATGGTAGAATTGGTGAAAGCTACAGGTGTCTAGCCATACAGGGGTTCCTGAATTTGTTCGGCTGACGAATCCTGAATTTGTAAAGTGATCCTCTGTGGATATTCCGTCCTACTCATCTCACCATCAACTCCAAATTCATAGCTATTGATAGATGCCTATCTTGGACAGTTATAACAATTTAGCGTTTGAAAACTTTGTACCACGCCAACACATTTTTTTACAAGATAAAACCCTTCACGGAAAGTAAGTTTTCTAATTTTTCTTTTTATCGTTTCAATGCTAACGACTGTTTAGAACAGTTATTTACTAAAAAATATTTATAGGGTTGCTGTACCCGGAGGAATTTGACCCAGGAAATTGTCACGGTTCTGGTCTGGTTTGGTATCTCCCAAACTTTGGTTAAGCCCCACGTCTTCTTGTTGAGGATATTCATGGTATTATGCCTGATGAATTGCTGATTGCTGTGAGATATGATGAAGCCTTCTTCGTTGCAAGTCTTCCATCATCACTCCTGGTTGGCCTGAGATCTAGTCCAGAATCTTCACGTTTGGTCACCAGAGAAACAGGTTTTACTTACAGTTTTTTATTTAGGATGGAATCCTACCATTTCAATTTTAAGTAATAATTTTTATTGAATTTTGATACTCTCCGGTTGAAGTTTATATCTTTCAACGACTATCTGTAAACCACCACATAGTACTATGCGCTGGGAAAATTGATTTCCTAATAAAATCTTACTGAATTTAACTTCATGTGCAACAGATATCGAATATTGAATATTATTAGAATTACAGTCTAATTTTTGGAAACTGTTATTCTGACCAGTGAAAATTAATTCTTATTAAATGTTTGTGTGTTTATTTATGTTTTATTTATTTATTGATTGACACTCTTCAAACTGACAACATCGTATGGTAAAGTCTCTTATAGTCTGGCAATAACATCTAAATTGTCATTATTTGGTTGCTCAACTTATCAATACTCTATGATAAATAGACATATTAAAAGTTACTATGGCGCCCCTCTTATTTTTGTGACCAATCTTTCACTATTCAATAACATAATTCTGTTATATAAAGTACAAAAGAACCTATAATGCCTACCGACGAAGAGCTGCTGTTTGTATTGCTCCTCTTTATTTAACTTTTCAGAAAATAGGGTTGCAATCTTAACACTATTCCTCTTCCGAATCTATACTCTCGATTTCCGACTCACACTCTTCTAAGTCCTCTGCACTGTACCTTTCTCTTCTATTCGTATCTTGTGTCCTCGTATTTTCGCTGGTGGATTTTTTCTTTGGCTACTAAGGACAATTGCTTCATGAAAGCCAGGCTTATCACGGAACGCGGTCGGGAAACGCTTGACGTATAAAATCTGAAGAGATATAACTAATGTCTACGAAGGCGTAGAAGAGACACGAGCAACTTTTTTTAGAATCCCGACTTCAATCTCGGACCCCCGACTTTAATCTCGGACACCTGACTTTAATCTCGGACCCCCGACTTTAATCTCGGACCCCCGACTTTAATCTCGGACCCCCTACTTCAATCTCGGGGTTCTACTTTAACCTTGGACCCCTGACTTCAATCTCGGACCTCCGACTCTCGGGGGTTCAACTTTAATCTCGGGGGTCCGAGATAAAAGTCGGGGTCCGAGATTGAAGTCGGGGGTCCAAGATTGAAGACGGGTGGTCGAGATTAAAGTCGGGGATCCGAGATTAAAGTCGGTGGTCCGAGAATGAAGTCGGGGGTCCGAGATTAAGGTCGAGGGTCCGAGATAAAAGTCAGGGTTCCGAGATTAAAGTGGGGGGTCCGAGATTGAAGTCGGGGGTCCGAGATTGAAGTCGGGCCTCCGAGATTGAAGTAGGACCCCCGAGATTGAAATAGGACCCCCGAGATTGAAGTCGGGGGTCCGAGATTAAAGTCGGGGATACGAGATTAAAGTCAGGGGACCGAAATTAAAGTCGGGAGGTCCGAGATTGAAGTCGAACCCCCGAGATTAAAGACGGGTCCCCGAGATTAAAGTCGAACCCCCAAGATTGAAGTCGAACCCCCGAGATCAAAGTCTGGGGTCCGAGATTAAAGACGGGAGTCCGAGATTAAAGTCGGGGGTCCGAGATAAAAGTCAGGAGTTACAAAAAAAATTGCTCGTGGCCCTTCTACGCCTTCGTAAGCGTCTGATGAAATGGTATCGGTAATTTGATAGTTCCACCCCGTGTATTCTAACCGAACGTCAATGACGAGGAGCTATGCGCGTTGGCTGCATATCCAGCCACTACATCCATCAAGAAGGGCTGTCAGCGCTCTTCCGCTCTTGCCTTTCCTGTTGCCAGCCATCAACGCCTACTTCTCGTTTCACTCGAAATCAGGTGAAAATGCGAAATGGTCCTCATGCCGACGGATGGAATGCTTGTGTCCCACCCCACGTTCGACGTGAGGGAGACCACGATGGGAAAATGTAATTATTGAAATTCGATATGTTTCGCGAGAGTATGTTTGGAGACTGGGAGTATCGAATGTTGCATTTCTTTAAGGGCGGTGTTTCACTTTTGCTCGAGGCGGCTTTTCGAGCTAGTGGAGGGTTGACGAGTTTTTTCTGACTTGTTTTTTGTGAAGGCCGAGCTGAATTCTGACTGAGACGTCCCATATGAATCTTGATATGCTTCGGCAATTTGATCTTACTTGACATTCCATGTTCTATAATAAGATCTTCGGAGGATTCCAGAATTGTGTCCACACCGGCACAGTTTTTGCGATGTTCAGGCTGCATTTAATTGCGTGTCATATGAAATTTTTTTCAAAAATTTAGCCTGGTTTAAATTTGAGGAAAATTCGATTAATCTAGTCAAATCATATTTATCGGAACACAAACAGTAGGTCAAGATGTTGTACCTTGGAACGATTAACATAAAAATCCTGATAATTATTGAACTAAAACCCTAGAATTTTTTAACTTCGTGAAATTAGTCTTAATAGGCTTACAGATAACCGTTGCAAAAATTGTAAAATTTTTATTTAAAAAATAAATAAAAGAGAAAACAATTTTTTTATATATAAGTATATCTTTAATGTTTCGATTTCTAAGGGTTTAAAGCTACATAAAAATATTTTTTCATTTTTACTACCATTGTTTAAAAAATTGTTATAAACAAATAAATTGATTATCAGCAAAACAACATTTTTTTTGTAATATATTTATTGATGAAAATTATGATTTTTAGAAAAAACGATTCTTTAAAAAAATTTATTAGCTGCTAAATATTAGTTTCTATTATATTTGTGATTTTGGAAAAAAATATTCTCAATTTTTTATTTGTTTATGTAATAAACATTTTGTTACAAACAAGTTAGTTTTTTCGTTTAATTTTTTCAATACTGTGATAAAAATAGCTATGTGCTGTTTGTTTTAAGAAAAAATCATACCTTGAAACTTGTCCTTTTAAAATTACTTTCAAACTGTTGAAGATATGTATAACAATAATGCTTAAAGTTTTTTCGTTCATTATCAATTAATTAATAATTTAAGCCTTCCGCTACAGTTCTGGCTCTATTATTTATAATAAAATTATCTAACTAATATTTGTCATTATTGACTGAAGTAATGTAGGATTTTATTATTAATTTTGTAATTCCTCATTAAAATTAACCTTTTTCCTCCTACCCCCATAGACAGTACACACTTTCCTCCCTCAAACCAGGGAGGAAACTCATACTTTTCCTCCTTAGGGACTTTTCCTCCCCCTCATTTCAAGTAAGTTGTAAACGATGAAACTTGTGAATCTATTATAATCAAATTGTTTCCGTAATTTCTAGAACATCTTATATATCCTGTATTCTGATAAAAATCAAACATGAATGTTACTTCTACTCTAGTTCTTTAATAGCTATTTTTGTATTTAGAGCGCAAAGTGATTGATTGTTGCTCGACAAAGAGAATAATCTTTGGAGAACGACAATGACACTTTGTGCTCGAAATACACACACTATTTTTTCTACAAGCGCAGCTCTTAGAAAAAAAATGATCGACACTTCATTCAAATAGGCACATAACATTACCTATGAGAAAATCACTCAATAGCAATCCGAAATGTATAAGCTATCTAAATGTCCAATAATTCAAATCACCAACAAGAAAAAAGTAAAATGACGTTCTTGAAAAAAAAAGTTGTAATTGCCAGGAGATGAACCCGGGACCTTCGGATTACAAGCCCAAGACGCTAGCCATTGCACCACCGCAGATTCTCACATACACATGACTGTATTGTCTATACTTTCCATCAAGTAAGAATAGGTCTATTTGCAAACAAAGTCACAAAAAGGTTTTATTGAGTGGGTAGGAGGAAAAATCATATGTAAAGTGCCTTTTCCTCCCTGCTTCGCGTCGGGCAGTAAACTACATCCTGCGGGAGGAAAAGAGGCACTTTCCTCCCTAGTAATACAAATAGCTATTCCTTGCAAATATAGTTCTAATTGATTTCTGAACTCAACTCAACCTCACATTTTTGTATGTAGTTAGTTCTTTCCTTTCAATAAATAGCATGGTTCTTCTGTGTACATCTTGTACTGCATTTCTGATCTACTGTAGCTGTATATTAGCTGCACATTCCCGAATGGTCTGCTTCAAATGGTCAATATCGTTAAAAGGCCACTGCTTGTATACTTGCTGCTTCAGATACCCTTCCTTAAAAAATCCAGTGGAGTCAAGTCAGGAAATAGAGGTGGCCAATGATGTTCCTAATTATTACCAATTATTTTTCAAGAAAATTTCTAATTGCTGTGGAATTAAAAACCACAAATCTGAAATAATTTGAAGGAGCATACTGTCCTAAATTTCACCCAGTGCATTTCTTAAAAAATTGAAGAATTGCGCAGCGTTTGAGCTTCCTCTGAAAAAATATCGTCTGATAACTTGATAATAATGAAAACAGAGTTCAGTATAATTCCAACTAGGATTGTTATAGCACCAATTATCAACATAACTCTCGAACAACTTCCAATTTAATGAATGATTTCCTAACTGAGCAACTCTGGTATAAGTATAGCGGCCATATTCGTTTTTCTATTGGGGTGATAAACATTATCACATCACAACCAATTCAATTCCCTACTAATTCGGCAGTTGACTTATGTAAATAATGAATGTGAATGTCTCAAAATAGCCCCATGTTTTCTCTCAATAAATCCCCGCTATCTTTGTAAGCTTCCGACGAGCAAAACATACAAATCATTCCCTCTCCCGCCCCAAAGTATAATTTGTCTTATTTCTATCGTCATTAATATCTTAAAGTGGTCCATAAAAATCCTAAAACAATTATCACTTGTAACGTTTTTCCTCCCAGTTTCTATTCTTGTGTTTGTCCAGAAATAAGAACGGCGGCGCCCGAACATAACCAGCAGATGTGGGATCGTTAAAATAGCGAGCCGAAGGTATTATCTAATCTGTTTGGTAATATTTTCTCTGGAGGAACATGATCACACATGCGTGTCGGTAAACACTTTAAGGTGGTGAATAACTCAGATTCTTGCTTTGATTAAAACAAATATAAGATTGCCGGCGGATGAACCTTTTTTTACAACACCCGAAAAATCCTATGGGTGAGTTCAAGAAGGGCCAATGTCAATTTTGTTACTTTTACATTTTGCTGATAAACAGTTATAGAATCTTTTTTAATTCTTTATCATGTTATACTGCACCTACTCAATAAATCTGAATTGATTCTATTAAACAGTGAAAAACTCACATTAACTTTAATTGTATCCAAAAGTAATATACAGTGTGACACACTTACGATGAAGACACCCCTGTATTTTAGTCATTTTTTAAAGCAGAGATTTGATTTTCGGTACAGCCGTATACTTTCATGGGCCGCACTTTTCGCAATACTCAGCCCGAGTGACAGCCTTAAACCCAGCCTACTGCGATCCCGCGAAAAGGGCAAATTCTCGATATTTTGCGTCGCGTTGGAGATACCGAAAAAAGTTATTCGAAAAAGTTGCTTAGACATCGATTTTGACCCTACAAACCGAATTTCAACGCAAAGTCCGATTTTCAATTAATGGTTCTGAATAAGAAGCTACGAAAACAATAAATTCGTCATAATGTAGGAATAAGAATGAAAAACCAAATATTCATTATGAAAAAATTCAAATTTTGTTTATTAGTTGTTACTAAAAAGCAACAGAGACGATAAAATCGGTCAAAATTAAATGACAATTAATGAAAAACTATTTATTGAACCGAATTCGAACAGGAAATGAAATAAACACTAATATTGGAAGTCAGTTCTAAATATTGTCTCTCTCAACTGGCTCGCCCTCAATTCTGATACATTTTTCAATTCTTTTTCTATTATTATTGGCCACTCTCCTAAGTTCTGGAATACTTATTTCATGGCAGGCTTGCCTTATTCTCTCACAAAGTTCTTGCCGATTTCGTGGCCTATACTTGTAAACCTTATTCTTGAAGGTTCCCCAGAAGTAAAAATCCATTGGTGTTATGTCAGGAGAGCGAAGAGGCCATTGTTCATATGGGCTATTTCTACCAATCCAACGTAATGGAAAATGTTCGTTTAACCACTCTCGAACCATCCAAGAATTATGAACGGAAGCTCCGTCTAGCTGAACGTACATCTCTTGTCGCACATTGAGGGGAAGATTTTCAATGATTTCCCATAATTCATTATCAAACAAATTCAATAGTCGTTAAGCGTTAATGGTATTATTGAAGAAAAACGGTCCAATTATTCTGTCGCCTACAATACCACACCATAAGTTAACTTTTTGAGAGTATTGGTCCTTACAGTTTATAACCCAGTGGGGATTTTCGGTAGACCAGTATCTGCAATTTTGAGCAGATACTATTCCATTGGTAGTGAACATAGCCTCATCATTTAAAAAATTTCCTTGGGCCCAATAGCAGTAATCTAATCGTTTATATTCATCACCTTCTTTCAATGTGTGCAAGAACTTTGGTTTAAAAGGTTTGATTTTATGACGAACGAGACATCTTCTGATTTTCTCTGTACTCAAATTTAATAGCTCAGACCTTTCACGCGAACTAATTTTGGGATTGGCACGAACTGAAGCTAAGATATTATCATCATCATGGTACCTTCGATTTCGATGTGGATTGTCAATAGCTGGACGATACTTTCATACACTTCCGGTTTGAGTAAAAAGTTTATTTACGGAGGCTGCGGTTCCATGTCGAATACGATTTCGTTGCGGATGTCTTCTGTTGAATTCATGAGCAACTTGTCTGCTACTTCGAGCACCATCACCAAATAACATTATTATTTCAATTTTTCTCGTAAATTAAGACGTCCAATGGGCATTTTGTTACTGTTTTTGACGCTTTTACTTTCAAACTGACATTTGGTATAACAAATTCATTTGTTTTCATGACGCTCTAGCCCAAATTGAAATTTGTTGAAACACAAAATATGAGACTTCTTTGAAACATTGAGAATGACGATTTTCCATCCAAAATTAGGCAAATGGTATTATTCGCAACCAACCATATTCAACAGAAAATTGAAAAAATCCGCAAAATTAGAGACAGGCTAGTAAAGAAGACTAAATTCGATTAACTTACATTTGATAAAATAATAATTTTCAATTTTATTTATTTCAATACGTTAATTTCATTGATTTTGACTATTTTATCATTTCTGTAGCTTCTTATTCAGAATCATTAATTGAAAATCGGACTTTAATATGAAAATTACAAAAAAATTCAAAATTGGAATTTTGCGTTGAAATTCGGTATGTAGGGTCAAAATCGATTTCTAAGCAACTTTTTCGAATAATATTTTTCGGTATCTCCAACGCGACGCAAAATATCGAGAATTTGCCCTTTTCGCGGGATCGCAGTAGGCTGGGTTTAAGGCTGTCACTCGTGCTGAGTATTGCGAAAAGTGCGGCCCATGAAGGTATACGTCTGTACCGAAAATCAAATCTCTGCTTCCAAAAATGACTAAAATACAGGAGTGTCTTCATCTTAAGTGTGTCACACTATATATACCATAATCAATTTTTTTGGCCTTTCTTATGGATACAGATGTTGGAATCATTGGAAGATATAGGAATACGAGAACTGGCTCATGATATATTCAGATCATATCTGTACGATAGAAAACAATCTGTCAAAATTGACGATACATATAGTAGATTTGAATTGGTTAAATGCGGAGTGCCGCAGGGGACGGTCCTCGGACCAATTCTTTTCATCATACACATCAATAATTTACTCATCATTAGAACTCCTGGACACATAATAAGCTTTGCCGATGATACAGTTATATTGTATACTATACAGTTGGGAGAACCTAAAGCATAAAATTGAATCTGAAATGAATAATATTATTCATTGGTTTAATTATAAATTACTTACCACTTACCATAAATTTTGACAAAACAATGTTCCTCCCAATAACAAGCTTCAAAAACAAACTACCTCAATACAACACTTCAGAGATGAATAATCATAATAAAACAATAACAATAAAACTTACTGAGAATGTAAAATATCTGAGGAACGTTTTTAATACAATCCGAACCTTTTTGGGACGATTCAAAAACCTCACAAAAATCTTACCTTTACACCTACTCAAAATGCTTTATTTTACTCTTGTAGACTCGCTACGCTCGTACAATATTTCATATACCTACTCGTGGAAAATGTATGTCATTTCATGCATATTGTACACTATACTTTTTCTACGACCATCTGAATCATTAACATATCTGTAATATTTTTAATAATCTTTTTTATCATAAACTCTGCTGCCGTCATTTTTACATGGTTTAGATAACTTTTTCTTTCTTCACCCGTTGAATGAAACATCTATTTTTACTTTTTGTACACGTACCTACCTACGTCGTGAAACAAATAACATTCAAAATTTTCAAATTTTGACAACTTGGAAATAGAAAAACTTTATGCAGAAAAAATCAATCACTAATCGGTTTCATAAAATCAAAAAAAATGTGGCTGCGGGGATTTGAACCCTCGCTCCCACCATCCAAAGTCCATGTGTCATCTGAATCAACACTCTTCGTTACTAGAGCACATAATAATTTGTTCAAATTAACTGCTATATAGAAAGTATCTGTCAACTATTCAAAAATATAGAATCCGATTGTAATCAATCTTTTTATTGAAATTAGTCTGGTTTTATGAAAAGAAAATCATACCTTTGTCAGAAGATATGCATTATCAAGAGCTTCTGATATAAATTTATTAATTTGATCTGTAGAAAATGTTTTGGATTTCCTTGGTTGATACCCGTCGGACTTTTTCTTGAGAAATGCTTTCAGCTTTTTATAATCGGATATTACCAAATCTTGATTGGTACTTAGCATCTTTTTTAACATCGAATATTGACTACAAAGGGTGGAGGATTTGAATTTCTTCGATACAAGTGCCACTTTACGCCCGGCGAACCGGGCGGTAAAGTGTACTTTACCGCCCGCTAGTGCATAAAATTCGTTAATACCTACCTATAATGACAGTCTAGTAGTTCATGAAAGTCGTAGGAAATGAAATATTTCGATACAGCTAGCCCGTGGGAAATGAAAATCGGTGTTACAACGTGGTAGGTTTCTTAATCGAAGACGCAATTGAAATGTTCATTTTTCTTAATGGTCGTAGAAAAAATACTATTTCGTAATTGTAAAGGTCCATTGCGTTAGACCTCTGTGAATCTTCTATATCAACAAAGAAACACAACTCAACACGGCGTAACTTTCATTGAGAACCATATTTTTATCTGTTTCAGTTTTCCATCCTGCTGTATTGTGGTAAAATGTTAAGATATCGGCTAAAAATACACCAAATATGTCAACTCTACCTCGACAGATATTATTGTTTACCGTTTGCCGGCTTGATGCATTTTTCATTTAGGCCAAGATAAATATTTAATAAACGTGATCCTAAATTTTCATCGCGTATAGGAAAATAAACAAAGAAATTCGATGACAGTGAGAAACGATCTGGAAGAAGTGCTGAAGATTTCTGTATTTTTGTTTTAGTTTTCAGTTTTCAAACTCTTGTGTTATTTTATACAGTGCGGCTTTTTTTAGTCATGTTAACTTTTGAACGGTTCGACGTAGAAACATGAATAAAAAACCGTTTGGTGGGTTTCACCGATACTACTTTTTGAAATAAAAAATATGGTGATTGCTCGACAGGGGACGCGGGGGGGGGGGGGGGCACATCAACTCAAAATTTTTAAATGAATTCAATTCTCTTTACAACCATCTATTTTTTTTGTTAATTTAGTTGACATTTTTTTCACAATCCAAATTCGAAATATCAAAATATATATATGAAACCAAAAATATTTTGAAGGGTATTACCGATACTACTTTTTGAGAGAAGAAACATTGAAATTACTCAACAGATGGCGCTAGGGACAGACCAAATTGAAAATTTCGAAAGGCATATAAATCGATATTGAGAAAAAATTTCTTAACAAAATTAAAATATATTCTGATGGTTGTGAAGAGAATAGAATTCTCTTTTCAACGATGTGACACTTGACCCCCCCCCCCCCATGTCATTTAAAAAATTTGAGTTGATGGGCCCCCCTGCGCCCTCTTTCGAGCAATCACCATATTTTTTGTCTCAAAAAGTAGTATCGTTGAAACCCTCCAAACGGTTTTTTATTCATGTTTCTACGTTGAACCGTTCAAAAGTTAACGGGGGGGACTAAAAAAAGCCACACTATATATATATAAGTCTGAGTAGTGAAGTTAATTTTTATTTTTTTATTTATTTAAAATATGTCTACATCATTATTGATTTGCAAAAATTTGTTAACTGCTAACAAGCAATTTTCCGTCAGTGAGTTTATATTCAGAGTTCTGAAAGTAGTTTCCCTGCGGCGCAGTCTTAAATCAGGCAAGTTAATGTTAATATTTAGCAAGATTTCTGGTACCGATATTTTGTCTTGTAAAATATTGGAAACGAAGGTAATTTGTGCATTTTCTCTTCGTTTGCATAGACTTGTCACGTTGAAGTCTGTTCTTTGGGTTTCATAAGAGACATGAAGAGGATAAACACTATATGTTTCAAAATGCATTGATCTCAGAATTTTTTTTCTTCCGATTGTTTCTGAGTGTGTCCTTTTTTGCTTATTCCATATCACACAGACATATTCTAGTTTGGAATGAAGATATGTGTTAAATAATGTTATACAGGTTTTCCAATTGAAGCAATATCCTGTACGCAATATGAAGCCCAGAGTTCTATTACATTCACTTGCTTATTTTCTGATATGATCATTAAACTGAAAGTTTTTTGAGAAAATTACTCCCAGATCTTTGATTTCCTGGTCTACCTCTATTGTAACGTAACCCCATTAATGAAGTATTCTGGAGTTTGATATTCTCGTTTTTTTTTTGTGTACGTCATTTCGATTCATGAAGTGTGAGATCGTTTTCTTTGCAGCATACATACAATATCACTTTTAAGCTCATTTATATCGTCTTCAGAAGTAATTTTCATGAAAATCTTTAAGTCATCTGCATATAATAAAGTTTGGCATGCTTAATGTAGTCAGATATATCGTTTACAAATAGTGTGAATAAAAATGGACCTAATATGGAGCCTTGTGGTACACCTGAGTTATTGACAAATAGATTTGAGGGAACAATATAAATTGATGTGGATATACTCATTTCCATGAAGCGTCGTTTTGGGTAAAACGTGTTTTGCAACTATGTAAAATTTTGTGTCAATATATTATAGTAGCAATATTTTTTATTTTGCTTTCCGATACATTTATTTTTGATGAAGAAACACAATTTATTCACATTTCAAGCATTACGAATATATAAAACCGTGGATTCCCATATGTTTATAAATTCGATCTATTATTTAAGGTCATCAACAGATGGCGCAACTGACGCGATTCAGTACCTCCGAGCAATAAAAGACATAGAAATGCCATTTCTATAATCACAACACACATTTGTTATAAGCTCCATAACACTATCCTTTGTTAAAGATTGTGGGTGAGGGGTAAAACTCCGAGTTCGGAGGGGGAGATTTGTTATTGTTATGACATTCGGACGTAAGCGTAGAACCAGTGGCGTGCTAATACATTTTCTCATGTTTCATTTTTAATTAAAAATTTGTATAATTAGACTCGGTCAGTTCAGAGAAATTTGTTCTCACATGTATTGGTATCGATAGGAGACCACATGCCTGGTTATCACGTGTGTTATCAAGATGTCAATTCTGACGTCTAATGCTTGGCGGAAGTGCTGTAGGTTTCCCTAAGTTAAAAACTGAATGCGCTACCATAATTTCTAAGTCACATCGGAGCGCCACGGCAAATAATAACCGCCATGTACCCTCACAGGCTATGTCTTTGAGTACACTCTACGTGTTGTCAGTAGAGAGTAACATATTTTATTACGATGGATAGGTACAAAAGTAAGTGACAATTGTAAATGACATGAGAATTGTTGGAACGCCATGTGTACTACCATGGCATACACCATTTTTTCTACGATCTTTTAAAAATTGGCTTTTATTCGTCAATTGTGAACGCAGAAATATTAGTGATTATTGCTGTGTGGCAATAGAAAATAAATTGCTTCAAAGCAATTTTGATGTTCAATCAATCAAAAATTCTGTTCTGTGCGAAGAATTAGATTATTGCTGATAAAGCCTAGAATAAGGTGATAATACTGAAAAAATAAATTGAAAGTGCTGAAGTAAAAAAGTCAAAATATCCAAATCATTGAATCACATTAGTAAACTATACTCTACACTTTACATCCGGTATACATGAATTATAATACACATAAGAATATACGCATAAACTATAATAGACATAAGAGATTACATTCAAATTTATGATGAAAGTGTATCATTGAAATACGTATCCAAAGTGTAGTAAGCTACTCTTTTTCTCATGTTTTCTTCTGAATTCAGGTTATTGATATTCTGGCGCAGATGATTGACATTTTTTTAGAGTTGTCAAAAAGTTATTTCTTAACTTGTGTGGAGGTAGGCTTAGGGAGCGATCGATATTACAAGTCTGTCGGTAGAAAATCGATAATTTCTTATGTAGTTATTATTTAACTTCTTGCATCTCCAAAAGGATTGAAGAAATTCAATGAGGTATTTCCCGAAATTAGGAAGGAGTATGAGCTCCCTCAAGAGATTAAAAATACTAATCAACCCATTGATTAGATTTCAAACCAGCGATAATTCACAGTGTTCCATTCACAGTAAAGAAGTTTATGTCCTCGTTCGGATTTACCAGAAGCGATACGTCACTGACAACATTCCAGATCGATTATTCATATTGATATATGTGAAATTCTGTGTATATAAAATTTTATTCAAATGGGAATATCGACAACTTCTGATGAACGGATTACCTACGTGATAATCCCTGTATGTCAACAAAACATTCCAATGCCCATTAGATATAGCTAGTGGCTCATGATTTGAATGTGGTTAATGAAGAGTTGAGTTTGCTTACTCACTAACTTACTTTTTAGTATATCTGAATATCAACAAGTTTTTTCCTAATTATTGATAGGTGATCGTTCAGTCGATTTATATAGTAACATAGTTTTTTTTACAGCTATTTCAACAAATAGTGTATTTTTGTCTCAAAATGAGCAAATTCAATAAAAATTAACTTATTAATACCAATGAAAACATCAACTATGGTTTATGCCATGATTACCATGCTGCGACGCCCAAAATTTGATTTGACAAGACGACAAATAAGTCGCAAACGGACGTAAACAAACATGATTGCCAAGTTAAGAGTGAATATAATACGGAATTCCAACCTGATCACCGAGTGCAAACGAATATTTCCGACAATGCCCTTTTTTAACATGAGTCGGGCTGAGATGTTTGTAAACAACTTCGGGTATGTTGCTTCCGAAAAAGAGACAGAAAAGCCCTCTCTATATCTTTTATTGCTCGGAGTTCAGTACACGCTCTCTCAACATGGCAACTAGGCAAATTCATTATGGCAGTTGTTATCGTGCAATTGTCCTAGTTGTCTTCCTGTCTTTAATTTTTTCAGTTCTTAGGTATTTCTCTTCGAATTATTACTCAAAAACTAATGAAATATTCTTAGAATGCAATCTGGAGACTGCAATATCATTGGGCCACCATCTATTAGCCAAATTATGTACTAATGAATTTGCCCTGTTACCATATCTTGGAGTCTATACCAATTCGTATCGGTTGCACCATCTCTTGACGACATAAAATAGATCTAATTTATAAATATATGGGATTTACCGTTTCCAGTATAAAGGAAAGCAAAATAAAGAAAATTGCTTCAATAAATACATTAACACAAAATTTTGTGTATTTGCAAAAACCCTTTTTACCCAAATGGCGCCTCATACATTTCTGAGCAGAAATCCGACAAAACAAATTATGAAAATGATTACGTCATGTCCCGTTTTCCGGGAAAATTAAAGAGAGTATAGAAGAATATTATAATTATCTTCTTAACTAATTTAAAATCTTCTGAAAGTTTTGTCATTGGCTCCCTTTGACCACAAGAATGAACCGACACAATAATTTTTCTGAACCTTTATGCACAGACGTGGCACAAAATTATTTCCTGAATGAATATGTATAAACTTGGATTAAAATTAATATTTCAGTGCAGTCAAAACTAAAAAATGTTTTACATTCTCTTCCACTTTCCTGATGAAATATTTAAAGTTTTTCCAGACGAAAGTCCATCACAATGAAAATGGAGATTAGCTTTTCAAGTTTTAACTTTTTCTTTGGTCTCGAGCAATTGTTTCAGCATTTATAGCGCGTGGAAAATATGTCAGAAGAACGAGCTCATTTCCCATAAGATACCTGAAGGGAATCGTACTTAAAAATTGAATATGATGAACTTATGCAAAAATGCAAATTTTCACTTCCAGATTTTTCTCTCAAGTTATATAGGGTCTTTCACAATATCTATCAGATGTAGATGTCCAGCGTAGCTTTAGCCGGAGAAGTAGTTGTTTTCTGTTGGATATTACAAAAAAGTAACTTCAATTTTATCGTAGGTTTTTTTTCCATTTCCAGAGGAGTCATATTGGTTCAATTTTCAATTGAGAATGTTTCTCTTTACAATAATAGGGTATATTTCCACTATATTTTGCGATAAGCACACAATTTTTACACAAAAAAATTTAAATCAAATTAAAATGGTTTTTCCGATTTTCCCGGAAAATTTGAGGTTGTGGGAAAAATCTTGAATACAAAAGTTGTAGATCTTTTTATTTTCAACAACTTTTTACCTTTACTTTTTTTTGTAGGATGTTAATTTTCGCTGCAAATCGTGAGAAACCATTTTTAACCCCAAAAGTTCACCTTCTTTCGAAAATCTGTTTTTTAATTTTTTCGCGTTTTTTTGAAAAAAATTCCACAGTAGTGCTACTCTTCCATTACATAATCTAAAAGTAGATGCTTCAACGAAAAAACTGGCGACTGGCGAGCTTGAAAAGATAAACTTCATCGGTGAAACTTTTTTGTTGAAAATAAGATGATTTTTTCAAATTTGTCAAAATAAAAAGGAAAAATCTGTACTCCGGTACAAATTACAGTTCACTTGAAACATAATAAGTTATATTTTCATCAAATTTCGTGGAAAAAAGAATTTTTTGCGAAAAAATCATTTAAAACTGAAAAATTGGTTATTCCAATTTTCCCGAAAAATTTGAGGTAATTTGGAAAAATGTTCAATACCAAAGTTGTGGATCTTTTCAATTTCAACAACTTTGTCAGTTAACTTTTTGCGATAGGAGGTAAACTTTCATTGTCAATCGTGAATAACCGTAAAATATCACTTCCTACCCCTATAAGTTCACCCTGTTCCACCGTTCTCCATTTTTTCGACTCCAATTATTTTTTCCTCCATTCGAACAATATTCCGCTCCTCTACCAGTAGGTCTCATGCTGTCAATTTTGTTCCCGGTTTTATATTTTCTAGAGTTGGTATTAGTTCATATAAATTTAAACTTTCCATCCACCATAACATTTTTCTGTCCACTACTGTATCCTTATAATAATTATCCTAATAGGTTCGAGTTAATCTCTTCACTGGGTAATGTTGACACTCGTTTTTTAGAGTCCACTCTGCCGAATTAGCTTGAGCAAGAAGAGGGTGAAAACACGAAGTTTTGTATCCATTTATAACCTGCCAGTGGAAGTCTTGCGAGGGTGTTCGTTTCCAAGAAACGTTGATGTAATTTTATCGAATTCAAATGGTCTTGGCGTAAAGAATTTAACAATGAAGGACATTTTTCAAATTGAATTATGCTTCGGTCCCCCTAAATTGATATATCGGCTGTAATTCACTGGAGAGTACAACTTTCGAATCCCACAGTCAAATGAAGGGAGTTTCTTATTGAATTATCATGTTATGTGATCGTACAATGAGAACTAAAATTGTTGTATGAAGACGAAAAAAAATTGCAAAGAGGACTCTTGGAAAACCTTGTATATGTATAGGGTATTCTACCACAACTTACAGAAAACTGAATGGGGACATGATCTGTAAATTTTATGATGTTCCACAGGGTTCAGTTTTGGGACCTTCCCTCTCTTTGATTTATATCAATGACCTGCCACAACAATATAGTCACAACCTCATTAACTCTTGTCGCCATGAGACCTCCATTCTAGCAGAATTTGATACTCTTGTAGAACCTCAAGGCAAACTCAACACGATAGGTAAAAACGGATAAAACGGTGCTGGTTCAATTTTTCTGAAAAAAAAAACATAATGAGTAACCAATACTTGTTCAAATCAATGAGGTGGTCTTACATCCATCAGTGACCACGAAATTTTCAGGCATTCACATCGATCCTGATATGATTTGAAAATTTCACGTCAATTACTGATGTTAGAGGATCAGCAGCAGTTTTGATGCTCTTTTACAACTCAAGAAAGTCTTAAATGAGAAGAATCTTTCAGATGAAGAAAACATAATTCTTTGGGAGATCGTTTAGTAACGAACAGTCGTTGCCGACCGATGATGAACCCTGTACTCCCATATACACCTACTAAGTGGGCTTATTATGGCAAGTACCTGTCAGAAAACAACTACTCCCCTGGCTAAGACCACGACGGGTATTGAGTTAAATCTAACAGCTACTTGTGCAATCTTCGTCGTGTATCAAAGAACGCAATTGCAAAAGCCCTCTGTGACCAACCAGCAGAATTATGTTATGATTTGGACAGGGTGACCACCTGTAGACTAGTTTTGAGGTTGTTGCCTCTCATCAGTGCAAGGGTAGGTCAACACAGATAGCACTGAAGCCATCTGTTTCCCGTCCAGATCATTGCCCACTCCGCTGCTTGGTCAACTCTGGTTCACTCGATGAAGCGGTTTCTAGGCCGCTCCACCTAGCGAGCAGAGGGAAAACACTCCGAATCTCCGGGTTAAAAGATTTATGTGAAGAAAACAGAATTCTTTGAGAGATCGTTCAGTAACGAACAGTAGTTGCCGACCGATGATGAACCCTTTACTCCCATATACACCTTCTAAGTAGGCTTATTATGGCAAGTACCTGTCAGAAAACAACTACTCCCCTGGCTAAGATCACGACAGGTATTGAATTGAATATAACAGTTACTTGTGGAACGTGCCCTCTGTGATCAACCAGCAAAATTAGGTTTCGGAAATTCAGTTCTCCCCTACAATAATATACTTGTTTGGGGTAATGGAAGTAACTTAACTCAAGTTTTTACAGCTCAGAAGCGAATGATACGAATGTTATATGGTCTCTATCATACATATTTTGCAGACCCGTTTTCAAAGAGAAAAACATTTTACCATTACCAACCATTTACATATGCAGCTGTTTGAGTTTGAATATAACCTCACGTGTCACAACTATCCAACAAGAAATATAAATCTTATAAAACTACAACATATCACAACGTTGTTTCAAAAGTCACCCTCTTTAAATGGTTCGAAGCTATCCAATTGCCTGCCTCCAGATATAAGGAGTATATATATTAGTTTACTTTCTACCTTCAAACGAAAAGTCAAAGAATATCTTTTGGAGGGGTGCTTTCATTCCATCGACGAATATTTTGAGTATTCATCTATTTCGTGGATCTACTTCCTTTCAAAAATCCCCACACAAATAAATCTAATGGAGTCAGGTCTGGTAATCGAGGGGGCATAGTTGGCCTAGTTGGCTAGGGGGCATAGTTGGCCTTGAAAATAAGAATAAGTCATAGCATCCTGAAGCCTACTTTTTGCTAAGATTTGAAATGTGAGTATCGAATTTCAATGTGGCATCAATCTGAAGTCCAAGAAAGTTTGTTGTTTTAATTTGCTTTCTATAACATCATAGGCTGGTAACAATTCAGGTAGATTGCAACGGAGGCCTAGTATATTCGATTTAGATACATTTAATGATAGTTAATTTGAATCAAACCATTTTTCAACGCTGTAAATATCTCTAGCCTCACTTTTCAAGACATCGAATCGTCAGCAAATGAAATGAAACTACCTGATATATTCAAATTGGACATGTCATTGATATGTAATAAAAATAGCACAGGACCAAGTACCGAACCTTGGGGTACACCACAGACATGAGAATGCAGTTTTGATGAATGGTTTGTTTTCACAATCTTATAACGATTTGATACGTACGACTCGAACCTCTTCAAAGTAATACCCCTGAAGCCATCTCAATGATGTAATAGGTACAACTTTAATTTCAATTCGCCATTCTTTTATCTTAATTGTCGCAATTTATTTCTGCTGGTACTCGAATTGCAGGCATCCTATTCCAAATTAAACTAATTCAATTGGAATTTAATAGTCGCTTTTGTTTATTATTGAATCGATTTATAATTAAATCGAATGAAACGGACACACGCTTTGAAAGCTTCACGAGTTTGAAATATTCAAGATCCGGAGAAAACTCTTGAAATATTCATTCAGTCCATTTCGCGTTGTTACTTGGTGGAATTTTTCAGAGAAAATGCGAATAAATGTTTTTCTTTCTGAACTTATTTTGTTTCGAACCATCCAGAAATAAAATATTAGTGGAAATGTTCAAACTTAACGGGAAAATTGATCCTTATTCAGACATATAAAACCTTTTTCGTTTCGGTAATAGGTATACGATTTTTGGATTTTATGGCTGCCAGAAAGTATCTCTTCATTCCCTTTCCTCCACTTCCGGTTTTTAAAGATGAGTCAAATTAGACAATTTATAGGTCAGTTTCAAGAAAAAATTGACAAACAAATGATCAAAAACACATTTTTGGATTTGAATGTTTCAATTCGAGAACGGTTGGAGATAGTGCAATTCTGCAAACGCCAATTGATTCAGAATGGTCGGATTAGTATACCTATTCCAACATTTTCAAGGTAATCGAATTAAAAAATATATCTAGAAAAAAGTTGTGAAATTCACAAAAAATACAAAATGAGCAGATTTATTTTGAATTTGTACCGTATACATAAAATTTTACGCTGGTTCTGAAAATATATGTTTTTCATATGCTAAGATACAAGATTTAGACGGAAAACCTAACCTAAACCCACCTTTCAACTCGATTTGAATTTTTCAATTATAGAACGGTTAGAGATAGAGCAATTCTGCGGACGCCACTCGATTCAGAATGTTCGAATTAGTATATTTCGTAAATTTCAAGAAAATCGAAGACGAAAAAAATCTCGATAAAAGTTGTAAAAATCACGAATGATACAAAATTGGCAGATCTATTTGAAATTCTCACTGTATACGTAAAATTTCACGCTGATTCCGAAAATATACTATTTGTATATACTCGGATATAAGATTTAGTCGGAAAACGTACTAAACCACCCTTTCAACTTGATTTGAATTTTTCAATTCTAGAACGGTTAGAGGTAGAGCAATTCTGCGAACGCCACTCGATTCAGAATGTTCGAATTAGTATTTTTCGAAAATTTCAAGCTGATCGAAGAAGAACAAAATCTCGATAAAAGTTGTAAGGGGTAGACCCCTAAAAATCACAAATGATACAAAATTGGCAAATCTATTTGAAATCCTCACTGTTTACGTAAAATTTCACGCTGATTCTGAAAATATACTATTTGTATATACTCGGATATAAGATTTAGTCGGAAAACATACTAAACCACCCTTTCAACTTGATTTGAATTTTTCAATTTCAGAACGGTTTGAGGTAGAGCAATTCTGCGAACGCCACTCGATTCAGAATGTTCGAATTAGTATATTTCGAAAATTTCAAGCTGATCGAAGAAGAACAAATTCTCGATAAAAGTTGTAAGGGGTAGACCCCTAAAAATCACAAATGATACAAAATTGGCAAATCTATTTGAAATCCTCACTGTTTACGTAAAATTTAACGCTGATTCTGAAAATATACTATTTGTATATACTCGGATATAAAATTTAGTCGGAAAACGTACTAAACCACCCTTTCAACTTGATTTGAATTTTTCAATTCTAGAACGGTTAGAGGAAGAGCAATTCTGCGAACGCCACTCGATTCAGAATGTTCGAATTAGTATACCTCGAAAATTTCAAGCTGATCGAAGAAGAAAAAAATCTCGATAAAAGTTGTAAGGGGTACACCCCTAAAAACCACGAATGATACAAAATTGGCAGATCTATTTGAAATTCTCACTGTATACGTAAAATTTCACGCTGATTCCAAAAATATACTATTTGTATATACTCGGATATATGATTTAGCCGGAAAACGTACTAAACCCACCTTTCAACTCGATTTGAATTTTTCAATTCTAGAACGGTTAGAGATAGAGCAATTCTGAGAACGCCACTCGATTCAGAATGTTCGAATTAGTATACTTCGAAAATTTGAAGCTAATCGAAAAAGAAACAAAATCTTGATAAAATTCGTAAGGGGTAGACCCCTAAAAATCACCAATGATACAAAATTGGCAGATCTATTTGAAATTCTTACTGTTTACGTAAAATTTCACGCTGATTCCGAAAATATTCTATTTGTATATACTCGGATATAAGATTTAGTCGGAAAACGTACTAAACCACCCTTTCAACTTGATTTAAAATTTTCAATTCTAGAACGGTTAGAGGTAGAGCAATTCTGCGAACGCCACTCGATTCAGAATGTTCGAATTAGTATATTTCGAAAATTTCAAGCTGATCGAAGAAGAAAAAAATCTCGATAAAAGTTGTAAGGGGTAGACCCCCAAAAATCACTAATGATACAAAATTGGCAAATCTATTTGAAATCCTCACTGTTTACGTAAAATTTCACGCTGATTCCGAAAATATACTATTTGTATATACTCGGATATAAGATTTAGTCGGAAAACGTACTAAAGCACCCTTTCAACTCGATTTTAATTTTTCAATTCTAGAACGGTTAGAGATAGAACAATTCTGCGAACGCCACTTGATTCAGAATGTTCGAATTAGTATATTTCGAAAATTTCAAGATAATCAAAGAAGAAAAAAATCTCGATGAAATTTGTAAGGGGTAGACCCCTAAAAATCACGAATGATACAAATTTGGCACATTTATTTGAAATTCTCACTGTATACGTAAAATTTCACGCTGATTCCGAAAATATACTATTTGTATATACTCAGATATAAGATTCAGCCGGAAAACGTACTAAACCCCCTTTCAACTCTATTTGAATTTTTTAATTCTAGAACGGTTAGAGATAGAGCAATTCTGCGAAAGCCACTCGATTCAGAGTACTCAAATCAGTGTATTTCGAAAATTTCAAGCTAATCGAAGAAGAAAAAAATCTCGATAAAAGTTGTAAGGGGTAGACCCCTAAAAATCACAAATGATTCAAAATTGGCAGATCCATTTTGAAATTCTCACTGTACACGTAAAATTTCACGCTGATTCCGAAAATATACTATTTGTATATACTCCGATATAAGATTCAGCTGGTAAACTTACTAAACCCACCTTTCAACTCGATTTTAATTTTTCAATTCTAGAACGGTTAGAGATAGAACAATTCTGCGAACGCCACTCGATTCAGAATGTTCGAATTAGTATATTTCGAAAATTTCAAGATAATCGAAGAAGAAAAAAATCTCGATAGAATTTGTAAGGGGTAGACCCCTAAAAATCACGAATGATACAAAATTGGCAGATCTATTTGAAATTCTCACTGTATACGTAAAATTTCACACTGATTCCGAAAATATACTATTTGTATATACTCAGATAAAAGATTCAGCTGGAAAACGTACTAAACCCACCTTTCAACTCTATTTGAATTTTTCAATTCTAGAACGGTTAGGGTTAGAGCAATTCTGCGAACGCCACTCGATTCAGAATATTCGAATTAGTATATTTCGAAAATTTCAAGATAATCGAAGTAGAAAAAAATCTCGATAAAATTTGTAAAAAATCCCTAAAAATCACGAATGATACAAAATTGGAAGATCTATTTGAAATTCTCACTGTATACATAAAATTTTACGCTGGTTCTGAAAATATATGTTTTTCATATGCTAAGATACAAGATTTAGACGGAAAACCTAACCTAAACCCACCTTTCAACTCGATTTGAATTTTTCAATTATAGAACGGTTAGAGATAGAGCAATTCTGCGGACGCCACTCGATTCAGAATGTTCGAATTAGTATATTTCGTAAATTTCAAGAAAATCGAAGACGAAAAAAATCTCGATAAAAGTTGTAAAAATCACGAATGATACAAAATTGGCAGATCTATTTGAAATTCTCACTGTATACGTAAAATTTCACGCTGATTCCGAAAATATACTATTTGTATATACTCGGATATAAGATTTAGTCGGAAAACGTACTAAACCACCCTTTCAACTTGATTTGAATTTTTCAATTCTAGAACGGTTAGAGGTAGAGCAATTCTGCGAACGCCACTCGATTCAGAATGTTCGAATTAGTATTTTTCGAAAATTTCAAGCTGATCGAAGAAGAACAAAATCTCGATAAAAGTTGTAAGGGGTAGACCCCTAAAAATCACAAATGATACAAAATTGGCAAATCTATTTGAAATCCTCACTGTTTACGTAAAATTTCACGCTGATTCTGAAAATATACTATTTGTATATACTCGGATATAAGATTTAGTCGGAAAACATACTAAACCACCCTTTCACCTTGATTTGAATTTTTCAATTTCAGAACGGTTTGAGGTAGAGCAATTCTGCGAACGCCACTCGATTCAGAATGTTCGAATTAGTATATCTCGAAAATTTCAAGCTGATCGAAGAAGAAAAAAATCTCGATAAAAGTTGTAAGGGGTAGACCCCCAAAAATCACGAATGATACAAAATTGGCAGATCTATTTGAAATTCTCACTGTATACGTAAAATTTCACGCTGATTCCAAAAATATACTATTTGTATATACTGGGATATATGATTTAGCCGGAAAACGTACTAAACCCACCTTTCAACTCGATTTGAATTTTTCAATTCTAGAACGGTTAGAGATAGAGCAATTCTGAGAACGCCACTCGATTCAGAATGTTCAAATTAGTATACTTCGAAAATTTGAAGCTAATCGAAAAAGAAACAAAATCTTGATAAAATTCGTAAGGGGTAGACCCCTAAAAATCACCAATGATACAAAATTGGCAGATCTATTTGAAATTCTTACTGTTTACGTAAAATTTCACGCTGATTCCGAAAATATTCTATTTGTATATACTCGGATATAAGATTTAGTCGGAAAACGTACTAAACCACCCTTTCAACTTGATTTAAAATTTTCAATTCTAGAACGGTTAGAGGTAGAGCAATTCTGCGAACGCCACTCGATTCAGAATGTTCGAATTAGTATATTTCGAAAATTTCAAGCTGATCGAAGAAGAACAAAATCTCGATAAAAGTTGTAAGGGGTAGACCCCTAAAAATCACAAATGATACAAAATTGGCAAATCTATTTGAAATCCTCACTGTTTACGTAAAATTTCACGCTGATTCTGAAAATATACTATTTGTATATACTCGGATATAAGATTTAGTCGGAAAACGTACTAAACCACCCTTTCAACTTGATTTGAATTTTTCAATTCTAGAACGGTTAGAGGTAGAGCAATTCTGCGAACGCCACTCGATTCAGAATGTTCGAATTAGTATTTTTCGAAAATTTCAAGCTGATCGAAGAAGAACAAATTCTCGATAAAAGTTGTAAGGGGTAGACCCCTAAAAATCACAAATGATACAAAATTGGCAAATCTATTTGAAATCCTCACTGTTTACGTAAAATTTAACGCTGATTCTGAAAATATACTATTTGTATATACTCGGATATAAGATTTAGTCGGAAAACGTACTAAACCACCCTTTCAACTTGATTTGAATTTTTCAATTCTAGAACGGTTAGAGGAAGAGCAATTCTGCGAACGCCACTCGATTCAGAATGTTCGAATTAGTATACCTCGAAAATTTCAAGCTGATCGAAGAAGAAAAAAATCTCGATAAAAGTTGTAAGGGGTACACCCCTAAAAACCACGAATGATACAAAATTGGCAGATCTATTTGAAATTCTCACTGTATACGTAAAATTTCACGCTGATTCCAAAAATATACTATTTGTATATACTCGGATATATGATTTAGCCGGAAAACGTACTAAACCCACCTTTCAACTCGATTTGAATTTTTCAATTCTAGAACGGTTAGAGATAGAGCAATTCTGAGAACGCCACTCGATTCAGAATGTTCGAATTAGTATACTTCGAAAATTTGAAGCTAATCGAAAAAGAAACAAAATCTTGATAAAATTCGTAAGGGGTAGACCCCTAAAAATCACCAATGATACAAAATTGGCAGATCTATTTGAAATTCTTACTGTTTACGTAAAATTTCACGCTGATTCCGAAAATATTCTATTTGTATATACTCGGATATAAGATTTAGTCGGAAAACGTACTAAACCACCCTTTCAACTTGATTTAAAATTTTCAATTCTAGAACGGTTAGAGGTAGAGCAATTCTGCGAACGCCACTCGATTCAGAATGTTCGAATTAGTATATTTCGAAAATTTCAAGCTGATCGAAGAAGAAAAAAATCTCGATAAAAGTTGTAAGGGGTAGACCCCCAAAAATCACTAATGATACAAAATTGGCAAATCTATTTGAAATCCTCACTGTTTACGTAAAATTTCACGCTGATTCCGAAAATATACTATTTGTATATACTCGGATATAAGATTTAGTCGGAAAACGTACTAAAGCACCCTTTCAACTCGATTTTAATTTTTCAATTCTAGAACGGTTAGAGATAGAACAATTCTGCGAACGCCACTTGATTCAGAATGTTCGAATTAGTATATTTCGAAAATTTCAAGATAATCAAAGAAGAAAAAAATCTCGATGAAATTTGTAAGGGGTAGACCCCTAAAAATCACGAATGATACAAATTTGGCACATTTATTTGAAATTCTCACTGTATACGTAAAATTTCACGCTGATTCCGAAAATATACTATTTGTATATACTCAGATATAAGATTCAGCCGGAAAACGTACTAAACCCCCTTTCAACTCTATTTGAATTTTTTAATTCTAGAACGGTTAGAGATAGAGCAATTCTGCGAAAGCCACTCGATTCAGAGTACTCAAATCAGTGTATTTCGAAAATTTCAAGCTAATCGAAGAAGAAAAAAATCTCGATAAAAGTTGTAAGGGGTAGACCCCTAAAAATCACAAATGATTCAAAATTGGCAGATCCATTTTGAAATTCTCACTGTACACGTAAAATTTCACGCTGATTCCGAAAATATACTATTTGTATATACTCCGATATAAGATTCAGCTGGTAAACTTACTAAACCCACCTTTCAACTCGATTTTAATTTTTCAATTCTAGAACGGTTAGAGATAGAACAATTCTGCGAACGCCACTCGATTCAGAATGTTCGAATTAGTATATTTCGAAAATTTCAAGATAATCGAAGAAGAAAAAAATCTCGATAGAATTTGTAAGGGGTAGACCCCTAAAAATCACGAATGATACAAAATTGGCAGATCTATTTGAAATTCTCACTGTATACGTAAAATTTCACACTGATTCCGAAAATATACTATTTGTATATACTCAGATAAAAGATTCAGCTGGAAAACGTACTAAACCCACCTTTCAACTCTATTTGAATTTTTCAATTCTAGAACGGTTAGGGTTAGAGCAATTCTGCGAACGCCACTCGATTCAGAATATTCGAATTAGTATATTTCGAAAATTTCAAGATAATCGAAGTAGAAAAAAATCTCGATAAAATTTGTAAAAAATCCCTAAAAATCACGAATGATACAAAATTGGAAGATCTATTTGAAATTCTCACTGTATACATAAAATTTTACGCTGGTTCTGAAAATATATGTTTTTCATATGCTAAGATACAAGATTTAGACGGAAAACCTAACCTAAACCCACCTTTCAACTCGATTTGAATTTTTCAATTATAGAACGGTTAGAGATAGAGCAATTCTGCGGACGCCACTCGATTCAGAATGTTCGAATTAGTATATTTCGTAAATTTCAAGAAAATCGAAGACGAAAAAAATCTCGATAAAAGTTGTAAAAATCACGAATGATACAAAATTGGCAGATCTATTTGAAATTCTCACTGTATACGTAAAATTTCACGCTGATTCCGAAAATATACTATTTGTATATACTCGGATATAAGATTTAGTCGGAAAACGTACTAAACCACCCTTTCAACTTGATTTGAATTTTTCAATTCTAGAACGGTTAGAGGTAGAGCAATTCTGCGAACGCCACTCGATTCAGAATGTTCGAATTAGTATTTTTCGAAAATTTCAAGCTGATCGAAGAAGAACAAAATCTCGATAAAAGTTGTAAGGGGTAGACCCCTAAAAATCACAAATGATACAAAATTGGCAAATCTATTTGAAATCCTCACTGTTTACGTAAAATTTCACGCTGATTCTGAAAATATACTATTTGTATATACTCGGATATAAGATTTAGTCGGAAAACATACTAAACCACCCTTTCACCTTGATTTGAATTTTTCAATTTCAGAACGGTTTGAGGTAGAGCAATTCTGCGAACGCCACTCGATTCAGAATGTTCGAATTAGTATATCTCGAAAATTTCAAGCTGATCGAAGAAGAAAAAAATCTCGATAAAAGTTGTAAGGGGTAGACCCCCAAAAATCACGAATGATACAAAATTGGCAGATCTATTTGAAATTCTCACTGTATACGTAAAATTTCACGCTGATTCCAAAAATATACTATTTGTATATACTGGGATATATGATTTAGCCGGAAAACGTACTAAACCCACCTTTCAACTCGATTTGAATTTTTCAATTCTAGAACGGTTAGAGATAGAGCAATTCTGAGAACGCCACTCGATTCAGAATGTTCAAATTAGTATACTTCGAAAATTTGAAGCTAATCGAAAAAGAAACAAAATCTTGATAAAATTCGTAAGGGGTAGACCCCTAAAAATCACCAATGATACAAAATTGGCAGATCTATTTGAAATTCTTACTGTTTACGTAAAATTTCACGCTGATTCCGAAAATATTCTATTTGTATATACTCGGATATAAGATTTAGTCGGAAAACGTACTAAACCACCCTTTCAACTTGATTTAAAATTTTCAATTCTAGAACGGTTAGAGGTAGAGCAATTCTGCGAACGCCACTCGATTCAGAATGTTCGAATTAGTATATTTCGAAAATTTCAAGCTGATCGAAGAAGAACAAAATCTCGATAAAAGTTGTAAGGGGTAGACCCCTAAAAATCACAAATGATACAAAATTGGCAAATCTATTTGAAATCCTCACTGTTTACGTAAAATTTCACGCTGATTCTGAAAATATACTATTTGTATATACTCGGATATAAGATTTAGTCGGAAAACGTACTAAACCACCCTTTCAACTTGATTTGAATTTTTCAATTCTAGAACGGTTAGAGGTAGAGCAATTCTGCGAACGCCACTCGATTCAGAATGTTCGAATTAGTATTTTTCGAAAATTTCAAGCTGATCGAAGAAGAACAAAATCTCGATAAAAGTTGTAAGGGGTAGACCCCTAAAAATCACAAATGATACAAAATTGGCAAATCTATTTGAAATCCTCACTGTTTACGTAAAATTTCACGCTGATTCTGAAAATATACTATTTGTATATACTCGGATATAAGATTTAGTCGGAAAACATACTAAACCACCCTTTCAACTTGATTTGAATTTTTCAATTTCAGAACGGTTTGAGGTAGAGCAATTCTGCGAACGCCACTCGATTCAGAATGTTCGAATTAGTATATCTCGAAAATTTCAAGCTGATCGAAGAAGAAAAAAATCTCGATAAAAGTTGTAAGGGGTAGACCCCCAAAAATCACGAATGATACAAAATTGGCAGATCTATTTGAAATTCTCACTGTATACGTAAAATTTCACGCTGATTCCAAAAATATACTATTTGTATATACTGGGATATATGATTTAGCCGGAAAACGTACTAAACCCACCTTTCAACTCGATTTGAATTTTTCAATTCTAGAACGGTTAGAGATAGAGCAATTCTGAGAACGCCACTCGATTCAGAATGTTCAAATTAGTATACTTCGAATATTTGAAGCTAATCGAAAAAGAAACAAAATCTTGATAAAATTCGTAAGGGGTAGACCCCTAAAAATCACCAATGATACAAAATTGGCAGATCTATTTGAAATTCTTACTGTTTACGTAAAATTTCACGCTGATTCCGAAAATATTCTATTTGTATATACTCGGATATAAGATTTAGTCGGAAAACGTACTAAACCACCCTTTCAACTTGATTTAAAATTTTCAATTCTAGAACGGTTAGAGGTAGAGCAATTCTGCGAACGCCACTCGATTCAGAATGTTCGAATTAGTATATTTCGAAAATTTCAAGCTGATCGAAGAAGAACAAAATCTCGATAAAAGTTGTAAGGGGTAGACCCCTAAAAATCACAAATGATACAAAATTGGCAAATCTATTTGAAATCCTCACTGTTTACGTAAAATTTCACGCTGATTCTGAAAATATACTATTTGTATATACTCGGATATAAGATTTAGTCGGAAAACGTACTAAACCACCCTTTCAACTTGATTTGAATTTTTCAATTCTAGAACGGTTAGAGGTAGAGCAATTCTGCGAACGCCACTCGATTCAGAATGTTCGAATTAGTATATTTCGAAAATTTCAAGATAATCGAAGAAGAAAAAAATCTCGATGAAATTTGTAAGGGGTAGACCCCTAAAAATCACGAATGATACAAATTTGGCACATTTATTTGAAATTCTCACTGTATACGTAAAATTTCACGCTGATTCCGAAAATATACTATTTGTATATACTCAGATATAAGATTCAGCCGGAAAACGTACTAAACCCCCCTTTCAACTCTATTTGAATTTTTTAATTCTAGAACGGTTAGAGATAGAGCAATTCTGCGAAAGCCACTCGATTCAGAGTACTCAAATCAGTGTATTCCGAAAATTTCAAGCTAATCGAAGAAGAAAAAAATCTCGATAAAAGTTGTAAGGGGTAGACCCCTAAAAATCACAAATGATACAAAATTGGCAAATCTATTTGAAATCCTCACTGTTTACGTAAAATTTCACGCTGATTCTGAAAATATACTATTTATATATACTCGGATATAAGATTTAGTCGGAAAACATACTAAACCACCCTTTCAACTTGATTTGAATTTTTCAATTCTAGAACGGTTAGAGGTAGAGCAATTCTGCGAACGCCACTCGATTCAGAATGTTCGAATTAGTATACCTCGAAAATTTCAAGCTGATCGAAGAAGAAAAAAATCTCGATAAAAGTTGTAAGGGGTAGACCCCCAAAAATCACGAATGATACAAAATTGGCAGATCTATTTGAAATTCTCACTGTATACGTAAAATTTCACGCTGATTCCAAAAATATACTATTTGTATATACTCCGATATAAGATTCAGCTGGTAAACTTACTAAACCCACCTTTCAACTCGATTTTAATTTTTCAATTCTAGAACGGTTAGAGATAGAACAATTCTGCGAACGCCACTCGATTCAGAATGTTCGAATTAGTATATTTCGAAAATTTCAAGATAATCGAAGAAGAAAAAAATCTCGATAAAATTTGTAAGGGGTAGACCCCTAAAAATCACGAATGATACAAAATTGGCAGATCTATTTGAAATTCTCACTGTATACGTAAAATTTCACACTGATTCCGAAAATATACTATTTATATATACTCAGATATAAGATTTAGCCGGAAAACGTACTAAACCCCCCTTTCAACTCGATTCGAATTTTTCAATTCTAGAACGGTTAGAAATAGAACAATTCTGCGAACGCCACTCGATTCAGAATGTTCGAATTAGTATATTTCGAAAATTTCAAGCTGATCGAAGAAGAACAAAATCTCGATAAAAGTTGTAAGGGGTAGACCCCTAAAAATCACGAATGATACAAAATTGGCTGATCTATTTGAAATTCTCACTGTATACGTAAAATTTCACACTAATTCCGAAAATATACAATTTGTATATACTCAGATATAAGATTCAGCCGGTTAGAAATAGAGCAATTCTGCGAACGCCAATCGATTCAGAATATTCGACAAAAATTTCAAGCTAATCGAAGAAGAAAAAAATCTCTTTAAAAGCAGACCCTTAGAAAAACGAAAAATAGAAAATCGGCAGATCTATCTGATAATCGTACGTAAAGTTTCACGCTGGTTCCAGAAACATGATTCGTCTATATGCTCACATATAAGATTCGGACGAAAAAGAGAGAAAACCCCTATTAACCTCGATTTGAATTTTTCAGTTCGATAACGGTGAGAGTTAAAACAATTCTGCAAATGCCAATCGACTCAAAATAGTCGAATTAGTGTAAACAAATTCGAAAAATATCTATCTAAAACTCTCAGTTTATACGTAAAACTTCACGCTGATTCTGAAAACATATGATTTGTATATAATAATAATAATATGATAATAATAATAATATTTATTTGTCAAACAAAACATTACAAACTCAAGTCATTCAACAAATAAATGATTAACCACGTAAAGCATAGCTCTGATTTGTGGTTGATATGGATGTTTTAATGAATATGAATATAATAGAGTAATAAAAATCAATATATGTATATGTAATCGTGTTTCGAGACCAATAAGGAATACAAATTTACATTGTGAATAAATGTCAACTGGATTAATTTACATACCTCACTCACAATATCTTGAATTTAACGAAATCATAGAGGGTAACATTACAAAAAATCAAGGTTTGAATGTATTTTTATAAGTAGTCGAATACTAAGAGAAAAGTTTCATTATTCAGAAATAATTTATAGCAAGCTACTTTCTCCCACGGTAAATTCGTGTTGTTATAATTGTTTAAAACGAAATAAAAAAAAAGAGTGACAACCAGCCCCGGGTTCCTCTATGCCATAATACTTTCATGATCAACATTTTTGTTGAAACATGGCGTCCTTCATTCACCTATTTCAGGTAACGAACTTCAACAAAATCACAGACTTCACTCAAACATTTCTTATTGTGATACTCAGAAAATTCTACTCATTCAATTTGCATTCGTCCATCAGTCCTGTCTCCTTCCTCATAATTGAACAATATTCCGACTTAAATGTTGCACTATTTCAAGACCGACCTTTTTTACTCATAAACTCTCGTTCTTAATGAGCTTGAAATATCCGAACGCGGCTGAATTTCGCTAGTGAAATCTTTATTACAGTTTATTTAAATACTGATGAAAATGAGGAATTCCGCTATAATAAATTTTCCTAGCGCCTCATTTTAACGTCATGCTAATAAAGAAATATGGCCAATTAGAAGTCAACGGGACAGGGGGAAAAGTTATAGAGCAGGCACACAGTCTAGGCAAGTTACTGGATACGAAAGTCTGACAAACATATTTTTATGACTAATGGGGCCAGGTAGCGACATTGTTTCAATCACTCTTGGCTGCCAGTCAAAGGTTCAAACCCTAGCGACTGCAGAACCTTTTCTGATGGCCCGAGAAAGTGCTAGGAATCGCACGTAAAAAGGTAAGACCTCGTTAATCCTTAGCTCGCACAAGTTTCGACTTCTGAGGGCTGTCGTTCGTAAGGGGATGACAGCTGGTTAACGGAAAAAACAATTTTAACAACAATTTTAACAAACAACAATGTAGACGATGAAAAAATATGTCAGGGTTCTCTACTGAGAGTATTTTGTTGATTCAATAAAAACAAACTTGTATTATCAATTTTATTTTCAAAACCCTGATGGTAAGGAAGCATCTCATCAACACCACTTATCAATCAATTTGAACTCACTGCTGTCGCAATAATTTAGTATAGCAAAGTACTCTCACATATCGACTGATAATATTGATTCATTTGAAAACAACATCGTAAAATGTGAGTGTTGAAAAGAATAAAAAAGAACAAAGACAAAGAAATTCGATATGGTACAAAATGAAAAAATATGGAAAGAATGTATTCAACTGATTTTCTCAAATCACAGAACCAGATTATCGAAAGAAATGTGCAGTTTGAACCGCGATTAAATCTGTTTTTGACTACCTAACAACTCAAAAAAATCAGGTGTCCTAGAAAAAAACGGAAGGTTTCATCGAAGATACAATTACATACCTTTTAATTTCTCTTGTGCAACTTGTACTATTTTCCAGCCACCGTGTCTCTTTAAAGAAGTAATGTCAACTCCTGCATCTACATGATAGTGGCCGAAGTCCTTCTAAAGCAATGACTAGTGTGCACATCGGAATTAGAAAGTTTCAGAAAGACTGCAATTTGGTTTCCCATACCCCCATATTAATTAATTCCTACTTTTTGGTTGGTGCAATCTCCCTTTTGAAAATTTAAATAACAATTAACATCGTTTTGTGTCAATTATAAAAAGTTAAATTCCGTGAGACTTCCTGATGCTCATCATCTGCTATTTATAATTGCAAGGTTAGATGAGCTCAGTGATGCCCATTACCTCACATCTTCAGAAATGAAAAGTCTGCTTATTAGCAGATTCCAGTCCTGGAATCAATCGGACCGTTGACTGCATTTGTCGTTTCAGTTTCAGAGAATGCCTATTGGGTTGCATAATTCGCCTGTGACCTGGCAACGTTTTATAGACAGAGTCATAGAAGTAGACTTGGAACAATTATTATTATTATATGTAACCCTACTTTCTCCCAAACACTTTGAAGTGCTACGAGAGGTATTCAAACGAATCGTTGGAGCTAGTTTAACGCTCAATGGAGATAAGAGTCATTTCTGCGACGCAGAGCTCCGCTACTGGGGATATGTGGTCAACGCATGAGGCTTGATGGTGGCTCCGTTACAAACTTCTCTTTCCTATGTCAAATTTGTTAGAGACAAATCCTGCTCCAGTGTTGCCCTTTCCAAATTTTGATTAACCTTTCTCCATACAAACGGATGCTTCCGATAACGGTGTAGGAGAGGTGCTAACCCAAATTCAAGAAAGAGAAAAAGTTTATTTGCTATTTGTTCAGACCTCTGATGAAATCGGAGAAGCGCTTCAGTACCACTGAGAGAGATGCTGTATCTTTGCCATCGAAAAGCTTCGTCCCTGTGTGGACGGAACGCAATTTACGGTCGTTACGGACCACTTTTCTTTATTGTTGCTCTTCAATATCAAAGATCTGGTTGATAGGATTGCTCCTTGAGGTTATCCATCGCTGTTTTTATAATTCGATATGTCCAAATCTTGACCAATACTTACCATCATTTTTAACATGGAATATAGACTCCAAAGGGTGGAGGATTCGAATTTCTTCGATATGTTATCGGCAAAATATACCATAAGGACACTTTCGGAGGAAGATGATATATGCTGTTTAGCCTGCTAATCCATAAAATATTTAAACTCAGATTCATATTTCTTATATATTCTTATACATTTATTGAAGTGAACCTAGCCATTTCGGTAATAGACTACAAGCCCATATAACAATTTGGGGAGGTCATTTGACCCAGGATGAAACATATTCAGAGCGATGCTGCTATATGAAAAAATTTCCTTAGGCACTATGTCGTCAATTCTTGGTGGTGCAAATGACTGTAATAATAATTATAATTTTTCATCTGAAGATGTGCTCTTCCGACAAAATATTGTTGTACGGCATTCCTCACGTTGGTAGATTATGAGATAATAATCTCTTAGAACCTACTGCCGTACAAAAGTAATTGGACCGGAATCCAGGATTTTTTTTTTATTTTCGGAAATTGAAATTTTTTTATGGCTTCCGTTCCCACCATTTTTGTACGGGAGTAGGTTCTAGGAGATTATTATTCCATAATCTACCAACGTGAGGAATGCCATACAAGAATATTTTGTCGGAAAAGCACATCTTCGGATGAAAAATGATTATTATTATTACAGTAATTTTTTCATATAGCAGCATCGTTCTGAATGTTTCATCCTGGGTCAAATGACCCCCCAAATTGTTATATGGGCTTGTAGTCTTTAATATTAGACGGTGTCAATGTCAGATCATATTCACTATCACTTAGTTTATAGTGGCATCGACAGCTTTGGTCATTAGCCATAATTACAATATACATTATAGAATATTGCCCAATCAACTTCAATAGCATATTGGTTGAATATTATTCCACCAATAGCAAATCTATGTTGATTAAAATTGTTATGGAAAAGTAACGTCAATATAGAAATAATAATACTGATACAGTACCACAAACAAAATCTACTTCCTTTATAGAAATTTTACTATCGGCCAATTATTCAATAAACAATATTGAAATAAATTATGATTAAACCTGGGTAAGAAACAGAACAGAGGAAATGCGTTTGCAGGAATTCTAATAGTTCTTTATGATACAAGATTCAACCCCACGAGCAAAATAAAATCACTTTTGAAGTTATGGAAGACATCAACACTGTGATCTAAATTTTCCATGATAAAATCTGAATTGAAAATCATGAAAAACGTAGATATAAGTAAATACCATGAATTGATCGCATCTTTTAAACGAAAAAGTGCTGGATGCCGTCCAAAAGAATTGAAAATCCTGCAAGGGAACGAAATTATTTTTAAGTGAAGCTCCTGATACCAAATACCAAATTGAGCGCAGATGGCATTGAAGAAACAATACAGTCATTACTAATTCATATTTCAGATACCAAAACCAACAGTCAAAGAAGTTTTTACATCGTTGGACACTACGTGAATCATTACCGTTAATACGCTATAGTACGCCCAATTTCTGTTACTCACGTCGGTTCTTTCCTGAATTACTTTAACATCAAATGCACTGTTCAACCAGTTGGAATAAATACTTTTGGGAAGATGCCTTCCACTATTGCTGAATTTCTGAAATTACCAGATACCGTCCATAGCTTTCGAAGATCTTCGGCATCAATGTTATCGAATTCACGAGCAAGTTTGACTACAATAAAACGACATGGTGGGTGGAATCCTCGACTGTAGCTGAGGGTTACATCGAGGATTCCATTGATTTCAAAATAAAATAAACGATAAAATGTTACCTGGTATAAGGTCTAGTTCTGCACCAGCATTATTTGATCATTCCACTTCTCTCTCTCTCTCTCTCTTAATTTTTGTCGGTGAGCTTCCTTTCGGCGCTATATGGACATTCCTCACTGCGAGAAGTCCGTTCCCATCCGGCCTTTAACCGGCGAAGACAGCGACGCTGTAGGCAATGCTGCATCCCATGTTATATTGGCACTTTTTTATATTTTTGCTGGCACGTTTTAACCATAATCTTTACGCTATGGTTTTACGGCGGACTTCACAAACACATTAACCTGACTTCCACCACGAGGCCGCCATCTGACCTCTACCACTGCTAGAAAGTCGAATATGATCATTCCATTTCAATAGCACCCTCATTGGTTAACGATGAAGGACCTTCTACTGTTGGACTGGATACTTCGTTAGTAACCATATACATGTGAACTTTTATAAATAATTCCTTCTGAGTAGGTGTACTGATTATTAAAATATCTGATTAAATTGTTTCTATTGAAGAGATTTATGAGTATCCATCTCACTAGTGTTGAAAGTATTTCCAACACTATTGTTAAAAGTGATTTTGACACATACTGTGGAAAAGTCAGTTTTTAATTCATATGCCTATGAATTAAAAACATCATTTTCCATGACAGTTGTACAAAAATTCAGTTTTAGAGTGTTGGAACGTAGAATGATATTCTTGAAACAAGCAAAATCGATGTTTTCATTCGACTCCGCAGATATGAATATTATTAGCTCCCATTCGGTCACATCTTCGCCGGGACCGTAGGAGCATTCCGCGCTAGGAAAAATTATTATTTCCCGAAGAAAAACGACAAGTATTCATGTCTCTCGGAGATAAAATTGCAACACGTGTCCCGCCCGTGTAACATATGAGCAATATGGCCGAACGTTCTTGCAATTTTACAAGAGAAATTTGGAAAAAAGCGACCCGGTCATATATGTCGAACAGAGACGGATCGAGGAATATTGAGGGGTATTTATTGCGCAGAACTTTCCGGAATAGCAATGAGGAGTTTGCTGACTCGTGAATTAACTTGAAATATAAGCCCTCCGTGTGAAGATGTGCTATGTAGGAATCTGACAGGGGAAGAATGAAAGAATTTTGTTCATTGGTTGTATTTAAGAATGAATCTTTTCTTTCAAATGACGAAGATGTAAAATTATAAAAAAAAATCGATAAAAGATATTCAGTCTTGGAAATTCATGTTTACTCACGACCGATTCTTAGCACAAATTGCTGTGCCTCTGAATATTGGGTGCGCAGTAGAACAGCCGATGTCATTTCTTGTCCTTCCCGATTATAATAATAATAAATATTATTTCCTTGCAATGGTCATTTCACAATGATATAGGAATCGTCAGTTTGAACATGAAACATGTAAATGTATATATACTGTTATGATTTGTTTGTTTTGTAAAGAGAATAATGTTGATTTTCCGGGCTACCTTTTTTTTTCTGTTACTCGTAATTTTTTCACAGCTTAGTCGGATTCGAATATAAGAACAGGTCTCTCTCAGGTGGAGTCCTCTGGACATAGACACAATATTTGTATGGATTAGAAAAATTAATATATATATATATATATATATATATACATATATATATAAGGATGGATTTAGCGAAGGGCAATATATGAAAATATAAGTAGAAAAGTTATTGGGTATAACCCTCAAAATGTTGTGCAACCGTAGACACGTGTTTCGAGCTTAAGCTCTCATCAGTACGGTAAAATCAAGTGCGAAGATGTACAACACTTGGATGTAAAAATAGAAACAAAGGAAGTCAACAACAGGAAGCCAACGACACATTTGTGGCTTCGGTTAGAAGACCTTGTGTTTACAAGGCAACAACTAACGTCGCCACGGAGGCAGCTATAGCTACCAGCGTGACTTCCTTTGTTTCTATTTTTACATGCAAGTGTTGTACATCTTTGCACTTGATTTTACCGTACTGATGAGAGATTAAGCTCGAAACACGTGTCTACGGTTGCACAACATTTTGAGGGTTATACCCAATAACTTTTCTACTCATATTTTCATATATTGCCCTTCGCTAAATTCATCCTTATTTGTATTTTCCTGGGTAGGAATATTCGGAGATGAATTCAAACGCTTATAGTATTCCGGCTCTGGCGTACTTCCTTGGCAAGACGCAGAGGGGAACATCTCCCGCTAAAACATCGAAAAGGGTATGTCAATCATCTTTATTGAATTCACACGGTGAGAATTTTCCAACAGTAGTATTGGGGCATGAGAGGAATTTTAAAAGTTGCTGTGTCTTTCGAACATTTTTCACATATTTTATGGATATGCATTATTCAGTTGGTAAG
The DNA here is from genome assembly GCA_944452925.2 of Chrysolina oricalcia. Lineage (NCBI taxonomy): Eukaryota > Metazoa > Arthropoda > Insecta > Coleoptera > Chrysomelidae > Chrysolina > Chrysolina oricalcia. Next base: position 1,829,357 of record OX101810.2, read on the forward strand.
TAGTCTCGTGGATATGATAAAATGAAATAAGTAAAAATTAATACTTTCTTCTTGTAGATGCTCCTGTTTACATATTCTTTACATTAACTCTAACTTTTGTTGTACTTTTAGGGATCATAGTTATCTTTTACCTTGGAGTGAACTAGTAAAACCAAGTCCTGTAATGTTCAGACTTCCTGAGCAATAAGTTTCAATTTACATAACGTTGGATAGAAGAACAGGTCTAGAGAAAAAAGCGGAAAGAGGTGGGCAAAATGGCTCACGACGAAAGAGCGTTACATTACTATCACTATGGCGTCGATGTCATAGCTCATAAATGGTTCAAATCATACTCAACAGGTAGATGGTCAATATAAACAGCGGTGTTCCACAGGAATCAATGCTGAGACCAACACTTTTTCTGCTTTACATAAATAATTTGGCAACTATAGATATTTTTATTATTAGAAAATATACCACAATTGTGGACGATATAAAAATATATCAAAATATTCGTCGGTATCATCTAACTATGCTAACAGACAGACCGCTGCTTTCTAACTATACCTACTTCAACTCCTTTTGGTGATTATATTGTTTACAAGAGTACCAAGATGTGAAATCACCTACCAAATCCCGTGAGGAGTGTAAATGATGCCACTCATTTCAGGAAGGCATTATTGGCCTTTTAAGCAAAATACCCCATTAAACAACAAATCTTCAATAAGATATTACTTCTCACTATATCGATAAAAATCACAGACCAGTACATGAAGAATTATATTGAATAAATGAAAAAACGATTCAAAAAATAAAAAATATTTTCAAGAAGTAAACGAACAATCATTACAAAAAGCAATTAGTATCATTCATTAGAAAAATGAAATTTACCCAATGTATAATCTTGAATCTACAAAAGAAAAATTCATCAACATTATAAACACATAATATGCACAAAAATCAACAAAATACTTCCGAATAAAAAATAGTGAACGTAAAAGGAAAAATTTGATGACAAAATCATTGTTGAACCACATCAACCAAAAAATTCATTAATTTTCCTTATGAAAACAAAATCCAAATAATGATAACTTGAAAAATGACGGTTCAACGAAAAACAAAAAACTGGAAAGACAGTAAGGACTGCCAAAGACAATTATTATTATAAAAAATGTGTTGAAATAGAATAAAAGGCTAGTAAAAAACTGTTAATGAAATCTTAAATATCAAAACAGAAAGAATAATTGGAAATATTAAAAATTAAAAGAATCAGATATTTCAAAAGATGCTGCTGTTATAAAAAATTCATTAATTTTCCTTATGGAAACAAAATCCAAATAATGATAACTTGAAAAATGACAGTTCAACGAAAAAAAAACTGGAAAGAAAGTAAGGACTGCCAAAGACAATTATTATTATAAAAAATGTGTTGAAATAGAATAAAATGCAAAAGATGCTGCTGTTATATTTAGTAACTTCTTCGCGAATGTGTGGGAAAATTTGGCAAAGAAAATAGGATAAAACCCTAACTACAGAATAAAAAAATATATAAATAAAAATTCATTTTTTCTCACACCAACGAATACTACTGATATTGAAAGTGAAATAATTAATCTAAAAAACGAAAACGTTCCCGGGCTTGATGGAATCAAAGCTGAAATTCTGAAGATTATTGCAAAATGCATATGTGAACCTTTGACGGACATCATAAATAAATCCTTCGAATTAGATATATTTTCTTCTATTCTAAACTATTCTATTCATAACTGCAATTTTCAAATATGGCTATACTGAGATTGTTTGGCCTATTTCACTTCTTTCATAAATTAGCAAAGTCTTCAAGACTTATTATCCGCATATTTATCAATGTAGAATCCTCTGTCGACATCGCAGTAGATTTTGGAAAAAAATCTACCAATGATGCGTCGATCACTCCATACTAGAAAATATGAGTGTAAGTGGTTTAGCACACAACCTATCCGATAGCTACCTAACAAGAAGGTTAAATTCAAAAAAACATGTTAGTAAAGAGATTAACATTGAATGTGGTGTACCTCAAGGAACAGTATTGATGCCGGCGCTATTCGTAATATACTCGAATAACCTATTTGAACAGGAAACAATCGGCAAAATAATCAGCTCGCGCATGACATTTACAAAAATGAAGACGTACAATCTCAAATCGAGCATTGAAAAAGATGACTTATTGAAAAATAAATTGAAGTCTCAAATTTTGATGCTTTATTTTCGTATATTGAGATGGATTTTGAAATAAAACTGTGATGTTTATAATTTTTCAATGTGCTTGTGCTCTGTTCATAATTGTTGTTTTGTTTTTTATGTTCTATGTGTGTGAGAGAGAGAGAGAGGAATGTACTTATTGTCCAAGAATTCAACTTCTTATTGACAAAGCATGCTTAAGAATTAAATAATCAAAAAGCAATCACATGCTACCAGTTAAAAAATTAACATATATCGGATGTAAAATCAGTGGGTGTGTAACTAACATAAAAGTTGACAAAAAACAAATGAAATATAAAATAGTACGCTTAAAGATCAAAATCACATGGAAAATAAAATCATAGCAGAGTTTCACTGTAAAATTCCTCTAGATATAATTTTTAATAAAGGTTTTTTCATTATTTTTCTGTATTTGTAAAATTATTATACTTTCTTATTTCTAATTTCGGAGGGAACATGATTAAATATTTTTTGCTCTCATAGATCAGAGAATCTTTTGCCAAAGTGGATTTCGGAATAGGGAGATGCTTTTTATTTTCCGATGTTTGCCTTGTTACATGTTTCCTTTGGTTTTTAGGGTTTTGGGAATCAACTGTATTATGTTTTTTGTGTATCATACATACAGATTCTAGAATGAAAATGCAAGTGAGAGTTAGTAGAATTCTACTGCTGATGAATAATGGTCTAGATGGCATTCGAGCTATGCAAAGGTTTCTAACCGCTCTTTTTTGTGAGACAAACATCGATTGTAATAATTTTTGACTGCAAAATCCCCAAAAGGCAATTCCATGTCCTAAATGAGCCTCAATCATAGAGTGCTGAACCATCTTCGCTGTTGGTATACTCAGCTCATTTGAGACCACCCTGAGTTCGTAACATCCCGCTGCTAGTCTTTTTGTTAATGTTCTAATATGCTGCTCAAATTTCAATTTGTCGTCAATTAATATTTACAGGAATTTTGAATGATTTTTGTTTTCTAACGTATATCCGTTCAGGCTCAAATCATCACAAAAAGTGCTGAAAGTAAGTACATTTGTTTTCTTTGTATTAAAACGTAAGTAATTGGAATCGCACCATTTTTACCCATTTCAAGATCTCTAGTGATAGTATCTTTCAATTGCTGGGCGTTTTTTTCATGCCACATGATGGTGGTATCATCTGCAAAAATTGTAAAATTTCCTCTGATTGGAATGAAAGCCAGATTATTCAGACATAGATGAAGAAGAAGGATTGGACCCAGAACAGATCCTTGAGAGACACCCGAATAGATCTCTTTACTGTGTGATAGTTGTCCATTGATTTAACTATTTGTTTTCACTTAAATAGGAGGCAAACCAGTCATGACAAACACCTCTGAAACCATGATAGCAGTAGAGAGATTTTTCAAAAGGAGTGTATGATTTACGCATTCGAAAAGTCACAAAACACTGCTACTACAGTTTCCCGTTGTTGATGCTGATATAAGCATGCTCAAGAAAATGAAAGACTGCATCAGGTACTTTTTGAACTTTGAAGACAAAATTGAGTGTTTTTTCAATTGATTTCGAAAGTGCAGAGAGTAAAGAGATTGGTATGAAATTGCTTGGATCTTCTGAATCACCACCTTTGAATAATGTTTTGAGACAAGATTTATTGATAGCGATAGCTTTGACCAGTGAATCTAAAGCAGCATATGGAAGGTTTAGTAGACTTTTTACAGAAAATTCATCAATGCCACTAGAATGTTTGTTTTTTATGTCCCGTAGTATTTCTTTCAATTCTAATAAACTTGTATCCTCAAAGTGGAAATTGTTGGATATATCAATGTGGTTTAGATATTTCATGTTCTTCATACATTTATTCAGATGCATAAGACTTATACTCACTTTGTCAGTAAGATTAACTCTTTGAACAATACAGCATATCATAATTATTACCTTTTACTTTGGTTGTTATTTTTCTCTATCTTCATCTTACTCGCAGTAAATTAAAGTAACTTTTGAAACATTTTAATTTTCCTCTCGGATTTCGCTTTTGCAAAATGAACAATATAACGTCATACAGGAAAGTTTGTCATTACAAATTCATCTGGACGTGGTTATCTATGACTGCTATCGTGTATTGGTAAAAATGTCATAGGTGTTCGTATTTTTGCCGTATACCTACATAAAACAGAAACAGCGTCATGAATATGGATGTTGACTTATTTCTCCGCTGTTTTATTTTCTGTTTAGCATACTCTTTCGGCGAAAACGACTGTGAATGCGTAATTTTTTATGGAAACGGAAGACCAAGTCAGCAAAAGGGAGCAGCGGAGGTTCACAAGAGGGAATGATTGAAAAGTAGGAGAATATTAATTATATGGTAATTCATCGAGAAAATTGTTTCGAAGGGACAAGTGTTGTTCGTTATTTATTGAGAGAAGTGAATGCATCACATGCCGCTGAAAATTGAATATTCAGATAGTGACTTGACAAAACGGCAGGTTATTAGCTCGCCTGGTGCTCAATAGTATGTGAGACTTCATTAGATTAGATTATAGTTGTATTTGTTTTTCAGAGTTACAGCTTGATTTAAAAATGATTTAAGGTACATATAAATCACTTTAAAAAATTAGGATGGATTTAGTGGGGGGCAATATATGAAAATATAAAGAGAAAAGTTATTGGTTATAACCCTCAAATTGTTGTGCAACCGTAGACACGTATTTCGAGCTTAAACTCTCATCAGTACGGTAAAATCAAGTGCGAAGATGTAAAACACTTGGATGTAAAAGTAGAAACAATATAAAAATTATATTGGCCAGATTTCTAGATGCCTGAAAAGTAGAATTTCCTCACATAAAAGTGATTGTAGACTTCATCCTGAAAGATGTGTTCTTGCTGATCATGTAAACAAATTTGACCATCGAATTAATTTAAATTCAACAAAAATATTAGCTGAAGAGACACATATGACTAAGAGAACTTTTTTGGAAATGGCCTTCATATCTCAAGACGAAAACTGTATGAATAAAAGAACTGATATAAATCATTTGAGATTTATTCCTTCTTACTGTCGTTAGACCAGTGGAGATTCATTCATATTAAATATTAATTTGTTTTGTAACAGAACGTATCGTATGAACGGACATAATAATTTACCCAACCCCTAGTTAATCCTCTCAGGTCAAGAAACCGTCGAACACTTGTGTAGAAATAACGATATCCTAACAAAGATTCTCAGAAATACATTGGTTACGAAGGAACATCTTTAAAACGAGTGTATCATATTACTTTTAAGAGACTTGTAATAATATTTCCAAATGAGACATTTCAGAGTACCAGGAAACCTTTCAATATCCCAATAGTTTGCATATGTTATTTTTGTTGAGAGGCACAGATTTTCATGATACCCAGATAGGCCACCCAGAAAGCACTTTGCAGAGAGGGTAGATGATCGAACTATGAAATTGGACACAATTTCGAAAGTAGTCTTTCGTTTCATTCGTTCAAGTCAACATGTGGTTGCGCAGTTTTACTAGTTTACTTAAGTTATTGTAATTGTCATAATTCAACTCTGTTCAATTCAATCAGGATAATATCGTTAATTTTAAATATATATATATATACAGTCGATCTTCTCAACCTCTCTTGATAAAGTTGATTCTTCTAATCAACTCTTAGTATTTGTTGTATTTGAATAATTTCGAGTCATTTGCAGTTTATCTTGTTAAATTATTGGTAAATTATCTGGCCTCATTCACTTTTTCCGGTTTAAATTATATTATCAGTTAAAATCAGAAGTTGCTTCATCAAATAATTTGAGAAATGTCCCAAACACCTTTTGTTGTTATTTTTTTATTGTTTTGTTTAATAGATATAAGTGTTTTGAATATTGGTTTTTATTCTCAAAAGTTATCCAGTTTACAAAAATCCTTTTGATTTGAGAGAAAATTATTTTACTTAGAGTTGAACAGAGTAAGTAAATTTGAGTGCTAAAGTGAGTTTCGCAACGAGTTCTCAATCCAGATCGAGTATAGAACGTCGAGATCATCTGATGAAAAAGTAAGGTGAGTTAAAATCTTAAATGCTGTGAGGTATGATTCCTGGTTCCTAGAAAATTAGAGCCCAACGTTCCCAATTATTATTATGTTTTAACGACTCCGCTCGGTCGAATCAGTTGTGATAATGCTCTATTTAATTATAAAGACAGCATTTGTTACAGTTTATTTATGCTGTATTCATTTATTGATTAACATTCATCAACTTGACAACATCGTATGGTAAAGTATCTTATAGTTTTGGGTATAACATCTTAATTGTCATCATTCGGCTGCTCAACTTTCCAAGTAAGTACTCTTTGACATTGACATATTAAAAGTTGCTGTAGCGCCCCCTCTTATTTTTGTGACCATTCTGTTACCATTGTTTATATCATTGTTTAAATAGAACATAGTTAGTCAATGCCTGTGGAAAAGGTATTGGACACAAACGCGAGTGTCATCTAGCGTGATTAGTTACAAACATGAATATTTGACGTCATTTTAATGCAGGTTTCTTCAAAAAACCCTGATTTTAATGCTTTTCCATTGTTTCAATCAAGTTACGACATGACTTGGAGGCCAGATCACTGAAGTTACGACATGCCTTGGATGCGAGCTCACTATCGCCATCTACATGTCGCATCAATTTTGATCCAATTATAATCCCATAAGGTTGACTATCTTCTATATAAACAATGTTTATATAGAAGATAGTTAGTCAACCTTATGGGATTATAATTGGATCAAAATGGATGCGACATGTAGATGGCGACAGTGAGCTCGCATCCAAGTCATGTCGTAACTTGATTAAAACAATGGAAAAGCATTAAAATCAGGGTTTTTTGATGTTTGTAACTAATCACGCTAGATGACACTCGCCTTTGTGTCCAATACCTTTTCCAAAGACATTGACTAACTATGTTCTATTTAAACAATGCTGTTACTATTCAATGATACAGGGTGGCCCATCGAAAACGTACCGCAAGGCATTACAGTCTGGGAAAGAACTTTTCTATAAAATCCGAAAACAGGTCAAGTTTGTTTGTCAGGGGGACACATTTTGACTAACAAGTATAGTAAAACCTTCAACCCCCTAAGTAGGGGTGACACCCCAACATTTTTTTCAAATGGGAAAGTTCTTTCCCAGCCTGTAATGCCTTGCGGTACGTTTTCGATGGGTATAATTGTTATAAACGAACCCATAGTGCCAACCGACGAAAAGCTGCCATCTGCATCGATCCTTTTTAGAAAATAGGCTTGCAACATTACAAGAATTTTACATGTGTCGAATTTTAACGTTACACAATTTGTCATAGTTATATTCAGCTTGCAAACTACTGCAGACACACCAACCACCCTGTATTCGAACACGACGGCGTTATGTTGAACATTAAATAATAGATCTCCCATCTTGCTCCTACAGCTCCACATTTGGCCTATCATTCTTAGTCGAAATGTTATATTTCAACGTCTGCAAGTTCTAAGATTGCTTTCGCATACGAGAATGATATATTTCTCGTATATACCCTAATACGAGAAATAATACGGAACAAAGTGGCCCATTCTCGCATTTTCGGGGCTGGAGTAACAGCAAATTACATTTGGAATATCGGACGACCTAAAAGCACATAAAGCGCCGACTGTTCAAGAAAATCAGATCATGTATGGGAGAAGTGGTGACAAAGTTGTCCTAGATGTAAAATATTCATATCGAAGAATATGGTTCCCAGTACTAAGTGATGTATGTTATAAAGTGGAAAATTTGGCGGTTATTTTGTATTATCAAGTCTTGTTATCTCTCAAATAGCTGTGGGAGTATTGAAATAAATTTTAATTCACTCAGCAGCCATTTAACAAAGATTTCTATTGGAAATAGACTAACAAATGTTATAACAAAATTTGGGTTGATATCTGAAAAACATATGATGGCAAGTACCTGTCAGAAAACAACTACTCCCCTGGCTAAGACCATCAAAGCATCAAAGGACGCAGTTGCAAGTGCCCTCTATGACCAACTAGCAGAATTATGTTTTGATTTGGACAGGGTGACCACCTGCAGACTAGTTTCGAGGTTGTTGCCTCTCATCAGTGCAAGGGTAGGTCAACACAGACAGCACTGAAGCCATCTCTTCCTCGTCCAAATCATTACACAATCCACTGGTTTGGTCAACTCTGGTTCACGCGGAGAAGCAGTTTCTAGGCCGCTCCACCTAGCGAGCAGAATGAGAACACTCCGAATCTCCGGGTTGAGAGGTTTAATCGTAGAAAACAATTCTTTGGGAGATCGTTTACTAACGAACAGTCGTTGCCGACCGATGATGAACCCTTTACTCCCATATACACCTACTACGTAGGCTTATTATTATGGCAAGTACCTGATAGAAAACAACTACTCCCCTGGCTGAGACCACGACGGGTATTGAATTAAATCTAACAGCTACTTGTGCAACGTTCCTCAAAACATCAGAGGACGCAATTGCAAGTGCCCTCTGTGACCAACCAGCAGAATTATGTTTTGATTTGGACGGGGTGACCACCTGCAGACTAGTTTCGAGGTTGTTGCCTCTCATCAGTGCAAGGGTAGGTCAACACAGACAGCACTGAAGCCATCTCTACCTCGTCCAAATCATTACACAATCCACTGGTTTGGTCAACTCTGGTTCACGCGGAGAAGCAGTTTCTAGGCCGCTTCACCTAGCGAGCAGAATGAGAACACTCCGAATCTCCGGGTTGAGAGGTTTAATCGTAGAAAACAATTCTTTGGGAGATCGTTTACTAACGAACAGTCGTTGCCGACCGATGATGAACCCTTTACTCCCATATACACCTACTACGTAGGCTTATTATTATGGCAAGTACCTGATAGAAAACAACTACTCCCCTGGCTGAGACCACGACGGGTATTGAATTAAATCTAACAGCTACTTGTGCAACGTTCCTCAAAACATCAGAGGACGCAATTGCAAGTGCCCTCTGTGACCAACCAGCAGAATTATGTTTTGATTTGGACGGGGTGACCACCTGCAGACTAGTTTCGAGGTTGTTGCCTCTCATCAGTGCAAGGGTAGGTCAACACAGACAGCACTGAAGCCATCTCTACCTCGTCCAAATCATTACACAATCCACTGGTTTGGTCAACTCTGGTTCACGCGGAGAAGCAGTTTCTAGGCCGCTTCACCTAGCGAGCAGAATGAGAACACTCCGAATCTCCGGGTTGAGAGGTTTAATCGAAGAAAACAATTCTTTGGGAGATCGTTTACTAACGAACAGTCGTTGCCGACCGATGATGAACCCTTTACTCCCATATACACCTACTACGTAGGCAAGTACCTGACAGAAAACAACTACTCCCCTGGCTAAGACCACAACGGGTATTCAATTAAATCTAACAGATACTTGTGGAACGTTCCTCAAATACATATGTTATCAGAATAGGGGAACCCTTCTTTGTGTTTGTTTATTGATCCGAGTTTATTCCACTCAGTGAACTAAGAATAAGATTCTGCTAGAAACCCTTAATAGGATATGTATTCATGGTAATTTACTGGATTTATTCGAAAGCTTCCTTGTATTTCAACTGTCTATAAGTGACCATTTCAATTGTTGAAATATTTTCTTAAAATTAAGAAAAAATCCTCTCTGAATCATGATTTTCTCAATATTTTCAATTTCTTCATTATTTTTATAACAAAAAGTAGTAATTAAATTATTCATAATAAAATATTGGATAGAGTGAGAGAGACGTATTAGTTTTTCTCAATTTTAAGCGTTTTGACGATCAATAAACCAACAAGTTACATATACCATTTGAAAGTAGACATTTCATCAATTGAAATGATCACTTATAGGCATTCGAATTACAAAAAAACACCAAAACAATTGTTTGTGGAAGAAAAGGGTCTTTTTTCGAAAAATGTACTTAACACGAAAAATAAAAAAAATAAATTGTAAAATTTGTTTTTACGAAACTCCCAGGTTTTCGGAGAAAACCCCTCAAAGGCAGAGCTTGTGCGAGCAAGGGAGATCCGGGATCTACAGTTTAAATAAAAGTGGAATCCGAACCACTTCAGCTCAGTGACACACGACCGGGGATCGAACCCGGACCGTCTGGGTGGAAGCCATACGCTCTAACACCTCGACCACTTCATTCAAGGAACCTCTAACTGAGATGAACAAAAATTGAAAGTTACTTCCGGTTTGACCGGAAGTAACTATAACTTTTTTATTTGAAATAGCATCCTGTATATTTTTTGCAACTTTTGATTTTTACTCAAAATCACCTTTCCAACGATGTATCACACTTTGTATTTCACATTTGATTTGATGGAGAAAACGTCAATTGAAATTTCAAATTGAAAGAATTGCAGTAGGCTACGATATTTTGTGTAATCTTCATTTTTGAAGCATAATATTCGGCGGTCAGATATTTTTCACTATTTTTACGGATTTTTTCGATTTTAATTTCGCGAGCTTTCCAACTTTTTTCGAGAAAATATGAATCAACGTCTAGTGAAATTAGTTGTGTAAGAAAATATAAAACAAGATGGTTCTATGCCCCTACCCATACCAAAATTCTCCATAATAAGAAAGCTCCATCATATACAAGAGTAGAAAAATATACCGGGTGATTCTCCAAGGTGGCTCACCCCTATAACTTTTTTATTATTGAAGATAGAAAAACGAAATTTGGGGGTTGTGTATTATAGTTCAATTTACATTTTTTGACATATTAACTTGCTTTATCGTACTTCCGGTTCGACCGGAAATGAGCATAACTTTCGATTTTTAAATGGGACATCCTATATATTTTTACTTATTTCGATCGAGAATGACATTCTAAATCCAACAACACCTCACTTGTCAATATTTGACAAATGAAGTAATTTTTATTTCAATTTTTATTTTTCGATCTAGAATGCCATGGATCGTGTGAATCGCCTCATTCTTGATCAAGTAACATGGGAAAAGTACGACTTTGAGGCTTTTGAATTCACAGTCGCTGTAAGAATTATTCAAAAGTCTCAAATATGAATTTTTCCAGTTAACGTGAATTTTTCAAATGGAAAGGGGGTGGCTCGTCGGCTTTTTGTGAAAGATCATTTTCTTACGAATAATTTGATACCCCACACTTTCACTTTATTTTCACTATAATCTGTGAACGATTGCAAGAAGCGATCATACCCAATAACAAATAATACGTATTCGGTATACTTATGCACTAAGTCCTGTTATTCTAGTTATTCGTGACAAACAATTGAATTCACAGTCGTTTTAAGAATTGTTTAAAAGACGCAAATATCACCATTAGTCCATTAAGTTTCTAAATTTTCAAAATGACCCCCTCCTTGATCACGGCAAAGTTCAACTTTATCAATTGTTGCGCGCACCACATTGTTTAGCTGTTCCGCAGTAACGTTCTGGAATGCCACCCTTACTTTATACTCCAGTTCTTCACGAGTAGCTGATGTTGTATTATAAACCTGATTTTTAATTGTTCCCCAGAGAAAAAAATCTAGTGGAGTGAGATCTGGTGATCTAGAATATGAAAAAGAAATAATACATTATAAAAAAATATGACATCTCAAGAATGTACCTCGCAGGCCACTGAATAGGTCCATTGGTGCCAATCCACTTTTCTGGGAAGGTGTCATTCAGATGTTCTCTTACGATTTGGGAATTGTGAGGTGGCGCTCCATCTTGTTGAAAATAGATATCAACTTGGGTAGCTAGTGGCAAATCTTCAATGAAATCATTTATTTGATTTCTAAGGAACTGCAGATATTTTTCCCCAGTAAGTTGTCCGTCGAAAATTATTGGGCCTAAAAGTTTTCCTCCGATAATACCCATCCAGCAATTGAAACCAAATCGCTCTTGAAAATTTCCTTCTTGCATGAGATGTAAATTTGTTTGTGACCAGTACCTTTTATTATTCCGATTAAACAGACCCAAGTTGGTGAATCGAGTTTCATCTGAATAAATAATTTTAAATGGAAAACGTACATCTTCTCTGTATTTAGTCAAAAACCAGTTGCAATAAGTTAATCTTCGGTTGTGATCGTTATCGTAAAGATGTTGGTGTAGTTGGTACTTGAATGATCGATAATTATATTTGTGGAGAATTCTCCAAACGGACGAATAACTTATATCACACTCAGAAACAATTTGGCGAATTGACGCCGTACAATTCACTTCAACATAGGCCAACACGTCTACTTCTTTTTCTTCACTGACGATGAATTTATTGGCATTTTCTTCTGGTTCATTTCGCATTTTCTTTTCCAGTTTTGGAAAATAGTGCCGAGTGGGATGGCGACGATTAGGGAATCTCTGAGCATAAATTCGAGCTGCATCAGATGCATTCTTTTTTGCTTCTCCGTAAATTAGCAACATGTCAATTTTCTCGTTTCTAGTATAATTTTCCATATCAAATTATGAACTATGCAACAAAAGAATTTTTGAAAGTGACAGCATATTCATTGGCCTATTTGTTTACGTATAGTCCTAGCAACAGCTTCAATTGTTTGTCACGAATAACTAGAATAACAGGACTCAGTGCATACCGAATACGTATTATTTGTAATTGGGTATGGTCGCTTCTTGCAATCGCTCACAGAAATAGTGAAAATAAAGTGAAAGTGTGTGGTATCAAATTATTCGTAAGAAAATGATCTTTCACAAAAAGCCGACGAGCCACCCCCTTTCCATTTGAAAAATTCACGTTAACTGGAAAAATTCATATTTGAGACTTTTGAATAATTCTTTCAACGACTGTGAAGTCAAAAGCCTCAAAGTCGTATTTTTCCCATGTTACTTGATCAAGAATGAAGCGATTTACACGATCCATGGCATTCTAGATCAAAAAATGAAAATTGAAATAAAAATTACTTCATTTGTCAAATATTGACAAGTGAGGTGTTGTTGGATTTAGAATGTCATTCTCGATCGAAATAAGTAAAAATATATAGGATGTCCCATTTAAAAATCGAAAGTTATGCTCATTTCCGGTCGAACCGGAAGTACGATAAAGCAAGTTAATATGTCAAAAAATGTAAATTGAACTATAATACACAACCCCCAAATTTCGTTTTTCTATCTTCAATAATAAAAAAGTTATAGGGGTGAGCCACCTTGGAGAATCACCCGGTATAGTCATCTGACAACTAGTCTAAGAAACATCACTCCACTGAAAAGCTTCCGAAAAAACACAAAGAAAATATTATTAAAGAAAGCTCATTAAAACGTGCAAGAATATAACGACGATAAATCTATGTTTAAGTTTGAAACTGTTTTCTTTTACTCTTTTTCTCCAAATGACATTGAAATCGTCTTTTTCGTGACACTTGACAGGCTTGAATGTTGTACTTTTACTGCCTAGGCAGAAAAAGTTCACTTTTTGTGCCTAGGCAGAAGAAGTACAACTTTTGAGACTGTCAAAGTCACTAAAAATCCGCTTTTACAGTCATTTGAAGAAAAAGTCGATTTTGCGTGGAATTGAAAAAAAATTTCACACGGCAGAAAAGCCTCGGCCTCGGCTATGAAACGCCAGCAGTGGCATTGAATCTTGTGCTTTTATGCTTAGTAAAAGAATTAACTATTTTTTGAAAATATTTTTTACCAACTGTTTCCAACTTTTATTTGATTGACTTGTGCACCTTTATTATTTATTTGATTTTAAATTGCTTTAAATTTTGTAACTAGTGATAAGCTTTTATATACATTTTATAGTGTGACTATTACAAATTTATTGTAAAATGTTTGTGATTGTTTACTATAATATTTTTTTTGTATTCACAAAGGACTCCGCAAACTCCTTATGGAATTTGGGTCACGGTGGATTTTTTGAATTTTTGGTATGATTTAGTCCATGTAATTCTCAACCAATGTTACCATGGCGCCAACCCAAATAAATGAACAGTTTTTCTGCTAGGGGCGTTGAAATCACCCCTTGCGCAGATTAGACTATTTATTTTTGAACCTGGTAACAATATTTTCACTTGTTTCATGTAATGTTGCACAATATTGTGCTGTTTTATAAAAAAAAATCTTACCCCCTACCTTTTTTCCCCCAAATCCTATTATGAAACGCAAAAAAAATATTTCTCGAGTGCATTCAAATGTTTCGTCGAATGTTCAAATATGCCTAAATAAGGGAAATAACAGTGTTGAATATAAGCGAAATGCGGATGTAATTAATAGCGGTTGAAGTTGAAATAGCACTCACCAAATCCTTCCAGAGACGAATTAATGAGTAGGTAACTTCTTCAACTCTTGTGCAGACTGTATTGCGGTTTATAAAGCGGCTGGCGATCGACTCGTTTTCTGAACGTCACACTGACATTCGGTTCCAATTTTTGACGCCGATCTGTCACTTTGTTTTTATGCGTAAACAGAATACGGCGATTTCACGTTATCAGCATGCTCCATAAAATGTGCGTACTTCAACTCAAAATACGCGTGAAATAGATATAATTTTGACATTAGAATTAGCGCCTAAATAAGTTTCCTCTTTGCTGACGGATAAAACACCTATATTATGCTTTTACTATCTAACTTATATTTAAATCAGTGGAGTAGACTGAACATTCTCCCCCCACTAAAAATTATATTATAATTTTTAATCAGAACTATGAGCATTTGGTAATGGGCACAATTTCACCAATGCTCTTTTGATAGTACATTGTTTGGTACGGACATCTGCAACACGTACTATACCATCCTTACCATAATAAAGTTTTTCTATTCGACCAAGAGGCCATTTCAGTGGTGACGTTGCCTCATTCTTCACTAGGACCATTGTTCCTTCTGATACAGGACGTGAGGCATCAAGCCATTTGCCTCTCTGTTGAAGAGTATGCAAATACTCACTACTCCATCTTTTCCAAAAATGTTGATGGAGCCGTTGTATCAATTGCCATCGATTAAGCTTATTGAGTTTTAAATGTGTTAAGTCAGGATCAGGAATTGAACTGAGTGGCTAAAGCGTCAGAAAATGTCCTGGCGTTAACACCGAAAAATCGTTTGGATCCGAACTAAGTGGATACAAAGGACGAGAATTCAATAATGATTCAATTTGCGTTAAAAGAGTATAGAACTCCTCATATGTCATAATTTGTTCACCCACAATGCGATACAAATGAGTCTTAACAGCCTTCACTCCTGCCTCGGCTAGACCTGCAAAATGGGGTGATCCACCAGGATTGAATTTAAAGTTAATTGATTGACTTTCTGCTGCTTGTTTCACCATTTCTAGAATTTGTCGGTTTGCTCCGATAAAATTTGTTCCGCAATCTGATGTTATGGTAGAACAGCGCCCCCTACGAGCGATAAATCTTCGGAGCGCAGCAATGAAAGCTTCACTGGTTAAATCGGATGCTAATTCAAGGTGAATACACTTTGTTGCGAAACACACAAACAGACAGATATATCCCTTGTTTGTTTTAGCACGTCGTAATTTACCCATAGTTATAGAAAAGGGGCCTGCGTAATCTAGACCAACGCAAGAAAATGCTTTGAGTTGCGAAACTCTTAAACTTGGAAGATCAGCCATTGGAGGTTGATAAGATTTAGGGGACAAACGCCAACAGTTTTTGCAATTTGAAATTATTTTATTAATAGCTCGTTTGGGGGACATGATCCAAAACTGTTCATTTATTAAAAACAGTAGGGTTTGTCTACCTGGATGATAATATATTTTATGAAAATTGGAAATGATCAATTCAGTCAGTCGAGAATTTCTAGGTAATAGGGCAGGAAATTTCTTATTGTACGATAAGGAGGAATTTCGAATACGTCCACCCACTCGCAAAACATCACTTTCATCTAGGAAAGAATTGAGTTTTCTTAAAGGTTTTGATGCGTTTCCTCCATTTTTCAAGTTTTCAATATCGATAGGGAAGTGTGAAATCTGAGTGCATTTCACAGCTAAAATCATTGCATTCTGAAGCTCTGAGAGCGACAAGTTACCGCTTCTTCTGTTCTCAGGATTACGGCAGTTATACGAAAACCGAAGAATGAGTGCCAAAATTCTTTTAATTTTCGACAAGGAGGAATATTTATTCAGAACGTCATGGATAATATTTTCTACCGGAAAAGTGGAAAGCGTTAAATTAATTTCTTCTGAGAGTGCGTCAGGTGATGAACCTTCTTCCGTTTTAAATGAAGTTGGCCAAAGCTCTTTCTTAAGTTGCAACCACGGAGGTCCCGAAAACCACATCACATCTCTGATTAATTCTGAAGGGAGTAAGCCACGTGATGCGCAATCAGCTGGATTGTCTTTGGACGATACGTGTCGCCATAGAGAAGGAGGAATTCTTTTTTGAATGAATGTTACGCGATTACTAACGAAAGTTTTCCATCTGTGTGGCGAAGACTGAATCCAACTTAATGTTATTGTACTGTCTGTGTAAGCGTATGTTTGAAGGAACTTTATTTTATCTTTGAATGATTTCATAACAGTTGAAAGCAACTTTGCAAGAAGAACTGCAGCACATAGTTCAAGGCGGGCGACAGATATTGTTTTCATTGGTGCAACCTTAGATTTGCCACAAACGAAATAGGTTTTGAATGAATCTTCACTTTGCTGAACTCTGAAATATATCACGCAAGAGTAAGCCCTTTTCGAGGCATCACAAAATGCATGTACTTGACCCTGTAAATCGTTCAGTAACATGTGGCGAGGAATTTGTAAAGTTGTTAATAAAGAAAATTCTGTTCTGAACTGCCATTTGTTGATTATTTCCTTAGGTGGAACCTCATCCCACTGAATTCCGAGACTCCATAGGTGCTGCATAAGTAGTTTAGCGAATAAAGTGACTGGAGTTAAAAAACCCAATGGATCAAAAACGCGGGCAATATCAGATAATATTTGACGTTTTGTGCAGCTACTAACTGATAAATCAATATTATAAGTGAATATATCTGAACATGGCTCCCACTGTAAGCCCAAAATTTTAAGAACTGATGATACTTCTTTATCAAAAGAAATTAATTTGTCATAGAGGTAAGATTCTGGTAGATCAGCTAGAAATGCTTGATTATTGCTCGTCCATTTGCGTAGTTCGAAATTTCCTCTTTTACAAATTTCAATTAATTGATCTCGAATTAATTTTGCATCGTCTAATGACGAGCACCCTGTACATATATCATCAATATATACACTGTTTTCTAAGACACTAGCTGCCAATGGAAAATATTCTCTCTCATCGTGAGCTAATTGAAGGATTGTTTTATTGGCTAAAAATGGACTACTAGAAAGACCGAAAGTTACAGTTTTTAAGCGATAGTCTTTTACACTCTCACTACTGGAGAATCTCCATAATATTCGCTGATAGTCTTGGTGTTTAGGATGAACTAAAATTTGCAAGAACATCTTCTTTATATCTGCCGTAAAAACTATAGGGTAAATTCGAAAATCCAATAAAACCAAGAAAATATCTTTTTGTAATTTTTCACCCACTAACAGGGTTTCATTCAGTGAAATACCCTGTGTGGATTTTGCGGAAGCGTCGAAAACAACGCGCAGTTTAGTTGTTGTACTGTTTTTTAATACACAGTGGTGTGGAAGATAAAAGCAGTGTTCTGTGTCATAACAATTATTATCTACCTCTTCCATGTACCCACAGTCTAAATATTCTTATGGAAAGTCAGAATATAATTTATGTAATTCCGGTGAACGCAAAAGGCGTCTTTCAATAGAATAAAAGCGGCGTAAAGCGAGCGGACGAGTATCGTTGATATTGAAAATTGGTTCTGAATTTTTGAATGGAAGATTGACAACATAACGACCAGTTTCATTTCTAGAATGTGTACTGGAATATATTTCATCACACAAAGCATCTTCAGGCGATATTGCCTTTATTTTTGGGATTTCTTCAAGTTCCCAGAATCGTTTTAGAAAATTGTCTATAGCGAAAGTGTCAGTTTGAACAGTACTGAAAAATGCGGAACTATTCGAAAATGCTTCTGGTTTATTGAACGCTACCTTCCCCATAAGTATATATCCGAAAATTGTGTTTATGGCTACAGGTTCATCATCATTTCCTACAATACGCCCCTGTTCTAAGATATGGGGAAAAACTTCAGCGCCAAGAAGCATATCAATAGATGTTGATTTGTGGAAATTTTCATCGGCTAGTTTGAGATTTCTGATGTGTGACCAATTTGAAACATCAAGGGATGAACTTGGCATGTTAGCGCATAACTTAGGAAGAATAATGGCATCAACTGTTAGTTCTGGATTATTCTTGCCAACAGGTTTTAATGTGCAGGTTACTCCGCCACTAGAAGTTATTTCATTCATTGACCCCAAACCTTGGATAGACATGGAAAAATTGAAGCGAGTTAAACCTAGTTTATGGTAACACTTTTGTGAAATATAACTGGTCTGCGAACCACTGTCAAGTAAAACTCTAACCTTTTGATAGTTATTGCGTGCATCTAATACTTCAATAATGGCCGTTGATAATAAAACATTGCTGGAAGATGATACGATACCGACAAAGGTATTTTGATCTTGAGCAGTGGAAGGACCCTGT
The DNA here is from genome assembly GCA_944452925.2 of Chrysolina oricalcia. Classification (NCBI taxonomy): domain Eukaryota; kingdom Metazoa; phylum Arthropoda; class Insecta; order Coleoptera; family Chrysomelidae; genus Chrysolina; species Chrysolina oricalcia. Next base: position 1,848,113 of record OX101810.2, read on the forward strand.
AAACTTTCTTGGGGTTTTGAGGTTATAGTGTGAAGTGAGTCATTATTGGACGTCCAAACTTTATTAACATGTATAGTCGAATGATGCAAACCTCCACAAAAACGGCAAGTTGACGTCGATTGACAATTTTTTGTTGAATGCTGAGAACTCAAGCAATTATAACATAATTGTTTTTGCTTGACAAAATTTAATCTTTCTTGAGGCTGTTTATTGAAGTATTCGGAACATCGGTATATTGAATGATTCCGTTTACAAAACATACAAGATGGATTTGGACTCGAAATCTTATTTGAATTGGTATTTGACAAATATGATGAAGTTTGTTTGGGTTTTGTTATCGAAGCATTTTGAAAATATTAATTTTTTCCTGAAAGTAATGTATTTTGCGGCATCGAAAATTCAACTGCATCCAATGCGTTGCATCGATCTAGTACGAATTTTTTCAAAGATTCAAATGTTGGTGTAGCATCATTAGCGATAGGGTTTTCTAATTCGAATCGAGTAACGGTTTCTTGATCGAGATGCTTCGAAAATAAGTAATATAAGAGAAAATCCCACTCTGTTACCGGAAATTTCATATTTTGCAAGGCAGCTAAGTTTTCCGTAAAGGTATCTAAAAGTAATCGAAGTGATCGCGTATTTTTTGAATTAGTGACAATCGGTGCATGATCGATTTCTTGTAGATGTGCAAAAGCGATTAATCTTTTATTGTCGTAGCGCTGTAACAGCGCATCGTAAGCGATGTCATAGTTGGCACTAGACATGGGAGTTGTTTGAACCAACGTGAGTGGTGGTCCACGTAGGGATGAAATAAGGTAATTGAATTTTTCAATATTTGTTAGGTTTGCGTTATCATGAATAAGGCTCTGAAACATATCCAAAAACGGTTTGAAAGATTTTATATCTCCCGAAAATTTAGGGATTTCAATTTTGGGTAATTTTACGTTACTACCAGAATAATTTGCTGATGAACTGGCCACAGTTGGATCAGATTTGATATCGAATAGCGTGTAATTGATTGCTTCGATATATGAACAATCGTATTCAAAGTTTTTGCGTACAATTTCATCATCGGTTAAATCCTCATCAGTAACTGAAGCTAAAGATACTAAACTGACATAATTTTTTTTGAAATCATCGCAACACTGTTGAAGGCCTTGATAGCGCATTTTGAATATTATACGTTCTGATTCTTCAGTTTTTGCTCTGTCAGCAAGTTCTTTGATTTCTTTTATTTGACTAACGCTTATTTGACGAAGAGCCCTATACTGTTTTAACTTATTTGCGTTTGACATTATGAATAAACAATGAGCAGATCAAGAAATTTTTAGATTTAATCGAATCAGTTGGACACTGTCTGAAGGCTTGATAGGCTTCAGCAAAAACACCTTCAATATACTTTATCGAATGGCCTTATTCAAATTTTTCATGAAAAGATTTATTATTTCATAGAAAATTGAACGTATGGTATATCAAATAATGATTTCTCGTGAAAAAATCACCACTTGAGGAAACTTATTTAGTTTGGTGGAAAAAACGCGACTGGAATAATCCTTGGCTCGAATAGGACCAAATGTTGAATATAAGCGAAATGCGGATGTAATTAATAGCGGTTGAAGTTGAAATAGCACTCACCAAATCCTTCCAGAGACGAATTAATGAGTAGGTAACTTCTTCAACTCTTGTGCAGACTGTATTGCGGTTTATAAAGCGGCTGGCGATCGACTCGTTTTCTGAACGTCACACTGACATTCGGTTCCAATTTTTGACGCCGATCTGTCACTTTGTTTTTATGCGTAAACAGAATACGGCGATTTCACGTTATCAGCATGCTCCATAAAATGTGCGTACTTCAACTCAAAATACGCGTGAAATAGATATAATTTTGACATTAGAATTAGCGCCTAAATAAGTTTCCTCTTTGCTGACGGATAAAACACCTATATTATGCTTTTACTATCTAACTTATATTTAAATCAGTGGAGTAGACTGAACAAACAGTTTTTTATTATTATCCCCCCACCCCCAAATGACACAAAACGAAAAAATTTCAGTGGATTTTTCTGAATTTTTTATATGATGCAGTTCAAGTTATTTTGAATAGAAATAAATCGGGTGACAAACCCCAAAAATTAATAGTTTTGATGCTAGGGAGCGTCGAAATCATACCTTGCTCAGAATAGACTATTCTTTATTATAGGCGTAAACAATATCTCTACGTATTTTTGTTTTATTTTATGCCGAACAATTGTGTGAATTTTTATAAATTGAAAATCTAAAACCTTCCCCTTACCCCCAACCCCTCTTTCAAAACACGAAAAAAATTAATTCAATCACCACCTCAAATTCAAGATATTCGCCCAATTGATTTATATTTAAAAACCATGAACTACGCCCTACTAAGAAATCAGCGTTCTCTACCAATATTTTCCTGAAGGGAGGGAAAGGTGGAATTAAACAACTGTACGATTTCCTCAATTTCAGCTGATTAAAACATTTATTTTGATAAAGCATTTACAAGTAGTCGGAAATTAATTTTTTTCATGTTTTAAAATAGGGGTAGGGGGTAAGGAGGAGGTTTTAGATTTTCAATTTATAAAAAATTGCACAATTGATCAGCATAGTCTAAACTAAAATACGTAGAGCTATTATTTCCGACTATAATAATGAATAGTCTATTCTGAGCAAGATATGATTTCAACGCCCCTTAGCATAAAAACAATAAATTTTTGGGGTTTGTCACCCAATTTAGTTCTATTCAAAATAACTTGAAATGCATCATATCAAAAATTTAGAAAAATCCACCGAAATTTTTTCGTTTTGTGTCATTTGGGGGGTGGGGAGATAATCATAAAATATTGTTATTTTCCTTATTTAGGCATATTTGAACATTTGACGATACATTTGAAGGCACTCAAGAAATACTTTTTTGCATTTCATAATAGGAGTTGGGGGAAAAAGGGAGGGGGTAAGCATTTTTTTATAAAACAGCTCAATATTGTGCAACATTACCAACAATGAAACAAGTGAAAATATTGTTACCGGGTTCAAAAATAAATAGTCATCTTTTGAACTGCGAAAAAATCATGCTTATTCTACACCAAGAAAGACATAGTTCTACAAATTTTCATCTAAATGAAATCATTTGTACGCTAGAAAAAAATTAAATGCGTAAAAGTATTATGAGCTGCTGCTGATGCTGAGCTGCTGCCTCTCATGACACATGTAATCTATGTAATCCATCCATGTAATCCAAGGATGGCTTCCATTGCTGCCGTTGGCGTAGAGCGAATGCTTCCAGTAATCGCCAGGCACACTTGTCTCTGTAGTTCCGTTAAGTTAAGCAATGTCTATTTTTTTATGACCCTTGCTCCACCAGACTATAGAGCCATACGTTATCATTGGACGTATGACGGTCACGTACAACCAATGGGGCATGTCACCAAAACACATTACGTGTTTTGGTGACATGCCCCATGTTTTGCCACATAGTCTGCGGCATGTCCATAATGATAGGCTAGCCTTCTGGATAGTATTTTCCAAGTGCGAGTTCCAAGTTTTTTATCCAGGGTTATTCCCAGATATTTTGCTTCACTCGCAAAAGGAATTATTACACCATTTCATGAATTCATCTGATATTAAAACTACGATGTATGCCGATGATGCAACATTGAGCAGAGCATTGGACGAACTTGAAACTCCTCAACATATTTTAAATAATGTCCTAGACAAAGCACGACATTGGTTTGCATCAAATGAACTGATTTTAAATGAACAAAAAACAGAAGTACTTACTTTTGAAACAAGAAACTCAAACCAAGATGAAAAAACAGCAGTTAAATTTTTAGGGGTTTATATTGACACAAATTTATCATGGGTAGAACATATAAATAACATATGTACTAGGCTGAGTAGGTCAACATACGCAATTAGAATAATTAAAAGGTCTGTCAACCAGAACGCAGCTCTTACTACATACCATTATCTATTTCACTCAGTTCTAAGATATGGAATATTATCCTGGGGCAGTGCATCAAAATGTCATCTTGAAAAAGTGTTCATTCTGCAGAAATCTGCTGTAAGAAGTATAACTTCTGCCAGGATTGATGAAACATGCCGTCCAATATTTAAAAATCTTAAAATAATGACACTGTATTCAGTTATTGTTTATGAAAACCTACTACATATTCGATTAAATATAAATAATCATACCTCTCGTACAGACATTCACCAATATGATACTAGAAATAAATCAGACCTTGTTACGAAAGCAAATAGACTGAAAAGGACAGACAATATCGGCCTTAAGCTATACAATACTCTGCCACTAAATTTTCGCAATCTGTCAACTAAAAGATTTAAGTACTTTCTGAAGCTTTTCTTAACTGAAAATCCTCTGTATGACATTCATGAATTTTATGGAATCGTCCAAATGGATAGAGATGCCTTCAAAGTGGCCACCTAAATAATATGTTTCCAGTTGATTTCAATATGTATATGTATGTGTGTGTGTATATATGTGTATATATATGTATGTATATATATATATATATATGTATATATATATATATATATTTGTGTGTGTGTATATATATTTCTATTTCAATCTAAATCTTGTGAATTTACCACATATGTTATTGTACTGAACATCTTGATGTGTATGTATTCGTATTTTATTATTTTAATATTATAATTACCATCCTATTCTTAAATTCCAACATATTGTAACCTAATTTCAGATGTGTTCATTTGTTTTAATGTGTATGTATTCGTATTTTATTTTTTTTTAATTTATGACTACCACTCGATTGTGAAATTTTAAGATGTATGTCGCCTGATTTCAGATCATGATTTCAATTGTGATATTTGTTTTGACATGTCTATAAACCTTGTGTTTCTCAAGACTAATAAAGATATTATTATTATTATTATTATTATTGATGGAAGGAGGTATTAAATTATGGTGTCCCTCAAGGATCTATACTGGGCCCTATATTATTTATAATTTATATTAGTTACAAAATATTGATATTATTCTTTATGCCGATGACGCTACTTTCATAAGCTGTGATAAGGTAATCAATACTGTCCATGGACTTTCTAATGATGTAGAAAAAGCAGCTGACTTATATTTTTCAACTATTAAACTAAAAATGAATAAGGAAAAAACTCAAAAAATAACTATATCAACTAGAGAGAACAGCACAAATACAGAACCAGTTAAATTATTAGGCTATCATATTGACAGCAAATTGACATGGAATTCGCATATTGAACATCTGTCAAAAAAACTTTCTTCAAGTTTGTTTTTACTGCGTCGATTGAGAATGTCTGTGTCTCATAGTATGATGAGAATGGCGTTTTTGCATTCATAAATAGTCACCTACAATACGGAATTTTGATCTGGGGCCACAGTGCCAACATGAAAACCCTTTTCACACTTCAAAAACAAGCAATACGAATTATATCCGGTGTTGATCCAAGGACACATTGTAAAGACTTATATATCAAATATAATTTTCTTATCCTACCTAGCATGTATATATATATATATATATATATATGTACATTACCAAGTTCATGGGTTGAACCGCGTTGAGAGTTTATAACTCGACGTTTCGGCTCCTGCTTTGGAGCCATTTTCAAGAGTGTGACTGCGAGGCCTCTATCTGCCTACTCCTCGAGTCGTGGTCTTGAGAGATATCAAGGTCTCAACCTGCCTACTCCTTGATCTCAAAAGACGATCCGATGTTGGTTGCACTGTAGTATTTATAGGTGGTTGGCTACCTGGAGGTGGGCGGGTCTTACGGGTTTTCTCGTTTGTCTTGTCTGCTGGTGCCTGCTGTGTAGTTGGAGTTAATGGGATAATAATTGATTGCGGATAAGTTTCACGTGGCCTGGTAATTACGGTTGGAAGAAGGGGCTTCCAAATGGGGTTCAATTTACGGCTATCATCTTTAATGTTCAGGCAATCAGGCCGTTTTTCGATTTCGATGGCTTCTCTGATAAAACGAGAAGTTCTTGAACGTACTGGGGCGATGGTTTTCGTTTTCTCGAAATCTATGGGGTGACCCGTTTGGATGAAATGAAGAGCTAATGCGGAGCTGGTGTCTCGATTTCTAACTGAAAGGGAGTGTTGATAGGATCGAAAATGGATCTGTTTCGAAGTTTCTCCTATATAAGAGTGGGGGCAGATAGAACAGGGAATTTCGTAGATACCATGGTCTTCGTTGGGAATTTTGTCTTTTGTTGGTCTGATGAGGTGTGATAGTTTTTGTTCTGTGGTAAAGATGGTTTTGATATTTGCTTTTCTGAAAAGTCGACTGATTTTGTCAGTTAGAAATCGAGACACCAGCTCCGCATTAGCTCTTCATTTCATCCAAACGGGTCACCCCATAGATTTCGAGAAAACGAAAACCATCGCCCCAGTACGTTCAAGAACTTCTCGTTTTATCAGAGAAGCCATCGAAATCGAAAAACGGCCTGATTGCCTGAACATTAAAGATGATAGCCGTAAATTGAACCCCATTTGGAAGCCCCTTCTTCCAACCGTAATTACCAGGCCACGTGAAACTTATCCGCAATCAATTATTATCCCATTAACTCCAACTACACAGCAGGCACCAGCAGACAAGACAAACGAGAAAACCCGTTAGACCCGCCCACCTCCAGGTAGCCAACCACCTATAAATACTACAGTGCAACCAACATCGGATCGTCTTTTGAGATCAAGGAGTAGGCAGGTTGAGACCTTGATATCTCTCAAGACCACGACTCGAGGAGTAGGCAGATAGAGGCCTCGCAGTCACACTCTTGAAAATGGCTCCAAAGCAGGAGCCGAAACGTCGAGTTATAAACTCTCAACGCGGTTCAACCCATGAACTTGGTAATGTACATATTTCTGACCGCGGAAACCTTTCCGAACATATATATATATATATATATATATATATATACAGTGACCGCCAAAAAGTATGTACCATATGGGAAAAATTTTTATTATTGGAGTATTGGAAAAAATATTCTGGGGAAAAGTTTGTGCATGTCCGATAACCTAAAAATCGATTTTGACACATGTCACGTGATCGCTAGAATGGCGGCAAAATGAAAAAAATTGCAATGCAAAGGCAAAAAAGGGGTAAGATGGCAAGATATCAAAAAAAGTTATTTGAAAAAGTCACTTAGAATTCAATTTTATACACATAAACAAAGTTTCAAGAGATAATTCAAAAAAATTAAAAATAGCAATTTTTTTTAAATATTTTCCCATCTATTTAAAAAAAAAAAATTTTTCTTATGAATAGCTTGACTATACTGAAACATTTGCATTTTAATGATAACGACAAAACTTTCTCATTTTCTCCACACCAGAGGGCACTAAATTGAAAAAATGGGAATTTGTCAGAACCCTTGCTGTTACATCGGTTCGTATCTAACAGTTATATCCGAATTCCACGACCATTGTGATGACATGACACTTCAAAAACATGGTAATTTCCAGATTATAATCAAGTTCCGATGATAATCGTGCATGAGCGTTTCACTTCGCACATAAACTTGAAAATAGTGCGTCAAATTAAAGATTCTTAAAGTTTATGTGCAAGGTAAAACGCTCATACAGCATTATTATTGAAACTTGATTAAAATCAGGAAACATGGTGTTTCTAGATTGCCATATCAACACAATAGTCTTGGAATTCTGATATAACTGTTAGATAAGAACCAATGTAACAGCGAGGGTTCTGGCAAAAACCAATTTTTTTAATTTAGTGCCCTCTGGTGTGGAGAAAATGAGAAAGTTTTGTCATTATCATTAAAATGCAAATGTTTCAGTATAGTCAAGCTATTCATAAGAAAAAAATATAATATTTTTAAATAGATGGGAAAATATTTTTAAAAAATTGCTATTTTCAATTTTTTTGAATTATCTCTTGAAACTTCGTTTATGTGTATAAAATTGAATTTTAAGTGTCTTTTTCAAATACTTTTTTTGATATCTTGCCATCTTACCCCTTTTTTGCCTTTGCATTGCAATTTTTTTCATTTTGCCGCCATTCTAGCGATCACGTGACATGTGTCAAAATCGATTTTCAGGTTATCGGACATGCACAAACTTTTCCCCAGAATATTTTTTCCAATACTCCAATAATAAAATTTTTTCCCATATGGTACATACTTTTTGGCGGTCACTGTATATATATATATATATGAAAATATAAGTAAAAAAGTTATTGGGTATAACCCTCAAAAAGTTGTGCAACCGTAGACACGTGTTTCGAGCTTAAGCTCTCTTCAGTACGGTAAAATTTTAGTGACTGTAGATGTCATGAATAACTTCCTGTTATATTCTGTCTTGCCTCACGGTATTAATTCTTGAGTGGATTCATTTTGATTTCGAGAGCTCCATAAATCCTTTCTGATGAGTGCGTTAGCACGAAACAGCTGTCAAAGGTTAGAACTCTCGGAATTAAATCGAAATATACTCTATTATATATATACATATATATATATATATATATATATATAATATATATATATATATATATCAATGTTTGATCTATATGAAAGAGCACTTGGATAGCTATAAACAAAACAGTGAGTTTCATGATTGTAATACAAGAAATAAAAGTAATATTGCTATTTCTGCCAATCGACTCCAAAAATCACAACAAGGTATAAACTATTATTGTCCAAATTTCTTCAACAAACTTCCTGATGATGTAAAAATATCGAATATAAGAGTTTTCAAGTATAAATTGAAGCAATATTTAATTAAAAAATGTTTCTACTCCTTAAAGAGTTTACAAATACTTCGATACATGATATATAGATTTTAATTTCCTGCAACTGCCCTACATTATACAATTGCGAAATGTGTTTTTATTTTTATATATAAATGTGTATTAATGTATGTATACGTTTCTGTCTATGGTCATATATTTTTTATTCGTAGTAATTTACATTGATTTATCTTTATCGCTGATTTTTCTACCTTTTTATTTCTTCTCCTACTTATTTAAGTTGTTTTATCTTTATCTTTTATTATTGTACCTACCATTTGACGAGTGTAAACATTGTACAATGTAGTAACACAATAAACTGAACTGAACTGTTCCAGCTTCCTTTTCCTGGTGAATGGTACTATGACCATTTTGTGGGGGTTAATGGACATTTCCTCCCTCTCACACCATTTATATATGGTATCCAATATATCCTGAAGGACGTAGGAGATCGTCTCTTCGGATTTATCGTTTATTACTAGGATCAGATCGTCAGCATATGCTTGCAGATCAACCTCCCAAAGCGAGAGAATTTTTTCCGCTAAGAGGTCATGTTAAATATTTTTATAATCTACGTTCCTATATATATTTTGGAATACGACAGTTGTAAAAAGTCATGAAACATTTTGAGTTGTTATTGTCAGATTTTCCTGTAAGTGTGATCTGAATAAAATTTGTTGATCGTTTATCGATTTATTATTTGTAACAATCTTCCGAGTCACTAATATTGTGGATTGTAACAGGTCACGTTTCGCAGCAAATCTCAAAAAATCGTTTTCAACCCCTAAACTGCATCCCCATTTCACCATTTCGAGTGATTTCGTGTTCAATTATTTTTATTACCTAAACAAAATTTTCCACCTGGTCCTCGCCTGTTACTTACATAAATTATAGGCACCAGTCTATTTACGAATCTGTAGTTTTGGAATCGCAATGAATACATACTCCAATCATAGTCGTTGGAATTGCTCTTTTAAATCAAAGCATTTCTACAATCTATGAATGTGTTTACAAAGAAAGCCTCATACATTCACGTGCCCCAATTCTCCCGTAATAGTTTTTACCATATTTTAACATTTCAGTAGTAAATCACCGAATGCAAATAAAAAGTCGAAACTGGAGCGGGGCAACAAACTGAAAAACGAAACGTACGTCGTATCTGAAAGACATCCCTTCCAGACTAAGGGTGATTTACAGCGCTCGCAAGTTGACACCTAAAAAATATATTAGTCTTTTTCACATATTCTGAGCTAACCGGAATTCACTTCGGGTTTTGTGAATATCGGCACACCTTTTCCGCGGAAAACTTTTTCAATATAACGGGAGATTTCTATACAGGTGCTCGAGAGTGATGACGCTAGTCGATATCCGCATAAAAAGTGTGTCAAAGAGGTAATATATCGGTCTAAGTACGTGAAGAGTGTATTATGAAGCGTGTCAAACATTTTGGCTTCTTTCCGGGAAATGATCTTGATACTATAGCTCGTACGTCAAGTGACTAGTAGTTGAATTTGATAAAGTTAGACGGTCATCAGTTTTATATAATATATTGTTATGATATGAAGTTTAGGAAAAACCACAGAAATGTGAAAGAGAATAAAAGTTCATAAATACCTGCTCTAATGTTAAGAAATTTGGTATTATAAACCATGTCACTTCTATATAAATTAGCACCGACAAGTGTACATCACATATTTCGAAGTAAGCTGCATGAAAAGAAAAACCAAAATTACTTATATTTCGGATGTCCATCATCTTAATGGTTGAAAGATTTCTATCTCTTTCAAATTTTTTCACAACGTTTCAATTGCTTGAATCCGCAATCGTCTTCTGGTGAATAGTGACAAAATCAGATGCTACGCGACCTTTTATAGGTCTATAATTAAAGTGTAATTACGCGCGGTCTTGTGGCGCGCGTGGTTTCGCGCTTTTTCTCCCTCCAAAACGGTCCATGAACGGTTTCCATACGTTTTTAATTTCCACGCTTGGTTGACTGAAGGCACCATTGGTTTCTATGTAGGTGGTTTCCATAAATTTCCGTTTGAACCATTGTTCCTCTCTATGAAGAACACTAGCTTCGTCCCAGAGAATTCGGTGGTGTTTTGTCCAGGCGTGGTCAGCAATTCCCGATTTTGATGTTTCCCCTCGTTGAGTCCACTTTTTGTTTTCGGCTATTCTTACTGATAATGGCCGCTTGGTCTCTCCGATATAGGAATCTCCACATTCACATGGGACTTTGTAAATACAGTTTTTACTGGATTCTGTTGTGTTTTCTGGTTTCGTCTTGGTGAGGAAGCTTCATAAGGTACTGCCGGATTGAAAGCAACTCTTGATGTTGTATTTATTTCCGATCCTTCTGATCTTCTCGGAGATAACCCTGATATAGGGAAGAATGAGAACAGAGTTTTGTGGTCTTTCTTCGGTTGTCTTGGTCTTTTCGAGTTGTTTCCGAACTTCTCCTATGAGCTTCTCGGAGTATCCGTTTCGGCGTAGGTCCTTTTTGATGTGGTTAATTTCCGCCTCCAATGACTCCTGGTTGTTGCAAATAGACATTGCTCTCTCCACCAACGTTCTTACGATTCCCCTCTTTGTGGAGTTTGGGTGATTAGAGCCGTAGTTGAGGTACTGTCCTGTGTGTGTCTTCTTCATGTAAACAGAGGTGAGGATTCCAGTGTCTGTTCTTTCAGCTTTCACATCGAGAAACGATAGGGTACTGTTAGTTTCCTTTTCCATTCTGGCAAAGAATTCCCCAAGGTGTTCATCTCCATGGTTCCAAATGATAAAGGTGTCGTCTACGTATCTTGCCATAGTTTTGGTTTGTATTTTGCCTCTCTGATAGCCAATTCACAATGGAAAAGGAAACTAACAGTACCCTATCGTTTCTCGATGTGAAAGCTGAAAGAACAGACACTGGAATCCTCACCTCTGTTTACAGGAAGAAGACACACACAGGACAGTACCTCAACTACGGCTCTAATCACCCAAACTCCGCAAAGAGGGGAATCGTAAGAACGTTGGTGGAGAGAGCAATGTCTATTTGCAACAACCAGGAGTCATTGGAGGCGGAAATTAACCACATCAAAAAGGACCTACGCCGAAACGGATACTCCGAGAAGCTCATAGGAGAAGTTCGGAAACAACTCGAAAAGACCAAGACAACCGAAGAAAGACCACAAAACCCTATTCTTATTCTTCCCTATATCAGGGGTATCTCCGAGAAGATCAGAAGGATCGGAAATAAATACAACATCAAGAGTTGCTTTCAATCCGGCAGTACCTTACGAAGCTTCTTCACCAAGACGAAACCAGAGAACACAACAGAATCCAGTAAAAACTGTATTTACAAAGTCCCATGTGAATGTAGAGATTCCTATATCGGAGAGACCAAGAGGCCATTATCAGTAAGAATAGCCGAACACAAAAAGTGGACTCAACGAGGGGAAACATCAAAATCGGGAACTGCTGACCACGCCTGGACAAAACACCACCGAATTCTCTGGGACGAAGCTAGTGTTCTTCATAGAGAGGAACATTGGTTCAAAAGGAAATTTATGGAAACCACCTACATAGAAGCCAATGGTGCCAAGCGTGGAAATTAAAAACGTATGGAAACCGCTCATGGACCGTTTTGGAGGGAGAAAAAGCGCGAAACCACACGCGCCACAAGACCGCGCGTAATTACACTTTAATTATAGACCTATAAAAGGTCGCGTAGCATCTGATTTTGTCACTATTCACCAGAAGACGATTGCGGATTCAAGCAATTGAAACGTTGTGAAAAAATTTGAAAGAAATCTTTCAACCATTAAGATGATGGACGTCCGAAATATAAGTAATCAAGTTACTACAAGTTACTACATCGTCTAAAACATTCAAACAAGAAAAACCAAATCAGAACAAATTATTCAAATTAATATCAGAAAACTAAGAAAAAACACACCGAACAGAAATGTCAAAATAGAAAGTTATTTGGATATGACGGATAAAAGTAGCAAAGGCAATTAGTATGGCTTAGTAGTGTTGGAGAGCATTTGTGGACAGAAAGGTATCCAAAACAAGAAAAAAATTAGAAAATAAGGAAAAATTATTATAGGTTATGTAAATACTAGAATTTAGTAATTAAAATTTGAGTTTATCTAAAACAATCAAATCCTTAGTGAAATGAAGTGTCTAGTGTGTTTTGAGGAGAAACGAGAGGCTGGTTGCTAGGAATTAGTTGTTGATGAGATAAGCTGAAGTTTGGAATAATTTTTTTGAAAGCTGAAAGAAAATTTAAATGAAATACAAAAATTATAACAGAAAAAGCAGCCAGAAGAATAGCCAAAGCAGCAACTAATAAGCAGAAAGAAAAACCAATACATAAATCAACAGAATAAACTACCCAAAACGTCAAAATCAGAAACTCACCTTCAAATTGAAAATTCTAAGAAGAAAGTCCAAATAGCGCAGAAAACATCGAAGAAAATCAAGGTACACAAAAATTCTACGTCTACTGAATATTATTGAAAATTCCACACCTAACATTTCCGACCAATTAAAGGCATGTATTTTTTATCATTACCATAGCAACTAATTAAATTCTTGGAAATTATTGTCTCCTCCTTGATGTAAGGAGCAGTGAAATTTTTTTGACGTTTATAGTTAAAATGATATTTAAATATTGAGTTCGAATCCCACTTCTGGAACCTTTTTTTATTTTCTTCCCCTCAAGCATTTAGTTATTCACGTACAATTGTTATTCTTTCTTATATTGCTTTTGAATTAACATATAAAGACTATTTAAATTTCAAAACTATCAAAAACCCTTGTAACAGCAAAACATGTATTCAATTTCTTGTTTCGAAACTTTGTTGAGCGAACAAGTAATTAAATGTCAGGTTGACGTTTGTCAAAATTTGATCACTACTGAATTAATTTCTATCAGAACTTCAGGAGAAAAAGTTTAAGATTCACATAACCACGGTGAGTAATATTAACTGTATGTAAACATATCATGCAATATTTTATATCAGATGTATCCCTTTTAGCGGAGACGTGGTTCAAATCTTAAACTAAAGTTTAGCAAATGAAAATGGTCAAATCAGCACTAAAAGGAAAACGTAACTGGTGAAAGCAGTTCAGTCCAGTATGTGGGAGGAATTGGAAATTCCTTGTTGTTTCTTGGTGTCTCTATACAGAGGGTCTTTCTACACATTTGCCTAACTGAAAGCTGGTGAGATCTTTCTATGTAATAAGAGACCTAAGCAAGTGAACCTAGGAAGGTTATTATTTATGGAGAACTTCAACCACCTTATTTGTCAGTTTCAACCGGGATTCGTATAGTTATCCAGAGTAATGTATCGTCGCCTGAATGTAAGAACTAGGTAACTCCAAATTTTGCAGTTTCTAGATATCCACGACTAGACATAGTCCAAAACAAGCCGAATTTAATGTAATAACTAGGTAACTTGTCGAAGTAATGTAGCGACATCTAGTGGATAGTGTAAAAAGTAGATAACATAAAATACACGCTCGTTTTTATGTTATAAATGGGTAACTGAAGACATCTGTTTTGTGCAGATTGCTCAGTTACCCAGTTCTTACATTCACGCGGCGGTATAATAGTGGACTTTAAAAAAAATAACTTAAATATTAGTCAGATCTTAGAAATAATAAATTATTCATCATTCGCTTCATTTCCTCATCTTTCATTAATTATAAGTATTGTTAGGCCTTAGGTTGAGGCAAAGTTAATTTGTACTAAATGTTCGATATTTAAGTGAATATCAACGGTTCTTTTTCAATAAGTAATATTTTCTTTTGTTCTGTAACTCCTAAAATCCCACGACTTCCTTCTCATTGAGTATTTATACTAAACGTTTATATATAAAATCGTAAGAGATATTACACCCTCATTCTCCTAAAATTTTTTAATAATATTTTGGTGTGAAAGAATCACGCACATTTACTACGTAAAATGGCTTTCGGCTAATTTAGCTCAAATTTCGATTTTTATTATAAATCCTGGCATCCTCATTATACGTAGTCCAATTCACAGATCGATCCTATGACTAGTTTTTGAGCTACAGGATGTCAAAAATTCGATTTTGGGTATTAAGGTAACGGGACTAATAGATGACACCCATATTTATCAATACCAATAAATGACACCCTCTTACAAAAGTACAAATATTAAGATGTAAATGTGCCATCTTGTAATTTAAGTAGTTTGGAAACAATGTTCATTACCTTCTCTACAAGCAGATATGTACACAACTAGTTATAGATTATTTCTTGTCAGACCACCAACGTTTTTATATAGAGGCTGCAGTTCCATTGGATTTTGGGACATTTCGTAACTAAAGTGTTAAGGTAAGTTGAAAAATATTTCCCATTATATTTTTTGTCATCGAAATTAGTAGTAGTTTAAAAGGTAATGTCTTAAGAAGAACATTTTATAACTAGTTTGCATTAGAAAATATAATTATACCTTTCTTATTTTAGAGGTTAATTGGGGTGTCAGCTATTGGGTGGAAAAAATGCGGTAAACCAATACCTGACACCGAGTGTCAGGTATTGGATAACAGTGTATTTGCTTATTTTACATTCAGTTTTTGTACTCGTTTCATATTGATTCTGGGCAAATAATTTTCAAGTCATTGTGACCACTGAAACTATTAGTTGACACATATGTCATCTATTGGGTTTCAAAGGTGTCAAGCATTGGTGTTAATTTTGTACTATTTTTTTTCGGAGTTCATATTAAGAGAATATGATCTTTCTATCATCAACATGGACCAAATTATTGGAAAAGTGGGGTAACTTCAGTTCAGTTGCAGAGGAGAAAGAATAAGTTATGTATTTACACATACTTTACCAGTTGAAGAATTGTAATTATAGCTGTAAGAAAAAAAACTGAGTATGTTTGTTTACCTTTAAAATTTGACTAATAAAATAATCATTGTATAATTTTTGTTTAATTACCCATTTATAAATATGTGAAAAACATGGTATCATAGTGTCAGGTATTGGTCTGAACGTATGTCATCTATTGGTTTTGGTCATTATGAGGGTGTCATGTATTGGTCTGAAAGTATGTCATCTACTGGTTCAGGGCCATTTCAAGGGTGTCATGTATTGATCTGAAAGTATGTCATCTACTGGTTCAGGCCATTTCAAGGGTGTCATGTATTGGTCACATTGGGGAATACTACAAAACATTTTTCTATTGACTTCAAATTATATATATGATGAAAATCAAAACATGGATCAGAACTAGATACATTATACTTGACACAGTATTGTTTTGTATACACAAGGAACAAAGTAAGTGGTTTTACCGAAGATTTTATCACTTTAGTCGCCTAACTGGTGTCATCTTTTGGAACTTTTACCTTAGGTATGCATCGATTTGATTTTGGTACTCTAATTCGAAATTGAACTTCCTTAGAAATGAACTCATTACATCTAACTTGTAGCTCACATAAGGTGTTGCATCACAGCATGGCTAGACAATGTTCATAGAAATAGATAAATATCAATACCATACTCGTTTTGATTTTCACTCTATCCATTAAAACTAGAAAACTGCCAATTTTCTGACAAAATATGGGTTCAACTATATGAGGTTTCATATGACTGCCTGTCCAACAGTATCTGGTTTTCCATGTACAGGGTATGACAATTTCAATGCTTACAAATGCTATATACCTCATGAACAAAATAGAGCGGATTTTGCTTTTCATTCGGATTTACATCAGTATTATACTAGATCAGGAAATTTACTCAGAACTCCTTGATACAGGTTCTCCATGTCTCAAATTTTTTTTAATGTTCACTTATATAACAAGCTACAAGAAGCAATAAGAAATCTGAATTTCCACATGTTCAAAAATAAAGTTAAATCTTTTTTGTTTAAGTACTGTTTTTACTCGGAAAATGAGTTTCTCATCTACGACTACAAGATCGAGGACTTGTGAAAACTCTGAACCACCTGGACTTAAATGCCTTAAATCTAGTACATCTAAGTGAAAGTATTTTATCTTCTTTGTTTTTGTTTTTTAACTAGAATTTTTATTGTAGATTGACTTGTGCTCAGTATAGTGTCTTAATTATTTCAATCAGACTGGATTTTTTATTGTCTGTTCAAATATGTACTGTCTTTTTTAATCATAATTTCAACTAGGTGATATTACTTTAACTATAGTTATTTCAAAAAAATCTCGTCTCAAGGACCTGCTACAAATGTAACCAAATTATGTAACGTAGTAAATAAACTCTACTCTGTTAGTGTGTAAGTGACTCCATAACCTTCATCGATGAAGAAATTTGCAAATTTCTCAAAAACGGTTTTCCCTAGCGTTGTGGAGTTGCTATATCTTTTTGCTTAGAAAAGTTTTGAGAATAAGATTTGAATATAAAAAATACCGAAGGTTCACTGTCAAAATAGTTAGGGAAAATTAAAATAAATAATTTGAACGTTCGCAGCGCCCTCTAAGTGCTACATGAAAATTAATACCAAATTTTGATTTATCACCTTATTCAGAATAATTGAAAATAAAACTTCAACTTCAACACCCTTTACCACTGAAACAAAAAATTTGCTGACACATGTTCATATGAACTTTTCATCTTAAAATTATTGAAAGATTTACCCTTTGAAGTTTGAACAAGTACTCTGTACCCTGTATAATTTCAATCAGCAATTTCACTTGGTTAAATCAATAAAACTACTCAACTATATCAATAAAAGTAGAAGTGGAAAAACGGTAGTCTAAGAAATCCCCACTCATTCCACGCCATCGAGTATTTCTCTGGCGTAAGCTGCATAATTCCTTTCAAAGTATACCTATTTGCGTCCTGACGTGTCCTGTATCACTAATAACTTGCAATATTGGTTTTCCCCGTTTTTCCTTCTGCATCCTTTCTGCGATTCGGCACGAAAAAATAATTCGGGAAACATTTTATATATGGCGGAAGTACGTGCCCTAAAAATTATTTGAAAATCGATGAGGACGCTCGTAAATCAAGGGTGTGTTGACCCTCCCCCGTGAGAAGTGCGTATAATGGAAAAGTATTGCTTTCGAATGTTGATATGGTTACATGACATTTCATTTCTACTTTAAATTTCAATGGCGAGTAGAAAGTATACCTGTATAATCCACTTCAGTATAGGAATTTAGCATTGAGCTTATCTCCTCCACTTTTCCTCAATAGTTTTGACCGTAGACCAACCAGAGTTGTTGCGTGCATTTCAAGCGTTTTTGAGACGCGTTTCAAGCGTTTTTGCTTGCGTTTCGATCGTTTTGCATGGGTTTCAATTATTTTTGCGTACGCATCGACAGTTTGTTTGTGCGTTTCAAACGTTTTTGCGTGCGTTTCAAGTGTTTTTGTTGACGTGTCTCACCCACAAACGATCGAAGCACACGCAAAAACGATTGAAACGCATGTAAAATGATCGAGACGCTCGCAAAAACGCTTGAAACACACCCAAAACGTTTGAAACGCAATTTAAACGTTTGAAACGCACGCAAAACCGTTTGAAACGCGCGCAAAACAATCCAAACGTCTGTAAAAACGCTTGAAACGCGCGCAAAAATATTAGAAACGCATGTAAAACGATCTAAACGGCCGGAAAACGCAAAAACGCTCGAGAGGCACGCTAAAACGCACGCAGAGATGATTGAAACGCAGGCAAAACAATTGAAACGATCGAGACGCCCGCAAAACGCTTGAAACATACCCAAAACGTTTGAAACGCACCCAGAACGTTTGAAACGCACGCGAAAACGTTTGAGACGCATGCAAAACTATCGAATCGTCCGCAAAAACGCCACAAAACGCGCGCAACAATGTTAGAAACGCACGTAAACCGATCGAAACGTACGCAAAAACGCTAGAAAGGCATGCAAAAATGCTCGAAAGGCACACAAATGGTCGTAACGCATGCAAAAATGATTGAAACGCATGCAAAACGATTCAAACGGATGCAAAACAATCGAGACGCCCGCAAAACTCTTGAAACACACCCAAAACGTTTCCAACGCAACCAGAACGTTTCAAACGTAACCAAAACGTTTCAAACGTACGCGAAAACGTTTGAATATTCTTTTGTGTTATGAAAATATCTTCCATAGAAGACAAATACCCCATACACCATATATCAGTCAGGACTGAATTTAACCATAATGAAACAACAAAAAGTATTGTGAAGTTGGCATATAAACAAGAGAAGAGTTCTGGTGAAATTACAAGCAACCCATCATGAAGTACAAACAACACCGGCCCCAGAACAGAGCCCTGGGGTATTTCAATTCCATAGGTGTCGATACGGATTGATTTCGAATATTTTCTTCTATATGATTCATATAGACGTCCGAAACGTGAGTTTCGGTATTCTTTTCAGAATTCAGGTTTTTCAGACGAAATAAATTCGTTGCATAACTTGGCTGCGCGCTGTATTCAAAACTACGGTTAAACGAAAAATAGTCTATGAATTAGGAAAAAAAATCCTTTTGGTTTTAAGAGAAAATATCCCCATTGTGATAATTGAAAAACCGGCCTAATACTCTTAAAATGAAAAAATCTGCTCTGTCAAAAAAACGTTTCTAAGAATATAAAGCGCTGGACTCGGTGTTCGCTTGATACTAACGTGGACGAAATGTTTCCATGTTGTTTTTATCATTCCTGGATAGATATTTTCTTTGTTTTCAATATTTGCGTGTGCTATATTGGTACGTTATGTCAACAAAACCTCGAGGATTGTGATTATTCAAAGAGCCTTTCTAAATAAATTGTTCACATATTATGTATGTATGGGTATGCTTTCGTCGAGAGCAGTCTTTTTCATTGAATTAAAGGAAATGAAGTGTATCAAATGAAAGGAAAACAATCGACAATATCGGGGGAAAAGGCCGTGTTGGATAAATTTTATATTTTTTGTCATACTGATTTTTCTCAACATGAGAGAGATTCATAATATATGGAGAGGAATTGTGTAGGGTTTTTGCCGATAGTTGCCCAATTCTGAATGTTTATTGTATTCAAACTATCAATTTATGAGTGTTGAGAACATTTTACAATGAACAAAATTCAACGGTTTTTTCTGTGTAACAAGAAATGGAAAGTCCTGTGATTTATGAAGAACTTGTAGACTGCAAGCCAGATCTCATTACTATCATCACTGTCCAAATCTGTTGAGAAACTAGTAAAACGTAGGATATCGTTCTTCTTGCAGAGACAATGTACTGGCGGCTGAACAGTTAAGTTTCCAAAACAAAAAGAGTACGAATGATGCAATCTTTGATTTTCTTGAAAGCGTGTAAACGAAAAAGATGCAGCTGTAGCAATATTTATTGATCTTTCCGAGGCATTTGACTGTGTAAGTCATGAAATACTCTTCAAATAGCTCTTACATTATGGATTTTGCGGCACATCTCTAGTTTGAATCAGAGCTTACCTTACTGACCGAAATCAAAAAGTTCCATTAAACAATGTTAGTTCTGACAGCGAAAAAAATTGTACGTGGAGTCCCCAGTGATCAGTTCTGGGTCCTATTCTATTTCTGCTCTACATATTATCGCCAACCTAGATATTTCAGGACATCTTACTTTATTTGCTGATGATACCACGATTTTCTTGCACAATAAAAATGGTGATACTCGGGTTGGAACTATTCCTGTTGACGTAGAAAAAGTCAAAACGTGTTGTGAAGCTAACATGCTGACAATGACTGTTACAAAAATAAATCTGGTCACTTTCAAGATGGATCCAGAACCAGTACCTAGTAGGCTCTCAACTAATTAAAAGTAATCCCAAAACAAAATTTCTTAGCGTACTAATCTGAAGGTTGAGTCTCATATAACGGCTCTAAAAAAAGTTCTCTGGTTGTAACGTTGTCAATATAATCCCAGCTACGGTATATGCAAGTCCATTCTGGGGTTCTTGTAGACAAGTTTTATTCAAAGTATTTTCGACCTCCAGAAACGAGCTTTAAAATTCATCTTCAAAGTAAAGATGCGTGAATGATGCAGGCCAATTTTCGTCAGTAAAAAATTCCAACGCTTTATCAAGTTTTCATTTTAGAGACAGCTACAGGGAGAAATTCATTAACTCCAACACCAATCGATTTAAACGTAAGGAAAAACACCTCTCGCTCTTCCCACTTCAACTCTCACGAAATAGTATTTCATTTATAGAAACAAACAAATTTATAATCATTTACTTAATCAAATCAGAGACATTAGCGACATGGAGAATATACCAAAATCATTTAATACACGTCTCTTAGAGAAATGCTTCTATAATTCAGATGAGTATCTTGCATATGCATTCTAGTCGTTCTATCTTTGATATTCTATACTGTGAAACTACAATAAATTTTACCGTTTTTTTATGTCCTTTTTATAACTTGAACTTTTACAATTGGAATTAATGTTTCTATATTTATAGGAGATTCGTTCCTAAGCCTTAAAATTTACGAACTTCCTAAAAACTGATGTATAGATCGTATCCAGCATTATACAGTGAGGACTAAAAGTCTGTCGCCCCCCATGTAACTTCTTCATTCTACATATTACAAAAAAATGTTAAATACATAAGTTGTAGGGTTTCATTAGATCTCTTTAATGGTTTAAGTTTCATCCATACAGAGTGTCTCAAAAAATCTCAGCAACTTAGCAACAATCAACTAAGCAAGTAGCTGTGACATGTTATGTTTCTAAAAATCAGTGAAGAGGATTTAAAAAGAATAAATTGGTTGAAGATGATCCAGACCGGCGACTTGAATTTTGCGAGACCATGGCAGAAAGAATTGTTGCAAATCGACTGTATTTGCAACACATATGCTCACTTTTTACTAGATGGAAATGTGAATACCCAGAATTGTAGATATTGGAGTGATGATAATCCCCATGAATTCCGCAAGGAGCATACTCAATTTCCCCAAAAAATGAATGTTTGGGCTGGTATTTTAGGTGACCACATTGTAGGTCCCATATTCTTGGAAGAAAATGTAAATGGTCCCAGATACCCCCAAATGCTGCAAGACACAATAAGTCCCAGTATCGATGAGATTGTTGCGCAAAACCCACATAAATTTTACTTGGATGTAACATTTCAGCAAGATGGGCGCCACCACAATATTTTCGGGAGGTGAGATATTACTTAGATGAAAGGTATCCAGGTAGGTGGATTGGACGTCGAGGTACAACTGAGTGGCCAGCTCGCTCACCAGACCTCACACCGCTTGATTTCTTTCTCTGGGGCTATGTGAAATCCGTAGTTTCTAAGACAGTTTGTGGGTCGTTAGATGAACTGCGTCGTCGAATTATTGAAGTGTGTTCAGAAGTAACACCTCAAACCTTGTTTAATGTTAGGGAAGAGTTTACAACCCGACTATTTATTTGTCAAGAATTGCACGGTGGACATGTCGAACATCTTTTGGAATAGATAAAAACTCACCGTTTTCAGTCACTTATAAATTAAAATATATCTTCAGTTTTTAATGATTCTTGATCTGTATTTATGGACAACCTTATTTGTTAATAAAATGTTTCAACTTCGTTTGTACTGGTTTTCCGTCAGATTCATCAACTCTAACAATTGTAAAATGGTACGACGAGGTAAGTTACACATGGTGCCCATTAGCAGTTTGCAATATTGGATACCTTTCAAAAAGTTAGGATAGGAAAGTGGAATACATTGTGATCCATTCGTTACGATTTTCTCACTGAACTGGCGCAAGAGTAGTAGAAATAATAATTTACAAGTCTTTCCAAAACTATCAACTTCTGTGATATAAAACCATCGATCAAACTTGTTCAGAATTCAACGTAGAATCTAATAATGCAATGAAATACAGGGTGTCCCATTTAAAAATTTAATTTCTAAGTCGCTGCGTATGAATGAAACTTTAGCAATTAGAGAGATCGAATGAAACCCTACAATTTTTGTATTTAACATTTGTTTGTAATATGGAAAATGAAGAAGTCTCGAGGAGGCGACGGACTTTTGGTCCTCACTGTATATTAATGTTAAAAGAGTTGGCCGCGACTGAAATACTTAAATCTTCGATAACATCTATTTCTGGAATTGGTTGAAAAACATTCGTTCCACTATTACTCCCATTTGTCATTGTTCCAAAATATAATAAAGATAGTTCAAAACAGAACGATACAAACCATCCATTCAACATTTCCCTCGTGCCGAAGTTATAAACTACGCGACGGCTCAGCCGTAGTAAAGACTTACTTATTAAATGCACTACTTCAAACAATACGGTATAAATCTATCAAACAAAGCTTGGGTATATTTTCTAAACAAACCGAAAAGCTCCCGTTCTATAGAAATTTCAGGATTGAAGCGAAGACAACAGAAAGTTCTTTGGTAACTGCGATTCAGAAGCGTTCGGGGACGGGTGGAATATGAAAGTTATTACAAAACAAACTGAAATGAGACGAATCATTTGTTCTTTTTAGTGTCCGGTATGTAGCAATCCCGATGAATCGCTCCAAACTTAAAATGCACAATCAAAACTCTGGCCAATGCCTTCTATATATGTAAATTAGTGAATTATCCGAAACAACAGATAAAAAAATAAATAAATAATAAATCCGCTCAAAGGGTTTAGAAAAGATTCAATTCAATATGAGGTTACTGTTCCAAAACCATTGAAGGATCTTTACACACATCTGCCTTTCGACAGGAAAGTTACCATACCATACCCTTACTGGGTCACCCAGTACAACCTCTTTCATAATTAAAAATTTCGGAACTTTGTTGACTCTGCTTGTATGCATCATCATGAAGGAATGAACAAGCAGGCAAGCTAATGTCTTTCCTCATTATGATCATAACAAATCCAAGTTATGTATAACATAAAGTAGCATTAGAACGTTCTGAAAATTGAAAAAGTTAATGAAGAAAGAAAATAAAAATATGTAAATATTTAATATTTTTATTGAAACAAAACTGTTGCTCAGTCTTTTGGAAAATTCTTCTGATTCTATTATACATAAAATGTCAAAACTCTAGAAATGTGAGGTCGAAATCCACATTCTACATACCAACAAGTAAAATATATAAATCAAACTAACACTATTCACACAACTCACAACAGTAATAATAGTATAATTCCGGCACACAATGTATCAAGTCCACATACAACTACTAACTCAAATGCTGGAATTGGAATGAGGCCAGTTTTGCGTAAACGTTGATGAACAGGTGCGACGATTACTACCGATTGATCTCGAACTGGTCGAATATCAACAAGTAGGCGAACAGTTACATTATCGTAGGAACACCTAGCTCTACCGCAATTAAACTGTTGTATTATGCTTGTAACACGAGTCACTGTTGTTATTATATACTTTTCAGAAACAAAAAGTAGATAAATATGAATATACACTTTTCCAGCGCTAGTAAAATGTTGACTTGATATTATACAAAGTTATCTATTTATACCGGGTGTCCCAAATTTTATGTGACAGGCAATATCTGGTTTGTTGGAGGAGATATACAAAAATGTTTTTCACAAAAGTTTTATGAGTTCATGAGAGCTATATTTTGATATAATTTTTAAATATACAGGGTGTTTGGTGTAGGTGCTACAGACCAAAATTCCATTTTTTAAAATAGAACGCCCTGTATATCATTACATATTCAGATGCTACGTTAAATTCTGATATCATTTCATGTTTGGTTTTTGAAATTCGTTTACGGCGTTGTTGAGTTATTGCACTGTTCCTTAAATATAAGGTTTCAAAAAAACTTATTTACTCGTACACGAATCCAGTCTATATCTTTTATTAAATTGAACTAGACTACTACTGAATACAAACCACACATCTACGATACGATATCGATATCAGTTGAATATAATATTGAAATTCTTGAGAATGTGACTAAGTTGAGGGTGAATTGCTTTATATTGCACAATTTCATCAAGTACCTTATGCTTGTTGATGCCATAGTAACAAATGTTGTATTTACTGTCCAGTTCGATTCAGTGATTCTTTGCAAAACAGTAACTGTGTTCTTTGTGCGAAAACTCCAGTATGCCTTTCGCGTTTAGTCCAAGTGATTGCATTGATATGTTATTAATTTTTGGGGAATGTCAGAAAAACTGCCGTCAAGCACAACGTCTATACCAAGAACGTTTTCCAGACAGACCCATTCCGTCACGATTGACTTTTTCTAGAGTTGAAGAAAAATTGCGAAGTGGGTCATTTCCTTCTACTATAAAGCATCGTCATCATACGAGATCTGTTAGAACTGAAGATTTAGAGATCAATGTGTTGGCTTATATCATTATTCATCCACATGTTTCTATCCGTACTCTTGCAGAAGAAGTCGGTGTTAGTAAATCTGATGTACAGAGAATTCTGAAAGAAAACAAATACCACCCATTCAAAATTCAGTTGTTAGAAGGTTTGAAACCAACGGACTTTTAACGACGACTTGAATTCATTGCTTGTATTCAGGTAATATTACATGAAAATCCTAACATATTCAGTCAAATTTTGTGGAGCGATGAATCGCGATTCCACAAGAATGGAGATGTGAATCGACATAACAGTCACTATTGGTCTCAAGAAAATCCCCACTGGGTCCGAGAAATTAATTTTCAAACTACTTGGGGTATTAATGTATGGTGTGGATTGTTCAATGGCCGCATCATAGGACCTTACTTTTTCAATGAAAATCTCAATGGATTGCAATATTTACATTTTCCAGAAAATGATTTGATCCAGTTGATGTAAGATATTCCCATAGCAGAACAACAAGGAATTTGGTGGCAACAATATGGTGCTCCTCCTCACAATTCACAGGTTGTTACTGAATATCTGGATAGAACGTATCCAAATAGATGGATTGGTAATAAGGGTCCAATTTGTTGGCCGGCTCGTTCCCCAGATTTATCACCGCAAGATTTTTTCCAATGGAGTTATTTGAAAGATATTGTTTTCACTACTCCCCCTTTGAATGTGGATGATCTGAAAATGAAAATTTGACTAGCGTGCAGTGATATTACGCCTAATATTATAAGAGCGACTTGTACGAGAGAAGTGATTCGACGTTTCGAAGCCTGTATAATATCTAATGGTCGTCACTTTGAACAATTTTTATGACTTATAGCTAGGTACCTACCATTCTTATGAAATAATTTATCAAGTTATATTATTTACGTTGTTATTAACGACTTGTTTTCGAATACACCTCTTTCAATTTCGCAATTGTTTCATATTCAAAATGATTCCTGACTGAATTCCACAACTCAAAATTGAAACCATTACTTCGACACCCAAAATTTTGACTAATTTTCATGTGATCTGATGCAGAGAGAATAATTGTATGAGTTATTTTTAAAATAATAGTCGTTCTCAAGACTTTACATTTTAAGCAATAATTCAACAACGCCGTATCCGAATTTCAAAACCTAAACGTGAAATGATATCAGAATACAACGTAGAATCTGAATATGTGATAATATACAGGGCGTTCTATTTTAAAAAGTACTATTTTGGTCTGTAGCACCTACACCAAACACCCTGTATATTTAAAAATTACATCAAAATATAGCTCTCATGAACTCCTAAAACTTTTGTATGAAACATTTTTGTGTATCTCCTTCAACAAACCAGATATTGCCTATCACATAAAATGTGGGACATCCTGTATATATTATCTAATGTTCGCAGTACTTGCTGTATATGGACAATATTATAGCTACAAGTTCATGCGTTCAAAATACACATTTTTTAGAAACAAAACGTAATTTTTTTGGTGATAGCTATTAATTTTCTTACCACAATCGAAAAAATGCCAGAAAAACGTTTTACTTGGACCATTTTTTTCCGTGATAAGAAATACCTCTTTCAACCCCTAAAAATTCGTAGACTTCTTCTGTAGACGCAGTGAAAGAGGATTGTTGTGAGCTTGTGAGGTTCGATAACATTGTCGTAGTAATATTTCACCTTCGTTGACCATCGTTCGCGAAGTTCCGTGTCACACCGAAGGGTAAACGTCTTTATCACATTCATAGTTGGAAAGTAAACAGAGCGAAAACCGTGAGGTAAAGTTTAATGAAGTTCTGAAATGCGGCAAATTAGAGGAAAATTTAAACACAATCTGAAGTAACCTCAACTTTAACCGAATACTGAACGAAGTATATGAGAAAGGGCTTGTTGTTTGAAAATTTCGGTTGGAATCCGATATAGAAAATGTTGGTAAATATCTAGATGATCAAAATATCGTTTTATGGATCGTTCGTTTTAGTGAAAGCTTCAAGTTATTAAATAAAGTAGTAGTATATAGTGAAAACAGAGTGTTTTTCTAGAGAAAGTGATAGAAGTATTAACTAAACGGAAAAAAATTAATAGCAGCCAGTAAAATGCATACCACCAAGTGAAAATTTGCATACTATATGGGACAAGTACACGTTTTATTAGCCACAAGAAAAATTAGATTCCTGATTTGCTGTTATTGATTTAATTTGAGGAACATAATGTAACCTACCGATATTGAACTCTTTATTAGAAGCAAACTTTTCATTTTATCAGCTTCAACCAACGTTTTATTTGCAGTTTGATACCTTTTAGTTACAAGTAAACTTACTATTGATGAAGAATGATTTACTCTCAAATAACTCATATACTCAAATCTAAATAAATATATATTAGTTGCTACTATACAGTATTCTACTGCAGCAACATTTTCAGATTACTATAATTATTTTGGTTCACTTGGCCTTTTCAAATGACTCACTTTTGGGTAGTTTATAATTGATTAACCTTTAACAGCTTTAATTTCATCTTTGGTATACACCAGACTGTAATATGAGTTATGGTGAATTCCATTAACCCTTACGCCGACCCTGTCATGCAACACCACTGCTCCGCAGACTTCTTTCCAGTTGACAGTTGCATTTATGACAACAGATATATCGTATGGTCCGAGTTCGAGTTTTCCTTCAAGTTGACATTTTTATTTTACCTTTTCTAAAAATAGTTAATGAAAAGTGTCCATCTTGCTGTGTTCAAGTACAGTTGAATAAAGCAACACCGTATTTTCGTATCTAATCTTTTGTCTAAACGGAGAACCACAACACCCCCATTACAACTGACGCCCAACGTGGGGCCGTTGAAAGGTTAGGGTTTCGAAAAAACGTTTCTCGTAGCGGATCAAATTGTGCTTGGACATTTTTCGCCGGTTTTGGTGCCTTTAGAAAAAGGATTAACTTTCTGTTTACGAGTAAGTACATACTCGAATCGACTTTTATCGGAATGTCCGCAATCAATTCGAACTACCTACCTACCTCGCAGTTTTTTTTTTCACATCTCGTGTGTGCGAACGAAATTTTTAACATTTTCGTTAAATAAATATTTCAAACAATTCGAACTACCTCGCAGTTTTTTTCGCATCTCGTGCGTGCTCATATCTTCGTGCATATGAACTATAACAGTAAACTTCGCAGTTACAGTGTGTCCAATCAAGCAAAAATGGAGAATATGGTTGCCATGTCTGCTGAGCAGCTTCAAGCATTATTGGAGGGTATGAAACAAATGGTAACAGGTAATCAACAGCCTATACCCGCACAACAAACAGGTAACTTTTCAAAATGTTATAGTAGATTCACTGCCAAAAAAGACGATGACGTCGAAGCATTTATCGATGCCATCAGCATTTATAAGGAATGTGTTAGTATTACTGATACCAATGCTATAAAAGGTATCCCTATGTTACTAGATTCGCATGCAGCTACATGGTGGCAAGGTGCAAAAGCCTCGATTACCACGTGGGACGAAGCTATAACAGCCCTTCGCCATGCTTGCCCTCAGTTAACATTTATTAGTTCTTCAAAGAAGGATCATTTGTATTTTATAGAGCCTTTTTCTCAATACATCCATTTCATTCTTGAATTCACAATAAGATGAATGGTTCTAAGAAACTTTACTTGCATAGCAGATACAGGCTAGCAAAATACACCACTGAAGAAAAACTAGAGCTAGAGATTGCAGTTCTGTTTTTATTAGAATATTTCTTCTTGAACTTTTTGTTGAAATGGAAAGAAGTATACAACATTTTTATGGTTCTTTTAAAGAAATCATCGCCTCTGGCCACCCTTTCTGGATCACCCAGTACAACCTTTTCCAGAATAAGGAATTTCGGAACTTTGTTGAATCTGTTTTGTTTTAAGTATGAATGAATGAATATAAGCAGGCAAACTAATGTCTTTTCCCATTATGATAATAACAAATACAAATTATGTATAACAAAGTAGAATTAGAACGTTCTCAAAATTGAAAAAAGGGTGATTAAGAAATGAAATAAAAATATGTAAATATTCAATATTTTTATTGATACCAAACTGTTGTTCAATCTTTTGGAAAATTCTCCTGATCCTATTATACAAAAAATCTCAATACTCTAGAAATGTTACGTCAAAATCCACATTTTACATACCAACAAGTAAAATATATAAATCAAACTATCACTATTCAGACAACTCACAACAGTAATAATAGTATAATTCCAGCACACAATGTATCAAGTCCACATACAACTACTAACTCAAATACTGGAATTGATGGCCAGTTTTTCGAAAACGTTGATGAACACCCCCTAACAGGTGCAGCGGTTACTCCCGATTGATCCCGAACTGGTCGAGTAGGTGAACACGTTACATTTTCGTAGGAACACCAAGTTCTACTGCGAATTAATTGTTGTATTCTGTTTTAATGATATACTTTTCAGAAACCCATAGATAGATAGTTAGATAGTTAGATAGATATGAAAATATACTTTTCCAGCGCTAGTAAAATATTGACCTGACATTATACAAAGTGAATTATCTAATGTTCGAACTACTTACTATTTCCAAAACCGGGTATATGCTTTCAGTCTAAATGTTCAGGAAAGCCAAAAAACTGTGGCGATCATATGGGTGAAGGTAGAACTTTCAAGTTGGCAGCTAAAAATAGACAAATAAAAGTACACTTACCTGTGGGTAATGGCAATTAACCTTTATGGAAATCTTGTGAGCTATTTGCCAAACAAATTGTAATTACCCGTTTTTGAAAGTAAATGTATATATAATATACACCATTTGTAACTAACACAAAGCTAAAATGGCAATATTATATGCAATTTTTTAATGAAATGAGCCAATAATAAAATTTATTTGAAGAAAAGCAAATTCACAGAACATAACAATAAAAGTAATCTTTGTTAGTAGAATTCTTCTGGACTTCCATTGTCTAGAAACAAAGAAAATAAATTCTTTGCATGTGTTTGAGTCACGACGTTTCAACAATTAACATCTACTGTCGTTATCAAGTATGTGAATGCGACAAGATATCTCGGACACTTATTATACAGGGTGTTTCATAATAAATGCGCAGGACTTCAGGATGTGATAGCTCGTCCAAAAATATGAAAAAAGTTTCTATTAACTTACCCTCTAAAATGCACCATTTTAGAGATACAGGGTGTTGAAATTTTAAAATAATAATCGTTTTTTGCGAATATCTCTGGAACCGTTTAACGCACAGAAAACAGATTTCGTAGGCATTTTCTACTCATAATAAGCTATGTTTTGTGCGGATTTTTTATTTTTCCAAATTCATAATTGGTGAAAATTTTGAAGGGGTAGCGGGTGTTTTTTTCTCCAACTTCTACGCCACTGGAAAAGGTACAGTTTTGAGCCTCCTATATGAACCGCCAATATTTTCTACACAAAAAAGGTATTCTTGGTCATAAGCTCTAAA
This sequence comes from Chrysolina oricalcia, assembly GCA_944452925.2. Lineage (NCBI taxonomy): Eukaryota > Metazoa > Arthropoda > Insecta > Coleoptera > Chrysomelidae > Chrysolina > Chrysolina oricalcia. Next base: position 1,878,642 of record OX101810.2, read on the forward strand.
GTTGACCGTTTTCAAGAAAAATCAACTTTCATGTTGTTTAAATAATGTTTTTTCCTCGAAAAATTGCTGCGTGCATTGAAGCTAACGGCAGACATTTCCAACAATTCAACTGAGTATGATTGTTATTGTTTTTTTTGCAATTAAGAAGTCAACGTTTGGTTTTGTTAGTTGTTTTAACGTTTAAATAAATTTTGTATAACTAGGAAAAAAATTATTTAAAAAAATTTACCATGTTTTTCAACATGAAAGTAGATTTTTCTTGAAAACGGTCAACTTTAGAGCTTATGACCAGGAGTACCTTTTTGGTGTAGGAAACATTGGCGGTTCAAGTAGGCTGCTCAAAATCATACTTTTTCCAGTGGCGTAGAAGTTGGAGAAAAAAACACCCCCTACCACTTCAAAATCTTCACCAATTTTGAATTTTAAAAAATAAAAAATCTGCACAAAACATAGCTTATTATGAGTAGAAAATGCATTCAAATTCTGTTTTTTGTGCGATAAACGGTTCCAGAGATATTCGCAAAAAACTATAATTTTTTTATATTTCAATACCCTGTATCTCGAAAATGTTCAATTTTAGAGGGTAAGTTAATAGAAACTTTTTTTTCATATTTTTGAACGAGCTATCACATCCGGAAGTCCTGCGCATTTATTATGAAACACCATGTATAGCATGCAACTAATATACCTGCTATAAAGGTAATTATGATCTTCGTGGGGTCTCTCTCAGATCATCAATGTTAATTAATGTGATACAACGACCTTTTTTGTTGAGTATTATTATTGATGACCGATCTTGACAGGTCTTGACACAGAGTTTTTATTGAAATCTCAATCGATCTAGCCGAGTGATAATTGGCTTCCACTCATTTCGAATCTCTATGCTCGGCTTATATTCAGAATAATGACGTGTTCTTTGATATTTTCCATGGTAACAACACACTAGAAAAACTGTATATAGTTCACTCTTATCTCTTTGGTATGGTTGTATTTTAAAACGAAGCCTTATTTGCTTATCACTTGTGAAGACGCCGTAGCTAAGACATTGTTTTCACTTGACTATGTATAGCCGGTTTTGAACTTGAGTTAACAGTGGATATACCCGGATTTGAAACGCAACCCAAAATTTTTCGCAATATTTAATGGGTTTTGGACCAGTTTAGATCTGAGCACTTCTACCACATGAAATGCTTTATCATCTGCTGACAGATGACACCGCTAACTCGATTTCTGTCAAAAGTGGATATTCCCGGATTTGAAAATAGTTGACTCGTATGTGAACAATATTATAGCTACAAACAAGTTCATGCGATCAGAATTCTCACTTTTCTAGAGTCAAAATGATTTTTTTTTAAATATAGGTGTTAGTTTGCTTATCACAATCGAATAAAAGCCAGGACCTTTTTTTTCGCAATGCTTTGCATTTTCCAGAAGACAAATACATCAAAGTTCAACAAACGCCTTCCCATTTTCCCGAGTTACTTCAGCGTGACTGAAAGTAACTGAAATGCACATTTTCAAGATCGAATCTAACATCTGAGCGTCTCGTCGTAGTTGATTCATACAGACACGATCAAGAGTGCCTTTGCATCCACTTCTCCACTGTAAATAGCAAACGGGGACTAAAGTGCATGTATATCTTGATTTAGATGAGTTCTGCACCGCTTCTTGACTCCTTAACATGTCGCCTCATTGCCGTTCAAAAATAAAATGCGACGACGAGTGGGTGTTTTACAAGTGACATGTACAAGGCTCGTGCTAAAAGTATTTCTCCCTTCGGCAAAATATTCTCATCTCTTCGAACATTGCTTAGTGTACGAAGAGTACAGTAAAATCAGTTCATTTTAATCTAATCGAATAATTTCATTTAAAAAATTATCACGAATCCACAATCGATTATATTTTCAGCAGTGTTGATCCTAACGCCATAAATGCAGAAGTAATTTATAGTGATATTTTATACTATTTTATGCAGATCATCTCTATATATTTGGACTTCTAGGAACAAAATAAGTCAATAAATAGTCTATAAACATTTTTTAAACAAACAGGACAGCATAAATAAATTCCAAAATGAACTATCAAAAGTAGACTGATGCCTACAATTATAATAAAACGCTATTCCGTTGAAATAGAGTTTCATCACAGCTGATACTATCAATTGTTAGGCCGAGCGGTGCCTTTTTCAATATTTTATAGGAGCGTTTATATAGGAACACATCAGGAAAATTATACATTTACTTACCTATCAAATCTCATCTCCGGCAACCCTCAGGAAGCTGCTACCAGCTTTGCACACACACTAGTTTTAATTATTTAAGTTACTTTATTTATTATTATTTTCAACACTTTTCTGGATTTCAATCTATTCAAATACTTCTCAAATTGTTAATCAATATTATCTGGGCCGAAGGCCCAGGTGGAAGATTAAATTTAACTGAATAAAACAAAGAAATCGGCCAAAAACATTTATTATGCCGAAAGAAAAAAAAATAGAACGCCGGAATAACTAAGAAGTTTTAAATTTATAAGTTATTAAATCAAACCCAATTAAAAACCAGTGAATTGAATAAAATTTTATGACATTTACGTTTTTAAACTACTCAAAAAGATATAATTCTTACTAAAGTATTGAACTGATATTTTGAAACAGATCATTCACCAGAAAAGGTCACGTTGCTAACAAACATCTAACACTCTCAAGATTTAAAACAGGACTGCCGTTTACAAGCATAAAATATATATCCTTCAAGTTAGCTTGGGTTTCGAAATCGTTTAGGCAGTAAATATAAGGGTTGTTCAAAAATTAAATAGTGAATTGAATTTCTTTTTCAGTTTCTTCTACAATCGGCTTGTGCATTAAATATTTTATAACTCAGATATTCCGACGTTACGAGAAAAAAAACATAATGCAAATTTGTCGCATTATGAAAAAAACTCTTTATATCTAAACAATTGATCTTATTTCTACTTATTCTATGTCATGGATCTTTCTGTAACACTCGGTTATGGTTTGAATCAATTCTATTAACGGAAATATGACGTTGAATTCATAATGAAAACTGATTATTGGACACAAAATATTTGGTTCGAATTTATAAATACCCCTCGTAAAACTCTCGAAACTGTGTTGGAACGATTTTTATAGCAACCATATGGGCGAAGGTTTTGGTGCCCTTCTCGGTATCGTAAACTAAATGCTGAATTTAATGGCTTCCGGATGTAGATTCAATGGTTGTCCTCTTCGAGAACTTTTGATATATTTCAAGATTACGTTTTGTTACACAATATTTGTGATAAAGAAAAAGTAACAGCAACGACCAGGTGGAAAATGTTGTTGAGTTTTCATGAAAAAAAAAATAATTAAGGAAGAAAACTCTCAAAATAGTGAAATGGGGATATAGTTTAGGGGTTGAAAACTGATTTTGCGATTTGTGGCGACACCTGACCCTCTAGCGAAAAATGTTCACTAGGAAAGTTGAAGATAATGAAAAAAATTAAATACTTTTGTACTAAAATTGATAATTTCGATTGTTATTCTGTTTTTGTGTTTCAAACAACATAATGCGTTTGTAAATTTATTCCCAATAAAGTGTTGCCCACAAGATTATCTACAGTTTATTTTATAGATTAGGCGCAACATCCTTTTCTGTGCGACAAATATTTTGTTGAGTCCTGTAGAGCAACCCCAAACGCAATATTACAAGATATATGGGAATATACAACGGCAAAGTAAATTTTTAAGAGTTGGACTCAATTGAGATTGGACCTCAATTATTGTCTGAGTAGTACCCACCGTTCTTACGAACATTGTTTATACCTGTTTCCCGGAAAATGTTACCATCGATATACGTAACAAGATATTTGGTGTTATCTTATGACTAATAATAATATAATAATAATATCTTCATTTCTCAAATTGAAAAGTACAGCTGTTGCAATAATGTTACAATGTACAATTATTGTAGAAGAGTCGTCAAAAGCATATGTCTAAGGTTATTAATAAAAATATAAAAATGTAAAGTCGGACAGAACTAACAAGTTATTTAGTATATACAAATTTAATTGAGTAATTTATAATTTAGCATTGAAGATGAAGACATCAACAGGGTCCTGTAACTGCGCTCCGGTGGTCCATAGATTCTAAACGGCGCAACTTAAAAATTTCTTTCGAATACAAGCATGTTTCCTTGTTGAGAGAGTATCTTTGGAAAATATTCCGAAGTATACAAGGTGACCCAGAAAAGTTCACCAAACCAAACTTATGTTTTTTGTAATGGAACACTCTATATTTCATCATCACGGTTGAATAGAGATTACTTTGACTATTCAAAAAATATAGGGTCATGTATGTTCATCAACGTTATTTTCGGAGATATATCGATATTGCTTCAAAAAACATAAGGGATTCAACACTGTGTAACTCCTCGTGGAAAAATAATTCTAAAAACCTTTGGGAGGCGAAATGACTCCAGTATGGTCTAGTTTCTGTAACACGACACACAGTTGAAATTTCATTACTTTTTGTGTACCGGATAGATCGAAACGCAGATTGAAAGATATCTTTTCAAGGTGAAGTAAATACCAAGTGTGATATATCATTCGAAAGGAAATTTTATGGGCTTTCAAATACTGAAATTGATAATATGGGTTTTCATTTGAAAAAAACAAGATATATTCCAATTATCGTTTCGATCTATCCGGTACACGAAAGGTAATGAAATTTCAACTGTGTATCATGTTACAGAAACTAGACTATATTGGAGTCATTTCGCCTTCCATAAGTTTTTGGAATTATTTTCCCACGACGAGTTAAGTGTTGAATACCTTATGAAGTAATATTGATATATCTCCGGAAATAACGTTGATGAACGTACATGACCCCATATTTTTTTAATCAAAGTAATCTCTATCCAACCATGTGATGAAATATAGGGTGTTCCATTACAAAAAACATAAGATTGGTTTGGTGCACTTTTCTGGGTCATCTTGTATATTTCGGAATATTTTCAAGAAGGGAAGATGCTTGCATTCGAAAGAAATTTTCAAGTTGTGCCGTTTATAAGCTATGGACCACCGGAGCGCAGTTGCAGGACCCTGTATATTATGAATATAAGTGAGCTTTTGCTCAGTCTATATTTTATAGTTGTTCGATAAATTCCTGAAAGGTATATACGTATATTTGAAGTAGCAGTTTCTTCAGCCTATATTTGAACACATGAGAACTGGGAGAATCATTGATATCTTCAGGAAGAATATTATAGAATTTACAGCCATTAAAATGTACACTTTTTTCATACAATGCTGTTCTCTGAGCATTTGACACCAGAAGACTCTTGTAACGAGTATTGTTGTCATGTTGATAAGGTTGAAAGGTTGGTTTATGTCTAAATACATATGCACAAAATTTTAATGTATATGTGCTGGCGACTGTCAGAATATTCAGTTCTTTGAATATGCAATCAATTACTTCATCACATGAAAATTAACAATTTTCCCATTTATCCATGGAATAAAACTGCAGCAGAACAGTTTTCTCCACATCCACCACCAGGGAATTTTCACAATACCAATTTGTAAACTCGAGACTCAACTTGGTCAATTTTTCTTGGAGTACCTCTGGGTTATCGGCATTCGCTGCATTCGATCGTTGTATAATATGCATACAAAACTATATCATCTTTGCTTCTATGCTAGGACTATCGTTGATAAATAGAAGAAAGATGAGGGGGCCCAATATAGAACCTTGAGGAACCCCAAGATCAATGTCATACTGGTGCGACTTACAATTATTGTCAACTGTAATATGCATCTATCTTTGAGTCAGATATGATTTGAGCTGAAGCTAAGTGAATTGTCTATTGCTTTTAATATGGGGGTCAATATTGTTGAATGCCTTCGATGAGCCGAAGAAAAGTGCACCGACATACTTTCTTCTACCAAGTGAGTCATAGACACACCGAAAAAAAGTGCAAAATGCACTTTCCGTTGACCTACTTGGAAAAAACCATGCTGAAACTTTATTCAAATTGATTGATTGATTGTTCCTAAAGAGGGGCGAGGGAATTGATTGTTGCACATTAATGCACGAAAGGATTAATCTTCTCTACGCTATTGAACGGGATGAATTCCTAACAATAATCCAGTTGTAGAGCTTCCCGAAATTCAGTCTGATTACTTTTTGCTTCATAATTGCTTGACATTAAAATTTAGAGTGACTTCTTGCGAAATTAGTTCATCAAACTTCGGCAATTATATTTAATGCTTAATACTTAAACCGGTTGTGTCGTCTCGAAGTCGAAGCACCATTAGAGCCTCTTGAACGTTTTTCAATAGTTTTCAAGAGATTCCAAGGAGTAACGATTTTAGTTCGATCAAGTTGGTTTCAATATCGGATTCAGATTCAGAGTAATTTTTTGGAGTAACAGTATTCTTACTTTGTTACACACATATTAATGATTTGGTTGTGATGAGATAAAATTTTGTATAAATTTTGAACTTTATAACTGGATCTTTATTCTAACATTTTGTACAATCGTGAAATAGCAAAGTCAACAGATATGGTCCATTTTGAATTTCAATATCCTCGACGTCCCACGATGATTTCCAAACCCAAGTAGCATTTTGGCCACATACTACACCAACATTAACATTGCACTTGGTCTAGAAAGTAGTCATTTATGAAACCACCAGACAACGTTGTCTTAACGTTGAGTATGACACCAGTTATGTTACGCAACCGACTACAACTAGTAAATATTTTGAGAATGGGAATAACGTTTAAGTGATAACTTCAGTTACGTTACACGTTTTGAAAACGTTCAAGTGACAACTTTAGTTATGTTAAACGTTGTCCCGACGGAGAGTCGGCCTTGTAAGATTCAACTAAGCACAAGGCAATTTTTCAGTTGAGTTGAAAACGTTTTCGTGGAGTCGTCTTTCTTTACAACAAACTTTTTTCAAATATTTACTACAGAGGGCGTGCCGGCGATATTAAAATAATAAAAATGGCCATCACTAGTTATTTGGTTGATAAATTAACTATTTCCTAAATACTATGAAAAGTAAACTGTCATCTCCACGCGAGAGGGCGCTGGTGTGTAGTTGTTTTTAAGAAAATTCAACAACGTTTAGAAAACGACAAACAACTACCTACAGTTGAAGCTGAAACGTTTTGAAAACCCAAAAATGATTGAATGAATTGGTGCAAAACAGGGTTGTGACAAGTGACAACGTTGTGTTAGGGTCGGCAACGCAACTTATGTTTGGTTGAGCAACTTTTTTAAATAAGTTGTTGCAATGCTGAATTGCTACTTGGGGACCTGAAATGACTTGTAAGATGACAGAAGTAAATAAGGCCCACTGTCTTTTTCCTTGAAGACTGGCAAATTTTTTCAAATCTGTCAACATGGTTAGTTTCATCATCCGAGTGGTAAAGCTTTATTAAAAGATCGTTGACTTCAATTCGCCATTAACAACACTAGGTGATTGTGCAGTTTTAGGCTGCACAGATTATAAGTTCGCAAATAGGTGAGACGTCTTTTTTAATTCAACCTATTTTTCCTGAAGAAACAATAGTTCTCCATCAGTTACTATAACATTGGTACTATCTTTCGCACTGAGAGAAAAATTAAAAGAATTGTTAATTTTTTTGTAAATTGCATGTTTGAGAAAAAGTGCTCGCCCGGTAATAAGGCCCTACCAACGGTCGCGTAATAAGGCCCGCGGGTAATATGCGAAAGTGTCTAGAATGTGGAACTTGGTTACATGAAACTTGCATAGGACTGACGACTGAAGATGTTGAGGATTTTTAATGTAGGGAATGTTCTTAAAATTTAGTCAATCAGTTTTTTTTTAATAATTTAATTTCCTTGTTTGAGTTTTGTCAAGTTTATCACTTTTTGTAGAAAATAATGTTTATTTCTGTTTTTTCTATTAGAGTTTCATTGAGTTTCTACCATTTCTGATTGATATAAATGATCTGTATATATTTATATTTACAATAAATAAATATATTCTGCATAATTTACTATGGGCTTTATTACCCTAATAGGCGGGTAATAAGGCCCAACAGCAAGTATTTGAAACTTGTCTCATTTTGGTTACTAAGGTATTGAAGGAGACGAATATTGATGTTAACATAGCGGCAAACATCACAAACAATCATCTCATCAAGTTTCGGATTTTTTGAATGAAATATAAAGGATACAGAAATTTGCAAAAGTTAAGTGGGCCTTATTACCCAACTCTACCTTAATAGTTATTTAAGTAACAAGGAATGTAAAGACGTGTTAACATTCGAGGTGAGCGAGTACGAGCCGAGGCAAAGCCGAGGCTTGTCGCTTGCCGAGGATGATAACAGTCGATACATTCCGTGTTACTTATTACGTTTTTCCCGCTGCTTGTTGACATTTCTCAAAATTTGCCTGAATTGAAGTTTGTTTTCTTACCCTTCCTTCATGATTATTCGTTCGCTATTTCATTCTAAGTTGCTTGTGCGTGTAACTAAGTTACCGAATAAGCAGACAACAATAATATTCAAAAGGTCTCATAACCTAAAAATTGATATGAATGAAGCTGAAGGTATTACTTGTCAAAGTCAAAGTCATTATTACCCTAGGCATGTAAATGACACTATTAAGTTCCGTTGTCAAGATGAATTAGTAAACGAATGATATAGGCCATTTACCTGTTTTGTTGCTAAGCATGTATGGACTATTTACAGTGTCGGCAGCGGGAAAATGATATTTAAAGACAAAATAGAACAGAACAAGTTTCAATTAACCAAATTATTCGGGTTATTAAGTGATTGTTGATAAGTGTGCTGTATTAAAGAGATCAACGATGTGTAAATAATTTGAATACATGTATTTTTTCAAAATATAAATAAAATCGATAGTAGTATTATTTTATATTACAGTATTATTATAGTATCAGTACAATTATTGTATTGCAACATGTATTTGGTTAGTCTTTTCTTTATCTATTTTAAACGAATAAAATTAGAAAAAAGTAACTGGCAAGGACCAGGTGGAGAATGTTGTTGAGGTTCCAACTTGAAGGAAAAAAAAATTGTTGCGAAACGTGACCTTTTAGCGGTCACACTTTTCGACGGTTAATTTTATTTATATCTTACCAGACACGGTGAATTGATGAGGCATTCAATTTGCCTGTTTAAAATTTCTCCTGATTCGAAAAAATTACCCTTTTTCAGTTTTCATTTGTCGAATTCAACTTTTGAGGTGAAATTCGGAATCAGCTCATCGAGATACGTTTGAGAGAAGTTTGCGATTTTTAGAGGAATGGAAAATAATATATTTCGAAAATTCGATTTTCTTTAATATCGGATATGGTATTATTCGACTTTGATCGCTTGTGAATATTTAAAAAAAGCATAATCCCTGCAAATATTACTTGATCCTATAGCTGATTTCTTTCTGAACAGGAAAATGTAATTGTTTTTCGAATTAGAAAGCTAGTTAATTCAGAAAATATCGATTTTGTGGATAGGTGTAATTTTCGTCGAAAAAATTTACATTTTTCAGTTTACCCCTTTGTGCCCTTTGTTGAGATGTTATTCGGAATCAGCTCGTCGAGATACGTTTGAGAGAAGTTTGCGATATCTCCAGAAATGGAAAATAAAATTTTTCGAAAATTCGATTTTCTTTAATATGGAATAGTGCATTATTCGACTTTGATCGCCTATGAATATTTTTTAAATGCATAATCCCCGCGAATATTACTTGATCCTGTAGAAAATTTCTTTCTGTATCCGAAAATGTACTTGTTTTTCGAATTAAAAAGCTAGTTCATTTAGAAAATGTTGATTTTGTGGATCGACAAAAATTGCTCTTTTTCAGTTTCCATTTGTTGAATTCAACTTTTGAGGTGAAATTCGAAATCAGCTCGTAGAGATACGTTCGAGAGGATTCAGAGATTTTTCGAGAAATGAAAAATAAAATTTTTCGAAAATTCGATTTTCTTCAATATCGCATATTGCATTTTTCGACTTGGATCGCCTATGAATATTTTTATGATGCAAAATCATCGCGAGTGTTAATAGATCCTATAGAAAGTGTTCTTCATAATCCAAAAATGTACTTCGTTTTTTAATTAGGAAGCTACTTCACTTAGAAAATGGCTATTTTGTGTATAAGTCCATTTTTTCGTCAAAAAAATTGCTATTTTTCAGTTACTTCTTCGTCAAATTCCTAGAGATTTACAAGATTGTATTCGGTTCAAAAACACGTTAGTGATGCTGTTATATGTAAATAGTTTTATAATCAATATAAGTTATAAACCCTTGAATTTGTTGTAAAATCTCAAATACTCTATGAAGTGTAACGGTCATAGTCCACAAATGAACATCTAGGTCCAGTTCTTGAAATAATTTTACAGTTTTCACTTTCAAACAAAGCACAAAAATATTTCTATTTCTCCATTTGTCACCCTCTAAAGCGGTATAAAAAATCCTCCATTATGCACATCAAGCCCGAGCACTGCACTTATCTATTTTTAATGACATAATTAGCACCGGCATAAACGAAATTGATTGAAACTCCAATTACAAAATTCCCAAGATTTGCGCTAATTAGGCAAGCAGGTTGATAGCCGATTGGAGCAGGTTAACTACCAATTATCTTCCTCGAGATTGACTACAAATTTTCCTCGGCTATTTGCAAAATCCATTTCGTTTTGGATCGGTGCATCCTTTCATACGAAAAGTTGAAGCGCGAGCAATTACGGGATACCTGGCGGGTCGCATTTAACAGTTGCACTTCCGATGTCGGTTTTTCCATCTTTCGGGAATATCGGAACATGCTTGATTTGTCAGGGGAATAAATGTTTGTTCTCGAATAGGAAAGCTCTGATCTTTTGAAATCCTGAAATGTGTATTTCTCATGCTTTCCGACTCGCTTTCAGATCAAAGAATTGTCTTTAAAACCACCCAGATTTGTTTGTCTCGGCAATGTAAAGAACGTGGTATTTTTAGCAGCAGTACAAGATATGGGTTTGTCACTACGAAAGAGATTACTTTAGATACGGTTCAAGATACGATGTTGATGTGTACAGTTTATATCATGAAAGGTGAGCAGAGATATGGACATGGACTTTGGTACATAAAATGTATACAGTGACATTCAAAAAGTATACAACAAATGGAAAAAATCTTTATTTGTGATTATTCAAAACGAAAAATTGTCCTCAACTTAGGCTCTTCTTGAAACCTCCTATCAGATATTCTGAGTAAATTTCAGTTTTTTGAAAAATTGCGTATTTCAAAATTAGCAAAACTATTGAAAACTGTCAATGATTCCTTACATTTATGGGCCGTGGTGGTCGGCTGGTAAAAGCGTACGCCTCGCAAGCGTGGGGTCGTGAGTTCGATCCACCGATCTCGTGCATGGCATAACACGTTAAAAGGTAAGGGCTGCGTCTTCCCTAGCTCACACAAGTCTCTCGAAGACTTCCGAGGGTTGCGCGTAGGGGTGCAATCGGTTCACGGAAATAACAATTTTAACAACAACAATTTTTTTTTAACAATTCCATATAATTCATTCAAGAGTAGATGTTGTGCAAAAACTCAAGGTTTATTACACGATCTCCCAAAAGAACTCTGTTTTCACATAAATCTCTTAACCCAGAGATTCGTAGCTTCCTTTTTGATCTCATGTTTTCATGGTCTAATTGAGAAAATATTTCCACTAAAAAAGAAAAAAATTAAAAATAAAAATAGACAGCTTGTGCCCTGGTACAACAACGATCTAAGATCACAAAGGAACACACTGGTGAGTTTAAAAACTGTATATGTGATTCTAGTAAAAATCCACGGGATATCAACATATATAATCGTTACAAAAAACACTATGAAAAACAATTAATTTTAACTAAAAAACAGCTTATGATAAGTATCTCTTAGAAGCTGAAAATAAATCGAAAGCAAGCTGGCGCTTGATAAATTTCGAAAGGAACAAATCCAAAAGTAAGCGTAACACTTCAACAGATAAAATATCATCTGATGATTTCGTTGAATTTTTTTCCAACGTGGCCGAAGATATAATTAAATCTTTACCACACGTACCTATCACAACATTTCTGAGTTTCAAAAATTTTCCCGCTCCATCTTCTTCATTTTTTATGCAGCCTGTAACGAATTCTGATGTCAGAGAAGCTATCTTATCTTTGTGACACTAAGGTAAACACGATTAAATTTCCACAGATTTATTGTCTTCGCGACATGTTTCGATACACTGTATCTTTTTCAAGCGAATGTAATACAATAAATTATTCTACCTTGAACATTACTTAAATACCCTTCTTAACAATTGAGGTAATTAGGAGCTACCTATGATAAAAATAAAATTGACGATACAATGTAGGTAGATACCTGGAAATCTCAAAACATATCTACTACTTAATTAGTTGAAAAGGTTCAACAAAGGGGAACTATTAAGGTCCAATTGATCATTTAGTAAACAATTCGAATTTTTCAATTTATTAATTTCCAAGAATTCTAAATAATTAAGTCTAATACCTCTATTTTCAACATGAAGGATTTCAAAGTTTTCATCGAAGTCATGGTCTTCTTCCAAAATATGATTGGCATATGTTGAATGTGTTTTATTATTTACATAATTCATACGGTGCTCACGTACACGGCTTTTGAATGGTCTACCAGTCTGGCCTACATATACTTTGGAACAAGAACCACAATTCAATTTATAAACTCCTAATTTTTTAGATTTTTGTGTTTTATCTTTATTATTTTTAATAAACCTTCCCAACGTGTTATCTGTTCTGAATGCTACTCTTAAATTTTGTTTTTTCAAAAATGACGCTATTTTTTCTGAAACGGGCCCTGAATAAGTTAATGTTCTGTAATTATTGTCAAGGTTCCTCATAGTGGGGTACACTTCTTGGATAGCCTTTCTATGTAATTTTTTAGCAAGAATATTCTCTATTAATTTGACTTGATATCCATTGTTAACTGCTATCTGTTTTATAATATTTAATTCTTTGCAGAAGTTTTCTTCAGAAAGAGGAATATTAACTAATCTATGTATCATACTATGGTATGCTGATATTTTATGTATATATGGATGTATCGAATTATTATGAATGGTGATGTCAGTATGGGAAGGTTTATGAAAAATAGAAAAATGGTATTTGTTGTTGGTTTTACCTATTGTCAGATCTAAAAAATTTAATGATTGTAGAATGGAGTAAAGGGTTCATCATCGGTCGGTAACGACTTTTCGTTAGCAAACGATCTCCCAAAGATTTCTGTCTTCTTCGATTAAATCTCTCAACCCGGAGTGGCCTAGTGAACCAGAATTGACTAATCAGCGGAGTGTGTATTGGTTTGGACGGGGAACAGATGGCTTCAGTGCTGTCTGTGTTGACCTGCCCTTGCACTGATGAGAGGCAACAACCTTGAAACTAGTCTGCAGGTGGTCACCCCGTCCAAATCAAAACATAATTCTGCTGGTTGGTCATAGAGGGCACTTGCAATTGCGTCCTCTGATGTTTTGAGGAACGTTACACAAGTAGCTGTTAGATTTAATTCAATACCCGTCGTGGTCTTAGCCAGGGGAGTAGTTGTTTTCTGACAGGTTCTTGCCATAATAAGCCTACATAGTTAGGTGTTTATGGGAGTAAAGGGTTCATCATCGGTCGGTAACGACTGTTCGTTAGCATAACTATGCTGGTTGGTCACAGAGGGCACTTGCAATTTCGTCCTCTGATGCTTTGAGGAACGTTGCACAAGTATCTGTTAGAGTTAATTGAATACCCGTCGTGGTCTTAGCCAGAGGAGTAGTTGTTTTCTGACAGGTACTTGCCATAATAAGCCTACGTAGTAGGTGTGTATGGGAGTAAAGGGTTCATCATCGGTCGGCAACGACTGTTCCTTACTAAACGATCTACCAAAAGAAGGTTTATTGTTTCAAGGCAAAATACCTTCTATAACTCACTGATTCCTATTCACATGAGGCTATTGAAAACTCTAATCGATCTCTGAAAATGAATTATCATCACAAAGATCGTGAAAATCTGCTTTACAATTGGCTACGAAACTTTAAATTGATAAACACCATACTTTTAAAAATGCATTGACCACAGAAACTCTTTTTGTACTCATTCGATTGTTTCAGAATGTATAACAGTTTGTGTGTTCCATATGACACTGGCGTATTTCAATTTGGAACGAAGATATATGTTGCATAATTTAATGCAAGTTTCCCAGGTGAACTTCTGTCCTCTTCTTAATATGAAACCAAGTGTTGTATTGCACTGTTGTATTGCACTGGCAGTTTTTTTTATAGGTTCAATAAATTGAAAGATTTTTGAGAAAATCGCCCCAAGATCTTTCATTTCCTTAACTACCTCTATTTCAACTCCGTTGATGGAGTAATCAGGAAGTGTTATTTGTGTGATTTCGAGGTGACTCACGCCGTAATAATCGAGAAAATGATTTTTTATAAATATTTTTGTGATTTTCATCTCCCCAGCAGTTTGGTACATATATTTTTCTATGTGTACGCATTGGTTTTGATGTGTTTAATAGACTCTGTGTTATTTCGAGGTGACTCGCGCCGTAATAATCAAGAAAATTATTTTTCATAAATATTTTTGTGATTTCAATCTCCCCTTCGGTTTGGTACAGATATTTCTCTATGTGTACGCATTGGCTTTGATGTGTTTGATAGCCTCTGTGTTATTTCGAGGTGACTCACGCTGTAATAATCGAGAAAATCATTTTTTATAAATATTTTGCCGATTTCCATCTTCCCTACGGTTTGGTACAGATATTTTTCTATGTGTACGCATTGGTATTGATGTGTTTAATAGCCTCTGTGTAATTTCGAGGTGACTCGTGCCGTAATAATAGAGAAAAGTTTAGTGAACAATTGGTCAGTTGCCTTATTGAGATCATTTGATGCATTGATTCCACAGGTGATACATACTGATTTAATCTCCTTTCCGGAAGTCATAGTTGTGTATGTTCACACTGTGATCTCTAAGATATTCCCTGGCGTTGGAGGCGTTTTCATTAATCCCCAACATTTTATGAAGTGTTTTATTCTGTACAGAAAAAAAACAATATCAAAAATCGTAAAAAATACTGAAGGCATCCACCCGATTTTCGTTTCATCAAGGTAGTGTTCGCTCTCAAGATAATTTACAAATTTACCAAACGAAAACTACTCAATCCTTAGTACGTGCCAGGCTTTGGAGCGCAGAATACCCGACTAAATTAATTCGAATTTATACGTTGTTTTGATGTTATAGTGACTCGGTATTTTTATTGCTTCTTTTGTACCAATACCGCTCTCTACCCAGCGCATCCGCGTACAAAAGATTTCAAAAGGACGTTGTTTATTCATGAATTTTACTCTGCCTTTCGACCGCGATAATGTATTATGTTCGGGACGGTTTTTAATGACTTAATTACTTATTTTCTCCCGGCTGTCATTTCTCCTTTGAGCGTGTTAATGGACGGATGCGTACAGGGTTGGAGATTCATTCTTCTGCGTATACCGGACGACTACACCATATTTTAGTTCGGTTCGCACGCAGTTTTCAAAATCGGCGACACATGACTTTTGGGTACTAATTTTAATTTCAATATTTTAATTTGTTTTTACGAAACTCCCAGGATTTTAAAGAAAACCCCTCAAAAGCAGAGCTTGCGTGCGAGCAAGGGAGATCCGGAACCTACAGTTTAAAAGTGGAATCCGAACCACTTCAGCTCAGTTACACGCGACCGGGGATCGAACCCGGACCGCCTGGGTGGAAGCCGAACGCTCTAACACCTCGACCGCTTCGCTAATACGAGGATGTATTGATATCTAGTTAGCTTAGACCAGTTCCCTGCATAAACAAAATATTGCGTTACCATAGCAACGAACAATAACTTATTAGAAGTGTCAGTGTAAAGTTTGATGTCAAAAAAGTAAACCAAAGTTACGCAATAAATTAAAAGAAAAAATATGTCCACCGAAATTGTGAAAATCAAAAAATTGGAGTATCGAGCCATTATCAAGTACCTGTATTTAAAAGGGTTAAGAGGTAAGCAGATTAACGAAGATATGCTTATATGATAAATGTCCTTCGTATGCGACCGTGAAAAATTGGACTGCAAGCTTCAAAAGAGGTAAATTTTCTATTGAAGATGATGGCCGATCGGGAAGGACAGTTTCTGTGACAATCCCCGAAAATATCGATGCAGTTCATGACATGATTTTAACAGATCGTCGAATTGGGCTAAAACGGATATCTGAAGCACTGAATATTTTATACGAACGCGTTCATCATATAGTTCCCGTCAATTTGGACATGAGAAAAATTGCTGCAAAATGGATCCCTAATTGTTTGAATGTTGACCAAAAGCGTGCAAGGGTAGTAGCATCGCGTTCGATCTGTGCTCGATTTGAAAACGATGTAGACTTCTTAACCCTTTCGCTCATGGTGTCCTAAATTTAGTACACAACTTTCTTGTTTTTTTTTGTGTGCAGAAAACTGTTTAATCCAAGTATTGTTGCCATGGTTTTATAAGTTGTTATTTTAGTTGCCAACTGTAATTTTATCCGTCATCTATCAGATTCTTCAGGAAGTATTTTGGAAAACTTCAGCTGACGAGAATGGACGAATCCTATCATCTGGGTCACCAGTTTGGAGTATGTCATTTTTGAATTTCTCAGTGTGGAATTTATTCATCGAAAAAAATACTGTGTGTTCACATTAAAGTGTTTTACGTACTCGATTCAAAATATTTAAACATTTTATCACTATTTTGAAGTTTTGAACATGAATTTCGGTGTGCTAAATTTAGTACACTGTGAGCTAGTGGCATTGCATATGTGGTAGACATAACCTCACTTTATATCATTAAAAAATGTATTTTTTGTTATTTTCACAGTACCATTGATTGACATGGTTATTAGAAGGGCCTTAAGTAATCAGAAGCTATTATCAATAATAGAAAACAATTTATCTGATAGAATGTCAATGAAATCGAAAGTGACTTGAGTTAGGGCACTAATTTGAAAGCTTCAGGGGGTAAATTTCATGAGTACGAGATTGATTCAGAATGCTCGTTTATTTACTTGGACATAGGTTCAGAGGAAGAACAAGAAAACGGGTAGTTACATTAGCACAAAAACTTGCCAGAATCAACTGAAGTACATACCTACATTTTGATATATAAAAATAGTCTTGGAATATTAGAGAGTATGCTGTGACATTTCTACTTTCGTTTTCGGATATTTTTTGATTTGCATGAAACATTTTTACTGAATTGCAATGACTATTACAAAATTTGTGTTCTCATATTATAATATCCCATATACCGTTTGCTCATGGTGTACTAAATTTAGCACAACCCATATCACAAAAATTGGCTGTCGCAAAATTTTTTCTATTGGCTCAAAAATCTTAGAAAAATTCATTTATTATATTTGCAAAATTCAAATTTTTTTATTTCAAAATACAAAAATTCATGAGTGAAAGGGTTAAACCTAATTGTTACTATGAATGAGGCATTTCTACGATCCAGAAACAAAGCAACAATCGATGGAATGGCGACACTCCAGTTCTCCAAGACCTAAGTTTCGTTTCCAAAAATCTGCTGGAAAAGTTCTTGCTTCAGTATTTTGGGTTTGCCATGGAGTAGGAGTAATCATGATTGATTTTTTGGATAAGGGTAGAACAATAACTGGAAATTACTATTCGACATTACTGACCACTCTACGGGAAAAAATTGAAGAGAAAAGACGTGGAAAGCTATCCAAAGGTGTTTTGTTTTTGCAGGACAACGCCCCTGCACACAAATCTCATGTTGCCATGCAAAAAATTCGTGATTTAGGGTTTGAATTACTAGAACACCCCCCTTATTCACCAGATTTGGCTCCGTCCGACCATCATCTCTTTCCTCAACTGAAAAAAAGTTTGAAAGGTCGTAAATTTTCTTCCAACGAGGAGGTAATAAAAGCTGTGAAGGTCTGAAGCAGAGCAAGAAGAAACATTTTTTTTGAAAGGTCTAGAGACGTTGCAGGTTCGCTGTAATAAATGTATCCAATTGAGAGGAGAATATGTTGAGCAATAAAATATTTTGACATTGAAATTTTGTTTGGTTCTATAGTAGGCTAAGAAATTTTCAATATATCCTCGTAGATACCATATTACTTTTCTACAAGCAGATATTGACACAGATCAAAGAGATCACTTCTTTTTATTTTTTATTTGTGTTCATTGTCGTTTCAACCCTCAAAGTTATTAGAGACAACATTTAGTGGTTTACAAATATACGGACGTTATTATGAATACAAATGAATAATCCTGAAAAAGGTCCATTTTCATACAGAGTTATTCAAACCCGCCCATTTTTCTCAGTTTATAAGAGTGTTATCGAAAAAAAGTTTGGATTACAGTTAAAGGGTATTCCACTTTTCGTCTTTCTATAAATTCAAATATTTATTAGATTTGCCATTGATTAACTCTCGAGATGTACAGTGTGTTTCGTTTTTTTGTGTCCACCTCTGTAATTAACTCACCTTTTGCTTTATTTGTTCAAAATTTTCCTCAATCGGGGAACGTAGCCAGTTGAATATTTTGAGCGATATTGCAATTCAATTCAGACAGTGGAGTACGTAAGTTTTCATAAAAACATTTTTTCCTCCTACCCCTATAGAAAGTACACACTTTCCTCCCTCAAACCAGGGAGGAAACTCATACTTTTCCTCCCTAGAGAGGAGAGTACTTTTCCTCCCTTGGAAGGAAAGTACTTTTCCTCCCCCTCATTTCAAATAAGTTGTAAACGATGAAACTTGTGAATCTATTATAATCAAATTGTTTCCGTAATTTCTAGAACATCTTATATATCCTGTATTCTGGTAAAAATCAAACATGAATGTTACTTCTACTCTAGTTCTTTAATAGCTATTTGTGTATTTAGAGCGCAAAGTGATTGAAGAGATTAATCTTTGGAGAACGACAATGACACTTTGTGCTCGAAATACACACATTACTTTTTCTTCAAGCGCAGCTCTTAGAAAAAAAATGATCGACACTTCATTCAAATAGGCACATAACATTACCTATGAGAAAATCACTCAATGGCAATCCGAAATGTATAAGCTATCTAAATGTCCAATAATTCAAATCACTAACAAGAAAAAAGTAAAATAACGTTCTTGAAAAAAAAAGTTGTAATTGCCAGGAGATGAACCCGGGACCTTCGGATTACAAGCCCAAGACGTTAGCCATTGCACAAGTAAGAATAGGTCTATTTGCAAAGTCACAAAAAGGTTTTATTGAGTGGATAGGAGGAAAAATCATATGTATTACTTGGGAGTAAAGTGCCTTTTCCTCCCTTGGATGTTTACTGCCCTCCGCTTCGCGTCGGGCAGTAAACTACATCCTGCGGGAGGAAAAGTGGCACTTTCCTCCCTAGTAATATAAGTAGCTATTTATGTGCTACATCGAAAGTTGTTTCATTCAAAATTCTCTTACGATGGTTTGGATAATTTTGGGTATTAAAAACTGAAATCAATCCACTGATGAAATAATAACATTTTTAATGAAACACCTGTCAACGTAGCTCATAAGAAATATTCTTTTATAAAAACTTACGTACGCCATTGTCTGAATCGAATTGCCATATCGCTCAAAATATCTAACTGATCGATTGAGAAAAATTTTGAAGAAATTATGTAATAGGTAACTGAATTACAGAGGTATGGATACAAAAATACGAAACACACTACCTATCGAGAGAGTTGAAATAATATTAGTACTACTGAAATAAGAAATGAGAAATGAGCTCTAGCGATACTAAACATGACATATGGTTCCATTAAAAAATGTACCGATGACGTCACTTCTTCACCAATGACACATCTAAATCATACTTCAACATATAGAAAGGTACAGTGTAAAATACCCTTCAACTTTCATTCGAATAAAATGGGCGGGTCCACCCCCCATTTTTACGACATTTCAACTCACCTGTGCACTCACCTGCACTGCGGAAAATTGACGGCATAGTGCCTACAGTTTGTTTCTCGACCAGTACTTCAATATTATACAGGGTGGGTCACGGTCGATGGTACCTTAGACGTTTACGGAGAAAGGGACATAGGATCATTCTGAAAATTTGGTTTCTCAAGTAGTTGCTCTTGGTCTATCGATCTAAAATATTTTCAGCAATGCAGCGTTGCCGCTTATACCAGAAAGTAGCAGCATCTTTGTTATTTCAAATGGGTCACCCTGCATATTACCGCATTTTTGAACTTGTCATTCCTTTCTGATTATTTCTGCCCCATACTCCCCTATACCTATCTCTAACAGTTTTTGAGATATTGGTTATTTTCCATATTTTTTATCCAAAACATGGCTCAAATTGAATGTTTATTTCTGCGGTATTTGAATTCTTAGGAAGTTGCCATTTTGTGTTTAGTTCATTAGGATCATGTGCATTGATTCTGTATATAGAAGTTTGTTGTGCGTTATACAGGGTCGTTCAAAATTCATGATCTTACTGCTAGATGCAAAAAGGGTTGAAAGTGCGTTTTTTTAAATGGAACATCATGTATATTCTGAAATATCCTGGAAGATGGCTAAATTCCCTTCGAATTGATATATCATGTTCCTATACCTAAATAGCCTGAATTCCGAGATAATAGCAATTTTCACTTGTAATATCCCAAGTGCTTGAATTATTGCCGGAAATTTTTCGAGTACATGAATTTTCTTTGAAAATTCATTTACGTGATAAATTTACGGCAATTAATTCAAGCACGAGGGGGATTCGGTAAGAAAATTTCACACCGAGAAATGAAAATCATTCAATAATTCATAAGAATTAACTAACGATGGTTTCACCTGAACTATTTATAACCACTGAAATATTGATATGTAAAATACTTAACAAAATTTTCATCAATTAATGTTTGACATGTGACAAGTTGATATTTTGCTTTAATGTACATATGGAGGTCTAGTTTTCATATGAAAGAAGATAATTATGTATTTACTAGATATTTGGAATGTGTCTGAAAATATTTTCTCCACGATTATTGCGGCCTATGAGTCGCTAGGTCGATGGTTCAATCCACGATAGGAACATAACTTTTTTTTTTGTTCTAAATTTAAACACATTTATTGATGAAATTTTTTAAAAGTATTTTACATATCAATATTTCAGTGGTTATAAATAGTTCAGGTGAAACCATCGTTAGTTATTTCTTATGAATTGTTGGATGATTTTCATTTCTCGGTGTGAAGTTTTCTTACCGAATCCCCCTCGTGCTTGAATTAATTGCCGTAAATTTATCTCGTACATGAATTTTCAAAGAAATTCGAGCTATGTTTTGGATAAAAAATATGGAAAATAACCAATATCTCAAAAACCGTTAGAGATAGGTATAGGGGAGTATGAGGTAGAAATAATCGGAAAAGAATGACAAGTTAAAAAATGCGGTAATATACAGGGTGACCTATTTGAAATAACTAAGATGCTGCTACTTTCTGGTATAAGCGGCAACGCTGCATTGCTGAAAATATTTTAGATCGATAGGCCAAGAGCAACTACTTTAGAAACCAAATTTTCAGAATGATCCTATGTCCCGTTCTCCGTAAACGTCTAAGGTACCA
Source organism: Chrysolina oricalcia (assembly GCA_944452925.2). Classification (NCBI taxonomy): domain Eukaryota; kingdom Metazoa; phylum Arthropoda; class Insecta; order Coleoptera; family Chrysomelidae; genus Chrysolina; species Chrysolina oricalcia. The sequence goes on from OX101810.2 coordinate 1,900,296, forward strand.
TCGACCGTGGCCCACCCTGTATATGACTCGTGGTGTATAAAATCACCCCCTGAAAATTTGCCTGTGCTAAGAAAATTGAATAAATCTTTAAAAACTCGTTCGGCGTGCACTACACCTCCCTGACACTTTTTCCAAATTATCAAACTTCAGCTCATTGTGGATAAATTCGCGCTCGCAGCATGAATCGATGCGGGCGATGACATTTCGAATGATGCTCAGTTATTTGTCAGCCCAACGCAGTATCAGTCAGCGGCTTTTTGTAGCTCGTTCGTGCTCTATTTTTCTTTTCTGCGTCGGTGGAAGCTCAAAAAGTCACCAGACAGTAATTGTTCGAGACGTTAACAAATTTATACCGAGAACAATGTGCCTTTTGTCAGCTTTGCGGAATAAATGGAAAAAGTCAAGATTGATGGTTTGCACAGACGTTTGAGATAAGATACTATTTTAATAACAATGCATTCGCAGGAGTCGATGGAAGGTTTCTTTCCACTTAATTTTCTTCAGTTCGTTGAACTGCCAAAACATTATTTTTCGTTATGATATAATTTATATGAAATTTAAGTCGAATTATGCTACGAGTAAAGATTGAAGAAAGTGGTAGTTTTCCATTGAGTGGAAATAAGGCGAGTGTAGAAAATTTACTTTTTTTCACCGTGAAAAAGACACTTTTATTCACTGCCAAAATAATTCACAAATAAACATGAAATATATTCTCAATACAACAGTCGTTTAAAAGCGATAACTTATCTGGTATTTTTATCTATATCTTCCATTATCAAAATTGTAGAACGAAGCATTGAATATTTTGACCATAATGTGAGAGTTTGAATGGTCTTTAGAAAATACGCCGGTTGCATCTGTAATCGAATATGGTTTCTTGTAATATATGTGTACACGGGAAGTGAAGATTTATTATTTATGATGTATTATTATATCTATATGGTTTGTGTGTATATATCTATTTATTTTGATTTTAAATTTCTTTTGCTATTATTTTGTGACACCACATTCATTTTATTAGTGTACGTTTACTAAGATGTGTTTGTTTTTCTATATTCATATTCATCAAATAATGGACAACGCCGTCAGGTTAAAGTGCAACCGTAGTCACGTGTTTGTGGCTGTTTGGCCCTTCTCAGTACGGTGTAGCCAAGTGCAAAGGTGTGCAACACTTGATCACAAGTGAAACAAACAAATAAACTGAGGGCCTTGTCCATTAAATATTCCTTTTCCTGTTACTCACAGTTTCCTCTCGAAAGTACACATTCGTCTTTTTTGTATTGATTGTATATTTTTGATCAGACTGTTTCGTGACATTTCTATTCATTTCAGTAACGTTGTACTTTTCATATTCTCTCACACTGACGTTTTCCTCTTTTTTATTTATACTTCTCAGATCAATCTGAATAAATAAAGAGATTTTTTTTCTTTGGTGTTCTGGCATGGACTGCTATGGTCATTAGCCACGTATTCTGGATATGCCTTGTTACTAACTACATGCGCCACCTTAGGAGCAGCACTGTTAATTGGAACGCAACAGTGAATCGTGCAGATTATTCTTATTACTATCATTACTGATTCGGATAAAAAGGTGCAATTTTTTTTCATACGGTTGATTTGTGATAAACCGAATTTCGATTATTGCAATTATACTATATAAGGCATATTAGTAGCAACTGAGCCACTTGAGCTACCTTCCACTTTCACTTTTAGCCTCGCCCCTGCCACCATCGACCAATCAGAGCTCACGTCACGTCATCTGCCACTTCAGTTGTCATCTGTCACTTCAGTTGTGAATCGCCATCTTCTACTGCCACTTCAGTTGTTGTCCGCCTTCTTCTGTCATCCTTCATCCGCCGTCTTCTGCCATTTGTCACATTTACATTCATGAGTGGAAGGAAACAATACAATAAATGTCTAATAAAAATTACATGAAAATAATTTGGAAAAATATCGAATGCCAAACTCAGTCGGAGAATAAAAATTATTATTTGGAATATACCATTATACATATATGTATTTGAAAAAAGCCAGTTAAACTCAGATATTCTCAACCTAAGTAAAAGAATATCCTTGGGGATGCAGTCAGAAAAAAAGCTTTGGTAGGAAAACTCTTTGCTAAATTTTCGAACTTTCGAAAACCCTTTCTTTTGACAATTCAGCAAAGAGTTTTCCTACCAAGGCCTTTTTTCTGACTGCATCCCCAAGGATATTCTTCTACTTAGGTTGAGAATATCTGAGTATATCTTTAACTGTCTTTTTTTCAACTACCCTTCTCGATATATGTATATTTATTAATTAGAAATTTCATAACCAAAGTACACTTCTACTGAATAGAAATTGCAATTTTCGAAGAAATGTTTCATCTTCTTCTCAAAAGTGATGAGTTTGAGGTTTCTCCATTCACATGGTAGTTTATAGTAAAGATACAAGTTCAGGAAATTGCGTTGTGAAATTACAACTTTATATGTTTCGATTGAAATATATAAAAAGCCATCAACCCTGACAAAACAATCTCATATTTTTCATGACACAATTAATTACGGATCTGATGATTATGTCATAATAATGTGTAATACTAACAACATAAGTAACTCTAGAAACCTCTACCAATCATTGAAACAAATATCGCCTCTCTGTAAATCTACCAATTTTATTCTGGTTGTTGAACGCAATAATCTAATTGACGAGATTATTATAAAAAAAATTGTACTGGAGATTAATAAATTTGTAAAGCGTAATATAGGATCTCACATAAAAATGTTTGTTGATAACAGACATCAAGGTAGTAAACAAAAAATACTTGACAGTGTGAAAACGTATTTAGCAATGAACCCTATAAGGAACACAGTTCTAAAAAGTATTCAAATATCTGAGAATCTTGAAATAGAATCTAATATGGTCATTTTGGATCCTTTTTTAGTGAATCAACCATCTCCAGTAATAGCTGTGTAGCAAACATCTCCAGATCAATAGATCAGTTTGGCCAAAATGATAAATTAGTATCGATTATGACTCTCAATGTGCAATCTGTTCGTTCAAAATTAGATGAATTGTATATATTTCTTGAAAATGAAAAATTCCCTGATATAGTACTGTTAACAGAGCATTGGCTCAAACAAGAAGAACCTCTGTTTATTCCAAATTACTCGATAGTATCAAAATTTTGTAGAAGTAAGTTTAAATGCGGAGGTACAGTGATACTCGTGAAAGAATCAACACAGAGAAACTCTGTATTCACCGATATAAATAAATATAACAACATTATAGTAGAGAAACAATTTGAATTTTCAATGGCTTATTCTGGCAAGGATGATTTGTACTTGATATGTATATATAGGTCTCCGAGTTCAAATGAAAAAGTATTTCTAGAGAAATTGGAACAGTTATTGAATAATAAACCTTATAAATCTAATTTAATCATAGCGGGTGATTTCAACATTGACTATGATGATGGGCATTCATTTCTAACACAGCAACTTGATAATTTACTTACAACCTTCAATTTGATAATGCATACAAACGGACCTACGAGAATTACACAATACTCACAAACTAAAATCGATTATATCTGCAGTAATTTAAAGAATGAAAATGTATCTTGCTCTGTTATACCGGCCAATATTTCCGACCATGAAGCTGTATACTGTAAAATAAAGCTTATCTCAAAACCCAAACAGGAAAATAAATATAAATGGGGAAGACTTTTCGGTAAATCCAATTATAACAAATTTTATGAAACTTGCATACAGAAGGATTGGAATGCTTGCTTGGAAACTGATGACCCTTTCCTATCTTATTATAATATCCTGATAGATTGCTTCAACCATGCATTTCCAACACAAAAAATTAAATTGAAAAATAAGAATAAAAAAATATGGCTTACCAAAGGAATTCGTACTTCTGCTCAAAATTTACGTTCACTGTATCAAATACGGAGATATACCAATGATATATTCTTTTACAATTACTATAACACATATAAAAAGATTTACAGAAAAGTAATTGAAGTAGCTAAGAAAAACTACTTTCACAAAAGAATATCACAAAGTGATAATAAGATTAAAGAGACCTGGCGAGTCGTTAATGATATTTGCGGAAAGAACAACTCTAAGGCTATCCCAGAAAACATTGATCCGGATCTTATCAATAACTATTACTGTTCCATAGCGCAAACACTTTCAGACAATATTCCGGCTGCACCTGATCCACTAATATACTTGAACGAAATAAACATTTCACAAAATTTTACACTATGCGACACGAACCTATCTGAAGTCATGACAACAATTAAAAACTTAAAAAACAAAAGATCTTGTGGAATCGACAATATTTCAATAAAAATCCTCGAGAATATTCCAATTTACATACTAGAATTACTGGTCCAGTTAATTAATAATTCTTTCGCTACAGGCACCTATCCAGACTTTCTTAAAACCACCATCGTGGTCCCTATACATAAAGGAGGTGATAATTACGATCCTTCCAATTACAGACCCATATCACTTATACCAGTTCTTGGTAAAATAATAGAGAAACTAGTGAAAATGAGACTTATAAATTTCATGAAAATACACAATATCTTAAACACACAACAATTTGGGTTTCAACAACAGAAAAGCACAGGCGATGCTATATTTACATTTCTTAATAAACTGTACACTGAGCTGAACCAGAAAGAAGTATGTGCAGCAGTATTTTGTGACTTGTCAAAAGCATTTGACTGCGTAAACCATAAAATATTGTTACGCAAATTAGAACTTTATGGACTCAGAAATCAAAGTCTTAAGTGGGTACAATCGTACTTAAACCAGAGAACCCAAATCGTGAAAACACATAAATTATCACGCACTGGTGTAATTCGTTGTGGTGTTCCTCAAGGCACAGTGCTTGGTCCTATTTTGTTTCTGCTGTATTTCAATGACCTGGCAACCATTACATCAGATGGCTTTTTTACACTTTTTGCAGATGATACAACTATTCTATGGCATGATAACAATATTGACAATCTACACTTAAAAATGGTACGAGATATATCCAAGATAAAAGAATGGTGTGATGCCAATTTACTCTCATTCAACATTAACAAAACCAATTGTCTATCTTATCAGTGTGTCCTTCCACATATTCCTTTAGGAAATGAATTGATAACCAATCTTGATATAACTAAATTTCTTGGGGTCCACATTGACAAACATTTAAATTTTCAACAACATGTCAAGCAGCTAGGAAAAAAACTCGCCTCAGGATGTTATGCAATACGTATAGTGGCCAGGGAATTGGGTATGGTAACGGCTAAAGTGGTTTACCATGCACTGATTGAGTCACACATTCGATATGGAATAGCATTCTGGGGAACTTGTAACAAAGAGAACTTTAACTCAATTTTCGTCATGCAAAAACGAGCCATTCGTTACTTATGTAAAGTAGGACCTAGAGAATCGTGTAGAACTCTGTTCAAAGATAATGCACTTTTAACTCTTCCATCATTGTTTATCCTCGAAACGACTTGTTTGGTTTTTAAAAATAAATCGTTGTATAAAGTCAATGATGGAATCACTCGCCAAAGAAATAATTTAAAACTCCCGATTCCATCTTCTAGTTTGATCAAAAACTCGCTCATCTATAATGCTGCCAAGATATACAATCATCTCCCAATAAACATAAGAAATATTGAAAAATATGATTTGTTTAGGTCTTCTATAAAAAAATTTCTCCTTGAACTAGTTATTTACGACATTCAAGATTACTTTCTGATATAATCAAATTAGTGACAATGCTAAGTTGTTAGTCAACCCTTTTATATATTTTAGTAGTCTAACTTTTATTTATATTATTATTAATGTGACTGTGATGTCTGTGACACCTGTATTGTACTGGCTTAACTTTGATTAATATTAGTGTAAACTTTAACTTATTTTACTATTAATGTGACTGTGTAACTATTTTAGTTGTCTAACTTTAATTATTTATAAATATTAATTGACTAGCACAATTGTATCACCTACCAATGTTTTTGCTAAACCTTTTTAAACTGTCTGTGAATGTATGTATATATTTACACAAATACCAGGAAGTATAACTGTGATGCAATAGTTTTTAATGATTTGTTTACCAAACTTAATTCATTTACTTTATATATATATATACACCCACTAGATATTTTTCACGCTTTATGCTCATTAACGCTTTGTCAATAAGGATACATTTCTTCAGACAATAAAGTATATTTTGATTGATTGATTGATTGATATTCACGAACATAATTCATTTTTGTACTAATAAACATCTCAATGCTTCTTTTTGATTTGAAAGGTTAATATATTTATATGATTATGTTTATTTGTTACTTTTCTACAGTTTTTTTTTTCGTTGTTTTTATAGATTTTACACTATTTACGTTACTTTTAGGGCCGGTCTTTTCGCCTATAGATAAGTCCCAGATAACTCTATCTATCAGATCAGGATATGTAAACCTGTGAAGTTTATCCGATAGATAGTTATCAGAGACTTTATTGTGAGGTGAAAAGACCGGCCCTTAGAAGTATACAAACATTATATTTTGTAACGTAGGTAAATGAGATATTCTATTCTATCTGGGGTCATCATGTGGTCTACTTCCCTAGTTGAATAATTATAGAAATCTTGATTTCTGTTGATTTCAGTTTTTTCTGTATGTATTTCAAGTAGACTTTGATAGATATAAATAGAAGTAAGACATAGGATCATCAGTTTCTTGAAGAGTTCCCAGCATGAGGCATTATAGTGGGCATCAGCCATCAAACGTATAGCACTGAAGTGACAGATGACGTGAGCTGTGATTGGTCGATCGTGGGAGGGGCGTGACTGAAAGTGGGAGCGGAGGGGTAAGCTCAAGTGGCTCAGTAGCTACTAATATTTTATGAACTTAGTCTTTGTGAACTGAATAACTAGTAATTTTGTATCGTTCAAACTTTGCTATTAGTAAGAATTGACGATTCAGGAGAGATTACGCAACAATTAGCGAAGAATGTTTCGAAGTGAACTACACACGACGACATCAAGAACGAAACTTCGATTATAATCCGGCAAACTCCTTAATTTCAATACCGAAACTTACCGAAACTTATCACTCACAAGTTTTTACCGCCGTCTCCATAGTTTGAGTTGTGTCGTGAATTAAACAGCACCCGTGTATCCTCGGAAGCTCTTTTGTTGTACGTACGTCCATTTTATTCTCCTGTGCAATATGGCTAATTAAAATATGCCTGCCAAGTGCGACCTGACAGCCAGCATCAGAGTGTTTGTTCATTAAGCCAATTATTAGTTTTGAGGTAGCTTACTCCCTGATTAATTAAATATTTCAGGTTAGGATAGCATGCACTTGCTATGATATACAAATTTCATTAGACAATAGGGTGAATTCAAATAATTAACGGAGTTCTTAATTTAATGGTGTGCCGATGGGACGTAAGAAACTTTGCATGGTGGGGATGAATTGGATTAGCTGAAGGATGAATGCGGGAATTGTCAAAGTTGAGCTTCAGGTAGTGGGTGGGTGATTTAAAAATTGAGTTTAAAGTTAGCTACTCGATCTACGTGTATACGGATTTTTTTTACATTTGGCTTGAGATTGAATGTATATTGGAGAAGTATATAAATTCAAGAAACATAGTGTAGTATACTATACTATGGTATCACGTCCACTTTTAAAATTGCTGTATCGATTTTCCACGTTTTTATTTTTTATTTTTACTTAATATTGATAACACATGTATTTTTAATTACAATTTTATTATGTATCTATAACGAAACAAGTACATCCGTGTACTTATCGTTGTCGAATAACTTTTTTCGCTGTGTATTGTGTCTGAATTGTTTTAAGTTTCTGCTGTTAATAAAGTTATATTCTATTCTATATCAAAGCAAATATATCTCATCTACCAAACAAGTAAACCATGTCTATAATACCCGATATAAGGAAGGTCGGAAAAATACGCCAAAAAACCATCAAAATTTTGCTTTTATTGAAAATAATTCGGAAAATGCAGAATCAGTTCGACAATGCTTCGACTTGAAACTTTTATCCATCTTGGTGACAACTTGGTTGTCATAGCAAATATTTGATTACCATACTCACTTGACTCAGTTCGAGGTTTGAACGTTAGTGGGCCCGTATCAGGACCTCCACTGCGGCCAATGGCCTATTGTGGCTCACCCTATGGTTATATTTCTCCCAGCATATCCAATCTCTCCACAAAATTGAGGAATGTATTGGGAGAACAATTTACCAGGTTTTCTCGCCAAATATTGAGAATCTGGTTCTGGCCGCTGCAGGGCATCTACACTATTCTACACAGAATGTGTTTAGCCGTTTCATCATCCTCCATGCATAGCCGGCACTGCATCTTGAGCAAGTCCGATTTTATGCATGTGATGTTTGAGTTTGCAGTGGCCAGTAACCAAACCTACTATAACTCTGAGATGCGCTCTACTGAGTTTTAGCAGTTTGCTAGTCCTGCTTTTTCTTGTGCAAGCAATAAATGCTTTGGAATGGGCTAGGCCCGGTAAATTACGCCAATACTCGAGTCTATTATTGTCTGCCCAAGCTGTTAGAGGACATTCTTGGCAGTGCTATATGCTAAAATTATTACCGGTTCTGGTCCAGTGAACGTCGTTTCGCCCCCCCTTCTTACTAGGGCGTCCGCTATTTCGTTTCCTTCTAGGCCTGTGTAACCTGGTATCCAGACTAGGGTAACGTTGTGCTAGTCGTTTTAAGGTGTCTTTGCACTTCCACACTGCTCTAGATTTAAAGCAGTTGGATTCAAGCGCTTTCAGTGCTGCTTGACTATCTCAAAATATTTTTATTGTTTTTTGTGTGTGGTGTCGATTTTCCAGCTCCCATTGCACACATTTCAATGGCATATACCTCTGCCTGAAATATCGTAGCTAGTTTACCCATACTGAATGAGTGTTTCACTACTGGGTTCATCCCATATATTCCGGCTCCGACGCCTTCCTGAGTTTTGGAACCGTCGGAGAACCAACGTTCATTTGCCCTACATAGGTTTGTTTCATTCCGGACCCAGTCTTCTCTTTCAGGAAAGACCACACACGGAAAAAAATGGTTTAGAATGACTGTCCTACAAAAGTGTACTATATACTAGGTATATGAAATTCCTATAATCTGAAAATGAAAACAGATAACCGATAAAAACTCTGGTCATACTAGATATCGTCATTCACAGGCAGTTTTCCAGCGTATAAATTCAAAAACGCATCGTATAAGCATTATATGCCATGTCTTACAGGAAATTTCGTATACCACTAATACTCCCGTTCTCTGATAGCAATCTTCTAAGAAATTTAAACTAGTATCCTGGCTTTCTACATTAGAAACCTTCCTAGAGAAAGTTGCAGCGGACTGGTACGAAGTGTACCGATTGTATACGAAGACGTTAACGGTCAACGCCATTTCGCCATTCGGTCATTCCGGTCAGTTGTGGAAGGTTATATAGACTCATGTGTCGTTTTGTTTGGTATGTGTGACCGCCCATTTTTCTCAAGTAATACGGAAATCTATCAAAGAAAGTTGGACAGAAAGTTGAAAGGTATCTTACTTTGCACTTTTTCATGTATCCTTTTTTTTATTTGGCATTGGTGGTGAAGTGACGTCAACGGCATTTTTTAAATGGAACTGCTTATAGGTATGTCAAGTTTAGGATCGTTTGCAACTCTTGCTGTTTTTCATTTCAGAAGCACCAACTTCGTTTAAATACAAATTTCGAATCTTGGTGACCCCCTGTAACTCAGTTATTTACCAACTGTTTCTTTGTTTGAGACTTGACCCACTAGGGTAATGTAGCCAGACGAATATTATATAGCGATGTGACAATTTGAATTAAAGTAAACTAAAATTATTGAAAAAAAAAAATTAATTGAATTCAACTTTCCCAGAGGATAATTTTTCTCAGAGCCTTACTACCTAGTTATTTTAGGTTTCTGTGTGTTTTTTTGTTCAACATGCATTGTTCTCGAACAAGTTTTTCGCGTGAAATTTTTCAATAGGAATAGTTTGGCCCTTCGAAAAATCATCATCTGGGAAAGAGGGAAAGTTTCGTACATAGCTATAATGTACCCTACTATCTGATTCGTATACTGTCTTACTGCTAGAATATCCGACTAGCTACATTCCCCGGTTAATTAAAGTTTCGAACTAATAAAGCAATATAGGAGAATTAGATAAAAAAAACAAAAGAAAGTACAGCACTGTATTTATCGAACGAATATGTCTGTTGAAAATACAATTAGTACTGCTGAAATGAGATGAAAACGAGCTTTCCAACGATACTAAACATGACATGTATTGAAAAATGTCGATGAGATCAAAAACAAGTTTGTGTACATAAAAAAGTGCAGAGTAAAATATTCTTCATCTTTTACCCCTGCATTTTTCAAATAACTCCCATATTAACTGAGAAAAATGGACGAATCCAAACTTTCGACCAACCTTGGATACCGGGTGTCCCAGAGCTTTCAGGCCAGCAGATATTTCAATTATTTGCAGAAAAAAATTTGTTGCAGGAAACCATAAGCTCTTTCAAGCAGCATAGCAAAATCCACCCACTGGTAAACAGCCCCTAAGAAACCACATCCAACTTTTGTTTTTCAAATTTCACCCCCATGTTTATTTTTGTTCAACTTACAGTCCTTTTCATTTTTCATTCAATGGTATCACGATAGGTAGGAAGTTGTGAAGACAGTTTGTCGAGATAATTGAATTCGTTAGTTGGTACGAATAAATGGACTGAATTAATTGTTTCACAACAAGGCACAAAAAGTTTTAACATTTTATTGACTCTTTTTCTTGTCTCTACAACGTGAAAAAATCAAACTAACTGTCTTTACAACTACATATCATAATATATCATTGAATGAGAAATGAAAAAGGCTGCAAGTTGAACAAAAACAAACATTGAGGTGTAATTTGAAGAACTTGAGTTATAGGGGGTGTTTCTAGGGAGTTTTTTCTATGCGGTAGATTTTTCTATGCTACATGAAAGAACTTATGGTTTCCTAAGACACAATTTATAAATAAAATTTTTCGCAAATAATTGATATATCTGCTGGCCTAAAGCTCTGGAACACCCGGTATAGGCAAACGGACTACTATTTTTATATGACAAGGTTACTAGCATTATATGAAAATGTAACTGGGATCATAAGACAAGCGTACTGGTTATATCGGACGGTAATGCAAGTTTTATATTACGGGGTAACTCATCTAATAGGACTGGTTATTTGATTATATCTGAATGTAGTATAGTCATAAGATACCAAAGTATAGCTGGAACAGTGACTATAGCGTCGGATAATAACTAAAGCGCGTTTTGCTGTCACCCCGGGTATCCGCCATTCAGATAAAGAGTATATGAATTTCGGATACTGAGTATCTAATTTTTTTTCCGTGCAGTGTAGGACTTGTGAAAGTTGATAGTTTTAGGCATGGTGTCTGAGGGCATTCCTAGAATTTATGACTCAGCTTAGTTTGATTGATATATGGATTGATTTTGAGAAATGTATAGGGTAGATATATAAAAGTATCCCAATTTTTATTTCATTCCAATTAATAAAATATTGCGAAACCTAGAAAAATTGTCTGGGTTAGATTAAATATCAAAACCTACATTAGTTTAAATAGTAATATACAGGTAAAATTAATGAAATATACATATAATAACGTTAAGTTGACATATTTCACTTTCCCGCACTAGTGCCGGAAAGCGATATTTCCTGGAAAGTTGGTAAAAGGGCACAGTAGTAGAAAAAAATTATTTTTACTATTATTATACACATTGATCACATTATTTCTTCATTGTGCAAGCCAAGTAAATTTTCATTTTCATTCTCCTCTTATGGCACAAAGAAAAAAAAGAGAATGTTGATTTCGCATCCAACTGGCAGCAGAATCAAGTCACATTGTGCAGGTGCCCCAATTCAACTATTTTCGTACCATATTTCATTCATTAACAATGCGTCCTAATGAGCCGTGGATACAAGAAAAACAACGGAAGCTTCAAATTACTGAAAATGATTCGGGGAACTGCATCCTTGTTTGTTCCACATGGTTATGAACGGAGTCAATAATTGAATCGTCTGTCATTTTTTACGACGAAGTGAATGTCTTCATTAACGACGTGGCACACGCCTACTGAGATTCGAGCAGCATATTTTCTACTGGCGTTAAAGACACATATATCTGCGGGCATGTGAAAGACATATGTTAATAGCATGTGTGAGAATCTATATTAAATTTTAGCATTCACATAAACAGCTTAGTTAAAATTGTGAAGACAGCTGTTATGGCTGTTTCCTGCTATGATTCACGTTCTCGGTGATTTTTTCCTTTTATTTCTTGTTCAGTTGAGATTTATGAAGGAGAAGATTATATTGAGATAATTATGAAGATATAACGGAGTTTTTTTCTGATGTTTTGTTGTTTCGAATGATTCGACCTGGATATTTCACTTACAAGTATAAGTTTAGAAACCGATGGATTTATTTTCTTCTAGCTCTTTAAATGTTATTGAAGTGATTGTATTGGTGAAAAAAGTGTCTAAACCCTTGAGAATTCAACTGAAATTGCTGTTCTTTACATTGGCACTAGGAAATAGGGAATACCTGACAATCTCCCAATGTTTTATATTCGCTGACGATCTGGAAATATCTATATACTCAGATTTTGAAAACGGAATATCAGAAATGACTCAACATGAAGAGTGAAGATGGAGGGGTTTCCTCAAATGTGACCCAAATCTGGAACACCCTCGAAATCCCGGTTTTAGAGGAGAATTAAATGAAAATCAACTTGTTTTCGGATACTTCCAGATCTTTCTTGCTTTCAGTAGTCAAGAATTGTGCGTGAGAAAACCCAATTGGAAGAGCATATTTTTGAAAAAAAAGGAAATCATCTTCATGCTTCTTTCAAATTTTAAAAAAACAGTTTTTGTTCATTTGGACTCCTTTTGAAAATTCCGAAATTTTGCTCAGTTTCAGATAACACCCTGTAGCGATTTTAGGTGAAGAACCTCAATCTTTGAAGATGAACGAAATCAAAGGATTGGGCTAGCGAACAATGTGAACAGAATTCAAATTGTTTAAAGCAGAAGAAAGTTATTCAGATTTTAACAGGAGCAAAATTTAGGGGTGCGACGAAATTGGAGTTGAGTAGTTTAAATGGTTTCAATTGGGACTAAAGTCTTGATTTGTCTCTTGTCCACCTAAGTCTTGATTTGTCTTCTGTGAACTTTGTAATCCTCTACTTTATATGAAGTGAAGTGAAATGACCTATCATTTCATAAACTGTAAAATAGTATCACGAAGGATAAAATCAAACAATTTGGTACTTGAATTATCTAATATTGGAAACAAGTTGCCGATTTTGTGTATTTAGTGATTTTTACAACTTTTTTCGAGTAATTTTTTTTCTTTTTCGATGAACTTTAACCGTTCTCGAATTGAAAAGTTCAAATCGAGTTGAAAGGGGTTTTTTCCTGCCATATATTATTTATTCAGATTTTCAGTCTTAGTTTCGTGAAAACCTATCTTTTTTGTTCATGCGTATCAAATTTCAAATCAAATCCTACACAATTACTTAAGTTCAACTTTTTTCGCGTAATTTTTTTCTTCTTCGATTGATTTGAAATCTTCTAAATATTCCAACTCGATCACTCTGAATCGATTGGCGTTCGCAGAATTGCTCTATCTATAACCGTTCTCGAATTGAAAAATTCAAATCAAGTTGAAAGCGGATTTCAGTACGTTTTATTCGGCTAAATCTTATATCTGAACATATACATATCATGTTTTTGGAATCAGCGTAAAATTCTACGTATATAGTGCGAATTTCATATAGATCTACCGATTTTGTAATTTTCGTGATTTTTTCGAGTGATTTTTTTTCTTTTTAGTTGAATTTGAAATCTTCAGAACGAATTCGACCTTCCTGAATCGATTGGCGTTCGCAGAATTGCTCTATCTCTAACCGTTTTCGAATTGAAGAGTTCAAATCGAATTGAAAGGGGTTTTTTCCTGCCAAATATTTTTTATCCAGAATTTCAGTCTTTGTTTTCAAAATTTCGATCTTTTTTTCCCTTTTTCGGCAAAATCTCATATCTGAGCATATACAAATCATATATTTTTGGAATCAGCGTGAAATTTCACGTATATAGTGCCAACTTCAAATATATCTGCCGATTTTGTCTTTTTCGTGATTTTTAGGGGTCTACCCCTTACAACTTTTCGAGTAATTTTTTTCTTCTTCGATGAACATGAAATCTTCAGAGCAAACTAATTCGACCAACCTGAATCGATTGGTGTACGCAGAATCGCTCTATCTCTAACCGTTCTCAAATTGAAAAGTTCAAATCCAGTTGAAAGGGGTTTTTCCGCCAAAATTTTTTTTACATTATCAGATTTTGTTTATACGTTGAATTTCACGTTTATAGTAAGAATTTCAAATACAGTTCAATTATTTTATCTACCCGTGCGTCATCATTGTAATGCATATGAAATAAGTCGAGAAATTTTAGTCAAAACAAAGTCTAAATGTAAAACGACGTGGCTGATATACCGATAAAAATTACAACGTGTAGATAATGAGATAAGATAATGAATTATTAAATTAACTAAATTAACATTTTCAATTTCATGGAAATGGTTGGTTTTTATTTATAGAATTAGGTAAGGTTTTTTTCTCAATAGGGTTTCCACCCTCTGAATTACTGTTGTGTGAATATCCCGGTAATACGGAATTACAGTCACATACCTATATCAATTGTGGGGTTAGAAATTTCAAAGATTATTTTTGAAAAAAACACATTGTATTGTACTTACTTTGAAATTAATGATTGTAAGAGACGTTTAGTTTTGAAAAAAACTGTTTTTATAATGTGTCTGACTGCAAAACGAAGACAATCCCCAATGACAGAAAATAATGACGTGATTGATGGTACTGCTCTAGTCAATACACTATTTGGCAAGTTTAGTTGAAATGTAAAAACACTGTCAGCTTTATGGCTATCTCTTTTCACTGTTTTGAGTTTCAATGGTTCATCACAATACCATAATTCTTTGCTTAGAAGACAAATATCAACGAATTTTGATTCGCTCATAGCGGTTGATAGACAGAGATGTTACATTGAGAATTACAAATCATGATTTTTAAGAAGAAAATAATTTCCTAACTAATTATTTAAACATAGAAATATAAAAAAACTATTATCAACAATCAAAAAATTTATTTAATAAAAAAAAAATTCAAAACTTTGTGTTTACAGGACAGCATTATGGAAATAAAAAATTCCTTAAATATTATATTGGTACATTTGTTTATAACTAATTTATAAACAAATGACTTCGAAAAGTTTTAACTAATATTGATTACTGCCATTGTTAGATGTAACAACAGCAATAATAATGGTCATAAAAAATTATAATAAACAAAGGAATGAACTTTTATAAACTTTAATCGTGTGATATTGTTCAGTTAGAAGGGCTTCACGTCGATATTTATGAAAACGGAGACAATGGGGATTTATTCTTTCAAGTGTCCACATGATACCATAATTTATTCAAAATTTTAAATAAACATTTAATGCTATAGAAAAATTATTTTCTGTGATATACTGCAGACGTGCGCTCGTGCTGTAATTCCGTGATTCTAGACATTTTAAATGGAAATTTCCTCTTCTTTGCGGAAATTTTTTCAATATTACTTGAATATCAATAGTTTTGGAGTTATTAACAAAAAACTAAATACCTTTTTCTTCATCTTATTTTGTAAAATCCTTGAAAACCATTTTTGTAGTGGTCATTCCGAATCCAACGAGCATAATCGCTCATATTTTTAGGAGCTTCATTTCTGTTTCTTACGTTTTTCAACATTTTGATCCGACTAATTAGTCGTCTGTTGTTTTTTTTTATCTTAATACTGTTTTTTTGTTTTCAGGTAAATGGCGCGAACCATTCGCTCACGAGCATCAAGAGCTTGGGAAACGGCGGTCTCAGGGGTAACTATTCTCCGCATTTCAGCCGGAAATTTGGGTTTCGAAGCACTTAATTGGACAACAAATTGATCGAAATGAACTGGAGAATTCGCGAATAAGCACGGCTAATTTAGATTCATGTTGAACAAACATGGCGCGTAGCAAGCCTCGCGTTCGCTGAAACAAACGGTAAACATATAAATTTCGGTTATTGTGAAACCAGTCGTCGCTCCATCTGCTCCGATATCATCCTGGAAATTATTTGAAAAGTAAACGAAATATTGTTTTTGTACAACTGTCAAAAAAACTTGACATTTCTGCATCTCTATTGGTGCGTAAATGTTTATTTTTTTTCACCGTGAAGAAAAGTATTTTTTCTACGACAGTGCGTAAACTAAGCTTTCACGCACTGCTGAGAGTGCGTAAAGATACTTTTTCGCTTAAAAAAATCTGTGTGTAAAATCATCAACTGTGCGTGAAGTAATTTTTTACACACTGTTCATACATTTATGCATTTTTGAAAAATACAGTATTTTGCGTCAAATATAACTCGAGAGTGTTTATTTGATATTACGACGACAATTCATATCATTAAACATTCAAATTCATGATATAATTGCTACAATTTGTCAATATAATAACTGTCGAAGAAAAAAAAATTGTATGGAACACTTTCGTAAAGGGCTTTTTTGTACTCGCGTGTTTGTTGAACCAAAAAGTCCTACTTTACGCACTTGTATCATAAATAGCCATTTTTCGCTGCCAAAATAATTCACAAAATAAACATGAAATATAACTTTTTGAAGGATTTATTTTTAACTGAGTTAATTATTAATTGATTATTCAATGGGTCTTCGTATCAGTTATTTTAACAATCAATATAGATCCGCATCTTCAATGGCATCAATAGTTATATGTAGTAATTCTTCATGGCAACAAGCACCGCTGATACCCAAAATTAGTTCAACCTACAAAGAAAAAATACTGTACTTTTCAACGTAGGATATTTTATGATTTTTGATTTTTCCTCAAAAAAGCATAAAAGTACATTTTCAAAAATCTTTTTTATATGTTTCTTGTCTCACCATTCACGAAATTGGTCAATTGTTTTCTCAAATATTAACCTGGATTTGGCCGGTAACAAATCAGATACTATTATATTTGCTTTCTCAGATATATCTGATCATCACTACCGCTAGTATAATCAACATCCATCTTCTTGAAAATAACTTGAAATTGAAGCAACTACGAGCAAACAAAGTCAAACAGTCAAACAAGCGGCGTGCCAACAAACCGTTTCTATGGTAACGACACAGAAAGACCACTGGATGCTGTGAAATTATATTGGAAGTATTGATAACATTAAAGATAACATGTATGGAGAGGATAAGTATTATTTAGTTATTTTGGACTTATTTTTTTCATACAGGAAAAATTTTTGAATACGATTTTACTGAAAACAATGAATAATATTTTCAAGACAACAGTCGTTTACAAGCGATAACTTATTGGGACAAAATCTACGTCAATATGTATTGGAAGTATTTATTTTTAATATGTTCGAGACGATGTAAATTCACTTTCACAGTTGTTCAAAATATGTTGTTTCTTTTTGGCCTCGACCTGCGGTCTCGGCCAAAAATTAACACTTTTGTGCCATCAAAAAAACACTTATTTTACACACTAAATACCAATATATAATACCAATAACTCGAAAACAAAAAATAATATCGAAAAAATGTATAGGACAATTTTGATGTTTCCAAAAAGTTCTACAAAAAATGACTCAACATTTTTTTGATATCTTAAAAAATAAATGGAAAATCAATTTTTTTCATAAAATCACCAAAAACTCATAGGCAGCGACATATTTTCAAATTTCACTAAACTTTCATGATCATCTTTTTAAAAGTCTACAAAAAATGTTAGTGACTTCTTTCCGTTATATCGAATATCGAATATTTCGCAAAAACCTAAAATTTTACTAAAAACGCTAAAAACTCAAAAATGAAATGAGATATCGAAAAAATTTAAATCAACAATCTTGTTGTACTCGAACAAATCTACTAAAAGTGTTCATGAAATGTTTCCATATGTTGAGAAAAATGTATTTTCCCCTAATTTTTTTTTTGTTTTCCTAGGTCAAGTTAGGTTCGGTAAGTTCAGTCTTGGTATTAATTTTATGACTGCGATTGAAAAAAAAATCATTTTTCCGAATAAAAAAAAAAGATGTTTTAGGGAGTATGTAAAATCGATCTAAAACGGCATTTTGGACAGTTGGAAAATGGGTAAATTTTCTATCGTCCTGAAAGGCAGGTTTTCTGAAACTAAAAATCAAAGATTGGACTTGAAAAAATGTATATATATGAAGGGTCCAGTGAAAAAACGATGAGGTTCCACTTTTTTTTCAAAAGTTGAGAAAAGTGAAATCTAATGTGAGAGCCTTATAGTTTTTCCACTGTGCTGCGGTTTCAACCGCAGTTTTGTATGGAATCTCACAGATGCCGCTAAAATGTCGATTTCGGAAAAAATTGAGCCTCATCGTTTTTCCACTGGACCCTTCATATGTAAATCATTTAAAAAATCATTTATATATGTATATAAATGGAAAGGAAGTCTTGACTGACTAGTTGAAGAAAAATCGGAAAATTCTCGAGGATGCAGTCAAATCAAATTTCAAAGCGATATCTCCAATGGTTTGGGAATGCGAACGTTTTGAAATGCCACGACAGAGCTACAGACAGACAAACCGACAAACAGAATTTTCAATAAAAAAATGGGTCAGAAACGTCAAATAAAAAAGTTGGGGTCCGTCTGGAAGATGGTAGGACTACAACTTCCTAAGAGGTAGGTAGGTAGTTGTACTTTCTCGTCATTGATAGACTGCTTTTTCATCAAGTATTGCTGCTGCGTTGTATTTTTAGTCTCATGTGCTCATTCTCGACTCAGTGACTCCTCGGGTGGTACTGTAGGTTTTTTCGGGTTTTTCCTGCAGTTGGACTAGCAGATGCGCCACCTTTTTGTGTTAAGTCGCCCCGGAGCGCATATGGTGGTGATACTCTCTTTTGTCTGCACTCATGTTCAGATCGGGGAGATTATCAGTATAGTAATATCCCGAAATGCTGAATTTTCAAAAAATACTTTCACCTTGCTGTCACGAAAACTGTGTTGCTTAGAAACACCATGGCTTAGAAACACCATGAGAGCTTGCTCGAGTGGTGTTTTGTACAGCAACACAGTTTGAGCGACTGGCAAGGTGAAAGTATTTTGAAAATTCTGTATTTTGAAGGGATATTCGATCAGACAATTTCACGAATACATTCAATTATTATGGACTAACTAAATCCGTATTGCAGGAACTGTTCATCATGTGTCATTGATGTCAGTTGAAGAGTTGAACCGTCAAACTAACTCTTCTAAATTTACTATGGAAACGTATAAACGTATAAATAAGGAAGAGGCGAAACACCACGAGATGGAGACAGTGTTTTCGAAAAGTCCATTTCTCATTGGTATGATTTCAAAAAATGATGGCATTTGGTTGGTTCATATAATACGAGGGAAATTGTCACCATTATAGTCTATATATAATAATAATAATAATAATAATATTCCTTTATTCATCTTCACAAATAATACAAGTATTGAACATAATATTTCAAACAGATGATGAATAGGCGGGGTTCAGCTATTAAAGCTGGTTATATATATACATATATTCCAGTGACAGTAAAACAGTCGAAAACAATCCTTTAGGAACTCACTATACCTTTGTTCATCCCGGCGAACGATGACGGGCACCGGGCCCCCGCGTGTAAACAACCGTGATAACCTGGACTGCACTGATGAGGGACTTCATCCCGAAACCGGTCTGCAGTTGGTTCCTTGTTTGGATCTGGCGGTGTCCTGCTGTCTGTCTCTGAGAGCTCTTGCAAAGTTGTTCCTTCAAAGTAAGGATCTTTGCACATATGTCCGACAGATATAATTCAATATCTGTCAAGGTATTAGCCAGAGAAGTAGTTGTTTTCTGTCGGACATATGCCATACAATCTATACAAAGGTATAGTGAGTTCCTAAAGCATTGTTTTCGACTGGAACATTTATTGCTCCTTGAAACAAGTATTCAGCATATACATATACAGGGTGTTAATTAAGTACGTTGACAAACTTCGGGAGGTGATTCTTTGAAGGTTTTCAGGACGAAAAGTTCATATAAACATATGTCCCAAACGGCTTGGTTTTCGAGATACAGGGCGATAAAAATACATTTTTTTCAAGATTTTTTAGAGTTAACATCGACATTTTCGACAATAATCAGTTCAAATTAGGCAAGTACAATCCATTCAATAGGGCGCACGATACAAAATAATGCATTTCTTAAATAATTCACAGGGTCCTCCTTTTTTCAGAGTCAAGCTTTGTTCAACCCTTCAGAATTTTTTTTCCGCCGCCACTGACATATTATGAGAAAGGAATAATCAATGTTGTTTCATTTAACATCTTTTTGATATCTTGCATTTTTTCATTTACTTGTACGGTTCAGGGGCTATAATGAAAATATTAATTTGAACATTTTCGAGTGTGGCATAACATTAGAAAATTTGAAAATTAAACATTTTCAATTATTGTAAATTGATGGAAATATTTTTTCAGAATTAGAAAAATCTACGATGAATAAAAATTATACAATAAAAAATATAAAGACAAGCTTTTATACAAATGCACTGAAAATGAAAAAATAATTTGTTTCATTTTTTGTAGGTTATTCTGTGAGTATCAAAATCTTTCTGTACAAGATTACCTAGATCAAACAATGAAATGAATTATTTTTTCCTTTTCAGTGTATTGTATAAAAACTTTAAAATGTTTTCTTTTTATAATTTTCATTTTTAACATTTTAGTTTATTTTTTATGTGAAACTGAAAATCTCCAACCCAAAAACCATCACATACCAATTTTGAACAGAATCGGATCATAATCACAAAACTCGTCCGCCATATTGGAGCCGCCATTTTGTTTTTAACAAACATTTTTTTAATGCATTGTCACCGGAATTACGGAAACCTGCCAAATTTCAAATTAATCGGAGTATTAGAAGTGGGTCAAATTCAACTTTTATTAAATTGTTTGTTAGTTAGTTACAAGTGAAGCTAAATAAAAGCTTGTTATTGTAAAGATGTGATTTCTTTTTGTGATATCTAACAGAAAACTACTATCTCCCCGTCACTGCGGTACGCTGGATATTAAACTAGATCTGACAGATATTGGGAAAACCTTAACTTTCAACCTGAATATTATATATGTACTTCGAAAACCAAGCCGCTTGGGACATGTTTATATGAACTTTTCATCTTGAAACCTTTCAAAGAATCACCCTTCAAGTTTGTTAGACTATTTGCTTCTCAAATTTCTTTATGTTATGCGTTACTGGAAAATGTTTGCGTTAATATTTTCATTGTAACTCCTGAACCGTACAAGTAAATGAAAAACATCAAGAGAGCAAAAAGATGTTAAATGAAACAACATTCATTATTCCTTTCTCATAATATGTTAGTAGCGGCGGAAAAAAAAATTCTGAAGGGTTGAACAAAGCTTGACTCTGAAAAAAGGAGGACCCTGTGAATTATTTGAGAAATGCATTATTTTGTATCGTGCGTACTATTGAATGGATTGTACTTGCCTAATTTGAACTGATTATTGTAGAAAATGTCGAAGTAAACTCTAAAAAATCTTGAAAAAAATGTATTTTTATCACCCTGTATCTCGAATACCAAGCCGTTTGGGACATATGTTTATATGAACATTTCGTCCTGAAAACCTTCAAAGAATCACCTCCCGAAGTTTGTCAACGTACTTAATTAACACCCTGGATATATAGGAGTAGGCAGATTAAGACCTTAGAGAGAGCCAGTGACGAGACTTGGGGAGCAAGCAGATTGAGACCCCGACGTCAAGTCACAAAAAACCCAATTTCTTGAAAATGGCTCCAAAATCGGAGCCGAAACGTCGAATTCCAACTAATTCTAGACGCGGTAGCATTATCAACTCTAATCCATAAATAATGCTTGAAAAATTTCCAAAATGTCTTCTCTTGTCACAGAATTCCCAAAAATATTTAATTAATACTTTGAAAAATAGCCAAATATCACTTTTCCAAGGCTAACTCTGATCAGAATGAATGATACCCTGTATATTCAAATGATTCAAGCATTGAGATTTGGGGGTTTTAAGGTGTTCTGAAACAGAATCTGGTGTTATTTTTGCGATAAAAAAATGCTTAGTATGTTTTTCCCAATTTTTCACTTTTCATTTGGTCGTAGTTAGCCGTGGAAAATGGATATACAAAGGTTACGTAAACATAAAGGTAGGTATTTCCGAGTACTACAACTTGAGTCAAAGAAAATTTCGAATTATTTCATGCTCAACGAAATATGAGGGTGTGGCTGCTCAAAGTGGGACACACTATATATATATATATTATATATATATATATATATATATAAGTTGAAAAACTTCTGGCATTAAAGAAGAAGAAGAAGAAGACTTTTGTAAAACAATGGTTTTTGAGCTAAGCCACTACAATAGTTTACCTTTAGTCCAATTATCAAAGAGCTAATTTAGATTCATATTGATCAAACATGGCGCGTAGCAAGCCTCGCGTTCCGCTGAAACAAACGGTAAACATATAAATTTCGGTTATTGTGAAACCAGTCGCCGCTCTATCTGTTCCGATATCATCCTGTATAAGGCTGAAACGAAATAAATTCCGACAACGGACGTTGGTGGCGTGTTCTGAATTATCTGCGCCATTAATCACATTTGAGCGCAAATATGGGTTATTTGCGGTTTTCAACCAGTGGGTTTCAAGATAGACGAATCATTCGGATACAGCGAAAATGATCATTTTCGACGTGTATTCCACATATTTCAAAATAATGTCGACTAACGATGAACTTATTGCTTTTATTTTTCCCTTCCATTATTTATCGTATACTGACTTCGGTACAAAAAAATATAGGATAAAAAATTGCAAACTTGCTGATTTGTCGAAGGATGAATTGAAATTTTCCTGGGATCATTCCGAAATATAAATGGGATTGTTCCTTCTAAAGTACCAAATGTTACTCTCCTGAACTTGGGAGAAAACATGTTCTTATCAGCCCGTAACAAAGGGTGAAGTAACGGTTGTTAACAATCGAGGTTTTAGTATTTTTTTATGTTTTAGTTTTCATGAAAACTCCTATGATGTTGAAAAAACATCGTTAGAGCCGAGGAAAAGTAGGTAGGAAATTAGGTATGTTCTTCTTGAATTTTCAAATTTCAGATTTTTTTATTCAGAGTAAAGTGTACAAATCAAGATACATTTGCGAATTATTATGAAGTGTCTATTGGATCGCTAAACTGCACCTATGCATACTGTATGCTTGTGTTGTGCTTGTCTGCAATCCTCCAGAAACATTGTAATTGTACAGATATTCATCTATGGAGGAAGAGACTGAAAGAAAGTAAATCCATAGGTCTCTTTTCAATTTGCTTCGTCGTGTTATAACTACCACTGGACTCGTGCAATTCTTAGATAACATAGATATCGGTAATTTTTATGCACTTTTAGGTTTGTTTACTTTAAAACAGTATTTTTCAACCTGTGGGTCTCGACCCCCAGGGGGTTGCCAAGCCTTACGCGAGGGGTCGCGGGTAAAAGAAAAAGGCAACTACAAAAAAACTACAAAAAAACTACAGTTTTAGTGAGAAGGCTGTGCCTGTTTAGTCTTTATTAATTTGTCGAAACGTGGTTCTATTTTTGAGACACAAATAATCAAATCATTTTCTAATTGAAGCCTATTTCTCTTTTTAGTTTTAATATCTACCATTGAAGAGAACGTTCATTCACAAAAGTAAGAAGTGGCGAATGGCACTAATAATTTTAAAGCGTCTATGTCCAATTCTGTATATTCTTGTTTTCTCTTTTTCCAGAAGACGTCAATATTTTGCGAATTAAATTCCACTTAGTCCAACCATGGTTAGATCAGCCAGTTCTACAGACTTATACCACCCGCCAAAATAATAACCTAAGGCTACCCATTCCAACCTCAAATTTAATTAAGAATTCAATTATCTATAATGCTGCTAAACTATATAACCATCTCCCGACCAGTATCAAAGTCATTGATTCCAATCATTTATTTAGGAGGTCTGTAAAACATATACTTATAGACGAGGTGTTTTATGATGTTCAAGATTTCCTCAATAAAAATACGAGATGATAATTTTTAAAAATTTTAAAATTCTGTTTTTATACATATATGTTATCCTTGCGTATGTGAATGTTTATGTATAGGTATTTATAAACTTATGTGACATGTATTTGATATAGACATAATTATTTTTTTTTTACTAGGCTTTGTCAATAGGATCCTCATCTTCCGACAATAAAGCATATTTTGATTGATTGATTGATTGATCCAAGAAAGGATTTAGTTCCCATCTATGTCCATTGTCAGCTTCAGAGTCCAGTTCTGGAAAGTGAGTTGATAGTTTCTCTTTCAAATTATGCAAGCTTTCTATCATGCAAGGAATATGAGAACCTACTACCAACCTACCGACTACCAACGATTTCCAAAATAGAATGTCTCCGATGATACTTTCATCTGCTTCAAAGCGCACAAATACCACAAACTGTGCACAGTCTGACACATCAGTAGATTCGTCAAACTGCAAAGCAAAATGTGGGCTCTTCTTCAATTTCTCGACTACTTGTATTCGAATGTCACTGGCCATGTCGTTTATTCTACGTTCAATCGTATTGTCAGAAAGTGGTATGCTTTTAAGCTTGCTAGCCTCCTGCCTACTAAACATAATTTCAACCATATCTAGGGCTGCTGGCAAAATAAGATTTTCGGCAACTGTATGCGGCTTCCCTTCCTTAGCGACTCGGTATGCAACTATGTAGCTAGCTAACAAAGGGTTTTCGTTGATTGATTGAAGAATTTTGTTTTCAATCACCGAATAACAATGTCATTTTATTACCTGAATTATAGTATTTTGCTGCTGGTTGAGGGTTTTCAGCTTACGTTCAAAGAAATCCCTCGGCTTATCAGGTTCTTTGGAATGTTTGGTTGAGAGGTGACGTATAAGCTTTGAAGGTTTCATACTTTCTCGTGATAATTCATCGCCGCAAATTACACATTGAAGTTTATTATCCATGACAGTAAAGCCGTATTTCAAGTAATTGTCGTCGTAATGTCTAATTTTTTTCGATTTTAGTTCGTTTCCGTCACTGCCACTTGTACCAAACGTGGAGGGCTGTGCTCTTTTGAGAAACCTATCCATTTTTTACTCGTACGAGGCAAAGCGCAAAGATCACGTTCCTACTTCTTTGGCGCAAACGGACAACGGACGAAAATAAACGAAAGCGAGCATAAGTAGGCGGCCTCTCGATTTCTGCGCTTGCGTGGTTCGCCTTTCTCGGCCCCACCCGGCTACAAAGTTACTATTTGAGCCAATTTGAGGACTCTAGTGACTTGTTTGCTCAAACTCATACCGGCGGAACAATTCGGGTTCTGTAAAGGGCATTCAACGTCCTCACAGGTAGCCCGAATTGTCCACGATGTGAAGGAGAGCTTCCACCTAGAGCACACCACAATTATGGTCCTGCTGGACATACAGAAACCCTTCGATACCGTCTGGATAGAGGGGTTCATCATTAAGATGCTAAGGGTAGGCATGCCCGAATACATGGTGAAGATCTTGGAATCATACTTTGTCGATAGGACTTTCAGGGCTAGAGTAAGCGGTACCAGCTCTGCAGTGATGCGGGCCGGAGCAGGAGTGCCGCAAGGTTCGAGCTTGTCTCCACTTATGTACTCGCTATATACGCACGACTTTCCCACCAACGATACCACAAACAAGGCCATATAAGCAGATGATACGGCGATCTATGCCCAATCGAACTATAGCTCGATAGCTGCTTCCTGGGTAGAGAGCCACGTAGAGGAGAACGTCGTGCCGTATTTGGCGACGAACAAAATAGTGATAAATCCTGATAAAACAGAACTCATGAATTTCACAAGGAAGCGCGCTACCGTAAGTGCAACAATCCCTGGGGGATTCAGAGTTCTGGGGAATCAGATTGACGAGTCCGATTTAGTGCGGTACCTGGGAGTACAGCTGAACAAGAAGCTCATATTCAGAAACCACGTCAACCTGACAATCCAAAGGGCTTGTGCATCGATGATAGGGAGCTATCCTCTGATCGCCATGTAGAGGATAACGTCGTGCCGTATTTGGCGAGGAACAAAATAGTCATAAATCCTGATAAAACAGAACTCATGAATTTCTCAAGGAAGCGCGCTACCGTAAGTGCAACAATCCCTGGGGGATTCAGAGCTCTGGGGAATCAGATTGACGAGTCCGATTTAGTGCGGTACCTGGGAGTACAGCTGGACAAGAAGCTCATATTCAGAAACCACGTCAACCTGACAATCCAAAGGGCTTGTGCATCGATAATAGGGAGCTATCCTCTGATCGCCAGGAAGCCAGGAACTCCGGGTTGGCGATGGAAAACAAATTACTAATTTACAAACAGATCATCAGGCCAGCGATGTCCTATGCCTGTCCAGTTTTCTGCACCCTCCCCAAATACCACCAACAGCGACAGTTACATTCGGTTAGTATCATTGCGAGTGCTAGCCGATATTCAATCCATCGAAGAACATATCAAGCAAGTCTCTGATAAGTTCTACTGTTTCTTCATCCTTGGAAGTCCATTGACAAGGGATATGACAGCAATCAGAGCCCACCATAACAGGCCAAGAAGGCATGGTGGGCCGATCTACAAGACATTGGATATTTTTCATGAGCGCCCAGAGGACGAGTAACCACTACCTCCGCCATAAAATTAAATAACGAGCCAAGGCTCATACACAAAGACCATATATAATGTCTCAACCCGGTTTTTCATACTTTTTTCCGGGAAGCCACCAACTGAACCCCCCCCCCCCCTCCCGATAATGAAACCTATTAGTCTGATGTTTTATTCATAAAGAAACAAAACCCCCCGTATAACTAGGAGGAGACGGGAAAATCAACACCAAGATTAGACTCAACACTTACGGCAGAAGATAAACCTGCACAACATCGTAGGCTTGCTCCGCAGGAATGAGTAGGGTTTCCCCTGCCCGCTGAAGGCCTCAGCAGGGCGGGTACCAACCCCACCCCAAAATCAAGCATTATTCCCTCCTTTCCCCCTTGTGGCAAAGTGATAGTTTTACTGTGTGTTTTAAACCTTTTATATATTTCTTTGTCGTCCTGTGTTATACAATTTTATATTGCAAATTTAATTCTAATAAACCTTTTTACGTTTTGCCTTTTGCCTTTTTGCCTTTTGGCTTTGCCTTTGCGACTTGTTTGCACATTACATACTTACACTTACACAATTTGTTTCTCAGTCGATATTCAGTTTTCAACAGAAATAATATTAAATACGTAGCTTTTAAAATCAGTGACATATAGACTTATTAGGGCCCTGGGGGGTCGCCAGAATGTTTTAAGTTGTAGAGGGGTCGCATATTCAAAAAGGTTGAAAAACACTGCTTTAAAGTAACAAATTGAAATACACTTAGTCAAAAAAAGTGAAACCACTCCTCTTAAATTAGGGCTGGGTCAAAATTGACCCAACAATACCAGTAGTGTAGCCTAGAAATCACCATACCAGTTGAGGGTTACTCCTATGCAACGAATTCCAAGGTGCAACTGAGACCGAAACCGCTATGATTATACGTTATTTTTCAATTCCATGTCTCAAATAAAGTCGATTCCCACAAGGAATTATATTAACTTAATCAAGCCGAAACCTCCAAAGTTCATTTTATACTTCCTCCAAGCCGAATTCCTACGTGAACTTGGCGCGATAGCACACTACCTTACAAAATTTAATCAATCGCGGAGTGTTTCTCCGAACATTGCTCACTCCGCCGAAGTCGAAAACGACGATATACAACAAAAATAAACAAACGACGAACAGCGTTTCATCTCGTCCGGAGGTGCAGACTGCGAACTATCATCATCAACATCGTCTGACTGGAAGCTGGAAGCGGAAGAGATATAATGTACTTCGGCGGTTCGACTCCTTAATTACAATATTAGAGTTAATCAGAAAGGGGAGGATCCCGAACCGGAGAGAGTCGTCGACTGGCTCTGCGATCCAGCCACGTCTTCTGCATATGCATTGCTTACTTACAATGCTCGAAATGGAATTTCAGAGGAGCCTCGTTCCATGGCTGTTCTGTTTCATCCCGGGTTGCCATGAACGATCCAGTGCGGTGCCCGCAAAAACCCTTGGTGCTTGGTGCTAAAAAAAGCAGATACGGGCGTATTTACTGTGCTAAGAATTTTGAAAAATTACAATATTTATGCACACAATGCAACTGGCAAGCCTTTCTAGACACCGAGACTCTTTCAACTCATTTAATAACAAACTCATAAGTATATATTTATTTCCAAGACAATTTACATATAATTACCCTGCCAAAAATATCACATACAATCTCATCAAAAAATATAGACGAATTATAAGAATTTATAAGGATCTACGTGGAAAGTCTGAGATCCAAGAATATTCGAATAGATTATTATTATCATATCATGCCAGAATATTCCAAAAATATTTCAGAAAGATCAACACAAGATCAACGACATGCAACATTCCAGGAAAATCTTTCTAGAATATTGCTGAAATGTTCGAATAGATTATTATTATTATTTCACTCCAGATTTTCAAAACATATCAGAAGAATCATCATGTACCCTACGTTATTTTATCTACGCCTACAAATAATGATATATATTTCAAAATGACTTCAATTGCAAATGATCAATTTTTTATCATAAACGGATAACCGAGAATGAATTTATTTACTTATTATATCCCTCGTATGTTAAATGTATTCGCAGATAAACAGTTTTCGTTTCTTTTCCAATGAACTGCATAGTTCTTTCACGAGCCGTGAGCTCTGAATGTCTAAATCGTTGTATGAGGGGTAATCCTCATACATCGTTTGTAGGTATGTAATGAATGAATCTCTAACCGGCTACTCGGAGAGCTTCTTCCTCTACTCGGAAGATGGTGCGGCCTAG
This sequence comes from Chrysolina oricalcia, assembly GCA_944452925.2. Lineage (NCBI taxonomy): Eukaryota > Metazoa > Arthropoda > Insecta > Coleoptera > Chrysomelidae > Chrysolina > Chrysolina oricalcia. Next base: position 1,929,455 of record OX101810.2, read on the forward strand.
ACCACGTTTCATAGAGCGTGATCAGAGTAAATAAATAACAACCACGGTAACATGAGAGTTGTGATAATATACACGAGGAACAGATGGTGTTAACTGGCTGCACAGATCTACCCGATCTACCTCCTTTTCGTTTCTGTTAGAAATGAATGTGTAATTTACATATTTTTTGTAATTTACTTTATTCTTTATGTGCATAAGTGCATATAAAATCCATTGGATTATTTTATTCAATCTTCATATGGAACGTGCCAGGAACAATCTGGCAGACCTCGCAGGATATCAATGATTTTTTTTCTAAATAATCAAGTTACTGCGATGAAATCTCATACGTTCTAATTTATTTTCAAACTGCAGGACCTTATAGAAACATGTAGCATCCATCCCAATAATCGCTGATAGAAACGGATAACAGTTATGTCTAAGAACACATTAGAAATTAAAGGAATATGTATCTGTAATGTCTTTTAAATACTGATGAATATCGAATATGGCTCTATACGGATTTGCGGTTTCACTATCCAACTTGGATCTCATAAATTCTCTTGAATATTTTTTTATCAGTCTCTATGAAACATTTTTGGCAGGGTAGTAAAAATATATGAAACCACAGTAAAACATATAAACAATAAAACATAATAAAATAGAAATGAAACATAAAAAAGCTAAATATGATCTGAAAGATGCGATTTAGTGCCTTCCTGTTCATAAAAGAGAACATAGGCATCTCCGCTCACGATGGATCTGGATGGAATTGGAGTCACTTGTGAGTCATTATATTCTTGCCACGTGCCAGCATACGGATGTCCACAGTAGGCTGTGTAGTGTCCGCTGTAGGTAGTCCCACTATGATTAGACAATGCATATAGACTATAGCGACAGGGAGCTACTTTTTCATCAGGAAAATCAATGGTGACATTCAATTTCCCTCGGAATCTTTCTGTTGAAGAAAACCGTTTCAAATGGATTATTAAAATTTTCGGGAATTTATGAATTGATAAGGATTTTGAACACTTCCTTCTCTCTTTACTCTTCGCACATGTCGGCTTCTCGTCACCATCTAGAGTTCCCTTTTGAATAAATCCAAACATTGTGATAGTCTAAGTTGACCTGTTATTCGTGGTATTGAGAGGTAAAGATCCCATAAAGGATCGAATAACACTGAACAATGACCACAATAAGTACATTTTAAAGTAGATTTTAACTGGCCAACGAAGTAATCCACAAATTTGGCATTATCTGTCCTTGAGTATCTTGACCATGACTCTTGGGCCTTCTCACTATTACTTAATTTCTCGTCTATCTCTCTCATTGTGGGTTTCGGCTCCTCCGTTGCTCTATTGACGTCTTCATGTAGACCCTCTAACAGGAATAGTAAGAACTCTTGAGCATCTTCCTGGGCATAACCGATAAAACGAGGAGCGATTCTTTGGAACTGACTTTTCAATGCGACTGTATCAACAACTTTATTTGACGAATCTTCTGACCAAAGTTCCTTGATCAACTCGGCAAATGCTTTGATTGATGCTCCCTTCCTAGATACATTAGTGTTTATATCCCTTGTGTAAGTATCTCTGTTCAAATACTCCAATAACCATCTTGTATTCGATAAACACTGGATAACACTATTCATAAAGCATGTGTTACCAATATTTTTCAAACCATGTAGACCGAGAGATTTTGGAGAAGTTTCTGAAGTACTGGGAGCTGGCAGAGCAGGAACAAAATCAAATTTGTTCATTGGTACACTGTCCGCAGAAGATTGGAGGTAGAAAGTATTTTTGATTTTTGTCCTGGAGATATTGTTTTCAAATCCGTGAAGACCTTGTTTTTGGGGGTAGAAGAAAATTTCATCCAATTTTCTGGAATTAGGAAGTGTGCCCATAACTGAAGCGGCATTGCCTCTCAGAATGGCTAAACTTGGTTCCTCAGTAGATTTTATCATTCTTTTTACAACTTCTTTTATTAGTCCAAATACTCCATATGTTTCTATTGCCACTGGATAGAAACAATAAAAATTGCCCAAACCGGAATATTTACGAATTTTATTTAACTCTGCTGAAACAGCTGCTGCTCCTTTCCAGAATAAAAGTTAAAAACAACAACAAAAAATGGAAGCAATGCTAACGCAAGAGATCAAAATAGCAGCAAAAACTTACGTGCATTGCATAGCATCAGAAAGTTTACTGATAATGAGTTTTTCCATGACTACTATAGAAAATATCGGAATATATATCGAAACATCATGAAGGTAGCCAAAGAGGGTTTCTACAAAAAGAGGCTCGAAACAGCTTAGAATAAAATGAAAGAAAGCTGGTCTATTATTAATGACCTCAGGGGATCAAGCAGTAAAAGAAGTATGGACATATCAGTGAGTCCAGACGATATAAACAACTACTTCTGTAATATTGGCCAAAAATTAACGCAAGGCACAGTGAATAATCCATTAAATTACCTGGACGAAATTAACATCGAGGATACACTACATTTTGAAAAACAAATGTGCTTGAGCTTAAAACCATTATTACTGACATAAAGAACAAAAAACTGCTGGCATCGATGAAATGTCAATAACAATTTTTGAAAACCTCCCATATAATGTACTCCAAGGATTAGTCGAGATTATCAATAGATCATTTGAAACCGGGAACTTCCCCTCTTTCCTTAAAACTTCTATTGTGATACCTATACACAAAGGGGGAGATACAGTTGAATTCCCATTGAGGGATTTCGTTCCAAACAGTTTCCTCATTTCATTCTTCATCCGTTTGGTACCAGAATTCTCCAAACCAATTTCATCCCTCCTCCCTTTCTATCCTGATTGAGATTTGTGACTAACGAACTTAAAATAAGGAATATGTTTGGAAAACAAGATCTTAGGACATTCCAGGCTTCTCGAACCCACATGACTGTAAATACGTATTGTATATAATAGTTTCTTACTAGCCTCTTTGCAGATAGGTAGATATCCTTCATAAGTTCCTATAAAAATGAGTTTTCACGTGTATAACATGTCAATATGGTGAATGATACAAGAAGCAATAAAATGAAATCATAAATAATACGGAAAATATTGCATATACATCAAAGGTAACAAATCACATAGTTATCAGATGAAATTAGGTGTAGGAGATGAAACGTGTCAATATAAAAAATAGTACAAAATATATTGACACGAAAAGAAAATAATCTGTAATATTCTGAAGTTGGATCTGAAATAATTGAAAAAAAAAATGACTTTTATTCACACACAATAAACAAATGGTGGAGAATGAAACCCATATTAGCCTCACTGTTCCTATACTCGATTGAATCCATTGATCACGCCGAGAAAATATACAACAAATTGTTAGTATTCAGATAGGGGTGTTTTCGAGGTAGTTTAGTATATTAGTTTGTTAGTGGGACTATTTGAAAAATGACAATGGGGTGTTTCTTTTCAGTTATTCACGAAGAGATTAAAAGTACAGGAATAGAGCAGTTCACAAATATTGGGTAAATTACAATTATCAAATCAGAACCTGAGCTCATGGTCAGCCAAAATAATTTGATTGGTTCAGAATAAAATTCCAAATTAAAGTCGGTTGAAAAATAAAAAACAGCGAAAGAATACAATATATTTTTGCTCACTTGGCCGATAATACTTCAATCCAATTAATTCTTGATTAACTCAAGAGAACCGAATCGATTAGGAACTATTACCGCTCAACAAGGACCAGCGAGAAGGTGTGAGTATCACTGTTGGGAAGGTGGGACAAGGATATTTGTGTAGAAGTGACATGTTATGTTCATGAAATATCATGAAATCGAATTCAACACATATCAAAAAATTCGAATTCAAGATATAATGATAAAAATACAAATTCATTCACCATGAAGAAGTACAATGCTATAAAAAATTGTATACAAGTATATCAAGAACTCTAAGGAAAATGAACTGAAGAACTTCCCACAGAAATTAACTTGTTCGTGGGTTGAATTTTTCAATTTATTTTGGTCAGTGCAGTTCGAGCAAAATTCGATCGGCTGGTAGAGCATTCGCCTCTCATGCGTAGGGTCGAGGGTTCGATCTACCGATTCACTGGTCTCGTGCAAGGCATCACAGGTTGGAAGGTAAGGGCTGCGTCTTCCCTAGCTCGCACAAATCTCTGGAAGACTTCTGAGGGTTGCACGTAGGAGTGCAACAGGATGACGGAAATAAAAAAAAAAACAACAAGAATAAAATTACATAATATATCATGATACTCGAATTCACGTCATATAATTGAACGTTCATCACCTGCTGTTGGTTTTCACGTTCTCTCCAGGAAGCTAGTGGACTAGTTGCTTGTGACTGATATGGAAATTATTGGCTTTTCGATTTCACCTGACCCGAAGTCGAAACTGGATTCCTGATTGAGCTTCTATTGGAGCAACTATTCCGTATGATAAGTTCTGCTTCACGCGAAACCGTCATCGATGATCGGGCTCCCGTATATATAGGCCTCTACGGGTGAGCATGTCAGCCACTGTGATCGAGGCAGGTTTCATCTAAGCCATACTAATAAGTCCGCTCACTCTCGCAAGCGACCCAAATCATCCCCTACGGTCCTCGCGCGTCCCTTGCCATGTCTGTTTGGCTTGAGCGCCGGCCTGGTAGGCCAGCCAGTTAACAGTTCGCATAGCCGCAGCGATGTCCGTATGATTTATGACCGCTCACAAAAAGAGCGGCACTTTTTGACCACATCAAAGGAGTTACCAGACTTATTAGTATATCTATGGACGATGATCTAAGCGAAGCTGTTGCTGCGGCGCTACTGCGCTGCAACGCTACAGCCCTTACCACCGATGCAGACGGTATAACGAATGAAGCTGAGTTTGCCATACGGAAGATATGCCCCCGTCGAGTCCCACTCAGGGATTTCGTTCCAAACAGTTTGTTTCATTCTTTATCCGTTTGGTACCAGAATTCTCCAAATCAATTTTTTCTCTCCTCCCTTTCTATCCTAATTGAGAGATGTGACTATAAGGAACTGAAAATTAGGAATATGTTTGGAAACCAAGATGTGAGGACATTCCTGGCTTTTCGAACCCACATCACTGTAAATACGAATTGTATGTAATATTTTCTTATTAGGCTATTTTGCCGAAACTGCTCTGCGGATAGGTAGATATCGTCCATAAGTTCCTAAAAAAATAACTTTTCACGTGTAGAATATGACGGTAAGGTGAATAATACAAGAAACAATAAAACGAAATCATGAACAATACAGAAAATATTGCGTATACATCAAAAGACACAAATAACATGGGAATCATATGAAATTAGGTGTAGGCGATAAAACGTGTCAATAGGAAAACACGGCAGTTCTTAATGTCTATGTCATTCTCTTTCAAAAACTGGCTCAATCCTTGAAACATATCCCTAGCTTTGTGGCCCTGATTAGACATGAATGTTACAAATCTTTCAATAGGGATGTGTTCCTCTAAATATCTGGAAATCAAAGTGAGCTGATCTATATGACCTTCATCTGGAGTTGAGTCTAGTGATATGGAATAGTACTTTGATTTCTTGATTCGAGATATAATTTCATTGAAAACTCGTTTTCCAATTAGTTGCACAACTTCCTCGCAAATCGTTGATGATAGGTAGTTTGTGTGATCACTTCCTCGATTTCCATGATTTTTTATATGATTGCTTAAAAAATCGTCGTATTCTGCTATAAGTTCTAATAGTCCCAAGTAGTTTCTCGATTACCCAAGCGTCTGATTTTCACCTCTAAATGCTAGACCTCTTTTACTGATGAAGATAATCACACTTATTAATCTCTTGAGGACTTCTTGCCAGTATTTTGCTACATCTTCTGCTTGTCGTGTCAGTTCTTGATCAATACGCCCCACTTCTCTAGAGCGTCGTGCAAAATCAGTTACAGCATTCAGATGATTTTTAGAAGTTTAGTGTTCAACCAGACGTGCAGCAACATTTTTCCAATCACAGTAACCACCATGAGTAAACTGTGAACGTGTTCGGGAAAAATGTTTGCAAACGTAGCAGTAGACATGTCCATTTCTAGGAGAAAAACAGAGCCATGAACGTTTTATGGTTTCACCGTTCCGTGTTTTCCGCTCAAAGAAACTAGTTTGGCATTTTCTTGTGAAACTTCTTCCAGAACTTGTACCTGCGACGGGATTAATAATTGTGCCAAAATATAAGGCAACTATTAAATAAAATTCCATTAATCATACTCCCCTAAGCATCCTTCCCTCTACGTCCTTGACACCGCCGCCCTTCTCTAGTGTAACTCGCACAAAAACTACATCTCCAAGGGATCTCTCGGAATAATTTACAAGAGCGCAACATCTTCACTTCAACTTATTTTAAGTAATGTAAATTCAGCGTGACTACATGTTTTAAGTATATTTGCGTCTACAATTCGTTTAGGTGTACACGGAATCAGAATTTATGGTAATGCCTAACTTCGAGCACTATTTAATGGGTTTTGTTTTAAAGGTAGGTAATTTTGTCGTGGGAGATGCATAGGTGATGTAATTAACAAAGTGTCAAGAACGTCTATTTTAAAGAGACGAAATGGATTCATTAGCGGTACTGTGTCTCGGGAGGCGAACAGGATTATGCTGATGACAATCAGGCATTACTTGAGTTCGATGAAAAGCAAACTTTTTCATCTGGAAATACTTGTCCTTTATTTTTGGATACCTATGAAATATTTCTAAATCTTCCCTAATCTTCGTATTTCTTAGTTTGTCCATTTTTGTTACTTCTTTTACTCCTCTTAACTACTTCATTTCAGTGGCCTAGATTCTGCATTTTTGTCTTCGTGAGATTGCCCAGGACTTGCAATCAAATGTCAAAATTGGTCTCTACAGGGTGTTATGTAATAAGTGTCCGATATTTAACAGGACGATTCCTCAGTTATTTATAAGGTAAAAAGTTCATATAAACATGGGTCCGCAAGGCCTTCAGTTTTGAGATAGAGGGTGTTGAAAATTTATTTTTATTTTGGCTTTTCGTGAATAAATTTTGAAATAATATCTATATTTGAAAAAAAATTGGTATTTGGAAACTTTTCAATACGAGAAATTCTAATTTGATCTCTGTTTGGCACTTTATTGTAGGGGGCGCCACCTACAGGTCTTTGTCTCTTTTGGGGAGTCACAACTTTTTCGTGCATGTATGTATCACATTTTCTAAAAAAAAACATATTCCACTATCATTTTTACGTGAAAAAAGAATATTGGTCAAAAGTCGCTACAAGCAGCCTTTTTCGAGTTATTTTAATTTAAATTAACCCATGCATCCAATCGCCTTCTCATTGATTCGCGAACTCTTTGAAAATTAAATAATCAAGTGGGCTAGTAAGTTTATTCCAATGTTTTATTTGTGCTGTCATTTCAAAAATTATATCTTGACGCATAGTTAAATAGTTTTATTTGTTACTAGTGTGATTATTTTATTGAAAATGGCAAACTTCACCAATGCAGAGTATGCTGACATACATTTTACATACGGACTCGCTAACGGAAATGCTAGACGTTTATATCAGGTGCGTTATCCGAACCGTACAACTTCTACTTCAAAAACCTTTTCAAGAATTCACACTCGGTTAAGGGAAATAGGAAATTTTGAGAAAGCTAGTCATCTGTCGGGTGCACATCGGACGGTAAGAACCCCAGCAACCGAGGAAGCAGTTCCTAATCTGGTAGGAGAACACCCGGAAACAAGCTCCAGGAAAATAGCGCTGACGTTGAACATTTCTCATGTTCTGGTATGGAAAATTTTAATTGATAATTTGTTATATCCCTACCATATTCAGAGAGTTCAGGCACTCCTCCCTCGTGACTTTCCGTTACGTATCAACTTCTGTCGTTGGTTTCTCCAACGCCTTATTCAAAAGCCTTTATTTGAAAATCAAATCCTGTTTACCGACGAAGCAAATTTCTCACGCAACGCTATACGCAATTTTCACAACAATCATTTGTGGTCAGAGGAAAACCCCCATGCGATACAGGAATCACATTTTCAAGAACAGTTCTCTCTCAACGTGTGGGCAGGAATCCTTGGAGATTATCTGATAGGCCCATTTTTTCTTCCAGGGAGATTAAACGGAGAGAGATATCGTCATTTTCTTGAAGCAGATTTGCCTATTTTACTGGAATATGTGCCGCTTAGACTACGACATGAAATGTGGTTTATGCATGACGGTGCCCCGGCACATTTTAGCATACAAGCGCGAGAATTCTTAGACCAAACTTTCGGCAACCGTTGGATAGGTCGGGGAGGACCTCAACCATAGCCCCCTAGGTCAACAGACCTTAATAGTTTAGATTTTTTCCTGAGGGGACATCTAAAATCCTTAATTTACCAGAGACCTATCCAAAATATAGAAGAATTAAGAAATCGAATAATTAACGCATGCAGATCGATTCAAGATACTCCAGGAATTTTCCAAAGAGTGCGAGAATCAATGAGAAGAAGATTGGATGCGTGCATACAGGCAGGAGGTGGACATTTCGAACATTTATTGTAATTTTGAATTAGATTAATATTTAGTGTTCCGTTATTTATGGTTTATTAGGAATTAGCTTTTTGAAATGTTTCTAGGTTAAATAAAAAAACAAAATCTTTTTTTTTTCATTTTTGGACAAACGCATACATCGATTAATTTAAATTAAAATATCTCGAAAACGGCTGCTTGTAGCGACTTTTGACAAGTATTCCTTTTTAACGTAAAACTGATAGTGGAATATGTTTTTTTCTAGAAAATGTGATACATACATGCACGAAAAAGTTGTGACTCCCCAAAAGAGACAAAGACATGTAGGTGGCGCCCCCTACAATAAAGTGCCAAACAGAGATCAAATTTGAATTTATCATATTGAAAAGTCCCCAAATACCAATTTTTTTTCAAATATAGACATTTTTTCATAATTTATTCACGAAAAACCAAAATAAAAATAAATTTTCAACACCCTCTATCTCAAAACTGAAGGCCTTGCGGACCCATGTTTATATGAACTTTTTACCTTATAAATAACTGAGGAATCGTCCTGTTGAATATCGGACACTTATTACATAACACCCTGTACAGTGAGCACGTAAAGGTTGGAGCAAATTTGTTAAACGCTTGATATGGCCATTAGGGGAAATAAGCTCAGGCACGTCGATTTTATTTTTCAGTTTTGCATTTTCCGGTCTGATCATATTTTTGATTACGTTATCACTGTTCGAGTTATGACGTCATTATAATTTTTTTTTAATAGCATTACCCTATTTTGATAATACTTTCAAATAGAACGCATTTTTCTGTGTATGGATATCATATTTTTTCTTATGTTACGTAACCGTATGTTCGAGAAATTAAAGATATTTCATTATTCATAATAATTTATATTAGGTCTGTTGACGTAAACTTTTGACCCAAGGTATCCCCACAGAAAAAATCTAGTGGAGTTAGATCAGGAGATCTAGCTGGCCACTCTAAAAATTCTTGACTACGATCGATATCATCTTCATTAAGTTCATGAATCATATGAGGATTTTATTGAAATGATAGTAATACATCCAATTATTGATCTTTCGTAACGCCTGGACGACTTTTCGTATAATTATCACCAACATTGTCAAAATTTCTAAATTTTGCCTCGACTTTGCTCGCTGTCGAACGTGTAATAGGTGTATCGGGTTTTTTATTGTTAAATAAGTCACAAACCTCAGCTGCGTACATATCTTATCTCCATATCATTAAAATCTCTTTTCGCTTTTCGCATGGTGTCGATAACTTTTTTATACCACAATTATTTGATGATAACTATTATTGTTAAGTCGAATTTCAAAAACATATTCACGGTCTGACTCAAATTGCATTAGAGCAATCAATGTGTCAAATGTCTGTTTTAAATTGACTAGAAAAGTAAAAGTGGCACCTATATAAAGTGAAAGTAATTCATGAACTTAATGAAGATGATTTCGATCGCGGACGAGGATTTTTAGAGTGGCCAGCTAGATCCCCTGATTTAACCTTCTAGATTTTTTTTGGGAATACCTTCAAGTCAAAAGTTTACGTTAACAGACCTAATATTACATTATTATGAATGATTTTTTCGAACATACGGTTATGTAACGTTAGAAAAAATATGACATCCATACACAGAAAAATACGTTCTTTTTGAAGTTATAATCAAAATAGGGTATTGCCATTTGAAACAAAGTATAATAACGTCATAACTTGAACAGTGATGACGTCATCAAAAATATAAGTAAGCCAAAAAATGCCCAACTGAAAAAGAAAATCGACGTGTCTGAGCTTCTTTTCCCCAATGTCCATATCAAGATTTTAACGAATTTGTTCCAACGTTTACGTGCTCACTGTATATGGTTTTGAAAACATTTTTATTCATAAAATTTCGAGGAAAGAACAAACCACATACCTCGTAATTCTACAGAAAAATCCCAACATCGTATTGTCATGGAACAGCTTAACAATATCACAACAATATTATAAACAACGTCAGTTTTTTGTATTAGCGATTTCGCTTTAACAACGACCATGGAAGAAATTGAGGAACAAAATCAAATTTCTTTAGAAATATTGGGAGAATCATGTGCAGCGAGTGTTGATTAACTGCCGAAAATAACTCAAGAGCGATATCAAAAATAATATGGCGTAAAAGCAAGAATGTAAAGGTGGTTATGAAGATGTATTATTATCCTATAAAAAATCTTAACTCCACTCCACTCCATCAATTTGTATATTCATCGTTTACCTTTCTTCTATAGAAATTACCATCACTTGTTCATTCTCATCTCGTATTCTTCAAATGTTTTATCCCATATCTCTATATTATTTTGTAGATTGGCACCCTCTGATATTTCTATTCTCTGTAGGTGTATCCAAAATTTAGTTTTTTTAACTTTTTGTGAACATTTTCTCACTCTCGTCTACAAATACAGTGACAGGAATGGACTTAGTCGTCCTCCTTATCTTAACCCTTCTCTTGTTGTAAATTTTTCTGACATTTTTTATGTCGGATCACTCATAATGTTTTCTTGTAATAGTCTTTATTATCTTTGTTATTTTTTTCAATTCATCTATTCTTTAGGATTTTCCACAACTTCGTCCTTGCTGCAGCTTTTTTTGTGCCATTATCTTCAATGTAAATATATGATCTTGTGTACTTCTGCCCTTCCTAATTCGCATTGTGATTCTTCTAGCGTTGTCTCTACTACAGGTATTTTTTTCTATCTATGATTTTCTCATATATTTTTATTGCTACTGGGACAGTCATTAGGTATCTACTCTTCAGACCATGCTTTTTTGATAGATAGATTTATTGACTACGTTACACACTTTTACATGCATTTGTAGCAAGTCTGATATGTAGGTGAGGTAATTAAAATCACAATATTTGAGAAGTCACAACTGAAAGTAACAGAAAATGTATAATAGTATTTTTGCCCATTTTTCCCATATTTTTAAGCATTTCAGTTGTTGGTTTGTCTTCTCCAGGTGATTTTCCATTTTTTAGTTTTTGTATAATTTCTTTCATTTCTTGTGATGTTACAAAATCACAAGTTACAGTTTTTTATATGTTTGTATATATTGTGATATTATTATTATTGTAATTATCGTAATTATTTTCATGTTTTATTTTTGTATTTTGATTTGTATTTTATTTATACGTATCTGTAGTATATTCAGTCAGTTTTAGCGTCTTTATGTTTTGCCAAAATTTATGTTTATAATGCTATTTATATTTTTTGTATATTTTTTATTTACTTTGTCAATGACAATAAAGTATATAAACTAAAACTAACTAAACTAAAAACAAATCCAGTTTTCCACTTTAACCTATACCGTAGGTTTATCCGTCGGCAAGATTCAACAAAAAACAACTACTGCCCCCTACGACTGTTGAATCATATCTGTTAGATTATTTGCAGAGGTTTACAAGAACGAATTTGCAATGCTTTTTTAACCAAGTAATCAAAATTGGCAAAATGTTTTTCGCACGAACTGACAAACACATGTAACATTATCTATCTCTGTCCAACGAATTAGTATTTAAACACTCAAATGGTTATTCCACTAGATATCTGTTTGCTATAAACAAACACGAGCATCAATGAAAGTTTCATCCGACTAATTAAATTCCATTAACATTTTTAATTGACCATGTGGCGTTTTAATGGCGAATACATTCTAATTTGCATTTATTCCAAAAACCATTGCTAATTCTCCGGATTGTCGTTGAAACAATTATTGGCGTGGGTTAAATAAACAACTGGATAGAACTATAATTGAATTCCACTCTGTGATATTGAATACGAACTCATAAACACATCCCGGATTTTGGAATTAAACAGGTAGATATTTTTTCGAGTTGAGTTATTTTAAACAGTTTTTGATTTCACTAATGATCAATTATATTTATTATTGCAGTTAGTAGTGAAAGTGGTGAGGTCACGTTTCTCCGCAAATCGCAAAAAAACGTTTTCAACCCCTAAACTGCATGCCTATTACACCATTTTGAGTGTTTTCGTGTTTAAAAGTTGGAACCTTTACAACATTCTCCACCTGGCCCTTGCCTGTTACTTTTTTCTTATTTTAGTTGTTTAAAATTCGTTTTGGCACCAGCCTAACTAGGAACCGCTCCCTTTTCGAGTACTTCAAAGAGGTTTAAGAAAAATAAATATTTATCTGCAATAAAAACGTGTAATTCAGAACATAAAAAAGTATGAATGATGGTTTTTCGGGTTTTTAGGCCGACGTTTATTTAGAAAAAAACTCGATGTTTCGCCAACACGAGTGGTTGGCAGTTTCAAGAGAAATGTTTACATTTTCGATCACTGAACACTACTTGTTTGGTATGCGTTGTCTCAGCCAGTATTTATGGGTCGACGTATTCGTACCTGCGTCCGGTGCCATCGTCCCTGTGTCGGGTACCCCCTCGGATTCATTAATTTCCCGGTATGGTGTTATTACCGTTTTCTTGAGAACAGGTAGCCATGCTTTATTCAATTGTAACCCTTCTTCAATTCTGTTGAAATTGTTGGGATGTTTTTTGATTTCGATTGCTTCTCGGAAGAGTCTTGGATAATATGCATGTGTTGTGGCAATTACTTGGGTTTCCTCGAACTTCACTCTGTGATTGTTATTGTTAAGCGCATGTTCTGCGACAGCGGATTTTTCTGAGTGTCCTAATCGGCAATTGGCCTTGTGTTCCTTTATTCTGGTATTTGTGGAACGCTTCGTGGTTCCGATATAAACGTTCCACAGGTGCATGGAATGCGGTACACCCCAGATGAGCTTAGTTCATCACGTTTATCCTTCGCCGATCTCAAGTGATCCTTCAGTTTCTTTGAAGGTTTATATATGGTTTTGATATCATACTTTCGTAGTATACGGCCAATCCGATCTGTGACCCTAGGAACATACGGTAGGAATGCTTTACTTTGTTCCTGGCAGCCATTCGATCCACTGTCACGAGTTCTTTCTTTTGCGTTTTATACACCGATCAATTTCGCTTTCCTTATATCCGTTTGAAAGAAGTGCGCTTTTCAAGTGTTTCAGCTCCGCTTCCAAATATTCGGGTTCACATATTCTTCTGGCTCGGTCTACTAGTGTTTTGATAATTCCTTGTTTTTGACACGGATGATGATTTGATGTACTGTGGAGGTATCGATCAGTATGCGTTGGTTTTCTATATACCTTGTGCCCCAAACGTCCTTCTTTCCGAAAAATGAGAACGTCTAAGAAAGGCAGTTCCCTATCCTTTTCAACTTCCATTGTGAATTGTATATTCGGGTGTATCCTATTAATGTGCTCAAGGAATTTGTTGAGTTTTTCCAGTCCATGACTCCAAATTATGAACGTGTCGTCTACATATCGCAACCATACCTTGGGTTTGTACTTTGCCGTCTCTATTGCTTGTTTCTCTAGCTTTTCCATGACAAAATTTGCAATAAGTGCTTCCCATCGAGACTCCATCTAATTGTTCGTATATTTTGTTGTCGAAAACAAAGTACGATGATGTTAAACATATTTCAAATAGTTTTGAGATATCGCTTGGGAACAGTAGTTCTATTCCCCACATGGCTTCATCTAATGGTAACTTCGTAAATAGGGACACCACATCGAAGCTGACTAAAATGTCACTTGGGTCAATGGCCAAATCTTTGATTTTTTTCGATGAAATGTGTGGAGTCTTTTACGTATGATGCTGTATTGCCAATATGTGATTGTAGTAGTTTAGTTAGATGTTTCGCCAGATCATATCTTGACACTCAGAAAAATCCGCTGTCGCAGAACATGCGCTTAACAATAACAAGCACAGAGTGAAGTTCGAGGAAACCCAAGTAATTGCCACAACACATGCATATTATCCAAGACTCTTCCGAGAAGCAATCGAAATCAAAAAACATCCCAACAATTTCAACAGAATTGAAGAAGGGTTACAATTGAATAAAGCATGGCTACCTGTTCTCAAGAAAACGGTAATAACACCATACCGGGAAATTAATGAATCCGAGGGGATACCCGACACAGGGACGATGGCACCGGACGCAGGTACGAATACGTCGACCCATAAATACTGGCTGAGACAACGCATACCAAACAAGTAGTGTTCAGTGATCGAAAATGTAAACATTTCTCTTGAATTTGCCAACCACTCGTGTTGGCGAAACGTCGAGTTTTTTTCTAAATAAACGTTGGCCTAAAAACCCGAAAAACCATCATTCATTCAACGATGGCCTCGAAAGCCTTTCACAATTTATAAAAAAGTATATTTTCACTAGATTTTGCGAGAAACATACAATTTTCACACAAAAAAATTAAAACCAAATTAAAACGGTTTTTCCGATTTTTCCGAAAAATATGAGGAAATGTGAAAAAATCTTAAATACAAAAGTTGTGGATCTTTTTATTGCCAACAACTTTTTCTTTCAACTTTTTTTGTAAGATGTTAATTTTTGCCCCCAAAAGTTCACCTCCTCCCTTCTATCAGAATCAAATTCTCATTTATGTCCTTGTTTATTCTTTGTATTCATTATGGTAACATGAAATTAATATTCTCGAAAGGTTTGAACTGTTAATTTCAATAATTTCAATAAATAAATATGAATTTAGAACAAAAATTAAAAAAATTGATTTTTGAAATTCTGGTTTCTAATTTTTTCACGTTTTCTGGAAAATAATTCCACTTCCATAGTACTGCTACTCTTTTACTGCATAAACTAAAAGTAGACGCTCCAACGAAAAAAATTACGGCAAGCCCGAGAGCTTGAAAAGACAAGCTTTACAGGTGAGAATTTTCAGTTTTTTTGGAATTTGTCGAAAAAAAAGGAAAAATCTGTATTTCGCTACATAAAAATGACAGCTCACAGTTATATTTCCACCAAATTTCTATAATAATTTTTGTGCGAGAAAAAAATTTAAAACTGAAAAATTGGTTTTTCCAATTTTCCCGGAAAATTTGAGGTGATGTGGAAAAATGTTTAATACAAAAGTTGCAGATCTTTTTATTTTCAACAACTTTGCGATTTAACGTTTTTCGATAGGAAGTCAACTTTCGTTGTCAATCGCAAAATACCGTGAAATATCAGTTTCAACCCCTAAAAGTTCACCCTGTTCCACCCTTTTATCTTTTTTATTTTCCAAGATATGACAAAAATTAATTTTTTGTACAACTTTTTGAGAAAATTACAATTGTTTTCATCCAATATTTCGATATTTCTGTTAGTTTACGAGTAATTGCTATTTTTATTTAAAAAATAACCATATTTCGTTTATTTTTCAAGATATAGTAAGTAGGGGAAGTGGGGGCTCATTGATACAGCTTTTTTCAAATGCTAATATTTCCGGAATGTGGTGGACATAAAATCCCATTTTTGGTAGGATACACTATTAACTTACCTATTTTCATTAAAACGTCCCAAATATTGACAGCTGTTACACAAAAATTAGATATTTGCATTATTGTAAAAAGCAGTCATTGCATAAAAGTGCCCCGCATATGGGGTAGAATGATACAACGCATGGGGCACTTTTGTACTGTTAGGGGTACATTGATACATTGTTATGAATAAGTAAACAAAATATCAAATATATTTATTTAAATAAAAAACAAACACATTTTATTAAACTAGTAACATATATTATTACCTCACTGTATATTATATGAGGAGAGATTTACAGGAAATCTGAAGAATGCTGCTGTTCGAGTTGTCCCTGCAGTAACCTTAGGTTTCGGTAATTTTACACAAATGTCTGAAAAATTTACTGAAGCTTCATCTTTCACATAAGGAAAAATAAAGGTCCACGATTCAGGTTTCTTCCGTAGGTAAGATACATGATACTCCAACCTGTCATATTTGGTCATAACCTGGCCCACAAAGTGCACAACTGATTTCTTTTTTTCAAATTTTATCAACAAAAAGTCTTCTTCATTTATATTTTCTGGTAATGGTTGGAGCAAATCAGCAGAATTATCATCATTTGAGGACTCTGTGAAATCTGATGAATAATCCATGGCCTCGAATTCTTCAGAGCAACTTGTAGAAATATCACTTTCAACTTTTTTCATTTTAGCAGCCTTCTTTGAAATGTTAGTAGAATCAGCAAGAGCTACAATATTCCTAGCAGTTCTCAATTCTTTGGCAAGGCGTCTTTGTTCTTTGATCTGCATCTGTTTTTGTTTCGTATTGTGTAGTTCTAAAAGACGTTGTTTCTCGGGGGTTTCAGTGTAAATACGGGATTTACCACGTTCCTTTCCTTTTCGTTGTTTTGGGATTTCGTTAATTTTTGGGTAAGGTCTTATAGTCTCGGGAGTTATAATTAAAGAAGCAGGTGTTGATGGTCGAAGTTCTAGTGGTTGAACAGGATCGATTGATGATGAATTGTGTTCTGGGATTGATGATTGCGTTGCTGTAGAAGGCCCGGGTTGAACAACTGGGGAATCTGTTGAAACAGAGGGATTTTCCAAAACATTTCTATTCGTTGACATTACATCACCATCAGCGTAAATATTGGAAGGAGCAAAATCCTCGTCAGAAAAAGCAAGTTTATTCAGAGGATGAATGCCTGGTTTCATAAATCCACTAGTTATGTTCTTTCCTGTGAACGCTTCAAAATAAGCTAGTTTGGCAAGGCTTGCTATGTAATAGATGGTTAAGGCTTTACCTGGGTGGCTAATATGCCAGTCGTTAAATGCAACTTTCAGTTTACTTTTAAAGGGGCCAAATACGCCCACATCTAGTGGTTGTAACCTGTGGGATGTATGTGGTGGAAAAGATACATAAACTATGCCATTCGCCCTGGAGTAATCAACAGCTTCAATTGATATATGAGACTCGTGATTATCACAAAGCAGCAATACTGGATTTTCTCTTGAGTATGTTTTTGGACATGTCGTAGTACTTCCATGTACAAATCGCAATTCATCCAACCACTTTTCGTAGCGAGTCCTAAGCTTCCCTCGGGAGCACCATGTAGGAAGTGAGGTTTATAATTTACTCGTGGAAAAATGAATATAGGGGGTATGGTATTTCCAATTGCTGATACTATACCACAGAAAGTGACTAGCTCGCCCCTCTCCGCAGAAACGATTTGTCCGACTTGCTTTTGTGATTTTTCAGCTAAAATTTTTGGCGTGTTCAAAACAGTGGTAATACCTGTTTCATCAAGATTGAGGATGCGATCCGGTGTGAATGAGTATTTAGTAAGGACATGCTCATAGTTTTTGAAGAATTCTGCAACTGAGGTTTTGTTGAACCCTACTGACCGTGCGAGACTGGTGTTCTCAGGTTTTCTTAAAGATATGTTCAAATTTCTCTTACGGAAGCCTGAAATCCAATCTTGTCCTGCTAGTTTTGTTTCATCCCATTTAGAAGGATATTTACAATTAAGTTTTTTGGCATACTCGTAAGCTAAACTTCTAAGTTGGTAGACAGTGAGGCCATAATGCATCTTGCTGCATGTAACTACATATTCGTTCAATTTCTGTTCTTGGTCTACGGTAAAAACTTGCTTCGAACAATATTTGGAAAAGAAAAGCTGTTTTGGTTTTTGTAGTCTATGTTTTTCAAGCCTGTGCTGTAATGTAGCAGGCTTTATATTATATATATTAGCAGCTTTTCTAATAGATATCTTTTCTTCAGCTACTGCTCGAATCGCAGAAGCTATAGCGTTTTCATCAAGATTTGCTCTATTAGTTTTTCTTTTATAATTTCTGACCATATTTCCTGAAACAAAGGCACCTAATTGGTATTTTTGCCGTGTCTTTTGTCGTGTATCTTTTTAATTGCTTAATTGTTTTCACAATTTAAACACATGTCGCAATGAATATCCAAACTCTGAGTAACGCGAAATTATCTAATGCAGTGGGGCACATTGATACATATCAAAATACCCCAAATAGTACTGAATCAATGTTCCCCACTGGCATACTTTCATCAAATTACAAAAAATATCCAAAATATATTCATATAATGATCTAATTAGCGTGCTCTAAATAATATACAAACACACTTACCAGATAGTATTAACAACGTCGCAATTAATTGATACCAACATCAAAAATTACGTCTTCAAATACAATATTCTAATTTACTTTAAGAGTACCAAAACACGTGCTACCACTTTGCGAGCTGTTTACTTACTGGCGCGGTCAGAGATTTTCTGGGCCGTTATAGTATCAGTAGCGTCACTTGTGGTGACGAGTAAGCAATATTTCGAGTTGTGATGTTTGAGTTAGAAGTAGTGTATCAATGTTCCCAGTGTATCAATGGTCCCCCACTTCCCCTAAACTATAATAATTTTTCAACACGTTGTTAACCTTATAATATTTATTTCAGCTTCCTTCTTTTTGTACTAAACTGATGATGAACATATATATGTTCGAAACATGTCTTTATATATAAGATAGGATTTCTATACTGTTTTATTATTAAATTTTGTGGAGACGACTTTGTGTTCTTTTCCAAAATAACTTGGTCATCCACTTCGAGTATGGACCTTCTCATATAGAAAACAGTTACATCACACTTCTTGTAGATCTTTTTGAGGACAATAAGAATTCATTCGGTATCTCATTTCGTCTTCGAGTTTTGGCGTTTTTGGTAAATTTTTACGTTTTTTAGAAATATTTCCTGAACTATCGATATAAGGGAAAGAAGTTTTGTACATTTTTTGTACGTTTCTAAAAGAGAATCAAAAAATTATTTTTTGTAAAATTGGAAAAATCTGACGCCTTGAGTTTTTGGAGAATTTTATGAAAAAACTTCAGTACCTATTTCGTTTATTTTCCAAGATATGACAATTAATTTTTAGTACAACTTTTTGATGAAATTGAAATTGTTTTTATCCAATATTTCGATATTCCTCTTAGTTTACGAATAATTGCTATCGTCAACATGGTGGTTCTTCGGGTTGTACAGATCGTATTGGCCGTATTCTACGAAACTATGAGATTAAACAGTGTATAAACCTTCAGAAAAACTGAAAGACCACTTTAGATCAGCGAAGGACAAACGAGACGTACTATGCTCTTCTGGGGTTTATCGCATTCCATGTTCCTGTTCCGTTTACATCGGAACCACGATACACTCCGTTAAAACAAGAATCAAAGAACACATACTTGCTGTCGGTTAGGGCACACACAGTAATCCGCTGTCGCAGAACATATATACTCTCAACAACGATAACCATAGAGTGAAATTTGAAGAAACCCAAGTCATCTCTTCAACATCTGCATATTACCCAAGACTCTTCCGGGAAGCAATTGAAATTCAGAAACACCACAACAACTTCAACAGAACCGAAGAAGGACTACAATTGAACAAGGTTTGGCTTTCAGTTCTCAAAAATTCTCAATTAGCTCCCTACCCACAAAATAACGGTATACGAATGATTCTATGGCAGCTAACGCTATGGACCAATCAGATGTAAGAACGTCAAATCACAGGTATTTATTGAGACAACGTATAAGATAAGATAAGATAATTTATTTCCGTGGACAATACATTACAGCATCGTATAGAAAATTGTCATACAAGAGCAGGCATGTAGTATTCTAAATACTATATGAAAAAAGAAGTATAAATTGATTTAAAAAAAGTAGACATAGTTACAAATATACAACATAGACATACAGTGATTGTTCAATATGAAACAACAGTATTTTTTACACAACACAAACAATATAAAACAACATTATTTTTACACAACACAAACAAATGATCTCTAAGTCATAAAATCTGTCAAATTATAAAAGCACTTTTCATAAAGATAATTTTTTAACAAGCATTTGAGAGCGACTTAAGAAACCAGAAACTTAAAAAATATCTCTTGAAAATGCTGACCACTCGTGTTGGCGGAACGTCGAGATCTTCTATAAACATACGTCGGCCTTACAACCCGAAGAACCACCATGTAAACCATATTATTATTTCGTTTATTTTTCAAGATATGGAAAATTGATACGTTACATTTTTTATAGATCTCTTTGAGGACAATAAGTTTTTGATAAATTTCTTCGATATCTCGATTCGATTTCGAGTTTTTGGCGTTTTTAGTAATTTTTTTGTAGGTTTCTGAAAGAGAATAAAAACAGTGACCTTGTCAAATTGGAAAAACTGTCGCCTTCTATGAGTTTTTGGTGATTTCATGAAAAAACTTCAGTATTTCGTTTATTTTCCAAGATATGACAAAAATTTCAACTCATTTGTACAACTTTTTGAGAAAATTAAAATTGTTCTCATCCATCATTTCGATATTCCTGTTAGTTCAAAATATTTCCTGGAATATCGATATAACGGAAAAAATCACGAACAATTTTTGTAGGTTTCTAAAACAGAATCAAAAAAGTTATCTTGTAAATTTGGAAAATCTGTCGCCCTCTATGAGTTTTTGGTAATTTTATGAAAAAAACGTCAATATTTCGTTTATTTTCTAAGATAAAATAAATATTTCGAATTTTTTTTTACACCTTTTTGAGAAAATTTGAATTGTTTCCATACAATATTTCGATATTCCTGTTAGTTAACGAATCATTCCGGTTTTCTCAAAAATGTATCAGCACTGGTCTATTAGCATTTTCAATTACCCTTGCTCGCACAAGCTCTGCTTTTGAGGTTTTTTTTCCGAAAACCTGGGAGTTTCGTAAAAACATTTTTTTTTTACCTGCAATTCGTTCAGTATTTCCGCCAAAGTTGTCGAGTTGCTGCACAAAAATAATTGTTTTACTACCATTTATAATGATTGAACGATATATCTCAGATCCTTTAAGTATTTTCGTGTACACGGAAATGAATTCTTTGTAGTATTTTTTCTTGAATCGCGCTGACAAACGTAAAGAAAAACATTGCTCCGGTCCGCAACGTTCATGAATAAAACTCGTGGAAGCACCTACTGTGCTCAAATTAGAATTCAGATTCAATCGAAAAACGGATTTCGTTCGTCCTGAAAGGAAATATTCAAAGGAAAATGCTTTCAGTGAGCTAATTGGTTGGGAAATCCTTGGAAATATCTGTTTGAAAAAACGATTGATGTTATTCAAATAGCCATTTATCGTCTGTCAGCATAACGTATTTGCGACATAACAGTCCGATGTGGCCAGATCTGAGAAATGGGAACTGTCAAAACAATAATTTTAAACGCGACTATATAGACTGGTGCCTATAATTTTTGTGAAAAAGAAAAACATATTTGAACTCAACACTCAAAATGGTGAAATGGGATGCACTTTGGGGGTTTTTGCGATTTGCAGCGAAACTTGGCTTTCTAACGGAAAATGTTCGCAAAAAAAGTTGTAGGTAATGAAAAAATCATAAACTTTTGTATCGAACACTTTCAACATAACCTCAAATTAACCGTAAAAATGGCGGAAAACCGATTTTTCAGTATTTAATTTTTTTCTTTCTTGATGATTCATTTCAGATGAAAATTTGTATGAATACGGCTATTTGCACCGGTTCTCCTTAGTAACAAACTCAGCTAAGTGGAGGGTCACCTTAAGATACACCAAGTCTTTCTGAATCATGATTTTCTCAATGTTTTCAATGATTTTCAATAGTTGTACAATACCAATAAATTTTAATTTTGTTGTGTATTATGTGTTCAAATATTTTATTATAAATAATTTGATATAAAGTACTTTTTGTTGTCAAAATAATCGAGAAAGTCTAAAATTATTGAAAATATTGAAAAAATCAAATAACGTCGCATTGTAAGCACAAGGTCTTCTTACCGAAGCCACAAATGTGTAGTTGGCTTCCTGTTGTTGACTTCCTTTGTTTCGATTTTTACATCCAAGTGTTGTACATCTTCGCACTTGATTTTACCGAGAGCTTAAGCTCGAAACACGTGTCTACGGTTGCACAACATTTTGAGGGTTATACCCAATAACTTTTCTACTTATACTGTCATATATTGCCCCTCGCTAAATCCAACCTTATTTATATATATATATATATATATATATATATATATATATATATCACTAGTCACTAGTTGAAACTTAATTTGACACGAACCAAGGAATCCAAAAGTAGAGGTTTGTCCACAAATTGACAGGCAGCCAACAATTCGTTGTTCTAACCAACCCAAGGTTCAATCAAGTTTCTAATACGTTATGAGGAACGCAAGCAGAATCTAAGTGAAAATAGAGTATATTTCGTTTTAATTCCGAGAGTTCTAACCTTTGACAGCTGTTTCGTGCTAACGCACTCATCAGAAAGGATTTATGGATCTCTCGAAATCAAAACGAATCCACTCAAGAATTAATACCGTGAGGCAAAACAGAATACAACAGGAAGTTATATATATATAGAAAGGGTAGTCGTTGCTGACTAGTTAAGAATAAAACCAGTTAATATTGGGGATTGCAGCAAAGTCAAAAGTGTACTCTTTTATAGAGTTTATTCCAAGCTTTCGTAAATTTTATTTACATCTTCAGGGAACTACAAAGAATTATTATGTCAATTATACATTTTAATGTTATTAAAATTTTACTTACAACTATAGTGAGGTTAGTTGACATGTTCTTAGTTCTTTGGATAGTGACATTACAGCTTAAAATTGTAAATAATAGGGAAAAAAGACTTTACGAATATAAATAACAGAAAATTTTGAAATTTCAGTCGAAAAACAAAAGACTTGTTGATTGTATCCAAGGGACACAAATCAGTTGTCAATAGAAAAGAAATCTGTAATTTTCAAGTCAATGTTACCAACTGTAATCTTGTACCAACTGTAATCTTGTACCAACTGTAATCTTGTACCAACTGTTGAAATATACGACTGTTGTTTTGTAAGTTAGGAAAAAATTACATTTCCAATTGAGTAGTTATGGAGATATTATTATTCATATGGAGAGTGTGGTCTAACGACAATAAGAAGGAATAAATCTCACTCAAATGATTTATATCAGTTCTTTTATTCATACATTTTTTGTCTTGAGATATGAAGGCCATTTCCAAAAAAGTTCTCTTAGTCATATGTGTCTCTTTAGCTAATATTTTAGTTGAGTTATAATTTATTCGATGGTCAAATTTGTTTACATGATTGTAGACTTCATCCTGAAAGATGTGCTCTTGCTGATCATGTAAACAAATTTGACCATCGAATAAATTATAACTCAACTAAAATATTAGCTAAAGAGACACATATGACTAAGAGAACTTTTTTGGAAATGGCCTTCATATCTCAAGACAAAAAATGTATGAATAAAAGAACTGATATAAGTCATTTGAGTGAGATTTATTCCTTCTTATTGTCGTTAGACCACACTCTCCATATGAATAATAATATCTCCATAACTACTCAATTGGAAATGTAATTTTTTCCTAACTTACAAAACAACAGTCGTATATTTCAACAGTTGGTACAAGATTACAGTTGGTACAAGATTACAGTTGGTACAAGATTACAGTTGGTAACATTGACTTGAAAATTACAGATTTCGTTTCTATTGACAACTGATTTGTGTCCCTTGGATACAATCAACAAGTCTTTTGTTTTTCGACTGAAATTTCAAAATTTTCTGTTATTTATATTCGTAAAGTCTTTTTTCCCTATTATTTACAATTTTAAGCTGTAATGTCACTATCCAAAGAACTAAGAACATGTCAACTAACCTCACTATAGTTGTAAGTAAAATTTTAATAACATCAAAATGTATAATTGACATAATAATTCTTTGTAGTTCCCTGAAGATGTAAATAAAATTTACGAAAGCTTGGAATAAACTCTATAAAAGAGTACACTTTTGACTTTGCTGCAATCCCCAATATTAACTGGTTTTATATATATATATATATATATATATATATATATATATAAGATTGTTTCACCTTTTCAACTAGAATGGCTATGTTTGCCCCAGAATTGAATGAATTGTATTTTCATCGATTTCTATAGTGGAAACCTCACGTCACCTATGATTCTGTATCATTTCCTTTAAATACCGGAGTATGCGGCTTCTGTTTGACCTACATAACCACTGCAATGTATTTATCGGTTTAAAATGCGTGGGTATTGAAATTACCGGTATGTTTATAAAATTGCACTCCGAAGATCCTAGCGATTCTGTTATTTTTAATGTTCTCTGTTTTGAACTTTCTTATATGCCTTTCATATTCAGGTATTTCCTTACTGCAATAATAACATTTTTTCACTGCAATGAATTAGAAGAAATGGCACTACTAAATGGCCTGCTAGATCCCCAGATCTAACGAAAATTTATTTTCAAATGGAGATACTAGAAGGATGTTCCATTCATCAACGACATCGCAAAATCACTAATCACTACTTTCAGGAATATTACGTCAACAGTAGAGAACTCATGCATTATGATGTGTAATAATCGAAATTGGCAAAATGTGCGGGGCACTCGTTCTAATTCCTTTCTTAATTTCTTGAATGTATTTTCGAATTTTGTACTCATTGATCAATAAATTGAAGACTGTTAGCTGTAGAGATATATTCACAAATGGAGGTTGTATATTATCCTACATCCTGAATAAAAATCCCGATAGTTATTGAACTAAAACCCTATGATTTTTTTTACTCAGTGAAGTAAGTTATTAATATGTTAACGAATAGATAACTGTTGCAAACATTGTAAAATTCTGATTTTCCACTTTTTTATAACAATATAAAAAAAATTCTTATTTATTTTTTGAATATCTTGAATATTTCGATTTCTAAGGGTTTGAAGCTACATTGTTTGAAAAACTGTTATAAACAAATAGATTGTTTATGAGCAAATCAAAAAAAAAAATTCTGAAATATATTTATTGATGGAAATTATGATTTTTTAATAAAAAAAGATCCCTAAAAAAATTATTTGTAGCGTTCGTTGATTAACAATCGTTATTTGCTGCTAAATATTAAAATCAAGGAATCATTTTTACTCTAATAATCATAATTTCTAATGTTCTTTGAGATTCTTGAAAAAAAAATCATCTTCCTCACTTTTTATTTGTTTATTTAATAAACAATTTGTTGTGAACAAATACATTTTTCCGTTTTTTCTCAAAATACCTAATTCTGTAAGTAATAAAATAGCCATGTGTTGTTTTCTATGAAAAACAAACTCTATTTTTATACTATTATTATGCCTTGAAAATTGTCCTTTCAATCCGATTTTTTGCTTTCATAAATGCAATAACTTTTAAATTATTGCAGATATAACAATAATGCTGCAGGTCTTTTTTATTAAATTTTAATTAATTAACAATTTAAGCCTTTCACTACAGTTCTAGCTCTATTATTCATTTAATTATTGACTATTATTAATAGACAAAAAAAAAATTCCATTTAAAATAGTGTATTCTTCAACGGGTGTATAATTATTCTCGAGGATAAAAATTCCGAAACGAGCCGAAAGCGAGTTTCGGAATTATCCGAGAAAATAATAGCTATTATACGCGAGTAGAAGACTATACTTTCTCTACGACTATACGATAGTCAGAGTTTTAATTAAATCTAAATATTATTCAAGAAAATAAGTATATATTACAAAGTAATATAAGGTAGAATAACAATTATACATGAATAATCGGTGTTCATTCATGAATGAATAAATGCCTTGATTGAAAATAATTTTTAAAGAACTTCCAAGAGTGGGGTTTGAACTCACGCCTATATTACTACCTTCGTTATACATTAACTTCATGTACACGCTTCTACCAACTGAGCTATAACAGGCACTCGAAAATTTGTGAATAAAATACCTACTAGAGAAACTGACCAAGAACTGAGAGAGTGTGAAACGTTCAAGTAAAAATTGTTTGACATACCTTTGTTGCAAGATAGATTCCATCTTCCTCACTATCACTGCTTTCCCAATCCGCTCTATTCATTTCTATATTAGATACTTGTCACACAGATCAAAGTTAAAACTAAGAAAATAGTCAATCTGACATTCGTGGATGCAGCTGTGACAAAAGTTGAATCAAGCTAAGCCTACTTGAGAAATTTGTTTATTATTATTATTATTATTAGTTCCCGTGGATTCTGAAAATTCTGAACCTGTGATTGGCCGAGTGCCGTTGAATAATGAGTTAGGATCCACGGTGTCTTGGAATTAATAGTTATTTATGTACCAAGGACGAAAAACTGTCTATTATAGTCGAGCCTGCAAATTGATAGCCGAGGCGCAGCCGAGGCGCAGCCGAGGATAGCAAGCAGGCGAGACAGTAGACAGTTTTTCGCCGAGGTGCATATTACATTTTTTCGTCGACCTCTACATACCTTTATGAAAGTAAGTACTCGCATGTTTGCTGGCCTCAGCTACGTCCAACTCTTCGAACTGCAGACTCGATCATAATTTTAATGAATATAAACAAAATGTATTTGAAGTGTAACAACTCTCTATTTCAATTATACTACAAAATTAAATCAATCTCGAAGATGAATATTGAACGTACAGTTTGTGCAATTATTGATATTAATTCCTGCTGTCGAAGAAGATGCAAGAGACAAGTTTTGATTTTGGGTACTTGTTGATGCAACTTCAGATGCAGGTGCTCCAACAGCACCATTTCCAACACTTCTCTCTTGAAGTGCTTTACCTGAAATCTAGCGGATTTCGTAAATAATTAATTTGACAACAGCAAATGACAGTTATTGTCACAGGCGCCTATGTATTAATTAAAACGTGGATTTACGAAAATGAGTCAATCGCCGCTCTCGTACCGTGCCGTATCATAGTGACCACAGCGGACGAAAAGAGTTTGCGGACGAAAAGTGTTTGCGGACGAAAAGTACTTGCCTTCAAAAATAGTCGATTTTTCGTCCGGAAATTAGTACGTAAAATGTCATTTTTTGCAGAGGTCGACGAAAAAAATCAATATGTAATGAATGTAGAAATACAATAGTCGTAGAAAAAAGTGTTTTTCTGTTGTCATTGGCTTGAATTTTTGCGAAGAATGCCATTCAGAGGATAAAACATTCAATGGGAAAAAGTTGTAAAAGTAGGATTTAACTTTATGAATTCCACAAACGTGTCGTGATATGTCGCAGTTGTTACGTGAATATAAACTTATATTTTATTTCATTCAGTCATTGCGATGGAGATGTGACGGCATAGTCAGCTGAATTTGAATTAAGTCGGTGCTTTCTGAATCCATAAACTTTGAAATATATTCTTCTTACGTCTCAGTTATAGTCAGGGCCAATAGCGTTCCATATTTTCCAGATATATTCCATGTTTTCATCACAATAATAATAATTTTCAAATTAAATAAGTATGTAAGTTTTACGACCTTATTTATAATGACTGATTTTGTTTTCTTTTATGGGGATTTGGGGTCTCAAATTAAAGAAAACCATATTGCTTTGAAGCCAACGTTTTGTCAATTCATTTTGACATCTTCAGGGCACTGGAAGATACAAAAAGAGTATGTTTTTTTTTTCAATTGTATCTAGGACGAAATTCCTCAAACAGAAATATCTCCGGACGAAATCTCACGAAATAATCCCTCTGGAATATATTTCCTGTGGAAAAAATCCCCTTTAGAAAAAAATTCTCTTCGGAAAAATTCACTTTGGAAAAAAAAAAATAATCCAGACAAAAAACGTCCTTCTGTTGGTTGCTCATAGAGGGCACTTGCAATTGTGTTCTCTGATGCTTTGAGGAACGTTGCACAAGTAGCTGTTAGATTTAATTCAATACCCGTCGTGGTCTTAGCCAGGGGAGTAGTTGTTTCCTGACAGGTACTTGCCATAATAAGCCTACGTAGTAGGTGTTTAAGGGAGTAAAGGGTTCATCATCGGTCGGGAACGACTGTTCGTTAGCAAACGATCTCCCAAAGATTTCTGTCTTCTTCGATTAAATCTCTTAACCCGGAGATTCGGAGTGTTCTTCCTCTGCTCTCTAGAATTGACTAATCAGCGGAGTGTGTATTGGTTTGGACGGTGAACAGATGGCTTCAGTGCTGTCTGTGTTGACCTGCCCTTGCACTGATGAGAGGCAACAACCTCGAAACTAGTCTGCAGGTGGTCAACCTGTCCAAATCAAAACATAATTCTGCCGGTTGGTAATAGAGGGCACTTGCAATTGCGTCCTCTGATGCTTTGGGGAACGTTGCACAAGTAGCTGTTAGATTTAATTCAATACCCGTCGTGGTCTTAGCCAGGGGAGTAGTTGTTTTCTGACAGGTACTTGCCAGAATAAGCCTACGTAGTAGGTGTTTATGGGAGTAAAGGGTTTATCATCGGTCGTTAACGACTGTTCGTTAGCAAACGATCTCCCAAAGATTTCTGTCTTCTTCGATTAAATCTCTTAACCCGGAGATTCAGAGTGTTCTTCCTCTGCTCGCTAGGTGGAGCGGCCTAGAAACTGCTTTCATCTCGTGAACCAGAATTGACTAATCAGCGGAGTGTGTATTGGTTTGGACGGGGAACAGATGGCTTCAGTGCTGTCTGTGTTGACCTGCCCTTGCACTGATGAGAGGCAACAACCTCGAAACTAGTCTGCAGGTGGTCACCCTGTCCAAATCAAAACATAATTCTGCTGGTTGGTCATAGAGGGCAGGGCACTTGCAATTGCGTCCTCTGATGCTTTGAGGAACGTTGCACAAGTAGCTATTAGATTTAATTCAATACCCGTTGTGGTCTTAGCCAGGAGATTAGTTGTTTTCTGACAGCTACTTGCCATAATAAGCCTACGCAGTAGGTGTTTATGGGAGTAAAGGGTTCATCATCGGTCGGTAACGACTGTTCGTTAGCAAACGATCTCCCGAAGATTTCTGTCTTCTTTAAAAACATCCTGTTTGATAACTTCATTATCATACGTTTATTTGAAAGTGGTTGACAATGTATTAGTGTTACATTATCATAATTTGAAGATGCATACCTAACCTAACATAATTTTTGAGTTCGCCTCTGTTGAGTGAAGAAAGTAGATTGAAAATTATAACGAAGCTGATTCATCAACTTATTTGATGGGAATAGCGCAAAATCTGAAATGATTAGGAATGAAGCGTTTGATATTTCAAGCACATTTGCACAATAGAAAATTCAAAATGTTATACAGGGTGAGTCAACATGATTCCCGTGGTCGATCGCTCCGTTGTGAATCACTATTTCGATTTCTTATATTTTTTTGCCAAACGGACCATTTGAGACTAGCTTCCAAAATTATTCTTATTCATACAGGGTGCATCATTGAAGCGTGGCTGACCACAGTTGGTCTTTTTCAAATGAAACACCCAGTATATTTTCATATATTCCGATCCGCTGTTTCATTAGCTGCTCAACGAATTTTTCAATTTCGGATTCCGTTGCGACGTTGCCGAGTTATCTAAAAAATATCTATTTTGCAGACTTCTTTTTGAAAAATCTCCTATTTCACGTTTCGAAATATTTAGTGGAGATAATTCGGGAATCGATAGTCGACTATCGATTCCCGAGTTTTGAAGGGTGGTAGCATCGCGTTCGATCTGTGCTCGATTTGAAAGCGATGTAGACTTTTTAAACCGAATTGTTACTATGGATGAGACTTGGGTACATTTCTACGATCCAGAAACAAAGCAACAATCGATGGAATGGCGACACTCCGGTTCTCCAAGACCTAAGAAGTTTCGTGTCCAAAAATCTGATGGAAAAGTTCTCGCTTCAGTTTTTTGGGATTGCCATGGAGTAATCATGATTGATTTTTTGGATAAGGGTAGAACAATAACTGGAGATTACTATTCGACATTACTGACCACTCTACGGGAGAAAATTGAAGAGAAAAGACGCGGAAAGCTATCCAATGGTGTTTTGTTTTTGCAGGATAACGCCCCTGCACACAAATTTTATGTTGCCATGCAAAAAATTCGTGATTTAGGGTTTGAATTACTAGAACACCCCCTTATTAACCAGATTTGGCTTCGTCCGACTATCATCTCTTTCCTCAACTGAAAAAAAGTTCAAAAGGTCGTAAATTTTCTTCCAACGAGGAGGTTATAAAAGCTGTTGAGGTCTGGTTTGCAGAGTAAGAAGAAACTTTTTTTTGAAAGGTCTAGAGACGTTGCAGGTTCGCTGTAATAAATGTATCCAATTAAGAGGAGAATATGTTGAGTAATAAAATATTTTGACATTGAAATTTTGTTTGGTTCTATACTAGGCTAATAATTTTTCAATATATCCTCGTATATATGCATCAAATAAGGGTACGGAGTTGGAAGAAATAGTCGTTTTAGGAGCTGTTGAAAATAATCCCAAAACGTCAACGCGAAATTTGAAAATATCAACAAGTCGTCCAAGAACTAACGTTAGGCGGATTTTGAGAAAGCACAAATTCAAGCAATACAGGACCAGTAAAGTTCAAAAACTCAGACCAGGTGATTTTGAATGCCGTATTGATTTTTGCCAGTGGTTCCTGGAAAATTGTAACCAAGAGCGTGATTTTTCGTTGAATTGTATTTGGACAGACGAAGCTCATGTAAGCTACAATTCTTATACTTAGACGAAACAAAATCCTCATTCAATTGTGGAGCAGAGAAGTCAAGGAAGATTTGGATCTATTGTGTGGGCAGGTGTTTGCAGGGGTAGAATTATCGGCCCGTTCATTTATAATAACAATAAAAATAAATTATAAAATTTATTAAATCCTTTACGATCATAAAAAATGATATAGGATACGTCAGACAACAAATATACATACATACCTCCAATCTACATTTATATACATAAAAATATAACATTTCCACAAAATATAACAGTTCCACAAAATGAATATATACAATATATAACCACATCATTGATTGAAATACTCAGTAGTACTATAAAAACAACCATTAATCAAACATTCTTTCAGCTTTGTTTTGAAAAGATTTTCCCTGTCTAGATTTTTCAAATCATCAGGTAAGTGATTATGAAATTTTCATACAAACATGTTGAATAATATTTCTGCAGCCGTATCATTTCACCGTGCCTAGTAGGATATGCATGAAAGTCAGAATTTCGATTGTAATTCTGTATTTGTTTTTTGAACAATGCATTTGTAAATATAAATACTATGTACGCACATGACTTTATTTCTTATAAAATATTGTAGTCTATTTTATAGATTAGGCGCAACACCCTTTTCTGGGAGACAAATATGGGAATATACAACAGCAAAATAAACGTTTAAAAGCTGGGCTTTATTGAAATAGGATCTCAATTGTCTGATTGCATAGTACCCACTGTTGACTTTCTTACGTACATGGTTTATACCTGACTCCCAGGTCATGTTACCATCGATACAAGTACCAAGAAAGGTGTTATCTGATGATTCAATTATTTCGTCACCCACTCTAACATGAAAATCATCAATTTTTCTATTTCTACTGGAATAAAACTGCAGCAGAACAGTTTTCTCCACATTTACCACTAAAGAATTTTTACAACACCAATTTGTAAATTCTAGACTCAAATTGTTCAATTTTTCTTGAAGCTGCTTTGGGTTATCGGCATTTGCTGCGATGATTCTATCATCTGCATACAGAACTATGTTGTCTGTGCTTAAATGATTTGGCATATCGTTGATGAACAGGAGAGAGATGAGTGGGCCCAATATAGAACCTTGAGGAACCCCAAGATCAATGTCATATTGCTGCGACTGACAATTGTCAACTTTGACATGTATCTTTCTGAGAGTCAGGTATGATCTGAGCCATGAAAGAAAGTTACCCCTGAAGCCAAGTGATTAAGTTTTTTGCAAATAATATGGGGTCAATGATGTCGAATGCTTTCGGTAAGTCAAAAAAAAAGTGCACCGACATACTTTCTTCTATCTAGTGAGTTATAGACGCACCGGAAAAAACTGCAAAATGCACTTTCTGTTGACCTACCTGGACAAAAACCATGCTGAAACTTGGACATTACATCAAATTGATCCAGGAAATCGAGCATTTTGACATAAACGGATCTCTCGATTATTTTACATACTACAGTTGGAACTGTTACAGACCGATAATTTTCGATAAGGGTTGAATCGCCTTTTTTCAAAATCGGTGTTACTAAGCCGATTTTTAGTTTGTCTGGAAATTCTCCTGATTCAATTGAAAGATTTATCAAAAATGCTAATGGTTCGCATATTGAATTTTTGATGCTCTTTATTATTTTTGTTGAGATGCAATCTACTCCAACAGAGTTTGTGTTCTTGAGATTGGAAATGATTTCCAGAACGTCACCGGAGTAAAATAAAAAGTATGATCTACATACATAGTGGTGTAGTCA
The DNA here is from genome assembly GCA_944452925.2 of Chrysolina oricalcia. Taxonomy (NCBI): domain Eukaryota; kingdom Metazoa; phylum Arthropoda; class Insecta; order Coleoptera; family Chrysomelidae; genus Chrysolina; species Chrysolina oricalcia. The sequence goes on from OX101810.2 coordinate 1,962,163, forward strand.
TTGAACAATGTTGACTCAAAGTTTGCATTGATTGTGTTCTTCGCTATGGTAGAAAAATATGAACCGAAAGCGTGGGCAGTCTCACATCTCAGAGGTATTTAGAAATTTTAAGGCAAAATATTGAACCCCTTGTTGATGAATTGCCACTAATGGAGCTCAGGAAAATATATTTTCAACAAGACGGGGCTTCGCCTCACAACACTGCAATTGTCAAAAAATTTTTGGATGCAAATTTTGGTAATAATTGGATAGCCAACCAAGGACCCAACCGTTGGCCGGCCAGGTCACCGGACCTAATGCCTATGGACTTTTACCTCTCGGGAAGGTTGAAAGATCCCAATTTTAAATTGCCAACCAACCCTAGATACGAATTGGAATCGGCAGTGATGTAAAGTTTTGCTTCTCTCACTCCTATTGAACTAATTAATTCTGCAAAAAGCGTTCAAAAAAAGTGTCGCCTGTGTGTAGGAGAAGCTGGAAGACATTTCGAACACCTTTTGTGAAGAAATATATTCCATTGTTTGTTCTTTATCATTATTATTATTGTTGGAGTTTCATTTATTACTAGTAAATATAATATAAATTGTTATCAGATTTATTGAAACTACGAGTTTTAATTACTGCTGTGAAAAGCTTTTTCAACATTTGATAGCCACTAGCATACAATTGCTCTTTGTTTTATCGCCGGGTCGTCCGAAGCCTACCTACCTACTTGTTCAAAAGTCTAGATGAAAAAATCTAAAAGCTCTCTAGCAAAATATCAAGTGTGCTATAGTTTTGGAAAGGTAATTTTAAGCTCTATTGAAATATACAGGAATATACAAGGTGTCTCATTAATTTTATTTCCAGCAATAACTATCCCTTACACCATTGAATTCTAAGTAAAGTTTTTATAGAAACAAGGAATTTTCGACAGGAACAAAGTTACAGCAACTTCTTGTAAATGCACATTTTCGAAAAACAAGCTGTAACTCATAAACGATGATAGATATCGATATGCGGTTTTCACCATTAAGTTTGTCTTAAAATTTGATCCTCAGACACAGCCATCAGTTTTCATCTATCTAGTGTGAAAACCGGACTTTCCCTTTAAAATTGTCCAATTTGGACCACCCTGTACCATTTTTTTTGTATAGTCACCGAAAATTATGATCATGGTGTCATTCGATGTCATGTAGAAAGTTTGAGGAAAGGTCCGAAAAGTAGCCGAAAAAATTGCTAAAGTTTTAAACAATTAGGTGAAAAAAAAGTGGGTACTTTTTTGGATTAATTAAATTGATACGCTAATGTCATAAACTCGATGTACGTATGAATCGTCTACTTTGTAACAAAATATGAGTAAATTTCGTTATCAATTTACCCTGTATATATCCAGACAGTAAAATCGATGATGTTCGCGAAGGAATTCTCGGATCGTTTACCTATGAATAATACAGAATCTGGAAAAAGGTGCTACTCCAGGCAATTAGTGAAGTATCCTTCTTGAAGTCAGTAATAATTCCGAGTTCTGCGGATGCATTAATAATCGAGGTAGCAGAATCTTTAATGAATAGCTCAGAGGGAGTTTTTACACACTTTGGCGGAATCTTTGGAAAATGTCTAGTTAATTATTGAAACACGAAGTTCTCATAGACATAAATGAACAAGTTCGAAAAGCTGGTGAATTTTACATTAATCCGCTATAAAAGTTTAGATATTCCATGGTTTTCTTGTTTCGAATTATATTCGATATACCCACGGCCGTACCTATGGAGGGTTGGAACCTCCCTCCCTAAGAAATGAAAAAAAATAATGCAATTACCAATTTTACAAAATAGTTCACTTCGATCATTTGACACTAAAGAACTCCGCACGGTTCTTATGGAAAATGGGTCCCAGTCGAATTGGATGAAAATTTAGTATAATGTAGTTTATGAAGTCCTGATCAAATGTCTCTATGGGCGCAATGAGATCTAATGGACAGTTTCTGAGATACAGGGTGTCAAACATGAAGAGGCAGCGTTGTTACTTGCCTTTTGAAAATCAATAAGGTGGCGATTATTTTGTTACAAACATTCAAGGATAGTAATTGCAATCTCAATATTGTCAACACGAGTTATAATGAAAAGTTCTAAGACGCCATGTACAGGGTTATTAATAATTACATAATTTTCATGTAATTCTTTGAACAAAATCAGTCAAACGCAAAAACTCGTAGATTTGCAGAATATGTATACAGTGTGTCCCACTTTGAGCAGCCACACCCTCATATTTCGTTGAGCTTGAAATAATTCGAAATTTTCTTTGACTCAAGTTGTAGTACTCGGAAATACCTACCTTTAAGTTTACGGAACCTTTGTATATCCATTTTCCACGGTTAACTATGACCAAATGAAAAGTGAAAAATTGGGAAAAACTACTAGGCATTTTTTATCGCAAAAATAACACCAGATTCTGTTTCAGAACACCTTAAAACCCCCAAATCTCAATGCTTGAATCATCTGAATATACAGGGTATCATGTAGCTGGTAGCATTGTCAACTCTAATCCATAAATAATGCTTGGAAAATTTCCAAAATGTCTTCTCTTGTCACAGAATTCCCAAAAATATTTAATTAATACTTTGAAAAATAGCCAAATATCACTTTTCCAAGGCTAACTCTGACCAGAATGAATGATACCCTGTATATTCAAATGATTCAAGCATTGAGATTTGGAGGTTTTAAGATGTTCTGAAACAGAATCTGGTGTTATTTTTGCGATAAAAAAAATGCCTAGTATGTTTTTCCCAATTTTCCACTTTTCATTTGGTCGTAGTTAGCCGTGGAAAATGGATATACAAAGGTTACGTATACATAAAGGTAGGTATTTCCGAGTACTACAACTTGAGTCAAAGAAAATTTCGAATTATTCCATGCTCAAAGAAACATGAGGGTGTGGCTGCTCAAAGTGGGACACACTGTATATCATTTAATTTTGATATTTGGTGATCTGAGGTTACTATGATTTAATCGAATATAGTAACACCGCACCTAGTAACACCGTGCGCTTCATATTTTCATTTTCTGTAAAGGGCATTGAATTAACGCTGGACACCGGCGATACATTGATTCGTTGTAATATACAGAGTGATTCATTAAATGTGACGACCGGCTTCATTATCAGATATAATAAAAGTTATCAAAAAATAGTTAAATCAAATAATTATAACATATTCACCTTCAAACTTAATATATTTATTTAAATATGTATTCAGATTACACATACAGACAATTACAAGACAAAAAGAATTTATTTATTATAGTACAACTCCCTGTACATTTATGCTGATTTGGAATTTTGGCAATTATCTAAAACAAACTCTTGAAGTTTAAAATAATAATATTGAAACTGTTACATCAGATGAAAGGCTCGGGATAACAGAATTGGGACGAGTATTGCTACAAGATGGAAGAAATGCCGGGTCAACTGGGCGCGGCCAACTGGGCGCAGGGATAACTGGGCGCAGGGATAACTGGGCGCAAGGACTACCGGGCGCAGGGATGACTGGTGAGTTTCCGTGCAGAGTTCCTACAAGGCTTCTTTCAATTGCTTATTGCATGGAAATGTTCATCTAAACATTTGGACCATCTATAGATCAATTTCGGGGAGTTGCCCCTCATCACTATAGGGTAGGTCCATGCAGACAACAACTAATGTTTGCAACACATGATTCGGTGACATCCCCATTTCGAGACAAAAGCTGAAACCGCCCGCAGAGTAGATAAATCCAAACTTCGAGCGCCATCTCAACCCCAGCCCTCCAACCAGCTGCTTCTTATGAAGATCAATTCTTTTGTTAGATCCCTTCCACTTGATTCCTTATATGTACAAGAAGGGCTCCAAGAAGCCAAGAATTTATAGATAAGTATATTATTCAAACTTTTATGCAGTCAAACAGAAATTGGGAAAAAATTAATGTATCAACAATAGTATAACTTTTTGAAAAATTCACCTAAATTTTTCTGTCAACGGGGATTTATTCTTTGAAGTGTCTAGATAATAAATACCATAATTTATTCAAAATTTTAAATTTATATTTTTTACTAAATAAAAATATTTTATGTGGTACATTGTCTTTAGCGGTAATGCGCCTGTGTCGTTACAGCTGGGCGATGAATTAAAATTATAAATAATAGAGATAGAGTTCCGACAATCAAAACTTTTTTCTTGGAAATGTCCTGCTCTTTAAGAATCTTTTTTCAAAATTCCTTAAATGTTACTAATTTTTGAATTATTACCAAAAAACGAAATGCTTCCTGTTTTTCAACTTAATTTGTTAATAACAATTGCAATTTTTTATGTGCTACTACATACTTCCAATACATTTTTCTAAACGTCATCATCATTCCCAATCAAATGGGCCATCGCTAATAACTTTAGGAGCTTCATCAAGAATTATCACGTTTTTGAACTTGTTAATCAGATTATACATACATTTTGTCTAAATTAAATTATTTATTGTTTTGGCACTAGCTTTGTTCTGCTATAGTCTTTCTTCAATTACACTTCCCGAACCTCCGTAACTCTTGAGCATTTTAGTGGTCTTCAAGAACCAAACAACAAATAAAGGAATCTGTATTTGTCCACAATGTTAAAATGATTAAACAAGATGTCCTTACAGGACAGCTCATTGCAATTGTTCTATACTATAGGAATATTTGGGTCGAAAATCCATCAGAAATAACTACTTTCCTGACTAATACCACTACGAACGTTGAATTACTTCTGGTGCACAGTTCCTACAAGGCTTTCTCTGCAATTGCTTGCTGCATGCAAATGTTCATCGAGACATTTGGACCACCTATAGATCGATTTCGGGGTGTTGCCCCTCATCAGTATAGGGTAGGTCACTGCAGACAACAACGATTATTTGCAACAAATGACTCGGTGACATCCCCATTTCAGGACAAAGGCTGAAACAACAAAATTAGAAATCATGGAAAATTCAGTTGTAAATGTGATGAAGGGGTTTAAAATTTTATTCTATAAGAATAACTTCGATTTTGATCTTTTGACACTAAATTTGAAGGAATGAAACTTCATTACCTTCTCCTGTAATGAGACCAATCAAACTGAAATTATAAAAAAATGTAGGTCATGAATCATACTTTATAAAATGAAAAAATTATGGAATTTTCAGTTCTAAACGTGAAGAAGTGATATTAAAATTGATTCTATAAGATATCTTGGAATATATAGACAAAAATTCAAAACAGAACACTCGCACATCGAAACAAATCTACAGTCATAAAAAATTTTATAATAATAATAATGATAAACTATGCTATTCATAAAATAGAATAAATCGACATTTATTACTTATTACATCTTGAAAAAGATACAGGTATCTCATCAAAATCTTCCACCTAACTCTATAGGAACATCAAAGGTGTAAAGTATTTAATTTGATCCCGATGAAATTAAAAACTAAAAATAAAAAAATCTTTCGCAAAATCTTTAAATTATTGAACATCGAAAATATTGATAAATCATCTAGCATTTGTGTAATTGTAATCAAAACTGTTGTGCCAGATGCTCAATTCGATTCAAAAAATAAACAGAACACCAAACTTAGTAACTTAAAAAAAATACTGCAATTCCTATTAGAAATACTGTGTCGATAATTGCTTGCTTTTTGTATAAAATACTAAATACGCAATACGCTAGGCTTTGGCTTGGTTTCTTGGATATTTTTATTTGCTGTTTTATTTGTTTGTTTATTTTATCCATAAGCTCAATGAGTAGGAGAGATAAACTGGTGGGTCCATCCAACTCTCACTCACTCATTGAGCTTATGGATAAAATAAATGACAGTATCTCCGTAGTCATCAGAGATAACACCATTCAAACCTGGTATCGGTCGATTCCTCATGATCATCCCTAACCGATCATGTAATAATATATAGGGTATACCATTCGAAAGTAGAAAGTTGATGTCATTTCCGGAAAAACCGAAGGTTGAATTTGTTTTACAAATATGCCAAAAAGTGCCGTCTAGTGAGCATATTCAATGTTGTAAATTTCAGAAATATAGCCAGAGAAACAAAGAAGAAAAAATAGGTGTACCATGAATCTGTGTCACACAATATAACTTCAGTATGCTTTTCAATTTCCGTGATCCATATTACACCAAAAATCAGCATGTGAAAAAGCATTCGATAAATAATCGATCTTAGATACTACCTTGTTTTTACATGTTCAGTTGTTAATTTCGGGGCATTTTACACGGGAGAAAAGTATGCTTTTTAATTTTCGTGATCCACATAACATAAAATGAGCCTGTGAAAAAGCATACATTAAAAAATTGTTTAACATTACTGGAATTTTTTGCAATATTATTACTATTCTTTTCATTGATGTACATACCAGAATTGTATGCAAATGAATATTCTTCATTATTATCAAGTCATTAATCACTATTTCAAAAAGCATACGTTAAATAATTGTTCAAATTGCATATATTATTTTGCAACTTTCTCAGCGTATGCAACCACGTTATACACTTCCGCAATGTATGCTTTTTGTTTTGGGGGCCCATTCACACAATACCTTTCACATAGTTCAATTGCATATATTAAATAACTGTTTCGAGTTATTACAAAAAATTTACATATCAACAAAACAATTGCAACGCATGTGCACTCCGCGATTGTATGCGTTTTAAATTTCGTGATCCATATAACACCAAAAGTCAGCCTGTGAAAAAGCATACGTTAAAAAATCGGTTTGAGATACCACCTTTTTTTACATGTTCAGTTGATAATTTCGGGGCCTTCTACACAAGAGAAGAGTATGCTTTTAAATTTTCGTGAGTTTTTCAGTTCAAACTCGGAAAAACCACTTTGCATACATTAAAAAATCGTTCAGAGATATCAATTTTTTTTGCAAATTCAAAATTGGTTGGTGCCGCCGCTGCATGTGAGCAGTCTTAGATATTTGATGAGAACATTTATAAACCTATAATAATCATGATTTTAAAAAAGCATGCGTTAAAAAACTTTTCAAGATATGTCTCTATAACCCTACGTTCTTTCTGGCAAGTCCTTCCAAAAGGCAACGCACTACACTCGTAAACTTCTTCCGAAAAAAAATTAGCGTGTGTTATTTCAGAAATTCGGACGTGCTCCGACTGAAAGGGGCACATTCCGAAAACGGCTTTTCCATTATAATGGAAAGTCACTTTTGCGTAACATCATGTCAGGCGGGTTGTCGTTTCGTATGCAGAGAGGCGCTCCTCATCTCTGGGTATGTTTTCATTTAATTTTATTTGGCTTAAATATTTAAGCAGCTCTCCGAAATTCATGGGAAAATTAATTTACTTTCTTGTTTTTCATTAGAGTCAAACTTTGTTTTGTGTCTGCTGCGCTCGCGGTCCATCAATTCCGAGACGACGCGACAAGAAAAATTAATATTCAAGGCAGTGAAAAAGAAATGGACCGGGAGAGAAACACCAAGTGGTCGTTTGAATACAAAGGGTTACTAATTCGGATCCTAACGAAGTAATGATTAATGTTATTGGTTTTCTTCGGGTGGTCGATCCCAAACCAAATATCTTGCAACATTCAGTAACATTTTTTTGCTCAAGTACTTTTTCTACGAACATTTGAATCATAATCAAAAACTGTATTTTTTTATAACAGTTTTAAACATAAACTTTCCTATTTGAATCATAATCAAAAACTTCTTCTTAACAGTTTTGAATATAACCTTTCCTGCCATCACTGTTGCATGGTTTAGCATGTACCTTCGTCGTGTTACAAATCATACTTTTCACACACATTTTTCGCACATATTTTGTTTAAATAAGTGATTATTTCACAATCGCAATTAAATGTACGTCCACAATATTGGTTTTCGTTGTGTCGTTTTTCAGGGATTCTCACAATTCTTGGCAAGAGTTTATTAAAAAACAGTAATTTATTAATCGTTTTGAATGACCTAATATTGATTTTCATCAGTGAAAACTCCATTTTCGATAGGATTTGTAGACAAATATTTTGACATTAGGCAACGAAAATACGTCAGAATTTGAATTGTTTACATGCAAAATTCGCAGTGAAGGCTTCTTCAATGCATTTTTGGGATGCGTAACCAAATTAATATATAAACAAACATCATCAACGAAGCGTTTGATTCTGAAACATCTCGTATTTAAAGCTTAAGGAAAAATGAATTCACGTTTCAGCAATATTTCGTGTGAAAATATCGGTTTGGCAATTCGTAATAGTACACCAGTCAACACTATGAAAACCCATGCTTCTGTATGGCTACAGTTTTTCGTCTTTTGTAAGACAAAAGGTTACTCTTTCAATGAAGATACCAGAATTGATGAATTGGCTGTAATATTGATAGAATCCTGTTTCTTCTGGTGCACTTTCTCCCTTTTTTCTTCTGTCCTTTTCTCACTACCCAAAAAGTGCTAAGGAAAACTACCCTTTGTCAGACCTAGAACTTAAAACAGTGTTTTTATTAGTAAAATCATGAATGTTGTCAACCCAATTTTGGACCCTGTTATCTGAAGCGCAACAGCTTTTCGCTTGATTCTCAAATTGACTTCTTCTTTCAGCTGAATCTGTATCATCTAGGTCTTGCTACGCTTCTAACTCCGCTTTCTTCAATTCCATTTCTTTTTAAATCAGTGACAACGCCGGATCGTGGAATTGGACTTCTCCAATTCCACGATCCGGCGTTGGGCTTCAAGTTCTATTTCTAGTTCTTGTCTTCGGATTGTGCTATTTCTTGTCATCTTTGAGAAGGCTCTCGTTCGTTGCTGCTGATTTCCGTTCGCTTCTGTCTGTGTCTCCGTGTTCCTTTGGAATTTCCTGAGGTTTATTTGGATGTGGACGAGTAATCTGTGGTTCTGATATTGCTTTAGAGTGGCTATCATCCTCATATCGTACTGGATGTATTCCTAAAAGTATTCTTCCTGCTACTTCTCCTGACGAACATTTTGCTTTATTCGATACTTTTTATACTATTTCTCCACGGACTGGGCAGTTTTTTGCTTGAAGGACCAAATGTAGCTGTACTGTATACCTCGTGCTATTTACTACTATTGAATAACGGACTTTTTGTGTTTTTTAACTGTTTTTACTTTCTGTTGACATACAATCATATAATGTTATTTTTTATTATCTTCGACCAGTCTTCGACTGTCTCGTTAGCAATTGTATGAACTTAAAATCATATATAGGAAAGCACAAACAATATCAATAAATAATAAACTGTAACAATTGCTATTTATATTAGATGAGACATTGGTATTCAATGAAGACGATTGGGCAGATGAAGCTGGAACAGAGGCTGACAGATTGTTGGAAGTTGTTTTTAGACCGGTTGTTTTAACATCATACATGTTTTCCATTATGTTAATTATATCCAGATGATGAGTGTGATCCATTTTAAGATACGGTTTGATAAAAGATGCGCTGTTACGAAAGATTATTTTCGATACTCCCATAATAATTAATAAACGCGAAAGATATGGTATTTTCATCTGATATTGTCTTATTGTTCCATTTTATTGACCGCATAGAATTCAACTTTAACTTTGGATTTCCATTGCATAACTTGTTGATACTGTTTCATATTATACAGGGTGTTTCATAATAAATGCGCAGGACTTCTGGATGTGATAGCTCGTTCAAAAATATGGAAAAAAGATTATATTAACTTACCCTCTAAAATTCAACATTTTCGAGATACAGGGTGTTGAAATTTAAAAAAAATATAGTTTTTTGCGAATATCTCTGGAACCGTTTATCGCACAAAAACAGATTTTGAATGCATTTTCTACTCATAATAAGCTATGTTTTGTGCAGATTTTTTATTTTTTTAAATTCATAATTGGTGAAAATTTTGAAGGGGTAGTGGGTGTTTTTTGTCTACAACTTCTACGCCACAGGAAAAAGTATAATTTTAAGCCGCCAACTTAAACCGCCAATGTTTTCTACACAAAAACGGTACTCTTGGTCATAAGCTCTAAAGTAGACCGTTTCAAGAAAAATCAACTTTCATGTTGAAAAACATGGTAAATTTTTTTAAATAATTTTTTTCCTAATTAAACAAAATTTATTTAAACGTTAAAACAAGTAACAAAACCAAACGTTGACTTTGGTTTAAAAAAAAACAATAAGAATCATACTCAGTTCAATTGTTGGAAATGTCCGCCGTTAGCTTCAATGCACGCAGCAATTTTTCGAGGAAAAATCATTATTTAAACAACATGAAAGTTGATTTTTCTTGAAAACGGTCAACTTTAGAGCTCGTGATCAAGAACACATTTTTTGTGTAAAAAACATTGGCGGTTCATATAGGAGACTCAAAACTGCACTTTTTCCAGTGGCGTAGAAGTTGGAGAAAAAACACCCACTACCCCTTCAAAATTTTCACCAATTATGAATTTAAAAAAATCAAAAAATCCACACAAAACATAGCTTATTATGAGTAGAAAATGCCTACTAAATCTGTTTTCTGTGCGATGAACGGTTCCAGAGATATTCGCAAAAAACGATTATTTCTTTTATATTTCAACACCCTGTATCTCGAAAATGGTGCATTTTTGGGGGTAAGTTGATAAAAACTTTTTCCATATTTTTGGACGAGCTATCACATCCTGAAGTCCTGCGCATTTATTATGAAACACCCTGTATAATGTGATGAATGACTATATTACTTTCTATTTCTATGACATTTCGCAGAAAAAAATCAACATTTCATTGTTCTTGAAATATTCCAGTGGATTACACTCGTGATAAAAATGATCAGATAATTTTCTATTCAAGCGTGTTATGCTATAAAAATTGCTATCCTTTAAAAATTGCACTGGGTAATTTTCATATTCAAGATTATTTCTTGAATGAGGTAGATTAAAACCAACAACAAAAAAATGATCACCGACATTTAATATTTTTGCTTTAGCTTTATATATGAGACGTTTCAGAATCAAACGCTTCGTTGATGATGTTTGTTTATATATTATTTTGGTTACGCATCACAACAATGCATTGAATAAGCATTCGGAGCCAATTTTGCATGTGAATAATAATATTTCAAATTATGTCGTATTTTCGTTGCATTATGTCAAAATATTTGTCTATAAATCTTATTAAAAATGGAGTTTTCACTGATGAAAATCAATATTGAGTCATCAAACGATTAAGAAATTATTGTTTTTTTTTATAACTGTTGCCAATAATTGTAAAAATCCCTGAAAAACGACACAACGGAAACCAATAGGAGGACGAAAATTGAATCGCGATTAAGCAGCTCTTGTGAAACAATCACTTAGACTATATTCGAAAAATGGTGGTGTCTGATTGGTCAATTTCATCATTTTCATTATGAATGAAATAATGGTAATATTCATGCACCTGTGAAATTATAATCGATAATTGGTATCTTTCTGATTTTGTACAATTGTGGAACTGAAAATTACCATCGCACCAGTTGGATATCTGAAGTAAACGCCCTGAAGGTTGGAAGAAATCTAGATTAGTTTATTAAAATAATGCATCTTGTGAATCTCGCTAAAGTTCCATGCAAAATGCAGCGAGCCGGGGATGAGGGTTAAACCTTCTCGTGGCTTCTGACAACTAATGATAATACCATCCACAGATACGGGATATTTTCTTAATTATCGTATCTTCCAATTTGCCGGGGTTCAACACAGTCGTTTGTTTATTAAAATGGATCTTTAAAGAGCGTTCATTTAACTGTTTTTGACGGAGAGGAAATTTTTAATGAGTTGATATTGTGTGCACTTCCATGTTCATTAGAGTTAGAGGTTCCAGGCATTGGAGTACGATTTATACGTTCATTAGGATATTTGAATCTCGACTGGTTTCTTCAATGTTTCGAGGAGGGTGGCTTGATTACCATAAGTATCTCCATTTTGAAGTAGTAAATTAGTAGTGAATATCAAACGACTCCATTGAGTGACCATTATATCCAGATTATAAGAGTTCCTATAAGAAACTCTGTCGAAAAGAGAAAATTAAAAACCATCAAATTAAAAAAACTTCAATATGACGGTTTTGAAGGAAAAACTGAATACACTGACAGAAAGAATATACTCAATTTAAGATCTCAGTGATTTACATGAAGAAATATTAAATATTTTCGAGAGTTGCTCATACATCAACACCCAGGTTTGATTTGGCAAGATTGATCAAATGCTACAGAAAAATGAAAGAAAATATTTCTAGTGAAGCCATAATATAATTACTTTAACAAAATGGCAAAAAAACATCAGAGACAATAAAAAGAAATATTACTGTGAACATTTATCAAGAAAAAATCAAAAAGTTATATGGAACACTATTAATTGAATACTATACAATCAGCCTCAGGACAACAAGAGAGAAACGAACTACTATCAAATGAAAAACACGAAAATTGTAAATATCGAAGAGATTTGTGAAATATTGAACGATCACTTTATCAATATAGGAGATCAATATTTCCAGCAAAATTCCTAGTGCCATACAACATTTGAGAAGACACGTGAATTCCAAATCGATGTTTTTGAATCCACCATCAATTGAAAAAATCGAAGAAATCATAAAGAATTTAAATCTAAAAAAAAAACAACTGGCTTTGCCGATATTCCCATAAAAATTTTGAAAATGGCCAAATCTGACTAACCCATTGAATTATCTAGTGATGAAATCATTTGAAAATGGATGTTTTCCACAAAAATTGAAAATAGGAAAGGTTACACCAGTCTTCAAAAATGGGATAAAAAATTACATAAATAATTACAGACCCATAAATTCTTCAAGCGATTTCACAATTTTGTGAAAAAATCATGGAAATTCGCTTAACAGATGTTTTACAAAGTCAAAATCATTATTTGATCAATATGGTTTTGGTAGAGCCAGAGATACGGAGGTAGCCACTTTGGATCTCATCACTAATATTCAGTTGAATTTAGATGTGAATAAAATATGTGGTATGGTGTCTTTGGATTTTGGAAAGGCATTTGATACGGTCAACCATCAAATTCTACCGAAGGATCTCTATAATATTGGAATACGAGGTGAAAGTTATTCTTGGTTTGAAAGTTATCTCAGAAATAGAAAGAAATTTGTGTATATTGGAAACAATATTGAGAACATATCAAGTGGGGTTCCACAAGGATCTTCATTGGGGCCTCTATTGTTTTTGATATATATCAATTCAACCTTTTTTCTGAAATCAAATGGATCCATAAAGTTGTATGTACTGAGAGGGAAATTGAAAACTACTTTAAAAAACTTGAATCTCATGAATTAGCATTTAACTATGACAAATCTACTTTCATATAAATCTCGAAAAAAAAAATTATAAACAAACAGCCTCTTTTATTCTTTGGGAAATCTCTATATTATAGCAGCACATTCAAGTTTCTTGGCCTATTCATTGATGAGACGTTATCTTGGAGAACACATTTTGAAAATATAAAAAAAAATCACCAATTATAGATATTCTTTCAAATATCTCACAAACATTAATTTCTCACTAATTTATTTAAAACTTCATCATTTAATCAAAGTTTGGGGATCACCAACGTTAAATATTTTGAAACCTTTGAAAAAATTACAAAATAAAGTTATCAAATGCATACTCAATCTTCCATTTTTAGAACCCACTATAAATAATTTATATACACCCAGAAATCTATTGAACATTGGGAAATTATTCCAAGGGAGGATTTGTTTTTCATTCACTATCTGAGAAAAAAAATGTCTAACATAAATAATTTTACTCTATTCATAACCACCCAACAAGACAAATGGATTATTTATGTTCGACAAGAATAAAAACAAATTAAGGAAAACGATCTGTTTTTTATGATGGAATCAAAATATACAACTCTTTTCCTACAGAACTGAAAAATATTAGGACAATTCTGAAATTTAGGAACAAACTTAGAAAATACTTGATAAAGTAGATACAAATTTGACTATACATTCCATATACTTATAAGATAATACATACTTTGGCTTATACAGTGACCGCCAAAAAGTATGTACCATATGGGAAAAATTTTTATTATTGGAGTATTGGAAAAAATATTCTGGGGAAAAGTTTGTGCATGTCCGATAACCTAAAAATCGATTTTGACACATGTCACGTGATCGCTAGAATGGCGGCAAAATGAAAAAAATTGTAATGCAAATGCAAAAAAAGGGGTAAGATGGCAAGATATCAAAAAAAGTTATTTGAAAAAGTCACAGTCACTTAGAATTCAATTTTATACACATAAACGAAGTTTCAAGAGATAATTCAAAAAAATTGAAAATAGCAATTTTTTAAAAATATTTTCCCTTCTATTTAAAAATATATTTTTTTTTTCTTATGAATAGCTTGACTATACTGAAACATTTGCATTTTAATGATAATGACAAAACTTTCTCATTTTCTCCACACCAGAGGGCACTAAATTGAAAAAATGGGAATTTGTCAGAACCCTTGCTGTTACATCGGTTCGTATCTAACAGTTATATCCGAATTCCACGACCATTGTGATGACATGACACTCCAAAAACATGGTAATTTCCAGATTATAATCAAGTTCCGATGATAATCGTGCATGAGCGTTTCACTTCGCACATAAACTTGAAAATAGTGCGTCAAATTAAAGATTCTTAAAGTTTATGTGCAAAGTAAAACGCTCATACAGCAATATTATTAAAACTTGATTAAAATCAGGAAACATGGTGTTTCTAGATTGCCATATCAACACAAAAGTCTTGGAATTCTGATATAACTGTTAGATAAGAACCAATGTAACAGCGAGGGTTCTGGCAAAAAACAATTTTTTTTATTTAGTGCCCTCTGGTGTGGAGAAAATGAGAAAGTTTTGTCATTATCATTAAAATGCAAATGTTTCAGTATAGTCAAGCTATTCATAAGAAAAAAAATATTTTTAAATAGATGGGAAAATATTTTTAAAAAATTGCTATTTTAAATTTTTTTGAATTATCTCTTGAAACTTCGTTTATGTGTATAAAATTGAATTCTAAGTGACTTTTTCAAATAACTTTTTTGATATCTTGCCATCTTACCCCTTTTTTTGTCTTTGCATTGCATTTTTTTTTCATTTTGCCGCCATTCTAGTGATCACGTGACATGTGACAAAATCGATTTTTAGGTTATCGGACATGCACAAACTTTTCCCCAGAATATTTTTTCCAATACTCAAATAATAAATTTTTTTCCCATATGGTACATACTTTTTGGCGGTCACTGTATATACTATATAAATGAAAAAATAATTCTTGGGAATAAATAAATATATTATTATTATTATTATTATTTGTAACAGGAAATCGTCGATAGAAGGTGTAATGCAGCTAGTGTAATCGGAAGATTCCAGAAATGTGTCCACAGAGGCACAGTCTCCTGCGATCTTCAGGCTGGCATTTGATTGCGTGTCATAGGAAAATCTGCTTAAAAAATTATACTGGTTCAAACTTAAGGAAAATCCTATGAATCTAGTTAGATCATATTTATCGGAACACAAAACAGATCGTTTCTCTGAATAAAAAGGCATTAGAAATCAAAGAAATAATAAAAAACGGAGTTTACCAAGGATCGGTTTTTGGGACCAATTCTATACTTGATTTGTGTGATTGATTTCAAGACTGATGACGAATTTGAGATTACGCAATTTGCTGATGATACATCCTTATCACTCCGAAATATTCCAATATTCCACCAATATTATTAATATTTCTGAATATTCACCCATATTGGACCAATACTATTTTTTCTTCTAGAATATATCTATATTGGCCCAATATGAAACCAAGATTCAGCTGATACGATGTGCTACCTGGGACTTGTCAAAAAATACAGTTTATGTCGTATACAGATCCTCCAAATTTCGTTATATTATCTTCGAAAACAAAAAACTTAGAGGGCAAGTCACCTTCGCGGACACCCGGTATAAAATGTTTCATCCATATGAACCAAACTCCTTGTGATAACATTAGCACATTTTCCCGTGCGATGAAAATATATTGAAACAATTTAAACTTTGAATCAGGAAACTGTTTAAAACGAACAGGACAAATTGAGGGAGCACCGCATGTCTTATCCTTTCATTCCCTGCTCGGATCCTCTAATCTCCCCTATAACTCGCCGATACACGAATCTCTCGTTTTTTTTGACCACCGTCCTCATATGCGCTAATCCCTCCTGGCCCTTGCGCGCTGACAGGTGCAAATCTGTGTCGCCGGCAATGCAAAATGAGATAAAGGTTTTGAATGACACCGGGATTAGGCCGCCACGAACACCTGGCCATTTGGACAAGTCCCTGTCAATTATGGCCCGTCACACCGTATACAGAAATAATTTGTCACGCGGACGACGTGTTGCTAGTTCATTATGTATACCGCATGTACGCAGTATATCGCAGACTGCTGATGGATACAGTAGATTGTGCTTGTAAAGTTGTGGTGAGTTGGGATGGAGGGAGAAGGGTTGATTGATTGTCTGAATGGGTTACTACCAAGTGCAGTGGCCAAGACATATTCAAACCCCGGTATATTTCACTCTTGAGTCATAATTTAATTATTGATAATATTCATTTATGTTTCCTCATATTACCCAGATGAGAGCATCCACAAGTTGATGAATGTCCTCAATTCAATTCGAAATATGCTTTATTTTTATAAGTGCATAACTCTTGTTGACTAATATGATACATAACTATACATATATAAGTGAAAATAGAGTATTTTTCGTTTTAATTCCGAGAGCTCCAACCTTTGACAGCTGTTTCGTGGTCACCCACTCATCAGAAAGGATTTATGGAGCTCTCGAAATCAAAACGAATCCACATATATTGTAATGAAATGTAATATTTTGAATGAAGATTTTTGTAAAAGAAAATTTATATAAATTTCTCTGCCCCAATTGATATGAAAAGTTGACAATATATGAAAAAGTTATGTTTTTATTTGAAATAGTCAACTTCACATGCCGTAGATAAAATATAGTATTTAAATTTTGAAAATCTATTGAAAACTATATGAACAAATCTCAGGGTTTATATAAATTCAAGTAAAATAAAGTTAAATTTTGATAATAATAACTGCTCCAATATTTTCTGTGAAATTACAAACCTTTCATTTCCAGCTCGTCGGATGAAATCTGCATGAACTCATAAGAAACTCTTAAGAAACTCACCTTTTTATTTCACTGCTTTGAATAAAATATGTGTTCAAAAGAGAAATTTTGTAAATTTATTATATTGTCAATAAATCCTTTTGGAAAGAACAAGAAGATTATATTTATCAAAACCTGGGAAATACCCTACTCTGTTTGCTAAAGTTTTATGACTAAATAATGGTACACATTCATAGAGATGCAAAAAATATATTCAAAATTGAAATGTGTGCTGCCCTCTATTGTTCAGATGCACAACCATCACCAAAATAGTTCGAAAAAAACACGCACAAAATCGTTCTGATCGACCCAGAAAACCGTATTTCCGAATAAGGTTATATTTTTACCATTGTTTATATAGAAGTAAGATAGTCAATGCCTGTGTAATTGGTGTTGGACGCAAACGCGAGTGTCATCTAGCGTGATTAGTTACAAACATGAATATTTGATGCCATTTTAATGCAGGTTCCTTCAAAAAACCCTGATTTTAATGCTGTCCCATTGTTTTAATCAAGTTACGACATGACTTGGAGGCCAGATCACTGAAGTTACGACATGACTTGGATGCGAGCTCACTATCGCCATCTACATGTCGCTTCCATTTTGATCCAATTATAATCCCATAAGGTTGACTATCTTCTATATAAACAATGTTTTTACTAAAAGTGTCCAAGAAGTTCACTCTTCTTATAGAATAAAGTTCTCTTGAGAAACTTCAGTGGAAACTAGTGATATTTCTTCAAATAAAACTGCCATAGATCGTTATAAATGAACTGACATGCAGTGGAAAACGTCAGAAACAAATTTCAAACAGAAATACCTGGTGAAATGGAAATGTTCCAAGTGGTCTAACCTCGTTTTGCTAATCAGGCTCCTCCAAAATGCTATTCAAGGTAGGAAATTCTTATTTTCTCGGCTTGTACTTAACTTTTCTTGCAACAAACTTTCGATGATTTGCTTTCTTCCAACCTCTTCATGAGTTGTTATTTTTCTCCCCAATATTTCCATAGTAACCGATCACTTTGTTCATTACTGTTATTTTACCTTTTCACCACGTAATATTATTAAAAATTATTTAAACAATGTCCTCAAATTACTTATAAAGGTTTTAACATTCATCATATAATTACATTTGTTGCCCTTTCCAAAAAATTCACAGATTTTCTTCTGCTCCCTTTCCAAATATGTCAGATTTTTTAAAATATATCATTTTTTTTATACAGGTTTGTTCCATTATATTGATGAACAACCATATCTAAACTCATTTTGTTCATTTCAGGCATTTCGCTGATTTGTTTTCATGCATATATCAAAGAAAAAGCGGATAGTCATGTCAGAAGGCTGACCGATACCTTTTTTCTTCAGAAATAGGATACCACTACATCGGAAAGCACTTTTGCTTCTTACAAAAGGATTGAAATTTTACAGGCAATTTTTTTTTATTAACTGTATTTTGTTCTTTTTTTATTGTCAAAACAATTTTCATAACAATATATTTATATGATTTGTTGAAGTGTCAGATTTATGAAATTTTAGAACTGAGGGCCAGTTTTTCAGGTTCCAGTTAAACTCCAGATTAATTACCAAATGGTTAGAATGTGATCCCTCCAACATCTTTTAAAGAATGTCATTCACCATCTAATGGTAATAGGTGGAGGACGCAAGCGTCAGCGACTAGGCCCCAGTGGACCCTTTTCGCAATCCCCGGCATCTTCACTCATCCCGTGGCGGATACCTGCTCGAACCTCTTCGACCTTCTTAAGAAAGTCGAAATATCCTTCCATTGCAATGAGTGCAATTCCAACCTCCAACTCCAACCAATAGTTGGACTTCTTTGCTTCAGTATCTTGGCCGTCCTTACCCTGTCGGGCCCCGATATCATCTGCTTTGACTGCCTGCAGCCGCCTATTCTTCTCCACTCTTTTCCTAATGTATCAACGGCCCACTCATTCAGTGCCGTTGTTACATGTCTCCTTGTTATGCCAAGTGCGGAGTCGGGCCCGTAGTGGGATTACCTGTCTCCTTGCATGGCTAGCTGGTCCGCCTGCTCGTTGCCTTCAATCCCTGCTTGGCCCGGGACCCACATCAGCGTTATTTCCTTTTCAGTCGCAAGACTCTCCAGGGCATCTCAGCACTCCTGAACCAGTTCTGATTGTATTCAGAGCTCTGATGGCGGCCTGACTGTCCGAGCAGACATATACATGTCTCTCTGGGCCGGACCTCACCTCTTCCATTCTGGTTGCCTCCAGGATCACATACACCTCTGCTTGGAACACTGTTGTCAGAGAACCTAGCGCATAGGCTCTTTTCTCTCCGTTTTCCAAGTAAACTCCTGCTCCGGCTTGTCCTTCCTCCAGTTTGGACCCGTCTGTAAAATAGACCAGGCTTTCTGGGGGAAATGTCATCCTTTCCTCTTCCCACTCTCTCCTGTCTGGGATCTCTAGCGAGATCGTCCTTTTCCACCTAATTTCATCCTCTGCCTGTATCACTTTGATTGCTGATAGTGGGATTTCTTTCTCTGTGTACCCCTCTCCTCGCCAGCTCCTCGCATTCTCAGATAGGACGCCACTGCTTCTTTCTTTATAAGTTGGAAGCGCCGGCAGACCCAACAGTGCGTCTGGGGCTAACGAGGGGGTCGTCCTCATCGTGCCGGTTATTTCCCTACAAGCTAGTCTTTGAATTTTTTCCAGCTCATTGGTTGTGGTTAACTGGTCCACTCTCGGCCACCAGACCACTGCTCCATATAGGATTCTGGGTCTGATTACCACCGTGTAGATCCAGTGAAGAGGGTCGAGGCCCCACATCCTTCCCACTGCCCAGCGCAAACTCCATAAAGCGATCACCGCCTTCTCGACTACTCGATCGACGTGTGGCCTCCAAGTTAGCTTGGAGACCAGAATCACCCCAAGGTTTTTTACCTCTCTAGCCAGCTCCAGGGGTTTTCTACCTATTACTGGTGATCTGAACCCATCTAATTTTCTTCTCTTGGTGAAGAGATTCACCTCTGTTTCAGTCGGATTGACTGCGAGGCAGACTTCCTCGCACCACCTTTCTATTTTCCTGCATCCGGCCACATACCACATCTAGGAAATGGCCCGTCACCAGCACGAGCCCGTCGTCGCGTATGCCTGGACGTAGAAACCGTTAGCGGCTAGTCTGTTAAGGAGTTTGTCGATGACCAGACACCAAAGGTGAGGGGAGAGACAGTTACCTTGTGGGCAGCCGCCTCCCACCTCGATGTCGGCCTGGCTTATCGAAGGCACCCTCCACGTCGAAGAATCGTGCCTTTTCTACTCTGCATTCACCATCTAAACTATTAGTTATCTGAAGTTTAACTCAAACCTAAGAAACTGGCCCTCAATATTGTATATCAAGTGAATGAAAAGCTCACCTGGACTGGAACATCTTTATCATAACATCATGTACAGTCAAAAACCATCAATATTATTAAGAAGGGTAGCGGGTATGGTCTTAGTCAAACTTCAAAGCGTTCCCAGCAATCAAACTCATATTACGATGGAAATATCTACAAGAATCAGATAATACAAATTAGCAATCAATAATAACTTATTTGGGTTCAGTTTGGTTATTGAAACTAGAAACTATCAAAATTAATCATGATTTCAAGAAAGAAAAATTAAACTAACAATGAAGTTCATGAGTTGTGAAATTTGAAATGCTAGAAAAAGAATAAAATATGAAGAAATTCATCTGAAAAGTTTTAAAAACAAATCTTTAATAACAAAATAGAATCACAAAATAACAATAATGGTATTGAAGAAAGTATGGAAAAAAGGGAAGATGGAATGAAAGAAAATATGAAGAAACTGGAAGAAAGGATAGAAAAAGGAGTGAGAGAAGAGGTGATGATAAGAAGAGTGAGATTGTAAACACATCAAAATAATTTGAGTCGAAAGTAAATAGACAGAATTCTGAATTTTATAAAAAAATTGGAAGAGAAAATATTTGAAATTAACAGTAAAATTAATGGAAATAATAAAGAAAATCAAGAGTTGAGACTAGTTTTGGAAATGTCAGATGAAAATATATATGTACAATGATTTTGATAGAACAATTCGAAGAATTTAAAAATGACTCAAATGAAAATCTTCAATCTGTTGAAATTATTAAAATTTAAAAAAATATTGCTTTTTGAAATGATAGACATTGCGATAGCCCGATAGGGAGCATCAATTTAAAAATCTCAAATGGCATGGGGGGTCAAATTACATACACATCGTTTACAAGAGATTTCAATCTTTTCAACTATATCAATTTCGATTCATTTGTATTTTTCAATTTTCAAGTTGATGTGCCCCCAGCGCTATCTTTCGAGTAATATATTGCAATGTATCTTCTCTCAAAGAGTAGTATCAGTAACATCATTCAAAATATTTTTATCCCATTTTTCCGGACTTATCCTTTTGTTTACATCAAAGATCTCCTTCAATTTTTGACAAGGAATTACCCCTTGCGCACTTATTTGGAAACACACTGTAGAAATATTAAAGTGAATCTATTGTAGTATTTTTATTCATGCCAAATACTGATTTATTCATTTCGGAGACCTCATTAACTCATGTGGTGGGGTTATGAGTACAGTTTACAAACGTATTCAGGCATCCAGAAAATGGAATCTTTCATAATAAAATAAGCATTCATCGCCAAATTCATATTTTCGAGCACGATATCGAACAGTTTAAATCCTCCCAACTTTCCATCTGATATCAACGTTGGAGCATTTAATTGAATAATTATAAGTCGTCAAAAGAAAAGTTTTCAAATTTATGCATTCGAGGATAATTACCCTTTTTTAAATCCCTACTGTCATTCAACTAATTCTTTCAATTCTGCCATTTTAGTTTCGAACACAAAAATAAAGGACCATTTCAATTAATTTTACTTTCCTCAACTGCACTTCAAGAGTGCTCAGCCTTCATTTGGCGGATTTTATGCCTTATTAGCGCTGAGGAAGCGTGGTTCGCGTCGGTTGGTTTTGTGCAAGGATTTTATTACTGAAACTTGTTTTTATGAAGTGAAATCTTTTTATTTTTTTATAAAATTATCGACTTTGGTAGATTTTATTATGAATCGAATGCATTTGCCTTTCTGTTGCCTTTACTTGGCTTTTAAAAGTTGAAGATTTGTTGCTCCGAGCAATAAAAGATATAGAAGTGCCATTTATATACAGGGTGGGGCACCGAAATCGAAACAGATCGAATATCTTCAAAACGCATGTGTTGTGAATTAAATGCAAAAACACGTCGATTTTTAATCTAAGGGGGACATCTTCCTATCATAACCTCAACTGTCATACCTCTCCCCCCACCCCTTGGGCAGCATCACCCAAACAATTTGAATAGGGAAAGTAGTAAGTGTGACACATCATTAAAAAGGTAATTTCATAAGGAATTCAGCCATGTCAATTTTTGCCACCTAAGTTTTTTTCCTAATTATTGATAGGTAATCATTTTTAAGGTCGACTTATACAGGGTGTTTCATAATAAATGCGCTGGACTTCAGGATGTGATAGTTCGTCCAAAAATATGAAAAAAAGTTTCTATTAATACCCTCTAAAATGCACCATTTTCGAGATACAGGGTGTTGAAATTTAAAAAAAATAATCGTTTTTTGCGAATATCTCTGGAACCGTTTATCGCACAGAAAACAGATTTCGTAGGCATTTTCTACTCATAATAAGCTATGTTTTGTGTAGATTTTTTAGTTTTTTAAATTCATAATTGGTTAAGATTTTGAAGGGGTAGTGGGTGTTTTTTTCTCCAACTTCTACGCTACTGGAAAAAGTATGATTTTGAGCCGCCTGCTTGAACCGCCAATGTTTTCTACACAAAAAAGGTACTTTAGGTCATAAGCTCTAAAGTTGACCGATTTCAAGAAAAATCAACTTTCATGTTGAAAAACATTGTAAATTTTTTTAAATAATTTTTTTCCTAATTAGCAAAACCAAACGTTGACTTCTTAATTGCAAAATAAAAAAAAACAATAACAATCATACTCAGTTGAATTGTTGGAAATGTCCGCCGTTAGCTTCAATGCACGCAGCAATTTTTCGAGGAAAAAACTTTATTAAATAACATGAAAGTTGATTTTTCTTGAAAACAGTCAACTTTAGAGCTTATGACCAGGAATACCTTTTTTGTGTAGAAAACATTGGCGGTTCATATAGGAAGCTCAAAACTGTACTTTTTCCAGTGGCGTAGAAGTTGGAGAAAAAAACACCCACTACCCCATCAAATTCTTCACCAATTATGAGTTTTAAAAAATAAAAAATCTGCACAAAACATAGTTTATTATGAGTAGAAAATGCCTACGAAATCTGTTTTCTGTGCAATAAACGGTTCCAGAGATATTCGCAAAAAACGATTATTTTTTTAAAATTTCATCACCCTGTATCTCGAAAATGGTGCATTTTAGAGGGTAAGTTATTATGAAACACCCTGTATAGTAACAATGTTTTATACAGCTATTTCAACAAATAGTGTATTTTTGTCTCAAAATCGGGATTATGCCATGATTACCGTGCTGCGACCCCATGGTTTGATTTGACAAGACGATAAATACGTCGTAAACGGACGTAAACAAACATTATCGCCAAGTTAAGAGTGAATATAACATGGAATTCCAACCTGGTATCCGAGTGCAATCGGATATATCCGACAATGCCCATTTTTAAAATGATTCGAACTGAGATGTTTGTAAACTACGTCGGGTATGTTGCTTTCAAGAAAGATACAGAGAAGCCCTCTCTATATCTTTTATTACTCGGAGGCTCAAACAGGAGGAAGTTATCCAACACTAGAAGAAGAAGCAATCATTGAAAGTATTTGCTATTTCTATATCTTCGACAATTCGAGATTGTCATGTTACCTTTTAGGTTTATCGATTTCTTCTATAATTTATTTCCATATGACAAGTAGTGACCACACAGCACCAAATAATTTATGATGTAGATTTCCCTGAATCGTTCGGTAGGAAACATCGATTTTCCCGGGAGTTTTTATAACAATTAAAACTTTCATGTCAGCCTATAAATACGAATTCACTGTATGAGGGCAATCCCGCAGTTACTGAATTCATGTTTACATGATAATTATCACACTTTTTCAGTTTAAAACCCACATGGAAAGCGAACCCGAAAAAAACGACGCAAACTACGAGAGCCTGTCCGAATAATTGTCAAAATCGCCGAACATTATAATGGCGATTCAGCACTTTGGGCCGATTCAAAATTAATGAACTTTTCATGTTTACATAAAAATCAGGTCTGCTGTACGAATGGATATCATATTCCTGTGACACTGTACGGTACATGAGGAATAAATGTGAAAAAAATCCACTCTTTATGCAGTGCATTTTCGAAATGGGAATGCCAAATATACCATTTCAGAACATTTGGAAAAGCGTATATACAGGACTATCACGTATAACTCGTCCATTAGAAGTTTTCGATGTTGCCAGTGAAATGCAATCCTGAAAATTTGAAACATCACATAAGTCCACATTAACAATCGAATTGAAATATTGTCAGTGGCGTCCAGTTTCATTGATGTAGGTATTGTTACGTTTTTGTTTTCTGAATAAGTGATACGGTATACTGTACTGTGGAAGAATATATAATACAAAAGGTGTAGAACTTTTTATTGCCAACAACTATTTTCCTTAACTGTAGGAGGTTTTTTGTAGGAGGTTAATTTTTGCTGCAAATCGTGATAAACCATTTTTACCCCTTGTTCAGATTTCATATGTTGATTTATTATCACTCAGTATAAGAGTCTCCTAGGAAGGGTTTCCATGGACAATAAGAATTTGTACAATTGTCAAATAAAGAAGTGCTGAAGAAGCAAGACCACTGTTAGTTAGCAGGTCTAATTATAACGTATTTTCATTAAAACTTACATCAGAAATATGACAGTGTTTTCTTTGGCACAATAAAAACACAAATGGTCCAATGGGTTCTCAACAGAGATCAATCATTTGCAATTTTGTTCAGTCTTCACATTCTAGGATTGAGTCTCAATTACTTCGGTTTTGGGAAATAGAAGTATGTTCAGTCGAAAAAGTTTTGTCGAAAGATGAAATTGAATGTGAAGCTCACTTCAAGACAAATACCAAGATATCAGATGAGGGTCGATTTATTGTATCTATACCATTCAAAGAATCAATTGAACTGTTTGGAGAATCGTAATATCGGGCAAAGCAGCGTTTTTTGAATCTGGAACATAAATTAGAATCAAACATTGCATATAAAAAGCTTTATCAATATCGATAAAATAGCACATTATATGCCACACCACCCCTAAAAGTTCACCTACTTTCGCCCTTCTATCATAATCAAATACTCATTTATGTCCTTTTTCATTATTTGTATCTATTAAGGTAACATGGAATTAATTTTCTAGATAGGTTTCAGCTGTTGATTTCAATGATTTTAATAAATATATATGAGTTTAAAAAAAATATATATTTTCGAAAATCTGTTTTTTAATATTTTGCGTTCTTTGGATTTTTTTTCATAGTAATGCTACTCTTTTATTGAATAATCTAGAAGTAGATACTTCAACGAAAAAAATGGCGGCTGGCGAGCTCGAAAAGACGAATTTTACTGGTGAAACTTTTCAGTTGAAAATGAGGTTGTTTTATAGGAATTTGTAAAAAAAGGGGAAAATGTTTATTACGCTACAAAAAAGTTACAGTTTACTTGAAACAATAATTTATATTTCCACCAAATTTCGTGATGAAAAAAAAAATTTTTTTTCATTACTCCTATCGGAAAACACTATATTTACATGCTTATTTACCATACCAAAAATGGGTTTTTTCCCTGCACGGAAAATTTTACGGTGCTCTGGTGACATTATAGCTGCCTATTTACATGTCAAAATTAAATAATATGTTGTTGACAGTTCTCTAGAAATCGCAAATTATTTGAATATTTCCTTATATACAACAGGGTAAATAAAGCTTGTTTTGTGTCAATTTCTGGATATTTTTGTACCATAAATATTTCAATTAATAATACAATCTGTGTTTTTCAGGTAGATATAATGAAAAATATCGTTCATTACTCGTCCATTTTTCTATTTTCTGTATTCCTAATGAAATATACAATGGCGCGAGAAAAAATGAAAAACTGAAAACTCGGATTTCCAATTTATTTTTTTCGTCATTCGAACAATGTTTTGCTCCTCTTGGTGATATTTTTTTATCTCAAAAATGCATCAGCACTGGTCTATTTTGTAACAAAACGTAATCTTGAAATTCATTAAAAGTTCTCGAAGAGGACAACCATTGAATCTACATCCGGAAGCCATTAAATTCAGTATTTAGTTTATGATACCGAGAAGGGCACCAAAACCTTCGCCCATATGGTAACTATAAAAATCGTTCCGACACAGTTTCGAGAGTTTTACGAGGGGTATTTATAAATTCGAACCAAATATTTTGTGTCCAATAATCAGTTTTCATTATGAATTCAACGTCATATTTCCGTTAATAGAATTGATTCAAACCATAACCGTGTGTTACAGAAAGATCCACGACATAGAATAAGTAGAAATAAGATCAATTGTTTAGATATAAAGAGTTTTTTTCATAATGCGACAAATTTGTATTATGTTTTTTTTTCTCGTAACGTCGGAATATCTGAGTTATAAAATATTTAATGCATAAGCCGATTGTAGAAGAAACTGAAAAAGAAATTCAATTCACTATTTAATTTTCGAACAACCCTTATATTTACTGCCTAAACAATGGGGATTTCGAAACCCAAGCTAACTTGAAGGACATATATTTTATGCTTCTAAACGGCAGTCCTGTTTTAAATCTTGAGAGTGTTAGATGTTTGTTAGCAACGCGACCTTTTCTGGTGAATGATCTGTTTCAAAATATCAGTTCAATACTTTAGTAAGAATAATACCTTTTTGAGTACTTAGTTTAAAAACGTAAATGTCATAAAATTTTATTCAATTCACTGGTTTTTAATTGGGTTTGATTTAATAACTTATAAATTTAAAACTTCTTAGTTATTCCGGCGTTCTATTTTTTTTCATTCGGCATAATAAATGTTTTTGGCCGATTTCTTTGTTTTATTCAGTTAAATTTAATCTTCCACCTGGGCTTTCGGCCCAGATAATATTGATTAACAATTTGAGAAGTATTTGAATAGATTGAAATCCAGAAAAGTGTTGAAAATAATAATAAATAAAGTAACTTAAATAATTAAAACTAGTGTGTGTGCAAAGCTGGTAGCAGCTTCCTGATGGTTGCCGGAGATGAGATTTGATAGGTAAGTAAATGTATAATTTTCCTGATGTGTTCCTATATAAACGCTCCTATAAAATATTGAAAAAGGCACCGCTCGGCCTAACAATTGATAGTATCAGCTGTGATGAAACTCTATTTCAACGGAATAGCGTTTTATTATAATTTATCCCGAATATTATGAATATCAGGTGAATTTGAATATTCCATTTTAAGAATGATTCAGTTGGGAAATCTATTACTTTGTTGTTTTCATCATTAATTCTCGCAGAATAATTCAATACCGAGAACCTCGTCCAACTTCTTCCATCAGTTAACAACTCGGTTGACAAGGCCTTGAAGGAAAGAACAACTCAACCACCATTCCATACATTTAGATAAATAATTATTCAAATGAGGGAAAAATGCGTTTTCTTATGGAAATATTAACAGGGTCGGATGACACCGAGGGAAAGGCGAGAGACGGAAAAAGATAATTATTTTAAAGACGAATTCTGCGAAAGCCATCACCTATCAGAAGGGGGCAGAAAAGACGGAGGGAAGACAACACGCTGACAAGAATAGAATTACGAATTAAGGTTGCTGAAAATTATTCCAGACAAATTTCTCGAAAATAAGTTAATAACCGCAGCAGTGGAGATGCTCTCCTGAAAGCATTCACAATATTCACTTTGGATGTTTTCTCGTCGTGATGATTTATTCAGTTCTTAGAGTGCTGAATTGTATGTGGGTTTGGGAAGGGACACGGTGGGTAATGCAGAGTTATTGCAGATTTAATTTCCACCACTTTACCTCCCATCTCTGCAAGCGAGAGTGATGTAATAGAGCTTATTGCCCAACTAAAGAACTCTAATGCATGTGGCTATGACTATATTTCCAACAACCCGCTGAAGAAATGTCGGTATGAACTTTGTAGCCTTTTAACTTTTCTCATAAATGCATCATCTTCAAAGGGAATTTACCCAAACAATTTGAAACACGCAACAGTATGCCCTATCTATAAAAAAAGTGATGGGAACAATTCGCTGATTTCCTGAATTTCAAAATGTACATCATTGAAATCTTCATATCTCAAATATGTCGAAAAATATATTTGTTTAATTTTCCGCCTGTAGTTATGAAAATTCGGTTTTCACAAGTGCTCTCCCACAGACATTTTACGTCACTGACACAATGCGACAACGTTGGAATCGTGGAGGCGTTTGTCGATTGTTATTGTATTATCGTAGGTAATACCACAAGTGTATCGGTTATTATCGAAATAGCAATTCCTTTGAATTTGAGAATCAAATTATGTTGCTTGGCAACCACACGAGCGCTTGCGCGAGTGTGGTTGCCTAAAGCAACATAATTTGATTCGAAACCGAGAAGGAATTAACGATAATCGCCGATAACACGAGTTGTATTTGTTAAGATTATTTCATGAATAAAATCGAAAGCAATTTTATTTATTTACTATTCAATTTAACTAGGAACATTAATGCCGCATTTAGTTCTGAAATTATGCAACTAACAAAACATTTACTTGATATTTCAAACATCCCTCTATTTCAGTTACCAATGACAGAGCGCGTCATTCGTATTTTCGTCATTGCATGTCTAGTCTACTGTTTCTCGCTCGAGGTTATGTTTTGATAACATTTTGATTTAGTGATTTGATTAATCAACGAGTATACAAAATATGTCAAAAATTGTGAAGTTGATATGAATTAATAGTGAGTGCTTATTAAGTTTTGGTCAAAGTTTGGTGTTGTGGCATTATAATAGCAGCTTGCTAGTGATAAGTTTGTGTTTTGATAATAACCAATCAGGAATCGAACTACAAAATCGAAAACACATCATATACATATCCAGTAGCCAATCAAGAGCGGAACTTCAAAATCGAAAACATGATGTTTTCATTTATCAACACAAAAATTTCAACCAATCATAACACGCTATTTTAGCATAAGTGAAATAATCACTATAGTCAAGTCACTAATGTCATATAATGTACGATCTGTCAAAGCTCTTTGTTGAAGTAAAACGCATTGCTGATATTATATTTACTATAGATTCTCAAATAACACACTTCACCGATGTGGGACTCTTTTTATCAGTACGACCAGCAATCAGTAATAAAAAGTGATAGCGAAAAATACCAAAATCTTTGTTGTATAAGAGGGTAATATACTGAAACTTACCTTGGGATGCTACACAAAATTCACATCCACAATTTTCTATTTCATCATTACTTTCGTCAAAAGTAGCTGCAACAATATTTGGATTGCTCCGTACATTGTGCTCAGGATACGGCACTTGATGATACAAATAGAATCCTCCCTTTTCAGCTGCATATGACTCACAGCTTTATCACCAAAGCCTGATCTAGCAGCCCTTCAAATGTACCTTATAAGTAAGTAAATCAGCCCAATAATAGGTAACTTCACACACAGGCACGTTACAAATCACCAGGCTGAAATGAATACAACGGTGATATGCAACTTCTCACACAGGCACGTTGCAAATCACCGAATGACATGTAACTTCACACACAGGCACGTTACAAGTCCTTGAATTTTCGATAGCTAAACTGAATATATTCACTCAATTCCAATGTGCTGAAACTCATGTACAACCAATAAATACCCAAATAAATAGTATATTACGTATCAAGTGTTGTAAAAAGCATATTACGCACGAATGGAAAAATTGCGCACGAGCCGCGTAGCGGTGAGTGCGGTAATTACATGAGTGCGTAATTGCTTTACAACACGTAATACGTACTATACTTTTTCTACGACTCTTATATACTGGATGGTGCGTTTGATTAAGCTTTAAGTAATAAAAAAATGAAGGTAACTAACGCAGTTTATGGTTTAATTTCCAACAACAACAAATTAAATCTAAGAAAATACAATTTTGTACTATATAGCATAGAAATGATGAACAGAGCGAGGAGGGTTTAAATGTTTTGGTCAATATATTAAAATAGGCGAGCAATACATTTTCGGAGTACGTACTCACGTGGTTATCCATACTCCATTCCATAAATTTTTGATAGGCTTTTTCATATCTATCCTTTGATTTTTGCGGCAGAATATTCTCCATAGCAGAAGCAGCCTGAAGAACAATTTCCGGTGGCGTTGCGCTCATTTCATTATCGGAGTTGCTCATATTTGTAGATATAAAATTAAAGATCGGATTATAATTTATGAAGTATCGATTTGAACTTCAAATCTCAAAAAGTGACAATGTCACTGTCAAATATTTAAAACGCAAGACAGATAAATGTCACGATTTGAGTGGTTCAAGAGGCAACTTGATTGTTACCTATTATACTAGCCATCATATCATGACGCACAGTTGTGCGTTTTTATTCTTTACGCACAGTTGTGCGTAAGAATGGATTTACTTATAGAGTGAACTGTTTGTAAAACAATGTTTACTAACATAGGAGTAGAAAAACCCCTTTTCAAAACACTACTTTTGTTAACATCAATACAAATATCAACAAGTATTAAATATTCAGTATTGAAGAAAAGCTCCATACTAATGATCGTAAGAGCAAAACATTCCACATGATTTTCTTTGCTTAATAATCAACAAGCAATGGAAAGTACATCCAATAAAAATATAATGAAATATACTGATTCTGAATAACAACCTGCTTTTCTTTTATTGAAAGTAAACTCCAACAATTACTCACTCAAACAGGTATTATAGCCATTTGTCAAAGATAATTCCAAGCAATTCCAAACAAATATAACTCCTACCTTTTATTCCAACCATAGGTGTCACTTCAACACAAATCAATATATTTAAACAATCGCCCCAAGAACAATGATTTCAGAAACTCAATACCAACTCTCGAGTCAACACAAACTTACTTCGCATTCCCATGCTATTTTTCTCGCCTCCCGCCAGCCAAACGTTATTGCTGAAGATCCCTAAAAACCGGCATATGGCGATGCGTGACACTTGGCTGGTATATACTGGACGTACCATCATAGGCTGGCGTTCGGCAATAGAGAACTCCTAACATTTGTACAAACTACACTGGACACGATTAGCTATTCACAAATATTATTTGATCAGACATGTTTCGCCTGCACGCTAGCTTATTCACTGTCTGATTAAATAAAGTTTGTGCGTGGAGATCGAATTGTTTTCAGTGTAGTTTGTACAATTACTATAGATCTTCATCAAGTAAATGCCGAGTCATTCAGAAGAATTAAATTATTATTGGATGATTGTCCAAGAAAATATACAGCAAAATGAAGAACCATATTAAAAATAGTTATCAATACAAGGAAATTGCACTATGGAATTTAGATTTCGTCGCAATCATTCACTCTTGAATTGTATCAAAGTTTTTGAAATTCCATATAATTGAAAACAGTGATCAATCACCATATCCCTGGAATATTGACAAGACTAAAATTCTATACGAGCGCTATCTCTGGAACCGACTAAAGAAGTAGACCACTATTTCATTTGTATATTTGTCTTCTGAAAAATCTAAACAAAATCGAATCACTCGACACAGGACGGTTTTTAGGCATCTTAGACAGGTCCTAGAACTAAGCCTATTGTTACTTAGTCACATATACGGACTGCACACAAGTATCAGAAGTTTATTTTCCTGAACTGTCGTAGTAACCCTTGAAATTAATTCCGAAAAGTGCCGCCATGAATATCTAATCCATATCCGCGACATAAAAACTCCCGTTTCCGTCTTTTCAAAGCCTCATTATCGAGTTTCCAGCCGCCAACAAGGCACACATTCACCATTCGTGCCATTCAAATGGCGGTATACACAATATTTTTGTCGCCAGAAGTGATATTTCATTTTGGCGGAAAAGGCTTATTATTGGTATCACGACTTGAACTTGTCAGGCAATACAAATAGCGGCAATTTCAACGGCGGAAGTGAAATATTTCGAACGAAATTAGATAAAGTGAAATTCGAAAAGGGGTTAACGCTCGAGAATCTCGAAGACGAGAAGAATGACGCTCCGGAAAGTTTCGAGCTGCCGAGAGTCAACGGTATTGGTAGATTTATTTCTTTTGAGAGGAGTATTAGGACAGTCGTTTTAGCGTTTAAAACGAAAAATGGGGAAAAATTATCAGAACAATGCAAACTTTCACAAATGTTCTATTTTAGTGAGCCATGAAACTATAAAAAATTTCCGCCCACGTACAAAGTCAGCAACATTGGTAAAAATTTAAATTATAAACAATTCTTGTTATTTTATAGAGAAAAAATTGAAGAGAAAACGAAGAAAATATCATCCTTTATTGTTCCTTAATTTTGCGACCATTCCCAAGTTTGGCATCATAGTAAATGAATTGTTTACTCATAGTCTGCCGAAAAAAATCTAAAAGAGTGGCAAACTCAAATAAACGTTTCTATATCATATGTCTCGCCAAAACTTTGCCAACTCCGTCGATGACAGCAACATATTTTTTTGTACATTTTACACTAACAAATTTTGTATGCAATCTGATTTAATTATGGAAATAGTGAAAAAGTTTTTTGAATTGGTCGGGAACGTATGGATTAATTTCCCATGAAACATACAGGGTCTTTCACGACGAACGTTCGTTAGGAATATATGGAGAACGATTCAAAATAAAAACTTGATATTTTGAGGTAGTGGGTTTTACAAAATGGCCTTCTCAACTAAAATATTTTCAACTTCCGGCCTCTTTCCGTTATACCGGAAGTTTAGAGCAACTTCCTTATTTCAAATGGAACACCCAGTATTTTATTACATTTTTGAATTTCTCAGCCCATTTTAGGCCCACTTTGTATAACAATGCCTGTACCCAAATTTGGTAATTTTTGAGATATTGATTTTTTTCTGAAAAATTTGACAGTTACAGCACCACTCCAAAAAAATCATGACTCATAGACAGTCACAATTGAAAATGTGAAATTTCACAGAATCACACCTTAAGCATCAAGTCATGAACAGGTCCATCAAATTTTCGAAAATAATTTACAGGGTGGTCGAAATTTCCATCTAAAACATAACATCGAGAAAACTGATGAAACACGATTTTTCCAAATAGAAACCATACACTATTCTATTATTTTCTAACACAATTTCGTGAAACTGTATCAGAAAATTATTTTAAAAAAATTGTCGGAAAACCCCTTTCAACTCAATTTAAACAATTCGGGAACGGTTTCAGATAGAGCAATTCTTCGAACGCCAATCGATTCAGAATGGTCGAATTAGTGTAGTCTGAAAGCTTCAAGTTGACCGAAGAAACAAGAAATAATTCAAAAAAGTTGTAAAAATCATAAAAATGACAAAACCGACAGATCTCTTTGAAACTTGCACTACATACGTGAAATTTCACGCTGATTCCAAAATTCCATCTTTTATATTTGCTCAGGTTAACGATTTTGCAGTAAAAGGAAATAAATGGTCGAAAGTTCGAAATTGCAGAGGTTCAGGAAAAAGCTGATGAAATCTTTCGAGAACGGTTAGAGATAGAGCAATTTTGTGAACGCCAGTCGATTCAGAATGATCATTAAAATATTACGTAAAATTCAATTTGATCGAAGATACAAAAAATAACTCGCATTAGGGAAAATATTTTTATCGTAAACGTAACATTCTCAAAGTTGGGATTCACAAGGTCACATGTTTTTAGTATAAACTCAATATTGTTGTATAAATGGTTCCATTTGATAACAGACTCAACTTTTGCTTCCAACATATATTCAAGCACAGTTTTAGAATGTTGACTGAACGCGTATGAAAAAGCCAAGTAAACGCACCAAGAAACTCCTCCTCTGTCAGCCTCTCTATTGCAGATTACCCCGACGAAAGTAGGGAAAAGGAGTGGAAGGAACCAAGGGTGTCAATAAAAGGCTCCTCTAATCCTTTACTTTGCATTCAGATTACAATCTCGCTCGATTTAACCAATTTGTTCCGCAAACATCTTCAGCGTTTTCGGTCGGCTGACAGAATCGGGGCTGGCTCTTCTTCTTCTT
Source organism: Chrysolina oricalcia (assembly GCA_944452925.2). NCBI lineage: Eukaryota > Metazoa > Arthropoda > Insecta > Coleoptera > Chrysomelidae > Chrysolina > Chrysolina oricalcia. Next base: position 1,996,613 of record OX101810.2, read on the forward strand.
CACACTAGTGCTGTCTCAATCCCGCTCTCTGAACCAATTGCGACTAAATCGTCTCAATAAGTACGTTTACTTTACAGATTGGGAGCACAATAGCGGGCTTATCATTTCAGTGTACAAAGTGTTCGGAGAAAAAGCGTCACACTCTGTTTATCAACATATGGGTTTTCGTTACGATTTCTAAACATTTTGTGACATGATCGACAGTGAAATATTGTCCAGACAGAAGGGAAATTGCGAAATGGAAACAACTGTTTCATTAGGTGTACATAATACTTGGAATTAACTTTTCATTATTCTCAAAACCTCTTTCATTATTTTTCATTACGTTCTCATTAATCTCCTGTTAATCTGTGAAATGGAATTTATTGAAAAGCCGCATGTATGCCATGTGTCACGGGATCGGCCCATTTTTGAAATAAGTGACATCAAAAGGGAACGCAAATAAAAGAATTGAAAATATCAACCTGAAAATCGAAAATGAAATTATATCAAACAACATACGAGTTTCCAACCTTTTTGACAATCATTTTTCTGAATCCATCAAAAAACAGTTCGATGATATGAAACTACCTTCCAATAGGTTTACTACCTCGAAAATATCACCAACCTACTCCATGTATTTTTTGCCTGTAGATCATTTGAAAATCGAAAAAATTCTTTATAATTTCAAAAATAAATATTCCATTGGAATTGACGAAATTCCTATGAAGATATTGACTGAGAGTCGTTTCATAATTTCAAATTATCTAGTAGACACCAACACCTTTATCTGTGAAGGTAAATTTTCCACCGAATTGAAAACATCGAAAGTTATCCCAGTACATAAAAGAGGAGAAAAAAGTGTTATTGAAAATTATAGAAGGATCTATGTACAAACATCTTTCTCTAAACTAATTGAAAAAGCAGTATATGATAAAAAAGTTTACTTGCTAAATAAAAATCAATTGATTACTCCATGTCAACATGGTTATCGAAAAAATTTCTCAATCGAAACTGCTTCTACGGACATGGTCCAATATACAGGGTCCTGCAACAAGGGCTTGCACATTTTTATTTTCAATGTTTGGCAAGCTGTTTTTCGCACCCTGTATATCTCAGGTCGATTTTAGATATATCGTTCGAGAGAGTCACGTACGTATACTATTTGACCAGAAACGAATTTAAATGAGACTTTATACAACTTTATAATTTTTAATATAATGAGTGACCAATTTTGGGAAAAAAACTGCCATGATAAAAATCTAAAACCGTCAATATTTTTGAAAGGAAGACTTCAATAAAGTATATTTTATTTTCCATTTAGAAACCGAAAAACTTCATAAATATTCATCCTTATTAATTTGTATGATCAATTTTTTAAAAAAATAACTATTTTATATCACCTAATTCATCTCCACTTTGTTCAAATGATATACGTTGAACAAATTTATAAAACACTAAATGATGCGAAACAACGTTGAAATGTTCTGGATTCTCAGTCATAAATTAACATACTACAGCTCACGGACTATCAATGATCATGAGTTTGACATCAACTTCATTTCCATGGAAACAAAAGTTACAGCGTGTCTCTTTCTTCTGGTATTTTGCAAAATGCGAGCGCAGCGAGCATCTGCTGTGATTTCACCTTTTCATACTAATCAGTGATCGAAGAAAGAGACACGCCTTTGGCTTGTCTCTTTCTTGTGGTAATTTACGAAATGCGAGCGCAACGAGCATCTGCTGCGATTCCACTTTCTCATATCAATCAGTGATCGAATTACCAGCAACTTGGATAGCTAGGTTAGTTAAGTTAGGTAAGGTTGTGTCCAAAACGTCTATGAAACTTCTCTGAATGATTTCCCGTGTCAAATCATTTGATTGACTGGGATATTGTTCTCTTATCCATATCAATCCCCATTTACAGGTATGGGGTAATCCGAAGTGAATACCTTGGCAACACCGTATTTTCTAAAAACAAAAATGGCACCATTAGAATAGGCTAAAAATTTATATTAATACTCTCCATTGACAATTTCTATAAAGCTTCTCTCAATGATTTCCCGCATCCATAATTTGGCAACAGCGCATTTCCGCAAAGTTAAAATGTCATACCAGGAACCACCTGATTTGAAAGGTTGACGGTCTACATAATCAAGACGTTCAATAATTTTTTCATATCAGATTTTCATTAATCCGAAGAGGTCAACTTGGCAACAGGGCATTTCTGAGGGCCCATAAACGCGACGTTCAACTTTTTTTTCACAATATATTTCCACTAAATCAAATTTTTACCAAAATGGCAATTTATATATTCAATAAATACATGTTCTTAAATACATATTATAATGAATGAATATTGTGAAGAATAAATATTCACAGCAAATCCTAGGAGACTTTGGAACATATTCAGTTGAACATTTTATCCCCAAATTTTTCAGCCAAGCCGCTTTTTCTGTGCCATCAGCTAGAAATCCAAAGATAAATCCAAATTTTGATGGACATTTCTTGGACTTTTTGGCATTTTTTTTTTATGCATCATCCAAAGACCTTATGAAGTAGTAAATGTTTCGGGGGGGTATCTATTTCAGTATCTCCACATACAAAGGTTTGAATGAACGTATTAATTTCATTTTGTTCGGCGAAAACAGATTGATACCCACTGAAACGCCTATGGTACTTACGAATAGAATCTGATATTCGGGTTCGAAAACATTGTTTGCAAACCCAACAAGATTGCACCATTATGAGTCTTTGACTATTATACTGCCACTATATAACACATGAGTTCGAAAAAACACTATTTCAACAATAATCTCACAAAAAGGCAATGATAGAATATAAGAGAACTGTCAGAAGTTTACTTTGTGGAAAACATAAACATTGATTTTCAACAGCGTTGACAAACGACCAGTCACAACAAACTACACAACCATTTGAAGACGCAAGCAATGATGTTTTTCGATAGTTTGGATTTTGAAACTTCTAAGTAATACAGGTTTAAGTTGCATGAAAATGTCACCAATACCATTTTTCATTCTTTGTTATCGAATGGAATAATTGTAGTGAAACAATTGGGTCTATGATAAAGACTTATCACCTACGAGATGTGACAACGCCCAATTCAATATCAGGACTACAGATTGTGACCATCCACGACTTCAGACCAGGATGTAAAGAGCTAGGTCCAGTACAATACTTTATAGGTCCATGGATAGAGGTGTTGATGATATCTACTAGATAATTTGAAATTATGTAACGACTCTCAGTCAATATCTTCATAGGAATTTCGCCATTTCCATTGGAATATTTATTTTTGAAATTATAAAGAATTTTTTCGATTTTCAAATGATCTACAGGCAAAAAATACATGGAGTAGGTTGGTGATATTTTCGAGGTAGTAAACCTATTGAAAGGTAGTTTCATATCATCGATCTGTTTTTTGATGGATTCAGAAAAATGATTGACAAAAAGGTTGGAAACTCGTATGTTGTTTGATATAATTTCATTTTCGATTTTCAGGTTGATATTTTCATTTCTTTTCTTTGATTTCCCTTTTGATGTCACTTATTTCAAAAATGGGCCGATCCCGTGTACATGGCATACATGCGGCTTTTTAATAAATTCCATTTCACAGATTAAAAGGAGATTAATGAAATCGTAATGAAAAATAATGAAAGAGGTTTTGAGAATAATGAAAAGTTAATTCCAAGTATTATGTACACCTAATGTTTCCATTTCGCAATTTCCTTTCTGTCTGGACAATATTTCACTGTCGATCGAGTTACAAAATGTTTAGAAATCGTAACGAAAACCCATATGTTGATGAACAGGAGAGTGTGACGCTTTCCCTCCGAACATTTTGTACATGGAAATGATAAGCCCGCTATTGTGCTCCCAATCTGTAAAGTAAACGTACTTATCGAGACGATTTAGTCGCAATTGGTTCAGAGAGCGGGGTTGAGACAGCACTAGTGTGAAGAAGAAGAAGAGCCAGCCCCGATTCTGTCAGCCGACCGAAAACGCTGAAGATGTTTGCGGAACAAATTGGTTAAATCGAGCGAGATTGTAATCTGAATGCAAAGTAAAGGATTAGAGGAGCCTTTTATTGACACCCTTGGTTCCTTCCACTCCTTTTCCCTACTTTCGTCGGGGTAATCTGCAATAGAGAGGCTGACAGAGGAGGAGTTTGTTGGTGCGTTTACTTGGCTTTTTCATACGCGTTCGTCAACATCATTTTAAAACTGTGCTTGAATATATGTTGATAGCAAAAGTTGAATCTGTTATCAAATGGAACCATTTATACAACAATATTAAGTTTATACTATATATCTATATATGTTCGATCGCAAATTTAAAATTACAAAATGTGCTAATTTGATCATTCTGAATCGACTGGCGTTCGCAGAATTGCTTTGTCTCTAACCGCATGTATAGTGCAAGTTTCAAACAGATCTGCCGGTTTTGTGATTTTTATGATTTTTACAACTTTTTTTGAATTATTTCTTGTTTCCTCGGTCAACTTGAAGCTTTCAAACTACACTAATTCGATCATTCTGAATCGATTGGCGTTCGCAGAATTGCTTTATCTCAAACCGATCTCGAATTAAAAAGTTCAAATTTAGTTGAAAGGGTTTTTTTTCTGACAATTTTTTTTAATAATTTTCAAACACAATTTCGTGAAACTGAATCTTTTTTGTATAGGTTTATCAAATTTCAAGTCGATTCCGATTCAATTCAAGATTTCATAGACTTTTTATGGAACCTCTACAATTCGAACTTTCGACCTTTCATTCCTTTTACTGTTGAATCGTTTATCTGGGCATATACAAATCTTATATATTCCGAATCAGCGTGAAATTTCACGTATTTGTTGCGAGTTTCTAATAGATCTGCCGGTTTTGCAATTTTTATGATTTTTAGGGGTCTTCCACTTACAACTTTTTTTGGATAATTTTTTGTGCATTCGAATTTCTTAAAATTTACAAATTATGCTAATTTGACCATTGTAAATCGATTGGCTTTCGCAGAATCAATCTATCTCTGACCGTTTTCAAATTGAAAAGTTCAAACTGAGTTGAAATGGTTTTTTTTCCACAATTTTTTTTTTTTCATAGATTTTTGGACACAATTTCCCGAAATTTAATATTTTCCATGAAATGTCACGTATTTGGTGCGAGTTTCTAATAGATCTGCCAATTTTGTAATTTCCATGATTTTTAGGGGTCTGTCCCTTATAGCTTTTCTCGAGTTCAATCCATGATCAATACAATATCAAAAAACAGCTTTCACATACCGAACGTTCGCCTAACAATGTCCCAAAAATCATCCGACATATTAGGACTCAAACTATACAATGCACTTCCCGATGACATTAAATTGTTGGACAGCCAACATGAATTCAAGAAAAGAACAAAATTACTTCTTGACCTCTGTCCCTATAATATAATAGTTATTTATGCAACAAGTGCAAAAAGTAAATGTTTGTTGCACGAGTTGCATACAACATTTTTTCTACGTTCATGCAAAAAGCAAAAAATGATTTATTGAGGTGCGGCACTAGGTGTAGGAAAACTTGAACTTGAATACTTTATTATTAATATCGATTCGCATTGAAACAGGAACTAATACGTTACGAACAATTTAACTCAAACTTTATTTTTACCCTCAATGTTGAAAGTGAATTAACAATTGGTGCAATTTTCAATATGAATATTTCGTAGTGAAGTACCTATTGCCAATCTCACAGAATATCTGCTAAATATGTAGTAGGTTTAAACGTTTATGTTTGTCATGATGACAGCACTTTGAAGTAGAATGACAGATGAGTGCAATAAAAACTTTATTGCACTAGTGCAACAAAGAACTTCTTTTTCCACTGAATATAGTTCAATAAAGTTTTGCTTTTTGCATGAATGTAGAAAAATGAGTTTTATGACAATTTTCGATAAACTCGAACTTGGATTGTCTTTCATCCTTTATGTTGTACGTGTTTTATACATGTTTGTTATACCTGACTTGTCTGATAGCTTCACAACTCAATGGATGAAATAAAAATTGAATTGATTTGATTGAATTGAGTTGTTTTTTTGTTTCTTCGATCAACTTGAAATTCAGAAAATATGGTAACTCGACCATTCTGAATCGATTGGCGTTCGTAGAATTGCTCTGTCTTTAAAACCGTTCTCGAATTGAAAAGTTCAAATTGAGCTGAAATGGTATTTTGTCCCGCAAATTTTTTTTCATGGATTTTCGGATTCAATTTCGAAAATTTCAATCTTTTCTGTTCATGGTCATCAAATTTCAAGCCGATTCCAATTCGATTAAAGATTTCAATAGCTTTTTACGCAACCTCTGTAATTTCGAACTTTCGACCTTTTATTTCCTTTTACGGCTATATCTTATGACTAAGCATAATGCAAATCATACATTTCCGTAATCATAGTGAAATTTCGCAAATTATTATGTAGTGCTAGTTCCTAATTGATCTATCGATTTTGTAATTTTCATGATTTTTAGAAACAACTTTTGTTTTGTTCCTCCGATCAACATGAAAACTTCAAACTGAATATGTTTAGGAAGATTTCAAGCAAATTTCTGTTAGTCAATTTCAGGATAATCTTGGAAGGTATCTCTTCTTCCAAGTAAAAATGCTTGGTACGTACAATACGAGTCTGTTCTACAACAATCAGATTTCCAATATTTTAACTGAGAACATAACTCCTATGTCAGATGGCAACGCTTCCATAACACGTTCGTTTGCATACCAACAAACACAATTCAATCAATTTTTCCTCGGTCGCAACCTGTACACTCATTTTGAATTATTAATGCGCAGGAAATAGATTTCTCATTGCTATAACTGGACAGCGAGTAATTATAAATTCATTATTGTATGTAATGCTGCCCTAACTGTGAGATTGCGTGAAATACAAGGAAAACCCTCGTTGTTTAAAGGGATGGCATCATACCACGTTGAAAAGTATTGAGAATAATATGCAACGCTGGGCTTAGGGACAGCTTCAAACCTCTATTTATCAGAAATGGAGTAATGGCTCTTCCATCAGTTTTTATCTACGCAACACTTTTAGAAATTCTCAAAAACAAAGATCGTTACCTCAAACATTCGGAAATTCACGTAATTGTAATCAGCTGGTAAAACCTCGATTCAGACTCAGCAAGTGTCGGAGAAACTCTTTCAACTTGGACCTTTATGATCACGTACCAGAAACCATAAAAATATCCGTCCAGAATGTTTAACAACGAACTCCAAAAGAAAGGACTACGCAAAATTAATTTTTTCTACAACCACACTCCAAAACATGCTTTTCTGCATAGTTTTACGTTCGCAAACATGATTATTTCTCACAATAATTGAAATTTGACATTAGTGTGCCGCGAAGTGACATTTCTGTGCCACAAAGTGACATTTCTGTGCCAAAATTTTTCAGTACCTAATTTCTAAGCAAAACAGTTTTCGTGACAGCAAGGTGAAAGTATATTTTGAAAATTCTGCATTTCGAAGGGATATTCGATCAGGCAACTTCAGGAATGAATAGACAAAGTCTATTGGTTTATATAATATGTGGGAAATTGTCGTACAAATTCATAATATTCTGAACAAAAATCATAGACATCACTACTGCTGTCTCAAATACCCACATACACACTATCCATTGCTAGGCAACGGAGCAACATCTATCGAATCATTTGAATGTCAACAAACGTCAAGCATAAAATATTCGTAAAATATTCTTGTCCCGTCATTTTTTAATGAGATTGAACTAAGAGAAAAGTTAATTCATTGTCATTGAATTTACTACCTTCAACTTCAAGAGGAAAATATAAGAATGAGTCACTGACATTTCATTCCGTCTTATAGTATAGTATTATTTTTAGCAAAAAGGGTTTTGTAGAAAAAGTATAGTGTGTAACACGAGCAGAAATGCAATTTCTCACTCGTTTGAATTGCAGCACTCGCTTGCGCTCGTGCCGCAACTTTTTCAAACTCGTGAGAAATTAGCACTTTTCTGCAATTGTTGCACAATATACTATTTTCTACTACCGTGCTTTAAGTACGTACTTTACGCACGCTTTGGAGTGCGTAAAGTTTTACTTTTTTTCACTAGTGCGTAAAGTAAAACTCTTTACGCACTAGTGCGTGAAGTAAAATATGTCAAAAATTGTGTATAGCAACCAAATAAAAGGTTTTAATTTAAATTGCCACTTAAGGCATATCTTCTTCTACGATTAAAAATAATTTTTGCTTATGTTTAGTATGCAACAAATTATCATGTTTTTTATTTTGATCATAATTTTCTGCAAATGTCATTGATTTAATTAAATGTAAACAGACCGTGGATGTCGATTTTGCTCAAAAAGTAAGTAGGCTGTGTGGTTACGAGAATTGGAAGAACTGACAATCAATATCTGAAAATGTGTTAGTATCACATAACACAGAAAAGGTATTTGTTATAGATTGATTTATGAGGTTTATTTAGTACATTATCTAAAATGTAATCTAATCACACAAGGTAACAAGTTTTTGTCAATAATGTTTGTATACCTGATAATTCTTCATTCAAATTTTATTGCATTTTATCTGTTTGTACCTATCTGATAACCGATATGGATTCAAATTCATCAGGCGAATTTGACAATACTCCTCCAAATATACTCAACAGTGTTCAAAAAGACACTGAAAACCCATTACCAGAAAAATCTGCACACATTTATGAACAGAAATATAATTTATTTATAGAATGGTGCAGGAAGAATAAAATGACAAAATACTCAGAAACCGTCATTTTGGCCTAATTCGCTGCAAACCTTCTACACTATGGTCGATATATTCTATGTTGAAAGGCACCTTAAAATATAAAAACAACGTTGATATTTCGAACTTCAACAAGTTAATAGCGTTTATCAAACAAAAAAATAAAGGTTAAATCAAGAAAATCTAAAAATTTTGAAAGAGAACATTTAATTAATTTTCTCTTGAATGCTCCAGATTCCTAGTTTTTCATGATCAAAGTAAGTAAACGCTTGAGTATGTATAAAATCTAAATATTTTTTAAGTTATGAGTAACGCTATTGCAATGTATGGTGTTCGTATGGAGTGTTGCGTAACTACGCCGATCCTCAAAGGCCACCGACTTAGTTAGGCAACACATCATACGCAAAATGATACAAAACCATTCCCTTTTGATTACAATTTTACATTCCAAATGTCAGGATATTTTCTCACGTTTTCCTCTTCAATTAAGCTATTTGTACCACTGCAATATGTTGTTGTTTGTTGGTTTCATAATTGGAAGTTCGGGAGCTTGTCGTCGAGAAGCATTATATAAAATGACAATTAACGATGTAGAAGATAAACAAACAAAAAATGGAATGGAACGAATTCTTCAGTTGATTATCTATCTTTCATAAAAAAATGTACCTCGCTAAGACCATCAAATATACCTTGTAATAGGTTGTTTTTAAAATACGCAAATGGTAAATGTTCTAAACAGCCTGTGGGGATAAATACATTTGGTAAAATGCCATATGTTATAGCAACCTATCTGAACTTGCCCAATCCAACAGCTTTCACATGACAGTGCTTTAGGAGGTCTTCAGCTACTATGCTAGCAAATTCTGGAGGTGACCTCCTAACTGTAAAAAAACACGGAGGATGGAAGTCATCTGCTGTTGCAGAAGGCTATGTGGATAGCGCAATTACCCAAAAGAATAAAATTTCTAATAAACTGTTGATGGATGACAGTATGCCATCTACTTCCAAACAGAGCGTTTCTAGAAACTACAGTTTTACTGTTGAAGACGATAATAGAGAATTTGGAGAACCGCTCGATACCAATATTACAGAAATAAGGTCACAAAATGTTTTAAACTGTGTAATGGAAAAGGCCAAATGCATAAATTTTGGAAGCTGTAATAGTTGCACTTTCATTATTAATATTTCCAACAATTAACAACTAAAAATCAAATTTATTGACCATTGTTATGTTTGTTAATGTTATTTTGTTATGTAAGAGTGATATATATTTTTAATCGTCAAATAAATTTATGTTCGTAAAATGTACATTCATTACCATAGTGTGTTGATTAAATTTTGTATTTCTAATCTCAGCGAAGAATTATGTACGGTAGTAGAAAAAATATTGTATGTAATTCGTGTGTAAAGGCTTTTATTTGACTCATGTGATTGACAATATTCTCATTCGTCAAAAAAAGCCACTTTACACACTTACATAATTAACTATTTCCACCTGTAAATTCTAACACGAATTGAGGACCAAGTTAACTATATAAAAACCTAGAAGAAATACACAAGGGATGTCATGTTATTTTAGTATGATCTGACCAGAACGAACTAACCTTATGAAGACATTTGAATGCGTGGAAATTTGGGCCATATTAATCCGACCCTCTACTCATAATCCCTTCGGTGGTCCGCAATTCGGTGCTGTTGGTGTTCAATTCGGGTATACCGGTTTCTATAGTGTCAAAGAATTTATCAAAACACCTTTTTCACAAGAACGCACATGTAAGTATTTACTTTTATTGACCCAAAACACTCTTATATAATTATGTATGTTAGTTCTAATTTGATTGTAGATATGATTTTATTGGAAATTTTGATTTTACGTTGTGATTATATTGATTGCATCTTGTATTGTTAAATCTGTCTATCTTGTCTTGTCTATCTTGCTGACGACATAATTTTATACTGCATTTTTCTAAGTTGTTAAATAAATCTAATTATCTATCTATTTTTCTGATTCCAAAAACGAAGTTACCAGCAAAATGAGAATTTAGGTAAGAATTGGTGTTCCTGAATTTCTGCAGGCTGATGTATGCCTCAGGGAACACCTCCCCAGCAAAATCGCTTTGTGGAATTTTTTAAACAAGCAATAGTGAAAGAAATTACAACTTTTTTGTTTTTTGGAAATATCTCAAAGATTATTCAAGGAATCATTTTACAGTCAATTGGAACTTTTGTAGAGATCCATCCGAGAAAACCTTGAAAAAGAGACCATTTTTCAAAAATTTATTTTCATAATTCTCAAGCTAGACAAACAATATTGCGTAAACTGATAGATAATAATATGTGGTTCTACTGTGCGCTAGATGTTTTTTCGGCAACCATCCGGGAAGTGTTCACTCCCGGACACTTTTTCTTTGGGAAAGTAGCACTTCCCGGCCTAGTCCGGGAAGTACGTACTTCCCGGACTGGGCCGGGAAGTGCTCGAATTTTAATACAAATATTAATATAAATAAGAATTAGAATGTTTCTGTTGGTACCTATCTTCTGTTCGAATTTCAATATATAATACAAATAAGAACTGAATTGTTCGAAATACTCAAATTTGGAATCGTTTCATTCGGTTAACAGATGGGTGAAAGTCGACCTCTCTTCGTCTCTTAGACTAAATAGTGTACGCAACACGTCTGAAAACAGTTTTTTTGGACTCGCAGACTTCCAGGACTCGCTGACGCTCGTCCTAGAATCCAGGACTCGCTGACGCTCGTCCTAGAATTTGGTCTACTCGTCCAAAAAAACAGTATTTTCCGGCCTTGTTACGTAAATTACTATTCTGTCCGATGTGTAGTTTTTGCACAATCGCGTTAGGAACTATTTGAAGTCACATCTTGCAAAATGCGCCGATTTGAGGGAAATCGTCGTTATCAAATTCTATAAACGGCATCTGGAAGTAGAGATCACTATCCACAATTTGTCTATTTTGGATTTTCACCTGAGAAGTGGGAAATGTGTTGAAAATATCACTGAAAGTTGATCAAAACATTCCAAACTGCATCAGAAGTCACCCGAAGTAGCACTGAAGTTAACTCGAGTTGAGTTCGGGCGACTTCGGGTGTTTTGATTGACTTTCAGTGACACTTTCAACATACAAATTGTAGATATTGATCTCTACTTCCTACAGAATTTGAATAAGATGATTTCCCTTAAATCGACGCATTTAGAAAGATTTGCCCTCAAATTGTTTATAATGCGATTGTGCAAAACCTACAAATCGGACAGAAACCATCTGACGCACAGTTAAACCAAATGTTATTATCTATCAGTTTTCGAAATATTGTTTGTCCAGTAGACGAAGAAAAAAATATATATCTGTGAAATTTCATCGATGAGAATAAAAAATCCAGCATTTAATAAAAGCAACATAACTTCTATTAGCTTACTGTTTGATGTACTTTTTTGGAGCTAATGGCTAATGTTGTCCCTGATAAAGGTTTGGACCGCTGTCACCTAATCTTCTAACCAGTTCTACTAAAAGAAGACCCAATACAATAATTGTTGCTGAAATAATAACCTGAAAACCATTCATCTCAGTGTAGACAAGTTCTAATTACTTCTGTAAGTTTAGAACTCCATTTTTCGGTGAGTGCTCATAAAAAAATATTAAGGTACCATTGAAAAGAGTACTAAACGCCCATCAAAATAATGTGCCACTTGACCCCCTTTTCCATTCAAGATTCAAAGGGTAACATCTACCCCTTCTACGGGGTTGAACCACGAGGGATGCAAATATTCATTGAATTTCAAAAATATAATTGACTTATTTTTTCAATTTCTCATATTTACTGAAAGAGAAATATTAAGTGTGGGAAGGTTTCAAATTGACGTCATGTTTAATTTTTCTATGGAAACTGAAACAATCATTATGAAACATCAACTTTTCAAGCCATCACTGAAATCAACAAAAAGTGAACAGAATTTCTCAATTTTTCATAACTCTATTCAGACATTCATATTGTACCATTAATAAATCATTCAACGTTTGGGAAAGAGGAAATTCAATTTCGTGCGCTGACAGTATTTTCAACCTCTATAAATTTCCTATTTCAGGGGTAGAACAAGAGATCAAACTAGCAGGTAACATTAAAATAACCAAAGGCTATTTATCTTCGACACAGGGTGAGATTTGAATTCAGGAAGCTCTGAGATTGGATGAGACAGTGCTACAGAATTGGAATGGAAACTGACATAAATATCTGTCCACATTGTTTTTTGCAGGTTTTTATCACAAATGATGTTTCATTTATGGTGGTGTACGAGGATGTATTGATATCTAGTTAGCCTAGAACAGTTCCCTGCATAAACAAAATATTGCGTTACCATAGCAACATAGCAACGAACAAAAACTTATTAGAAGTATCAGTGTGAAGTTTGACGTCAAAAAAGTACACCAGAGTTACCCAATAAATTAAAAGAAAAAATATGTCCACCGAAATTGTGAAAATCTAAAAATTGGAGCATCGAGCATCATCAAGTACCTGTATTTAAATGGGTTAAGAGGTAAGCAGATTTACGAAGATATGCTTAATACCCTTGGTGATCAATTTCCTTCGTATGCGACCGTGAAAAATTGGACTGCAAGCTTCAAAAGAGGTAAACATTGAAGATAATGACCGATCGGGAAGGCCAGTTTCTGTGTCAGTCCCCGAAAATATCGATGCAGTTCATGACATGATTTCAACAGACCGTCGAATTGGGCTAAAACGGATATCTGAAGCACTGAATATTTCATACGAACGCGTTCATCATATAGTTCACGTCAATTTGGACATGAGAAAAATTGCTGCAAAATGGATCCCCAAATGTTTGAATGTTGACCAAAACCGTGCAAGGGTAGTAGCATTGCGTTCGATCTGTGCTCGATTTGAAAACGATGTAGACTTCTTACCGAATTGTTACTATGGATGAGAATTGGGTACATTTTTACGATCCAGAAACAAAGCAACAATCGATGGAATGGCGACACTCCGGTTCTCCAAGGCCTAAGAAGTTTCGTGTCCAAAAATCTGCTGGAAAAGTTCTTGCTTCAGTTTTTTGGGATTGCCATGGAGTAATCATGATTGATCTTTTGGATAAGGGTAGAACAATAACTGGAAATTACTATTCGACATTACTGACCACTCTACGGAGAAAAAAAAAGAGAAAAGACGCGGAACGCTATCCAAAGGTGTTTTGTTTTTGCAGGACAACGCCCCTGCACACAAATATCATGTTGCCATGCAAAAAATTCGTGATTTAGGGTTTGAATTACTAGAACACCCCCCTTATTCACCAGATTTGGCTCCGTTCGACTATCATCTCTTTTCTCAACTGAAAAAATTTTGAAAGGTAGTAAATTTTCTTCCAACGAGGGGGTAATAAAAGCTGTGGAGGTCTGGTTTGCAGAACAAGAAGAAACATTTTTTTTGAAAGGTCTAGAGACGTTGCAGGTTCGCTGTAATAAATGTATCCAATTAAGAGGAGAATATGTTGAGCAATAAAATATTTTGACATTGAAATTTTGTTTGGTTCTATAGTAGGCTCGTATATCGTTTTTTCGAAAATATTGACGGTTTTCGAGATTTTTAGTACAAGAGGTTTTTTCCCAATATTCGTCACTTATGATATCTGAAATGATAAAGTTTTACCAAGTCCCAACAAAATTGATACTTAGTCAAATATAGTACGTTGGTGAATCTCTCAAATGATATATCTAAAATCGACCTATGATAATATACGGGCTGCGAAAAGCAGCCTGTACACACATTGTAAATGATAATAAACTTTTAAAAAAGTTTTTGGAGAAAAGCTTGAACTGAAAAGAAGTAATCCTAAAAACTTGCCAACGTAGAGAATTGCTTGTATATTTCAATCCTCGTCCTGAAGTGAGTGGTTAAAAATAGACATTCGCCCTGATTGTGACATAAATAATTCAAAAGACAAACGTCCTGCCCGAATCCGTACCGGCGGCCCTAAATTTTCTTTCCTGTCGACCGATACGAGAAAATATGTGTGAAAACAGTGTTATCAACCTCTTCAAATTGGTCACTTCCCTACATTATGCCTACATAAAGTCACGTCACGTGTCCATTCGGTCGAGTATTTCCACCCTCTTTTTCACGAGTATTAAGGTTTTCTTTTCGTAATATCCAATAGAAATCGTCACGCAATATAAAGAACATAAAGTGATATTCTTGCAGTTTTAATCAGTGTTGTAACCTTTCTGGAACGTGAAAGTAATATTTTCAGCAATGAAAATGATGAAATAATGTCATCAACATTGAGCCTATCATAGAATAGGAGCCCTTTCAGAAAAACCAGCGTTTTCATCTCTCTATGCGTTAACACCTGAGATTGACCAAAAAAAAAATAAAAATTAAAAAAAATTAGGACATGATAATTATATTGGATGAAAAATCAATCTGAGGCACAAAATCAGTTTTATTGATAGTCATTTCAGAAATTTCGCGATAGGTATCAATAAAGCTATGGGATATGCGAATGGGGGCAGTCTAAGATGAGCCGCAGGTCCTTTCTGCCTATCGTATTCCTTAAAAACTTCACCACCACCACTTTTAACAACACAAACGAAGCTTTTGGTGTTTTTGGGAATATTTTCATTGGTGTTTCGAGGCAGCCTTCACTAAATCCTTAAAAAATGTAACCTATCGACAAAAAAAAATAACACAATCGCCCTTTTCGCCTCATTCAAAACAAAACTTGATGATTGTTCATTGGTGTCATTACAGGTGGTCAATTATACCGTATGTTCCAGCTAGTTTGGTCAAATTAATACTTCAAATTGATGATGCGACTCAAGGAAGATAAAACAACAAGTGGTCTACTTCATTTCGATAGGGTTGTGTCGAATGAGTAATATAACTATATAAAGGGTGTTTCCTAAGTACGTGTAGAAAATGTACGTCAAAGTAAGAAGAAAAGTTCACATAAACATATATAATAATAATAATTTGTCTTTATTCATATTGTCAACTATTTAGGAATACATTGAATTAGGGTGAATTAATTTAACAATATGAAAGGGCAGAATTCAGTCGCCTTTATTCGGAGATAATGGTGACTGCTCTCCCATCAAACCCATAACAACATCATAACCTATGTTCATAGCATTCAAAACAGAAATATGTAAAAATATAACTCATTCTAGTGATTCTTATCAATTACATGACTTTTCTTTTTTTTAGTAACAAATATTTGTTTCAGACATAATGTAATAAATGTAATTGAAGAGAAAAGGAAAAAAAATATTCATATAGTCATTCAAGTTGACTCAGCAAATGAACTTTATGTTCATAGGAAATTAGCAGACAACATATTAACAAATAATAACCTGAAACAGCAGAATAATAAAAGTAATGACAAATTTGAATATATTTTAATTTTTAATTGGAAGCAAAAGAGTTTTAATGGAGCAAGTTATTCATTTCTGAGATCCTGAGTGTCAAAGTTCAATTCCTATTTTTGTTTTTTGTGAATCAATTTCAAAGTATCTTTCAATGAAAATATCAAATTTGATGTTGGTTTGTCTCTTTCGTAGGGGTGACGTCACCAACACGTCTTTTCAGTCATTCGAAATGTCACAACTTTTTTGTACGTAGCCGGTAGCTCTAGCAGGTTTTCTTTTATTCAATGGTCTTCTACAATCAACACCGAGACACCAAAATTTACTCAAATATCAAAATTATTTTGTAATTTATTAGCGAAATATAAACATGATAATTCAAATTCGACACTCTGTATCTCGGAAACGAAAAACTTGCGATCGTGTATCTACAAGAAATTTTCTTCTTATTTTGACGTCAGCAACATGCTCCTGAATTTTCTACACGTACCTAAGAAACACCCTGTATGATTATTTCATTGGCGCTCAGGAAGTGTGGCGGAGAAACTCCTCTTAGCGGGTCAATCAAGCCTCCATTCGCACATTTAGTATGAGTATAATATGGAGAAAATAATGGGCCATAACTCAGTACATTAAATGTTACATTTAACGTACCTATTGAATCTGGTACCTTTGACCCTAATGAAACACTCTCAAAACTTTGAAATCTTTTCCAAAGCCATCTTCAGAAAAATGTGTTTTTTTCTACATTAATATTATCCAGTACGTACCCCACAATTTCGAAAATATTCAAACCAGTTTCAAAACAAATCTGGACCATAACATTTTTATACAGGGTGAGGCAATAGTGCGTCAAAGTATGATTTCTCAAGTTGTATTGTGATATCGATTTTAAAACGAAAGTTAACTTTAATAAAAATTGTTTTAAATTGTTTTTTCCGTTAACCAGCTGTCGTCCCCTTACGAACGGTAGCCCTCAGAAGTCGTAACTTGTGCAAGCCAAGAATTAACGAGGTCTTACCTTTTTACGTGCGATTCATAGCACTTTCTCGGGCTTTCAGAAAAAAATTCTGCGGTTGCCATGGTTTGAACCATCGCCGACTGGCAGCCAAAGTGATTGAAACAATGTCGCTTCAACCACTCGGCTACAAGATCCTGTTGAACAAGAATTTATTGCCTATTGACTATTGAAGTGTGCGGTATCCTTTGCTGATCTTTTCAGATCTTTTTTACATTCTGAAAATCTTTAATATTTTTTGAGATATGCAAAAAAAACCAAAGCCTCACTTTTTTTTTCACCTAATTGTTCGTAATTTTTGCAATTTTTTCCCTTTTGGGATCTTTCCTTAAACTTTCTACATGACATTGCGAATCGAATGACGCCATGATCATGATTTTCAGTGACTATACAAAATTTAAAAAAAATAATGGTACATGTTAACTAGACTATTATAGAAATCATAATTATGTTTCAAGCAATCAAAAATTCTTCAGTCAAATGAGGTTGGTGGTAAAGTAGAACCATAACTCTAAGCAGGTCGTACATCATCAGCCACTTGAGGTATCAGCAGGCTGTCAAGAAGTCGATTCTACACAGAGTTGTACCTGCCATAGCCACTAAATTTTAGGAATAATGATATTCGGTTAAAGAGCCCACTATTATTAAAATGCCAAACTGTTTCATGAGATACTTCAATCCGGACCTGGGAATATTTTAAGGGACACACTTTTATTGCCTATGTTTATTTCTAACAATAGGTAGTAATGAGGGTCGTCGGCTAATATTGATTTGCGACCTTCTTAGAGTTAGTTCTACTATACCAATCCTTTTTTTTTTATTCTAGGATACTGAATTCATATCCCCTTATTTCCAAAACCAGCACCGCAATGCGCCGGCATGAATGAATAAGGGCCGAAGAAGATGGAATTAGAACCGGTCCAGCGAACATAAAGGTTGAAACTTCCTCGGCAATTCAGCGGACACCAATCGAATCCATTGTCACCTAATATCGAATAAACACCAAAAAAATTACTGTCCGGCCCCCGTTATCTCATCAATCGAGGTCCTTTCTAATTTCGTGACTATGCCGGCACCGCATCCAGAGCGGAGAAAAGGTCTTTTGGATTCACGCGAAGGTCTTTCGGACACGCTCCCACTCTGATATAGAGAATTAAAAAGGGATGACAGGGCGCGTTCGCGGTACTCCCTCAGGAAGATGGGCATGGGCGTGCACTTATAGATTTAGTTGGGGTGCGGGACCATCCTTGTAACCTTCAAAACAATTGACAGATTTATTTCAAATTTTTATCTATTATGGTATAACACACGTCGAGTTGGAGTTTCACCAATACAGAGGTAATGTCACGTTGGAAATGATTCAAATGCTAAATCGCACGAACTAGACGCGTTCCAACGAAAATCCCCAAGCTATTGTGCAAATGTTTGCTGAAGAACTGCTGCCGAATAGGGAACCTCTAGAAGCTATTAGCACCGTAGAGATATTTATTAAATATTCTTTTGTTGTACCTCAGATATTACCCTGGATTTGTTATAGTCCTGGGACTGTTACTATATGATCAAATAATGATTTTACCAATTATTCGGTTCCACGAGATCCGTTGCACAGCATTGAAAAATTTACATGAAAATTTGTAGGAATATTTCTTTTTTGGTATGTATATTTTTCGAAAAAAATACCCTTATATTGTACTAACAATTGTTCTGGCGTTTTTTTGTATTTCGAAGGTCTAACAGTGATCATTTTGATTGTTGAAATAACCAGATGGTGAATGTTGTTGAGGTTCCAACTTTAAGGGTCTTCATCCCTGAAAAAAGGGAGTCAGAAACGATTTTTTTTTGAGTGGTGAAGGGTTGTATGAATGTATAAAACTAAAAATTATAAAAACATATTTTTTGAGTTTTTAATGAATGACAAGCATATTTTCCCCCATTTTTGGGCATTTTCGTTCAGTTCCACCATCAAAACGAACGAATATTTTGGTGTTGTTTCTTTTCAGTATCGAAGTCTATCATTCGCCCAGTTAAACGACTTTCTCATTTTTCTCCTAGATGTTAATTTTTTTTTGGGAATAATTTTACAAAAATGTGTTGTTTTCGCGAAATGGGTTTCATTGCTTTATTTCATTTGAAATGAGAAATATCCAGCTTTATCAAAGTCAACCAATGAAGGTTTGGTTCGGCCGTCGGCCAGTGAATATTAATTATTACTTACAATTCTGGATGCAGAAATGGAACTGAATTTCTTTTAAATGACACGCTCCTCTGGTCTCTCCTCCCACACGACTGATGAGGAAAAGAGAGAGTATCATATAGCCAGTATGACATCTGGCATTAATAGCTTTTTTCAACAACATGTGTTCATCACTTGGGGGACAATACTCCATAACATTTTTATGTTAGGAAAAACCAGAATGTTGGATGAGTTTCGTGATTTCTGATAGGATTCCATTCAAAATTGATATATAGAAGCTTTTGGGTTTGGGATGTCATAATTTTTTTTGATAATTAAACGTAACGGCTCCAAAACAGCAGAAGAAATTTCTGATTCTTGATCTGATTCTATTTTGAATTGGTATAGGTATAGGGATTTTTGTAGTCGGATATCATGATTAATTTGTCAATGTTTGATAATTCGAAATGACAGCTACAAAACTGTGGACGAGTAATTACTGCCCGATTCCGTTCAAAATTAGAATGTAGGGTTCTTCGGATCGGTGACTTTGACTTTTTTTGTCAAAATCAAAAAATTTAAGATGGCGGCCCCGAGATTTAAGGTCAGGTCAGGTAAAAACTCAGGTCAGGTATTGGAGATTTTTTTTCAAAACTACATGTTTCAGTATGACATATTTTACGAATGATCTTAAGAAAATATTCGTTTTCAGTGCATTTGAATAAAATCTTGTCTTTAAAACATTTTTTTTTTATTTATATTTATCAGGAAATACACTCTCCACTTCGTCAGGGCTATTTAGCGAGAATTTCTGAGTTAGTGGCATATTTTTACGCATATTAATAAATAACTTGTTCTTGTGAGTCTCATATCGGCAACTCCTTTCTACATTGGTTTCCGATACAACGGTTTATTTGGGCGGCGCGGCGTTTTTGATGTTCCTTTGAAGTTGAAAAGCTACAGCGGACTTTTCTTGAATGTTCCAATGGGGCAGCGCGGCAAGGTAAACAAACGAAACTTTTACTTGATACGAGGTGATTGTTACGGCTTTGTTCGTTTCTTTGGTGGCATTTAAATCGAGAATCGTAATCATTCGAATTTATTCACTCCATTTTTTTTATTTTCATTAATGATTCTATGTTGAAGAAGAATCACAATTATTTTTATCAAATTCAAGGACAACTCAATATAACCAGATGAAAATATTGAAAATCAGTTATGTATACGAGAAATGATTTCAATGATGGTAAAAAGAATACATAGAAACGTTTGTGTATGGGAATCAATAATGCTTCCAAAGCTGATAACATTAATTTACGTACATTGCATTCTACCTGAAATTTTGAACGGGCATCTACCTAGAGGAATGAGAATTAGGGATATATTTTGTTCAACGGATCCATTACATACCTACATATATCATACAGGTCAACTTAGTATGATATTTCAGACGTCACTATCTATTTCTTTTTGCAGTATACTTCTTCTTAAACATTTCCGAGATAGTTCAAACAGATTTTGCTAAAATATTTTTTCAATTCTTGATACATTGTGTGACTGGATTCCAGCATATTCATTCATTTGAAATTTTCATGGAAACTTTCAGATTACCACG
Source organism: Chrysolina oricalcia (assembly GCA_944452925.2). Taxonomy (NCBI): domain Eukaryota; kingdom Metazoa; phylum Arthropoda; class Insecta; order Coleoptera; family Chrysomelidae; genus Chrysolina; species Chrysolina oricalcia. Next base: position 2,017,564 of record OX101810.2, read on the forward strand.
AAAACAAACAGGTTTTAATTTAGATTTGTAATTTGGAAGAACGAGCACCGAATTATCTAATTCGGACCTGTATCTTACAAAAATCGCCAATTGAGAAGTGAAGTGAAGTGTATTCATTCCATCCGGAGAACACGCACTGCCATCTGGCGATATACGTTTCTTATTCAGGAGGCTAAAGGCCGTTGAGGAAAAAAATATCTAAACACGAAAACACTCAAAATTGTCAAATGGGGATGAAGTTTAAGGGTTGAAAATGTGTTTTTACGATTTGCGACGAAACTTAACCTCCTAGCTAAATATGTCCAATAAAAAGTTGTAGATAATAAAAAAATCGAAAACTTCGTTATTCAACACTTTTTGACATATCCTCAAATTAACCGTCAAAATGGCAAAATAAAAACAATTTTTCAGTATTTTTTTTCTCGCGTATAAATGATTTAGTTCAGATGAAAATGTGTTCATCTGTCTTTTTTGTGTCAAATAAGCAAGATTTTTTTTGCAAATGAGGAGACTACTAGTTTTAGAGTTATTTACATTTTTCTTGATAGAAACAACGTTGTTCATTTTGGCGAGATCCATCAGATACATTTATCTATGACTGGACAAACCTACTTTCCATTCAATTTTACATTCAAAATGTACTCTCAGTATTATTTGTCAGCACATAGATAGATCTCACCAAATTAAATAACTTTTATTTTTTCAAGATGCATCCTCAAATTAACCGTCAAAATGGCAAAAAAACAAAATTTCAGTATTTTTTTCTCGCGTATAAATGATTTAGTTCAGATGAAAATGTGTACATATAGTCCAAGATCCCAGGGCCGTCAGACAATACTTATTTTTAAACGAACGAAATGTGTACGATTGAGTAGTGTTAGTATGTACTATCTTCGCATGCCTACCTGCTAGCTTGTCCAGATGACCATTCTTCAGATATAAAGGGAATCAACGTACGTAAAAACATTACTCACTTAGTTGAATTGCCAGTCTACAGAATTGTTTCTATAACCCATGGTGGATCAGTGGACAGAGTATCTAGCTACCACCCCGGAGCTCCGAGTTCAAATCTCGTTGCAACAATTTTTTTTTTTTTTTTAACCCAGCAGACACATCACACTAGGGTTAGCCATCTCGGTTGGAAACGGCTTCGACTCTGGGAGGATTTTTGTTCAGAAAGAAATTTAAAAGAAAACAGAATTTTGTTAAATAAAACATTTTGTTAAGATTTCTTCCTTATAAGTAAAATCCCAGGTCCTTGATACATAACTAATTTTTGAAAAGATGAAGACTTAGGTTCTGAGTGGTGTCTCATGTACTTTTAATACCTGCGTGCTTGTGGAGTTCGCTCTATGACACCTAACTTGAATTTGTATGGCTGATTTTTATATATATTTTGTAGAATATCACTCTTGAGTAATTTCAAAAGTGTCAGACGCTTTCCATAGACCAGAACTTTTGTCAAACGCTTTAAAGCTCCACAAATTACTTCAGAGTGATATTCAACAAAATATACATCAAAGTCAGCCACACAAATTTAAGTTAAGTAACTCTTATTTTTAGTTACTTTTCTCACCTGGTACATGCTCCACAAGCACGCAGGTATTAAAAGTATATGAGACACCACTCAGAACCTAAGTCTTCATCTTTTCAAAATAAGTTATGTCTGAAGGCCCTGGGATTTTACTCATAAAGAAATCTTAACAAAATCTTTTATTTACCAAAATTCTTTTTGAACAAAAATCCTCCCAGAGTCGAAGCCGTTTCCAACTGAGATGGCTAACCCTAGTGTGATGCGTCTGCTGGGTTAAAGAAAAAAAACTGTTGGAGACGAGATTTGAACTCGGAGCTCCGGGGTGGTAGCTAGATACTCTGTCCACTGACCCAGCATGGGTTACAGAAATAATTCTGTAGACTGGCAATTTAACTGAGTGAGTAGTGTTTTTACGTACCTTGATTCACTAATATCTGAAGAAAGGTCACCTGGACAAGCTAGCAGGTAGGCATGCGAACATAGTACATACCAACACTACTCAATCGTTCACATTTCGTTCGTTTAAAAATAAGTAACGTCTGACGGCCCTGGGATCTTGCTCTAATATATGTCCTGTGAATAATGAAGAGCAACGGCCCCAAAACTATGCCTAGAGGTACGCCACAATTAACTATTTAGTCAGAGCTCACATGAAGATAGGAGTGAAATAATTTCAAAGCAATTCCTCTTATTACTGAAAATAAAGTTATACATCTTCATGAACATGTCTCTAGCACATGGAATGGATACCCTATTAGGCTAGCCCTGAAGGGCATATGTCGTCGCCCCCTCCGAACGCCAATGGCGAGACGAAGGTTCCATCGTCACCGTGCAGCTCCGGGCTGGTCTTACGGAAAGCCCCTCCGAATCGAAATTAGATGGGAATCTGTATTTGTCATCGGGAGCCTCGGGGAGAATCGGTTGTTAATTTTTTATGAGAGGCAAGTGGTATGTGGCTTCTGCATGTATGGAAGATGAGAGATTTAATCAACTGATAGAACTGATGGCATTGTGACGACAAGGGTTGGGGACTTGTGTTCGTTTGCCGACGGTGATCCAGTACCGGCTCCTGGAATTGTGTCCGTTAGTGGCAATGAACCGTGTCGACTCACCATAAAAGTAATGTGAAAGCTCCCAAATGACTTTACTGGAATGAATGAATTATTATTATCAAGCTAATATTGTTTCTATATGAAGGAAGTAGTCAATTCTCAAAGTTGATTGTCGGTGGCCAGAAGTCAAGTAACAAACAGCACCAATTTACAGGGTGTTTATTAGGTACTTGTAAAAACAACTTGCAAATTTTTCGTTTTGGAGATACAGGGTGTTGAAGTTGAAATTTCATTTCAATTATTTTGAATAACTTTTGTATGTAATAAATTTTCTCACAAAATTTGGTGAACGGAGTTTTATGAGGTGAGATATCAAAATTTGGTATTTCTTTTCATGTAGCACTTATGTAGCACTAACTTTCTTGATAGCAAATTTGTGGGAAATTTTATATTTAGTTCTTATTCCTTCACCTTTTCTAGGCAAAAAATGTTATCCAGCTCAACAACGCTGAGGGCAACAATATTTTTTACGATAATGTACCGAGAAATACTTCATTTTTAAGATACAAGATGTTGGAAAATCGATATTTAAAAAAAAAACAATACTCCGTATTTTGAGAACGAAATAATTTTCTTTCTTTTTTCTTTTATAGAAAAAACGTTATTTAGTTTGGCCAGATCAATCAGATGCATTTATCTATGCCTAGACAAACCTAGTTTCCATTCAATTTTACATTTAAAATGTACTCTCAGTAACATTTGTCGTTAGATAGATTATAATATCTAATCAATCTCACCAATATAAATAACTTTTATTTCATCAAGATGTATCCAAAAATTATTCGTTCCCAAAATACTGGGTATTAAATTTTAAAAAAAAATCGATTTTCAACATTTCGTATCTTGAGAATGAATTTCTTGATACATCTTAGTAAAAAAATTGTTTATTTTAGCGAAATCTATAACAAATTCAGTCTTTTTAAAGTTTCACATCATGATTGGTCATGTTGACTACATGGATTTGTCAAACTGACCGTAAATTTTCTGAAAGAATCCATGAACATAACAGAGTAATTGATACGTATCTTCACTAAGATATTTTTGATGAAAGTAATATTTCTAGTTCTTTTCCAAATCACATCGTTAAGTGCACATCAATTTGACACTGATTCAGATCTTGATATTTCACACATCTGTAGTTGAGGTTCTAAATCGAATATTTTCAGGACTTTTGATTTCATTAGAATTAACAAGGACCATAATATAGAATCTTTGAAGGAACAAATTCAATTTTATTGTATCTCCTTCTCCAATGCCCTACTCTTCCAACAATAATCCAGTATTAGATTTTTCAATTAGAATTATCTCCTGAATCACAGTTTTCTGCCCAACCATTGCGTTTCTTCCCCTTGAACCTCATTTGCCTGCTGTTCGGTACATTCAAGATTTAGGGAAATCATCATTAGTCACCATAAAAGAATCAGAAACGAAGGTAGACAGAATGTATGGTTGTAGATGGAAAAACCAATTCCATGCTTTCTTAGACTCTACAGGAAATATCGTTTGTTACGACCAACACAGACTGAACAGAAAAGATTTTTTTTTTGTATTTTTTAATAATATGAAGTGGTCTACTCAAGTGGTTGGAAAAAATACTTTTGATAAAATATCTCGAAATATTGCAGTTTTTTGGGGATACCCAAAGCTAGTAAACACACAGGATACTGTTTTCGGCATACTTCCGCTACTTTTTTAGCTGAAGCAAATCAAAACCTAACCAATAATAAGTTATACGCTGGCTTTCAATCTAGAGCAGTATGGAACTGCAGAGGCCACTTAAACCGACTAGCGCAAAGCAACAACGTTACCCTAGTCTGGATACCAGGTCACATAGGCCTAGAAGGAAACGAAATAGCGGACGCCCTAGCAAAAGGAGGGGCCGAAACAGCGTTCATTGGACCAGAACCAGTAATCAGTTTAGCATATAGCACTACCAAGAATGTCATAACTTGAGTATTGGCGTTGTCTATCGGGCCTAAACAGGACTATGACAAACTACTAGAACTCAGTAGAGCGCATCTCAGAGTTATAGTAGGTTTGCTTACTAGCCACTGCAATCTCAAACATCACATGCATAAAATCGGACTTGCACAAGATGCAGAGTGCCGGCTATGCATGAAGGATGATAAAACGGCTGATCACATTCTGTGTACTTGCCCTGCAGCGACAAGAAAACAGATTCTCAATATTTGGCGATACGACAATAAGGCCAGAAAACCTGGTAAATTGTTCTCCCAATACATTCATCAATTTCGTCAAGAGAATGGATATACTGGGAGAAATATAACCATAGGGTTAGCTACAATAGGCCATTGGCCGCAGTGGAGGGCCTGATAGGGACCCCCTCACGTTCAAACCTAAACCTACAGTGAAAAACAAATTTGCAAGAAAAAATATAGCTTACAAAATTGTGACAAGGGACTGTGGTGCACCCTCAAAATCAAAAATAAACGCTTAGGAACTCATCGATTCAATTGAGATAAAATGTGCAGAATAAAATTTCCCGAGTGTAGAAAGCATACACTCTGTTGTAATCATAGATAGATAGATATCGTTTATTTAACTGCGTTATGTGAATACATACATTTATAGCAGGACACTATACAAAGTTCATATAATAATTTGTTTATAAATAAAAGTAAAGCTTGTATAGGATATAAAGAAGATAAAAAACATTGAGCAGGCATTAACACATTGTAAAAATATCAACAAAAAATATGGAATGTTGATGAGACAACATTCAAAGTTAGGTTACAAATCAAAATCAGTTGCAGCAGGTGGATTAGTCATATATTCAGCCTCATTGTAATAAGATTCAATTAAAAGTACTTGTTTCATCAGCTGTTTGAAATTTGGAACTGTGCAGTTCTTTACCTTATACAGTTTTATATTCATAGAATTCGATGCAGATTCTTGCAGTCTATTTGTTGATGATCTTATGCGTTTTGAGTTGCGAGTACTGTAGTCACGAAACTGTGCGTCAAATTTGTTTTTTTTGTCGTGAATTTCTAGAAGCGTTTGGTATATATGAAGTAGGAAGGGGTATCAATAACTATTTTTTTAATATAGGCCGGCTTGTGTTTCTTGTCCCCACAAGATAAAACCGTATCTGAGATGGGAGATGAAGAAAGCGTTATATGCTGTCAGAAGAATATAGGACTTACTATGGGTTTTAATTGTCTAAGCAGAAATGTGTATTTTGAAAGCCTGGAGCATAGGTCGTCAATGTGGTTGTGCCAGTTGAGGTTATCATCTATGGTGATCCCAAGTAGATTTACCTTATCTCCTTTGTTATTCTATCATTGGACGAAAAGATTAAACTTTGAGTTTTGTGTTAAGCTTCAGAAGCTTTCCAGTGAACCACTTTTCCGCTTGATTTTCTAAATGTTTTATTGTTGTGGTTAAATTTTGACAGTCTTTGTCGGAGATGATTGTATCATCTGCTTAGGAGACACATTTATCAGGTAACATGTGATAGAAGAAGTCGTTAATATATATATATATATATATATATATATATATATAATAAAAAGGAGAGGCCCCAGGACAGAGCCCTGTGGCACTCCTGTTTTCACCTTCAAATCCAGATGCTTCGCTGTTATTGAGAATTACAAATTGTTTTCGATTGGTAAGATAAGACTGGAAGAAGGGTATCATGAGAGACGCAGTCAAAGGACTGGCTCACATCACGGAGAGTAACTGCGGTCAGCTGTCAATTCTCGAAGCCTGCAACAATCATTTCAATGGAGAGTGTAGGTAGTAAAACCACCTCATGAACTTGTACGAGATGCTTATAAAATTGGCAAACCGCCCTTATTCCTCCATTGTCACAAACCCTTTATACGGACCATGTGAACATTTCATTGTCAGACCTGCTGGATGTAATTACTCCTCCTTTCGCCATTACCCTTTTCTGTAAACATTCCCGGGTATCTGGGATTTATTATGTTTAATTCCTGGCGAATTACCTGACGTGGGGTCATAAAGAAATGTATGGCGGTAAAACTGGAAAACAGCACTGTGACGGATAAAAGGGAATGGAAGAATGTAAGTATTCAGTCATTTCACGAGTGCCATTCGTCACATCCGCGGTTTAGAATTATGTGAATCCCCTGCAGGATGAGCTAAGAGAAGGTTCTAGGGATTGTGAATCACAATAAATAAATTCATGGTTATTGCGACTCAGGTTAGACAACGATACTTCTGTGGCAAACTTTATTGTCATCGAAATCAATTGCTTTAGTCTCCTGATATTTTCTCATCTTCTAATAGAGTCTTCAGATCGCTCTCTGTTGTCTCTTTTATTCAGATCGTAGGTTTTCTTTCTATTGATTGATTCATTTACCATTTGGTCCATTAGCATAACAAAATACTTTTTACTCTTTTTCCTAAAATATGCAGGTGGTAAACGAACAAGGAAACTCACTAAAGGATTTGTTAATCCTTGTGCGTGTGATACTCGTTTGTCTCATCTCCACGCATTGAAGACAATACAATAAAATAGTAAAATGACATTCACATTTTTACATACATAAAATTGATAAAATAGGTGATCACGCTTGGCAGTAAAAACAGGAAAAAGTAACAATAAAAACCGTGCAAATAATTGTAGATCTAATCGAATGTCTAGAACTTTTGTAGAAAATTATAATACCTACGAAATGTTTTTTATACGATCAGATCGGTGCATTTTTCACTAGGAAAATCGGACAAAACCTCTAAAACGAGACCATGTTTCAAAAATTCATAATTTTTATAAATCTGAAGCTGGACAAACAATATTGCGAAAACTGATAGATAATAACATGTGGTTTCTGTCGGATGTGTAGTTTTTGCCCAATCGCGTCATAAACAATTTAAGGGAACATCTTTCTAAATGCGCTGATTTAAGAGAAATCATCTTATTCAAATTCTGTAAACGGCATTTGGAAATAGCGATCACTATCTACAATTTGTACATTTTGGATTTTCACCTGATAGGTGCACCCGAAGTCACCCGAACTTAACTCGAGTTAACTTCAGTGCGACTTCGGGTGACTTCGGACGCACTTTGAAGCGTTTTGATCAACTTTCACTGACATATTCAACATATTTTCCACCTCTCAGGTGAAAATCCAAAATATAGGAATTGTAGATCGATCTCTACTTCCAGATGCCGTTTACAGAATTTGAATACGACGATTACCCTTAGTCGGCCCGTTTTTTAAGATTTGCCCTTAAATTGTTATAACGCGAATGTGCAACAACTACGCATCGGACAGAAAATATCTTGCGCGCAGTTGAACCACATATTATTATCTATCAGTTTCCTCAATTTTGTTTGTTCAGCTTAAGATTCATAAAAATTATAAATTTTTGAAAAATAGGCCATTTGCGGCTTTCATTTTGTGGAGAAAAATCCTCTTTAGCTTGGTCTATAGGATATAAGTGAAATTTATGAAATATATGTACAGTGTGACCCACTTAAGACCGGAGCACCTTTATAAAATCTACATATAGTACAAATACTAGGACACCGAATTTCATGAATAACTCTCCATTTCCAGGGCCAACTTTTCAAGGTAAAAAATCTAGAAAAATTACTAGCGATTTTTTCAGAAAAATTCTAACCACCCACTGGATTCGCGACATTTTCAAATTGTTTTTATGTAAATAACGTTGAAATGCGCCAATCAGTAAAAAAGTTATGATGGAATGAAATTTGAAAAATATCCCGTTTAATCAACCCATCAATTCTATTTCAAAACTTTTGTCACAACAATGACTACACCACCGGATTCAGGGAGTCTCAAAATATCACTGAATGTAATTTCATCGAAATCTGTTCATAAACAAAAAAAAATGAGATAATATTGACATTGAAAGTGACAAATTACAGTCAGTAATATTTCGAGACTCTCTGAATCCGGTGGTGTAGACAAAGTTGTGATACAAATTTTTAAATTGTATTGGTGGGTTGATTTAACGGCATATTTTTCAAATTCCATTCCCTTTTAACTTTTCTATTGATTGGCGCATCTCAACGTAATTCACTTATAAACCATTTCAAAATGTCGCCATTCCATTAGTGTAGTTGGAATTTTTCTGAAAAAAAGTCTTAAGTGGGTCACACTGTATATAAAACAATGTAGATAAAGTTATGTGAAGATTATGCAGCGTAATACAAAAAGGTGGCCTAAACATACTATATATTTTAAAAGATATAGCAATTTGAGGGTTAAGGGTCGGTTTGATTAGTCAATCAATAATAATGAGTGCATGCATATAATATAGGTATATTTAGTTCATATTCAATTAGTTCTTGTATTCATCCAGGTACTATCGAGAATGTTTGATAATGTTCCATTTGAATTTTTGTCTTCTGTACTCCAGATAATTAACCGAACATGCCAATGTATTTTAGTTAATATCGATGCTCTATAATTTTCTTACCCACCTATCCTTGTCCACAGTTTCAAAGGCCAATAATATTTTTATGTGAATTGACTCTGAAATCATCAGAACATACTGCCTCACCACCACGAAAATCTGACTGCACTCACTACTTATGACATTTTGATCCAGAAAATTTAAAATTTGCTTTCTAATATTTTTTCTATAAAAAGTTGCACATTGATTGATCTTAGGTTATTAGCATTTATGGAGTTTTTAATTTTAGAAATTGGTTCAGTTGTGGATACTTTGATATTAATATAGGAAAAAAGGAAAAGTTAATCAGATTCAACAGTGGCTGTGCAATAATGAATGTTCACGTCATCTGGGCAACCTTTATTAGGAAAGGAGAAAATTATTGTGTTGAGTTTTTCATAGTCGATTAACTTGAAGTTGTCTAAGACATGTTCACGTTACCTACGCCAAATTGGATATTCGGGACCTGTTTTGTCTATTTAACTATTGAGTGATTTTATACCAATTCCATAGTAATTGTTTAGTAAGTTGAGCATTGCATATATATCTTTTATAACTTCATCAGCATCTATTTTATGTTCCCTTAAGTTGTTACTAATTTGGTAGACAAAGTTTTAAATATTTCCACATTTCATTAGGATTACCCTTATTTTCCAAAATCTTGTTTTCAAAATATTTTCACTTTACCTCTCGCATGACTTTCACTGCTCTGTTAAGGTTTTGTTTATAACTTTCACAGCTCTCTAGAGTTTTTTCTGTGATATACTTTTTGCAACTGATGTCACTATTTCGTGTAGATTCTTGAACAAGATTAGTCAGTCCACTATTGTTTTTTTTTGGAGAAAAATTGATTTGTTTCATTGGAGCAACTTCATTTCATGGATATTATTTATAACTGAATAGATATTATTTACTTTTCATCATTATCATATACAGTGTGTTCACTTCTCATGGAAACACCCTCGTTCCTTCCGTAATTTTTGACGTAGAATCATGAAATTTTCAGAATCTTTATATACACCAAAAATGAACTCACTGCATAAAAGGGTACGTAATATACACTGCACGCCAGCGGCGATGGAGCCACCCAATTTTCCGGAGTTATATTAGGAGGCAAAATTCGCCCAAAATTCCTTCGGATTCGTGTTCAGGATCTCCATGTTAATACTTATACTGTCTCCTGAATAATTTTTGTTCCTAAAAATTTTAATTCTAATTCCTAATAAAAATGGGAGGTTCCATTGCTGCTTGCGTGCAGTTTATATCACGTAGGATGACATCTTTCGTGCAGTGAGTTCATTCCCAATGCATCTATCCATCCTAGAAATTTCATGGTTCTACGTCGAAAATTACGGGAGATACGGGGGCGTTTCCGTGAGAAGTGAAACAATTTAGAATTTTTCAGGACTGAATATTTTTCTTGAGACAGATGTATTAATGGTAATTTGGTGATCCTGAACAGTGACTCAAACACATGCAAAGAATTTATTTTCTTTGTTTCTAGACAATGGAAGTCCAGAAGAGTTCTACATCAACTTTATGATATTCATTCCTTTTATTTGTTTATTGAATTTTGAATTTCTTGTATTTCTCTACATAGTTCATTTTTCTGAATATATGCCTCTGGTTGGATGGAAGAGCAAGCTCGAACCTAGTCTATGACTAGGTGAGAGACTGAATCCTACCATTTGATAGTATTCATAGTTGTCCTGTTAAATATCTGTCTATTTACCTACTCCATATATGTTTTACTATCAATAAAATCAATTATTATTATCATCATCAATCATATATATTCTCATCTACCTGAAAAAGTTGAAATATCTGATCGACAGGAAGGAATTGCAATGAAAATATAACAGAAAAATAAACAATATTCATTGAAAATGGGACACTCATTATTCATAGCATCCCCGTCTCGAGACAGATTTCCACAAAGCGCCTCGTGAAATATCACGAGCTTATAGAGTTCAAACGCACATAGACAAAACATCGAGCAGAAACGACCAATAAACCTATTCGAGAAACCAGAACGGAACTATCAGTGATACCGGAATAACCGGCGGCGAAATAATGGACGGTGCATTACCGTCGCTTGGACCGCTCAGGGCGTACAATGGCTCGTCGGGAACACGCGACCACATCTCCACGCTCCCGTTCACCGAAGGACAAATGAACAACCGATACTATAGGCCGGTCTGTATAAAAAAGCAGGTTCACTGAGGGTCGATTTCAATCATATTTAAGTGAAAATAGGCACAACGGTTTTAACTCATTTATTTTTATACATAAAATATAACTTCTAACTCATATCACAATTCATTTCATAAATTATTCTGCACCGTTTTACTTCAAATCAGACTGTCTTGATTGAACTTTAACTGTATCTGCCCTCTATTGATGTTGAATAGTTTTGACAACCATTACGCAGCCTTGGCTGGTTGGTTAGGGCCAGTTTCACAGGTTCCAGTTAGAGTTCATATCAATTAAGTAATGGTTAGATTCTGAACCTGTCAACGCCATTGAAAGATTGTCATTCACCGTCTAAACTTTCAGTTAGTTATCTGAAAGTTAACTAGGACCTGTGAAACTGGCCCTTAGAGACTGACGAGCAAAATACCGGATTTACATTTGAGATTTCCCTTAACACTGAGACCAGCTGGGGTCTATTGTATTATTCTGTCGTCAGTGGTTCCTAGTTGAACAGGCCTATGTTTATCGCCAGGTTTAGTAGTCTATTTACTAGGTGTTTTGGATTCATGCCTGTTTCTAGGTTGGTCTGTCCGAATATTCGGTTGCGCTTGTTGAGTAGCGCGTCGCATTCGAAGAGATGTGAGAGGCTGTTTCCTCCTCGTCAACACAGAGTCTACAGTGCACGGTTTATCTATTTATTCCCATGGTGTGTAAGTGTTTTCTAAGGACGCAATGTCCGGTTAGGAAGTCGGTGAACGTGAGTATCTTAGATCTGTTGAGGTTAAGGGTGTGAGCCGTCAGTGTTTGGCTCAGGTGCCATCTATCGCTATGTTGTGTTGATGCCCTTCGATTTGGTCCCAATATGTTTGGTGTTTTGATTTCTTCCTTTCATTAATTAGGTTTCGGCATCGGGTTTTGCCAATTCCAAACGCTGGTTCTGGGCCTGTGAATGGTGATTCAGATGCTTTCTTTGCAAGTTGGTCTGCTTTTTCATTGCCTTCGATTCCCCTATGTCCAGGCACCCACACAAGTGTAACCTTGTTGTGTTTTGACAGTTCATTGAGTCTCTGAAGGCATTACCAGAATTGATTTGACTTTATGTGTATTGAATTCAGAGCTTTTATAGCACCCTGGCTGTCAGATAGAATGTAGATGTGTTTTCTTTCACACCCACGGTCTAGATTCATCTGTATGCATGTCCGTATGGCATGTGTCTCTGCTTGGAATACTGTGGTGTTGTTGCCCAGAGGGACCATTACGTTCCTTTTTGGCCTCACCCCATATATTCCTGCTCCTGTTCCTACATCTATTTTTGAACCATCTGTGTACCAGATAATGTTTCCAGATGATGGTGATTCTACTCCTGAGTCCCATTTATTCTACTTGCGCTGCGTTTTGAATGGTTTTTCATACTATTATTGTGGAAGCATGTAGTCTGATATCATTTCCAGTTCGGTAATGTTGATTCATGGATGATTTTGGTGTACCAAGTTTGTGGTGGAGTTATCCAATACCTGTATGTTTGAGTCTGTATACACTCATCCTCTCCTCCCCCATGACTGTGACGTCTAAAGGTGGGAGCTTTAGAATAATTGCCATAGCAGAAGTTGGAGTGCTATTCATAGCACTCGCGATACACAGACAAGCGAGCCTCTGAATTTTACCAAGGTTGGTTTTAGATTGTCTCTATTTCATCTTGGGCCACCACAAAAGTGAGCCATATGTAATTCTGGGTCTTATGATCGCGGTGTAAAGCCAATGCATGACTTTCGGCTTCAGTCCCCATGTTTTTCCAAAAGCTCTTCTGCACATCATGAATGATGATTTGCTTTTGTTGACTTCATGTTGTAGAATGCATGTTCCAGGTTAGTTTCTTATCTAAGAACAGTCCTAAATATTTGACATGATCAGCGACACGCAACCTTAGTTTCAAACAATTCAAAACAACATTTCGTTGAGGAAACTTTATCAGGTACCAATGACTGTGAATAGCTTTAACTTTCACCCTGTTTCCCCTTCTGAAGTCTTCAATGTTATTAATGATCTCAAAAATAGATTGCCTCTCCACGAATATAACCAAATCTGTATCCGAATATATCGTTGAACCTTTCGCATTTATTATAAACAAATCTGGATCAATAATTCCGTTACTCAAGAAAGGTCCTCAGAATTGAGTAATGTGAAAGGTGTATATTGGCAATAAATTATTGCCCTCTTTGGCAAAAAACAATATCATCGACGAAAAGTGCTACTGTATGTTTCTTAGAAACTATTTATAGTGGAGTCGAAAGAGGAAAATTTGTGGCCGCACTTTCGTTCGACATATCTAAAGCCTTCGATTCCATAGACTTTGATTTACTAGCAAATAAATTATACACAATATGTATTCGTGGAAAATTTCTAGCACGGTTACTATCCTATATGAAATATTGGAGATTATATTTGTAAGATGGGACAATACTGATATGTGTGAGATGGACATAGAAGTTCCACATGGCTCAGTTCTAGGGCCATTAATAATTTTACTTTGCGCAAATGATCTCCCACAATATTTGCCGAGAAGACAGTTTTGATTAAATTTTTTGGCAGAAAATATACATACGAACCTCTGAATATTGCAATTACCAACACGACAATATGTCCATCATTTACAACAAAATTTTTGAGATTACAGATAGATTCTGGACTTAGTTGGAAGTTTCATATTATATAAACTATGTATGCAAAAGATTAAACTGCAGTTTCTACGCATTGCTACAATTGAAAAAGGGTTTGTTTGAAAACTGTTTGAAGGATGTCTTTGTGCAATGGTCAATTGAGTTTTTTTTTTATAATGTACACGTGGATCTTATACCTCTAGATTTTTTCCTTTGGAGGTACCTGAGGTCAAAAATCTACGCCATTGAATGCCAAACAATAGAAGAGATGGAACGCACAATAATAGATACATGTGAAGAAATAGATGAACAGACTTTCATCAACGTGAGAGGAGCTATTTATACTTGGGCATTTTATTGTCAATATTCAGGGGAGGGGGGCACTTTGACCACTTGATGAAAGAATTGTTGGGCTTGAATAAACGTGGTTTTCAAATATAAATTATAATTTTTTAACAAACTAATTTGTTTCGATTTTGAATTTAAAGATGACCTAGTCTACGAGATTTTTCGGTAAGCGGTACTGTTTATCCTTAATAAACTTTCTTTTCACCTATTCTTAGTCGAATTCATTAAGAGATTCAACTACAAATTAATAACTACGTTTAGTTAGCAAAATGTTTTAGCGGAAGTGATTAAAATCCATCCTTCATGTTAAACCGGAATGTCACTTTTCAAACGTTGATATTTCGAAAACAATTGAATTTAGGAGGGAAGTGTATTAGAGAAAACTGTTGAGAATTATGAGCAGATTTCGAAAATGGAATAATATTCCTACGGAGTGTTTTATTTCAAAAAATTATTGAAGATTGCGCTCTGCCTTCATTTTAAAACTTTCCGCTGTCCTTTTTTTATAAAGAAGTAGGTTTTTATCTTCTATAAAAGCCCTCCAAATTTCGTTGCTATATACCAGGTGGTTCAAAAATAAGTAGGTGGGAACGGGCTTTGGACGGGCACTGTATAGTTCATTCTTTCGCTACCCATACAGGGTGATTCCTAAGTTGGTCCTTTTTTTTAACTGTGTTTAGAACTCGTTAAAATCCATTTTTTTATTCAAAAACATGAAAAATAAAGCAGTTACTTCATTACAAAACGTGTCCAATTCGGTCCTATCTAACTTAAGTAATGTGTTCAAAGTTGTCACTAACTTAATTTTTTATGAATCCCCACAAAAAAATCACATGGATTCAGATCTGGTGACCTTGGTGACCATGGAACTAATCCATTTTGACTGATCCACCTAGTCGCTTATTTTTAATTTTTCTGAAAAAAGTTATTTGAAAAAGCTGTTTACTTTAACGAGTACTATACACAGTTAAAAAAAGGATCAACTCAGGAATCACCCTGTACCTCTATCTATTTGTCCATTGTTGCATCATAATACCTCTAAGAACTGGCCTATTCCATTGCACGTTTGTATATTCCGGCACAACATCCCGTCTGGTATTGTTCGATGTTGCGGCGATATTTTATTCATTATTGATATTTGGGTTGATTACCGTGTGCATCGTGGATGATGTGGTGATGCTGAAAACGCTAATTCAAATCGGGACTAGAGAGGAAAATGAAGAAATCCGATAATATTATGCACTGGCTGGACTGGTAAATTTTTCAAACGGGTCTCCCTTCATGAACATTTGATTTACAGAAACGGTGCAGATAAAAATCGCTGCTACTTTTATTGAAATAAATTGGCACGATGAAACAGAATAATATAGCAGAGATGCTCGCTCGTAGTAGTCGTACTTGTTTTACCAAAGATTCATGAATCAAGCACTGAGATCTGGGAGTCTGGGTGTTCTGAACATAATCTGAACCATAATCTGAACCATAACCTGGTGTTGCGTTTGTTTGAAAGTGATTGACAATGAATTAGTGTTAGTAGAATTATTTTGGACTTCTATTGTCTAGAAACAAAGAAAATAAATTATTTGCATGTGTTTGAGTCACGGCGTTTCAACAGTTAACATCTACTATCGTTATCAAGTATATGAATGCGACAAGATATCTCGAATACTTATTATATAGCATGCAACTAATGTGCCTATAAAGGTAATAATGATCTTCGTGGGGTTTCTCTCAGGTCATCAATGTTAATTACTGTGATACAACGACCTTTTTCTGGCTTCCACACATTCCGAATCTCTATGCTCGGCTGACTGAACACGTCCTAGAGTCGGCTTATATTCCGAATAATGACGTGTTCAGTCAGCCGAGCATAGAAATTCGGAATGTGTGGAAGCCACTTATCACTCAGCTAGATCGATTGAGATTTCAATAAAAACTCTGTGTCAAGACCGGTCATCAATAATAACACTCGCCAGAAAAAGGTCGTTGTATCATATTAATTAACATTGATGACCTGAGAGAGACTCCACGAAGATCATTTTTACCTTTATAGCATGTACATTAGTTACATGCTATATAATAAGTTGAAACGTCGTGACTCAAATTCATGTAAAGAATTTGTTTTCTTTGTTTCTAGACAATGGTAGTCCAGAAGAATTCTACTAA
Organism: Chrysolina oricalcia; assembly: GCA_944452925.2. Classification (NCBI taxonomy): domain Eukaryota; kingdom Metazoa; phylum Arthropoda; class Insecta; order Coleoptera; family Chrysomelidae; genus Chrysolina; species Chrysolina oricalcia. Next base: position 2,033,982 of record OX101810.2, read on the forward strand.
ATCTGGTGTAAGTTTTAAAATAAAATAAAAACCTAGTAGTTTCTCCCAATTGGCCGTAGTTAGCCGTGGAAAATTTTAACAGGGTGTCAATTTGAACACTTCCCACCCTTAATATCTTCCTTCGTGTGAATAATATGAGGAATCCAAAAAAATTATAAAAAAATAAAATGTAAATATACATTAAAACCTTAAAATTAAGACATTGAAATATTGAAACATTGAGACATTAAAACACCAGAACACCAAAACATTAAAATATTAAAACATTAAAACAGCTAAATATTACAATAAAATCATTAAAATATTAGAATATTAAAACATTAAAATATAAAAACTAGAATGAAATAATTAAAACCTAGTCAATGCAGATGTATGGATCAATAATATAGATGTTGCTTATGGTTTCGATTCGATCAGATTGTTTATTATTTTTCTATCGTTGCTTAAGATGTGATCTTTGATTTTATTTTTTTTAAGCTGACTTTATTTTTTTAGATCTTATAGTGTCCGGGACACTGTTGAATAGTGTTTTTGTGACATATGAGTGCGATCTTTGAGAAACAGATTTTTTTTCAAAACTGGCACAACCGTGATTGAATTTCGGCGGGTATCATATTTATGAATGGGTCCTGTTGTATCATCAGACATATGGAATTCCACATTCGCACAGAAATAAAATAATTGCCTGATGTCCATGATTTCGGATTGTTTGTATAGTAATTCCGAAGAAAATCTTCGGTTTTCATCATTATCACTTTCAGAAATCTCCTTTGTATTACTTTCAATGGTTTGAGGTGTATTCGGAGAGCACTGCCCCATATCAGGATTCCATACCTTACATGACTTTCCACTAAAGAATTATATAATATCTTCATTGTTTTCAGTGGCAGATGATTACTCAAATATTTGAATTGGTATAAGATAGATTGGAGTTTTTTTAATTACGTAGCTTATATGAATGTTCCATTTAGTATGTGGGTCCAGATATACTCCAAGATATCTGATGAGTGTGTTTCCCTTAGTTTCAATTTCAAGATGTAGAAAAGGGCATCTACTAGCCGTATTACAGCTGAAAGATAGGAAGTTGTTTTTTCTGTATTAAGTGTTAACAGTCCACTATCGAACCGAATCGAAAATCATCAGCTTTGGTTTCATGTTTTAGTTCATGCCATGTTTCATTTAATATTGCCGTATCATCAGCATATCCTATGACACTTCCTTGCTTCTTCAATGAGAATATTCCATTTATATAGAGATTGAACAATAGCAGTCCCATAACTGTTCCCTGCGGTACACCATATTCGATTTTCCTCTGAACGCTCAGTGTTTCGGCCACTTTTATTAAGTGTTGGAAGTTCTCAAATTGACACCCTGTATACGGATATTGAATCAACGTAAAAGGTGCAGTACCGATAATTTTTTGGAATATTAATGAATTGCAATCCCAAAGCTGAAAATACAACGAGTCCGCAGGACGAGTTGTATTTTCTTGCATTGGGATTGCCAATAAATTGATATTCCAAAAAATTATATTTTATTAATCATACCACGAATTATATTTAGGACAACAATATATCGATTTGAATTAAAGAAAAATCGTGTCAACGTTTTAATTTGAAGTAATTCACAGAAATCAAAATCTAACAACGTGAACACTAAAGAGAAAAATTGGGGTCATATTACAGGCATAATCTTTCAAAATATCAGCCAGCTCCACAATTGTGGTATTCGCATTGACAATATAACCCCTTTTTTTTGTGCAAAAATTGTTGAATTGCCTGGTAATTGATTCTTTATTTCTGGCCGTATTCAACGGAATACTCTTTTCCACTGCTTCATCTATGATACCAATAGCCATTTGTCCCCAACGATCGCTCATATCGATTAAGAAATATAACTAGTCGAAACACAAAGATTTGACGTTTATAATTTAAATCATTACTTTCACTTGACAGCTAGTAAAACAAAAACTAAGCAGGTTTATCACCGTGAAAATACAGCGACAAGCTATATTTTCACTGTATTTCCGATTCTATTGGCTGAATTTCAATATTTGAAATAGACTGATTGGTTGTTAAGCAAGGAGACATATTGTCAAGAAAATACGAGAGTTTTGCTGTTCCAAGTGTATAATAATCACATTTCAACAACTAGACTTGCCAATGAATCTTACTTACTCAAAATGCAGCCATTATCCCAAAATCCTTACTATCGGAGTGGTTATATCATTTATAGAACACAAAAAACTACTTCCTTCTATTACAGGTTTGCTAATGTTTGCGATATTGTGTGATATACTTTCCACGATGACTTTCCTGCAACGATTACGTTAATAGAAATTAATCTACTTTCCGAATCTGCACTCCCGAAACCCACTCCTCCCCTGAGCCTATGACCTTTGCCCAGGGGAAAATTGAAATGGAATCCGTTTGCAGACGGTTATTATTATTAGTATTGACATATATCCATGTTGATTCACGATGACCGTAGGCCAGTAACGTTATTGAAGACTGCAATGGCAATGGCATATTCAACTGTGTATTCCAAATTACCAATTATTTGGGAATATAACAAACAGAATATTCAACAATGATTACTATAATTGTAATTTGATACCTAAATATTGTTTATTTCCATGAACACACTACACACTCTTCACCTTGCGCCCTGCGCAGGTCAAGGGTCGAGATTTCTGTTATTCCAAAAGGAAAAATCTGCCATGGTGGAACGATAATTCAGAAAGAATACCGGGTGGCCCAGAGCTTTTAGGCTAGCAGTTTTTTACTTAGAAAACGAATTTCTGCATCGATGGGGTCACTTGGACGCCAGATGAAATTGCTCACAACTTCACACAAACTAAGTTTGTGATAGATCTCGCTTAAATAAACTCTCAAGAATGAATTCTCAAGATACAAAATATTGAAAAACCGATATTTTCTTTTACTTTGAGAATGAATCATTTTTCGATTCATCTTGATAGAAAAAAAGTGTATTATCTATCAGATACTCAGTTTTTGTAAAGTTCTGAGCAACTTCATCCGGCGCCTAAGTGACTCTATAAGCTGCATCGATGAAGGAATTTGCAAATTTCTCAAAAACGCGTGTCCCTAGCGTTATTGAACAGATATACCTTTTTTGTTTAGAAAACTTGTAGGAATAAGATTTAAATATAAAAAAAATCCAAAGTTTACTGCCAAAACATTTAAAAAAATAAATGATGATAGCGTACGCAGCGCTCTCTCTCTAAGTGCTACATGAAAATTAATGGCAAAATTTGATTTTTCTAAAGTAACCCTGTTTACCAAATTTTGTGCAAAAACTTATTTTTTGCAATAGTTATTGAAGATTTTTTTATAGATATCGAAAAACATTCAATGGATGTAATTAAAAATAAAGAAATACAAAAATTTAATAAATGATGTGGTACTACTTGTTTAATTTTAATTTACACAAGAAGTAAGCAAAAAGTCAAGTATAAAATAAAATAAGTGGACATAAAAATATCCACTTGTTATATAATTTTGTCTGGGGTACCCAGAAGGATACAAATTTCCTAAAAGAATCTGGGTTTTCATGGTAACCAAACAAAAAATATATAGGTACTATTATAGTCTGAAGGTTATAAGATTTTTATTATTATTTAAATTATGATTTTTTTTATTTATGATTGATAGGATCATAATAATTTACCTCAGGGTTTTAATAAAATTAATTCTCTCAGGGTTTTAGTAATATCATTGTAGTATATTTACCTTTCTTTTGCTCATAAAAGACTCTTGTGCAAAGTTTATACACTACCATTTTCAAAACCTGTAGTGCATTTATCTGCTCTCAGGTGGGTCCTTCGGGAACTTGGCAGCTAGATGTTAGAATGAAAATGTTTTTATGATCAAATATTAAATTTCAAGAAAGAAAAATGTGAACGCCAGAGTAAGTTGTAAATGAAGTTTTAATAAAAAAATTGTAAATGAATTAACACATACAAAAACAATAAACTGTGGATAAGAAAATGAATTATCATTAATTCAATGATTTCCGAACACTTAGTATTCTATGAAATTTCATTCTGTACCCCTTTGAAATTGTATCTGCACGGTCAATCAGCTGTATGATGACTTCAGAGCGTAGCCTTTCGCCCCCTCGTGCAAACTATTTCAACTTTATAGAATTGTTGCGCAGATTCGTATTTCAATCTTAACCTAAAATTTTTAACCTATGATGTTTTTACAACAATGTGATCGTTCATTTGAATTAAATTTAAACACTAAATAGTTTTGGGCAATGAAAATAACGTAAAGTTCGGGAGAATTAAATTTATGAAACCACACTCGCGAGAAATCACTTCTGCGTCTTTCTACGAGAGTTGGTGAAATAGTGAAGGGTTCATGAAATTGTCCGGAATACTGCAATCAAATGGATGTTATTCAAATATAGGGGTTTTATTCGAAAAAAAATGGTTTGCAAACCGGTTTTATATGCATATAAATACCTGGGATCTACTTCGAGTTCCTTTCCTCGAAAGTTTCCATCGGTTTTCTAGAAGCTTAGGTCTGGATACCGGCTTCCTCGGCTTCTGAGTGGAATTTCTCCAGAATGGGAACAGTCAGCTCTTGGTAAGTTGGAGAGTTTATATACAAGCACTTATGGATTAATTTAACATAGGAATTATAGAAATTTTTCAATATTTTTCTTTATAAATTGTTAGTTATTTGGGGAGCACATTTTATATGTGTCTCTTTTTTTTATAGACCTTTTTTTAACCTCCTTTTGTTTTGGTTTCAATTTCTATTTTATTTAAACTTTACCAATTAATTATATATATATATATAATAACTAAATACTACTTTATGAAATCTGATTTCTATACTAAGTTAAACTCTTATTATTATTCTAAATTAAGCATACTAACACATGATTTTCCTATAATTACTCTAACATTTTCAATTTCATAGAATTTCCACTAGTGTTATGGGAATAATGGCGTACGTGACTAATTTTACGCTTGGCAATTCTTATTGTTAATTCGTGATTCATGACCCTTTTATATTAATGATTGTGCTGGTTAGATTCTCTGAATCTTTTTGTACTTCTTCCTGACATCCAAATTCCTATTCCGATTATCAATATTCTTTAAATTAATTAATAAATTTCACACCTTGTTGCCATGTATGACGTCACAATTCGCAGAGTGAAGGTTGTTTGCCTGACAGGGTTGGCCTAAGTAGAATTTCGTTTACTGATAAATGTGAATTGTTTCAATTTTTATTGACAATTTTATTTAGTGGTATAGTGAATCATAACAGTAATCTGGCTTAAAAATGGCTTTGTGAAAGTTTTCAACAGTAATACCACAATTGATTGAATTTTCGCTATAAGTTTGTCGATTTATTTCTGAACGAAACTGAATTGCTTCCACCACTCGTCCTGCGGACTCGTGGTGTTTTCTCGATACAATTCAGTTTAGTTCAGAAATAAGAGAGTTGATTTCTGACAGAATTACTATCGATAGTATTGCGACTACTCGTGGTATTACCCCCGATCATTTCACTCGCCGTATGAAATCCTCCTTTCCTGCAATATTAGGGCCTAGGGACGTATGCCTCGATAATACGCAGTTCCTTACTTTCGAGCCGGTAATACCACTTTGTCACGGCAACCACGTATCCAAACAACAACGGAGAATAAAATATCATCTTGCTACTAATATGAATGTCAGTCTGACAGACTTCATGTCAATCAGGCAGTATCTAAAGGTGCATTTAGTCAACATCATTTTAAAATTGTGCTTAAATATATGTTAAAAACGAAAGTTGAATCTGTTAAATCAAATGGCACCATTTATACAACAATATGAAGTTTATGCTAAAAACATGTCACTTTGACAATCCCAATTTTATAAGAATCTTACTTTTACGATAAAAATATTGTCCTTAATTCACGTGTACCTAAAGTTTTATGTCATAAAATGTACCTATCATTCTTTAATGTATGCCTAAATCTAAAACTCGTTTGATATTAGGTCTCATACAAAATTATTTTCAAGGTTATGTTTATGTAAGTGCTTGTGCTAAAGTTACGTTTATGTTGACTAAATGCACCTTAACTATTGAAGAATTCACGACAATGGAACTTTTTTAACTTTGCTAGATTGTGAAATTATTTGGGGTATTACCACAAGAGTGTTGTTTTCGAATACTTACTTTCATTGGCAGTTTAACGAGAGCTGTTCTGACAAAATCACAAGAGCATAGCACGAGTTAGTAATTTTTTCCGCTAGGAGTTCAAGTTTCGCCTCAAAAGACAAAAAATCGTTTTTCTACGACCATTAAGAAAAATTAACATTTCAATTGCGTCTTCGATTAAGAAACCTACCACGTTGTAACACCGATTTTCATTTCCTACGGGCTAACTGTATCGAAATATTTCATTTCCTACGACTTTCATGAACTACTAGACTGTCATTATAGGTAGGTATTAACGAATTTTATGAACATAAATAATATCCAATCAAGTTTGTTTACGTCTGTTTAATAATTTGACATTTCACATCAGTAGATAATTACAAAATTCGATTGAAAAAATTGAGTTATTAAAAATGATTAGCGATAGTGAGGATGATTTTTCAATAATTAATGAATTTATATCAGAAGCTCCTGATAATGCCTATCTTCTGACAAAGGTATGATTTTATTTTCATAAAACCAGAATTACTTCAATAAAAAGATTGATTACAATCGGATTCTATATTTTTGAATAGTTGACAGATACTTTCTATATAGCAGTTGATTTGAACAAATTATTATGATTCACATAACACATGGACTTTGGAACCCGATTTTTTGCTTCCATCCTTTTCCGAGGCAACATCCAAATTATGGCCCTCAAAAACTACCAACTCTCAACTTTTTACATTGAATGTGAAGACAACACGCGCATAAGCTTTGCAGGAGGCGCGAATACTCCAGATACCACCATTATTTCTGCCAAAGGTCGACATTTCCGTTAATCAGCGGAGGCAGTGACCAGCGCCCTCTCTATATGGGGACCCTTGGCACTGTTGAAAGGCATCGTGCACGTCACCAGAGCTGGCAACAGCAGGGTGGCGTGAAGCACACTTGCCGTCCTCTCCTTCCTTCCTATCCCCCCGCCGGGCGAAGATGGACTGAAGAAAGGGTAGCTGCTTCGGGTAGAATGATGAGATGTTAATTAATAACTTGATTCAATAAACTTTTATTTATTTATTTATTTATGGATTTATGGATTTATGGATGGTGGGAGCCAGGGTTCAATCCACGCAGCCACATTTTTTTTTCATTTTATGAAACCAATTAGTGTTTGATTTTTTCTGCATAAGGTTTTTTTATTTCCAAGTTGTCAAAATTTGAAAATTTTTAATGTTATTTGTGTACGTGTACAAAAAGAAAAAACAGATGTTTCATTCAACGGGTGAAGAAAGAAAAAATTATCTAAACCATGTAAAAATGACTGCAGGAGAGTTTATGATAAAAAGGATTATCGAAAACATTACAGATTTGTTAATGATTCAGATGGTCGTAGAAAAAGTATAGTGTACGATGAGCATGAAATGACCCATTTACCACTCGTAGGTATATGAAATTTTGTTACTCGCTACGCTCGTGGGAAATGTATGTCATTTCATGCTCATTGTACAATATACTATTTCAATCCCTAAACCCATTTTGATTGTTTTCGGGTTTAAATATTTTCTCCTTAAGTTGGAACCTCATAACATTTTCCACCTGGTCCTTGCCTGTTACTTTTTCTTTTTTACAAAAATTATAGGCACCTACCTGTCTACCATTAAATATCTCTGGTGAAGTTTGACAACAAATAACTCGCTTGATATTGCACACTGAACGCAGCTTATCCTCGAATAATGAGCGTATTCACTGGATCATTGTGAATATCAACAAAGTTTGAAGAGAGATCTAATTTCTGAGCAGAATTCTCTCTTTTGTGAAGCTTTGTCAGACCCAGAGGGCTCCTGATGGATCCCCCTGCTTGTATTCGTGAAGTCCCAAGTTCGTCCCAACATTTCGCCTGGATACGCATCCTGTATGGAAGATCAAAATGGTGAATACATACATAAACGTACCTGCGAGGCGTACGTTTTCTCTTGTTGTTCGATGATAAATTGCAATTTCTGGTGTAATACTGTTGGAAAATTAATTATTTACCTGTCAATATCCATGAACTGAGATGTGTTTGTGTTGAATCAATTCACCTAAGGTCTAATTATAACGTGTGTGCAATAGACATGTGGGAAATAAACAGAGAAACCCGATTGATGATGGATCGACAAACAAGCGGCGCTTGAACATTAATCGCCCAAAAAGTGGTAGTCAGGGCGTATCCAAGGGAAACAGGGAGGGAAACAAAACCATTTTTACGATTTAATTTGAGTTTGAAGAATTCACTCGGCAAGAGACACAAGGAAAATGTTCACTCATAATACCACTAGAGCATCAACTATTACTAGGGCAGTATGGAACTGCAGAGACACCTTAAACCGACTGGCGCAACGCAACAACGTTACCCTAGTCTGGATACCAGGTCACACAGACCTAGAAGGAAATGAAATAGCGGACGCCCTAGCAAAAGAAAAGGCCGAAACAATGTTCACTGGACCAGACTTGGTAATCGATTTAGCATATAGCACTGCCAAGAATGTCATAACAGCTTGGACAAACAATAAAAGACTAGAGTACTGGCGTTGTCTACCGGGCCTAGCCTAGCTTGTACAAGGAAAAAACAGGACTCTGACAAACTGCTAGAACTCAGTAGAGCGCATCTCAGAGTTTAGTAGGTTTGCTTATTGGCCACTGCAAACTCATCAAACATCACATGCATGAAATCGGACTTGCACAAGATGCAGAATGAAACGGCTAAGCACATTCTGTGTACATGCCCTGCAGCGGCCAGAACCAGATTTTCCTGGTAAATTGTTCTCTCGATACATTCCTGAATTTCGTTAAGTGATTGGATATACTGGGAGAAATATTAGCATAGGGTGAGCCACAATATGCCATTGGCCGCAGTGGAGGGCCCTACACGGGTCCACTCACGTTCAAACCTAACCTTACCTACTGACCTAAGACGAGGGAGAATTTTCACTTGTAATAACACTGAGTAGAGGTTGAAAATTTTTCGGAAATAATTTAACTTCGTATGGTATTCGGTAAGAAAATTCCACACCAGATTCAGCCCTATGCTGTATCACTTCCGTTACGTTTAGCGGTCAGGAAAATTGCCATTAAGTTGGGATAAAGTCTGACCGCTAAACATAACGGAAGTAATACAGCCTAGGGCTGATTGTTTTTTATATTGCTTCCCACGAGTTAGCCTGGAGGGGCAGATAAGATAAGGTATTGAATACTTTGTCGAAAAAACTGATAACTTGGACAATTCCACTGGTCGCATAGAGTATAATCACATTTTTTCGAAGACATCACAAGGCGGTTCATGAAAGTTAGCTGATGCAAGTGCAAGTGCAAGTGTCCAGTTCGTCTTTTGATGAAGATGATTCCATAAAGACCAATCGTTTGTTTTTAACTCCTAATCCGTTTTGAAATCATAAAAATTCAAATGGGTGGTACCAGAATTGTCCAAAGGAGAAGAATATTATTCAAATCGGCTGCATAGAAGATTGGTGTTGACACAAAAAAAACTGAAAATCACGAATCATTGGTCAAAAGCAACTGCAGTATACAATATGGCGGTTGATCAAAATTATAGGCCACGGTAGCAGTCATTCCAACTTAGAACAAATCGAGTTGGTCAATAATTGTAGGCTCTATTAAGGCTAATTCATTACCAGAATACATATCTTTGTGCTCTTCAGTTGGAAGATAAATCATAGGTTGTGCTAGCATAACACTGAACTGGCAGTACCAAAAGGCTAACCGTTATAAAAAATCTGATCACTTCTTAATTTCAGGCTCATTTTAGGCTCACATTTGAACCCATCGCTGATTTTTTTGGAATTCATTAAAAAAAACCTTGGTTCTGCTAGCTTTACCGTTAAGCTAGTAGAACCCAACCATAAAAAAGCAACTAAGAAAGAATCCAGTTGTGCAATAATTTTAGGCTCTATTCTATCACCAAATTATATATTTTTTTGCTATTCAGTTGGAGGAGAAATAATAGGTTCTGTTAGTTCAACACTGAGCTGGCAGTACCAAAAGGCTAACCGAATCTTTATGAAAAATATGACCACACCATAATTTTAGGCTCATTTTAGGCTCACGTTTGAACCTATCGCCGATTTTTTTGAAAGGCTTTTTATTAAAAAATCCTGGGTCTGCTGGCTTTACCGTTAATCTAGTAGAACCAAAACATAAAAAAATAACTAAGAACAAATTCAGTTGGGCAATAATTTTAGGCTCTATTCAGGCTAATTTATTACCCAATTATCTGTTTTTATGCAATTAATTTGAAGAAAAAATCATAGGTTGTATTAGCTCAACACTGAGCTGGCAGTACCAAATGGCTAACCGATTCGTTGTGAAAAATCTGACAACGTTTCAAAAAAATCGGCGAAGACTTCAAACGTGAGCCTAAAATTACGGTGTGATTAGACTTTCCATAATCATTCGTTTGGCGGTTGGATTCTGCCAGCATAACGTTAAACTGGCAGAACCCGCGATTTCTGTCACAATTGGAAATCAAAAAATGGGAATTTGGTAATAAATTAGCTTAGAATTGGCCTAAAATTATGGCCTTAAAAAAAGTGAAAATTCTAAAATGGTTCTGCTAGCTTTACGGGGGTTTTGAGTTTTCTTTTTTTAATTAATCTAATCTACTATACACTAGGTAAAATACAGTTTTTTTTTTCGAAAACAGGCAGATAATATGTCAGTTCATTGCACACCTATTCTATTCTTGAGGTCTCCAATTTTAGCTCGGGAACATGTTATTTGAGATAGGCAAAAGAAGAAAGTCCAGTGGGATAACATCTGGCGACTCAACAGGCCATTTTATCCATGTGTAACGTAATTATGATGGAAATGTATAATGTTTCATATGATTAAGGGCACTATTCACAGAAAAAAAATATGAAAACATAATTGTAAAACATAATTTGACTTATGAGTCTTAGATATATGGCAAAATGTGGATAATTGGAACCAGTCATACACTGGCTTTCAATAAACCATTAAAAACTGCTGAAAGGTACAGCTTGGCAAACATAGCTGCAATTGTGAGGATGTGCACGCCTATCCAGTGATATTCACGTGATTGTTCGCGCAGGAAGTGGGAATTTCACAATCTCAGCTATGTTTGCCAAACTGTACGCTGTGATTTTTTCTTCACACTACTTTATGTCGGTGATAACACTATCCCTTATTCCCACAACCTTGAACGTGCAGTCAAATTATTCTTATGGTGCATTTGCTATTCCATGATATCTAATTTGATTCCATCTGTTACAAGCGGTCGGTTTTGGAGATTTTTGAAATCTGTTTCCCCTAAACTTGAGGCAGTCCAGGCCATACACGCGAACAGAACAGAATTTGCTCAAAATTACCGTCCGTTTCATGAATAATTACAGAAGTTGATGAACCAACTGCTAATTATACAAAATTAGAGCTGATATTAGGATGGACTGAATCTGATTAAAAGGAAGATAAAAATGTCTCTAGCGTCTACTAAAGGTTCCATTAAAAGCGAAAAGTAATGGACTCTTTCATAACTAAATTTTATCATATAAAAGCACACATCAGCTTGTTATTAACCTTGGTCTGCGTTTATGCCAGTAAACTCAAATATAATCCAGTTCATCATGTTGGTTTTGCCCTGAAATGAATCTAGAGATTGCACCAAAGCGGGATGTGAGCATAAGGTAATAAAAGATATATTATAATTTGGCGATGACTGGAGGACATGTTGGATAAATGGGAGGAAATTACGATATCTACGATATCGACGTCAAATTACGGACTATGCTAGTTATCAAAACTGTATTTTGGTAGTTGAGGAGCTCGGAAGTTGAGGAGCTCGGAAGTTGAGGAGCTCGGAAGTTGAGATGCTCGGAAGTTGAACTGATTGACTCTCGCGCTACGCGCTCGAATTCGCGCTTCGCGCGAACTCTCTGCGAATGGGTCGGAAGTTAATTGACCTAGAAGTTTAATAGTACGACCTCAATGCGTTTTTAACTATAACTGGATACCAATATGAATACAACGAACCTAATGCCTTTAAAACTATAATTGGACACCAATAATATGAATACAGCGACCTCAATGACTTAAAAACTGTAATATGAATACAACTACTTTAATGCGTTCACAAATATAATTGGATACCAATAAAATGTATACAACTAATGTAATTTGAAACTATAATTGGACACCAATAATTTGAATACAACGACTAATGCGAAACTTGGGAAAAAATCAAAGTATATTTGTCAAGACATGACTGTCTTGACTAATTTCCCACAATAAAAACGTGTTTTCAATACATGACTGTCTTGACTTATTTCCCACAAAAAAAACGCGTTTTCAAAACTTGACTGTCTTGACTAATTTTTCACAAAAATACGTGTTTTCAATACATGACTGTCTTGACTAATTTCCCACAAAATTACGCGTTTTCAATACATGCCTGTATTGAATAATTTTCCACAAAAATACGTGTTTTCAATACATGACTGTCTTGACTAATTTCCCACAAAAATACGCGTTTGCAATACATGACTGTCTTGGGAAAATTCGAAGGAGGGATGGGGAAGTAAATATTCAAAAATAGAGGCGCTTCGCGCCCTGTAAAATTCGAAAGAGTGGGGAAGGAAGTAAATATTCAAAAATTCGAAGGAGGGGAGGGGGAAGTAAAAATTCAAAAATCCGTGCGCTTCGCGCCCGGGAAAATTCGAAGGGGGGGGGAGTATATATTCAAATATCCCAAAGTCCAAAATTTATCGTTTTTGTGAGATATTTTCCAGGCTATTGATTTTAGGAAAAAAAAATGTTCACACTTTTTGTAGACATTTATGAGGTGATCAAAAAAGGTTCACTATTAAACTTCAAAATCTGTCGCCATCTTTGAGTTTTTGGTGATTGTTTAAGAGAAAATCAAATATTTTGTTTATTTTCCAAAATCTGCAAAAATTGCATCAAAACTTTTTGTAGACATTATTGAGTTCAACAAAAATGTTGGGACACATTTTTTCGATATTTCTTTCAGTTTTTGAGTTTTTGGTGTTTTTATGAAAAAATGTGAAATTATTTCCAAGTCCCAAATTTTTCCGAATACCAATTTACCAAAATATGAAAAATTTCATAGGAACTGTGTGTAGAATATATCACGAACTATAAAGAGTAGGAAATTTCCAATAAAAATATCCCGAATCCCGGAACTCTATACTATTATTAATAATTTTAATTTATCGCTGAAAATACTGCTCCGCAAAATACAACACAGGTGCACCTCTGCAAAAGATAGTTTATCACAGAAAATAATGTTTTTATAGCATTAAATGTTAATTTAAAATTTTGAATAAAATATGGGATCATGTCGACACTTGAAATTATAAATCCCATTGGAAGAAAATGTGTAAGTGTATTATTTAAAAAGTTATACTATTATTAAGACATTTTTTTCCAGTCTCCGTTTTCATAAATAATTACGTGAAAGTTTAAATAATTGACCTATAAATTCTGTGGGTGAGTTCAAGAAGGGCCTATGTCAATTTTGTTACTTTCAAATTGTGCTGATGAACACTTGCAGAATCATTTTTAACTGATTATCATGTTATACTGCACCTACTCAATAAATCAGAATTGATTCTATTTAACCCTTTCAGTCCCAACTTTTTTTGTTCTTTCAAAAAAATTATTTTTGCATTTAGTTAACTTTAGAGGGTTACTAGGTACAACAAAAAACGATTTTTCAATTTTTAAGTTTGACAGTTAACGATTGACAGGATGTCCATCATAGCGGACATTGGGGCTATATTGAATATTAAGGTTAAAAAAATATATAGTATTCTATTTTGTTTTTATTCCAAAGTTACCATCTTACAAAGTTACAAAGAGTGGAATAAATCGAAATTGTTTTAAAAATTATTCTGAGTGGAATTTTTTAAAACAATTTCGATTCTTCACAAAGCAAAGGTGTACCTTACACTTAGTGCAAAAAACATGCGTTTTGCCTTTACATGATAATTGTTTGCACCTTGTTGCTTTCTTTTCGTCGTCATACTCGGGAAAATGATCCACCATATCTTGCTGAATTGCTCTTATTGGTCTTACTTCTATCATTTTCCGATTTTGCGTCAGAGGTGAATTATCACAGGATACTTTCGGCCGACCAGCACTCCTCTTTATTAGGGGGTTTCCCACCGAAATTAAAGATTCACCAATGTTTAATTTAAACTCCAATAAATCCATTAAGTCTTTTGGAGGAGTGTTTACATTATTTTTTCGGTATTCCAACCATCTGTTGGCACAAGCTACATCAAAAGCATCGAAAATAACCCGCAATGTCCACTTTCTGGATTTAATGAAAACCCGATAATACGATAAAAGCTGGTCCAGAAGGTCAACACCTCCCATTGATTTATTGTAAAATTTTATTGACTCTGGTCTCTTTATGTTTATAAACTTTTTTTTCCTTTTTTTCCCATCTTTCCACGATATCTTCTCTGCCTTTGCCAACAAAGTTTGAACCAACCGTCACAGGTTTGTTGTCTTGCCATTTACATAAAACAACTGTTCCCTCATTGTTGACTACTTCTTCACTGTAGCCTCGATCAAGTTTTCTAAAATCTTTATCTGATGTGAAAGGTGGTTTCTGGAACCTATCTATTCTAATAGTTCCTACGGAATATACACTTTTTTTATATAGCTCTTCAAATAGTAGGTAACTGGAAAAATAATTGTCGAAATAAACAAAACTATTTGCAGATACATCTTTTGTAAGATGAAGTACTACTGATGGTCCCAATCCAAATTTTGTCAATGTGTCTTGTGGTAATTCGGTTGTTGAACCTTGGTATACAAAGAAATCGTAAGCAATACCGCTGGCTCCACAAAGAACAAAAATTTTGATTCCCCATGGACAAGGCTTGTTTTTCACATACTGTTTTATTTCCAAACGCCCAGTAAATGGTACTATCTGTTCATCTACACATAGATTTGTTTCTTTTGGCAATTGAAGACATCGATTTCTCAGACTATCTAGGATTGGTCGAACTTTGAAAAGTTTGTCTATGCAACCTTCTGGCTTTTCAAGATTATTTACAATATGTAAATTTTTTCTCAATTGAAAAAAACTATTACGACTCATCGTGTTGCGAAAAATATGTATTTGGAATTTTTTGTTCCAGTACATTCTTAATCGTGGCAGCGATAAGCAACCCATTAGCAAATGTAGTCCAACTAGTCTTTTTATTTCTACTTGATTAGTTGACTTCATCTGAATACCATTCTGTAAGCTGTAGATATTTGTCATTTCAGACATATTTTCAAAAATACTCTCCGGAAAATATTTCAAAAAATAATCTATAGGATTTTTGTCTTCGCCTAAATCGGATGTATTTTGGTTTGCAGTAAAACCTGCGGCTCTGACACATTTTTTTCTTGATATAAATTTTCTTTTTGACCAGCGTATATTTACTTTTATTTTTTGTACTTTTCTATTCGCTGATTTTGTTTTTTGAGGTTTTTTTGTCCTATCAGAAATAGTTTCATCCTAAAATATAAATATTATCTTATAGTATTATTTATTCTATTGGTCTCAAAGTTTTAGCTCACCTCAGGAAACTCTACCAACTCAACTATTTCTCTATCAACTCCCGTACTTTCAATTATTCTGGTTTCCTCAACTGTCTCAATTTCCTCCTCATCATTGCTTCCCCAATCCGATCCATTTTCCAAAGAACTGAGGATACTATCCGTTTGCTTTTCGATCTCTTCGTCATCAAATGCAAGCGATCGTAACAATTCCTGGTCATTGGGATCATCTAAGTTAAAACCTAAAAAATACATAAATTTAGGCCCAATGTCCATTTCAGTTGACCTACTTTTCAAACAAATGATTTCTCAGTACGTAACAGAGTTAGGCAATTGTTTCAAATTCACAATAAATTTTAATGGTTTTTCTAATATGCCCTACGCCTTTTAGCAATCTGTTGCAAACTTTAATATCAAATAATTAAACTTTTACTTACAATGTTTTTTGCTCCCTGACGCCGCCATTGCACCTAACACAACAACTGATGATTGAACTCAACGGTTACCAAATTTAGACTGTTTTGTTGTCACGTATTCATTTACGAACATAGACAGAACCTACCAAACAGATGGGTAACGCAACCAGCAATACAAAACACTATTACGGGTTGCCGAAATCTAGGTCCATTGCAATGGACATAGGGACTGAAAGGGTTAACAGTAAAATACTCACATCAAGTTTAACTGTAGCCAAAAGTAAAATATATACCATAATCTAATTTTTTTTGATGACGTTGGCATTTTTTATTAGTATTTCTTCGAAAACAATAAGGTGAAATTAGGGACTACTAAAATCAATGAAATTAGATTAATCAAAAACAAATCATCAAATCATCATATATCAGACATCGGCCTTCTTAGATTCTCTAAAGTCACAATATTCAGATGACAAGAAAGGCTAATGTAGACAACAGCCAAATTCACAAATAATTGCAATGATCCGACATGACTATTAAGTCATTTAATCAACACTATAAACTTAACTGACATTGGCCATTTCTTCACATGTGGAAGAGAATAAAAAGTTATACAATTCGGCCTTTTTAGCTCCAAACACTCAAAATTTGACATTGGCCCTTCTTGAACTGAACAACAGAATTGTTGGCTTCCTGGAGCCCTTCTTATATACCTACTTAACAAGATCTCATGATAAAGTTTATAAAAGTTCATTATTTTAATTATTACAATTTTTTATGACTGAAGAAAAATTAAATATCCAAAAAATGTTGTTAAATAATTTTTTTACGAGTGTTTTAGTATTTCTGTTTTTATATCTAACAATGGCAACAATTATTACTGGTTACAATTTTTTTCCGTTATTTGTTCATAAATACGCATTAATCAAATAAAATACTCAAGAAAATTTTTCATTTCCATAATACTGTCCTGGAAAAACAACGATTTGAAAAAATATCTATTTTTCTTAAATACATCTTTTGATTGTTCATAAACTTTTTTTTAGATTTCGATTGTTTAAATAACTAGGAAATTAGTTCTTCATTAAAAATCATAATTTGTACTACTCAATAGATAAAACAATTTTTTTTACAAATAATTTTATTGTTTAGTAAATTTACAAAATTACAAAAATAGCCATATATAAATTGAAAATAATATTAAAAAGTGTAAAAAAAACAGGAAAAATGTTTTCTCTACTTTGTTATATAATATGGCTGCCTTTTTTTTTTTTTTTTTAGTTTCAGAAAAAATGAAACCGTTGACAGAATTTGTTTATAACAAATTGTTAAGTTCATCTAGGCATCTTTGGCATGCATTTTCTTTTTTATTCACTGTTCCACAAACGTATGTTTTATTGTCATTTAAAAATTTTGCCAATCCAGGACTATTGTACCAATTATCCATGTATAGGACGTGATTTTTTCCTAAATAATGCTTCATCATCGTTAGGACAATCTGTCCCGATTTCTCTATTATTTCAATGTTTTTTTCTAAGGGATCCAGATCAGTACCAGACCCAGATAAACAATAAAACTTAGGCAGTATTTTGTTGTTGAATCGCACAACATAAATAATTTCACACCAAAGCGATGTCTCTTACTTTTTATGTATTGCCTAAATGACAATCGACCTCTGAAAAGAACTAGACTTTCATCCAAACATAAATTTTGGAAAGGCAAAAAAACTTCACGAAATCTTGTATTTAGGTGGTCTACGACGAATCTTATCTTATACAGCTTATCGTTATTTGATGGTATTGAATTATCACAAAAATGAAGAATCTTCATGATAAAGAAAAATCTATCCCTTTTCATCACTCTCGCAAAATAAGGCGTTTGTAGCAATGGGTCAGTGGACCAATACTCATGAATTCTCAATTTCTTGCACCTAGTCATAGGAATAAAATTCATTGATTGAAATTTGCTTAGGATTCCGGTGTTTCTTAGTAAAATTTTCATCAGCATTGCTCAAGTACAACATTTGTCTATTACTTTCGTCTACGATTCTCTGAACAAAATCTTGAGAAAAGAATAATTCATAAAGATCCAGTGGTTTTGACAATGCTGAAAGAATAAAAAATATTGAAATCCGAATACAATAAATAAATTTGGATATCTTACCATTTATTTCTGGGATCTGACAACCACTATTGTTCTCTTCAAATGAACCATGAATGATAGGTTCAAATTCAGGATTGTGTGTCCAGTTGAATGAAAATGTTGAATGTTCAGGTTCATCACGTTCTGCTACTTCATCAGTTTCCATTTGGTCTCTGTCATCATCTGAGTCACTTTTCTCGTTTGGCTCATTTGGCTGAAAATCTTCGTCATCTGGCGGAAAAACTTCATCTTCGGGCGGAAAATCTTCGTCTTCACTTTCCCCACTGGAGAATACAATCTCCATATCACTATCATCAGCTGAAATAAGTCTATCTGCAATTTCCTCCAATTGTTTTTGAGTAAGAGACTGCCGCGACATATTGACAGTACCAAAAAATGCACAAAACTGACGCACGTGTCGCGATGTTACCGCCACCGCTACTAAAGTGCGCGTTTGCCAGAATACGTTTTAAAGCCTCTATTTTAACGTAATATATCCGTCGTATCCATAGGATACTCGTATAGCTGTCCGAGAAAAGGTCATTCTTCATAACATATCCGAAGCAGAAACGTGTACAACGCCATTTGTGCCTTCTATGATTTTTCTCGAAAACTCACCCCAATTGCACCCCCTCGGACGGCCTGGAAAACTCGTAGGTGGTATCAGGGATGAAGGAAAGAGCATTTTTCATAACATATCCCGAGCAGAAAGGTGTACAAAGCCATTTGTGCCTTCTATGATTTTTTTTCAAAAACGCACCCCAATTGCACCCCCTCGGACGGCCTGGAAAACTCGTACGTTGTATCAGGGATGAATGAAAGATCATTTTTCATAACATATCTCGAGCAGAAAGGTGTACAAAGCCAATTGTGCCTTCTATAAGATTTTTTAGAAAACTCACCCCAATTGCACCCCCTGGAACGGCCTGGAAAACTCGTACGTGGGATCAGGGATGAAGAAAATGTCATTCTTCATAACATATCCGAAGCTGAAACGTGTACAACGCCATTTGTGCCTTCTATGATTTTTTTTCGAAAACTCACCCCAATTGCACCCCCTCGGACGGCCTGGAAAACTCGTAGGTGGTATCAGAGATGAAGAAAAGGTCATTCTGCATAACATATCCGGAGCAGAAACGTGTACAACGCCATTTGGGCCTTCTATGATTTTTTTTATATTTTTCTCAGTGTACATTTGTGGATGTGGATAACTTCACACCCGTTCATTTCAATCTCGACAGGAACTACCGGAACAAGGAAATTGCAATCCTCTCCGACAGTCAAGCAGCCATCAAAGCGTTGAGCTCATATAACATCAACTCGAAGATGGTCTGGGAATGCCTAGAAAAACTTAATGATCTAGGCAGGAACAACAAGGTGATCCTCCTCTGGGTGCCTGGGCACGTCGGAGTAGAGGGCAATGAACAAGCAGACACCCTGGCACGAAAAGGAGCATCAACGCCACTGATCGGGCCAGAACCATTCTGCGGACTTGGAAAATCTTACTTCCAAGAAGAACTCAATAAAACTGAAGAAGCAATGAGAGCAACATACTGGCAGAGACTTCCAGGGCTAAGGCAGGCCAAAGATCTCCTCGGCAATTTCAACCGAGCAAGATCGAAAACACTGATTAACCTCAGCAAAATTAGTCTAAAGACAATCACAGGATTTCTAACGGGGCATTGCAGACTCAAAGAACACCTAAGGAAGCTAGGCTTGGAGGAGGACAACACCTGCAGATTCTGTGGGGAACATCCAGAAACACCTCACCACATATTGATGGAGTGTTATGCTGTACACTACAAAAGATTAAATATACTGGGATCACACCAGCTGACTGTGGAAGAAATACCACAAATGGACCCCCACAAAATCCTAAAATTCCTGAAGGAATTGAGGCTTGAGGGGCTGCTGTAAACGAGAACACCTTGAGATAGCAGAAGAAGATGGGGCACAATAGATCTAACTAGGTCGCAGCGCATCAGTCAACATCCATACCTAACAATACAACAATAGATATTTTTGGTAGAGGCCGACCAAGTGATACTTTCCATAGTGAAGGCACTGTCTTTTTTTCTACACACTAGTTGATTAAATGGGTAATATGGATCTATGAATGGACTGCAAGATAAAATCATGTTTATTGAGATATCATAAATTCCATAGGCAGTGGATTTGATCTCTAATAGGAAGTCGTAGATTTGTTGAACAGATGCCATTTTGAAATCGAAGGGTCCAAAGTAAGTTCAAAGTAAGCCAATAAAATTAATTGACTCTTGAATCGGGCAAATATGTTTTTTTTTTCTCCAAAGGTATTGCACCAATATTTATATTTTGAATTTTAATCAATAGAAGGGTTCTTGAAGGTTGCATAACAACAATTAGAATCTTGCAACTATGAAGTTCTGTACTTGCGGCACTCGAAATACTTTTCAAATATTTCGATTTTCACGAAATTCATAGAAGTGCTAATATCTCCAAACCTATCAATATTTCACCAAGGTCATATTGTGATATTCTAGTCAGTCATGAGTTGGAATTTCAGCCCTCCAAAGGATGAAGGTGAGTTTTGAGACACCCTATATACTGTGACTTTCAGTTTTACCTAGTTTCTTTTAATTTACTAAAAGGGTTGTTTCTCGTTTTCGCCAAAGCGGCGTATGGAGTGAAAGTACAATTATTTCACCTAACCGGGAAAACATTATCTACCACACATCCAGAGAGTCGACTTCATAATTCACGTAGAACGATCATAAAACCAGTAATAATACTTACCCAAAACGAAAGAAGAGGCGTCCCTAGCAACGCGGCTTATAAATTTTGAATATGGCCGGGACACTTCCAACAGATAGTTTGCATTAGAGCAGGCCATGAAATTTTAATAGTGGCGCACGGCGGCCTTATACCCTCGGTAATCTCTCATGAGACCCCGTATAAAACACATCGGTACTTCTTTCCGCTCCCTCGCATGCATATGGGAGCGGTGTAAATAAACAAAAAACGTATTGGAAGAGAGATATGAACGTTATTGCATCTGATAGATCGTATATTTCTCCGGAAAATGTCGCGAATTTTCCGTCAGTATCGCATTTAATGCTTTACGGTCCTCGACAAGACGACGAACGTGTCGCTTTTGAAATATGGCAAAAAATTGAAATTTATAGCGACACTAAATTCGAGCCCTTTCCGTAATTGAATTTGTTCAAAATGAAAATTCTCTTGAAAGGGTTGCGATATTAACTGTACGTAATACAACTCGAAGAAACCTTCAAACGCTTGTGTTGCATTGCATTTTTGGTTATTCTAGGGTTAGGTATATTTTTGGATCTAAAGAAAGCATTCGATACTGTTTCACATAATAAATTGTTAACAAAGCTATCTCATTATGGCATCAGAGGAGTATGCCTTGATCTCTTCAAAAGTTATTTAACAGACAGACAACAAATTGTTAAAGTAGGTACTACTACCAGCCACATCAGAAACATGACTTGCGGAGTTCCTCAAGGAACAGTACTCGGACCATTACTCTTTCTTATATATGTTAACGAAATTTTAAAAACAAATATTTCGAGTACAATAATTTCCTATGCTGATGATACAGTTTTAATTGTCAGTGGTAACTCATGGGAAGAAACAGTAACGAATGCTGAGATTGATATTTCTATTTTGAAAAATAACTTTGATTATGATCTTTTAACACTAAATTTGAAGAAAACTAATTTTATTACATTTTCCTGCAATGAGATAAATCAGCCTAAAAATATAAATAAAATTGTAATTCATAAATCCAAATGCATACTAGAGAAACTTGAACATTGTGATAAATTTAAATGTAAGTGCCAAGAAGGAATAGAAAAAATTGAATACACAAAATATCTTGGAATATATATAAACAAAAATCTGAAATGGAATACTCACATATCAATACTAACCAAAAAATTGAGACAGACACTATGTAAATTTCGATTACTCAAAAACATAGTTAGTCGAAAACTTTTGATTATGTTTTATTATTCTTTGTTTGAATCCATTATGTCATACGGAGTGATTGCATGGGGAGGGACTTACACAAATACTCTGAAATCGGTAACTAGTCTTCAAAAATATGTTCTAAAAATTATGTTCAATAAACCATTTGATTTCCCGTCAAAATTGTTGTTTCACCAGTACAAAATTCTAACTATAAGAGAACTGTTTTATAAAAAATCCTGTACTTTCCTCAAAAATCATAGTTCAATATTAACAACATCAACCCATTACCATAATACTAGATCAAAATCTAACAAAAATCTCCAGTCACAAACATTTTCACACACTATATTACAACAACATGCCATAAATATAGGATGTAGAGTATTGAATTTGGTTCCAGTGAACATAAAGAAACTGTGTAAAAAAACTTTCGCCAAACGTATAAAAGATTGGATTCTTGAGAATATTGAAAATCTAGAAAAACATGTAGCTTTTAAATGAATTGTGATATTTTACTCATTTGTTAATATTTGTTATTTTATCTTTTTTGGAAAGATATTTTGTTATTGTTATTTTTTACATTTTTAATATTTATTTATCAATATTATATAATATATATATATATATATATATATATATGATTACACACAGGTATCATAACCTATGTAATCATATATTGATTTTCTTGACCATTAATTTTAAATTTTCATATATTAATGTATTCAAGTTCAATAAATAAATAAATAATAAAAATATATGGGATTTTTCCCAGGAAAAAATTACGGAAGTCTCAACGGTTTAAATGTATTTTTCTGCTACAGTGCGTAAACTAAGATTTTGCGCACTGCTGACAGTGCGTAAAGTAATACTTTTTTGCACAAGTGCATAAAAAACTCACCTGTGCGTAAAATCATCAACTGTGCGTAAAGTAATTTTTTACACACTGTTCATACATTTATGCATTTTTGAAAAATACAGTATTTTGCGTCAAATATAACTCGGAACTCTTTATTTGACTATTCCACTCTTCTCAAGATATTCACGTAATCTGACCAATCAGTAATCACAAATCAAAGACAAATTATATTATCGCGAATATACCAGATGTCTCTCAATTCTTTGTATTTTCAACGATGTAACCATAGATGACAAAGCAAAGTTTGACATTTTGACAGTTTATAATTGTAGGCGAAACCGTCAAAATGAGTCGCATTGTACCTATACCGGGTGTCCCAAATTTTATGTGACAGGCAATATCTGGTTTGTTGGAGGAGATATACAAAAATGTTTTTCACAAAAGTTTTATGAGTTCATGAGAGCTATATTTTGATATAATTTTTAAATATACAGGGTGTTTGGTGTAGGTGCTACAGACCAAAATTCCATTTTTTAAAATAGAACGCCCTGTATATCATTACATATTCAGATGCTACGTTAAATTGTGATATCATTCATGTTTGTTTTTTGAAATTCGGTTACGGCGTTGTTGAGTTATTGGACTTTTCCTTAAATATAAGGTTTCAAAAAAACTTATTTACTCGTACACGAATCCAGTCTATATCTTTTATTAAATTGAACTAGACTACTACTGAATACAAACCATTATTCTCACCTCTACGATACGATATCGATATCAGTTGAATATAATATTGAAATTCTTGAGAATGTGACTAACTTGAGGGTGAATTGCTTTATATTGCACAATTTCATCAAGTAGCTTATATATGCTTGTTGATGCCATAGTAACAAATGTTGTTGAATTGTATCTACTGTCCAGTTCGATTCAGTGATTCTTTGCAAAACAGTAACTGTGTTCTTTGTGCGAAAACTCCAGTATGCCTTTCTCATTTAGTCCAAGTGATTGCATTGATATGTTATTAATTTTTGGGGAATGTCAGAAAAACTGCCGTCAAGCACAAGGTCTATACCAAGAACGTTTTCTGGACAGACCCATTCCGTCACGAATGACTTTTTCTAGAGTTGAAGAAAAATTGCGAACGAATAAAGCATCGTCATCATGCGAGATCTGTTAGAACTGAAGATTTAGAGATCAATGTGTTGGCTTATATCATTATTCATCCACATGTTTCTATCCGTACTCTTGCAGAAGAAGTCGGTGTGAGTAAGTCTAATGTACAGAGAATTCTGAAAGAAAATAAATACCACCCATTCAAAATTCAGTTGGTACAAGGTTTGAAACCCACGGACTTTGAACGACGACTTGAATTCATTGCTTGTATTCAGGTAATTTACATGAAAATCCAAACATATTCAGTCAAATTTTGTGGAGCGATGAATCGCGATTCCTCAATAATGGAGTTGTGAATCGATATAACAGTCACTATTGGTCTCAAGAAAGTCCCCACTGGGTCCGCGAAAGTATTTTCAAACTATTTGGGGTATTGATGTATGGTGTGGATTGTTCAATGGCCGCATCATAGGACCTTAGTTTTTCAATGAAAATCTCAATGGATTGCAATATTTACATTTTCTAGAAAATGATTTGATCCAGTTGATGAAAGATATTCCTATAGCAGAACGACAAGGAATTTGCTGGCAACAAGATGGTGCTCCTCCTCACAATTCACAGGTTGTTACTGAATATCTGGATAGAACGTACCCAAATAGATGGATTGTTAATAAGTGTCCAATTCGGTGGCCGGCTCGTTCCCCAGATTTATCACCGCTTGATTTTTACCTATGGGGTTATTTAAAAGATATTGTTTTCACTACTCCCCCTTTGAATGTGGATGATCTGAAAATGAAAATTCGACTAGCGTGCAGTGATATTACGCCTAATATTATAAGAGCGACTCGTACGAGAGAAGTGATTCGACGTTTCGAAGCCTGTATAATATATAATGGGCGTCACTTTGAACAAATTTTATGACTTATATCTAAGTACCTACCATTCTTATGAAATTATTTATCAAGTTATATTATTTACATTGTTCTTAACGATTTGTTTTCGAATACACCTCTTTCAATTTCGCAATTGTTTCATATTCAAAATGATTCCTGACTGAATTCCACAACTCGAAATTGAAACCATCACTTGGAACACCCAAAATTTTTACTAATTTTCATGTGATCTGATGCAGAGAGAATAATTGTATGAGATTTTCTTAAAAATAATAGTCGTTCTCAAGATTTTACATTTTAAGCAATAACTCAACAACGCCGTAACCGAATTTCAAAAACTAAACGTTAAATGATATCAGAATACAAAGTAGAATCTGAATATGTGATAATATACAGGGCGTTCTATTTAAAAAAATACTATTTTGGTCTGTAGCACCTACACCAAACACCCTGTATATTTAAAAATTATATCAAAATATAGCTCTCATGAACTCCTAAAACTTTTGTATGAAACATTTTTGTGTATCTCCTTCAACAAACCAGATATTGCCTGTCACATAAAATGTGGGACACCCGGTATAATAAATTATTGATAGTTATAATACATTTTTTGTGACTATAGTTGATTGATTATGGTTATGATGAATTGATTGTTCATGTTTATAATAATACTTTTTTTCTACATTCATGCAAAAAGCAAAACTTTATTGAACTATATACAGTGGAAAAAGAAGTTCTTTATTGCACTAGTGCAATAAAGTTTTTATTGCACTAATCTGTCATTCTACTTCAACGTGCTGTCATCATGACAAACATAAACGTTTAAACCTACTACATATTTAGCAGATATTCTGTGAGATTGGCAATAGGTACTTCACTACGAAATATTCATATTGAAAATTGCACCAATTGTTCATTCACTTTCAACATTGAGGGTAAAAATAAAGTTTGAGTTAAATTGTTCGTAACGTATTAGTTCCTGTTTCAATGCAAATCGGTATTAATAATAAAGTATTCAAGTTGCGCTTTTCATTTTGCTACACCTAGTGCCGCACCTCAATAAATCATTTTTTGCTTTTTGCATGAACGTAGAAAAAATGTTGTATGCAACTCGTGCAAAAATTGTTTATTGTACTCGACGTGTTGTCCAACTCAGCCTAACGGCCTCGTCGGACAATTTCACGTCGAGTGCAATAAACATTCACTTTTTGCACTTGTTGCATAAATAACTATAATGCTTCGTGAAATAGTCTGATAAAATTCCACTCGTGATTGAATGTATCTCATAAGTCTGTCTTTTATTTCTGAACTCAACTGAATTGTATCGAGAAAACACCACTCGTCCTGCGGACTCGTGGTGTTTTCTCGAAGCAATTCAGTTTCGTTCAGAAATGAATCGACAGACTTATCGCGAAAATTCAATCACTTGTGGTGTTACTACTGATAACAAACTTAGTTCTGATAAACAAAATTGACCCGATTACGAATGAAATTGTCGAGGATCCATTTTTAAACATCGCGTCGTCAAACGATTAAAACTCTACTTAGAGTTATAAATAAAGAGGAAATAAAATCTTCCAATTTACACAAAAATATATACTTGTAACGTGCTTACAATTGTTTCGACACACGGTGTCATCATCTGAGCGAGTTATCAACTAAAGAAACGTCAAAATCACCTTCTTAAATATTAAAATAACATGCATGAAATTTCACTAATGACAATTGCAGGTATGAAATTTCCTAATGACATATAGCTTGGATTAGGGAGCATTTGAGTAGTTACTAGTGAGATAATTAATTATAGGTGAATTGTACAGGTCAATTTGGTCATTGAGAACTAAATTGCTATTGTTTCTTGATTTCTATGGATTCTAATATGTTTAATTTTTGAACTTTAGGTTGAATATGCAAAATTTCAGGGTTTTTTGTGAAGTTATGGTTATTGTCAATAAGGTGGTTGGCATAGTTTGAGTCCTGTTTATTTAATCTGTAACTTCTCAAATGCTCACCGAATCTTTGATTAAAACTACGGCCTGTCTGGCCTATATATAATGCATTGCAATCCTCACACTCAAGTTTGTAAACCCCCGACTTCTTGAATTTATCCCGTACAGACTTTGCGTTGTTAATAAAGGAATATAAGTTATTGTTGGTTTTGAATGCAACATTTATATTCCGTTTCTGAAGGAAACGGGATATTTTGTTCGTATGCTGACCAAGATATGTTAGACATGCAAAACGTTGATCGGTTTTTACTTTGATATGCGGGTATATTTAATTTAGAGTTTTCTTGTTTTGTTTTTGTTTAAGCAGTCTATCTATAATTGATGTTTCATATCCATTATTTACGGCGATTTGTTTAATTCTGTAAATAATGGATATGAAACATCAATTATAGATAGACTGCTTAAACAAAAACAAAACAAGAAAACTCTAAATTTAATATACCCGCATATCAAAGTAAAAACCGATCAACGTTTTGCATGTCTAACATATCTTGGTCAGCATACGAACAAAATATCCCGTTTCCTTCAGAAACGGAATATAAATGTTGCATTCAAAACCAACAATAACTTATATTCCTTTATTAACAACGCAAAGTCTGTACGGGATAAATTCAAGAAGTCGGGGGTTTACAAACTTGAGTGTGAGGATTGCAATGCATTATATATAGGCCAGACAGGCCGTAGTTTTAATCAAAGATTCGGTGAGCATTTGAGAAGTTACAGATTAAATAAACAGGACTCAAACTATGCCAACCACCTTATTGACAATAACCATAACTTCACAAAAAACCCTGAAATTTTGCATATTCAACCTAACGGTCAAAAATTAAACATATTAGAATCCATAGAAATCAAGAAACATTTACGTAACAATAGCAATTTAGTTCTCAATGACCAAATTGACCTGTACAATTCACCTATAATTAATTATCTCACTAGTAACTACTCAAATGCTCCCTAATCCAAGCTATATGTCATTAGGAAATTTCATACCTGCAATTGTCATTAGTGAAATTTCATGCATGTTATTTTAATATTTAAGAAGGTGATTTTGACGTTTCTTTAGTTGATAACTCGCTCAGATGATGACACCGTGTGTCGAAACAATTGTAAGCACGTTACAAGTATATATTTTTTGTGTAAATTGGAAGATTTTATTTCCTCTTTATTTATCATTCATGATGAATTTACACATATTAAATGCCACCACGATAGAACACTACTTAGAGTTCATATGTGAAGCCCATAGGTATTCAGATAACTTTAACTTATTTATCCCACTATCATTTCAGCGACAAACTGAAAGTGGCCGTACCGATAGAAAATTTCAGCCAATCAGTTTTAAATCAAAAGAACTGTGGAAATCGTTCGTGAAATTTGATTGTAGTCGTTTTTTTACTTCGGGTCAATCATTTTTTGCAGAAACAGATTGAAAAACTAGGAAGCGGTCTGTGGAAAGCAGTAATTTCCTGGATGAACCAGTAACTCGATCGATTAAGTTTCAATTATCTTTTTGCTCTACTAGTTTCCCTGAACGGTCTACTGGAGTTTCTAATACAAGAAATCGAATTGTTCAGCCGGTGTGTGGATGAACTTTGGAATATAATGCAATCACTATCTGTCAGCTGTCAGTTATAGACTGACGCCTATCTCCGGTGCCTATAATATTTGTGAAAAAGAAAAAAGTAACAGTAAATGTTGAGGTTCCAACTTTAAGGAAAAAAATATTCAAACACGAAAACACTCAAAATGGTGAGAAGGAAGTGCAGTTTAGGGGTTGAAAACTGTTTTTTGCGATTTGCGGCGAAACGTGACCTCCTAGCGAAAAATGTTCAATGGAAAAGTTATAGATAATAAAAAGATCGAAAACTTTAATATTCAACACTTTTCGACATAACCCCAATTAACCGCCAAAATGGCGAAAAACCGATTTTTCAGTATTTAATTTTTTTCTCGCTTAGAAATGATTCAATTCACACGAACATTTGTTGGAATTTGTCTTTTTTGTTGTCGAATGAGCACGATTTTTTCGCAATTCAGAAGACTACCAGATTTCGAGTTATGTACATTTTTCGAAAAACATCCCCTTATCTTCCACGAAAAATTGTCTTGGTGTTTTTTATTAATTTTTAAGGTCTATAAGTGATCATTTTAATTTTCTACTTTCAAATGGTCTATGTAGCTCATTGATTTATTTGTCGTTAAACCGATTAAAATTGAGAAAGAAAATCTCTCTGAATCATGATTTTCTCAATATTTTCAATGATTTTGGACTTTCTTGATTATTTTTATAACAAAAAAGTAGTATGTTAAATTATCTATAATAGAATATTCGAATACATAATTTCACAACAAAATTAATTTATTAATATAATTTTAAATTTTTTTACAACTATTGAAAATCATTAAAAATATTGAGAAAATTGTGATTCTTGTCGGTTTTTCTCAATTTTAAGCTGTTCAACGATCAATAAACCACCAAGATACAGAGTTCATTTGAAATTAGACATTTTAGCAATCAAAATAATGACTTATAGATCTTCGAAGTACAAAAAAGTTTCTACAAAACTCGTTCAATTTATTTTAGGGTTGTGAGCATAAACCCCTCTTTTTTATCGTAGAATCCACTGTCGTTGAAAAAAATGGGGTTGCAGTTTGAAAAAATTTAGTTAAACAATTTTCGAGATTGCCCATTTCGGCGCTTTCTGAGCACCCCTTATAATTTTTTTGGAGAGTTTCCAAAGAAAACATCAAAGCTTATTCAGGCAAACCCTGCTCTCTTTGTTTCCAAAAAATTACTTATTTGCATCTTTAAAAATTTTTCAAAAAACTTGAAATATCTGAAAATTGGAGTCCTTTAGACGTATGAGGTTTTTGATAAAGTTATATTGAAATTGATGGTAGATTCTAAAATACAACAAAAAAACAGGGTAATCGAGCTCTTCGAAAAATTCCCGTATACAAATTTTCAGAAAAAACTTCCAGTAGTTTTCCATTCACATGTCGACTGAGCTCATCGTGGTGTACTCTGTATGTCACCATTTCCGATATATCACTACTAATATTGTTTTTTTTTTCAGGTAAGCATCAACAGTTGTCTCTTTTTTCGAAGCTGGTGCAGGTGAGAATTATTTTCTGATGCTAATATTAAATTACGAAATGCTCTGCGTCTGACTGCCTCAGGGGTCAATATTCGGCCCTTCACTGTTAACTCTGGATATTGGTGTTATCTTACGTTACCTTCGCTACATGTACAATGTGGCCTAGAGATCCAGTCTGCGTCTTATGCCTGTGAATTCAGTATCTTCGTAGGAAGAATTTTATGATCAAATATTGGAAGATTTCAACTGAATTGAGCTCCTCAGAAAACTTCCGTATTCAAAGGAGGGTATGCTCCCGGTCATATATGCTCCCGGTTCATATATGCTCCCGATCATATATTATCTTTAAGAATTTTTTTGAAGCACTTACAAGTTATAAAGATGACTTTTTCAAACACCACCCCATCCCAGAATGCCATAACTCAACTGAGATTGTACTAAGGAAAAGTACAACATTTCAAGGTGCTTCAATGAGAGAAATTGTTTTAGAAACTTGGATTTGGGTAACAGATATCTCATCTCAGTTTTTTAATGACAAAAAAATGTGATGGTCCCACCTCAAATGATTGTCAGTCATTATTCCCGAATATTTGACACATTTGGTTTCATCAATTTTAAACTCACTACCAATTTTGAGTGGACCTAAATTTGGCAAAGAATTCTGACAACAGGTGAAGGGGAGATAATTAGTTTTATCAAAATTTATAGTCAATAAATTCCGATCAAACCAATTTTTTATATTTCCTGAAACTTCATTGATTATTTCTTTCAGTTTATCCGAAGTTGAAGCACTGTAATAAATCACAGTATCATCAGCAAAAGCATAAATTTTCCCAATACAGTCTAAATTGAATAAATCATCAATATATACAGTTGGTACAAGATTACAGTTGGTAACATTGACTTGAAAATTACAGATTTCTTTTCTATTGACAACTGATGTATATCCATTGGATACAATGAACAAGTCTTTTGTTTTTCGACTGAAATTTTAAAATTTTCTGTTTATTTATATTCGTAAAGTCTTTTTGCATAATATTTACAATTTTAAGCTGAAATGTCAATATCCAAAGAATTAACAACATGTCAACAACCAATTTGTTCTAGTTTTTTCAGTAGTCGTTCATGACTAACGGAATCGAACGCCTTGGCTAGATCAAAAAATATACTAAGATTCAGAGTGTTGTTATCTAATGAGCTATAAATATGATTTGTAAGATGACATATGGCATTTTCCGTTGAAACTTTTTCTCGAAATCCGAACTGAAGAAAGGAAATTTAATATATTAGGATATTTTTCAATTTTGTATTTGAGAACTTTTTCAAAATTTTTTGCTATACTTGGTATCAAAGTAATTGGTCTATATTTTTTCATCTCATTTGTAGTGCCATTTTTATAAATCGGTTCTATGATGCCTGTTTTGAATGAATCAGGACAAATTCCTGGTTCAAAAATCTGAGATCTGAAATCAAATCTACTAAAACTTGTAAAACTACTGTTGTTATACCATCTACACCTGGGGATTTCCTGGTTTCAAAGTTCTTATCATATTTTCTACTTCAGCGCAGTTGGTATCTTCAATATAAATAGATTTAAGATGACTCATTGATGTTTCCGTATTATTATCAATATTCTCAATATTTTCTGCTAGATTCTTTGCGACACTTCTGATATCGTCTTATTGTTCAATTTAATTGACCGTATAGAATTCAAAAATGATTTTGGTTTTTAATTGCATATCTTGTTGATGCTGTCCCATAAATATTTGATGAATGACTATTACTTTCTATTTCTTGTTTGCAGTATTGTATTTTGGCTTCATGTATTGTTTGGGTTAAGGTATTTTTGTAAGTTTTGTATTCTTTTTGCAAATTCAAATTATCAGCATTTTTTTTTAATTTTTGAAATAAATGTAGATGTAATTCAATGTTCGTCGTGGCATTAGCCAGGAAAGTAGTTGTTTTCTGATGGATTTTCGACCCAACTTTTCCTATTGTATAGGATATTAGCAATGAGCAGTCCTCCGGTCATCTTATGCCTCATGTCATAAGCTCATTGTGAACTACAGATTTCTTTTTCGTTTTATATGTGGTCTTGACGATCATGGTCACGGGTATCGCTTGGTTGGGCTTCCGGCGCTGAGATGGCGCTCGCAGTTTGGAGTTAATCCACTGTGCGGGCGCGTCCTCAGTTTCGGTCTGTAAATGGGTTTGGTTGTCGATTCATTCGTTGCAGTCATCAGTTATTGACTGCTTGACCTACCCTATACTGATGAGGAGCAACACTCCGAAATCGATATATAGGTGGTCTGAATGTTTCGATGAACATTCCCATGCAACTGCAGAGATAACCTTGTAGGAAATCTGCAGGGAAAATTCATCAGATGTAATTCAATGTTCGTCGTGGCATTGCCAGGAAAGTAGTTGTTTTCTGATGGATTTTCGACCCAACTTTTCCTATTGTATAGAATATTAGCAATGAGCAGTCCTCCGGACATCTTATGCCTCATGTCATAAGCTCATTGTGAACTACAGATTTCTTTTCCAATCATTTCTTGTCATTAAATCATACTGATAGTTATTATTGACATGCGGGTGAAATATCAAATTTGCACCAAAAAACTAGTAAAAATTCGAACTATTTTCAAAAAACATCGATATACTGATTCGAATAATAAATTGGACTAGATTCAGCATCGAAATATTATTATAGTAATATGAGGAAGGTGCCTGAGGTGTATATAAGATACTACCGCTCTTTATGAGGCTTGAACCATTATAATGGATTCTCTGTTTTGTTGCGTAGGTGACTGTGATTTCAAATCTGAATATTGCTTTCAAATTCAAACAACCTTTTCAGATTAACTTTTTCCATAATGTTGGAAACAAGGGTAGTTTACACTTGATCAAAATTTCTAATTTTTGTTCTCCCCTGTACACCGTTCAAAAATTCAGAGTTTTGACAACTTAAATCCAAGTTTTCCGCCATGCACCAGTTTTTAGCTAGATTTAAATTTTCATACAAATGGATAATAAAAAAGGTTCCCACATGATGCTAACTTTTGAAACTCAGTGTAAATTTTGATTTGATATTAATTAAATGGTGTGAATGCGATCATCGGCCTACTTATAGAAATTTAACCCAACTGAAAATACTAAAACCATACATTTTTCGGAAATTATTCATTAAATGTTCGGTGGACGCGTAATAATAGGAGCACGATTCAACACGAACTCGAGCAAAGCACAAGTCAACTCGAGAGCAAAAGCCCTTGGCGGCGAATCACACATACCCTAATTCCGATTTAATTGACATCAGAGTAATGAGTGAATTGTTTACTTATCCCGCGCGAAAAGGGGTTTCGCCTCGTTTAATGACAGAGACGAGAGAACGCTAGCGAGAGAAACTTATTGGAAACTAATCCGAATTTATTACACGTAAAATTTTAAAAGGATTCCGATCCTACTTGATACCAAAAGCTAGAAAACGCCCAAGATTATGCTTTAGTCACGTTCCAGTCAACTGTTCCGTGTCCTCTTACGTCTCTCAACGGACTGCGCTAGCTGCTTCTCGAAAATTATGTTGAAAATCCAAAGACGCTCTTACAGCAAGAATTAATTTTATTCGAAGAGTCATTGCGATTATAACTTGAATTCCGATCAAAGTAATGCCAATCTTATCTGGGCTACTTCAAAAAACACAGGTTGAACATGGATTATCTTAATTCAATGTTTTATGTTCGTGCTTTTTGAACCTTTCTATTGATATATCTTGGATTAACACTTCTTAACAGAATATTGAACTACACAGAAGCGAAGGAACGCCATTTTGTTCGAACGCAGCCACCATTTAATATGAATGATACTTGTCACTGTCACTTGTCACTGTAATCAGGTGATCAGAGAGAATTTTTAATTCAATTCAACAATCATAACTTGTGAAAGTATCAATGAATTAAAAAAATTTGTTAGAAGCTTTTTCTGATCAATTTACAATTTTCCACCATATACGAGGTTGTATTGATATCTAGTTAGCCTAGACCAGTTCCCTGCATAAACAAAATATTGCGTTACCATAGCAACGAACAATAACTTATTAGAAGTGTCAGAGTAAAATTTGACGTCAAAAAAGTAAACCAGAGTTACGTAATAAATTAAAAGAAAAAATATGTCCACTGAAATTGTGAAAATCGAAAAAATGGAGAATCGGGCCATCATCAAGTACCTGCATTTAAAAGGGTTAAGAGGTAAGCAGATTTGTGTATATCAATGATTTGCCAGGGGTGGTAGGTGAGAGCTCAGTTCATCTCTTTGCAGATGATACACTAATTTATTTCTCATGTAATGATCACACGAAACTGACAGAAACCATTAACATAACCTTAAAATCTATTTACAGTTGGTGTTGTGCTAATTATTTAAAGATCAATGTTGAGAAGACCAAGTACATAGTAATAAGTACAGAAAAACGATTTAGAAGCTTTTGTAACCAAAATTTTGAGATAATGCTAGGACCTGATAATGTGGAACGGGTCAACCAATTTAAATATCTCGGGGTTCATGTGGATAGGGGATTGCAGTTTGAAGATCATGCCAACTTTATTATGAAGACGATATCATTCAAAATATATTTTTTATCTCGTTGTGCCCCATATTTGACAAGGTGGGCAAAAATTTTACTATACAATTCATTAGTTCTTCCTCATTTCACCTATTGTTCTACAATTCTGTATCTGCTGAAACAGAATGATTTGGCTCGTTTACAGAAACTCCAAAATAGAGCTATGCGCATAATTTTAAATTGCAGAAGGTTAACACCCATAAGAGAGATGTTGAAGCAGCTAGAATGGTTACCAATTGATTCTTTTCTTGTCTACCAAACATTAATCTTAATTTTCAAAATGAAAAATAAAATTTCACCAACATATTTACAAGAAAAAGTTAGGTACAATGACCAAATCCATGGATACAATACAAGATCCAGAACCGACTTTCACATTCAACAAGTCACATTAACACATACCCAAAATTCAGTTTTTTTCAAGGGACTTGATAGCTACAATAATCTGCCAGAAGAGATCAAACGTATAGAATCTTTAACATCCTTCAAGACAAAGTTAAAATCATATTTTCTTGATCAACAAAAAACCTAGTAGCCACTTCCTCATTTTGTTAAGTTCGTTTTAGTATTTAGCTTTGATTGGAGTACATATGTTTTAGTATGTTTAACGTATTTTGTGTATTTATCAAATATTTTTTAGAATGTGTATATGTGTATAGATGTGTGTTTGTGTGCTTATAGATGTTGTAGGTATGTGTATTTCTGTTGTATACAAGTGTATATATATGTTTATTTTTTGTGACAAGGGTTCAAATGCCCAATTTGTGAGAATATGTTGTATTGTTCATTCTTGAAACTTATTCAATTACTTGAAAACGTATATTAGCCAAATGGACTAAATAAAGGATTTATATATGCAGTTCATGACATGATTTTAACAGATCGTCGACTTGGGCTAAAACGAATATCTGAAGCACTGAATATTTCATATAAACGCGTTCATCATATAGTTCACGTCAATTTGGACATGAGAAAAATTGCTGCAAAATGGATCCTCAAATGTTTGAATGTTGACCAAAAGCGTGCAAGGGTAGTAGCATCGCGTTCGATCTGTGCTCGATTTGAAAACGATGTAGACTTCTTAAACCGAATTGTACATTTCTACGAACCAGAAACAAAGCAACAATCGATGGAATGGCGACACTCCGGTTCTCCAGGACCTAAGAAGTTTCTTGTTCAAAAATCTGCTGGAAAAGTTCTTGCTTCAGTTTTTTGGGATTGTCATGGAGTAATCATAATTGATTTTTTGGATAAGGGTAGAACAATAACTGGAGATTACTATTCGACATTACTGACCACTCTACGGGAAAAAATTAAAGAGGAAAGACGCGGAAAGCTATCCAAATGTGTTTTGTTTTTGCAGGACAACGCCCATGCACACAAATCTTATGTTGCCATGCAAAAAATTCGTGATAAAAGCGCTTTCGCTTCACATCAAACCTTCTGTCATTGCTCTTTCTGCTGTCAACAGCTTGAGGAACGTCAGTTTTTGATATAGGGCAATGAGTACTGCGCTATCATTTTTTTGTCTCATAACTCAAAATGATACCTTTCACATTGGGAAATACAGAAATTCGACAAAACTAGACATGCGAATTGTAACAAAACCATACGTGATGGGATTTTTCCATACTCAGTGGTACCAAAAATTACTGATTACATTTGAGACAATTTTTTGTCGTCAGTGACAAATTTGCAAACGCATCCTGTCTCAAATAGCAGATTTATTGATTCAATGCCCGTCATGGTGCTAGCCATGGAAGTACTTATTTTCTATCGGACTTTTACTGTATTTGGAGAAGGTAAGGACATTTTATTTATTAGGGATGGGATAACTTGTAGACAATTATTTAATGACTCTTTAAATTATTCATCAAAACATTCAACCGTTAAGACTTGTTCATAGCTACCCTCGCGAATTTCGCAATTTCTCTGCTAGTTATGCCGGACCAATCGTTGATGCAGAACCATGTCGGCAGCCATTTTATTTGTAGAAAAATTGCGAAATTCGCGAGGGTATGAACTAGACTTTACTTATACCTTCATGAAGTACTGATGTTGTTTCGAATTAGTTTCACATTGGGAAATACAGAAATTCGACCAAACTAGACATGCGAATTGTAACAAAACCATACGTGATGAGATTTTTCCATACTCAGTGGTACCAAAAATTACTGATTACATTTGAGACAATTTTTTGTCGTCAGTGACAAATTTGCAAACGCATCCTGTCTCAAATAGCAGATTTATTGATTCAATGTCCGTAATGGTGCTAGCCATGGAAGTAGTTATTTTCTATCGGATATGTACTGTATTTGGAGAAGGTAAGGTCATTTTATTTATTAGGGATGGGATAACTTGTAGACAATTATTTAATGACTCTTTAAATTATTCATTAAAACATTCAACCGTTAAGACTTGTTCAAACCTACCCTCGCAAATTTCGTAATTTCTCAGCTAGTTACGCCAGACCAATCGTTGATGCAGAACCATGTCGGCAGCCATTTTATTTGTAGAAAAATTGCGAAATTCGCGAGGGTATGAACTAGACTTTACTTATACCTTCATGAAGTACTGATGTTGTTTTGAATTAGTTTGCTGTGTGTAGCAAGTTTTATTCTTGAACATAGTAATTTTTCTCAGTGCGCGAAGCATGATTTCACTCAACGACGGTTTCAAGGTTACCAAAATTTGCCCCCTCGACATCAACGGTGCCCGACTTTAGCTTCGCTTCCGTGTAGTTCAATATTCTGTGACTTGTATAAGTGATCACGAATTGATAATTGCTGACGTTGAAGTTATTCCGCAAGAAAGCAGGAAAGGATACCTCTATAAAACATTCACAAAACTGAATACTGAATTAGTGAAAGAGAAATTGATAGATTGTGGACTTGAATTTAAGGATCGTAATGAATTCTATGCAACATTTTAGCGCAAAATGAGAATAAACATTGTTGAAAAAGTCCATATCTCGAAGTGAGAATATACGTTTAGTAGTACCGTACTTCTCCTTTCAAAATCTGTTTTAGAAACTAGAAACTAGAGCATCCAGACACGCTGCAAGATAGTGTACAGGTCGACAAGCGTAAGGATGCCTCTGAGATGCGCAAACGATAGAAAGCGTGAGTAGATGTGCGACAAAGATCGACTACTGATTACAGCTGGTTATCATCGGAATGTACAATCGAGAGAGAAATTTTTCTGCAACACGTAGGAACGTAGGTTCTTATCTGAATTTTTATTAATTCCTAATGAACTGTTCGAATAATATAATTGTCTGTGATCACTGGACCGTTTATGAAAATTGCATAATTTTCCCGAAGCCATAAGTGTAAATAAAGTACGACTAGAAAAAGAATGCATCGCCTCACAATATCAGAAATAGGTAAATAAATATAATAAAGAACACGAGGAACTTACTTACAGAAGTTGACTAACAATATCACATGACCTCTGACCACTGCCAAATCAGCATTGTCCATGGTAACTTTTGATTTTTTGTTTCTCTTTTTATTTGGAGTTGAGGAATTGCTCCATTTCACCTTTTTCAATTTTATTCATTTCTGAATTAATTTTCCTAATGCTTCTAACGCAAACTCCTGTTGCGGCAGCAACTCGTTCTTGAACCTTCACAAGAGGAATACTGGTTTCATCTATCATTGCTTCTGCCTGCATAAATTTGATGACATTACTGACAATTTCCCTACTTTGTCCACTCAGAATCTTATTTCTCCACAATACGCCACAATAATTTTATTCCACTGACTGTACACTCACGACGTTAACTGCTTGAATAATGCAGAGCGACTGAGCTCCTGCCCCACTCCAGGGTTGTGTCTACTGCGCAAACAATTCTCGGAGGCATCCTTACGTTTGTTGACCAGTAAAAAAAATTCAAATTGCAATTTTGCCAAAACTAATGATCCGTCAGAGTCTGTTTTGTGCACACATAAAGTGCACATATTTCAATACTCTCATAAGAAGGGTAAAACCTATTTCTTGAAAAATGGCGTAGTTAAGAATTTTTTAAAAAATCGTAGAGTAAAGTTGCGTCATGTGGAATACCTACGATAACATTGAAGTTACTTTTTTGTAATATCTAACAGAAAACAACTACTTCACCGGCTAAAGCCACGCTAACATTCAACTTTAGCCGGGGAAGTAGTTGTTTTCTGTTAGATATTACAAAAAAGTAACTTCAATTTTATCGTAGGTTTTTCCATTTCCAGAGGAGTCAGGTATTGGTTCAATTTTCAATTGAGAATGTTTCTCTTTGCAACATGAATCCCTTCCAAGAGAGGTTATCTTGTACGATGGAAAATAGCGACTAAATTCCAACTTTCAGTCGCAGATTTTTTCTCTCAAGTTATATAGGGTCTTTCTCAATATCTATCAGATGTATCAATGTCCAGCGTGGCTTTAGACGGGTAAGTAAATGTTTTCTGTTAGATATTACAAAAAAGTTACTTCATTTTATAGTAGTTTTTTTCATTTCCAGAGGAGTCATGTATTGATTCAATTTCAATTGAGAATGTTTCTCTTTACAACTGACAGTGAAGTTATAGCAACCGGTATTCAGATTCACAAGTGTTTTATTCTCTCGGGATGTCAAGTTTTGATCAAGATAATTGACTCCTGGATTTTGACAGAATCTCCATTTGTTGTTACCTAGGTACATGGAGCACAGCATCTAAAGCTGGCGCCCGAGAGACCACCAATGAAAAACATTTCTGGTTGACAAACATTACTGAAAGAAAACTAACCTATGAATAATTCAATTTCGTTGATTTTAAACTGGCCTCATTGTTCAGAATTTTGGATAATTGAATTTCTAACAGAACCAGGCTGAATAATTCTTCTGGATGAATAACATAGGATTCATGTTACCGTCATAATGCAGTGGAAATTTCGAATAGACAAATTCCAGCTCATTCTACAAACTTGCTGCCATGGGAAAAATTAAACGAGCGCATATGCTCTTTTTCTCTCAAAAGGAAATGATATGTTGGTTGAACCTTAATCAACTCCAGGCACGAGAGAGACGTCCGAATCGAATTACCCCGACGGGAGAGACAATTGAAAATACAAATAAAGCGGCAAAATGTGAAAAGTGAGGTTACGCGCTCACTAATATCATTAATCAAGCCCGTATCTCTCTCTCCGGACCGGCCATATAAAACAATGAACAGCCATTTTATCTAGAATATTTCATATATTGTGTCACATTTATTATTTGACTGGTGTTGATAACCGTCGTTTTATGTTTGGGGAGCCGCGAAATTAATATCGTATCATGAGGCAAATTATCGGATTGTCTGCGGAAGTTTATAGGGCGACGAAGCCAGTTCGGGACTTTCAGAAGTGGGATTCATTTGACGGGGAAGTTCGAATATTATCTTTTTCTTCTCTTATACTAGTAAGCATTGTTTCACGTATAGTGACTATAAGCAAATGCATTCTTTTGCAAAACTGTGAGTTTTGATGCATAGTTTAACCATTGTTTAAAAGAAGTAAAATAGTTAGCCAACCATTATGGGATTATTATTGGATTCAAATGGATGCGTCATGTAGATGGCGATAGTGATCTCGCATCCAAGTCATGTCGTAACTTGATTGAAACAATGGGACAGCATTAAAATCAGATTTTTTGAAGAATCCTGCATTAAAATGACGTCAAATATTCATGTTTGTAACTTATAAGGGTAATAATAAATCTTAAGAAAACGCTATGTATTGAATATCACACTATTTGCATGGCATCACACGTTAAAAAGTGACATTATTTGTATAAAACTCAATCAATCTTACTATTTATTAACTACTTTAAAATCCATTCTTGACACTGAAACTCTCATAATAATTGTTTACTATTCTTATGCAGATGCTGCTATTGCATATAACGTAATCGTATGGGGACAAGGGCGAGACACAGAAATAATTTTTGTCTTACAACAGCGCACTTTGAGTCTTATTTTTAATATACCATATCGGTTTTCGTGTCGCGATATATTTAAATAAAAGAAAATCCTTACTGTCACATCAATTTACCTTTTAAAATTATTACCATAGCTTGGAATTCGTTTTTTCAACAAGTTACCACTGTCTCTCAAGGAAAGTTCATCTAGTGACATGTTCAAAAAGTGGTTGAAAGCAATACTCATAGATCAATGTTTTTATAATCTTAACGAGTTTGAAAGGTATCTTTCAAATATTTCATAGTAACATTTTTTTTTAATTTTAATTGTCATAACTTTGATTCTGGGGCAAATGAGACATTATGTAATAATAATATCTGTTGTTACCTACATATGTAATTATAAATGTAAACTTTTTGTATTTTTGTATGTATACTCGTACCTATGTGTGTAATTTTTCTGACACGTCTTATCTATTGTAACTAATAGCGAAAAGACAATAAAGAATTGAATTGAATTTAATCCTGCTAGATTACACTCGCGCTTGGATCCCATACCGATTCCACAGGCATCTACTATCTTACTTCTTTCTAAACAATGGTATAACAATCAAGTTCTGAATATTCGAGAGTGACATTCAGTCCTATGCTGTATCACTTCCGTTATGTTTAGCGGTCAGACGTTATCACAACTTAATGGCAGTTTGCAATTTGACCAAAACATTTAAACCTTCCTCGCTCTGGGCAATATACTCTATGTTACGAACTCTGTTGAACATAAGGCACTATGTTAATATCGAAAATAGTAATAAAATTGAAAGCTTATCTGAAGAGGCAGTCCGGCTACAAAGGTAAAAAATCAAAAATTCTTACGGCGGAAGGAATTTGCTCCTCTTCCTCTTCAAGAAAGAAACGCTACTACAATATAACAAAACAATCAGAGGGAAGTAAAGGAAAGCATTGAATGAGGTTCTCCACCGCATACTCTCCAAAAACCCCTTACACCCGGTGGAGACTCTCAAAAAACTCACTGGAGGCCACACAAATACTAGGAAAGAAACCATTGAACTATTGCTAAATATGCACTC
Source organism: Chrysolina oricalcia (assembly GCA_944452925.2). Lineage (NCBI taxonomy): Eukaryota > Metazoa > Arthropoda > Insecta > Coleoptera > Chrysomelidae > Chrysolina > Chrysolina oricalcia. Next base: position 2,075,862 of record OX101810.2, read on the forward strand.
ACCAGGATTTGCCACAAACAGCCCTTCAACAAACCTTCAACTAAGGACGAGCAGAGTTGACTGGGAGATGGCAAAGCAGATACCCAAAAGTAATGTGGGCATTAAACTCTTTAAATGTCCAGAAGATTTCTTGTACTACTATAGCAAGGAATAGAAGATCTAGCACCAGAACTATGTAGACTTTACAGATGATCCTAGCACTAGGCTAGATATCACAAACCTGGAAATCTGTGAACGTGGTCTTCAAACCGAAACCTGACCGAAATTCATACGACCAGACCAAGGATTACAGACCAATAAGCTCATCAATCTTTCTGCTGAAAGTACTGCAAAAACTGGTCGGCAGGGACTTACGGAAGGCAGCTCTTATAGACCAACTTCCACATCTTAACCAGCAGAAAAATCGTGATGAAAGATGGCTTTGTGCCAATTGGTGTCATGGCCAGAGGACACTCTGACAACGAAAGGTATAGATTTCTAGATATCGAAGGAGCCTTTGACTATATTTTCGTTTGACAATACTTCCTTCGAAAATATAGTCTCAGCGGCCACGAGGAGAAACCACACAATGCCCCAAAATCAACAGACCCAGGCCAGCATGTTCGAAGACTCCGCGCAGCTGAAAATGGCCAGGGAAACCCCACCTTGCTGTGGAACATAGTAGCAGACGAACTGCTGGAATCTTCAAACTTGTTGCACCCCTACGCGAAACCATCAGAAGTCATCGAGTGACTTGTGCGAACAAGGGAAGACGCAGCCCCCACCATTTATCGTGTGATGCCATGCACGAGATCAGTGACCATGCTGGGAATCGATATGATTGATTTCTTATCCAGTAAGAATAATTTCTCAAGTAAGTATGTAGGCATTTATTAAGCGAAAGAATGGCCTTTTTTAACAGTCTGAAGAGAAATGAATTGGAGAAGATAATGTGGCGTTGCTGCGGGAGAGTGCAGACCTGTCGCCTCTACCCATGGACAAGTTTGCGATCCGAACGAATGTTCGAGAATCTTCGTTTCCTGGATTCCAGAAAGTACGATATCTAGAGGCGAATAGAGGCGGCTCGAGACTGTTCGTCTAGATTTCCTTCGATTATATATGCAGACCGAAGCAGAGTTGGAGACAGTTTTAGTTGAGCGGAGCGGGAGACAGAGCGCAGCAGTTGAAATAATGTAACAGTTGAACTCTTTCAGTACGCCACTGCTTGGGGATATCTTTCATTAAGATCACATTGAAGATCTCGCTCATATGTTCGACACATTTTTTTTAACGAAATAAGCCATTACCAGATATTTGCTGTAGTGTTCCCAAAAATACAATTCAATCTTATAAGAGTGACAAATTGTTTATTGCTAGTCTAATCCCATCACAATAGAAACGATATTTTCGAGTATTGCCGTCATAAACTCCTTCTTTCTCTGAAGAGAAATTTCTACTTTTTATGATTCTTTTTAAAATCGCGGACAAAGGAGTAAAAATAGCACAGATTGATATAGTTTCTCCGAACTTAAAATGCGGGAATACGTAATCGATCAAACAACGGAATCGAATCGATATGTCATATGTGAATATATATTTGTTACTAGGGTTAGGGGCCATGAAAGTATTTGAGTCATTCGAAAGCATATGGAAGTTTATTGGACATATTTCTTCCAAGCTAAATATTGCTATAATATGTTAGTAAGTATGTACGGGGTTGTCCACCCAAGCTATTATTTGGGAAAGTCTGGGAAAGAGTTGTCACACGAAACGATTCATCCGTAACAAAAATTCCTTCACGGCGACTATGTCGAAGGGCGGGGCTAAAAACTAAGTAATCATAAAGGGGGAGAAAGTAAGTCGAGTTTATTTTTGAGAATCCACAAAAATTTAGTTGCAATGTAGTTTCCGAGCCAGTAAGTTGAATTTCAATCATTTATTGAGTCAGTTGCGTTTTTATCATTATTCAAGTAAATTGTAGTTTTCATATATTTATTCAGGCCTCGGTTCCCGAACCAAGCAATTTCGTATTTAAAGTCATTAAAGTCAAGTCACTAGTTCGCCGCCGTGTAGAAACGTGTTTTGATGGTGTTTGGTACGGATGAATACGTAGGATTGCATTCAGAGTTAGTTTTGTCATTTTCGAGTTTTGAATAATCTATTTGTATATTTAATAATAATAATAATAATAATTTCTTTATTGCCATGAATTTCCTATGAAACATCAACAACGTCATATACATTTAGTTTTGATAAAAATACTTATATAATATATATATATATATATATATATATATATATATACTTCTAGTTTTCAAATATCTGACCGCGGAAACCTATCCGAACACATATATATATATATATATATATATATATATATATATATATATATATATATATATATATATATTTCCTTGGAATTAATATGCAAGAATACAAATACAGATACGAACATTTACAGAATACATTAGTGAGACTGTATAAAAAAACCACATGTAAATAAAATTAGCCATACATTACATTTTACAGTAATTAAAAAAATCGTCCAGTGAATAAAAGGAATTAACAACGTTTTTTTGAAAATAATCATGGTATTGATTTAATTTAATTGTTTTGGTAATTCAAAGTATTTCAGAAAGTCTATAGTAAATGTTAATATATTAATTCCAGTTCTTAGTTCAAATATTTTAATTGTCTAGTTATTTCTATATCTATGTATTCTATATTTATTCTATTTTCACACATGACTTTTCCTAGCCAATAAATTTGAAAACAACCAAAGCCAATTGAATTTCCTTATATTTAATACAATTTGAATCAAGTCAAAGCAACCTATATTATCGTAGTCATTGAGAATATTGAAGAACCAGCACATATGGGTTTCTTCGCGAATGTGTAAACATCGAGCAAATTCCGGTATCCACCAATAAGACGACGTTAGGTAAGTAAAATCATTGTTATAATTGAGATCACATATGAGGGTTTCATAGCTGAATTAATTTCCACAAAAGTGTTATTCTGTGAAGTTGTTTGTTAAAGAATAGTATTTTGGACAGAATAGGACAAAATACATTATTTCACTAGCTTAAAGAATTCACTCGCTAACGGCCAAACACCGCTCTGAATTAGATGTATAAATAAATAAAGGGAGGGGACATCCAATTAATTATATGTTCAAAGCACCTGATTAAGACTTAGTAGCTAGTAGAAAAGTTAGTACAATAAATAGTGTACTTTTGTGATGTTCATTTGAAGTAAGACTCTACGTTTGAAAATAAATTGTTTTAAAACCGTTTAGACTTGAAATATACTACAATAATTCACTTTTGTTTTACCTTGATACAGAAGAATTACGTGATTTGAATTCCAACGACTTTTGCTGGGTGCACGTTTGATCAGTATTATGAAGACAAATTCTGTATGCATTTTTCAAAATTCAAAAATGTGCTGCTTTTGTAAAGCATCGGAAACGAAAAGAGATAAAAAACCATATCGACTGGCATTCTCTACATCCTGGAAAATCAGTTCAGTGACTGCATACAGAAAAAATAAAATCCCAAATTGAAACCACCCGACTAATAAAAATCAGGGATCATCCACCATTTTACTCCAATTCATCAACGTTATACCAGTAAAACGATCCGAAATGAAGAACCCGCAGAGTTTCGAGCTGCAACTTTAATTAACCATGCTTAATTTGTTGCGCCAACTTTATTGTGATTACACACGATTGCGAGAACGTTTTATTAATCCCGGTGTCTGGTTCAGAACGAAACACCACTCGGATCCATTTGTTCGAATTTGAGCAAATCGTCGCATATGTAATTCTAGTTGTGATGGATAACGTTTCAAAAGTTCGCGAGCACCGGGGCCTTCGTTCTTCATGACGGGCCCAATTCATGTTCGAGATTCATACTGTACTACTATTACTACTACTAGCTGTTCTTAACGAGTGCTCGCATCGCCTAGAGCTCGGAAGTTGAAGGGCTCGAAGGTTGAAGGGCTTGAAAGTTGAAGGACTTGAAAGTTGAAGGGCCTTCATTGAAACCGTTTAAAACTATAATTTGATACCAATAATATGAATACGCGAATTTAAGAAGAATTCGTGAGATGGTTATCTTTCATTTCACATTGAATCCATTCAAAACTATAATTGATGTCATCAATAATATGAATACACGACTCAAGCGGAATTCGTGGGATGGTTATCTCTTATTTTACATTGAACATCAATAGAATAGAATAGAATAGAATATTTATTCGTCCTTTATGATCAAATACATGATATAGGATAGGTCACAATGGTCAGACAGAACTATACAAATAAATTTACAATATATCCAAATATATTGTTCGGAGGTTCAATGATAGTGAACCACATATATGTATATATATATATAGAGAGAGAGAAGGGTAGTCTCTTGACTGGACAAGTTTCGTGGTGGCACAAATCTCATTGACAAGTTAGTTGACAGCTGACAAGTAACACTTTCCTGTTTCTCTCTCTTTTGTTTTGTGCTCTGCAACGAAATACGTGAAATGGTTGACACATTTTCAGTTATAATTTAATATGTTTCGAATATTTTTAATCTAAGTGAATCTTTAACAATAGTTTACTTTTTTAATCTTTTACTGCAGTTGTCTCTACCGAGATAACATGCTGTTATTACAGTGTTTTAATATGTTCGTATTTCGTCATCATTGTTTAAAAAAACTTGTGTCTACATAATGACCAATGAAAAAGTATTAGCTATTTTCTTCAAACTATCCTCACGTTAATAAGTTGTTTTTCTCATTTATTAGTGTTATATGTACATCATTAATAATTTTTCAGATGTCTTGAGAATGAAAATATAGTTTTTCGAAAGCTTGACAATTTAGCAAAGAGTTTTCTGACTGCATCCCCAAGGATATTCTTTCACTTAGGTTGAGAATATGTGAGCAATGAGAGGCTTCCAGGTATTGGGATATATATATATATATATATATATATATATATATATATATATATATATATATATATATATATATATCCCAATACCTGGAAGCCTCTCATTGCTCACATCCCCTCACTCCGCGCCAACCCAGTTCCCGCACACAGCTCTAGCGCCAACCCAGTTCCCGCACAAAGCTCATCACGCGCCAGCCCTGCCCACACGGTCATTAAACCTAGTATAAATATAGGTCCACAACCCGCAAATCCTCAGTTCTCTCGAAGGAGTAGGCAGATTGAGACCTTAGAGAGAGCCAGTGACGAGACTTGGGGAGTAGGCAGATTGAGACCCCGAGGTCAAGTCACAAAATCCTAACCCGATAATACCTGAGGAGTAGGCAGACTGAGACCTCAGTGTAGAATCACGTTTCCTCACTATACCTATCCTTCTTATTCTTGAAAATGGCTCCAAAATCGGAGCCGAAAATTTCAACAAATATATATATATATATATATATATATATATATATATATATATATATATATATATATTATATATATTATATATATTATATATATATATATATACAGGGTGTTAATTAAGTACGTTGACAAACTTCGGGAGGTGATTCTTTGAAGGTTTTCAGGACGAAAAGTTCATATAAACATATGTCCCAAACGGCTTGGTTTTCGAGATACAGGGCGATAAAAATACATTTTTTTCAAGATTTTTTAGAGTTAACTTCGACATTTTCGACAATAATCAGTTCAAATTAGGCAAGTACAATCCATTCAATAGGGCGCACGATACAAAATAATGCATTTCTTAAATAATTCACAGGGTCCTCCTTTTTTCAGAGTCAAGCTTTGTTCAACCCTTTAGAATTTTTTTTTCCGCCGCCACTGACATATTATGAGAAAGGAATAATCAATGTTGTTTCATTTAACATCTTTTTGATATCTTGCATTTTTTCATTTACTTGTACGGTTCAGGGGCTATAATGAAAATATTAATTTAAACATTTTCCAGTGTGGCATAACATTAGAAAATTTGAAAATTAAACATTTTCAATTATTGTAAATTGATGGAAATATTTTTTCAGAATTAGAAAAATCTACGATGAATAAAAATTATACAATAAAAAATATGAAGACAAGCTATATATATATATATATATATATATATATATATATATATATATACAGGGTACTGTTAAAATATGGTTTTCCCGAAAATAAGGTCTGCAGGAGTCTAATCTCTTCATGTTGAATATAAGCCTCATTATTCTTTTTTGAGCCACAAATGCTCTATTGATTTCTAAAATATAATATATAATTAAATAATATGAATACACGACTTTAAGCGGAATTCGTGGGATGGTTATCTCTTATTTCACACTGAACCCACTCAAAACTATAATTGATGGTCATCAATAATCTGAATACACGACTTTGGGAGGAATTCTTGTGATGGTTATCTCTCATTTCACATTGAATCCTTTCAAAACTATAATTGATGGTCATCAATAATTGGATACACGACTTGTTACGACTTGTTACCGCCTATTCGAGTTTCAGAAAAAGTTTCAAATTGAATTTTTGCGATAACACGGTTCGTTTTCGAGTTTTTGTTGTTTAAAAACAAAAAAACGGAAAATTCTTTCAAGTCCACATCTCAATTTTTTTTCAAGATATGAAAAAATTTCATTAAAAGTTTTTGTAGATCTGTTTGAGTACAATAAAAGTGTTGGAATACATTTTTTCGATTTCTCGTTTAGTTTTCGAATTTTTGTTGTTTGAAATTAAGAAAAAATAGATAATTCTTCCAAGTCCACATCTCAATTTGTTTTTTCAAGATATGAAAAAATTTTATTCGAACTTTTTGTTGATCAGTTCAAGGGCAATAAAATTGTTTGAATTCATTTTTCGATATCTTTCAATTTTTAATTTTTGTTCTAAAAGTCCACGTCTAAAATATTTTTTTTCACGATATGAAAAAATTCTTCAGAAATATTTTGTTATTCTGTTTGCGTACAATAAAACTGTTTATATACATTTTTTTTGATATCTCGTTTCGTTTTCGAGTTTTTGATGTTTCAAAATGAAATCCATTTCATAGGAATTTTTTGTAGTACTCATTGAAAACTATGAAATTGTTCATGAACATTTTTTCGATAACTCGTTTCGTCTTCGAATTTTTGGGGTTTCAATACCAAAAAGGGTAAATTTTTCGAAGTTCATATCTCTAATTTTTTGAAGTTATAGAAAAATTTCATCTGAAATTTTTTCAGATCCATCCATAGCCACTGCAAAACTGCATCAAGGCTTTCTCTATATCACGTAGTTTCCGAGTTTTTGGTGTTTAAAAAAAAATTCTTTTAAAGTTTTTTCGCTATTACAATCACTTTGGAAAAGCTGGAGAAAAGCTAATTCAAAATGTCGAAAAGGTTCGCATAGACGTATACAGTTTGACAAAAAAATCCAACTTTTCCATCGGTAAGGTCAGTAACCCAATTTTTTATTAAGGTCAATATTAATTGGATCGAGTAAATGTTTAAAAATATTGTCAAGTTTCCACATAGCATCTTCTACGGTAATAACATGGCTAATGCATTTTCTCCAATTGTCGCTGGTCACTTCACTAACCGAACATTCGAAGAATAACTGAACATCTTCAATTTTTAATGCTGTATTTTTCCGGGCTACATTATTTTTCACTTGAGCCCATATTAGTTCTAAGGGATTCAGGTAGTCGAAGTGATTCGGAGGTAGTCGAAGTACTGATATTCCTCGTGAAGCGGCTAGTTGGTAAACATGGTAAACTTTTTACTTTTTCAATACTTGTTTATGTGGATTTGAATGACACTATAAAGTTTTTTGAGCTAAGCCACTCAAATAGTTTGTCTTTAGTCCAATAGCTTGTGGGTTAATGTTCTTGTAATCAAGGGTGGTTACTCGCGTTGTCCATAATAATAGTAGAAATAAAATCGGCCATTTATTCAAACCATTCTTCAAAAATGTCACCATTCATATTTCCGTGATAGTCATATATTCTTTTCGATACAAAAGTGAAAAGTCATCTTTCCACAAACCCTTCAGAACTACCGATATGAACGATTAATAGTCTTTTACTTTTGCCTGATGGTGGATTCAAACCCGTTAACAATTCTTCGATGAAGGCTTGCCTTCTGCTTCCAATAGTGCTGTCCTGCCAATACTGAGATACAGTATATACTTCGTTTATCTACGTAGATATCTACGTAGATACAGTATATCCTTCGTTTCGTAGTTACGTATGCAGACCCTCTGCTTTAACGATTCGTCTATCATGATCTATGGTCGATTTGGAGATGTTTTTGTTGGTTGAAGAGCTGCACTTTTCTTTTCTCCCATCAATTTATAGATAATAGATAGATAGATAGTTTATTCGTCACAAAAGATTATACATAATGTGTAGACATCAGTGCACAATACTTATCGGACTAGTCAGTTACAAGGCGAGGTATCTTAATAAAATTAAAATACATCCACACGCAAATTACAAACATTATTAAGTTAGTTATTTCAGTAAAAAACATACACAATAATAATAATTAGTAAGATAATCAATCAAGTATAAGTCATTTCAGATCAAGCACTAGGTGTAAATCCATTTTCAAAGATTTTCAAATACTGACACTCTCATGTTTATATATATATATCTATTGATGTGTAACATAAAAAGACAAGAAATCCATGTAACAACTACACAACTATGGAACCCGCAACTGCAATGACCTGCGTCAACCATTTTCGAGACTGTCCGTTGGTCAGAACTCTCATATTTATAGAGGCATTGCTTGTTTTAATAAATATGTAAAAACTAATGGAAATGATGCAAGCTTCAATATTTTCAAAAATAAGCTCCATACATATCTGTCCCTGAAGGCTTATTATTCCTATGAGGAATTTCATGATGATACCGGTGACCTGTAATGGAGCTATATTGTTATTTACTGAATTTTATTTATTTTTTATCTATACTTATTGTATTTTAAATGTTACCACTATACTATACACTAAATGTTGACAAGGCTAATAGTCCCTATGTATTTGTGAATTTTTAAATTTGTAAATGTGTAAGGTCTCAAAGCTGAATAAATGTTTTTGTTTGTTTGTTGTATTTAAATAAATTATCATATTCAGGAGCAGAGAAACTCTTCCACACTATAAAATGCTCTCTCATATAAGAAACTTTGCAACCTATTTTTGAATACCGAATCGCAACCACCTACACCAATAAAATCCCTCATCTTATTAAAACACTTGATACCGGTATAGCTGGGTGATTTTTGACCAACAAGTAGTCTGAAAAATGGTAGATGGATATCATTTAGCCCTAGTATTATGAGAATGTATTTCATTGTTTTTGAGAAATTTGTCTTCATTATCTCTTATGAGCATTATTAAGTGAAATATATAGAGACAGGGCAATGTCATTACTCTTGATTTTATGAATAGAGGCTTACATGAAGCTTGAGGATGAGCATTATTCATTATTCTAATATTTTTTTTATGAGATCGAAAAGCTCGATTGAAATAACTTGAGGATCCCCAGAAAATTAGGCCGTACTGTAGAGTTGATTGAGCTAATCCGAAATATAATATTCTCATAACATCATATGATACTGTGTCTCTTAGATTTCTGGTGATATATGCAATCGTGCTGAGCTTTGAGCACACAGACATTATGTGATCTTCCCAAGTGAGTTTTCTATCCAATATCACTCCTAGAAATTTCAAACATTCTTTACTTTCTATTGCTCTTCCGTTGATAATTAAATACAGATCAGAATCCGGATTGACATTTTTTGGGAGAAACCGAATGTGGTATGTTTTGGGATTATTTAAAATAAGACTGTTGTCTTTGCAGTAGTTTTCTTGTTCTTTTGATGCTTCGGTTTGGGCTTCGGTATGCACAACATAGATGATGCTTTTGTTACAGTCTCATCTACACTGGCACTTTCGTTGTTATTTTGCAATGAACTTTAAACAGTTTAAAATTAATGTTTTTTCCCAATTTTGGCCGTTTTGATGGTTCTTGTTCAGCATCCATAATACTTGATTCTGATTGCAGATGCGCACACAAATAATTTCCAGAAAGTAATATATACCAGCGATACCAAGTACCTACTACTAGAATTCTTGCTTGTAACCAGTTATAAAAGGGCTTGTCTTCAGAAGTAGTCTATGGAATTGATGCATCTGAGCGGTTTATTACTCCATGCCTTTATTTTTCGGACTATAGTGTACATTTCGCGAGTTTATGAAAACTGTGAAAATCTTATTGTGTTCACTTTGGCTGTCATATTCTCGATCAGTTATAAAAACTACGCAACTATCAAAATGATAACAAAGAATAAGTAATTTTACAATTTTTGCGGAGTTTCCTTGCGAAACTTCGCCCAGTGTGTCAATCTCCGGAGAAACATATAACTGCGATATAATACCTCAGACGAGCGAGTTAGTTTATGGTCTGGCAAGAGGAGTACTTCCAACTATATTTTATCCACTCGAGGAATAGAGAAAATAAGGCATTGTTCAGCTTTGATGCCATCTATATTTCTGTTTTATGTTGAGAGCGCGACAGATCCTCAACAAATTTATGTCGCCTTTCAGCTGAGCCCGGTTGGTCCATTATTTTTTATAGGCGTCAGAAATCGCACCAAAACTAGCAAAATCGATTACGAGATGTAGCTTTATGTCGGAGTATTTTACATGAATGAAAGACGATGACAAATGAGTTTCGCCAGACTGCGAACGCAAAAAAGAGTGGTGTAGTTTGTGAGTTGGCAAAATATTTTATAAGTTGAAGTTTCCTGTGAAGTTGTCGAAGAAACTATGAATACACTCAAGTCTGATGTTTGCGGAATCGATGATATTAATTTAAAGATGATGAAATAAGTTTTCAAATATTTCAAAGAAGTCTTGACCAAGGTCGAAAAAAATATATCATTTTTGTTGACAAAGCAAGTAAATATAAACGTAAAAGTGAATTTGTAAATAACAGAACAAAGTATATATAAACAATCACAAACACTTTAAAATAAATTAGTGGAAGTCACACTATAAAATTTAGATATAAGCTTATCCTTATAACAAATTAAAATCAAATAAATAGTAAAAAAGAACACAAGGTGCAAGTCAATCAAATAAAATTTGGTTAGCAATTCAGTAAGAAACTGGTTTAAAAAAAGATAAAAAACATAAAGGTAATTAACATTTTTCTAGTTACAGGTGAAGTTTCTTCGATTTGGAAAAAGGCAATTATCACACCCTTACCTAAAGTTTCAACAGCAATAAAATTGAAACAACTCAGACCAAATAACGTTTCGCTAATGATAACTAAGCTTTTGGAAAAAATAGTGTCATCCGATATGAAAATTCACCTCCAAAAACGTAGTATTTTGCCCAGTGCTGGAACGGGGTGAAGTTTTAGGGGTTGCAAGCGATTTTTAGCGATTGACAACGAAAGTTGATCTATCGAAAAAAAATAAACTGCAAAGTTGTTCAAAATGAAAAGATCTGCAACTTTTTTCATCAAACATTTTTCCATATTACCTCAAATTTTCCTGGAGAATGGGAAAACCAATTTTTCAGTTTTTAATTTTTTTTCTCGCGCAAAAATCAATTTTTTTTCACGAAATTTGGTGGAAATATAACTTAACATGTTTCAAGTGAACTGTGATTTTTTGTAGCGGAATACATATTTTTCCTTTTTTTTTCGACAAATTCCTAAAAAACGACCTCAATTTCAACTGAAAAGTTTCACCGATAAGGTTCGTCTGTTCCAGCTAGCCAGCTGCCATTTTTTTTCGTTGAAGCGTCAATTTTCAGATTATGTAATAAAGTAGTAGCACTACTGTGGAAATGTTTTCCAGAAAACGCGAAAAAATTAAAAAACAGATTTCCAAAAATCAATTTTTTAAATTTGTTTTCTATACTCATATTTATTTATTAAAATTATTGAAATTAATAGTGAAACCTTTCAACAATAAAAATTTCAATATTAATTGAATGTTACCTCAATAGGTACAAAAAATAAACAAGGACATAAATAAGGATTTGATTATGATAGAAGGGCGAAAGGATGAGGTGAATTTTTGGGGGTAAAAATGGTTTCTCGCGATTTGCAGCAAAAATTAAATTACTACAAAAAAAATGAAAGGAAGAGTTGTTGGCAATAAAAAGATCTACAACTTTTGTTTTCAAGATTTTTTCACATAACCTCAAATTTTTCGGAAAAATCAAAAAAACCGTTTTAATTTAGTTTGGATTTTTCTTACCTATTATTATTATTATATTACAGGTACTTGAAAATACTTGCCTAAGATTCTGCCGTAATAGTTTAGAGAGACATGAGCACACCAGTATATGTCAGTATGAATCTTTTGAAAATTGACGGTAGATTTGCCCTTCTTTACGGGTCTATGAAATTTTTTAATGTTCTATGTTTTTCCCTTCACTCTGTATACAATTTTCGTACCTTCTTTCGTAGAAATCCAGTGGGGTGAGGTCAGGTAAACGCGGAGGCCAATGAATTATTAGGGCTATTGCGACCAATCCCTGTCAGTGAAAATTTCTCTACTGTTCTCTCTCTCTACTGCTCAGTAAGCTCAGAAGGCTTTTAGCTCCTGAAGATGCGAACTTTGTTGACGAAACGCGCGCCAAGTGTGATTTTGTCGCAATTCTGGTGTTTGGATTGTTTAATTTTTCTGAAGTGTTAATTGTGATTTTTATGAGGTTTACATTCGGTCATCGTTTTCTTTCGTAAGTGTTAAACAATAACCGTTCTGAAATTTAATTCAATTATTCAATTACCCAAATGGAAAGTTTCAAATTTAACACAGTTCGATTTTATTTTTTCAGTATGTGTTTTTCATCCATCATGAAAATCGCGTAGAGGACTGGGGGCAATTGGGAATCTGTTAGTTATTACCAAAATCCGTGATTGTAACCCTGGTTTTTGTATCACTGAGTTGTTATCGGAGGCTGAAGATCATATCAGAGGCTTTTATTGTTTTTGATAATTTTGGAGGTTGATATTTCTTCTGGATGCTGTAAGTTGCAGTAGAAATTCTTTTGGGGGCCTTCAGATTCTAGGCTAGTGAGGCTAGTGAGTGTAACTATTCTAGGTTTTGGAACCTATCGTAATTTGTACTAGTATTGTACTAAGTCTTCCATAATTATAATTCTCATTTGTAATGACAGTAAGATGCATTGTGAATTCAATGACACTGTCACATTATTTTATAGTTTTCAACGCCGTATTAAAATGGCAAGATTTGGTCAAGAATCTTCAGAAAATATAAAAACTATTTATCAAAAAATCGCGAAACAAGGTTAGCAGAAAAAATCGCTCGAGCAAACTCTCGCGGATTTTTCTTTCTTGATTCTCGATTCTTGGTCATGACAATAACATTTTCATGCAATCAAACATGTATTTATCGATAAAAATTATCTCTCATAGATTTATCCCTGACCATAATATATTTTGCACAAAAAACACGTTTTGCCAAACGATGCACGAAACGCTATAAAACTGTATTTACTGAAGATAAAGCATATCAGTTCTGGATGCAATATTTCAGTCAGAGCTTCATTTGGCTTCAGTTTCTGTACAACACAAACAAATGGCACATTATGAAATTTATCTGTGTTGATATTCATACTGTGCTAGTCGTCTTCCAAAGAAAATTTGTTTTTATTAATATATTTGTAGTGTTTTCCATTACATAGTGCGATTTTGGTCTAGTGACAATTGTAAATTATCAAGAGCAATGACTGAAAGCGGTTTTGTCAAAGCACAATCCGACAATACCTAAACTGATAAGTAGTAATAGTTTATCAAATGATAGTTTTCCTTTTGTAATTTAGGTGAGGCAGGTATATACAAAACATTTATGTTAACTATCGAAATACAATGTACTCACATTGAAATGATCTTCACAACAATGTAAATGTGATATTGGAGATAATTCGCCTCTTATCATAACCTTACCCCATTGTTTACGTATTTTCGCATCTCTTGGAACAGAAAAAAAAACTTTACTTGGTGTACTTATAATTGTGTTTTGGCATTCCGGTACTAGACAATACCTATAAAATGGTTTTTTAGCATTTTCCATTATCCTAATAGCGATTAAAACTGCAAATCCCTAACCTAATTAATAACTGTCAATAGTGTCAATGGCCATAACTATAGAAAGGCTTGTTCATTGAAGACTGCTCTGGTTGATCGAGATCACTTTCACATATGTCCATCTCTCTCTAACACTTGTACTGCATGTGTCTTACTCTTTTATAAAATATCAACTTGTAGCAAGTAGAGCAATCAGAGTACGTCTCAACGAACGACACTGAAGAAGAACAACACTGATAGCGCTATGTGACGTCATCCACAGCGCGCGAAAATGGAGGCGTTCAAATAGGTCAAATTCAATCGGTATTTTATATATCATTTTAAAAATTAATTCTAAGACTTTCAACCGTATTTATATTTTTTACTATGTCGTAACGAAGTAAAAAATTGATTAAACAAATTAAAAAAAATTATGCGTATTCCCTTTTCCACAATCGCAACGTTGACTTATTTTTTCCATATCAGATTTCCAGTAAACCAAAGTTCAGCCCTAAAAACACATAAGTTTTGCCAAACGATGCACGAAACGCTATAAAACTTTATTTACTGATGATAAAGCATATCAGTTCTGGATGCAATATTTCAGTCAGAGCTTCATTTGGCTTCAGTTTCTGTACAACACAAACAAATAAAGAGAAAACAAAGTTTGGCTGGCTAAATTCAGATTCGACCATACCTCGACCAAAGATAGATACGACGCAAAGCCCCTTGAGACCAAGACTTCCATGTCCTGCTAATTCAAAATTGTGTTACTTACCAGGAAACGGTCCTGCACAGCCATGGTCGATTCGGGCCCGTGGGAATCCGCCAAATATTTCAGGTATGAAATCGCTCACCTGTAACAAACAAACATATTAGTTTCCGGTCGGATGCATCAGCGATATTAGGTATTTCAAACAAACCGACATAGATAGGGCGATCGGTTAATATATTCGATCAGACTGTATCATTCCTTTGTGGAACTTGATGAAATAACGTTTGCAATTGTTAGCCTAGTGAACATGTACCATTTTTTCTAAGAATTTTTTATAGTCACCGAAAATTATGATTATGGTGTTATTCTATAAATAATAATAAATTTAATATAAACATTACAGCTTCATATCGTCCTCCATTAATAAATAATGTTATTAGTTATAGACCGTCAGATAACGACAGATTTTGCTGACTCATTTTCTCTCTTCTGGGATTTTAACCACTGGAAATTATGTCAGTGTTGAGCCCAAAAATTGAAAATTTAGCGATCGGACGTGTGCTAGGCATATAGAAAATTCATTTTCCTTTGGCAGAAAAATAGTTATTTGTATGCTAAGGCCGCGAAATACCTTTTTAACGTACCGAAAGAACAGTTATCGCCGAGGCCGCTTGCGGCCGAGGCAAGATAATCTTGAGGTCGTTAAAAAGTTTCGCGGCCATGGCATACACACTATTTTTCGTGCAATCGTTAAAATTATTAAAATAGATAGTTGTTATAAATAAATATATTATTGCTCTAAAATCAACAGCAGTTCAATTTATTTACCAATATCACCGTGTGCTATGGAAATGATATGTTTCAATATATACAAAATATTTTGACAGTTCTTGTCAAAACGCAAAATGTCTGATACTGATAGCGATATTTCAGTACCTTCCACTCCTCCTGAACTCAAAAGCGTTGTAAATTCGGCGCTTTCCGTTTTAATATCCGAAAAATCTAAACGGCAGTACAAAAAATGTTACGGCGAGTTTAAAGATTGGTGTGACAAACAGAATGTTAAGACGATGTCTGAAAACATTTTTGAAAGTGACGTTTGGTTTCGCGGCCGTTGCTATAGGTAACGGCCGCGAAATTAAATTTCGCGGACTGTGCTGAGAACGCGAAATACTGACTTCGCGTGCGATTGCACGAAAAATTGTTTTTTTTTTCATTTTCTCATTTATGGCATTTTAACACATGAATAGGTATAACAATTTAAGAGTGAAGAACCAAAGCCATAAGATTTGCACGTGCTTAAAGGGTTGAAATAGGGGCTCGAACTTGTAAAAAAATAGTTGGTTGCTGATGCATTTTCTCGCTTATGGCAATCAACAGAATGAAATTTAATATCGTTAGGAACCCGAAAAAAATCTCCCATGAACCGGTCAGCTGTTGAAGTATATTTTCCGGACGGAAAATTTTGTGAAAATTTTTTTCGTTTTCCGGCAAACTTTCTCCTGAATGAAATAATGTGCAATAGAAATGTATTAATGTAAAAGTCTGTCATATAAAAAGCCATCAGTCTAGTTCGTGCTAATCATACTATATGAAACTGGAAAACTTGCAGAAAAACACAGGAAATTTTGTTAATTTTCTCGTTTATGGGAATCGGCATGTAGAAAGAAAAACTGATTTCAAGACTAGAAAAAAAGCCATAAGTCGGAAACATGATTATAATAATAATAATAATAATAATAATAATAATAATAATAATAATAATAATAATAATAATAATAATAATAATAATAATAATAATAATAATAATAATATTTATTTTCCAACAAGACATATAAAATGTATAGGAATAATCAATATATAATGCAAGAGCAATTAGACAGAGTACAGACAATAAAAATAAAAAATAATAATAAAAGTATACATTAGTCCACACATATATACATTTATACATATACACCTAACTATTAAAATATTCTTCCAATGAATAGAAACATTTTTCAATCAGGAATCGTTTCAGGGAGCTACTGAATTTTTCTAAATATTTGGCTTCTTTTATACTTTCAGGTAAATTATTGAAAATAGACAAACCCATAATTGTAGGTGCATTGTCAGAGATCTTATATTTTCTAAACGGAATGTGGTATTTATTTCTTTGGCGAGTATTTACGGAGTGAAAGTCTCCCGTCAAAACAAATTTTTGTCTATTTTTAAATATAAAGATAGACAATTCATAGATATAAACAGACATGAGGGTCAGAATTCTGAAATGTTTAAAAAGGTCCCTGCAAGAATGTGTACAAGGAACTCCAGCTATTATTCTCACTATTCTTTTTTGTACCGAAAAAACATTCTTTGCCAAGGTGGAATTACCCCACAAACATATTCCATACCTGATTCGTGTCACAACCTGTGCATGGTATAGGGATACTAGCTGAGGTATTTCAAGTATATGTTTGAGATTTCTGAACAAGAAACATATAGAATTGAATCTTTTTAATAAGTTTGTACAATGACATTTCCAACTCATATTTTCATCAATAAAAAGACCAAGAAAATTGGTTTCATCTGTATTATCTATGGACACATCTACATTCATCTTATTTCTGACTGGATCGCACTTTCTTTGATGGTTATGAAATCTTAAAATTTGGGTTTTCTGAACGTTCAAATTCAGATAATTGGT
The DNA here is from genome assembly GCA_944452925.2 of Chrysolina oricalcia. NCBI lineage: Eukaryota > Metazoa > Arthropoda > Insecta > Coleoptera > Chrysomelidae > Chrysolina > Chrysolina oricalcia. Next base: position 2,093,335 of record OX101810.2, read on the forward strand.
ATTACACCAGTCCTGCATAAGTTCTAGAGCTTTTTCTGTATCTTCAATCATACGAATTTCATTTTTATGTGATATTATCAATGACGTGTCGTCTGCATACATTGTTACATGAACACATTTCAATGATTTATCCAGATCGTTGGAGTAGAGTATGAATAAAATAGGTCCTAGGATTGATCCTTGTGGGACACCAATATCAACGGGTTTACTCAACGAATTGACGAAACCAACAGTTTCAGATTGGATATTTGGAACACAAACATACTGCTGAAGGTGTATCAAGAAAGAAGAAATCCAATCCGATGGTACACCTCGTAATCCATAATTATACAATTTCGATTTTAACTGATTATGATTGACACAGTCGAATGCCTTGCTGAGATCACAAAAGATCCCAGCAGGGCACTCGCCTGTCTACATGAGCTCTATGACCTTCTCAAAGAAAGCGATAATGGCCGTATTAGTGGAACGACTGGCTAGAAACCCATGTTGATTTTCCGTGAAAATATTGCATTTATACAAAAATGCCAAGAGACTGTTGAGAAATGAGTACTCAAAAACTTTTGAGAAACTTGATGTTACAGTGATTGGACGATAGTTATTCATAGCTGTTGTAGATCCCTTTTTGAAGATGGGAATGATTTTTCCAACTTTTAGACATTGTGGAAACTCGCCATTTTGAAAGGACAAATTCACCAAGTAAGTGATGGGTTCAATAATATTTTCTAAACATGCTCTGATTATGAAAAGTGGAATTTCGTAATGCCCGGCAGAATGTTTATTTTTCAGCTTAGTTTTCAATAGTGTTTTCGATTCAGGGGTGGTGAAGGGAACAAGAAAAAATGAGTACTCATTCATATCTATCTTGATTTCATTAGACATGTTACGTTCTTCACTCACATCGTTTTCAATACTTTGTAATGAAGCATTTATGAAAAAATCATTAAATAAGTTTGATACCTCAATAGGGTTATCATAAGTCATATCTTTTATTCTTATTATGATAGGTTGTTGAATTTTTTTGTTTGTTTTGCTGAGTTCAGAAATGACATTTCAAGCAGTTGTGTTGACGTTGCTAGAGTTAGCAATTCTATTTTGGTAGTATCGTTTTTTCGATTACGATGTTTTATACAATGAGGTCCTGAAGTAAAAGATACATTAATTTTCTACGTTATTATTTTTTAAGAAAAACGTCGAGTTATGCTTTCGAAAAGACACTCTGTGACACAAAAAATCACCCCTCGTGCACCCCCTTCAAGGTGACAGTCATTCACCCAATTTTTTTAATGGAGCAGGGGCTCAGTTGAAAACCCTTGAGAGTCACCAATCCATTGAAGAACAGAATTTTTTGGGGTTTCAAGTATATTCAGAAATTCCAAGAAACCTATGTTATGGGTAGTTTTTAGAGAAACCGAGAATGATAATCTAGAAGATCAGCCCATCTTAGGTCACAACGGTACTTGGAAGTCCAGTGCTAGGACATCAGAGACTTGTGCACACATATCCAGTGTGATATGGTTCCTATGATACGCAGGAACCGACAAAATATAACATTTCCTTCTGTTCACAATTTAAATTGTACCGAAGACACTGCAAATCGATTTCCACCTATGGACCAAAACTGCTTCTAATCTGGAAATGAGTTCGATTTTTCATTTACACATAGAAGCAATTTATTATTCTGGAACTTTCAATTCTAAAAGGTGAACTAGGCCTGGAGGGCAGGCCACTATGATAAAAATGAGCCGGAAGCTCTGCATCTAAGGTGGTGGGGAAACGAACTAGTGTTTATTATATTCCTGCGCACAATGGCTTGTGTTTACTTTTTTGTGAACTTTGATTCGCCACATCGTGTCACATAGTCACAATAAACAGGTAATGGGCATAATCACATTATTTCAAATTCGAATGATCATCCGATTATGACACAGCAAGCCAGTAGGCGTGGGGGAATTACGAAGTTAAGATTTTTAACTTATAAAGGTTGAGGCAAAATTGCTTGAATTATCTTTACAACCCCTATCAGTTTGTCACAATAATGCCCATAACTATTTTTTTTCACTCTATAAAAAAATATTTAAATAAATAAATTATTCGGATTCAATATTACTATCATACTTTCGACTTTTTTCATGGCATATGAATGAAATTTGCAATGCATATGCCAAATTCCATGGAGAAAGAATTAAGCAATTTTATCTTTATTAATTTATCGCAGCAGAATTTTCAAATAATTGTATTTATTTAATTTTTCAACCGATTGGAATGATTTTTTTTTCAATAGGTAGACATTCAAAAATTCTATCAGGACACCAAATTTAATGAATAATTCTTCATTTTCTGGGCCAACTGTTCTCATTTTTCAAGGAAAAAATTCAAAAAATTTTTTTTTTGAAAAAATCACACCAATCCACTGAATTCGCGACATTTTTAAATAGTTCTTGTTGAAAGTTTGTTGAAACTCGTCCATCAATAGAAAGTTGTAAAAATTTAAAAAATGAAATTTTAAAATATATGCCGGTTAATCAACCCACCAATTCAATTTCAGAACTCTTATCAAAATTTGGAATACACCAAGAAGTCTCGAAATATCACTGGTCAGAATTTCATCAACATCTATTCATAAATAAGAAAATTACAGGATAACAAAATTTGAAAAATATGTTGAATGAAAATATCATTTTATTTAATGATTTTTCATTATTATTTATCAATAGATTTTGATGAAATTCTGATCAGTGATATTTTGAGACTCCCTGAATCCAGTGGTGTATTTTGAATTTTGGATAAGAGTAGAAATTGAAATGGTGGGTTGATTTAACCGGCATATTTTTTAAATTTAATTCTCCCATAACTTTTTTATCGATGGACGAATTCCTACAAAATTCCAAAATTAACCTTTTGAACATGTCACAATTTCAGTGGTGTAGTCTGATTTCTTCTCAAAAAATTGCTAATAAACTTTTCAGTTTTTTACCTCGAAAAAAAAAAGAATAGTTGGCCCTGAAAATGAAGATTCATGAAATTTGGTGTCCCAGTGGAATTTTTGATTATCTACCTAATAAAAAAAAAGCATTCCACGCGGTTGAAAAAAGTATGATTTATAAGGGTGCTTCCATTTTATATGGGCCACACTTTATAAAACATCGATATCATGTTTCCGACTTATGGCTTTTTTTTTTCTGGTCTTGAAATACTATTTTTCTCTCACATGCCAATTTCCATCAACGAGAAAATGAAAAAATTTCCACAAATTTTCCTACAACTTTACAACTTATGGCTTTTCTTGAGGTACATGCAAAGCTTATGGGAATTTTATTATGATGTTTATCCATGAACAGAATCATATGGTTCAAATGCCATAAACGAGAAAGTTTGCCGCAAAACGAAAAAAAATTTTCACGAAATTTTCTGTACGGAAAATATACAGGAATGTGGAGATGCGCTCGAGAACCTAGCTGAAACGAAGGAAGTTCAGCTGGTATGGGTCCCGGGACACAGAGGGGTGCGCGGAAACGAGGTGGCGGACGGACTTGCCAGATCCGGATCCGCAACGCCGTTCTGTGGAACGTAGCCTGTACTAGGCATCGTAAGATGCCAAACCTCTTCAGCTCTCGACGAGTTGGCAGAAGAAGAGCTGAATAAACTTTGGAGGGACAACACCGGCTGCAGGCAGTCGAAAGACTTCGTGGCCGGCTCCAATAAGTCAAGGACGACATGGCTCTTAGGCAGAAATCGCCAAGCACTACACTTCCTTATAGGAATACTAACAGGACATAACAAGTTAAGCAGACACCTATCACTCATAGGTATAGAAGACCCACTTGCCGAAAATGCGAAGAAGACGAAGAAACTTCATCTCACTTCCTCGGCGAGTGTGAGGCATACGGGAGGCTAAGATTTGGAACCTTCGGAGTTGACAAACTCCAACAAGAGGAACTAATCGACTTGGAGTGGTCGGACATACTGACCTTCATTAGGAGGTCACAAAGGTTCGAAAAGGAAAACTAAGAGGATGACTGCAGATAAGTGGAGAACAGGGGATGGCAAAAAGGGTCCATGAGGGCCTACTTGCCTGGCTGCGGTCGCGGCCTCCCCAAAGAACTACTACTACTACTACTTCAACAGCTGACCTGCTTATGGGAAATTTTTTTCGGGTTCCTAACGATATTAAATTTCATTCTGTTGATTGCCATAAGCGAGAAAATGCATAAGCAACCAACTATTTTTTCCCAAGATCGCGCCCCTATTTCAACCTTTTAAGCACGTGCAAACCTTATGGCTTTGGTTCTTCACTATTAAATTGTTATACCTATTTATGTGATAAAATGCCATAAACGAGAAAATGAAAAAAAAAACAAATTTTTTCTGCGAAAGGAAAATGAATTTTCTATATCATTAGCACACGTCCGATCGCTGAATTTAAATTTTTTGGGCTCTCAACACTGACATAATTTTCAGTGGTTAAAATCCCAGAAGAGAGAAAAGAAGAGCATAATCTGTCGTTATCGACGGTCTATTACATGAATGATCTAAATAACTATTTGGGAAAGTCTGAAAAAAAATTAATTAGGCATTTTTATGGGTGACATAAATATCAATCTTGAGGTAAATAATTACACAAATGTACTGAATGAAAATGGTTATATGTCCTATATCAATACAACAACACGAGAAATTGATAGCTCTAAATCGACCATATTTTTTCCAGAAGAAATAAAGAAAAAATAAAGGTAGATGCATATGTTATTAAAACGAATCTATCCGATCATTACACGATATTCTTTTCTGTTTCATACGAAGAAAAACATAAAGGTTAACAAACCGTGGAAATACAAAATCACTTTTTGGATTATAACAAGCTGAACCACCTGGTACGTAAAGAAATCTGGCAAAATATTTTTCTGGGCGATGATGTTTAACACTGCTACAACTTATTTATAGAATAAATCAATGATAATATATTGAAGTGCACTAAAAATAGTAATAGAATCCTGTATCCCAAAAAAATTAAACCGTGGATCACAACAGGTCACAAAAATTCAATCAAATACAGGATTGTTTTTAAAAAAAATGTTGAAATAAAGCAGAGTATTCACAATATCCAAATATGTTAAATAGATTACTGAAGGAAACAAAAAATCAATATTGTAGAGCCAAAATATTCGACGCTGGTAAAAACTTCAAACAAATTTGGGATATTATAAACTGCGCTTCCAATACTACTAAATCCAACAAAAACGAACTAAAAAATATTTCATTTTATAATAAGGATGGTATAGAAACTGAAAATAATCAAGATAAAACAAATATTCTGAATGAGTTTCTCACTGACTTAGGTAAAGAAATCACAGAGAAGTTCAATAGGGATGATAAACTAAAACCCAATGAACTAATAAATAAACAAAATGTTACTTCCACAATTTTTCTGAAACCAGTCTCGCCATTGAACATTTATCAAATTTAAAAAATAAATCCTTAGCTGGTCCTGACGACCTGACTGTGAAAATTATCAAAACAGTACATATGCATATAATTTCACCACTAACATACATCATCAACCTATCTTTCCCGAAAGGTTTAATACCGCAACAATGGAAAGAAAGCAATATAACACCAGTTTTTGAATCTGGAAATAGAAAAAACCACTAACAGGCAATTTGGTTTCAGAAACAATTTGAGTACGGAGCATGCTATAATTGACCTCACGAAAGTCATTGTGGACAATGCATATGTATATTTCTCGACTTGGCCAAGGCTTTTGATACGGTTTCCCATATTATTAGAAAGACTGAATGAGGTAGGTATTCGCGGTCCAACACTGAATATTCTAGAAAATTACTTGAAACACACTGATATCAGAATAAAAATTGATCATATATACAGTACGCCTCTTGAAATAACCACAGGTGTACCACAGGGGATAGTATCGGGACCAATTCTGTTCCTGGTATATATCAACTCAATAGCAGAATTAAAATATTTTCAGGGTCATCTTGTCTCTCACGCTGATGATACAGCAATTGTGTTCACTGATAATAACTGGAATAAACTGTATGGCAAAGCTGAAAAGGGTCTTTCGAAAATCTCACAGTGGCTCAATTTTAGCATGCTGACGCTGAACACGTCAAAAAGTACATTCCTAACATTTTCTTCAAACGTCGACTCACATCCAAATAGAGTAAATATTTTCATTCATAATAAAACATATTCTCAACAAAACTGCGACTGCCCAACTATTAAACATCGAAAATATCAAATATTTAGGAGTTATTGTCGATCAACACCTGAAGTGGAATGAGCATGCTGCATATATATTAAAAAGCTTTGCAATTTATTCGAAAATTCTATTTACTTAGAGACATATTAGACAAGCAAAACCTAAAACTCATATATAAATCGTTAATAGAACCACTATTCAGATACTGGATCATATAGCAATGCTATTCAGATTTTGAAAACTACACAAAAATGTATACTGAAAATAGGTTTCAAAAATCCAAGCGTTTCTCCACAGACAAGCTTTATGAAGAATTAGACACTTTCAATATCTACAAACTATACATATATGCATCAATGCTTGTTATATATTTACACAATATCGAAAAAAACTATTACCAACAAAACTATTCCAACTCGCTTTATTACAAACCAATCGATTGATATACCGCTTTTTAGAATAAATCACTCCCAGCGTAGCCTTTTTTTATATAGGACCTAGACTATACAGGGTGGCCCATCGAAAACTTGACATCGGGGTTTTGGGTGATAACATTGCAGATGTGCAAACACCCTCGGACAGGTCGATTTTAGTTTCGAGGGGGACAGTTTGTTCTCCTACATGCACCACCGTCACGGCAACACTCGAGGTGTGGGGTGAACAACCCCTAAAATTTGAATAGGGAATAATGGTGGAGTGGCACATCTTTTGAAAGCCCTTTAAGTTCTCTATCCAACGGCGTCCCGATTTTGAAGTTGGGATGAACCGTTTGGGAAAAAATAAATTCAGGAATAAACCTGTACGAAAGTTAAGAGCTTACTTGTACGTCTCTGGAAAACTCATTTGCCAGTTTTTGCAATATATCATTTATTTGCTACGATACTGTGAATGTTTTTGCTCAGTTTTTTTTCGCGGTACCCATGAAATTTTTTTAATAAAATTGAACAAACAGATAGAGCATGCATTTTCTGTTTTTCACGTGTGTACTACAAGTGAGTTTCATTCGTGTGTGGTATCGTACGTCGAAATTAAAACGAAACAATGGTGTATACAGTGGCAGAGAGGGTTGCGTTGATTGAACTGTATTATGAAAACAATAGATGTGGGAAAAGGGCTGCGGAACGGTTCAATCAACAATATGGCAGGACTGTGTCGCGGCAGTATGTGTCTGAATTAGTATCAAAATTCCGAGAAACGGGAATGGTAGCAAATAAAAAACGGCAAATCGAACCGCCAGTAAGAAATGAGGCGACAACAGTGGCAATTTTGGGCCATGTTGAGGTTGACCATACGTTGAGTACACGACAGCTAGCAACTGTTTCCGGTATCTCAAGAATTAGCATTCAGCGTATTTTAAAACTACATAAATTCCATCCTTACAAAATTAATTTAACACACGAACTGAATGAAGATGATTTTGATCGGCGATTACAATTCTGTGAGGTACTAAGTGAGCAGGCGATTGCAAATCCTCAGTGTATGTTCAACATTTGTTTTAGTGATGAATGTTCTTTTTTTTTAAATGGTATAGTTAATCGCCATAATTGTCGATATTGGGCTGATTCGAATCCCCAGATATTTCATGAGGTACATACGCAATATCCTCAAAAATTAAACGTATGGGTTGGTATTTTTGGGGATCGTATCGTGGGCCCCTTCTTCTTAGAAGGCAATCTAACAGGGGAAATGTATCTGGAACTGCTTGAAGACACAATTGAACCAATGTTAACTAACATTATTGAAAATGACCATCATTATCAGGAAGATCAGTTGATATTTCAACAAGATGGTGCTCCTCCGCATTATGCTATGCCTGTTCGGCGATATTTAGATCACCACTTCCCTGGTCATTGGATTGGTAGGCGAGGTTCTATTGAATGGCCCCCACGATCACCAGACCTGTCTCCCTTAGATTTCTTTCTGTGGGGTCATTTGAAAAGCAGAATTTATGCTACACCACCAGCTTCACTAGCAGATTTACGGCAACGAATCACATTAGAATGTCGCCAAATCACCCCAGACATGCTCCAAAATGTACGAGAACGTTTTCAACAAAATCTGTATCATTGCATGGAAGTTGGAGGTGCGTATTTCGAGCATTTGTTACGATGAGACTAATGTAAGTGAATTTTACTCTTAACTTAATTATGGCTCATTTCCGTTAGAAAAACTGCCGACCCTTTTGTTTCGAGAATTCAACAGGCTTTCCAACGATGTGCCACTCGACTCCTATTCCCTATTCAAATTTCAAGGGTTGTTCACCCCGCTGCTCGAGGGTTGACCTGACGGTGCTGCCTGTAGGAGGGCACAACGTCCCCCTCGAAACTAAAATCGACCAGTCCGAGCGTTTTTCCAGATCTACGATATTAGTACCCAAAACCCCCATGTCAAGTTTTCGATGGGCCACCCTGTATAATAGACTATCACTCCAAATAAAACAAATAAACAAAATCATACAATCGCGGTATGTCACCTACTTCGCAATTGAAAAGAATCACCCCCAATAACAGAATAGAGAGTTTTCTCTGCCATTTACAACTTTTTATAAATTCTTGGCATTCCGTCGTATATTAAATTTCTGAACTTCGGTCCCGTGAGCCCAAGAATTTGACTGATCTTTTTTGCCCGGGTCGGACACGTATTCATCTTATTTTGTCAATGTGTTTAAACTTCTTGGCAGTTTCGTTTCGAGTTTACCTCTACGAACGTCCCAAAAATGCCAGACCTTGAATCATTGCTAAATCACGTCGTGAATTCTGAAAAGACATGAAGGGGCAGTACTCGGGACAGTTAATGAAATTGGTCCTCTCGTTCTCATCCGGATTTATCTAAACACATGATAAAATTAAAGGAGTCACTTAATAATGATAATAATAATAATTAACGTCTTCTTTACTCAAAAATACATTGTACATTTTACATTGTACAAGACGAAGTTCAATTTAGGTGTAGATAATGAATCACCTCTGAATTGTTCTTCCACTTAACCTTGTAAGTCTCTTTTAAATTATTATTATTTTAAATTTGGGTGTAGTCATGAATGCGTCCACTACATATGATTGAAAATACTCATTAGGAAAATTCATTATGGTATTGAGAAGAGGGGGAAATAGATAATACGTAATATATATAGAAGAAATTCTATATTTTTCTAGTATCTATTTGGTACACTGAAGCTGAAATAAATAGTCACTTGTAGGAGTTTTTGAACTTGTGCGAACCTCTATTTTCTAATGATTGAACTATATAGTTGTGAACTTTACAAACTTGGTACGAAAACGACCGCTTGAAGAATTCTGTTCTGAAATGGGGGGGGGGGGGGGGGTGATAAAGTACCTTTGATGTCAGAGCGAAATCTCAGTCTACTGTGAAGGTGAGGTGGTGTTTTGGTATTGAAGGCAACCAGATGCCATATTCATCCAACCAGATTCACGAAGTTTATATGAGATTCTTTGACGTTTTCGTGTACTACATATCAGTCTCAAACAAGAATTTTTGAGTTTTGGAATCTTCTGTCTGTGTTGATTGGTTAAATTGGGACCATATAGAGTATCAGCATAGTTGAAGACTGATACCACCTTCATATCATCTTCAATCTTGATGTCCTAAACTGGAAAGTTTGACGTGTTTAACTGTTTCTTTGTAAATATTCACACGTCGATTCAGTTGCTTGAATGCCTTGAACAAACTGAGGTGATTCACCCAATGTACAGATTTTTGGTATACCCTTTTTTCCTTGTTTGTTATGGTTCCAGCTACTAGCATCCCAAATTTGGTGCTGCTACAAACAATCATCGCCTCAAAACCTAATTGAACTGGATTATAGGAACAAATAGACAATTTAATAATTTCTTAGATTTCATAAATTCTCTTCATCTTTCAATTACTTATAAAATAGAATCAGAAAATCATAGTTCAGTGAATATTTTAGACTCAACAAGAACTAAAGTGAATTACAAACAAGAATTTTCAATCTACCATAAACCATCACACACATATAACACAATTCTTAATAACTCTACCCATCTGCACCCATTTCAACAAAGTGCAAGCTTATAACAATGTGCTACATAGATTAGTCCAATTCCTCTCAGTACATTAAATTTTTATGAAGAACAAGAAAACAAGTTGTGGTTTGACAACGGTTAGAAATCTTTGATATCTGTCCAAAAAGCTTTATAAAAAATCTCTTCAAGCAGTTTATCCTCATTTCAAAGACCACAAAAGGTTTAGAATATCATTCTTAATTATCATTATTGTATAAAAAATGTTTCTAGAAAAAACTGAAAAAATTGAAAAGAAAAAACGCGGGAAGACGGTCTTTAGTGAAAAATTGTTCCAAATTGAACGTGGTGCATCCGCCAAAAGCTAGAAATTATTAAATTTGATTGATCCATCAAGTAATATTCGAGAGAATTTCGCATTTTTATAATATTCCCAGGCAATCAAAGTCGACTAATGCAATATTCGAAGTGAAGGAAGTCGGATTTTGCGAAAATTTTTTCTTTTCTATTTTTCGAAAAATCGTGAACTTTCCACAGACGTAACAAACGAGCTGATTCCGAAAATCACCTCAAAAATGGAATTCGACAAATAGGTAACTGAAAAATGGTATTATTTTCTTTAAAAGAATGCACCTATCTACAAAATCGACATTTTCTAATTGAACTAGCGTTCTAATTCGAAGAACAAGTAAATTTTCGGATTCAGGACTCAGAACAACTATGAATGATATATAATGTATTTCAGAACAATTTCTTTCTTAATTTTGTAATAAAAATAACAGGGCCGTATTTAAAAAAAAGTGGATGAATGTTCATCGGAAACAAAACGTCGTAGTGAAAATCTGCAGACGTCGTCTTGTTGAGCTCAAAAAGTGGCAATGAAAATGTATTTTTTATTTTTTGATATCTTTTAAAATAACGTCAGAAATGAATAAAAACAAATATCGAAAACTTTACTTTATTCAAAATCCGAAAAAGATACCCCACTTCTGCAAACTCCATATAGAGAAGGCCTTTGAATTGTGCAACTTTCCTCTTATTTAACCATCATTGTAACTTCAACCGTTTGCGAGATTCTAATGCTATCCCATCCTTATTTTGGACTGTATATTCAAAGTATCCTGAAGCACCTTTGATATTTACTTTTTTACTCACTGTTGTTTACTACTTCACACTCATTCACCTTTTTAAATATTACCCACTTAGTGATTTCTCTTCTGTCACTTCACCGAATCGGAATACACAAATCACAAAAGTCAAAGCGCAGCAGTATGGATTTCCGATAGCGAGGCATCGACAAGTAAACAAATTAGTGTTGGAGAAGCTATTGCTCAGGAAATTTATTGTGTTGGGTGGAACAATACGAATTCCGCTTCATACCCCTATTATTTGTCCTTCAATATGAACGTTCGACTAAATGATAAGTTCGCTTTGGGGCTAATAAGCATTTCTCGGCTATTGAAATCGCCTCTGTAACTCTTCGAATATGAATAGATTCAATCAAAATATTTGAGTTCACCCTAAAAATGAATCCCGATGGTGAAAAAAGTTGTATCTTCAAAAAAGCTCACAGCCATGTTCTAATTTGGTGAATAATAATCAGAAGAAATAGCTCTGTCACTAAATGAATTCTTCATTTCATTTTTCCAGCATGGCCTTCTCTGAATTAGGAGTTCCTCAAGGGTCGATATTGGGACTCATATTGCTTGTATTATATATTAATGATTTGGAATACTCGACACCAGGAACATTCATTACAATGTACGCAGATGACACGTCAATTATAATCTGACAGATCAGAGTTAATTTTGAAAGAAAAATGTAACACAGTTTTTGAAAATATTAATAAATGATTTTCTGCGAACAATTTGTTTTTGAATGCAAAAAATAGATTCAACGAGATTTCATCATCGTCAACGAAAGTGTAATATTATTAGTTTCAGAGCCAATGATAATTCTGACAATATAACAACAGAATGAGAGAGCCTATAATTTTTAGGTCTCTACATTGATGAACATTTGAATTGGCAGAATCATTGCGATTCTCTAATCAAAAAAATGAATTCTATTTCATATCAGTTCAGAAATATAAGGCAGGTTTTGAATGTTGATCAGCTGCTGAAGCTGTACTATGCGCAGATGGATTCCAGACTGAGATATGGAGTGTGTTTTTGGGGTTTTTCCTCTAAATGCTCTGATGTCTTTATAGCACAAAAAAAACTGATACGAATCATTAATGGCATGAGTCCCCGTGATTCTTGCAGAAAGGCTTTAAAAATTTTTAGAATTTTAACTGTTCCTAGTCTTTTAATTTTTGACTTGTGCTTATTTGTTTTTAAGAATACTAATTGTACTAAATAAATGTAAGCATAATATTGACACAAGACAAAAAAACTATGTTTCTGTACCATTTGTTAAAACTAAATTAGCTTTTAATTCTCCTGATCAGACGGCCCCACGTGTTTATAATTTGCTACCAGATGTAATAAAATAATCCAAACCCGTTTATATCTTCAAACGAAAACTTAAGGATTTTCTTATTGAAAAGTGTTGTTATAGTTTTAAAGAATTTATGTGTATAAGTAGGTAGTTTTATTCCATTTTTCAGAAATTATTTTTATCTACGATCTCCTTTTTCTTTTTCTTAGACGATTCCTATACAAATTTTATAACTTTGTCAAAAAAGGAAAATAAAGATATTATTATTATTATATGTTATAACATAAAACACCAACGAAATGAATTTCCTCTTCATCCCTAGTAATGGAAGCAAGTAAGTACCTACTGGACAAATCGATGTAATAAAAGGAATTCTCAACTCGATAGGAGAGAAAGGAAATGAAAAGTGAACTTGAAGAAAGTTCAAATGAGCTTAAGCTCGAAACACGTGTCTACGGTTGCACAACAATTTGAGGGCTGTACCCAATAACTTTTCTATTTATACTTTTATACATTGCCCCTCTATAAATCCATCCTGATTTATATTCTCCTGGGTAGGATTGTCACGCTGGTAGCTATATCTGCCTCCGTGGCGAAGTAAGTTGATGCTTTGAAAGCTCACGGTCTTCTAACCGAAGCCACAAATGTGTGGTTGGCTTCCTGTTGTTGACTTCCTTTGTTTCTATTTTTACATCCAAGTGTTGTACATCTTCGCATTTGATTTTACCGTACTGATGAGAGCTTAAGCTCGAAACACGTGTCTACGGTTGCACAACAATTTGAGGGCTATACCCAATAACTTTTCTATTTATACTTTTATATATTGCCCCTCTATAAATCCATCCTGATTTATAAATATATATATATATATATATATGTATATATATATATATATATATATATATATATATATATATATATATATATATATATATATATATATATATTTATATATATGTACAGTGACCGCCAAAAAGTATGTACCATATGGGAAAAAATTTTATTATTGGAGTATTGGAAAAAATATTCTGGGGAAAAGTTTGTGCATGTCCGATAACCTAAAAATCGATTTTGACACATGTCACGTGATCGCTAGAATGGCGGCAAAATGAAAAAAATTGCAAAGCAAAGCCAAAAAAAGGGGTAAGATGGCAAGATATAAAAAAAAGTTATTTGAAAAAGTCACTTAGAATTCAATTTTATACACATAAACGGAGTTTCAAGAGATAATTAAAAAAAATTGAAAATAGCAATTTTTTAAAAATATTTTCCCGTCTATTTAAAATTTTTTTTTTCTTATGAATACCATGACTATACTGAAACATTTGCATTTTAATAATAATGACAAAACTTTCTCATTTTCTCCACACCAGAGGGCACTAAATTTAAAAAATTGGTTTTTGCCAGAACCCTCGCTGTTACATTGGTTCTTATCTAACAGTTATATCAGAATTCCAAGACTATTGTGTTGATATGGCAATCTAGAAACACCATGTTTCCTGATTTTAATCAAGTTTCTATAATAATGCTGTATGAGCGTTTTACTTTGCACATAAACTTTAAGAATCTTTAACTTGACGCACTATTTTCAAGTTTATGTGCGAAGTGAAACGCTCATGCACGATTATCATCGGAACTTGATTATAATCTGGAAATTACCATGTTTTTGGAGTGTCATGTCATCACAATGGTCGTGGAATTCGGATATAACTGTTAGATACGAACCGATGTAACAGCAAGGGTTCTGACAAATTCCCATTTTTTCAATTTAGTGCCCTCTGGTGTGGAGAAAATGAGAAAGTTTTGTCATTATCATTAAAATGCAAATGTTTCAGTACAGTCAAGCTATTCATAAGAAAAAAAAATATTTTTAAATAAATGGGAAAATATTTTTAAAAAATTGCTTTAAATTTTTTTTGAATTATCTTTTGAAACTTCGTTTATGTGTATAAAATTGAATTCTAGGTGACTTTTTCAAATAACTTTTTTTGATATCTTGCCATCTTACCCCTTTTTTTGCCTTTGCATTACAATTTTTTTCATTTTGCCGCCATTCTAGCGATCACGTGACATGTGTCAAAATAGATTTTTAGGGCATCGGACATGCACAAACTTTTCCCCAGAATATGTTTTCCAATTCTCCAATAATAAAAATTTTTCCCATATGGTACATACTTTTTGGCGGTCACTGTATATATATATAAACACAAAGAGAAAAGTTATTGAGTGTAACCCTCAAATTGTTGTGCAACCATAGACACGTGTTTCTAGCTTAAGCTCTCATCAGTACGGTAAAATCAAGTGCGAAAATGTTATACCCAATAACTTTTCTCTTCATAGTTTCATATATAGCCCCTCGATAAATCCTTTCTGATTTATACAAACACATACATATATATATATATATACAAACATATTATACACATAGGTACATCTTAGCTACTTAGGAATACACATTAAGATATAAATAGATATTAAAAATATAAAAATTCAAAAATCCAAACACCTGAAATTGAGGTATTCAGTAGTGGAATAGAAACAATTGTTCGTTAAAAATAACCTGAGTTTTTTTTAATAACTTTAAGGGCTTGATATCTTTAATGTCAGAAGGTAGGTGGTTCAAAAATGTTGCTCCTGCCAGGTAAGGTGTTTTTTCATATAAACTTGTGGAGTGTTTTTCGATTCTAATTAAATCACCGTATCTGGTTGGATATCGATGTATGTAGGAGTTCTTTGCTGAATCTCTCAAATTGCGTTTAATATGGTAAATGCAACCGTATATATATACACAGGGTACTGTTAAAATATGGTTTTCCCGAAAATAAGGTCTGCAGGAGTCTAATTTCTTCAATCATTACTCTTTTTTGAGCCACAAATACTCTATTGATTTCTGAGGCTCCACAGAATTATATTGTACGACAAATGAGAGTGAATGAGAGCGTAGTAAACATTTGAAAGAGTTGGTCGATCAAGTTCATTCTTCAACTGGAGAATAGCATAGTACCCACTGGAAAGTCTCTTGCATACATGGTCGATGTGATTTTTCCTGCTCAATTCTTGATCTATATGTATACCTAGGAATGTTGTGGTATCTGAGGATTCGATGATATTATTTTCAACGCGCACGTTCATCGTACCAATATGAGTCTTTCTGCCAAAGAATTTTATGTATCTTATGGGTATCTGATGGGTATCTGATGGGTTACCAGCTTCCTCGGCTATAGTTGTATCGTCGGCAAATAAGATTAGGCATTTAGAACTTATATGAGATGGCATATCATTCATGAAGAGAAGCAATATTAATGGTCCCAGAACTGATCCCTGTGGGACTCCTAGGCCCATTTGGTACAAATCTGACCTGCTGTCCCTCAGTTCTACCAGTATCCTTCTGGAGCTCATTAATGACATAATCCAAGAGAGAAAGTTGCCTCTAATGCCTATGGAGTAAAGTTTTTCCTCAATGAATCGAAAGTTGATCGAATCAAACGCTTTGGTGAGGTCAAAAAATATAAAAGTATTAATAAGTTGATGACAAATAATTTTTGTATTAAATAAGAAATTATTCCTTCTGTCATTTGATGTTGACAAACAAATTTCACGCTCATACAAAAAAGCCCTATCTTACGAACTTGTACAAGAGAAAAGGAGTGAAAAGAAATAAAAACTTGAAGAAATTTCAAATTAAATCAGAACTTCAAAGATGATTTGTAGTAGTAGTAAAATAAAGCAAATGAAGATGGCTAAAAACAAAGCGATGGAGAAAATGTTGTGTTTACTCTTCAACTGCCGATTGTTTGTGATAAAAATCACAGGAAGATGAACGACTAAAGGATTATTTTTATTGTGCTGTGAATTGAACCAAAATATTGAACCGACTATAATACGTCTTCGTTTCTCGACGAGAAAAAAAAACGAATATATTACACTATCCCAGTCGCACATCTGACACGCCCGAGAAGCTCTTTGTGTAATTTATCTCCGACAACATTCTTGCCCATATCAGCATACGAATATAAAAGTATCCCTACATTTATCTCAAAGGTCGTCCGAAGTCGTGAAGGAATGCAATTCCGCCGGAAAAAACGAAGGAAATTAAAACAGACCCTTTGGCCATTGTGCGATTTTCCTAATATTCAATATGTTTCAACACATGGCGATAAACATCGCGCCCGAAACGTCGAAAGTAATATATTAATTTTATCTGAAGTAATCTTGAGGGAAAGGAAGGACGAGAAAGAGAGAATTCCCGCTAATAAAAAGAACCTCTCTGGTGGAATGATGTAACAACGTAAGAAGTGATTCCGGGATGTAGGAAAATCAATTCCGTTTGAAAACATTATATCGCCAGAGTGCGTGACTGTTATGTTATGGCGTTATCTTTTCAGTTGTTTCAGTTGCTAGTGCTTATGAAAATGAATGGCACAGTCAACAGTTCAAATGCCTTCATTCTTCTTGTGGGATTTTCCGTATTTTCTGGAGTTACGCTTCCAAGCTGGAATTCGTTTGTCCGATTCCTGTAGCTTTGAACTCCATTTTGAAGGTATGCAGGTCATTTACGTAAATAATTTTTTCTACAAACGCTTAACAAAGTAGCCTTTGACACTTTCAGATTTCGACGCAAAGTTGACGTTTTCCGTGAAATGTCATTTTGTGACAGCATTTGCGCTCTAGAGCGGAAATATTTCGAAAACGCTCGCTTCTCCAACGTATTTCTGTATGATGATTGATGAAAGTGACAGCGAATTATCAAACACTTCTTCTGATGTAGGTACCAGAAAGTGCAAACATTGTAACAGGACGTATTTTATGACCGGACATAAGAATTTACCCAACCTCTAGTTTATCCTCTCAGGTCAAGAAACCGTCGAACGCTTGTGTAGAAATAACGTTATCCCAACAAAGATTCTCAGAAATACATTGGTTACGAAGGAACATCTTTAAAACGAGTGTATCATATTACTTTTAAGAGTCTTGTAATAATATTTCCAAATAGGGCATTTCAGAGTACCAGAGAACCTTTCAATATCCCAATAGTTTGCATATGTTATTTTTGTTGAGAGGCACAGATTTTTATGATAGGCCACCCAGAAAGCACTTTGCAGAGAGGATAGATGATCGAACTTTGAAATTGGACACAATTTCGAAAGTTCGTTTCACTCGTTAAAGTTAACATGTCGCGTAGTTATTTCATTAGTTTTCTTAAATTATTGTAATTTTCATAATTCAACTCTGTTCAACAGAAAATGCAATCAGGGTCATTTCATTAATTTTCATTATTTGAATATATATAAAGTTGATTTTCTCTACCTGTCTCTAAAAAGTTGATTCTTCTGATCAACTCTTACTATTTATTGTATTTGAATTATTTTGAATCTGCTGCAGTTTATCTTGTTAAATTATTAGTAAATCATCTGGCCTCATTCACCTTTTTTCCTGTTTAAATTATATTCTCAGTTAAAATCAGAAGTTACTTTATCAATTAATTTGAGAAATGTCCCAAACATCTTTTGTTGTTATTCTTTATTGTTTTGTTAATAGATATAAGTGTTATGCATTCTGGCTTTTTATTCTCAAAAGTTCACATTCCAATTTACAAAAATCCTTTTGATTTGAGAGAAAAATATTTTAATTAGTAGAGTTGAACAGAGTAAGTAAATTTGAGTGCTAAAGTGAGTTCCGCAACGAGTTCTCAATCCAGCATCTAGTATAGAAAGTCGGGATCATCTGATGAAAAAGTAAGGTGAGTTAAAAATCTTAAATGCTGTGAGGTATGATTCCTGGTTCCAAGAAAATTAGAGCCCAACGTTCCCAATTATTATTATGTTTTAACGACTCCGTTCGGTCGAATCAGTTGTGATAATGCTCTATTTAATTATAAAGACAGCATTTGTTACAACATTATTACTTTGAATCTCCTACCAGAGAAATCAAGGAAGAAATATGAATTACAATACGGTAAATTCATGACGTGGTGCCAGTCAAAACATTCACCACTGAAGATATTCACAAATTTTTACAAGAAGCGCCCGATGGAGATTCGAATATCTACTAAAAAAGGTAAATTTTAATATTTCATGCTTTTAGTAGTTTGAGAAACGATTAGTATTTTTTTAATTTAGTGCAATTTGGTTAGCATATACATTATGAAAGTTTGTTATAATGTGATGTACTTTTGTTGAATAAAGCATCTGGTGTTTCTTTTTCTGAAAACTGCGTTTGTAGAAAAATTCTTGTGTGTATTTCGAGCACAAAGTGTCATTGTTGCTCTCCAAAGATTACCGCGCTCCGCTTCGCGTCGCGCGGTAACTCTCTTTGTCAAGCGACAATGTATCACTTTGCGCTCTTAATACACAAATAGCTATTACTTAGCTCATGTAACTGTAACTATAAAATCGTCACATCTGTTTTTAATATCATTTTCTCTGAATTCAGTTCAAAAAAATTCAATATTATTAATTATTGTTCAATCTATGGTCATGCTTTATTGCCAGTCGGTAATCTGTGGAACAGGCTGAAAACAGGAGGTAAATTGAGACTTAGACTGGTGCCTTTAATTTTTCTGAAAATAAGTTACAGGCAAGGACCAGGTGGAAAATGTTTTCGAGGTTCCAATTTTGAGAAAAAAATAATTAAACACGAAAACACTCAAAATGGTGAAATGGGGATGCAGTTTAGGGGTTGGAAACGGTTTTTTGCAATTTATGGCGAAACGTGGCCTCTTAGCGAAAAATGTTCAATGGAAAACTTGTAAATAATAAAAAAAATGAAAACTTTTACCGTTATACCGAAAATTGAGAAAAACCGACTACAAGTCTCTCTGAATCATGACTTCTCAATATTTTCAATGATTTTCAATAGTTGTAGAAAATAATAAAAATGATATTATAAAATTAATTTCGTAGTGTAATTATGTATTCCAATAATTTAATATAAATTACCTTTTGTTGTAAAAATAATAAGGAAAGTCGAAATGATTGAAAATATTTCGATAATAATGATTCAGACAGACTTTTTTCTCAAATTTACGAGGTTTGACGAACATTAAACCACCTAGTTACATAGAGCATTTTGAAGTAGACAGTTCAACAATCAGAATAGTCACCTACAGACTTTCGAAATACAAAAAAATATGAAGACAATTGTTGGTGGAAAATAAGGGTATTTTTTTAGAAAAATATAAATAGCTCGAAAACTAGAAGAGCAAAAAAATCAAGTTTATCTGCAAATTTTTATCTGAACCAAATCATTTGTACGCGAGTAAAAAAATATTGAAAAAAAAATTATTTTGCTATTTTGTCGGTTAATTTGAGGTTATGTCAAAAAGTGTTGAATGAAGAAGTTTCCGTTTTTTATTATCTACAACTTTTTTTTCGAACATATTTCGCTAAGAGGACACGTTTCGCTGTAAATCGCAGAAAAACGTATTTTTTCGTATTTTTGTAATTAAATATTTTTTTCTTCAGTTTTGGAACCTCAACATCATTCTCTGTCTTGAAAAATAGGGGTCAGAAAATGTCTGTTGTGCCCCACGTTCCGCGCCATGTCTTGAAAAATATGGGTCACGTCTGGACAAATAGGCATTAGCCTGAAGAGGAGGGGAGCATGGAAGCTCTACTTGTGTTTGGCGGTTTTCACGAGCTTTTCTCATTTGTTTGAATTCCACAAACCACTTCCATTCCTCTTGTTCCTCATCAGACATCACTTGCCGAAAAGCAGGGATTTCACTATTCGTGCGGACCGTTTGATGAACGTTTCCGCGTGCAAATGAACCCCCTTCAAGGCTATTCCCGGTGCTAGCTCGAGAGACATTGAGATCCGAAATTACTGAAATATTGTCAGGAGTGCGGGGGCGGTTTTGTTCAAACATTCTCGATTCGTTCATTCTTGACTCTATCTGCAAGTCTGCAGAAATATTGAGTGGACTGGAGGTCCCTGAACGTAACGTATTACGTTCTAAATTCTGGAATGCTTCCAAAATTCGGCGTGTAGTGCCGGTATTTTTCGGGTTTCGAAATTCCCTAGCGGGTTGACCGCCGAAAGTCAAAAAACTAGGTGAGGCCCTCGAAGGCATGTTATCAAAAGTTTTTGCTGAAATTTCCCTCAGACTCAGATCACGCCTTGTATTCTGATCAACAGAAAAATTGTTTCGAGATTCATCATCATTGTCTTCATCAGGACAGCCCACAACGTGACTTTTATCCAGATTCACACAATCCATACTAAAATGCGTAGGGTTCAACCTAGGAGATGCAAGTGAATTTAAATGAACCGCTTTTTGAGAATCCGGGTGGTAACTAGATTCTGTGGCGTTATTTTCGACGCGACGCGATACAACAACTACTTGTGATCGCTTCGGGAAAAATGCGTGAGGCCCGCCTTCCTTGACGGCTACGCCTGGTGAAACCCTTGGGTTTCTATTGCTTGTGGGGCTCTCCAAACTAGAGCCAAAAGAAAAATTATTTTCAACAGAAAATGTACCACTTATAGGAGCAGTTGGGATGGGCTGTAAGGCCGGATGTTTCTCAAACAGAGAACAATCAAGAGCTTGGTTGGGTATAACACTCGTGAAAATTTCAGCGGGGTGAAGAACACATGAAGTTGGTTGAATTTTTGATTGTCTGCGAGTCCTCGGACATAAATTGTAGGACATTAGGGGAACGTCAAAAGTGAAGTTACTTCCTAAGAAAAAATAAACGAGTACCGTGAATTATACTTAGTAAATTCCCCTAACACAGAACTAAATAACGCGTACAATGCTAAACCCTATATTCAAATAATCTCTGAAGAAACAAAAAATGGGTGAATATCACCTGTGCGGAAATCGCTCACAGGCACTTATGCAGGAACGCTTTATGAAACAGTACCCTCAAATATTTGCTGAAAATAAAGGTACAGTTATATTATTCGCTCTGTACTCGGGAACGCTAGTGCCAGGAACGCTTTATATACATAAAAAAAATACCCTCAAATAACTGCTGAAAATGAAAGGTATAGTTATATTATACGACCTGTACTCAGAAACACTAGTGGCACAAACAATAGCGCCATAAAAACCCTCACGGAAATACGCAACACTGTACTGCAATAATCGCAAACCGCAATAATACCCGCACAATAATTAAGCCGTGGCAAGAACTGTGTCTTGTTGACGGACAGTAATCACTTAAAAAAATAAACGACTTGCGTATCGTCGCGATAATCTGAATGCCCGCGTCTCGTTCGAACCGATGTTCGACGCTAAGTGTCAAATTGACGTTCGACGCGACGTGTACTATTCGCGTGTCGTCCGCACCGATGTTCGACGCTAAGTGTACTATGCCCACGTCGTCCATACCGACGTTCGACGCTAAGTCTACTATGCCCACGTCTCGTTCGAACCGACTTTCGACGCTAAGTGTCCTTTTTCACCATTCCAAAAGTATCTCCTGTCCTTTTCGAACGCTATGACCTCTCCCACACTAATTTCCTAGAACTTTACGCCAGGTATAAAAAAAACGTTTTTCTGCCTACGTGTCTCACTTTTCCACAGACCTACATTCAAAAACATTACTTTTCTTAAAATCTTCAACATACGTTCGAGAGGCACACAGTAAAAATAATATTCTATAGAATTTGTAGGTACTTTCAGACCCCCTGTGAGTACATCTTTTAATCCGAAGAAACTCAAATATTGTTTGCCCGCCTGGAATAGCTAACAGATGTCTTAATCTCTTTTTTTCCAAGCAATCCATTTCGTGTTCTCGGTGTCCGCTCTCCCTAGGGTGGCCATAAACCAGCACCGAGAAATGGACGAAATCGTTAAAGTTTTTAAAATGCATGTGAAATGTTTATTGAGCGATTTCATATTTCAATAGAGTTGACATATCATTCGCGGGCAGATAATTAATATAGATTTCCACACGATATCTCAACGTGGTCTGGGGCCAAGAAAATACAACAAAGCATTAGGTCGGCAAAAGACAAACGAGACCCACTATCTGCAGTGGGGGTATATCGCATACCATACACATACCACTTGCGGAAAGGTATACTTCGGAACCACAAAAAGATCGATGAGAACAAGGCTGAAGGAACATCAGAGGAACTGCAGATTAGGCCAAACGGACAAGTCGGCAGTGGCAGAACACGCGCTCAGTGAAGGAAACCACAAGATTCTGTTAGAGGACGTAAAACTTCTTGCCCCCAACCAGGGATACCATAGCCGACTTGTACGGGAGGCAATAGAGATCCACAATCACACGGAGAATTTCAACAGAAAAGAAGAAGCTGTTAACCTCAACCGAATATGGAATCCCATTCTTAGAAATTCCAAAATAACAAAAGAAAACTACGACATCGTGACAGCAGGCAAAAAGGTGTCAATTAATGTTATCGAAAATATACTTCCCAGATATGGTAATAAGCAATTCTGAAATAACAAATGATATCAACGATATTAAGCGGGCAGGTAGAAAGGGGTCAATGAGATACGGTAATTAACACACAAGACTACCTAAATCAGAATGAATACAATTTTCAAAGTCGGAATTTCCAGTCATCTGAGATTATTCATGATGTATAAGCCTCTGAAGAAGCTAGCCACTCGCGCTAGCGAAACGTTAGGAAAAAAATCCAAAAAACGACGGCCTTCAAACCTTTTTTTTTTGTTTCATAGAAGAACCATTTACAATCTTAGTAACGCTCAGTTGAATAACATTTGATATTTCAGCCTCTACTCTATTGCTTGCCTTAGAGCCATCTGTGTACCAGATCTGCCTCCTCGACAACTTGGTATTGCCTTTAATGTGACTTCCCCATCAAAGGAGTAGGTTGGAGTCATTTGGTTCGACTGCATCTCAGATGTGTCAATTTTTATAACCTTTATCATGTTGGAGTGGCCTAGGTTAATGCCCCTAGCCCCAAGCATTTTAGTCTGGAGGCTTCTATCCTCGCCTCCGCTGCAATAAGCAAATGCAGAGGAGGGAAGTTCAGTTTCACCCCTAATCCAGTCGAAGATATGCTGGACATAGCACCAGTGACCCCGAGCATGGCCAGTCTTTGTAAACCAGCCAGTCTTACTCTGCTAGTTATTAATGGTATTCCCTAATTTTTTTCAGCGTTCTATACACAAAGAAATATCGCTTTTTTCTTCAAAAACAAAGAAAAATCGTCAATCGAATAAGTTTTTGAAACAGAACTGAGGTGATGCTTTACACCAAAATTTATTTCGACAAATACACCTGCATTAGAATGGACCTTTCCACGACATATGAGAGAACACTGTAATTAGAAAGTGTATACGCTAATATCACTCGGGAATTTTTAGTTATTTTTTCTGACCGCTAGTTTCTCTATAATCAGAATCAGAAGAAAAGTGGTTTCGTGACGTCACGTGCATCAAAATCAGACTTGGCAACGTTGTAAAAGTTGTGCACTGTGGAATCTCAAATTCTTATTTGAATATAATGTGTCGTATGACAGTTGTCATTTGATACCAGATGGGTTCGTTCGTCTGTTTCACGGAACATCAATAAGAATCGTTTGTCTCTGTTTAACTCGTTTGTCTACTTTCATATTTAATAAAAGTAGAGCAGTTCCATCAAATATGTATGCTTGCAAACGAACAAGCCCTACTTCATTTCTTTTTTGAGGTTAATGCAGTTTTCAAAGTTTTGAAATGTTTTTGTTGTTTGTGCTTTAAATTGTTTTCCTAATTCCTGGATCTGTATCCCTGCAATAACTGTGAACATGTCGAAAAGGTGCTTCGTACCTCGTTGTCTGAAAACCAGTGAATATTCTAATAAACAATTTTTTATGCTCCTAAATACCTATGAAGCGCATTGTAAAATGTGGTTCGAAGCAATGAATGGACCTTGTGTAAAAAGCGGAAATATAATTATGTTTTTGTGGAGAAAATTTCCAACTGAATAGTATTGTATTCAAGCAGCGTTCATGGAACGATTTTAAATTTTAGTCATTGCAAAAAATAAATTCATATTTGTTAAATAGAAAGAGTCAATCATATCATAATCTACCCTCGTTAAATTATCCGAACTTCCCTTCACGAAGCCTTTCTATATTTTATACACAAATAAATTCACACCAGATCGGTCATAATAACACCTCGCTACAGTATTAAGGAATGTATCAGTTAAATGTCGAATGTAAAAAAAAACATTAACCTCAAATCTCGGGATCACTTTTGTTGCATGAGAACTGTCATAATGATTTGCGGTGTTGTCAATGCTCGTTCTTCGTTCAGGAAATTTGAAAGTTATAAATACAATAAAAAGTAGCTAATATGTGGGTTTTTTTTCTATAAGTTGATCAAGTGACGAGGTTTCAATTATTTCTCAATGGCTTATACCAAGCTAGAATCTATATTTTTGAGGAGAACGGTATTGAATGTTTCGGAACATGGATTATGGTGGGGGTTTTTTCCGATGAACGTGACGTCAGCGGTACACTTTCAAATGAGATATTCTTTCAAATTGAAAAAAATATAGTGGAACTCTTTGTTAAATGGACGTTTCAGACTAGAATCTATCAATTTAAAAGAGTTTTGCAATTACTTTTTCATAAATGTAAAGATCCATTCTTGCTCCATTCGCACACTAGCCGTCTAAAATGACAGCAACCCGATCCTTGTAGAAACAATCTTCATCCATATTGTAGGAAGTTCCTTTGTGAAACATCGGCCACTAATACCAGCGGTGTTTGTTTTCGTGTCTCCAGCTAGCACACGCCATCTTCAAACAATCCGACTCCGGAAATACGACGTTTTAGATAACGTACACGGGTCCAATAGCGTTCGGCTTACCGCACGAATGTCTGCCTGGCTATGCTCCACAAGATCATAGGATGCTGTGTAACGTAACTCTCAATGCAATCACAGCCGGCGGTATGACAATTGAATGTTATGTGCAATTGAACGGGCAATCGAAGTGGTAGGTGGCGTTGGCGTCGTCTGTGCCGAATAATACGATATGTCATGATGTCGAGTGTGTTCGCGCGCCAGAGCCTACTTGTTTGCGCTGTGTAAAAAGATACCGCTATTAGCGAACTGACAGAAGAGAGGTTAAGTGTCTCATCATGCATTGTTGGGCATGGCTGTTAATTGGTAAAATGATATTCCGGTAATAGATATGGTGTGAAATTCGGAGAAAAATGTGTTATACCTACAGTGACATTCAAAATGTACGCAACAAATGGAAATGATCGTTATTTGTGATTTTTCAAAAAAAAATGTCATCAACTTAGGCTCGTCTTGAAACCTACTCAGTCCCTATCAGATAAACTGAATGATTTTCAGTTTATTGAAAAAACGCAGTTTTCAAAATCAGCAAAATCTCAAAAGTTCTATTTTTCAGACAATAAGTAACATTTGGATGAAATTTTTCAATGAGATCTTTGTTGGAGCTCATGTGAAAGTGATAAAAATTCAATTTTTTCGTGAAATTCTACAATAATCCAATTTTTCAATTTATTTAATTACTTACAAATTTCGTTATATCAGAAATTGATTTAAAAATTTCGTTTGTTCTTTAGTATGACCTCAGCGATGTAATGATTTGGCAATATCAGTGAAAACTGTCAATTAATCCTTTGCATTTCATAGAATTCATTCCCGAAAAAATTTTGTGCAAAAATGTAAGTTGTTTTAATATCTTTTTTCAAATTTGTTTTTGAGTTTTAGACATTTTTAGGTGTGTGATAGAGCACAGTATCAACTGCAAAAGAAAAGGCTAACTAATTGAGTTGAAATTCATAATGCTATTCACATAAATCAAATAAAGAATTGGTGTCAAAACGGAACCCTGTGGAACTTTTGTCTTGGTCAATAAGTGCATATTGTGGGGAGAATCTATTTTACTGACTGAAGTATTTCTTGCGGAATGGGTAGTAAATGACGAAATATGCCTATGAAACTTTTTTTTCGAAAAAACCTCCTTTGACTTGTTGTAAAGTGCGCCTTTCAGGCTATTAGTATTGTTATCCAATCTTTTATAGCAACACTACATGAAACATTGTTCTACTTAATTCACCTCATAATAAACATATTATTACAAATTGCTGACACCTCTTGTGCACTAGGTATTGCATGCATTTAATCATCGATAAATAATTATTGATTGTTTTTTCTTCATATGGCAACGCCTACAACAACACATGATGTGTCATTCATAAAAACTAGTGAACCCCTGAAAACGGGGACATTCTCCATCAAACTTCAACTGTTGCACTAACTGTCTGTAACTTGATCTGCAATATACTGAGTTGTAAAAGGACTTCGACTTTTTATTATTTATTAAAGTATCTAAATTTGGTATTCCCCAACAGACTCCACATTACTCTTGTGATTTTTCGGAATGGGTAGTAAATGACAAAATATTTTTATTAAATTGCATATTTGATTCAAACTAAGGACAACGAATATGCCGATATAATTTTTTTTCCGAAAAAACTTTCTTTGACTCCACTTTACTCTTGTGATTTTTCGGAAAAATTTGCGGAAACTGTATATTTGATTCAAACTAAAGACAACGAATATGCCGATATATTTTTTTTTTAAATAAACCCCTTGACCCCACTTTACTCTTTACCTAAACGACTATGTTGTGGTCTCTAAAACTAAGATACTTATATACATAATATACAATAATGAATAATTTATTATTATTTTGATTTATAGCGTCAATTTTGGTTGGTTATTATGTATATTGGTTTAATAATAATAAGTATATCAGAAGTTCTTCCAAATAACCTAATATGCTCGTCGTTGATGGCTTCGAGGCATCTTTTTGGTACGGCGCTGAGCCGCAGTGGCGTGAGCGAGGCGACAAAGCTGTCACAATTGATGCATAGATGGCACTGTTTATGAAAATTGATTTAAACGCTTAATTTATATAATAGATTTCTTAAAAATCGAACAATATTACTATAAAAATCGTTCATACAAAATCGATTATAAGAAAATTAAATTTTTCCGAAAAATCACAAGAGTAAAGTGGGGTCAAGAGGGTTTGACAAAAAATATGAATTTTACTTAGGAGTAAAGTACCTTTATATTTGAAAATATCGCAAATTCTTATAGAAAAAAGTTGTTCAGAACTGAAATATGCAATTGCATCCACTTACATGAAAAAATCAAATCATTTTTTCTTATTTTGTCTGTAACTGTAGTTACGTGTAATCTAGGATGCACTGACAAAGAAATGATTTGTTGATTATTCAATAGCAAGATATCTTTGACAGTGAATGTCAAAACGCGTTTGAAGTAAAAAGACACATAAAAATGGTAGCTATATTATCTTGCGAAGAGAAAATAGAAATTGTTTTGATTGTGGGAGAAAATTATAAAACGCATAGAGAAGCAGCAACTGTCTTTAATGACAGACATCCCAATAAAAATATCAATCATTCAACTGTTACGAAAATCGTAAATAAATTCAAGAATACTGGAAGTATCAACAATCGTTTTAATGGAAAACGCCGAAAAGTGGTTGCCGATGAGAATACGCAGTTGGAAGTAATGTTGTCTGTTGTAGAAAATCCAAAAATGTCATTGACCAAAAGGAAGTCTTCGATGCAACAAAATGTGAGTAAAGATACAGTGGCAAGAATTGTAAAACTGAATAAATACAGACCATTCAAACCAAAAAGCGTTCACACATTGAAAAAAAGGGATTGTGATAGGCGCTTTGATTTTTGCCATCTCATCCAAAAAAAATTTGAAGAGGACCCTTATTTCACGAGGCGTATAATATTTTCCGATGAGTCAACATTTTCGTCAAATGGAACTGTCTCGTCACAGCAGTGTCGCTGGTGGTCTGATGAAAATCCCAATTTTTTAATAAAGTCTCATGACCAATATTCATTTAAGACGAACTTGTGGTGAATTACACCATGCCGCCACTAGAGAAGAAGCACGATCAGCATTTTCTAACAAGCTGCAGAATTTATCTTAGCATTTAAGTCATCTTCATAAAAACATTCAGTTGCTAGCTCTCATACTGTTAACATCGTTCCGTATATCAATTAATTGTAATTTTGACTTGAATAAAAGTTTTTAAAAACGAACTTTGAGTAATAGAAAATATTTCTGGTGTGGCATTTATAAGAACAGAATAATAGGACCTTTTTTTGCCAATCTATAAATGCCGAACGTTATCTACAGTTTTCACAAACTCACATCAATGACTTCTTGAACGAACTACCCTTACAAGAACGTCAATGTATTTGGTTCCAACAAGATGGTGCCGCATGCCACAGTACATTAAATATCTTGAACATACATTCCATGGAAAAGTTATTCATAGATATTCTGAGCTTTTGTGGCCTGCTAGATCCCCTGTTTCAACCCCCCTTGATTACTTCTTATGGGGTTGCTTGACACAAAAAGTTTATCAGAAAGGATCGTTTCAAGATGCTGACCATTTGGAGAGGATAATTTTAGAAACATGCCAGGAAATTTCTCCAGTAATGATAAGGAATGTATTACGTGAATTTGCCAATTGAACGATTATATGCATTGAACGAGAAGGTGGATATGTCGAGGCATTAGTGGAATGAGGGAACATTAAATTTCTATTTATTTCCAGAATTCATATTATGTCAGTTACACAGCTTGGTATTTGTATGTATTTTCATATTTGCACAATATATGCATATGCATTCATTATGTGTTTAAATTGCAAAATTGTTAGAGAAATAGAAAGGTGATCATATGTTACATAATCAAAAGAGATAAATGTTCATTCAAAACAAAAAAAAGTAAAAAGTAGGTTAGGTTAGGTTTGAACGAGTGGGCCCGTATCAGGCCCTCCACTGCGGCCAATGGCCTATTGTGGCTCACCCTATGGTTATATTTCTCCCAGTACGAAATTGAGGAGTGCATTGGGAGAACAATTTACCAGCTTATCTGGCCTTACTGTCGTATCGCCAAATATTGAGAGTCTGGTTCTGGCCGCTGCAGGGCATGTACACAGAATGTGTTCAGCCGTTTCATCATCCTCCATGCATAGCCGGCACTCTGCATCTTGTGCAAGTCCGATTTTATGCATGTGATGTTTGAGTTTGCAGTGGCCAGTAAGCAAACCTACTATAACTCTGAGATGCGCTCTGCTGAGTTCTAGCAGTTTGTCAGAGTCCTGTTTTTTCCTTGTACAAGCAATAAATGCTTTGGAATGGGCTAGGCCCGGTAGACCATGCCAGTACTCGAGTCTTTTATTGTCTGCCCAAGCTGTTATGACATTCTTGGCAGTGTTATATGCTAAACCGATTACCGGTTCTGGTCCAGTGAACGTTGTTTCGCACCCCCCCCCTTTTGCTAGGGCGTCCGCTATTTCGTTTCCTTCTAGGCCTGTGTAACCTGGTATCTAGACTAGGGTAACGTTGTTGCGTTGCGCCAGTCGGTTTAAGGTGTCTCTGCAATTCCATACTGCCCTAGATTTAAAGCAGTTGGATTCAAGCGCTTTAAGTGCTGCTTGACTATCTGAAAATATTTTTATTGTTTTTCGTGTGTGGTGTTGATTTTCCAGCTCCCTGGTACACATTTCAATGGCATATACCTCTGCCTGAAATATCGTAGCTAGTTGACCCATACTGAACGAGCGTTTCACTACTGGGTTCATCCCATATATACCGGCTCCGACGCCTTCCTGAGTTTTGGAACCATCGGTGAACCAACGTTCATTTGCCCTACATAGGTTGGTTTCATTCCGGACCCAGTCTTCTCTTTCGGGAAAGACCACAGTGTAGGACGTGTGAAGGTTGATAGTTTTAGGCATGATGTCTGAGGGCATTCCTAGAATGTTGTGAGCTATTATGGCCAAGAGCATGCTGTTGCCTTTCATGACACCTCTCATGCCTGCGTTAGACTAATGGCCACTTGGTAGAGTCTGTATGTTGCCCATCTTGCATCTCTCTCCAGAACTATGTGGGGAGGAAGTAATCCAAGGAGGGCTTCCATTGCTGCCGAAGTAAAAAGTAACATAACCCAATTTTTCAATGTCTATGGACGTAATTGCAAATTTGAACAAAATTTTCAATTCTGAACAACGTTTTTTTATAAGAATTTTCGATATTTTCAAATGAAAAGATACTTTACTCTTGAGTAAAATTCATATTTTTTGTCACACTGCGTATACGACTGAAAAAATTTGATATCTGATGATTGAATTTTAGATTTTAGAACATGTAGAACTTCTTATGAAGAATAACTTTTTTTCTAAATGAATAATAAAAAAAAATTCCACATAGTTCCAACTTAATGAGACCAACTGTATATGATTTTCAATAATTTTTGAATGGATCTGCCAATTTGAATCATGTTTTCCATTTATACTTCGAAGTAAATCACCATAAATTTGGGTAAGTTTCATTAATGTCTGGTTTTTCAAATACAAATTAAAATTGATATTCATAGAAGATATTATCCAATCGTATTTTCCCATGTATTTGTCCTTTGCTCATACACTACCGCCAGCAATTTTGAATCAGATGCACTCAAGCATTTAACAACCACAACCCCACTTTCCTCTGAGATTGTTTCATGAACAATTTCCGAAATTGGTCTTCCATACGCGAGGCGAAATAATCAAAAAGTACACAAACGACAAATTCGTTCCTCTCCAGCGTAATCATCATCTGTGCCTGGATGGGTTCTGAAACCGTTTCCCATCGTATAATCGTCAACATCAGATTACGATTTTTAATTGTCCCACGCGATTACGTAAACATCAAATCCCGGTCTAATCCAGATTGTAACACGTCCGTGACATCCACCTACACTAATTACTAAATCTGCCGTGGCGCGCTCCTGCAGATTTTCTCTTGGAGCCTACGAGCGGACTTAAAAGTTTTAATAAGAATTTCAGACGGTATGAATTTCATCATTCTGTTTTGCTAAGTCTTTCGGGACAATATCTAGTTAGTGTATGGAGAAACTTTGACTTTGTACAGATTTATGCCGACTAGAAATTTGGATAATCCCTAGTTTCGATGCGAAACAGCACTCGATAAATATGAGATTGTCTCCCGGGGGAGATTTAGACGTGAGTTTGAGACAATAAACACCACCAAGTTTTGTTATTGTAGAAATCCTATTGAAATTTATCAACAGAATATTGAATGACAAATTAATTCCTAGATGCTGTTACGGGTTTATTTTACAATAGGAAAACAGATTTTGTTTGAATATAGTAACGTCATGTATTTGTCATTGGGATACACTTTGGTAAAAATTTGGTTTACTGGAAATCTGTTATTAAAAAAAATGAACGTCGCGATTGTGGGCCCTTGGCCAATTGTAATGGTACCATTTTTGTTTTGAGGAAATGCCCTGTTGCCAAGTTGACCTCTTTGGATTACTGGAAATCTGATATGAAAAAAACAGTTGAACGTCTCGATTATAGACCCTCAACTTATTCTAATGGTACTATTTTTGTTTTGCGGGAATGTGCCTTTGCCAAGTTTTGGTCATTTAGGATTACTGGAAATCCGATATGGAAAAAATATTTGAACGTCGCTATTTTGTGCAATCAGGCGATTCTAATAGTAACATTTTTGTTTTGCGGAAATGCTCTGTTGCCAAGTTGGTCACTTCGGATTACTGGAAATCTGATATGGAGATAGGTCGAAGTGGACATTATTCTATTCTGTTGCCAAGTTTTGGTTACAACGGTGCAAACTTTCAATTTCGGTTTCACAACAATTAAAAACTTTTACAACTATATCAGTGCACTTTAAAATCCTCCACTAACAATTATTAGTTTTTAATCAGTTTAATAATATATTTTCAAGTTGTTTCATTTTCTTTTGATAATTCAAACAAAAGTGAGGTTAATTGATTGATTTGTCGATTTATAGACCATTCCAGAACACGTGACTTTGACAGGTCAGCCATATTTGCTGGAGGGCACACATATCGATTAGTTGGTATTTAACCTTGTGCATTTAGTTTAAACGTTTTTTTCTGGTTTTAGTTTGATGAAATTGTAACAAATATGCCTCGAAGTACTTTTTATTTATTCCTTAGAGGTGATATCAAGTTGCGGTACGATGAAAAAATTCGTATTGAAGACAACATCAAGTTCCTTACCAAAATTAACTGATTTACACTAATTAACTTTCTATAAAATGTCAAGAACATGAAGCTGCATGCTCGTTTGGTTTACCACTTGTGGTGTAGCCCATATTTTGGGTAGGAATCCTATCAGGATGCATGTTTTCCTAAAATTATTTTTGAAACTCATTTATGTACGGAAATCAACTGATATACACTAACTAAACTTCGATAAAATGTCGAGAACACACACGTCAAGTATTAAGTTGTGATTTACTGAGGGGGGCCCGATTTAAAGCATTTATCCAAGCATCGCAGCGTTGTGCAAATAGATCATTTAAATAGTCACCCTGCTTCGTTAAAACTGCCAGAAATGAAATAAAAAGATACTAATTAAAGTCTAAATACTTATTGGCAGTTGTTTACTAGTAAACAATGAAAACTAAATAGAATATGTGCCCTCCAGCAAATGTCAGTGACGTCATTCTGGGATGGTCTATTGGACTTCGTCTCAAAAGTGAGGTTAATTCTATTCTAACTTAATTAAATGGATTTCGTCGTTTAGACATATATCCAGCTTCCAGTTTTCTGGAACGCAGTTGTATTGCTCTAGGCAATACTGCATCCCATATTATAAAATCTAGTAGGTTCAAATAGCAGTATGCCCCTAGCTCCGACAAATCCGTTGTCATCCGGCCTGGATACCGGCGTAGGAAGCTAGAGAAGTAGACAAATTAACAAAACACTTATAAACGATGCACAATACTGCTAATTTTCAACAAATTTTACATTCACACACATTTACTTGACTTCCAACTAAGGACGCCGTCTGACCTCCACCATTGCCGTAAGTCGAATAAAGTGAGGTTAAATTGAGCTGTTTTCACATATTCATGGTAAATGACGAAGCGCTGTCTCACAGTCCTGCACCGTGCACTTATTAAAAGGTGAAGTAAACTCCATGTCGATGCCAAAACACCAAAGAAAACAAACAAACACTAAATTAGACTCAAACAGGTTATTGAGAAAGATTAATCAATATTTTACACGAGGACTGAAAACTGTTGTTTATAAACAAACACATACCGGAACGCGGTAAATCCCACTCCAATAAAATAATGCTGTATGATGGATTCCCCAAATCGGATTAGATGTTTTGAATACCATCGCATTCAAATTATGTTATGTTAGCGCATGATGAATAGCCAAATACATAATACATCATCATTAATTAATCCCCGACATCAAAAATGAAGTTATTAATTAAAGCCTCATGTTTATCCAATATTGCTTTAGCAGTTGAACGGATAATAGAATAGGATACCATTAGGAATTGAATATGGGTATTTGACTATTCAATACTGAACAATCAATTAACATTATGTTTAATGAGACCTCTCCAGTGTGAATAGTTACAACAGAAAATTCTAATTTTACTTTATTCTTGTTATTATATGTGTTTATTATAAATATTTATTTCTTGACCCTTTTTTGGGAATTTTAACCTTCCACAGTCTGAAAATGAAAAAATGTTAATTCAAAGAAATCTGAGTTTGGTTTCGTTCTTGACAGAGTGCGTATCGTGTTAGTGAGCTCCGAAATAATTTAGCAAAGTTATTCTAATTTTTACTAATTGCCAATTTATATGTTTCACAAGGAGGTCGGTGAGTGGACTTGTTACTCGTATGACTTCAGATATTGCACTATAATAATGCAATTCAACTGAAATCATTCAATATATCAAACCTAACCTGATAAACACCAAGCCAGGATCAAGCAATAACGAAACACCGGCAGTTTTCTACGTTCCAAAAATACCTGTACCAGTGTAGTTCATATCAAACAACTTCGATACCCGCCGAAGAGATGCCACCACCCGAATTTCACGTGTGCTCCCGAAATATCAATCAGCCAAGCGACCAAGAAGACTAAAAACAAGGAGGGTTTAATAAGCTCTAGCCAATCAAAAACTTGTATCATCAACACGTCATAGTGACGTACTTGGGTATGAGTACAGAGTCGAACTCGAATCAAGCAACAAAACTGTCAGCAGTAACTCTCATATACCAATAACTAGTCCATCACTGTCTATAGAGAACGGCGGCCATGACATGTATAACTACGTCACATCTCGTCACAAATGTTCTTTCATCTCTTTCTACTAGTGTCCCCATTGTCTTATGGGAATCAAACACTCCTTGTCTTTAGTCTTCTTGCCAAGCGACTCCAACGAAGCGATTGTTTGTTCTGTATGTGGGAGGCAGGCGCACGCAGCATGTGCTCAGGTATTTCGCTCATCTCATTCGAAGGGACCGTTCATACCACCGACTGCACTGTTTTAAATGCATATTATGGTACAACTCAGTAACTCCTTTGCTAGTTGTGGCATGAATATTTCCCTGGTACTAATATTTAATGTCCACGTAATTCAAAACATTGATTAACATTCAAATTTCGCAATTTTCCGATTCTCTCATTTTCTAACTCCAGCACAATTACCGATAAATGCAATTTTCTACCCATGTGATCTGAGCAGCAAGGAAAATCAGCTGAAAAAATATTTTTAAACGGCTTCAAAACGTGATGAGACCGATAGCATTACAATATTTTCATTATTGTGTCCCCAATTTTTTTAACTCCAGCACAATCATTCAAAATAGTGATACGGGGATTAATCACATCATATTCGACTCGAATGAATTGACTGGCATGAATATTTCCCTGGTACTAATATTTAATATCCACGTAATTCGAAAACATTGATTAACATTCAAATTTCGCAATTTTTCGATTCTCCCAACTTCTAACTCCAGCACAATGACCGATAAATACAAACAGGTGATGTATTCTTCAATTTTCTACGCATGTGATCTGAGCAGCAAGGAAAATCAGCTGACAAAATATTTTTAAACGGCTTCAAAACGTGATGAGACCGATAGCATTACAATATTTTCATTATTGTGTCCCCAATTTTTTTAACTCCAGCACAATCATTCAAAATAGTGATACGGGGATTAATCACATCATATTCGACTCGAATGAATTGACTGGCATGAATATTTCCCTGGTACTAATATTTAATATTCACGTAATTCGAAAACATTGATTAACATTCAAATTTCGCAATTTTTCGATTCTCCCAACTTCTAACTCCAGCACAATGACCGATAAATACAAACAGGTGATGTATTCTTCAATTTTCTACGCATGTGATCTGAGCAGCAAGGAAAATCAGCTGACAAAATATTTTTAAACGGCTTCAAAACGTGATGAGACCGATAGCATTACAATATTTTCATTATTGTGTCCCCTATTTTTTTAACTCCAGCACAATCATTCAAATTAGTGATACGGGGATTAATCACATCATATTCGACTCGAATGAATTGACTGGCATGAATATTTCCCTGGTACTAATATTTAATATCCACGTAATTCGAAAACATTGATTAACATTCAAATTTCGCAATTTTTCGATTCTCCCAACTTCTAACTCCAGCACAATGACCGATAAATACAAACAGGTGATGTATTCTTCAATTTTCTACGCATGTGATCTGAGCAGCAAGGAAAATCAGCTGACAAAATATTTTTAAACGGCTTCAAAACGTGATGAGACCGATAGCATTACAATATTTTCATTATTGTGTCCCCAATTTTTTTAACTCCAGCACAATCATTCAAAATAGTGATACGGGGATTAATCACATCATATTCGACTCGAATGAATTGACTGGCATGAATATTTCCCTGGTACTAATATTTAATATTCACGTAATTCGAAAACATTGATTAACATTCAAATTTCGCAATTTTTCGATTCTCCCAACTTCTAACTCCAGCACAATGACCGATAAATACAAACAGGTGATGTATTCTTCAATTTTCTACGCATGTGATCTGAGCAGCAAGGAAAATCAGCTGACAAAATATTTTTAAACGGCTTCAAAACGTGATGAGACCGATAGCATTACAATATTTTCATTATTGTGTCCCCTATTTTTTTAACTCCAGCACAATCATTCAAATTAGTGATACGGGGATTAATCACATCATATTCGACTCGAATGAATTGACTGGCATGAATATTTCCCTGGTACTAATATTTAATGTCCACGTAATTCAAAACATTGATTAACATTCAAATTTCGCAATTTTCCGATTCTCTCATTTTCTAACTCCAGCACAATTACCGATAAATGCAATTTTCTACCCATGTGATCTGAGCAGCAAGGAAAATCAGCTGAAAAAATATTTTTAAACGGCTTCAAAACGTGATGAGACCGATAGCATTACAATATTTTCATTATTGTGTCCCCAATTTTTTTAACTCCAGCACAATCATTCAAAATAGTGATACGGGGATTAATCACATCATATTCGACTCGAATGAATTGACTGGCATGAATATTTCCCTGGTACTAATATTTAATATCCACGTAATTCGAAAACATTGATTAACATTCAAATTTCGCAATTTTTCGATTCTCCCAACTTCTAACTCCAGCACAATGACCGATAAATACAAACAGGTGATGTATTCTTCAATTTTCTACGCATGTGATCTGAGCAGCAAGGAAAATCAGCTGACAAAATATTTTTAAACGGCTTCAAAACGTGATGAGACCGATAGCATTACAATATTTTCATTATTGTGTCCCCAATTTTTTTAACTCCAGCACAATCATTCAAAATAGTGATACGGGGATTAATCACATCATATTCGACTCGAATGAATTGACTGGCATGAATATTTCCCTGGTACTAATATTTAATATTCACGTAATTCGAAAACATTGATTAACATTCAAATTTCGCAATTTTTCGATTCTCCCAACTTCTAACTCCAGCACAATGACCGATAAATACAAACAGGTGATGTATTCTTCAATTTTCTACGCATGTGATCTGAGCAGCAAGGAAAATCAGCTGACAAAATATTTTTAAACGGCTTCAAAACGTGATGAGACCGATAGCATTACAATATTTTCATTATTGTGTCCCCTATTTTTTTAACTCCAGCACAATCATTCAAATTAGTGATACGGGGATTAATCACATCATATTCGACTCGAATGAATTGACTGGCATGAATATTTCCCTGGTACTAATATTTAATATCCACGTAATTCGAAAACATTGATTAACATTCAAATTTCGCAATTTTTCGATTCTCCCAACTTCTAACTCCAGCACAATGACCGATAAATACAAACAGGTGATGTATTCTTCAATTTTCTACGCATGTGATCTGAGCAGCAAGGAAAATCAGCTGACAAAATATTTTTAAACGGCTTCAAAACGTGATGAGACCGATAGCATTACAATATTTTCATTATTGTGTCCCCAATTTTTTTAACTCCAGCACAATCATTCAAAATAGTGATACGGGGATTAATCACATCATATTCGACTCGAATGAATTGACTGGCATGAATATTTCCCTGGTACTAATATTTAATATTCACGTAATTCGAAAACATTGATTAACATTCAAATTTCGCAATTTTTCGATTCTCCCAACTTCTAACTCCAGCACAATGACCGATAAATACAAACAGGTGATGTATTCTTCAATTTTCTACGCATGTGATCTGAGCAGCAAGGAAAATCAGCTGACAAAATATTTTTAAACGGCTTCAAAACGTGATGAGACCGATAGCATTACAATATTTTCATTATTGTGTCCCCTATTTTTTTAACTCCAGCACAATCATTCAAATTAGTGATACGGGGATTAATCACATCATATTCGACTCGAATGAATTGACTGGCATGAATATTTCCCTGGTACTAATATTTAATATCCACGTAATTCGAAAACATTGATTAACATTCAAATTTCGCAATTTTCCGATTCTCCCATTTTCTAACTCCAGCACAATGACCGATAAATTCAGAGAGGTTCATGTATTCATCAATTTTCTACCCATGTGATCTGAGCAGCAAGGAAAATCAGCTGACAAAATATGTTTAAACGGCTTCAAAACGTGATGAGACCGATAGCATTACAATTTTTTCATTATTGTGTCCCCTAATTTTTTAACTCCAGCACAATCATTTAAAATAGTGATGCGGGATCATATTCGACTCGAATGAATTGACTGGCATGAATATTTCCCTGTTACTAATATTTAATTGAAAATTGTCCAACTGTGTGCACGTTCCAGTGTAATTGGATGAAGAAAAGGTTTGCATTTCGTGCAGAAATTTATTTATAAAATCATAGCAAAGCGCTTTCGACTATAAAGTCATCATCAGTGCGTACCTGTAAGTAAGTGACATTGAATTGAATTCAAGTAATTTTGATAATGAGAATTTTGAAAATTGAAAATTTTCCCACTCGTCAGGTGTACAAGAGCCAGACCATAAAAATATCATGTGTCCAAAGGACCATGTAAAAATTAAAAAACTGGACATCATATGAATAACATTTTAAAAAATCCTTATTCCAGGATTAACCTGGATAAAAGTGTCAACAGGCAGAGTAACACACGTCTGTTGAAGTTTAGTATACTGTCAAACTAAACGAATGAAATGGACATTGTGTCAAAAGTTGACAATGACAATGACGTTTGGCTTAGAACATTAACTTCTAGAAACAATGATCTGTGTTTTGAAAATTGATAAATGACCAATTAGTCAAATTGATCTGTAAATCTATTTATAGTTCTGTTAATCTAAACCTAAGGAAATGTGACAAACCGGGAAAAAAGTCTAATGAGAACCTCAACCCGATGTGCACAGAACCAGGTTCAAGAAACAGTCTCTTAGGAATTTGTGAAACCAATTCTACGCTAAAGATCATGGGACAGGTCTAATGAGAACCTTCACAGTTCCCAAAGCGTCTAAAAGGTAGCCAAAAAACATGAGGCACCATAAACATAAAAGATTTAAGAAAGTTTCAACAGGCAGAGTAACACATGTCTGCTGAAGCTTAGTCTACTGTATAACTAAATGAATGAAAATTAACCTTGTGTCGGAAGTTGACAATGACAATGAAGTATTTATAGTTCTGTTAATCCGAACCCAAGGAAATATGACAAACCGGGAGAAAAGTCTAATGAGAACCTCAACCCGATGTGCACAAAACCAGGCTTAAGACACAGTCTCTTGGGAATTTGAGAAACCAATTCTACGCTAAAGATCATGGGACAGGTCTAATGAGAACCTTCCCAATCCCAAGGCGCCAAAAAGGTAGCCCAAAACCAAGAAACACTACAAACCAAAATATTTAAGAAATTCTCAAATTGTTTCTGATTTAATCAATTCAGTGATTCTATTAATCAAAACCAAGGGAATTGCAGAACCAAGAGAAAGTCTAATGAGAACTTGACACGGAACATGCAAACACCCAAGTTC
Source organism: Chrysolina oricalcia (assembly GCA_944452925.2). Classification (NCBI taxonomy): domain Eukaryota; kingdom Metazoa; phylum Arthropoda; class Insecta; order Coleoptera; family Chrysomelidae; genus Chrysolina; species Chrysolina oricalcia. The sequence goes on from OX101810.2 coordinate 2,133,404, forward strand.
TAGAAAAACAGAACCTGAAGTTGAAATTATAAGTTTCAAATTGAAAGCCATAGTTTATGTTCTGAGAATTGAAAGGAAAGTCTAGAGGGAGGGAACTAAGCAAACTGCAAAATTTTGCAAAATAGCTCAAAAAGGGAAAAATTCTCAGATTTATCATTCAACAATGATCGCACTTACAGTGTTCATGTTCAAGTCGGAAAAAAGGTTAATTAACTAATAGATAATTAATAGAAAAATCGCAATTGTTCATTCATCTATCAAGTAGATGCCTAAATTATATCAACTCTTAATTTTCATATCAAATATGTTTAAATAATATTTATTCATTACCGGTCCAAAGTGGGAGGGGCTTACACAAGCCAGAGTCCCCGTTTTCGGCCGTATCTTCAACCCTCTAGGAAAATAATAAAAATTGGTCTTACAGTTCCGGAAGGTATACATTTTTCAGGGAAAATTCCTCCTCTTATTGAATCTATTTCAATAGTTTTTGAAATATTTGCAAAAAACCAAACTAAATTTTGTTTGAATGATGGTTTTTCGGATTTTTAGGCCGACGTTTATTTAGAGAAAAACTCGACGTTTCGCCAACACGAGTGGTTGGCATTTTCAAGATAAATGTTTACAGTTTCGATCACTGAACACTACTTGTTTGGTATGCGTTGTCTCAGCCAGTATTTATGGGTCGACGTACTCGTACCTGCGTCCGGTGCCATCGTCCCTGCGTCGGGTACCCCCTCGGATTCATTAATTTCCCGGTATGGTGTTATTACCGTTTTCTTTAGAACAGGTTGCCATGCTTTGTTCAATTGTAACCCTTCTTCAATTCTGTTGAAATTGTTGGGATGTTTTTTGATTTCGATTGCTTCTCGGAAGAGTCTTGGATAATATGCATGTGTTGTGGCAATTACTTGGGTTTCTTCGAACTTCACTCTGTGATTGTTATTGTTAAGCGCAGATGCCAACCACTCGTTTTGGCGAAACGTCGAGTTTTTCTCTAAATAAACGTCGGCCTAAAAACCCGAAAAACCATCATTCAGTCAACGATGGCCGCGAAAGCCTTTCACAATTTGTAAATTTTGTTTTTTCAGTTAATTGTCAATAATTTTTGAAGTTTTTGCAAGCGGCTCTTGAATTTTTTCAAAAATAATCTACACGCTATTCTGATTCGAATGACTGGGATATAGAGTCATTATCGTGCTACAATATTGGAGTATCGTCCGTAAGAATGGTGAACATTTCGACAATTTCAATAGCAGTCAAATAATTAAAATACAACAAAAACGATACCAGTCCAAGAAGTGAACCCTGGGGAACACCACATTTTATGTGACGGCTATCGGAAAATTTATCTGTTCCAACAATCTGATATCTTTGACTCAAATAGCATTGGATCCATTTGGGATTCTGACCCTTGATCCCATTTTGTTGTTTGCGCAATAGAATTTCATGGTTCACGCAGTCGAAGTCTTTCAACAAGTCACAGAACACTGCAACACTCCATTCCTTCCGATTAAGTTCGGTAAATGATGTAGGCAAAAACGAAAAGAATGCATCTTCCCTTACTTTTTTCATGCTGAATAGGTGGAGTGCTAAAATCAGGGACGTTCCAAATTTTGTATAACAAATTATTTGGACAGATGAATGTAACTTCACAAATAGTTGTTTGCTCAACCGAAACAACGAACATATTTGGAGTAGAGAACATCCCCATCAGTTCAGAGAAGTGAGACCGCAAATACGGTTTACCGAAAACGTTTGGCCCGAAATATGCTGAAACAGAATTCTTGGTCCGTTCATGTATGACGGCCATTTGAATAATCACCGATATCTAGAATGCTTCCGAATAGAATTCGGTCAATATTTGGAAGATTCTCTTGCCCAATCAAACAGGTTATAATTTCGTCATAAGGGAACGCCACTATACAGGGTAAACCTTGTACAATATTGAAACTGGTGATAGACCAGGTCATGACTGTTCAGAATATCGGAATTTCACCTTAGTAAAAATCTCACCGTTTTCGAGATAATGGGCATTTTAAGAATTTCTGGAAAATCGCTACCTAACCTAGGATTTTTGAGTGCCATGTATACAAATTGGGACGAATCCAAATATCTTTGCTGCTGAAGATTACTGATAAGTGATGCTTCTAGACGCACAGAACAGTTTTTCAGAAAGTGAAAACATTTTTCAAGAAATGAGGGTAAAATGACAGATTTGAGTTTCATCAATTTAAAAAAAAAGTTTGACATTATTATCTGAAAGAAACATAACCAATTGGAAGTGGACATTCATTTCAAAAGAATGCTCATTTTGTCCAGACTACCATGGTATAAAACAAACTATAATTATTTTTGGAAGAAGTGGTTTCCATTGAATTAGGCGTGGTTTTAATCTAGGCTTCTATCAACTTCAAGAAAAAATGGAAACTACCCAACACCAAAACTACATCACAATCACACTCGACGCGCGTTTCGCCAACAAAGTTAGCATCTTCAGGAGCTAAAAGTAAGCTTTTAAGATTTTAAGATTGTGACGTAGTTTTGGTGTTTGGGTATTTGATTTTTTTCTTGAATTGTATTTACACCAAAGGTTCCGAAATATTCATTTATTTGATCAACTTATATACTTACGCCCAAAAATAGTTTTATTTAGATTTTATCAAGATAAAATGTGGAAATAATTATTAATAATAAAGAATAGACTGCTTGGTAGCATTAAATAGTATGTCAATAAAATTAACTTTTCATCTAAATAATGTAATGTAATGTAAATAAAATTATCGAAATGAAATGTTGATTATCCTACATGGCACCGATTAATACGAATTCTTGTGATAAATGTCGCAATTGTCCAACGTCCAGATTCCAACGAAGTTTCAGAGACCGATAGATAGATATACAGGGTGTAACCAAATAGGTGCAAACTTTTTTAAGAGATGAATCCTCGTCGAAAATTAAAAACTTTTGTTTGAACAACTTGTGACATCTATCGTAGTTTTTATAAATTATTCCGCTTGTTTCATTCAGTGGTATTTATTTCTTTGTCATGCCGTACATACGTTATACTCCCCGAGAATATGCGCATCTGCATAACATTTATGGTGAATGTGGAGGTAGTGCTACTGCTGCAGCAGCGCTTTATGCAGAACCATATCCGATTGCACAATGCCGCTCATAGAATCGCTGATTTGGGGGCTATAACCTATAACGCATTTGAAAAGGTTCTTCTTGAAAATATGTCGTCTCTGCGTACGAGTGGATGGAAAATAACATGTTTGTAAAATTATTCATTGCGATGTTGAATAATCGTTATTGTGGTTTATAGTGTATGTTGATTAAAAGGAACGTTGAATTAGTATTTACTTCATTACATCTCATTGAATGCTTCTAAGCAGTTGATTCGTTATTACTCATAATTATTTAATCATTTCATCTTGATAGGATAAAAATAAAAGACATTACTGACAAAGTCTAATGGAGTTTATTTTAGCTCAGAATAACATCAAACTCTAATATTATCGAAATTCTACTCCTTCCAAAAATAATGATCGTATGTTTTATACCATAGTAAAGCCTAGACAAAATGGGCATTCTTTTCTAATGAATATCGAGTTCTACTGTTTTTTCAAACAATAATGTCAAACTGTTGTTAAAAAAATTGGTGTAACTCAAATCTGTCATTTTACCCTCATTTCTTGAAAAATTGTATCGTTTTCTAAAAAACTGTTTCCTACGTCTGAAAGCATCACTCCTCAGTAATCTTCAGCAGCAAAGATATTTAAATTCGTCCAAAGTATACATGGCATTAAAAAATCCAAGGTGAGGTAGTAATTTTCCAGAAATTAAAAAAATGCTCATTATCTCGAAAACAGTGAGATTTTTACTAAGGTTAAATTCCGATATTCTGATATATCACCAGTTTCAATATTGGACAAGGTTTACCGGACACCCTGTATAATATATAACTTATACCTATGCTGATTTCAAATGAGCAATTTCCTGAAAATGGATAGGAAATCGTGTAGTTTGGTGGCCAACTAGAAGACTAAATCTCACCCCACTCGATTTTTCTATAAGCCTCAAAGTTGGAATTTACAAAAACGGTTCTCATCTTTGGTGCTTTATAAAAACTGGAAAAATGTTCTCATATCATTTTTATAAAGTTTTGGGTATTTGGTTAAAAAATCCATGGCTGGAAAAAAAGTATGCTAGATAGGGAAGGGAAGGGACCATTTCAATGACCAGAAAATAAACTGGTTGTTCCTTTAAAAAAATACACTGTTTTTGCAATTTTTTTGCAAAATTAAAATCGGAAAAATCCTTAAAAATAGTGAAAATCATCTGACCGTCGAATGTTATGGTTCAAAAAAATTTCACTTTCCCTAATCCCCTCTAAAGCTAGATAGAGAATACAAAGGAATTTGGAAAATGTTTCAACGGTTTCGGACATGGAAAATAATGATGAAAAAAAATTGATGGGGGGGGCTCGTCCCCCTTTCTTGTCACGAAAAAAATTAGGAAACCTCTCGAAATAGAAATCGAAATAATCCGTAAGAATAGTGGAATTATTTATAACAGATGTTGCCTTAACAATCCTTTCCGGCAGTGGTTGGTTTGTGCTTCGATATAATTGGACTATAGATGATCCTGCGTGTTTCAAATCGAGTACAAGAAATTCGAGAAATTGACAGCCAAGTCGCACATCATAACTTTAAATAAACATTCAATCTGGTTACATCAGCAAAAAGGACCACCTGTCCACAAGACAGGAAGAAAATCAACAAACAGTGTCGATGGCACAGAATGTATATGTATAAATACCTTATAACAGCAAAAGTCAGCTCTTGCAGGACACTGTACATTTAACTTGTCAAGTTTGACAACGGAGGATACCAAATTCCGCTTCACTGCTTTTTGGAGATACATTTGCTTGGATCTTGAAACATTCATTCATAAACTCTATTTATGGATTCAGGAACGTATATTATGCTTTTCTGTTGCAATTTATGAACGTTTTCTCATCAAATCAGTGCAGTTTTTAAACGTAAAAAGGAAGCGTCAGAATATTTGCATTCTATCAACAAGACATGAAATTGACACACGCAAACTTGATTCCGCTATACAAAACCCCAGGCATGCAATTGAGCAGGATTGGCTTTAAACAATTTTTTCGTCGACCTCTGCAAAAAATGACATTTTACGTACTAATTTCCGGACGAAAAATCGACTATTTTTGAAGGCAAGTACTTTTCGTCCGCAAACACTTTTCGTCCGCAAACTCTTTTCGACCGCTGTGGTCACTATGATACGGCACGGTACGAGAGCGGCGATTGAGTCATTTTCGTAAATCCACGTTTCAATTAATACATAGGCGCCTGTGACAATAACTGTCATTTGCTGTTGTCAAATTAATTATTTACGAAATCCGCTAGATTTCAGGTAAAGCACTTCAAGAGAGAAGTTTTGGAAATGGTGCTGTTGGAGCACCTGCATCTGAAGTTGCATCAACAAGTACCCAAAATCAAAACTTGTTCTTGCATCTTCTTCGACAGCAGGAATTAATATCAATAATTGCACAAACTGTACGTTCAATATTCATCTTCGAGATTGATTTAATTTTGTAGTATAATTGAAATAGAGAGTTGTTACACTTCAAATACATTTTGTTTATATTCATTAAAATTATGATCGAGTCTGCAGTTCGAAGAGTTGGACGTAGCTGAGGCCAGCAAACATGCGAGTACTTACTTTCATAAAGATAGTAGAGGTCGACGAAAAAATGTAATATGCACCTCGGCGAAAAACTGTCTACTGTCTCGCCTGCTTGCTATCCTCGGCTGCGCCTCGGCTATCAATTTGCAGGCTCGACTATAATAGACAGTTTTTCGTCCTTGGTACATAAATAACTATTTTAGGACCTTTTCCAACAAACAGTGAAAATTATAAATAAACTTTAAAACATTTTTTAGAGAAAAGCTTTTAGTTAAATGGGCTAAAAAGAAGAAAATAAATTTTTAAGTGAAATAAACTCATCATTTTGTTACATTATAAAATTTTAAATGATATAAAAGCTTGTCAGGAGAATAAATCTTGAGGTAATTTTAAATTCAATTTACAATAAGAAATACAAAGATTCTTCTCGGGACAAGCTTTTATATCATTTAAAATTTTATAATGTAACAATATGATGGGTTTAATTCACTTTGAAATGTATTTTTTTCTTTTTAGTGCATTTAAATAAAAGCTTTTCTCTAATTTTTTTTAAGTTTATTTATTGTTAATATACTTAATTTACATAAAATAGTAAAGTCTAAACAAAAAAAAAAGACTTGTATTTATGTCAAACTTTATTTAATTTTTAGGGAGGAAAAGTAAGTTTTTCTCTCTTGGGAGGAAAAGTGCTACTTCCAACCCTAAAACTAGGGGGAAAATCAATTTTCAAAGAAGGTATTAGAAAAAATCGTTTTCGCAATCGTAGAATTTCAACGTGCTGTTTCTATTCGAAAATGTGTTATAATAATAATAGTTTGTTTGAAAGTGGTTGACAATGTTTCACTTTGAGTAAGGTTATTCTGGACTTTCATTGTCTAAAAAAGAACGAAGAAAGATTCATTTCTCTGCAATTTTTAATCACGACGTTTCAACTGTTAAAATCTACAGTCGTTATCAAGTGTATAATGCGACAATTTAAGGATACTTCTTATATATGCTGTGGATAATTTTGTGTCATTAGCCTAGGGGTAATTTGGCGGTATTCAGGTAAGCTTGTTAATTACAGCATTGTTAATTCTTATCGCAATTTCAATTGATCCATACCACTAATTAAGGGTTTCCTCACATTACGGATTTCTATGCTAGCTTGACTGAAGACTTTGTTGTTCATAATATATGCACTCTCTTTAAACTTCCTTCTATACCAGCCCTCTTCTTTATGGATGACTTCGGCTTCAGTCCATTTTATGTTGTGTTGGGTCGTCCAGACATGATCCGCTATTCCTGACTTTGATGTTTCTCCTCGTTGAGTGTTTCTCTTGTGTTCAGCGAGTCTAACGCTAAGTGGTCTCTTAGTTTCTCCAAGAGACCACTTAGCATTAGACTCGCGTTAGACTCGCTGAACACAAGAGAAACACTCAACGAGGAGAAAAATCAAAGTCAGGGATAGCGGATCATGTCTGGACGACCAAACACAACATAAAATGGACTGAAGCCGAAGTCATCCATAAAGAAGAGGGCTGGTATAAAAGGAAGTTTAAAGAGAGTGCATACATTATGAACAACAAAGTCTTCAGTCAAGCTAGCATAGAAATCCGTAATGTGTGGAAACCCTTAATTAGTGGCATGGATCAATTGAAATTGCGATAAGAATTAACAATGCTGTACCGGAGGGGCCTGGCACTGTAATTAACAAGCTTACCTCAATACCGCCAAATCACCCCTAGACTAATGACACAAAATTATCCACAGCATATATAAGAACTATCCTTGAGATTGTCGCATTATACACTTCCCAAAAAGAGAATTGGAATATATATTTCCATATCTGCAACATTTAACGATGTTAGGACTCTGGAGAATATGTCGAAAGAAGAAAAGTGTAACATTAAAGGGATGTTTGAAGTTTCCTGAGCGAAAGGCTTTCGATATAAATCAAGACAAACAAAATGGAAACACTATATCATCGTTATACATTTTTTAGAGCTCTCAAGTCGAATACAAAGTTCTGGGGCATGCACAGATCGAAGGAGGCCATTCATTATTTCAAGAATGTCATAGTGTATACCGAGTGATTCCAATTCGCTTATATGTACGGGAAATGGTAAGAAATAAGATGACGGTTATGTTTTTTCGGCAAAGTTGTGAAATTCTTTGTTGACTAGGTAAAATGCTGAAAGAAAATCGACAAACTCTTACCGATTTCGAGATATTTGCTAAAAAGTTATTTGAACAACAAGAATATAGGCTCTTTCTTGCACGCGTAAGAAGTTTTTATAACGAGCCAAAAAAGAGGCTTTATATTCGAGTTGCACACATTATTTTTTCCAATACCTTGGTTTTACGATATAAAAATGAAAATACCCTTTATTATTAACGTTTTGAAACGACCACTTTTTATTGATTTGACAGCGATAGCTAAAATTGGAAATGGTATTTCTGGTAGTGATATCAAGAAAAGTGGAAATGTCCAGTCGAGAACAGTGATACTTGTATAATTCTACAATAAAAGCCATTTGAGTTGAAAATGTCCTAAAAACAGATTAATACAATCTTTTGAAAAAAATTGTTTATTAAACAATGCTCAATTTGGGTAAAGACAGAGTATCTACTATCGATGCAATCTGCAAAATGTATAAAAATATTATAGAAGCTTTTGAGGAGCGTAAATTGTGCTCTGCCAAATATTACGACATGTCCAAAGCGTTTGACACGGTGGACCATGATGTATTACTACAAAAATCAAAACATTATGGGATCAGAGGAACAGCCTTAAATCTTTTGTTTGAAAGTGGTTGACAATGTTTCACTTTGAGTAAGGTTATTCTGGACTTTCATTGTCTAAAAAAGAACAAAGAAAAATTCAATTCTCTGCAATTTTTTTGCATTTGTCGCATTATACACTTGATAACGACTGTAGATTTTAACAGTTGAAACGTCGTGATTAAAAATTGCAGAGAATTGAATTATTCTTTGTTCTTTTTTAGACAATGAAAGTCCAGAATAACCTTACTCAAAGCCTTAGATCTATTTACATTCTACCTTGTAGGCCGCCAGCAATGTGATAAATTTAACGGTGATATATCAGAACCTCCAAAATTCAATTTTGGGGTACCACAGGGCTCAGTCCTTGGACCTATATTACTTGTCATATACATTAATCTAACGAATGCGTCTTCGAGAATGTTTGCTGATGACGCCACTTTTTTTGTTAAGTGACACTATGCCTTTCAATTAATAAATCTGAAAGCTTTATAACAATCTGGTCTAGAAGCAATTATCTTACTATAAACGACGATATAACAAAACCTTTCTGAACTGAAAATAACAAAGAAAATAACGAACCAATTAAGCTTCTTGAGTTTATTTGGACTCGTCTTTAAATCTCTTACCGCATATTCACATATTCTCAAAGTGCCTATCAACGTAAATACAATATAATGGAGAAGGGAGGAACGGGGTGAACTTTTAGGGGTTGGAAGTGATATTTCAAGGTTTTTCGCGATTGACAAGAAAAGTCGACCTGCTATCGAAAAAGTTGGGTTGAAAAGTTGTTGAAAATAAAAAGATCTAAAACTTTTTTATCAAACATTTTTTAACATTACCTCAAATTTTCCAGAAAAATCGGAAACACCAATTTTTTTCTCGCGAAAAATTAATTTTTTTTTTCACGAAATTTGTTTCAAGCAAGTTGTATTTTTTTTGTAGCGGACTACAGATTTTTCCTGTTTTTTCGAAATTCCGAAAAAACGACCTCATTTTCAATTGAAAAGTTTCACCGGTAAAATTTGTCTTTTCAAGCTCGCCAGCAGACAGTTTTTTTGTTGAAGCGTCTACTTTTAGATTATGTAATTAAAGAGTATCACTACTGTGGAAAAAGTTTCCAGAAAACGTGAAAAATTTTTTCTTTTTATTTTTGTTTTAAACTCATATTTAGTAATTGAAACTATTGAAATTAACAGTTGAAATCTTTCCAGAATATTAATCTAACAGTTGAAACCTTTTGATAATATTGTTACCTCAATAGGTACAGAGAATAAACAAGGACATAAATAAGGATTTGATTATGATAGAAGGGTGGAAGGAGGTGAACTTTTGGGGGTAAAAATGGTTTCTAATGATTTGCAGCGAAAATTAACCACCTACAAAAAAAAATTTGAAGAAAAAAGTTGTCAGCAATAAAAAGATCTACAAATTTCGTATTCAAAATTTTTCCACATAACCTCAAATTTTCCGGGAAAATCAAAAAACCATTTTAATTTGGTTTTTAGTTTTTTTTGTGTGTAAAAATTCTGTTTTTCGCAAATTCTAGTGGAAATATACCTTTTTTCATTTTGAATTCGACTTTTTTTTTGCAGCGAAATAATTATTTTTCTCGAACCTCTTTGAGGTACTCGAAAAGGGGGCGGCTCCTAGTTGGGCTGATGCCGAAACGAATTTTAAATGCCTAAAATAAGAAAAAAAGTAACAGGCAAGGACCATCTGGAGACTGTTATAGAAGTTCCAACTTTGAGGGAGAAAAATATTTAAACACAAAAACATTTAAAATGGGGATGCAGTTTTGGGGTTGCAAACGGTTTTTTCCGATTTACGGCGAAACGGGACCTTTTAGCGGAAAATGTTGGATGTAAAAGTTGTAGCTAATGAAATAATCGACCTCAAACTTACCGTCAATATGTTGAAAAAACGGTTTTTCAGTATTTAATTTTTTTCTCACGTATAAATGATGAGTTAAAGTCAAATTACCACTTCTCTTTTGAATTCGTTTCCATCGTGTATCACTTTTAGAACACATTTGAGAGCATTTCATCATAGAGATTTTTTACTAATATTTCAGTGATATTTGATCGATCTTATTTGCTTCAGGGTACCCTAACAGAAAAATTCAGAAGTATAGAAAAAAACTAAAACCACGTATGAATATGAAAATCATAACGCATTCTATCAGAGTAATATCATGTAAATCTGTTTCAATTTTTCAATAGAAATATAGATCCAACAAAACCGTGGTTAGTTGATTTCGAACAAAGCCACGTTATTCAATAAATATGCAGAATATTCGATGATGTTGCCGCATGAAATATGTAGGAAATTATTGAAATTTAAATTAACGTAATTTTTCCAATTGGCATGTACTGAAGAGAATATCATTGGATAGGAGAATGTTCGACAAACAACCGTTTAAATCGGAATACTTTAGAAAGGCAGAGCGGTAGATTTCCGGTTCGGGACTATTAACTCTTAAGCGGATTATTAGTTTTAAACAGAATTCCCGTTTGAATCTTCAGACTTAGTAACTTAAATCCGAGCAACATCTTGTTAGATAAATTGTATTTGGTTTGCCCGGTTTGATTCATAAAATTGGAAAATATCATTAGAGAAGATTGAAAAATTAATTCAGGTATACCTGACTGATCTTTGTGTCTGTAGATAAACAAATGAATGTAACAATAGTCATTGGTAGATAAAAATAATACGCATCCCGAATCCGAATTTCATGAAAGATTATAAACAGATTTATGTATTGAAATACAATTCGTTCAAATTCTCGATATGAATTCTCATATCTTAAATAACACCGCAGACCACCGAGGTAGTCTGCTACAATGTATCGCAAATCGGTTGAATAGCAAGATTTGGTAGAATAAATAAACTCAAGCAAGAGGATACATTTCCATATGATTATTATTCCAACTAAATGAATGGACCCATTTGTGTGACTGGATGATTGAGGTCATGAGACAAAAACTCTAAACGAAATAATCTTTGTGATAAGATTTTAAATTATGCTACATTAAAATCACGTAGTGCTGACTTCATATTTTACCCTGGTGAGAAAATAAATTAAGACCCACCATATTTGTTGAGGGCGGAGTATGTATTATCAATTTGACAAAAAAGCAATAACTCATTTGAACGGACGAATGACTGAAAAATTTCCTTGAGAGGGACGGTTCTACAATTGGATCGGGGACGCAAAGGAGTTGTTTTTTTTGCTTCTGGGGAGATGCTAAACAAAGAAACTTGAGACAGGCAGTTAGGCCGAGATTTTTTAACAGCGTGGTTCGCGTAAGGGCGGATGGTTGGGAAAGTAGATTCAATAGTCTAGGGAGAGTCTATTATATTTGTGAACGCGCGAATCGACCTAACTCAAATAATTGTCGGTATTTGTATTTTGCGGACGAACCTAGAAATCGGATTTTAAATAGTGGCGGACGAGTGAGAATAGTTACATACAGAGTGATTCCCAGACGAGATTTAAGGATTTAGCCGTTGGGTGTTAAACCCTCCTCGAGAGAGTAAGAAATTTGTGTATTGTTGTGATTAACTAACATACCAACCCTAATTTGAATACCCCACGTAATTTTAAACTTTGCATCCTTTTGTATTGAGGTACTTCCCAGAACAAAGCACCAAACAATATAGTTAGATAGTGGTTCCAGTGACTTACTGGGTAGGTTAATTAGGGGTTAACAAGGAGACACCCCTGAACGTAATCAGTTTTCTTTTTTTTTCGTATTTGTTAGTGGTAAATAACGTAAGTTCACCCTTTTGGGGACTTACTGAACAATCGTTAGGGTTCTTTCATTGCATTATTAAGTGGATAATTATTTCTTTTGTTATTTGTTGATTAATTTTTTTCTTGTTATCCTATTCCAAATTTTGATATTTTATTCAATAGATATAATATTTACCCAACGTACGTGTTTAATTTTGGCCTTTCACAAGAAAAAAAATTAGTATTACGAACTGTAGGCATCATCAATTGAGCAAACTTTACTTAAGACTACCCCTTCGCGCGGGTAGCACGAACCAACATCCCTTTCGGACAAGTTTGAAGGCCTTGAGAAGAGTAGAGCCACAAGAAGGGGTTTTGTTGGTATCTCCTGGCTAACAAATCACACCATCTATACCCCTAAGGCACAAGGAGTGGTGACAGCAGCCGATTGATTTTGTATTTTGAGACGTATAGAGTTTGACATACGAGCAAGTTAGTAGCAAGGGGCTCTACTCAACATAGAAACAATAGTTCTATGTAGTGAAAAACAGAATTTTGGAATTTTTTTTGTTTTTCAACTTTTACTTTTCCTCTTCTAGGGGTTGGTGAGGGTAGACTCTGAGATTTGGAGAATATTCTTAGTCACCCCACACCCCAAAGGGTGTGTTATCACATGATGATAACTTACAGGGTACGATCACTAGAATTTAAAGAATATTTGTCAGAATCTGTCGAATTGAAAGCTTCATTTCTACTAACAAAATAAAAATGTCAGTCTATTATTGCTCATTTCAGCTATTTGTCAAAAAGGAAACAATGCGTGTATATCAGACATTCCATCAGCTCAACACATTATGTGACTTATGGAGTACCACAAGGCACGGTTCTTGTTCACCTGGACAAGAACTAGAAGGATCTCCAGAATAAAGGACCCCGCACCAAATACATGGGAAAATGGCTTTCAGCCAATTTTGATAATTTTTTGGGATATTATAGTACAAGTCACTGGAAGTTACACATGCAAGTTTAAATTAGTTTCTATGTCTAGTTTCGGAGATACGAATTTTTGAAAATCATAAAAATTTCTGTTTCACCAAAACATAGCAAGGTTTACTCATCCAAAAGTATTACTCTTTAGATGATTAGTAACGAAATAGTAGCATTGCTGGTTTGAAGAAAGTCGAATGTTATGTCAGTTAGTCGGTCGTTACGATATAAGAAGCCACCTATTATACAGGGTGGGTCAAAAATAGCGACAATTTAGGATATTTTGCCAATCTTTATCAACGGTCACTATGGTGAGACCGAGCATTTTTCATTAGGAAAATACCTATTGGAATTCTTTTCTTACGACAAGAAGATTTTCTCTAAAAGTTTTGACTTTTTTACAACATGGTAATTTTTTTTCAAATGTTCGTTTTTTATACTACATGTTTTTAACAATAGCAACACAAAATAGCCTTTTTGAGTCAATAAATCCGCTTTGTGGCCAAAAGTATTTGATAAAGGCTTATAGTAATTGCTCAATATGCTGTGGGACGTAACAGATTTCGCATAGCGAATCGAAGCGAAACGAAGCTAAACGAAGCACACGCTATCAGTTTCCGGCGTAACGGAAAGAGATAGCGTATGCTTCGCTTCGCTATCGCTATGCGAAATAAGTTACAGAGTCTCAGCCATGATCAGCTTCAAAAAGTTACCATCACATTTTATATTAGTTGAAATCGGTTGTGTACGTAATATATATGTTTGTTAATTATTTTTGAATGGATCTCCCAATTTGAATAATAATTTTTCAGTTATACTTCCAAGTAAATTACCCTACACTCGGGTAAGTTTCATTCATTTCCTATGCCTGGTTTTTGAACTATAATTTTCATCAAGAAATAAGATTGGATAATATCTTCTATTGAATGTCAATTTTAATTTATAGTTCAAAAACCAGACACAGGAAATGAATTAAACTCACCCGAGTGTAGGGTGATTTACTTGGAAGTATAACTGAAAAATATGATTCAAATTGGGAGATCCATTCAAAAATAATTAACAAACATATACAGGGTGGGTCACGGTCGATGGTACCCTTGACGTTTACGGAGAACGGGACATAGGATCATTCTGAAAATTTGGTTTCTCAAGTAGTTGCTCTTGGTCTATCGTTCTAAAATATTTTCAGCAATGCAGCGTTGCCGCTTATACCAGAAAGTAGCAACATCTTTGTTATTTCAAATGGGCCACCCTGTATATTACGGCATTTTTGAACTTGTCATTCCTTTCTGATTATTTCTGCCTCATACTCCCCTATACCTATCTCTAACGGTTTTTGAGATATTGGTTATTTTCCATATTTTTTATCCAAAACATAGGTCGAATTGAATGTTTATTTCTGCGGTATTTGGAATCTTAGGAAGTTGCAATTTTGTGTTTAGTTCATCAAGATCATGTACACTGATTTTATATAGAGACGTTTGTTCTGCTTTATACAGGGTCGTTCAAAATTCATGATCTTACTGCTAGATACGAAAAGGGTTGAAAGTGCGTTTTTTTTAATGGAACATCCTGTATATTATGAAATATCCTGAAAGATGACTAAATTCCCTTCGAATTGATATATCATGTTCCTATACCTAAATAGCCAGAATTCCGAGATAGTAGCAATTTTCACTTGTAATCTCCCAAGTGCTTGAATTATTGCCGGAAATTTTTCGAGTACATGAATTTTCAAAGAAAATTCATGTACGAGATAAATTTACGGCAATTAGTTCAAGCACGAGGGGGATTCGGTAAGAAAATTTCACACCGAGAAATGAAAATCATCCAACAATTCATAAGAAATAACTAACTAACTATTTATAACCACTGAAATATTGATATGTAAAATACTTAACAAAATTTTCATCAATAAATGTGTTTAAATTTGGAACAAAAAAAATAAAAAAGTTATGTTCTTCCACTGAAGTATTGATATGTAAAATACTTAACAAAATTTTCATCAATAAATGTGTTTAAATTTGGAACAAAATAAATAAAAAAGTTATGTTCTTATCGTGGATTGAACCATCGACCTAGCGACTCGTAGGCCGCAACACTACCGCTGAGCTCAAACTCAAAAACATGTATATTCAGATATTTAACTATTTACGTTGCATTTCGGTGAAATCTATGTACAACATAACTCTGTTTGATATTTTCCGCCCACCTCCGTGGGCAGATAGGGATCCCGCAGGTTGTGAGGTAGTGCTGGGGTGGGGGGCTCCGTCGACCCCTGTTGCCA
Organism: Chrysolina oricalcia; assembly: GCA_944452925.2. Taxonomy (NCBI): domain Eukaryota; kingdom Metazoa; phylum Arthropoda; class Insecta; order Coleoptera; family Chrysomelidae; genus Chrysolina; species Chrysolina oricalcia. The sequence goes on from OX101810.2 coordinate 2,148,889, forward strand.
GGGGTCGGCGTTGTCCCGAATGTAGCGTCGCCTCGGCTCCTCAAGAGGAACAGGTGAGGCACCCCCGCTGGTGTTGACGGGTGTAACTCAGATTTTACCTTCCTACATCATGGTATTAGTATACCCTGTATCCCGCTATGCTAATACAGGGGTTGATTGTCAGATTTTAGAAGTGTGATTTGTGAGGGGTGTTATGTGGATTCCCGGAAAAAGTTTTCGGCAAATAACCGGGTTCTGGTCTTAGTCCTCTATAGAGGTGACTTGGTGCTTAGTCTTGGTGTTCATGGAACAAGTCCAGTTTTTGGTAAATGAGCCCGCCGTGTTTGCGGGGCTCATTGTGGTGTGCCCTTACTCTTGTTATTTCCCTGGTCAGTGAACTCTTGGGAATGTGATATTTGTAAAATGTATATGAAAGATTCATTATGTGGTCTTGGATAGTGGTGACTTCAGTTAGATCACGCACGTTTCAAAGAAAATTCATGGACTCGAAAAATTTCCGGCAATAATTCAAGCACTTGGGAGATTGCAAGTGAAAATTGCTATTATCTCGGAATTCTGGCTATTTAGGTATAGGAACATGATATATCAATTCGAAGAGAATTAAGTCATCTTTCAGGATATTTCATAATATACAGGATGTTCCATTTAAAAAAACGCTCTTTCAACCCTTTTCGAATCTAGCAGTAAGATCTTGAATTTTGAACGACCCTGTATAACGCAGAACAAATTTCTCTATACAGAATCAGTGTACATGATCGTGATGAACTAAACACAAAATTGCAACTTCCTAAGAATCCAAATACAGCAGAAATAATCATTCAATTCGACCTATGTTTTGGATAAAAAATATGGAAAATAACCAATATCTCAAAAACCGTTAGAGATAGGTATAGGGAAGTATGAGGCAGAAATAATCAGAAAGGAATGACAAGTTCAAAAATGAGGTAATATACAGGGTGATCCATTTGAAATAACAAAGATGCTGCTACTTTCTGGTATAAGCGGCAACGCTGCATTGCTGAAAATATTTTAGATCGATAGACCAAGAGCAACTACTTGAGAAACCAAATTTTTAGAATGATCCTATGTCCCGTTCTCCGTAAACGTCTAAGGTACCATCGACCGTGACCCACCCTGTATATTACGTACAAAATTGATTTCAACTAATATTTGTAAACAGCCCCCGTATAAAATGTGATCGTAACTCTTCGAAGCTGATCAAATTGAGCAATTACTGTAAGCCTTTCTCAAATACTTTTGGCTACAAAGCGGATTTATTGACTCAAAAAGGCTATTTTGCGTGGCTATTGTTAAAAACATGTAGTATAAAAAAAACATTTGAAAATAAAATAACTGTATTGTAAAAAAGTCCAAACTTTCAGAGAAAATCGTCTTGTCGTAAGAAAAGAATCCCAATAGGTATTTTCCTAATAAAAAATGCTCGGTCTCACCATAGCGACTGTTGATAAACATTGGCAAAATATCCTAAATTGTCGCTATATTTGTCCCACCCTGTATAATAGGTGGCTCCTTCTATCGTAACGACCGACTAACTGACATGACATTCGACCTTCTTCAAACCAGCAATGCCACTATTTTGTTACTAATCTCTAAAAAGTAATACTTTTGGGTGAGTGAACCTTGCTATGTTTTGGTGAAACAGCAATTTTTATAATTTTCAAAAATTCGTATCTCCGAAACTGGACATAGAAACTAATTTAAACTTGCATGTGTAACTTCTAGTGACTTGTACTACAAGATCCCAAAATATTATCAGAATTGGCTGAAAGCCATTTGCCCATGTATTTGGAGCGGGGTCCTTTGTCACAATTATTTGACCCACCCCCCAAAATAACAACTTGAGGCTACCCATTCCATCTTCCAACTTGATGAAAATCTCATTCATTTAGAATGCTGCTAAATAATATAACCTAATGAAATGAAGATCGTCAAATTTATGTTTTCCTTGAAAAAAACACGAAAGAATAGATATTAAAAGTGGCAAAAAGTGAAAGTTACATTAGATTATTACAGTATATTGTTCCATTTTTACACGTCAACTGCATTTCTATCCATTTCTCCACTCGAAAGCTCATATGTGCATTATTAAGGTGTACCTAGTTCTCACACAGTCATCTTCATATGCACTGAAACTCCACATTATTTCAGAATACCCATCATATCATGTTCCAGAACAATAAAATACGGTACTAAACTTCTTCAGCAGTCATGAACATACATTGAACACTAAGATGTTCGCAAGATTTCAAAGTAACTCGCAGCTTTTGTTACTTTAACAGCATCCAAGTTAGGAGTTGAGAATACAGTTCCGGAAACAATAAGTGAAGTGTAGGTGTATTCTTGTTATCAAGGTTTATAGTGGAAAGTTTACGGTTATGAAAATAAATACAAACTAATGTTCCCTCTCAGGAGAACTTTAAAGATACTTTTGCATGTGTTTTATTCGGTACACACCATTTCTTGGTGAATGATCAGGAATGTTTCATGTTGGCGATGAAAAATATTGAAGCCAGAGTGTGATAGAATACGAAGTGGCAGTGAAATTGAATGATCACAAATGAGAAGGAAAATACTTACACTTAGTAGGGTAAGACACTGAAAAAGTATACACTTATTAAATCCAAACCCAAACTCACCACCTTACCATCTTACTACTTTTACCAACCTTTCTATTTTTTGCAAATGGCAACCACAGGTATTTCTAATGAATATCAGAAATACTGACCTCAAAAACATAGTGTAAACTCCATTCATAAAGTAATTGCCACAGAACTCAAAATAATAATCTAATAATAATAATAATATCGCTAATATTGGTAGGTAAAGATAAAACTAAACACTTTTTGTATTGAATTGGCCGTCAATTGATGTCAATAGTCATAGTGTATAACATTGAGGTAAAGACGATATATTTTCGCAGATTCATTTACACTCGCGACTTATTTCGCTAAGACTGAAGCTGTAGCTTAATTAACTAAGATAGTGGAAATCTACCTAATCCAATCTCATATTTCCAGAACCCACAAAATTGATGGCAATACAATGTTCCTGGAAATCTTCTCAATAACTACCCATTAAGAAAATAAATTCAACAAAGGCGAATTATTGGGATCAAGTTGGTGGTTAAGTAGACAGCTTGATTTTTTCAGTTCATTAATTTCTAGGAATTCTAAGTGATAATGCTTGATACCTTCATTTTTGACATGAAGGAATTCGAAGTTTTCTTCAAAGTTATGATCTTCTGAAATATGATTTTCATAATAATATGTTGAATTTACCTTTCCCACTTAATTCATACGATGTTCATGTATACGGCTTTAAAATGGTCCACCTGTCTGACCTACATATACTTTGGGGCAAGTTCCACAATTCAATTTATAATTTTTGTGTCTTATCTTTATTATTTTTGTGTCTTATCTTTATTATTTTTGATGAACTTTCCCAGTGTTTTCTTTGATCTATAGGCTACTCTTAAATTTTGTTTGCGTAAAAATGAAGCTAATTTTTGTGTTACTGGTCCTGAATGAGTTATAGTTCTGTAATTCCAGTTCCATAAGTTCTGATTATTTTTTTTTTCTATTTCAGGTAAGGCTGAACATGAGTTTTTAAGTAATTGGGGTGAGTAAAGAGTTTTATTTTTCTATATTATAGGAGCAAAATATCAACACTGTTAGCAACGAATATATCAATCAACCCAATCTTGTAAAACTAGGAAAATTCAAAAAATATTGGAAAAAAAAGGTATAACTACGAATCTATTTGTGTTACAACTTCAATGCATTGCTAAAAACGACTTGATAAATGTTGTTCACTTCCAAACTATGCTCTACGTGGAACCCCTAAAAGTATTCTCTTGTTCTATGCATATTTGGCAAAATCAAAACTAATTCCTCATATTTTCAATAACTTAGACCCAAGTGTGTCTTATTCACGGTTCTTATTGCAGTATTGGTTCGATTCATCATTCTTCATTTTTCTTGATCATCTAACTCAACTCGAGCTATATAGTTAATAGAGCTGTCGTGATCTGCACTAGAGGAAAATTGCAGTGTGATTGTATCAAGAGAAAATTCAGATGTTATACAAGTGAAATTATATGCTTCAATGAATCGTCCGCTAAGATCTTCCGTACACGCTTGTGCCACGAAACCTTCAAACATGTGAGTTTACACAACAGTTCCTTCATGACTAAGCGTCATACATGAGGAGAAACACAGCTCCTCCTCCTCACCTTTCAGTCTGAGGTCCCTCCGCAATACCTCGACCCTCCTCCTTGTCAGCGACGATACAACCCAGCAGATCGAGTGAGACGATCCTCTGGTCATTAGTGCCAAATGTATGGTCACTGTCGAACCTTGGTCCGTTCAATCTTTCGCACTAACGTGTGTAGGACCGATTTCTTCAAACTATTTTGTGTGCGTCTTGATTTTTGTGAAAGGCTCACCCTTAGTAGCTCATCCAGCAGTATACTACTCTCGCTGACTTCCTGACTTTTAGAACGTACCCCAGACTTTGACTAGGACGAAATATCTGCCCCAATATTTGGGTGATGAATTCTAGGCCCCTCTGTAGCCTTGCAGGGAACGTTCAGTCGGATCTTGCTGCCTTATATGAACACATTCACTGCCTAAACTATGGCGTTGTGCGTAACGACAGTCTCTGTCAATTGCCACTTTGATGGACCTGATGTGTTAGCAGATCCCATTGGTCGTCGTTAATATCCCCATCAGATCTCTAAGCGAATCTTTGCTAACCTACATCGTGTTGTGCTCATTGGTATTGCACCCCAATATCATTTTTAAACTTCTTTCTCTACCACACCTTATTAGTTTCAGTAATTTCTCCGTTGCGTTGGGGGCAAGTGCGCATCATCGGCGTCAAATGGTACACACACGCTTCCCTTCAATACCCTATCTTTAGTTCCTTCTCCTTGACTTCTGAGACGGATCCATAATTGCAGCATATGGACCACTTCGAGGTCACTAGACGCCAAGATCGTCGCCCTACTTTACTTTTTCATGTAAACGCATGGTTCCTGTATTGAGACTGTCTCAGACTTACCAGTTCTGATGCTCTCCAGGATACTTTCCAGTATGTGCAAGGTTGATTAGGCATATCTTCAACATGGCCACGAGGTTCCTCTATAGCCATGGTCAGCTCATCTGCTCTATCAGATTGCTGCTGATGGCTTCGATCTCTTCTGAGTCAAGCATGTTAGTGACTTACATCTACCCTAAATTATTGAAATGTCAGACGACTCAACTTGGTTATTTTCGGTTATTATTTTCGGAAAATACATTTTTTTCATCAAAAAATAAAAAATCATGCAGTAAAAGTTTAAAAAAGCGTTGAAGTACTCAGCAGGGGGAATTTGCCATGGCCGCCACCGACTCCTGAAGATATTCCGGGCCAGACCCGAGGGAGTCCAAGAAAAGGAAATTCCGGCGTTATCGCTCTCCTTGTTTCGACTTATCCACCCATATAATTTTGATGGGCGAATAGATAATGTTGTACTTGCGGTAATTACCGAGCCGCCCGTCTTCTTCGGCATTAGACTTAACTTGAGGTAAAAATCATTATACATGGCGGTTTGGCTTTATTACCCTAATGGGGATCGCTGGCGACGATGTTTTTATCTCCAAGGGGAATTTATTAGGAGCGCCTTATGCTATACAGGGCAATTCACGACTGGCTTGATCCATCGATATCTCTGTAAATTCCTGGAATTTCAAGATGAAATTTGGTTGTAACTGTTGCATTGACATAATTGTTCTGTGAATTCTAAACAAAGAATATCAAATTAACCCTAAGGCTAGTACCAAAACGAAATTTAAACGCTAAAAATAAGAAAAAAAGTTACAGGTGTGTTATGTATTTCATTACCCTGTATAGGATAGGAGGGTTATTAAGGGTTTTTGCGGGAAAAAAGGGAAGGTTGTTGTTCTTGATGTCAGAGTGACAGAATATTTTTGGAAAAACTTCTCTTCAGATTATTTTGGATATTATTTGAATTATTAAAGTTTAGTTGTGAAAAGTACAGTCTTTCACGTGTTTCGCGTCGACTATCACTGACCAACCCAAAATAATGCCAACATTAATCAGAAGTGGTGAACTGAAGACTAACGCACGGAGTACCAGATTAATTTGAAATTCGAATTAGCAAAATGGAAGGAAGAGAAGATGGAAATAATCAACAAGATACAAGGAATGATATACCAGCATCAAATGCCAATTTGACGGATACATTCATGAAAATGATGGAACAGAATCGTTTAGCCAGTGAGGAGAAATTTTTGGAATTACTGGAGAAGCAGAATGTGAAACCCGTACAAGCACCGACCCAATTTCATATCATGCCGGATTTCAGTCATAGTATCGATGAGTTCAATGGGGAGTGCATGGGAAAAGTAGCAATGTATTGTTTTTGTTAAAACTGTTATTTTCGTCAACCGATTGCACCCCTACGCGCAACCCTCGGAAGTCTTCGAAAGACTTGTGTGAGCTAGGGAAGACGCAGCCCTTACCTTTTGACGTGTGATGCCATGCACGAGACCGGCGAATTGGTGGATCGAACCCACGACCCACGCTTGCGAAGCGTACGCTTTTACCAGCCGACCACCACGGCCCATGTTGGTTAAAAAGCATCGAAAATTCGGCAGCATTACATAAATGGCCAGCAGAATTTCAACTAGAAACTGCCGAAGTTCATTTAAAAGGTACGGCAAAGAAATGGTCTTTGGAACAATCAGACCAAATCAAAACGATTGATGACTTCAAGGTAAAGTTCAAGAAAACATGACATGACATGAAAATCAGTAAAGACGAAACTTGGGAAAATATGAAAAGGAAAGTTCAAGGTAAGAATGAACCAGAATATTTTTTAATGTTGGCAATATTTTGGGTTTGTCAGTGATAGCCGACTCTAAACACGTAAAAGACTATACTTTTCACAACTAAACTTTAATAATTCAACTAATATCCAAAGTAATCTGAAGAGAAGTTTTTCCGAAAATGCTTTGTTACGCTGACATCAAGAACAACAACCTTCCCTTTTTTTTCTCAAAAACCCTTAACAACACTCCTATCCTATACAGGGTAATGAATTATATAACAGGTGGAAAATGTTGAGGTTCCAACTTGAGGAAAATAAAATTAAACACGATAACACTCAAAATGGTGGAATGGGAATGCAGTTTAGGGGTTGAAAACGGTTTTTTGCGATTTTCGACGAAACGTGAAGTGATATAACTGTTGAAATGTCTACTTTAAAACGAGCTATGTAACTTGATTGTTAAACCGCTTAAAATAGAGAGAAACCGACAACAAGTCTATCTGAATCATGATTTCCTCAATATTTTCAAATAGTAGTTAAAAAGAATAAAAACGACAACAGTAAATTAATTTTGTTGTGTAATTATGTATTAAATTATTTTAGTACAATTAATTTAATATAAACTACCTTTTGTTATAAAAATAATGAAGAAAGTCGAGAATTACTGAAAATATTGTGAAAATCATGTTTCAGAGTGATTTTTTTTATGAATATTAAGCGATTCAACGAGCAATAAACCACCAAGTTACATAGACCATCTTAAAGTAGACATTTCACCATTAAAATGATCACTTTATAAACCTTCGAAACACAAAAAAATATCAAGATGGTGGAAGATAAGGGCTTTTTTTTCGAAAAATTTACATTACTCGAAAACTAGTCCTTCTGAATTGCGAAAAAATCATGCCTATTCGACACCAAAAAAGATAGTTTTACAAATTTTCATACAAATCAAATCATTAATACGCGAGAAAAAAATCAAATTCTGAAAAATCAATCTTTCGCCATTTTGACGGTTACCCAATGGTAAAAACCCTATTCCTCTAGCTTCTTGGGATAAACATTTTTTTGGTCCTTCGGACCGGATTTTGGTCCAACGAATCGGATGTTTTTCGCGATTTATCGGGTTTTATCGAGTCGAGGAGGTGGGGGAGGGGGATGGTGTTATTTCAACGAGTCGGGGGAGCGAGAAAAAGAGGACGAGGAGAAAATAATTTTTTTCCGTAATATCAATAAAGGAAAAACTAATATTTTAACATTTTTTTCTGAATACAAGAAAAACTCGAAAACGAAATGGGATATGGCAAAAGGAAAAAAACAGTTTCATTATCATCAAAATGTCTACAAAAAGTTACAATAAATTGTTTCCATATTTTGAAAAACTAACAGAATTAGGAAATTAATTATTTTATAAAACTGCCAAAACCTCAAAGATGGCCACAGATTTTCAAATTTCACAAGATACCCTTTTTGATCATCTCTTCAAGTCTAAAAAAAATGTAGGTGATTTTTTTCTGTTATATCAATAGTCCGGGAAATATTTGAAAAAAAAAACGAAAAATTATAAATCTCGAAAAATTTGATTTTTTTTCTAAAAATAACAAAACCTCAAAAACGGAATACCAAAAAAATGTAAATATGAACAGTCTTTGTTTCCTCGTACAGGTCTACAAAAAGTTCCAATGAAGTTTTTTCACATCTTTGATATTTGTTTTTTGGAAGTCTCTCATTAGTCGTAGTATTTAAATTATTGGTGCCCAGTTATAGTTTTAAACGGATTCAATGATAAAAGAGAAAACCATCCGATGAATTTATCTTAAAGTAGTATAATCATGAGATGTACTGTTTAAGTTTTCATATCTATTGTTTATCATACATTTTGAATTTTACTTTTATCTTCCGCAATACCATTATTTTCAGTTTTCAGTAATCAACTTGCCTCGCTTTTCTCGCCACTGCAAAATTTATCTATGCCGGATCCATCCTTATAATGTAAATGAAAAGACGAGAACTTTCAAGAGAATTTCAGTATGGAAGTTGACTAGACAGTAAAAAAGAGACATCTAAATATTTAATCAACAATAAGCCTTTTCGATCACGATTATCTCTACCATTTACGTAGTTGCTAGATAGTTTTTTTAACGAAGTAAACCTTAAATATACCGTCGGGAGAGAAATTGTTTCATTGTTTTAACTCCAATGAAATGGAAGGAAACCGATGAATAATGGAAATTGTTATATATCCTGCTTCATCGTACTGCAGTGGTATTCCCAAGAAAATACAAATTGCTACATTATTCACTCGTTCTAATGGACAGTCCATTTCCTCCTGACTGCAAAACATATTTCATTCATCATTAGGGAATAGGGAGGTATTAGAGTAATATTTCACCTTTCGTGTATATGATGTAGTTAGATTCTACAAAAGTATTGGAACGAATAGATGTATCGGAAATTGAAAATAAAGCTACTTAGTCTTTTCCACTTAACGGTTCATTTAACAAAAAAAACGATAATGATTTGTATGAATATTTCCTTTCACAATTCTCCTAATGGCGGAAATATAAAATGATATTATTATTACGACGAGGTATTGATTGAAATGAAAACACTATAAGATGAAGGAATACTAAATTATTTCTAGGAAAATGACAACATATCTGAAATGTTTGAATTGGTGGAACTCAATGGAATTAACTTTTTCCCAAAAAATATGGGTATGAATAAAAATCAATATTGTTTTCATTGACATCAGATAATTCTAGTATATGATAAATTTTTCACGAAATTGCCCTTTTTCAACACATAGTCGATTGACAAAATCAGTTAATGCTAGAAACAAGTTTTCTTTTAGAAATGAATGGTATTCAAAACTTTAGTGTCGAAAAATCCATCCCTGGAACACAAGGAATGTCAATAATTTTTTCCAGAAATTAACCTTTTGCAACAAAGAATTGACTGTAAGAATCTGTTTATGCTAGAACAAAGTGTCCCTTTGGAAATTAATTTTCAAAACATTAGGGTTGAAAAATCCAACCCAGGTTCCCAATGGAAGTCGACATTTTGTTCAATAAATCAACCTTTTGCAACACAGAAATGACTGGCAAAATCTATTTATGCTAGAACCAAGTCTTCTTGCAGAAATAAATATTCAAACTTTAGGGTTGAAAAATTCACCCCGGAATCCCAAGGGAAGTCGATAATTGTTTCAAGGAATGAACCTTTTGCAACACTAAATCCACTATCAAAATCTATTTAGGCTAGAACCAAGTGTTCTTTCAGAAATGAATATATGAATATTCAAAACTTTAGGGTTGAAAAATCCACATCAGGATCCCAAAAAGGTAAATTTTCTCACGAAATGAACCTCTTTCAACACAGAATTGACTGCCACAATCTGATTGTTAACCTTTTACTCATAATATATTCATGATTTTTCTCCAAATTATATTCCTCAAAACTCTGCTTACCAAATTGTTCTTACAACTACTTGTTTTGTCAAAACCATGATAACCCGTCACTTCACTTTTTTCTCTTCCAATCCTGTTCTTACATTTCAAACAAACTGCAACCTTTTGACATTAAATATCTAACTTTCCCCGTACATAGCCCAAAAAGGTTAGTTTTTCTAACTTGCATGCTTTCAAATATTTCTTCCTACTATCATCTTTCCAAATTGTCATTTTCAAATTGTTCAATGTACAGACTGTTTCAAAGATAGTACTTTATTTCCGATGCAATTTAATAAAATTTGGATGTGTTCTAAATAAAAATGTGTATCTAAATATAATCCAATTTCATGACTAGTTATAAATTGTTACTTCTATTTTTTACAGATATTTAAATCTCAAACTTTTTGAATAATAACAACATGACCTCAATTATATCCTATTTACTAATTGATCTGGCTATTGGCATTCTATTAATAAATATAAAAATTTTCAAGGCTAGGTAGAAGCATCAATAAGGCTCCTATTCATATTCCCAACAAAATTCCTTAAAATTCATCCCAATGTTATATAATTACACCATATCGTAATAATATTTTTAGATTTCCGTAGCTACTGCCATTCTCTGTACTGTACTATTTTTCAAAATAACTCGGCATTACGAGTTGCTAATTACGTCTTCATAATTTTTTCTTGGCCTATTTTCAGATTTTTGCTTTTCCCCTTATCGGTACGCCACTAGTAACTTATTGAAAATCCATGATAATCAAAAACAAAAGAACGATTTATTGTCAAAGGGGGGTAAATGCCAAATTTGATATTCCTGGATACCAACAGAAAACTGTATATTTTGATACAGTGTGGTTTGTACTCCTGAAAAAAATCATGGCGCAAAATACAGGATTACTGTGCAGTAACATGGTTTGCCCACAAAACAAAAATGAAAAAGACAGAGGATTATTCGACTTCCGGCAGCGGTTGAGGTCAGACGGCGGTCTCGTGTTGGAAGTCAGGTTAATGTGTGTGATGTCCGCAGTCCTAAAGACGTGCATTTGACAGATTAAATATGAAGTGTTTTGTTAAAAATTAAAAAGTCTAAAATATGGGATGATAAAACCTTGCTGTCTACGCCGGTTAAAGGCCGGATGGGAACGGATTTCTCGCAGCAGGGCATGTCCACATGGCGCCGAATGGAAGCCGACGGACAATAATTGAAGAGAGAGAGAAAGTCAGAGGCAGAAAGAGCTAAGTAACGGTGATAGTGAAATGTTCCAGGAATAATAAGTTTCTAAAAGGAACTAAGTTCTGGGTAATAAGGGCCAAAACGTTATTTAAATGTTTGTATGACACGAAACATCATAACTTCATACACTAAATACTACTGTGAAATATATTCAAGACATTGTGCCAATAAAAAATTTCCCATTTTCCTCGTGGTCCGTGGGTCTTTTTTTTTTGCTTCACTGACGTATCCCTCTGCAAGAGAAGTGAAACAAAGAGACCTGATGGGATTAGAAACATGATGTGAACATATTACACTGACAATAGTAATATGACAACTTACCAGACTGGCACTTAGCTCCAATAGACTTCAAACCGCACCGCTCATACACCTAGCCCATTCTTAGAAAAAGTGTCGGAACTTCTAGGAACGGATTTGGCACTTAGCTCTTATAGATACGGATTACCGCTGGCACTTACCCCAATTTCCACAAAAAGTGTGTTTATCTAAATTTGGCACTTACCTCCTTTACAAAACAGTTTTTCTTATGTATCCAACTCAATGGCGGACAGTGTAGAAGAGCATATACACAAACGTTGAGAACAAAAATAAACAACTAATGCGCTTCATGAAACATAGGTCCTTGTTGAAAAGTATCAGCTGAAAGTAAGTCTAGACTCGACTCTAAAATAAAACTTCAAATCTGGCGTTACACTCCATTAAACCTCCCGACATGCATTAGCTCCGTAACGCGATCTAGGCAACTCGCATATCATCTGTCGCCTCTGGCAAAAATTCAATGCACATACGGCATTTTGCACACATTAGGCCCTGGGCGCAACTGACCGCTTCCCCAAAAACAAACGAGGATACGGAAGAAGGGGGAGAGGATTGGAGGGATATTAAGGTTGCCAGAATTGTGATCAAGAAAGGAGTAGGTACGAACATAATAATTACTTGCAGTTTGCAGGACCGAATTAGATGGCATTAGGAAACGATGAAAACTTCCAATGACCCTTAGTTTTACTGTATCAAAAGCGGAGGATCACGAAATTTTATTATGTAAATTATTCAATATCGGGCGTACATGAATGGTTCCAAAATCATTTATCTGGGAGAAAACAATAGGTTTGTATGGGAAATGAAAAAAGTTCGATAGGGAATAAAACATCTGGTGTGCCACAAGGTTCAATTCTTGGACCTGTATTATTTCTCATATATTTCAACTCAATATTCAATCTTAATTTGCATAGTGAGCTCAAATTATTTGCGGACGTGTAGAAACATTTTTTTGGTAAAAAAAGTTTAAATTGTTTTTGAAAGTGTCGGGTCGTCAGAAGGGGTACAGAATTTTTTGAAAATTCCAATTTCTTACCCAAAATTTATTAAGCGATATCACTCGAAATAAGTGGGTAGAAAACAATCTGCTTCCTCACTTTCATGATTCACCTCCATTAATCATTGTCGGACCGTCAGAAGTAGACCGTGCTGATGCATTTTTGAGATAAAAAAATTAACAGCATGAGACCTACTGAAATTGTAGCAAAATATTTTTCGAATGACGGGAAAAATTAATTGGAGTCGAAAAAATGGAAAAGGGTGGAACGGGGTGAACTTTCAGGGCATGGTTTTTCGCGATTGACAACGAAAGTTGACCTGCTATCAAAAAAAGTTGTTGAAAATAAATAGATATACAACTCTTGTATGAAACATTTTTCCACATTACCTCAAATTTTCCGGGAAAATGGGAAAAATCAGTTTTTCGTCATTTTGGCGGTCAATTTGGGGTCATGTTGGAAAGTATTTAACGAAGAAGTTTACTATTTTTCCATTATCTACAACTTTTCCATCGAACATTTTCCGGTAAGAGGTCGTTTCGCCGCAAATCGCAAAAAACAGTTTTCAACCCCTAAACTGCATCCCCGTTTCACCATTTTGAGTTTTTTCATGTTCAAATATTTTTTTTCAAAGCTGGAACCTCTCCAACATTCTCCTCCTGGCCCTTACCTATTACCTTTTTTCTTATTTTGGCGTTTAAAATGTTTTGGCATCAGTCTAACTAGGAGCCACCCCCTTCCGAGTACTTCAAAGAGGTTCGAGATTAACAAATATTTCGCTTCAACAAAAACATCTAATTCAGAACATAAAAAGGTATAGGTCCACTTGATTTTGCGATATACAATTTTTCCTCAAAAACAAATTAAAATGGTTTTTCCGATTTTTCCGAAAAATTTGAGGATAAGTGGAAAAATTTTAGAAACAAAAGTTGTAGATATTTTTATTGCCAACAACTTTTTTCAACTTTATTTGTAGGAGGTTAATTTTCGCTGAAAATCGTGAGAAACCATTTTTACCCCCAAAAAGTTCGCCTCCATTCGCCCTTCTATCATAATCAATTCCTTATTTATGTCCTTGTTCATTCTTTGTACCTATTAAGGTAACATGAAATCAATATTCCCGAAATGTTTCAACTCTTTATTTCAATAATTTTGATAAATAAATATGACTTTAAAACAAAAATTTTAAAAATTGATATTTAAAAATTCCACAGTAGTGCTACTCTTTTATTACATAATCTAAAGGTAGACAATGGACAATGGACAATGGACAAATGGCGGCTGGCAAGCTTGAAAAGACGAACTTTACCGGTGAGACTTTTCAGTTGAAAATGAGGTCGTTTTTTCGGAATTTGTCAAAAAAATGGAAAATTCTGTATTTCGCTACAAAAAAATTACAGCTTACTTAAAACGAGTTATATTTCCATCAAATTTCGTTAAAAAAATTTTTGTTCGAGTAAAAAATTAAAAACAAAAAATTGGTTTTTCCGATTTTCCTGGAAAATTTGAGGTAATGTGGAAAAATGGGAGGTCAAATCTCGTTTTCAATCGCGAAATACCGTGAAATATAACTTTCAGCCCATTAAAGTTCATCCCGTTCCACTCCAATTTATTTTTCCCGTCATTCAATATTTTGCTCCTCTTCCAGTAGGTCTGATGCTGGTAATTTTTTTCCCCGCTTTTATGTTTTTTAGCCTCTATTAGCACTGGTCTAAAAGGAGACAGAAGTTTTTGAAAATTTCAATCATTCACCGAAAATTTAGTAGACGATGGCAGTCGACATGAATAGATAGAAAACAGACATTTGGAACCTTACTTCCATCCTTCAGCCCCAAAAGTAATCGTCGGGCCGTCAGAAGGGGTATAGAATTTTTTGAAAATTCGAATTTTCTACTGAAAACATATTAGGCGATAGCAATCGAATTGAATGTGTAGAAAACAATCATTTTTATCCCTACTTCAATTCTGGATGGAAGTGAGGATGTTTTTTAGCTATTCACTTCTAGTGTCATTGCCTACTATGTTTTCGGTATAAAATTGGAATTTAAAGAAACTCTATACCACTTCTGACGGCCCGAAAGGATGCAAATAAAAATTGTTATAAAATTGTTATTTCCGTCAACCGATTGCAATCCTACGCGCAACCCTCGGAAGTCTTCGAGAGACTTGTGTGAGCTAGGGAAGACGCAGCCCTTACCTTTTAACGTGTGATGCCATGTAATGATAGTTTCTATCCATCAATTTCGAGTACAATTGAAGAAAAAAATGTGTACCCCTTCTGATGGCTCGACAATATCGTCTGGATGTGAAGAATGGAAGTAAGGATGCAGTTGATTGTTTTCTACTCATTAATTTCGAGTACCATCTGCTGATAAGTTACCGGTAAATAATAAGAATTTTCAAAAAATTCTGTACCCCTTCTGACTGCCTGACAATAACTTTTGAGAGTGAAGGATGCAAATGATTTGTTTTCTACCCATTAATTTCGAGTGCCATCGCCTAATATGCTAACGGTGTAAAATTGGAATTTAAAAAAATCTGCACCCCTTATGACGGCCCGATAATGACTTTTGGAAGTGCGGTATGAGAGTTGAGATATAAAAGACTCCTTCTCACTTATTCACATTGCGTGCCATGAACAAATAATTTTTCAGTACGACTTTTACATTCTTCCTCATGAGCCAAACACCACTGCCTCATGTTATTTTTTTGTTTGTGATCTGTAACACCATGCAACCGCGTGGTGTTGAAAACCGTGGATGGAGAAGCCGTGGCTGTTTTCACGTCCGTAGGGGGAAATACTGTTTGTTCTCATATACATTTAGTCTTAAATTGAATTGATACGTTTGAAACATCACTAAAATCGGTTGGTTTCAATCAGAAATCCCACACCTGACACCATTTCGTATATATCACAATACGTATTCAATATTTGTTATTATTTCAAACACATTATTTATTTATACACATTGAGTTTGTTGATACCAGATCCTGCTTGAGTAAATTGAAGCTGTTGCCCATAGCTCTCGAAAACAGTAGCATCTAAATAAAACCCTCAGACTCCTGCCGAGTCCATCCCTGAGCGGGGCGTGTCCAGAATCACAGATTACAGTGAAGACACTTTATTCATCAGTGGCGGCAGCAGGCTGAGCTGGCGCCTGGGGGTGTCTTTGGATAACGGATAAATCGAACCTCCTGCTGCTGTGTCCTTTCTCTCCCACACCGCGACAGTCTAAATTAAAGGTTTGTGTATTGGTTGGCAGGCGATTGATCGGACCGATATGTTTATATTTGGTGCGCGCGATACGACCGGATGCTCCAGGGATTACGGATGATGGTTTAATTTTCGTCCTAGTTCCTCTCCTAGGGGAGTTAATGTCCTGAAAAAATAATTAACCATTTCGGTGGATCCGAAATCGAGTAGGATAACTTATTTGTTCAAAATTCTGATTGGCGAAGGCAGCTGAAATAACTACAGGGTCTTTCACGACGAGCGATGGTTAGGAATACAGAGTGTTTATTAGGTACTTGTACAAACTCTGAAGGGAAAGTCTTTGACTAATTTTAAGACATAAAGCTCATATGTATGTTTCCGCACATGTTTCTTTTCGGAGATAGAAGGGAGTTGAATTATCAATCATTTTGAATACCTTTTGCAAAAATTTGATTTCTCGCACACCTTTTTTAAGCAAAAAGGTATGATCTCTCAACAACACTGGTGGCAACTGTTTTTTGAGAAATTAGCAAATTTCTGTATCGATGCAGGTTATGCAAGTCACTTAGGCGCCAGATGAAACTGCTCAGAAATTTACAAAAACTGAGTATGTGATAGATCTCGATAAAAATGAAGAACTTTTTTCCTCATAAAGATGCATCAAAAATGTATTCGTTTTCAAAATACAGAGTGTTGAAATTAAAAAAATATCGTTTTTTTTTTTATATCTTGTATCTTGAGAATGAATCATTTCTAGATACATCTTATAAAAAGAGAAGTTGTTTATTTTAACAAGATTTATGACATACTCGGTTTTTGTAAACTTTTGAGCAACTTCATCTTGACCATAAGTGATCCATTAATCTGCATCGATGCAGAAATTTGAAAAATAGCTATAGCAATCTGGTTGCCCAAATGAGAGAATTATAGATAATTGAAATACGAATGAAATGGGATGTGTCACAACCCTGTCGGATCATTAGTAACGGAGAAAAACCGGAAAAATGGAAAATTTAACGATTTTTTGAAAAAATTCATTACTCCGCCATTTTTCAAGAAGTAGAATTGGCCTTTCTCATGAAAGTATTGCATCATGTGTACTTTATGTCTGCACAAAACAGGCGCTGTCGAATCGTTAGTTTTGGCACAATTGCAATTGCGTGCCTGGATGCTCTAGTGCCCGATTTGACTTCTCAAACAGATTATGACAGTAGAAGTATAGTACTACCATTGTTTAAATAGAACATAGTTAGTCAATGCCTGTGGAAAAGGTATTGGACACAAACTCGAGTGTCATCTAGCGTGATTAGTTACAAACATGAATATTTGACGTCATTTTAATGCAGGTTTCTTCAAAAAACCCTGATTTTAATGCTTTTCCATTGTTTTAATCAAGTTACGACATGACTTGGAGGCCAGATCACTGAAGTTACGACATGACTTGGATGCGAGCTCACTATCGCCATCTACATGTCGCATCCATTTTGATCCAATTATAATCCCATAAGGTTGACTAACTATCTTCTATATAAACAATGGTACTACAAAACGAATATTCTCATTTTGAGCTACAGTGGTGTAAAATTGGTGAAAAATGCATGTAAACATGACTGAAAACGGCCGAACCCGTTTTCAGTCATGTTTGCAAGCATTTGCACCCATTTCGCAGCATTTAAGCGCAAAGTGAGAATATAGATTTTGTGGTACTGTACTTCTACTTTCAAATTCTGTTTAAGAAATTGAATTCGGACTATCACTAGAGCATCCAGGCACGCTGCAATTAATGATGAGAAAGTGTTACATGTAATTTTATAAGTAAGTCCTAGAGTTTCCTGAATTCATAGAATCTGAATTTTGAAGTATTATGATAAAAAAAATGTATAGGGTGTCCCAAAACTTAACGTCATCTTTTGGAGGGCTTTTAGTCCAGCTCATGACTGACCAGAATATCACAATATGACCTTAGTAAAATATGGATAGTTTTGGAGATATTAGCAGTTTTATGAATTTAGTGAAAATCGAATCCTTTGATCAGTATTTCGAGTGCCACAGGTACAAAACTTCGTAGTTTAATATTATAATTTTTGTTATGCCACCCTGAATAACCCTTCTATTGAATAAAATCCATTCACGATTCACGAGTCAATTTATTTTATTAGCTTACTTAGACTCTTTATACTGTAAACAAAATCACCACGCGAACCTGGCAAGTTATTTCAAAAAATTTGGTGTAGATTTTGACATGATACAACATTCACTATCTTCCTCTTGAGGAAAAAAGATATTCCTAGTTTACTGCAATAGGAACTCATTGTGAAATCATTTCAATAATTAGGATTTCAAATGAAAACACTTGGTGAATTGAAGTGACAGGTATTTATTGACAACTAAACAAAAGACAAAGAAAAATGAGAGAATATGTACAAACTGCCTGTCACGGTTCAAACGCAAATTTATTGAAACCTGTATCGAATCCAATGGTGCCTTCAGTCGAACGAGCGTGGAAATCAAAAACGTAAGGAGACCACTAATGGACCGTTTTTGAGAAAGAAAAAGCGCGAAAAGCACGCGCGCCATAAGAGCGCGCGTAATTACAACGTAATTACACCATACCGGCAGACCTATAAAACATCTTGTAGAATTTTAATTTGTCAGTATTCACCTGAAGATGATTGCAGATTCAAGCAATTGAAACGTAGTAAAAAATTGAAAGAAGTAGAAATCTGTAAACCATTAAGACCATTGAAGTCCTAAATACAAGTAATCATGTAACTACATTGTCCTGTAAATGTTACTCGTTCTATTCTATTATTATTATTGTTAATAATCTACATAATTATGTAAAAATGCCTTAACTAGATATAATCATTCGATATATTGTAACGAGCAAACCCTTTGCCATGAAAACTATAGTTTATTAGAAACAAACAAATGATTGAATTGATACAAGGCTCAGGATAAGTTCCTGCTGGCTTTCAAAGAATACTTTCAAAATAGGATCCAAAGCTCGCCGGTATCCGAACAACGCTTCGCCATCCGTCAGCAGATGTAACAACGTAACTATGTTCAACATGTTCATCATTTTGGGCAGCAATAATGAGGAATATGTCGGAGAGTTCGAGAGTTGTTAGGTAAACTAACATGAACAATGTTATCAACCATACCTGGCGGCATATTACGTTAAACAAGCCTTGATCAATTAGGTGCCGGTTTTAATATTGTTCGACTTGAATGTTCGATACGGTGTGCGCGATGGATGCTGCGGCATCGTGATGGGGCCCCAGAAAATTTGATAATTAATAGTTGAATATCAATAGTAACCTCCCTCATTAACAGTCACATGAATGTGAAAAACTTAAATGCTCCCTCAAATAAAAAAGCACTGAAAAAAATTATAGTTGCCAGTTTAAACTGACAATTATTATCAATAATTGCCAACTCAAACTGGCATTTATGAATAATCGTCAGTTTAAACTGGCCATTATTAATAATTCTCAGTTCAAACTGGCATTTATGTATAATTGTCAGTTTAAAGTGGCAATTATTAATAATTGTCAGTTCAAACTTGATATTTATGTATAATTGTCAGTTTGAATTGGTAATTATCATTAACTGTCAGTTCAAACTGGCATTTGTGTATAATTGTCAGTTTAAACTGGCATTTATGTACAATTGCCACTTAGAACTGTCAATTATTAATAATTGTCAGTTCAAACTTGATATTTATGTATAATTGTCAGTTTGAACCCGGCAGTTATTAATAATTGCCTGTTCAAACTGGCCATTATACATTATTGTCAGTTTAAATAGGTAATTATCAATAATTGTCAGTTTAAACTGGCATTTATGTACAATTGTCAGTTTAAACTGTCAATTATTAATAATTGTCAGTTCAAACTTGATATTTATGTATAATTGTCAGTTTGAATTGGTAATTATCAATAACTGTCAGTTCAAACTGGCATTTGTGTATAATTGTCAGTTTAAACTGGCATTTATGTACAATTGCCACTTAGAACTGTCAATTATTAATAATTGTCAGTTCAAACTTGATATTTATGTATAATTGTCAGTTTGAACCCGGCAGTTATTAATAATTGCCTGTTCAAACTGGCCATTATACATTATTGTCAGTTTAAATAGGTAATTATCAATAATTGCCAGTTTAAACTGGCATTTATGTACAATTGTCAGTTTAAACTGTCAATTATTAATAATTGTCAGTTCAAACTTGATATTTATGTATAATTGTCAGTTTGAATTGGTAATTATCAATAACTGTCAGTTCAAACTGGCATTTGTGTATAATTGTCAGTTTAAACTGGCATTTATGTACAATTGCCACTTAGAACTGTCAATTATTAATAATTGTCAGTTCAAACTTGATATTTATGTATAATTGTCAGTTTGAACCCGGCAGTTATTAATAATTGCCTGTTCAAACTGGCCATTATACATTATTGTCAGTTTAAATAGGTAATTATCAATAATTGTCAGTTTAAACTGGCATTTATGTACAATTGTCAGTTTAAACTGTCAATTATTAATAATTGTCAGTTCAAACTTGATATTTATGTATAATTGTCAGTTTGAATTGGTAATTATCAATAACTGTCAGTTCAAACTGGCATTTGTGTATAATTGTCAGTTTAAACTGGCATTTATGTACAATTGCCACTTAGAACTGTCAATTATTAATAATTGTCAGTTCAAACTTGATATTTATGTATAATTGTCAGTTTGAATTGGTAATTATCAATAACTGTCAGTTCAAACTGGCATTTGTGTATAATTGTCAGTTTAAACTGGCATTTATGTACAATTGCCACTTAGAACTGTCAATTATTAATAATTGTCAGTTCAAACTTGATATTTATGTATAATTGTCAGTTTGAATTGGTAATTATCAATAACTGTCAGTTCAAACTGTCATTTGTTTATAATTGTCAGTTTAAACTGGCATTTATGTACAATTGCCACTTAGAACTCAATTATTAATAATTGTCAGTTCAAACTTGATATTTATGTATAATTGTCAGTTTGAACTGGCAGTTATTAATAATTGCCTGTTCAAACTGGCCATTATACATTATTGTCAGTTTAAATAGGTAATTATCAATAATTGTTAGTTTAAACTGGCATTTATGTACAATTGTCAGTTTAAACTGTCAATTATTAATAATTGTCAGTTCAAACTTGATATTTATGTATAATTGTCAGTTTAAACTGGCATTTATGTACAATTGTTAGTTTAAAGTGGCAATTAACAATAATTGCCAGTTCGAACTGACATTTATGATGTTTTCAATCGAAAGCCCGTAAGTGGTTTCGAGAATGTACTGTTTGAAACTAATTTTCCGTATAACAAAATAAAAAAAAGAACATCAATTGCTTGACTGCTTGGAGCCTTCTTCTGGTTTGTATCTTTTGTGGGAGGACGTTACACAATTCAGATATAATAAAGTTAGTGATTTCACAAAATGTATACACGGCGTGGTGTTTATAAGTAGAGGAGAAAATGGTGGCAAAGATCAAAAATTGTAACGGCAATTTGTAGTCTCATATTCATCAAAATTATGAAATTTGAATAATGTTTCGTTCGAATCGATAGAGCGAAAGATTCAAAAAATTAAAAAAATTGGAAAAAAGTCGAAGTGACAGTAGAGAGTCCAAATTTGGAGCAAATATATAGAATTGGAAACTGAGCAACTTTTTTCTTTGGCATTTTTCGAAATTTCCAAAAAACCTGATTTTTTGAGGATTTTTGAAAAAAATGTCAAATTTGATAGGTTTATAGTGGCACATGAAAAAAGGAAAGATGCTGTTTATTACTCATTTTTCAAGCACAAACTAACTGCGACGTCAAATTGACAAATTGACACTGTATATATTTTTCGATGGGGATCATTTTCTTCGAAGTATCCATGGTTCTAAAACGTCAAATAAAAAAGTTTGAGTCCACTGAATCAACCGTAGTATACAAATCCCTGAAAGGTCGTTGTATAATTATGTTTTTCTATTCGGAGCATAAAAAGAAGTCTTTACGAAACCCAAATAGCTTCTATTTCGATAAGCATTTTAAATTTGTTCGAGATTGGTAACAATGGAAGAAACATCAACTGTCAGATGAACGTCAGACAAAAGGAATGGGATTTTCAGATATTAAACAAAGAAGAAGAATAACCTATGAATGTTGTGGTGTTATTTGTTGCCTTAGGTGGAGAAGTTACGAGGATATATTGAAAAATTCTTAGCTTACCATTTATAGAACCAAACAAAATTTAAATGTCAAAATATTTTATTACTCAACATATTTTCCTCTTAATTGGATACATTTATTATAGCGAACCTGCAACGTCTCTAGACCTTTCTAAAAAAATGTTTTCTCTTGCTCTGCAAACCAGATCTCCTCAGCTTTTATTTTCTCCTCGTTGGAAGAAAATTTACGACCTTTTAAACTTTGTATCAGCTGAGGAAAGATATGATAGTCGGGCGGAGCCAAATCTGGTGAATAAGGGGGGTGTTCTAGTAATTCAAACCCTAAATCACGAATTTTTTGCATGGCAACATGAGATTTGTGTGCAGGGGCGTTGTCCTGCAAAAACAAAACACCTTTAGATAGCTTTTCGCGTCTTTTCTCTTTAATTTTTTCCCGTAGAGTGGACAGTAATGTCGAATAGTAATCTACAGTTATTGCTCTACCATTATCCAAAAAATCAATCATGACATGGAAATCCCAAAAAACTGAAGCAAGAACTTTTCCAGCAGATTTTTGGACACGAAACTTCTTAGGTCTTGGAGAACCGGAGTGTCGCCATTCCATCGATTGTTGCTTTGTTTCTGGATCGTAGAAATGTATCCAAGTCTCATCCATAGTAACAATTCGGTTTAAGAAGTCTACATCGTTTTCAAATCGAGCACAGATCGAACGCGATGCTACTACCCTTGCACGCTTTTGGTCAACATTCAAACATTTGGGGATCCATTTTGCAGCAATTCTTCTCATGTCCAAATTGACGTGAACTATATGATGAATGCGTTCGTATTAAATATTCAGTGCTTCAGATATCCGTTTAAGTCCAATTCGACGGTCTGTTAAAATTATGTCATGAACTGTATCGATATTTTTGGGACTGACACAGAAACCGGCCTTCCCGATCGGTCATCATCTTCAATGGAAAATTTACCTCCTTTGAAGCTTGCAGTCCAATTTTTTCCGGTCGCATACGAAGGACATTGATCACCAAGGGTATTGAGCATCTTCGTAAATCTACTTACCTCTTAATCCTTTTAAATACAGGTACTTGATGATGCCTCGATGCACCAATTTTTCGATTTTCACAATTTCGGTGGACATATTTTTTCTTTTAAAGTATTGCGTAACTCTGGTTTACTTTTTTGACGTCAAACTTTACACTGACACTTCTAATAAGTTATTGTTCGTTGCTATGGTAACGCAATATTTTGTTTATGCATGGAACTGGTCTAGGTTAACTAGATATCAATACATCCTCGTATTATTAACTTCAATTGTTACATGATTGGTTTCTCGGGCGTTTATAATTAAATTAGCTGGTGTGGTTTGGACTGGGATTAAAAAATTATGCTAGTGGACTGATTATTTGAAGAGTTATTTTGACTGCAGTGGGAGTGTGGTGAGGCATCGGATACGTCGAAATTGTGAAATTCCTTTTCGTAAACTGAACGAGATTTTTTGCACAACTAATAATTCACAGCCGTTTGAGCAATTACTCTCAATTCATGGGGGTGCAACTTGAGTTTTCTTCATCAATCATTTTAAAAAAGGTAATTTACTGACATTTGCATTCAATTTTTTAATAATTTATGTGAACCTGACAGCATCCTTCAAATTTTGAATATTTTATCAATGTTACCAACCCGATATTTCTGAAATAATATTCTTAAATCCAATTTTTTCCAATAAAAAACCGCAAAAAATGCCAAATAGAAAAAAATAGTATTTGAAACCCTTTTTAAGACACATTGTCTCACATGTTCTCCAAAGAACGCGTGCGACAAAATGGTGTCTTATAAAACTTGTATTATAATATACTATTTGCCATAGTTCGTAGTTATCCGAATTGACAAGAAGATTAACCGTAAACCACACTTCATACTTG
This sequence comes from Chrysolina oricalcia, assembly GCA_944452925.2. Taxonomy (NCBI): domain Eukaryota; kingdom Metazoa; phylum Arthropoda; class Insecta; order Coleoptera; family Chrysomelidae; genus Chrysolina; species Chrysolina oricalcia. The sequence continues at coordinate 2,173,105 of OX101810.2, forward strand.
TGTTATTCAAGAACCGTATCGGAAAAATGTAACTTTCCGACCTTCGAGTTGCCTCCCCTCTCATCTCTAATATCGGAGCACCAAAGCGAACTAAAGTTTCGAGTTCTCTTCGGAACTCGTATTACACTTTGTGCCGAAAGCGACAAAAACGAAATTGTTTCGTTCCAAAAAGTAAAAATATAAATTACATCTTTCGGTATTAAACATTTAGAAAGTTTTCGAACGATATCAGCAAATCGAATGCAAAAAGAACGCGTCTCGCCGCTCTCCGAATAACATGTTCATATCTTATGACAATTTCCTGCTACTCGGAACTTTAAACGAGTTTAATCTCTTTCGATTCCTCTCGCGAAAGGAATATGTCTATTTATCTGTACACCATGTGCGAATAGAGATAGAAAAAGTTTGATATGTGGGTGTACTGGTATACTTTCTTTGTCGCTGTTTGGCTCCATAAGAGGGAGAATGCAGGACGGAACTTGGGCACGCCGCAGGAAGGATATAATCTTTCAGATTGTTCGTTTATACAAACAGATCTGGAATTATTTCTGATTTTTCTAGCCGATTCTGTTTCTCAGTACTCGGAAAAAAATGGTCCAAGTAAAACGTATTCCTGACTTTTTTTCGGTTGTGGTTAGAACATTAATACTTATATTCAAAAGAAAATCATTTTGTCTCTATAAAAATGAGAATTCTGAACACATGAACTTGTAGCTATAATATTGTTTACATACAGCGAATACTTCGAATATTAGATAATTCATTTTGTATAATGTCAGGTTAACATTTTACTAGCGCTGGAAAAGTGTACTTTTATATTTATTAACTTTGGGTTTCTGAAAAGTATATCCTTACAACAGAAACTCGTGTTATAGGCAATAGAACTTGGTGTTCTTACGGAAATGTAACGTTTTCGACCAGTTCGGGATCAATCGGGAGTAACCGCCGCAACTATTAGGGGTTTTAGAAACTGTGAATGAGTATTTATGCACCAACAAATTGAAGTTAAATGTAACAAAAGCGAAAGCAATGATCTTCACTACAAAATATAAATACAATTCTCTCGATATCAACGGTATAAACCTACATATCAATAACGAAAAAATTGAAGTTGTGTCAACGGTCAAATACCTTGATTTCCAACTGGATAATCTTTTAAATTTTGACGGTCACTTTCATTCTGGAAAAAATATCAAAAAAACTATATTTTTTAGTAGAATAGCACAACATTTGTCAATACAGTCTAAAGTTACAGTTTACAATACTATCATTCAACCACACTTTGATTATTGTGCGTCTACATTATCTTTATTTAAGCTCAATAAACTAAATATGCTACAAAAACTACAGAATCGAGGGATGTGGGTAATATTGAAAACGAATCGTCTTACTCCCATAAAAAATATGCTAGATTGTTTAAATTGGTTCTCAGTTGAAAGTAGACTCTACTATTTCACAGTGATTTCGGTATTTAAAATTGTAAATGGTATGGCACCAGAATACTTTAACCAGTATGTCAACTTGAATAAAAACATTCATTCTCACAACACTAGAAATTCAAATAATATATGTATTTAGGCATTTAGGAGTATCATGAACTCTATATTTTTTAAAGGTTTTAACAAATTCAACGAATTTCCTGAAAAAATCCAATTTGGAAGATTTTAAAGCAGCACTGAAAGAATTTTTTAAAAAATTAATAATAAAAAAGTAATAGGTACTGTTATGCTCCGTTTTGTTTTATTATATAATAATAATAATGTAATCTTAAATATCTAATTAATCTATCTACATGCGACTTTTAATTTGTCAACGTCTGATTTTACCATTTTTTTGTGTATACTTTGTTGTCTATGGGTACTTGTTAAATTTTTAGCGCTTGCTATTTATTCCATTGTGCTTGTGTCATGTTATGTTTAACTTGTAATTGTGTATATTATAGGTATACCTATACCTAATTGGTCTATCTACTAGTGACTGAATTATTTTTTGTATACACTTCGTTGTCTGTCTAAATGTTTATTTTTTAAATGTTTAACGTGTGATATATATTTAATTGTAATTGTGTCATTTTATTATATTTTTTACTTATAGTTATGTATATTAGGTTTCCTATTTCAATAAAGATGTAATTAATTTAATTAATTAATTAGTCATCAACGTTTTCACAAAACTGGCGTTATTCTATTAATTGCAGCATTTGAGTTAGTAGTTGTTTGTGGACGTGTTACATCGTGTGGCCGAATTATACTGTTATTAATGCTGTGAGTTGTGTGAATAGAGAATTATAAAACATACAAAATGGTTTTTTATGCGATCAGATCGGTGCATTTTTCACTGAGAAAATCCGGGAAAACCTTGAAAAAGAGACCATTTTTCAAAAATTTATAATTTTTATAAATCTGAAGCTGGACCAACAATATTGTGGTTGATGGTTTCTGTCCGATATGTAGTTTTTACACAATCGCGTTATAAACAATTTAATCTTTCCTAATGCGCCTATTTTTAAGGGAAAACATCTTATTCAAATTCTGTAGACGGTATTTGGAAGTAGAAATTTACATTTCGTATATTTTGGGTTTTCACCTGAGCGGTAGAAAATGTGTTGAAAATGTCACTGGAAGTTACTATAAATACTTCGAAGCGCACCAGATCTCGCCAACTCGAGTTAACTTCAGTGCGACTTCGGGTGACCTCGGACGCACTTTGAAGCGTTTTGATCAACTTTCAGTGACATTTTCAACATTTACCACCTCTCAGGTAAAAATCCTGAATATACAAATTGTAGATATTGATCTCTATTTCCAGATGCCGTTTTCAAAATTTGACGATTTCCTTTGAATCAGCGTATCTTGCAAGATGTGCTCTGAAATTATTATAACGCGATTGTGTAAAAACTACAAGTCGGACAGAAAACATCTTGCGCACAGTTGAACCACATATTATTTATTATCTATCAGTTTCCGCAATAACGTTAGTCCAGCTTCAGAATCATAAAAATTATAAAATTTTGAAAAACTTGTCTCTTTTTCGAAGTTTTCCTGGATTTCCCTGTGAAGAGCTGAGGATTTTCCAATTTTAAGAATGCTGCAATTTTCTTCGGAATAGTATGAATGCCCACAACTTGTTTCTCCATTTACCATTCCTATAACCAATGAAGAATCGCCGATTTTCCAAATTTGAAGGACGCAAATCTACGTATTTTAGATATAAACCATAGGCATCAAAAGGAAGTTCTTCTTTGGGAATGACAAGTACCCTGTTCTTTTTGTTTCCAGTATACCTTAATGAAACCAAAACTCTGGTACTGGTGCTTTCAAAATCATCCACAGTTAGCTCAACAAGTTCGTCACGTCTACAGGCGCCAAAAATACCACACATTAATACAACCTTTTCACGCAACCATGTATGATCATCTGTCTCCAACAAAAACTTAGTTACTTCTTCTTCAGACAAAATTTTTGCTTTCTTTGGTGTGGATCCATCAGACTTTCGTCTCAAGAACAAAAATAATGTTCCAAACCTGAAAATACCATTTCTGTAGGTAATACTCTAATATGATGTACGATTTAAAATAACTAATCTTGAAATGTCGAAGTTGTCATAAACTTTCAAAGCAAGTTTCAACATTGAAATATTGGTCCAAAGCGAGTTAAGAGAATGAACCTCTGATTTTCCTTTCGTATATGCTTATGATTCATCTTCATTAACCACCTTTACATTCTTGCTTTTACACCACTGTTCAAAATTTTCATATTTTTTTGATATCGCTCTTGAGTTATTTTCGGCAGTAAATCAACACTCGCTGCACATGATTTTTGTTTTCTTTTTTCTTTGATGTTTTTGGCATCGACTGCTATGGTCATTAGCCAAGTGTTCTGGATAGGCCTTGTTACTAAAACCATACGCCACCTTAGGAGCAGCACTGTTAATTGGAATCGTGCAGGACTCACCCCAGTCGAGCCACGAGATTTTAATAATTTAATAAGTCAAAGTAAATTAAAAAATCCCAGACGCAATTGGGGCTCGAACTCCGGACCTTTCGACTCAGAGTCGGACGCTCTAACCTCTGCGCCACGCCCCGGCATCCGTGGTCGTTGTTGAAGCGAACACATAGAACTGACGTTGTTTATGATATTGTTGTGATATTGTTAAGCTATTCCAAGACAACACGATGTTGGGATTTTTCTGTACAATTACGAGGTACGTGGTTTGTTCTTTCCTTTGAATCAAAATATAATCTTTCAGCGGGATTACGAAATGTCTTGAACGATACACGGCCGATATGCCGGATTCGATTGTTATAATCCTCGGCTGCGCCTCGGATTACAATATTCAACCTCATCCGTTATTTGCTACATAACGGCCTTGTAACGTTAATAACTATTGTTTCTATATTCTGCGTATTTTTTCAGAGTCTTCCTGATATAACACTAACAGCCGTATGCATAGTCAATTCCAGCGACTCGCCAGAGTTTCGCCTGCCGCTACACAAGAACTATAATGCACAGTCGAGCTCCAAAAAAGTGGTACATCGCCAGCGTTTCTCCAAAATGTGACTTATCGCGTAGTTGTCACTTTTTTGGAGCTCGACTGTGCATTATAATCCTTGTGTAGCGAACGGCGAAACTCTGGCGAGTCGCTGGCGATTGACTATGCATACGGCTATAACACTTGCTTGTAATAGAGGTAGTGTTAACTATTGTCATTTGTTTTCCGGCTTCCTGAAATACCTACACATGCATTCGGTACCCTCGAAAGCAACAAAGTCTTACACCTAATGAAGTTCGGTCGGAATGGATTTCCCGCGGCACGAGCAAAGGAGATCCGAGAAGAAAAACGGATATTTTTGATTAATGGCAGAGTCTTCAGCCGGGTATAATCCGAACGATTTTTTATCGCAGAACAGACGTAGGACAAACTGCCTGCGGTTCAAAGGTCAAACGCTTCTGCTCTTGTTTATAATCTCAACCACTTTTCGAAAGTGCTCCTCCAGGGAGTCGTTACCTTTTTCTTCGCCCACATCAACTTGTTAAGATGAGTTATCAATTATAAAATCATTTCTCTGCGAAACGGTGGAATCTAGGTGGGACAAGTGTGTATTTTCAATACGAAAATCCTGAATCAAGATGTTCATTTCTTTGTAACAATAACTTTTGTTGATTTTGCTTCTTCAACTCTGTTCTTTCAAAAGTTTTTCATTCCGTTATCCTACTGCTCCCTTACGAGTAACCCCCGTAAAGCTAACAGAACCACTCTAAAATTTTCAAATTTTTCTTAGGCCATAATTTTAGGGTAATTCATTACCCTATTCCCGAATTTTTTCTCTCCAATTCGCTATTTTCCTAAAACTCTAAAATCCAACTGAATATTATTTTTAGAAACCATTTTGTATTAGCTCCTCACCTTGTGAAAGATTCAACTCAACATTCAGTTAAAAAAAAAAATAAGAGCCTTTGATACATAGAAAAAATTCGAATATGTATACTCTTGTGACGTAGAATGTCTTCACTAGATTCTAGTGTTTTTTGTTGATCTAATTTGATGGTACTGATATGAATCTGACAACAGTGAGACCGCTGACATTTGTTGACATTGTTTATGTTATATTTGTCAGTCGTGAAATTTTTATTAGTAGATTACTTTAAGCATAGGCTGTGTCAAGTCACCGGTTGGACAAGGCACGCGCGTTCAGTATGAAGTATGACGATGAGTCGGACCGATCAGATGATTGAAAATATTGGTCACATACAAACAGTTCTAATTAGGTCGTCAAGTCAACCAAATTACCGCGCTGGTCTAATCATATTGGTCAGACCGGAGACTTGACTCAGCCATAGTTTCGCGAGATCCCTTTGATCTAACGGAACTGAATTTCAGTTCCCGCTGCATTTTCGCGACAGAACGGTAATAGGGGAAGTGTTTAATGACGTCATTGATGACGCCGTAATTTATAAAACGGGAACTGTTTCACTTCCCGCATCTATGAGCAAGGTTACTGGCAGTTACAGAAATTGAATTGATAGTAGTGACATTTATTTGAAAATCAAAAGTAGAAAATGGAAGAACTGGAACAAACTGGAATAATCGAAGAGAAAAATTTCACATTATTGTTGATTGACAGTATAACACAAAAATATGAATACATTTTACCGTGGACCAAACGGGAAATTTCCACGTCTATACTTTTTTATATTCAACAATGTTGATCATTGTTCAACACAATAGCCAGTATCTCCGATAAAATGTTTCTTTTCATTCTGAAAAGCTGAAAAAACACCACTTCATTATATTTGTCTAACCAGTCCATCTGATTCGCCCTAGGGTGAAAATAATTATCCGAAAATCATCGTAGCCTTACTGAACTCTACGTTACTTGTGATTGTGATGACACGAGTACAAGCAGGGCAGTATAAAAAAAAAATTGTCAATTATTGATGAAACTGATGGAAACATTTTTTAATTTGTTCTGAATGAGAAAGAAGCTTCAAACATGTAACTCGTCTATCCGCAAATATCTTTTTATTGAGGTTATGTTTATTTGTTTATGAAATCCGATACCGGTTCATTTTCGCGAGAGATCATGAACCAAAATAACCTTCAAATTTTCTTTGGTGTGGGCATAACCGCTCTCTGTAACCAATATCAGATAAACGGGATCTCGCGAAAAAATACTTACAACTTGTGAAAATGGAGTAAAACTTTTTTAAAGTTGGCAGTGAAAATTTGCCACCCGTAAATTAAATAATAATTCAAGCATTTTTATCTCGCAATCCAAACTATTCGAGAGTGGAGATGAAAGGTATTGGAAAAATGAAGAAAGCAGTTCATTTGGAACTTATTCTGATGGCAAGAATATCCATTTACTCATAAGGTACATTTATAGGGCTGCTAGATCAGGCTATGGTGATGAAGCTGTGGGTTATATGCAGCTGAAACGGGAGAGTTTTATTTGTATCATCTAGTGCCGTATCCTGAGCACAAGGTATGGAGCAAATCAAATTTTGTTGCAGCTACTATGGACGAAAGTAGTGATGAAAGAAAAAATTGTGGCTGTGAATGTTTTGTAGCATCCCAAGGTAAGTTTCAGTATATTACTCTCTTCGAGCATACAACATAGATTGGTATTTTTCGCTACTACTTTTTCATACTGGTTGCTGCGTCGTACTGATCGGTGAGGTGTTATTCAAGAATCTATATTATAATATCACCAATGCGTTTTTCATCAACAGTAAGAGCTGTGACAGATCATACATTATATGACATTAGTGACTTCACAAGTGATAATTGACAAATGCCTCAACGATTCCAACGTTGTTGGATTGTGTCAGTGACGTAAAATGTCTGTAGGAGAACACTTCTGAAAACTGAATTTTTATAAAAATTAAACAAATATATTTTTCGATATATTTGAGATATGATGATTTCAATGACATACATTTTGAAATTTAGGAAATCAGGGAATTGTGGGAGATATCGCGGGTTTTGCTAGTTCAACATTAAGCTGGCAGAACCAAACCGCTTAACGAATGTTTATGGAAAATTTAATCACACCATAATTTTAGGTTCATTTTAGGATCACGTTTGAACCAAAAAAAAATCTGAAAATATTTATTCATTATATTTACGATAAAATAATATGAAACATACAACATCTAAATACAGTGTTTCACTTTTCAGTAGTAATATGTCGACAAAATGCTGCATTTTCAGTGGTAATATTGTTGATAGTTGATACTGAAACATTACAACATGTGTCGTTTTGGGGAAGTTTCGACTCAACAAATAACAAAAAATATAGAAAAAGCAATCCCGCAATCTACAAAAAATACTAAAGCGTCAATATGGAGACAATTTATATTCAGTCGTTAATTTATCTTGCCAAAAAACATTCGAGCTTTTCTTTGACAAAATCGCTCGACCTTCGGTCTCGCGATTTTACATTGATTGTTTTAACTATGGAAATGTATAAATAAGGAAGAAGCGAAACACCGATTTGAAAATACCACGGGCTGGGGACAGTGTATTCGAAAATGCTCAAAATGCACCTACCACCTGAATGGGTTGGCATAAGTGATACACACTGCCCGCCACTCGCGATGGAACAACCCAAATTCACGGTAAAACATCCTAGAGAGCAAAATAGGCTCAAAATTCCTTCATATTCGTGATCAAGACTACGGAACTCACTACAGATACACTTTTTCCCTGAAAAATATTCAGTCCTGAAAAATCCGAATTTGTCTCACTTCTCATGGAAGCACCTCGTATTTTCCGTAATAATTTAGGTAGAATGATGAAACTCTCAGGACTGATGAAAATGCAAAATGCATCTGCCACCCGAATGAGGTTGGCCTAAGTGACATACACTGTCCGCCACTCGCGATGGAACAACCCATTATACCGGAAACTTATATTAGGGGGCAAAATTGGCCCAAAATTCCCTACGACCCTACGATGTTGTGTAGGCCTTAGATGCTGCAAGTTCAAGTTTACGGGTGTTTGACTCTCCCTACCTCTTCCAAGTTATGTAGGAGTTCTTACGTGCTTATATGTAAGGCATCAGGCTATCAGGACAGTAACTTTCATCGTTGAGTTTTCCATCAACGCCCGGAAAAACAGCGAAAAAACCACACTTAGGCATTTTGGTTTATGAGTGTTGGTTCACTCCTCTTCTGGGTTTCCTCAAAAATATCCAATTATTGGTAAATGAGCCCTCCGTGCTTTTTTGGCCTGTTATGGTGGGCTCTGACTGATGTTATATCTCTAGTCAGCCTACTTTCAAGGTTAAAGTGTCTGTAGAATTTATCAGATTGTTTGAACCCATCGCCGACTTATTTTGGAATGCGTTTAAAAAAAATCCTGGGTTCTGCAAACTTAACGGTTGCAGAACCATAAAAAAAATAACTCCGGACAAATCCAGTTGGACAATAATTTTAGGTTAATTTATTACCCAATTATATCTCAGCTACAAAAGGAGGATCGTCAGACAAATAATAGTAGGTCTGCTGACAGGCCACTGTAGGCTTAACAGACATATGAATATTATAGGTCTGGCGGAAGAAGCAATCTGCAGGTTCTGCCGGGAAGAAGAGGAAACCGCAATACATGTAATGTGCCAGTGCAAAGGACTAGCAAGGGTGCGGTTTCTACAACTTGGAGATGAAAAACCAAGAGCGGAAAGCTATCTCGAGAGGCCATTATCAAATTTGCTCAGTCTGATAAAATGGACGAAGCTAGATGATGTGCTATAAGCAATTGGAGCCTCCACAATAGGTCTGAAAAGGTCGCAGTGGATTAAGCCAAGGGGCCAGCTCCCCCCCCCCCTAACATCTAACATCTACCCAATTATATAATTTTTTGCTCTTTTAGTTGGAGGAGAAATCATAGGTTGTGTTAGTTCAACATTGAGCTGGCAATACCAAAAGGCTATCTGAATCGTTATGAAAAATCTGATGACACCATAATTTTAGGCCCATTTTAGGTTCAAGCTTGAACCCATAGCCTGAATAAAGCCTGAAATTATTGTCCAACTGGATTTGTTCGGAGTTGTTTTTTATGGTTGGGTTCTGCTAGCTTCATGATCAAACTCAGGATTAAAAAAACGCTTTAAAAAAAATTGGCGATAGGTTTAAACGTGAGCCCTAAATGAGTCTAAAATTATTGTGTGATCTGATTTTTCAAAACGATTCGGTTAGCTTTTGGTACATCCAGCTCAGTATTAAGCTTCTGTTTTGAAATGGGGATGTCACCGAACCATTTGTTGCAGACATTAGTTGTTGTCTTCATAGACCTACCCTATACTGATGAGGAGCAACACCCCGAAATCGACCCATAGGAGGGCCAAATGTTTCGATGAACATTTCCATGCAGCAATCAATTGCAGAGAAATCCCTGTAGGAACTCTGCACGGAAATTCACTTGATTTAATTCAACGTTCGTCAAGATATTAGCCAGGAAAGTAGTTGTTTTCTGATGGATTTTCGACCTATTGTATAGGATAATTGCAATGAGCTGTCCTTACAGGACATCTTGTTTATTCATTTAATCTTTTGAAACACTGCATTTCTCAATGATAAAAGAAATTGAAAAACGCTGCTCTTCGCTGATTACTGGCAATAAACATCTGATTCGAAGACTGTATGTTTTATCGATTTCAATTTCCAGCAGAACATTTGTCGGTTTCGACAAACCACCCCAATCTGCTGCGGGAAATGGTATAGCTCTCATTGTTGCTGCGCTAAAGGAAAACAAAGAGAAAACGTAACATTAATTTTATCTGTACTCGTAACGACGTCGCCATTAAAACCGAAATAATTGCCCTAATTAATTTCACACATTTGTCATGCTATTTTGTCGTCTCATGATGTCGTGTAAAGTTTTGTTTACATAAATTATCAAGAAATCGATACTTAGTCATTATTGGGAAAGGTACAGTCACGTACAGAGTATGAACATGTTTAGCTCAAATTTCACCCCAAGAGATCTTTGTTCAATGTATTCGCCCTATTATCGTTTTCATTTCATCACAGGTATTAATTTCAGAGTAGATTCGTTTTACTATAGAGTGGGAAATCACTAAAAAGCTGTCGATGAATGATGAAACTAAAATGGGAAACACTCTGTTTACTGAAACGAAATATACAGGGTGTTTCTCAACTCGTCCGACTTTTTTTATCAAATGTGCACTTCTGAATTATAAGTCGATTTCTTGAATAAAAAGTTATTAAAGTCCTACAGAAAATGAGATAAAAGTTGTGAAAGTTTGTAGCAAACCACTCTACAAAAGCTGTTCAAAACCGTTGCTATCACAGTACTAAAATAACAAAACAAATTTTGCACCTTATTTCTGTACGTTTTTTCCGCAGTGTTCACGTCTTATTCTTTTTTCCGTCGACCACATGCGAAAATGACCAATAGCACTCTATTTAGTTACTTCGAAAATGACAAATATCACCCTAGAGTTAAAAAGTTAATTAACTCTCTAGAGTAGTGATATTTGTATCTATAGTTATATGTATTGCATAATGGAATCGAAGTGTACTTTGGAATTAATATTACGAAAGTGTCAGTTTTGCATATGCATCATTCTTGTCATATACAAAACCATGAAAATAGTATCTAAAATTCCATAAAACATGACCAATGTACTCCACCTGAAATTGAGGAGGCCGCAAAATTAACGTCACTAAATTTACTGCCTGAAAAGTCCAAAAGAATGTACGAATAAGAAGCTCCTGTTCTGAGATGGCAGAAGAAGATGGGGCACAATAGATCTAATCAGGTCGCAGTGCATCAGTTACCATCCACACTTACCATTACCCTTACCTTAATGTGCAAACCAATACAATGTGCAAACCAATAATTATGCCACATTTAATATAACTGTGCTCTACGTAAAATCGCGCGATAATACCGACAATGTATTGCCCTAAGGCGCATGAAGTAAGAAGGACGTCACCTGCCCAGTTTTCTTTTAATCAACTACAGGCCGAGGGTTGTAAACAAACAAAGGAACGATTACCGAACCACGTCGCGCGAAACAAGTGAAACTCGGAGACAAATGAAATAAATCAAGTAGACGTAATCCTCATCGACCGCGACCGCATCCGCTCTTTCTCTTTTCATAAACGCTGAAAAATACGATTGTATTTGAAAGGGAGAAGGCGGCTCCTCTCCTCAACTTTTCAAAACTGTAAGCGGATGAAAAGAGAGGATTTCCAGCAGGAACGACAGATTAAACACTTAAACAAAACGTCGCTAACCAACCGGAATAAGGACGCGAGAGTAAAGGTGATTTTTTGCGTCGTTCGCGGTCCTTGTTTTATCTCGTTTTTGTTCGAAACATTTTTGGGTTTTGTTCTGACGTTTATAATTCCACTTTGGATATGTTTTGTAATTTTTGGAGTGATCAGTTAGACTTTTTGTTCGCAGATAATGAATAATTCTTCAGGAATATTTAAAAACTGTTATACCTGATATTCAAGCTGAAATGCAAATTAGATTCAAAATAATTATACAGGTGGTTCCTGAACATCATGTACATCCGAAAGGAGGTAATTCCTTAGCTTATTTTACGACTAAAAGTTTATATAAACATAGGTCCGCGAACGCTTCGTTACCGATCTACGGGCTGTTCAAATGTCAAGATTTATTTTGTTTTTTCTTTATAGATCCTGCAGTTTTTGAGATATGTGGCTCAAAGGACCCCGTACTTTTTACAGTTAAAATAGTTCTTGGTGAAATTGTCTGAATTTTTAGTATATTGTAGTATTCGATGGACTGATTGAACGTGCAGAATCGCAAAGTTCGTTGGTGGATAGATTTTGAAGTTAAAAATCAGTTAAAACATTTTAGTAATGTCAGAAAATTCGATGTAATAATGAAATATTGATAAAATTATTTTGGCATGCAATATACTATTTTTATCCCATCATTAATAACAATTCATACATTTCGTACTGGGTGATTTGGTGAAATATATGGCCGGTTCTTTCGTACATATCCTGTATATTCAAGTGAATTATTATCCTCCGAAGATGGCTGATACCGTATGAACATGATTTTGTTGTGATATATAAGGTGATCATGAAAGTTTTCGATGATAAAAATGACAAAATATCAACGTTTCAGAAATCACCCTGTAATTCACGATTAACTCGGTGAAATTCCTTCATTATTATTTAATATATTCATCATTCTCTCCTCAACACTGTCCCAAAAATTCACTTTTCTACTATGACTAGTTTCATAGTTATTGATTGAGAAACTTAGTACCATTTGCATGACGAGCTGAAGGAACTTGTTCTCGCGTACATTCTACTAGTGGCCAAGATTTTTCCCAAATAGTGAGAATGTCGAGATCAAAATGAATGTAATATTATATGCAGGGTGATGACAATCTACCATTTAGCAACTGACTGAATGAACGACACATCCGTTACAACTTACAACTCAGGCATGAGCCAGATAAAATTTCTAATGCTTGGATAGTTTGGCTCGCCCAATCGAGTATGAGGCCCCGGTACGGGAAATCACTTATCACTGAAGGTGACAAGGAACAGCCTTTACCGAATCCACTTCCCCTGTAGCAGCGCTACGGTTCTCATACAACAAGAAAACCCTATCGGCTAACGGGTACATTTTAATTATGTCGTTGACGAAAAGTGAATGAAAAAGAAAATTCAACTAGTTCCATCAGTGATAATTATTATTACATTTACTTATTGAATTACCTATATTGATGAAATATAATAGATGTCTATATGTTTCTATTGAAAGCCAGCAAATATAAAAATCATAGAAACCTCTATCCGAGTGGAACACGCATTGGAAAACAACAGTCGCTGTCCAGATTCTAATTGATATATCTATTGATATTTTTTATTCCGACAAAGCTTAAATCAACAAAATTCACTTAACTATCTGTACCCTTCATTATTAAATTCATATACTTATCTGATGTGATTGTGTAACAAAACGTAATCTTGAAATTCATTAAAAGTTCTCGAAGAGGACAACCATTGAATCTACATTCGGAAGCCATTAAATTCAGCATTTAGTTTACGATACCGAGAAGGGCACCAAAACCTTCGCCCATATGGTTGCTATAAAAATCGTTCCAACACAGTTTCGAGAGTTTTACGAGGGGTATTTATAAATTCGAACCAAATATTTTGTGTCCAATAATCAGTTTTCATTATGAATTCAACGTCATATTTCCCTTAATAGAAATGATTCAAACCATAACCGAGTGTTACAGAAAGATCCATGACATAGAATAAGTAGAAATAAAATCAATTGTTTAGATATAAAGAGTTTTTTTCATAATGCGACAAATTTGCATTATGTTTTTTTTCTCGTAACGTCGGAATATCTGAGTTATAAAATATTTAATGCACAAGCCGATTGTAGAAGAAACTGAAAAAGAAATTCAATTCACTATTTAATTTTCGAACAACCCTTATATTTACTGCCTAAACGATTTCGAAACCCAAGCTAACTTGAAGGACATATATTTTATGCTTGTAAACGGCAGTCCTGTTTTAAATCTTGAGAGTGTTAGATGTTTGTTAGCAACGTGACCTTTTCTGGTGAATGATCTGTTTCAAAATATCAGTTCAATACTTTAGTAAGAATTATATCTTTTTGAGTAGTTTAAAAACGTAAATGTCATAAAATTTTATTCAATTCACTGGTTTTTAATTGGGTTTGATTTAATAACTTATAAATTTAAAACTTCTTATTTATTCCGGCGTTCATTTTTTTTACTTTCGGCATAATAAATGTTTTTGGCCGATTTCTTTGTTTTATTCAGTTAAATTTAATCTTCCACCTGGGCCTTCGGCCCAGATAATATTGATTAACCATTTGAGAAGTATTTGAATAGATTGAAATCCAGAAAAGTGTTGAAAATAATAATAAATAAAGTAACTTAAATAATTAAAACTAGTGTGTGTGCAAAGCTGGTAGCAGCTTCCTGAGGGTTGCCGGAGATGAGATTTGATAGGTAAGTAAATGTATAATTTTCCTGATGTGTTCCTATATAAACGCTCCTATAAAATATTGAAAAAGGCACCGCTCGGCCTAACAATTGATAGTATCAGCTGTGATGAAACTCTATTTCAACGGAATAGCGTTTTATTATAATTGTTATCTCTAATCTTCACCCTCTTTTACATTTATTTTGATCTCCATATTCTCACGTTTTACTATTTGTGAAAAATCTTGGCCACTAGTAGAATGTGCGCGAGAACAAGATCCTTCAACTCGTCATGCAATTGGTGGAAGTTTCTCAATTAATAACTATGAAACTAGCAATAGTTGGAATTTTGGGGACAATGTTGAGGAGAGAATGATGAATATATTAAATAATAATAAAGAAATTTCACAGAGTTAATCGTGAATTACAGGGTGATTTCTGAAACGTTGATATTTTGTCATTTTTATCATCGAAAATTTTCATGATCACCCTATATATCCCAACAAAATCGTGTTCATACGGTATCGCTATCGTCGGAGGATGATAATTCACAAGTAATATATTGTTAAAATTGTCATTTCTGTCAACGGGCTGCACCCCTACGGGCAACCCTCAGAAGTCCACGAAAAACTTGTGCGAGCTAGGTACGATGTAACCATTACTTTTTTACTTGTGCTGCCTTGCACGAGATCGGTGACCATTCTATTCTATTCTGCAACTTATATAACTTATTACCATAAATTATCAAAACAATTATTATTGCTAACGAAGTGTTTGCCTGTTAAGATATCACTCAATATACAGTGACCTCCAAAAAGTATGTAGGTACCATATGGGAAAAATTTTGATTATTGGAGTATTGGAAAAAATATTCTGGGGAAAAGTTTGTGCATGTCCGATAACCTAAAAATCGATTTTGACACATGTCACGTGATCGCTAGAATGGCGGCAAAATGAAAAAAATTGCAATGCAAAGGCAAAAAAAGGGGTAAGATGGCAAGATATCAAAAAAAGTTATTTGAAAAAGTCACTTAGAATTCAATTTTATACACATAAACGGAGTTTCAAGAGATAATTCAAAAAAATTGAAAATAGCAATTTTTTTAAAATATTTTCCCATCTATTTAAAAATATTATTTTTTTTTCTTATGAATAGCTTGACTATACTGAAACATTTGCATTTTAATGATAATGACAAAACTTTCTCATTTTCTCCACACCAGAGGGCACTAAATTGAAAAAGTGGGAATTTGTCAGAACCCTTGCTGTTACATCGGTTCGTATCTAACAGTTATATCCGAATTCCACGACCATTGTGATGACATGACACTCCAAAAACATGGTAATTTCCAGATTATAATCAAGTTCCGATGATAATCGTGCATGAGCGTTTCACTTCGCACATAAACTTGAAAATAGTGCGTCAAATTAAAGATTCTTAAAGTTTATGTGCAAAGTAAAACGCTCATACAGCATTATTATTGAAACTTGATTAAAATCAGGAAACATGGTGTTTCTAGATTGCCATATCAACACAATAGTCTTGGAATTCTGATATAACTGTTAGATAAGAACCAATGTAACAGCGAGGGTTCTGGCAAAAACCAATTTTTTTAATTTAGTGCCCTCTGGTGTGGAGAAAATGAGAAAGTTTTGTCATTATCATTAAAATGCAAATGTTTCAGTATAGTCAAGCTATTCATAAGAAAAAAAAATATTTTTAAATAGATGGGAAAATATTTTTAAAAAATTGCTATTTTAAATTTTTTTGAATTATCTCTTGAAACTTCGTTTATGTGTATAAAATTGAATTCTAAGTGACTTTTTCAAATAACTTTTTTTGATATCTTGCCATCTTACCCCTTTTTTTGCCTTTGCATTACAATTTTTTTCATTTTGCCGCCATTCTAGCGATCACGTGACATGTGTCAAAATCGATTTTTAGCTTATCGGACATGCACAAACTTTTCCCCAGAATATTTTTTTCAATACTCCAATAATAAAAAATTTTCCCATATGGTAAGTACATACTTTTTGGCGGTCACTGTATACCAACGAGTATCAGCGATTTTCAGAAATCGTTTGGGATGGTTCTCAAACGGCCGTATTTATGAAACATTACTTCAGTTCCTTCGGCGTCTTTAAAATTTTATAGCTATTTCAGATTTCACATTTCACTTCGTACATCAGTTTTCGGAATCCATTATCCTTTTCCCGAGTGTCCGTCACTGTTAAAACAGTGCTTCGCCGAAACAGATGGGTTTTCCTCTTCCATCGATTCTCTCTCCGGACGCGAAAGGAATTTTGATCAGACAGGATGTGCAATATTATACTTGATAACGTTTATTTTTTGCCTCCGCGTTCTCTTCTTTCAGAAGTCAGTCCGGTAGCTTAGCAAAGGCATTCCTCATGTTTATATCGATTTTCTATTCATTGACGTGCCCACCATCGCGAAAGATGATCCTAGGAGAATCTCCTTTCGTTTCAGATTCTCGCAATTTGATTTATGGGACGGTATCTGATTTAGGTTATCGCTGTTGCCGCTTTTCATGCATAATTCTTTACCTATCAGCGTACGTGCGATCATTGCCAACCAATAATGAATCCAAGCACGTTTTCTCGAGTGAAAGTACTCTTATGATTGTTAAAAACATTCTCTGATAGTCGATTCGTTAATAAAACTTTTACTAAAAAACGGATCAAGGTAAAATTTCTTTAACCGGGTGCTACAAGCTATCGAAAAAAATTTTTTTTGGTACTTACGTAGTTTGACCTCCTGAACAAAAAATCCAAATAGAATTTTTGGTAAAACTTGCGAATGTGGACAGGAGCCCGATTTTCATGAAACTTGCACTGATTGTGTAAGACATGATTAATTTACTTTACCAATCAAAATTTTTCCGCGGAAATGTCTGTGATAACCTTTTTTTGTCGAAAATCCTTCATAGTGGTCACTTCACAAATAATCCCCAGTCCAAGACAATTCACGTAATTTCCCATCCAAATAACTGGTCATTAACTATAAACATCAACTCTCAGAAGTATAAAGGAGATTAATTGACTGAATGAAGGTCAAGAAATTACGGAGTTCAAATTTTAAACTCGATTTTCAAAAATATTTGACAAATTCAATGACAGCTGTCATGAACATGATCGGATCGGCGGGTGTATACATGCAAATGCAACGTTGCCAACTTTGACTTCCTTAGCGTGCGTCCACCTCCTAAAGGCTCGTTCATATCCTTGCGACTTTTCGCAATTTTCTTCCGATTCGACTTACACGGCGAAAAAATTGCGCTGAATGATGAATGATAACATGTAATTTTTCCGTATCTGGAGTTAGATATTAATACATAACAGTTATTTTTTCACCGTATGACTCGAATCGCAAAAAAATTGCGAATATTTCCAAGGGTATGGTTAAAATTTAGATTAGGTGATTTTCTCTTCTTTTGCGTTAAAAGATTGAATCTGTGAGCAGTTATCGAGGCAGAATAGGAGCGAGCGAAGCGAGCATAATGACGGCGAGCGCAGCGAGCAACTATATTTTTATTTTTTTTTTTTAGGCATAAGATGTCCGGAGGACTGCTCATTGCAAATATCCTATACAATAGGAGAAGTTGGGTCGAAAATCCATCAGAAAACAACTACTTTCCTGGCTAATGCCACGACGAACATTGAATTACATCTGATGAAATTTCCGTGCAGAGTTCCTACAAGGTTATCTCTGCAATTGCTTGGTTGCATGGGAATGTTCATCGAAACATTCGGACCACCTATATATCGATTTCGGAGTGTTGCTCCTCATCAGTATAGGGTAGGTCTAGCAGTCAATAACTAATGACTGCAACGAATGAATCGACAGCCAAACCCATTTACAGACCGAAACTGAGACCGCGCCCGCACAGTGGATTATTTCCAAACTGCGAGCGCCATCTCAGTGCCGGAAGCCCAACCAAAGCAATACCCATGACACGATCGTCAAGACCGTATATGAAACGGAAAAGAAAACTAATTCACAATAAGCTTATGACTTTAGGCATAAGATGTCCGGAGGACTGCTCATTGCAAATATCCTATACAATAGGAGAAGTTGGGTCGAAAATCCATCAGAAAACAACTACTTTCCTGGCTAATGCCACGACGAACATTGAATTACATCTGATGAAATTTCCGTGCAGAGTTCCTACAAGGTTATCTCTGCAATTGCTTGGTTGCATGGGAATGTTCATCGAAACATTCGGACCACCTATATATCGATTTCGGAGTGTTGCTCCTCATCAGTATAGGGTAGGTCTAGCAGTCAATAACTAATGACTGCAACGAATGAATCGACAGCCAAACCCATTTACAGACCGAAACTGAGACCGCGCCCGCACAGTGGATTATTTCCAAACTGCGAGCGCCATCTCAGTGCCGGAAGCCCAACCAAAGCAATACCCATGACACGATCGTCAAGACCGTATATGAAACGGAAAAGAAAACTAATTCACAATGAGCTTATGACTTTAGGCATAAGATGTCCGGAGGACTGCTCATTGCAAATATCCTATACAATAGGAGAAGTTGGGTCGAAAATCCATCAGAAAACAACTACTTTCCTGGCTAATGCCACGACGAACATTGAATTACATCTGATGAAATTTCCGTGCAGAGTTCCTACAAGGTTATCTCTGCAATTGCTTGGTTGCATGGGAATGTTCATCGAAACATTCGGACCACCTATATATCGATTTCGGAGTGTTGCTCCTCATCAGTATAGGGTAGGTCTAGCAGTCAATAACTAATGACTGCAACGAATGAATCGACAGCCAAACCCATTTACAGACCGAAACTGAGACCGCGCCCGCACAGTGGATTATTTCCAAACTGCGAGCGCCATCTCAGTGCCGGAAGCCCAACCAAAGCAATACCCATGACACGATCGTCAAGACCGTATATGAAACGGAAAAGAAAACTAATTCACAATGAGCTTATGACTTTAGGCATAAGATGTCCGGAGGACTGCTCATTGCAAATATCCTATACAATAGGAGAAGTTGGGTCGAAAATCCATCAGAAAACAACTACTTTCCTGGCTAATGCCACGACGAACATTGAATTACATCTGATGAAATTTCCGTGCAGAGTTCCTACAAGGTTATCTCTGCAATTGCTTGGTTGCATGGGAATGTTCATCGAAACATTCGGACCACCTATATATCGATTTCGGAGTGTTGCTCCTCATCAGTATAGGGTAGGTCTAGCAGTCAATAACTAATGACTGCAACGAATGAATCGACAGCCAAACCCATTTACAGACCGAAACTGAGACCGCGCCCGCACAGTGGATTATTTCCAAACTGCGAGCGCCATCTCAGTGCCGGAAGCCCAACCAAAGCAATACCCATGACACGATCGTCAAGACCGTATATGAAACGGAAAAGAAAACTAATTCACAATGAGCTTATGACTTTAGGCATAAGATGTCCGGAGGACTGCTCATTGCAAATATCCTATACAATAGGAGAAGTTGGGTCGAAAATCCATCAGAAAACAACTACTTTCCTGGCTAATGCCACGACGAACATTGAATTACATCTGATGAAATTTCCGTGCAGAGTTCCTACAAGGTTATCTCTGCAATTGCTTGGTTGCATGGGAATGTTCATCGAAACATTCGGACCACCTATATATCGATTTCGGAGTGTTGCTCCTCATCAGTATAGGGTAGGTCTAGCAGTCAATAACTAATGACTGCAACGAATGAATCGACAGCCAAACCCATTTACAGACCGAAACTGAGACCGCGCCCGCACAGTGGATTATTTCCAAACTGCGAGCGCCATCTCAGTGCCGGAAGCCCAACCAAAGCAATACCCATGACACGATCGTCAAGACCGTATATGAAACGGAAAAGAAAACTAATTCATATACGGTCTTGACGATCGTGTCATGGGTATTGCTTTGGTTGGGCTTCCGGCACTGAGATGGCGCTCGCAGTTTGGAAATAATCCACTGTGCGGGCGCGGTCTCAGTTTCGGTCTGTAAATGGGTTTGGCTGTCGATTCATTCGTTGCAGTCATTAGTTATTGACTGCTAGACCTACCCTATACTGATGAGGAGCAACACTCCGAAATCGATATATAGGTGGTCCGAATGTTTCGATGAACATTCCCATGCAACCAAGCAATTGCAGAGATAACCTTGTAGGAACTCTGCACGGAAATTTCATCAGATGTAATTCAATGTTCGTCGTGGCATTAGCCAGGAAAGTAGTTGTTTTCTGATGGATTTTCGACCCAACTTCTCCTATTGTATAGGATATTTGCAATGAGCAGTCCTCCGGACATCTTATGCCTAAAGTCATAAGCTCATTGTGAATTAGTTTTCTTTTCCGTTTCATATACGGTCTTGACGATCGTGTCATGGGTATTGCTTTGGTTGGGCTTCCGGCACTGAGATGGCGCTCGCAGTTTGGAAATAATCCACTGTGCGGGCGCGGTCTCAGTTTCGGTCTGTAAATGGGTTTGGCTGTCGATTCATTCGTTGCAGTCATTAGTTATTGACTGCTAGACCTACCCTATACTGATGAGGAGCAACACTCCGAAATCGATATATAGGTGGTCCGAATGTTTCGATGAACATTCCCATGCAACCAAGCAATTGCAGAGATAACCTTGTAGGAACTCTGCACGGAAATTTCATCAGATGTAATTCAATGTTCGTCGTGGCATTAGCCAGGAAAGTAGTTGTTTTCTGATGGATTTTCGACCCAACTTCTCCTATTGTATAGGATATTTGCAATGAGCAGTCCTCCGGACATCTTATGCCTAAAGTCATAAGCTCATTGTGAATTAGTTTTCTTTTCCGTTTCATATACGGTCTTGACGATCGTGTCATGGGTATTGCTTTGGTTGGGCTTCCGGCACTGAGATGGCGCTCGCAGTTTGGAAATAATCCACTGTGCGGGCGCGGTCTCAGTTTCGGTCTGTAAATGGGTTTGGCTGTCGATTCATTCGTTGCAGTCATTAGTTATTGACTGCTAGACCTACCCTATACTGATGAGGAGCAACACTCCGAAATCGATATATAGGTGGTCCGAATGTTTCGATGAACATTCCCATGCAACCAAGCAATTGCAGAGATAACCTTGTAGGAACTCTGCACGGAAATTTCATCAGATGTAATTCAATGTTCGTCGTGGCATTAGCCAGGAAAGTAGTTGTTTTCTGATGGATTTTCGACCCAACTTCTCCTATTGTATAGGATATTTGCAATGAGCAGTCCTCCGGACATCTTATGCCTAAAGTCATAAGCTCATTGTGAATTAGTTTTCTTTTCCGTTTCATATACGGTCTTGACGATCGTGTCATGGGTATTGCTTTGGTTGGGCTTCCGGCACTGAGATGGCGCTCGCAGTTTGGAAATAATCCACTGTGCGGGCGCGGTCTCAGTTTCGGTCTGTAAATGGGTTTGGCTGTCGATTCATTCGTTGCAGTCATTAGTTATTGACTGCTAGACCTACCCTATACTGATGAGGAGCAACACTCCGAAATCGATATATAGGTGGTCCGAATGTTTCGATGAACATTCCCATGCAACCAAGCAATTGCAGAGATAACCTTGTAGGAACTCTGCACGGAAATTTCATCAGATGTAATTCAATGTTCGTCGTGGCATTAGCCAGGAAAGTAGTTGTTTTCTGATGGATTTTCGACCCAACTTCTCCTATTGTATAGGATATTTGCAATGAGCAGTCCTCCGGACATCTTATGCCTAAAGTCATAAGCTCATTGTGAATTAGTTTTCTTTTCCGTTTTATATTTTTATTTACGTTTTCAACGCTAAAAGTGATCGGATCGTAAGCAACTTCTGTAACAAAAATGCAAAAGTTAGGTTAGGTGGTTTTCTCTTCTTTTACGTTAGGAACTGGAATCTGTGTGCAGTTGTCGGGGCGGAACAGGGGCGAGCAAAGCGAGCATAATGACGGTGAGCGTAGCGAGCAAATATTTTAACGGTTTCAAAGCTAAAGGGTGAACATATCGAAAGCAACGTCTATAACAAAAGTGCCAAAGTTAGGTTAGGTTGTTTTCCCTTCTTTTACGTTAGAAGTTTAGATCTGTCTACAGTAAGGTCGGGACGTAATAAGGGCGAGCGAAGCTAGCATAATGACGATGAGCGCAGTGACGTTTTAAACTCTTAAAAGTGATAGAATCGTGAGTAACTTTCTCCAACAACACCTTTCAATTCAAAAGATTAGATCTGAATGCAAAGAAAATAAATACTGATGTTTCCGCATACGTTCTCACGCCAACCGTTTAGATTCCTCCTTCATTTCATCAACACAAAATACAGCCTCAAATCCAACAATTTTTCAGATTTTTCAACATATTTCCAAAAAAGAATCACATGCAAACTGATCCAGGTATGCAGGAATTAAAAGAAAACTGGCAACGTCGCTTTGTTCTCTTTTTAGTCTCTTCGCTTGTTTGACATTTGACACTTGCACCAATATTACTGTTATGAATCAAATAAACTGAAACTAATGATAATTTAAAACCGTTCCCTATATGAATGGTTTCTTGTATGGCTTGGAATGACCATTTTGAAGGTATTGGCATTTGTTGGAAGTGAATGAACAGCACAGAAGCAGTCAGTTGGTTCAATTTAGACTGGTTATAATTTATATATTTGTAGGGTATATACTGCCACACATTTTATCGAAAAAATCCAAAAAAAAACATGATTTTCCCAAAAAAAAATTTATCTCGGTATTAATTATTCACTGTTTTAAGGCATCTGTGAAAATTTCGTTAAAATCGGACAAATGTCCATATTCGCAAGTTTTTCCGAATGTTTGGCGGTCTCAAGTCATTTCGGAGATGTGGCCTTTTTTTAATGATAACTGGCTTCTTCTAGCACACGATTCTTCTTTAAAAACACACTCAAATGCCTCCTTATTTTCACCAGTACAGTATACACACCCTAATTCCCCAGTTTCACACTTTTTTTCATCGAAAACAGTTTTTTATCAACGAATTCCAGCTTCTTTTAGCAGTACCAAAATCAACAAATTCACGCTGTTTTGTTTAGTGAATATCTGTCATGTCAGATTTCAGGTTGGTAACAATGGAAATAACGTTAGGGCGAAGCTAATTTTGCGACATTGCCAATGTGATTCCAGAAATATTCAATTCACGTATCACATGGAATATTTTAGTGAATGAGTATGAAAGTGTATACACACCCTAATTCCCCAGTTTCACACTTTTTTTCATCGAAAACAGTTTTTTATCAACGAATTCCAGCTTCTTTTAGCAGTACCAAAATCAACAAATTCACGCTGTTTTGTTTAGTGAATATCTGTCATGTCAGATTTCAGGTTGGTAACAATGGAAATAACGTTAGGGCGAAGCTAATTTTGCGACATTGCCAATGTGATCCCAGAAATATTCAATTCACGTATCACATGGAATATTTTAGTGAATGAGTATGAAAAATGAGTTCATATTAATAATAATAATAATAATAAATCATTTATTATTCACCAAGGTAAATAAAGGGCTACAGTATCCGACAGTGTCTTCTACTGTTCTTCCACCTGAGCTCACAATTCAATATAAAATATAAATTTAACATGAAGATGAAAATTATACATAATACTGAAAAACTATAGCATAATATAATGAGAAAGGAAAAAAGATAGTGAAGAAAAGACGGAAACGGGAAAAAGAATAGAAAAAGTAGATGAAGGATAACGTTAGTTATTCAGAATTAAATAAAAAACACTTGTTTTTTGATATCCACAATATATTACTAGATGTAATATGTGACGCGTTTCGCTGTTAATACAGCTTTCTCAAGCATAAAAAAAAAAAACGTTAGTTATAATAATTGGTTATCAAGGAGAAATAACTTGTATTTCAACTTGAAAGATGATGGCGATATCTCAAGTAGATTGGGTATTATAATAATGAGGTCATTGTTAAGGGATGCAATGCAGTAACTGAAAGAGCGTTTGAAGATATGCTTATAATGTTGTGGTACAGTAAGGAGAGATTTACGACGAATGTTCAGATTATGTACATCAGTTCTGAATCGCAGTTTACTGAATAAATAAGGGGGAGATTTAAAGAGTAATATTCTATGAAACATACAAGCCATGTGATGTAGGCGACGATTATTATTATTACCACTACATTTTCCCATCAACACTTCAATAGCAAATTTGAAACAATGGGACTTTTGATGTTTCTAAATGACTAGCAAAATTTAAAGGACGAGACTGCGCACAAAAAAATAAAGAGCACTTTTCACATAAAATAACCTACTTCAATGACTATAACTCAACCCGACAGACCCGATCTTATGCAAACCTAACTGAGAATACGACGATTTCCCTTGAATCGGCGCATCTTGCAAGATGTGTCCTTGAATTGTTTATAACGCGATTGTGCAAAAACTGCACATCGTACAGAAAACATCTTGCGCACAGTTGAGCCACATATTATTATCGATCAGTTTCCGCAAAATTGTTTGTCCAGCTTCAGATTAATAAAAATTATAAATTTTTGAAAAATGGTCTCTTTTTAGAGGTTTTCCCGGATTTTCCCAGTGGAATATGCACTGACCTAGTCGTATGAAAATCCGTTTTGTAGGTTTTATAAATCTCTACAAAAGTTCCATTGACTGTAAAACGATTCTTTAAATAATCTTTGAGATATTTCCAAAAACCCAAAAAGTTGTAATTTTTATCACTATTGCTGGTTTAAAAAATTCCACAAAGCAATTTTGCTGGGGCGGAAACTGGAGTTTTCATTGACGAACTATCTTATAAAAATTACTATGGGTCATTTGAGTCTTTTATTCTGTGGGAAAAAAACCTCTATAGCTTGGTCTATCTAACAACAATTATCTAAGATTCACTTCGACACTCTCCCTTGCCATCCCATTTCCATCAGATTACACAATATTTGTAGACGTGGTCTTGATAGACTCTTTGTCATGATGCCTGAAAACAATTTTTTCCTTCATTACTTCTCCTCTTATACATAAATGTTTGATTGAAATGTGCTTGGTTCTGCGGTAGAATTCTGGAGTTTGGGCTAATCGTTCTGCCACAGAATTGTCCAATTGTAGGACAAAAACATAGTTCATTTGATTATTCCCTAGAATAATCTAGTCGTTCAAATTATTTCTTTGGTTGCTATTTGTTGCTACAATCACAGTTCCTGCTGTAGATGTTGCTACCATTACGTGTCTTTGGCTAATCCATAATATTACAGCGCCTGTGTAAGTTGTCATTCGGTCAATCGTCGTAGTGCATCCACCAAAATCTGCGTCACTAGAATAATAATAATACGAAGAGTGTACCCAAAGGCATAGCCTGTGCACCCAGAAAAGTTGAAACGTTCAAGTATTTTGTTTGCCTACGTATTCTGGCCGATTTTGACACTTCCATCCTACCTCTTACCAATTTCTAGACCAAGTACTCTGCTGACTTATTTTGATTGCATATATGAATTCTGGCTGATTTTGATACTTCCATCCTTCCTCTGACCAACTTCTAGACCTAGATGAAACTCTGCTGATTTTCTAGTGATTTTGAACTCTGATTCTAGATCGATCGTTCAGGAAATCTTGCAAGTCAGGCTGTTGGTTTGCTACTATTAACCAGTCATCCACGTACAAGACGACGATGATCTTATCATCATTTCTCTTTCAAATCGCTTGTACCAATATCCAATATCTTGGAGTCTGCTTCAAATAGTAGACATATTAAATTTTCTGTGATGTTAACAGTACTTAGAATCGGATAAAATATCATTAACAAATAATATGATGGCTCTCCTTTGAATAGGATTCATAAGCAGAATGTTACAAGGGTGGTAATATGGAAGATCCTTCAAACTTTCGCCCCATTTCTTTCCCACGCTAGCACATATTTTTGAAATACTTATGAAACGACGTCTAGCTGAGTTCGAGTTCCAACCAAAAAAAAAAAATAGTCACGATGTTATATTTTCGTTCCTATACGAAGTTCACTTCTCTTTCAACGGACATGAAGTGGTATCTGAAGCCTTCCACTGTGTTAATCATGGAAAATTGTTGCGGAAACTATCTCACTGTGACACAGATGGAACTGCACTTGAATGGCTTCAATCTTACCAAACTAGGAGAAAACAAATTTTCAGAATGACAACTTCTTCATCTCTAGCCAGCTTCAACTGCAGAGTTCCACAGGGATCGGTGCTTGGACCAATACTTTTTTTATTCACATTAATGACTTAGCCACTATAGACATTAGAGAAAAATAAACCTCAATCGCGGATGACACAGCTATATTATGGCATAGCAAACTTAAAAATGATTCGCACAAAAATGTATGAGGATGTATTGATATCTAGTTAGCCTAAACCAGTTCCCTGCATTAACAAAATATTGCGTTACCATAGCAACGAACAATAACTCATTAGAAGAGTCAGTGTAAAGTTTGACATCAAAAAAGTAAACCAGAGTTACGCAATAAATTAAAATAAAAAATATGTCCACTGAAATTATGAAAATCGAAGAAATTACGAAGATATTAATACCTTTGGTGATCAATGTCCTTCGAATGCGACCGTGAAAAATTGGACTGCAAGCTTCAAAAGAGGTGAATTTTCCATTGAAGATGATGACCGATTGGGAAGGCCAGTTTCTGTGTAGTCCCCGAAAATATCGATGCAGTTCATGACATGATTTTAACAGACCGTCGAAATGGGCTAAAACGGTAATATGAAGCACTGAATATTTCATACGAACGCGTTCATCATATAGTTCACGTCAATTTGGACATGAGAAGAATTGCTGCAAAATGGATTCCCAAATGTTTGAATGTTGACCAAAAGCGTGCAAGGGTAGTACCATCGCGTTCGATCTGTGCTCGATTTGAAAATATGTAGACTTCTTAAACCGAATTGTTACTATGGATGAAACTTGGGTACATTTCTACGATCCAGAAACAAAGCAACAATCGATGGAATGGCGACACTCCGGTTCTCCAAGACCTAAGAAGTTTCGTGTCCAAAAATCTGCTGGAAAAGTTCTTGCTTCAGTTTTTTGGGATTGCCATGGAGTAATCATGATTGATTTTTTGGATAAGGGTAGAACAATAACTGGAGATTACTATTCGACATTACTGACGACGCTACGGAAAAAATTTAAGAGAAAAGACGCGGAAAGCTATCCAAAGGTGTTTTGTTTTTGCAGGACAACGCCCCTGCACACAAATCTCATGTTGCCATGCAAAAAATTCGTGATTTAGGGTTTGAATTACTAGAACACCCCCCTTATTCACCAGATTTGGCTCCGTCCGACTATCATCTCTTTCATCAACTGAAAAAAAGTTTAAAAGGTCGTAAATTTTCTTCCAACGAGGAGGTAATAAAAGCTGTGTAGGTCTGGTTTGCAGAACAAGAAGAAATTTTTTTTTGAAAGGTCTAGAGACGTTGCAGGTTCGCTGTAATAAATGTATCATCCAATTAGGAGAAGAATATGTTGAGTAATAAAATATTTTGAAATTGAAATTTTGTTTGATTCTAAAGTAGGCTGAGAATTTTTCAATATATCCTCGTATTATGGCATAGCAAAATTTAAAATGATTTACACAAAAATGTATGCCTTGATATCGAAAAAATTAAAAGTTGCGCTATTCTAACGAATTTTCGTACATAAATTCACAAAACGCTCTTCAATATAGTTATTCAACTCGTCAGTCTGATGAACTTGGATTGTCCATTTCAATCTCCGCACTTCTCAAAGACTATTGTGTATACAAGGACTGAAAGATATATAATCACTAACCTAGTCACATTATAATATTCAGTGATTATCTAAATTTCAGAAAAATATTGCGAAACTTTTTTCTTCATAAAACCCATTGTAGCCAGGAAGAATTTTATTAGAATAATTTTTGATATTTCTACAGTGTGATTAAATTCTGATATTGTGATGCATTTTATTTTGTGTTTTTATTGATTCTGGTGTCTTTAAGATAAGCAGCATATTTTATTGTGCGTGTATGTATGTATTTTAGTGGAGAGACTTGTACTTATGTTTATATTGAAGGCGAAGCTTTGTCAATACGGTATTCCTTCAGACAATAAAGCATATTATCCATCTATATATAGATCGACTAATAGCCTTTTACAGAATTCACCAATCAAATTTCGGAATAAGGAATGAATAGCCTGAAAACCTTATTGACAATATTTCCGTAAAAAATTCCAATTCCAGCAGCTATTGAACCGAAAAAACAGCATTTCGTGCGCCTTCAATATTAAAAATATTAACTGCCGTATAATTCACACATCCCGCATATAAACAAATGAACGCAGCGACTCCCACGTTCCCGACTAAAACAATCGACTCGTAAATACGAAAACAAGTAATCCCAACCTACTAATTCAAAACGACGTTCTCACTTCATGCCGAAACAAAAGACGGTAAACAATTCCACTTCATTATTCGGCGGAGGCTGTAGGGTCGGCATTGTTTTGGCTCAGGTGCGTGGAAGAGGGGGGGAGGCGGGAGGTCGGAGCTGTCGAACCTGTCGAACGGATCGATGCTAACGTCCTTACTTCCGGGATGAAAAATTCAGGTCGATGTTAGATTGATGTTCCGCCCTCTTCGTTTTGTATTGTTGTTTGTGTTCCGTGTATCATCCCTGAGTATATGAAGCTACAGGTCACGGGGAAAAACTGCATTTCCTCGTCATTCATATTTTGAAACAATTTTTTAACTCAGGTATTACTGAAATATTTGATATCAGCATCTTACATGAACAGCTGTTTTTCTATAGTGACTAATGCCATAAATGTAACTGTACATAACGTGGTGAAATAAACTACTACTACTAAACTACTATACAGGGCAATTCAAATTCGACCCCCACCATTGGGATCTACTAAACTACAGGAGATACGTCGAAGCTTAAATTGGGGCAAAGTTACGTATTCTGGTGCTTAACAAAATACTGTTTTGAAACTTGGAAAATTCCGAGTATTTCCGGAAATATCGGGAAAAAAACTGAAAATCGGAATTTTCGTTTTTATTTCTTTCTATCGTTATTTGACAACATAGCTCAAAACCAAAAGTACATTTTCATTGATACTTTTTTTCAGCTACACGTTTTCATGTTCAGATTTACTATCCGACGTTTCGTCTTCTGGCATTCATCATCAACTTTGTTTTTGTTATGGGCGCCATATTGTTTTCTATACAGAAAAATAGTGATTTTCATTCTGATTTATTTGATGTATAATTTGTTATGATTTGCGCTTCTGAAACCACAAATATTAAAAAACAACTTCATCTGAGATGGTCATGACTCCATCGAAAAATTTTGTTTAATAAACACTAGTTGTCAGAACTCATTAAACATCATAAGTTTGCACAAATACTTCAGTCGAAATGTCCTCATTCTCAAATGAAGAAAAACGAGATATGAACTTTATTATAAATTTGATAGGAATAGTACGAAAACAGCACAAATTTATTTTGAATTATATCCGGAAAGACAACAGCCGGATAGAACCTTATTCGGAATTTTGGACAAACACTTGGCTGAGTACGGTGCGTTTCAAAAACCAAGAATGAAATATGGAAACAGAATGGAACAAAATATTAGACGTAACTTATTAGCCGAGGTAAAATAATTGTTCATTCCATATTCGAAGAAATATACTTATTTTTGGTACTTTTTTAGATAAATGCAGATCCTTCCAAATCAACACATCAAGTCTCGGCAGAAATGGATGTGCCACAGACGAGCGTTTGGAGGGAATTCAAAAAAAGTGGTTTGAAATGTTATAAGATACATATTTCACAAAAATTACATTTACATTTTGTAGCTGGCTCTCGAATGGGGTAGACCCTACAAACTTCTTGAAAAACATTATTTGGACCAACGAAAGTACCGTTTCGAACTGTGGTGTTTTTAATAGAATTAATAATGAGCACATTTGGAGGGAAAATAGTCCACGATACTTCAGGGAAGTCAGACCACAAGTTCGGTTTCGTTTGAATGTGTGGGCTGGAATTGACGACCAAATACTTGGACCTCATTTCTTCTCTAATACTTTGAGGAGGGAAACCTATCTTCTGTTCTTAAGAAACGAATTCGAAGAATATATGGATACGTTTCCCCTTGTTAATTATAAATGCTGCTGGTTTCAGCATGACGCGGCTCCTCCACACAATAAAAGAGCAGTTTGCGAATATTTACACCAAAGATTTCCTAATAGGTAGTTAGGAAATTCTGGACCTGTGAGGTGGCCGACAAGGTCACCTGACCTTACAGTTTTGGATACTTTCTTGTGGGGAACTTTAAAGAACAGAATCTCTGGAGAGCAAGAATATGACACAGTAGATGAACATCGAGACAATATCATCACGCAATTCAGGTCTATCAGAAGAAGGGATATTTTTAGGGCTGTTCTTAATTTGAGACGACGAGCTCGGTTATGTATTCAAGAGGAAGGCCATCATTTCGAACACTTGTTGTAATACTTTTTGTGCATTTTTTAAATGCTCATGATTTCATTCTTGTTTTTTGAAACGCACCGTACTCAGCCAACTGTAATAGACCGTCAGATAGTGACAGATTTAGGTGCCCCATTTTCACAAACAAGCCTCGAATAGGGTTGAAAAGTACATCGATGTTCAGTGAAATGGAGGGAAATTTACGAGTGGCTCCTGGGGAAAACATATGGAAAATTCGATTTTCCATATTTTAACGCGAGCCGTGTTCATCTAATCATTAATTAGTAGAACCTGGCTTCGGAAGATCAAAGGCTTGAGTGTTGAAGGTGGCTAAAGGGTTAAAATGAGGCTGTAATCTTGTAAAGAAAAATCGAGATTTTAACAGGTTTTCCCACGCAAGCCCATCGAAACTATGAAAACCTACATCGTCACTAGACCGAAAAACATAATGGCTTGAGTGGCGTGAATGGAAAAGTAGATTTTGTCGTCGGAAAATTTAATGGAAATTCTTTTTGATTTTTCCATATGTTTTCCCCACGAGCCACTCGTAAATTTCCCTTAATTTAACTCAACATCGACTTACTTTTCAACCCTATTCGAGGATTGTATGTGAAAATGGGGCACCTATATCTGTCACTATCTGACGGTCTATTAGCCCAAAATTCCGAATAATGTTCTATCCGGCTGTTGTCTTTCCGGATATAATTCAAAATAAATTTGTGTTGTTTTCGTACTATTCCTATTAAATTTATAATAAAGTTTCAACATATCTCGTTTTTCTTCATTTGAGAATGAAGACAGTTGGACTGAAGTATTTGTGCAAACTTGATGTTTAATGAGTTCTGACAACTAGTGTTCGATGGAGTCATGACCATCTCAGATGAAGTTGTTTATTTTTTTAATATCTGTGGTTTCAGAAGTGCAAATCATAACAAATTATACATCAATGAAATCAGAATGAGAATCACTATTGTTCTGTATTAAAAAACAATTTGGCGCCCATAACAGAAAAAAAAGTTGATGATGAATACCAGAAGACGAAACGTGGATAGTAAATCTGAACATAAAAACGTGTATCTAAAAAAAAGTATCAACGAAAATGTACTTTTAGTTTTGAGCTATGTTGTCGAATAACGATAGAAAAAAATAAAAACGAAAATTCCGATTTTCAGTTCAGGAAATACTCGGAATTTTCCAAGTTTAAAAACAGTCTTCTGTTAAGCACCAGAATACGCTACTTTGCCCTAATTTAAGCTTCGACGTATCTCCTGTAGTTTAGGAGATCCCAATGGTGGGGTTAGAATTTGAATTGCCCTGTATAGGAATAGAAAAAAATAAGGGTTTTTTTCATGTATATAAGATTATGGTAAGTTCTGTTAAAGGGGCGGTAGTAATATTGGGTACCCAGAGCTATGCCGAGCACTGACAAAAGGTGCCTAGAAAACTTAGCACTAAGCACTCTTGAAAAGTGCTCGGGAGTCTCGAGCACGAAGCATTTTTTTTTTTTCATGAAGTGCTCGCGATTACTAAGCACTTTCAAACAGTAATTCGATTTAGCGATTTAGCGATTTAGCGAAAATCTCCAGAAAATCAATGAGTTTGTTCCGAAATACCTATTTTATTTTTGATGTTTTGTGATTTGATATTATTGAATATTAAGTTCTTGTTGCAAAACTGTATAATTTTGAGTAATTTTCGGTGTTAACAAAAAATAAAAATAACTTTGCACCAAAAAATTTGAAAATTATTTTACTCCTCAGAAAAATTGATCGTAATTAACATCGTAGTTGTGTAATTTGGAATATTACAGGCTTTCAAAATAAACCGTCGTATACAGGATGCTGTCTGTCTATTTATCGTTTTAGCAAATTTTTTTTCGTAGTCCCCATTTAACAAAAATGGTTAAATAAATAAAACTTCACTCAGATGGCCATGACTTCAAAACTAGATGTATTTTTTTATGCTGAACAACTTTTCTAAATAACACTTCCCGAGATTTTTCAAAAAAGAGTACTTCATTCTTGTCTCAAAATCAAATATTTGAAGGCTCCTCGTACATTGTGTTTTACTGTATTGTGTTGGTGCATGTTTAGTTTTAGGGGATGCACAAACTTTTATCAATAATAACTTTTCGTCAAAAAACCCTTAATAAATAAGTTTTCCATATGGTGCATACTTTGGGGACGACACATTAACGTTCACAGAACTGCTCTATCTTTAACAGTGCTCGAATTGAAAAATTCAAATCGAGCAGTCCCTTTTTCGGCAGCGTGAAATTTTACGTATACAGTGCGACGCTAAATTATGGAACAAATTCATCATTTCTGAATATAAAGATATTTCTGAAATGATGGGCCAATTTTTGAACCCCACCCAAAATATATAGGGTTATCCGCAATTGAGTGAAAATGAGTTTGGTGATATTTTCAAATTGGACACCCAGTATATTTTTCCATATTTGGTTAGGGATCGTCTTTACGAATCCAGTGATACCAAGTTTGATGGGATTATGTCAAACGGCTGCGGAGATATGGCCAAAAAACTTCTTCGTATGTCTAATGAGTATGACTGCGAGACTCCAACGATTCAGAAGGTTGAAAGTCTCTGTTGCACTCATTGGGTGTATGGAGAAGTTTTTTGGCCATATCTCCGCAGCCGTTTGACATAATCCCATCAAACTTGGTATCACTGGATTCGTAATGACGATCCCTAACCAAATATGGACAAATATACTTTTCGCTTTTCCTCAAATGCGGATAACCCTCTATATTTTGGATGAGGTTCAAAAATTGGCCCATCGGAAAAGAAAATCGACCTGTCCGAGGATTTTCCGATATATCTTTATATTCAGAAATAATGAATTCGTTCCATAATTTAGCTTCGCACTGTATAGTGCGAATTTCAAATGTATCTACCAATTTTTTATTTTTTGTGAATTTTAGGGGTTACAACTCTTTTCGAGTAATTTGTTTTTTTATTGATGAACCTACCGATATATCTACCGATCCAGAATTGAGAAGTTGAAAAGTATGAATCTAGTTGAAAGAATTTTTTCCCTGCCAATTTTTAATTTTATTTTAGTTTCGTTTTTCGGAATCAGCTGGTCCAGATTCATTTCATGCAATAGATGTAAATGTATGTTCATGCTTATACAAACTTCGGAAAATTTATGCGAATCGCAAGTTAGGAAATTACCAACAAAATTTGACGTCCATAGTCATGCGACAAAATTTGATGGTCACTGTCATTGCGGGTAAGTCAAAGTACCTAGAATTTAAGGTTTATTCTTTCTTTGGTAATAAAAAGTATTCCTTCCCGAATCCTAAAGCGAGGAATAAAAATTAAAAGTGGTGGCCTTTCTGCGGAAGAATGGGTTTTGTTGTGATATATGACTTCTTTATTTCTGGTCTCACTATTGATAAGAGTTCATCAAACTGAGAACACGTCACACGAAAATCATTAAAATATTCATTGGGGTCATTCAGTCTCATTTCTCGAACGAGGCTGTGATAATCACCATGAATTTTTCGAGTTTTTAAAAATGTCGAACACTACAACTCCTTTTTTTTCGTCTGGAAGCTTCACGTTCTTTCCAAAGCCGATACAACTGAAGAGTACAATGAACCCATCCGAATAATCTATATCCTATGATTCGAATAACAACCACATCAACGAACTTTCCTATTGTTTTTTTTTATAAAATGAGAACTGAAGAATTATGAAATGACATGATTGTTCGCCTGCATGTGTATTTAATTTTGAGGATTTGAGATTAATAAAATAATAACACAAACACATTTTACACATTCAGTGGTCTCGAGATTTGATACGAATTCGCAAAAAAGTTCAAATATTTCAACTTCATTGCCATTTTTTCAGCCGCCATTTTATTCGCATGAATTTTTCGAAATTCGTATGAGCATGAACATACCTTAATACTCCACATTTTATTCTGATTAAAATTTCTTCAACATATTTCATATGCATCACAATTATGACTTATGAAAAATTCAATAATCAAACTATAGATACTGTCATGATTTTAATAGTTACAAAATTAAAAACACATAGCATTTCTAAATCAAGTGGAAACTTTGGACAACAGATGGACACTTTGAAAGTCAAAGAAGGGAGAATTTTTTAAGTACCCCGTATAATATGAGCAAAGCCACAATCAGCATTTGACGTAACAACTGTCAAACAGAACGCAGGGAATTTCAAACGATAAATGTAAGAAAATAGCAATAGTGATTCAAATAAAAACATACTTGGTCGATTATAAACATAAAGGAATAATACCTACTTATGCAAAAAGAGAAATATTAACAAGAATTATTTTGAAAATTTCACACCCCTACTTTCTAACCAATTAGATGCCTTACTTTTGACTAGTTACCATGGCAACTAAAAAAATTTCCGGAAATTTTTTCGTGGCGCCACGATATTTAAGTGGAAATTTTTTGACAGCTGAAAGAGTAAACATATGATCTACAACCATTAAATATTGTAGATATACCTGCGAATAATGCAAAATTTCTATAAGAATTAACATTATTATTTATTATTCGCTATAAAGTTTCATTAAACAGAAAACACAAATTTGTTTAATTATTATGCATTAACAATTTATATTTCAAAAAACGCAGGATCTACAAACATAGTAAGATTTAAAAAATGTTGTTTGAATTCTAACCCATCCTTTCTTCTTGTAAACAAACGACTCTAACGCTTCCTGGTCGCAATCTTCCATTAAATTCGTTAAATATATTAATCTTGGATGACATATTTGCACTTGACTCAACTCTTTGCAGTATTTACATAAATTGTACTTTTCAAAGCATTTCATTTTTCTTAAATTGTTTAACGCAAATGCTTACAAGAAATGTTTTACATGAGAATATCTTTGTTTGCTGGTTTACTATACAGTAACTCAATGTAATTTACCAATATAAACCTCATCTGTCAAAAGCATGGCCGCCTATATCACGGCCACCTACTGCAACAAACCATGTTAATATTATATTTTTTACATTAGCAGTGTTATGGATTACTTTAACAAACAATACATTTTTCGTCGACCTCTGCAAAAAATGACATTTTACGTACTAATTTCCGGACGAAAATTCGACTATTTTTGAAGGCAAGTACTTTTCGTCCGCAAACACTTTTCGTCCGCAAACTCTTTTCGTCCGCTGTGGTCACTATGATACGGCACGGTACGAGAGCGGCGATTGAGTCATTTTCGTAAATCCACGTTTTAATTAATACATAGGCGCCTGAGACAATAACTGTCATTTGCTGTTGTCAAATTAATTATTTACGAAATCAAAACCCAAAATCAAAACTTGTCTCTTGCATCTTCTTCGACAGCAGGAATTAATATCAATAATTGCACAAACTGTACGTTCAATATTCATCTTCGAGATTGATTTAATTTTGTAGTATAATTGAAATAGAGAGTTGTTACACTTCAAATACATTTTATTCATATTCATTAAAATTATGATCGAGTCTGCAGTTCGAAGAGTTGGACGTAGCTGAGGCCAGCAAACATGCGAGTACTTACTTTCATAAAGGTATGTAGAGGTCGACGAAAAAATGTAATATGCACCTCGGCGAAAAACTGTCTACTGTCTCGCCTGCTTGCTATCCTCGGCTGCGCCTCGGCTATCAATTTGCAGGCTCGACTATAACAGACAGTTTTTCGTCCTTGGTACATAAATAACTATTCTACCACCTTTAGTAACATAAAATTATGAAAGGGCGATAGACTGATCTACTACCCATCTGAGTTTTAGCATTTGGTGTAACTGAAGTTGGTAATGTTTTTTATTTAACGAAACATGGTGGACTTGAACAAGCAGTGAAATTAATTTAAAATGTCAGATTGGATTAATAATTTTTTTCCAAATTATGGTGTGAAATTTTTTTACCGAATACCACGCAATACGCACGAATATTTTGAAAATTTTCTTAAAATATTCGTCCCTGAAAGAAAATTTCCAGGAATAATTTAAGCTCTTGTGATATTACAAGTGAAAATTAACTAAAATAAATGACAACTTTGATGAAGTTGGATATTCAATTATTTCGGGACATCAAACGATGCGTCAGAAAATTTGACATCGAAGGAAATAAATCAACCAGAATTGATAAATTATATAAGAATCCTGAAAGTAAAAGCTTTCTAAAGATATCAAAACCATTTTTCTAGATATAGTATTTAATTAGCAATAAATTAATAAACATTAGCATTTAAGAGATTTCACTTCTTGTTACTATGAAACATGACCATTAAATTTTTTTGTCAAGAAGGAGAGAATGAAAGCAACTAAAAAGGAGGAATGTTGCAACATTATTAGTCAGCAACAAAATGTAAAATGATTCCTCCAAAATGTGTAAATGATTAGTTAATAATAGTGCAGTGATGAACACATAGTGATAGATAATAGTTCAAAAACAATTACCTCGATATTTCCCAAGAAATTCATTCAGTGGATGAATGAAAACTTCCAGTAGTCACCTCTAAAAACGGAGGCAGCTTCGTAGAATCGTCATGAACGAGACAGCATAAGGGACAAGCAGAGATTCAACACCAAAAACACACACGCCTTATAAAAAGTTGCGACTTATTCTTGTCTGATATATGCATATATTTTCCCCTGAGCTCATGAACGATATCCATTCACTTTTCAATAGTACACGGGAGTGATAATGAACTCGTATTTACCGAAAACTCTTTCACAAACAATCCGTATTAATAATTATTAACCGAAAACGCGAAGACATGGGACTTTATAAATTAGTTAGGTTAGGATAATAACTCAATAGGCAAGCTGTGTCAACCAAGGTTATTAATGCTAGGGGCAGGTCGGACTATCGGACTATATGATGTCATAGCGCATATTTTTAGATATAAGGTTTGTTCATTCATTTAAAATTGAAATATAAAGTGTAATGGAATGTTATCAACTTCAGAAGTGATTTATTTATTCTTTTGCATGTATTAAATCGTTATATTTGTTGAAATTCATGTTCTTTCTCATTTATTTGGTCTGAATTTGCTGAATTCATTATGATATTAATTTGTCTGACGTCATCAAGAGCTCTGAAACCCAGAGATT
The DNA here is from genome assembly GCA_944452925.2 of Chrysolina oricalcia. Lineage (NCBI taxonomy): Eukaryota > Metazoa > Arthropoda > Insecta > Coleoptera > Chrysomelidae > Chrysolina > Chrysolina oricalcia. The sequence goes on from OX101810.2 coordinate 2,211,217, forward strand.
CCCACTGAGAGGCAAAGAAATGCTCTACCAAGCCAAGGTAGAGTATTAACTTTGCATAAGAGTCTGTAAATAAATAATAATAATAATAATAATACTAATTCCAAAATTCATAATAAACGGTATTTCATAATTTCAAATTACAAAATAAATTATTATCAAAACCATAATAGTACTTCACGAACGACTTTCAGAGCTCTGAAGGTACTGCGTGTAAAGATAAAGGCGACCGATCCAGAAATAGTTAATTACTTTCGCTGAAAATCCAACTTTGTATACGAAACGACATCAAATGCGAACGAACTAGAGCCCTTCCGTAATTACTACATATTTAATTTTTTCCGGAAAATGCATATTCATTTCCCGACGCGATTTATATTCAAAGAGTCGCAAATGCCGAGCGTAATTACTATACGGCGACAAACCGGCCAATGGCGGCCGGACAACGCCTATGTGTCTTCGTCTCTGTGATGCCTGCCATAAGGTAAACACGGCAAGGAATGTTGACACGATAATGAATACGTCGTTTGATATACAGAGTGTTTGTTTTTCCTCGTCTGTAGTATTCAGATTCAAATTAGGGTGCTTTAATTTTTTTCTCTGTTGAACTCGAGAAAAAGATGCACAAGAAAGATACTATATCAGAGCTGTGGAAAAAAATGTTTGAAGCTGTGTATGTACATTAATTTCTTCCAAATCATATATACATGTGACCTAGAGCAAAATTGAAATTCACGGCACTCTGTAATGACAAAAAATTATTCCTGGATATGAATCGTCTGTGAACTAGTCAATGTGGGCTCTCGTATTGGATGGTATCTTAGACCAAACTATACAGGGCAATTCAAATTCGACCCCCACCATTGGGATCTCCTAAGCTACAGGAGATACGTCGAAGTTTAAATTGGGGCAAAGTTGCGTATTCTGGTGCTTAACAAAATACTGTTTTGAAACTTGGAAATTTCCGACTATTTCCGGAAATATCGGAAAAAAACTGAAAATCGGAATTTTCGTTTTTATTTTTTTCTATCGTTATTTGACAACATAGCTCAAAACCAAAAGTACATTTTCATTATTACTTTTTTTCAGCTACACGTTTTCTTGTTCAGATTTTCTATTCGACGTTTCGTCTTCTGGCATTCATTATCAACTTTTTTTTCTGTTATGGGCGCCATATTATTTTTTTATACAGAAAAATAGTGATTCTCATTCTGATTTCATTGATGTATAATTTGTTATGATTTGCACTTCTGAAACCACAGGTATTAAAAAAAAACAACTTCATCTGAGATGGTCATGACTCCATCGAAAAATTTTGTTTAATAAACACTAGTTGTCAGAACTCATTAAACATCAAAAGTTTGCACAAATACTTCAGTCAAAATGTCCTCATTCTAAAATGAAGAAAAACGAGATATGTTGAAACTTTATTATAAATTTGATAGGAATAGTACGAAAACAACACAAATTTATTTTGAATTATATCCGTATGTAACTTATAACATCTTCTAAAAATGAGAATACACCAAAATTCAAAAGCAAAGTGTAAAGATAGGTTATTTTATTATTTATCAATGGGAAATGTCATTTCTCATTGTCGGTACCCTTTTCTAGTTGTGGTTAAAATTCCCTATAAAATTTAGGGAAATTAATTTTTACGCAGTTGGCAACCATAGGCTCGCATTCAACATGGCCTTAAACCATATATCTATAAACTACGAATATGGGTAATAAGGACAGCCTATGTGATGCCAAAAAAATGAGCATCAACTTCGAATTGGACGATGCTGAATTAATGCGCTTGCGCCTGAGATTCCTATTCAAAGACACGATTTTGGTTTTTCATCTCTTTCTAGAGTGCATGGTTCGGCAGTAACAATAATTATCGAAGACATGAGGAGCATATCTTATGTGGTGATAATTTGGCAAATTCCAACATAACCTCATAATCTGAATAAGAGGTTACAGAGAGCAGGTGTAGATTGTGATAATTATAAGAGGGCGGCGCTATATGGGTTCTATTCCTGAGAATATGACACATTTTATAAATTTCAAGATTCATGCCTGAAAGACTTTAAGATCGCCTCGTTTTACTTCAAGTTCGTTTTCAGCAGGCAAAAATACATCACTACCAGCAAACTATTTTTTTCTACAACCACACTCCAAAACATGCTTTTCTGCATAGTTTTACGTTCGCAAACATGATTATTTCTCACAATAATTGAAATTGGACATTAGTGTGCCGCGAAGTGACATTTCTGTGCCACAAAGTGACATTTCTGTGCCAAAATTTTTCAGTACCTAATTTCTAAGCAATACAGTTTTCGTGACAGCAAGGTGAAAGTATATTTTGAAAATTCTGCATTTCGAAGGGATATTCGATCAGGCAACTTCAAGAATGAATAGACAAAGTCTATTGGTTTATATAATATGAGGGAAATTGTCGTACAAATTCATAATATTCTGAACAAAAATCATAGACATCACTACTGCTGTGTCAAATACCCACATACACACTATCCATTGCTAGGCAACGGAGCAACATCTATCGAATCATTTGAATGTCAACAAACGTCAAGCATAAAATATTCGTAAAATATTCTTGTCCCGTCATTTTTTAATGAGATTGAACTAAAATGGATAGCGACAGTTCTGAAATTGAAAATACTCCGCCAGACCTAAGAGAACAAGTTAATTCATTGTCATTGAATTTACTACCTTCAACTTCAAGAGGAAAATATAAGAATGAGTCACTGACATTTCATTCCGTCTTATAGTATAGTATTATTTTTAGCAAAAAGGATGTTGTAGAAAAAGTATAGTGTGTAACACGAGCAGAAATGCAATTTCTCACTCGTTTGAATTGCAGCACTCGCTTGCGCTCGTTCCGCAACTTTTTCAAACTCGTGAGAAATTAGCACTTTTCTGCACTTGTTGCACAATATACTATTTTCGGCGGTTATGAGGCCGATGTGGAACGAAATTTACCTTTTCAAACAACTGTCCGTCACATACCTACCCAATCCATATTTCCTAAAGTTTATGAGTTTTTATTCGCTTTTGGTAGAAAATTGATTGATGAAACTCTGGTAGCAGGTAACAAACAGACATTTTATTATTAGAGTTACAATAATGGATCAATAAATCGTTTTTTTAATGACACGAAGTTTAATTGACTGTCTTGCATAATTCTCATTCTTCATTTATCCACATTATAGGAAAATGTTAGCTCATTTTCATTATGGGACGGTTGAAAATGTCGAAAGAAGCATAACCTTAAAAATGTATGACATTTCTCGTGATTCAGAATTCGGCATGCGCAATAGTTTCCCAGCGCCCGTTTGAGAGAAGGTAAAATAAATATTTTTGGCTTCAATTTGATAACATTGCGTCTTATGGCGTGTTATCAATATTCGTAGTTAATAGGTATATGCCTTAAACTAATAAGGTCAATAATTGGCAATTTCCCGATTTACGAATGTGACTAATAAATTGCTTAATGAAAACACGTTCCATGAGTTTCGTTGTCTCATATTATCGTCATTCCACCCAATCTTCCTTCAAAACAAGCGATCTATGGCGGTAATGCGCAGACAAATTGCAGACATCGCATAACTGCACAACAACGCCGATACATCTTCGTCCCACCAAATATGCAATAACGTTAGGTAAACAGTGCGTGGAATTGGTGATATATTCGGCGAGAGTGAGAGAGCGAGACGACCTACGCGTTTCGTGCATTCCACTCAGGAACCGGCCCTCTTGATTAAAACATCTGCAAGTGACAAAGGAGAACAAATATCGGCAAGCGATCGGCGAGTTTCCTTGGGGAAATAAACCGAGTTTGTGGGGGACGGGAAATCGACTCGACGCCGGCCTACTGCGACACGGAACATTTTAGTGGGAGAGTCAGTCGTTCAAAGTGCGATTTTTGTCTCCGAAGTGGTATTTACACCACTGTTTCCAATCGTTCCGTTTGATGGGGTTCTTATTCCTCTTTTTTTAACTCGATTGAGAGCGACTATATCAAGGAATAAACAGGAGAATTTGTAGCGTTTCATATGCTACGTGCTCAAATATTATTATAGTATATTATGCAACGATCTTGTAATTATGATTATTAATACACGAGCATTAACCGGGATACGAAACGAGCCGAAGGCGAGTTTCATATGGTTTATTCCAGTGTATCAATAACCATTACATGAGTGCTGCATACGCTATTTTTTCTACACCTGATAAATAGTGAAGAAATATAAATATTTTACAGTGAGGACGTAAAAAGTCCTGCCGCCCTTAATTTTTGAACGGAACAAGCTATCGAGATCGTCTAAAGTTCAGGTAAAAAGGTACCACTTTTACTACTTTGTGACATAAAAATGATGTGGTCACGTGGCCTAGTGTCGAGAGGGCACCATCAACTTTTTTTTTCAAATGTAAAAGTGGGTCACGTGGCTCTTGGTTTTGAAGGTCTTCCTATTCTCTATCCAACACTTCTTTGTTTGTGAAAATCGGCCAAGCCGTTTCAAACTTGCTTCAAATATTTTATAAATAAATTAAAAACCTAAATAACTTTTAATTTCAACAAAATTTCAAGTAACAATTGCAACTATTTTTACAAGTGCTCAAAATGTTTACTTGACTGAAAAAAAGTCGGTTGTGGAATTCATTCCAAACGTTATTTATTAAATGTTTCCGGGGTAATATCGTAACACACATCTGTTATTCGGTTCATGAGTTCCTGGAATGGCTGCGTGACGTACACCTTAGATCTTATGTACCCCCACAGAAAAAAGTCCATAGGGGTCATATCAGGTGACCTAGCTGGCCATTCAATGGGCCACGTCGGCCTATCCACCGTCCCGGAAAATTCTCGTTAAGCTATTCTCGGACAGGTCTGTAGTAGTAAGGGGGTGCACCATCTTGTTGAAAGGTAACATCCATGGTAAATTCATTTGGGTTTGCCCCAACTACTTCTTGAATACTGTGATGGATCTGATTTTGAATCATATTTAAATACAGATGCCCAGTTAAATTTTCTGCCATAAATATTGGACCTATGATATGGTCACCCAAATTACCAGCCCATACGTTGATCTTCTCTAGAGTTTGAGTATAACCCTCTCGAAAAACGTGCGGATTTACGTCTGACCAATAACGCACATTTTGTCTATTTTCTGTTCCATTTATAAAAAACGTACTTTCATCACTAAAACAAATAGAGTTAATGTAACCGGGATTTTGGGTTATGCAATCAGACATGATCTCACAAAACTGCATTCTTCTATCTGGTTCATCTTCTGTTAATTGATGCAGAATTTTTAATTTATATGGTTGAAATTTGTGTTTTATAAGATATTTTTTCACAGTGGTCGTAGATACGTCACAAGCCGTGGCTACCGTTTTCGTTGTTTGTTGCGGATTATTAACAACAAATGCCAGAACGTCGATTTGCTGATCTTCTTAAATGAATTTTCTTCCAGATCCTTTTTCCCTTGCTACGCAACCAGTTCTTTGAAATTTACTGACCAATTGCCCTAAGTAGGTACGAGATATTGGATTATTTGGGAAGCGCTCATTAAATATTCTTTCTGCTTTATAGTAATTACGCCCAGCTTCAGCGTAAGTTAAAATTGCTTCGGTTTTTTCTTCTAAAGGACGAGGACGAGGCATTTGAAAATTATAAAGAAATGCTAAAATCTATGAAAACTGATTTTGTTTGAGGTTATGTGAAAAGAGTGTGATACAAAAGTTGTGAATATTTTTATTACCTACAACTTTGCCAATAAACTTTTTTTGATAGACCTAGTAGTTTTGCCGAAAATCGTGATAAACCGTTTTCCACCCTTCCCGACCTCGATTCGCCCGTAAATTATTTTTCCTTCTATTTCCTTCTATTTTTGTTATTTTTCTTACTGTTCTAAATTTTTGTCGCTTGCCTAAGAATTGTTGAAACTGATTTTAATGTAATCTAAAACTAGAAAATTTACTGCTTTGTTCGATCAGCTCCAATATAATCGAAAAATGATGTAGTAGAAACCCTCTGTATTTCGTTTTCGTATCATTGAAAACAACTAAAGAAATCGAACGGGTCTATTTCCATTATCGGCCTTATAACGACTAAGTCCAAAAAAAAGAGGTTATTTCGTTCATTACTTCTAGTTTTTGTACTGAGCAACAACCCCATTTGACCTACTGGCATACTTCGAATGATTGCGGTATGAGTTAGGGGCGCTTTGATGTAAGTTTACTTATGTTCGTCTAGACATTTTATTGCTCGACCTCTGATTTCGGTTTGGCCATATCAGCACATTCCATAAACGATCTCCCAATTTATTTCAGAAGTTTGCTATGACGACATATTATACAATATTTTTTTATTATATGTTAAGAGTTCGTTAAATTCAGGATTCTTTTAAATATGTATACAGAATGTTTCCTATTTACGGTTCCTAACTGCAAGGGGTGATTGGTTACGTCATTTCGTTTCTCAGATACAGGGCGTGGAAATAAAAAGGAAAAACAGTAATCATTATAAAATATCATGAATATCCTTGAACCGATTCGGTTGTTATTTGATACATTTATTTGAACTAATAGGGCGTCCATTTAGCCCTAACTAGATTGAAATTGAAAAAAGTTCATATAAGCAACTAAAAATACAAGTTTTTGGTCTCTTGTATTTTCTTCATGTCCAGCTTCGTTATCGAGAAAAAAACATAAAATAAAAACAAAAAATTAAAATATTAACAATTGCGACATTACAGTAAATGATTTGCCATTGATTGTCTGATACGTTAAAAAAATCCAGGTGTAGTCCTTATTACATTGCAATTGTCAATTATTCGATTCTTCAAGTTTTTCTTTTTTTTTTAATTTCAACGGCTTGTATCTCAGAAACAAAGCTACTCCGGACATATGTTCGTAGTAACGTTTCTTCTTGAAATGACCTAACGAATCACTCAGTGCAGTTAGAAACCGTAGTTAGGAAACACCGTGTATATTTATAGTTTTCTGCAAACTTCTTTTGTAAGCGCTTTTCAAACTAGATGGCAATGATTTCGTTATAATGGTTTCTCATTTTATTTATCTTAAAGGTCACACGAAAAAAAAAGATTGTTATTTTGGTGTTTTTTTTTTTTTTTCTTTGGTGTCTTGGCATCGACTGCTATGGTCATTAGCCACGTGTCCTGGATAGGCCTTGTTACTAACTCCATGCGCCACCTTAGGAGCAGCACTGTTAATTGGAACGCAACAGTGAATCGTGCAGGACTCACCCCAGTCCAGCCACGAGATTTGAATAATTTAATCGGTCAAATTAAATTAAAAAATCCCAGCCGCAACTGGGGCTCGAACTCCGGACCTTTCGACCCAAAGTCGGACGCTCTAACCACTGCGCCACGCCCCGACATGTTATTTTGGTGTTATTACGATTATTGTAATGAAAAGAAAAACAAAACAGATTTGTTGGCAAGCAAAAAGATAGGCAGAGGACAAGTTCTTCCAAATATAATATACCAGCAATTGCTACTGATGTTACAGTTCCAAAAACGAAAAAAACAATTATGTAGAATAGAAAGGTGTCAATTAATATCGAAAATATGCCTAACCCAGTTACGGTATTAAGCAATTCTGAAATAACAGAGGATATCAACGACATTAAGCCGGCAGGTAGAAAGGGGTCAATTAGGGTTAGTGAGAATGTACCAAATCCAGATATGGTAATTAACGCACTTCCTAAATCAGAATAAATACAATCTCTGCAGACGGAATCTCGAGTCATCTGAGATTATTCATGATGTATAAGCCTTTGAAGAAGCTAGCCACTAGCGCTAGCGAATCGTTCGGAAGAAATTCCAAAAAACGACGCCCTTCACACCCGAGTGAAAATTGTGACACTGAATGATGCAGAATTATCGAAATGAGGTACTTATTACCAAAAGACACTAAAACTGGTGCGAGCAACTTTATGATATTCTGCCAACTCCTGCACTTTGCCAAAAATTTAAAATATTGGACTTAAGATAAAGTGCAGATCTGAAACCGAAAATTAATCTTGATATTATTCCACCCAAAAATATCTTTTCTATTTTACCTTGACCTTTATCTCCTCGGTACTCTGATATTTTATCGGCTCTTATAATATACAACATAAACTTCAGCAGATAACAAATTATAGGACCAAAATTAATTATTCGGATAATTTCAATTGTCACTATTAATACCAATGCGATAACTCGTCAAATTATGACCTATAATGAATTGTAAATCAATTTTTATAATGTAAATAGTATAAAATTGATAGCGATAGCTTATGACCGGAGCTGACTGATTTGTGTAGCGGGTGGAGAACATTGATAACATGAGATATTTATAGGATTATACGTGGATGTATTGATATCTAGTTAGCCAAGACCAGTTCCCTGCGTAAACAAAATATTGCGTTACCATAGCAACGAACAATAACTTATTAGAAGTGTCAGTGTAAAGTTTGACGTCAAAAAGGTAAACCAGAGTTACGCAATAAATTGAAAGAAAAAATAAGTCCACCGAAATTGTGAAAATCGAAAAGTTGGAGTATCGAGCCTACATCAAGTACCTGTATTTAAAAGGGTTAAGAGGCAAGCAGATTTACGAAGATATGCTTAGTACCCTTGGTGATCAATGTCCTTCGTATACGACCGTGAAAAATTGGACTACAAGCTTCAAAAGAGGTAAATTTTCCATTTATATGGCAAAAAAATCGACATAATTGCAATATATAGATCACCTGCCCTATTGATTAATGATTTCTTGGATAATCTGAAGCAATTTCTGAATAATTACACTACCTCTGCTAAATTCACGCTGTTTCTAGGTGACCTCAATATCGATATCTCGAAAACAAATACTACTACGGTAGAATACATCAACATAATGCACGAATCTGGCTATTATTCCACAATAAATGATATTACTAGAAGCTTCAAGGGCAGTCAAACTTGTATAGATCACATTTTCCTAAAATCTGATTATGATCAAGAATTATTACTACCCATAATTATAAAAAGTAACCTCACATATCATTACACTACCTCATTACAAATAGTTCTTGAAAAACCTAATGAAGATCATTCTTCTCAGCTAAAAATACTATCGAAAATAAATTATGAAAAACTGGTAAAAAGACTCAATAACATTTCATGGGAAAATATTGAAAATACTCCAGACGCTGAAACAGCAACTTGCAAATTCATTGAGTTAATTGATACAGAAATACAAAAATGTTCTTACACATATCGATGCAGAGTACGAAAAAGAAAACCATGGATGACAACTGAACTTGGCTTAATGATTTATGAACGGGATAACTTATACCAAAAACTACTCATTTCCCCTGAAGATCACAATCTACGACAATCCTATAAAACATCTCGAAATCAAATCACCAACTCAATAAGGAAAGTAAAGTATGCTTTCGATAGAAATAGACGTGGTTAACGAATTGTGTTCCCGACAAAAAAAAAGGAAAAACACCTATATCAAAAGTTGATGTAGAAGGAGAATCCATAAAAGTTGCAAAAAAAATTGAAGATGCTATGAATCAGTACTATATTACGGTGGGCGAAAAACTCGCCGAAAAAATAGCCCCAGACCCAAACTATGTACCTCCCCGCCCACCTGGGAACTGTAAGTCCATATTTCTTCAAGCCACAGACCATCTCGAAATCAGTAATATTATTTCATCACTGAAAAACAATAAGTCGGCTGGCATAGACAATGTACGAGCAGAAGTGCTCAAAACGATTTCAAATATTATATCCTTTCCCCTTGCCATAATTTTCAATAAATGTTTGACCCAAGCTACATTTCCACACATCCTAAAAAAAGCCGTAGTCTTTCCTATACACAAGGGAGGAAGTCGGGAACATATAATTAATTATAGACGTATATCAATAATTACCAACTTTTCTAAAATACTAGAAAAACTCTTAAAAAAACGATTGTGTGATTTTTTGTCCATACATAAAATTATATCTGATAAGCAACATGGTTTCCGGGAAGGGATATCAACCCAAGACGCCATTTGTAAACTCAGATCATTGATCTATCGAAGGCATTTGATACCGTGAGTCATAAGCTGCTTCTTGAGTCGTTGGAAAATATAGGAGTGAGGGGCATTGCACTAAAACTATTTGAAAGTTATCTAACTAAACGACCTCAAGTTGTGAAAGTTAGTGACCAACTCAGTGAATCGAGAGTCAACAATTATGGTGTACCCCAAGGTAGTGTTCTGGGACCAGTCCTATTCAATGTCTACCTTAACGATCTTTTCATCCTCCCATCCAAGGGAAATATTATCACTTACGCAGATGATACTGCTATCCTCTATTCAGCAGGTGACTGGCTCACCTTGAAAACACTAATTGAGAGAGACATGAAGAGCATTCAGCAATTCTTCAAAAGCAGACTCCTAACAATCAATGCTGATAAAACGTTATTCTTGCCCATTTGTTCCACCAAAAATACTTTACCTACCTATACCTCCCTCTGCATTACCCAGGATTTTTCAATAAAATGTACGAACCATTTCAAATATCTGGGAGTAGTGCTAGATAGCCACCTTAGATGGGACAAGCACATTCACTTTGTTATAAAAAAACTCCAATTTCTATCATATAAATTTTACAACCTGAAGAATATATTAGACATCAAACAAATAAAAACTATATATTACTCTTTGGTCCAGTCCCATATATCGTACGGCATTGTCGCCTGGGGAGGTGTAGGAAAAACCCTCTTACATAATCTCACCCTCATACAGAAAAAACTGTTAAAAATTATTTTCAATAAGGACAGAACATACCCAACAGATGCCTTATACATTGAGACAGGAATATTTGATCCTAGGCAATTGTACTTCCTCCACTGTGGTGCATATCAACACAAAATGAAATGTACCCTGGAAACCAACACTCACTGCTATAACACTCGCAAAAAAAGTGTACATACTTACCTCCCTCTACTGCCAAAACAACTGTCCAAAAGTCCATCAACTACTTAGGTCCGAAATTATACTCCCTAATTCCAATAGAAATTCAAAATCTATCAAACCCACTTAACTTCAAAAAAAAACTCAAAAAACACATACAATCGCTCTCAAGAGATGACATACATAATTTTATTGATCACCCGTACATGAGTTAATATTGTTGTGCAGAAAAATCTAGATACCTATAGTTCTAATTTCCTTCAGAAGTGGAATTTCTCTGTTTCTCATACCCTTTACGGATCCAGTACTATTAATTTCTATTGTACAATAACAGAATTAATCTGCACCGTTCTAGTACTTATCTACCGCTAACTTGAAGTGAATACCTACGCTTTATATTCTCCCACACAAAAGCTGTTAATCTCGTTGGATGTAATATTCAACTTATCTTAGCATTTTCTGTAAATTTTATGTGTTTGGCCGTAACGTCATATATTATTATTATAATATATACCTGTACCTACACTAGGCAATTATTGTTTATAATAATTATCAGTAACATTTTAATGTATGTGTGTATTTGTATAATTGTTTTTCCATATATTTAATCATGTTTAATCCTAGCATATAATTAATTAAATAATATTATTATTTGAATACTATCTAGAACCTAATGTATCATGTTATAGTTTTTCTCCGCACAAGTATTTTACTTATTGGAGCTTCCCTGTTTATTGTTGATGCAATTTCTCATATTTTACATGTATTTCCCAATTTCAATCTCAATAAACTATTATTATTATTATTATTATTATTGAAGATGATGACCGATCGGGAAGGCCAGTTTCTGTGTCAGTCCCTGAAAATATCGATGCAGTTCATGACATGATTTTAACAGACCGTCGAATTGGGCTAAAACGGATATCTGAAGCACTGAATATTTCATACGAACGCGTTCATCGTATAGTTCACGTCAATTTGGACATGAGAAAAATTGCTGCAAAATGGATCCCCAAATGTTTGAATGTTGACCAAAAGCGTGCAAGGGTAGTAGCATCGCGTTCGATCTGTGCTCGATTTGAAAACGATGTAGACTTCTTAAACCAAATTGTTACTATGGATGAGACTTGAATACATCTACGATCCAGAAACAAAGCAACAATCGATGGAATGGCGACACTCCAGTTCTACCAGTCCTAAGAAGTTTCGTGTCCAAAAATCTGCTGGAAAAGTTCTTGCTTCAGTTTTTTGGGATTGCCATGGAGTAATCATGATTCATTTCTTGGATAAGGGTAGGACAACGCCTCTGCACACAAATCTCATGTTGCCATGCAAAAAATTCGTGATTTAGGGTTTGAATTACTAGAACACCCCCCTTATTCACCAGATTTGGCTCCGTCCGACTATCATCTCTTTCCTCAACTGAAAATAAGTTTAAAAGGTCGTAAATTTTCTTCCAACGAGGAGTTAATAAAAGCTGTGGAGGTCTGGTTTGCAGAGCAAGAGAAAACATTTTTTTTGAAAGGTCTAGAGACGTTGCAGGTTCGCTGTAATAAATGTATCCAATTAAGAGGAGAATATATTGAGTAATAAAATATTTTGACATTGAAATTTTGTTTGGTTCTGTAGTAGGCTAAGAATATTTCAATATATCCTCGTAGTTATTTATTCTACTAGGAAAAATTGTTATTTTTGCATCTAGTACGCGAATTGCTACTTTGGTGATCGAGAATTGATTTTTTTCAACGAGGCGCAGTCGAGTTAAAAAAATAGTCGAGATCACCAAAGTATTTCGCGCATAAGTGGCAAACAAATTTTCTTTTCCAAACGTCAAAAATTATTATTCTAAAATGAGTAATATGATAAGCTTAATACAAAAAATAGTGTTGAACTGGCATAAAATGTTTTTTCAAATCAAGTAATTACTGTAACCATTGTTTAAATAGAAGTAAGATAGTTAGTCAATGATGGTGGAATAGGTATTGGACCTAGGATCACTGAATCCCAGAAGGCTTTGGCCTTCTTACGGGTATGGCCAATGGGTGGAGTGTAATAGTTCCAATCTCTTTTAATAGCTCCAATGTTCCAAATAACCCACAAAAGCGCCAATTAGAAAGCAAGGGTTATAAGAGAGAGAACCGATAATTTGAAAAAAAAAGTTGGGTTATGTCAGAATGTAAGTCAAAATGTTAAATAAGTGAATTACGGATATCATGTTCAATTTCAATGGATACATATCAATTGTAATTTTTTTATGGTTTGAAATTGTCGGGTTTACAATTGACTCGAATTACAAAACTTCGACTTTCGGACACGGCCCCGATATTCTGACCACCAGCCATTATGGAACATGGAGATTCGGCCGTCGACCATCTCTGCTGCAGACACAGAGTTTGTTTTAGAAGGGCAGAACCTACTGTTGTTTTCAGAATGATGTGTAAAAGTTGCCAATTATTGATTAAATAAATCCACAGAGTTACAAACCCTTTATAAAAACACTGAAACTTCTCCATTAATGGGTTCATTATTCAAAATTAGAGATTACTATTCTCCCAAATACTTCTTACAATACAAATTTTCAAAATTTGGTATCAATTTGAGATACTGCTAATAACTCAAAAACCAAATAATATCAATTATCGAATTTGAATCTTACAGAAGTGCCTAGCATTCGTGAACATAACACATGTCAAATATATTTGCTAAATGCCTCTCAGATGAAATCAAGCTCCAGCAAAAAACTTAAGGCAAAAATTAATACCTATCAGACATACAGGTATTACAAAACATCCAAAAAATATTTGCATGATTGAAATACTACATTTCTGACTCACCCATTTACAATCTTACATTTTGGTACATTCTCATTTGTATGATTAGGAAAGTTCCTTTATATACCTAACGAATTCTTTTTTTGTATTCCTATCATAAATAAGAAGTTTCTTGAGATGGTGAATTATGACCTCCACATGGTATGGTTGAAACAAGAAAATATAGCCATTCACTTCAATGAAACAGCTGTTCTAAAGAGATTACCAATATACTAACATTATTACGGTCTAACCAATTTTCTCAAGATAAAAATAAACTTGTTCGAAAGAAAAGGTTCCATTTTTGCAATTTACAACTTTTCCATTCTATGTGCTCATTAGAATTGGCCATGTTTTTCAATGATCATTTTTAGGTCTTCCGTATCCAAAATAAATCTGAAAATTGATAAAATGGGAAGATAATCTGAAAAATTCAGAAAAAATTTGTCAGTCCTAACACGAAAATTGTTATACTTACACTGCAAACACTTTATTTATTGATCCCAAGAAACATTTCTGTCTAGAGATGGATTACATTTTAACATAAATTGTTTAACAGCAATACATATGAAATAAAAATTGATGAAGAAATCAAACAATTATTAGAAAAGGAATGATGAGAATAATTTGTGAAATGTAAGTCATTTCAAAGCAAAAACAGTCAAAGGTGAAACATTGTTATATCATATAGGAATTGAAGTCATGTGTTAAGTATACATTTCTTAAGTTCATTTTTTAATTCAGTTGTAGTCCTGATATCTGTCACAATTTTACACTGACTTATTCAATATTGATTCTATTGATAGCTATTTCTTTCTCAAGATTTCCTGTTTCAATCCTGAAAAAAAAGTTTTAATGAAAATATAATCTGTATTTGTCTTTAGTGAGGAAAATATAATTTATTCTTCAATCTACTAATTAACAATTTATAACCAAAATGATATCGAACTCACCTCTGAGAATACAATATTATTTACGACTTTTGTCGGTATTCTTGCAGGTTTTCACTACACAATAGGTACTTCGCTTTCAGAAGAAAGGAATATTTGTATCAGTAAAAAAGTAACCAACATATTCCTAAGTTGGATCAGTGATAGCAGGGCTCACCTGAAGATTTTGGGACTTGGGACAATCTGCTTTCTTTTCTGTGAACGGGCTACAACTATTTTTGAAAACATTTCCAATGACGGCAATGACATACAAATTGACTTTTGACATGTGTAATTAGTTCAAACATCGTACCTAATTTTCGTGGTGTTTTTGGAACATTGGAACTATTTAGACTCCACCCATTGGCCATACCCGTAAGAAGGCCAAAGCATGCAATGCACATTTAATAATTGTACCTTTGATATAAAGGAAACGTATAACTTTTGTATAATTAAATATTTTAAAATTAAATATCTACTTTTACTTACGTGTACTCACTTTTTTCCCGAAGAAAAAGTGATTTTTGTCACATGCCAACAGAGATAGAATGTCAAACGTTTTTACCGTCACAGAAAAAATAATACTCTATGATTGGAAAATAAGACACAAAATTATACTGTTGAGAATGTTGTAGCATACGATCATCGCGAAAAAACTCCTCTTCCAACAGTTTGAAATTCTTTCAATTCAAAATAGAGTATTGCATGAATGTGTAGCTTGATTTCAGCCCTATTTGAAACTAGTGAACTGAATAGGAATTGATAAAACATCAATATACGAAATTGTATTAAAACTGGCGGATAACTTGTACCGTAGAACAATTACAATTTTCATATTTTTCCACTCGTGTTCGGTTATTTTTCCATCATATTCGTACATGCAACTCTATTTCCATTTCCATTTCTGTTGTTTGTGCTGTACGCCAGTGCATTGTGTATTGGATATTTTATTTAGATTCGCTGTGACTGTATTTTTTATCATATAAAATGGTTGACGGATTTCAGCAGAACAAATAAAATATGGCGAATATCAAAATGTAAAACAATTTTTCCGTCAAACAATTCAACCATATCATGTTGTGTTTAACCAGTTTCCGCTAACGGCGCTACGACTTTCCAGACATGGTTGAATGGAAAATATGGAAAATTCTATCAAAAATAAACGATTTCGTCCCGATATATCGCATGTCGGGCTGTCGTCCTTTTTATATTATATGCGGGGTTGCTCCCCCTATATTCAATGCGAACTTGGGGTGTAGCTACAGATGGTAGCTATTGAAACTCAAGGGGAACAAAAGAATATAAACATTCATTAAATAACAACTAGGAAATTGGGGGATACTCCGCAAAGTTTTTCCTATCACAAAAACAGATAATCAAAATCACAAATCGACGAAAATGCACAGGGTTTCGTCGCCTTTGTCCATTGCCTCGTATATGTCTTTTGTTAGGTTGATCATTGCGTCTTGTGTAGATGATTTTTTCTCTTACCATATCGAATGTTATTGGTCATTTTTTAAAATCAATATTCAGTTTGTGTGAGTTTAAATTCAAAAACCCATTGAGTTTTTAAATATTTTGATGTATTCACGTGTTTTACTGTACCTATAAATTTCGGAACGTGTCTACATGCATTTATAGATCTAGATTTCAATCATTTAGAATTATATTTTGAAAATTAATATTATATAAAACTTGATACATTTTTGTAGGAACACCATGTGCTCCATCTCACTAACAAGTGAAAACTTCAGTGAGACATTGTATATTATCATTTTGCTATTTGTTTTTAATGATCAGATATTTATAATAATAATAACGTTTATTCATAAAATATAACAATACAGTGATAGACACACAAAAGAAGTATAAAAATAGAATCAATATTTACAACATCCTCAAAAGTATTATACATACTTGTATATGTGAACATATGCGGGTTAGGCACGTTAAAAAAACATAAATAAATTAAAATAATACAAAACAGTGTTTTAAACGTATACACGTCTTCTTAGATAAGTTTTTTATATAGGCCGTTCTCTGTTATTTATTCAGCCATCTATCATTTTGTCTGTTTTTTTAACAAATGATATGAGTTGGGTTTTGAAGCATTTGAAGGAAATTTCATTGAAAATTTCACACCTCACTTTTAGAGAGAACCAAAACATTCGTTCTTATTTAGATGCCATGGCAACTCAAAAAATTTCCAGAAATTTTTATCCTCCTGGGTACTCTGGCCGAAATTAATAAGTGGAAATTTTTCTGTCAAATATTTGACAGGTGATAGTTTATATTTTGCTTTGATGTACAAATGGAATTGTATTTTTCATTTGAAATGAGATAATATTTCATATTTATGTATTTATTAAATATTTCGAATGTGTCTGAATATTTTCTTCACGATAATCGCAGAATTTGCAAATTCTGAAATCAAATTTCAGAAACACTTCAATACACCAGTTGTCTACATGTAAATCAAAGGCCCCGTGGCGAGTCGGTAAAGTGTCCGCCTCGTGGTCGTGTGGTCACTAGTTCAATTCCCAGTGGAGCAAGAACAGTTTTTACTTTTTTTTTGATTAAATTTAAAAAAATCAAATTGAAATTTTGTTAAGTGTGTTTTACATATCAATATTTTCATGCATCTTTTTTGTACTATGCATATAAATAGTTCAGGTGAACCATAGTTAGTTATTTCTTATGAATTGTTGGATATATTTTGGTGTAAAATTTTCTTACCGAATCCCCCGCATGCTTGAATTAATTGCAGGAAATTTATCTCGTACATGAATTTTTTAAGAAAATTACCCTCGTCGCTGCGCGACTCGGGTAATTTTCAAAAAATTCATGTACTCGAAAAATTTCCGGCAATAATTCAAGCACTTGGGAGATTACAAGTGATAATTTTTTGTGGTATTTGTCTGAATAATTGGATGTCTGGGATGTCGACAGTAGATCATACTTTGGCTAAATATGCGTTAAATCTTGTTTTTATTATTCTTTCAAAGACTTTGCTAATTGATGATAGAAGTGAAATAGGCCTATTATTTTATCAGTATTGCCATTTTTGAAAATTAGAGTTATGAGTGATTTTTTTAGAATTGAAGAAAATAGGCCTAATTCGAAGGATTTTTTTATGATAGGTATCCGTCAAAAGTTCACATATGAATTTTGCAATAATCTTTAGAGTGTCAGCTTCAATTCCATCAAGACCGGGAACCTTTTTGTTTTTTTAGGTTATTTATAATAATTTCAATCTCAGTATTATTCGTTGGTGTGAGAAAAAAATAATTTTTATTTTTGTAGTTAAAATTTTGTCTTATTTTCTTTGCCAGATTTTTTCCCCCAAATTCGCGAAAAAGTTATTAAATATATCATCAGCATCTTTTGGATCAGTGACTATTTAATTTTTTTCATTTTTAATTATTCTTCCTGTTTTGATATTTAGGATTTTATTAACAGAGTCCAGAGTTTTTTAAATTGCATTTTATTCCTTTTCAACAAATTTTTTATAATAATAATTCGGAGAAGAAAACTGTAGTTACATACAATGAGCTTATGACTTGAGGCATAACATGTCCGGAGGACTGCTCATTGCTAAAATATCCTATACAATAGGAAAAGTTGGGTCGAAAATCCATCAGAAAACAACTACTTTCCTGGCTAATGCCACGACGAACATTGAATTACATCTGATGAAATTTCCGTGCAGAGTTCCTACAAGGTTATCTCTGCATTTGCTTGTTGCATGGGAATGTACATGTTCAATAATAATAATTGTCTTTGGCAATCTTCACTTTCTTTTCCGTTTCTTTTTTTTTCGTTAAATAGTCATTTATTAAGTTTTGATTATTTGGATTTTGTTTCCTTAGGAAGAATTAATGATTTTATTGGTTGATGTGTTTTATCAATGATTCTGTTATCCAATTTTTGCTTTTACTTTAACTATTTTTTATTCTGAAGTGTTTTATTGATTCTTGTACCTTCATATGTGTTTTTAATGTTAATGAATTTTTCTGCCGTTGATTCGAGATTATGCATCGGGTAAATTTGTATATATATTTTTGCTAACTAAAACACTATTCTATTTAACAGAGTTCTAAGTAAACCTGTCGATAATTTGAATTTAGAGATCTATCTGGGAAAAATACAGAACTCTTTCAAAAGACCGTCTGGAAAAGTCGAAGTGTAAAAGCACCCGTTGGACAGAAATCAACTCGCAAACTCCCTTAAGTTTCTAAAGTTCGTTATATGGAACAGAAATTGAATTTCAATTTAAGACTGGTAACATTAACGTAGTTATTGCTTGAGACGTCTTTTCTGGACCTGTATTCAGTTACCAATTCAGTTACCGATGTGACAAGGAATCATTTGAAGGGCCGTATTGAAGTTCTTTCTTTGTATCTCGAACAATCGGAATGCGAAATGTAAGAATCCGTAAAAAAGTTCCATGATAAATAGATGTCATTTTCATATATGACACTAAATATTGGGTCGAGTGGTTTCTGAATTGGATTCAATAAACTTCGTTTCAACGATGAATTATAATTTTTTTTTGGTTTCCTCACTCCAGTTGGTTGGAGACACTCGGCGACTTCAATTCCAGAAAGATTTCCACCCTACAGGGGGATTCGCGAATCACGTAAATGCTGAAATATTCCTTTCACTTTGAATTGAAGTTTCTGTGGTCCTATTGTATAGGAAAGGACCCCGCACTTTCCTTATGGAAAATGGCTTTCGGTTAAATTCCCTGAATTTTTGGTATGTTGTAGATTTCGACTTCCTCGGCAAAAGTGTCCAAAGGCACAAAAAAATCGGCCGACTAGTTTTCGAGATACAGGGTGTTAAAAATGAAAAGTGAAGCTTTCTGCTCAGAATTTTTAACAACTCCCAGAATTGACAAAAAGCCCATTCATTCATGGAATAACATGCCTGAACGATTGTAAAATATCATCTAGATCTCGTATCAATTATATTTTTACGTTTCGTGCTCTACAACAGGGTGAACAAAGAAAAATCCAATTCGATTAATTTTAAACCAACCAGTGTAAGTTCGTTCATGAGAATTAAAGATCCAATTGAGCCTGGATGAACTTCCTCAATCTCGACTGGGTGGTTCGAAAATAGGGGTGCGTCAACCCCTAGATTTTTTAATCGAATAGGGAGAGCATGTCATATATATATATATATATATATATCAAACATTCTTCAATGTTAAGAACGTCACATAGTCATTATATATATATATATATATATATATATATACAGGGTGGATCATCGAAAACTTGACATGGGGGTTTTGGGTACTAATATCGTAGATCTGGAAAAACGCTCGGACAGGTCGATTTTAGTTTCGAGGGGGACATTGTGCCCTCCTACAGGCAGCACCGTCAGGTCAACCCTCGAGCAGTGGGGTGAACAACCCTTGAAATTTGAATAGGGAATAGGAGTCGAGTGGCACATCGTTGGAAAACCCGTTGAATTCTCGAAACAAAACGGTCGGCAGTTTTTTTAACGGAAATGAGCCATAATTAAGTTAAGAGTAAAATTCACTTACATTAGTCTCATCGTAACAAATGCTCGAAATGCGCACCTCCAACTTCCATGCAATGATACATATTTTGTTGAAAACGTCCTCGTACATTTTGGAGCATGTCTGGGGTGATTTGGCGACATTCTAATGTGATTCGTTGCCGTAAATCTGCAAGTGAAGCTGGTGGTGTAGCATAAATTCTGCTTTTCAAATGACCCCACAGAAAGAAATCTAAGGGAGACAGGTCTGGTGATCGTGGGGGCCATTCAATAGAAACTCGCCTACCAATCCAATGACAAGGGAAGTGGTGATCTAAATATCGCCGAACAGGCATAGCATAATGCGGAGGAGCACCATCTTGTTGAAATATCAACTGATCTTCCTGATAATGATGGTCATTTTCAATAATGTTAGTTAACATTGGTTCAATTGTGTCTTCAAGCAGTTCCAGATACATTTGCCCTGTTAGATTGCCTTCTAAGAAGAGGGGGCCCACGATACGATCCCCAAAAGTACCAGCCCATACGTTTAATTTTTGAGGATATTGCGTATGTACCTCATGAAATATATGAGGATTCGAATCAGCCCAATATCGACAATTATGGCGATTAACTATACCATTAAAAAAAAAGAACATTCATCACTAAAACAAATGTTGAACAGACACTGAGGATTTGCAATCGCCTGCTCACTTAGTACCTCACAGAATTGTAAACGCCGATCAAAATCATCTTCATTCAGTTCGTGTGTTAATTTAATTTTGTAAGGATGGAATTTATGTAGTTTTAAAATACGCTGAATGCTAGTTCTTGAGATACCGGAAACAGTTGCTAGCTGTCTTGTACTCAACGTATGGTCAACCTCAACATGGCCCAAAATTGCCACTGTTGTCGCCTCATTTCTTACTGGCGGTTCGATTTGCCGTTTTTTATCTGCTACCGATCCCGTTTCTCGGAATTTTGATACTAATTCAGACACATACTGCCGCGACACAGTCCTGCCATATTGTTGATTGAACCGTTCCGCAGCCCTTTTCGCACATCTATTGTTTTCATAATACAGTTCAATCAACGCAACCCTCTCTGCCACTGTATACACCATTGTTTCGTTTTAATTTCGACGTACGATACCACACACGAATGAAACTCACTTGTAGTACACACGTGAAAAACAGAAACTGCATGCTCTATCTGTTTGTTCTATTTTATTAAAAAAATTTCATGGGTACCGCGAAAAAAACTGAGCAAAAACATTCACAGTATCGTAGCAAATAAATGATAGATTGCAAAAACTGGCAAATGAGTTTACCAGAGACGTACAAGTAAGCTCTTAACTTTCGTACAGGTTTATTCGTGAATTTATTTTTTCCCAAACGGTTCATCCCAACTTCAAAATCGGGACGCCGTTGGATAGAGAACTTAACGGGCTTTCAAAAGATGTGCCACTCCACCATTATTCCCTATTCAAATTTTAGGGGTTGTTCACCCCACACCTCGAGTGTTGCCGTGACGGTGGTGCATGTAGGACTGTCCCCCTCGAAACTAAAATCGACCTGTCCGAGGGTTTTTCCACATCTGCGATATTATCACCCAAAACCCCGATGTCAAGTTTTCGATGGGCCACCATGTATATAGATAAGGATAGATTTAGCGAGGGGCAATATATGAAAATATAAGTAAAAAAATTATTGGGTATAACCCTCAAAATGTTGTGCAACCGTAGACACGTGTTTCGAGCTTAAGCTCTCTTCAGTACGGTAAAATCAAGTGCGAAGATGTTTAACACTTGGATATAAAATATATATAGGGTGGGTAAAAAGATACAGTTCAAGTTTCTTGCAAAAAAGCGGGTTTTTTCAATGAATACCCTTTATTTCGAAAAAGAATCGGTTAATTTTCTTGAATTTTTGATATTATGTTTGATTTGAGTAGTCCGAGATATTGTCATCTATCTCAACATAGGTCTCCGGACTTGTTTGTCGGCTATATACTTTTGAATGTACGGATTTTATTGATACCCGATATACTCCATTGGAGACCGAAATGGGCTATTTTCCAACAATTCTTGTAGAAAAATATTCGGGCTAGAAATGCAATACCTTAAATACATGGTGAATGAATTGTTTTTCATTTGAAAGTCCTATTTCCGAAGAAACTAGAGAAAATTGAAATGTACCAGAAGCAATAACCCTCTCAAGGTTGGGACTAATTCTACAGTATTTGAAAGCTATTTCAATTCAGATGGAGAAATATTTTATGATTTCTGTGAAATGTGCGGTTTCTACAAAATTGGGATATTTGGTACACAATGAACAAATTAATGGTGAAGTTATTATAATATGTACTTTTTGTGGTCATTTCTTCTTTGAACCAATTTTGAAATGTATTTGAATAATTTTTCTCACAAAAAGGATGAATAAATATAAATGAAGAAACTTTTCAAAGATAAGCTTTTATTGAATTGCACTGAAAAAAAAAATTTCTTTAGGGGTATCAACTTATTCTATAACAGATTCAAAGACTTGAAAACCGCGATATAAGAGGGTGGTTGGAACTAAGACACCAGAAATTAATACTGAGGTATAATACTTTCACCATTCATTTGTTCATTGTGTACCAATTATCCCAATTTTGTAGAAACCGCACATTTCACAGAAATCATAAAATATTTCTCCATCTGAATTGAAATAGCTCTCAATTACAGTAGAATTAGTCCCAATCTCTTATTGCTTCTGGTACATTTCAATTTTCTCTAGTTTCTTCGGAAACAGGGCTTTCAAATGAAAAACATTTCATTCACCATGTATTTAAGGTATTGCATTTCTAGCCCGAATATTTTTCTACAAGAATTGTTGGAAAATAGCCCATTTCGGTCTCCAATGGAATATATCGGGTGTCAATAAAATCCGTACATTCAAAAGTATATAGCCGACATAAGCGTCCGGAGACCTATGCTGAGATTGATGACAATATCTCGGACTCCTCAAATCAAACATAATATCAAAAATTCAAGGAAATTAACCGATTCTTTTTCGAAATACAGGGTATTCATTGAAAAAACCGCATTTTTGCAAGAAAATTGGACTGTATCTTTTTACTCACCCTATGTATATATGAAATGACCATGCGACGTTCTCAACATTAAAGAATGTTTTATATATATGACATGCTCTCCACTATCAGATTAAAAAAACTAGGGGTTGACGCACCCCTATTTTCGAACCACCCTGTATATAAAAAAAATGTCAGTAAACTTCGATCGAAATTGAGGAAAATCATCCAGGCTCAATTGGATCTTTAATTCTCATGAACGAACTTACACTGGTTGGTTTAAAATTAATAGAATTGGATTTTTCTTTGTTCACCCTGTTGTAGAGCACGAAACGTGAAATATAATGGATACGAGATCCAGATGATATTGTAAGATCGTTCAGGCATGTTATTCCATCAATAAATGGGCGTTTTGTCAGTTCTCGGAGTTGTTAAAAATTCTGAGCAGAAAGCTTCACTTTTCATTTTTGACACCCTGTATCTCGAAAACTAGTAGGCCGATTTTTTGTGCCTGTGGACACTTGCCGAGGAAGTCGGAATCTACAACATACCAAAAATTCAGGAAATTTAACCGAAGGCCATTTTCCATAAGGAAAGAGCGGGGTCCTTTGCAAAAGACTGGATTTTCAAAAATCCATTTCCAATTAGGACCAAAATCAGGCACGAAGGACAAAAAAATATTCTATGTCGAGAACATTAAGAGCTAGATAAATGGGGTTTCACCGTTAGGTTTCTAATGAAAATACGCATTCAACCAATGTACGAAGACCATGTTTCGCCGATAAGGGAAAAAGTTATTAGTTATTTTTTCACTTTTTGGGGATAACTCTAGAACGAAACAATTGGGAGATGGAACTTTTACCATTGGGTTCGTAATGAGTAATTACACAACACCGAGTCAAAAAAATGCACTTTGTTGTAGAAGATGGTGGATCGTCATGGATATTTGAATTGATCCATTCATAAAGACAGAATTTTTTTCCACCACCACTATGAAGGTAGCCTGAGATGATGACCTTTTACTATCGTGCCAGGGTCATTTTTCTGCGTCGGACCTCAAAAGTATGCAATTTAAAATTGATGCTGAGAATTCAAATGTAGATTTACAATCTTCGATCTCTAGTTTCATAAAATATGACCAAAATACCGTTTTCGACCTCCTCTATCGATTCTACATAGTCCCTAAAACACCTGTTTTTTAGGCTTAACCTGGGAGAAATGAATAGAAAAAAAATCGCAATCATAAAATTATCACCGAATCTAACCTCACCGAACCTAACTTGACCTAAAAACACCAAAATTTGAAAAAAACTTCGTACAAAAATACGTCTTTTTCAAGATATGAAAAAATGTGATAGGATATTTTGTAGATCTGTTGGTACTATCAAACCGTTCATATCATTTCTTTTTCGATATCTGGTTTCGTTTTCGAAAAAGTCCAGATCTCAATTTTTTTTTTCAAGACATGAAAAAATTTCATGGAACTTATTGTAGTTCTGTTCAAGGACAGGAAGCTGTTCATATACATTTTTTCGATATCTCGTTTCGTTTTTGAGTTTTTGGTGGTTATATAAAAAAATCCAAAACTATCGCGAAGGTTCCGGAAAAATTTGGGAGAGGTGAAGCGCACGAAGAAACTTGTGAGGAGGGAGGGGGTAAATTATAAAAAATCCAGTTGCGAAGCTCCCGGAAAAAATTGAGGGGGAATGTAAATAATAAAAAATCTAGGCGCGAATCACGCGAAAAAATGTGGGCAAATCGGAGCAAAAAGCTCTATCTGGATAAATGTTGAGTAAAACTCCTACTGTAGATAAACCATTTCTTCTTCTCAGTGCAGACCTTATTTAGAAGTTCAAAGGGTTCTGCATATATTTTAGCGGTCTGTGACGCTTTCAGTAAATTTGTCTTGCTCTTTCCGTTGAGATCTGCTACTGCAAGTAGCATAGTTATGATTATGGAGGAACAAGTTATTCTTATGGTCGGTGCACCGAAGAAAATTGTAGTAGATAATGGTGAACAGTTTAGGAGTAATCTCCTTAAGGATCTTGCAAAGACTTACAATTTTGATATTGCATATACCGCCAACTGTCATCCTCAGTCTAATCCTACTGAGAGAGTGAACCGAGTCATTGAGACCATGCTCACGGTGTATGTTTCTAAAAATCAAAAATTGTGGGACACTTGTCTCCCAAAAATTGCATATGCAATTCAGTCGTCTAAACATGAAACAACTGCTCTAACTCCTAATTTTGTAAATTTCGGACATGAGGTCTCTCTTGATGGAAACAATGAAATATATATTCCTAGCGAGTCACCTCATCTTATTTGTTCTGCAGAGGACAAGAAAAATGCGTTTTCTAGAATGTATAAAGATGTGCAAGCTCGAATACTAAAAGCACATACTAAGAGAAAACAACATTATGACCTTCGGCGATGTCCTGTAAAAAATTATGCAATTTCAAATGCAGCTGAAAACTTCACTGCCAAACTTGCTGCAAAATACCTTGGTCCTTTCACCATAACTAAAATAGTATCACCTTGGACCTATGAATTGAAGGATGATAAGGGTAAGAAGTTTATCTAGCACGGAAAAGACTTAAAGGCTCATCCTCCGGATAAGGGTGACCCATCCTCATTCGACACCCAGATTAAAATTAAATTCGATAACCTTGGGGCCGAAGTTGGCTGTCCCTGGCGTAGGCCTAAAGCAACTAGAACTTGGACGTAGTTCCCAACTAGTGAGATTTTGCACCCATAATATCTAGGGAAAAGGTTGCAATTATAAAATCTCACGACAGCACCACTGCTGCATTTATATTTTTCTTTGGTGTGTTTATCCATAATTTTGAGGCCATTCAAAAATATTTTCCATTAGATTTTATGTTTCAATAATTTTTTATGGATTTAATTTTGTATCATTTGAGAAGCACTTTAGTAGAATTTTTTATTTTTGTTCTTGTCTGTGTTGACTTGACAATTGTGATTGTCCACATCAGACTTCCTTAATGATTTGCGTTTGTCGGTGAATACCTCAATTCATGTATTCGGGAACATTCGTGGTACTTTATAATTGAAAATTGTATCCGTTTCGACCCTGAACCATATGAGAAATGAAGGTATAGAAATGTCAGTCGATTCAACCAGAAAATCAAATGTGACAACTCTGAATAATAGGGGTACTGGAATCGTCCATTAGGAAGGTTTAATGGACCTTTCCAAGAGATATGAGGTAACACTGAAATTAGAAAGTAAATACGCTAATATCACTCGGGATTTTTTATTTATTTTTTCTGACTGCTAGTTTATCTATAATCAGAAGAAAAGTGGTTTCGTGACGTCACGTTCATCAAAACTAAACTTTGCAACGTTGTTAAGTTGTGCACCAAATTCTAATCCAAATATAATATGTCGTATGACAGTTGTCATTTGATACCAAATGGGTTCTTTCGTCTGTTTCACGGTGCGATCAATAAGAATAGTTTGTCTCTGTCTAACTCATTTTCCTACCCATTTGATACAAGTGAAGCAGTTCCATCAGATCTAAACTTCAACGAACACTACCTTGATTTATTTTTTGAGGTTAATGCGGTTTTCTAAGTTTTGAGAGCTTTTGTTGATTGTGTTCTAAAATTTGTTATTAATTCCTGCATCTCCAGTACCTGTATCTCTGCATTAACTGAACATGTCGAAAAGGTGCTTTGTACCCGGTTGTCTGAACACCAGTGCAAATTCCAATAAACAATATTTTTATGCATCTAAAGATGAAGCGCGTCGGAAAATGTGATTCGAAACAGTGAATAAACCTTTTGTGAAAAGCGGAAATAAATGTTTTTGTGAAGAACATTTCCAAGTGAGTACTTTACCTTATGTTATTATTGTATTCAAAGCAGAGTTCAAGGAAAGATTTAAAATATTACTTAGTCATTGCAAAAAAGTCCTTGAACTATCAAAATGAATGTTGATTGTTGAATGTAAATAAAATAAACATTAACCTCACATCTCCATATAACTTTTGACAATTGAGAACTGTCATTACGATTTGCTGTGTTGTCAATGCTCGTTCTTCATCAAAAGGATGGTCCGTTCAGAAAATTTGAAAGTTACAGATACAATAAAAAATAGCTAATATGTGGATTTTTATCTATGAGTTGATCAAGTGACAATGTATTGATTATTTTTCAACGGCTTATATCATGCTAGAAGTTATATTTTTAAGGAGAACGGTATTGCGTGTTTCGGAACGTGGATTATGGTGGGAGGTATTTCCGATGAAGGTGACGTCAGCGGCACACTTTCAAATGTGATATTTTTTTTTAAAATGAAAGAAAAATATTGGAACTTTTTGTTAAATAGACTTTTAAGAGACTCGAAATTTCGTAATAGCTTGAGGCGGATGCCAACGCAAAACACTATCTGCAAACGATATTACGAGGATTGGAAATCGCATTAAAATATTTGAGGCCCCAGAAGACCGAACGACCAAAATCAAAACCGAATCCTGACCCTTCAAATTGCAGTGACCACCTACGCGAGAGAGATACTCCTCCCAGCTTTAACGTTATAAAAGGAGTGTGCAAGGCCTCCTGGGATCGGTCCTTTTCTCGATCATTTTGACCGTGGGACGACCGTCTGGTATCCCCCGAGGAACTCACGCTACAAATATATACGTCATACTCGATGCTTTCATAAGAAAATTCATAGTGGGGGAGCATGCGATTTCTGGCGAGTACTTTTCTCGAAGTAATTGCATATTGTTCGAAGGTTATATGAATTTTCTTAGCGGGTAGTTATTTTTTGGAAAATTGTCCTTGGAAAAGTTCTGAAACCGAATAAATTTACTTCAAAACTCTTGAGAACGAAGGTCCAAATGAACCAACAATCAAGCAGAAGAGTTTTCTTTTGTATTTTGCGGTTTAGTCTTTTACATTTTTTTATCAGTTGTAATACATTTTATTTCTCCAAAAAGATTTATCTCTTTCACCATATTTGTAGATCACCATGTACATTCAATTAAATTACGTTATATGGATGGCAGCACTATTTCTATCCACGAGCTGAGTTCGTACTCTAGACGGTATATCCCATTTCAACCTATTTACACATCTACGGCATTCGCAAAAAATTTGACATCCGAGTTCAATCGTACAAGCTGGGTAGGTGAAAAACTTTTAGTCTAACTCCACCAAAATAATCTTTATTGTTGTCTAGAGACACACAGATATATGTTTTGGAAGATTAATCCTTCATCTTCAGTGAATGTAGGTTACATAGAGATCTGAGAAAAAAGAGTTACAATAGAATTGAGAGTAACAATAAATTCTACTACATACCAATTCTTTGTCGAAAAGTAGAATTTGTTTGGAAAATTACAAAAGTATTAAAAGTAATGAAAAATGACAAATTATAATTAGCAGGTCTTAATTACGATCTGGCTGCATTCAATGCAGGGCCCAGTAGGGTTAGGGGACATGATTAGTCCACCCAAGTAACATTATTATAAAAGATTTTTGAAAGTAGATTTTTCACATACAGTGTAGCCAGAGATGAGACACAGAGGTTATAAAAATTGACAACTGTCATTGGAAAAATTCTTGACAGAGAACTGACAGAGAAATTGGTGTTCCATGATTGCATGAAACTAGAACTAAATATTGACATAACTGATTTTTAATATGTTTGGCAAACTTTATTGATCAAATGGCCCTAATTACGACCAGGTCCGTATCCTGTGCATCAGGATTACAAATATTAGGGATCTATTACATTTAAAACGCAACCAAAATTTATGAATTAGTCAACTGTAAAATAGAGGTTCTTGAAAGGAATTGGACGAGAAGAAATCAAAAAGGTAAAGAGTTGAAAAGTTTCAAACTGTCATTGAAAATCCGAACACCTAATCGCCTTGTTGAATTTCAAGAGTCTCTAGCAAATTGAGATTTTTGCCTCTATCACAAATGTGCAAAACCTGTAAATCGGAGTTGGGGAAAAAATTATGTTTCTCATTTAGAATATGAATGAAAATACTGAATTTGAAATAATTTCTTCTTTTTCAGAGTTGGAGTCCATAATTCTAACATGTTCAGCTAGGCGCGTTCTGTTGCGGCCTGTTTGGCCAATGTAACAAACTTTACAATCAGGATCAGAACAGTTCAACTTATAAGTTGAACTGTTAATTTTTTTTCAGAAAATGTATGAATAAAAAAATCGAAGAGACTCACAGAAGATGAACTTCTTTCTGTACTATTTGAAAAATGACAGTAACACATATATTGAATTTCTGTCAGAATCAAACTGTGGGTTTTTGCAATCCGAGATGCCTAGAATGAATGATAGTTTTCTAGATGAAGTAGTTATGGAGGATCAAGCTGAGCATGAGATCAGTGAAGTGGAGAATGTAAATGAATTAGAAAAGTTGGAAGAAACTAACGCAAGTTCTACAAATGATAACGAGCAGCTGAAAAAAGACATTCAAAATTTCGAGATGACTTATGGTCTCGCTGATAAATCAGAAATAGAGTGGATACTGAGTGAAAAAATACAATACCAAACTAGAAATATTCAGTGGAATTGAACCATTCCTGCAACAAACCTAGTAGATTCACCAACAACAAAATATATTCTAGATAAAATACTACAACAACAAATACAATATCAATAGTTGCTTTCAATCCGGCAGTATAGTCCAAGTAAACGATATAGTGCAACCTACCTTCAGACAGTTCCCCTTTAAGAATATAGTACGGGAGCTAATGAATTTCGTAATTAAAAAATTATTTCTGAATATGTAAGAATCACAATAGCGATATGGTATGTGAGAGCACTTTTCTCACCTGAAAAGAAGTGTGAAGTGGAAAATTCATCCAGATATGTGGGTGGAATGGTAGGAATTAAAATAAACGGGTTACATATATTGAAAAAACACTAAATATTTCAAAAAGAATAATTCTCAAATATCAATTATAGCAACTTCCTAAAACGCATAAAATAACTATAAATTCTTCTAACTCACATATTTACAGATTATTCACTTTAAAAACACTTAACTAATGTTCTTCGAACGGTTGTAATACTCCTTCTTCCATATTTTCTTCTTCACTATCACTGTCATCATTTAAATCTATAATAAATTTATTTCCACCATTAAAATGGAAGTGTCCAATCTTCATGTAGTCCTTTTCAACTTGAATTACTTTGTCAATCCTTTTTTGCCAGTCTTCTTTGGTAATATTAGTTACTTCTTCTTTAAAAACAGCAACAATCTCAAATTTCAGCACTCCAATGTGATCAGTTCCTGAACTAAACATCGATGACACGACGGCGATAACCTTCCGCGATTTCTATTGGTCACCGTAACAATGCTTCAATATTAATTTTATTTCTCTTCAGCCAATCATAAGACCTGGTTAGAACAAGCTATCTAATACGAAACGCCAATTCGACAGTCCACGTTGACTAATTTTCAGCCGGTTCATTTTTACGACCTTTTTTTTCCTTTGATAGTGCCGCCAGCTTTAAGTGTGCACAATATCGTTTACTTCGACTATACCTTACGAAGTTTCCTCACCAACAGAATCTAGCAAAAACTGTATTTACAAAGTCCCATGCGAATTTTAATAATAATACGTAGATATTCTCAAGCATTCCAGTTCACCAATTATTGTGGTTGTAGTTCATCGGTGCCTTGGTGAATACAGGTGCACAGTGGGTACGACACAATCAATCAACGTACATGTACAGCTGGGACGAATAGCGAAGGAATGCTGAACAACAGATATACAGCGGGACAACCACAGTCGAGCAGGAACAATCACAGTAGTGGAACAGTGGAAAGACAATCGTATAGCAACGAAACAGTGGAACAATCACATTAGTGGAACTCCAATAATCGGTAGCAGAGTAGTAGCAGGACTAACCGCAACAGAGCAAAGTAGTAGCAGAGTGGTAGCCGCAGCAGAGAACCCTAGAATATACAATACCAGTCTGACCCCTGCTTACACTTGTATGGGGCCATAAGTAGAGCCCAAATGCAAATACTAACCTCTATTAAGTGGGAGGGTTCTGATAACAGCTTTGATGGTCTGTTTGCTGTCTGATAGCGAGTTTCTCGTTCCAGTGGTTTCACACAATGATGAAGTGACTTCTAACCTCAAAAATCCGCAAAGCGAACGGAGATTTCTCAAAAATATAAAGCGTCAAAAATCGCAAACAATATGAGAAACTCTCCTGATATGAATTTTCCAAAGATCCATCAACGATGATCAAACTTTAATTGGAAATCTTCAAAGTAGGTCAGTCACTCATCAAGATCAAATAAGGAAGAAGAGAGTCTCTCTCAGACGTCAAAGTCAAAACTGTCAATATCTGACAAGGCGCTTTCTTGTTCATTAGTGTTCGGTGGGAACAGTCCAGGAACTAACTCGAGCTACTAGGAGCTATGAAAAGAACACCTTAAGATTCAGTGTTGCCAACTGAAACAACACAAAAACGCCAGCCTCTCAATCTCAGAACCAAACAATAAAAGGTCAAGTATTCGAATGTGAAATAGGTACCTCAATGACACAAGATAGAGATAGAGTAGGAATGTTACGATTTTGTGTTCTAAGTACAAAACAATAGACTAACCAAAAGTATGTTTACAAAATAACGCTGTCATACCGCAAAATAGAACAACTGATAACTGTCATTAGCTTAAGGCCGGTTCATGTCCGCTCGAACTAGTGTAGCAAAGGTAAGTACTAACATTCGGAACAAGCTATACATGACAACGATCAAGTTGTCATTTTGAGGAATCTGAAGAAGAAGAAGAATACAGTGGCGTACAGAGTGGAAAGTGTATATCAATGACAGAAAATTTCTGATGTTATTGTATCAAAACAGAAAGGGTTTTCTAGTGCAAAATAAACCCGTAACAAATTTATAATCTGAACGCTCAATTTTTTATTCTAATATATAATATATACGCGTTTTTTTCTATACAATGTTTTATTAAAAATGAAAAATAAGCTATACCATTAGAAAGTTCAGATTTTCTTCTTGAAAATAAAGTTGGAAAAGAAAACTAATTCACAATGAGCTTATGACTTTAGGCATAAGATGTCCGGAGGACTGCTCATTGCAAATATCCTATACAATAGGAGAAGTTGGGTCGAAAATCCATCAGAAAACAACTACTTTCCTGGCTAATGCCACGACGAACATTGAATTACATCTGATGAAATTTCCGTGCAGAGTTCCTACAAGGTTATCTCTGCAATTGCTTGGTTGCATGGGAATGTTCATCGAAACATTCGGACCACCTATATATCGATTTCGGAGTGTTGCTCCTCATCAGTATAGGGTAGGTCTAGCAGTCAATAACTAATGACTGCAACGAATGAATCGACAGCCAAACCCATTTACAGACCGAAACTGAGACCGCGCCCGCACAGTGGATTATTTCCAAACTGCGAGCGCCATCTCAGTGCCGGAAGCCCAACCAAAGCAATACCCATGACACGATCGTCAAGACCGTATATGAAACGGAAAAGAAAACTAATTCACAATGAGCTTTATGACTTTAGGCATAAGATGTCCGGAGGACTGCTCATTGCAAATATCCTATACAATAGGAGAAGTTGGGTCGAAAATCCATCAGAAAACAACTACTTTCCTGGCAATGCCACGACGAACATTGAATTACATCTGATGAAATTTCCGTGCAGAGTTCCTACAAGGTTATCTCTGCAATTGCTTGGTTGCATGGGAATGTTCATCGAAACATTCGGACCACCTATATATCGATTTCGGAGTGTTGCTCCTCATCAGTATAGGGTAGGTCTAGCAGTCAATAACTAATGACTGCAACGAATGAATCGACAGCCAAACCCATTTACAGACCGAAACTGAGACCGCGCCCGCACAGTGGATTATTTCCAAACTGCGAGCGCCATCTCAGTGCCGGAAGCCCAACCAAAGCAATACCCATGACACGATCGTCAAGACCGTATATGAAACGGAAAAGAAAACTAATTCACAATGAGCTTATGACTTTAGGCATAAGATGTCCGGAGGACTGCTCATTGCAAATATCCTATACGATTCATTCGTTGCAGTCATTAGTTATTGACTGCTAGACCTACCCTATACTGATGAGGAGCAACACTCCGAAATCGATATATAGGTGGTCCGAATGTTTCGATGAACATTCCCATGCAACCAAGCAATTGCAGAGATAACCTTGTAGGAACTCTGCACGGAAATTTCATCAGATGTAATTCAATGTTAGTCGTGGCATTAGCCAGGAAAGTAGTTGTTTTCTGATGGATTTTCGACCCAACTTCTCCTATTGTATAGGATATTTGCAATGAGCAGTCCTCCGGACATCTTATGCCTAAAGAAAATAAAGTTTTTGAAATTCCTATTTGTATGAAGTTTTTGAACATTTTATTTGACAGACGACCAAGAAAGCGAGTTGATAGAAACGAGGTAACAAAATGGGTGTCTCTTGAACCTGTGGAATTTTTCACAACCAAAAAAAGGAATCACATCAGTATATCAGCCTCTGAAAGGCTTGAGTTGCGATTCTGCTCCCCTACTATGATCCACCAAACCGGAGAAGAAAAAAGACGAAAACATTTTTACGTTCAGGAAAAAAGATTTATCTCCGACAGCGTACACATAACACGCAATCTTGATGCGTGTGTGACGTCGAGATTTTTTGGGGGGAAACGAACTCGAAAGGAAATATGATATAACTCCGACATGGTCTGAGCTAACGTTGCTCTCGTATGTATAAAATGGGAGTAATATATCACCTTTTCGCATGTTTTAGAAAGTTCACAAAGATCTCTTGACCGAAAGATTAATAAACATTGATAATGGTAACAATGAAAATTGAATCGAAGCAGTAATGAGAAATAACTGTTGGGATAATTAGAATTATGACAAAAATATCCAAGAAAATTTATCGACATCTCCAAAATATAAAAGTTCTGTCATATAATCTTCGGGTTTGGGCAAGGTTACTGAGGAAAAATTCAGTTTGGTCAACTTGTAACACCAAAAACACTTTTTAAATAGTTACTTGCTCATTTTATACAGCAGTGCCTGTGAGCTGCTTAGATTGGTACGGGAGGTAGTAGGTTTCGTCATCTGTCAGTTTAATAGATAGATCCTTTGACAAAAATTAGATACTCGAAATTAAAGAAAATAAAGATACAAGGTAACTAACTATATGGGCACCAAGTTCTTTTTTTATGAAAATACCAAAAACACGGATTTTGTCAAAGGATGTACTTTGTGCTTCTCAACAGTAAAACAAAAAATTCTGAAAACACTACATTCACAATAATTTTCGACAAGTTGTTTATAAAATTGGAGATACAATGAAAAAAATATTTCTATAATTGAGGTTTGAATTTCTAAATTTCTAAATAATATTACGGTTGAAATAATTTGAGTTTACAAATTTGGAAAGAGTATAATCGCTTACAAATGACTGGTTTGTTTACTTCTTATGATCAGCATTTGCAATGGATGTTGGACGTTGGATGTAGGAGCCTTGTAGATTTTCTCGACACAGCGGCTGCTCTACTAGCTGGATAAAGTTTGTGGTAGCTTATCTGGTTGGTATATTGGAGTCTTTCCTAAAGCTCAGGTGTTTGAATGCTGAGGTTACACTGTGGAAAATAAAAACAAACCAGTATCTTATCTCAAATTGACAAGTGCGATAAGAATAATCAAGGACAAATCAACTTACAGATTTACTTTAAAGTTTGTTACAGAAATGGTAAAATTTTATATTTTTACAAAAATAACATTTATCTAAAATATAACATAGTTAAGATTTGCTGAGTTAAACAATGTGGTAATGATTAAAGTTGTGTGACGCACAAGAATTTACGATAAAGTTTAAATTTAGAATCTTCTCACACAAAATCAGAGAAGGCCAATCGAGCATGAGAAAAATAATTATCATGAAAATATTGTTTTCAATAAACTAAAGAATGAGATATTCAAATTTGAACAGTCATTCAGACTGGCAAAAGGATATCAAATTATTGATCATTCTTATCGATAAAGATAAATAATTATAGAATTTCTACAGATTGAGGAGAAAGAGAAAGTGTAACGATAAAGCGTACAGATAAATTGTAACGAGAAATTTCCTCGACAAATATAAATCAAAGATATATCTCCAGACTGAGGAGAAAGAGAGAGAATGCACTGAGAAAATTCCTCGTTAACAAATTTGCCACGCAAGCAGATGGTTGTTTTGAGTTTATCTCCTGACTGAGGAGAAAGAGAGAGAGAGTACTGAAAGAGTATCTCGATATCAAATTTCACAAAGCAACTGAAATGTTGTGAAGGCAATAGATTTTCTATTTGGCTTGGCCTTTCCATCTAAACGTGGCTAGTGAGTGATCCAGAATAGATCGAACCTAGAGTTCGGAGAATCATGAGTGAGTCTAGCTTCTACAGATTGTAATTGAATGAAATGAAAGTAACAAAACCCACGAATTCCATACTCCTAGCTATCAGACCAGTCCTTGGCACAGATCAGGAACAGAAACATGTCTAATTGATATTAAAGTCCAAAAATAATAGAATTAATCGAAATCATCAAAGCATGTGAATCATTACTTTTAGAGGTTATGTTATAGACTAGTTAAATTTTGAAATTTTCGGACCGACTAGTCAAAAGAAGATACGAAACGTTATTCAAATGTTAATAACATATCAGGATTACATTAAATTATTTAAGATTGAAAATTTTGAAATTATTCATGAGTGACACTCATGTGGCCATCTCTGTTTCAGCAGAGACGTGAAGCCAAGTCGCCAAAATAAATTTAAAACATTTAAAGAAAAATCTGCCAAAGAGAAAGTCGATAAGTAGGAAGATCGATTCGAATAAAGAATCGAATTCAAATTAATCGTTATAAAATATACGACCTTCCATTTCTTCGTTGTGGAAAATCAATACATTTCCCGAAGGGAAATTCAAAACACCCAAACGTCCCGAATGCTCGCTTCAGAAAGGGCCGATGAAGGGCCTCCAAGAAAAGATATCGCCTTTCCTCTCGCTCGTATTGCCAATGAAGTAATGTTGCATTTCACACCACAGAACAATAAGGTACATCGGAACTAACTATTTAAATGAGATGTTCGGAATGAACTATCTCAATCAGATGTGAAATCTATTCAATTATGATAAAATTTCAGATGGAAATTATAAAAGGAACGCAATGTTTTACATTTCGTTACAAAGGACCCCGCAACAACCCTTATGGAAAATGGCTCTCGGTGAAATTGGCTGAAACTTTAGGATATTGTAGATATCGATGTCCTGATTAAATATCTCAATGGGCGCAAAGTCCAAAAATGGACAGTTTTTGAGATACAGGGTGTTAAACATGCAGAGAGAAGGATGTTACTTACCTTCTAAAAATCAATAGTATGGCGATTATTTCGTTACAAAAAGTTAGGGAATATAATTGCAATCTTAATATTGTCAACTCGAGTTGTAACGAAACGTTCTAAGACACCATGTACAGGGTTATTAACAATTACATAATTTTTATGTAATTCTTGGAACAAAATCAGTCAAACGCAAAAGCTGGTAGACTTGCAGAATGAGTGAATATCATTTGATTTTGATATTGGATGAGGTTACTATTATACAGGGTCACTCAAAATTTTCTTTTCTGATTGTATTTATTTTAATTTTTTTATGAAACATCGATACAAATTAAACGTAAAGTAGAAAACTGAATATAATATGATCAATAGTTGCTGACTATTGTCTATTTGTTGCATCTTGTACGGATTCTGGTCAACGGCGTAATGATGCAGCTATCAAAAGGGAGACTACTTCATTGAAAATTGTTTTTACTTGTTCATACCATGTCTGTTAAGACATTGTAATTACCAGTATGCACATGGTTACTAAAAGGACAAATGTGAGTCACTTTAATTATAATTGAATGAAACTATGTAACAAAATTATTATTCGATAACTACAGGTTCCTGTTCCATATTCACATTAGCATCGTTTATAACATTCAATAAACCTGTATCAGGATATTTTATGTTCGCTTGATGTCGAGCGTAACATATAGGTACCATATTGCACTAGCGATGTGTGCACAGGTACCTAAAGTTCGAGCTCCTGACTGGCAGGTACAGTAATATCCAGTTATAGGATCACCTCCATTTTCTAAGGCCTCATCGTCAATATTCCTATATGAAATAAATAGTTGGTGTATTGTAGCTCTTCGAAATCTAGAGTATATTCTCAATATTATAAATCCTCGTTCTAAAATATTTTCATCGACTTCGAGTTCCTCATCGCCATCTCTATTAAGCTTATCTTGTATATACGAAGGAGCAATATTAACTAGGTAGACGCCATAGGTAATATCTCTCAAATATTGAATATCTAGAACTGGAGAATCTGGAACCGCTTCATTGATAAGTCTTCTCCATTGAGCCCGTCTCATACGGAGATTCTGTTCTTGTACTCGAATTTGAACATGGTTCGGTGTTCGAGATCTCCTAATCATTCCCCTTGCAAGCCCCGCAGTAGCATTTTCTATGATGATTAGTGGATGATACTTGTTAATTATAGCTGCAGCAGTGCCGTAAAAATAGTGAAGAGTGTGTAAATGTCGCACTATAACAACTCCAGCTAAGAATTTGAAAATCGATCGGAAATGTTCATTTCTTGCTTCCACAACCCACCGATTCTTTGTGACAATTCGTGTTCTATTAACATCTTCCGTGGTTATTTGGTGTTGTCCATTTGTAGCAGGCATCCAGCAAGAAATACCTAACTGTTCCAACCGTGGCAAGACATCACGATATCCTCTATCAACTAGAAAAATATCTCCATTTTGAAACCACTCACGCATGACATTAGCATCTCTGCTAAATTCCATTTGTAGAATTGTAGCATCGTTATTGCACCTATCAGCAAAATACTGGCCGAGTATGCTTAATATGTAGCCGTTAGGTGCAACGATCATAGTAGGTTTAATCAAATGCCGATGTTTGTGCAAAGAATAAGACTGTCGCAGAACACGGAAATTGCTACTTTTTTCTATGTACGTATAAGTTGTATGAAAAAGTAAAAACAATTTTCAATGAAGTAGTCTCCCTTTTGATAGCTGCAATAGCTGCATCATTACGCCGTTGACCAGAATCCGTACAAGATGCAACAAATAGACAAGTCAGCAACAATTGATCATATTATATTTAGTTTTCTACTTTACGTTTAATTTGTATCGATGTTTCTTAAAAAAAATTAAATAAATACCCTGTATAATAGTAACCTCAGATCACCCAATATCAAAATCAAATGATATTCACTCATTCTGCAAGTCTACCAGCTTTTGCGTTTGACTGATTTTGTTCCAAGAATTACATAAAAAATATGAAATTGTTAATAACCCTGTATATGGTGTCTTAGAACGTTTCATTACAACTCGAGTTGACAATATTAAGATTGCAATCATATTCCCTAACTTTTTGTAACGAAATAATCGCCATACTATTGATTTTTTGAAGGTAAGTAACACCTTCTCTCTGCATGTTTGACACCCTGTATCTCAAAAACTGTCCATTTTTGGACTTTGTGCCCATTGAGATATTTAATCAGGACATCGATATCTACAATATCCTAAAGTTTCAGCCAATTTCACCGAGAGCCATTTTCCATAAGGGTTGTTGCGGGGTCCTTTATGCAATACCTGTTACATGCATAGCGTCCTGCAAGCGTTATTTATGACAAAAACTTTCCGAAACGATATTTTGTTGTATAACAGGGACTTTTCCGAGCTGTTTTTGAGGCTACAAGGCCTTTTTGCCTTGCTGCAGTTCTCCAATAGGTCATTCTAGTCACCAAATGAAATATCAACTATTTCAAGGCCCTCCCCTCAGGCTTCCTTTCTGGACTCCAACAAGACAGTTCCTAATTCCTGGGGCATCTACTGGATTCGCTGCATGAACATAAAATTCGGTCATAAAACAAATCCTGTATGAATCCACTGTTGAAATGTTTTGTTGATTAATTTGTGATGTGTTATGTCTTCAGCTACTAGTGCTGCCTTGAGCTACCTGTGTACCAGTTTGGATACTCGGATACCCGTTTGTTCTCATCAACTTGCAACCCATAATTATGGGTGAGAGCCTCTAGACCTCTGTAAACGTAATCTCAATTCGTTTCGACTTTCAGTGTCTTTCCTTCAACGGCAGGCAATTGCCTTTTCTGGTCTGGAAGGATGGCAAACAGAGGTTCCCAAAATGTCGACCCACATTTCACAAAATTTCAAAACTCTCAAAAATTTTTTTTCGCCTTTTTCACATCTGCCATTCTAGTTCAGTCGGCAGGTTGAAAAAGGGGGGTCAGGTGGAAAAAGGTCGAAAGTTAATGAAACTTCAGGAGGTTCTTCAGGGATGGTTAATCAACATTTTCTCATGTTTTGGACCTCGAGGACCCTGTGCGAAAAAAGTAGGGGGGAAAACTGCAAAATTTTTTACCTCTCTCTGGTTTTTCCTCGATTACTTTTTCTCTTACGTCCTACGGAAAAAACATATCCATACTTTTTTGTAGAGCGTAAAATTTTATACAATTTTGACTGAAGAAACATGTTTGTATGTGAATTCGCTACCGAGATATGGCACGTCAAAAAAAAGGTCATGTTTCAAAATATGCTAAGAAATTACAAAAAATGCAAAATTACAGCTTATTTCATCTGTTATACCCGAATTATGATTATTCGTTCTAAAATGCCTTTATACAATTCTTCTTCACGGAAGTGCAAGAGGTTAGATGACACCCTGTAGTTAACGGTCCAAAGTACAAAAGGGTCTTCTAACATGATGGTCTTGTACCATTGATCACATACCAATAAAATAACATTTTAATTTTTTTTCTGTAACTGTTGGTTATTAAAATTCTCAAAAAATATTAAGTTTGTGCTATCTGAGAGACTGATCCCATTTTTATATTTTTGAAAGTTGGCAATAAGAAAAATATTAATGTAAATTGTGATCCAAGGTACAACAGTCTCCCCTAAATGGGGGTATGTTGTGGTGTATTACAGTGATGCATGCATCCTTGCTTTATTATTTCAACCCCATTGAACCACACCTACAGTTGACCAGTTTGCTAATGTGGAATTTATCCCACTTCTGAAACATTGTCAGACATTTTCATTAGTCTTATCACAGAAACACCAATATCTTCGGAATACGGCTGAATCATCATTCAACATTTTCATATAATTTCCGTTTCGTTTCACAATATTGAAAGGCGCCGTCCCACCTACACCTTAGCCGACATTTAATATCCTAAAAAGGCGCGAGAACCGTACGAGGAATCAATTGAAAGGCGTTCCAGAAGCGCGCGTCAGAACGGCCCAAACGAAGGGGAGCAAAATTGCCAATTACTTTAAGTTACCTTTAACAGTAGTTTACCAGAGGCACTATATCTGTATTTAGGTTGTCGCTTTTCCTGCGGAACAATTTACTAAAACGTGCGGGGCACCGAAATATTGGAAGGGTCAGTTTGAATTTCCTGTATTTTGTGCCCCTCCGAAAAATCAATCCGAATCACTTGGGTATTGCTGAAATTGTTGCAGCTGTTTTAATTGAGTGACTTTTGCGTTGAAATTGATTTATGAACCCTTCTGAAGGAAGTCAATATTTCATACTTTCTGGGGCAATCAATTTCCCGTTCAAGATTAGGAATGGTCTCTTTCCCGTTTTTCTTTCGCGTCATCAAGGGTGATATATCCTTTCATTTTCGGTTCATATCTTCATTGACTTTATTTGTAATGGAGTCTGAAGCTGATTCAAGTACACATTGCTCTTAATCAATATGTCTTTGATCGCATGTTGAATGGTGGCCCTTGTCTTTGCTAGATCGCACAGGTCAAAGACAAAGAACTTTATTAGTATATCTAGTTTCTGAATCCATCATAAGATGGATAAACACTTCAAACAAAATGAAACAATAAAAAGAATCAGCAATGGGAATAGAAATACGAATATTTTCGACACAGTAAACATTTGAAATGATTCTACATAAGTGACGTTTCACAGTGTGCTGGTATTTGAACTGTCTGAGTTCCAAGTTTTGCAAATGAGTTGGCAATTTATTA
This sequence comes from Chrysolina oricalcia, assembly GCA_944452925.2. Lineage (NCBI taxonomy): Eukaryota > Metazoa > Arthropoda > Insecta > Coleoptera > Chrysomelidae > Chrysolina > Chrysolina oricalcia. The sequence goes on from OX101810.2 coordinate 2,252,648, forward strand.
AAAAAAGTAGCACCCGCATATCTTGGTGATTTTTCGAATTTACACATGCTGTGTTTTATTATTGACAATGAATCGGCATTTCTAATTAAGTATGTATGTTCGTCTGAGTTTTTTTTATTATTTCTGTTCAATTTAAATTATATTAGTGTTTTGTATATATGTATATCATGGTAAGGTTAGAACTTTGTAATTTAAAAATACCGTTTTGCAATTTTCCCTATACTTCAGAACATACTAACCTCATAACACGTTTTTGTTGATTAAAAAATAACGAAATATTTATACAGAAATATACAGAAAAACAGTAATTGACTTCTTGAAAATGGAAATATCGAGTCCTTATCTATTTTATGCTTTCTTGCTACCTACTAGGGAGAAATTATTGTGATCGTCAAAAAATTCAAATTCGATATTTTGATAGAAATTGGTTCTATTCCACTCAAAGAGACTGCAAATCAGGAAAAAAAACTCAATATGTGTGTCCATCGGCCTCACGCCTGAACCGTTGAGCCCATTATACTCGAAATCCATATCAAAGAGTTAGGACACTTTCTTGAGGTAGGCACATTTTTTATTTTCGAAATTCTGAATATTGAAAGTGGTTTACATGAATAATTAAGTAATTTGAGTATAGTGGTCTTTGTTTTTAAGTTATTACGAATGCATTTGTTATGGAAGATATAATATGTACACCATTTTTGTTGAAAAAGAGAAATGTCCTTGATTGGAAATATAAAATTCAGAAAAAATCTGTAAAAAACTACATTTTTACATTCGGTCAGATGTTCTCATTTATATTTGTAAGTGTTGTTGAATCGCAAAAAATTCAAATGGCATTTTTTGTAAGTAGATTATCGAATGTTGAGAGAAATAAATTTAAAAAGTAAAAAATTCAAAATTGTCAAATATTACAGGATATGTTTCACTTTATTTCAAATATGGAGGACTAGGGGAAAAAGGATTATAATAATTCTCAACACATTTTATTTTGTAAACATACTAATTTCCATCAAACGAAAATTGTGGCATTTTGTTTCAAAATCTATTGACGGAAAAATAGAATCAATTTTGTAAGTGTTTTTCTCTTTGGGTCACCTCTAATTTTCTCAGTTTGAGACATTGCAGTAATAAAAAATCTAATTCGGGTATAAATTCTTGTTATTGCTTTTATCATTTTCATTTTGTAACTCGCCTCAAAGGGAGATATATTAAAAATGTGGTTTTTTATGGATCTGAACAATTTTTCAACCTAGAATAATGTTGCTGCAGTTTGGTGTATGAAGGTTTTAAAAAAAATTGTTTCATTTGGCATAAAAATTATCATGGACTAAATGCGTATCGCAGTAACGGTTCATCATGTGTCATTAATGTCAGTTGAAGAGTTGAAACGTCAAACTAACGTTTCTCTATTCACAGAAATTGTTGTAACTATGGAAACGTATAAATAAGGAAGAAGCGAAACACCGATTTGAAAATACCACGGGCTGGAGACAGTGTTTTCGAAAAATCCTTTTGTCATTGGTTTGAATTCAAAAAATGATGGCATTTGGTTGGTTTATATGAGGGAAATTGTCAAGTAAATACTTCCGAATTATATTTGACGCAAAATACTGTATATTTCAAAAATGCATAAATGTATGAACAGTGTGTAAAAAATTACTTAACGCACAGTTGATGATTTTACGTACAGGTGAGTTTTTTATGCACTTGTGCGAAAAATTATTACATTACGCACTCTCAGCAGTGCATAAAAGCTTAGTTTACGCACTGTCGTAGAAAAATGGCTATTATTGACTATTTTTAATTTTTACAAATAAATTCCATAAGTTCAATTATTTAAAATATTCTATGTATATCTTAACAATACATATTTAAATTTGTTTTCTTCTAGTACACTGTTATACTATATTATTAGAAACTTGTCATTAGGTTAATCATATTTGTTTCTTCATAAATAGATAAATAAACAAGATTTTCCTTTTCTTGGGACCCATAACATGAAAAATGCACAAAGGTTATATTACCCCGTATAATCATAAAATATGGAAAGGTGTTCTGACAGTCTTTGGGGAAATTAGGCAATATAAAAAGTTCTCGTTTGAATTTGTCCAGAGGACAAAAATTTCATTACTTTCTTGCTTTCCCTGTTGAGATTTGCCGAAGAGAACACTAGAAATTAGGTATACCATTAAGGTAGCTGCAAACACGGCGAATTTATTAGGTTTACATAACCTATTCGGAAGTAATTTTCGCGCGGAGCGAAGAGCGAGACGGGCTGCCGGAGTTTACATTCCGGAATGAGACGGTCGCACCGGAAACGCAAATATTACCTTATGTACTGTGCTAATTAAGAAGATACTAATTAATCTAATATTCTATTACCTTCCACACAATCCAAACACGAACTCAATGTCAACTCTTAATGGCTGTTTGTCGAGAATTGTTCCGGATGTTTTGCACGTTGGCGCGCTTGCTTTGTTTTTCAGAGCTTCGGAAGCGAATTGGTTCGTGAGTCGATTCGAATATTACATCGGTTCGAACGAATCCAAGTCATCGAACTATAGAAACTGACGATGAATATTTTCATCATTCGATATAAATTTTTTCATAATAATCATTCGCCAACAAAGCTAGTCGAACTGACGGAATAGATAGATAGATCTTTATTTAACTACGTTATATTATAAACCATTTGTAGCAAGTCAGGTAGCAAGTAAATACAGAAAGTTTGGTACAAGCTCACAATTAAAATAAAGTAAAAATAAAATCTTGTGTGTACACTGTAGCTTTTCTAAATGCCACTAAGAATTTATCCAATTTTTCAAATACTATATCAGTACTTTTTATAATTATTATGGAAGGTTCAAATATTTCAACATCATGCAATGTGAACACCCTTGTATAAAAGTATCGAATCAATCGTTGCAATAATTTCATGTAGATAGAGAAAGATCAATGTTGACACCACACCACAGCAAGCCACCGCACCTTTATGGACTACCAAAAATCCACAAGGCAGAAGTTCCTTTGAGACCGATAACCAGCTCCAGAGACTCAGCTACCTACAATCTAGCCAAGTTCCTACTGCCGATTATCCAACCACTGCAAGGCAATACCTCGACGTTCGTGAAGAACTCCAGGCACTTTGTAGAGATCCTGGAAGAGGTCAGAGTAGCACCAGGAGACCAATTCGTCAGTTTTGAGTGGAAAGTCTCTACACCAACGTCCCGGTAGAAGAGGCCTTGCAAATTATTCGGAAAAATCTGCAAGAAGACACAGAGCTGAAGAATAGGACGAACCTACCAGTACGTGGCATTATGAACCTGCTAGAATGTTGCCTGCGAAATTGTTATTTTCAAGAAAAAGACCGCTTTTTCTCCCAGGAAGACGGACTACCGATGGGATACCCATTATCACCCTTGGTAGCAAACATCTGGAATGGTTTGAAACTTTTGCTACAGAGACAGCCCATAAGAAACCTCAGATGTGGTTGAGATATGTTGACGACACGTTTGTCATATGGAACCACGGAGACGAGGACCTTGACGTCTTTTTGGAACATCTGAATAACATCAGAAAGTCCATAAACTTCAAGATGGAAAAGGAGACGCAAGACGGTTTACCTTTTCTAGACGTGAAAGTTCAAAGGAACAATGATAAGTGCCAAACATCAGTATACAGAAAGCCGACTCATACCGGACAATACCTGAACTTCGAATCGAACCATCATGGTGCTACAAAGAGAGGGGTTGTTCGATCGCTGGTGGACCGTGCCTACAACCTATGTAACACAGATAAAAGTCTTACCATCGAATTGGACAATATCAAGAATGATCTGCGACGAAATGGGTACCCCAAAAAACATATAGAAGAGGTTCTAGCTCGCAGGGGGGATAAGAACAAGAAACCAGATGAGCCGACACAAACTACCCTGTGCGTTCCATATGTTAGAGGTCTATCGGAAAGAATAAAGCGAATTGGGTCGAAATACAAAATACGGACATGTTTCAAGGCAGGTAACACTATTCGCAGCCATCTCACAAAGACCAGACCACGTAACGCTGACATTGACTCCAAAAACTGCATCTACCGCATCCCTTGTGAATGCGGCGAAGCTTATCTTGGAGAAACTAAGAGACCACTTAGCGTTAGACTCGCTGAACACAAGAGAAACACTCAACGAGGAGAAACATCAAAGTCAGGAATAGCGGATCATGTCTGGACGACCCAACACAACATAAAAGGGACTGAAGCCGAAGTCATCCATAAAGAAGAGGGCTGGTATAGAAGGAAGTTTAAAGAGAGTGCATATATTATGAACAACAAAGTCTTTAGTCAGGCCAGCATAGAAATCCGTAATGTGTGGAAACCCTTAATTAGTGGCATGGATCAATTGAAATTGCGATAAGAATTAACAATGCTGTACCGGAGGGACCTGGCACAGTAATTAACAAGCTTACCTGAATACCGCCAAATTACCCCTAGGCTAATGACACAAAATTATCCACAGCATATATAAGAAGTATCCTTGAGATTGTCGCATTATACACTTGATAACGACTGTAGATTTCAACAGTTGAAACGTCGTGATTAAAAATTGCAGAGAATTGAATTTTTCTTTGTTCTTTTTTAGACAATGAAAGTCCAGAATAACCTTACTCAATTTCATCTAGGTACAGCCACCACCACCACCTAGTTGGTATTAGATTAACCTTTCGCCTAATTTTTTCAAACATCAAAATCATACATGATTCTTGCATTCATTAAGGATCACCCTTTTCGAGTTTGGCTCTCCTTCTAAGAGAGGTCACCCGTCGTATATCATAGCAATTGAGATTTGATAGTATGGAAAGGAGATCGAGACCGGTGCGAGGAGACAGTCGAGAAGGGCCGATTAAAGGTGTACAAGTTTTTCAATAAAAGTAGTTTTTTGGTTCAGTACCGGCTTTTTCAACAATTTGCAGTGCTGCATTCGCATTCTTCATTGGATTAATTAAATGCATTGTTGAATGCAGACTTCTGCTACGACGATTGAAGTTGTTTTTGTGCTACCTGCCTTTTGCCTTTTTTTACGACTGTACCGGTAAAGCCAGTGCCAAAACACCTGTCTCAAGAAATTTTCTTGTCCACTCAACTCCTGGTTTTCTGGTCTGGATGCAAGAACCCCACCAAGATAACTTAAGTGGTGATCATTTCCCCACCGTGGAAACATTGGAGGGTTCCTCACTACGTCAGCGTTGGTTGAAAAGCTGATACAACCTTCGACCCCTTTCCTGTTGCTGTCTGCAGTCGGAAGCAGCCCCTTCTCATACCTCTCCGGATGGTCTACGCGGGATAAAACAGGCCAGAATTGCTTTTATTTTATCATGTTTTGAACTGAAACGTATACGTATACTTAAGTTACCTACCTTACTTATATCATAAGTATCAATCTACCTACTGTACTTTGATTTATAAAATTTATCATTCAATATCATCGAGACATTTTTTGCGATTAATTAATATCAGTGTAAAGCGATACATAGTACTATGCTGAGCTATTAGCAATTCATCCATACCTTTCATTCATGCATACATAAGGATGCTTATATCACTAAGTATTGACAGATAGTGTTATTATTATTCTCATATACCTACCTAATGTCTTACAATGGTGCAGAAATTATATCAGAATTTTCTTCAAGTTGCAATTGTCATGTCATCGTAAATATTTCTTTCAATTCATTAAATCAAGTCCCAATTTAAACTGAATATTTTATTTACTCCACCAACCTCTCACTACTGAATATCAGATTATTTGAAACCTAATGCCGTACCAACAATGTGTCTGCGTAAGCATGGCGAGTGATACAACTTTTTGCAAACAAATTTCAATTATCATCCACACCGCCTTGATTCCTAGTGCTAAACTTAATAGTCTCCTCAGAAAATTAATGCTTTTCTTTGATGATAAGAAAAATGCTTCTGGTCTCACTTTTTCATAAACCCTCATTATGGAAATTGCACTAAGCTAACAGAACCAGAAAAAATCCTAGAAATAGTATGGTAACCTCTTCAAATTATTTTAATTGAAATTAAATGCAGTTACAAATTTTGACATGAATCGTTCTATAAAAAGAAAACCTTGAGCTTCTTATAATATGGACGCATATGATTTTATAAATACAAATTTCAGTTTGAATTATTCAAAATATTAGCTGAAATCAATTTTCATTGATTCTGTACTTTCCATTTATTTTCCAATCTAATGCACCGACTACTTGGGGTGGTTTCGCAGTTTTTTGTTGAGTTCATCTACATCTGAAAAGTGATTTCGATACTAAAAATCAATGAGTCGCTTCAGAGCGATAAATAATAATAATAACAGTAATCTACTTTCTGATGGCCTTTGCTGAATATTTGCTGAGATATGACTCAATGAGTTTCAATGATACTCCTCGTACTCCATATTGTGAGAGCTTGTTCACCAGGATATTGTGAGAAAGCCTTGCTAAGATCGCATGAGGTTACTCCTACTAGTTTACCCTGTTCAATCGAATAGACTATATTCGATAATAAATAAATAGGTGGCACGTTCAATTTCATTTCATTGGCATCCATGCTCTTTAGTGTCAGTCAGTTCAGTTGTCATGTTGAAAATGATGTCCTGCTTCCTGTTCAAAAAATAACTCATAGGATGGAAGATCATGTTGGGAAAGAAAAAGTGTTGGGCTTCAAATGGAGGTTGTTGGAAATGTTGTGTGTATGTGTTCATCATACGTAAGAGAGATTGTTTGAAATTCCATAAAATTCCCAAGAACAAAGAGTCAGGAAAAAAATTGCTAAGAAAACTTGGAATATCAGTTAAAGAACAAACAAAACTCGGAAATGATCGTGTTTGCGGTATAATCTTTTTTTGTCCTTTCAGTGTGCTTTTGCTAGGTAGGCATTGATAAGAACTACGTAAAAAGTGCGAGAATTAATTCCCAAATTATTGGGAAGAAAATAGTAGTAGTTTAGTTATTCTCAAATTATTTCGATTAAGTTAACCAAATTTCTGTATAAGTTACCGAAGAACAATAAAAATTGAAAATGAAACCATACACTATTTTTGAAGGGATTGTTCAAAGTGGTTGGAACTGATCTTTCAGCATATCTCCAGTTGAAATATTTACTTCTTCATGGTGTTTGATCAAGTCTCTTCTACTGTTGATGTTTCTTTCTATGTGTTTATTTTTTCTTAATGGATCTGGTTTGGTAAAATTCACTTTTTTAAGAGAATGCTGAGTGATACATTTGATCCTGTGCCCTGTACAGGTTAGAGAATGACTATCCCAAACTTTTCCAAACAAATAGATAGGACGTCGAGGTCCGATAGAATGGCCAGCACGCTCGCCGGACTTGGCACCCAATGATTTTTTCCTTTGGGGTCATTTGAAATCCGTTATTTATAAAACTCAACCTACTGACCTGAACGATTTGGAAATAAGAATTATAACTGAATGTCAGGCAATTACCAGAGAAATATTTTCAAAGGTGCAGGAGGAATTTGCAAATATACTCTACTGTCTGGGAGTTAAAGGAAGTAATTTCGAACATTTTTTGTGAATAATCTACGAGGGTGGTCCCAGAAGTACCTGTCCCAACAAAGAAAACACAAAAATTTTTGGAAAAAATATATTTATTTTTCAACGTAATCTCTTTTTAGCTCCACACACTTTTCCCAGCGATGTTCAATAAGTTCGATACCCTTTTTATAATAAGTCGTCAAGCTCCTCGAAATAGCCATTAGCCATTAACTGCCGACGTAACCTCTTCATTGTTGAAAAATCTTTGATCACCGAGCCATTTTTTCAAGCCTGGGAACAGAAAATAGCCCGAGGGGACTAATTCTGGCAAATAGGGTGCATGAGGTAGCTATTCAAATTTTAATTCATTAATTTTGGCTATTGCAATAACGGGTGTGTGAGCTGGTGCATTGTCTTGATGAAACAACACTTTCTTCTTAGCCAAATGCGGCCGTTTTTACTTGATTTCTTTCCTCAAACGTTGCAATAAGTTCGCATAATACTCGCCGTTGATAGTTTTTCCGTTTGCAAGATAGTCAATGAAAATTATCCCACGCGCATCCCAAAAAAACGACGCCATGAACTTGCCTCCAGATGGAATGGTCTTTGCCTTCTTTGGAGCCGGTTCTCCCTTTTCAGTCCATTGTTTCTGTAATGTATTGAAATAACTCTATTCAAATTCCTGTAGTTTTATAATTTTTAATAATTATTCATTTATGACAAACTTGTTTCACAAAAGAACATATATTGCTACCCTAGAAACAACCCCACACTATCACGATAAAATATTCAACTATATACAGTATGAAACATACTTGAAATAACATTACCATACTTCACAGTTTCGATTGTTATTTTGTTTCGGGTGTGAAGTGGGACCCATGTTTCATCCATGGTTATGAAACGGCGCCAAGATTCGGCTTCATTTCTGGGAAACCTTGCCAAACACTCGATGGAAACATCTTCACGACGCTGTTTTTGTTCCATTGTGAGCAAACGCGGCACCCATCTTGCGCACAGCTTTCTCATGTACAAATTTTCAGTTAATATGCGATGTACCGCACTTTTTGAAATGCCTACTATGTCTGCTAGCTCGCGCACTTTCAGTTGACGATCATCCAGTACCGCTTTGTGGATTTTCTTCAACATTTCTGGAGTCGTCACCTCTTTTGGTCGACCACTGCGATGCTCGTCTTCGCAGGTCGTACGGCCTCGTTTAATCTCTGCTACCCAATAATTTACTGTTGATAACGAAGGAGCAGTCTAACCCAGAGTAGAATGTATTTCAGCTTTTATATTGGTTGGGCTAAAGCCTTTCAAATAAAAGTATTGTATCACATACAACGTTTACTACTGAGGGCTGCCAAACAAATACTAAACAACGTGGCGTCTTCAAACTTGAAACATATGCTGTATAGATTGTGTACTTTCTAATACAATGGTATTTTTCAAGCAACTACCGTCATCTCTAGGTCAGCCCAGGTACATCTGGGACCATCCTCGTATTATATCGTATTTACTCACAATTCAACAACGTACCATTTGACTCGACTATCTCGAGAATGCCTTTTTCAAATACAGAAAATTTTGCACTGCTAGTATCAGTCTTATTCCATATTAAAATTATAGATGGGGTTGCTCTGGGGAGTAGGGGGTTGGAGTATAAAATATCTTCTTCTTTCCAAACAAAAATCGACGTGTCTCGTCGATTATTTTAAAAATAATATTTCTGGGAGTTTTTGAGGGTGGATAGTCTAAAGTGGACCGCCCGGTATAAGTTTTTACTTGTCATAATGAAATAATCGCTAGGGAATAATGATTTTTTTCTCCGCTTATAAGTTGTTTCATAAAGATAATATTTTTGTTGCTTGCTGCTGCTCTCTAGTTAGTCTCTAATTCTAAATCCTAAATTTCGAACATTAAAGTGCTTATTCCATCTACCCTCGAATTCACTAGCAGTTGTCGTACACAGAAAGGGGGAGACAAATTCCCATTTTATCGAGGGAATTTGGCGGCGCGTGGCCAGCTTTGTGCAGCCCCATTGTCCAGATTCGCAAAAAGGATTACCACTGATTGTGTTGTGTAAAACCAGATTAAATTCGATAATGTTCTCATCGAGCTTCCCATGCTCAGTTATTTTGATTTCTGTCTCCCTCTTACGCGTCACGGCATGATTCGAGAACAAACACTTCAAGTTGTTATGCCACCCACCACGCAGAAAGAAACATAAGTTCATGCGTATGGTTCATGCCAATGTCTATAGCAGTCTTTAATACGATATAATACGATATAAGTATCGTAAAGATTCTTCTACCTCTCACAACTTTTTTCGGTAATTTTCTTTTTTCGACAAATAGAATATTCTAATCTGACCATTCTGAATCGATTGGCGTTCTTTTTTCATCTGTTTGGTGTACAAGAACTACGAGGGCTGACAATAAAGTAAGGTCTCCAATTTTTTTTTTCATAGAAAATGACATTTATTTACAAAAAGCGATACACCGTTGGAAAGGCCAAGGTCTTGGCTACTTTTCTACATAATCGCCATTTTTTTCCAACACCTTGCGCATCCGCACGATGAACTTGTCTATGCCGGCAGAATACCACTCTCCGTCCGCCTCGCGCAGCCAGGTGTTGACCTCTTTCTGAACCTCCGCGTCACTATCAAACTTCTTCCCTCCGAGATGTTTTTTCAGGGCGGGGAACATGTGGTAGTCACTGGGGGCCACGTCGGGACTATAGGGAGGGTGATCGATGATTTCCCAGCCAAATGTCTTGAGCAGGTCAAGGGTAACGTTGGCTGTGTGCGGGCGCGCGTTGTCGTGGTGAAATTTCACTCCTTTGCTCAGCAATCCCGGGCGTTTGTTTTTTATGGCACGACGAAGCTTTTCCAGGGTCTCACAGTACCTTGCTGCATTGATAGTGGTTCCCCTTGGCATGAAATCCACCAACAATACCCCGTGGCGATCCCAAAACACCGTAGCCATCACCTTGCCGGCTGACAGTGTCGCCTTAAACTTTTTGGGTTTCGGAGAATCGCTATGGCGCCATTGTTTGGACGACTCCTTTGTTTCGGGTATGTAGTGATGAGCCCACGTTTCATCCCCCGTAACAAACCCTTCCAAAAAATCATCGCCTTCCTCTTCAAAACGGGCCACAACTTTGGTCGCACATTCCACGCGCCGCTTCATGTGGTCTTCGGTCAGCTGTTTCGGCACCCATCGGGCAGAAACTTTGTGGTACTGCAACTTGTTCACAAGGATATGACGGATTGTTTCGCTGCTACACACTCCTCCAAGCTTCTCTTCCAAGTCCCTAATTGTCGCACGGCGGTTTTTGAGCATTTCTGCCTCCACTGCTTGAACAATCGCATCCGAGACCGACGGTCGGCCACTTCTCTCCTCGTCGTGAACATTAGTGCGCCCGGAATTGAACTCGCGGCTCCACTTACGCACGTTTTTTATGTCCATACACTTTTCCCCGTAAACTTCAACTAGTTGACGATGGATTTCAATAGGTGTCACCTTTTTCGCACTCAAAAAACGTATTACAGAACGCAATTCGCACTTGGACGCTGACGCGAGTGGTACCTCCATCGTTGACGGCTGCTCAGCCAAGACTGAGCGGTCGGGGAAGCCTTACCCAGCAGCAAAGTGGTAGTGGGGGAACCAAGGAACACGGCGGTGTTGCCAGATTTCGCCTAGCGCGTGATCCGGCGAAGTTGCAGCGTTGGAGACCTTACTTTATTGTCAGCCCTCGTATAAATAGTGTCACATTGAAAAATAAAGTTAAAAAAACAAGGCCACTGCAATTTCGAACCTTTTATTCCTTTTTCCGGCTGAATCTTATATCTGAGAATATCCAAAAATATTTTCGGAATCAGCATAAAATTTCATGTATACAGGGTGTTATGTTATAAGTGTCCGTTATTTCATAGGACGATTCCTCAGTTATTTATGCGGTATAAAGTTCATATAATCATGCGTCCGCAAGGCCTTCAGTTTTGAGATATAGGGTGTTGAAAATTTATTTTTATTTTGGTTTTTCTCAAATAATTTTCAAAGTAAAGTCGATATTTGGACGAACATTGGTATTTGGGGACTTTTTAATATGAGAAATTCGTTTGGTCTTAGTTTGATACTTAACTGTAGGGGGCACCACCTACAGGTCTTGGTCTCTTTTGGTGAGTCACACAGCCGTTTTCGAGATATTTTTATTCAAATTAACCGATGTATGCGTTTGTCGGAAAGTGAAAAAAATTTGATTTTAATTTTTATTCAACCTATAAACATTTCAAACGCTAATTCTTGATCAACAATAAAAAACGGAAAACTAGAAACAAATCTAATTCAATATCAAAATAAATGTTCAAAATGTTCACCTCCTGCCTGTATGCACGCATCAAATCTTCGATTTCTTAATTCTTCTTCATTTTGGATAGGTCTGGTAAATTAAGGATTTTAGATGTCCCCTCAAGAAAAAATCCAATCTGTTAAGGTCTGGTGACCTAGGGGACCATGGTTGAGGCCCTCTCCGACCTATCCAACGGTTGCCGAAAGTTGGATCTAACAATTCTTGCGCTAATACCGTATTTCATTTCGTAATCTAAACTACACAGTTTCCAGTAAAATAGGCAAATCTTCTTCAATAAAATTAAGATATCTCTCTCCGTTTAATCTTCCCGGAATAAAGAATGGGCCTATAAAATAATCTCCAAGGATTCCTGCCTACACGTTGAGAGAGAAATGTTCTTAGAAATGTGATTCCTGTATCGCATAGGGGTTATCCAATGACCACAAATTTGCTTCGTCGGTAAACAGGATTTGATTCTCAATTAAAGTATTTTGATTAAGGCGTTAGAGAAACTAACGACAGAAGTTGATACGTAGCGGAAAGTCACGAGGGGGGAGTGCCTGCACTCTTTGAATATGGTAGGGCTATAACAAATTATCAAATAAAATTTTCCTACCAGAACGTGAGAAATGTTTAACGTAAGCGTTATTTTTCTGGAGCTTTGTTTCCGGGTGTTCTCCTACCAGATTAAGAACTGCTTCCTCGGTTGCTGGGGTTCTTACCGTCCGATGTGCACCCGACAGATGACTAGCTTTCTCAAAACTTCCTGTTTTCCTTAACTGAGTGTGAATTCTTGAAAAGGTTTTTGAAGTAGGGGCTGTGCGGTTCGATAACGCTCCTGATACAAACGTCTAGCCTCATATGCATTTCCGTTAGCATATCCGTATTTGAAATGTATGTCAGCATTTATTGGTAAAGTTTACCATATTCAAACAAAAAATCACACTAATAACAAATAAAACTATTTGGCTATGCGTCAAGATATTATTTATGACGTGACAGCACAAAAAAACCATTGGAATAAACTTACTTGCCTACTTGATACTTTCATTTTCAAAGAGTTCGCGAATCAATGGGAAGACGATTGGATGCATCGATTAATTTAAATTAAAATAACTCGATAACGGCTGCTTGTATAGCGATTTTTGACAAGCATAACTTTTTCTCCTAGAAAATGTGATACATATATGCACGACAAAGTTGTGACTCCCCAAAAGAAACCAAGACCAAACTAAGATCAAATTTGAATTTCTCTTATTGAAAAGTCCCCAAATACCAATTTTTATTCAAAAATCTACATTATTTGGGAAAAACCAAAATAAATATGAATTTTCAACACCCCATATTGTAACAAAACGTAATCTTGAAATATATCAAAAGTTCTCGAAGAGGACAACCATTGAATCTACATCCGGAAGCCATTAAATTCAGCATTTAGTTTACGATACCGAGAAGGGCACCAAAACCTTCGCCCATATGGTTGCTATAAAAATCGTTCCAACACAGTTTCGAGAGTTTTACGAGGGGTATTTATAAATTCGAACCAAATATTTTGTGTCCAATAATCAGTTTTCATTATGAATTCAACGTCATATTTCCGTTAATAGAATTGATTCAAACCATAACCGAGTGTTACAGAAAGATCCATGACATAGAATAAGTAGAAATAAGATCAATTGTTTAGATATAAAGAGTTTTTTTTCATAATGCGACAAATTTGCATTATGTTTTTTTTCTCGTAACGTCGGAATATCTGAGTTATAAAATATTTAATGCATAAGCCGATTGTAGAAGAAACTGAAAAAGAAATTCAATTCACTATTTAATTTTCGAATAACCCTTATATTTACTGCCTCAACGATTTCGAAACCCAAGCTAACTTGAAGGACATATATTTTATGCTTCTAAACGGCAGTCCTGTTTTAAATCTTGAGAGTGTTAGATGTTTGTTAGTAACGTGACCTTTTCTGGTGAATGATCTGTTTCAAAATATCAGTTCAATACTTTAGTAAGAATTATATCTTTTTGAGTAGTTTAAAAACGTAAATGTCATAAAATTTTATTCAATTCACTGGTTTTTAATTCGGTTTGATTTAATAACTTATAAATTTAAAACTTCTTAGTTATTCCGGCGTTCTATTTTTTTTTCTTTCGGCATAATAAATGTTTTTGGCCGATTTCTTTGTTTTATTCAGTTAAATTTAATCTTCCACCTGGGCCTTCGGCCCAGATAATATTGATTAACAATTTGAGAAGTATTTGAATAGATTGAAATCCAGAAAAGTGTTGAAAATAATAATAAATAAAGTAACTTAAATAATTCAAACTAGTGTGTTTGCAAAGCTGGTAGCAGCTTCCTGATGGTTGCCGGAAATGAGATTTGATAGGTAAGTAAATGTATGATTTTCCTGATGTGTTCCTATATAAACGCTCCTATAAAATATTGAAAAAGGCACCGCTCGGCCTAACAATTGATAGTATCAGCTGTGATGAAACTCTATTTCAACGGAATAGCGTTTTATTATAATATCTCAAAACTGAAGACCTTGCGGACCCATGTTTATATAAACTTTTTACCTCATAAATAACTGAGGAATCGACCTGTAAAATATCGGGCACTTATTACATAACACCCTGTATAGTACTAATTTCAAATAGATCTGCCGATTTTGTATTTTTCGTGATTTTCAGGTGGTCTACCCCTCACAACTTTTTTAGACTATTTTTTTTGTTCGATAATCTTGAAATGATTAGGATATTCTATTACGACTAATCTGAATCGATTGGCGTTCGCGGAATTGCTCTATCTCTAAACGTTCTCTAATTGAAAAATTCATATCGAGTTGAAAGAGGGGTTTTAGTCCCTTTTCTGGCTGAATATTATGTCTGAGCATATACGAATCATATGTTTTTGGAATCAGCGTGAAGTTTCACGTATATTGTGCAAATTTCAAATGTATCTACCAATTTTGTACTTTTCGTGAATTTTAAGGGTCTACCCCTTACAACGTTTTTCGAGTTTTTGCTTCGATTAACTTGAAATTTTCAGAATATTCTAATTCGAGCATTTTGAATCGATGTACGTTTACAGAATTGTTTTTCTCCAACGGTTCTCGAATTGAAAAATTCAAATCGAGTTGAAAGGGGGGTTTCAGTCCCTTTTTAGGCCTAATCTTATGTCTTAGCAAATTTGAATTATATATTTTTGGAATCAGCTTGAAATTTTATGTCTATAGTGCGAATTTTAAATGGATCTACCAATTTTGGATTTTTTGTGAATTTTAGGCCATTACAACTTTTTTCGAGTGATTTGTTTTTGCTTCGATTAACTTCTTATTTTCAGAATGTACTAAATCGACCATTCTGAATCGATTTACGTTTACAAAATTGCTCTATCTGTAACGGTTCTCGAATCGAAAAATTCAAAACGAACTGAAATGGGGGTTTTAACCCCTTTTCCGGCAGAATCTTATGTGTGAGAATATACGAATTATATATTTTAGGAATCATCGTAACGTTTTACGTATATATTGCGAATTTCAAATGGATCAACCAATTTTGTATTCTTCATGAATTTCACATTTCACATTTACAGAATTGCTCTATCTCTAACGTTCCACGAATTGAAAAATTCAAATCGATTTGAAAAGGGTTTTTCCATGTAATTTTTTTTTCAGATTTTCGGACTCTGTTTCGTAAAACTCAGTCTTTTTTGTATATGACTAAGATATCGTAAATCGTTAATACATACAAGTAAATGAGTCGGTCCTAACACCGAACCTTGAGGCACTACAGGATCACTATTCATGAGAAGGACATCGATCTCCAAGGGTACTGAGCCCAGCTTCGTGAATCTGCTTATCTCTTAGATTGAGTTGGGCCCATTGACACTTTTGGTTACTAGGTCGAGTACAACAACATATCATCATCATCATCATTATTTTGAACTCTTATAATCTCTATAATAGCAATATAGCATTAATTAAATTCTTTAAGCTACCTATTCTATTGATAATTGAAAATGGACCAGTACATTCGAGATTTTGACATAGAAACAATAGAGACATACACTTTGCAAAATTACAATGAATGCAAAAATATTTTTGATGTCAACAAACACACCAGCAATTTCAAAATAATGCATAATAACATCCGAAGTCTTAACAAAAACATTGATGAATTTAAAGTTTTTCTGAATAACCTGGATTCAGGGATCGACTGTATTGCTCTGACAGAAACTTGGATTATACATAACCCTGAGTTATATTCTATTCCAGTTTACGATATGATATATAGTGAGGGATGTTTGAATCAAAATGACGGTGTAGTAATATATATCCGATCCATCTACGATTATGATTACAAAATAGTTAAAATCAATGAAATCAAAGCAATTGAATTAAAAGTGAAGGCTGGTAACATAATCATAGACATACTTGCAATTTATAGGCCACCGTCCACAGACCCTAACGAATTCAATAGACATATGCAAGAGTACTTTCAACTCAATCATTCGAATACGGCTACATATTCGATACTTATTGGAGATTTGAATATAGATATAAAAAAGAACGATATATTTTGCAATGAATATCTAGACATCCTCAGTGAGTTCGGATACTCTTCGGTAATTAACAACTCAACAAGAATTCAAGGTGGAAATGGTTCATGTATCGACCATATTTTTCTCAAATCCTCAAAACAAAACTTCACTGATAAAATATTACCCCTAATCATACAAACTAACATTACTGATCACTTCACTATTGCACTTCAAATTATTTTAGAGGATGAAAAAAAAGAACTAGAAAATACTGAAGGATTCATTACACAGATTGATTATGCAAAATATCAAAGAATATTGAGCAATACTTCCTGGGATGCAATTCTAAATAAACAAAATACCGAATCTGCCATGAATTATTTCCTAAAAATTCTTAACGACGCCCTAAAAACCTGTACACTTAAAAAAAAAGTTAAGAGAAAAAACACAAAAATTGCACCTTGGATAACAGCTGGATTAGTAAAATCAGTAGATACAAAAAATAAATTATACAAAAGATCTCGTAATGATCCTACAAACTTAGAATTAAAAAATCAACTCAAAATATTCCAAAATAGATTAACTAACTTGATCCGTAAAACCAAACACGACTATTACCAAAAACAAATTGATACAAACTCCTCTAATACAAATAATTTATGGAAAGTAATAAAAGATGTAAGCAACCCAAAAAATATCAAGCGAGCAATCACATCAATAAAAGACGAAACAGGAAATCTGATAACGAATAAACAGGATATCGCAAATGAATTCAATTCCACATATACCAGAATAGGAAAACAAATGGCTAGTAAAATAATTAGAAATCCTAATTATATACCCCATAAAACAACAGTCCTAAACTCGTTTGTACTTTTCCCTACTGACGAATCCGAAATTAAAGAAGCAATCGGAGACCTGAAACTTAAAAAATCTACTGGAATCGACGGTATCAACGCTGAATTGCTAAAATCCATCTCCGCATACATCCAAAAGCCCTTAGCACATCTATTCAACTCATGCCTAGAATCAGGAATTTGGCCCAAAGTTTTCAAAGAAACTATTGTGGTACCTGTATTCAAAAAAGGAGATACTAAGAAAATTACCAATTATAGACCTATATCACTCATAACTCATTTAACAAAGGTTTTTGAGAAGATTCTGAAGAAAAGATTAACAGCATATTTAACAAAATATAACTTGATTTCGGATAGACAGTTCGGTTTTAGAGAAAAAATCTCAACTCAAGATGCAATACTAGCTCTCACAAATGAAGTTGCTTCAGCTCTAAATGAGAACAAGCCAAATTTATGCGTTTTCATTGACCTATCGAAAGCCTTCGATACGGTTGACCATGAATTGCTCTTACAATCCATGGAAGAGATCGGAATTAGAGGCAGTCCTCAAAAATTATTCAAAAGTTATCTCAGTAGACGATTACAGTGTGTTAAAGTAGGCAATGTATTAAGCAACTCCCTACCGCTTGAAACTGGAGTACCCCAAGGTACTGTTTTGGGGCCCCTATTATTTAACATTCACGTTAACGGCCTGTTTTCCCTAGAGAGTAAGGGAAAAATCTTAGGATTTGCAGACGATACAGCCATATTTTACAAAGCAGACTCCTGACAAGAACTGAAGAATATTGTGGAATCTGATTTTGATGTAATAAAGAACTGGCTAGGATATAGGCTGTTAACTGTCAACCTCGAAAAAACTTATTACTTACCATTCAGCTGCAATAAAACTAACAAAGCACCGTTCAATAGCCTGAAAATAGGGCAGCATTACATTCTCCCGGAAAAAAAAGTTAAATACTTAGGCGTGGTAATAGACTCACACCTCAGATGGGATGCCCATATAAGCTATATCTGTAATAAGTTACGATGTATTCTGTACAAATTAAAATTCATAAAAAAAATCGTGTCACTCCGCCACATGAAAGTACTGTACCACTCCCTCGTAGAAAGTCACATCCGTTATGGGATAGCTTGCTGGGGAGGAGCCCTTAATACTCATATTCGTTCTCTTGAGATAATACAAAAAAGAATACTGAAAGTGATTTTATCCAAATCACCCCTTTTTTCATCTGACAGCTTATTTTTGGAAGCCAATGTTCTGGATATCCGTCAAATGTTTTATTGTAATATCATAATCACTTATCATCGGAATAAACATTTTCTACTGCCCACCCATATTTATAACACACGACAAAAAAATCAACACATTGTTCCTCAAGTCCGAAAACTAATATGCCAACGATCTTACAGTTATCAAGCACCCAAACTATATAATACTATTCCAGAGGAACTACATGATATAAATGCACTCAGTTTGTTCAAAAAAGCCCTTAAATCCTTCGTGACTAGTCAGACAAGGCAGACGATCGCTGATATTATTGATGGGAGAAACTTTTAATGATTCAGAGGGTTATACCCTTTCACAAATCTTGCATTCTTACATTTATTTATATTCATTTGTTTCAGAGGAACAGAATGGATGTAGATGTAGTTTTGTATTAAAATAAATATCGTATCTTCATCCTTATCTTCATCCTTTTACTTATTTATTTGATTTTCCACTCGTCGAAAATGTGTAATTCATTACAACAGAGTGGCTTAATCACCACTTATCTTAACCAACTAATTTATACAAACCTGATTTCTATTTGAAATATTTTATTGTTGTTATTAACAGGTATATCCTGTATTTTACATTTTAATATTTTAATACTAACAATTTTATACTTTATTGTCGATTGTAAATTACTAACCCTTGTTATATATAAGTATCTTAAATAGTTATTATTTGTACGCATATTACTTTACATTTTAATGCTGAAACAAGTGCTCTTGCACTTATCGGCTTTGTTGCTTTGTTCACGTTACCATTTTGAATTAAGATATTTTGTGATATTATGTGAATAAAGATTATTATTATTATCATCCCCTTACCCCCAACCCCTGTTTTAAAACACGAAAAAAATTATTTCTTGACTTCTTGTTGCTTTATACAAAATAAATGTTTTAATCAGTTCAAATTAAGGAAGTCGTACAGTTGTTCAATTTCTCCTTTCCCTACCTTCAAAAAAATATGGGTGGATTTCGCTGACTTCTTCATCACTACTGTTATTAGATTCCTTCTGTCTTCATTCAAAATGTTGGTTTTTCGATTTTCGCATCTTGTGCAGGCTAATAAACTGAAAATTTTTGCTTTCTCGGAAAAACTCGATAGACACGTTTTGTAGAACTCTTATCATAACTGAAATATCTGTTATTTTTCTTTCAAAATGATGGTTTTAGAAAGTGAAAAATTGATTTTCTTCAATAACTTTTTTATTTCGGCAGAACTATTTTCAAAATTGGTCAAGAACTCCAGAACTCTTCTATCTTTATCGAAAAATACCACCAGAACTCATTTTTTCGAAAAAGATGGCGCCGCGTGAAGTTAGCGCCACGAATTTGTTTTTCTTATCAAAATCCACAGACTATCAAATCTACCCAGAACTCCAAAACAAATTGTGTTTTTGCAAAAAGTTGGTATCAACTTCACATGAGTCTTAGTAGGGTTTAGTTCATGTTATTTGACAATCAATTATTTGGGCGAAAATCTTGAAAATAAATAAAAATTAGACACCAACAATTTGAATTTGAACATTTATTTTGATAAGGCATTCACAAGTAGTCGTGAAATGATTTTTTTCATGTTGATGGGTTGGGGTAAGAAGAAGGTTTCAGATTATTTCATTTATAAAAAATTACACAATTGTTCGGCATAAAATAAAACAAAAATACGTAGAGATATTGTTTCCGCCTATAATAATGAATAGTCTATTCTGAGCAAGGTATGATTTCAACGCCCCCTAGCATCAAAACCATTCATTTATGGGGTTTGTCACCCAAATAATTTTTATTCGAACTAACTTGAACTGCATCATATTAAAAATTCAGAAAAATCCACGGAATTTTTTATTTTTGTGCCCTTCTGGGGGAGAGTGGATAATCATAAAAAACTGCTATTTCCCTTATTCATGCATATTTAAACATTCGACGATAAGTTCAAAAGCAATAGAGAAATATTTTTTTGCGTCTCGTAATAGGAGTTAGGGGAAGAAGGAGGGGGGGTAGAATTTTTTATAAAACAGCACAATATTGTGCTTTAGCTACAATGAAACAAGTGAAAATATTGGTACTGGATTCCATAATAAATAGTCTAATCTGCGCAATGGGTAATTTCAACGCCCCCTAGCTGCAAAACTGTTCATTTTTTTGAGTTGGCGCAATGGTAAAAGTCGTTGAAAATTACATGGACTACAACATACCAAAAATTAGAAAAAATCCACCTGGACCCAAATTCCATAAGGAGTTCAACCGGTCGCTACCTTGCGAAAGAAAAGTATGGGGTCCTTTGTAGTGTCACCAAGGTTTGACCCGAGCGATTTGTTCTGTAGCCGGAAAAGCAAATTAAATTTCCTTTATTGAAACTCCCATCCAGAGTGAATAGGCAATTAATAACGGCATCATCACTTTCGGGATGGAATTAAAATAAACAGTGCACTATCCGTCTCAATTTTAATAATTAAAAAAATACAAGCTTATGCTGTTCTTTTCAGGAAGTTAATTTCAATTAATTTCAGCGGAGAGAGGCGAAAGGAACTCTGCGGAAAACCGGGAAAAGGCCTATGTTCGGCCCCGACGGCGGATACCTAAACGAGAATTATTTCATTTATTTTAATACACCTGAAACGCTAACGGGTATTATTTTTCAAGCCACATGGATTACTGAAAAAACAATTATTCGAGATGTTCTTGCTCTACTTTTACTCAGTGAAAAAAATCCAATTTCATGTTACTACATACGATCTCATTTTCTTTCTCTAATTTCATCTCTAATAATTACTTTCTGTTACAGGTACGTTCCTAGTTCGTTGGGTGCATTCATCTCTGCATATTTTCATATAGGGTGAGTTTATTGTTGGTGTTTCCACTGATATTGGATGGATTTAATGGTAGTTTTCCCATAGTACAATCAAAAATTGTTAGAAATGAGACTAAATCTTAGTAACTGATGAAATAATGGTTAATTGTAATCTGTGACAATATATTCTCTTGATTACACAATAAATAAAAAAAATACTGAACCAAACTGAAGTGTTGAAGCCGCTTTGAAGAATTTGAGGACAGCTTGTTTTCTATGAATTCCGTTATTTTATTTCAACCGTCATTTGTGATAGATCTACAGCCAACCCCCTGTAGAATCATTTAATTAGATGCAAGATAACGACAAAACGAAGGGAAAATAATTAAAACAATAAAAACACTATCGTAGGACAAAATACAGAAGGAGAAAAATCTAACGTAAATACATGTATTCCACATGCACAAAAGTTTTTAATTGATTAGTCACCAAATTGCAGCTGGCAAGCCAGATGGAATTAATGATTATCTTGTTAATTTATAGACTATAAAAGTCGTAAGGATAAAGCAATAAATATAATTATAATGAGTACTTCTTGACACTACCTGGTAATAAAACTTGATTTGAACGCATTAAGAACGACGTGGAACCGATTAACATCATGAAATATATGATAAAAATGCTATTAGAGTGCTATTAACAGCCGTAATTAATGCCGCTAATGTCAAGTTTATTGATCATTAATAGTTATTTAATCAACTAGGGTATTAATGAAGGCGATTAATGATCGAGATATTTTAACGCGTCAGCGAAGCGAGCGCGTTAATACTCGAGATCATTAATCGCATTTTAATATAGGAGTTGATTACAATACTTTTCCGTCGACCTAATGATAGTATGAAAGAAAAAAAAAGTTGAGAAATTTTCGTGGTTCAGGATTCGAACCCCCGATCTATACATCCGGATTGTCTTCGTTCACTCGCATTTCACCTCTGCGCTACGGAGCCCATGTATAAAATGTCGCGTTTTGATGAGTTGAGTATTTGCTACATTTTCCAAAATTACTTGCTATACATAATAATGAAAATAATTAATTTTTCATAGATTTTTCTGCTTTTATCAGGCAATAAACTTAAAGCTGCCACTTTAGCGGTTTCCGCGACATCTGGCGGTGTCAACGTGAAATTATCTTCAATATTCATTATTTAGATTGGAAAATTATGTGTCAAAATTTTACAGCGTACATAAAATCTGAATCCGTTGATGTCTGGTTGCCATGCAACGCGCAAAATCATGCATTTACAGAGAAATCGATCATTAATGACAAATTGAGCATTAATTAATGCTCGATTTCGTTTGCATTGAAGCATATTAAACAGACAAGTTTATACGAGGTCGGCGGGAAAATGAGATATGCAGTTTTTCGAGGATATGAAATGATCAATAGCGTATACTTATGTTAGTGAAGAATCAACCGTTCGTGATGGTCAGCTCTCAGTTCGCAAGTCAGATTCAACAGTTCGCGATGTTCAATTCAGTAAGGAATCAACCGTTCATTCAGTTTGTGGCCCTTATCCATAGTTCGTGATGTTCAGTCCCGAGTTAGAGAGTTTTTAGTTAGGGTTCAAGTACAACAATCAGAATCGACAGTTCGTGATGTCCATTTTCGTGTGTCGTTAAGCCACAAACCGACGAAAAGAAATGTCAGCGCCTCTTCTAATCAAAAGTAGCAGTGTGCTAGGTGTTAAGAGATAGACTCAGTTTTGCCAAATATTCGTTGGAAATTCTGCGACGAATCAGCAATTGTAGTAGAATCCACTTGTTTTTCGAGCCAGAAAATACATTTTTATCAAGACTCGAAAGTACGTTTCAAAAGTCATGAAGAAAGTTCCCGAATCCTCGGTGGTTCCATAAATTTCCCTTCAGGGAAGAGCCTGCCATAGAAAACAAATGTGTATCTTCGTTTTTCAACAAGTATAAGGTTCAGTATGTTAATCTGAGAATTTATGCCATGTAGCACTGATTTTTGGTATTTGTGGAGCCGCGAAGAATTGACAAATATCACAGTGGACGACATTCAAGATTTCGAGACATTCTTACTCATAACTATACGAGAAACCAAAACGAAGAGACGAAGAAACGAAGAGAGTATTTACTGTTATCGATAAAGAACAGAAATCGCCAAGTTATTTGGATATTTACAGAAAATATCCTTCCTTGCGAGATCAGAATGATCAAAAGCGGTTTTTTAATATTATAAAAAGTGTACGAGACTTGTTATCGGGAAAAATACATTCGACAAATACCATTCAGAATAGCTACTTACCTATGTATTTCTAATGCGAAAGTATATACTGGTCACTGCTTCAGACGTTCCTCAGCAACAATGTTAGCAGATGCAGGCAAGGATATAATCAACATTAAAAGACATGCTGGGTGGAAGTCGACGACTGTTGCAAGGATATATTGAAAATTCAGTTGCAAATAAGCTGAAGATTGTTAAGAAAATGATGAGCCTTCTACTAGCCATTGCTGACAATCTGAAAATATTGCTCACTACTCTGAAACACCAGACTTCAGTCTTCTAGTAATAAGGAAATATTAAGTTATTAATTTTTGAATTAATTTATGTTCATTGTTTTCGTTATAATATTGTTAATAAAGTTTTGGGTTTGATCATATGATCCATCGGAATATAGATTTCTATCGATATGAGATTGAAATTCACTTTAGCGCCTGTTCAATAAAATAAAGCTAAAGTGAAAAAAAACAACTGAAGAAAATTGCACCAAATACAAAAAATAATACATTAATAAACTCAACGATATTCTAAAGAATGCGAAGGCTACGTATTACTCTAAATGCTTCAGTTCGACTTTGGGTGACTTCGGATGACTTCGGACGCACTTTGAAGCGTTTTGATCAACTTTCAGTGATATTTTCAACACATTTCCCACCTCTCAGGTGAAAATCCAAAATATTCAAATTATTAGATGTTGATCTCTACTCCCAAATGTCGTTTACAGAATTTGAATAAGATGATTTCCCTTAAATCGGCGCATTCAGGAAGATTTGCCCTTAAATTGTTTATATCATGATTGTGTAAAAACTACACATCGGACAAAAATCATCTTGCGCACAGTTGAACCACATATTTTTATCTATCAGTTTCCACAATATTGTTTGTCCAGCCTCAGATTTATAAAAATTATGAATTTTTGGGGTTTCCCGGAGTTTCTCAGTGTAAAATGCACCGATCTGGGGGTCTATTCTCGAGTTTCAACGTATACGAATTCAATGTTGTATCCCTTTCCAACGCGCGGTGTTTGTATCGCTCTATGTTACTTTAAACGTCTGAAAATGATTTCGCATGAACTCGAGAATAGACCCCCTGGTCGTATGAAGAACCATTCTGTAGGTTTTATAATTCTCTACAAAAGTTCTATTGACTGTAAAACGTTTCCTCCAATCCTTTTTGAGATATTCACAAAAAAACAAAAAAGTTGTAATTTTTTTCATTATTTCCACAAAGCGATTTTGATTTTGTTTTCATTTACGAGCTATCTTTCAAAAAGTAGTATAGGCCGTTTGCGTTCTTTATTTGGTGTGAAAAGAGCCTCTTATTCTTATATACAGCTTGGCCTTAACGGAAAAAAACACATTCAAGGGTCCATTTTTATGGTCAATCTCTCTATTTATTCCCTATTCTTTGTTTAGGTATTTTTAGATTACTTATGTCAATAAATATCAATATTAGTAATCAAGTAGTTTTACGTCTGTAGGTAAACTAAATTCAAAAATAAGTTTATGGCATATCAGACAGGAAAAGTGAGTTCTGCTCAGGTAGCACATCATATCGGCTGAATCTTGGTTCCATATTGGGCCAATATAGATATATTGTAAATGAAAAAATCAATATTGGTCCAATATGGGTGAATATTCAAAAAACAATATTATATTAATAATATTAGTGGAATATTGGTTGAACTAGTTTTGAATGTAGATTATCACACGAAATATTGGGTCAATATTGGTTGAATAATTTTTACCAATATCGATAATACAAAATTGGTTATATATTGTTTTCCACGTCTACAATAAATATTGCAATTCAAATATTCCATTATAGGGGAAAAAACTATATTGTATTTTCAAGTTTGTTAGAATATTGGTTGAATATCATTTCAACTTTATTTGACTAATTGTAATAACTCATATTGAGTCAATATTGGTTGAACGATATTTACCAATATCAATAAAACAATATTGTCTTCACATCGTTTTTAACATCTAGAATAAATATCGCAATCCCAATATTCCCCTGATATCGATTCTAGGAATAAAAACTATATTGTATCTCCAAGTGTGATTACACATTGGTTGAATATCATTTCGCCAATATTCAACAAATCTTATTAATTAATATTGGGTCAATATTGGTTCAATAACATTTATCGGTATCGTTAAAACAATATTGTCTTTATATTGTTTCCTACATCTAGATTGAGATGAAATTTGAATATTGGCCGAATATTCAATAAAACATATTGAATTTATATCATGATCAAACTTGGATAAAAATCCGCTAGGTGGCTCTACATATAGAACATCTTCTAAAACCTACGAAAGTATATTAAATACTTCCCTTAGCTTGTTTTCAAGACAGCTCACTCAGTGGTTATGGCGATCAAACGGCAGACTCTGGTGTCACCTTCATCAACTAAAGGACATTTAATAATTTACCAAGGTATATTGACATCCACCAATATATTCAAATGATATTGTACCAATATCGATAAATATTGTACCAACATCGATAAATATTCTACCAATATCGATAAATATTGTACCGATATCGATACATATTTTGAGGCCATTATTGCTTCAAGAATATTCCACCAAAACTATTTCTAAAATATTCAAACAATATTCGACCAATATCGCAAAATGTTCACATTTTTACTTCTCGACAATATAACTTTTGAATATTGTGCCAATATTATCAGAATATTGTATCAGCGATATTGTATCAATATCGCCGAACATTTTGAGGCCAATATTAGTTCAAGAATATTTCGCCAATATTATTCAAGTAATATTGGATCAATATCGCCGAATGTTCACATTTTTTTTCTCGCCAATTTTGCATTTCAAATATTTTGCCAATATGTTCACAATATTGTATCAATATTTTACCAATATAGGTGTGCTACTTGGGTGATTTTCATTTTTGCCGTCTTATATGCCATAAACTTATTTTTGATATTATTATTAGTGTTATAATTCAGTTAAATTCAGTTAAATTCAGATAAATTAAATAGCCTTCAGGTTTCTTCAGATTTGTTGTATTACCAATACTTTAGAATTACTTACAAATAATCGCTTTTTCGAAGTTTTTGAATGGCAGACAAAGCCATATTCGTGATCGAATACCCAAAAGCCCACTCGTATCATCTCACAACATCAAGCAATAAAAGAATATTTTCCCGAAATTGAAAATGCGCGATGATTTCAGAGCAGGGCATATAATCAGATAGCATCAAACGAATATTTAAGGGACGGTCACGTGATATATTAATGTTAATGGCCCAGAGATATGAGGTATAATCTGGGAAATTACATGTTTTTATCCGTCTTTCTTGGGATTCAATGTTGTTGCGAGATAATGGTGCTTTTAGCTTTCATTTCTTTATAGCTATGTACGCCATTAGCTGTAATGCAAAAAAATAAAGCCGGCTGTGTGGAGAATCAACAGTTTTGTAAAGGAAAATCATTTCGTAAATGGCAGTCATTGTTTTGTGAAAGTATTTTTATTGTAGTACTGTTTTTTTAAAGTATTTTTATTGTAGTAAACGGTCGATGAATTGTACTGAGTTATGCAAATTCATCTATGGCGAATTTGAAGTGTGAAAAAAATTTGGCTGAATTAACGTAATTTAAGAAATATAGCGAAGTTTCATAATCATTATACCCTGAAATTTTTCTAAATACTGGCATTTTTTAATAATGTTAATAAACATACTTTACTGTCATAGCAAATTTATTTTTGTCGACAAAGAGTTTAGAAGCAGTAAAAAATATTGAATATAAAATAAATATAAATTTAAAACTTGAAACTAACGATGATAAAATGCTCAAAAAATATTATTTTGTTAAAACATGATAATTAACACACGTGTTATATAGATAAATAGATAGATAGATCTTTATTGATCATATTACACAATAATGCTTTGACAAGTCAGTAATAAGATAAAACTAAAAAATTAAATAATAATATAAAATAACAAAGGATAAACAAAAATCTTTGTCTCTCTCTTTATTTTTATTCAAAATCTTCAACCCATCTTTGATTTTGGCAAGGAAGTGTCTATTTCCCGTGAAGCTGTAAACAGAGCAGGATCATATACGAAGATTTGTCGAAACCGACTATAAGAGAAATGTATGATTCATTCGGTAAGCTTGATGAGCGTTCTGTCATTTCTAGAAAGTTTTTGCTTCCGAGAATCGGAGGATTCAAGCTGCTGTCCAGTCGGTCACAAAAAATGCACAAATAACCCTCACTGAGATTAGGAGTGGATTTCACGTTTTAGTGGTGACGTGGATGAATGTAACGAAGCAAGAAAGTAATTGCGGTTCATTTTCCGATTTTCCCTTCATCAGAAATGCGTCACATACTGATTGTTTTGTTTTGTTTGTTTAAATTTGTTTTTCCGTTAACCAGCTGTCGTCCCCTTACGAACGGCAGCCCTCAAAGGTCGAAACTTGTGCGAGCCAAAGATTAACGAGGTGTTACCTTTTTACGTGCGATTCCTAGCACTTTCTCGGGCCATCAGGAAAAATTCTGCAGTCACCGTGATTTGAACCATCGCCGACAGTCATCCAAAGTGATTAAACCATGTCGCTTCAACAACTCGGCTACCTGACCCACTTAGGTAGATTAGGTCAGATTACTCTCCTTTCTGCACGACCCCAATGAATATTTCGTTAGTATTTCTTCACAAAATAGTGACTATTGATATTCATAGGAATCTCGAAAAAAAACGATTTCTTCCTCGTTCTAGTGTCTTCTTGAAGTGACAAATTTTAGATTTGATCCCCAAATACAATTCAAATAGAAGTTTTCATGGCGGAGACAGATGCAGTCTCCAAGATGTCAACGTTTTTTGAAAAAGACAAGTATTATTTTTTGTAGATGATCGATGATTTCAAAAAGTTCCGAATCAATTGCAATATTCATTTATTCAAATAAGCTGATAAATCAGTTGTATATATCCTAAAAAGCAATGGACCCAGAATTGAACCTTGGGAAACTCCGGTACTGAAATTTAGCATATTGGAATACCTAAAATATTCACAAACTGGACGCGATTAAAAAGCTTTGCTCAAAGTAACTGACGATATCTTTAAATATATCGATAAAAAAAACACTTGTGTGATTCAGCTCGACTTTACTAAGGCATTTGATACCTTGGATCATGGGATATCACTGAAAAAAAACATCTTCGTTTGGATGAGACTTCTGTTAGTTTCTTTCAGAATTATCTATATGCTCGACGACAGAGGGTGGTGATTAGGGAGAAGCTGCCTTGTGAAACAATTTCTAGGGGTGTTCCTCAGGGGAGCATATTGGACCCGCCACCGTTTTCGGTTCACACAGCAGATTTCGCGTCTTTTTTGAAGAATATGCTGATAATACCTAAGTAGTTTTACTTGTCAATTTCGGTATCTAAAAGTTTTCTTGCGAGTGTTGCTATTAACGAAGACCTAAATGTTCGTGCTTCAGTTCCAGAATCGCACAAATTGTTGCTAAATGAATCTAAAACAGAATTGATGATATTTAGATACCACAGTGGCGAGATATCCAACTATAAAATAAAATTGAATAGGAAAAAGCTGAATATTGCGAACACTGTAGAAATTTTAGTCTATATATTGATTTCACGCTGAAATTTGAAAAGCATGTTGCGAAAATAGGGAATAAATGCAAGGTTTACCACAAACGGAGATCCTTGAATGTGAATTTTCCGGATATTCTTAATTAAGTTGATAAAAATACTTGTAAATTAAAAATATGGAATGAGAATTTCCGATAATAATACGAATAAATGTAATTGTAACCAAAATTTTCATTGATATATACCGAGACATACACAGGCACCCAAAATAATATGTTGATTTTTTCTGTTTCATTTTCCACACATAATAAATATTTTTGATATCAACACACTGTAATATTTCTGAAGCCGGACCTTTTGCCTCATCGACGTGGCTCATCTCACCATCGCTATAAACTTATACACTACTCGCGTTAAAAAATAATTAAAATAATAATAGACTGGTGGTCCGTGAAATTAAATTTCGCGTGGAAAATTCAATGAATCGAAAAAAAAAAGTGTAAAATAGACTAAGACGAAATTTTTTCGAGAAGAGTTCGTCTCGTCGTCCTCAAGGTCGAGAGACTTGAAATTATTAGAATTAGAAGGGATAGAACTTGACACATCTGATAAGAAGGCTGTACTCTAGAAGAGTATGTAACAAAGTGGGGGAAACAATTCTGTTTTTTTCATAACAGTTTTTAATATCATGTTCAATTTATATATGGCTGTTTTTGTAATTTATTTTAGTTCCAGAAAAAAAATAAAACCGTTGTCAGAATTATTTTATAGCAAATTGTTAAGTAAATAAACAATGAAATTATTCACAGAGAAAAAAAAATGTATTCACCTATTGAGAAGTAAAAATCATGATATTTCAGAAGGATATAATTTCCTAACTAATCATTTAAAAAGTCGGAAAATAAATAAAAAACGATTATAAACAATTAAAAAAAATTGTTAGGAAAACAATTTATTTATTCATTGTTTTCTAGGACAGCATTATGGAAATCAAAAATTTTCTTAAATATTACATTTCTTCGTTTGTTTGAAAGTGGTTGACAATGTTTCACTTTGAGTAAGGTTATTCTGGACTTTCATTGTCTAAAAAAGAACAAAGAAAAATTCAATCTCTGCAATTTTTAATCACGACGTTTCAACTGTTAAAATCTACAGTCGTTATCAAGTGTAAGAACAATGATAAGTGCCAAACATCAGTATACAGAAAGCCGACTCATACCGGACAATACCCAAACTTCGAATCGAACCATCATGGTGCTACAAAGAGAGGGGTTGTTCGATCGCTGGTAGACCGTGCCCACAACCTATGTAACACAGATAAAAGTCTTACCATCGAATTGGACAATATCAAGAAAGATCTGCGACGAAATGGGTACCCCAAAAAACATATAGAAGAGGTTCTAGCCCGCAGGGGGGATAAGAACAAGAAAGCAGATGAGCCGACACAAACCACCCTGTGCGTTCCGTATGTTAGAGGTCTATCGGAAAGAATAAAGCGAATTGGGTCGAAATGCAAAATACGGACATGTTTCAAGTCAGGTAACACTATTCGCAGCCATCTCACAAAGACCAGACCACGTAACGCTGACATTGACTCCAAAAACTGCATCTACCGCATCCCTTGTGAATGCGGCGAAGCTTATCTTGGAGAAACTAAGAGACCACTTAGCGTTAGACTCGCTGAACACAAGAGAAACACTCAACGAGGAGAAACATCAAAGTCAGGAATAACGGATCATGTCTGGACGACCCAACACAACATAAAATGGACTGAAGCCGAAGTCATCCATAAAGAAGAGGGCTGGCATAGAAGGAAGTTCAAAGAGAGTGCATATATTATGAACAACAAAGTCTTTAGTCAAGCTAGCATAGAAATCCGTAATGTGTGAAAACCCTTAATTAGTGGCATGGATCAATTGAAATTGCGATAAGAATTAACAATGCTGTACCGGAGGGACCTGGCACAGTAATTAACAAGCTTACCTGAATACCGCAAAATTACCTCTAGGCTAATGACACAAAATTATCCACAGCATATATAAGAAGTATCCTTGAGATTGTCGCATTATACACATACACTTGATAACGACTGTAGATTTTAACAGTTGAAACGTCGTGATTAAAAATTACAGAGAATTGAATTTTTCTTTGATCTTTTTTAGACAATGAAAGTCCAGAATAACCTTACGCATTACATTTCTTCATTTGTTTATAACTAATTTATAAACAAATGACGTAACCAATATCAATTATTGCCATTGTTAGATGTAAAAACAGCAATATTAAAAAAAAAGTTCGTTAACAATATTTTTCGGATATATAATTTTTCTTTGGTCATAAAAAATTATAATAAATAATAGTTATTTATGCAACAAGTGCAATAAGTGAATGTTTATTGCACTCGACGTGAAATTGTCCGACGAGGCCGTTAGGCCGAGTTGGACAACACGTCGAGTGCAATAAACAATTTTTGCACGAGTTGCATACAACATTTTTTCTACGTTCATGCAAAAAGCAAAAAATTATTTATTGAGGTGCGGCACTAGGTGTAGGAAAATGAAAAGCGCAACTTGAATACTTTATTATTAATATCGATTTGCATTGAAACAGGAACTAATACGTTACGAACAATTTAACTCAAACTTTATTTTTACCCTCAATGTTGAAAGTGAATGAACAATTGGTGCAATTTTCAATATGAATATTTCGTAGTGAAGTACCTATTGCCAATCTCACAGAATATCTGCTAAATATGTAGTAGGTTTAAACGTTTATGTTTGTCATGATGACAGCACGTTGAAGTAGAATGACAGATGAGTGCAGTAAAAACTTTATTGCACTAGTGCAATAAAGAACTTCTTTTTCCACTGAATATAGTTCAATAAAGTTTTGCTTTTTGCATGAATGTAGAAAAAATAATGAACTTTGATGGACTAGAAAAAAAGTAGTATAACTTTTTGAATAATAGACTTACACATTTTTTTTCAATGGAGATTTATTCTTTTAAGTGTTTACATGATATCATAAGTTATTCAAAGTTTCAAATTAACATTGAATGCTATAGAAAAATAATTTTCTGTGATATACTGTCTTTTGCAGAGAGGTGCGCCCTTGCTGTAACGGCTTCACGGAGCACTATTTTCAGCGTTAAATTAAAATTATAAGTGATTGAAATAGAGTTTCGGGAATTAGGGCATTTTTATGGAAAATTTCCTCCTCTATCCGCAACTTTTTTCAAAATTGCTTATATAATAATAGTTTTTGAGTTATTAACAAAAAAATAAATACCTTTTTTTTCATCTAATATTTTTAATAACAATCGCAATTTTTTATATGCTGTACAATTCTTGAAAATCATTTTTCTAGTGGTCATTCCGAATCCAACAAGCTATCGCTCATATTTTTAGGAGCTTCATCTCTATTTTTCACGAGTTTCAACTTGATCAGACTATAATAGAACAAGTGTAACCATACGATTTTCATACGTTTATACCTTGCATAAGTTAACTTCTTTTCTGTGCCTATAACATCGACGTCTGACGCCGCGACGTAGTCTATGATATCATCATTTAGTTAGTGTTCGCTGAATGTTGTAATTTAGTCCGACCGCATCTACTCTACAATCACACGTAATTGCACTAATGCGGTCTCAGAATCATGGTCGACACGACCATGCAACACCGTTTTAATTCTATCCCAGTCTGGAAACCCTCCTTTCACACGCGAGTACCGTCTATACCCAGTTATTATTCTGTCTGTGATGTGGCTTAATACCGTGTTTTGATATGCCGGAGGAAACTTGAGCAAACATATTTCACTCTCTAGTCTTCAGGAGATCGGCAGCTCCGAAAAAAAAAGGAAGGAATATTCATCGAGATAGTGTACATAATATTTGAAAGATCTAGTCTCGCGTTTTCAGCTACGAGGATTGTTACTTGAGTTTTCAGATATGGCAACACTGATGGGAACATGTCAAATCCATACCTATTCCAGAATGCTAATCGCATATGTCAAAAGTATTGTAAAAAGTTCGGATTAGTCCGCAATGCTCATGTGCGTCATTAGTGTTTTTTGTAACAGGCCCGGTTTTAGTAAAATATGGTACTGGTGAAGATTATGGCATTGGAAACCTCAATGTACTTATACCTGCTATTTAGCCGATTTGAATACATCATTTTCACATATTTATGATCCCAAATATTCAGCAAAGGCCATCAGAAATGTAAATTCACAAATTATGAAAGAACCAACGACAACAAATACTACACAAAACGACAAGACAAAATCCGAAATTCTAAAAACCGTCTCTGATCTCTGTCAAGAGTGACAGATCTTAGTGACAAGCACTGTTGCACGGTCATTATAATTACAGTAAGATAGGGTACATTATGAGTAAGGTTATTCTGGACTTTCATTGTCTAAAAAAGAACAAAGAAAAATTCAATTCTCTGCAGTTTTTATTCACGGCGTTTCAACTGTTAAATTCTACAGTCGTTATCAAGTGTATAAATTCTAAATTCTATTATAAACTCTAATCACTTTTCTCAATAACAACTTTCGATTTTGTCGAAAATAAAGGTTTTGTACTCTTATGAAAATTTCATATTTTTTGACAACCTTCGTATACGGCTCAAAAAATTGTTGTCTGATGTCGTATTTTAGGTTCTAGACCATGTAGAACTTTTTGTGAAGAATAACTTTTTTTCGTAAAGTTAGTACTAAAATAGTTCCCCAAATGTAGAGAACTTAAGCGGACACACTGTATATAAAAATGGGAAGGGGAAATTGTCAACGCAGCTTTGACAAAAAACTTGTCAAAAATTGCATCACAAGTAAATCAGTGAATCAATAGCAAACATTTTTTCCTCCTACCCCTATAGAAAGTACACACTTTCCTCCCTAGTAATACAAATAGCTATTTCGAGCATAGTAATGCCTCAGTTGAATTGAACAGGAGGATAAAAACACTAGGTTATTACAATTTTTGAAAATATGGAATAGGTGCAGTTGGAATCAACTGAAGATGAGCATTACTATGCTTTGATTCACTGATTTACTTGTGATGCAATTTATTGATGAATTTTTGCCAAAACTGAGTTGACAAATGGCGGAGTAATTTTTTTTTTATCGCAAAATTTTCCGGTTTTTCCAGTTTTACTCCGTTACCAATAATCCGATCGGGTCGTAAACAATCTCATTTTGTTTGTATTTCAATTCTCTACAATTTTTCCCCTAGCAGCAACCAGATTACTGTATTATTTTTCATTTTAAAATCAAAACACTAAAATAACACGTTTTTTAGTATCAAATGTTCATAATAGTTATTTATGTACCAAGGGTATAACTAGATGTTTATGCCCTGAGGGCGACGTTTTACGAACCCGAGGGCCTCTGGCCTGAGGGTTTGTAAGTCGCCCGAGGGTTATACACATCTGTTTATGCCCGCGGTACATACATAACTTTATGTTATACTAGTTCGTTATTGCAATCCAATCTCAATACAAATCAGTATTTTAAAAAATCAGGTTTGAATTAATAACATTGCCATTTTATCACAGCAGACACTGTCGTTGCTAGGTGAATGTTGACAAACGTAGATGTCATAAAATCACAATAATTTTTATATGTGTCAAAGTTAGAAGTCAAAATGAACGAAGATTTTGGAATTCCTGACGAAATTATTTCTCTTTATGTCAGGCCATAAAGTGAACTTTATCCCCACACGGGCATAAAGTACGACATTAGATAGTTGGTAACTAAGCAATAAAAACACAATAACGAACTAGTATGACATAAAAAATTAATAAATGACAGTTGCGAGTCGAAAACAACAGAATATAACTACGGACTGCCTTTCATGTGATGGAACAGTCGGATTCCTTCTAGGATTTTTGTTACGAACAAATCCTCTACAGATTGGCCTAAAAGTGTACTCGATAGGATCATCAAGACATTCGCGTTGCTCAATCCCAAATAGAGCTTGACGCGTTGCAAATCGCAGATCAATTTCGCAAACGTCGATGTTGATAGCAACCGTGTAACACCACAAGCAAAGCGGATTTGACGAGTCACAACGAGTTATTAGCTACGTCGGAAATCTCTGCGAATCAATGAGCAAAAGCGAACAGCTCCGAAAGATATAATCCTCTTAGGCTGCACCGTATGGAAATGTGCATTTAAATGGGAGCCTGTTGCTGGCACAGTCAACTGGGATTTTTGTTCCATACAGACGGATAAACATAAATTACGACGCAGTGTCATGCAGTCTGTTTGTCGATTGGCAAGCCTGGCTCGCTCTTTTTGTCTTTTGGTAATGTTTCGAATGGGATGGTGACCGCCATCAATTAACGATATTGAAAAGCGAACGACAAAGCGATTTTTGAGCCGGATTTCCTATGAAATACCTACTAGCTGTGTCGATATGGAACGTTTTTTTTTCAGAATATGTTAGGGCTTTTTTTTGTGGGGTTCAGAACTTCATTTTGATAATGCACCTAGTTCTTAGAAATGGATTCCTTCATTGAAACAATTGTGGTTACGAATTTATTTACACACATATATACGCACACATAGACATAAATCAGAACATGGTTTCTTTCAGCGAAATGATCAAATATCAATTAAATCCAGAGAATTATTGGGTAGGCTTCAAAAAGGCTGATATCATGAGCCAAAACACAATCTCATTTTCAATAAACTCATAAAAATAAGCTGATGAGTCAACACTTGACTAGCAACTTCTCACACAGGCACGTTGCAAGTCAATGTACCTCATCTCAGTACTGTACATATAATAACACGTAAGTTCTCACACAGGCACGTTAGTAGTTATTATATTTCCAATACAGCTCACAAACATGTAACTCCTCACACATGCACGTTACAGTCCTTCGTTTCTCGAAAATCCAACAAAAGCAGACAACTTCTCACACAGGCACGTTGCAAGTCAATGTACCTCATCTCAGTACTGTACATATAATAACACGTAACTTCTCACACATGCACGTTAGTAGTTATTATATTTCCAATACAGCTCACAGACATGTAACTTCTCACACAGGCACGTTACAGTCCTTCGTTTCTCGAAAATCCAACAAAAGCAGGCAACTTCTCACACAGGCACGTTGCAAGCCAATAAACACTCAAATCAGCCCAATAATAGGTAACTTCACACACGGGCACGTTACAAACCATCAGGCTGAAATGAATACAACGGTGATATGCAAC
The DNA here is from genome assembly GCA_944452925.2 of Chrysolina oricalcia. Lineage (NCBI taxonomy): Eukaryota > Metazoa > Arthropoda > Insecta > Coleoptera > Chrysomelidae > Chrysolina > Chrysolina oricalcia. The sequence goes on from OX101810.2 coordinate 2,289,130, forward strand.
TTCTCACACAGGCACGTTGCAAATCACCGAATGACATGTAACTTCACACACAGGCACGTTACAAGTCCTTGAATTTTCGATAGCTAAACTGAATATATTCACTCAATTCCAATGTGCTGAGACTCATGTACAACCAATAAATACCCAAATAGAACCACTTTTCAAAACACTACTTTTGTAAACATCAATACAAATATCAAGTATTAAATATTCAGTATTGCAGAAAAGCTCCGTACTAATGATCGTAATAGACTACAAGCTCATATAACAATTTTGGGGGGTGAAACATATTCAGAACTATGCTGCTATATGAAAAAAAAACTTTAGTCACTATGCCGTCAATTCTTGGTGGTGCAAATGACTGTAATAATAATAATACTAATTTTTCATCTGAAGATGTGCTTTTCCGACAAAATATTCCTGTACGGCATTCCTCACGTTGGTAGAGTATGAAATAATAATCTCCTAGAACCTACTGCCGTACAAAAATAATGGGACCGAAATCCAGGATTTTTTTTTTAATTTTCGGAAATTGAAAACTTTTCCTGGCTTCCAGTGCTACTTACAGCTTCCAGATGAGTCTGATAGGACTCCAAAATAGTTTCTCAACGTACTACAGGTTCAACAAGAATATGAGCCTCTATCTGGAAATGTAGGCCTCCACTAAAACACTTGTGTGAAAATAACGTTATTCTAACAAATATTCTCAGAAAAACATGGGTTACTAAGGGTCCTCTTAAAATAAACGATATTATTGATTATTTTTAATTGTTTTCGTGTGAACGAATATTTCGAAATGGGACATTTCAGAATAATAGAGAAACAAATATTCGAATAATCTCCTCATGTTTATGTTCTTGTGAGAGGCCCAGATTCTTATATTTTCATAGACCACCCAAATTTCTCAAGGAGGGCGAACCAAGCCAACTTTGATATTAAGGTCGAAAATTAGTTAGTCTTTCGTTTCACTCGTTAAAGTTGTAATGTCGATCTTCTAGACCTCTCTCTAAAAAGTTGATTCTTCAAATCAACTTTCAGCGTATTAACTTTATTTGAATTATATTGAGTCTTTTGTGTTTTATCTTGTTCAATTATTAGTAAACTATTTGGCCTTTTTGCCTTTTTCGCCTTTTTTCGATTCGAGTTATATTTTTAATTAAAATCAGGAGTTTATAAATTAATTTGAGAAATGTCCCTAACACTTTTTGTTATTCCTTATTGTTTTGTTTAATAGATATAAGTGTTTTAAATTATGGTTTTTTATTCTCAATAGTTCACATTCCAGTTTACAAAAATCCTTTTGATTTGAGCGACCATTATTTTAATCAGTAGAGTTGAACAGAGTAAGTGAATTTGAGTGCTAAGATGAGTTCCGCAACGAGTTCTCAATCCAGCATCTGAAAAAAAGAAAAAAATGCTGTGAGGTATGATTTCTGGTTCCTAGAAAATTAGACCCCGACGTTCCAAATTATTATTATGTTTTTAACGACTCCGCTCGGTCGAATTAGTTGTGATAAAGCTCTATTTAATTATAAAATCAGCATTTGTTACAGTCTTCCGTGTCACCCGGTATAGTGCCCACATTATTACCCCAACCGAAGAAATTCCTCGCTGACCCCATTTCACCTTCCAAACTTGCCGCCCCCGCTCCCGATTCCACCCGTAATCAAATCTGCCGACAACCGTGTACGGTATATTAAACCGGTATGCGGCCCAAAGAGGCCGCCTCGCATGCCACCGCCTCCGGGCCCCCGGCCAAAACAATCCGGGCTCACTGTGTGGCGGCCAGATTTTCTAATTACATCAAATGATACACCCGAAACTATTCCGAAAGGGTTGTTCCCTTTCTGTCGCTTTCTGTTGCGAACTTCTCTCCAGATATATGTGTCGCCAAGTACAGTGCGATGCAGGGAGGCATTTTTAGGAATTGCGACGAGCTTTTTACATCGAATGAGTTGAATGGGATCGTTGTGTAATCCTTTGTTTGAAAGTGGTTAGTTAGTAGAATTCTTCTGGACTTCCATTGTCTAGAAACAAAGAAAATAAATTCTTTGCATGTGTTTGAGTCACGACGTTTCAACAGTTAACATCCGCTGTCGTTATCAAGTGTGTGCATGCGACAAGATATCTCGGATACTTATTATATAGCATGCAACCAATGTACCTGATATAAAGGTAATTACGATCTTCCTGGGGTCTCTCTCAGGTCATCAATGTTAATTAATATGATATAACGACCTTTTTTGTTGAGTGTTATTATTGATAACCGATCTTGACATGTCTTGACACAGAGTTTTTATTGAAATCTCAATTGAGTTAGCTGAGTGATAAGTGGCTTCCACACATTCCGAATCTCTATGCACGGCTGACTGAACACGTCATCATTCTGAATATAAGCCGACTCTATAAACTTTCTCTTATACCAATGTTGTTCTTTGTGGATAACTTCGGCTTCCGACCATGCGATGCTGTATTACTTGATCTGAAGCATGTTCGGATGTTGTACCTCGATCCAATTCGCCTTATCTTATCCGATAGACCTTTCACATAGGGAAGACATGTGTTAGTTCATCTAATTTATCGGTGTTGCCTCTTCTGCGGTTAAGGACCGCTGCTATATGTTTGTCGGAGTACCCATTCCGTCGCAGATCTTTCTTGATGTTATTCAAATCGTTGGTCAGACTCACATCGGTGTTACAGAGGCTGTATGCCCGGTCAACCAACGAGCGGATAATTCCTCTCTTCGTCGCTCCATCTTGGTTTGACTCAAAATTCAGGTATTGTCCTGTGTGAGTTGGTTTTCTGAACACTGATGTTTAAAACTTGCCATTCGTTCTTTGGACTTTCACATCAAGAAAGGGTAACCACTCCTGGGTCTCCTTTTCCATTGTGAAATTTAAAGACGGTCTAATGTTGTTTAGGAGCCACAGAAAAGCATCCAGTTCGTCGTCTCCATGGTATCATCAACATATCTTAGCCAAATCCTAGGTTTCTTGTCGGCTTTGTCTATAGCAAAGGCCTCGAACCATTCCATATATATATATATATATATATATATATATATATATATATATATATATATATATATATATATAAATCAGGATAGATTTATCGAGGGGCAATATATAAAAATATGAATAGAAAAGTTATTGGGTATAGCCCTCAAATTGTTGTGCAACCGTAGACACGTGTTTCGAGCTTAAGCTCTCATCAGTACGGTAAAATCAAGTGCGAAGATGTACAACACTTGGATGTAAAAATAGAAACAAAGGACGTCAACAACAGGAAGCCAACCACACATTTGTGGCTTCGGTTAGAAGACCTTGAGCTTTCAAGGCAACAACTAACGTCGCCACGGAGGTAGATATAGCTACCAGCGTGACAATCCTACCCAGGAAAATACAAATCAGGATAGATTTATCGAGGGGCAATATATAAAAATATGAATAGAAAAGTTATTGGGTATAGCCCTCAAATTGTTGTGCAACCGTAGACACGTGTTTCGAGCTTAAGCTCTCATCAGTACGGTAAAATCAAGTGCGAAGATGTACAACACTTGGATGTAAAAATAAGCTCGAAACACGTGTCTACGGTTGCACAACAATTTGAGGGCTATACCCAATAACTTTTCTATATATATATATATATATATATATATATATATATATATATATATATATATATATATATATATATATTTGCTATGACAGGTGGCAGTAAGGATCCCATCGGTAGTCCATCCTCCTGGGCGAAAAAATCCTTGTTATACACGACTTTTTAAGGAGAGTACGGCCTTCCAGAGGAAGGCCCAACTTTTCTATCTTTGGATTTAGACGACTGGTTGCCTTGGAGGAAATGTTCAGGACCGAATTTTTAAGACTCTTTGAAAAATTTTGAAGTCTGTATGGACCAAAAATGAAAATCGTTATATCTCCGGAACCGCCCGAAACAGGGATTTAAATTTCAAACCCTTTCATTGTCCCCACGGGGGAAAACTTTTATTCCAATTACAACTCGATCAGAAAAATTTTACGGCAGGTAGCCGAGTGGTTAAAGCGACATTGTTTCAATTACTTTTGGCTGCCAGTCAAAGGTTCAAACCCTAGCGACTGCAGAACTTTTTCTGATGGCCCAAGTAAGTGGTTAACGGAAAAAACAAAAACAAATTTTTTTTTGACGTTCGTACTTCGTTCATATCCGTTTCTCTCAAGGTCGTTGATTATTTCGTTTTCAAAATCCGTCAAGATATACCTCTATATGCCTATATGCCGGATGATTTTCGAAAAAATGTTGTATTCCCTAAAACCCAAAATGTGGCTAAAACGACGAACTAACCTAGAATTTCAAAATTTCAAGAGATAGAGCACCGACGACCGAACGAATCCCAGATAAACCATTTTTTGAAAAATGATTGGAAAATGATGAAAATCCTGAAATAGAATATGTGCATTTTCAATAATTGCGTATATTTCGAAAATGGTTGATATCTCTACAATTCTCCAGGAAATCTTTTTTGACTGCCTTTAGAAAACTTACAAAAAATGTTAACACATTTTTTTTCTTAACATCAGTACCTAGTCGAAGAAATATTTCAAAAAACGAAAAATTCAGATATTGACTGTACTAATGAAAGAGTTGGGATTTTTTATTCACACTACATACGTCTATACGAACCTCGCCGACATTTCGAATAATTTTTTTTTCCAAAATAATTTAAATAGCTAAAAAAATTGGAAAATGGTAATTTTTTTCTATAAACACCAAAAATTCGGAAACAGTACGTGATATCTAAAAAAATTATAAAAACAGTTTTATTGGCTACGAAAATATCTACAAAAAGTTTCCATAAAATTTTTTCACACCTTGAAAAAAATTTTTTGTTTTTTTTTAACGCCAAAGATTCTAACACCATACAAGAATACACAAAAATGGATAGGAATAGTTCGATAGTTATTGAATGGGTTCACAAAAAATTCCCATCGACTTTTTCCGTATCTCGAATGATAAACTCCATATATTTCTGATCTGAGAATGACAAAACTCGAAAACTGAAAAAGATATCATTTTCCTTGAGAAGATCTATAATACGTGTCAATGAAGTTTTTCCTCATCCTAAAAATCAACTGAAAAGTTTTTAAATGTTTTTGAAACATCAAAGACTCAAAGATGGCAGTAGGTTTTAAAATTTCAGAAGATACCTTTTTTGATCGCCTTCAATAAATTCAGTACATCAAATAAAGTTTTTTTGTTAGAAATATGATTGGACAGGTCGATTGTATTTTAAATTGCGCTCTTTATGCTGTAAGAAAATCTTATACAACGAGTCATAAATTTGAGATATGGCGTCATCGACTACTTTTTCAAAGGTAATTCTAATTTTCATGGCTATTCTTGAAGGGTATATCATGTTACACATGCTTACCAAATACTAAATTTTTGTTTCCTGTCGTTTAATAGTTATTTATGTATCAAGGGCGTAAAGTAGGCGGTTATGGCCTGCGGCGTGGATGATGGCCCGATGGCGTTAGCCGAGGGCCATTACACGCCTAAGGCCTTAAACGCATTTTACGCACGTGATACATACAAAATTTTATGCACTAGCGGTTTTATAGCGCGAATCACAAATACTGACTTGAATTGCAATGGTCTACACGTTTCATACGTTATGCATACAATAATTAAGGGTAACATAATATGAGGAATGTGAAACTATAGTAGCTGAGTGCTATGTTGGAGAATCTATTTCAAATAAATAGATCATCACCGAAAAAATTGCCAACGATTATGAACAAATGTTAGAAAGAGTATTGCTCTATTGAACTGAAATGATTCTAATTCGTGTTAGGAATTGCATGAAATGATGTGTGAGTATAGACAATTTGAGAATTTTGTCCACTTTACGGCCCGCCGGGCCATAATGCGCCCACGGGCGGTAAAGTTGCCACTTTACGCCCGTCAAAAAAGTTGAAATCTGATCAAAGGATCTATCTGATATTAACTCAAATATGTTTCTTCAATGAATGCTCAAAATGTTGTCCATTAACTAATTGACAATATCCTAAATGGAACTGAAACTTGTTTTGGACATTTCTATTTACTTCAACGGAAATTAGCGTACATTCCTGTCTTATGCGTTCTTGTAACTGCCAAATGTTTCCCGGTTTGTTCTTGAAAACCTTGCTTTTCAAGTACCCCTATAAAAAATAGTCCATAGGTGACAAATCCGGAGACCTGAGAGGCCATTTAGAAGGTCCTCTTCTACCAATCCATCTGCCTGGAAATACAACATCCAGATAATTACGGACAGGTCTTGCATAATAGGGAGGCGCATCTTGTTAAAATCAGATGTTTTTATTCAGGACATCGGCTTCATCCGCATCAGGAAACAGAGTAGGTAGCCAAAGTCGGAACTCGTTCTTCATGCAAGAATTCTAAATTCGATTGAGATTTCCTTTGAAGAAAATTCGTCATTTCACTCGTTCGCCAACAATCCTTGCCCAAATATTGACTTTTTCTAGATGTTGAGTGTGGCCTTCCCTCATCCAGTGTGTTGTTGTCTGCCCAATAACGACAATTTCGACGATTTACCTTACCATTTAACTTAAACGTTGATTCATCAGAAAATAGGACGTTTTCTATGTTTACAACATTTCTCTCTGGTAGATCCATAATTTGTTCGCAAAACTGAAGTCTCTTATCCTGATTATCTTCGGTGAGTTCCTGGAAGATTGTCATTCTACAAGGACGACATTTCTGGGTTTTGAGAATTCCCGTCACTGTAGACTGGCTAATTTCGAGTTCCCTAGCTGTCTTTCTAGTGGGGAGATGAGGATTTTCTTGAACAAAGAGGAGTACATTCAATTGGACATCTTCATTGAGAATACTCTGAAGATGACTATTTGTTTTTCTCAAATGCCAATTTTCCCGAAACTGTTTTTCAATCTGCGATATCAGGATACTTCTCTCTGAATAAATCAATAACCTCATTTTGTGTTCTTGTCTTATCTCCGAAGCCAATCATCATTAAAATGTCAATCTTGTGGGTTTCATTTTTCACCAAACGTTGTTTCTCACAGAACAACAAACTGATAAATATACTCGCTCGATACAATACTTGTTTGACATTGCCAACATCAACCCAGTTTGATAAAAAATGATAAACAAATATATCTTCACATCCCATTTTTAAACTACTTGAATCAGACTCCTTAATTTTTCGAATTAGTTGATGTTTGTTAAATATCTTTTAAACGACAAGGAATAAGAATTTAATATTTGGTAAGCAACTGTAACTTGATGTACCCTTTAAGTACAGTCATAAAAAACTAGGATTGCCATTTAAAAAAATTATTCGATGCCGTCATATCTCAAATTTGGGACAAGCTGTATAACATATTCTTACATCAAAAAGAGTGCAATTGAAAATACTAATCAACCTGTCCGAGCATACTTCCAACAGAAAAAAACTGTCTTTGATTTACTGAATTTATTCCAAGTTAGAGACTCGCACTGCATAGCCAAGAAAATTGGCAATGTAGTCTAGTCAAAATAGACATTTGCCTTAGCCAAAATTCGCATAGAGCTGAAAATTGGCAGAGCCGTTAAATACATCATTATAAATGAAACGTGAAAAATCCCCTTCGATCCTACTTCTGCAAAAAAAATTATTCAAGGTCAAACGTGCAAAATTAAGGTTTTTTCCAAAATGAATTTGTATATACTTAACATACTTTTCGAAAATAATATGAAATGTTTCATCTCGATCCCATACAACACGGTGTGATAGATACCCTCCATCGATGATGTAGACAGCATTTGTGTTATCAATTTCGAAGTTTAAACATTCAACATCTTCCCCAACAACGACAGTCATATTTGAACTTTTCCATTGTTCTATTGCTTACGCGGACGGTCACAGATTGCTTGTCTTTCAAGTATTCAAAAAACTTTTCATTTCTTTCCACACTTACATCAATCAAAGTCCTCATTCCACGATCAACAACAACAACTTCTCTTCCTTTCAAAGGTTTATCACTTATATTTTCATTTATATTGAACATCCGATGACGTGTACAGGCTGCATTTTGTGCATATTATGCAAAATATGAATTTTCCAATTATTAAAACCGACTGAACCATTTTTTTAGAGAATCTACAACTTTTGTCTGAACTGTTTTTACGATAAAAATCACCGTTTCAGAGAAAAATGGAAAAAATCTTAATTTTGTACGTTTGACCTTGAATAAATTTTTTTGCAGAAGTAGGATCGAAGGGGATTTTTCACATTTTATTTATAATGATGTAGTTAACATCTATGCCAATTTTCAGCTCTATGCGAATTTTGGCAGTGTAAAATCTTAATTTTGTACGTTTGACCTTGAATACATTTTTTTGCAGAAGTAGGATCGAAGGGGATTTTTCACATTTTATTTATAATGATGTAGTTAACATCTATGCCAATTTTCAGCTCTATGCGAATTTTGGCAGTGTTATGGCTTATTTTTGTCTATTTTGACTGGATTAAATGGTCCAATTATTATTGTTTTTAGAAACACCTGCTCGCCTTTCCCTTTTTAAAACGAAAGAAGCTTCACGTGGGCCTTTCTCTTGTAGCAGATGATTCAAGAGAAAAGAAACGGAATTATGAAAATAGGATAGACAGGCAAATAAATCTCCTGTTGCGCTAACCAGAAAATTTGCGGCGGCAATAAAATAATTTCTATATCGCCGTCTACCATCCCGAGAGACAGAAGAAAGTCGCGAGAAATATTACTATAAGTAAAGCCGTTGTGTCACATAAAGCCTCAAGAAGGTATAATGTGGCAGCTGTAGCCGCGTTTTGTATAAATTGAAACGAAAAATATACTTGAGACCATTATGGAGCAATCCGGAAAACCATCATTGCGGGATGTAGATGTCAAGTTGAAGACGTAAGAGGAAAATCTACATGGTAGCTCTAAAAAAAACTCACCCTTCGCTACATTTTCACGTGTTTTCGCGAGTCCAGTAAAATTGACATTGTTTGGGTTGGTATAGTTCGTTAAAATAAGAGTTAATTAGATTTTAGGTAATGTGGTACATGGTCCGAAGACACATGTCTTTTCATGTATTGTTAGGGCTCTTTCCACCAAACGATCATATGAAGTTAGCGAAACAACATCCCTTACTTCTATTTTTCCACATTTCTGAAATATCCATAATTTGCCGCCTTTTTGTCAATTAGTTGCAAAGAAAAAAATATGTCGCTCTTTATTTAAAAAAAATGCGTTGTTTCACTAACATCATATGAACTTAGCTAAACAATGATTTTATTACTATATCAGTGACGTTTTTTTTTTTCCATTTTATCTATTTTTGTGTGTATTCTACTTTAGTTTAAGGTTAGTTTTTAGGCCCTCACTTTGTCAACACGATCTTGTATCTTTGGACAATAAAGCATATTCTCTCTCTCTCTCTCACACAACTTCCATAATTTTCATTTTTTTTCACAGTCCTGAAATATCCATAATTTGCCGCCTTTTTGTCGCTAATTAGTTGCGCAGAAAAAAAATTGTCGCTCTTTTTTTTAATTACTTCATTTTTAATAATTGGTATCTGCTACCTTTTTACCTGTTTTTTATACACTTGTATTTTTTTGACGTGTTACAAACATTTCGAAAATGTAACGAAGTTAAATAAATGAATCTTAATATGCGATGTTTCGCTGACTTCATATGAAGCGTAATTTCTACCTTTCATCAGTTCTGAAATATCCAGAATCTGACGCTTTTTTGTAGCGTATCAGTTGCGGAGAGAAACAACTTGTCTCTTTTCTGAAATAAAAATATACGATGTTTTGACAACTTCCGTTATTTTTATCTTCTCTCATTTTATAGGTATCCAAAAATTGCTCCGTTTTTTAAAAAAATATGCAATGTTTCGCTAATCTTATATGAAGTTAGCGGGACAACTTCTGTCATTTTTTAATATTTTGAACGGTTTTATTCAGCTTACAGTTTTGTTTGTGTGGGTCAAATCTAGAAATTGATATTTTAACTCCCTTCCTGTTGAGCGAATGATCTGAAATTTCGTGCACACCTTTAATTCTGATGACAATGCAATTATGTATATTTAGTATAATTGTAAATCCAAGATGGCCACCACCACAGAATGGCGGACATATTGTTTTTCAACCCACTCAATATGGGTATCAACTAGTAGAACTGAACTAGTAGAATAGAGTACACCATGAAAAATTCCAAATCCAAGATGACCGCCGCCCCAAAATAGCGGATGACATATTTTGTTCAACCCTTAGCAACCTCTTCAATGTTTCCATGGCAATTGCATAGAAGCTCCCTTGTGCTTAGTTGCCGACCAGATCGCAGTAAATACTATGAGAAGAAGTTTATGAAGTAAACAACGTTGTTCAGGATAACTTTTTCGAGAAAAATAAAATCGTGTATGCACCACGAGCGTTACTAGATCCTAATGCCCATCGGGCAACATTCATCCCTCTGGCCAAAGACCCTCGGGTGAATGTTACCCTCCGGGCGTTAGGAACTATATAACGCACTTGGTACATAAATAGCTAAATTGTCACATCTATAATAAGTATATTTATTATACAGAGTGTCAATTTGAAAACTTCCCACCCTTAATATCTTCATTCCAGTAAACAATATGAGTAATCGAAAAAACAGGTCAATTTTATTGTCAAGGGGGACACTTTCACGGACTATTTGTAGCCCTCGTAGTTCAACCCCCTAGGAGGGGTAGATGTTACCCTTAGAATTTTAAATTGGAAGGGGGGTCAAGTGGCACATCATTTTGATGGGCGTTCAATTCTTGTTCCAATGGTACCCTGACTTATTATTTTGTGATGAGCATTTTCCGAAAAATTGCGTTCTAAACTAACGGAAGTAATTATTAGAACGCCTATACTGAGATGCATTATTGTATTGACTCCCTTTAATAAAAATGGTTAGAAGAGTAGGTGGCACCGCTCCAACCCTTGAATGACAGGAATAAATTTATTACGCATGGGATTTTTTATTTGCTGGTTATTTTCCTTCTACACAATAAAATTTAATTTGCGAGAAAGACATTTCCAACATAAAATCTACTTACGCTTATCTTATTAGCTGTTCGAAATGTTGCCCATTTTGCTCTAAACAGTAATACAGTCTGTTTTCGAACTCCCCTCTAACATTACGGAAAACTTCACTAGGAATTGACCGGCATGCTGCTGTAATTCGTCTTTTAAGTTCGTCAATATCAGAAGGTTGTGTTTTATAAACAACGGATTTAAGATGCCCCCAAAGAAAGGAATCTAAGGGTGTTAAATCCGGTGATCTCGGAGGCCATTCAACTGCTCCCCTTCTGCCAATCCATCTACCCGGAAATCTCTCGTTTAACCACTGTCGGACGGGAAGAAAATAATGAGGTGGAGCACCGTCCTGCTGGTAATGTAACAGATCCTCCTGCAAAAGTTCATTACCTTCTGCATCAATTTGAGTTTCTAGCTCGTGAGTTATAAGAGGATCGATAATCTCTTCAAGCATATCAAGGTACAGATTGCCAGTCAAGTTTTCTTCCAGAAATAATGGACCAAGAATGGCATTTCCAAGAATACCAGCCCAAACATTAACTTTTTGTGGGTGTTGTGTATGCCCTTCCCGAAAAATATGTGGGTTTTCGTCACTCCAATAGCGACAATTTTGTCTATTAACATTGCCATTCAGAAAAAATGAACACTCATCGCTCAAACAGATGTTTAACAGAAGATTAGGGATGGTATTGACTCGATGAGACATGATTTCACAAAACTCTGCATTTTATATGGATGAAATTTATGCATTTTCAATGCTTTTCTTATAGTCTCGCGTGACATTCCCGTCTGTTCTGATACTGATCGTAAGGAGCTCGTGGGCTCTGCAGCAAATGTTCCTAAAACTTCAATTTGAGCTGCTTCATTTAGTACTCTGGGGTTATTTCTTTTTTTATTTGTCACTGAACCAGTTTCGTAAAACTTATTCACCAAATCAAGCACATACCGGTGACTTACATTACAATTTGGATGTCTTCCGTTAAAAAGACATGCCGCCCTTCGTGCGCACTTTCCAACTTCTCCATAAATTACAATCATTTCAATTCTGTCTTGAAGAATGTAAACCATTTTTACACTTTTATACACTTATTAAAGTAATTCCTAAACAGCCCAACAGGTACAACGGTATTCACAATACTGCCACATAGTTCAAATTTGCTAACCAATTTTTTGCCGGAAAACAGAAACTTTTTACAGCAGAAGTAGCAAAAAAGGAAGGCTATCTGTACAATTTCTGCGATGACACTTAAAAATTCAGCATTTAATAAACACAACTTTACTACCATCTACGTTTTACTATTAGACTACTTTTTGATGTAAAGTGTTTGGAGCTAATGGCTAATGTTACCCCTAATACAGGGTTGGAACGGTACCACCTAATATTCTAACCAATTCTGGCCAAACCATGCATCTCAGTATAGGCGTTCTAATAATTACTTCTGTTAGTTTAGAACGCAATTTTTCGGAAAATGCTCATCAAAAAATAATAAGTCAGGGTACCATTGGAACAAGAATTGAACGCCCATCAAAATGATGTGCCATTTGACCCCCCTTTCCATTTAAAATTCGAAGGGTAACATCTACCCCTCCTAGGGGGTTGAACCACGAGGGCTACAAATAGTCCTTGAAAGTGTCCCCCTTGACAATAAAATTGACCTGTTTTTTCGATTACTCATATTGTTTACTGGAAGGAAGATATTAAGGGTGGGAAGTTTTCAAATTGACACCTTGTATGTATATTAGTCGTAGATAAAATTCATCATATCAGTGTGCCAGATGGAACATGCGATAGCTACTCAATTCCCCCCTACTCTTTCATAAAAAAACGACTGAAAATTAATACGCAATTATCTCCGGAGACCATTATCCCGAAAAGATGCCACCGGAGTCAGTGTACTTCATAATAATAATAATTAGGAGAGCATCTTGCCGCACACGGCCAAACACGGTATTCGTCTGGCAATGCGGGCGGAAGCATTTGTATTATAGCCCAAACTAATTATTCGGAGGGGCTTACGAGAGGAGTTTGCGACAGACTAAAGCCCGATGTAGACCCATAAATCTGAAATATGTAAGACGACGCATTAAATTACCGGGAGTAAATTGATGCCGTTGGTACACCTGTGCTCTGATATGCCAACCTGATGCCAAAAAATGTCCTCGCTGTGGCTGTCGGATGCGTTCTGGGTGAATAGAGCTTACAGAGTGAAGCAACGAGTATTTGGAAATGACTATTTCATTATAATTTTGGAGAGGAAAACCTCAAATCGGTTCTTCGAAATCGTACTCAAAGTGTTATAGTTTACCCAATCTCTGTTGAATATGACTTCATTCAGCTCAATATATAGGGTTAGTTCAGAATAGCACATGGTGTAATAACGAATGAAGGATGAAAACGGAAAATTAAATAAATATTATTCCCTATATAAAGAAAACAGTATACCAGATTGAGTATATTTTACGTGTAACCGTTCGAAGCGTGGAAAGCAATCAGTAATGCGCTGACCGCCTGTTGCATAATTACCGTAAATCACCTCTTAAATTTTTTATTGCTGTCCGGCAGCCTGGTAATATTTATGAAAAGAAGAACAGTAGCGTACTTAATGAACGATCAAACAGAACTCAATATTTTCTCTCTACTTAATTTGTTTTGCCGTTAGACTAGGTATAAATGTAATTAATTGTTGTTGAAAATTGTTATTTCCGTCAACCGATTGCACCCCTACGCGCAACCCTCGGAAGTCTTCGAGAGACTTGTGTGAGTTAGGGAAACTGCAGCCCTTACCTTTTAACGTGTGATGCCATGCACGAGACCAATGACCATGCGAGGCTTTGAACCCTCGACCCTTCTCTCCAAAGGCGAACGCTCTACCACCACGGCCACTACGGCCATCACGGCCACCATGGACACCACGACCACCACGGCCACCACGGCCACCACGGACAAACACTATTTGTTATCATAGAGTTATTCGAAAACAGGTATAAAACTGTTCCCAAATTAATTAACATTTTGGGAATATAAACGAAGGACATTGTAATAGTATACTTCTGCTTGAAAAATCCATTGTATTTGCAAAACATGTCGCGGTTTTTTAAACTAAAAGTGTAAAAATCAACTTTACACTTTTTTTTTTTGTCTTGGCATCGACTGCTATGGTCATTAGCCAGGTGTTCTGGATATGCCTTGTTACTAACTCCATGCGCCACCTTAGGAGCCACGAGATTTGAATAATTTAATCGGTCAAATTAAATTTAAAAAATCCCAGCCGCAACTGGGGCTCGAACTCCGGACCTTTCGACCCAAAGTCGGACGCTCTAACCACTGCGCTACGCCCCGACATATTACACTTTTATTATAAACGTTTGTGAATTTAGTGTTGCAACATAGCATTTTGCAACATGGCGACCGTTCGAAGAACGTGAGGAACAAAAGTCACAACCGGATGAACAATGGGAATTTAAAAACAAAGATCTTCATGTTCAGACCCAAAGACTTGTTTTAAATATATATAAAAATCTTAAAAAGGAAATGAACGACAAATGTGACAATGAAATTTTCGGAAGGATATCTCATCTCACCAGTTTGGGGCATTCAACTATTTACAGAGTGGTTGAACAAGGGGATGTTGTAGATCATTATCGTAAAAGAAAACGTGAAGATCAGAAATTAAACAAAGTTGATGAGGCCACAAAAGATTTTCTTCGAAGGCAAGTTTATGATTTCTATAAACGAAACGAAGTACTTGCCTTGGAATCAATCAAAAACAAATTATCTGAATATCCTGAGTATACATATAAGTCGCAGGAAACACTACGCCAAATTCTTTTAATCTGTAGTTTTAAACACAAAAAACTAAATCAGCGAATGACAATAATGGTATCACCCCGGCTCGTTCTGCAAAGGCATGATTACTTGCGACAAATAAAAGAACATCGGGAATCGAAGAGACATATAGTATATCTTGACGAGACTTGGTTCGATAGTCATGATGTGATTCGATGGTTGGGTAGATGACTCCCAAAACTGTTGCTCCAAGCACCATGTTCCAGAGGAAAACGAATAGGTAATTATTGTACACGCGGGTAGTGAAGATGGTTTTGTACCGAACGCGTTGCTGTTGTCAGCAAAACAAATAAAAAAATGTTCAGCAGATTATCATGATGATATTACTGCAACTTCATTCGAAAAATGGTTCAGTGAACAATTATTACCAAATATACCACCAACTTGTGTTATTGTAATGGATAATGCGTCGTACCACTCGCGTCAAAAGATAAAAATACCGACGAAAGCAACAAAAAAAGGAGACAGTGTGTAATTTATGGCTTATAAAAAATTGAATATTCTCCTAAAAGCCACGAAGGAGGTATTACTGCGTATAATTAAAAACGAAAATTTTGAAAAAGAATACCTATATTATTGATGAACTTTGTAAACATTCTTGTCATACGCTTCTGAGGTTACCTCCGTATTATTGTGATTTCAACCCCATTGAATTGGTTTGGGCATTTATAAAAAACAAATTGAGAAAATCCAATCAATGTCCAAATCTAAGCGGAGAAGTAGTAGAAAATGTTAGGAGAATCTTAGGAGAGGAATATAAAGATCTTTGGACAGAATGCATTTCACATGTGATTTCAAAAGAACGTGAATATTTCCTTTTGCCATCCATTCAACCAGTAATCATGAACATGGGTGATTCGTCTGATTCGGAGGGTTATGATTGAGTCTTGCCACGACTTTGATGTGTATATAAGATAGCCGTACCTGCAAATAAATTATCCATGTTTCCTGATGTTTTCTTATTCTATTTTTTTGAACGACTTGTTTTCGGTGTGTCAGATAACTTGTCAATAAGTTACGAGCAACGTCCCTTACCCATACACACGCAATCCTTTAATTCTATTCATTATAAGAACAAGACACATTATGTTCAAAAATTTCTATACAGCAAGCAATACGCAAAGTTATACCCAAGTAAGAGAAAATATCTCCGCCTATGGTCGGCAAGTACGTTCAAGAAGGCGAAGTCATTGACGTGTTAAGCCGGTTTTACAGCTCATTCAACTGATGAGATTGGATAAACTATAAAATAAATCATAGAATGGAAAATTTTCAAAATCAATTCATATCGACACCTAGGTTCTAGTAAATTGGAGTACCCCAGGGCTCTGTTCTGGGGCCGTTGTTGTTTCTACTTTATATTGATGAGTTGCGTAATTTCATCAGAAGCCTTCTCTTGTTTAAAAACACTATCGTTCCGAGAAAGGAATGAGTCTATGTCTACGTGATGAGTTCAATAGGGCTTTTCCAATACAGAGGATTAAAATTAAAGATAGAAGTAATATGTTACTCAAGGATTAAAGGTTTCCTCAAAAAATTAAGTAATAAAAACACACAGACATGGCTTGCTTTCTTGCAAGGCTTCATATACTTTATGTGTTAGTGTTAGTATTGCGTCTTCTGTTGACTTTTTTTGCCTATAACCAAATTTTTTTTTCGACAATAAGTTATATTTCGATTCAGGAGTTTTTCCAAAATTTTCTCAAAAAGCTGGGATATCGACGAAATTGGCCAATAATTTGTACTAATACTCTCTCTCGTTCCCTTTTTTGAAAATTGGGATAACCATGCTTTCCTTCAAGAGTTGTCGCCAACTTCCAACTTGCATGCATTTGTTGATTCTCGTTAGTAGTATAGAAAGTAGTTTAATGAGAGTTTGAAAAATGTATACAAATGGTGATGTGCAAACAAACTCAAGATAAATACAAGCAAATCTAAATTCATGATGATTGGTAATAACAAGGAATATAATAAGTTCGATGAAGATGATTGTGAAATAAAAGTAAATGATAACACAGTTGAAGTAGTTGAATATCTAGGAATCATTATCGATCGAGAATTGAATACGAAGAAATCTCAAAATTAAGTCTTTTTCAAATGGTCAAGTAATTTCAATGACCTCCCGAATGAATTGAACAATGCAAAGTCGTTTTATTTGAGTAAAATAAAGATATTTATTGTTCTACTGTTATTTTAATTTTTTTTATTTCTTGTTGCCTGCTTATAATTAATGTAAAGAAACATGTAGGTGCTGTATGTAATGAAAGGAACGATTATTATTATTAAATGTCTTTTATTACCAAAAAAATTATATCGATTCTGTATTTTTGTGATCTATTTTTTGCAATAATAATAATACCATTCCACTGCTCTTTCAACTCTAATACATCCACACTAATTATTGATTTTTACTCTTCACGACACTGCTCAAACAAAAATTTCAAATTAATAAACCCGGAGAGGAAAAACTTCATTAAATCCCTCTATTACATTTTTATTATTGAATCCCTTTATATACTCTGAAGCTCCTAATGCAACTTCATACAATGTTCCGTATAGAAGATATTTTTAAATGAGAGACCTCCACTTCGATGATGCTCATATTAGAAGAATATTTTCCTTTGGAGATGACATTGTCAGGTATATTGAAAAGATCCTGCGACTTCGTGAAAGAATGTAAGGAGAAATAGCTCCGCGAAGTTGAGTCTTTTTGAGAAAAGGACGCATTCCACAAAGATCGTGGCATTTGAAAACGGTTTATTGTTGGAAATCAGGATATAATTGGTTTTATATATACATATAATGAAAAACTCCTAGTTAAGAAAAAAGTCGAAAAGCTCAAAGAGTATCCAAGTAGGTTTAGTGTGTAAAATAATAACAAACGAACTTTTTTTACTTTTCTGATAACTTTCATGAGCATCAGCTCTATTTTTTGGACTGTACTCCAGTGTTTTTTTAATCAATTACAGTAGTTTATTATAAAGAGTCATTTTTCGAGATTTGGGCAATCGTTTGACGGAAATAATAATAACAATATGCTTAGGTCTTGAATTATATTATGTCATACTTCTGGACTTCTGGTATGATTAATCACTCGTTTTCAGTTTTTCTACCTGCTATCTCTTTGAATTATTTTTTAAACCGGTGTTTTTCACTGTTATTTGATGTTTCAACTAAATATTGTTGATTATCCAAATAATAATCTCTACATAAAAATATGAGAAAATTTCTGATCAATCTGTTTATGAAAGTGACTTGGGAATAAATGACGAGTATGCAAAATTTATCAATTTGTTACTGTATGCCTGATATAGACCAAGATATAGAGGTTTTTTCCCCCACAAAATAAAAGTCGCAAATGGCCTAAACTATTTTTTATAAGATAGTTAATGAAAACCCCAGTTTACACTCCGGCAAAATCGCTTTGTGGGATTCACAAGCAAAAGTGAAGTGGTATTTTGAAAATATGTCAGATTATTCAAATAATTGTTTTTGATCTCCCTTGCTCGCACAAGCTCTGCTTTTGAGGGGTTTTCTCCGAAAACCTGGGAGTTTCTTAAAAAAAAATATATACCATGTTGTATTGTTCATTTCTTGAAACTTATCCAATAACTTGATGACGTATATTAGCCAAGTGGACTAAATAAAGGATATATATATATATATATATATATATATATATATATATATATATATATATATATATATATATATATATATATACTTTCCTGATGCTTTCAAGTTAACAAAAGTCATACCTCTCTTCAAGAAAGGCGACGTTGCCAAAATCGACAATTACCGTCCAATTTCAATAATCCCTATTTTCTCAAAACTTTTTGAAATAATTTTAAAATCAAGACTTATGATATATATGGAATCCAATAATTTCATTGACCAATGCCAATTTGGGTTCAGAAAAAAATGTAGTACAACCCAGGCAGTGTTCAGGATAGTGAGTGACATAGTGGAAGGTCTGGAGAGTGGCAAAAGTGTATCAGTTACATTATGTGATCTCTCCAAGGCCTTCGACTGTGTCTCTCACGAAATACTGGTCGAAAAGCTGACGTTTTTTGGAATCAGGGGTTTGCCGCTCGACTTCTTCAGATCATATTTAAGTGATCGAAAACAATGTGTGAGCATCAATAATTCATCATCTGATTATAGAGCTGTCATGCATGGAGTACCGCAAGGCTCTGTGTTAGGACCTCTCTTATTCATTATTTATGTGAATGACTTGTTTCACAATATGTATCCGAAGACTTGCGTTGCTTTTGCGGATGACACAACTTTGGTTGATGCTAGCACGAATATTGAAGATTTGAAGATAAACAGTCTTATAACTACTACTCGAGCTAGAAAATGGTTTACTTCCAATAATTTGAAACTTAATGACGATAAAACACAGAATCTCATCATCTCAACGAACAATAACATTGCTCAAGGTCATAGTGTGAAGCTGCTTGGATTAGTCATCGATGATAAACTAAATTGGTCCTGTCATGTCCAACAACTATGCCGAAAACTCTCAAGCTCCATATTCGTGCTACGCAATTTGAGTAAACAGTTATCCATAGAAACTATGAGATCATGTTATTTCGCTTTGTTTCATTCTCATCTCAGTTACGGTACGTTGCTGTGGGGTAATTCTTGTCATGCTAACACTATTTTCCGTTTGCAAAAACGAGCTATCAGGATCGTAGCCGGTGCTGGTTTCAGAGACCACTGTAAAGAAATTTTCAAAACTTTAAATATTATGCCCCTTCCATCATTATATATTTTTGTTTCATTATTAGAAATCAATAAAAACAAAGCCAACCTAGAGACCAATGCAGATGTCCATAACTATTTGACAAGGAATGCTGATCATTTGAGATTACCTCAATACAGGCTCACAAAATCGACAAAAAATTCTCTAGATCTGAATTTATTCAATTTCTTACCTAGAAGTATCAAATCATTGAATAATATTGGAAAATTCAAATCCACAATCAAAAGACATATTTTATCTCATTGTTTTTATACAGTTGAAGAATATTTTCACACACCATTTTTTGAAGTTGAGTGACAAAATTTTCAAGGAAACTGCTATGTCACCGATGACCATTAATCGAAAACAATTTCAAGGTTTCAAAACACTGGGTTACTCAACGGTTTCAAATTTTATATATTTCCTGATTTTACATTTTGTAAACTTTAAATTTGCATATATATATACTGTAGTTATATATTTTATATTTCAATTATTTTTATATTTTACATATTTTTAAATTTTTTATGTGAGAAAGTTGACAAAAATATTTTTTCTGAAACAATTGATGTTATTTAAAAATCTGGTTTGTCCAACGATTTCAAATTTTATGTATTTTAAATATTTTAAGTATCTCTATATATTTTATGTATTTCTCCACTCTATATTTTGTAAACCTTGAGTGTACACATATACTGTGGTATAGTATTGACTTGCCGAAAACAATATTTTTTGTAACTTGGTTAAATAAAGATTCTTCTTCTTATTCTTCTTATATATATATATATATATATATATATATATATATATATATATATATATATATATATATATATTACTATATGAAAATAGAGTATTTTTCGTTTTTATTCCGAGAGTTCTAACCTTTGACAGCTGTTTCGTGCTAACGCACTCATCAGAAAGGATTTATGGAGCTCTCGAAATCAAAACGAATCCACTCAAGAATTAATACCATGAAGGCAAGACAGATATAACAGAAAATTACTTATGACATCTACAGTCACTAGTTGAAACTTAATTTGACACGAACCAAGGAATCCAAAGTATTCAGCATATACCATTTCGCACCCGAAATGTCCTTCTGGAGCGCTCTCTAATCTGTTGCCGTGGTGGATCCTGTAAGCGATTGCAGTGTTCATCCCGGCGAACGATGACGGGCACCGGGCCCCCGCGTGTATACAACCGTGATAACCAGGACTGCACTGATGAGGGACTTCATCCCGAAACCGGTCTGCAGTTGGTTCCTTGTTTGGATCAGGCGGTGTCCTGCTGTCTGTCTCTGAGAGCTCTTGCAAAGTTGTTCCTTCAAAGTAAGGATCTTTGCACATATGTCTGACAGATATAATTCAATATCTTTCGAGGTATTAGCCAGAGAAGTAGTTGTTTTCTGTCGGACATATGCCATACAATCTATACAAAGGTATAGTGAGTTCCTAAAGGATTGTTTTCGACTGTTTTACAGTCACTGGAACATTTATTGCTCCTTGAAACAAGTATTCAGCATATATATATATATATATATATATATATATAAGTATAAGTAGAAAAGTTATTGGGTATAACCCTCAAATTGTTCTGCAACCGTAGACACGTGTTTCGAGCTTAAGCTCTCATCAGTACGGTAAAATCAAGTGCGAAGATGTACAACACTTGGATGTAAAAATAGAAACAAAGGAAGTCAACAACAGGAAGCCAACCACACATTTGTGGCTTCGGTTAGAGAAAAAAAGAATATTTGGCACTGGAAATCAAGATTTATTCATGAAATTTGGTGTTCTGGTGGACTTTTTGATTATCTACCTAATGAAAAGAAAATTATTTCATTCGGTGGAAAAAAGTATGTTTTATAAGGGTGCTTCCATTTCAAATGGGCCACACTGTATAAAACATCGATTTCATGTTTCCGACTTATGGCTTTTTTTTCTGGTCTTGAAATACTGATGTTTTCTTCTTACATGCCAATTCCCATCAACGAGAAAATGAAAAAAATCCACAAATTTTCCAACAACTTTACAACTTATGGCTTTTCCTGAGGTACATGTTAAGCTTATGGGAATTTTATTATGATGTTTGTCCATCATCAAAATCATATGGCAAATGCCATAAACGAGAAAGTATGCCGGAAATCGAAAAAAAAATTACAAAATTTTCCTTTGGGAAAATTGACCTTGACGGCTGACCGGCATATGGGAAATTTTTTTCGGGTTCACCACAATATTAAATTTCATTCTGTCGATTGCCATAAGCGAGAAAATGCATCAGCAACCAACAATTTTTTTACAAGATCGCACACCTATTTCAACCCTTTAAGCACGTGCAAACCTTATGGCTTTGGTTTTTTACTATTAGATTGTTATACCTATTCATGTATTAAAATGCCATAAACAAGAAAATTAAAAAAAAAACATTTTTTTTCTGCAGAAGGAAAATGAATTTTCTATATGCCTAGCACACGTCCGATCGCTAAATTTTTATTTTTTGGGCTCAACTCTGGCATAATTTCCAGTAGTTAAAATCCCAGAAAAGAGAAAATGAGTTAGCAAAATCTGTCGCTATCTGACGTTCTATTTGGTCGAAGGAACTTTCTCAATTACCAGTGTTATCAAAAACATTGTTGGAGGTTACCTCTTGCACTGTGCTATGGAAACTGATAATTTTGCGTTTCAGAGCATTTATGCTCATTTGATTCACCAAACAACCATGTGAAAAAACTTTCAAGCTATTTTGTAGT
The DNA here is from genome assembly GCA_944452925.2 of Chrysolina oricalcia. Classification (NCBI taxonomy): domain Eukaryota; kingdom Metazoa; phylum Arthropoda; class Insecta; order Coleoptera; family Chrysomelidae; genus Chrysolina; species Chrysolina oricalcia. Next base: position 2,311,565 of record OX101810.2, read on the forward strand.
ATGAGACAGTCGATTTGGATTCTGCATGACATGAAATATTTTGAAATATCACATGAGGAATATACAATCATAAATTTCTTCGACAATATCATCAATAAATATACTGAAAGGTAATGGCCCGAGGTAGGAACCCTGTGGCATGCCCGAACTAGCAGTGCCTTCATCGGAAATGCATACGTTTAACTTGACACATAGGAGGCGATCCCATAAATAAGCTATAAAGAGAAGAAACTGAATATCATAGTAAGAGGACAATAAAATCACATTCACAGTTTGTAAAATTATAGAGATATTCTTAGAGCTGATGAGAATATGTTTTCATTTCTGGAACAGAGGGTCCCGTTTATCCAATGGTATTCTTTCTCATTAGTCTCCTCTTTTTCCTCATCGACCACCTTAATGTTTCGCTTCGAAATCCATTAGCCGGATGGACCATTGAGTGTTTAAAATAAAAGTTTCCAGAAGATTGTTTCACGCGCTGTTATCAGAATGTATAACATCGCATAGAGCTTAAATCAAAAAACCATTAAGGTTTCAGAAGGAAGTGAAAGATATAATCTCGGGTCTCTCGGGATGCCAAACTAGACGAAGATACCAAAACAAAATGTCGAAGTTACGGCAAGCGAGATATTTCTTGATCACTTCTTGGGATATATCGCGTTGCTAAACTTAAATATTATTCGTGAAAGGATTATGGAAACTGCGGAAGCCGCTCATGAAATTGATTCAATTTATTGCAGACGGAATAAAGAACGCTATGTTTCAGCAATATCCATTTGCAAGCAAGACGGTACATTTTTAAGAAGAACATTGCAACAATACTTATGATTCGACGTATTTTTCAGCCGCAGTCTTTAATAGTAATAATAATAAATATGCTTTATTGTCAGATGAAATCCCTTGTTGACAAAGCTACAGGTGTATATAAAACGTATAGGACAAAGTAAAACAGATTAAAAACATGAACGAATTCACATGACACTAGGACAGTAAGAAAAATGCAATAAACAAATAATGTAGACAAAACTAACATCAAAATAATAGATAGATAGATAGATAGATAGATTTATTTGACAACTTTACATAAAATGTTTGCTGCAAGTCACACGTTACAAGGAATTGTACAGTACACACATATACATAACAATATGAAAATATATACAATTATAAATGACCATTTACATATAAGTCAACACAGTATAAAATTACAATTACAATATAGAATCGATCACATAGATTCGTAAATAGGTACAAAAAATTAATACAAACATGCATATAATATATAAACCAATAAAATACATATACAACAATGAAATTAATGACCCTGGCAAGGAGAAAAATAATCTTTAAGAAAAAGTTGAATTCAAATATTCCCCAATGTTATAAAAACAGTTTTCCAACATAAATGATTTAATTTTAGGTTTAAAAGACTTTAGGTTGAGTAGCTTGATATATTCTGGTAAGTGGTTGTAAAGGTTTATATTCAGGGAGTTTTTTTGAGACTTTGTTAGTCTAAAGCACGGTTTTACGAGCAGGTCAGCATTTCTGGTCTGATAGTGATGTACATCCAGATGTTTAGAGAATTGACTTTTATTTTTATGAATTTGAAGAACGGTGTTATATATGAAAAGAGATGGTAATGGTAAGATTCCCAGGCTTTTGAAAAGAGGTTTGCAGTGGTCGCTGTACTCCGCGTTCATTATTATTCTCAGGGCCTTTTTCTGTTGTCTGAATATTTTAATGGATTGAGAGGAATCACCCCACAAAATTACGCCGTAATTTATATGTGAATGAAACATGGCGAAATACGCAGTTTTCAAGGCAGGGAGGTCTACCACTCTTTTAAGTTGCCGGAGAGCAAACAGGCTCTTGGAAAGTTTCACATTTAACTCATTAATGTGGGTTATCCAAGATAAGTTCCCATCGAGGGTTATGCCCAGAAGTTTACCATTTTGCTCGCTGCTACTACTACTGTTGTTAGAAGAGAATATAATTACCTTTGTCTTCTCTTCATTTAGTTTTAGTTGATTAACTGAGAACCATTCTGTAGCCTGTTTCAATGCTATATCCTGATTTACAGATACCATTTGCAAATTTTTGCCGGTTGAGACTAGGGAAGTATCATCAGCAAAAAGGACACTTTTGTTTGGCAACATGAAATTGCTAAAGTCATTGACATATATCAAAAATAACAATGGTCCCAAAACAGACCCTTGGGGAACATCATGTAAGACATTTTCAACGCCAGAAAATGTTTCATTGACACACACAGACTGAGTTCCATCTGTCAAGTAGGATTTGAACAATTTGAGGGGTAGTCCTCTCACTCCATAGTATTCCAACTTGTCAAATAGAGAAACATGTGAAACACAATCAAAGGCCTTAGAGAGGTCACACAAGGTAATAGCCACGATATCGCCACTCTCAAGACCCTCAACAATATAACTCACGACCTTTAATAAAGCATCAGTTGTGGATTTTCCTGATCTGAAACCATACTGGTAATTGCTGAAGAAATTATTCCTTACAAAATAATGAACCAACCTGTTTTTCAGGATGATTTCTAAAATTTTGCACAGAACCGGAGTTATTGAAATAGGACGATAATTGTCGACTACAGACTTATCACCCTTTTTCCACAATGGCAAGACTTTTGCATATTTAAAACAAGTAGGAAAACACCCTGTAGTTATGCACAGGTTGTAAAGGGTAGTAAGTGGTTCAATGATTGCATCAATGATACCTTTTATTATTTCACTAGATAAGTCATAGCAATCCAGACATTTCGATTTTTTTAATGACAATACTGCCTCTATAACTTCACAAGACAATATGGGTGCTAGAAAAAAGGAGTTACACGCTGCGGAAAAGGAATTGAGTAGGTCAACCGGAGTCTCAGTCGTGTGAGGCAAAGAGGATATTATATTTTCTGCCACGTTGGCAAAAAAATTGCTAAAGTTTTGAAGTGGAACATCAGGTATAACCAGTTTTTTGGGTTTTTTATTAAGTTCATGATTAATTAATTGCCAGTTACTTTTTGGCTTGTTCTCTGATTCAGAAATGTACTTATTATAAGCTCTTTTTTTATCCGTAATCAATCGATATCTGTAGTGATTACGATAAGCCCTGTAGGCAGCGTAATCATCCTTATTTTTCGTGCAGTCACAAATAGTTTTTATACAAGAGAGGTTTTCCCTGATTTCTCTCAAAGAGTCATTAAACCACTTGACTGGAGGTTTGACTCGTCCGTGTACTTTTTTTTTTGGAAAACATTGCTTTCCATAGTTTCTCAAAATGTCTAGAAATTTGTTGGCGTAATCATTTGTGTCTCGGCTATCTACGGTGAGTATATTCCAAGACACATTTTCCAAATGGAGTTTCAGCTTTGAAATATTTTTTTCATTGATTTGTTTTCTCCATACTGTTGGAAGTGTATCACTACATTCCGCACTAATGATCATGTATTGTCCGTAATGATCAGATAAACACGGTTCCAACACTCCAGTTTTGAAATTATCGTTTTCAATATTTGTCAAAATGTTGTCTATACAAGATGAAGAATGAGAAGTAACACGTGTATCTTCATATATAGTAATATTGATATTGAATGAATTTATCATACTAATGAGTTCGTCACGCTGAGGCGAATTAGATTTAAAATTCACATTGAAGTCTCCACAGATAATAATGTTGTGGCACAGACTTGTACATTTTACTAACAGATTCTCAAAATTATGCATGAATACCTCAAAGTCACCTAGACCGGACCTGTAACAGGTAATGATAATTGTCTTTAGGGACAATATCTCAATACCGCAGAACTCCGAATTCATCTCACTGTTAAAATCTTCACATTCAAAAACCCTATATTTTATGTCAGACTTGACAAAAATAGATACACCGCCGTGCTCTCTTTTTTCTCTACAAAAAAACGAGACTAAGTGGTAATTATAAATATTCATAGATCTGAGGGCAAACTCACGCAGCCAGTGTTCTGATAAACAGATAATATCAAATTTATTTTTTTCCAGGAACAAGTTTAATTTATCCATCTTATTAGAAAGACATTGAATATTTATGTGAAAACTGCAAAACCTTTATCAGCCTTGACACTGTCATCCTCAACTATAGGGTTTGTTAAATATTCTGTTGCACATATTTTTTCTTGTGAAAAAACCGATTCACATGAGCGCCTTTTGGCCAAACATTGGGGAACATTGCTTTGGTTAAATTAGCAAAATCAACAGTAACTTTGAACGAAGAGTAATAATCTGGATACATTGAGTTAATTTTTTCCACCACAACTTCTGGAAAAGAGTCAACTAAAAGAGATTTGAGCTCTTCCCCAGTCATTTGAGGGCTTATTTTGTAAACATGCAAAAACGCGAACTTAGGTACTAATTTTATATTCACATTATTTTTTACTTCTAAGGCACCAACTATAGGTTTGTTAACTGTTTTTCTTCGTCTGTGAGAAACCTTGGTGAAATGTTCAGCTTTCTCGATATTTGAAGATGCATTATTAATTCCTGGTGCGTGACTAGTAGAAGAACCAGAAACACACGAGTCTCGGGTGGTAGACACGTTACTGGCTCCTAGAGATTTCGTCGCGCACTTTACTGCATATGACACTTGAGCTGTTGTTATAGGTTTCTTTGCAGAATCCTGCATCGCAGTGGTAGAAATGGCAGTAGCACCACTAGAAACTAATGTCTGTGTCGGTTTCGGTCGGTTAGATACCTTTTCAGCTATGGGAATGTTAGCGGTAGAGTTTTGAACCACGTTTGGATTAGAACTCGTATTGTTTGAACCATCGGTAGATGGCGGATCATATACATTTATATTGTTATTCAATATAACATTCATTAATTTTAATTGATCCTTCAGTGACTCAATTGTGTCTTGCTGTTGGTTGATTATCGTATCCTTCTGTTCCAAAATGACTTTCAAATATGATATCTCCTTCTTACCAGAATTTCCGTCGACATCTCCATCAATGGCACTACTGAAGGTCATATCAAGATCATCAATAATATCGCAACAATTGATTGATTTTTCACTTTCACTAATCACTACAACATTTTTAAGTGAATTCACACAGCTATTATGTGACATTGTCCCACACTGAATACATGTTAGGCCACTTTTGGCAATTTTATTACACTTTTTACAAGCTTTTGTCGAGTCGCTAGAACGGAGCTCTTTTCTCTCCGCCATCACAACGGCATATGATATAAAAATATACGAGGATATATTGAAAAATTCTTAGCCTACTGTAGAACCAAACAAAATTTCAATGTCAAAATATTTTATTACTCAACATATTCTCCTCTTAATTGGATACATTTATTACAGCGAACCTGCAACGTCTCTAGACCTTTCAAAAAAAATGTTTCTTCTTGCTCTGCTTCAGACCTCCACAGCTTTTATTACCTCCTCGTTGGAAGAAAATTTACGACCTTTTAAACTTTTTTTCAGTTGAGGAAAGAGATGATAATCGGACGGAGCCAAATCTGGTGAATAAAGGGGGGTGTTCTAGTAATTCAAACCCTAAATCACGAATTTTTTGCATGGCAACATGAGATTTGTGTGCAGGGGCGTTGGCCAGCAAAAACAAAACACTTTTGAATAGCTTTCCGCGTATTTTATCTTTAATTTTTTCTCGTAGAGTGGTCAGTAATGTCGAATAGTAATCTCCAGTTATTGTTCTACCCTTATCCAAAAAATCAGTCATGATTACTCCATGGCAATCCCAAAAAACTGAAGCAAGAACTTTTCCAGCAGATTTTTGGACACGAAACTTCTTAGGTCTTGGAGAACCGGAGTGTGATTTTATGAACAAAATAACGAAACATATGTCGAAATTATTTACTTCAGTCGTCCAAATTCAAAATTTCCCTCGTATCAATTTCCAAAAGATCATAATCTTTCTTGAACCATAAAATTTCCATGTTTTTGACTCATAGAAAAATCAAAATTGCCATCTTGAACGAATACCCGCTGTTTTTTTATTTAATTTGAGATATCCGTCCAAGTTTATAATCTTCCATATACTTCATGAAAGAAGTTACTCATTTCTACATTTCCTAAACATTTCTTTCTATTTACCGACTCGTAAACAAAATAAAAACAGTCCCGGTAACCAGGAAGTGGATTTTTCTGAATATTTTATGGTTTTCCAACACGATTCAATACATTTTTACATTTTTATTTATATTGTCCATATATATATATATTTTTGTTTTGACCAATGTGAATATAATCATATCGATTCCATTATTGTACCATGCTTTGTCTACAAAATGAATAATTTTTTGACAATAAAGTATATTTATTATTATTATTATTATTATTTTTGTTGTCCTTTTCAAATTGAATATCTACGAAGGCGTAGAAGTGCCACATAATTTTTTTTTAAATATTTGCACTAATTTCTTACTTTAAACTCGGTATTTTATAAAATTTCGAATTCAACTCTGAATTTTATTAAATTCTGAGTTCAAACCAAACCAAAGACCAAATCTTTGCTAGAAAAGTATTCGCAATATTTTGTTTATGTGCAGGGAACTGGTCTAGGCTTACTAGATATCGATACATCCTCGTATCTTTAGTTCCCGATAATTGAAGAGAAACATGACAATGAATCGATAGTACCACAATTCTGTCCAATTGCTGTTTATTATAATTAAAACGCGTTATGTATTCTGCGTGTGTCATATTTAATCCATAATATGTTGCAGGCGAATACCTTGTCGGAATAATGATTTTGTGTAATGAAGACTCCCGTATAATAATGGATCATACGAGGCTTTGGCATTCTCGTCTCCGCATCGACTTCGTCAAGTATATGCATCGAATTGGCAGCGAAAACTAAAGAAAAGAATAAGACATGAACTTAAAGTTCGATTTCATTAAAGAAATTGGTATCTTTAAAGGTTTTTTTGTCTGTTTCAACTTTCCACATTCTGAAAATTAAAAAAAAAGTATAAATTAAGGAAATCTGTACAAGTAGGTATAGAAGGGCCCCGATAAGTTACTGCGTTTACAGTACTGTTGTCTTGAATAAAATTTTATCAGCAACGTATCGTATTCCGAAAAAAATAAGCAGATACATATTTCAAATTTTGCACGTGGGTATAAAATTGAATTATAAACATTTTTTTCAAACTACTTTTCTGGCTATCTTTACAAATTATTCCAGTTTTGCCCACTCGAAATTAATTTTTTCAACATTTCCGTCAAATTTGTGGTTACGTGAGTCCAAACGAATCATTAGATTTTCCAATGTGCGTATACAATCCTCAATAATAGTATATTATGATTCAAGTTTTATAAGACACCACTACGGAGAGGCCACCATATAAAGCTGTTAGAAATAGAACCGATGACGGAAAATTGGAAACATCTTTAAGGCTATTCCACATAAACGCAGTAGCAGTGGCACTAGTGGCAGTGACTCCGCCCCTTTTGACGCTGTTATCTGAATGAATGACATTGAAATAGAAATTTTCAACTAATTGTTTGTTAAAAGCAGTTGAAAGGAATCATAATTTCTATCTCAATTTCAAGATATTTTTTATGTTAAAAATGCGAACACTGCTAGATTTTACTGCAAATAGTTAAAATGAATCAAACTTTGAGCAGCGTGACCTTGAATTTTCAGCTTCGTCTAAACATGTTTGCCATTGGTTATCTTATCAATAGAGGGGGGTGACGCCACTACTACTGCCATTATGTGATGCAGCCTTTACACTGAAGCGAGGTAGGCTGAATTAGTTAATTAGATTAAACAGCACGTGTTCGACTTCATACACACCACACATTGAGAAGGCCACCATATAGAACTATTGGGTGCTATACCGATGACGTGAAAACGAAAAAATCCTCAAACTGGAACGAGATAGGCTGGATTTTGAAATCAATTCGAACATCCCCTGTTCGACTGCAAACACAACACCTATTGAAAAGGACACCATATCAAGCTATTTGGAGTAAAACCGATGACCATTACGAAAAATGAACATTTCAATTGCGTCTTCGATTACGAAACCTACCACGTTGTAACACCGATTTTCATTTCCCACGGGCTAGCTATATCGAAATATTTCATTTCCTACGACTTTCATGAACTACTAGACTGTCATTATAGGTAGGTATTAACGAATTTTATGAACATAAATAATATCTAATCAAGTTTGTTTACGTCTGTTAAGATGTCTAAAAACCCTGGTGTGTCGACTCATACCTGCAAAACTGTGAGATAAAACGGGAGACAATTCGCCTGCTTGATTAAGAGAAAACAAATGAAATCGTGACCTGTTTCCCAAATATTCCGCATTTGCGTGTACCGCTACGGTCGGTTTTCCTTTTAGGGTAAATTTACAAGCACAGATAAGTTTTCAAGTATTGCCGACGAATGAAGTGAATAAAAAACCTAATTATTGGAATTTACTGAATCACTATCATCAATCAGTTTTATTTGTTACACTTTCGACTTATATATACCCTTTTACTAAAATGCAATTGACTGCAATAATAACCACGCATTTCATTTGGAAGTATTGAAATTAAGCTTCATGAAAATTCACCATTAGAACCTGTCAATCTTGTGCTAATATAATCAGGAATGGCGGGATTCCATGAGATATATTCGTGCCATTATTTTCATTAAAATGTTTTCTAACAATACAAGATACTATGTGATAATCTTCATGATATAGTGGTACTCACTTTCGGTACTGGATATATATGAATTATTTTGTTCGTCTCTCTGGATTGCCCACAAATGATACAAAAACGGAACATGATCAAATTATTATTGTACAAACTATACAGAAAACGATTAGATATTCATAATTTTTGTTCAATCAGACAAGTTTCGCTAGCATAGTAGCTTCTTCACTGTCTGATTGAATAAAGTTTGTGGAGATCGAATCGTTTTCTGTGTATTTTATGAATGGATCTTCATCAACTAACGACCGAGTCAATCAGACAAATTGAATTATTATTGAATGAATGAAGAATTTTTAAGAAAATATACAGCAAAATGGAGAAACACATTAATAATAGTCATCAATACAAGGAAATTGCACTATGAAATTTAGATTCCGTCACAACTATTCATTTCTGAATAGTATTTGAAGTTTGTTGAAATTCCATAAAATTGACAGTCATCAATCACCATATCCCTGGAATATTGACAGGACTAAAATTCTATAAGGGCGCCATCTCTGGGACCGACTAAAGAAGCAGACCACTATTTCATTTGTTTATTTGTCTTCTGCATAGGGATCACGAGACTCGACTCGATCAAATCGACTCAACTCGTTATCGTGTCTATGAAGTTGTTCACGAACGTCGATCGAATATGGAATATGCTATCCTAACTAGAGATTTAGGAACAATCGGGTACTCGATTCCATATTTGATCAACGTTAGTGTAGAACTTCATAGACGCAATAATGAGTTGAGTCGATTTGATCGAGTCGAGTCTCGTGATCTCTACCCTGAAAAATCAAAACAAAATCGAATCACTCGACACACCAGGGTTTTTAGGCATCTTAACGTCTGTCTAATAATTTGACATTTCACATCAGTAGATAATTTCAAAATTCGATTGAAAGAATTAAGTTATTAAAAATGATTAGCGATAGTGAGGATGATTTAACATGCTACGCTCGTACTACAAAATTTCATATACCAACTCGTGGGAAATGTATGACATTTCATGCTTATTGTACAATATACTAATTTTGTAACTCTGATAATAGAATTGTTTCCCATATTTGTGCTGTAAACATTGTGTGTATGTATATATACAAGTCAATTTCTTATTGAACGGATCTCGTGATCTTTTGAAAGATCTCCAAAGATGCAAATAATATTTATTTTGGAACTTCAAGAAAACACCTCCTCCAATACGTAACAGCATTATGATAATACACACAACTGCCAGGGCTGTCGGGTATTTGTTTGTGTATTTCGCCTGTCTCCTTGGGAAGTTGTGCGGCACGTTTGTAAAATGTACGTGAGATATTCACGGAAATAATAGAATCACCGAAAATTATCTTAGACTATGTCGATTGATATTCGGCTCGTGGACGGCATGTATTTTTGAACGAGTCATCTTTCGCACAGATCCTTTGAAGAAATGACAGTTTGCTCTGAAATTAAACATAGAAATTGGTATAATAGCCCAGTTGGTGAAGTAAATAAAAGTAATTACCGATCTCGCTGATTTTTTCAATAATCAGTTTAGAGTATGTTGGTTATTATAGGAAAAAGTTCTCTAGTCAATCGATTTCATAAAGTCAAAAAAAAATCAAAAAATTTTTTTATTTTCAAAATCCTAGAATATTTTGGGCTGGGATTCATCCCAGCCCAAAAATGAAGAATAAATAATACCATCTTGTAGAAAAAGTATTTTTCTACCAAAAAGAATGACTGCACTTTGTTTGTTAGAGTTATAGTTTGTCCGCAAAAAAATCATTTAGGAACTGATGCATACTACGCACGGGATGCCTGGTCAGCCGCGTGAGGACCTATTTTTTAGAACCGGACGTATTACACTATAATCTGATACGTACTTACGAGATCTTAAATTGGAATTTTAAATACTCTATTCTGAACTTTCTAATGGTATAGTTTATTTTTCGTTTCTAATAAAACATTGTATAGAAAAAAACGAGTATGAATATTTTAGAATCGGAAAATTGTTATTTAGGTGACCTAATTCACGAATAAAATTTTCCATTCATTCATTTTGTCTCGTTATGAAATATGGCTCTTGTGATGATTTTGAAATTTTTTGGAGTCTGAAGATCATAGCGAATACCTGCATTCGTTTCTATTGTATTTTTTATCTGGATTTTTCTTAACTGTCCACTATATACATTATATTCTTCGAGCATTCACCTGTTTAGTGTAACAGTATCGAAATTTATTTTCAACAATACGAAGAGATAACAATTAGAACAAAAGAAAGTGCAATTTTCTTGTTATACATAAAACATTATTATAATTGAAAAAATTTCCGCACTGAATGAATTTATGCTTAAAAATTCTTAACATGATTTTTTTCTTCCAAATGAGTTCATTTTCAATAATTTTGCAGAGGCCTATATATTTATATCGCTATGATCTCTAGATTCCGAAAAATTTCAAAATCATCACAAGAGCCATATTTCATAACGAGACAAAATTAATGACTGGAAAATTTTATTCGTGAATTAGGTCACCTATATAACAATTTTCCAAAATTATAATTTTTTTCCGAATTATAATTGTGTTTGAGAAAATTTATAATCTGAACGCTTAATTTTCGATTCTAATATAATATACAGGGTGGGTCACGGTCGATGGTACCTTATACGTTTACGAAGAACAAGACATAGGATCATTCTGAAAATTTGGTTTCTCAAGTAGTTGCTCTTGCTCTATCGATCTAAAATATTTTCAGCAATGCAGCGTTGCTGCTTATATCAGAAAGTAGCAGCATCTTTGTTATTTCAAATGGACCATTTTGTATATTACCGCATTTTTGAACTTGTCATTCCTTTATGATTATTTCTGCCTCATACTCCCCTATACCTATCTCTAACGGTTTTTGAGATATTGGTTATTTTCCATATTTTTTATCCAAAACAGCTCGAATTGAATGTTTATTTCTGCGGTATTTGGATTCTTAGGAAGTTGCAATTTTGTGTTTAGTTCATCAACATCATGTTAATTGATTCTGTATAGAGAAGTTTGTTCTGCGTTATACAGGGTCGTTCAAAATTCATGATCTTACTGCTAGATACGAAAAGGGTTGAAAGTGCGTTTTTTTAAATAGAACATCCTGTATATTATGAAATATCCTGAAAGATGACTAAATTCCCTTCGAATTGATGTATCATATTCCTATACCTAAATAGCCAGAATTCCGAGATAATAGCAATTTTCACTTGTAATCTCCCAAGTGCTTGAATTATTGCTGGAAATTTTTTGAGTACATGAATTTTCTGAGATAAATTTACGGCAATTAATTCAAGCACGAGGGGGATTCGGTAAGAAAATTTCACACCGAGAAATGAAAATCATCCAACAATTCATAAGAAATAACTAACGATGGTTTGTTTCACCTGAACTATTTATAACCACTGAAATATTGATATGTGAAATACTTAACAAAATTTTCATTAATAAATGTGTTTAAATTTGGAACAAAAAAAATTTAAAAAGTTGTGTTCTCACAGTGTATTGAACCATCGACCTAGCGACTCAAATGTCGCTACACTACCGCTGAGCTACGGGACTTGTGATAAAAACTTGTGACAAATGGTGTATTAAACTTCTTCTGAAATACGATTTCAGAATTGACAATTTCTGCAAGAATCGTGGAGAAAATATTTTCAGACGCATTCCAAGTATCTAGTAAATACCCTCCTATATATACTGCTTTCATATGAAAACTAGACCTCCATTTGTACATTAAAGCAAAATATCAACTTGTCACATGTCAAATGTTTGACAGAAAAATTTGCACTTATTAATTTCGCCCAGGGTACCCAGGAAGATAAAAATTTCAGGAAATTTTTAGGGTTGCCATGGTATCTAAACAACGAATTTTTTGATTTGCTACAAAAGAGAGGTGTGAAATTTTCAAAAAAAAATCGATTTATTTTTCTCATATTCATCTAAGGTGGCTATTAAATGTCATGATGGTACATGACATTATGAAAATACAATTAGTGCCTTATTAATAATACCGTTGTGTGTTTCTTAACTATTCAAACGAAGTTCTGATGAAATTGTTTATTTTTCATGGAAAATGTGAGGGAATTATAGCAAGAACGTGCAGAAAATTCAATGAAACGTACCCTGATTTACAACCAATGAACAAAAGGAAGTTTGTACGATTACAACATAATTTCATAATTATCTGTCAAAAATTAGAAAACGTTCACAATAAATTTTCAAAATGCCGACCATTGGCTTCCAAACATTTCAAAATCCGGGTATGTGGAGATACAGTTGTAGCACTCCTTATATCACTGGCATCTAGCTCTTCAATGCAGTTGATCACTCGTTGGCGCAGGTTTTGTTTACTGTGCACTGGTGTCATGTATAACGAATCCCCCTCGTGCTTGAATTAATTGCCGTAAATTTATCTCGTGCATGAATTTTCGGCAATAATGCAAGCACTTGGGAGATTACAAGTGAAAATTGCTATCACCTCGGAATTCTGGCTATTTATGTATAGGAACATGATACATCAATTCGAAGGGAATTTAGTCATCTTTCAGGATATTTCATAATATACAGGATGTTCCATTTAAAAAAACACACTTTCAACCCTTTTCGTATCTATCAGTAAGATCATGAATTTTGAACGACCCTCTATAACGCAGAACAAATTTCTCTATACAGATTCAATGTACATGATCTTTATGAACTGAACACAAAATTGCAACTTCCTAAGAATCCAAATACCGCAGAAATAAACATTCAATTTGAGCTATGTTTTGGATAAAAAATATGGAAAATAACCAATATCTCAAAAACCGTTAGAGATAGGTATAGGGGAGTATGTGGCAGAAATAATCAGAAAGGAATGACAAGTTCAAAAATGCGGTAATATACAGGGTGACCCATTTGAAATAATAAAGATGCTGCTACTTTCTGGTATAAGCGGTAACGCTGCATTGCTGAAAATATTTTAGATCGATAGACCATGAGCAACTACTTGAGAAACCAAATTTTCAGAATGATCCTATTTCCCGTTCTCCGTAAATGTCTAAGGTACCATCGACCGTGACCCACCCTGTATAAAAAAAACAGTTGATATTGGGGATAGCTGCTAGTCAAAACTATACTCTTTTATAGAGTTCATTCCAAGCTTTCGTAAATTTTATTTATATCTTCAGGGAACTACAAAGAATTATTATAGGACGAACTGCAGTAACGTTGGTTACAAATAGAAGTGGTATAAAAACATAGAAAGTTTTATTTCTCATTTTTCGTGAAAGAATTATTCATGTCAATTTAATATTTTGATGTTTTTGAATTTTACTTACAACTATAGTGAGGTTGGTTGACATGTTCTTAATTCATTCCATGACATCACAGTTTAAAATTGTAAATAATATATAAAAATAGGCTTTACGAATATAAATAAGAGAAAATTTCAGTAGAAAAACAAAAGACTAGTTGATTATATCCAAGGGATATACATCAGGTGTCATTAGAAAAGAATTCTGTAATTTTCAAGTCAATGTTATCAACTGTAATCTTGTACCAACTGTACCAATTGATATATACGATTGTTGTTTTGTAAATTTGGAAAAAATTACATTTCCAATTGAGTAGTTATGGAAATATTATTGTTTATAGGGAGAGTGTGGTCCAACGACAGTAAGAAGGAATAAATCTCACATAAATGATTTATATCAGTTCTTTTATTCATTCAGTTTTAATTTTGAGATAAAAAGGCCATTTCCAAAAAAGTTCTCTTAGTCATATGTGTCTCTTTAGCTAATATTTTTGTTGAATTATAATTTATTCCATGGTCAAATTTGTTTAGGTGATCAGCAAGAGCACATCTTTCAGGATTTACGAAAGCTTGGAATAAACTCTATAAAAGACACTTTGACTTGCTACTATCCCCAATATCAACTGGTTTTATTTCTAACTAGTCAGCAACGACTTCTCTATTTATATAATAACTGAATGTTCTATTGGGGATGCAAATCATACTCTTTGGTATTGCCTGAGCTTTCGAAATTCTTTATTTCATTTTCAAATGCATATCACGAGGTTTAATTTTGAAGCAACTCAAGCAAAAACATCGAAAATGTTCCTAGTAAAAAGAAAAACACAGGAGAATAAAATGAGATCATTTTTTGACATCACTATTTCTCATTATATTCATCTCAGCCCAAACTATTCTAGGATTTTGAAAATAAAAGTATTTTTCGATTTTTTTTTTGACTTTAGGAAATCGATTGACCAATGAATGTTTTTATGTCAACCAATATACTCTAAACTAATTATTTTGAAAAAAAAATCAGCGAGATTGCTAATTACTTGTTCTCGTGACCTCCGCCAACTGGACCAAATATCGTCTTTGAGCATCCATGGTTTCTACTATGATCTTGGAACTGTATCACGATAGACACCAGTTTCCATCAATTTTTAATGTTTCCTCTAGCGCCCCTATCGCCACAAAATCTGTAAACCTAATGAAGCCTTCCATATTCCTTTTACAAAATTCAAATCAGCAACAGCTTGTTAGCAATTCATGTGCTTGGAACCTCTCTAATCCGAAACGTTGTAATTTAGTGAAGGTAACGACTTTGTACTTAAGATAGTCCCTTATGATACACTAAGCCGTTTTACGAAGGATTCCTGATATGCGTCATTACCGTTCTATTTTACCAGGTCCGTACTAGCACACACTGTAGCGAAAAGCGGAAGTAATAATTTTATCGAAGAATGATTTGTAGAGTTTAGAAGGCAGAAAACTCATCAAACAAGATAGTCCAAGATAAGGTTGACTGGGAAAAAAGTTGCGTTAGAGATGGGCCATCTATATGAAAGTATGAAATTTCCAAAAATATTATTAATTTTCAAGTAATTTTGGAAAAATTAAATTTTTCGAATTCTTGTTTTTTTTTTCTGGAGTTATCGTTAGAGTTTGAACAAAATAAAAAATACTCCTTCACAGAAACTTTTTGAATTTTCTTGTGATTATATCAGTTTTACTGTCCAACGTTTCGTTATCGAATAACCATCAACAACTTGATTTTTTAAATACGGCTCTGTTTCTAAAAATACCTTTTCTGAAGTATTTTTTGTCTGAATTCAATGATGTATCACATATGACCGTTTAATAACGTTTCAGATCCATTTCGGCTATAATGGCGAATTTTTCAAATAATGTTCAAATACGGGCCTGAATTGAAGAGAATTTACTCAGGTATCATAGAAGGTCAACAAAATCAAAAGTTCAAATTGACTTGTTTCAGTTATTGCTAAAACAAAACAAGAACATGGAATAACAATAAGTCACACACATACAATTACTCAAATGAAAAATATCTGCCTAATTTACCGAAGTGATTTTCCTGGATTTTCCGTTACCGATAACATTTCTTTTTCTTCGTTTTCTTCATTACAGTGTTTATTTCTGGCTGAAACTGGTTTTCATAAGCAACCCATATTGCTTAAGGTTTGTAACCAATCGTCCAAAAAAATGTTTCTTGGTTGTATTCTCTCTGGATATAGTGATTCAGATACAAAGGCTCAGCTTCCACAGCATTACTGCACAAAATAAAATACTTTACCATATCGAACTTTTCATCTGGTCAAAAACTACTATCCATTTTATAACAAGAACAAAATTTGTGGCATTTGACTTTCATCAAAGCCCATTATTTCTACACACACTGTACATAAACTGTAAAATGAAACTTTAAAGTACGAATACCTCTTTCGCACATTTCAAAATAATTTTGTGACGTGGTAGGTAGAAGTTTTACATTCAACAATAATTATAAGATATTTTTACTTCATTCTAGCAGTAAGAGTGTAATTAATTCATGGTTGCTCTATGTGTGTTTATTTTTGCAATCATTACAAGAAGTTAACCTGAATTTCTGATTTTCCTGATCTACGATATCCAATTTTAGTGAATTATCTTCAATTCAGGCCAAATACTCAAAGGGTTATTAAAAAAGTCGTAATGATGGCTGAAACGGACCTGACACGTGATGTCATCGTCATTAGAAAAAGAAAAGAATTCAAAAAAACTGCATATTTCGAAACAGGGCGTTAAAAAATGAAATTGATGGAGGTGTTTCGTTAAAGAAACGTCGGACAGTAAAACTCATATCGTCTCAGAAAGCTTATAAACAGTTTCTGTGAAGAAGAAAGTTTTATTCTGTTTCAGCTGTGACAGTAACATCAGAAAGAAGAAATCGAAAAATTCAGTATTTCGAAAAAAATTGAGAATCAAAATCATTATTGAAAATTTCATACCTCCATATAGATGGCCCCTCTGTTACGCAACTTGTTTCCCATTTAACCAAAACTGTATCTATTACCGTTTCAGATATCCTCATGGTGGACAACCTTTTCTTGGAATCACTGTTTATCAAGTCTGCTAGCTTGTTGTTTATAGAACTTATCTTCGTCTTTTAAATACCTACGTAAAAATATGAACGAAAATTTTTGTACACATCAAAGAATTTAGGAATGGACCTGTCCATGGTTGATTCCAATATCGTTATGTAATCAAATTTTTATTTCGATTTTTAGGAACCTCAAAATATCATTCTTAGAGGGAGAATGTAGGAAAATGGATTCGTCAAAAAAGAATTAATACAATTTTTGGAGAAAAAACATCTAATTACATTCAGACTACGATCCATATCTCAAGAATTATGTGAAAATGACCAATGTATACGATTTGCAAAATTCACGCCAGGAACTATTCCGGTAAAACAGCAGTACCTGAATTAACTTTGTGCTCGGAAAGTCACATTAACGTTCTTTGAAAGCCCCCAAAATGTTCATGCTTTCACCCGGATTCTTTTTTTCAAAAATAGTGATGCACCTCTACTAATTTTCACCCATTCTTCATTAGTCAAGGTGTCCTTTTACTCATGGTCATTTATTGAGAGGCCTTCAAGTAGTACAATGATTTCTATTGTTGCCTTCATCTCTATTCTCACATGATCAGTCAGCTACCTGAAAAATTGCTGGTTGTTCTGGATGTGGATGGAAACTAGTTTTTATGCAATTAGTGATGCATTGTATCCTGTCAAGATAGTAACAACGTAATATTTTCTTCAGCATTCCAAGTCTACCCTGTATCTCTCTGGGGTATTTCGAATGAATAATTATTCCTTTTGCTACCTGACGATTCTCCTTCCCGACTGCCACCCTCTCGTGGTTAACCAAAAGCAATTTGGCAATACTCCGATCGATTAGCTACCATTAGAATGTCAAACATTCGGAAAATTGCTCCGCAGTTCCCAATTTGTATCGTTATCGAATGGAATTGTCGGAAGGTAGTTGAGAATTCCCTCAGACGTTATTACACTTGCATGGTCGAATTGTTTCGATGTATTCACGGAAATCTAAACCCCCTTGAACTTATACTATGATTGTACCGGTATTCAGCCTGTTAATTTTTCTTCCAAAGGTTATGCATGAGTATGAGGTTATTCAATATAGAGACTGGATGGCTTTTATCGATGAGGCTGTTGAGAGCAAACACTACCTTGGTAAAACAGGAAGTTCATTTGAGCCCACAGTTTTTGTTTGAGAATTTTCAATTTTTTTTGCCTTACTCAATGTTTTTGTGTGAATTCCGGAACTTCAATGATTTTTGGTTATGGTGATTTTTAAGAAAAAAAAAATTGAATGAGATGACTTTCCGGAATTCTTATGGGACCAATGAGCCCATACAAAAAGTATCTCTTTTATGAAATCAATGGTTTTTGCAAGAAACGGATTCTACGATCGGGAAACTTATACCTGATTGGCGAGTGGTCTCTTTTTCGAAGTTTTCCCTGATTTTCTCACCGATCTGGTCGTATGAACATCCATTTGGTAGGTTTTATGAATCTCTACAAAAAATTCCAATGACTGTAAAACGATTCCTTGAATAATCTTTGAGATATTTCCAAAGAACCAAAAAAGTTGTAATTTTTTTCACTATTTCTTGTTTAAAAAATTCCACAAAGCAATTTTGCTGGTGCGGAAACTGGGGTTTTCATCAACAAACTATCTTATAAAAATTAGTATAAGCCATTTGCGTCTTTTATTTTGGGGGGGAAAAACCTCTATGGCTTGGTCTATAAGGTGATGACATACCCCGAAACATATATTCAAACAATTTTCAAGAAATGCACACTGAGCCTTGACTACGGAAACTCTGGAGTCTTAAGGATAGAGGTACTGAGGAAAAAAAATAGTATATATCAGACTTCGTAGAGTTTATGTTGTTTGATTGCATTTTAATTTTTACTGCCCCTTTTTCTTTGATACTATATTATGTATATATGTTGTCCATTATTCGCTTCAATTTACTATTCTGCCACTACTAGATTATAATAATAATAATAGTAATAATAATAATATGTATATAAACAGAACAAAACGCAAAAACACCATGAACTCTTTGTTTTTCAAGGGTTTCGATCAATTCAACTACCTAATGTAATCAAAAGTAGCACATCTCTCATTAACTTCAAAAACGAACTGAAGAAATTTGTTTCAAATATTCAAATATGATAGGAACTTATTATTTGCTTGTTACTCGTAGCTGCAGTATTTTATGCTTATCTTTTGATAATATTTTTAATTTTTAAGGTATTTTATTTAATGTTGTTATGTATTGTTGTATTGTTATATATTCATTTTAATGTGTACCATATACGTTTTTATTCATATTTTTATATTTCTAGCAGAATTGTATATTAGGATATCCTATTTAAATAAAGATCTATCTATATTGTTATTATTATTATAGATTGAAGGGGGGGGGGGGTCCAGACTATTCGGCCTCACAAACACAGAGACCTATAATTGTCATATATAACCTGTTTTGTTAATTACTGGTGACATGACTTTAGCCACTGTCTTTTAATATAATTTGTCACTCTTTTGTGTGTTTTTTTGATAAAACATCGTTACTGATATTCTGTGCTTTTGAGTCTATGGTTATATGTCATATAACAAGATAGATTATGATATAGAAGCAGCATGTGAATAAAAATCTAAATTAATGAAATGTTTCAATATACAACACCAAAATAGATAGTGTTCTGAAAAATTGCCATAATTCACCATATATTTGTGATCTATCAATCGAGTTCTCATTTGAATGTTCTGCAATCAAAGTGCTATAATTCGTCTGTATAGATCTCCAGGTAGCAAAATAAATCTGTTCTTTACGCAACTGTCCACTTTCGCCAATAAGAAAATGACTGAAACACGTGAAAATGTATTCATATGCGGCAACTTCAACATTGATAGTTCAATTAAAACAACAACAACAACAATATTGACTAGCATCACTAGAGACAGCTTAGTAATTTTTATCTAGGCTTATCTGATCATCATTTGCAAACCGTAGTTTGGAAAAATGAGATATAAAAAACCCCAGACACTTAAAAACTGATATAACTCATGAAATTCGAGAAATTACAGATCTCTCCATAGCCGAATTCAAAAAACTTCTTACCATTGGAAAGGAATTTTTAAAAATTTTATTGCCATCAAGAAAACAAATGACTCCTACAAATGAGAACTAAATTGCATTATTTTAATATAAGGAATAAAAATACGATCACTACTCAAAAACATAATAACGCAAAAATATGAAAAATCTCCTAAATTTGTTGTCATTCACCTTTATAATTTATTTCCAACTGATATGGAGAAACTGTCACCTAACACTTGAAAGAAATCGAAACTGTTTTGTCAGAAAAATGTTTTCATACGGGAGATGGATTTACTCTTGAAGTAAGCAATGCACGACCGTATTTATTCTGAACATTTTATTTTATTATGTTCTTATCTCTGGAGTGTACTATGTTCTTTAATATATTTATGCATAATTGTATTTTTATATATCTATATTTTTATCCAAACATACATTCACATCAAAGTCGAGTACATACCTACATGCTGATTATCTGTCAATGATTAATTTCATTCATAAATGGTCTGTTTCCTCATATTTTATCTATACTTTGAGATTTGTATGTGTGTATATTTCAAAATGCCTGTTCATCTTATATTTTTTTTACTGTATCTTATCGGTATAAATAAAACTGTGACTTGACCTATCTTCATAACCTGTAGCAAAAAGGATTAATTCAATCTACCTATCTATCTATCATTTGAAAAAGTTTTAAGAAGACGACTTTTAATAATAAATTTTATATTGAGATGGATTTTAGAATAAAATTGTAATTTTCATAATTTTTTAATATGTTTGTGCTCTGTTTGTAATTGACTTCACGTTTTTTATCTTCTTTATATATTTATTTAGATGCATAAGACTAATACTCACTTTGTCAATAAGCTTAACTCTTTGGATAATAAATCATATAGATTTTTTTGTCATTAATGTTTTGGCATCGACTGCTATGGTCATTAGCCACGTGTTCTGGTTAGGCCTTGTTACTAACTCCATCCGCCACCTCAGGAGCAGCACTGTTAATTGGAACGCAACAGTGAATCATGCAGGACTCACCCCAGTCCAGCCACGAGATTTGAATAATTTAATCGGTCAAATTAAATTTATAAATCCCAGCCGCAACTGGGGCTCGAACTCTGGACCTTCCGATCCAGAGTTGGACGCTCTAACCACATATTGATTATTATTAATATTATTATTCAGTACTTTACTAAAACGCTATATATTTTTGAAACGTGTTGCCATCATTCACTTCATTGATCTATTCTGCTACTACTCGATCTGATTCATTATATCAGTTCCATTCTCTGATTTTCGAGTTCTCTACTCTACTTTTCATGTCCTCTTGAGACATTTGTCCTATTCCAGAAATAGCCAATGTTTTATCTGCCTTATTGAATCAAACATTTATAAAAAGGTAATAGTGAATTGTTTTTGGTGGAAGTTCGAAAATTGGGATGTGTTTAAAATTATTCACCTTCGACGTTATGTAAATTGATTTTTCTGAAATCGTTCAGGAATGCCCATTTTCTCGGAGCAACTTCAGGCCTCAAAATACGCTAATCTAGTATTTTAGTCCGTTGGTAAGCAACGGACTTTCCCGGACCGTTTAATACTTTCCCGTATCGAAAACGATACGGGAAAGTACTTTGCCGGCCTAGGCCGTCAAAATCGGTCTTTGGTTTATAGTTGTCGCTTTGACGTTTCAGGAAAGCACGTAATTTCGAATCCTCAATTTATGATAATGCTGATTGCGATTTCAGAAAAAATAATATGTGTACCTCGTAGTAAAAGCACATTCCCAGACTTCAATGCTTATTGGCCTCGGCTTAACGTCTCGGCCAACAATTTACATTGTCGTCCGGAAATGTATTGCTTTTACTACTAGATACACAATATACTATTCCCGTACAAAAAACGATCCGACAAAATTTTTACCGGCTTGTTTACATTTTATACAGTTATTGAATTCACGCAAACAATATGTAGAATTCCTTAGTTTTTGATAATGCTGATTGCAATTTCAGAAAAATTAGTATGTGTACGTCATAGTAAAAGCACATTCCCAGACTTCAATGCTTGTTGGCAATTTATATTGTCGTCCGGGAATGTATTGCTTTTTATACTAGATACACAATATACTATTCCCGTAGAAAAAACGATCCGACAAAATTTTTACCGGCTTGTTTACATTTTATACAGTTATTGAATTCACGCAAACAATATGTAGAATTCCTTAGTTTTTGATAATGCTGATTGCAATTTCAGAAAAATTAGTATGTGTACGTCGTAGTAAAAGCACATTCCCAGACTTCAATGCTTGTTGGCAATTTACACTGTCGTCCGGGAATGTATTGCTTTTACTACTAGATACACAATATACTACTGAATTACTTCTAGATCATTTTTATCGTCGAATTTGAGATACAAAAGCGTATAGTATTGAGGATAGTAGACAACATTCTACAATTATGACTTCTTCACAAAACCAACTGTACAATACTCGTTCCCGGATATTCGTAGAATGAAAAGAAAATAACGCCGATGTTGCGTTGTATTTTGCAAAGTAAGCGAAAACGAATAGGCCCTCATTGGCTATAATAATAAAATTCGGAAGTAAAACCGATAGTACGGACATAAACATAACAATTTCATGCCATATTATACCGCAGAGTAAAATAGGGAGTTTGAATATATACGATAATGGAAAATTCAACGGATTTTCCAGGAAAATACGTTGCTATTCCGCAAATAACAAAAATACATAATACTTTTTTCCCAGTGGTATTTGGAATGAGACAGTTCAACGAGAAAGCATGACGACTTTGTCTTTTAACTAGAAAGAAAGATAAACATATTTGTATGAGTAGCATGTTTTTTGACTGTGTTTTTTAATGAAATATGAATATACAAGGTTACCCTAAACTCAACTAATTTGACAATTGCTCGTTTCAGACGTTTGTCGTAATCGTCGTGGGACAAAAAATATCAAAGTAACTGTAGTTCTTAAATGAATCGTTTTAAGCCATGAGTGTGATAGTTTGATAGAATCGTTTTATCGTGAAGAACACAGAAATACCAAAATATACAGTGACCGCCAAAAAGTATGTACCATATGGGAAAAAATTTTCTTGGGAAAAGTTTGTGCATGTCCGATAACCTAAAAATCGATTTTGACACATGTCACGTAATCGCTAGAATGGCGGCAAAATGAAAAAAATTGTAATGCAAAGGCAAAAAAGGGGTAAGATGGCAAGATATCAAAAAAAGTTATTTGAAAAAGTCACTTAGAATTCAATTTTATACACATAAACGAAGTTTCAAGAGATAATTCAAAAAAATTGAAAATAGCAATTTTTTTAAAATATTTTCCCATCTATTTAAAAATATATATTTTTTTTTTATGAATAGCTTGACTATACTCAAACATTTGCATTTTAATGATAATGACAAAACTTTCTCATTTTCTTCACACCAGAAGGCACTAAATTGAAAAAATGGGAATTTGTCAGAACCCTTGCTGTTACATCGGTTCGTATCTAACAGTTATATCCGAATTCCACGACCATTGTGATGACATGACACTCCAAAAACATGGTATTTTCCAGATTATAATCAAGTTCCGATGATAATCGTGCATGAGCGTTTCACTTCGCACATAAACTTGAAAATAGTGCGTCAAATTAAAGATTCTTAAAGTTTATGTGCAAAGTAAAACGCTCATACAGCATTATTATTGAAACTTGAATAAAATCAGGAAACATGGTGTTTCTAGATTGCCATATCAACACAATAGTCTTGGAATTCTGATATAACTGTTAGATAAGAACCAATGTAACAGCGAGGGTTCTGGCAAAAACCAATTTTTTTAATTTAGTGCCCTCTGGTGTGGAGAAAATGAGAAAGTTTGGTCATTATCATTAAAATGCAAATGTTTCAGTATAGTCAAGCTATTCATAAGAAAAAAAATATAATATTTTTAAATAGATGGGAAAATATTTTTAAAAAATTGCTATTTTCAATTTTTTTTGAATTATCTCTTGAAATCAGATTCAATTCTATTAAAGAAAAATCAGTTTCTTTTGTTCATCAATATTCAGTGTCAAGAGAATTTCCAAAAACTAATCACACTGCCTGTATTATTCGCAGATTGCTTCAACAGCGAGAGAGCGTTAATAATCTCACCGTGTTGATGTGCTTTCGTCGTCGAAATAAGTGAGTGTCATCACCTCTAGTGGGTCTTTTGTTCTGTAGTTTTTTACAGTTACGTAGACATCAAACTGACTAGGTAATGGTGCGCGTTTTTGTAGGGTTGGTTAAAGTGCGATATTGCGAGCTTTCATACACAAGTGTCCATTGAAATAGAGTGTTTTTCAGATGTTTATGTTTGCAATTGAGGTGTTTGTTCAGCGTTCTCTTTCTTCGTTATGAGTGCGTTTCAAATGAATCATTATTTTTCCAGAATTTTTTTATATTTGTTGTACATGGGTATTATTTATTATATGAATTTTGATGGAACAAATCAAATTCAAATACGACAGACAAATGAATAAATTCGACAAAGTTTAACCGAAGAGTATCAAATGAATGATATAAATAAAATCGACAATGTATTACCATTCTTTTTTTTTTCTTTATTCTTTCTTAGTTGACAATTATAAAATTGTATTGAAAGTTGTCACAGTGAGTTTTAATTTCATTAAAACTCATAAAATAAAACACTACAATTAAAACTTGAAATTCAACAACTACCAACATTCATTATTGAATTATATCTGTCTATCAATAAGTATAAGGTACAATTATAAAATTGTATGCAAGTTTTCACATTACTAAAATTGAGGAACTTAAAAACAACACAATTAAAACTTAAAATTGAACAGCTACTAACATTCACTGAGATATTCAGGAACTGAGTAGTAACATTTTTCTATGAGAAACAGTTTCAATGATTTTTCGAATACACATAAACTGTTATTCATTTTTATATGAGGTGGTAGATTATTGAACAATCTAGGGCCCATGTAATTTGGAGATTGATAGCTCAACTTTAACTTGACTGACTGAAAATGTATATCTTTTTTATGTCTCGTTTGATAATTATGAATTGTTAAATTTTCGGAGAATTAAATAAGTTCTGGAGAATTGACTTTATTTTTTTATTTTACTGTGTTGAAGCATAGCCGAAAAACCTAAATGGTCGATTTTTGTTTTTTTTTTTTTATTATTGAAAAAGTGGTAGATGACTTATTGTTGCTCAGTACTTATTTATCTTATCAAAACATATTTTTTTTCTTTCACATGTATAAAAAATGTCAGATAGGTACCTACCAGTTATTGAATTGAATTGTTTTTTTTGTTGTTGTTGTATACTGTACAACTCGAGGGGATTGTCCATATTGCGCACGGACGATTGGGAACTAGCTTTTCAAATGACAAATATTGCATTCTTTGATTGAAATATTCTAATAACGGAATAATTATTATTGATTCTCATTTATTTTTTCCTAATTATTCGCTTTATGCTAGAGGTATTGTACATTTTAAAGAAATGAATACTGAATATAAATTCACTACAGATCCAAACCAATAAAACTTGGATAAGGATCTTATCACTTGAATGTTGATTCAACTGAAGATGACAGAAACTAACTGTAATTTAATAAAATTTTGATTACGGTCTATATCACCCGAAACTCGTCTTCAAATGGCATTCTATGATACACCACTGGATTCAGAATGAAAAGGACATTCGAACAGTGTCATAAAATATCCAGGTCCGTATTTTAAAAAAATAGTTGAGGGTGGTCCTGAGAATACGAAACGTTGGATACGAAATCTGAAGACGTCAAATCAAAGAAAATTTTCCCTCTATATATATTGAAAGCCATTTCTTTCTGAAGGATTCCCGCTTCAATCCTGAAATAAAAAGAGCTGGAATGGAAATCTAATCCGGAATTTAAGAAAGAAGAGAAGTTGAGGTTTTTGGTACCTATTGACGACTATGTTTCGTTGACTTGACATAAAAAGTCCTTATTAATATTGTGTTCGCATTAATGGAAGTATAGAAAAATATTTAAAAAGGAAGTAAGTGTAAATATTGGTAGTATTTAAGAGAACGTGCAATACATCATCACTAGTTATACAAAAATATCGAAAAAATATCAGAATTACAAAAAATAAGGACTCAAAAATTGACATTTGACATGTGTCAGTATTTCAAACATCAGATCTAACTTTTGTTCCAAAATTTGTGGTGTTGTTTGGAACATTGGAACTATTAGAGTCCACCCATTGGCCATAACCGTATGATTCAGTGACCCTAGCCCAACTCCTGTCATCCTGACATCGTTCGAGAAGTTTGTAAATTCAAGTCTCCTAACAGTACATTAGATAGCGTAAAACGTTATAATTGAAATTTACATATATTACTATAATATTCCGTTTGTAATTTCATTAATAAAGGTTATTAAATAAGTAATCAATAAATATAAAAATATAAAACAACAACAAAAACTAATTGGCGCTCTGGGGCGACTTGACTGATTCCAGTGGCGCATTTGCTTTTTAGGCTGCAGGAAAACCCGGAAAAACCTGCAGCACCACATCATCTAAAGATCTTGATCTGCCAATGTCCTCTCTCTCATAAAATAAAATGTAGGGTGTCTCCAATAAACCCAAGAAATCGTCAGAGCATTTAGCAACAAAACTATCGTCAAACTTAAACCAGTCCGTTCCATCTTTCGCCAATGCGTAATAATGGCCACATTCAACGCCGGAACCACAGTGAACAATGACTGCATGAATATTATAATTGTGGTCTGCTAGATTGAGGTGTTCATCTATTTTCAATCTTCGTATAAGTTTGGTGCCTCCGCCAGAGGTTGAGTCATGTTTGAAGAGCATCAGTGTTATTATCAGATTGACTGGTGCCTCAGTTATACTCGTTGTCTTATAATTATCAGTCAATTTGGCGCATATTGGGCAATACAGTTGATCATCACCAGTTAAAAGTTCTATTTTCATATGACGAAACAGCAAGCTCCGCACGGACTGGCTCTCAGACATATTAGGAAATGCTAGTTGAAGCTCCAGAAAGTCACATACGTTTTTACTGTCTCTCAAACATGTACCACAACATAAACTAGTGAGGATTTTTCCAGCGAAAGATCTAGAAACACAAGATGAGATAAGCTGTACGGAACCATTTGATCCAGAACGGTCGAGACTACTGATTTTGTCATTTTCCTGCTCACGAAGAGTATTCAATAAGAATCCCAAGAATTCGGAACAATCCTCTTGTTGTCCTAACGAGTATCTAGTAGACTTCAAAGACTCCAGGAAATCGATTGGCTACTCTTGCTCGGGGAATGATGCTACAGTAACGATTCAGGGCTTATTTTTTTCTGTAAGAGTTGAACTTTCATATTATCGAATAAGTATATTGATTTTATTCATTTTAAGTGTCAAAAAATTACTTTAAAAAATTGCACAATTTTTGTACATGTTTTTTCTAAACAATAACAACTACCTTCATGTCTGGGTCTTTGAACAAAAGTCAACTACAGTCTTGAAGACGGCTACCCAATTTTTTAACTTTACTTCAATGAAAATCTTGCGCTGAATCTTTTCTTTTTTCCCTTTGGCATAAAAACAGTACACCTCCATTCAATGAACCAACCTCAATTTAGCAAAAATTAAAACACTTTGGCCATTATAATAAATAAGACGAGAGAGTGGAATGAAGAGTTTTCTCCGGTCTTAATTGTACGCTTCTCTTAATGCATTCTTAACAAATGAATTAGCATACTTTGAGGGGAAACAAAACCGTAAGGAACCTTTAGCGCACCTCAGCTGGCACACTGAAGGGTTACGACTTCAATAAAAATAATTAAATTTCGACGGTAATCGGATGAGGGTACGTGACGGAAAAATAAATCGGTTAGTGAATTAGAGATATTGATACCCCTAAGGTATACTCGTAGCGTTTCGCAATCTGCCACTGAAGGTTACTGCTGAGTTTCTACCAGCAGGGTGTCTTCTGCACATGTCGAAAATGTCGAAAAATTACTAGAATTTGAGGAAGCACTCAGAATTGTGTAGTTTAAATAAGAGTAGATTTCTCAGTATGGTACAATTTGTGGGAAACACTCTTAGTCCAAGAAACGAGGAAGCGGCCCAATGTTAAATGAGCAAAAATTATTATTCGAAAAATAAAAATATGAGCGTATAGGAAATTAAAATTTAGGATGAGTTTCTATTCTTCCAGTGTTATGGCACTAGCTACTAGGCTACTTCGCCAGTATCGGAGGCCTATAAGGAGGGGGGCACGTGGACCCTAACCTCCCTCTTTTATCTCCCTTCGATGGGCAAACTGGAAGTCTCACTCAGAGTGATATCATGAATGCCCGAAATTCTTCACAAGTAATAAAAGTTCACACCAACTAAAGTTTTTGCGATGCTGAGGCACGTATAACCGCAATGTACTGTATTCTCACTAATACCCCCTTTTTCCGACAAATCCGTTGTCATTCGGCCTGGGTACCGACGTAGAGATCCAGGGGGGCCGACAGCTTCACTCTCAAATGTTAAACGTCACACACAGACATATATTTCACATGAAATAATTAAATAATATTGCAATGCACATTTAAAAATGGCAAACATTCACACCTCACATGACATGACTTCCGACCTGTACCATGGTCGAAAGGCGAACCTAAAGTTTTTTGCGACTCGATCCGATCCGAACATAACCTAAAAAATTGGCAAAGTTGCGAAAAGCGGTTTATTGTTGATAATTAAAAAACCACAGCTCCGATCAAAAAAAGTTGAATTAGGAAATTGTAGGTATTGAAAAGATTCATCAATTAAATGAAATTCAATTTTTTGATATCATTGATACTTATCGAGTTATATCGGAGAAACCGTAAAAAATCGGGTTTTCTATAACTCGTTTATTGTAAGATATTGAAAATTATTACTAACAGTTTTATGTAGCACAGGGCAAGCCAAAAAAGTCCTTTTCAAAAAAATAGATGAATATTGATTATTTTTCAAAATATATGAAGTTATCTCAAAAAAGATATGGCTACTCTTGCTCGGGGAATGAAGAGTTGTACTTTCATATTATCGAAAAAGTATATTGATTTTATTCATTTTAAGTGTAAAAAAATTACTTTAAAAAATTGCACAATTTTTTTACATGTTTTTTCTAAATAAATTTCTTAATTTTGTTGTTATAGAAATGACTTTTATGAATATAGATTTATAGCATGACTTCACGCATTAAAGAAAAATTGAATTCCTACGATTACTAGGAGCCGAGATAATTTTTTTATTTCAAAAAAATCTGGAAGGCGCAATAATCATCGTACAGCAGTCACCTTCATGGATATTGAGGTTGAATACCTATGTTTTCGATAAAAAAATAATAGAATATGTCTAGTTCATTTGCAGTATTATTAATTGATGAACAAAGTGAGGCGTACAGGCGCGGAGCGATGCAATTTTAGCGGGTGGCGCAGTGGGGATACAAATACTGTTGAGGCATAAGATGTCCGGAGGACTGCTCATTGCTAATATCCTATACAATAGGAAAAGTTTGGTCGAAAATCCATCAGAAAACAACTACTTTCCTGGCTAATGCCACGACGAACATTGAATTACATCTGATGAAATTTCCGTGCAAAGTTCCTACAAGGTTATCTCTGCAATTGCTTGTTGCTTGGAAATGTTCATCGAAACATTCGGACCACCTATATATCGATTTCGGGGTGTTGCCCCTCATCAGTATAGGGTAGGTCTAGCAGTCAATAACTAATGACTGCAACGAATGAATCGATAACCAAATCCAGTTCAAGACCGAAACTGAGATCGCGCCCGCACAGTGGATAACTCCAAACTGCGAGCGCCATCTCAGCGCCGGCCACCCAACTAAGCAATACCCATGAACAACGATCGTCAAGACCGTATAAAACGGAGAAGAAAACTGTAGTTCACAAGCAATGAGCTTATGACTTGAGGCATAAGATGTCCGGAGGACTGTTGACATTAAAGACACTTTCGTCCTGACAGTGTTATTGAAAAAGAAAAGAAAAGTTATTGGTTCAATTTCAAGTACTAGCGTTCATTGCCAAAGAAAACGTATGTGAACAACAAGCCGAGATACTCAATATTTTTCAAGCACAAGCCACTTTGAACACACGAAATCAATTTTCAGTGCTATCCCCACTCCGCCACCCGCTACAACCATCGCGATATTTCATTATCTTTCCATCACTGTTTTTTACTCATATTCAAGATTTTATTAGATCAGGTTATTGCTTTGACAATATATCTCCTTGCTTAACAACCAATCAGTCTATTTCAAATTTTGAAATTCAGCCAATAGAATCGGAATTACAGTGAAAATATAAAATGTCGCTGTATTTTCACGGTGATAAACCTGCTTAGTTTTTGTTTTACTAGCTGTCAAGTGAAAATAATGATTTAAATTAAAACGTCAAATCTTTGTGTTTTGACTAGTTATATTTCTTAATCAATATGAAAGATCGTTGGGGAAAAATGGCTATTGGTATCATAGATGAAGCAGTGGAAAAAAGTATTCCGTTGAATACGGCCAGAAATAAAGAATCAATTACCAGGCAATTCAACAATTATTGCACAAACGGGTTATATTGTCAATGCGAATACCATAATTGTGGAGCTGGCTGATATTTTGAAAGATTATGCCTGTAATATGACCCCAATTTTTCTGTTTAGTGTCACGTTGTTAGATTTTGATTTCTGTGAATTACTTCAAATTAAAACGGTGAAACGATTTTTCTTTATTTCAAATCGATATATTGTCGTCCTAAATATAATTCGTGGTATGATTAATAACTTATAATTTTTTGGAATATCAATTCATTGGCAATCCCAATGCAAGAAAATACAACTCGTCCTGCGGACTCGTTGTATTTTCAGCTTTGGAATTGCAATTCATTAATATTCCAAAAAATTATCGATAATAATCATACCACTTATTATATTACCCCTGATAATTTATGCTAATTCAGTGTCTTACTACTCAAAAATTATTATGAATAATTCCCATTAAAAATTGAGGCCAACTCTTTAAGAAGTTATCAAAATTAGTAATTAGTAGACTAAATTGGATAACTGAAAATATCATTCAGTTACAAATAACTTCTTTCGAAAACATTTTTCGATATTTTGCATATTAATGTCACTTTACTCTATTGTGAATTTAGAATATCATCCGTTTCCTGCTTAGCAGGACGCCATTGGCACAGATATGCGCGTACGTAGTCTAATTGAATGCACCAACTTTTATGAAGAATGAGAGTTTCTGAGAAACTGTTAATAAAAAAGTTTCCCATATGGTTCCAACATTTTGGAGGACTATGTATATGTTCATCCATAAACTGTAAATTTTTATACATGAGTAGAGTAAAGTTTATTGACTACGTTACATAATTTTATTAAATTTGTAGCAGGTCCTTGAGAAAATATTTTTTAGAAATAAGTATCTATACTTAAAATAATATCACCTAGTTAAAATTATGATAAAAACAGACAGTACATATTAAAAATACAATAAAAAATCCAGTCTGATTGAAATAATTGAGACACTATACTAAGCACAAGTCAATCTACAATAAAAATTATAGTTAAAAAAGAAAAACAGAGAAAATTAAATACATTCACTTATATAAACTAGATTTCAGGCATTTATGCCCAGGTGGTTGAGAGTTTTTTACCAGTCATCGATCTTGTAGTCGTAGATGAGAAACTCGTTTTCCGAGTAAAAACAGTACTTCAACAAAAAAGATTTAACTTTATTTTTGAACATGTGTTTGTCAACAAGAGTTTTTCTTATGTACATTAAACATATCTCTCTCTCAATCCTACCCAAGTACCACGTTTTTACGAACTTTGACGGCTTTCATCTCAGAAACGACACATACAAAATCATTTAAACTCACACATTTTTCTAAAGACCCATCCCACTATAAAACAATGAAATTTTAGCCAATTTCCCATGTTTTCGTGAGCACGAACCGATTTAATAAAATTCATTTTTGGTGATTAGAGATGATCTGCCTCATTAAACCTAGAATCCTCCATTAGCTTCATCAAAAAATGTATTCATTTCCAAAGGCCCAAATAGGGAATAACAGTGAAAATGAATTGTCAGCAAAAAATGCACCCTGTCACCTCCAAAATCAAGAAAACACTCTCGAAGTGACCAAACTGGACATTTTCTTTGAAAATCTCAATTTTAAATTTATTCCAAATAATGTACTTTTCATTAGTTTCATAGTCGTAGTTAATAGCAATTATTCACATACCCATACAATACTGTTGCTATATTACTCTCAGAAAGGAAAATATAATCATCTCTAAGGATTTTAATAAACACAATACATTTCTCGCAATTCAGTTTCAGTCTGATGGCATTGTTGAATCGTTCTAATTTGGTCTGTAACGACTTCCAGGCAACATCTGTGCCACAAAACGAACTTGAGAGCTTCTTTAAGTTTGAAAATCGTTATTTAGCAATTAGATTCAAGCCTGACTTTAATTATTTTCATCGGAGTTGAA
Source organism: Chrysolina oricalcia (assembly GCA_944452925.2). Lineage (NCBI taxonomy): Eukaryota > Metazoa > Arthropoda > Insecta > Coleoptera > Chrysomelidae > Chrysolina > Chrysolina oricalcia. The sequence goes on from OX101810.2 coordinate 2,344,368, forward strand.
CAGAGATGTCGGTCCACCAAATTACAGTCATGTCAGGCGAGTTAATGGATTTTTTTTGTGATAAAGTAGAACAGATATTGATAATTCCGCTTGTTCTTATACTATAATAATACATGCGGAACCATTACCATGAGTATTGAAAGTCATTACAGTTGAGTGGAATGTCATTAAATCATTTGACAAATCTGTATAGTGTATAAATATAAATTGTCCACTAATTCAGGTAGTCTAGTTTTGTAATTGATCGTATACCTCCCTGAAGTTGTTGAAACATCCAATACCTATCGGAAAAGTACTTGTTTGGGTTAACATTTTTTTTTGTTTTTGACAGCATCGTATTTAAAACAAAAGGAAGTGTTATTAGCACTCCACAGATCGTTTGAATTTTAAAATGTAGCGGTAACATCAAAAAGGTCGTCAGAGAAATGCCTGTTCAACATGAAAGAATAATAATATGCCTGAAAAAAGCAACCTTAATCGTTGAAATCGATGGCAGAATGAATCACTGGATTTGCAAAATCGGTGAAAACAAAATTGTGATATGCTGCTCGAGGGTCGTGAAGCTTTAAAACTATGGCGGATGCGCCAAGATGAAACTAATTTCCCAAGTTAAAAAACTGGCGGTTGCGCAGAATGAAAATCGTGAAGAGTCAGATTATGTAGTTGATGAGGGAGTGAAAAGAACAAGCAGCCAAAACAAAATAGTCCATCCCAAGAAATAGGTTATAGATTTTTTTCTGCAACCAGTTACCAAATTATCTTTTGGCGCTTTCAGATCTCAACGCAAAGTTGACGTTTTCCAAGAAATGTCAATCTGCGATAGCATAGTAGTCAAAAATTCAATTCATCCTATGCTGCCAGAATAGCTTTACTCGACAATGTTCCAACACACAAAAATACAATCACAGTATGCTTTCTGTCAGCATATATATGAGCAACCCAGAAATGATCCACCGTTCTATGAGACGATTTGAAGGTACCTGAGATCACTCCAATGCAGAAATTCCCATCTCTATATCCCATGAATATAAACACTTCACCCCTTTAGCAGATATCCCAACCAATTATCAATACAAATTATATGAAAACAAAAATTAAGACAGAATTTTTGTAAATTCCTACACCAGCATCCAAGAATTCATAGAAATATATACAAATGCATCGAAATGAAGTCTCGTTGGAGCAGCAGTAGTAACTCCTCAAAATATTCTAATCTATAAGCTACCAGAAACCAATACAATTACTTTTTGCTCTCCTACAAGCATTACGCTTTGTAAAATCGAGTTATTAAGAAAAGAACATTATTATATCGTATTCTCTAAGTTATCTACAATTTCAAATATACGAGGCTTGTTTGGTAAGTCCGTGACTTTTTAAATTTCCCGCGCAGTAACTTTAAATGCAACACTGCTGCTGTCAACCACCATCTTTCAATAGACTACTGTCAAATTTTGAGCAAGCTGCGACATTTGGTTTGTGTTTGACAGCAATTAGAAGCAGACAACCTCGTGAATTTTAACAAAAATGGAAAAAAGTGAATTTCGTGTGTTGATTAAGCATTATTTTTTGCGTAAAAAAACCATAACTGAAACCAAGGAAAGACTTGATAAATACTATGGGAACTCTGCACCATCAATTTCAATGGTTAAGAAGTGGTTTACTGAGTTCCATTGTGGTCGTACCAGCACAAGTGACGCCGTACGTTCAGGTCGCCCAAAAGAGGTCATCACGCCAGAAATCGTCGATAAAATCCATGGAATGATATTGGACGATCGGAGAATAAAAGTACGTGAGGTAGCTGAGGCTGTAGGCATCTCAACTGAGCGAGTACATCACATTTTACATGAATATTTGGACATGAAGAAGCTATCCGCGAGATGGGTGCCGCGATTGCTCACACTCGACCACAAGCGCAACCGTGTGACCACTTCAAAGGAGTGTTTGGCAAAGTTCAATCGCAATCCGGGCGAGTTTTTACGCCGTTATATAACCGTAGACGAAACATGGATCCATCACAATACCCCAGAGACCAAGGAACAATCAAAACAGTGGGTGTCAACTGGTGAACGTGCACCAAAGAAGGCTAAGGTGCGTCTGTCAGCCAACAAGGTTATGGCCACAGTTTTTTGGGATGCACGCGGTGTCATTCATATAGATTACTTAGAGAAGGGTAGAACAACGATCAACGGCGAATATTATTCAGAGCTTATAGACAGATTCGATATTGATTTGAGGCAAAAACGACCACATTTAGCGAAAAAAAAAGTGCTGCTTCATCAAGACAATGCACGAGTGCACACGTGTGTAGTCACTATGGCAAAAATTCATAAATTGGGCTACGAACTACTACCCCATCCAGCATATTCTCCAGATTTAGCCCCTTGCGACTATTTTCTTTTCCCAAACCTGAAGAAATGGCTGGGTGGTAAGAGATTTGGGTCGAATGAAGAGGTTATAACCGAAACAAACGCCTATTTTGAGGGCCTTGAGAAAACCTATTATTTGGAAGGAATAAAAAAACTGGAAAAACGCTGGACTAAATGTATTGATCTAAAAGGAGATTATGTTGAAAAATAAAACGCTTATTTGCCAATTTTTTTTTTCTTTATTCAAATAGTCACGGAGTTACCAAACAGCCCTCGTATGTTCACCAACCAATAGGAAAACTGATCAAATGGGAACCTCACGAAATCCAATCATTGAACTATTTTGAATAACTGGAAATGAAACAGCTGATATGAGAGAAGCATCAACAATCCTAATCAGATAACATTGTAATACACTCCTTCGATCGACATGAAATCATGCATCAAAAACAGGATAATGAACATTTGGAATACTTTATGATTGAATGAAGTTCATCATAACAACGGAAACAGCAGCCACACTCCGACAGTCCCAGTGCCAACCAAATATCACAAAGGACTCCGTATAGATTACAATGGTGAGACAATGTATACTCATCTACCCCTGTATAATAGATCTTCAAATCTAAATGACTCCCAATTCAGGAAGGTAGTCAAACAAGTGTTAGACCCTATAAAAGTTTGTAGCTATAATAATAAAAGTTAAAGCGAAAATTGAACCAAAACATGACTCCTCTGGAAATGAAAAAAACCTACGATAAATCGAAGTTACTTTTTTGTAATATCTAACAAAAAAACAACTTCTCCGGCAAAAGCCACGCTGGACATTGAACTACATCTGATAGATATTGTGAAAAGGCCCTATATAACTTGAGACAAAAAAATCTGGAAGTGAAAATTTGCATTTTCGTTCTGATAGTTGTTTTCTGTTAGATATTACAAAAAAGTAACTTCAATTCATCGTAGGTTTTTTCCATTTCCAAAGGAGTCATGTTTTGGTTCAATTTTCAATTGAGAATGTTTCTCTTTAAAGCATTAATCCCTTCCAAGAGAGAGAGACCTTGTACGTTGGAAAATATCCTGTTCATATTTTCAATAAAATCAATAATGAAAAAGTATTTTTTTGAATTTGAATTTGATCCAAAGGGATATCAACCGATGTCCTTCTGCCCATGTGTAGGTTATTTCAATAAAACCTTTTAGCTGACGCACTCAGGTTTAAATATTAACTAACCCAGGAGTTGATTTGCTATTCATACATATGATTTTATCCTCAACTTTTCAACCGTATTGTCCATTTTATTTTATTTATTCTTTGAGTCTCTATTCTTCATTGACCAAAAAGCATTTCTATTATTTGTTATGTATACCATTCTTCTAAGATATGATATGATAAATCTATGATAAATTATATACTTTCTAAGCTTTGTCAACAAGATTTTCTTCTGATGATAAAGCATATTTATTATTATTATGTTGGCGAATGCGCTGAGTTGCGCGAGCTCTATCCAATAAACATATAAGGAAATGGTGGATTCGTAGTTAAAATAATGGCGGGTGCGCATAACAAAAGTCATGTCAATAGTGGTTGAGGAGAACGATAATTGAATGAGAAACCAAGACACAGTTTGTAGAAATCGTTTAAAAAATCAATTTAAAAATCCTTAAGGAATCAAAGATGAAACTGTCCATTAAATAAATTTACAAAAAAGTTGTTTCTAAGAAAGAGAGACAGGCAATATGCGGGAAACCCAGGCTAACTCCCGAAGAATACAACAGTCAATCGGTGCAGAACCTGTACAGACTGGTATAGGGGACTAGAATTACGGAGTGGGTGCTGTGAAATTAATTGAAATGCACAGAAAGCCCAAGAGGCTGGTGACAGGACCAGCATCCGAAAGGAAAAAATATATTTGGAAAAAGATATGGATAAGGAATACTAACCTTAGGGGAGGGGATATTACTACAAATCTTCGGAATTTTGAAACTTAGGTATGAGCTGATCCTAGCAAAATTTGCATATAAATTATGCAAAAAATTTCAATTCCTAATACTGTCTTATATCATATGAGGGTCAATTGTCATATTGTTGAAAAGATAATTCAATTCTCTTTTCGAACATAAATTGTTTTTTTTATTTTTTTTAGAATATTCTACCTAAGAAAATCGAATTTGGGGTCAACGAAGTATAACAGATTATTTGGATGGGTTGAGAATTTATGAGTGTTGTGTTGAAACATTTTCTTTAGAAAGAAGATCTGCATTGAACTTTTTGAATGATAGATACAAAGGTACGAACAGCGTAATAGTGGGATTCGCAGAAAGTAGCATATGTAACAAAACGTGTAGTGTAAATGATATGAAGCAAGGGACCCAATATTGAGCCTTGTGGTACCCCACTGATTACTGAGAGGGCCTCCGAGAGGCTATTTTCCGGAACTGCACGTTGAAGACGATAATTGCAGTAGCGCTTTCACTTAAATCAAAGTAGTGCAAAACAGCAATAAGAACGTGATGATTTATTTTGTCAAACGCTTTTGAGAAGTGAGGAAAGTTCAACGCGGTTACTTCATTTTCATCAATGGTCGACAAATTATTATGAGTCAACTATTTATAGTCAACTTGAGAAATATTCAGTTTTTTCTTTCAGTAGAGTTGGCGGGGACGGTATTTTTTGATAACTACTGATGTTCTTTCAACTTTGAAATGAAAAAAATCATTATCCAACTTACGAATATACAGCCTAACTTGCCAGGCTCATTAAGGATTTCCCAAATTAGTTCATCTAACTTGTAATCGAAATGAGTGAAGTTCACTCGGAAAAGATAATAAAACTGGTAGTCATTAATAAAAGTTAGCTCATAAGTTTGACGGCTACGGGATTTTGATTGACACTCCCCTAAATATTTTATTCGATTAGAATTGCTTATTATTGGGAAAATACAAGCGCTTCGAGGTATAATATGCCATCAACTTAATTGAAACATTCATGGAATATGATTTATAAATATTAATGATAATAAATGATGATGGTCTTTAATTCTTTCAGTAGTTAACTTTTACTAAGGTTTTTTTTTTAAGTCAACCCTAATGACGACACATTTTTTTCTACAAACACTACACAATTTCACCTTTTAACACCAGCTTTCTTGGAAGAACTTGCGAATTTGGCCGTAAGGCAGATTTTCACGAAGTTTTTTCTCTTCAAGCGACAGACCTTGTCGAATCAATTTTCGCGAGGAAATAATAACTTAAAAAATGTGAAGGACAACAAAAATAAATTTTTGGTATGTGCACAAACATATACAGTGCGGCTTTTTTTAGTCTCCCCCCTGTTAACTTTTGAACGGTTCGACGTATAGATTTAAAAAAAAACTTTTGGAGGGTTTCACCGATACTACTTTTTGATAAAAAAAAATATGGTGATTGCTCGACAGGGGGCGCGGGGGCACATCAACTAAAAATTTTTAAATGGCATGGGAGGTTAAGTCACATCGTTGAAAATGGAATTCAATTTTCTTCACAACCATCTAATTTTTTTTAAATTTGTTGAAATTTTTTTGCAATTAAAATTCGAAATATCAAATATAAAAGCAGATCTGAAAACTACTCATAGCTCGATAAATTTGAACGGTTGGATGTGGAACAATGAAACCAAAAATTGTTTGAAGGGTATTACCGATACTACTTTTTGAAAGAAGAAACATTGCAATTACTCGACAGATGGCGCTGGGGGCACATCAATTCGAAAATTTCGAAAGGCATAAAAATCGAAATTGAAAAAAAATCTCAACAAAATTCAAACATATTCAGATGGTTGTGAAGAGAATTGAATTCTCTTTTCAACGATGTGACACTTGACACTTGATTTAAAAAATTTAAGTCGAGCAATCACCATATTTTTTGTTTCAAAAAGTAGTATCGGTGAAACCCTCCAAACGGTTTTTTTTCATGTTTGTATGTTGAAGCGTTCAAAAGTTAACAGGGGGGGGGGCTAAAAAAAGCCGCACTGTATAGAAAGACACATACTAACCGTATGGTATAGTCGGGTAAGCTTGGATAGGTTAGCATAAGGTTGGAAGGAATAGAACAGGACCTATTACAGAGCCTTGGGGTACTCCACATTTGATTTCTGCAGTATTTGAAGGTGTTGATAGTCTCACATATTGCTTTCTGTCGAAGAGATATGAGTTGAACCATTTAAAGGCGTTTCCTCTGAATCCGTTCTGTTGAAGTTTGCAGAGCGGTATATCGTGGTTGACACAATCAGATGCTTTCGACAGGTCACAGCACTGCTGCGACGGCTTCTTTATAATTAATTTCTCTATAAATCATTGACATAAATGAATGTATTGCGTCAGAGGTACTCTTCGATTTCTGAAAACCATACTGCTGTGCACTCAGTATTCTGTAATTTATCAAAAATTTCATAACTCTTGTCTTCACCAGTTTTTCAAAAATCTTTGCTAATGTCAGTATTAACGAGATGCCTAAAGTTGGCAGGATCTTCTCTAGCACCCCTTTTGTGGAGAGGGATAACAACCGAAGTTTTCAGCAATGAAGGAAAACTTCCGTACGTCCAGAAAAATGTTTTCACCTTCAATTGCTAAATTTTTCGGAAATACAAATATGGATTTTGAATGATGTATCACGAAAAAGGGGATGACACTCTAGATTTCTGAGCTGTGGAGGCTAATGGGGTAGGGCAAAAAAGTGAACATATTCCAGTAATCTACTCTGGAATTCCCTTCGCATTATTAATAACTTTTTGGAATGAATCTGTTATCTTGCTTCAAATCAAATCAAATCAAATCACTTTATTTCTTGAGACAATATACATTGTATAAGAAAGGGTCAGATGGTTGTGGATGCTTCCGCATGATAATGCGGTTGTTAATCAAATGAATAAACATAAAAAAAAAATAAGAATATAACAAGACACACTTAATATTATATGACGTCCTAAACACGTGTAAAGAAGAAATGTATACACACAAACACACATATAACATATGCATATATATATATATACAAAAACATATCTATATATACCTACATCAATTCTGAAATAAAATGAAATAATGCTATCTTTATGACTGACTGGTACATATGGGGAACACAGATGTATAATAAATAAAATGAGGAATTAAAAGTATTCATTTAAAGAGTAGAGACATTTCTCAACCAAATATTCTTTCAGCTGTTTCTTGAATTTGTTCTCATGTTTCAACCTTTTAATGGAGATGGGTAGATTATTGAAGATCTTTGCTCCAATTCTAGTTGGAGCTTTATAACATATTTTACCTTTAGATAGTGGTATATGTAAATCATCCTTACGACGGGTATTGTATGCGTGGAAGTCGGTATTAATGGAGAACAAGTCCCTGTTTTTGAACACAAAAACACAAACTTCAAAAATGTAGAGACCTGTACAGGTCAGAATATCAAATGTTTTGAAAATTTCTCGACATGAATAGTCTCTTTTCACACCAGCAATACACCTAATAATTTTTTTTTTGGGAAATGAAGACATTATTCGACAATGTAGAGTCACCCCATAGGCAAATACCATACCTCAGTCGACTTTCCACTTGTGCATAATACACATTCAACAATTGTTTTTCTGTCAAAACGAGTTTGAGATTCCTGAACATATAATGAAGAGATGAAAATTTGGAAATCAAGAACTTGCAATGTTCTTTCCAATCTAGATGCGAATCTACGAATATTCCTAAAAATTTACAACTGTTATTTATTGACAAAGGTGTATTATTTGAAATTATATCTATATCCACGAGTTCTCTTTGATAGGTATGAAATTTTATAAGATTAGTTTTGTCTGCATTAAAATATAGAGAGATTTGGTTGAACCAGGCAACCAATTGAGAGAGAGTGGTTTCACAGATTTCTTTTAGTTTCACTTGGTTTTTGTGAGATATAAGTAAGGAAGTGTCATCTGCATAAATTGTCATCTTAATATTAGGAAATGAATTCGTAATTTCATTAGTATATAATATAAATAGAACAGGGCCCAAGACAGAGCCTTGGGGAACCCCTATATTGATATCAGTATTGCTAGATGCAACATTCCGCATTATATTATTTTCACTATATTTCAGACTCACATACTGAGAACGATATTTGAGAAACGATACTAGCCATTCCAAACAAACACCTCTAATTCCATAGTTGTACAGCTTAGATATCAAAATCTCGTGGTCCACACAGTCGAAAGCCCGACTAAGATCACAGAAAATGCCCATTGGGATCTCTCCCTTTTCTAAATAGTTAATCAGATTGTTATAGAATTCATAGATAGCACTCGTTGTAGATTTACCACATCGAAAACCATGTTGGCTGTTAGTCAAAATATTGTGTTCATTGAGAAAATTCATCAGCCTATCCAAATATCCATATTCAAACACTTTCGATAGACCACTAGATATCGTTATTGGTCTATAATTCTCCAAGTGATCTGGACTATTTTTTTTATAGATTGGAATAACTTTTCCTTTTTTTAGGGTTGTCGGAAATTTCCCCGTTTCGAAAGAGAGATTCAATAAAAATGTCAAAGGATCAATTATAACATTCAAGACTTTTTTCAATACAAAACTGGGTATTTCATCTGGACCTGCGGAGGTTTTATTTTTGATTTTATTATTCAACAAAACTAACAGTTCGTTAGGCGAGAATGGTCTCAGAAATAAGGAAGATGAAAGAATTTCTTGCGTATTATTCAGTATAGTATTTGGTTGGGTTATCTTTTCTTTAAGTTTTAGTGGGGCACTTTTAAAAAAATCGTTGAACAGACCTGATACAACTACTGGGTCGTCCACTTTTACATCATTATGAAGCACGCTGATATTTTTGTGCCCTATTTTATTTTTATTGTTCATTTCGGATATTACTTTCCAGGCAGTTTTACCAGGATCATCAGAGTTACGGATGGTATTTTGATAATATTGTTTCTTTTTGGATTCTAAAAGTAAAGAGTGTCGTTTTTTCGATTTTCTATAAAAATCAGCCAGCACCGGGTATTTATTTTTCAGTAGAAAAAGATCTTTGAGCTTGGTTTCAGATATTGACTATTGTATGTTTCGAAAATATTATACGGTATATAACTTCAACGAACAAAATGAATAACAAGATATTTTGAAAGCTTCGGACTTGTTTTCCGCATCTTTCAGCACTACTGGAAACAGCATCAAAAATTCATCTGCGAACATCAAAGAGGCGTCAGCTTTAAAATAATTCCAAATTCATAAAAACAAGAAAAAATTATACATAATACAGTGTATATCCTACATGAAAGGAGCGAGCTAATTTAAATTTTACGGCATATTCAAATCTTGCGCCTGGAAAAGACCCTCTTTCCACATCAAATAAAAGTCAGATAAATCCTCTGGAGGAATTTTGTGATGATTATGTCAGAATATCGAGCTTTTCGGAGGAATTTTCCAAATTGAATCAATAGAAAGTTCGCTCCGATACTTTTTCAGGTAGTAAACAAAGCTAAAGAGGTTTTCTCCCCCACAACATAAAAGACGCAAGTGGCCTATACTAATTTTTATAATATGGTTCATTAATGAAAACTCCAGTTTTCGCCCCATCAAAATCGCTTTGTGGAATTTTTTAAACAAGCAATGATGAAAACAATTACAACTTTTTTGGTTTTTTGGAAATATCTCAAAGATTATTCAAGAGATAGTTTTACAGTCAATCGAACTTTTGTAGAGATTTATAAAACCTACAAAATGGATTTTCATATGACCGGATCGGTGCATTTTCCACTGAGAAAATTCGGGAAAACCTCGAAAAAGAGACCATTTCTTTTAATTTATAATTTTTATAAATCTGGAGCTGGACAAACAATATTGCGGAATCTGATAGATAATAATATGTGGTTCAACTGTACGCAAGATGTTTTCTGTCCGATGTGAAGTTTTTGCACAATTTCGTTATATACAATATGAGGTTCATATAAACACATGAAAAAATTAACGGCAATGTTAAAAATTTTGAAAAAAAATCGAGTTACTTCGGCATACAAATTAAATAATTAGAGAGATGTAGAAGAAAATCTGATAAACAGTTTTCGAGAAAAAAAATAAAAACCAAATTTTTAGAGGTTTTTTTAAATTTTCCCAAAAATCATTCATCAGATTCCATTTCAAATATCATGACATATTATATGCCAAAGTCACGATTTTTTTTCAGAATTTTCTACTTCAACGTTCCTTCACAATTAAAAAAAATCTGAAAATCTTGATATAGAATCAAAGACTGTCGAGTAGAATCGCTTTTGCAAGTGATATTTATATGAAATTGAGAAGACTGAACATTGAGGAACTATTCATACTTAGTATTTTTCAGACATAAAATCAAACGATTTATATTTTTCATAATGATTTTCAAAACTCCGGACAAAAAAACGGTAAATTGCTCCAGTAAGCTCTGTAGTACATGAACGAAAAGACAATAATTGTTCTGCTACTGTCCACAAGGTATTGCACATAATTATTGTCACTGTCATATTTACTATACAACGTTGCCAATAGTTCTAGACAGCGGTAACCAACACAATTTGTTTAATTTTTCGAAAATGAAAGTTACGTCGATGGAGGTTTGTCAGTTTATCAGTTGTATATTGGATTGGTCCGCCTGAAGCCTTGGAGTCCTTGTACACAATTGAAGAAGTATGTTAGTAATAAGTTTTATGTTTTGCGTTTTAAAATATCAGTATTGGAAATAAAACAGGACGCAAAACAGAATTGAAAAATGGTAATCATAATAGCGTCTTTATTGAATGATGGTTTTTCGGGTTTTTAGGCCGACGTTTATTTAGAGAAAAACTCGACGTTTCGCCAACACGAGGGGTTGGCATTTTCAAGAGAAATGTTTACAGTTTCGATCACTGAACACTACTTGTTTGGTATGCGTTGTCTCAGCCAGTATTTATGGGTCGACGTACTCGTACCTGCGTCCGATGCCATCGTCCCTGCGTCGAGTACCCCCTCGGATTCATTAATTTCCCGGTATGGTGTTATTACCGTTTTCTTGAGAACAGGTAGCCATGCTTTATGCAATTGTAACCCTTCTTCAATTCTGTTGAAATTATTGGGATGTTTTTTGATTTCGATTGCTTCTCTGAAGAGTTTTGGATAATATGCATGTGTTGTGGCAATTACTTGGGTTTCTTCGAACTTCACTCTGTGATTGTTATTGTTAAGCGCATGTTCTGCGACACTGGATTTTTCTGAGTGTCCCAATCGGCAATTGGCCTTGTGTTCCTTTATTCTAGTATTTGTGGAACGCTTCGTGGTTCCGATATAAACGTTGCCACAGGTGCATGGAATGCGGTACACCCCAGATGAGCTTAGTTCATCACGTTTATCCTTCGCCGATCTCAAGTGATCCTTCAGTTTTTTTGAAGGTTTATATATGGTTTTGATATCATACTTTCGTAGTATACGGCCAATCCGATCTGTGACCCTAGGAACATACGGTAGGAATGCTTTACTTTGTTCCTGGCAGCCATTCGATCCACTGTCGCTAGAGTTCTTTCTTTTGCGTTTTATCGGCGAAGATCGGCGAAGATCGGTGAATGATAAACGTGATGAACTAAGCTCATCTGGGGTGTACCGCATTCCATGCACCTGTGGCAACGTTTATATCGGAACCACGAAGCGTTCCACAAATACTAGAATAAAGGAACACAAGGCCAATTGCCGATTGGGACACTCAGAAAAATCCAGTGTCGCAGAACATGCGCTTAACAATAACAATCACAGAGTGAAGTTCGAAGAAACTCAAGTAATTGCCACAACACATGCATATTATCCAAGACTCTTCAGAGAAGCAATCGAAATCAAAAAACATCCCAACAATTTCAACAGAATTGAAGAAGGGTTACAATTGCATAAAGCATGGCTACCTGTTCTCAAGAAAACGGTAATAACACCATACCGGGAAATTAATGAATCCGATGGGGTACCCGACGCAGGGACGATGGCATCGGACGCAGGTACGAGTACGTCGACCAATAAATACTGGCTGAGACAACGCATACCAAACAAGTAGTGTTCAGTGATCGAAACTGTAAACATTTCTCTTGAAAATGCCAACCACTCGTGTTGGCGAAACGTCGAGTTTTTCTCTAAATAAACGTCGGCCTAAAAACCCGAAAAACCATCATTCATTCAACGATGGCCGCGAAAGCCTTTCACAAGCGTCTTTATTGTCCATTCCAGTTGTTTTTAAATGACATTATATTATATACATAAAAAATAACGGCGTAATCGGCGTAGTTCAGCAAGGATCAGGTGTTGAGGTTCCAACTTTGAGGAAAAAAAATATGTAAACACGAAAATACTCAAAATGGTGAAATGGGGACGCAGTTTAGGGGTTGAAAACGGTTTTTTGCGATTAGCGGCGAAACGTGACCTCCTAGCGAAAAATTTTCAAAAGAAAATTTGTAGACAATAGAAAAATCAAAAACTTTTGAATTCAACACTTATTGACATAACCTGAAATTAACCGTCAAAATGGCGAAAAATCTTTTTCAGTATTTAATTTTTTCTCGGGTATAAATGACTTACTAAAAATATGTCTGAGTTGGTGTCAAATAAGTACGATATTTTTCGTGATTCAGAAGACTACTAGTTGTCGAGTAATGTTACATATTTAGAAAAAAATACTCTTATCTTCCACGAACAATTGTCTTGATATTTTTTGGAATTTCGAAGGTCCACAAGTGATCATTTTAATTGTTAAAATGTCTACTTTCAAATGTTCTATTTACTTGGTGGTTTATCAAACCGCTTAAAATGGAGAAAAGAACTATCTCTGAATCATGATTTTCTGAATAGTTTCAATAATTTTCAACTTTCTTTATTATTTTTATAACAAAAAGTAGTTTATATCAAATAATTTATAATCAATGTTGGTTTTTCTCAATTTTAAGCGTTTCAACGATCAATAATCCACCTAGTTAGATAGACCAGTTTAAAGTAGACATTTTAACAATTAAAATCGTCACTTATAGACCTTCCAAATACAAAAAAATATCAAGACACTTGTGTGTGGAAAATTAGGTGATTTTTTTTTCGAAAAAGGTACATTCTTTGTCTTCTAAATCGTGAAAATGCATGCTCATTCAACACCAAAAAAGACATAATTCAACAATTTTTCATCTAAATTAAATCATTTATGCGAGAGAAAAAAATTAAATGGTGAAAAATCGGTTTTACCCCATTTTAACGGTTAATTTGGGGTAATGAAAAAAAGTATCGAATACAATAGTTTTCGAGTATTTTATTATCTACAACTTTTCATTTGAACATTTTTCGCTAGAAGGTTACGTTTCGCTGTAAATCGCAAAAAACCGTTTTCAACCCCTAAACTGCATCCTCATTTCACAATTTTGAGTGATTTCGTGTTTAAAAATATTTTTTCCTTGAACAACATCTTCCACCTGGCCCTTGCCTGTTACTTTTTTCCTTTTTCACAAAAATTATAGGCACCAGTATACTAATGCTAGCGAGATAAACATTCCTAAAACGCCTTTTCACAGTTATTATTATTATTAATTTTCGTAAGTAACCGAATCTTCCAATGATACAAAGGGAATATTAAAGTGAGAATGAAGGAAAATCTCTCTGTGAATCCCAGATCTCATTGACAATAAATCAGGGATGTAGTTTTGTGAGTGGTATTTAGTGGCAATTATAAATTCCCTTTGTCATTGCCTTACGCCTCTCCTCCAACAAATAGTAGTTTAGGAGATTACCGCCAGATTTGCAGTGACGCAAAAATCTCGAAGACACTTTATTAATTATCCAACAAAGGATATACTGACACTATACGAAAAACAAAGAAGCGACTGGGGGGATTTTCTGAAATGTCAATCTGGGATTATACGAACTCTCGATATTTTTTTGTAACAGTTGAAACAGATTGAATAATGTCAAGTGAGAGTTGAACTTAGGAATGAAATTTTGAGGATTGTCTTTAACCTACACTAAGGACGAAAGAAATCTTCATAATATGATTAGAATAGAATAGAATATTTTATTTAACTACGTTAAACTATATAATGTTAGTTGCAAGACATGTTTGATTCACTTCTAAAAGTAACGTAAATAGTGTAAAAACTGTAAAAACAACAAAAGAAAAACTGTAGAAGACTAACAAATAAACAACATTAATCACAGACACAAAAAAATGTATAATTATATAAATATATTATCCTATTAAATCAAAGAGAAGCAGCAGTAAGATGTTTATTAGTACAAAAATGAGTTCTAAATTCATCGACAGAATAGAAGCAATGACCAAGCAAATCTTTTTTCAATTTACATTTGAAAGTTTTCAGACTGAGCTCTGAAATCTTGAGGTAGGATATCAAATAGAGAAAAATCTAGGAAATTTTTTCTGGATATTCAATTGCGAAGATTTGTAGTGCATAAAGAGAATTGAACAGCTTCATTGGTACATTCTATTTTCCAAACTACCCCTAAATAATTGTTATTTGTTTCACTACTACAAAAATTACTGTATTTTGAAATAATGAGAAAGCGGCCCCACTTCTGACACCAATTGTCATAAAAACATACTTAACTTTGTGCCGCTAATTTATTTTTTAGGTTAAATATAACTACTGATTTATTTTCACAAATTAGTATCTAATTTATATAATAATATTAATAAGTTTATTTGCAACAATATGTAAATAAATAAAATATAATATTCATAATCAATTGTCTGTTTGATGCAAATATAAACCAGAAGTTTCACTTGTTGTAAGGACTGAATTAAAATAAGGAAATTAAGTTATTTATTTAATAATATATAATAATGACAAAAACAAAAATGATTTTGGTTTCTATTTTGTTAACAAAATTTATTTTTTGTCCATCTCTTTGCTTCTTTTTCAAGAAAAAAAGTGATTTGATGCTCTTTATTTCATTTGGCAATGAGTCATACAAATGAGGAATTATATAAAAAAAATTGACCTTTGTTTATGAACTTGATTTTTTGAAGTAGTTGTATTTTTGTTTCGTGTTTTATAAGTATGTGAGTTGAAATGAATACCATCTTTCTTTATTCATACAGTATTACACATAAAGTTCGCGACACATGGAAGTTTTTTTTATTAATAGATATAAAGAAAATTTGACTTCGCAGTTAGTTTGTGCTTGAAAAAAGAGTAAAAAACAGCATCTTTCCTTTTTTCATGTGCCACTATAAACCAATCAAATTTGACATTTTTTTCGAATATCCTCAAAAAATCAGTTTTTTTTTGGAAATTTCAAAAAATGCCAAAGAAAAAAGTTGCTCAGTTTCCAATTTTATACATTTGCTCCAAATTTGGACTCTCTACTGTCACTTCGACTTTTTTCCAATTTTTTTAATTTTTCGAATCTTTAGCTCTATCGATTCGAACGAAACATGATTCAAATTTCATAATTTTGATGAATATGAGACTTCAATATCATATCTTACCCACATTGGCCTGTTACCAGAAAATTAAAAATTGCACCTCCAGAAATTCGTCTTTGTTGTTGCAAAGTTCATCTAGTTTTTTCATTTAATTATTAAACTGATTCGGATTTTCAATGTATGGACGTTAATATGTCAGTAATCGAATAAACGAATTTCTCTTCATTCTTATTACACTCGTATTTCTTTTTTAATAGACTTTTATTCAGTTTGATTATTTTTCTGACAATAATTCAGTTACAAACAAACCCGAAATATCATACTTTTCTGTAAACTAAACAATGACCTACAGTTTCATAACTATTCATATTCATCAAAATTATGAAATTTTAATCATGTTTCGTTCGAATCGATAGAGCGAAAGATTCGAAAAAAAAAATTGGAAAAAAGTCGAAGTGACAGTAGAAAAGGAGCAAATGTATAAAATTGGAAACTGAGCAACTTTTTTCTTTGGTATTTTTCGAAATTTCCAAAAAAAACCGGATTTTTTGAGAATTTTCGAAAAAAATGTCAAATTTGACAGGTTTATAGTGGCACATGAAAAAAGTAAAGATGCTGTTTTTTACTCATTTTTCAAGCACAAACTAACTGCGAAGTCAAATTTCCTTTATATCTATTAATAAAAAAAACTTCCAAATGTCGCCAACTTTATGTGGTGACACTGTATATGTAAAAACAAAATAATTTTCTTATATCCATTTTCATGCTTATTTTGAATAAGTCGTCAGATGAATATGTATAAGTTTTTTTATAGATTATTTTCAAAAACCGTTTTAAAAGAGTTTCTAAATTTTTCAGAAAGTTTTCATTAACTCCACCCCTTCAAAAAATTCCATAATTTAATTGAACAAGTGAATAATATAATATTTATAGACGTTGGATATTCAAAACTAATTTTCAATAACTTGAATTTCTACAATAGATTTTTTTTAATACACAATCAATTTGTGAATCCCATCTTAAAAGTCTGTCAATCATTATACGTAAACATTTGATACAGTCAGTTTCATAAATTACTTGTCATTAATATTAAGAGGTCCTAAATTCGATAATGTATTCCTGTATGAAGTGAACGGAAGGTATTTAGTTTTTTCAAAATATATTCTTAGTATGTTATCATCAAACCAACTTTTAATTATTGTGATGTCTTTCTAAACAATTTTTTGAAGTTCATTCCAAGTTGAAGCCTTATATAAAATAACAGCGTCAGTTGCAAAACAATGAATTATTCCTTCACTTAATAGGTTATTAAGATTATTGATGATAAAAAGTGGACCTAAGACTGTACCCTGAGGTATACCATATTCAAATATTCCTATAGTCCAGTTCCAAAATTGTAGATAGTGACTCAGTTCACGTGCATTCCGCACTCTGAAACCACGTAAACTGACGATGAGTCCCTATCTACAATTTTGGAACTGGAGTATAGATTGCTCAATTTTTCATAAACTACATATTGAACTCTGTTCAAATCACTATTGTGTAGATATGTGACTCTCTTAACATTATAGGTACGCTAAAGGATGATAGTCCATTCTCTGTTTGTTCCCCATCAGCTGATGCGTAGTGATGACCGCCATACTGTGACGTCAGCTAACAGTGCTCTATTCTTCTCATCTATTTTCAAAACTGATAAGAATAACCCTTGTGTGGCATTTGATTTGCCCTTTTATAGACTGATTGGTGAACTTTCGTTGGGTCTTTCTGTTTTAAAAATGAAATCGGCGAGGCAGAGCAACTGGAACTAGATTGTATTAATCGTGTTAATATACTGAACTAAGTTTTTTATTCAATAAAGCGTTGTCACAAATAAGAGTAGGTAACAATGTCCAGTTGCGACCAAAAATGGTTCTGGATTCATTTTATTATACTACTTGGCACAATTATTATTTAGTTCATAAGCAATATGTTTTCTTTTCAGGTGGATGTCAGTTCAAGAAGTCGTGGCAGGGCAGGTGGTTCCAGAGCGGAGTACCAAACTATCTTCTTATCAATAGTTCGTACATTGAATCAAAAGGGGAGTGCTATGAAGAACAAGGAGATAAGTTCCTGGTTTACGACAGGTTAGTACTTACCCCAATCAATTTCCTATCACTTAAAAAACCTAACTCAATTCAATTCAATTTATTTTTGATCCATCGAGCTGAATATCTAAAGGACAAGTCAGGTTGAATAAATAAAATTATGTAATAATATTACAGAAAATTGACAACATAGCAAACAGTTACAAAAACATATTATATAGATTATTTCACTTATGCTAAAATAGCGTGTTATGATTGGTTGAAATTTTTGTGTTGATAAATGAAAACATCATGTTTTCGATTTTGTAGTTCGGCTCTTGATTGGCTACTGGATATGTATATGATGTGTTTTCGATTTTGTAGTTCGATTCCTGATTGGTTATTATCAAAACACAAACTTACCACTAGCAAGCTGCTATTATAATGCCACAACACCAAACTTTGACCAAAACTAAATAAGCACTCACTATTAATTCATATCAACTTCACAATTTTTGACAAATTTTGCATACTCGTTGATTAATCAAATCACTAAATCAAAATGTTATCAAAACATAACCTCGAGCGAGAAGCAGTAGACTAGACATGCAATGACGAAACTACGAATGACGCGCTTTGTCATTGGTAACTGAAATAGTGAAATATCAAGTAAATGTTTTGTTAGTTGCATAATTTCAGAACTAAATGCGGGATTAATGTTCCTAGTTAAATTGAATAGTAAATAAATAAAAATGGTTTCGATTTTATTCATGAAATAATCTTAACAAATACAACTCGTGTTATCGGCGATTATCGTTAATTCCTTCTCGGTTTCGAATCAAATTCAAAGGAATTGCTATTTCGATAATCACCGATACACTTGTGGTATTACCTACGAGAATCTATCACAGTATAAAATTGTCGACGTAATCCTTCAGGCTGTAGGGACAAAGATTTTATTTTTGAAAAGTAGCAGGCTATCAATCTTTTTTATTTCTTTTGGAAGTACATTATAAAGTCGAAGTCCCAAGATATCTGATGATTTTTGGAATAATGTGAGACGGACGTTTTGGATATGGATTTTTTTTTGCTAAAAATCGCACAATTCTCTTTTGGGCAACAAAAACATTCTGAACGCTACAAGTTTCTTCCAATGATTATTCCATAAATAACTCTACATTCAATTTCACCAAAGTAGAAGAGTAAAATTCCATGAATATCCAAAATGGATTTTAGATATCTTAATTGATAACATTTTGTGTCCAATGTGTTAGCTAGTGCTTCACAGTGAGTATTGAATGATAAATTCTGGTCTAATTTGACACCTAAGAAAGTAATACATTCCTGTTTATCAGAAAGTAACTTATGACATCTACAGTCACTAGTTGAAACTTAATTTGACACGAACCAAGGAATCCAAAGTAGAGGTTTGTCTACAAATTGACATGCAGCCAACAATTCGTTGTTCTGACCAACCCAAGGTTCAATCAGGTTTCTAGTTTGTAATTTTATTATTTTTTCTGGCGTGGAAGTTCATATGACAGGTTTTGGATTTATTTTGAATTTGAACTGAAGCAAGGTGCATATTTACCAGGTATTGGGAAAGCTAGTAGACTGTTAATTGGTCGATTTTAATAAATTGAAGAAATCTCATTGGTTCATAGAATAGGCGTGTATTAATCAATGTAAATATTGTCGAGATTTCTAGAATGGTATTTATGGATTTCCTAGCACTTTTTGAGGAGGGGTTTGCTTTTGTGGATGTGACACAATATCTTCAATATGTAAATGCTGATCACGGTCAGTATTCGATTTTTCTTAAAATGATTTCTACAGGTGTCTTGATTATTCAAATTGAAAATAAGACGGACGGATTATAAAACTGTCCTTTTTGTCGAAATTGATATATCATTCAATGATAATGATAATGAATATGCTTTATTGTCGGAAAAAATAATTTTTTGTTGACAAAGCGAGTACTCAAAGGTAAAGGTAAATATGTAAATATAGTTAAAAGAATATACATATAGCGTCACAATCACGTTAACAAACATTTGTAGTCACAAAAAATGTAAATAAACATATAAAACATACGAAGCATATAAAACTTATAAAATATATGAAACATATAAAATATATAAAACATATTATAGTCACATTTTAAAATAAATTATATTTCTATCTGAGTAGAATTCGTCTAATGAATAAGAGGCCTTCGATATCAAGAGCTTTTTTACTGGTTTTCTAAATTTAGTGGAACATATTTCACCTTTAATTTGTTAGCCAAGTGATTAAACATTTTTTTGCCGTTGTAAATGAACGATCTCTCAATTTTTGAAGAAATTGGAATTGGTAAACATATGTTCAACGTATTTCTGGTATGACGTGAGATATAGTAGAATTTTCAACTCAGTATTTGTTTGGATTAGGCACACCATTTCCAAAATAAGAATGAAAGGCAGGGTCGAGATATTATGTTTTTTGAATACCGACCTACAGGAGTCACTGAATCCGGCTTTACACATATTTCTAACTCCTTTTTTTGCAGAACAAATACCCTATCAAATAAATATTGGCAAGATGTTCCCCATAAACAGATACCATATCGCAGATGGGAATCAATCAAAGCAAAGTACAAATTTTTGACCGCAATAGTGCCCAATTCATTTGCTGATACTCTGACAGGAAAGCAACCTGAAGAAACTTTCTTACAGAGATTATTTATGTGATTCGCAAAATCCAAATTTTTGTCTATTTGTAATCCTAAAAATTTTGCAGACTCCTTTTTTCAAGTAATTGATTACCCAGGTAAATTTCCAGTGTGAGCACTTGAGTGTCATAATGCTAGTCTTAGCGATGTTGAATGATAACAGGTTAGGATCACACCATTCTTTTATTTATTTTTTATATTTTGGCTAATCCTTTGCTGCAGTTGCATAAGTAATGTGAAGTCATCTGCAAATTAAGTTATCTTTGCAGATATATCAATGCCAGCTAGATCGTTGATATACAGCAAAAATAGAAGTGGGCTGAGAACCGACCCTTGTGGAAGTCCACGAGTTACTGTCTGGAGATGTGATATGTTGCCAAGGAGTATGACTTTTTGAGTACGTTCTGATAGGTATGTCCTGAACCATCTCGACGATACATCTCTGAAGCCATATACTTCCAGCTTTTGCAGCAGGATTTCATGATCCACGCAATCAAATGCTTTTGAAAGATCACCAAAAACTGCTGCTGCCATTTCTGATTATTAAGATGTAAATATACATCTTCTAGCAGATGAAACATGGCATTTCCCGTACATTTTGAGGTTTGAAACCTAAACTGACTGGAACTAATAATATTATTTCTATTTAGAAACAACATAATTCTTTTTTAACAAGTTTTTCTATGATTTTAGCAAGGGTAGGTGGCATAGAAATAGGCCTGAAGTCAGCAGGATTGTTGGTGTCACCACCTTTGTGTAAGGGAATAACAATCGGTGTTTTATTATTAAATCAGGTTTTTTATTTTTTCAATTGTTCCATGAGGAACATGAACAAACAAATCATTGAATATTTCAGATATTTCCAAGGGATCAGTGAAGATATTGTTTCCATGCGAGCTAAGCATTCTCGGCGTAAGATGGAAATCCTTTATTTTTTCCTGACGCACGGCTGGAAGTAATTTCGTTGTGTTCGTCCAATAGGAAGAAAACGAATGCCGAGTGTTTTGCATATGAATTTATTGTTCATGAAACATGGAATCGCAATAATGTTCGTTCCACCAGTGTGTGGCTACGGCCGAGTTCTAATTCGAACCTAACCACCCCAAACATATTTAACGTTCTGAATTCGAATAACTCGAAGTCCATTAAAATCCAACACTGGTCGTCTGGCACATAATTAAACTTTGCCTAATAGCATACGTTCATATCATTATAATACTTTGCCGAATTCCATTTCCGACAAACTTTATTATTAAATATGAGTTTTCCCATTTCGCTCTCGGATTTCGGAAACTTTTCCAGGTGAAATTAAAATATTTCATCATTTTCATGCGCACATACGTATGCATTCTTATTGCTTTGGGTACATTATTCCGCTGTAACTGGATTTTTGCAATTTTCTGTTATTGCGTATATAACTTCGGATCGTATTCCTTCTGTGATTCCCCGGCTTATCATCAGTGTCAAGGATATTGAATAGATTCGCTGAATCAGCGTTGCCACATCTAGTAGATTTCTACTTTTCTGGTAGATTTTCACCCTTTTTCAGACAATTTTAGTAGGCACATTTTCTTTAGTAGATTTTGGTAGATTTTAATACATAACTCTAAATAATGTAAAAATGCCAGTAACAATATAATAATTATTGTAAAAATTATTGAATCAAGCATTTACTTTAATTTCTATGTTGGTAAATGTGTAACTAATTTGATATTTTTATTCATTTGTATGCTTCGCCTTCTTTTTTGTCGGTTATCCCCCCTAATTTCTTATGCCCTTATATGAAGCGAGCTTATGAGCAATCGTATTGCGCAGAATGGGAACAGAACCCATTGTTTTCCACTTGGTTCTGTAAAGCACAGGGTGGATGTAGTGCCCATTGCAAATCATGCAATGTTAGAATTTTATCCAGAAAGGCTTCTCTAAAAGAACATAAAGAATTGTTTAAAGAACTACAATTTTCAGATCGTCTGGTAGTTGTATACCAAGAGTTTTCTAGTCTCATAAATCTTCTTTCAAAGTTTTCGAATATAGTGCCAGAAGAAGTTATTCAAGACAGTGATAATGAATACAGAGAAATGAAACTAGATGTATTTAACTTACTTTCTAGCGGTAGTAGTACCTAATATGAATAATTCCTTTAATGTTGAAGAATTTTGGCATAAAATAAGCTGTTTAAAGGACAAT
Organism: Chrysolina oricalcia; assembly: GCA_944452925.2. Taxonomy (NCBI): domain Eukaryota; kingdom Metazoa; phylum Arthropoda; class Insecta; order Coleoptera; family Chrysomelidae; genus Chrysolina; species Chrysolina oricalcia. Next base: position 2,367,134 of record OX101810.2, read on the forward strand.
AATAATAAACTTATACACTTTTAAGAAAAAAAATATTTGTTAAAAAAATATAATAAGAGTCAGTTCCGTTTTCTTTGTTGCGCTAGTTTTAATATTTAGGTTTAGTCAATAAATAAATATTTAGACCCATTAACCATAGCATTTCATTAATCCTCAACCTCCACCTCCGTTCTTATTTTCAGCTTCTTTTGTAAAGTATATTTTTGGTATTTTTTAAAAAACATTTAGTAGATTTCAGTAGATTCAATCAAAAATAAAAGTAGATTCGCCAAAATAAATGTGGCAACGCTGCGCTGAATGTTCATTGAGCGGAACTCATTCAGTGTGAGCAGTATCGATGAAATTTGGAAAAATTGCAAGGTACATGCAAACTGATACATGTAAACGAATTTTTATTGAACGAATTCCAGTTGGGAAGCAAATGTTCTTCCATGGCATAGACACATTATATTTTGAGGAACAATAATAATAATGTTTATTTGTACAATATAGAAAAATAATTACATAAAACAAAAAGAAACATTGGCTGTCTGCGGATAATGTATACAATAAAAAATTAATTACAATTAAATATCATTTTAAAACACATCAAGAATGTTCAGCACAAATTCGTAAAATCGCAAAGCCAAGAGGCTGTCTGCGTTGGATTTTTGCGAACTATGCAGAACATCATTCAAGAATTGGCAACAAATTCGGTGCAGTACATAATGCTTTTCTCAACTAACAGTAAGTGTATGCCTATCAGCAACAAATTAACAAAGCCTGGAGGCTGTCCGCTAAAAAATTGTTACTAGTACGGATTCCACTTATATTATATATATATATATATATATATATATATATACTTATATTTTCATATATTGCCCCTGGCTATATCCATCCTTATATATATATATATATATATATATGTATATATATATATATATATATATATATGTTCGGAAAGGTTTCCGCGGTCAGAAATATGTACATTACTAAGTTCATGGGTTGAACCGCGTTGAGAGTTTATAACTCGACGTTTCGGCTCCTGCTTTGGAGCCATTTTCAAGAGTGTGACTGCGAGGCCTCTATCTGCCTACTCCTCGAGTCGTGGTCTTGAGAGATATATATAAGAGTGGGGGCAGATAGAACAGGGAATTTCTATCTGCCCCCACTCTTATATAGGAGAAACTTCGAAACAGATCCATTTTCGATCCTATCAACACTCCCTTTCAGTTAGAAATCGAGACACCAGCTCCGCATTAGCTCTTCATTTCATCCAAACGGGTCACCCCATAGATTTCGAGAAAACGAAAACCATCGCCCCAGTACGTTCAAGAACTTCTCGTTTTATCAGAGAAGCCATCGAAATCGAAAAACGGCCTGATTGCCTGAACATTAAAGATGATAGCCGTAAATTGAACCCCATTTGGAAGCCCCTTCTTCCAACCGTAATTACCAGGCCACGTGAAACTTATCCGCAATCAATTATTATCCCATTAACTCCAACTACACAGCAGGCACCAGCAGACAAGACAAACGAGAAAACCCGTAAGACCCGCCCACCTCCAGGTAGCCAACCACCTATAAATACTACAGTGCAACCAACATCGGATCGTCTTTTGAGATCAAGGAGTAGGCAGGTTGAGACCTTGATATCTCTCAAGACCACGACTCGAGGAGTAGGCAGATAGAGGCCTCGCAGTCACACTCTTGAAAATGGCTCCAAAGCAGGAGCCGAAACGTCGAGTTATAAACTCTCAACGCGGTTCAACCCATGAACTTAGTAATGTACATATATATATATATATATATATATATATATATATATATATATTTATATATATATTTATTTATTTATATATATATATATATATATATAATATATATATATATATATATATATATGTTCGGAAAGGTTTCCGCGGTCAGAAATATGTACATTACTAAGTTCATGGGTTGAACCGCGTTGATCAAGGAGTAGGCAGGTTGAGACCTTGATATCTCTCAAGACCACGACTCGAGGAGTAGGCAGATAGAGGCCTCGCAGTCACACTCTTGAAAATGGCTCCAAAGCAGGAGCCGAAACGTCGAGTTATAAACTCTCAACGCGGTTCAACCCATAAACTTAGTAATGTATATATATATATATATATATATATATATATATATATATATATATATATATATATATATATATATATATATATATATATATATATATATATATATATATATATGAATATCAAATTCCAATTTTCAATTTCAATAACAATAAAAACGCAATGAATAAACATAAGCAGAAGGTCAAATATGAAATTTCAAGTGCTACTCTATACGTTCAGTTTATTCTCTATTATATGATGTATTTTTCTTCTATCCTCTATCAAAATAAATTGCTTAGGCTTAGATTTGAATAAATTATAATTAACTATACTTTTCAAGTGCTGGGGAAGGTAGTTGAATACTCTAGGGCCAAGAAATGTGTAACATTTTTGACCAACTGTTTTGTTTGAAGTTGAAAGAACAAATTTTTTAATTGGTTTTATTTCTGGTCTCATGAAAATGGGAAACAAGCAAGAACTTATTCTTGTTTTTTGACAAAACAATGCTATTTTATAAAAATAAATCGGACGTGGGTCAAGTATTCTGCTTCCTTCATAGAGAGCATCATTTGAAAAGTTACGGTCTTTTTTCAAAATAATTTTCAGAATTTTTTTTTGCAGTATATTGATCCTTTCCAGATTTGATGAAGCGAGTCCTCTCCATCCTAATATACCATAACTTATCCTAGAGTCAACAAGGGCACAATAGACCATTTTCAATTACTTTAGTAAGACATTTGAATTTATATATCATTGTCCGAAGCGTATTACTGACTTGTTCAATGTGAATATTCCATCTCAAGTGGCGATCTATTGTGACACATAAATATTTCATTTTATCTGTCAGTTTAATTTCAATGATTTGGTCGTCATATGGAATATCTAGTGTATCGAAGTCAGGTAATCCATTCACGTAGCTTGAAAGGGGAAGTGCCATGGTTTTTTTCAAACAACTTGTGATTAAACCAGTCTATGAATTTAGTGAAATCATTCTAAGCTTGCCGTTTCAGATCATTCCATGTGTCGGCGGTATAAAGTACTGCAGCGTCGTTAGCAAAACTGAAGATTTTTCCGCTGGTATTGATATTAAGTAAGCTAGTTATGTAGATTATAAATAATAGTGGACCTAAAACGGTACCTTGAGGTACTCCACATTCCACTTCCTTAGCATTACTGATATTGTCATTGATTTTGACAATTTGTTGGCGGTTCGAGATATAACTTTCAAAAAGTTTGTGAACACGCCCTCTACAACCCATATTTTGCAAGGTCCCCAATAATTGTAGATGGTCTACGGTGTCAAAAGCCTTGGAAAGGTCAAGAAAAATACGTAATGCAGGTTTGGTGTTATCGAGGGCTTCATATATTCTAGATAGACGTCAAGGCTAAAATTGTATCCTCTGTGATCGGTTCTTTTGAAATCCAACAAATTATGGAATATCTTATAACAGTTGTTGAAATTTGGAAAAACAATTTAGTTAATGCTATTATTTGAAATTTCTATTTCATCGATGAGGGGTTTACCATCTATAGCACCAGTATTTGAACTTGTTGTTGGTGTGGCCTCATCACTATGAAATAGCTGTTTCGTTATCTTCATTCTCTTTGAAATTTTCAATATACGACTCCGCCACCGCAGAGGAGTTCCAACCTCCAAGTTCTTTTACCGATAGTAGATCGCCACCATTTTCTACAAGCATAGTAGCCGAGAATCTGCGAAACGAGTGCCCTGTGGAGAGCTGAGGATTTTCCAATTTTAAGAATGCTGCAATTTTCTTTGGAACAGCTCCAATAGTATGAATGCCCACAACTTGTTTTACACATTTACCATTCCTATAACCAATGAAGAATCGCCGATTTTCCAAATTTTAAAGCAGCAATTCTACGTTCCTTCTTTGGAGGTCCTTCTTTGGAGGTCCTTCTTTGGAAATGACAAATACCCTGTTCTTTTTGGTTTTAGCATACCTCAATGTAACCAAAACTCTGGTACTGGAGCTTTCAAAATAATCCACAGTCAGCTTGACAAGTTCGTCACGTCTACAGGCGCCAAAAATACCACAAATTAATACAACCTTTTCAAGCAAGCATGTATGATCATCTGCCTCCAACAAAAACTTAGTTACTTCTTCTTCAGACAAAAGTTTGGCTGAACTTTGGTTTACTGGAAATCTGATTGTGGACCCTCAGCCAATTGTTATGGTACTATTTTTGTTTTGCGGAAATGCCAAGTTGACTTCTTCGGATTACTGGAAATCGGATATGAAAACAACAGTTGAACGTCTCGATTATAGACCCTCAACCTATTCTAATTGTACTATTTTTGTTTTGCGGCGTTGCCAAGTTTTGATCACCTGGGAATAATGAAAATCCCAGGTAATACCTTATTAATCAAGGTGCTGGACTTGAGCTTCCCTATATTGTTTTAAGATCCTTTTTGCATGATTACATTTATGTTACACTTGTTACCTCACATTATGTTTTTGTTCTTATGCAAATAAACGATCTTATTAATTAGGTTATAGCGTCTAACAACCAGAATAATGTTAGAAAAAAATAAAGTGGAAAATCAAATTCCAAACGACTTTTTCAAATATCTTTTTTCGATTTTACCCCATTTTTTGCCTCTTCATAGTAATCTCTTTCAGTTTACTGCCATACTACTGGTCACGTGATTATGGGTTAAAATTCATTTTTCTACGACAGTGCGTAAACTAAGCTTTTACGCACTGCTGTCAGTGCGTAAAGTAATACTTTTTCGCACAAGTCCGTAAAAAAATCACCTGTACGTAAAATCATCAACTGTGCGTAAAGTAATGTTTTACATACTGTTCATACATTTATGCATTTTTGAAAAATACAGTATTTTGCGTCAAATATAACGCGGAAGTCTTTATACGACGACAATTCATATCATCAAACATTCAAATTAATGATATAATTAATTGCTACAAGTTGGCAATATAATAACTGGTCGAAGAAAAAACTTTGTATGAAACACTTTCGTAAAGGGCTTTTTTGTACTCGCGTGTTTGTTGAACTCGTCTGCGCCTCATTCAACAAACTTCACGCTCATACAAAAAAGTCCTACTTTACGAACTTGTATCATAAATAGCTATTTCAGGTTGTCACACATGCATAATCGATCACTTATAAAAAAATTCCAGTACTCTAATACTATTTTTCCCATGCGAGGAAACTGTGTATCAAATCAGTAGAGGTGCTATGAGAACTCTAGCTCAAAATTCCATGTTTTTCTTATAAAGGTTCATTCTGCAGTTTTTGACTCATTCAAGGTCACAGCAGCTCGCATGCAAAACGCTTGAAGCGTTTTTGAGACGTGTTTCAAGCGTTTGAGTAAATGTTTCAAGCGTTTTGCTTGTGTTTCAAGCGTTTTGCGGGCGTCTCAATCGTTTTGAGCAAGAGTACTCGTAGTACCTTTACTGAAATCTTCTTTGGTAGGATGGATACATGCTAATATATTTAATATTATTACTTCCGCATAAATACTCGTGGAGTGTATCCAAAGGCATAGCCTGTGCGGGTGAGGTCGGCAACTATTATTATTTGCCGTGGGTCTCAGGGACGATTCACTGATTTTTGATGGCTCATTCACTTTTTAACTGTAGAAAAACCTACAGCACCACCCAGAAACAAGCAACAGACGTCGGGATTGGCATCTAGGGAATTCACAACACAATTGCTTCACAAGAAGATTTGTGGATGCCCATCAAAACCGATTCATTCGAGAAACATTCTCTCGCCCACTGGAATGGAACCGAGCCAATGCTAACAGAAGTTTCAAAGGTCTCCATTTGTAACGCTCTTTTTTTTACTGTCTAAAAGCGGACGTTACCATGTCGCGACGGAAATGTTACTTCAGTATTCCCAGAATAACCTAACCTAAAGTATCGGGCACTAGTTATTTAAAGTGGTATGCTACACAGAGGGCGATACGGTATTCCAGGGGTTAAATATGGTGGCTCAAGAGCAAAAGTTGTCAAGCAATTGCAACCTTTCAAGTTAATGAAATACCCCTAGTGGGCTAATCAATTTATCAAACACACGGTACATCTCTTTTGGTTCGGAGTATCTGTGACAGAGACGGGTGTTCTCTGATTAACCAATTGGGCAAACACACAGCTTCCTTTACGGCCTACGGCAAGTTAGGCACTCGACTAGTCCCGGATAAACTGAGAAATGCAGTTTTCGGTGTACTAGAAATCGTGAAATCCAGCCTCTAATAAATACGGTATTCCGTGGGTTAAATATGGTGGCTCAAGAGTAAAAGTTGTCAAGCAACTGCAGGCTTTAATTGCAACCTTTCAAGTTAATGAAATACCCCTAGTGGGCTTATCAATTTAGCAAACACACGGTACATCTCTTTTGGTTCGGAGTATCTGTGACAGATACAAGCGTTCTCTGATTAACCAATTGGGCAAACACACAGCTTCCTTTACGGCCTACGGCAAGTTAGGCACTTCGACTAGTACCGGATAAACTGAGAAATGCAGTTTTCGGTGTACTAGAAATCGTGAAATCCAGCCTCTACTGAAGAAACGGAGGGACTTCCAATACAACGAATTCACGAGTATCCAGCCAGTAGGCAACTTTAACAACACCTTATGAACACTAGGGAAGGCTGTCTTACTTGAAGCGAAACCTGGTCCAGCCAGTGACAGATTACTCTGTTCCTTCGCGATACTAGTGACACACAGCGAGGTTGAAGATCAGTTGAAGGTCCCTAGAAAATTCCGAACAGAATGATTCTCCACCGTTATCGTAAATTTGCGCGTTCAGTATCCCGCCAGCCAGGGACACTGAAGAAAACAATACTCGATTATCACCTCTTCCTGCCAGCAGGTACTTTGCTTTAACAATACCTTAGGGATAAGGAACACATTGAGTTTAAGATAAAAAAAGACTGAATAAATATAAATGTTTCTCTGAACGGTTTTTGATTTTTGCCAGTTATTAATTTCTGTCTTTACATTCCTTTTTGCTTTGTATTAATTTAGAGAAGTCCTCCATGATGCCTCATGAGGCAATATTATGAATTTCAAATACATTTTTATGTGTTTTCAGGTCAGACGACTGCTACAGATGTTTGGTCCTTCACCCGAAACACATCAGTGTTCTCCAATATAAAGAAAGTAAGTTACAACCTTCACTGTCGAATCTAATGGCTAAACATATTTCATTTATTTTAGCCTACTGCGAAGCCAAAGCATCCCTGGCTGAGACATGTCAGCTCATCACTGGCGATGCGCCCCTCTACAGTTTATTCCGAAAGCACCCCGAAGCGAAAGCGATACCGTGCCCCTTCAAAAGTGCCCCTTTCACGTTCAGCTACAACAGGATGACGGGAGATTGCAGTAATCCCCCCAGCAAAGCCGAAAGCTGTACCGATGACTCCAGGTTGGTGCTGAAGTACCAAGCATGCCCAGACGTGCCTTCCACGGAAAGCAACAGTAAGTAAATCTCAAAAGAGGTGACAAATATTAGCACGATGTGTATGTCATGGAGTTTAATATCTTGAATGCAACAGCGATCATTATGAAACTGATCCAGTGAACTCTTTATTCCATTAAAATAATAAAAACAATCGTCAGCTATTCTTTCCGTTGGGGTATGACCATCAGCTGAGGGTTTATAGGTGTTCAATCTAAGTTGATCGCAGCCCAATGTATGATTTAAATAACGATCTTACCCCCTATTAGCAAATAGCCTGATTTTTTTCTACTACTACTATCTGAGTGGTCATTGTCACTTATTATCAAATTTCCTACTCCCATTGAATAATAATAAGAGTAGACAATCAATAAGAGTAGGCAATTTGATAAAAATGAGGGTAAACGAGCATCGAGTGTGATGTTGAAGTAGTTTTTGTGTTTGGGTAGTTTATTTTTCTTGGTTAGTTTAAAACTAATTTGAAATCAAGGTACTAGGTCTAAGAATAAAAATTCTATATGAATTCCTAAGCATCTTGGTATAGATACACACATCATCAGTTTCAAAATATTCACTTATTAAAAAAAAATTGAATTATTATACCTTGTTTTTATCTATTCTAGTTGAAGAACTGGTGTGTTTGGCAACATGGAAAGAGGGCTCTACGAGGTATTTGATAGGTAAAATCTCACAGTTCAACAGAAGAAGCGTATCAGATGAAGACCAATACAGATGTTTCATATACCAGAGAAGTATGGAGAATGGGAAAACCATCTACAATATTGCTCAATCAGGTGATGCGACCTGTACAGGTCTTGATGCCACTGCTTTTGAAGGCAGCAGGACTATGAAGTTGACAACCGGTAAGGAAGTTTGTGTTTTGTAACTACGAACCTCATGCTGACAATTTATTGATCTAGGATGGAATTTTCACTTGAAAAATATAAGTTCTGGAAATTATGTTCACAGAACTACTATTTCTGTCATCCATAAAATGCGCGGTATATTCACATGAGCAATATTCTTGAGATAGATAAATAGGTATGGTCACCTAATAAATTATAGTCTTATTTACTGAAAAAAAAGTATAGTTTAATAGACATGTAACGATCTCAGGGCATTTTCATTTAAATATCTTCAAACAAATAAACTCACCAAAAATACTATATAATAAACGCTCTGTAGTTGTTGACTATAAATCGCTAGCAAAATTACATATGTCAAAGAAAAGTAAGAAAACGGAATAATTTGGACACAGGCTAATTCAAACGGAAATTCTGGCCAGAATTCTTACATTTAAAAAAATTTGTATCAATAATAACAAATGATGGGATATCAAAATATGAATCCTCCTACCTCGACACAGCTTTTGAATGAATTAATAAAATGCAGTGCAAACCATCTCTTGTATGACGAAATTACTCCAACAATTCGGTTATTTGGATACCGTGGGAGACACCTGGATATATGGAATCATCTACAACACCATTCCATGAGTTCATGAATGACTAATATCAACTATTGAATTCGGAATAACGATATTTCGTCTCGTTGCTATTGTGAACGTTATATTTATTGGTTTATGATATCAGTAATTATCAGTTTTATTTTGAAAACGTATTGCTACTTTCTTTTTGCTTCTTTTAAAAGCCCTTTTTTATTTATTTTTTCCATAGGAACCACCTCCAGATACCTTTATTATACAGAGTCTTATTCTACAAACATAATTCAGACTAACGAACCGTTGCAGACAACGCCAACAATTTTCAAATAACAAACTTTTAATCGTGTAAACTACTTCACCAATAATTGAAAAAAATCACTGTTGTAAATCAGTGAACTATCTAAAAAAAGATTGTTTCACCTTTAACCCTTTATTTCAGTGGACGACCAACACAAAAGATGCAAGTTTCCTATATGGATAACCGACCACCACACTTGGTTGAGTCTAGACCACCACAAAACCTACCGATTCTCCCAGAGAAACGCAACATTGAAAATACTCGATGACGATCCACCAAAACCCAATAAAGCCCAACCGAATTTTGCCCAGGCTTTCGCTTTCGAGGAATTTGGTTTCGAGTCCCAGGACCAGAAGAGGCAAAACTCTGAGATGAGGGTTGTTTGTCATGGAATTCTACAGCAGCAAGAGCAGAAGCAAGTGCAGATTGTTGCGCATATTACGTCGGGATGGTGAGTTTAAATTTAAATTGACTCAGACGAAATCTATAGAAAATATGTGATAAATTCCAATTTCAATTTGAAACGGAAAAAACGGAAAAAAACGGAAAAAAAACGAAACGTTTTTTAAATATTTAAGTGTTAGTAATATTTGTGTTGTATTTTACCGTTATTTGATTTAACAAACACTTTTTGAAATTGAATGACCAAGCGAATAATTATATAGGTGGGTTCGAATCCACAGTTGGAAATCTTTTTTCTTTAATCCATCAGAATATTGTAGAGTGAAGTCACAGCAAATATAAAACACCTCGTTACGCGTCATGTTCGATTACTGTATGGAACGGCACGCACGTCGGCTTAGGTTAGGATAGCTGACCTTGGTTTGTCACAGAACCCGCGTAGTATATCTACTGATAGTAACTGATTTTAAATTTTTGTGAAATACAGGGATTAATCCAAGAACTCAAAACCACAATTTCATTACCTATAAAAACAGAATGCAAAGGTAATTCATGAAAATGGGCATGAAAATTAGTAGAAAATTATATAAAATTATATACGTCTCTCCAGATCAAAGTACTCTTTCTCCTTTCGATTTCAATGCCCCCACTTCGTGTTGGGCATTAAAGTATCCGCGGAAGAAAAATAACCACTTTCCTTCCTTACCTATTATGAAATTTTTCAGCGATAGCGGCTATGTTTGCATGGTTTTTTACAAGAGGGATTCAAATGTGATCGAGATTCAACAAACAGGTAATACCTAAGTGGAATTCACAAAAGCAAAATGTACTTATGTACATATTTTTTCAGAAAATTATGTTGAGAATCCTGATGAAGCGTGTGCCAACTTCGATCCAGCTACAGCTCCATTTACCACTCTCATAAGTAAGTTGTCACGAGTTGAATTTGATAATAGTCTGAACCTGTCTCAACGCTTTTTTCAAATCACTGAATAATATGAAACCAAGAATATGAATTTAATCCTATATATACAAGGTGACTCAGAGTTAAACCGGTAAAAATTAAACTTTTTTTCCTATAAGGATGTGTTCCAACTTGCCTCGTTTTCGAAATAAAGTGTTCAACGTTTTTCTAAAAAATCTATTTTTCATCAATTATTCGAAAACCTTTTCGCTTATTTTAATAAAACCTCATATGTTCATATGCGGTAATAAGGGGTTTCTTTCAAAGTACTATATCAAAATTATCAAAGCGTCCCAAAGAGTAATCTAATTAATACTAGGACGATTCATTGTACTCTACTGTTTTTTTGCATGTTCAATTTTTTTCTGGATTGAGCAATTAAAAATACAACTTTTCTGTCAATTGAATTTTTTCAGTGTCTTGCTTCATGTTTGAAAAGCAATTTTAAAACCGATTCCTTGTAACAAGAAAAACCTACCTAAGAAATTGATATTAGAAAAAATGTATTCATTGTATTTTATTAGAAAACAAAAAACAAATATCTACTCAAAATTACCATAACCACAAAGTTCGCACCTACAAACGACAGATTATGTAGCTGCACGGACTCTGCTGGTATGATATCTTGTAGTGCTTGAACAATTCTTTTCAGTAAAATACATTCGTTGTTGATGGGCTCAGCATAACCTTTGGTTTACATTGTACCCTATACAAAAATCCATAGGGATTAAGTCAGGAGAGCATACAGGTCAAGGAACTTTGACACCCTGTATCTCGAAAACGAAGTAAGTTAGGACACATGATTATGGGAAACAAAAGTCTTATTTTTGACTAAAAAAACGATTCTAAACGTTTGCCAGTTTAACCCTGGGTCACCATGTATATAGAGACCGATAGATTTTTGGCAACAAATGGGAAAATATTTTATTTCAGATTTATCAGAAATTTTTATTTCACATAAAAGTACTAGCATCCTCCCAAACTCAAATTGCACTATAGAAATTTTAATTATCTCCTTTCGTATACGAGGCAGGTAAAAAAATTGAAAGTGGCTAAAGGGTAGAGTACCTTTATTGTTCAAAAAACACATAAAAATTATGTGAAGCAGTAAATAATTCACAGAGGATTTCAAATTTGAAAGCACAGCCTCCTATTCCAAAAACAAGTTTTTACTGATTTTTTTTTCCTGTTTATTTCACCACCCTATTTATTATGAGGATTTGTAATATCATAGTAGACTCGACTCATCGTTGAAAATTTTCGCCCAATAGTCTTCTAGAAAATTGCATTCATCGAACATAGTGAGAACAAAACCTCATTTCTTGTGGCCATTGAGGAAGAAACAGGTATTTTCAGTAAACAGCTACAACAAATATGACATCTGCAAATCAAAATCAATTGAGGAGGGAATCAAAATGTGATTTTTTTTAATAGGGGGCTGAGGTTTCAAATTTGGAACGCTCTCTAAATTATAAGTCACTGCTTCAAATAACGTTTACGTGTATGTATTTTGAAAAATAAAGTTACTTTACTCTCTAGTCACTTTTTTACCTCCCTCGTATACGAAAGGACATAATCAAAATTTGGAAAGTTTGGGACAATACAGGCACTTTTATGAAGAGTATAATTTTCTGAGAAATCTGAAATAAATTTTGTTCCCGTTTGTTGCCAAAAATCTGACGGTCACTGAATGTAAGAATATAACTGTTTTGAAATAATTGCATGTTGTCGCATAAACGTTTTTCATTATACCTATCTGAAGACACTATATTTACATGCTCATTTAGCATACTGAAAAGGGGTTTTTTCCGTGCGCCAGTACGGAAAAATTTTCCGTGCGCTGGTGTCATTATAGCTGCCTATTTACAAGTCAAAATTAAATAATATGTTGTTGACAGTTCTCTAGAAATCGCAAATTGTTTGAATATTTCCTTACTAACAGGGTAAATATCGCTTGTTTTGTACCATAAATATTTCAATTAATAATACAGGTATTTGTTCTTTCATCATTAAAAATAAATGTTTCTTAACAATCTGTGGTTTTCAGGTAGATATAATGAAATATATCGTTCATTACTAGTCCATAAATACTTTTTCCGTGCTTGCACGACTTCCCGTGTTCAGCTTCGCCTCCCACGGGAATATGTCGTGCACGCACGTAAAAAGCCTATTTCTGAACTCCTAATGGAATAAACTATTGTATAACTGTCATTTTTAATGGCTGTCAAGAGTTTTAAAAATTGACGTTTATAAAGCCACTTCATCAAATGCGATAACAGTTATTGGAACGTACAAAAAATAATCAACAGATAACAGACGAGAAAATGTGATTTTATTGAAATATTAAATGTATCTATTTTATTCTCAAAATAGGAAAGTAATACAAAAAACTTTGTATGAAATGGGTGTTGAAAGTAAGTTTTTCTACATTCATGCAAAAAGCAAAACTTTATTGAACTATATTCAGTGGAAAAAGAAGTTCTTTATTGCACTAGTGCAATAAAGTTTTTATTGCACTCATCTGTCATTCTACTTCAACGTGCTGTAATCATGACAAACATAAACGTTTAAACCTACTACATATTTAGTAGATATTCTGTGAGATTGGCAATAGGTACTTCACTACGAAATATTGATATTGAAAATTGCACCAATTGTTCATTCACTTTCAACATTGAGGGTAAAAGTAAAGTTTGAGTTAAATTGTTCGTAACGTATTAGTTCCTGTTTCAATGCAAATCGATATTAATAATAAAGTATTCAAGTTGCGCTTTTCATTTTCCTACACCTAGTGCCGCACCTCAATAAATCATTTTTTGCTTTTTGCATGAACGTAGAAAAAATGTTGTATGCAACTCGTGCAAAAGCACTCGACGTGTTGTCCAACTCGGCCTAACGGCCTCGTCGGACAATTTCACGTCGAGTGCTATAAACATTCACTTTTTGCACTTGTTGCATAAATAACTAGTTATTCATTTTGTGAAAACTTTTTCACTTTTCACAAAATAAAACATTACTTTCAACACTAATACCATGAACAGCTATTTGTTGACTTCCAAAACGCGAACTTCTTCATATGATAATTTAAAAATCAAATGTTTATTTCAGCCACAACCCTCCATCCAAAGAAATGTCCACACCTAGGCCGCTATACTATAGCAGGCATTTCAACCCAAGAAGAAAAGAGGAAAAGAAGACAGCTACCAGGTAATTTCAAGATAATTTATGAGCACTAGCGAAATTTGTATTACCATTGTATTTTTTCAGAAGACCAGAATACTCTGACTGATGAAAAATCTGACTGTGTATCCAATGACTATGAAACGTTGTCAGTCGGATGCAGTGGATCCCACGAGATTGAGTTCCGATCAAGTTGCTCTCAAGAGGCTAGTGGTAAGACTCAATAATGTATTACAAAAACTCAACTCCAGTTAACTTCAGTGCGACTTCGGGTGACTTCGGACGCAATTCGAAGTGTTTTGATCAACTTTCAGTGACATTTCCAACACATTTCCCACCTCTCAGGTGGAATCCAAAATAAACAAATTATAGATATTGATCTCTACTTCCAGATGCCGTTCACAGAATTTGAATACGACGATTTTCCTTAAATCGGCGCATTTAGAAAGATTTTCCCTTAAATTGTTTCTAACGCGATGGTGCAAAAACTACACATCGGACAAAAAACATCTTGCGCACAGTTGAAACACATATTATTATCTATCAGGTTCCGCAATATTGTTTGTCCAGCTTCAAATTTATAAAAAAAATTAAAGTGGTCTCTTTTTCGAGGTTTTTCCGGATTTTTTCAGTGGAAAATGGGCAGTTCAGGTCGTGTGAAAATCTATTTTGCAGGTTTTATAAGATCTCTACAAAAGTTCTATTGACTGTAAAACGATTCCTTGAATAATCTTTGAGATATTTCCAAAAATCCAAAAAAGTTGTAATTATAATCACTATTACTTGTTTAAAAACTTCCACAAATCGAAAACTGGGTTTTTCATTAACGAACTATATCTTCAATGAAACGAAAGAAACACAATTTTGTCTTATTTCCACTAGTTTTTTATATTTACGACCGGTTTCGGGCTTTATCCCATTAAACCGGTCGTAAATATAAAAAACTAGTGGAAATAAGACAAAATTGTGTTTCTTTCGTTTCATTAAAGTGATCATGAATTTCCACAAAATAAACAAGTCATCAATTACACAAACGAACTATCTTATAAAAATCAGTATAGGTCATTTGCGTCTTTTATTTTGTGTGGGAAAAAACCTCTGTAGCTTGGACTAAAATGGTATTTTGCCTGTATTTGTTTGGTTTTATTAATAATATATATTTTCTAACTCCTCCTTTTAAAATTGACTTTTCCCCCCTAGTTTTATGGTTGAAAGAAGCACTTTTCCTCCATAGGGAGAAAAAGTTACTTTACTGCCCTAAAAATTAAATAAAATTTCATATAAATGCAAGTTTTTTTAAGTTTATATTTTCATATTTTATTTTTCAACTAGTACATTAAAAAAAATTAACAATTTTAGGACTTTTATACTGGAGTTGTTGTAAAAATGTTCCCCCTCCTCGCATGCGGGAGGAAAAGTGACACTTTCCTCACTAGTTAATCAAATAGCCATTTCTAAATTCAGTTGGTAATAAGTTATTCTTGTAAATCAAAATTCACTCAAAATTATGATAATTTATGAAAGTTGAGTTATAGCCCTGTTGGTGTAGTAAATTTTACACTAAAAGCGCAAGTGATTAGCAATCTCGCTGTTTTTTTTTAATAGTTACTTTAGAGTATATTTTATGATATAAGAAAAAGTTCATTGGTCAATTGATTTCCTAAAGTCAAAAAAACTTTCGAAAAATATTTTTATTTTCAAAATCATATAATATTTTGGGCTGGGATGAATATACTGAAAAATAAAAAATACCAATTTGTAGGGGAAGTTTTTTTCTACCAAAAAGATATTTCGCACTTTTTTGTTCGCAAAAAATCCCGCGTGAGGGCCTATTTTTTAGAACCGGGCGTATTACATTATAATCTGATACGTACTTACGAGATCTCAAATTAGAATTCCAAATACTCTATTTTCAAGTAGGAAAGCTGAACTTTCTAATAGAAGAGTTTATTTTTCGTTTTTAATAAAACATTGTATAGAAAAAAAACGCTTATTATTATTATACATATTAGAATCGGAAATTGAGCGTTCAGATTATAAATTTTCTCAAACAATTATAATTCGGACTAAATTCTTCATTTCGGAAAATTTATTATTTAAGTGACCTAATTCACGAATAAAATTTTCCATTCATTCATTTTGTGTCCTTATGATGATTTTGAAATTTTTCGGAATCTAAAGACCATAGCGAATACCTGCATTCGTTTCTATTATATTTCTTACCTGGGTTTTTTTTCTTACCTGTCCACTATATACATTCTATTCTTTGAGTATTCATCTGTTTAGTATAACAATATCGAAATTTATTTTCAACGATACGAAGAGGTAACAATTAGAACAAAAAAAGTGCAATTTTCTTGTTAAAAACAAAAAATTATTATAATTGAAAAAAATTCCGCACTGAATGAATTTATGCTCAAAGATTCTTGACATGTATCTTTTAACCCATTAACCGCCAAAGGTGCGTAAACGCAACTTTTCTATACACATTTTTTTTTGTGGTTTGGATCAATATTATTCATATTTATTCTGATGGATATTCATAACAATAATCCAGAAGAAGTAAAAATATTTTTATTCAATCCAAAACATGATTTTTTAATCTCTGAAATTTACTTGAAAATGTTATAAATTGACCGTTCTTGTAATTCTCCAATAAAATCAATTTTTTTTTGGTACTGAATATAAAATGATAAATTCATTTCGTGCTAAACAGTAATATAAAATATGCTCAATGATAAAGTGTATTTTCATTTACGTAAATATTTTCGGATGTCGTTCATTTTTGCATGTACTTGTGATGGTTGCGTATACGCACCTTTGGCCGATAATAGTGAACATTTTCATGCACTAGTATGCGAGTCTTGACAAGTTTGGGAATATTAGGATACGACGGTCAGTTGATCATTAGCCTTGGTTGAGTTTAGTTCAGTGCAAATCAGAAACGGCAAAGAAGATTTCTCGTGTTATTCCTTATTATTTTTTGTAAACATTGTCAAAATGAGGTAAGAATCATAACTTGAGTGTAGATTTTGGTATTTCAATATCATTATTTTTCATTATAGTCAGTTTTCGAAATGGGAAATGAAGAGAGCACTGACGGCGCAAGAGTTGAGTGCTTTATTAGAGGAAGAGTTGGATTATCAAAATTTTGATTCGATTGATGTTGTTTATGTGCCGCCGGAAACAGACGAAGTAACCGATGAGGAGGACATTGATGAAAATATAATCGGAGAAGAAATAATGGAGAAGGATATTGCGGGAACTTATGAAATACAAGTAAATAAGGATAGTGATGATCCAGATGATGACATCCCTTTGAGTGAAATAGCAGAACGTACTGAGGCGGATGTTGCCGGAACTTCTGGAATACAATTGAATGAAGATAGTCATGATTCAGAAGACGATCTCCCTCTGAGTGAAATAGCAAAACGTTATGAATCAGAAAATCAAAAAGCTACGAAATCTCAAAAATATGTTATTCCAGAATGGAAAAAAAATAGATATACCTACTTATGCAGGTTCTCCTCAATACCATTCTATTGAACATTTGAATAACATAAGAACAGAACATGGCGACAAGACGCCTTATGAAATCTTTTCACTATTTTTGGATAACGAAGTGACCGAAAAAATTTTGAATTTCTCAAATACCTATGCATCCCAAAACAACCGGCACGATTTTGATATCATCAACAGGAAGAATATACAGTTCGGTATATTTGCAGATAATCTTTCTATTGATGAAGAAATGGTGCCGTATTTCGGACGGCATTCCTGCAAAATGTTTATTCGCGGAAAACCAGTGAGATTTGGTTTCAAGCTGTGGTGTCTATGTTCTGATACTGGTTACTTATTCAAGTTCATTCCATATGGCGGAAAATCGGAAAAAGCAAAACCCACTGTAGCATTAGGAACTAGAGTTGTTTTGGAGCTCCTGTCAGTGGTTGAAAATCCAGAACAACATAGGATATTTTTCGATAATTTTTTCTCTTCATATTCTCTTTTTGTGAGCTTGAAAGAAAAAGGATTTTTCGCAACAGGAACAGTGAGGGAAAACCGTACTGCTAAATTCCCCGTTGGAGATAGTAAAACAATGGCTAAAAAGGAAAGAGGTTTTTACACTTGTGCTTTCGATCCCAGTCTTGGAGTTCTAGTTGTGCGATGGAATGACAATTCTGTAGTAACTGTGATGACCAATACGTGTGAAGTTCTACCCCTTGTTCAAGCTAAACGCTACAATCGAAAAGAACATAAAGAGATTCTTATACCCCAACCAAATGTTATACACCACTATAATAAATATATGGGAGGAGTGGACCTCCATGATAATGGCATTGCCAACTATCGGATTGGTATAAGAGGAAAAAAATGGTGGTGGCCACTGTTCACTAATATGATCGACAGTATGGTTGTGAATAGTTGGAAAATTTATAGAATTGCGAATGAATCCAGAATATCACAACTGGAGTTTCGTTCCCAACTGGTAATGTGTCTACTAAAATGTAGTGGGCAATCAAGCAATACTGATGAAACCTCGAATGGTGCCAAATCCAAACCATCATACGGAAGACCATCTAAATCAGCTCTACCAGATGATATAAGATTTGATAATGTTGGACATGTGATAATCAGAGATACCAACAGTGCAAGAAAAAAATGTCGATTTTGTAAAAGTAACACCATTTATTTATGTAGGAAATGCAAAGTGCATGTACACCCAGATTGTTTCGAAAATTATCATATGAAGAAATAGGGCACCTACTCTATATTTGTTTATTTTTTGCAGTCGATTATTTTAACCATTTTTGGCCAAAGGTGCGCTTACGCACCCACTTGTTTTTTTCAATACTGTGAGTTTATATTTTTTTTAATGACGAGTTGTTGTTTGTTTGAGTATTCTAAACGAGTCACAATAAATGTTTTTTCTAAATTACAAATTTCTAATGTCTTGGCCGTTAATGGGTTAACCTACATATAAAAAAAAAAGTTTCATCCAAATAAGTTTATTTTTAATAATTTTGTAGAGGCCCATATATTTATATCGCTATGATCTTTAGATTCCGAAAAATTTTAAAATCATCACAAGAGCCATATTTCATAACAAGACGAAATGAATGACTGGAAAATTTTATTCGTGAATTTGTTAGGAAATTATTTTTTTTTTTCCGAATTTTAATTATATTTGAGAAAATTCATAATCTGTACGCTCAATTTTCGATTCTAATATAATATATACGCGTTTTTTTTCTATCCAATGTTTCAATAAAAACAAAAATAAACTATACCATTAGAAAGTTCAAATTTTCTGCTTGAAAATAAAGTATTTGAAATTCCAATTTGGGATCTCGTAAGTTCTAAAAAATAGGTCCTCGCGCTGCTGACGAGGCATCCCATGCGTAGTATGCATAAGTTCCTATATGATTTTTTTGCGGTCGAACTAAAACTCTGACAAAAAAAGTGCAAAATATCTTTTTGGTTGAAAAAAACTTTCTCTACAAGATGGTATTTTTTATTTCTCCTTATATCCATCTCAGCCCAAAATATTCTATGATTTTGAAAATAAAAATATTTTTCGAAATTTTTTTTTGACTTTAGGAAATCGATTGACCAATGAGCTTTTCCTTATATCAACCAATATACTCTAAACTATTTATAAAAAAATAGCAACATTGCTATTTACTTGTTTACACTCTGTTATTCAATATATCTAATTTTCCTTTGAATTACCCTAAGCTTACTCATGCCATGGCAACTGGGAGGAAAACGGCGTATCGTATGTAATCACAAGCCCTGTGGCAAGAAAGTCCACCGATGCCCTTCGATACTGCTTCATATACACATTGGCCAACCAGGTGAACACAGGAGTTATCGAAGGATCCCTAGGTACGGAGGGTCCTTCTGTCCTGAGGCTATCCGGCATATCCGAAAGTTGTCATAGAACCATCATACCAGGCGTTACAGGGAATTGGGCTTTCAATTTCACAAGTAACGGTGAGTTTGTCGATGAATTGCGAACATTCTAATTAGATCATAAGTTATTATTATTATTATTAAAGTTATCTCTTTCTCATGACGTAAATAACGCTCTGAAACTTATTTCACTATGAAATAGAAATAATTATTTATCCTTTGGGACATTACAAGATGTATAGGACAAGTCATTCACTCACTGAGATGTGTGTTACAGATTACCTTAAAATTATGACATGAAAATATATAAAAATACATAAAAAATACAGACGGCACAATAAAAATAGTACGGCTTCTACCCGCTATCACAGAGGTATTCCTTTATACTATAGTAGCATTTACTCGTCATCAGAAGTTTTATTGTCTTCTTGAAATTACTGAAGGAATCTATACTCCTAATGGTAAGTGGAAGTTTATTGTAAATTTTTATTCCCATGTATCTGAAACTATTTTCTAGTTTCGTAGTTTTGTGTCTGGGAACACATAGATGATCAGAATTCCTGGTATCATAATGATGATTTTAAGAATTAAGCAGAAATTTATCGATGTTTTTTCTCACATATAGAATACTTTGGTAGATATATATGCTGTAGAAAGGCATAATTTTATATTTAATAAAAGTGGGCTTACAAGTTTGTTTGAAGTCTAAGCTGAACATTTTTCGTATGAAATTTTTCTGTGTTACAAATATTTTACCGGCATCTATAGAGTTTCCCCATAAGATTAAATTATAACATAAGTGAGAGTACACTCAGCTGTAGTATAAGCTAATAACTGCACTGGTGGGCATGCAGTCTTTTATTCTTGAAATTGCATAAAAGGCCTTATTCAATTTTACTGTTTACTGTGTTAACATGTTCTGTCCATCTAAGACTGGAATCGATATGTAAGCCCAAGAAATTTGTTGTTGTTGTTGATTCAATTTTATCACCTTCGACTCGACATGTTAGAGAAGATGAGTTGGAGGAAAAATTGTTGGAATGAAAATATACACATTCTGTCTTATCGACATTAACCATGAAACCGTTAGATTTACACCAGTTTACAAAAGAATTTACAGTATCTGCAATGGATGATATGAGTTCCTCTGAAGTTTGTGCGGAGACCGCCAATGAGGTATCGTCCGCATATATAGTTAGCATTTGCGATTTAAGGTGGACTGGTAAGTCATTTATAAACAATAAAAATATTAGTGGCCCCAGCACAGATTCCTGTGGAACTCCTCTGTTCATAATATGTGAGTTGGAGGTAGCATCCTTTACTTTGACTATCATCTTCCTATTGCTGAGAAAATCTATAATCCAATCCAAGAATATTCCTCGGAATCCAACATTAAACAATTTATTCTCAATAAAATTTATGTCCAAACTAGATGAATAAAATTGAATATTCTAGTTCTACTTAGCTGGGCATCTTGAAAGGGAAACGCAGGAGTTTTTGAAATAATAATTTAATATGCATCAATTTTAGAAAAAAACCAAAAGTTATCATCAATTCCGACATGAAATGGAAAGAAAACTCTCCTAATATAAAATTAATGATTTTTGATTTTGATAAATTAGAAATATTGTTAGAAAATGAAAATTGGGATGATACTCTAAGATTCTAATTCCAATAGAACCTACGATAATTGTATATACAGGATAAAATAATAATCAAATCAAGGAATGTTAAGAAATTAAAAACCCAAGAAATATGAAAAAATCAAACTATGGATCACAAATGGTTTGATCAGATCTATCAAACATAAAGATAATAATTATAATCATATTTATTTATTCCCAAGAAACAATCTGTGTTTAAACAGGGAACAAGAAGTTTTTTTTTTATTTATATAGTATATATACATAGTGTAAATTTGAAAACTTTCAATACGAATATCTTGCGAAATAAAAAAGTTAGAAAAATGCCGTTTGGCACAAATGCTAAAGAGTTAGGGGGAACTAGAACCACCATATTTCAGTGAAGGGATGAGTCACCCCGTCGCGTCGGCGCGACACACCCCAACTTTAAAATGTCAAATGGCACCTACCTCTTTTCTGATACCTCAAATGAACGGTCTCAGTCAGTAGTATTCACCTGTACAAGACTTTTTTTCCACCCACTACAGGGTGTAAGAAAAACAAAGTCGAATAAAATAAAATGTATTGTGTTAAAAAGATATTTTACTTGATCAGATGTTCAAAATGCATTCCATTCTTTTCTAAGCAATAGTATAATCGATGTTCAAATGTCATTCTAACATTTTGGAACACATCTCTTGGAAAAGATCTGCATTCTGCAATAATGCGTTGTCGAAGATCTTCTATTGAAGTAGGTTTAGATTAGGTTTGAACGTGAGTGGGCCCATATCAGGCCCTCCACTGCGGCCAATGGCCTATTGTGGCTCTCTATTGAAGTAGGTTGTGTTTTAAATACGACGGATTTCAAATGTCCACAGAAAACAAAATCGAGGGGTGTTAGATCTGGAGATCTCGCTGTCGATTCGATTGAACCTCTCCGTCCAATCCACTGACCTGGAAAAGCACCATTCAAAAATTGCCTGACTGGCAAAACGTAGTAGGGTGGTGCGCCATCAGCATCGTGCTGAAAATGTATTAAATCTTTATTCAGGTTCCTATTTCCGTCAATGTCCAACTGATTTCCTATTTCGGCAACATCAAAGGTTGAATGGCGGTGTTTAACATTTCGAAATAAGTATCGCCATTAAGATTGCCATTAATAAATAATGGCCCAATCACTGAGTCACCTGCGTGTATCCTTCCCTGAAGACATGCGGATTTTCGTCACTCCAGTAGTGTTTGTTCACTGCACCATTAAAAAAAAAAGTGGATTCGTCGGTAACACAAATATTTTTTAGCAACTGGGGAGTAATACGTAACATTTCGGTCATGTTCTCGCAAAATTGAATTCTTCGATCAGGGTCGTCCTCCCGCAACTCCTGAAAAATGTGCATTTTGTATGGGTGAAACTTATGAAGTTTGAGTACCCGACGGATAGCTTGATGAGAAATTCCTATTATCGCTGAACCTTGGCGTAGAGACATTGTAGGATTCATAGCAAAATGTCCTAAAACTTCCACTTGTGCCGCTTCATTAAGTACTCTTGGATTGGTCCTTTTTTTGTTTGCCACTGATCCTGTTTCTTCAAATTTAAGAATCAGTTGTCTGATGTAAGTGTGACTTACATTTTTGCCGGGGTTTCTTTCGTTAAATGCTGCAGCAGTTCTTAAGGCACAACGATTTTCAAAATCATAGATAAACACCATCTGAATTCTTTCCGGCAAACTGTAAACCATGATGAACAGAAAATAACTGTTCGCAATTTTTTTGAGATAATTTCAATTCGACGTTTTACTGACTTTACAGTAAAACCTTGCACAAAGGACTAAATTTTTACCAACATTGATGGGTAGGTACGAACCTGATAAAAACAATGCTACTTTTTCGAGTACTTTTTATTTATTCTGAAGGAATACATGGAATACATGGTGACCATCTAATGAAATGAAATATCCTCTTAATAATAAGAATGGAATTTGAAAATCGATTGTACTATTGTTTAGAACTGAATGGACTGCATTTTGAACATCTGATCAAATAAACTATAATTTTCACTCAATACAATTTATTTATTCGAAAATGTTTTTGTGCCACCCAGTGTTGGACGAAAACGAAAATTCTTGTACAGGGGAATACTACTAAATGAGACCTTTCATTTGAGGTATTACAAAAGAGGTAGTGCCATTTGACATTTTACAGTTGGGGTGTGTCGCGCCTAAGGGGTGACTCGTGCCTTCACTGAAATATGGTGGTTTTAGTTCCCCTTAACTCGTTAGCCTTTGTGCCAAATGGCGTTTTTCTAACTTTTTTATTTCGCGAGATATTAAATTTCACAATTGTCCAAATTCTTTTTAGTTCAGTAGGCAAAGAGTTGAATATTTCAATTCCATCATAAGGAATAGATCGTTTTCCATAATTTGTTTTTATTCTTGTCAAACATAAATAATCAATTGGTTTGGTGGTTATGAATAGAGGACTTTATGGTCAAATTGACATTTTCTTCTTTTATTTTCACAGAGTAAATGAAACAACAAAACCTCGATTGGTATAATTTTTCAATGTTTAATAGATTTCTAGGTGTATATAAATTTATAGTGGGTTCTAAAAATGGAAGAATGAATATGCATTTGATAACTTTTTTGAAATTTTTTCAAAAGTTTCAAAATATTTAACGTTGGTGATCCCCAAACTTTGATTAAATGATGAAGTTTTGAATAAATTAGTGAGAAATAAATGTTTCTGAGATATTTAACTAGAGTATACTGACGAATTTTGAAAAGAATACCTGTGATTGGTGAAATTTTTTTCTCATATTTTCAATATGTGTTCTCCAAGATAACGCATCATTAATGAATAGGCCAAGAAACTTGGATGTGCTGCTTTAACTTAGAGATTTTCCATTGAATATAAAAGCGCGGTACTGACAAAAATAGTTTGAATTTCGACTCTACTTGTCAAAGTCGATAAGAAGTTTAATAATTGATATTGACAAGCCTGGCTCACACTATTCTATAACTGCTGTTCGACTTCTTTATGCACACAACTGTACATGAAAGTAGATTTGTCATGGTTAATTGAGATTTAAGCCAAGGAGAAAGTAACATAAGATCTTTGTTAATGTAGTTTTCAATTTCCATCTCAGTATTTCCAAAATATACAATACTCATGTCGTCGGCATACAACTTTATGGATCCATTTGATTCCAGAAAACAGATTGAATTGATTTATATCAAAAACAATAGAGGCCCCAATATAGATCCTTGTGGAACCCCACATGATATGTTCTTAAATTAAAAAATAAAGTATTGAAAAATCACGAAACTCTTCAAATTTATAAAGATTATAAAAATTATAGAAAATTAAAAACAGAAGTCAAAGAAATAAAATCAAAGAAGCTAAAACGGTGACATTGGTAAAATCTGGAAAGTGGTGAATGAATTAACTTGGCAGAAACTGAATCAGCAGAATCGTGGAATTATTTGAAAACAACCAAAACCAAATTATTACTAATGATTCAAAGATAATAGCATTTGGGTTTTTTAAATTGATGTGCGCCCTCTTTTTAATAGGGGGGAGGGGCTAAAAAAGCTGCACTGTATATTGACATTGTATTTGTTATTATTAAGAATAAATAAATAGATAGCATAGAGTCCGATCAGGTTCATGTGTTATTATATTCTATAATCGTATTTTATTATTCAATATAATTTTATTTCATATTATTATTATTATTCATATTTAATAAAAAAAATTCGTATTTTACAGGTACCTGTGCCGAAAGTGATCAAGCCAATTCGAGTCAACTGTTGCTCCCAACCCTCGTGTTGGTCTTTTTGTTCTTCATATCTGTGATTGTTATGAGATGATGAAAGAAGGCTATTCTGCACACTTTGTCTGAATACTGAATGTTCTCGAGAACGATGGTGGACAATAGTGGACATTTTTATATCATCTCAGTGTGTAGAAATATTGCATCTGAATGAAAAAATGGAGGGCAGATATAAGATTTTTTCAAAACGTTGTTGGGGAGTTTAGGAATTGTTTTAGATAATCGAAAAAATTAACACAGAAAGTCCTGAAAATGATTTTTGATTCAGAAGCACTGTTTCTACAACAGGTAGTGTAGTATCGTTTATTTTTATTGGGTTTGTATGCTGCAGCTGGGGAAAACAAGAAGTGCTATTTGTGTGATTCTTAATTCTTGCATAGATATATACAGTGTGTCCCACTTTGAGCAGCCACACCCTCATATTTCGTTGAGCATGAAATAATTCGAAATTTTCTTTGACTCAAGTTGTAGTACTCGGAAATACCTACCTTTATGTTTACGTAACCTTTGTATATCCATTTTCCACGGCTAACTACGACCAAATGAAAAGTGAAAAATTGGGAAAAACATACTAGGCATTTTTTTATCGCAAAAATAACACCAGAATCTGTTTCAGAACATCTTAAAACCCCTAAATCTCAATGCTTGAATCATTTGAATATACAGGGTATCATCTGATCACTATTCATCTGATCAGAGTTAGCCTTGGAAAAGTGATATTTGGCTATTTTTCAAAGTATTAATTAAATATTTTTGGGAATTCTGTGACAAGAGAAGACATTTTGGAAATTTTCCAAGCATTATTTATGGATTAGAGTTGATAATGCTACCAGCTACAGATGATACCCTGTATATTCAAATGATTCAAGCATTGAGATTTGGGGGTTTCAAGGTGTTCTGAAACAGAATCTGGTGTTATTTTTGCGATAAAAAAATGCCTAGTATGTTTTTCCCAATTTTTCACTTTTCATTTGGTCGTAGTTAGCCGTGGAAAATGGATATACAAAGGTTCCGTAAACATAAAGGTAGGTATTTCCGAGTACTACAACTTGAGTGAAAGAAAATTTCGAATTATTTCATGCTCAACGAAATATGAGGGTGTGGCTGCTCAAAGTGGGACACACTGTATATATATTATATACTTACTCTAGAATTTTCAAGGCGAAAAGCATGCCGCGTATGCGACCCGTTTACGATGTGCGCATGCTCGTCATCAGTGTAGTTTGGGTAGATATCGTTGCCAGGTTTGAGAATAATTTGGTGTTCCAATTCAGATTTTTTTGTTTTGAGCCAATAAAACACAAGTCATTTGAAAGACAGAAATTTGACAGCGCATTTATGACTTTAAAACCGAAATGAACCTTTTGAAGATAGATTACTCCGAATTTTAGGCGCGAAAGAAACTTATTTAAAACAATAATGTACCCTATGCTACTGTAATTATAATGACCGTGCAACAGTGCTTTTTCATCAACAGGAAGACTTGTCACTATAAGATCTGTCACTCTTGTCAGAGATCAGAGACGGTTTTTAGAATTTCAGATTTTCTCTTGTCGTTTTGTGTGGTGTTTGTTGTCGTTGGTTATTCTTTCATAAATAGTGAATTTGCATCAATCTTGTTCCTTTAAAGACAATTTCTAATAAAGCCGTTTCTTCCTACAAATAAACAATGAACTGTCTAGTGTTGTGTAAAAGAAAAATACCTGAAATAAATCATTTTTGTTATATAATGAAATTTTTCATGTACATATATGCTTTGATCAGTTTGATCAAAATGGCTTAAATATTATTTTAGCTTGACAAAAAAGGCATGATTTTTGGTTATTGTTTTCAAGAAGAGACCCCAGCAGAACATTTGAGTGAGAAAATTGTAATTTGTGGCAGACATTTTCCTCGTGAAGATTCATGTGAAAACGACAATAGAATAATTTGAAACCTAGTGCAGTACCAATACTGCATGCATGGCGAATGATACAACTTTCTGCCACACCGCTTATATTATGAGTTCTACATTCCTACAAAAAGTACTAAACATACACAGAATCGCCTCAGAAAATTAATGTCAATACTTATGGAAGTGCTTTTCTTTGATGATAAGGAAAATGCTTCTGGCCTCACTTATCCATGCACCCCCATTGTGGAAATTGCACTAAGGTAATACAACCAGAAATACTCGTAGAAATAGCATGTTAATCTCTTCAAATGATTTAAATTGAAATTATTCATGATATTAGCTGAAGTAAATTTTCATAGTTTTTTGTACTTTCAATTTATTTTGCAATCCAGTGCTTCCTTGAAATTCGCACCGACTATTTGGGGTGGTTCTGTAGGTTTTTGTTGGTTAACTATACAGCTGAAAAGTTAATGTGATACCAAAAATCAGTCGCTTCAGAGCTACTTTCTAATGCCTTTGCTGAATATTTGGGATCATAAATATGTGAAAATATGTATTCAAATCGGCTAAATATAAATAACAGGTATAAGTACAATGAGGTTTCCAACCGTATTCTCCGAGATTCAGAATTAACGTTTGTTAATCTTCACCAGTAACATAATATTTTACTAAAACCGGGCCTGTTACAAAAATCACTAATGACGCGCCTGCGCATTGCGGACTAGCCTGAACTTTTTACAACACTTTTGACACGGGGATTAGCATTCTAGAGTAAGTATATAATATATATTTCTATGAATTATTGTTAGGCTTTTTGAAATATAATTTCTTTATTTATTTTCACTTAAATAACTGACAGTTTGTGTACATTATTGTAAAAATGTTATAAATGAAATTATGAAATGTTCTTAACCACACATTTACACACAATACTTTATTATAAATTGAATGTAGAGCTTATGATACAACGAATAACCTGTTTGTTTTTATTATTCTTGCCAGTGACTAAATAAAGTGTGGTTGAAAACATTGTGAATTTTGGCATGTGGATTATTTCAAATGTGTTTCATCATCTTACACTTTAGACCAGGGCCAAACCGATTTTGAATACCCGAATTCATGGAAAATTCTTAGCAGTATGACGGAAAATTCTAGGTAAATTATAAGTGAATTAGGAAAATCAGTAAAAGTTTCGGAAGGGGGATGGAGGTAGCTGAAATACGTTGAGGGTTGGATATTGGTTTTTACTTATATACGGCAGAAATACGCATCCTATCGGAAAAAATTAACGGGAAAACAGCTGAAAACATTTTTTTCTTTAATTTTTGTCTTCCGCAAACAAAATTAAACATGGGAAATTTAAAAAAAGCTTGTTTTCCAATAGAACAAGATGCTTTATAAATTTTCAATTTTTTAACTTTATCAGTTCTCATTTTATTCGTTGATACCTCGACTTTAAGATTGCATGAATAAATCGTATGGAAAAATATCGTTAAAAATGCAAAAAAAAAAAACAAAAAAAGAACGACTGTTTCCTAATCCATTTTTCAGTAATCTTGAGAAAT
This sequence comes from Chrysolina oricalcia, assembly GCA_944452925.2. Classification (NCBI taxonomy): domain Eukaryota; kingdom Metazoa; phylum Arthropoda; class Insecta; order Coleoptera; family Chrysomelidae; genus Chrysolina; species Chrysolina oricalcia. The sequence goes on from OX101810.2 coordinate 2,395,777, forward strand.
TTTTTCTGCAAATAAGCGTCGAAATTGATAAAAAATGTTAATTTTTCTGTAATATAATTTCATTTACTTTCAATCATTTGTTAATAGTTTTGAAATTACCGAAAACATTATTTAAACAATAATCGAATACGTATAAGTTCAAAAAACGAAGGCAATTTATTCAGAATTTTTTCTACCTAAAATATGAATATATACATACACTACATACACGTCACTTTTTAAAAATTGAAATTTAAAATTGTTTTATTAGTCAAATATAGAAAAATAAAGGTCAAAATAGTTTTATTCTAATTTTCTTCAGATTCATCTTCGAACTCTTCAATTTCTTTTAGTTCGAGATTTTCGAAGTCAGTATTATTTTGATTTAAATTTATTGGACAGTCCTTGATGTGTACATTATTCACAGTTTATGTATAAAAAATAATATAAAAATCTGAATGAATAGTCTTTGTTATTTGAAGTTTTTACGTATTTGATTTTTGTTTTAAACAAAGTTTTCGTAAATTCAAAACTAGTAAAATATAGTTGAATGTAAATGATATTATTTTACATGAAAATTGATTATTTTCTTCAATTTCAACGATTTTTTGCAATGAAAAATAAGAAATTCTCAAGTTTAAAGAAAAATCGATTATAAAAAAGTAGTTTTTTTATAGTAGCAGTTTTATTTTTCCATATCGAAAATCAGGAACTAAAAGAAATCGAAGAGTTCGAAGATGAACCCGAAAAAAACGCAAGCTGCATTAGTTTTGATGATAAAGAGCAACCCACAAAAAAAATTAAATTAAAACTATTTCGATATTTAATTTCTAAATTTGACTATAACAATTTTATATATCAATTCAAGAAAAAAATTACTTGTACATCATTTATAGTATATGTTTGAAAAATAATATAAAAATCTAAAAATAGCCTTTGTTTTTTGAAGTTTTTTGTTTCAACAGTGTTTTCTGTAGTTTCAAAACTATTAACAAATAATTTTATGTAAATGACATTACATTACATGAAAATTTATATTTTTTATCAAATTCAATGCTTATTTGAAATCAAAAATAAGAAATTTTCAAGAACTGAAAAATCGATTATGAAAAAGTTTTTTTTTTGTTTTTTTTTACATTTTTAACAACATTTTTCCACACGAACAATTTTTTTTATTCCATCTTTAAGTCGAGATATCAACGAAGAAAATGAGAACCTGCTGAAAAAGTCAAGAAATGAAAAAATTTGTAAACCAACTTTTAAAACTGAAAATTAGGTTTTTCAAATTTAAATCCGTATACAATCCAAAAATAAATATTTTGCTTTGGAAAATTTACAGCTTACTTAAACACACAAAAAAAGAATGTTTTCACTAAGTTTCATGATTTTTCTTGCTGGAGGTAAAAATTAAAAACAACGGTTTTGGCGTTTTTCTAGTAAATTTTGAGGTTATGTTGAATAATTATTAATACAACAGTTTTAGATTTTTCAATTATCTACAACTTTTACCGTGAATTTTTCAGATAGGATGCATATTCCAGCCAAAAATCGTAAAAAAACAATACCTTACCCTGGAAACGTATATTTTACAGCTACCCCTACGCCCTTCTTGAACTTTTCCCCTAAATTTCAGGAACATCCGCACACTGCTAGGAATGTATTTGTTTAAAAAATGATTGGCCCTGTTCTACTTCGTTTCCAGAATTGATTTGAAAATTGAGTCTTACTTTATATTTCAATTATTTGTTGGCATGATATAAATATCAACTGTGATTTCGATAGGCAGCAAAGTAGTAGTAGCTTATACTTTGCTAATTCTCTTTAGATAATTTCAGTTTAACTGCCTGAAATGAGAACTGTAAAATGACCACTGTTATATATTGAAATATATGTATTTTATACATTTGGGATCAGCACTTTGGTTATATAGGAATGGACACGATATATCACCTTAAATATCCGGAACTTGAAAACCAAAGTTGTTCTTCAATTGCCAATTTTTGTTTTTAATATACATATAGATGTTGCCTCCCTTAAACATAAATTATTCTAAATATGTCTGAAAAACCTGTTGTCTCTAGTAAAAATACCAAATATTTAGATAGGCATTTTATACTAAAGTCGGTATTCTCATTACAATAGTTTAAATTTTTTATATATTTGGTACTTGATATTGCCAAGAATCTTGTATAAATAGGATGACCACAGTTTAGTCAAAATCCCTTTTCGAATAGTCGCTCACTAGCCATCCAAAGATCAAATTTAGATATCCTACAAATCGGGGATTGACTAAATATGCTAAAAGAAAGGATTCACAGAAATAATAGGAAAGAGGTATATTTTAACAAAAATGTAAAGAATGTACATATTCGATAGTGACAGATTAGAAATATAAGAATGTTGATGGAGAGAAGGATATTGGATATTATACAGGGTTTCTAAAAATAATCGAAGTCACATGGCAAACACTTCGTCATTTTTAGATACATCTTGTGTATTTTGTTTTAACGTATTGAATATTTTTTTATGTAACAGACACATTTTCCCACACCGCCAATGTTTCGTGTAATATAATGTTTATATATATATACATATTCTAGCTACAATATTGAAGCATATTCATGAATAGTCTTCACGTCTCATTAATAATAATAATGTGAAACAATGTTTTCATGAAATTATACTGGTGGCAAAGAAGATTTGTTTACTAACATCAGAATGAGGTGGAATAGACTCAGCAATCCTTGAAGGGTCTGTCTTCTTTACTTTTAATGTGGCATTTATCGTATATTCAGCTGGAAATACCGTTTATTATAGTCACCAGGCCCTTATACTTCGTGAGGCGCCTGACTTTGACGAGTCCGACAACTTCTTCCTCTGCCATTTTCCTCGATTCGACCGCTTTTCGCTCGGAAAACTCCGAAACATGGCGATTTCCCGGGGTCTTATTTATTACCACATTTTTTTTATTAAAGGGGTGGAAATTTGTTTTACAAAACGAGGGTAACCTTATCCGACAAAAATTTGTCTGCTATTGCCAAAATACCGGGGTATTGAAAATCACTTACCACAAAGATAATTTTTACAGGATTGTTTAACAAAAATTAGTGAAGTTGAAGGGTCGTATTGTCCGACAAATTTGTGGCCGCGTTTTTCAAGTTTGGCTAATGAAAGTCGGAATTCCGGCAGGGTATTGTTTATTGATTACCACATGTCTCATTTTTGTTTGTTACATTTTAAATTAATCGTATAATACTCTGATACAGTTGTCCGAGAAAATAGTGTCCGCTAACTAACGAAAATTCAAAATATTGTCATAATTTCAAAAACTATAGCGTACGCGCATCTCATCATCCACGATATATCAACATCATTCATTTCCGATATTTGTCATTAAATATTATGAGTTGATAAAAATGTTAATTATTGCTGTAAAATTATTAAATATATTCCCTGGTTATTGTATTCTTGTTTCAAAGTTGCTGTGAAGCAAAATTTTCAGTAGATGTTGTAGTATACTATTTTTAATTTTTCATAGGACCCCGCACAATAGCCTGAAATTTACATATGTTATTAGTATTGAGTTTCTGATCAAATGTTCTCATGGGCCCAATCCTCTAAGACCAATGATTTAGCTCTCAGGGCCGTATTTTGTTCAGGTGTCAAATAAACAATGACACTTTTTTCTCAAGTCCATAATTTTTTTACTTCCTATTGTATTTTAATAAAATAAGGAATATTACAAAATCCCAGCATTTGTCTTTTAGCAAAAGTCCTCTGTGAAACATATTTTGCCCTACAGGACCGTATTTAGTAAAACTGTATTTTTCAAGTGATCCACAAAAAACTGAATCAAATTGATTTTGTTATTACTTTCTTATTTCTTGATCTATGTCAGTGGTTGATGGCTCGTTTGATAGATGAATGTAGCTTTCTTTGTGTACATAACAAAAGTGGTCGCCATCTTAATATCCAAGATGGCCGGCTTAACCTATAAACTTTATGTAGGACTTATCTTGTAGCTTTTCAAGAAAGAAAGTAATAGCAAAAAATAAGAACTACAACGGTTTGATTGTTTAAATTGGTCATTTACTCTTTGAATTGTCTAACTCTATAATATAAATATAACTCTACTATCTGATCTTAGAGTAATAATTTTATAAGGTTCAATACATTAAAAAAAATTAATGAACCTGGATTTATTAGAGTGTATTCACGATTCAGAAGGAGAGAAAAATATCAAGTATGTATTCAATAAACTATGCATGAAAACCAGCCTGACGAGAATAATGAAGAAGCTGTATTGATAATAGGATAGTAGAGTTATATTTATATTAAAGAATTAGATAATTCAAAAAGTAAATGACTGATTTCAACAATCAAAACGTTGTAGTTCTTATTTTTTCCTGTTATCATCTTTCTCAAAATGCTACAAGATGAGTCCTATATGGTTTATAGGTTTGGCCGACCATCTTGGATATTGAGATGCCGACCACTTTTGTTATGTACACAAAGAGAGCTACATTCATCTATCAAACGAGCCATCAACCACTGACATAGATCAAGAAATAAGAAAGTTACAACAAAACCATTTTAATTCAGTTTTCTGTGGATCACTTGGCACATACAGTTTTACTAAATACGGTCCTGTAGGGCAAAACATGTTTCACAGAGGACTGGTGCTAAAAGACAAATTCTGAGATTTTGCAATATTTCTTATTCAATTAAATTCTAATAGGAAATACAAAAATCATGGACTGGAGAAAAGTGTCATTGTTTTTAAAGAGAAACATTCTTGAAATCAACATGTCATTGTTTATTTGGCACCTATACTAAATGCGGCCCTGAGAGCTAAATCATTGGTCTTAGAGGATTGGGCCCATGAGAACATTTGATCAGGATCTCAATACCAATAACATATGTGAATTTCAGGCAAATCCCACTGTGGTCCATTTTCCCATGCTTTTGTGCGGGGTCCTTTGTAAGTGTCTACAAGTTGTGCTAAATAATCTTATTACTCTCTATGACTGGACTTAACCTTGCATTTAATATTTAATTCGACATTTATTATTGAACTAATTAAACCCTTATACATTTTTTAAGCTCCGCCACTGGATGCTTCTCCCTCCAATTCATTCAGCATGACGCTGTACCCTTCTTATCGTCTAGCGCCATGTTTCGGAGTCTTCCGAGCGAAAAAGCGGTCGAATCGAGGAAAATGACAGAGGAAAAAGTTGTCGGACTCGTCAAGGACAGGCGCCTCACGAAGTATAAAATATGTGGTAATCATGAAATGAAAGGGGCCAGGGTCTGGTGTCCATCAGTAAAGTAACAGAAATTCCGATTTTGTCATAACATTTTATACCAAACATTACTATTAATTTGAAATTTGGATTGTGCATATGCATAAATAAAATGAAAATCAGTTTCAATATTCTTTTACAATACTTTGAAAATCGTTCTCAAGTTGACTGTACACTAAATGCCCTGATAGATTGTCCGACTCTTATGAATATGTGATTCATTCTTTTTGTATATTATTGTACATATGTGTTGATAAGTGTTTTTATTTAATTTTTTTTATAGAGTAAAAATGTAAGGAGACAGTATTGATACTGATTTTTGATATTGTGAAGGAATGATTTTGAAAATCATTTTAGAGGCACAACTTCTCAAAATAATTTCCTATATATTGTTCATTAAACTTGTTCTAGTTATTTTCAGAAGAGTTTTATAATTTTTACACACTGTATATTCAATTTTTAAACTTCTTTGCTGTGAGATGATCAGTGTGACTTGGTTTCTGCATTTTTCAATAATAGTGTGTCCAATGTTTGCTTATCTATCATAAGGGTTATTATATTTTGACTATGAAAAATAAAAGGAAATGCATACGTTATTGATTTTTATTTCATATTTGTATTGAAAAACATCATTTATTTTATTTTATTTATTTATTGAGTAAATACCCTCCAGTTAAAAATCTCATGTCCTAGTGATTATACTCAACTCAGAACTAAACAACTTTTTGTGCAATTCTCGCCCACTTATATTCCGTAAAAAGCTTCTTCGGCCATTGGATGACTATGGAAATGTTTCACTTTTGATTTCGTAGGGTTCGAAAATATATTTTTATAAATATCAAAATGTCGGACATTTATCCGATATACATTGTCTGATTGAGATCTTTGCTGTAGCTCATAAAACAATGTGAAGGTGAAAAAAATTTGATTTTTTTTGTAATTCTACAATAATCGATTTTTTCAATTGTTTGAATTAATTTCAAATAACCACCACACACACACTTCTTATGCAAAAAGTCTTTCGGTCAAATTGTACAAAATTTCAAATTTTTTGTTGAACTCGACCTAGTCATAGTGAACAAAAGTTACCGTGTGTACTTTACGAAATACATAGTGTTGAAATTGTAAAATGTCGCTTTCATATTGACTGAACTTTAAGGCGGTTAATATCACTGAATTATTAGTGAGTTTTTGATCTAAATCATAATGTCAAACTTGGCCATTGCAAAGGTATGTTTTCTGAGCAGTTTTGAAAACAATATACAGGGTAGATCAAGACTTTGTCTAAGTTACATAAAATGAAAATAATGTCAGAACGAAGCATTAACGTTATAAGTCGAAATTGAAGTTTCTGCGATGGATATATTCAATAAGATCGGCTAAACCCAAAAAATATGTAGGTACTTTTTTCAAACATACAGCGAATATTGAAAGTATAACTGTAACCGTTATATTTGTTTCAGACAATGCGATTTGATCAATTCAATGCGCCGATTATAAGTGCCATGTGGCCACTTCCGGGAACAGAAATTATGAGTATTGTGTGACTCAAAAATATACGAGACCAATATCTCCAAAAATTATTAATATGCCCTCTGCATATAAAGATCCGACCGGATAATTTTTTTTGATTTCTTTTTATGTCATAGAGGAAATATATGATATGAACTTGTGTGAAAAATACAGAATTTTTGTCTAGTTTTTGTTTAATGGGTGAAGATGCTGAAAATCCGAATGATTATTGTTTTGAAGTATCTTTCGAATTAATTATATACATCCCGGCAAAAAAACCGGCCACTTAAAATTGGCCCCAAATTCAAAGTTGGCTTCCTCGCGAACCGCTCATTTGATTTTGATGTTTTTTTTAAATTGTAGTTTAATTCTTCAGTAACGATGCTATGTCAGAAATTTTTATTCAGATTTGAATTTGAGCATATACGGGGTGCAACAATGAGACAAAGTTTCTTTTCCAAAATTTTAAACACCCTGTGGAGTGCAACAGCTATAGCAGCTGTTGTCAACTAAAATCACAATAAAATCACATTGAACTCTGATCATTTCTGAACATTTTATTTTTTTAATCGCGACATTATCTCTGTTTTTACCGGAGATACACTTTTTGAAAGCGAACGGCTCGGAAAAAGCGTTCGCAGCCAGAAATTTCTACGTGTTCAACACTGACATTAACAGCTTGTCAACAGTTTTGAAATAAAAAAAAAAGCCTTTATATCTAGACAGATGTTGCTCGTATTACTGTGGCTTTAATTGAGGATGGCCGAAGTCAACGTTGTGTCCGATACCCTTGGTATACCTCGAACAACAGTCCAGGATGCCTGGAATCGGTATATGGTAAAGGGTAATTTCAACAGGCGAGTAGATTCTGGAAGAAAACGGAAGACGAGTGCAATTGACGACCGCTTTATTGTCCTGAATGCTTTACGAAATCGTTGAACAACAGCTGTTCAGAATCAACATCTTCTACAAACCGTGCGTAGAATTGAAGTCAGTGAGAGCATAATCCGACGAAGACTTAAAGAAAACAACCTGTCTTCAAGGAGGCCTGCCACAGGACCCCAGCTGCTTCCAAGACATCGTCGAGCACGTCTTCAATTGGCGCGCCTAAATTTGAATTGGGGGATTGAGCAATGGACTAAAGTTCTTTTCACAGATGAGTCGCGATTTTGCCTGCGATCGCCTGATGGTCGGGAGCGAGTTTGGAGACGTCGAAATGAAAGACTTGTGGACTGTACAATTTCAGAACGCGCAAGTTTCAATGGGGGTTCTGTGATGGTATGGGCGGGAATTTTGAGGGACGCACTTACAGATTTAATCTTGGTTGAAAACGGCGCCTTAAATGCGCATCGATATATCGAAGATATTCTCCAAAACGTTGTTGTTCCCTACTCTTATTTTGTCGGAGACGGCTTCGTATTAATGCAAGATAATGCGCGACCGCACGTGGCACAAGTAGTTAACGAATATTTGGACGAAGTGGGTACTGAACGAATAGTTTGGCCATCTTGCAGTCCTGATCTCAATCCAATTGAGCATCTCTGGTACCAACTTCGAAGGAGCATTCGTCGCCGACCTGCTTTACCAGACACCCTTCATAATCTGCGAATTGCACTTCAGGAAGAATTTGCTGCCATTCCACAAGAATTTCTTGCAAACCTTATTGATTCGATGCAACATCGACTGAATGAAGTCATTTTCGGGGAGGCCACAGTAGATATTAGCCCCTTGAAATGTGTTTTTGTTTTTTTTAATTTTTGTTTTTGTTAGTTTTCTAATTAAACTTATGTTTCGATGTTTATTTGTTTTCACAGCTTCGTCCGAGGTGTTCGCTTCAAAACAGTGTATCTCTAGTAAAAACAGAGTTAATGTCGTGATTAAAAAAACAAAATGTTCAGAAAAGATCAGGGTTCAATGAGATTTCACTTGACAACAGCTGCTATAGTTGTTGCACTCCACAGGGTGTTTCAAATTTTGGAAAGGAAACTTCGTCTCATTGTTGCACCCCGTATATGCTCAAATTCAAATCTGAATAAAAATTTCTGACATGGCATCGTTACTAAGGAATCATTCTACAATTTAAAAAAAGAAACAATTTGGGTCCAGTTTTTTTTGCCGATGAGTATATATAAATATCATTCATGAATGTGCTGTCCAAGTTACGCCAGTTGGGTTGAGAAATGTTTCAAGAGAGGACACCTTGAGATTTTCTTTTTTCTATTCATTACTGTTCATTTGATTCATTTTGTTGTTTAATTTATTTTTAGATTTCATATCATCTGTTGTTTTGATGAATTTATTGAAAAATGTCATCCGTATGTTACTATTTTCCGAAAAACAGATCTTCTGAGATTTTGATCATTTTGAAAAATGCGTTTTTTCAACAAACTGACAACACTAACTATATCTGATAGGGGCTAAGTGGGTTTCAAGCCTAAGTTGATGAATTTTTTTTTTTTTATTTATCAGAAATAAAGATTTTTTCCATTTGTTACGTACTTTTTGAATGTCACTGTACATATAAAACCGTTGAGAAAAATCTTCAGGATTTTTTTCCTGGGAAAAACCCCATATGATTGGACTACTCATCATATACAAGGAAGGGTTTTTTAGTTGTATAAAATTCTACAACAATTTTCCCAGAGAAATAAAAATAATTCAAATTATTCAAAAAACTATTTTCAAAGTTTTACTATCTATTGATCCCTATAACATAAAAATTAACGAAAATTCTAAACCTTGGTTCAAATCGCTGATTTCCTAAATTTCAAAATTGAAATCGTTATATCTCAAATATATCGAAAAATATATTTGTTTAATTTTTACGTTTAGTGTTTCACCTGTATTCAGTTATGAAAATTCGGTTTTCAGAAGTGTTCTCCTACAGACATTTTACGTCACTGACACAATCCGACAACGTTGAAATCGTGGAGGCATTTGTCAATTGTCATTGTATTACCACTTGTGAAGTCACTAATGTCATATAATAGTGTCGTTCGTTAAGCCGTACTCTGATTACTCTACTTGCTTGAAGTTGATCTTTCAAAAGAGAAAGACAAATGAAGTACAAGTCTCAGAGAGAGATGAACAATGTAAAAGTGATCTCGATCAACTAGAGCAGTGTTCAATGAACAAGCCTATAGTATAATCTGTCACAGCTCTTACAGCCGTATGCATAGTCAATCGCCAGCGACTCGCCAGAGTTTCGCCGTTTGCTACACAAGGATTATAATGCGCAGTCGAGCTCCAAAAAAGTGACAACTACGCGATAAATTACATTTTGGCGAAACGCTGGCGATGTACCACTTTTTTGGAGCTCGACTGTGCATTATAGTTCTTGTGTAGCGAGCGGCGAAACTCTGGCGAGTCGCTGGAATTGACTATGCAAACGGCTGTTATTACTGTTGATTAAAAACGCATTGCTGATATTCAATATAGATTCTTGAATAACACCTCACCGATCAGTACGACGGAGCAACCAGTATGAAAAAGTAGTAGCGAAAAATACCAAAATCTATGTTGTATGCTCGAAGAGGGTAATATACTGAAACTTACCTTGGGATGCTACACAACATTCACAGCCACAATTTTTTGTTTCATCATTACTTTCGTCAATAGTAGCTGCAACAAAATTTGGTTTGCTCCGTACCTTGTGCTCAGGATACAGCACTTGATGATACAAATAGAACCCTCCCTTTTCAGCTGCATATAACCCACAGCTTCATCGCCATAGCCTGATCTAGCAGCCCTATAAATGTACCTTATAAGTAAATGGATATTCTTGCCATCAGAATGAGTTCCAAATGAACTGCTTTCTTCATCTTTTCAATACCTTTCATCTCCACTCTCGAATAGTTTGGATTTCGAGATAAAAATGCGTGTATTATTATTTAATTTACGAGTGGCAAATTTTCACTGCCAACTTTAAAAAAGTTTTTCTCCATTTTCACAAGTTGTAAAAGTAATCTACTAATAAAAATTTCAGGACACGACATAATTTCACGACATAAACATTGTTAACAAATGTCAGCGGCCCCACTGTTGTCAGGTTCATATCAGTACCATCAACTTAGATCAACAAAAAACATTAGAATCTAGTGAAGACATTCTACGTCACAAGAGTATACATATTCGAATTTTTTTCTGTTTCAAAGGCTCTAATTTTTTTAAACTCAATGTTGAGTTGAATCTTTCACAAAGTGGGGAGCTAATACAAAATGGTTTCTAAAAATAATATTCAGTTGGATTTTGGAGATTATAATAATCTAGTAAAAAAACTGTAAGGGAAGCGAAATATAACTATTACAAAAATGAATTTTTGAATGCTACTCCAAAATGTATGTGGAAAACTATAAATCAGGTATTATATAATAGGCATAATGATAAGCAAGTAAATGTAAAATATATTGTAGAAGATAATGAACATATTGAGAAACCAATAGAAATATGTGAGAAATTTAATGAATATTTTTTTAATGTTGGACCAAAAGCATCTGCTATTTTGTTTGAACCATCAAACACCTATGATAATGTATCATTGAGTGATTCCATGTTCTTAGAAGAGACAACTTTTGGCGAACTACAGGATACTATAAAAAATCTTGACAACAAAAAAGCGGCTGGTTTCGATAATATTAGTGTTAAAATTGTAAATCAGAATTATCCCCTTGCACTAGCGCATGGATCAATAAATCATTTGACAGTGGCTATGTTCCCAATAATATGAAAATTGCTAGGGTAACACCTATTTTTAAAAGTGGGAAGAAAGAAATTTTAATTAACCATCGACCTATATCAATATTACCTACCTGTTTTATCCAAAATTATTGAGAAAATCATGAACCGAAGATTAATGGATTACCTTGATAAAATACATTTTTTGTTTAATGGACAATATGGTTTCCGAAGATCTAGTGACACTGAGTCTGCCGTGTTGGATTTGATTACAAAAATTCAACTAAACCTAGATGACAACTTCCAATGTTGTTTAGTGTCACTGGATCTATCAAAAGCATTGGACACGGTAGATCACGAAATTTTATTATGTAAATTATTCAATATCGGTATTAGAGCTCATGTACATGAATGGTTCCAAAATTATTTATCTGGGAGAAAACAATATGTTTGTATGGGGAATGGACAAAGTTTGATGGAGAATATAACATATGATGTACCACAAGGTTCAATTCTTGGACCTTTATTACTTCTTATATATTTCAATTCAATATCCAATCTTAGTTTGCATGGTGAGCTCAAATTATTTGCGGATGACACATCATTAATTTATTTTGGGACAAATGAAAATGAAATAATCGAAAATATTCAAGCTGATTTAAAAACAATTTCGCTTTGGTTAAACAATCATAAAATTACTTTGAATATTGATAAATCTTCCTTCATGTTTTTGTCAAAAAGAAAATCCAGACATATGGCGAATTCCTTAGTTTTCAACGGGAAAAATATAAAATATTCAGAAACAACAAAATTTTGGGGATTATACATTGATGAAAACCTTTCTTGGAAAAGCCACATAGAAAATCATATGATTTATTTCAGTTTAATTTATTCAAAATTACAGTATTTAATATCAGTATGGGGAAATTCCAATTGTACTATCTTGCGTCCACTCAAATCTTTGCAAAACAAAAGTATTAAAAGTATTTCTAAATTACCATTCCTTGAATCTACATCACATTTATATGCTCCAAACAATGTTTTGGATATCAGTTCTTTGTAAAAATTGAAAATATGTATATTCATACATTCTGTCATAAATAATAGGAAACATTCATCTCTGGAATTTAATTCAACCGATACCATACACAATCACCAAACTAGACAATCAAATAGTATCAGCACGCATAAAATAAAGACAAACATCGGGAAAAAATCAATTTTATATAATGGAATTTTGATATTCAATAATATACCCAATAATTTAAAAAATATACAAAAAAATCGTTTCAAATTTCATTTAACATTATTACAACATTATTACAATAATGATACAAAACTGAAAACTTGAAAATTTGTTGTTTATTGTTTATTAGTTATAGATTTAGGTCCCTATTATAAACATTTATGTTTCTTGGGGTCAATAAAGATTATTATTATTATTACAAGGAGTTCAGCTTTTCAATCGACTAATTGAATACATATTTAACGATTATTTCATTTAATACTACTTCATCTGCCTTAGACGTGTCCACATTGTAATGTTACACAAAAATAAATATTTATTATTATTACTATCATTATTATTCATCTTGAATGGAATAAATAATACTATTCAGTCCCGTTAATATCTCCATTTATCTGAGACTGATAATTCAATGCATTCTCGTAAGCTTTCTTGACTGCTTTCCTATCTGTTGGTTTTCTTGGCTCGTTCACCTGAAAATAATAATATATATGAAAAAATGTAGGTAAAATTTTATTTTTAAGATTTATTGCAAATGCGCTAAAAAGTAAAAATTAATTTCTTTAGATGTGTGATGTAGGTTATTCTGTGAGTAACAGATTCAAAAGCTTATTTTATTGCTCATGTAGATTGAGAATATTCTCAACATTAGGAAGTTTCTGACCACGGCAAATAATAATAATAGTTGTCCTCTACTCGCAAAGGCTATGCTAGTCAAAGTCAAAATATACTCTAATGTCAGAAGTTTTTCAACTCATCAACAAAGCTTTCAAGTACAAATAAAAATGTAAATTGAAAAAATTATGTAATGTTAAAATCTTGTGTTTTAAAAACAGTGGTCGACATGAATCCTGATACTTTGCATAAATATCTATGAGTGTTTATGAGGAAGTATTATTATTATTATCTTAAATTTGAGTGTTAGGCACTGAAGTTCACTTCTGAGGATAGTGGCAAGTATCTAAGGGTATTCCATTTGTGAAATCTATAAACATTTAGAATACTTTTCAAAATATTTTCAAATGAGAAAATCAAAGGGGGTTAATTATTATACCATATTTGTTTGTCATAGTACAAACCTTAGATTCATCCTTTTCCGCATCTAATCCAAGTAATTCCAACTTCTCAGCAGGCAGCCACTGCCAAGTTCTCTTTGCGTCAAAAAACAAGACCAAAAACACATGTTCAGAATAATTTTTCGCCAAGTCAAGGACTTCCTGAGGTGGGGAGGGTATGGGTACATTTTTGTAAACATATCCTGAAAAAATTGGTCTATTTGAATTCAGTTTTTATGAAGCAAATGTTGGTAGAACTCAAGATGCATATAACTCCTGGTGGAATTACTTATAGCTGTGAAATTGTCATCCAAAACTGTTGATGTACGGCCTGCTTGATTCATGACATTTTTATTGCGTCAAGAGAGTTTACTCAATTTTAACATAGATGGCAGGCAAATCATTACCGATCATGATGACTTGACATGTCGTTTTGACAAACGCATGCTGCGTCATCGACATAACCTCAAATTGAACCATGTCATGATTGTCATGTCGAAGTCGAGACTCACAAAAAAATGCTATACACTACCCTAACTTTTACGAATGACAGAAAAACACAAGAACAAATAAATAACATTAACCCAACAACTAAAAACGTCGCAAAACTACCGAACTGAGCGAAAAGTATTAAAAGAACAGAAAAATCACACGATAAATACCAATATGTAATGTAATTGACATATAACCTCAAAATAATGTTAACGTTCAAAAACCCAAAAAATTTATCTAGTAGGCACTTTGGATTGTTGGAAACTCCACTATATTCGACTTAAGCGTCATCCATTGACGAATGGAACAAACTCTATTGACGCAATTACAGGATCAAGAACTTTAGTTGAAACAAAAGCGAATCAGTAAACGCACCAGGAGTTATATGCATCTTGGTAGAACTAAAATAATAGTTTGCCCAATTGTTTCGGTAGGACTGAAGTGACAGGGAGGCCAACCAACATCTGGGGCCCTAGTATAGTTATTTGTATGCTAAGGCCGCGAAATACCCTTTTAACGTACCGAAAGAACAGTTATCGCCGAGGCCGCTTGCGGCCGAGGCAAGATAATCTTGAGGTCGTTAAAAAGTTTCGCGGCCATGGCATACACACCATTTTTCGTGCAATCGTTAAAATTATTAAAATAGATAGTTGCAAATAAATATATTATTGCTCTAAAATTCAACAGCAGTTCAATTTATTTAACAATATCACCGTGTGCTATGGAAATGATATGTTTCAATATATACAAAATATTTTGACAGTTCTTGTCAAAACGCAAAATGTCTGATACTGATAGCGATATTTCAGTACCTTCCACTCCTCCTGAACTCAAAAGCGTTGTAAATTCGGCGCTTTCCGTTTTAATACCCGAAAAATCTAAACGGCAGTACGAAAAATGTTACGGCGAGTTTAAAGATTGGTGTGACAAACAGAATGTTAAGACGATGTCTGAAAACATTTTTGAAAGTGACGTTTGGTTTCGCGGCCGTTGCTATGGGTAACGGCCGCGAAATTAAATTTCGCGGACTGTGCTGAGAATGCGAAATACTGACTTCGCGTGCGATTGCACGAAAAATATATTTGTTCACAAATAAAAATTTCGTTCAGCCGTTTTTGAGATTTCGATGTTTATAGAAACAAATTATGGAAATTTTCAAGTCCGTAATTAATCGTTTTTTTTTTTTATTTTTTCCGGACTATTGAAATTACGAACAAAAGTCATTCACATTTTTTTAGATTTTCAGAAGGCAATCAAGAAGATTAGTTAAAATTATGGACATTTTTAAGTCTATAATTTTTCGATTTTTGTTAATATTTCCCGGACTCGAAATTACGAACAAAATTAATTCTCGTTTTTCGTAGATTATCAGAAGGCGATTAATAAAGGTCCCATAAAAAAATTCAAAATCTGCAGCCGTTTTTGAGATGTTGATGTTTCTAGAAAAAAATTATGGAAATTTGAAGTCCGTCATTATTCGTTTTTTTTTAATATTTCCCGAACTGTTGAAATTACGAACAAAATTCATTTACATTTTTTGTATATATTCAGAAGGCAATCATAGAAGATATGAAAAATTTCAAAATCTGCAGCCGTTTTTGAGATTTAGATGTTTTAGAAAAAATGATGGACATTGACGTCATTATTCGTTTTTTTTGAAATATTTCCCGGGCTATTGAAATTACGAATAAAATTTATTGATATTTTTTATAAATTATTAGAAGGCGATTAATAAAGATCCCATACAAAATTTCAAAATCTGCAGCAGTTTTTGAGATTTTGATTTTTCTAGAAAAAAATTATGGAAATTTCAAGTTCGTCATTATTCGTTTTTTTTAATATTTCCCGGACTTTTGAAATGACGAACATTTACATTTTTTGTAGATTTTCAGAAGATAATCAATGAAGATTTCACGAAAAATTTCAAAATCTGCAGCCGTTTTTGAGATTTTGATGTTTATAGAAAAATTTATGTACATTTTCAAGTCCATAATTTTTCGATTTTTGGAATTATTTCCCGGACTATTGATATAACGGGAAAAATTCATTAAATTTTTTTGTAGATTATTAGAAGGCAATCAATAGAGGTGCCATCAAAAAATTAAAAACTCCAGCTGCTCTTAAGAGTTTGATGTTTTTAGAAAAAAATTATGGAAATTTTCAAGTCCTACGAAATCGCACATTCTCACCTTTAGCAATTTGAGGATCAATAATCAATGCTGGATACCAAGGATAACCCCTACATTTGGCCCAAACCAACTGCAGAGGCTTTATGTCCTTTTCAGTAACCAGTCCCTCAGCAGCAGATTGCGCAGTGCTATCTGAGTAGTCACTGTCGTCGTCCGAGGCGATTTCGGACAAGGAATGCGAGTAACAAGTGGATAAACTGTTGTCGCTGTCACTGTTTTCTTCGTCTGTAGTTTGGGCGCCAGCCCGGTATACTTTGAAACTATCCGGGACAGCGCTAGAATCTTTTTTTTCTAGTTTCGGCGCAGACTCGGCAGAACTGCGAGATTTTCCTCTCTTTTTCCTGAAAATAGATTAATGAGAGATTTGATATCATAATAATACATACGAGGATATATTGAAAAATTCTTAGCCTAATATAGAACCAAACAAAATTTCAATGTCAAAAATTTTTATTACTCAACATATTCTCCTCTCAATTGGATACATTTATTACAGCGAACCTGTAACATCTCTAGACCTTTCAAAAAAAATGTTTCTTCTTGCTTTGCAAACCAGACCTCCACAGTTTTTATTATCTCCTCGTTGGAAGAAAATGTACTACCTTTTAAACTTTTTTTCAGTTGAGGAAAGAGCTGATAGTGGAACGGAGCCAAATCTGGTGAATAAGGGGGGTGTTCTAGTAATTCAAACGCTAAATCACGAATTTTTTGCATGGCAACATGAGATTTGTGTGCAGGGGCGTTGTCCTGCAAAAACAAAACACCTTTGGATAGCTTTCCGCGTCTTTTCTCTTTAATTTTTTTCCATAGAGTAGTCAGTAATGTCGAATAGTAATCTCCAGTTATTGTTCTACCCTTATCCAAAAAATCAATCATGATTACCCCATGACAATCCCAAAAAACTGAGGCAAGAACTTTTCCAGCAGATTTTTGGACACGAAACTTCTTAGGTCTTGGAGAACCGGAGTGTCGCCATTCCATCGATTGTTGCTTTGTTTCTGGATCGTAGAAATGTACCCAAGTCTCATCCATAGTAACAATTCGGTTTAAGAAGTCTACATCGTTTTCAAATCGAGCACAGATCGAACGCGATGCTACTACCCTTGCACGCTTTTGGTCATCATTCAAACATTTGGGGATCCATTTTGCAGCAATTTTTCTGTCCAAATTGACGTGAACTATATGATGAACGCGTTCGTATGAAATATTCAGTGCTTCAGATATCCGTTTTAGCCCAATTCGACGGTCTGTTAAAATCATGTCATGAACTGCATCGATATTTTCGGGGACTAATACAGAAACTGGCCTTCCCGATCGGTCATCATCTTCAAAGGAAAATTTACCTCTTTTGAAGCTTGAAGTCCAATTTTTCACGGTCGCATACGAAGGACATTGATCACCAAGGGTATCAAGCATATCTTCGTAAATCTGCTTACCTCTTAACCCTTTCAAATACAGGTATTTGATGATGGCTCGATATTCCAATTTTTTCGATTTTCACAATTTCGGTGGACATATTTTTTCTTTAAATTTATTGCGTAACTCTGGTTTACTTTTTTGACGTCAAACTTTACACTGACACTTCTAATAAGTTATTGCTCGTTGCTATGGTAACGCAATATTTTGTTTATGCAGGGAACTGGTCTAGGCTAACTAGATATCAATACATCCTCGTACTCTTGAAAAATACCAAATTTTTAGCTAGATATTGCCATGTTTCGAAATTGAGGGACCACTGTTCTTTCAAGTTAATTTATTATAAATAATTATATGTACATTTAATTTAATGCGTAATAAATGTTAATCTTTGTAAAAGAATCTAAATTAAAATGTAAAAAAAGAGTAGACTATAATGAAAAAATCCTAGTTGAAAACTGATTTATAAAGATTATCTTAAAACTTCTGCTTGTTATGCAAAAACTCTTACCTTTAAATGACTAACCAAGACAAAATTATCATAATTCTTTCATGTCAGCCCTTTCAACGCCATTGAAAGTTTTTCTCGACTTTTTCGGTCTTTCCATTTTTATGGCATCTACAAGAGTTACATTTTTTAGGTGGTGCATTTGGATAAAACATTTCTATGCACTTACTGTTAAATTCATCCTCAAAATTTGTTTTTGAAAATAATTATCCTCGTACAATTTGCAGATTAACTCAAGTATCTAGATCTGTATAATGTATTGTCTTTCAATGACTTATTGAAAAAAAACTCGAATCAACCAACATCCTTACTGTCAATAAACATTTCTTATGGGAAATGGCTTTCCGTGAATTTGGCTGAAGTTTTGGTATCTTGAAGATCTTGATGAGCTGATCAAAAGTGTCCATAGCCACAAAGCTCAAAAATTGACAGTTTTTGATATATGGAGCTTTCAAAATGAATGTTTTCCATTTTTTGTGGTACTTGCCCATCAACAGGAGAGCACTCATTTGTTATTGGGATGGAATTTGAATGTTCGGCGCCCAGAACCCGACTGAGAATGGTCTTTCTCAGTTACATTAGGCATCGCCATCAAAAAAATTTCATACACTGCTCCAAACTGGCTATGAAATAAGGTACTATTTCCAAGATGTTCCATACATCTTTTCATGCTACAAGATAACGCTAGTATAATTTATACTGTCAAAAAACGACATATGTTGGGTATGAGAGACCATAATAACTAATTCTGAATATATCTGATGTCCAATAATATCGAATATGTTTTCCAAAATGTTCATAACGAGGATCAGCGAGCTTTAATAGGGGAAAACGGAAAAATCAAAATCTTGTGTTCCCAGAGCTAACAATTGTGTTCACTATTGATGTCATTTACATATGAAATGTGATTCATTTCTCACAAATCTCGATGATCTGACAATGGTGTGCCAAGACATTTTCCTCAGGGTGGCTCGAAATGAATGATAGCATCTCACAGCCAAACGAATCCGTGAAAATATCTGAATATTTGATACCTAGTATTACTTTCCAAGTAGAATAGGGAAGTTCAGGTATTGGAAGCAAACTATGAATGGAACTTACGATATTTACCCCGAATTCTTGAAAATACAATTTTTTAATAATTGTTGCGTTAAAGTTTACACTTATAAATGAGTGTCTACTCATATGGTCGTTTGCAAGATAAATAATGAATAAGTAGATAAATCAAAAACAATTTCATAGTAGTAGTAACATTCATAGTAATAGTAAGAATAATGATAGTTTATAAATTTTTTCGTTTTCATTATTCTTATTATTATTATGAATGTTACTCCTACTATTACATTGTTTTTGATTGATCTACTTATTCATTTCACAAACTATCACATGAGTAGATACTCATTTATAAGTGTAAACTTGAATACAACATTTATAAAAAAAAATAGTATTTTCAAGAATTCATCGTTGGCTTCCAACACCTGCAGTTCCCTATTCTACCTAGAAAGTACTACCAGGTATCAAAGATGCAGATATTTTCACGGATTCGTTTGGCTGTGAGCTATCATCCATTTCGATAAATAAATCACGTATCATATGTAAATAAAATCAATAGTGATCGCAATTGTTATTTCTCAGAACACACATGATTATGATTTTTCCGTTTTCTCCTATTAAAGCTCGCTGAGCCTCTTTATGAACATTTTGGAAAACATGTTCGATATTATTGGACATCAGATATATTCAGAACCAGTTATTATGGTCTCTTTTAAAAAAATACCAAACATATGTCGTTTTTTGAAATATAAATTATACTGGCGTTATTTTGTAGCATGAAAAGATTTATTGCAAATCTTGGAATTAGTACTTTATTTCATAGCCAGTGTGGAGCAGTGTATGAAATTTTTTCGATGGCGGTGCCTAATGTAACTGAGAAAGACCATTTCTTAGTCGGGTTCTAGGCGGCGAACATTTGAAAGCTCCATATCACGAAAACTGTCCATTTTTGAGCTTTGTGGCTATGGGCACTTTTGATCAGCACATCAAGAACTACAACATATCAAAAATTCAGCCAAATTCACGGAAAGCTATTTCCCATAAGAAATGTGCAGGGTCCTTTGTATGTATCAACCATAGTAAGAATTCAAATAAACCACTCAAGACAAATGTGGAAAACAAGTTAAAAGTTTCATCTTCCTAGTACTTTCAAATGGTAGTTTTGAGATTTAGTTCAACATGTCAGCTCCATTTAAAAAACATTCTGTTTAAAAATTTTCTTTCCGTCAACCAGCTGCACCCTTTCGGCAACCTTCAGAAGTCTTCGGGAGACTTGTGCGAGCTAGGGAAGACCTAAAAAGTATACTAACATTGTTTTTTTTCAATGGAGTATCCTATTACTTAAGAGAAACTGACGTAATGGCCTTTGCAACCAATAAGAGCAATCTGAAGATCGTAAGCAACGCCTCTCTCTTGTTTAGTTATATGTTGTTATGAACGACATAACCTTAAATCTTTTGGTCCACAGTCGCCAGTCGCATGGACTTGATGTAAATCAAAATACCACTGATTTGATTTACTTTTTGAACTTATTTGATTTGAATAATCTATGGATTTTGGAAAATGTTGAGCAAACAACATGACGCATGCTAATATATCATCACACGCTAATAGTGGAACCCTACATAGTTGCCAACCACACGTTTACTTCCGAGTCGACTTATAAACTGAATTAATGAATGACATTGAGAAAATATCATCTTGGCAAATAAACCATAAACTAACTTTAAATTATAAAAAATCATCATTCATGTTTGTGACCAAAAATATCGACTTCTGTCGATTACAAAGAACCTATCAATTTCAAAAGTGAAATCTACAAGTATACTCCTATTTTGAAGTTTCTTGGCTTGCATATTGATGAAAATTTGTTATGGTCCAAATATATTGAAATATTAAGGAAGCAAATATCTCCAGTAAGTCTTTTCAAAATCAGAAACTTTTTACCCTTGAAATATTTTAAATTCATTTATTATTCTTCAGTCTATTCCAAACTTCAGTACTTAATCTCAGTATCTGGAACGGCAACAGAATGAACTAGAGTACAGGGAACCTAAAATAAAATACAAACCAAAACAAATTCTGGATATCCATTCCCTTTATAAGTTGAAGATTTGTACTTTTATTCATCAAGTCAAAAATAACTTCAAAAACTCTGATTTGGTTTTCAACCTCATTAACAATAATCATAGCCACTTGACGAGGTAATCATATAATTTGTCAGTAATCAAAATGAATACAAATGTGGGTCAACAATCAATATACTTTAAAGGAATAATGCATTGCCGAAATCCTTGAAATCCAATGGTAAAATTAGATTTAAAGTAAATTTGAAAAAAGATTTATTATCATGAATTGTATAAATGAAAATTAGAAATATCTAGTTGGTAATTAATTTAGTTTAGTTGAAAATGTGTTCATTGTATCTTTTTCCTGTCATAAACTTGTATGTTTCTCAGGAAATAAATAAATAAGTAAATAAATCTATAAAGTAACTTTTTTTATTATTAACACAATATTTAAAGATTTCATTTAGTGTGGATTCATGCAGCACCAAGTAACAATTATCAAGTAGCAATTATCAATTATCAATTACCAAGTTAACCTTACTTTTTCGTGGATACTAAAAATTCAGATTCTATTTGTTCTTCGAAAATAAATGACCAGTTTTGTGTACTCATGATTGTCACTAAATAGGCGGAGAAAAAAATGTTTGACAATCTCACAATATCAGTGTGATTGTATCATGACCGCATGCATGTGACGTTTTTTTTATACCCCGAATGACATCATCAAATGTATGGCCTGCAAGACCAAAAATTGCAATGTGAATACAAACTATCAACACTGAGAGGGTCCCTGCTATTGTTTCAAGCATTAATCATTATCTCTGATATTTTTATCTTTGAAGATCGTAATTATGCCCTTATCATATACAATTTGAGAAATTACCGTACAAAATCAGCCAAAATAGCATCATCAATTTCCATTTCGATATGAACGAAAACCGAAAACAAAACACAATAATACAAACTGCCCCACAAATATTTGAAAGAGATTCATTTTCGTCATTATACTGACCAATCCGCGGTCACCTGCGTACTAGTTGCGCACTAGAAGAAAATATTGTTCAATTAGAGTAAAAAGTTGGCCAACTTCCACTTGTTAATTGATAATTGTTAATTGTCTGCATGAATGCATTCATTGTAAAACAAGAAGTTCAACTTATACTTGCTAATTGTTAATTGTTACTTGCTAATTGTTAATTGGTGCTGCATGAATCCACACTTTAATCCTGTATCCCACGTGTCCATAAAAGTTAGACAACCAAACTTGCACGTGTGGTAGTCAAATTTTTCTAGAGTTCTGAATAATTTCTTAATACTGTTGTTTTTATTAATTTGGTGGTGAAAAAATTGAGAAAACCAACTATTCATTGAAAGTTCCTAAACTCAAGTAATAATATATTTTGGTCGCCTACCACGGAAAATGAAATAATCAGCTTAACAAATTTACTTAAAAATTATTCCGCCCATAGCTGAAATAGAATTAATAATAAATTATTGAAGATTATAGTGAAATAAACTTCAAATATCCTTGAGAATATTTTCAATTTATGTTTAGTCATAGGTATTTCCCCAAAATATTCAAGAAAATATTTGTTTGAATGTTTTAGACGATGTAGTAACTTGATTACGGACGTTCATCATCTTAATGGTCAAATTTTTCACAACGTTTCAATTGCTTGAATCCGCAAACGTCTTCTGGTGAATAATGACAAAATCAGATGCTACCCGACCTTTTATAGGTCTATAATTAAAGTGTAATTACGCGTGGTCTAGTGGCGCGCGTGGTTTCGCGCTTTTTCTCCCTCCAAAACGGTCCATGAGCGGTTTACATACGTTTTTAATTTCCACGCTTGGTTGACTGAAGGCACTATTGGCTTCTATATAGGTGGTTTCCATAAATTTCCGTTTGAACCAATGTTCCTCTCTATGAAGAACACTAGCTTCGTCCCAAAATTTTGTTAAGTATTTTACAAATCAATATTTCAGTGGTTATAAATAGTTCAGGTGAAACCATAGTTAGTTATTTCTTATGAATTGTTGGATGATTTTCATTTCTCGGTGTGAAATTTTCTTACCGAATCCCCCTCGTGCTTGAATTAATTGCCGTAAATTTATCTCGTACATTAATTTTCAAAGAAAATTCATGTACTCGAAAAATTTCCGGCAATAATTCAAGCACTTGGGAGATTACAAGTGAAAATTGCTATTATCTAGGAATTCTGGCTATTTAGGTATAGGAACATGATATATCAATTCGAAGGGAATTTAGACATCTTTCAGGATATTTCATAATATACAGGATGTTCCATTTAAAAAAACGCACTTTCAACCCTTTTCTTATCTAGCAGTAACCTCATGAATTTTGAACGACCCTGTATAACGCAGAACAAACTTCTCTATACAGAATCAATGTACATGATCCTGATGAACTAAACACAAAATTGCAACTTCCTAAGAATTCAAATACCGCAGAAATAAACATTAAATTCGAGCTATGTTTTGGATAAAAAATATGGAAAATAACCAATATCTCAAAAACCGTTAGAGATAGGTATAGGGGAGTATGAGGCAGAAATAATCAGAAAGGAATGACAAGTTCAAAAATGCGGTAATATACAAGGTGACCCATTTTAAATAACAAAGATGCTGCTACTTTCTGGTATAAGCGGCAACGCTGCATTGCGCTGCATTGCTGAAAATATTTTAGATCGATAGACCAAGAGCAACTACTTGAGAAACCAAATTTTCAGAATGATCTCGTTCTCCGTAAACGTCTAAGGTACCATCGACCGTGACCCACCCTGTATGAAGAAGATAAAGATATTGTAATTATCGACCTATTTCTTTACTCGAAATCGCCAAAATTTTGGAAAAATGCATTAAAATTAGATTGACAGATTTACTAGAAACACAAATTATTATTTTTAAACTAATTTGAATTCAGAGGAAAAAAAAGGGAACAGAGAATGCAATATTCCATGCTACAGGAACTATTTATAAATCGTTAGATAATCAAAAGAAACCTGTTGGAGTATTTTTTAATTTAAAGCAAGCGTTTGATACAGTTTCACATACAGAATTATTATCGAAATTGGAACGGTTTGGCATAAGAGGCATCTACCTAAAACTATTTGAAAGATATTTATTTGAAAGGGAACAAACTGTTCAGACTGATCATATCAAAAGATATTCTAGAAAAGTGAAATGTAGTGTTCCCCAAGGATCAGTTCTAGAACCTATTTTATTTTTTATGTTTATCATTGATTTGTTAAATACGAAAATTAAAGGCAAGTTTTTTCGTATGCCAACGATACAGTTTATATAGGTAGAGGAAATACCTGGAAAGAAACAGCATCAAATGCTGAATTTAATTTATTAATTTTAAAAAATAATCTCAATCACGATTTACTAATTAGGAATTTAAAAAAATTTCATTTTGTTACATTCACATCAGTCATTACATAAAAATATGCAACCATAACAAGTTAAAAATTCCATGAAATATCCATATTAGTAGTTTATTGCTAAATAATGAAAAACAGTGTAAATCTGTACCAAACATATTTCCAAAGTTGATGTTATAAAGTATCTAGGAGTTCACTTAGATTGCAACCTCAAGTGGCATAAACAAATCAATGAATTGATAAAAAAATTAATTCAGATTGTTAAGAAACATTGTGAGTCGTAAATTAATTATAAGTTTTCATTATAGTCTCTTTCAGTCTACCTTGGCCAATGGCATAACAGGTTGGGGAGGCCCAATATAAACAGGTTTTAAAACCACTTGCCAACGGACATCCAAGCATTTAAAATACTCCTATAATTTTTTATTGACCTTGTGCTTTTGAGAAAATTGTTTGAAAAAAATAGTTATTAACAGTTCAACAGCATCAACTTACCTTGTATCTCAACCCTTAATATTCACCAAACATGTTGAAAGGAAGCCGGATGAAAATATCTTATACTCTTTGAAAATTTATTATAACAAATTTAACGAAACAAATTAAAATATACATAAACAAAACAAGAATTAAACCTAGCTCGATAAAATAAAAATTGCAAAACAAAATATACCCAAAAAAAAATCAATCAACAATATTTCAACGTAAATCAGTTAGTATTTGTTGGAACATCAGATGTTTCCATTACTACTACTTCTACCCAAGTGGTCTTAACTGATTAGCATGACACCCTTTGAAAAGTTCAACTTTTTTGGAATAACTGCTTTTAATAATTGTTCATTTGAAGGTTATCAATAAAACATTGCACAGGAAACTTGTACTCAGAGTAATAAAACAATGCCCCCCACAGCCTTGTATACATAACCACTTACGATTTCGGAGTAGATGAGGGAGCACCATCTTTCTCTTTGTCTTCTCTTTTCAAAGCTGCCTGCGCTTTTTTAGTGAAGAGAACTGCTGTTCGTCTGTTAACTCCTGAGGAAGAAACTGCAAAATACATATTTTTGTTGAGTCACAACAACAAAATGATATAAGGGTACATGAAATGTCAAGATAGGGATAATTTCAAAACAGTCGATCACTTCGAAAGAATATTTTGACTTTGAATAGTCCATTATTAGAGGATTCAAGTTCCATTAACAAAATTATTATACCGTTTATTTCTGATCTACATGTCTATCTTACATATTCTGAGATACAGATAAGCACTTGAATCCAACTGCATTAAATCTAGGGCAGTATGGAACTGCAGAGACACCTTAAACCGACTGGCGCAACGCAACAACGTTACCCTAGTCTAGATACCAGGTCACACAGGCCTAGAAGGAAACGAAATAGCGGACACCCTATCAAAAGGAGGACCGTAACACGTTCACTGGACCAGAACCTGTAATCGGTTTAGCATATAGCACTGCCAAAAATGTCATAACAGCTTGGGCAAACAATAAAAGACTCGAGTCTGGCGTCGTCTACCGGGCCTTGCCCATTCCAAAGCTTGTACAAGGAAAAAACAGGACTCTGACAAACTGCTAGAACTCAGTAGGTTTGCTTACTGGCCACTGCAAACTCAAACATCACATGCATAAAATCGGACTTGAAGAAGATGCAGAGTGCCGGCTATGCATGGAGGATGATGAAACGGCTGAACACATTCTGTGTACATGCCCTGCAGCGGCCAGAACCAGATTCTCAATATTTGGCGATACGACAGTAAGGCCAGAAAACCTGGTAAATTGCTCTCCCAATGCATTCCTCAATTTCGTCAAGAGATTGGATATACTGGGAGAAATATAACCATAGGGTGAGCCACAATAGGCCATTGGCCGCAGTGGAGGGCCTGATACGAGCCCACTCACGTTCAAACCAAACCTACAGATAACAAATAATTGCAACCTTCGAAAAAACATTAAAAAAATAAATTAATTTTTTTTTTTTATTATTTCTGAAGTTTTTTCTGATGTATTCTCAAACTAACATATTTTGAACCAATCTAGTTAACACCAACAAATGTTTCTACCTTGTGGAGACCTTGAACCAATCCATGTTACGGTATTTTTCTTTTTAATAATTTTTTTAAAGAGATGAAACAAACGAAATTTTACTTACCGGAAGTTGCAGAACTATT
This sequence comes from Chrysolina oricalcia, assembly GCA_944452925.2. Classification (NCBI taxonomy): domain Eukaryota; kingdom Metazoa; phylum Arthropoda; class Insecta; order Coleoptera; family Chrysomelidae; genus Chrysolina; species Chrysolina oricalcia. The sequence goes on from OX101810.2 coordinate 2,422,859, forward strand.
TTTAATTTCAACATTTTCATTTTCCAAATCTGCGTCTATGTCGGACTGAGAAGTCTGATCAGTATCTGTCTGAGCTGCCAAACTTTTCCTCACCCTATTCAATTCACTTCTAACGATCTTAACTCGTTTGGCTCTAGCCAGACCATGCTTCAAGGCTTGACTTTTAATCAGGAGATCCTCGAGCTTTGTCATCACTTCCAGGCCTATTTTACCCTGGAATAAATTGGATGTTTCGAAATGACAGATGGAAAAAGCCATACCACTAATCATTGCAGAATATAATTTTTTTTACCTGTAGATTCTCCAATTCTTTATCGATATCAGTCGCCATCGACTCCTCAACATATCCAGAACCGGAATTTTGTTTAGCACTTTCTTTAGTCAATAATCCTGCAGCATCCAGTTCCTTCTTAGCCAGTCGAAAAATAACACCACACTGATCACGCATTTTTATACCAGCCCTGTATTTAAAAAAATATTAAGTAAGTAAAAAAACAACATTCTCAAAACTAAACCTGTAAAATACAGTATCCCTATTGTTATACGCTAAACAATTGGCTATCATCAGGTCAAAATCTTTTTCCAATGACACTAGATCTGGATAAAGCCCTTCGTCTAATTTTTTTCTCATTGTACTGAGGTCCATGGGCTCTGTAACTACAGTCATGTAATCCGGTACCTGTAAAAATATATCTGGTATTGTTACAGAGTCCAAGTGAATATTTTTCATAAGATGAAAATTTTAATATCATTATCGATTTGAGTAGAATTTTTCTGGACTTCCATTGTGTAAGAAACAAAGAAAATTAATTGTCTGCATCTGATTAAATCACGAAGTTTTAGCAGCTATTATCAAGTGTGTTAATGCGACGAGATAAAAATTTTAATATCATTATCGATTTGAGTAGAATTTTTCTGGACTTCCATTGTGTAAGAAACAAAGAAAATTAATTGTCTGCATCTGATTAAATCACGAAGTTTTAGCAGCTATTATCAAGTGTGTTAATGCGACAAGATATCTAGATATCTTCTTACATAGCAATCTGTGTCATTAGCATGCGAATAATTGACGCGTCAAGAGGTAATTATTTTCTAACGTGGGGCCTCTCAGGTCATCAATTTTAATGGATGGGATAAATTACCTGATGAGGGATAACAATGCTCCTTCATATATATCATTATATAAGTTTACAGTTGATTCTTGATAATCAAGTTTAAAAATACATTTGATAAATTTATTTTATAAGGATTTCAAAGGTTTAAGCAAATAGATCGAAGCAGTGCCCCAAATCTTAATCAGATATTGAAATTTAAAGTATGCTAACGGAAAATATATGAATTTTAGATTTCTTAGAGGCAGCAAATTTCAAATTTTAAAAATAATTCCAACTAATGGTGAAATCTGTCTCCTGTAGTCTTGCCCATGACAAATTTTCATCTATAAAGAGTCCTATGAATTTCAGTATCGAACAGTATTTTATGTATTCATTATTAAATTATATTGGATCTTTCAAATTATCGTTTGGTGATTTTTTTTAATGAACATGAATGTGGATTTTTCGTAATTTAATGTCAGTTTATTACATTTTTGGTAATTTTTGGTATCACGTTGACTTTTTCCGCCATATATTATTGTGGTATATCAACAAACATTTTAATTTTTCCAGATGAATCAAAATTAGCTAGAGTTTATATAAATAAGAAAAAAATTGGTCCCAAGATGGATCCTAGTGGCACTTCACAGATAACAGTTTTCTTAGTACTGCTTTTGTCTCCTATAATGACAAACTATTTTCAATTTTCAAAAATTTGACAAATCTATTTTGAATCAAGAACCAAAAATTGACCTAATTTCAACACTAAAAATGCTGTGATTGACGAAGGTGCAGATTTGAAAGGGTGGATCCTCAAAATGTCATCAATCAAATTCAAAATAAATTATCAGAATTCGTGGAAAAGAAGAGCGTCTGGAGCCTTCAAAAAGTTGTAAGTTTAGAGGTCAATTCCAACAGGTCAGGCGTCGGGAACGGATCGTCATTCATCGAGCTGCCAAAATCTATTGCCAATCAAGACGATGCTTGTTTTGCTTGGGATGTTGCTTCGGATTTGTATCCCGTACATTTCCACAATCATCCAGACCGAACATTATATCCCCATTATTCAAATATACTGAATTTGGAAGGTATCAAGTTACCGTTGAAATTTAAGCAAATTGCCAAATTTGAGCAGTTGAAAAACATTTCGTGAATGTGTAGGTACACTTTGGAACTAATCTAATCCAATCCGGACAAAGAAGCATTTGTCGTTAATATTCCGAGTCACAAAACAAAAATTAGATCGTCGTGTTAATTTACTTTTAATTCAAGATAATTCCCTTATGACTGGTAAGTGATTCGCATGCTAATGACACAGATTGCTATATAATAAGTATCCTAGATATCTTGTCGCATTCATACACTTTATAACTACAGTAAATGTTAACTGCCGAAACAAACAAATGCAGAGAATTAATTTTCTTTTTTTTAGGCAATAGAAGTCCAGAAAAATTCTACTCAAACAGATACATCGTCAACCACTTTCAAACAAACATCATTATCGATACAATACACTTCAAAATACATACCTCTTCAACATCCACTGGTTCACTGAAAATCTCATTGGTGTCTTTTGCCTGTATCAAATCCAAGACGTTCCTCAAACTAGCTTCTAGTGGTTTCAGTTTAATCCTGAGACACTTCTCCGATACCTTGGTATACTCCAATTTAATTTTCTCCCTCTTCCTCACCAACTCGCAAAGCAACCTGGCTCTCTCCAAGTCTTGCCTCAGACACTGCCAATATTTGAGTTGTCTGCAAAGTTCTATAGTATCTACGTTGCTAGTATTCGAGTCTTTAGTACCCCCTTGCGCGCTCTGTAGTCTTCGTAGTAACGGAACTCCGTTTCTGAATTGCCGCTTCAAAGTCCAGTAAGCTATGAGCCGTTGGATGAACTGAGATTTTTTTGTTATGGTTACTAATGATCCAATTTCTTGGATACGCTCTGGAGGAATGGTGGGGATTAGGATGATAGGAGCTGAAGTACGCTTTTTTGCTAGCATTTTACGTGCCTGGATCATTTTTTTTCTGGAGTCATCCTTTTTGGAATCTCCTGAAAAATTCCATTAGATATTCATGAAATTATTGATATACGAGGATATATTGGAAAATTCTTAGCCTACTGTAGAACCAAACAAAATTTCATTGTCAAAATATTTTATTACTCAACATATTCTCCTCTTAATTGGATACACTTATGACAGCGAACCTGCAACGTCTCTAGACAGACCTTTAAAAAAAATGTTTCTTCTTGCTCTACAAACCAGACCTCCACAGCTTTTATTACCTCCTCGTTGGAAGAAAATTTACGACCTTTTAAACTTTTTTTCAGTTGAGGAAAGAGATGATAGTCGGACGGAGCCAAATCTGGTGAATAAGGGGGGTGTTCTAGTAATTCAAACCCAAAATCACGAATTTTTTGCATGGCAACATGAGATCTGTGTGCAGGGGCGTTGTCCTGCAAAAACAAAACACCTTTGGATAGCTTTCCGCGTCTTTTCTCTTTGATTTTTTCTTGTAGAGTGGTCAGTAACGTCGAATGGTAATCTCCAGTTATTGTTCTACCCTTATCCATAAAATCAATCATGATTACTCCATGGCAATCACAAAAAACTGAAGCAAGAACTTTTCCAGCAGATTTTTGGACACAAAACTTCTCAGGTCTTGGAGAACTGGAGTGTCGCCATTCCATCGATTGTTGCTTTGTTTCTGGATCGTAGAAATGTACCCAAGTCTCATCCATAGTAACAATTCGGTTTAAGAAGTCTACATCGTTTTCTAATCGAGCACAGAACGAACGCGATGCTACTACCCTTACACGCCTTTGGTCAACATTCAAACATTTGAGGATCCATTTTGCAGCAATTTTTCTCATGTCCAAATTGACGTGAACTATATGATGAACGCGTTCGTATGAAATATTCAGTGCTTCAGATATCCGTTTTAGACCAATTCGACGGTCTGTTAAAATCATGTCATGAACTGCATCGATATTTTCGGGGATTGACACAGAAACTGGCCTTCCCGATCGGTCATCATCTTCAATGGAAAATTTACCACTTTTGAAGCTTGCAGTCCAATTTTTCACGGTCGCATACGACGGACATTGATCACCAAGGGTATTAAGCATATCTTCGTAAATCTGCTTACCTCTTAACCCTTTTAAATACAGGTACTTGATGATGGCCCGATTTTTCGATTTTCACAATTTCGGTGGACATATTTTTTCTTTTAATTTATTGCGTAACTCTGGTTTACTTTTTTGACTTCAAACTTTACACTGACACTTCTAATAAGTTATTGTTCGTTGCTATGGTAACGCAATATTTTGTTTATGCAGGGAACTGGTCTAGGCTAACTAGATATCAATACATCCTCGTAATACCATACAACTACTATAATAACTAAATGATCCACAATTAATTCAATAAAAATACAAAAAATAACACTATCCTGAAATAAAGCAAAATCGTAAAAATAGTGAAGAACATTGAGTCGTGTGGAAATCTATATAAATTATCCCCCTGGGAATGATATATCGACTTTATCGAAATATATAATGGGTTGTTTAGAAAAAGAGATTAAGACATCTGTTAGCTATTCCAGACATGGTAGGCAGACAAAACGGTTTTTTTTTATGTCTGGCAGAAAGTTCTGGGAAATTAGTGTGTGTGAGGTCATAGCTTTCGAAAAGGGCAGGAGAGACTTTTGGAATGGTGAAAAGGGACACTTATCGTCGAACGTCGGTACGGACGACGTGGACACTTAGCGTCGGGCTTCGGTTCGAACGAGACGCGGGCATAGGAGCCGTTTCAGATTATCCCGACGATACGCGAGTCGTTTATTTTTGAGTGGTTACTATCCGTCAACGAGACAGAGTTCTTGCCACAGCTTAATTATTGTGCGGTTATTATTGCGGTTTGCGATTATTGCAGTGTAGTGTTGCGTATTTCCTTGAGGGTTTTTATGGCGCTATTGGTTGTGACACTAGTGTTTCTGAGTACAGGTCGTATAATATAACTGTACCTTTTATTTTCAGCAAATATTTGAGAGTATTGTTTTTTTTTATGTATATATAGCGTTCCTGACACTAGCGTTCCCGAGTACAGAGCGGATAATATAACTATACCTTTATTTTCAGCAAATATTTGAGGGTACTGTTTTATATAGCGTTCCTGTATAAGTGCCTGTGTGCGAATTCCGCACAGGTGATATTCACCCATTTTTTTTCAGAGATTATTTGATTATAGGGTTTAGCATTGTACGCGTTATTTAGTTCTGTCTTAGGGGAATTTACTAAGCATAAATCACGGTGTGCGATTATTTTTTCTTAGGAAGTAACTTCACTTTTGACATTCCCCTAATGTCCTACAATTTACGTCCGAGGACTCGCAGACAAACAAAAGTTCAACCAACTTCGTGTGTACTTCACCCCGCTGAAAATTTCACGAGTTTTATATCCAACCAAGCTCTTGATTGTTCGCTGTTTGAGAAACATCCGGCCTTACAGCCCATCCTAACTGCTCCTATAAGTGGTACATTTTCTGTTGAAAATAATTTTTATTTTGGCTCTAGTTTGGAAAGCCCTACAAGCAATAGAAACCCAAGGGTTTCACCAGGCGTGGCCGTCAAGGAAGGCGGGCCCCACGCATTTTACCCGAAGCGCTCACAAGTGCTTGTTGAATCGCGCCGCGTCGAAAATAACGCCACAGAATCTACCACCTGGATTCTCAAAAAGCGGTTCATTTAAATGTATTTGCATTTCCTAGGTTAAACCCTGCGCATTGTAGTATGGATGATGTGAATGTGGATAAAAGTCACGTTGTGTGCTGTCCTGATGAAGACAATGATGATGAACCTCGATACAATTTTTCTGTTGATCAGAATACAAGGCGTGATCTGAGTATGAGGGAAATTTCAGCTAAAAATTTTGATAACAGGCCTTTGAGGGCCTCGCCTAGTTTTTGACTTTCGGCGGTCAACCCGCTGGGGAATTTCAAACACCGAAAAATACCGGCACTCCACGCCGAATTTTGGAAGCATTATAAAGTCTCAGAAAAATTTCAAATATTTAATGCCATTTTACTATAATATGATTCTAAATCAGATAAAAACGATAAAGTAAGTATTCTCTTTCGAAAAATAAATAAAAAAATTGATTCAAGAGTCCCGTCGAAATTTATTTCATATCTTTAACTTCAATTAATTAACAAAACTTATACCTACATGTAATTCTTATCTGTAATTTTTTGCAACAAGATTTAAACTTCGCCGGTATAGCCAAACCCTTTAGTTACCTTTTTATACGAATTAATGTAATGCTTTTTTATTGAACTTTGAATAAACCTTATTATTATTATTATTTTGTATGTATCTAGATAGACCAAGATATTGAAATTTTTACCAAACTCTGTGTCCCCTTTCCAAATATTTTCCAACTTGTAAATTGTATCTATAGTTACCACTATCTGCAGGAGCATGGGTATCGCAATAGGCAATTTTCTGTACCAAAACAGGTTGTGAATCTCCTCCACCTTTGACTGTATCCATATTCATATACAATCCGGCTTGCTGGGCACATGTGACATGGAAGGCAGAATAGCAGCTGTTTTTGTGGCACTGGATACAGGCACCAACACCCCTTTGTTTGCAAACATAGCAAGTTAGTCTCCAACGAGCTGCTGGAATAGTCTCTATGGAATCTAGAAAAGAACATTGTACAGTTCTCACAGCTACAACTTTTTTAATATAAATAAATGAGACACATACCGATTGGTTCTAAGAAGACGGTATTAGCAAATCGAACTTCGGGAATCCATAAGGCACATACGACATGTGCCCATGTACTTCGGTCTGTTTGTTTGAAAGCTCCTCCTTTATTTGGGCAAAGCACGCAATCCACTGCTCTGCTAGGAGATTGTAAGCATCTGCAAGAAATTGTTATATGAGAATACAAACAGGCGTTCCTAGAGTAAGCTGAGTTATACTGCATATTATCAGGTGATTTGAAATTCCCTAACCACGTTTATTATATTGATCCAAAGACCGCAATTCAGCAACCACTTCTGTGATAATTAAAGTATCACGTAAGTTATACCCGAAGGTAAGTGCTCACAACCGGAAGGGGCAATTACATTTTAATTTAGGTACCAGAATCTTTCAGTTAAATACCTGGTTCCAAAAAGGTTTGGACGATACGACCTTCTGGATTTTAGTTTGTATGCTAAGGTGGAAAATTGAATTCAGAGTCAAGTCAACTGAATAAATTCTGTTCAGTAAAAGTTTCGAGCACGTTGGACAACCTCCATCCCAGCCAACCTGATGCTACGTCATACAATTATCCACAAATGTGTTTTCACAGGAGTGGAGATTGTCTCGTTGGAAATCAGACACAAGAAACCGTTTCTTGAAGTTCCTACGCCTCTGAAAAGTACGGCCTTCATGTTTATCGGAACTAGCTAAACTCAAGGAGGCTTCAAATTTTTGTCCATCCAATATCGCGTACCCACACTCCTGTATCTCTGCCAAAGGCGTACATCGCTATCTAACCCTGAAGGAAGGGATTTACGACCAGAAGGAAAATATTTCTCTTTTAACTAGTATGTAGAACGAGATAATTAAATCACGCATTCCAAAGGGACCGACAGATACATCTCTCTGAAATCTGTTTGTCATTTACATTCGAAATATAATAGCCGGTGAGCAAAGGGAGTAGGTGAAACCCATATCGCGAGTGCTAGTTCCCTGAATAGCTGAATGTCATAAGCTTCAATTAAATAAATATATGAATAAATACCGTCTGCACAGCCACTGTCCCTCTGGTATATAGGGTACACCATAACAATCCTGGTGAACTGCCAAGTTACACATATCACAAAAAAGAATAACGTTTGTATTTTGGCATTCACCGTCCATGCAAATGCAACAAACAGCATCATCGTCAACCACTGATCCGGAATGTCCGTTGACTGAAGCCTGAGAGAAAAAATACAGAAGAATGAATTGTGGTATTATATATTCTAAAAATTAGATGAAACTCAAAACCATTACCTAGTAACATGCATGTTCTTTAATAAAAACATCAAATTGAAGCCAAATTTGAACCCAGGTAGCACAGGTAAATCAAATGACGTCGTAATGAAGTCTTATTTGTGACGTCATCGTGGGATTATTATTGAAAGTCAAATTTGTCATTGATAAACTTAAGATTTTAGAAAATTTTGTTTTGGGATGTGTTTCTGAATATTTGGACTCCGTTCCGTTTGCAAACATAAGTAGAGTAAATAGTCTCATCAGTCTCTTAGTCTCACATATCAAAAAGACACAGACCACATACCAAAATGTAATTAAATTTCCAACATAATGTCTAATTCACTTAAAAATATAATTTATTTACGAAATACAATGATTCAATAACACAATAATTTATAATCACGGAACTATTTATTTCGACTTTCACTTCGCTCTGACTGTCCGTCCGTCTGCTGGGTAGTTCTTTTTATATCGAACGCTCACTTCTCCGAAAGCTCATGAAATTTCTCGTGAAGCCTCGAATCTTCCAGATTCTTCTCGGTGCATAGCGCAACAACAGTTACCCGCGGCCGAGTGCCGGCTACGTAAGAGTTCAGGTCCGGCATCGCCCGCAGCTTCGCCACAATAATTTCAAATGTGAAACTGTTATTTTCCGTTTTCCTCTATTTTTTGAAATTTTAGATAAATAGTTGGAAAATGAAAAAGGTCTAGATTATATAAGAAGTTTGTATATAAAATCGATGACTCTGGTCATTCTTCATACGTCAAGATGTGCTATAAATGACGCCTTTTGGCTGTGCTAAAAAAACAGCTATGTCAAATTCTACTTCTACAAGTAGAACATTTCTGTCTACAATAAAACGCTTCTAAAGAATGATGACAGCTGTTTAACAATGTAGTGACAACCTAAGAAGAAATTCAAGCTGCAAATATGCTTCATCTAAAATTGTGTGAAACTTTGTAATAATTTTTCTTGAGTTTAGAAATTGACATCTTCAATATTTTCAACAGCAAAAATCCCAACTGTAGACTTACCTGGAAATATGACTCTTTTTCTAACCGATCCATGAGCAGCTCTAGAGAATCAACAGAAACAGGAGCTAGGCCTGCAGATTCTCTCTTTTCATTCATTAAAGATAGCCAAGCTGTATCCTCTTCGTCTACATCATATTCTACCTGGAATAGCATGCGTCAAAATAAATGAGAGAATGGCCAGAAATAGTAAAAACTTTCAAAGCTCAGTTAGCAAAAATTTGTTATTCTCTTATCATTTGCCCACAATCTAACTTGTCACAAGTAGTTTCAAGCAAAAATATTGTTCAGTCCTAACACAGAAAGAAATATGATGTTTCACTCTTTTCATGTACTCTATTGTCCATAACAAATCAAATACAAAAACTAAGGAAAGGCATGCAATTAAAATAACTGTTTGGTTTGATTGAATGACTGTTCATTTTTGTATAATAAATTGATGGATGTAGCCGTTACTACGTGATAGGAAATCATCACGAAAAATGAGAAATAAAACTTTCTATGTTTTTATACCACTTCTATTTGTAACCAACGTTACTGCAGTTTCGTCCTATATGGACATTATCAAACAATACAATAATCTGAAATAATAACACTTCTTAAATACCCTTAATTCTACCCGAGGCCTGTCTTAATGACTAACGGTCATTAATGACTTTTACCTGGACCTTGTTTATTTGTGACAATGTGACTGCGCTGCCTTAAAAACCGGTGAATAGACCAAATCCAGTTGATCATTCAGTAGGTTACATCCACAATATTTGTGTTTATGAATTTCTAGGGATTCTAAATAATTCAGTTTCCAACCCTTGCTTGCATAGTGCAAAATTTCCGTATCGTTCAGACTCGGAAACTTGTGGTTGCATTCCAAGGAATGGTTTGAAAACGTCGAATCATTTTTTCCTAGTCTGAAGGACCTTTCATGTTCAGCGTATCTTTTTGAAAAATTACGTCCACATTGTCCCACATAAACACCGTTACACTCTGGACACTTAAGCTTATAAACTCCAGATTTTTCCATTTTTGCTATTCTATCTTTGGCATTGAAAAGAAAATTAGACAACCTGGCATGCGGCCTGTATGCTACTTCTATATTATTCTTTCTAAAGAATCCCGCAATAGCCTCTGTTCTTCTCCCGAAGTACGTTAAAGTTATAAATTTCTTAGTTTCTGATTGTTTGACCTGGGGGTATATTAATTTGTGCGAAAATTTAAGACGTTTTCTGATTAACTTTTGAATTGTGGCTGCTCGGAAACCATTATTTTGTCCTATCTGTATGATTGTTTTAATTTCTGTATCTAGATTATTAGCAGACAAAGGTAACGAGAACGCTCTATGTAACATTGAATTATATGCTGCTAATTTTTGACTATCGGGATGGAAAGAATCACTTGGGATTGTAATGTCCGTGTAGCTCGGTTTTCTGAATACATTGAACTCAAATTTATTATGATTATGTGTGATGGTTAGGTCTAAGAAATTAATTTGTCTCTCTATCTCTGTCTCAAGTGTGAATTGTATGTTACTATTTAGATTATTTATAAATATCAGAAACTGGATTAGCTGTCGTGTGGTACCTCTGAAACAGGCAAGAATATCGTCAACATATCTACACCAAAAATGAATATGTTTTTTACCAAGTTCGGAATTTAGTATAGTGGTCTCCAAGTTGTTCATAAATATATCTGCTAAAAGTGGACTAAGGGGGGAACCCATTGGTAAACCTGAATCCTGTTTATAAAATTTGTTATTGAATTGCAAATAATTCTGATCTAGGCATACATCAAAAGCTGTCGAAATTTCAAAAGAAGTAATATGGTCTACTTTGGCCTGATCTAATATATTTAAAATGAGAGACTTACATTCGTTATACGGTTTGTTGGAGAACATACTTTTCACAACGAATGAAACTAAAATTGAATTATGTGCAGTGGTTTCTTTATTTATTCTTTCCTTGGAATTCAACCACAAATTTCCGAGTCTGAACGATACGGAAATTTTGCACTATGCAAGCAAGGGTTGGAAACTGAATTATTTAGAATCCCTAAAAATTCATAAACACAAATATTGTGGATGTAACCTACTGAATGATCAACTGGATTTGGTCTATTCACCGGTTTTTAAGGCAGCGCAGTCACATTGTCGCAAATAAACAAGGTCCAGGTAAAAGTCATTAATGACCGTTAGTCTTTAAGACAGGCCTCGGGTAGAATTAAGGGTATTTAAGAAGTGTTATTATTTCAGATTATTGTATTGTTTGATAATGTCCATATAGGACGAAACTGCACTAACGTTGGTTACAAATAGAAGTGGTATAAAAACATAGAAAGTTTTATTTCTCATTTTTCGTGATTTTTGTATAAGTTTTTTTATTGACATTACATACTTCAAAAACAGCAGAGAGAATATACAACAATTTTTTTCCATGATATTCACTTTTAGACTTTCTTCTCGAATATTTTTGCGATTTCCATCTTTCCTATGGGTGGCACAGATATTTTTCTGTGTACCCATTGTTAAATGATGTCTTCAATGGCCTAAGAGTTATTTCAACGTGACTCGCGCTGTAATAATCTAAAAAAATATTTTTTCAAAGATTTTTGCAATTTCCCTCTCCATTACTGGTTGTCACATATATTTTTCTGTGTAAATATTATTAATTCTTTTTTGAATTACCTGTTATATTTATAAGATGACTCACCAGTAATACCAATAATTATTAATCAAGTAAATATTTAACTTTACAGTAAAAATTTAAATTTACTATAATTTTGCCAAATTCTAGTTCAACAAGCTTAAAAATTATACTGTCTATGAATTTTTGTAATTCAGAATACTGTAACACACACAATGAGTTTTTCTTAAAATTTGGCAACACCTCATATACCCCACACCCTATTTCGCATAAAATTTTCATCACATGGATGGAAATGTGTGGATAACTTCACTCTAGTCATTATGGTGTACCCTTTCATGAAGCCAAATATTAATAAATTAAAACAGTAAATTATATTTGAACTGATTATAAGTTTTTCTCACTTCACCATCTAACTCTTCAGTACTTTTTTCAATAAATCTTATGTAAGCATTGGGCCTTGCAGGTGCATCACATATATTATAGTCCTCTAGCTCTCTGTAACTGGCCTCCGGAAGTTGAGCAATAGGTTGTGAGACTAAAAACACATTACATCAATGTTAAACAATGGTAAGCATTCTAAAATATTGTTTATAAAAACACACCACTATTTTCAAGCTTTATTTCTGTGATTTCATTTTCAGAATTCTCCTCTTTGGGTACCACATCAATAGGTTCAGTGATATTCCACCTACAAGCTACCCCATTGACTTCAAACTGAACCATTTTCTGAGCTTCTTCGAAAGTTAAAGGTTCTGGGGCATTTGGTGCCTGAGGCAACTTCACTTTGGTCAGTCTATTTCTTCCTATGCAGAATTCAAAATTAGTATACTGTAAATAAAATTTTAAAAAAAAACACCTTTCTTGTTTCTAGGTGTGCTTGTATTTACTGGTGATATTGGCGTTGGGTTATCATGATCGAAACTCTTCAAGTGATACTGTAGACCACAAACTGACTTGTATGATCTTGCACACTTCTCAAGAGGGCAGGTATAAGGAGGCCCATGATCAGCTCTCACTTTTCTGCAATGTTCCAGAATATCGAAGTCGATTCCCATAATGGTAATTAGTAATGATTTGTATGTCTTTGAATTGCTATAATAGTTTTATGTTTTCGTATTTTTTTTGTTAGAGTTTGATAAATTATTATTGTTTACATTTGTGACAGTTTCATCTTCTTCTCATTTTCCAATATCTTCTTCCTATTTATGAGTATTCGACATTTTTTCATTAGTGCATTTAGCCAGCTTATCAATGGTATGCAACTACAAGGGTTTAAGTCTTGTTCATACCCTCTCGAATTTTGCAATTTTTCTGCGAATGAAATGGCTGCCAGTCATGCCGGACCAGTCGTTGATGCAGAACCATGTCGGCAGCTATTTTATTCGCAGAAAAAAATTCGAAATTCGCGAGGGTATGAAAGCTCGTTCATGCCCATGAGAATATTTGCAGTTTTTTACGAAAAAATTGCAGTGAATAATGAAGCATGCCATTTTTAGGTAATGCAGTAACATCTAATGTTATGATTTATTATTCGCAACAATTTTAATTTACAGCTTGGCAAATATAGCTGTGTCTCTGAGATGCGCGAACGATAAACAGATAGAGGGTTTATATCAACTACCAACATTTAATCGGGAAGAACAAGAAAGGACAGCGGCTATGTTCTACTGCGCACCCAATATTCATAAGCACCGCTGTATTTGCCAAACTGTCCTATCCTTATTGAATATTTTCCACTTCACTATTCCAAGATTAATTTCTACTCCGGCCGAATATATGGATGCACATATATATAGATAGAAAGGGTTGAATCCGCTAGAGGAGACAATGAAACCTTTTTGATCAATATATATTTCTTCTACCTATTTTTTCGACATAGATGTGGCAGATCACAGAATTTTTTTGAAAAAATGTGATTCGTTTCCTTTGTCTTCGCTATTAAAAGTAGTCTTTTATTTACTTTATACAATAAGGGATCAGTGGGATTTTGTTTCCGTCATGAAAGAGTATAATTTTGAAGATATATCACTAAATCAAAGCTAAAAGATAAACTTAAAGCATGTGGGTGACGAGGTGATGGTCGTCTGTCAGTCCTTTTCGAAAGTCAAATTATCCTAGCAAAAAGTGATACTTATGGATATGCCTTTTCTCAAATACTGCTTTAATTATTTACATCGTACCCTGGATCATAGTAAGAAGATACATAGCATGTCGGGTATTTCAGGTTTTACTCGTGATAAATATACTGACATTGGAAACGCCATAACGATCGAGCTCGATAGGATATTGAAGAATAAACAAATCAAAGTGGCACTTAAAACAATGCAATTTTTTTTAACGCAATTAACGCAAGCGATTGGAAGAGAAATTTGGTTTGTTTCGCATGCAAACAAATGCTATATTGGTGTTCGGGTTTCAACAGTGGCGGTTCGTTCGCTGCGCTTTTCTCAAAAAACATGACGTGTAAGCACGGTTGTGAATTTTGTTTTTGTGAAATATGTACGTAACCGTTGTGATAAGAATCTATCATTTCCAAAATAAATTTTTGTATTAGCTCTATTCGCTATCAGAAGCTAGAGCTTGTGTTTCCTAGTTGCCTAGGAAAACTGTCAATTGTTTGCATTATTATAAATCCAAACAAAGCTTTCACGTCTGAGTAAGAATGATTGATCTAGTATTTAAAATTGTTGGAAAACACGCGCCACGAAATCTGCCAGGTCTATTAAAATTTTTGTATGCATTGCTACTCCGCTGTGGTATGAATCTACTCCACTTTCAGTTACCAATCTACTACAATTCTATGGCTTGGTGCGTCAACGGTGATAAAGGCTCGTTTATACAGTTGCGAATATTCACAATTTTTTGCGATTCGACTCATAGGGCGAAAAAATTGCGGTGACTGAAGCCTGATTCACATAATGGCAGTAGCAGTGGCGTCACCCCCCTATATTGATAAGATAACCAATGGCAAACATGTTTAGACGACGCTGAAAATTCAAGGTGACGCTGCTGAAAGTTTGATTCATTTAAACTTTTTGCAGTAAAATCTAGCAGTGTTCGCATTTGTAACCTTAAAATTATCATGAAATCGATATTGCTGAGGTGCGTTTCAATATTACGTCCGACGTATAACTTTTCTTATGAAGCGTTTCGATATTAGAACGTCTTGTCCGACAACTTCATTCCATCGTTTCAAAATTATTGAGCGGAACGTCCGACCGTCAACTATTTACCCCACGATTTAGGCTGAATTCCCACAGATCCGACGATACGAAAATGTTCTGATTGGTTGGAAAAATGTCCTGATTGGTTGTCACACCTACCAATTCAACCAATCAGAACATTTTCGTACCATCGGACCTGTGGGAATCCAGCCTTAGGAGAGCGTTTCAAAATTCAATCCGACAGATATCGCCCGACGAAACAACTATGACGTCATACATCGTCCGATACCGGACGACAGATGTTAAATTGAAACGCACCTCTGTTATGATTCCTTTCTACTGCTTTTAACTTTTAACAAATAGACGAGGAAAGTGATGACGTCACAAATGTCATTCTTGTCAAAAACTGATTCCAAACAAACCTTCGTCGAATTTAAATCAGCTTGTCCGATATTGTTTCCGTTAGTTTTTCAACTTCTTTTGCTTGAGAAATCAAAATTCAAACAGCCAAACACAAACTAAAAAGCAAAGCAGCAAATAATCAACAGAGAATGTCACCTAAAATACTTTGTTTGGAATCAGTTTTTGACAAGGTTGACAACACACTTTTCTCGTCTATTAGTTGAAAATTTCCATCCCAATGTCACTCATTCGGATAACAGCGTCAAAAGGGGCGGAGTCACTGCTTTTAGTGCCACTGCTATTATAATATGTGAATCAGGCTTGAGGAATCATTCAAATTTTTCGCCGTATAAATCGAATCGCAAAAAACTGCGAATATTCGCATGGTTATGAACGAGCCTTTACGGTACCGGTTTTCTGATGACATTAAATAATACAGAAATACTTTAGGAAGACAAATTCAACGTATGATCAAAGTATATAATCATGATTGGTGACCTGTGGCTCAGCGGTCTAGGTCTCCATTAATCAAAATTTTTGAAATTGTAACTTTTGATAAAAAAAAATGTTTTTTCCGTTAACCAGCTGGCATTCCCTTACGAACATCATCCCTCAGAAGCCGAAACTTGTGTGAGCCAAGGGTTAACATGGTCTTACATTTTTACGTGCGATTCCTAGCACTAGATAAGCTAAATAAAATAATAATATTGACATTATTTCAATAAATTCAATGCTTTTCATCTTTTCCCCCAACGACTTTAAAATAAAGGGCTGAGGTGCTAGTCAAAATTGGTGTGAACAATTTTTTTCAAAATTTTCTATTTGTGCGGGCATATATCTCATTAAATTTTAGGAATAGAGAAAAGATTAATACAAGCCAACTTTTAGTGAATTTTATTGGCTTTAATTTAGTTGTGGATTCTATAACCCACAACCCACCGTTTTTGAGATATCCCTTTTTTGGACTGTATTATTTCGCAACTTTTTTTGAAGAAGGGGAAGCCCCCGATCGAGTTATTTTTGTGTCGTAATTTTCTACTTCCTAAACCGTAGGATTTTTCAGGAATTCTGCGTTCTCTATCTAGTTTTTAGGTGTGATTTTTTTTATATTATTGTAATGTCATCGGTTCTTAAACGCAAATATTTGAAAAACACTTATATGAAATAAAAACATGCAGTACTTACCAATTCAGCTGCGCCATGGATGTCGAAGATGCTCATCATATTTGGTCATACGAATTCTTTTTAAAATATTTGTTTTTTGGTGCCCCTCAATTCTTTGTAAATATAATAAAATATACAAACGCATTCAACTAGTTTTCTCAAATATTTTTTTTATACTTAAATCTTCTCTAAGTATTTATATTTTTTCTATATAATGTTATTCATTTGTATCCGTATTTTTAGGGGCACTTCTTTTTTTCTTAGCTTATTAGTAATCAATAACATCAATTTTACAAACAGAAAATCATTCAAAATTCCATCAGTTACCTCTAAATACCGCAAAAACAGATTTTTGGGCCACACTTAGTGCTATAAATTATACAAAGCAATCACTAAGTGAAAGATACTCTCAATCTAAACAATTAAATATCAGAAAAGAAAGTATAACAATTTTTGTACATATAAAGTCAATGAAAAAAACCCATTAACGCTCATTCTTATACATCTCCTGAATAGGTGACTTGCTATAAATTAATAATAGAAAAGCACAAACGAACCATCAAAATGGCAAAATATTCAACAGAAAAAGACTATCGCCTCCAAGAGCGATCTTCTTCGTCTTCTTCCTCGTCATCTTGCAGAAGAGCTTCTTCGGAAATTTCAGGTCCCAACTAAAAGAAATCGATAAAATGAGTATAACGTTGAAATTGATCAATTTGAACAGTTTCAAAATACTGCATCAGGTTCTAGTTCAGAGCAATTTTAAGGATATTTAAAATAGAACTCACTTCTTCATCACCGCCCTCTAATAAAGTTGAATCAATTAATTGGTCTTCTTCAGTCTCAGACAATAAAACAGTCCTTGTTGATCCAGTACTCCTCTGCCTGTTCACCTGCTTGTTAGTACTCCAAGTTATTGATAACGTGCGATCCTAAATAATAACAAGAAACAATTAGCCTTTTTATATGTTAGCAGACGAGGAGGAGGTGTTGGAATATTCCTAAAAAATGGTTAGGAGTTTGACATAAAAATTAAAGAAGAAAATGTATTATCTTATATTGCAGTTGAAGTGAAATCATTCAATTTATTACTTTGCGGTATGTATCACTCACCAAATAAATCAAAATGAGAGACTATTTCTAAATTTTATCGATAAACAACTTCAAAAGATTGATGAAGATAAAATGAACACATTTTTATTTGGTGACGTCAACATAAATATGTTAATCTCAAATTCATACGAAACTAGCCAGCCCCATGATATATATGAATCAAATAATTTTACATTACGTAACACCACAATTCCTACTAGAGACATAAACAAATGCAAATCACTCATTGATCATATCGTGAAGAATACCAATTGGCCAACATCACTATCTTTCAATAGTTCCCCACTAGGTGGTCATAAGATAATAATAACTGAAATTGAAAACAAGAAATCTGTAGCAAGAAAAAGAATAGTAAATGGGCTTTCCTGGAATTCTTCGAATTATACACTTTTTGAAAGAAACACATCAGTTGATGCAGTGTAACTTCCCCAAGAACAAACACCATAACGAACATGTGAATAATAAATGGCCAATAGTTGCGTTACAGTTAAGATTAATCTAAGATCATGAAAGAAAAACGAAAAAGAATACAACTTTGATACAAGAGATCCACAGTGTTTCTTCCAGGTCAGGTGTACTTAGAAATTTTACTGATTTTTTAATACTAACAATTTCATCATTCCCAATAATATCGAGATCTTCACGCTTACTCTGATGGGTTCTGAACCTCAATACATTGGTTTTTTCATTATTGAAATATAGTAGTTGGAACTAAACCAACTGAACAAATTACCCAAAGCTGTATTAAAGCTGTATTAAAAATAAGGTAACTTTTGGGACAGGCGAAGGTGACCAGAATTTTCAAGGAAAGGTTGAAAATAAAAAAATTTGGTTATATATTACAAGAGTCCCGGACCGCACATCTCAAGATAACATCAGCCAATACTTACAAACTAATCTGAATACTCAAGACGTCGACGTGATAAAATTGGAATTTCCAAACCCCCGCCCAGAAAACCAATCCTTTATGATTGGAGTGAATACTGACAAACTGCAATCAGTCTATGACCCCAATTTTTGGCCTAGGAAAATAGTTTTCGAAAGGTTCAATTTTCGAAAAGGTAGGAGGTTCTTAGACTCAAGCAAAAAACTACCAGCAGCTAATATATCTCAACCTACATTTTGTTACCTAATTTGTTGATTTGTTCCTCTATTTTGTTTGTGATCTTTGAAGTGAGTTTGTTTATTATAGCTTCCAAGACATTTTCGTCCAATAAACCACTTACACTGGTACTCCTAGTAGTCGTTTTGTTTTGGCTCATTTTTAATCCGTGAAGTTTTAAATTTGGCAACAGCGCACTTGATATTTGTAGAATGAATCTCCTTTATTGCACAACTGCACTTGTAACAATCTCTCCCAATCAATACATCAGGTTCACTATGATATGAACTTATCGGCACTAACGAAAAATAAATTTCAGATTGCAAAAATACCACACAAATACACAATATTAAGGGAGCTCACAACTGCGATGTTTACAATAGCATGCTCGCACTATCGGTATTGTGAAGCTTAGGCATTATTGCAATGATACTTTTAAAAAAACTGATGCAAACATTTTCAACTTGAAATTTTGTTGTTTATTGTATTAGTTATATATTTAGGTCCCTATTACAAACATTTATGTTTCTTGGGGTCAATAAAGATTATTCTTATTATTATATTGTTTGTGTCTACAATATAAGAGTGAACCTATTCAGAAATGATTAATTAAAATAGATAATAAATACAAACCTGAAAGTTTTTGCCTTTCAACAACGCCATTTCTGCTTCTTTCCTAGTCTTATAGTTCAAAGTAATGCTGGGCAAAGATGAATCTACTTCGTAGTCCACAATTTCTCCGAATTGCTACAAATAAAGGACAATTTATAAACGATATGCTGAAGTATATACAAGACTCGACAACCTACCAGAAAATGGCTCAAGACGCTTTCTTGCTCCTCTGCCTCGTAACCAGAAACCAAAAGTCTTGTGGGACGATGATCAACAGTGTGTTTTTGAAAAGTGTTGAGGATAGTTGATGACGGTATTCTGTTCAGCTGGTGGGTCTTTACAATGCCTTTCGGTTCTGGTGTGGAGAAAATGAGAAAGTTTTGTCATTATCATTAAAATGCAAATGTTTCAGTATAGTCAAGCTATTCATAAGAAAAAAAAATAATATTTTTAAATAGATGGGAAAATATTTTTAAAAAATTGCTATTTTCAATTTTTTTTTAATTATCTCTTGAAACTTCGTTTATGTGTATAAAATTGAATTCTAAGTGACTTTTTCAAATAACTTTTTTTGATATCTTACCATCTTCCCCTTTTTTTGCCTTTGCATTGCAATTTTTTTCATTTTGCCGCCATTCTAGCGATCACGTGACATGTGTCAAAATCGATTTTTAGGTTATCGGACATGCACAAACTTTTCCCCAGAATATTTTTTCCAAAACTCCAATAATAAAATTTTTTCCCATATGGTACATACTTTTTGGCGGTCACTGTATATTATGGATAATCATCATGTTTGTGTATTTTGATATAAGATTATTTCATCATTAATTTCACATGATCATGGACAAGTTAACTTATATGATCATGTTTCCATAAGAAATTTATTTCAATTTATTATATATTGGCACTGTATTTGTTATTATTAACAACAAATATATTAAATATTAACATCTGGGACTACTATTCGACTCATTCATAAACGTTTTCATTCATTTAATTCCTATACAGGATCGTCTACAGCATCTATCCAGGAAGTTTTCACAAAAACAAGAAAACATTGAGATAATCACCATATATGCCCAGAGAAGAAACCCTAATGTGCAAGAAAGACACCACTATCCAGAAGAAACATTGCTGGAAAAACTTTTATATTTTTCAACCAATAGTCAACAATAATTCTATACTTTCATCAACATCATGTCGATTTTTTTATTTTATAAGGAAAATCGAATTATTTGATTTATTTTTTTTTCAAATAGGATAAGCTATGCAATTTTTTGTTTTTTTTACCTTACATATAATTACAAAACAAAATTGTATTTAATTCTGATTAATAAATTCTTATTCAATAAACAACATTTATTATTATTATTAAATTAAGACTTTTACAACAAAGTTCTATTTTTATACTCACT
This sequence comes from Chrysolina oricalcia, assembly GCA_944452925.2. Taxonomy (NCBI): domain Eukaryota; kingdom Metazoa; phylum Arthropoda; class Insecta; order Coleoptera; family Chrysomelidae; genus Chrysolina; species Chrysolina oricalcia. Next base: position 2,443,631 of record OX101810.2, read on the forward strand.
TAGGTTGTTTTTACTCAGCAAATGTCTGCTGACTATCGGGGTGTACCTTCTTGCCCCCCTTCCTCGTCCCCTAACGCTTGCTACCCTCGCTCTCAGTTCTAACAATTTCTTTTGTATTTCTGAAGTGTCCGCCCCTTCCTGCTGTTTCGTTATTAAATCCAGTTCGGTATCGAGCAATTCGCGCTGGGTCTCCTCTTTGGTCTTCTTTTGCGGCAAGGCTTTGGCAGCCAAAGCTGCTTCTTCCAGATCTTTTTTTATGGCTTCGATGGCCTCTTGGGTTTTCTTTATGGTTTCTTTGATGACGTCTCTCTGTGGACCAGGGGGCACTGAAATAAAAGGTATCTCACAAAATTCTGTTATGAAGAAGTAAAAAAAACAGTAAAATATCCCAAAATACAGTGATATGAAATACTTTTCTATTTTTAGTTTAAAATCTGAAATGTACGTAAAAATAGTGAAGAACATTGGACCGTCGAATAATTTTAATAAAAAAATTTCACCCCCCTGCCCCCCTCTCGAAAGGCTAGATAAAAACCGCGTAAGAATTTGGAAAAATTGGCGACGATTACAGACGTGGAAAAATACGACAAAAAATAGGTTCGAAAACAGCTGTGAAAACTCGTGAAAATAAAATATGAAAAATTTGTAAAATTCGAACCGTCGAATACTGTAATTTAAAAAAATGTTACCCTCTTGAAGGCTAAATAGTCAACGCGTAAGAATTTAAAATTTTGTTTGACGGTTTCTGACGTGGAAAATTACGACGAAAAAAATATCGGTCGGGGGTTCAGCCCCCTCCTTCTCAGAAAAAATTGGCCAGAAAATTACGATGACAAAAAAATTTAGGTGGGACTCGGAGCGCCCAAATTATCGAAAACTCGCAAAAATTGAATTGCAGTAAAAATAGTAAAAAATATAGAAGCATCGATAATTTAATTTTAAAAAATGTTACCCTTCCTTCTACCCCCCCTGACGGTTTTGGGGAAAAAAATTACTGCAAAAAAATGGCGGACTCCATAACCATAAAAAAAATAAAATCGCGAAAATAAAATCGGATAATTCCGTAAAAATAGTAATAAAACATCGAACCATCCAAAAATTTAACTTAAAAAATTGTTATCCCCCTCTACCCCCAGAAGTCTATATAGAGAATGCACAGCATTTCGGATTTTTTTCTGATGGTTTTGGAAATAGAAAATAACAAAAAAAAAATGGAAGGGAGGATCGGACACCACTCCTCGAAAAAAATTGCAAAAAGGGATCAATTCGTAAAAATAGTAAGAAACGTCGATATTACTTCCCCTCTACCCTCTAAAGGCTAGATAAAGATCGCGCAGAAATTCGAAAAAAATTCCGATGGTTTTGGACGTTGAAAATTACTGCAAAAAAATTTCAAACCACATTCCTACAAGAAAAAGCGAACCGTCGAATGATTTAATTTCAACAAATGGTACCCCCCATCTACCCACAGAAGGCTATAGAGAACGCGTAGGAAATCGAAAAAATTTGCGATGGTTTTGAAGGTAGAAAATTACTGCAAAAAAATTTCGGTCAGGGGGAATCGAACCCCACTCCTCAAAAAAAATTGCAAAAAATTGCAAAAAATTGCAAAAACTCGCGATAATAAAATATGGAAAATAGTGGAAAACAACTAACAGTTGAAAAATTTCCAAAAAAAAAATACCTTTAGTCCTTCTGAAGGCTAGATAGAGACACTTACGATTTCGGAAAATTTTCCGACGGTTGCCAATGAGAACAAAAAAAAGTATTTCGGGGGCTCGGCATCCTTCTCGAAAAAAGCAGCAATAAATCGCGAAAATGTAACAGAAAAAATCCGTAAAAATAGTGAAATATTTCGGATAAATTAATTTCAATTTTTTTCAGCCCCCTGCTACATAGTGAACGCGTATAAACCTAGCAAATGTTCTGAAGGTTTCGGTCGTGGAAAATTACGGCGAAAAAAGTCAAACATGAAATTTCATGACTCAAGTTTTTGAGAAAATATTGATTTCTTTTAAGTTTTTTTTCATACTCTGTAATATTTTCCACTTTTTAGTTCCATATCTATAAACAAAAGCTTATTTGAAAAAATATTTTTCACGTTTATTCTAAGATTGTGTTGGTTTCTATATCTGTTTTTTATAGTTTGACTTACGTAGGTAATATTTTATTTCTTAGTTAGGTCAAGTTTAATATAAATTAGAGTAAATAAGTCAATGAATTATTTAATTTTCAAAGGTTTTCATGAATTTAATCAATGAATTATGATTTGAAGAAATTTATAAAAAATAAATAAATATACATGAAAATGAGTTTTTATATTTTATCCTTGCTTGGCATTTTTAACTTTAACAACAATAATAATGAAGTTTAATCAAAATTCAAAAAAGTATGTAAATCAAATTGTGAAAAGGGAAATAGAAGGTTCAAAATGAGTGAATTTTTAAAATTGAATAAAATGATATTAATAGTTATACCTGCCTGGGTTAATTGAAGTGAAAGATATCTCAATTTCTATTGTGAAACATGCTAATGACAACCAAATTTAATCAAACCATAGTAGAAAGGCAATAAATATCTGAACATTTTCCTTGAAACCTTGATATATAATTACAACTTTAATACTTGCTATTTCAGTTGGTAGTTAATATCTATGTGTGTGATTGTCTGGTAGTAAAATATTTGTTGTAAACAGATTACTGTTTAATTATTGAATTTATATTGGGTTTTATCCTTTTTCAATAAAAAACCTACATCTATAAGGAATTCTATTTATTTATTTAGCAGAGCCTACACTGACACTAATTGGCTTATTCTCTGGCAAATTATTTAGCGTTTGTTTGAAAGTGTTTGACAATGTTTCACTTTGAGTAAGGTTATTCTGGACTTTTATTGTCTAAAAAAGAACAAAGAAAATTCAATTTTCTGCAATTTTATTCATGACGTTTCAACTGTTAAAATCTACAGTCGTAGATTTAGTGTCATTAGCCTAGGGGTAATTTGCCTGTGTTCAGGTAAGATTGTTAATAACAGTGCCCCTTGATGCAACAACATGCCATTTATATAGGTAATAAGATTTATAATAATTTGCCAGTTTATTTAAAAAAAGCTAGTTTTTGGGGATTTAAAAATAAAATCAAATTCTGGTTGATTGAGAATTCTGAAAAATTGGAAAATTATTTCTATGTAAAATAATTTCGAATTTTGATGTTTTAATTAGTACCAACTTAGTTTTTTGTTATGGTTTTTATTTATACAAAATGTGACCAATGTTATTTAAGCATACATTCAAATTCATTTTGCTATTTTTTTCTTTCTATATATGTATACAGGGTGGGCCACGGTCGATGGTACCTTAGACGTTTACGGAGAACGGGACATAGGATCATTCTGAAAATTTGGTTTCTCAAGTAGTTGCTCTTGGTCTATCGATCTAAAATATTTTCAGCAATACAGCGTTGCCGCTTATATCAAAAAGTAGCAGCATCTTTGTTATTTCAAATGGGTCACCCTGTATATTACCGCATTTTTGAACTTGTCATTCCATTCTGATTATTTCTGCCTCATACTCCCCTATAACTATCTCTAACGGTTTTTGAGATATTGGTTATTTTCCATGTTTTTTATCCAAAACATAGCTCGAATTGAATGTTTATTTCTGCGGAATTTGGATTCTTAGGAAGTTGCAATTATGTGTTTAATTCATCAATATCATGTATATTGATTCTGTATAGAGAAGTTTGTTCTGCGTTATACAGGGTCGTTCAAAATTCTTGATCTTACTGCTAGATACGAAAAGGGTTGAAAGTGCGTTTTTTTAAATAGAACATCCTGTATATCATGAAATATCCTGAAAGATGACTAAATTCCCTTCGAATTGATATATCATGTTGCTATACCTAAATAGCCAGAATTCCGAGATAATAGCAATTTTCACTTGTAATCTCCCAAGTGCTTGAATTATTGCCAGAAATTTTTCGAGTAAGAGATAAATTTACGGCAATTAATTCAAGCACGAGGGGGATTCGGTAAGAAAATTTCACACCGAGAAATGAAAATCATCCAACAATTCATAAGAAATAACTAACGATGGTTTCACCTGAACTATTTATAACCACTGAAATATTGATATGTAAAATACTTAACAAAATTTTCATCAATAAATGTGTTTAAATTTGGAAAAAAAATAAAGAAGTTATGTTCTTATCGTGGATTAAATAAATGTGTTTAAATTTTGAACAAAAAAAATAAAAAAGTTGATTTCTCATCGTGGATTGAACCATCGACCTAGCGACTCATAGGCCGCAACACTACCGCTAAGCTACGGGACCTGCGATAAAAACGGTGTCAAATGGTGTATTGAACTTCTTCTGAAATATGATTTCAGATTTGTGAAACCATCGTTAGTTATTTCTTATTAATTGTTGGATGACTTTCATTTCTCGGTGTGAAATTTTCTTACTGAATCCCCCTCGTGCTTGAATTAAATGCCGTAAATTTATCTCGTACATGAATTTTCACGCGACTCGGGTAATTTTCAAAAAATTCATGTACCGGAAAAATTTCCAGCAATAATTCAAGCACTTGGGTGATTACAAGTGAAAATTGCTATTATCTCGGAATTCTGGCTATTTAGGTATAGGAACATGATATATCAATTCGAAGGGAATTTAGTCATCTTCCAGGATATTTCATAATATACAGAATGTTCAATTTAAAAAAACGCTCTTTCAACCCTTTTCGTATCTAGCAGTAAGATCATGAATTTTGAACGACCCTGTATAACGCAGAACAAACTTCTCTATACAGAATCAATGTACATGATCTTGATGAACTAAACACAAAATTGCAACTTCCTAAGAATCCAAATACCGCAGAAATAAACATTCAATTCGAGCTATGTTTTGGATAAAAAATATGGAAAATAACCAATATCTCAAAAACCGTTAGAGATAGGTATAGGGGAGTATGAGGCAGAAATAATCAGAAAGGAATGACAAGTTCAAAAATGCGGTAATGTACAGGGTGACCCATTTGAAATAAGAAAGATGCTGCTACTTTCTGGTATAAGCGGCAACGCTGCATTGCTGAAAATATTTTAGATCGATAGACCAACAGCAACTACTTGAGAAACCAAATTTTCAGAATGATCCTATGTCCCGTTCTCCGTAAACGTCTAAGGTACCCTCGACCGTAACCCACCCTGTATATTATGGATATTTATCATATGTATTTTGATGTGGATTATATCATAATTAATTTTACATGATCATGGACAAGTTTTTCACTTATTTGATCATGTTTTCATGAGAAATTTATTTCTTTATATTATAGATCGATATTGTATTATTAACAATGAATAAATAAATAAAAATAAACTATGTGGCTCAAGTTTTTTAGCTTTAATTGCTCATTTCATTTTAATTTGTTTTGTTTTTGTCCAGTTACTGTATAAAACTGTTAGATATAGTTAGTTACATGTTTTTTATATTTTTTTCATAGTGTTTCATATTATTGTAAATGGGCATTTCTTCCCGTGTAATAAATAATTAAATAAATAAACGTAAAACAATTATAAAACCCTTGTGTGTGATTAAAATAATTTTAGTTTAGTTTCTTACGTTTTTCCATTTTATCCAGCAATATCCTCTGTTGAGAAAGCTGCTTTTCCAACAACTCCTGCTTCTTCTTCCTCAAATCATTTTGTATCTTCAACACCTGTTTCCGTTGCACATCTTGGTTCCTTTTGACTTTCGCGTGCGTAGCCAACAACTCCTGATTCTTAATTATCGCCTCGGTTTCCTGAGCTTTGGTCTCATCTTTCGTAACCGGAGGAGTCGCCTTATCGTCAGTTGTGTCCGAGTTCTCTGTAACAGGATTATCAGCCCTCGGTTGAACTAAATTCAGAACCTTATTCGTATTGGGCGCTACAATGTTTTGCCCCCCTAACCGATCTTTGACTGATCTGGTTCCTGGCGGAACATTTTCCTGTTTACCTTCTATGTTGTTTACGTTGTGCCAAAACACTTTGATGAACCTATTGTTCAACACTGCCTCTGTACTACGGTAGGCTGCGTTAGCTTCAGCGTGACTAGAAAAGGTAATTATGGCGGCTTCTGGGTCTCCCTCGAATTGAACTTGAATATTGTTGATTTTTCCGAACTTCGAGAAATGGTTGTTGAGATGGGTTATGCTGTTCAAGCCCTGCGGCACTTTTTTCAATTCCAACGAGCAATTTTGAGGATTCTTGGAGCGAGGTCCCAAACGGTTGAAATCGAAATTCTTTTTCTTGTACATGTTTTCGTGATCCATGTTGTTGATGAAATTTGGGGGTTGATTATACATGGGAGTGTAGATTTCTGGTGGCTTGTTGTCCATCACAGGGATTGGTATAAGCTCCCTGTTGATGTTTGGCTGAGGAGGAAAAGCTCCCATTGGGGGAACCTGAAAATTTCAAATATGCAGTTTTTTTTCAACAAAAAGTTACAATTTTGATGTTTTCAGTAATGAATAATAATAAGTTTATTCAAAATTCAATACTAAAGCATTACATCAAGTTAAAAACTTGTGAGAAATTTCAGGTAAGAATTACCTACATGTAGGGATAGGCTTTGTAAATTTTTAAAATTGAACAAAATGATAATAAAAATAAAGTTCCTGAGTTAATTATAGTGAAAGATATCACGTCAAGTCTCCATTTTTCAATTGTCTTTTTAATGAGAATAATTACTTGATTGCTTTTACATGATTTGGAATCAAATCATAGTAAAATGGCAATAAATATTTGAAATTTTTCTGAGACTTTGTTTTTTCAACTTTATTTTTCACTATTTTTATTTCTTGTATCATAAATATGGTTATTGAAGTTTATATTCATTTTATGTTCATGGATATAAATCATTTTGTTGTATCCAAATAATTATCTTATATCCATTTTCTTTGATTTTTTGTAGTTTTTCACTTGGATATAAATAACTTCTACTATATATGATTTTCAAAAACCATTTCTGAAGAACCTCAAGATTTCTGAGGTGAGATTTCATGACTCCTCCCCAAGCCAGAATCCCATAATTCAATCGAGACTGTATTTTTTATATCCATGAATGTTTCGAGATACTTGAATTTTGTAATTTCCTCAATACTATTTATTTGTCCCATTTTAGATGTCTGACAAGCTACTTGATACTATCTATTTCTTCTATTCTAGTACTATTATCAATTATTCGTGGCTCTAAGTCTGGGAGGGTATTATTATAAAATGTGAATGGCATATATTTCGCTTTTTCAAAGTTAATTGTGAGTAGGTTATAATATTTTCAAAATCTAATGTGGTCTTAGTCAGTAATTCATTCAAGTTATTTTCTCCATATAATATAACTGCATCATCTGCAAAACCATTGAATTTCACCTATAGTTTAATATAAAAAAGGTCGTTGAGATAGATAGTAAATAGCAGTCGCCCCAAAATTGTCCCCTGTGACACACCACATTGAAAGATCCTTTGTTCACTTCTAGCTTCGTGAATTTCAACATATTGAGTTCTATTTTGTAAGTAATTTTTGAGATCATAAATTTGCCACGAAATACAATATTCTCCAATTTCATTAATAGTCGTTTATGGTAAATAGATGGATTTAAAATGCAGTTGATTCTCAAGAACTATTGTTTACAGTATAGACTGAAAAAGTGAGGTTGTCAAAAAACAATAACTACTATAGAATGAAAAATTCAGCAGTAACAGTGAAAGTTCTGCTAAAAAAAAAACAACTCCACAAATGATTGAAATACTGAAGAGATGAGTAACCCTGAAAAAAAATAAACTAAAAAATTTCCCCAAACAACTAACAAGAATTACCATTATTTTCCAAGCCTCTGAAAACGATGCTTGCAATAGAACAGAATGGAATAGATTTATTTGATCAATTTGAACTTTTTATACTTGAAACTGTCTGATACACAAACATAAAACAAAGTTCTCTATTGGGAGCAGTCTTCTGATTATAGTACCCAACAGAGTAATGATTTGAAACTTGCAATTCCTAAAAGTACACTTAACAAAAACTTGATTTGTTATAATGGATGTAGAATTCATCACCTTCCAATAAATATTAAAAGAATCACATCACTTTTTCGTTTGAAAAAAGATGTGAAAAGTTTGTTACCAGAAAAGGCGTATTATGTAGTCTATTTTTTATACTGTTTTATATTTTTTTATAGTTTTTATATATAAATAGTTTAAGTATTCATTTTTCTATATTTCAACCACACTCAGATTTTTTTTTTCCAATTTCATTTTAGCATGCTATGCATCTGATGAAGTACTGGTGATCACACACTAGAATGACAGAGAGTACTGTTTAATTGTTGTATTGTTTCATCCCCTCATTCACCAAGGACTATTTTTGGTGGTACTGTTGGTTTTTCCTGCAGTTGAAATAGCAAATGTGGCACCTTTTTGTTGTCGCCCCAAAGCGCATATAGTGGTGGTGTTCATATAGTTCACAGAGATCATTAATATAGACTAAAAACGGGAGTGGTCCCAAAATTGAGCCTTGGGGCACCCCATGCTTGATGGGGATAATATCAGAATTTGTATTATTTCCCCAGATCTGTAATGAATGGCAATTGTTTTCACTTACCCTGGCAATTCCCATGGGTCTTGGTCCCCTAAACCTGGTGTCCCTCCAAATATGTGGTGCCTGAGGGTTGTATGGATTATCTGGCTGCAAAGGATGCCTATGACCCATCATAGGGTGACCTGGAGCAGTAAGAACAGGTGTTGGTATAACCCCAGATGTTACAACAGCCGGTGTACCATTAGGGTTATAGGTTAGAACTCGAGTCAATGCTGTATCTTCCAATACCACCGGATCGATTCCATGATCGAAAGGGCACATTTCTCCGCGCATACAGTAGCCTGAAATAATTATTTTACCACAAATATCCGCTGTCAATGTTATAGAATGATATCACTTACCTTTCTCGTCGAAATCTCTACATCTCTTTTTGTTACCCTGTTGTAAAATCGCTCCCTGGATACTTTGTGCACTGTTTGGCAACCTAGCATCCAAATCACCATGATTTGAATCTTGGGTTGGCGTGCCAGGTCTGGAAACACCATCTTTGTCCTTCAGAGAATCCCTATGATCCCTCTTTTCTGCAGATCTTGACCTACTTCGACTAGCTGATGATCTATTTCTATACCTAGATAGAACAAAGATGTAGTTAAAGCAATGTGGTGCTTTGTCATATCTTACCATCAAATGGTATTTCAAATTATTAACAATATTAGCAAGGGATGGCCGATATACAGGGTGTTTCCGAAATTGGAGCAATAAATGAAATGGGTAATAGAAAACGAAAAATTAAAGCGGAATCAAAGAATATATTTTTCTCGAAAAAACCTTATCATGGAAGATTTAGGACGTTGTAGTTCTGGGAAAATTCTGGCAAACTTTTGGGAACCTCTGGCCAGAGATCAACGGCCCACCTAGATGTTAACATCTGACCGAAGCGATGACAAAAAAATGCCGGCGCGTATAAATAACTTTGACAATGTTGCCGATGTTAAATGTTGAAAGATGGTACAGTTCCCCTTTAAGCAATTAGGTAGGTAGTTGAACTTTAAGTACCGGCTGGAATTTTGGCCTGCAAAACTAAACTGTCAGAGTTTAATGAGGCGGGATCAAACATGGAAGAAAATGAGCGGAGCGATCTGTATGTTTTTCAATTTGTGGTAATGATGTTCACAATGTCCACAATAGATTTCAGTCAGGTATTGTCGTTCATGGTGGCTCTTGTTACTTACGTACCTATGGTACCTTTGAGATTGAAATAGTGTTATTGTTTGAGTTTTATTTGTGCACGTGTTTGATGTCCTGAGTTTTTACAATGGCACACGCACACGTTTAAGGAAATAATGAACTGATTGATTTGCTCCTAATTTATGGGGAAACACATCAAAATTCTGAGGCAGCATCCCATCTTTATGCAGAACGGTTTCCTAATCGTGTCCGAAAGTAAACCAAAAAAAAAAACGTATATAATGAATAAACTTTCAATGTTCTACCTGTTTCTGTGAGAATGCCTTGGACTCCTGGACCGAGACCTGATTCTTATTGGAGAAGGGGTTCGAGATGGCCTTCTGGGTGCGTACCTTCTCGGAGGAGATTTATTTCTCCAGACTCTTGGCCTCTCTGGACGGTCCCTCTTATCTCTGTCTACCCTGTGTTGTTCCCTGTCTAGTCGTTCTCGATCTAACCGTTCTCTAGACTTTTCTCTAGATCTAGAACGTTTTATCCTGTCCCAAGATCTGGAACGGGATCTAGTACGATTCCTTGATCCGGACCTGTGTCGAACAGGAGATCTTCTTCTGGGAGGCCGCTCTTCTCTTTCCTGAAATAATAGTTATTTATGTATCAAGGGCGTAAAGTAGGCGTTTATGGCCCGATGGCGTTAGCCGAGGGCCATCACACGCCGAAGGCCTTAAACGCATTTTACGCACGTGATACATACAAAATTTTATGCACTAGCGGTTTTATAGCGCGAATCACAAATACTGACTTGAATTGCAATGGTCTACACGTTTCATACGTTATGCATACAATAATTAAGGGTAACATAATATGAGGAATGTGAAACTATAGTAGCTGAGTGCTATATTGGAGAACCTATTTCAAATAAATAGATCATCACCGAAAAAATTGCCAACGATTATGAACAAATGTTAGAAAGAGTATTGCTCTATTGAACTAAATTGATTCTAATTCGTGTTAGGAATTGCATGAAATGATGTGTGAGTATAGACAATTTGAGAATTTTGTCTACTTTACGGCCCGCCGGGCCATAATGCGCCCACGGGCGGTAAAGTGCCACTTTACGCCCGGCGAACCGGGCGGTAAAGTACACTTTACCGCCCGCTAGTGCATAAAGGTCTTTATACTTGAATTTTAAGGAACATTTCATATTGTTCAACGTGCTTGGTAGTTTATTATAAATGAGTAGGTATACCATCATGCATTATACCTTTTCTCTTTGACTATTGTATTCCAAGTTCATTACATACTGATTTTTAATTGAAGAATAAAGATGATTCGAAGACACCGTGGATCCTAACTCATTATTCAACGGCACTCGGCCAATCACAGGTTCAGAATTTTCAGAATCCACTGGAACTGAGAGATTTAACAAACAAATTTCTCAAGAAGGCTTAGCTTGATTCAACTTTTGTCACAGCTTGGCATCCGCGAATGTCAGATTGACTATTTTCTTAGTTTTAACTTTGATCTGTGCGACAAGTACCTAATATAAAAATGAATAGAGCGGATTGGGAAAGCAGTGATAGTGATGAAATCTACCTTGCAACAAAGGTATATCAAACAATTTTTACTTGAACGTTCCACACTCTCTCAGTTCTTGGTCAGAGTTTCTCTAATAGGTATTTCATTCACAAACTTTCAAGTGCCTGTTACAGCTCAGTTGATAGAAGCGTGTACAAGAAGTAAATGTATAACGAAGGTAGTTGTATAGGCATGAATGAGTTCGAATCCTACTCTTGGAAGTTTTTTTAAAAATTATTTTCAATTAAGGCATTTATTCATTCATGAATGAACACCGATTATTCATGTATAATTGTTATTCTACCTTGTATTAGTTTATAATATACAGTTCAATTATTTTATCTTTACCCGTGCGTCATCAGTGTAATGCATATGAAATAAGTCGAGAAATTTTAGTCAAAACAAAGTCTAAATGTAAAACGACGTGGCTGATATCCCGATAAAAATTACAACGTGTAGATAATGAGATAAGATAATGAATTATTAAATTAACTAAATTAACCAGGCATAATCTAAAAAAGAGTTAAAATATATTGTGAATGTTTTTGGTCTTTATTTATAGAATTAGGTAAGGTTTTTTTCTCAATAGGGTTTCCACCCTCTGAATTACTGTTGTGTGAGTATCCCGGTAATACGGAATTACATTCACATATATCAATTGTGGGGTTAGAAATTTCAAAGATTATTTGTGAAAAAAACACATTGTATTGTACTTACTTTGAAATTAATGATTGTAAGAGACGTTTGTTTAGTTTTGAAAAAAACTGTTTTTATAATGTGTCTGACTGCAAAACGAAGTAAAAGTGGTGACAAACAATCCCCAATGACAGAAAATAATGACGTGATTGATGGTACTGCTCTAGTCAATACACTATTTGGCAAGTTTACTTGAAATGTAAAAACACTGTCAGCTTTATGGCTATCTCTTTCCACTGTTTTGAGTTTCAATGGATCATCACAATACCATAATTCTTTGCTTAGAAGACAAATGTCAACGAATTTTGATTCGCTCATAGTGGTTGATAGACAGAGATGTTACATAGAGGGTGTGTTATTTCTTAGATCATAAATTGATGACGCATGGGTAAAGATAAAATAATTCAACTGTATACTTATTTTCATAAATAATATTTAGATTTCATTAAAACTCTGACTATCGTATAGTCGTAGAGAAAGTATAGTCTTCTACTCGCGTATAATAGCTATTATTTTCTCGGATAATTCCGAAACTCGCCTTCAGCTTGTTTCGGAATTTTTATCCTCGAGAGTAATAGCTATCATTATACGCGCATTGAAGAATATACTATTCTTCTAATTTTAGTCCTGATTCTATCAGTCTGTAGTTCATGAGTGTTTCCTGTTCCATGATTATGAATTAGAATGTTGTCATTAAGATTTAAACTAGTATATTTCTTTTTAACTCTGCTAAGATGAATAAATGAACATACTCCCAATTTATGAAGTGAATCCAAATTCAATAAATTTTTTGGTCTATATAAATTTTCAGTAGATGAGGTAATTTATATATACATTTGATTGATTTTTAAGTGGTTTTAATACATAAGCTTTAGCAGATCCTCATATAGAAACCAAATACTGCAATCTGGAATATATGAAACTGAAATAAATGTTCCTTAACAAGTACCTACCTTCTAATTTTGTAAAGAATGCCAATTATTGGTGATATTTTTTTAGGATTATTTCTGTTTGTTTTTGTCAACTGAGGATTTCATCAATATAAAGACCCAAAAATGTTATACATTTTTTGTATATTATACAATTATTTTCAAATTTTATAGGTGGAAAGGTATTTCTCATTACTTTTGTCGATATGAAAATATATGAGGATTTAGAAAAATTCAGTGTTAATTTATGACATTCTAACCATGAGAGTATTCTAGAAATATCATACTTGATATCACTTTCAAAAAATTTTAATCTGGTCCAGAATAAATTATTGTTGTATCATCTGCAAATAATTTGAAAGCACCTTTCAATTTCAAAAACGAAATAGAATTGATATAAATCAGGAATAGCACAGGTCGTAATACAGATCTCTGTGGTACACCATAATTCACATTTTTTTCTTGCTGTTTTCTTTTCCAATGCACACACAACAGCCGTTTCAGATAAAAGTAAAAAACACCACCAAACATTGCAGTTGGTGAAAAGCCCTAAACTTACTGTATCTAAAGGTTTTCGAAGTTCTTTATCTCTCTTGACTTCCAGCTCCTTTTTGGTATCTCCATTCACGGCTTCATTCAGATTTGGCAATTCACTGGGTTGAACGATTATTTTGGATTCTTTTACAGGATCTTTTGCTAACTTTGCCAAATTCGGATTTGGTGGATTTGTGTTCGGTATTACCGGTTCGTTCACATAGTCTTTAGTTCCTAGAGTTTGGAATACTAGATCCACAAATGAAACAGTTTCTGTAACAATGGAAAATTGATATATCAAGGATACAAAAATGTGGGAATGTAACAGTATTAGACCACATTCAAAACTTAAAGCAATCTGTGTCATTAGCAAGCGAATCATTTACCAGTCATCAATCTTAGTGGATGGGATAAATTACCTACTATTAGATAACAATGTGTGTGTGTGTCTTACTTTTTGATGTGTAATCCTAGACAAACCACAATCAACAAAATGGCTTCTTCAACAAAATCGTGAGAGAAGGCATGTTCTATTGTTTTCCAAAGGAATTTTTCCAGTGATTAGTGCAAAGAGAAAAAAAATGTTGCTCTTTTTTGTTGAGAAATATTCGATCTTGGGCATTAGGCAAAACAACTTATTTATTTATTTATTTGTGTAAATACCTTCCAGTCAGAACAAGCTATGGTATAAGGAAGTTGTACAAATATAAAATTAACAAAAATGAATAACAATTTCAACAAATCTTTCATAAATCACTGATAAAAAATAATAAAAACATTCAATATAGATAAAATCATAATCAATATATATATAAAAATCATAATTAATATAGATAAAAAATCATAATCAATATAGATAAAATCATAATAATAATCAATATAATAAAAAATAAAAGTAAGTGAACAAAGATCTACTCCGTAAGGACAAAATGTGTTTCTTTACGAAATTTTGAATTTTGAAATTTTTTTGCAGTTTTTTATATTACTAGGTAAATTGTTAAATTCACTTAGAGCAGCGTGAGTGAATCTTTTTTGATCAACTGAAGAGGCAGCAGAATCGAGGTGAAACAAGTTACTTTGTGTGATGACTATGAATTTCAGAGTTTCTTATCAAAATGAAATTTGATTTTAATTTATAATTTTGAATGAAATTTTTAGGGTATTTTTATACAATTCATCTAAAGAAAATTTGCCTGTAATTGCATATAGTTCATTAGTTGGTATATCAAATGGGAGACGATACAGTACTTTCAAGGATTTCCTATATAAAGCAGATAATTTATTAAAAAAATTTTTTGAACAAGCTCCCCAAATGTTTATTAAATAAGTAATGCGACTGAGAAAGTGAGAATGTAGAATCATATTTATAATTGTTTTATCAAGTTTAGGACATCTTCTCAAAGCACCAATGATTGGAGATTTTTTTTTTATTAAGACCTCAATATGTTTGTCCCATTTCAGTTTTTCATCAATCCAAATACCAAGATACTTCACTTGTTCAGTTCGTTTCAATACTTTATTTCTGATATTGAGGTTGAGGGAAATATTCTGTTTATTTTTTTGCTGGAATATGATATACGCAGTTTTATTAGTATTAATTGATAAAAGGTTACAATAAAGCCATTTTTCAAATTTTTTCAAGTCTTCATTAATATTGTTTTCTAGAATGAGTGAGTTTTTGTGTTCATATAAAAGTACTATATCGTCTGCATATATGGTATAACTACCTGCTAAACCAATTTTAGAGATATTTTGAATATACAATAAATACAAGATGGGTTCCAAAACAGATCCTTGTGGAACGCCCTTATTTATTGGTAGGCTAACAGACTCAGCGTTATTGCATTTGGTACTGATTGTCCTATTTCCAAGATAAGATTCCAAAAGATTTCTCACAGTACCCCTGAGTCCCATCGATTCCAAATATTCCAACAGTTTTATGTGATCAACTGTATCGAATGCCTTCTTAAAGTCAATGAATACAGCGACCACATAATTTCCTATATCAAGTCCTTTTTGAATTGCTTGTACTACTTGAAGTACCGCCGCTTGTGTTCCACTATTTTATTGAAAACCAAACTGATTATTATCAAAGCCATATTTTCTGTTTATAAAATCAACAATATGTTTTTTTGAGAATTTTTTCAAAAATTTAAGAAAATATAGTCAATAAGGCTAATGTACCTAATCTTCATTGTTTTTCAATTTTAACGTCTGCCTGAGGATGGCAACAGACGCACCACAATATATGCCCAACAGGTTCATATATCGAGACTTAGACATCCACCCAGACTATATCGATAGACTGATCAGACAACATGTGGGGACAACTCTAGACAGAGTAGAGACCCACACGAACCCGCTGCTCACGGAGCTCCACGAGAACAGACGTGAGCAAGACGACAGAGACAGAGACAAATACAGACGTCCAGTAAAAAAAGGAGACAACGACACCCCTGAAGAAGTACGGCGGAGGCGAGACCTTCGGCGACGCCAACGTCTACTTCAACAGGCACCAAATCACGATTAATCATGCCTTTATGTTTCAGATACCAAGAAGAACCGACCAAGTAGTAATTTCAATTTCAGTTAACTCGCACACAGCACTCGGCCCTCAGCCGAGAGTTTTTTCAGGCCTTCAGCCAGTTTCAGGGGGGCACCATGCACAGTAAAGTAAAGTCATTGTTTAAAAGTCAACTCATGTCAGATATAAGGGAGCTTCAAGCCGAGAATTGGCTGGGTACTCCATATCAAACGATCAGATTTTATTCTGCTGATCGCCAGTCATCAGGATGAGGAACCGCTTTAACCCATTTACTGCCATGGTTGCGATAACGCAACATCAAAAATATAATTTTTTTAATGAATGAAAAAACGAATTTTTGATGATCTTTCAGTGGTATGTAATTAAACAATACTTGAAAATTCAGAAATTGATTTTTTGAATACATGAATATATTTGTAATTTTCTATGACGGTAATCATTCACTGCGGAATTTCTACCGGAAAACCTGATAATCATGAATATTCATTATAAAATAATCGGTTCACTATTTTCATCATCCAAAATGAGATTCATAAAGAATAGTATTCCTGAAAAGATAAACAAATGATAAATAAAAATGAAATAATTGAGAAATATTTTTTTGAGCTGTATGAATATGAGGTTGCGAAAACGCAACATTGGAAGGAACAGTGCAATTATGGTGGTTCGAAAAATGTTCCTGTCAGAACTTGTATTTTCATGTCTGGTAAATTTCTCTATTATTCCGATGATGTAGGGCTGTTTCATTCTCATTTACGCAGTGCTACAGAAAGGTTGAGGACGTTATCGTGCATCAGAATATCGTCAAGAGAACGGTAAAGATATCAATGGTGAGTAGTTTTTTTCTGACAACGTATGGGCTTTGGATATTCATAACAAATTTTGCAGAGTAAAATGAACAATAACGACTCGAAGAGACCATTGACTCTCAGAGAATTAGAAGCAATTGTTGAAGATTTGGATTTGGATGAGGAAAATGAAATTGATATTTGTTATATACCACCTGAGGTAGATGATCTTATGGATGAAGAGAACATCGACGATGATGTGATAGGTGATCGATTACCCAACCAAACATGATTGCCCAGTATAACAAATATATGGGAGGCGTTGATTTGCATGATAACGCGATTGCACATTACCGAATCAAGATTCGTGGAGAAAATGGTGGTGGCCATTGTTCATAAACATGTTGGATTCTTCTGCAGTAAATGCTTGGAAACTTCATCGACTTGTGTATAGTGATAAGCCAATTTCGCAGCTGGATTTCAGGTCCGAACTTGTAAGGAGCCTCATTAGTACCGGCAAATGTAGGACACAATCCATTCGAGGACGGGTTTCTACATCATCTCTACCATCTCCTGCTCGACTTGATAATATTGGTCATATAATCGAGAGAAATTCAGAAAACTGGAGGAGACGATGCAGATTATGCAAGAGTACAACCGTTTTTATGTGTAATAAATGCAGAGTTCCATTACATTCGAACTGTTTCAAGGAATATCATGACAAATTTTTTTTAATGCATATCTTGCCAATGTTGCGTTAACGCGACGCAAGAAATCTTGTTTCAGTTCTTAATTTTTTTTTGTTCAAATTATAAAGATGTTTAAAAACATATAAATAAATATTTATCCATTAAAAAATTGGTGATTTTTGGAATATTATTGGTAGTGGTTTTAAATGGGTTAACGAGCGGGGGTGGTGGATAGGGGGGGTGATCTTTTGAGTACGTACGAGTGCTGGGGAGTTCATCCTTCCGGGCCTCAACCTTAGGGGGTGCATGGTCGTTCAGAAATATTCAATCTTTGGTATTTAGCATAACAACTTATGTAAACTTCATTGATTTTAAATTTTAAAGTAACTATCTGTAATTTGCGTCTTTCTTTTTGCTAATTGCGGGAAAAAAAATTATCAATAAAACGACGACGAAAAATAGGATTTATCTATGATCAAAGCATCTTCAAGTGATGATAATTAATCCTATATAAAGAAGTTAGCGAAGCAACTTCAAATTTACCGCTTTTTTGTCGCTAATTAGTCGCGGGGGAAAAAAAGTGAGGATATTTTTTTTGACAGGCGACCTTTCGCTAACTTCATATGAATTACCGAAACAACGGCCGCATTTCTACTATTTCTAGAATTTTCCGCTTTTTTGACGCTAATTAACAACGGAGAGAAAAAACTTGTCTTGTATCTATAAAAAAATATATATGATGATTAAAAATTACTGATATAGAATAGATTTATACAACATTTCCTAATTCCTGAATATCAGGATGAAGTTATGGATTTTATAGAACACTCACAATAATTTAACATATAAGTATTGTTATTAACCACTTTCAGTAGCATAGAATAATGATAATAAATGCACTTTATTGAATCAAATTAAAATTTGATCTAAAAGACTTTCTGACTATTGTGAATAGTTCATGTTACTAATAATTCAATTCTTTTAACTTAAATAGGATAGGATAGGAGAAAAAAACAAAAGTTCCTTGTCAGATGTGTTGAAGTTAAGAATATATTCTAGTCCATTATTTCAGCAATGTTTGTGTTGAGGTTTTCTGGGGTTTGCAGTGATGTTTAGTAGTCTTCTAACAGTATATTTTCAAAGATTTGCAGGTTTTCTGTCGTGGTCATGTCTGCCATAAAGTTTTTAAAATATGAAAAATAAGGTAACTACAATTACACTTCAATTCAAATACTCTGTCTCCTAACTTGAATCACATACTTGTGAAAACTTTACGCCATGCATATTCAGATGCCACTGACTTTCAGCGTGAAAACCCTTCAACCTATATCTTAACGTAAAGAATACTGAGAGATTAGATTGCATCCAAGCAAAATTACGTTAAAACTTTGTACTGCCTGAATCCATCATTACTCTTTTTAATTTCTGAGACTGATAACTTAAGAAGTCACAAAGTTGATTATTGTCGAAAAGGTCATCAAAAATTAAGAACTTTAATGTTACCATATTTATTTCTGGTACACACAAACTGATCTCCAATACCTATCAACTATATTTAAAAATAGCACTATTTACCTCCTTCAAGAAAAACATCAAGTTGATCAACCATACTTTTTCGAAGTTCTTCTTCAGATTTGTCCTTTTTGATAAGGGCTAAGACATATTTCGCTAAAGCTGCAGGATCAGCCTCGCACCTGAATAGAAATATATAAATTTAGATATTTTAATCATAAAGTTAGGTTAGGAGTCGGAAACATTCAAGGAACTTCCTAATTAACCTCTATCAAACTACTCAACATTATTATATAAGGAAAAAAAGATGGTAAAACGGTTAATGTAAAAGAAATCATGCCCTACAGATTCTTGTTTACGAAAAATCTTGTTATAAAAATTACAGATTATAAATGGGGGTCAACTTACATCGGTTTCAGGACAGCTGTTAGCCAAGTCTTGAATGCATCCACTTGATCAACAATCATTTTGGTTCAATATATAGAAGAATATGTACAGCAAGTATCACAATTTTATTATATAAATATTCCCACTTAGAAACCCTTTTAACAAAATGAGAACTTAAACAACCTCACGCCAAGATTTCTAGAAAACTAACCAATACCAATACATCGAATACTTTATTACCAACCAACAACACCAATGGGTAAAAGGTAATTACTATCTAAACAACTAACGAACACACCACCACACCAGAGCCGATTTTCAATTGACCAAGTGGGTAGCTCCGCGTAACTCTGAGGAGATCCGGAAGTGATCTCACAGAAACGAAAGAACACGTTTCTATTAAATAACATGTATTTCTGTCAATTGAACTGATCCTGAATTGATCTCAGGGGTAACAAGCTCTCAATTTGAAAGAGCCTCAATGTGAATTGTGAACACAGCAGCTTGGCTCCGAATAACTCAGGGGTAGCTTCTGAAGTCCTGATCTCACAGATCACGAAAAAGTGGGATTTCCTGTACCATAGAATTCCACTTTTTATCGAAGACCACTCTACACCTTGAAAAAGATGAAAGGACCTATTGATGAAGAAAATTCTAGCATTGTTTTTCAGTTTTTACAATATATCTGTTGGATCATTTTCCTCTGACAGCTCCGTTCAATCCCCTCTGTGTTCGTAAAAGAGCGAGCGAGATTGAAAAGCAGAGTGAACGGATTTTGATTTGTTGTCTGGTGTCACTTTCTGATTATTTTAATTGTTACAATTATTTCCCCATTAGATTGTACTCCCAAAGATACTAAACTAACAAGGAGGGTTTAATAAGCTCTAGCCAATCAGAATATTGTATCAACGCGTCATAATGACCTACTTGGATATGAGTACAGAGTTGGACTCGAGCCAAGCAACAAAACTGTCAGCAGTAACTCTCATATACCAAGAGCTAGTCCGTCACTGTCTATAGAGAACAGCGGCCATGACACGTCCAATTACGTCACATTTCGTCACAAATGTTCTTTCATTTTTTTCTACTAGTGTCCCCATTGTCTTATGGGGATTTAATTCTCCTTGTTAAATTTTAGTCTCCTTGGTGCAGGAGTAACAAAGCGCCTCAGTGTAAAGAGAGACGCTTTACGATTATCCCAAAGATTAGCTACGAGTAACACGAGTTAGCTTCTGAATGATCTCACAGACCATGGACATTGAACCACAGAGTACTCCAACTGTGTACTCTGTACATTGAACTCAATTTGTATTTTGTACAGGATGGCCGAATTCAAAGAGATTGAACGTTATCTGACTAGGAGAGTCTAATCTCCATAAGACAATGGTGATTGGTGACACTAATAAAAAAAGAGATTGAAGAACATTTGTATATGAGAGTAACAGGTGATAGTTTTGTTCTTTGGTTCGAGTTCGACTCTGTACTCATGTCCAATACGTCACTATGACACGTTGATGCTATAATATTCTGATTGGCTAGAGATTATTAAACCCTCCTATTAGTTTAATCTCTTTGGGCCTCAATGACGTCGGCGCGATACCTCTTTGACAGCGCCAAGGTTCTTATGATCATATATGCCGCATATATGATCTAAGGGAAGGACAGCGTGAAATATTCGCGGAGATTTTAATATTTTGCGGTTCCGCAGATAGTTAGGTATGTTTTAAGATTTTGGTAGGGATTTTCTGTTTCTAGCTGTATTTGAGCTGTAGACAGTTCTGTGAGTTAAAATTACATTCCTCCATCCGCTATCCACCGTTGTGCGAAAACCAAGCTTGAGATCTCATCACTCTCATCCACGTGGAAAATATCGTTCGTTAATTACTTTTTGCTCGATTAGCTCTGTGATACACTGCTCACTCGGCTCGGTTTTTATTAATGAACGGACCTTATGTTGCGTTTCATTGGCACTCCACGCCATGAACAACTAGAGATAAGGTGAATGTGGTCATCTACTAATTCAACATTAACACAAGTGAGGTTTCTGCTTCTTCTATAGAAAAATAAAAAATTTCTGTAATCTGTGTGTTTTACATCCAGAATGAGTAGCTCCGAGGTATTCGTGGTAGCTCCTTATTGTGATCTCACAGACAACGAAAAAATTCCGAAAAAATGTATTCGCAAGATTGTGAAATGAGGAGGAGTCGCGAGGAAGATTGGAGAAAACTTCACAGAAATATTGACCGGTTTAAGGATGTTTGAAAGCGAAGAAAATATTACAAACTATTAGGTCTTAAGGCTCGTTCATACCCTTGCAAATACATTTTTTTGCGATTCGACTTATGGCGAAAAAATTGCGGTGAATGATGAATCATAGCTTGTAATTTTTCAGTATTTGGGGCAGATGTCACTACGACACCAAAAAATTACAATTATGATCCATCATTTACCGTAATTTTTTTACCATAAGAGTCGAATCACCAAAAATTTGCGAATATTCGCAAGAGTATGAATGAGCCTTTATGTTGCAGATGTGAAAATCTCATTTAGCATATTTTCCATTCAAAATACCTACGGGGCCAGTGGCGTGGCCAGAATTTATCTTTGCCAAATCGTCGAAACTTTGAAAGATTTCGGATGGGGCCCGCTCCCCTCTTGGCTACGCCACTATACGGAGCTTATGAGTGAAAAATCTAATTTTGCCTTATTTTTCAAAATACTAGTATGACTATAGTATAGTATCATTGATGAACACCTCTTATTGAGGATAAGTACAAAAACGATTGATATTGAGATCCACGTTTTGGATACATTTTTGTCTGTTTGGGTTCAACATGAGACATATATTTTGTCATAAATAAAAAACGTATAAAAAAACTGCATGGAATGTAATTTTATGAAATCTAAAGCAAATCAAAGCATCAGAGGTAACCAAATCACCATATAAAACCAGACTATCATCGTGAGTGAGAGACTCTTTCTCATTGTAGCTCCTTGCATTTACTTTCACTTATTCACTTCATCTATTACGATGTTCATAATTTCATTAGCTTCCCGACATCATCTCCAACATCCTGAAAATATTTTGAAAATGTAAAGGACAATGCCAATGACATAAAATAAAATATACTAGAAACTTTGATCACATGGGAATATTTTTAAAATGAGAGATATCCACGCGAATATTAATTGATCCTGTAAAAAATTTCATTCTGAATCTGAAAATGTAGTTCTTCGAATTAGAACGCTAGTTCAATCAGAAAATGTCGATTTTAAGGATATAGGTGCATTTTTTTCGACGAAAAAATCCCCTTTTTCAGTTACCCCTTAGTCGAATTCAGTTTTTGAGATGATATTCGGAATCAGCTCGTCGAGATACGTTTGTGGGAAGTTTTCGATTTTTCGAAAAATGGAAAATATTTTTTTTCGAAAATTCGACTTCCTTCAATATTGAATATTGCATTATTCGACTTTGATCGCCTGGGAATATTTCAAAAATGCGGATCCCCTCGCGAATATTACTTGATCCCATAGAATATTCCCTTCTGAATCCGAAAATGTACTTGTTTTTCGAATCAGAACGCCAGTTCATTTGGAAAATGTCGATTTTGTTGATAGGAGCATTTTTTCGTAAAAAAATTGACCTTTTTTAGTTACTCCTTTATCGAATTCAATTTTTGAGGTGATATTCGGAATTAGCTCGTCGAGAAAAGTTTGAGGGAAGCTTACGATTTTTCGAAAAATGGAAAATAATTTTTTTCGAAAATTCGATTTCCTTCAATATCGAATATTGCATTACTAAACTTTGATCGCCTGGGATTATTTCAAAAATGCGGAACCCCTCGTGAATATTACTTGATCCCATAGAATATTCCCTTCTGAATCCTAAAATGTACTTGTTTTTCGAATCAGTACGCCAGTTCATTTGGAAAATGTCGATTTTGTTGATAGGTGCATTTTTTCGTAAAAAAAATTGCCCTTTTTAGTTACCCCTTTATCAAATTCAATTTTTGAGATGATAGTCGGAATCAGCTCGTCGAGATACGTTTGAGGGAAGTTTGCAATTTTTCGAAAACTGGAAAATAAAATTTTTGAAAAATTTGATTTTCTTCAATATATCCAAAATTTGATTTGATTTGATCACTTGGAGACCTGGGAATATTATAAAAGTGCAGAGACTCCGCGAGTGTTACTTGAACTTATAGAAAATTTCCTTCTGAATCCGAAAATTTACTTGTTTTTCGAATCAGAAGGCTAATTCATTTAGAAAATGTCGATTTTTTCAGTTATCCCTTTGTCGAATTCAATTTTTGAGGTGATATATTCGTTGAGATACGTTTGAGGGAAGTTTGCGATTTTTCGAAAAATTGAAAATAAAAATATTGGATAATTCGATTTCCTTCAATATCGAATATTGCATTTTTCGACTTTGATTGCCTGGAAATATTTTTAAAATGCGAAGTCTCCGCGAATATTACTTGATCCTATAGAAAATTTTCTTCTGAATCTGAAAATGTACTTGTTCTTTGAATTAGAACGCTAGTTCAATTAGAAAATGTCGATTTTGTGAATAGTTACATTTTTTTCTTTGAAAAAATTGCCTTTTTTCATTACCCCTTTGTTGAATTCAATTTTTGAGCTGATATTCGAAATCAGCTCGGCGACATACGTTCGACAGAAGTTTGAGTTTTTTCGAGTTCCTAATAAATACATGAACAACAAAGTCTTCAGTCAAGCTAGCATAGAAATCCGTAATGTGTGGAAACCCTTAATTAGTGGCATGGATCAATTGAAATTGCGATAAGAATTAACAATGCTGTACCGGAGGAGCCCGGCACTGTAATTAACAAGCTTACCTGAACACCGGTAAATTACCTCCCTAGGCTAATGACACAAAATTATCCATAGCATATATAAAAAGTATCCTTGAGATTGTCGCATTATACACTTGATAACGACTGTAGATTTTAGCAGTTGAAACGTCGTGATTAAAAATTGCAGAGAATTGAATTTTTCTTTGTTCTTTTTTAGACAATGAAAGTCCAGAATAACCTTGCTCAAAGTGAAACATTGTCAACCACTTTCAAATAGATATTTTTTGTCCCGAAAAGTTTTGTCAATCTTTTTTATATTTTCACTACTGAGAATAAAACTACTGTTCCGCATTCGAATAAGATTTGGTAACGTTAATTTTTCACAGTGCCCATAAAAATTACAGTATGAGGAGAAGTAGGAACATCTGAGCTTTCTTGTCCAATGATTTATCAAAACAATTTTGAACAAACAAATTAGTGTTCAATTTATACTACATTAATATGGAACTGATCAATCTCTGTAATAACAAAAAATACACACAGTGCACGAATTTCAAACGGGTGGACGTTTAACTTTCTGAGAGTGCACCCAATCCTTGAGATGTGTCACCATTAGTCCTCCCAAGATTATTTGGGTAGGATGATATATCAGAAGTGGCAGGCTTATCTGACTCAGATGAGAATATCCGTGGAACATGATCCGAAGAATTGGTATACCTGAAACAAGTTATATCTCCTTGAATGGCCTTTTGGATCTCTCTAAGTCTTACCCAATGTTAGAGATTTGTGTGTGGAACAAAACACTATTGCTATAACATCTTTTTCATCAAAATGACGTTTGAGCTTGTTACCAATTTCAAAACTCAGAAACATTAATATCACTTGCATCAGCAGTACTGAAATAAAAACTGCAAATCAATGACTTCTAATAATTGTATACAGTGGTTACCAAGATATCCGCATCATATGAAAGTTTTATTGAATTCATAAAGTATCCCGCACTTTTTAAAGGTAAAATGGTTCTCGGTGAAATTGTCTGAATTTTTAGTATATTGTAGTATTCGAGGTACTGATTGAACGTGCAGAATCGCAAAGTTCGTTGATGGATACATTTTGAAAAATCAGTAATTTTTATTTAATTATTTTCTCGGGATTTGAAAGTGCCAATTGCATTTTTCTTCGTTCTTATCATCAACGTACCTTTATATTACTACATATCATTCAGATGGTGCAGATTATATCATCATGTACAGAGTGAAAAATAAAAACATTTTAGTAATGTCTGAAAATTCGATGTAATAATGAAATATTGATAAAATTAATTT
Source organism: Chrysolina oricalcia (assembly GCA_944452925.2). NCBI lineage: Eukaryota > Metazoa > Arthropoda > Insecta > Coleoptera > Chrysomelidae > Chrysolina > Chrysolina oricalcia. The sequence goes on from OX101810.2 coordinate 2,469,189, forward strand.
GGCATGCAATATACTATTCTTATTCCACAAGTAAACACAATTCATAAATTTTGCACAGGGTGATTTGAAAAATTGGTGAAATATATAGCCAGTTCTTTCGTACACATCCTGTATATTCAAGTGGATTATCACCCTCCGAAGATAGCTGATACCGTATAAACATGATTTCGTTGGGATATATAGGGTGATCATGAACATTTTCGATGATAAAAATGACAAAATATCAACGTTACAGAAATCACCCTGTAATTCGCGATTAACTCGGTGAAATTCCTTTATTATTATTTAATATATTCATCATTCTCTCCTCAACACTGTCCCAAAAATCAGTTTCCTACTATGACTACGTAGTTTCATAGTTATCAATTGAGAAACTTATTACCATTTGCATGACGAGTTGAAGGAACTTGTTCACGCGTACATTCTACTAGTGGCCAAGATTTTTTACAAATAGTGAAGCGTGAGAATATGGAGATCAAAATAAATGTAACATTATATGCAGGGTGATGACCAATGACGGTCCATCCATATATTCGTATATTCAGTCAAATCCTAAATATGATAGATGGAATTAGTCATTGGTCATCACCCTGCATATAATGTAACATTCATTTAGATCTCCACATTCTCAAGTTTCACTATTTGTGAAAAACCTTGGCCACTTGCAGAATGTACGCGTGAATAAGTTCCTTCAACTCGTCATGCAAATGGTAGGTACTAAGTTTCTCAATTAATAATTATGAAACTAGTCATAGTAGGAAACTGAATTTTTGGGACAGTGTTGAGGAGAGAATGATGAATATATTAAATAATAATAAAGGAATTTCACCGAATTCATCGTGAATTACAGGGTGATTTCTGAAACGTTGATATTTTGTCATTTTTATCAGCGAAAATGTTCATGACCACCCTATTCCAACGAAATCATGTTTATACGGTATCAGCTATCTTCAGAGGATGATAATTCACTTGAATATACAGGATGTGTAGGAAAGAACTGGCCATATTTTTCACCAATTTTTCAAATCACCCTGTACGAAATGTATGAATTGTGATTAATGATGGAATAAGAATAGTATATTGCATGCCAAAATAATTTAATAATCAGTCCGAGTCTGTTACTGTCTTATCTTGTATTTCTGTCTTATCTTGTATTACTGTTTTATCTTGTATTACTGTCTGATCTTGATGTTTGTATATTAGGCTTACCTATTTTAAATAAACTACTACTACTACTAACAGTATGAATTCTTATAGTGATAGTGGGAATTCTTATAGTGATAGTGTGAATTCTTTAATTTCTTTCTTTCTCAGAGTGAAAATAATTTTAATTTATGTTTATAGAACGATTATTGATTCCTATCAGGTTTTTGCTTTGAAATTTCGTTTTCCTCAAAAAAATCGAATGGGGCGCGATTATAAATATTTTTTTGAATTGAGATAGACAGTTTTATTTCCTGTATAGAAACAACTGCTTCGCACAGCTCACGCAATTTTTATAAAAACCTTATAGGATTAGTAATAATAAATATTTATTCTATCATGAAAAAAAAATTTCATAAAAGATAAATGGAACTTCAGTTTTTCTGCTGACTCAACTGAGTTCTCATAAACTTACAAAATGCATATTCTCATTTTGATACAATGATGCGAAATGGGTAAAAAGTTCTTGCAAACATTACTGAAAACGGCCGAACTCACGAAACCGGTCGAGCAGTAGGAGAGACCTGGAGATTACTAGGAAATTCTTCTAATGAACGGGTTACGTGATAATACGCTTCCTCTAGTATGACATTACTTATGTGATAAATATCAAATCTCTTTCTTCAAAACTAGGACTCATAGAATACAATTTTTTATATACCTGAACACACTGTAAACAGTACATCCAAAGCAGAGAGCCCAGTTTCAGGCACAAGGAATGTATCACAAAATGTGGTGTAAATCACAAATAAAAGTGCACACTGGCTTATTGTATTCAAAGGTAAAGAGTGGACTCGGAAGCCGATGAAGCGTTTCAGCTCTTTTCCTATGAGAAGTGGTGCGAGTACGGTTATGGTAAGCTGTATAACCGTATCTAACAGAGGCACTAGTGTGGTCGAGCCCAACTGAAAATAAAAGAAAAGTAAAGTGGTCTTACGATATCAGTAGTTATCTCACATTAAATAATAACAGCAAAGGTGTTATGATAATACCAAGAAAACTCCCTAGGACTGAATTGAATATTGCAGCTGTCTCATTTCCCTGCGCTGCTCTTGTTAAAATCACTGCGCTAGATACTGGAGGGGGCATACATCCTACTGTGATAATGCTGAAATTGTTTTTATAACTATTAATTTTTTTTAATTAAGTTCATAGATACACTTAATTAGTCATTATTTTCAAATTATCCCATCAGATTCCAAATTGCAGGAAACAGCATTGTTAACAGCTATTTAAATAATATAGTTCTGTTAAACATTTGTTGTTTCAATTCTCAAATAAAAAAAACCCTGTAGTTCAATACATACTTCCTTCTACCAATTGATCTAAAATTTGAGGTGTTATTCTGGATGAATTTCTTAGTTTCATTGGACTTGTCATTTGATTATCAAACAAGGCTTCTGTAATCTGACACTAAGTAATGCTGTCAGAATAGAAGATGACCAAGCAAAATCACTTATGTGAGTCCTTATTTTCATCACATGTCCAGTATGCAGACATTATTTATGATCATCAAAAAGAAAGATATACCATTTCTCCACGATCATCACAGAATTTGCCAATTCTGAAATCAAATTTTATTACAGAATGCTGGAATTATCTCTCTTGAGATTGAAGAAATATTCTGCAACACCTCTGCCCCCATGCAATTTAAATGTATTTACATTCTCTCTCTTGTGATAGAATAATATTCTCACACTGGTTAGCAATAATAACATTAGCCCTGACGCAGTTCATTGTCATCATAGTGGCAAAATTTGAGTAGGTGTCAAAATGATTGCTGTCACGTTTCCTATCTTTGATCATGGAGAAAGTATAGTCTGCTACTCGGTTAGAATTAAAATTCGTGATGCTCGTGGTTCCTCACGCTCGCCTTCGGCTCGCGCTCGGAACTTTCCACTAGCATCAAATTTTCATTCTAACCTTGTTACAGAATATACTATTCTGCAACTCATATTATCTGGTCATCATTTTAAAAATCTGTGGCAACTGATTTTAGAAAAACGGTTGATTTTATATTCTTGTAATTCAATAAATAGAATTTATTACTATTATATTCTTGCACTCGAATTCCACTTCTACACAGCATCTCTACACAACCATTGTGTTCCTCATTTGTGTGAAATAATATATATTTATTCAATATGGTGCATTGATTTTTACTTTCAACTTTGTCTTACCCTTTGAGTACCCAAAAGTTTACTCCAAGAACCGATAAAACTCTGGTAAAAACTTGTGTGAAAACTGGGATGAAAACAAAGGTGAAAAGTTGTATGAAAGTATGCAGCTTGTACTTTTGGAATGTATGTAAAATACTGTCAGTATTCAGAGACAGTCCACTTATGAAAAATATTGTAAACACAGCTCCATATTTTACGGTATAACCAGTGAGGAGAGGTCCTAAAAAATACGTATTACCACAAAAAAAATGTGTTTCCTTTCGTTAGTACCTACCTTCTTTAGAGCCAAATTTAGGATATATGGCTGCTACTAATATACAAAAAAATATGCCCACTAGCAACCAATTCCTTTGAAAAAAACGAAGTGGTGTTATTCGACTTCTCATCGTTATTTGATAAATGAAAATCAATCCAAAAAGTCATTACGTCCTCAATTCTAAAATAAAAGATTAGGATTTAGGAACAGAAAACAAAATAATAAGTAATTAATTGAAGAAAACAGAAAACCCCCAGTATACTAGTATCACAGTATATACTCATATACTGTGCTAGCATGATACTATAAAATATTCGTTTGTAGTATCAAAGAGTAGGGGTCATAGACCCCTACTCTTTGGTAGTATCATGCTGTGCTAGTATACTCACTTGGTCCTTGGTCCTTTCGTTACATAAGTACATAAAGGTGTAGTGTAACTGTGGAGCATATGGAGCAGATTTATTAACACAACATTTTGAATCGAGTGAGTCCTGTGCATAGAACATATGAACGTGTCAGCTCAATCGGCAACGAATACAAAAATAAAGTGTAAATAACACCAAGTGTAGAGTGCTGCACAGTATCTTTCTTACACTTCGTGAATGCGTGACGCACGACGCGAAAAGCAAAAACGCTGTATTGGGAACACACCTTTTGCTTGATACATATATAAAAGCCGCTTTCTAATTGTCACAAAAAGTGGCACCGAATAACTCCGAGTAGTTATTGAAGTGACCTCACAGACCACGAAAAGTAATGTTCCAATTATAAATACCATGTAAAAAGCTCAGTTGGGGTGAAAATAAGCTCTCAATAGAAAAGCACCTCAGTTGGATCAATTCAGAGGTAACAAACAAACTTTCAATCGCAAAGCGGCTATGACCTGTCACTTCCACTTGTCATGAAGGTTGTTCGAAAACCAACTCTATCACACTACAGTGTGGTACTGGTGTTGAGCTTTGTTATCCGTCACGTAATCTCTTTAGATTGGAAATGGTACCACACAATAAATTTCCCTCAGATCAATAACTTATTGATCTGAGGCAAAACCCCATTGTGTAGCCAAACTTAACTTGTAGATTCACAGTTTTTTTAATTCTTCCCAGTCTTTAGTTTGGGCCTCCAAACATACCAACAGTGTTTTGTTCAAGATTCTAGCGAGCTGGCCCATCTATTCTATTTACTGCGTAGTCCTTACACTAACATTTGCACAGAACACATAAGTATTTGTTCTGTGAGCATATGTGTCGAGTTATGACCACAGAACACATTCAGTTCTATGGTTCTTGTATTCTGTGGTTCTGATTTTGTGACAATATTTTAGGTTAGGTTGAATTTGTTTCAAAGATGAATTTCGTTTTTAACAGTGTGAAAAATATTTTCTTGGACACGATTAAAGTTCAGTTAGGTGCCATTCGATTGGCCAGTAAAAAGGCAAAGGGTAGTACAAGAAACACCAGTCCGAAAGTGAGACCTAAGCACAGGGGTTGGAGGGTTCAAGATGGTCATCATGTACAAGCAGGCCATATATTAGTTCTACAGCGGCATTTACGATTCCATCCTGGGTTAAATGTGGGATTCGGTAAAAATGGTACTTTATTCGCAATCCTTCCTGGAAGAGTGTCAGTAACATGTGAAAAAACTGACCCAAATTGGAACCACACATGGATCCAAAGAAGCTATAGCCATCGACAGGGCACAGAGTTTTTTAAAAAATATTTCAACATTATACCAGAACCTCAACACCAAAGGTTTAAACTTGTGGATCAGATTTGAAACATGTTTCTGGACAGTAAATACAACTGCAAGAAGTCGACTTATATAAGAGTATAAGTGTTGAATATTTCAACCAAATGTTGGATTAGATTGTAATTTGTTATGAATGTAATACAAAATAATAACAAAGAGTATTGTCGATTTATTTCTAAAACTTCAAATACATATTTACATTCATCCAAAAATCACCGATTGTGGACTAGACTTGAACATTTGTCAATATACTTATACTTGGAATCACTTTGAATTACACTATATATTACAACTGCAAGTAAAGCAAAAATTAAAACGAAACTAGTCCACAACAAATGAACATAGATTAAATTTTTCTGGTTCTGAAAAAAATGTAAGTTAGTTTAAATGTCAGCCCGTGAATAAGATATACTCACGTTTCCCAAAGTGTTAGTTATTGTTTCCTTGATTTGAGGAAAAAACTCAATTTCGGTCTTCATTCTGTTCTGACAAAAATGTTCCTTGTACTCAGATTTCTTCACTGAAGTTAAATATCCCACCTGAAAAATATGCCCATTGCAAGTAAGGTTGAAAGAAGAATTGTTTATATACAGAATAGTCCGTTTTATATACAGAAAAGTACATTATTTTATGAGTCTATTGATTTAAATTGTTTTTTGAAGAGCTTTGCCTTTTTTCTCCATCAAAACCATTGTTCATTATGTGTCTATATGATAATATTTAAAATTATTGACAGCAGAGAAAGTATATTCTGTTAATAGAAATGAAAGTTGTTGAATGATGAAATGTTCAAAGAATATTTTAATTCAAATAAAAAGTATATTCGATTTGTTACCTTCCCCTGTATTTTGTTGTCTTCAACTGCACAATTTGCTTCAGAAAATGTTGGTAAAAACTCTGCTGGTCCCTTAATACTAATGCAAACATTAACATTAGTCGAGTTTTCCACTACTTTAGGAAGTTTGAAATGAATTTCAAAATTGCGAGGTTCAGGAGTATTCTTTTTGCATGTTGATTTCCAACCTTAAAGAATAAAATTAAACAAAAAGAATTATTTTTGATATCCAAGTTGAATACAATGTAGGTATTTGATATATACATATAACTCATCACAATATAATACCCTGTATGTTTTTTTGAAATGTCATTATTTTTTTTATGTTCATTATTCATCCAAATCACTCTACAATTACATCTTTCAAAATGATTATTTTCTATAATGTTATTCTTACCATCTAGTGTTAAGAGGCCTCTAACTTCAGAATAGTTTTGGAATCTCAATAATTTAATGCTAGCTAATGTTTCTATTGTTACCATCTTAGTAGTAGTGGTAGTGAGATCATTATTTTTAGCATTTTCATGTTGGTCACTAATACAAATGTTCAGTTCCCCTAAATATTTCAATAGATGATTCCAGTCCTAAAAAGAATGTTCATTGATTGAATCATTGTGAAACTTCAGAAAATAGACCAACTTACATAAATAGCATCACTGTCAGGTAATAAGTCAGTATTTTTTATATAAAAAGAAAAATAAAGCAGTGTCAGTGAAGTACAAATAAGGCACAGAAGAAAGACCACCAATGGAGGCCTATCTTTCATGAAAGATAACATTTCAAAACGTGGTTTTGTTTAACTACGATCACATTATTCTTTAAATTGTGTGTCTAGTATTGTATGGCTTCTGAAAGTCATAAATAATAATCAAATAAAGATGTTCATCTTTCAACATCTAACCATTCTAACCTCAACTCCTCAAACGGTTCTTCTTCTGTTTGACTTTTTCTCTTCGGGAATTTCGCCAGGGTTACGATTACGAACATTTGATCCGTGGAGAGTTTGATGTTTGATGATTCAAATACGATGCGACTCGGAATGTTACTTAAGTGCTTGTCTTATCTGTTCCTGACGTCTTTACTCTACCTCAACTCAATTTGAAACTATTCCGCTATTTATAATTATAACAGGTGTTCTCGATTCAAAAAAATTTCACAATTCCGATTCCGTTTGGAATCGAGTACAGACATCGCATTATCCTACGGATCGTGACCATCGATTTTATATATACCAGATCAAGCATATGTACCCACTTAAACGTAAAAGCTTCGCTTGGCTTTATGATCATTTTGAAAATATTAAAATTTCATTACAGTGGCTGCATATACATATTTCATGAAAGCAAAGTTCACCTCATCATTATTCTCCTTATTCTCTTTTTCGTAACAAATTATATTGCTTTGGGCAACATATTTGTTTCGCAAAATCGAAGGAATTTGTTTCTCAACCTCACCGACACACTTTCATTGTATTATCTAAGGAATATTTTATTTAAGCAGCAATCAAGACAAGACTGAATTGCTTCATGCGCAGGCAAACTTTTAGCTCCGAGTCTCGATGATTAATGCTCGGACACCGGCTACCGGTTATGTATTTGGGTTATCCCACAAGTATAAATGGCTTCATGTATTTCTGTTTGCATTTCCCATCGATCATATACTTTTTTACAAAGTGCACTGTCAAGATGAAACACGCTGTATATTCAACAAAACATGATGAATGCCTTATTATTATGTAATCACAGAGTTCGTAAAATGTAAATAGTTCAATGAACGATACTAAATAAGTGGCCTATTAATTACTTACGTATTAACTTTCACATTATTCAAAAACATGAATATCGCTTTTTTGATAAAATACTATATATTAACATAATCGAGAGACTCCTATGGTTGCGAAAGGAGATATTGTTAAAATACCCAACCCGAGGTACTGTCACCAATAGCGTATATTATTATTACAATACTTCCGTAAAGTAGTGGATAAATATAGGGCTATTCGGGTAGGAGATACAACGACACCCATATATATATATATATATATATATATATATATATATATATATATATATATATATATATATATATATATATATATATATATATATATATATATATATATATATATATATTAATGGCAATAACCCCTATATATTATTTTCATTACGGAATTTCAAATAGAGCATAATAATAATAATTTACTTATTTCTTCAATTTAAAAGTACATGTATAATACAAACAGTAAACGTAGCACAATAATAAAAGAAAACGTCAAAGCCACGTGTGGAGAATTACATAATACAGACTGATCGTCAACAAATTAAAATATCATGTCATAAAAAATTCTTAGAATTAATAAAATTGATAAAATAGACATTTACAATTCAGGGACAATTGAAATTTCCTCCAATAAATTACTGAAATAAATGTTAAATATACGGTTGGCTGCCTAAAAGTGGCAAAGCGAATAATAAAAAACTTTTTGAACATCATTGTCGACAAGTATATAAATTGGTATTCATACCGAATTCTTGTTTTTAAAGCTTCTAATTCTTCCGGCCTACTGGTGTACACTTCTCGAGTATCCTTACAAAAAAGTAATCTAGGGGGTAAAATCTGACGACCTCTCTGATGGTTTGCCACACATTCGCCCTCCCCCCTCCTTCCTATATTACATCCCTTACCATTTAACGTGTGATGTCATGCAGGAGACTGATGCTGACCTTGCTGGGAATCCAACCCACGACCCTATGATTAAGAGGCGTACACGCTCTACCATCACGACCACCGCGGCTCATAATAAAAGCTCAACAGGTACAGATGGATTATCATCAGTAAAAAACTCTTCATATTCTAGTAGATGCAATTAACAAATTTTTCATAACGGAAAAATTCCCATTCTGTCGTGATACCTCTCCAGCAATATTTCTTGATCTTTCTAAGGCCTTTGACTGTGTGAGTCATGAAGTACTCTTAAAAATGAAGCAAGCTCTTACATTACGGATTTTGCGACACATATCTCTAGACTGGATCAGATCTTTCTTCACTGATCGAAATCAAAAAGTACTATTGAAAAATGTTAGTTCTGACAGGGAAAAAATTGTAAGTGGAGTTCCCCAGGGTTCAGCTTTAGGTTCTATTCTATTTCTGTTCCACATCAACGATATGGCCAACCTCTAGATATTTCTGGAAATCTTTCATTGTTTGCTGATGATACCACGCGAATATGTGACATAATGAAGATCATGCATGATGCTCTGGTTCGAACTATATATCTGTTGACGTAGAAAAAATCAGAAAGTGGTGTGAGGCTAACGTGCTGACATTAAATGTTTCTAAAACAAATCTGGTCACTTTCAAGATGGATCTGAAACAAGTAGAGGTTAGAGGTTCTCAAGTAATTAAAAGCAAGCTTGGAGTACAAATTGACCACAATATGAAGTTCGAGGCTGATATAACGGCTCTAAAAAAAAAGTTGTCCTCTGGTTGTTACGTTGTCACTATAATATCTCGAGAACTTGGAATGTCATCTTCCTCAACTGCATACTACTCATTTATTGAGTCCTATACCTACGGTATTCAATTCCATTCTGGGGTTCTTGCAGTCAAGTTTTATTCCAAAGTGTTTTCGTCCTCCAGAAACGAGCTTTAAAGTTTATCTTCAAAGTGAAGATGCGTGAATCGTGCAGGATTTTCTTCAATAAAAAAATACTAACGCTTTATGAATTTTTCATTTTAGAGACAGCTTGCTTGATGCACAAATACAGGGAGGAATTCATTAACTCCAACACGAAGCGATTTACACGTCAGGATAAAAACTTACCCTTCCTCTTTCCACTTCAACTCTCACGAAACAGTCTTTGATTTATAGAAGCAAGCAAATTTACAATAATTTACATTAGCGACATGAAGTATTTTCGAAAATCAGTTAATACACTTGTGAACGGGAAATGCTTCTACAATTTAGAGGAGTATCTTGCATATGCATTCCGTCACTCTTTTAGATGAAGTGAATGAAAACCTAACAACATTAAAGTTACACGCTGGTTGGATATCAAGCAGTGTAGCGAAAGATTACATTGAGAAAACAAAACTTGTAGGAAAAATTATCGCTAGCAAGATTTTGTCAAGAGACTATGATACACCCTCAACATCAATTACTACAGAAAATTAATATCATCTTATAGTAATTCAATAAATCATTTGTCGGCTTTGAATATTGGTAATTGTAATAACTGTTGTGATCAATAGTTATTCTAAACTTGTTTGATTGATGATCTATTTATTTTGTGGAAGTTCATGATAAAATAAGAAAAGGAAGAAAAAATATAACTTTTGTCCAGTTTCCACTTTCAAGTTACTTGAAAGCCGAAACCGGTCGTAATAAAGTAGTAAAGTGTTAGTGGAAACTGGACAAAAGTTATATTTTTTCTACCTTTTCTTATTTCAGTTATTCTAAACCTTTTATTTTCAAATTGTTCACGAGTTATCATCTGGCAGTCCGCAACACTTCGTATATAAATAAAAATAGGTCATCACTGAAATATTAAAATGCACCGCCGAAGCTTGGAATCGTTTAGAAATGTATACTAGTTTTAATTGTTATAATTTGAATTTCCGACAAAAATTAGATCTACCGTATTTTATGACACTCATTTACATAAGTAAAAGAGATTATTTATTGTTAACTTTACATAAATAGCGTTAACTCTTCACGATAATATTTTCGCATGTTTCAATTAATGCTCAAAAAGGCGATAGCGAGTGAATTGTTTTCATCATTACAAAAAAATGAAAAAGTGCATGGTCCTTTTGTTGTTTTGCTTAGAAATGAAGTCTTTCAACGGAGACCTCAGGTTGGTACAATAGTTTTTATGTTTTAGCTGAATTATAAAATACCATGGCAATGCTGAACAAAAGAATAAGTTTTCCTTTTCCGACAATGTCTTTTACATATTGTGGCCATCGGAGGGAATGACAAAAAGGAAAAAAGTATCAGGTTTTATTCGGTAGGTATTACTTGAACTATAACGATAGAAATCCACGATTGCTTTTCTAAATACTAATATTATTTTAACTGTCTCCGATAGGTACAGTGTGTTTCGTATTTTTATGTCCACCTCTGTATAATTCACCTAGGTATTGCTTAATTTGTTCAAATTTTTTCTCAATCGGGGAACGTAGCCAGTTGGATATTTTAAGCGATATGGCAATTCGATTCAGACAGTGTTTTTAAAAAAATATTTTTTATGTGCTACATCGACAGTTGTTTCATTAAAAAAATCACTTACGATGTTTGGGATAATTTTGAGTATTAAAAACTGAAATTAATCCATTGATAAAATGATGAAATTTTTCAATGAAACAACTGTCAATGTAGCACATAATTTTATATATATATATATATATATATATATATATATATATATATATATATATATATATATATATAACAAGCATTGAAGTCTGGGAATGTGCTTTTACTACGAGGTACACGCATACTATTTTTTCTGAAATCGCAATCAGCATTATCAAAAACTAAGGAATTCTTCTTATTGTTTGCGTGAATTCAATAACTGTCTAAAATTTAAACAAGCCGGCAAAAATATTCCCGTATTGTTTGACTAAGGTAGCCAACAGTCCTATCGTGCTACCAATTAAATTATACAAAAAACTGCCAACTGAATTAAAGAAAATCTCAAATAATCATAAATTCAAAAATACTTTGAAAGTTATTTTAATTAAGAATTCATTTTATTCTATTAATGATTTTGTTAATTGCAACGTCTCTGACCTCGCATTTATTACTTTGTTGTGATGTCTTTTTTGTTTGTTTGTAAAATTTCTTTGTATTATTTGTATTCTACAAATTAATTGTGTTAATTTTTACTGTAAACTTTTCTAAGTTTTTTAAACTTATTTTGACATTATCCAATACTGCAAAGTCTATGGAAATAAAGATTTGTATTGTATTGTATTGTATTGTATTGTATTGTTTTCGATACGGGAAAGTACTTTTTCGGCAACCATCCGGGAAGTGTTCACTTCCCGGACACTTTTTCTTTGGGAAGTGCTCGAATTTTAATACAAATATTAAAATAAATAAGAATTAGAATGTTTCTGTTGGTACCTATCGAATTTCAATATATAATACAAATAAGAACTGAAATGTTCGAAATATTCAAATTTGGAATCGTTTCATACTGTTAACAGATGGGTGAAAGTCGACCTCTCTTCGTCTCTTAGACTAACTGCGTCTCATTGATTTGTTATTCTATATGGTTGCCGAAAAAATAGTGTACGCAACACGTCCGAAAGCAGTTTTTTTGGACTCGCAGACTTCCAGGACTCGCTAACTACTCGTCCAAAAAAACAGTATTTTCCGGACTTGTTACGTAAATTACTATTCCCGTACCGTTTAGGTCCAAAAACGGTCCGGGAAAGTTCGTTGCTTAGCAACGGACTAAAATATTGGATTGGCGTATTTTGAGGCTTGCAGTTGCTCCGAAAAAGTGGGCATTCTTGAACGATTTCAAAAAAAGTACTTTTTCCTCGGCCAACAATTTACATTGTCGTCCGGGAATGTATTGCTTTTACTACTAGATACACACAATATACTATTTTCCAACCACATTTATATGACCCTCCAGTATTTTCTGTTCTGTACAAAAACGGCTTCAAAGTTATCATTAATTACAGCAGACATATTTTGATTTTCTTGTTTACTTTTTATTGTAGAATTAAGTTTTTTCTGGCTTCTTCGGAGGAGGATAGTCGACAATACAGGCACTAGTGCCTAGGTCACTCCTCTTCTTACGAAGCCTCAAAATCAAAACTTATATATAATATAAAATATACTTACATATGTATATATTATAATAATCTCAAACAAAAAATTGTTATACACTACGCATATTGTCATGGAATAGAATAAATTGATTTGATTTGATTTGATATATAGTTGATGCTTTTACGCACAGATGATTTTTTACGCTCTTGTGCTAAAAAGTATATCACTTTACGTACGCACTATGAACAGCAAATTTACGCAATGTAGAAAAAAAATTACAGTGCGACTACCAGCAAAAGCATTATAAACATTGAAATGATACACATTGTATATTCAAGGATAAGGAGAAGATTAAGATATCTTAAAAACATTTCATACCGAACTCACATGCATGATAAGTTTCAATGCATTCCAATAATTTATCTAACAAAAACAACAGTTAAAAAAAAGTGTCTGGGGATGATTGAGATCTTATCATGATTGTGGTACGTGAGAGGGTCTCAGTAAACAATTTGATTCTTCCCAGAGGATTATTAATTGCCTTTCATACTCCAGACATCTTCCCATGAAATACTCCATTCACTCACTAATTTTTATAGAGAAAAATTGACATTCAACGAATAAGACGAATAGCGAATAAGAATAAGCACATTTTTTTTAAAAGCATTCAAATTATATTACCTTATCGGCATTAATTGATGAGTAAGAAAGTATTTGTTTCTTATCAAAGATAAAATAATTTCAATAATTCTATTTACTTATTTAGAAAACAAAACAACAAACAATGACTATACACTTGTATAGACGATCATTCGCATACGAAAGATGTATTTGCGATTTTTTTTTAAACTGTGGTTGTGTCGAGTTATCTCCCAGTTTGATATAATAACATGTTCATTATTTTATTTCAGTAACGATATTTTCGATATATACCCTATCAAAACCAAAATCAAACAAACAAAGGTGTACTGGAATATTCCCACGTTTCAGTGTGATTCACATAAGTTCAATTTCTCTCGCTTAACTGAAAAGTATAAAATCATCCACAATGCAGGTGATAGATTTCGAGGGGAAGATATTGCGATTTTATACGATCCTGGTTCTTTCCCGGCTATTTTGAAAGAAGGTTCCAAAACCTTTCTGAGGAACGGAGGTGTACCACAGGAAGGGAATTTGACAAAACATTTGGATATTTTCGAAGCTCTTTTGAAGGAGTTAATACCAGATGACGACTTTTCAGGTGGGTGAATTACAGTACGTACCTACTATTATATTGCAAAACTAGACATTTTTGTTGTAAAGAGAATCATCCTCAATTGAAAATTGAATCAATACATGACTCCTCTGGAAATGGAAAAACCCTACGATAAAATTGAAGTTACTTTTTTGTAATATCTAACAGAAAACAACTACTTGCCCGGCTAAAGCCCCGCTGTGTAACAGTGTGCACTGTTTTATGTATAACGTTGTGCCCTGTATAAGATGGTCCTATATTAGTATTAGAATAGTCTTATTTAATTTTCTGAGTTTATTCAAGATATCTCTTCTCCGGGTTAAAGTTTATCGTAAAAATTCATGAAGGGGTGTTAAACGGCGCGCTAGACTAAACAATTTCTAGTGGGTCTCTGTCTGAAGATAAGCCACGATCTAAAAATAGCACAGAGGGTAGGTTATGAAGAATGCTCTCGGTTTTTCGGAAGAACGAGCTTTTGGAGCTGGACAGTCGGTGTTGGTGCTAGTGACAAGAGTTGGTTCGATTTCGAACGCCCGGTGAGGGTGGCTTTTTGCCACCCACGATAATGGGCCGATGTGTGTGTTAATTTTTTAGGGATAAGTGGGTGTTCAATTATTCAACTAAAATAAGTAATTAAATATATGTTTGGGGTATTCTATTCGTTTAAAAATAATGATAACAATAAATTAGAAAATTGTTTTCTAATTTTGGGGCGTGAAAGGGATGATATTTAAATAGGGACAAGTGGGTGTTCAGTTATTTAATCTAAATAGTTAAATACATGTTCGAGGCATTTTTCTATCTTTATTAATAACAATAATTATAATTGTGTCGTTGTATCCGATGGACAAAAACAACTGGAATTTTATGTTGGTGAGTGTACTGAATAATAGAGCAAGCTTAATATTATTTTTTTTATAAGAGGGTGACTATCCAATTTACCGATTTTATTTGTTTTTTTTCTTTTCATTTTCGATTACTAACGGAGTTATGAATTGTTCCGATACTAAATGTACATTTTATTCTTTAGGATTGGTTTATTTGAAGCGTTTAATTATTTCAAACTGTCTGTCTATATTTGATACAATTTTTATTATTCACCGTTTATTATTTCCCACCATTTTGTTTAGTAAATGTTTCGTGGAATTCTGTCCACTATTATTTACTTTTTCAACCCTTATGTAAAGTCCACGCATTTGTGAAGCCGTGGCCGTACCTGCAAATTAACAACTGTCCTTTGAGATGATGGTGAAAGCTACACAGTCTAAAATCCGTATGGTCTTAGCGGATTCAAAACTCAATTCAATTTTTATAAAAATATTTCCTAGTGTGGGCGACTCAGGAGTGGTTGGTTGGTTTGGTGAAGTTTAGAACCGATCCAAAGAAATCGTCGTCTACCACACAAGCGATTTATTACAGCTGGACATTGAACTACATCTGATAGATATTGTGAAAGACCCTATATATAACTTGAAGAAATATCTGAAAGTGAAAAATTTGCATTTTCATTCAGGATAGTTGATTATTTCTAAAATGTTCAGTTTCCATTGGAGATTCTTATCTGTAAATGAGATAAGGTAGAATGTTATTCAGAAGTATCACTCACAGAAATCGCTCATTTCATTGATGCATGAATTGCATCTCTTTCGCTAGGCCTCCAATACATTTTGGTCGACAAAAATCTATTTCACTCTTCTAAGATCATCAGGGAGGTCGGAAGAATTGAGAATTGGAAATCATACTCTTCAGAAGCAATTTCACACTGTAATTGGAATTGTTGGACTATTTCTTGTGCGGTGACACTTTGAAAATATTTTTCTGACATAAAACCTGCAATAGCAATAAAATAAATAAATAAAATAAAATAAATAGCAACTAAAGTTTATCTTTCAGTCGCACAACTGACTTTATGAACATTCTGTTCATATTTTCAATAAAATCAACTAGAAATTTTTAGTTCCATCAATTATGGAAATTGCAACAAAACAATTTTAGTATGACGTGTTATGTCTCTTTATTTTCTATCATTGACTATAATATTCCGTAAAATAAAGGCATTGACCTTAATTATAAAGATGATTGATTCATTTTCTTCCGACTCTGATATAATATTAGTTATTATTTTTTCATTAAAAATAACTTTAATTGGTTTGTGACTTATATAATAATTTGAGTCGGCTACATCATTCTTCTTTGATCCTATTATTTCTTCGTTATTTTCACGTTTCTAACTTTCAAAATTCTATAATCGGTGAAAATATACAATTTACTATTTTTTTTCAAATTTATCAGCAACTATTAATATGAGCGGCTGACAATATGATTAACTCTTATTAATCAGTAGTATTTGCTCAATTTATAATTTTTTCTTACAGGTATCGGCATCATAGACTTCGAGAGCTGGAGGCCAATATTCCGGCAGAACTTTGGCGTGTTATCTGAATACAAAAATCTCTCAATTTCAATAGAAAAGCAGAAACATCCTGTCTGGCCATCTGCATGGATTGAAAAGAATGCTATAAATCGATTTGAAACTTCGGCTAGAACGTTCATGGAACAAACTTTGTTAGTTGCGAAAAAAATCAGACCAAACGCTACTTGGGGGTACTATGCATATCCTTATTGCTTCAATATGTCCCCTAATAACATGCGTCAAAAATGCCCAAAAGAAGTGATAGAAGAGAATAATAGGTAATTATATGATGTATCTGTATTGTTCAAATATCGATATAATTTCTAAATACTGATATTACTATTGTCAACTATAGAATTCAAAATGGCGAAAAATAGGATAAAAGATGTCGGGGCGTGGCGCAGTGGTTAGAGCGTCCGACTTTGGGTCGAAAGGTCCGGAGTTCGAGCCCCAGTTGCGGCTGGGATTTTTTAAATTTAATTTGACCGATTAAATTATTCAAACTCGTGGCTGGACTGGGGTGAGTCCTGCACGATTCACTGATGCGTTCCAATTAACAGTGCTGCTCCTAAGGTGGCGCATGGAGTTAGTAACAAGGCCTATCCAGAACACGTGGCTAATGACCATAGCAGTCGATGCCAAGACACCAAAGAGAAAAAAATAGGATAAAAGACGTTCTCCTAATGTACATGAAAATGGCAAGGGTGATGACGTTCAAGCAATTGAAAGAATCATACAAAGCCATAGGTAACATATTTCCAAAAGTAATGTCATTATCCCTGGTTGGTTGGTTAAAGACTGACGAGCGAGATACACCGGGTTTACCTTTGGGGGGTTTCCCCTAATGCTCTGAGACAAGCCGGTGGGGTTTATTGTATTGTTTTGTTATCAGTGGTTTCCTAGCTAGTTACGAATAGACCTGTATTGTTCAACAGGTTTAGTAGTCTATTTACTAGGTGTTTCGGATTCGTTTCGGATTCATGCCTGTTTCTGGGTTGATCTGTCCGAATGTTCTGTTACGCTTGTTGTGCATCGCATCACATTCGAAGATGATGTGAGAAGATATATGTTTACTCCTCGTCATCATATGCGTCTACAGTCCAAGGATTCTCTATTTATTCCTATGGTGTGTAGGTGTTTTCTAAGACCGCAGTGTCCAATTTTAGTAAGCAGGTAATTGTGCGAATCTTAGATCTGTTGATGTTGAAGGTGTCAGCCATCAGAGTGTTTGGCTTAGGTGCCTATTAACCATGGCTGTGCAGTGTCGATGCCCTTCGATTTGGTCCCAACATGTTTGTTGTTTTGATGTCTTCCACTCATTATTTAGGATTCCGCATCGAGTTTTGCTAATTCCAAACGCTGGTTCTGGGACCGTAATGGTGATTCAGATGCTTGTTTTGCAAGTTGCTTTGCTTTTTCATTACCTTCAATTCCTGTGTGTCCGGGAACCCACACAAGTGTAACCTTTTGTTGAGTTTTGACAGTTCATTGAGGCTATGAAAGAATTCCCCACCATGCTTTGATCTTTATCTGTATTGAATTCAGAGCTTTCATTGCGCTTTGATAGCTGTCATTATCCCTGGTAACCCTTCTTTCTAATGTCGGGGAAGAACCATATAATCATAATACTGCCATACAACTTTACAACAAACTGCTCGTGCTTGGGGATTATATATATATATAGGTACCTAGGACTGATGTATTATGATGACGTCGGGTCAGAAAATATTCCATAAACTCCTGAAATATAGCACAAAAATATTTCAAATATTCACGTATAAGTGATTTCGAAATATTTCATTGACTTTCATGTTTATTGGGGTAGCAGGTACACCGCTCTCCCCTCCTGTCTCCGTAAACGTTACTGATGGTTGTGAGGTGATATGAACACTCTGACGTGACGTACTGACGTGACTTGTACTGAAATGAACGTCGAGACCTAAAGAAATCACAGCGTTTCTACTACTTATTGTGACAGCTCGTATGGAGTCTTCATATAATCCCACCCCTGTTTCCTTCTTGTCCCAGTTTTTTGTAACAGTCTTTTCCGAGCCAATGGAAGCCCTTATTATAACAACCTAGCTCGCTCAGAATCTAAATTGAATCAAAACCAAACTCACCGCGCATAAGCTTACAGCAGGAGGCTTATTACAGATGAGTCAACCTTTGATTGATCGAAAAGCAGCCAAACCTCATTTGAGGCTTTGTTTTGAAGAATTTACTGTTAGCAATATTCATTTGTTTATTATATCCATATGTTGATTTTGTGTTTAAATGAATTTACTATTCGTAGAATACGATGGTTGTTTCTCACTGAAGACAATTTCTATCCATCCATATATTTGGGAAATATAAGACTAAATGAAACTGATAAAGTACAGATGATACAGGGACGAATAGATGAATCTCATAGGATGAGGAAACAACTCAATAAAACGATAAATATAATTCCATATTTTTGGTATAAATATCACGATACAAAAAAATTCGTTACCAAAGTATGTATGTACAAAGGAATTAGAATTCCTTAACTCATACTAATTTTTTTCAGACTGACCTGTTCAACGCATTTACCGCCCTAGCTGGTTCGAATATTGACGGCTTGGTTATCTGGGGATGCAGCAATGACGTGAATACAAAGCAAAAATGTACGGATCTTTACCATTACGTTGATAATACTTTAGGGCCTCTTTTAGTGAATAATTTTTAGCTTAACTTTTTTAACGAGATTATTAATTTATTAAACACTGCCACTCGAATATATTGATTTTTTCTTTCTACTTACCTCAAGTTCTGGATGTTTATCAGTGAAAATCTAGATTGAGTACCTATACTTGTACTTTCCTTACTTAAATAAGTGGTTTTTACCACGCAATATCCGGTCACTAAACATAATAAGAGAAGTCTACTCATGAGAAGTCTACTCCCCAGCAAACACAGTTACATCACAGATGCATCGCAGCTATGTAACAATGTGACCTGCGATATCGCATTCTATGTCGAATAGACGTCGCTGCGATGTCGGAGGGATGTTATTTTGTCCCACTCAAGATTCATCCATGCGACGTCGCTGCAACAAGTTCTGCGATGTAACAACGATATTTTTTTAGATGTAACTGCGATGTGTTTTTGCGATGTATACGAGATGATTCCATATTGATATCGCAGGTATATGTGAACTTGTGACATATCACAGCGATGTACTTTTGTCACGCAGGGGCTAGGTAATACAAAGGAAAATATATCACTGAAAAAAAGGTTCGGTTGGAAAATATGCATTTAAACATTTTATTTTCAATAAATATAATGTACTCAAAATGAAACAACATTGTTCTAATCGAAGCATTTTCCAACAGTAAAAAATAATGATACCTAAAAACAATAAAACTTTGGCTGAGTCAAGTCTCTCATCTGACCAATATGGTTAGACCAGCGTGGTCATTTGGTTGACTTGACGACCTAATTGGAACTGTTTGAAATTACAGTTATAAAAGGGTTATGTTTACTATGTTCACTGGTTAATAATAATTACAATAATCAATTATTATCAAAGGATATTACATCTATACCACAGAACTCTTTGAGTAATGTGTGCTATACACGTTCGTGTGTGTAGCGTTAGTATCTATGCTTTGATATAATTTCAATTATTGGAGTATTTGCTCATTGTAGTTTGTTATTCGAGATTTGAGTGCTTATCTAATGGCAGTTTCTGATCTTGGTGGCAATCTAATGACTATAATACTACTGTATGCACTAGACGATGATCTTGTTATTATTGAGACATTGAAGGGATTATAATCCATTCCTGTTCTACTTACACCTTTCTAAATGAAGTTGGTAATTTTAATAGTTCGACAGATTTAATCAAGAAACACGGGATTATTAATAACTATCGTTCCAGTTGAGAAATCCGTTAAGTTTATTTCTAGACTGCTGAAGTTATTGCGATCTAATGATTCTAATGGATAATGAATACTTTCAGTTCATACTGTTAACAAACCTTTCTTAGCTGTTTCAATTTCATAATTACGATAAGTAAACGACAAATAAATTTGCTACTATCGTGCCTTTTAGTTTCACTTTGTTTAAATTTGATTGAAATTATCGTCTACCATAATAGATTTCGAATTTTTTAGGTTATAATTTGAAGAAACTATCATTTCTTCCTACTTTACCTGACCGTGACCACTCCGTAAACGTCGAGGGCAGGTTTGATATGTGACCAATATTTTCAATCATCTGATCGGTCCGACTCATCGTCATACACTTCATACTGAACGCGCGTGCCTTGTCCGACCGGTGACTTGACACAGCCTTAATCATCCGTCTTTTATGACGATAAGAGAAAGAGAAAAATGAACGCTTTGCCATAGGCTGAGTCAAGTCTCCGGTCTGACCAATATGATTAGACCAGCGCGGTCATTTGGTTGACTTGACGATCTAATTAGGGCTGTGTCAAGTCACCGGTCGGACCAATATGATTAGACCAGCGCGGTCATTTGGTTGACTTGACGACCTAATTAGAACTGTTCGTATGTGACCAATATTTTCAATCATCTTATCGGTCCGACTAATCGTCATACTTCATACTGAACGCGCGTGCCTTGTCCGACCGGTGACTTGACACAGCCTATGTGTTTTAACAGAGGCGGTTCGTTCGTTACGATGTTCTGGAAAGAACATATAGGTTGCGGAAAGCACGGAGTGAGTGTAAAAAGGTTAGCAGAAACAATTTAAATTCATTTGTAGTTGAGTGAATTTTGTATTTATGAAATATGTAAGCAGTCATTGTGATAAAATTATAATTTTTTCAAAACAAAATTTTCTATTGTAACCCCTATTCAACCAACCGCTGCTGGCAGTGTCATGATCTAGTGGGCTGGTGTTCCCTAAATTGTCAACTGTTTTCATCAGTACAGAGCCTAACAAAGCTTTCACGTTCGAGTGGGAATCCTTGATCTGGTATTTTTGAAATCTGTGGTTTTAACTGGAATCTGTCAACTGTCAGTCTGGACCTATAAGATTCAGATTGTAAACCTATTTGTATCGGATTACTCACTGTTTAGTTTTAGATATAACCCAAATGTGGATGGGTCCAACCCAGGCTCACTTTACGGTGACCACATTTGGCTCTACAAGTAATGTGCGTTAACAACTGGCCGGATAGTCCTTGCAGCTGAGGCTATTAATGAGAAAAGAAGAGGAAGAAGAAGAAGGACGTGACAGCGCCAACAGCAGTGAACGGTGACATGACAGTTGACAATTCTATCTGAAGGAAGAATGAAGAGATAGAATATTATTAGGAAAATACAAAAGCCAAAAGCATTCAATGAAATGGCGAATTGGAATGGTTCTTCAGAAACTGGAATTTTAAGAAAAAAAATGCCCATAGCAAACCATAATGAACTTCTCGTGTTTGGATACGCTTGTAAACTATTTCGAGACGATGAAAAAGCCATTTTTATTGACCAAGGCAAACACCTGATTCCGTGGATGGGAGATGAAAAACTCAAAATTGATAGGTTAGTTACGTGCTTCAGAAATTATGTTAATTTTTCAATTTTAAATCATTGTCAGGTATGATTGCCGAGGAGCTCTCGCTGACCTGAGAAAATATGAAGCAAGTAAAGAAGGATTTGATGCTATGCGTTGGCTGGGACTCAGTGACAAGGAAATTAATCTTGAGGAACTATGTGATAAAGAGAGATATTATTCTCTTGAAATCAATGAAGAGGAAGAAGAAATGTATAAAGGTACTTATTTAGTTTGTTGTATTCTGGTAATAAAAAAACAATACATGTAACATAATTATCTAGAAGAGGAACAGAAGCGAAAGAAGACAAATGCTGTTCAGTATAGTTATGATGTTCCACAAAATACCAAACCAGATGGAATACCAACAGTGCCTGAGGAGGAGGAAGTTGAAGAGGAATACATTCCTTCACCAATACTCGATGTTCCTGTGGATATTGAAATAGTAAGCAACTTTAATCTTGACCAATGTGATGTCTTCGATAAATAGGATATTTTAGCCCAAAACTGTAAAAGAGTATGCAAGGATAGAGAAAACAGCATTATTTGTGTGTAGACAAGGTCTACAAATGGAAATTTTGATAAAAGCCAAGCAAAGTGATAATCCCCAGTTTGGATTTTTGAATCAAGGTGATCCTTTATACAAATTCTATCGACATGTACTTGCTGCTTTCAAAAATGGAAGGTATCAGGGATGTGAACCCAGAAGCAAAAACAAGGCTGGTGAGACTCAATTTTATCTTTAAATGTTTATGTATTTTTATTTGTCTAATTGTTAGTAAGATTATATCTATTCACATTCATATATTAAACGTCCCATTTTGTTTCTATGATTATTTTGCAAATGTCTAATGAATGAAGTTGATATGTAGTTTTTGTAAAGTGCAATCAACTGGTTGTTAAAGATTTCTGTTTATCTTTTGTTAATGTACTTCATCACCACAACTTGTTTCTGCATAAAAATGTAGCAAAGTAAATTTTTAGATGTTTCGGAAGATGATATGGTTCAAGACTCTGGCAGTCATTATTTGCATCCCAGTTTGACTTCAAACAATCCAGAACCGGTAGGTGTAAAAACAGTTATCCTTTTTCAGTTTAATAGAGACTTTTTTCTTGTAGTAAGTGTAAGCAATTTGTGTTTCATATTGTGCATCGAAAGGGGTTTGAATAAAGTTTTATTATTCGAAGTGACTATTCTTAATTGTTTTTAAACTACTAATGATATACTTTTTCTGATTGCAGGTAATTTGGTTGAAGAAATTTTCATTTTTTTAATTTTACAGCCCTTGGAAATGGCACCCAATTTGGAAGACAAGGATACTCGTCTAGATTATTTCAATTATTTATTTATTTAGAAAAGAGGAACCCCTAACTCCATTCTCAACAGTTTCACAAATAAGGAAAAATAATTATACTATTTATGCAGCAAACTTCTGGCATACCTCACTTTTTTTGCAGTTATGTGAAAAAGTAAAAATACTTTTAGGAGGCAACTAACATAGTGACTAATGAAACCAAAACGGTATTGCCTTTTATACCATGACTTTAGGAGCCAAGAAGGCTTATTGTATTGTCCCCTCTCGACAATTATTTTATGCCCACCTGCCTGTACCTTTTACTAGTGGGTGTAGTTCAACATGGGATTTTTTTCTTATGCCCTGAGATATACTGCCACATCACATACAGTGCAATAAGAAAGACTCCTCTTGAAAGCCATCTGGTTTTATTTAATCACAATTTTTAGATCTTTCCAGGTCGAATATAATTGAAAACCATAAGATAAAAAGTCATCATTATCAAGGTGAGCCGGTAAAGTACGGAAATAGGAATTGAAATGTATATGAGAAGTAAATTATTCGGAACATTAAAATGGTACAGTAGCAAATTGAACATTAATTTTAATCGACAAATTCGGATTACAAACTGATTACTTGTGTTTTAGAATTCCATCATCCAGATTGTTTTATCAAGAAAATCTTCAAGCAGAGAAGGGCAAAACAATAAGTTTACTCAGATAAGTTACTGTGTTAACAAGACTTGAAAAAATTATAAAACTTATCATATTATTTTCACGTTTCAGATACTATAAAATGTGTCTCCATTATCAAAACTTGTTGTAAACTCTATTTGTAACTTTACTGAACAAATTGATTCATTTGCCCTTCTACCGTTGCATTGATTTCCTAGATTTTATGTTTTTTCATTTTCAGAATGTGGAAGGTCAAATTTGAAAAAAAATTGTCTTGAAACGAATTTCCTCCACAAATCAAACTTTCAATCAATGATTGATGATCCTGAGCCTCTTCCATAATCTTTTGTTTTAACAATAATATATTCTTAAACTTGTGCAATCGATCTTTAAACACTGCTAAAAAAACCTTGAATCAACGCTCCCAGCGCAAATCCGAAATTTTCTTTGGAAGATGCAACAAAGCTACTAGGTACCAATTGAGTAGTATTTTTGTTGATTCATAAACTGAAAACTACCTCAGTTTTGCTTGACGCGCGTTTCGCCAAATTTAACATCAGGTTTTTTAATTGTATTCACAGAAAAGTTCCAAATGTGACGAGTGTCCCTACTACATTAGCAATATGTTGTTCCCGTATAATTTTGTGATCAATAGTATTAAAAAAAATTATTGAATGTACCTATATACTACAATAACTCACCATTGATTTTTCATAGAAAGCAAAGCAGATGAGAACAGTTTCCGAACAAATGTAAAATCTTCGTTACTTGATGTATCTGTTGGTGTACCACAAGTAAGGATCGACCGATATATATATATATATATATATATATATATATATATATCGGTGATATCGGCCTCATTGGCCGATTATCGTATCGGCCGATATCAAAAACTGATAGACCGATATATTTTTTTATTGGGAAAAAAATTCAATTAGAAAAATGAATGAAAAAAATACACTTCCATCAAAAATACATCTTTATTGTCAATAAAAAGTATGTAACGTAAAATCAACTAAATTATTTGACTAGTAATTAAAAATTAATAAAATAAAACCCTATGCGGATTGCAACTATAAAGTAAAATTATTTCACCTCACTAAAATTCAAAAATATCTGATTAATACTGATAATTTAGTTTTGGTAGGTTGTGATGCAAAAACAATAAGCTTTCTGCCATATCAGGAGTTAGCCTGCTACGTTTTGCATCATAAATATTACCAGCTTCAGAGAAAACTTGTTATATGGTATATGGCAGCCTGCGGAAAAAGATTGGGAAATCTCATTTTATTGTCGTTCCACCACTGAACGGGATTTTCATTTCTGGAAATTATTGGATGACTTTGATATAATTTAATTTCATCATCCAGTACCTCAACAAGAGCAGACCTTTGTTTTCGTTTTCGCTTCGAACTTCCTGATGTGCCTTCACCAGCAAAATGTTCGTAAGATTCCCAAAATAAATCACGCACAGTCTTTGATGTACCTGAATCCCTTTCCATAGCTAGCAATTTTACTAGTGGCATATTGTCCTCCCCATCACTTTCACCATCTGTAATAGCTTTGATTATGCCGCTGCCTCCCTCTTGAACAGTAATTTTTCTTTTTAATATTTCATAGATTGGTCCGCCTTCATTGTCAAAAAACTGTTCTTGAAACGTGGATCCAACAACCTGGCCAGCGTAAAACTTTCTTCGGTAAAAATATGGTTGAATCGTTTTTCCAAGTTTTTTGTAGATCACTCCTCAATGTGTCTACACCAGAAAATATGACACTTTTTGAAAGGTTGCTCAAGTACGAATCTAATGTTTTAACTAGGGGTATCACCTCTGATATGCAACACTCCCTGTTACTTGAGAATTTAGTTATTTCCTCAAAGGGTTGTAAAAGGTTGATAAGCTTTTGAACCAAATCCCATTGGTGGAATGTTAGGTCTGTCAAATCTGGATTATCCAAGATATAAATACTGATAACCTTTTTTGTTCTAGTAATCGTTCCAGCATGTAATAGGTTGAGTTCCATCTGGTTTGTATATCTTGGATAAGTTTTTTGTTGGGACATTCATTTGTTCTTGTAGCTTTTTGAGTTTATCACAAGCAGTTGCAGTGAACGCTCATATTGAGTGCCTTATCACTGGATATATTACGACGAATGCGAATTATGGACGTACATGTTTTTACGGTTTCAGCTATGTTAGTACAACTGTACGAACAACGATGGAAAAAAATGAACGGCCGATAGACCTATATATCGGTATTTGAAATATCGGTATCGGCCGATTATCGGTATCGGCTAAAATTTCTATATCGGTCGATCCCTAACCACAAGGCTCCATCTTAGGTCCAATTCTCTTTCTGATCTATATTAGCGACCTGGGAGAGTCCTTGGAGGATACACACTTTACCTTCTATGGCGACTATGCCTTGTGGTACACCAACGGATACATCAAGAAATGAAGATTTTACATTTCTTCGAAAATTGTTCTCATCTGTATTGTTGATCCTCACATACTGATTTCTATGATGAATAATATATCATTATTCCCAACAAATCTAGGCATGGTCGGGGTTTCGAAGATATCCTCAGAATTCTCATTATGCAATACCTTTTATAAAATCCAACAGATCTACAATTAAAGATTGGGGAAAGTAGTGATTTAAGAAATAGTTGTAAGGATTGCAAAAAAGGGCCATGAAAACAGTTCAAAGATCATGTAGCTCCAAGACCAGAAGAATCGACTTTGCCCAACAGGTATTGGGAAACTTTTTTTAAATATTCTGGTTCACGCGAAAAGTTTAGAGACCATTAAGAGAACCAGAATCAGGATTTTTTTGTCATTAATTCTAAATAATGGTATGTATTTTCTAGTGTAGGTAGTTAGGAAAGGGTGTTTAAACTTAATTAATTAGGGTGTAATTAGAGTAAGCTAAGATATTTAGAATTGGAAAGTTCACAGTTGCTGATGAAATTAAATTTGATGGCGAAACGTTAGTCCAGTGAAATTGACTTCGATTTGGCGTGGTAATGTTTTGGACAAGTGACAGTGACAAGTGAAAGCAACTTATTGTGCCTGGGCCGATATACAATCCACAGTTTCCAGCTTCATAATATGGACCATTTTGATGGGAATCAATTTCAATCCGGGGAAACAAATTTTTGGGAAACTAAACATGCTTTCTTCATGTGCTTGAAGCTTGGTGTCTTTTTAATGATAGAATAATAAAAATAACTCATTGTAATAGTTCAATAATTATTTTTCAATCTATATAATTTGTCTGTTTTGTACTAACCCAATCGTTACACCTTATGGGTTATTAAAAAATAGTACCAATGTAGTAAACTGGTTAGGATGATCAAGAAAAATTGTAAAAAATTATAATTGTTTCCTAACGGTTTTTCTAAAAAATGTGTCATAGATTATCAAAATAGAAAAATTGTATTGATTTTTTTTCAAATGCTAGGAAAAATTTTGTTTTACTCTAGTACCTAACCTAAGTTTGTAGAGAAAGAATAAAGGATAACACAGGGTACAAAATATTCTCTATGTAATTAAGAAATTCCAAAAAAAAATGTCTTTAGTAAAGTGACATTTGTTTCTGTTCACAAAGGTGTTGCTGCTATAAGCTGATAACAATAAATTTCTTAATCCCAAGAATCATTTTACATTTTGCTTATTACAGAGACCATTCACAGAAAAACCTGTTATGTCCTAATTCTATAGTGACAATACATGAACAAAGAAATTGTTTGTATATCTCGTTCAATGTTTTTTTGTTGGAAAATTCATCCTTTTTTAATTTTATTTTTAGGATGGAAGTGATTAGATATTTCTAGTTTCACGTGTTGATGGGGTATAAATAAGAAAATGTTATTTGTTTAGGGGCAGAACTAACTCTTTGATGCTAGACAAAACGTTCGCCTATATCAGTGGGTAGATGGAAAAAATCATTTTGAATATCTTCTTAGCGTGCTTTATAATTTGTACATTACAAGTACCTTCAAACGATGAGCCACAATAGGCCATTGGCCGCAGTGGAGGGCCTGATACGGGTCCACTCACGTTCAAACCTAACCTTCAAAAGTTAGCTAGAAAAAACTTTTTAAATTTTTAAAACTGTTCTGTGTTGCAATTCTGATTTTTCGTTGTTCTGAAAAAGAATTGGGAATAATCTAGAAAATTTTCTAAATCAAACTTAGCAAGTTGATTATCAAATTCTATTGAATTAGTCAAAAATCATCTACCTTTTCTAAAGTTGGGATACTGAAAAAAAAAGTTCTTGAATTCGTGTGAGTCCAACAAAGGGTAATATAATTTTACCACGGACAGATATATGCTCTGCCTGATGGCGAATCCCCTTATAAAAATAATTTAAATTTATTGTCAAACAGGATCCTCCTACAGCGGTTTCCATACCTCAAATTCCATACAAGCCTTCGGTGAATTGTGCTTATTCCCAATTGGTCAATCGCATTCAAGGCAGCCAAAGTGATAATCAAGACAGTCCAAAATCTGCTAGCATGACTATTCCGGATTTTGGCCAGATGACGTATGAACAACAGCAGTACTACCAGTATTACTATGCCCAGCAGTACTATGAGTATTATAAGCAGATGGCGTTATTTCAGCAAGGACAAGGAGGAAATCCAGGTATTTATTTATTACTATATTATTAAAACATTACAGCAAAATCAAAACCTTGTCTCTCTAGATAGATACATTTATTTCCACATTCAAAACAATTTGAAATATTTTACACAAACATACCTACATATTCACATTCAAAAAGGAGAAAAAAATATTGATAATTCTTCAATACCATTTTTAATAAAAACTTGCTTCACAAAACTTCTAATAGGAACCCACAGGGAAACATATGGGAAATTGGCTCTGTCAATTTCCTGAAATTTTATTATCTAGCAGAATGAGCCGTTAAAAAAATGTGGGGGATTTTTTTTCTAGCACTATTCCGGAACAAACAAGTTATATTTTGATAAGACGTCATAGTTTCAGTCTTTTCAAAGCGATAAAAATGTTAGAAACTTCAAAATTTTCAGACTAGTGTGAGTAAATTGGGTCCAAATTAACGGAACAGCTTTTGAGAAATTCAATAAAAACGGCATAAATTTTTTTAACGCACTTTGTATCTAAATGAAAGGTAATACTGAACAATTGAATTCATCAAAAAGCTACCTAATATTTTGTTCAATCAACAGTCACTCATTTATTTATTTATTTATTTATTTATTTATTTATTTATTTATTTATTTATTTATTTATTTATTTATTTATTTATTTATTTATTTATTTATTTATTTATTTATTTATTTATTTATTTATTTATTTATTTATTTATTTATTTATTTATTTATTTATTTATTTATTTATTTATTTATTTATTTATTTATTTATTTATTTATTTATTTATTTATTTATTTATTTATTTATTTATTTATTTATTTATTTATTTATTTATTTATTTATTCATTTCTTTCTTTCTTTCTTTCTTTCTTTCTTGTACTTGAGTACATTCATTTTGGACTTCCATCGTCTTATAATTTGTTGTAAATCACAACGTTTCAACTGCTTCTATCCGCAGTCGTCTTCTGTTGGAATACTGGAAAATGGATATCATTAACATTCAAAACTACCTGAGTAAAGGGTCTGTCCTGGTTCGACCTCAATTCTTATGGAAATTAACATAAGAAAACGATAAGGTCCATTTTGCAATTTTGGGCCCATTCAAGGTCACACCAACGACCAATCAGATCCCATAAAATTGTCGCGTGGTATCTATTACTTGACAACGCTACCTATCATTTGCCACCTTCAGTTGTCAACCGCTATCTACTTCAGCTGTCACCAACACTTCACAATCATATCCTATACCCACATGAAATTTTTTCCATATGTATAACTTTGAGCATGGACTTTATTCAAGTTCATATAATTTTCACTTGCCATTGATTTTTCAGAAACGACAAAAGTGTAACACTCAAAACTTAAGAACAGGCTCTCAAATAATACAATCTAACTTCATCAGCAAAAATTGAAAATGAATGATGGTGATGATGATGAAGATTGAAGAGCACTGCAAAGTAGTAGTGATCTTGTAGAAAACTGCCAAGAATTTAACAGTTATAATTCAACGGTCGTAGGGGGCAGTAATTGTTTTCTGTTAGATTAATATACCCATTGAATAGGTTAATGCGGAAGACTGGATTATATAATCCATTTTCATTATTAGAATGATAATTATGTGAAATCTAACACTTTTACATGAATCTATAATTTCAAAGGTATTATTAAAACGCAATTAAGCCACAGAATTATTCCTTTAATATTGCTAAGTACAATGTCAGGAAATTTACATGTAGGTAATTGGATTACAAATCCCTTTATTAATTTATTTGGTTTCATTTCCAATTACTTTTGATCATGGACATTCTCCAAGATCTTATAATTCTGAATCACTTGAGTTCCTTTGAATTTTTAATAAAAATAGAACAATAAAACTTGGAAAAAGCCTTTGAAACACATTTCATCCTTTTAAAATGCATGGAATCAGTTTGGATGGTTATCCTCCAAGCAAAGAAGACACGCCCACTTTTTCACGTGCCGCAGATAGTCTATATAAGTAACCGCCAAGTCTCGTCACATACTAATGAAAAGAGATCATTCAAACTGTTGATACTATTCAGTCAGATAAATCTCGCCATGATATTTGAACTTTGCGAAGATGCACTGTTGCCAACTCGTGGGCGCCGTAAATCATTTAAAAAGGATTCGTTCTCGTTATCGGAAAAGTAATCAAATCGCTCTCTGCTTAGCGCTTTTGTAAACGTTTGAGAAAATGGACAAGATAGTAACGAATGTTACGCATATGGTGCAATTTTTTGTTTCAGGGCAGTTCATCCCACCTCAAGATTTCCAAAATCTAGACCCTAACATTCAAACCTACATCCAACAAATGGCCTATAATCAATACTTGCAGCAGTTCCAACAAGCATCACCTTCAAATAGCAATTCATATGCTCAAATTGTGACAAATGTGAGTAAGGATAACAACCCTTATGCCATGAATGTACCTCAACTGGTCCATAATCTTCCTCAACAAGAGGACTCAACAACTCCTGTAGTATATGGTCCTAATCCAAAACCTATAGAGGATGTGCGAAAAGTTACCATGGTGGATACATCCACAGAAAAAGCCGAGGTAACGTTGAAAAAACCCATTCTTTCGCTTGCTGATTATGGTTCCAGTTCTGAAAGTGATGATGATGAAACTTCTGAAGAAGAACCAAAAGAACCACAACAGAAGAAGGAGGAGTATAAAGTTCCTACTGGGGAGACGCAAATTGTTATAGACAAAATGGCAATCTATGTTTCAAAAAATGGAGAACAATTTGAAGAAATTGTCAAAGCCAAGGGGGATCCCCGGTTTGATTTTCTTAACGGAACGCACGAGTATAATAAGTATTATAAAGAAAAAATCAAGGAGTTGAAAGGAGAGACAACATCTGTTGATGAGGAGAAAGAAAAAATCGAAGTCAAGGAAGTAAAGAAAGTGAAGAAAGAGAAGAAGGTTATAGGTACATTATTTTACGAATTAAGTATAATTTTGGAATTTTCTATCTGATTAATTTTCAGCTCCAGTCAGTTTTTCAATCAAGAAAGCAAAGGAAGAACCGGCTAAAGAAATAAAAAGTGCCTTGCCACTGGAAGAAAGCGACGAAGATGAGGAAGATATTACGTTAGTAACAACGGCCCCAATTGTGGCTTCAGAAAACACTGCTTGTAAAACACCAGCGTCTACTCCCCCGTCATTGGTATCGGTCCTATTAAAATTTGCAGAGAATCAAAAAAAGATCAACAAAGAAATAGATGACACTATCACTATAATTCATGAAGATCATCCTGATGAAAAGGAACTGAAAGAAATTAATTCAAAGAACAATGAAACTCATAAAATTGATAATTCCGAAGGTGATGATCTCATTTTAGAGATGATCGAGCTGACAGGAGACATTGAAGACAAACAAGAAAAAAAAGGTGAGTTTGAATTAGTAGCATTTTCCACAACAACGTTTCACTAACTTTCATTTTCAGCTGAAGACAAAATAAAGGACAAACTAGCAGCAGCCGCCAGGGAAAAACTCGCTTTCATATCTAAGGATAGAGCACTGCAGTTGGAAAGGAAAAGAAAAGCTGCTGCTTTCTTGAAACTAAAATCCGCTCAAATTAATCCAAAAACGAATGAAAGTCAAAGACCGAAGCTGTCTCTAAACGAAGACTCTATAGAGATAATAGAAATAGATCTAGACGATGACGATGAAACGCCTGAAAAGAAAGAGCCTGAAAAGCATAAAAGTAGATCTAGGCACTTTGAAAAGAAAATTGGAACAATAGAGACAAGTTTGTCAAGAGACAGGAGTAGATCTAGAGATAAAGAAAAAAGAAGGCAGAAGAAGAAGTCTTCCAGAAGTAAAGACAAAAGTAGGGTAAAAGAAAAGGAAAAGAAAAGAAGCGAATGTTCCGAGGAAGATGAAGATTACAAGAGAAAGAAGGACGATGAGAGAAGAGAGAGGAAAAAGAAATCGCATAAACGGTAAGAATTTTTCCATAATATTGGATTTTGTGTTTTGTGAATTACAGGAAATAAGTTTTTATCAGTGTTAGTTTTACAGAGTTGTGTATTGGAGATTTTTTAAGGATACAATCGTTTAAATTATTATTTTGAAAAAAGAATGAAATAGATTTTCAAAGTGGATTTCATAATCTAACTTTATTTTTCAGGAAACATTCCAAAATTAGACATGATTCCAAGAATAAAAAAAGTCTAAGAAACGACACAAAAAATCGGAGTCAGACAGTTCAGATAGCACAGATTCATCATGACATGTAAAGTACCATTAAGATTGTAAAATATTGAATTTTTATGTAAATATCCCTTGTAAATAAAAGAGTTTGTTTTGAGACCAATATTTTTTTTGAAACCAGTAGGTACGTTTAAGGGCACTCCGCGTCGTGCCCTTGAAATCGTTGCGCGTGCTAAAGGCTCATTTGTGCCATTGTATCATAATAACATTTTAGCCGATTTGACGCCTTTGTTACTTTTTCACCTTTTCCAGCTTTTCCAGCACATATTTTTTTTTAAATAGAGTGCGGGAAGGAACATATTAGGTCTTTTGTTTGCGTGGAAGTGTTGCACTTCCCTATACTCAGTGTAATTCACACTGTATTTAAGTATTCGTTTGCCGGTTGTGTTGACATGTTTCTTTGTTTAACTCACTGAAATGAAATTATATGACTTCAGTGGTTTAACTGCACTGAAATGTACTCGATTCTTGTAGTATAAATTACACTACACGTAGCAAACGGAACGACCAAAAGTCGATAGTAATCAACGATTTCTTATATGCCAGGTCAAGCATTCCCACTCAAACGTGAATGCTTTGTTTGGCTCTATAATAATGCACACATCTGACAGTTATCCCATGCAACTAGGGAACACCAGCCCACTACTACTAAAAACCATCCGATTATTCAAAAAAGTTAAAAATACTTCAACTCATACGACAGTCGGAGGAAATCTGAAATATTTCGGATGAAAATTGGTGCAAAAATAACAATCCAACATTTTCGTACCATCGGATAGACGGATTTCGTACCTATTGAAATTCGCCTTTAAGCGTACTCTTTCTTGAACCCACAGAACTGTGTTCTGTGCTTGAACCGCATACCTGGCTTTGTTTATTCTCATCGTGTCCTGGATCATGATAAGAAGGGATATTGTCGGTTATTTCCGGTTTCAGTCGTCATTCGGTCGGAGTTTCTATTATTTACTCTTGTTTACTCCTATATAAATAATGAGCACGTCACTGCTTCAAGGATATCATCATATCATGACACTACCAAATAAAACGCAACTTGTGAATGTCAATTGTCAGTCTTCTTAGGTTTTTCAGTTATGTCAGAAAGCTGCTCCGAGTATATCTTCTCATTTCTCTCTAACACGTGTAATTCATCAGTCTTTCTCTTTTGAAAATAGCTTCTCAGATCAGCTTTCTGACACAAATGAACAAACTTTTGTTAGTGATGAATTAGAAGTAATCAATGAAGGTGTTTAGTTTGTGAGTTCAATAATTGCGAATGAGCGCTTGAAAAATATATACAAAGGCGGAAAGTATATTAAGGGAAAAATAAGAATATCATTTGAAAATGGTGATAGTTTCATAGAAAGAAATATAACTCTAAAGGACGAGAAAAATCAGAAACTGTCAAAATGAGCACATCTCACGGTCTTTCCAAGTTGAAAAAGAAACATTTTCGAGTGAAACACCAAAAGGTGAAGCTGTTTAGAGCCAATGAGCCGTTTTTATCAGTATTTATGTGGGGGATAAATCACACGGTGAGTTATTTTTTTATGAAATACACTTCAACATACTTCACTTGTTTTTGTAGATTAATGAACTTATGCATGTCACCATCCCGGTAATGCTTTTGCCAGATGACTTTAGAGCCTATTCGAAAATAAAAATCGACAATCACCTCTTCAATAAGTGAGCACTTCATCTTTTCATAATCTCTTTATATTATTTTCAATTTTCCTTAGAGAAAATATGCCATCACATTTCAAAGTCAAAGAATACTGCCCTATGGTATTCAGGAATATCAGAGAGAGGTTTGGGATCGATGATCTTGATTATAAGGAGTCATTAACAAGGTAACTATAAAATAATCCTTTTTACCTTTATTCTGTCTCACAAAATGAAAAACTAACTAACTTGTTATAATATTCCAAGAAATGTCATCTCCCAATTTTCCGGCGCTTATGTATCCCCCATTTCTCCTCTCCCAAATGTTTCCAGGCACTTTGCGCCAGGAATTTTGATAATGCCCTCCCCTTTCCCTCCTCCCGCCCTCCCCAAAATTTTACGGGCGCTTCGTGCCCGGATTTTTTATTATTCACTCCCCCCCTTCTCCTCTCCTCAAATTTTTCCGGACGATTCTCGAGAATATTGAATTTTTTTTATAAAACCAACAAAAACTCGGAAGTCGGCGACAGATTTTTAAATTTCACAAGAAACGACAACGAAAAATTACAGACTCTAGCAAAAACTCGAAAAAACGAAACGAGATATCGAAAAAATGTATATGAACAGTTTTATTGTCCTCAAAACGGTCCACATTTTTTTATATATTGAAAAATAAACGAAATATTGCATTTTTTATAAAATCACCAAAAACTCAAATACGGCAACAGATTTCCAAATTTCCCAAGGTACCTTTTTTGATCGAATTTTGAAAACCTACAATAAATGTAATTGAATTTTTGCTGTCATATCAATAGTCCGAAAAAATGAAAACTTAAGGACTTTTGTCATTTTTTTCTAAAAACACCAAAAACTAGAAAAGGAAACGGGATATAAAAAAAATAGATGCAAACAGTTTTATTGTACTCAAATAGATCTACAAAAAGTTCCTATGAAATTTTTTCATATCTTGAAAAAAAAGTATTTTTTTCCAATTTTTTTGTTTTCAGGTTAAATAGAGATTTCTAATGACTTTGGACACACTAATCCTTGTTGAAAGGGGATGCGCTCTCTGATTGGTCACTATAATGGCGGGGAATTTGAATGACAAGACAGCTACAGTCGAAAATGTCATTTAAACTCTGCCATTATAGTGACCAATCACAGAGTAATCCCACTGGCAATAGGGATGGAAAAATTTGCATTAGGGTGTAAATCTCTATCAGATTCGTTTAGTTAATTTTGGTGAATTGATTAAGAATACATTTTTTTAATTCATATCTTCGAGGAAGCCTTAAAAATAGGTATTAGGTGCAAAATCCCAGACCAAACCTTCTCAGGAAAAAAGATTTTACTTCGTCTTGAAATAAAACTGCCGGAAGATTATCCTTGGGATTTCCAATCAATTACAATTTGGGAAAACCGGCCAAACTTGGTAAGCGTAGGTACTTGTTAAATCGGATTATAGGAAAGCACATTGTTTACTGAAATAGATAAATAAACTTCAAAACTCAATACATGTCTCAAAAATAAATAATTTGGTAATTAAATTCTGGTGCTCAACTATAATTTTTGGTGGCACAAAACATATATTTGGAGATCATATCAATAGTACTTTGGTGCTTGGTTAAATACAACCCGTTTTAAACACTTTGGAGTTGTAGTATCCATATTATTGGTGTCCAGTTATAGTTTTAAACGCATTGAAGTATTAAAAAAATCCCTATACTCTACTAGTATTTGCTTTTTTTACGCGATTCTCAGCCATATAAAACTTATTTTTATTTCAGATCACAACCTTTACCAGACGACTCTTCAGGCAAAAGTGGAGCCAAGTTTTATCTTAGTTATGACCGAATTTTCATAATAAAAACTCTTACTTCTGAAGAAGTGGAAAGAATGCATTCTTTCTTGAAACATTATCATCCTGTAAGTCTTAACAAGCTAAGCCTTTTGCAATTAATAATGCAAAATAACATTTAGGTTTCTGTGAATCAACTGTAAAGTAGAGATTCCATCAGAATGGTAAAATTCAAAATCAATTTATTTATTTATTAAAAGTATTAAACCTATAAAATTCAGTAAAGGTTTTCTAGAAAACCGAACTAGGTGAGAATTAATTCAAAAGATATGGAAAATAATGGAAAAATAACTCTGTGAAACCAATACTTTACTATAACCAATTTACATCAATAAAACAAATTATCCCAGCATATTTCATAACCGTACATTAGAAGACAGTAAATCTGTAATACCATCAAAAGAGACTAAACAAAAATGTGAAGACGATTATTCAATCAAACCTGCAAATCACGAAAACAGAATATCGTAAGTCTGCATAGCGTCATATTCGAAAATCATAAGAATTAAAATCATCGAATCCATACATCACAAGAACTAAAATTGACTTATTGAAAATCATCAGAAGTACAAATGGCAGAACCACAATGTACAGAAACGAAATCTATCAGAAATAGGAGAGGGGATAGCTGATTGCTCTATTCTCTCAGAGATGGCGCAACTTGCGGTCAATATAAATAATCAGCCCTATTCTGTATCACTTGCGTTATCGAAGAGAAGGAATGCTATATGAAAGCATTACGTGTAAGAGTGAATAGACGATTGCTGTCACCGCTGACAATAAATTATACATTCGTAAACGTCTTGCCAAAAATTAGAAAATCCCGGAATGGAAAATATGAATCTATCGGGATGCAGTTCACGAAATTTATCCTGACTATTGGTTGTTTTCAAGTATTACAGCTGGTTTTACAAATGTGAGTGGACCTGCTACTGAGATGAACAGTAGTTATACATTAATAAAAGAAGATATTAATAAATGAATCAACCTAGAAACAGGCATGAATCCGAAACACCTAGTAAATAGACTACTAAACCTGGTGGAAAACTCAGGCCTATTCAACTAGGAACCACTGACGACAGAAGAATACAATAGACCCCAGCGGTTCTCAGTGTTAAGGGAAACCTCAAAGGTAAAGCTGGTATCTCGCTTGTCGGTCCTTAACCAACCAACCATAAATGAATGAAAAATAACCCCTGGTTATCTTGAAGAGAGCTGGGATATTCCAGGTTTGAAAAACTGGCTGTTATGGAATAAAGCAAACTCAACCTCTATCTCATAGCCTAATGTTCTTCTGCTGTTTGTGGGAACTTAATATTCATCTAACAAATTTGTGACTACTGCATTAGTTATCTCTGCTGTGATTCTACCTAAACGAGATTGCTCTCAACAGCCAAATGCAAATTGTGTCCTTTCTTTCTGGTAATATCCAGTAGCAAAAATGCTAGTGTACTCAAAATCTTTAATTTACAGAAATGAGTTGGTACATTGCCGACTCAAATGCAAACTCCACTCACTTTCATTTCAACAGACAACACATTACTTCGTTTTCCTTGCTGTGCAATGGGCCCCAAAAAACTTTAACTAAAGTCTTCACTGACTTTCTCAATAGGAAAAAAGCTTTTGAAAATTAATTTCCGTCAATTCCAATGGATTGCTGATATCGCGTAACATTCTTCTTTCCACGTTTTGTTCATATCTTGAATGAAATATACACGGTGTTTTTAAGTACGTGTAGAAACTTTAAGAGCATATTGCTGACGTCGAAATAAGAAAAATAGTTCCTATAAACACATGTCCGCAAGTTATTCGTTTCTAAGATACAGAGTGTCAAAGTTTAATTATTATATTTGTTTTTTTTGTGAATAAATGCCAAAATATTTGTGATATTCGGGTAAAGTTTGATATCTGAGATGATTTTTCAGAGACAAAATCAAATTTTGTGTTAATAGTGAAAAAACTAATTTCCAATTGAATTTAGTTTGAATTGAAAAATCTTGTCATTCAAAATCACTTGCATCGATTATTTCAAATCTCAATTACTCGAAAACAGTTGCTCGCAGTGACCTCTACCAAGAATATATTTTTTACATAAACTAAATAATAAATATTCCCAGATACCAAACTTTACAGAATTATTTTGAAATTATTCACAAAAAATAAAAATAATAATTCAACTTTGACACTCTGTATCTCAGAAACGAATAACTTGCGGACATATGTTTATGGGAACTTTTCTTCTTATTTTGATGTCAGCAATACGCTCCTAAAATTTTCTACACGTACTTAAGAAACACCCTGTATAATCTTATTTAAAAATAAAGTCACTGATTGATGTCAACGGAAAAACT
Organism: Chrysolina oricalcia; assembly: GCA_944452925.2. Classification (NCBI taxonomy): domain Eukaryota; kingdom Metazoa; phylum Arthropoda; class Insecta; order Coleoptera; family Chrysomelidae; genus Chrysolina; species Chrysolina oricalcia. Next base: position 2,508,101 of record OX101810.2, read on the forward strand.
AAGCTTTGAATTGTATTCTCTAATTGCTTGCATAAAGCGGCATGAAAAATTCCTCAAAAATACGTTTTTTGGGAGAAAATTATTGCAAAACACGAAAAATAAACTAAAAACTTGGACAGTTATGGTTATAACGGATGGCATATACGTCAAGTTAAATTACAACCGCTATTTTCTGAAATAGCGCAAGCAGTTGACGAAACACGTTACGCGTACCATGATACAGCACACCGATCTTAGCAAAATAGCGGAAGTGGCGAATAACGTTGAGGTTATGTTTAGCGGAAGTGATACAGCATAGGGCTGAATATCTATAATAAAACTACAGTGTGTCCATAAAGTAAACTTTTGAACGGGGCGGAATTTTTTTTTTTTAATTTTTTTTGGTGAAATGGTATGTACTTTTTGACAGTAATAAAAAATGTCAGTCCTTCAAAATGGCGGCCAGGCGCCATTTTGAAAGATTTTTTAAAATGGCATGGGGGGTCGAGTGATACCTCATTCGAATTGTCTTTTGATTTTCTATACGACTACAAAATTTCAGACAAAAATATTCATCCAAAACAAAATGGCGGCACATTAAGTCAGAACTTTTATACGCGATTTCTTTGAATAAATGGCTTTAAACGATCTCAATTGAAATGAAAAAATATTTTTTGATATCTACAAATGTTCTATGTCCCTCAGAATCGTATATGGGACATGATTTCTGGGATTTGCTGAGATTCAATAAAACGAGGTATTACACTACTTATTTGATTTTTTTCTAATATGGCACCCATCTGCCATTTTGAGTGACAAGAAGCTCTTGTAGAAACGAAAAAATATTTTATTATTGCACTAAAGCTATTTAATAGCCATTTATTCGACAGGATCCTCTCGTGAGAGTTCAAAAATAATGTACCGCCATTTTGTTTTGGACCAATATTTCTGTTTGAAATTTTGCTGCCTAATAGAGAATTGAAAAACGAATTGAATGAGGTATCAGTCGACCCCATATGCCATTTGAAAAAATATTTCAAAATGGCGCATGGCCGTCATTTTGAAAGATAGAATTTTTTCATCATTGTCAAAAAGTAGCTTATGAACTACCATTTAACCAAAAAAAATTTCAAAGGAAAATTCCACTCCGTTCAAAAGTTAACAGGGGGGGTTTACTTTATGGACAGGCTGTATAACTGAAATAATTATACCAAAAGAGTAAAATTTTGTAGCAATTTTAATTTTATTGAAAATATGAACAAGATGTTTATAAAATCAGATGTGGAATTATCTGCTATTTTCCTATTTCCATCGTTCAAGATAACCTCTCTTGAAGGGGATTCCAGAGGAGTCATGTTTGGTTCCATTTTCAATCGAGAATGTTTCCCTTTCGTAGCCAATATTTAGCCTTAAAATAAAGCAAGACTTAGTCCAATTCCAATAAAATTTATAGGACTCATTGAATTTTAAAAATATCCTGAACATTTTACTGATTACCTATTTTTATTTTTAATCAAATATAAATATCTTTTTTTTTTTCAAGTATATTGTAGAAAGACACGGTAAAACCCTTCTCCCACAATACCTAGGGATGTACCGATTGACAGTTGATAATGTGGAACATTATATCGTTGTGAGCAGGAACGTTTTCTCGAATCATCTCAGCACACACAGAAAATTTGATCTGAAAGGATCTACGGTAGACCGGGAAGCCTCGGAAAAAGAAAGAGAAAAAGATCTACCCACTTTGAAGGATAACGATTTTGTTAATGAGCAAATGAAGGTTTGAATAATTTAACAATTTTTCTGGGCTGTGTTTCACAACTTGACTAGTTAGGAGCATAATGTTTTGGTTTTTTGATGAATTGTGTCGAAAACATTGTTAATTGTAACAAAAATATATATTTTACTACCAGTGTGAAAACTGAAACGAAATATAAGTATATGCGCAAGGGTTACTTCGAAATATTTCGAATTTATATTGAAATTAATATTTTGTACATTATTATGATGATAATGATTATGATGAATGAAGGTTAGCACACAAAAATGATAAAATATGATAATGGTTCTTTTGATAAAACATGATCATATTTATCAGTGGATGTGATAATCACATACATCATGGAACATAAAGGGCGTTTTTGAAAATTTCTTTTCCAGTGTATATTCAGAACAAGCTAAGAAAGCATACCAACCCCATTTCAGATTTTGTATCTCAATACTCACCTTGGAAACTATAAATTAATCTGTTTTGTAGATTTTTTTGAATACAGGTAATTTCCAGACTGAGTATTAAGATACAAAATCTGAAATGGGGTTGGGATGCTTTCTCGGTTCGTTCTGAATATACAGTGGATAAGAATTTTCCAGAAACGTTGATTTAATTCTGTTTTGTAGATCTTTTTGATTACGGGGGTGGTTTCCAGGATGAGTATTGAGATACAAAGTCTGAAATATGGTAAGTATGCATTCTCAACTCATTCTGAATATACAGTGAAATGGAAATTTCCAGAAACAATTAATTAACTCTTTTTCATAGATTTTCATGATTATGGGGGTAGTTTCCATGATGAGTATTAAGATACAAAGTCTGAAATAGGGTAGGTATGCTTTTTCGGGTTGTTTTGAAGATACAGAGAAAAATAAGTTTCCAGGGTGGGTGTTGAGATACAAAAACTGAAATGTGGTAGGTATGCTTTCTCAGTTCGTCCTGATAGCTCGTATGAATAACACACTGTACCCTTGCGCATATACTAATATTTCGTTTCTGGTCCAACGACCGTTTCTGTTTTCACACTGATCTTTTGCTTGTACGTCATTACTCTTATTACATCCTGTTTACTTTTTTAAATTTTCTATTTTTCCTGCACCTCATCCAGCATATTTTTTTGAGAATACGTTACAGGCATAATAAAAAAATATTTATGATACACTTGTACAATTGCCGTTATAGTACGAGTTCAAGGGCACGACGCGAAGCGGAGTGTTTTTAACTTCAGAGCACTCACAACGTTGTGCTTGCTTTAAATGTTCACTTGTATCATAAAATATTATTTTGTTGATATAATTTAACGTCATTTTTATTCAAGGTATCTATTGGTGAGGAAGCCAAGTCAAAACTTATGGAAACATTGAGTGCAGATGTAGATTTCTTGACGAAATTGCATTTAATGGATTACAGTCTTCTACTGGGTAAGTCGCCATTTCAGCTCCTTCTTTCTGTACCACTAATATATTCTTATTCACTCCAATATATGACAACACTGCAGCTATACACCAAGAGGGTAAAGTTAGTTTTTAACCTTGCTCACTTTTACAAGAAGGTGAAAAAGTGTTTTCACAATTAGGTATAGTGTCTCTTAATACCTATCAAATATTTATTTTGTCAAATTTGTGAACTTCAGTACTTTTCCTTTAGTTACAACAGCAGACTTGACAAATTTGTACAAGGTAAAATTACAACTTTGTTTTGTCGAAAACGGTTGGATGCAAAATGTTACTGTAACTTTTTTTTTGAGTTCAATCTGGAATTTACGGCAGTAATACAATTTACGCACTTCAGTTTTTTTTAGATTTACTATGTCGGGAAAAGAACTATTTTTTTCACCGTTTCATTTATCGTTTTGGCTCTAATAATTACAAAAAAAAGTTTTGTTTTATCTTTAATTTTTTTCAAATCTCTTTTGATTTAATTGAGTTCAGTTTGTGTGTGCAGTCTTTCAAACCTCCTCGTTTGTCAACATGTAACACCACCTAAATCGTTTATTAATTATAAATATTTATTGGAATTGGAATGAAGTTTGTTGAATAATTCAAGGCATTCACGAAGTGGAGAGAGGCGAACAAGAACTACAAAGACAGAGAGAACTCGAAGCCGAAAACCCCCAAGAATCCGATGAGAGCGAATCAGGTTCTGGTTTGGAAAACAGGGGGATGGGCATCACGACCCCTCCGGATTCGCCTAACGCCGTTGGCCAACTCCTTCGAGAGCACAGCTTGCAATACGAAGGTAAATTCAACAAAATTTACCAGTATTTAGAACTAGTAACAGGTAAGCTCAACAGATTAAACTTTTAGGGCTTCTGTAGAGCTTCTCTGAGTTTGCTAATTATGTTCGCTTTTTATTATTAAGTACTCAATAATTTTTATCGTGATCAAAATAATCGGAAAAAAAACAGCACCGGTAAAAGTGTAATTTTGACAATGTCTGAAATAAGATCAAATTACTTCAAACAATTTAAAAGATATTGTTGATCTAGTAAGCTTACCTTTATCCTTAATTATTAACAATTGTATAGAAAATGGTACTTTTCCAGACTATTTGAAGAGAACAAATTTGAAACCTATTTATAAAGGAGGTGACAGAAAAAACATTTCAAATTATCGTCCAATTGCACTTTTGAATGTGATTGCTAAAATTTTTGAAAAAGTGTTGAAAATCCAGTTAGTTGATTTCATCAATGCTAATATTGGTTTTGATAAATTTCAATATGCATTCCAACAACATTCCAATAACCAAGCAGCAGTTACTGACTTTATGAGTAATATTCATGAAACTTTAGATTCAAGTAATTATGGTGTTGCAATATTCATTGATCTTAAAAAAGCTTTTGACACTGTCAATCATACAATTCTATTAGACATCTTAAATAACCTGGGTATAAGGGGGCATGCATTGAATATATTTCAAAATTATTTCCGAAATCGTGTACAATATGCACTTATAAAAGTTACGAAAAAGTATCAACATTTGGAGTTCCGCAGGGTTCTGTTTTGGCACCAATTCTTTATTTGATTTATGTTAATAGCATTATGAATATCAACCTGATTGGTACACATTTTTCTTTTGCTGATGATACTGTACTCTATCACAAATCTAAAAATGTTCAAACCTTAAAAACAAATTTGGAAAAAGATATTAAAATAATTGAAATATGGTTGAATGAACTTAATTTAACTATTAATTCAGAAAAAACTGTCTATATGATATTTAAACAAAAGAATATGGAAAATATCAAATTAATCATTATAATTAAAAACAGAACTATTGCTGAAGTTGAGAAACACAAGTATTTGGGTCTGATTATTGACAAAAATTTAAATTTTGTGAGTCATATAGAGAAAATAAAAAATTCTATTATTCCTCTGATAGGAGCCATCAGAAGAATACAATTTCTAAGAAAAAATATTCAATTGTTCAATTCAATTCAATTTATTTTCCCAAGAAACATACAGTTTATAAGAGGGAAAAATATCACATAATGCAAATAACACGAAGGTAATTACAACAGTAAGAATAAATTAATGAATAAAAATCATGAAATCAGAATTAGAAAAGATTCAATGGAGCAAGTACTTCTTTAAATTATTCTTTAAATCGCAATTTACCATACGTTTTTAAACAATTTGGAAGTTCATTGTAAAACTTCACACCATCAAAATAAATTGATTTCTTTCCAATATTTGTTTTAATTTTGTTGACATATAAATTTTGGGCTTGTCGGGTCAGGTGATTGTGTTGATCATTATTAATTTTGAAAATTAAAGTGGAATGTTTCATGTTATTCTTAACAAGATGAACGTGCAAATTTTCAATTTGTATAGGGAATTTATATCCAGTAGCTTTCTTGGTTTGTACAAGTTTACAGTTGGTTCTTGGTAATCAAGTTTAAAAATACATTTAATAATTTTATTTTGTAATGATTTCAAAGGTTTAAGCAAATAGGTCGAAGCAGTGCCCCAAACTGATATCAAATATTGAAATTTAGAGTATGCCAACGAAAAATATATGGACTTTAGATATTTGAGAGGAAGCAAATTTCGAATTTTAAAAATGATTCCAACTAATGGTGAAATCTGCCTCCTTAAGTTCTCTATATGTCTTGCCCATGATAAATTCTCATCTATAAAGAGTCCTAAGAATTTTTGTATGGAATGATAATTGATCGGATCTTTCAAATTATCGTTTGACGATTTTTTTGTAATGAACATGAATGAGGATTTTTCATAATTCAATGTCAATTTATGACAGATGAGCCATAATGAAATTTTTTGTAAATCACTTTGCATGTAATTTTTGATATCACGTTGACTATTTCCGCCATATATTATTGTGGTGTCATCAGCAAACATTTTAATTTTTCCAGATAAATCTAAATCAGCTAAAGAGTTTATATAAATGAGAAAAAGGATTGGTCCCAAGATGGATCCTTGTGGAACTCCACAGATGACAGTTATCTCTCGAATCAGATATATGATCACAGTGGGGTCATCATGCAGTCAAAAACAAAAAGAAATTATTTATAGATTGATGAATAAAGCAATAAAAGTAATATTTGGTAAACCTTGGGATACACCATCTTCAGATTTGTACAAAAACACCAATAATATGACAGTGAACCAACTTATTAAATTTGAAAAAGCTAAATTTGCATTCAAATTAACCAAAAATATTCAAAAAAGTAATACAACAATTCAGAAAAATTCCAAATTACATAATCATAATACTCGGATTTTGAATCACTTTCACTTGGACAATATCCATTCCAACAAAGGAAAAGCAAATCCAATTTTCAGCTCTATAGAAACATTTAATAAATTACCAGAACAAATAAAAAATTCAAAAACGATAATTTCATTTTCCAAAACTTTGAAAGAAATGTTACTATTGAAATGATGTTCATAAGAATACTACAAAACTTTATGAATTATTTTTATTATTTAATAATGTATTTGAATTAGATTACTTTATTTTATCATTGATGTACATTCAAACTTCCTTATACCAGAACTTGTACTGGAAGTTATTTATACAAAAAAAAAGTGTTATTTGTCTATACACCAATGACTGAGTTTTCAACAAAATACTAGTAGGAAACCGACTACGCCATCACATGAAAGACGTTTTCGACTCGCAACTGTCCTGTATTAATTTGTAATAAACATTTAAATAACAAAAAACGTGTTTTTCACCCTCCATCGGTCGCGTCCCTTGGCCGAGCGCAATAGGTCGCGTGTTAGATTTTATCTAACATTTAAAAATGAACATATAAATCATGGTTTTTAACTTTTGTTAGCTTAAGTAAACATTTCTCCAAGTTATAAAGAATCGTCATGTACACTGAAACACTGAAAACATACGTATGTTGTGTACCGAGACGCTCTACCCTGTATACTATTCCGACACCGAAATTCACTATTCGCACGGAACTTTTTATTCAAGCGCAAAAAGATTCGCTTTATCGCTGAATGGGCAGCTAGTTTTCAGCAGAGCCTTTTACATTGTGATCGCACATATAGTGTGGTAGATTTTTCGTAGCCCTGAAAAGCTTGAGGGTTTGTTTCACGTTGTGGTGTACCTGCTTTTTTAAGATGAGCATATAACGGACCGGGCGTTTGGCTACAGTCGTAATCGGTGTATGTTCTTTACAAATGGGTAATAAACAGATTCCACACTGAACTATCTTAGCTATCTTATGCTCTTCTTCACCTTGAATCATATCTACACGTCCTGAATATGTCCCTTAAAGCATTCTTGGAAGGAAATACATTTTTGCAGGTTTAGTCAAAAATTGGGGGTAAAATTTCAAAAATAAAATTTCAACAACGCGACCGATGGAAGGTTAAAATTATTTTGCTTATAAATTGAAAACTGATAGAGCAATCTGGTTGCTTCAATGAAAAGATTTGTAGATAATTGAAATACGAACAAAATGGGACGTTTTTCGACCCGGTCAGATCACTAGTAACGGGGAAAAATCGAAAAAATTTGCGATTTTTTGAAAAATTCATAACTCCTCCATTTTTTCAAGAAATAGGATTGGCCTTTCTCATGGAAGTATTGAATCATTTGTACTTTATGAGTGCAAAAAAACAGACGCTGTCGGATCGTTAGTTTTGGCACAATTGCAATTTAATTTTTTTTCTGCACTATCTTGCAGCGTGCCTGGATGCTCTAGTGAGTGCCCAATTTCAATTTCTCAAATAGATTATGAAAGTAGAAGTACAGTACTACAAAACGTATATTCTCATTTTGCCCTACAATGCTACGAAACGGGTGAAAAATGCATGCAAACATTGCTGAAAATGGCCGGGCCCGCGTTAGCTGCCGGGAGTGGTAGGAGAGTCTGGGAAATGAGGGGAATTCTTCATTAGAACGGGTTACGTGAAAATACCACTGAAATGAAATTATAATATGATGACTGGAATGCTCGTCAGGCTGCGCGACTGGATTTCTCATGGAGGCCGCCATGTTTGTTTTGTGGTTCTTCTCAGTGGCGGAGGAATCGAAATTGAGTTGATTGTAACATATAAAACTGATACAAAGACGCGCTGCACTGCACTGGCGTGTTTACAAACCATAAACTGGGAAACTAATAACACGTACGTGCAGATGAATGTCTCTCTCGCACCCATACAAGTAAGCCATAGTATTTCTCTACTAGATTGCATGTGCCTCCTTTCTTCATCTCCTAGAGTTATCACATTATACGGGTGCGCAGAGGAATTAAGAGCATTCTAGTCATCATATTATAATTTCATTTCAGTGGAAAATACGCTTCCCTTCATCTCTCGCCGTCTTCTACCATTCGACCGCTTCTACTAGATCAGCCGTTTTCAGTAATGTTTGCAAGCATTTTTCACCCATTTTGCAGCATTTTAGCGCAAAATGAGAATAAAGCAATATCTAGGATTTCATTATCATCTTTACTAGCACCTGACATTTTTTGATAGTTCAAGGTCTTTTTAGAAATGACTAAAATTTTAAATCTTTCTTTGAACTCTGCTTTGAATACAATAATAACATAACGTAAAGTACTAACTTGGAAATGTTCTTCACGATAACATATATTTCCGCTTTTTACACAGGGTTTATTCAATGCTTCGAAACACATTTTACGACGCGCTTCATCTTTAGGTGCAAAAAAAATTGTTTATTGGAATTTCCACTGGTGTTCAGACAACCGAGTACAAAGCACTTTTTCGACATGTTCACAGTTATTGCAGGGCTACAGATACAGGAATTAAAAACAAATTGTAGAATACAAACAACAAAAACTTTCAAAACCGCATTAACCTCAAATAAGAAATCACGTAGGGCCTGTTTGTGTGCAGCATATTATATATTTGAAGGAACTGCTTTACGTTTTAGACCCGCGGCTCTAACTGTGCTGTTAAATAAGATTTTTTCCCTTTTTTATTTGTTGATGTAATATTCCAAACCCTACATTATTTTTCTCCTTTCAGGATTATTCAAACTATATCCGATCGCCAAACGAAAATTGTATCGAGGTATTGTGCAACTGCTTTGCTGCTGAACTTGTTTTGAAGCAGAATGAAAGTTGTTAATACAAGATGTCTGTATTCATAGTCCCAAATTAAAATTAGAACAAAATTGAAAGCCAGTTTCAAAAATACAAAATGGTTTAAGCTGAAATTTTTTAATTGTTTTCCGTCTTCATATTGAAATTCCTATTTTCTTCTATACGCCAAGCTGTAGATAAAAATAAGAGGCTCTTTCTTTTCACACAAAATAAAAGACGCAAATTGCCTATACTACTTTTTATAAGATAGTGCGTAAATGAAAACCCCGTTTTTCGCCCCAGCAAAATCGCTTTGTGGAATTTTTCAAAGAAGAAATAGTCAAAAAAATTACAACTTTTTTTTTTTTTTTGGGGAATATCTCAAAGAGGATTGGAGGAATCGTTTTACAGTCAACGATTCTTAGAATAATCTTTGAGATATTTCAAAAAAAAAATTGTAATTTTTTTCACTATTGCTGAGAACAAAAAGTATTCCACACAACGCATTTCGATAACAAAGTTATCTTCATCAGTAGGGATTACTAAACTAACTGTAAATCGTCATACCAGTCTTATTTATATCACATAATTAATTACCAAGAGGTAATCTGTGTCCTGGGAAGTAACCCTACCTGATGAACTGGTACAACTGCACCCAATAAATAATAAACAATAGCACTTAATTATTCCTTTACTGGTATCAAATCAGATAGTTTGGAATTTAATGGACCATTATCATTATTAAGCAAGGGTTTCATAACTTTCATAACAATCTAATTTTCAATAATCATCAACAGGCTTTATTAATTTGAAATTTTGGATATTAATTTTTTGATGAGTTTCTAATAAATGATCCCCAACACTTGATTTATTTTCACGCGAATATTTAGCACGAGCCAAATGTTCGCGGAAACGAACATTCGTAGAAATTTTAGTTTGGCCATAATATACACTATAGCAGTTTTGACAGCTAATTTCATAGATTCCCGATCTCTCTAAAGTTGGAATTTTATCTTTCGGATTACCTAACAACATTTGGAGATTGTTCGTACTGCTATGTAATAATAATAATAAGTATACTTTATTGTCATTAAGAATAAATCTTGTGGACAAAGCTTGTGAAAAAATAATATAAATGTAGATATAGAAATATAAAAATATAAAATGTAAATATAAAGACACCTACAAATAAGAAAAATTAGAACATACACTATACAGTTCATTGTCGATTTTGTAACAACACAGTTAAAATAGTCAGATTTGTTTAAAAATATTACTAAAACTTATATAGTACACACAATTGATAGACATATAACATATATAAACACACCTATATACACCATATAAACACACATTTATATCCAAGCAAGAATACAACAAATATATACACATATATATGTATATACACATATGCATATTATGTCACGTAAATTTGTCATTATAATACTCTTGCAAATTATAATAGGGTCTATCAGCCAGAAATGTTTTAACTCTTCTTCTAAACGTAATGTTGGTTAAATTTGCCCCTCTTATATCTGAAGGCAAGTGATTATACATCTTGAGTCCATTATAATAGATATAATCCCTGACCAAATTTGTATGTACTAGCTGAAGGTTTACGTCTCTTAAAATAGAGTTGATACCTCTCGTAAGCCGTGTATCGTGTGTAATTTGAATGAATGTTTTCCTTTCTTTAGGTTGTTCTAGTGTGGTTATTTGTCTTAAGGACGTTCTGAACTTTTTCTTTTTCAACAAATTATCTACCATTTTCGGCGAATACCCATTACTTAATGGCTTTTTCCTCAATGGTTTTTATTTCTCGTTGAAACCGTTTGACACTGAGTGGAAAGTTTAATGCCCTGTGAACAAGGAAATTGGAACTCGCCATCTTGCGTTGAATGGGGTGGATGATTCAACGAGTATGAACCTGTTAGTGTTGGTTGCTTTCTATAAATGTCTATTTCAACACGTTCCCCATTCCTGATTACCAGTGTGTCCAAAAATGGCAGCTGTCTGTCAACTTCCATCTCCACCATGAATTTAATTTGTTCAAATACTGAATTCAGACTATTCAGGAAGTGATCTATATTCTGATTTTTCACATCGAAAACACAAAATACGTTATCCACATACCTGATTCAAATGTTGTTAGGTAATCCGAAAAGGACAAAGTTCAGAATGTCCTTAAGACAAATAACCACACTAGAACAACCCAAAGACAGGAAAAAATTCATTCAAATTACACACGATACACGGCTTACGAGATGTCTCAATTCTATTTTCCGAGACGCAAATCTTCAGCTAGTACATAGCAGTACGAACAATCTCCAAATGTTGTTAGGTAATCCTAAAGATAAAATTCCAACTTTAGAGAGATCAGGAATCTATGAAATTAACTGTCAAAACTGCGAAAGTGTATATTATGGTCAAACCAAACAATCTACGAATGTTCGTTTCCGCGAACATTTGGCACATGCTAAATATTCGCGGGAAAATAAATCAAGTGTTGCAGATCATTTATTAGAAACTCATTACAAAATTAATATCCAAAATTTAAAATTAATAAAGCCTGTTGATGATTAAAGAAAATTAGACTGTTATGAAAGTATTGCTATTCAAAAAAGAGGCTCGAAACCGTTGCTTAATAATGATAATGGTCCATTAAATTCCAAACTATCTGATTTGATACCAGTAAAGGAATAATTAAGTGCCTTTGTTGTATTGTATTGTATTGGGTGGGGTTGTACCTGTCCTTCCTAGTAAACATATTACCTCATGGTAATCGATTATGTGATATAAATAAGACTGGTAAGACGATTTACAGTCAGTTTCGTAATCACTACTGATGAAGATAACTTTGTTATCGAAATGCGCATCTAGGAAGTAAATTCCTTTTGTGGCGAAGGGGTATAATACTTTTTGTTCTCACTGAGGGATACCACAGGCGTCCAATATCCCATTTCCGATTTTCACAATTGCTGGTTTAAAAAATTCCACTAAGCGATCTTGCTGGGCGAAAACTGGGGTTTTCATTAACGAACTATCTTACAAAAATTGGCATAGGCCATTTGCGTTTTTTATTTTGTGGGGGAAAAACCTCTACAGCTTGGTCTACTAGGCATCTTGTATTCGGCTCTGTAGCAGAATAGCGTCAGTCAAAATAGCGCTGGACAAAATAACGCTACGAAATAGCGCTTGGTTAACTCTTTGATGGACAGACCTTTTCCAATAATATCACCTTAAGTGGGTACAAACTAACCGCAAAACTTGACAGTACGTTAATTGTTATCAAGCAGGCGTAAAATACAAAGACGTTTTGACATCTTCTTGGGAGATGAACTTAATCTTCGAATAGAAAAGTTGCTCAGATATTGGCTTGATTACAATAATGGTAAAAATAAACCATAAAATGGTGGTTTACTTTTTGTATCACATGGCCATAATTCTTGGTGGTACATTATATCACCCTCTGACCTTCAAAGAGTTAAAATAGCGTCAGTAAGAATAGCGCCGCACAAAAATAACGCAATACAAAAACAGCGGCGGACAAAATAGCGCTCGACAAAATAACGCAGAACAAAAACAGCGTTGGACAAAATAGCGTCGGTTCAAATAGCACTGCGTCTAAATAACGCCGGTTAAAATATCCTTAGAAAATCAACTATTGAAATAGGACGTAATTGAAAAATCAAGTTTTCAAAATTAATTTTAATACAAAGCAAAGTTTACAACAACAATTCGAACAAAAAATTACATGGACAAATTATGAGCCACAGCCTGTAAATACTGTTCAACGTTCCTGAAAGCACACGTTTGAACCAAGGTTTTCAACCTCTTTTTTAGCTGGACGTATTTATTGTTAGGACTTTCTTTTTTCCTAAATCCTGAACGGTATCTAGTGATAAAGATTTCTGAAGACTTTTGTTCTTTTTTCAATTGATTGATCAATTTGTAAACATGAGGATGCTGGCAGTTTAGACCTTTCTGTAAGGAATTGTGCCATGCTTCGAGAGAATTGTTTGTTTTTGGGAAATCGCTTTTCACCTGCTAATATTGATTCCATAAATTCATATTGAATCGGAGCTTTATATTATGCATCCTCTTACCAACGTAATTATCTTCCCAATAGTCGATCACCGGCTTTAGTTCATCAGGAAAGTTTTCACGAATGTTTTCCAGTGCGAACTGCACATCTTTTTCTGGGATATAACTAAGAGCAAGAAGCACCTTACATTTTATTCTTATGTTTTCGTTGTCTCTGTATAGGTTTGTTAATTGACAATTTTGTATTTTCCTCCGTAAGTTCTGTGCCAAATGAAACGAACAACCGACAAAACGCGTGTTGGAGAATACTTTTTCCACTGCGTTGATAGACGATTGTTCAAAATCGACGAGTATAGTTTCAGGCTTAAGTTCAGCATCTAAGATTTTCAGTGTATTAAACACTTGAACGTAAATACCTTCTGATTTATTCGGCAACAGAGCATATGCCAGTGGTACAGCTTTTGAGTCAATTAATGCATGTATAACGAATAATTGACAGAACAAAGTTGGACATGTCTTGAAGGTTCCGTCTATTGCCCAGTGGGGAAATTCTTTGAGCAAATCGAGATTATTGTATGTCCCAAAAATCAGAAATTTATTTCGGGTTTTCTTGTCCTGAATCCCACAATAAGAAAACTTCACCTCTGTCCGTTTTAGAATATTTGTCGCCAATTGTCACTTCAGAAATATCGTCAAATGTTGAAGAACTTAAAAATTCCTTGTTTCTTATTCTTTGCACTGTTCTGCGTACTGCCTCATAGCTTGGAAGACTAAAGCCTGATTCACATAATGGCAGTAGCAGTAGCGTCACCCCCCTCTATTGATAAGATAACGAATGGCAAACATGTTTGGACGACGCTGAAAATTCAAGGTCACGCTGCTGAAAGTTTGATAGAGTCCCACCTAAGATACGGAATCCCATTTTGGGGAGTATGCAATAAAACTCACCTGCAAAACACACTCATCTTGCAGAAACGGGCAATTAGATACTTATCTACAGCAAAGACACGCCATTGTTTGTATCCCATAAAATACACACTGTCTTCGCCATCTTCATCCATGAAACAGTATGCTTAATAAAAAAACACTTTAACCAATTCAATAGTACTCCTTCCTATTACTCTATAAGCAAACAAAATAATATTAACCTACCAAAGCCAAATTCAACCCTAGTGAAGGACTCACTTATTTACAATGGTTGCAAGATGTTCAATCATTTAACAGAGCATATAAGGAATATTAGCAACACCGACCATTTCAGAAAGGCTGTGCAAGTGATATTAAGTGATCGACCTTACTATAGTCTGGAAGAATTTTATTCTGACAAATTTTAACCTCTGACTCCTCTAATTTTCTTTATACTCCTAACTTTACAATCATATATGTTTACTGTTTTGTTTTGTTGTTCTCTCAATGTCATGTCATGTCCACGTTATATACCTATAGATATAATTTTTAGATTTAAGTGAGCACTTTGTCCATAAGAATGTTTTTTTTTTTCTTGATGACAATAAAGTATATCTCTCTCTCTCTCTCTCATTTAAACTTTTTGCAGTAAAATCTAGCAGTGTTCTCATTTCTAACATTCAAATTATCATGAAATCGAGATTGCTGTTATGATTCCTTTCTACTGCTTTTAACAAACAATTAGTTGAAAATTTCCATTCCAATGTCACTCATTCTGATAACAGCGTCAAAAGGGGCGGATACACTGCCTTTAGTGCCACTGCTACTGCCATTATGTGAATCAGGCTCAACAGCCCCTTCTTCCGAAGTTACACTGCTGCAAGCTTGTATGATTTCTCTTGGATTTGCATCCGTTTTAGAAGCCCCTTCGCGTATATTTTCTTTCACGATACTGATTACTTTCTCTACTGGATTTGGCGCATGATTATGTTTCGTTGTTGGTTTTGCTGTCTCACCGCTAAGCATCAAACTCCCTTTACAACCGGACTTAGATCATCGCCATGTGCTGTGACCTACACGTTGCTTGTCCTTTCGGTAATTATATCCTTCGTGGAATAGTGTAGTACCTCCTTTCTGAGACCTGCCAAATTCCATTTTTTATGACTTCAAATAAATATGACACTGACAACTAGTTGTTTCCATGCTTTCGTGAATCTATAAAATATTGTTACTTTATACTTTGATTACTCGATTTCTCAAATAATCCTCAAAATAAACTGTTTGTCATGATCACGCACCGAAGACAATATCCTTATTGTTTTGTCACGTCGCTATTTTGTCTAGATATATTTTGTCCGCTGCTGTTTTTGCTCTGCGTTATTTTTGTGCTGCGCTATTTTGTCCGCCGCTGTTTTTGTTCTGCGTTACTTTTGTGTGGCGCTATTTTGTCGAGCGCTATTTTGTCCGCCGCTGTTTTTGTTCTGCGTTATTTTTGTGCGGCGCTATTTTGTCGAGCGCTATTTTGTCGCAGCGCTATTTTTGAAGCACTATTTTGACTGAGCTACAGAGCCCTTGTATTCATGTGCTGAACTGGCTTAAATGAGAGATTTTTTTTATTCACGAGTGCAGTTTTGTGCTTTTACATGCGGATAGGCCGATTTTTTATTCATGACTGATTTTCGATACTTGCCTTGATTTAGTAACAGCATGATCGATTTTTTTCAGGTGGTATAATACCAGATCTTGACATATACGCCATACCAAGCTCTGAGACAGCGCCTGTCAACGAAATCTATTTCATAGCCATAATCGATGTTTTGACCCACTACGGGGTCAAGAAGCAAGCAGCTAAAGCTGCAAAAACTGTCAAATATGGTTCCAATGTAGACGGTATCAGTACCTGTGATCCAGATCAGTACGCGCGACGATTTATTGATTTCATGTCGAAAGCTATTGAATAAATTCAAAAATGACTTGTGTGAACATGTCTAAAGAAATGATCTGGCCATGGTTACGTTTCGCACATTGAAGACTGGATTTCGTTTTATCGATAAAATTGAAAATCGAAATTTTGATGTTTGACAAACAAACTGTGTGAGAATTCGGACTAAGTCTGAAATGGTGATTTTCTGGATACATTAATTTGTTTTTGAAAAATAGTGTGAGTTCTAGTCTATTGGAGGTAAATCACTACTTATGAAGCCTAAAATATATATTTTTTTCAATATTGGGAATTGTCAACGAAGTAAAAGTTGATGATTCATGTAGTCACAGGTTGTTTCATTGGTTTTCTTTGCTGTATTAAAGTAACATTATCATTCTAGAACAATCATCTGTCAAACTCAATTTTCAGAATATTCTTCTATTCGACAGATCAACAAAGAAAACGGTATTTATTATTAGTTATCAGTATAGTCAAAGTCAAAATATGCTTTATACTGTGAAAGTAGCTATTATAATAATTTCACTCTCCTGTTCAAATGTAACGTAAATGAATATTAAAACACACATCATGAAACAAACCAGAGAGGATGTTTGATTGAGAACTTTTTATAAGATAGTTCATAATATATGAAATCCTCGATTTTCGCCTCATAAAATCGCTTTGTGGAATTTTTTAAACAATAGTTAAAAAAATTACAACTTTTTTGTTTTTTTTTGCGAGTATCTCAAAAAGTATTGGAAGAATCGTTTTTACATTCAATAGAACTTTTGTAGAGAATTAATTAAACCTACAAAATTGTTTTTTATACGACCAGTTCGGTGCATTTTTCACTGAGAAAATCCGGGAAAACCTCGAAAAAGAGACCACTTTTCATAAATTCATAATTTTTATAAATCTGAAGCTGAACAAACATGTGGTTCAACTGTGCGCAAGATGGTTTCGGTCCGATGTGTAGTTCTTGCACAATCGCGTTATAAACAATTTAAGGCAAATCTTTCTAAATGCTCCGATTTAAGGGAAATCATCTTTATCAAATTCTGTAAACGGCATTTGGAAGAAGAGATCAATATCTACAATTTGTATATTTTGGATTTTCACCTGAGAGGTGGGAAGTGTGTAGAAAATGTCACTGGAAGTTACTCTTAATGCTTCAAAGTGTACCCGAAGTCGCCCGAACTCAACCTCCGAGCAATAAAAGAAATAAAGGTGACATTTCTATATGCACAACACACATTGTTATGAAAGCTGCATCTCACTATCTTTTGTTATAGTTTCTCGGTGAGGGGTAATCTCCGAGTTCGGAGGGGGAGATTTGTTATTGTTATGATATCTGGTTGTTAGCTTAGAACCAGTGGCGGCTCGCTGATAATTTTTTTCATGTTATATTTTTATCTATAATAGACGACCACATGCCTGGTTGAGAAGCACTTGTGGTCAAGATGTCAATCAAAAATACTTTATTGTGCGAAGAATTAGATTCTTGCTGACAAAGCATAGAATAAAGTCATAAATACTGAAAAAATAAATGAAAGTGCTGAAGTAAAAAGTCAAAATATTCAAATTGTTGAATCACATCAGTAAACTATACTATACACTATATATATGCTATACATTCATTATAATCTGCATAAGAATTTACACATAAACTATGATTCACATAAGAGATTACATTCAAAATTATGTTGAAAGTGTATCATTGAAATACTCATCCAAAGTGTAGTAAAAGCCTTAGTAGCTCTTCAACTCTTTTTCTGATGTTTTTTTCTGAATTTAGATTATTGGCATCCTGAGGCAGAGGATTAAAAAGTTTTTTACAGTTGTCAAAAATAATGTTTTAACTTAAGTAAGTTAGGCCCAGGGAGTCTAGAGTCCAAATTGTGCTCATTTCCATTTGACTAACATGCAAAATTAGAAGTACAATACACAAAAAAGTCTTTTAAGAAGTGATATGTATTTGAGAGAAAGTTTTATATATGGAATCATAGCCTTCTATGATAAAGTAAGTTAACAATTTTGGAGTCCATCACTTTTCATTTTGGATTAAAGAAATTCAATGAGGAATCTCCTGAAATTGGGAGTATGAGCTCTCTCAAAAAATTAAAAATAATACTCAACTCATTGATTAGATTTTAAACTTGCGATGATTTACAGTATTCGATTTACAAAAGAGAAGTTTGTGTCCACGTCCGGTTTAACCGGAAGCGCTACGCCACTGAAAACATTACAGATCGATTATTCGTATTGATATATGTAATATTCCATGTTTACACAATTCTGATGACCCTATTACCTACGTGATAATCCCTGGTATATGAATATTCCAGTACCCATCAGATTGAGTCTATGATAGCTAGTGGCTTATGATTTGAATTTGGTTATGAATAGCTGAGTTTGCCTACTTACATACAAGTTTTTCCTAATTATCGATAGGTAATCTTTTTTAAAGTTGACTTATATAGCAACAAAGTTTTTTCTAGCAATTTCAATAAATAGTGTATTGCCTTAAAATCGGAATAAAAATGAGCAGATTCATTAAAAATCAACTTATTTAATACCACTAAAAAGGTCGGAACGGAATGCCAATCAAATATGGTTTATGCCATGATTACCTTGCTGCGACGCCCATGGTTTGATTTGACAAGACGATAAATAAGTCGTAAACGGGCGTAAAGAAACATGATCGACAAGTTTAGAGCGAAAATAATACGGAATTCCAACCTGATTAACGAATACAAACGGAAATATCCGACAATGCCCTTTTTTAACACGATTCGGGAATTAATGTTTGTAAACAACGTCGGGTATGTTGCTATCAAGAAAGAGACAGAAAAGCCCTCTATATCTTTTATTCAGTGCGACTTCGGGTGACTTCGGACGCACTTTGAAGCGTTTTGATCAACTTTCACTTTTCAGTAACAATTTCAACACATTTCCCACCTCTTAGGTGAAAATGCAAAATATACGAATTGTAAATATTGATCTCTACTTCCAGATGCCGTTTACAGAATTTGAATACCCTTAAATCGGCGCATTTTGCAAGATGTGCCCTCAAATTGTTTATAACGCGATTGTGCAAAAACTATACATTGGACAGAAAACATCTTGCGCACAGTTGAACCACATGTTATTATCTATCAGTTTCCGCAATATAGTTTTTCCAGCTTCAGATTTATAAAAATTATAAATCTTTGAAAAATGGTCTATTTTTCGAGGTTTTCCCGGATTTTCTCAGTGGAAAGTACACTGATCCGGTCGTATGAAAATCCATTTTGTAGGTTTTATAAATCTCTACAAAAGTTCCATTGATGTAAAACGATTCCTTCAATAATCTTCAAGATATTCCCAAAAAACCAAAAAAGTTGTAATTTTTTTAACCATTTTTTATTTAAAAAAATCCACAAAGCGATTTTGCTGGGGAAAAAAGTGGGGTTTTCATTAACGAACTATGTTATAAAATTAGTATAGACCACTCTTGCGTGTTTTATTTTGTGGTGGGAAAAACCTCTATAGCTTGGTCTAATGTTGTAATAGTGAATCATCTTATAAGGATTATAAAATCTTTCATTGTGCTTCAATATGAAATTCATGAAAATAGTTTTTTGCTATCAGTACTTGAGATTGATTTTTTTTTGTTTGATAGCAAGGGAGCTGTTATTCGAAATGGCTTATATAATTGTCCTTAAGATTTGTTGTACATAAAAGCTTTTTTGTAAGACCGATTACAGAACAGTATTTGTTTTTTGAATGGAAGCCAATGTATTCCCTAATTTAAAGTCTTGTTGAAATTGAGTCCACTTATCATTTAATCATTCTCAAAAACGACCAGTTGTATACAAAATGCACCGTGGAAGTAATGCAACTGTTTACATACTTCATATCATTGCTGGCTCAGAAAACACTGATAGATAGTCAGATAGTGACAGATTAGGTGTCCCATTTTCGCATACAAGCCTCGAATAGGGTTGAAAAGTATATCGATGTTGAGTAAAATGGAGGGAAATTTACGAGTGGGGAGATTTACGAGTGGGGAGAACATATGGGAAAATCAAAAAGAATTTCCATTAAATTTTCCAACGACAAAATCTACTTATCCATTCGCGCCACTCAAGCCATTATGTTTTTCGGTCTAGTGACGAGTGACGTTGTAGGTTTTCATAGGCTTGTGTGGAAAAATCTGTTAAAATCTCAATTTTTCCTTACAAGATTACGCCCTCATTTTAACCCTTTAGCCACCTTCAACACTCAAGCCAGGTTATATTAATTAATAATTAGGTGAATACGGCTCGCGTGAAAATATGGGCAACATACTCCTTTTATTTCTATTCTGGAATATTAAAAATAAATGTTCTTCCCGGGAAGCACTCGTGAATTTTTCTCCATTTTACTCAACATCGATGTACTTTTCAACCCTATTCGAGGCTTGTATGAGAAAATGGGGCACCTAAATCTGTCACTAAGTGAAGGTCTATGACCAGGATCTAATCAATCACTTCTCTCCTTTCTTGCTCAAATGAATATCACTAAATATCAATAAATCTCTAATGAATATAAGCCTACTCATACTCACTTACAATAATCTACGCGAAAAATTTCAACTCTAACCCAGAAATAAATTAAGTAGAGAAACAAAGCTGTTCTTAGAAAACTCTTTTTTTTTTCAAATATTTAATTCTAGATTTGCCAATTTAAATCCATTGCGAAAAAACTGCTAAATTGTATTTCTGATAAGGAAAAACATTCATTTTTCATCTATGAGCACATATGAAACCGTCTTACAGCTCGCCAAATCTAGCTCTGAATGTGAAATCGCGACGCCTATCGATGCGCGGTAGCAGAAGAGCGCAGTACAGTCCGAAACGAGTTTGAGTTACAGCACTGATCAGTTCTATTGTATCGGTCGCATCGCAGTGTGAAGTTGTATTACTGAATGTACAATTATACTATCCTCTTTATCGTCCGAATACTTTCTCATTCTAAATTTGCGCATCTCGTGCGTTTCTCGACATTCATAGCTAGATTTGCCAAACTGTGTTATTCAAGTCTCCGTTTTATTGCGACATCTATTGAATTTGAGTCTTTACTGGTTAATTTTGGGATCCAATTGTGACTCATCTTTACAAATATTCAGTCTCATCAAACTGTAAAATGAAACATTTCCCTCTCTCTTGGTTGTTCTGGACTGATATTAATTTCAAAAACTTGTATATATTATAGGATGTCGGAGGTATGTATATAAAAAGTGATGTATTTTACATTTTAAGTTTTTTATTATTTTAGCAATACACATGTTATTATATTTCATTTATTATATATCTGTTACTAATGAATGCCAACTTTGAAATTTGATATTAAATACGGATAATGGATTTTTAATTTTGTTTTTGTTTTTTACCTATTTTTTTTTTATATTCAAGTAGATTAATGCTAGTGATACTGAACAAAATCTAATCTGCAGAAAATAAACGCTTTTTCAAGATTGCTACTTCAGATTTTAGATATTTATTTTTGATCTTGTTATAATGTTTATCAATTATCTTCCAGTTGGTAGGAGTGTATTCATTCTTGGAATAGGGCAATCAATAGAGTACTTTTTCGTGACAAAAATACTAGGAGAAAATTACTGTTTGAATGTTTTAGACGATGTAGTAACTTGATTACTTATATTTCGGACGTCCATCATCTTAATGGTTGAAATATTTCTATCTCTTTCACATTTTTCACAACGTTTCAATTGCTTGAATCCGCAATCGTCTTCTAGTGAATAATGACAAAATCAGATGCTACGAATTACGGTGTAATTACGCGCGGTCTTGTGGCGCGCGTGGTTTCGCGCTTTTTCTCCCCCCAAAACGATCCATGAGCGGTTTCCATACGTTTTTAATTTCCACGCTTGGTTGACTGAAGGCACTATTGGCTTCTATATTGGTGATTTCCATAAATTTCCGTTTGAACCAATGTTCCTCTCTATGAAGAACACTAGCTTCGTCCCAAAGAATTCGGTGGTGTTGTGTCCAGGCGTGGTCAGCAATTCCCGATTTTGATGTTTCCTCTCGTTGAATCCACTTTTTGTGTTCGGCTATTCTTACTGATAATGGTCTCTCCGATATAGGAATCTCCACATTCACATGGGACTTTGTAAATACAGTTTTTGCTGGATTCTGTTGTGTTCTCTGGTTTCGTCTTGGTGAGGAAGCTTCGTAAGGTACTGCCGGATTGAAAGCAACTCTTGATGTTGTATTTATTTCCGATCCTTCTGATCTTCTCGGAGATACCCCTGATATAGGGAAGAATGAGAATGGGGTTTTGTGGCCGTTCTTCGGTTGTCTTGGTCTTTTCGAATTGTTTCCGAACTTCTATAAGTTTCTCGGAGTATCCGTTTCGGCGTAGGTCCTTTTTGATGTGGTTAATTTCCGCCTCCAATGACTCCTGGTTGTTGCAAATAGACATTGCTCTCTCCACCAACGTTCCTACGATTAAGAAATTTAAGGTTACGAAATTAGACATTTTGCTGTGAAGTTAGCTTTTTTCAATCGGATTGAAGAATATGGTTCTTCGATCCACTTAAATATTGCGATATAAACTGAAGGGTGGTTTAACTCGACTCAATGCTATTCAAGCGGATAGAGATCGTCCAGATAAACGTAGTCAATATTTAGAATTTTTATTCAGAGGCGAAAATAGCGCTAATAGCGGGTGATGAGAGTCCCGCGTGCGCTGACTGATACGGACCCTTGAACAATAAAAATAATTTTAACGCATTAAATATCAATATTAAGAAATAAAAAAATTCACTTACCTTTTAGACACTTGAATAAACGAAAATCCATGGAAAAAAAATGTTTCCCGTAATTATTTTATTACATATGCTTTTGTTACCTAACTAGTTATTCCAAGTTTCAAATTTACATACAAATCCCGATAATTGTAATAATAATAACCTCTAATTTGTTTCACTTCTTGGAGCTATTCTTGAAAGGCTTTAAGAAAGATCTCCATTGGAAAAATAAAAAAATGTTGAATTTCCACTTTGTTATTAACAAACTAAGAGACTAAAAAATGAAAGATGCAAGTAAAGCTTTAGAATTTTTTTTAATAGTCCAATTTGTTCGTATTTCAGCTATTTAAAGTTAAATTTTTTTAAAATTGTTTATGAGATATTTGAATTTTTGTACTTTTAATTAGCAATGAATATTATGATCTTTAAGAATAAGATAATTTCTTAAAAAAATATTTTATTGCTTAAAAACGCATTTGTTGATTAACAATTTTTTTTCTACCAAATATTAATATTAATGTTTTTTACACAACAAATGGCACATGGTTGATTTTGTTATTTTTTGCAGTATTTAAAAATAAATTATCGTGAAAATTAATTTGTTTATAACAAATTGTTTATTAATTAAACAAAGAAAATATAAATAATTTTTGTTTTAGAATATCGAAGAGTAATGGAAATTATGATTTTAAAAAAATGATTCATCAATATTAATATTTGGCAGAAAAAAAAATAGTTAATCAACAAATGCGTTTTTAAGCAATACAATTTTTTTCAAGAAATGATTTTTTTCTTAAAGATCGTAATATTTATTGCTGATTAAAATTCCAAAAACAAAAATTCAAATATCTTATATAGAATGCATTTGTTTATAACAATTATTTAAACAGAGTGAAAATTCTAAAAAATAATTTTTATGTTACTTCAAATAATTAAAATACGAACACATTGGAATATTAAAAAAAAAAATCATAGCTTTATTTGCATTTTTCATTTTTTAGTCTCTTAGATTGTTAATAACAAAGTGGAAAATGAACATTTTTTTATTTTTCCAATGGAAATCTTTTTTAAAGCCTTTCAAGAATAGCTCCAAGAACTGAAACAAATTTGAGGTTTTTAGTTTAACAATGATCAGGGTTTGTACTTTTGAAACTTGTAAAAACTAGTTAATTAACCAAAGCATATGTAATAAAATAATTACGGGAAGAAAAATTTTTCCATGGATTTTCATTTATATAAGTGTCTATAAGGTAAGTGATTTTTTTAATTTCTTAATATTGATATTTAATGGGTTAAAATTATTTTTCAATGGTCCGTATCAGTCAGCGCACGCGGGACCTACATCAACAGCTTTTAGCGCTATTTTCGCCTCTAAATTAAAATTCTAAATATTGGTGGTAGATATTTTTTAGGAAATTTTCTCCTCTTTCAGTCTTTTTTTAAATTTTGGATATCTTCAATAGTTTCCGAGATATTTGCAAAAAACCAAACCCCTTCCTTTTCTGTTTTATTGTAAAGGAGAGAGTTTATTGTTTTCCACATTTACATTTCAGTCAAGCTAAAATGAAAAGAAATTTCGCTTTAGATACGTTTTTTTGTTGAATGTTTGTAACATGGAAATGGCAGTTTCGAAACGAAAACAACAGAATATAACTACGGAGTGTCTTTCATGTGATGACACAGTCGTTTTCCTCCTAGTATTTTTGTCACAGAATCGCATATTTTATGCCTTATTGATTTGTCTATTAGTTAAAGGCTATTTTTGTGAATTTTTCATCCTCAGGATGAATTTTGCCTTGTCAGATTGAATAGGATTTACTAAATTATTTCATGTACCCACAGCGTGTGTCTGAGGGGGGTAAGGGGGTAATTACCCCTCCAACCCTTGACTACATTAGTGTGGCTGAAGTTTTACTTTTAGAAGGTATACGAATCCTCCATAAAATAGTAAATAATATGCTCAAACAGGGTGATTACCCCCCACCCCCTCATGAAATTACCCTAGCCGCAACTTCCATGAAGTTTGAGGAAGCTGAAAAGGTATTTGGGACTAAACGAAAGTTTGTCCGGGTATGATTTCAACCGGAAAGTGTATTTTTCTTTTAGGAAATATTGTGAATAGGTGTTGCCTAATCCAACTAATTATTAAGGGAAGCATTTATATCGAATATGATGTCTGTAATTTTTTTGTACTTTTTATATGGAGTTTCTACTTTCATTATTTCGAATGTCGTTGTTTACAATATCCTACAAATACTTAAACATTGAAAAGGTTTCGATGGCAATATATTTAAAACTTCTTCATTGCTATCTGCTTGAAATCTTTTGTAACCATCTATTTTTCATTTCCAATAAGTTTTGTCTTAGAACTAATCTGATGTTTTCTTTCAATAAATCTTTATAACCCAAGTCTATTCTCTCTTTTCGTTGATTTTTGGTAGGGGGTTTTTATGGAAACTAGTTTTGATAACCGATGAGACACTATACAGTGTGTCAATTTGAAAACTTCCAACCCTTATCTTCCTTTATATTTTTATCTCTCGTGGTTCGGGGTCAAGTGGCACATTATTTTAAAGGGCGTTCAAATCTAGTACACTTCAAAATATTGTCCATTTTGCTTCACACAGAAATAAAGTCATTTTTCGAATTCTTAACATTTCGGAAAACTTCACCGGGAACTGACCGGCATGCTGCTGTAAAACATTAACTTTTTGTGGGTGTTGTGTATGTCCTTCTAGAAAAATATACGGGTTTTCGTTATTTCAATAGCAACAATTTTATTTATTAACATACTAGGGATGGCATTGACACGAGACATGGTTTCACAAAACTCTATTTCTTTATCATAATCATCTTCTTGAAGCTCTTGAAGAATCTGCATTTTATATGGATGAAATTTATGCATTTTCAGAGCTTATAGTCTCTTGTGACATTCCCCTATGTTCTGCTAATAACAGTGAGGAGCTCGTGGGCTCTGCAACAAATGTTCCCAAAACTTCAATTTCAACTTCTTCATTTAGTTCTCAGGAGTCATTTTTTACACCGAACCAATTTCTTAAAATTGTGTCAACAAATCAAGCACATACCCGTGACTTACATTACAACTTGGATTTTTTCATTGAAAAGAAATGCCGGCCTACGTGCGCACTTTCAAACCTTTCCGTTAATTAAAATTATTTCTTGAAGAATGTACATTTTTAAACTTTTATACACTAAACGCAACTTAACTGACATCTACATTTTACTATTAGATCACTTTTTGATGTAATTGATTTGGAGCTAATGGCTTATCTTACCCATTATAAAGGTTTGAACGGTACCACCTAATCTTCTAACCTGTTCTACTAAAAGGAGATTCAATACAATAACCTGAATTGATCTCAAAAAATAAGTCATTGTACCAATGGAAAGAGAATTAAACGCTCATCAAAATGATGTGCCTCTGGACCCCCTTCCCACTTAAGATTCTAATGGTAATATCTACTCTTTCTAGGCGGTTGAACCACGGGGGGTACCAAATATTCATTAAAAGTGTCCCTCTTACAAATTAAATTGACCTGGTTTTTCGATTTCTCATGCTATTTACTGTAAGGAAGATTTTAAGAGTGGGAAGTTTTGTACATAGTTTTCCATAAAATAGTTACACACAAGTGCAAATGGTATCACTTTTGTATATTAAAAAACGCAAATTTCAATTTTAACAACATTAAAAATGTCACAATTTTCAATTGGGTTTGAAGGCTGTCGTTTTTTGGAATTTCTTCCTAACGTTTCGCTGACGCGAGTGGCTAGCATCTTCAGAGGCTTGCTATCCATCATGAATAATCTCAAATGACTGGAGATTCCATCTGCGGAGATTGTATTTGAGTAAGGTTATTCTGGACTTTCATTGTCTAAAAAAGAACAAAGAAAAATTCAATTCTCTGCAATTTTTAATCACGACGTTTCAACTGTTAAAATCTACAGTCGTTATCAAGTGTATAATGCGACAATCTCAAAGATACTTCTTATATATGCTATGGATAATTATGTGTCATTAGCCTAGGGGTAATTTGGTGGTATTCAGTTAAGCTTGTTAATTACAGTGCCAGGCCCCTCCGGTACAGCATTGTTAATTTTTTTTTTTTTACGAAACTCCCAGGTTTTCGGAGAAAACCCCTCAAAAGCAGAGCTTGTGCGAGCAAGGGAGATCCGGGACCTACAGTTTAAATAAAAGTGGAATCCGAACCACTTCAGCTCAGTGATACACGACCGGGAATCGAACTCGGACCGTCTGGGTGGAAGCCAAACGCTCTAACACCTCGACCACTTCGCAATTCTTATCGCAATTTCAATTGATCCATGCCACTAATTAAGGGTTTCCACACAACGAATTTCTATGCTAGCTTGACTGAAGACTTTGTTGTTCATAATATATGCACTCTCTTTAAACTTCCTTCTATACCAGCCCTCTTCTTTATGGATGACTTCGGCTTCAGTCCATTTTATGCTGTGTTGGGTCGTCCAGACATGATCCGCTATCCCTGACTGTGAAGTTTCTCCTCGTTGAGTGTTTCTCTTGTGTTCAGCGAGTCTAACGCTAAGTGGTCGCTTAGTTTCTCCAAGATAAGCTTCACCGCATTCACAAGGGATGCGGTAGATGCAGTTTTTGGAGTCAATGTCAGCGTTACGTGGTCTCGTCTTCGTGAGATGGCTGCGAATAGTGTTACCTGACTTGAAACATGTTCGCAGCCATCTCACGAAAACGAGACCACGTAACGCTGACATTGACTCCAAAAACTGCATCTACCGCATCCTTTGTGAATGCGGTGAAGCTTATCTTGGAGAAACTAAGCGACCACTTAGCGTTAGACTCGCTGAACACAAGAGAAACACTCAACGAGGAGAAACTTCAAAGTCAGAAATAGCGGATCATGTCTGGACGACCCAACACAACATAAAATGGACTGAAGCCAAAGTCATCCATAAAGAAGAGGGCTGGTATAGAAGGAAGTTTAAAGAGAGTGCATATATTATGAACAACAAAGTCTTCAGTCAAACCAGCATAGAAATTCGTAATGTGTGGAAACCCTTAATTAGTGGCATGGATCAATTGAAATTGCGATAAGAATTAACAATGCTGTATCAGAGGGGCCTGGCACTGTAATTAACAAGCTTACCTGAATACTGCCAAATTACCCCTAGGCTAATGACACATAATTATCCATAGCATATATAAGAAAGTATCCTTGAGATTGTCGCATTATACACTTGATAACGACTGTAGATTTTAACAGTTGAAACGTCGTGATTAAAAATTGCAGAGAATTGAATTTTTCTTTGTTCTTTTTTAGACAATGAAAGTCCAGAATAACCATACTCAAAGTGAAACATTGTCAACCACTTTGTATTTATTCTGACTGTCCTGTGCGTTCGGACTTTTACATTTACGAAAAATAAATTGCAAAACTCGTTTAAATCGATAGTTTCTAGTCTGGAACGTCCATTTAACAAAGAGTTCTACTATATTTTTTTCATAAAAAGAAAATATCACATTTGAAAGTGTGCAACCCCCACCATAATCCATGTTCCGAAACAGGCAATACCGTTCTCCTTGAAAATATAGCTTCTGGCTTGATATAAGGCATTGAGAAATAACAACTTTCTCACTTGCTTAACTCAGAGAAAAAAAATCCTCATGTTACCTATTTTTATTGTATTTACCGCTTTCAAATTTTCTGAGCGGACCTTCCTTTTGATGAAAAACGAACATTGGCAATACCGCAAATCGTAATAACGTGCTCATTATTCATCGGGTGAAATCAAATCAGATAAAGCAATGTCTAGGATTTCATTGTGACTTTCATTCGAATTTGGTTTTTCAATATACAATATTATGATAGTTAAATCCATTAAAATTTATAGGTCGTGTGATATACAAGATTATTTTTTGAATGAGGTAGATTAAAACCAACAACAAAAAATTTCATTGAGAATGAACAAGTTATTGCAGGGATACAGATACAGGAATTTAAAAAATTGTATAATACAAACAACAAAAACTTTGAAAACCGCATTATAACCTCAAATAAGAAACCACGTAGGGCATGTTAGTGTGCAGCATAGATATTCCATGAAACTATTTTATTTGTATCCAATTTTAATGTAGGCGAACGAGTTAAACAGAGACAAACGATTCTTATTGTTTTGTTCCGTGAAACAGTCGAACGAACCCATCTGGTATCAAATGACAACTGTCATAAGACACATTATATTTGAATGAGAATTTGAAATTCAATGCTGCACAACTTTTACATCATTGCCAAGCCTAGTTTTGATGAACGTGACGTCACGAATCACTTTTCTTCTGATTATAGAGAAACTAGCGATCAGAAAAAAAATCCCGAGTAATATTAACTTATATACTTTCGCATAACAGTGTTTTCTCATGCCGGCTTAATGTTGATATCCTTTCAGAATAGCTTATTACCATAACTGGGTTACGCATATTTTCGATATATAACATTAATTGATACCTTTGTCTGCTGTCTTAATGTCGTAGTTTTCTATTGTTATTTTGAAATTTCTAAGAATGGGATTCCATATTCGGTTGAGGTTCACAGCTTCTTCTTTTCTGTTGAAATTCTCCGTGTGTTTGTGGATCTCTTGCCTCCCGTACAGATAGTGGGTCTCTTTTGTCTTTTTGCCGACCTAAGGCTTTGTTGTATTTTCTTGGTGGGTTTGAAGACCGTTTTTATGGTGTGTTGCCCCAAGAGTTTTCCAATTCTGTCGGTGACTTCAGGACTATATGGAAGATACGCACTAGTGGGTCTCTTTTGCCGACCTAAGGCTATGTTGTATTTTCTTGGAGGGTTTGAAGACCGTTTTTATGTTGTATTGCCCCAAGAGTTTTCCAATTCTGTCTGTGACTTTAGGAATATATGGGAGATACGCACGTGCAACTATTTGAGCCTCCTCCCTACTTTGTCTCGTGGAAGTCCTCGGTTTCATGGCCCTGTTGATTTCGGATGCACTATATCCGTTCAATCTCAAAGTTGCTTGGAGATGTTCTAGTTCATCCTGTAGATGCTGAGGTTCACATATTCTCCGAGCACGTTCCGCTAGTGTGGATATAATTCCTCACTTCTGACTAGGATGGTGGTTTGATAGAGCATGCAAATACCTATCAGTGTGCGTAGGTTTTCGGAATGCTTTGTGGATCAGTCTTGCGCCACATCTTTCGTAGTTAGGAAGAAATTCCAAAAAACGACGGCCTTGAAACCCGAGTGAAAATTGTGACGCTGAAAACTTCGGCAGCGAAAGCCTTAACCATTTTATTAAAAATGTTGTTTTCTTGAATATTGTAACATTCACACACAGGATGGCCAATTGCCAATTAGTGTGGCAACTAAGTTCGATACCACTTCTATTTCGGAAAACTTAGAAATTTAGTTTCAGTTCAGTGCCATACATTCGAAATGAAATTCAAAATTTCAAGGCCTACTTCGAATTTATTTTATTGCCACAAATTTAAAAAAATACATTAACAAAAAAAATACTACGCCTCTGGAGAAATTTGTCTCATAAACTAGGGAGATGTGTTTCGACTTAATAACAAAGGACTGGCGTACTGTAATCATCTCTGTTTTACCAAAAGTTTTTAATTAAGTTAGTAAAACACAGAAATTACATTAACATTTTTTCGAAAATGTTATACCATTATTTCGTTGATGTTACAGCATTAGCAAAAAAACAAACAAAAACATTGCACTGTTAAATATATTTTCTAGATATTATCAGGGACATTTTGGTAACCAGAAAACAGTAGAAATCAATAGAATAAAGGACCTGCAAAAAATTGTTAAAAAAAGTACAAATTATTAACGACTTAATTGATCAGCACTTTCAAAGCTGTAGCTTTCTATTTATTCTTTGGAGCTTATTTACAGCATGACACAATAAAATACAACCTCAAACTGAAAAATTACCGAAGGAAATTACATATATAAAAGGTTAAATAACGCTACCTACCCACTCTGTAACCAAAAATTTCAAATCGGGCAAGTATTCAGAGTGGATTGAAAGCTCAAAACAAAATAAATTGTAAGACTCGAAATACAGTTATTCGTCAAAGTTTTGGGAAAGTAAGAAATTAGCAGCCAGATTTTCATTTTTTTCGCAAGCAAAATAAGCTTGCACTACTAGATGTTCCGGGAATCCTAAAGCTTTGAGCCTTTCGATGGCATCTTTGTCTTGTGGAGTAACTTGAATCATTCCTTGCGGAGGTACACCGGCAGCAGCTTGAGGTACTACGGCGGCTCCTCCTGCAAATTAAAAAATACACGAAAATCAAAAAATATTTATAAAAATTAAAAAATATATAATATATAAATTTTTTTAAATATATATAAAGATTTAAAAATATATAAAAAATATATGAAAAAATTCAAAAATATATAAGGTAAACCACCCAGTGTTCTACAGCTAGACAGTCATCGACACTTTCAAATTCCTTCTTCTACAATAAGAAAAGTTTTAAACCAAAGTATGTTCTGTGAATAGTTGTATTCCTTGGTGTATGTGGCAACTATTCTCCAAATTATGTGCCATTATTTAGCCGCCATTTTATCAGAGCATTTGGATGAAGTCAACAGGTGGGTGCATAATTTCATTAACATTTTGCCCATTGTTTGAGATATTCTTAAGATAATGATATGAAAAAATATTTATTAAAACCTTTATTTCATATGATCTATACATTTTGTATATTTCTACCCAATCAGTATGCTGTGATGGGGAGAAATATCAAATCTAACATAAACAATACATGTTTTTTCAGAGAAAAACACAAGTGTCAATTACTGGTAAACAAAAAATCATGTTGAACCAGTCATCGACATACTTGTCAAACACTAGAACAACAATGTTTTTTTAGGTTGTGAGTTGCTTGTAGATCTCCGTTAAAAGATGGTTTTGAATATATGATCTTCATTTCCTTAAAGCTACAATGTCCAGTTATCGACAGTAGTGTTAATTACTGGACAAGAACATGTCAATAATTGGGTTGAACACTATTCAGGCATGCCCCCAAAAAATAATTACAAACCGAATTACTATCCGAATCTAGAAAATAAACAAAAACCCGAAAATATAATAGTGACAGAATGGGAAAACAGAATTAGCAAGAATAAAGTGATAAGTATTAAAAACAAATCTGAATAAAGACAAATAGGATGGAACAGTTGAAGACACGTCTCTTTTCAAAATATGGAAAGATCTAACACAAGAAAATATCCGCTGAATAATAATTAGAGAAGAACAGGATGGAAATGAAAGAAGGGATACTGAAAAAAATGCCTCGGAAAGTTCGGACGAAGAAGAGGACTGATAGTGGCGACAGATTGGATGATGTGACTATATCTGAAGAAAAAGAAAAGCAACTCGATGTCGTTATGTTTGTGTTGGTCAAAATACAGGGTGGGTCACGGTCGATGGTACCTTAGACGTTTACGAAGAACGGGAAATAGTATCATTCTGAAAATTTGGTTTCTCAAGTAGTTGCTCTTGGTCTATCGATCTACAATATTTTCAGCAATGCAGCGTTGCCGCTTATACCAAGAAAGTAGCAGTATCTTTGTTATTTCAAATGGGTCACCCTGTATATTACCGCATTTTTGAACTTGTCATTCCATTCTGATTATTTCTGCCTCATACTCCCCTATACCTATCTCTAACGGTTTTTGAGATATTGGTTATTTTCCATATTTTTTATCGAAAACATTGCTCGAATTGAATGTTTATTTCTGCGGTATTTGGATTCTTAGGAAGTTGCAATTTTGTGTTTAGTGTATCAAGATCACGTACATTGATTCTGTATAGAGAAGTTTGTTCTGCGTTATACAGGGTCGTTCAAAATTCATGATCTTACTGCTAGATACGAAAAGGGTTGAAAGTGCGTTTTTTTAAATGGAACATCCTGTATATTATGAAATATTCTGAAAGATGACTAAATTCCCTTCGATTTGATATATCATGTTCCTATACCTAAATAGCCAGAATTCCGAGATAATAGCAATTTTCACTTGTAATCTCCCAAGTGCTTGAATTATTGCCGGAAATTTTTCGAGTACATGAATTTTCTTTGAAAAGTCATGTACGAGATAAATTTACGGCAATTAATTCAAGCACGAGGGGGATTCGATAAAAAATTTCACACCGAGAAATGAAAATCATCCAACAATTCATAAGAAATAACTAACGGTGGTTTCACCTGAACTATTTATAACCACTGAAATATTGATATGTAAAATACTTAACAATATTTTCATCAATAAATGTGTTTAAATTTGGAACAAAAAACGGTAAAAATGGTTATGTTCTTATCGTGGATTGAACCATAATAAGTGGAAATTTTTCTGTCAAACATTTGACATGTGACAAGTTGATATTTTGCTTTAATGTACAAATGGAGGTCTAGTTTTCATATGAAAGGAGATAATTATGTATTTACTAGATATTTGGAATGTGTCTGCAAATATTTTCTCCAGGATTATTGCAGAAATTGTCAATTCTGAAATCATATTTCAGAAGAAGTTCAATACACCATTTGTCACAAGTTTTTATCACAAGTCCCGTAGCTCAGCGGTAGTGTTGCGGCCGGTCTCACCAAGCCAAGAGTACATGACAACCTACCCCGCAAACATGGTGGGGTGTTATATGAGTCGCTGGATATCTTCCAGGAGCGCTGGGTAGAACCGGCGCCGTAGGGAATCCAAGTTGAGAATCTAAAACGTCAAGTACTTCAACCCGGTTTTTTGCTTCTAGCCTTTCCGGGGCAACATCCAAATTATGGTCCTCACAAACTACCAACTCTCAATTTTTTACATTGAATGGGACGACAAAACGCGCATAAGCTTTGCAGGAGGCGCGAATACTCCAGTTACCACCATTATTTCTGCCAAAGGTCGACATTTCCACCACACATTTGCACCAGCGGAGGCAGTGACCAGCGCCCTCTCTATATGGGGACCCATGGCACTGTCAAAAGGCATCGTGCACGTCACCAGAGCTGGCAACAGCAGGGTGGCGTGAAGCACACTTGCTGTCCTCTCCTTCCTATCATCCTATCCCCCCGCCGGCCGGGCGAAGATGGACTGAAGAAAGAGTTGCTGCTTCGGGTAGAATAATGAATTGTAAATAATAACTTTGATAGAATAAACTTTTATTTATTTATTTATTAATTTGTGAGTCGCTAGGTCGATGGTTTAATCCACGATAAGAACATAACTTCTTTATTTTTCTTCCAAATTTAAACACATTTATTGATGAAAATTTTGTTAAGTATTTTACATATCAATATTTCAGTGGTTATGAATAGTTCAGGTGAAACCATTGTTAGTTATTTCTTATGAATTGTTGGATGATTTTCATTTCTCGGTGTGAAATTTTCTTACCGAATCCCCCTCGTGCTTGAATTAATTGCCGTAAATTTATCTCGTACATCAATTTTCAAAGAAAAATCATGTACTCGAAAAATTTCCGGCAATAATTCAAGCACTTGGGAGATTACAAGTGAAAATTGCTATTATCTCGGAATTCTGGCTATTTAGGTATAGGAACATGATATATCAATTCGAAGGGATTTTAGTAATCTTTCAGGATAATTCATAATATACAGGATGTTCCATATAAAAAAACGCACTTTCAACCCTTTTCGTATCTAGCAGTAAGATCATGAATTTTGAACGACCCTGTATAACGCAGAACAAACTTCTCTATACAGAATCAATGTGCATGATCTTGATGAACTAGACACAAAATTGCAACTTCCTAAGAATCCAAATTCCGCAGAAATAAACATTCAATTCGAGCTATGTTTTGGATAAAAAATATGGAAAATAACCAATATCTCAAAAACCGTTAGAGATAGGTATAGGAGAGTATGAGGCAGAAATAATCAGAAAGGAATGACAAGTTCAAAAATGCGGTAATATACAGGGTGACCCATTTGAAATAACAAAGATGCTGCTACTTTCTGGTATAAGCGGCAACGCTGCATTGCTGAAAATATTTTAGATCGATAGACCAAGAGCAACTACTTGAGAAACCAAATTTTCAGAATGATCCTATGTCCCGTTCTCCGTAAACGTCTAAGGTACCATCGACCGTGACCCACCCTGTATACTACATAATGAAAATGAGATTGAAGTTATATCGATGAAAGTATCCAATCCTGAAAAAAATGTTTTATAGTAGATGAAAGTGTCTGGTGAAAATTACCATCACCTAAAATCCTTGTGATTGGAGACAGGGTGAAATATCAATTTCCAAAACCTGTTGACGTCTTCGAGAACGCGTAGAGATTCTCCTAATATTGTATGACCTGATCTCAATTCCGACTTACTTTTTCATTATATTCTTGCTCACTTAGGAAAATTTCAAGTATAATCTCAATCAGTTGTTTATTTTTTACACTACTCAAGTTGAATTCATATTTTCATTTGTGTATATTGAAATGAATATATTTTTATACTTGATTTGTCAATAACTGGTACAAAAAACTACCAATAGATTTTTTTTAATATCATTTTATGATTCCCAGCAATCTTTATTTATTAGCAGAATTGGAAAAGAACAAGTTGGGACATCATCTGGAATTGACAGAAAAAAATTTTTTTTTCAACCTGTTATATAAAAAAAATCTGAATTAATTGTTCTAAAGGAGTCAATTATTGGGGGGTTTACTTTATAAAATATTCAGAAAATTGCCAGTGCTTTTGTTGTTACATTTGTCTCAAAATTGAATTGCATCTGAATCAGAATATTCTTTATTGTCAGTTTAGAGACAGTTTTATAGTAATCGATTATGTGGGATAATGTTCAAAGGATGAAATTGTTGGAAATAATTCGCATTGTATACCATCCCGAAGCCAGCTTTTTGCTAAGATTTGAAAGACCTATTTTCCTATGTCGCATGTGACAAAATATCTTCTTTCAAAACATATTCGAGAATGGCGATGGATATATTTTATCACATGCGACATATGGTAGTAGATATTCGAGAATAAGGCCCCAGGACTCAGTTTCAATTTTTAGAAGTTGATATATAATACACAAAAATATACTAACCAGCTGGTAGTGCACCTGCAACTGGGGATGGGGCCCCGGGTGCTGGTTCGTTGAGCATCCTTACAAAAGATTCCTGGTTCTGAGAAATCAATTGCAGCAAAGCAGGATTCGTCTGTCCTATTTGTTGCAAAACGGCATTCAGAAGTTGCGGATTTTGTTGAATGACTTGTCTCATCTGCTGGAATTGTGGTTGAGTTCTTAAGAAAGCCAAAGGATCATCAGTATCAGACTGCCTCTCGTCAATTCCTGACATATCAGCCGATTCAGTCACCTAGAGAATAAATTACTGTATATAACTTTGAATTCCTCGATGTTTTTTTTTTGACCTAGTGATTTTCATTCACATTTTGAGAATATACAGCATTATAAGATCAGAACACTAATAATAATAATAAATTTATTTCCACAATTAAAATACAAACAATACATTAACAGAAAAAGTCAAAAGGCTAAGAGTTCCAACTGAAAAACTCCTCGAGAGTATAATATGTTTTTTCAAGCAAATACTGTTTCAGTTTGGCTTTGAAAATCCCAACATTAGGAGCATATTGCAATTCGAAGCTTAATTTATTTAAGAACTTGCAACCCATATAATAGAGATTTTTTTGATAAAAATAAGTTCGATGTAGGGCTGGAATTAGTAAGTGTTTAGATGAAGTCAAATAGATATGAGCTGTTTTATTATTTAAGAAATATTGCTTGTTTTTATAGACGTATATATTTCATAAATAGAAAGTTACTTATGACATCTTCAGTCTGTTATATCTATCTTGCCTTCACGGTACTAATTTTTGAGTGGATTCGTTTTGATTTCGAGAGCTCCATAAATCCTTTCTGATAAGTGGGTGACCACGAAACAGCTGTCAAAGGTTGGAACTCTCGGAATTAAAACGAGAAATACTCTATTTCCACTATTTCATAAATATATATGTTAATATTTTCAAGTCGTTGAACGCTAGTCTACAGGACCATTTCATATTTTTTATAATTCTAATCGAATATTTCCCTCTTCTTAAATTGTTCAAAGTAATCAAACACCCTGAGAACTGCATACTCCTTCAAAGTGATATTGATTCCCTGCCCAAATGGTGCCTAGACAATAAACTACATCTCAATATACAAAAATGCAAATTCGCAACATTCTCGCTTAAAAATAATCAGCTGCACTTCAACTATTCAATAAATAATATCCACCTAGGACGTGAATACCAAATAAAGGATCTTGAAATAGTATTTGATCCCAAACTTAACTTTACTCCACATATTGATAAAATAACGTCAGCGGCAAAAAATGCTCGGATTCATTTATAGGAACTGCAAAGACTTCACCAACAAACAATGCTACCTCTCTTTATACACTTCTTATGCAAGAACAAGACTTGAATACGGGTGCCTAATTTGGTCTCCATATTACGCAACTCAAGCAAAACATCTTGAATCTATCCAGCGTGCATGGCTTATAAATTGGATGGACGTTACCCTGAACAAGGCATAGACAATGACATTTTACTCAACAGATTCACCCTTTTGTCACTCAATGATCGAAGAATATATCATTCATGTTTATTTGTTTATAAATATTAACAATCAAATAGATTGTCCTGAGCTATTATCAATGTTAAACTTTCGAGTCAATGATTTCCTTAAAGTCTCTGAATCAGACCTGCTAAATATCTCAAGAAATCTGTTAATCTCCCAACTGAGACAGTGAATGTTAAATGTTGTGCTGTGCATATTTTTAACTTGTATTGTATGATATTTTTACTCAATTTTAGAATAGTTGAACCTTTTATGTTGTGATATTTCTATTCGTTATATTTTTTTATACATTTGACAAAATTTTACTTTTATTAGCTGTACTCACTTATATCTTTCGCACTGTTACATGTAATTAGATTATGTCTGTTTGTAATCAGTATAAATAAATAAGTTAATCAGTTATAAACCCTTACAAAACAAAGATCAAACAAATTCTTCATAACAAAAACAAAAATGAGCGAAGATTACCTAAACTACTCTCCAAATGTTAAGTATTTCTCGTGAATAATTATTTGAAACCGACTACATATTTACATATGTTTAGTTCTAGCTGTAACTCACCATCATAAATTATAATGTATCGCTGTCCTGTAATTGGGGCTTGACCCTGTTTGGACAATTTTTTTTTATAACTCGACGATTTCGTGTTTCAAAATTAAAATCCACAAAACCATTAAAACGTTACAAGATAAAAATACTATGTGAGACAATGATTACGTACTGCTTCCTGTTCATCCAATACCGGTATTCCATTAATTAAATATTCAACGGCTCTATCAGGGTTGTTAAAACTCGCCCGCAGTGACTGTTCCACTTGATCTCTGGCATATCCCATATCCATTATGTTTCGTACCATATTCTCATAGTCTTCCCCCATCAAGAGAGCAGATTCTGCTGCGCTACTGATTGTAGATGGCACCACAGCCACTGGGAGGTTGACAGCAGGCGTAGGATCTTCAGCGATTGGAGCAGGGGTGACTTTAGGGGTAGGTGTAGGAGTAGCGGTAGGAGAAGTAGTGGTGGTAGGAGTGGGGACGGGAGTAGGGGCAGGGGTTGCTGGCGTGCTAAAAATATGTATCATTATGTCTATGAAAAATTAGGTTCTTTCGTTTGTGAATTTTATGACAGCCTAATTGGGGTATATGCAGAGCTGGGTAATTCCTAGTAGAAAGTAATAATAAAAAAGCATTAATTTTTGTGTAATTGATGACTTGTTTATTTTGGGGAAATTCATGATAACTTTAATGAAATGAAAGAAACGCACTTGTGTCTTATTTTCACTAGTTTTTTTTTTTATAATAGATAACCCATCCCTACACAAACACAAAGTCGCAAAAATAATTAAGAAATCTCAACCACCTCGCTATCCCTTTAGTATCAAAAATATATTGAAAGACTTAACGGAGAAAAGACCCCAGAACAGACTCATTTCCACCAAAGCAGACAAAGCAAACAGCATTGTATATCTAGAAGAACAAGAGTATTTTCTCAAAAATGCAAGAAGTGGTGGATACATTAGATGTCACCATTCTTAGAAATGATCCCACCAAAATGTATTCCCTTCAAGCTAAGAAGGTCATGGAGGAATCAACAATGCTGTTTTCCACGCCATGGGATATAAGAAAGACGTTATGCATGAACCCACAGCCTCCAGAAATGTATGGATTGATCAAGCTCCACAAAGAAGGACATCCAGCCAGGCCCGTAGTATCATATATTGATGTCCCAACCGGTAAGTTGTCAAAATTTTTAAATTCAAAATTCAGAAACCCCACAAAATGTACTCCTTCCAACACAGTTTTGAGTTTAGTAGACCTGGCTAATAAATTATCAAATTTGAATATCAAAATCAATATCAAACTAGTATCCTTCGACGTTAAAAACATGTTTGCTAACATTCCAACAGACGAATGCCTTCCCCTTGTAAAGGACATATTAGATAAACGTAATGCAAACCCATATATAACTAACGAATTTTGTAATTTCTTGAATATATGCCTAAAACATTTTTTTTTCAAATATAATAATAGTTTTTACCAACAAAACTCAGGTCTCCCAATGGGCTCACCATTGACTCCCATTCTGGCAGATATTTTCATGGACAACCTAGAAAATACCCTCATCCTTAACAACCCACTTTCTAAGAAACATATTGTGTGTTGGTTCAGACACGTTGATGAGGTACTAGTAGGTTTTGATGATTCCAACAGACAAATTAATCAATTTTTGAACTTCCTAAATAGTCTACATAACAAAGTTAAATTCACAGTAGAAATTGAACAAAACAAGAAGCTTAACTTCTTAGATTTGAGTATTTCAAGGGTTAGTAATACTTTTCAATTTAATATCTACCGGAAAACCACATTCACAGACTGTACAATTCCCTTTGATTGTTTCAGTCCGATGTCACATAAATTATCCGCCTTTAGGTCAATGATACACAGAGCTTTCGCAATCCCTTTACCTGATAAGAATTTCTAGGAGGAACGTAACATCATTAAACAAATTGCGGTTAAACAATCAAGTACCAGTTTCTTCAATAGAGAAATTAATGTGGCGAAGCTGCGGACGATGCCGGACCTGAACTCTCATGTAGCTAGCGACCGACCGCGGGAGACTGTCGATGCGCTTGCACCGAGAAGATACTGGACGGTTCGGTGAGCCTGGGCGATTCGATAGAAAATTCTGAAGCATTCGGAGAAGTCAACGTCGGATATAAAAAGAACTACGCAGCGGACAGACAGTCAGTGAAGTGAAAGTCGAATATAAATACCTAGTTCCGTGATTGTTATGTAAATTAGAGTATTGTGTTATTGAATCATTGTATTTCGTTAAATAAATTATTTTAGAGTGAAGTAGACTAAAAGGTTTAGTGAACTCCAAAATATAAAAGACACAATACATGAAAATATGGTAACATTAATTACTCAGAAAATATTCAAAATTATTTTTCTGATTTCAAAATATCAACAGCTTTCATAAGTAATAATAATTTAGGCAGAATTATGTTTAATGCAAAACCTAAATGAGATAGAATGAAAAAATCAGGGATATAAAGATTAGAATGCGGGGAATGCTCTGCAGTATATACGGGCCAAACCGGTAGAAATTTTGACGTAAGGCTCCGTGAACACGTCTGTTTCGACAAAAAATCAACAATGTACGAACATCTGCAAGAATCCAAACACAAGATACACACAAGATAATCTCAAAATATTACACACACGTAACAAAGGGAAGAAAATAAATCTGTTGGAAGCCATGGAAATTAATAAATCAATTAAAAACCCGAAATATAGAACTCTCAACGAACAACTGGATTTATGTAGGTCTCCATTTTTGAGTTTATAATTTTGACAACCCAGGAAATTTCCATAACCTCCAGTATTAAACTTATATCATTTCACCCCTGTTCATTTAATTACCTCTCCACCCAGTTTACCTCCAAACTCCCTATATAACTAGGTTTTAGAGTTCAATTGTATTAGTTTTAATACTTGATATTAGGATAAAACCCAAAACCGGTCGTGAAAATAAAAAAATTGTGGAAATAATACAAAAGTGTGTTTCTTTCGTTTCGTTAATGAAAAAAGCATTACATCAATTTGTATAAAAAGGTGAATAAACGGTTTAATTATGCCCGCGAAGTTAAAAACTTGTAGCGAGAAATTTCAGGTAAGAATTACATGAATGTTTTGTAAAAATTTTAAATTCAACAAAATGATAATAAAAATAAATAATTACAATTACGTACTTTTTTCTTTTAATTTATAATTACTTTTTTTCTTAAAATAATTGTTATTGCAGCAAAATCTGCATTGGAATTGTAATTTGTAATTATGTTATTCAAATATTGTAATTACAATAACTTTTTCTAATCACAATTACTTTTAAATTTTGAAAAACTGGATATAATGGAAAATAATATAAAAGTACTGTGAATTAGTATAATTTAAAAGTGTCTAAACTTTTGTGTTGATGTTACTTTTTTGTTCCGAGTCAATAAACTATTAAATGTTTTATTATCATTAAGTTGCCTATTTCGTTTTTATAAATGTCTCAATTAATTGCTTTTTGTAGATGTGCTTACATTAAAACCTTTCTTACTTGATTTTTGATAAATACCTATATTGAAATAAATGATTTGATCTATTATCTACTAGCTGAACACTTAATTATTGAAAAATTGTAAATGTTACAGTTCCTCAATTTTACCATAATTTATTGTTTTAACCGAAAAGTAATTAGCAATTCCTATTTTATTGTACTGTGTATTTGTTCCTTTTTCGAAAAAAAAAGTACTTTGTAGTTGTAATTAGTAACTTTTTTGAAAAAGTACTTTTTTTTGTAATTGTAATTACTTTTAAAATACCTGTAATTACGCAGCTCTGTACTTAAGTACGTACATTTCTTTCGTCGGTGATTTGTATAATTTCAAACATTCATATTAACCCTCTATTGCATTTTGTTCCCAAATGGGAACACCCAAGAAAAGAAGCGAGTATGCTGCCATCTACGAAGTTTTTGTTGAATTCTATAATATGGTTGTTAACAGTGACCTTTCAGTGATCAATCAACATCAACTTTCGGTTACCAGATGTCTCTG
Organism: Chrysolina oricalcia; assembly: GCA_944452925.2. Taxonomy (NCBI): domain Eukaryota; kingdom Metazoa; phylum Arthropoda; class Insecta; order Coleoptera; family Chrysomelidae; genus Chrysolina; species Chrysolina oricalcia. The sequence goes on from OX101810.2 coordinate 2,550,307, forward strand.
TGAGACGAAAACTACAATTTCAGTTATGGCGTGCACGTGAGTACCGGGTGGTCATTTTAGTGTTAGTTTATTATAGAAGTGAAGTGCTTTTACGTATTCGTAGGTCAGTATTAATTTTTTTATTATTAGATCTGAGTATTATCAATAGATTGGTGACTGATTTGATATATTTTATTGATTATTGTTATCACAACATGACATAACATCGGTGTTCCCATTTGGGAACAATGTGCATAGGAAGTTCAAAAAAATATATTGAATACTTTTTCAGATAAATAATGGAATTTCCTTCAATAAAGTGTGGAACATTTTATGGACGAAAGCGCCAAGAAATTATAAGAGCTATTCCTTCTGACAGTGAAGATTCGGAATTGTCAGATGACGAGCATGAAGGTGAAACATTAGGCCATCGATATTTTCATTTTTATTTCATTATTTTTCTTCCAGAAACTGGAATGGCCCGAAATGGAAGCACCGTGCAGGACATGCAGGAACTATTTGAGGAACAGTTAGATGACATGGATGATGGTAAAACTTTATTGGCTGCCTTCGAACTTGCTTAATGTTTTTTCATATTTCAGAAACTTTTCCCGAAAATGATCCTGTTCCACATGAAAACGACATAGATGATGACGATACACCACTAAACCAACTATTTCAACTTCCAGATAATACAAAATCTCGCATAATGTGTGACAAATGTGGAGTACACTTATGCCTAAATAAAGAAAATAACTGTTTTACAAGTTTCCATTCAGCTTAGACTCATTCATACACCCACTGCACATGAATCAAACTAGATTAATTTTTGACGTAAATATTTTTTCTGTGCACATTGTTCCCATTTGGGAACACAAAAAATTTTCTTTTGTTCAAATAAATATTCAAAAAACTTTTGTGCAGCATCATTTCCTTAACCATTTTGAAACATAATTTGCCTCGAAATTTTTTTTCTTTTTTTTTTAAATATTTCATGCAATAGAGGGTTAAAGATAAAGAAATATGTTTCAGACATGGAAAATGATAACTGAGAAACTGAAATATGTGAGAGCGCACAATTTACATTTTCTTAAACCTTTTTGATCAGATAGACAATCAAGTAACATCATGATTTTCGTTTTAATAAGGACAAGAAGCAGAAATGCGGAATGCATATGTACGAGGCAGAACATACCAAAATTGCAAATAACAAATATAGGGGATTTTTTTTAATGCATTTTTTTGAGAAAATTGCTGTACTTTTATAAGTGAACATAAATATCATTTAGTAGGGATTATGGATTAACTGGAACATCAGACAAAATACACAGCTAAAGACAGTTTCTTCCAAACCATATATACCAGGTGTCCCAAATTAGATGCGACAGGCAAAATGTGAAAACTCTCATGAACTCCTGAATGAAACATTTCTGTGTATTTTGTCCAACAAACCAGATATTGCCTGTTTTTACAGAAAATTTGGGACAGCCGGTATACAGTTAGTAACAAAAGAGGCTAGGTCTAGTATTATGCTAATGAATAAGTCCGACACAGCTAAACTCTCATAGCTTCACTGCTGGTGTTGGATATGTTACTTGGCAGTAATATTAAATATAACCAAACACTTCTGTACTGGATGAGTAAGGTACTAAGCACGGTATTTTTTTTACTGAACTTGACCAACGAAGTTATAAAATGAAAGTAAGTCTGGTTTGTATTTAGAAAAATCAACAACTCAACACATCTGCAGTCTACACATAAAAAAAATCTTTTGGGATTGAGCATCTTGTGGGATTGCAAGAATGCAAAATTACTCTTGATCAATGTTATTATGGCCGATGATTTCATTTTGAAAAACGGCGTTTCTACCAAAGTAAACAGTCATCATCCAAACCTTGCAGTATCACCACTATCCGTTTTTTCTGGCTGCTTTGGCTTTGTAACCATAACCACAATAAATTTTTTCTCATCAATGTTGTACTCTGATAAGACCATTTCATCTGTAAGTATTTTGCCTGTAAAGTAAATAAAGTGTTTTTATTGTTATTATTCATTGAAATATATGCATAAGCAGTCTAAAGTAAGTTACTTTTTACTTAATATAATAATTAAGTGATCCCAAATATTGTTATCAAGTACAAGTTACAGAATTTTTGCAATGACTGTAAAAACAATTTGACATAGCTAGTTTACAATTTTCCCAACTTTTGTTTCGATTCAGCACTTGCAACTCAATGGTAGTAGTTTTCTACAAGATAGTTGCCCCATATTTGCCAGTTTGAATTTTTTTAATTTACAAGAACTGTTGAAAATTATTACATTAATAAATAAATGATTATTTGTCTTTAGAATACGGTAAAGGTAATCTTATCGGGCTCATTCTCAAAACAAAAAGAAAAGTGGTGTTACTTACGTAGTTTTATCTCCTGAACACGAATCCGAAAGAATTTCGTGGGGGTCTCTCATACTTTTCGAGTTATGACGTTTTGAATCGTGAAAATCGACCATTTTCAAACACGATTTTTTCGGTAAAAAATCGAAGAGAATGCCTTCTTCTTTTAATTGGCACTTTTTTGAGACCGTAATCAACTCATATTTCACAATTACAAGCTCTAAAACCAAACGATTTATACAAAAAATCAACCTTCTTATAGAGTATACATAACCCTTCCCACATCTCTAGAACGGACGCCAATGAAGAGTGAGGTTAAGAATAGTGTAATATAAGAAGGTTAATTTTTTCCGTAAAACGTTTGGTTTCAGTGCTTGTTATTGTGAAATAAGAGTTGATTAAGGAACGAAAAAAGTGTCTGGAAAAAGAAGGAGGTATTTTCTGCGATTTTTACTAAAAAAATCGTGTTTGAAAATTGCCGATTTTCAAGATTCAAAAGGTCATAACTCGAAAAGTATAAGAGACCCCCACGAAATTCTTTCGGATTCGTGTTCAGGAGATAAAACTACCTAAGTAACAACACTTTTCTTTTTGTTTCGAGAATGAGCCTGATAAGCTTATCTTTACCTAGAATACAATAGATGTGAACACAATCTGTATGCAACAACAAAATAGGCAGTCTGTTAAAAAAAAGTTCTGCAATATCCACAAAATACAATCAACAAAATGAACATATCACATATAAGTAGGTATACAGAACTTTCAAATTATTACATGAAAAAATATTTTAGATTCAGGAAGGTGTGGATATAACAATCTTCCCCAAACAGTAAAAAAAATAAAAACATCGTTTCGGCCATTATCAGTTCTCGGTGTACCCAGTGCAGAATGCCAGTTTTATAAAGGCTATATCAATATTCTTTTACTTGATCATCAATATTTTTTAGAAAAAACTTTATCGGTATCCTCCAAACAAAGCAGATTAGGACAAATAACCAAAGGACAAACTATTCTTAAAATTAGCCACTAAATCGGCCTTTGAACTTTTGGCGTATGTTTAGTAAACACCTGTATAACATTTCTATATTTGGCAAACTTGTAAAAAGCTTGTTGAAATGTGAATTAACCTGCATATATCAGTTTCTGGTTTTCCGAAGGGTAGTCTTTTCCTTTCTCTGATTCAATTTTCTGTTTCAAATTCTTAATCTGCAAGGATAAAATATGATAAAGAATCATTCCAAACTATAAAATAATACATTACCGTCTTTGTAGGTTCTATATCTATGATAAATGTTTGCTGTTGGAGGTTCTTGAGAGTGATCTTCATTGTGTTGCTTTGAAATCAAAAAAAGTCTTAAAACAATTAAATAACACCTTTTCTTGCGTTTACTTCTTGCACTATTCGCTATTTTGCCTATTTATTTTACAAAGATGATATAGCACAACTAAAAAATTGGCGGCCATATTAACCGCTCTTCTTCTTTTTTTCGTAGAACTTGACAGGGTTCGTTCATAAGAACCCTGGAACTTCACAAGATTTTAAATTAATCGAACGAGAAAATAATCGGTGTGAAATTGAAAATATAAACTGAATAATTATGTGAACGCTATTATGTTGTATCTTTATTGAACAAGCTGTTTTTATATCGATTTATTTCATTTCAAACGATAAAAAGGATTAATGGAGGCCCAATTCTGAAGTGACTCTGTAAATATGTATCGTATGCGACAAAATTTTTTCGCTTGCGACATGAGGAGTTGTTATTAGGGCTCGTTCATACCCTTGCGAATATCCGCAGTTTTTCCATAGATATATATTATAGAGTATATATATATATATATATATACATATATCTATAAAAATAACGATTTCAGTTGTCGAACCAGACAAAGAAACGCAACTATTCCATCCACAATACAGCACACTGTTCTGTGAGTCTATCATTCTATGCCACATATCTGTTTTATTATAGGTCGGTGTTCTATGCCCTTGTTGTGGTAAGTTTGTGTAAGTTTGTATCACTGAAATGAAATTATAATATGATAATTTTAATTTCATTTCAGTGGTTTGTATGATTGTATGTGTTCTGTGACTTCTGTGGTGAGTTGAGTTGTGACTTGTGAGATTTTTCTTGCTGTATATTTACGTCATTTTTCGAAGAAAAGTAAATAATCGTTTAAGATGAGTGGTGATTTTCTTTGGGCTATTAAAAACGGAGATCTTGAACAAGTAAAAGACGTTATTGAAAAAAAGGTAACATAATACTAACCGTAATGTCCCCTGAATCAAATCAGTCATTTAAATTTTTCAGTCAGTTAATGTTAATGATGAAGTTCAGGGACGTCCTCTCATTTTATATGCTGCAGATTATGGCCAAGCCGATGTTATAGAATACTTAATATCTGCTGGAGCAGATGTGAATGTGAGTCTTGAAGTTTAATAATTTATGGTAATAGTGGTAGCCTAATGTATAATGGTATATGATCATTTTTGAGTAACTATTGGTTATATATGAGGAAAGTGAACTACTGTAGGTACCAAAGAATCTCAGGATGAGGAGTTATGAGTAATAATCATAATTCACTTTCATTTAAAACTGTTGCTCATCTGAAGAGGTTTTAAAGGTCTGTGTTTAGTCAACAGGTTTATGAACTGTTATAATTAGTTTTTTCAGAAAAACTTCTAAACTTGTTACAAGGGTATAAAAATTAGTTAGATGGTCAAGAAATCACAATTTATTCCTTACTTCTCAATCACTCGGAGAGGACGTTGACAACAACTTATTTTCTGTTCTAGTCCAAAGATAAATTCGGAATCACCGCCATCTTAGCAGCGATTTGGGAAGGCCACAAGGATTGTGTAAAGTTACTAATAGAGAAAGGTGCTAAGAAGGAGGGAGTTGCCCCAGATGGGAAAACGTATTTAGAGTCTGCGGAAAATAATGAAATACGACAGCTTTTATCTGCCTAAGATTTGTCCAAAATTGTCCAAGAAATGATTGAATTTAGTCAACGAGATTAGTATTTAAAATCCTGCTTTTCAAGTTGACATTCATATGCAAACTACAGTAGAAAATCAAAAAGCCTGATCAAAACCAACACTAAATTCATAATGTTTATTATTCATTCAATTTGATGATAAAACGGGATTTTTAAAAGACTTTTAAAAAAATGTAAGCAACTGTTTTGCCGCACAAGGCGTTTTCAACTGGTATTTTGAAGTATAGTACTTCCACTTTACATGGAGTCTCATCAAATATCAGCCAAATCTATTCTTAACATTCTCACTAAATCTTAATTGTCACAGCTCCATTGGTTTTTGTAACCATGAACTTGTAGACAGCTTTTCATTTTATCATAAACTCTATTTTATAATAATTGAATACAAGTCTGGCAAATAACTCATTTTATTTCAGTTTTTCAAATAAAATATTTTTTATTTCACTCCATTTTTTTAACATTCATTTTCATTTCAGCCTCTAGTACTTTCAACCCCAAACATAATAAACTTTTATATTTTTTTCTATAGTAAAGTGTAATGTGTATTTGAAAAATCAGATCTTTGGAAGAATACTCTTCTAGCTTGTCAACATTATATCTTGAATTAACTAGTTTTGAGATAGTATCTGAGAATTGATTGTAAATTTTATTTAACTGTCCTAATTTAATGAATTCCCAATATGGAAAAAAGTATAAACAAATATAATGGAATCTAGCATTTGTACAGTCTGTAGAGGTGTGAGGTGCTGGTATTTTGTTCTACATTTTCATTGTGAATTTGAATATTTTGAGGCAATCACATTTCTTAGGTTTTTTTAATGAAACAACATTAATTAGATTTGAAAGCATTACTTTCAATTATGACTAAATTCTTTCAAATTAATAGGATTACTTACCCATGCTGTCCATAGATTAGATTCTAAAAAAATTCTAGAGTGTTTTTAAAAATTATTTGTTTTTATTTTCCTAAGTTTGACATATGTAATATTTTTTATAATTTATTTGCAAATAAAACCTTTTTTGTATAAATAACTTTATATGCCATACCGTAATAGACCATCACTGGGATTGTTTATATCTCTAAATTTATCAGAACTTCAAAAAATAATAGAACTTTGGCAATCTTGTCAGTATGACGTAATAATAGGTGCCACAGAAAACAATAGTACCCTTCTGCTTCATATAATTATAATTTTTGTTCAGATATTGATTGAAAAAAAATATATTTAGAAAGTTCTCGATTAGAGTCATTAGACAATAGTGAATAGTGCACTCCATAGTCAAATCTCTACGGTGCACTCTTTCTTTAGTCTTTGTCCTTTGGCTTACAGCGTTGCCGTTTCTAGTACAAGTGTACTTCGCTTCGCTTTCTCTATGCGATACAAGTTAATAGTAATATGCATGGAAGAATCATTTCGACTAATACTGGTATTTATTAACATTGTTATGAATAGTCGTTAAATCGCTAACAATTTTGTATTATTTTGTCTTCGTAAGGTTAGTCAGGTTAGGTTGGCAATAATTCATGCATTTTCAAGTCATTTTGCCTTCATGTCTTTTAAACTTCCCGCCATTACAATGACCAGTCACAGAGCGCTTATAGCGTGCACTTTACTGTCGCCTACAAGTTATAGAATCCAAAGGACACTGAACACTATTTGTAGAGAAAGACCCATTCATTGCAATGTAGGTTATTTGACTAGGAGAGTCTAATCCCCCATAAGACAATGGGGGCACTGATAGAAAGAGATGAAAGAACATTTGTGACGAAGTTGGACATGTCATGGCTGCCAATCTCCATAGTGTCGGACTAGCTCTTGTTATATGAGAGTAAAATGAGACAGTTTTGTTTCTTGGTTCTAGTTCGACTCTGTACTCATGTCCAAGTACGTCACTATGACGCGTCGATGCTACAAGATTCTGATTGGCTAGAGCTTTTTAAACCCTCCTGTTAGTTTACTCTCTTTGGCAATGTAGTCTTTCATTTGACGTCAACGCGATACCTTCCGTATGTTTTATCATTTGGCAGGCATCGCGCCTACGTCATTGACACTCATAAAATCAGTCGATTGGGCCATCCTCTACAAATTGTGTTCAATGTCCTTGACAGAGTCTCACCTCTCACCCTATATTCACCGTCGCCATATTGTCATGCGACAATACCAACTTGCCATTTGTGACTTAAGCCTAAAAATATAATTTATTGGGTATAAATACCGCGAAAATAAATATTCTTGATACTTGTGACGCCTTCTCGGAGATGCTTTCAAATTATTTGGTGTTTCTCTTTATAACAATCTAAACATCGAACTGAATTGAATCGATTGGTCAGTTTTTAAATCAGGAGTTTTTCAATACTTCCATTACAATACTGTATTTAAACCACAACACCATTCACTCTCCGAAAATAATTAATTCCTGGAACATTACCACATGTTACTGCAGTGCATGATGAAACATCGGGTAGTATTCACTGAAATATACCTTATATATTTCAGTGGTAGTATTTCATCATTCTTTAAATCCAATTAAAAGTGAAACACTGAAAATGCACCTAATTATGCACCTCCATTGTCACTTTTGAAAAATCATACTCGTTAATGCGCTAGCGTGCCAAGTGCTTATGAAATATCAGACGCTCTCCGGCGATTTTTTCAATTTAGTACAAGTTTTGAAACCAATCTAGTACCAAACAAATCTGCAAAGCAACTCTGAGCCAAAGGTTCGTAGTTCGAACTCTAGTTGTAGTTTGTAAATTTAATTTAACCAATCAAATTATTGAAATCTCGTGGCTCGACTGGGGTGAGTCTTGCACGATTCATTGTTACGAATTAACAGTGCTGTTCCTATGGTGGCGCATGGAGATAGTAAGAAGGCCTACCAGAACACATGGCTAATGACCATAGCAGTCGAGGCCAAAGCAAAAAAGAAGTAACTAGCAACACTGCATTCGCCTTATTGCCACAGAACACCTAACCATTCATAGGTTATTGCCTTGGCTACAGTGTAAAGTCACTAAAGTCAAAGTGTGACAGTGACAAGTGACAAGAAAATGGAGTTGTATTTGTATAAAACTAAAATGTTTATAAATAAATAAAAAAAATTATGAACCTGCAATCTCTTTTCCAAGATTTCAATCCAAGGTAATTGTAGTTCTTTAGTCTAATCCTTATTATTTGCTCTGGGTGGCATTAAAGGGTTCCTAACCTCAAATTGAGTTTATAATGAAGAATAGTTTTAAAAAGGGGAAATCAGATACCAAAGATTGCATTGGTATCCTATAGATCGAAAAGACCTGATCGAAAATCATCATGAAACCACTGAATTTTTTTTCCTAGATTTTTGAGCTACTTAAAATAGTTTTTAATCCCATCCATTCGCGACCATTTCATGATGTATTTGGGTTTTATACAAAAAAAACATGTATTTAGTTAATGGAATGTAGGCAACGTTAGTTGTTAGATAGTTTACCAATTATAAGATATCAAAAACCCTAGTAATTTCACATTATCCACATTCCATAAGATCATATCTCTTTGTTAGTATGTCAAAGCAAAGTGGACAGTTTCTCTTTCTGAACAAATGAAACAATCAAGTTTATCTCAAGTAAAATCATAATTATCAACAGCAAATTCATTTTTTCTTATAGCAAATTTGTTGTACACACCTGTCTTCTAGTATTCACAATTCTCTTTGCTTTGAAACTAGATAACTATATAACATGGTCATTTTGGACAGTGTTCACTCCAATTTGGATTTGGAAAATATTGGTTATCACAGGAGCCACTATAGGTAGCTATGTATGGTGGAGGTATCCACACTTTAGGTGAGAATTTATTCACCAGCTACTCAAATGGGATTTGATCTCATGCCTTTCTTCTTGCAATTTCAGATTAGAAGGAGAAGCCTATGTGCATTACAAATCGATGTTGATATCACTTGCATTACATCTAATACTTCTGATGTTTGAATTACTTGTGTGTGACAAGCTAGAGTCAGCCAGACATCTATGGATTTTAGTATTTATACCTCTGATTTTTATATCTGTAGTAAGCATAGCGGTCTGTATATGGGCTGTCAAACATGATAGGTCCTTTGAGGTAATCACATTCTGAAGTTATAACATTTTATTATAGTCTTTTTCTATTTCAGCTGGAACTGTTTTGTGCTGTTAATGTGTTACAATTCATATTCCTTGCCTTGAAGTTAGACAGTTTCATTGGATGGTCATGGGAAGTCGTTTTTGTACCTTTGTGGATCGTTATGTGCCTCTCATTGGTAAAAAAATTAATATCGATAATAATAATCGCGCATTGAATATTTGTATGCAGTAGTGGATGACCAATTCTTATTGCCATAAAGCCCTGAGCTGCCATTTTACATATTTACATTGAACAGGGTTGTCTGTGAATCACAATCAAATCAAGAAATATTAGTTTTGTGTGAAGTTGCCCTAAATCAGGTGCAAATTCTTCAAGGTTTGATGCATGTTTGCAAAATATGCAATGGACAGGAGCTAGCAAAAACACCTGATACATAAACTGAGATTTTGAACCAGTCTTTTAAAATATTGGGGCATATTTATTGAAAATTTTCTTTTGACTTTTGAAGAGCTTATTTATTATTTGTAAATCTATTAATCTATTCACACGAAGATACAAAAATTTTTCAATTAATTTATTGTTTCTAAAGATATACATCTCATAACAAGTAGTTTGGATTATTTTCTAACAAAAAAAAAAAAAACTTTCTTATGAAAAAAAAAGAGCAAAAAACACTCCGTAAAAAGTAATAAATGAAAAAAAACACTTTTTCAGTAAATAGTTATAAATTGCTTACTCGTTAACAACGAAGGCTCGTAGGTTTCCTTGTTTTTCCTGCAGGGTCCTCTTTATCAGAGCAGTCAAAAAGGTGTATGTTTTTCCTCTGACATGTAAATTCAGAGATCATTACAAAATGTCTTATCTAACGTTGAAAAAGTTGAATGCACTGGAAAGGTGGCAGCCAAATTGGGGTAGAAATGTTTATTATAATATTTCAAAACAGTGATGACAACTATATAGTGGTAACCCTCTTTTAGGTGGGAGTATTGTATACAATAATATTTGCTGCCATTTTATTACGCACTCCTGAAGTTAATGCCCAACAAAGAAGAAACAGTTTTTATTCGGCCCTAGGCTATACATTTTTAGTGATTCCAATTCTAATATTTCAAGTAAGTATATATACAGGGTGAACTCTGACTATTTACAGGAAATAAAATGTTACTAGTCTATCTTGTGGAAACACACTGGGACATTAATTTTTACTTATTTTCGTTAATTAATCGTACAAAAGGCATTGATATGTATGGCTCAAATGTAATTTGTGATCAAACGAACTTTGTGTCCGTGTACACGGAGAGCTCATTCATCATTTTTCGCTTCCGTGCGAACATTTGATACATCAGCTTTACATTTTCTGAAGCATCATGCCTTTTTTCACATCCTCTGAAAATTTAAGCTCTATTTATTATTTTCGAGGTATAGATAGATAGTTTATTTGACTACATACATTCAATATTCGTAGCAAGTCAGAATATACTAAATTTACAAGTATGTACAGGGTGATTCAAAAGTACTTTGACAAACTTCAGGAGGTGATTCCTCACAATATTCTAATATGAATTGCCCAAATAAATATATGTCCGGAAACGCTTCATTTCCAAGATACAGGGTGTTGAAGTTCTATTTTTATTTTGGTTTTTTTCAAATAACTCTTGAAATACTGAACTTAAACGAAACTTGGTAATAAGAAGTTTTTGAGGTGTCGAATTCGAACCTGATGTTATTATTGCTCGTACTCGTAGGGGGCGCCACCAACACGTCTTTTTCTTTTTTGAAGATTCATAACTTTTTTGAGTGTTCTTCTAGCACATTTTTCAGTAAAAAAATCGATTCCTCTTTATCTACGTAAAAAAGCTACCCTTGTTACAAGTCGCTGTAAGCAACCGTTTTCTAGATATTAGGACTTGAAAATTTCAAGTGGATTATTTGATAATCTATGCATGCAATAATTATTACCTTTATTTTGCATTTGCATTAATTTGACGTTTAAGTAAGCAGTTTTGGTTTTTTTGTAGGGAGCGCCACCTATTCTATCACTTTTTACTCGCTTGAAGAGGTCATTACTGTTGGGTACGTTCTTTTATGACATTCTTAAGCGAAATAGTAATTTAATAATAATAATTCAATAGTAATAATTAATAGTAATAAAATTTGCAAGAAATGTCAACATTTTATTTCAGGAAATTTTGAATATGTAGAATAAACTAAAATAAACGAAACTAAATTGTATTCAAATAAATTGTTGAGAGTGTCCACCTTCAGCGAAGATACAGGCAGTCAGTCGTCTAGTCATTGAATCTCGTACCCGCTCAAAAATTATTGGTGTGTTCCTTATTGTTTCACATGCGTCTACTATTCGGTTTCTAAGATCTTCCTCTTTTGCTACTGGAGTTTTATAAACTAGTGAATAAAAATCTATCGGGTTTAGATCTGGGGACCTTGGTGCCCACGGCTGGTTAGGTTCTTCTACACCCCTACCGATCCATCAATTTGGATAGACTGTGTTAAGGAATTCCCTGGCTACAACGCTAAAATGGGCCGGAGCCCCATCATGCATAAACCACATGCGGATACGAATTTCTAATGGTACATTCTCAAGTAGTACCGGCAATTCATTTTCTAAAAAGTGTCTGTAAGTTGCGCCATTCAGTCGGAGCGGAAGAAAGAAAGGACCTATCAAGTAATTATCAATTATTGCCGCCCATACATTTACAGAAAATTGATACTGATAATGCCTTTCACTAACTGCATGCGGATTTTCGAGAGCCCAAACATGGTTGTTATGAAAGTTTGTGATAGCATTTCGGGAGAAGTTTGACTCGTCCGTGAAGAGTACATATCTTAAAAATTGAGGATTTCCAGCCAATTTTCTCAAAAACCACTGACACATAGTAATGCGTTGGGGAAAGTCTCGTGGCAAAATAGCTTGTACCCTTTGAATATGGTATGGATAAAACTGTTGATCGTGGATAATCCTCCAAACTGTGGACTGAGTAGAATTGACAGCTTCAGCAATTATTCTTGTACTTGTTTCTGGATTCTCCTCGAGAGCGTTCAAAACAGCTTCTTCCAATTCTGGGGTTCGACTGCTCGTGGTCTTCCAATAATATCAGCTGCCCTCTTAAAGCTACCTGTTTTTGCCAAACGACGGTGGAGACTAGCAAATGTTGGAGCTGAAGGCAGTACTCGATTAGGAAATCGCTCCTGGTAAATACGTCTTGCTTCGCGCGCATTGCCATCCGCAAGGCTATAAACGAAATGCATATCGGCTAAATAATTCATTTTTTCAAAATTAGTGTTTTCTACTTCTACTTACGGAAACTTCAACAAAACGTTTAACTGTCACAAAATATGTAATTACCAAAACTACTTACTTAAACGTCAAATTCTTTTCCAAAGCATTCTTGTGAAAAATGCAAAATATTGGTAATAACTTCAACATGCATCGATTATCAAATAATTGACTTGAAATTTTCAAGTCCAAATTTTTAGAAAACGGTTGCTTACAGCGACTTTTAACAAGGGTAGCTTTTTTACGTAGATATGATAGAGGAATCGATTTTTTTACTGAAAAATGTGCTAGAAGTACGCTCAAAAAAATTATGAATCTTCAAAAAAGAAAAAGACCTGTAGGTGGCGCCCCCTACGAGAAAGAGAAATAATAACATAATAGAATATTGTGAGGAATCACCTCCTGAAGTTTGTCAAAGTACTTTTGAATCACCCTGTATAAATAAAACTGTAGAATTTTAAGAAAATCATCAGATTTTAAAATATAAATTAAGAAAAAACATAAAATATTTGTGCGAGCCCAATTTTCCATACAGAATACTTGGGAGGTGATACCTGCACTTATAGCATTTAAAACTTTAACAAGCAATTTTAGATCATGTACGTGTTCCATATTAAATTCAATATTGAGTATAATTGCATCGAGATTTGACCACATACAGTGAGTCTGCTTAAGTGGCTACATATGGGAAACTTTTTTATTATTGATTTTACAAAAAAAAGTTATTCTTCATAAAAAGTTCTGCATAGTCTCAAACCCAAGATGCAGTCATCAGATATCAAATTTTGTCAATCTTATACGAGCTATGTCAAAAAATATGAAATTTTCTCAAAAGTAAAGTAACTTTATATTTCACAATATCGAAAATTTTCATTATAAAAAGTTAGATTTTTTCAAATTATCAATACTGAACATTTATCTTTTATAAAATTTTGTTTCATGAAAATTTGCTTATTAATTTCTAAACAGAACGGAAAGGTTAACATGTTTGTAATAAATAAAAATGATAAAAGCAATAGGTATTGATAATTTTTAAAAAAATTGTAAAAAAATTATTTTTCCAATTGGAAGAATGTAACTGCATTTTGAAACATAGTTTTTAATTCCGAACAACTTTTTATAATAACAATTTTTGATATTGTAAAATATAAAGTTACTTTATCCACAACTATTAATAAATAAATCTGTTAAATATGCGATTTTTATCAAGTAATGCCATGCATTACCATATAGAATTGAATAATAATGACAGTTCGATGGAATAATATTACCATTATTACTCAATCGTTGCGTCAAATTTGACAATTTGTAAATTTACTTGTCACTGTATTTGTAGATAAACTGTCAGTCGGTTTGTGACTTATTTGTTGTGAACATTCTTATCTCTGGTATCATTAGAGAAATCTCTAATAGTGAATCTGATTTAGATTTGTCTTGTACACCGCCAGACATTTTAAAATTAGCGGCTGGCGCTACAGAAAAACTCTTACCTAACAAGTCAAAAGGTACATTTATTTATTTATTTACGGAAGAGTTCATTACAGCATTGTACAAATTAAAGATTAAAAATTGCGGTCTTAAATATACCTATAAAATATACTACACAAAAAAGCATTAATACACGTTTTTAAAAATTGTTGTCATATATACATATATAAAAAGTTGTGAAGGTTAGACGATTGTCTAAGTTAAAGAAGAATCCTTTAAATTCGGGTATGCAGTCAACAATGTGTCAGTCAATGATGTGTTTCTCAGTTATTTTAATCTACCATGATCATTTTTAATCATAATTTAAAAAAGTTTTGTCATTTTAATATTGTATCAAGAGTGTTGTCCGTTGTGACATGATATTTCATAAAGTACGGCGAGTGAAAGGGATTTATAACCTCACTTTCGTAAGTACACACGTGCCAAATTTCTTTCAAATCAAATAATGTTTCAATTTCAATTCATTGTAGAGTTCCTGATGAAGAGCCAATAAATGACTCGAAAGCTTGAATAGAAAAAAGAGTACACTTATTTTCCATACCCTTGTTGACTGCATACCCGAATTTAAAGGATTCTTACATATACCAGGTGACACAGCAGACATGTAGCAGCCTGTAGTTTTCTTATTTGACTCTAAGGACAACTTTTTTCAACTACCTGTTTGATCGGCAGTAACTCCAACTTCTTTTTTTTTTAATGACACCCTGTATATTTATCCATTTATTTGTCATGAAATTCTCTATTCAACCGTGTATCACAAAGTGGCATTCGTTTCTCGATTCGCAGATGAATTGCATTTTATTGAAGAACATGAAGTTGGCTGTTACCCGAATTCGATAATCTTTCGATGCTTGGTGGGCCTGGAAATCCAAAGAGTATCAGTTAAACGATATAATTTCAGTTTTTTCCATACCTGATCACTTCCTACAGATTGTCAATAATTTCTTCAATAAAAAGAAAAAACATCTGAAAATAACTCACGATATTGCGAAAACTGAGATAGGAACATGTTTTTTTCAATTTGGCTACTTGTGAAGGAACTATCTGTCTTTCTCTTTGGCCATGTAGCCATATCATCATGATCTTTCCATTTGGAAACATAAAATTAAAATTGTCTATTAGTCTAGATATTTGCAATAATATTTTGCCTAGTAGGCGGTGTACACAGAATGTTTTGTGTTTGACATGTAAACATCATTTGATTGTACTGATTATGTCCGTCAGTTTTATGCTGATTGAAATTGCATCGTTTAATTAGATACTAAATATGTATTCAAAGAATAAAAAGGTCGATATGTTGTTGGTATTCGGAGAGTGCAAGATAAATTGTAGACAGGCTGAACAATTGTAAATCGGTAGATTTCCGGAAAGACGCCATCCGCCTAAAAATTATTCTGCTAGAGTAGAAGAGCAGTTCAGAAGAGAACCGGAAAATCAAAACAATCTCCAATAAATTGTCGACGAGGAAATGGAAGTAAACGTTTTGGCCATAGTACATGCAGATCCGACGATATCACTGAGACAAACTGAGGACGCAATCGGCGTAAATTGAGAGACCGCTAGAAGAGTTTTGAAAAGAACTGCTCTGAACTGCTCTTCTGCTCTAGCGAAATAATTATCAGGTGGATGGCGTCTTTCCGGAAATCTTTCTACATACCATTGTTCAGCCTGTCTACAATTTCTCTTGCTCTCTCCGAATATCAACAACATATCGACCTTTTCGTTCTTTGAATACATATTTAGTATCTAATTAAACGATACAATTTCAATCAGCATAAAACTGACGAAGATAAAAATTGCAATTAAATGATGTTTACCTGTCAAACACAAAACATTTTGTGTACACCGCCGACTAGGCAAAATATTACTTCAAATATCTAGACTAATAGACTTGTGAATTGGTGGATCAGGAAAGATCATGATATGGCTACATGGCCAAAGAGAAAGACAGATAGTTCCTTCACAAGTAGCCAAATTTAAAAAAACATGTTCCTATCTCAGTTTTCGCAATATCGTGAGTTATTTTCAGATGTTTTTTCTTTTTATTAAAGAAATTATTGACAATCTGTAGGAAGTGATCAGGTATGGAAAAAACTGAAATTATATCGTTTAACTGATACTCTTTGGAATTCCAAGCCTACCAAGCATCGAAAGATTGTCGAATTCGGGTAACAGCCAACTTGATGGTTTTCATTAAAATGCAATTCATCTGCGAATCGAGAAACGAATGCCACTTTGTGATACACGGTTGAATAGAGAATTTCTAGACAAATAAGATAGGCTGGATAAATATACAGGGTGTCATTAAAAAAAAAGAAGTTGGAGTTACTGTCGATCAAACAGGTAGTTGAAAAAAGTTGTTGTTAGAGTCAAATGAAGCGCTACCATTGATTACATAACTTCTGAAAATTTCAAATCTTCATCTCTTCAAATAAAAAAACTACAGGCTGCTACATGTCTGCTGTGTCACCCGGTATAATTGCGGTGTACAAAAGTTTTATGGATTGGCAACTGTCACTAAAAACATCGTCTTTTTCTGAAAATGTTATCCTAGTGTATTTTGTTGAACTTGCTAAAAAATACAAGTCATCATCATTGTGGGCATATTATTCTATGCTGAAGAGTACATTCACATAGTATCCACCTAAAGACTTACATGAAGTTAGAGGCATTTTTAAGACGTCAGTCTGAGGGCCATCAACCGAAAAAATCTAAAACCTTTACTCCCGAAGAAGTCAGTAAATTTATAAAAGAAGCGCCAGATCATACCTATCTAATGACAAAGGTATTGTCGTATATGGTTGTGGATAAAGTATAGTATTCAACACGCGTATAATGGCAATTACCCACTCAGATGTTACAACACTCGCCTCCGGCTCGTGTTGCAATTTCATCTTCGTGGGTAATAGCCATCATTATACGCTTATTGAATAATATACTATTACTCTTGGGTAAAATTGATATTTTCTGACGTATCTCGTATAAGATTGATAAAATTCAATATCTGATGGTTGCATCATGGCTTTTAGACCATGCAGGAGTTTTTATGAAGAATAACTTTTTTTCGTAAAATCAATAATAAAAAAGTTTCCCATATGTAGCCAACTTAAGCAGACTCACTGTATATTCATCAAGTGAGTAAAACACTGTTGGAGAAAAAATCGCTTCATTGTTTTTTTGAATTTAAGAAAGCTGAGGTTTTTTATTCTTTGGGGAAGTATGTTGTATAAATTGAAGTTTAATGCGTTTTTCTGAGAGACACAAAGTCTAAATCTTGAATAATAAAATTAACGAAACAAATCTCGAACATACGCGGTTTTTCATCATTTTCCTCTTGCGTACAGATTGAAACACTGGCTTTTCATTTTCTGTAAGAACATACATTCTTACATATCCTGTAAAACTTTTCATAAGGCTTTATTCATAACTCTCGAGTTTGAATGAAATTATCGAGATGAATCTCGAAAATTCGCGGTTTTTAATTTTTTTTGCTTCCTTACGGACATTTGTGTTATCAGCTTTGCATTTTATGAAAGAGCACGCATTTTTACAAGTCTTGTCAAAATTTTCAGATGGCTTTATTCGTTATACTTGAGTTATTAGCTTTGCATTTTCTGAAAAAGCACGCATTTTTAAACATTCTATCAAAATTTTAAGATGGCCTCATACCTTATTCTGGACTTATTAGATCGTTAGATAATGACAGATTTTGCTTTTCTGGGATTTTAACCACTGAAAATTATGTCAGTGCTGATCTAAAAAAAATTCAATTTAGCGCCAGGCATATGAAAGATTCATTTTCCGTTTGCAGAAAAACATAGTTTTTTTTTAATCTCTCGTTCCTTATTTGTTTGAAGTGCTGTATGAATCATGGTTTGTTAATGAAGTCTGTTTGTTTTTATTATATTTGTTCCCGTGAATAATGCAATGAAGTTCATACTGTTTTCCTATTTACTTATATTTTACAGGTATTATTAGCTGATAAATTGGACGATGATATAAGGATATCATATACAGCGGTAGTTAGCCCTCTTTTTGTTTCTTTCATAACTTTAATTCTGATGTCATTCAGTGCCAAAGGTGGAAATAAGTGTAAGTGAAATTTTGATAGTTGTTTTATTATTTTACGTTAAGCTCTGTGAGTTAATATTGGATATTGTTTTATTTTCTAGCAATAATTTTCAATTAATTTGAATTGGATAATGGTAATTTATGGATATTTTGGTCGTTACACACTGATAAAGGTCCCCGCACTTTATATAGGTCAAATGGTTCTCAGTAAAATTGTCTGAATTTTTAGTATATTGTAGTATTCGATGTACTTATTGAACGTGCAGAATCGCAAAGTTGGTTGATGGATAGATTTTGAAATACAGGGCGTTCAAGTTAAAAATCAGTTATTTTTATTTAATTATTTTCTTTGGATTTGAAAGTGCCAACTGCGTTTTTTTTCGTTCTTATCATTAACGTACCTTCATATTACTAAATATCATTCAGATGGTGCAGATTATATCATTATCTACAGAGTGAAAAATAAAAACATTTTAGTAATGTCTGAAAATTCGATGTAATAATGAAATTATTTTGTCATGCAATATACTATTCTTATTCCATCATTAATCACAATTCATACATTTCGTACAGGGTGATTTGAAATATTGGTGAAATATATGGCCGGTTCTTTCGCACATATCCTCAGGGTTCGCCGATATATATCATATAAATATCATTGATATATATCGTGATATTTATTCGTTGACATCATGGATATATATCACTCAGTATAAATTACTATGTTGAATAGGTTGAAATCTCGTCATAAATTCAAGAAAGATCGGCGTGGGAACTCCCTAATCATTCGGTATGATGTTAATTGCCAGGGAATCCCCTTACTATGTGCGGTCGCGTGTGTCTGCTTTTCTGTTGGTATTAACAAACGCAGTTCACGTTGTAGCCGTAGTAGGTGCAAAGTGAATTTGATCAAAATAGAAATAAACAATATGCCCAAAACTAAAAGTGCAGTGCGGCTAAAATTTGAATTGGCAGATGAAGCCAGTGATACTGGGAAATAGGCTAAATTCAAGAAATGTAAGAAATAAATGCAAGGAATTCCTTCGCGCATGGAAAAACATTTGCTCACTTGTGATATAGCCGAAGGGGATGTTCACTTTTGGTTGTTTTGTTTAAAAATAAACAAATAAATGCTTCTACTTTTGGTATTCTCTATATCAAAAAAATTAATAAAAATCCAAATTTGATATATATCGGATATATATCAATATATATCCGATATTTCGATATTTATATAAATATCATGATATTTACGAACCCTGCATATTCTGTATATTCAAGTGAATTATCATCCTCCGAAGATAGCTGATACCGTATAAACATGATTTCGTTGGGTATATAGGGTGATCATGAAAATGTTCGATGATAAAAATGACAAAATATCAACGTTCATGCCTGAGTTGTAAGTTGTAACTGATGTGTCGTATATTCCGTCAGTTCCTAAATGGTAGATGGAATTGGACGGACCGTCATTGGTCATCACCCTGCATATAATGTTACATTTATTTTGATCTCCATATTCTCACGTTTCACTATTTGCGAAAAATCTTGGCCACTAGTAGAATTTACGCGTGAACAAGTTCCTTCAACTCGTCGTGCAAATGGTAATAAGTTTCTCAATTAATAACTATGAAGCTAGTCATAGTGGGAAACTGAATTTTTGGGACAGTGTAGAGGAGAGAATGATGTATATATTGAATAATGATAAAGGAATTTCACCGTGAATTACAGGGTGATATCTGAAACGTTGATATTTTGTCATTTTTATCATCGAACATTTTCATGATCACCCTATATAACCCAACGAAATCATGTTTATACGGTACCAGCTATCTCCAGAGGATGATAATTCATTTGAATATACAGAATACGTACGAAAGAACCGGCCAAATATTTCACCAATTTTGCAAATCACCCTGTATGAAATGTATGAATTGTGATTAATGATGAAATAAGAATTGTATATTGCATGCCAAAATAATCTTATCAATATTTCTTTATTACATCGAATTTTTAGACATTACTAAAATGTTTTTATTTTTCACTCTGTACATGATGATATAATCTGCACCATCTGAATGATATTTAGTAATATGCTGGTACGTTGATGATAAGAACGAAAAAAAATGCAGTTGGCACTTTCAAATCCCGAGAAAATAAATAAATAAAAATTACTGATTTTTAACTTGATTTATCTCAAAATGTATCCCATCAACGAACTTTGCGATTTTGCACGTTCAATCAGTTCTACAAATACTATAATATGCTAAAAATTCAGACAATTTCACCGAGAACCATTTTACCTATAAAAAGTGCGGGGACCTTTAATGCTAATTTTCATTTAATGATTTTTTATAAACGTTATTTAATTTTTTAATATTTGCCATCGTTTTTCTGTATTTGAGATGAACTACACCCTCGATGAATTTATGAATTTTAAATTTCGATTTTAAATAACAGACTGCTTTTACAAATTTTATCTATTTTTTGTTATTTGGTATTTTATTTATATGATGTGTTCATCTCTGTGTTTTATCAGATTTTATTTTTATTCTTGTTAATACGATTTTTTTTTTCGATATTTTATATGTACATAATTCATAGCAAGTATTTCGTGATACTTTTCTTGTTACTGTAGCGTTTTTACCAACAATAAAACTCACAATAATTTTTATTTCCAAAGAAAATAATCTTTAACAACATTTCTAAATATTTTTATATTTTTTAAATCTTTTTCCTTCTTAAATGCAAAGGGCCTTTGTCCGATTATAAATATTTATATGGGGAAATATTTAAATCCGTTAAAATAGTTTCTGAACTTGGATTACCTACGATGTGAAACCATGCCCCAGCTATTAGTTTCGTTAGCCGGAGAATTTGGAAATTTAGAATGACGTAGGCTGGGTTTTTCTTGATGTTTGGCCTGCAATGAAAAAAAGGAGTTCAAAAGATGAGAGAAAATAGTTTAGTTAGGCTTGAGTTTCCAAGCCGCGATGTTCTCCGTTTTTCGAGCTCCTCGACTGCCTTTTATCTGGTCGAGCTTGTTGAGAATTATTCTTTAGCAAGTGTATATACGTTTAATAGGGAATATGCAAGTGATTTAAATTTACTTGATTTTTAATTACTTCCGATACTTTATTGTCTTGACATTACACCTACAACATTAGTTTATCATTTAGTTTGTATTCAACTCCATAAAACTTTAATCAAAAAGTGCATAAAAAGCGCGCGGAATTCAAATTTGCGAAACGCATCACCATTGGTTGAAACGAAGAATGACGGCACATGGCACGTTATGACATTTATCTTTTTCATAGAAAATTTGTTTTTATTTATATATTTGTAGTGTTTTCCATTACATAGTGCGATTTTGGTCTAGTGACAATTGTAAATTATCAAGAGCAATGACTGAAAGTGGTTTTGTCAAAGCACAATCCGACAATACCTGAACTGATAAGTAGTAATAGTTTATCAAATGATAGTTTTCCTTTTGTAATTTAGGTGAGGCAGGTATAAACAGTTATGTCCCGCTTGATATACAAATCATTTATGCATACAAAACTTACTTCTGATCAATTCACTTCATGTTAACTATCGAAATACAATGTAAATGTGATATTGGAGATACTTCGCCTGTTCTCATAACCTCACACCATGGTTTACGTATTTTCGCATCTCTTGGAACAGAAAAAAATACTTTACTTGGTGTACTTATAATTGTGTTTTGGCATTCCGGTACTAGACAATACCTATAAAATGTTTTTTTAGCATTTTCCATTATCGTAATAGCGATTAAAACTGCAAATCCCTAACCTAATTAATAACTGTCAATAGTGTCAATGGTCATAACTATAGAAAGGCTTGTTCACTGAAGACTGCTCTGGTTGATCGAGATTACTTTCACATATGTTCATCTCTCTCTAACACTTGTACTGCATTTGTCTTACTCTTTTATAAAATATCAACTTCAAGCAAGTAGAGCAATCAGAGTACGTCTCAACGAACGACACTGAAGAAGAACAACACTGATCGCGCCATGTGACGTCATCCACAGCGCCTGAAAATGGAGGCGTTCAAATAGGTCTAATTCAATCGGTATTTTATATATTATTTTAAAAATTAATTCCAAGACTTTCAACCGTATTTATATTTTTTACTATGTTGTAACGAAGTAAAAAATTGATTAACCAAATAAAAAAAAATATGCATATTCCCTATTGTTAAGTGTTTTTATAATGTAATGTTTAAATATATCGTTATGGTTATTTGATTACAACAACTCACCAGTCACACTCCAACATTACTGTATTTATAGAAATTCTTTCTACTTTGTACATTTAAACAAGAGAAATAAAATTATTATAATAATTAATTAACAAAAATGCTGGTTAACAAACGTCTAGGTTTTCTATTGAATAATTTTGTTTTGGCAGAGTTTTTTGCATTAAATCAGAATGTTGACGTGAATTTATTTTTTTAGGGTGGTTTGGGATGCGCAAAGATTTCTGTTCCTTCGTATTAGGGGCCTGCCCCCTATTACAAGAATATGCCAACATAGCTTACTATAGCGAAAGACGCACAAATGGAGTGGAGATGGAGCAACAAATCGATAATAACGAGAAACTGTTCAAAAAAGCTGATCTTTTGAAGCCTGTTTTACCTATAGTCTCTATTGAGATGCCAGACTGAAAAAACACTATTCAATTTAGTTAAAAATGTGATTTCATAGATATTATAAGGGTAGGTAATTAGTTGATAAAAATGTAGAACTGACGTGAACAAAAGAAAAGTGTAATTTTTGTTATATTTTCAACAAAAGTTTTACGTTACAATAAAGTGTATTTTCATTTGTACTTCCCATTTTTTCCTGATTCTAATCTAATTCTTAGGAAATTTTCGAAATTGTGTTGAATTTTTGACTAATCACTAAGTAATATATTTTTTATGACTAAACTTATATAGAACAATTTTGGAAAAAAGGTTCACTATAGTGTCAAACCATCTAAAGGTTATCTCATTTTTGGTATACTCTAACGTTTCATACCAAAAATCAAAATTAGCGAATTATTGAAATGGCAGACTTTCAGGGCCGGTTGTCTGCCTTCAGTTTGATCGACTTACTGATGGTTAGAATGTGATCCCTTACCCTATTAATAATACTATGTGACGTGTTTTATATCACTTTCATTGTGGTCTTTGGAAATCAATAAATTTTACTTTACTTTACTTACTTTATTATTTGATGAATTTCAGTCACATTCTAAACCGTTGGTGAGCCATCTGCAGTTTAACTGGACCTATGCAACCGACTCTCAACCAAATTTCAAAAGAACGTTATAACTAAAACATACTAGTACAGGAGCCGAAGAAAGGTCGACCTTCACCCATCTACTAACTGGATGAAACATATTTTTATATAATTTTATAATAAGACGAATAGTACGCCTAAAATGCCTTACCTATCGAAATGTTGTCATGGCTATCTTTAATTTAAATAATTTTAATTAATTTCTTTATTTAGCACATAAAGCTCAATAAATATAACACTATATAAAATTATGAAATATACAATAATACAACATATTAAAACATATGAACTTTTATATGAGTCGGTAGGCAAGAGTAATAGTGACAATCATGTATGACACTTGCGTAATAGACATATTTTCAATTCTTTTTTGAAAGTTGTAATAGCGTCGCGGGTTTTCAAAGAATCTTCCAACTCATTGTAACACACCATGCCTTTATGAAAAATAGATTTTGCGGGGCTTTTTTTGTTGAGACTCGTAAGTCTGCCCTTCTTCGTGTGTTGTAGTTGTGT
The DNA here is from genome assembly GCA_944452925.2 of Chrysolina oricalcia. NCBI lineage: Eukaryota > Metazoa > Arthropoda > Insecta > Coleoptera > Chrysomelidae > Chrysolina > Chrysolina oricalcia. The sequence goes on from OX101810.2 coordinate 2,574,456, forward strand.
AAGTTGTTGTTGTATACTAATTTAGATGACAGATATGATGGGGTTAATGAAATTTTCATTTTGTAGATTAAGATCATGGTGCGGTACTCCAAGTAATATTTTACCGAAAGCCAGTTCAATGTACGAACATGACCTTGATGGACTTGTCTCTTGGAACATTCAATATAACTCTCACGGCTTTATTTTGTAATTTCTGCATCCTTTCCATCTCATTTTTATTTGCCAGATATAGTATAGACGATGCAAATGTGAAATGGGGCAATATTAAGGGTATTATACACTGTTTTCCTAGACCATGGTGTTAAAGATGGTGCCACTCTAAACAAGAAGTTTTTGTTTTTTGATATTTTATTGGTAATGTAAGAAATATGTTCTTTGAATGTTAAATTTCTATCGATAATAATACCCAAGTATTTAATCTTTTCCACCATTTCAACTTCCTCATTACCAATTGTAATCTTATGATTATTATCTTTGAATTCTGCATACTTTTTGTGGTTGCTAATTAACATGAATTTTGATTTTTTTGCATTAAGTTTCAACAAACGGCGTTACACCATTGGAAAATATTTTCCAGCTCCGCGTTGATTGTATCTGTTAGGGTTTCTATATTTTCAGAACAGAAATACAATAATGTGTCATCGGCAAACAGATGGATTCGACAGTTTTTAACCGAGTGAACAATATCATTGATATATAGTAGAAATAGCTATGGTCCCAATGTACTTCCTTGAGGTACGCCGTTTTTATTTAAGACTTCATTTGATATTGTGTTGTTAATTTTAGTTACCTGTTTTCTGTTCTGTAAGTAATCAGTGAGCCAGTCGAGTGCTATTCCAGTTATACCATACTTCTCTAGTTTGATAATTAATTTGGCCCTGTCAATTGTTTAGAATGCGCGCTGGATCTCCAAGAATACAGCTCCAATCATAACATTATTATCATTGTTTTCTTTCCAATCATATAGAACATATTGTACAGCTGTCTCGCAGCTGTGGCCTTTTCTGAAACCTGACTGATTTGAATATATCATGTTATTTTCTGTTATATATGATGTGAGTTGTTCATAGACTATTCTTTCGATTAGTTTTTCTAGTGTTGCTAACATATTAATTGGTCTTAAATCACTAGCTTTATTGGAGTTGGATACCTTAGGTATGGGTATAACTGTTGACAGCTTAAGGGCCGATGGAAGCTTGCCTGTTAATAATGAGGTATTAACTAGATTCAAAAGAGGTTTTTCGATACTGTCATATATTTTTTTTAAGGATTTCCGCTGTTAATCATTTATTTTTTTCTGTGCTGCACCCATTTGTTAACCAAACGAATTTTGTTTAAACTGAACTGTGAAACAAATAATTTCTACTATCAAAATAACCTCATCTCCAAATATTCACACAAAGTGGAAAATATGAGGAAAATATTTGACAGAAAACAACTGCTTTCCTGGCTCATACCCCTACGGACATTGAAGTACGTATGACAAATACCTATGTCAGTATCATGGAAAATAAACTTTTATTCCAAATAATCTGCTCCCCTTGCGTGGTTGGTATAGACTTTGTTGAACTAATTTGTATTAGAAAAAAAAAAATATCTTAAAACAAAGTATGGACCAACGAAGGTAAAATCTACTCAAACCTGAATGGGAGAATAAAGAAAATACAATCTGAATAGAAATATAACTAAATATGATCTCAAAGGTGCGATTTGTTCATAAAACAGAACGTAAGCCTCTCCGCTCACGAGGGATCTGGATGAAATATGTGTTAGGGGTTGCCACCCGGATGGAAGGAAACACTGTTATTTCACGAACAAGTATATTTAAATGTAAAAGCAGTAACGGTTCACATGAAATCTAGCTACAGACTGACTTCAGCAACTCCTATTTCTATCTTAATCTAAGTATTATGTAAGCACCTAATCATATTTATGCGTCTGACTAATGCTTCAGTGTATCGAAGATGTACCGTCATTTACTGGGATGATAACATATGGGATACGCGAGAATCATTATATTCGTGCCACGTGCCCGCATACAGATACCTACAGTAGGCAGTGTAATGCCCGCTGTAGGTAGTCCCACTATGATTTGATAATGCGTACAGACTATAGCGGAAAGGGGCTACATTGTCTGCCGCATAATTACTCATATCCAAACCCTCTAACGGAAAATCGATGGTTACATTCAATTTTCCTCTGAATCGATCCATCGAAGAAAACCTTTTTAAATGTATCACTAAAATTTTTGGGAACTTGTAAATTGATAGGGATTTGGTACACTTCCTTCTCTCTTTGCATTTAGCACATGATAGCTTCTCGTCGCCATCCAACGTTTCTTCCCTCGTAAACGAATCTGAACACTGTGATAATATCAGTTGGCCTGTTCGTTGCGGTATTGGTAGTGATAGGTCCCAGAACGGATCGAAGGTGACAGAACAGTGCCCGCAATACGTACATTTCAATGTGGACTTTAGCTGGCCAACGAAATTATCAATGATTTTGGAATTGTCCATTCTTAAGTACCTCGACCAAGATTCTTGTGCCTTCTCACCGTCACTTAACTTTTCGTCTATCTCCGTCAGAATGGGTTTTGGCGTCTCCGTTATTCTGTTCACATCTTCGTTTTTTTTTTGGTTTTCACGTTTTGTTGAGGCCAAATAAACTTTTAAAAAACAACAACATTATTTCCATTTGTCAATGTTATAGTATCAGTATTTGAAAATTATGAAAGGAAATTCACGATGAGTCCTTCAAATTTTATATTTTTCACGAAAACTCATATTATAGTTGTTTATGTATCAAGGGAACTATAAAGGCCTTAATTAACGATGGGAATTAAGGCTCATTAGTTCCCATAGTACATAATTTTATTTCTGACCGATTTTAATAAAAATAATGTTACTTGTTTATAAACAGACCTTTGTTATCAATCGCTGTAAAAGGTAGAGATAATTAAAGAATCTTCAATATCCCAATGGAGTTATAACCCTAACCATGCAGGTATGAGCTTTTAATATCTGGGTCAGAAATAAAAAGACCAGATTGATTTTTTGTATATTGTATTTTGAATTCACGCTAATTTAAATATCAATAAAATGTTTAAAAAAATGTATTACCTACTTCCAAGTAATGTTAAAAATACTGAAAGTCATTCTGTAACAGAAAGGTGTTGTTGACTAGTATAAAAGCCACTAAATTTGAATACCATAATACAGGGTGTATACTAAATGATGTCATTAATTTCAGGTGGTGATTCCTTGTCATATTTTATGAAAAAAAGTTCATATAAACGTATGTCCTAACTTGTTTTTTTTTCAAGTGACGGAGTATCAAGGTTTTAATAAAAAATCGGTTATTTATTAATTACTCGGTTTTTTTGCCGATTTTCATGAAATCTGGTGAGCATATTAATAGTTACAAGGGGCTTGTTTTCATGTGGTTAGATCTCAAATTATAAGCAGCAAAGGGTCACCTGATTGATAAATATGGTAAAAATCATTGTAAGCCACTGTTTTTATCTAAGTTTAAGATTTTAATCAAATTAAACATTTAAAAATACAACTAACTCTCTTATAATGCCGTGAATTTGAAATAGCAACACTTTATCAATCGATAGATTTCCTTAATTAATTTATTTCTACCTGTACTCTTTTACTGGTTTCGTCGTTGATGGACTGGTTGTTTGTTGTGTTCCTAGGCCCATTATTGTCAACTGTTTCTATGAAAACTTAACAATACAGTTGTGCATAAAATTAAATAGAATTTCAAGGAAATATGGAGTAAGTAACTGAAAAGCAGATCATTCACACAACTTTCTGAACTTTGATTTGAAATTCACAGCATTATAAGCTGAATTTTTAATAATTTTTAGAGAAAAACAGTGGCATACAATGATTTTTACTATAAATATTAATCAGGTAACTATCTGGCCCCTTGCTACTGCTAATAACCACAAAAAAATCATTTAAATTACACCCTGTATATGGAGAGCCCCTAAGTGACTTGAATAGCATTTCTTTTGAATAGTCAAGTTTCATGAAAGATTTTTTTTCCTACATGCCAATCCCACCAATTTTTTGTGAACTTTGTTTCACTGTTTAAAATTATTTTGCCTTATATTGTATTGCTATGCAGGCAAATACAAATTAAATTAATATAAATAAATATATATCGTATGTATATAAATGAAATTCAATGATGGTGACCCGCGGACAAGAATAGTGGAAAGAGACATCCCATAACAAGGAAAACTAATTCGATAGTTCTCAGTCTTGAACTTGAGGCACTCTGCTTTGTTGGCTCTATTTGAGGAAGCTTGTCGTAACTGTGGTGCGTTTGAGTTATATCGGCCAAAACGTGAACCGTTGCTACATACAGAAATGTACCGGCAGAAAAAAGCATAGCAATCCCTGAAAAGTAAAAAAAGTCATTGGAACTCAGTACGGTTCAAAATTATACAGAAATATAAACTTTGACAATATTACAAGAATCATAATTACCTGTTGCATTCAAAGAACTGAGTGTTTCTTTTTGCTTCTGGCCAATACCAAAATACGTCATGCACGTCAAAATAGGCGCAGAAAGGGAGAAAATCAACAAATGTTTCCTTATCCGTTGCCTAAAAAATAATTATTCTTTTTTATTGATATAGCGGATACTCAAAGAAAATTCGTGTTGATGCCTATAATAAAATTATCAAGGGTAATATAACAAGACCTTGATAAATAGTCGACTATTTTTATTGCATCTAAATTTCGACTGTATTTTATAATAATTTAACGAGACATTATTTTGGCATTAATAATCTGATGAGAGCCCGAGAGCGAAGCTCGAGGGCTTTCATCTCTGATTATTAATGCCAAAATAATGTCGAGTAAAATTAATAAATACAAGAGAAATTTAGCAGCAATAAAATAGTCGACAATTAATCAAGGTCGTGTTATATTTGTGAAGATTATTTCTTGAATCTACTTCTTTATATCAGTCATATGAATGAATGAAAATTAAACAATTTGGAATAATTTATTCAAAATATCAAGAACAAAGCACAAAATCTAAACAAAAACAGCACCATCTTTATAATTTATCAATTGAAATTAAAAACACAATTATTGTATGTGACATTTCCACCATGCGTAATTTGTGACATTTGTTCAGCTTTTGAAGAACTTGCAGTATTAACCGTAGAAGGTCCACATTCATTCTCTTATACAGCTTCAACACGATTGATTTTATTTGACGTTTAATATGTATTTATTTAGAGTACTGTCAGATGCTCAGGCTCCTTGATATGAGTATCATGCTGAATACTCGGTGACTATTGTGCATCATGTAAATAGTCGCTAATAGAGCGTGTTGATTGGTCCTGTCAAACAGGAAACAAACGTATGATTGGTTGATGACTGATATTTAATAGATGAAGGAAATAATCACTGAAATGATTTTCACAAAACCACAACAATTATTTCACTGTACAACAAGTGGAGGAGATATTCTAAATTACCTATTTGCATAAATACTCATCGTACATTGATTAGGGTACGGTTGTACAGTGAAACCATGCATTGTCGTGAATCGTAAACCTCTTTGGTATAGTGTTATTATAGATATTTTAATAATTATTCTCTGTAAAGCCAACGCAAGTTTTATTCTCAATTTGTCTCAATTATAAAACAATGACTCACATTATTGATTCCATTCAGGCAGGCACATTCGTGTGAAACTGCATTGCCTTACTTATTGTCTAAATAGAAAACTGAGATGAGCAATAATAAAAAGATCATTATTGTGGTATTTTCAGACTTAAAGAGAGCCTTTGAAACTGTGAATATCTATCTGCTTCTGAGAAAACTCGAGAAAGTTGGCATTAAGGAAAATGCATTGAAATGGTTTGAAAGCTATCTTTATGGCAGGTCTCAAATAGTTAAATATAATAATGCCTCTTCTGGCACATACGACATACATTATGGAGTCCCTCAAGGATGTGCCCTAGGATCAATTTTATTCATTCTATTCATCAATGCCATATTTTACAATGTTCAAAATTGCAAAATAAAATTGTTTGCTGAAGATACTATGATATATTGCGAAGGAAATGCAGAGGATGTTCAATCAATCAACATTTAAGGAAATTGTCCATTTGGCTGAAAGACAATGGGTTGAAACTGAACAAAAATAACACCAAATACATGGTAATATCAAATAAATATAATTTGAACAAATTGAAAAACGTAACATACAGCAATCATTTATTGATTTATAACAATGTTATTGAAGAAGTTAAACAGTTCAAATACCTGGGTTTCATGATAGATAATGAACTTAATCTCAAATCTCATTGTGAATATATTAAGAAGAAAATGGCAAGAAAAATGTATTTCCTATATAGATTGAATAATAAAGTATCATCTATTACTAACCTAACTATATATAAAACCATAATATCCCATCTTGATTTCTGTGGAACATTCATATATCTGATGAATAGTGAACAAATTGAGACATTACAAAAAATACAAAATCGTGCTATGAGAGCCATTTTATTATGTTAAAAGAATGCTCATCATTGGGTAAATTCAAAAGTCAGTGCGTAGAATATATAAAAGACCCATCATGTTAATATCTATACTTGCAGTATTTCGATTTTATTTGTGGTTTGTGTAATTAGAATATTGTCTGTGTGTTGACATTTTTTATGTGTGTTCTGTATGTTATTTATACTCTGTATCATTTTGTTTATACTACTTTTTTATACTCTGTGCTTGAAAAGCTGATGCTAATAAAGATATTATATATATATATATATATATATATATATATATATATATATATATATATATATAAGTAGAAAAGTTATTTTCATATATTGCCCCTCGCTATATCCATCCTTATTTATATATATATATATATATATATATATATATAAAAACTGGTAAAATTCTTGAGGATGCAGTCAAATCACTGGGCTTAGTCAAAGAAAACTCTTTGTTATATTGTTTTCTTTGACTAAGTCCAGTGATTTGACTGCATCCTCAAGAATTTTACCAGTTTTTCTTTAACTAGTCAGTCAAGACTACCTCTCCACTTATATATATATATATATATATATATATATATATATATATATATATATATATATATATATATATATATATACAGGGTGTTTGGTAGCTGGGTGCAAACCTTCAAGGAGGTGATACACTAGCCCATGTAGAACATATTCATACAAACATTTTTATTTTCTAGCGCGTTTTTGATTTTTGAGGGAACTTTTACGATTTTTAGTACAATAACCCAAAATTGGTCAATTAAATGCTAATAACTTCTAATCTTAACAGAAATGTCCGGTTTTTTCATTTATTTTAGTAGTCTTATGTGTCCCCAATCGTACTACAGTAGTTTGAAGCACCATTGTGTCCAAAAAAGTACAGAGCATTTAAACTTTACAAAAAAAGAAAGAAAATAAAAAATCTGACCTTTGATGCCAATTAAAAAAATAAATAAAATACATACAGGTGTTCAGACACTTTTAAAAACATGCGTAGTTATTGCTCTTTCATTTATCTAGCTAAGTCCAAAACTTTTTTTATTAGGGTGCCTGAACCAGTTTAGGGTTGTAAATATGGATATTTGAAAAATTAAAAAAAAAAGTAATTTAAATGAATTTTAGCTCGAAAACCTTTAAACTGAAATCCTAAAGCAATATGCGATATTATTTTTAGACTTACATGGAATAATAAGAAACTTAGCCCAACTTAAAAGAAGAGAAAACTGAACAAAGGCCGGTGGCGGTGGCATTTTACAACAAAGAATTTGACCTGAAGTTAGTCATTAATTGGAATGCATTCTTTTGTTATGATTTAGACCTTATGCTGGGGCCATAAAGTTGCTTTTCAGTTTATCAATTTTTAGGTACCTGAGTTGAGTAATCATCTTGGACCCCTCGCCGGGTCGATTTGGTTGGCCAAACAAGTTCTCTAGTCACTGCTTTGCCCCTTCGAGTTGCGAGTAGACGTTGGTTTTGTGTTCCCCATTCACCGTGTTCAGTTGTAGCCTTTCGCTCCTGCACGTGTTGTTTATTTTGGACTATCGAACTTTTTGTTGTGTGTGCTGCCATGGCTGAGTTTACGAGTCATGAACAAGCCGATATCATTTTTATGTATGGCAGAGCTGATGGTAACGCATCTCTGGCACGACGTTTGTACCAAGAACGTTACCCGAACCGCAGGTAAATTAATTTCTAATTCTAGCGGTAGTTAAATTTTGCCATTTTCACCTTCAAAAGACGTTAAAAATGAGTTATTTTATTGCAGGGTGCCTAACGTCCGTGTGTTTTCCAACACATATCGTAGGCTGTCTGAATCTGGTATTCATCATGCTGAACCTGCCGTAAATCCAGGAAGACATAATGTCAATGTTGAGGAGCAAATTCTCGCAGCCTTCGACGCGGATCCCACCATCAGCATCAGAGTTGTAGCGAGAGATTTAAACCTTTCGATATGGAAAGTGTGGAGTACGATGCACAACGAAAAGAAATATCCGTTTCACGGCACGGGTGTGCAAGGCTTGGAGGAAACGGATCCGGCGAGACGGATACGGTTCTGCCGTTTTTTGCTAAACGCAGATATTGACGACGCGTGGCTCTTAAAGTCCATCCTCTGGACTGACGAATCGAAGTTCTCCAGGGAAGGAATTACTAATTTCCACAACCTTCATGAATGGGCTGATAAGGACAGCAATCCACATTGGAAAAAACAGGTAAATAAATGATTTTTATTATTATTATTTTATTACCCATGTTCAACACGTGTTTAATTACCTAAATTAACTAATTTTATTGCATTTTTGTTTCAGATTTCTTTCCAAAGACAATTTTCAATAAATGTGTGGGCTGGGGTCAACGGACGCACATTGGTTGGCCCACACATTTTGCCTGACAATTTGAATGGACAAAATTACCTCGAATTCATGATAAACGACTTGCCAATGTTACTCTATGATGCCGAAGTGCCAATATTGGACATGGACAGGCCGATCACATTTCAGCAAGATGGATGCCCAGCACATTGGGCTGTAAGCGTCCGCGAACACCTGAACCGCTGTTTTCCTGGCAACTGGATCGGGAGAGACGGACCCATCCCCTGGCCTGCCAGATCGCCCGACCTGACTCCGTTGGATTTTTTTGTGTGGGGTCGGGCGAAAGAACTCGTATACAAAACAGAAATCACCACGAGAGAAGAATTACTTCAGCGAATAGAGGCAGCGTTTGAAATTATGAAACAGGAAATGCAATTGAAAGTAACCACAACTGAAGTACGAAATCGTTGTAGAAAGTGTATACGCAATGGTGGAGGACATTTTGAACACCAACAATAAATTTTTACAGTACAAAACATTTTTTCTTTAATTCCAAAAAAATCCATATTTACGACCTTTAACTGGTTCAGGTACCCTAATTCAAAACGTTTAGGACTTAGCTAGATAAATGATACCTCAAACGAAAGAGCAATAACTACGCATGTTTTTAAAAGTGTCTGAACACCTGTATGTATTTTTTTTTTTTTTTTTAATTGGCATCAAAGGTCAGATTTTTTATTTTCTTTCTTTTTTTGTAAAGTTTAAATGCTCTGTACATAACTTTTTTGGATACAATGGTGCTTCAAACTACTTTAGTACGATTGGGGACACATAAGACTACTAAAATAAATGAAAAAAACCGGACATTTCTGTTAAGATTAGAAGTTATTAGCATTTAATTGACCAATTTTGGGTTTTTGTACTAAAAATCGTAAAAGTTCCCTTAAAAATCAAAAACGCGCTAGAAAATAAAAATGTTTGTATGAATATGTTCTACATGGGCTAGTGTATCACCCCCTTAAAGGTTTGCACCCAGCTACCAAACACCCTGTATATATATATATATATATATATATATATATATATATATATATATATATATATATATATTCTTAAATGAACAGATTTGAAATTTCAATTTCATACCATTTGAATATGACACTGGCTGATTAATTTTTCTACCAGAACAAGAATGACAACAATCAAAATCCACATTTGGCTAAAATTTACACTTCAGTGCATTTCTTACCTTTCTATGCCTTCGTGTAAAAGGAATGTTACCAAGCCAAAAGCAGCTGGTGCTTTGTGAAGCATAATGGCCAAAAAAACTATAATTTCAACGTCTGCATGACTAGTTGTCGCAGCAGCACCTAAAGCTACACCATCAGCTGCTGCATGAACTACCAAACCTACGGTAGCCGTAATGTTTCTCTCGGATGGGTTGAGGTTTTCGTTTCTACTTTGTGAAATCTAAAACATTATTTTTATTATTTTCATCAACTGTATCAACAATTTTTGAGATTTACAGGTACCTGCATTGTATTGTCAATTTTTATTTTTATTATAGGTTGGTCCTAATTACCTCAATTGATAAGAAGGGTATTTGAGTAATTTCCAAGTAGAATAATTTAATGTATTACATTCGCTTGAAAAAGATACAGTGTATCGAAACATGTCGCGTAGACAAAATAATCTGTGGAAATTTAATCATGTTTATCTTAGTGTCATATAAAATCAAATGGTAAAGGTAAGCTTATCGGGCTCATTCTCAAAACAAAAAGAAAAGTGGTGTTACGTAGTTTTATCCCCTGAACACGAATCCAAAAGAATTTCGTGGGGGTCTCTTATACTTTTCGAGTTATGACGTTTTGAATCGTGAAAATCGACCATTTTCAAACACGATTTTTTCGGTAAAAAATCGAAGAAAATGTCTCCTTCTTTTCATTGGCACTTTTTTGAGACCGTAATCAACTCATATTTCACAATTACAAGCTCTAAAACCAAACGTTTTATACAAAAAATCAACCTTCTTATAAAGTATACAAAACCCTTCCCACATCTCTAGAACGGACGCCAATGAAGAGTGTGGTTAAGAATAGTGTAATATAAGGTTAATTTTTTCCGTAAAACGTTTGGTTTTAGTGCTTGTAATTGTGAAATAAGAGTTGATTAAGGAACGAAAAAAGTGTCGGGAAAAAGAAGGGGGTATTTTCTGCGATTTTTACTGAAAAAATCGTGTTTGAAAATGGTCGATTTTCAAGATTCAAAAGGTCATAACTCGAAAAGTATAAGAGACCCCCACGAAATTCTTTCGGATTCGTGTTCAGGGGATAAAACTACGTAACACCACTTTTCTTTTTGTTTTGAGAATGAGCCCGATAAGCTTACCTTTACCAATCAAATAAATATTAAAATAAAACACAAGGTGCGCAAGTAAATCGAGTCAAATTTGTTTAAAAAAACATTTACCTGTTTAAAAATGAAATAATTATAAAAAAACAGTGTTAAATTGTTCTTATAAAAGCTACCATAAATCAAATCAAATATGCTTTATTATAGAAGAAAATAATTGTTATTGACAAAGCCAGTGTAAAATAAATATAAACTTATGTATGCCTATACTTATAAATACACATATATTAGTAAAATAAAAGGCACAGTCACAATTAAATTGATGAAATTAGTCACACAATGAAAACATGTATAGAATATAGGTGTAGGTGTATATACAATTGTAAAATTAGAATTTGATACAATTTTCAAAAAAAAAACAAATGATCATTCAAAATACTACAGATATTAATTTCATCAACTATTTCAATAATGGCATTGTTCTATTCTTTAATTACTTACAGGGCAGGGTAATATTTAAATTAATCTTAGGTTAAATCTATTGTTAGCAATTTGTGAATGTACAATACTTGTCAAAATGGGTGTTACTCATTATTATTATATAATTACTTTAAAACACTTACCCAGGCAATGATTCACCCTTTCACCTACCTGATCAACCAGAAGCATGAATATGAACCCCAAAACTAAACTAATTCCTATCACAGATAATGGGTCTTTGTGTTCCAGTGTTTCAGACTCATTATGAGCATGATGGTGAGATTCTTCAGGTATCAAAGATCTCACACCTTCAGGGATTATCACAGTTAGAGCTGTTCCTACCAGGAGGCCTGCTCCAAATACAGTAATTTTTTTTAGTTTGTCCTGAAACAGATACCTATTCATTCATATTGATCAGATATATTTTTAGGAGTATTTTTCTAAACTTTAAATACAATAGATACATACAAACCACGACAATCTTTTGATAACAAATCTTTGCAGACTTACAGAAACCTTTATTGAAATTGAGTAAATATATATAGATTTATTAAACATCTTACTATACAAAATAGCTTGCAAAACAAAGAATACCAATTCAATCGATAATAATAATAATAAGTTTCAAAATTCAGTGTCAAGATTTTAAGAGCGTATTTTTAGTTTTGAAGGGTGAATTTTTAGAAAGAATAAAAGTTTTCCGCTAGAAAGTGCCGAAACAAGTAAATAGGGGTGTGTGTGGTGTTTTGATTAATAGGACAAATTTTGTGTGTTGTCAATATCATGATTTTGATATGTAAAAGGGAGAAGTTTCACAAAAAAATAGGCCATATCTTTGAAAATAGTCGTGATCGCCAAAAATTTCGTTTGGATTTTTTGTAGAGGATACCAAAAAATACGTAAGTTCCATTTTTCTTAAAACTCAATGGGTTTTACCAAATGAAGAGGAAGTTATTGCTCAAATTTGAATAGTTGGCGGCGCAAATCCCAAGACTCCCAAGTGACCAACTTACCGCATGAACGAAAATTACTATGAATCAAAGAAAAACTAGGTTGATAGATTTTTTTGTGTAAAACATTTGGTTTTGGTGCTCGTAGTTGTGAAATATGGATAGATTAGCATCTACAAAAAGAGTCAACAAAAAGGAGAGAAAAATTTGTTTTTGAAAATGGTCAATTTTCAAGATTCGAAAGGCCATAACTCGAAAAGTATTTGAGTTTTTTTCGGATTTGTGTTACCTTTACTCTCCAATGCATTTGTGTTCATAAAAAAGACATAACATTCCTTTCTTTATTTTACTTTCCTATTTCATAAAATATATTCTCTCTGTTAACAAAATAACTGACATGTGTGTGACTGAACAAGATGTGGGCCTTGAGGAAGGACTATCCATAAGGTTACACAGGGTAATATTTAAACAGATGTTCCCGAGAAAATTAACGGTATTTAGGGGCCTTATTTTTATGACTTTGAGGTCCAATTACTCCAATTAGCTTCAGTCCCTTATTTGCAAAATTTTAATAGAATTGGTAATTTTCCACAGAAATATTAGTGCCACGAAATGTAAATTTTGGATTAAAAAAAAGGTGTTTACCTCTGAGAAACTGAAAAATAACGGTATAGATCCTGCCAAATAAGATCCAACTAACATAACCAAAACCAATGCAATAAGCATAGAAGTTTCTTCCATATTTTGGCTTCAACTCGATTTAACCACCTTAGCTTTATTGATACTGTCGTCACTTGTGCATTGTTTAACAAACGTATTGCAAAAATGCATACGTATTGCAATTTATTTGAATAACATAGAAAATCTACCCAAACATACTTTCATAACCACTATAAAAAATATTGAAACGTCAAATCGGTCAAATAAACACCCACACCACCACAAAATATTTAGTGCACACCACTGTTGAAAATGCGAAATGTGTTCTCGCTAGATGGCGCTCAGAATTTAAGCCCGAAACCGTATAGTGGTGATGAGCCGCCAAATCCTTAATTCTCATTCTAATTTGAATAAATTTTCATCTACGCAGGTGTTGTCACTTTGCATAACTCTGTTGTCGCATGGAAAATAATGTAAATAAACTTTGTCCATACTTCAGCTCTGGTGCTCTGACCATATAGCCTGGTAATGGAGCTTTTGACTTCAGTCGCCATTCAAGTCATCTGAGTTTAAAACTATGAATACTCGACAATAAAACTATAAAAATCGAAAAATAATGCGAAAACTATATAAATAGTTACACTATCGCTTGTGGCTTTTGTTTGTGCTTCATATCAGTTCAATTAAATAATTATAGATGGAGCACCAATTGAGCTGACGGCAAAAAAACACTCCGACGTGACGTGAGTTTCGCCATTTCGGTGTGATGTCAGAGTATTGGGATAATACCTGTACGTAAGGGGATTGGGCCTCAGTTCAGCCTCTCAACAAGAGAACTGAACCTTACCGCTTCCAGAACAGACTTCAAACCAGAAAAAGTAAGCTAATATTGCTGCCTTGGAGTTTGTTCCAATTGTTACCTATGGAACTAAACCTCAACTGAACTGATGCGCTTTCCAATTGAAAGCGGGTTTTCCCTTAACTGACCATGAACTGTGTTGCCACAAATGATTTTCTGGCAACCTCTGACATTTTTTAGACCTTCTCTGATATGTTCAGGGTTGAAACGGATACAATTTTCAATTATAAAGAAACACGAGTGTTCCCGGGTACATAAATCGAAGAACCATTGATGAAATAGACAAAATAAAAATATCCTAGGGAATTTTATCTGTCATATTGAAAAACGTACTAGTATGAAATTTCCTAAAATATTTTATTTTTGACAATATCATCATAGTACTTTGATTCGCATATCCGGGAACATCTAGGAATCCTTTTAATTAAAAATTGTATCCATTCCAACCCTGAACCATGTCAGAAAATGCCTGGAAAATGTCAGAGATTTCCACCAGAAAATCAGTTGTGGCAACACTGAACATGGGTACTGCAATCCTCCATTGTCCCAACGTGTAGCTCCGAGTAACTCTGGGTAGCTTCTGAAGTGATCTCACAGACCACGGAAAAATCATGATTCAGTTCAGTTCAATGGTAACAAGGTCTCAATTGGAAAGCGCCTATGGTATTTAACTGTTACATGATTTTTCGTGATCTGTTAGATCATTCAAGGAGCTACCCCGAGTTCCAAGTTACTAGGAGCAACTCATTGAGCGGATCTGAATACAGGTATAAATGGAACATGATTCTTGTGGAGCTAATCGGAGTTACTTGGGAAAGCGGCTCAGGATAAAAACAAAAGGTACTTCTGTGTCCAGCGGTCATCAAAGAGACTAAACTAGCAAGGAGGGTTTAATAAGCTCTAGCCAATCAGAATCTTGTAGCATCAACGCGTCATAGTGACGTACTTGGATATGAGTACAGCTGAACTCGAACCAAGCAACAAAACTGTCAGCATCAGTAAGTCTCATATACCAAGAGCTAGTCCGTCACTGTCTATAGAGAACGGTGGCCATGACCGTCCAACAACGTTACAAATGTTCTTTCATCTCTTTCTATCAGTGTCCCCATTGTCTTATTGGGATTACTCCACAGAACTTAAACGTTTAAGTTCTGTAGATCTATGTTTAGTCTCCTTGGTTTGTGATTACTTATTCCTTTAGGAAAAGGCCAAAGATGAGAAGAAGAAGAAACGTTTTACTGTCATTGGTTAGCAGTTTTTGTTTATAAGTATTTTGTTATATCCAAAACGAGTCCAACATACTCCTGAGAGCCCTGAGTGCCTGAAAGCCCCGAAGTTTGAACTGGAACCGTACTGAAACCTCAGTAACCTACGTTCGATATGGCTTCAGGTTTAGAATCATTTGTAAATCGTATCCTTTTATAATTTAATTTTCAGCACAAAATATTACATTAGAGGTAATCTGAAATTCTGAAAACATCAATTTTCTTTAACTATATGGTAGATACTGTATCAATAATTACATCGGATGGTAGAAACTTTATAGTAAGTACTCATAAATGTGTTAAATTAGCCGGTAAAGGTAAGCTTATCGGGCTCATTCTCGAAACAAAAAGAAAAGTGGTGTTTCTTACGTAGTTTCATCTCCTGAACACGAATCGTGGGGGTCTATTATACTTTTCGAGTTATGACCTTTTGAATCTTGAAAATCGACCATTTTCAAACACGATTTTTTCGGTAAAACATCGCAGAAAATACCTCCTTTTTGTCGACACTTTTTTCATTCTCTAAGCAACTCTTATTTCACAATTACAAGCACCAAAACCAACGTTTCACGGAAAATTAAACCTTATATTCTATTCTTAACCTCACTCTTCATTGGCGTTCGTTCTAGAGATGTGGGAAGGGTTATGTATACTTTATAAGAAGGTTGATTTTTTGCATAAAACGTTTGGTATTAGTAGATTACAGTCTCAAAAAAGTGCCAACAAAAAGGAGGCATTTACTTAAATTTTTTACCGAAAAAATCGTGTTTGAAAATGTTCGATTTTCAAGATTTAAAAAGGCATAACTCGAAAAGAATAAGAGACCCCACGAAATTCTTTCAGATTCATGTAGAGAAAACTACGTAAGTAACACCACTTTTCTATTTGTTTCAAGAATGAGCCCGATAAGCCTACCTTTCCTTAAACTTCTTTAGCAATACTTCTCTTACTGCTTCTATTTATAGTAATGGCAGTTATACTCCTAACATTCTGTATACCCTTTAGTCATTTGGATAAAAGTGTGAATTCAGTATCTTAATTTGTTTTTCATCCAATGCCAATCATTAAATTTCAGGGAACCCTCAAAGGATTTGATCAGACAATCAATATAATTTTGGATGAGTCACACGAAAGGGTATACTCAACTACGACTGGTGTTGAACAAGTAATGCTAGGCCTGCATATAATAAGGGGTGATAATGTGTAAGTTATTATTATATTGCCCTCCTTCAGGCACATTAAATTACCTGTTAAATGTAGTTCAATGACAGTCATGGAATTAGTCAGGGAAGCAGTTGTTTTTTGTCAGAAATTTGCCCCATGGTTTATTTTATTAAAATTATTCGAGAAAGGGATATTTTAACATTGTAAAAAGTATTTGATTTAATTGATTTATCACTCTCCCCTAAATTGATCGGACTATTGACGAATCTTTCGCATTTAATTAAACTGGTGATACTCAACGACTCTTATGTCAAAATACAGTTCTGGGGGAAGAGAAGCATGGTGCAAAAATGTCTGAACATAGCCATACAAATCAAAATAAAAAATTGCAGCTGAAATATTTTTTTGGAAATACAGGTAGTATTCAAAAAGAGTGCTGAACCAAATTCAATTTGGTTTTAGTTCCGATTTGAATTTAAATATTCATTGTTTACTGTTTTAATATTTCATAACTGAGCTAACTTGCAAACACATTTTTTTTTTCAAAATGGCTGAAGGTATTTTGGGTGTTCAAGAACCATTATGAATAACATTCAAAACTAGTTAGTTTGAAATCAGAAATGAGAAAATGTATTACAAATTTAGAAAAATAATGATTAGAAGCTCTACCCAAATAATCTTCAGGAATAAACTCTGATTTTATTCGTTTTTGAATAAATTCTCTGTAATCTTTATGTACACACTAATTTCGTATTTGCCTTGTTTATAATATTTGAATGGATTTGTATCTGATTGTTCCTTTTTTTTTGTAAATCCTTATGTATATTTGAAAAACACCTTCGAACCTTTTTAACATGCTTCGTCAATAAGAATTTTGGTTTATTGGACAATAAAGTAGTTTGCTCTCTCTCTGTAGTTGTTACTCATGACATAAATGGGAGATTCAAGAAAAATATAGTAACTAGCTCTTTGAGTTCTAAGCATGTGTGATCTTGTTTGAAAAGCTGGTTCATTAAACTTTATTTGAGCAAAGTATGTTAATTAATATAAGTCAGTGGAATCATGCAATATTTTACAGAGAAAAATAAAATACAATGATTCATCATAATAAATCAAATAAATTTAATCCAGTACTAGGAAATTTTAGACAGTCACATAGATAAACATTGGCTATGTCAACTCCCGATAGGGTTCCTTCAATTGAAAAAAAAAATCATGTTTTTCATTTGAACACGTCTTACTATAACTTTATGCCAATCGTAAATGTCTGGAAAGACGGGCAAGTAAAATAATAGTGGTTATTGTGTTTCATTCATCCAATAGAATATCGCGATAAAAAAAAAATATTCAAAAAGATAGTAAAACAATAAAATATTTTCAAGAGTCTAAAAAACATGTAAAACTTTCGAATAACTAAAATTTTCGCAGATAATCTCATATTCGGTGATGATTTCAGGGCGCTTATTGGACAAATAGATGAAGAAATTGACAACAGGTTGAATTTAGCAAATATCAAGGCAGAACCTTTGAACCCTGTGGTTCACTGAAGAAAAATATTATAGCTCAAGTAAAATACTTGTTTGATTGAAAAACCTCATCGTTCACCTTTTGTCCTCAACTACCTGTAGTTGAATCCTACCTTCCAGGTCCCCGGTCCTTAGGCGCCCGCCCCAAATTGCCCAGCGGATAAACAGGCGTATTTTCATGTGATGGTATTATTATTATTATCATCAATTGAAGAATTTAAAAAAATGCAATTCCACTTTGATAAACCAATGCAACTTTTGAAACTCTTTATCTTGGAAAGCAGTGTGAGTTTGGATATGAGTTTATCTAAACCTTAAAAAATATCATGAGAAGTCACTCTATTTTTGGTTTATTTAATTTTCTACAGGGCAGGATCTCACCCATGGCAAAACTATCAAGTGAAATGGATTTTGGGTATTTTAACCTGCCAGTCTAAAACTGAAAAAAAAAACATTGTTGCACGCTTTAAAAATAACTTTCGTCACATTACTCATTTTTAAATGAAAACTGTATTATTATTGCTTTTATTGATCTGGAAATCAATCTGTTATAAACTAAGTTCTAATAATGTGATAATTTAAATTGAATGGTGTAATTTTCTTTAAAAAATTGCTAAGGAATAATTTTATGTTCAACTGATAAAATACAATAATACTTCTAGGAACAAGTATTTATTTATTTTATTTTCTTAAACACTATATAAATATACAATCTTTATACATTCTCAAGAGAACAGATGGCAATAATATCAGATGTTACAATTGAATTATAGGGTTGAGGTTTTTGTGTGGGTCTTTTGCAGCTCTCTGCGGTCCCCTGTGAGGGTTCTGATGAACTAAAGCATCATTGAATTTCTTGTAATTTGTCATTGTTTTCCTTCTAAGGATTTTATAAAAATCAAACCATCCTATTATCCATTTCAAGAAATGATTTCGCAGTTTAATTGATTTGTTTTACTCAATCTTAAGATTATATCTTCACTCCTGGGTAATAATTTGTGACATCAAGTCAATAAAATAAATGCTATGTTGTGAAACAAAAACTCAATATAGTTCTCTGAGCTTTTCACCTCCCCTCTGAATGTTTTGCACTGTACTGATAATATTTGTGCCAGTTCATAAAACTTGAGTAGCAACGCTATTTGTAAAATATATAAATGCCCCTGATAAGTTGATAAATGTAGCACCAAGAAAAACTGACAGCCATTTTCCATCAGAATTTGTTACTAAACTTGCTGTTACGGGCCCACATAAAATACCTGGAATAGTTGCAATAGTGTTACTTATCGCAAAGGTGGTACCTGCGTAATTTGGGGCTACGTCTACATGGTTACTCAAATGTCCGGCGGAGTTACTAGCAGACAAACCCATAGATATACTAACAAGAATAAGCGCGAACGCCAAATGGTCAACTACGCAAAATATGGCCAGAAACAGGGCCGGTCCTATTAGGCCTATACTCGTCATTAGCCTTCTAACATTCAGGACTGACCAATTTTTACTTCCAAGCAGCCCGTCAGCTACATGTCCACTTATTATACCGAAAATTGAATTCACAATATACGGTACTGCTGTTAAACTCAAGCTGTGTGAATTTCCCCCCAGGTAGCGTGATAAGTATGTTGGTAACCATTGCATAATGATGTAAGAAGACCAGTTCATGGCAAAATGGGCCACGTATATGGCCCACAAAGGCTTACTGAAAATAAAATCTGCCCATCGTATCGTGTGTGGTATGACTTTTGGCATCTGCAGGGGTAAAGTGTCGTCACTACTGTAGGTGTCTTCAACGTAGAAACAGTGCCATAAAACCACCCAAAGGAAACCAAAGGAACCAAACCAGTAAAAGCATGCCTCCCATGACAGATGTGGACATAAAACAGAGGCAACAGTTTGCCCCACAGATCCAGATGCTAAGAGGTAGGAGAATGCCCTAGACCTTTCTTCCAAAGGTATACTGTGAGCAAACAAGTGAAATATTGTTGGTAAACCTGTAAAAAAAAAGTATATATATACAGTGTGTCTCACTTCTCATGGAAACACCCCCGTATCTTCCGTAACAATAGAGGTAAAATGATGAAACTCTCAGGACTGATGGAAATGCTCAAAATGCACCTACCACCTGAATGGGGTTGGTCTAAGTGATATACACTGCCCGCCACTCGCGATGGAACAACTCATTTTTACAGTAAAACATACTAGGGGGCAGAGTAGGCTCAAAATTCCTACAGATTCGTGATCAGGACCACCAACTTACTATAGAGACACGTTTTCTTTGAAAAAATTTCAGTCCTGAAAAATCCGAATTTGTCTCACTTCTCATAGAAACACCCCCGTATCTTCCGTAATTTTTTACGTAGAACCATGAAATTTCCAGGATCGATAGATACACTGGAAATGAACTCACTGCACGGGAATGGTCAATCTACGTAATATACACTGCACGTCAGTAGCGAAGGAACCACCCATTTTTCCAGCGCTGCTGGCGTGCAGTGCACATCATGTAGGATGACCCGTTTTGTGCAGTGAGTTAATTTCTAGTGTATCTATCGATTCTGCAAATTTCAGGGTTCTACGTATAAAATTACGGAATATACGGGGGTGTTTCCATGAGAAGTGAGACAAATTCGGATTTTTCAGGACTGACATTTTTTCAGAGAAAAAGTGTATCTGTAGTAAGTTGGTGGTCCTGATCACAAATCTGAAGGAATTTTTAGCCTATTTTGCCCCCTAGTATGTTTTACCGTAAAAATGTGTTATTCCATCGCGATTGGCGGGCAGTGTATATCACGTAGGCCAACCCCATTCAGGTGGTAGGTGCATTTTGAGCATTTTCATCAATCCTGAGAGTTTCAT
The DNA here is from genome assembly GCA_944452925.2 of Chrysolina oricalcia. Lineage (NCBI taxonomy): Eukaryota > Metazoa > Arthropoda > Insecta > Coleoptera > Chrysomelidae > Chrysolina > Chrysolina oricalcia. The sequence goes on from OX101810.2 coordinate 2,595,427, forward strand.
CATTCAACCTCAATTATTACGGAAGATACGGGGGTGTTTCCATGAGAAGTGAGACACACTGTATATATATTTATAAATAAGGATGGATTTAGCGAGGGGCAATATATGAAAATATAAGTAGAAAAGTTATTGGGTATAACCCTCAAAATGTTCTGCAACCGTAGACACGTGTTTCGAGCTTAAGCTCTCATCAGTACGGTAAAATCAAGTGCGAAGATGTACAACACTTGGATGTAAAAAATAGAAACAAAGGAAGTCAACAACACGAAGCCAACCACACATTTGTGGCGACGTTAGTTGTTGCCTTGCAAGCACAAGGTCTTCTAACCGAAGCCACAAATGTGTGGTTGACTTCCTTTGTTTCTATTTTTACATCCAAGTAACTTGATTTTACCGTACTGATGAGAGCTTAAGCTCGAAACACGTGTCTACGGTTGCAGAACATTTTGAGGGTTATACCCAATAACTTTTCTACTTATAATATATATATATATATATATATATATATATATATATATATATATATATATATATATATATATATATATATATATATATGTACATTACTAAGTTCATGGGTTGAACCGCGTTGAGAGTTTATAACTCGACGTTTCGGCTCCTGCTTTGGAGCCATTTTCAAGAGTGTGACTGCGAGGCCTCTATCTGCCTACTCCTCGAGTCGTGGTCTTGAGAGATATCAAAGTCTCAACCTGCCTACTCCTTGATCTCAAAAGACGATCCGATGTTGGTTGCACTGTAGTATTTATAGGTGGTTGGCTACCTGGAGGTGGGCGGGTCTTACGGGTTTTCTCGTTTGTCTTGTCTGCTGGTGCCTGCTGTGTAGTTGGAGTTAATGGGATAATAATTGATTGCGGATAAGTTTCACGTGGCCTGGTAATTACGGTTGGAAGAAGGGGCTTCCAAATGGGGTTCAATTTACGGCTATCATCTTTAATGTTCAGGCAATCAGGCCGTTTTTCGATTTCGATGGCTTCTCTGATAAAACGAGAAGTTCTTGAACGTACTGGGGCGATGGTTTTCGTTTTCTCGAAATCTATGGGGTGACCCGTTTGGATGAAATGAAGAGCTAATGCGGAGCTGGTGTCTCGATTTCTAACTGAAAGGGAGTGTTGATAGGATCGAAAATGGATCTGTTTCGAAGTTTCTCCTATATAAGAGTGGGGGCAGATAGAACAGGGAATTTCGTAAATACCATGGTCTTCGTTGGGAATTTTGTCTTTTGTTGGTCTGATGAGGTGTGATAGTTTTTGTTCTGTGGTAAAGATGGTTTTGATATTTGCTTTTCTGAAAAGTCGACTGATTTTGTCCGTCACCCCTTTGATGTAAGGGAAGAAGACTTTGGATGGACGGTCTTCAACTTGTGGTTCGTTTTTGGTTACTAATGGTTTCTGAAGCTGTTTTTGGATGTTTCTGTCTATGTGGTCTGGTCTGTATCCGTTTTGTAGGAGAGCTTGTTTTACGTTGTGAAGTTCGGATTGTCTGTTGTGGTCGTCGGTTAGTCGGATGGAGCGAGATATCAGAGTATTTACGACTGAGTTGAGTTGTGAGGGATGATGGTGGGACTTGGAGTTGAGATATCGGTTGGTGTGGGTGGGTTTTCTATAAACCGTGTACGAGAAACCTTGTTGAGGATTTTTAGTGATTTGTACATCTAAGAATGGCAGAGTTGAATTGCTTTCTATCTCCATCGTGAAGCGAATGTAAGGGTGTACTTCGTTCAGATGGGTCAGGAAAGAATCCAGGGTATCTCTCCCGTGGGGCCAGATGACAAAAGTGTCATCAACGTATCGTAACCAGCAGGAAGGTTGAAGAGTGGCTGATGAAAGGGCTTTGGTTTCGAAATCTTCCATGAATATATTGGCAATCGCAGGTGAGAGAGGGGATCCCATAGGGGCACCTTTGATTTGCCTATAAAAAGAGTTTTGGAAGGTGAAGTATGTGTTGGACATACAATGTTTGATTAGAGTGAGGATGTCTTGTGATATGTCGTGCTTGTTTTGTAATATGGTGAGGGTCTCGTCAATAGGGATGTTGGTGAAAAGAGAGACGATGTCGAAGCTGACTAGGATGTCGGAGTTAGATATGTTGAATTCCTTAATTCGATTGATGAAGTGATCCATTTTCGATCCTATCAACACTCCCTTTCAGTTAGAAATCGAGACACCAGCTCCGCATTAGCTCTTCATTTCATCCAAACGGGTCACCCCATAGATTTCGAGAAAACGAAAACCATCGCCCCAGTACGTTCAAGAACTTCTCGTTTTATCAGAGAAGTCATCGAAATCGAAAAACGGCCTGATTGCCTGAACATTAAAGATGATAGCCGTAAATTGAACCCCATTTGGAAGCCCCTTCTTCCAACCGTAATTACCAGGCCACGTGAAACTTATCCGCAATCAATTATTATCCCATTAACTCCAACTACACAGCAGGCACCAGCAGACAAGACAAACGAGAAAACCCGTAAGACCCGCCCACCTCCAGGTAGCCAACCACCTATAAATACTACAGTGCAACCAACATCGGATCGTCTTTTGAGATCAAGGAGTAGGCAGGTTGAGACCTTGATATCTCTCAAGACCACGACTCGAGGAGTAGGCAGATAGAGGCCTCGCAGTCACACTCTTGAAAATGGCTCCAAAGCAGGAGCCGAAACGTCGAGTTATAAACTCTCAACGCGGTTCAACCCATGAACTTAGTAATGTACATATTTCTGACCGCGGAAACCTTTCCGAACATATATATATATATATATATATATATATATATATATATATATATGTATATATATATATATATATATATATATATATATATATATATATATATATATATATATATATGGATATATTTCAGTTTGGAATGATGTTTAAAAGTAACCCAAAAAAGGCACTGTACTAAATGTAGATATTCCTCACAATCCTTACATAATTATTAGTAGTAGTGAGAACAAAGAGTATTTTACCCCTTCACCATACAAGTAATTTAATTCCTAGATGCGCATTTCGATAACAAAGTTATCTTCATCATTCTTATTTATACCACATAATTAATTACCAACAGGTAATCTGTTTACTAGGAAGTGACCCTACCTGATGGACAGGTACAACCCCACCCAATAAAGAATAGAACAAAGGCACTTAATTATTCCTTTACTGGTATCAAATCAAATTAGTAATTTAATGGACCATTATCATTATTAAGCAAGGGTTTCGAGCCCCTTTTTCGAATAGGGATACTTTCATAACAATCTAATTTTCTGTAATCATCAACAGGCTTTATTAATTTTAAATTTTGGATAATAATTTTGTGATGAGTTTCTAATAAATGATCCGCAACACTCGATTTATTTTCTCGCGAATATTTAGCATGTGCCAAAAAAGGGGCTCGAATCCCTTGCTTTATAATGATAATGGTCCATTAAATTTCAAACTATTTGATTTGATACCAGTAAAGGAATAATTAAGTGCCTTTGTTGTATTGTTTATTGATCTTGACAAAAATACATCAAATAGAATACATCACATATTGAATAGATAACTGAAATAACATATAGCATAAAAATATTAACCAGCAGTAATAACATCACAAATCGTTCTAGACATTTTTTAAAACAAAAGAGTATTTGGCTCTTTTAAATGTACCGGTAACTTATTGAAATCATCCAAACCCTTGCAAAATAAGTTATTCATACCTCGTGTCGAATTTGTTTTATATATGTGGAAATTGTTATTTTGCCTAGTGTTATGATGATGTGGGTCTTTGTTTAAAATCATAAAATCATTGAAATAAGTTGGTTGAAAGCCTTTTACAATCTTAAAAATAAAAACCATCATTGAGAAGTAAATCCTCTTCTTTACTGACAACCACTGGAGTGAATAACATAAAAGAAATTGAAGTGCTACGACTGCATTTCAGAATCATATGCATTCCACGATTTTAAAAATTTTGTAATTGAGACACTTTGTTTTGATTCAATAAAAACAGTAAAGAGGCACTATAGTCGAAATGAGGTTGGATAATGCTGTTGTATGTTGTTATTTTAATAGATGTGCTCAAGCAATTTGAAATTGTAGAGAAGAAAAAGAGCTTTTTTGATATTTTTTTAATAATATACTCAGCATGTTTATTTAATGTCGCGAAAAGATTCAACAGAGCTATTTAAGAAAACTTCAGTGGTGACCACAATTCAGGTTGCTGCTTTTTTAAAGCATTTTTCTTCAAATTATTGGAGGGCGAGTTTCAAGCAATCAAACTATTGTAAGATACATGCATATCAGGTGAATTACATTTATGATTATAGACCATATTACGATTATAGGTTTTTAAAGTGTCCCAACCAAATACCTAAGACAGCTCACATGAAGAGGTATCACAAATCGAATTTGCTTAGAAAATTAATATTTTGAAACTATTATTATAGTAAGGACCAAAGCTCAGTGTGATAGAAGGGTATCTGTGTGACTAATGTAATGTAATGAGGATTTGAATTCCACAATTAGTGAAGAACTTCAATAAGTTTTAAGGCCTTGTATGTCATATACTTTTGTTTCTTTGGTGTTTTGGCTTCAACTACTATGGTCATTAGCCAAAATCACATAAGAGAGTAGTGAAGATCCAATCAACTTTCCTATCGCATTGACTGCTGTGGTCATTAGCCATTGTATGTCATATTGAAAGTCACATTCAAGAGTAGAAGATCCAATCAACTTTCATATCACAAGTTTCTTCTAAAATTTTTGAGGGTTGTTAAGGCATTTGAAGCATGTGGCAGATTTAGACAAATTATATCATGAAAAATCAATTACCTAGTCCTTCAGCAAATCCTAAAACGATTCTGCAGATCACGAGTGAAGTGATACTAGCAGCTAGAAGAGGTGTGATAAACGTCGCTATGCTCCATAATATTACGCTGCAAATCAGCACATTCTTTGCACCCAATTTGGTAGCCCAAAAACTACCTAAAATTATAAGAGCTCTGTGATAACAAGAGTTGATATCTTAGGTTAGTAAATACCCAATATTTGACTGGTAAAGTATCCAAATGCAAAAGCTGAATGTATCCATCCCTGAGAATGCAAACTCCAGTTGAAAATATCAGTCATAGGTACAATTGCGATTGGCATTATCACTCTGTCGGCACTATTGATGAAATTGGCGAAACTGCATAATGCAACTATCCTAGAAGTTTTTGTCCAACGAATTCTCCCCATCTTTTGGTTCAAATGATTTTCAAAAAATCTAGTCTACTCTTCATTTACATCTGATTCGATCCCTATTCAACATTTTAAAACTAATTTTGAAAATTACAATTAATTGTGTTTACTAGAATGTTTTACTGGTCATCTTGTTGGCAGTTGATAAAAAAAATCTCCATCCAGAGCTGTTATCTTGTATGATGTGGCCGTACTGAACAAGTAACGAATATTACAAGTGGCGATTATCAACTATCATACTATCAACATTGTAAATTCAATTTACATCAACAAATATCAACACAAAAAAAGAACATGTGACATTGACATGTGTCATAACCATTCAGCGCAGTGTTGCCGGAACCCAAGGACATTGAACACTATTCTTCAATGTCCTTGGCCAAAACCTAAATCCCCAACAGACGACGAAAGTAATGACGTCACAAATGTCATTCATGTCCAAAACTGATTCCAAACAAACCTCAGTCGAAATTAAGTCAGCTTGTCCGAAATTGTTTCCATTGTTTTACAACTTCTTTTGCCTGAGAAAACAAAATCCAAACAACCAAACACAAACTAATAAGCAAAGCAACAAATCATCAACAGATGACACTTAAAAATTCTTTGTTTGGAATCAGTTTTTGACAAGGATAACATTTGTGACGACCATTCTATTAACTTTATAGAAATATGGTGACAACACACTTTCCTCGTCTATTGGCTGTGTCTATCAGAGAAAACTGAAAAGCGGAAAGTGCTTTGCTGGATAAAGCATAAAAGCGCTTTTGAAGTTTATTAGACGGTCCAAATTACTTACCGCTGAACCGCTTCAAATGAATCCAGGGGAAAATAAAGCGCTTCATTTATCTGCAGCGGCTGGAAGACCTGTCAGCCGTCTATCACATCAAGCGTAAAAGCAGTTGCAGCCACTGCATGTTTTTAGACGCACCTATTATCCGAGTTAAAAAAATTAAAAGCGCTATAGACGAGGAAAGTGTGTCGTCACAAATGTCATTCTTGTCAAAAACTGATTCCAAACAAAGAATTTTAGGTGACTTTCTCTGTTGATGATTTGCTGCTTTGTGTATTAGTTTGGGTTTGGTTGTTTAGATTTTGATTTTTCAAGCGAAATAAGTTGAAAAATCTTTACGGAAACAATCGGACAAGCTGATTTAAATTTGACGGATGTTTGGAATCAGTTTTTGACAAGAATGACATTTGTGACGTCATCACTTTCCTCGTCTATTTTCAGAATGAATTAAGTCTCGTTCATACCCTCGCGAATTTGCCAATTTTTCTGCGAATAAAATGGATGCCGACATGGTTCAGCGACTGAAATGAAATTATAATATGATGACTGGAATACTCTTCGTTCCTCTGCGCACCCGTATAGATAACTCTAGAAGAGGAAAGGAGGCACATGCAATCTAGCACAGAAATACTATATTGCTTACTTGTATGGGTGCGAGAGAGACATTCATCTGCACGTACGTGTTATTAGCTTCCCTAGTTTGTAAACACGACAGTGCAGTGCAGCGCGTCTTTGTATCATTTTTATCATTGTTTATAGAGAAAAGAAGACTACAAACAATGGTTTTATCTATATATGTTACAATCAACTTAATCTCGATTCTTCCGCCACTGCCAGGACGCACAAAACAAACATGGCGGCCTCCATGAGAAATTCAGTCGCTCAGCCTGACGAGCATTCCAGTCATCATTTTACAATTTCATTTCAGTGGGTTCTGCATCAACGATTGGTCCGGCGTGACTGGCAGCCATTTTGCCAAAATGCGAAATTCACGAGGGTATGAACCAAGGTGACTAAACATTTAACAGGAGAGTTTAATCCCCATTAGACAATGGGGCACTATAGAAAGAGATGAAAAAACATTTGTGACGAAATGTGACATAGTTGGACATGTCATGGCCGCCGTTATCTATAGACAGTGACGGACTAGCTCTTGGTATATGAGAGTTACTGCTGACAGTTTTGTTGCTTGGTTCGAGTTCGACTCTGTACTCGTGTACAAGTACGTCACTATGACGCATTGATGTTACAAGATTCTGATTGGCTAGAGCTTATTAAACCCTCCTGTTAGTTTAGTCTCTTTGGGTATGAACGAGTCTTTATCACTGAAATGAAATTATAAATATTATAATTTCATTTCAGTGGTCTTTATCCTGTTAACTTTTGAAAGGTTTGACATACAAACATGGAACAAATACCATATGGTCTCACACAGATATATAAATATTATACAGGGTGTTTCATAATAAATGAGCAGGACTTCCGGATGTGATAGCTCGTCCAAAAATATGAAAAAAGTTTCTATTAACTTACCCTCTAAAATGCACCATTTTCGAGATAAAGGGTGTTGAAATTTTAAAAAAATTATCGTTTTTTGCGAATACCTCTGGAACCGTTTATCGCACAGGAAACAGATTTCGTAGGCATTTTCTACTCATAATAAGCTATGTTTTGTGCGGATTTTAATTTTTTCAAATTCATAATTGGTGAAAATTTTGAAAGGGTAGTGTAGTGTGTGTTTTTTCTCCACCTTCTACGCCACTGGAAAAAGTAGTTTTGAGCCTCCTATATGAACCGCCAATGTTTTCTACACAAAAAAAGGTATTCTTGGTCATAAGCTCTCAACTTTCATGTTGTTTAAATAATGCTTTTTCCTCGAAAAATTGCTGCGTGCATTGAAGCTAACGGCGGACATTTCCAACAATTCAACTGAGTATGATTGTTATTGTTTTTTTTTTGCAATTAAGAAGTCAACGTTTGGTTTTGTTACTTGTTTTAACGTTTATATAAATTTTGTATAATTAGGAAAAAAAAATATTTAAAAAAAATTACCATGTTTTTCAACATGAAAGTTGATTTTTCCTGAAAACGGTCAACTTTAGAGCTTATGACCTTGAAGAGTACCTTTTTTGTATAGAAAACATTGACGGTTCAAGTAGGCGACTCAAAATAATACTTTTTCAAGTGGCGTAGAAGTTGGAGAAAAAACACCCACTACCCCTCCAAAATCTTCACCAATTATAAATTTTAAAAAATAAAAAATATGCACAAAACATAGCTTATTATGAGTAGAAAATGCATTCAAAATTTGTTTTTTGTGCGATAAACGGTTCTAGATATATTCGCAAAAAACTATAATTTTTTTTTATTTGAACACCCTGTATCTCGAAAATGGTGAATTTTATAGGGTAAGTTAATAGAAACTTTTTTTCATATTTTTGAACGAGCTATCACATCCGCATTCTGCAATCTGGTGAACATATCCTTGATTTTGGGACATCTGCTGATTTTAGGTCGATTCAAAAAAGAATCTTTTTTATATTATATACTAGGACCCAACAGGAAAATGTTTTCCTGAATTTAAAACCGATTTTTTATCATCTACTTTCCAGGAAAAGGAACATTATTCATGAGAACCAAGGGAAAAGAGGTAGAAATTGATGTTGAGTTTCAGCAAGTTATTGGACCTCCTTTCTAAAATTTTGACCAGGTCCATATTTACATTGTTCAAATTCCTCCCTCATTCGTTTTTGGTTTCTTGGAGCTTTGAAGAAAAAAGCTGAGTGATGGAAATATTTCATTTTTGGAGTCAATCCAGTAATAATTGTTTATTACAAATGCCTGTAAAAATGTATATATTTCTGACTAGATACCTGGGAATAAAATATATCCACTTACTTGAAAAATTAATTATAATCTTTTATATACACTTACTCTTATTCTCTGATATTTTACAATAACTTACAAGCTAAGTTATAAATTATAAGGTATTATTGTAGTATGAACAAAAAAAAATCACAAAATATCTTAAATAAGAAGATTAAAATAAAACAATTTCAAATCTGAATACAAAAAATTCAGTCAATTTTTACACTGTACTTATAAAATACAAAATGACACGTTCTGATGAACCACAAAGTTACCAGTGTATAACACAAATTAAGTAAAACATATTCTCAATATTTTTTTGGTTTTTCGCTTAGTTATGATTGGGACGTGGTAGTCCATACCAGCAGTTGAGGTATTTGCCGGCACTGGTCAAAATCTTACTCAATGATGGTAATTCGAGCAGTTTTCTCAACTTTTTTCAACTAATCATGTTCTTGTCAATTCGTCCCTCAGTTTAGTCTATAATTCTTTTGAAAAAAACACGTCGATAGAGGTAGACCCACCTTGCTCTTTTTACTTGGATAATTAATTTTTCAGACTCCAAACACTGAGGTCACAATAAGGGCTGTTTCCCTGGATTAATAAAAATTGCTCTTCATCACACCTATCTGAAAACAATACACTTGCTTATTTAGCATACTGAAAAAAGGGGTTTTTCCGTGCGCCCGCACGGAAAATTTTTCCGTGCGCTGGTGTCATTATAGCTGCCTATTTACATGTCAAAATTAAATAATATGTTGTTGACAGTTCTCTAGGAATCGCAAATTGTTTGAATATTTCCTACCAAAAGGGTAAATAACGCTTGTATTGTGGAAATTTCTGGATATTTTTGTACCATAAATATTTCAATTAATAATATGTTTTTGATACTTCATCATCAAAAATAAATGTTTCTCAACAACCTGTAGTTTTCAGGTAGATATAATGAAAAAATTTCGTTCATTACATTCCAGTAAAGGTACTACAGGAGTTCTAGCCCAAACTCCCATATATTGCCATATGAAGGTTTATTCTGCACTTTTTGGCACATTCAGCACACCATCGACCAATCAGAGCCAGTTTTTGAGACGCGTTTCAAGCGTTTGTGTAAACGTTTCAAGCGATTTTGGACGCGTTTCAAAACGGGCTCTCATTGGTCAATGGTCTGCTGGTGTGACCTTGAATGAGCCAAAAAGTGCAAAATGAACCTTCATAAGGAAATACTTGGGATATTGGGCTAGAACTCTTGTAGTACCTTCACTCATTCCTTCAATGCGAGAAATATGAGACAATTATCCAACAGAAAACAATTACTTCCCTAGCTAATACCTTGATGGACATTGAACTACAACTGACAGATATTTGGCTGTAGACTATTTTTTCATCGGTGCTAGGGTACGTCAGACAACAACCGTGTCCCAACCAAATAAATCTTTAAACTTAATTTTTGAGAGTCCATTGGAGTGGCAGAATTCATAGCACAGAAAATTTCAAGATTCAACTATTCCAAAAGGGTTGACGTATTGATTTCAAGTTGGGATTTGCTTATTTTATGTCTATTTTTAAACAATTTTAAACAATTCTCACCAAAAATATTTACTAAAACAGGACCGTATTTAAAAATATTAAGTTGATGGTTGTTCAATAAAGAAAAGTCAGATAGTAAAATCGCTATCGTCATAAGCTTGTAAACAGTTTCGGTAAATAATTATTTTTTTGTTTGTTCCAGCTCTGACGATAACGTCAGAAAAATTAAAATGATAAATCGAAAAATTAGAGAGGGCGGTGGGGGCACACATTATTATAAAAATTTCAACTGGCATGGGGGGGGGGGGGTCAAGTGACACATCGTTGAAAATAGAATTCAATTATCTTCTCAACCATCTAATTTAAGAGAAACCACATTGCAATATCTCGACAGATGGCGCTGGGGTCATATCAAATTGAAAATTTCGAAAGGCAAAGAGATCTAAATTTTGAAAATTCATATTGATAAAAATTAATAAAAAAATATGGTTGAAAAGAGAATTTAATTCATTCATTCGATTGTGTAGATCATGATATTTTGCTGCGGAAGCTTAATCGATATGGATTCGGGGGTGTCACTCTGAACTGGTTCAGATATTATCTCTCTGATAGAAAGCAATGTGTAAAATTATCCACTACTTCTGATACAATTGGAATAAGGTGTGGAGTGCCCCAGGGCTCTGTACTGGGTCCTATACTTTTTCTATTGTATATAAATGAGATATTTGCAAAAAACCAACCCCCCCCTTTTTTACTAAATTGTTTATAACTTTTGCAATTTTTGCCGGCGCACCTTCAAATTTTTCAAAAAGTTTCTAGAGGTCATTCCGAATCGAATGAGCCCTGAATCATAATTTTCGGTGTCCTTGAAGAAATTCACCAAAATAGTTCTTGTAGACTAGACTATAAGACAAGCTTGTAATAACAAAAAAAAACTAAGTACTTTTGATTGATTTAGGCTCATGTTGAATCGAGTATTGAATGATCTTGCAAACATTTTTCAACTGAAGTTTTTCTCACAATATAATTTATATTACTCAAAAGAGCAAGGTGCGTCTATTTCTATTAACATAATAAGTATATTTTCAGATAATTAACAATTCGATCTTCATATAGATTTTAGTTTCCAGTAATTACAGTTGATAGAATCATCATAATATACAGCCAAGTAGTACTAGCAGGACTTCAAGGTGAAGTTTTTCATTCTTATATTGCTGGCAGGCCTGACTTGAACTGGGCCCCATGATCCTAAGCGTTGTTACCATTTCCTAAAACCCGACCCACATACAGTACTGTCAGTTACAAGACACCAGTTGACGATCAGACTCGCTGACATTGACAGATTGCTTGTTAAACTGAAAATTACCTTCCCCAGTAGCAGTCACGGCTGTTACTATTTTCCGAGGCGCACCACACAAGTAGCCAGTGAATTCCAAGTAGGAACTTCTCACAAGATTGGCCATTGAACAATTCCCTTGTTTTGTTTAAAGCCCGTGACATGTCAAATAAAAAATTTGAACCAGTTCGAAAAATCGAGCGCTATGCTTTCTGAATTTTTCTTCGTTGTTGACTGCAAAAAGTCATATGACTTGTGTGCCGAATATAAGACAGTTTATATCATTTAGACATGTTGCAATTTGCCCCCTTTATAAAACATGAGTGGTTGAAAGACATTGCCTATTGGTATAACTAAGTATCTAACCATCTTGAAGTTGATTATTACCGATATAACTGCTGGTCTGCTTCTCAACTGAATGTTTCATGATCTCCAATATTTACAGAGTGATCAACCTGAAAATTAAAACCTAAAATGTAATAATTCACTAGATTTTTAAGACACAAGACACTTATTAGGATTTTTACAAATATATGAAGAAATGGTATATTATGTTCATAATAAACTATGCAGTTCTGAACGTATCATTTAGTGTACCATTTTGTTGAACAAATAAAAATTGTATCAACAGCGGGTTATTTCATTTTTCCAAAGATTTTATCTCAATAAATGCATGTATGTTAATATTATGTAACTCAATTTTTATTTTCAAGTGATTATTGTCCAATAGACCAAGCTATAAAACTTATTCCCCCACAAAATAAAAGACACAAATGGCCTATTAATTAAGTCCTTGTCTAGTATTTTTGTTAGATTTGGCAACTTATTTTTATTATATATATGTGATTCAAATTACCTATTGTAGTGATATTCAAGGTTATAAGTGGATATATTGAAAAATTCTTTGTCTACTATAGAACCAAACAAAATTTCAATGTCAAAATATTTTATTACTCAAAACATATTCTCCTCTTAATTGGATACATTTATTACAACGTCTCTAGACCTTTAAAAAAAATGTTTCTTCTTGCTCTGCAAACCAGACCTCCACAGCTTTTATTACCTCCTCGTTGGAAGAAAATTTACGACCTTTTAAACTTTTTTCCAGTTGAGGAGAGAGATGATAGTCGGACGGAGCCAAATCTGGTGAATAAGGGGGGGTGTTCTAGTTATTCAAACCCTAAATCACGCATTTTTTGCACGGCAACATGAGATTTGTGTGCAGGGGCGTTGTCCTGCAAAAACAAAACACCTTTGATTAGCTTTCCGCGTCTTTTTTCTTTAATTTTTTCCCGTAGAGTGGTCAGTAATGTCGAATAGTAATCTCCAGTTATTGTTCTACTCTTATCCATAAAATCAATCATGATTACTTCATCGCAATCCCAAAAAACTGAAGCAAGAACTTTTCCAGCAGATTTTTGGACACGAAACTTCTTAGGTCTTGGAGAACCGGAGTGTCGCCATTCCATCGATTGTTGCTTTGTTTCTGGATCGTAGAAATGTACCCAAGTCTCATCATAGTAACAATTCGGTTTAAGAAGTCTACATCGTTTTCAAATCGAGCACAGATCGAACGCGATGCTACTACCCTTGCACGCTTTTGGTCAACATTCAAACATTTGGGGATCCATTTTGCAGCTATTTTTCTCATATCCAAATTGACGTAAACTATATGATGAACGCGTTCGTATGAAATATTCAGTGCTTCAGATATCCGTTTTAGCCCAATTCGACGGTCTGTTAAAATCATGTCATGAACAGCATCGATATTTTCGGGGTCTGACACAGAAACTGGCCTTCGCAATCGGTCATCAACTTACGAAGGACATTGATCATCAAGGGTATTAAGCATATCTTCGTAAATCTGCTTACCTCTTAACCCTTTTAAATACAGGTACTCGATGATGGCTAGATACCGTAAAGTGGGGTTACTTTGCGCCATAAGGGGATACTTTGCGCCACTTGCAAAAAAAGTTTATAAATTTTCTCTACAGTGGTACATTGTAGTGAACCAGACAAATGCGTGGCTGTGTTCATGGTTGCATATGCCTCAATTGATTACGTGTTGAATTCGAGCGTTCAAGAATTTTCAAAGTGTTCTAGCGAGTACGTAAACATTTCTGTTCAAACCGGTGTCACATGTGCTCTGCAAAAATCTTGTTATATCTTGTGCATCTATTAACATAGAACAGGTAAATATTTTTATATTATAAATTTGATGTATTATTCGGGAAACTACCACAATATTTGCTTTTGATAATAAGCTGTTAACATAAAAAAAAATTATAGTTCTTCAAAGTTCCAGAATATAGCAAAGATGGGGATACTTTGCTCCACGTGATTTCTGGCGCAAAGTATCCCCCGCATATTTTTAAATTTACGTTGCATAGTTTTTGCATTAGTGGCTCAAAGTATTTCGTTTTAATGGAATATTTTCTTTTAGAGATGGCCAGAAAGCACAAAAGAAAGCTTGGAGCGAGAAGATACAGCGATTACAGTAGTGAATCACTTGAAGCATGTTTGTCTGAAATCAGAACTGGAAATCTTTCACATAGACAAGCAGAGGCTAAATACAAAATTCCCAGGAGAACAATTTTTAATAAATTGAAAGGAAAACACTCAAACCCGATTGGAAAACAACCAGTGTTTAATCCCGACGAAGAAAATCAATTCGAAAAGTGCATAATATCCATGGGAGAATTTGGTTTTCCCGTAGATGTTAGAGAACTTCGACACATCATGAAAAATTATCTCGACCAAGTTGGAAGACAAGTTAAACTGTTCAAAAATAATTTACCTGGGCAAGAATGGATTAGGTCATTTCTAAAGCGACATCCAAGGCTTTCTGAGAGGTGTGCAGAAAATGTAAAAAGAACAAGAGCTGCGATAGACGAAACTGCTTTGAGGGATTTTATTGAAAATTTACGTGAAGAACTGAGAGACGTTCTGCCAACAAATATTTGGAACTTTGATGAGACTAATCTTGTGGACGACCCCGGAAAAAAAAGGTTTTAGTTAAAAAAGGCTGCAAATATCCAGAAACTATTAGAAATGCATCAAAAGTTTCAGTTTCGGTTATGTTTTATGGAAATGCTGCTGGAGAGCTCTTTCCGCCCTATGTGGTTTATCGGGCTCAACATATATGGACCACATGGTCAGAAAATGGCCCAAAAGGTTGCAGGTATAATACTAGCCCCAGCGGATGGTTTGATGCTGCAATTTTCACCGACTGGCTCAAAAGTCAAATGGTGCCTCGATTAAAAAAATTGGAAGGTAAAAAGGTCTTGATTTGTGACAATCTTTCTTCCCACATAACTGTAGACTCGCTTCAACTTTGCCTTGATAACGAAATTACCCTAATATGTCTACCTCCCAATAGCACACACTTGACACAGCCACTTGATGTGGCCATGTTCAGACCGCTAAAAATTGCTTGGAGGCAAGTGCTCTCTGACTGGAAAGATACTCCACAACGCATCAGCAGCGTTACCATTCAAAAGCAACAGTTTCCACCATTACTAAATAAAATGCTACAAATTCTTGCACCAAACGTTGCTGACAACTTAAAATCTGGTTTTCGTAAATGCGGCATTTATCCAGTAAATGTAGATGAACTTCTAAACCGCATTCCCAGAAATACTTGCGATCCAAATGAAGTTCATTCCGTCTTCCTGCACAATCTGGAATCTAGAAGATCTGATTCAACCAAAGTTGTTAAGACACGTAGAAGGAAACTAAACGTTCCTGCAGGAAAAAGTATCTGCAGTGAAGATACAGGTTTGCTTGCTGATCCTACGTCTTCATTAAGATCAAACAAAATGTTTTCTGATAATTCCTCAGATGATATTGACTTTGACGAGATAGTTGCAGAACATGAAACAGAACAAGAGTTTATTGATTACATTGACAGCGAAACATCAGGCAAAATAAAGCAATTCTCAGATGTTGTAAGAGAAGTTGGGCAATTTGTCGCGTTTACGTATGAAGGAGAAATATTCCCAGGTGAAATAATCAGTTTCACGGACGAACAGGTTACAATTAAGGCAATGCAAAAATCATTGAAAGCGTGGAAATGGCCCCAGAAACTGGATCAAATGGCCTACTCCTGGGACGACGTATTAGGATCCATAAAGCCACCTGTCCAGGTTTCTAAGAGAGGATTTTTCGATGTTCCGGAGTTGAAAGCATGGTGGTCTTAGATGTATTATTTGATATTGCACTCAAACTAGGAATATTACTCCCTTTTTTCAAGAATAACTGCTTTAGAAATTGAAATTTAATGTTTTTTTTTGGTATTTTTCAGAATAGTCCTTGTTTTTGACTAATAAACATATCGAAAATTTAAAAAAATGTGTTCTATATAATACAATGGAGCAATACAATTCCACCAATGAACTTACTTTGCTCCATAGGTTAATACAATGTTAGTTACAGTCATTTGAATTTGATGGAGCAAAGTTGCCCCTCCAATTGGTATGGTTTGCCCCACTTTCATTTAAAAAAATGAAAATACTTAGAAAGACTTTTTTTCTATTTTATTCACAAAAGCCTGTTTTATGAAGTTGTCTTTACCATCTATAACAATTTTGGAATTCTATATATTTTTTTTCATTTTTTTCCATTGCATTTTGTTCAGTTCATTCCAAAAGTGGAACAAAATAACCCCACTTTACGGTACTCCAAATTTTCAATTTTCACAATTTAGGTGGACATAGTTTTCTTTAAATTTATTGCGTAACTCTGGTTTACTTTTTTGACGTCAGACTTTACACTGACACTTCTAATAAGTTATTGTTCGTTGCCATGGTAACGCAATATTTTGTTTATGCAGGGAACTGGTCTAGGCTAACTAGATATCAATACATCTTCGTAATCATAAGCTTTGTCAACAAGAATTGTATTTCTTCCGATATTAACGCATATTTAATAATAATTAAAATTATGAATTTTTTTAAAATGGTCTCATTTTCGAGGTTTTCCTGGATTTTCTCAGTGAAAATGCTCCGATCTGGTAGTAAAACCATTTTGTAGGTTTTATAATTCTCTACAAAATTTCTAATGACTGTAAAACAATTCCTACAATACTTTTTGAGATATTCGCAAAAAATTAAAAAGTTGTAAAAATTTTCACTATTTCTTTTTTAAAAATTACACTAAGCGATTTTGCTGTGGCGAAAACCAGGGTTTTCATTTACGAACTATCTTATAAAAAGTTTGCGTCTTTTGTTTTGTGTGAAAAGAGCCTCTTATTTTTTCTGCAGCTTGGCCTATAAGGAAGATTTATTGATAAAAACACATAACTAAAAAAAATGAGGACGGGAATTTTTTTCGCAAATTCTTTTACATCAGTATTTTTTTTGATTTGGCAAGTCATACTTCTACTACTATTTTCTTTACTAGAAAGGCAGCCACATCTGATACAGATGCTCCTCAAAAACATATATTATTTCCAATGTACAAGTCAACTTTGGCAAGATACAGACGACACGAGCGTTCTAGTTATAGATTATTTCTCAAACAAAATATAAACACATCTGCATTTCCAAAAGATGAAAAAAATCCATTGAAACCATCTAGAATTCAAGTTCCAACCCAAAAACAGGTCAAACTTAATTCTCATCAATTTTGAGTGTAACTCATAATACCAAAATTATACGTCAATATTCAAAACCATTTTTCGAATAAACCATGGTATTCCAAATTCCCCTTTATAGATCGAAGACATATCACTACAATAATCAGAACGAGAATGGGACATTGTCTGACAGCAGAGTACCTATTCAGAATGGGCATTAAAGAAAACCCACATTGTGAATGTGGATAAATTGAAAACCTAGATCACATTTTTTTTAAATGCCCAATTAATCAAATTCCAACTGTTGAACTGTATGAAGAAATCAGAAAAACGGGCATTAATACTCCATTCAGTATGAAGATTGCTCTTACAAATCTTAATATACACAGAATCAAATTGATCAGAAAGTTTCTGAGCTACAACAAATTTAATTTATAATTGTTTTTGTTTTTACAGAACCCACATCCTGGGTTTCCCTATCCGAGGCAACATTTCGGTGTGTCTAATGCTCCTCTGTTGCCCGGGAGTGAGAAGAGTGATTGTTTCCTATATTGTGTTATTTGTCTCATTAAGGGTGGATTTAGTCAACTTTAGCATAAGCATTATCATAAACATAGCGGTAACATCAAAGGTTTTTAGCATAAACTTAACATTGATGTATAAATTGCTCCATTTCATATTGTGGCGAAGCTGCGGGCGATGCCGGACCTGAACTCTCACGTAGCTAGCGACCGACCGCGGAGACTGTCGATGCGCTTGCACCGAGAAGAATCTGGACGATTCGATGAATCGGGACGATTCGATGGAAAATTCTAGAGCATTCGGAGAAGTCAACGTCGGATATAAAAAGAACTACGCAGCGGACAGACGGACAGTCAGAGTGAAGTGGAAGTCGAATATAAATACCTAGTTCCGTGATTGTTATGTAAATTAGAGTATTGTGTTATTGAATCATTGTATTTCGTTAAATAAATTAGTTTAGAGTGAATTAGACTTTAAATATACGACAATATAATAGATTCAACTTTCGCTTTTGACATACATTTAAGCACAATTTTAAAATGATGTTGACTAAATGCACCTTAACTCCTATCCCATTAACTCCTATCCTAAATAGATAAAAAGAGAAGACCTGGCTAATTTATCTATGAGAACAGGCCATAAATATGGAAGAAGAAGAAAGTATAAACACATCTATATATCCAGGAGATAAAAAAATCCATTGGGACTCTCTAAAATTCAAGTTTCACCCCAAAAACATGCCAAAATTATTTTTCAAAATCAATTTTGGGTGTAACTCATAATACCAAAATTTGGTTTTTACCTACCTTTATTAATCAGTATAGACTATATAATCTGGATCAGCTACCTCAACCTGAACAAAAGGAGGCTGTATCATTTGTAAACTATTGGATGAACGCTGCATATTATTCCTTGATCTGAAAATTAACATTAAGTTAATCACGACTGTTCAAAATACGAGTTGTCATACTCACTTAGCTTTTGCGTGCGTTAAAATATGACTTTTAAGGTTGGTGGACTGGGCAAACTTTTTATTGCAACCATCAAACGGGCATACATAAGGCCTATCACCTGTGTGTATCCTTACGTGAGTTCTGAAAAAAAAAAACATTTTGACTAAAAATAATAATAATAATATATTTATTCTCCTTTAAAAAAATTACATTTTGTAGGAACGTCAATTCGCTGAAGATCAAAGAATATAAGATATCACGAATTATCTAAGCAATAGACAGCAAAGGTTAAAACTAGATGAAGTTATAAGAAAATAATATAGGTGTGCTTCGGGTCTATTTTGGGACCATTGTTATTCCTCATATATTTAAATGACATTGTAACCATAGCAGAAGAATGTAAAGTTCACTTATTTGCGTTTTTCAACTTGTTGATCAGAGAATTATATCTTGATAAATACGTAAGTGATCAGTTTTTCAAGTAAGTTGTATATTAAAATTAAAACAATCTGGGTATGCAATATTTAAAAAATTACAAATATTTCCACTTACAACTAGTACCCACCTGAGGTTGAAATCTAAGCTGAATCTCTTTCCACACCCTTCGAATGTACACTGGAATGGCTTTTCCCCAGTATGAACTAACTGATGACGCTTGAGTTTACTAGATTCGACAAAAGCTTTACCACACTCAGCGCAGACATGTACTCGGGGACCATGAGTGTGTAAGTGCTTCCTCATTGCAGAATTATCACGAAACATCTTGTTACAACCCTTGTGAGGGCATGCTAGACAGAAAAACAAAAATAATAACTATAAATTTGAATTACATAGGTTAGTTACCAATTGTTCTATCCACATTATCCTGATTTGGCCTACGTACTCGCGGACTCTTCAACCCTGGTCTGGCAAATTCGGCCAACTGTTTGGGATCAGACAGATCCAATCCTGGTATTCCATCGGCGGGGATTTTTTTACCTGACATATACTCTGTATAGTCAGGATCCGGTTCAGGGTTCGATCCTTCATCTTGAAAATAAATACAATAATAATAATCTTAGTAGAATTCTTCTGGACTTCCATTGTCTAGAAACAAAGAAAATACATTCTTTGCATGTGCTTGAGTCACGTCGCTGAGTGATAAGTAGCTAGATCGATTGAGATTTCAATAAAAAACTCTGTTTCAATACCTGTCAAAATCGGTCATCAATAATACTACTCACCAAAAAAGGTCGTTGTATCACATGAATTAACATTGATGACCTGAGAGAGACCCCACGAAGATCATAATTACCTTTATAGCAGGTACATTAGTTGCATGCTATATAATAAGTATCCGAGATATCTTGTCGCATTCACACACTTGATAACGACAGTAGATGTTAACTGTTGAAACGTCGTTACTCAAACACATGCAAAGAATTTATTTTCTTTGTTTCTAGACAATGGAAATTCAGAAGAATTCTACTAACAATAATACATTGTCAACCACTTTTAAACAATAATAATCTTTATTTGAAATAGGTAATCTTAATGTACATTTACAAAAAAATTATTAGTATACATAAAAGAAAAATCTGTGTTTTTACATGTAATATATTGCAGCTCCTTTTTATAGTACTCATAAATTAAATTATGTCAATAGGTCAGATAAATTACGTTCCTATATACAATATATTATTCATTGTAATGCTAAAAGAAAAATAAATATTCAAGTACACCCAAAAACCATAGAAACAGCAATATATATTTATACTCGAGATTACTATTAATAAACATCGAATCTCAATATAAGTACCTACACTTACAATTGAAAAAAAAAAGATATATAAAGCCGCTTTATTATTATTATAAATAAATGTATTGAAGAAGGTATCTTTCCAAATTACCTCAAAAGAACCATATTGAAACCAATTTATAAGGGAGGAGAAAAGAATAATGTTTCTAACTATCGCCCAATAGCTCTTTTGAATGTTTTTTCGAAAATTTTTGAGAGATTATTGAAAGAACAATTGATAAATTTCATTAATAATAATTCTGGTTTTGATAAATTTCAAAATGCTTTCATGCCCAATCAGCAGTAACTGATTTCATGAATGACATTTTTGAAACTTTGGATGAAAGTAAATCTATTTTTTTAGATATAAAAAAGGCATTTAATACATTAAATCATACAATATTGTTAAAAAATTTGAATAATTTAGGAGTGAGAGGAACTCTTATAAACTTTTTGAAAATCTCATTGAATATGTTGTTATTAATGAAAATAAAAGTATTGAAAAACAATCCATTATTGGAGTTCCCCAAGGTTCAGTATTGGCTCCAATTTTCTATTTGATCTATGTGGATAGTATAACCAAATTAAAATTGATAGGTAAACATTTTTCTTTTGCAGATGATACTGTACTTTATTATTCGGCAAAAGATACAAAAATTTTAGAAAGTAATATTGAAATAGATATTTAATTGTTTGAAAAGTAGATAGATGAGATGAATCTAACTATCAATTTAGAAAAAACTGTTTACATGATTTTCAAAAAAAAAAAAACAGACAAAATAAAAGTAAAAATAAAGAATAAAATATTAAATGAAGTTGAAGAACATAAATATTTAGGCCTGATGATTGATAAGAATTTAAATTTTGAATGTCACGTGAATAAAATTAGTAAATCAATTGTTCCTTTAATTGGAGCAATAAGAAGAATTGATTGACAAAATCTCATTTATGATGCCCATATTGTCTCGCATATTAGATATTTAATAACAATATGGTCATCTTGTAGCAAAAACCAAAAAAGTATAATTTATCGTTTGATGAATAAAGCACTAAAAGTGATTTTAAAAAAACCTTGGGATACACCTTCTTCAGAATTATACAACGATATTAAAACTTTTACATTAGATAAACTAATAAAATTTGAAAGAGCAAAATTTGCATATAAACTAACAAATAATATACAAAAAAGTAATAGCCATTTCAAAAAAAAAATCGAAAGTACATGATTATAAAATCAGAAATGCAAATATCTTTCATTTAAATAACATTTATTCAAATAAATCTATAAATATCCAAAATTGTTAAATTTGTTATTTTTTCATTAGTTTAGAAAATTCTGAAACTCATTTATATTCATTAGTATTCAATGTATTATCTTCTTTATACCAGAACTTGTTCTGTATGGAAAATGTATTTTCAATAAATAAATAAATGATGGGTTTAATTCACATCAAAATTTATAATGAAGTAGTTTCACGTCTGTAGTTAAATTAAATTCGAAAATAAGTTTATGGCATATCAGACGGGAAAATGAAAATCAGAACTGAATAAAAAAATGTGGACCAACCGGGATTCGAACCCAGGTCTCATTGTTTCCGGGTTCGAATCCCGGTTGATCCACATTTTTTAAAATCAGTTCTGATTTTTATTTTCCCGTCTGATATGTCATAAACTTATTTTCGAATTTAATTAAAATTTATTTTCTTCTTTATAGTGCATTTAAATTAAAGCTACCTTTTTGAAACCGTATTACTCAATGGTCAGATCATTTTCACTATTTTTACGGATTTTTTCGATTTCTATTTTGCGAGTTTTCCAAATAAATAAAAAGATCTTTTTTGAAAATATGACATGCTTGCATTCGACTTAGTGGCAGGTAGTTTGTACACATTCTCTAATTTTAATTTGCCTTTTGTTTAGTTGTCAATAAATACATGTCACTTCAATTTACCAAGTGTTTTCATTCGAATTCCTAATTATTGAAATAATTCGCAGGTTCGCATAGTGATTTTGTTCATAGTATGAAGAGTCTAAGTAGTAGGAGTTTATTTGAAATAGATAAAATCTAATTTACAAACATTGAAATAATCATTAAAGATATACATAATTTTATAAAGAATATTAAAACTATTGAAGTAATAAAAATATATATAAATAACGTTAAAAAATATTACATTACAAATCATCTAAAAATATTAGTGGAATTTTTCAAATATATCGGGAGTTTGTTGAATTCATTCAAACCTTTAAAAAATAGATTATTCATGCATCTTTTCGAATTTGTTCTACTAATATGGAAGTTGTTATTGTTTCTGGTGTTATGATGATGAATATCTATATTTAAAATCACATAATCATTAAAATACGCTGGTTGCAAACCCTTGACAATCTTAAAAATAAAAACCATTGTTAAAAAGTATAACATTTTCTTTACTGGTAACCACTGAAGAGAATTCAGCATATAAGAAATTGAAGTATAGCGACTGCATTTTAGAATCATACGCATTCCGCGATTTTGGAGTTTTTGCATCTGAGAAAGTTTATTTTGATTGAGTGGAAATAGTAGAGAAGCACAGTAGTCAAAATGTGTTATATATTTTAGCATAAGTGCTCAAACAGTTCTAAACTCTAGAAAAGAAAAAGAACTTTTTTGATAATATACTCAGCATGTTTGTTTAATGTCAAAGAACTGTCAATACTAAATCCGAAGTAGGTATTTGATTTCAGATACAATTTCGATAGAGCTAATAAAATAAATTGACTGGTGAATCGAACAAATATGTTTTTTTTTCTCCAAAGGTTTCACACAAATATTTTTATTTTGGATTTGAATCAATAGAAGGGATATTAAAGGTTTCATAACAAAAGTTAGAATCTTAAACTATGAACTTTTGTACCTGTGGCACTCAAAAAACTGATCAAAGATTTCGATTTTCACGAAATTCATGAAACTGCCAATATCTCCAAAACTATCAATATTTTACTAAGGTCATATTGTGATATTCTGTTCAGTCATGAGCTGGACTATCAGTCCTACAAAGGATGACGTTGCGTTTTGGAACACCCTGTATGTATCTCTTATTTTCGCTATTCGTTTACTTCCTAGAAAGTAATTTTTGAAAATCACCAATACAATACCTCTCACTCCATATTGTACAAGAGTATTTGACAGTGTTGCATGAGGATTGAGGAACCTCCTCATGACATGTAAAAAAAAATTCAACTGTAGTTCTAGATTGACTAAGCAAGATGAATGCTGGATTGTAGTGGTATATATCAGCTAAAAGTGAATGTTTATAAGCTTATAAACTTTCAATATTTAAATAAACTATATCTGCATTATACCTATTCAAGTTTTATATGAGTATTGATATCACAGTATCTATTTAAATTTTCAAGTAATTTTTGCTAGTATTCATTTACAATTTTTGGTATACAATTTATTTACCTAACTTATTCACAAAATAATTAAATCTACAGGTAATTCCGACCATATAAAAGAAGTTTTCGCAGTCAAAACTCAGCTTATTAAGCTGTGGCCAAAACGTTTTCCACCTTGGCGAATTTTAAATAGAGGCGGGAATATAAGTGACAGCTGACAGCTCAAAAATCAAAATATGAACCAATTCGAAAGGAAATGAGAAATGACCCTCAACATTTGTTCCTACTTCGGAACAACTAATTAAAATTGGGATATTATTTTAAAAAATTAATAATTTCCCTTTTTCTAAATACCACTATCAGATTAAATTTAGAACTGTTTACTGTAAGCGCTATGCTAATCACATCCGCCATGCTGCTTGTCAACCATCATTCCTCTTCATCGGCCATTTAAAAGTATGGCAGAATTTGAAGTGATGGCTGCAGCAAATCATAACAAACATCGCGTTTCCCTTTAATTTTTTTCGATTAAATTCGTTCAAAGAGAACCAGAGCCATTTGAAGTCGATATAAAGTATCCAGTGACCTGCGTGACCTTCAACAACGAATCAATTTCGACACGACAATATTTGGACGGTAAAAAAATCGTTTCCACAGATAGGAAATCTCTCGTCACTTACCATCACTGGTACCAGATGCCCACATGGTAACAGAAAACTCTCCTTCCATTGTTTTAATCTGAACTTGCTTTTGTTCCCATTTTCTGGGCTTAGTTTCCACATGCATTTCACTGAGCAAAATTTCGTTTTCCCGACGGGATAGAATTGCGCGACTTTTTATGTTTTTTTTCCTCTTAGAAGGCCCTGGAGAAGATTCGACATATAAGTCAGAAGAATCGGGAACAGGGACGTCGTATAAATTAAGGGGGTCTCCAGAATCATCTATAATTTCTTCTTGTGCTTCTAAAATAATATCTCTGCCTTCTAAGGATTGCATTGACATCATAGGTTCGCCACATTCTACGATTGTCTCGCAAGTATCGCTCATATCCACGGGAATAGATTCGATTTCAACGCATTCTTGAATGTCCGGCTGAATTTCCACCTCGCACATGATATTTTGGTGGTCCGCCATAACTATGGCTGCTATTTTGTTTATAAAAGATGGTTGAACAAATATGGCCACTCACAACACAACAATGGCGGACACTACGACCATTTACTGACAACCATCAAACCCGAGCAAAGTTGCCACCTGAAATCAAGTTCAAGGAAATGCGATGAATCACGACTTACTTCCTGGAATCTATCCTTGTTTCTTTCACTGAGTGGCACGAAACTTTTCATGTTTGGATTTTCATTTCGACACACTATCAAAGCTCCATCTTGTGGTCAATAGCTCTACAAGAAGTATCTAAAATTTCTATCGTATGTTGTTTGTAAGTTTTCTATAAAATTACTTCATTTCTGCCAACTTAACTAAATTCATTCAATATTTCAAACTTCTTCCTCTCGTTTTTTCTTTGGATGTGTAGAAAATGGGAAATTGATTTGACAATTCAGTTGGTCAACCGATATGTTTTATCAACTAAAGTCAGGAAAAGTGTGAAAATTCCGTTGGACAGCTCTGAATACATCCATGCTAAGTTGTATATCTTGGATAAAATTTATTATAGGTTTTGTTTTAGTTTTAAAATATATTCCTGGATCGTGGATCATGCTCAGATATTGTTTACTTTTCATTAGCTGCACGCATAATAGTCACCAAAAAGCAGCCCGGAGCAATGGCAAATAATAATAGTAGTCATGCTCTATCCACACAAGCTATGCTTTTGGGAATACTCTACGAGTGTTTATGAGCAACTATCATCATTATTATTGTTCCGTTACTGGTGGCCACACTGATATTCCACAAAACCGAGCCGCTTTCCCAAAGACATTGAACATTCCGCTTTCCAATGTCTCAAAGAGTAGCTCCGATTAACTCGGGGTAGCTCCTGAAGTGATCTCACAAACCACAGAAAATCATGCATTTCGTTCAGTTGAGGTTCAGTTCAGGATCTGTTCAAGGGTAACTCAGGCCACGTTCCCAGAGCCGGTTTCCAATTGACCCAGTGGGTAGCTCCGAGTAACTCCGAGGAGCACGACCACGAAAGAACATGTTCCCATTAAATAATGTATTACTGTAAGTTGAACTGATCCTGAAGTAATTTCAGGTGTAGTTCAGGGGTAAGAAGCTTTCAATAGACGAGGAAAGTGTGTCGTCACAAATGTCATTCTTGTCAAAAACTGATTCCAAACAAAGAATTTTAGGTGACTTTCTCTGTTGATGATTTGCTGCTTTGATTATTAGTTTGTGTTTGGTTGTTTAGATTTTGTTTTCTCAAGCGAAAGGAGTTGAAAAATCTTTACGGAAACAATCGGACAAGCTAATTTAAATTTGACGGATGTTTGTTTGGAATCAGTTTTTGACAAGAATGACATTTGTGACGTCATCACTTCCCTCGTCTATTGGAAAGCGCCTCAGAGTGGATGGATGGCTACCGCTGTGAGAGCATGTCATCGCATTAAAGGCTCGTTCATACCCTTGCGAATATTCGCAATGTTTTTGCATTTCGACTGATACAGAGAAAAAAATTCACTATATCATTTTGTGTAGTGATATCTAACCGCAAATAGTAAAAAATAACATGTCATGATGTATCATTCATAACCGCAATCTTTGTGCCGTATGAGTCGAATCGCAAAAAAATTGCGAAAATTCGCGAAGATATGAATGAGCCTTAGACTTACTCTATGTCCTTGCGCTGCATGGACTGCATGGAGTTTGCACTGTTTTTTTATCAAAGCAACGTCCTGATGATTTCAAGGTCCACTTGCATACAGTGTGTCTCACTTCTCATTGCCCCCCGTAACTTTTGTAATTATTGCCGAAAATTTCTGAATTTTGTAGTGTCGATCGATACATACACAAAAAATTAGAAAATAATGACCGCGAAGGGATTATACACTGTACGCCAGCAACGATGTCATTTTCGAAAAATCATAGAGGAGGCAAAATAGATCGAAAATGTCTTCAGATTCGTAATCAGAACCCTTTTAACTACTGATGACCACTTTGTTCTTGGAAAAAATTCATTTCTAAAAAAATTAAATTTACAGAGACGATATAGATAGGAATAATTACAGCAAAAATGTTCAGTTCTACGTCCAAATTAGATTGGCGGTAAAAAAAGTTGTTCCGAAAACATTTTCGACCTATTTAAGTGTATATCACTTGAAATTATTCATTCGAAGGCTATTTTGTACATTTATGATGTATCTATCGATTCTACAAAATTCTAGTAAAACATTATTGAAGCTCTATACCAGATACAGATTTTATTTCGAAACAAAATTTTGCGAAAAAAAAAAGGAACAAGACTATCCCGAAAACTACATGAATGTGCAAAGTTATGCTAATGAAAGTTATGTCAGTTACATCTTTGTCTGTTGACAAAGAGTTTATTTCATATAAAATAAGGCAATCTCAAAAAATATCTTCAATCAACAATGCTTTTCCCCATATATGCCATAGAAAGCTTCTAATCGTAGGGTACAGAAGCTTTTAGAATCTTTCAAAAAAACCTAATTGTCTCGTCAATGATAACTCACTCACAAAGTCGCTTACTTCTCTTGAACACCGCCAATTTTTTATATATGTTTTTATACCGATGCTCGTCTGAAATAGTTATCAATAATCGTTTCACCACTAGCCGGTAATCGATGAACCGCGACTAGTTCGATTTTCAAATAAGTTTTTCGTCTTTTTTGAGATTTAGCAAAGGTCTTTGTCAACAAACATCAAACTTTCAGAATTCATTACGCATTACATTCTTGAAATTCAAAAGAAACACCAATTTATATTTACTCTCCCTTGGGTTTCACGATGAAATCCTGTAATGATTTTCCATTTAGTGGAAACCAGAAGAGAAAAAATGTTCTGCCTGTTCTAATTCTAAGAAATATAACCTACCTACTAGAGTTCACAGTTCGGGCACAGCATAATGTTATATTATAATAAATAACTTTAAATAAATACTGTGGTTCGGTCAGAGACCTATAAAAGGGTTCGGTCGGGGTTCAGATGGCCTGATCAGGAAGGGCGTTAGAAGTTGCATGTGGCAACCCTGAGGTTGTGTTTGGTATTTTGACTCTTTTGGTACTTTGGTGTTTACTGATTGGTGGCGTTTGGCGTTAGTAAATTGTAACGGAAGGAGAACGTGCGAGTGTTTATATTTTCTGAGGAAAATATGTTGAAATTGGGACGAATATATAGTTATTGGACTAGTTTGTGCATAATGAAGTGACCATTCTTAGAAGCAAACTGATTCTATCGTAAAATCAGTGATTTTAATATCCAGAGTTGCCAAGATTTCTACGTGATTTTTAGTGTGTCAATCATGGCCGCCTGAAAAATAGGATTGTCAACATTACCATTTGGAGTGAAAATATTGTTTTTGGAAAGATGTAAACGCAGCAGAGTCAATACCTACATTAGTTTTTTAGTGGCTTCCATTGAATTGGACAAATCTGAAAAGAAAAAAACAAAAACATGGCTGAACCCAACAACCAGAGAATTCCAAAGTAAAATTATTTCAAAAATAAGAAAATTGTGAAAGTAACCTTACTTTAATTTTTCAGAATTATGGTTTTTCGACCAACTTGGGAGGAATTCAGGGATTTTTCCACTTATGTCAAACACATGGAATCAAAAGGGGCTCATAAAGCTGGCCTTGCAAAGGTAAGCAAGAGAATAAGAAGTATGAATATTTTACATATTTAATTTCACATTTCAGGTAATACCTCCACCGGAATGGGTTCCCCGTAAATCTGGATATAATGTAGAAGACCTTGATGTAACCATTCCAGCTCCTATATGCCAGGTTGTTACTGGTAAACAAGGGTTGTACCAACAGATAAATATCCAAAAAAAAGCAATGACTGTTCAGCAATATCAAGAATTGGCTAATTCTGAACGTTATGCAACACCCAGGCATTTTGATTATGAAGATCTAGAAAGAAAATATTGGAAAAATATTACTTATGTTGCTCCAATTTATGGAGCTGATGTTTCTGGAAGTATAACTGACAACGACGTCAATGTAAATAACAGGAAACTAAAACAACTTCTATTACTAATTCTTAATAATTTTTAGGAATGGAATATAAACAAACTTGGTACCATATTAGATTTTGTCAATGAGGACTATGGTATATCAATAGAGGGAGTCAACACAGCTTATTTGTACTTTGGAATGTGGAAAACTACTTTTGCCTGGCACACAGAAGATATGGATCTATATTCTATCAATTACTTACATTTTGGAGCACCAAAAACTTGGTAATTGTTATTTATGTGTATTTGAAATAACCTCCAATGAATATTTTTGTTGGCAGGTATTCAGTTCCTCCGGAACATGGCAGAAGATTAGAAAGACTTGCTAATGGATTCTTCCCTGGTTCTTACAAGACCTGCCAGGCATTTTTGAGGCACAAAATGACCTTGATATCCCCTCAAATATTGAAACAGTATTCCATTCCTTATAATAAGGTAAGAAGTATTTGCCTAGCTTGATTTAAGGTACCTATATGTTTATTGGTAAATTTAACATAAAGGGACATATTTCTCCTTTTTATGTACCTTGGGTGGAATATGCATTGAGTGAGAAGAATAGTTCAAATATAAATTTTCTGCAAGTTATTGATCATGAATTTTTCGAGTTAAAAATGGGTAAATTCATCTTCTAAATTAATTTTTTGAAATGTGCTTGAAATGTGAGAGAGGTAAATTCATTGGGAAAGCCTTTGCAGAATAGAGTTTGTACTTCTTGTTTATTTGGTCTGTTGAGCATAAAAATTATTTTTTCCTCTGATAGGATAGTTGTGAATTTGATTTTGAAATGTGACAAATTAGTTGAAATGAGGATGAACTTCTAGATGAAATTCTGAACATTAAAAACAGAAAAATAAAATAGTCTATCAAAAACATTGAATCATAAAATAGTAAAAAGTATAAATATGATATTTTTTACCTTTTTTTCATGTTATTGTGGTATATTAAGATTTTTTCCTCATAGAGTAGTGGAGTGAATAAAAACAAATTGCATAAAATCTTTTAATGAAATAACACAAACACATCTTTGAATTTAAAAGTAAATAATAGTGAAATCTAACAAGAAAAATAGTTAAAATAAAATTAAAAATTTATGAAAACATCAATATTCTATAAAAACAAAACAAGAGTTCAACTCTGCTTGAAAAAACAAAAATCCTAATCGAATTTTAATCTGAGCACATAACAAAACTTAACAAGAAAAATATTAAAAGTGAACTCAAGAAAAAATAGAATTTTACTGATGTTTTGGGTTTCCTTATCTTGAAGCATTTTCTTTTTTCCTCTTGATTAGATCTAAGAGTAATAAATTCGAGAATGATTAATGTATATGCACATTTGCTAACCACAACTTAATTTTTACAGATAACCCAAGAGGCAGGAGAAATAATGATCACATTTCCCTATGGATATCACGCAGGTAAACACTACTATTTGAGAAAAATTGATTTTGTTAGTGAGTGAAGATTTGATTTTCAATAAATGGACACCCCACTACTCTAAATTGGGGTCACTTGGCTTCTTGTTACCTTACAACTATAAATCAGTGTGATCTTTAGTTACACCATGTTTATTTACAAGCCAGAAACGGTACAACTTGAATTGATAGAACCATCAAGTCTATGAAAGCATTTTAACACCTCTGGTACACATTATTACTATTAGAGCCACAATAGGCCAATGGCCGCAGTGGAGGGCCTGATAAGGGCCAACTCACGTTCAAACCTAATCTAACACATTATTAATCTGATCTAATATCTTCAGTTAAGCCCTTTTACAAGGCTAATAACAAAACTGACATTTCCAACTACAGCTAATAACATAACTGACATTTCCTACTACAGACTCATCAATCTGATCAACAACGCTGTAAGTGTAGTGAAAGAAATAATGGAAAACTTGGAAGAAAATTAAAAAACCATTAATGTTTTTAGATTTGGCGAAAATCTTTGATACAGTTAATCATAACAAACTCCTTACCTTAGTGTGCCAAATCAATATGGAATTCGGGGATCTGTTTTTTAGAATTACAGGAATACAACAAGAACAACATTTATTTTAGTACTGCTTTAGCAATTTTTTTTGTAGTCTTGTAAATAAAAATAAATAAACAACTAGTCCTGGTATTGTAGGAGGTCTGAACGTGTGTGGGGCAAAGGGAAGGGGTTAAGTGAGCACATATTAATATGAAGGTCTTTCATACTCTTCCTATACAGAAACGGAAATTATTTATGGGAATATAGGATTCTCAGTGCATTTGTTGGAAACTTCATGTAGCCAGTCGACCAGTACAAAATATAACAAATACACGCGATGCAGATTCAAGTATTCAACTGGACCACTCTACAATGGATTGTCCCCACTTCTAGACCTAGAGCGGCGGCGGCTCTCGCTGATGTGATGACATGACACTATGACAGTATTAAACAAAATGTTGGAGGTGTGAGGTGCGTCTGGCTTCTCAGGATAGGAATTCTGTGTACGACGTTCCATTGTCTGCGTGAAATTATTTGCTGCAAGAAATGTAACAAATAATTTCTCGTTTGAAAATAAGTGCTGTGAGTTCTTATTTGCCATAACGGCATTGAAAATAAAATACATTCTTCGAATAAAAAAAATTATCTTAACTTCTGAAAAATAAACTGAAATGTAACACACAAAAAAAATTAGGAGTCGAATGTAATAAAGGTTCAAATAAACCACCTTGTTGTGCCAAACAATAGCCGAATCTGTCATACAGAGATAATCTCATATCGAGGAGTAGATTTGGCGTAATGTTGGCACAAAGTTGGATAATTTTCCCCCCCAATTCATCAAGATTTGTTGCTCTCTGAAATTCATGTCGATACGCGGATTCTTTCAGATATCCCCAAAGAAAGAAATCATTTGGAGATAGATCTGGTGATCTGGGAGACCACTTGATCGTACCACGTGTAGATATTAATCGATCAGGAAAAGTATTGGAAAGAAATTGTGTCACTGGTCGTGCATTGTGACTGGGACAACCATCCTGTTGAAACCAAATGTCCCCAAAATTGATAGGAAATCGCTGAACTGTCGGAATAATTTGATTTCGCAGAAGTTGGAGATATTTGACAGAGTTTAGGTTACCATCGATAAAAAAGGGACCTATGATGAAATCTCCTAACATTCCTGTCCAAACATTAAGTTTTTGTGGGTACTGAGTACGCACAGGAATACTTAGATGAAGATTTTCCCGAGACCAATATCGTACAATTGATGGATTTTGTTTCATATGTAAAGAAAACGATGACTCGTCTGTAAATAATATGTTTTGTAAAAACAAATCATTTTCATTTTGTTTCTCCATCATGGTTTCACAAAATTCCATTCGTCGAATACGGTCATCGGGAAACATTTCTTGGGTTGTCTGTACTTTGTACGCATGGTATCCATTCCTTTTCAAAATATTCCGAACAGTTCTTTCACTCATATCAACTTGATCAGCAATTTGTCTGCTCGTACAAGGTTCACTGGCTTCAACAGCGGCACACACACCTATTTCTCTATTTTGACGACCTTCATTCATTGGCTGTACACGTGGTTCATCGATATTTTGACATTTCGGGCAGTTCTGAACACATCCACATTTCTCAAACTTTTTAATAATACGAGAAATGGTGGACTGTGACGGAATCGGCCTATTTTCAAATGCAACAATAAATAAATTTATGGTATCTTGAATCGAGTGACCTCCAAAATACCACTTCAAAATTTGTATCTTTTCTTCCTTTGTGAACGTGAGCATTGTAAGAATTCGCAAGAACGTACTCTACTTTCAAGCGTTATGGGCTTACTAAATTCAATATTAAATAGCATGACTGCGAAGAGTGCGAATACTGAATTGTTGGACTCAAATAGGAAGGGGAACAGAGGTCCAGTTGAATACTTGAATCTGCATCGCGTGTATTTGTTATAGTTTGTACTGGTCGACTGGCTACACGAAGTTTCCAACAAATGCATTGAGAATCGTATATTCCCTTAAATAATTACCGTTTCTGTATAGCAGTAGGCATTCTATAGAATGCCTAGTCAAATTGTTGAATAGGCTTTATTTTATACTTTGGCGACTGTATTTAGGCATTGTAAAGAATGTCTAGGCATTATACAATGCTTGATTTTGTAAAGAATGTCTAGGCATTATACAATGCCTGATTTTGTAAAGAATGTCTAGACATTATACGAGGGCTGACAATAAAGTAAGGTCTCCAACGCTGCAACTTCGCCGGATCACGCGCTAGGCGAAATCTGGCAACACCGCCGTGTTCCTTGGTTCCCCCACTACCACTTTGCTGCTGGGTGAGGCTTCCCCGACCGCTCAGTCTTGGCTGAGCAGCCGTCAACGATGGAGGTACCACTCGCGTCAGCGTCCAAGTGCGAATTGCGTTCTGTAATACGTTTTTTGAGTGCGAAAAAGGTGACACCTATTGAAATCCATCGTCAACTAGTTGAAGTTTACGGGGAAAAGTGTATGGACATAAAAAAACGTGCGTAAGTGGAGCCGCGAGTTCAATTCCGGGCGCACTAATGTTCACGACGAGGAGAGAAGTGGCCGACCGTCGGTCTCGGATGCGATTGTTCAAGCAGTGGAGGCAGAAATGCTCAAAAACCGCCGTGCGACA
Organism: Chrysolina oricalcia; assembly: GCA_944452925.2. Taxonomy (NCBI): domain Eukaryota; kingdom Metazoa; phylum Arthropoda; class Insecta; order Coleoptera; family Chrysomelidae; genus Chrysolina; species Chrysolina oricalcia. The sequence goes on from OX101810.2 coordinate 2,629,190, forward strand.
ATTAGGGACTTGGAAGAGAAGCTTGGAGGAGTGTGTAGCAGCGAAACAATCCGTCATATCCTTGTGAACAAGTTGCAGTACCACAAAGTTTCTGCCCGATGGGTGCCGAAACAGCTGACCGAAGACCACATGAAGCGGCGCGTGGAATGTGCGACCAAAGTTGTGGCCCGTTTTGAAGAGGAAGGCGATGATTTTTTGGAAGGGTTTGTTACGGGGGATGAAACGTGGGCTCATCACTACACACCCGAAACAAAGGAGTCGTCCAAACAATGGCGCCATAGCGATTCTCCGAAACCCAAAAAGTTTAAGGCGACACTGTCAGCCGGCAAGGTGATGGCTACGGTGTTTTGGGATCGCCACGGGGTATTGTTGGTGGATTTCATGCCAAGGGGAACCACTATCAATGCAGCAAGGTACTGTGAGACCCTGGAAAAGCTTCGTCGTGCCATAAAAAACAAACGCCCGGGATTGCTGAGCAAAGGAGTGAAATTTCACCACGACAACGCGCGCCCGCACACAGCCAACGTTACCCTTGACCTGCTCAAGACATTTGGCTGGGAAATCATCGATCACCCTCCCTATAGTCCCGACGTGGCCCCCAGTGACTACCACATGTTCCCCGCCCTGAAAAAACATCTCGGAGGGAAGAAGTTTGATAGTGACGCGGAGGTTCAGAAAGAGGTCAACACCTGGCTGCGCGAGGCGGACGGAGAGTGGTATTCTGCCGGCATAGACAAGTTCATCGTGCGGATGCGCAAGGTGTTGGAAAAAAATGGCGATTATGTAGAAAAGTAGCCAAGACCTTGGCCTTTCCAACGGTGTATCGCTTTTTGTAAATAAATGTCATTTTCTATGAAAAAAAAAATTGGAGACCTTACTTTATTGTCAGCCCTCGTACAATGCCTAATTTTGTAAATAATGTCTAGGCATTTTATATCTATCATTAAGTCATCATCTATTTAATTTGAATGTTTCAGGTTTCAATCATGGTTTCAATTGTGCAGAATCAACAAATTTTGCTCAAGAAAGATGGATAGAGTATGGAAAGAGAGCTTCGCAATGTACCTGTAGCAAAGACATGGTCAAAATTTCCATGGACACCTTTGTAAAGAGGTTTCAACCCGACAGGTGAGAAACAAAATTCTCGATAAAAAATCTTCAAACTGTTGATACAGGGCTTTCACTCATTACTATCATTGCATTTTGCACAAAGGACATGTACCATTTCAGGTATGATATGTGGCTGAAAGGAGAAGACGTCGGACCCCATCCCGAGGAGCCAGATAGGAAAGTTGCCGCACCTTTGCCAATGCCACAAGACATCTTGTGCAATAAAAATAACCCGTCCTTGCCACAGAGCTATTTGGAAGTTCCAAAGAAAGGGTCCAGAAAAGGAGGAAAAATGGGATATAATCAGTATGTAGTCTCTGTCAATTAGATATGTTTGAGAACTATTGTGCACCTGTTGGAAATATACAGGATGTCCCAGAATAGATATTGTTAAACGTTTTGACACAATTTACTGCCTGATACAGATATGAAAATATTCGAATTTCAATTGCTTCACTTGAGGAATTTCTTATGTTTTGATTTTGTAGCGGTTTCAATATATCTGAGTTTCCTGCTGCGTTGCAATTGGAGTTGATGGAAGAGGACAATATGGCTTTTGGATCAGACGAATTACCACCAGACGAGCAGCAGTTAGAAGTCCTTGAAGATATTTGGCTAAAGGCTGGCGAAATAGGTAAGAAATTCTTTATTTAGAAGATTGAACAATGTTATGAAACTTAGTCAAAGTCAAAATATACCTTGTCACAAGTTTTTTGAACTTATTGACAAAGTCTTTCAACTTATTGACAAAGCTTTTCAACTATAAATAAAACTAAATTGAAATAGTTATATATAGATTATAATGGTTTTGTGAGGTAAAACATTTATCAACTTTCCTTATCAAGTAACCAACTATCATGTGATTACTTATGTTTCGGACGTCCATCATCTTAATGGTTGAAAGATTTCTATCTCTTTCAAATTTTTTCACAACGTTTCAATTGCTTGAATCCGCAATCGTCTTCTGGTGAATAGTGACAAAATCAGATGCTACGCGACCTTTTATAGGTCTATAATTAAGTGTAATTAGGCGCGGTCTTGTGGCGCGCGTGGTTTCGCGCTTTTTCTCCCTCCAAAACGGTCCATGAGCGGTTTCCATACATTTTTAATTTCCACGCTTGGTTGACTGAAGGCACCATTGGCTTCTATGTAGGTGGTTTCCATAAATTTCCGTTTGAACCAATGTTCCTCTCTATGAAGAACACTAGCTTCGTCCCAGAGAATTCGGTGGTGTTTTGTCCAGGCGTGGTCAGCAATTCCCGATTTTGATGTTTCCCCTCGTTGAGTCCACTTTTTGTGTTCGGCTATTCTTACTTATAATGGCCTCTTGGTCTCTCCGATATAGGAATCTCCACATTCACATGGGACTTTGTAAATACAGTTTTTGCTGGATTCTGTTGTGTTCTCTGGTTTCGTCTTGGTGAGGAAGCTTCGTAAGGTACTGCCGGATTGAAATCAACTCTTGATGTTGTATTTATTTCCGATCCTTCTGATCTTTTCGGAGATACCCTTGATATAGGGAAGAATGAGAACGGGGTGGTCTTTCTTCAGTTGTCTGGGTCTTTTCGAGTTGTTTCCGAACTTCTCCTATGAGCTTCTCGGAGTATCCGTTTCGGCGTAGGTCCTTTTTGATGTGGTTAATTTCCGCCTCCAATGACTCCTGGTTGTTGCAAATAGACAATGCTCTCTCCACCAACGTTCTTACGATTCCCCTCTTTGTGGAGTTTGGGTGATTAAGATGATGGACGTTCGAAATATAAGTAATCAAGCTACATCGTCTAAAACATTCAAAACAAACTATCATGTGTCAATGAAATTAAGGATTTGGGCATAAAAATTTATACCAAACTCACTTTCGATCAACACATTAAGGAAATCACAACCAAAGCATATAAAATGTTGGGTTTATCTTCAGGATATGCAAATACTTCAATTATAATACCTTGAAAATACTGTACTGCTCACATGTTAGATCTATTCTTGAATGTGGTTCAATTGTATGGTCTCCACACTATGAATATTATGTTTGACAAATTGAGAGAGTTCATGAAATTTTTTTGAGAGTTGTGAGTATAAAATGGGGCTAGCTAGAGCAGAATATGTATATGCGGAGCTAGAGGAACTGCTGAATATACAATCACTTTCTTACAGAAGATGTGTCACAATCACTTTCTTACAGAAGATGTGTCACTTACAGAAAATAATCTCAGGCAACATCAATGGCTCTAAACTACTTGAGACTATTGCACAGAAAACTCCAGACTATAAAACTCGCTCACCTGAAAATTTCACTGTTTCATTACATACAACCAACTATGCTTATCACTCCCCTCCCCTTGCAAACTGTAATAGACTCTTTCAGCAAACAAACACTTTACATCCTTTATAAACTGAAAAAGTGATTTGATACTTTTAATGCTTGATGATAGGTGATTAAACATCTTATATCCATTATAAACTATTGAATTTTTGATCAGAGTACTTTTAGGGATTGGCAATTTCAATAAATATTTTTTTGTTATATTATCAGAACTACCAATAGTGAATTTTGTTTTAAGCTGGTATATCAAACACACAGTTTCAAGTATGAAAATTGCAACAACTGTTGAAATTTTATGTTTTAAATGCAGAGGTCGACTTGAATCCCGATACTTTGGTTTGCATAAATATCGCAGAGCACACTTCTTCAAAATTAGAACATTCTGAAATCGATAACCACAGCAAACTTCCCAAAATGCTATTCCATACCGCAGGTGTGATTCAATAAGAGAATGGTACACAGGTTTGGAAGCTGAAAATCCTAATTCATTCTATACAACTCTCAATGCATAACAACCAGAAGAGAGTTTTTTACATAAAAATTCAGTGTGCTACTCAAATTTTAATGAACTGTTCATATACCTTTTAATTTACTATTATTTTATTATTTTTCCTGGATTAATTTTTGACTTACCACATGTACTCTTGTACCAAAAAATGGTCAATAAAGATATTCTAAGATAAAGACCTAGGTACTTCAGTATATCTTCAAGATGACATCAGGAAATCATGTTAGCTTTCTTCTTGTTAAATGACAGTAAATTTGAATCGCACCAATCTTTTAAAGTATCAAATCGTATAATTTAATCAAGATCTTTTTTGTCCTTGTGGTGCCGGAATATAGTGCTGTCAACGGCAAAAACAGTAAATTAACCTGAAATTTGGCTATTAAATGGGTCATTAATATACAATAAAAATAAAATTAGTCCAAGTATGGAACCCTGAGGAATTCCACAATTAATACTTTAATTTCGAATATGATGAATTTAATAATTTTTTGGCATCTTTCCAGAGGCAGAAGATGCTAGCGTTTGTGACGCAGGCTACAACGTGAAAAAAAGTCGCAAGTATTTTCAAAAGAAAAAACGTCAATACAAGCTAAAAAGCAAAAAGAAATCGGGCGAGGATCCTGAGTGGGCGCCAAGTATGAAGTTTGACGGAATGTCCAATGAACTCACTGGTCTGTATGCTCCTTGCGATCGAAAAGACAAGAAAGTATGCGGTAAAATTGTGAAACCAATAGAGGAACAACTGTATAAAGAAGAGTTGGTCAAATCTTTGCTTGCCCAGGAAACCAGTATGATTTTGAAACATAAGAAAAAGCATAAGCACAAGGATAAGAATCATGAACATCATAAAAAGCACAAAAAACGTAAGTACAGTTCAAATTGTGATGATATAATTTCACAAATAATTTCAATATTTTCCTCCTAGTACGAAAAAAGGTCAACCATTTGAATTAACTCTCGAATTTGTAATGCAAGAGTAAATACTTGTACAGGGTATACCAAGATGAGCTGAGTCAACATATATGTGGGAAACTACTTTCAGTTAAAATATTTTCAGTTGTCTACGACTTTTGGTTATACCAGAAGTGGACCCCAGTTTTGTTTTTTCAAATGGAACACTCTGTTTTTTTTTGCATTTTTAGAATCTATGATGAATTTCAATATAGCTTTGTTCAAAACGTCATATGTCTAAAGGGCTCCAGTTTTCAGTTGTTTATTTTTTTTTGAAAATTTTGACTGATGCAGCACTTCACAAAAAAATTTATTGTTTGGAAGCAGAGTCAGGTCAAAAATTGCCAGAATTTGCCTAAACAAGACCTGAACTTCCTAAATCTTTGGAAACTTTTCAAAAAAATTATACAGGGTGCTCAGAAATTTTCGCCGAATTTGGGTATCTCGAAAATTGTGGAACTCGTTCTTTTCAAATGGCAACCCTTCTTTTTTTTTCAAGCCATTGGATTCTACGCTAAAAAATAGGAAGAATTTATGCTATCTAAATTAAACAGTTTTTGTAAAAACTTGGAATAACTAAAATATCCGTGTGGTTATTAGAGAAATCTGAATTATAAGTAGGCTTTAGGTTTGAATCCACTTGCGTTGAGAAAAAATGGGGTTGTCATTTGAAAAAAAAACGAGTTTCACGAATTTGGCGCCAGTGTCTGAGCGCCCCGTATAATTTTTTTGAAAAGTTTTCAAAGATTTAGAAAGCTTCAGGTCTTATTCAGGTAAATTCTGGAAATTTTTGACCTAACTCTGTTTCCAAAAAAATATTTTTTTTGTGAAGGGCTTCATATGTCAAAATTTTCAAAAATTTTTAAATAACTGAAAACTGGAGTCCTTTAGATATATGCCATAAAAAACAGGGTGTTCCTTTGAAATGAACAAAGTTGGGGTTTACTTCTGCTATAACCAGAAGCCGAAATAACTAAAAATATTTTAACTGAAACGAGCTCTTCGGAAAACTCCCGTACACAAATTTTCAGAAAAACACCAAGAGTAATTTCCCATATATATATCGACTCAACTGATTGTGGTATACCCTGTAAAGGGGTGGGTTGATAGTTTTAACATATATTGTGTAGTTATATCCCCAATAGTTTAATTATATTAATTCACCCTTGCCTACACTTCATAAAAAGTATACCTATTGAAAGACCCTGTTATATTATTATAAAATTTCTTCAATTTTAGATATTCCAGAATTTATAAAATGTATTTTTCTTATTGTACTACAATATAACAAATTTGCCTCGATCAGTGTGTTATGAATACAGAAACTAACACTTTGAAGAAATATTATTACTTAACCCTGATAGTACTAGTTTGTCATAACTATAAAATTATTACCACTAGGCAAACATCGCCAACTGGAAGCTGCTATGACAGAAACCACTGAACCTATTAAAGTAGAAGAAATTCCCCCCAATCCAGAAGTTAAACAAGAAATAGATGACATTATACGAGCTGCAGCAGAGGAACATGAACAATCTTTACTTGATGAATCTGGAAATCTAGACCAAAAACCAGACATAAAACCAGACGTAAAACCAGACATAAAACCAGACCTAAAACCAGACCCAAAACCAGACCCAAAACCAGAACGAAAACCAGACCCAAAACCAGAACCAAAAACAGATCCAAAACCAGACCCAAAACTCTCTCCCCAACCAAGACTTCCTCCTGCCCCTAAAACAAATCTCAAAGCCTACAGAAAGCCTAAAGAGAAAACTAGCTTGATAACGAATAATGTGGAAACTATAAAAACGTCCAAAGGCATTATAACGGTCTTGGCATCAAATCCTATAATGAGTTTGGCATCAAATTCGATGATGAGTAAGTCCAAAACGGATAACGTTAAACCTGCCTCGGTAACTTCCACAGTTCCTTCGAACAAGTATGAAAATGCTTTCTTGAAATTCCTCACCAAGAGAGAAGAAGCTCCACCAAAAAATTCAACGGGCAAGAAATCTGCAAAACAAGTAGATGTCTCGAACGGTATATCTCATAGAAGAGTTTCACCTAGTATCTCTGAGGCAATATCGTCTCTACCTAAGGATATACGAGTAGTATCAAATTCCAAAATATTGACTAACAAAACAAACACAAGCATAGTATCTTCATCTGCAACCACAGCAAATACTGATTCTACAGTGAAACAGCTTCCAACATTTCAGCCCGTTTCAGATAGCATGGATACAGATGCCTTAGAGTCCATTTCAGATATTATTAATGTACCCACAGGGACGGTACTACTTCCTGCCACACAACGTTCATCAGAAACAATAAACCATCTCATTCTACCTGAACCTTCAGTCGAATCAGTGCTACCTAGTACAAACCAGCTTGCCAATCCGATGACTACCCCCAGCTTAAGGCAATCTCCTTCACTTGGTTCTAATAATTTGGTAACAAAGAATGTTATTGTGCAGCAAATGCCAGAGCTCACTGTTCCAGAACTTCGAGATCCTTTCTTGGTGCACGATCAAATGCCTGAGTTGAACCCCCCATCACCAGTTACTCTGACTATTCCAAAAAGGAGTAAAGTCGATCCAGATGCTGTTCCGGGATTGTTGAATGTTTATTCTGTGAGCATGGAGAAGGACGAACAACCCTCTCTGGTTGATGCCTCGCCAGCCAAAAAGTACAAACCAAATCTCATTTGGAGCAACCATAAGTACTATACGATCAACCAGTGTGTCGAAACCATCTACAGTAATCGAGACAGATTCTATCCCATGAGCCATGCTCCTATTTCGTTGGATCCTCAAGGCGAAAAGGTTGTTGTGGAGCATGTACCGGTGGAATTAGCCAGTGAAACAGTTTCTTCAGACTGTAACGATTTAAACGAAATTGTCGTTGAAACAGAAAACAGTTTGGAAAGTAAAGATGATGATCCTGATTCTGACGGAGATAGCAGCTCGTCCAGCTCTTCCTGTTCCTCGTCTTCATCGTCATCATCCGATTCTTCATCTTGCAGCAGTGATAGTGAGTCTGATGACGATGAAGATGTTGAATCAACTGAAAGACAATCGTGTAGCAGTCCAGATGTGAACGAGATGGAAAGATTGTCCTCTTCTTCGGATGAAGATAATTTGGAATTTAGAAATATGACAGTGTCAGAGACAGAGTTTGAGCAACATTTTCAAGAAACCACAAAATCTTTAGACAACAAAAGTGATTTATATGGGACTGAAGACATGAAAGAAAACATTAAAGCCCAAATGCTTAGGCAAGTGTACAGGAGAAGTCCAAAGTACAAAAGACAAACCAGTATGAAAGGCAAACAATTCACTAAGCAACCACCGGTGAATAAGGATAATCTAAAAGCCTTCAACGTGCTTAAGAGTAATGATAAAAAAACTGCATCGAAACGTCGACCATGTTTGTCTGAAATCATCCTGGGTATCAGGAAAAAAGGCCGATCAAAGAAAAGCCAGCAGCAATTATCGCTCATAAGAAATATGTTGGACGACTACAAAAATCGTTTCGATTTCGCTCCTTCTCAGGGGCCCCATCCGACCGATCCCAACGCTCCACTGAGCAAGTATTTGTCGTACAAAAAAGCTAGCTTGACCCCCTTGGAGTGTTACGTCGAAACAAAAAATGTGTTGGACATCTTTAGTAAAGACATTCAGGAATATTTGATATCAGGTTTAACCTTATTCAACGTAAATTCTATTCCTATAGCCCAAACTAGTCCTTCTTCTTCAACGGAAGCCGAGGTTACGACCAACAAATCGCAAAGGCAGTCGAAGGCAGATCTCGGCAAAACTAAGCAAGAGGTGAGTAGATATAATTAAAAACAATTGAATTTCAAAGGGTCTTTGTTAGGCCAATCAATGCAGGATTTTTTCGTATCAAAAATACTAGTAGAAAACGGACTGCGTTATCACATGGAAGATAGTCCGTAGTTATATTCTGTTATGTTTTGGACTTGCAACTGTCATTTGTTAATTTGTTATAAACATTTCAATACAAAAAACGATTTTTATTGTTTTGCTTATAAAATTAAAACTAATCCAGCAATATGGTTGCTTTAATGAGAAAAACTGTAGATAATTGAAATACGAAATTGAAATTACGACCCGATCGGATCATTAGTAACGGAAAAAACTGGAAAAATCGGAAAATTTTGCAATATTTTTTTTTTAATTCACCACATTTTCAAGTTATAGCTCGCATATTATTTTCCTGATTTTCCTCAATAATAAACTGAGAGAAAAATTGTTTCTCTACAACTTGGCGCCCAACGTGAGAGAAAAAGTGTTTCTCTACAATAAGATGTCTAAAAATCCTGGTGTGTCGACTCATACCTGGAAAACTGTGGGATAAAACGGGAGACAATTCGCCAGCTTGATTAAGAGAAAACAAATGAATTCGTGGTCTGTTTCCCAAATATTCCGCATTTCCGTGTACCGCCACGGTCGGTTTTCTTTACAAGAACAGAAGTTTTCAAGTATTGCCGACGAATGAAATGAATGAAAAAACCTAATTATTGGAATTTACTGAAAAACTTCACCAATCAGTTTTATTTGTTACATTTTCGACTTATTTATTTAATTTTTTACTGAAATGAAATTCACTACAATAATAACCACGCATTTCATTTAGAAATATCGAAATTAGGCTTCATGAAAATTCACCATTAGAACCTGTCAATCTTGTGCTAATATAATATAAGCGGGAATGGCGGGATTCCGTGTGTGATATATTCGTGCCATGATTTTCATTAAAATGTTTTCTAATAATACAAGATACTATGTTATAATCTTCATAATACTTACTACTCACTTTTGGTACTGGATATAGATGAATTATTTTGTTCGTCTCTCTGGATTGCCCACAAATTATTATTGTACAAACTACACAGGAAACGATTAGATATTCACAAATTTTATTTTATCAGACAAGTTTTGCCTGCACACTAGCTTCTGATTAAATAAAGTTTGTGGAGGATCGAATCGTTTTCAGTGTAGTTTGTACAATTACTATGGATCTTCATCAAGTAAATGACGAATCAATCAGAATAATTAAATTATTATTGGATGAATGTCTAAGAAAATATACAGCAAGATGATGAAACACATTAATAATAATTTAAACTGTAGGTCCCGGATCTCCCTTGCTCGCACAAGCTCTGCTTTTGAGGGGTTTTCTCCGAAAACCTGGGAGTTTCGTAAAAACAAAAAAATACAAGGAAATTGCACCATGAAATTTAGATTCTGTTACCATCATTCACTTTTGAATTGTATTTAAAGTTTGTTGAAATTCCATAAAATTAACAGCAGTCATCAATCACCACATCCCTGGAATATTGACAAGACTATAATTCTATATAAGGGCGTCATCTCTGGAACCGACCAAAGAAGCAGACCACTATTTCATTTGTTTATTTGTCTTCTGAAAAATCAAAACAAAATCGAATTACTCAACACACCAGGGTTTGTAGACATCTTACTCTACAAAAAGTGTTTCTCTACAACTTGGCGTCCAACGTGAGAGAAAAAGTGTTCTACAACTTGGCGCCCAACGTGAGAGAAAAAGTGTTTACAACTTGGCGCCCAACGTGAGAGAAAAATTGTTTCTCTACAACTTGGCGCCCAACGTGAGAGAAAAAGTGTTTCTCTACATACTGGTTTTACCAATTTAAAATTTTGAATGTTAATTTTATGGTGAGTTTCTAATAAATGATCTGCAACACTAGATTTATTTTCTCGCAAATATTTAGTACTAGCCAAATATTCACGAAACCGGATATTCGTAGATCTCTTGACACACAATTTTGACAGCTAATTTCGTAAATTCATGATCTAAGATTGGGATTTTGTATTTCGGATTACCTAATAACATTTGGAGATTATTATTACTGCTATGTATAAACTGAGGGTTGGTGTTTCGTGTGTAATTTTTATTAATTTTTTGTTGTCTTAAGGTCGATCCAGTGTAGTTACTTGTCTTAAGGATATTTTGAACATTTTATTTTTAAGCAAATTATCTATTATCTTTGGGAGTACCCATTGTTTTAGAGCCTTGCGCCCAGATTTTTTATTATTTTCCCGCTCCCACCCCGATTTTTGATTATTTTTCCTCCTTCCCCCACCCCAAAATCTTCCAAAACCATCTCAAACTCAATAATTTCACAATATAAGAGATCGAAAAATTATGGAATTTTATAATTTTTTTCTAAAAACACCAATAATTTACATAAATTATTTTTAAATGTTGAATGCAAATATCAGTGAATTACCTTTTTAAAAATGACTGATGAAGAAAACTCAAATTGCACCCCCTCTTGAATTGAGAGTAATTGCTCAAACGGCTGTGAATGATTTGATGCCCATAAAATCTCGTTCAGTTTACGAAAAGGAATTTCACAATTTCGAAGTATCCGATGCCTCACCACACTCCCACTGCAGTCAAAATAACTTTTCAAACAATCAGACCACTGAGCATATAAACGCCCAAGAAACCAGTCATGTAACAATTAAAGTTTATGATAACTGCACCGTCCAAGGCAACAAATAACACCACAACATCCAAAGGTTATTCTTCTTCTTTGTTCAATATCTGAAAATCCCATCCCTCTTGTCAGACGTTCATGTGACAGTTGATGTTATCATTGTTACCAATCTCGAAATTTTTTTAAATGCGTATTGAAATAGAACCCATTTCGAAACGCATTTGGGTTTCATAATGACTTCATTTTAGACTCCAAATAGAAAAATATTGTCCTCAAACAAATCTACAAAAAACCCCATTACTCTAGTTCCCTTAATTATTGGTATTCAATTGTTATAGTTTTAAACACATTGATTGGTGTCCAATTATAAAGTGCAGCTTTTTTTAGTCCCCTCCCCCTGGTAACTATTGAATGGTGATGTACAAACATGGAACATAAACCATTTTGAATACTATTACATTACGGATTCAGTCAAGCAAGCATAGAAATCCGTAATGTGTGGAAACCCTTAATTAGTGGCATGGATCAATTGAAATTGCGATAAGGATTAACAATGCTGTACTGGAGGGTCCCGGAACTGTAATTAACAAGCTTACCTGAACACAGGCAAATTACCCCTAGACTAATTAGTCATATCATATATAAGAAGTTTCTTGAGAGTGTCGCAGTTATACACTTGATAAAGACTGTAGATTTTAACAGTTGAAACGTCGTGAATAAAATTGCAGAGAATTGAATTTTCTTTGTTCTTTTTTAGACAATGAAAGTCCAGAAATTTTTTCAATTTATCGAGGACTTGTGGCATTCTGAATCTGCCTACGAAAAAATCAAAATAAATTGAAATATTTTCTTTGTGAAGGGAATAGAATCATCAACGTTGACTAATAATTTGCCTTCTACACCTGCATAGACTTTCTTGATTAATTCTATCGACTTTTCAGGTTGTGGAAGTTTATAGAATTGACAAATTTATATAATTATAATAACTGCAAGATAGACACAGTGAACCCATACCATTTGGCTTTTAAATTTATTTTCAAAGTAAACTAAAACTTACCTGTGAAAGGTTCGAGTATGGTTTTTCTTCTGCACCTACACAACATTTCGATACCATTGTAGTAGCTGTCACACTTCACAGTAAAGTCGAGCTAATAAATTAATTACACTATAATTATCATAAGAAATGGTATGTAACACACAAAAATAAACCACGAGGTCGAAGTATAGGTATTTTATTCACTAGTATTCACTTTTAAAGTACGAACGCCAATGGTTGCATTTGTCTGTTGTCATGAAGTTGACGGTTCACAGAAGGTGAAAATACCGCTTTGAACTGAGCCAATGGCAAATTGTTATTTCAAAACTAACCAATGGCTATTAACTTGCCCAATATTCAATCAGACTTTGGGTATTAAAATGAGCGCATACGCCTTAAAAGATCATCTAAATGAAATGGCCTATTGAAATGTATTTTATTTCAAAATGTAATAACGGTGATACCATTCAAAATTGTTTTTGTTTCACGTTTTTACGCCAAACCATTCAAAAGGGGGGGGGCACTGTATTTTTTCACGTATAGAAAGAAGTTGTAGTATTCTAAAAAATCCCTACAACTTCCGAGCCCTTACTTGCTGTTATTATATTAGCTGAATTATACTAAATTTAGTATCTATATAAATAATAGTGACAATGTGAAATCCACAATCATATCATAAACAAATTAAAGTTATTTTTACCAAAAAAACTAAAATTTATGTTATATTACAGCATCATTTGAAGATAGACCAAGTCGTATGGGCGAGACACAAAAATGGAAGGTATTATAAGGCAAAAGTTGTCGATATCAAAACTGAATCGCAGATGTGCGTTTTTTTCCCGGAAGACCAAAGTTTTTCCAAGGACATTAGACTGAGTGATATTGTTGACTGGGAAAAAATAAATACTCCGATAATAGGACAAAGACTGCAAATCCGGTGGATCGACGGGAAAGTCTACGATGCCGATTATATTGGAAAAATGGACAATTTCACGTTTACAGTAAGTTTTCAGTTGAGAAATTCAAAATACTTGATAACAACTTGTTATACAGCAATACAGCTAACTCAACATGACACAAATGCTTCTTTGAAACACAAATTTTTTCGTGCAGTTTGTGATTATATCATTTGATGAATGTCAAGAAAATTAATATATTGTTAAAACCAGTGGCGTAGCCAGAATTTTTTTTTGGAGGGCGGGCCCTAGTATAGAGAGTCTAATACCCACTAATATATTTTATTTTTCAAAATGGCAAATTTCCTAATCGTCGAAACTGAAAGATTTCGCTACGCCACTGGTCAAAACTGTTCTTACTCTGATGAACCTACTTAATCGAATTTATTATTAATGTCAGATGATACCTTCCAAATAACTGCATCCAAAATAAAAACAATTTTCGCAAACACTCCTAGTTTGTTAGAAAGTATTTCAATATTGATTTTTTGCATTATTTTAGGTCTTATTTGAAGATGAATCAAGGAATCATCTTCGGAGAGATTACATATATGGTTTGAAAGAGCCCATACCAAAGCGAATTCTTTCCAAAATGGTGAGTAATTGTGCTACTGAATATACCAGCAACGAATTAATCGTTGGTCTAATGAATTCAAATGTTATATTTTTTATATTCATCTTGGTTTTTTGGTGTTATCAGGGATCCTTAGCAAGCATCAGAGATTTTTAGTTGTTTTTAGACCTGCTTGAGATGTAATTGATACTAAAATGCTAGAGATATAATAATGTAATTATATAGTCAGTCACCGAAAATTATGATCATGGTGTCATTCGATTCTTAATGTCATGTGAAAAGTTTAAGGAAAGGCCCCAAAAGGGCCCGAAAAAAATTGCAAAAGTTATAAACAATTAAGTGAAAAAAAAGTGGGGCTTTGGTTTTTTTTGCATATCTCCAAACATATAAAGATTTTCGAAATGTTAAAAAAGATCTGAAAATATCAGCAAATGTGTCACTCTGACTCAACAACAACAAAAATTATTTTAACATATTAAAAATGAATATTAAGGAATAAAAAAATTCATGTACTATTGGGATACATCAATTAACAAAAATCCGCGGTTAAAAAAATTTTATCCCAATTTCTCCATAAATTATGCATTTTTCTAAACTGAATGTTAACATAAAGACCCCTATAATTATTGAACTAAAACCCTAGGATTTTTTCACTAAGTGAAGTTATTCTTAATAGGCTTACAAATAGTAACCGATGCAAAAATGGTAAAATTTCGATTTTCCACTTTTTTATTAACAAAAATTGAAAAAGTAAATTTTATTTTTTTAAAAATATCTTGAATGTTTCGATTGCTAAGGGTTTAGCTACAAAAAAATAATACTTTTTTTTACCACCATTGTTTAAAAAATTGTTATAAATAAATACATTGTTTATGAGCAAATAAAAAAAATTTCTTGCAATATATTTGTTTATGGAAACTATGATTTTTAAAGAAAAACGATTTCTTAAAAAAATGCCCTGCTAAAAAAATTCTATTTCCTTTTTTTATTTTCAATTGTTAATAAAAAACAATTTTGCCAACGGTTATCTATTTGTAAGCAGAATAAGAATGAAAGTGAAAAAATCCATGTGTTTTCAATAATTATCGGGATTTTTATGTTGACATTCAGTTTAGAAAAATTTGTTAATTAGCAAATGCATAATTTATGGAGAAATTGGCATAAACATTTTTTATCCGCAGATTATTATTAATTGATGTATCTCAATAGTACATGAATTTTTTTATTCCGTTAAAATAATTTTTATTGTGTCAGTGACGCAACGCGCGCGGAAGTCAGACTACCCGTATCTCATTCTGGCACGGTTTAGGGATATCTCGTAAATTTGGCTTACTGCTCGGCAGATAAGCAGTCCCTGCTCGGGCGCCAATTTGTGACGATTTTCGTTGCGGGATTAGCTCTAGCACAGTGGAGTACGTCCAGTGGTTCAGATTGCTTTCTCTTAGCCAGGTAATAAAGTAAAAGACTGAGTATTCGGAACAAAATCACATATATTTCCTATAACGACAATTCTAGGTTATGAACTAAATATATTGTATACTTCAAATAAAATCTCAAACAAATAAAACAAAAACAGGATCTCTTCTTCCTATTAGTCTCGTTCAGGGTCCTCTCAGGCCTCCCAATGTAGCGGTTCCCTCCACGGCTACCTTGGTTTACACGAAAGGTGATAAAAGAAACGGATGCTGTGGTAGTAACCAAAATAATAGATTATCTACAGCAGTCTCTGACAAACAAGCATGGTGTGTCCACGGTACCTTCAGAACGTAACCAACGCACTTAATCGTTCTTGTAACTCATCTTTTTTCAGACTATCATATCGGTTAACCGGAACTCAGTCATATTCACGGATTACTTTATCACGCTGGCTACGGAAAATTAAAAAAAAGTCCCTGCTCGGGCGCCAAGGCAGTGTCTTAGGACCTCTCATATTTATAAATTGTGAAAGGCTTTCGCGGTCATCGTCACTTACATGGTGGTTCTTCGGGTTATAAGGCCGACGTATGTTTATAGAAGATCTCGACGTTTCGCCAACACGTATAAACATACGTCGGCCTTCCCGAAGAACCACCATGTAACTCATATTTATATTTGAATTACGAATCGAATGATACCATGATCATGATTTTCGGTGAATACATTTTTTTTTAATTGTACATATTGACTAGCGTACTATTTCAACAACCAACTCATTTCGTTGAAAACTTCTCGCATCTGTATTTAATTTTTTTTGTTCCAGTCTTATGCTAGTGATATGAAAAACCGCGAGCACCTCTACGATTTAGAAAGGCCGCTACCCGAAAAGCGACCGGTCAAGCGGAAAGTATTCAGATACACGAAGTTGTTGTAGCTGTAGTTAAAAAAACATTTTGTTTGAAGACTGATTTTCTCAGAATAGTTCGTACATCTTTTTTACAAAATTAATTACGAAGGTGAAAGGACTTGCGGAGAGGTCTCATTATTTATAATATAAGTATTAGTTTTGTGATTTCATGAATATTATATTTTCGTCATGTTTGGTAGTGTCACATCTTAACATTATTCACCTTTTTTATTATTAAGTCAACATAGTCTTCTAAGTGTGTGTGATAAGATTGTATTTATTTTAATTGAACATGTAAATACAAAGATTCTATTATGTTGTCCAATTAGTTTCTGTATAAAAAATTGAATTGTAAGATATGAGCAACTCGAACCAGAAGGTTCTCAGTTGATTAAAGAATTTGTTCACATTGCTTGTTGAAGTTTATTGTTTTTATTTGGGACAAAAAATATCCATTTCCCCTTTAACTGACGATGAGTCACTATCTACAATTTCCGAACTGGACAAGCTATATATGTTTTTTCCCCACAAAATAAAAGACGCAAATGGCCTATACTAATTTTTATAGATAGTTCGTTGATGGAAACCCCAGTTTTCGCCCCAGCAAAAGCTTTGTCGAATTTTTTAAACAAGCAATTAATTACAATTTTTTTGGTTTTTTGGAAATATCTCTAAGACTTTTCAAGGAATCGTTTTACAGTCACTGGAACTTTTGTAGAGATTTATAAAACCTACAAAATAGATTTTCATACGACCGGATCGGTGAATTTTCCATTGAGAAAATCCGGAAAAACCTTGAAAAAGAGACAATTTTTCAAAAATTTGTAATTTTTATAGATCTGAATCTGGACAAACAATATTGCGGAAACTGATAGACAATAATGTGTGGTTCAACTGTGTGCAAGATGTTTTCTGTCCTATGTGTAGTTTCTGCACAATCGCGATAAGGATTCGCCCCCCCCCCCGCCAAATTTTGTTAGGATGTTCATACATGTGGCAATAAAATCTGGAAATAGCAAAGAGGTCGAAGCCCCTTCTGGAGCTGCCCCCCCCCCGCATGGCCGGCTCTGCGAGCCCCTTATCGCTGCCACTGCATCGGCGGTTAATAACGCGAAAATAAACACCTGCTGTTTACTGCCCATGAGGACTGCGTTACTGCCTCATCCTTTCGTGAATTTTCGGTTTCACTCGAGCGGGAAATGCTCTCTGTTTAGCGAAAATAAACACCTCTCATTTACATTTACTGCCAAATTCTATATAACACTTGAAAGCCTCAGGGAAAGAACGTGTTAAGTCACATTTTGCCTCAAACCGTGATTTTCAAGTCAGCTTTTGACTGCCGAATTATGCTATCACGCATATTTGTACTGGGGAAGAACGTGTCTAGTCAGGAGATATTGATACGTTTGTAAACCGTATACAGGCAAGAAATGTGAGTATTCGGAACCTAAAGAATGCTATCCTGAAAATTATTGCCAAAGTGATTTAGCACATTCTCTGTCAATTTTCGACAATTTTAATGGAATCACTTTTTTTTTTCATTTTCATTATAAATAAAATTGTTATCGACATCAGATTTTTTATTTACTTATTTGTACTATTTTGAGATTTCTCAAGGAAAAAATTATTGGAAAAGTATGGAAAATTATACCATCTCTAACAATTTTTGTTATGGAAAAAGTTGAAAGATGATCAGGGAAAAGTCAGGGAAAATTTCTACATTTTTTTTGTGGGAACCCTGAAACAACTTAAGGGAACGTTTTGCAAGATGCGCCGATTTAAGGGAAATCGTCGTATTCAAATTCTGTAAACGGCATGTGGAAGTAGAGATCAATATCTACGATTTGTATATTTTGGATTTTCACGTGAGAGGTGGGAAATGTGTTGAAACTGTCACTGGAAGTTACTCTAAATGCTTCAAAGTGTACCCGAAGTCGCCCGAACTCGACTTCAGTGCGACTTCGGACGCACTTTGAAGCGTTTTGATCAACTTTCAGTGACATTTTCAACACATTCCCCACCTCTCAGGTGAAAATCCAAAATGAACAAATTGTAGATATTGATCTCTACTCCCATATGCCGTCTACGGAATTTGAATATGACGATTTCCCTTAAATCGGCGCATCTTGCAAGATGTGCCCTTGTGCAAAAACTACACATCGAACAGGAAACATCTTGCGCACAGTTGAACCACATGTTATTATCTATCAATTTCCGAAATATTGTTTGTCCAGCTTCAGATTTATAAAAATTATAAATTTTTGAAAAATTTACTCGTTTTCGAGGTTTTCCCTGATTTTCTCAATGGAAAATGCACCGATCCGGTCGTATGAAAATCCATTTTGTAGGTTTTATATTATATCTCTACAAAAGTTCCATTGATTGTAAAACGATTCCTTGAATAATATTTGAGTTATTTTCAAAAAACCAAAAAAATTGTAATTTTTTTCACTATTTCCTATTTAAAAAATTCCACAAAACGATTTTGCTGCGAAAACTGGTGTATATAAAAATTAGTATAGGGCATTTGCGTCTTTTATTTTGTGGGGGAAAAAATCTCTAGCTTAGTCTAAAAGTCTATTCTGTCAAAACCTAACTTAGATAAAATTTTAACGAATTAATATAGTGGGAATTCACCTAAAACAAAGGCGAATTATTGAATTTGAATTCACTTTATTAATTTCTGGAAATTTTAAGTAATTGAGCTGATAGCTTTATTTTCGACATGAAGGATTTCGCAGTTTATGATCTTCTAAAATATGTGGAATTTCAAAGCTACAAATTTTTCTAAACAAGTGGATCGATTTTTCAAAAGTAAACAGCAATGTATAGGGAATTAAAAGTCCTTTTTAAATCAGTTGACTCCCACTTCCATTTGAAAAGAGTTGGAGGATGACACCCCCATTTAGGGGGTTTTTATTTGCTTTTTTTCGTCAAAAGTAGCCTGTAATGCCTTGCGGTACGTTTTCCATGGGCCAACCTGTATACAAAAGTAAAGGGCCCAGCACACTTTTCCCTGTTGTACATACGCCTGCCTTTTTGTATTTCATTTCACCCTCAGTCTTTTTTGTATTATACATTATTCTTGTAATCCAAATGAGATTTTAATAGATCCAAGGTATTTCCTCAAAATGGAGTTTGTTCCTTTCATTCAGGAAGGTCCTGTATATCAAAAAAACTACAAGTCTTACGTAAATGAAAGAAATCCAAATTTTTGGGGTATAATTTGGTGAATGAAAAGGGCAACTTAGATTCAGTATTCTATATTATGGAGCAGTGAGTATACTATCTAGGAGTTTCAAATTTACATATTGGATCACTGAACAATGAGAAAAAAGATTAGCTATAAAATTATTCTATGTTAATATTTGATGCAACCCATAAAGGATGTAGACATGCCATTTACTGTATTGCACCTAAATGAATCAATAAAACCAAAAAAGTGTATAATATGCTTATACTCCTGACAGAAATAGAAGTTCTTGCATCAACAAGTTTTCGATATTTTCAAAAGATGACTGGAAATCACTTTTATAAAAACACAAAAATTCATAAATTACCACATTCACTATCCTAAAAGAGCAACGACAAAGTATCAATTTTCAATTACATCATTTTAAAACTAGGAATGCTTATAAAGTAACAAAGCTAGTACAAAACCTAATAAATTACAACAGTCTTCCTTTACATTCCAAAGAAGCACAATGACAGTATAAAACTCGTCCTGGTACGCTGCCAATATCATAGTTATAGTTCCAAGTCAGTTCGGTTCCAGCCCGGATGAACTGAGATGAAAAAAATGAAACCCAAGGAAATCGTGGATCGTGAGTATCCACAAAGACGTTCTGAACAAACACATTTGGAGAACATGAATGCTGAAAATGAAAATGTGTAATATAAAAAAAATTGCCAATAACGATGTCTTTATTAATCCTGCCGAAAAATTTGTTAACCACAAAGACTTCATGAAATCATACGGTGAAAATTAATAAACTCTTGAATGACTGGGATATATTATTATCGGGTAATATGTCTTACCTAAATGACTTTCGAAAATGGCGTTTGTAAAACGCTATTCACATAACAAGTGTTAACCAAATTTATAAAAATGGAAACATTTTACGGTTTTTATCGAATATTTACCCTCTCCTCAATGGTCTTAACCCTATAACTATATTAAACAGACTTCATTATAAGTGAGTAAAAACAATTTTTATAGGAACAGAATTCAAATTAAAGCAAAAATGACGATTTTCAACAGTTTAGAACCAGAAGAGTGTGATAAGAAAATATAAATGCATTTTTTCATGGAAAATTATGTGAACTTTAATATTGTCAAGGAAGACGTTTTTGCTAGGAAAGATCCAGATCCCAGCTTAAATCTTGGGCTTGATAAAGCTCAGTAACAAAGAGAGCAAAAAATGACAGAACACCTGAAGTTCCATTTGTAGGAAAAATACCGTTTGAAGGACAGTTTTTACTTAAACTGCCCATTACACGGTTGCAAATCAACCATCTCTCGGTAAATCATTTTCGGGCTCTTCAGTAGTCTATATACAGAAAATGAACTTGGCTAAACATTTCTGAGGGATATTTCAGAATGATTTTCCAAAAATCGACAAGTGTAAACTGCCCATTAGACGACCTGCAAATCAACCTCATCATTCCTGGGCGTTTCAGTAGTCCATATACAGAAAATGAACTTGGCTAAACATTTCTGAAGGAGGTTTCTGAATGATTTTCCAAAAATCGACAAGTGTAAACTGCCCCTTAGACGGCCTGCAAATCAACCATCTCTCGGTACAACGTTCCTTGGCTTCTTTCAGTAGTCTAAATGAAGAAAATGAACATGGCTAAACATTTCTGAAGGAGGTTTCAGAATGATTTTTCAAAAATCGACAAGTGTAAACTGCCTCTAAGACGGCCTGCAAAATAAGCATCTCTCGGTATATCATTTTCGGACTCTTTAGTATTCTATACAAAGAAAATAAACTTGGCTCAACATAGAAGGGAGGTTTCAGGATGATTATCCAAAAATCGACAAAAGTAAACTGTCCTTTAGAAATCCTGCAAATATCGACAAGTGTGAACTGCCCCTTAGACGGCCTGCAAATCAACCATCTCTCGGTACAACGTTTCTTGGCTTCTTTCAGTAGTCTAAATGAAGAAAATGAACATGGCTAAACATTTCTGAAGGAGGTTTCAGAATGATTTTTCAAAAATCGACAAGTGTAAACTGCCCCTAAGACGGCCTGCAAAATAAGCATCTCTCGGTATATCATATTCGGGCTCTTCAGAATTCTATAGAAAGAAAATAAACTTGGCTCAACATAGAAGGGAGGTTTCAGGATGATTATCTAAAAATCGACAAAAGTAAACTGTCCTTTAGAAAGCCTGCAAAAATCGACAAGTGTGAACTGCCCATTAGACGACCTGCAAAATAAGCATCTCTCGGTATATCATTTTCGGGCTCTTAGTAGTATATAAAAAGAGAATAAACTTGGTTCAACATAAAAGGGAGGTTTCAGAATGATTATCCAAAAATCGACAAATGTAAACTGTCCTTTAGACAGCCTGCAAAAATCGACAAGTGTAAACTGCCCCTTAGCCTGTAAAATTCGACAAGTGTAAACTGCCCCTTAGACAGCCTGCAAATCAACCATCTCTAGGTATATTATTTGATGGCTTTTCAGTAGTCCATATTTCTACTGCAACTTAATCGCAATGCCAATGAAAAATTGTTTGTAAAAGTTAATATAAATAATTATTTCCAAAACAATAAATACTTACATTGAGAAAACGTCCGATATTTCCAGCGTTTTTGGCATCCATGACATAAACACACTCATCATCGCCAAAAAGGTCTCTCACAGAAGTGTAAGTAGGAGCTTTCTCATCTAAACCCGTTGTTTTCGGATTGAAGCTTAGTACTTCCCGTCCCTCTGAATGATATAAATACAGTTAATAATAATTATCCAGTCATAAAAAATTGAAGATACGAACCATCTTCTTCATCACTTATTGTAACAGTCTCGATATTGTCGCCCAGTTTCTCTAGGGCGGCTTTGAGATCAATCTTCGGTTCTATAAACTCTTTCTTAATTTTCAGTTCTGGTTCAGGTTTATTTTCAACTGGAGTAGTTGGAGTAGTAGGAGTTTTTGATTCATCATCATTGTTTCTTTTGCGTAACCTTGTTCTGAAATGAATATTATTTATGTAACAAGTGCGTTATACAGTGCGCCTTTTAATAACCCCCCCCCCCTGTTAACTTTTGAACGGTTCGACGTAGAAACATGAAAAAAAACCGTTTCGAGCGTTTCACCAATACTACTTTTTGAAATAAAAAAAAGTAGTGGTTGCACGATAAGGGGCGCAGGGGGACCCATCAACTCAAAATTTTTAAATGGCATGTGGGGTCAAGTGTCACATCGTTGAAAAAAATCTCTTTACAACCATCTAAATATGTTTGAATTTTGTTTTTAATTTTTTTCCCAATTTCGATTTTTATACCTTTCGAAATTTTTAAATTAATGTGCCCCCAGCACCATCTGTGGAGTAATTGCAATGTTTCTTCTCTCAAAAAGTAGTATCGGAATACCATTCAACAAATTTTTGGTTTCATTGTTCCACATCCAAT
Source organism: Chrysolina oricalcia (assembly GCA_944452925.2). Taxonomy (NCBI): domain Eukaryota; kingdom Metazoa; phylum Arthropoda; class Insecta; order Coleoptera; family Chrysomelidae; genus Chrysolina; species Chrysolina oricalcia. The sequence goes on from OX101810.2 coordinate 2,652,114, forward strand.
CGTTCAAATTTATCGGGGTATGAGTTGGATCTGATTCGCATGCTGCAACTGATAGAACCACATTTATTGAAATATATTACATATATTTTTAATTTCGCCATTTAAGCCATATAAGCGATATTCATGAGTACGTCAGGTCAATAAAAATACACCACTACGCGGATGACACCCAATTGTATATGTCGTTCAGTTTTAGTGAAGTCAATGTAGCCGAGGAAAACATAAACAGAAATCTTGAAACTGTATTTGACGCGTCTTGTGCACACAATTTAAAACTGAATTCTAAAAAATCTCAAGTTATGCTATTTGGTGCCAAGAGAAAGATAAATTCTGTTCGCAAATTACTTTCTATACGAATTGATACTCCTATTTCGTTTGTGAGCGAATGTAAGAACCTGGGCTTATGGATCGATACTGATATGAGATTTACAAAACATATCAACCAGTTGTGTAAAGCCTCATTTAATGTTTTATTTAAAGCAGTTATATCCCAGTAGACATTTCATGTCAAAAAAACTTAAATTAAATCTCTGCGAGTCATTGATATTATCACGAATCGCTTACTGTGATTGTATTTACGGACCTGCCTTAGATCAACATAATGCGCTACGGCTGCAAAAGATTCAAAATAGCTGTATTAAATCCGCATATGGTATACGCAAATATGACCATATTAGTGATTCCTATGAGGACTCTGGGTGGTTGAAATTGAAGCAAATGAGAGAAATACACCTCCTCACCTACGTCCATAAATTTTTTTTATCAGGAACTCCAGTATATCTGCGCGAAAAATTGGTCTCTCTCTCTCACGAAATAATATTTCCCGCAAAAAACATTTATTGATTCCAAGGCACACAACCGCAATGTACACTCGTGGTTTCTCATATAATTCAGCTAAACTGTACAGTGCCATGCCCGATGAGTTTAAACATTTTAGTCTGAGTAACTTCAAAAAACGGTTGAAAGTCTTTTTTCGAACAAGGCAGTGATGTATATTCTAGTCTTATGACTCTTGCAATGAATGTTTGTTTATGTAGAAAGGGATACCACTTATAACAATATTTGTATGAACATAATTGGCGTATTATTAGTACTTGTACTGATAAATTAATATCTTTCTTTATCGCTAATTTTGTTTATTTTTCAGTTACTACGTGTGTTATAACTGTATTTATATTTTGTAGATTTATTTGTGTACGTTAAGGTTGGGTTTAAAACCAGCTAGCTGAACCCCGCCTATTCATCATCTGTTTAAAATATTATGTCAATACTTGTATTATTTGTGAAGATGAATAAAGAAATATTATTATTATTATTATTATTCAGATCCGCATTTATATTTGATATTTCAATTTTGAATTAAAAAAAATATTACCGAAATTCAAAAATATTTAGATGGTTGTAAAGAGAATTGAATTCTCTTTTCAACGATGTGACACTTGACCCCACATGCCATTTAAAAATTTTGAGTTGATGGGCCCCCCTGCGCCCCCTATCGTGCAATCACTATTTTTTCTATTTCAAAAAGTAGTATTGGTGAAACCCTCGAAACGGTTTTTTTTTCATGTTTCTACGTCGAACCGTTCAAAAGTTAACAGGGGGGGGGGGCTATTAAAATCCGCACTGTATAAATCCTAACGCCCGGAGGGTAACATTCATGATGAATGTTTTCACGAAAAAATATCTTAAACGACGTCATAAATTTCTTCTCATAGTATTTACTGGAAAGATTAAAACAGAGTGAATACCGTAAATGAAACTGGCATACTTCCAGGAACTGGTGAGTTTATTTCATGAGAAATATTAATATTTTTTATTCATTTTACATTATTTCAGTCTGAAAAACATGGCGACCCGGGCGTTATGGGTCTGTTAATAGCAACCGTTGCCAAGGTATAATAAAGCAATAATAGACAAGTGAAAAATAAAATAGAATATGCCTTTGAGACCAGTGAAAGATATGAAAATTCTGACTAAAATGATGACATTTTCGATAACATTAAAAAAAAGGTGTCAATTAATGTTATCGAAAATATGCCTAACCCAGTTACGGTATTAAGCAATTCTGAAATAACAAAGGATATCAACGACATAAGCCGGCAGGTAGAAAGGAGTCAATTAGGGTTAGTGAGAATGTACCATATGCCGATACGTAAATTAACGAACATGACTACCTAAGTCAGAATAAATACAATCTCAACGGAATCTCCAGTTATCTGAGATTATATCAAGAATAAAATAAATAAATGAAAAAGCCGAAATATCCTACCTTATGCTAGTATCAGCCTCTTTTACACGAGTTGGTACGGGATGAGCAGGTGTAAAATCATTGTCTTCAGAATAATTATATCGCCTCGACTTTGCACCCGTTTGTTTCATCGGCATGGCCTGCTCTTCGTCTTCCTCATCTTGAGGACTCTTCCCTCGATACCTCGATTCCTCCTCTTCTTCCAACACTTCCGCTTCGTAATCTTCCTTGAACTTTTCCACCGTTTCTATGTAATCGAGTTCGGCAAAGTATTCGTCTCCGTAGGCCATTCCATCCTAAGAATTAAAATACAACAAAACCTTCGTATATTAATCCTACTCTTCTACTAACTTCATTAGCCATGGCTTCGGTGTGTAAAGTACCAGCGTATATACAAATGAAGCTGCCCTGCGGGACATCGTTGAGGCATCTTATGCCCCATCCTCTGTTGTGAGTTTTGAACACTTGGAGTTTCAGACTCATCGGATTTTGAACCACCCTGTTCAAACAAGTTGAATTGCACTTGCATCTAAAATAATATGGAAAAGTTTAAGGATTGTTTACTGGAAACTGATGGTTTTCTGAATCACCTTGAATTGCATTCATAAATACCAGTTATCACTTGTTCGGGAAGTCTCCTGTAAATGTAACCAACAGAGTTTGGATCCACGTCTTTTCCTATGTATTTAGCGCCCTCTAGTGTCAGTTTCCAACAAGCACACTTTGTTTTATCCTACAAGTCAAGTAATGTTATACGAGTACTCCAAGCATACAAGATCCGAAATTGATATTTTCAGGAAAAAATTCCGGAAGTTTTTTCTCAACGGTTTTACGTGTATTTGTGGTCGCTGAATCCGATTTTCAACTTTACCACCACGTTAGAGGTGAGCTAAGTTGTACGTTTTTTGGCGGCATTCACTCTATCAGTACTTTAACGCCCGGATTTGCGGGCGTAAAGTAGCACTTTAGCGCCCGCGGACTACTTTATCGCCCGGTGGGCGATAAAATCGTTGAACAGGCGCTAAAGTGAATTTCAATCTAATATCGATAGAAATCTATATTCCGATGGATCATTTGATCAAACCCAAAACTTTATTAACAATAACATAGGAAACCAATGAACATACATTAATTTAAAAAATGAATTATAACTTAATATTGACAATACAGTTAGAACAGTTATTTATGGAAATATTTGGATTTGTTGTTTTCTGTTATTGCAGATAGTCAAAGTCAAAATATACTTTAATGTCAGAAGTTTTTCAACTTAGTGACAAAGCTTTCAAGAATAAATGAAAATGTAAATTGAAATACGCAAGCGAAGCGAGCACGCGCATTCCCATTACTACTTTGTAACTTATCTCCTACTTCTTGGTGAAGATATGCGCGGATTTTCGAAATGTCGGAAAAGCGCGCTCGCTTCGCTCGCATGTTTCTCGCAGATATCTTCACCAAGAAGTAAGAGATAAGTTACATAAGTTACAAACTAGTAATGGAAATGCGCGTGCTCGCTTCGCTTGCGTATTTGTTGCTAAATATCTTCACTAAGAATGGTACACTCTTCGAGTGCTTATGAGGAACTATTATTATTATTGATGAAACAATTGCCAGTCTCTAGGGTGCCAATACTTCTGAAAACTATTCACCACAAACATTTCATATTCATGAGTATTCAGTATGCAGGACTTTTAGGGAATCTGACAACGTCGCATTGTACTCTTACAAAGTTATCAAGACTCATTGTTGTTGTTGATTCAATAAAAGACATCGATACTGGCTAATTTGTTATGAAAGAAGCCATTTCTCTGTGAAATAACTGGATTGGAAAAAAATCTTGATATTAATATTTTGAATGCATAAAAGATATTTTTAAATAGACATAGCATGTAGGAGGCATTTTTTGCGAACAAATAATCACTTAATTAAACGTGTCGGATCACAAACATTTTTGGTATGTGCGCAAACAGATAGAAAAGACACAACCTAACCATATTGTATAGTCTGGTAAGCTTGGTTAGGTTTGCATAAGATCGGGTCTGTCGGGTTAAGTTATAATCATTAAAGTAGGTTATTTTAGGTGAAAAGTGTATTCATATTATGTTTACGCACATTTCCGTGATCTGCCTCGTCCTTTAAATTTTGCTAGTCATTTGGAAATATTATAAGTACCATTGTTTCAAATGTGCAGTTAAAGTGTTGATGGGAAAATATAGCGGTTATATCAACTAATTTTTCATACTCATTCAACGAAATATTCCATGTATACGTGAATTGAATATTTCTGGAATCACATTGGCAATGTCGCAAAATTAGCTTCGCCCTTCCGTCATTTCCATTGTCACCAACCTGACATCTGACGTGACAGATATTCACTAAACAAAACAGCATGAATTTGTTGATTTTGTTGTTGGTAAAAGAAGCTAGAATTTGTTGATAAAAAACTGTTTTCAATTAAAAAAAAAGTGTAAAACAGGTGAATTAGGGTGTTTACATTGTGCTGGTGAAAATAAGGAGGCATTTGAGTATGTTTTTAAAAGAAGAAACGTGTGCCAGAAAATGCCAGTTATCATTCAAAAAAAGACCCGTATCTTCGAAATTACTTGAGACCGCCAAAAATTTCATTTGGATTTTTTGTTCAGGAGGTCAAAATACGTAAGTTCCAAAACATTTTTGTTTGACATTCAGTTGCTCAATGTAACGGAAGTTTTACCAAAGCCTTCAATCTTGCGTATCTACTGATATCTATATTATCATGTACATTTAAAGTATCTTTCAGCAGGATAATGACCACATGGTAGAGGACTTACAATATTTCCAGAAAATAGGCAAGAAGTACACTCTCTGTGTAGTTCTTTATTTTTACATTTTTCCTGTTGCACCACCTCACGAATTCTTCATACACTTTGTTGTATATTTTCTTGGATTTACTTGGCAATAAACTCTTTTTCACATCCTCAGCTGCTTTACTCATTTCTGGTGAAGTACAATTCACACTTTCTTCGTCGCTTGAATCCATTTCAAAATCAGTAATAAAATTATCTGTGTGATCACAAAAATTGACAGCAAATATGGCTACTAGCATTGTTTATATAGACCTAATGGAATTATAATTGGATCAAAACAGATGCGACATGTAGATGGCGATAGAAAGCTCGCACCAAGTCATGTTGTAACTTCAGTGATCTGGCCTCCAAGTTATGTCGAATCTTGATTAAAACAATGGGACAGCATTAAAATCAAGGTTTTTTGAAGGAACCTGCATTAAAATGACGTCAAATAACTATGTTTGTAACTAATCACGCTAGATGGCATTCGTGTTTACGTCCAACACCAATTACACAGGCACTGACTAACTATCTTCTATATAAACAATGCTACTAGCCTATATAAACGTATTTCGAAAAATTGACTGAGTTGCCATGGTAACATTCATTTCATCACTTCCATAGAAATATATTATATACTTACTCTAGAATGCTAATCCCCATGTCAAAAGTGTTGTAAAAAGTTCTGGCTAGTCCGCAATGCGCATGCGCGTCATTAGTGATTTTTGTAACAGGCCCGGTTTTAGTAAACTATTATGGTACTTGTGAAGATTAAAAAACGTTAATTCTGAATCTCGGAAAATAAGGTTAGAAACCTCATTGTTATTGTTATTTGTATTTAGTCAATTTGAATACATATTTTCACATATTTATGATCAGCCATCAGAAAGTAGAGTACGGTTATTATTATTATTTACCGCTATGAAGCGACTGATTTTTGGTATCACATTCACTTTTCAGCTGTAGTTAACCAACAAAAACCTACGGAACCACCACAAATCGTCGGTGCGAATTTTAAGGAAGCACTGGATTGGAAAATAAATTGAAAGTACAAAAAACTATCAAAATTTATTTTAGCTAATATCATGAATAATTTCAACTCAAATTGGATTTATAAAATTGGATGCTTGGAAGCTCGAGGTTTTTTTCTAGAACGATTCATGTCAAAATACGCAACTGCATTTAATTTAAATCAGTTGAAGAGATTAACATGCTATTTCTCCGAGTATTTCTAGTTGTATGTGCAATTTCCACAATGGGGGTGCATGAAAAAGTGAGGCCAGAAGCATTTTCCTTACCATCAAAGAAAAGCACTTCCATATTGACATTAATTTTCTGAGGCGGTTCTGTGTATGTTTGGTACTTTTTGTAGGAATCTAGAACTCATAATATAAGCGGTGTGGTAGAAAGTTGTATCACTCTCCATGCATGCTTACGCAGACGCAGTATTTAAGCTATTTTGAGCAAAGCATATAGGTACATAAAAAATTTCGTTATCTACCAAAAATGATTTATTTCAGGTATTTTCCCTTTACACAACACTAAACAGTTCATTGTTTATTTTTAGGAAAAAACGGCTTTATTAGAAATTGTCTTTAAAGGAACAAGATTAATGCAAATTCACGAAAGATAAAAGAATAACCAACGACAACAAACACCACACAAAACCACAAGAGAAAACCTGAAATTCTTAAAACCGTCACTGATCTCTGACAAGAGTGACAGATCTTAGTGACAAGTCTTCCTGTTGATTAAAAAGCACTGTTGCACGGTCATTATAATTACAGTAGCATAGGGTACATTATTGTTTTAAATAAATTTCTTTCGCGTCTAAAATTCGGAGTAATCTATCTCTAAAAGGTTCTTTTCTGTTTTAAAAAGTCCTAAATGTGCTGTCAAATTTCTCTCTTTCAAATGACATGTGTTTTATTGCCTCATAACAAAAAAATCTTAATTGGAACACTAAATTATTTTCAAACTTGGCAACGATCTACCCAAACTACACTGATGACGCGCATGCGCACATCGTAAACGGGTCGCATACGCGGCATGCTTTTCGCCGTGAAAATTGGCGGGATTAGCATTCTAAAGTATATAATATACGAGTATATTTCTATGATCACTACTAGATTCAATCTGTCTCCGATATGATATGAATATACATCCTCACGGCAGCCTTGATGTATTTTTATCATGTTCTAGATATAAAGAGGTATCTATCTACATGACATCAAATATAACGGTCATGCATAAAATTTTGTATGTATTTCGGGCGTAATTTGCTTTTATGGACCTAGGCGTACACGCTGCAGTCCATAAAAGCCTATTTTACGCCCTTGATACATAAATAACTATTATCAGTACATGACATTTCATCATGGTGTACAAAATTATGCCAAGTTATTACCCTCTAGTATAAAACCGTTGACAAAAAACGTTCGGGGTTTTCCACGGGAAACCCCCATTTGATTGGACTATCATGTAATATTTTGGTTTTACTCACAATGCAATCATCATCACAGTCACAACCGCACAAAAATTCCGTTTCTAAATTCATATGAACCCCTTCCATGGGCACTCTTTTGATGGAATAGTTACAAAAATCTAGCATTTCATTATTGATGCCGTTGATAACAGGTATGGGTACTTGCTCAAGTCCTGGAACAAAAAAATACTCAAAAAATTACAGAATACGATTCGGACAATCTTCTCACCTCGTGACAGATCCTTCGGGTCCGGATTGCACTCGACGCTAAACTCAGCGAGACACCTAACCATATGGTTGAAGTCGAAAAGATCCACAGTCATTTCGCTACTGGTGAGCCTCAAATAGTAGTGCACCTCGGCGATATTTCGGAGCAATCTGCCGCAGGGCGCTTTGTAGATGATCTCCTTTCGACCTTTCGCCTTCAAAGTCATCCGGCCCCACCCGCACAACAGGGGCTTCGAGAGAGGGTTGTGGCCTCTCAACTGGCTGAAGTTGTGCGTCAGGTACTCTTTGCAATCGGAAGAGCACGTGTGCGGCCTATACGTGCGTTTGATGATTACTTGGTCACGTGGCGTAAAGTACTGGAAAAAAGTTGGATTGAATGGCCAATGAACTCATTTGTACGTAAGCATAGAAGGTCCACAGTAATCATTTTTTGTCATATCGTCTTACTCTTACTCGGAATTACGACTTACCAAGTCGGAATTAGCTAATTCTGGCTTACTATCTCTGAATTCCGACTTACTTTATATAGTCTTAAGTTCTTGTTACGTGTTTACATTGTTATAAGCTGTCCTGTAATTGAGTCTTGTGTCTGTTTGGACAATAAACACTTTTTTTTTAGATGATTCCAACTTACTATCTCGAATTTCAGACTTACTATCTCGGAATTCCGTCTTACTATCTCGGAATTCCGACTTGTTAAGTCGGAATTTCAACTTACTATCTCGAATTTCAGACTTATAATTTCAGAATTCCGACTTACTATCTCCGAATTCCGACTATCTCGGAATTCTGACTTACTATATCGGAATTCCGAATTAATAAGTCGGAATTTGCTAAAACTGACGTACTATTTCGGAATTCCAACTAAGTCGGAATTAGCTAATTCCGACTTACTATCTAGGAATTCCTAATTACTATTTCGAAATTCCGATTGATTAAGACGGAATTTATAAATTCTGCACCGGAGTTCCGACTTACTATCTCGCAATTCCGACTTACTCTCTCGGAATTTTCATTTACTAAGTCGGAATTTGCTAATTCTGACTCACTCGCTCGGAATTCCGACTTACCAGCTTGGAATTCCGACTTACTAAGTCGGAATTAGCTAATTCAACATACTATCTCGGAATTCATACTGACTGTCGGAATTGGCAAATTCTGACGTAGCAAGTCGGAACTGCGAAATAGTAAGTCGGAGTTAGTTAATTTCAACTTAGAAGTCGGAATTCCGAGATAGTAAGTTGGAATTAGCCAAATCCGACTTAATATGTCGGAATTCCGGGGTAGTGAGTCGGAAGTCCGAGACAGTAGGCGGCCCTTCTATACCTTCGTAGAAAACTGAACTCAGAACGACTGCTTGAATAAGAAAATGTTAATTTCGACATAGTGAGTTGGAATTCCGAGATGGCAAGTCGGAATTAGCTAATTCGTTAGTAAGTCGGAATTTCGAGACAGTAAGACGGAATTCCGACAGTCGGAATTGGCTAAATCCGATTTATTAAGTCGGACTTCCGGATAGTAGTCGGTAGTATCTAATTCCGACTTAGTAAGTCGTATTTCCGAGATAGTTTCTCGAATTTCCGAGATAGCAAGTCGGAATTAGCCAATTCTGACACAGTAAGTAGGAATTCCGAGATAGCATGATTAGCAATTCGGAATTCCGAGATAGTAAGTCGGAATTATAAATAATAATTACTGTGGCCGTTTTACGCCTTCGTAGAGTTCCGAATTACAATCTCGAAATTTGCTAACTCCGACTTAGTAAGTAGGAATTCCGAGATAGTAAGTCGGATTTAGCAGATTCCGAGTAAGTCGGAATTAGCAGATTCCGAGTAAGTCGGAATTAGCAGATTCCCAGTAAGTCGGTATTCCGGTAAAGAATTGGCAAATTCCGACTTAGTTAATCGGAATCCCGAGATAGTAAGTTGGAATTAGCAGATTCCGATATAGTAAATCGGAATTCCGAGATAATAAGCCAGAATTAGCAAATTTCTACATAATAAATCGGAATTCCTAGATAGTAAGTCAGAATTCCGAGTCAGAGTCGAAATTTGCTAATTCCGATTTAGTAAGTGGGAATACTGAGATAGATAGTCGGAATTCCGAGATAGTAAGTATGAATTAACGAATTCCGACTAAGTACATCGGAATTCCGAGATAGTAAGATGGAATTAGGTGATTTCTACTTAGAAAGTTGTAATTCTGAAATAGTAAATCGGAATTATCTAAAGCCGACTTAGTAAATCGAAATTCCAATATAGTAGGTCGGAATTCCGAGATAGTAAGTCAGAATTAGCCAATTCCGAGTTAGTAAGTCAAAATCAGCAAATTCCGAGTAAGTCAGAATTCCGACTTAGTTAATCGGAATTTTGAGATAGTAATTAGGAATTCCGAGATAGTAAGTCAGAATTAGCAAATTTCTACATCGATAGTAAGTCGAAATTACCTAATTCCGACTTAGTAAGTGGGAATACCGAGATGATAAGTCGGAATACCGAGATGATAAGTCGGAATTCCGCGATAGTAAGTCAGAATTAACAAATTCCGACTAAGTAAATCGGAATACCGAGATAGTAAGATGGAATTAGTTCATTTCTGCTTAGAAAGTTGTAATTGTGACATAGTAAGTCGGAATTATATAAAGCCGACTTAGTAAATCGGATTTCCGAGATAGTAAGTCGGAATTAGCCAATTCTGACATAGTAAGTAGGAATTCCGAGACAGTGAGATTAGCCAATTCAGACTTAGTAAGTCGGAATTAGCCAATTCCGAGTTAGTAAGTCGGAATTAGCTGATCCCGACCAAATAAGTCTGAATTCCAAGATAGTAAGTTGGAATTATACAAAATAATTACTGTGGCCTTTCTAGGCTTTCGTAGAATCCCGATTTAAAATGTCGGAATTTGCTAACGCCGACTTAGTGAGTCGTAATTAGCTGATTCCGACTTCGCGATAGAAAAAAAAAATTTGTGTTACTATTTTACGCCATTGTACATTTGTAAACCCTCTTACCATTATTTTACTAGTTGGACCAGTAACATTCGACGGAGTACTGTTGACTTGAGGGAGGAACGGCACAATATTCGGTATGGGTAAATTAGCTTGAGGCCTCGTGGTGCTCTTCCTAGCTACGGCTCTCACGTTATTCGTAGGCGATTCTTGAGAAGTTTGAACAAAATCGTTGTTGCGAGTATACTGAACGACCGCAGCGGATTCATTCTGAAAAGTATTTGTGACAAATTTCAAACCCATTTAAGTGTTACGACCTCAATTTCACTTACGTGACCCAATTTTCGAGAAGTTCTCAGACCGGTGTGTCTATTAGTGGCAGCTTGTTCTTCCCTGTACATTGGACTCAGTCTCGTGGAACCCCTGTATATCCACTCGGTTCTACTGAGACTATCGAAGAATACTTGTACCAAAGAACAATCGACATTCATGACCGTACACAACCACCATTTACCTAAGACAAAAGTTGCTCAGAGGAATTCAATTAAAAAGGAATGGCCTTAATTTTCTATTTACCATTGTATTCTACTCTAACAGTCTGATCTTTAGCCAGCTTGACCATTGGTCTATCTTGACTCTCCAGGTACTTTTTGATGAATGGTCTAGACTCAACGTAAACATCCTCCCATACATTGGTGCTGGATTCCAGCACCAAGTTTACACAGTGATAGCTGACATACTGAGAATAACCAATGTCAAAGAAAATCAAATACCTAAAAAATATGCTTGCTCAAGTGATAGTAACGCCCTTACGCGAATTACAGATTATTCACAGAAAAATTAAAACGCCCATTAATGTAACAAAGCACTATCTAAGATTGAGAATAGGTAATGCTTTGTTTCAAGTTAAATAAGATAATAGGAGGCACTAATATGTATTGATGGTGTAACCTGTATACCACGGTCTTGGCATTAGAAATCATATTTGCATATTTAAGATTTAATTAATAATGAAAGATAATCGCTTTTGACTATAGCGATACAAAACAAGTGAATGAAATGAATAATGATGTAAGTTTTTGCGGCGCAGCCCAGGGGCGTGGCCTATCAGAAATTCTCACACCATTCGTCCGAACGGACTCGTGGTGTTACCTAAAAGCAGTTTGATCGAGTTCAAGATTTCTGACAGAATTTTTGGTAGTATTGTGAGCACGAGTTGTATTTATTGAGACAATTCCAAGAACCAACAAAGCCAACAAAGTTCCATTGTCGTGAATTATTTAATAGACTGACATTCATGGCATATTCGTAGCAAGATGATATTATATTCTCCGTTGTTGTTTGGATTCGTAGTTGTCAATGACGACGTGGCCTTATCGGTTCAAAAGGAAGGAACCGTGTGTACTACCGAGGCACACCGTTCTCATTGATTATTATATAGCAGTAGAAGGGAGGAAGCGAGTGAAATTATCAGAGACAGACAAGAAAAGTATCAAACAACATGCAATGGAAAATGTATACAAGCAAATCTTTGACAGTTCTCCAGTTCCATGAGGATGTGTTCGTGATATTTACTTGAAAAATCATACAATTTATATACATACACATAATATTTTAGGTTTAATTTTTGTGTGTTTCTTTGTATGTTTTAAAATAAGTTTTATCATTGATTTTTTTCAAATCGCCCCAGAGTCTCTGCATAATTTGACTATTGTCAATTTGTATAATCAATGACAAAAAAAGAGGGAAAAAGGTACATTTGGTGATGTCCCAGGAACATCTGTAATGTTTTATAGACACAGTGATTTAATGAAGGCGAAAAGCTTTGACAATGTTATGTTTTTGAAAATGCTTTGAAAAGAACGAGAAAAAAATGCCGTTTGTGTTGTCCCAGGGACATCAAGAATATAACCGCGTGCGGTGGACATTTGCAGCTACATACGCGTTCTATGAACAGAACATCGCAGTGGTGGTTTGATGTCTGTCAAGAACTCTTACTTTCAACATCTCTGAGATGTTTCTTTGTTCACTGGGATCTAATCTTGAATCCCCAATCCCATCAATTAACTTCGAATACCTTGAGCTTACCTAAACCTATTTCCCTCAAAGGGTTGCTCCGCCACTATACCAGCATAGTAGGGATCATGCCTAGGCTTTTTAGTTTCTCCCATATTGCTCGTCTCCTTGAAAACCGAAATGACCCTAGTGCCGACGGGCAACCTTACCCTGCTGAACGACAAGTAAGCTATGCTTCTGCCATTGAGTAGACGCTCTTTTTGTTGTTTGAGCTCCACCAGACGGAAATAGTTGATGTTGTAGGTCATTCCACTGTGAGGGGTGCCAGGTGGTATGATGAGTTGCAAACGTGCCCTGATCCAGGAACCTTGGGAGTTCTCTCGAACGATGTAGTAGTTTTCACCTGAAATGTTGTACCGATATCAGATCGAAACTTACCAATATCAAATCGAAACAAAATACACTTCCCCAAGAAATTAACGCACCACCAAAAATTAGGCAACAGTTTAACATACATTTTCTTCAAAACTGGACAAGTAGTTTTGACGAAAATGTATTTTAAGCTGATTTGGAGGTTTTTTTTTGAGTGACACGTTATTATCTTCTGAATGTTGGTGTGTAAACTGTATGCGCATATAAACCTCTATTTTATAAATACCGGGTGCAGCAATCAGCGTGTTTTTTTCCATAAAGTTTGTAACGCCCTGTAGAGTGTAGTAGTTACATTATTAAGTTAGAATTAAACTTACACTTTAGCCTTATCTTTTTTCAACATTTTCTTTTTTGATCCAGTTTCTTATTACTCGAGAAACACCATTTTATAGCAAAACATGATTTTATGGAAAATGAAGATCCAAATTTAACAACGAAAAAACGACACAAAATAAAAATAATCAAGTTAAAAGATAGTGTCAGTAGCGAGTATTTCCACCTTTGACACGAATAACTTCTTGGCAACGACGGCCCATACTTAAAATAAGAGACCTTATGTCATTTTGGTCCAAGTCTTCCCAAATTGCAATCAGTCTCTGCCGTACGACTTCCAAAGTATTCAAGTTACGTTCCTCTTGTAATCTTCTCCCAAGAATATCCCAGAGATTCTCTATGGCATTTAAATCCGGGCTCCGAGCTGGTCATACCAGTGTAGCGATACCGACTTCCTCTAGATAATTTCTCACAACTCGGGCGGCGTGAGGCCTGGCATTATCTTGCATCAACAAAAATCCTTCTTGCCCTTTATATGGCGCAAATGGCATTACATGTGGTTCTAAAATCCCCAATATGTAACTTTCAGCTGTAAGGCTGCCATTAATGATCACAAGTTCCGTGCGACCAGTCAAAGAAATGCCTCCCCATACCATCACAGATCCGCCTCCGGATAATGTGGTATGTGAGAAATTACACTGAGTATACCGTTCGTTAGGGCGTCGATATCGGGACTCATCCGTAAATAATACATGTTGCCATTCAGCCTCGAACCAGTTACTATGTTCAATGGCAAAATTTAGCCTCGCTCTCCGGTGAACTCTAGTTAAAGCTGGACCTCGAGCAGCAATTCTAGGTTTCAAATTATGTTCCCTTAGGGCCACTTTCACCAGTGATCGTTAGTGATTTGACGGCAGATTTAACTACCCGTCAGAGATGATGGCATTTCACCACCCAGTAACGGATCGTTAACGTTGGTAACAGTGCGTTAAAGTTAAATGCCCGTCCGAGGAGCTGTTAAATACTAACGGAGGAATTATAACCTAGAACGCGAGATTAGTCTGACGTTTGAGGAAAACAAACATGACCTACCGGTTATAATTTGTGTCATTTGCCGATTAATTTTTAAAAAATTTCCTGTTTAGATAGTTTTTCCAAGTTCCAGCTTAGCTGAAAATTGAAGAGTGAAAAAGTGTGCATTGGACACTCTACTGTGGCGTGAAAATGAATGTGATGGAAGTGGCAATGAATTTAATATTCGATAGCGACGATGAAGATGAAGCCCAGGGGATCAGGAGGCCGCGAGTTATTAGAGAAAGGAAAGATCATTTTGCAGATTATGATGATATTGATTTTGTGAAACGATTCAGGTTATCTAAAAGATGTGCACTTCTTGTACTGAATTTAATAGAACACCAATTAGGAGCTCTTGCGCGTTTCTATTTGGCGGTAGAATCATTCATTTTCCTTTCCTAACCAGAAATGTCACTGTCACACTGTCACTGATCATTGACGTCTTATGAAATTGGGTAGAGATCTTGGTATAAATAAGAAAATTCAGGTCATAGAATGGTAAATTCTGAGCTGAATGGCAACCCTGGGCAATTAGCAAACTGCTTCTTCTCTAATTGTCGGTTACGGGTGGTGAAAGATATGCGGCCAAACGGCCTGTCAAGTTGACGTCCGTTAACAAACGGAGCGTCAGCAAACCAACCGTTAGCAGTGCTGTGGTGAAAGTGGCCCTTAGTCGCTGACGAACAGTTTCTGTACAAACTTGTAAACCATTAGCATCTCGAAGCTGAATTTGAAGTGTCCGAGCTGTTACAAAACGTCTTAATACTGAAAGTCTTAAAAATCGATCTTGGATCGAAGATGTTATTCGATTCCTTCCTTGTCCCGGCCTGCTACCATGACTCCCAGTCTCTGTGTCTTTGTATGACTCGTGAAACGGTTGTGTGACTAACAGGAAAACGTTCACCAATTCTTCGGTAACTCCAACCTTCCTCAAACAATATTACTGTTTGAGCACATTCTCCGCGTGTAAGATTAGGTGTTTCTCGTTGCATATTCGTAAAAGAATTAGCAAAAAAATACGTAAGGACTAACAATGACAATGCATTTGTATTTGACAATAACTGGTACAAATTGAATAATTAGAGAGATGTAGAAGAAAATCTGATTAACAGTTTTCGAGGAAAAAAATAAAAACCTAATTTTTAGAATTTTTTTTAAGTTTTCCCAAAAACCATTCATCAGATTCCATTTCAAATATATCAATGTCAAAGTAAAAGATAATCACGATTTTTTTCAGAATTTTCTACTTCAACGTTCCTTCACAATTAAAAAAAAAATCATAAAATCTTGTTATAAAATCAAAGACAGTTGAGAAGAATCGCTTTTGCAATTGAAATTTATGTGAAATTTAGAAAACTGAACATTGAGGAACTATTCATACTATTTTTCAGACGAAAAATCAAACAATTTATATTTTTAATAATGATTTTCAAAACCTCGTACAAAAAACGGTAAATCGCTCCAGTAAGTGATTCCTCTGTAGTACATGAACGAAAAGACAAAAATAGTTCTGCTGCTGTCCACAAGGTATTGCACAGAATTATTGTCACTGTCATATTTACTGTACAGCGTTGCCAATAGTTCTAGACAGCGGTAACCGATGTAATTTGTTTAATTTTTCGAAAATGAAAGTTACGTCGATACCAGTCGCCTCGTTCATGTGGCGTGACGTCACACACTAGAGCGCTGCGTACTATGATTCTTCCAAGCGCAACTTCAAAGTCCCATAACTTTTTCATTTCTAGAGATATTTCAATGATTTTTTCACATTTTTGTTTCATTTTACTTAAACTATCAGAATTAATCCATAATAAAAAAATGAAAACTACTCGTGTTAATAAAATTACAGCTTGATTTCTTTCTCTTTTTCAAAGAATGATTACGTGTTTTTTTACTGAAATGAGGAAGCTAAAGCCAAAAAGTTTAATGAAAATCTACTCTTCATAAAAATTATTTTTTTAGATATCACTACTTAGTCCTGGCATTTTGAAATTTTAAAAGAAAAAAAAGGACTGCCGGATCATGCAAGGATAGGTTTGTTTTCAACAAAAGCATTGAACATCGAGCGTTTTTTCAATATTCCCGCTCTACAGCGGAAATGCTGTAACAAAATGACATTTCTCGGAAAACGTCAAAGCCTACTTTGGTAAGTAGACCAATCAATAGAGGTTTTTTTCTTAACAAAAATACTAGTAAGAATCCAACTGTGACATCATATGAAAATCAGCCCGTAGCTATATTCTCTTATGTTTTGAACTCGCAACTGTCATTTGTTAATTTGTTATAAACATTTAAATACAAAAACTTGTTTTTCGAGTTTTGCTTGTATTTAAAAGTTTATAACAAATTAATAAATGACATCTGCGAGTCCAAAACATAACACAATATAACTACGGACTGTCTTTCATTTTTTCATGATCCATTGATTGGTATAGAAAACGCACATTTTGGTTTCAACGTTTTTAGGCTTTGTCATTAGTCCAGTACTTGTATTAAAAAATGTTTACTTACCAACTTGAGGAGGAGGTCGATCAATGGGTAAAATCGGCGGTAGATCTTTAGGAGGTTCAATATCTGGCGATTTATCATTGGGAGTATTCACTTTGGGACTATTCGAATTACCAAGATCATCAAGTTCCACATATGAAACCGGCTTGTGAGACCTTGTACTCTTTCTAGGACTCGTATCTACATTAGTATCTAGAAATGAAAACGGTATCAAACAGTGCTAGTTCAAAATAAATATGAATAATCTAACCAACTCTGATGACGGTATTTGGTGCTAGAGCAAGATCGTCAATTATTGTGATTCCTCTCAATGAGCGAAAATCTGGACGAAACTGATTGTATAAATTGAGCTGTATTCCATCTAGAATATTTCTGATTTCCTTGACTTTTTTTGACAAATCATTATAGTCCTCTGTAATGAAACATTATTAAATTATAATTCAAAAAGTTTGCTTGGAAATTGTACCTTCCACTTTCTTGCTTTCCCTTTTCACGTGTACAGTTTCCAGTTCATAGCAATTCCCGAAATTGACTTTTTCTAGAGTTTCATGTAGTATATCGTCGATATTCTCACTGATAAAATGGAAATTTTCCTTATCAATATACTCCATTTCTGCTTCTTTCTCCTCATCTTCTTCGTCACTGTCCTCAATTTGCAATGTCTCATTTATTATTGGATAAGTGACGCCCAAAATGAGATTTCCCTTCTTCAATTCTGTACTGAGTTTGTCGTAATTTTCCACTGATTTACTATAGCAATCTTTGCAAATTTCTTCTTTGTAGGATTTTGAGCGTTTTACTCGGTAGTAAGATAGGCAAAAATCGGGAGCCAATATGAACTCGGTGTTTGTTCCCTCGCAAATTGAATTGAGACACCTACTGTTGTGCGGTTTTTCCACTAAATCTATTATATCTTTCACTGGATGATCACTGCTTGAAGTGAGATCAAAGCTGGTGGTGGACGTTGACTGACCTATTATTATTATCGTATTTAATGTTGTGGGTAGATTAAGCATATTGGGTATAAGGGGGAGATTCAAATAAGACATAGTTTTTAAAATCTCGTTGAAATGTATTCAAAAAATACCAATTATTACTTATAGTCATCAGGCCCTGGCTCCTTTTATTCGATGATTACCACATATTTTATACTTTATGATGCGCCTGTCCTTGAAGAGTCCGGCAACTTTTCCTCTGCCATTTTCCTCGATTTCACCGCGTTTTCGCTCGGAAAACTCCGAAACGTTGCGATTTCCCGGGGTCGTGTATATTTATTACCACATTTTCTTTTTTTATTAAAGGGGCTGGAAATTTGTTTTAGAAAACGAGAGTAACCTTGTCCGACAAAAATGTGTCTGCTATTGTTGAGTCCGACAACCCAAACATGCCAAAATACCGGGGTATTGAAAATACCCTATCGTATCCTGCACAAATTCTCTTACCTATAAATTGTCCAAGTGGCTGTCGAATGAATTTGGTAGCCTGTCTATCCAGCAAGAAAGTTTTTCTGTTGATAATTCATATGAATTCGTTGACAGAATAAAAAACTTGAAACTGCTGGACGGGGAGAGACCGGTTTCGTTCGATGTCAGTTCGCTTTTTCCCAGTGTGACCATTGCAGTAACCTTTTCAAGATAAATTCTTCCCGCGGAAAGGCACTGCCTGTTACCTTTTATCGCTAATCTGCTCATGAGCAGGTTTGAAACAGATTATAGATCACGTAACAATTATTTTCCGAGAATTTGGATCAGGTATGTGGATGATGTATTTTGTGTTTTCGATGTGAAAAATCAGAATATAGATCAGTTTCTGAATAGTCTGAATTCAGTATTTGAACAAATTAAATTCACGGTGGAGATGGAAGTTGACAGACAGCTGCCATTTTTGGACACACTGGTAATCAGGAACGGGGAACGTGTAGAAATAGACATTTATAGAAAGCCAAACAACACTAACAGATTCATACCCGTTGATTCAAATCGCCACATAATAATAATAATAATATATGTTTATTCATCATAAATGTACAACAAAATTTCATCAAGTATAATTTTGATAAAACACTGCTCAAGTGAGTAGTACTTGAGAGCTGAGTGAAATAAATAATGGCATCACTGAAGGAGCAATTCTAGAAAATTACTCCTTGTGCGTGATATAGCCTCTAAATCTAGATCTAATAAAATATCCACAATCACCTTATAATTGAAGTTTTATCCACACTTATGAACCGTATAAAGTACCACTTTATCCACTAGTGGAATAATGAAATTACTTTATTCCACTAGCGGAATAATGAAAAATACAATCTTGAATATCAATCACATTTTACTTATTTTCACCAACTTCACAAATTTTTACAAATGGAGTCGATAAACAATCGAAAATACATAGCAACCATTCAACACCTCCCGATCGATATTTTTGTATGTTATTTCAATGATTTTTGAGGAGGTGACAGCCGCTGTCAGAGCAAAACGTCAAATCATTTTGTGATGAAAAATTTCCGCGATTCTTATTCTAAATGAATGTGATTGTGAATAAAACGTTGTATTGCATGCGTGTTTTAGATACATTTTATTTGCTTAAGAAATTTAAACGCTCGAGCTTCGCTCTCGCGTTTAAACATTCTTGCGCAAATAAAATTATATCTAAAACACTTATACAATAAATAACTAAAGATTAAAATATAAAATACAATGAAGTATAAGTATAAAATATATGGGTAAAAGTTGCAATCTTGCTGTGTATTTTTAGGTGAACACATTTAAGTTCTTTGGAATGTCATAATAAGTAGTTTTCCCATAATTTAGGAAATAAAATAACACAATTATTGGTAAAAGGGTACCATCCAGGTAGGTTTCACATAAAGTTAGTGACATTATCGAGTTTAAGAGTCACATATACACATACATCGCAGTCATATGATCTTGATCACAAGATAAAATATTACAATTAGTAAAAGGGTCACATACAGGTAGGCCTCACATAAGGTGAGTGTCATAATCGGGGTTTAGAGTCACA
Organism: Chrysolina oricalcia; assembly: GCA_944452925.2. Classification (NCBI taxonomy): domain Eukaryota; kingdom Metazoa; phylum Arthropoda; class Insecta; order Coleoptera; family Chrysomelidae; genus Chrysolina; species Chrysolina oricalcia. The sequence goes on from OX101810.2 coordinate 2,672,172, forward strand.
TATACACATACATCACAGTCATTCGATTTTGATGAACAATCCGTGCTAAATAAAAGTTGAAACCATTTTTTGGAATATTTGTCAGTCATTGCTTTGAATCCAATTTTTAACTTTTTTTTTTAATATTTCGTAGTTTCGGCTGGTCTTTATTGTTTCAGGCAACAATTCACAAGCTTTTGGACCCAGAAAGCTGCAGTGCCTCTGACCCACTGTTTTAATACATTTCGGAACCACGACGCTGTGGTTTCGTCTTCTGGTATTATATGGGTGATCTGAGTGCGTTTTTCCAATTTTATTTTTGTATATCCCTTGTAACATATTTTGGCAATAGAGTTGTCTGATATCAAAAATGCCACATTCGTTATACAGACTGTCGGTAGAGTACGTCTTTCCTTTGCCGAGGATTATTTTAAAAATTTTCTTCTGCACAATATTCAGACTATTTAAATGCCATTCATTTACGCCTCCCCATCCTGTAATACCCTATATAAGTTGGGATTGAATTAACACAAGATGGCAAGTTTCAATTTCCTTGTTCACAGGGCATTAAACTTTCCACTCGGTGTTGAACGGTTTCAACGAGAAATAAAAACCATTAAGGAAATAGCCATTAGTAATGGGTACCTGCCGAAAATGGTAGATAATTTGTTGAAATAGAAAAAGTTCAGAACGTCTTTAAGGCAAATGACCACACTAGAACAACCTAAAGACAGGGAAAAGTTCATTAAAATTACACACGATACACGGCTTACGAGAAGTCTCAACTCTATTTTCCGTGACGCAAACCTTCAGCTAATACATTCTCCAAATGTTGTTAGGTAATCCGAAAGATAAAATTCCAACTTTAGAGAGATCAGGAATCTATGAAATTAGCTGTCAAAACTGCGATAGTGTATATTATGGCCAAACCAAAAGATCTACGAATGTTCGTTTCCGCGTACATTTGGCACATGCTAAATATTCGCGTGAAAATAAATCGAGTTTTGCGGATCATTTACTAGAAACTCATCACAAAATAAATAACCAAAATTTAAAATTAATAAAGCCTGTTGATGATTATAGAAAATCAGATTGGTATGAAAGTATTGCTATTCGAAAAAGGGGCTCGAAACCCTTGCTTAATAATGATAATATTCCATTAAATTCCAAACTATTTGACTTGATCCCAGTAAAGGAATAATTAAGTGCCTTTGTTGTATTGTTTATTGGGTGGGGGGTTGTACCTGTCCATCAGGTAGGGTCACTTCCTAGTAAACAGATTACCTCATGGTAATTAATTATGTGATATAAATAAGACTGATATGCCGATTTACAGTTAGTTTAGTAATCCCTATTAAACCTATATAAAGTTAGCGAAACAACTTCGAAAAAATTGAAAACGGATTATTCCATAATTTGCTGCCTTTTGTCACTAATTAGTTGCGCAGAAAAAAATATTGTCGCTCTTTTTTTTAACCATATGCGATGTTTCGCTAACTTCATATGAAGCGTAAGTTCTATCTTTTCTCAGTTCTGAAATATACAGTATCTGCCGCTTTTTTGTAGCTAATCAGTTGCGAAGAGAAACAACTTGTGTCTTTTCTCAAATTCATTTTGATACAAAACTACCAGTCACTCTGTAATAATATTGCATGTCTCAACTTTGCTCACTTGTTATGAGCCTCAGAGTATATCGGCAAGTAAAATTTGAGGAGTGGACGTCACAAAAATATGGAGGGAGTGAATTTACTTCTGTACGGTGCTTCAGCATATTCGGAACAAAAAAGCAATAAATCAAATTCAATTTGCTTATGGTACTACTTACCGCACACTTGTGATATATCATTTTGAAAGGAATTCAGCGAGGGGGAAGTAACTCTTTCATTAGGTGTACATCATAACATTTTCATTACTTCATTAATCATTTCATATTCAACTTAAAATCGAAATATATGTTTCTGGGGATCCGTGATATGATTTTTTTCGGTTCCAAGTTGGCAAATTTATGCCGTCTGACAATCGGTAAGTGATCGCCTCGGTGATCGCTGAGCAGACGCGGATTTTAATCAGTGATTTTCCGATGAATAGTATAACATCATTAATGGTAATTATTTTTCATTAGAGTTAATTACTGCATTATTTTCATTAGGTGTACAAAAAATGGCTAGTTACTTCCCCCTCGGAATTCAGTTACAAAAACAAAGGTCTGCCACAATTTTATTTAACGGTTATAGACCGTCAGATAGTGACAGATTTAGGTGCCCCATTTTCACATACAAGCCTCGAATAGGGTTGAAAAGTAAGTCGATGTTGAGTTAAATGAAGGGAAATTTACGAGTGGCTCGTGGGGAAAACATATGGAAAAATCAAAAAGAATTTCCATTAAATTTTCCAACGACAAAATCTACTTTTCCATTCGCGCCACTCAAGCCATTATATTTTTCGGTCTAGTGACGATGTAGGTTTTCATAGTTTCGATGGGCTTGCGTGGGAAAATCTGTTAAAATCTAGATTTTTCTTTACAAGATTACAGCCTTATTTTAACCCTTTAGCCACCTTCAACACTCAAGCCTTTGATCTTCCGAAGCCAGGTGCTACTAATTAATGATTAGATGAACACGGCTCGCGTTAAAATATGGAAAATCGAATTTTCCATGGAAAATCGATTTTTCCATATGTTTTCCCCAGGAGCCACTCGTAAATTTCCCTCCATTTTACTCAACATCGATGTACTTCTCAATTCTATTCAAGGCTTGTATGTGAAAATGGGGCACCTAAATCTGTCACTATCTGACGGTCTATTACCTGAATTATGCAAAAGAGATATGGCAAATACATCATATTTTTATCATCATAACCCCAAACGAAGGATCCCCACTTTCTACAGTCAAATTATGGATACTTCAGATTGATAAAAGGTAGAAATTACGGAAGTTGTTTCGTTAACTTCAAGTGAAGTTAGCGAAATATCGCATATTTAAAAAAAGAGCGACAATTTTTTTTTCGAACCTAATCAGCCACAAAAATGTGACAAATTATGGATCCTTCAGAACTGTGAAAACAGAAATTACGGAAGTTGTTTCGCTAACTTCATATGAAGTTGGCGAAACAACACATATTTTTTTAAAAGAAAGAGCGACAAATTTATTTTCTTCGCAACCAATTAGCGGCAGAAATGCGGCAAATTATGGATACTTCAGAACTATGGAAAAATAGAAATTACAGAAGTTGTTTTGCTAACTTCATAAGAAGTTAGCGAAACAACGCACATTTAAAAAAAAAACGACACATTTTTTTCCTTTGCAACTAATTAGCGACAAAAAGGCGGCAAATTATGGAATAATCCGTTATCAACTTTTTCGAAGTTGTCTCGCTAACTTTGTATAGGTCTGATAGGGTCCAACCAAGTAGATTTCTTTTTTTTTTTGAAAAATCACAGATAAATATGTTTGTTGCGTATTTTTTGAATGTCACTAAAATCGCAAAATTAAAAACTTTATTGTCAGCTTCAGTGACAAATATTTGAACAACTTTTTTTTATACCAAAATTCTATCATGTTTTCTGAATGTAGGTATAGAGTGAACATCACCAAATTAAAAATAAATGAAAATAATTGTAAATGAGCATTTTGTCTTTCACTTCTTTTGAATACCCTTCAGGTATTTTTAAATGAAGTAGTTTCAAGGGCTCCACCCTGAGAGACCATGTAGAGTCAGTGCAATGAAACTGCAAGTGGCCAGAGGGAGAACAGGCACTTTTAACCAAGCGATAAATCACTCTGGTGACAGAAAAAATATAACCTAACATCATGAACTGCCATTTGAATAATATAAAAAAATAAGTACTTTAATAAATGTTTCAACTTTTTGCAGTTTTCTTGATAAAAAAGAGTTTTGTGTGGATTCTGTTTGTAGTTGTATAAACATTTCTGTAAAAACCTAGTACCAGTTTTCTTGATAAAAAAGAGTTTTTGTTTTCTGTTAGATATTACAAAAAAGTAACTTCATTTTTTTCATAGGTTTTTCCGTTTCCAGAGGAGTCATGTTTGGTTCAATTTTCAATTGAGAACGTTTCCCTTTTCCCTTTTCAGTAACAGCTAATTTTTAGTCTCATCATTACCTTTCTCATTACAAATAGCAAAGTGGCAAGTGTTGTACATCCAAAACTGAATGGAGACAGGACAGGGGTCGACCGTTCAATGCATACCTACTAATAAATATTTATAATACATACAATTTCAACTAGTACTTTGAAAATGTATAGAAGTACCTTTGAATGGCTCATCATCATCATCCAAAATCACAACATCAGCATCAGATTGACGATTTGTTTGTGGTTCATTTTCTATATTTTCAACTGCTTCACTTTCAGGTGGTTTGTGAAGTACTGACTGTGCCAACGGTTCCAAGTATGAAGGGGGCGAAGGTACAAGAGGTGAAAACTCATCCGATTTACGTTCTATAATAGGGGCAGCAGGCAATGTATCATCGATTTCCATAGGATCATCAACATCCTCTTCCATATCCATTGTGTGCGTTTATTTTATAAAAATGTTTGGAAAACAATGTCAATCAAATCAACAAACGTATAACCTCAAAACTGTACCGGTAGTGTGTTTTATTTCTTATTCTAATACTCAACAAATCTTTCTCTAGTAAATAATGATATAACAATTTTCATTCTCATTAATCGAACTGAAAATAATTATTTTTCAACTACTACTAAATATAATCCAAAATCCTACAGTACATAATTTCCTAACTTCACTTCACAAACCAGTCAAAGTCAAACCACCAAACAGTTGAAAGTCATAAAACAAAGCAAATGGACAGGCGACAGCATTGACAGACGACAATAAAAATGCACGACACGGCACGCTCTGTGATTGGTCACTGTAATGGCGGTAAGTTTAAATGACCGACAAGAAGAAGGCAAGCTGAGTTGAAAATGCTTGAATTACTAGCCAACCTAACCTAACCTTACGTAGACAGAATAACCATTCAAAATTATTGTCGATGGATATTCGTTATCCATCAAAAATTGTTAATAACATAGCATTGATCGGAGCACTTATGCCGTGCATTTTATTGTATAGGAGCATTGACCAAGGAGACGTTATTTGACTAGGAAAGTCTAATCCCGTGGCCGCCATTCTCCATAGACAGTGACGGACTAGCGAACTCCGCACTTTAATAAGATGCAATGCTTATCGATTGATCCATCGACGAATTAAAAAACCACCGACCTATAATCACTGAAATAAAATTATGATATCAGTGCCTATAATAAAACAAAACTTGCCGTCGCTTGTTGCTTAGATTCATCGATATACTGGATAAAGCATACCCACCTTAAACGTGAAAGCTTTGTTTGGCTCTATAATAATGCAAACAATTGACAGTTTTCATACGTAACTATAACACGCTCACGCTCACTAGCTTAATTATGACTGCGCCAAAAGCGATTACTTGAAAAGGGGTTATAATAGAAAATGGAATTTTGAAAATACTAGAATTTGATCACAATGGCAGCATACATATATTATAAATACTAAATGCACCCCACTACAGACAACAGGTAACTTTGAAATGTTTTTACTATCTTCAAACCGTTTTACGTTCACTCCGTGCTTCTCACATACATGGTTTTTCGAGAATAGCGCAATGAACGAACCGCCACTGTCACACCAAGGTCACTGAACAATTTAATGTTCAATGTCCTTGCGATTCGTTTGCATGCGAAACAAGCCGACTGTTTCAGCCAATCGCTCCCGTTATTTGCATAGGAACAATTTGCATTACTTTGGTTTGTTAGTTCTCCCTCTATCCCATAGGCATTTTATTATGGCTGAGTCAAGTCTCCGGTCTGACCAATATGATTAGACCAGCGCGGTCATTTGGTTGACTTGACGACCTAATTAGAACTGTTTGTATGTGACCAATATTTTCAATCATCTGATCGGTCCGACTCATCGTCATACTTCATACTGAACGCGCGTGCCTTGTCCGACCGGTGACTTGTCCGACCGGTGACTTGACACAGCCTATATGTCTATGCTCTATCCACAGAACTAATTTATAGTTCTGTTCTGGGGTGGGATTATGAACACTCGATAAGAAAGCTGTTACGATACGTAGGCTAGAACGAAGGATGTTCCCGATTCTAAACAAAATCGAAATTATGAAATTTCTTTGAATAGAGATAGAATGGAACTATATCTACCATATAGACCATTGATATCGACTCAAGTTGCAATATATTTTGAATTGTATTGGTTTTCATAATAGACGATGAAAGTATGTCGTCACAAATGTCATACTTGTCAAAAACTGATTACAAACAAAGAATTTTAGGTGACATTCTTTGTTGATAATATGCTGCGTTGCTCATTAGTTTGTGTTTGATTGTTTGAATTTTGTTTTCTCAGGCAAAAGGTGTTGAAAAACCTTAACGGAAACCATATCGGAGCCATCGGACAAGCTGATTTAAATTCGACGGAAGTTTGTTTGGAATCAGTTTTTGACAAGAATGACATTTGTGACATCATCACTTTCCTCGTCTATTGCTAAAATCTGACATATGTCAAACTTACTACGGATCGAGTGTTCGTATTTGCACCCCTGTGGCTCTATCTTGCTTCAGCTTATGACGCAAACGAACTCACCTATATTTATAAATGGATTCATTTCAAAAACAAACCAAACATAAACATCAATATCTGACATTTCTGTAAATTTTTCTATATCTAAAATAAATATTTCTGGAAAGTTGTACTCAAAATATTTGATTTCAGAAAAATTCCGTCCCTAATTCTGAAAATGCTTCGGTAAATATGAATTTATTTTCAAGGGATACTTGACTCAACAATTTTAGCCGACATCGTATTTTCTAACCTACACGAAAATGTCATCCTTCTCCTTATCAAACGGCAAGCAAAAAAGATTTTCCATTGACGATGCATTTGAAGAAGAAACTGACGAAGCCATCAAAGTATATGGTGCTACAGGCCCTAGGTCACCCATTTCCAACTCTGCAAGGAATATATTAGAAAGTGATCATATCAATGTCAACATGGAAAACGGAAGGTTTGAATAACACAGATTGAAATAAATCATTCAACAGCTATATTACAATTATTTGTAGAACATACAAGGTGGCAAATGATGCTTCCAGAGACAGTGATTCATTGATTCAAGGCTATTATGACTGCTCCAGTCAAGAAAACTTGAATCGATCTTGCTTAAAGCATCCAAAAGTGAGAGAAAATTGGCGTATGGTTCTTGCGGCTGCTACACTTCTTGTAATAGGACTTGGACTCTTGACGACAGGTACCATTACACTTGCTGAACCCAATTCTGGGCTGCAAGGTGCAGTGTTTTTACTGGCTGGGTTCATCTGTTTTTTACCAGGAATTTATCACATTGTGTATATTTATTTGGCCGCAAAGGGAAAACGTGGGTACCATTTTCATAATTTGCCCTTATTTACTTGAAATATTTTAAAGGGCAGTAAAGATTGTTGAAAAGTCTTTCAATTTTTTATTGTGCTAAACTATACTTCAAAATAGATATCTCACTGAAAGCCATTAATTTAGAGTAAGCTGCATTTATTTAAGATCACTTTCTATCCACTTTTTTCCATTGTTTTGGAAATACGATCATAACATAGATAGGTATATCTTTAAGTTGCTTATTGTAAGTTTTCAGAAATGATTGATTAAATTATTTCTGGGAAAGTGGAAGAATCGAGAACCACTTCTATTGAAAATTTGTAAATTAGAACTGGTTGCTATTCTCCAGTTAAATGAAAAAATCTAGTTGGATTGAGCTCTATAATCAAGCTCAATACTGACTAAGCACTGTTTCAGTATTGATACTGACTAAAATATTGAAAGAATGCAGATAGGCCCGTGGAATTTCTTGTTGGAATGTACAAAACTTCCAAATGTGATTTTTTTCTAGTCAGGAATTGTGCTGCAGTCTTCATTTGAAGAGACAGACAAATATTTCAAAAAACTGCTAAATGACGTTTTTCATCATGGTAACTGGTAGCAATGTAATTCCTAAAGAAAATCAAATACAAAAGTAGAACTATTTAATAGGCCTTCTTTGTGATTTAATTTAGAGAAGTGGATAAATAAAAAATAAATAATGGACGTCTATAGTGTCACAAAATGACACAAATAAAAATGTTTCTCCTTTACTTACTACACACTCTTGGTACATATTCCTAGATGAGTATTTTGATAATCAAGTTTAGTAAAGAAATCCTACTGATGAAGATAACATGGTTATTGAAATGTTCATCTAGAAATAGGTATATAAAAAAAAGTAAATGCATCAATATCTAAAATAAAATCCTCAAGAGTGTCAAGCAATATTACAAAAATCCTAACCATGAAGGTAACTTGGTTATCTATACCGGGTGACAACAATATCACTTTCGGTCTACCATTTTTTTATTTTTTCACCTAGTAAAACGAAACTTGGCACAGTTATTATTCGAACTAAATGTCAATTGACTGGTGTAACGACAAATTTCTACAACTTCCGGTTTCCCTGGAACTGACCTTAACTTTCGATATTAAATGGGACACCCTGTATATTGTTTGTTTTTAGGATTCTTTAAATCATTCTACATCCGAATTCATAATTTTTTTATTGGTTTTTACATAAATTATATTTTTAAATCAAATTTTAATTTTCAATCTAGGGTGCCATGACCATCTTCAAATTTCTCCACTTAGACTCTATTTACAGAAAAATCTAAAAAGAATATCTTTGTTTGTTAGCCTAGAGAAAGGCTGTGAAGTTGTATAATTTAAATTTTTTGTATTAATTAAAAAAACTATGACTTCGAGATTCGGCCGAGATTTGGCAAAATTTAAATCAATAATGAAATAAAAGTAAGTTGGAATTAAAGATAGTAGTACGTGTTATACATTTTTGGATCCGTCTTGAAATAATGCTTTTAATAGTGTTATGGAAGTGATATGGTTACATTTAAGTTTTTTGAATTAATGCAAAAAAATTGAATTATTAAACTTTTCAGCCTTTCTCAAGGCTAGCGAACAGAGATAATAATCTTTTTCTGAAAATAGAGAGTCGACGTAGAGAAATTTTAGGATGGTCATGGCACTCTAAATTGAAAATTGATATTCTATTTAAAAATATAATTTATGTCAAAATTAATTGGAAAATTATGAATTCGGATGTAGAATGATTTAAAGAATCCTAATAACAAACGATATACAGGGTGTCCCATTTAAATTTCGAAAGTTAAGGTCATTTCCAGGGAAACCAGAAATTGTAGAAATTTGTCGTTACATCAGTCAAATGACATTCATTTCGAATATTAACTCTGCCAAGTTTCGTTTTTCAGAGTGAAAAAATAAAAAAATGGCAGCCCGAAAGTGATTTCGTTGTCACACGGTATAGTAAAACGTATAAAAAAAGTGTGTGATAAAGAAAAAACATTATTTGTAGGTTTTCGCAAATACCAGTGGCAGTTCATGTATTTCAACATAGTGTTGGAAGTACTTCTATTACAATGAAAAATTGTAGATTAACTGCTGGTCACACTTTCGTCTGGTACTCTAAGTAACCTAAGAAAACCAAATATTTGGCAAAAATTAAATTTTTCTCAGTGTTAATACATTTTTTTTAGTGTAATCTAGTTCATACCGAGTTCAGTAAATAAAATTATCAATTTATTATAGGTAAAAAATTGTTTTTAATAAATTTTTGATACATTTTTATTTCACCACAGTATAACCCAATATAGTCGATTGCCGCCAATAGTTTTTCCTATGACTTGGAATTTCTTTAAAAAGCGGGGAAAGTGTAATGATGGTGAAATAAGTTATTAGAATTCACCCGCCGAAAATTTTTAATTTTATCTAAAAGAAATATGTTTCTAGCTTTTGTTGTGGAAGGCGAATTCCTTGAAACATTGTAGAGCACCTATGCCCAAATTAAACTTGGTTCATTCAGAACCAAACACATTTTCAACAAACTAATCGATTTCCTACCAGGCATCTCAATAACCTTTTTTTATTCCTCGGTCATCTTTACCGATGAATTATGATCCGGCTCGAAGGACCAACATTATATTTTTCAATAAAATGTTTACGTTAAATTATCAAAAAATTTCGCACAAATACATAACAGCCTCTGGGATATGATATTGTAAAATATAGTGGCTCTAATGTGTGGATGAAAAACGAAAAGTTGAAGAATTTTGGGAACATGTAATGAGTTTTCTGTTAGTAGGGTCTAGATTTTGCACAAAATATGGAAATGAACATTTGGAAATATGATGGACGTAATTCTGAAATTTTAGAGGAGGCTTCTCACAATTTTTTCATGATCCGCCACTGGTAGTTATTGTTCACCTGTTTTATATAGTATTGAAACATGAACATGTTTCAGAAAACTAAGACATAGGAGACCAGTTCACCATTTATGTAAAATAATCACAGTGGTTATGTCTGAAATTTACATGTATCTTCATGTAATCTACAATTACATGTATCTGACCTTCAGTTAAACATTTTTCTCAAAGGATTTGCTGCACTATCAAAAATTCTAAAAATACACCAGATTTGATATATCTGAAAATTGATTTCTGCCTGTTGGTCAGTTTCCTGAATTTTGATTAATTCAAGAAATTGTAATATATAAAAAATGAGACCAGGCAGTACTTTGCAATGGCTGAAGAAACTCAAAAGAATGCAAATGGGAATGGGATGATTTAAAAAATGGGAGATATTTTTTAATAAAAGCTTCAAATCTTTCATAAAAAGGACAGTCGATGGATATATTTACTTATTGTACTGACCCATGTCTTTGTCCATATATTTCTACTTTATGATTGTAGATTCCCCTAATGAATAATGATGAAGGTGGACAATTTCAAAGCCGTATGGACACATTTGAAAATACGTTGACAGAAAATTGTAGTTGATGTTGGAACGTTGAAAATCATAAGTGCTTCTAGAACACCACTATTTTTTTTAAACGAAAGGAGAACATGGTATCGAAAAATGTCATATGTTGCTGATAAATAACACTTATCACAGTAATAACATGAAGCAAGATACTGAAAATAACATAATTTTGAATATTAAACAAGTATTTTCTGTAACTTTTGCGCATTAATATTTTGTAACTGCGAGATAGATTCTTCTACTTATAATTTCTACACCTATATAGCTACATGAATATTTTTATACCAAAGCTAATGTTACTTGCAAACTCGATATTACATTGAAGCTACCTTGGATTTAATGCATTTTCTTATAGTTGTGCCATTTGAAAAAATCAAAATGACTTATTTTATGTAATATGTCAGAAGAATAAGGGTCAATTTTCAAAAATATTCAACATTTAAGAATCTATGAATGCTGATTGGTTCTTTTGAATAACACAAGATAATTTAACCAATATACTCCATATATTTTTAAATCTTGACAGTTAAATGCATGATAAATCTTTTTATGAATTGACTGACCCCAAGTGATACTTAGATGAATTAATCAACATGACACATTTTTTTCAAATGAAATTATTTGATTTCATGTTCACAACTACAAGATAAGTAAGTGCAAAATAACCACAGAACTCATACAACTGAGTTGTGAAAAAAACAGATAGAAGTAATTATTGTTGTGGATAATTCGCTCTTGTCAGGTTTGAAGTGACTTATTAAACAATTATTTTTAATAATTGTTGCGCATTAATGCTTTTTAAATGAATCCTGATAGGAAGGAACAAAAACCACTGTACTTTCAATTTGTTAGCATGTTTTAAGCATTTTTCGTCCAAGATGACACTCGTTTGTTCATTTAGCAATGGTGAATGATGATTCAGAAATAACAATATGATTGCTGGCAGAAGTTCTTTTAAAAATATATCATCCTATAGTAAGTACATATAGCAAATCTGTTGTGCAAGTTTTGTTCTTTTGAAATGATTGTATGACAACAAAAAAACTGCTTTTATTCTGACCATTCTCATCATTACCAACATTTTGCACATTATTGTGACCATCTCTTACGAAATTATGGCTGAGATGCTGAGAATAACATATAGTGACCGCCAAAAAGTATGTTCCATATGGGAAAAATTTTTATTATTGGAGTATTGGAAAAAATATTCTGGGGAAAAGTTTGTGCATGTCCGATAACCTAAAAATCGATTTTGACACATGTCACGTGATCGCTAGAATGGCGGCAAAATGAAAAAAATTGTAATGCAAAGGCAAAAAAAGGGGTAAGATGGCAAGATATCAAAAGAAGTTATTTGAAAAAGTCACATAGAATTCAATTTTATACACAGAAACGAAGTTTCAAGATATAATCAAAAAAATTGAAAATAGCAATTTTTTAAAAATATTTTCCCATCTATAAAAATATTATTTTTTTTTCTTATGAATAGCTTGACAATACTGAAACATTTGCATTTTAATGATAATGACAAAACTTTCTCATTTTCTCCACACCAGAGGGCACTAAATTGAAAAAATGGGAATTTGTCAGAACCCTTGCTGTTACATCGGTTCGTATCTAACAGTTATATCCGAATTCCACGACCATTGTGATGACATGACACTCCAAAAACATGGTAATTTCCAGATTATAATCAAGTTCCGATGATAATCGTGCATGAGCGTTTCACTTCGCACATAAACTTGAAAATAGTGGGTCAAATTAAAGATTCTTAAAGTTTATGTGCAAAGTAAAACGCTCATACAGCATTATTATTGAAACTTGATTAAAATCAGGAAACATGGTGTTTCTAGATTGCCATATCAACACAATAGTCTTGGAATTCTGATATAACTGTTAGATAAGAACCAATGTAACAGCGAGGGTTCTGGCAAAAACCAATTTTTTTAATTTAGTGCCCTCTGGTGTGGAGAAAATGAGAAAGTTTTGTCATTATCATTAAAATGCAAATGTTTCAGTATAGTCAAGCTATTCATAAGAAAAAAAAAATTTAAATAGATGGGAAAATATTTTGAAAAAATTGCTATTTTCAATTTTTTTGAATTATCTCTTGAAACTTCGTTTATGTGTATAAAATTGAATTCTAAGTGACTTTTTCAAATAACTTTTTTTGATATCTTGCCATCTTACCCCTTTTTTTGCCTTTGCATTGCAATTTTTTCATTTTGCCGCCATTCTAGCGATCACGTGACGGGTCAAAATCGATTTTTAGGTTATCGGACATGCACAAACTTTTCCCCAGAATATTTTTTCTAATACTCCAATAATAATTTTTTTTCCCATATGGTACATACCTTTTGGCGGTCACTGTATATCTGACTGAGATTAAGCTGCTATCTATTGAGTCTAATAACTATTCCTTTGTGAACGATCACCTAGGAAAATTAAGCATTCAAAGAACTAGGTTGTAAAGAATTTTTTATTCAGTATCTGATGGCATCTGAATAGATTTATAGTTTATGCAGTAATATGTTGGTTAATTCATGAAAATGTATACATCAAAATACACCAGACTGAATTTGTTGTGAACTTGTTTGTATTAATTTAGCATAAGTTGATTTTTGATCTGAAATTTGATTTACTGAAAGCTTTAAATTTTTCTTAATATAAGTTCTTAGAAAAACGGGATGATGGACTATGTGGTTTTCACACAGTCAGAACAAATGTTTCCTCTTCACAGCACACTTTCTTATACATACTTACTCCTAGAGGCACAAAAAAGTATGTGGTAAATGGGAAACCTTTGTTCTAAGTATAAGTTCTGAGTTGATTTTTTACTTGTATTGAATAAATTACCTCTTAATTTTGTTATTAATTCTTTCATACACAAATCCCTTTTTTAGAAAGTAAAAGTGAAAGCCTCATAAGCTGGTACTTGAATATTGTGGCTTTGATTCCTACAACACAAACGACTTTAGGCCACTATCACGCTTTCGAAACCGTAGTCAAAAGGTAAGGCCCCCGGGGCCAATAGTGGACAATAAGGCATATTTTCAAAACTTATCTCATTATACAGATTACCAATTCCTTGTTAGATTTACGAGGGTTGTTAGAAATCAAGTTGGCAGTTGTCCAGCAGCACTTTTCATTACGTTCTTTGTAAAATAAACGTAAAAAGGTACAGCGAGTTGTGAACTTTATGTTTGTGATGAGAGAGGAATCAAATAGCATCTGCAGAGGAGAAAAATTGGAAACTTTTCAGCTGAAAATGAAGTCGTTTTTTCGGAATTTGTCAAAAAAAGAAAAAATCTGTATTCCGCTACAAAATAATTACAGTTTACTTGAAACATAATAAGTTATATTTCCACTAAATTTTGTGAAAAAAAAATTGCGCGTGAAAAAAAAAAGACTGAAAAATTGGTTTTCCGATTTTCCTGGAAAATTTGAGGTAATTTGGAAAAATGTTCAATACAAAAGTTGTAGATATTATTATTTTCAACAACTTCGCCCGGTAAGTTTTTTCGATAGGAGATCAACTTTCGTTGTCAATCGCGAAAAACCGTAAATTATCACTTTCAACCCCTAAAAGTTCACCCCATTCCACCCTTCTCCATTTTTTCGACTCCAATTTATTTTTCCCGTCTTTCGAACAATATTTTGCTCCTCTTCCAGTAGGTCTCATGCTTTCAATTTTTTCCCTCTTTTATGGTTTTTGCGTCCATCAGCACTGGTCTACAACCATTCTAGGACATCAAAAAAATGGCAAGGAAATAACAGCTCTAGTCAGAAAGTCATTTCTGATCCATTCGTTGCTTATATTTGTCAATCATTAATGTCGATGTATAACAACAACAAAAACAAATATGTGAAGACCATAACACTCAGATTATACTAAAGTATGGAGTGATGTTTTTACATATTAGACCCAAGCTGTATATAAAAATAAAAGGCTCTTTTTATCCAAACTAAAATACGCAAACGGCCTATACTACTTTTTATAAGATAGTTCGTAAATGAAAACCCCGGTTTTTGGCCCAGCAAAATCGCTTTTTGGATTTTCAAACAAGAAATAGTGAAACTCAGCCATAGGCTGAGTCAAGTCTCCGGTCTGACCAATATGATTAGACCAGCGCGGTCATTTGGTTGACTTGACGACCTAATTAGAACTGTTTATAAGTGACCAATATTTTCAATCATCTGATCGGTCCGACTCATCGTCATACTGAACGCGCGTGCCTTGTCCTACCGTTGGCTTGACACAGCCTATATTAGGTTGACTGGAATGCTTGACAGGCTGCTCGAAGTGATTTTTCATGGAGGCCGCCATGTTTGTTTTGTGATTCCTGGCAGTGGCGGAGGAATAGAGATTGAGTTGATTGTAACATATAAAACTGATACAAAGACGCGCTGCACTGCACTGGCGTGTTTACAAACCATAAATTGGGAAACTAACAACACGTACGTGCAGATGAATGTCTGTCTCGTACCCATACAAGTAAGCAATAAAGTATTTCTCTGCTAGATTGCATGTGCCTCATATTATAATATATTATGTGTCATCATATTATAATTTCATTTCAGTGACGGACTAGCTCTTGGTATATGAGAGTTACTGCTGACAGTTTTGTTGCTTGGTTCGAGTTCGACTCTGTACTCATATCCAAGTACGTCATTATGACGCGTTGATGCTACAAGATTCTGATTGGCTAGAGCTTATTGAACCCTCCTTGTTAATTTAGTCTCTTTAATCTGAAAACAATATACCGGGTGTAACAGGATAATAATAATATAATAATAATTAACGTCTTTATTACTCACAAGATAATACATCTTACATCAGTATGAAAATACAATTGAAATGAGTAAAAGACGAAGTTCAATTCAGGTGAAGATGATGAATCACCACTAAATTGTTCTTCCACATATCCTTGGTACACCTCCCGTATCTCCGTTAGTTTTGAAGGTAATAGATTGAAATTTGGGATATCCCATATACATAATAAGCGGCACTTTTTAACCTTTAAATGATTTTTTTTTACTTCCGGCTTCGCCGGAAGTGATACCAACTTTCGATTTTTAAATGGAACACCCTGTATATTATTACATTTCTGAAATCTGCATAATTTTCTGAATCCAATGATACCTCATAAGTGACATTTCAAACGTCGAAATTTTTTATAATTTAATTTTTACTTTTCCATTTAAGTGTGCCATGATGGTTCTGATTTATTCCAATTGACCCGTCTAATACTAGAAACATCGAAATCCCGTCAAAAATACTAAATTGCGTTTTTTATGAGCAAATAAAGTTCATCATAATCGTTTTTGGGGTAAAAATCAATGTTTTCAAATGGAACCATATTGGTACCGTGGTACCATTTATAAGTTCTATTAATTAGGAATTTATCCATACCTGGTAATAAAATGTGCGATCAATACAATCAAAATTACAGCTAAAAGAAAATACAGTTATTTTGTTCTACTTTAATACTAAGAAGTTACTAAGGTGGCTTTGAAAACAATGAAATTATTTCTTCATATTGTCAAATAAATATTTGTTGGTTAATCGGTGTATTTGTTGTATACCTATTGGAAAAGTCTTTACATTTGTTGTTATTTATGTTCAAAATGCAGCACATTTATACAAGGGATGAAAAAGTGGACATGTTAATTATTTATGGAGAATGTAGGAAAAATGCCGTTGTGGCTAAAAACCTTTGCCGACCGATATCCTGATAGACAATGTCCAGCGAGAAATTATTTTAATCGTCTTGAAAATCAATTCCGAAGAGAGCCTAACCATGATCCCGAGGAAAACTTCATCATTGACGAAGAAACGGAAATGAATGTTTTAGTTCCAATAGAAGTTGATAAGACTGTTTCTTTAAGGCAAATTGGGTTTGAATTGGAAATTAGTCACCAAACGGTAAGCCGAATCTTGCACAACATAATTATAAATCTTTCAAATATCAATTGCACCAGCACCTGTACGAAAATGATTATAGGCCAATAAACAGAGCAATTTTTCTCATAAAAGTTCAACTTAAATTGCTCCGCCGATTTCTTTTTTGCAATTCGGTCTTCACGGAGGGTTGAATAATTAGCAATAAAGTTATCACCCCCTGGGGGGTGCAACCCCCCCAAAATCGTACAAACTTTTTCCTGGAAGGTATTTTCTTGACATTTCAGCTCTGGACAATAAATATGAGTGAAAATCGGTATTAAAAATGGGGGCGAATTATTTTCAACAATTAAACCCCCTCCCGGGGCATCAACCCCTTACCGAAATCGTGTTTTTTGAGGTATTTTCTATGAATATGTAAAAATGTCAGTCCAGAGTAATGAAACTGAGCGAAAATTTGTAAAAATAATAGGTATAAATTATTAGAAACGATTTTCCCGTCCCCGCATTCGGGGTATATCCCCCGCATCGCGGAAACAGTGGGGTGAGAGGGAAGGGGGGAATATTTGAAAAAACTCTCAAACTACCTACTACTCTTAGATATAAATGTGGGTAAATAATCGTTGAGAACTGTCGTTATTGAGATTTAGAAGTATTGTTATGAAAATTATTCGCAAATTCGAGAAAAGATCAACTTATTGTATAAATCAAACGCAGACCGGAGGTAACGAAATATGAGTGTTTTTCAATGATATCGAGAAAGGATATTGATAAATGAATCCACAAGTAATCTCCATCAACAGCTGTATAGGAAAATATATCATACAAATCATACAACTCATCATCTACTTCATCTTCAGTCTCCTCGTCTTCATCTTCAGTCTCCTCGTCTTCATCTTCACAATCCGGAACAATCACTGCCAAGTTTCTACAGATATCTGTGGTACATTTATTACAAACATTGGTACATTTTAGACCATTCTTTTTGCTCGTGCAGGAGTCTCTGATGCAGCCGGTCGTGCAGTTACAAAAAAACATTTTTTCCTGAATTCCTAGGTCGACCTTTGGAATTTTGGAAATGTAAGTCATATCTGACATTGCGATAATTTGAAACAGAGCTGAGTTGAACATGAAATAAATATTTCAAAAATAAACTCACCGTTTTCAATTAATAACAGTGACAAAGCACTAAGAGATGTTTCCTCGTCTCCGACTATCGATGTTATCCCAGTATCCAGTGTTTCTGCACAGGAACTTTTATATTATCCGACGTTTACATAGAGCAACGTTGACTGCTGCCACTGCGCACCGACAGAACCGCGCCGCTGTATACTACACAGCGGTGCGCTAGCTGCCGCATTGACAAGGTCCCAAGCCAATATTTTTCAGGTTTTAGAATCTCAATTAGTTTAAAGCAGGTACACTTAGGGACAGTTTCCTTTGGTGCACTGTCTTCCTCGGTCTCGAATCCCCATATTCCATCAAGGACTGATTTTATTTTTCTTTCCATAGAACAATAATGCGATCAAATGCCGGAGTAACCTCTATTTTAAGTACTTGAAAGATTGACTGGATTGCATTTAAGATTTGTACAAGTAACCAAATTTGTATGAATATTTTCAATAAGAGCAGGGTTTTTTCTGCAAACTGGCTTTTCATTCATGTTGATACGTGCTTTTATCTCTGAGTTATTAGCATTTGAATTTATAAACTCCCTCAAGATTTTGTTACCTAAAATATGCGAAGAATTGAAAACGTGTTGAAAACACTCGTATTTAATAACAACATTATTTGGACCGGTTAAACGTGATTTGACAATGAAGTATTCCTCAACTGTTCATTTTACTTGACAAGTGACAAGACATTATTTCAGTAATCACAAGCATTATTTTACGAAGTCAGGAACTTTAATATTATGAGATTTTCAATTGCAATTTTGCAGCTGGCAGCTGCGCGTATAAATATAAATAATATCAGAATACAAAGCTGCCATCTTTATCTTCAAAATGACGTGAGATTTATCCGAATTGAACATTTACTTCACGCGCTGGTTGAAAAAAAGGCACGTTGGCGGGAGCCGGCGCAACACCTGCCCCATTGCGAAAGCATATAACTTCAACAATTTTTTTCAAGAATACCGTGCGATTTCTCAAAATTTTGGTAGTGAGAGTTTTTTTGTAAAAATTTGTTCCCTTTCAGAATATCAAGTTATTTTTTTTTATTTAAAGTAAATTTTTTGAGATATTTCGAAATTACCTCAAAAATTAATTTCAACGCGTTTTTTGGGGGGGTTCCACACTTTTCATTACGTTCCTTGTAAAATAAACTAAAAAAGGTACAGCGAGTTGAGAACTTTATGTTTGTGGTGAGATAGGAATCGAATAGCATCTGCAGTGGAGAAGAATTGGAAACTTTTCAGATGAAAATGAAGTAGTTTTTTCGGAATTTGTCGAAAAAAAAAGGAAAAATCTGTATTGCGCTACAAAATATTACAGCTTACTTGAAACATAATCACACAAAATTTTGTAAAAAAAAATGCGCGGACAAAAATTAAAAACCGAAAAATTGTTTTTTCTGATTTTCCCGGAAAATTTGAGGTAATGTAGTAATAGTAGTACTTTATTGTTATCCCAAGAAACAATTTGTTTATAATAGGGACATTAAAAAAAATAATTACAAAATAAATATCCAAACTTATTTGACAGTAGTACACAAAATTAATACAAGTATAATTCATAATAAATAAAAATATAATGCTACCTAAACTTTAGATTTTTTATAGAGAATAGTTATATTGAGAGCTGAGACATCAATGAATGAAAGAAGGTAATGTTGAAATTAATATAATGACATTCTATGATTGTGAGGGTCAATGAATTCAATTGAGATGCAAACAAAGAAGATATTTTTTGATTTTCCTCTTGAAAATCGCCACTTTCTTATATTTTTTTATTTCAGATGGAAGTAAATTGTAAACTATTATATCATCATGGTATAATGATTTTTTTCCAAAGTTAGTTCTGAAATTTCCTAGGCTTAGGTAGTTTGCTCGTCTTGTTTCATGATAGTGTATACTATTTACTTTCGTGAAATTTAAATTAGATACTTTTGGTTTAATTCGAATGAAGTGAATGAATAAATAAATTTTCACTTTATATAGAGATTTCAAATCCAGTAAACTCTTTGGCTTATACAAATTGGCGGTTGGTTCTAAAAATGGTAAGTTATAAATACATTTTAATGATTTATTTTGGAGTTTTTCAAGAGGTCTCAATACTGAAGTATTAGCAATTCGCCAAATGGAAATAAAATACTGTAGGTTTGAGTAAATAAGACAGTAGTAAATATTCTTCATGAATTTGAAAGAAACGAATTTCGTAATTTTGAAAAGAACACCAATGACTGGATTCATTATCTTCCTCAATTCTTCAATATGTTTATTCCATATTAGTTTTTCGACTATATAAAGACCTAGGAATTTATTAACTTTTATATATTTAATAGATTCAGTTTCAAACAATAGTGGATCAATGGCAGTGTTCATGTTTTTTTCGAAATATACATAAATGTGGTTTTACTAAAATTTAAAGTGAGTTTCACATTTTGCAACCAAATTAAAATCTCTATCAGATCACTCTTCATATTTTCACGTACCTCGCTGAAATCTTTTTCAAAATAAATTAACGTGGTGTCATCCGCAAATAGCTTAATTTTTCCTTTCAGTTCCAAATTTGTGATAGAGTTGATAAATGATATGTGATAGAGATTCGGAATGTGTGGAAGCCAATCACTCAGCTAGATCGATTGAGATTTCAATAAAAACTCTGTGTCAAGACCTGTCAAAAATCAGTCATCAATAATAACACTCACCAAAAAAGGTCTTTGTATCACATTAATTAACATTGATGACCTGAGGAGACCCCACTAAGATCATAATTATCTTTATAGCAGGTACATCAGTTGCAGGCTATACAGGATGTCAATTTGAAAACTTCCCACCCTTAATATCTTCCTTCCAGTAAACAATATGAGTAATCGAAAAAACAGGTCAATTTTATTGTCAAGGGGGACACTTTCACGGACTATTTGTAGCCCTCGTGATTCAACCCCCTAGGAGGGGTAGATGTTACCCTTAGAATTTTAAATGGGAAGGGGGGTCAAGTGGCACATCATTTTGATGGGCGTTCAATTCTTGTTCCAATGGTACCCTGACTTATTATTTTTTGATGAGCATTTTCCGAAAAATTGCGTTCTAAACTAACAGAAGTAATTATTAGAACGCCTATACTGAGATGCATGGTTTGGCCAGAACTGGTTAGAATATTAGGTGGTACCGTTCCAACCCTTTATTAGGGGTAACATTAGCCATTAGCTCCAAACACTTTACATAAAAAAGTAGTCTAATAGTAAAACGTAGATGGTAGTAAAGTTGTGTTTATTAAATGCTGAATTTTTAAGTGTCATCGCAGAAATTGTACAGATAGCCTTCCTTTTTTGCTACTTCTGCTGTAAAAAGTTTCTGTTTTCCGGCAAAAAATTGGTTAGCAAATTTGAACTATGTGGTAGTATTGTGAATACCGTTGTACCTGTTGGGCTGTTTAGGAATTACTTTAATAAGTGTATAAAAGTGTAAAAATGGTTTACATTCTTCAAGACAGAATTGAAATGATTGTAATTTATGGAGAAGTTGGAAAGTGCGCACGAAGGGCGGCATGTCTTTTTAACGAAAGACATCCAAATTGTAATGTAAGTCACCGGTATGTGCTTGATTTGGTGAATAAGTTTTACGAAACTGGTTCAGTGACAAATAAAAAAGAAATAACCCCAGAGTACTAAATGAAGCAGCTCAAATTGAAGTTTTGGGAACATTTGCTGCAGAGCCCACGAGCTCCTTACGATCAGTATCAGAACAGACGGGAATGTCACGCGAGACTATGAGAAAAGCATTGAAAATGCATAAATTTCATCCATATAAAATGCAGATTCTTCAAGAGCTCCACGAGGATGATTATGATAGAAGAATAGAGTTTTGTGAAATCATGTCTCATCGAGTCAATACCATCCCTAATCTTCTGTTAAACATCTGTTTCAGCGATGAGTGTTCATTTTTTCTGAATGGCAATGTTAATAGACAAAATTGTCGCTATTGGAGTGACGAAAACCCACATATTTTTCGGGAAGGGCATACACAACACCCACAAAAAGTTAATGTTTGGGCTGGTATTCTTGGAAATGCCATTCTTGGTCCATTATTTCTGGAAGAAAACTTGACTGGCAATCTGTACCTTGATATGCTTGAAGAGACTATCGATCCTCTTATAACTCACGAGCTAGAAACTCAAATTGATGCAGAAGGTAATTAACTTTTGCAGGACGGTGCTCCACCTCATTATTTTCTTCCCGTCCGACAGTGGTTAAACGAGAGATTTCCGGGTAGATGGATTGGCAGAAGGGGAGCAGTTGAATGGCCTCCGAGATCACTGGATTTAACACCCTTAGATTTCTTTCTTTGGGGGCATCTTAAATCCGTTGTTTATAAAACACAACCTTCTGATATTGACGAACTTAAAAGACGAATTACAGCAGCTTGCCAGTCAATTCCTAGTGAAGTTTTCCGTAATGTTAGAGGGGAGTTCGAAAACAGACTGTATTACTGTTTAGAGCAAAATGGACAACATTTCGAACAGCTAATAAGATAAGCGTAAGTAGATTTTATGTTGGAAATGTCTTTCTCGCAAATTAAATTTTATTGTGTAGAAGGAAAATAACCACCAAATAAAAAATCCCATGCGTAATAAATTTATTCCTGTCATTCAAGGGTTGGAGCGGTGCCACCTACTCTTCTAACCATTTTTATTAAAGGGAGTCAATATAATAATGCATCTCAGTATAGGCGTTCTAATAATTACTTCTGTTAGTTTAGAACGCAATTTTTCGGAAAATGCTCATCACAAAATAATAAGTCAGGGTACCATTGGAACAAGAATTGAACGCCCATCAAAATGATGTGCCACTTGACCCCCCTTCCCATTTAAAATTCTAAGGGTAACATCTACCCCTCCTAGGGGGTTGAACCACGAGGGCTACAAATAGTCCGTGAAAGTGTCCCCCTTGACAATAAAATTGACCTGTTTTTTCGATTACTCATATGGTTTACTGGAAGGAAGATATTAAGGGTGGGAAGTTTTCAAATTGACACCCTGTATAATAAGTATCCGATATGTCTTATCGCATTCACACACTTGATAACGATATTAGATGTTAACTGTTGAAACGTCGTGACTCAAACGCATACAAAGAATTTATTTTCTTTATTTTTAGACAAACCAACAAAAAAACAAATACAGTCCATAACACTCAGAATATACTGAAGTACACCTGGAATGTTTTTACATATCTTGGCAGTCCGATTGGAAGAAATAAAAATACATCATAACTGATTCATAATATATTTAGCTGTTGTATTTTATATACTCAATAATAATAAAGATATTAGTTTTCCTCGTTTCTTGAAGTTGTTGGTCAAGCACCCACAATAAAATTCAAAAGAATGAAGTACTTGCAAGACTCCATAAAATAAAGTGTTCGGTGTATGGAATTACTCGAATTTTTATATTCAAAGTGCCGTAAATTGTAATATTGCACAATGCACAAAAAATAAAAATATAAATTTATCATCGTTGTTATTTTGTTTGAAGGTTTCATCGGGCGAAAGAGATAGAGGGATTTCTCCCGTCAAAAATATAAATCTAGAATCACAAGGGGCTATCAGCTTTCATAATACTTTTTTTTATCGCCCATCTACCCAAGTCTAAAGTATCACATACTTTTAGAAATAAAACTATTTAAATCATCGCTGACCGAATGAAATGAAAACTATACTGTCTACGACACGGATTGAAACTGTCATTTCATATATCGAATAGAGGATGATGTCAACAAACAAAATTAAACAACAAATTAAGAGCCCAATAATTATTTTAAAACTGATTTATTGAGAATGTAAAATAATGACGACCCATACAATTTTCAAGTCTCATTCGACTGTTTTATTCAACATTCCTGCTGTTTAGTAGCTTGGTTATTTCTAAAACCCGGGGGGCTGGATATTTGAGGGTTCAAATCGTTACTAAACCAATTTAGGCTCTGCTGTGAATTTAAATGTGAAAAGTTATTGAAATTTGGCTGTAACTGTTGTGTAAAATTTGAGAATGTATTGTTTGTGAAGTCGTAGGGCCTAAGAGGGGCCCCATTTTGTTGGGTTCCTATTTGTGATATATCCGGATAATGATCTCGAATTGGGGGCATATTTGCTAGGGGAAAATGACGGCTGGAAGATAGGATAGCTGGATCTAACACCTTCCAGTCGTTACAAGTACCGTTGATACCTGAAAAAATTAAAATAAGCACAATTAATAAATCTACAGGTGGTGATTAATCTTTTTCTTATTTTTTAACATTTTAATGCAAAGTGATTGCATTGCAGTTCTTTCAAGAGTATGTTATTAAGCAGTAGATACAACATGAAGAAATACTGTCATTAAGCTAACAAAGCGCCTTCTAGATTTCTCGTTTCCGTTTCGGGAAATATAATAATATAGTCTACAGTTCAATTATTTTATCTTTACCCGTGCGTCATCATTGTAATGCATATGAAATAAGTCGAGAAATTTTAGTCAAAACAAAGTCTAAATGTAAAACGACGTGGCTGATATCCCGATAAAATTACAACGTGTAGATAATGAGATAAGATAAGGAATTATTAAATTAACTAAATTAACATTTTCAAATTCATGGAAATGGCGAACCTCCAGACAATGAGATTTTTAGAATTAGGTAAGGTTTTTTTCTCAGTAGGGTCTCCACCCTCTGAATTACTGTTGTGTGAATATCCCGGTAATACGGAATTACAGTCACATATATCAATTGTGGGGTTAGAAATTTCAAAGATTATTTGAGAAAAAAACACATTGTATTTACTTTGAAATTAAAGATTGTAAGAGACGTTTAGTTTTGAAAAAAACTGTTTTTATAATGTGTCTGACTGCAAAACGAAAAGCGTGTTCCGTTTCATGCATTCATCGCATCACTGTTGCAGACATAATCAAGCGTTCCGTTTCAACTAACATTGACGTTGGTGGGTTGAATCGGAACGATTTTTGCTTGCGTGGTGCATGCCGTTTCCCGCAGATGTTGACATTTATCACTTTATTAGTTAACCAAATTCTTATGTAACAAAAAGAAATCTGTTAATCTAGTAAATAAATTAATATGGGTAGAACGAGTGTTAATGGCAAGAGTAGGAAGCGAGCTTTGTGAAAATGAGAGTAGCTCAGATTCTGATACAAGTGATAGTTATGATGATAATAATATCGTCTGTCCCTCGCCAAAACCGCGAATATGCTAATTCCAGGGTTCTGACTTCAATTTGTAAAATAGTAATTTTCTACCAAAATGTTCAATGACAAACTTACGAAAGTGCTATCAGGTTGTATACTGTGAACGAGAGTGAATTCGCAAATGTGAAAACTCACCTAGGTTTTCAAAGCAAGAAGCACGAATATTCTTAAAACTCTTCTCATTCGAAATGACAAATTGCACATTTGTGGTTTTGGCATGAGACCGACGATATGATGTTGAATGAATTGACGATTTTTTCTTCCATTTTACGGTAAGTCAGGTAAGTAAATGTGATAATGCACGATACTTGAAACTTCATCAAATATAAATTTAAACTTTTAATTCGGTTTCTGACGTTTCTGTTTGAACGAGAAACCACAGACAAAAAATTCTTTGTTTTGACTTTTGAGTTTGACAGATCTAACTTGGATCGCATTCATCGCTGCTAGACGAACGGGCAGTAGTTCATGCACTTCCGATATCTCAAGGCCAAAGAGGGGAATATAAAAGTGGGCGTGTCAATGCGCTTCCAATGTAGGAAACGGAACGGTCATATGCGCATTATGTCCTCTATGCATGAAACGGAACACGCCTGAAGTAGAAGTGGTGACAAACAATCCCCAATGACAGAAAATAATGACGTGATTGATGGTACTGCTCCAGTCAATACACTATTTGGCAAGTTTAGTTGAAATGTAAAAACACTGCCAGCTTTATGGCTATCCCTTTTCACTGTTTTGAGTTTCAATGGATCATCACAATACCATAATTCTTTGCTTAGAAGACAAATGTCAACGAATTTTGATTCGCTCATAGCGGTTGATAGAGATGTTACATAGAGGGTGTGTTATTTCTTAGATCATAAATTGATGACGCATGGGTAAAGATAAAATAATTCAACTGTAATAAATACATACATAACTATCGAAACATATTTTTTATGCAGTTTCATAAATAGACGAACACGCCTAAAATGTCTTGCCTATCGAAATGTGGTCATGGCCAACTTTAATTCAATTGGTTTTTAATTGATGTGGCCGATACTTGATGAAGCAGGTATGAAAAGGTAAGTAAATAAAGGTAACTTCACTGATCTGTTAACCAATAGAAATCTATACCAGTAGATGGATAATGTAATGACAAACGTGATGGTATAGTATTGCCAGGAATAAACCTATCATGAAATAGTATTGAAAGGATTTCAAGTTTGAAACTCGGCGAGAGAGAAATTATAGCATCTTACTTAACCTGTTCATACTTGCTGGCAATACTACCTATTAGAAACTATAGGTTAAAACAAAATTCGTTTGGTTAACAAATGGGTGCAGCACAGAAAGAAAATTAAAATCGATAGGCAAGGCATTTTAGGCGCATTCGTCTATTTATAAAATTATATGAAAAATGTTTTATCCAGTTGACAGATGGGTGAAGGTTGACCTCTCTCCGGCTCTTGTACTATAAGAAATTGATATGCCAGAAAGCCAATGTTTTATGTGAAAAGTTATTCAGCTGTACGAAAAAATGGTTGAATCAGAACTGATACAACTGATAATACGTCAAAATCCTTGATAACTCCAAAAATGATTCATAATATTAACTTTTTGTTATTTCAAGGTGTTGAACCACAAATGATAATAATATTAAATTCATTAAAAAAGCATTACATCAATTTGTATAAAAAGGTTTATTAATACCCGCGAAGTTATAATTTATTATTAGATTATAAGAAACATTTCTGTTTAAAACTTGTTGCGAGAACATTACAGGTATGTTTGTAAATTATAAAATTGAACAAAATGATAATAAAAAATAAACTGCCTGACTTGAAAGATACCATGAAATAAATTTCGGCGAGACTCTTGAATCCATTTTTGCATTTGCTTTTTTAAAAGAGAATAATTTGATCGTTTTTATATGATTTGCAATGAAATCATAGTAAAATGGCAATAAATATTTGAAATTTTTGTTTTTTTTTTTTAACTTCCAGTCAGAACAAGCTGGTATAAGGATGATGTTTGAATATACATCAATTAACAAATACAATAAACAAATTCTAATAGGCTGTCAAATGATATGAATAATTCATTAAGTTTTGTAATATTTTTAAGTTTTGTATCATTTCAATGGTAAAATTTCTTTAAAATTTTTGGAAAATTAAATTATATTTTTTGAATTTTCACTTGCTCTGGTAATTTATTAAATGTTGCTATGGAGCTCAAAGTTGAATATGCTTTTCCTTTGTCAGAATGAATATTGTCCAGGTAAAAGTGATTCAAAATCCGAGTATTATGATTATGTAATTTGGAATTTTTGTGAATTTGGTGTATTAATCTTTTGAATATTCTTGGTTATTTTGAATGCAAATTTAGCTTTTTCAAATTTAATAAGACCAATGTCATATTATTGGTGCTTTTGTACAAATCTGAAGATGGTGTATCCCAAGGTTTGCCAAATATTACTTTTATTGATTTATTCATCAATCTATTGTTTTTGACTGCATGATGACCACACTGTGATCATTTATCTTATTCGAGAGATAATTATGTGCGTTTTATATCAACAATTTAATGTTTTTTTCTGAGAAATGGTATTCTTCTGATTGAAATTAAGTTTTGATGACTCTCAAAATTTGAAATTTTTGTTAATCATCAAACCCAAATACTTCTCAACCTCAGCAATAATAGTTCTATTTTTAATTATATTGTTTAATTTGATATATTCCTCTTTATAAATTGAGATATTGAAGTTTAAATTCGTTTTATGTTTATAGATATGTTATATCCAAATAATTTTCTTATATCCAGTTTCTTTGATTTTTTTTACAGTTTGCACTCCTACTATATATTATGATTTTCAAAAATCATTGTTGAGATAGATACTAAATAGCAGTGGACCCAAAACTGTCCCCTGTGGCGCACTTAATCGAAAGATTTTTGATCACTTATAGTTTCATCAATTTCAACATATTAAGTTCCATTTTTCAATTAATTTTTGATATCATAAACTTTTCCACAAAATCCAATTCGCTAATTTCATTAAAAGTCGTTTATGGTCAACCATATCAAAGCTTTAGCTAGGTTAAAAAAAATAGTCATAGCTAATATCACCGTAATATATACAGGATTAGTTACCAAAATTGTATTATCCCCCTTTTTTCAATGTTGTAATATTAAATATTTCTCTAGCTTATTGAACTAACGTTACCAATTCATGAAAAGAAAAAAAAGTTAGAGGGAACTTACTTTTCTGTTGCTGTTGTTGTTGTTGCTGCTGCTGCTGTTGTAACTGAGGATTAAAACTATTAGGCCAATTACTTGATGTAGAACTATTATTCATTTGTTGTGGACTACTGGTCATGTTGAGGAAAGGTAAAATTTTGCTACCTATAATATTCAGAAATATAAGATGACATTTCTGACTGATTAAGTAAAACTTACCGAAAGAGTTCATATGTGAACTCTGCTGTACAAAACCTGGAGGTGGTGGCAAATGACTGCAATTTTGATTGTGAATTATACCATTCATTTGACTATGCCCTACAAAAAACAAATAATTATGTAGATAGAAAAATATAGACAAAAACCCCTTGAAAAATCTTGATTGACTATATTGGAAGTTGGCTATAACTTTTTTGAATTTCAAGATGATGAAATTTGTAGGATTTGTAGGATTTCACTGGAAATGCCATACACTTTCGATTTTTAAATAGGTTCTTCACAATTTAAAAAAAGTAATAAAAATACAGGTCCGTATTTGAAAACGAAAAGTTAAGGGTGGCCCAATTTGTACGATACCCTGTACATAATTTTTATTCAGATATTTGGATAAATTTTTTAAAAAATCTTCGTAAAATAAAAAGATATATATACAGGGTGTTTCATAATAAATGCGCAGGACTTCCGGATGTGATAGCTCGTTCAAAAATATGAAAAAAAGTTTCTATTAACTTACCCTCTAAAATACAACATTTTCGAGTTACAGGATGTAGAAATTTTAAAAAAATTATAGTTTTTTGCGAATATCTCTGTAACCGTTTATCGCAAAAAAAAAACAGATTTTGAATGCATTTTCTACTCATAATAAGCTATGTTTTGTACAGATTTTTTATTTTTTAAAATTCATATTTGGTGAAGATTTTGAAGGAGTAGTAGGTGTTTTTTTCTCCAACTTCTACGCCACTGGAAAAAGTATACTTGAACCGCCAATGTTTTCTACACAAAAAAGGTACTCTTGGTCATAAGCTCTAAAGTTGACCGATTTTAAGAAAAATCAACTTTCATGTTGAAAAACATGGTAATTTTTTTTAAATATTTTTTTTTCCTAATTATACAAAATTTATATAAACGTTAAAACAAGTAACAAAACCAAACGTTGACTTCTTAATTGCAAAAAAAAAACAATAACAATCATACTCAGTTGAATTGTTGGAAATGTCCGCCGTTAGCTTCAATGCACGCAGCAATTTTTCGAGGAAAAAGCATTATTTAAACAACATGAAAGTTGATTTTTCTTGAAAACGGTCAACTTTAGAACTTATGACTAAGAATACCTATTTTGTGTAGAAAACATTGGCGGTTCATATAGGAGGCTCAAAACTGTACTCTTTCCAGTGGCGTAGAAGTTGGAGAAAAAAACACCCACTACCCCTTCAAAATTTTCACCAATTATGAATTTGAAAAAAATCAAAAATCCGCACAAAACATAGCTTATTATGTAGAAAATGCCTACGAAATCTGTTTTCTGTGCGATAAACGGTTCCAGAGATATTCGCAAAAAAGAATTATTTTTTTTAAATTTCAACACCCTGTATCTTGAAAATGGTGCATTTTAGAGGGTAAGTTAATAGAAACTTTTTTTCATATTTTTGGACGAGCTATCACATCCTGAAGTCCTGCGCATTTATTATGAAACACCCTGTATAAAAAGAAGAATTTCGAATTTTTCCTGTAGAACTCCAGAACTAAAGAAGCTAGATTAGATTTTTTTTATTCATATAATTGACCCCTGAAATACGCTACTTTGCTTCCATTTAACCACCCCTCTATCTCCTACCAATATCGAAATCCCCATGCATACACTCGAATTTGAATAGTCTTATATAAAAATTGCAGAAAAATCAGCCGAAAACCATTTTACATAGAAAATATGCGGGCCTCTCTGTTGGTGATAACCACTGATTAGCAGATCCTGTACTCTTTTTTTAAATTACAATTACTATGATAATTATCATTTTACCTGTACTTTGTGTTTTATGATTCTGTTCACTAGCCATCAACTCCGCCAAAGCTTTTTGTGTCTCTTGAAAGGGATCAAAACCCAACTCATCTTCTGTGGTTCTTGTATTTTGTTTAACATTTGAATTTCCATACATGTGTCCATGTAATCCACCAAAGCCTCTATTCTCTCCGTTCATAAAGTGTTGAGGGTTCACACCGTTCTGATAAACAGAACCAGGACCACTACCATAACCTAAAATATTTATAAAATAAAAAGTGATCACAAAAAAAATAAATTATTAGGGCCCAATACCTATGAAAATAGTTACTTAAGAGTCAAGCACAGATGCAACCGAGTTGTGAAACTGCAATAACCTCAAAATTTCTCGACCAATTGTGGGTGGGCCTCAGCATATGCGAAAGAGGTGAGCAAAAACATTACTTGTGGTGGAACAAAAATAAAAATTGAATTCAAGTTAAAAAAAAATCTTTTGTAAGAGTAAGAGGCCTATTGAAAAACGACTTTGATGGAATAAGAGCCAAAAATATTCTCAACAAAATAATCCAGGGATACTTTGAATAGGTTGGGTTAGGTTCTGTGAGGTAAATATGTATTTTTGGTCTCTAAAGACGGAGAAAATCGTCTTAAAAATGCGAGTAGGAATATCTATCATGGAGTCTGCGGCAATAGACATAACCAGAATAAAACTGGAATTAGATTCGACAAAAAAATGCGCGTTATTATCACTGGATTTGCGGAAAGCCTTCGATATGGTAAATAACATTTTTTCAAGAAAATTATTTGATATTGAAAATTACGTTTAGTTCAAAATTATTTGAGAGGCCGAAAAGAACTAGTATATATCAAAAATACACTTGAATACAGTTCAATTAGAAGTATCAACTGATGCCACACGGACCTATACTGGCTCCCAGGGTTGGCATGATTAAATCATTTTGATTTAAATAACGATGCAAATTGCGATTTAAATCAAATGAAACGATCATTTTTTATTATATATATATATATATATATATATATATATATATATATATATATATATATATATAACTCGATATCAGAACTTAAATTGAAACGTCAAATTAACCTTTCTGTGGATGATACAACAATTGTATTTTTTGCAGAGAATACATTTTAAATTTTTTCTAATATTGAACAGGATCTTCAAATCTCATCTCATTGGCTACTCACTCATAAACTGTTGTTAAACTTTTCGCAATCATCAATTATGTTTATTTCTAAAAGTATTACAACTGATTCTCTATGACCAATAAAATATAAAAAAAATACCAATTCCAGTGAACCAACAATACAAAATTTTTGGGTTTACATTGACACTCTCTTGGTTCAATCATATCAATAATCTGAAAAAACAACTCTCGCCTTTGATTGAAATACTATTCAGATTAAGACAATTTACCCTTCTAAAATATTTGAAAATCATAAATTTCAGTTTAATTTATTCAAAATTTCAATACCCCATTTCTGTTTGGGGCTCAGCCAAAATTTCTACTTTGAAACCACTACAAACATTGCAAAACAAAACGATAAAACGCATAAACAAATTGCCCTTTTAAGAACCCTTAAAAAATTATATAAATCTAATAACTTACTAAATCTTTGTTCATTTTATAAATTTGAAATTTTTATAATGTTGATCCAGGAAAAAAAACATTTGGATCTTACTTTTAATCATATTTCGAATATCCTTTACCATAAAACAAGAAATATATTACATTTAAATCAAACTTTGGAAAACGTCTTGGGAATTGAGACATAATAAAATACCACAGCCACTAAATGAAATTAAAACTAAAACTAAATTAAAACATTGAGAAATTTATACTTAACATTCAACTTTTACATCCCTATAATATAATAATATTTCACCTTTGACTGTTTTGCTTTTGCTTCTTTTTGGTTTGATAAGAATTATATCATCATAGTTCTTATCACTCCTTTACTATTGTTCGATTCCTTCAACAATTTGTATTTCATATGTATTGTCGTTATTCAATTTATGTAAAAAAAATTAATATATCTATAAACAAAAATATTTCTTGGTATCAATGCATAAAGCAGGGTTCGGAGGATATATATTCAGTGATATATATCATGATATATATCATGATATTTATTACTTGATATATATCTGATATATTCGATAATTTTATTAATTAAATTAAAAATGTTTTCCATCATTTTAAACATCCGAAAATATCTGGAAACGACCTTTTTTCTTCTTTCGGTTTGGTTCAATCGGATTTACGGAATCGCTTGGGAAACCAAAAAGCCAGTAGACAGGTTTTTATGTTCAAGTGTATGAATCAAAATATAGATAAAAAGAAAACCAACCTTGACTGGGCATGGAAACCAGCCATATCTGAAGATTCTGACGTAATTGCCAATAATAGGAATGATATTGATATTTTATCTGATGAAGATATACCAATATCAATGTTGACATAATAATGTTAATAATGTTATTTAAAATTTAAAATCTATTTGTTTTTAGTTTTTTTCTTTTTAATTAGAGTTATCAATGTTAGAAAAAGGTTTTGCTGTTTGGAAAAGGTTTTTAATTGTGTGTTTGTGTTGAAATAATGAAATAATGTTAAAATATGTTTATTTTATCAATTGTTTTTGTTTTTTCTTTTTAATTAGAGTTACAATAAACCGTTTTGTTGTTTAGAATATAGGTTTTTGTTAATGTATTTGTGTTAAACAATAGTTTGTGATAGAAACAATGATGTTTTTTGATTAAATAATTAAATTTTAAATATGATATATTATATCGGATATATATATCGGATATATATCATATGATATGATGTTTATATAAATATCATGATATTTTGGAACCCTGGCATAAAGTATATATCTAATATTGTTGTTATTTTTTTTTCATACCTATATTTATATTGGTTGTCCATATATGAATATGTCATTTTTCTTGGATTTGAATTGATAGAGAGAGAGAAATATACTTTATTATCCAAGAAAATACATTCTTATTGTCAAAACTTATTAAAAAGCGCAAATACCAGAAACGCAATTTGAACCAAACGAGTTCACATGTCAAGTAGCAAAAATATGACATTATAAAATAAGATTCAACATATAGGTTTGACAGTTTTTTTTAATAATGTAAAACACAAATATACACAATTTGAACCTAAGTTCACATGTCATGGAACTAACTATGATATACCATCGTTTAAAGTAATCTATAAGCGTGTTCCGTTTCATGCATTCATCGCATCACTGTTGCGACATAATCAAGCGTTCCGTTTCAACTAACATTGACGTTGGTGGATTGAATCGGAACTATTTTTGCTTGCGTGGTGCATGCCGATTCCCGCAGATGTTGACATTTATCACTTCCATCAGTTAACCAAATGCTTATGTAACAAAAACCTGTTAATCTAGTAAATAAATTGATATGGGTAGAACTAAAGTGTTAATGGTAAGAGTAGGAAGCGAGCTTTGTGAAAATGAGAGTATCTCAGATTCTGATACAAGTGATAGTTATGAGGATAATATCGTCTGTCCCACGCCAAAACCGCGAATATGCTAATTCCAGGGTTCTGACTTCAATATGTGAACGAAAGTGAATTCGCGAATGTGAAAACTTACCTAGGTTTTCAAAGCAAGAAGCAAGAATATTCTTAAAATTCTTCTCATTTGAAATGACAAATTGCACATTTGTGGTTTTGGCATGAGACCGACGATATGATGTTGAATGAATTGACGATTTTTTCTTCCATTTTACGGTAAGTCAGGTAAGTAAATGTGATAATGCACGATACTTGAAACTTCATCAAATATAAATTTAAACTTTTAATTCGGTTTCTGACGTTTCTGTTTGAACGAGAAACCACAGACAAAAAATTCTTTGTTTTGACTTTTGAGTTTGACAGATCTAACTTGGATCGCATTCATCGCTGCTAGACGAACGGGCAGTAGTTCATGCACTTCCGATGTCTCAAGGCCAAAGAGGGGAATATAAAAGTGGGCGTGTCAATGCGCTCCCAATGTAGGAAACGGAACGGTCATATGCGCATTATGTCCTCAATGCATGAAACGGAACAAGCTTTATATGTGTCAATATAAAAATAAAAAATATAAATATTAATCACAGCATAAGTATCCAACCGCTCGCTTTTGCAATACAAACACTGAATGAAAAAGTTGCTGAGTGCAAAATCCCCAGAAAGCAATATATCAAGTGAGATTCAATCAGAGCATGATATACCATCTTTGTTGTAGATGAACTCAGTTCATTTGATACTATTCTCACTACATAACATTCTGATGCCAATTTTTTTCGTTAAATCTGAAATGTGATTATCGAATTCAAATTTTAATTAGTTGTCCATGAAGATTGCTAGGAATTTAGATTGGTTTTTATTCTCAAGAATATGCGCATTCAAGTATAAATTGTCAATATTAAAGCTGAAGGTGAGCAAGTTTGATTTTTGATATTAAAGCACAAGTAGTTTGCGTCACACCATTTTTTTACAACTTCCAAATCACCAAAAACAGTTTCTTTCATATGTGAAGATTTTTTTCCAAGCCAAAGAAGCGTGGTGTCGACCGCAAATATCTTAAAAACTCCCTGAATTGGGAGGGTAACTAGGTCATTTAAAAATATAAGAAAAAGAAATGGGCCCGGAACTGATCCTTGTGTAACTATCAATCAATCAAGATATGGCCGACACTTGATCCGCATAGAAATCCCTTACCTTGTTTCAAACTGAGGTTCAACAACTGCTCCTCCAACTGTTTCTGTTGCAACAACAATATACGATCAGCATTGCTTTGTAAGCCTGAATAATAACCAGGATGGACTCCGTTGAAACCGTTGGAAAACTGCTGCTGTTGCTCGCTTGTGGGTGCTCCAAGTTCCTTGCTGTTTTTATGGAAATCCAAGAAGAACTTGGACATGTTCTGATCGAGACCGTTCATTGCGTTGTGGCTTGGAGCAGGGTTGGGTGGGGGGTGGTCCTGTTTGAAACCGGGGAAGCCGTTTGGCAGTTTGTTGGATAGCATGTCCATTAAATTGGTTTCTATTTTGGGGGACATGTCGTAGAAACCGTTATGATATGACTCCGCTCCTAGGTAATAATAATAATAATAAAGTTTATTCAAAATTAAATGAAAAAGCATTACAGGTAGGTATATGTTTTGTAAAGTTTTAAAATTCAACAAAATGATAATAAAAATAAACTACCTGAGTAAATTGAAGTGAAAGCTATTAAATAAATTTCGATGAGACTCTTGAATCCATTTTTTCAATTGTTTTTTGAATGAGAATAACGACTTGATCCCTTTTATATGATTCGTAATTAAATCATAGTAAAAAAGCAATAAATATTTGAAATTTTTCTGAGACCTTGTTTTTTAACTTTATTTTTCACTGTGACACTATTTTTATTTCTTGTATTATAAATATGATTATTGAAGATATTCGTTTTTATGTTTTTAGATATAAATAATTTTTGTATCCAAATAATTGTCTTGTATCCATTTTCTTTGATTCTTTGTACAGTTCATCACTTGGATATAAATAACTTCTACTATATATGATTCTCATAAACCATTTCTGAAGAACAACAAGATTTCTGAGGTGGGATTTCATGATTCCTACCCAAGCCAGAATCCCATAATTCAATTGAGACTGTATTAATGAAAAATAAAGAATGTTAAGAGTTTTTATTCAATGAAGAAAAGTTGTATTTCGTGCAGAAATACAACTTTTCTTCATTCAATTACATTGGAACGTGCACACAGCTGGACAAATTTCACTTAAGAGTTTTTATGTCCATGAATGTTTTAGATACTTGTATTTTGATAATAAACTTCGCAATTTCCTCTAAAGGAATTCTATGTGATTGTCCCATTTAAAATGCCTATCAAGCATAATCCCTAAGTACTTGATACTATTTGTTTCTTCTATTCTAGTATTATTAACAATTATTAAAGGCCCTAACCTAAGTCTGGGAGAGTATTATTATAACATGTGAATGGCATATATTTCGTTTTTTCAAAGTTTATTGTGAGTGGGTTATAATCAAACCAATTTTTAATCTTTTTAAAATCTAATATGGTCTTAGTATGTAATTCAATCCAGTTTTTTTCTCCATATAATATAACTGTATCATCTGCAAAAATATGAATTTCACCTACAGTATTAATACAAAAAAGACATTGAGATAGATAGAAAAAAGCAGTGGTCCCAAAACTGCCTCATTTGTTCACCACAGAAACGTTTTTTATGTTGTTTGGTGATGTTGTCTACAAACTTGTTTTGATAAATTTTTAACAAATTAAAATGAATTTTATCCGTTCCTAGTATTAACATCAAAGAACAAAAGAACATAAATTTACTGTACCTTTAGAAAAAGCTGCTTCATGCTCTAATTGGCCAAATCCTTTTCTTAACGATTCCATTCTTACTTTATCTTCTCTTTTACCTGAAATACAAATTACAACTTCATACAGCGACAAAATGGTTAAGGCTTTTCGCGGCCGGAGTTTTCAGATGACTGGAGATTCCGTCTGCGGAGATTGTATTGATTCTGACTAAGGTAATCTTGTTCGTTAATTATCGTATATGGATTTGGTACATTCTCACTAACCATAATTGACCCCTTTCTACCTGTCGGCTCAATGTCGTTGATATCCTTTGTTCTTTCAGAATAGGGAATATGCATAATTTTATTTTATTTGTTTAATCAA
The DNA here is from genome assembly GCA_944452925.2 of Chrysolina oricalcia. Taxonomy (NCBI): domain Eukaryota; kingdom Metazoa; phylum Arthropoda; class Insecta; order Coleoptera; family Chrysomelidae; genus Chrysolina; species Chrysolina oricalcia. The sequence goes on from OX101810.2 coordinate 2,709,381, forward strand.
TTTATTACTTCCTTACAATATAGTAATAAAATATAAATACTGTTGAAAGTCTTGGAATTAATTTTTAAAATAATATATAAAATACCGATTGAATTTGACCTATTTGAACGCCTCCATTTTCGCGCGCTGTGGATGACGTCACATGGTGCGATCAGTGTTGTTCTTCTTCAGTGTCGTTCGTTGAGACGTACTCTAATTGCTCTACTTGCTTGAAGTTGATATTTTATAAAAGAGTAAGACAAATGCAGTACAAGTGTTAGAGAGAGATGAACATATGTGAAAGTGATCTCGATCAACCAGAGCAGTCTTCAATGAACAAGCCTTTCTATAGTTATGGCCATTGACACTATTGACAGTTAATAATTAGGTTAGGGATTTGCAGTTTTAATCGCTATTACGATAATGGAAAATGCTAAAAAATCATTTTATAGGTATTGTCTAGTACCGGGATGCCAAAACACAATTATAAGTACACCAAATAAAGTATTTTTTTCTGTTCCAAGAGATGCGAAAATACGTAAACAATGGTGTAAGGTTATGAGAAGAGTCGAAGAGTATCTCCAATATCACATTTACATTGTTGTGAAGATCATTTCAATGTGAGTACATTGTATTTCGATAGTTAACATGAAGTGAATTGATCAGAAGTAAGTTTTGTATGCATAGATGTTTTGTATATCAAGCGGGAGATAACTCTGTTTATACCTGCCTCACCTAAATTACAAAAAGAAAACTATCATTTGATAAACTATTACTACTGATCAGTTCAGGAATTATCGGATTGTGCTTTGACAAAGCCACTTTCAGTCATTGCTCTTGATAATTTACAAATTTACAATTGTCACTAGACCAAAATCGCACTATGTAATGGAAAACACTACAAATATATAAATAAAACCAAATTTTCTATGAAAGACGACTAGCACAGTATGAATATCAACACAGACAAATTTCATAACGTGCCATGTGACGTCATTCTTCGTTTCGTCCAATGGTGATGCGTTTCGTAAATTTGAATTCCGCGCGCTTATTATGCACTTTTTGATTTAAGTTTTATGGAGTTAAATATAAACTAAATGATAAACTAATAGTTTAGGTGTAATGTCAAGACAATAAAGTATCGGAGGTGAAAAAATCAAGTAAATTTAAGTCCGAAAGCCTTAACCATTTTGTCTCAACAATATTTCCCGCCTGGTCCTTGCCTGTTAGTTTTTTTTAACAAAATTTATAGGCACCAGTCTATTAACCAATAAATTTCATTGTTTTCATTAGTATTCCAAATCATTTCGCAAAATCAACGAACATTTCAAGATTGTACCACTAGTCCCATTGCATGAATTTCACCACTAATTCTGAATCTTTCATAAATCGCTTTAAAGAAATTCGACTTACCTAAATCTCCCACCACTGTTTCCGCATGCCTCGCAAACCCAAATGCCGCAGCCCAGTCTTCTGTAGTGTTAATATTTGGTAATATATCTGTTAGAATAGTAGTATGCGAGGGATCACTCTCACTATCTGTCTGTTCCTCTGGATGACTGGGCGATACTTTTTGAAAGGAATTCAAGGAAAAAAAACTCGTATTGTCATCCATCAAAGGCGGTAGTTTCGTCAGAGATGTATGACTCTCCAATAACGAAGGAGGCGTCGGTATGGATTCAGATTCTCTAAGAGGAGACGTAGGTTTATCTACCGTACCATGTGTCTTATACGTTCTTTCCGTCCTACTATCACTTTTACCATGGCATATTTCTTTCCTATCTTTTTTACTAACCGAGTCACTGTTTCCTTTTGTTTTGCTCTTCTTCCCCTTTTCTTTCTCCTTCTTATCTTTATCCGTAGAATTCAGATGAGGCCAGCCCTCTTTGTTTGTCCCACTACTATTAGACGCTGTACTACTGCTACTGCTAACACTGCTCGAAAGTATCGTGATGTTTTCTTTAGAAGACGACTTGGAGCCACCACCAGGGTTGTTAGTAGTAGGTATAGGTATACTCGCTTTGCTGTTTTCTATGAGCTGACTATTATTATTGACTGCACGTAGAACTAGGCTCTCATGGAGTTTTTTTTCGTATTCCTGATGTTTACCGGCATGCATTTGTTCTTTTGTGAAACTAGCCTCCGGGTCTCCTTGAATGGAATAGATGAACTATCAAGATGTACAGCATGGAAAGAATGTGAGTATACGAATTTATATGAAATTTCGCATAAAAGTTGGGGACGTATAATAATAATATTACTCAAAATAGTAACTACACGTTCTTAGGGCTTACAACAAGGGATAATTAAGTTTTAATACAGGTACTTGCAGTTAAATTACTGGTTCCAACCATAGAAATTTAATAAACTCTAGAACGCCAAACTCGCTGTCCGGGATACAGTTAAATGACCCCTCACAGGGAATGATGACCAACCTTTGCACTTGCGCATTATTGCTTCTTCTGGTCACGTCGTTGCCACGTTTTTTTTTCGTGTTCCAAGTGAAGTTCGGAATATCATATGTGGTTAGGACAGGTAATTGTGGGAAGTCCAGTAAACTTGGCAACACCGCCTTAAAATCTTATTGGCGAAAGAAAATAAGATCGCAGCGCCACCTCTAGCAAGACTTTGAACTACGAATCACGGACAAAGGTTTTTGACTTTACACGTGTTTATATGGCGTTTTGACGATCTGTACTCCTATTTTCAAACAATTTGTGAAAATTTGTGATTTCTCTAATTAAAAAGTGATTGTGTTTCTATTGAAAGACTCTAAAGAACGTTTCAGACAGGTGATTTAAAGGAATTTCATCTCCGATTAGTTTTGAATGCTTCTGCAATTCAAGGTTGCATGGCGTTTTGATGATCTGTTCTCCTATTTTCAAACAATTTGTGAAAATTTGTGATTTCTTTAACTGAAAAGTTATTGTGTTTCTATTAAAAGACTTGAACGATAGTTTCAGTGTAGTATACAAATATTTTACGTGTTTTTTGAAGTCATGATTTGTGAGTTATTGATCTGATTCATTCTGTTGATTAAGGATATTTCCATACTCGATTTCTGTTTCTGTTCGTATTTTTTTGGTTTATACTGTTGATAGACTGCCAAATATGGGATAATACAATCCTAGTTGTTCAGTCCCAGGATGCAGGACATATGGCAAGAAGGAAAATGTGGGATATCACAAATTTCCCCCAAAAATAAAAGCAAGGTTAAAAAATCACCAATTGGTTCGACCAGATTGAAGAAATTGACCAAAGGAAAGCATGGATTTTGAAACTGAAAATTGGCAAGCTAAATAATATCGAAGTATATGCTTGTTTGACAAACAGACTGATGAATGAATCAGATCAATAATTGATCGCAAATCATGACCTCCAAAAACAAGTTAAATATTTGTAAACTACACTGAAACTATCGTTCAAGTCTTTTAATAGAAACACAATAACTTTTCAGTTAAAGAAACCACAAATTTTCACAAATTGTTTGAAAATAGTAGAACAGATCATCAAAACGCCATACAACCTTGAATTGCAGAAGCATTCAAAACTAATCGGAGATGAAATACCTTTGAATTACCTTACTGAAACGTTCTTTAGAGTCTTTCAATAGAAACACAATCACTTTTTAGTTATAGAAATCACAAATTTTCACAAATTGTTTGAAAATAGGAGTACAGATCGTCAAAACGCCATATAAACACGTGTAAAGTCAAAAACATTTATCCTTGATTCGTAGTGCAAAGTCTTGCTATAGGTGGCGCTGCGATCTTATTTTCTTTCGCCAATTGTGACGTCTCAAGCGAAGAAAGATAACAGTGCCGGCTTTTGAGTTTTGGATGATATGTCCATTATAAAAAAATATTACATTGATGTCAGCGACATGTTTATCGAAGATGGGGAATTTTATCATTTAATTTCATTTCTCCCTTTTCTTTGAGTACTCTGACTGAAAATGTGGTCAAACACATATATATCAGGATTTGTTGTTAAATGTATAAAAAAATTATCAAATGTAGAGAATGTTTGTCTACTTTTGAAGACATTACAGAATCTTCTGCAGATGCAGAAAACTTTAAATTATTGAATAGAAAAAAAGGTGGTCTCATAAGGCCTTCACAAACTGTTATAAATATTTGTATTTCCCATGAGAGAAAAATCCGGCAGGTTCTTGCAATTACTGATAAATGTATGCCAAATGAAACGAAGGTTTTGGAAACTTTCATCCACCATACTTCATCAATATTATTTCAGAATGAAAAATTATTCAGCTCCATATTAATCCACATTTTCGATATATCTCCCTATGAGGTGAGTCACAAATTGAAAATGATAAAAGCAATAAAATGAATTTACACCAGAATTAGATTTTTCAATATTGCAATGTCGCAAACTGAGAAAATTAGAGGTGAATCAATAGATTTTGAAACAAAATTTTCGTTTGATCGAAATAAGTTTGTAACATTATAAAATAAAATGTGTTGAGAATTATTATAGTCCTTTTTCCTCCAATCCTACCATTTCTCCTTATTTAAAACAAAATGAAATAAATATCCTGTAACAATTTGAATTTTTGGCTTTTTATATTTATTTCTCTCAACATTCGATAAATCTACTTCTTATAACAAAAAATGCCATTTGAATTTAATACGATTCAACAACATTTACAATGATAAATGAGAACCTCTGACCAAATGCAAAAATGTAGTTTCTTACCCGAGAAATTATATTTTACAGAATTTTTCCCAATTTTATATTTCCAATCAAAGACATTTTTGTTTTTCAACAAAAATGGTAGAAAATTGATAACAAGAATCAACAAGTAGTCTGAACTCCTGTAAAAAAATTGTAATGTCTTGTCAATAAAAGCCTTCGTTATTATTATTATTATTATTACATACTTTTTGCATTAATAACTAATTAATTAATCAATCGATTTGTAGAACTAGAAAACCAACTTCAATATCCAGAATTTCGAAAATCAAAAATACGATTACATAAAGAAAATGTTTTCTCACTCTGATATGGATTTCGACTATAATAGGATCAACGGTTTAGGCGTGAAGCCGATGGACACACAAATTGAGTTTTTTTCTGATTCACAGACTGAGTGGAATCAATTCCCATCAAAATATCAAATTCGAATTTTTTTACTATCACAATAATTTCTCCCTACTTGGTCGCGAGAAAGCACAAAATAGAAGACCTACACTTGATATTTCTATTTTCAAGAAGTCAATTATTGGTTTTCTGTATATATCATTAAAGGAAAACTCTGTTATATTGCAAATGCTATTAACGACAACTTACACCAGATTCAGGAACAGGAAGTCAAAAATCCTAAGACCGTCCCTGGCGACACTTGCGCTCTATTGCGCAAACTCATAGGTTGGTGTATCTGCCGTAGGGGGACTATGTTATTTTGAAGTAATTGGCGTTCTAGTGTTTATTATATTTCTATGGTTCCAACAGGGTCTGGCCTATAGGATCTTCTGGAATTTAGTTTGTAAAAATACGACCAAGTTCCTTAGTTGGAAAATTCAATTCCCAGTCAATTCAATCGAATAAATTCCGTTCAGTCAAAATTTTCGAGCACGTTCGACAACCTCCTTACCAGTCAATCTGATTTGACGTCATACAATTATCAACAAACATGCTTTCACAGGAGTGGAGATTGTCTCGTTTGAAAGCAGGCACAAGAAACCGTTTGATGAATTTCCTAAGCCTTCGAAAATTACGGCCTTCCTGCTTATACGAGCCTATTTATTGGAGGAAGATCATCCAATTTTTGTCCTTCAGACATCCCATGTCGCGTACCCACACTCCTGTACCTCTGCCAAAAACGTACAGTACTCTCTGCAAAAGACGTACAGCACTATCTAACCCTGAAGGGAGGGATTTACGGCCAGATGAGACAGATTTCGCTTTTAACTAGTACGTAGATCGCGATGGGCAAAAAAGAGAAAAGTTGTATTATTTTCAAGTTTTTAGGACTGAAATTAGTAATTTGAACATATCCGTAGCCATTTAGATTGAAAAATGAATTTAAAAATAAAAATATTTGGTTACAAAAAGTGACAAATGGTTAAAAAATATTATTTTCTAATTAGTGTCAATATTTCATGCCCGATTACAGTTTACTAACCCTCGATGGTCCATTCAAGGTTGAATAAACGAAAACATACAGTTCAAGTGAAACTTACAAAATCAGCCCTTACTCACCAAAATCGTGCAGGTACATACAGTCTGGTTTTGGACAAGTTTGATTTTTCATAAAATGCGAACAATATTTTGTGGTACCTAAACTCGATTTGATCAGCCTACCATCTATCGTTATATTATTAACACTTTGTATAGCCCTTAAAGCATCATCACTCTTCAGATAAGTTACGTAGGCACCTGAAAATGTACAAACTTTGTTTCAAGATAAGAAGGAAGTTTAGTTAATAGATTTTATTAATGTAAAAGTAAAAAAAAGCTTAAGATGATACGATACAAGTTTATATTTCATATTTTCATTCCAATCAAAACAGATTGGAAACTTTTAATATTTGATTGAAGTATTTAATTACTTCAAAATATAATAATAAATTGATGAATGTAGCCGTTACTACGTGGTAGGAAATCATCACGAAAAATGAGAAATAAAACTTTCTATGTTTTTATACCACTTCTGTTTGTAACCAACGTTTCGTCCTATATGGACATTATCAAACAATACAATAATCTGAAATAATAAATAACACTCCTTAAATACTCTTAATTCTACCCGAGGCCTGTATTAGTGACTAACGGTCATTAATGACTTTTACCTGGACCTTGTTTATTTGCGACAATGTGACTGAGCTGCCTTAAAAACCGGTGAATAGACCAAATCCAGTTGATCATTCAGTAGGTTACATCCACAATATTTGTGTTTATGAATTTCTAGGGATTCTAAATAATTCAGTTTCCAACCCTTGCTTGCATAGTGCAAAATTTCCGTATCGTTCAGACTCGGAAACTTGTGGTTGCATTCCAAGGAGTGGTTTGAAAACGTCGAATCATTTTTTCCTAGTCTGAAGGACCTTTCATGTTCAGCGTATCTTTTTGAAAAATTACGTCCACATTGTCCCACATAAACACCGTTACACTCTGGACACTTAAGCTTAATTTTTCCATTTGTGCTATTCTATCTTTGGCATAGAAGAAATTTAGACAACCTGGCATGCGGCCTGTATGCTACTTCTATATTATTCTTTCTAAAGAATCCCGCAATAGCCACTGTTCTCCTCCCGAAGTATGTTAAGGTTACAAATTTCTTAGTTTCTGATTGTTTGACCTGGGGGTATATTAATTTGTGCGAAAATTTAGACGATGTTTTCTGACTTTTGAATTGTGGCCGCTTTGAAACCATTATTTTGTCCTATCTGTATGATTTTAATTTCTCTATCTAGATTATTAGCAGACAAAGGTAAAGAGAACGCTCTATGTAACATTGAATTATATGCTGCTAATTTTTGACTACCTTCAAACAATCAGAAACTAAGAAATTTGTAACCTTAACGTACTTCGGGAGAAGAACAGATGCTATTGCGGGATTCTTTAGAAAGAATAATATAGAAGTAGCATACAGGCCGCATGCCAGGTTGTCTAATTTTCTTTTCAATGCCAAAGATAGAATAGCAAAAATGGAAAAATCTGGAGTTTATAAGCTAAGTGTCCAGAGTGTAACGGTTTTTATGTAGGACAATGTGGACGTAATTTTTCAAAAAGATACGCTGAACATGAAAGGTCCTTCAGACTAGGAAAAAATGATTCGACGTTTTCAAACCATTCCTTGGAATGCAACCACAAGTTTCCGAGTCTGAACGATACGGAAATTTTGCACTATGCAAGCAAGGGTTGGAAACTGAATTATTTAGAATCCCTAAAAATTCATAAACACAAATATTGTGGATGTAACCTACTGAATGATCAACTGGATTTGGTCTATTCACCGGTTTTTAAGGCAGGTCAGTCACATTGTCGCAAATAAACAAGGTCCAGGTAAAAGTCATTAATGACCGTTAGTCACTAAGACAGGCCTAGTGTTATTTATTATTTCATATTATTGTATTGTTTGATAATGTCCATATAGGACGAAACTGCAGTAACGTTGGTTACAAATAGAAGTGGTATAAAAACATAGAAAATATAATACACATTTTGGTTACAAAACAGGTCTTTGATGAATGATTGGTTTCAATAAAAAAAAAACAATAATATGAACAAGATCGTAGAGCATGAAGTACCATAAAAGTAACCATTTGAAAAAATTAATAGTTCAAGTATAGATTAAATCAAGATTTATATTTTAACCTTAAGAAATGAGCACTTTAGAGAGACTCTAACAGATCTCGAACCAATGCCAGTAGACTGATTGATAACATGGAAAATCACTTACTTGCACTGGGCCCCTGCGACCCAGCATATGACGTGGACTGGTTAATGACCACCTTGTGTATCTTGCCGAATTTTCCAAAGTACTCGTGACGTTTGAGCACTTCCGCATCGGCCAATCTCATTGGCAGCCCCACAACAAATACCAGATTCCGCTGTACAACCCTGACGCTAGCCAGGTGCTTCCGACTCTCGCTCAGCTTGGCTTTGCGTTGTTGGTCACGGTGACGCTTCTCTGACTTCAACTTGGCCACCTGCAAGATGCTTTTTATTGACAATAATAATAACCTCATTTGCCTCGGGAGAAAGAGACCTTCATCAGTCCCTAAGGGTGGTGGACGAGTACACGCATGCTATCGGAATGGAATTCGGAACCGACAAATGTGCCACGGTTCATCTCAAAAGAGGACGATGCGAGGAATACGGAGAGGTTGTTCAGCTCGTAGACGGAAGCAGCCTACATCATCTTCATACCTAGGGGTGGAGCAACGCCGCTCCCAAGAGGTAAACACAGTTACAAACTCTCTCCGCGGCAAGTATCAGCATAAACTCCGACAGATCTGGTCATCAGAACTGTCGAAGAAGAACAAAGAACAATATGCTTGCCGTTCCGATCCTACGCTACTCCTTTGGAGTGATGAAATGGACTCGGGAAGAGCTGCGAAAACTCGACGATAAAACTCGCTTGCATCCTACATCGTCCGTTCCACGTTTATACTTTCCCAATCAACAGGGAGGCAGTGGAAATTTGAGTTCGGAGTGTTTACATAACAGTATAGTATTGGATGGAGCCTGTAAAGTGATCACGAGTTCAGATCCCCTTATCTGCATAGTCCGCGAACATGAAAAAGCAGGGATTGGAGCATTTTTTTTAAGACAGCAACCCGTGCAGCCGATGAACTTGGTCTCGTATTCGACTCTGCACGGGCCAACCCAAACTTTGCCAACGAGTTGGAACCCGTTCAGCAAAAAGCTCACATCAAAGATGCAGAGACTGAGGTCCTCCTACAGCTACAGAAGGATAAGCCAACGCATGGGGTCTTCTTCAAGAATACAGAAGACCTTGTCTGACTTGGAGATTATTCAGGACAAAACAAGTTGTAACATCAGTGGGCCATGAATGGCTTCTGTTGACACAATGACAGATCCGCATTCGTATTGTGGCGGTGTGTTGAAAATATGTGTATATCAGAAAAAGCGGAAAGCACTTTGCTGGTTAAAGCATCTAAGCGCTTTACAAGTCTACTAGACGGTCCAAATTACAGACCACTGAACCGCTTCAAATAAATCCAGCTGAAAATAAAGCGCTTTATTTATCTGTAGTGGCTGGAAGACCTGTCATGTGAAGCATAAAAGCGGCTGCAGCTGCTGCATGCTGTTAGACGCGCCTAAGCAGTTAGGATCAATTTTCTAGTTCGTATTGTTCTAAAGTTGTTTTCAAGGTTTCAGAAGAATAATATTGCGGAGAATACTTTATAATTAAATAAGAAAAATAATAATAATAAAAGTACTTTATTGTTTACACAATAGGCTACCGACCGCAGTCCTTCAGCCTGTTATAATACATTACATTAGTGTGTATTTACATTATTTTATGTTATATAATATACTATGCATCAATTTGAGGATTGTAAAAAAAAATAACATTGTACATTTTCTGGCCTTTCTGCTAAAGTGGTGAGGCATTCCACCAAGGTGTTTGCTGGAAACTTAAATCTTGGGTTCACTGTCAGGTCTCTTTGAATGGATTCGGTTTGGATAATTTGAATATTGTTTTCATTGTTAGCAAACTTCTGGGATAATTTTTTCAGTCTCTCGACGGTTGTACATTAGTGCGTTGATAAAGTATATGATTTGGAGGATTGTGGAGGGGGTTTTGTGGGTGTCGTATTTTGGTGGGTGTCGTAATTTGGTGATTGTCCGTAGGCTGGATCTTTCAGCAACTTCCAAGTTTTTCAAAGTTGGGTTTCTGACGTTGAGGTAAACTGGGTGAGCATATTCAAGGATTGGGCAGCATATGGTTTTATAAATGTGTGCAGCTGTTTTACTGCTGATTCCTCTGTTCTTATATGTAAGGTTCCGGAAATGTTTGGCTCTTGTGACACTTTTCTTTTCATTAGCTGAGTGTAATGATTAAAGTTCATTTTTGGGTCTATGTGAACTCCTAAGTACTTAACTACTGTGCTACTTCTTACTGTATGATTGTTTACAGTTACTGTTGGTGAATCATCTGATATTTTGTGATTGAAGATTATCAGTTGAGATTTTTCGGGGTTTGGCTTCAGCCTCCATTTGTCACACCATCTCATAGTGCCTTCAATCGAGTCTTGTAATTAAATAAGAAATAATGGAAAAATAACAAAAATATACATTATGCATATTGGGAAGAACTTTGCGAAGATAAAAGACACCCATAATTGAAATACTTGAACAAAAATGAGAAATCAATCAGCTTAGAACAAAGAAAGCGTCTGGAAATTTCGACCAAGTTTTCACAAAAAGATAAGTTGAATAAAATTGTTTCAAATATTAAATTCAAGTCAAGTATAGGTAGACATTTGATTGATATAATTTTTATATCAATGGACCTTTCATTGTTGAAATGCAAGGAGTCCGCAAAAAATCTAGTAAATACATAATTATGAAATATTATCTCCTTTCATATGAAAAATAAAATTCCATTCGTACATAAAAGCAAAATGTCAACTATCACATGATTCACATGTCAAAAATTTTCACTTATTAATTTCGCCAAGGGTACCCTGGAGGATAAAAATTTCCGAACATTTTTTGGGTTGTCATGGCAACTACATAAAAACTAATTTTTTGATTGGCTATAAAAGAGAGGTGTAAAATTTTCATGCCAATTTTTATTCTTAACTATGTAGTTTTCATATAAACGGTTTCTTAATTTTTCTAGTTTTAGTTTACTTATGATTTGAAAGTATACCTCAAGTTATTCAAAATACCATAGTTATATAATATGACACAGATCAATAAATATAATTAATTTTTTTTAAAGTTCTGTGTTTTTTCAAAAGTTTCCAAATTTCGAATATAACAATAATCTAGTCAAAATAGCGATAGGAATACACCAAGATTGCATATGACATCCTCTAAAAACAAAATCCCAAATGAAACTCTGTACCTGTCCATAATGATTGAAGGGATTTTTTGATTTGCATCTTACTCAACTTGTGTAAATAGCAACATGTAACCTTATAATATTAGGGTGACGTTATTTTGAATATTTGGAACAGTAATAAATATATTTTATTGTAAAGTTAGTGTAATGTCTGCAATTACACGAAAGTGCTCCTTGCACTTTAATGAAACTCGAAATACCTTTATCTTGGAAATAAACCTTTTATTTCATTCGAGTACAACTTTTCATCGACCTACTCACTGGTGACATGTATAACAAAGTGTTTTTCTTGGCGCTTCTTTATAGTGAGGTTAAGAACGAAGAACATAACTCTTCTTCTCTTTTCACAAATGTCACAGTTAGGATACACTATTTGAAAAAGACTTTCTTCCTTATAACTGCATATACCGGGTGTCGCAAAATTCGAATATTGTGACATAAGTAATTTCATTTCGATTTTCAGTAGTTTTAGGTATTGTTGCTATATTTTCAAATCAATAATTTTATTATTTTAAATCATTTCATTCGCTTTTCAGTACTTTTATGTACTGTTAGTATATTCTTAAATTATTTTTTTATTATTATTAATCATTTGGGCTTAGGTACAGTAGTGAGAGAATGAATAGATGATAAAATGGAGTTTTGTTAATCTCCCTCAAAATCAGAACAGAATTTAAACATAAAAATATCCCAAATATTCGTGGTCATATAGTGATTGTAAAATATTACCTGCTCCTGAGACAATGGTATGAAGTCGGCAGGGTTCTCCGAATAAGCCTTCCGACATGCTGGACAAAGTCCATTCTCATCAGTGCGAATTCGATGCCAGCAGAAACGACAGATCTGAAAGAAAAAATTAAAGCATAATTGGTGAAATTAGAGATACCTACTGATAATGATAATTTGTACCATTTTCATTGCAAATGACTTGAGGAATTTTTTCATGTCACTACTACTATGTACTACTTCGTCAGAATATTTTGATAATGATTTTAAGAAATTTCCATTCATGAGAATACAATCAAAACACCTATTAATGTTGTGTGTTTTCATTTCTTTCATATTATGACTTCATTTCAATTACACAAAAAATAAAATGAACATTATTACCAAAAGGCCATCAAATGAGGTCCTTCAACCAAATAGATAGATAAATAGATAATTTATTCATCACTAAAATTTTAACACATACACAATTACAATTACATACAGAAGAAAACACAAAATTTTGGTCTTGCACACATCTGTTTAAAAGGTATTGCATGTGTATAAAAGAACAGAGAGTCAAATTTAAAAATTGTTGCTGATGTTAGGCACATTGCACATGTTTAAAAAAAAAAGATTTAGTAAAACAACACAGTGAAATTTAGAAATGTTGCTGATATCACATTATCAGTTTCAAAAAATGGTTCTAAACACTGAAAGCAAGAAATTCATCCGTACTGTAGAAGCAATTATCCAACAAAAACCCATATACCAGTGAACAATAATTTCCATGTGTTAAATAGCCATTTTTTGTTGTAAAGGGAAATATTCTCAGTTGAAAATTGAATCAAAACATAAATCCCTTCCAAGAGAGGTTATCTTGTACAATGGAAAATAGCGACTAAAGTTTGTCTTTCAGTCACAGATGATTCCACAACTGACTTTATGAATATCCTGTTCATATTTTCAATAATATCGCCCATTTTAGTTTTCACTCATAGTTATCTCATGAACTAATAAAATATATTTAACAAATTTCCAAGTTTTGGATGTTCCAAAGGATTTTAGAAACGAACTCAATATCTCACCTGATAACCACAGGTACATGGAAAGAAATTAAGATCATCAACTTCCAGCGGTTCCATGCAAAGGGGGCATTCCACCTGTTCCTCTCCACTTTGATTTAAAACTGACATCTTGATATCAGCAATGTTCACTTCTTCGTACTTCAAGTTTTCTTTTCTTAAATGATCAACAAAAAATATCAATTAGAACACTGCACATAATCATTCACTAATTGGATGTGTAACTCATTAAATTTCCTGGAATCTCTTTGTTACATGTATAGGAAGTACAAGATATTCATTTGGCCAATTCTTGTAAAAATCATTTGATATGGTAATAGTTTTTATTACAATGGGCGTACAAGAACTGGTGCTACATGTAGGTAACTGTTTTTGGTTCTTTTCAACGTTAAAGTAAATGTCAAAAAAGTTGGAACATCTGTCAGAGGACTTGCCATGTAACAATTTTTTAAAACGCAGAATTACCTATTGATTTGCCACCACAACATAAATTCAAAACTATCCTACACCTTATTAAAAACGAAATGATAGAAAAGTCTTGCGAAACTACCTGTTCTCTTTGGGCATAAAAAATCCTAGCAGTCTAGAATTTGTATGAATTTTATGCAACAACTTGAGAAATCTGGAGTGTTCTGAATAATACAAGAAGAGCAGAATAATATATTTCACATTTACTTACACAAAATTTTATGGAGAAATCGAACAGATTATTAAAAATTGAAAAGATATAAAGAGTACGTGGATAATCCTATATTTACTTACTTAAATTTTCGATTTAGACAGTTACCAATATGGCGACTATGATCTTAAATCCTTGCGCATTAAATCAGCGCAGAACGTCCAGCGTTGCCGCAGCTCTATAAAAACCAGTAGTAGCCAAGATATTTAAAGCTGAGGAGAACCGTGTTGAGATTGTTGAGGTTGAAGAAACTATGACAGCCTATATAGACACCTACGAATCAAAAAGAAGAATGAGCTGTTCTGTGTCACTACAGTTTTGAATTATATTTTGATTCACTGATTTAAAAATGAACTAATGATATACAATAAAAACAGACCTACCTATTCTATCATTGTTGTAATACACTCAAGTTAGGTACCTCAATAATTCACGAAAATCTCATACCGAATGTTACAGAAAAGGTTGAATATATAGGTAACAATATGTGGCCTGTCAAATTTGAAATACACCCAAAGAATAGGTCATGGCTTTGAAATACAAGGGGCGTTGAGGCATATATTTGACCGCAGTAGTAATTGATCATTTTTTTGAGTAAGGAAGTGGAATAAATGCTATAGTAATAGATCTACTCGTAATTGAGTAACTGTGGCAACGCTGAGAACGTCCTCCCATGAAGTCACGTTCACAATACTTAAAAAAGAGCACTACCGTAAGCCATATTACAAGATGAAATAATGATTGTCATGTGACGTCATACTTGATTGTGAATGTCCATTTTCCATTCCCTTTTCTCCAAAAAAGAAAACTACCCGAACACCAAGCTACGTCAGTTTTACTCTCGCTACGAAGTTAACATCAGTATGGAAGCTTTGCCATTCTGCTATATCCTATATCCCATATGAACTTCCACAGGGCTCTGTTTTGGGACCTTTACTTTTTTTGAATTATATTATTGACCTGCCACAACATATATAGGAACAACCTGTTTTCGCCGATGATACCTCCATTTCAGCAGAAGCCAAACTCAACATGATAGGTAAAACTTCTCAATCTGATACCTAGACTAATTCTTAATGCGGATAAAACGATAAAACAGTGCTGGTTCAGGTTTTCTGAACAAAACATATTGAGCAACCAATACATATTCAAATCAATGAGGTCTTACATCCATCAGTGACCACGAAATTTTTAGGAACTTAGGATGAAGATAAGAAGACGGTATATACATACGTATATCGCGAGCTATTCAGAATCTGAGGAAATGAGTAGAATAGGCGAGGAAATATTATCGCTCCAAATATGCTTTAAAATGCACAACGCATATATAAATGAACCCAATATATATTTTTGGAGTTGAATTTCAATAACTGCCGTACCCATTCGTTTCTGAAAATCAACAAATTTCAAAGCCACTAATATTGGCGCTCTTTGTGACGTTTTTTCCCGAGCCCAATCAGATAAAAGGGCGTATTCTAATCAGGTTGATTATGACGTGAAACGTCAATGCTATTGGTTACTCGGAATTCTCGGGAGAAGACAAATAGAGTAAACTAACAGGAGGGTTTAATAAGCTCTAGCCAATCAGAATCTTGTAGCATCAACACGTCATAGTGACGTACTTGAACATGAGTACAGAGTCGAACTCGAACCAAGTAACAAAACTGTCACCTGTAACTCTCATTTACACAAATAGTGCGAAGTGCGCTAGTCCGCCACTCTGTCTATAGAGAACGGCGGCCATGACATGTCCAACTATTGTCTTATGGGGATTAGACTCTCCTGTTATGTTTAGTCTCCTTGGAACATGTCAACATTATAAATATCACAATATACAATAGAATAAAATGTCACAAAATAACCATTGTTGTCACAGTCAATGTGAGGAAAATGATATTATATAAATAAAATTAGGTGTAAATTATGAAATTTTAATATCATAAATATTAAAAACAATCATATTACAGTAATGATTATAAAATAGTACGTATACATTAAGTAGTCACAAAGTAAAATAACAAGGTTATTACGGTCAAATTTTCATATATACACAATACTTACATATTATAAATAAATACACACATATACCTATATATAAATAATATTGGATGTATAGATAATGTCACAAGATAAAACAGTAATGAAAAACACGAAATACCACACAATAAAATCAAATAAAACAAATATCACCACTCCTACTCTAGTGTCTATCTATGAAGTATAGGTATGCTTTCTTATAAAGTTTTTCTGTTCAGTTTTCAGCTTTCTAATAGGCTGTGTCCTTAATGAGTCAGGTAATTTGTTATATATTTATCATTGAAAATGGAATGTTTTCCTGTACATATGTAAAGTTGGGTCTAATATTCAAAAGATTGCTTTTATTTCGAGTAGGTATTGTGTTTGTGATTTCTGTTGTAACCTGTGTAAGGTTCCATATTTTCAGTTACGAATATACCTAACTGCTTCATAGATCAATACATTGGTTTTTAGACATGAATAATGGCCTACAACTGCCTCTCGATGGAATATTGAACATGTTCCTCAAGCAACGTTTTTGAAGAATGGAAATCTTCTTAACATCAGTAGAAGTTACCCAGAAAATTATATCATATTTAATATCACTTTGTACATAGGCATGATATGCCAGCAATGCTGCGCCTGTAGATATATTTTGCAAAATCACTTTCAAAGCATAACAGTATCTTGATAGTTTTTTCGAAAGTTCTCTAATATGACTCTTCCAATTTAGCTTCGAATCAGACGTGATACCAAGAAAAGAAAGTCTAGATACTAGAGTTAAGGAAGTTGTGCCATATGGTTGAAGCTGACAAAATTACCTAATTCAGAAAAGGGAATGATTTCAGTTTTACTGTTATTCAGCTTCAGATTATGCATAGTAAGATATTCCTCCTGTGTATTCAGAGTATCAGAGTTATATTGTATTTTGTAGTTTCCATATCACTGGTATTGAATATAATCGAGCAGTCATCAGCATATTGAACCATATACTCACTAATGACTTCAGAAGCATTATTGGTGTAAAGTATATACAACAAGGGCCTCAGCACTGATCCTTGAGGAACACTTCGAGTAATCAGTAGTTTTTCAGATATAAGAATTAAGACCATCAGAATTCAATTCAGTTCAGTATACTCCTTCACAAACTTTCTATAATGGGGTTTGATGAAACGTACTTACAACTGTTCATATCATCATACCATCAACGTTCATGTTCATTACAATGGTTTTTATTCAAATATCTATTTTGCAACTAGTAGAGTACCTCAAGGGTCCAATCTTGGTCCTTTATTATTTTTGATATTTATTAATGACTTGTGCAACCTATTGGAGTGCAATAGGTTGATGTTTGCAGTTGATTTGAAATTATCATCTGCTACCTATAACCAATTTAGATGACTGTTTGATATTGCAAAATCAAATTAAAATTTTTACACACATGGTGTCTTGAAAATTGCTTGCATTTGAACATGTAAAATTTTACCCTTCAGCCGTAAACTCAATACAATACAATTTCCCTACAGTATAGATAATGTCAGATCAGAAAAAACTGAAACCATTAAGGATTTAGGTGTCTATTTTGATCACATTCAATCAACACATACATTTTATTGTCTGTTCAGCATATCGATCATATGGCCTTATTATAAGGAACTGTAAGAATTTCAATAATATTTCAGCATTGACCTCCCTATATTTCAGTTTAGTCAGATCAAAACTAGAATATGGGTCCATAAAATGGAATCCTATATATCTTCAATACTCATCTGCTATCGATAGAGTTCAAAATAAATTCTTAAAATTCCTATATAAGCTTTAAAATCAATGGAATTTATCCTCCAAGAGGTTATCTTGATTTGTTGAATAGATTTGACTTTGTATCGTTGGAAAAACGTAGAAATCAAGCCCCCGTTTTATGCTTGTATAAATTATACAATGGTAAAATTGACTCTCCGGCATTATTGTCGCAAATTGATATTTTCGTTCCAAGAATATTATCTAGACACAACACTAGTTTCCTATGCAAAAGAGCTCAAACAAATTTAATGTTGAAGGCTCCACTAAATTGTATGTGCAGTAAGCAATGCAAACAAACTTTCTAGTGTCTCTGATTCATTTTCCTTCAGTATTTGTGAACTCAACAATAAATCTCGTGCACATCTTTGAATTTTTGTAATTGAAGTATTCAAATAGGACTTGTGATTGTCATTCATTCATATTTAGAAATTAGTGCTACTACTTAAGCTTGTATTGTGACTTTATTTTATAAATTGCTCTGTAAATGGGAAACTGTTGGGCAATAAACGATATTATTATTATACCTACCTGGTCTGAGAAATTATGGTATGTCTATGGAATCGATGCAGTTTATTATTCCATGCCTTTATTTTACGGACTATAGGAACTAAGCATGTGTGGATGATAATTGGCGTAAACGAACAAGTAATAGTGTTTTCTCGAAATCTCTTATCTCGTTCAATTCTAAACAAACGATAACACATGCCTCTGGAGACAGAAAAATCTTGGTCAGCTTCGAAGTTTTAAGTTAATCACTCGTTATTTGAGTAAAACTGTCAAATGAGAGTAACTCTGAACTTAGGTTTCAAAATTCATACCTACCGTCATATTTGAATGGATTCTACATAATTTCTGCAAAATAATAGCGGTTATCTGGGGTTGTATTAAATAAATTAGACCCGACCTGCGCCCTCTAGACAGTATGCGAAGATTCTCGCGGTCTGCAATCAATAAAGCTCTGAAACGTGCCTCGGGAAATCAAGGAAAATCGCTGGAAAAATTCTGTTGTCGCCAAAGAGCCGATCTCAAAATTTAACAGTAACAAAAAGTGGAAATGTGTTAGCAAAAGTGAAGTTATTTTCAATGACTGGGGAGTTAAATCTTAGTTAACAAAATGGAAATGACCCGTTTAAAGTTACGTTGCGCTGTACCTCGAATTTCACCCAGTTTTCGCGCAAATAAACATTTTTTTCGCAGTGATTGATAGTGAAAAGACTGAGATCTTAGAGTAATTGAATATGTACCGATTTTTTGTTAACATTCTGGTTCTGTTGGTGCTTTTTTTGAAGTGTTACAAATTGCAAAAGCCAAATATGGATAATAGGAGACATGATGTGTATATAGCAGGATTTTTTCCTTTCGGAAGAGGAGTGGAAAATTCGGATACAGGTGAAGTTGACCATCTTTTCATAACTTTTTAAACCATAAATGTTTTAATTCGTGTAATGCCTCCAGTGTTTTGTGTCCATACACAAAGAAAAAGTGCATGCGATAGCCATTTTTAGAGAATGAATTATTTCTTATTTTATTTTAAATATTAAGGATTGCGAGTTCTCAAAAAAATTGATCTTTGACTGACTGAATCTGTATTAGATATGATTGTCTTTGTTCAAAAAGAAAATTTGCTTCATTAGAATAATGGGACTTTTCAATTGGAATTTGATTAAAAGTTTATTAAAGAATCAAAAATTATTCATTTCAAGCCATACGTGAATGGCCTACTAATTTTGATAAGATAGTTCGTTAGTGAAAACCCCAGTTTTCGCACCAGCAAAATCTGCAAAATCTCTGTGGAATTTTTTAAACAAGCAATAGTGAAAACAATTACAACTTTTTTGGTTTTTTGGAAATATCTCAAAGATTATTCAAGAAATCGTTTCACAATCTATGAACTTTTGTAAAGATTTGTGAAACCTACAACGTGAATTTTCATACGACCGGATCGGTGCATTTTTCACTGAGAAAATCTGGGAAAACTTCGAAAAAGAGACCATTTTTCTAAAATTTATAATTTTTATGAATCTGAAGCTGAACAAACAATATTAAGGAAACTGATAGATGATAATATGTGGTTCAACTGTGCGGAAGATGTTTTCATTCCGATGTGTAGTTTTATAAACAGTTTAAGGGCACATCTTGCAAGATGCGCCGATTTAAGGGAAATCGTTTTATTCCAATTCTGTTAACGACATCTGGAAGTAGAGATCAATATCTACAATTTGTTTATTTTGGATTTTCATCTAAGAGGTGGGAAATGTGTTGAAAATGTCACTGAAAGTTGATCAAAACGCCTCAAAGTGCGCCCGAAGTCACCCGAAGTCACCCGAAGTCGCACTGAAGTTAACTCGAGTTGGGTTCGGGTGCACTTTGAAGCATTTGGAGTAACTTCCAGTGACGTTTTCATCACATTTCCCACCTCTCAGGTAAAAATCAAAAATTTGAAAATTGTAGATATTGATCACTACTTCCAAATGCCGTTTACAGAATTTGAATAAGATGATTTTCCTTAAATCGGTGCAAAAACTACACATCGGACAGAAACCATCTTGCGCACATAGTGGAACCACACGTTATTATCTATCAGTTTCCGCAATATTGTTTGTTCAGCTTCAGATTTATAAAAATTGTAATGCGCCTTGAAAAAATGGCAGCACATAAAAAGATCTTCGAGAGTACGTAGGATGAGCATTAGGAGTTTTCAGTTATGCCCGCCGTTCAACCGGAATTACTTTCATCATCTCATTTTAACAGGGTGTACCAAAAGTACATCCCAACTTCCCAACTTCAACTGGAATCCAGAATTCTTTAACCTGGCCTATGTGGTAGAAGATTATCACGAAAAACTTTCTATGTTTTTATAAAACTTGAGAAATAAAACTGTCTATGTTAAAGAGAAAAATTTAAAATAGAAGTGGTGTAAAAACAATAGTATATTGTGTATCTAGTAGTAAAAGCAATACATTCCCGGACGACAATGTAAATTGTCAAGCATTGAAGTCTGGGAATGTGCTTTTACTATGAGGTACACATACTATTTTTTCTGAAATCGCAATCAGCATTATCAAAATCTAAGGAATTCTACATATTGTTTGCGTGAATTCAATAACTGTCTAAAATGTAAACAAGCCGGCAAAAATTTTCTCGGATCGTTTTCTGTACGGGAAAGTACTGTCCCGTACCGTTTAGGACCAAAAACGGTCCTGGAAAGTTCATTGCTTAGCAATGGACTAAATTACTAGATTAGCGTATTTTGAGGCCTGAAGTTGCTCCGAGAAAGTGGGCATTCTTGAATGATTTCAGAAATAGTATATTGTGTATCTAGTAGTAAAAGCAATACATTCCCGGACGACAATGTAAATTGTTGGCCGAGGCATTAAGCCGAGGCCAACAAGCATTGAAGTATGGGAATGTGCTTTTACTACGAGGTACATATACTATTTTATCTGAAATCGCAATCAGCATTATCAAAAATTGAGGATTCGAAATTATGTGCTTTCCTGAAACGTCAAAGTGACAACTATAAACCAAAGACCGATTTTGACGGCCTAGGCCGGCAAAGTACTTTCCCGTATCGTTTTCGATACGGGAAAGTATTAAACGGTCCGGGAAAGTTCGTTGCTTAGCAACGGACTAAAATACTGGATTAACGTATTTTGAGGCCTGCAGTTGCTCCGAGAAAGTGGGCATTCTTGAACGATTTCAGAAAAAAGTACTTTTTCGGCAACCATCCGGGAAGTGTTCACTTCCCGGACAGTTTTTTCTTTGGGAAAGTAGCACTTCCCGGCCTAGTCCGGGAGTACGTACTTCCCGGACTAGGCCGGGAAGTGCTCGAATTTTAATACAAATATTAATATAAATAAGAAATAGAATGTTTCTGTTGGTACCTATCTCCTGTTCGAATTTCAATATATAATACAAATAAGAACTGAAATGTTCAAAATATTCAAATTTGGATTTTGGAATCGTTTCATCCGGTTAACAGATGGGTGAAAGTCGACCTCTCTTCGTCTCTTAGACTAAATGCATCTCATTGATTTGTTATTTTACATGGTTGCCGAAAAAATAGTGTACGCAACAGTTATTTGGGCTCGCCGACTTCCAGGACTCGCTGACGCTCGTCCTAGAATTTGGTCTACTCGTCCAAAAAAACAGTATTTTCCGGACTTGTTACGTAAATTACTATTCCCGTACCGTTTAGGTCCGAAAACGGTCCGGGAAAGTTCGTTGCTTAGCAACGGACTAAAATACTAGATTAGCGTATTTTTAGGCCTGAAGTTGCTCCGAGAAAGTGAGCATTCTTGAACGATTTCAGAAAAAGAATGTTTTATTTCTAGTTTTTCTTAATCATACTTCTTTTCTCTTCTGAATTTTGTTTTGTTCATTTGAGTCAAGTTTTTTTAATAGTACCGAATAATATCAGGACACACTCCATGAATGTAAAATAAATTTAAAATATCACTATTTGAATAATTTTTTTTTCTTTGGTGTCTTGGCATCGACTGCTATGGTCATTAGCAACGTGTTCTGGATAGGCCTTGTTACTAACTCTATGCGCCACATTTAGGAGCAGCACTGTTAATTGGAACGCAACAGTGAATCGTGCAGGACTCCCCCAGTCCAGCCACGAGATTTGAATAATGTAATCGGTCAAATTAAATTAAAAAATCCCAGCCGCAACTGGGGCTCGAATATTTGAATGATTATTGGTTATTTCGCTCTGCATGATGACATTTCATGAATATCTGACAGTTTCATTTCTTGTTTCTTGTTTGAATCGCTTGTGCATGTTTGGATTGCCTGATCTGTTAATATGACATGGCGTTTTCATAAAGGAACCCTCAAAATTCGAAAACATATCTAGTTAGTTAGATAAACAAAACTCTGCGTTCAATTATTCCATAATATACAGGGCATTCCACTTGAAAATGGTGACTATCAGGGTTTTTAATAACAAGAGATGTGTAGCGATAGTCTTCAGGGGGTTACAAACAATCTGGTAATACGTATCCCTGCACACAAACTGTTATTCCAAATCCACTGGTTCGGTTTTGAAGTTTTTTATTTTTAAACATTAACAATAACGAAGGACCATTACAATTCTTCCTATAAGTATTGTTCCATATCATACAATCATACTGAGATCTGCGCTTTCTAGAGTTTTACTAAAGAGAGGCATTTGCCGTGAATTAATTGTGTCTTTCAGAGAGATTTCAAACACATTTTTATTCCGCTGTCGCTGCCGCAGTCAATAATCGTCGCTATGACGACCGTAAACAAATGAGAATCGAGCAAGGCGTTGAGATTTAAGATAATGTATTTGATTCACTAAACAGGGCGATTCAGTTAGCACGTTTTTACAACAAGATGTTTGACAACACTGTATAACTTCTGATAAAATTGATGATATCACCTCGAAGTTCACCATGTATACTTACTATGGTGGAAATTTGAAAAACTTAGTGTTGAAACTATATTTTCTATATTTTTAAATCGACTCCCTGCGAGCACAAAAATATCTCAGAGATGTTATAAAAATATTACTTTTTGAGACATCAAATCTTCACTGCGATGTTCTGTTCATACAAGTCATAAATATCCACCGCAAGCTGCTATTTAAAGGATGTTATTGGGAAGTTCTTTTCAAGGCTTTTTTGAAGACACAACATAACATTTTCAAGTTTTTTGCCTTGCTAGAGATGTAATTTGGAAGTACTGCATTCGTTTGTTTTCAAGTAAATTTTCTCAAAAAATATCTAGCTGATTTTGATGATAACTAATGTTTCCTTAGGATGGATATTCTGGGGAGGGGCTATTACCACCAACCCTTCCCCTCGAATATGCCCTTGGATTTTCCTGGGATATCACAAAAGGCATTTAATCTCCGTTCTCTTCAAAGCTTTTTTAAAATTTCGACATTACCTTTTCAAAGCCTTTAGCCAATATTAAATTACTGTATATAAAACATTTTTAGAGATGTTCCTGGAACATCTCAATATTGCACTTTTTTCTCGTTTTTTTTAAACCTCTGGTATAAACTAACAAACGTCAAAATTTGCAGAGAGCTTCGGGGCGAATAAAAAAACATCAATAAAGCTTATCACAAAAATCTCAAAAGAACACACATACAAATGAGAAAAATTTAAAAAATTCTGCATTCACAAAATAAATAATTTTGCAAACCTGAAAATATCACAATCACATCTTAGGTGAAAAAACACAAAAACTAAGTTTAAAATATATTCGGCATACAAAAAGTTATTTTTCGAAAATATAGGATGATTCTTGAAGAGAGCTAATAATAAGATCTTCTAAGGGTTTATTTCCGTGCGCCCGCACGAAAAATTTTTCCGTGCGCTGGAGTCATTATAGCTGCCAAATTTACAAGTCAAAATTAAATAATATGTTGTTGACAGTTCTCTAGAAATCGCAAACTGAATATTTCCTTTGCTAACAGGGTGAATAACGCTTGTTTTGTGTCAATTTCTGGATAATTTTGTACCTTAAATATTTCAATTAATAATACATGTTTTTGTTCCTTCATCATTAAAAATAAATGTTTCTTAACAATCTGTGGTTTTCAGGTAGATATAATGAAATATATCTATTCCCTAATGAATACTGGTTTACAGCTGTCTCGGTGTTCTATGCTAAAAATTAGTCTGATATTGAGCTTTTGTGCTACGAATACTCTGTTGAATTCATTATCTACTGATACCCCATGCTATAATATTGAGCGATATACAGGGTGTCAATTTGAAAACTTCCCACCCTTAATATCTTCCTTCCAGTAAACAATATGAGTAATCGAAAAAACAGGTCAATTTTATTGTCAAGGGGGACACTTTCAAGGACTATTTGTAGCCCTCGTGGTTCAACCCCCTAGGAGGGGTAGATGTTACCCTTAGAATTTTAAATGGGAAGGGGGGTCAAGTGGCACATAATTTTGATGGGCGTTCAATTCTTGTTCCAATGGTACCCTGACTTATTATTTTTTGATGAGCATTTTCCGAAAAATTGCGTTCTAAACTAACAGAAGTAATTATTAGAACGCCTATACTGAGATGCATGGTTTGGCCAGAACTGGTTAGAATATTAGGTGGTACCGTTCCAACCCTTTATTAGGGGTAACATTAGCCATTAGCTCCAAACACTTTACATAAAAAAGTAGTCTAATAGTAAAACGTAGATGGTAGTAAAGTTGTGTTTATTAAATACTGAATTTTTAAGTGTCATCGCAGAAATTGTACAGATAGCCTTCCTTTTTTGCTACTTCTGCTGTAAAAAGTTTCTGTTTTCCGGCAAAAAATTGGTTAGCAAATTTGAACTATGTGGTAGTATTGTGAATACCGTTGTACCTGTTGGGCTGTTTAGGAATTACTTTAATAAGTGTATAAAAGTGTAAAAATGGTTTACATTCTTCAAGACAGAATTGAAATGATTGTAATTTATGGCGAAGTTGGAAAGTGTGCACGAAGGGCGGCATGTCTTTTTAACGAAAGACATCCAAATTGTAATGTAAGTCACCGGTATGTGCTTGATTTGGTGAATAAGTTTTACGAAACTGGTTCAGTGACAAATAAAAAAAGAAATAACCCCAGAGTACTAAATGAAGCAGCTCAAATTGAAGTTTTGGGAACATTTGCTGCAGAGCCCACGAGCTCCTTACGATCAGTATCAGAACAGACGGGAATGTCACGCGAGACTATAAGAAAAGCATTGAAAATGCATAAATTTCATCCATATAAAATGCAGATTCTTCAAGAGCTCCACGAGGATGATTATGATAGAATAATAGAGTTTTGTGAAATCATGTCTCATCGAGTCAATACCATCCCTAATCTTCTGTTATACATCTGTTTCAGCGATGAGTGTTCATTTTTTCTGAATGGCAATGTTAATAGACAAAATTGTCGCTATTGGAGTGACGAAAACCCACATATTTTTCGGGAAGGGCATACACAACACCCACAAAAAGTTAATGTTTGGGCTGGTATTCTTGGAAATGCCATTCTTGGTCCATTATTTCTGGAAGAAAACTTGACTGGCAATCTGTACCTTGATATGCTTGAAGAGACTATCGATCCTCTTATAACTCACGAGCTAGAAACTCAAATTGATGCAGAAGGTAATGAACTTTTGCAGGAGGATCTGTTACATTTCCAGCAGGACGGTGCTCCACCTCATTATTTTCTTCCCGTCCGACAGTGGTTAAACGAGAGATTTCCAGGTAGATGGATTGGCAGAAGGGGAGCAGTTGAATGGCCTCCGAGATCACCGGATTTAACACCCTTAGATTTCTTTCTTTGGGGGCATCTTAAATCCGTTGTTTATAAAACACAACCTTCTGATATAGACGAACTTAAAAGACGAATTACAGCAGCATGTCGGTCAATTCCTAGTGAAGTTTTCCGTAATGTTAGAGGGGAGTTCGAAAACAGACTGTATTACTGTTTAGAGCAAAATGGACAACATTTCGAACAGCTAATAAGATAAGCGTAAGTAGATTTTATGTTGGAAATGTCTTTCTCGCAAATTAAATTTTATTGTGTAGAAGGAAAATAACCACCAAATAAAAAATCCCATGCGTAATAAATTTATTCCTGTCATTCAAGGGTTGGAGCGGTGCCACCTACTCTTCTAACCATTTTTATTAAAGGGAGTCAATACAATAATGCATCTCAGTATAGGCGTTCTAATAATTACTTCTGTTAGTTTAGAACGCAATTTTTCGGAAAATGCTCATCACAAAATAATAAGTCAGGGTACCATTGGAACAAGAATTGAACGCCCATCAAAATGATGTGCCACTTGACCCCCCTTCCCATTTAAAATTCTAAGGGTAACATCTACCCCTCCTAGGGGGTTGAACCACGAGGGCTACAAATAGTCCGTGAAAGTGTCCCCCTTGACAATAAAATTGAACTGTTTTTTCGATTACTCATATTGTTTACTGGAAGGAAGATATTAAGGGTGGGAAGTTTTCAAATTGACACCCTGTATGTGAATATGCCATAGCAAAGTAAATGTCTAGTAGACCTGTTTTATTCATAGATAATTTCATTTACCACGAAGCAAAAAAATGTCTTATTTAGTTTGTTGCAGACATAAATAAAAAAACATCTCTTGGAATAACCTTATAATATAAGGAATAAAAACTTCCCTATTATCTACAGCACATTATTGAGCAAATCTTAATCAGATTTTGAAAATGGAATCGTGGTAAAATGTTGTGAAATATTTGTAATTTTATGTTAATTAGGCTTTGTACGTAGATATGATTACTTGTGAATAATCAAATTCAATTTTATCCAATATTGAGACAATATATCTCAAATCATAACAGGAATATCTTGTTTTCAGGTCGTGGAGTGATGCCCAGTGTGAAACTAGCATTAGACCATGTTAACGAACATTCTGCCATATTGAGAAACTATAGACTGCACATGTGGTGGAACGACACCATGGTAAGTTGAATTGATTTATTATAATAAGTTCCTGGAAGGGCCTACTTAATGCCCCCACGACGTTAGAAAATTAGCTCCAACGAAATCAATAAACGGTACACAAAGTCTCACAATCCCGGGCCTCGAATATATTAGGGCTCAAGCACAAATAATTATCTAATGTGTTTGAGAAAGCTCATTGTGGTGTTTGTTAATTTAAGTAAATTATCATTATTATTATTATTATCACCAATTGCAACGATCGACAAATCAGGTCATTAGGATAGATTTTGAGTGTCGCGACGGCGCAGTCATTCACCCCACAAAGCACAAATAAGTCAGTACAGCTCAAGTCTCCATATGAGGCTAAAAATCGCCGTTACATTTTTGGTCTTTGCCACCATTTTTTTCCTCTACTTGAACACCACGTCGTATATTAGTATATTATGCAACGACCATGTAATAACCAGTACATGAGAGTTGCATACGCTATTTTATCTACACACTTTAAACAGTGTGTCTCACTTCTCATGGAAACACCCCCGTATCTTCCGTAATAATTGAGGTTGAATGATGAAACTCTCAGGACTGATGAAAATGCTCAAAATGCACCTACCACCTGAATGGGGTTGGCATACGTGATATACACTGTCGTTCAATCGCGATGGAACAACAGATTTTTACGGTAAAACATACTAGGGGGCAAAATAGGCTAAAAATTCCTTCAGATTTGTGATCACCAACTTACTACAGATACACTTTTTCTCTGAAAAAATTTCAGTCCTGAAAAATCCGAAAATGTCTCACTTCTCATGGAAACACCCCCGTATTTTCCGTAATTTTATACGTAGAACCCTGAAATTTGTAGGATCGATAGATACACTAGAAATGAACTCACTGCACAAAACGGGTCATCCTACATGATGTGCACTGCACGCCAGCAGCGATAGAAAAATGGGTGGTTCCTTCGCTGCTGGCGTGCAGTGTATATTACGTAGATTGACCATTTCCGTGCAGTGAGTTCATTTTCAGTGTATCTATCCATCCTGTAAATTTCACGGTTCTACGTAAAAAATTACGGAAGATACGGGGGTGTTTCCATGAGAAGTGAGACGAATTCGGATTTTTCAGGACTGAAATTTTTTCAGAGAAAACGTGTCTCTGTAGTAAGTTGGTGGTCCTGATCACGAATCTGTAGGAATTTTGAGCCTATTCTGCCCCCTAGTATGTTTTACCGTAAAAATGGGTTGTTCCATCGCGAGTGGGGCGGGCAGTGTATATCACTTAGGCCAACCCCATTCAGGTGGTAGGTGCATTTTGAGCATTTCCATCAGTCCTGAGAGTTTCATCATTTTACCTCTATTGTTACGGAAGATACGGGGGTGTTTCCATGAGAAGTGAGACACACTGTATAATGAAGAACTATAAATATATTTGATTTTGTATAATAACAGTAAATACTCGTATTTCTACAAAAAATTCCACAAAATTGTAATTAATGGTATTACCTCGGGTCAATTGACACATTCAATCTGTCAATTGACACATTTAACCTGTAAAAAAAATTGGATTTGAGGGGGTGAAATAATTTTTTTAAATTTTTTTTAATAGCCCTTGGCACACCCTTGGATATTTCTAGAAAGATTTGTATTCTGCACTTTTCTTGATACGACCCCCCGTTTAGGCTGTGCGCATGTCCGCGGATTTTCGAAAATGAAAAAAAAATTGGAAAAGAGAATTTAATAAAGAAACAAAAAATATGGTACTGTAGAGTACCGTTTTTGACTTTTTTTCGGTGGAGGGGTGGGTGGGCCAAAAAAAATTGGATTCAATGGGGGAAAATAATTTTTTAATTTTTTTTTAAATAGCCGGGTGCACACCCTTGGATCATTCTAGAAAGATTTCTAGAAATCACTTTTATCGATGCAACAACAAAAACAAAAAACAAAATAAAAAGCTAGGTCAGCCAGCAGTTAGCTCATGTCTATTCACTAGTCATGTTCAAACTACCCACTCCGTGGTGGTAGTGCTGGTAGAGCATTCGCCTCTCAAGCATTGGGTCTTGGGTTCGATTCCTAGCATGGTCATCAGTCTCGTGCACGATATTACACGTTAAAAGGTGAGGGTTGCATCTTCCCTAGCTTGCACAAGTCTCTCGAAGACTTATGGTGGTTCGGCGTACGGGTGAAACAAGTTGACGGAAATAAAAATTTCAACAATTTTCAGCATGGAAATGCTCCAATCACCTCATATTAAATGTGTCAATTGACAGATAAAATGTGTCAATTGACAGATTATAAATGTGTCAATTGACAGATTAAATGTGTCAATTGACAGATTAAATGTGTCAATTGACAGATTAAATGTGTCAATTGACAGATTTTTTAATTTTCGCCGTGGCACTAGTACACCGTCGTAGCTATTTGCTTCCCTAAATTTACCAAATTTATTAATACCAATGAAAAATTATGGGTTTCTATTGATCAAAAATCTGTATCGTTATGAAAAATCTGTATCATAATGGATCTCATTATGAAACTGATTATGGGCAAATAAGTGTATTATTATAGTATGGGTGCAGAAAAATAGAATTTATGACTGATGCTTTTTCTATCAAGCATATTATGAGGTCGGGAAGACAGTTGCGGCGGATTTTGCATTTCTATCAAGTCCGTTCTCTGTCATCCCAATCTTTTTCTATGCAAAAGCTCCACAGGGCAGACATGAATCGGACGGAAAGTAAGTAGAAGTGACGACTGATTATCATTCTTAATAAATTTCTTCAAATTTACTCTTACCCTGTAGATACCGTTTTGGATCTAATTCAGATCTATGTCGAGCACTTATCATTGAATAGTAAAATTCACTTTCAGAAAGAGTTCAAAATAAATTTTGAGCACTAGGCACTGAATAATTCTGAAAAATGAATAAAGGAACAGAACTTATCTAAGTTTGGTTGGTAATACAGACTAATAACCAATAAAAATTATCGAAGACGACAATATTGTTATGGAACTTGCCAGCTGTCCTTTTTTGTTTTGCAGTCAGCAAACTCTGAAAAATAGTTTCGTATTTTTGTATGTAGAATTGCACATTTTTATGGATCTATCGATTTTGCAAATTTCATAGTTCTATATACGTCAAAAACTACCTTTAGGCCAATAGACTGGGAGATGGTGACGGATTTCAGGTAATAATAATAATAATACTTTATTGATCCCAAGAAACATTACTGCTTATAGAGGGATATGAAAAAATTATACACTGAATAATACAATACTTATGAAATACAAATTACAGAAGATATTAAACAATTGATGGAAATTAACAAGATATATCTCAAAGTTTCAAAACTGAAAATGATGGAATCAGAAAAGATTTTCTATTTGTTCTAAACTCAACTCAAAATGATGAAAGGTTTGAGCGGTTGCCGCATGGCCTTCATATAAAAAATTCAATTCCGGCACTTGACCTCACTTCGACATCCGCAAACCTTGTGCCACTTTTTTATGGGACAGTCATGGTGGAAACTTCCATTATTTCAATTGGCAGAAAAGAGAAAATCGTCTAAAATTCAAAAAAAAAATCACAAGTTTACGCCATCATTGTTACCATTTGGCCAAGTGCAACGCTTTTGCCCATAATTTCTATCCTAACATGCCGTTGGTGTACATGGCAGCGGCGATAAAATCGTCCCAAAACACATGCATTTTTTAATGAAAATCGATTTCTTTATAAGAAAGCCACGCGGCGATCGCTCAAATTTTTCATCATTCTTGTCAGAATTTTCATATCTTCCACTGGTCTCAGATGCATAAACGAGACAATCGTCACCTGAAATCTGTCATCATCTCTCGTCAGTCGGAGGCACTTTGAAATGTTTTGATCAACTTTCAGTGACATTTTCAGCACATTCCCCATTTCTCAGGTGAAAATCCAAAATATACAAATTGTAGATATCTATCTCTACTTCCAGACGCCGTTCACAGAATTTGAACACGACGATTTCCCTTAAATCGGCGCATCTTGCAAGATGTCCCTTAAATTGTTTATAACGTGATTGTGCAAAAACTACACATCGGACAGAAACCATGCATCTTGCACAGTTGAACCTCATGTTAACGAACAGTCGTTGCCGACCGATGATGAACCCTTTACTCCCATATACATCTACTAAGTAGGCTTATTAAGGCAAGTACCTGACAGAAAACAACTACTCCCCTGGCTAAGACCACGACGGGTATTGAATTAAATCCAACAGATACTTTGGACAGGGTGACCACCTGCAGACTAGTTTCGAGGTTGTTGCCTCTCTTCAGTGCAAGGGTAGGGTCAACACAGACAGCACTGAAGCCATCTGTTCCCCGTCCAAACCATTACACACTCCGCTGCTTGTCAACTCTGTTTCACGCGATGAAGCGGTTTCTAGGCCGCTTCACCTAGCGAGCAGAGGAAGAAACTCCGAATCTCCGGGTTAAGAGATTTATGTGAAAAAAATATAATTCTTTGGGAGATCGTTTAATAACGAACAGTCGTTGCCGACCGATGATGAACCCTTTACTCCCATATACTGGTGAGTCTGAGATAGTTTTAATACAGGAACCATACGTTTACAGGAAGAAGGTGAGGGGTAAATGGCTTCAGTGCTGTCTGTGTTGACCTACCCTTGCACTGAAGAGAGGCAACAACCTCGAAACTAGTCTGCAGGTGGTCACCCTGTCCAAATCAAAACATAATTCTGCTGTTTGGTCACAGAGGGCACTTGCAATTGCGTCCTCTGATATTTTGAGGAACGTTGCACAAGTATCTGTTGGATTTAATTCAATACCCGTCGTGGTCTTAGCCAGGGGAGTAGTTGTTTTCTGTCAGGTACTTGCCTTAATAAGCCTACTCAGTAGGTGTATATGGGAGTAAAGGGTTCATCATCGGTCGGCAACGACTGTTCGTTATT
Organism: Chrysolina oricalcia; assembly: GCA_944452925.2. Taxonomy (NCBI): domain Eukaryota; kingdom Metazoa; phylum Arthropoda; class Insecta; order Coleoptera; family Chrysomelidae; genus Chrysolina; species Chrysolina oricalcia. Next base: position 2,741,605 of record OX101810.2, read on the forward strand.
AAACGATCTCCCAAAGAATTATGTTTTCTGAACCTCATGTTATTTTATTTTTTTCATTCATTTATCAAGGCGTTCAACTACTGAGGTCATGTGGCCTATTCAAGTAAATTACATTTCTAAATTTGAAAAAATATGTCCAGTTCTTGCATGCAGATTACAATTTTTTTCAACATATCCGTATTGTCTGCTAAACAGGATTCTACATTGTGTGGTATATCTAATCTCTGCATTAGTTCCACCAGTTCTTCACAGCACAGTATATGTTGTACCGTCTTTCTTCTTCTACATAGTTCGCATCTGGGTTGTCTTTCGCCACTAAGCATAAAACTGGTGAGCCACGTATGTACAATTAGTAGTCGAGTTATTATCACTTGTTTCCTTCTGGGCAAGTTATATAAAAATTTCCATGGTTTGACTGACGGTTTTACTGTTCTGAGTTTTGATTCAGACCCAGCCCAATCTGCTTCCATACCAGAGATATCACTAAGTTGTTCTAGTCTTGTCGCTGCCTTTGCTGCCTGGTTCGCCATTTCGTTCCCGGGAATGCCAATATGGCTGGGAATCCACAGGAATTTTGGTGATATTCCTTCATTTATCAGCCAAAGTTATTATTATTATGTAATACGAGAGAGTATTATTTGAATCAGAATCTTTGTTGAATGGCTTCTTTAGGTTCTGCAGGGAGGATATAATGAGTCAGTGCAGATAAGGTATTCATTTCCGGGCAGAAATTCTAGATATCACAAAGCCTGCAAAACAGCATATAGTTTTGACGAGAATACAGAAGCCTCTTTTGGCAACCTCCAGGAATGGGTGAATCCTTGCTGTGCCAGTGCCGCCCCCCATCCTGTCTCAGTTCATGAATATGACCCATCTGTATAAATTATTTGTCCCTCCGAATAGGTGTCCTTCATTCTATAGAATTCTCTCAAAATGATATCTGGGCAGGTTTCCTCTTTGTTGAATTTGGTAAGTTCTAATTCCATATCGGGTCCAATTAACTTCCATGGAGGGATTTCGCATGGAATCCAACGGTAAATATTGGGGAGTACATAAATTATATTCATGTCAGTTTCCGCAATATTATTTGTACAGCTTCAGATGTATAGAAATTATGAATTTTTGAAAAATTTACTCTTTTTCGAGGTTTTCCCGGATTTTCTCAGTGGACAATGCACCGATCCGGTCGTATGAAAATCCATTTTGTTGGTTTTATAAATCTCTACAAAAGTTCCATTGACTGTAAAACGATTCCTTGAATAATCTTTGAGATATTGTCAAAAAACCAAAAAAGTTGTAATTTTTTTCACTATTGCTTTTTTTAAAAATTCCACAAAGCGATTTTGCTGTGGCGAAAACTGGGGTTTGTATTAACGAACCACCTTATAAAAATTAGTATTGACCATTTGCGACTTTTATTTTGTGGGGGGAAAAACCTCTATAGCTTGGTGTACAAAGGTTTGCTTGCAATATTTCTATTCATTTCACATTGTTTTAATTTCAGTGTAATGCTGCAGTTGGCGTGAAAGCATTTTTTGACATGATGCACAGTGGTCCCCATAAGCTGATGCTCTTCGGAGGTGCTTGTACCCACGTTACCGATCCAATAGCCAAGGCTTCGAAACATTGGCATCTTACCCAAGTACTGTTATCAAAATTACACATTCCAATAATTTAGCCAACACTACTTTTGTTTCAGTTATCCTATGCGGATACCCACCCGATGTTCACGAAAGAAAATTTTCCGAACTTTTTTCGAATTGTACCTTCTGAAAACGCATTCAACTCTCCGAGGCTGTCACTACTCAAGCAGTTCAACTGGACTAAAGTCGGGACAATTTACCAAAACGAACCTAGGTACTCTTTGGCACACAATAGGTCAGTATTTCTTTTCGACTGATTGAAATTGATTTTGATAGAAACGCAAGTTGGTCAGTGCCAATAATTTTGTTAACAAAACAAATTCTGAGCTGTGTGTGGATGGTTGGAAAATTTAGAGTAGGTTATAGGTGAATTAAAAAAAATCAAGACGATTCATTGGAAGTTCCGGAAGGGGGAAGGGGGTTGGAGGTTGCAAATTGGTTTTGTGACTGAAATATACATCCTAACAGAAAAAATTGGCAATAGTTGTAGATAATTGAGAAATCCAAAACTTTTCGATCAGTCAGTTTTCAAGATATCCTCAAAATTAACGAGAAAAACGAATTTCTCTGTTCTTAATTTTGTCTCCTACCAAAATTTTTTTTTTGTGAATTTTACTGAAAACGTTCCTCATAATTTTTGCAAGGTGATATATTTCTTTTTTGATTGTATACGAATTTGAATTAGAAAAAAGCATAATGTTTATTCGAAAAAGATAGTTTATAAATTTTCAATTTTTCAACTTTATCAGAGCTCATTCTCTTCGTTGAAACCTCGACTTCAAGATGGCATGAACAAACAGCTATTGTTCGTATGAAAAAATATCGTTCAAATGCAAAATACCAAGAAAAACGATAATCTTGAAAATTTCATATTTTTTATTACAAATTAAAATTGATGAAAAAGATTACTTATCATGTAATAATAAGAAAAATTAGAAGTTAAATCATCATTAGCCAACAAACACTTATTGAAAGCAACATAATTTTTGTTTGAAAGTGGTTGACAATGTTTCACTGTGAGTAAGGTTATTCTGGACTTTCATTGTCTAAAAAAGAACAAAGAAAAATTCAATTCTCTGCAATTTTCATTCACGATGTTTCAACTGTTAAAATCTACAGTCGTTATCAAGTGTATAAATGCGACAATCTCAAGGATACTTCTTATATATGATATGGCTAATTTTGTATCATTAGCTTAGGGGTAATTCGCCGGTGTTCGGGTAAGCTTGTTATTACAGTGCCGGGCCCCTCCGGTACAGCGTTGTTAATTCTTATCGCAATTTCAATTGATCCATGCCACCCACTAGTTAAGGGTTTCCAGACATTACGGATTTCTATGCTAGCTTGACTGAAGACTTTGTTGTTCACAATATATGCACTCTCTTTAAACTTCCTTCTATACCGGTGTTGGGTCGGTCGTTGATGTTTCTCTTCGTTGAGTGTTTCTCTTGTGTTCAACGAGTCTAACGCTAAGCGGCCTCTTAGTTTCTCCAAGATAAGCTTCACCGCATTCACAAGGGATGCGGTAGATGCAGTTTCTGGAGTCAGTGTCAGCGTTACGTGTTCTCGACTTTGTGAGATGGCTGCGAATGGTGTTACCTGACTTGAAACATGTCCGTATTTTGTATTTGGACCCAATTCGCCTTATTCTTTCCGACAAGCCACCCTGTGCGTTCCGTCTGTTAGAGGTTCAGTGGCATGGATCAATTAAAATTGCGATAAGAATTAACAACGCTGTACCGAAGGGGCCCGGCACTGTAATTAACAAGCTAACCTGAACACCGGCAAATTAACCCTAGGCTAATGACACAAAATTAGCCATATCATATATGAGAAGTATCCTTGAGATTGTCGCATTATACACTTGATAACGACTGTAGATTTTAACAGTTGAAACGTCGTGATTAAAAATTGCAGAGAATTGAATTTTTCTTCGTTCTTTTTTAGACAATGAAAGTCCAGAATAACCTTACTCAACAGAATTTTTGTTAATAAACATGCAGACAAAAAAATTATTAAAATAATTGATGTAGCCATTACTACTTGGTATAAAGTTTTATTTATAATTTTTTGTGACAAAAATAATTGCTGAAAATTGAATAAAATTGATAGCGTCTATTCACCTAAGTACAAAACAATATACAGGGTATACCACGATGAACTGAGTCGACATGTATATGGGAAACTACTTGGAGTATTTTACTGAAAATTTGTAACGAGAATTTTCCGAGGAGCTCGTTTCAGTTAAAATGTTTCCAGTTTTCTACGACTTCCAGTAATACCGGAAGTGGACACCAACTTTGTTTTTTCAAATGGAACACCCTATTTTTTATTGAATTTTTAGAATCTATAATATAATTTTAAAAGGCTCCAGTTTCGGTTATTTGAACTTTTTTGAAAATGTTGACAAATGCAGCCCTTCAAAAAATATAAATTTATTGGAAACGAAGAGTGTCAGGTCAAAAATTTCCAGATTTTGCCCGAATAAGACCTGAAGCTTCCTAAATCTTTAAAAACTTTTCAAAAAAAAATCATACGTGGTGCTCAGAAATTGGTGCCGAATGCGGATATCTTGAAAATTGTTAAACTTATTTTATTCAAATGACAACAATAATTTTTCTTTACGACAGTGGATTCTACCATAAACATACAGGATATTTATGCTAACAACTCTATATCTAAATTAAATAGTTTTTGTAGAAACTTGGAAAGAATAAAATTTCCGTTTGGTTATTAGAGATATCTGAATTTTTAGTAGGATTTTCTAGAATAATCGACAAGGAACAAATGCTGAGGTGTCAACAAACAATATTTGCTAATAATTTGCCTTAAAGCTTACTGAAATGTTTTATCATGTCCCGTTTAGAATTTAAAAATGAACATTACTTTAATTTATTGAATTAATTTGAAATGGTTATTGAGAGAGTCTGTGAAACCTTCCCTCTGTGATATTGCAATAGACCAAAGCACACAAATCAATCACAAATGTAAAACACACGGGCAGTTTGATAAAAAGCAAAACAAAATTAAATCTGCCGTAGACAATGAACGTGGATCATCCACAATTTGTATAAACCACACACAGGAACAAACAAGATATAGTTGTAGTCAAACATATAAGATAAATAAAAAAATGCGCAAAAAATGGTCGATTAGCACGAAATTGATTCCCATGCCGCCGACCAGGGTCGGACTAGTACATATGCCACTAAATATTGTGATGCGTGCAGATGATTCAAGTTAATTTAACAAAAGCACTGTAACTTTTGTATTCAGAATAATCCATTTTTATTATTATTAGTATCCTTAGATTAGGTAAACAACTGCCCCGTCGAAATCTAATTTGCTAATAGCTGCGCGTACCGCATACAGCTGTGATTTCTATTATAACTACGCCCGACCCTGCATGGAAAAAAACATACCTAATTGCTGTGCGGGCCTTTACATCTTCCGCGCCAAGTGTTACGTGGGGGCGATAGGTGGAATAATTTGAATAAAGTTAGAGATGGCAATAATCTTATTTATTGATTTATTGCAATTTTTGTCTAAAAAACTGTTTGGTTATTGACAAAATAGGAATTAATTTCCTGGTAATTTCCTGAACTTATGTAAGTATTGATATTGACTCGCACTGAATTTAGCCAATATTCTCATGTGACTACCATTAAGGTGTGTATGGCGTGGTAGGTACTAAGCATTTTTGGCAGAAATATATACTTTTTAATTGATAACTTGCTCAATTTTTTTGAAGGAAATGTGAGAACTAGCACAATATTTGCTTATACAGGATGATTCCTAATGTGGACCGGTCCGTTCGTTAATTTCTCACATTGCAAGGAAAATAATGTGTATAGGTGAACATGTAAAAGACAAGATTTTCGAAATGCAGGGCGTTAAAAATGAAAATTAATATTGAATTTACTTTTATTAGTGGAGGATCACAAAATACCCAAGAGCAGATGAATAAAAATATGATTTTACGAAACAGAATGCCAGTGTCCTATATTGATTATATTCCCGAATTTGATTTTAAGATATGACAGAACATTCAATTTTATGCAAGAAATAAATGAATCCAGTGAAAAAACGTTGAGGTTCCACTTTTTAAAAAGTTGAGAAAAGCGAAATCTAATGTGGGAGTGTCATCGTTTTTACACTGTGCTGCCTACTTTCGACCGCAGTTTCTTATGGAATGTCATTGTTTGTCCCCAGTACTTAAGGTTTGGTATGTTGATACTTCGAGCTATAAGCTAACAGATGCCGCTAAAATGTCGATTTCGGAAAATTTGGAACCTCATCGTTTTTCCACTAGGCCCTTCAAATATGATTACAAACAATATTTGGCACCAAAACTTAATGTAATTGTGTCGGATGAAAATTCCGTTCAAGACGCCCATATGATACATATGATTTTTTTATTTTTGCACAATTGATCATTGACATACCATACTGAGAGCTTCCATCAGAAAAATTCACACAAGGTGCAAATCATCTATTAGAAAATCTTCAACCGCGAAAGTATTATTCCAGTTCAAAGTGAAGTAATTTTTCGCAATAAAATCTGTATAAATAATGATAACGTGGCAACGCATTATCCGATCTGAAAATATAAGATTACAGAGAGTTCATATAAATAAAACACAGGGCGATTAATTGGAAAGTTGAATTTATTTTCATGGAAAACCATGTTGGTATATGCTCTTATTTGGGAATTACCTTCTCTTGGTTATTTTTAAATTATCTGAACAAAAACATCTGAATTCCTGACAATCCAGATGTTTAGTCGGGAAGAAAGCAGTACTGAATGAAAACTGTGTATATACGAGAATGTTGTAATTTTTTTTATTTGTTATTCTTTTTGTTGAATAACTTTTTAATGAATGATAAGTGGAATCATTATACTGCATATATTTTTTAAATTTTTTCTTTGTACTCAGTATCGATCTCTAGTATACTCGTTATTCTAAACAAAAAGAATTAATTAATCCTCTCTCAATAATGAATTTGATGCAATTGAAAAATTATTTACCCATGGTGAATTTACCTATAATGCACTAGCTATTTCAAACTCTTGCACCACTTGCCCCCAATATTATGTGGCCCTTTCCAGGCAGAGATGGACAAGATAAGACCATTTTATGCGCCTTTTATTATTTATCTTATAAGTTTGACGACAAATATACTGACCAAAGTATAGTAGAGTTGGAACTGGTTGCCATCAACTTCCAAACATTTATTAAATCTTCTTAAAAACCCGGCTTGTGTGGCAATCTGACTCTCTCCTGGCAATCTTCCTTTGTTGTTAGCAACGCAGCACAGACAATATTTTTTATATAACTCCACACGGATTTCCCCCCCTCCTCCCCTTCCCAAAATTTTCAGGCGCTTCTCGCCCGGATTTCGATTATTATCTTTTTCCCCATGCCCCAAAATTTTTCGGGCGTTTTGCTCCCGGATTTTTTATAATTTCCCCCCGTCCCCCCACACCAAAATTTTCCAGGCGTTTTGCTCTCGGCTTTTTTATCATTTTTCTCCTTTCCCTCTTTTAATATTTTCACCCCTCCCCAACTCCCCAAAATTTACCGGGCGCTTCGCGCCCTGATTTTTGATTATTTCACCCCCTCCCTCCATCTCCTCTCCCCCCTCCTCTTCAAGCTTTTTAAAATTATTTACTGTTGATTCATACTGTTGATGGGGTATTCCTATTGAAAAGTTTGCGTCCGTCTTATTCAAAATTCTGTATTGTGATATTTTCAAATTATGAATTACAAGAATGGTGTCAATTTTGCCATGACGTTTTTTTTTTCAATAGAGAAGTATAAATGAAATCTGGCAGCATCTAGGGAGATGCTTTCGTAAATTACCGCTTATTTAAAACACGAAGAAGAAAGTATTCACAAAGTTCATAAAAAAAAAATACTAGAGACAAAAATTGAAAACAAAAATAAACGGTTTTTATCGTTTTTCTCGTTAATTTTGAGTTTTTTTTTCGATAGGATGCATATTTCAGCCACAAATCGTAAAATACCAATCCCCGACTCTGAAAACGTATATTTGGCTACCCCCAACCCCCTTCCAGAACTTTTACTGAGTTTCACAGGTTCCAGTTAGAGTCCAGATCAATTAACTAATGGTTAGAATGTCAACGCCATTGAAAGAATGTCATTCACCGTCTAATCTGTCAGTTAGTTATCTGAAGGTTAACTGGGACAGGTTCCAGTTAGGGTCCAGATATATTAACTAATGGTTAGAATGTGAACCTGTCAAAGCCATTGAAGGAATGTCATTCACCGTCTCAGCTTTCAGTTAGTTATGTGACGGTTAACTGGGACCTGTGAAACTGGTAAATATTCCTACCACCCACACACATGAATTCGGGTATTTAAAATTGGTTTGGCCCTGTTCTAAAGCAACTGAATCAAATTTTAGGTTAGTAGCGGAACTAGATACAATGAGCTACCAAGTTCTTGAAACCCAAAGTTTCACAAACGAGGTAAACAGTGCTCTTACCAAACTGAAAGAAAAGGACACGAGAATAATTTTAGGTAAAACTGTTAGGATCCGTTTCGTACTTTGTATCGTAATAATTGAAGCTCTTGAAATATTTTAGGGAACTTCAACGAACGATGGGCAAGAGAAATATTTTGCGAGGCTTACAAATTGAAGATGTACGGGAGAAAATACCAGTGGATTATAATGGGGACGTACAGCTTCGACTGGTGGAAAAAGTTAGAGCCAGAATTCAATTGCAGTTTGGAAGAATTGAAAACGGCTTTGGACCAGACAATTCTCACAGATTTGCTGCCGTTATCGACAAGTGGAGAGATAACAATTTCTGGAATAGTGAGTAGAGAAAATTGGTTAGGGATTATTCCGTTTCGTAAAAGAAAATTCTGTTTTAATTTTTATTTTCGGATCCACACGGTTCTGATGTCTAGAGGATAGTTGACAGAATATAGGATATTAAAGTATAAGTGGATAAAAGCATTGTTTAAATAGAACATAGTTAGTCAATGCCTGTGGAAAAGCTATTGGACACAAACGCGAGTGTCATCTAGCGTGATTAGCTACAAACATGAATATTTGACGTAGTTTTAATGCAGGTTTCTTCAAAAAACCCTGATTTTAATGCTTTTCCATTGTTTTAATCAAGTTACGACATGACTTGGAGGCCAGATCACTGAAGTTACGACATGACTTGGATGCGAGCTCACTATCGCCATCTACATGTCGCATCCATTTTGATCCAATTATAATCCCATAAGGTTGACAACTATGTTCTATATAAACAATGATAAAAGGTATTTCAAAGACGCGCGATTTTTCGAACACTACCGAATGTTAAAATTCTGACCATATTTGCGTCGATTTTACCACATATTGCGTATACAATGACCTGCCAAATAATATGGACTGTCAGATAAAATATATAAACTGACAAACTGTAGACGCTTCGTTTATGTCTATGTTAATCTTGATGAAAATAGTAGACGCTACCTTGGAAAATTGCAACGAAGAAGGAATAGAATATTCACTAGGTCACCAAGTTAACCGTAGAACTTTCATGTCTAAAATAATGTTTAGCGTTGAAGCTACCTTCAGAACTAATGGAGTGGTGTTTTCGCAAAATTTGAGGTACTGGTCCAAATTGTACATTGTAATATTTCTATGCATATGATGATACTGTCAGCTCACAAAGAGAAATTACTTATGGTATACCGCAGGGAACTGTGATTGGACCCATGCTGTTCTCAATATATATTAACAGCCTACTAACTATGAAGATAGATGGTTCAATATACAGTTTTGCTGATGACACGGCCATACTCTACAAGTTTGAAAATCAAAGTTGAAAATCAAGTCGAAATATTGAAAAATTGGTTCGATCACAAATCACTCACAATTAATTTTGAAAAAACCAAGTTCCTGCCATTCGTAAACTACGAAAGTCAATTACCAAACTATAATAAACTAATACTTAATGATCAAAAAGAAAATCCCGGACATTTTACAGACCACAGAAACATTGAGAATTGTCATTTCCTGGCGTCATTTCTCTGGCTCCTTGTCAGACAGAGGAATGATGTTACTATGACCTAGGTCTTTTTTGTAGTAAATATTGGGAATTTTTTGAAGCTCAGAAAGACAGTTCAACAGATCATGTAGCAACTGTAATTACCATATTGCTCTATTTTTGGCTTATTGGCCTTTAGTTCATATACAGTGGCAGTAGTTATTTCAACTTTGTCATCATAACTTGAAACCATTGATTAGATCCAATTTTTTAACTGCTGATACCATTGAAAGTGATAGTTTCTTTGAAATTGGTGAATTAAGTTGGCAGTTTTACCGATTCTAGCAATTTGTTTTTTCAAGAATAAAAGTTTTTTAAAATTTACTGATGAAGCTGTTTTCAAAACCACATATAAACTCGAAAAATCGAAAATTTAGAATGATCCGTATGTGATTCTTATAACTCAATAAAAAACAATTGTAACTAATATAAAATTCAGCCGCCATGGCAATTCAAATTTTTTTAAGTTTTCATGATACAAATAACATAGTTACAAAATTTTGACCCATTTATTGTGAACACTCTGTACGAGATATGCGGATAATATTGTGTGAATTGATACACTAGGTGATCTTTGATCTATTGACAATCTAAAATTTGCCATACACTCAGTAGCGTTTACACAGGACACTCTCAAAAAGTAGAATTTTTCATTTTTTGCACTCAAAGTTGTGAACACTCGGTATAAGTTACGATATATAAACATGGAATTTGGGGGATCCAGATGTGTCTGAATCGAAAGAGATATTTGTTTCTTTCGTAAAAAAAAATGCCTAATATTCTTTCGTAATTTTTGGGGTCTATTTGTTATTCTAGTAGGCTGTGGAAATTGGAATATTAAAACAATTTATACCATGTAGAGCTCTCGGAGTAACATATTTTTGAGGAAAAGTTTTCGAAAATCGTCCGACCCTTCATGAAATAATGAATTGTCGCCACTTAAAGTGAAACACATTGTATATACAATGTTGACTGTTTTATACTGACTCTTTCTATATCATGTCACAATTATCTTATTGGAATTGAAGACTTTTATTATTGTTATTATTTATTATTCTTAGAGTAACCCATAATTTTGCTGGATTTTCTCCTAGTTTTTCGACCCAAACCTAATTTAAGCTTTATCAGAAATATTTTATTTGCAGACAGCCGACGAATATAGAATGGAATACGACTCCAGAAGAGGATACGAATATTCCAGGTTTCATGGGTACACGTACGACGGAATATGGGCAGTTGCATTGGCAATACAAAACGTGGCGCACAAAGTAAAATATTTTCGTAGGAACGAAACTGTGAACGATTTTCGATATCGCGATCCAATGTGGGAACGGCTCTTTTTAGATGCACTGCACAATACCAGTTTTGAAGGTGAAACAACCTAGTACAAAGCTTTTCATCCACTGAAACGTATATTTCGCAGGAGTTACAGGTCCAGTGAGATTCTACGACAACGAAAGGAAAGCCAGCATACTTCTGAAGCAGTTCCAAGAAGGAAAAGAGATCAAAGTAGGCGAATACAGTGCCGCGACGCAGCATTTGGACTTGACCCTTGGGGCACCTCTCAAATGGATAGGAAAGTAAGTTGAGGTAATGAACTATTGAAAATGGTCGTTAAACCAAAATTTCAGGTATCCACCGAAAGACAGGACGCTGGTCATAATCGAACATACAAGAGTGAACAAGACAGTTTATGCCATTTTGGCAACATTGGCAGTTTGTGGGATAATCATGGCCATCGTTTTCTTGGGCTTCAACATAAAGCACAGAAACCAACGCTATATAAAAATGTCCAGTCCACAACTGAATAATTTGATAATAATTGGGTGTATGCTGACGTACACTAGCATTATTTTTTTAGGTTTGGATTCAGGATTATCAAGCATACGTAAGTATACATAACTTGAACTTAGTGTTGGCTGCTTTCTCATTCATTCTGTATTCTTCTGATGTATACTTCTGTATTTATGAACGGATTTTTCTGAACGTTGGTACAGTTGAATAATAATAATAAGCTGAAGTCGCAGACCAAGGGATTCAAAATGTCCTGCCAGTATGGTGTATTCAACACCCTAGTCAAGAATGTTCTTCCAGGTTACATTCTTGAAACAATAAAACAGAACAACTCCGAAAAGAAAAAGTGGCAACAACCCGTAACCCGACCAAATAAGGAAAATATGCTGAATCTGGGGCGGAAAATCAACGAATTGATATAAAGAGTCACAAGAATGAAACCTGGAAGAGGAAACTGGAGAGCCTAAATGCTGGGGATGATTCCCTCTGGCGGATGTCTAGAGGTCTCCGTAGGAGACACAAAGATAATTACATCTTTTGGTCTAGAAGTCACAATTGATGAGTTTACAAGAATCAATATAAAAACAGGAACAGGATCCTGCATTGACAATATCATGACCAACTACAACTCTGACTTCTATGAATCCGGTGTTGTAGAAACTTGTTTATCTGATCATCGAGCTCAATTTATTATTATAGATGAACCCTTTTGTCACAAACAAAAGATAATTCCGAGGAGGAAGTTGACTCCCCACAAAATTGAGGCTTTCAAAGAAGATATCTCTTCCTATAATTGGAATGCCTTCAAACAATCTGATGTCGTAGAGTTGTTATCAGAAACACTGATGAGTACTCTGAACTTTTATGTAGAGAAACACTTTCCATTGATAACCGAATCAGGTAGACACTCACCACACCCTGTTAACTTATTTAACAACAGATTGAAAGAAATGAGAAATACTCTTACCTCATTGAAAATTATCAGCGATGCTTCAAATAGTGAATTGAATAAAGAAATATACAAAAGGTACAGACGAGAATATAATTTTGCTTTAAATGAGTCTAAAAAAACAGCTTACAGTAATTATTTACAAAGATCTCAAAACAGATGTCGAGATGCTTGGAAGCTGATTAATTTTGAACGCAACAAAAACTCAAAATCTATTTCTTCTGAGTGTAACTTAACAGCTGAACAATTCATCGATTATTTCTCATCTGCTGCTGAATTAATATCGGAAAGTATGACGGCTACTGATAAAGATGCAAATTCTTTCTTGAAAACATTACCAAGTAATAAAAATTCTTTCTTCCTTTTTCCTGTTTGCAAAGATGAGGTCCTTGATGCGATTGACTCTTTGAAAAACACCAGCTGCTATGACTTCCACAATTTGAACAGTCCTATCATAAAAAACATAAAAGATATTATTGCTGAACCACTCACACATTTATTCAATTTACGCTTTTGCAAGGGGGTTTTTCCTGATGTTTTCAAAAAAAGCAAATTAATACCGATCTTCATAAAAGGTAACATTGATCTACCAGAAAATCATCGACCAATCTCAATAATTCCAGTTATAGGCAAGACTTTTGAAATTATCATTAAAACAAGATTAGCATCGTATTTTGACAGTAACAATTACATAAACGATAAACAATTTGGATTCCGAAAAAACCGCTCCACAATTCAAGCTGTTCGTAAACTGGTGACTGACATAGTCGAGGACTTTGAAAGTGGTAAACAAACTGCAGTGACGCTATGTGACCTCAGCAAAGCCTTCGACTGTGTTCCACATCGAGGGTTACTTGATAAGCTGGAACTCTATGGTGTAAGAGGGTCAGCCTATTCATTCTTCAACTCATATATATATCGGGAAGAACTCAATACGTATTACACAATAACAATACGTCGATGTGTAAATCTCTATCTTCGGGAGTGCCCCAAGGATCAGTTCTTGGGCCACTTCTGTTCATAATATTCATTAACGATATATTTTATCACATAAAACCAACCCAGTGTGTCTTGTTCGCAGACGACATAACTTTTTACAATTCCGCTTCGAATACAACAGAGCTCAATCAGATGAATGTTGACGCATCTAACAGAATCAGTGAGTGGCTCACCCCCAACAACCTCGTTCAAAATGAGACCAAAACGCAATCTATAATATTTTCTTCCAACACGCTCCTTTCAACAGACGTCCCAGTTAAACTGTTGGGCATCACCCTAGATAGCAAACTTAAATGGGCTGAACACATTGACATTCTATGTAGGAAGTTGTCAACCCAAATCTTCATTCCTAGGCAATTAACTAAGAATGACGTACTTTTCACTTTTTCACTCTCAACTGAGTTATGGCATAATTTTATGGGGTAACTCTAGCCACGCAAATCGAGCCTTCATACAGCAAAAGAAAGCAGTCAGGGTAATCGCCAAAACTGCCTACAGAGAATCCTGTAGACCGTTATTCAGAGAATTGGAAATATTGACACTTCCTGCACTATATGTTTATTATTGTTTGATTGAGATACATAACCACATCCATTGCTATAACAGACACAAAGATTTACACAGCTACTCTACCAGAAATAACGATCAGCTCATCAATCCTAGATTTCGTCTGAGTACATCATTAAAAAACACAATTAATTTGAATATATACAATAAGATACCCGAATCAATAAAAAAGCTCAGCTCATATAAATTTAAACCAGCTGTCAAACAGCTCCTAATGAAACACAGCTTTTACTCGGTGGATGAATTTTTGTCAAGTGATTTAACCGAATAAAATAAGTATTAATATAAATACCATCACCATGATATATTTATGGAAAACATCCATCTTATTTTTATTTTTACATCATAATTTATTGTGTAACTTTATATATATATACAACACGTTGCTTTTATTTGTTATGTTCCTATATATTTATAATTAGATATTTTTACCCAAGGACATGTTCCAAACTTGCTGACTTGTGTAATGAAAGAAATATTCAAAAACACCAATAAAATTCTATTCTATTCTATTCTATTCTATTCTATTCTATTCTATTCTATCCCTGCCGTGGATACTGGCCCACAGCATGCGGTTACCGACCCAAAAAAGGCAGAAATGTTTGGGGAATACTTCCAGAGTGCCTTTCAGGCAGGTGTTGATTCCAAACAAGAACACGAAGAAATCACTAGGGGAGCCAGGGAGTTTAGAGCAACCCCATGCACGATGAGTGACAGGGCTTTCTCGAAGCTGATGACCAACTTCGAGGAGGTCCAGGAAACCATCAAGCGGCTACCCAGGAATAAGGCACCTGGCATTGACAAGATCGATGCAATTCCGCTCAAGGACCTTCCAATGAAGTCTCTCGTGAAATTAATATATATCATCAATAGCATTATTGAATAGCAGCACTACCCGCAATGCCTTAAGCAAACAGAGATTATCCCGATTCTGAAACCGGGGAAATCCGATGCGAGGGTCGAGAGCTACCGCCCTATCTCACTGCTTGTGCGATGGCCAAGGTGGTGGACCGAAACCTTCACAAAAGATTCAGAGATATTGAAGAAGAGCTCGAACTCATCCCGACGGAGCAATTCGGCTTCCGAAGGGGGCACTCAACGGTCTCCCAGGTGGCAAGGATTGTCCACGAGGTGAGGAAGGGCTTCATTCAAGATCTCAGCACAGTCATGATCCTGCTACATATCCAGAAAGCTTTCGATACAGTCTGGATAGAAGGTCTCGTCATAAAAATGTTACGTGCAGGCATGCCTGGTCACTTGGTAAAGATTATGGGCTCGTACCTAGTCGGCAGGACCTTCAAGGTTAGAGTGAACGAAACAAGCTCCGAAATGAAGAAGGCCGAAGCAGGAGTGTCGCAGGGGTCCAGCCTGTCGCCACTTTTATACTCGCTGTATACGCACGACTTTCCGATGTTCAGTAATACGAGCACGGCTGTATATGCAGATGACACTGCAATATATGCTCATGCACATTCCTGCAATGCAGCCGCGGCTCGGTTAAAAGTGCATCTGCAAAGGAAGGTAGTGCCGTACATGACTAGTAATAAAATAGTGGTTAAGGTTCATGTAAACCCATGAAAAAATTAACGGCAAGTTTAAAAATTCTGAAAAAAATTCGAGTTATTCTGGCATTCAAATTGAATAATTAGAGAGAGTAGAAGAAAATCTGATGAACAGTTTTCGAGAAAAAAAATAAAAACCCAATTTTTAGAGGTTTTTGTATGTTTTCCCAAAAACCATTCATCAGATTCCATTTCAAATATTATTACAAATCAATGTCAAGGTGAAAGATAATCACGATTTTTTTCAGAATTTTTAACCTCAACATTCTCTCACAATTGAAAAAAATTCTGAAAATCTTGTTATAAAATCAAAGACAGTTGAGAAGAATCGCTTTTGCA
Source organism: Chrysolina oricalcia (assembly GCA_944452925.2). NCBI lineage: Eukaryota > Metazoa > Arthropoda > Insecta > Coleoptera > Chrysomelidae > Chrysolina > Chrysolina oricalcia. The sequence goes on from OX101810.2 coordinate 2,757,532, forward strand.
AGTGATATTTATATGAAATTTAGAAGACTGAACATTGAGGAACTATTTATACTAGTTTTCAGACATAAAATCAAACGATTTATATTTTTAATAGTAATTCTTAAAATCTCGGACAAAAAACGGTAAATCGCTCCAATAAGTGATTCCTCTGTAGTTCATAAATGGAAATACAAAAATAGTTCTGCTACTGTCCGCAAGGTATATTTACTGTCATATTTACTGTACAGCGTTGCCAATAGTTCTATACAGCGGTAACCGATGTAATTTGTTTAACTTTTCGAAAATGAAAGTTGCGTCGATATGGGTTTGTAAGTTCATCAGTTGGATGTTGGATTGGTCCGCCTAAAGCCTTAGAGTCCTTGGACATTATTGAAAAATTATGCAAGTAATGAGTTTTATGTTTTGGGATTTAAAATATCAGTTCTGGAAATGAAACAGGAAGCAAACCAGAATTGAAAATAATAATAATAATCGTAATAGCGTCTTTATTGTCAATTCCAGTTGTTTTTGGGTAACATTATTTTATATACATAAAAAATAACAGCATAATAGGCGGAGTTCAGCTTACAAAGATGAAAAATAATAATAAAAATAAATTATAGTGAGTTGTTCATATTAGCTGCTCTTTTTGAATTTTACCAACAATATTGTTGTTTGTGCTAAAAGTAAATCTAATCTAAGCAAGATCAAGGACGGACTGACTATATCTATAACAAACCCATGGGCACTGCAACCCCGAATATCAGAAAAACAAACGAAATTAATACAATAAATAATGTACAAGTGAACCGGAAAAAAGCGGCAATACCAAATATTCTCAAGATCTCCCACAGGAAAACCGACTGCACAGGCATCATCACCTTATCGGAACTGACAGAAAATATAACTCTAGGATCCCAGAAAAAAACGTCCCGCACCAACTCGATCTCTACAGAAAACACTACGTCTGGAAGCAGCTCCACACATGGTGAAAATATCCGAAATACCACGAGACATGCTATGATACTCAGACGTCTACAATTATAATTTGTTTTTGATCTGAATAGTCACACTTTTTTTTTTTCTAATTTTTTATATTTGCTTCTTTTCATAATACATTTTTAATATATCTATATTTTTGTAACAGTTCATTCACTTACTCGCTTGGGTGATCATCTCATTGTCTCGAAGAAATATGGGAAAATATTTTAAAGTAGCACACTTGAACGTTCGATCACTGACACCAAACTTTCCAGATTTCAGTACCTTGGTACACAATAAATTTGAAATTATCGCTGTTTCCGAAACATGGCTAACAAGGAACATATTGAATGACTCGATCTCACTCGATGGGTATAATTTATATCGAAAAGATCGAGCCATTGGTAGGGGTGGTGGTATAGCTCTCTACATCACAAACAAACTTAAAATAAAAGTCTTAACTAACGTCACGCAAAATAATATAGAACAACTCTGGCTTTCTTTCAAACATGATAATAAAAATATTGCTATGGGAGTTTGTTACAGACCTCCTAGCCAACCAGCTGATGAATTTCTGAATGAACTCGAGTTAACTCTGAGTACAATTGCTCCAAGTTTCGATGAAATTATCTGTATGGGTGATTTGAACATAGATATATTGGATTTGGAAGATTACTCCACCAAACGCCTACTGAATATACTCAACACCTTCGGACTGCTCCAAACGATATCCGAGCCTACTAGGTACGGCCCAACAAGTGTCAAAGTAATTGACTTAATAATGCTGTCTGAAACGTTACCTGTTAAAAGTTCGAAAGTTGAAGATGCTTCTAGTATTTCCGATCACTGCTTGGTTACATGTGCACTCGATTTTTCACCTATATCAACCAAACCTTTTTATACACTTTTCGAGATTATAAAAATTTTAATCAAAATAATTTTGTTGATGACTCAGAAGCAATTGATTTCGCCAATATTCTTGAACTTCACAATATAGATGACAAAGTAAATTCACTAAATCAATCACTAACTGAGATCTTCGATCTACATGCACCCATTAAGACTGTGAAAATAAGTCGTCCCCAAGCACCTTGGCTAACGTACAATGTAAAATTGATGATATCCACTAGAGATAAAGCTCTCATCAGATACAAAAAAAATAGATTGGAAAGGCATTGGAACTTCTATAAAGAACTTAGAAATCAAACTAAATACGCAATAGAACGTGAAAAAAAAGCTTATTTTGCTTTCAAACTCAGAACTAGCAAAAACAACAAGACATTCTGGAAAGAATTGAAAAACCTGAATGTTCATTCAAAAAAAATCCACAACGCAATTCCAGAACATCTCACTGACGTTACAAAAATCAATAACTTCTTCATTGATTCTTCCAAATCTAATCTTCTGCCCGACAGAGAAACTACTACTCATTATCTGAGCAATATCCGGCCAAATGTGAATAATTTCAAATTTTCCGCAACTAATGAGTCTGAAATATACAAAACACTCTTGACAATAAAATCAAAAGCTGTTGGAGTAGACAAACTGAGCATCAGCATGTTATTATACTCCTGCCCTCAAGTGCTTGCCATAATCACCCATATTTTTAATTTTTGCATCGAAAATAGTGTATATCCATCAATCTGGAAACAATCTTTCATTATACCTCTACCTAAGGTACCTAATCCAGATGACATTAAATTTCTACGCCCGATTAGCATTCTTTGCACGCTTTCTAAAGCATTTGAGAAAATTATTTCTACCCAAATGAAGCTTCACTTAGAAACTCAAAGCATTCTTCCACCCCAACAGTCCGGCTTCAGAACCGATCACAGTTGCATCACGGCACTTTTGAAAGTAAGCAACGATATATATTCAGCCTTGGACAAGAAACAACTAACTCTTCTGGTCTTACTCGACTACTCTAAGGCTTTCGACACAATTAAACATGACTTGCTGCTAGCCATCCTGCATTATATTGGATTTTCAAAAGAATCCATTTCTCTGATGGAAGCTTATCTCCTTAATAGACTACAGGCGGTGACTCTGGGTGATATTACTTCCGATTATATGGCAGTGGAAAATGGAGTTCCCCAGGGATCCATCTTAGGGCCCACACTTTTTATTATCTACACCCACGAGTTTCATAAATATTTACAGTTCACTGATTGCCATTTTTACGCAGATGACACTCAGATATACATTTCTTTCCCTGAGAATGATCTTATAACTGCCACGAACAGACTCAATACCGACCTTGATGCTTTAGTCGCAGTGTCAAACAAATTCTGCCTGTCTATTAACCCCATGAAATCCAAAGTTATTCTGTTCGGCAGCAAAAAAGCTCGAAATCGATGCGCTGATGAATTGTCAGTCAAAATAAATAATGAAACACTCGAAATCACAGATAGTTCAAAAAACTTGGGGTTGATTATGGATTCTTCGCTTCGTTATACACTACATGTCAACTTGATAACTAAAAGAGCATTTTGTAATTTAAAACTCATATATTCCAACCGAGGAATTATGGATAGAAAAAGTAAAATAACTCTATGTGAAGCATTAGTTCTGTCACACCTGAACTACGCTGATGTAGTGTATGGTCCTGCTTTGTGCAATTCCGACAAACGGCGTCTACAGCTCATACAGAATTCATGCATACGTCTGATTTGTGGACTGACCAGACGTCACCACATTTCTAATCATTTAAAAGACGTTGGTTGGCTGAATATTGAAAATAGACAAATATTACACGCTTGCACATTATTTCACAAAATAATACAATCACATAAACCTCCATATCTCTATAGGACCATAACATTTCGCACTGATGTGCACCATCTCAATGTCCGTTTCAAGACAAGACTAACCCCACCTCTACATAAAACAGCTCAATTCCGATCATCTTTCTCTTACCAGATAACCCGGCTATACAACACGGCTCCCGACGAAATCAAGACCCTACCTATTCATTTATTTAAAAAAAAGATACAGAAGCTTCTGTTCAATGAAGAAATGTTCTTTAATTAGTTTTTTTTTTTTTTTTTAGTTTTTTATTTATTCATACTTTTATTTTTTTTTCATATTCCATATTTTCATATCGAATAACATGAGATGGTTATGCATCGAGATACAATTATATTCTATTTTTTTTATTTGTATTTTTAGGATAGCTCTCAATGATATTTTGTCCTATATACGTTTAATTTACTTTCTATTTCTTCTGTACGGTTGAGTGTAAGAGAGTACCAACCTGTCCTAGACGGGTGAAGCGCTAACTCTGCCTTTTGATAGTCTCTGTAACCTGTCCTACTATCAATAAAAGCAATTTATTATTATTATTATTATTATTATCAGTAAACCAAAATCTAAGAAAAACAATGAACCAACTTAAAGAAAATGGTCCCCACCTTTGGAAACACTGAAAACGATTCAAAAGATAACCCCTTTTCCCTTTTAGAACAAAAGGAGGTCTCTATCCATGGTAAGTCTAAATGTTCTGCGAATAAATGAAAATTTGCAGACAAGGAAAATACATCACTGTTTCTGAAAAATGTGGTGTAGTACACACCTATTACAAAACTGAAGACTACGCAAATTTTCCGAAACTTGCAGACATGATTCGGCACAGGGGTTGAGTTTAAAAAATGAGGCCTCCACCCAATACAAATCTGAGGGCGCTGCAAATTTCCTGAAATTTTCAAACAGGACACAGCAAGGAACACTGAATTCGAATAATGAAGTCTCCGAGGTCTCCACCCAACAAAAACCAGAGGCACTGCAACTCTCACCAAATTCTCCAGACGCTGCGATCTTTTTTCATTTTCAGATGTGAAAGTCTGAATGATCGTGTCGGCTGGGAATAATCCTCCACGATTCACTGTTGCGTTAAAAATTAACAGTGCTGCTCCTAAAGTGGCGCATAGAGTTGGTAACAAGGCCCATCCAGAACACATGGCTAATGACCATAGCAGTCAATGCCAAAACACCAAGAAAAAAAATCCTGTTAGCTACTTCGCAGTACTCCGAGTAATGTTGTAATTAGCAGTAGGGTTGACCGTTGCAGAAAACTGTAATTTATATGGAAATATTATAAAAGATCGCTGTAAGTATGGTATGAAAAACATATCTTGTCAGTGCCATCTTACAGTTCAGAAAAGCGAAATATTTGACTTTATATGAACCTTAATCTGGCCATGACAGAGCTCAAGATATTCACCAAGAGAAGGAAGCACGTATGCGCAGAACTCTCTGGAGGATTCATGGCTCTGGGTAACCGGATTGACAGGTTAGAATCTGTGCGGTACCTGGGGGTGCAGCTGGACAAAGGATTAACACTTGGGAAACATGTCAGCTGGGCAATCCAGCGAGCTGCGGGAGCAATAAGAAGGAGATATCCGTTGATAGCCAGGGGTTCCAAGCTGTCTACGGAAAACAAGGTGTTAATTTACAAGCAGGTCATCAGGCCAACGATGACATATGCTTGTCCAGTATTCTGCAGCATCGCCAAGACTCACTTGTTGAGATTGGAGAGGATGCAGAATAAAGTGCTCCGTATCGTCACAGATAGTAATAGATACATTCGGCTAGACGCATTGAGGGAGCTAGCCGATATTCCATCCATCATAGAATTTATCAAACAACAATCTGATAAATTCTACAGACACTTTATCCTTGGAAGTACGCTGACTAGAGATATAACAGTAGTCATAGCCCACCAAAACAGGCAAAAAAGCACCAAGATTTGGATATTTTCCAGGAAAATCCAGAAGAGGAGTGAACCAACACTTATAAACCATTGAAGGCTCAAACCCGGTTTTTTTTGTTGTTTTTCCAGGCGTTGATGGAAAACTCAGCGATGAAAGTTACTGTCCTGATAGCCTGATGCCTTACATATAAGCACGTAAGAGCCCCTACATATCTTAGAGAAGGTAGGGAGAGTCAAACACCCGTAGAATTCAACTTGCAGCATCTAAGGCCTACACAACATCGTAGGGTCCGCTCTAGGGCGGATGTGTACTGGTTTTGCCCGCCCTCTGGCTTCCCAGAAGGGCAGGACCAAGAACCTATTGGATTTGGATTTTGAACCCTTGTCTACCGTAGTCGCGTGATGAGAGACGACAATAAATTGCACGGCACGGCATGCTCTGTGATTGGTTACTGTAATGGCGGTGAGTTTAAATGACAGACAAGAAGAAGGCAAACTGAGTTGAGAATGCGTGAATTACTAGCCAATCTAACCTAACCTGACTAACCTTACGTAGACAGAATTACCAATCAACCGATTTAACTACTATTCATCCAAAATTTTCGGCCCATATCTCTCATTCCTTCGCTAGCAAAGTTGATAGAGAAACTGGTAAAAAATCGTTTAACTGAATTCTTGTCACAAAATAATATAATTAGTAGTAAGCAGTTTGGGTTCCAATCTAAGAAGAGCACACATGATGCCATATTGTCATTCCTATATGAAGTATATAACAACATCAATACTAGAGATGTGGCTGCAGCAATTTTTTGTGATTTATCGAAAGCTTTTGACTGTGTGAATCATAAAATTCTGCTGCATAAGCTGCATCATTATGGCATCGGTGGAAATACTCTTAGATGGTTTAATTCCTATCTCACAGGTAGGAGTCAAATTGTTAAGTCTACAACGACCTCGTCGCCAGCTGACATAAACAGCGGAGTGCCACAAGGATCAGTACTAGGCCCTACACTTTTTCTACTGTACATAAACGATTTGGCTTCTATAGACATAAAAGGCCAATTCACGCTATTTGCTGATGATACAACGATACTGTGGACTGATAAAAAAGATTCTGATCTTCATAAAACTATCTGCTCGGATATTAGTAAAATCAAAGATTGGTGCGACTCTAACCTACTTTCTTTCAATATTGCTAAAACTAATATAGTATCATTCCGATGTAGTATTGATAACATACCTCTAACTTCAAATCAAAGTTTCATTGAGAATAGAACTAGCGCCAAATTCCTCGGAGTAAATTTAGACAACAAATTAAAATTTGATGATCATATTGCAGGTCTTAATAAGAAATTTTCTGCAGGATGCTATGCAGTTAGAGTTACTTCAAATGAATTGGGCTCAACTGCAGCTAAAAGCGCTTATTACGCACTAATAGAGTCACACTTACGATATGGCATCCCATTCTGGGGCGTTTGTGCAAAAACCCAAATAGAGTCGGTTTTTGTTCTGCAAAAAAGAGCACTTAGATACTTGTGCAAAGCCAAACGACGGGACTCTTGCAGGCCTTTATTTGCTACGAACAAGATTTTAACGGTTCATGCTATATTCATTTTAGAAACAGTTTGTCTATTACACAAACATAAAACAAATTTTCCCTCTGCCACTTCTACCTATGCCACCAGACATTTCAATGATCTCAGTCTACCTTTACCTACGTCAACCCTCATTAAGGACTCGATTGTGTACAATGGTCTCAAGATGTATAATCATCTACCAGATTACTTGAAAACTTTGGATAACATTCGTTTCAGAAAAGCACTAAAAACCCTTCTCAATGTTAGACCCTATTATAGTCTGCAGGAGTTTTACAACGACAGTTTTTGAAAATAATTTCATAGTTTTATACCTTTATACTCTTATCTTTTATCTTATTTTTTATTGACATTATTGTTATTGCAGTGTACCTATAGTTTTTTATTTAATGTGTTGTTCTATGCCCTACAATGTTAATTTTATCGGTATAATGTTTTTAAATATTTTTTAATGACATCATTGTTATTGATTTTGCAGTGTACCTAAAGTTTTTAATGTGTTGTTCCATGCCCTATAATTTTAATTTTATCGAATAACCTTTCTTCAATCATAAAACTACTTTGTCAATAAGATTATCTTCTTTGGACAATAAAGCATATATTATTATTATTATTATTATTATTAATAACCTAGCATTGGTCGGAGCGCTTATGCCGTGCATTTTATTGTATAGTCGTGTTGGGTGTAGAGACGGAAGAAATTTATCTGCAAACGCGATTCTCAATGCATTTGGTTGAAACTTCATGTAGCCAGTCGACCAGTACAAAATATAACAAATACACGCGATGGAGATTCAAGTATTCAACTAGACCACTGTTCTACTTCCCCCACTGTTCAGTATTCGCAGTGATGCTATTTAATATTCAATTTAGTAAGCCCATAACAATTGAAAGTGGGGACAAAACATTGCAGTTGAATACTTGAATCTCCATCGGTCGGTCGGTGGATGGATGGACGGACGGACTGACGGACGGACAGACGGACTGACGGACGGACGGACGGACGGACGGACGGACGGACGGACAGACGGACGGGTGGACGGATGGATGGATGGATGAATGACTGAATGAACCAAATTATGATGTGACAGAACTGATTCATCAATAAGCGACAAAAAATATTTTCAAGAAAAAATCATTTTCTTTTGAAAAAACGTTTGCATTTCCACAAAAATCGGAATTCCACCACAATGGATTGAAATGTGATCAAATCCGAATTGGTTGCTTAAATAACTGTGAAAATTTTCAGAAAGATCTGTTCGAAAACGCATAAGTTACAGAGGTGACCCTGTGTCACTTGGTATAGCTAAAACGTTTCTAATTTTTTATTTTCCTAACAATTTTCAGAGGCCTTTCCTTATATATGCACTGCCCGAGCGTGGACCCTCATGGCGGGCTTCTCTCTGGCTTTCGGAGCAATGTTCAGCAAAACTTGGCGGGTGCACTCGATATTCACTGACGTGAAGCTAAACAAAAAAGTGATCAAGGACTACCAGCTGTTCATGGTTGTCGGAGTACTGCTGTTCATCGATTTGGTCATCATGACGACCTGGCAGGTTGCTGATCCCTTTTACAGAGACACTAAGCAGATGGAGCGATACGTAAGTGTTGAATTTCCAGGTGAGCGTAGCGGCAGTAATTTTCATTATTCCAACTTCCAGCCTCACCCCTCTAACGAAGATATCATTATTATTCCTGAGAATGAGTATTGTGCCTCAGAACATCAAACTCTCTTCGTTGGATCAATTTATGCGTATAAAGGACTTTTGATGGTACACATTATATATTAACAAGTTGGATGTGGATTAAACGAACTTTTGTTTTCAGATTTTCGGTGCTTTCCTGGCTTGGGAAACTCGTCACGTTTCTATACCTGCTCTGAACGACAGTCGCCATGTTGGTTTATCAGTCTACAATGTTGCCATCATGTGTATATGTGGTGCTGCGGTGGCTTTAGTGCTTGTCGACCACCAAGACGCTATGTTTCTGATAATAGGTATACAGGGTGTCCCTTTTAAATGGTAACGATCCGAAAAGTGAAAATAAGTTGACAGATTTTTCGAAAACTTGTTGCCAGGCAATAGACTCGAGAGCCTTAAGGGCTCTAGTGGCCTTTGCCAAATGGCAACAAGTTTGAGAAAAAAATCTCTCTTGTGGTATTGGATAGATTATTGTTTGATGACCCAATGAAAGACACATTCTCTTACAGATTTTTTCGAATGACGGTGTATCAAACCGATAGAAATATATATTATATACTTACTCTAGAATGCTAATCCCGCCAATTTTCACGGCGAGAAGCATGCGACCCGTTTACGATGTGCGCATGCGCGTCATCAGTGTAGTTTGGGTAGATCGTTGCCAAGTTTGAAAATAATTTGGTGTTCCGATTCAGAGTTTTTTGTTATGAGGCAATAAAACACATGTCATTTGAAAGAGAGAAATTTGACAGCGCATTTAGGACTATTTAAATCCGAAACGTACCTTTTAGTGATAGATTACTCCGAATTTTAGGCGCGAAAGAAACTTATTCAAAACAATAATGTACCCTACGCTGCTGTAATTATAATGACCGTGCAACAGTGCTTTTTCATCAACAGGAAGACTTGTCACTAAGATCTGTCACTCTTGTCAGAGATCAGAGTCGGTTTTTAGAATTTCAGATTTTCTCTTGTCGTTTTGTGTGGTATTTGTTGTCGTTGGTTATTCTTTCTTCATTGTTCCTTTAAAGACAATTTCTAATGAAGCCGTTTTTTCCTACAAATAAACAATGAACTGTTTAGTGTTGTGTGGAAGTAAAGGAAAAATACCTGAAATAAATTGTTTTTGGTAGATAATGAAATTTTTTATGTACCTATATGCTTTGCTCAAAATAGCTTAAATATTATTTTAGATTGACAAAAAAGGCATGATTTTTGGTTATTATTTTTAAGAAGAGACCCCAGCAGAACATTTGAGTGGGAACATTGTAATTTGTGGCAGACATTTTCCTCGATAGAATAATTTGAAACCTAGTGCAGTACCAATACTGTGTCTGCATAAGCATGCATGGCGAGTGATTCAACTTTCTACCACGCCGCTTATATTATGAGTTCAAGATTCCTACAAAAAGTACTAAACATACAGAATCGCCTCAGAAAATTAATGTCAATTTGGAAGTGCTTTTCTTTGATGGTAAGGAAAATGCTTCTGGCCTCACTTTTTCATGCACACCCATTGTGGAAATTACACTAAGGTACCACAACCAGAAATACTCGTAGAAATAGTATGTTAATCTCTTCAAATGATTTGAAAATTAAATGCAGTTGCATATTTTGACATGAATCGTTCTAGAAAAAAACCTCCAATTTTATAAATCCATTTTGAGTTGAAATTATTCATGATATTAGTTGAAATAAATTTTCATAGTTTTTTGTACTTTCAATTTATTTAAAAATCCATCAGTGCTTCCTTGAAATTCGCACCGACGATTTGGAGTGGTTCCGTAGGTTTTTGTTGGTTAACTACAGCTGAAAAGTGAATGTGATACCAAAAATCAGTCGCTTCAGAGCGATAAATAATAATAATAACTGTTCTGTTCACATCTATTATCATAGATCGTAGTATTATTTTAGAGTATAAAGAGTTAATTATTATTATTAATATTTTCATATTCATCATATTCGTATAGCTGTATAGTTATTTTCGCGTATTAGAGAGTTTATTATTTCAATACCGATAGTCGCTTCTGGACTCAAAAACGACTATCTCGATAAAAGTGCAAAAAACGGAGTACCTTATCGAGTTAAAAGAAAATCACTGCTGTTCGAGCGTTCGAGGCAGCCATATATGCTCGTGAATGCTTTCTAATTGATAACAACAATCAACAATTTTCATTTTTCCTATTAACAATTTAGTGTTGTGTGCGGTACATCATTGGTTTCCTGTTGGACGACGATAAAGCCGGAAACAGACTGAGCTCACGTCACGTGAGCTCACGGGACCTCACGTGCTACCACGTTACAGACAAAATGTGTGGAACGCCGTTAAAGTTAAACATGGTATTTTAATGCATCAGAAGCACACTGAGGTCACCGCATGCGTATAACGTTACATCCCCAACAGCACGCGTGAGAGCACGTTTTAATTTTCTGCAAATCCACACATTTGCATCGGCGTGAGCTCACGGTATAAATCGGTGTGGGGTTATTTTGATCGTATTTAAATCAAATATTGTTGAACTGTGGTTGTTGATATCGGAAAATGGATGAGATATTGATAGAAAAAGTAATGCATTCGAAAATACATGTGAAAGCGTTGTGGATCATTCCTCAATTCCTGAACCAAACAATGAAATTCGACCAATTCATGTCTTTTCATATTTATGTCATGGACCCATGCTTTCCTCTCTTTTTTATTTTCCTCCTCCAGAACAATAACAGCAGCCACAGTTTCTATTTCATCTTCCCAGTCCGAAGAACTGCTGGAGCTGGCGCTTTCCATAATTGCAACTGCACACCAAACAGCACACGACCGAAATCACACCTATCCATTTGGATATTGCATCATAAAACGTGCTAGTAGTGTGTTTCTAAGCATGCTATCACGGTTACATCGTGACAACGTGATAGCACGTGAGGTTCAGTGAGCTCACGTGACGTGAGCTCAGTCTGTTTCCGGCTTAACACCGGCCGGCTGTTACCCCGCAAGAGCTGCAGTCATCAGATCTACAAGACAAATGTACACAACTTTAAACTCTCTCGCAAATGTTTGATATTACATAATCAATCCCTCTCAACATACAGTCCGCTTCTCAATTGAATATATCTTCGGTTCATGGTGAATCGGGAAATTCAACAAACAATAACCGTACTCTACTTTCTGATGGCCTTTGCTGAATATTTGGGATCATAAATATGTGAAAATATGTATTCAAATCGGCTAAACACAAATAACAGGTATAAGTACAATGAGGTTTCCAACCTTATTCTCCGAGTTTCAGAATTAACGTTTGTTAATCTTCACAAGTACCATAATATTTGACTAAAACCGGGCCTGTTACAAAAATCACTAATGACGCGCATGCGCATTGAGGACTAGCCTGAACTTTTTACAACACTTTTGACATGGGCATTAGCATTCTAGAGTACGTATATAATATATATTTCTATGATTAAACCCTTTTCGTGCAAACTGATGACAGAAGTCAAATCAAAAATATCAGTTGTCACACAATAAAAACAAAATACTACAAAAAATCCCGCAGAAATTTTCAAGGCAGAAAATTCCCACTATAATAACGTTATTGGCCTGAATGTACATGAATGCTTCAAATTGATGGTTTTTATTGGTTGCAAAAAATGTCAAAAATAATCATAAATATTTCAGGTGTTTTTGTAATGTTCTGCACGACAGCTACACTGTGGTTAGTGTTCGTTCCCAAAATGCTTGAACTGAGAAGGAACCCAGGAGGTCCAGTTGATAAAAGGTTTCGTCCGACGCTAAGACCCATGTCCAAAACTCGTAGAGATTCAAGCGTGTCTGAACTGGAAACCAAACTGAAGGACGTTAAAGGTCTGAATTCCAAGTACAGGAAAACGTTGTTGGATAAGGAATCCGAACTACAGGTAAAATTATAAGAAGGATAATTTATGACTGATACAAGATGTGATAATTTTTTTATTTGAAAAGATGCTCATAAGAAGACTGGGAAATGAAGCCAAGGAAATTCTTGATTCAAGAACGGATTCTTTGAGTGAAACGAATAGATTATCTGTACCACTTATTCGAAAGGAGCCTCCAAGTGCTACTGAAACCAGCGATATCACCTCATTGTGTAGTCTTAGCTCCCAGGACTACGCTTCTTTGCAACGCACTGATAGTCAAAAGTAAGAATGATACAATAAAAAATTATTATCATACAGGGTGTCTGGACTTTAAAATTTGCACAAAATTGTTGGTGCTGCTAAAATGAAGTTCATTGATTCACTTGATTCAACATGTATCTGATTCAGCTATACAGGGTATCCCAAACTGATTTAGCTAGGTTCTAGTTCCTAAACTAGCCGAGATATTAAGTTGGAACAAAATCTATAATTTTCAGCTGTGAGGATACAGCGCAATTTCATTTTATTACGAATAGCTACCCTTAAAAATTCACTCCTAATGTAAAATTTTAAATAGCACCCTGTATATCTTTTAACATAATCTTAATTCAAAATCGGTTGATAAATAGCTGAGAAAATTAATTTTTAAATTTTAAATCTAGTTCAGAAGAAAATATTTGATGACACTACTTGGCAGAAGCCCATTAAACTAATAATAAAATGGATTAAGCAATCCAGACTTCTGCATTTAACCTATACAATAGGTATAATCGTCGGCAAGTCTCCAACAGAAAACAACTACTGCCCCCTACGACCATTGAATTATATCTGTTAGATTCTTGGCAAAGTATTCTACAAGAACTACTTTGCAATGTTCTCCCAATCTCAACGCCAAAACATGTCTCAACCCACACGAGGGAACACCTACGGACCGGCTTCATGGTTCCTTGCCAATCATCAGCGCAGGGTAGCTCACCCAACGCAATCCAAAAATATCTTGACCCCAAGATTCGAAGAGCACTCCGACTATGGTGTCGACTTCGTCTGAAGCCAAATAAATTCAGAAAAAAATATTTGATGACACAACTTGGCAGAAGCCCATTAAACTAATAATAAAATGGATTAAGCAATCCAGACTTCTGCATTTAACCTATACAATAGGTATAATCGTCGGCAAGTCTCCAACAGAAAACAACTACTGCCCCCTACGACCATTGAATTATATCTGTTAGATTCTTGGCAAAGTATTCTACAAGAACTACTTTGCAATGTTCTCCCAATCTCAACGCCAAAACATGTCTCAACCCACACGAGGGAACACCTACGGACCGGCTTCATGGTTCCTTGCCAATCATCAGCGCAGGGTAGCTCACCCAACGCAATCGAAAAATATCTTGACCCCAAGATTCGAAGAGCACTCCGACTATGGTGTCGACTTCGTCTGAAGCCAAATAAATTCAGAAAAAAATATTTGATGACACAACTTGGCAGAAGCCCATTAAACTAATAATAAAATGGATTAAGCAATCCAGACTTCTGCATTTAACCTATACAATAGGTATAATCGTCGGCAAGTCTCCAACAGAAAACAACTACTGCCCCCTACGACCATTGAATTATATCTGTTAGATTCTTGGCAAAGTATTCTACAAGAACTACTTTGCAATGTTCTCCCAATCTCAACGCCAAAACATGTCTCAACCCACACGAGGGAACACCTACGGACCGGCTTCATGGTTCCTTGCCAATCATCAGCGCAGGGTAGCTCACCCAACGCAATCGAAAAATATCTTGACCCCAAGATTCGAAGAGCACTCCGACTATGGTGTCGACTTCGTCTGAAGCCAAATAAATTCAGAAGAAAATATTTGATGACACTACTTGGCAGAAGCCCATTAAACTAATAATAAAATGGATTAAGCAATCCAGACTTCTGCATTTAACCTATACAATAGGTATAATCGTCGGCAAGTCTCCAACAGAAAACAACTACTGCCCCCTACGAACATTGAATTATATCTGTTAGATTCTTGGCAAAGTATTCTACAAGAACTACTTTGCAATGTTTGCATAGTCGGAGTGCTCTTCGAATCTTGGGGTCAAGATATTTTTCGATTGCGTTGGGTGAGCTACCCTGCGCTGATGATTGGCAAGGAACCATGAAACCGGTCCGTAGGTGTTCCCTCGTGTGGGTTGAGACATGTTTTGGCGTTGAGATTGGGAGAACATTGCAAAGTAGTTCTTGTAGAATACTTTGCCAAGAATATAACAGATATAATTCAATGGTCGTAGGGGGCAGTAGTTGTTTTCTGTTGGAGACTTGCCGACGATTATACCTATTGTATAGGTTAAATGCAGAAGTCTGGATTGCTTAATCCATTTTATTATTAGTTAAATCTAGTTACCCATGAAAATTTTAATAAATTGAAAATTGTCGATAAAACATTTTTGACACTTGTCAAAATAAAGTTATAAAGATCTTGCAAGGTAGCGAATATTGTGTGGAAATGGCAAGTTTGTTTACTGCTGAAGAATACGTTGATATGATTATTATTTACGGAGATTGTTTGAAAAATAGAAGCTAGAGAGTTGTATCGCATACGGTTTCCTAATCGCCCAACACCAAATGAAAATACTTTTGTGAACCTATAACGCAGTCTGCGGCAAGGACATTTCCCAAGCGGAAATCGCGGGAATTCCAGAAGATCCGTACGTAATGATGAAAATATCATTAATGTGTTGGCGTTTGTAAATATTAATTATAACATTCACCAATAGTTCAAAAACACAAGCCAATCTGAAACCAATTAAATTTCACGGAATGTGTGATCTTACCAACTGTGGCTGTAAAAACACAATCCAAAACACTAAAGAAATCAAATATTTCGGAGTTATTATCAATGAAACGCGCAGATGGGATAACCATTCAGAATATTTGAATAGTAAAATGAAAAAACTGGTATTTGCATTTTATAAACTCAGGGATACTCTTTCAGAACAAATGTTGAAATTAGCCTATAAATCCTTAGTAGAATCAGTCATATCCTACGGAAAAATAGTATGGGTGAGTTGCATGTATTAATCAAATAAATTGTTTGAAAGTCACGCAGAAATTGATTTTGAAAGTAATACTAAGAAAAAGGCGCAGATTCTCCACCGAACAACTCTTCATAGAAAGTAAAATATATGTATTTTCTCAATATTGTGAAATTCATATGCAAAAATATAATGCAACATCAAGAAATTTCCCAGTCACAGTACAAGACAAAAACGTCTGAAAAATTTAAATATTCCCCATCCTAATTCTACCCTCAATAAAAAGTCAATAGCATACGTTGGCCCTGAAATATATAATTTCATCCAGGAGTCCATAAAAAAATTCATAACTTCAAATTATTCTGCAGAAAGCTAGTATCCTTCATTTTCCTGAACTCTGGAACTCTTGAATTACTTCTACAATAAATTTTATATGTATTATTCCTAACTATTTTCTCAGTTTCTCATAATTTTAGTTTAGTTTTTGTATAATTTTTTATATACAGGCCGATTCTTTTATCATGTGGTAACATTGCTATATTCTAAACCGTAACAGATACGAAGACGATTAAATGGGAGAAAAGGTAACTATTGTGGAGAACAGTACAATGGTCAAAGAAAATTTACAGGGAGTCTCGCCCTTCCCGAGTTATACAGGGAAAACCAAAAATGCTGTTATTTGTTTTTTACGAATAGAACTGTTATTTCTGAAAATATAAAAAAATTTATAAGGAAAGTTTTAATGTATTTAAAATGTACTATAAAAATGTAACAATGAATCTTTGATTAAACGTTTCGTGGCAACACGGCCACCATCAACATTTTTTTTTCAAATACGGACCTGTCTATGTTAGTACAAATATTGATAAAGCGATAAAATCACAATTCAGTGGTAAATCACACTTGATATTTTTATAACGTTTCATTTAAAATAACTAGCTTCCTCAGTGACAACAATTTTTAATTACGGTCCTGTCGTTAGTTCTTTTGTAAATTATTTTGATTTCTTCAAAACCTATTCAACTATTGGCATACTTCAGACTTCACCCAATAATTTCGATAAGAAGATACCCCAACACAACGAACATTCGTATTTTTCCTTCTTGGGCATTTTTGTATTACAGAAATCCTTGTTTCAAGGCTGATTTCTTCTGAATCAATTATCATACTGAATATTTCTATAATTCTCAATCCTGGAAGTAACGAAAATATTAGTTTTTGGTCAAAATACGACTATTGTGTGATATGGTACAATTAAATAGCATCTCACTTCATTTACCATTTTTAAACAAGTAGGGTTTGCTTGGTTTCTATGGCAGGACAAATAAATGAGTTGTTGATACGTGTTAAGAACTGTCAGTCGTTTATACACTCAGTCATATCAAAGATGTATTCAAATGACGAAAGGACTGATATGCTATTTGCTTATGCAAAATCAAATAGAAATCCTCTTTTGGCAAAAAATATGTATGGTGAGCTATACCCAAATCGTCGTATTCCAAACATTCAAATGTTTAGACGATTAGAAAGAAATTTGAGAGACTGTGGTGCATTTGATAGAAATAAAACTAGAAAATGTGTTGTTACTGGAAGTATGCGGAACCAAATAAATGTTTTAGGTAAGCAAATATTACTTCATAAAGATTAACAAAGTGAGGAGAATATTTTTTTTCAATTTAGGATTGGTCAGTCACAGAAATATTGCTAATCAAGATTGTTCTTTACGAGAAATTGCCCACGAACTAGGGATTTCTGTAAAATCTACCAGAAATAGTTTGAAAAAGAACAAATACAAATGCTACAGGATACGCAAAGTTCATCACCTCAATGAAAGGGATTACGGAAGGAGAGTACGATTTGCGATGTGGTTGAGACGTAGAAATAGGGAAGTTGGAAATATTTGTAATAAAATAATATGGACGGACGAATCAAAATTCACCAACAATGGTTGGTTTAACAGAAACATCCATTATAGGTGGAATAATACAAATGAACATTTACATAGAGAAACCAATTTCCAGGAAAGGTTCGGAATAAATGTTTGGTTGGGAATTTTGGGAACAAACATACTAGGTCCTTTCTTTTACGACGAGCATTTGAATGGTGGAATGTATTTACATTTTTTATCCAATGAGTTTGATGGCTACTTAGATGAATTGCCACTGAACATCCGTCGTGAAATACAATATTTTCAACAAGACGGTGCCCCTCCCCATAATGCAGCAATAGTAAGGGAACATTTAGATGCAATATTCCCAAGAAAATGGATTGGAAACAATGGACCAATTGCCTGGCCAGCTCGATCCCCAGACCTGACTCCTTTAGATTTTTTTGTCTGGGGATACATAAAGGATAAAGTTTTTTCGACAACTAGTACAGATATCGACCATCTCAAACAAAAAATAAGAGATGCATGTAATAGCATTACACCCATCATGCTAGAAAATTGCCACAGAAACTTATGTGCATTCAACAAAGAGGTCGGCAATTCGAGCATTTAATGTAGGTTATCATGAAGAATTCATTTTCTGTATTGGTTTTATTTTCACTTAAAAATTCAATATGAAATAAATTGTTTTCTGTTTGTTTGATTTCTTCTACTCTTAAGTAAGTTTATTTCCGAGGTAAATTGCTATCGTTCGTTTCTGAAACTACAGATATCTTTTATTATAGTGTAAACATAATTTTAATAGATACATTTATTCAAAGCGTCACTGATAATTTTTATATCGGAGAGTTAGGTTTTGTGGAATCCATAAACGACCTAACGACAGGACCGTAATTAAAAATTGTTGTCACTGATGATGTTAGTTATTTTAAATGAAACGTTATAAAAATACCAAGTGTGATGTACCACTGAATTGTGATTTTATCGCTTTATCAATATTTGTACTAAAACAGACAGGTCTGTATTTGAAAAGAAATGTTGATGGTGGCCGTGTTGACACGAAACGTTTAATCAAAGATTGATTGTTACATTTTTATAGTACATTTAGAATACATTAAAACTTTCCTTTTCCATTTTTTTATATTTTCAGAAATAACAATTCTATTCGTTAAAAACAAATAACAGCATTTTTAGTTTTCCCTGTATAACTCGGGAAGGGCGAGACTTCCTGTAAATTTTCTTTGACCATTGTACTGTTCTCCACAATAGTTACCTTTTCTCCCATTTAATCGTCTTCGTATCTGTTACGGTTTAGAATATAGCAATGTTACCACATGATAAAAGAAACGGCCTGTATTATTTATTGAACTCATATTATTAAAAATTTTAGTTAGTGTCATAGTATTATGCAGGCACAAAATTATATTACCATTGTGATGAAAATATTATCAACTCAATAAACTCAAACTCAAAATTCAAAACATGTTTCCACTCGACAACTATCCGACGAACCTGGTATAACAAAGAGTTCCGTTGAATGAATTTCACAAGATTTTAAATACCATTCATTAAAAGTTCACTTAGTGCAGGGACTATATCCAGGTGACGCTGACAGACGTGTACAATTTATTACACACGTAATAGTTAAACTTGAAGAACACCCGGCTTTTTTACTAAAATAATGTGGGGTGATGAAGCCAAGTTCCACAATAATGGTGTCATCAATAGGCATATTTCTAATTATTGGTCCCCTGTTAATCCACATATTTTCATGAAGCAAATTTAACGGGAGAACGGTATTTACACTTCCTAGAACACATTTTTACCGAATTTTTAGAAGAAATGTGGTGGGAGCAGGATGGAGTACCTGCTCACAACGCACACATGGTTACTAACTTCTTCCAAAACAGATTTGGTAATAATTTCATAGCCAATGCTTCTCCTCTGACTTGGTGGCCTGCACGTTCGCCTGACCTTTCCCCCTTAGATTTTTTCTCGTGGGAAATGATAATAACTACATGTACTCGTAACTTATTGACAAGATTTGAAGCTTACGCTACTACTGAAGGCCTTCTTCTCGAACACTTGTTAAAATATCATCATTTGTGAACCTTGAAATGAAGTGAAATCGTTAGTTTTCTGTCTTTTTTTGGCGGATTTTCAACCCAAATTGTCATGACTTAAAACTCAAATATCAATTTTTTCAGCTATTTATTAAGCGATTTTGAATCGGAAAATATTGGTGGATTTAGAATTAGACATGTTAAAAAATGTACAGGGTGTCATTTAAAATTTCTCTGTAGTAGTGCATTTTTAAGGGTAGCTGTTCGTGATAAAATGAAATTTCGATGTAATTTTAAAGTATCCACACAGCTGAAAATTATAGATTTGGTTCCAACTAAATATCTCGATTAGTTTAGGAACTAGAACCTGGCTAAATCACTTTGGAACACCCTGTATATGTTCCAGACACCTCATGTATTATTATAAATATATTGTGAATGATTTATCTATTTGCAGTCAAATGTTGGGTAACCACAGTCACCACAAGATCAAGTATGTTTCAGATTAGTGGACTTGTTAGTGAAGGTTCTTGAAGCGAAGTATAGGCCATAATATACAGGGTGGAGCACCGAAAACGAAACAGATCGAATATCTTCAAAACACATGTGTTGTGAAAAAAATGCAGAAACTTGTCGATTTTTAATTCAAGGAGGACATAACCTCAACTGTCATATCTCTCCTAGGTCACTATCACCCAAACAATTATAATAGGGAAAGTAGTAAGTGTGACACACCATTGAAAAGGTAATTTCATAAGGAATTCAGCCATGTCAATTTTCGCAACCTAACTTTTTATTTTAGCGCCCTCTTGCGGGAAAAACAACTGTTCCGTATTCCAAATTATGATACTTCATTTGCAAGCTAATTTGACATAAATTCGGTGACAATGCATTATGGAATTTTTCTAAAGGAAAAAACAAAATGGCGGCTCCAAGGTGGCGGACAAGATTTGCAATTATGGTCCGATTCGATTCAAAATTGATGTGGTGTTTTTCAGGGTAGGAAATTATCATTTCTTTGTCAATTTAAAGAAACATGGGTGGCTCTAAGATGGAGCACGAAATTTGTAATTATGGTCAGATTCGAATCAAAATTGGATTGTGGGGGTTTTGGGTACAGATTTTCAGCACAACTAAAAATAATTGAATGAAATTGATAAAAAAGCTTCTATACAAATGCGATGGATACAAAAAAAAATTAGACGTGTGACGTAGATTATTCTATGCGTAACAGATTCGAAAACTTGCCACGAGTACAAAATAGGTATTCTTGCGCGGTAAAATTTTGATTCTGTTACGCACAGTATAACCATAATATTCCATAATGCATTGCCACCGAGTTAATGTCAACTTAGCTTGCAAATGAACTATCAAAATTTGGAATACGGAACAGTTGTTTTTCCCGCAATTGGGCGCCAAAATGAAAACTTACCTTCTTTATGGTGTGTCACACTTCCCTAATCCAATTGTTTGAGTGAAAGTGACCAAGGGGTGGGGGAAGAGATATGATAGTTGAGGTTATGATAGGAAGATGTCCCCCTTAGATTGAAAATCTTTGCATTTTTTTCACAACTCATGTTTTGAAGATATTCGATCTGTTTGGTTTTCGTTGCCTCACCCTGTATGATAATTTTACGCTATTTCATTCATTATCGGTCTGTACTAGGCTCCTAGAAACCCAATAGAGTTATAGCATGATGATTATGAGTTATAAAGAACGTAATAGTTATATTATTATTATGAAATACGTATGAGTAAATAAAATTAGTACATATAGTTTTGAGTGAGCTTCAAACAGAAGCCATCCACAGAAAACCGTTAGGACAATCTTAAAATGGCTTTGGGTATACAGGGTGGCCCATCGAAAACGAACCGCAAGGCCTTACAGGTTGGGAAAGAACTTGTCGACAAAACCCAAAAACACGCCAAGTTTGTTTTTCAGGGGGGCAATTTTGACGCAAAAAGCATAGCAAAACCTTCAACCCCCTAAGTGGGGGTCTGATTCCCCAACTTTTTTCAAATGGGAACTGGGGACGATTGATCCTCTTTAAAAAGGTTTTTCAATTGCCTATATATTGTTGCTTAGTTTTTAAAAATCGAACAACTCGTTTAGAAAATATGTAGCATTGAAATTCCAACAATTTACAAAATATATAGGTCTTGAAGTAAATAAAAGGACTTTAGTCAAAATCGGTCTTATCGTGCGGTTCAGCGTGCATATGAATCAAATTGAAAAACCTAGTGGTTACCAAAACTGTTTTCGGACGTGTTGCGTACACTATTTTTTCGGCAACCATGTAGAATAACGAATCAATGAGACACATTTAGTCTAAGAGACGAAGAGAGGTCGACTTTCACCCATCTGTTAACCGGATGAAACGATTCCAAATTGGAATATTTCGAACATTTCAGTTCTCATTTGTATTATATATTGAAATTCGAACAGAAGATAGGTACCAACAGAAACATTCTAATTCTTATTTATAATAATATTTGTATTAAAATTCGAGCACTTCCCGGCCTAGTCCTAATGGCCTCACCCTATTTTGATAATACTTTCAAAAAGAACGCATTTTTCTGTGTATGGATGTCATATTTTTTCTCATGTTAGATAACCGTATGTTCGAGAAATTAAAGATATTTCATTCCTAATAATATGATATGAAGTCGGTTAACGTAAACTTTTGACCTAATAAAGTCTAGTGGGGTTAGATCAGGAGATCTAGCTGGCCACTCTGAAAATCCTCATCTGCGGGTAGAGGACGGTTATTATCGTCATTCGCCGCGGCGCTCCGTGGTGACTTTCTGATTGTGAGTCAACGTGTTCAGTTTATGAAAAAAGTTACAATTCAAAATTAGGACAAATTGTGCTTTTAGACGAAACGTGGATATTTTCGAATGGGAGTGGTTCAAAATCGTGTCAGGATGAGTCCGTAAAGAGCGTTAAAAGAAAAAGAGGATGCGGTCCAGGAAAACGGTACATTATATTACATGCCGGTTCTTCAAAAGGCTTCGTTCCAGAATCAAGTTTTTTTTTTGCTTCAAAGTCAAAAAGTTTGGATTATCATGATAACATGAATTGTGACATGTTCGAAAAGTGGCTTAGAGAACGGTTGATACCAAATTTAGAAGAACCGTTTTTAAATATTTTGGACAATGCCTCTTATCATTCAAGAATATTAAATAAACAGCCTAATTCTTCTTGGAGAAAAAGTGACATTTATGAGTGGTAGAATCACATAAGCAAAATGTGTCTCAAAATATGTTGATATCAGAACTTCTGTCGATTGCAAAATCCATAAAAAAAACCTACAATGTATACCATGGATGAGATATTACGTGAGCATGGCCATGAGGTGTTACCGCTACCACCATACCATTGCCAGTTCAATGCAATGGAACTAATATGGGCTGGGGCTAAATCATACTATGACAAACATGTGGGTAATGGCCTTAAATCCGATGAGGTGAAGATGGTTTGGGAAGCTGCACTGGACCACATTACGGAGGAATATTGGAAGAAATCGATTGAACATACCGAAAAATTAATAATGGATTGGTGGGATCGAGAACGCTTGCTCGATGTCAAACTAGCACCTGTTATAATAGTTCCATTTGAAAATGATGATTTTATTAGTGACATTGAGTGTTTCTGAGTTTATCTTGTTGAAATGAATTCGATTAATATTTTTTTCTCTTCATTAAACAATTATTCTTATCCACATAGTTTTTTAGAAAGGTGCCGTGGCAGTTCAAAAGGTATCGCTGCTAGTAACTGCTTTCGCAACTGTACTGTTTATTCCAAGAACATTGCACTATAGTAAATTGTGTATCTAGTAGTAAAAGCAATACATTCCCGGACGACAATGTAAATTGAAGCATTGAAGTCTGGGAATGTGCTTTTACTACGAGGAACACATACTGTTTTTTCTGAAATCGCAATCAGCATTATCAAAAACTAAGGAATTCTACATATTGTTTGCGTGAATTCAATAACTGTCTAAAATGTAAACAAGCCGGTAAAAATTTTCGTTTTCTGTACGGGAAATTACTATTTCGGCAAGTACGTACTTCCCGGACTAGGCCGGGAGTGCTACTTTCCCAAAGAAAAAGTGTCCGGGAGGTGAACACTTCCCGGATGGTTTCCGAAATAGCAATTTCCCGTACAGAAAACGAAAATTTTTGCCGGCTTGTTTACATTTTAGACAGTTATTGAATTCACGCAAACAATTTGTAGAATTCCTTAGTTTTTGATAATGCTGATTGCAATTTCAGAAAAAATAGTATGTGTTCCTCGTAGTAAAAGCACATTCCCAGACTTCAATGCTTCAATTTACATTGTCGTCCGGGAATGTATTGCTTTTACTACTAGATACACAATATACTATTGTGCAATGTTCTTGGAATAAACAGTACAGTTGCGAAAGCAGTTACTAGCAGCGATACCTTTTGAACTGCCACAGCACCTTTCTAAAAAACTATGTGGGTAAGAATAATTGTTTAATGAAGAGAAAAAATATTAATAGAATTCATTTCAACAAGATAAACTCAGAAACACTCAATGTCACTAATAAAATCATCATTTTCGGAATCGTTTTCAAATGGAACTATTATCACAGGTGATACTTCGACATCGAGCAAGCGTTCTCGATCCCACCAATCCCTTATTGATTTTTCGGTATGCTCAACCGATTTCTTCCAATATTCCTCCGTAATGTGGTCCAGTGCAGCTTTCCAAACCATCTTCACCTCATCGGATTTAAGGCCATTAACCACATGTTTGTCATAGTATGATTTAGCTCCAGCCCATATTAGTTCCATTGCATTGAACTGGCAATGGTATGGTGGTAGCCGTAATACCTCATGGCCATGCTCACGTAATATCTCATCCATGGTATACATTGTAGGTTTTTTTTATGGATTTTGCAATCGACAGAAGTTCTGATATCAACATATTTTGAGACACATTTTGCTTATGTGATTCTACCACTCATAAATGTCACTTTTTCTCCAAGAAGAATTAGGCTGTTTATTTAATATTCTTGAATGATAAGAGGCATTTTCCAAAATATTTAAAAACGGTTCTTCTAAATTTGGCCACTTTTCGAACATGTCACAATTCATGTTATCATGATAATCCAAACTTTTTGACTTTGAAGCAAAAATCAAACTTGCTTCTGGAACGAAGCCTTTTGAAGAACCGGCATGTAATATAATGTACCGTTTTCCTGGACCGCATCCTCTTTTTATTTTAACGCTCTTTACGGACTCATCCTGACACGATTTTGAACCACTCCCATTCGAAAATATCCACGTTTCGCCTAAAAGCACAATTTGACCTAATTTTGAATTGTAACTTTTTTCAAAAACTGAACACGTTGACCTACAATCAAAAAATCACCACGGAGCGCCACGGCGAATGATGATAATAGCCGTCCTCTACCCGCAGATGAGGATTTTCAGAGTGGCCAGCTAGATCTCCTGATCTAACCCCACTAGACTTTATTAGGTCAAAAGTTTACGTTAACCGACTTCATATCATATTATTAGGAATGAAATATCTTTTATTTCTTGAACATACGGTTATCTAACATGAGAAAAAATATGACATCCATACACAGAAAAATGCGTTCTTTTTGAAAGTATTATCAAAATAGGGTGAGGCCATGAAAAAAATTATAATGACGTCATAACTCCAACAGCGATGACGTCATCGAATATCTGAGTGGTCCAAAAAATGCGCAACTGAAAAATAAAATCGACCTGTCTGAGCTTATTTTTCCTAATGGCCATATCAAGCGTTTAACTGATTTGTTCCAACCTTTACGTGCTCACTGTATAATAAAATCCAGTGGATGGTCTGTGTTTGAAGTATCATTGCCCTAGCACTAGTATAGGCCAAGCTTTTCGAAAAACCCTGCAACAAAAACAGAATTCGAATTAGTTTTTTAAATATTTCCAGGAAACGATTTGCTTAAATATTTTGGTTATAAAGTCTCTCGATTGATATTATTCATTTACCGACATTGACCCAGGAGATTGAATAAAATGATACATTTTACTGCTTCACACTACGTTCTCAAAAATATTTGGCACCAGTATTTAGTCACAAGAGATAAAAAAAAAATCTCACAGAGTTATCGCAACAATAACGTTGGCCTGCTACAAATGTAATAAAATTATGTAACGTAGTCAATTAACTCTACTCTACTCTACTCTACTCTTGTCGGGGCGTGACGCAGTGGTAAGAGCGTCCCACTCTGAGCCAAAAGTCCGGAGTTGAAGCCCTAGTTGGAGATGAAATTTTTTAATTTAATTTGACCGATTAAATTATTAAAATATCGTGTCTCGACTGGGGTGAGTCCTGCACGATTCTTTGTCGCGTTCCAATTGACAGTGCTGCTCCTAAGGTGGCGTATGTAGTTAGTAACAAGGCCTACCCAGAACACATGGCTAATGACCATAGTAGTCGATGCCAAAACACCAAAGAAAAAAATAACGTTAGCCTCGACTGCTATCCTAAAAAGTAAAAGGTCGACGAGTTGGTTTGTCTAGTGAGATCTATGATTTAATCATTGATGGTATTGCATATTGGCGTCTATTTAATTTTCTTTTAACACTTTCTACATACTAGAGAATAGTAGGTATAGTACAATTGGCATAGGAATTACATATACAAATATTTCAGTTGAGAAAACAGAAATGTTTTGGGAGATCAATTACTAACGAACAGTCGTTGCCGACCGATGATGAACCCTTTACTCCCATATACACCTACTATGTAGGCTCATTATGGCAAGTACCTGTCAGAAAACAACTACTCCCCTGGCTAAGACCAGGACGGGTATTGAATTAAAATGTTTTACCTCTGCTCGCTAGGCAGAGTGGCCTAGAAACCGCTTCATCGCGTGAACCAGAGTTGACCAAGCAGCGGACTGTGTAATGATTTGGACGGGGAACAGATGGCTTCAGTGCTGTCTGTGTTGACCTACCCTTGCACTGATGAGAGGCATCAACCTCGACACTAGTCTGCAGGTGGTCACCCTGTCCAAATCAAAACATAATTCTGCTGGTTGGTCACAGAAGGCACTTGCAATGGCGTCCTCTGATGCTTTGAGGAACGTTGCACAAGTATCTGTCACATTTAATTCAAAACCCGTCTTGGTATTAGCCAGGAAAGTAGTTGTTTTCTGACAGGTACTTGCCATAATAATCCTACGTAGTAGATGTACATGGGAGTAAAGGGTTCATCATCGGTCGGCAACGATTGTGCGTTATTATTTCAGACATTTTTGACGAATGAAACATTGATTTGTATATTTTCTATAAGGAAGAGGAAAATACTGGGAAATGAATCTCCTAAGCGAGAAAAATCGCCTCAGAATTCTCCCAAACTTCGAGAATTGGAAGCTGAATCTCAAAGGCACCTGAATGGTTCTATAAAACAGACGACAGACAACCCAGACGTAGACAACAACTACAACAGTGTTAAAGAAATACACAAGGCTGAAATTGAAAAACCATTAGAAGTTCCAACAGAACAGAAGAAAGAGGTGGTTAGTAGTAAAACTCCTACACATGAAAGAAGGTGAGTTATATTTTATAGACTTATTCGCGAAGCTCCAAAAATTTTGAGGCTCGGGATGTGACGTATTTGTAGAATTTTTAGGACGTAGTTTATCTGAAATTCGGAAATTGATTTTACAACAGTTATTAGACTGAATAGAACTCATATAATAATATTCAATTTGTGGTTAGATGCTTTTGCTTTTTCATGTTCCATGTTCCATATTCTTAATTAATAGAAAATTACCAATCTTGAATACCAGCGGTTTTTTATTCAATTTGAGATTTCTATCCAAGTCTATCAAATTCCTCTATGGAAAAAAAGCATTTTTTTGAAATGTATTCTGTCACGATATTTTTGAAAGATATGAAGTTCTTAGATTTAATTTCAGTTGGTAGCACATTGAAAAACTTGGGATTGAGAGAATTTTTTGATGATTTGGTTAGTCTGTATCTCGGGGTCCTCAGTAAATTATTTGATCTTGTGTTATAGGATGAGATATCTGAGGTTTTTTGGTACGAGTTTTGATTTTTGTGTATTTCTAATAATGAGTAGAATATATATATATATATATATATATATATATATATATATATATATATATATATACTGACGATAAAGGCATTATTTGGTATTTAATAAATAGAGGCTGACAATATTTCCGAGGTCCTACGTTTGCTATTATTCTGAGTGACCATTTCTGAAGTTTAAATATTTTTTGGGCATTACTGGAGTCACCCCATAATATAACTCCATAACTGATTTGGGAATGTATAAAAGCGAAATACGCTGAAAGAAGAGTAGACGTTTGAACATGTTTCTTGAGTTGTCTTAAGAGGAAGTTATATGAAGATAATCTATTACTCAGTTGATCTATATGGGGTATCCATGTAAGGTTATCGTCTAGAACTACGCCAAGTAGTTTCACAGTTTCACCTGATGTTAGTTCTTTGTTAACTGAAAAACATATTCTCTGTGTTTTATCCCGATTAAGAAGTAAAGTATTTGAGTTGTACCATTCTTCAGCCATATTTTCGGTGTTCATTGTAATTCGTCGTAGTCTGGATGTATCATCTGCATACAGCTGCATACATGACAATTTTATTAGGAAATAGATGGAAGAATAAATTGTTACAGATCGACAAGCGTAAGGATGCCTCTGAGATGCGCAAACGATAGAAAGCGTGAGTAGATGTGCGACAAAGATCGACTACTGTTTAATAAGGCAGAGCGATTGAGCTCCTGCATCCTGCATCCTGCATCCTGCATCCTGCATCCTGCATCCTGCATCCTGCATCCTAACGCTTGTCGATCAGTAACATAAATTATAAACAGAACCCTGAGGTACTCCGTATTTAATATGTTTTATGTCACTAAGCTTGTCTTTCACTGATACACATTGTTGACGATTGTCAAGGTAGAATTGAAAAAGAGTTAGAGGTAAGCCTTGCTGAGATCACAAATAAGTGCTAGAGCACTTGTTTCAGCATTGAACAAATTGAATCTTAAAAGGTACTAATAATATTAAATAAAAATAATGACTAGTTAGAATACCTATATCTAACAAGGGTTGGTGAAAAAAGATCAAAGATACAGTATGAAATTATAAGTATTAAAATGAAGGATACTAAAAATAATAATAATAAAATTCATTTTAGGGCGGGGATTAGCGCAGTGGTTAAGCGCTCGCCTAGTAATCGAGAGATTGCAGGTTCGATTCCCAGACGGTGCGATCTTTTTTCATTTTCAGATGTGAAAGTCTGAATGACTGAGGCTCGTGTCGGCTGGGAATAATCCTCCACGATTCACTGTTGCGTTAAAAATTAACAGTGCTGCTCCTAAAGTGGCGTATGGAGTTAGTAACAAGGCCTATCCAGAACACATGGCTAATGACCATAGCAGTCGTTGCCAAAACACCAAGGGAAAAAAAAATTCATTTAAAATTCAAAAAATTAAATAAAATCATGTATGGATGTATACTCGATGGGTGGAAAACACTACTTAAGAGACTGGTAAAAAATGCGTATAACATAAATAGATATCAGATAAGTAAAAAAATTTTGAAAATTATACAATTAACTGGAACAAAACATGTTAAAAAATCAGTATAAATATAGTAGGTACAAAATTAGTAACCAGTTCATTTTTGGATAGATACAATATATATGAATACAAAAATACATTCAATCTGTTTCATTGAAACAGGAGAAATGGAATAAACGCAAGAAAGAGATGTTTTTTGAAGAGGATAAAGCCATTTATGAACCATTAAAAAATTCTCCGGCCAATAAGATCAGCGATTATCTGCCTTATCTGACTGAAAACGACGGATTTAAGAGATTTTTGTAATAAATTGAGTGTATTAATATGATGCAGTGCATCTGGAACAGTATTATACAGGGTGGGCCACGGTCGATGGTACCTTAGACGTTTACGGAGAACGGGACATAGGATCATTCAGAAAATTTGGTTTCTCAAGTGGTTGCTCTTGGTCTATCGATCTAAAATATTTTCAGCAATGCAGCGTTGCCGCTTATACCAGAAAGTAGCAGCATCTTTGTTATTTCAATTGGGTCACCCTGTATATTACCACATTTTTGAACTTGTCATTCCTTTTTGATTATTTCTGCCTCATACTTCCCTATACCTATCTCTAACGGTTTTTGAGATATTGGTTATTTTCCATATTTTTTATCCAAAACATAGCTCGAATTGAATGTTCATTTCTGCGGTATTTGGATTCTTAGGAAGTTGCAATTTTGTGTTTAGTTCATCAAGATCATGTACATTGATTCTGTATAGAGAAGTTTTTTCTGCGTTATACAGGGTCGTTCAAAATTCATGATCTTACTGCTGGATACGAAAAGGGTTGAAAGTGCGTTTTTTTTAATGAATCATCCTGTATATTATGAAATATCCTGAAAGAATACTAAATTCCCTTCGAATTGATATATCATGTTCTTATACCTAAATAGCCAGAATTCCGAGATAATAGCAATATTCACTTGTAATCTTCCAAGTGCTTGAATTATTGCCGGAAATTTTTCGAGTACATGAATTTTCTTTGAAAATTCATGTACCAGATAAATTTACGGCAATTAATTCAAGCACGAGGGGGATTCGGTAAGAAAATTTCACACCGAGAAATGAAAATCATCCAACAATTCATAAGAAATAACTAACGATGGTTTCACCTGAACTATTTATAACCACTGAAATATTGATATGTAAAATACTTAACAAAAGTTTGATCAATAAATGTGTTTAAATTTGGAACAAAAAAAAATAAAAAGTTATGTTCTTATCGTGGATTAAACCATCGACCTAGCGACTCATAGGCCGCAACACTACCGCTGAGCTACGGGACTTGTGATAAAAACTTGTGACAAATGGTGTATTGAACTTCTTCTGAAATATGATTTCAGAATTGACAATTTCTGCAATAATCGTGGAGAAAATATTTTCAGATACATTACAAATATCTAGTGAATACATAATTATCTCCTTTCATATGAAAACTAGACCTCCATTTGCACATTAAAGCAAAATATTAACTTGTCACATGTCATATGTCAAACATTTATCGATGAAAATTTTGTTAAGTATTTTACATATCAATATTCAGTGGTTATAAATAGTTCTGGTGAAACCATCGTGGGTTATTTCTTATGAATTGTAGGATGATTTTCATTTCTCGGTGTGAAATTTTCTTACCGAACCCCCTCGTGCTTGAATTAATTGCCGTAAATTTATCTCGTAATTTTTCGATTACATGAATTTTCTTTGAAAATTCATGTAATCGAAAAATTTCCGGCAATAATTCAAGCACTTGGGAGATTACAAGTGAAAATTGCTATTATCTCGGAATTCTGGCTATTTAGGTATAGGAATATGATATATCAATTCGAAGGGAATTTAGTCATCTTTCAGGATATTTCATAATATACAGGATGTTCCATTTTAAAAAACGCACTTTCAACCCTTTTCGTATCTAGCAGTAAGATCATGAATTTTGAACGACCCTGTATAACGCAGAACGAACTTCTCTATACAGAATCAGTGTACATGATCTTGATGAACTAAGCACAAAATTGCAACTTCCTAAGAATCCAAATACCGCAGAAATAAACATTCAATTCGAGCTATGTTTTGGATAAAAAATATGGAAAATAACCAATATCTCAAAAACCGTTAGAGATAGGTATAGGAGAGTATGAGGCAGAAATAATCAGAAAGGAATGACAAGTTCAAAAATGCGGTAATATACAGGGTGACCCATTTGAAATAACAAAGATGCTGCTACTTTCTGGTATAAGCTGCAACGCTGCATTGCTGAAAATATTTTAGATCGATAGACCAAAAGCAACTACTTGAGAAACCAAATTTTCAGAATGATCCTATGTCCTGTTCTCCGTAAACGTCTAAGATACCATCGACCGTGACCCACCCTGTATAGTTTGGGAGCTGGATAAGTGTATGAGCGCTGGACTTGAGGAATAATGTGTTGATATTTTTGTCGTGTATTATAAATATGGATGGGTAATAAAAAATGTTTATTCCGATGATAAGTGATTATAATATTATAATAAAACAATTGACGGATATATAGAACATTGGCTTCCAAAAATAAACTTTCAGTTGAAAAGCGGGGTGTTTTTTTTTATTTTTGGAATCCGATGTTCTTGATATTCGTCAATTGTTTTATTATAGCAGGTACCTCTCTGAAATTAGTTTTCTCTCAAAAATACTGGACCAATGATTTAGTTGTTAAATACAGGGGGGAAGTAGGAGCCTAAGATGACGAAATTTTTTTAATTTTTTGTGAAAAATCACTAATAAAGATTTTTCCATTTGTTCCATTTGTCACTGTAGAGCAATCAGAATGAATGAATAAAACTATCTAAATAATTCAATTTATTCTAATCATGTTATATCCTAATCATATTATATCCTAATCATTCCAGGCCTTCCAGAACTATTGACACGGAAATAATATCGAAAAGAAAACTGAGTCTAAAAACCGAACCATTGTCGGAGCAAGAAGAAGCGGTCCCCCAAAAAATTAGTTCTTCAAGCAACAAAACAACACCGAAGAAAAAACAAGAGTACGGAACACATGTCGTGGCTAAAAGTGAACTGTGGGATACAGGGAATCAACACAGGTGCATGAAAAGTCATCAGAAGAGCAGCAGAGTTAGCATATCCCAAGAGGAAGGTAATGTAACTAAATCAATAATAATGAATCATTTGTTAGACCAAGTTCTAGAGGTTTTTTCCTCCACAAAATAAAAGATGCAAATGACTTATATTAATTTTTATAAGATAGTTCGTTAATAAAAACCCCTGTTTTCGCCCCAACAAAATCGGTTTGTGGAATTTTTATGGGGCTAAAACTGGGGTTTTTATTAACGAACTATTTTATAAGAATTAGTATATGCCATTTGCGTCTCTCATTTTCTTGGGAAAAAACCTCTAGAGCTTGGTTTAATAAGTAAATTTGTAATTTGTAAATTTGTAAATTTGTAAATTTGTAAATTTGTAAATTTGTAAATTTGTAAATTTGTAAATTTGTAAATTTGTAAATTTGTAAATTTGTAAATTTGTAAATTTGTAAATTTGTAAATTTGTAAATTTGTAAATTTGTAAATTTGTAAATTTGTAAATTTGTAAATTTGTAAATTTGTAAATTTGTAAATTTGTAAATTTGTAAATTTGTAAATTCGTAAATTTGTAAATTCGTAAATTTGTAAATTGTGAATTTGTAATTTGTGAATTTGTTGATTGTAATTTGTAACTGTACTGAATACAGTTGTTATTATTATCAAACTTAATGTTAAATTTTTGGTTTCAGACGACAATAACATGCATCGATCTGTCTCGGAACGCAACCGTCATTCTTCGCAGAAAGAGAAACGCGACAAGTCCCCGACCAACAAAAAACAACAGCAAATACCCACGAACATATGCAACCAACAGTGCAACAAGTTGGGTTACTTCCAAAGCACGCCCAACGTGACCGCTCTGAAGAGCGGCATGTACACCCCCAAAAGAGACATATCGATGTACAACGCGACGTCGGAAAGTGAACTTTTAGATCGCGAGATACTGCCAATTTTCCAAAAATTGCTGACCGAACGCAACAAAAGTCAACACAATATAGACTATTCGTTCGGTAGGTCGTGTCCAAATATATCTATAAAGTGCGATATAGTTGAATATTTGTAAGTTTTTTGCACTCTGTACATTGTACCAACACTCATTGTCATTGGTCATTAATTTTCTTGCTGATGGTCTGATATATGTTGTCGTATTAACGAATGAAAATTTTACTGATATTCGGCAATCATCGACTTAATCCCCACCATAGCAGCTAAACCAAAAAATCGTAAATGAAAAGTTGAGGAAAAAGAAAGAAATGGAATGAAAGTATGAAGAAAGACATCAATTCAACTTTAGTATCGTTAGGGAATGGTGTACCTTATGTTTTCGAAAATTTAGCATGAATTCAAAATTTTAACCGGAAATAAGTTTATATTTGTTGAGCCTACTGAAAGATGATCCACGAGGATTTCTGTGAGTAGCTAGTGGTTAAATTTTTACTTGAATGTTAATATATTGGTACTGAATGCATAAAACACATTTAACATCATTATGGATTTTTTGTTTTAATTCCAGTTTGTCATTTTTATTAGAGAGTTGTGAGAACTGTTTCTGAGATGTTTTTAGAATTTTTTTATTTCACTGTTTTCTACGAAGGCGCGGAATGTCCAAATTTTTTCACTTCAATCTCGGGATCCTGACTTTAATCTCGTTATTCTGACTTTAATCTAGGTATCCTGACTTTAATATCGTGATTCTTAATTAAATTTCGTGATCCTGACTTTAATCTCGGGTTCCTGACTTTATTCTCGCGATTTCGACCTCAACATCTGTATCCTGACTTAAATCTCGGAATTCTGACTTTATTCTCGGTATTCTGACTTTAATTTTAGAATTTTGACTCTAATTTCGGGGTCCTGACATCAATTACTAGATCCTGACAAAATTCTCAGGATCCCGACTTCAACAATGGGATTCTGACTTTAATTTCTTGATTCTGACTTTAATTTCTTGATTCTGACTCTAATCTCGGTATCCTTACTTTATTCTCGGGATTTCGACCTCAATTTTGGGATCCTGACTTTAATCTCGGAATTCTGACTTTAATTTCGGGATTCTGACTTTAATTTTGGGATTTTGACTCTAATTTCGGGGTCATGACATCAATCACTAGATCCTGACATTAGGATTCTGACTTTAATTTCGGGCCCCTGACTTTAATCTCGGGTTCCTGACTTTATTCTCGAGATTTCTACCTCAACCTCGAGATCTTGACTTTAATCTCGGAATTCTGACTTTAATTTCGGGATTCTGACTTTAATCTCGGGATTCTGACTTCAATTTCCGAATCCTGACTTTAATCTCGGGTTCCTGACTTTATTCTTTGGATTTCTACCTCAACCTCGGGATACTGACTTAAATCTTGGAATTCTGACTTTATTCTTGTTATTCTGACTTTAATTTTGGGATTTCAACTCTAATTTCGTGGTCCTGACATTAATCACTAGATCCTGCCTATATTCTAGGGATCCCGACTTCAACCTTGGGATTCTGACTTTAATTTCGTAATCCTGAATTTAATTTCGGGTTCCTGACTTTTTTCTCGGTATTTCGATCTCAACTACGAGATCCTGACTTTAGTCTCAGAATTCTGACTTTAATTTCGGGATTCTGACTTTAATCCCTGTATCCTGACTTTAATCTCGGGATTCTGACTTCAATTTCGGGATCCTGACCTTAATCACGGGTTCCTGACTCAATTCTCGGAATTTCGACCTCAAACTCGGAGTCCTGACTTTAATCTCGGAATTCTGACTTTATTCTCGGTATTCTGACTTTAATGTAGGGATTTTGATTCTAATTTCGGGGTCATGACATCAATCACTTAATCCTTGGGATTTTGACTTTAATTTCGGAATTCTGACTTTAATTTCGGGTTCCTGACTTTATTCTCGGGATTTCGACCTCAACATCTGGATCCTGACTTAAATCTCGGAATTCTGACTTTACTCTCGGTATTGTAACTTTAATTTTAGGTTTTTGACTCTAATTTGGAGAGTCCTGACATCAATCACTACATCCTGACATTATTCTCAGGATCCCGACGTCAACCTTGGGTTTCTGACTTCAATTTCGGGATCCTGACTTTAATCTCGGGTTTCCGACTTTATCCTCGGGATTTCGACCTCAACCTCGGGATCCTTACTTTAATCTCGGAATTCTGATGTTAATCTCGGGATTCTAACTTCAATCTCTGTATCCTGACTTTAATCTCGGGATTCTGACTTCAATTTCGGGATCCTGACTTAAATCTCAAAATCCTGACTTTATTCTCGGGATCCTGACTTCAATCTCGGAATTCCGACTTAATCTTGGTATTCTGACTTTTTAATTTTGGGATTTTGACTCTAATTTCGGGGTCCTTACATCAATCACTAGATCCTGACATTATTCTCAGGATCCCGACTTCAACCTTGGGATTCTGACTTTAATTTCGGGTTCCTGACTTTATTCTTGGGATTTCGACCTCAACCTGGTAATCCAGACTTCAATCTAGGAATTCTGACTTAATTTTCGGTATTCTGACTTTAATTTTGGGATTCTGACTCTAATTTGGGGGTCCTTACATCAACCACTAGATCCTGACATTGTTCTCAGGATCCCGACTTCAAACTTGGGATTCTGACTTCAATTTCGGGATCCTGACTTTAATCTCTGGTTCCTGACTTTATTCTCGGGATTTCGACCTCAACCTCGGAATCCAGACTTTAATCTAGTAATTCTGACTTAATTCTCGGTATTCTGACTTTAATCTCGGTATTCTGACTTTAATCTCGGGATTCTGACTTCAATTTCGGGATCCTGACTTTAATCGCAAGTTTCTGACTTTATTCTCGGGAATTCTACCTCAATTTCAGGATCCTGACTTTAATCTCGGAATTCTGACTTTATTCTCATTATTCTGACTTTAATGTTGGGATTTTGACTCTACTTTCGGGGTCCTGACATCAATCACTAAATCCTGATATTTTTCTCAGGATCCCGACTTCAACCTTGGGATTCTGACATTGATTTCGAGATCCTAACTTCAATTCCGGGATCCTGACTTTATTCTCGGGATTTCAACCTCAATCTCGGGATCCTGACTTCAATCTCGGAATTCTGACTTTGTTCTCGGTATTCTGACTTTAATTTTGGGATGTTGACTCTAATTTAGATCCTGATTTTATTCTCAGGATCCCAACTTCAACCTGGGATTAATTTCAGGATCCTGATATTATTCTCAAGATCCCGATTTTAATTTCGGGATACTGACTTTACTCTCGGGATCCCAACTTTAATCTTGGGATCCAGATTTTAATCTCGGTATCCTGACTTTAATCTCGGGATTTCGACTTTAATTTCTGGATCCTGACTTTATTCTAGGGATCCTGACTTCTCGGGATCCTAATCTTGTGATCGTGACTTTAACATCGAGATCCCATATTTCATCTCGGGATGATGACTTCAAAGTCAAGATCCTGACATTATTCTAGGGATCCTGACTCTACTCTCGAAGTTTCGAGATCTCGGGATCACGACTTTAATCTCGGGATCATGACTTTATTCTCGGGATCCTGACTTTATTCTATGGACCCTGACTTCAATCTCGGGATCTCCACTTCAATCTCAAGATCCTGACTTTAATCTCATGGTTAGAATAAGGATACCTTATCTAGATACACATTTCGATAACCAAGTTGTCTTCATCAGGAAGTAATAGTAAGAGGCACCACTGTGACAATGTAAACCAATAGTCCATAATTATAATTCCGATTCAAGAAGATGGAGACAATGTGGTCATCGAAATGCATGTAGAAAAAATGCATGGTAATGGAGGAAACACAACAGGCGTCCAGTGTCCCATTTTAACAATGTCTTTTCTTTAATTTATTTTTAAATTGTCGTTTCATCCTGAAAGATCCATCCAATGAAGCTTCTTTGCATTTTTGCGTTATCTATGTAGATACAATCGCATATTCCCCAAAGTGCCCCTCAGTATATAGCTTGTGAGTAACCTTCAGTTTCTAATTGTATACCTATTTCAATTGAATTTCAAGTTCTCAGCATAGCAAAAGCATAATTGGAACGGAAAGTTTCAACAATATATATATATATCATCTTAAAGAAAACTGAAATCGAGAACTATGTCAATTAGAGATTTGAGTTCATAATCGTATTTTTTTCGCTTAATTTTCTTTATACATGCATGAAACGATCCGTCATATCATTTGGGGGTTGTATGGAAGAGCAACTATGTTGAATACCGCCCCCACGATATAAAATGTATTTTATTGTATTTTTCATGAAAATAAAGTCACATATTATTATTATCATTATTTTTGTATGAGTTAAAAATTGTTAAAACTCCGTTGAACTCAGAATCTTCAAAATAGGAATTTGCCTTGTGAATATTATTAAAATTTTAATTAAATGTTAAAAAAACCTTTACCCACTGTTTCATTTCAAGAAAAGGTGTATGCGACCTTGAACGAGTCAGAAAATGAAGATATGAGCATTAGGATGAGGTGGACGGAGTATTTAGAATGCTTGAAGAAAGATCTACTGTCCTGTACGACCATTACAATTATACCTACGTTATTCTACAAGTAGTACGTTCAATAAAGTTTAGCACGAAATCAGTCTAAAGCAGTCAAAAATCAGTTGAAAATTAGTATAAAAAACTAAACTGATTACATTTCTGACTTCTGCTTATAAGCCGTGTCGTTTTTTCAGGAAGTCGTTTTTTCAGGAAGTCGTTTTTTCAGGAAGTAGTTTTTTTAGGAAGTCATTTTTTCAGGAAGTCGTTTTTTCCTGAAATCTGTTTTTGAATAATCACCTAAAAAAGAACTATGGGTTAACCTTGTTTTGTTTGAATGCCTAAAAATCAACTTTTTCCTAGAGCCTCCATATTCGCTATGGAGGATCTAGGAACGATGTTGAACAGAGGAATAGGGAAAAAAGAACAAAGGGGTTGTTGTTTTTAAGGCCTGAAAATCAACTTTTTCCTAGAGCCTCCATATTCGCTATGGATGATCTAGGAACGATTCTAAACTTTTCGATTCGACTTTTTTTCACGAAAAAACTGAATTTCAAATACTATGACAGATAGAGCGAAAGTGGTAGTATTTCTGAAGTTTTTAGGTTGAAATAATTCTCTAGAGGAATCCTTTACATCAATTCCCAGCTTGAAAACATCGGAAAGTGAAAAAATCAATGGCAATAATTGATGTTAGTGAGAACTACAGAACTAACTCTTCTATAAATATACTCGTAATTTCAGAGTTTTCAATAGGTTTTGAAAATTAAATTCAAAACTTCTTGTTATGTACATAAAACATTGGAAACAAAACTAAAAACTAAACTAATATCTTACAGGAGGATAAAAAGTAATGTTATAAAAGCTTCAACAACTATCCTCCTGCCATCTCTTAGAAGAAGGATCGAGTTTTAATGGACTGAAAGCGCTGCAAGTAGATACCTATAATTGGAAAACTGAGTTTTGGCTACCGTCTGTGAGATGGCGCGCGAATTCAATTTTCCGTATTTTTCACCAAATCCATGGTTATTCACAAACTATATTTGAGCGGAACTGATTACATTTCTGGTTTCTGCAGTAAAAGCTACCGTGTGGCAATTTTGAAGCCAATCTGAGTATGAAATTTGTTGAAAAAAGAACAACTTTGAATTTTTAAAAAGCATCGAAATCCTAGAGCCTCCATATTCGAATCTAGAACCGATGCTGAACTGCGGAATGGTGAAATTTCTTTCAGAAGACGAGTTTTTAAAACAGTCGCCTTTTTTCACGATAAACGCGATTATTCAAAAACAATGTTGAATTGAGTGAAACTGATTACAATTCTGCACTACAAACTCCCCCCGGTATATCAAATTTGACGCCAATCTTAGGTATGAAATGTTCACTAACCACTCAAAACAAAGGAAATAATATTGATTCTGAAATAAAACAACAGATTTCCAAATATTTTTTTATAACACAGTGCTAAATATACAGTTTACCAGTAAATTGGTACAAAAATAACAGTCATCATCCGTGCTAAGGCACTCATATCAACTAACAAATCTGACTTGCACAAATCAACAGAATACAGAACGCACCACATTAAATAAAAAACTTAAAGAACCGTTGAATTCGGGTCAACTTCAAACCAAAAATACTTCAATTAAGCCAGTTGAAAAAACTGGCGTATTTGGAAAACTAGATTGCAGATTTTAGTAACTATAAAGTTGAAATATCATTTATACTTATGTGGCACATTCTGCTAAGATGATTTGTTTTGAACACAGTGCACTTCATGGTAACTTCAACAAATATCATTCTTATCATAGAAAAACCATTGAATGAAAATATTTAATTGCACAATACGTCCTGCATCAAATTCACCCCTACCATAACCTTTTTTATCTCTGATAGATACAACAGATCTTTTGAAGTATTCAAATATACAGCACTGGAAGGATTGAATACATTTTATTATAAAAAAGTCCGTTACCTATCTTTCTGGTACACTTTCGAAATAGTACTTTATGAAATGTCAGAAACAGGTAATAGGGTGGTTATAATAAATTGAATAACTAATGTATATTCAAGTTTTGTTATGCATTTTTTTAATTTGGACATGTAATTGTGTGACAATATATTGAATCAGTACATAAGATGCCTCTCATTTACACAAGTTTTTCTATGATACATCTTATTATCAAACTAAATATTTACAAGTTTAACAAAATGGAATGGTTGAAAATAAATTTGAATTTCTAAAAACAACTCTAGGAGAAAAAACTTTAAAACATTAAGAAACACAGAAAATCAAATAACCACAGCATTCTACTGCATTTTGGTACAGAATGTGTAAAACACTTCTAGAAAATTTATAACATTATGATATATGTATATTAATACTGCTTCAGAAAAAATCTGAACTTCTACTAGTTGGATGTAAATTTTATGAAAGAAGCATAACTGGAACTAGGAATGCATTTTTTGGAATACCTTTTCACTGGTGACACAGTTTTTCAACTCTTCTCATTCTTCTTCAATTGCTGTTGGTTTGTTTTAGTATCAATTTTATGTGTGCTGTTTAAATTTTATTAAATATACTAAAAATTGCACTCTGGTGAAAAATAATGATAGCCATCCTCTATATACTATACCATTGGATACACTCTTGTGTTTGTTTATAAAGAAGATTATTATCAGCAATGATTATATCATTTAAGTGTCAAATCAAATTTTTGTTATTTAGTTGAAAAACAAAACAAAAAAAAAACTGAGATCATGTAATATTTCGATTAAACTATGATTGAAATTAACAGCACGACTAATTCCAAATTATTCTCACTCCAACTTTAAAAAACAATTGCCATATATTCATTTGATTTCCCTTTCTATGAAATCACAGGCAAAAAAACATATTATAATTTTGTTCTAAAAATTCAGAAATTTTACTAATCTGATTTTTATTATAACAGAAAGGGCATCTTAGAATACTGAATTAACCTGCAAAAACACCAGTGAATTTGATATTGCAAAAATCATAAATTTATTCTTACACGCCACTAATTTTGAAGTCAGTCATTGTTTCTAAACTATTAAACTCTGAATATATATTTAACCAATTTTCAACATCAATAGTTATTTTTATGTAATATGGAACGACAAATGCAAACACTATTTTTGAATATCAGAAAATGACAAGATGGTATTCAAAGTTGACCTCATTTTCGAGTAATATCATGGAAACACTTCCGAAGACGAAAGTCAAAAGCAAACGATTTTAGGTGCATTATTTCAAAAAAAAAAAAAATAACAGTTCATAAAGATTTATAAGTCAGCGATAAGTAGAAGTAGATTAACAAAAATTACATTGAAAAACTTGAATAACTAAATTCTTTTCGAGCTACATGGTCCTGCCGAAAATTGAATCACGCCCAATTGACATAAGATCATGAAATAAATGCGGCCAAGATTGGTCTTCTAGACTAATCAACCAATTTCGGAATAGTTATTCCTCATCAGTTCAGAAAAGTCTGCAAAAAGAGATAACTAACTGCAATTGCTCCATTGTCAGAGTCAGAAAATTTCGGCAATTAAGTTATCAAGTTTGTGAACTCGAAAATATATCTAGGATACTTCTTATATA
This sequence comes from Chrysolina oricalcia, assembly GCA_944452925.2. Lineage (NCBI taxonomy): Eukaryota > Metazoa > Arthropoda > Insecta > Coleoptera > Chrysomelidae > Chrysolina > Chrysolina oricalcia. The sequence continues at coordinate 2,799,237 of OX101810.2, forward strand.
GCAATCTGTGTCATTAGCATGCGAATAATATCCCCAACATAAGGAAATTATTCTCTTAGGTTTTGAAACTTGATGGATGGACTAATTACCTGCTACGAGATAACAACACTTCATCCATTTTGGACCTTTCATGCAGGGTTGCCCGATATATATCCTAGATATATACAGGGACCGCCAAAAAGTATGTACCATAAGGAGTAAAAGTTTATTGTTAGAGTATTGGAAAAACATTTCTGGAGAAGAGTTTGAGCATGTCCGATAACCTAAAAATATATTTTGACACATGTCACGTGACCACTAGTATGGAGGCAAATTGGAAAAAAATACAATGAAGAGGCCAAAAGTCTCTTTACAAAAATCTAAGTTTTGTTTTTCTGAACGGATTGACTGTAGTGGAACATTTATATTTCGATGAAAATGACAAAACGTTCTCATTTTATCAGCCTCCAGACGACACTGAATAGAAAAATATGGTTCTTGCCAGAACCCTCGCTGTTACATTGGTTCGTATCTAACAGTTATATCAGAATTCCAAGACTATTGTGGTGATGTAGAAATCTAGAAACATTCTGGTTCCCTGATTAAAATCAAGTTTTGATGAAAATCGTGCATGAGCTTTTACTTATTAAACGACGTTGCACCATTACATATTAGAGTAAAAATATGGGTAATGTATGGTTTCAGCACGATGGGGCATCTGTACATTATTCTCTAGCAGTCAGACAACATTTCGGAAATAACTGGATAGGGCGAGGTCACCAGATTTGAACCCAATTGTTTTTCTGGCAATTGCGGGTTTTTCCAAGGTATGCGATTGTCAATGAGAAAACGTTGTATATTATGTATTGATGTAAATGGACCAAATGTTGAAAATCTTTTGTAATTTGTTGGCTGTTAAATAAGTTAAGTTTGCATCGAATATTATTTAATTTTGTATATTGTATATTATTTTTATTGCATTGTTTTGTTAACAAAAACGATGGTTTGCAAAAAATATTTTTCAACAATATTTTTTTAATATTTCGAAAGAGTCTCCAAAATTAGGTCCTGTTACATTTTTTAATCGAAAAATCGAAAATAGACGAAATGTTGATGATCTTTTGTAATTTTTTGGCTGTTTAGTATAAAATTAAGTTTGCATCCGATATTATTTAATGCTGTAAATTGTATGTTATTTTTATTGCCATTAATTATTTTTTAATAAAAACGATAGTTTGGAAAAAACATATTTTATCAATCTTTTCTCAATATTTCAGAAGCGTCTCCAAAATTAGGTCCTGTTACATTTTTTAATCATTAAAAGTCTAGAGGTTATAAAAAATTAAGAAAAAATTATTAAAGAAATCCAAGAAAAATATTGTAGGTTATTCCATTAAAAAAAAGAGATAAGATTTTCGGTATGTAAAGGTTATTCGTTTTTTAGGTGAAAACTGTTGAATAATACAAGAAAAAAACAAAAATAGCTTTAAATACCATGGGCGTATATACTCTTCTAACTGCGCACCACTGGATCTAGAAATGAAAAATGATTTTTTTTTCTAAAATATGTCTTTTTACATTTGAAAACTGCTAAATTTCAAATTAATATATTAAACCGCTTTAAAGTTATCAAATAATTTTTTTTAAATTTTAATTTCCTGTATTTGGAAAAGTAATCATTCCCCTCATTCCTTATATCATCTTGTACACAGGCAGACGTTGTAAGTGTCATTTGGAAAAACCCTGTATATTAAGGACAGATATCGGCCAACCCTACCTGAAAGGTCCAAAACGGAGAAGCAATGTATCCCATTCATTAAGATAAATGACCTGAGAAGCCCCACGATTGAGAATAATCACATCATGGGGTAAATTATTCGAATGTTGATGACACAGATTGCTATATAGTGAGGACGTAAAAAGTCTTCCCCCCCTTAATTTTTGAACGGAACAAGCTATCGAGATCGGGTAAAATTCAGGTAAAAAGGTACCACTTTTACTACTTTGTGGCATAAAAATGATTGTGGTCACGTAGTCTAGTGTCGTCATTTAGAAGAAAAAACCGAAGCAATTTTAATTTACGCTGAAGCTGGGCGTAATTACCATGAAGCAGAAAGAATATTTAATGAGCGCTTCCCAAATAATCCAATGTCTCGTAACTACTTAAGGGAATTGGTCAGTAAATTTCAAATAACTGGTTGCGTAACGAGGGAAAAAAGATCTGGAAGAAAATCCATTTCAGAAGATCAGCAAATCGACGTTCTGGCAGCTGTTGTTAATAATCCGCAACAAACAACGAAAACGGTAGCCACCGCTTGTGACGTATCTACGACCACTGTGAAAAATATCTTTAAAAACACAAATTTCACCCATATAAATTAAAAATTCTGCATCAATTAACAGAAGATGACCCAGATAGATGAATGCAGTTTTGTGAGATCATGTGTGATCGCATAACCCGAAATCCCGGTTACATTAACTCTATTTGTTTTAGTGATGAAAGTACGTTTTTTCTAAATGGAACAGTAAATAGACAAAATGTGTGTTATTGGTCAGACGTAAATCCGTACGTTTTTCGAGAGGATCATACTCAAACTCCAGAGAAGATCAACGTATGGGCTGGTATTTTGGGTGACCATATTATAGGTCCAATATTTATGGCAGAAAATTTAACTGGGCATCTGTATTCAAATATGCTTCAAAATCAGATCCATCACAGTATTCAAGAAGTAGTTGAGGCAAACCCAAATGAATTTACTATGGATGTTACCTTTCAAAAAGATAGTGCACCCCCTCACTACTACAGACCTGTCCGAGAATGGCTTAACGAGAATTTTCCGGGACGGTGGATAGACCGACGTGGCCCCATTGAATGGCCAGCTAGGTCACCTGATATGACCCCTATGGACTTTTTTCTGTAGAGGTACATACAATCTAAGGTGTACGTCACGCAGCCACAGTCACTCCAGGAACTTATGAACCGAATAACAGACGTGTGTTACGGTATTACCCCGGAAACATTTAATAACGTTCGGAATGAATTCCACAACCGACATTTTTTCTGTCAAGAAGTGAACGGTAAACATTTTGAGCACTTGTTAAAATAGTTGCAATTGTTACTTGAAATTTTGTTGAAATTAAAAGTTATTTAGATTTTAAATTTCAAACCTTAAAAACAAATTTGGAAAAAGATATTAAAACAATTGAAATATGGTTAAATGAACTTAATTTAACTATTAATTCAGAAAAAACTGTCTATATGATATTTAAACAAAAGAATATGGAAACCATCAAATTAAACATTATAATTAAAAACAGAACTATTGCTGAAGTTGAGAAACACAAGTATTTGGGTCTGATTATTGACAAAAATTTAAATTTTGAGAGTCATATAGAGAAAATAAAAAACTCTATTATTCCTCTGATAGGAGCTATCAGAAGAATACAATTTCTAAGAAAAAATATTCAATTTTTAATATATAACGCACATATTATCTCTCGAATCAGATATATGATCACAGTGTGGTCATCATGCAGTCAAAAACAAAAAAAAAATATTTATAGATTGATGAATAAAGCAATAAAAGTAATATTTGATAAACCTTGGGATACACCTTCAGATTTGTACATAAACACCAATAATATGACACTGAATCAACTTATTAACTTTGAAAAAGCTAAATTTGCATTCAAATTAACCAAAAATATTCAAAAAAGTAATACAACAATTCAGAAAAATTCCAAATTACATAATCATAATACTCGGATTTTGAATCACTTTCACTTGGACAATATCCATTCCAACAAAGGAAAAGCAAATCCAATTTTCAGCTCTATAGAAACATTTAATAAATTACCAGAACAAATAAAAAATTCAAAAACTATAACTTCATTTTCCAAAAATTTGAAAGAAATGTTACTATTGAAATGATGTTCATAAGAATACTACAAAACTTTATGAATTATTTGTATTATTTGATAATGTATTAGAATTAGATTACTTTATTTTATCATTGATGTACATTCAACCTTCCTTATACCAGAACTTGTTCTGACTGGAAGTTATTTATACAATAAATAAATAAAATAAATATGTAAAATATTAGAAGCAAATTTCAAACGCTTGTCAGTTTGAAACGGCTTGACCAATTTTCACAAACAAAGAAGTGTTGGATAGAGAATAGGAAGACCTTCAAAACCAGGAGCCACGTGACCCCTCTTTACATTTGAAACAAAAAGTTGATGGTGCCTTCTTGACACTAGACCACGTGACCACAATAATTTTTATGCCACAAAGTAGTAAAAAGTGGTACCTTTTTACCTGAATTATACCCGATCTCGATAGCTTGTTCCGTTCAAAAGTTAAGGGTGGGAGGACTTTTTACGTCCCCACTGTATAAGACACACTGGATAGCGGCAGTAGATGTTAATTGCCGAAACGTGGTGACTCAAAACAAATGAAGATAATTAATTTTCTGTTTTTTTAGATAATTGAAGTCAACAAATAACTTCATGCTCATACCTGGTTGCATGTAGTTCAAAATTCGGCGGGGCAATATAAACCGCAAGATACACTTTTTTTTTCGAGAAAAATAAGAAAACCTAATCTTTCCACTTCCGCTGAGAATATTATCAAATTGGGAAATAAATTAGATATAATGAAATTTATAAAATCTACTATTCATAGAAACGTTTAAACTAACTAAACAATTAACAACATACTTTGGTTTCTTGGTCCCTATTATCACTTTGAAACGAAATTTCAAACAACATATCTAATTCTCTTATTAGCCAGTAAACCGAGGTCTAGCCTTTCTAATCTCACAACCGGTAAAGGCATCTCCGTCTTCCTTTTAATTATAAGTTTAGGCACAACACCCGCTAGACAGTTCGATTGTACCACCGAATAGTCACTTTTTCTGCTGTCGTTAACGTCATCGTCCGACTCGGTGTTTGATTGGGTGTGCAAATTGCGGAAACGATTTTTTCGTTTTTTGTCCAACACTTTTTTTAGATGCAGTTTTGTGTCCCGATTCCCTGAATCCTTGTGAATTTCATAGGAGGGGTTCGTTGTCGAAGTTGTCGACTCAGGCACTTTTCCTTTTTTCAACTGCTGTATCAAGCGCTTGTACGATATAATTTTACAAATCTTTCCCATTTCCTCAGAAGTGAGCTTTTCATCTTTTAAAAACCTCTGCATCAAACTGGAGGATTCAGATTTGGAAAACGGATTGTTCGGTGATTTTTCAGCGGGTTTTCCGACCCTAGGAATTTCAAATTTCAAGGAACTCAGTTTGAAGTCGACTTGCTCTTTGTAATTTTGCAATATTTCATCTCCATTTGGTTTTGTATTTGAATGCCCGGCTGTTTTAGATTTGTCGCTTGTATCACTATTAATAAGGCCTCTAAATTCGCTGAATCTCTTATCAACGTTATTCTGCTGAAAGTTGGTTTTCGGAGACTGAGTTTCCTCCCAATCAAAATAGTTCTGTTTGATCGGGGAACACTGTAGGCTCAACTTTCTCTTGATGCATTTGTCCTTGGGCTTAAGTGAGTTCAAGTCGTCTAGAGACTTGGGTCTTTGAAAATTAATTTTTTCTGGAGTAGCAATAGTCCCAATCCTGGCGGAAGGAGTATTTCGACTTGACTCACTTTTACAGTTTTTTGATATTTTTTCAGTCTTAATGTTGGTTTTTGTTTGGTCACCAGCAAGCAGTTTCCGCTTCCGTTTGTTGTACTCCTCTAAACTCAACTTTCTTTTGCCTTCAGGGTACTTGGAAGAACAACCATGAGATCTGCCTCTTAGTCTGGGATCGTCTAGATGGTATTTTCTGGTTTCTTTGACAACTTTTTCATCTTTTCTCTCTACACTAGCAGAACTTTCTGGTTTAGCCTTATCTTCAGCAACATTCGAAGGCTTTTGGGTTGAATGTTCAGCCACTAAGCCGGGAGTCTTTTTATTTTTATCTTTCAACTCAGGTACCCTCTTGTTTTTTTTAGATTCAAGTTTATCCTCGTTCGGTTTTTTGGAAATCTTTGGACTTGATTCTTTTTTAACAGAAATCTTCCGTTCAGCTTCACTTTTATTCACAGTCTCCGTATCAGCTGTTTTCACGTTTTCTCCACTGATATCATCAATTTTCATTGTAGAGTCCACGGTCCCATCCTCATTACTTTTATTCTCTTGTTGTTTCAATTTTTTCAGTTTCCTAGCTCTGATTAAATCTTTGAAAGGCACAAATTCATCTTCCTCTGAAGTTTTTTGTTGTTTGGATTCTTTTTGATTTCTATCTTTGATCGAATTCATATAAGAAAATTTCCTATCAATTTCATCTACCAAACGCACGGATTTTTGTTGTTTCCTGGAAGAATCAACAAGTTGTTCAGTTTTCGAATTATTATTTGTGGGTTCTTTACTAGAACTGACTTTGTCATTGCCAGAATAAACTTCTGAACTGATTTTGTCATAAACATCTTCACTAGTTGTTATAGAAGGAATCTGCAGGTCACAATCATACGCTTTCTTAGCAGCTTTAGTGTACAATTTAGGGGGTTGGGCTATATCCAATTTGATTTCTTCTTCCAGGCTCAAGTCCATACCAATGATGATTTCGCTGGTAGTTTCAACTATTTCTGGGTCAGGATCAACCTCCTGGTATTCCACAGCCTCGGTAAAAGCATCACTACTCTCCATTACCATATTATCAATATCAAGGGGATCAGTTGCTGCTTCAGTATTGACAACTTCATAGTTATCATTGACATCTAGGATGGCAGTGTCAGATAATGGAACAACTGTTATGATATTCTTGCCATTCACACTGTTGACATTAACCTCTACTAGCTCCCCGGCTATTTGCAGTAGCACACTAGACTCTTCCACTCTTATGACACTGCGGTATTGAATCTCATGTTGATCAGAACCAGCATCAACTTTCTTTTGCTCTATTATATGAACACCAGTATCCTGGGCAGAATCTGCAGTCTGGCTAGAAGAATCTTCAATTGGAATCTCCTGATCGTGTTTAGAACAAGTTTGTGATGCAGTTTCTACAGTTCCTGAAGAATTTCCTACCAACATGTTCACGTTGCCATCAACGTGTTTTTCTATGACATGTTGACTGTCTTCTTGCTCAGTGACTTTAGAATCTTCATTAGAATCTGGAATTATGGTTTCATCAGTTTCAATCAGTATCTCTTCACCTTCGGTAATCTCTACTACTTGATTGGAAAACAATTCTTCAGGTTTATTAGTGATATTGTTTTCTTTGTCATCTTTGATAAAATATAACTTTTCCTCCACTACCGGTTTTGGTATTTCTAGAGTTTCATCACATTTAACTTGTTTTGTATCTTCACCAGGTTCATATAGACTTTTCTCAGATACTACAGATTCAATTTTGTTTTCTACATTTGTAATGACTTTTCCCGTAACCACTTTCTCTTCTGCTTTCTCCAGAACAACATCTTGATCTTGTTTGTCAGACTCCTTAACAAGATTATCAGCTACTATTCCTGTTATTGGAATACTTTCTTTGGCTTCTTCTTGCTCGACTTCCTTTTCTTCTTCTTTTTGTTTTTCTTTGGATGATTTTTCCTGCAAAATATTTTCTGCCACTCCATCCAAAGACTGCTTTTTCCCAAGTTCAGACACAGTAAAAATATTGGCAATTTCCTTATCCAAAAATTCTTTGGTGCATTGTAGGCTGTGTCTCCGCCCAAGATTGTCTTTTTCAGATTTTGGTTTCAAATTTTTGCCAATGTTATTTATGATATCATCCACAGAGAAAATTCTCCTGGATCTTTTATATGTTGGTTTTTCACCAACCAAATCAAATTTTTTAGTAGTCTGAAGTAACGCGTTTTTGTCCTCCTTCAAGTCATTCACTTCAATTTCATTAGGTTTCACGTTATTGGAAGCATCAGCTTCATCGGTGATTTTTTCAGTCACTTCTTGAACAGTGGTGCTGACTTCAATAGACTCAACTTCCATAGCTTCTGCTTCAACAACTTCATCAATCACAACTTCTTTATCGGGAACAGGAGCTGAGGAACTATAGTTAGATACAACAGATTCTAATTTTTCTGGGCAATTTGAAACGTTTTCCATGGTAGGTGGTCCTATTCTCTCATTGGTGCTGATTTGTTTTTCCAGTTGATAAACTTCCTTGGTAGTTTCCATATCAACAGAAGTTTTTTCCTCAGAAACAATTTCTTCACGTTGAATTACATCTTCAGTTTTCTCCACTTCAGACTCAATTACCTTGCTTTTTGAATCAGTGTGACTTTGATCTTCAACTTTTGAGCTGATGTTCTCAGGAAATGTATCAAAAAAGGGCAAATTTTTTATAGAAGATTCTGTACCTTCAGACTCCTGGATGTTTTCGATTTCTTTCACAAACTCTTCTTCCAAATTTTTATTCGAACATATAACTGATGACTGGAGCGATTCTTCCTTGTATTCTTCTAGCTGGTCCAAATTGATGGGCGAGCAGTTTTTGTCCACAGTTTCCTTTCTACATTCTTTGATACTTTTATTCAACACTTCTTCTAGAGTGTCGGTAATGATTGGCAAGCTATTACCAACTCTAACTTGTTCATCCGATACATCCCCGTAAGTATCATCCCTGGGGATGTTTTGGTAACCTGACTGTATTACAGTATTTTGGTGAACTACAACTCTAGGTTTTTCCGTCATTCCAAACAAATGCTCGTTAGTTTGTCTTTGGTTTGAATCATTTGGTTTGTTGGCTAGCATGCAGTCTTGTTTTGAAGAATCCATTATATGAAGGTTAACCACACGTTCTTCGTTAGTGTCTTGAAGGTCCATAATATGGTCGTTTTTATTATCAACTAATCTTACCATCCCGGAAGTATTTTCAATAGAAACTCCGCTTTTTATTATATACTGGCCATTTTCAGATGCAACCTGGAATAAAAAATACAGTAAATAATAGATTTTTTGAAAAAATAATGTATATTTCTCACCATTGGTATTGTATTCTCAGAAGTCACAAGGGGGATTCCGGTTTCAAAGTACTGTAGTTCAGATGCATTGATCATATATACGGTCTCAGTTGATTGGTCGTCTCTTACCCTCATACCATCTTTGCAATGCCTATTGTTTTCCAATTCGGTAGCTGTTTCTTCGTCTGCCCAATTCTCTATGTATTGTTTTATACTGTCAGATACTGTAACTCTATTTTCAGACATGTCCTGAGGGGTTATTTGATGCGGTAGATATTGGTTTGGTCTGCAAAGAGAAAGCTTTCATATAAATTGGAATTTCCAAACAAATCTAACAAATTTAAAAAAATCTCAAAATAACACTGACAATTTCACACCCAGTACTTTCTAGCAATTAAAAGCCTGTATTTGGTATCGTTACCATCGCAACTAAAAAAAAATTCCGGACATTTTTCTCCACCTTGAGGTAAGGTGCATGAAATTACACTGGAACTGTTTGATCACCAAAACTAATCGATGTAACTTCTTTAAAACGCTTTAAAACCCAACTTATATCATTTGTTGAAGAAACGGACAAATAGTATATTGTGCAACAAGTGCAGAAAAGTGCTAATTTCTCACGAGTTTGAAAAAGTTGCGGCACGAGCGCAAGCGAGTGCTGCAATTCAAACGAGTGAGAAATTGCATTTCTGCTCGTGTTACACACTATACTTTTTCTACAACACCCTTTTTGCTAAAATTAATACTATACTATAAGACGGAATGAAACGTCAGTGACTCATTCTTATATTTTCCTCTTGAAGTTGAAGGTAGTAAAATCAATGACAATGAATTAACTTGTTCTCTTAGTTCTGGCGGAGTATTTTCAATTTCAGAACTGTCGCTATCCATTTTAGTTCAATCTCATTAAAAATGACGGGACAAGAATATTTTACGAATATTTTATGCTTGACGTTTGTTGACATTCAAATGATTCGATAGATGTTGCTCCGTTGACTAGCAATGGATAGTGTGTATGTGGGCATTTGAGACAGCAGTAGTGATGTCTATGATTTTTGTTCAGAATATTATGAATTTGTGCGACAATTTCCCTCATATTATATAAACCAATAGACTTTGTCTATTCATTCTTGAAGTTGCCTGATTGAATATCCCTTCGAAATGCAGAATTTTCAAAATATACTTTCACCTTGTGGTCACGAAAACTGTATTGCTTAGAAATTAGGTACTGAAAAATTTTGGCACAGAAATGTCACTTTGTGGCACAGAAATGTCACTTTGCGGCACACTAATGTCAAATTTCAATTATTGTGAGAAATAATCATGTTTGCGAACGTAAAACTATGCAGAAAAGCATGTTTTGGAGTGTGGTTGTAAAAAAACAATAATACACACAAGGATAGATCGCTGAATGAATAACAGAGAAAGGCCCAACTCAAAATATAAAAAAAAATATCCGAGACAGAGACGTGTATATGTTTAAAACGTACGTATATTATTTTTTTCTGAAATCGTTCAAGAATGCCCACTTTCTCGGAGCAACTTCAGGCCTCAAAATACGCTAATCTAGTATTTTAGTCCGTTGCTAAGCAACGAACTTTCCCGGACCGTTTTCGGACCTAAACGGTACGGGAAAGTACTTTTTCTACAACCACACTCCAAAACATGCTTTTCTGCATTGTTTTACGTTTATTTACGATTATTTCTCACAATAATTGAAATTTGACATTAGTGTGCCGCAAAGTGACATTTCTGTGCCACAAAGTGACATTTCTGTGCCAAAATTTTTCAGTACCTAATTTCTAAGCAATACAGTTTTCGTGACAGCAAGGTGAAAGTATATTTTGAAAATTCTGCATTTCGAAGGGATATTCGATCACAGAGAGAACAAGTTAATTCATTGTCATTGAATTTACTACCTTCAACTTCAAGAGGAAAATATAAGAATGAGTCACTGACATTTCATTCCGTCTTATAGTATAGTATTATTTTTAGCAAAAAGGGTGTTGTAGAAAAAGTATAGTGTGTAACACGAGCAGAAATGCAATTTCTCACTCGTTTGAATTGCAGCACTCGCTTGCGCTCGTGCCGCAACTTTTTCAAACTCGTGAGAAATTAGCACTTTTCTGCACTTGTTGCACAATATACTATTCCCGTATCGGAAACGATACGGGAAAATTTTTGCCGGCTTGTTTACATTTTGTACAGTTATTGAATTCACGCAAACAATATGTAGAATTCCTAAGTTTTTGATAATGCTGATTGCGATTTCAGAAAAAATAGTATGTGTACCTCGTAGTAAAAGCACATTCCCAGACTTCAATGCTTGTTGGCCTCGGCTTAACGCCTCGGCCAACAATTACATTGTCGTCCGGGAATGTATTGCTTTTACTACTAGATACACAAAATATACTATTAATTCATTTACATTCTTTTCAATATGTCTAACCCGCATATATTCACCACATAAAAGTATGTATATTACTTGGATGTTGTAAATTTTTATTAAATTTTTGTATTTCTTGTGTGTGTGTATCACTGTATTTTCATATTCTATTTATGAATAAACGTTATTATTATTAATAATTGAAGCCGTAGTGGTATTTGAGTGGTATTATAAATGAAAATATTTGATAAATGTCATGGCAATAAAAACGTTATCATTTACCTGAACTGTTGTTGGTAATAATCTTGACCCATCGACGTTCTTCGATGCTGGTAGTGTTGGGCATACTCAGGAGCATTATAAGGCGGAAAATTGGGAGTCGCCTTTTGATGAGTCATTACCCCATAGTTCATCGGCATCGCCATATTTTCAGAGTAGCTCCTTCTAGGTGATATACTCCTCTCGTGAGAGTTGATGGACGGAGGAAATCGTGGCCCCATCTGTGGAGATCTGGTGTAACTACAACTAGTCGGGTAGTTCTGGTAGGACTGAGAAGACATGTATCCGGGGGGGTAGTTGTTGTTTGGCATCGGCGGGTAGTTCATGTACCTTTGAGTCTGAGGGGGGTACATTCGGGTCTGGTCCATCGGCTGATATGGTGTCTGCGATTCTTGCAGGTGATGGTCGCTCATTATGGATCGGGCCATGGTCGGGTGGATGCGACGCAACTTCGACAAGAAGTCGTTTCCCGGAGGGTATTTTCGGATTTGAGCGGGCGTATTGTATTTTTGCATCTGATGCGGGAGTGGTTGGTAATGAGAGTCTTTGGGAAAATACTGAGATTCTGGTTTGTACGTGGGAAGTACCTGGAAAAGAAGAAGAGCTGTAATCTGAATATTCTCATTTGAATTCTACGATATGAAATGAATTTGATACTGGATATTGTCCAGTAGTGTAGAAGAGAAGAATGAAAAATAAATAAGCGAAACATAAAAATGAACTATCCTATTCGAATTTTATGATATTGTATTGTAATTTCCATAATTTTGTAAAATAGACAGAAGCAACAAATATTAATGTACTGCTATTATTCATTGCATATTATCCGCTCTAGCACTTCGCTAAAAATCACACGATATTCGTCAGTAAACCGTGCCGCCAATAGAGGTCCATGCAAAACTGTCAATACGGCTGTTGCTACGCCACGTTCTTTTGCCAGCCTTGTAGGGTAGAGTTTAGATAGTTCGAAGTTCGGCTGACAGCTATCAATAGGGCCATTGCTACGGCACGCTTGATTAACAGCCTTTTAGAGTCTGAAGCAATGGATAGATTAATTTGGTACCAACAAGACGGAGCTCCACCGCAATACAAACATACTGTTAGAGGTTATTTTCCCAAATGGAAGACCTGCAACGATTGAATGACCGCCTAGATCCCCCGATTTGACTCCTCTCGATTACTTTTTATGGAGTTATTTGAAAGCGAAAGTATATATCAATAGACCAGACAATATTGCAGATCTGAAAGATAGGAGGTCCTACAAAATGTTCAACGAGAATTCCAAGATAGCCTTGCTAATTGTCAAGAACTGAATGATGGTCATTTTGAACATTTCATTCAAGTGTAAAACAAATTGAAAAATACTTCCTAAACATTATGTTACATTACTTTCTTCTTTCTACGTAAAGTACCAACATTTTCCATTTTCAAAATAAATATGTGGAGTAGAGTTTAGTTTAGAGTCAGAAGTTCAGCTAAAGGCTGTCAATAGGGCCATTGCTACAGCACGCTTGATTCTAGAATCCGAATTCTGTCCAAAGTTGACCTTTAATTGACAGTCTTGTGGGATAGAGCTAAGATAATTAATTCGAAGTTCGGCTGAAAGCTGTTAATAGGGCCATTGCTATGGCACGCTCGATTAATAGTCTTGTAGGGTATAGTTAGATAGTTCGAACTTTGGCTGAAAGTTGTCAATAGTGTTAACAGCCTTCTAGAGTACGAAGCCCGTCCAAAGCTGTCAATAAGGCCGTTGCTACGGCACACTCAATTAACAGCCTTGCGGGTAGAGTTTGCATAGTTCGAAGTTCGGCTGAAAGCTGTCAATCGAGCCATTGCTACGGCACGCTCGAATAATAACTTGTAGGGTAGAACTTAGATAGTTCAAAGTTCGGCTGAAAGCTGTCAATAGTGCCGTTGCTGTGGCACAATCGATTAACAGCCTTCTAGAGTCCGAAGCCTGTCCAAGGCTGTCAATAGGGCCCTTGCTACGGAACACTCGATCAACAGCATCGAGGATAGAGTTTAGATAGTACGAAGTTCGGCTAAAAACTGTCAATAGGGCCATTGCTACGGAACGCTCGATTAAAAGCTTCGACGGTAGAGTTTAGATAGTTCAAAGTTCGGCTAAAAGCTGCCAATAGGGCCATTGCTATGGCACACTTGATTGACATAGTTCGAAGTTCGGCTAAAAGCTGTCAATAGGGCCATTGCTACGTCACGCTTGATTGACAGTCTTGTGGGGTAAAAGACTACAATGTTAATTTTATTCTCATTCGAATTTGAATGATCTGCTGAAGATGTTGAATGTTGAAATAAGTTTGAGACATTTTCACAAACGCACGCATTTATTTTCCACAGCATAACCTCTTAGTTCAAACATCTGAGCCTCAGGAAAGACGTCAAAGTAGAGCTCTGGAGTAAACCTTTCCAAAGCATCTCAACCACTGATAAAAAATGTAAACCCACCAGTTATTTGTTAACAAATTATTAAACTCAAAATTATTTGTAGTTTCATGAATGCAAGTTTTCTGAATTGACAAATTTAAAACAGATATAATTGTACTTTCGTTAATACCGTTGTTTTCTAAATTGACAAATTCATAACCGATTCAATTGTATATTTATGTGAATATAGTGTTTTCTAAATTCCTAGTTTTACTGTTGAGAAGCACAAAGATAACGTAAACGTTTAAATTGTTTTTATATTCACACAAATTCGGCGCCCAACGTGGGGCAATTTTGTTTTTCTTTTAGGAAAAATCACCAAAATGAATTTAAAATATAAACCAAAAAGAATGTCGATATGCAGATCGAAATAAAATTAATAATAACAAGATATACGAATTTTCATCAGCTCGTTGTAGAAAAATTAATACATTTCCCGAACGGAAACTAAAAAAAGCTACCGATCTTTGAGGGTTGAAGCTAGAGCGACCAAAATAATAGAAAAACCCAAGAGTTATTTTTAAATTTGCACGTAATAAGTCTAAAAACCTTATCGAACTGCTTAGTAATAATAATTTTTGAAAATTTTTGAAGAATTATTGATTTCAAATCAACATTTTATTCTGATAACTGAGAAAAGTATTCGTTCTGTGAGGAGCATTTTTGTGACACGTACTGCTTGATTAGTGCGCCTATCAAAATAAGATATTATACCAGCTAACAGAGTATATAATCACAACAGTTCAATGGTTAGATTGATTGGCTATTTCTTTAACAAAAGTTCAAAAATAAAACTGCTGTATGTAGCATGTTAGACTGTATCTCCCCCCAATGATTTTCTCACCTGCGCTTCTTTGTGTACATACTGAGCATGTGGGGGAACATGTGGATGAATGTTGGTTTCGGGGTACGATTGCTGGCTATTGAGGTGGTCGAAAGGTTGCTTCATATGCGGCTGCTGAACGTTACACATCTCCATATATTCTTTATCTTTGGTCTTTTGTATCACCGATGACGATATGTTTTCCCTCACCGATTGATTTGGATCGGTGATCTCGGAGAATTTTACTGGCGGCGAACTGAAAAAGGAAAGATTAGTTTATAGAGTAACATACTGAGTAGATAGGAATATCCTAGTCATTATCGAACATCACACGGTTTGGGGAAGCACCTACAACCCAAGAGGTGCTAAAAGAGAGTGGTATCATCCGCAAATAGTGTGAATTTTCCTGTAATTGGTATGTTAGATCATTCAGATACAATAAAAACAAAACTGGGCCAAGCACTGATTCTTGAGGAACTCCTGATTTGGCATGTGAAAAACAAGAGGTTTCACTGGAAATTTAACACTTTGTTTTCTCTCAAGAAGTTATGATTCAAACCATTTAGAAGCAACCCCTCTGAATCCATAATGATACAGTTTTTTCAGCAGTACTCTGTGATTTACGCAATCAAATGCTTTTGAGACATCACAGAATACTGCTGCAACTACCTCACTCTCATTCAGGCTGAGATATACATCCTCCAGGAACGAAAAAATTGCATCAGTTGTGCTTTTTGAATTTTGGAACTCAAATTGACATTGCGACAATATGTTATGTTTTTATAAGTAATTAATCATTCTCTTGTTAACCAGTTTTTCTATAATTTTGGAAAGAGTAGATAAAAGCGATATTGGACGATAGTTTGAAGGATCGTCGGTTTCACCACCTTTGTGAAGTGGAATTACAATTGCGTTTTTCAGAAAAGAGGGAAATTACCCTGATTCAAATGATTTATTTATGCACTCTGCTAGAACCAGACAGACTTTCAAAAATATTTACAGAGATTTATTTATTATTTCTCTCAACTCCACTATTTCCAAAACCCAACACTGAATCCAATATTTTTTCTAAGAATCTTATATACTCACTTATAGTCCTGATATTGCTGTGGGTATCGGAAACACTCGACTGTTTGCCTAGCTGGGAAGTGATTGTGGGGCGGCACTCTGGCTACATGGCTTTCCGCTACTGTAGTTGTTGGGGTATCGTTCAGCGGCTGTTTATCTTCATTTTTTCGTCTGAACTGCCTGAGGGAGCTAGTTATACTCCCACCACTGGTCTGTAAATATTTATATTTTTAGAACAACTGCACCGTTACTGTTAATTGAATGATTTCAACTACTACTCAATTATCAGTGATATCAGTGATCAGTGATTATCAGTGATATTAACACTTTTTTATCAATGATCAAAACTGCAAGTACATTGACTATACATTATTTATGCAATTAGTGTTTGAAGTGATACTTTTCTGAATTATTGAAGATGTTGTAGCATGTTTGAATTCCATTGTTCATTGCGTCTGACAAATATGTTAATGATTCTAAGTTAAGAGTCTCAAACAGTTTTTTACTGAAAAAGCCTATTATGAATTGGAGGAATATTTTTGTGAGGTGTTTTAGTCTTCATCCTATGAATTTCAATCAATACTCCACATAGTCGATCCTTTTTATGACAGATTTTATTTTTAGCATTATTTTAAAATTGTATTATTATGTGATTGGCATGTTTTATATTTGATATATTGTTTGTTGTATTTTTTCATATTATCTTTGTCTATAAGAATAACTTTTCTTCTAAAAATAAAGAATATTCTTATTCTGATTCTTTTTTGTAGATTTCTTGAGTTTTGTGAATGAGAACAATAAATAGTATTGTAACGAGCTGGATCCGGATCTGTCGCCATTTAGAGAAGCCATCTAGAAGCGAGTCTACCAACCAATCAGGCAGTTCCGAAAAATTCGATCTAAAGTGCGATTTAGTATTAACGTGTGGGCAGGAATTTAATCATTTATTTGACGGAATTCTGAATGGAGAAACCTATCACCAGTTTTTAATGTCGATTTTTGAATAATATTCGACGAAGGGCACAGTTGTGTTTTCATGAACAAGGCCAGCATTTTGAGCATTTGCTGTGATTTACTTTCGTCTTTACATTTTAGTTAATTATTGTTAATTACACACCTCATTTATCAAATTTTGATTGTTGATTCTGTCTCCGTATTTTTTCATTGGCATTTCATATGAACCAAACTTGGTGAGATTTTGATCTAATAACTTGAACTGTTTCTATTGTATTTGTAATACACCCTGTATAAATGTATAAATACACAATACTTAAATTACTAACATAGATACTTATAAAAGTATAAATACACAATATTACATACATTACTAACATAAACAGAATTGGAACAAGATGGTAAGTAGATATACCAAGAAATAAATGAATGCACAAAATATTCGTCGATTGAATAAAAAAAAAATCCAAAACATATGTCTTGACCTTTCTTTTGAAGGTAGAAAGTAAACTTTTTTATCTGGAGACAGACAATTGAATAGCTTCGAACCTATTCTGAAAGATTCTTCTCATTCAAGACTTTCTTGAGTTGCAAGTGTTGCAACAGAGCTTGAACACTTCTGCTGATCCTCTTAAATACGTAATTGACGTGAAATTTCGAACTCGAACCAGAATTAATGTGAACGCCTAAAAATTTCGTGGTTACTGATGGATGCAAGACCACCATATTGATTTAAACATATTGTGTTGGTTGCTCAATATGTTTTTTTCGGAAAGAATGAACCAGCACCGTTTTATCCCCATTTAGAATGAGTCTGTTAGAGCGACACCTAACCTATCGTATCGAGTTTGGCTTGAAGTTCAACAAGACTATCAGGTTCTGCTGAAATCATATCATCGGCGAAAAGAGATAATGAGGTTGTGCCTATAAGTAACGAAGAACAACTTTGTTGAACATCGTCTCCCAAGGGTAATCGTTTACATTAACTTGTGTATTTGTAAAAGAAAAATAAAGACCCTTATTATTATTATATGATATAAATCAAAAAGAGTAAAGGTCCCAAAACTGAACCCTGTGGACACCAACAATCTTATTGAATAAGTCTTAGTCCTTCTCATCACATTTCACATAAATTTTTATCTTAAAAAAGGTGCATTTTTATGCTTTTTACTTTGATAAATTAACTCCTGTATAAAATGTGTCATTTAAAGATGACTGTATTGTCATTTTGACAGCGATAAAAAAGGTGCATCGTTTTTTCACCGATAAAAACGCCTGTTCCTCTTTAGCGTCTACATCTAGTATGCTTACGTCACTTTAATGTCTGCCCTGTCAGTTATTTAAGTATTGTTGATAGTGAAACATTACAACATGAGTCGTTTTGGGGAACAAATAACAAAAAATATAGAAAAAGCAATCCCGCAATCTACAAAAAATACTAAAGCGTCAATATGGAGACTATTTATGGAGTTTTGTCAAGTACGAAATTACGAACTGTCGAAAATAACTCCGTTACAAGAAGTAGCAGATATAATAAAGGATTGGGCCTATAATATGAAAAAGAGGAATAGAGAAGATTATAAAGAATATTCATAATTTAATTGTATCAATAAAGATAATTATTGTTGTTGTTCATTCATTTATTCGGTCGTTAATTTATCTTGCCAAAAAACACTCGAGCTTTTCTTTTAAGGATAAATTTCTTTTTTCTACATTCATGGAAAAAGCAAAACTTTATTCAACTATATTCAGTGGAAAAAGTAGTTCTTTATTGCACTAGTGCAATAAAGTTTTTGTTGCACTCATCTGTCATTCTACTTCAACGTGCTGTCATCATGACAAACATAAACGTTTAAACCTAATACATATTTAGCAGATATTCTGTGAGATTGGCAATAGGTACTTCACTACGAAATATTCATATTGAAAATTGCACCAATTGTTCATTCACTTTCAACATTGAGGGTAAAAATAAAGTTTGAGTTAAATTGTTCGTAACGTATTAGTTCCTGTTTCAATGCAAATCGATATTAATAATAAAGTATTCAAGTTGCGCTTTTCATTTTCCTACACCTAGTGCCGCACCTCAATAAATCATTTTTTGCTTTTTGCATGAACGTAGAAAAAATGTTGTATGCAACTCGTGCAAAAATTGTTTATTGCACTCGACAATTTCACGTCGAGTGCAATAAACATTCACTTTTTGCACTTGTTGCATAATTAACTATTTTGTAACGGAATAATTTTGACAATCAGTAATTTTACGAGAAAAACTGACATGTAAAATCGCGAAACCGAAGGTCAGTTTTTCGAGCAAAATTACTGATGGAAAAATTTTGAGTTAAATAGTTATTTATGCAACAAGTGCAAAAAGTGAATGTTTATTGCACTCGACGTAAAATTGTCCGACGAGGCCGTTAGGCCGAGTTGGACAACACGTCGAGTGCAATAAACAATTTTTGCACGAGTTGCATACAACATTTTTTCTACGTTCATGCAAAAAGCAAAAAATGATTTATTGAGGTGCGGCACTAGGTGTAGGAAAATGAAAAACGCAACTTGAATACTTTATTATTAATATCGATTTGCATTGAAACAGGAACTAATACGTTACGAACAATTTAACTCAAACTTTATTTTTACCCTCAATGTTGAAAGTGAATGAACAATTGGTGCAATTTTCAATATGAATATTTCGTAGTGAAGTACCTATTGCCAATCTCACAGAATATCTGCTAAATATGTAGTAGGTTTAAACGTTTATGTTTGTCATGATGACAGCACGTTGAAGTAGAATGACAGATGAGTGCAATAAAAACTTTATTGCACTAGTGCAATAAAGAACTTCTTTTTCCACTGAATATAGTTCAATAAAGTTTTGCTTTTTGCATGAATGTAGAAAAAGAAATTTATCCGATAAAAAAAGCTCTTGTGTTTTAACTGTTGACTAATTTTTTCCAAAGGATCGTAAAACGTCGTTTTTATAACAAACAATACTTGTCCGGTTCAAGGGTCACATTTCCTTCGCAGAAGAATTGGGACTGAAATCGTGCAATAATTCGCAGTGGAACAAATAAAGGTGAGAAAACTTACTTTAATTGGAGTTGCCACGTGAAGTTTGGTGGCTGTTCAAAATCAATTTATGACCGATGCTTTCATTCATTTCGGAAAAACTAAAAAAGAAAATGAATTTGGATTATAAAATCACTATCGGAATTGCACAGAGATTAATAAGGATATTATTGAATGTGGATCCGATTGAAAATTATGATGTTTAGGAATCAAAACTGACTGCAGTAGTAACAATGCTAGTAGGGACTTCTCTTTTTGAAAGCGCACAGGAGTGGTCAAAATGAAATATTGTTAAGTGATTATATGAAAACAATATTAATAATAGAAACACAATGAATCCGCGAAAATATATGAAGAGCTTAGGTTAATAAGCATGCAGATCCGCAAATCTTGTGCAATTTTTGTTCGTACTTATTTTTTAAATTGATATAGCCGATACTTGATGAAAATCCATTATACTCGATATAATGAAACTATGATTCAAATGATTTTCACATAAAGAGGGTTTACAAGACCACGACAATTGTTTCGCTTTACAAATGATTCTTCAAGTGGTGAAGATATACTGAATTACATATTTGCTATGTTCCTTAAATACTTATCCAAAATTAATTAGGGTTCGGTTGTATACCTAACTCCCAGTTAATTCCCGATAGGTACTTTTACATTTCTATTATTTAAAT
This sequence comes from Chrysolina oricalcia, assembly GCA_944452925.2. NCBI lineage: Eukaryota > Metazoa > Arthropoda > Insecta > Coleoptera > Chrysomelidae > Chrysolina > Chrysolina oricalcia. Next base: position 2,819,893 of record OX101810.2, read on the forward strand.
CTAACCTTTTCAGGAAAACAAATTGATTAGTGGTGACGAATTTAATTCGAGTTGGTCATTGAGCAAGTACTGAGAATTTTTCCATTTATTAATCTCCATACTTTCTAAAAGATTTAGCTTCGTACCTTTGTTTTCGACATGAAGGATTTCAAAATCATGGTCGAAAGTATGGTTTTCAATTAATAAATGGTTAGCTTAAGCCAAAAATATTTTCAGTTGAACCACAAATTTTATTCATCAGATGAAGGGTTGATTATGGGTAACCCATTAAGCCCTTTATTGGCTGAAATTTTTTTGGATAATTTAGAAACAAAAATAAAAGGAAATAATATGTTCAAATACTTCTTATATTGGTATAGGTATGTTGATGATATTTTGGTAGGTTTCACTGGAAAAATTCTCAGTACTTGCTAAATGACCAACTCGAATTAAATTCGTCACCACTAATCAATTTGTTTTTCTGGAAAGGTTAGATTTAAATAATAGAAATGTAAAAGTACCTATTGGGAATTAACTGGGAGTTAGGTATACAACCGAACCCTAATTAATTTTGGATAAGTATTTAAGGTAACATGGCAAATATGTAATTTAGTATATCTTCACCACTTGAAGAAGCTTTTGTAAAGCGAAACAATTGTCGTGGTTTTTTAAACCCTCTTTATGTGAAAATCATTTGAACCATAGTTTCATTATATCGAGCGTACTTATTTTGCAAACCATATTTTATTTGGAACTTCATACAGCTTCCCTAATTTCTCCCCACCCTCGCCATGTTCTCTTATGAACTGTCTTCCGTGAAGCAAACAAATTAAGGCATCGTACTAAATATTCAGTAATGTATAACATTATCTCAAATAGGGTGGATATCGAATAACAATATCTGGTCCTACCTACAGCATTGGATATTAGAACTTTTCATTATTATACATGTGAAACGAATTTGAAAAGTTTATAATTCAATGTTCATGAAAGCAAGCAAGTGGCATCCAACTGAAAATCATAATAACCATCGAAATAATGAATGAAGCAATTAATGCCCAGATATGCATGAGACCACGTTGGTCTCATCTGGCACTCAACGTGTTAAAGGAGATTGATTATAGATGTAAGGTGTTGAATGAGGAAAAAAGTTTTCAGTGTGTTGCTTTTCAAGATAGAGAAACGAAAATAAGATATTCTTTATTTAAAATGAGATGGTTGAATTTGATATATTATTTTTGAGGACTTCAAAAATCTGCGGCCTTGTTATAGGAGCAACCAACATGTTATCAATCATACTGTTCTTGTGACGGATCTACTACAAAAATTGCTTTAATAATAATAACAATAATAATAACAGCCATGTCGGGGCGTGGCGCAGTGGTTAGAGCGTCCGACTTTGGATCGAAAGGTCCGGAGTTCGAGCCCCAGTTGCGGCTGGGATTTTTTAATTTAATTTGACCGATTAAATTATTCAAATCTCGTGGCTGAACTGGGGTGAGTCCTGTACGATTCACTGTTGCGTTCCAATTAACAGTGCTGCTCCTGAGGTGGCGCATGGAGTTAGTAACAAGGCCTATCCAGAACACGTGGCTAATGACCATAGCAGTCGATGCCAAAACACAAAAGAAAAAAAAAATAATAATAACAGCCACCTAAACCAAAGAACTGTCCAGGAGGCTATACAACTGTACAGGGCGAATAGAGTAATGAAGAGCATTTCAGAAAGATTTGGAATTCCTATTTGCACTGAAAAAAATGTAAAAATGCCGAAAATGGGATTGTTTTAATTTAACCATTGTATTATTTGAAGGAATCGACAATTTTTTAAGTAACCCGAAAACGGGGTGGGTGACTTGAAAAAGTTTACTTAAAATTTTTTTTTTCAAGTAGGATCTCCTCCTCTTGGTCCAAAGACAGTTTCTCCGAAAAAATATTTCTCAAAATCAACTCAAAAATTCCAGGGCACACAGGAATGTCCCAATATAGCCATCAAGTTAGCCAGTTTCACGGAAGTTGCTGTACAGTTAGTGACTGTCTTTCAAACGTACATTTTTTCTGTATTTTGACACACGAAATGTATTTCAACTTTATGCAAAAATTAAATTATTAGTGACACTATAACTCGTACTCCAACAGGCCTGTTTCAGAACTCGTTCAGTATTTGCTAAAGAAAATAAGATCGCAGCGCCACCTATAGCAAGACTTTGAACTACGAATCACGGACAAAGGTTTTTGACTTTACACGTGTTTATATGGCGTTTTGACGATCTGTACTCCTATTTTCAAACAATTTGTGAAAATTTGTGATTTATCTAACTAAAAAGTGATTGTGTTTCTATTGAAAGACTCTAAAGAACGTTTCAGTCAGGTGATTTAAAGGAATTTCATCTCCGATTAGTTTTGAATGCTTCTGCAATTCAAGGTTGCATGGCGTTTTGATGATCTGTTCTCCTATTTTCAAACAATTTGTGAAAATTTGTGATTTCTTTAACTGAAAAGTTAACGTGTTTCTATTAAAAGACTTGAACGATAGTTTCAGTGTAGTTTACAAATATTTTATTTGTTTTTGGAGGTCATGATTTGCGATCAATTATTGATCTGATTCATTCATCAGTCTGTTTGTCAAACAAGTATATACTTCGATATCATTTAGCTTGCCAATTTTCAGTTTCAAAATCCATGCTTTCCTTTGGTCAATTTCTTCAATCTGGTTGAACCAATTGGTGATTTTTTAACATTGCCTTTATTTTTGGGGAAATTTGTGATATCCCACATTTTCCTTCTTGCCATATGTCCTGCATCCTGGGACTGAACAACTAGGATTGTATTTTCCCATATTTGGCAGTCTATCAACAGTATAAACCAAAAATAGACGAACAGAAACAGAAAACGAGTATGGAAATATCCTTAATCAACAGAATGAATCAGATCAATAACTCACAAATCATGCCTTCAAAAAACACGTAAAATATTTGTAAACTACGCTAAAACTATCGTTCAAGTCTTTTAATAGAAACACAATAACTTTTCAGTTAAAGAAATCACAAATTTTCACAAATTGTTTGAAAATAGGAGAACAGATCATCAAAACGCCATGCAACCTTGAATTGCAGAAGCATTCAAAACTAATCGGAGATGAAATTCCTTTAAATCACCTGACTGAAACGTTCTTTAGAGTCTTTCAATAGAAACACAATCACTTTTTAGTTAGAGAAATCACAAATTTTCACAAATTGTTTGAAAATAGGAGTACAGATCGTCAAAACGCCATATAAACACGTGTAAAGTCAAAAATAAGATGTCTAAAAACCATGGTGTGTCGACTCATTCTTGCAAAACTGTGGGATAAAACGGGACACAATTCGCCAGCTTGATTAAGAGAAAACAAATGAAATCGTGACCTGTTTCCCAAATATTCCGCATTTGCTTGTACCGCCACGGTCGGTTTTCCTGTTAGGGTAAATTTACAAGCACAGATGTTTTTTCAAGTATTGTCGACCGATGAACTGAATAAAGAAACCTAATTATTGAAATTTACTGAATCATTATCACCAATCAGTTTTATTTGTTACATTTTCGACTTATTTTTAACATTTTTTACTGAAATGCAATTAACTACAATAATAACCACGAATTTTATTTGGAAGTATCGAAATTAAGCTTCATGAAAAGTCACCATTAGAACCTGTCAATCTTGTGCTAATATAATCAGGAATGGCGGGATTCCGTAAGATATATTCGTGCCATTATTTTCATTAAAATGGTTTCTAATAATACAAGATACTATGTGATAATCTTCATAATATGGTGGTACTCACTTTCGGTACTGGATATAGATGAATTACTTTGTTCATCTCTCTGGATTGCCCACAAATGATACAAAAACGGAACATGATCAAATTATTATTGTACAGACTACACAGAAAACGATTAAATATCAAATTTTATTCAATGGGTGTAGTGAATAAAATATAGCAAATGCTCATACTATATATTTATCCCTTTCATTTATGTATGAAATGAATAAGTCTGTCTCAAGAAAGTATAAGCATTTACTTAAAATTTGTTTTATTCACATCCACCAATGTTTCGCCAGCACAGCAGCTTCTGTCTCACTGTCTGATTGAATAAAGTTTGTGGATATCGAATCGTTTTCTGTGTATTTTATACAATATTTACTATGGATCTTCATCAAGTACCGTCCGAGTCAATCAGACAAATTGAATTATCATAGAATGAATGATGAATTTTTAAGAAAATATAAGTAGAGCAAAATGGACAAACACATTAATAATAGTCATCAATACAGAGAAATTGCACTATGAAATTTAGATTTCGTCACAACTATTCATTTTTGAACAGTATGTGAAGTTTGTTGAAATTCCATAAAATTGACAACAGTCGTCAATCACCATATCCCTGGAATATTGACATGACTAAAATTCTATAAAGGCGCCATCTCTGGGACCGACTGAAGAAGCAGACCACTATTTCATTTGTTTATTTGTCTTCTGAAAAATCAAAACAAAATCGAATCACTCAACACACCAGGGTTTTTAGACATCTTGGTCAAAAACCTTTGTCCGTGATTCGTAGTTCAAAGTCTTGCTATAGGTGGCGCTGCGATCTTATTTTCTTTCGCCAATTGATATTATTTTAATCCAATTAAAACGATTTTCTTATAAAAAACAAACGGAAAGGATGTATGAATTTCATGATTGATTGAAACCTAGCAAGGTAACATCTATTAAATCGAAAAGATTAATGTAAAAAAGTTACTACTTACTACGTAAACTAATTGCATTTTATTCAATTATATTCTATAATTAATTCAGAGATTGCTATGAACGTAGCCATTAGTAAACATTATTTAAATATGTATCAATCAATATCAGAATAGAACTGAAAAGATGAGAGAGAAGAGCAATGTTTTTGAGTAAAGTAAGTCTTTTAGATTTTTCACTCGAATTATCCCTCAATAGTTCAAAATTCATCAGTTTTTGGCTGCATTTTTCAAAAGATGTGAATCCAAGAAGGCTTTTTCACATTTTTTTTATACAGGGTGTTCCATAATATCGGGGACAAACTCCTTTGGTAGAATCCTCACATTATTTTAAGGATAGAAATTTAAAAACTGTATTCTCTAAGATGAGTATTAACTGAGCTACAGGGTGTTGAAACTGGTAAGTATCAAAATTCATTATAATTAGAACTTAGTGAACATGCCTATTATCTTTGTTTTTTTTATAATTACTGTGGCTTAGAATTTTTTGAATAATCCCTGTATTTCACAACAATTAAAAACCCTTTCATAATATAACAATTGAAATTGAAATCGGCGTGTGATGGCCCTCGGCTAACGCCATCGGGCCATCATCCACGCCGCAGGCCATACACGCCTACTTTACGACCTTGATACATAAATAACTATTAAATTGCATGGGGGCAGAGGCGTTGCAGAATATTTCTTCAATCTCAAGAGAGAATTCCAGCATTCTGTACTCAAATTTGATTTCAGAATTGGCAAATTCTGTGATGATCGTGGAGAAACAATATTCTGTTATTTCTTTTATTGTTCATTAATTTTTTCAAGTCAAATAATGTGTATATAAATTTTTTTAAATCACTTCTAAAATTGTTAATTTTTGTTATTGCACTTGTAAAATACACTTTCAACCCTGAAACTAGAAAGGAAAATTCAATTTTCAAAGGAGGTGTTGGAAAAAAGAATTTTTAATGGGATTTCCTTCAATACTTTAACCAATACAATAAATTCTAATAATTGTAAATAGGTATTTTTAAGGTTTTCTTGTATCAGTATTATTTCCTTTGTTGTATATTTTTTATTAAAATAAATCAAATGGTAAGAAACTCATTCGAAGAAAAATTTAAAAAAAGAAATAAAAAAGACACGCTGCTAAAAACGAAGTGACAAAATTAATCAAGTTTCACACTTTGAGTAATGTAAATTGTGTTGACTTACATGTTTTGATGAAAATATAAATGTAATTAAATAAAAAAATGTAATAAATGTGATTATAATTACGAATCTTCCGCCAAGGGAATTACTCCCGATTTTCCATAACATATAATAATAATACTCCCTCATAAACACTCGGAGAGAGTACCCAAAGGCATAGTCTATGCGGGTAGAGGACAGCTTTTATTATTATTTGCCGTGGCGCTCCGGGACGACTTACTGATTTTTGGTGGCGTATTCACTTTTCAGCTGCAGGAAAACCCGGAAAACCACCACCTCGGGTAGTCGGTGTACAGTTCAAGCAAACACCAGATATAATAATAATATCAAGAAAAATGTCACAAAACACCGAAATTTCGATCTTGTATCGATACGACAGCTTATTTTGGTACTCACCGTAGATTCTGAGTGACCGAAAGGTGCACTTTGGTGGGAGGGCGCACCTCCTTGGCCAAACTGTTGTCCAGCATTCTGCATGAGGCACTGTAAACAATATTACAACAATTAGCACTCGTGGATGGTTAGAACTATAGTGTCAGTGACCGATTACGACCAAAACAAAATTGTATATGGTGAACTTCTCGTAGTGCCGCTGGGTTATATACACCAATATACAGTGTGTTAAAAAATATATCAGTTTCAAAATTTTCAGAATTATTTGTTCAAAATGACAGTCGACTTATTCGTCCTGAAGTAAAGTCTGCAGAAGGAGCAGTAATTGTGAATAACTGTGAATTTATGAATGACGTCACGCATATTAAGTGGTTATCCCTATCGATAAGACTGCACAATAGATTAAACCCCTCCCTTGGACGTCAAATAATCTTTTACCAAACCAAACCGATTTCAAATACACGAATTCATGGCAAATTTTTAGCAGTGAATGGGTAGTCAGAAAATTTAGGGTAAATTATAGGTGAATTAGGAAAAATCAAGACGACTCAGTAAAAGTTCAGGAAGGGGGTGGGGGAAGCTAAATATACGTTTTGAGGGTTGGATATTGGTTTCTTACGATTTGTGGCTCAAATATACATTTTATCAGAAAAAGTTTAATGCAAAAGTTGTAGATAATTGAAAAATATATATCTTTTCTATTGATCATTTTTCAATATTACCACAAAATTAACGCGAAAACGCTAAAAACCGTTTTTTTCTCCGGCAAAAAAATTTTATGAAATTTGTTGATAACGTTCTTTTGTGTGTTTTGATGTTTTCAAAGCAAAGTATTTATTTTTCGATATTTAAATTTAAAAAAGCCTTAATTTCAATCGAAATAGTTGGTTTTCAAATTTTCAATTTTTTTATTCATTTATCAATGCCAATTTTCTTAATTGAAACCTCGACTTCAAATGAAAAAAAATTAAAAGTTCGTATGAAAAAATACCGTTAAAAAGCAAAAAAACAAAAAAACGACTTTTTCATAACCGATTTTTGCTAAAGTGATCGAGAGTTATACAGGGTCCTGCAACTGCGCTCCGGTGGTCCATAGCTTCTAAACGGCGCAACTTAAAAATTTCTTTCGAATGCAAGCATGTTTGGAAAATATTCCGAAGTATTCAAGGTGACCCAGAAAAGTTCACCAAACCAAACTTATGTTTTTTGTAATGGAACACCCTATATTTCATCACATGGTTGAATAGAGAGTACTTTGACCATTCAAAAAATATAGGGTCATGTATGTTCATCAACGTTATTTCCGGAGATATTTCTTCAAAAAACATAAGGTATTCAACACTCCGTAATTCCTCGTGGAAAAATTATTTTAAAAACTTTTGGGAGTCGAAATGACTCCAGTATGGTCTGTAACACGTCACACAGTTGAAATTTCATTACTTTTTGCAACGCAAATTGAAAGATATCTTGGTTTTTTCAATTGGAAATTTACGGTATTTTCAAGGTGAAGTAAATACCAAGTGTGATATATCATTTGAAAGGAAATTTTATGTCCTTTCCAATACTGAAATTGAATATATGGGTTTCCATTTGAAAAAAAAAAAACAAAATATATTTCAATTTGCATTTCGATCTATCCTATACACAAAAGGTAATTAAATTTCAACTGTGTGTCGTGTTACAGAAACTAGACCATATTGGAGTCATTTTGTCTCCCATAAGTTTCTGGAATAATTTTTCCACGAGGAGTTACAGAGTGTTAAATACCTTATATTTTTTGAAGTAATATCGATATATCTCCGGAAATAACGTTGATGAACATACACGACCCTATATTTTTTGAATGGTCAAAGTAATCTCTATTCAACCATGTGATGAAATATAGGGCGTTCCATTACAAAAAACATAAGTTTGGTTTGGTGTACTTTTCTGGGTCACCTTGTATACTTCGGAATATTTTCCAAAGATACTCTCTCAAGAAGGGAAGATGCTTGCATTCAAAAAAAAATTTCAAGTTGCGCCGTTTAGAAGCTATAGACCGCCGGAGAGCAGTTGCAGGACCCTGTATAAGGGATAGAACGCAAACTGTAACTTTGAATAGTTGGTTTTTAGAGCACACCACTGTTTCGTCTGGAGTACCACAGGGTTCACATCTTGGTCCTCTACTACTACTATTGTTTTCCGTTTTCATGAACGACATCAGCGAATGTTTTCTAAATTCTGAGTTCTGCCTGTACGCAGATGACCTAAACGTTTTCAAAACCATTGAAAATATCACAGATTGTTTGAATTTTAAAATCATAGGCAACTGCACTATCATAATTAAATATACCTAATAACCTGTCCGACCGAAGAAGAGTCTCGTTTCTACACTTCCTATTAAAGATGATCAATAATCAAATTGACAGTGCATACTTAGTAAGCAGTCTCAACTTCAGTATAAACCCATATCACTCAGTTATTTTACACGAGATTTCGAAACACCAACAACTCAAAAAAATTTAGCTATAACGTCAACTCAGGAAATGTTTAATAATTTTTTTGCACATTTCGAAATGTTTTGTAACACATCAAATCGAGTAAAAAACATAGCTCTTGATATTTTCAAATTATAGATCAATTCCTGTAATTTTTATTTTATGTTAGTTTCATACTATTAGTTATTAGTTTTAAGAATTAATTATTATGTCACACGCATTAGTTTGTCACAATGAGTAATTCTGTAATTGGAACTTAATAATTATGATCTGTTGAAATACCTATAATGAATAAACAAATAAACACAAGTATCTAACTAACAAGTAATGTCTGAATTCCAGAAACTATCTGAAAATAGAAGTCAAAGATAATTATGAAAATATCAATCATCAAGTCATCCAGTTTACGAGCTTGTATTAATATTCAAAACAAAAATAAGGGTCGTAACTATTAATCACATAAAAAAACATAAATACCACAATAACTTTTACGTAATGAATAATCCTTCCTAAGTACAAATTGATGTTGACGTTATAAAAAATTCAACATGACATTAAAACTTGCCTGGGGTGTAGACATATAAGGAATATCGCTAGTAATGGACAGTGTGACAACTTGCAGACCGGTTTCGAAGTTTTTGCCCCTCATCAGTGACAGTGGATATTTTTGAAAAATCAGCATTTTTTACAACTGTGTTGAGTAACTCACAGTACTTAGTAGGTCGCCGATATTACTTTTTGAAATCAAAGACTTGGTGATTGCTCGACAGATGGCGCGGAGGAGAACATCAACTTAAAAATTTCAAATAGAATGGGGTTCAAGTGTCAAATCGTTGGAATTCAATTCTATTTCCAAACTTCAAAATATTTTTGAATTTTGTTTTTTAACAGAAGTACCTAAGCTTTTATATGAGCTTTTTGCCGAACGGGTACTAATATTATTATTATTGTTTTAATAATAATTGATATTATTTTAACAGAAACAATGACAATAAAAAGTGATCTGAACTTAAGGATTTGCCGACGTTTCAATACTTGACGTCTTCTTCAAGGCTTCAAAGTAACTGCAGCATTAATTCTATAGATATGCATTTTGAATGAAGCTGAAAAATCCCTGCTTTACGAACATCAACTTTTCTTCATTCATCTGGATCTGATACATATTAACAACATGATAGTAAAAACCAACCGTGGAAAAATCAATGGTTTGTGCATATGACAGTAAAGATATTAACTAAAGTAATCATAATCATTTGTCGATATCGAATAAATTCAAGAATTGTAGCATAACTATTTTCTAATTTAATATAAAATGAATATTTTATTGATACCTGACAAATACGAAAATTTGGAAATTTATTGGTCCTGGCATATTTTTTAATTTGGCTTTTGAGTTTTTTGTGACTATTTACTTTTTTCACCGATTCAGGTAGATAGTTGTAGAAATGTATGCCAATGTAAATTGAGTCTTTTTAGGAAAGTTTTTTTGGAATCCTGGAATTTGTAATTGGGTTTCTGCTTGACTTCCAGTTGCGTAGTTATGTACAAATTTTGTGCAATATTTGGGGTGTTTGAATATGATAAATAATGCAATAATCTGAAATAGCTGTAACTTGCAAATTCAGAATTTCGTTAATATAAACGTTGAAATATAACGGCCCCAATACAGTCCCTTGCGGTACACGATAAACAGTTAATCACTAATAGTTTGATTTCACAAACAACAAGACTGAGTGGGAAACCGTGTCAAATGCTTTTTTTCAAATATTCAAAAACGGCAATTACCTTTTCGTTTTTGTCAATTGAATTGTAAAATAAAAAAGTACTTATGACTTGTACTAAGGCGATCCTAGAATCGTTACTGCCTTTCCGATGAATACTGTTCATTGAAGAATTCCGTTAGTCTTGTTATATGCATTTTCATGAATTTTTGGGAAATTGTCATATTGGACGATAATTTTTCATAGCTAGATCTAGATTTGAATATCAATATGAAATAATATTCTTTTTGACTGATGCCGGGATACTCCCATTTGCATTGACAAGTGAATGCTAATGGTATTACAATTTGTTTTATAGTTCTTGATTTTAGAGAGGCAGGGCCTGACGCAGCATTTGTCTTTAGTTTGATAAATTATTTCCTGAAGGGGAAAAAATATTGATTTTCTTATACCTAACTCTATTGGTTGTGGGCATATCAAATAATAGTGGATTACATTGTATTTCAGCAATTGGTGTCATAAATCGAGAAATAATTCATTCTAAAGATATAAAATGTTGAAAAACCGATATTTTTTTACAAATTTCAACAACCTGTATTTTGGGAACGAATCATTTTTTGATGCATCATGGAAAAAAATTTATCTATTTGGGTGAGATCCATCAGATACTAAATTTTTGTAAAGTTCTGAGCAACTTCATTTGCCGCCTAAGTGACCACATAACTTAAATTGATGAAGAAATTTGCAAATTTCTCAAAAACGCTTGTACCTAGAGTTGTTCAAATAGTACAACTTTTTTGTTGAGAAAAGGTGTATATACAGGGTGTCAATTTGAAAACTTCCCACCCTTAATATCTTCCTTCCAGTAAACAATATGAGTAATCGAAAAAACAGGTCAATTTTATTGTCAAGGGGGACACTTTCAAGGACTATTTGTAGCCCTCGTGGTTCAACCCCCTAGGAGGGGTAGATGTTACCCTTAGAATTTTAAATGGGAAGGGGGGTCAAGTGGCACATCATTTTGATGGGCGTTCAATTCTTGTTCCAATGGTACCCTGACTTATTATTTTTTGATGAGCATTTTCCGAAAAATTGCGTTCTAAACTAACAGAAGTAATTATTAGAACGCCTACACTGAGATGCATGGTTTGGCCAGAACTGGTTAGAATATTAGGTGGTACCGTTCCAACCCTTTATTAGGGGTAACATTAGCCATTAGCTCCAAACACTTTACATAAAAAAGTAGTCTAATAGTAAAACGTAGATGGTAGTAAAGTTGTGTTTATTAAATGCTGAATTTTTAAGTGTCATTGCAGAAATTGTACAGATAGCCTTCCTTTTTTTGCTACTTCTGCTGTAAAAAGTTTCTGTTTTCCGGCAAAAAATTGGTTAGCAAATTTGAACTATGTGGTAGTATTGTGAATACCGTTGTACCTGTTGGGCTGTTTAGGAATTACTTTAATAAGTGTATAAAAGTGTAAAAATGGTTTACATTCTTCAAGACAGAATTGAAATGATTGTAATTTATGGCGAAGTTGGAAAGTGCGCACGAAGGGCGGCATGTCTTTTTAACGAAAGACATCCAAATTGTAATGTAAGTCACCGGTATGTGCTTGATTTGGTGAATAAGTTTTACGAAACTGGTTCAGTGACAAATAAAAAAAGAAATAACCCCAGAGTACTAAATGAAGCAGCTCAAATTGAAGTTTTGGGAACATTTGCTGCAGAGCCCACGAGCTCCTTACGATCAGTATCAGAACAGACGGGAATGTCACGCGAGACTATAAGAAAAGCATTGAAAATGCATAAATTTCATCCATATAAATGCAGATTCTTCAAGAGCTCCACGAGGATGATTATGATAGAAGAATAGAGTTTTGTGAAATCATGTCTCATCGAGTCAATACCATCCCTAATCTTCTGTTAAACATCTGTTTCAGCGATGAGTGTTCATTTTTTCTGAATGGCAATGTTAATAGACAAAATTGTCGCTATTGGAGTGACGAAAACCCACATATTTTTCGGGAAGGGCATACACAACACCCACAAAGAGTTAATGTTTGGGCTGGTATTCTTGGAAATGCCATTCTTGGTCCATTATTTCTGGAAGAAAACTTGACTGGCAATCTGTACCTTGATATGCTTGAAGAGACTATCGATCCTCTTATAACTCACGAGCTAGAAACTCAAATTGATGCAGAAGGTAATGAACTTTTGCAGGAGGATCTGTTACATTACCAGCAGGACGGTGCTCCACCTCATTATTTTCTTCCCGTCCGACAGTGGTTAAACGAGAGATTTCCGGGTAGATGGATTGGCAGAAGGGGAGCAGTTGAATGGCCTCCGAGATCACTGGATTTAACACCCTTAGATTTCTTTCTTTGGGGACATCTTAAATCCGTTGTTTATAAAACACAACCTTCTGATATTGACGAACTTAAAAGACGAATTACAGCAGCATGCCGGTCAATTCCTAGTGAAGTTTTCCGTAATGTTAGAGGGGAGTTCGAAAACAGACTGTATTACTGTTTAGAGCAAAATGGACAACATTTCGAACAGCTAATAAGATAAGCGTAAGTAGATTTTATGTTGGAAATGTCTTTCTCGCAAATTAAATTTTATTGTGTAGAAGGAAAATAACCACCAAATAAAAAATCCCATGCGTAATAAATGTATTCCTGTCATTCAAGGGTTGGAGCGGTGCCACCTACTCTTCTAACCATTTTTATTAAAGGGAGTCAATACAATAATGCATCTCAGTATAGGCGTTCTAATAATTACTTCTGTTAGTTTAGAACGCAATTTTTCGGAAAATGCTCATCACAAAATAATAAGTCAGGGTACCATTGGAACAAGAATTGAACGCCCATCAAAATGATGTGCCACTTGACCCCCCTTCCCATTTAAAATTCTAAGGGTAACATCTACCCCTCCTAGGGGGTTGAACCACGAGGGCTACAAATAGTCCGTGAAAGTGTCCCCCTTGACAATAAAATTGACCTGTTTTTTCGATTACTCATATTGTTTACTGGAAGGAAGATATTAAGGGTGGGAAGTTTTCAAATTGACACCCTGTATAAGATTTATAAATATAAAAAATTCCAAAAGTTTACTGTAAAAAAAAATTAAAATAAATAATGATAGCGTAAGCAGCGCCCTTTAAGTGCTACAAAAAATTCATACCAAATTTTGATTTTTTCCGCCAGAAAAACCCCGTTTACCAAATTTTGTTAAATAAACTAATTTTTTTGCAAAGGTTATTCAAAATAATCGAAAATAAAATTTCAACTTCAATACCCTGTATCTCCGAAACGATCGCCTGGACCAGATGGAATATTCCCTATCCTACTACAGCAGGGATTTGAAGATCTAGCACCAGAACTATGCAGACTGTACAGGATGAGTCTAGCACTTGGCTGGATACCACAAACCTGGAAATCTGTGAACCTGGCCGAAACTCATACGACCAGGCCAAGGATTACAGACCATTAAGCCCACATCCTTTCTCCTGCAAGGACTAGAAAAACTGATAAACAGGGACATACGGGAGGCAGCTCTCATAGACCGGCCATTACATATAAACCAGCATGCCTATCTAACAGGAAAATCGTGCGAGACGGCCCTGCACCAATTGGTGTCAAGGCTGGAGGACACTGGCGAAAAAAGAAATAGCACTATGCACTTTTCTAGACATCGAAGGAGCCTTTGACAATACATCCTTCGAAAGTATGGTCTCAGCGGCCAGGAGGAGAAGCGTTGATGAAACCACCTGCAGGTGGATAAAGTCAATGCTCCAAAATCGACAGGCCCATACCAACATGTTTGAAGACTCCGCGAAGCTGGAAATTGCCAGAGGAACCCCACAGGGACGGGTACTATCCTCCCTATTGTGGGACATGGTAGTAGACAAACTTTTGGAATCTTTAAACAATCAGGGATACTACTCCCAAGGTTATGCGGACGACATAGTAGTTCTCGTACAGGGAAAGTATGCCCAAATAACCTCTGAGCTAATGCAAAATGCACTGAGGACCGTAGAGGAATGGTGCAAAAGAGAAGGACTGAGGGCAAACCCTAGCAAAACCTTACTCATTCCCTTCACACGCAAAAGGATTCAGGGGGACTTGAAGTCACCCAAATTCTTTGGCGCAACACTACAAGTTGCTGATCTTGTCCAATATTTAGGGCTGTTCTTGGACAAGAAACTAACCTGGAACATGCATCTACAACATGTAGTCAACAAAAGCAAAGCATCGTTCATGATGTGCAGAAGAGCTTTTGGAAAAACATGGGGACTGAAACCGAAAGTCATGCACTGGCTTTACACCGCGATCATAAGACCCAGAATTACATATGGTTTTCTTTTGTGGTGGCCCAAGATGAAACAGAGACAGTCGAAAACCAACCTTGGTAAAATACAGAGGCTCGCCTGTCTGTGTATCACGAGTGGTATGAATAGCACTCCATCCGCTGCTATGGAAATTATCCTAAACCTCCCACCTTTAGACATCACAGTCATGGGGGGCGAGGATGAGTGCATACAGACTTAAACAAACAGATAATTGGATAACCCAACCACAAACTGGGCATACCAAAATCATCCATGAAGTCAACATTACCGAACTGGAAATGATATCAGACTACATGCTACCACAATGCTCGTACGAAAAAACATTCAAAACGCAGCTCAAGTGGAACAAATGGGACTCGGGAGTAGAATCACTATCATCTGGATACATTATATCTGGTACACAGATGGTTCAAAAACAAATAAAGGGACAGGAGCAGGAATATACGGGGTGAGGCCAAAAAGGAACGTAATAGCCCCACTTGGTAACAACACCACAGTATTCCAAGAGATACAGCCATACAGATGAATCTTTAAATAAAACACATCTACATTCTATCTGACAGCCAGAGCGCTATAAAAGCTCTGAACTCAATACAGATAAAGTCTAAGCAAGTCTGGGAATGTCTTCAGAGCCTCAATGAACTGTCGAAACGCAACAAGGTTACACTTGTACGGGTGCCCGGACTAGGGAATGTAATCCCGGATCGGGATCAGTGTATCGGGATTTCGG
The DNA here is from genome assembly GCA_944452925.2 of Chrysolina oricalcia. Taxonomy (NCBI): domain Eukaryota; kingdom Metazoa; phylum Arthropoda; class Insecta; order Coleoptera; family Chrysomelidae; genus Chrysolina; species Chrysolina oricalcia. The sequence continues at coordinate 2,835,527 of OX101810.2, forward strand.
GATCAACATTTTTCGATCCCGGGATCCCGGGATTGATTCCGGGATCCCTTCTTCACTGGAAAAACTGTTGAAACTTCATATGAAAAATTTGGTTTTAATCAAAACATGAATAAAATTAAATTACAATCCGTATGTGAATGAAAAATAAAACTTGAATGATTAATTAAGTTCCCCAAACGTTTCATTACACTAGCTCCATCGGTAGTTAAGCATATAATATCATCATCCAAAGACAAATTAAAGGCGGCTAATTTTTCAGTCAGGAGATCCAAACATACATATGCACTCGCAGATTTACGAACCCTCACGAGCCCCAGATTCCAATTTTTTTTATTTTCGTGGACGTTAAAATTTAAGTATTGCCTGTTTGCAACTGATGTCCATTCGTCTAAAGTTAAGGTAAATTGTCCTCCACTCTCTTTCCTGGACTTCATCTGAGAAATAACAAGTTGTTTTATTTTTTGTCCTTAACTCATGACCATTCGTCTAAAGTTAAGGTAAATTGTCCTCCACTCTCTTTCCTGGACTTCATATGAGAAATAACAAGTTGTTTTATTTTTTGTCCTTAACTCATGACCATTCTTTTTATGGTTTTTTGGGATTTTGGAAGTTCAGTTGACGTCCTTGAAAGTAAGCATTCCCTCAAATCGGAAGATGTCACGAACACGACCTGTCAGGTAAACTTTATTCCCTAGAAAACACGATATCACTCAAAACCTTTTAAAAAAATTATATTTTTAACTCGCCAAACAATTTGAAGTTATTGCGAATTGGTAATATTATATATCGCTTTCAAAAAATACCTATATTCGTATGCGTAGACGTATGCGGCCTGTTCTATCCTCTGACTGACATGATATGAGATATGACCTGTTTCATGGCTGTTAAGTTTGCGAGCGGAGCTGAACAGTGTTGCCGATTATAACTTCATGTTGTTAGATCTTATTAATATTTTCATAGGAATATTTCGCGGAGAAAAAATTGCCTTTTTTAGATCCCGAAAATCCCGGGATTGACTTTACACAATCCCGAGAATTTTTTATTCCGAGATCCCGAGATCCCATGATCCCGGATCCCGGGATAACATTCCCTAGCCCGGACATAGGGGAATTGAAGGCAATGAAAAGGCAGACCAACTTGCAAAGAAAGCATCTGAATCACCATTCACAGGTCCAGAACCAGCGTTTGGAATTAGCAAAACCCGATGCGGAAACCTAATCAATGAGTGGAAGAAATCAAAACACCAAACGTATTGAGACCAAATCGAAGGGCATCGACACAGCACAGCAATGGTGAAGCACCTGAGCCAAACACTGACGGCTGACACACTCAACCTTAACACGATTACCGGCTTACTAACCGGACACTGCGGCCTTAGGAAACACCTACACACCATGGGAATAAATACAGAAACCGTGGACTGTAGACTCTGTGGTAACGAGGAGGAAACAGCCTCTCACATCATCTTCGAATGCGACGCGCTGCTCAACAAGCGCAGCAGAATAATCGGACAGATCAACCTAGAAACAGGCATGAATCCGAAACACCTAGTAGACTACTGAAGCTGCTGAAAAACACAGGACTATTTAACTAGGAATCACTGACCACAGAACAATACAATAGACCCCAGCTGGTCTCAGTATTAAGGGAAACCTCAAGGTAAACCCGGTATCTCGCTCGTCAGCCTTTAATCAACCATCTCCGAAACGAAACATTTGCATTCGTTCATATGAAATTTCTATCTTGAAATTAGTCAAATATTTACCCTTTGAAGTTTGAACAAGGACTTAATAAAATAAACACCCTGTATATGCATTTCAGAACTGTAAGTATACAATATAGCAAAGGTAAGTATATTTTTTATTCAAATAGACGTAGAAATTCAAGTCGTTGACTCTGCAGGATATGTTTTTTCAAATCTTTATAGGTATAATTATGGAAAAGACCATTCGATTTCACTAGTGCTGAAAGTATATATTTCTTACACTCATTGCCGATCCGATCAATGTCATTGTTTAGCCATGTATCGTATCTATTTGCGTGTTAAATGATGGTAACTACTTGATAAAAAAAATGGTACTAGAGAGAATGAGAATGATCTAAAGTAACGAAGATATGTAATTATCTGTCTATACCTCAATAATCACGTTATGAGCGTTATTACACAAATCACGCAACTTTTTCGTTCTATAGAAGCTTTGATGAAATTCCTCATATTATGAACATAGTAATAAGGAAAACTAGATTTCAGTTTGGCTTGTATGCCATGTGGTACGTAATTATAAAATATGTTTCATTAGTAAATTATATCAGCAAACATTTCATTATTTTTTTTTCTATACGGAAATAAAAACATGTTTTTTAGAATTATTTAAATTCAGACAAAGTTACATAACTTCCTTTCAAGGTCCTATCAACGTGCCTTAGGGAACACCATAGCTAAAGAAAACTTACTGTGCTTCTTCTGATATTTATTTCAAACCCGCCCGGATTTACTGTTCCCACAGTACTCCACCAGGACCCTTATTCTTGATCCGGGGAGTAGAACAATCAAGAGAAAGTAGGCAAAACTTAAAACAGTATTCTTGAAGAGGGAAGAAGAAGAAAGGCAGTTCCTGGACATGAACTATAATAATTGATAATAATTGTATCGTAAATGAAATTTGTACTAATGTAATTGAAGACACAAGTGGATGAAGAATCTATATGACATTGAAATTTTGCAGTGGATATACGTTTCAAACACTTAGAGTTTTTTTGGTAGAGGTCCCATGTATCTACGAGGGCTGACAATAAAGTAAGGTCTCCAATTTTTTTTTTCATAGAAAATGACATTTATTTACAAAAAGCGATACACCGTTGGAAAGGCCAAGGTCTTGGCTACTTTTCTACATAATCGCCATTTTTTTCCAACACCTTGCGCATCCGCACGATGAACTTGTCTATGCCGGCAGAATACCACTCTCCGTCCGCCTCGCGCAGCCAGGTGTTGACCTCTTTCTGAACCTCCGCGTCACTATCAAACTTCTTCCCTCCGAGATGTTTTTTCAGGGCGGGGAACATGTGGTAGTCACTGGGGGCCACGTCGGGACTATAGGGAGGGTGATCGATGATTTCCCAGCCAAATGTCTTGAGCAGGTCAAGGGTAACGTTGGCTGTGTGCGGGCGCGCGTTGTCGTGGTGAAATTTCACTCCTTTGCTCAGCAATCCCGGGCGTTTGTTTTTTATGGCACGACGAAGCTTTTCCAGGGTCTCACAGTACCTTGCTGCATTGATAGTGGTTCCCCTTGGCATGAAATCCACCAACAATACCCCGTGGCGATCCCAAAACACCGTAGCCATCACCTTGCCGGCTGACAGTGTCGCCTTAAACTTTTTGGGTTTCGGAGAATCGCTATGGCGCCATTGTTTGGACGACTCCTTTGTTTCGGGTGTGTAGTGATGAGCCCACGTTTCATCCCCCGTAACAAACCCTTCCAAAAAATCATCGCCTTCCTCTTCAAAACGGGCCACAACTTTGGTCGCACATTCCACGCGCCGCTTCATGTGGTCTTCGGTCAGCTGTTTCGGCACCCATCGGGCAGAAACTTTGTGGTACTGCAACTTGTTCACAAGGATATGACGGATTGTTTCGCTGCTACACACTCCTCCAAGCTTCTCTTCCAAGTCCCTAATTGTCGCACGGCGGTTTTTGAGCATTTCTGCCTCCACTGCTTGAACAATCGCATCCGAGACCGACGGTCGGCCACTTCTCTCCTCGTCGTGAACATTAGTGCGCCCGGAATTGAACTCGCGGCTCCACTTACGCACGTTTTTTATGTCCATACACTTTTCCCCGTAAACTTCAACTAGTTGACGATGGATTTCAATAGGTGTCACCTTTTTCGCACTCAAAAAACGTATTACAGAACGCAATTCGCACTTGGACGCTGACGCGAGTGGTACCTCCATCGTTGACGGCTGCTCAGCCAAGACTGAGCGGTCGGGGAAGCCCATAGAGAAATAAAAAAGAAGAGAGTGTCAGATCAGTGGTGACGTCAGGCGCCTTAGACACTAGCGACACACTACGCGGGTGGGTAAACTAAAAGTAAGCGGTTAATTTGAAACCAGTTGGGGATAGTGTGTTTTCTTATTTTCATCAATAAGGTGCAGCAAAAATTCCCACAATATATTGATGAAAGCTTGAAAAAATTGAAAACAATTCTTGATATTTTCAAGTTTTTAATAATATATTGTGAAATTTTTGTTACTTCTGTTTTATTATTAATAGATGCCACCAAGTAAGGCTATCGATCATAAAAATTATGTCCTTATCTCTTTGAAAGAGTCTTTAAACTGTTCGATTACTAGCATGGTTGAAATTTATGGAAGTAATACACATCTCAATCATATTGTGTGTGTTTTTGGGTCCAAAGACGAACAGTATTTTCAGAACATGGGGATTATGGTTGGGAGTATTTAAATAGGATAATAAAATGGTACTTTATCAAAATATGTTTATTTAAATTACTCATATATACATATTTATATAATAATAATACTTTATTCACATAAATAAATACAAATACAAGTTTTTTTCACGTTTGTGAAATAAAGTAGAGTCCGATAAGTGTATACACACTTGTTTCGGAATGAGAACATAGAAACTTAATATAATATACATACAACATATACATTTAGAATGATGGAGTTGAAAAGTAAGTAATTTTATAACATGTTTTTTTGAAACCTGTGTGTGTGTAAAATTTGTAGAGGAGAATGAAGAAACTATGTATTATTACAGTTATTGCTTCGTCTTTGTAACAGCAAGCGCAGTAGCTTATTTAACCAATTTTTGTTTGGGTGCATTGTCATTTAAATATTTTCTTATAATAAATGGAACACAAATGTTAATTAATTTCAAAAATATTTTATCAATATTCATTTTGCAAGTAAACCAGTCAATATTTGTATGATTTACAATTGTACATTTTAACTTTTGCATAATGTTTTCAACATGGCCATAAACTGGCAGAGCTGAATAAATGATATCATAAACTTGTGCTAAAAACAGAGTTAAATTTTTGTTTGCATAATTTAACCTTTGTTTATCATCATGCTCTTTTAACATTGTAAATGTATGGCATGGTTCCCAGTCTGTCACTGTCAAATTCGCTATACACTCTTCACACTCCAGTAATTTTGATGTAATTAATTTTCGAATCAGATAACCCGCAACATATGTTATGGCCTGGGTATCAAATTCAGTTTCTTCCAAAATTGGCGAACACACAACTATGTTCTTTAACTCTTCAATAGTCGAAACTTTATTTCTTATATGATCAGTGGATTCAAGAAAAGACACCATGTTTTCTAAAATACTACTCTCATCAGCCTCACAGTTAGAATTAATATTTTTCGACTCTATTAAATTGTTCAGTATGGAAGTTTTTAGTCCAGATATAAATTGGAAGCAGTTTGGATTCGTATTTGCTGCATAATATTGCCTAATGGAAGCAAAAAGATTTTCTAATGGATCTGTTGATAGTGATCTGGTTCTTAAAAATTTCATACCAATTTCCTGGCAAATACTAAAAACTTCCATTACTCCATGTATAGTTAATATCCAGCAAACTTTAAATGGTAAAGTTTTCTTAATTTCATCGGAATATATGTTATGAAATTCCCAACTTTTAATTTTCGGGAGTATGTCTTTCCAAAATTTAATATGTCGGGACTTCAAAGACAAACATCTTCTGAGAGCTTTGGAATTAAATTTGGGCGTATGGCTATTTAAACTGTCAAACAGACTGTCAATGTCTTCAACAAATTCAGCAGTGTAAATAGCTTCCGCAGGAAGCTGTTCTGGAGCACTTCCAATCATGCTCTCTATTGTTGCAGCAACTGTGTGACTCATCAGTTTAGCTGCTCTAGACACTTTCATTTTATTTTTGTTGTTTCGGCTTATATCAAAATCCTGTTCTCTTATTTTATACATTGTTTGAAACCTCTTTTTTCTGTCTAAATGAAAAGCAGATTTAATGTATTGGGACCTGGCTATTTTATGTTTATCAAAATATATATTATATTTAAAAAAAGCATTTCTGGTACATTTAAGCATATGTGGTGGGTCAAACAATGTATAAATTTTTTGATTATTTAAAATAAAATGTGGTGCAGAAGTAGTAGTTTCACAGCATTGTGTTATGTTTTTCAATTTTTTTAACTTTCCCTTAGATTTTGGACACATTTTAGATTCTTCCACAATACAACTTTCACCTGTGCAAGGTGAATGTCTAAATGTGCACGAACTAGGGCATTTTCGATGTCGTAATATTTTTAAAGCAGCTCTAAAGGTACTACCTAAATCACACACAGTTGCTAGAACATTCAAACCTACTTTTTGAATGGCTGAAATGACTTCATTCAAAATTAATAATAAATCAGTGGTCTTTACTTGACTGGCTGTAAAATAGTAAGCCACAGGTTGTTTCCATGCTTTGTTTATGCCATGAATCATAAAGACAAGAGCATGATCGGCTACTACCTTTTTTCGGCCTAATGCATTCCCCAAATCCACATATCCTACAATGTTATCATTAACTGTGTCGAGTACCAACTGTTTAGACAAAGAAATTTCGTCAAATAAAAGGACACAGTTTCTGTCGATTTCTTTCATTGATTTGACTCTACTTGACAGTTTCTGAAATATGTTATCATTTACACCAGGTTCAAACTTAACATCCCTTAAAATATTGTTCATAGTAGATTTACTTGGTAATGTTAAGCATCTACCTAAAAATTTATAAGCCTTGGGCCCTTTCTTATACAGTGCTACAGAGAAAACTTTATCCTGCTTCGTCCAGCATGGTTTATTTTTTTTTTAATTTTCCAAACTATGTTTAATAAACTCAATACCTAGTGGATCTACTTTACCTGCTTTAAAATTCGAAAATAATGTTTTTCGAGCAAGATTAACAGCATAATTCAACTTTTTTTTGGAATTTTTAAGGTTGCTTTTCAATTTTGAAATCTGCTTGTTTTGTTTAACGGTAGTCTGATAAAGCTTTCTCTTTCTAGGTGTCAAGTTCTTTGCCCTCGTTTCATTAATAGAATGTAATACTCCTATTCTACGTGTCTTCATCTCAGGGGTAACACATCTTTCCTCACAAATGCTTGTTAATGTTTGTGTTTTAGAAGTTCCTACAAATGCATCACAACAAATAACATTTGAAATAATGTTAATTTTTTGTTTCGACTTACAGGCAAGTGGTAACGCATATTTACATAGTCTATTTTTCATTGTACTTGTAAACGCATCATCGTTAAAATGATCTTCACATAAATGCATTTCTTTGGTAGCATATGGTACGTTCAATATTTCACACCACCTTTTTCGTTGTTCACAATCCAAAGGGAATTTGAAAAATTTCTTATTTTGAAACTGTTCTTCTCTAATTGGCCAGTAAAATATATTTGGACACACTGAACACTTATATTTGTGGTTGCCTGGTAAAGACATCCTTAGTGACCTAGAATTAATTTTAGTTAAAACTTTATTCATACGTTATCAAGTACACCATTACCTCTTTATAAATGTAAAAAAAAGCTTCCTTCTCTCGTAAGTCTACGTGCAAGGAATTAATTAGTCTATAGACTATAACAACCTAGAAAATGAATAATATTATTAAAACTGAGTATTACACATCACTTAAAGACTTACCGTAATATGATTATCAAAATAAAAATATTAGATTAATAATGCCAATAAAGTGTTCACAATGAAAATATAAAACATAAGCTCATTCAGTTGAAAGCAAACAACAAACTGAACAATCAAAATGACAAAATGGCCGTCACATTAATGATATTTCATGTGTCAATGTCAAGTGTCACTCTTCTTCTTTTTTACAGCTCACAGATGACAATCATTTCTTTCTAGATTTCGAATAGAAAAGAGATAGGTATACTTTGTCATCCTTCAAGAGTAGCTAACTTCTTTCAAAGTTCTCTCTCTAACATTTATATTCTCTCTCTGCGCGGGTGGGTGGCGCAGAAACCCTAATCTCGCTAATTCCTATCTAACTGACAGTCTATCCATTTTATATTGTCTTTGGGGAAGCCTCACCCAGCAGCAAAGTGGTAGTGGGGGAACCAAGGAACACGGCGGTGTTGCCAGATTTCGCCTAGCGCGTGATCCGGCGAAGTTGCAGCGTTGGAGACCTTACTTTATTGTCAGCCCTCGTATTGTAAAAATAGAGAAAGTTTTCAAATCTCTAAAAAACTCTTCCTGCCTGGACTATTACGAGTTAAACAGTTATATCATCAAAGCAGTCGTTGACGAAATTATATATTGAACCATTGACCACATTATTCAATTTATGTTTCACTTCTGGTACTTTTCCCGAATGTCTCAAAATTTCTAGAATAATTCCCATTTTCAAAAAAGGGGACCCCAAATTAGTCGACAACTACCGGCCAATCTCAATTTATTTATTTATTTATTTATTTATTTATTATTTATTTATTTATTATTTCAACGGTAACACCATTTTTTAGAAAATGTAATAATTAGTAAGTTTATAATAATAATAGGAGCAATTAAAAAACTACACTATGAATAATTATAAATAATTATAAATTATAAATATGCCCTGATCTATCCCTTAACATTAACTCATAACACCCTGAGTTATAAATTTTACATAACACTTCACATAACTCTTCTAGTAACACTGCCTTTAAATTTACCAATACTACCACAAAATAGATCACAATTATTTTGCAGCTCATTATAATTTCTTTGCATCCTAGTGATAGGGTTATTGTAGCCATAGTTTGTAGAATAAAATGGAATGGCAAAAAGAGGAGGGTTACGTGTTCCAATACTGGGCAAAATTCTGGAAATTCTTTTGAAAAATAGACTAGCCACATATTGTTCGGCTAAACAGCTACTTGACGATGCACAATTTGGTTTTCGTCCTGGAACTTCTACAATTGACGCTCTTTTGAAGATAGTCAAAGACATAGTGGAAGGCCTTGAGAGAGAGGAACATGTCGCTATCACTTTGTGTGACCTCTCATAGGCCTTCGACTGTGTCTCCCACGACATTCTTCTAGAAAATATGGAATTTTATGGTGTGAGGGGAGTTGCCCTCGAGATCTTCAAAACGTATTTATGCGAAAGAAAGCAAATTGTGTCTGGAAATGATCAATTGTCAACATCAATGACAGTAAGACAGGGTTCGGTACTCGGACCTCTCCTCTTCCTTATTTTCGTGAATGACTTGAACTTCTTTATGCAACCTGTACAATGCATACAATACGCTGACGACACGTCACTGGTATCGAGGAACAAAGATTATAGAAAATTGACAATGGAATCCAGGGTAGCAGAAGAGAAGGCTTCCTCCTGGCTCCTAACAAATAAACTTAAAATAAATAATGATAAAAATCAATATATAACTTTCTCGTCTAAAATATATAACTCAGAAAATTCCAGTGCCAAATTACTTGGTATAATCTTAGATGACAATCTTTCATGGTCAGCTCACATTGAAGACCTCAGAGGCAAACTATCCAAAAGTTTATTTGCATTCAGACAACTCCGTGCCATGATGAGTACGGATGCACTAATGAAAACCTATTTTGCCCTATTTCACTCCAAATTAGAATATGTCATCATCTTGTGGGGCAACTCCTCACACGCAATAAAAATTTTCATCCTCCAAAAAAGAGTATTGAGAATAATTTGCAACCCTGGGCTTATGGACAGCTGTAAACCTCTATTTATCAGAAATGGAGTGATGCCTCTTCCATCAGTCTATATCTATAAAACACTCTTAGAAATTCACAAAAACCTTAAACATTCGGAAATTCACGCTCATAATACTAGAAATTGTAATCGGCTGGTCAAACCCCGATTCAGACTCAGCAAGTGTCAGAGAAACTCTCCCGACTTGGATCTTTATAATCACGTACAAGAAAACATAAAAAATCTCCGTCCAGAATGTTTTAAAAACAAACTCAGGACTTTTTTATTGCGATACTGTTTCTATAGTGTCGAAGAATTTATCAAAACACCTTTTTCACAAAAACGCACATAATAAGTACTTACTTTTATTGTCCCAAAACATATGTATATATTTATGAGTATGGGTGTGTATATACTGTTAGTTCTGATCTAAATGTAAGTATGATTTTATTGTAAATTTTGATTTTACGTGTGATTGTATTGATTGCTTCTTGTATTGTTAAATATGTCTATCATGTTGCGATTTTATTGTAAATCTCCTTGCTGAAGACATAATTTTATATTTAATTTTTCTGACTTGCAGCAAACAATTGTAATTGTATACGTTGTTAAATAAATCTATCTATCTATCTATTTTGCACTAATTCTGCTGGATAAAGGATTCATGTACATTTTATTTATGTTCATAGATCTTTTATCCATTAATGATGCGATCATCTGGCACTTGAATCCTTCATCCCTAGAACCTATCGCTGTTTTTTGTTGAATGTTGACAATAGTGTACATAGTTCCAAAAAAAAGTGATCAAAATCGAACCTCCAAAAGAATTAAGAAAGTCACGAGTAGATGTTCACCTATTTTGTACTAATCCTGCTGGATAAAGGATTCATGTAAATTTTATTTACGTTGATGGATCCTATATTCACTAATAATTCGAATATCTGGCACTTGAATCCTTCATCCGTTAGAAGCTATCGCTGTTTTCTGTTGAATGTTGACAATAGCCTACATACTTCGAGCCTCCAAGAGAATAAATTGAACTTTTCATCCATGAATAATACTCTAATTTAGCTTCGTATTTTGATGGATAAAGGATTCATGTACCTTCAATCAACTTTTCTTTTTCAAAACTATAAACATTTACCTCTGCTACATGTTCCATATGGAATTGTTAAAATTGGTTTTTTCCGTTAACCAGCTGTCGTCCCCTTACGAACGGCAGCCCTCACAAGTCGAAACTTGTGCGAGCCAAGTATTAACGAGGTCTTACCTTTTTACGTGCGATTCCTAGCACGATAATTTGATAAAGTTGATAAGTTGATAAAGTTCTATTCAAATCAGATAATTGATTTTTCATTCACTACAAAAAAATAAATACAATTTAGAATACTGCAAACGCGTTTTTCTCAAAATGAACTTTGTTGACATAAACCCTTCATCCACTCGCGTCTTCAATTGTGTTTCGATTTTATTGAAAATATGAACAGGATGTTCATTAAGTCAGTTGTGGAATCATCTGCGACTGAAAGATAAACTTTAGTCGCTATTTTCCATCGCACAAGATAACCTCTCTTGGAAGGGATTCATGATGAAAAGGGAAACATTCTCAATTGAAAATTGAAACAAAAACATGATTCATCTGGAAATGGAAAAAAAACCTACGATAAATTGAAGTTACAGAAACAGAAAATAACTACTTCTCCGGCTAAAGCCACGCTGGACATTGAAATACATCATGAAGTTACTTGTTTGTAATACCTAACAAAAACAACTACTTCACTGGCTAAAGCCACGCTGGACATTCAACTGCATCATTGAAGTTATTTTTTTGTAATATCCAATAGAAAACAATTACTTACCCGGCTAAAGCCACGCTGGACATAGAACTACATCTAGGTACAAAAAAACAATGTAACAATCAATTGAGAATGTCCTTTTCAACATGAATATCTTCCAAGAGGTAATCTTGAACGATGGAAAACAGCGACTAAAGTTTATTTTTCAGTCAAAGATGATTCCACATGTGATTTCATAAACATACTGTTCTTATTTTCGAAGAAAATAATTATTGGAACTTCTAGCAATTCATGCTTCAATTTGTCTGTCAAAAAATTATCAAGAAATGAAACTTTGTTTTTAATCCACTTCGAAACTGCACTAACATTATTGCTACAAATATTAGAGGTATAAAAACATAGAAAGTTTTATTTATCATTATCATATCCTATACCACATAGTAAATGCTCGATCTATCAATTTCTCAAAAACTGAATTATTGTCAATTTTCTATCTTCACAAAAAAACTTGTTTTCACTTACATTCATTCAGTATTAGTTCTCATATTTTCGACTCGATCGACTTTCATTTATTTAAACGAAGTGCCTTACCATTGCTCCAAATTTTGCTTCGACACACTTTTTACATGAATTGGAGCATTACCATTATTAATATCCACTGGTAAGACGGTTGTTATCGATTGTTTTCGTACTATAGTTCCATTCGAAATGAATATATAATACGCACTATCTAATTTTACAACCCTTCACTTAATAATTTTGAAAGAAAGGCGGAGATCCATTTCTGACACTAGTGTCGTATATTCAGTCAGTTCCTAAATGGTAGATGGAATTGGATGGACCATCATTGGTCATCACCCAGCATATAATGACCAACTTGATTTGAATAATTCACCATTGTTGAATTTGTTTTCTTAGAGAGAACTAATGTGCATATAGTCTTATAATCAATCTGCTAAGTTAGGTTATAATTAATGTTTTTGAATAGAAATTCCTTCACTTGATTGTTATTTTAAGACTAGAATGTTTACTTTTGTCATCTCGGATACAATTTTATTAATGCAGGTAGGGCAGGTATACCATTGTTAATTAGAATTATCAACTGTCTGCTTAAGTGTGTTTTTAGTTGTAATTAATGTTCAGGGTATATAAATGGATGTACGTAGCTTATTGTATAATCACTTGAAGAAGCTACTGTGATAGCGAAACATGTCGTGGTGAAATAAAAGTTTGTGAAGATCAAATCATCTTTAGTTTATACAAGTATTATTAAAGTTGATTTTTACTGATTCCCGATTGTTAGACAAAAATACACTTTCTGTTGAAATAGCTTGAAAGAAACTTTGTACTTTGAAAAATAATTACCTATTCATGAATAGGAAAATACTTGTTGCAGTAGGTACACTGAAAAATAAGTAAGTAAGCAAACTCAACTCTTCAAAACCGAATTCATATTATAAGGCACTAGCTATAGACCCAATCTGCTGGATACTGGAATGTTTTGTTCATATACAGGGATTATCACACAACCCGTTCATCAGAAGTTTTCGATGTTTCCATGTGAATAAAAATGTTGCTTCCGGTTAAACCGTACGTGGACATGAACTTCTTGATTGTAAACGAAACACTTGTATATCATCACAAGTTTAAAATCTAATGAACGGGTTTCGTAAGTATAATGATTGTCAAGACAATAATTCCATTCTCTCATATTCCTTATGATACTTTGACATTGGTTCAGATACATTATATTTTTAGGTTACCGAGCAATAGAGCAATTACCCAGTTGTGGTGTAATCACTCACTTAGAAATCTTCAGTTATCTGTTCTAAGGGATTGAACCGATACTATGTGACTGGATAAGAACTATGCTTCACAACAGAACTATAACGACCTCTCTACAGGGGGAATGTGTCAGCTTCAAGCCAGCCAGGGGCTGTCCCCAGGGGGGGGTCCTCTCCCCACTGTTATGGTCACTGCTGGTGGATGATCTGCTGGCCATTCTCTCGCTGTGGGAGGTTGATCTGCAAGCATATGCTGACGATCTGGTCCTAGTAATAAACGATAAATCCGAAGAGACGATCTCCTACGTCCTTCAGGATATATTGGATACCATATATAAATGGTGTGAGAGGGGGGAAATGTCCATTAACCCCCACAAAATGGTCATAGTACCATTCACCAGGAAAAGGAAGCTGGAACATTTAATACCTCCTTCCATCAATGGTGTAACAATTCCTTTTGCGAGTGAAGCAAAATATCTAGGAATAACCCTGGATAAAAAACTTAATTGGAACTCGCACCTGGAAAAGACTATCCGGAAGGCTAGCCTTTCATTATGGACATGCCGCAGAATATGTGGCAAAACATGGGGCATGTCACCAAAACACGTATACTGGTTGTACGTGACCGTCATACGTCCAATGATAACGTATGGCTCTATAGTCTGGTGGAGCAAGGGACATCAAAAAATGGCCATTGCTAAACTTAACGGACTACAGAGACAAGCGTGCCTGGCGATTACTGGAAGCATTCGCTCCACGCCAACGGCAGCAATGGAAGTCCTCCTTGGATTACTTCCTCTCCACATAGTTCTGGAGAGAGAGGCAAGATGGGCAACATACAGACTTTATCAAGCGGCCATTAGTCTACCGCAGGCATGTGTCATGAGAGGCAGCGGCATGCTGGAGGGCATAATAGCTCACAACATTCTAGGAATGCCCTCAGACATCATGCCTAAAACCATCAACCTTCAAACGTCCTACATTGTGGTCTTTCCCGAAAGAGAAGACTGGGTCCGGAATGAAACCAACCTATGTAGGGCAAATGAACGTTGGTTCACCGATGGTTCCAAAACTCAGGAAGGCGTCGGAGCCGGAATATATGGGATGAACCCAGTAGTGAAACGCTCGTTCAGTATGGGCAAACTAGCTACGATATTTCAGGCAGAGGTATATGCCATTGAAATGTGTGCCAGGGAGCTGGAAAATCGGCTCCACACACGAAAAACAATAAAAATATTTTCAGATAGTCAAGCAGCACTTAAAGCGCTTGAATCCAACTGCTTTAAATCTAGGGCAGTATGGAACTGCAGAGACACCTTAAACCGACTGGCGCAACGCAACAACGTTACCCTAGTCTGGATACCAGGTCACACAGGCCTAGAAGGAAACGAAATAGCGGACGCCCTAGCAAAAGGGGGGGCCGAAACAACGTTCACTGGACCAGAACCGGTAATCGGTTTAGCATATAGCACTGCCAAGAATGTCATAACAGCTTGGGCAGACAATAAAAGACTCGAGTACTGGCGTAGTCTACCGGGCCTAGCCCATTCCAAAGCATTTATTGCTTGTACAAGGAAAAAACAGGACTCTGACAAACTGCTAGAACTCAGCAGAGCGCATCTCAGAGTTATAGTAGGTTTGCTTACTGGCCACTGCAAACTCAAATACCACATGCATAAAATCGGACTTGCACAAGATGCAGAGTGCCGGCTATGCATGGAGGATGATGAAACGGCTGAACACATTCTGTGTACATGCCCTGCAGCGGCCAGAACCAGATTCTCAATATTTGGCGATACGACAGTAAGGCCAGAAAACCTGGTAAATTGTTCTCCCAATGCATTCCTCAATTTCGTCAAGAGATTGGATATACTGGGAGAAATATAACCATAGGGTGAGCCACAATAGGCCATTGGCCGCAGTGGAGGGCCTGATACGGGCCCACTCACGTTCAAAACCTAAACCTAACCTAACCTATCTGTTCTAACCACTTTTGGCCTCACCATATTCTATGATGAATCCTCATCTGATGCGATAAGGTAATATTTTTCAGTTTTCTTCAAAATATTTTTCTTACCAGTAAGAATTTGGGCGCAGGTTAAGGGTTTCTTGGGCGCAGTTTAAGGGTTTCCGGAGTGCAAAATTCGTACTGATTATCAAATCAAATGCTTCCAGCTCGTACCTGATTAATCATATTTATTCAATATTTCATGTTCATTGGACCAATATAATTTTTTTTTCTCAAAACAACAGCAAACATAAGGTTTTCTAATAAATTCGTTCATTTAGTGGATTCCAACTCCTTCCAGCGTTGAAAGATATTAAGAATGAAGCATCTTCGTCTTCTACGATGACAGCACCAGAATCATTATTCGAAATACAAAATTATCGTAGACAGCGACAACAGTGAAGTCTTGTTCATATCCTCACGAATTTCACAATTTTTCTGATAAAATGGCTGCCAGTCATGCCGTACCAATCGTTGATGCAACCATTTTATTCGCAGAAAAATTGCGAAATTTGTGAGGTTATGAACAAGACTTTAACACGTGAACGCGCAAGAACTGGCAACAACATTGTTATCGTTTTTTGAAAGTGGTTGACAATGTTTCACTTTGAGTCAGGTTATTCTGTACTAACATTGTCTAAAAAAGAACAAAGAAAAATTCAATTCTCTGCAATTTTATTCACGACGTTTCAACTGTTAAAATCTACAGTCGTTATCAATTGTATGATAACTTGATAACAACTTGCAATTTAATTTCTATTGCCTCACAGCAATAAGCACTACATTTTCACATTCAAAATTAACGGATAAAAGTCTATTTTTTTAATGATCGTAAAGAATTGGTCTATGCTGTGTTGGTACACGTAGCGTGTTGACAATTCTCACATGTACAATAAACAGTCACCTATTTTTGCACCTGTTACATAAATAACTATTTGTCCACTACATATTCATCATAAATTCTATTTATGAATGAGTTATTTATGCCACCATTTAGGAAATGTTGCCATTTGTATGATAGTAAGAGTTTAATCCAAAAATTCATTGTATTAACATAAGAACATGTTACTATTTTTCGACAACACTCGTAGAGTATACCCAAAGGCATAACCTGAGCGGGTACAAGGCAGCTTTTATTTGCTGTGGCGCTCCAGGGCCACTTTATTTTCATTGGAAGCACATTCACTTTTCATCAGTAGGGAGACCTACAGCACTACTGCTAGTGGTTGGAGCGCATTCCAAGCATTAGGGTTGCAGCTTAATAACGAACTTGCTTTCCAACCAGGCATGTGATCGTCTATCGTTGCCGATACATGTGATAACAAATTTGTCTGCACCGACCGTGTCTAATTAATAATATATAAGAAAATGTATTAGCACGCCACTGGTTCTAAGATTAGCTCCGGTTTTCAAAACAATAACAAATCTCCCCCTCACCTACAAATCATAACAAAGGATAGCGGTATGCAGCTTTCACATCAATATGTGTTGTTTATATAGAAATGGCACCTCTATATATTTTATTGCTCGGAGGTTTAGACGATATGAAGGAATGATTGATATGAAATATGAGGAATAATTTTTTTTTCGAAAATTTTCTTTTTTCCTTGGCGTGTAACTCGAAAACGGTTGTATTTTCGAAAAAGGTGTGAGGATAAAAAGTTGTATAGAATTTCATGGCATTTCATTTGGTATGAGACAATTTATTTGTTCATATCCACATTATTATTATTATTGTTTTTATCTACAGTGTGACCCACTTAAGACCGGAGCACCCTTATAAAATCTACATTTTCCAACCGATTGGAATGATTTTTTTTTCGTTGGGTATACATTCAAAAAGTCTTCTTGGGCACCAAATTTCATGAATAAATTTCCATTTCCAGGGCCAACTAATCTGATTTATCAAGGTCAAAAATCTAAAAAAATTACTAGCGAATTTTTTGAAAAATTCCAACTACACCACGATATTGGCGTCATTTTCAAATGGTTCGTATGCAAATTACGTTGAAATGCGCCAATCAATATACAAATTATAAGGGAATGAAATTTGAAAAATATGCCGTTTAATCAACCCACCAATTCAATTTCAAAACTTTTATCAGAACTTCGACTACACCACCGGATTCAGGGAGTCTCGAAATATCAGTGACTGTAGATAAAAAAAATTAGATAAAATTGACATGTCATCATTTTTTTTTGACAATTCTATTTCATAACTTTTTTTATTTATTAACAGATTTCCATGAAATTACAGTCTGTGATATTTCGAGACTCCCTGAATCCGGTGGTGTAGTCAAAGTGTTTTGAAATTGAATTGGTGGGTTGATTAAACGACATATCTTTCAAATTTAATTCCACCATAACTTTATTATTAATTGACGCATTTCAACGTTATTTACATAGGAACCATTTGAAAATGTCGTAAATCCAGTGGTGTAGGTAGAATTTTTCTAAAAAAATCGCTAGTAATTTTTTTGGATATTTGACCTTGAAAAATCAGATTAGTTGGTCCTGGAACTGGAGATTTATTCATGAAATTTGGTGTCCTAGTAGACTTTTTGAATGTCTACCTAATGAAAAAAGAACATTCGAATCGGTTGAAAAATGTAGATTTTATAAGGGTGTTCTGGTCTTAAGTGGGTCACTCTGTATATATTATTTATTTTTACACTGACGTCTTCCTTGTTATTGTACAAAAATATTAATTGTGATCATTTTATACTTTTTAACAAGCGAAATAAATATTATTATTATAATAAGTCGAGGACGTTAGTTCATCAATTTCCTTATAATTCCAGTAGCAAGATAACAACACCGAACGACAGGCTTTGTCTGGATTTGAAAAAAATTTCTCAGTTATTTATTTGATGCTTTAAACAAATTGAATAAATTGCCAAATTACCACCTTTGCGCTAACTGTTGAAATAAGCAAACCATGATGATGTCCACAACAAGTTGGTCCATTTCGAGAACAGTTATAACAACGATACTGTACATTTCCATGTGTTCATTACTTCATAAAACCGTGGTGTAAAAACAAGTGTTAATTCGTATTTGAGATGTAAGATAAATAATGAACTACCACATGTTTGATGGGACAGTATTGGAACAGATAAGGTAAACATTGTTAGATAGGTGAGTCCATCATAGTACGTATAATAATCTAACACCCTAACGGAAGATATTGTTTGAATTTACTAATCTCGATGAAGTATTCTTCGGCGAATTTTTGATTTTTATAGGCTGGTATTGGAACAGAAAAGGTTGTTTTATGGCTTTGAAATTGCGTCATTTGGACAGACTCAAGTAGAATATGTAGTTTAGAATGATTTCAAATTAAATAAAAACCTACAAAAACAACAAGAAATGTGAACTTGATATAGAAGACCGTACAAACAGAAAAGGTAAATAGTGTTAGATAGGTGAGGCGATGGTATATTCACGATTAGCTGGGTCGATATGTTTTCATAAATGGACCACCCTGTTTTTATTGCACTTTCAGAATCTACGATGAAATATAACTTGTTTCGAAATATCATATGTATGAAGGGCTCCAGGTTTCAGTTATTTTTTTTTTATTTTGATAGATATAACATTAATTGTAGTATAAAGGTCTTCAATTTATTTGAACATTTCAAAAGATGCAGCCCTTCACAGAAAAAATATTTTTTCTACAACCACACTCCAAAACATGCTTTTCTGCATAGTTTTACGTTCGCAAACATGATTATTTCTCACAATAATTGAAATTTGACATTAGTGTGCCGCAAAGTGACATTTCTGTGCCACAAAGTGACATTTCTGTGCCAAAATTTTTCAGTACCTAATTTCTAAGCAATACAGTTTTCGTGACAGCAAGGTGAAAGTATATTTTGAAAATTCTGCATTTCGAAGGGATATTCGATCAGGCAACTTCAAGAATGAATAGACAAAGTCTATTGGTTTATATAGTATGAGGGAAATTGTCGTACAAATTCATAATATTCTGAACAAAAATCATAGACATCACTACTGCTGTCTCAAATACCCACATACACACTATCCATTGCTAGGCAACGGAGCAACATCTATCGAATCATTTGAATGTCAACAAACGTCAAGCATAAAATATTCGTAAAATATTCTTGTCCCGTCATTTTTTAATGAGATTGAACTAAAATGGATAGCGACAGTTCTGAAATTGAAAATACTCCGCCAGAACTAAGAGAACAAGTTAATTTATTGTCATTGAATTTACTACCTTCAACTTCAAGAGGAAAATATGAAAATGCATACAAACAGTTTATGGATTGGAAGGAAAAATACGAAACTAAAAGTGTTTCTGAAAATATAATTTTGGCATATTTTGAAGAACTATTCAAATCAAGAAAAGCCTCTACTCTCTGGTCAATATATTCAATGCTAAAATCGACTATTAATATTAGAAATATCAGAAAAACAAGAATGAGAGCGGCTTAAAATCCTCTCCCTCTTCCCTTGCTTCTCTTGGGCATCATAAAGCTAAGAATGAGTCACTGACATTTCATTCCGTCTTATAGTAAAGTATTATTTTTATCAAAAAGGGTGTTGTAGAAAAAGTATAGTGTGTAACACGAGCAGAAATGCAATTTCTCACTCGTTTGAATTGCAGCACTCGCTTGCGCTCGTGCCGCAACTTTTTCAAACTCGTGAGAAATTAGCACTTTTCTGCACTTGTTGCACAATATACTATTTTGTACTAGCGTGCGGAAAAATCCTCTTTTCCGCACTCATTTTAGTGTTGAAAGAGTTACTTTTCCGCACTAGTGCGGAAAAGTGAATTTGTTAAGTTTTTGGAGACTATACTGACATTTGAATAATCAAAATACATATATTTGTATGGTTGTAGTTTACAAAATAACTGAAAAATAAAGTTTATTCGAATTCTGCTATAATTTTTAATAAAAAGAAAAGTATGACTAAAATTTTAAAAACTTTTTGAACTCTGCTTTGAATACAATAATAACATACTAAAGTACTCACTTGGAAATGTTCTTCACAATAACATACATTTGCGCTTTTTACACAGGGTTTATTCACTGCTTCGAAACACATTTTACGACGCACTCCATCTTTATGAGCATAAAAAATTGTTTATTACAATTTTCACTGGCGTTCAGACAACCGGGTACAAAGCACTCTTTCGACATGTTCAGATACAGGAATTTAAAAAAAATGTAGAACTCAAACAACAAAATCTTTCAATACTTTGAAAACCGCATTAACCTCAAATAAGAAATAACGTAGGGCCTGTTCGTGTGCAGCATATATATTTGATGGAACTGCTTTACTTGTGTCCAATTTTAATGTAAGCAAACGAGTTAAACAGAGACAAACGATTCTTATTGGTTTGCTACGTGAAACAGACGAACGAACCCGCCTGGTACCAAATGACAACTGTCATATGACACATTTATATTTGAATGAGAATTTGATATTCCATCGTGCACAACTTTAACAACGTTGCCAAGTCTAGTTTTGATGAACGTGACGTCACGAATCATTTTTCTTCTGATTATGGAGAAACTAGCGGTCAAAAAAAAAAACTAAAAAAATCCCGAGTGATATTAGCGTATATACTTTCTCATTACAGTATTTTCTCATATATCATGGAAAGGTTCATTCTGTTGGGCTGTGTTATGCGATTTGCAAAAATATTTTATTTATTTTTGCTATTTTGTAATGAGAGCCAGCACGGTTCCACGTGGGCAGTTTCTATCCAGTGGCGGCGCGTTCCTACAAAAATAATCAGGTAATTTTTTTGTTCAATTTTTGTAATTTCTTTTGGTTTTCAACTTCTTTTGGTGGTGAGAGCACCCCGACAAATATTGTGTAAGTGGTGGTAAATCACCATGAATAGGTGTTGAAGAGTAAAAGAGGTAAGACATTTGAAATCCAAAGTTTATACACACAGTCCAATTCTCTTGATAATCAAAGCAGAAAAATTGTAAATGATTGTCGTACAGTGACTCCAGGAATGTTAAGAAATATGCGAAGACATTTCGAAAATCGCTTCTATTTCTGTATGGAACTGAATGGTTCACATTCCGAACCTATATGATGATAACATTTCAGGCAATGAAAAATAAAAATATCTTGTGTTAGAGTGCTCTACTTCAGACGTACCTCCCGGTATTTCTTTATTTGTTACCGGAGTTTCAGGCTGCAAGATAAGTGTATCAGATATTAGTCAGATGTTAGTCAGGTGATTATTCATGGTGTTGGGAATTATTAGCTGGGATTATTCATTACGTCTGTGATGGTAATTGAATAAAGTTGTGTGATGAGGATTGTATTTTAATACGTAGTTGTGCCCTAAGTGTAACACTTGAAAACAATTAATTTTCATTAAAACTTCCACAACACTTGATCGATTCTCAATTGCATTTCAAAATGATGTATCACAAGTAACCGCAGTCAAATAGCGCGCTGTAACACTGACTCAAATATTGCTGATATTGCATTTAGAGTACCACAGGGCTCAGTACTCGGCCCCATCTTATTTTTGCTCTAAATCAATGGTATTATCCAAGCGAATATCACTGCCAAGATCACTCTTTTTGCAGATGATACAACCTTCCTTTGGCATGATAAAACAAAGCACCATCTGCTTGACAAGATTGAAAAGGAGTTAGTGCTAATAAAACAATGGTGCGACTCGAATACCCTGGTAATTAACATAAAAAAACTAATATAATCACATTTCGCTGTAATATTTCAGACTTACC
Source organism: Chrysolina oricalcia (assembly GCA_944452925.2). Taxonomy (NCBI): domain Eukaryota; kingdom Metazoa; phylum Arthropoda; class Insecta; order Coleoptera; family Chrysomelidae; genus Chrysolina; species Chrysolina oricalcia. The sequence goes on from OX101810.2 coordinate 2,857,597, forward strand.
TATGGGCAATGAAAATATTCTCAAAAACATCAACAGGATTCCTTGGATTAAATATCGACAATAAACTGAAATTTGATTTTCACATTAATAATCTCTGCCACAAGTTATCGTCAGGATGCTACGCAATTCGAATTATATTATATCTAAAGAATTGGATTACTCCGCAGCCAGAAGTATTTTGCCCTAATTGAGTCACATTTGAGGTATGGGATTGCATTTTGGGGTGCATGCAGTTCTTACCTACATAAAAATGTTTTTGTACTCCAAAAAAGAGCACTGAGGTATATCAAGAGATTCATGTAGACAGTTATTCAAGGATCATTAAATACAGTAACGTCTATTTACATTTTAGAATCCGTTAGCCTAATACACAAAAACAAAAATCTCCTTGAAACCCATGAGCTTCACCACAACACACGTCGAAGTAACTTCATAAGATTACCTAAACCAACTAACAATATTGTGAGAGACTCAATAATATACAACGGCATCAAAATGTATAATCACCTGCCCATAAACATTAAGGATTCAACATGTATTAGTCAATTCAGAAGGGATACAAAAAATCTCCTGGTACAGCAATCATTCTATGAATTAGAATATTATTTTACCACAAACCTATGACATGCTCAGTTCTCCTTGCTAAGGAATTATCTCGCAACCCTTGCAGAACTTGTTATGACTGAATATAGAAAATAAAATATTTGTTTGTTTTTATATGTACCTAGACGTTACATGTTTTGTGTTTATAATCAACATTTTATTTTGTTTATTTCCCACTGTTTGTATTTTCTGGAAAGTCCTATATGTCTGAATACACCATATTTTAGAGATTTATTTAGATATAGTTGTGTCATATTGTTATTATTATCCTATTTTTATCTTTAGTTATACCTTACTTGCTTACGCATGCTTTGTCTTTAAGAACTCGATTCTTCCGACAATAAAGTATATCAGCGCTCGCCTGGTAATCGAGAGATTGCAGATTCGATTCCCAGACGGTGCGATCTTTTTTCATTTTCAGATGTGAAAGTCTGAATGACTGAGGCTCGTGTCGGCTGGGAATAATCCTCCACGATTCACTGTTGCGTTAAAAATTAACAGTGCTGCTCGTAAAGTGGCGTATGGAGTTAGTAACAAGGCCTAGCCAGAACACATGGCTAATGACCATAGCAGTCGATGCCAAAATACCAAGGAAAAAAAAAAAAAAAGTATATCTTGATTGATTGATATATTGAATATTCTGAAGTAGGGAGTGCTGGGGATGATGGGGCTGACAGCATAATGATGACGTATTTGGGGAAATAGTTCCACCTCGAAATAAAAATCGACAAGTTTTAGCTGGTAGACACTGTATGTGAGTATAATTCATGCTTTTATACATGATGAAATAAATAACGTGCTAAGTCTTGAAGGGACTGCAAGCAAGGGAAAACGTGACTCCAAGCATGATGTGGAGTAACATGATATTCATAATTCATCTCGAGTATCAGTCATACAATATATCATCCCCTACTGATCACTAAGTATGTACTTCACTTTGAATTCAAGAATGTTCAATGGATATATTCAAGGAGGATCGTTTTGAATGGACCACCCGGTAGACTCAACTACTGAAATATTATTTCAAATCCACTTCAAATCATGCTGTACGATGTTAGATAGCACAAACACGAGAATTTAATCAGTTTCAACAAACTCGTCAATTAGATTGTTCTCGCAGGTATTGTATAAAAACAATAATCGTACAACAGCCATTTAGATAAAAACTCCGTGGCATTCAGGATAAGGAATTCAAATATATTTCAAGTGCATAGTTTCAATGGCTGATACAACAGAAATTGCTGTGCATACTCAGCGTGTTACAGTCAACACTACGATGCAAAGAAACTGAATCATACAAGTTTTGCAGATAGCACAACATTTATTAGTTCAGCCAACGTAGGTGAACGTGAGATATCGATGAAAAAATCTGTGTGAGTTACCAGGTGTTTGTATAAAAACATGGACAAAAACACCCGTGACATTGGCCTTAAAATCTTGCTCGCTTTGTCCAGAAAGGTATAGAAGTTGCCATAATTCTTCTTCGAGAATTATATATTGCTAATAGAGTACGAAAGGGGTATTTTACGGTGGATTGCAGTTGATAAATTTCCTGATTTTCTGAATTTTCTATAGCTATTACTAAAGATGCCATTCTCTCACTACAAAAATCTCTGAAAAAGTATCAAATAATATTTTGACATTTACTATAAACTATTGGAGTATTGGACCCAACCTATAAATTTCGCATCTTATAAAATTCTCGCATTCAACATAAATTGTCGACTGCTTTTGACCATTCTATAATTTGTCGATCAAAAATTTGCGAATGCGACATTTTAGAATGAAAATATTCAGATTTCGTTCGACAAAGAGCATATCTCGCGTGCAACAAAATATGTCACGGTTTGAGAATAGGGTCCCTGATCTATATTTTAATTCCATCGCGTCAAATTTCAACATCACTAAAACAGTCATTGCTAAGACATTTTTTAGATTTTGTTTCAAAGTTATGGCGGTACAACAAAGCTTTTGAAGCTCTTCTTTATTAAATGGCAGTGCCCCGCTTTTACATGGCCCACTCTGTATATTCATTCAGATTTATGAACCAAAAGTTACAAAAGGTGCGGGCCACATGATATAGTCAGTGATTTTCGTGTCAAGTCAGATAGCGGTAAGGCTGGATGGAGTAAGCGGAACAAACAAATGATTTGATATTGTGGTGGGTACAGATTAAAACGGAAACAAGTTGAAATTACGCACTAATAATAACAATATACCTAAAAATGCGAACTATGGAATATACAATGTCCAATTTTCCTTTCAAATTTCCGGAGGCTATTACACAAACATAACTAAATTATCTGGCAAGTTTTTATAGTATGACGACTCAATATACAGGGTGTAATCTAACCTCCAGCGCTCCCATGAATGACGAGTGTGTAATGCTATTTCATAAAGAATTACGAGGATATATTAAAAAAAATTTATCCTACTATAGAACCAAACAAAATTTCAATGTCAAAATATTTTATTACTCAACATATTCTCCTCTTAATTGGATGCATTTATTACAGCGAACCTGCAACGTCTCTAGACCTTTCAAAAAAATGTTTCTTCTTGCTCTACAAACCAGACCTCCACAGCTTGGAAGAAAATTTACGACCTTTTAAACTTTTTTTCAGTTGAGGAAAGAGATGATAGTCGGACGGAGCCAAATCTGGTGAATAAGGGGTGTGTTCTAGTAATTCAAACCCTAAATCACGATTTTTTTGCATGGCAACATGAGATTTGTGTGCAGGGGCGTTGTCCTGCAAAAACAAAACACCTTTGGATAGCTTTCCGCGTCTTTTCTCTTTAATTTTTTCCCGTTCTACCCTTATCCAAAAAATCAATCATGATTACTCCATGGCAATCACAAAAAACTGAAGCAAGAACTTTTCCAGCAGATTTTTGGACACGAAACTTCTTAGGTCTTGGAGAACCGGAGTGTCGCCATTCCATCGATTGTTGCTTTGTTTCTGGATCGTAGAAATGTACCCAAGTCTCATCCATAGTAACAATTCGGTTCAAGAAGTCTACATCGTTTTCAAATCGAGCACAGATCGAACGCGATGCTACTACCCTTGCATGCTTTTGATCAACATTCAAACATTTGGGGATCCATTTTGCAGCAATGTCCAAATTGATGTGAACTATATGATGAACGCGTTCGTATGAAATATTCGGTGCTTCAGATATCCGTTTTAGTCCAATTCGACGGTCTGTTAAAATCATGTCATGAACTGCATCGATATTTTCGGGGACTGACACAGAAACTGGCCTTCCCGATCGGTCATCATCTTCAATGGAAAATTTACCCCTTTTGAAGCTTGCAGTCCAATTTTTCACGGTCGCATACGAAGGACATTGATCACCAAGGGTATAAAGCATATCTTCGTAAATCTGCTTACCTCTCAACCCTTTTAAATACAGGTACTTGATGATGGCTCGATACTACAATTTTTCGATTTTCAAAATTTCGGTGGACATATTTTTTCTTTTAATTCATTGCGTAACTCTGGTTTACTTTTTTGGCGTCAAACTTTAAACTGACAATTCTAATAAGTTATTGTTCGTTGCTATGGTAACGCAATATTTTGTTTATGCAGGGAACTGGTCTAGGCTAATTAGATATCAATACATCCTCGTAAAAAGATCTACAACTTTTGTATTCAAAATTTTTCCACATTACCTCATATTTTACTGGAAAAACGGAAAACCCGATTTTTCAGTTTTGAATTGTTTTCTCGCGCAATTTTTTTTTCACGAAATATAACTCATTAAGTTTCAAATAAGCTGTAATTCTTTTTCTCACCGGTAAAGTTCGTCTTTTCAAGCTCGCCAGTCGATATTATTTTCCGTTGAAGCGTCTACTTTTGGATTATGTAATGAAAGAGTATCACGATGAAATTTTTTTCCAGAAAACGCGAAAAAATTAAAAAACAGATTTTCAAAAATATTTTTTTTTTAATTTTAGTTCTAAACTCATATTCATTTATTAAAATAGTTGAAATTAACAATTGAAACATTTCGAGAATATTAATTTCATGTTACCTTAATAGATAGAAGTGCGAACAGAGGAGATATTTTGGGGGAAGAAATGGTTTCTCACGATTAGCAGGGAAATTAAACAACCTACAGAAAAAAGTTGAAGAAAAAAGTTGTTGGCAATAAAAAACGTAACACATGTTTCAAATTTCATTTCAATATCTTTAAAACTGGAAGAGATATGAAGAAAACAAATCAAAAATCTTGAAACTCTAACGCCCTGTAGATCGGGCACATGTTTATATAAAAAAAGGCTTATTCTGACCTGGCAAATGGAATTAGAAATACCCTGTATATTTTTTAGATAAAAAAAGAAATGCAAAAAATGAGAAGAAGGCAAGGGTTGAAGTTCAATGAATTTGCATAATCTCAAATATCATTGCAAGAGACCGATACCGGGCATATTCTACTCCAGCAAAAAAAAATAATTGCGTCAATAATACAACGGAATTGTTTTCTAGAAAGTTTCAGTAAACATGCAAGTCATTTCGATTGGATTTATGCAGTGATGCATACCCTGGCTGTATACATATATTCCAAGCCAGTTATTGAAGGAAAAGAGTTATATTTTGTGTTCTATATAGCCAATCGACTTTGTTCCAATCGAAAATATCGATAACCTCGTCGACATTGTGACCTTCTGAACTTTGCCTACTACGATGCGACAACATGTTTCTTGCAAGCAACCAATATCAACTGAAGTTTAAATCTAGCCTGGAAAATGGAATAATGATACTCCACAATTAATTACTTGAGAAGTATAAAGCTGATTCATTAGATTAGCACTTTCATTCAAGGCTGCTATCGAAAAATCCCAGGTAGGTGAATTATAACAGATTCTATCAAATCACAGAGGTGAGAATATGTACATAGTGGGCCAAATTGGACACCCCCCGTGAAGCTAGCAGAACCAATTTGGAATTTTGAAAAACAAATTTAGGCCAGCCATAATTTCAGGCTAAATTTTAGGCTAATTTATTACCCTATTCCCGATTTTTTTTTCTTCAACTGTGGGATATATCGCGGGCTCTGCTAGCGTAACGTTGTGCTGGCAGAACCAAACCGCTATAAGAATGTTTATGAAAAGTCTAATCACAATAATTTTAGGCTCACGTTTGAACCTGTCGCCAGTGTCGCCAATGTTTTTGGAATACATTTTTTAAATCCTGGGTTCTGCTAGCTTTACCGTTAAGCTAGCAGAACACAATAAAAAAAAACAACTCAGAACAAATCCAGTTGGACAATCATTTCCGGCTCTATTTAGGCTAATTTATTACCCAATTACGAGGATGTATTGATATCTAGTTAGCCTAGACCAGTTCCCTGCATAAACAAAATATTGCGTTACCATAGCAACGAACAATAACTTATTAGAAGTGTCAGTTTAAAGTTTGACGTCAAAAAAGTAAACCAGAGTTACGCAATAAATTAAATGAAAAAATATGCCCACCGAAATTGTAAAAAACGAAAAATTGGAGTATCGAGCCATCATCAAGTACCTGTATTTAAAAGGGTTAATAGGTAAGCAGATTTACTAAATTATGCTTAATACCCTTGGTGATCAATGTCCTTCGTATGCGACCGTGAAAAATTGGACATGATTTCAACAGACCGTCGAATTGGGCTAAAACGGATATCTGAAGCACTGAATATTTCATACGAACGCGTTCATCACATAGTTCACGTCAATTTGGACATAATAATAATAATAAACAGCTTTATTCTATTGATTATTTTTTTACATAAATACCTACATAAATTTTATGGGTAAATAGAAAAGGCGGAGTTCAGTACATTCCCGCGTGGAAGTGTCCTGGTCTTCCACACATGAGAAAAATTTCTGCAAAATTTGAAAACGATGTAGACTTCTTAAACCGAATTGTTACTATGGATGAGACTTGGGTACATTTCTACGATCCAGAAACAAAGCAACAATCGATGGAATGGCGACACTCCGGTTCTCCAAGACCTAAGAAGTTTCGTGTCCAGAAATCTGCTGGAAAAGTTCTTGCTTCAGGAATTTTTGGATAAGGGTAGAACAATAACTGGAGATTACTATTCGACATTACTGACCACTCTACGGGAAAAAATTAAAGAGAAAAGACGCGGAAAGCTATTCAAAGATGTTTTGTTTTTGCAGGACAACGCCCCTGCACACAAATCTCATGTTGCCATGCAAAAAATTCGTGATTTAGGGTTTGAATTACTAGAACACCCCCCTTATTCACCAGATTTGGCTCCGTCCGACTATCATCTCTTTCCTCTACTGAAAAGATCGAAATTTTCTTCCAACGAGGAGGTAATAAAAGCTGTGGAGGTCTGGTTTGCAGAGCAAGGAAACATTTTTTTTGAAAGGTCTAGAGACGTTGCAGGTTCGCTGTAATAAATATATATATAGGAGAATATGTTGAGTAATAAAATATTTTGACATTGAAATTTTGTTTGGTTCTATAGTAGGCTAAGATATATCAATATATCCTCGTATACAGCGTAATATACATATTTACACCCACATTTATATTCATAGGTATCTAAGATCTGTTAGCAAGAACAGTTCGTTCAACGAATTTAGAGGATAAATTGAAATTGCGATATTCTGAAGTAGAGTAAAAACAGTGAGTTTGGAAAAAATGTTCACTGGAAAAGAATCTGAAGAAGATCTTTAAAATAATCTGGAAGTTTGTTATGAAAGTTAAGGTCCAGCGAATTCTCCCTAGAATTGTTCAACGTGTATCGTTGACATCTAAGAAAATTTCCAGATCTACTTGGGTAATTATGGCGGTCTGAATTTTTGGTTAATGAATCTTTCTTGTGGTAGATTTTCAATACGGAATTATCAATGTAAATCGATGGAATGGTGATAATATGTAAAAAATATACCTAATTTGTTGGTTACTTTGGTGTTCTTCATATTTTTCTCATTTAGGTTGGCCTTCGCTATAAATCTCATTTTTGCAGTGTTGCCAAATATTTTTATCAGGCTACGGTTCAGATATCCCTCGTCCAAACCAAATGAGCGCCAAATTTATATGATGACCTGCTTTTATTATCCTTCTGTAAATATTTATATTCCTTACACATCGACTAGGCTGAGGTAACGTGGAACATATCATTGTAAAAGTGGAAATGAATATCCAACATTTCATCTTATGTTATTATATTCTTAAAACAACAGCATTTCACGAAGCGAAGGAACCACTGCCACTCGAAAATACATTATTCGTATCTACCAAAGCCCAGATAAGACTCCGATAACAAACGTTTAAAGGGTAAGGTTAAATTATGTTTAAGTAAAACTTCTGGTAAACACGATAATTTCAGAATAAACAGCACAATTATTATTTTAATTGTTCTGGATAATAAGGCAAAAGATAGTCGCCATCGGTACGGAATAAATTTCAAAATGATTGTATTCAATAAGGCTACGGATTTGAAATTTAAATAGGCAAAGGACAATGATTTGAGGTTATCAATCATTCCGATTATGGAAATATCTCGACGTGAAACGTTCACGTTTTGGAATTCTGAGTACAATGTATAATCTGATTCGAAACAGTACAGGTAGGTGAAATATATTCTAATTTGTGACAAAAAGTGTTCTGAATTCTCGAGAAGAAAGTACCTACGTTTCAACAATTCTTCAATGTAACTCTTTGTAATATTATCCACTTTCTCCGAAGTTTTTTCGGTATTTGTGATTAACTGAATTTATCAATGCAGCAGAACCTATACAGGGTATATTTGACAAGTTAACGAAACTAAAAGTGGGGTGATTCTGAAAATTGGTTTAATGGGAGAAAAACTAATGAAGAATACAAATAAAATGTTTTCATTATGGTGACGGAACACTGTTTTTCGAGAGGGAAACCGCTGAGGAAATTGTGTGCACTAATTTCTCCTCTAATACCCAAGTAATTCCCGAGTAATTCCCCGAAGTAATTCCCAAATAATTCCTGTTATATCCGAGTAATAAAAGCAATAGAAATCCGAATCTTTTCGGTTTTTTGTCAAGTACTATTTTGAAGACCTTTTTTTTCCATTCAACAATGGACTAGTAGTGATGTTGAAAATACTACATTTGTCGCGATGGAATTAAAACATAGATCAGAACTAGTAACTTAGTGTTTTTTTTTTAAATCCATCAATAAATGACTGATATATAGATTATTTAAATGTACGTATTTTAGCGCGGAACGTCTTTGGTCTCCGACTCATCTGTGACGTCACGCCACATGTCTGAGATCGCCACACCACAAATGATTACGTATTAGATCCTTAGCCGCGCCAAGGCACACATATGTTGTACTTTTAGGTCCAATTAAGTCACGCACCGCTTCTTCCTTTTATTCATGTCATTTGGTACATAAAAAAAACAATTTATTGGGGTTTTTAATTGTCGTGCTTTTACACATAGGCATAATACAATATTTGTAGAATTTTTTTTTAAATTTCAGCCATCGTGTAGTGAACAAAACACGACACGAACGGCGCAAGTGATTGTACATCGATAAATATGTAAGCACTCTGCGAATACCAGTCACCTCGTTCATGTGGCGTGACGTCACACACTAGAGCGCTGCGTACTATGAAATTATTCTTGAAGCGCAATTTCAAAGTCCAATAACTTTTTCATTTCTAGAGATATTTCAATGATTACTTCACATTTTTGTTTAATTTTACTTAAATTTTTAGAATTAATCCATGATAAAAAGAATTAAAACTAGTCCATTGTGTGTTCAACGAAAATGTATTACTCGAATTCCTTAATTTTCCACTAATAAAGACCAATACCCAATAATTTTCAACTAATTCCTCTAATATTTCGGACGTCCATCATCTTAATGGTTGAAAGATTTCTATCTCTTTCAAATTTTTCACAACGTTTCAATTGCTTGAATCCGCAATCGTCTTCTGGTGAATAATGACAAAATCAGATGCTACGCGCGGTCTTGTGGCGCGCGTGGTTTCGCGCTTTTTGTCCCTCCAAAACGGTCCATGAACGGTTTCCATACGTTTTTAATTTCCACGCTTGGTTGACTGAAGGCACTATTGGCTTCTATATAGGTGGTTTCTATACATTTCCGTTTGAACCAATGTTCTTCTCTATGAAGAACACTAGCTTCGTCCCAAAGAATTCGGTGGTGTTTTGTCCAGGCGTGGTCAACAATTCCCGATTTTGAAGTTTCTCCTCGTTGAGTCCACTTTTTGTGTTCGGCTATTCTTACTGATAATGGCCTCTTGGTCTCTCCGATATAGGAATCTCCACATTCACATGGGACTTTGTAAATACAGTTTTTGTAGGATTCTGTTGTGTTCTCTGGTTTCGTCTTGGTGAGGAAGCTTCGTAAGGTACTGCCGGATTGAAAGCAACTCTTGATGTTGTATTTATTTCCGATCCTTCTAATCTTTTCGGAGATACCCCTGATATAGGGAAGAATGAGAACGGGGTTTTGTGGTCTTTCTTCGGTTGTTTTGGTCTTTTCGAGTTGTTTCAGAACTTCTCCTATGAGTTTCTCGGAGTATCCGTTTCGGCGTAGGTCCTTTTTGATGTGGTTTATTTCCGCCTCCAATGACTCCTGGTTGTTGCAAATAGACATTGCTCTCTCCACCAACGTTCTTACGATTCCCCTCTTTGTGGAGTGTGGAGTTTGGGTTGATACTACTAATACCCAAGGCATGTACACCAAGAATCCCCACCGGTTTCCCCCTTCGCTGTTTTTTATTGCATTTTTAGAATATACGATGAATTTAAATATAATTTTATTCGAAACATTAAATTTCTAAAGGGCAGTTTTCAGTTATTTCAATTTTTCTTAATTTTTACAGATGCGGTCCTTCACACAAAAAAATATTTTTTGGAAACAAATTGAGTCAGGTTAAAAATTTCCAGAATTTACCTGATAAGCCGTCGAGCTTCCTAAATCTTTGTGTAACAAATTTTTTTCAAATGGTAACCCAATTAATACCCAGTAGATTCTACTCCAAAAAATAGGAGGAGTTTTTGATTTCAACCCAATATCTAAATTAAACGGTTTTGGTAGAAACTTGGAAAAACTAAAATTTTCGTGTGGTTATTCGAGATATTTAAATTAAGTAGGCTTTTTTCAACAATCAACATTAACAATAAACAAATGCTGTGTCAACAAACAATATTTGCTAATAATTTGACGAAGAATAATTATATCGAAAGCATTTATCTTGTCCCATTTAGAGTTTACAGCAAATTTGCTGATCTTTTCAGATCTTTTTTAACATTTCGAAAATCTTTAACATTTTTCGAGATATTCAAAAAGTCCCACTTTTTCTCACTTAATTGTTCATATCTTTTGCAATTTTTTTCCTCCCCGTTTGGGACCTTTCCTCAAACTTATATATATGATATTGCGAATCGAATGACACAATTATCATAATTTTCGGTGAATATCCAAAATAAAAAAAAATGGTACATGTTGACAAGACTAGAAAATACTTTAACTGAAACTAGCTCATCGGAAAACTCCCATACAAATCGACTGAGCATTAGCAAATTAGTAGGTTTTCAATACACCATTGTCCACATAATCTATAACTTTACGTATTAGACCGGGAGGCGAGAGGGGTTTTGCATGTATCATAGGCCCCACGCTGAGACTCTGGGGGCTGATAGACAACGTTATTCCCCAATGTGTAATCCCGGTGTGGCACCTCTGAAGTGTAGCTTTTAGGGGGGGTGAATTTTCAAACGTGTAATTAATATCCTTGCCCATGGATCATAGGCCCCACTTTGATTCTTGTTTTATGTCGTCAAGGAGGTCGCCAAAGTCCGCGAACTCAATATGCCATACTAATATGGCGTCACTTAAGGCCCACCATACTTACCGAAACGTGTAATTTTTTCACTGTGGACATGGATCATGAGCCCCACGCTGTTGCTTCGTGATCCTTGTTAACAATGAACTGTAGAACAAAGATTTCGAAACGCCATACCGCTGGGGCGTCGCCAAGTGGCCGCCATACTGGACCGAATATGTCATTTTTAGCAATGAACATGTCTAATAGATCCCTCCATGGAAATGTGTTTTCTTTGTTCATTTTGATGTCCTGAACAAAGTTCTGAAAGCGCCATACCGATGTGATGTCACCAACGTCAGATATTGGCTTCCAAAGTTGTCATATTTTTATAGGATAAGTGTATTAAAGGCCCCACTGCCATACCGGCATTTGTATGTGTATTTTGAAGTATAAGGCACGAATATATCACTGCAATAGCCATGGCATGTCGGTAACGTGCACAATCAATCGTATATACAGGGTCCTGCAACTGCGCTCCGGTAGTACATAGCTTCTAAACGGCGCAACTTAAAAATTTCTTTCGAATGCAAGCATGTTTCCTTCGTGAGAGAGTATCTTTGGAAAATATTTCGAAGTATACAAGGTGATCCAGAAAAGTGCACCAAACCAAACTTATGTTTTTTGTATTTCATTACATGGTTGAATAAAGATTACTTTGACCATTAAAAGGGTCTTGTATATCCATTAACGTTATTTTCGGAGACATAGTTACAGAGTGTTGAATACGTTGTTTTTTGAAGTAATATCGATATATCTCCGAAAATAACGTTGATGGATATACAAGACCCTATATTTTTTGAATGGTCAAAGTAATCTTTATTCAACCATGTGATGAAATACAGGGTGTTCCATTACAAAAAACATAAGTTTGGTTTGGTGCACTTTTCTGGATCACCTTGTATACTTCGAAATATTTTCCAAAGATACTGTCTCACGAAGGAAACATGCTTGCATTCGAAAGAAATTTTTAAGTTGCGCCGTTTAGAAGCTATGTACCACCATATCGCAGTTGCAGGACCCTGTATATACGATTGATTGTGCACGTTACCGACATTCCATGGCTGTTGCAGTGATATTTTCGTGCCTTATACTTCAAAATACACATACAAATGCCGGTATGGCAGTGGGGCCTTTAATACACGTATCCTATAAAAATGTGACAACTTTGGAAGCCAATATCTGACGTTAGCGACATCGCATCGGTATGGCAGTGATATATTCGTACTGTATACTTCAAAATACATATAAAAATGCCAGTATGGCAGTGGGGCCTTTCATACACTTAACCTATAAAAATGTGACAACTTTGTAAGCCAATATCTGACGTTGGCGACATCACATCGGTATGGCGCTTTCAGAACTTTGTTCAGGACATCAAATGAACAAAGAAAACACATTTCCATGGTGGGGCCTATTAGACATGTTCATTGATAAAAATGACATATTTGGTCCAGTATGGCGGCCACTTGGCGACGCCCCAGCGGTATGGCGTTTCGAAATCTTTGTTCTACAGTTCATTGTTAACAAGGATCACGAAACAACAGCGTAGGGCTCATGATCCATGTCCACAGTGAAAAAATTACACGTTTCGGTAAGTATGGTGGGCCTTAAGTGACGCCATATTAGTATGGCATATTGAGTTCGCGGACTTTGGCGACCTCCTTGACGACATAAAACAAGAATCAAAGTGGGGCCTATGATCCATGGGCATGGATATTAATTACACGTTAGAAAATTCACCCCCCCCCCCCTAAAAGCTACACTTCAGAGGTGCCATACCGGGATTTCACATTGGGGAAAAACGTTGTCTATCAGCCCCCAGAGTCTCAGCGTGGGGCCTATGATACATGCAAAACCCCTCTCGCCTCCTGGTCTATATAGCATAACATATTTTATTCAGGTTCTTCACAATATGGCAGATGTTTTCCAACAGATGAGTTATTTTCAATATCGATACGAATTTAGTATAACAATGCATATGGGAACTGATTTTGTACCGAGATTTGATAAAACAATACTGTCTAATTCCAAACGGTTACCAAACGGTTACCAAACTGCAATGATACTGTTTTTTTTTTGTATTTAAGCGTATGTTATTATTTTTACACCAGGTTAACATTTCATTTGACACCTTTGTTGCTCTTTTCGAGAAATTTTTGCTCATTACTAGAAATGATGCATATTGGATAACAGCTGGTGTTGATAGGCAATCTGGCAGGTCATTCACATACATTATGAACAATAAGGACCCGAGGATAGATCCTTGAGGGACACCAATTGCGATATTTCTAGTAGAAGAACACTTGGATTCTGCCATCAATTTCAAACCTTAAACTAACTTGAAGTTCTTTCTGTCAAGCGATGACAAAGCATTCAAGTTTTTCCAGTAGGATATCAAGGTTCAGGAAATCGAAAGCTTTGGTAAGATCGAAGTATGTATATGCCTGATAATAGCTATCCTTTATCAATATGAAGTATTTTAGTGAATGCTAAATGGCCTTTTCTGTTGATTCTCCTGGTGAAAAGCCATATGGACACGAGTTGAGAATGTCGTGTTGGTTAAAATAATCAAGTAGTCTTGCATATATCTTTTGAAAATGCTGGTAACATTGATATAGGTCTATAACTGGAGAAGTCGCTTTTGAAACCATTTTTGTGTACCGGTTTAATTTTTGCAGTTTTCAGCTTGTCTGGAAAGATAAGCCCGGCCCACTAACAGGGAATGGGAGCTGAGTTTATGCGTCGTCGTATCAAAAATCCAAAATATACAAAATATACAACTAAAAATTCTAAGATACAGTATGTCCCACTTTGAGCAGCCACACCCTCATATTTCGTTGAGCATGAAATAATTCGAAATTTTCTTTGACTCAAGTTGTAGTACTCGGAAATACCTACCTTTATGTTTACGGAACCTTTGTATATCCATTTTCCACGGCTAACTACGACCAAATGAAAAGTGAAAAATTGGGAAAAACATACTAGGCATTTTTTTATCGCAAAAATAACACCAGATTCTGTTTCAGAACATCTTAAAACCCCTAAAACCTCCAAATCTCAATGCTTGAATCATTTGAATATACAGGGTATCATCTGATCATCTGATCAGAGTTAGCCTTGGAAAAGTGATATTTGGCTATTTTTCAAAGTATTAATTAAATATTTTTGGGAATTCTGTGACAAGAGAAGACATTTTGGAAATTTTCCAAGCATTATTTATGGATTAGAGTTGATAATGCTATCAGCTACAGATGATACCCTGTATATTCAAATGATTCAAGCATTGAGATTTGGGGGTTTTAAGGTGTTCTGAAACAGAATCTGGTGTTATTTTTGCGATAAAAAAATACCTAGTATGTTTTTCCCAATTTTTCACTTTTCATTTGGTCGTAGTTAACCGTGGAAAATGGATATACAAAGGTTCCGTAAACATAATGGTAGGTATTTCCGAGTACTACAACTTGAGTCAAAGAAACTTTCGAATTATTTCATGCTCAACGAAATATGAGGGTGTGGCTGCTCAAAGTGGGACACACTGTATATGGTGAAAATTTCGGAGGGGTGGGGGAAAAAAAGGGGGGGGGGGAGAATCTCCGACAGCTAAAGACCTATTGGGAAACCTTTTGGGCAGTTATAGAGAGCGGGCGTTCCGATCTTGAAAAATCACCACCTCCCCCCCACCCCTCCTCCGAAGCTACTTAGCGAACGGGTGGGAATATCGGAAAAAAACCGGTAGCTACGTACTCAAAAAAATTTTTTGAGAAAAAAACATGTTCGGTGGGTATGGGCTTTTTATTAAATATTGTTGTTCAGGAAAAGCTGTGTAAAAGTAATAATAGAAGATATATTAAAATAAACATTTTCCTTTCTGCTTATTTATTTTTCGAATAAGTCCCTTCAATTCAAAACAAGAGTATTTGGTTTATCAATTCTGAACAAATATTTCTAATATCAATAAATTTCTCAAGTACGTCTACTATCTTCATTACGTCGAGATAATTGTCAACATGAGTAAATGTTATCTTAATAATCTGAGTTATCGATAACCAATCCATATCTATATTAATTATCGTTAGCCCTTAGACGATATTGCTGTGATGGGTAAACAAGTCCTTCACTCAGATATTTCTGATACTGAAAACGACTTCTCAGGGTCGTTTCTTCATGTTGTAGTGGGCCACATTTCATAAATCAAGAGGGTAGTTTAGCTACAAGCCAGTTCGAAAATGGCAATATCTCGGTAATATCATATACGAAAATATTAATTAAGAAGGTAAGATATAGAAATTCTAATAAAGTATATGTGAAAAGTTATGACTGCTTATTCCATTATTTCATAGCCCGGGAGACGAGGGAATAATATAATAGATAGTCAGATAGTGACAGATTTTGCCGACTAATCTTCTCTTTTCTGGGTTAACCACTGAAGATTATGTCAGTGAAAAAATGAAAATTTAGCAATCGGACGTGTGCTAGGCATACGGAAAATTTATTTTCAGATTTCAAAAAAAATACTTTTTTTTAATCCCTCATTATGGCTTTTTAACACAAAAACACATACAGGGCAATTTAAATTCGACCCCCACCACTGGGATCTCCTAAACTACAGGAGATACGTCGAAGCTTAAATTGGGACAAAGTTGCGTATTCTGGTGCTTAACAAAATACTGTTTTGAGACTTCAAAAATTCCGAGTATTTCCGGAAATATCGGGAAAAAACTGATAATCGGAATTTTCGTTTTTATTTTTTTCTATCGTTATTTGACAACAGCTCAAAACCAAAAGTACATTTTCATTGATACTTGTTTTCAGCTACACGTTTTCATGTTCAGATTTACTATCCGACGTTTCGTCTTCTGGCATTCATCATCAACTTTTTATTCTGTTATGGGTGCCATTTTGTTTTTTTATACAGAAAAATAGTGATTCTCATTCTGATTTCATTGATGCATAATTTGTTATGATTTGCACTTCTGAAACCACAGATATTAAAAAAAACAACTTCATCTGAGATGGTTATGACTCCATCGAAAAATTGAGACTGTTGCACTTATTACAACTCACTCTGTATTCTGTATACGTACCTACAGCCTGCAATCCTTGGCTAGATATAAGTGTTCTAACTTCATGAATTTCTCTTTCAATAACAAAGGTGGATGTTTGTCGATAAATTTCCAAATATAAATTGACGAGGTAAACTCCCACTACAAAGATTACCAAATGTTCTTGCATGAAATACGAAACTTCACTATCACTTAATTTTCTCTTGGGGTTAACGACAAACAAGGGATTACTGAATTTGCGCATATTCATGAATTTTAAAACACTCTGGATGAAAACAACAAACTTGAATTGGAAATTAACTAGAATAATGCCACGAGAAGGAATGCCATAACTAAAATGTACTTATATACAGGATGTTACATAATTCAATACAAATATTTTAAGGACATATTCCTGGGGTCAAAATAGTACTTTTTTTCCTATAAACATGTGTTCTAAATCCTCCCCCTCCAAGCTACAGACATCGCAAGATGCGCAAAAAAAATCTTAAATTTTGAATTGTGGCTACAATTGTGTATCAAATATTTTGAAAATTCACAGGCACTTGTATTTTTAGACGATCTATTCATTTGATTTTTTCGAATCGAAAGGGGTGAATGAGGGTTGCATACAGATTTGATGACAAATATTTTATATTTCCTCCAAAAAAATTTGAATTCAAACATCATCGTTGAGTTGCCCACTAAAGAAACATACATTTAAGTCTCTTGCATTTTTTTGAATTAGTTAACCGTTTTAGAGAAAATAGCTAGTAAATGAATCACAGTGAATTTCTTCATTACATCAGTGAGAATGCACTGGCAAAATGAAAATAAATTAATCACCATTGTCGAACCAATCATTATCTCAGTAGGTGTAATGATAATTAGGTTCCAAAAATAACTTTGATTTATCATTGTTTTTGT
Source organism: Chrysolina oricalcia (assembly GCA_944452925.2). NCBI lineage: Eukaryota > Metazoa > Arthropoda > Insecta > Coleoptera > Chrysomelidae > Chrysolina > Chrysolina oricalcia. The sequence goes on from OX101810.2 coordinate 2,875,029, forward strand.
TCCATAAAATTGCTGTTTATTACCCGGTGAATTTACAGAGTGATACAAAATCGTAAAATTATCAACAATTTTTCTAAGTGAAATTAGGTACTTCTGATCGGTGGAAGGCAAAGGAATAATTCCATGGTTTCTTTACAATTTGATGCCATCCTATTGCCATCTATCGGTGTCATAGCAGAACAACGAGTGAAGCTCGTTCAAACATACAAATGCATTCCCGATTTATAATGTTTGTAATTTGAATATTTGATTGAAAAAAAAAAAAAACTTTTTACCAGCTGCCTATCATTATTTTGAACGACTCTATTTATCCTATGAACGTATACAGGGGGTTCAAAATATACATGCACACAAATGATTCAAAGAAAATCAAGCAAAAAACAGACCCATGCAAGTGAACTGAAGAACGTTATACAGACATAAGAAGACAAGTAACTGAAGTAACGCAAGAAAACATAGAAAAACTGAGAAATGGCTACAAACAGAATGTAAAGAGAATAATAAATCGAATTTCCTCCTCCATCCCCCTCTCCAAAAGTTTCCGGGCACTTTGCGTCCGGATTTTTATTATGCCCCTCCCTCCCCCCACCACAAAAGTTTCCAGCAGCTTCGCTAAACCATTGAATTGTAAACAATTTGAAAAATTGTCGAAAATTCAAAGTTTCGACTTTTTCATCGAAATTTCAAGAAAAAAGACTGATTTCGATTTAAAAAAGCCGAAATTTTGAGATTAAATTCGAATTTTCGACACGTTTAATAACGAAATTCTACTTTAATTCTCGAAATTTCGACATTAAAGTTGAAAATATAAAAAAAAACTTTGTGGCACTCCTGCGCTTTCGAGTTGAGTTGAAATTTACCAAATACAGATTCAACAATATAAGCCGAGGTAACCTTCCATTGAAACACTTGATTTCGAGCTCCTTCCTTCCCCTGGGAGGGGGCAAATTTATCGGAGGCGGTCCCCAATATTATCCTTATTTTTTAAAATATTTTTATGAATTTTTTTCTAAATTTTTGAGTTTTTTTTAGCTTGGGGTGTGAGCAAGGTAGGCCCCTTACCCAATTATGGTTTTGTTTCTGCCACGTAGCCGTAAAACTTTTTTCAGTATTCCAATTTCGTAATTTTGGGGGGCGGAGGTGTCACTCGACATGTCAACGTATTTCTGGTCGTTCGGTGATCTTGCCTGACATTTTTTATATTAAAAACAAAATGTTTTCCCCATATTTTGATTTTTTCTAGTATTTCCCCCCACCCCATCAAGTTCTAAATTACGTCAAACAAATTCTATAAATTCAGGAAATTATCCAAACTATTCCGTGTTACCCGCAAATAACTTATTCCGTTTTCAAAAATCCTAGCCTAAACGAAGTGTCGCATCAAAACGGGGTTTTTACCAATCATTCTAGAAGAGGCCACCACGGTCCATAGGGCTATTTAGAAAATTTACAAAAATTCATTTCACCGCCTTGAAACCAAAAATTTTGAGCCCCCCTCCCCCAACCCGGTAAAAAGTCAGAAACGGTCGCTTACAATACCATATTTTTTAGGGAGAAGGGGCTAGTGCCCCCTCAAACATCTTTTTTTTTTCGCAGAAATTTCCTGCGTACGTAGCCACCAGTTTTTTTCCGAAATTCGATGCTACCTCCGTCAGGGGGATGAAGTTGCGTGACTAAATCCATCACTGACGTGTGTCCCCCTAGAGATTAAAATCGACGTGTTTCAGCGTTTCCAAAATTATTTTGTCGTTACCGAGTGAAAGTTTTCGTTGGGTCACTCTGTAAATGGCTATTTGAACATATAGCTAGGTCACTGCACAAGATTTAAGTTCTCTTGGAAATATACTTAGCCCACTACATTTAAAATACCCCTCGTATAAACAGTAGGTGTGCGATAAATAAAACTTTAGAAACTCTAAGAACAAAGTGTTAATTTTTCCGCAACTCACCTTGATGTATTTACAAAATTCACAAAAACCTTAGAAGCGCCCTTTTATCAATAATATTCATCCGATCGCAATCAAACCTAAACTACTTGTTTGAGCAGTTTTGAAATGTTTCACACCGATAAAATTTGCCGATTAGTCTAAAACTCTTGGATAAATAACGCGCGTATTGTTTTTTATTCTGGCTTATTGCTTTGTGTGACAAAACACTGTGGACCCAGAAACAATCACAGAATGTACCTTCATTAATAAAACAATCATTGGTTAGGGCAACGAGGACCAATTGAGTGACCAGCTAGATCACCAGACCTCAACCCGTTGGATTATTTTCCATGGGGACATCTCAAAAGCAAAGTTTTACGCTCGCAATAATTTTGAAAGTAGACTTCATTATATGACGTATATTAGGCTATTTTTTCATCTCTTTGAAACCAAACATTTTTTGACATTTTTTGACCCCCCTTCCCCTTGGAGTCAAAGAATATCGGAGGAGGTTCCCAACATTATCCTTATTTTTTATATTTTTAAGATTTTTTTTTTCTATTTTTTAGATTTTTTGTTAGGTAGCCCCTCCACCCATTTACATTTTTTGTTAGCGATAGGTGTCTGCGTACGTAGCCATTGGATTTTTTCCAATATTCCAATTTTAGGGTTGGGGGGGAAGGGGGAATCGCTCGACACTTCAACCTATTTCTCGTCGTTCGGTGACCATCCCTGACATTTTTTAATATTTTTGATATTTTTTTACCATTTTATTAATTTTTGTAGTATATCCCCCCCAAATTCTAAATGACAAAGAAAAATCAAAAAATTCTAAAAATTCAAGGTATTATCCAACCCATTCGACGACACCCGCAAATACCTTTTTCCGGTTTCGAAAATCCGCAGGGAAGCGCACAGCTCAAACGGGGGGTCGCAGAAAAACGGGGCTTTATCCACTCTTTCTAGAATGGTCCAAGGGCGTATATTCGGCTATTTAAAAAAATTACAAAAATTTATTTCATCCCCTTAAAACCAAAAATTTTTTGCCGCCCTCGGTAAAAAAAGTCAGAAACGGTCCCCTAAAATATCATATTTTCTGTTTTTATTTTTAAAATTTTTCATTTTTCAGAGGCGCTAGCGCCTCTGATAGACCCCTTTTATTTCCAATTGAGTGGTCAGCTAGATCACCAGACCTCAACCCGTTGGATTATTTTTCATTGAGACATCATTCTAAATGACGTCAAAAAATTTTTTAAAAAAATTGATTTTATTATCCAACCTATTCGAAGACACCCACAAATGCCTTTTTCCGGTTTTGAAAATCCGTAGGGAAGCGCAAAAACGGGATTTTATCCACTCTTTCTAGAATGGACCAAGAACGTAGTTGCGGCTATTTGAAAAAATTACAAAAATTTAGTTCATCCCCTTGAAATAAAAATATTTTTGCACCCTTCCCCCCGGTAAAAGAAATTAAGAAGCGGACACCTACAATACCGTATTTTTTGTCTTTTTTCCGGTTTTTTAAATTTTTTTCATTTTTTGTGGAGTGCTAGCCCCTTTTTTTTGCAAAAATTTCCTGGGTAAGTAGCCACCGGTATTTTTCCGAAATTTGAAGTCGCCTACGCCAGGGAGTTGAAGTTGCGTGACTAAACCCATCACTTACATGTGTCCCCATAGAAACATAGAAATTAAAATCGACGTGTTTCTGCGTTTCCGAAAATAATTTGTCATTACCCTGTAAAATACTTTTTGAACCTTTAGCTACGCCACTGCACTGGTAGGAGCTACCAATCCAAGATTTAAAACTCTCTTGGAAATATACCTAGACTACATTTAAAATACCCCTCGTATAAACAGTAGGTGTGCGATAAATAAAACTTTAGATACTCTTAAAACATGTACATGGTGTTAATTTTTCCGCAACTCACCTTGATGTGTTTACAAAATTCACAAAAACTTTAAAATCGCCCTTTTTCAATAATATTCCGATCGCAACTGAAAAACTACTTGTTTGAGCAGTTTTGAACTGTTTCACTTTCCGACAAGCGATAAATTTTGCCGATTAGTAGAAAAGTCTTGGGTAAATAATAAACGCGCGTATTGTTTTTTACTCTTGCTTATTGCTTTGTGTGACAAAACACTGTGTACCCAGAAACAATAACAGAAAGTAACTTTATTGATAAAACAATCATAAACGAAAAAATAACAACATACATTAAAATCAATTCGCTTAACGATGCGCAACGTCAAGGTCCGCAACTGTGAAATTTCCCAAAAGACGATTTGGCACCTAACTGTACGAACGCTCCAATTTTAAACAGTTGACCACTATATTTCTATGTGGAATATCCACAATCAGCCACCTAAGCATATACTTCAGGTGAAATAATCGATAGTTTATAGTTTTTCGGGGTTTACTGGGGAAAACATAACATGACGCAGTTAAAACGTAATCAAATAAATATCATTGGACCGAAATGAGACATTTTAGAGACAATAACTCGACGTTGGATACCAAAATAAATGAAAATTCTTACCTCTACTGTTTATCACTGATAACAGAACACGCCATGTTGAAAATGAATGTCAAACATCAAACGGTATGGTGTTTACAAACCTTGTCATGTGACAAACAGATGACATGCGCGACTCCTACGAGCTGTCCATTAAATATCGGCAAAATTCGCCGGATATTCTCTACGAACGAGTTCCTAAGGCTGAATGTGGCGTGAAAGAACAAAACTAATGGACTATACTTGTCGAATTGAGCGCTTTAAATTCACATTTAAAATAATTTTTGCAGGCTACGAGCCGTACGTCATTAGGTGGTTGTTGTTGCATTGTTGAATGAGTTGGTATTCTATTTGTTATTATTTTAGTAATGTTCTAATGCCCATATTGCTATTATGTTTGTAAGTCCTGCCGTTAATCGATTGTCATTTCAAAGAAGTAGGTCTAGTGGAAATTGATAGTTTTGGTCATGGATGTTGAAAATAGACTACGGGCCGTTTTCGTTTACAGTGTGATATGTTTATATAGAGCGGTCGGTGTTCACAAAGTGAATTGAAATACCTACGAAGAAGAGAAATTATTATTTATTATGATAAATATATCTACAATACAAAAACAGCCTTCCAATAAAAATTCAAGTTCGGTGGAAATTCAAAAATAGGTATGTTTATTCGTAAATGATCTACAAGAGAATCTTGACTATCAGAATCCATAATTGAAATCAGAATTATTCCATCTCTAATGGTTTACGAGTTATTTGAATTTTTTACGTGAAAAAAAAAATTTGAAAAAATCGAATTTTTTTAAAAATTTCACTAATCTGACAGGTTACCTTCAATTTGGAGGCTCTAGGAAGAAGCTGATTTTTTGGACCTTTCAAGAAATAGGTATCTATGGTTTAACCCCTTTGAATTTTTTCGGTAAAAATAAAAAAATAGAAATGCTTCAAAACGGAGCAACAGGAGGATCTCAAATAGCAGAAACCAGAACGGGAAATAGTTTACGAGTTATTTGAATTTTTATGTGGAAAAAATATTTTTACTATAACCGAAATTTTTGAGAAATTTCACTAATCCGCAGTAACTTGTTGTCTAGAAACCCTATGCCTTCGGTTTGGAGGCTCCAGGAAGAAGTTGACTTTTTGGTTCGTTCAAGAAAAAAGGTTTGAACTTTTTTCGGTGAAAAAAACAACAACAAGAATACATTTGCTTCAAAATGTAGCAACAGAAGGATCCAGAATAGTATAGTAGCAGAATCCAGAACTGGAATCTCTTATAATTTGAGAGTTATATCCATTTCAATGTGACAAAAAACAATTTTTGAAACATCGAAATTATTGAGAAATGTTATTTTCTCTGCAGGTGCTCCTTGTTCTGAAACCATCTGAGATATCATTTCTCTTTGAATATTGGTAGATAGAATAATTTATGAAATTAGTTTGTATTTGAAATATCAGTAGTAGTGCCATCTCCTGTATAGTAGTGGAACTAAAACTCGTTAGCAAAGTTACCTATATCGTTCGATTACAGAATTCTAGCTGTCGAGTTTGAAAGATTTCAGGATACACACTAGATGGCGCTACAGAAGTCAAGATTATTTCATTTTTATTTTCACAAAAGCTGGTTCCTCTTATGAGAAAAACAGGAGATCCTTTTTATTGATTTATTAAAAAATATTACTTTCAATAATTTTTTCTCAGTACCTAGTACGTTAATAAACATTTGGTTCTTTGCGTATACCAACAACAACTTACAGTCTTCCAATAAAAATTCAAATATACAGGGTGTTAATTAAGTACGTTGACAAACTTCGGGAGGTGATTTTTTGAAGGTTTTCAGGACGAAAAGTTCATATAAACATATGTCCCAAACGGCTTGGTTTTCGAGATACAGGGCGATAAAAATACATTTTTTTCAAGATTTTTTAGAGTTAACTTCGACATTTTCTACAATAATCAGTTCAAATTAGGCAAGTACAATCCATTCAATAGTACGCACGATACAAAATAATGCATTTCTCAAATAATTCACAGGGTCCTCCTTTTTTCAGAGTCAAGCTTTGTTCAACCCTTCAGAATTTTTTTTTCCGCCGCCACTGACATATTATGAGAAAGGAATAATCAATGTTGTTTCATTTAACATCTTTTTGATATCTTGCATTTTTTCATTTACTTGTACGGTTCAGGGGCTATAATGAAAATATTAATTTAAACATTTTCCAGTGTGGCATAACATTAGAAAATTTGAAAATTAAACATTTTCAATTATTGTAAATTGATGGAAATATTTTTTCAGAATTAGAAAAATCTACGATGAATAAAAATTATACAATAAAAAATATAAAGACAAGCTTTTATACAAATGCACCGAAAATGAAAAAATAATTTGTTTAATTTTTTGTAGGTTATTCTGTGAGTATCAAAATCTTTCTGTACAAGATTACCTAGATCAAACAATGAAATGAATTATTTTTTCCTTTTCAGTGTACTGTATAAAAACTTTAAAATGTTTTCTTTTTATAATTTTCATTTTTAACATTTTAGTTTATTTTTTATGTGAAACTGAAAATCTCCAACCCAAAAACCATCACATACCAATTTTGAACAGAATCGGATCATAATCACAAAACTCGTCCGCCATATTGGAGCCGCCATTTTGTTTTTTAACAAACATTTTTTTAATGCATTGTCACCGGAATTACGGAAACCTGCCAAATTTCAAATTATTCGGAGTATTAGAAGTGGGTCAAATTCAACTTTTATTAAATTGTTTGTTAGTTAGTTACAATAAGTGAAGCTAAATAAAAGCTTGTTATTGTAAAGATGTGATTTCTTTTTGTGATATCTAACAGAAAACTACTCCCCGTCACTGCGGTACGCTGGATATTAAACTAGATCTGACAGATATTGGGAAAACCTTAACTTTCAACCTGAAGATTCTGATGGTAAAAATGTGCATTTTCATTGAGATATTTGATTAAAAATGTTTTTACCCATCAGTCTTGATAGAGAACTCATACAAATTTTTTGTTATTTTAAAAAAAGATATTTTTTAGTTTTCAATTGAACGTTTCCTTTTCAACATAAAAAACTTCCGAAAGGTAATCCTGTAATGGAAGATAGTTAATAGGGTTTATCTAATAGTCGCAGATCATTACACATTTGATTTTCATTTATTAATCTCTGGTCATAACTCCGAAAAACTAAATCAAACAAATTTTTGTTTCCGTACGGAGTACATTATTTTATCAGAAATTTCGGTTTGTTTTTTCTTCTGCAGTAACGCAGAAATTTTGTAATCAATTTGAATTCATAAAAATAGCAAAGTGGGCTTTGATATTAATTCATTTATTTAAATATCAACAACTTGACAGTTATCGAAAGTTGAGAAACTGTCTCATTGTTAATTCTTCATTAGTGCAAGCTATAAAGCAGATTCATTCAATATTCCTTTGGATAAAATGGTTGAATATACAAATTCAGAAATGGCAGACATGCACTTAATGTATGGAATGGCTGATGGTAACGCTCGTGCCGCCAGACGAATGTATCTAGAAAGATTTCCACAACGTCATATTCCCAGCACACAAATGTTCATCAATATTCACCCCCGTCTTCGTGAAACGGGTACTTTCAAGAGGTCTGCTGTTCTCATAGGAAGACCCAGGAGAGTTATAACAGTTCAGATAGAAGAAGCTGTACTTAACGAAATTGAGCAGCATCCAGACACCAGTACAAGACAAATTGCGGCACAGTTTAACGTAACCCATGTATTGGTATGGCAAATTTTAAAAGAGCAACAACTTTATCCCTATCACATACAGCGTGTTCAAGCTCTTCTGCCAAGGGATTTTCCAAAGAGATTAACTTTTTGCACTTGGATTCGAAATAAATTGTTGGAAAATCCATGGTTTTTATCTCAAGTGTTATTCACCGATGAGGCATGCTTTTCCCGTAAAGCCATTATTAATTTTCACAACAATCATATGTGGGCTGATGAAAACCCACACGCCGTGATTGAAAACCATTTTCAAGAGACGTTTTCTGTGAATGTTTGGGTTGGAATTGTAGGGAATTTCCTTATCGGGCCACATTTTCTACCTCATAGACTCAATGGTGACCATTATCGACATTTTCTTGAATTCATCTCACCTGGACTCCTAGAAGAGATCCCACTGAGGGAAAGAATTGGAATTTGGTTTATGCATGATGGTGCTCCAGTACACTTCAGATTGGTTGCACGCCAATATTTAGAAGAGAATTATTCTGATCACTGGATTGGGCGTGGTGGGCCACAACTTTGGCCACCAAGGTCACCCGATATGAATCCACTTGATTTTTTCCTCTGGGGGCACCTTAAATCATTAGTGTACCGAACTCCAGTTCAAAGTGAAGAAGACCTGAGGAATCGCATACAGGAGTCATGCGGAATTATAAGAAACACTCCTGGTATTTTTGAGCGTGTCCGCCAGTCTATGGTTAGGCGCATAAACGCATGCATTGAAGTTGGCGGTGGCCATTTCCAGCAGCTGCTCTGACATATCAATTTCAATAATGGTCCTTTTCTGAACTTAATTTTATTCCTAGGGAATTTATGTTACTTTGCTCTATTATTTGATAATAAAGTTATTCACTATTGAAAATGTCCAAAATTATTTTGCCATAATTAACTTTGTGCAATACATATTCAACCTGAGTTATGGTAAAAAATGTATGGGAGCTCCATAACATTACATTTTCTCTACACGAGCAGAAAATAGCTATTTGTGTAATGAGAACAAAATGACGTATTGCGTCACGCGCTAATCTTTGGAGAGTGGCAATGACACTTCGAGAAATGAATTATTTTATATCATGCGCACTATTGAATGGATTGTACTTGTCCAATTTGAACTAATTTGGATCGATTATTGTCGAAAATTTCGAAGTAAACTCCAAAAACTCCTAAAAAATGTATTTTGATCACCCTGTACTTCGAAAACCAAGCCGCTTGGGACATGTTTATATGAACTTTTCATCTTGAAACCTTTCAAAGAATCACCCTTCAAGTTTGTTAGACTATTTGCTTCTCAAATTTCTTTATGTTATGCGTTACTGGAAAATGTTTGCGTTAATATTTTCATTGTAACTCCTGAACCGTACAAGTAAATGAAAAACATCAGGAGAGCAAAAAGATGTTAAATGAAACAACATTCATTATTCCTTTCTCATAATATGTCAGTGGCGGCGGAAAAAAAATTCTGAAGGGTTGAACAAAGCTTGACTCTGAAAAAATGAGGACCCTGTGAATTATTTGAGAAATGCATTATTTTGTATCGTGCGTACTATTGAATGGATTGTACTTGCCTAATTTGAACTGATTATTGTAGAAAATGTCGAAGTTAACTCTAAAAAATCTTGAAAATTGTTATGTGAAAAAATCAATTTGAAAAAAAAATCAATTTTTAAAAAATCGATATTCTGGAATGATTTCACTGATCCGCCTCATTCAACAACACATACAAAAAAGATCTACTTTACGAACATGTATCATAAGTAACTATTTGAAAAAGTCGTTTTTTTTTCAATTCCACTAATCTGCAATTACTCGTTGCCTAGATTCCCGCTGCATATAATTTGGAGGCTCTAAGGAAGTAGTTGATTTTTTGGTCTGTTCAAGAAATACTTTTTTCGGTGAAATTTCAAAAATAGATTTGCCTCAAACTGTAGCAGCAGGAGAATCTCAAGTAGCAAAATCTAGAACAGGAATCGGATTTGTTCCATTTCTTATAGTTAAAGAGTTAGTTCAATTTCATTGTATCCTTAAACAATGGTATTTGCATTTAGACCGTCAGATAGTGACAGATTTAGGTGCCCCATTTTCACATACAAGCCTCGATTAGGGTCGAAAAGTAAGTCGATGTTGAGTAAAATAAAGGGAAATTTACGAGTGGCTCGTGGGGAAAACATAGGGAAAAATCAAAAAGAATTTCCATTGAATTTTCCGACGACAAAATAATTTTCCATTCACGCCACTCAAGCCATTATGTTTTTCGGTCTAGTGACGATGTAGGTTTTCATAGTTTCGATGGGCTTGCGTGAGAAAACCTGTTAAAATCTCGATTTTTCTTTACAAGATTACAGCCTCATTTTAACCCTTTAGCCACCTTCAACACTCAAGCCTTTGATCTTCTGAAGCCAGGTTCTATTAATGATTAGGTGAACACGGCTCGCGTTAAAATATGGAAAATCGAATTTTCCATGGAAAATCGAATTTTCCATATGTTATCCCCAGGAGCCACTTGTAAATTTCCCTCCATTTTACTCAACATCGATGTACTTCTCAACCCTATTCGAGGATTGTATATGAAAATGGGGCACCTAAATCTGTAACTATCTGACGGTCTAATTGTTTAAAGTCTTTTTTCTCTTTGAACAATGGTATTTTCATTGTCTAATACTTCTTTAGACAATGGTATTTGATTGATTTGAGTTAAGATGCCATCTTCTGTATAGTAGTCGAACTAGAACTCGATTGTAAAGTTACCTATATCGATTGAGTACAGAATTCTAGCCGTCGACTTTGGAAGATTTCAGGACTACACACTAGATGGCACAACTGAAGTCAGGGTATATCATTTTTCTTGATTCACAAAATCACAAAAGCTGTTTCCAAAGTTAGCAGAGCCACTTGCCAGAAAACCGACGACTATTACAGTAATTGTCGAATAATTGTCGAAAATTTGTCGTGAACGAAAAAAAAAAATGTCGCGCCGTTAGTTTTCTTATGGGGTGGCTGTGCTTTAAATTAAGTTAGTACTGCCACCAATATAACTTGACAAATGAACATCAGATTTCATCACTGTGGTTAGGTACCAACAATTGTCGAGTAATTGTCGAATAATTTTTTTTTTCGTAAAGGAACTAAAGGAAGTTACTCTAAATGCTTCATAGTGCACCCGAAGTCGCCCGAACTCAACTAGAATTAATTTCAGTGCGACTTCGGGTGTACTTTGAAGCGTTTGGATCAACTTTCAATATAATTTTCAACACATTTCCCACCTCTCAGGTGAAAATCCAAAATAAACAAATTGTAAATATTGATACCTATCTACTTCCAGATGCCGTTTACAGAATTTGAATCCGACGAATTCCCTTAAATTCTTGCAAGATGTGCCCTTAAATTGTTTGTAAGGCGATTGTGCAGAAACTACACATCGGACAGAAAACATCGTGCGCCCAGTTGAAACCACATATTATCTATCAGTTTCCGCAATATTGTTTGTCCAGCTTCAGATTTATAAAAATTATAAATTTTTGAAAAATGGTCTCTTTTTCGAGGTTTTCCCGGATTTTCTCAATGGAAAATGCACCGATCCGGTCGTATGAAAATCCATTATGTAGGTTTTTATGAATGTTTACAAAAGTTCCATTGACTGTAAAACGATTCCTTGAATAATCTTTGAGATATTTCCAAAATACAAAAAAGTTGTAATTTTTTTCACTATTTCTTGGTTACAAAATTGCACAAAGTGATTTTGTTGGGGTTTTCAATAACGAACTATTGTATAAAAATTAGTTTAGATCATTCGCGTCTTCTATTTTGCGGGGAAAAAGCCTCTATAGCTTGTCTAGAAAGAAAGAAGAAGAAAACATGATCTTTGTTTATAATATATTGATTTTTCTTTCAGTCATTCAGCTGAATCGAATCAATTTTCCATGGCAACTTTCGTTGTTTGGTTGCCCTGCGAACGGACAGTGTGTCAAATATCAATCTGCTCAATCTGCTCATAAGTTCTTTAGAAAATATGGAGAAAATAGATAAACTCGGGAAACTAGATGAGGAATTCAACAATTTCATGCTACGAGTGAATGAGGTGGGAAGTATAGTGAAAAAACTAGCATCAAAGGAAGAGAGCATGCAAGCAATAGGCAATTTGGAGGCGGAGAGATATCTTGGAGATAGTAGTGAAAAAGTACTTGAGAATGTTGATTCAGAAGAGATCATTTTGAAAATAAAGAATAACAGAACACTAATCAATAAGAGAATTTGTGAAAAAGATGAAGCTGTAACATCTCAAGGTGGTTCATGTATATATTTATTTATTCTTAATAATAATTCAATAATTAATATAATGTCAATATATTATAAATAGAAATACGTTTATAATTCAATTACAAACTTGTCCATGATCATGAAAAATTAATCATGAGAATCTTATTTGAAAAACACTATCATACTGAATATCCATAATATATACAAACAAAGAAAATTGCAAACTGAACTTGAATGTATACCCTACATAATTTTGTATACATAAAAAATACTAAGTAGGTACCTATTAAAACATCAAAATTCAAAATTATTTCACATACAAATAATTTATTTTTCAAAATTTCAGAATTGCTAATGAACCAATATTTGATTTCAATTTTGAATCCAGAAAAACTATAAATTTTTTTAAGAAACTGGTAATTTATTATAGATATTTTTACTAATATAAGTAAATGGGCATGTTGTTGCATCAAAGTTGTAGAAAACTTTTCAATCTTTTCAATTGATATCCAAATCCAAAATCCAAATCCAAATTTATTCTGTTTCATATTAAAAATAAATTTAACCGTATACTTTTGAATCGATGTAAGTGGTTTTGAAACTTGTTTATGCCTCCCCAACCTATTATACCATAGGCCAACCTGAATTTATAAAGTGTTTGGCAATTTGATTCAGACAGTGGCGTACGTATCTATAAGTTTCTCATATGCTTATTTTTCGAAATACATTTCTAGTTATTTTTCTATAGGAAAATGTCACTGGGAAATTTTGTTCCAGAATAATTGAAATGTCCTAATCCTGATTTATTTCCTAAATAGATGGTAAGAGAAAAAACAGAAATAGTCAGTAGTGTCAATAGTTCAAAATATTACTATTTTTCAATAAAAAAAGGACAACGTATGCAGAACAGCTATTTCATTTACTCATTCATTAGTCCTAAATTTTTAATTTGAACCCGTGACCTGAGATAAAAAATGTAATGTCTCGAATGGCTGAGCCATTTTGGTGTAAATTTTGAAAATATCCTTTAACCATTACTCATTTTATAAGACGAATGTTAATTGTAAACATTGTAAGTGGAATTTTTCAATGAAACAACTGTCAATGTAGCACAAAAACAATTTATAAAAACTTACGTACGCCACTGTCTGAATCAAATTGCCATATCGCTCAAAATATCTACCTGGCTACATTCCATGATTGAGAAGATTTTTTAACGAATTAAGCAATAGGTAGCAATAGAAACACTGTACCTATCGAGAGAGTTGAAATAATATCAGCACTACTAAAATGAGAAAAAAACAAACTATCTAACGATACTAAACATGACATATATTCCATTGAAAAAAATGCCGATGACGTCACTACTCCACCAATGGCACATCTAAAAAATATTCGAGCTCATAGAAAAGTGCAGAGTTAAATATTCATTAACTTATATAAGTACGAACTTTTTTTCGATAACCCTCATATTACCTGAGAAAAAGGGGTGGGTCCATACTTTTGACTAACTCTGTATTATACAGCATTATAAAGTACATCGGTGTTAAAATATTAGTTCTAATCAATTTTTTCCAACCATTTTTCAGAAAGTTTCATGGATGAAGTCTCTAAGGATGCTGACAGGAGATACAAAGACAAATTAGTGAGAACAGAAAGAATGGAGACTTTTAAGAAACAAGCTACTCTCGCTTTCAGACGAGGAGAATACGAAAAAGCTCTCAATTTGTACAACAAGGCGAGTGAGCATTTTTTCAGCTTCTTCAAAGGCATACCTTTACCATTAATTATTTTAGGCTATAGAACAAATTAAAGACAGCTGTCTTTTATACAACAATAGAGCCCTGACTTGTATAAATCTGAAACTTTACGAAAAGGCAAAGGAGGATTTGAAATGGGCATTACGAATAAACGAAAATTGTTTGAAATCATTATTACTTTTAGCTAAAATCAATTTTCTGGAGAATAATATGAGGGAGTATGACGCGGTGCTCAAAGAAGCCTTCGAGAAAAATCCACAAGACGAAAATTTCATCAAAGTTAAGTATACATATTAGACTCATTTGGTTTTACCTAAATGGTGACAGATTTCAGGTGAAGATTTTCTCGTTTATGCCTTTGAATTGAGACCAGTGAAAGATATAAAAATTCTGACAAGATTGATGAAAAATTTGAGCTGTCGCGGCGTGGCTTTCATATAAAAAAATCGATTTTCATTAAAAAATATATGTGTTTTGGAACGATTTTATCGCCGCTGCCATTGTACACCAACGGCATGTTAAGATAGACAATAGGTGCAAAAAAATTATAGGCATAAGCACGTGGCCAAAGGGTACCAATGATGGTGTAAACTTATATGAAAAAAAAATCAATTTTGCTCCGCCGATAATTTTTTTATTTTAATTGTAGAACACAGTGTGCACATTACTTCTGAGAAATATTATCACCTCCAGGGGGGTGGAACACCCCCAAAAAACGCGTTGAAATTAATTTTTGAGGTAATTTCGAAATATTTCAAAAAATTTACTTTAAATCAAAAAAATAACTTGATATTCAGAAAGAGCACAAATTTTTACAAAAAAACTGTCCCTACCAAAATTTTGAGAAATCGCACGGTATTCTTGAAAAAAATTGTTGAAGTTATTGTTGCGCCGTCTCCCGTCAACGTGTATTCTTTCAACCAGCGCGTGAAGTAAAGTTCTATAACTCCTCACATAAATGTTCAATTCGGATAAATCTTACGACATTTTGAAGATAAAGAGCGCAGCTTTGTATTCTGATATTATTTATATTTATACGCGCAGTTGCCAGCTGCAAAATTGCAATTTAAAATCTCATAATATTAAAGTTCCTGACTTCGTGAAATAATGCTTGTTATTACTGGAATAATGTCTTATTACTTGTAGCAAGTAAAATGAACAGTTGAGGAATACTTCATTGTCAAATTGCATAACGTTTAATCGGTCCTAATAATGTTGGTTTTAAATACGAGTGTTTTCAATTCTTCGCATATTTTAGGTTACAAAATCTTGAGGGAGTTTATAAATTCAAATGCTAATAACTCAGAGATAAAAGCACCTATCAACATGAATGAAAAGCCAGTTTGCAGAAAAAACTGCTCTTATTGGAAATATTCATACAAATTTGGTTACTTGTACAAATATTAAATGCAATCCAGTCAATCTTTTAAGTACTTAAAATAGAGGTTACTCGGCATTTGATCTATTGTTCTATAGAAAGAAAAATAAAATCAGTCCTTGATGGAATATGGGAATTCGAGACCGAGGAAAACAGTGCACCAAAGGAAACTGTCCCGAAGTGCAACTGCTTTAAACTCATTGAGATTCTAAAACCTGAAAAATATCGGCTTGGGACCTTGTCAATGCGGCAGCTAGCGCACCGCTGTATGGTATACAGCGGCGCGGTTCTTTCGGTGCGCAGTGGGCAGCAGTCAACATTGCTGTATGTAATCGTCAGATAATATAAAAGTTCCTGTGCAGAAAACACTGGATACTGGGATAATATCGATAGTCGGAGACGAGGAAACATCTCTTAGTGCTTTGTCACTGTTATTAATTAAAAATGGTGAGTTTATTTTTGAAATATTTGTTTCATTTTCATCTCAGCTCTGTTTCAAAATATCGCAATGTCAGATATGACTTACATTTCCAAAATTACAAAGGTCCACCTAGGAATTCAGGAGAAAATGCCAGTTTGTTATTAACATTTTATTGAATGGAACTTGCTTAAAATGCATAAATGCTTAGGATTTTATACGCTCATTCAAAAATATACCTGCAGAATATAAATGTTTGCCTAGTTGACCAGATATTTTGCATTTGCAAAAGTCGTTGCCAGAAACACAAACAGTTTGAAGCCAGTGAAACTTGAAAGTTTGTCACCTACAGTTGATGCAGCGAGGCAACGTTTTTATAGAGTGTACTTGCAAGTCCAGAAATGGTTGTCATATGAGATACTTCCTGAAAATTGGGGCTGGGAAACCAATCGAAATTACAAGAAAAGCCGCACCGGATTCAATTTTAAAAATGTTTTTCTGTAACTACACGACCGGCTGCATCAGAGACTGTACGTGCAAAAAGAGTGGTCTAAAATGTACCAATGTTTGTAATAAATGTACCACATATATCTGTAGAAACTTGGCAGTGATTGTTCCGGATTGTGAAGATGAAGACGAGGAGACTGAAGATGGAGTAGATGATGAGTTGTATGAGTCAATAAATATATTTGTTGATGGAGTTTACTTGTGGATTCATTTCTCCATACCCTTTCTTGATATCATTGAAAAACAATCTCATATTTCGTTACCTCCGTTTCGCGTTTGATTTATACAATAATTTGATCTTCTCTCGAATTTGCGAATAATTTTCATAACAATACTTCTAAATCTCAATAACGACAGTTCTTAACGATTATTTACCCACATTTATATCTAAGAGTAGTAGTTTGAGAGTTTTTCAAATATTCTTCCCCCTCCCTCTCACCCCAATACGGGAGATATGCCCCGAATGCGGGGGCGGGAAAATCATTTCTAATAATTTATAACTATTATTTTTACAAATTTTCGCTCAGATTCATTACTCAGGACTGACAGTTTTACATATTCATAGAAAATACCCCAAAAAACACGATTTCGGGAAGGGGTTGATGCCCAGGGAGGGGGTTTAATTGTTGAAAATAATTCGCCCCCATTATTAAAACCGATTTTCACTCATATTTATTACCTGAAATGTCAAGAAAATACCTTCTAGAAAAAAGTTTTTACGATTTTGGGGAGGTTGCATCCCCCCAGGGGGTGATAACTTTATTGCTAATTATTCAACCCTCCGTGACGACCAAATTGCAATTTAAGTTGAACTTTTGTGAGAAAAATTGCTCTGTTTATTGGCCTAGTGGCATAAGGTTTGCGGATGTCGAAGTGAGTTTAAGTGCCGGAATTGAATTTTTTATATGAAGGCCACGTGGCGACCTCTCAAATTTTTCATCATTTTGGTCAGAATTTTCATATCTTTCTCTGGTCTCAAAGGCATAAACGAGAAAATCGTCACATGAAATCTGTCACCATCTCCCAGTCTAATATCAGCGGAACTCAAATTATCTCTATTAGTCAAGTCAACATGTACCAATCATCAAGAAAAAATTGTGTAGTCACCGAAAATTATGGTCATGGTGTCATTCGATTCGTAGTGTCATGTAGAAAGTTTGAGGAAAGGTCCCAGAATGGGCCAAAAAAAAAATGCCAAATTTAAGTTATAAACAAATAAGTGAAAAAAAGTGGGGCTTTGGTTTTTTTTGAATATCTCGAAAAATATTAAAGATTTTCGAAATGTGACGGAATAAAAAATATCATGTACTATTGGGATACATCAATTGACAATAATCCGCGGTTGAAAAATGTATATCCCAATTTCTCCTTAAATCATGCATTTCTTAATTAACAAATTTTTCTAAACTGAAAGTTAACATAAAAGCCCCTATAATTATTGAACTAAAACCTTTTTTTGCAATTAGTGAAGTTATTCTTAATAGGCTTACAAAAAATAGATAACAGTTGCAAAAATTGTAAAATTTTGATTTTGCACTTTTTTATTAACAAAAATTAAAAATCAAAGAAAGTAAACATTTTTTTTAACATCTTGAATGTTTCGATTTCTAAGGGTTTGAAGCAAGATTATTTTTTAAATTTTTACCACCATTGTTTAAAAAATTGTTATAAACAAATATAATGTTTATGGGCAAATCAAAAAAAATGTAATATATTTATTGATGAAAATTATGATTTTTAAAAAAAAACGATTCCTTAAAAAATATATGGTGCTAAAAATGTTTTATTTACTTTTTATTATTTTCAATTGTTAATAAAAAAGTGGAAGATCAAAATTTTACAATTTCTGCAACGGATATCTTTTTGTAAGCCTATTAGGAATAACTTTACTAAGTGAACAAATTCCTAGGGTTTGAGTTCAATAATTATCGGAGTTTTTAAGTTAACATTCAGTTTAGAACTCTTTGATAAATAACAAATGCATAATTTATGGAGAAACTGGGATAAATATTTTTCAACCGTGGATTATTGTTAATTGATGTTTTGGCTCTATTTTCAGGGCTCTGTAAAAATTATAAATATTGGAGGTACAATTTCGGGAGTCGGAACTTTCTCAACATTTTGAAAATCTTAAATATTTTTCAAAATTTTCAAAAAAATACCAAAGCCACACTTTTTTTTCAATTAATTGTTTATAAATTTTGCAATTTTTTTCGGCGCCTTTTGGGACCTTTCCTTAAACTTTCTACATGACATCACGAATCGAATGACACCATGATCATAATTTTCGGTGACTATACAATAATTTTGTAAAAAATGGTAAATGTTGACTAGACTATATGGTAGCTAACTCATTATTACGATGCCCAAATAACTACTTTCACGGCGTAGGTAAATTCTGTGGCTTGGAACAAAAACGACCAATGTCAAAAATGTGTTGTTCTTTGACTCAAAAATTGTGGGTTTAGAAAATACTGAGTACATTGAGCGTTACTGCACTCAAAAGATTACTCTAAATACATTGCTCAGAACAAATAAAGCAAAAACCGTAAAAATTGACCTTGGTTGTTTTTGTCCAAAGCCACAGAATTATGTTGCATATTTAATATATTGGATATTTTTACTTGTATTATTACGAAGGCGTAGAAGGGCCAACAACAAAATATATTTCAAATCATTTGGAATTGCCACTTCAAAGTGACAATTGTCACTTCGAACTGACAATTGTCACTTTGAAGTTACAATTGTCACTTTGAACTGGAAATTGTCACTTTGAACTGGCAATTGCCACTTTGAAGTGACAATTGCCACTTTGAAGTGACAATTGTCACTTTGAACTGGCAATTGTCACTTTGAACTGGCAATTGTCACTTTGAACTGACAATTGTCACATTGACCTGGCAATTGCCACTTTGAAGTGACAATTGTTCAAAGTGACAATTGTCAGTTCAAAGTGACAATTGTCACTTCAAAGTGACAATTGTCATTTCAAAGTGACAATTGTCAGTTCAAAGTGACAATTGTCAGTTCAAAGTGACAATTGTCACATTGAACTGGCAATTGCCACTTTGAAGTGACAATTGTTGAAAGGGACAATTGTCATTTCAAGTGACAATTGTCACTTCAAAGTGACAATTGCCACTTCAAAGTGACAATTGTCACTTCAAAATGACAATTGTCACTTCAAAGTGACAATTGCCACTTCAAAGTGGCAATTGCCAGTTCAAAGTGGCAATTGTAATTTCAAAGTGACAATTGTCATTTCAAAGTGACAATTGTCAGTTTGAAGTGGCAATTCTAAATGTTTTGAAAAAGATTTTTTTGTTGGCCCTTCTACGCCTTCGTATATTATAATATCAGTAGAGCTTCAATTATTGATACAGGAATTTTTTTTCAAACACATGAATATTTTGAATTTTTTTCAAAAGATTAGTGAGCAAGAAACAATTTCCAATTTACAATCGAAGCTCGAGTGAAATTCGTTAAGATAATTTCCCCCGAAGTATTAAAAAATGCTGGGATAATGACGTATTTGATAGTTTTGCAATTTCAACAGTAGTTAATGTCATTTCATGTGCGAGGTGTCAAAAGTGAAAAGTATAGTATTTTTTTTATAAGAATGTCTCGTTTTGGGGATGAAAACCAGAATATAAATAGAAAAAAAATCAACATCAGATCCAGATAATACCAAAAAATCAAAAACAATCATTTAGAAACAATTTCTAGAATATTGTAATTAGAAATCTTATACTCGAAAAGTTACCTGTTGAAAAACTGGCAAGTATTCTACAAGATCATTCATTTAATACCTATTATGAGAAAAGCAAATTCAAGAGAGTATAAAGGAAGTGTTGTAAAAGTAATGCGGAATTCAACTACAGGAAATGTTCTAAGAAAAATATAAACTTAAATTTAATCCGTTTACTGACATAACTTTTTTGACAATAATCAATAATGTTCATTATCTAAGAAAAATAAAATATAGGGATTCATGCCGACCTCTCTTTCTTAAACATAAAATTCTAACAGTTATTGCTATTTTTATACTTGAAACTGTTTGTTTGATACACAAACACAAAACAAAGTCCTCTATTGGAAACAGTTCTACCAGACAGAGTAATGATTTAAAACTTCTAATTCCAAAAAGTACACTTATACAAAACTCGATATTTTATAATGGATGTAAGATGTTTGATCACCTTCCAATAAATATTAAAAGTATCACATCACTTTTTCGTTTCAGAAAAGATGTGAATAGTTGTTTATCAGAGAGAGTATATTATCATTGTTTATATAGAACATAGTTAGTCAACCTTATGGGATTATAATTGGATCAAAATGGATGCGACATGTAGATGGCGATAGTGAGCTCGCATCCAAGTCATGTCGTAACTTCAGTGATCTGGCCTCCAAGTCATGTCGTAACTTGATTGAAACAATGGGACAGCATTAAAATCAGGGTTTTTTGAAGAAACCTGCATTAAAATGACGTCAAATATTCATGTTTGTAACTAATCACGCTAGATGACACTCGCGTTTGCGTCCAACACCAATTACACAGGCATTGACTATCTTACTTCTATATAAACAATGATATTATAGTCTGCAAGAGTTTTATATGATGATAGTTTTTAAAAGTCATCATTTTTGATCATTTATCGAGCTTAGTTAGAGTTTTAACATTTTTATGTCATTCACACTTCGACTAACTTTTTTTTCCTGATTTCATGTGCATACTCCTCATCTGATGAAGAAATGATGATCGTGCTGGAATGGCAGAGATGGAGAAGTCTTTGATGAATGAGCATGTATTTACGTTTAATTGTTGTATTGTTCCCCATTCCTTCATTCACCAAGGACCATAATAATATGGTGGTACTGTAGGTTTTTTCCGGGTTTTCCCTGCAGTTGAAATAGCAAATGCACCCCACTTTTCTTTTTTATTTGTTAAGTCGCCCCGGAGCGCATGTTGTGGAGATGTTCCCTCTCATCAGGAATGATGTGCTGATGCTAGGGGGTATCACTATTATACTTTTTAAGTATTAATTTAATTTCCATAAATTTTTCAACATTATCTTTAATACAATGAAGCTTTGTCAATAAGTTTCATTAACTTCCGACAATACAGCATATTTTGACTTTGACTTTGACAATAGGAATATCGATTTTACTTGCAGGTGATATAATGATTGTTCTTCAGTTAATGTTTAGGAATCTATATAGGCATTGTTTATATAGAAGTAAGATAGTCAATGCCTGTGTAATTGGTGTTGGACGCAAACGCGAGTGTCATCTAGCGTGATTAGTTACAAACATGAATATTTGACGTCATTTTAATGCAGGTTTCTTCAAAAAACCCTGATTTTAATGTTGTCCCATTGTTTCAATCGAGTTACGACATGACTTGGAGGCCAGATCACTGAAGTTACGACATGACTTAGATGCGAGCTCACTATCGCCATCTACATGTCGCATCCATTTTGATCCAATTATAATCCCATAAGGTTGACTAACTATGTTCTATATAAACAATGATATAGGTATTTAGAAATCATATTTCTAAATCTATTCTATATTTCTATTTTATTCCAAATTTTGTTGTTCAGAATTAAAGAAATTTGGTCCATTGAAGAAAGAAGACGTGGAAAAGGAATTTCAACAACATTAAAGGTGCATATAGGCTGAGTCAAGTCTCCGGTCTGACCAATATGATTAGACCAGCGCGGGCATTTGGTTGACTTGACGACCTAATTAGAACTGTATGTATGTGACCAATATTTTCAATCATCTGATCGGTCCGACTCATCGTCATACTTCATACTGAACGCACGTGCCTTGTCCGACCGGTGACTTGACACAGCCATAGTCAACATTAACGTAACTTTAGCACAAGCACAAAACATAAACGTAAATATAATTTTGTGTGAAACTTATATCATCCAAGTTTTAGATTTATGTTCAAATTTAAGAATGACAGGTATATTTTATGGACAATGTTAATTAACGTATGCTCTTCTTGGGATGTGATCTGTGGTTACCAACGTACAAAAGACCATGGAACAAATAACCATGGAACATGTATTCATTCTTGACAGTTGACATAAAACTTTAGGTACATGCGCATTATGGATAATATTTTTATCGTAAACGTAAGATTCTTAAAGTCGGGATTTTCAAGGTCACATGTTTTTAGCAACAACAATTTGAGGGCTATACCCAATAACTTTTCTACCTATATTTTTATATATTGCTCCTCGATAACTAACGTAGTAGGTGATAAAGTTTGTTTTCGTATTTTAACTTATTAGATATGTTAGAATAAATTTGATATAATCTGCACCTTACCCCAAGAAGGAGAACAAATTTCGGATTTTTTTTAATTGCTATAGTAACGATACAAAATACAGACTTTTAATTGGTCGAAAGTACTGGACTTGAAGTTTTAACTTGAATTGGGATTGAAGTCTCAAATAATTTTAATCACTTTTGAAACTTGAATAGGTTCTGAAAGATTTTGGATTGACAAATTTAGCAAATAGTTGTGATGTGAATGATTCAGAGTATGTACCGAATTGATTAAAATGATATTTCAGATTATGTCAAGGAACTACAAGAGAGATGTGCTCCAAACAACTAGCGTCACCCTATATCATCAGCGGGCTAGACAGAACTAGATAACTTCCGTTCGTGCCTGTTAACTTTTCCACGTGTTGTAATTTAAGTCATTGTATTGTAAAGCAACAATAAATGACTGCCTGGCCTATTTATTAACTCGATGCCTGTTTAATCAGATCCATTCAGGAGTAGATTGGTTGTTATTCAACATCCAATATTGGTTAATAAAATAGTTCTATGGCGGATCTCCTGTTTTATTATTAATAGGGACAAGAATGTGAACCCCTTCATTTCAATGAGAGTGAATGATGTCTAGTCAATAATTAGGTCAATTTTGGTGTAGATCTATGTGACATATATCGGATGTGTATGAAGTTAGCAACGAATTTGCAGCAATGCTCTCGTGAAGTGCATGCTCTTCCAGAGAATCATTATTTTTGGTAGTTCTTCTGTTAATATTATAAGACAAAATAATGAATTGAAATAGCCAATCCCTTATCAAAAATCGAAAAATCGAACATTAGAAGTATCAAATCACTTTTTCGGTTCAAAAAGGATGTAATGAAAACTATCACCATTTTAGGTATAGTTTATAATACATAATAATTTCACATTTATAGTTAAAAAGCTTTGTTGATAAGTTAAAAAACTTCTGACATTAAAGTATATTTTGACTATGACTTTGATATTTCACACAAAATATAGTAGGAAGCAAAATAAGTCGAAAATGTTTCCGGACTTATAATCAGAATACCATCAGATACGTTGATTTTATTGAAAATATAAACAGGATATTCATAAAGTCAGTTGTGGAATCATCTACGACTGAAAGTAATAATAATAATAATAATATTTAATTTCCAACAAGACATATAAAATGTATAGGAATAGTCAATATATAAAGCAAGAGCAGTAAGACAGAGTACAGACAGTAAAAATAAAAAGTCCACACATACAGTGACCGCCAAAAAGTATGTACCATATGGGAAAAATGTTTAGTATTGGAGTATTGGAAAAAATATTCTGGGGAAAAGTTTGTGTATGTCCGATAACCTAAAAATCGATTTTGACACATGTCACGTGATCGCTAGAATGGCGGCAAAATTAAAAAAATTGTAATGCAAAGGCAAAAAATGGGTAAGATGGCAAGATATCAAAAAAAGTTATTTGAAAAAGTCACTTAGAATTCAATTTTATACACATAGACGAAGTTTCAAGAGATAATTCAAAAAAATTGAAAATAGCAATTTTTTAAAAATATTTTCCCATCTATTTAAAAATATTTTTTTTCTTATGAATAGCTTGACTATACTGAAACATTTGCATTTTAATGATAATGACAAAACTTTCTCATTTTCTCCACACCAGAGGGCACTAAATTAAAAAAAATTGTTTTTGCCAGAACCCTCGCTGTTACATTGGTTCTTATGTAACAGTTATATCAGAATTCCAAGACTATTGTGTTAATATGGCAATCTAGAAACACCATGTTTCCTGATTTTAATCAAGTTTCAATAATAATGCTGTATGAGCGTTTTACTTTGCACATAAACTTTAAGAATCTTTAATTTGACGCACTATTTTCAAGTTTATGTGCGAAGTGAAACGCTCATGCACGATTATCATCGGAACTTTATTATAATCTGGAAATTACCATGTTTTTGGAGTGTCATGTCATCACAATGGTCGTGGAATTCGGATATAACTGTTAGATACGAACCGATGTAACAGCAAGGGTTCTGACAAATTCCCATTTTTTCAATTTAGTGCCCTCTGGTGTGGAGAAAATGAGAAAGTTTTGTCATTATCATTAAAATGCAAATGTTTCAGTATAGTCAAGCTATTCATAAGAAAAAAAAATATTTTTAAATAGATGGGAAAATATTTTTAAAAAATTGCTATTTTCAATTTTTTTGAATTATCTCTTGAAACTTCGTTTATGTGTATAAAATTGAATTCTAAGTGACTTTTTCAAATAACTTTTTTTGATATCTTGCCATCTTCCCCTTTTTTTGTCTTTGCATTACAATTTTTTTCATTTTGCTGCCATTCTAGCGATCACGTGACATGTGTCAAAATCGATTTTTAGGTTATCGGACATGCACAAACTTTTCCCCAGAATATTTTTTCCAATACTCCAATAATAAAAATTTTCCCCATATGGTACATACTTTTTGGCGGTCACTGTATATACATTTATACATATACACCTAACTATTAAAATATTCTTCCAACGAATAGAAACATTTTTCAATCATTTTTCTCTCAAGTTATATAGGGCCTTTCTCAATATCTATCAGATGTAGTTCAATGTCCAGCGTGGCTTTAGCCGGGGAAGTAGTTGTTTTCTGTTAGATATTACAAAAAAGTAATTTCAATTTTATCGTAGGTTTTTTTTCCAATTCCAGAGGAGTCATTCAATTGAGAATGTTTCTCTTTACACCATCAGATACATTTCAAGCAACTTTAATTTTTTGTGAAAAATGGAAAATAAAAATTTTAATTTTTTTTCCATTCAAACTTACAGAATATAATGATTCAACCCTTTTGAATTGATTGGTATACGCAGAATTGCTCTATTTCTAGCCTTTCTTGATATGAAATGTTCAAATCGAGTTGAAAGAGGTTTTTCCATCCAATTTTTTTCTCAGATTTTCGGATTCTTGGGTTCGTAAAAATCAATATAAATATAAAGATTTCATATGATTTTTAAGGAACTTCTGCAATTTCGAATTGTCGACCTTTTAGCCCCTTTTCTTATATCTTTACTTGTATTGCGAGTATCAAATAGATTCGCCGATTTTGTACTTTTTGTTATTTTTAGGGGTCCATTGCAGGTATGTACAATTTTTCGAGTTTTAAATGTATTTTTATTAACTTTGAAACAACCTGAAATTTGAAAAACAAAATATTTTTAATATTAAATTTCAATTATTGCGTTAATAAACTTTGATTGTCTCTGAATCTCTTGAAAAATGTGAAGCCATCGTGAATTTTACTTCAGCTGATAGGAAATTTCCGTCTGGATCCGAAAATGTATTTATTTTTTGAATTCAAACACTGTTTCACCCCGAAATTGTTGATTTTGTAGATGAATGTATCCTTTCGAGGGAAAACTCTCTTATTGTTAATTTATATCCGAAAATCATTTTTGTTTTGTGATGATTTGAAATCAGCTCGCCGAAATACATTTGAGGCAACTTTGAAATTTGTAGTTTATAAGTGGTCATTTCAAAATTTTTATCGTTGATATTTTCTACTCAAATTAACACTATAGATATAATAAATCTGATTACAGAAAAACTATAAGCCTCTATAATTTGTATGCCTGTATGCTTATGTATGATTATCATCGAAATTGGATTATAATCAGGAAAACATCATGTTTCTGGATTGCCATATTATTACAATAGTCGTGCAATTCTAATATAATTGGTCCATACGAACCATTGTAAGAGCAAGGAACCTGGAATTTTTTCAATTTAGTGCAATCTGGAGTTAGTTGAGAAAATGAGAAAGTTTTCAAGTACATAATTAAATTCTCAGCGACTTTTTCATAAAACTTTTTCGATATCTTGCCAACGTAGGTATCCCACATTTTGATGAAAACGAAAAAATTCTATTACCTATATTCTTGAGGAAAAATCGCTGTTAATATGTACTAGAAATTTATTTATGTTTACTGAAAAGTACCACAAGGAAGAACGAGTTGGGATACCCATAAAACGGTTTCAACTCTTCGCTGGATGGCCGTCTGGACGACAGAAAGAAGTTAACATATTTTCTCGGGCTATGAAATATTGATAAATATTCGCGCTACCGGAAAACAAAAAATACCACAAGGAAGAACGAGTTTGGAAACCCATGAAACGGTATCAACTTTTCTCTGGATGGCCGCCTGGATCAGAGAAAAAATTAACATATTTTCTCGGGCTATGAAATATTGATAAATAGTCGCGCTGCCGGAAAACATTAAATAGCACTAGGAAGAACGAGTTGGGAAACCAATAAAACAATTTTAACTTTTCTCTGCATGGCCTTCGGGATGATAGAAAAAAATTAACATATTTTCTCGGGCTATGAAATATTGATAAATATTCGCGCTACCGGAAAACAAAAAATACCACAAGGAAGAACGAGTTTGGAAACCCATGAAACGGTATCAACTTTTCTCTGGATGGCCGCCTGGATCAGAGAAAAAATTAACATATTTTCTCGGGCTATGAAATATTGATAAATAGTCGCGCTGCCGGAAAACATTAAATAGCACTAGGAAGAACGAGTTGGGAAACCAATAAAACAATTTTAACTTTTCTCTGCATGGCCTTCGGGATGATAGAAAAAAATTAACATATTTTCTCGGGCTATGAAATATTGATAAATATTCGCGCTACCGGAAAACAAAAAATACCACAAGGAAGAACGAGTTTGGAAACCTATGAAACGGTATCAACTTTTCTCTGGATGGCCGCCTGGATCAGAGAAAAAATTAACATATTTTCTCGGGCAATGAAATATTGATAAATAGTCGCGCTGCCGGAAAACATTAAATAGCACTAGAAAGAACGAGTTGGGAAACCCATAAAACAATTTCAACTTTTCTCTGCATGGCCTTCGGGATGATAGAAAAAAATTAACATATTTTCTCGGGCTATGAAATATTGATAAATAGTCGCGCTGCCGGAAAACAAAAAATACCACAAGGAAGAACGAGTTTGGAAACCCATGAAGCGGTATCAACTTTTCTCTGGATGGCCACCTGGATCAGAGAAAAAATTAATATATTTTCTCGGGCTATGAAATATTGATAAATAGTCGTGCTGTCGGAAAACATAAAATAGCACTAGGAAGAACGAGTTGGGAAACTCATAAAACAATTTCAACTTTTCTCTGCATGGCCTTCGGGATGATAGAAAAAAATTATCATATTTTCTCGGGCCATGAAATATTGATAAATATTCGCGATGCCGGAAAACAAAAAATACCACAAGGAAGAACGAGTTTGGAAACCCATGAAACGGTATCAACTTTTCTCTGGATGGCCGCCTGGATCAGAGAAAAAATTAACATATTTTCTCGGGCTATGAAATATTGATAAATAGTCGTGCTGCCGGAAAACATAAAATACCACTAGGAAGAACGAGTTGGGAAACCCATAAAACAGTTTCAACTTTTCTCTGCATGGCCGTCTGGATGATAGAAAAAAATTAACATATTTTCTCGGGCTATGAAATATTGATAAATATTCGCGCTACCGGAAAACAAAAAATACCACAAGGAAGAACGAGTTTGGAAACCCATGAAACGGTATCAACTTTTCTCTGGATGGCCGCCTGGATCAGAGAAAAAAATTAACATATTTTCTCGGGCTATGAAATATTGATAAATATTCGCGATAGCGGAAAACAAAAAATACCACAAGGAAGAACGAGTTTGGAAACCCATGAAACGGTTTCAACTTTTCTCTGGATGGCCGCCTGGATCAGAGAAAAAATTAACATATTTTTTCGGGCTATGAAATATTGATAAATAGTCGTGCTGCCGGAAAACATAAAATAACACTAGGAAGAACGAGTTGGGAAACCCATAAAACAGTTTCAACCTTTTCTCTGGATGGCCGCCTGGATCAGAGAAAAAAATTAACATATTTTCTCGGGCTATGAAATATTGATAAATAGTCGCGCTACCGGAAAACATAAAATACCACTAGGAAGAACGAGTTGGGAAACCCATAAAACAGTTTCAACCTTTTCTCTGGATGGCCGCCTGGATCAGAGAAAAAAATTAACATATTTTCTCGGGCTATGAAATATTGATAAATAGTCGCGCTACCGGAAAACAAAAAATACCACAAGGAAGAACGAGTTTGGAAACCACTGAAACGGTTTCAACTTTTCTCTGGATGGCCGCCTGGATCAGAGAAAAAATTAACATATTTTCTCGGGCTATGAAATATTGATAAATAGTCGTGCTGCCGGAAAACATAAAATACCACTAGGAAGAACGAGTTGGGAAACCCATAAAACAGTTTCAACCTTTTCTCTGGATGGCCGTCTGGATGATAGAAAAAAAAATAGCATATTTTCTCGGGCTATGAAATATTGATAAATAGTCGCGCTGCCGGAAAACAAAAAATACCACTAGGAAGAGCGAGTTGGGAAACCCATAAAACAGTTTCAACCTTTTCTCTGGATGGCCGTCTGGATGATAGAAAAAAAATAACATATTTTCTCAGGCTATGAAATATTGATAAATAGTCGCGCTGCCGGAAAACATAAAATACCACTAGGAAGAACGAGTTGGGAAACCCATAAAACAGTTTCAACCTTTTCTCTGGATGGCCGTCTGGATGATAGAAAAAAAAATAACATATTTTCTCAGGCTATGAAATATTGATAAATAGTTGCGCTGCCGGAAAACATAAAATACCACTAGGAAGAACGAGTTGGGAAACCCATAAAACAGTTTCAACCTTTTCTCTGGATGGCCGTCTGGCCTCTTACATGTCGATTCTATCAACCAATCCTTTTTTCTTTTTCCCATCGTACACGGAATAGGTACAGAGGCGTTCTTTGAAATCTCATAAAAATCATCTAAAAATGAAAGAAGTAAGTACTGGACAATTTCTCTTTCAAACATTTGTTTTTTTTGTCGGCCCAAATTCACCCATTCATCCATTCAATTTTTACTTATTGATATTTCAACTCATAGACGACAAAATCAGAAACTTTCGCTAGAAATTTTTTTTATATAAATATCCTCGTGCGTCATCAACTACCATATCTATTTTTATTAATCTCTCTCAAAATAATCACGTAATCCCCACTAACGGTGTACGATAACCACTAGGTACATTGATTTGAATAAATTCGGCAGGGAACGGGAAGGGTCTGTCTCAGTATTTACGCATCAGTGTCGTCTAGACACGTTTTTATAAATATGTAAACAGCCAGAGCAGTTTGCTTGAAGTCCGAAATGAAAGTAATCAGTCAGAGCAGCTTTATACATTTTTCATATTGCGGGTTACGCGAAGTTGAAGTATGACGGGTCGGTTTTACACCTAATTTTAATATTCCGTATAGTCCGATCAACGAGTTGAAAAACGCGAAAACTAGAGCTAAAGCTCCTAAAAATATGAGCGATGGCTCATTGGATTCGGAGTGACCACTACGAAAATGGTTTTCAAGGATTTTAGCGCACGTAAAAAATTGCGATTGTTATTAAAAAAATAAGATGAGAAAAAAGGTTTTTAGTTTTTTGTTAATAATAATTTTGAAAAAATTTCCGTAAAGAGGGAGAAATTTCCGAAGAAAATGTCCAGACACCCGGTACTCTATCTCCATTATTAATAATTTTAATTTTACGCTGAAAATAGTGCTCCGCGAGGCCGCTGCCGCACTAGCGCACCGCTGCAAAAGACTAATCAGAGAAAATAATTTTTCTATAGCATTAAATAATAAATGAAATTTTTTAATAAATTTTCGTAATCCCATACTGTTATTTTGATTTAACGGTAATTCCAGTCTACAGACCTGTATCCATATTACCAGCTCCTTCAAAAATATTTGAAAAAGTCCTGAAAAACCGACTAGTAGATTATTACGAAAAATTAAATCTATTCAGTGAAAGCCAACACGGATATAGAAAAGGAAAATCTACCCTTACAGCCATGATAGGAAGCGTAGAGAAAATTTTAGAATCCTTCGACAATCACGAATCTGTTCAGATGCTGTGTTGTGACCTTAGCAAAGCTTTTGATACAGTTAGTCATAACGTATTGCTTGATAAGCTATACTATTATGGAATAAGAGAAATTCCGCATCATTTGATTGAGTCCTATTTGACTGATCGATTTCAGTCAAATATCAAAAGCAGAATCAGTGATTCAAGGAGTACCACAAGGGTTAATCTTAGGGCCCATTCTCTTCATAATCTATACGAATGACTTGCTAGCTAACGTTGACGTATTCAGTGCTACAATATATGCAGATGATACCACCTTCCTAGTGAAAGGTAAAACTGTTGAAGAAATAGAAAATCAATCACATTGACAGAGGCCAATTTATGGTTTTCAGCAAATGTTCTCCTACAAAATACTGAGAAAACTCAACACTTGTTGATGTCACCAAGCGGCGTTACGGGAAAACCCAATAAAGTTCTTAGGTTTGATGTTAGATAATAATCTTAACTGGACAGCTCATATTTCTACTCTGAGCAAAAGGTTGTGTAGAGCTATATACACCATGAGAAGAATCAAATCTGTATCGACTCTCCAAGCAGCAAAAGTAGCATACTATGCTAACTTTCATAGCATAACTAGCTACGGTATACTTCGATGGGGGACTGCCTCCGAAGCGAAAAAACTCTTTATACTCCAAAAAAAAGCTGTCAGAGTATTACGAGGATGTATTGATATCTAGTTAGCCAAGACCAGTTTCCTGCATAAACAAAATATTGCGTTACTATATCAACGAACAATAACTCATTAGAAATGTCAGTGTAAAGTTTGACGTCAAAAAAGTAAACCAGAGTTACGTAATAAATTAAAAGAAAAAATATGTCCGCCGAAATTGTGAAATTCGAAAAATTGGAGTACCGAGCCATCATCAAGTACCTGTATTTAAAAGGGTTGAGAGGTATGAAATGAAAATGTCGTTTTATAGGTTTGATTCATATACGAGGCTATCTCTAGTAAACCTTCAAACTCTAAATAATGCCATTAATTACTCGAAAATTCTAGCAAAGTTGTCCATAGATCCCCGTTAATCCTCGGAACATTAGAAATAGGCAGTTTTTCTACTCGCAAAATCATAGAACTAATTATGGTAGCACCGCGTTCACATCAAGTATCCAAAACAATTATAATAACATTTTATTTCAATTGACATTCTGAACCGATAATTCATCTTTTTTAAATCACAAGCAACCTTAAAATTGCAGCATAATTGCTGACCTGTCAATAAAACTTTCATATTTTGTTATATGGTGTATGTGTGTATATATATATATTTTTGTTTGTATTGTTTAGATTTCATGATTTTCTTTGTCATTTATTGTCTAAATACTTTTATCTATGTACCATTTGGAATTTTATCTTATTCTGTAGTGTACTATCATGAATAAATAAATAAATAAATAAATAATATAATTTGTATATTTTGGATTTTCACCACGGACACCCAGATAGGCTTTTGTTGTTGTTGATCACATCATGTACTGCTGCAGAGTACCTCTGAGTAATAGGCTTTTTTCTTATATAATTTCGGACCATTTTGCCTGAAAATATATAGAAGTATATAATTATACGTGTTTACATTTGCCCCGAAAGATTGTTTATATATATACCATCAGAAAATTCAGGGGCAAATGTAAACACCTCCATTGAATTAGAGTGCTGCATGCATCAAAACGTTGATATATCCATAAGAATAAATGTCTGCTATGAAAATTAACTTACCAGTTAAGAGTGGTTAACCCACAATTTTTTTTATGTTGCACAGTCAAAATAATGAATTATTTTGAATATATATCATAAACGAAATTGAAAAAAAAAGAACGATGCAACAGGCTACACTGTTGACATGGGACTGAATAGAAGTGTAGCACTGTTTGGGAAGAAACTATAACCCACCAATTTCAAAAGTTATCTGCGTGTTACCCCTTGTTCACCATTACCCCATCCAACCCTACTTTGAAAAATAACTCCTCAGTTTTCCTCAAAATTTTTACCATATTCGAGTTATTTGAGATTGAAGGTTCTCAATTTCGGGGTTCTTCGAAAATCTTTCAAAGAGCAATAACTCCGCCGTTATTGGGTTTATGTAGGACTTTTAAATGCACGAACCTCTTTGGTTTTTTATCAGCTACAGTTTTGTTCAAGAATTTTTTCGATAATTTTATTTTTTTTAAAGTTGTTCATGAAAAACAGTTAAAAAACGTGGGTTCCAGTCATATCTGGCAGATCGAAACCAAAATGTGAAAATCAATTACGTCGATAAAAATACCAAATCTTCATATTTTTCAAATACTCTGCAAAACAATATTGGGGCCCCTCAAGGATCAATTCTGGGTCCAATATTGTTTCTATTGTACCTGTATCAACGAATTACCATCTATTACTTCATATGCATTTATTTTCACTGGTAAAAATGAATTAGAAATGCAAGACAAAATAAACCGTACAACGTTCACCTTATGTACTTGGTTAAGTGATAATTCTTTGTTTTTGAATCCCACAAAAACTACCAATTTGATTTCTAACACCTCTCAAAATCATAACCTGCCGAATTTAACTGTTACTATCAATGATACCAAAGTAGAAGCTCACAAAAGTACTACGTTTTTTAGGTATAAATATGAACAACTCTTTCAGTACTCACTGCAGTAAACTAAGCAAATCATTGAACTCAAATTGTTACCAAATCAGAGTTCTCAAAAATGTTCTGGGCAATCGAGGTTTGAAACAATATTACTTTGGTCAGATCCAGTCGAGAGTATCATATGGAATACTGCTTTGGGGGAACTCAACAGGAGTACAAGACGTATTCATTTCCCAAAAACGGATAATAAGAGCAATCGCAGGAGTATCGTCAACATTCTCATATGTCGTAGCCTTTTCAAGAAACTCGAAATATTGCCTTTAGTTGGACTTTTCATTCTGGAACTCTAGTTCATGTTCACAAAAATAGAAATTCTTTTGCTGGAAATCAAATCCTTCACGAATATAATACGAGAACAAAAAATAATTTTCATATCCCTAGTACTCACCTCACACTTTGTATGAAATCATACAAAATATTAGGTCTGAGATTGTATAATGTTCTTCCGGATCCCATAAAAAATACTAACACAGTTCATTGTTTCAAAAAAAAGTCATGTAAGTTACTTCTAGATATAGGTCCATACACAATAACGGAGTTTTATGAATATTTCAAATTGACTGATTGAAAAAAATGTACTATTCTTGTGTATTTATATTGTAGTTGTATTTGTATTGTAATCTATGAGTATAGGTACCTGATCAGTGTATTGTATGTTATATAACTTTAATTAGTTTTAGCCTTTGACTTGTCCAATAGCCATTTTCATGTGCTCATTTTTTATGGAATAAATCTTTCTATCTTTCTATCTTTCAATGAGAAATGCACAGTTTCAATCGCTAATAACTCGGAAAGTATCAACTTTACAAAAAAACTTTATAGAACAAAAGTTGCTTAAAATTGGTCAATCCATCGATTTCAATAGTTATTTTTATTGAACAAAATTTCATCCCCTAAATGGGGTTGTTTTCCCCCCAGGGCAAAAGCCCGCTTCGGCGTGTGTATTTTTTAAAAAAGATTATACATACTATTGGAGGATTCTAATAACAAGTGTAAAGAATGTTGGAAGATACTGAATGAATTGAGAGGAAAAACTAAAACACATCAGCCTACATCAATAGATCCTGACAAGCTAAATTTTTACTACAGCAATATTGCACGTAAACTTACTGAAAATATTCCAGTTTCCAGGTCACCTCTGAGTTATATGGGAAATATCAATTCGGGTATTGAATTCCAGCTTACTGACACAACCCTTACTGAACTCCAAGAGATTTTGAGTAATATTAAAAACAAAAACTGCTCCGGGATTGACGACATATCAGTCAAGATTATTCTTAACCTTCCCAATATAGCATTATTGGCCTTTGTAGAACTAATTAACATATCATTTAGAACTGGGACTTTTCCCCTCTTTCTGAAAACTTCAGTGGTTATACCAATACATAAAGGTGATAATGCAAGTGATCCATCTAATTACCGCCACATATCACTGATCCCTAGTTTTGCAAAAGTAATAGAAAAACTAGTAAAGAAACGCTTACAAAACTTTTTACTTTTGAATAATATAATACTCCCTGAACAATTCGGATTTCAGCCAAATAAAGGGACCAATGATGCCTTATTTTCTTTCATGGCAAAAGTATACAAAAATATCAATGCAGGCGAGTGCGCTGCTGCGATATTCTGCGATTTCTCTAAAGCGTTCGATTGCGTTAATCATGACAAGCTGCTGCAGAAACTTGAACGTTATGGTTTTAGAGATACAAGCTTAGACTGGATAAGATCCTACTTGAGTAACCGCGGTCAAATAGCGCGCTGTAACACTGACTCAAATATTGCTGATATTGCATTTGGAGTACCACAGGGCTCAGTACTCGGCCCCATGTTATTTTAGCACTATATCAATGATATTATCACTGCCAAGATCACTCTTTTTGCAGATGATACAACCTTCCTTTGGCATGACAAAACATCTGCTTGACAAGATTGAAAAAGAGTTAGTGCTAGTAAAACAATGGTGCGACTCGAATTCACTGGCAATTAACATAAAAAAAACTAATATAATCACATTTCGCTGTAATATTCCAGACTTACCTATGGGCAAAATATTCTCAACAAAACAACATCAAGATTCCTTGGATTAAATATCGACAATAAACTAAAATTTGATATTCACATTAATAATCTCTGCCACAAGTTATAATAATAATAATAATAATAATAATAAAGGTCTTTATTTTCATCAACAAAAATACATTTTTGAGTAATATGAGCACAGCACTCCAGGTTGATAGAAAAATGCCGAAGATCAGGTGACAGCACAATCTGTGGTTGCAGATAGCACTGTCTCTGTTTTTCATCGTCAGGATGCTACGCGATTCGAATCATATCTAAAGAATTGGATTACTCCGCAGCCAGAACCGTCTATTTTGCCCTAATTGAGTCACATTTGAGGTATGGGATTGCATTTTGGGGTGCATACAGCTCTTACCTACATAAAAATGTCTTTGTACTCCAGAAATGAGCACTGAGGTATATTTGCAAAAAAAAGGCCAAGAGATTCATGTAGACAGTTATTCAAGGATCATAAAATACTCGCAGTAACATCTATTTACATTTTAGAATCCGTTAGCCTAATACACAAAAATAAAAATCTTGAAACCCATGAGCTTCAGCACAACACACGTCGAAGTAACTTCATAAGATTACCTAGACCAACTAACAATATTGTGCGAGACTCAATAATATACAACGGCATCAAAATGTATAATCACCTGCCCATAAACATTAAGGATACAACATGTATTAGTCAATTCAGAAGGGATACAAAAAACCTCCTGGTACAGCAATCATTCTATGAATTAGAAGATTATTTTATCACAAACCTATGACATGCTCAGTTCTCCTTGCTTGGGAATTATCTTGGAACCCTTGCAGAACTTGTTATGACTGTATATAGAAAATAAAATATTTGTTAGTTTTCATATGTACCTAGACTTTACTTGTTTTGTGTTCATAATAACATTTTATTTTATTTATTTACCACTGTTTGTATTTTCTCGAATGTCCTATATGTCTGTATACACCATATTTTAGAGATTTATTTAGATATAGTTGTGTCATATTGTTATTTTCATCCTATTTTTATTTTTAGCTATACATTACTTGCTTACAACATGCTTTGTCTTTAAGAACTCGATTCTTCCGACAATAAAGTATACCTTGATTGATTGATTCATTGATTGACTACCTAAATCCAAATTTTCAAGTAAATCGACATTGATTCTCAAAATTCCACGAGAAAATGGCTGTTGACTGGACTATTACCCACCTTACAAACACTCATACAGAGCAAGTTAAATAGAACCTTTTAAAAAAATACGCACTTTGAATCTTGAGACTGAATTTTGAAACACCCTGTTTGTCGAAACTTTATCGTTCCGGAGTGTTTTGAATGCTGAGAATCCCGATGTAATAGATTCAGTAGTACGACTGACAATCGTTGTTACGGGCTAGTTGCATAACGTCACTGGATTTTCTCGAATAGGTAGACAACAACATTCGACTTGGTATCAATTCCAATAATTGATTGTCGTCTAGACAAAACACCATATGTCCTAAATCTTGCCACTATTTTACTGATTGTGGTTAGGATAGGTTATAAATCTAAATACTAATCTTTGAATATCAGGGCAATCTATATTCTGCAAAGTGTGAAATGATTAGGTACTATCAACATTGCAATTATATACAAAGCTGATTTCTGGGAAACGCTCATAACCTCTTCAGAACAAGATTTCAAAATTATTATGGAATGGTTCGATGGTCGTTTGCTTTCCATTAATGTTGATAAAACTGTTTACGTTCCATTCACCTCGTACACAAAGTATTTACCTACCTATAACAGCCTAAACATTTCTACTAGACATGGAAATTTGAAGATACAATCAAATGTAAGTTTATAATATCTTGGTATTTATGTTGACTGCAATTTAAAATGGGACATTCATGTCAATTACGTTGTGAAAAAAGCCAGGTTTGTACTATATAAAATGAGATATTTTTGCAAAATATTCGATATCAAATACTTACGGATTCTTTATTCTGCACTCCTTGAAACCCACCTCAATTATGGGATAATCGCGTGGGGAGCTACAACAAAAAATCATATTTCACAGCTAGAGATTATCCAGAGGATGGCAATCAAAAGCATCTAGCGAAAACCATATACTTACCGCACAGAAGAATAAGGAAACCAAAATCATGGATATTAGACAGCTATATTTCTTTCAAACAGTGACTAGACAACACCAACGTCTGTTGACCACACACATGCTACTCGGTACAGAAATAAGTCAGTATGTGTACCAAAACCAGAAAAAAATCCTTTACGGAGATCTTATGTTTACTTGGGACCAAAACTTTATAATGCAATACCACAAGAATTGAAGGAAATCAACTCTATTTCACTCTTCAAGAGACATCTAAGGAATTGGATGACAGAAATAGAAAGATTAAAAATTCACAAACTTGTTGATCCGACTGTAAGGCTACATTTCTAATGAGAAATTGCAGTTTTCTAGATACAATGTGTAAATGCCTGTAAATGTGTGTGTATATTTATGTATCCATGTACAAAATTATTATTTAAATTTTTCCTGTTTTTATTATTTTATCAATATCGAATATAAAATAAGCGTTTCCTCCATGATAAGAAAAAATATAATAATAATATTTTTTGTATTTTCATTATATAATTTTAGTTACTTATCTTATCCCCATATGTTTTTGAAACAACTGATGTATTTATTATTATTTTTCCCCAGACCCATGCTCGAGGGCAACCTTTTATGGGTTCACTATATTTATTTCCCTTCTTTTCTACCAATACTATTGTAAAACGATGAGAAATAATTTTTTTTTCCTTGGTGTTTTAGCATCGACTGCTTTGGTCATTAGCCATGTGTTCTGGATAGGCCTTGTTACTAACTCCATGCGCCACCTCAGGAGCAGCACTGTTAATTTTTAACGCAACAGTGAATCATCGAGGATTATTCCCAGCCGACACGAGCCTCAATCATTCAGACTTCCACATCTGAAAATGAAAAAAGATCCCACCGTCTGGGAATCGAACCTGGAATCTCTCGGTTATCAAGCGAGCGCTTAACCACTGCGCCAATCCCCGCCCCAGAAAGAAATAAATATTATTATTATTATCAACAACTCAAATAATGCTGGTACGCTTTTTCTTCAAGAAACCACGCTGGCAATCTGAGAGCCGTTTATTTTCCATCAAAAATTTCAAAAGCATTTTATCCACGAAAGCATTGCTTGAGCATAAGGTTATGGTCCCTATTGCCTTTTTGTGTAACGGTGTGACACTGGCATATTTGAATTTTGACGGAAAAACTCCTTGAGCTACAGATAAATTGACTTCGAATATGGGTAAATGGTTCAATATCTACTTCGCCTATTTTTTTAAGTATTGAATTCGATATTTCCTCATAGCCTGATAAATTAGAGTTTTTCATAATCTTTATTATTTCATTAATGTCAAAAGATTGACCAAGACAAAGAATAAAGAAACATTGCTGGCTGTATACTGCTATCAATGAAATCGTTATCAATTGTTTTCGTTCTGTAGGTAAAATGACCAGAGGATTTACTTTTGATTAAATGATGGTTGGGGTATTACCACGGGCTTTTGAGAGACTGAAACATGGCCATGTAACGACTCCTCCCACATTGGAAAGAAATATTTCTGTGAGTGATATTCCTAAATGACATCCTCCCTTTTCTCATTTATAGATATGGATCTCCAATGGTTCCTGGATGATTAAATAATTAACTTTCTGACTGAAATGCAAATTTTAACTATCGGATTTTTTCTTTCAAGTTCTTTTAACAATATGTTCATTTCATAGCATATGATCTTAGCCGGGAAGTCGTTTTTTGCTGTTAGATTTCACAAACAATAGCTTAATTTTCATCGTAGGATTTTCCCATTTCCAGCGGAGTAATGCTTTTTCAGTATTCAAATGAGAATGTTTCCCTTTTCAACAAGAAGTAGCTTCTGTTATCAAGCCTTTGAAGAGTGAATTAACGTGTTTCATTTTCCTTTTGTTTCGTAACAATAAAGTCATATATTATTATTAATTAATTGTCTCTTACAGAGAACACGAACCACTGATTGACAGAATTATTAACACTGAATTTATCCATTTTCCACCGCTATCCCTAACTTTTATTCTAACTTTTTACAGTGTACTACACTGACTGGCTCCGGTTGTAATATTATGCAAATGTCTTGGATATATAAAGATGAGGGCCACTTGAAATCAAATCAGAACTGGAGTGAATTGTCAAATAGGAATCCGTGTTTTGTGAATTGTTAATATTTCGTGGAAGTTCCAGGTGAGAAAAGAAAAACGCAATATCAGAAGTTTCGTTTTTGAGCAATTTTGAAATAACATGCTTAACGTTAGATGGCTGAAACTCTTAAAACGCGACTTACTTTTTGTGTATGACTATCATGTCAAAGAAACAAAATAATTAAGATAAAAATTTGGACTCGGTAACATTGACATAACTTTGGAAAAATTCCTGTGTAGCTCAGAAATGTCAGGGAATAATCACTATTCTCATAGCACATACTGGTCCCATGATGCTGGCCACAATTATGAAATAATATCGTCCCAAATATTATTTCGTACTTTTAGATTTTTTTTTTCATGCAATGTGTCAATGTTACCCTACCATGAGGAAACATTGACACCTACATTTAAATCCTTTTGAAATGGATAAAAATGCAAAGTTTGCACAAGTTAGGGAAACATTGACTTGGTAATATTAAAAATAAATAAACCAAAATCCAAATTTGAAATTTCCTAATATGTACATTAGAAACAAAACAGGGTAATCTGAAAATTAAAGTTAGTGAGTCCTTGACTAATAAATGATGAGGAGCATTTTTATCAGTGCAAAACACATCACACAACAAGATCAAAGGAATGCACTCCACATCGAATATAAGGCTCTGGTAAGATTCTTACTACGTCGTGTATTGTTAGTATTGGTTTTGAACTTGACTAAAACCCAGGCTCCAACAGTTACTTTCGTTTCATTGTCTTTAGTCCCGGTTTCATTTTCCCTATCCTCAACTTCTGTATCTTGTAAAGATCACATATCTGAAAATGTTCCTGACAGTGTATTCCTTTTAATATCAAACAACTATCGCTTTCTTCCTCGGAATTTTCTTGAATTTTGCTTTTGTTAGCAGTTACTTTGATCGCCTTCATTTTTTAACTTTTCAATAAATGTCTTCTCAACCTGTTTTCTCTTTCCTTTTGCTTCATCTTTGTCTTTCTTTCTGAAGGAATAGGTTTTTCTTGTCTTTGTAAAACATATAGTGAATATGCTTCCAATTGTTTTGGAGAAAAAAGCTCAATACTTGTAGAAGATACTGGGGTACAATTATTCGTATCTGAGGCTGTGTTTGGATTCAGTAAACGAGTTGAAGTAGGTTTATCAGCAGCAGAATTTTCTTGAAGGTTCGAGTTAAACTCCAGATAACTAACTAATAGTTTAAATCGTGAATGACTATATTTAAATGATGTTGGAAGGATCACATTCCAACCATTGGTTAATTAATCTGGAGTTTAACTGGAACCTGAAAGACTGGCCTCAGTAAAGAACTTTAGCGACACTTTTGCAATCGACTCCAAGTCCGCCCTCGAAGCCTTTGATAATAAATCGTTTAAAAATATCTCATCTTCTAAACATTTGTGTAACATCAAAAAACTCTTCAGACACTGTTCATTCGAAAGCAAGAAGTAATATTCTTTTGGGTTAAAGGCCATGCTGGAATTTCAGGAAATAATAAAGTTGATGTTTTAGCCAAGGAAGCAACGAAATTTGATAACATAGAAAACAAATATAATTTCAAATATATAATTACTCTTGGCAAAAAATACACCTATACAAGGTGGGAGAATAATTGGACAAATTTTATAAAAAATTTTAAAAATCCTTATGCATCAATCAAGCGTTCGTTGCCGAGCAGCGTTCCACATATAGACGAATATGCAGTTAGCACTCGTTACTCGTCTAAAATTAAATCATGCTAAATATCCTGCACATCTCCACAAAATGGGCTTAGTAGAAACTGATATTTGTGATTGTGATAACGAATCAATTGCTGACTTAAATCATATATTTTTTGCTTGCGCAAAATACCAACATGTTAGCCCAAAACTATTGAATTCCTTTATCGATAACAATATACCATTACCTACCAACCTAACCACTAAGTTTGAATGATAAACATATCTTAGACAAATTAGTCAATTTTCTCATAGATATAACAATCTCGATATCTAATTGAAACTATTTTAATACAATTCTGTGGCAAATGGATTCTCCGATGCTAAATCTTTTTTTCACACACACACACACACACCTACACCCACACTTTTGCAATCAGATCCTCCAGGCAACTTTTAATGACTTGAAAACTCCCACATCTATATAATGGTTGTAAAACATGCGATGTGTGTGCAGGTAAACGTCACAATTCGATATTGTTTTGTAAAGCTGTTTCTATTATGTCCATCAAATATTGATATCTTTCACCTTTCTAATTCAGCTGTAGCTTTGATAAAACATCTTTGAACCAGAAAACTGATCAAATTCAAAATAACTTTTT
The DNA here is from genome assembly GCA_944452925.2 of Chrysolina oricalcia. Lineage (NCBI taxonomy): Eukaryota > Metazoa > Arthropoda > Insecta > Coleoptera > Chrysomelidae > Chrysolina > Chrysolina oricalcia. The sequence goes on from OX101810.2 coordinate 2,917,205, forward strand.
GTTTTTCTGTGACGCTATATTTCATGTATATGTGACTACTTTACATCTGCTGAATTTTAAAGTTGACAATGAGACTTTCCTAAACATTTTCCAAGAAACAAGTTAGTGGCAAACGGTTTTGGACATTTTTACGCCTTCATATCATCAGTACTCAAAGTTGATACATTGAATGTAAATTTATTGTTTTTATTTCTGCGATTGTACTATTTCAGAATTAGATTAGGTGCATTATTTTCTTCACGTTTAGTTTGCATGCATTCTGCAAATTTTGTTATGGGAAAAAACGATTGGGTGTAAAGCATAGAAATGTAATATTATATTTCTATGGTGTAAAGTGTGATGTTGAAGGCGTGGGATCTGCGATTGATTAAAATGGATATTTAAAATGGCAACGAGAGGGAATACTTAATAGTTTCCTGGCATATATCACCTGATTCTGAAAGAAATTTAGGGAATTTCCCCTTGCCTGGTGTATTTCCGTATTATCACAGGTTTTTGAAGTAAAATCTATGATTGATGAGGTTCTGGCTATATTTTCGATGAAATATCTCGAAATTGTTGTTCGTCGGTAATTAATGTTACGCAAATTGAATACCAAAAAATGTTATGAGCAATAGGTCAAAAAGTTTTCGATGCTACGTGTTTCATTAACATATTCCTCGATCAATTTTTTTAACCTGTCTTAAAGAGTTTGAAACTGTGGTCTTCTAGTCATTTTATTGCCGGATGTCGGGTCATACTGGGCCGATTTTGCGAGTCGGATTTTTTTAACAGGGATTTTTTTTCTGATGATATTTGGTCTGGGTTTTTTTTCAACTGCATTTTCTCTTATTTTTTTTACATCAGGCGGCAGTTCTGATTTTTTCCGAAGTTGTTTATAATGTTTCGGCTCAATTAATAATAGTCCTAATTTTCGAACTTGAGTGCCGAACGTAAGTTTTTGGCGATTTTCACGAAAGACTAGACTTCGACTATAACTACTCCATACGTTTTCAAAGTAGTGTCGTATATTTATAGTCTAATTCACTCTAAAATAATTTATTTAACGAAATACAATGATTCAATAACACAACACAATACTCTAATTTCTATAACAATCACGGAACTATTTACATTTGACTTTCACTTCACTGACTGTCCCCTCTGCTGCGTGGTTTTTTTATATACACCGTTCATTTTCCTAGAATTCTCCTGATATTTCTCGAAAAGCCTTAGGAACGTTCTCCGATTAGACCAGATTCTTCGCGAAGCGAAGCGCATCGGAAGTAATTCGCGGTCACGCACTGACTACCTGAGCGTTCAGGACCGGCATCGCCCGCAGCTTCGCCACAGTAGACTAAATATGATCCCAAAACCATCTGTGTAGACTCAAAGAATAATCCGTTATACATCATCAACAACAGAGATGTATCAAATTGCAACACAGAAATTTGGGATGATATTTGGTTCGGAAAAATTTACAACCACCAATATCCATATTAAACAATCACAAAATGAAATCATTACAGACCCTTTAGAAGTGGGAAATCGTATTAACTTAAACTTCCAACAAATACCTCTCCGTATAGTGGAAAAGATAGCTGCAAATGGAGATGTTCCTGATTCATTTGTTGACTACAAAATTACCTCAAAATTTATTCTTTGTCCATATATAGAAGAAGAACTTTACCTGTTACTTAAAAGAAAGCTAAAAAATAGTAAATCATATAGTTTTGATGAAATTTCTAATTTTCTAGTTAAAAATGTCCTAGAGTCTTTGATAAACCTTTAACTTTTTTAGTCAATTAACCATTTTGCAACAGCACTTTTCCATAACTTTAAAAATGAATAAAGTTATCCCTGTACATAAAAAGAGCGAAAAAAAATGATTTGAATAATTATCGGCCCATTCTCAAAAAATTTTGAACATGCTTATTTGAACCGACTTAATATTTATCTGGAAAATGAAAAAATAAAATCTGAAAATCAACATGGATTTCAAAACAACAAGGGTACTTTAACCGCTATTCATTCATTTTACTATAATATTATCAGGTCACTTGATGCGGGAGAATGTCCTGTTGGAGTTGTCTGTGACCTATCTAGGGCATTTGACTGTGTGAATCACGATAAACTGCTTTTTAAACTGCAAAATTATGGTATACAGGATTCAGCAAACAAGTGGATTGAAACTTTTTTGAGAAACCGCCAGCAATATATCAGCATTCAAAACATCAATAACAACATCAAACGTGAATTTAAATCCTCAGCAGTGGAGTACCACATTGGAGTACCACAAGGATCAGTTTTGGGGCCTGTGTTATGTATTTTATATATCAATGACTTGAACAGGTCATTATGTCCCTAACTGTGTATGCTGATGATACATCTGCAATTGTAAATCACAAAAGTGGCATATTACTACAAAATCTGAAAAGGTTGAATGAGTGGTTTGCAGCTAACTCTCTCTACCTCAATACCGAGAAGACCCACTTTCTTAGATACCAGAATTATCAAAAATCTTGTCCTGAACTAAGTGTTCTGATATCAAACAATCAAGTAGTGCAATCATGTCCCAACGTTAAATTCCTAGGAAAACACACTGTGACAAATTAGTTCAATATCTCAATTCGCAAAACTACTTATTCGAAAACTTACGAAAGATCACGAATGAAAAATAGTTACTTAACATTTATTACTGACAGGTTGAATCTAGGTATGGTGTGTGTTTTTGGGGTTGGTCCACACAAGCGAATAATGTGTTTCTTGCACAGAAGAGAATAATAAACATACTCTCTGGTGTTCTTAAACATCATAGTTGTAAGGATCTGTTTGGGAAATTGAATATTTTGACTCTACCTTCACTCTATATATTTGAATTGTGCCTAAATATTTTCAAAAACAAAGATAAATATCTTAAAAGGTCTGATATACATGATAAAAACACGAGGTCCAAAGACAATTTCCAAATTCCATTGACAAAATATACAGTTTCGTACCGATCACCAGATAGTGCTGGTCTCATTTTTTTCAATAATTTGCCTAAAGATCTGAAACACTGTTCTACCCTCACAAACTTAAAGAGGTAATTAAAGTTGTACCTAATAAAAAATGTTTTTACTCTGTTAAGGAATTCTTTTAATGTGTTACTCTTGGGTTTATATATATTTTTTAGTGACTGATATACTTGTAGATTTTGTGTGTAGATTTTAATGTGTATGAGTTTGTATGCATTTATGTTTATGACTCTTGACTAATCCTATACAATTCAAATTGTCAAAAAGGAAAATAAAGTATTATTATTATTATATCAAAATTACGCTGTTCCTTGATGTATTGCAAATGAGAATTTTTATTTGCCTTGTTGATTTCAAGTGTTGAGGTTTTTGCCTTTAATACAAACACGTACAAATTTTAGGTCAGTGAAATAGACACCGCTTTTAAAGTAGAAGTGGCGCATTCTCACCATTGATAAATTTGGGGTGTCTTGATTAAAAACATTTCTGTTATCTTCATTACTTCATTTTTATAATGTTTATTATTTCTCGAAAAATGAGAAATAAAACTTTATGTAACGGAAAAGAAAACTAATTCACAATGAGCTTATGACTTTAGGCATAAGATGTCCGGAGGACTGCTCATTGCAAATATCCTATACAATAGGAGAAGTTGGGTCGAAAATCCATCAGAAAACAACTACTTTCCTGGCTAATGCCACGACGAACATTGAATTACATCTGATGAAATTTCCGTGCAGAGTTCCTACAAGGTTATCTCTGCAATTGCTTGGTTGCATGGGAATGTTCATCGAAACATTCGGACCACCTATATATCGATTTCGGAGTGTTGCTCCTCATCAGTATAGGGTAGGTCTAGCAGTCGTTGCAGTCATTAGTTATTGACTGCTAGACCTACCCTATACTGATGAGGAGCAACACTCCGAAATCGATATATAGGTGGTCCGAATGTTTCGATGAACATTCCCATGCAACCAAGCAATTGCAGAGATAACCTTGTAGGAACTCTGCACGGAAATTTCATCAGATGTAATTCAATGTTCGTCGTGGCATTAGCCAGGAAAGTAGTTGTTTTCTGATGGATTTTCGACCCAACTTCTCCTATTGTATAGGATATTTGCAATGAGCAGTCCTCCGGACATCTTATGCCTAAAAACTTTATGTGTTTTTATACTACTTCTATTTAATGTTCAGCTTTGCATTCAATATTTTCCAGTGGATTTATCCCTTATTCTCGAGTTACAATAAAATAAACGAAACAAATCTCGAATATTCACGGTTTTTCATAATTTTCCACTAACGTACGGACTTTTGGAACGCTGTTTTACATTTTCTACCATTAGTAAAAAAGACTTGATAGTTTTCAATTACAAAATTATTTAAATACGTATTATAAAATGTTCTTTAAAAGAGAGTGCCTAAAAGTGAGTTAGGTTTTATTATGTCTGACAATTTTTGTACAGACGCAATAGTGGAAGAATAACAGGAAGTGACCAGAATGCGATCTTTTTGCTGAATGTACAATTTGTTCAACCTTTGCGTGGGAATCCTTTTAAATTTCATTGGACGCTATTGACACGAAATGTATATGACGGTGCTTACAAAATGAGACTCGAGACTGTCAATTTACTAACTGTGGACATGGTGGAATTTTATCACACCATTTTCGATGAATTATTCAAATTGTTGAGGACCAAGAAAATCAGAATGTTATATGCTAATTTATTTAGAATAAAGACAACAATTTTTACAAAATGATTTTCCAGCTTTTTCTCGATCAACTAACATCGCAAATATACCGGGTGACCACGAGGTGAGGTACGCCCCCCAATTTTTCTATAGTTTTGAAGATACAGGTTTCAAATTTGGCACGTCGATATATTACTCAAATACGCATATTTTGACTACATAAACGAAAATTCACCACTTCCGGTTTAACCGGAAGTGACCCCAAACGTTTTTTTTCAAATGACACCCTGTACAATTTTTTTCATTATCAGGAAGAACACGCAATTTGTGATAACACTGTTCTCCAAAATTGAAAATCGGTTGAAAAATGGCGGAGATACAGTTGATTGTTCAATCGAACAAAGTTGGCCATGAACATCAAACTCAAATCATCACAACTGACGAACGGCGTCAGCATTTACGAGAGGAAGGTTCGAGGTAAGATACAGCTGAAAATTGAGCTTCCCATGTAATTGCAGCAACCATATTTCCCATCAATTATCAAACATTTCCTCAAAACGGATTAGTACCCATAAAGAAAGGCTCACAACTGCCATTTCTCAAATAGCAACATACTCTTTTCACATTGTTATGTTGAAAGATGATGAATTATCAGATTACTCGAATGAAAAGATTTGAAGAATTCCGAAAGGAATCGAAGATACGGGATGTTTCATTATGAGTGTTCTCAAAATTGACTATTCTTAAACAGAGGCGGCTTGAACCTACGAAAGCTAAACAAAAATTCATATTTAAAAAAAAATAGTGAAAATTTGCGGTACATTCTGAATAATGGAACATTGTGAGTTGTCGAAAAACATTCTACGGCGATGGAGCGAACTTTTTTCTCATTACTCGTATGCTAATCGTAATTGATGGTGGATTCATACAGCAGTTTTAAGATCGTTGTTGGAATAAATATTCCATTAACGAACATTCTTATGACTTCTTACTAGTGACTAAAAACTCATGAATTGGAACTGCTGTATAAATCCACCATAAGAATATACCTGCAGAGTAAAAAAAATGTATTAGATATTTATTCCAATTTCTAACATTTGATACAACTAATTTCTGAACGAAAAAAAAGGTATGAAGTAAATTGTTTATTGGTTCTGGTCACTTACTACACTAACAGAAATCAAAGTAATGAAAAAATGATTTACAAGTACTGTTCAAAATGTTCTCCATTATGTTCTCTGCACAAAATTGCACGTCTCACTATTGCTTCCATAACTCCATTTAACTGAGCTTGAGTAATACTTGCAATTGCTTCTCTAAGGCGATGTTCCAAATCCTCCCTTGATGTAGGACTAGAAGAGTAAACCTTGTTCTTCAGGTAACCCCATATGAAAAAATCCAGTGGCGTGAGGTCCGGTGACCTCGGAGGCCATCTTGTAGGACCATTCGTGCCAATCCATCGATTTGGGAATGTTTCATCTAGGTAACTGGTTACTATTCGGGAATTATGGGGAGGTGCACCATACTGCTGGAAATACATATTTTGGTAGACGTCGAGAGGTAAATTCTCCATGAATCCTTCTATTTCGTTTCGTAGAAATCCCAAATAGCGTTGCCCATTCAACATACCATCAAATATTATGGGCCCAATGATTCGAGTTCCTATCAGACCTATCCACAGGTTGAATCCAAAGCGTTCCTGAAAATTCCCTTGTCTTATGAGCCTGGGGTTTTCAGTTGCCCAGTATCTGGTGTTGTTTCTATTGAACATACCAAGATTCGTAAATCTTGATTCGTCGGAAAATATAATGTTTCTCGTCATATTCGGGTTCCTTATGTGGTTCTCAAGTAGCCAATTGCAATATTGGACCCTTCTTTGATGATCATTTTCGTAAAGGCGCTGATGTATCTGATTTTTATACGTCTTAAACCCATGTTTTTTTTAGAATTTTTCGAGCTGATTCTCGTCCAACTGGTAATTCATGTTCGATTTGTCGAAGTGATATGGTGGGATCTACATAAACAACAGCCAAAACATTAGTTTCCGTCTCTTCATCAATAATAAAACTATCCTGATCATGTACATTGTCATCTGGTTCTATCCTGAATTGCCTTTCCAAACGTGCGAAATAGTTTCTACTTGGTTGGCGTTGTCTGAGAGGGAATCGTTCACTGTAAAGAATGCAAGCCGCAGTTGCATTTTTTCTACACTCGACATAAATTAGCAGTAAATCTACTTTTTCATTTCTAGTAAATTTTCGCTCCATCGGAATGTTTTTCAACAAGTTGCAATTCTCTTGTATTGAATGAGTAGAACAAATTGTCACTTTGTTGACAAAATATGCTTTTTTGTTTAGCTTTCTTATGTTCAAAGCCGCCTTCGTTGAAGAACATTCAATTTTGGGAACACTTATATTGTATTTCTGGTTCCTTTCGGAATTCTTCAAATCTTTTCATTCGAGTAATCTGATAATTCATCATCTTTCAACATAACAATGTGAAAAGAGTATGTTGCTATTTGAGAAATGGCAGTTGTGAGCCTTTCTTTATGGGTACTAATCCGTTTTGAGGAAATGTTTGATAATTGATGGGAAATATGGTTGCTGCAATTACATGGGAAGCTCAATTTTCAGCTGTATCTTACCTCGAACCTTCCTCTCGTAAATGCTGACGCCGTTCGTCAGTTGTGATGATTTGAGTTTGATGTTCATGGCCAACTTTGTTCGATTGAAAAATCAACTGTATCTCCGCCATTTTTCAACCGATTTTCAATTTTGGAGAACAGTGTTATCACAAATTGCGTGTTCTTCCTGATAATGAAAAAAATTGTACAGGGTGTCATTTAAAAAAAAAAGTTTGGGGTCACTTCCGGTTAAACCGGAAGTGGTGAATTTTCGGTTATGGAGTCAAAATATGCGTATTTGAGTAATATATCGACGTGCCAAATTTGAAACCTGTATCTTCAAAACTATAGAAAAATTGGGGGGCGTACCTCACCCCGTGGTCACCCGGTATAGGGGTATGATAAAGTAATGCACAAAATTCATAAAACGAACAACGATCACTTTTGAAAAAAATGCAAAAACACGTCAAACTGTTTTTTTTATTCCGCACATAAGTTACAAAAATAACACGTCAAAGTTGTCAAAGTTATGCCGTCATCAACAAATTTTTTTAATGGGAAGCTAAGATTTTTATTACATTATGTGTTAGAGCTTGTGTTTTTACACAAGGGAAAAATAGTTGTAGTAGGGCTCACATAAGAAAAAATACGAGAAAATGAATAAAAAACGAAATAAACGTAAGTTTCATAATAACTTTTCAATTAACTAAACAGTCCATTAAACCAACTTTGACGTGTTATTTTTGTAACTTATGTCAAAAGATGCGGAATAAAAAAAACAGTTTGGCGTGTTTTTGCATTTTTTTCAAAAGTGATCGTTGTACGTTTTATGAATTTTGTGCATTACTTTATCATAATACTGTATATAAAATTTTAGTGAGATTTGTTTAATCATCCCGATATTCAATAATATTGTTAACTATTTTCAACAAAAATACCAACATGGTAATATATGCTGAACTCTTACAAATGGGTTATCAAAATAGTTATTTTTGTACAACTGTCAAAAAAACTTGACATTTCTGCATCTCTAATGATACGTGAATGTTTACTTTTTTCATCGTGAAAAAAAGTATTTTTTCGTCGACCTCTGCAAAAAATGACATTTTACGTACTAATTTCCGGACGAAAAATCGACTATTTTTGAAGGCAAGTACTTTTCGTCCGCAAACACTTTTCGTCCGCAAACTCTTTTCGTCCGCTGTGGTCACTATGATACGGCACGGTACGAGAGCGGCGATTGAGTCATTTTCGTAAATCCACGTTTTAATTAATACATAGGCGCCTGTGACAATAACTGTCATTTGCTGTTGTCAAATTAATTATTTACGTAATTCGCTAGATTTCAGGTAAAGCACTTCAAGAGAGAAGTTTTGGAAATGGTGCTGTTGGAGCACCTGCATCTGAAGTTGCATCAACAAGTACCCAAAATCAAAACTTGTCTCTTGCATCTTCTTCGACAGCAGGAATTTATATCAATAATTGCACAAACTGTACGTTCAATATTCATCTTCGAGATTGATTTAATTTTGTAGTATAATTGAAATAGAGAGTTGTTACACTTCAAATACATTTTGTTTATATTCATTAAAATTATGATCGAGTCTGCAGTTCGAAGAGTTGGACGTAGCTGAGGCCAGCAAACATGCGAGTACTTACTTTCATAAAGGTATGTAGAGGTCGACGAAAAAATGTAATATGCACCTCGGCGAAAAACTGTCTACTGTCTCGCCTGCTTGCTATCCTCGGCTGCGCCTCGGCTATCAATTTGTAGGCTCGACTATAATAATAATAGACAGTTTTTCGTCCTTGGTACATAAATAACTGTTTTTCACTGCCAAAATAATTCACAAAATAAACATGAAATATTAGATGAATTATCGGGTTAATGTTCTTAAAGCCGTTTCCACATTAACTGTTTCAGAAAATTTCAACAAATAGGGTATCATCGGAAAGATAATTTTGTACCCGTTGAAATGATATATCACTCGACCCCACGTTCCATTTAAAATTTTAGGGTTGTGACACCCCCTCGCTAGGGGGTTAAAGGCACATGTTGCAAAATATATCTAAAATGCACACTTCACGTGTCCGAGCATCTTTGCTATGAATTCCAAAAAAGGAGAAAAGCTAGGTGCATACTTTTCGTTGCACCACTCTGTATAGGGAATGTTCGTCTGAGTAGTATACTTAATATGTTGATCTAGAATCACTCCCATGCCAAGTATTTTATTGTACTAGCCTCCGCGGTTTTGATGTTTTCTCATTTATTCTCAACGGACCCATGTTAGGAAGGTTATTAGTGTAGGAGTTGAATGACGAGTATCTGGTTCTGTCTACATTCGAAGTTAATTTGTTATACTCTAATCAACTGACGATTTTGTTAAAATCAACTTCGGTTTCCATTATGAGTTGTTCCCACGTGTCTGATTTATACAATATAGCTGTATCATCGGCAAAACTCAAAATTTCACCAGCAGATTGTAGTGTAAACAAGCTGTTGATATATACGCTGAATTAAACAGGACTCAAGACCGCTCCCTGCGGAACACCTCAGGTTACTTCTTCTTGATTACTTAGGGCCGGTCTTTTCACCTATAGATAAGTCCCAGATAACTCTATCTATCAGATAAGGATATGTAAACCTGTGGAGTTTATCCGCTAGATAGTTATCAGAGACTTTATTGTGAGGTGAAAAGACCTGCTCTTAATACACTAAGGTACAACTTTAATTACCTCTTTAAGTTTGTGAGGGTAGAACAGTGTTTCAGATCTTTAGGCAAATTATTGAAAAAAATGAGGCCAGCACTATCTGGTGATCGGTACGAAACTGTATATTTTGTCAATAGAATTTGGAAATTGTCTTTGGACCTCGTGTTTTTATCATGTATATCAGACCTTTTAAGATATTTATCTTTGTTTTTGAAAATATTTAGGCACAATTCAAATATATAGAGTGAAGGTAGAGTCAAAATATTCAATTTCACAAACAGATTCTTACAACTATGATGTTTAAGAACACCAGAGAGTATGTTTATTATTCTCTTCTGTGCAAGAAACACATTATTCGCTTGTGTGGACCAACCCCAAAAACACACACCATACCTAGATTCAACCTGTCCGTAATAAAAGTTAAGTAACTGTTTTTCATTCGTGATCTTTCGTAAGTTTTCGAATAAGTAGTTTTGCGAATTGAGATATTGAACTAATTTGTCACAGTGTGTTTTCCTAGGAATTTAACATTGGGACATGATTGCACTACTTGATTGTTTGATATCAGAACACTTAGTTCAGGACAAGATTTCTGATAATTCTGGTATCTAAGAAAGTGGGTCTTCTCGGTATTGAGGTAGAGAGAGTTAGCTGCAAACCACTCATTCAACCTTTTCAGATTTTGTAGTAATATGCCACTTTTGTGATTTACAATTGCAGATGTATCATCAGCATACACAGTTAGGGACATAATGATCTGTTCAAGTCATTGATATATAAAATACATAACACAGGCCCCAAAACTGATCCTTGTGATACTCCAATGTGGTACTCCACTGCTGACGATTTAAATTCACGTTTGATGTTGTTATTGATGTTTTGAATGCTGATATATTGCTGGCGGTTTCTCAAAAAAGTTTCAATCCACTTGTTTGCTGAACCCTGTATACCATAATTTTGCTGTTTAAAAAGCAGTTTATCGTGATTCACACAGTCAAATGCCCTAGATAGGTCACAGACAACTCCAACAGGACATTCTCCCGCATCAAGTAACCTGATAATATTATAGTAAAATGAATGAATAGCGGTTAAAGTACCCTTGTTGTTTTGAAATCCATGTTGATTTTCAGATTTTATTTTTTCATTTTCCAGATAAATATTAAGTCGGTTCAAATAAGCATGTTCAAAATTTTTTGAGAATGGGCCGATAGTTATTCAAATCATTTTTTTTCGCTCTTTTTATGTACAGGGATAACTTTATTCATTTTTAAAGTTATGGAAAAGTGCTGTTGCAAAATGGTTAATTGACTAAAATAGTTAAAGGTTTATCAAAGACTCTAGGACATTTTTAACTAGAAAATTAGAAATTTCATCAAAACTATATGATTTACTATTTTTTAGCTTTCTTTTAAGTAACAGGTAAAGTTCTTCTTCTATATATGGACAAAGAATAAATTTTGAGGTAATTTTGTAGTCAACAAATGAATCAGGAACATTTCCATTTGCAGTTATCTTTTCCACTATACGGAGAGGTATTTGTTGGAAGTTTAAGTTAATACGATTTCCCACTTCTAAAGGGTCTGTAATGATTTCATTTTGTGATTGTTTAATATGGATATTGGTGGTTGTGAATTTTTCCGAACCAAATATCATCCCAAATTTCTGTGTTGCAATTTGATACATCTCTGTTGTTGATGATGTATGATGGATTATTCTTTGAGTCTACACAGATGGTTTTGGGATCATATTTAGTCTACTGTGGCGAAGCTGCGGGCGATGCCGGTCCTGAACGCTCAGGTAGTCAGTGCGTGACCGCGAATTACTTCCGAGGCGCTTCGCTTCGCGAAGAATCTGGTCTAATCGGAGAACGTTCCTAAAGCTTTACGAGAAATATCAGGAGAATTCTAGGAAAATGAACGGTGTATATAAAAAAAAACCACGCAGCAGAGGGGACAGTCAGTGAAGTGAAAGTCGAATGTAAATAGTTCCGTGATTGTTATAGAATTTAGAGTATTGTGTTGTGTTATTGAATCATTGTATTTCGTTAAATAAATTATTTTAGAGTGAATTAGACTATAAATATACGACACTACTTTGAAAACGTATGGAGTAGTTATAGTCGAAGTCTAGTCTTTCGTGAAAATCGCCAAAAACTTACGTTCGGCACTCAAGTTCGAAAATTAGGACTATTATTAATTGAGCCGAAACATTATAAACAACTTCGGAAAAAATCAGAACTGCCGCCTGATGTAAAAAAAATAAGAGAAAATGCAGTTGAAAAAAAACCCAGATCAAATATCATCAGAAAAAAAATCCCTGTTAAAAAAATCCGACTCGCAAAATCGGCCCAGTATGACCCGACATCCGGCAATAAAATGACTAGAAGACTAGATAGAGTTATCTGGGACTTATCTATAGGTGAAAAGACCGGCCCTAAGTATCAATATTTACCACTTGTTTTCTGTCAGAGAGATGCGAATTCAGGAGATCGTACATGTGCATGCCAATGCTCTTCAATTTTTCTAACGGCCTTTCATGACAAACGCTGTCAAATGCTTTGGTAAGGTAGACAAAGAAACAAATTGCTGGCTTCGGAATCGGAGTTATGAATTTAAAAAAAAAATAGCAAAATTTTCCGGTTTTTTGCGAGGTCGTATAAAATCTCATATTATGAGCAACAAGATTGCTGTGTTAGTTTTCATTTTATAAGCAAAATATATAACAGAGTATAATGGACTGTCTTTCATGTGATGGCACATTCGATTTCCTACTATTTTTTTCGTTACGAAAAAATCCTCTATTGATTGGCCTATTCTTTGACCCCAAAATCTAAAACTGACATGGTTATGACATGGTTGTGAATAAAGAATATACCACGAAGCAGTAGACACTGCTTGTTTGTGGACGTATTCATCAGTGGTTTATATAAAAAACTATGGTAGATTAAGTAACTTAATAATATATAAAATAAATGATTTAAGTGTAAAAGTTGCTATAACAGTGAAGTGAAAGAAAATTTTAATTCTATACTATTTTTATGAGTCTAATGTAGGGTTTTCTAATATTGGTTGTAAAAATGACTTCATTCATTTTTTATTATTTCATTGTTTGGATGTTGTTTCAGGTTTTTGTATAGTCTATTTTTCTCGTTGAAGGATTTGACTAATGAATTCGTTATCCACTCCTTTTTTTCTAAATTGTTTACTGTTTATTTTCCTACTCTTTTCTGAGGATTTGAGAGAATCTTGGATAATGTCAATGAATTTGGATACTGATGTGTCTACATCTTTGAAAAGTACATCAGACCAGTTTGCTTCTCTTATCAGCTGTTTGAATTTTTCTTCGTTGATTTGTTTTATTATTTTAGAATTATTTTCGATTTTTATATTAGCGTTTGGATAGACAATTTGCAATGCTGTCGTTGAGTCGTCAGTTATATTAGTTTCTATGGTTGCAGAAAGTATTGTATCATATTCATTATTTTTTGAGGGCCGTGTAACAGTGTTGATTGCCGATAAGTAGCCGAGTTCATTTAGGATAGTTGAGATAAGACAGTTTGTAAAATATCTATATTCATGTGTCCTATTAAGATACTGTATTTAAATTTTTCTATAGTATTTCCTAATATATTTTCTAAATCTTCTAGAAATTTGTCTATGTTTTTTCTTGACGGTGATCTGTATAGTGCGCTTATTTTTCACAAAGTTCAGGAAACCATTATTTATTCAGAAGTTCAGTACTTGATAATTATATGAAGAATTAACACAACCATTCAAAACGATTTCACTCAGAAAAGAAAAACAATCAATGATTCGATGCAGGAAGCAGATCGTTTTCCATCTGAATTCCACTTATTTTTCACTTGCTCCTTGCACCTGTAACGAGATTTTCTCGCGCGTAGGTCCACCGTCGCCGTTGAGTCTAGCCGAGTCATTTTGAAATAAAAATACACATGTTAGACACAGACTACTCCCTCTCTTTCTCTCTCGTAGAGTGCCGCCTAATAATATCCACTGTTAGTTTTGAATCTACTCCAAGACGATACAGAAGTGAAAGACATTTGGTAGACGAAAAATCTGAATTTCAACTTGTTTTCTAGCCAAAATTGCGGGAGAGACTGAAAACGTGATACAATTCCAAACGAAGTGAAAAGTGGAAAATGTGCCAAAACCGCAGAACTTTTGTCTTCTGCAATATTATCGCCCTGGTGCTGGCTACCCCTAGTTTGCCAAAGTCATCCCCGCAATCTGGAAGTGAAGTGGACACAGCTTTAGAGAAACTTGTCGATGTTTATTTCAACTCCGTGGAGAACACGTCCAAAGTGCCTGAAGGTGGCATATACGAAACGATGCAAGGAGACCAGGCACCGGTAGAGAACAGTATCAATCAAATGGGACCGCTCTCTAGCAGTAATTTTTCTAGTGATACCATGTCCGAATTTGAATATTACGCAGCTTTGAGAAACAGGTAAGAGAAAAATTATTATTAAAAAACCATCAGTTGAATCAATTATTACTTTTTTTATAACTGCCCATCTCAAGATTTATCAAATAAGGTAGACGACACAAGTCGCTAATTGAAAGATTTATTTTTTTAATTTCTGGCGGCACGACAAATGTTAAAAATCGAAGTAATGAAACAAATTCCAGTTGATTTTTAGGAACTTCAATAATAATTATCAGTATGAGATTTATTAGGACATTAATTATTGTCATTTGTTTTTTCAATCCTCAATTCAAATTAGGGTAGGAATATTAAATTATCGAAAAAATTGTTTGAAAGTGATATTTTTTGTGCTGAATTGTAAACTTGATTGTGATTATCACTTTTATATAATATGTAGTATGTCTTAATTTGACAGCAACCCATTTGATGATTAAATTAAAAATGATTAAAGTACTAACTTATTCAAAAATGTCTTAATTAGAAAACATTTTTTGGATATTATACCATTACCGAACCGTTTGTAACAGGCAAAAAATCTAAAAAATTCTCAGTAGTATTTTAATATACAGGGTATTTCAAGACGAGCGTTCGTTAGGAACATATGGGAACCATTTAAAGTAAAAATCTCTGGATAAATGTAGTAAAAATCACGAATAATACAAAATGGGCAGATCTATTTGGAATTCTCACTATATACGTGAAATTTCACGCTGATTCCGAAAATATATGATTTGTGTATGCTAAGAGACTAAAGCCTCCTTTCAACTCGATTTGAATTTTTCAATTTGAGAAGAGAAAGTTTCAAATTGATTAAAGGAAAACAAATTTCTCGAAAAAAGTTGTAACGGGTAGACCCTAAAAATCACGAAAATACCAAATGGGCAGGTCTGTTTGGAATTCGCACTATTTACGTAAAATTTTACGCTGGGTCCAAAAATGTATGATTTGTATATGCTCAGATAAAAGATTTAGCCGGAAAAGTGACTATAGCCCCCTTTCAAGTCGATTTGAATTTTTCAATTCGAGAATGGTTAGAGATAGAGCAATTCTGCGAACGCCAATAGATTCAGAATAGTCGAATTAGTATATAACGAAAGTTTCAAAACGATCGAAGTAAAAAAAATCTCGAAAAAAAAATCACTAAAAATACAAAATGGACTGAAACTTCATTTCAACGGTATACCGGAAAGAGAACGGAAGTTGAATAGTTATTTTTGTATCTAGTGCGCGAAATGCTACTTTGGTGATCGAGAACTGATTTTTTTTAACGAGGCGCAGCCGAGTTAAAAAAAATGGTCGAGATTACCAAAGTATTTCGCGCATGAGATGCAAACAAAATTTTTTCTACAAACGTCAAAAATATTGTTCTAAAATAAGTAATAACTATGAAAAATAGTATTGAACTGGCTTAAATAATTTTTCCAAATCAAGTAATTACTGTAACTATGGAAATAAAATGGCATTTGTTGACAATTATTTCAAAGTGACAGTTCTTGATAATTATTTTGGAGTGACTTTTTATTCGCGTCAATTTCGTGCGTGATATTTATTATTGTAAAAGAATGGAAATTTCGAGCGACGATGAACTAAGCAGTACCCCACCTTACTTGATAGATGCGGCCAATTCCGTAGTTTCCAACCTTTTACCGGAGAAATCGAGGCGGCAGTATGAAAATGCATATCAGCAATTTAAAGAGTGGTGTGAAGCAAATAAAGCCAGAAAAATATCTCTCACAATTTGAAAGCCTCAATTATTGTTCTACATTAATAAATAAACGATTTCTTGTTTTTTGCTTGATTGAGGAGTTGAGGACCATATAGGTTAGAATATGAAAATCCCATATAGTTTACATGCAGTGTGCGAAATATATTTCGCACATTACTTCGCACACGGTGTCATGGTAACGAATGAAAATGAAAAAAAGTGCCACTTCGCATACTGTTGTCAATGTGCGAACCTTGTCATTTTTTGACGTTTGTAGAAAAAATATTTTTGTTGAGAGGGCCAAGATTTGTTTTGAATGGTTCTCCCTATATTCCTAACGAACGCTCGTTGTGGAAGACCCTGTACGAAGGGAAGTAAAGTGGGGGTGCAAAATGTTGCAAATTGTTGTGTTTGTGGGGGTGAAACGTGGTTTTATTTACGATTTGTGGTCAAAAGTAGACCTCCGATCAGAGAAAGTTTAATTTAATAGTTGTTAATAATTGAAAGGCCTGCAACTTTTATTTGAACCATTTTTCTTCTAAAAAAAATATTGAGAAAACGCTGAAAACCAATTTTTTGGATTTCTATTTTTATCTTCTACAAAAATAATTTGATTTTGATGAAAGTTTGTGAAAATGTACATTTTGTCAAAGAAACTTCAATTCCTTTTTTTTAATAATAATAAAATAAAAAATTTTGTTTTTTGTTGAATTCGATTTGAGTTGATTTTAGAAAATTTCAGAACGGTTTTTTTTTTCGTTGGTACCTCTACGTTGAAGTGGTGTAAAAATAGCATACAGTTAACTTGGAAAAACACTATCAAAAATAGGAAAACCAAAGAACCAAAGTCAACATTTTCGATTGAAAATTAGGCCTTTTTTCAAAACAAATTCGCTAAAAAGGCAAAAAATCAATGATTAGATTAAAAAAAATTAAAGCTCTTTGCTGTGACATGTACACCTTCACTAAATTTACTCAAAATCAAATTATTTTTGTGAGAGATGAAATTAAAAAACAAAATTGGTTTTTGGTGTTATTCTCACTCCTACAAGAACACTTTCTCGCACCCCCACTCCACTTCCGGTGATTTATTGCGGTCCAATCAACTTTTCCGCCTTCTGTATACTGAAATACTACATTTTCCGATAACTCATATAGTGCTAGGAACTTGTTTTTTCAAAAATTATTGGCACTGGTCTAAACAGTGCGGCTTTTTCTGTCCCCCCCTCCCGTTAACTTTTAAACGGTTTGACTTGCAAACACGAAACAAAAACCATTTTGAATGGTATCTCCGATACTATTTTTTAAATGAAACGCATTGTGGTTACCCGATACAAATTTTTTAAACCGCATTGGGGCAAATATCTTTTTTTATTATATTCGTTAGGTAAAACGTATTTTCACAATATCGATCTCTTTGCTTTTCGAAATTTTCAAGTTGTTGTGCCCTCAGCGCCATCTGTGGAGTAATTGCAATGTATATTCTCTTAAAAAACAGTATTGGTAATAAATACTATTCAAAATGTTTTTTGTCCCATTGTTCCACATCAAACCGTTCAAATTTATCGAGATAAGAGTGCCATTGAGAACCGCACTTTTACCTACTTGATATTTCGAGAGCATATGGCAAAAACAATTTTAAAGAGAATTAAATTCTCTTTTCAACAATGTGTCGCTTGACCCCCCAAGTCATTTTAAAATTTTAAATTGATGTGCCCCCCGCCTACTCTGCCAAGCAATCACATTGTTTTTTATTTCAAAAAGTAGTATCGGTGGGGGAGAGGGGCTAAAAAAATCCACACTGTATGCAGTGGGTGCATTGTGAAGATCTACATTTTCATAAAAACACTTTTATTTCATACATTCCATTCTTTGGCCTATGAAATTGAGAAATTATGGGATGCAAACTTTGTTATCGATCCTCTCCAACTCCAAATTTCAAAATTATGTCAAAATTGGATTGATACTGTTTGGATTGTAATTTTTTTGAAAATTTTTCGGTATTTGCAAAGTAGTTGGAATTTTAAATTCATGAGGTCCTTGTGTTTATAATCAACTTTTCGGATACTTTCCATAAAAATGTTTAGAATGTTTTCGTCTACTTTAAGTACTTTAATTAGTTTAGAGGATGCTTTCGTTTTTCAAACTGAGCTGCATACCTTTGTAGATCCTCCAATTTTCTAAGGAATTTGAGTGGGTGCTGTTCAAACTAGGATATGTTCAAACTAAATATAAAAACTGACAACTAATTCACTTTATTTTTTTCGAAGAGAACGACAAATTGAACGGGATGACAGGTAATTTTGTTTTCAAATGTGTGTTTTTGCATTTGTGTTCGTTTTTCACTGGTGATCTATTCATTTTTAATGAATATGATGGTAATAATAACATGTATAATATAATCACTAGGATTAATTTTCTGAGGATGTATCACAGAATTCTGAGCAAAAACAGCTTTTTTGCATACTTCAGCTATATCTCAAAGATATCAAGAATGTCACCTGCAACCCCTGTAGCTTCAGTCCTCTCACCAAACAAATTCAAATGGCAACCCCTTGTGATCTGAAATAATGCTTTCCAACGATATTAATAATACCTCACCTTAAGATTTAATTGGATGAAAAAACATGGAAGAATTGTATAGAAACTCTGATTATATATATATATTTTTTTATGGCTTTGACATTTCGTAATTCAGCTAGACACGTCTCTCACTTGAATTACTTTATCTTCTAAAATTGAGCGAAAGTTAGAAATATTTGTCGAAAATAGAACTTGATTGTTAAAATTGTTTCTTCCGTTAACCAGCTGTCGTCCCCTTACGAACGGCAGCCCTCAGAAGTCGAAACTTGTGCGATCCAAGGATTAACGAGGTCTTTTTACGTGCGATTCCTAGTACTCTTTCGGGCCACCGAAAAAATGTCTGCAGTCGCCATAGTTTGAACCATCGACTGGCAGCCAAAGTGATTGAAACAATGTCGGTTCAACCACTCGGCTATCTGAAAAATATGAATCCTTTCCAAGAGAGGTTACCTTGTACGTTGGAAAACAGCGACTAAAGTTTGTCTTTCAGTCGCAGATGATTCCACAACTGACTTAAAGAGCATCCTGTTCATATTTTCGAAAAAATCAACATGCCTACCCATGACAGGTTTTATGTCAAAAAATATTTTCAAAGTGTCATCGCACAAGAAATAGTTTACAGTGTGGAATTGCTTCTGAAGAGTATGATTTCCAATTCTTCCGACCTCCCTGATGATCTTAGAAGAGTGAAATAGATTTTTGTCGACCAGAATGTCTTGAAGACCTAGTGAAAGAGATGCATTTCACGCATCAATGAAATGAGCGATTTTCTGTGATTGTTAATTCTGAATAACATTTTCCCTTATCTCATTTATAGATATGAATCTCCAATAGAAAGTGGACATGTAAGAAATAATCAACTATCTGAATGAAAATGCAAATTTTTGACTTTCAGATTATTTCTTTCGTTAGGTTCTTTTCACAATATCTATCAGATGTAGTTCAATGTCCAGCGTGGCTTTTGCCGGGGAAGTAGTTTTTTTCTGTTTCTAGATATTACAAAAATTGCTTTTTTTTCATTTCAACTATCTGGATGAAAATGCAAATTTTCACATTCAGATTTTTTCTCTCAAGTTATATAGGGTCTTTTCACAATATCTATCAGATGGAGTTCAATGTCCAGCGTGGTTCTAGCCGGAAGAGTAGTTGTTTTCTGTCAAATATCACAAAGAAGGTACTTCCATTTATCGTAGGTTTTTCCATTTCCAGAGGAGTCATGTTTTTGTTCAAAGGACCACGCACGTTTCTTATGGAAAATGGCTTTCCGTGAATTTGTCCGAATTTTTGGTATGGTGTAGATCTGGATGCATTGATCAAAAGTGTCCATTGCCAAAAACTCAAAAAATGGACAGTTTTCGAGATATGGCTCTATCAATGTAATTTTTTTTTTGCATTTTTTGTATTTTGACACATAATCAGTTCACTCTCATACTTAGGAAAAACCGAGTTTCAATGATTTCACTGCAGGAATCGATAATTCTTCCTTCGTTTTAGATACTGCCATTTGAAGAAATTATTATACACTGCTCGTCACTGACGATGTAACTGGACTATTATTTTCAATTTCTATAGTCCAGTTTTTGTAGAAATAAAAACTTCTGAATTGCTCAAGGTATCACAGAGTCACATATATTCAACACCTTTTGAAAGAGGCACTAGAAAAATAATATTCGATTCACATTATAGGAACTGAATATGAGATTTTTTTTAAAATAGTTTCCTAGTCGTGAAAGAAATAGTGGTAAATGCAAATGAGCATAAATCGTTCATAATGTAGGCTGACGACATAAATACTCGTATCGAATGCAGTTTGTTTATACCGAGTATTAAATATCAATAAAAACAAGGGAATACATACCCAATAATCATTTCTAATCGCTAATAGAACCGTTAAGGCAAACGGATCCGTGAAAATGTCTGAATATTTGATATGATGTAGATTTCGATGCACTGATCAAGTGTCTATTGCTACAGACTACAAAAATGGACAGTTTTCAAGATATGGCCGTATCAATATCTGATTTTTTTTAGATTTTAGATTGTGACCCAAAAACGGAATTCTGACTGACTGAAAAACAGTTGTATTTCATTTCAGATACATTCATTTGGAGAAATTAACATACACTGCTCGTCACTGGCGATGTATCTGGGCTATTATTTTCAACTTTTGTATTTCCGTGTTCGTAGAAACAAAAACTCTTGAATTGTTCTTGTTCTAACAAACATACTTAAATCCAACACAATTCAATTGTGGCATTTGAAAAAATAATATGTGATACATACTCTAAATATGATTTTTTTTTTAGCAATATTCTCCTGGCCATCAGGAAAATAGTGGAAAATGCAAAATGAGAAACTAGAAAATCGTATGTACGCTGACGAGATGAATACTCGTATCGAATGAAGATTTTTTAAACTTGAATACCTAGTGAACAGCAAAAAAATATTCATTTCTTCAACTTACCTCTAAAAAATAGAATAAGATCACAACAGCAACCACATCATTGTATAGTACCCTACCCGATTTTGTTCAAACTATACATTTTTCGTTCAATAGTTCTTTATTTAGTGAATGCACCTGCATTTCACTTCTGTAAAGATGATCACTGTCATATTTTTGTGCCTTGACTCTGTCTGTACTCTTCAAAAAAAATTTTCGTCGTTTTGGTGTTTCAGTTCCTGCGAAGACAGACATAGAACTGAGATTGATTAACGTTATCTTATTTGCCCCATGTATAATTTTGCAATAGTTCGAGTGAATACAATAATATTTGGTTCGTTGAACAATTGACCCTCGTTAAATGTTACGCATAGATGATTTGATGAACGTTTGGACCAACTTTCTTTTACGTACTATTATTCTTACTACTATCATCATCACTTTGGTAGAGAATTGATATTTTTCATGAAATAAATACTGTTACAGTTTTACAATTTTCCCATTATTAGTTATACAGGGTGTCAATTTGAAAACTTCCCACCCTTAATATCTTCCTTCCAGTAAACAATATGAGTAATCGAAAAAACAGGTCAATTTTATTGTCAAGGGGGACACTTTCACGGACTATTTGTAGCCCTCGTGGTTCAACCCCCTAGGAGGGGTAGATGTTACCCTTAGAATTTTAAATGGGAAGGGGGGTCAAGTGGCACATCATTTTGATGGGCGTTCAATTCTTGTTCCAATGGTACCCTGACTTATTATTTTGTGATGAGCATTTTCCGAAAAATTGCGTTCTAAACTAACAGAAGTAATTATTAGAACGCCTATACTGAGATGCATTATTGTATTGACTCCCTTTAATAAAAATGGTTAGAAGAGTAGGTGGCACCGCTCCAACTCTTGAATGACAGGAATAAATTTATTACGCATGGGATTTTTTATTTGGTGGTTATTTTCCTTCTTCACAATAAAATTTAATTTGCGAGAAAGACATTTCCAACATAAAATCTACTTACGCTTATCTTATTAGCTGTTCGAAATGTTGTCCATTTTGCTCTAAACCGTAATACAGTCTGTTTTCGAACTCCCCTCTAACATTACGGAAAACTTCACTAGGAATTGACCGGCATGCTGCTGTAATTCGTCTTTTAAGTTCGTCAATATCAGAAGGTTGTGTTTTAT
The DNA here is from genome assembly GCA_944452925.2 of Chrysolina oricalcia. NCBI lineage: Eukaryota > Metazoa > Arthropoda > Insecta > Coleoptera > Chrysomelidae > Chrysolina > Chrysolina oricalcia. Next base: position 2,939,581 of record OX101810.2, read on the forward strand.
AAACAACGGATTTAAGATGCCCCCAAAGAAAGAAATCTAAGGGTGTTAAATCCGGTGATCTCGGAGGCCATTCAACTGCTCCCCTTCTGCCAATCCATCTACCCAGAAATCTCTCGTTTAACCACTGTCGGACGGGAAGAAAATAATGAGGTGGAGCACCGTCCTGCTGGAAATGTAACAGATCCTCCTGCAAAAGTTCATTACCTTCTGCATCAATTTGAGTTTCTAGCTCGTGAGTTATAAGAGGATCGATAGTCTCTTCAAGCATATCAAGGTACAGATTGCCAGTCAAGTTTTCTTCCAGAAATAATGGACCAAGAATGGCATTTCCAAGAATACCAGCCCAAACATTAACTTTTTGTGGGTGTTGTGTATGCCCTTCCCTAAAAATATGTGGGTTTTCGTCACTCCAATAGCGACAATTTTGTCTATTAACATTGCCATTCAGAAAAAATGAACACTCATCGCTGAAACAGATGTTTAACAGAAGATTAGGGATGGTATTGACTCGATGAGACATGATTTCACAAAACTCTATTCTTCTATCATAATCATCCTCGTGGAGCTCTTGAAGAATCTGCATTTTATATGGATGAAATTTATGCATTTTCAATGCTTTTCTTATAGTCTCGCGTGACATTCCCGTCTGTTCTGATACTGATCGTAAGGAGCTCGTGGGCTCTGCAGCAAATGTTCCCAAAACTTCAATTTGAGCTGCTTCATTTAGTACTCTGGGGTTATTTCTTTTTTTATTTGTCACTGAACCAGTTTCGTAAAACTTATTCACCAAATCAAGCACATACCGGTGACTTACATTACAATTTGGATGTCTTTCGTTAAAAAGACATGCCGCCCTTCGTGCGCACTTTCCAACTTCGCCATAAATTACAATCATTTCAATTCTGTCTTGAAGAATGTAAACCATTTTTACACTTTTATACACTTATTAAATTAATTCCTAAACAGCCCAACAGGTACAACGGTATTCACAATACTACCACATAGTTCAAACCAATTTTTTGCCGGAAAACAAACTTTTTACAGCAGAAGTAGCAAAAAAGGAAGGCTATCTGTACAATTTCTGCGATGACACTTAAAAATTCAGCATTTAATAAACACAACTTTACTACCATCTACGTTTTACTATTAGACTACTTTTTTATGTAAAGTGTTTGGAGCTAATGGCTAATGTTACCCCTAATAAAGGGTTGGAACGGTACCACCTAATATTCTAACCAGTTCTGGCCAAACCATGCATCTCAGTATAGGCGTTCTAATAATTACTTCTGTTAGTTTAGAACGCAATTTTTCGGAAAATGCTCATCAAAAAATAATAAGTTAGGGTACCATTGGAACAAGAATTGAACGCCCATCAAAATGATGTGCCACTTGACCCCCCTTCCCATTTAAAATTCTAAGGGTAACATCTACCCCTCCTAGGGGGTTGAACCACGAGGGCTACAAATAGTCCTTGAAAGTGTCTCCCTTGACAATAAAATTGACCTGTTTTTTCGATTACTCATATTGTTTACTGGAAGGAAGATATTAAGGGTGGGAAGTTTTCAAATTGACACCCTGTATATTCTTCCCATGAAAACTCATTTATTTCAAAATTCAATGTTTTCTACAGTTGATGCCCGTGAACGTTGAACATCTAAGACCACAGCACTCCTCACCGGTGGTCTCAGTTTTTCAAGTCTATATAGGCTTTCGGCTGAGAAAAATCTGGCCGCTGGGACAACATTGAATATATTGACTCCGGCCGTGAAAGCCTACATTCTCTCATCAGTTATCGGCTCAATTAACAATTAGAAATGATTTTTCAGTATGTATATTTAACACTCGGTATAAAAAATCTGCATTCGATACGAGTATTCATCTCGTCAGCGTACATTATAAATACGAATTTCTGTTTCTCATTTTGCATTTTCCACTATTTTCCTGATGGCCAGGAGAATATTTAAAAAAAAAATACAAATCATATTTAGAGTGTGTATCGCATATTATTTTTCCAAATTCCACAATTGAATTGTGTAGGATATAAGTATGTTTGTTAGAACTAGAACAATTCAAGCGTTTTTGTTTCTACGAACACGGAAATACAAAAGTTGGAAATAATAGCCCAGCTACATCGCCAGTGACGAGCAGTGTATGTTAATTTCTTCAAATGAATGTATCTGAAATGAAATACAACTGTTTTTCAGTCAATTCCTGCGCAGAAATCGATAGAATTCCGTTTTTGTTGGGTATAAGAGCTAAGCGATTTTGGGCCACAATCTAGAAAACGAAAAAAATCAGATATTGATACGGCCATATCTTGAAAACTGTCCATTTTTGTAGTCTGTGGCAATAGACACTTGATCAGTGCATCGAAATCCACATCATATCAAATATTCAGACATTTTCACGGATCCGTTTGCCTTAACGGTTCGATTAGCGATTAGAAATGATTATTGGGTATGTATTCCCTTGTTTCTATTGATATTTAACACTCGGTATAAACAAACTGCATTCGATACGAGTATTTATTTCGTCAGCCTACATTATGAACGATTTTCTATCTGCTCATTTTGCATATACCACTAATTCTTTGACAAATAGGAAACTATTTTTAAAAAAAAGTATCTCAGATTCAGTTCCTATAGTGTGAATCGAATTATATTTTTCTAGTGCCCCTATCGAAAGGTGTTTTATATATGTGACTCTGTGATACCTTGAGCAATTCAGAAGTTTTTGTTTCTACAAAAACTGGACTATAGAAATTGAAAATAATAGTCCAGTTACATCGTCAGTGACGAGCAGTGTATAATAATTTCTTCAATTGGCAGTATCTAAAACGAAGAAAGAATTATTTTTCAATCGATTCCTGCAGTGAAATCATTGAAACTCGGTTTTTCCCAAGTATGAGAGTGAACTGGTTATGTGTCAAAATCCAAAAAATGCAAAAAAAATTACATTGATAGAGCCATATCTCGAAAACTGTCCATTTTTGGAGTTTTTGGCAATGGACACTTTTGATCAGTGCATCCAGATCTACACCATACACCATACCAACAAATTCACGGAAAGCCATTTTCCATAAGAAACGTGCGTGGTCCTTTCAATTGAGAATGATTTCCTTTTCAAATTTTACTTGGTATTGTTCAGTTGCTTTACTGAATTCATCGAAGACAAAAAGAATGGAGATTTCAAAAGGGCGCTCTGAAACGGTGGCCCGATTAAATTTTGAGGAATATACCATGACTCAATCAATTTTGAATATAGTAAATAAAATAATCAAATCAGAGATTCATTACAGTTTTGCATTTTTTTAGCCAACTAAATCATAATATCGTTGAAAGCATCATCAATAATGCATCATAAAGTATGAGGTTGCCTTTTGCAATTATTTGGTGTCTGGTTGCCACAGCTAGGGGTAAGTGGAGGTCACTCAAATGAATAAGATTTCTTTTTGATATCTCCGAAACGATTTCAAGCAAATTATGATATCTTTTCTCAAATTGTCACTATGGGTTTAATATTTTCTAACAAAAGTCGAATGAAATGAGTTCACAAGAAATTACAGCTCAGCCACTTTCATTAATTTTTCAATGTTTGGAAACAATATGTAGAACAAGGGAATAAGGATACCCTTGGCACTACAGACAGATACTCATCAAGTTTTATTAAAATGAAATAGATCATCACTTAGCGCAATGAATTGCATCGTAGTGCATGTCATTTATTTGTAGAATTGTGTGTCATTTTTCTTTTGAGTAATTGCAAGAATAATCGAACCGAAAGTAGATCTTTCTCATTGCCAATTTGTGTGGGTTGTCATCACTAAGTCAAATTCATCACTAAGTCAAACGCATTATTGAGTTACGGAGAGTTTAAACAACAAATAAAATAAAATAAGCAAAATCTCTATGCAAGCGTCTATACAAGATATAAGATAAAGTAAGAATAACAACAAAAGATGACCAATTTCTATCTTTTTGTCTGTTTGGAAACTGTCAAATTAATATAGAATAATTATTAATTATTACAGAGTATGGTTTTTGAAAAATTTAAACCACCTATTTTTTGGCAATTACGAGTTTCCTCCATACAGAAACAAAACATAGCTAGAGGAGTAGTTGTTGTAGATAGACTTTTTCAAAAATTTTCTTACTCTGTAATTTAATAAAATTACAATAAAATTCAGATATAATTTGCACTTTCAAGACGATTTTATGTATTTTTTTGTACTTTCTGAAAGTAAACTTACTTTTATCTACTTTTTTGTACTTTTTTCTACTTTTTGTAATTACTTCTAGTTTTTCATTTTACTTTCCTCTGTTTATATACTTTTTTTTAACATTTTCTTACTCTCTCATACTTTTCTATATTATTTTTTTGTTGACTGCAACTTGCGGCCTTGTCACAAATCTTCTTCAATTTGAATTCGCGTTAACCCCTCGGTTAACACTTTGACAACCATATTATAAACCATTTTTTACACTAGGTATAAACAGAAGACTATACGGCTACAGCAAATGGTGTTCTGTCTAATACAATTAATTAACAAGCCTTCTTCCGAGCTTCTACTATTCAGTTGAATGCAAAAATTGATTAATTGTCTAGTACAGTATATTTACGAAGAGCTCCCGAATAGAAATGATAAAATTATAATGTTTTTATTGACATTTTGGGAAAAACATCTAGAATCCAAATTTCCAGCCACTACTGAAACATTCTTATTAGATACTTGGCATCTTTTTACTCTTATATTTTCAATTTTTCCCTCTTTGTAAGTACAGAACCCCAGCATTTGTCCAATATAGATTGTTCCATCATTGACTTGAAGAGTCCCCACTCATCAATGTATAATTCTTTTTTAACCTGTAGTAGAAGTCCATTGTACCTCGAAGTGGAGTGGTATTGATTCACAATATAGAAAAACTCGATGTCATCTCCACAAATTTTAATAACATCTGGTGTAGTGTGATCATTCAAAAAACCAGTTTATCGAACATGTTTCGAACCTATATAGGTTCATCATCATCATTGTCTAATTCGCTGATGATATATATAGGTTCGAAACATGTTTGATAAACTGGTTTTTTGATTGATGTCTTCGCCATCACACTACACCAGATGTTATTAAAAATTGTGGAGATGACGTTTTTCTATATTGTGAATTAATTCTTTTTTGTTGAGCATTGTGCTAACATTGTTTTTCCTTTTCAATTAGGGCCTCTAAATCTCATAGATGTGTTAGTTATTTATCTTCTTGTAAAAGCCAATATAAGGAATACAGCAAGAAAACACAAAGTCGTCTTGCTGTATAACTATGCCACTCCACTTCGAGATACAATGGACTTCTACCACAGGTCAATATACGGAACTTTTATTGACAGTCATGAACTTTCCTTGCTTCAGTTTTATTTTGATTTAAGGGAATCTTTGAATACCTTCAGTATCAATTTTGAATACCTACTCTCAAGTTCAATATATTGATTTGAGAACTGACAAATTTCTATCAGAATCTCTGTCAACTGAGAGCTCTCCACTTTCTAAAACGACATCTAAAAAGCAATTATTCAATCAATAACTAGACAATAACACTGAATCGTAAAGATTATATATATCGTATTTTAACAGTTATATCCGAATTCCACGACCATTGTGATGACATGACACTCCAAAAACATGGTGATTTCCAGATTATAATCAAGTTCCGATGATAATCGTGCATGAGCGTTTCACTTCGCACAAAAACTTGAAAATAGTGCGTCAAATTAAAGATTCTTAAAGTTTATGTGCAAAGTAAAACGCTCATACAGCATTATTATTGAAACTTGATTAAAATCAGGAAACATGGTGTTTCTAGATTGCCATATCAACACAATAGTCTTGGAATTCTGATATAACTGTTAGATAAGAACCAATGTAACAGCGAGGTTTCTGGCAAAAACCATTTTTTTTAATTTAGTGTCCTCTGGTGTGGAGAAAATGAGAAAGTTTTGTCATTATCATTAAAATGCAAATGTTTCAGTATAGTCAAACTATTCATAAGAAAAAAAAATATTTTTAAATAGATGGGAAAATATTTTAAAAAATTGCTATTTTCTATTTTTTTGAATTATCTCTTGAAACTTCGTTTATGTGTATAAAATTGAATTCTAAGTGACTTTTTCAAATAACTTTTTTTGATATCTTGCCATCTTACCCCTTTTTTTTCCTTTGCATTGCAATTTTTTTCATTTTGCCGCCATTCTAGCGGCATATATATATTATATATATACTCTATTTTCACTTAGATTCTGCTTGCGTTCCTCATAACGTATTAGAAACTTGATTGAACCTTGGGTTGGTCAGAACAACGAATTGTTGGCTGCCTGTCAATTTGTGGACAAACCTCTGCTTTTGGATTCCTTGGTTCGTATCAAATTAAGTTTCAACTAGTGACTGTAGATTTCATGAATAACTTTCTGTTATATTCTGTCTTGCCTCACGGTATTAATTCTTGAGTGGATTCGTTTTGATTTCGAGAGCTCTATAAATCCTTTCTGATGAGTGCGTTAGCACGAAACAGCTGTCAAAGGTTAGAACTCTCGGAATTAAAACGAAATATACTCTATTTTCACATATAAATATATATATATATAGATATATAGATATATATATATATATATATATATATATATATATATATATATATAATAAAAATTACTGATACTAAGTTGGAACCATATGGAAAACTTTCTAATTATTCTTTTTAGGAAAAAAGTTATTATTCATAAAAAGTTCTGCATGTTCTAAGATCTGAAATTCAATCATCAGATATCAAATTTTTTCAGTCGTATACGCGGTGTGACAAAAAATATGAATTTTACTCAAGAGTAAAGTACCGTTATATTTGAAAATATTGAAAATTCTTGTAGAAAAAGTTGTTCAGAACTAAAAATTACGTTTAAATATGCAATTGCATCCACTTACATGAAAGAATAATTTCAAAAGAGATAAATGTTCATTCAAAATAAAAAAAAAGTAACAAGTAACATAACCCAAATTTTCAATGTCTATTGCATATTTGAACGAAATTTTCAATTCTGAACAACTTTTTTTTATAAGAATTTTCGATATTTTCAAATATAAAGGTACTTTACTCTTGAGTAAAATTCATATTTTTTGTCACACCGCGTATACGACTGAAAAAAATTGATATCTAATGATTGTATTTTAGATTTTAGAACATGCAGAACTTTTATGAAGAATAACTGTTTTCCTAAAATGAACAATAAAAAAGTTTTCCATATGGTTCCAACTTAGTGAGGCAAACTGTGTAAAATCATATGCCATACAATCTATACAAAGGTATAGTGAGTTCCTAAAGGATTGTTTTCGACTGTTTTACAGTCACTGGAACATTTATTGCTCCTTGAAACAAGTATTCAGCATATACCATTTCGCATCCGAAATGTCCTTCTGGAGCGCTCTCTAATCTGTTGCCGTGGTGGATCCTGTAAGCGGTTGCAGAGTTCATCCCGGTGAACGATGACGGGCACCGGGCCCCCGCGTGTATACAACCGTGATAACCAGGACTGCACTGATGAGGGACTTCATCCCGAAACCGGTCTGCAGTTGGTTCCTTGTTTGGATCAGGCGGTGTCCTGCTGTCTGTCTCTGAGAGCTCTTGCAAAGTTGTTCCTTCAAAGTAAGGATCTTTGCACATATGTCTGACAGATATAATTCAATATCTGTCGAGGTATTAGCCAGAGAAGTAGTTGTTCTCTGTCGGACATATGCCATACAATCTATACAAAGGTATAGTGAGTTCCTAAAGGATTGTTTTCGACTGTTTTACAGTCACTGGAACATATATATATATATATATATATATATATATATATATATATAGTTTGTAGTATTTGTAGGGTTGCAGTCAGGGTTGCGGGCTATTTCAAAGAAAACTCTTTAATACTGTCAAGCTTTCGGTATAATTCGATACCTTCCTCAGGACAACTGAAAATACGCATTGTACAATAAATGTAGGAAAGAATAAATGGAGTACTTACTAACGTGAGAATGAATGATGAAATTGGCAACCCTGACTGCAACCCCACGAATACTACAAACTAATATACAGCCAGTCACGAATTTTCACCTATATATATATATATAAAATAAGGCAACTACCAATCTCTTAGAGTTATATTATTCGATCTATATCATATAATGGATTTTGTCAAAATGATCATCACCTTTTTTTTCTTGTTCATCTTCACGCTCCTCATTTTCATCATCGGTGTCGTTTCCCTCGTCAATTTACTTTTCAAAACTATCAATCTTGGTGAATATTAAGTCAATGGATGGCTCGGTAACATTTTTTATTCGAATATTCAAACTAATAAAAAGTATGCAGGCAGAGTTCCAAGCTTTCAGAATAGTTTTGTAGATTTGATCGTCACTGGGCAGATAATTGTTCTGGAAATATTTCTTGTCTCCCATTTTCCTGTGTTTCTCCTCGGAGAAAACGATAATTTTTTCTATTCCAGTAGACTGAATGATTGTACAACAAAACCATGAAAGCTGGTAATGAGTACCTAACCTTATTACTAGATTTCGCTATTTCGATTTCAGAAATTGAATTTGAAAGGATAGAGAAATGTTTATCTGAAATAAATATTGCCCTGAAACTCTTATAATGAAAAACTTTTCTATACCTATGAACGATATGCATATCCACTTTTTGGTAAGTCCTGTATATCAAGTCCCGAAGCTAATAGTCATTCAAAACTTGATAATGAATATACCGATTCCATATCACAAGCGAGAAGACTGCGTTTTCATCAGCTGACACATGTGATAGAAAACGAAGCGAGTGTTGAAATTCGTCGTCGTCAGAATATGCTCGAAATTTGAACAAGGATTTGAACTATTATTGCAAATACTAGTTAACTTATCTAGTACTCATTTATTCACCTGTATGTTCTAATTTATATTGTATTGTATTCTTCTTACGTGAATAAATATTATTATTATTATTATTATTAACTTATTTTCACAAGACTGAACTTGCATTGTTGAAATAATATGTTAGAGCCGTATTTCTGTCTGTTTTCTTTATGGGCGGGAAAAGGTAATTTCGTGTATTTTCAGTTACTTTTGCATTACTTTTTTTTACTGCAGCATACTTTTTCTTACTTTTTCATACCTTTTCATACTTTTTCATACTTTTTCATACTTTTTCATACTTTTCCATACTTTTTTGTACTTTTTTATATTTTTATGTACTCCATCGTAATTTCCCTAATTGAAAACTACTCTTTTGTATTATTTGTACTTACATGTAAGTACTCGAATTACATTTCGGCGATTTGTACACCTACTTTTGAAGTGGCACACCCCTCATCCTTTTCCCGTTCCTTTTTTAGCATATCGTTAGCTTCCATATTTTCTATGTTGATCCGAGACGATGAAGACAAAAAAAATTAATCGAAGCCTCTGCAAAAACTATTGAAAATTCAAACCCAAACAAGCTCATAATTTTGGGTTCCCTTTATCGAAGAATGCCCACAAACAAATATTTCTAATCGTGTTCGTGAAATGCTGACCAATTTTTACTACGTATCTGGCTGGTATTCAATGCGTAGATATCTTTTATAACGTAAACAATTCCATTCATAATATTATTCATACCGAATGTTTTTAATCGAGAGTTAAATAATTCCAAGAAATTTAGGTAATTAGACGGTTCGTTGAGCTTTAACCTATCGAATGATTTTTATTTGGTGTCAGCGTCTGTTGAAGCCTATGATAATCATTTTTACAAAATGTTCACACACGCAGAAAAATCAGTTTTTACTGGACACGAATAGTTTTCGAAGTCCTTGTGTGAGAATTGCAATTGAGAAATTTCAGAATAATACATAATTTTTTGGCCAGTGGCGTATTACTCCAGGGCAGTGGCGTAGTAAAAAGATTGTTCAGGGAGAAGGCATTTGTAAATATTTGTATGGTTTATAAACTGCTTATGATTTATCGACAGTGGCGGAAAAACATCGATATAAAATAGTTATTTATGGGGTGTTACTATTTTGCATGTCTGCAGGTCAGTAATGTCCTCAGGCAAAAACATTGCAGGTCAGCCAAAATCCTGGCAGGTTGTACCTATTTGAGATCAAACTAGACCATGTCGATACATTTTTCACAAAAAAATTCTATACCCCACTCCTAAATATCAGATTTTGCCATAGTAATATTTGAGTTGAGAAAATACCTTGCAGGTTGGACCGATTTGAGGGGAAACCAGACCATGTCAATACATTTTTTTGTCAAAAATATTTTGAAATGCTCAGTTTTTCCACAACTGAAATACTAATACAGCAATATCTCATATTTTGGAGAAGGTATGAAATTTTTTGTCAAAATGGATTGATCTCAAATCAGTCTAACCTGCAAGTTTTTTTCTGAAATAAAATAATAATAATAGAGATCTCATATCTGGGAGTGGAGGTATGCAGTTCAAGAACTCGCTGATATTATAAAAAAATCTAAAGAAAAATGGAGCATTTAAAAAAAATCAGTGCAAGGGAAAATAATAATTGGATAATACTAAATATTATCTGCTAGGAATCGCACGTAAAAAGGTAAGACCTCGTTAATCATTGACTCGCACAAGTTTCGACTTTTGAGGGCTGCCGTTCGTAAGGGGGCGACAGCTGGTTAACGGAAAAAAACAACAACAAAAAATTTAACAAAAAAAAAAATATAAACAAAATAAAAATTGCGGATAATTTTTATGAAAGATCCTAATAAGAGCGAATTTAAAGACACGAATAAAAAATTATAATTGTTGCAAAAATTCAAAGAGAGATAAGTTAAATGAACAATAAGAAAAAGCTGGGACAATCCCAAAAATTGGGAAGTGAATAATAATAACATTAGTAGAAGTGAATAATAATAACATTAGTAATAATAAGAAAAAAAAAGCAAATAAAACAAATCTCAATCAACCGGATTATGAGTAAGACCGGTGTACTACAGTTTGGCAAACATAGCTGCAAGTGTGAAAATATGCACGCCCATGATGCTTATTAGTCGTACGACGAACATTCTCAAATCGCATACAGCACCTGATAAAGATCAAATTACTCCAAACAATTTAAAAGATATTTTTGATCTAGTCTTAGAACCTATATATTTAATTATTAATAATTGAATTGAAAATGGTATTTTTCCAGACTATTTGAAGAGAACAATTTTGTTACCTTTTTGGAAAAGTGTTGGAAATCTAATTAGTTAATTTCATCACTGCTAATATAGGTTTTGATAAATTTCAATATGCATTCCAACAACATTCCAATACCCAAGCAGCAGTGTATACATGAAACTTTAGATAGAAGTAATTATGGAGTTGCAATATTCCATGATCTATAAAAAACTTTTGACACTGTCAATCATACAATTCTAATAGACATATTAAATAACCTGAGTATAAGGGGACATGCATTGAATATATTTCAGAATTATTTTCACAATCGTATACAATATGCACTCACTGAAGTTATGAAAAAGTATCAACAATTGGAGTTCCGCAGGATTCCGTTTTGGCACCAATTCTTTATTTGATTTATATGAGTAGCTTTATGGATATCAACTTAATTTGTGAGCATTTTTTATGCAGGTGGTACTGTACTCTATCACACATCTAAAAATGTCTAAACCTTTACAAACTTGGACAAAGATTTTTAGACAATTGGAATATTGTTGAATGAACTTAATATTTAACTACTTATTATTTCAGAAAAAATTATCTGTATAATATTTAACAAAAAAATATGGAAAACATCAAATTTAACATTATAATTAAAAACAGAACAATTGCTAAAGTTGAGAAACACAAGTATTTAGGTATAAATAAAAATTCAAATGTTGAGAGTCATGTGGAGAAAATAAAAAAATCTATTATTCCTCTGATACGAGCTAGCACATACAATTTCTGAGAAAAAATATACAATTGTTAATATATTACGCACATATTATCTCTCGAATCAGATATATTATCTTAGTGAGGTAATCATGCAGTCATAAACAAAAAGAAATTAGTTATGGAATAAAGTAATAAAAGTAATATTTGGATATTTGGATAATAATTTGAAATGGATGAGAAAAGTATAATATATGTATAGATCACATAAAAGTTCTCGAATGATAACAATAAACAGTTGACTAGCTGAAAATACAACAACAATAAATACAGTAATAAAAGATAAATATAGGCATGCCTATAGTCTGAGTATAGTGAAGTTGATTGAGTTTTATTTATATTAAATATGTCTACGTCATTATTCATTTGCAAAAATGTGTTAACTGCTAACAAGCAATTTTCCTTCGGTGAGTTTATATTCAGAATCCTGAAAGTAGTTTCCCTACACCGCAGTCTTAAATCAGGAACGTTAATGTTAATTTCTAGCAAGAGTTCTGGTATAGTCTTTCCAATATCAATTGCAGATCATAAAAACTCGTATCAAAGCCTCTTACTGACAATTTCGTTTGATATGCCGACACCTCATTTACATGATGATTTATGACTCTCCAGCCAAATATTTTGCATTGTGCCGCATGTCAATTAAGGTCACGTCGACCGCGGCGTTTCCTTTGAACCTATACGAGTTGTTGCAATTGATATTGGAAAGACTATACCGATATTTTGTCTTGTAAAATATTGGAAACGAAGGTGATAGGTGCATTTTCTCTTTGTGTGCTTAGTCTTGTCACGTTGAAGTCTGTTCTTTGGGTTTCATAAGAGACACGAAGAGGATAAACACCGTATTTTTAAAATGCATTGATCTCAGAATTTTTTTTTGTATTATTTCGATTGTTTCTGAGTGTGTCCTTTTTGCGTATTCCATATCACACAGACATAATCTAGTTTGGAACGAAGATATGTGTTAAATAATGTTATGCAAGTTTTCCAATTGAAGACCTGTCCTGTACGCAATATGAAACCCAGAGTTCTATTACATTCACTTGCTAATTTTCTGATATGATCCTTAACGTTCTTTAGCCTCCTAAATAAGAAAAGTATATCGCCAGATGGCAGTGCGTGTTCTCCCGATGGAATAAATACAAACTCCGCCTCACTTCTAACTTGGCGATTCTCGTTCTTCCAAATTACAAATCTAGATTAAAGCCTATTTGTTTTCGTGGTAATCTGAAAATTTGCACGAAAATTTCAAATGAATAAATATAATGGAATCCAGAACAGTATTTCAAGAATTATAAAAATATTTTAGCAAATTCTGTATGAACAATCTCGGAAATGTTTTGAATGTGAATTTTAAGAACAAGTATACCGCAGAAAGAAATAGATAATGACGTCTGAAATATCAGATAAAAGGTAATGTCAAATAAAACATGACATGCATGCAATAACGCTGACGTAAACAGTCTATTCTATTTTTTTTAATGTATTGGACCAGAATTACTTTATGGGATACTTGTTTTTCTTATTACACGTTTCATCGTTGAACATAATTTATTTGTTTTAATATTTGATAGGTGTTCACTGTTCATAATTCCAGTAGCAGGTGGGTACTCCATTATAAATGTTTTTAAAGAAAAAACAAAAAAGCGAGATTTGTGGTTTGGTTTCTGATTCGATACAAAATGGGTATGTGCCGGTTTTCGGGGTCGTAGATTATGAATCTTTCGTCAAAATTAATAATTTCAAAATGGTGGACGAGATTTGTGATTATGGTCCGATTCGATTCAGAATTTGTCTGTGGGTTTTTCTGGCCATAGATTATGAATCTTTTGTCAAAATTGATGAATTGAAGATGGCGGTTCCAAGATGGCGGACGAGTTTTGTGATTATGTCCGATTCGATTCAAAATCGGTTTTTGAGTTAAGAGATCCTGATGATTTCTGTTAAAATTCGTGAATTTGATATGACGGAAAAGTTTTATAATTTCTGGGCGGGTTCTATCCTACCTATGTAGTGGTTTTTGGGTTCGAAGATAGTGAGTTTTCTGTCAAAATTCAGGAATTGAAAATGGCCAGACGAGTTTCGTGATTTATGGTCGAATTCTAAACCTCGTGACACAGACTCATGGTACACGCCCTTTTCTCCTTTGTTTCTGCAGCTATATTTCTGAAATTTGGAAAATTCAATATGCTCACTATAGGACACTTTTTGACATATTTGAAAATTAAAATCCAATTTCTGGTTTTTTCCAGAAATGACATCAACTTTCGATTTTCAAATGGGACACCCTGTAATTTATTATATTTTTGAATTCTGCATAATTTTCTGAATTCAATGATAACTCATAGTTGATATTTCATCTGTCAGAAATTACGATAGTTTAGCATTATTTTGATTATTTGGAATAATTTTAGGGAGTTCATGGCTCTCTAGATCGAAAAATAAAATGGTTATTGTGACGAATGAAATATCAACTATGAGGTATCATTGGATTCAGAAAATGATGCAGATTTCACAAATGTAATAATATACACTATTTGAAAATCGAAAGTTGATGTCATTTCCGGAAAAACCAGAATTTGGATTTTTTTCCTAAATATGTTAAAAAGTGCTCTATAGTGAGCATATCCAATGTTCCAAATTTCAGAAATATATCTACAGAAACAAAGGAGAAAAGGGCGTGTACGATGAGTCTGTGTCACACGGTATAAGGATGGTTGGTATCTTGGGGTTGAAGATAATAAATTTTTCATCAAAGAGGATTTGGGTCCCGGTGGATTTTTTTGAATTTTTGGTATGATGTAGTCCATGTTATTCTCAACCAATGTTACCACTGCGCCAACTCAAAAAAATGAACAGTTTTGCTGCTAGGGGTCGTTGAAATCACCCCTAGCGCAGATTAGACTATTTATTTTTGAATCCGGTAACAATATGTTCACTTGTTTCATTGTTGCTAACGTTGCACAATATTGTGCTGTTTTATAAAAAAAATCTTACCCCCCTCCTTCTTCCCCCCAACTCCTATTACGTAACGAAAAAGAAAATATTTCTTGGGTGCTTTTAAATGTATCGTCGAACGTTTAAATATGCCTTGATAAGGGAAATAGCAGTTTTGTATGATTATCCCTCCTCCCCCCGAAAGACACAAAATGAAAAAATTTCGGTGGATTTTTCTGAATTTTTAATATGATGTAGTTCAAGATATTTTGAATCGAAAATAATTGGGTGACAAACCCCGAAAATGAATAGTTTTGATGCTAGGGGGCGTTGAAATCTCATTTTGCTCAGAATAGACTATATATTAATATAGGCTGAAACAATTTCTCTACGTATTGTAGTTTATATTATGCTGAACAATTGTGTGATTTCTTATAAAAAAAAATCTGAAACCTCCCCCTTACCCCCAACCCCTATTTTAAAACACGATATTTATTGTAAATACTTTATCAAAATAAATGTTTAAATCAGCTAAAATTAGGGAAACTGTACAGTGGTTCAATTTCACCTTTTCCTCCATTCAAAAAAATATTGGTGGATTCAAAGGAAGAGGGGAGAGATTAAATTAAACAACTGTACGATTT
The DNA here is from genome assembly GCA_944452925.2 of Chrysolina oricalcia. Lineage (NCBI taxonomy): Eukaryota > Metazoa > Arthropoda > Insecta > Coleoptera > Chrysomelidae > Chrysolina > Chrysolina oricalcia. Next base: position 2,955,118 of record OX101810.2, read on the forward strand.
CCTTCATTTGAACTGATTAAAACATTTATCTTGATAAAACATTTATTTTGATAAAGCATTTACAAGTAGTCGAGAATAATTTTTTTTTGTGTTTTAAAATAGGGGTTGGGGGTAAGGGGGAGGTTATACGTAAAGAAATTGTTTCAGCCTATATTAATAAATAGTCTATTCTGAGCAAAATTAGATTTCAACGCCCCCTAGCATCAAAACTATTCATTTTCGGGGTTTGTCACCCAATTATTTTCGATTCAAAATAACTTGAACTACATCATATTAAAAATTCAGAAAAATCCACCGAAATTTTTTCATTTTGTGTCTTTCGGGGGGAGGGGGGGTAATCATACAAAACTGCTATTTCCATTATTAAGGCATATTTAAACGTTCGACGATACATTTAAAAGCACCCAAGAAATATTTTCTTTTTCGTTACGTAATAGGAGTTCGGGGGAAGAAGGAGGGGGGTAAGATTTTTTTTATGAAACAGCCCAATATTGTGCAACGTTAGCAATAATGAAACAAGTGAACATATTGTTACCGGATTCAAAAATAAATAGTTTAATCTGCGCTAGGGGTGATTTCAACGCCCCCTAGCAGCAAAACTGTTCATTTTTTTGAGTTGGCGCAATGGTAGCATTGGTTGAGAATAACATGGACTACATCATACCAAAAATTGAAAAAAATCCACCGGGACCCAAATGCCATAAGGTGTTTGCGGGGTCCTTTCAATTATTCAAAATGACAGCTCCAACATGAATTTGTTTTATTTTGTTAGTTATGGTCGTATTCTGTTCAAAATTACTATTTAGGTGTGAATGAATGCATTAATTTGAACTGATTCGAAAATATAAAATCTGATGTGGAATCATGAAAAAAAAATTAAAAATCTGTTATCAGATTTTGACTTTCAAGTTCAAGAAAGTTTTTTGAGAAAATTACTCCCCTATTCTCAAATGTGTACTAACCTATGTCGCATGCGACAAAATAGGTCCATTACCTTCTTTGAATATGGATTGAAAAGAGATGGATATATTTTGTCGCCTGCGACATAGGGTCCCAGGATCTTTGATTTCCTGGACTACCTTTATTGTAACCCCATTAATGCAGTATTCTGGAGTTCGATATTCTCGTTTTTTTTTGTGTACGTCATAGCTTTACATTTCGATTCATTAAGTGTGAGATCATTTTCTTTGCAGTTTTCTTTGTGATCGGTGCGTAAAATCCTCAATTGAATTTTTCAACCAATCCTCGTAGAAATGTATCGTAACCACAGAATAACATGGATTCCTAAGAATGTACACCAGACAAAATACTGGAATGATAATACGCACCAGGTGTCAGGTGTTGAAGGTTTGTAATAGATCTGACATTGGACAAACCACTATCTTTCGTTTCCGTTCATTTTTCAGATAATTGGTACAAGTAGAACAGGTGCATGTCATTCAAAATTAAATGCATTTTTCAGCATTCATTTACAAAAGTGATTGGAGATCTATTCCATCGATAACTTTATAACGGTACACGTAACTTTGAATTACGAAATTTCCGAAGGTTACAATACTACGACATATAAACTATTGTACGGGGTGCGTTTAGAATTTGACACGATATTTTCGATATCAAACTATTGGAAAAGTTGCTTTCTTCGGTTAACTAACGACAAAAAATAGCGAAGAAGTCGATCAGTTAGAAGCTTCTCACTTCATATGAAAAAACCCACCAATGACGTACCTGACTTCTCAAGAATTTTGTGTCTAAAAATATTTGTAATTATCAAAATTGAAATGAAAGACTGTCCGTGGTTATATTCTGTAATGTTTTACACTCGCAACTTCCATTTATAAATTTGTTATAACTATTTAAATATAAAAAACGTGTTTTTATTAGTGTTTTGCTTATAAAATGAAAACTGATGACCAATGAGAAGAATTGTAGATAATTGAAATACGAACCAAATGATTTTTCACAACCCGATTGGATCATTAATAACGGAGAAACACTGGAAATTCCGGAAAATTTTCTTTTTTTTAAATTCACCATTTCGCCATTCATCGACGTTTTTTGTAGATCTGCTCAAGGAAAATAAAACTGTTTGAAAACATTTTTTTGATATCTCTTTCAATTTTCGAGTTTTTGTCATTTAAAGATCAGAAATGAAAAGTCGTCACGTAATGCTAATTTCTTAAGTTTAATAACTTTTTCCAAGTATATTATTCAAGATATGGAAAAAATCAATGGGAATTCTTTATATACTCATTATTCAAGGACTATCAAACTACTGTTTTTATCCATTTTTGTGATATCTCGTTTGATTTTCTATTTTTTGGCGTTTATAGAATTTTTTTTTGCTATTTGGATGAATTTGGAAAAAAAATTTAATTGAAATATTGGCGAGGTTTGATAGACGTACTTATATTTGACAAAAAAATACAACTTTTTCATCGTTTTTTTTTAAATTTCCCGGGCTATAGATGTTACAAAAAAAATTTTTGTAGGTCTTCTAAAGGTGGCCAAAAAAGATCTCTTGGTGAATTGTGAAAATATCAACCGTTTTCGATATATTCGCTATTGTTGAAATATGCACATTTTCAATTTCAGTTTTAAGGGATTTTCACCATTTTCCGATTGGTTTCCCTGGGGTTCGTTCCTTCGTCGATTGCAAATTTTGAAATTTTAGTTTTGTTCGTCGGCTTAGCCACATTTTGAGTTTTAGCGGATCGGAAATTTTCCGATAATCGTCCGGAAAAAATGCTTAATATTTTCCGATCATTCCCAGAACCTATCAGTCCATCGGGGTATATAGAGGTATATTTTGAAGGATTTTGAAAGCTATACATTCAACGGCCTTGAGCGAAACGATGGAAGAAAAAACTTTAAAAAAAAACTCTGAAAAAGGAACCTTAGTATACTAATCCCAAAAAGTCTTCGCATTACAAGTTGGCAAAATAACAGTTTCGTGTCTAACTACCATCTTTTTAAAAGCACTTTCCGAAACAAGGATTTTTTACGAATCTAACGATACTAATTTACTTGACTTTGGATTAACAAAATTAACAAAAGTAACTAATAATTTCAGCCTAATTTCTCGAAAATTTCACTGTAGTAAATTTTCAAAGAGCATTCTTCCTTGTTCGAGACAGATTTCAGCTCGTTTGATTGTTTCTCTAGCCCTTTCATAATTCTATAATTGTTTCTCAAAAAAAAAAAAAAATTGTACACTTATGATAACAATATTCAGAAAGAAGAAATGGGTATATATTTATTTCATACTTGTAGCATTGAATTATAAATAAAAGTTATTATTATTATTATAACCTTGGCCGGTATCAAAAGTATCTCTTGCTTCAACAATGTCAACACGTTATACCATTAAACCACTAGTGATAAAAATATATATCATATACTCACTCTAGAATGCTAATCCCAACATTTTTTCGGCAAAAAGCATGCCGCGTATGTGACCCGTTTACGATTGTGCGCATGCTGGTCATCAGTGTAGTTTAGGTAGATTCAGAGTTTTATGTCATGAGACAATAAAACCCATGTCATTTGAAAGAGAGAAATTTGTCAGCGTATTTAGGACCTTTCTAAAACGAAATAACCTTTAAGAGATAGATTCCTCCGAATTTTAGGCGCGAAAGAAACTTATTTAATACGATAATGTACCCTATCTTACTGTAATTATAATGACCGTGCAACAGTGCTTTTTCATCAACAGGAAGACTTGTTTGTCACTAAGACCTGTCACTCTTGACAGAGATCAGAGACGGTTTTTAGCATTTCAGATTTTGTTTTGTGTAGTATTTGTTGTCGTTGATTTTTTCATAATTCGTGAATTTGCATTAATCTTGTTCCTTTAAGATATTTTCTTCCTACTGATAAAAAATTAACTATTTAGTGTGGTAGTGTGGAAGTAAAGCAAAAATACCTGAAAAAATTATTTTTGGTAGATAATGACCTATGTACCTACGCTTTGTCCAAAATAGCTTATTATTATTATAACTTGACACAAAAGGCATGATTCTGATTAATGTATTTAGGAAGATAACCCAATGCAGAACATTTGAGTGAGAAAATTGTAATTCGTGGCATTTTTCTCATGAAGATTTATGTAAAAAAGGCAATAGAATCATTTGAAACCTAATACCGTACAAACAATGTGTCTGCGTAAGCATGGCGAGTGATACATCTTTTTGCAAACAAATTTCAAGTATTAGCCCTCCGCCCACACCGCTTATTTTAAGTTCTGACTATTCTTGAATCAGTTCTCGGTTCCAACAAAAAGTACTAAACTTATAGAGTCTCCTCAGAAAATTAATGATACTTAATGTCAATATGATTTTCTCTGATGATAAGGAAAATGCTTCTGGTCTCACTTTTTCATAAACCCCCATTATGAAAATTGCACCAAGGTAACACAACCAGAAATTGTCGAAAAAATAGTATGTTAATCTCTTCAAATTATTTTAATTAAAATTAAATGCATTTATATATTTTGACATGAATTGTTCTATAAATAAAAACCTTGAGCTTCTTATTATATGGACGCATCCAATTTTTTAAATACAAAGTTTAAATTATTCATAATATTAGCTGAAATCAATTTTCATACTTTTTTGTACCTGCTAGTGCCTGCTTGAAATTCGCACGACAACTTGGGGTGATTCCGTAGTTTTTTGTTGAGTTCATCTACGAGGATGTATTGATATCTAGTTAGCCTAGACCAGTTCCCTGCATAAACAAAATATTGCGTTACCATAGCAACCAACAATAACTTATTAGAAGTGTCAGTGTAAAGTTTGACGTCAAAAAAGTAAACCAGAGAAATTGTGAAAATCGAAAAATTGGAGTATCGAGCCATCATCAAGTACCTGTATTTGAAAGGGTTAAGAGCAGTGGCGGTTCTACTATACCGCGAAACCCCGCGGCGCAGGGGGGCCGGATATTACGGGGGCCCGATGTTACGGGGGCTCGGAGAGCCCATGCGGAAGTGGTAACCATATGTTTGAAATTATTTTTCTCGTGAGCCGCTCGATAACATTTGCACAAGGGAATAAGTTTTCAGAATATAGTCTCCAGTCTTAAGACACTTAGGGCCAGTTTCACAGGTTCCAGTTAAGCTTCAGATCAATTAACTGATGGAACATTTCCTCAAAGTAAAAATTTACTATAAGACTCTTGACTTATTTCTCTGTCAAATTAAAAATAGATTTGAATCCATGAATACCACTGTCAGCAAGTTCAACTTTCTTTCCAAAATTGCTAGTTGAAACGTCGTAAGAAGATTTGTCCAGATCATCCGAAAACCTACAGAAGTTATACTCAAGTGACTTATCTTCCACTTTTCCTTTCGAGATAATTTCACTTTTATCTCTAAAAGAACTAATAGTGAAGTTGAAATATATACTGAAGAGAGATTGCAGAGATCCTTATAATCATAAACTCTGCACTATATATCTTCCAACTTTTCTGGAGTATATCCCTGTTGCTGTTTCTGACCTCACCTATAACTGTGGCCTCTGCTGAAAGGTCATTTTCCAAATTAAAAATCATTAAAAATTATTTACGGAATAAAATGTCACAAGAGAGACTAAGTGGACTTATATTATTATATTATTCTTAGAAGCAGAAGAAGCAGCTGCTATGGAAAATCAGTTTTTATAAACGAATTTGCAGATTGGAAGACAAGAAGTAAAGATTTTCACTGAATTTATATTATATACATGTTTTGGTTATTTTCAATGATCATTTCCGAGGAAGTTTGATACTGTATTAATTTTTTGATCATATTTTATATACGTTTCTAATGATCTCAGTTTGTTCCTTTGTTTTTTTTTCATATATTTCATATTACTTTGAAGAATTATACGTTTTTTTGAGATTTCAATATAATTTCTCCCAGTTTTTTGAGAAGTTATTTATTCACAGTGCTCGTAAGTGGTTACCGCATAGAAGTAGAACGCACGTTTTCACAACAAAATTAGTAGAGAGATTCACTTGAAAACAAGGGGCCTTGGCACAATTCTCGCGGTAGGGCCCATAAATCCTAGACATGCCACTGGTTAAGAGGTAAGCAGATTTACGAAGTTATGCTTAATACCCTTGGTGATCAATGACCTTCGTATGCGACCGTGAAAAATTGGACTGCAAGCTTCAAAAGAGGTAAATTTTCCATTGAAGATGATGACCGATCGGGAAGGCCAGTTTCTGTGCCAGTCCCCGAAAATATCGATGCAGTTCATGACATGATTTTAACAGACCGTCGAATTGGGCTAAAACGGATATCTGAAGCACTGAATATTTCATACGAACGCGTTCATCATATTTCACGTCAATTTGGACATGGGAAAAATTGCTGTAAAATGGATCCCCAAATGTTTGAATGTTGACCAAAAGCGTGCAAGGGAAGAAGCATCGCGTTGGATCTGTGCTCGATTTGAAAACGATGTAGACTTCTTAAACCGAATTGTTACTATGGATGAGACTTGGGTACATTTCTACGATCCAGAAACAAAGCAACAATCGATGGAATGGCGACACTCCGGTTCTCCAAGACCTAAGAAGTTTCGTGTCCAGAAATCTGCTGGAAAAGTTCTTGCTTCAGTTTTTTGGGATTGCCATGGAGTAATCATGATTGATTTTTTGGATAAGGGTAGAACAATAACTGGAGATTACTATTCGACATTACCGACCACTCTACGGGAAAATATTAAAGAAAAAAGACGCGGAGAGCTATCCAAAGGTGTTTTGTTTTTGCAGGACAACGCCCCTGCACACAAATCTCATGTTGCCATGCAAAAAAATCGTGATTTAGGGTTTAAATTACTAGAACACCCCCCCTTATTCACCAGATTTGGCTCCGTCCGACTATCATATCTTTCCTCAACTGAAAAAAAGTTTAAAAGGTCGTAAATTTTCTTCCAACGAGGAGGTAATAAAAGCTGTGGAGGTCTGGTTTGCAGAGCAATAAGAAACATTTTTTTAAAGGTCTAGAGACGTTGCAGGTTCACTGTAATAAATGTATCCAATTAAGAGGAGAATATGTTGAGTAATAAAATATTTTGACATTGAAATTTTGTTTGGTTCTATATTAGGCTAAGAATTTTTCAATACCTATATCCTCGTACAGCTGAAAAGTGATTGCGATACCAAAAATCAATGAGACGCTTCAGAGCGATAAATACTAATAATAACAGTACTCTACTTTCTGATGGCCTTTGCTGAATATTTGGGATCATAATATGTGAAAAGATGTATTCAAATCGAGTAAATAGCAGCTATAAGTACATTGAGTTTTCCAACACCTTATTCCCCGAGATTCAGAATTAACAACGTTTGTTAATCTTCGCCAGTACCATAATATTTTACTAAAAACGGCCCTGTTACAAAAAACACTGATGATGCACATGCGCATTGCGGACTAATCCGAACTTTTTACAACACTTTTGACATATGAGATTAGCATTCTAGAATAAGTATATAATATATATTTCTATGGTCTTGGTCTGTCGATTGAAACTGACATGATGACATAAGGGAAATCAACTTAAAAACTTAGGACAGTTGCTTTGATATGAGTTCGTATAAAAAGTACAGTATACAGTTCATAAACACCTCTAGACTAAAAGGGCTTTATGGACTTGTAACCTAATACACTATTTAAGTTCCAACGTTTAAACTATGACTATGGACAAAGACTTTCGTGATTTTGAGTTCTACACAACTATATAACTATCGAATACTCAAAAGCAAATACAGTTAGCTGTTCAAGTTTTTTTAACTAAATATTATTATTATTATTATCAAGGAAATATGTTCTCAAAGAATATTCATGAAATATAACCGCAAAACTGAGCATTATGTCCGAATGTCAAAAATAAAGACATTGAAATATCTAATCACCATGTCATCAAAACTTGATACTTTAATTAGGAAGCTTCGTATTTCAAAAAAAAATGTTTATCACAAAATTATTTTTCTTCGTCAGCCGGCAATAAAAAACATGCTATTGTAGCTGATTCATTTCAAAGAACAAGCAGTTCCAAAATATATACAGAGCGTATCGTTTCAAGTCCGAATTATGTATGTTTGCGTTGAAAAAATTAAGGTAGATATGAAAATGCTACCAGCTTTCATTTATTGAATATTGATGAGAATGTGTTTTTCTTTAAGAAAATGAGAAAACTGTTTCAAATTTCTAGTGAGTTTGATGCCAAATTGCATTTAGGTAGATAGATAAAGAGTTCGATGATTTGTTGGATAAATCGATTAAAATCAATTTCCATCGTAAATGCTAAATCCTGAATGAACTTTGCATCAAACACAATAGAAATTTTAAATAGTTTTCTGATTTTCTTTAAAAAAATCATATTTTTATCGATATTCAGTAATTAAAAGTTAGTATCATTATAAAGCTAGTGGTATAAAAGAGTTTTGTCGAAGTTACAATGTTTTTCTCTCAGTTTCGTAAAATTCAATCACATTTGTGCATATCGACTATCAAATCGGTTCCAATTCAATTAAGATTTCATAGGCTTTTGTTTACAGAACCTATGCAATTTCAAATTTTAGACGTTTTATTCCCTTTTCTCGCTAAATATTATATCTGATCATATACAAATCGTACATTTTTTAAATCAGCGTGAAATTTTACGTATATAGTGCTAGATTCAAGTGGACTGACGATTTTGTATGAGGCGCCGTTTGGGTAAAAAGTGATTTGTAAATATATAAAATTTTGTGTCAATATATTTTTTAGTTGTGGCAATATTTTTTATTTTGCTTTCCGATATATTTATTTTTTGATCACACGTAATATATTTACGTTTCAAGCGGTCCAAATATATAAAAACGTGAATTCCCATATATTTATAAATTTGATCTATTCCATGTTGTCAAGAGATGGCGCTACCTACGCGATCTATTACACTCTCGAGAATATAGCCGCCGAATGATATCGCAGCCGCCAGCAAATATTCTCAGAATACTTTTTCATTAGTTTTGTGGGATAATCATTGGATTATTCAAAGTCAAATACGTTAGAACTGAAAAAATTAAAGGGTGTATTGAATCGCGTCGGCAGCGCCATCTCTTGACGACTTAAAATAGATCGAATTTATAAATATATGGGCATTTACGTTTTAATATATTTGCAGCACTTGAAATTTAAATATTTTGTGATTGGCAGAAAATAAATATATCGGCAAGCAAAATAATAAATAATGCTCCAACTAATAAATATATTGAAACAACATTTTTATATTTGCAAAAAGACTTTTTACCCAAACGGCGCCTCATAATTTTGCATTTCTTGTGATTACTCCTTACAACTATTTTCATTTTCTTCTGAAAAATACAAATCAAGCTGAAAGGCGGTTTTTAATCCATTTTCCGGCTAAATCTTATATGTGAGCATGTACGAATCACATATTTTCGGATTCGGACTGAAATTTTACGTATATCGTACGAATTTTAAATAGAAGTGATGATTCTGTATTTTTCGTGATTTTTAGGGGTCTATCCCTTACAATTTTTTCCGAGTAATTTTCTTTTTCTTCAATTGACTTGAAATTCACAGTGTATACTAATTCGATCATTTTGGATCGATTGGGGTTCGCAGAATTGCTCTATCTCTAACCGATATCGTATTGGAAAATTCAAATCAAGTTGAAAAGGGAATTTCAGTTCATTTTCCGGCTAACTCTCATATCTGAGCATATACAAATCATATATTTTTGGATTCAGCGTGAGATTTCACGTATATAGAGCTAATTTCAAATAAAAGTGATGATTCTGTATTTTTCGTGATTTTTAGGGGCCCTTACAATTTTGTCCGAGTAATTTTCTTTTTCTTCAATTGCCTTGAAATTCACAGTGTATACTAATTCAATCATTTTGAATCGATTGGGGTTCGTGGAATTGCTCTATCTCTAACCGTCCTCGTATTGGAAAATTCAAATCAAGTTGAAAGGGGGTTTTCAGTTAATTTTCCGGCTAAATCTTATATCTTAGTATATACGAATCATATATTTCCGGATTCGGAGTGAAATTTTAAGAATATAGCGTGGAATTTTACTTAAATAGAGCGAATTTCAAATAAAACTGACGATTCTGTATTTTTCGTGATTTTTACACTTACAACTTTTTTCGAGTAATTTTCATTTTCTCCGATTGACTTGAAATTCACAGTGTACGAGTATACCTACTAATTCGACCATTTTGAATAATTGCTCTATCTGTAATAGGTCTCGAATTCGAAAATTCAAATTGAGTTGAAAGAGGGTTTTTAGTCCATTTTCCGGCTTAATTGTATATCTGAGTATATACAATTCACATATTTTCGAAGTCAGCGTGAAATTTCATGTATAGATATAGTGCGAATTTCAAATAGAACTGACAATTTTGTATTTTTCGTGAAAAAACGTGAGTTACTATAGTATTCACTGGATGCATAACCAAAGAAAATATTCTAAATATTTTTTAAATAAATAAAGTTTTCGTCATTTCAATAATTTACCTTGCTGCCCATTGCCTAACAGTGAATACCCATAATGAAAATCAATGACCCTCATATCATGCATCAAAAGTACATGGCGTTTCTCTCACTCTGGACTCTCTCTTCAGCCTTTCATCTATGTGTCCTTATTATATCACAGCAAACGTCTAGCCGATGTCTACACCACTTTTACGAGTTCTATGATGTATCATTATTTTTATCGCCGCATTCCTAGACAGTCCGCCGTAATGAGGCTTGTCCGATTGCGCAATATCAATCATCCTCTCGCGCCTTGGTACAGAGATTCGTGTGCTTATCGCTTCGCAGCTGCCAGATGCTGAGAAACTTGAAGATCTTGCATACATGAGGAGATGCAACGACAATTTTCTTCTAGGGTACATTTGAGATTTTGCAAAACTCCAAAATTCCAGAAGGAAAGAAAACACTTGGTTCCGAAACTCAACGCTTCGCAGCTGCCAGATGCTGAGAAACTTGAAGACCTTGTTTACAGGGAGAGATTCAACGACCATTTTCTTCTAGGATACATTTGAGATTTTGCAAAACTCCAAAATTCTAGAAGGAAAGAAAACACTTTGTTCCGAATCAATGCTTCGCAGCTGCCAGATGCTGTATACAGGAGGAGATTCAACGACAATTTTCTTCTAGGGTACATTTGAGATTTTGCAAAACTCCAAAATTCTAGAAGGAAAGAAAACACTTTGTTCCGAATCAATGCTTCGCAGCTGCCAGATGCTGAGAAGCTTGAAGGCCTTGTATACAGGAGGAGATTCAACGACAATTTTCTTCTAGGATACATTTGAGATTTTGCGAAACTCCAAAATTATAGAAGGAAAGAAAACACTTTGTTCCGAATCAATGCTTCGCAGCTGCCAGATGCTGTATACAGGAGGAGATTCAACGACAATTTTCTTCTAGGGTACATTTGAGATTTTGCAAAACTCCAAAATTCTAGAAGGAAAGAAAACACTTTGTTCCGATTGACTTGAAATTCACAGTGTACGAGTATACCTACTAATTCGACCATTTTGAATAATTGCTCTATCTGTAATAGGTCTCGAATTCGAAAATTCAAATTGAGTTGAAAGAGGGTTTTTAGTCCATTTTCCGGCTTAATTGTATATCTGAGTATATACAATTCACATATTTTCGAAGTCAGCGTGAAATTTCATGTATAGATATAGTGCGAATTTCAAATAGAACTGACAATTTTGTATTTTTCGTGAAAAAACGTGAGTTACTATAGTATTCACTGGATGCATAACCAAAGAAAATATTCTAAATATTTTTTAAATAAATAAAGTTTTCGTCATTTCAATAATTTACCTTGCTGCCCATTGCCTAACAGTGAATACCCATAATGAAAATCAATGACCCTCATATCATGCATCAAAAGTACATGGCGTTTCTCTCACTCTGGACTCTCTCTTCAGCCTTTCATCTATGTGTCCTTATTATATCACAGCAAACGTCTAGCCGATGTCTACACCACTTTTACGAGTTCTATGATGTATCATTATTTTTATCGCCGCATTCCTAGACAGTCCGCCGTAATGAGGCTTGTCCGATTGCGCAATATCAATCATCCTCTCGCGCCTTGGTACAGAGATTCGTGTGCTTATCGCTTCGCAGCTGCCAGATGCTGAGAAACTTGAAGATCTTGCATACATGAGGAGATGCAACGACAATTTTCTTCTAGGGTACATTTGAGATTTTGCAAAACTCCAAAATTCCAGAAGGAAAGAAAACACTTGGTTCCGAAACTCAACGCTTCGCAGCTGCCAGATGCTGAGAAACTTGAAGACCTTGTTTACAGGGAGAGATTCAACGACCATTTTCTTCTAGGATACATTTGAGATTTTGCAAAACTCCAAAATTCTAGAAGGAAAGAAAACACTTTGTTCCGAATCAATGCTTCGCAGCTGCCAGATGCTGTATACAGGAGGAGATTCAACGACAATTTTCTTCTAGGGTACATTTGAGATTTTGCAAAACTCCAAAATTCTAGAAGGAAAGAAAACACTTTGTTCCGAATCAATGCTTCGCAGCTGCCAGATGCTGAGAAGCTTGAAGGCCTTGTATACAGGAGGAGATTCAACGACAATTTTCTTCTAGGATACATTTGAGATTTTGCGAAACTCCAAAATTATAGAAGGAAAGAAAACACTTTGTTCCGAATCAATGCTTCGCAGCTGCCAGATGCTGTATACAGGAGGAGATTCAACGACAATTTTCTTCTAGGGTACATTTGAGATTTTGCAAAACTCCAAAATTCTAGAAGGAAAGAAAACACTTTGTTCCGAATCAATGCTTCGCAGCAACACTTGTTTGTGAAATACAGGCTTCGCAGCTGCCAGATGCTGAGAAACTTGAAAACTTTGTTTACAGGGTGAGATTCAACGACAATTTTCTCCTTGGAGACATTTGAGTTTCTGCAAAACTCCCAAATTCTAGAAGGATAGAAAACACTTGTTAGTGATATTCAAAGCTTCGCAGCTGCCAGATGCTGAGAGACCTTTTTACAGGGTGTGATTCAGCAACAACTTTCTTTTGAGATACATTTGAGATTTTGCAAAAATCCCAAGTTCTAGAAAGATATAGAACTCTTAGTTGCGAAGTTCATCGATTCGCAGCTGTCAGATGCTGAGAAACTTGGAGACCTTTTTCATAGGGTGAGATTCAACGACAATTTTCTTCTAGAATACATTTGGGATTTTGCAAAATTCCAAAATTTTAGAAGGATGAAGCACATTTGTTTGTGATATTCGATGCTTCGTAGCTGCCAGATGCTGAGAAACTTGGAGTCCTTGTTTACAGTTATGATTGCATCAAATTTGACAAACTTTATATTGCTGAACAGAGAATGAAAATCAATTTCAAAAAAGATGCCACACAACCCCACTTTTCATTCAAAAGTTTTGATGGGGTGCTCATAATTCAAAAGGGGTTCAAGAAGGGGGTAATATTTTTATACTGTAAATTGTCAAATTAAGAATAGAAATTGACCTGTTTTTTAAAACAAATACCTAATAACGCTATAAATTAATTCTTTCTATTTCTATGGACTGCACTATAGATGGATACAATTTTTAGTTATTCAATAAAACATTTCACAATTCTTTCGATGCTGATAAAACTAAGAACTTGTCGTTGGTACCTAGCAACAACCTTTCCAGCACGGCGTGTTTTGATCTTGAAGATTTCACACGCTTTTTAGTGCATTTGACAAGGATTGTGATACAGCTATAATGAAAAATCAATATTTATCTAGTTTGTCGATCGTGAACGAAACACGATGCTCCACCACTGTTTTGCAATTTTCTGAATGAACATTTCCAATTCGCCTTGGACTAGCAAGCATGTTGCCTAGACGTGTTTGCCATTCTAGACTCGTACACCTTACGTCTGCGTCTGCACTTTCCCATTCTAATGTCTAGGTCTAGTGCAATTCTCGTTAAAGGATGCCATTCACTACGAGATTCGAATTCTGGATGCACATTACTGTGTCAAGCTTTTACATTCTAAATTGTGCACAAAATGTTTATTTTATTCCAAAGTATTTTCGTCCTCCAGAAACGAGCTTTAAAATGTTTCTTCAAAGTAAAGATGCGTGGCCAATTTTAGTCAGTAAAAAAAAATAGTCGCTTGATGAAATTTGCATTTCAGAGACATCTTGCTTGTTGCAAAAATACAGGGAGAAATTCATCAACTCCATCACAAATCGATTTACACGTGAGGAAAAAACTTACTCTCCTTCTCCCCACTTCAAACTCTCACGAAACAGTCTCTGACTCATAGAAGCAAGCAAATTCATAATCATTTACCTAATCAAATCATAGACATTAGCGACATGAAACATTTCCGAAAGTCAGTTGAAACACTTCTGACATAATAATAATAAATGCTTCTATTGACAAATATTCTCGTACAAACTACAATGAACTACAGGATGAATGAAGATTTGTAGAATCTTGTCAAAAGGCAGAGTTCAAATCACCTGTGGGCACAAGTGTTTGCTCTTCCACTCAACCATAATGTTTCTACAATTTAGAGTATCTTGCATACACATTCTAATCGTTTTATATTTAATATTCTATTCTGTGATACTATTGTAATATATTTATAGTTTAATTCACTCTAAAATAATTTATTTAACGAAATACAATGATTCAATAACTTCAACACAGTACTCTAATTTATATAACTATCACTGAACTATTTATATTCGACTTTCGCTTCACTGACTGTCTCCTCTGCTGCGTGGTTCTTTTCATAAACACCGTTCATTTCCTCAGAATGCTCCTGATATTCCTCGAAAAGCCTTTAGGAACGTTCTCCGATTAGACCAGATTCGTCTCGAAGCAAAGCGCCTCGGAAGTAATTTGCGGTCACGCGCTGACTACGTGAGCGTTCAGGTCCGGCATCGCCCGCAGCTTCGCCATACTATAATATATTTTATTATATTTGTTTACGTCCTTTTTGTAACTTTAAAATTTTAATTACTGTTTTTAACTTCGGAAGAATTTCTCCTAAGACTTCCTATGAATTCTAATATGTAAACAATTAACAATGTGATAATTTTGACTTTGTCGACAAATGTTCTCATTTAGACAATAAAGTTTATTTTCCGCCTACCTTTTTGGGAAGTATAATTTGTTTATTGTGTACCAAATATCCCAATTTTGTAGAAACCGCACATTTCACAGAAATCATAAAATATTTCTCTATCTGAATTGAAATAGCTTTCAAATACTGTAGAATCAGTCCCAACCTTGAGAGGGATATTGCATCTGGTACATTTCAATTTTCTCTAGTTTCTTCGGAAACAGGGCTTTCAAATGAAAAACATTTCATTCACCATGAATATAAGGTATTGCATTTTTGGAATAGGTACCGCACTAATCTAGCCCGAATATTTTCCAACAAGAAGGTATCTTTGATATATAGATTTGACATGTTATAATCTAAGTTGTTTGATGTTTTTCGTTTCCTTCTAAGGTCATTCATTATTCTTCAACTTTCTTTAGATTTGTTGCAAAATTTATCAATTCTTGTCTTGTAAAATTTGTCTTTTGCATATTTTAATACTTTTTGATATAGATCATGGTATTTAGTATAATATTTATGAAATAATGGTTCACTGGTGTATTTTCTAATTGTATGTAGGCTTTTTAATTTTTTGCAGAAGTCTTTATTCCTTTCCTTGGTCTCTTTTATTTTATTTAACTTTTTGATCATTCAGAACTTGACGATGAAGGTAAAACAAATTAAGGGTAATTTTCGTTTTATTCAAAATAATATCGGCGAACGAAGGACGTGAACAAATGTTCCTTTGCTGTTAGTTCAACGGAAAATAACAGAAACTAAACTGTGGAATTTCCTCGGAAACCGATTCCAATTTGAATTGAAACATCGTAGTGTACGGCCACCTTTAATATAAGGCTCGACTTCCGCATTTGTTATTATAGTCGGGTATTTCGACTTATTACAAATCTGTCACAAGTAATTAAACAACTGCATATAGTGTTTTTTTATTATCTTCGTCTAGACTGTCTAGGTGTAATGACCTTTTCTGTAATGTTATAGATCCAGTAGCGTAAGATATTCTGAAAACGACAACGCAAGGTACAGATTGTAAGCTCATCGATACAGTGTGTTCCTTGGAAGTATTTATTTACTTATTTCATTCATTATTTGTCGATCTGTTTTGTTTTCATTTTTTTAATTCGTCTTCAGGAATATCTCAGAGTATATCTTGACGGTTAAAATTGTTGAAAAATTGACATTATAATTGGGCTATTCTAGAAAGTTAAAACATATTTTGAATGAAAAATTTGTGATTGTTCCTTGTTTTTCACAAAGTATAAGTATATATATAATTTTTTGCGTGACTTCCTCAATAGGTATCGCATAGTACAGTTGATAGGAAATCATGTCGGAATAAAGCTCAAGATTACGATTTACAATGACAAACTGATGTAATAATAGTATATTCTTCAACGAGCGTATAATGATAGCTATTATTCTCGAGGATAAAAATTCCGAAACGAGCCGAGAAAATAATAGCTATTATACGCGAGTAGAAGACTATACTTTCTCTACGACTATACGATAGTCAGAGTTTTAATGAAATCTAAATATTATTTATGAATGAATAAATGCCTTAATTGAAAATAATTTTTAAAAAAACTTCTAAGAGTGGGGATTCGAACTCTCGCCTATATAACTTCCTTCGTTATACATTTACTTCATGTACACGCTTCTATCAACTGAGCTATAACAGGCACTAGAAAGTTTGTGAATGAAATACCTACTAGAGAATCTCTGACCAAGAACTGAGAGAGTGTGGAACGTTCAAGTAAAAATTGTTTGACATACCTTTGTTGCAAGATAGATTTCATCTTCAACACTATCGCTGCTTTTCCAATCCGCACTATTCATTTTTATATTAGGTACCTACTTGTCACACAGATCAAAGTTAAAACTAAGAAAATAGTCAATCTGACATTCGTGGATGCCAAGCTGTGACAAAAGTTCAATCAGGCAAAGCCTTCTTGAGAAATTTGTTTGTTAAATCTCTCAGTTCCCGTGGATTCTGAAAATTCTGAACCTGTGATTGGCCGAGTGCCGTTGAATAATGAGTTAGGATCCACGGTGTCTTGGAATCATCTTTATTCTTCAATTAAAAATCAATATGTAATGAACATAGAATACAACAGTCGTAGAGAAAATTGATTTCAATGTTTATAAATACTGGAAATTGTCAGTTCTCCAAAAAAATTCCTAAAATAGAACCAACAGCTTTTTCGCATACTGTAAACTTACCGGAAAGTTGCCAGAAACAGCGTATCAATTGAATCCGAGTAGACATAACATACAGTGTGTCCCAGCTGCCACACCTTCATATTTCATTGAGAATAAATTAATTTGAATTTTTTTTTATATTATAGTACTCTGGAATTCCTACCTTTATGTTGATGAAACATTCCTAAATCCATTTTCCACGGCTAACTATGACCAATTGAAAAGTAAAAAAAGTTGGGAAAATAAATTAGAGATAAATTGTGAAAGGCTTTCGCGGCCATCGTCACTTACATGGTGGTTCTTCGGGTAGTAATGCCGACGTGTTTTCAGAGAAGAACTCGACGTTTCGCCAACACGAGTGGTTGGCATTTTCAAGAGTTATTTAAAAAAATTCCGCTTTCTGTAGTTGCTGTCAAATGCTTGACATTTGTTATACGTTGTCTCAATAAATACCTGTGATTTGACGTTCTTACATCTGATTGGTCCATAGCGTTAGCAGACATCATAGAATCGTTCGTACCGTTATTTTGTGGGTAGGGAGCTAATTGAGAATTTTTGAGAACTGGAAGCCAAACCTTGTTCAATTGTAGTCCTTCTTCGGTTCTGTTGAAGTTGCTGTGGTGTTTCTGGATTTCAATTGCTTCCCGGAAGAGTCTTGGGTAATACGCAGATGTTGAAGAGATGACTTGGGTTTCTTCAAATTTCACTCTATGGTTATCGTTGTTGAGAGTATGTTCTGCGACAGCGGATTTCTGTGTGTGCCCTAACCGACAGCAAGCCTTGTGCTCTTTGATTCTCGTTTTAACGGAGCGTTTCGTGGTTCCGATATAAACGCTGCCACAGGAACATGGAATGCGATAAACCCCAGAAGAGCATAGTACGTCTCGTTTGTCCTTCGCTGATCTAAAGTGGTCTTTCAGTTTCTTTGAAGGTTTATAAACGGTTTTAATCTCATATTTTCTTAGAATACGGCCGATACGATCTGTAACTCTGGGAACATATGGTAAGAATGCTTTTCTTTTTTCGGTGTTGGTTTGACTACTACTTGGTTCACTGAATGGACAGTCATTTGGTCTACTATTGATTCTTCCGTCTCTGATTTCTCTTCTATTTTTCATACACCTCTCAATATCTCTTTCTTTGTATCCATTAGAAGGAAGGGCGTTTTTTAGATGTTTCAGTTCAGCTTCCAGGTATTCATGTTCGCAAATTCTTCTAGCTCGATCAACTAATGTCTTGATTACACCTTGTTTTTGGCACGGATGATGGTTTGAGGTATTGTGGAGATATCGATCAGTGTGAGTTGGTTTTCTATATACCGTATGCCCCAGACGTCTTTCTTTTCGAGAAATGAGAACGTCTAAGAATGCCAGTTTCTTCTCATTTTCAATTTCCATGGTAAATTGAATATTCGGGTGTATGTCATTGATATGGTTAAGGAATTCATTGAGTTTTTCTGGTCCATGGCTCCAAATTATAAACGTATCGTCTACATATCGTAACCATACCTTGGGTTTTAAATTTGCAGTTTCAATTGCCTTTTCTTCTAGTTTTTCTATGAAGAAATTAGCAATAACTGGGCTAAGTGGGCTTCCCATTGAAACACCATCTAATTGCTCATATATTTTGTTATTGAAAATGAAATATGAAGATGTTAAGCATATTTTGAAGAGATTGGATATATCACTTGGGAAAAGTAGTTCAATTTCCCTCATGGCTTCATCTAACGGGACCTTTGTGAACAGGGATACTACATCAAAGCTGACTAGAACGGAACCACGAAACGCTCCGTTAAAACGAGAATCAAAGAGCACAAGGCTTGCTGTCGGTTAGGGCACACACAGAAATCCGCTGTCGCAGAACATACTCTCAACAACGATAACCATAGAGTGAAATTTGAAGAAACCCAAGTCATCTCTTCAACATCTGCGTATTACCCAAGACTCTTCCGGGAAGCAATTGAAATCCAGAAACACCACAGCAACTTCAACAGAACCGAAGAAGGACTACAATTGAACAAGGTTTGGCTTCCAGTTCTCAAAAATTCTCAATTAGCTCCCTACCCACAAAATAACGGTACGAACGATTCTATGATGTCTGCTAACGCTATGGACCAATCAGATGTAAGAACGTCAAATCACAGGTATTTATTGAGACAACGTATAACAAATGTCAAGCATTTGACAGCAACTACAGAAAGCGAAAATTTTTAAAATAACTCTTGAAAATGCTAACCACTCGTGTTGGCGAAACGTCGAGTTCTTCTCTGAAAACACGTCGGCCTTACTACCCGAAGAACCACCATGTAAATAAATTAGAGATTTTTTTTCATCACAAAATCAACATCAAATTTTGTTTCAACATACTCTTAAACCCCTAGATCCCAATGTTTGAACGAATTGATTAAACAGGGTGTCATTTGTAGCTGACAATGTGATTATCTCCTTTTCATCAGTAATATTTGCTTATTTTCAAAATTTCTTCAAATCAGGTGTGCCTCAGGGCTCTATTTTGGGTCCTTTACTATTCAGTATTTACACATTTAATTTGATAAACAGTCTTCAGCAATGTAATGTACACCTGTATGCCGACGACACGCAGATATATTATAGTTTCCCTTCACTTTTGTATGAGAACGCAAGCCAGTCAATAAACAATGAAATCAATTCATTTATTAAAGCTGCAACTGATCATTGTCTCATCGTCAACTCTGATAAATCTAACGTCGTGACCTTTGGTCCTAAGCAGATGAGAAATATAATAAACAACCACATCGACATTAATGTGATGGGCTCTAGGCTTACTACGGTAGATGTTGCAAAGAATCTAGGCGTGCTTCTGGATTATAATTTGCGGTTTGAGCAACACGTAAGAAAACTTGTTCAACGAGCTTACGCTTCGATCAAGCTGATATATGGAAACAGGCATTATCTATCCTCAAAATTGAAAAAAAAACCTCTGTGAAACATTAGTGTTATCACACTTTAACTATGCTGACGCCCTGTATGGTCCACATCTATCCGATATATACAAACGTAAAATTCAGACAGTACAAAATTCTTGTCTTCGCCTGATTTTTGGTATCAGAAGAAGGCAAAGAATATCACAGGCACTGAAAAGGTCTGGTTGGCTCTATATGAATAATAGGAGAACCCTACACGCTAATGTTCTATATCATAAAATCGTGACAAGTAAAATGCCATCATATTTACATAGAAAAATTACATACCGAACTTGATATTCATAATATTAATATTAGATTCAAAAATATTTTGACTACACCCATATTCAACACCCAGTTTTTCAAGAGATCCTTCAGCTTTGACATATGTAAAAACTATAACTCTATTCCAAAGGAAATCAAATCAATAATATTCTCTAGATTCAAAACGAAATTAAAAACATTTTTATTAAATAATTGCCAATAACTACCAACAGAAAGTGATATCGATCACACAAATACTGTCATCACATTTATTTTTTCCTTTCCCCAATAAACAAATAATATTGTTTTTAATTTTATTTTTCTTCTCTCTGTTTCGCTTACTCACAGAGTGGAAGAACAGCTTTCGTTCAGTTCTGCTAAACGAAAACTGAACTTCGCCTTTTATTTTTTTTTTGAAAATGATGTGCTCAAATTATAAATTTTTTGTCAATTGAAAATAATAAAGACGTATTATTATTATTATCTGATTTGAATTGAAATTCTCCAGTCGGACCCTGTCTCCGATGCTCTGATACATTCGGAGGGCGCGCTGTCAACATCATTACCCCAATAACCATTCCCCAAATTATGGGGTAAGCAGCTATTGGGTCCGGGAATCGTGTGCCCTGAGCGGAAGTAATGAACCGAGGATGACAGCCTTCTGCATTCTTCCGGCTATGATTTCTGACATCTTTCTACATGCCGGTATAATTTTTAAGTTTATTATTATTATTCTTATTATTTTTTTCTCCTTAGGAGTGTACCAGTCAGGCCCTGTCTGCGGTGCTCCGACCCATACGGAGGGCGCGCTGGTGTCATTAACCCCAATAACCACTCCCTACGTCCGTAGGGTGAGTGATTATTGGGTCCGAGAATCGTGTGCCCTGTATAACGGCCTTCTGCATTCTTGCTGCTAAGATTTCTGCCATGTTACGGCAAGCCGGTATTATTTTCAAGTTAGAGAGCAGTGTGTCCATCATTCCACCAAGGACTCCTATGATCAGAACCACCATTTTGACAGAATGGTCCGGATATAACCTGCGGAGTTCAAAGAGAAGATCTCGATATTTAGTCCGTTTTTCCTCCTCTTTTCGAACGATATTCATTTCGCCTGGAGCGGAAAACTCCATGACGAATATCGTTCTACTTTGGTGGTCGAGGAGGACAACATCAGGCTTATTGGCTTGTATTTGCCTGAGGGTGGGGAATGAGTAGTTCCAATAGATCCGGCACCTCTCATTCTCCACCACGGACTCAATATCCCCCGGAACATAAGGCAACACCGGTGTCTCGTCTATACCGTACGAGTGTCGTAGATGGTAGTATAACACTCGTAGCGCCGCGTTATGCCTGTGGATATAGGCTGAGGCCGCATAAGATGGGCATGCTGATAGCAAATGCATTACGGTCTCAGGTGCCCCACGACATGCCCTGCATCGGGTGTCAGGGACGTCTATACCCATCACGCGACTACGGTAGACGAGGGTGTTGAAGACACCATCCTGGCAGGCCATTATGAATCCCTCGGTCTCCGACTTTAGCTCACTCGACCTGAGGAAGGCAAAGGTCAAGCTTTTGGATAAGCCAAGGTCTTCGATGTTGTGAAAGAAGACACCATGCATTGGCTTATCCATATGTAGCTGTAGCAGGACCTCTGTCTCCGCAGCTTTGAAGTGAGCTTTTTGCTGAACGGGTCCCAACTCGGTGACAGAGTTTGTGTTAGCCCGTTCAGTGTCGAATACGAGACTGACTTCAGCGGCCGCACGGGTCGCTGCCTTAAAAAGAAATGCTCCAATCCCTGCTTTTTCATGGTCGCGGACCATGCAGAGAAGGGGATCTGAACTCCTGATGACTTTACAGGCCCCATCCAGAACCATTCTGTTATGCATACACTCCAAACTCAAAAGTCCACGGCCTCCCCGTTGTCTGGGAAAGTATAATCGTGGAACGGACGATTTAGGATGCAAGCACCTATTGAGATGCATCACTTTGCGAGTTTTAACGTCGAGTTGTCGCAGCTCTTCCTTAGTCCACTTCATTACTCCGAAAGAGTAGAGAAGGATCGGAACGGCAAGCATATTGGTTGCAGCAACTTTGTTCTTCCCCGACAGTTCTGATGACCAGATCTGTCGGAGTTTATGCTGATACTTGCCGCGGAGAGAGTTCTTAACTGTGAATACCTCTTGGGAGTGGCGTTGCTCCACCCCTAGGTAAGTATACGTCTCTCCGGCATCCAGATGATGTAGGATGCTTCCGTCTACGAGCTGGACATCCTCTCCGTATTCCTCGCATCGTCCTCTTTTGAGATGAACCGTGGCACATTTGTCGATCCCAAATTCCATTCCGATAGCATACGTGTACTCTTCCACCACCCTAAGGGACTGATGTAGGTCCCTTTCTCCAGAGGCATATAATTTGAGGTCATCCATGTAAAACAGATGAGTGACTTTATGCCTCCGGTTGCTGGGGGTGCCGCAGTTGTACCCACGGGTATTCCTGAGTACAACGGACAATGGCAATAGTGAGATGCAGAAGAGAAGAGGGCTGAGGGAGTCTCCCTGAAACACGCCTCTTCTAATGATGACCTGCTCTGTTTGGACTATGTCTCTACCAGATCTTATGGTGAAGCGAGTCCTCCAGAGTGGCATCAGTTGTCCAATGAATCCCACTATTTGATTGGGTACCTCAAGATATCTGAGCAAATGCATGATTAACTCATGCGATGTTGTATCAAATGCCTTGCGGTAATCGATCCAGGCCATCGAAAGGTTACGCTTATACTGCACGGAGTCCTGCGTGATACATCTATCGATGAGCAGGTTCTCCTTGCAGCCGGCGACCCCTTTCTTTGACCCTCTTTGCTCATATATCCGTTCATACACCGGATCAACTGCGGAGAGAATGCGCGTGTATAAGATGCGCGTAAACAACTTATAGCACGCATTCAAGCATGTTATCGGCCTGTAATTCTTTGGATCAGACAAATCTCCGTTCTTGGGGATGAGTACGGTTCGCCCCTCGACAAACCACTCCGGAATCTGCTGCTCCCCATCTAGCCATGAGTTAAAAACTCTAGCCAGATGGCGGTGGGTTGTTGGAAACTTTTTCCACCAATAATTATTCAACCCACCAGGGCCTGGAGCAGCAAAGTTCTTTGAGCCTTTGAGGGCCCCTCGAACTTCTTCCGTGGTTATCGGATTGCGCAGATCATTGTGCTCAGGCTGCCGAAGCGTCCTGCAGTAAGCTTCGAACTGCGCTAGGGCTGGAGTGTCTACATTGAGTGGTTGCGGAAACTCATAGATGTTCTTCCAGAAGGTTTCTACCCGATCAGCAGCCGGCGGGTTATCGACAACACGTGGAGGCACTTGGAATAAGCGGGAAGGTTTATCGCGGAACTTTATGTTTTCCGCGATACTTCTCGCCCGCCTCACTAGTGACTTCTTTGCAGCCACTAGCATTCGTATCCTATCAAGACAGTGCTGTTTTATGGTAAACAGCACGCCTTGATTCAATGTGTGGTGAGCTTGTCTTAGCCTTGCAGCAATTCGCCGCACTGCCGGCGTGAAAGGCCTATTGGCCGACATGTAGTCCACCACACACTGGATACGAGACGCGTGTTGTCTCGCCGACTTGATCTTAGCTTCCATCTTGTGAACGCGTCGCTCTTGCCTCCCAACAAGAGCAGTGGTGTCCCTCCTCTCCGTCTGGGATATTGCACGAGCGGCGTCGTACACGACAGAATTGATCTGCCAGATGTTGGCCTCTTCTGGAAGAACATCGCCAATCTCCGCATCCACCCGTGCCAGTTCTTGCGGCTTCAAGGGCTTCATATTGTGAAGCGCCCTGCGGGTTCTGATGTCCTCCATTGGTGGTATGATGCGAGCCTCCTCTGCAGCCAGACCGACACGTGGCATATCTGCCACTTCGTTAACCGGCTGAGGAGGAGCTCTAACATAGCCTCGAGCCCGGAGATAGGATACATTATTATTATTATTATTATTATTATTATTATTATTATTATTATTATTATTATTATTATTATTATTATTATTATTATTATTATTATTATTATTATTATTATTATTATTATTATTATTATTATTATTATTATTATTATTATTATTATTATTATTATTATTATTATTATTATTATTATTATTATTATTATTATTATTATTATTATTATTATTATTATTATTATTATTATTATTATTATTATTATTATTATTATTATTATTTTTTTTTTTTTCCCTTGGGAATGTACCAGTCAGGCCCTGTCTCCGGTGCTCCGATACATCCGGAGGGCGCGCTGGTGTCGTTAACCCCAATAACCACTCCCTACGTCCGTAGGGTGAGTGACTATTGGGTCCGAGAATCATGTGCCCTGAGTAGACGGAGCGAACCAAGGATGACGGCCTTCTGAATTCGCGCTGCTAAGATTTCTGCCATATTACGGCAAGCAGGTATTATCTTCAAGTTGGAGAGCAGTGTGTCCATCATTCCACCAAGGACTCCTATGATCAGAACCACCATTTTGACAGAATGGTCCGGATATATCCTGCGGAGTTCAAAGAGAAGATCTCGATATTTAGTCCGTTTTTCCTCCTCTTTTCGAACGATATTCATTTCGCCTGGAGCGGAAAACTCCATGACGAATATCGATCTACTTTGGTGGTCGAGGAGGACAACATCAGGCTTATTGGCTTGTATTTGCCTGAGGGTGGGGAATGAGTAGTTCCAATAGATCCGGCACCTCTCATTCTCCACCACGGACTCAATATCCCCCGGAACATAAGGCAACACCGGTGTCTCGTCTATACCGTACGAGTGTCGTAGATGGTAGTATAACACTCGTAGCGCCGCGTTATGCCTGAGGATATAGGCTGAGACCGCATAAGATGGGCATGCTGATAGCAAATGCATTACGGTCTCAGGTGCCCCACGACATGCCCTGCATCGGGTGTCAGGGACGTCTATACCCATCACGCGACTACGGTAGACGAGATTATTATTATTATTATTATTATTATTATTATTATTATTATTATTATTATTATTATTATTATTATTATTATTATTATTATTATTATTATTATTATTATTATTATTATTATTATTATTATTATTATTATTATTATTATTATTATTATTATTATTATTATTATTATTATTATTATTATTATTATTATTATTATTTACAAAATTCACAAAAATATTCAATTAATACTGCTAAAAATAACCTAATTCACTTTTCCATGGCAAACTGTGACCATTTGAATAGTGAAAAATTGGGAAAAAATATATTAGTGATCTTTTATTGAAAAATTAACCCCAATTTCTTGTTTTGGAATGTCCCAGAACCCCATAACTCAATGCTGAATCATTGAAATATACAGGGTGACATATGTAACTGGCAATATCATCACCAAATCTTATTCATCCATAATGCTCGGTTGATTTGAAAAGGATCAGTATCTACCAAGATTCGGACTTTGTAAAACTTACAATCAATCAAAAGTTTTGCTTCAAATTTTGGTGCTTCGAAAATACTGCTACTGCCTCTACTAATGATTGTAATATTTCTAATTTTTTCAGATCTAAAGAAAATAGGTTGAGAGTTGTGAAGGAGACCATATTGCAGTATTTGGGAAGAAATGCATCGACAGCGACAATTCCGGCCAATATTTCCTTAGCTCCATTTAACGTATCCGAAGTTATTCCTACATTTTTCGATGCATCAGTAATATCTAGCGATGATCAAGTCAGCGAAAAAATAAGGAGTTTCTATCCTTCGTGTAAGTCCAGAAGTACCACTATGTTAGTATTATTATTAGAGGCAAAGAGATTTAATTCCTCGAATATGAAGCAGGCACTTTGCATGAAACACACTGTATATTTTTTTCGGAGAAATCCCTCAAAAGCAGAGCTTGTGCGAGCAAGGGAGATCCGGGACCTACAGTTTAAATAAAAGTGGAATCCGAACCACTTCAGCTCAGTGACACACGACCGGGGATCGAACCCGGACCGTCTTGGTGGAAGCCTAACGCTCTAACACCTCGATCACTTCGCCACCATAATTTATTAACCGAATACATAGGAACAAGAGAGAAGTATATTAATACATAATTGTTATACAGATCATAGGCATATCACTATTTCAGAGTCTGTGAGCAAATATAACAAAAGTGACTAGAGAAGTTTTATTTTTAATAATTTAGTGTCCTTTTTGAAACAAAATTATTATTCATAACAGAAGCATAATAAGAAATAATAAAATTTATTAAATCCTTTACGTACATAAAATGAAAAATGAGTAATATGTAATAATAATAATGATATGTTGTCAGGATGATGCCTTCAAAACCCTAGTGTACAGTAGTCACGTGATGTGTATAGAGGTCCCTGACACCAGATGCAGGGCGTGTCGTGGGGCACCTGAGACCATAATGCATTTGTTGTCAGCATACACAGTTTATGCAGTCTCAGCCTATATCCACAGGCATAACGCGGTGCTCCGA
Source organism: Chrysolina oricalcia (assembly GCA_944452925.2). Lineage (NCBI taxonomy): Eukaryota > Metazoa > Arthropoda > Insecta > Coleoptera > Chrysomelidae > Chrysolina > Chrysolina oricalcia. Next base: position 2,982,155 of record OX101810.2, read on the forward strand.
GTGTTGTACCTACCATCTACGACACTCGTACGGTATAGACGAGACATCGGTGTTGCCTCATGCTCCGGGGGAAATTGAGTCCATGGTGGAGAATGAGAAGTGCCGAATCTATTGGAACTACTCGTTCTCCGCCCACAAGCCAATAAGGCTGTTTTTCTCCTCGACCACAAATTGGGACAATTTTCGTCATGAAATTTTCCCTTTGAACTCCGCAGGCTCAGAGCACATGACTCTCGGACCCAATAGTCACTTACCCTATATGGACGTGAGGAGTAGTTATTGGGGTAAGCGACACCAGCGCGCCCACCAGATGTGTCGGAGCTCCGGAGACAGGGCCTGACTAGGATATTCGTAACGAGAAAAAAATAGAATAATTTATTTCGTTTGTTGAAAGTTACAGTACAACAACAAAGAAAACGAATAGAATATAAAATAAATGTGAATTAAATTAAAAACAAAAAACACCTGGTGAGATATTGATCAAGTGAACAGACACAATTCATATTTTACACACGAATTATAAGAGAAATTCGTCTACAGAGTGGGTATTCTTATTTATCAAATAGGTTTTCAATGATTTTTTTAATATACTTATATGAGTGGCATTTTTAGTATTCTGATCCAATTTACTGTAGACTTTGCAGCCAAGAAACAGGTGGCTTCTTTGAAACTTTTTTGTACGGTGTTGTCCTGGAACAAGCATATTTGTAGATCTTGTTCCATGCAGATGATTTTCTCCATGAGCAAACTTATCACTATTCTGATAACAAAAATACACAGCTCATATACATAGAGGCGTGGTACAGACAAAATGTTTAGTAATTTGAAAGTCTGTATACATGATCCCCTCCATCCTAGAACTTTCCCTGTCCTAATTGCCATTTTCTGTACAACAAAAACTCAATGATTGGATTTTAATCTCAATGCATAAAAATTCTTGCGTAGTTCTGCACAGAGACTACCAATATGTGTTTCCCAGATCCATTTATTATCAAGAATGACACCAAGTAGTTCAGTTGTTTCTGACGTATATCATCATTTTCAAAGATAGAGAGGATTTTGGTGTGATTACTCAGGGAAAAATTCATCAATGCTGTTTTTGTACATATAGAGTTAGGTGGTTTTTTGCCGACCACAAAATAACTTTTTTATATGCAGTTTCAGTTGATTTTACAAGACTTTCGATATCCTTTTGTGATACTATAGGTAATATTTGTGTCGTCTCCTGGATCGTTGACAGATTCTGTAGAAATTGAATTTGCATATACGAGAAATAGAAGAGGCCAAATATGGAACCTTGAGGCACACCCTGTTAAATGGCAACTCTTCTTATTCCATACATTTCTATTTTTAATTTGATAACAGCTCACGGTTAACACAGCCAAAAGCTCGTGAAAAATAAATGAAATTACCACAAATTTTAACCTTGCCATCAGAGCTGTTCCTGAAAAGCATTCAATGCAGTTTCTGTGCTCTTACCCAACGTAATACCATGTTGATGGAGAAAGAGCATTTCATTTTCATTTAATAACTACAGAAGTTGGTTTTTCATGTTCAGTTCAAAAATGTTTCCTAAATGGCACATAAATGGCATATTCCATGGTGTAAACATTACAGTGGAGATATTGATTTCGTCTGTCTTCCCCTCTAGCATTGATGAGAGGTAACAATTTCAAAATCAGTGTGCAGGTGGCCCAATCAAAGCATAGCAATGACTTTTAATTACAAGATAGTACAATGCTCGTCATAGCCAGGGAAGTAATTGTTTTCTTGTCAGATATTTACCTCATATTCCACTTTGCGGGAGTGGCTGTTGGAGGAAGGATATTTCGAAATTATCGAAGTCTTTTGATTCATTTATTGCAACATATTTTGTTTATCATATTACTAATCAAATTTCTGAGATATTTCTAAAGTAAAATTGATGTATTCAAAATAATGGGAATAATATTCTTTTTCAGGTGATGTTCCTCCTAATGCAGACCAAGAACTATGGAAAGACGATGACATCATGAATTTGTTCTACAATTTCGACCATGTTTCGGACAACAGAAATGCAAATATTGCAACCGCAATCTTAAGATTGTATAGGTTACCTTCGAATAATACTAATGTCAATTCGGGAGTGGATAATTGTGAGACCTCCACTGAGGATGAGAAGTTGTTCAGGGTTTCTGTTTATAGGTACACGAAACCTCTGAAAAGGCGAAGAGGTACTTGTTATATTTCATCTCCATCATTATCGTCTTCATTTTAAGTAAAGTATCAAAATTTTACATTTTCAAAACAAATTTTCTCTGTTATGACTGCACCAGATTTGAAAAACTGAATATTGGTGAATAGAGAATGAAAATACCTTTCGAACAAGGTGCAAAATGACTCCCCTCCTAGTTTCAAATTTTTGAGGGGGTGCTCACAATTCAGAGCAGGTGCAAGAAGGGAGTAATATTTTCATACAGCAAATTGTCAAATTGAGAACAGAAATCGACCTGTTTCAGGTTTTTTTAAACAAATACATAAAAACTAGAAAAAATAATGTATTCCTTACCTATGTATCACACTGTATAACTCTTTCCAGTTAAGCGGCTCATATCGGACAGCAAGGTAATTCCACAGAGCGCCAAATGGGTGGAGCTGAACGTAAAACCGGCTACCAGCGCCTGGACTAAAGGGAAGAACTCTGGATTGGGAATTCTGGTGGAAGATCAGGAAGGGAACAGACTGAGAGCAGACAAATTCTTCAAAGGAGCAACATGCACGGTTGGAGTGTGTGAGTGTGAATTAACATTATTAACTCAAAGTTAGGCTGAGTTGGCCAGTAAATTTCCTGGTAGTCAACCTTACTGTCGTAGAAAAAATAATTTTTACTCGAGAAAGCAGCCTAACACGTGTTTGTTTACTAAAAAGATTAATTTAATTCGTGTTACATGTTTTGTGATATCTTGCATGTATTTCATTGCGATTACCCCAATTCCAAAAACTTTATCACTGTCACTCAGACTCCATGGAATAATCCATTTTACAGCACATACGAGGTGTCAATTTGAAAACGTACCACCATTTATATTTCGGGCTCTATACTAAAAATATGCAGAAAAACGTTAAACTTATTTTTAAGGGGGACTTTTTGTAGGCTGATTGTCAATCAAATTAAATCAACTCACTAGCGGGGGCGGTCACAACCCTTAAAATCTTACACGACAAGGGGGGTTGAGTGATACCTCATTTTAAAGGTAGTTCAACTCAAATCTGGTGAAACTGTAGGTATCAAAAATGAATGAAACATCGTATTACAGAACGGTAAATTTTTAAAGTATTTTTTCTTCTGATATCCAACAAAATAATCAAAAAACATAATATTTAGTTGAAACGTATTATTAGAAAGTATGTAATTTACCTAAACTAATACTTGTATGATAGTCAGTTTTTTTTGTGGGGAAGAGCGCATATTTTATTATTTGCCTCAGGGCGCACAAAACTGTGAAGCTGGCCCTAGTGTTCCTTTGAATAGTTTGAGCACTTTCAATAGTAAATTATGTATTGCGAGCAATGTTGTCATTCTTGAGACCATTTCTTTTTGCCAATATTACTTTATTGTAAAATTAGTTTTGTTTGTTGAAGGTTGTGCGTTTATTAAATTATTTTTAAAATTTGTGTTTACACTTCAACAAAGAAATGAAATTATTATTATTAATGGCGAATGACAAGTATGGCACGCCAAGTAGGAATGTGTCACCCGTATAAAATGCAAATTCTTCAACAGCTCTTTGGCATCGACTTCGACAGAAGAATGGAATTTTGTGAAACAATTACGAATTTTATAAATGCAAGCCAAAATATTTTGCACAATATTTGCTTTACTGATGAGTGTACGTTTTTTCTCAATGAGCATGCAAAAAAAGAGTCCAAAAAAGAGTCAAAATAAGAGTTAAAAAAACTTAAAAAGAGTTCAATAAAGAGTCCCAAAAAATTAGTCCAAATAGAGTCCAAAAAAGTGTCGAGTCAAAAATAAGCCTAAAAAGGGGTCCAAGAAAAAATAAAAAAGTCCAAAAAAGAGTCCAAATGAAAGTATCAAAGATGAGTAACAAAAGAGCCCAAAAGAGATTCCAAAAAAGAAGAGTCCAAAAAGTGCACAAAAAAAGTCCAAAAAGAGTCCAATAATAGTCCAAAAAAAGAACCCAGAAAAATAATCCAAAAAAGAGCCCAAGAAAGAGTCCAAAAATATTTTAAAAAACAGTAGAAAAAGCCAAAAAAAGTGCCCCAAAAAAAATTCATGAACAAAATTGTTACCACTGGAGCGATAAAAGTCATACACAGTATCCAGAGACAGTGAACGTTTGGGCTGGTATTCTTGGGAATGCTATTATTGGACCTTTATTCTTTGGGGAAAATATAATTGCTGAGCTCTACTTAAGTCTGCTTGAAGAACTAACAGACCCTTAGAGCCGGTTGTTCAGTCAGAGATAATCTGCAGTTTTATGTGAATCTTGGTTTATCGAGTTGTTCACTGCATAGTAAGAACTTGAATCCTGGTTTTATTCCAGGTTTCGCTAAACCATAAAAATCGGTGAATAAAGCACTCAACAAAAGTTTCACTTAACTGACTGACTGACATAACAACATTAGGACTGAAATATGGAATAGTTTCGAAAAATAATCAGAAATTACTTCATAAAAATGCTCATTACGATGTAATAACTGATAATGAAGATATTATTGAATTGGTGAATGTCCTAGCTCCTGTTAGTGCACCAGGTACTTATAGATCACGTGAAAATCATTTCGTGAAATAGTCACAAAGAATTCTCATAAAGGTTCGTGGGAAACAGGACATAAAAAAATTATCTACATATATTTCTGGAACGAATCATTATATCTATCTTCAAAGAACCATCTATCTATTAAACATCTATTATATTTCACCGATAACCATTTTACCTATAAAAAGTGCGGGATCCTTTGAAGAATGCATAGACAAAGTTGAACTTCATTTAGATTAATGATATATGAATATCATTTTGCGTATTTGACGTCTTTCGGACGTTAAACTGACGTTTCTATATTTACCGTGATTGTTTCCAGAAAGTCTTGTTGTCATTGGTTTAGATGACATTTGATTGGTAAGTATATAATATGAGGGAAATTGTCTGTAAAATAATAATCGCATATTCACTTTGTGAGAATTTTTGGAGATATGGGTATTTCGATAATGTCGAAGTTACTTGTTTCATTTATTTGTTACTCTTTGGCCAATTCGCAGATATCTTCCCAATCCTTAGAAGTACCAAAACATAGTTGTGATGAAACTCACTCTAAATTGTTGTTGCAGCAACCCCAAAACCCATCCCAACAATCATCATTGACGCTGCGAGGAAATCAAACGAACTGGATAGAATCCTTGGAAGAAATTCAACGACAACCATACATAGTGATATATATTTGTTACCTACCATAGACATTTGCATTATGGAATTTCCCGAAAACTACACTCATCCGGACCCTTCCGTAAACTGGCAAAGCAGCGCGTGCCATTTGAGAAAAATATACGAACGCAATCAGAAGATGGCGGAAAAAGAGCGGTTCGAACGTCAATCGTCACTGCAGGACTTCACCATTCCTTCTTTGAGACATATCAGACATCAAAGACAACACTTGGCCAACAAAATGAACGAAGAAGCACTGAATAGAGAATTCGATCCCAGATCCAGAATCGTAGGTTCCAAAATGATATTCAGGAATGACGAATTGCAAAATTTAACTAATAGTAATTTCAACTTTTCGATGATCAATCGATAAATCATCCAATTTCTGAACTTTGTAAGAATAAGGAAATGAAAAAGACTGTTGTAGCTTTTAATGAACTTGTATTTCGTCTATTTTTTATCAACATCAGATTTTGCACTGATGACTATGACACGGGTTATTGAATAAATTCAGTATCTACAGGGGTTTTCATAGTGAGCCTTTCATATACGGAAAGTGAAAAAATATCGTCCTTAACCGATGTTTGTTTACTTTTTCATAATATATTTCATCTGACTGGTTACATTAAATATTGACGTCAACTCCTTACATATTCCAGTGTAAATTCAAGCTTTTTTTATAATTTATCTTATTTCCGAAAAGAAACACTATGCAGCATTGCGAGAATCAGTACTTTTGAATGTTTATGTAACTCTTCAAGCGAAGAAAATCATAAAAATAATCATGTTAAAGATTTTTTTGTCGAAATACACCATTTCAATGGCCTTTTTCCAATTGGACCTTTACATTTATGAAAAATAAATTGCAAAACTCTTTTAAATCGATAGATTCTAGTCTGAAACGTCCAGTTAAGTTCCACTATATTTCTTTCATTTTGAAAGAATATCTCATTTGAAAGTGTGCCGCAGACGTCACGTTCATCGGAAACAACCCCCACCATAATCCATGTTCCGAAACAGGCAATACAGTTCTCCTCAAAAATTAGATTCTAGCTTGGTATAAGCCACTGAGAAATAATTGAAACTTCGTCACTTGATCAACTCGTAGAAAAAATCCACATGTTAGCTACTTTTTCATACATTCATTAATACTGTAGCGAGGTGTTATTATGACCGATCTGGAAGGGAATTTCGGATAATTTACCGAGGGTAGATTATGAGGTGATTGACTCTTTCTATTTAACAAATATGAATTTACTTTTTGCAGTGACTAAAATTTAAAATCGTTCCTTGGACGCTGCTTGCATACAGTAATATTCAGTTGGAAATGTTCTTCTCAAAAACATAATTATATTTCCGCTTTTTACACAAGGTTTATTCATTGCTTCGAACCTCATTTTACAATGCGCTTCATAGGTATTTAGGAGCATAAAAAATTGTTTATTTGAATATGCACTGGTGTTCAGACAACCAGGTACGAAGCAACTTTTCGACATTATTGCAGGGATACAGAGACAGGTATTAGGAAAAATATTTAGAGCACAAACAACAAAAACATTTCAAAACTTTGAAAACAGCATTAACCTCAAAAAAGAAATCAAGTAGGGCCTGTTCGTTTGCAGCATACATATTTGATGCTGTACTTGTATTAAATATGAAAGTCGGCTAACGAGTTAAACAGAAACAAACGATTCTTATTGATGCTCCGTGAAACAGACGAACGAACTCATCTGGTATTAAATGACAACTGTCATACAACACATTATATTCAAATGAGAATTTGAGATTCCACGGTGCACAACTTTTACAACGTTGCTAAGTCTAGTTTTGATGAACGTGACGTCACGAATCACTTTTCTTCTGATTATAGAAAAACTAGCGGTCAGAAAAAATAAATAAAAATTCCCGAATGATATTAGCCCATACAGTGTTTTCTCATATGTCGTGGAAAGGTCCATTGAAAATGAGTAAATAATTACTAAAGATGACATAATGTCCAATCACAACCGGTAACATATACTGAAACAGAATATTATTGGTTTATCTAGTGCTAGAAGGTCTCAATCAAACGCCCCATTCTTTTGTGGCTACCCATATGATTTTCTGAAAATGCATGAACTGAGTTCAGATAAACGGATTACATATAAATCCATCAGAACAGTAAAATGTCAAAATGAAATTGTCAATAATTAAACGTATCGAACCTATAAAATTCATCAAAGATATGCTAGAGAACGAACTTGATAAGATAAAAATTAATTTTAACGAAATGGAAAATATTCGAAAGATGACTCTGTAAAACCAATTTAGTACAATAATAATAACTTACATATAATAATAATAATAATAATAATAATAATAATAATAATAATAATAATAATAATAATAATAATAATAATAATAATAATAATAATAATAATAATAATAATAATAATAATAATAATAATAATAATTAATAATAATAATAATAATAATAATAATAATAATAATAATAATAATAATAATAATAATAATAATAATAACAATAATAATAAATCACTCCTTTGGAGTGATGAAGTGGACTCAGGAGGAGCTGCGACAACTCGACGTAAAGACGTGCAAGATGATGCACCTATACAGGAGTTTGCATCCCAAATCGTCCGTTCCTCGGTTATATCTCCACCGACAACAAAGAGGACGAGGACTTTTGAGTTTGGAGTGTCTTCACAATAGAATGGTATTGGATGGAGCATGTAAAGTAATCAGGAGTTTGGATCCCCTTCTCTGCATAGTCCGAGCGAGACCATGAAAACGCAGGGATTGGAGCGTCCCTCTTTAAGGCAGCAGCCCGTGCGGCTGATGAACTCGGTCTCAGTTTCGACACCAAACGGCGTGATCCGAACTATGTCACAGAGTTGGCACCCGTTCGGCAAAAAGCCCATGTAAGGGCCGCAGAAAATGCAGCTCTGCTGCAGCTGCATAGGGATAAGCCTTTGCATGGGGTCTTCTTCAGAAACGTCGAAGACCTTGGCTTATCCAAGAACTTGACCTATGCCTTCATTAGGTCAAGTTGGCTGAAGTCGGAGACCGAGAGATTCATTATGGCCTGCCAAGATGGTGTCTTCAACACCTTGGTCTACCGAAGCCACGTGATGGGTATAGAGGTCCCTGATAATAGATGCAGGGCCTGCCGTCAGCCTGCCGTCAAGCGCCTGAGACCATTATGCATTTGCTGTCAGCATGTCCAGCATATGCGGTCTCAGCCTATATCCACAGACATAACGCGGCTCTACGAGTGTTATATTACCACCTACGACACTCGTACGGTATAGACGAGACACCAGTGTTGCCTTACGCTCGGGTGGAGAATGAGAAGTGCCGGATCTACTGGAACTACTCATTTCCCACCCTCAGACAAATACAGGCCAATAAGCCTGATGTAGTACTCCTCGACCATGGAATTAAGACGATTTTCGTCATTGAGTTTTCGGCTCCTGGCGAAACGAATATCGTCCGAAAGGAGGAGGAGAAACGGACGAAATATTAGGGTCCCTTGGCGGTGTGATGGATTCGTTACTCTCGAACCTGAAAATCATACCGGCATGTCGGAAGATGTCAGAAATTATAGCCGGAAGAATGCAGAAGGCTGTCATCCTCGGTTCATTACGTCTGCTCAGGGCACACGATTCCCGGACCTAATAGCTGCTTACCCCATAGTTTGGGGAGTGGTTATTGGGGTAATGATGTTGCCAGCGCGCCCTCCGAATGTATCGGAGCATCGGAGACAGGGTCCGACTGGAGAATTTTAATTCAAAAGAGATTATAATAATAACAATAATAATAATAATAATAATAATAATAATAATAATAATAATAATAATAATAATAATAATAATAATAATAATAATAATAATAATAATAATAATAATAATAATAATAATAATAATAATAATAATAATAATAATAATAATAATAATAATAATAATAATAATAATAATAATAATAATAATAATAATAATAATAATAATAATAATAATAATATTAATAATAATAATAATAATAATAATAATAATAATAATACACAATGATCTGCGCAATCCGATAACCACGGAAGAAGTTCGAGGGGCCCTCAAAGGCTCGAAGAACTTTGCTGCTCCAGGCCCTGATGGGTTGAATAATTATTGGTGGAAAAAGTTTCCAACAACCCACCGCCATCTGGCAAGAGTTTTTAACTCATGGCTAGATGGGGAGCACCAGATTCCGGAGTGGTTTGTCGAGGGGCGAACCGTGCTCATCCCCAAGAACGGAGATTTGTCTGATCCAAAGAATTACAGGCCGATAACATGCTTGAATGCGTGCTATAAGTTGTTTACGCGCATCTTATACACGCGCATTCTCTCCGCAGTTGATCCGGTGTATGAACGGATATATGAGCAAAGAGGGTCAAAGAAAGGGGTCGCCGGCTGCAAGGAGAACCTGCTCATCGATAGATGTATCACGCAGGACTCCGTGCAGTATAAGCGTAACCTTTCGATGGCCTGGATTGATTACCGCAAGGCATTTGATACAACATCGCATGAGTTAATCATGCATTTGCTCAGATGTCTTGAGGTACCCAATCAAATAGTGGGATGCATTGGACAACTGATGCCACTCTGGAGGACTCGCTTCACCATAAGATCTGGTAGAGACGTAGTCCAAACAGAGCAGGTCATCATTAGAAGAGGCGTGTTTCAGGGAGACTCCCTCAGCCCTCTTCTCTTCTGCATCTCACTATTGCCATTGTCCGTTGTACTCAGGAATACCCGTGGGTACAACTGCGGCACCCCCAGCAACCGGAGGCATAAAGTCACCCATCTGTTTTACATGGATGACCTCAAATTATATGCCTCTGGAGAAAGGGACCTACATCAGTCCCTTAGGGTGGTGGAAGAGTACACGCATGCTATCGGAATGGAATTTGGGATCGACAAATGTGCCACGGTTCATCTCAAAAGAGGACGATGCGAGGAATACGGAGAGGATGTCCAGCTCGTAGACGGAAGCATCCTACATCATCTGGATGCCGGAGAGACGTATACTTACCTAGGGGTGGAGCAACGCCACTCCCAAGAGGTATTCACAGTTAAGAACTCTCTCCGCGGCAAGTATCAGCATAAACTCCGACAGATCTGGTCATCAGAACTGTCGGGGAAGAACAAAGTTGCTGCAACCAATATGCTTGCCGTTCCGATCCTTCTCTACTCTTTCGGAGTAATGAAGTGGACTAAGGAAGAGCTGCGACAACTCGACGTTAAAACTCGCAAAGTGATGCATCTCAATAGGTGCTTGCATCCTAAATCGTCCGTTCCACGGTTATACTTTCCCAGACAACGGGGAGGCCGTGGACTTTTGAGTTTGGAGTGTATGCATAACAGAATGGTTATGGATGGGGCCTGTAAAGTCATCAGGAGTTCAGATCCCCTTCTCTGCATGGTCCGCGACCATGAAAAAGCAGGGATTGGAGCATTTCTTTTTAAGGCAGCAACCCGTGCGGCCGATGAACTCGGTCTCGTATTCGACACTGAACGGGCTAACCCTAACTCTGTCACCGAGTTGGGACCCGTTCAGCAAAAAACTCACATCAAAGCTGCGGAGACAGAGGTTCTGCTACAGCTACATACGGATAAGCCAATGCATGGTGTCTTCTTTCACAACATCGAAGACCTTGGCTTATCCAAAAGCTTGACCTTTGCCTTCCTCAGGGCGAGTGAGCTAAAGTCGGAGACCGAGGGATTCATAATGGCCTGCCAGGATGGTGTCTTCAACACCCTCGTCTACCGTAGTCGCGTGATGGGTATAGACGTCCCTGACACCCGATGCAGGGCATGTCGTGGGGCACCTGAGACCGTAATGCATTTGCTATCAGCATGCCCATCTTATGCGGTCTCAGCCTATATCCACAGGCATAACGCGGCGCTACGAGTGTTATACTACCATCTACGACACTCGTACGGTATAGACGAGACACCGGTGTTGCCTTATGTTCCGGGGGATATTGAGTCCGTGGTGGAGAATGAGAGGTGCCGGATCTATTGGAACTACTCATTCCCCACCCTCAGGCAAATACAAGCCAATAAGCCTGATGTTGTCCTCCTCGACCACCAAAGTAGAACGATATTCGTCATGGAGTTTTCCGCTCCAGGCGAAGTGAATATCGTTCGAAAAGAAGAGGAAAAACGGACTAAATATCGAGATCTTCTCTTTGAACTCCGCAGGTTATATCCGGACCATTCTGTCAAAATGGTGGTTCTGATCATAGGAGTCCTTGGTGGAATGATGGACACACTGCTCTCCAACTTGAAGATAATACCTGCTTGCCGTAATATGGCAGAAATCTTAGCAGCAAGAATGCAGAAGGCCGTCATCCTTGGTTCGCTCCGTCTACTCAGGGCACATGATTCTCGGACCCAATAGTCACTCACCCTACGGACGTAGGGAGTGGTTACTGGGGTTAACGACACCAGCGCGCCCTCCGGATGTATCGGAGCACCGGAGACAGGGCCTGACTGGTACATTCCCAACGGAAAAAAAAAAAAAATAATAATAATAATAATAATAATAATAATAATAATAATAATAATAATAATAATAATAATAATAATAATAATAATAATAATAATAATAATAATAATAATAATAATAATAATAATAATAATAATAATAATAATAATAATAATATATGAACAGATAAAAGAATAGGAATAATATAATAAATGGTCAAATCAGATGAATGAATGAACCTACCCCCAATTTGTGAAGTGAATCCAAATTCAATAAATTTTTTGGTCTATATAAATTTTCAGTAGGTTCTAGATGAGGTACTTTGTATATATATATATATATATATATATATATATATATATATATATATATATATTATATATATATATAAATATATTTGATTGACTTTGTTCTGAAATTTCAATCAATCAATCAAAGTTCACTTTATTGTCAAAAAAATTACATTCTCGTAGATAAAGCACAGGAAAACAATAAAACATGTAAGAAGTCAAATATAGCATACAGTCTAGTATCTGAACAATAAATTAGTGGTAATAATTACTGTAAGTAGGTAAAATAAGTTTAAGTAGTAGGTGAAATAAACGATAATGTAAATAAAAAGTAGGTTCACATTATAATTCACTCACAGTTGATGAAATTAAAACTTATGATAAAATTTATGACTTATGATAAAATTATAAAACTTCAGTTGAAAGAATCTTCATAGAATTCCTCCGTAGAGTAATAGGCCCTCGCAACTAAAAGCTTTTTCACTTCTCTTCTAAATTTGAACACATTGTGTATATCTTTAATTGCAATAGGAAGGTGATCTTAAGAGGTTTCAATACAGAAGCTTTAGCAGATCCCCATATAGAAACTAAATGCTGCAATCTGAAATATATGAAACTGAAATAAGTGTTCATCAAAATTTTTCTGTCCAAGTACCCTCTAATTTTGTAAAGAATGCCGATTATGGATGATTTTTTTTTTCGGATAATTTCTGTATGTTTTTGCCAACTCAATCATCAATATAAAGACCACAAAATGTTATACAATTTTTGTATATTATAGATTGTTTTCAAACTATATAGGTGGAAAAGTATTTCTCATTATTTTATATCGTTATGAATATGTGTGAGGAATCAGAAAAATTTAATGTTAATTTATGACGTTGTAACCATGCGAATATTCTGGAAATATCATAGTTGATATCACTTTCAATGAAATTTAGATCGGGTCCAGAATAAATTATTGTTGTATCATCTGCAGAGAGAGCCCCTCAATTTCAAAAAATAAATAGCAGTGATATAAATCAGGAAATGCACAGGTCCTAACACAGACCCCTGTGATACGCCATAATGATTCACATTTTTATGCTGACTTTCATTTATTCTAATATTGTTTGTCAAAAAGTTTTCGAACCAATAATAAACGTGTCCTCTGGCACCAATTTTATCCGCTTTCTCAAAGGCATTACATAAATCAAGAGACAATATTTTTTATTTCGGCTACTATTCATTGTAGGCCAATCAGTAGAGATTTTTTTCCTAAAAAAATACTAGAAGAAAACCGACTGTACCATCACATGGAAGACAGTCCACAGTTATTATATTCTGTTTTCGACTCGCAACTGTCATTTATTAATTTGTTACAAACATTTAAATAACAAAAAACGTGTTTTTTAAATTGTTTTGCTTATAAAATGAAGACTAATATAGCAATTTGGTTGCTGCAATGAAAAGAATTGTATATAATTGAAATACGAACATAATGGAATTTTTTACGACCCTGTCGGAGGAAAACCGGAAAACCCGGAAAATTTAACGATTTTTTGAGAAATTCATAACTCCGACATTTTTTAAGAGATAGGGTTGGCCCTTCTCATGAAAGTATTGAATCATGTGTACTTTGTGTGTGCACAAAACAGGCTCTGACGGAGCATTAGTTTTGGCACAATTGCAATTTGAATTTTTTTGTGCACTATCTTGCAGCGTGCCTGGAAGCTCTAGTGATAGTCCGATTCCAATTTCCAAACTAGATTTTGAAAGTAGTAGTACAGTACCACAAAACGTATATTCTCATTTTGCCCTAAAAAAATGCTTGCAAACATGACTGAAAACGGCCGAGCTTGTGAAAGCGGTCGAGTGGTAGGAGTGAGTGGGAGATAAGGGGAAGCGTATTATCTCGTAACCCGTTCATTAGAAGACTACCCCTCGTCTGCCGGACTCTCCTACTACTCGGCAGCTAACGCGGGTTCGGCCATTTTCAGTCATGTTTGCATGCATTTTTCACCCATTTCGCACCATTGTAGCGCAAAATGAAAATATACGTTTTGTAGTACTATACTTCTACTTTCATAATCTGTTTGAGAAATCGAAATCGGGCCATCACTAGAGTATCCAGGCACGCTGCAAGATAGTGCCAAAAAAAATTTAAATTGTAATTGTGCCAAAACTAACGATCCGACAGCGCTTGTTTTGTGCACACATCAGCACTTTCATTAGAAAGACCAATCCTACTTCTTGAAAAATGGTGGAGTTATGAATTTTTCAAAAAATCGCAATTTTTTTCGGGTTTTCCAGTTTTTCTCCGTTACTAATGATCCGACAGGGTTGTGAAATAACCCATTTTATTCGTATTTTAATCATCTACAATTCTTCTCATTGGAGCAACGAGATTGCTCTATTAGTTTTTATGTTATGCGCAAAACAATTTTTAAAAACACGTTTTTTGTTATTTAAATTTTTATAACATATAAATAAATTGGTTTTACGTATCCATGCTTTTCTCATTTATTTATATATTTATAGTATACAAAAATAATTCTGCTATTCTATGGCCCTCCAATCTTTTTAGTGAATCAATATGATATGCCTTGCAACAGGTTCACCAATCACGTGTGGGTCTGAGTTCTATTAATTTTTTACAAAAATTGGTACAAAAAATTACTTTCATCTATCACTTTTCTCTTATTTCGTTCTTGCAGACCTTTTTCAAAAATAGACTAGATTTGTTATCAGATATTCTTCTAGTGATGGTTTAATCTGCAAAAACCGATCATGCTCTGGATAAATTTATTGAAGAATTTTTTTTTTCTGTCATGTTAGTAACTGTAAGATAACTGAATGACTGTATATAGTGAGTATACAAATACGTATAGTTTATTTTCTCTACATACTAGATAATATCACAAGATGTTCATGTAGGATATGATGAAATTATGTTTCTTCCTTATCATAGTTATACATTTTTTTATTTTTGTCAAAAAGCTAGATTTTTGCAGAATCCAGTGACTGGGGTTTCATCTCGCAGTTTTTTCCTATGGAGAATTTTGTACAGTTGGTTTTGGTGTGTTGAGGAGCAGGAAAACCTGGAATCCAATCCAAGCAAGCACACGACGGAAAATTTCCGGAATATCTTTTACTTTGAAATTTATCTTCATACTTGGATTTTCAGGAAAAATTCTTGAAAAATCTTGCTCTAACTCTTCACCAAATTGAAATAAACTTCTGTACAAAATTTCAGTCCATTTTCAGAAACTAAAAGAAAGGATCCCGCACTTTTTACAGGTAAAATGGTTCTCGGTGAAATTGGACCACGCACGTTTCTTATGGAAAATGGCTTTCCGTGAATTTGTCCGAATTTTTGGTATGGTGTAGATCTGGATGCACTGATCAAAAGTGTTCATTGCCAAAAACTCCAAAAATGGACAGTTTTCGAGATATGGCTCTATCAATGTAATTTTTTTTGCATTTTTTGGATTTTGACACATAATCAGTTCACTCTCATACTTAGGAAAAACCGAGTTTCAAAGATTTCACTGCGGGAATCGATTGAAAAATAATTCTTTCTTCATTTCAGATACTGCCATTTGAAGAAATTATTATACACTGCTCGTCACTGACGATGTAACTGGACTATTATTTTCAATTTCTATAGTCCAGTTTTTGTAGAAACAAAAACTTCTGAA
The DNA here is from genome assembly GCA_944452925.2 of Chrysolina oricalcia. Taxonomy (NCBI): domain Eukaryota; kingdom Metazoa; phylum Arthropoda; class Insecta; order Coleoptera; family Chrysomelidae; genus Chrysolina; species Chrysolina oricalcia. The sequence goes on from OX101810.2 coordinate 2,998,070, forward strand.
TTGCTCAAGGTATCACAGAGTCACATATATTCAACACCTTTCGATAGGGGCACTAGAAAAATAATATTCGATACACACTATAGGAACTGAATCTGAGATACTTTTTTTAAAAATAGTTTCCTAGTCGTCAAAGAAATTGTGGTAAATACAAAATGAGCATATAGAAAATTGTTCGTAATGTAGGCTGACGACATAAATACTCGTATCGAATGAAGTTTGTAAAAATCAGTAATTTTTATTTAATTATTGTCTCGGGATTTGAAAGTGTCGACTGCATTTTTTTTCGCCCTTATCATCAAAGTACCTTCATATTACTAAATATCATTCAGATGGTGCACATTATATCAGTATGTACAGAGTGAAAAATAAAAAAAATTTAGTAATGTCTGAAAATTCGATATATGCCAAAACACCAAGGAAAAAAAAATGAAATATTGATAAAATTATTTTGGCACGCAATATACTATTCTTATTCCATCATTAATCACAATTCATACATTTCGTACAGGGTGATTTGAAAAATTAGTGAAATATATGGCCGGTTATTTCGTACACATCCTGTATATTCAAGTAAATTATCATTCTCCGAAGTTAGCTGATACCGTATAGACATGATTTCGTTGGGATATATAGGGTGATCATGAAAATTTCGATGATAAAAATGACAAAATATCAACGTTTCAGAAATCACCCTGTAATTTACGATTAACTAGGTAAATTCCTTCATTATTATTTGATATATTCATCATTCTCTCCTCAACACTGTCCCAAAAATTCAGTTTCCTACTAAGACAAGTTTCATAGTTATTAATTGAGAAACTCATTACCATTTGCATGACGAGTTGAAGGAACTTGTTCACGCGTAAATTCTACTAGTAGCCAAGATTTTTCACAAATAACGAAACGTGGGAATGTGGAGATCAAAATGAATGTAACATTATATGCAGGGTGATGACCAATGACGGTCCATCCATATATTCATATATTCGTATATACAGTCATTTATTTTGAATTCATTTTGATCTCCACATTCTCACGTTTCACTATTTGTGAAAAATCTTGGCCACTAGTAGAATGTACGCATGCACAAGTTCCTTCAACTCGTCATGTAAATGGTAATAGATAAGTTTCTCAATTAATAACTATGAAACTTGTTGAATTTTTGGGACAGTGTTGAGGAGAGAATGATAAATATATTGAATAATAATAAAGGAATTTCACCAAGTTGTTCGTGAATTACAGAGTGATTTCTGAAACGTTGATATTTTGACATTTTCACCATCGAAAATTTTCATGGTCACCCTATATATCCTAACAAAATCATGTTTATACGGTATCAGCTATCTTCGGAGGATGATAATTCACTTGAATATACAGGATGTGTACGAAAGAACCGGTAGTATATTTCACCAATTTTTCAAATCACCCTGTACGAAATGGATGAATTGTGAATAATAATGAAATATGAAAAGTATATTGCATGCCACAATAATTTTATTGATATTTCATTATTTCATCGAATTTTCAGACATTACTAAAATGTTTTTATTATTCACTCTGTACATAATGATATAATCTTCATCATCTGAATTATATATAGTAATATGAAGGTACGTTGATGATAATAGCGAAAAAAATGCAGTTGGCACTTTCAAATCCCGAGACAATAATTAAATAAAAATTACTGATTTTTAACTTGAACACCCTGTATTTTAAAATCAATCAATCAACGAACTTTGAGATTCTGCACGTTCAATCAGTACATCGAATACTACAATATACTAAAAATTCAGACAATTTCACAGAGAACCATTTTACCTATAAAAAGTGCGGGGTCCTTTCAGTTTCTTAGAGTTATTTGAATTTTGCAACACTAGAAAGGTTTTTATTTTCAGTAGTCTACTTATATTAAATTAATTGTAAGTTAACTGAATATAAAATAGTTATACCGAACAAATAGAACCCCTGTATTATTTTGAAGAAGAAAATGTTCGACGTTTGTGTAGGTAATTGATAAGTCTTTGAATACGCAAACGAAGCATAAAACTAAATTTTGGTCATCAAATCACTACTGTATATATTGTATATTGAGTATTATTTCAAATACATTTTTTCCAATATAATTTTGTTTTATTTTTTTTGCATGTAAAATAATTGAATATTTCACATGTGGAATTGGGCTTACTAGACGAACGACCATAATGAATTTTTGAAAATCAAGTCTTTCGCAAATTTCCTGTACAATAGGAGTTTCTAATTGATGTAGCCGATACTTGATAGGAATCCATATTGATAACTTATAATGAAATATATAATGTACCTTTACATTTACGAAAAATAAATTGCAAAACTTGTTTAAATCGATAGTTTCTAGTCTGAAACGTCCATTTAACAAAGAGTTCCACTATATTTCTTTCATTTTGAAGAAATATCACATTTGAAAGTGTTCCGCTGACGTCACGTTCATCAGGAACACCCCCACCATAATCCACGTTCCGAAACAGGCAATACCGTTCTCCTTAAAAAATACAGCTTCTAGCTTGATATATAAGCCATTGAGAAATAATTAAAACATTGTCACTTGATTATATAACTCAGAGAAAAAAATCCACATATTACCTATTTTTTTTGTATTTATAGTTTTCAAATACTCTGAACGGACCATCCTTTTGATGAGAAACGAGCATTGGCAATACCGCAAATCGTAATAACGTGCTCATTATTCATCGGGTGAAATCAAATCTGATATAGCATTGTCTATGATTTCATTGTGACTTTCATCTCTTTGAATTTGATATTTCAAGTATATTTTTCTGAATCTTTACTAGTACCTAAAATTTTTTGATAGTTCAGGGTCTTTTTTGCAATGACTAATATTTTAAATCTTTCTTTGAACTCTGCTTTGAATACAATAATAACATAACGTAAAGTACTCACTTGGAAATGTTCTTCACAATAACATATATTTACGCTTTTACACAGGGTTTATTCGCCTATTCGAAACACATTATACGACGCACTTCATCTTTAGGTGCATAAAATAGTTATTTATGTTCCAAGGACGAAAAACTGTCTATTATAGTCGAGCCTGCAAATTGATAGCCGAGGCGCAGCCGAGGATAGCAAGCAGGCGAGACAGTAGACAGTTTTTCGCCGAGGTGCATATTACATTTTTTCGTCGACCTCTACATACCTTTATGAAAGTACTCGCATGTTTGCTGGCCTCAGCTACGTCCAACTCTTCGAACTGCAGACTCGATCATAATTTTAATGAATATAAACAAAATGTATTTGAAGTGTAACAACTCTCTATTTCAATTATACTACAAAATTAAATCAATCTCGAAGATGAATATTGAACGTACAGTTTGTGCAATTATTGATATTAATTCCTGCTGTCGAAGAAGATGCAAGAGACAAGTTTTGATTTTGGGTACTTGTTGATGCAACTTCAGATGCAGGTGCTCCAACAGCACCATTTCCAAAACTTCTCTCTTGGAGTGTTTTACCTGAAATCTAGCGGATTTCGTAAATAATTAATTTGACAACAGCAAATGACAGTTATTGTCACAGGCGCCTATGTATTAATTAAAACGTGGATTTACGAAAATGACTCAATCGCCGCTCTCGTACCGTGCCGTATCATAGTGACCACAGCGGACGAAAGGAGTTTGCGGACGAAAAGTGTTTGCGGACGAAAAGTACTTGCCTTCAAAAATAGTCGATTTTTCGTCCGGAAATTGGTACGTAAAATGTCATTTTTTGCAGAGGTCGACGAAAAAATTGTTTATTAGAATTTTCACTGGAGTTCAGACAACCGGGTACAAAGCAAGGAGACTACAATTTAACAAGGAGGGTTTAATAAGCTCTAGCCAATAAGAAACCTGTAGCATCAAAGCGGCATAGTGACGTACTTGGATATGAGTACAGAGTCGATCTCGAACCAAGCAAAAAAACTGTCAGCAGTAACTCTCATATACCAAGAGCTAGTCCGTCACTGTCTATAGAGAACGGCGGCCATGACACGTCCTACTAAGTCACATTTCGTCACTAATGTTCCTTCATCTCTATCTACTAGTGTCCCCATTGTCTTATGGGAATCAAACACTCCGTTAAATTTTAGTCTCCTTGGGTACAAAGCACTTTTTCGTCATGTTCACTTTGTTGCAGGGATACAGATAAAGGAATCAAAATAAGAATCTTAGAAACTTTCAAAACTTTGAAAAACGCATTAAATAAGAAATCACGTAGGACCTGTTCGTATGCAACAACTGCTAGACTTGTGTCCAATTTTAATGTAAGCTAACGAGTTAACCAGAAACAAACGATTCTTATCGGTTTGATCCGTGAAACAGACGAACGAACCCGTCTGTTACCAAATGACAACTGTCATACGACACATTATATTTGAATGAGTATTTGGTGCACAACTCACACAACGTTGGCAAGTCTAGTTTTGATGAACGTGACGTCACGAAACCACTTTTCTTTTGATTATAGAGAAACTAGCGGCCAGAAAAAAAATCCCGAGTGATATTAGCGTATATCCTTCCTCATTACAGAGTTTTCTCATATCTCGTGGAAAGGTCCAAATTGTTTCGCTGCACAACAGCTTCTCCAAGTGGAGAAGATATTCTGAATTACATATTAATATGTAGAAAGAACGAGGTTCACTAATTTGGAAATCTTCGGGCAGAAAATGAAAAATACTTGAAAATGCTCAGAGGGGAGAATCTTGGCTAGCAGAATTCTGATATACAAATAGTATTTGTACATCTCTTATGGTTTTCGGAAAATTGAACTTTTTTATAGCGGAACTAGTTTTGAAGCACTGCTCTGCCATCTCTTGGACAGTAGCCGAAGTTGATTTTTACGGCATGTCGATACTTTCAGATTATCGGGCTGAAATCACTGAAATGAAATTATAATGTGATGTCATCATATTATAATTTCATTTCAGTGGCTGAAATTTCATGCCTATCAATTTTAAAATAATTTATTTTCAAATTAGAACTGATGATATCATTGATATTCCTCGATAGATAGCTTCGGAGCACTCCTAGCGAATTTGATTGCTCCAGGAAGCCGTTCATTTTTGGGTAATTTGAAAGAAACAAGGAATTTTTGAGCAGAAAATGAAAAATACATATACTTCAGAATGCTCACAGGAGAGGATCTTGGCTTTTCGAGAAATTTGAATTTTCTAAAGGCAAAATTATTTTTCAAGCACTGCTCCGCCATCTCTTAGACAGTAGCCGAAGTTGATTTCCACGGCAAGTTTTAGAGCAGCCACTATATTTTTGATGAAAAAAATAATTTTCGTCATTAATAATGATGCGATTCCGTAGTAGATTGGTAGATACAGGGGCATTTTGAAGTTCAGAGAACGTTTGACTTTTTCCTAGGATCTGATGGCGCTTCTAATATTTGCTGATCCTGAAGCTTTAAGCCAATCAGCATTATGGAGAAAACGCCCCTTGTTCACAAAAATAACCCCTATTGTTGTACAGGTTTGCGCAAATATCCGGATTTTTTCAAACATACTTATCATTATATCTTTCCGACCACAATAAAATGTTCAGCAAGAACACGGATTTTGAAAACTTGTAAAGGAACTAACTAATTGTAAAATAAAACAAAATTACAAAATTCAAATATAATTTAAGAACTAAAAAAGTTGTATACAATGGGCCAATACAAAAATAATACTGATAACTAATAATATAGTGAGTATTTACAAATGAAATCAATGTCATTCATGCATCATTAATTACATTTCATTAGCGAAGAATTTCAAAAAAATTCAAACATGCCACATGGTATGAATAAAATAAGAAAAGGAAGAAAAATATAATTTTGTCCAGTTTCCACTAACACTTTACTACTTTATTACGACCGGTTTCAACTTTTACACCATTTTCAAGTAACTACAGATTTCATCAAGTTCAGGAATATTTATACATAAGAAAGTAATTAAAGAAAGGTTGGGTTTAAATTACCTAACTGATGTTTCAAAACAAGTTGGGAAAATACCTGGAATCTACCTGATGAGTCAATCTAATTTATCTAATAGGGGTTCATACAATCGGTGGGTCCAACTTTGTTATCAAAAGTCACAAATTCAGAAGTGGAGAGCTACATAATTCTAACTGGTCATTGATGGTATCAAAATTGGGGTTTTTAATCAATTTGTTTATTTCCAAGGCTTCCAACAAGTTCATTTCTCTTCCTTTATTGCACGTATGAAGGATTTTCATGTTATTTTTATTTATTGTATGACATTTGCAAGAAACGAATCATACAATAAATAAAAATAACATGAAAATCCTTCATACGTGCAATAAAGGAAGAGAAATGAACTTGTTGGAAGCCTTGGAAATAAACAAATTGAATAAAAACCCCAATTTTGATACCCTCAATGACCAGTTAGAATTATGTAGCTCTCCACTTCTGAATTTGTGACTTTTGATAACAAAGTTGGACCCACCGATTGTATGAACCCCTATTAGATAAATTAGATTGACTCATCAGGTAGATTCCAGGTATTTTCCCAACTTGTTTTGAAACATCAGTTAGGTAATTTAAACCCAACCTTTCTTTAATTACTTTCTTATGCATAAATATTCATGAACTTGATGAAATCTGTAGTTACTTGAAAATGGTGTAAAAGCCGAAACCGGTCGTAATAAAGTAGTAAAGTGTTAGTGGAAACTGGACAAAAGTTATATTTTTCTTCCTTTTCTTATTTCATCATGAATTTCCACAAAATAAATAGATCATCAATCAAACAAGATGAATAAAATAGCTGTTGCAAAATTAAATAAAATACAATATAACATTGCCCACAGAGATTCACAAAGGTTATGAATCATGAAAAGTAACAATTATGATAATTATTATTGTGAACGTTTGGTTTTGTGAGGGACATTCTTTTCTCAACAGCTTTTAGGGAAGTTCAACTTTCCAGTCTGAAAATTGATAAATGTGAATTCAAGGAAATCTGTATGACAGGTGCAGTTATGCAGCATTGCAGAAGAAAATTGCAAGATAAATTTGAAAATGCTGACCCAACTGTTAAAAGAATATCATGAAATGTCCTTTGACATTTTTACAGATTTTCTTAAATTGACATTTTTTTCATATTCAGACTGTGGAAGGCTTCCACAGTCTGAAAAAAAAATAATTCCAAGAACTTTTTACAGGAGTCAAAAGGCATTTTGAGATATTTGTTCAATAGTTGGGTCAGCATTATCAAATTTATCTTGCAATTTCTTTCCACAATGTTGCATAACTGCACTTATTGTACAGATTTCCTTGAATTCACATTTTTTCATTTTTATAATGGAAGGTTAAAATTCCCAAAAAGCTATGATGAAATTGATTACTATACTCCAAATTGAGAAATGCTTATATTAAACTGATGAAATTGTGTCCATCTACCTATTAGGGATTAATGAACTTCTTAGGTTCATATTTGAAAATATGATGAATACTCAGACCATACAGGGAGCATTCAATTCCCCAAGAATCATTCAATCTCCAAATGTTTCAATATCTAGTAACAATTTGACCAAATAAATCTGTTTTCTGCTTTAACAATGAGTTACTTATAAGTCTTTTTTTTAAAATATAAGTGATTTTTGACATTTTAAGGAATGTTTTCTTTATCATAGGTGGTTGGGTGGTATGGACTCTCAATGCTGAAAGGACTGTACATTTTTGTAGGTGTTCGTCCTAAAATTTGCCTGGAATATGGTGTAGCACTATTAGGGGTCATAGGGCCTTCTTCAAGAATTTGCCTTCTTTTGGTAGATATTTTGAATTTCTGGAAAAGACATTAATATAAAAATTACTTTTTTTATTGAAAAACACTGTTACCTGTGTCATGGTTCCTATGGCTGTCCGAAACGTATTGAAGGTTTTTGAAATTCTCTCCGCACCGTTCCTTAATACTTTCCTTGTGTTATCATTGAAAGACAGTGTCGATAAAACTGACTTATCTGAGTTTTGTGATGTTTCAACGGTTGGGTCAGCATTATCAAATTTATCTTGCAATTTTCTTCTACAATGTTGCATACCTGCACTTCTTGTGGAGGATCCAGAAGAATTGGCCGAAACATCGCGACGAAATTTCATGGAATTGCACTGACCAGGTAGCATTTTTGGAAAGAAATCAGTTGCAAAACTTTCTTTTGCAATTTCAAAACAAAAACCGTTAACAGTTAGCCGTTATTGACAGTTTACAGTTATACATACATGTCACATGTCACTCTAAGGCACAGAACATCTAACATACAGGTTAGATATAAAGCCTGATTCACATAATGGCAGTAGCAGTGGCACTAAAGGCAGTGACTCCGCCTCTTTTGACGCTGTTATCCGAATGAGTGACATTGGAATGGAAATTTTCAACTAATTGTTTGTTAAAAGCAGTAGAAAGGAATCATAACAGCAAACTCGATTTCATGATGATTTTAAGGTTAGAAATGCGAACACTGCCAGATTTTACTGCAAAAAGTTTAAATGAATCAAACTTTCAGCAGCGTGACTTTGAATTTTCAGCGTCGTCTAAACATGTTTGCCATTGGTTATCTTATCAATAGAGGGGGGTGACGCCACCGCTACTGCCATTATGTGAATCAGGCTTAATACCAGAGCATATAAAGCACCACACGAATAATTCGTTATTTAAAAAAGACCTGAAAAACTATTTGTTGGATGAATGTTTTTATTCACTATCTGAATTTTTAATGTAAATATCAACTCTTCTATATATATTATATATTTATGTGTGTGTTTATATTTGTACTTATATATGTATATATATTTTTATCTGTTTTTTTTTAAGTAGATCTAGATTTAGGTACTGACAATTCTCATACATGTAACTGTCGACGGGAAATAAAGATTTATTATTATTATTAGGTGTTCTGTGAATAAGATGAGTTCGGTTAATAAAATGAGTATCTCCGATTAACTCCGGGTAAATGCTGAAATGATTTCAAAGACCACGAAAAATCATGTTCCCAGGCTTCCCTGCATGTTCCCATATAATTAGTTCAGTTCAGGATCAGTTAAGAGGTAACAATCATATAAAAATTAGGGCAATTGAAACGATAGAGGTTTTTCATGAAAAATGTGTGTTGGCAACTTGAAAGAAACTCTCCTATTGCCTAAGTGCCAAGTGTCTCTGAAGTGTTTTCGCTGTGGATTTTTTGAATAGATATATATCATACAATACATATATTATGATTTCTATGGATTTGTGCGTTCGGTGGATGCGAGACAGCAGTAAAGTGCACGCTGTATGCGCCCTGTGATTGGTCACTGTGATGGCTGGAAGTTTAAATGACAAAACAAAAAGAAGACAAACCGAGTTGAAATTGCGTGAATTACAAGCCAACCCTGCCAACCTAACCAGACTAACATTACATAGAGAGAAAAAATACAAAATCAATGGCGATTTAACGACTATTCGTCCAAATTTGTTAACATCCGCATTGGTCGGAGCGCTTATTGCGTGCATTTTACTCCCCCCTCTCATTAAAAAAATTTAATGGGTATTTATATTTTATTTTATATGGATTTGGAAAATGTACTTTAACCTTTGGGCTTGTTTTAGTTCTCGTGTTGGATTTCGATATTGAAGAAAGATAAAAGAAACTGAAAATAGGACTACGAGTGATTATTTAAATCCTTCAGTACTAAGTTGACATTCTAGTGTTGGTTTGTCTATTTATTGCAAAATGTTCCCAGGCTGCTCAAGGAGAATAGGAACACAGGCATGTAATAATAATAATACTTATGTCTTCATTCCAAAATTTATAGTAACTGTAAAGAGCTAAGTTTAGATTACTTTTTCATCTGTTTGTTGAAGATTTGATTGATTTGTTTTAAAGGTCGCCTACTTTGACTTTCAAGAATAATAGCAAATTATGAAACATTTTCAAATCGTTAATGGCTATGGTCCTATGTTCTTCCTGGTATAAAAACCATGTTCATGCAAATGTTCAGATCAATTGATTCAGTAGTTTTTGCGTGAAGGAGTGCTAACATCAGTAAAAAATTTATTTCAGTGGAAGAGGTTTCAAAGTACTCTTGTAATTGCCGAACACAACAATCAAGTTCTGTCACCTATAACCCAGAATGCTATAACAGCTGCCAAAAAACTGGGTGGAGAAGTTTCAGTTCTCGTGGCGGGACAAAAATGTGGACCAGTAAGATTCACACCTGAATAAACTTATTCTAGGTACATTTCATTGTTTTTTCAGGCTTCAGAAGCATTAGCTAAAGCGGAAGGTCTTTCAAAGATTCTGGTCGCCGAAAGTGAGGCGTTTAAAGGTTTGACTGCAGAAAGTTTGACACTTTTAGTGTTGAATGCACAGAAACAGTTCAATTATACTCACATAGTTGCTGGTGCTTCAGCTTTCGGAAAATCACTGTTGCCAAGAATAGCAGCCAAACTGGATGTTTCTCCCATATCTGATGTGATTGCTATCAAATCTCCTGACACATTTGTCAGAAGCGTTTATGCAGGTAAAAAAGATGAAGTAAAAGTTCAAAAACTTTTAAAACTCAAAAACAAAACAAGATATCAAAAAAAATTTATATAAACAGTTGTAATGTTTTTGAACCAATCTACAAAAAGTGTATACAAAGTTTTTTCTTATTTTGGAAATTTTTAATTTTTTTTATGTAAACACGAGAAACCCAAAAACGGCCACAAATTTTTCAATTTCTCAGGATACCTTTTTTGATCACCTTCTGAAAATCTACAAAAAATGTAAATGATTTTTTCCTTTATATGAATAGCCCGGGAAATATAAAAAAAATAATAATTCTTGGAAACATTTTTACTTTTTTTCTAAAAACACAAAAAACTCCAAAACGAAACGAGATATTGAAAAAATGTATTTAAACAGTTTTATTGTACTCAAAAAGGTTGATATTTTTTTATATCTTGGAAAATTAACAAAATATTGAATTTTTCCATTTTTCCCAAAAAACTCAAAGATGGTGATGGATTTTTAAATTTTACAAGGAATCTGAAAATCTACAAAAAATGTTTTTTCCGTTATATCAATATTCCGGGAAATATTTAACAAAAATCAAATTTTTTTATTTATTTATTTTTTAAACTAGAAAACTAAACGAGATGTCGAAAAATTGTATGAAAACAGTTTTATTGTCCTCAAACATGTTTATATAAAAAGTTCTTAAGTGTTTTCATATTTTGGAAAATAAACAGAATATGTATTGCTTTGTATATAAAATCACGAAAAACTCAAAGATAGCGTGAGATTTTTAAATTTCACTACATACCCTTTGATTAACTCTAGAAAATTCCCAAAAATGAAGATGAATTTTTTCCGTACTATAAATAGCCAGGGAAATATTTCAAAAAAATCGAGAAATGATGGACTTTAACCCGCCCCCCCACCAATTTTATCTGTGCGATTTGGCGGGTTTTTCCGGATTTTCAGTCAACAGTACCCCGAATTTTTTCAGGCTCTTTACGCCTGAATTTTTCATCATTTACTCTCCCATTTCTCCTCTCCAAAACGTTTTTCACGTTTTTCAACTTGTAGACTGATGTAGTTCCTAACTGGCTTAGGTTCTGCCTGAAGTCGATTAATTATATTTGGGGTTTTAGGAAATGCATTACAAACCTTAACTGCCAAAGACAAAATAAAAGTATTGACTGTCAGAGGAACTAGTTTCGAACCTACTGCCTTGGAAGGAGGCTCAGCCACATCTGAAGCGCTAGCTACAGACGGATGCACAACGGATTTAACCGTTTTCATAAGCCAGGAGTTGAGCAAATCAGATCGACCTGAACTAACAAGTGCCAAAGTAGTTGTGAGTGGAGGTAAGTCACTTTCAAATTGTAACTGGCAGCTATGGTTTTTCTTTTAAAAAGAAAGCCATACTATTTTTGAACGTATCTTGGTATTATTGACGAAATATTGTCTTATAGTTTGATATTCTAACAATGAATTTTTTTCTAGGAAGGGGATTGAAATCAGGGGACAATTTCAAGCTCATGTATGATCTTGCTGATAAATTGAATGCTGCAGTTGGAGCTTCTCGAGCTGCTGTGGATGCTGGATATGTCCCAAATGATATGCAAGTGGGCCAAACGGGAAAAATTGTCGCACCCGTATGTACTGTTGAGACTTCCTTATTTTAATTTTTTTTTGAAGCAGAAATAATCATGAAGGCAAGAAACAATAAAATTGCAAGAACAAAAAAAGAAGGCCTCTCTAAAAGAAATCGGTGGTCACACTGGGATAACCCCAGGGAACCAGTACTGAGTCATTTCAAATGAGAGAGCCTAGGCCTAGTGTTGAGGGGGTTTTCAGATTCACACAAAATCTCTCTCATTCTAGAAAAATGGCTTTATTGCAACCTTTTATCAATAAATACTGATAAAACTGAGTATATAATTTTCCATCAAAAAAACAAACAGAATATTTCCCTTAACCTCAATATCATAAATGAATTATTGAAAAGAACTTAACAAATAAAGTATCTTGTTATTTGGATCGATGAAAAACTGAAATGGGACAAACATATTGAGGTCTTAACTAAAAAAAATTCTCCAATCATTGGTGCTATGAGATGTCCTAAACTCGATAAAAAAATTATAAATACGAATCTATATTCTCCCATACTAAGTCGTATTACCGATTTGATAAACATTTGGGGATCTTGTTCCAAAAATAATTTCAATAAAATATCAGCATTGTATAGGAAATCTTTGAAAGTACTGTATCGTCTCCCATTTGACATACCAAATAATAAACTATTTGCAATTACAGACAAATTTTTTTTTAGATGAATTGTATAAAATAAACACCCTAAAAATAGCAATAAATAAAAAATTAAAATCAAATTTAATTTTGAAGAAAAACTCTGAAATTCATAGTCATCTCACTAGACAATATAACTTGTTTCACCTCGATTCTGCTACCTCTACAGTTGGTCAAAAAAGATTCACTCACTCGGCTTTAGATGAATTTAACAAATTACCTCATAATTTAACAAATTACAGAAGTTTTTCCAAATTCAAAATATCTGTAGAAAACACATAATTTCCTTACGGAATTGACATCCTGCTATCAATCTTTGTCCACTAATTTATGATTTTATTATGGTTTCATCATTATTGTATATGTTAACTCTGTTTATCAATCATTTATGATATATTTGTTTGAATTGCAATTCTGTCATCCTGAGCAAAAAAGCCGTATTTGCAAAAACTCTGAAGCTGAGAATCTGTAGTTTCGACCATCTTAAGTACGAAAAGTCTTAAACTTGTGTACTAAAGGCAAAAACTTTGGATATTTAAATCTAGTTTACATAATTTTTTCCTCGGAGAAAGTTAAATTTATAGTGTTTCAAGACTGCAGAAACCAATATCTCCATATTCACATTTTTTTGTAGATACGGCTTTTTTGCTTAGGACGGCAGAATTGTTAAGCATTTTTATTATTATATGTACAACTTCCTCATACCAGAACTTGTATTTACTCAATGTTTGATTGATGATCTATTTATTTTGTGGAAATTCATGATGAAATAAGAAAAGGAAGAAAAATATAACTTTTGTCCAGTTTCCACTAACACTTTACTACTTTATAAAGTTATATTCTTCTTCCTTTTCTTATTTACTCAATGAATAAGTAAATAAATGTCGCACTCATCCCAACAACTTTGGATCCATAAAGAGGAGATAAAAGGACTAAGAGGAGAGATTCTTAGAAATCTGCATCTTTATCAAAAAATGTTTTGATCTCACCACTAATTAATTTCTGCTGAAGATCCAGCAGTAGTGAAATTCAGGATACATTCCTCTTGATATAATATAATTACATTCCTTGTTGCCACTCTAGATTTCTGTCTATACCAAAGATATATTTTTTCAAATACTGTATATGTGATATGCCTTGAATAATCTGTTATAATATTGATTTTATTCATAGGATCTCTATATTGCTGTTGGCATTTCTGGAGCTATTCAACATTTGGCTGGTATGAAAGATAGTAAAACTATTGTTGCCATCAATAAAGATCCCGAAGCGCCTATTTTCCAAGTGGCTGACTATGGATTGGTTGCTGATTTATTCAAGGCTGTACCCGAACTTACAGGAAAATTGTGATTGTTACAGTCTGTTGAAACTTATAGAGATTTGATTTAAAGTGTTAAAATGCAACATATAAATAAAAATTCGAAATATTTTTTAATGTATCTATGAAGTGAGCACAATTTATCTTTTGGAAAAAGTATATATTTTACAATAAACGCTTTTTGGTCAAATTTGTTTTAGTCTAAAGTAAGTTCCAATAATTCTGTTTAATGGTAATTCATCAAGCAACTTACCCATTTAACATGAAACCCCTGCACCTTTCATAACCCACATTAAGAGGTAGCTTACCTGTTAACCTTACTACACACTTTTTGAGGTAACTAAGTTGCGAAAGCTTAAGCATTTTTATGCAAACTTTATTGAAAAACTCATTGTATTGATATTCTTTAATAGTGTATAGAGGTATAATTACACAGAATGATTTTTGATTATTTACAATAGAAAAGTCAATTGGAAAATCAGATCTAAATATACAAAAAATATGTTAGTGTATCAAAAAAATTCGAACATCCTCAAAGTGGCAAGTAATCACAAAATCAACAGATTCAAAAACATAACAGAATAACACATTAAGTCTTTCTGTGATGTTATCTCATTCATACCATTTATCAACCTTAGGTGATACAGAAATATATGGCAACTGTGACAATCTTATAATCTCATTAATACTTTTTTCAAGAACAGTAGTTTTCTTTAGTAGCAGCAATATATTCGTCCACAAGATCCTGAACAACTTCTCTGCTGGAATCTAATTCATCCAGGTTTTCTCTAAACATGTCTTCTTTTCGGAATTGGTCCAGGAAAGCCTCCCTCTTTCGTAATTTGTCATATTGAATCAAGGCTCGATCAAATAACTGAGAAATGATTTTTATATTTACAATACAATATACAGATGATGACAGAAATGAACAAACGCATATTCTAGTTTTAGAACTTGATCTATCACAAAATACACCATCATAACTTACTTTCTTATGACGTACTCTGTCATAACAGTAAAATATCATGAAATCATTGTATGATAAACACAAGGCATCATAATATCATGCCATCACAACAGCAATGAATAATAATAATAATAGAAACTGTATTTATAAATGCATTGAATATTAAGGATTTTCCTCAATTATAACACACTTACCGAACTAATATTGGTGTGATTTGCAAGCATGAGTCCAGACACCCTATGGGCCGATTGAATATAAGGTGATTTCCTAGAAAGGGCCACTTGGATACTTGCAGGTCCCCAGGGTATGAATTGGGCCAATTTTCTTTCACGAATTCTCTGAAGTGATTTGTGCACCTGAGTAGGATCAACTTCACCCTATAATGAACACAATCCTTGAGACTATAAAGTACATATTTTTATTTATATATCTCAAATTATCTAACATTTTACTTTTTATATTTATGTGTAAGGAATCAAATTGAATTTTGTTGTCAACAATGTTGGTCTGATCTTATGACTTCTTTTTAAAGTTCGTATCATAATATGAAAATGAATATATTGATTTTATTTTGTGTTTTTGATTTCACCCAACTTGAAAAGCATCAATTAGCAAAATTATAAATCAACTACAACTTACAATAAATTCATTCCATAATTGAGATAGTAATTTTGAATCTCACATCTTGGTACTTTGGTACTAGTAAAACCATTCTTATGAAATAGATACATGCCAAATGAAATATTTATTAGATGCAAAGAACACTGTTCAATAAAATCCTCAATCTGATGATGAAATTCTCTGTTTTCTTGAAATTGTTGTTACAGATATCTTCTTACCTGAATTATGTTCAAAATAGAAATAAAACAGTGTTGTGAATTCCTGTCCTGAGCTGTTGAGACCATCATATTCTTAGGTTGAAGCAATCGCCTCATAACATCCAAGACTGTGGTTTTTCTCACATTCACTTCATCAGTATCGGTTGAAAGGGGTGTATATCCTGTCATAAGGAAATGAAGACGTGGTGTTGGAATAAGAGGACCCAGCAGTTCCATCAAATCATTGTTCATGTATGAAGGATATCTTGAAAATAAAAGAAAATTTTGACCACTCGATTTTTTGCATGATACTGGAAAGTCATATAAAGCCACAAATGAAAACAAATTAGTGACACATGTGAAACACTGAAACATGAATAAGTCCAAAGACTCCAAAGGGTTTAAATGCATTTGTCCTAAAAAATATCTACTCTTTGTAGTACTTACCTCAAGCTAGTTGTTGATACAGACATGATTGTGCTCACCAAACTATTAATTTGGGTAAAGGTAGGATTTTGGATCCTCAAGCGGTCAGCTGCTATTCTATTAAGGGCAGTATTGTCCAAGACCACTACTGAATCTGCAGATTCTGTGAGCCTCTTGAGTGTCAGCAAGGAATTGTATGGCTGAACAACAACGTCACTAAGGAAGTAAGCATTTAATAAATATCTGCATTAACTTGTCAATATGTTTTACCTTATCTCGTCCAAGTTGGGAAATACACTGTAAGTCTGAACAAGTTTTTTGGGAAATCGGTCAGATAGCTTTTCTAATATATTTGAACCCATCCCCGATCCAGTTCCTCCAGCAATAGAATGACACAACACAAAACCTTCCAAGCTATCACTGCCTTCTGCTTCCCTATCGATGATATCAAATATTTCTTCATTCAACTTTTCACCTTGCGAAAAACCTGATGCCCAGTTGTTTCCTGCACCACCACCATTTTTTGAAAGAAAAACATTTTCTTGATTGTACAGTTTGGAGTAAGGAGAGTTTAGAATTGTGTTGATTACTCTTGGTTCCAAATCTAGAAGAACTGCTCTGGGAATGTAGTGTTCGTCGTCTGCTTGGTAAAAGAAGACATCTTTTCGATCTATTCCTACAAAGGTTATTAAACATAAAATTAGGTGTGCCAAATTTATTAAATTTATTCAAAAATACCTTCTGTAGCATAATCTTCCAGAATTCCCTCAGGGTTGATACCATGCTCAGCGCAAAGACGTTTCCAAAACTCAAATCCAACTGAAAATACAGTAAAATAAAAAAATGATAGAGATTCCAATAAAATAAATTACTTTGATTGCCGCATTGGCCCAATTGGAGAGTAATCATTTCGCAAGGCATATTGAAGATAAAAAAATAGACGATAATTATTATTCACTCAAATATTTTTCGTAAAATGCGACATAAATTGTTTAAAAATTCAAACTGATTTATTTTCTGCATACAAGATTCGAATCCGTCAAATGAATGTGTTCTGTGTCAAGAATTCAAGATTGTCAAGTGTCATGAATTTTAACCCTTGCGAATATTCGCATTTTTTTGCGATTCAACTAATAAGGCAAAAAAATTGCAGTAAATGATGAATCATCAAGTCATTTTTAGGTGATGTAGTGATATCTAACCCCAATTATTGGAAAATTACATGTTTTTTTCAACGTTTTCAAATATACTAGATCAAGCATACCCACTCAAATGTGAAAGCTTTATTTGGCTCCATAATGATGCAAACAATTGACAGTTTTCTACGCAACTACTATCTTATGACTGCGCCAGTGGCGGTTACTTGAATAGGGGTAATAATAAAAAAACTTAATTTTGAAAATAGAATTTTATCACAATCAATGGCTGCATACATATTTCATAAGCGTCGTGTCATTTGAAATTTAAACTTCCCACAAATCTCAGTTTAGTTAGATTTCAAGAGACCTTTTGAAATATATTGACAAGAAAATTCTAAAAGACAAACTAAAATAGGTACAATGCAATTGGAAGTATTGTATTGAAATGGTTTGAAGACTATCTCTCAAATTAGACAAATCAGTTTCTGCGATGAATGACAAATGGCAAAGGTGTATCTCAGGGGATTGTTTTGGGTCCATTTAAATTATGACAATTTAGTAATAAATGTAATTGTATTATATTAATTATTATTAATCGTAATTGAAAATAATTCTAGGTATACTGTTAGTCGCTTCAAAATGATTACAGGCAATAGAAAAGTGCTGTTTTTTCCAATTATATGTAAAAAGATTCGCGTGCAGCTGCTATGCTACGTTTTCTTCTATATTGCACTAAAAATGATACTCAACTTTCTGTCACAAGCATCTTTGCCCACGTCGATTTTTAAACTTTAAGCTTGGCAATAATATATTTCATGGAGTTTTTTTGTAGGCATGACGTTTGTAATTGAATTATCTTCATTTTTACT
The DNA here is from genome assembly GCA_944452925.2 of Chrysolina oricalcia. Taxonomy (NCBI): domain Eukaryota; kingdom Metazoa; phylum Arthropoda; class Insecta; order Coleoptera; family Chrysomelidae; genus Chrysolina; species Chrysolina oricalcia. Next base: position 3,016,419 of record OX101810.2, read on the forward strand.
TTAAAAATTCTGACTCTCAATGATTATCCTACGAGACATGGTGATTTATTTAGAGTTACAAGGCAACCCTAGTTATACATAGTGGAATGCGGTTTTTCAATCATCTCCCTAGTGACATTAAAAATGAAATTTGATTGAATTCAAGACAAAATTGAATGTATACTTTAGTGGAACCATGCTTTAACGACATAAGCCAATATTTTGTTAAATAAAAAGGCAATTGTTGTTTACTTGTTTGTATCGTAGATTTGTTTAACGTTATTTGTGTACTGAACAATTTACAATTTTTGACGACCTCTTTTCGGATCCTGTACTATTTCTGCTTATGAGGGCAGTATCAACCAACCCTGGACTTATTTTTATCGAAATCGCAATGAATATTGTAATATACAGGGTGACCCAGGGTTAAACCACCAAACGTTCAGGATCGGTTTTTCAGGTGAAAAGGAAACTTTTTTTCCTATAAAAATTAGTTCTAACTTGCTTTGTTTTCGAAATACAGAGTGTTCAACCTTTTAAGAAAAATTCAGTTTTTTATCAATTATTTAAAAACAATTTTTCTGATTTTGATAGAAACTGGCATGCTTATTTTAAGGGCCTTCTTTTGAAGTACTTATGATGGAAATTTTAATGACAGTGGCGTCCCAAAGGGTAATATTTATTGATATTAGGACAAATTATTGTACTTCACTGTGTTTCTATATGATTAATTTTTTTAGGATTGAGCAATAAGAAATACAATTTTTTTCGCCTTTTAAATTTTTTTCTTAACTCATTTCATTTTGAGAAACAATTTAAAAACCGTTTCCTTGCATGTAACACGAAAAAAGAATTGATTATAGGACAAATTTATTCATTTTAATTTTTTAGGAAACGAGGAAACAAAAATTTACAAAACTGCTCAAAATGACCACAATTTTTTTCGATGCAAAGTTCGCACCTGCGAACGATAGATTCTGCAGCTGCACGGTGTGATCTCTGGTGCTGCTTGAACAATTCTTTCCCGGAGAGTACCTTCATCGTTGATTCTCAGCATAAACCTTGGTTTTCATTGCACCCTATAGAAAAATCCATAGGGTTTAAGTCAGGAGAGCTAGCAGGTCAAGGAACTTTGACACCCTGTATCTCGAAAACGAAGCAAGTTGGGACATATGATTATAGGGAACAAAAATCTTATTTTTTTCCTGAAAAACCGATCCTCAACGTTTGACGGTTCAATCCTGGGTCACCCTGTATAACAGGCCAAAATAAAAGACGCAAATGGCATATACTATACTTTTTATAAGATAGTTCGTAAATGAAAACCTTGGTTTTCACCACAGCAACATTTTTTGTGGAATTTTTTAACATGAAATAGTGTATTTTGCGAATATCTCGAAAAGTATAGGAGGAATCGTTTCACAGTCAATAGAACTTGTGTAGAAAATTATAAAACCTATGAAATGGTTTTTTATACGACCATATAGGTGCAATTTTTACTGTGAAAATTCAGGAAAATCTCGAAAAAAAGACCATTTTTAATTTTTTTTGCAATATTGCAGAAACAAGTGGTTTAACTGTGCGCAAGATGGTTTCTGTCCGATGTGTAGTTTTTGCATAATCGCGTTATGAACAATTTGAGGGAAAATCTTTCTAAATGCACCGATTTAAGGGAAATCATCTTATGGTGGATTTATCCAGCAATCATAAATCATAAGTTTTAAGTCATGAGGAAGAATATTCGTCAACGATTGGTTGGAATAAACGGATCAACCAATCATTGACGAATATTCTTCCTTATGACTTAAAACTTATGACTTATGACTACTGCATAAATCCACCATTATTCAAATTCTGTAAACGGTATTTGGAAGTAGAGATCAATATGTACAATTTGTATATTTTGGATTTTTTCCTGAGAGGTGGGAAATGTGTTGAAAATGTCACTGGAAGTTACTCTAAATAATAATAATAAATCGGCTTTTATTAATAAAATCAATGAGGTACAAAAGATAAATGACATAAAATGGTCCATAATTTTGGCGAAGTCTAGCTTATAGCTACTCATACTCAACCAAATTAGGGCCACAGATTCACAAATGACCAGCATACATATTTATTACAAATAAATATATAATTCTATTTTATTGTCTACTTATCCATGATGATTTTAATAACACATTGTTGTAGTCAGGGTTATCTTTGGAATGTTCCTCCATTGGCACGGGTGATAATGTTATTTATTCATTGGTCATTAAGAAGAAATTGTTTGTATTTATATTTGAATTTGTTGATATTAAGAATTTTCAGTTGCTCAGGTAGATTGTTGAAAAACACAATTGAGTTGAAGATGAACGATCTCTTAAACATGGCTGTGCGATGATGATGAGGCATTGTAAACTTATATTTCTAAATCTAATATTTCTGGAATGTACATTGCAACGTGGAATAAGCTTCTTCTTTAAAGTAGTTGTGTGAGGAGAGTATATTAGTTTGAACATAAAATTGCCAAGGTGGTGTAATCTCCTGTTCTTCATACTCAGCCAATTTGTTTCTTTGAATTTCTGTGAGATGGAATCAAACTTTCTAATACCGTATATCAAGCGACAGCATGAATTTTGGACCTTTTGTATTCTATTCACACTTGTTGATAGAAGGCAAGGGCCGTATATAAAGTCACAGTAGTTGAAATGACTGAGTAAAAGTGAGTCACATAGCATTTTAATGCTTCAAAGTGCACCCGAAGTCGCCCGAACTCAACTCGAATTAACTTCAGTACGACTTTGGGTGACTTCGGACGCACTGTGAACGAAGTCGCCGTCGAAGAATATATATTTATCAAGACAGAACGCTTTTAAAGTTACTTTCTATTCAGTACAAATTATATAGTGAAGTTTATTTTGACAATACTTCAGAGTCAATTCTTTTTCTTGTTATCAACGTCATAATCATAGCAACTCAAAACAACTATTAACTGAAACTAAATACAGAGTCTCTATAAATGACGAATCTGCTACATTCTCCCCCTTGATGACGAATCTAATTCTCATCTGGGTCTTCCGTCTTCAGAGGGCACAGCTTTGAAACAGGTCGTCTATACACTCCATTTTGGGTCTTCACATTTACTACCCTTACCCTTCCGTCAGGCCCTGGAAATAACTTTTGTACCACTCCTAGTTTCCAGCAAATTCTTGGAGCGTTTTCATCAACGATAATTACAATAGCGCCTTCTTTCAAAGATTCATGGTCTTCATTCCATTTTTTTCGACACGTTAATTGAGGAATATATTCTTTCACCCACCTACGCCAAAAACAATTAATTATTTGCTGTGATTTTCGCCACTGCTTCTTCAAATTCCTTCCACCTTCGAACGATTTCATTATATCCTCAGGTATTTCGTTTTGACTTGCCTTTCCCATAATGTAATGATTCGGTGTCAGACATTCCGGATCATTAGAGTCCACTGAAACATGTGTGATAGGCCTACTGTTGATTATATTCTCAACTTCGCTGAACAGTGTCAAAAGAAGTTCATCCTTGAGAGTCTGGTTATTTAGAATTGCTTGAAAAGTCTTCTTGACTGATTGTATGAGCCTCTCCTCTGCTCTCATACATGATATATCCTCACTGAAGTTTGAGCATATCAGGAATTTTCCAAAGCAAGTCTTTGAGGAGTTGAGGATTTTTTAAATGACCCGCACACTTCAAGGATTTTATTGTCTCAACAAGATTTCTTACGTGGTTAGAAAAATGAATCAACTTCTCAAGGTTTTGGTCTTTTATTGGTTGGATAGCTCTTACCTGGGCAATAAGTGTTTCGATTATTTGATCAGGATGTCCGAAACGCATTTCCAAAGTGTTGATTACCATATCTATATTGGAGGGACACATCATCATTCCTGAAACAGCGAGTTTAGCCTCTCCACGGAGACACTTCTGCATCTTCACCATTTTTTCTTCATTGGAATACTTGCACATGGAGGATACGAGGTTTACCTGGGATATAAACATTGGCCAATCAGCAGGGTTGCCATCAAAAATAGGATAGTCTTTTTCCATGAAACGATGTACTCTTGAATTGTCTTCGGCGGGCATTTGGGTTGCTTTCTGAAGTGTTTCCGAAAGTGTTTTACAAAGTAATTGAATATCTGACATTTCGGTTGGCATGGCTGGTGGGTCTTCTTTCCTTGGTTGATCTTGGGAGGGTTGAATTTCAATTCTGTTTACCCAGTCTTGAACAATCCTCGATTTTGAAGATGTTGGTTGGGGAATTGGTGTTATAACTCTGACGGTCGGGTAAAGGTTTCTTGCAGATTTATTGCTTTCAGATTCAATGGTTTCATTGATTTCTTGTTGATGGAATTCATGTTCTATTTGGAGAAGTCTCAATTGATTGTCAAGCTCCATTTTCTTTATTTCTATTTCTTGCTTCGCTTTTTCCATTTCTTGAGCTAGTTCCCGTCTCCTCTTGATTGAGCTTACGGTACTATGTCGTGAATGTCTTGACCTTTGGGATGTAGTGTCAATTGTCTCAAGATTTTCTGCTTCACCATGAAGTGTTTGTCTTTGAGATGGTTCGTCTTTTGAATTCTGGATACAAGGTTCGGATCCGCATCTAATCTGATTTGTCGTATCAGTTGGAGCGTTGCTTTCTCCAGAATTCTGAGACCATACAAAGTCTCTGTCCAAATTTCTATTAGTACCTGCTCCTGGTCGTCTCAGGTGGTATCTTCTAGAAGTCATTTTGGCAGTGCTTCCAAAGACTGATTCTGTAGGATCGAAGGACCAATGTGAACGAAGTCGCCGTCGAAGAATATATATTTATCAAGACAGAACGCTTTTAAAGTTACTTTTTATTCAGTACAAATTATATAGTGAAGTTTATTTTGACAATACTTCCGAGTCAATTCTTTTTCTTGTTATCAACGTCATAATCATAGCAACTCAAAACAACTATTAAATGAAACTAAATACAGAGTCTCTATAAATGACGAATCTGCTACACGCACTTTGAAGCGTTTTGATCAACTTTCGGTGACATTTTCAACACATTTCTCACCTATATTGGAAAATTCAAAATATACAAATATTAGATATTGATCTCTACTTCCAGATGCCGTTTACAGAATTTGAATACGCCGATTTCCCTTAAATCGGCGCATCTTGCAAATTGTTTATAACGCGATTGTGCAAAAACTACACATCGGACAGAAAACATCTTGCGCACAATTGAACCACTTATCATTATCTATCAGTTTCAGCAATATTGTTTGTCCAGCTAGAGATTTATAAAAAATGGTGTCTTTTTCGAGGTTTTCCCGGATTTTTTCAGTGAAACATGCACCGATCCGGTCGTATTAAAATCCATTTTGTAGGTTTTATAAATCACTACAAAAGTTCCAGTGACTATAAAACGATTCCTTGAATAATCTTTGAGATATTTCCAAAAAACCAAAGAAGTTGCAATTTTTTTCACTATTGCTTGTTTGAAAAAGTCCACAAAGCGATTTTGCTGGGGCGAAAACTGGGGTTTTCATGAACGAACTATCTTATAAAAATTAGTATAGGCCATTTGAGTATTTTATTTTGTGGGGCAAAAACCTCTATGGCTTGGTCTTTAAGTGTAGGTATCCCGGGCAACTGAAAGTTTTATCGATACAGAGACAAGATGTCAGCTATGATTACAGAGATTCAAAGAACTGGAGAAAACTCTCCTAAAAAACACAAACTAACTCAAAATGCCGTTTTGGATGAATTGTGTAAGGACCCAAGGTGGGAAAACACTTGAATAAATAATGTAGATATTTTTTTCAAAGTGTTTAAATTCTAATTTCAGGATGACCAAAGACTTTCTGAAGAAGCATTGCAAAGAGCATAAATTGTATAACACACCATACTTGAACGATGTGTTATATCTTCATTTCAAAGGATTCTCTTACATCGAAAATTTGGATGAATATACAGGCCTAAAATGTTTATGGCTCGAAAACAATGGCATACGGAAAATCAGCGGTTTGGAAAATCAAAAGGAACTGCGTAGCCTATTTTTGCACTATAATTTGATAAAGAAAATTGAGAATTTGGAAAACTGTCCAATACTCGACACGTTGAACATATCGCACAATCAAGTGAAGAAAATTGAGAATTTAGGTAGGGATGTTTGAATTTTACAGGAAAACTCCTGCTTCTTGTTGAGTAAATTATTGTGTTTCCTATCGGGGTAAAATTCAGTTAACCGGGCGCTACAAGCTATCAAACAAATTTGGGACTTACGTAGTTTGACCTCCTGAACAAAAAATCCCAACGAAATTTTTGGCTGTCTCAAGTAATTTCGGAGATATGGGCCTTTTTTGAATGAAAATTGGCATTTTCTAGCACACGTTTCTTTTTTGAAAAACACACTCAAATGCCTCCTTATTTTCACCAGCACAATATACACACCCTAATTCACCAGTTTTACACTTTTTTTATTGAAAACAGATTTTATCAACAAATTCTAGTTTTTTTAGCGATAAAAAATCAACAAATTCATGCTATTTTGTTTAGTGAATATCTGTCATGTCAGATGTCAGGTTGGTAACAATGGAAATGACGGAAGAGCAAAGCTAATTTTGTGACATTGCCAATGTGATTCCAGAAATATTCAATTCACGTATCACACTAAAATATTCCAATTTTAATGAATGAGTATGAAAAATGAGTTGATATAACCACAACATTTTTCCATCAACACTTTGACTGCACATTTGAAACAATGCTACTTATACTGTTTCTAAATGACTAGCAAAATTCAAAGGACGAGACAGATCACGGAAATGTTCGCAAACAAATATGAATACACATGCGCACAAAAAATAAAGATCACTTTTCACATAAAATAACCTCCTTTAATGACTATAAATCAACCCGACAGACCCGATCTTATGCAAACCTAACCGAGCTTACCCGACTATACAATACGGATAGGTTGCGTCTTTTCTATCTGTTTGCGCATGCGCATATACCAAAAATGAATGTTTGTGATCCGACATGTTTATTTAAGTAATTATTTATTCTCAAAAAATGCCTGCTACATGCTCTGCCTATTTAAAAATATCTTTTGTGCATTCAAAATATTAATACCAATATTTTTTTTCCAATCCAGTTATCTCACAACGAAATGGTTTCTTTCATAACAAAGTAGCCAATATCAATGTCTTTTATTGAATCAACAACAACAATGAGCCGTAATAACTTTATAAGAGTACAATGCGACGTTGTCAGATTCCCTAAAATTCCTGCATAACGAATACTCATGAATATGAAATGTTTGTAGTGAATAGTTTTCGGAAGTATTGGCGCCCTAGAGACTGGCAATTTTTTCATCAATAATAGTTCCCCATAAACACTCGAAGAGTGAACAATTCTTAGTGAAGATATTCGGCAAGAAATATGCAAGCAAAGCGAGCACGCACATTCCTATTATTACTTTTGTAACTTATGTAACTTATCTCTCACTTCATCTTGATGAAGATATCTGCGAGAAAGCGCGCGCATTCCCATCACTACTATGTCGATTTCTGTCAACTTTGAGTAGAAATTTTCATCCCTTATTTGTCAGTGAACAAGACCAGAAATACGCGAGCAAAGCGAGCGCGCGCATTCCCATCACTACTTTGTCGAATTCTGTCAACTTTGAGTGGAAATTTCCATCCTTTATATGTCAGTGAACAAAACCAGAAATACGCGAGCGAAGCAAGCGCGCGCCCGACATTTCGCAAATCCGTGTGCGCAATTAGCTTCGCCCTTCCGTCATTTCCATTGTTACCAACCTGACATCTGACATGACAGATATTCACTAAACAAAACAGCATGAATTTGTTGATTTTGTTATCGCTAAAAAATGCTAGAATTTGTTGATAAGAAAACTGTTTTCAATGAAAAAAAAAAGTGTAAAACTGGTGAATTAGGGTGTGTATATTGTGTTGGTGAAAATAAGGAGTGTGTTTTTCAAAGAAGAAACGTGTGCTAGAAAATGCCAATTTTCATTCAAAAATTCGAAATTACTTGAGACAGCCAAAAATTTCATTTGGATTTTTTTGATAGCTTGTATATAGCGCCCGGTTAACGGAATTTTATCCCTATTGGTATATTTGACGCTTATGGTCTTTATGAACTTTTTTCGGAATATTTATTTATATAACAAGTATAGAGGGTGGTCACTTTTTGAATGGGGTTGTATTGATAACTTCCAAACCATACTAGTTAGAAATAAGTTGATTAAATCGAGAAAACATTGCGTATCTAGCGTTGAAAACTAATCGAAAATATCATGTCTGGTTTTTGAGAAATGACGACAAAAAATGGTCACAAACTGTTTGTTTTATACACAAACACAAAACTAAGTTCTCTATTGGAAACAGTTCTTCTGATCATAGTACCAGACAGAGTAATAATTTAAAACTTCCAATTCCAAAAAGTACGCTTTTCAAAAACTTGATATTTTATAATCGATGTGAGATGTTTAATCACCTTCCAATAAATATTAAAAGTATCACATCACTTTTTCGTTTCAGAAAAGACCTGAAAAGTTTGTTATCAGAGAGAGTATATTATTATAGTCTGCAAGAGTTTTATGATGATAGTTTTTAAACGTCATCATTTTGGATCATGAATCGAGCTTAGAGTTTTAACATTTTTACGTAATTCACACTTCGATTAATTTTTTTTTTCTGATTTTATGTGCATACTCCTCATCTGATGAAAAAATTGTGATCGGGCTGGAATGGCAGAGATTGAGAAGTCCTTGATGAATTAGCATGTATTTATGTTTAATTGTTGTCTTGTTCCATTCCCTTATTCACCAAGGACCATATGGTGGTACTGTAGGTTTTTTCCGGATTTTTCCCTGCAGTTGAGATAGCAAATGCACCCCATTTTTCTTTTTTATTTGTTAAGTCGCCTTTTTAAGTATTAATTAAATTTCCATAAATTTTTCATCATTATCTTTAATACAATGAAGCTTTGTCACTAAGTTTATCATTAACTTCCGACAATAAAGCATATTTTGACTTTGACTTATTTTGATTCAACTGAAGATGTAGGAAGTTAACTGAAAATTTGACAAAATTTGGATTACCCGAAAACCTACTTTGAATGGCATTGTATAATGCACCGCTGGATTCAGACTAAAAAGTGATTTCGAATAGTGTCATAAAATTTCTAGGTCCATATTCATTAAAAAATTAATAAATTGAGGGTGGCCCAGAAAGCACGAAACGTTGGATGTAAAATCTGAAAACGTCAAATCACAAATCAAAGAGAATTTACTATCGAATGAAAAACCTCTAAAATATTTTTGATTGGTCTGAAAATTAATGAAGGATAACCAAAAAAACCAAAATGATCGAATTTCGTATTTTCGTAATTTCACAAAAACCAGCCCTGATATTTTCGATTAGTTTTCACCGATAAATGATGCTTCTAGATCGCAATTTTTTCTCCATTCAACCGACCTTCTAACTAGTATGGTTTGGAAGTTACCAATACAATTCCATTAAAAAAGTGGCCACCCTGTATATAGTGCTATCCCTTTGAATCAGTGTAAGTATGATAACGCAATACTTTTTTTTTGTCATAGATTGTATAAAACCACTCCACACTCTGAACATGGCGAACAACTACGTTGAAAAACTGGAGGATTTCAAACATCTTGCTGAACTTTTGGAACTGTCAGTATTGGATTTGTCGAATAACCACATTGAAGATCAACTTATCGTGGAGATTTTGAGTAAAATGCCTGGATTGAGAGTACTCAATCTTATGGGAAATCCAGTAATCAGAAAAATTCCAGCTTACAGAAAAACCTTAATTCTCTCATGCGTGAGTTATGTTGATTTAATACTATTTGAAATAATAGAGCGATAAAGTAATAGAATATTCTAGCTAATCGATTTTTATCGGCGTATAGAGCGAAGTGTTAGTTTTCGACCACTTAATAGTTATCCTTTATTAGTTCTTCTAAACAAAGTACCTTTTCAGCTGTAGAACATGTCATTTAGACTACTAAATACTAGAATATTCAGTAGTTTTCCAAGATGAATAATAAATTGACATTTTTATATCAACTTAATTTCAAGCATTTTTCTTTTGGAGATGATACTGTAATCAATCACACGAGAAATATTATCGATTACCCAAAGTTCGTTTTTAAAAACTTTTATTCAAGTCAAAATTACAATTATTTGATATACGGAACGATGTTAACAGTAGGAGAGCTAGCAACTGACTGTTTTAGTGAAGATTAATTAAATGCTAAGATAAATTCTGCAGCTTGTTAGAAAATGCTGATCGTGCTTCTTCTCTAGTGGCGGCATGATGTAATTCACGTCTAAAAATGTCCAAACTTTAAATAATATTGGGAATAGGTATTCAAATAATTGAAATATGGTTGAATGAATTCAATTTGAGTATTAATTAAAAAAAACTGTAAAATGATATTTATTAAACAAAAGAATTTGGAAAACATCAAATTAGACATTATAATTAAAAACAGAACTATTGCTGAAATTGAGAAAGTCAAAAGTCAAAGTCAAAGTCAAAATATGCTTCATTGTCGGAAGTTAATGATATATATATATATAAATCCTTTATTTAGCCCATTTGGCTAATTTACAAGTAATTGCAGTCATTACAATAAAAATAAAATTATCGCTATCTTATATTAATGTAAAATTGTTCTAAAAATTAGCAATAAAAAACATACTCTCCCATATTAGGCCTTCGTACCCTTGTCACAGAAAAACAAAAAAAAAATGTAAAAATTACAGTTATTCATATACACATACATATATAGACACATATATATACACACATATATACTTCACATATACATACACATTCTAAAAATATTTGATGAATAACAAAACTAGTGTTGAACTACTAAAACATATGTACACCTGTCAAAGTTAAATATTTAAAGGATCTAACATAATGAAGAAGTGGCTACTGGTTTATTTTATTGATGCAGTAAATATGCTTTCAACTTTGTTCTGAAAGAAGTAAAAGATGTTAAACATTTGATCTCTTCTGGTAGATTATTGTACCTATCAAGCCCCTTGAAGAAAATAGAATTTTGGGTATGTGATAGTGTGACTTGTTGAATATGAAAGTCCGTTCTGGATCTAGTATTGTATCCATGAACTTGGTCATTGTACCTAATTTTTTCTTGTAAATATGTCGGTGAAATTTTATGTCTTATTTTAAAAATTAGGATTAAAGTATTATAGAGAAGAAAAGAATTAATTGGTAACCATTCTAGTTGTTTCAACATATCTTGTATTGGTGTTAGTCTTTTGCAATTTAAAATTATGCGCATGGCTCTATTTTGAAGTTTCTGTAAACGAGCTAAATCATTTTGTTTCAGTAGATACAGAATTGAAGAACAGTAAGTAAAATGAGGAAGCACTAATGAATTGTATAATAACATTTTTGTCCATCTTGTCAAATATGGGGCACAACGAGATAAATAATGTATTTTAAATGCTATCGTCTTTAAGATGAAATTGGCATGTTCTCTAAATTGCAATCCCCTATCAACATGAACCCCAAGATATCTGAATGTGTTGACCCGTTCCACCTTATCAGGACCCAGCAGTATGTCAAAATCTTGCTCACAAAAGTTTCTGAATAGTTTTTCTGAACTAATTACCATGTACTTTGTCTTCTCAACATTGATTTTCAAATAATTAGCACAACACCAACTATAAATTGATTTTAATGTTCTGTTGATGGTTTCTGTGAGTTCCGTGTGATCTTCACATGTAAAGTAAATGAGTGTATCATCTGCAAAAAGATGAACTGAGCTCTCACCTACCACCTCTGGCAAATCATTGATATATATCAAAAATAATAGGGGGCCCAGCACACTCCCCTGTGGTACTCCTTGATCACATTCTATCTCCTCTGATACTTCATTATTTATCTTTAGCTTTTGTTTTCTGTTCTTCAAAAAGCTTTCCAACCATTTCAGGACTATTCCATCTATTCCTACTGCTACTAATTTTTGTACTAATCTGTTTCTGTGTATTGTCTCGAAAGCTCTCTGAAGATCCAAAAATACTGCAACAGTAGTTAACTTATCGACAAAGCTTCATTGTATTAAAAATAATGTATGGAAATTAAATTAATACTTAAAACTGACTGTATTGTATGTGGTTTTACTCATTTATACAAGTACCTGTATATGTCCACAAATCATTAATTGGCTTTATATGACTTACCATATGTGCAACTGTAGATAGATAGATAGATAGATAATTTATTGGTTCTTGAAGATCATACATGCACGATATAGAACAAGTCAAAATGATCCTATAGAAAAATAGCGTAACATAATAAATGACAAAACTAAGCATGAAAAATATACATATGACAATCACAGTAAATATTAATAATAAATAAAATAAAAATATACATATTAAAATAAATACAGGTATACGCAACACCTAGTCACATATTATACCTAAGACAGATATATTGAAAACTTAAAATTATGTTAAAATTGTAAAAATATATAAAAGGTCATATGAAGTTTTTGTCCTCAAAATACTCTTTCAGTATGCCTTTTGTGTCAAAACTAACTTTATCTGTCTCTTAAATTCAGTCGGTGAATACTCTTTGAAAGAATTAGGTAAATGACTGAATATTCTTATAGCCATATACTTTGGACAGTATTCGGTGCTCTTTAGTTTATGTACAGGCACCTCCAAAATATTAGAGTTCCTTGTTTCATACTGTCCTGCACCCAAGGTTTTGAAGGAGTTTATCTCATTTTTAGCATATTGTAGTACATGAAAGATATACAAGGAGAACACGGTTAATATTTTCAGTTCTTTGAAAATGTTCCTGCAACTCATCCTCCTTCCACCTTTAACAATATTTCTTACTGCTCTTTTTTGAAGCTTTAATATTCTATTGGTTTCATGAGATGCACCCCAGGTTATAATACCATATGATATTATTGCTTGAAAGCGAGCGTAGTATAATGTGAGCAAGATATATCTATCAACAGTTTTACTTAGTTCGTATAGTAAGTAGCATTGTGGACTTAGTTTTTTGCAAGTTTCATTAATGTGGTTGTACCATGAACAGTTCTCCGTTATTTGTATGCCAAGGAATTTTGTCGAATTGACTTGATTTATAGAGTTGTAATTTTTTGGTTTTATTAGCATACTTCGATCAAAATGTTTATTTGTATGGCTAAATCTAGTGAAGTAAGTTTTCTTTGTGTTAAGCACCAATCTATTTGCCATGAACCAATCATGGGCATTATTTAACTCAGTACTTGCTGCTGCCACTGATTTTGACAAGTCATTTTCAGAGATCAAAATTGATGCATCATCCGCATACATTACATAATGTTGGCTTCTAAAATCATTCACGTATATTATGTACAACAGAGGTCCTAACACAGAACCCTGAGGTACACCAACGGGGCTTGCTAATCTTTTTGACATGGAGTCATCTACCTGTACATATTGTACTCTATTCTTAAGATAACTGTTGAACCACTTATGAGATATTCCTCTAAAACCATAATTTTCTAACTTACCGAGCAATACACTGTGATTGACAAGGTCGAAAGCTTTGCTTAGATCAAGAAAGATACCTAATACTTTATTGCCTTTATCAAGTTCTTCGTAAATGGTGTTCAGAAGTCTGATCATTGCACTGATTGTAGATTTGCCTTTTTGAAATCCATGTTGGTCAACGTTAAGTAGGTTGAATGTATGCATAAAATTGAGCACTTCATTCGCAACATATTTTTCATAAATTTTCGAAAAAGGGCTGAGTATTGCTACTGGTCTGAAATTTTCGACTTCAGTGGCACTTCCTGATTTATGGATAGGTGTTATCTTGGCAACTTTGAGTGCTGTTGGGAATATACCTTCCTCAATAGAGCAGTTTATCAAATAAGTTATTGGCTTTGCGATTATTGAGGCACACTTTTTCAACAAATTTGTAGATAATTTATCATGTCCTTGAGAGTTTGTATTTTTCAAATTGAGAATAATGTTTATGATTTCCGGTTCTGTAGCAGGTTTGAAGAAGAATGTATGGTTATTTGAAGTAATCATAGTTGTATTTTTTATACTTTCGTCATCCTTGGTGTTTTGCAGTATGCTTGGTATATTGCAGAAATAATCAACAAAGTAGTTTGAAATTAATTCTGGATCATTCGTCACTTTGTTATCTACATTTAGTGATAGTTTTTGCTTTATATTAATTTTATCTTTTCCCTTAATCATGTTCCAGGCGGCCTTTGATTTATTTTCAGAGTTCATTAGGATACTGTTATTGTGCATTCGTTTAGCTGCATCCAATAGTTGGGTATATATTTTTTTATATCGTTTATAGTAAGAGATAGCGGTTGCATCTCCAGTTTGTGTCATTTTATACCTGAATGGCTAATAGATTTATTATTATTATTATTAAAAAGTATCATGGTGATATCCCCTATCATCGGCACATCATTCCTGGTGATAGGGAACACCACCACTATATGCGCTCCGGGGTGACTTAACAAATAAAAAAGAAAAATGGGGTGCATTTGCTATTTCAACTGCAGGGAAAATCCCGGATAAAACCTACAGTACCACCATATGATCCTTGGTGAATGAAGGAATGGAATAATACAACAATTAAACATAAATACATGCACATGCATCAAGAACTTCTCCATCTCTGCCATTCCATCCCGATCACCATTACTTCATCAGATGAGGAGTGTGCACATGAAGTCAGAAAAAAATGTTAATCGAAGGGTGAATGACATAAAAATGTTAAAACTCTAACTAAGCTCGATTCATGATCCAAAATTTTTAAAAGCTATCATCATAAAACTCTTGCAAACACTCTCTCTGATAAACTTTTCACATCTTTTCTGATACTTTTAATATTTATTGGAAGGTTTGATAAGTGTACTTTTTGGAATTGGAAGTTTTGAATCATTATTTATTTATTTATTTATTTATTTATTTATATCCTAACAGACCGCGAAGGTCTCATTACAAGGATAAAAAAATTAACAAATCATATAATACAATAGTAAATCTTAGAAGGTACTAGGTATGTGCATGCTAACTATAACCTGTACACATACATTGGGGTTGAATTACATAGAGAGAAGTATGAGATGATGCAAAACTGATGTGCGAAATACATTTTGCGACACTGTCCAGTCTAGTTCCATCAAGGTATTGAATTCATTTGCTAATCGCAACATGGCCACAAGCGGAGGTCTGGTAGTGAACATAAGATTAAACATTGGAAAAGATCGAGTTCTCCTTGAGGGTACGTTGAATCTTACTAGAAATAGAATTTCCGGTGAGTTAATTTTGTTGTTGATCAATTTATACAAAAAGGTTAACACTGTGAGAGTTCGTCTATTTTCTAACGATAGTATTTTGAATTCATTTCTCAGTTGGTGCGTTCTTACAGTTTTATAGTCAGCTCGTTTGCTGTATTTCTTAAAGTAAATGAATCTCAGAAATTTGTTTTGTATTTTTTCCAACTGACCTAATTTAGTGTGGTATTCAGCAAACCATAATTGTGTACCAAACTCTAATTTGGGTCGAATTATACTGTAGTAAAGAATTTTAAGAGAATTAATGTTTGTGAAACTTGTAGATTGCCTGATTATGAATCCCAGCAAACGGTTGGCAGATTTTAGTATACTTGTAATGTGGTGGGAAAAAGAAAAGTTGCTATCATAGGTAATACCGAGATCTTTCACTTTATTACAGCGCATCAAAACCTCATCTCCAATCATATATTCGAACAAAATAGGATCTTTTACTCTAGTAACAGTCAGTGTCAAACATTTTTTGACGTTGAAGTACAGTTTATTAATCAAACTCCACTCATAAACTCTATTAATATCTTTTTGAAGCATAATACAATCACGTACTGTATGTATTTGTTTAAATATTTTTAAATCGTCTGCAAATACAAGGCATTTTGAAGATTTTAGCTCAGACGGAAGATCGTTGATAAAAATTAAAAATAGAAGTGGTCCTAGATTTGAGCCTTGAGGAACACCCGAGTTAGCTTCAAATTTTCCGAATGTATTACCGTTATGTTTCACTTTTGAATATCTATTCTCTAAATAACTTGTTATTGTCTTGAGGAAGTTAACAGACAGACCATATATAATTTCAACAACAATACGTCATGATCTACTTTGTCCAATGCTTTACAAAAATCTGTATAAACTGTGTCAAGTTGGGATTTGCTTTCTAGAGTTTCGTACACGCAATTTCCAAAGACGACCAGGTTTGTATTGATAGATTTATTGGCGACGAATCCATGTTGTTGGGATACAAAATACTTCTCAATATAGTTATAAAGATTGCAATAGACTATTTGCTCAAATAGTTTTGCTGGTGCGCACATTATGGATATGGGTCTATAATTGGTAATGTCCATTTTGTTACCTGATTTGAATATTGGTGTAACTATTGAAGTTTTCCAGTGCGAAGGAAAAGTACTAGATGAAAGAATGAGATTATAAATATGAAGTAAAGGCTCTCTCAACCATTCTCCACACCCTTTCAGCAAATATGGTGGGATACCATCTTCCCCTGAGGCTTTTTTAGGTTTCAGTTTCTTCAATGCGCTGTTATAATATGAGACTGAAACGTCCTTTAATACAAAAGTTTCGTTACATGTAACATTGTTTTCACATTCAAAGCTCAAATTATAAGATGCTTTTGCTGAAGAGTATACGAAGAAAAAAAAATTGCAAACTCATTAGCGGTTTCTCCATCATCAATATTTTTACTGTTGTAATTGAAAGTACCAATATTAGAATTAGTTTTTCCTTTACACGATATGAAATTCCAAAATCCATTAAAATCTGTTGACAAATCGTTTTCAATTTTTTCTACATATTTTTTTTCTTATAATTTAATGAGTTTTTTAAGTGTCTTTCTCATTTGAATATACTTATCTCTATAAAAGTTAGATATAAATCTTAATTTCCTATACTTCTCCTTTTCTTTTAGCATGCTCTTTATTTCGTTTGTAAACCAAATCGGAAAACATTTAAAATTAGTGAATATTACGCTCTTAGGTACACATTCATCTATTATTTCGTACCATTTTTTGTAAAAGTTGTCTAAAGCTACGCTCACATCAGTTGTTTCAGACAAGACATGGTACTACGATCAGAAGAACTGTTTCCAATAGAGAACTTTGTAATAAAAATAGCAATAACTGTAAGAATTTTATGATTAAGAAAGAGAGGTCGGCATGAATCCCTATATTTTACTTTGCATAAATACCGCAGTCTGTAAACGATGACTACAGCAAACTTCCCAAAATGCAATACCATATTTTAGATGCGATTCAATAGGAGAATGATAAACTGGTTTTGAAACTGAAAATCCTAATTCATTCGATACAAATCTCAATGCTGTTCAAATTTCAACGAATTGTCCAGATAAAGTCCAAGTATTTGGGTCTGATGATTGACAAATATTAAAATTAAAAATTTTGAGGTCATAAAGGGCGAAGTTCATTTTTAATCGTACACTAGACACAACCAAAAATATTCTTCCACTTAACTCAAAACAGAGTGTGTTTATAATGATTGATTATTTATTACGAAATAATTATTCGAAATAGTTACAGTCAAACGTACTTAAATTCAGTGGAAACTTTTTTTTTGTAAAACTTTCACAATTGCCTTACATTTGGAATCACTTTCTGAGGACTGAAACTTGCTTGGTATTCAAAAAACAATTGGAAAAATATGTACAGGAGATTGAAAGAAAGGAAATTCATACAATGATTGGAGGCTAAAAAATAATAATAAAGGAAATATTTTAATGAAAAATTTCAATTGTCAGGCAATGAAAAGATATATATTTCATCTGGTAAACAAATGGGTGGAGGACGATCTCTCTTTGGATTGTATTAATGTAATTTTTAGCTTTCCTATAAAATTGCCTTGTAAACGTTAGAAAATAAATGCTATATTATTATTTATATTGAAGAATGAGACCGAATGATCTTGTTGTCAGCCGGTGTAGAAGAATTGCAAATGCCATGGAGTATTGGTGTATAAAAATGAACTCTTTTTCGTGTTTTTCAGAAAAATCTTCAGTATCTCGATGATCGACCCGTTTTTCCTAGAGATCGAGCATGCGCCGAAGCCTGGTAAAGTAAATGACTTCCACGTATGAACCAAAAATTGTGAAATTGTTTTTTCAGGGAGAGAGGTGGAATGGCAGAAGAAAATGCAGAGCGGCAGCGCTGGATAAATAGAGAACGACAGAAGATCATGGATAGTGTAAATGGTAAAAATCTCATTTTGAGTTTCAGTTATCAAATTCTGATATTAAATTTTATTTCTCAACCACTTATCACACCACCACCGTATGCACAAAAAAGGTGCCGCATTTGCTATTTCAACTGCAGGAAAAACCCGAAAAAATCCATAGTTAAATCGTCAAAATTGTTATTTCCGTCAACCGATTGCACCACTACGCGCAAACCTCAGAAGTCTTCGAGATACTTGTGCGAGCTAGGAAAGACGCAGCCCTTACCTTTCAACGTGTGATGCCATGCACGAGACCGATGATCATGCTGGGAATTGAACCCACGACACTATGCTTCAGAGACGAACGCTCTACCAGCACAACCACCACGGTCCATAAGTTTTAGGTCCATTTATAAGGATTGAATTTAGGTTTAAATGTGAGCAGGCCTATTACGGGCCACAATCAAGTAGACCAAGCTACAGAGGTTTTTCCCCCACAAAATAAAAGACGCAAATAGCCTATACTAATTTTTATAAGATGGTTCGTTAATGAAAACTCCGATTTTCGCCCAGCAAAATTGCTTTGTGGAATTTTTTAAACAAGCAATTAATAGTGAAAAAAATTGCAACTTTTTCGGTTTTTTGGAAATATCTCAAAAATTACTCAAGGAATCGTTTTACAGTCAATGGAACTTTTGTAGAAATTTATAAAACATACAAAATAAATTTTTATACGACCAGATCGGTGCATTTTCCACTGAGAAAATCCGGGAAAACCTCGAAAAGAGACTTCTTCTTTTAAAAAATTTATAATTTTTATAAATCTGAAGCTGGACAAACAATATTGCGGAAACTGATAGATAATAACATGTGCTTCAATTGTGCGCAGGATGGTTTTTTTCTGATGTGTAGTTTTTGCACAATCGCGTTATAAACAATTTAAGGGCACAAGATGCGCCGATTTAAGGGAAATCGTCGTATTCAAATTCTGTAAACGGCATCTGGAAGTAGAGATCAATATCTACAATTTGTTCATTTTGGATTTTCGCCTGAGAGGTGGGAAATGTGTTTAAAACGCTTGAAAGTGCGTCCGAGGTCACCCGAAGTCGCGCTGAAGTTAACTCGAGTTGAGTTCGGGCGACTTCGGGTGCACTTTGAAGCATATATGGATAGATAGATGTTTTATTTTACCACATTATGTGCAAACATTTGTAGCAAGTCAATACAATATAAAACATTTAGATGCAAAAAAATTAAGTTGAGCCTTAAAAGTTAAACATATATACATATCATTCAATACATTTCTAATGGTTAAAAAATTTAAAAAATGAATCACATCACATATACATGTTCAATATAATCAGGCAACAACCAGTTGCGATAGAAAATTTCATCAACTCCTAGCAGGATGATCATCAACATGTCAACACATTATTAATATAATTCACGCGGCAATTCTTATATTTGTTTGAAAGTGGTTGACAATGTTTCACTTTGAGTAAGGTTATTCTGGACTTTCATTGTCTAAAAAAGAACAAAGAAAAATTCAATTCTCTGCAATTTTTAATCACGACGTTTCAACTGTTAAAATCTAAAGTCGTTATCAAGTGTATAATGCGACAATCTCAAGGATACTTCTTATATATGCTGTGGATAATTTTGTGTCATTAGCCTAGGGGTAATTTGGCGGTATTTAGGTAAGCTTGTTAATTACTGTGCCAGGTCCCTCCGGTACAGCATTGTTAATTCTTATCGCAATTTCAATTGATCCTTGCCACTAATTAAGGGTTTCCACACATTACGGATTTCTATGCTAGCTTGATAAAGACTTTGTTGTTCATAATATATGCACTCTCTTTAAACTTCCTTCTATACCAGCCCTCTTCTTTATGGATGACTTCTGCTTCAGTCCATTTTATGTTGTGTTGGGTCGTCCAGACATGATCCGCTATTCCTGACTTTGATGTTTCTCCTCGTTGAGTGTTTCTCTTGTGTTCAGCGAGTCTAACGCTTAGTGGTCTCTTAGTTTCTCCAAGATAAGCTTCGCCGCATTCACAAGGGATGCGGTAGATGCAGTTTTTGGAGTCTGTCAGCGTTACGTGGTCTGGTCTTTGTGAGATGGCTGCGAATAGTGTTACCTGACTTGAAACATGTCCGTATTTTGTATTTCGACCCAATTTGCTTTATTCTTTCCGATAGACCTCTAACATACGGAACGTACAGTGTGGTTTGTGTCGGCTCATCTGGTTTCTTGTTCTTATCCCCCCTGCGAGCTAGAACCTCTTCTATATGTTTTTTGGGGTACCCATTTCGTCGCAGATCTTTCTTGATATTGTCCAATTCGATGGTAAGACTTTTATCTGTGTTACATAGGTTGTATAGGCACGGTCCACCAGCGATCGAACAACCCCTCTCTTTGTAGCACCATGATGGTTCGATTCGAATTTCAGGTATTGTCCGGTATGAGTCGGCTTTCTGTATACTGATGTTTGGCACTTATCATTGTTCTTTTGAACTTTCACGTCTAGAAAAGGTTAACCGTCTTGCGTCTCCTTTTCCATCGTGTAGTTTATGGACTTTCTGATGTTATTCAGATGTTCCAAAAAGACGTCAAGGTCCTCGTCTCCGTGGTTCCATATGACAAACGTGTCGTCAACATATCTCAACCACATCTGAGGTTTCTTATGGGCTGTCTCTGTAGCAAAAGTTTCAAACCATTCCATATAGATGTTTGCTACCAAGGGCGATAATGGGGATCCCATCGGTAGTCCGTCTTCCTGGGAGAAAAAGCGGTCTTTTTCTTGAAAATAACAATTTCGCAGGCAACATTCTAGCAGGTCCATAATGCCACGTACTGGTAGGTTCGTCCTGTTCTTCAGCTCTGTGTCTTCTTGCAGAACAAAACATATAGAAGAGGTTCTAGCTCGCAGGGGGGATAAGAACAAAAAACCAGATGAGCCGACACAAACCACACTGTACGTTCCGTATGTTAGAGGTCTATCGGAAAGAATAAAGCGAATTGGGTCGAAATACAAAATACGGACATGTTTCAAGTCAGGTAACACTATTCGCAGCCATCTCACAAAGACCAGACCACGTAACGCTGCCATTGACTCCAAAAACTGCATCTACCGCATCCCTTGTGAATGCGGCGAAGCTTATCTTGGAGAAACTAAGAGACCACTTAGCGTTAGACTCGCTGAACACAAGAGAATCACTCAACGAAGAGAAACATCAAAGTCAGGAATAGCGGATCATGTCTGGACGACCCAACACAACATAAAACGGACTGAAGCCGAAGTCATCCATAAAGAAGAGGGCTGGTATAGAAGGAAGTTTAAAGAGAGTGCATATATTATGAACAACAAAGTCTTTAGTGAAGCTAGCATAGAAATCCGTAATGTGTGGAAACCCTTAATTAGTGGCATGGATCAATTGAAATTTCGATAAGAATTAACAATGCTGTACCGAAGGGACCTGGCACAGTAATTAACAAGCTTACTTGAATACCGCCAAATTACCCCTAGGCTAATGACACAAAATTATCCACAGCATATATAAGAAGTATCCTTGAGATTGTCGCATTATACACTTGATAACGACTGTAGATTTTAACAGTTGAAACGTCGTGAATGGAACAGAGAGAAGTATGATAATTTCAATGCATCAATACTGAATACTTTTTTCAGTTGTCTCAAGAGATAAAGCTGATTAGAAAGTATAGAACAAAGTTTTTCGATATGGCAGTTCCATTTTAAAGTATGGAATCCAAAGTAATACCCAGAAGTTTTACCTCATCATCTGGGTTGTTATGAGGGTTTGTTGAAAACTGAATTCTTTGAGTTTTATTAGGGTTCTGCTTAAATTTGTTTGTTACAAACCATTTTTCAGCTCTTTGCTCAGCTGATACCATTGAGTTTGATAAATATTCCCTATCAAAGTGTGCCTCATAAATTGTTACATCATCTGCGAAGATCATACAAGATGACGGTAGCAAGTTTTCCCGACATGTCGTTGATATATAAAACGATAAGAAGGGAACCTAATATAGACCCTTGAGGTACTCCATGTTTAATCATTTTGAACTATGAGTGACAATCAGATTGGAATCTATTAGAAAGGAAAGAAGTGAAAAAATCAAGTGTGATTCTGCGTATTCCGTAGTATTCAAGCTTTTGCAGGAGTATATCATGAGCGACACAGTCAAAGGCCTAACTGAGATCGCAAAGTGTCATAGCAGTTTCATTACCTGCTTCAAGTCCTTCCACTATGTCACCCACGACCTCCTCAACAGCTTGAATCGTTGATCCTGCAACTTCTGAACCCAAATTGTCCATTATTGAAAATTTTGTGTTTATCCAAGTAAAGTTTTTCGATTACTTTGCCGATAATGGGAATGCTTGAAATAGGTCTGTGATTTACTGGGGTATCCTTGTCTCCACTTTTGAAAATTGGGATCACTTTCATTAGTTTGAAAATATCCGGAAAGGTGCCAGTCATGAAACACATAGTAATAAGGTTAGTAAGAGGATCTAATATAGTTTCGGCGATTTCCTTCAAAATTATGCTGATCAATCCGTAGATGTCATAGCACAATGAATTTTTTAGAGTAACTTCCAGTGACGTTTTCATGCTATTTCCCACCTCTCGGGTGAAAATATGGAATACAAAAATTATAGATATTCTCTACTTCCAAATGCCGTTTACAAAATTTGAATAAGATGATTTCCCTTAAATCGGCGCATTTAGAAAGATGTGCCCTTAAATTGTTTTTAACGCGATTCTGCAAAAACTACACATCAGACAGAAACCATCATGCGCACAGTTGAACCACTTGTTATTATCTATCAGTTTCCGCAATACTATTTGTCCAGCTTCAGATTTATGAAAATATGAATTTTTGAAAAATGATTTCATTTAAGAGGTTTTCTCTGATTTTCTCAGTAAAAATGCACCAATCTGGTCGTATAGTATTATACGTTCTTTTCTTCGACTTTCTCTTAGTTCTTCTTGTTGTTTTTTTTTCCTTTTTCCTTCTTTGTATAATTCGCCTTCCATTGACCGGAAGTGGTCACCGCTGATATTTTCCTTTCTTTCTCTTCCTCACTTTGCTAACTGAATTCTCATCAGGCCAAAACAACGCTTTTTCAAAAGGTATTGGAATGTGGTATTAATTTTTCTTGACTCATTTCCTTTATTATCCTTAGTTCTACTTGGAGGAGTAGTTTCATTAAAAATAGCATTAGGATTTCGAGAAGTAGACTCAATCATATCTGGAGGTATATTTTCATTATTGTCATTAATAATTAATAGCACTGGGGTTTTGTAAGGTAGGCTCAATCATTTCAGGACGGATATTCTCGTTATTGTCATTAATGATATCATTATAGTTTTGAGGGTAGACTCAATGATTTCTGGAGGTATATTTTCATTATTGATACAAATGGTTCGGAAATGGAAAAAACCCTACGATAAAATTGAATTTACTTTTTTTGTAATATCTAACAGAAAACAACTACTTCCCCGGCTAAAGCCACGCTGGACATTGAACTACATCTGATAGATATTGAGAAAGACCCTGTATAACTTGAGACAAAAAATCTGAAAGTGAAAATTTGCATTTTCATTCAGATAGTTGAAATTACAAGAAGTTTCTTTTTGTAATATCTAACAGAAAACAACTACTTTCCCGAAACATGAATCCCTTCCAAGAGAGGTTATCTTGTACGATAGAAAACAGCGACTAAATTCCAACTTTCAGTCGCAGATGATTCCACAACTGACTTTATGAACATCCTGTTCATATTTTCAATGAAATCAGCAATATTTGTATCACCATTTTGTAGGTTTTATATTTCTCTACAAAAGTTCTATTGACTGTAAAGGTTTCCTCAAACCGACGCGGGAACGCGGGAGCGGGAACGAGATAAATCCGATTCTAAAATCCATAGTGGGATATACCGGTGTGATTGTTCGTATTCCGAAATGCATACAAGCAACGAAATATGTGTGGTTTGCTACGTGTGCTGTTTTTCTAGCAATTTGCACGGTTCCAAAGTTCCGTTCCCGCTCCCGCTCCCGCGTTCCCGCGTCGGTTTGACGGAACCTTTAAACGATTCCTCCGATACTTTTTGAGAAATTCGCAAAAAAACAAAAAAGTTGTAATTTTTTTCACTTTTTCTTAAAAAGTAGTATAGGTGTCTTTTATTTTGTGTAAAAAATGCTCTTATTTTTATCTACAGCTTGGCCTGAAGAACTATTGTGGCTTGTGAGACATTATGTTTTTTCTTTGGTTCAACCTTCTCTAATCTATAACAAAATTTTATTTATTTTTTTATTGTATAAATAACTTCCAGTCAGAACAAGTTCTGGTATAAGGAAGTTTGATATAATCTGAATATAAGCCTGTTCGATTGTCATGCTCACATTGATCTAATTTGATTTGAGCAATAATTGGTCGTTTGTTCTGAGCAATTGCCCAGAGACCGTTCGTTTGTCAGGAGCAAGTTACTACAGATCACGTAAAGCAAGCTTTATCTGCTCTCCCAATTTTCAGAAAGCAGAAAAATCATAGCAAAGTGATCAGGAAGTAAGGCGGGTGGTGGCTTTAACAAACTATAAAAAATAATTAGGTTATGTTTTGCTAATGTTGGTTTGAGTTTGAGCAATGAATAAATACTGATATTGGATCATAAAAATCAAATCAGTTACGTCATCTATCTGTCTTTATTTTCAGCACTGATAGCAATAAGAGACAGACATATTGAAGAGCGTCGTCGACAATGTGACAGCGGGCATGGAACATCAGTTGGAGACTCTGAAAGCGAACCCGAAAGCAACATAGAGAACATCCAACATTTTGAAGACATCAATTCGCCGCAGTTGCAGGAAGATGAAGACATTTGTTCTGAAGGAGACGATAACGACGTTTCGAACTATAATTATGGCAGAGAGTGCGAAAATGAGGAAAGGGAATCATCATCGGAAAGTGATGACGAAGACGATTTCATGAGAGACAGACAGATCGATCCTAGAGAGTATGCAGATTACAGAGAAAGAATTTTTGACTTCACGAGGAAAGGTTTGTAATAGCTTAATCTTGTAAACCTTGGAGAGATAAACTAAAAAATGCATCAAAGAAAATAACACTGAAATATGAAATTAATATAAACAATATCGATAACACCTAACAAAACTATTGACAAAAACAAAAGATTTTCAACAATATAGCTCTTCTTCGACGAAAGATTTATGTACACATACGAAGTTTATGTTTTCAGCGTTTTCAAATTCATATACAAAAGAAAAATTGAAAAGAATACCAATAACCATGATTACAACACAAGAAAAAGAGACTACATTAGAACACCCCAAACTAAAACAACTTTATCTCAAAAATTCTTATGTACTACAGGCCCAAAAATTTACAATAATTGTCGACTCCCAAACCTGAAAAGTATAAGAAATTTCAAATTATTTGGCAATGAATTGAAAAATTCTATACCCGATAACAGAGAAAATATTAAGTAGGATTTTGAGATTATCTTTACTTATCTTGTGTTTGGAATCTTGCAGATGTTCGTACATTGTTAATTTTTTGTCGAAACAGACGTGTTCATGGAGCCTAACGTCAAAATCTCTACCGGTTTGGCTTGTATATACTGCAGAGCATTCCCCGCATTCTAATCTATATATCCTATAAAGGACCCCGCAAACTGCTTATGGAATTTGGGTCCCGGTGGATTTTTTTGAAATTTTGGTATGATGTAGTCCATGTAATTCTCAACCAATGTTACCATTGCGCCAACACAAAAAAATGAACAGTTTTGCTGCTAGGGGGCGTTGAAATCACCCCTTGCGCAGATTAGACTATTTAATTTTGAACCCGGTAACAATTTTTCCACTTGTTTCATTGTTGCCAATGTTGCACAATATTGTCCTGTTTCATAAAAAAAAAATGTTACCCACTACCCCTTTTCCCCCACCTCCTATTACGAAACGCAAAATAAATATTTCTTGAGTGCCTTCAAATGTATCGTCGAATGTTTAAATATGCCTAAATAAGGGAAATAGCTATTTTTTATGATTACACCCCCACCTCCCAAATGACACAAAACGAAAAAAATTCGGTGGATTTTTCTGAATTTTTGATATGATGCAGTTCAAGTTATTTTGAATAGAAATAAATCGGGTGACAAACCCCAAAAATGAATAGTTTTGATGCTAGGGGGCGTTGAAATCATACCTTGCTCAGAATGGACTATTCATTATTATAGGCGGAAATAATAGCTCTACGTATTTTAGTTTAGATTATGCTGATCAATTGTGTAATTTTTTATAAATTGAAAATCTATAACTTCCCCCTTATCCCCTACCCCTTGTAACCTTGTTACAGATTGGCATGTATCTGATGAGGTAAGTTGCTCGGATCACAGACACATTAACTTCACAATAAAGAGCAACATCTACACAGAGACTTATCGGAACCCGAGGAAAACGAACTGGGATGCATATAGTGCAGACCTAAGTCGCAAACTCCAGGGAACGCAAAGAAAGATAAGAACAAACAGGGACCTAGAGATGGCTGTGGAAGAACTCAATGACGCAGCTATCTCTACGTTCAACGAGCATTGCCCACTCATCACAAGGAACACCACCAGGAAGGTGCCCTGGTGGAACAAAGAACTTGCAGAACTGAGAAAGCAAGCCAGAAGAGAATTCAACAGAGCCAAAAAAAATGGAGGGTGGGATGTGTACAAGAACGCTTTGGCCATTTACAAAAAAGCATTGAACAAATCCAAAAGAGACTCCTGGAGGAGGCACTGCGAGGAGATAGAAGGCTCTCGAGAGTGTGCCAGACTTCAGAAAGTACTCTCGAAGGATGCACAACAAGCAATATATTCCCTGAAAAATGAACAAGGGGAACACACAAGCACAGGAGAAGAAACAATCAAAGAACTACTACGAGTTCACTTCCCTGGAGCCCAGATAGAGCAGACTCGTGCTATGGGAAACCCAGAGGAACTGGAGCCTCTGAAGAGAGGTTCCAGGCTAGGCTGGGACATAGCAAAGAAGGTCGCGACCTATGAGAAAGTTCAATGGGCATTAGGCACATTCGAACCCTTTAAATCACCGGGACCAGACGGGATCTACCCTGCAATGCTGCAGAAAGGTCCCGAAGCACTGCAAATCAGACTCTGTAATACGCTCAGAGGCAGTCTGGCCCTCGGGTACATACCAAAACCTTGGAGGCACGTTAGGGTTACTTTTATACCGAAACTTGGAAAAGCTGGACAGGATTCGGCAAAGTCCCTAAGACCAATCAGTCTTATGTCATTTGTACTTAAGACTTTGGAGAAGCTAGTGGATAGACATATTAGGGGCGGCGTGCTGGTGGAAAGACCACTGCACCGTGAAGAATGTGCCTACAGGACTGGCTGTTCAACGGAAACAGCACTTCACCAAGTAGTAACGAGGGTGGAAAATACGCTGGAAAATAAAGAGGTACTGCTAGCGGCCTTTCTAGACATAGAAGGGGCTTTCGATAATACCTCTATAAACTCAATCACCAGAGCTCTTAGACACAGAGATGTCGAGGATAGATTCAATGCTAAGGAATCGGTTGATACACATTACAGTATTGGAGGAGACCATAGTAGCAAGGGCGACCAGAGGATGCCCGCAAGGTGGAGTACTATCTCCGCTTCTGTGGAATCTGATCGCAGACTCGCTGTTGGAAACACTAAACGACGCAGGACATAGAGCCCTTGGATATGCTGACGACATAGTAGTCTTAGCACAAGGGAAATTTAACACAACGGTTAGAGATCGCATGCAGGAGGCTCTTAACATGGTCACGAGATGGACGGACTTGGAGAGGTTGAACGTCAACCCTAACAAGGCAACCATAGTAGCATTCACCCGAAGACGAAAAACAGAGGGCCTAGAACCTATACGACTTCGAGGAGAGAACTTACAGATAAAGGGAGAAGTCAAATATCTTGGAGTGATTCTCGACTCCAAGTTGACATGGAACCAGCATCTAGAAAAAACAACAAAAAAAAGCGGTGACCTCACTAGTGATGGCCAGACGATCATTTGGAAAAAAATGGGGGCTGAAACCACATATGCTGCACTGGTTGTATAGCACGGTGGTCATGCCTTCCATCACATATGCCTCTCTGGTGTGGTGGCCCAAGACACAACAAAGAGGAGCCATAACAAGACTAAGCAAGGTGCAAAGGCTTGCCTGTCTTGGAATCACAGGGGCAATAAAATCAACACCAACTGCAGCCATGGAGACACTTATGGGACTGTCTCCTCTCCATTTAGTGGTGCAAGGGGAGGCAAGGCTTGGTGTCTCCAGACTGCAGAATACACCCAACTTGAACGTTGGAACGGGACACATGAGCATCGTCGGAATCGTGATCGGGGACGTGCTGGAAACGAGAACGGACCACATTCCGAAACGATACTGCTTCAACAACCAATTCAGAGTGCTGATTCCAGACAGAACTGAGTGGGACGGCTCGCAGCTCAAGGACACTCTACAGGGTAAAATCTGGTACACAGATGGATCCAAGACTGGGAATGGGGTGGGCTCAGGAGTGTTCTCCAGGAATCCGAGTACTGGCATCAGCTACTCACTGGGCAAACACACCTCTGTCTTTCAGGCAGAGGTGTATGCCATTCTCCAATGCGCGAGGGAGAACAACAGGAGAAACGTTGAAAAAGCGCATATCAACATCATGTCAGACAGCCAAGCGGCACTTAAGGCCTTGTGCAACAAGGAAGTGACGTCCAAATTGGTATGGGACTGCAAAGAAGAACTAGGAGTGCTGGCAGACCGGAATCAAGTCAAACTGATATGGGTCCCAGGACACCGGGGAATTGCAGGCAATGAAAAAGCAGACGAACTAGCGAGAAAAGGTTCGGAAAATCCTCCAAACCAAGGGCAGACACTAGGGGTACCGAAGTGCACGGTAAGAGCGTCTGTAAGAGAGTGGATTGGGGATAGTCACAAAAACTACTGGGAAAGCATACCAGGAAACAAACACGGGAAGAAATACATTAAAGGACCGTGCCAGAAAAGAACGGCAGACCTGTTGGCGATGAACAGGAGCCAGCTTAGAATCGTTACGGGACTCCTGACTGGTCATGCACCAGTGAAGGAGCACCTCAACAAAATGGGACTGTACAATGGAGACCTGACCTGCAGACTATGTGGTAAGGATCCAGAAACAGTGACACACATACTGTGCTGTTGCGAGGCACTAGACCGCAAAAGACAGGCAATCTTCGGGCAGCCATCTGGCGATCCAGAACTATACAGATCGCACCCAGTAAAGGACTTGTACAAACTCGTACAAGGCACGAAATTACTGGATTGGGTACTGTGAAAGTACAACACACAGGCAAGATACAATGGGCCAATAAGCCTAAGTGTCACCGGAGGCAACAACCTGACGGGCCTAGAGGTGGAGGTTTTAGTGAGTAACCCTGTGACCAGTGGAGTCTCACAGTAGGTCTGGAGTCTTGAGCCGGAGGCTCCTTTCCTCTCTATAAAAGATTTCCTCCACCTCATCACAAAAAAAAAAAAAAAATCCCCTACCCCTATTTTAAAACACGAAAAAAATTAATTCCCGACTACTTGTAAATGCTTTATCAAAATAAATGTTTTAATCAGCTCAAATTGAGGAAATCGTATAGTTGTTTAATTTCACCAATCCCTCCTTTCAAAAAACTATTGGTGGATTTCGCTGTCTTCTTAGTAGGACGTAGTTCATGTTATTTGAATATCAATTAATTGGGTGAAAATCAAATAAATAAAAATTAGACATCCACAATTTGAATTTGAGGTGGTGCCTGAATTATTTTTTTTTCGTATTTTGAAATAGGGGGGAGGTTTTAGATTTTCAATTTATAAAAATTTACACAATTGTTCGGCATAAAATAAAACAAAAATACGTTTCCGCCTATAATAATGAATAATCTATTCTGAGCAAGGTATGATTTCAACGCCCCGTAGCATCAAAACTATTCATTTTTGGGGTTTGTCACCCTATTCATTTCTATTCAAAATAACTTGAACTGCATCATATCAAAAATTCAGAAAAATCCACCGAAATCTTTTCATTTTGTGTCATTTGAGGGGTGGGGGGATAATCATAACAAACTGTAATTTCCCTTATATAGGCATATTTAAACATTCGACGATACATTTGAAGGCACTCAAGAAATATTTTTTTTGCGTTTCGTAATAGGAGTTGGGGGAAAAGGGGGAAGGTGTAAGAATTGTTTTTATAAAACAGCACAATACTGTGCAACATCAGCAACAATGAAACAAGTGAAAATTTTGTCACCGGGTTCAAAAATAAATAGTCTAATCTGCGCATCGGGTGATTTCAACGCCCCCTAGCAGAAAAACTGTTCATTTTTTTGGGTTGGCGCAATGGTAACATTGGTTGAGAATTACATGGACTACATCATACCAAAAATTCAAAAAAATCCACCGGGACCCAAATTCCATAAGGAGTTTGCGGGGTCCTTTTTTCATTCTATCTCGTTTAGGTTTTGCATTGAACAGAATTCTGCCTAAATCATTATTACTTATGAAAGCTATTGATATTTTGAATTTAGAAAAATAATTTTGAATGTTTACTGAAATTTTTCCTGAGTAATTAAAGTTTCCTTTGGTTTTGAACTTCTTTTGTTGGGGAGAACACACTTACAAAGTTTGAGTAAGTGGTCGTAAATCACCCTGTAAATATTATTTTTAATTTTGTCTGCCTACTGATTATATAACTGTCAATTTATTAAATTATAGCATCTACCCTGAAATATAAAATTAGTTCAACGAAATTATCTATCTATCTAACAAATAATCTAATAATAAAGAAATCGATATCGGGGTGTGGCGCAGTGGTTAGAGCGTCCGACTTTGGGTCGAAAGGTCCGGAGTTCGAGCCCCAGTTGCGGCTGGGATTTTTTGATTTAATTTGACCGATTAAATTATTCAAATCACGTGGCCCGACTGGGGTGAGTCCTGCACGATTCGCTGTTGCGTTCCAATTAACAGTGCTGCTCCTAAGGTGGCGTATGGAGTTAGTAACAAGGCCTACTCAGAACACATGGCTAATGACCATAGCAGTCGATGCCAAAACACCAAAGAAAAAAAAATAAAGAAAACGATGTCGGGGCGTGGCGCAGTGGTTAGAGCGTCCGACTTTGGGTCGAAAGGTCCGGAGTTCGAGCCCCAGTTGCGGCTGGGATTTTTTATTTAATTTGACCAATTAAATTATTCAAATCTCGTGGCTGGACTGGGGTGAGTTCTGCACGATTTACTGTTGCGTTACAATTAACAGTGCTGCTCCTAAGGTGGCGTATGGAGTTAGTAACAATGCCTACCAGAACACGTGGCTAATGACCATAGCAGTCGATGCCAGAACACACAAAAAAAAAGATTTTTTTATTTTTAGAACCTATGAAGAGACTTCTAGTTGAGGAAGTAATCGACCAGAATCAACCAAGTACCAGTGGCTTGAATTCCCAGACAAGTTATGAGAAGGAAAATTTAGACGAGTCAAATGAAAATGATGAAAACGTTACCAAATCGGAGCGATATCCCAAAGAAGAACTGTTGAAAACAATTGATGGGGGTTCTCAAGAAAACGAAACAAATTCTGGAGTCAATTTACCAAAATTACTAGAAACAATTACTGAAACTGAAAAAAGCGGAATTATACAAGCAAAGGTTGAACTTGAGGATACACTAAGTACTGAAGAACACAAGATTCAGGAAGAAAACGATACAGTAGAAGATATGATTTCTTATGATTATATTTTAGAAAACAAGCGTCTCCTGAAACAAAAAGCCACAGACATTGTCAAAAATGAGGATATGACAAATTCAACTATGACATTTGAGAACTTCCTGGAAAAACATGAAACAGATATGAAAGTGCAAGAACAAAAGGAACTGCATCTAAACGAAGACGAAAGTGCTGAAATCTTGGTGTCCAAACCAAGCACTCTGACAAGAGAAAATATCCGCAAGATTATAGACAAGGAAGTGAAGGAAATAACCAAACATTCAACCATACAAGATATTCTCAGAGAAAACGTGAAACTATTAGATACCTGTGTTAGTGATGAAGACGATGACAGTGATGGTTCTTTCGAGAGGTTAGATGATCAGTTTTATAGAGAACTAGACAAAATGGGCACAACAAAAATCAAAAGTTTAACTGAACAAGGAGATGGACCTTCGCTATGTAATTTGACAGTGAATGTAAAAACCAAGGAAGAATTGAAAAATGCACTAACAGCAGAACCAAAGGAAATGAATGAAGAAGACCGTAATTATAGAGAGATGTTGAAATGGGATTTGAAAGTACCTGAACAAAATGTTCAGATTTTGAAACCAATAGAAAGAAAAAAATTGGATGCCGAAAATGATGAGTTAATCGAACTGTTGACTCAAAGTCAAAAAGAGGTTAAACCTGAATTCGAAGTCACTCCACCAAAAGACATTGCAGAGGAGAATGACGTGATTATGTACCCGAGAAATAATACAAACAACATCAAATATAAAAGCATTTATACAGAAATTGGTAGAGATGTGAGAGATGGAGACGTCAAGCCACCACAAGTACATAAGATGTTGAAGATATCACAAAACTATCCGGTGTTTCAGAAAAACCAAAACCAAATAATAAAGAATGAAATAAACGAAGAAGAACAGGAAAA
The DNA here is from genome assembly GCA_944452925.2 of Chrysolina oricalcia. Classification (NCBI taxonomy): domain Eukaryota; kingdom Metazoa; phylum Arthropoda; class Insecta; order Coleoptera; family Chrysomelidae; genus Chrysolina; species Chrysolina oricalcia. The sequence goes on from OX101810.2 coordinate 3,049,451, forward strand.
CGAAAATGCTTTGATTGCTTGTAACAAAATATCGGAAGTTAGGGAACAAATGTCAGATTTCTCCAAGACACTTGCCGATTTCAATGAGCGTTTCAAACAACAGAGAGAAGAGATTGTAAAGGACTACAATGCAGCGATAGAAAAAGAACTGAAAGTTGTTGATAAACTGATAAAAATGAAGGAACATATGTTCACCAAGAAAACATTCTCAACTGATGCTCTACCAAAACGAGAACTGAGGGGACTGGATCAGATACAAGACAGTGAGTTCAAAAGACATTTTGCGGATATGGGAATGCTTATAGAGGAAGATGAGGATATGGAAGATTTTGTTGAAAAATCCGACCACGAAAAAAACGAAAATCAGGAGATTGAAGCGATTTCAGGAACCCTGCAGCAACTTTCCTTTGAAGAAATGGATAACGGATTTTCTTCAGATACTGAGGAAGAAATTACTAATGTTATCCCTAATAATGAATCATACGATAGTGAAAATTGCAAAAAATATGACACTTCTGGGAAAGATATTAACATGAGTTCTGAAGACTATCATTCCACAAACGAGGACGAGCTCGACGAATATTTCAAATGTGTTAGTGTGGATGGAGAAGAGAGTGACAATAACGATGGTGATGATTTTGAAAAATTCTACGATGATTTTTTGAGCGAGGCAAGCATTGAAGACACTGTGGATGATATAAATACGGAACCTGCTGACTTTTTGAGCAAAGAAAGCATTGAAAACACAGGGGTTGATATTATAAATATGGAACCTGCTGAACAAAAAATGAATTCAAATGAGGTTGAAAAGAATTATGCTGAAGATCAGTCTCATATCAAGAGAACAGTAAAATGTTCCTTAGAGATGCAGTTAGCGAAAGAAAACATGTGAGAGTTTCATATATTTGTTATTGATATTTAGTATTGTACAAAGATTGATAATAAAATTCATATTTTTGAGTTAATTTGTAACGGAGAATAAATAAATGCCTACAAAATTATGTCTGAATATTTAATGATGGATTCTGTTGTATAGAGAATGAACACAATTGTTGCAATTGTGTACTTCCAAATCGAATCAGATTAGGTATCTATATTTAATTGATATTGATTTGAAACTATATGGTAGATGTTGTGAGAACTACAATAATATTTTTCATTCACTGCCCTAGTCCATGTCAGAATCGAGTATGGCAGAAACAAGTAAATCAGTAATGAGAACTTTTTTTTTGAATACCACTTTTCATGGTTTTAGATTCATTGTGGAAAAAAGAAGGCACTGGATGGAAAGGTATGTGTAATTAAAAACAAATTAAATATACAGTATGTTGATTTTCTATACCAAATATCCCAATATTTGCGACAGTTTTTCTCACTACTCTCGAAACGAAATATATATATTTTTTAATTAAGTGTTACGTCTTTTAGATTAGTTGATCATTTGATGAATTCTATTCAACCTATCATTAAAAACATGTACATTTGCTGAGATATGGAAAATAGCCCGTGTGTGTCCTATCCAGAAAATAGGAGGCTCAACCTTGTTAAAAAATTATAGGTCTATCTCCATATTATGCAACTTTTCGAAATAATTTTATATTGTTTCATTTATAACTCGATCAGAAATTTAATTTCGGACGATCAACATGGGTTTGTGAAAAAAAAAGTCATGTATGAGTTGTATGACCAGTTGTATGACCATCTCTCAACATGTCTGAGATGTTTCAGATAGAAAACAACAGGTCGATATAGTCTTCACGGACTTCTCCAACGTTTATGATCATTTGGCATATCTGAAGGTTTAACTGAACTCTTCACAAGTTATCTCTTTGACAGTAAACAATACGTGGAATATGAAGGTTTTCAGTCTTCTTTGCACACCCCCAACTCGGTAGTGCCATAAGGATCGAACTTATTCTTCTTAGTTCCCATATAGATCAGGCAATTTATTTATATATATATATTGTATTTGCTAGGAGAGTTTTCTCTATACAAGTAGGAGGATTTCAAGTTCACTTAGCTCGTTTTTTTGATGAGCGATATTTGTTTAGAATTTGGAGAATAAATATAATAATGATAAAGTTTATTCAATTTGTAAAAATGAAAGGGGAATAAACGGTTTGATTATATTCGCGAAGTTTAAAACTTGTTTCGAGAAAATAACAGGCGAGAATTTGATACAAATAATATGTATTATACATTTTTAAATCAAACAAAGAGAAACTGCCAGTAACCTAAAGTGAAAGATATAAAATAAATTTTGACGAGACTCTTGAATCCATTTTTGATAAATATTTCAAATTATTTTATTAATTTTATTTTTTACTGCGATATTATTTTTATTGCTTATTTTAAGCAAAAACTATTGCATGTCCTCTCTTTCTAATTTCGTATTACTCGAAATTAGAAAAAGTCAAAATTAAGAAAAATATAGAAAAATATACGCCTTCGTAGAATAGAAACAACTTTTAGGCGATTACTTTGAAAAAAACTTTCGACAGGTCGCAAAAGTCATGTGACTCATTTCGGGTACGCAATTTTTCGCAATTTTACGCAACTTTTCAAAGGTATATTGAATTAAATTATTATTATTATTATTATTTGTAAGGAATGTACCAGTCAGGCCCTGTCTCCGGTGCTCCGATACATCCGGAGGGCGCGCTGGTGTCGTTAACCCAAATAATCACTCCCTACGTCCGTAGGGTAAGTGACTATTGGGTCCAAGAATCATGTGCCCTGAGTAGACGGAGCGAACCAAGGATAACGGCCTTCTGCATTTCTGCCACATTACGGCAAGCCGGTATTATCTTCAAGTTAGAGAGCAGTGTGTCCATCATTCCACCAAGGACTCCTATGATCAGATCCACCATTTTGACAGAATGGTCCGGATACAACCTGCGGAGTTCAAAGAGAAGATCTCGATATTTAGTCCGTTTTTCCTCCTCTTTTCGAACGATATTCATTTCGCCTGGAGCGGAAAACTCCATGACGAATATCGTTCTACTTTGGTGGTCGAGGAGGACAACATCAGGCTTATTGGCTTGTATTTGCCTGAGGGTGGGGAATGAGTAGTTCCAATAGATTCGACACCTCTCATTCTCCACCACGGACTCAATATCCCCCGGAACATAAGGCAACACCGGTGTCTCGTCTATACCGTACGAGTGTTGTAGATGGTAGTACAACACTCGTAGCACCAAATATATTCTGTAAATTTGTCGATTGAGATATTTGACTTGGCTATTAATAGATTGTTTTTGTTAAAAAAAAAAAATTTAACTCCCCCATAAAGATAAAACTAACTAAAATTTTAAAGTTACAAAAAGGACATAAACAAAATAACATGTAAAATATATCATAGTATCACAGTATATAATATTGAATACAGAATAATAAATATAGAACGACCAAAATGCATATGCAAGATACTCCTCCAAATTGTAGAAGCATTCCCGATCAGAAGTGCTTTAACTGATTTTCGGATATACTTCATGTCGCTAATATCTCTGTGACTTTATTAGGTAAATTATTGTAAATTTGATTGCTTCTATAAATCAAAGACTGCTTTGTGAGAGTTGAAGTGGGAAGAGGAAAGGTTAGTTTTTTTTCCTGGCGTGTAAATCGCTTCGTGTTGGAGTTAATGAATTTCTCCCTGTATTTGTGCATCAAGCAAGCTGTCTCTAAAATGAAAAATTCATAAAGCGTTAGTATTTTTTTTATTGACGAAAGTTGGCCTGCACGATTCACGCATCTTCACTTTGAAGGTAAATTTTAAAGCTCATTTCTGGAGGACGAAAATACTTTGGAATGAAACTTGACCGCAAGAACCCCAGAATGGAATTGCATACGGTAGGTGGGACTCAATAAATGAGTAGTATGCAGTTAAGGAAGGTGACATTCCAACTTCGCGAGATATTATATTGACAACGTAACAACCAGAGGACAACTTTTTTTTAGAGCCGTTATATGAGCCTCGAACTTCAGATTGTGGTCAATGTGTACCCCAAGAAATTTTGTTTCGGGATTGCTTTCAATTACTTGAGAACCTAAAGGTACTTGTTCTAGATCCATCTTGAAAGTGGCCAGATTTGTTTTAGAAACATTTAATGTGAGCACGTTAGCTCACACCACTTTTTGATTTTTTCAACGCCAACAGGAGTAGTTCGAACCAGAGCATCATGATCTTCATTGTTTATCTATAGTTTATCTTTGTCAGGGTGTTTTGGACCATTTGCTGTTTTCTCAGTTGGATAGCAACAGGCCTATTGTTCCATTCGTCTTGGAGAGATTTTCAAAACAATGCCATCAGTTTCGTGGTGGAAACAAGTTATCTGGACTGGAACACAAATTTTCCATCAGTAGTTGTTTGTGAAACTGATAGCCAAGAGAATATTGCCAGAACTACAGACAAGTAAATAAATGATTTTTTCGAAAGCTCTTTAAAAAACAAACTACACGAATATTTTTTAGAACGTTTGGCGATCCGCATGATTATAATTTAGACGAAATGGTGAAAGAGTTAGTATTTTATAGAGGAATCTCTTTTTATACCCTCCAAATGTGTGGAACAGATGTTCCAAATAGAACAGAGAACTGCTTTTTACGGAAATTTATCTACTTCTCGGATAAGGTAATCGTATTTTGAAATTTTGTTCTTTATTGCACGCAATGAGTAATAGTTGTTTATTGCACTCGAGTGCAATAGACAATTTTTGCACGAGTTGCACACCATATTTTTTCTACGTTTGTGCAAAAACCAAAAACTATTTCATTTAGGAACGGTACTAAAGTGTAAAGAAGACATTCTTTGTTCAAATCTAGCTGCTAAAAGTAATATAGTAATATTCAAAGAAACAAATTTTTTATTTTTATTAAATAACATTTTCTAGTAATGTTGTAATCCCAGTATGTAATGAATATGATTGACAATAATATAAAATATGCAACTGTTTGAAACGTAATACAATCTCATAGAAAATGGGCTAAATATGGCGTTGATTTGACTTTTATGTTTGTCATGATGACAAAACTCTGTAGCAGAATGACAGATGAGTGCAATAAAGACTTTATTGCACTCAAAGCAATAAAGAATCGGTTTTTTCACTAAATACAGTATAAAGGTATAAGGTATAAAGTTTTGTTTTTTGCATGAACGTAGAAAAACACTCTTTTGATTTTTCAAATTCTACATCCTCAGGTCAAAAGTTCCTGCAAGGAAATATTTCAGATTTGTAAGTGGCATGGAAGAGAATTCGATTGTTGCAAATATTTTCGAGAAATCGATTCAGAATTTGGAAAATGTTACGCTATTAATTCTATACAAACAAGGTAGTAATCGTCGATCGTAGTGTTCATGCATATTTTGAAAAACATTTTGTTTCTAGAGATAAATCTCCTCCTGTTTACAAAATGGTTTCAAACAGGCTCACTGGAGCAGGAACTCTGTACTTGGAACTGAAGGGGATCACAAATGTAAGAAACTTTTGCATTTGATCAGTAGGCGTAGGTATTTAAGATATTATAGGTATGACTGCAGAAATTTCAGTAAACGCATGGTTGACTGAACTCCTATCGTTTGCAATAATGGAATCCCCCGGCATCCGTAATTTAAAAATTATTTTCGGCAGAGTTATAGAACAAAGGATCCCTCACAAAACATAATATAGAAAATTCTACCAATAGTTAGTGGGTGTAAGAATTTTGGTTTGTGGCTCGATTCTGACATCAGATTCCACAAACAGTTAACTCACTCTATCAAAGATCCCATAATATTTTAAGTCAGCTGTATCAGAGTAGAGATACACTGAGAAAAATAATCCGTTGTGAATACCGAAAAATTACTATATTATACCAAGCGTTGTGGTCAAATAGGCGCCAATCACTACATTTATTAAGTATTACCACTACAAAATAGTATGATTCAAACATTAATAGATACTGAAGAGTAGCAAGTACTTTCCCGGTTCGGTTATTATTTACCACTACAGACAAGTATCGGTGGCATGGAATACTATATACCAAAATCAGGATATTACCTAGCAAATATATGACAATGTACAATACTACCTTCTTTTTTTGTTAATGGATCTTCTTGTATTGTTTATCTGTACTGATGTAATATCAGAGGTTTTTGCAGGTTAATTATAACTTCACTAAATGAGCATTTCATACGTATATGTTGTTTTTCGGTAACCTTACCAATTGTTATTATGTATGATCTAATCAGGTTTTGGGTGGTAAAAAATAAACTCATTTCAACATCAATGAATGAATTCAAATATGACAAGAAGGAACTAATAAATGCATATTACCCTTATCAAATAACGAGCACGGAATATTACTAATTATATACTAAATACTATATTATTATACGATAAAAAAATTCTTGGTCACAAATTAGAATTTCAATTATTTGTCCAAATTCGAAATCTAAGTTTTCAATTTCTTTATTATCGAGTAGGATAACTATCATTTGGTTTCTATATAATACACCATCAACTTAAACCCAAGAGCACAATAAACACTTTGATAAATCCAGTGAATGGAGTCCTTGAACTTCAACTTTTAACAGTAGGGCAATATGAAAACAATGAGAATGGGTATAAAAGTCACGACTCACGAACGGCAATACGGCAATCAGAACAGGAAATGGCGACGGATCATATCGATTATCGGGAGCTGGCGCATTGCGTGCTCGTACGGAATCTTTCGGCTTTTTTCGGAATTCGATTAATACTCTTCGTAGTGGTAAATCTTGACATCACAGGAAGCAATCTCATACGTGCAGCTATCATTTGTAGTGGTAAATAAAAATAATGGATAAGTCATATTCATCCTGAACCTAATACCACTACAGGAGAGGTATTTGATAAGAACATGTTATTGAACATTTCAACTGATGAAGTCAATAATAATTGAAATAGTCATCATTTGGATGTGGTATGCAATAGATTTGTCGTGATATTGAGCATAAAAGTAATATCACTAACATGTAATTTGTTCAATGAAACTCAATCGGCATTACCATTCATTTAGTAGAAAGAAAATCCTTTTATTTTCTCTGTGAAACCCTCATACCATCAAAACTTTCTTACTGTGATTCATTTATGGATTTACTTTGATACAAAAAATTTAACCAACCTGCTGTGATCAACCAGCAGAATAATGTTTTGATAGGGCACTTGCCATTGCGTCCTCTGATGCTTTGAGGAACGTTACACAAGTATTTGTTAAGGTGGGATTTCCTAGCGACGTCCAGCGTTCGCGGCCCGCCGCAACATCTGGCCGTTAGTGACACATACAACGAATTTTCAGTGCAACTGTTTTGTTTGAAGCGGCGCGATTCCCGACTGCTCAAAAACATGTCAAGACGCGAACGCCGACACCAGCAGTAACATTATTTCAATGTGAAATGAGCGTGGTGGATATTACTACAACGTGTCACAGAAATTTACCAATACAGACGACGAAATTTTGATTAATCAAGTATGTGAATATCCCTGCCTTCATGACCATTCACACAAAGACTTCAAAGATTTCCAAATTCGCGAAAAAATGTGGAACGAAATTTGCACAGTTTTATCCATGGGCTGCGAGCATTAAATAAAAAATCCATTGTTTTGTTTTACTTGGTTTAGAAAAGATCATTTATAGATTTGAGTTTTGTGAATAGTAGGGAGTCATGAAGTCATTAGTTTCTTTGTGTTTTCCCCAATATTTTCATTGATAAGTTAGATAATTGTCAGTTTATTCAGATAATTATTGTCGGTTCAAAAGTCTCATTTATGTTCTCGTGAATTTCGCAATTTTTCTTGGGAATAAAATGGCTATGGACATGGTTCTGCATCAACGATTGGTCCAGCATGACTGATGCTTTGAGGAACGTTACACAAGTATTTTTTAGATTTAAATCAAAGCCCGTCGTGGTCTTAGCCAGGGGAGTAGTTGTTTTCTGACAGGTACTTAACCATAATAAGCCTACGTAGTAGGTGTATATGGGAGTAAAGGGTTCATCATCGGTCTGCAACGACTGTTCGTTAGTATTATTATTATTAACTATTATTTTCAGCTTTATACATTTGGCGAACAGGAAGTTCCTTCGTTGACAAGCCTTGCCAATGACGTTATGCAAATAACTCCTCATATCCGCTACCAACGATATTTCGCAATCAAAGAAATTGATAATCAACAAGAAGTAAGTAAACCAGAATTAATAGAGCAAAGTAGACTAGTCAACAAGTGGTTTTTGGGTCAAACTTCTTTCTCCGCATCCGAAAAATATGAACGAGGTGTGTGTGTAGATGATTTTTGAAAAAAATCAAGAGCTGCTTGCAAAAATTGCAAAGGTTATTGACAATAAACTGAAAAAACGAAATGGGGTTTATTTTTTGTAAATATCTTAAAAACTATTTGACATTTTTCAAATTTGAAAAAATATAAATCTCTCGAAACTGTGAGACCAATATTTATAATTTTCCCAGAGAGTTGAAAATATGGCCGAAAACGGGGACGCTGATGAATAGTCGTGTGTGAAATTGTATTATAGCAAAAATTAGAAATACTACTTCGAAAATGGATATTAGTTACAATTATTGTTATTTTGCATTTTAGGTCAGATATGTGAGTGTAGAGCAGAGAAAATGTCGGTTTCCAGAAGAGTCTAAAGGCATTGACGTGCATCGACACTACAGTTACAGTGCTTGTTGTGTGCAGTGTAGAAAGGAAGCACAATTTAGAAAATGTGGTTGTGTGCACCATCTCATGCCGAATACGAGTAAGTGGAAATGTTTGGAAAACCTTTTCACATTCACTGTGTCCGATTCGAGATGTTGATTTTTATTTTAAAATTCATATCGCATCTGTTACGTTACTTCCAAATTGATAAAATTTGGATTCAATTCAAGGTGAAGCTTGTTCTTTCAGAGTCTTTCAGTAATTTCTTCCGTCCGAAACATAATACATCATACATACAGCATACATTTTTCCACGGTCCTTTACATTTATGAAAAATAAATTTCAAAACTCTTTTGAATCGATAGGTTCTAGTTTGAAACGCCCATTTAACAAAGAGTTCCACTATATTTTTTTCATTTTGAAAGAATATCTCGTTTGAAAGTGTTCCGCTGACGTCACGTTCATCGGAAACAACCCCCACCATAATCCATGTTCCGAAACATTCAATACCGTTCTCCTCAAAAATATAGATTCTAGCTTGGTATAAGCCATTGAGAAATAATTGAAACTTCGTCACTTGATCAACTCATAGAAAAAATCCAAATATTAGCTTTTTATTGTATTTATAACTTTCAAATTTCCTGAACGGACCATCCTTTCGATGAAGAACGAGTATTGACAACACCGCAAATCATTATGACAGTTCTCATGCAACAAAAGTGATATCGAGATTTGAGGTTAATGTTTATTTTTTTTACATTCGACATTTAACTGATACATTCATTAATACTGTAATGAGGTGTTATTATGACCGATCTGGTGTGAATTTCAAATTCAAATTCAAATTCAAATTCAAATTCAAATTCAAATTCAAATTCAAATTCAAATTCAAATTCAAATTCAAATTCAAATTCAAATTCAAATTCAAATTCAAATTCAAATTCAAATTCAAATTCAAATTCAAATTCAAATTCAAATTCAAATTCAAATTCAAATTCAAATTCAAATTCAAATTCAAATTCAAATTCAAATTCAAATTCAAATTCAAATTCAAATTCAAATTCAAATTCAAATTCAAATTCAAATTCAAATTCAAATTCAAATTCAAATTCAAATTCAAATTCAAATTCAAATTCAAATTCAAATTCAAATTCAAATTCAAATTCAAATTCAAATTCAAATTCAAATTCAAATTCAAATTCAAATTCAAATTCAAATTCAAATTCAAATTCAAATTCAAATTCAAATTCAAATTCAAATTCAAATTCAAATTCAAATTCAAATTCAAATTCAAATTCAAATTCAAATTCAAATTCAAATTCAAATTCAAATTCAAATTCAAATTCAAATTCAAATTCAAATTCAAATTCAAATTCAAATTCAAATTCAAATTCAAATTCAAATTCAAATTCAAATTCAAATTCAAATTCAAATTCAAATTCAAATTCAAATTCAAATTCAAATTCAAATTCAAATTCAAATTCAAATTCAAATTCAAATTCAAATTCAAATTCAAATTCAAATTCAAATTCAAATTCAAATTCAAATTCAAATTCAAATTCAAATTCAAATTCAAATTCAAATTCAAATTCAAATTCAAATTCAAATTCAAATTCAAATTCAAATTCAAATTCAAATTCAAATTCAAATTCAAATTCAAATTCAAATTCAAATTCAAATTCAAATTCAAATTCAAATTCAAATTCAAATTCAAATTCAAATTCAAATTCAAATTCAAATTCAAATTCAAATTCAAATTCAAATTCAAATTCAAATTCAAATTCAAATTCAAATTCAAATTCAAATTCAAATTCAAATTCAAATTCAAATTCAAATTCAAATTCAAATTCAAATTCAAATTCAAATTCAAATTCAAATTCAAATTCAAATTCAAATTCAAATTCAAAGTGCCTCTTATTTTTATCTACAGCTTGGACTATAAGATACAACTGCAGAAAACTCACATTTGTTTTCGATGGTATATAGTAACCAAAATATCAATGTTACTGACAAAGAACAGTATTTTTCAGTTATTTTGTACTTTATTTTTCAGAGAGGCAAATTCAAAATACGATAAAAGTATTGTAATGCAGTAACTTGCCAGGGCAAATTAGTTCATTTGACTCTGTACACATTTTTGTTTTGTCTTTGTCGTTGTCATCATCGATGTCAGTGCCGTTATCGGTGTCGTCAGTGCCGTTGTCATTGTCGTTGTAGTTGAGATAATACTGTGGCGAAGCCGCGGGCGATGCCGACCTGAACTCTCACGTATAGCTAGCGACCGACCGCGGGAGACTGTCGATGCGCTTGCACCGAGAAGAATCTGGACGGTACAATACGATACGTTACTATAAACGAATTGAATCATTTATTTTCAGTCCTGTAAACGGAGTAACATATCGGGGGAAAATTAATTAATTTGGCCTCATGCATAGACTTCTTTTTTTTATCTCATCATGTGAAATAAATAAATATTTCACATGTGGAATTGGGCATACTTGACGAAAGACGATAATTTCCTCAATAAAAGTGGATTTTTATAATCCAGTCTTTTGCAAATTTCCTATACAACAGGAGTTTCGTCGGCAAAAATTTAACAGAACATAGATTTCTATGAATTAATATTTTTCATTTTTAGACCGTGGGAGGTCAAGATCCCCAAAAACCCATGTCAAAATACAAATTCGAAAAGAAAATTGGATTATCTTTTCAACGATGTGACACTTGACACTTTATTAACTTTTTTCAGCAGTTGAACAGCACTGTGGATTCGAAGGTCTACAATGCTTGAACATAAACTACAATCAAATCGCAGTTTTGAAAGCGTCTTGGGCCAACAGGACCGGACTAGTGTGCGGCTGTCTACCAAGTTGTACAGAAATCGAATTGTCTATTATCAGAGATGATAAAACAGGGTAACACATAGTTCGCAAAATCTATCGCTGGTTCACTATTATAGGGTTCTATGTTACAAAGTTATGATAAATTATAGTTATGCTAATATTTAAAATTAGAAAACAGGTATAACTCGATCCTTATTGACATTAACATTCAACAATTTAATAGTGAGTCTTCGCTATACAGAATCGAAACAGAATAGTTTGTAACAAGGTTAGAATAAAATTCGATGTGAGTGCAAGCCGGATTCTCATTCTAACCGAGTAACAGACTGTACTTCCTCCACGATCATAAAATTTTAAATACTATCAAACGGAAACGTATTATAATTATGACTGATTCAAATTTCGTAACTACAATGACAGTTTAGGCTTACGTTATTATTGCTACAACAGTGTAAAAATATTTTTCTGCCTCTAGGGATGTAATGGAATGCATTTAGATTGTATAGGGACAGAAGTGTGGTAGAATTTTTCATCTTCCTCAAGAAAGGGAATATTAGAGTTATTAAATTTGATTTTAGAATTGGTAATTTTTGTGATGGTCGTGGAGAAGGAATTATTTTATATATAGGGAAATAACTTGTGCAACAAAGAACGCAATGGTAGAATAACTTCGACGCAGTCGCACAAATACCATGGTCGTAGCTCATAACCATACAACAACAATTTTAAAAAGCTGCAGTGTACACTTGAATATAATAACAAATATTTCTCACAAGAAAATATTTGGTTTAAACAAAATATCAAATATAATTCTTTTCTTTCTCATCAGTACCTTCACACAGTGTTGGGACAAAACTGAAAAAATAAAATCCAAGCCAAGCAAAGCACTCAGTGGGAGTGACATAAATATACCTCTTTCTATTTTCCCTGATGATTTCTCCGTTGCACTATTGATTTCTGTATGTATTGTAATAATGTTAGAAGTGTATTTTTGTTTATTATTTATTTGTGATAATAATATTTGTTTGTAAGATTTTGAATTTCAAAAAATATTCTAGACTCTAATCTCCTTCATAGCCAAGTCCCAGTTGTGTATTGTTTTCTGTTAATTCTCTTTTAAATAAAACTCCAATACCAGTTCCTAGGACTATTTTTTAAAGGTCAACAAATAACATGAAAATTTGTCGATAATAATGAAACTTATACTTAAATAATATAATATTTTTTTGACTTCAAAAAATACCTTAAATTGTCAATTTCTAATATAGAACAACGAAGGAATAAAAGTTTGCGATCACTCAAACACTTAAAATTGTTTAAAAAACTGGTAAATATATTCGTGATAAACTGAATGATTTTAATAAAAAAAATTACATTAGGCATTGTGGATTTTGCTTTTAAATACTTAAAAATAATTTTCTTAGTTATCATTTGACCTCTCGTATCTGTGTGCTTGCAAATGAGTTACTGAGTGTTTTATCGATAAGAAATTTTTTTATTTCAAAGTTTTGTTGGCTAAGGTTTATTTTGATTTTCTTTCTGATGAAAATTTTGAAATTGATTTTCTAGCAATATTAAAAATCATTACAGCTTATGGTGGATTTATATTCGTCAATTTTAGTTGAACCGTTTATTCCAACCAATCATTGACAAATATTATTCCTTATGACTTAAAACTTATGACTTATGACTGCTGCATAAATCCACCATTAGAATAATTGTTTTCGAATCTGTATACAAGTAATAAGTGCACAAACAATATCAACAATTTCTTTTAAGGATTGGTCAGGAATATGCCATAGTGGAATTGACTCTGGAAAAACTACCAACTGAGAGATTCAAAAGAAATGTAGTTAGAGGAAAACTAGATTTAGTTGGTAAGACATTACTGAATTCAAATATTATATTGGGTATTAAGAAATCGGACATATGAGATTCTTAACATAGAGGTTATGAGGTTAGGAATCAGCTATTCGTACAAATATCTTCCTCGCTGATAGCTTGAATTTTTGTTTGATATTTTATCGTATGTAATTCGTCTAAATCTGAATATATTTTTGAATGTTGAAACCATGGCAGCCTGAAGGCAATAAGTTCTCGGAGATAACCTGAGCAACAAAAATGCGTTTGTATAAAATGATTTTGATTGGAATATTTCCCGAACAAATGTCATGCTATATCTGCTCAATCTGTTGAAAAAACAATAGTTTTTATTTCACCACAAGTCTCAATTGTTTTTGTTCTAGGTAATCATATCCGAATTGAGTTTATTTTATCTGAACGAAAGAGGACAAAAAAATAAAACAAAAATATGGCCAGTAAAAGAGTGTTGCTTTATGTCCTTTTATTTCTGTTAACATTGCTGAATAGACCAAGTGGTTCCTATATGGAATATAGACTTTTTCACCAAATCGTTAAGAACTTTTGTAATTATTGACAAAACTTCTTGAAGAAAATTATATATTTCGCACTGGTGCGAAATTGAAAATTACATACACACGTATGTACGAGGCTTGTTTGGTAAGTCCGTGACTTTTTAAATTTCCCGCGCAGTAACTTTAAATGCAACACTGCTGCTGTCAACCACCATCTTTCAATAGACTACTGTCAAATTTTGAGCAAGCTGCGACATTTGGTTTGTGTTTGACAGCAATTAGAAGCAGACAACCTCGTGAATTTGAACAAAAATGGAAAAAAGTGAATTTCGTGTGTTGATTAAGCATTATTTTTTGCGTAAAAAAACCATAACTGAAACCAAGGAAAGACTTGATAAATACTATGGGAACTCTGCACCATCAATTTCAATGGTTAAGAAGTGGTTTACTGAGTTCCGTTGTGGTCGTACCAGCACAAGTGACGCCGTACGTTCAGGTCGCCCAAAAGAGGTCATCACGCCAGAAATCGTCGATAAAATCCATGGAATGATATTGGACGATCGGAGAATAAAAGTACGTGAGGTAGCTGAGGCTGTAGGCATCTCAACTGAGCGAGTACATCACATTTTACATGAATATTTGGACATGAAGAAGCTATCCGCGAGATGGGTGCCGCGATTGCTCACACTCGACCACAAGCGCAACCGTGTGACCACTTCAAAGGAGTGTTTGGCAAAGTTCAATCGCAATCCGGGCGAGTTTTTACGCCGTTATATAACCGTAGACGAAACATGGATCCATCACAATACCCCAGAGACCAAGGAAAAATCAAAACAGTGGGTGTCAACTGGTGAACGTGCACCAAAGAAGGCTAAGGTGCGTCTGTCAGCCAACAAGGTTATGGCCACAGTTTTTTGGGATGCACGCGGTGTCATTCATATAGATTACTTTAGAGAAGGGTAGAACGATCAACGGCGAATATTATTCAGAGCTTTTAGACAGATTCGATATTGATTTGAGGCAAAAACGACCACATTTAGCGAAAAAAAAAGTGCTGCTTCATCAAGACAATGCACGAGTGCACACGTGTGTAGTCACTATGGCAAAAATTCATAAATTGGGCTACGAACTACTACCCCATCCAGCATATTCTCCAGATTTAGCCCCTTGCGACTATTTTCTTTTCCCAAACCTGAAGAAATGACTGGGTGGTAAGAGATTTGGGTCGAATGAAGAGGTTATAACCGAAACAAACGCCTATTTTGAGGGCCTTGAGAAAACCTATTATTTGGAAGGAATAAAAAAACTGGAAAAACGCTGGACTAAATGTATTGATCTAAAAGGAGATTATGTTGAAAAATAAAACGATTATTTGCCAATTTTTTTTTTCTTTATTCAAATAGTCACGGAGTTACCAAACAGCCCTCGTATTACATGTACAAATACTATTATGACATTTGAACGATATTGTCGATATTGAATTGTCAAATATTTAATGAAAGTTTGTGTTTGTAGCGGATATTCGTTTCTTGGCATACCTTTTTGGAAATTTCAACCTTCCACAGTCTGAAAATGAAAAAATGTTAATTCAAAGAAATCTGTATAAGTGTAAAAGGGCAATGATCAATTTGCCCCGATCAGTTACTGCGTTTAGAAGACAGTTGAAAATAGTTATTTAATTTCGTCAGAAACGAATCGTGTTAATTTGTCTATATGTCGAATTTTTTTTTAAAATTTACTAAAAATACTTCTCTTTTTCGAAAAAAGTTGACGTTTCGGAGACTATATCTGCCTCCGTCATCAAAACTCGAAGAAGAAAATTCTATTTTTATCAGTTTGAAGATGAAACTTGATGAAAATCTATTTAAAAAAATACGAATGTAATTAGAATGAAGAGTAATTTGTTTATTCGATTACTTACATATTTAAGTCCATACATTGAAAATCCGAATCAGTTTACCAATTAAATGAAAAAGTTAGATAAACTGCAACAACAAAGTCGAGTTTCGGGTGGTGCAATTTTTTTTTTCTGGTTGTTAACAGACCTTTGTGGATATTTTCTAAGCAACATATGACATTGAAGTCTTGTATTCATCAAAAATATGAAATTTGAATCATGTTTCGGTCGATTCGGTAGAGCAAAAGATTCGAAACATTAAAAAAATTGGAAAAAAGTCGAAGTGACAGTAGAGAGGCCAAATTTGGAGCAAGGGTATAAAATTGGAAACTAAACATCTTTTTTCTACGGCTTTTCTCGAAATTTACAAAAAACTGATTTTTTAAGGATTTTCGAAAAAATGTCAGATTTGACAAGTTTAGAGTAGCACATGACAAAAGAAAATATGCTGTTTTTCACACATTTTTCAAGCACAACTAACTGCAAAGTCAAATTTGCATTATTTCTATTAATAAAAAAAACTTCCAGTTTCCATAGTTAAGCAACAAATGTCATAATATTATATTGTACAACTAGTACGAAAAATATGATATTTCGCACGTGTGCGTGTAATTTTTCATTTCGCACCAGTGCAAAATACGCAATTTTCGGTGCTAGTTTACAGTGCTAAATGATACGAATTTCAAGTAGGTCGTTGGAAAAAATTTTTTCGTGCAATCGCACGCGAAGTCAGTATTTCGCGTTCTCAGCACAGTCCGCGAAATTTAATTTCGAGGCCGTTACCCATAGCAACGGCCGCGAAACCAAACGTCACTTTCAAAAATGTTTTCAGACATCGTCTTAACATTCTGTTTGTCACACCAATCTTTAAACTCGCCGTAACATTTTTCGTACTGCCGTTTAGATTTTTCGGATATTAAAACGGAAAGCGCCGAATTTACAACGCTTTTGAGTTCAGGAGGAGTGGAAGGTACTGAAATATCGCTATCAGTATCAGACATTTTGCGTTTTGACAAGAACTGTCAAAATATTTTGTATATTTTGAAACATATCATTTCCATAGCACACGGTGATATTGTTAAATAAATTGAACTGCTGTTGATTTTAGAGCAATAATATATTTATTTACAACTATCTATTTTAATAATTTTAACGATTGCACGAAAAATAGTGTGTATGCCATGGCCGCGAAACTTTTTAACGACCTCAAGATTATATTGCCTCGGCCGCAAGCGGCCTCGGCGATAACTGTTCTTTCGGTACGTTAAAAAGATATTTCGCGGCCTTAGCATACAAATAACTATTTTACAACGCTCTCACATGTTTACATTTTTGACCCATCCTCTATAGTAAACTCTATTAACATTTTTTCAATGTTTTCAGTATCGATGGGAGGGGCAATAGCCCTGTTTCTTGGTGCCAGTATTTTGAGTTTTGTGGAGGTAATCTACTATTTCTTCGTGAGACCACTCTCAGATTTGACAAGACAGAAATGGAGCAAACAGAAAAAACGCTCTGAGTTGGATGAAATACGATTTCCTAGAAACGATTCATTTTTACCCAGAGTCTCTTAAGACTCTTCAATGTAATGCAACATAGAGTAGAATTAGGAAGAACCTGGAAAACACTTGATTATAAGAGAAATAAATAATTGACATATCAGTCGAAAGCGTTTCAATCATTTTTACTCCTGCAATTCCGTGGAAACATATTTGAAATTTTTAAATGAACAGTTACGCAAAGAATTTATTACATTTGCCTATTCAGTACTGATGATAAAATAACTGAATAAAATATCAAAGTGTATGCTGGAATTTCGAAAAATATATCAATACTTAGATTACGACATGAACATTCAGGAATAGTTTCAGTTAAGAAATAAAAATACGGGGAATGTTCAAAACATGTTGATTTGGTATGAACTTTTTAACCGTCATGTAGATTTGATAAATCCAGCAACTCTTGATGACTTGCACCATTCTAAATGACCAGAACTTGTTTCACAAGCTCGACTTGACTGAATATTAATCAGGATTATCGGGAACTAGTACTAGATAACAAAATTAAAAATGTTCACAAACAAATTGTCGACGCTTTTGTTTCATATTTTTCTACACTATCTAGGCAGATCTTACTTTTTATTTCACTCCAGCGTATTCGAGTGTGAGTACTCAAAATCATTTTCAACCTCTCCTGAAAGAGGAGGAAATTTCCTTAAAAAATTCCCACCTTTCGGAACTCTACCACCAATATTTAGAATTTTAATTTAGAGGCGAAAATAGTGCTAAAAGCGGGTGATGACTGATACGGACCCTTGAACAATAAAAATAATTTTTCCCGCTGCCGACACTGTAAATAGTCCATACATGCTTAGCAACAAAACAGGTAAATGGCCTATATCATTCGTTTACTAATTCATCTTGACAACGGAACTTAATAGTGTCATTTACATGCCTAGGGTAATAATGACTTTGACTTTGACAAGTAATACCTTCAGCTTCATTCATATCAATTTTTAGGTTATGAGACCTTTTGAATATTATTGTTGTCTGCTTATTCGGTAACTTAGTTACACGCACAAGCAACTTAGAATGAAATAGCGAACGAATAATCATGAAGGAAGGGTAAGAAAACAAACTTCAATTCAGGCAAATTTTGAGAAATGTCAACAAGCAGCGGGAAAAACACGGAATGTATCGACTGTTATCATCCTCGGCAAGCGGCAAGCCTCGGCTTTGCCTCGGCTCGTACTCGCTCACCTCGAATGTTAACACGTCTTTACATTCCTTGTTACTTAAATAACTATTAACCCATTAAATATCAATATTAAGAAATAAAAAGGAATCACTCACCTTTTCGACACTGAATGAACGAAAATCCATGGAAAAAAATTCCCGTAAATATTTTATTACATATGCTTTTGTTAATTAACTAGTTTTTACAATTTTCAAATTAACATACAAACCCTGATAATTGTTATACTAAAAACCTCAAATTTTTTTCACATCTTGGAGCTATTCTTGAAAGGCTTTAAAAAAGATACCCATTGGAAAAATTGGAAAATGTTGATTTTCCACTTTGTTATCAACAATCTAAGAGACTAAAAAATAAAAAATGCAAATACAGCTATGAATTTTTTTTAATATCCCAATATGTTCGTATTTTAATTATTTAAAGTTACATAAAAATTATTATTTAAATTTCTTAATCTGATTGTTTAAATAATTGCTATAAAAAAATGCATTGTATATAACATATTTCAATTTTTGTTTTTGGAATTTTAATCAGCAATAAATATCAATCTATCTATATACAGTGACCGGCAGATTTATGGCAACAAATGGAAAAAAAGTTTATTTCAAATTTCACAGAAAATTTTATTCTTCATAAAGGTACCAGCATCCCCCCAAACTCAAATTGCACTATCCACATTTCAATTATATCCTTTCGCATACGAGGGTGGTGAAAAAAATTGAAAGTGGCCCAGGAGTAAAGTACCTTTATTTTTCAAAAAACTCAAAAAAGTTATTCAAAGTAAAGACTTAAAATTTAGAGAGTGTTCCAAATTTGAATTCACAGCCTCCTATTCCGAAAACAAGTTTTCACTGATTTTCTCCTTTTTTTATCTCACCCGCCCTATGTATTATGAGGATTTGTAATATCAGAGTAGATTCATCATTGAATATTATCTAGACGACCGGATAAACTTAAGTTTCGCCCAACTGTCATCTAGAAAATTGCATTGATCGTACTTGGTGCTGACAAAACCTCATTTATTGTGGCCATTCAGAAAAAAACAAGTATTTTTCGAAATCAGCTACAACAAACGACATCTGCAGTTCAAAATCAATTGAAAGCAATCCAACTGTGTTGTAACCAACGTGAAAACATGTCTCCCAAATGAATGGTAACCGTAAATGATCGTTTATTATCAAAACGAAGCTCTACAGTGAACAGAAAATTGGTATAATACGCAAAGTTGGCTTTGAAAAACATTGGTAAAATAGTAGGTAAACATTATCTTGACATTTCATTTCTGTGTTGTTACAATGGCTGCACACCTTAATCTCCAAGAAAGAATTGAAATAGTTTTAATACACGGCGACAACTATCGAACTTGTCGCGAAACTTCAAATATATTCAATGAGAGGCATCCACATAGAAATCTCCATTATGCAACGGTGGCAAAAATTGTAAAAAAGTTCAAGAATTCTGGGTCAGTTGAGAACAAACATAAAATACCACACCAAGGAAATGTTATTGTAGATGAAGACGCTGCCCTGAATATTGTTTTATCTGTTGTGGAGGATCCGAGACTTCCGTTATCTCAAAGGCAAAAAAAGATTGGCTTCTCCGAACGGTCAATTAGAAGAGTCTTGAAAACGAACAAATTCAGACCATACAAACCGAAATTCGTTCATTCATTCAAAGAAAGAGACTTTGATGCTCGTTTGTATTTTGCTTTCTGGTTCCGAGGCGAAGTTGAAGAAGATAATAATTTCTCCACAAAAATAATGTAGATGGTGGGCAGATGAAAATCCACATTTCAGAATCGAATGTAAGGATCAATTTAATTTCAAAATAAACGTCTGTCTGGTGTGGAATTTTGGATGATAAGATTGTGGGTCCAGTGTTTTTTCGACAAAATTAGAATGCAGAAAGGTATTTGGAAATGTTAAACACATTTTTATCCGATTACCTTGACATCCTCCCATTACGTGTCAGAGCCAACATGATTTTTCAATAGGATGGTGCATCTATCCACTCAACTCAAGAGGTTAGAGCATGGCTGAATACGGAATTCCCAAATAAGTGGATCGGGCGATACTCAAACAATCCGTGGCCTGCTAGATCCCCGGACCTAACTCCTATGGATTTTTTTTTGTGGGGGTACGTCAAGGAGAAAGTCTATAGACAACGGCCATTTAGGGATATCGAACATTTGGAGGTTATAATAAGAAATGCTCAGAAACGTACACTACGAAATGCATAGAAGAACCATCAGGTGCATTCAAAATGAAGGACGACACATCGAGTGATACAATAGGAGCTCTGATTTTTATTATGTATAGTATGGAGTTTGCTTTCTGGATATTTCTTCATTAAAAGTGAATTAAGAATAAAGTTGTTCCGAGTTGCCTTCTAATCTTCACAGATCATAGTATAGTCATATTTACAATTGTTACGACCTGTCTTTTCACGTTGGTTGCAACACAGTTAGATTGCTTTCAATTGATTTTGAACTGCAGATGTCGTTTGTTGTAGCTGATTTCGAAAAATACTTGTTTTTTTTCTGAATGGCCACAATAAATGAGGTTTTGTCAGCACCAAGTACGAATAATGCAATTTTCTAGCTGACTGCGCGAAACTTAAGTTTATCCGGTCGTCTAGATAATATTACAAATCCTCATAATACATAGGGCGGGTGAGATAAAAAAGGAAAAAATCAGTGAAAACTTGTTTTCGGAATAGGAGGCTGTAAATTCAAATTTTAAGTCTTTGCTTTGAATAACTTTTTTGTGTTTTTTGAAAAATAAAGGTACTTTACTCCTGGGCCACTTTCAAATTTTTTCACCTCCCTCGTATACGAAAGGATATAATTGAAATGTGGATAGTGCAATTTGAGTTTGGGAGGATGCTGGTACCTTTATGAAGAATACAATTTTCTGTGAAATTTGAAATAAACTTTTTTTCCATTTGTTGCTATAAATCTGCCGGTCACTGTATATATATTTTTAGAACAAAATCATTTCTTAAAAAAATCTTAATGCCTTATAACGCATTTGTTGATTAACTATTTTTTTTTGCTACCAAACATTAATATTAAGGAACCATTTTTTTATCATAATTTCCATTGCTCTTCGATATTCTAAAATAGTTATTTATGCAACAAGAGCAAAAAGTGAATGTTTATTGCACTCGACGTGAAATTGTCCGACGAGGCCGTCAGGCCGAGTTGGACAACACGTCGAGTGCAATAAACAATTTTTGCACGAGTTGCATACAACATTTTTTCTACGTTCATGCAAAAAGCAAAAAATGATTTATTGAGGTGCGGCACTAGGTGTAGGAAAATGAAAAGCGCAACTTGAATACTTTATTATTAATATCGATTTGCATTGAAACAGAAACTAATACGTTACGAACAATTTAACTCAAACTTTATTTTTACCCTCAATGTTGAAAGTGAATGAACAATTGGTGCAATTTTCAATATGAATATTTCGTAGTGAAGTACCTATTGCCAATCTCACAGAATATCTGCTAAATATGTAGTAGGTTTAAACGTTTATGTTTGTCATGATGACAGCACGTTGAAGTAGAATGACAGATGAGTGCAATAAAAACTTTATTGCACTAGTGCAATAAAGAACTTCTTTTTCCACTTAATTCCTCCTTTCTGCCAATAAATCATTTGTGGCTCACTACGCCACTTACTTATTTTCAATCTCGTTATGAATGTTACCAGTATTTAATAATCAAGGGTAATAAAACAAGACCTTGATAAATAGTCGACTATTTTTATTGCATCTAAATTTCGACTGTATTTTATAATAATTTAACGAGACATTATTTTGGCATTAATAATCTGATGAGAGCCCGAGAGCGAAGCTCGAGGGCTTTCATCTCTGATTATTAATGCCAAAATAATGTCGAGTAAAATTAATAAATACAAGAGAAATTTAGCAGCAATAAAATAGTCGACAATTAATCAAGGTCGTGTTATATTTGTGAAGATTATTTCTTGAATCTACTTCTTTATATCAGTCATATGAATGAATGAAAATTAAACAATTTGGAATAATTTATACAAAATATCAAGAACAAAGCACAAAATCTAAACAAAAACAGCACCATTTTTATAATTTATCAATTGAAATTAAAAACACAATTATTGTATGTGACATTTCCACCATGCGTAATTTGTGACATTTGTTCAGATTTTGAAGAACTTGCAGTATTAACCGTAGAAGGTCCACATGCATTCTCTTATACAGCTTCAACACGATTGATTTTATTTGACGTTTAATATGTATTTATTTAGAGTACTGTCAGATGCTCAGGCTCCTTGATATGAGTATCATGCTGAATAGTCGGTGACTATTGTGCATCATGTAAATAGTCGCTAATAGAGCGTGTTGATTGGTCCTGTCAAACAGGAAACAAACGTATGATTGGTTGATGACTGATATTTAATAGACGAAAGAAATAATCATGTGTAAAATAATGTACCTACATCATACTGCACCATACTTGTTTTTGTCCCTGTTTTTGTTAGTTTTGTATGTTTATTATTTTAGTATTCGTTAGTTAAAAGCCACGCACAGGCTCGTCCTTCTGTGGTCTTTCCATATTTATTTACAGCATTATTATGTAATTGTGTGAATAAATATATTATTATTATTATTATTATATATAGTTCAATAAAGTTTTGCTTTTTGCATGAATGTAGAAAAAATATATTTAGTTACATTTTCTTTGTTTATGTAATAAACTCTTTGTTATAAACAAATTAATTTCCACGATACAATTTTTTTTAAATACTGCAAAAAATAACAAAAACAACCATGTGTAATTTGTTGTGTAAAAAAAATGTTCTATTTTCTACATAATTTTAAATATTTTCCTATTTTTACGTTGTGGAAAATCATTTTTTTTTTATTTTTACAATGGGGATCATTTTCAAAGCCTTTCAAGAAAAGCTCCAAGAAGTGAAACAAATTTGAGGTTTTTAATTTAACAATTATCAGGGTTTGTATGTAAATTTGAAACTTGTAAAAACTAGTTAAGTAACAAAAGCCTCTTTACAGTTCAGTTACTTCATGAATTCAGGTTTTTCAGTTCATCCCAAAAATTCATCCTGTTTCGATCCGAACTATTCGTTCGCCCCCGTATTGCTGCAACGCTTCCAAATGAAATTCAACTATTTCAAGAACAAGATAATACGAATAACAAAAATTCCAGTAACAATGAAATCGGGTATAAAACCCATGAAATAACAGAAACTATCACTATCTATTCCAGCAGCTAACTAGGGACATAGTTAGCGAAGAAAAATCGATCATGGAAATTAGGGTAGCGTTTGCTTTTTGTTTATTGATTCATTCATCACTTTCATTGACGGGTAAGTCAGTTTTTTATAATTATTGATACTCTGGCAGTTTAATTGCCTCTAGAGCTTAACAAAATATACATACATGTGGTATGACTCTTTTTCTTTCATATTATCTATAACATATTAATTTTTTGGTGAATAATTCAGAATATAATCTTTGATTCAACATTTTAATTTTACAGATACTTATCCAAAAAGTTTCTGAATTGTTTCTTGGGTTCACAATGAGAAAATAGCTGATCCAAAGATGATATCTATGATTAGAATTTTTCAAAATAAATCGTACTCCAGTTTATGTCACTAATTTTAGTGTCAAATAGAATATGTTCAACACAAATTAAATTTTCTTTTACTGCAGCATTCTACTTGGACAGTTTACTGCAAAAATTCTGGCCATATGCTAAGTTATTTGAAATTTGGCAAATATACATATATGTTGGTATACTCTAAATTTGGATAACCTGTTCATAGATAATTTTTATAAAATCTGTATCGTTTAATTTTGATCATATTTAGGTTTACATAGTCACTTGAAAAGGTATAATTTCAATCTGGCAGTAATTTCACTACGTTTTTGAATATTTAAAATTATTTATTTCAAAACGAAACAATGAAGAACAATAAAAAAATATTACTCAACGCTGAAGCAGCTTATTGGTATATAGTGACGCATACTGATGTTTCTGTTTTGAAAAACTACTTCGATTTTGATTTTTTTACACCAAATTTGAAGAAATCCAATTTCATTTTCTCCTGCAATGAGAACAATCAAATATTAAAAAAAAATGTAATTCATAAATCAAAATGTATACTTAACACAATTAAACATTGTGGAAAATTCAATTGCAAAATAAATGTGAAGAAAGGTTTAAAAAATTATTCTATAATTCTTGGCATATATTTCTATATACAAAAATTCAAAATGGAACACTCACACATCAAAACTTGCAAAAAAATTGAGAATGACGCTTTGTAAATTTAGATTATTTAAGAACATAATTTCTCGAAAACTTTTACTTGTGTTTCATTATTCTTTGTTTGAATCTATTGTCTTATGAAATAATTGCTTCGTATGGAACTTATTTTTTCTGAAATCGTTCAAGAATGAGAACATTTTTGCCGGCTTGTTTACATTTTAGACAGTTATTGAATTCACGCAAACAATATGTAGAATTCCTTAGTTTTTGATAATGCTGATTGCGATTTCAGAAAAAATAGTATGTGTACCTCGTAGTAAAAGCACATTCCCAGACTTCAATGCTTGTTGGCCTCGGCTTCGCCTCGGCCAACAATTTACATTGTCGTCCGGGAATGTATTGCTTTTACTACTAGATACACAATATACTATTAACAAACCATTTAAATTTCACTCAAAATTGTTATTTCACAAATTAATACAATTTTTTTGCAGTTAGAGCATCGTTTTATTATAGTACATTATATACCGCGGGACTGAAGTAGTACATTTAATCCTGAAGGTAAAGTTTATGGCCCGACCGCAGGGAGGGCCATAATTTACCTGAAGGATTAAATGTACTTCAGTCGCAAGGTATATACGATACTTTTCGTACTTCCGGTATGATTTTATTAATTATTTCAATAATTTCAATCAGTTTTTTCTCTCTTCAACTCATTTAATAAACTGTCTTTAAAATAAGTTACCATAGTAACATTGCGTTGTGACAGTTATAATTTAGAAACATTGTCATTACTAGTGTCATTGTAAAGAAACATTGTTATTGATAATTATTGGTATCATGAGTGAAGAAGGTGTATCTGATATTGATAAAAGAGCAGCCGAAGTAGGTGAAGAATTGTTACCACCGAAATCTAGAAAACTATACGAGCAGCAGTACGATGCTTTTAAAAAGTGGTGCCGCTTAAAAAATGTGAGACAACCTACTGAAAATGCGCTGTTAGTCTACTTCGATGATAAATCAAAAGCGGTTTGTGCCTCAACTCTCTGGGCACATTACTCAATGCTGAAATCGGTTATTAACATTAGAGAAGATATTGATATAAGTAAATTTCCAAAATTATTAGCTTTTTTGAAGAGAAGAAATGAGGGATTTAAGCCAAAGAAGTCAAGAATTCTCACGTCTGAGCAGGTAGATCAGTTCTTACGGGAGGCTCCGGATGATAAATATTTAATGCTTAAGGTAAATTTGGAAATTTGTTTACATTCAGAAATTTTAAGAAATCAATTTTTTTGTAGGTTGCACTTATTTTGGGCGTTGCGGGAGCTTGTCGTGGAAAAGAGTTGGTTGATTTAGAAATCGACGATGTGAGAGATTTGGGCGATTCCTTCCTAATTGCGATTAGAAACACCAAAAATAAAATTGACCGAAATTTTGTGATCAAAAATTCAGAAAACAGTGCCATCAGTTTTGTGGCGATATTTCGGAAATATGTGGCATTGCGAAAGACAGGGACAACTCATTCAAAATTTTTTGTTCAATACATCAACAAAGAATGTACTACGCGAGTAGTAGGAAAAAACATGTTTGGTACATTTCCACGGCAAATAGCAGCTTTCTTGAAATTAGAAAATGCGACGTCTTATACGGGACATTGTTTTAGACGCACATCTGCGTCTTTGTTAGCTGATTCGGGAGCAACAATAGACGTGCTGAAGAGACATGGAGGATGGAAATCCTCCAACGTGGCCGAGGGATATATTGAATCGTCTATTAAAAATAAACAAAAAATTTCAGATAAAATATTTGGTCAAGTCGCCGATTCGTCCACTATAGTTATGCCACAGTCCTCATTCTCGCTTCCTGTTTCCGCAGGATCTTCGAAACAAACACCAGTTCAATATGAAAAGGACCTATCTGTTACTCGTCAGTTACCTGCTGCATTAACCCAGGAAAGACTGGTCAATATGACGAACTGTCACAATATTAATTTGAATATTAACGTTAATTACCATTCTAATTAATTATATTTTTCAATAAAATATCCCTTAAATTCGTTTGTTTGTGATTTGATCGTTCCGGGAGTTTCGTCAATATTTAATCCCGGAGGGATTAAATGTGACACTTTAGTACCTGTCACAAGGGAGTGAAGTTGTCACTTTAGGCCCGGAAGTACGAAAAAAATCTTGTACTTATCTCAAAAATAATAATTCATCTTTACCAACAAAAACCAACACCATAATACTTACAAGATCAAAATCTAACAAAAATCTACAGTCACAAAAATTTTTTCATACTCTATTGCAACACCGTGCTTTTATTATAGGATGTAAATTATTTAATTTGTTCCCGATGAAAAAAAAATCGAAAAAATCCTTTGCGAAATGTATAAAAACATGGATAATTTGAACATTGAAAATATTGATAAATCATGTAGCATTTGAGTGAAATATCAGACTGATGATTAGGTTGTGTTTATATAATTAAATATTTTTTATATATTATTTAAGGCCTATTATTGTTTTAGTATTTTTAGATTATATATGTATGTATATTGATAAATCATATGATTATACACAGGTTATTTAACCTATATAATGATATATTACCTTATGAATTCAATATTTCTGCTCAACTATTATACAATGTATTGCAAATTCAATAAAAATAATAATAACAATTCGCTTCAAAGCTGCCTGGAGAAACCTGCAGCAACACATTATCTGAATAGCTAGATTCAACTTGATATAGAAACTGGTGTCTATATGAAACTCTTTTCGGTTGTAAAAAGCGAAAACGTGAAATATTTTAGCTTGCAGATGATCGACATAAATTTGTTTTCTGCAGAAAGCGTTAAAATATCATTGTAGAAAAATATTGATTGTACCCATGCCTACCCACTATTCACCACCATCACCACTATGAAATCGATTTTTGCGTCGTTCAGTACATAGCAAAAATTGTACAACTTCAGAACATCCTAAATAAACATCGGAAACAATTCTGAATAATGATGATCTCTCCCATTATTATTCATATGAGTGAATCCCAAATTATTATTTGTCGTCGACTTGCATATTCGTTTCATCGATTGAATCGATTGGATCCTGAAATTAGATTCGAATACACACTGTATAAGATTTGGTACCACAGTCCACATTACGTGTGGTAGTTTGTTCACGATATTAGAATGTATCGTTGAGTGGTTATCAATCCAAATGTATGTAGATCTCAGTGAAAATAGATGTTACAACCCGTTCTGTAGTAGAATCAAATAAATATAGTGTAGGTATATACTTTTATCCACAATCACCTTATAATTGAAGTTTCATCCTCACTTATGAACCGTATAAAGTACCTCTTTATCTCAAAGATTATATCAGGAACAGAATTATTTTCTTGCATTTTTCACCAACTTCAAGAATGTTTACAAATGTAGTCGAAAATAAATAGCAACCATTCAACAACTCCCGATATTTTCGTACGTAATTTTAACGATTTTTGAGGAGCTGACAGCCGCTGTCATAGCAAAATGTTGAATAATTTTCTGATTCTTAAATGAATGTGATTGTGGATAAAACGTTGTATTGCATGCGTGCTTTAAATACATTTTATTCGCGAATAAAATGCTATCTAAAACACTTAACAATAAATAACTATTTCGTAATGTTTCTAAGCAACATTTTACAGGTTTCCGTCAAATAAACACCAGAGGCCAAAGCGGTCATTGCCATATAGAATGCAAACGTAAGTAATTTTTGAACAATAATATGGAGCTAGATCACATATTACTAAATCATTTTCAAATTTATCAGCGACTACATCATTACCTGGAACAACACTTACTCCTGGACCAACAGGTAATATTAATCACCTTATACTATTGAATGTTTTATATTAACTTCAACTCAGATATCAAATCAATATTTTGCAACTTCTTATTAAGCACTATTTTTTATTACTACCAAACTCATTCAAATGTTTGGCCATCTTTGTTTATTGTACCAAGGCCTTCGACACTTTATCTTAAAATACAGTTTTTCTAAGTTCATGCAAAAAACAAAACTTCATTGAACTGTATTTAGTGTGTATTACGTTTTATACAGTTGCATATTTTATATTATTGTCAATCATATTTATTACATACTGGGATTACATTACAAGAAAATGCAATTTAATAAAAATAAAATTTGTTTCTTTGAATATCATTATTTTACCTTTAGCAGCTAGATTTGAACAAAGAATGTCTTCCTCACACTTTAGTACCACCTAAATGAAACAGTTTTCGGTTTTTGCACAAACGTAGAAAAAATATGGTATGCAACTCGTGCAATAATTGTTTATTGCACTCGACGTGTTGTCCAACTCTGCCTGACGGCCTTGTCGGACAATTTCACATCGAGTGCAATAAACACTTACTTTCTGCACTTGTTGCATAAATAACTATTTTGACAAGCTTTATAAATAAGCGATATTTTTGGGCCATCATTGAACATTTTCAAATAAAATTAAAAACAAAGAGTTCAATCTGTCGAAGTTAAATTAAAACAGGGTAAAGTGTTTGGTCTAATATTTTTTCTGATTTTCTTTTTCTTGTTTTATTGAATAGCAACAAACCATACAGGGAGTTTCCAAATAAGATTTTAGCAGGCAATTCCATGTCGAAAATTAAAGAGGATCTTTAATGTAAACAAAAGCCTTACTTTAAACGATATCAAAAATGGAATAAAAAATAGTTTTTTTTGGGAAATTTTTGGCATTTCGTGCGCGTGTTCTACCAATGAAAAGATGATATTTTTTTATTATGTTGTGATCTCATTTTTGGGAAACCCCCTTTTTAGTATTGATGAGGAATCACTTCACTTTCGCACTTATTTGGAAACACACTGTATGAAGAAAATACAAATTCCTATTCCGATTGGTACTGATGTCATGTGTGCATATAAAATGTACAATCCAAGAGACATTTCCCTTAAAAAAATATCTTTTAATAGTTTGCAACAGTCTAATTGAATGGGGGGTGCTATGTTTGAAGATATCTAGAACATAAGCATTGAAATACCTTTCAAAAAATCGAAATTTCTCATACAAAAATATTACGATAAAAGTATTCATTTTTATTTTGACCAAAAACTTTACTATGCTTTAGTACTTGTCATAAAACAGATCCGTAATCAAAAAAATATAGAGTGCAGCTGTTTATATTCCCCCCGCCCACTACTTTTTGAATTTTAAATGGGGTAATAATGGGGTAATGGGGGTAATAACTCCCCCCCATGAATAATTATAAAATAGTAATTTTAGTCGAGGTTCTATATTACAGCATGATTTTTGTTTCATAGCCCAAACCAAAAAGCCTATACCCTCCCAAGAAAAAAAATTAGCGACGCCCTTGACTTAAATACAGTTGATGTTTCGAATTCATATCTTAAAAAAAGTACCAACAAAATTAGAAAATATTTAGATGGTTGAACAGAGAATTACTATTTGAAATTCTTAAGTTTATCTGCCCCCCGCGCCTTCTGTTCAGCAATGATGATGTCAGTGATACCATTCAAAACTAATTGTCTCGTGTTTATACGTCGAACCGTTCAGAAGTAAACAGGAGGGGGGGAATAAAGAGCCACACTGTACTTATATTTATGAAGAAAATTTAATTAATATGTTAAGTTAACTTCAGCTCAGAAATCAAATCAGTAAGTAAATAAACCTATTTCTTGTTTGTTTCATTACGTTTGAAATTTACCGAATTCTCTCAAATGTATATCTGTCGATAATTCTTTCCAAAATAAAATCTTAGGTACCAATTCGACTAGTAGACCCACGTCGGGTCCCACATCTGGTCCCACATCTGGTCCTACGTCTGGTCCCACATATCGTCCCACGTCTGGTCCCACATCTGGTCCAACATCTGGTCCAACATCTGGTCCCACGTCTGGTCCCACATATGGTCCAACGTCTGGTCCCACATCTGGTCCGACGGATAGGCCTACATCTGGTCCCACGGATAGGCCTACATCTGGTCCCACATTTGGTCCCACGGACAGTCCCACATCTGGTCCCACGGACGCTCCTACATCTGGTCCCACGGACGCTCCCACATCTGGTCCCACGGACGCTCCCACATCTGGTCCCACGGACGCTCCCACATCTGGTCCCACGGACGCTCCCACATCTGGTCCCACGGACGCTCCCACATCTGGTCCCACGGACGCTCCCACATCTGGTCCCACGGATAATCCTACATCTGGTCCCACGGACAGTCCCACGTCGGGTCCTACGTCTGGTCCTACAGGTAATAATAATCACCCTGAATATGCGGTTATTTTTTAAGGGGTTAACATAGAACACTTTTCTCCGTCGCAATCAAGTCTTGTGGAAGAAGAAGGAAAACAATATGTATTCCGCAGTACAACGTAGAAACCATAGAAACATATATTATATACTTACTCTAGAATGCTAATCCATGTCAAGAGTGTTGTAAAAAGTTCAGACTGGTCCGCAATGCGCATGTGCGTCATTAGTGTTTCTTGTAACAGGCCCGGTTTTAGTAAAACCATAATATTTTACTAAAAAACTACTAAAACTAAACTAAACTAAAAGTTGTGAAAGATTAAGGAACGTTAATTCTGAATCTCGGGGAATAAGGTTGGAAAAGTCAATGTACTTATACCTGCTATTTAGCCTATTTGAATACATCTTTTCACATATTTATGATCCCAAATATTTATCAAATAGTAAATAGTGAAAAGTTTGCGATTATTCTATAATAATAATAGAAATAATAGTGTTTATTAACTCATGATCATAAATATTAAATACAATAAATACAGAGAAGGGTTATCAAGTTAATAAACAGAAGAAAGCCTCGTAAACTGTTGCCAGTTTGTGTGTGACTAAAAAATCAGTTATTAATGATAAAAACATAAATATTTAGAATTAAATTAAATAAATTTGATAAAATCCGGACGATAACAAATGTAGAAATGAATATCTAAGATGATAATGATAAAGATTACAATAAACAATGAACATATAATAGTAATTGTGCATAATTGTGCAATGCAAAGACCAATATTATTTTAAAGTGAATGATTGGTGCAGGATATTTCGATCGAAAATGGTTGGGCCATATTTTTAGACAAAACCTCAATTCTCAAAGTTATTTAAATATTCTAAAAGCGGAATTTTTGGGAGTTCTTAGATAAATTCCCACTATCTCAGCGAATGGAACTTTATTTCCAACAGGATGTCACATCAATCCACTCAACACTAGAAGACAGGGAATGTTTGGATAGTGAACTTGGTGAAAAATGGATTGGGCGCTATTCAGTCAATCCTTGGCCAGCTAGGTCACCTGATCTCACCCCTCTAGATTTTTTCGTGTGGGGCTATTTATGAAATATTGTTTACAAGTTCAGACCCTTCAGAGAAACAAACCCTCTATATTTCAAAATGTTCAGAGAGAAATGTCGTCTAGGGTAATGTTATATAAGGAGCGCAAAGATGGACATTTTGGTTTCGTGATTACAATTGAAATTAGTAAGTTTAATTAAGAATGATGTTGACTATGATTTGCTTATTAGTGTATGATTCTAGTGCGCACTAGTCAGATATCTTATTCTTTTTTTAATTTTCAAGTTTGTTCTGTAGGCCAAGCTGTAGATAAAAATACCTCACCTTGGATTTTTGAGTGCCCTGTCTACAAATTGAGACCAATTCAAATTACTTTGCTGCTGAAGATTACTGATGACTGATGCTTTCAGACGTACAAAACAGGTTTTCAGAAAACAATACAATTTTTCGAAAAATGAGTGTAAAATGCCAGATTTGAGTTTCACCAATTTTTTTAACGACAGTTTGACATTATTGTTTGAAACAAACATAACTAAGTGGAAGTGGATATTCATTACACAAGAATGCCCATTTTGTCCAGACTCTACCATGGTATAAAACATACGATAATTATTTTTGATAGGAGTAGAATTTCGATTATATTAGAGTGTGATGTTATTCTGAGCTAAAATCAACTCCAGTAGACTTTGTCAGTAATGTCTTTTATTTTTATCGCATCAAGATGAAATGATTAAATAATTATGAGTAATAACGAATCAACTGCTTAGAAGCATTCAATGAGATGTAAAAAAGTAAATACTAATTCAGCGCTTTTTTAATCATAATACACTATAAACCACAATAACGATTATTCAACATCGTACTGAATAATATTACAAAAATGTTATTTTCCATCCACTCGTACGCAGAGACATCTTTTCAAGAAGAACCTTTTCAAATGCGTTATAGGTTATAGACCCCAAATCAGCGATTCTCTGAGCGGCATTGTGCAATCGGATATCATTCTGCATAAAGCGCTGCTGCAGCAATAGCACTACCTCCACATTCACCATAAATGAAGTGCGTATGCGCATATTCTCGGGGAGTATAACGAGTGTACGGCATGACAAAAGAATAAATACCACTGAATGAAACAAGCGGAATAATGAAAAAAAGTCACAAGTTGTTTAAACAAAATGTGACAGCCACCTACTAGACTTTTTCAATTCTATTTACAGAAGATCCGTTCATGCATAGTGCTGTATTTTATTTTTTCATCAGGAAACTATTGCTTCTACGGACACAACACAGGAGTTAGAAAAGTTTTAAATTTTCGACAAGGATTCACCTCCTAAAAAATTTTGCACTTATTTGGTTACACCCTGTATATCTGTCGGTCTCTGAATCTTCGTTGGAATCTGGATGTTGGACAATTGTGATATTTTTCACAAGAATTCGTTTTAATCGGTGCCATGTCGGATAATCGACATTTCATTTTGATAATTTTATTAGGCTTAATTACATCAAAAGTTAATTTTATTGACATACTCTTTAATGCTACCAAGCAGTCCATTCTTTATTATTAATAATCATTTCCACATTTTATCTTGATAAAATCGAAATTAAATAATTTTTGGGCGTCAGTATTAAAGTTGATGGAAGCCTAGAATAAAACCACTCCTAATTCAATTGAAATCACTTCCTCCAAAAATAATTATAGTTTGTTTAATTCCATGGTAGAGTCTGGACAAAATGAGCATTCTTTTGAAATGAATGTCCACTACCAATTGGTTATGTTTCTTTCAGACAATAATGTCAAACTTTTTTTTTAAAAATTGATGAAACTCAAATCTCTCATTTTACCCTCATTTCTTGAATTTTTATTGTCACTTTCTGAAAAACTGTTCTGTACGTCTAAAAGCATCACTCATCAGTAATCTTCAGCAGTAAAGATATTTGAAATTGTCTCAATTTGTATACATGGCACTCAAAAATCTAAGGTGAGGTGAAATTCCAATATTCTGAACAGTCATCACCTGATCTACCACCAGTTTCAATATTGTACAAGGTTTACCGGACACCCTGTATGTTGCATACCTACATTAAGGTCTACACTGTATAACTTTCCGTTTACTCCTGTGGGAAGTAAGGGTTTATGTCTCAGAGGTTTGTCCTAAGTCCTAAATTGATTTTGCGTTCAACTTTAAGGAACATCTTGCTTTCAGCTTTGTCCGTTATTCCTAAAAACTTATAAGTTGCTGGGCATTATTTCATTTCACTTTTTAATGACATTCCTCTTGAAGGCACAAACACCCCTACTGGACCCGGAAGCCCAACTCCATGTAACGAAGAGCCTACCAGTACCGAATCCCCAAATAGCCCTTCTACTGATAAACCTGTCTCAACAGGCCCAACAGACGGAAGCCCTACACCAAGTGACGTCACAGAAAGTCCTACCTCGGCTAGCACCGGTTCAGGTAATGCAACTACTACTTCGGATAGCACATCTTCACCAAGTGTCCCCACTCAAGGTCCTACTGGTGAACCCACGGGTAACCCTACTGTAACTGTCCCTTCGGGAAACCCTACTGGAACTCTTCCCACGCCCACCTCAAGTCCAGGTAAGAATTGCAGAAATCATGTTTCGTCTTAGATTAAAGAAACAGGAGATAGAACACGGCTATATAAATTAGCATGCGCAAAGCCTGCCAAATGTTTCGAGTTATTCCTAAGGAGTGGGAAGCGGCACAGATTCGTATTCAGGGAAAATGTCGATTATTATTTCACAACGTTCTGTCTTCATTTGGGATGAGTAGGCGTGCATATAATATGAGTTCATTCAACCACCTTTACCAAAAACTCATTCTGAATTGTATTCTCACCAATGATTCCCAATATTCATTTATTCGAGCATAATAAGTGCTACTTATTGGCATTCAAATAGTATAATTTTAATAAATCCTTAGTAATCATCAAATAAATTTTTGGCGGGAATTAGCGCAGTGGTTAAGCGCCTGCCTGGTGGCCTAGAGGTCCCAGGCTCGGTTCCCAGCCTGTGAGGACTTTTTAAATTTTCAGATGTGAAAGTCTGAATGATTGAAGCTCGTGCCGTCTGGGAATATTCCTCCATGATTCACTGTGGCGTTAATAATTAACTGTGCTGCTCCTGAGGTGGCGTATAGAGTTAGTAACAAGGCCTACCCAAAACACATGGCTAATGACAATAGCAGTCGATGCCAAAACAAAAAAAAAAACTCAGAAGAAATCTGTAGTTCACAATGAGCTTATGACTTGAGGCATAAGATGTCCGGAGGACTGCTCATTGCTAATATCCTATGCAATAGGAAAAGTTGGGTCGAAAATCCATCAGAAAACAACTACTTTCCTGGCTAATTCCACGATGAACATTGAATTACATCTGATGAAATTTCCATGCAGAATTCCTACAAGGTTATCTCTGCTATTGCTTGTTGCATGGGAATGTTCATCGAAACATTCGGACCACCTATATATCGATTTCGGGGTGTTGCCCCTCATCAGTATAGGGTAGGTCTAGCAGTCAATAACTAATGACTGCAACGAATGAATCGACAACCAAATCCATTTCAAGACCGAAACTGAGATCGCGCCCGCACAGTGGATAACTCCAAACTGCGAGCGCCATCCCAGCGCCGGCCACCCAACTAAGCAATACCCATGAACTACGATCGTCAAGACAGTATAAAACGGAGAAGAAATCTGTAGTTCACAATGAGCTTATGACTTGAGGCATAAGATGTCCGGAGGACTGCTCATTGCTAATATCCTATGCAATAGGAAAAGTTGGGTCGAAAATCCATCAGAAAACAACTACTTTCCTGGCTAATTCCACGATGAACATTGAATTACATCTGATGAAATTTCCATGCAGAATTCCTACAAGGTTATCTCTGCTATTGCTTGTTGCATGGGAATGTTCATCGAAACATTCGGACCACCTATATATCGATTTCGGGGTTGCCCCTCATCAGTATAGGGTAGGTCTAGCAGTCAATAACTAATGACTGCAACGAATGAATCGACAACCAAATCCATTTCAAGACCGAAACTGAGATCGCGCCCGCACAGTGGATAACTCCAAACTGCGAGCGCCATCCCAGCGCCGGCCACCCAACTAAGCAATACCCATGAACTACGATCGTCAAGACAGTATAAAACGGAGAAGAAATCTGTAGTTCACAATGAGCTTATGACTTGAGGCATAAGATGTCCGGAGGACTGCTCATTGCTAATATCCTATGCAATAGGAAAAGTTGGGTCGAAAATCCATCAGAAAACAACTACTTTCCTGGCTAATGCCACGACGAACATTGAATTACATCTGATGAAATTTCCGTGCAGAATTCCTACAAGGTTATCTCTGCAATTGCTTGTTGCATGGGAATGTTCATCGAAACATTCGGACCACCTATATATCGATTTCTGGGTGTTGCCCCTCATCAGTATAGGGTAGGTCTAGCAGTCAATAACTAATGACTGCAACGAATTAATCGACAACCAAATCCATTTCAAGACCGAAACTGAGATCGCGCCGCCCGCACAGTGGATAATAAAAAAAAACTCGTTGCAACGGTGTTTGTGTATATTGAGCATACGAATTTTATCAGGTTGCTGGAATGGGAAGAGAAAAAAGTTGGTTCCCTGAAGTGTTCTTCAAGAGATTTAAATAAATTATGACTCAACAACATATCAATACTTTTATGACAAGGAAGTTCACAAAGCATGCGGGATTATTTTCATTAAAATAAACTTTTTCTGTAGTTGTGCATATGGTAATCACATCTTCTGAGGGATATACCAGGCACATTTATCTTTTTGGTTAATGAACGACAACCAAAAGTCTGCTCTATCTCCTATATGAGACCCCCAATACAGTCTCCACTATTTGAAATTTTTGTAATTTTATGAATAACATATCCAGACTTATACCGGGTGTAGATAATGGAATGAAATTTGGAAGCTCTACATACGACAAAAAATTGCGATATTTGACAAATAATTCAAGTTCACAAAACTTCCGATTTCACCAGAAGAAACTTTCAATTATTAAATGGGACAGTCAGTATATTTTCACCTCTTTTGTCCCCACATGACATTCTGAATACAACCATGTATCATTTATCACTGTTTACTGTTACATTTTGATCAAAAAGAGTAAAGTTGTATTATTATCAAAAATTTAGAACTGAAATTAGTGATTTGAAGATATCCATTGCCCTCCGTAAAAAAAAATTCGAAATAAAAATAGTCACAAATAGTGACAAGTAACTCATAATTGTACTCAGTGTGTCAAATGGAGACAAGAAAAGTGAAAATAAACCGGGTGTCTCATTTCTAAATCTAAAGTTTATGTCACTTCTGGTGAAACCGGAAGTTGAATGAAGTTGAGTTACTTGTCAAAAGATGCAGTTTATTGTCTTATAACGTTCCTCCAAATTTCATTCCATTATTTTCAAAAATAAAAAAGTTATAGGGACGCGCCACTTTCTGTGGACACCCGGTATATGACTCCTTCTTTTTTTATACTCTGTCAAATTGGTACCGAATACATTGTCATGGAAAATATGTTATTTCTATGTCACCATCTTCCTCCGTTATCCTTCCACCGCACATGATTATAATAAATATTATTTCACTAGGTGTCATAATTGAAATAGTCTCTAATGGAATACAATTTCCCTTGAAGGTCGAAACGAAAACTTCGCCGTGGTATATCCAGTTGGGTCTCATTTATTAGGGTACGTAGTAGTGAGAAAAATACGGCCCTGGTACCTTGACCACTAGCACAATGACTACTCTCCCTAAATCCATGACAAACTTACGGGAATAGATGAACAGATTTCATATCCATCTTGTAAACTGCACTAAAGGAGTATTTGCATTGATTCCAAACTCACCGAAACATTTTTTTATTAAACAGTTCATGATAAACACAAAATAAAACTTATTGATGAACAATATTTCACTTCAAGCTAAGTATATCCTCATAAGTATATCCTCAAAAAGTCAAACTTTGACAGGTAATCACATAATTCGAAGCAGGTACATTATAGAGGATAAACGATTTGATTGGCTTCCCCAGGAGTAGGGATATCAGGGGAAATCGGCAGGCTGCGCAGTAGAACATGTTCCATCTCCTTTTTCTTTAATCTAAGTCTTTCGCAAACGTATAAATTTGGGTAAATATTGAAGATAACATGTCAGAATTTAAAGATCTTCTCTAAAAAACATTGCCGATCATGAAATCTTCAAAAAGCACCTGAAGAAATTTTTGATAGAAAAGTGTGTGTACAATATTTCCACTGATTTAATGTGTTAATGTATGCTATATGTATATATATATTACACATTTCGTTGTATTTTTCCCCCATGACATGTCTTATAACCTTATTATTTGATCAAGAAAGATGAATCAATTTCATTATTATTATTACGTCAATTTGATGACAATTTAACACAATTGAAATATTTTTTTTTAATAATAATAATAATAAGTTTATACATCAAAATACAAGGAGTATAAATAAAATTATTCATTAGTAAAATAACGTTTCTAAAATGAATATCATAAAACAGTCAGACAGTTACGTAAAACTGGTATGAAGACTGTTTATGAACATTTCAAACAATTTATA
The DNA here is from genome assembly GCA_944452925.2 of Chrysolina oricalcia. Taxonomy (NCBI): domain Eukaryota; kingdom Metazoa; phylum Arthropoda; class Insecta; order Coleoptera; family Chrysomelidae; genus Chrysolina; species Chrysolina oricalcia. The sequence continues at coordinate 3,088,281 of OX101810.2, forward strand.
TTCTATAAATTTAAAGTAGAAAAGTTCAAAACGGACAAAATAACAAAAAAAAAAAAAAATTAAATAAAATAAGAATCCAGATATACAAAGAATAGTCCTTGGTAATTTTAAAGTAAAGGAGGCCTTGACTATGTCACATACTGAAAATCGATATTAATTGAGATTATTTCTTTGTGCAAGCATGTACTTTTTCAATCGATTTTTAAATTGAATGATGTTTCTGGAATTCTTTATCTCAATTGGTAATTTATTAAAATTTGGCAGAGCTGAATGTGCAAATCTCTTTTGTCCAAAAATTGAGTTAGCAGGATCAATATGGAACATGTTATGTTGCCTAGTACGATAACTATGTATTTCAGAATTTCTAGTTAATATAAAGTTTGATTTAACTTTTTTATTCACAAAATTGAAAGACATTTTGAAAGTTTCTATAGAATAGAGTTCTTCTAAGGAAATTTTTTCTGTAATTGTATAGAGTTGAATTGTTGGCGTATCATATGGCAGACGTACAATACTTTTAAGGCTTTTTTATATAAAATGGAAATTTTGTTGAAATTATTTTTGAAACATGTTCCCCAAATGTTTATGAGATAAGTCATTCTACTTATGATATGAGAATGTAGAATCATATCTGCAATTTTTGGATTGAGTTTGGGACATCTTCTCAGGGCTCCAATTAAGGAAGACATTTTTTTATAAGCACTTCAATATTTTTGTCCCACTTCAAATTTTCATCAATCCATATTCCTAGATACCTTATACAGTGCGGTCCAAAGGTATGGAATAAATTCATTTTTAGCGTTATTATGTATTTTATGAAAAAATCCTGAAACAGGTCAATTTTTATTGGCAATTTGACAATTTACAGTATGAAAATATTACCCCCTTCTTGCACCCCCTCTGAATTATGAGCACCCCCTCAAAAATTTTAAATGAGAAGGGTAGTCGTGTGGCATCTTGTTCGAAAGGGATTTTCATTATCTGTTCAGCAATACTAAGTTTTTCATATTTGGTGCAACCATAACGAAGAAAATTTTTTATTAAAATTTAAAAATATTGACACTGTAAATTATGTATCCGTTGAAACAACCTGAAGCAGGTCGATTTCTATTCTCAATTTGACAATTTATAGTATGAAAATATCACCCCCTTCTTGCACCCCTTCTGAATTATGAGTACCCCCTCAAAAAATTTGAATGAGAAAGGGGGTTGTGTTGCACCTTTTTCAAAAGGGATTTTCATTCTCTGTTCAGCAATACTGAGAAAATTTATTCTGAATATGTAAAATGTTGATAGACTGAAGGAAATAATGTAACATAATGTTTAGGAAGTATATTTCAATTTGTTTTACAGTTAAATTAAATGTTCAAAATGACCACCATTCACTTCTTGACAATAAGCAAGGCGATCTTGGAATTCTCGTAGAACATTTTGTAGGACCTCAGGGGTTATGTTGTTAATTTCTTCCGATATCCTAGTTTTTAAATCTGCAATATTGTCTGGTCTATTGAAATATACTTTTGATTTTAAATAACCCCATAAAAAGTAATCGAGAGGAGTCAAATCGGGGGATCTAGGCGGCCATTCAATCGTTCCACGTCTGCCAATCCACCTATTGGGAAAAACTTCTGTCAAATAATCTCGAACAATACGTGTGTAATGCGGTGGAGCTCCGTCTTGTTGATACCAAATTGATCTATCTATTCCATTTGGATCATTAACATCGGGAAAAAGTCTTTTTAATGTAGGCACTAAAAAGTTCATCAAAAAACCTAGACAAACCTCACCATTAATTGTGCCTTCAAAAAAATAGGGGCCAATAATTTTGTTTTTAATGATACCAGCCCAAACGTTCACTTTTTTGGGATATTGTGTGTGAGCCTCACACATCCAATGAGGATTTTCTCTGCTCCAATATCTACAGTTTTGTCTATTAACCGTTCCATTTAAATAAAAAGTAGCTTCATCAGAAAACACAATTTTGTTTATGAACTGCAAATCTGCTTCGATTCTATCCATCATCAGTTCACAGAATTGTTGCCTTCTATCAGGGTCATCCTCATTTAACTCCTGAACCAACTGAACTTTATAAGGATGGTATTTTTCTTTATGTAAAGCTCTCAATATCGATGATTTACTTACATCATTGTCGGCGGCAAGTTGTCTACTTGTCATATGCGGATTTTCCTCAATCGCTAACAGTACATCTAACTTTTTCTCCTCATCCAATGCAGCATTTCGACCTGGTTTTTGACGAGTTTTTACATGTCCAGTTTCACGGTATTTTGTTTCTATTTTGCTAACTGTAGATTGTGATACGTGTTGACCAGGGTATTTATTATTGAACATTTCACAAACTTCCGTTTGAGTTCGTGTTTTATTACCGCATCCAAGCATAATTAAAATGTCTATTCTTTGAGTTTCGGATAAATGAGCCATAGATGAATCGAATACACACAAAAATATTTTTCAATACACCGACGTCTGCCAGCAACTCACAAATATCAAAATAACAGTAGTTTACTAGATTGACATTATATTATTTATGGGTTTTGTGAATAATTTTTTGGTGTCTTCAACGACTTTTTCCTGACTTTTTTAGCAAGACAGATAAGAAAGTATAAATTGTCAAATTGAGAATAGCAATCGACCTGTTTCAGGTTTTTTCAACGGATACATAATTTACAGTGTCAATATTTTTAAATTTTAATAAAAAAATTTCTCAGTTATGGTTGCACCAAATATGAAAGACTTAGTATTGCTGAACAGATAATGAAAATCCCTTTCGAACAAGATGCCACACGACCCCCCTTCTCATTTAAAATTTTTGAGGGGGTGCTCATAATTCAGAGGGGGTGCAAGAAGGGGGTAATATTTTCATACTGTAAATTGTCAAATTGCCAATAAAAATTGACCTGTTTCAGGATTTTTTCATAAAATACATAATAACGCTAAAAATGAATTTATTCCATACCTTTGGACCGCACTGTATATGGAGTTTGTTTTAAAACATCATTTTTTATTTTCAAATTCAGATTAATTTTTTGTTTATTTTTTTGTTGAAATATTATGTATTCAGATTTACTAGTATTTAATGACAAAATATTAGAATAAAGCCACTTTTCATATTTTTTCATATCTTCGTTGATAATAGTTTCTAAAATTGAAGGATTAGAGTTCTCATATAAAATCACTGTATCATCTGCATAAATGGTATATTTACCCTCTAAATGCATTCTAGAAATATTTTGAATATACAATAAATATAAAATTGGACCTAAAACAGAACCCTGAGGAACTCCTTTATTAATGAAAAGTTTGTCAGTTTCAAAGTTACAAGATTTGGTACTTATTGTTCTATGAGATAGATATGATTTAAAGAGATCATTTACAATGCCTCTGATTCCCATTGACTCCAAATGTTTCAACAGTGTTATGTGATCAACGGTATCGAATGCTTTTTTGAGGTCCATGAAAATCGCAACTACATAATTTCCTTTGTCCTTCTCGAATTTTATCAATTACTTGTAATGCTGCTGATTGAGTACCACTGTTTTCTTGAAATCCAAACTGGTTTTCATCAAAACCATATTTTTCATTGATGAAATTAACTATGCGTTTTTTAATAGTTTTTCAATAATTTTGGAGAAAATGCTCAATAATGCTATTGGTCTATAATTACCGGGATTTTGAGGATCACCTCTTTTGTAAATAGCTCTAACAAAAAACATATCCAATTACAATGATTAACAGAATTCAAAATAGAATTCGTACCACAACTGTCAAAGAGGATAACCAACTAGAAAACAAAAGATATTTCAAGATACCATACGTACAAGGTCTTTCTGAAAAATTAGGTACCATTCTAGAAGATTCCACTTCAAATATACAGATAATTTTCAAAAATGAAAACACACTGAGAAAGCACTTTTTTAGTAGGACCAAGGAAAAAACCCCTCTGGACTGCAGGTCGAATGTAATTTATAAATACCCTTGCCTTGACTGTGAAAAAAGTTACGTAGGTCAGACCAAAAGATACCTAAAAACACGCCTCAAAAAACATGAGAGGGACATGAAAAGTAAATTGACATTAAGAAACCCCACATCATTGGTTGTATATCAACCGAACATAAATTTGAGTTTACAAACACAAAAATATTAGGATAGGAGTCCTCCTTGTTCAAAAGAAATTTTTCGGAAATGGTCAACATAATGAAGTTAACTACAGAAAAGATCTGGAAAACTTGAATAGCGCGTATTTCAATCTGATAGCAAGAATAAAGAACAAAAACTGACACGCTCTGTATAAATAATATGTATTGTTTTTATTTCCCTACTTTTTCAAACGTACAATCCTGGCATTTCATCAGTTCCATTTCGAATGCACATCAGTTTGTCATTATTTTATTTAAATTTTAACGTGTTTCATAGTTGTGTTTGTTGTTTTAAGCTGAGTTTTATATGTATATCTGTCAAGACAGAAACCAACTATCATGGTGGACAACCTTATTATTTTTTAACACGGAAAACTCCTCTTATGTAAGTAGAAATACTATTTTCTTTATAAACAAGTTTATTGATTATCCGTCACCTTAACAATGTTCAGTTGTTGTTTCTGGAATAATAATAGTAATGTCCAAAAAGAGAAGAAATTACTTTATATAATTATATTAATAATTGTTTTTTTTTCTGTTACTGTTCATAAAATTGTAACATTCCCATTTATCTTACAGTGCCCTGAAGATGTCAAAATAAATTGATGAAACGTCGGCTTTTAAGAAATATCATTTTCTTTAATCTGAGACCTAAATCCCAAAAACTACTCTACAGTCATCACCAGAAAGGTCGTGAATAAATTGCAAATTATTATTATTATTTATACAGGGTGATTCACTTACACAAAATTAAATGGGGTACTGGTCTATCATGTGCGAAAGCACCAGTAAAATTTGAGAGCTATCTGTGACGATTTTACCAATTTTTTTGTACGTCAACCAAAATGGATACGCCACCGCATCATTTAATAAACACTTACTTTTTGCACTTGTTGCATAAATAACTATTGATTGATAAAAATGCATTCTAATAATAGAAATGATTCCTGCCTTTGTTTATTAATAATTCAAAGTCTTCAAAACTTTGTATACGAGGGCGGGAAATGATTGAAAATATAAATTTAACTTCTATTATAAAATGACGTCTTTTCGTTTGTGAGAAAATCCATTTCTTCGTTGTTAGGTAAAAATTCAAATTTCATTTTTTAATTTTTATACGAGTACATTTACATGAGGATTCCAAGAAATTCAAATACGTCCTTTAAAAATACCCAATAACTTTTAGGTTTGCCCCATTGCCCCTACAAGTGTATCCCCGTGGACTCGGAGGAACGTCACCATGGTTACTACAACAGGCACCATGGAAACAAATACGCCCATGAAGTCAACAGGAAACATGTACCAGGTTAGTTTTGAATTTTGATATCGCGTATGTCATATTATTATAGTCCAGGAAATGAAGGAGTTTAGCTCGCAATTTTTTCGACCTAAATTGATTTACTTGAAATGTTTACACTACGTAGGGCATAGCCCAAGAATCAAAATCTATATCATGCCGAGGGGCGCTTTCATCCTGGGGGTGGTTGCCACCCCATATCGGGGGTGGAATTTTTTTATCACATTTGATCCACAGGAATCGATGAAAAATTAATTTTAAGTAGAAAATGTACTACATTTTTTTGTAAAATTGATATATTTCGAGTTATTCGCGATTGAAAGTAACAGTTTTTTGACGAAAATTTCCACGTTTTTAATCGGCTTTTCCCAAATAACTCGAAAAACATGCATTTTATCGAAAAAACTGTGGAGAGCAAAATTATAGCCTATACAAAACAAGAAAAAATCTCTCCATTATAATTTCTGTACAACCAATAGGGACCGAGCTACGGCTTGTTAATGGTTATCTTTTGCCGGTCAAATGCTAAATTTGAGAGATTTAGAGTCAAATAGCGATAAAACTGTGAATTTTACGAGGAAAACTTAAAGAAGTTTTTTTCAAGTACATTAAAAGGGCTTCCTTTGAACAAATAGAAGTCGCTAGCAGCAAAATTAAGCAAGTTACGATGAAAATGAGGTCGATCCTTACATTTTTCTACGAAAAAAATCAGTGAAAACAACCCCCTAATTACCACCCTAATTGAAATTGATCGTCTCCCTTCTGCGATTATCTTTATTTATCTATTATTAATAGATCCTAGGTGTTTGACCAATTTAAAATGCCTGGTTTTTGAAAAATTCGAACTTAAAGTGAAAAACGATTTTCTGCAATTTCGTAAAGAATGCCCTTTTCTTCAAAATAACTCCAAAAATATTGGGGATACGAAAAAAATTCTTGGGTATCGAATTGTACCTTCTTTAATTGCAAAGATTTTTTCCGTGAACACATTTTCTGTACGATAAATATTTGACAAGATATGGCCGTTGAAAACCTCTATTTACGAGCGAACACCACCTCATTCCAGTACTTTAAACTCACCCAATTTTAAAACTTATAGTGATTTGAAATGATTTAATTTACATCGCCTTGTAGCTCTTGAAAAAAACTACAAAATAAATTTTGGATGAACTTTCTGTCATCAAAAATGAAGATGCTTAAAAAACCACACTCACGTTTATTCAAAAAACAGGTGTATTTCACGTTGATTCCTGACCAGTTTATTCCCAAATGCGAAAGAGTTGAAAGGGTTGAAAGCATTGAAAATCTGCGAAATAATGAAATTGGTAATATTTTAGGCAGTAACATTTTTAATTAAAAAACTCCGTCGAGCAATTAATTTTTTTAGGGTAAATTTTTTAAGCACAATTGGGATTGATTTACGAGGGTTGAAAAGTTATAAAATGAAATTAGTACATATTTCAAGCAACAACGTTCATAAATTGAAACACAGTGATAAGTAATTACATTTTTTTGTTGGTAAATCTTTTTTTTTTTAATTAAGCTATAATAGGAGTTGATTTATGAGGGTGAAAAAGTTGCAAAATGAAATTGGTACATATTCTGCGATAGAATTGTCAAATTAAATCAATGTGATAAATCAATAATTTTTTACATGAAACTCTAACAAGGGTTGATTTTTTATTTAAGGCTTGAAATATTTTGAAATTGTATTCCAGAGCATAAAAAAATTGTTATTCAACTAATTCAAACCAAATTTCACCCATCTTGAGCTTTAAAATGTTATTTTATAAGTTCGGACATTCAGGGGTAGTTTTCACCCCTAAAAAATAAACAGCGCCCTTCGGCATTATATACAATTTGAAGTAGAGGGTAAGATGAGCCTAATTCCAAAATTTTAGGCAAATCGGTGAAGGACGAAAAAATTGCGAGGTTTTGCCATTTTTTTAACTTAATTTGCTGGACTAATAGCCATAAAATGACCATCAAAAATCGGCAAAATTGCACCCGATATAATCACGCTGGCCCATGTGAGGTCGCCTCTTCTGGTTCTACTGAATATCAGTACTTGATTGTGTTTTGTTTTGTCAGAACATGAAAAGCACCATGCCGCCCATCACCAAAATCTACATGAGAAACACCACAGCAATCACGGACAACTCCACGCATCTGAAAAACACCACGAAAGTCACGGACACCACGGTATTCATGCCCAGGAAAAACACCACCACAACACTCACGCTCAAGAAAAACACCACAACAATATCCACGCTCAAGAGAAACATCACCATGGACACCATGGAGAGGAAAGACATCACAAACAACACGCCCATGAGAAACATCATGCTACCCATAATGGACAGGAAGCTAGACAGCATCATGCTCAATAGGAACGCCCCTACCCTTGGAACACGAATTTCAAATTATTTTGAAAATGGCTGAACGAAAACGGACATACAATTCGTAGATTAAGATATTGTAAATATAACTTGTGTACCATTTATTTGTAAGATATTGTCAAATATATTGAAACGTAATTTAAAATTTTGTTTCGCTGCTTAGGCCAGGGTCGAAGCCTTTGAAAATGGTAAAAAGTGAAAAAAATTAGACAGACAGACAGACAGAAAGAAAAATTTTATTTCCCAAGAAACTACATAGAACAGGATGATAACCATCAGAAAAGTAAAAAACTATAACAAAAGTTCAAGGAAAAATAATTTACGGGCGATTTGATGTCGGGAAGTAGAAGTGGGAGAGATTTTAAGGGTGGAAAATGGTTTAACACGATTTCCGGCAAAACTACGAGTCCTATCAAAAAAAGTTAGGAAGCAAAGTTGGAGGAAATAAAAATATTCATAACTTTTGTTGATACACTTTTTTTACATAACCCCAAAATATATGCCAAAAATCCAAAACACCGACTTTTTGGTTTTTAATTTTTATCTGCCACAAAAAAATTTAATGTTTTACGAAATTTGGTAAAAACTTACCTCTTCATGTTCCAAATACACTGTAATTTTTTTTATTCAAATTATTTATTGTTTCACCTTATTTTTATTTAATATCGAAAAAGCACCCTAAATTTCAATCGAAAATTCTCACGTCAAAATATTTGCTTTATGAAAAAAATCGGAGTTCTTTTTGTTTGTCGAAATCTCTACTTTCTGATGGTATAAAAAATATATGCATTACTATGGCAAATTCAAAAAAACAAAAAGCTTGAATTCGACCATTTTTTTAAATTATTATGTAAAATATTCAGCTATTTATTGAAATTTACACTTCAATTAATCTGAAAGTTTCCATTACATAGAGATTGCAAAAAACATGCGAAAATATTTAATTTTCCACGTATTAAAGATAGGATTTGAAAGGAATTTTATAAATACTTTATCTTGAATTCTAATCATTTCAATTAGTTGTTGCTTCTTTGATGGCATTTCTTCATCGTTAAATTCGAAAAAAGTTCCCGATTCTAGTAGATCTTCGAAGTCTGCATTGGTTTTTCATCCACAATTTCATCTGAATCATCAACTTCCTCGTAGGTTTTTTCTTCAACATTTGGCGCATTTTTCAGAACCATGACAACATAAATTTGTGCATTTTAAACCATGTTTCTGGCAGCCACATTTTAGACTGTTTGTTGCAGCCAGTTTCACAGCTGCAGCAAAGAGTGTTGGGCAATGTTTCCGGAATTAATTCTTCATCTGTTAATTTGGGCATAATGCCACGTTGATGTTGCTTCCAGCTCCAATCTTTTACTGTCAGTTCGTTACACAGCCGTGTTTGAAGCTGATAATATGCCCTGTAACAATGTTGTTCTGCTGCGCTTTTTGTTGGTGGGAGATTTGCCAATATGACAGATGATTCAATTCTTGCCAATTGCTATTTTCGAAATCTTAATTGATTCAGTGTTATTTTGTAAATAAATATAAAATTCCCTTCAAATCTTATCTTCAATGCTTAGAAAATTAACTATTTTTGCATGTTTTTTGCAATCTCTATGTTTCATGAATTTTCAATTTCAAACTCGCACGGAAACTTTCATTTCTCAAGTAATTGAAGTGTAAATTTTGTCAAATAGCTCAAAATTTTATAAAAAGATTTTTTTTTTTAAATGTCGTCTTTGAGCTTTTTCATTTTTTTACATTTTCTGAGAAAATTTACCATAGTAATATATATTTTTTTATTCCATAAGAAAGTAGAGATTTCAACGGAAAGAAGCACACCGATTTTTCTCAAAAGGCAAATATTTTGAATCCAAAAAATTACAGAGTATTTGAGACATGAGACAAAATTTCGTGAACAAAAATTGTTCGTGGGAGATAAAAATAAAAAACAAAATGTCGGTTTTTTGCATTTTTTTGCATGAATTTTGAGGTTACGTGAAAAAAGTGTTGATACAAAAGTTGTAAACCATTTTATTAACTACAACTTTGCAATTCAGCTTTTTTCCATACGACTCGTAGTTTTGCCGGAAATCGTGATAAACCGTGTTCCACCCTTAAAATATCTCCCCCCCCCCCACTTCCCGATCTCAAATCGGCCGTAAATAATTTTTCCTTTAATTTCTGTTATATTTTCTTACTTTTCCAATTTTTTCGGTCTCAAAAGTTATCGACCCTGGCCTACTTCTCCAATATATGAATATTAGAATGTTTACGTTATCTCTCTATTAGAAAATTGAGGTAGAGATCATCAGCCATATCAATTTATATAAATTTATATTATTCATTTGAATTTAATCAAAGGTGATGGTGGTGGTGTCTTGGGTAGCGTACAGGCGATAGAATGAAACGTTTCCTGACACTCGATTCTTGTGGTGTACCACAAGGATCGGTCTTGGGACCTTCAAAATGTTTACTGTTTATAACAATACAATACAAATATGGTTTATTGTCAAAAGATAGGAATCTTATCAACAAAGTCGTTGTATAGGTATTACAAACTAAAATATTACAAAATAACACATCACAACAAACACATTAAAAACAATAAAAAACATGGTACTGATACAGACATATTAAATTTTTTTTAAATTAGTGTATTAAAATGCACAAATGGCATGATAATTTATTTTTCCCTTAGTAAAATGAAAGTAATTACAGCCACACGATGCGAACATAACCAGGTCGATCAAAAAACCTTTGAGACAAGCTTATTATACTACTAAAAAATTCCTCTAAGTTGTAGAAAGGATGACAGAATAGCAATTTTTGTTTTTACTAATCCAATTTATTCATTCTCCCTTAAACGTAGTGGTAAGGAATTATAAATTAGGCCCGTAGATAAAAATAAGAGAATCTTTTCACACAAAATAAAGGACGCAATTGGTCTATACTACTCTTTATGAGATGGTTCGTAAAAGGAAACCCCGGTTTTCGCCCCAGCAAAATGGCTTTGTGGAATTTTTTGAACAAGAAATAGTGAAAAAAATTACAACTTCTTTGTATTTTTGCAAATATCTCAAAAAGTATTGGAGAAATCGTTTTACAGTCAAAAGAAATTTTGTAGAGATTATAAAACCTACAAAACGGTTTTTTTATCCGACCAGGTCGGTGAATTTTTCACTGAGAAAATCCGGGAAAACCTCGAAAACGAGGTTAATAAATCTGAAGCTGAACAAAATATTGCGGAAACTAAATAATAACATGTGGCTCAACTGTGCGCAAGATGTTTTCTGTCCGATGTGTGGTTTTTGCACAATCGCGTTATGAACAATTCAAGGGCAAATCTTTCTAAATGCGCCGATTTAAGGGAAATCATCTTATTCAAATTCTGTGTACGGCATTTTTACCTGAGAGGTGGGAAATGCGTTGAAAATGTGACTGGAAGTTACTCTAAATGCTTCAAAGTTCACCCAAAGTCGCCCGATCTCAACTTGAGTTAACTTCAATGCGACTTCGGGTGACTTCGGACGCACTTTGAAGCGTTTTGATCAACTTGCAGTGACATTTTCAACACATTTCCCACCTCTCAGGTGGAAATCCAAAATATACAAATTGTAAATACTGATGTCTACTTCCAGATTCCGTTTACAGAATTTGAATATGACGATTTCCCTTAAAAAGGTGCATCTTGCAAGATGTGCCCTTAAATTGTTTATAACGCGATTGTGCAAAAACTACACATCTGACAGAAAACATCTTACGGACAGTTATTACCACATATTATTATCTATCAGTTTCCGCGATATTGTTTGTCCAGCTTCATATTTATAAAAATTATAAATTTTTGAAAAATGGTCTCTATTTCGAGGTTTTCCCGGATTTTCTCAGTGGAAAATGCACCGATCCGGTCGTTTCAAAATCAATTTTGCAGGTTTAATAAATCTCTACAAAAGTTCTTTCGACTGTAAACCGATTCCTTGAATAATCTTTTAGATATTTCCAAAAAACCAAAAAAGTTGTAATTTTTTTCACTATTGCTTGTTTAAAAAATCCACAAAGCGATTTTGATGGGGCGAAAAGAGTGGCGTTTGACATATTGCAATGAAATTTGTTTGGAATTCATAAAATGGTTCAGATTGATAACAGTAAATTCAGTTTTTTAAAAATTACCCAAAATCGTTGGGCACTATTGTCCCAAAGTATGTTACATGCAAAAATTCGCCACTGGAATTAGTGTAACTACGCCACTGGAAGGGAATATATTCAAAATCTAAATACACGAAACACAAAATTTTAAAAATACTCAGAACACAGAACTTAATTTGTTGGTAATTATGAACATTGCACAAGTCATAAAAAAACGAAAATTCGGTAGTTTATTACGAAAATTGTTTGCCTGTGAGCACAGGTATAAATATTTCCCACTTTAGCGAGTTTCATCGCCTCCTATCTAACAGCAGCCGAAAGGAACAGAGTGTCCCACGCAGATAAATTTAAGATTAGTTGTCAAACTAAACTTCGGATAATAAAAGACGATTTATTATTATTATTATTATCATAATTAATACTCGCGGGATACAAATCTCCCAATGAGCTTTTGCTAGGGCATGTGTGGGACAGTAGTGTCCCAATGCCCTATAAAGGGTTAACGAACTATCTCATAAAAATTAGTATAGGCCATTTGCGTCTTTTATCTTGTGGGGGAAAAACCTCTATATATATATATATATATATATATGCTGAATACTTGTTTCAAGGAGCAATAAATGTTCCAGTGACTGTAAAACAGTCGAAAACAATCCTTTAGGAACTCACTATACCTTTGTATAGATTGTATGGCATATGTCCGACAGAAAACAACTACTTCTCTGGCTAATACCTCGACAGATATTGAATTATATCTGTCAGACATATGTGCAAAGATCCTTACTTTGAAGGAACAACTTTGCAAGAGCTCTCAGAGACAGACAGCAGGACACCGCCTGATCCAAACAAGGAACCAACTGCAGACCTGTTTCGGGATGAAGTCCCTCTTCAGTGCAGTCCTGGTTATCACGGTTGTATACACGCGGGGGCCCGGTGCCCGTAAAACAGTCGAAAACTTGCTCCTTGAAACAAGTATTCAGCATATACCATTTCGCATCCGAAATGTTCTTCTGGAGCGCTCTCTAATCTGTTGCCGTGGTGGATCCTGTAAGCGATTGCAGTGTTCATCCCGGCGAACGATGGCGGGCACCCGGCGAACGATGACGGGCACCGGGCCCCCGCGTGTATACAACCGTGATAACCAGGACTGCACTGATGAGGGACTTCATCCCGAAACCGGTCTGCAGTTGGTTCCTTGTTTGGATCAGGCGGTGTCCTGCTGTCTGTCTCCGAGAGCTCTTGCAAAGTTGTTCCTTCAAAGTAAGGATCTTTGCACATATGTCTGACAGATATAATTCAATATCTGTCGAGGTATTAGCCAGAGAAGTAGTTGTTTTCTGTCGGACATATGCCATACAATCTATACAAAGGTATAGTGAGTTCCTAAAGGATTGTTTTCGACTGTTTTACAGTCACTGGAACATATATATATATATATATATATATATATATATATATATATATATATATATATATATATATACAAAATATCAAAAAAATTATCAAATTGTGCTGAAAACCATTTTACTAGGGTTTTGTTCCCTGTCCTTAGACCAAACAAATATTTCCAGATTTTCATGAGAAGCGACACTACGATCACAGTTCTAAAATAAACAAGCAAAAAAATGCCAGACAGCAGCAGTTTTCTCACGTGAACGGATCACCGAGGTGTAACATCGTTTGCCCTATAGAAGTCATATTCTCGCCACAAGTATCAGGTACAAATCAGCCAGTACACGTATCTCAGAATGTGACATCTCCATCTCAGCGTCCTACTACACAGGTAACATTGCTTAAAATTTTCAATGAGGTTCGACAAATTTGTTTATTTACAACCTAAGATGTCTAAAAATCCAAAAACCATATATGTAATGCTGTCATTTCTATCGTCATTGAAGGTTGGGAAGTGTCACATTACACAACTGTACTTCCCGACCTCACTTCCCGCCCTCACTTTCCGCCCTCATTTCCCGCCCTCATTTCATCTATTCTAGATGCTTACTTTTAACCAAATAGTACACGTATAGTTGTCGTCAAACATATAAGATAAATAAAAAAAGGCGCAAAAAACGGTCGATTAGCACGAAATTGACTTCCGTGCCGCCAACCAGGGTCGGACTAGTACATATTTGCCACTAAATATTGTGATGCGTGCAGATTAATCTAGTTAATTCAACAAGAGCACTGTAACTTTTGTATTCAGAATAAACCAATATTACATTTCTTCAGCTTGAAAATTATCATCGTCATCCGAGTCATCATCACTATCGTCTCCTACATTTATGATGAATTTTTCACCATTATTGATATGATAAGCACCAAATTCCTTGTAGTGATTTTCATATCTCTTGACTTTTTCTACTACTTTCTGCCAATCGCTTGCCTGAATTTGATGTACTTCCTCACTGATTAATGTTATAACTTCCTTATCAAATTTTGGGGTGACATTTTTTCTGCGAATCCGTTTCTTCAGTTGTCCCCAAATCAGTTCTATGGGATTGAATATGCAATAATAAGGTGGTAACCTCAGGACTGTATGTCCATTATTACTAGCTATATCATCTATAATAAATCTTTTTTCAAATGATTTGGTACCTAAGACTTCAAGGAGTTCGCGTTTCGTATATGTTTCTTCAAAATATAAATCATTTTCTAAAAGAAAGTTTTGTATGTCAGATTTGGGGCTGGAACTATTTTGAATTTTCAGTGACAGTCTAGAATGATAAGAAGCATTATCAAGGACAATAACACTATTCGGATCTATTGCTGGTATTAAAACTTTCTCAAAACACTCCTCAAATATATCAGAAGTCATATTCTGATGATAGTCTACCTTACAGTCTGCCAAATTTTTGCCGCACAATTTTAAAGCATTTGGAACCCACCCTTTTTCTGATCCACAATGTAATATTATCAAGCGAGTTCCCTTGTTAGGAGGTACACTAACTTGGCAGCGTGGTGAATAATCAGTCCATCCTTTTTTTGCAGTGTCATGGGTGTCATACCAAGTTTCATCTAAATAATATATAGTTCTATTTTCAATTCGAAAAGAAGTCAATTTCTCCAAATAATCTTCACGCCATTGAACAATCCGCTGACTCTCCATAATCGATGCCCTCTTATCTATAGTTTTAAACTTGAAACCCAATCGAATCAGTTTTCTTCGCATGGTTGTTTCACTAAAATTAATTGGCACTTCCATAGCTTGCAGTTTTTGACAAATTATTTCAATTGTCGGAATTATATTCGACCTATAACAATCATATATGAGATTCTTCAATAATTTGGAGAATGAAGGATCCAAATAATTTTTCTTCCCCTTATCTGCATGAGTTTTACGTCGTTCACTTCCATCTTTGATCAACTTATAAAGAGTTGATACAGGAATTTCTGTATAAAACGAAGTTTTTTCAATTGCATTTTCTTTCCCCTCACTGTCAACAATATTCTTATAAACTTTTAAAACAATATTTTTGGAATGTTCGCATAAATGTTGACGTGTATTATTTCTCACTGGTCTTTCATTTTGCGTATCTGAATTAATACTTGAATCTGATTCCGAACTGGATAAGTAATTTGGCGGATTTGGCCTATTAAAAGACCCATCAGTTGATTCCCAAGGCCTGAAGAAAGTTTCCATATTTTTACAATTATTAATATTCTTAGATTACGTAAACAACAAAACAACTGCCCCGTCGAAATCTAATTTGCTAATAGCTGCGCGTACCGCATACAGCTGTGATTTCTATTATAACTAAGCCCGACCCTGCATTGAAAAAAACATACCTAATTGCTATGCGGGCCTTTAGATCTTCCGCGGCAAGTGTTACGGGGGGGGCGATAAGTGTAATAATTTGAATGAATGTAGAGATTTGTCAATAATTCTGTTTGTTGATTTATTGCAATTTTTGTCTGAAAAACTGTTTGGTTATTGACAAAATAGGAATTAATTTCCTGAAGGTATGTAAGTATTGATATTGACTCACATTGAATTTAGCTTATATTCTCATGTGATTGCCATATAAGATGCGTATGGCAAGGTACTCAATTTTGGCAGAAATGTTTATTCTGTGGCCGATAACTTGCTTAATTTTTTTAAGGAAATGTGAGGACTAGCACAATATCTGTTTATTCAGAATAATTCATAAGGTAACTACAGTATTATTATTATTATGTGTCATTTTTTCCATCAGCGCCTACTATCTAAAATTGAAGAAAAACAGGTTAAGGTAATCACTAAATTTCATTTTGCGCGAGAAATGGTTCTGAAATCATATTGAGTGATACGTTGCTGTATTCACAATGAAAAATGGAGTCGTATACAGGGTATACTTTAGTTTCGGCCCATATAAAAATAAGAAGTTGATGATGTTTTCTAAAAGACGAAACGTCGTAGAAAAATTCTGATTACTTTAGTCCTTA
Source organism: Chrysolina oricalcia (assembly GCA_944452925.2). Classification (NCBI taxonomy): domain Eukaryota; kingdom Metazoa; phylum Arthropoda; class Insecta; order Coleoptera; family Chrysomelidae; genus Chrysolina; species Chrysolina oricalcia. The sequence goes on from OX101810.2 coordinate 3,104,690, forward strand.
AAAAGTGGCCATGACAAAAGGCTATTTGTTTTATATTTCCTTTGAAAATAAACCTAGTAGAAAATAAAAACGAAATTCTCAAATTTCGGTTTTTCTCGGATATCTCCGTAACTACTCGGAATATTAAAACTTTCTAAATGGCATATTGTTGGGCACATAAATGCGCTACTTTTCTCTAATTCAATCGACCCCGTATCTCTTACCGTTTCCGAAATCCCCATGCTGTTCATTCTTATCTTGGACACACTGTATTCCCGAATTTGATTTTAGGATATGAAAGAACATTCAATTTTATGTAAGAAATAAATATGATTGCTCTAAAACTTGATAGAAATCACCGATGAAACTCTAGAAAACCATATTCGGCACCAAAATTTAATGTAATTGTGTCGCATGAAAAGTCTATTCAAGACACCCATATGATAAATATAATTTTGGAATTTTAGCACAATTGATCATTGACATACCATACTGAGAGCTTCCATCAGAGAAATTCACACAGATGGCATCATCTATTAGAAAATATTCAACCGCAAAAGTATTATTCCAGTTCAAATTGAAGTAATTTTTCGCAATAAAATCTGTATAAATAATGATAACGTGGCAATGCACTATTCGATCTGAAAACATAGGATTACAGAGAGTTCATATAAGTTAAATATAGGGCGATCATTTGGAAAGTTGAATTTATTTTCATGTAAGACCATGTAGGTATATGCACTTATTTGAGAATTCCCTTCTCTTGATTCTTTTTAAATTATATGAACAAAAACATCTGAATTCCTGACAATCCAGATGTTGAGTCGTGAAGAATGCAGTACTGAATGAACACCTTGTATATACGAGAATTTTTTAATTTTTTTTATTTGTTATTCTTTTTGTTGAATAAATTTTTAATGAATGATAAATCGATTCATTATACTGGATAAGTATATTTTTCAAATTATTTGTATCTATGTACTTAGTATCAATCTCTAGTATACTCGTTTATCTAAACAAAAAGAAGTAATTAACCCTCTCTCAATAATGAATTTGATGCAATTGAAAAATTTTGTCCCATGGCGAATTTACCTATAATGCACTTAGCTATTTCAAACTCTTGCACCACTTGCCCCCAACATTATATGGCCCTTTCCAGGCAGAGATAAATAAGATAAGACTATTTTTTGCGCCTTTTTTTATTTATCTTATATGTTTGACGGCAACTATACTCTTTGCTTTTAACTGGCACCAAGCCCTGGACTGCTACGTGAGCAGCCTGTCGTAGTTCTGGTGGGGTACAATCCATAAATCCTTCGTCGGAAGACATGTTTTTGAATTTATTAATCGCGAATTTAATATCTGACATTTATTGACTTCATCAATCAAGATACATAGAAACCCTGGTGTGATCTCTTATAGCTGTGAAACCGACATACAAAAGTGTTAAGGTACGGCCTACTTGATTCGTGATATTTTTACTGCGTGATACCGTTTCACCTCTTTAGCACACAGATGGCGGCAAAATTACAAATTCATGATGACGCTTGGACAAGTGTCATGTTATGTCATTTTTACATTGAATTTTATTTAACGAGCTTGTTCAAGTTAAAACAGCGAAAATCAGAATAGAAATTTCAAATTATGAATGGAAACTGAAAAAACACGATATTAGTATTTATCGTGTGAAACAATGTATGACAGTTAACCATAATTTGTAAACATTCAAATTTCGATCAACTAATTATGACTCAGTACTTTGGAATGTTGGAAACTCGACTATTTTCCACTTAAACGCCATCCATCGACGAATGAAGCCAACGGTATCAGTGCAATTACAGTCTCAACAACTTTGTTGAAACAAAAGCGAATCAGTGATAACACCATGGTTTCTATACATCTTTGTGACAATTGTATACCTCGTAGTAAGATGCTTAAAAACCCTGGTGTGTCGAGTGATTCGATTTTGTTTTGATTTTTCAGAAGACAAATAAACAAATGAAATAGTGGTCTGCTTCTTTAGTCGGTCCCAGAGATGGTGCCCTTATAGAATTTTAACTAGGGTCACTGAATCTAGAAGGTCGTGCCGACCTTACGGGTATGGCCAATGGGCGTGGTCCAATACTTGAAATAGTTCCAGTATTCAAATAACCCACAAAATCACCAATTAGAGAGCAAGTTTTGTGGGTTATTTGAACACTGGAACTATTTCAAGTATTGGACCACGCCCATTGGCCATACCCGTAAGGACGGCACGGCCTTCTAGATTCAGTGACCCTAATTTTAAGTCCTGTCAATATTCCAGGGATATGGTTATTGATGACTGTTGTCAATTTTATGGAATTTCAACAAACTTCAAATACTATTCAGAAATGAATACTTGTGACGGAATCTAAATTTCATTGTGCAATTTCCTTGTATTGATGACTATTATTAATGTGTTTCTCCATTTTGCTGTATATTTTCTTAGAAATTCTTCATTCATTCAATAATATATCCATTCATAAAATACACAGAAAACGATTCGATCTCCACAAGCTTTATTCAATCAGACAGTGAAGAAGGAAGAAGCTACTGTGCTAGCGAAACGTCTGATTGAATAAAATTTATGAATATCTAATCGTTTTTTGTGTAGTTTGTGCAATAATAATTTGATCATGTTCCGATTTTGTATCATTTGTGGGCAATCTAGAGAGACGAACAAAATAATTCATCTATATCCAGTACCGAAAGTGAGTAAGTATACCACCATATCATGAAGATTATCACATAGTATCTTGTATTATTAGAAAACATTTTAATGAAAATGATGGCACGAATATATCTCACGGAATACCGCCAATCTGGGGTCTATTCTCGAGTTCATGCGAAATCATTTTCAAACGTTTGAAGTAACATACAAACACCGCGCGTTGGAAAGAGATACAACATTGAATTTGTATACGTTGAAACTCGAGAATAGAATTCCTGCTTATATTAGCTCAAGATTGACAGGTTCGAATTGTGAATTTTCATGAATCTTTCAATACTTCCAAATGAAATGCGTGGTTATTATTGTAGTTAATTGCATTTCAGTAAAAGATTATATAAATGAGTCGTAAGTGTAACAAATAAAACTGATTGGTGATTGTGAATAAAAAGATTTCCAATAAGTAGGTTTTTTTTTATTCAGCTCATTCGTCGGCAAAACTTGAAAACTTATGTGCTTGTAAATTTACCCTAACAGGAAAACCGACCGTGGCGGTACACGCAAATGCGGAATATTTGGGAAACAGGTCACGATTTCATTTGATTTCTCTTAATCAAGCTGGCGAATTGTCTCCTGTTTTATCCCACAGTTTTGCAGGTATGAGTCGACACACCAGGGTTTTTAGACATCTTACCTCGTAGTCACGGTAACAATAAATCTTCTTGATTGTTCTGAGAAAACCGCGTTCTTGGTAATTTGTCGAAATGTAATATATTAGGTATATTCAGAACCAAACAGAGATTTATTAATTTAGATCGAAATATGATGGTTGTAAATAAAATAGTATACAAACCTCGGTGGGAAGTTTCATTCCTGTCTCGAGATCATGGCTAACCTCGACGCTTTGCGTCTCGTTTAACTAACTAATCTCACGACAGGAATTAATCTCTTCTCACCTCGATGTGTAATATACTATTCGCCACCTGGATTCATTATTCCATTCATGGTCTGATCAACAACTTGAAAAACGTGAAAAATAAATTGGATTAGGAATGAGACCATGGGAAAATAGTTTTTAAGAATTTTACCGCACGTAAAAAATTGCGATTGTTATCAACAAAATAAGATGAAAAAAGGTAGGTATTTAGTTTTTTGTTAATAACTCAAAAACTATTAATATTTAAGATATTCTGAAAAAATTTACGTGAAGAGGAGGAAATTTCCAATCAAAATGTCCCGACTCCCGGAACTCTATCTCCATTATTTATAATATTAATTTAACGCTAAAAATAGTGCTCCGCGAGGCCGTTACAGCACAGCTATAGCATTAATGTTATTTTAAAATTTTTAATAAATTATGATATCATGGCCAGGTAGCCGAGTGGTTAAAGCGACATTGTTTCAATCACTTTGGCTGCCAGTCGGCGATGATTCAAACCATGGCGGCTGCAGAACTTTTTCTGATGGCCCGAGAAAGTGCTAGGAATCGCACGTCAAAAGGTAAGACCTCGTTCTTGGCTCGTACAAGTTTCGACTTCTGAGGGCTGCCGTTCGTAAGGGGACGACAGCTGGTTAACGGAAAAAACTATTTTAAGTTCAATGTGGACACTTGAAATAAAAAATCCCCATTGGAAAAAATGTATACGTCAATAATTCAAAAAGTTTAACTATTGTTGATTAACAAATTTTTTTCCAGTCTCGGTTTTCATAAATAACTACGTAAAAGTTTGAATTATTGACCTATAAATTGTTGGCTACCTTGAGCCCTTTTAATATAGCTACTTAACAAGATCACACGGTAAAAGTTTATTATTTTGTTCATTATTATTTTTTATAACTAAGGAAAAATTAAATATCCAAAAAATAATGTTAAATAATTTTTTGACGATTGTTTTATTATTGTTGTTTTTACATTTTTACATCTAACAATGGCAGTAATTAATACTGGTTACAATTTTTTGCCGTCATTTGTTTTTAAATTAGTTATAAACAAAGATAATATGTAAGAATTTTTTTTTATTTCCATAATGCTGTCCTGGGAAAAATGATAAATTTTTTTTCTTTAATACATTTTTTGATTGTTTATAATCGTTTTCTTATATTTTGATTGTTTAAATTAATAAATAGGAAATTGTCTCCTTCTTAAAAATAATAATTTGTACTTCTCAATAGGTAATCAATTTTTTTTCTTTATAAATCATTTTACTGTTTATTAACTCAACAATTTGTTATAAACAAATTCTGGAACTAAAAAAAATCAAAAACAGCCATATATAATTAAAAATAATATTTTCAAAAAAAGGAAAAAATATTTTCTCTACTTTGATATATATGGTTATTTTTGTAACTATTCTTAGCTCTAGAAAAAAAGTTAAAATCATTGTGAGAATTTGTTTATAACAAATTGTTAAGTTAATAAACAATTAAATTATTTATGAATAACTTTTTGTTCACCTATTGAAAAGTACAAATTATGATTTTTAATTAAGTATTTGATTAAACAATCGAAATTCAAAAAAAAACGATTAGAAACAATTGAAAAATTTATTTTATAGTTCTGGATAGGCCTTGTTACTAACTCCATACGCCACCTTAATTTTAACGCAACAGTGAATCGTGGAGGATTATTCCCAGCCGACACGAGCCTCAGTCATTCAGACTTTCATATCTGAAAATGAAAAAAGATCGCACCATCTGGGAATCGAACCTGCAACCTCTCAGTTCCCAGGCGAGCACTTAACCACTGCGCTAATCCCCGCCCTTTTTTAAAATATTATATTTGTTTATAACTAATTTATAAACAAATGACGCCAAATTTTTTCAACCAGTATTAATTATTGCCATTGTTGGATGTAAAATCAGCAATAATAAAACATTCGTCAAAAAAATATTATTTCACATTTTTTGGGTATTTAATTTTTCTTTAGTTATAAAAAATCATAAAGAACAGAATAATAAACTTTTATAAACTTTTAATCGTGTGATCTTGTAGTAGGTATATTAGAAGGGCTCCAGCAAGCCAACAATTTATAGGTCAATTATTTAAACTTTCACGTTGTTATTTATAAAAACGGAGACTGGAAAAAAATTTGAATATTAACAATTGATGCTATAACTTTTTTAATAATAGACGTATAATTTATTATTCAATGGAGATTTTCAAGTGTCCACATGATACCATAATTTATTCAAAATTTTAAATCAACATTTAATGTTATAGAAAAATAATTTTTTGTGATACACTGTCTTTTGCGCCTGTCCTGTAACGGCCTCGATGAGCACTATTTTCAGCGTTAAATTAATATTATAAATAATGGAGATAGAGTTCCGGGAGTCAGGACATTTTTAATAAAAATTAACTCCTCTTTACGGAACTTTTTTAAAATAGTTATTGAGTTATTGACAAAAAACTAAATACCTTTTTTCCATCTTTTTTTAATAACAATCGCAATTTCTCACGTGCGGTAAAATCCTTAAAAACCATTTTTCTAGTGGTCATCTCCATATTTCACGTTTTTCAACTTGTTGATACGAACTATAATCGTTTTACCTCAAATCGATTCACAGAGAAGGCCGCCTTCTCTGTGAATATGTGACGTAGCCGAGGGGGGGGGGGCAGTGGACCCGCCCCCCCCCCCTGAAATCTTCCAAAGTTTCGACGATTTGGTAATTTTACATTCTGTAAAATAAAATTTACTATTTGGTATTACACTTTTTATAGACCGTCTACGGCACGTGATAAAGTGGGCGTGTCTTCTTTGCTTGGAGGATAACCATCCAAACTGATTCCATGCATTTCAAATGGGTGAAATGTGTTTCAAAGACTTTGTTCAAGTTTTAATGTGCCATTTCCATTAAAAATTCAAAGGGACTAATGTGAATCAGGATTATAAGATCTTGGAGAATGTCCATGATCAAAAGTAATTGAAAATGAACCAAATGAATAAATAAATAAGGGGATTTGTAATCCAATTTTTACATATATGTAAAGTACCTGAAATTGTAATTAATTAAAGAAATAATCATTTGGCTTGATTATGTTTCAATTAAGTCTTTGAAATTAGATTCATGTATAAGTGTGAGATTACACATAGGTGATTTTTCATTCTAATATTGAAAATGGATTATATAATCCAGTTTTCCGCATTAACCTATACAATAGGTATATTCATCGGCAAGTCTCATACAGAAAACAATTACCACCCCCTACGACCGTTGAATTATATCTATTAAATTCTTAGAAAAGTTTTCTACAAGCACCACTTTGCAGTGCTCTTCATCTTCATCATCATCATTTATTTTAAATTTGATGAAGTTAAATTGTATTATTTGAGTCTGTTTTTCTTGAGTTTTGAGTTTTACATTTTTGTCATTTCTTAATGACCAATGGCAAGTGAACATTATAACTTGGATAAAGTCCATGCTCAAAGATATATGGAAAAAATTGCACGTATAAGATATGAAGATCCATATTTTATGAAAGATTGTTCCAGGAATATTATTGCCTACCTACCACCATCAGAGTACTGTACCCAGATATTGTCCATATTTTTGTTTAGTATCTGACAAATCTGTTCCTATCTTGGCTAGATCATTTTGTTTTTTATGATTATCACACCCTGACGGAATCCTATAAACTCCTACTTCATCTCTCAGTCAATTACTGCCACAATTTACTACCGCATGCAGAGAAATCAGGCATTGTATAACGAAATCAAAAGCTTCAACTACTTCAACTAGAACCAAACCACATGTGAAATATACAACTGCCATCAATGTTTATCCTCCAAGCAACTGACCCTGAAACGTCAGCCGCAGATGGTCAATACTACGCCCCCCCCCCCAAAGAAAAATTCTGGCTACGCCACTGAAAAGGCGTGCTTTAAATGAATCACTTGTTTGTGTTATTTTTCAGAAAGGAACATCACCCAGTATTCCACAAACGACTCCACCTGGGGTCTCTAAGAATAAAACTATAGGCAAACCCGTAGGGCTTGTACACCAACTAACCAATCAAATCCTTGGAACAGTCATCCCTAACATATTGGGAAACATTCGAAGTAAGAGATCAAAACCTTGCAGATGATCACGATATTTTCGCTTTCATTGTAGGAAACCCCAAGGGCCACCATCATCTAAGCGAAGCACAGAAAAAAAAGCTCCTTAAAATCTTACAACTAGCGAATCAATATGGCAAGAAAATGTATAGATTCAGGCAGTTATTGCAGCCATATGGGTGTTATGTGCTATGTAACGAGATACAACTTTTGGGAGGAGGTGCAGCAGTAAGCACCAGCAGCTCTAGCCCTCAACAAGGTTTGTTGTAGAGAGTAGTAGAAATGTCAAAATGTCAAGTGTTGTATTAATGTGGATAGGAGCACTTTTCTATGCACTCCGCTGTGTAAATCCATACTGTAATCAATACAAGGTCTGAACGGTTCTTTAAGTAATTTATATATATATATATATATATATATATATATATATATATATATATCTATATACAGGGTGAGTCAGAATAAGACCGACAAACTCCGACTACAGATTCATTGCCACATTTTGAGATGAAAAGTTTTTATCAAGGTATGTCCTAAAATGCCCTGAGATACAGGGTGTCAAAAGTGCGAAAAAAATTTAGATTAATTTTTTTTTCTCTAAAACTCCTGGAGAAAAAATTTTCAAACTTGGTGCACTAATCAAGGTTTATCAACGTGATAATTTGAAGTTATAATTTTCAATTTTTGTAAACCAGTGGCGTAGTTACGATGGTATGTGGTCATATTTTCATTCATATTTTCTTTGGACAACTGAATTGACAAATGAGCGTTTGACATAAGTTAGGCTCATCGATACTCAACCTAAAAGTCATAACATTCTATGCGTCTAAAAGTTAAGGTTTCTGAGATAATTGAGAAAAACTGAAGATATGTCCTGAGTATCAACGTAATTTGCTATGTGCAATAATCAAAAAAAAAAAAAACAAAGCCAACTTCAAATTAATAATACTCCACTCAAATAAGAGTTTAGATCTGAACCAATTTTTGCGAAAAACTGAAGATAAGTACTCTTGATTTGTTGAATTTTATGTTGGAGTATCATTTTTAGAGCCTTTTCCAATTGGTGTATCGAGGAAAATTAATCCATTCAGCATATGGTTTTGAAAAAGAACAAGAAAAAAAATTTGTGTATTTTTTATGCATTGATCAATGGTATACAAACTAGTCTGGAAGGTTCGACTTTGCAATTAGTTATCACGAATCGAAAGAAAATAATTTAGAAAGAAACTGAAATATCGATACTTACATTAGAGCTACGTTTGAGTTGAAGCCCGATCGAGCGAGCAGGGCATTCAGTGCATTGGCGGGGCTTTTGATGCCATTGAAAACAATGAAACAGAATTTGCCCCGACTTTCAAAAGAAATGCGATAAGGTTATTGGGAGCGCGCCCAGATCGTTTAGGGCGTCAACTCGAACGCAGCATAGTAGATATGATTGACACTATTGATAGTAACCCAAACAAGTTTGTATTGTTGTCAAGTCATCTGTCATCATTTCAGTCAGTGAAGATCGTTTCAAAATGGATTATAGACGGAGCACCGGCCCATTTTCAACGAATCGTTCGTCAATTTCTTGATGAAATATTCCATGATCAGTGGATAGGTAGACGTGGTCCCATACATTGGCCTGCACGTTCTCCGGATTTAACGTCACTAGACTTTTTTTGTGGGGATACCTTAAATCCCTGGTGTATTCGACACCTGTAGAATCTGTTGAAGATTTAACGGCAAGAATTTTAGCAGCATGTACGTTAATACAGGATACACCAGGAATATTCCAAAGGGTGCGACAGTCAATGATACGGAGATGCCAATTGTGTATCGAACAAAATGGTGGTCCATTTGAATATTTACTTTGAGCCTTTTTTGTTTTTATGTTGTGTACCCTATAAACCGTTTCTATTATTTGAGTAGATATAAATAACAATAATTGTTTTTCTTCACCAAAAACCTGATGATTGGAAAATATTTTCCTAGATAATTCAGTATGAAATGACTTCGATAATGATACTCCAACATAAAATTTAACAAATTTAAAAGTAGTTATTTACAGTTTTTCGCAAATATTATTTTAGGCTTTAACTCTCCTCTAACAGGAGTATTATAATTTGAGGCTGGGTTTGTCAGTGGATCTTTCAGAATAATCATTATGCAACAATGTATGGTCACAAATCGGTGAATTTACGTAATCGATTCGTTCAAATATTATGACGAATAAAAAAAAACAGAGCTTGTCGGTCTCATTCTGACTTACCTGTACTATGTTATGAATACTCCCAACATTAAAAAACGTTCAAGAGGTTGACAATTATTCATATAAGTTATAATAAAGTTGCATCATGCGATTATAGCACACAGGATGTTATGTCTCTTCTCAGGACATATCTTCAGTTTTTTGCAAATATCTCAGAAACCTTCACTTTTAGGCAAATGGAATGTTATGACTTTTAGATTGAATATGGATGAGCCTAACTGATGTCAAACGCTCATTTGTCATTTCAGTTGTCCAAAGAAAATATGAAGGAAAATATGACCACATACCATCGTAACTACGCCACTGGTTTACGAAAATTGAAAATTGTAACTTCAAATTATCACGTTGATAAACCTTGATTAGTGCACCAAGTTTGAAATTTTTTTCTCCTACCTTGATAGAAACTTTTCATCTCAAAATGAGGCAAGGAATCTGTAGTCGGAGTTTGTCGGTCTTATTCTGACTCACCCTGTATATATATATATATATATATATATATATATATATATATATATATATATATATATATATATATAATATATATATATTATATATATATAATAATAAATCTTCAAATTCATATCACATAAGTACACATCATAATTTATCTAATTATTATCACACTAGTTTATTTCAAACTAGACTGTTTATGCTGAACTCTGTCACACTACATCTAGCAAACTAACTCCTCACTCGCGGCATGATATTTATACAAGAACACTGAACACTATTTGTAGAGAATGGCCCAATGTAGTCTCTCATTTGACGTCACCGCGATGCCTTCCATATGGGTTTGTATATCTATATATTTTTAAATATAAAAATATAAATAGAAAAGATATTGTTGTGCAACCGTAGACACGTGTTTCGAGCTTAAGCTCTCATCAGTACGGTAAAATCAAGTGCAAAGATGAACAACACTTGAATGTGAAAATAGAAACAAAGGAAGTCAACAACAGGAAGCCAACCATTTGTGGCTTCGATTAGAAGATCTTGAGCTTATCCGCGGAGATAGCTCGTACCGAGAGCGCCGGTTCACCGATATCTGAATCCAAAAACAACGCTAGGCGAGGTCGGGGTTTGGATGGGTGACCAACGGACCTCCTTACGAGATTCTCCACGGATCGTGCTAGGAATCGCACGTAAAAAGGTATAAGACCTCGCTAATCCTTGGCTCGCACAAGTTTCGACTTTTGAGGGCTGCCGTTCGTAAGGGGACGACAACTGGTTAACGGAAAAACAAATTTTAACAATTTTTTTTTTCAAGTAAAAAACTAACGTCGCCACGGAGGCAGATATAGCTACCAGCGTGACAATCCTACCCAGGAAAATACAAATCAGGATGAATTTATCGAGGGGCAATATATAAAAATATAAATAGAAAAGTTATTATGGGTATAGCCCTCAAATTGGTGTGCAACCGTAGACACCTGTTTCGAACTTAAGCTCTCATCAGTACGAGCGACAGTAACTGTGCCATCATATAAAAGACAGTCCGTAGTAATATTCTGTTATGTTTTGGACTCGCAATAACTGTTATTCATTAATTTGTTATAAACATTTAAATACAAAAATGTGGTTTTTTAGTGTTTTTGCCTATAAAATGAAAACTAAAACAGCAAAATCTGGTTGCTCCAATGAAAAAAATGTAGAAAATTGAGATACAAACAAAATGAGATTTTTTACAACCCGATCGAATCATTAGTAACGGAGAAAAACTGGAAAAACCGGAAAATTTTGGAATTTGTTTTAAAATTCCTTACTCTGCCATTTTTAAAGTTGTAGGATTTTGGCCCTTCTCATGAAAGTATTGAATCATGTGTACCACATTTGTGTACAAAACAGGCGCCTTCGGACCATCAGTTTTAGCACAATTGCAACTTAATTTCTTTGTTTCACTATCTTGCAACGTACCTAGATGTTCTATCAAACTATCAAACAGATTTTGAAAGTAGAAGTGTCGTACCACAAAACGTATATTCTCATTTTGCGCTACAATGCTGTGAAATTGGTGAAAAAAGCATGCAAACATGACTGAAAACGGCCGAGCCCGCGTTGACGGTCGAGTAGTAGGAGAGACAGGGAGATGAGGGAAATTCTTCTAATGAACGGGAAATTCAAAACAAAACATTATTAACACCTATTTACTTTCCTTCGGTTCTCACTACTCAATCCTCTAAACATTTATTTATTTTTTTCAGGTTCACAAGACGAAGATGATAACTCTGAAGATGATGATTCTGACGAAGAAGATGATGACAAACCAATAGTTGAAGCTACAATCGAACCAGCACCTCCTTCAAAAAAAAAAGTTAAAAGTGTGGGATAGTTGACTGGTTCTATCGGTTCTATTCTTTAAATATGTATATCATAATCCGTTCCGGCGTTGGAAAATATATGGCATATAGTGTAAAAATTATGAATTGTAACAAAAAATTGTTGAAATATTCAATAATAATTGATGATCAATATTTCAAATGTGAAACTAAAGTATATGCAAATACATTTTATCGGAGTTCAATTAATTCATTTCTCATGGTAGGAATCATTAATTTCCAGATCGACTACATACTGGAATGGCGCACTTAAGGCGCGTTCATTACCTTGCAAATAATCGTAAATTTTTTGAGTTTCAACTTTCTCGAAAAAATTGCGGTAAAAATGATGAATCATAACATGTAATTTTCCAGTATTTACGGTTAAGATATTACAACATTACCAAAAAAATTACATGATGATTCGTCATTCCACAATTTGTTCGCTGTATGTGTCGTTGAATCGCAAAAAATGCAATTATTCGCAAGGACATGAACGAGCCTTCAAGGTTACGCCATCTTTAATTATTTTGTTGAACTTATATAAAAGTAAATCTTTCTTGCCATAAGCGTTGGTGTATCTATTAACTGTTCTCCCATTATTGATCGAATTTCCAATCGAAAACAAACAGCTATGCAAAAAGTAGCAATGCCTGCAGAGATGAAAATGAAACGTATTTCAACTCCGACAACTTCAGCAATCTATTCGAATTTCGAATCTGAATGAAATTAAACACTTTACACTTTAGTCGTTCATGGAATTTGGCAGTTGATCACAGTCAGATAACTTTGGTTGATCACCACTATACTGACTCGCCCTTAGATTCAGAGCGCCATCTACCTGGACTTATTTGACTAATAACAGAAAAGAGAAGAAGAATTCTAACTAAAGAAATAAATAAAATTGCCAAAATGGCAACTGCACTTTCATACGAAGGTAAATAAATGATGTTTATTTTCGTCGCAAGTAATATTCATATTTTAACTGTTTTCTAAACGAAGTGACTCCATCTAAACTATTTCCACGATATTCTTTAAATTTCAGATCTGCGAAAGCAGGCAAGACAACTTGAAAACGAAATCGACTTGAAATTGGTAGCTTTTAGCAAACTAGGAGCTGGAATAAAGGCACCACCTAGCAATAATGAAGATACTGTACCATTACTGTCAGGAGAAGACACTTTCGAAACAATGTCTCTGGAAATTGAACAATTACTCAACAAGGTGTGTACCTTTATGCGACGAAAGAAAATAGTTCATGAGAGGGATATGCTTTTGGTTACTTTTTTTGTTCTTTTTTTTCAGCTAACACAAGTAAATGAGAGACTGTCTGAGCAACCAGTATCTGGTGCAGCAATGCTTCACACTCTCCAGAGACACAAGGATATCCTTGCAGATTTATCTCGAGATTATCGCAAAACAAATTCATTGAGAGAGAGCCGAAGACAAAGGGAGGATTTGCTCAAAGGTTCAGAAACGTTTAGAGGTGATGGAGTTAATAACAGACGAGATATGTATCTGAAAGAGAGCCAACACATTCACAAGTAAGTTGACCCTATATTAGCATTGCAAAGCCCATGTTTCCCTCTGGATTTATATAAAAATTAATTTTCTCTTAATGCATGACTATAATATTCAGTTTTATAAGAAAATATTTGGTAGGTATTTGTGTGGTTTTCTCTTTAAAATTTTCGTTTTTCAGTTCTGATCGTTTGGTGAATGAACAAATATCAATAGCAATGGAAACCAGAGAACACTTATCAAGTCAAAGACAAACCTTCAAAAGACTGCAGACTAGATTCAATGACATTTCCAACAGGTATCCATTGATAAATAGTCTAATACAAAGAATAAATATAAGGAAAAGGAGAGATTCAATCATATTAGGTTTAGTAGTATCACTGTGTACCATTCTGATGTTAGTTTACGTTTTTAGTTAATATGCACATTATATCTAAACTGAATGTTTCAAGTTTTATTTTAAGGTATATATTTGTATCACATCATTAATAAAGAATTTATATTTGTTAGATGTTTGTTTCAACAAAAATAAAAAGTCAAGTATGGGAGGTATGTACGTTTACAGGGAGCATACCCCTCCCCCAGTTTCTTCAAATAAAAACCCGTTCTCAGGACAGAACCTTTGAAAATTTGTGCAAGTGAGATACACTGAGAAACAATTCAAACTTGCTTCTGGACTCTTGTGAAACCACTTAAAAACAAATTTTTTTCATGTAAATAAGATACTTCACCTACTTATTTCCTGAGATGAAATATTTTATTTGAAATCGGTGCCCTAATTGACCTGTGGGGTGACCTCAAGTGCGTAACTCAATCAGCCAGGGTAACAAGTTTTAAAGCACTGTTAAAGTTGGCAACACCACAGTTTACGCTTGGCAACACTGAATAAGTAAAAGTCATTACAGAACGTTTGTGTTTTGTCATAACGTCAGCCGCTTTCTATGACCCAGTGGCCAGCACTGAAATATAAATATAACTGGAACGCCAATACGGGTATGTGCGCGAAGAATTTTTGTACCCCTCCTGGGCACTAAAATGTGAACTTATGCATCGCCTCAGTAGACGAAAATCGTGTCTTTGATTATCACAGAGACCGGTTAATGATAACGTACGTCCTTGACTAATGAATTTTTCCAGGAGCGGCTTGTGTCATTCCATTTCATTATACCTGGCTGGCACCAATGGGCAATGGCACTTAATGATAATGACATTATGCATATAAGTATGGCTTGGCTTGTAGTATTTTAATGTGTTTAGTTTCACTAGTGCGACGAGTGCAAATATTTGCTTTGTGTCTTTGTGTTTGTATTCGATTATATCATTGAATTTGGATTGTGGTTCTTGTAGAATAGTTGAAAATAATGGAGTTCTGTATGGTATTGCAATGCAAAAATAGCCGTAAAAATGCCACTTTATCCTTTTTTCAGGTATGTTTCACTTGTTATTATTCTCAGTTGTTCAGTACATGAAGGTATTAATGATAGGAACATTATAATAAGTTGTATACAAAGTTATTCTAGGAATTTTCTATCTTTTTGTTATTCTCTAAAGGAATGAAATTTTTTGTTTTCTCATCAATAACTCTTATTAATTAATAAATTAAGTAAGCAGCTTGTAGTATATAGTAGTTGATTTGTAAGTGATTTTGTTGAATAAATATATTTTGTACTCGATTCTGTATGTTTTCTGATTTTTTTATATTTCAGATGATTGATCAGTGTTCTAGTTTTGCTCAGTCAATTGAATAAAGCTATTGGTATGATTACTTTGAAAATGGCATATCAGTCCCTATTTCATTGTCATCTCTCATCAAATTTTGAATATGAATAAGATGTATGATAACTAAAATTAATCCATGAACAAGAGAGATATTCACAAGTGGGAAAATCTGAATAGAATATTTATTATTTTTCCACGATTTTATATTTGTGGTGAATGAATTTTATGTTGATCGAAATCATCATAGATTCGTAATTACAAACACGTCTAAATATTACGGACCAAGCCGGTCCTGTTTAAAATATTAGTGCGCATGTTCACAAGTTCACTTTATTTCACTGGAATATAACCTTTATTGACATCTGCGCGAGGTTCAAATTGGTACACTTTTGAGAAATTGCTTTGGCGTTCCAGCACAGAACACTTACACAGTGTAAGTGTTCTGTGCGTTCCAGTTATATTTATATTTCAGTGGTGGCCAGAGAGTAGATCCGAGGAGCTCCAGAAGTGATCTCACAGACTACGAAAGAACATGTTCCTACGACGGCGTGCTAGGGCCAATGTTTCAGTTTATTTTTCTACAATTGTCACCTTGAAACTGACAAATGTTACTTTCAAACTGACAGTTGTCACTCTAGAAATGACAATTGTCACTTTAGAAATGACAATTGTCACTTTCAAACTGACAATTGTCACTTTCAAACGAACAATTTTCACTTTCAAACTGACAATTGTCACTTTCAAACCTATAATTGTTTTGTGAAAAATGGTCTCTCTTCCGGTGCATCAGTATGAGTACATCTCACTCTTTCGCTACTGAATAGTGAAAGACAGATAAAGGGTATATGTCAGATATCCAAAGAGGACCACAGGACACATAAATAATATTGTGATTCCATGAAATGAAATGTGAAACCCATACCATGATACAATATTTTTCCACAAAAATTTCTGCCATTAATTTATTAGATTAAAGATACATAGTCCAATATTTTCAAAGCCAAGCGAACACTTTCCTGCCGAACAACCAATCCAGCTTGCAGACATTTCAAGTACATCCACTTCATGCATCTTCCCAAACTTTGCTACCTCCTCGTTGAGAAATACAAATAGATGTTCAAAGGGCGTATAATGTTTTCTTCTGTTTATATTCAGGTGTTTAAATTGTCATTTCAACGTTCTTATACTATGCTTATATCATGCTTGGTTTCCTCAAACCGACGCGGGAACGAGATGAATCTGAGACTAAATTCCATAGTGGGACATACCGGTGTGATTATTCGTATTCCAAATTGTATACAAGTAACGAAATATATATGGTTTGCTACGTGTGCTGTTTTTCTAGCAATTCGCACGGTTCCAAAGTTCCGTTCCCGTTCCCGCTTTGGTTTGACGGAACCTTTATTTCCAAAAATAATAAAATTTCATCATTGTTTAGTCCTAGGGGAAGTACTGAACTATTCGGTTATCCATTGAAATATGGAAAATCTTTATATTACTTTTCAATCGTAAAACCCAACAAATTCAATCATTGACGCAGAACCATGTCGGCAGCCATTTTATTCGCAGAATAATTGCGAAATTCGCGAGGGTATGAACAAGACTTTACTCGCTTGTGACGGAAATCAGAATCAATCACTATCTATTACTATTCTGTCTTTAAAAATATTACTTTTTTTTTGACAAATGCAACACTGATCAAATGCCAAAAGTTGACTAAATCACAGTTTATAAATTCTTTATAAACTGTGACTAAATTGACAAAATTGTTGGATCTTGTATCTCTCATATTTTCTGAAGATATATAAATTAATCTTAATAACGCTCAAACTTCCCGAAACGATGTGTTAACCCAAATTCCTTGTATAACCGATATTCTCTGTGACCATACAATGGGAACGGTACATGCGAAGGTATATTATGAGAAAATATCCGTATCTGAAATAACCTACAACTTTTCAGGCCCAAGAAAATTTCACTGAAGCACATGATTTTTCGAAAAATAGCTTTCACGATGACCCAGATAAAGAACAAATCAAAGAAATCGATCTTGAAGGGATCAAGGTATGACCCGAGTGAAGTCATAACTCAGATTTCCCTTTATATTGAGCAGGCTAATTCAACATAACTCTGCAACTTGACACCTAATGGGAAGACATTTGATATTTTTGATTTATCATACTTATTTTACCTGGTTTTGGTCAAGAGTTTCACAGCTTAAACCTCCAGAGTCATATTTCACTTTTTCAAGCACAATTTAGGAAGGATTAGTTGTGCTTGATTACAAATATTTGGATGGCACTCCCAATTCTATTTTTTTGTATTGCACATCCATTACCAAATCTGATCAGGTATATGAGTTGGAATGGAATGATTTAAATTAAAATGCCCCAGGCAGATGTTTGACATGCTATAAAAGAAAAAGCATGTTAAGGGAGCAATATAAGAGTCTAGAAAATTTTTACGAGGTTTTCCTTTTTTTCTGTTCCTATGTTACTTGGTCCAGGAATTGCTTTGATCACTTTCATATTTCTTGAAGATATACTTCAATATGTTCTACAGAAGTGAGTATAGTTTTTGAGTATGATCAAAAAAAGATAACATTTTGTTTAGGCGATTTTCCTGAAAATATCGATTTAAAAAAATATGTTAATTTAAATTAATTTTTAAAAATGCCATGGGTAGAGCTTAACTAGACGAACAAATCCTACTAGAACTATTTTTCACGTAAATGATCCAGAAAAACTTGAGAAAACTGAAAAAAAAAATTGTAATGTGGAAAATACGAAATATCTCAGAAACGGTTGATATTTTTACGTTTTACCAAGACATCTTTTTTGACCGCCTAGAAAATCTACAAAAAATGTATATACATTTTTTTCTGTAAAATCAATTGTACAGAAAATAATTTTTAAAAAAGTGGAAAATAGAGATATTGACAGTAATAATGAAACAAATAAAAATCTTAAATATGGTTCGAATACGTCTTGACAATCCACATTGATATATCAGAACCGTTTTTCTCCAACTCTAATAAAAAGTGGATGAATGTTAGAAAAATTTAAAAAAAAAAGTGTAAAATTTTCTAAAATCGGCAAAATTTCAAAAACCAAACGAGATATCGAAAAGTTGCATACTAATATTTTTTTGTCTTTCAAAAATTCTACAAAGAGTTCCCATGGATTTTTTTCATATCTTGAAAAAATTGAGATGTGGAAAATTTACAGTTTTTTATTTAAAGAGTTTTATAGTTCTCAATCAGGTCTACAAAAAGTTCCAGTGAATATTTTTTATATCTTAAAAAAAAAATTGGAAATTTAATTTTAAGAAAAACTCGAAAACAAAACGAGATATCAAAAAAATTTATGGAAATAGTTTTGTTGTCCTGAAATAGATGTACAAAAAGTTCCCATGAAATTTTTGAATATATTGAAAAAAAAAATTTGAGACCTTGGCTTTTTCCGTTTTTTACTTAAACACCAAAAACTCAAAGACAAAGCGAGATATCGAAAAAATTTGTATGAACAGTTTTATTGTCCCCAGAGAGATTTACAAAAAAATCCTATCAAATTTTTTCATATCTTGAAAAAAAATTGTGGAATCTCCCTCCAAAATTTTTGATTTTGGCCCTTTCTCAAAGCGCCCGGATTTTTTATTATCTCGTGCCCCCAAATTTTGTATATTTGATTATTTCCGCCCCCCCTATCCCCCCTCACCAACCCATATTTTTCCAGGAGCTTCGTGCCCGCATTTTTGAATTATTTGAGATTTTGAAATTGGGATGTGGACTAACTATAAATCTAGACAACAAATATTTTTGGGCGAATAGAGAAAAATAATGTAAATAAATTTTAAAGTTCATTATTTCCATATTTGAGGAAAAGATTAGCATAAAAAAATCACGGTTTAACGGCTAAAATCAGATTTTTTTTATTTTTTCAAAAAAATACTGAATATTTGCAACTCTGCTCAGAACTTCCCAGTCGCATCAAATTTTCTTTCTAATTTTATTACACAATATACCATTCTAATGTTTTTATATATTTTCTAGGCTAGAGTTGACAGAATCAACATAGATGGGTTGTCAAGGACAAAAAATGACATCGTAGAGGACTGTATAAGAGAACTATTCAAAGCAAAAGATTTTCAAGAAGTTCTTTTGAAAGCACATAGGGTTAGTGTTTGTCAAATAATACCAAAAATTAATTCAAATACTTTTTCATTTTAGGCTCGAGTGAAACTAGATGAGCTTGGATGTTTCAAAAACATATCTATTTTTGTTGATACAAGCAAAGGTCCAAAATCAACTCCTGATGGTTTAGAGGTATTCGGATTTTTACTAAGAGAATGTTCTTTTGAAAAATTGGTATCTCTCAAATGGGATGAGATTTTGCAGGGTGTCCACCAACCTGGAAAAGTCAGGGAAATGATTTATGGGTCCTGGAAGTCTGGGAAAACACCAAAAGTCAGGAAATTCTATTTCCGGCCATCTAGAAAAATATGTAATCTTGGCATCAATGTCAACTCAATTTCACCACTTCTGTAGTTTGAAAACACAATAGCGGAAAAATTCATGATTGAAGAAAAAATTTCAAAAAAATTCCAAGAAAAGGATGTTGTTGAAGTCTAAATGTAAAGAAAAAGATAAATTTGAAAGAATGCGAGTTTTCAGTGGCAACTGTAAGCAAAATTTTGCAACGTTTATGTTTAAATTATGAGATTGTTGAGGGAATATCATGTCTCGATTCTACTTTGATTGTAGTAGATTCCAAACTATCACTAAAAAGAATGAATATTGTTCTAGAAAAATTTAAAGAGAAAAAAAATGTGTCTGCTGAAGAAGCAGAGATACTCAAACAATAATTCAAAAAATTGATAAACTTAAACTCAAAATTTGTTACAAAGTATAAAAACGAACACCTTGATTCTTATTATAACTCAATACTGAAAGGTAAAGGTCAGTTTTTTTAATTATGGAAAATGATAAAATTAATCTTGACATTATCTCAGGGCAACGCTTTTGTAGAAAGTGGTTTCTCAGTTAATAAGCAAGTGCTTGTTGAAAATTTGAAAGATAGATCGCTTGTAGCACACAGAGTTGTTTATGACAACATTATGTATGTAGGTGGGACCGGAAATATTATTAATATTAAAATGTTGAGGTATTGCTGTAAATCAAATAAAAAGTACAGTTTGGCAAACATAGCTGAGATTGTGAAATTCCCACTTTTTGCGCGAACAATAATAATAAAGTTTATTCAAAATTCAATTAAAAAGCATTACATCAATTTGTATAAAAAGGTGAATAAACGGTTCAATTATACCCGCGAAGTTAAAAACTTGTTGCGAGAAATTTTAGGTAAGAATTACATTACTGGATACTCCGTTGTACGACGAATGCGCATCATGGTCGTGAATATTTTCACAATTGCAGCTATGTTTGCCAAACTGTATAATGAAACACTTGGAGAAAACAAAAAAACTGAAACCGTTAAAAATGATCCAAAAAGTGAAAAACGAAAAATTGAAATTGAGGACATTCAGAAAACAATTCACAAGTTACAGCTCAATTTGAGGTTTTAGTTGTATTTTAATTTTTGTTGGTGGTTATACTTACCTCATATTGACATGTGAAATGTTTTACTTATTTCAATGAACTTGAAAGGCCCAAGACTTCATCATCGATAATTAACCTACAATTCCCTTCCTAAACAGTCTCATTGGAAAATTAAAATTTCCTTCAACAGAAGAAATTATTTTTATTTTTTTTTAATAATAAGAAATTATGATCACTTTACTCAATGGATTTATATCTGATTTACTGAAAATGAATAACTTAACCATACAAGGATATATTGAAAAATTTTTAGCCTACTATAGAACCAAACAAAATTTCAATGTCAAAATATTTTATTACTCAACATATTCTCTTAATTGGATACATTTATTACAGCGAACCTGCAACTTCTCTAGCCCTTTCAAAAAAAAATGTTTCTTCTTGCTCTACAAACCAGACCTCCACAGCTTTTATACCTCCTCGTTGGAAGAAAATTTACGACCTTTTAAACTTTTTTTCAGTTGAGGAAAGAGATGATAGTCGGACGGAGCCAAATCTGGTGAATAAGGGGGGTGTAAATCACGAATTTTTTGCATGGCAACATGAGATTTGTGTGCAGGGGCGTTGTCCTGCAAAAACAAAACACCTTTGGATAGCTTTCCGCGTCTTTTCTCTTTAATTTTTTCCCGTAGAGTGGTCAGTAATGTCGAATAGTAATCTCCAGTTATTGTTCTACTCTTATCCAAAAAATCAATCATGATTACTCCATGGCAATCCCAAAAAACTGAAGCAAGAACTTTTCCAGCTGATTTTTGGACACGAAACTTCTTAGGTCTTGGAAAACCGGATTGTCGCCATTCCATCGATTGTTGCTTTGTTTCTGGATCGTAGAAATGTACCCAAGTCTCATACGTAGTAACAATTCGGTTTAAGAAGTCTACATCGTTTTCAAATAGAGCACAGATCGAACGCGATGCTACTACCCTTGCACGCTTTTGGTCAACATTCAAACATTTGGGGATCCATTTTGCAGCAATTTTTCTCATGTCCAAATTGACGTGAAATATGATGAACGCGTTTGTATGAAATATTCAGTGCTTCAGATATCCGTTTTAGCCCAATTCGAAGGTCTGTTAAAATCTGGCCTTCCCGATCGGTCATCATCTTCAATGGAAAATTTACCTCTTTTGAAGCTTGCAGTTCAATTTTTCACGGTCGCATACGAAGGTCATTGATCACCAAGGGTATTAAGCATATCTTCGTAAATCTGCTTACCTCTTAACCCTTTCAAATACAGGTACTTGATGATGGCTCGATACTCCAATTTTTCGATTTTCACAATTTCGGTGGTCATATTTTTTCTTTTAATTTATTGCGTAACTTTGGTTTACTTTTTTGACGTCAAACTTTACACTGACACTTCTAATAAGTTATTGTTCGTTGCTATGGTAACGCAATATTTTGTTTATGCAGGGAACTGGTCTAGGCTAACTAGATATCAATACATCCTCGTAATTATCAGTAGTAATACCACAAGTGATTGAATTTTCGCGATAAGTCTGTCGATTCATTTCTGAACGAAACTGAATTGCTTCGAGAAAACACCACGAGTCCGCAGGACGAGTGGTGTTTTCTCGATACAATTCAGTTGAGTTCAGAAATAAAAGACAGACTTATGAGATAAATTCAATCACGAGTGGAATTTTATTAGACTATTTCACGAAGCATTAAAAGTATTATTATAAACATGAACAATCAATTCATCATAGCCACTCCTTCGATTTCCTTGTATCTTTCGGTACATTTTCATCGATTTTTTCGTTGATTGATTCGATAGAATTCATCCCAAATCTACTCATTTTTGAATGCGTGCACAGCGTAATCACTTATATTTGACGTTTAACTGTCACATGCACTGTAAACAAATCTGAAAACACCGAACTTGATAGGCCAATCAGAGTCAAGAGTCAAGTTTGGTATTATCGGTAAGCCGAACTTGACTAGAGCTTCTGATTGGTTCATTTCGTAGGTGAGTGAAATAGTCCACATAATTGGGCCTAGTGTCCGTTTGAACAGAAAAGGTTTATTTTAAACACAATCCGTTATTGATCATGGAAAACTTGAAAGTAAGACATGGAATACCTGGAAAAGTCAGCGAATTTCAATTTTCAAAATTGGTGGCACCCTGTTCCAAGAGAGGTTATCTTGAAAATAGCGACTAAAGTTTGTCTTTCAGTCGCAGATGATTCCACAACTGACTTTATGAATATCCTGTTCATATTTTCAATAAAATAATCATTGTGAATATTTTTATTTGGCGGATATGATTTGAAACTTTGTTTTACCTGGTACTGCCGCAAGAAATATTGGAGAATGAGCCGTTTTTCAGGTTACATTCAATGTAAAAGAACACAAGAGGATAACGGGAGGTGTCAGCACTCATGTTGGAAACAACGAAGGAGCCCTACTCGTCGGTATGCGTGCTCCCAATATCTTTGGTCGGGGGGAGCGAGTTCAGGTGGAATACAGTCATGGTTCGAAGAAAACCAGCAACTTCAACTTAGCATTTGTCAAACCTCTACGAGGGAAACACCGTCCATCGTTAGTTGTGTTACCGATTATATCTGGACAGATATGTCTACATAATTAATGTTTTTGTAGTATCACCACAAGTGTGTTCCAATCCCAGTCAGAGTGGCCAACATCTGGATACAAACAGCTAGAAAAAGGATTGCTTTTTGATTTCGGATTTTATTCCACTCCTATGGTAAGTTACAAAGCGATTCTGCTGGGGCGGACACCGGTTTTCATTTACAAACTATCTTATAAAAAGTAATATACAGGGTGTTTCAAACTCGTTGCTGCTCTGTCGATCTGAAATATTTTCATCGCTGCGGAGTTGCCGCTTCTATCGAAAAGTAGCAAAAACTTTGATGTTAAATTAATCAATATGGATTCAGAAGAGGAAAAAGCACAATAGATGCTGTTAATAGGTTAGCTATCTATCAAAGATTTTTGATTGTGTATGTCATGGAAAACTTCTGGAGAAGTTGGAATGGTATGGATTACGAGGTGTTTCTAGAGACATTATTGAATCATACCTCAAAAATAGAACGCAGAGGGTTTATAATAATAACAACATAAGCCACGAACGTCGAATCAAAAGGGGAGTACCACAAGTATTCATACTGGGCCCTTTCCTGTTTTTAATTTATGTAAATGATCTACCTTCACATATGTCAATCAAACGTAACTTAATGACGATTTTATATGCCGATGACACGTCCTTTTCTCTTCAAGTTGAAAAAAGTACTGATATTGATGCAATTTTAGCACATGCTACTGCCCATGCCAAAGCGTGGTTCGATGATAATGAACTATTTTTGAATACGGCTAAAACGGAGATATGTTTATTTTCAAATCATCATACTCATCCCAACACGAAGTCAGTTAAATTTCTAGGAATACATCTTGATCCATACCTTTCTTGGAACACACATATCAGTCACGTCTGTGGAAAGTTGGCAAAATCTGTGTACGCCGTTCGGCGCATAGCATTAACTGTTGGTCAAAAAGCAGCCTTAACATCATACCATGCGATGTTCCACTCGGTAATGAGCTATGGATTACTGAGTTGAGGAAAGGCAAGTTTCACAAATTCACAAAGAGTTTTCATGTTACAAAAAGCTGCTGTACGTCGATGCCACAAATGTGTGGTTGGCTTCCTGTTGTTGACTTCCTTTGTTTCTATTTTTACATCCAAGTGTTGTACATCTTCGCACTTGATTTTACCGTACTGATGAGAGCTTAAGCTCGAAACACGTGTCTACGGTTGCACAACATTTTGAGGGTTATACCCAATAACTTTTCTACTTATATTTTCATATATTGCCCCTCGCTAAATCCATCCTTATTTATACCTATATCCTATATATCTATAATATTTTGAATTTATATTATATTGTAAGTGACTAATTTATGTAATTTTTCTGTTCTGTTTTGTGACGTTTTCTTTGTTACATGGCAATGTTTCTATGATCATTCCCATGCAACCAAGCAATTGCAGAGATAACCTTGTAGGAACTCTGCACGGAAATTTCATCAGATGTAATTCAATGTTCGTCGTGGCATTAGCCAGGAAAGTAGTTGTTTTCTGATGGATTTTCGATCCAACTTTTCCTATTGTATAGGATATTAGCAATGAGCAGTCCTCCGGACATCTTATGCATTTTGTCATAAGCTCATTGTGAACTACAGATTTCTTTTCCGTTTCATATACGGTCTTGACGATCGTGGAGCACGGATACTGTTTGGTTGGACTTCCGGCGCTGGGATGGCGCTCGCAGTTTGGAGTTAATCCACTGTGCGGGCGCGATCTCAGTTTCGGTCTTTAAATGGGAATGGTCGTCGATTCATTCGTTGCAGTCATTAGTTATTGACTGCTAGACCTACCCTATACTGATGAGGAGCAACACTCCGAAATCGATATATAGGTGGTCCGAATGTTTCTATGATCATTCCCATGCAACCAAGCAATTGCAGAGATAACCTTGTAGGAACTCTGCACGGAAATTTCATCAGATGTAATTCAATGTTCGTCGTGGCATTAGCCAGGAAAGTAGTTGTTTTCTGATGGATTTTCGATCCAACTTTTCCTATTGTATAGGATATTAGCAATGAGCAGTCCTCCGGACATCTTATGCATTTTTTACTATGTATATGTTATACAAAGAAATTAATTACCTATTTATTTATATTTTTATTTTAAATGGAATACCCTGTGTATTATTGCATTTTTCGCTTTGCTATTGCTTTTTGATTATTTTCATATAAAACTTCCCTATACCTTTCTCTAGTGGATTTTGAGAAAATCAATAATTTTCTTATTTTTTGTGCGAAACATAGCTTCAATTAAACGTTCATTACTGCAGTATTTGAATAAGTAGAAAGCTGAAATTTTGGATGTAGTTTGACAATGTCCTGTGTATTAGTTATGACTAGGGGAATTCGGTCTTCATTATACTGGGTCGTTGAAAATTTGTGATTTTACCGATAGATACAAAAGTGGTGAAAGGTGCATTTTTTCAAATGGAACACCCTGTATGTTATGAAATATCCTGAAAGATAATTGAGTTTCCTTTCAAATGATGTATCATGTTCCTACACCTAAGGAGTCAGGTTTCCGAAATAAAAGCAAGTTTTCTACAAAAATTGGATTATTTTGCCATATTTTGTATTGGTAGATATGAAATGTCATTATGAAAATTAGTACATTAATAATAAAACGTTTGTGCGTTTATTAACGAAAATTTGATTAGAAAATAATCAAAATGGAAGACAATAATTATTCAAATGTAAATCTGATTGATTTTTAAAAATATTTCGATTTTTTTTTTGTTTCAGTTGAGGCACAATATACAGTGGGAAGCAAACATCAGAGACTTGAGCGTATTGAGTAGAACCGCATCTTTTGACGTGAGAAAAGAATCCGGACTTAGTTTGAAATCAGCATTGAAACATATTTTATCCCTTGATTTGAGAGATGACGTCATATTTCCATCAGAAGGTTCTTTGCTGCAGCTCACTTCAGAGGTTGCAGGAATAGGGGGTGACGTTGGTTTCTTTAAAAACGAGTTCTTCCTACAGGGAAATTATGCCTTATATGAGGATACAGTGAGTAGATGATTTCTTTTGTATTCATCAATTTATTGTTGTTAATTCCGTCATCCTCAGAAGTCTTTATAACACCATGTAGAGTACTACATACGAAACCAATACTCGTTGAATCGGAACTTGTTGAATCTTAACTGTGTCGATTATAATTTGTTGCTGACTAAACTTTATTCTTGCTGAATTCGAGGTCCAGCTTATACATGGGTTGAGTCTTTTCTGACTAATACAGAACTGTACGTGAATATATCCCACTGTGATGGTACCAAAGAAAATAAGTACAGTTCGAATAAAAGAGTAGTATCTATGGGTGTCCCGCAGGGATCTGTGTTGGCCCCATGTTCTTTATGATATATGTAAATGATCTAGATAAACTAGTTAATAATAATTCGTATATTATATTTGCAGACGATATTTCCATTGTCGTTAGCGATAAGAATATTAACATCTTGAACGATAATTGTTCAGAGATTATCAACCGCACTGTAGATTGGTGCTCTAAAAATAGTTTATTCCTCAATCCTAATAAAACTCAAATTGGGAGATTTCATAACAGACAGAAGTATGCGCAAAGACTAAATATCAGTATTAATAATGGGAATGAACACTTGACTCAGTCAGATTCTGTGAGGTTCGTGGGAACTGTTTTGGATGACACACTGAACTGGAGAGCTCATTGCGAGTCACTTATACAAAAATTAAATTCATTTTGTTTTATATTTCGAAATCTCAAACCGTTGTTAACTTGTAATCAGCTAGTTACATTATACTTCGCTCAAGTCGATTCCCGATTGAGATATGGCCTTCAATTTTGGGGAAATTCGTCTTTGACA
This sequence comes from Chrysolina oricalcia, assembly GCA_944452925.2. Taxonomy (NCBI): domain Eukaryota; kingdom Metazoa; phylum Arthropoda; class Insecta; order Coleoptera; family Chrysomelidae; genus Chrysolina; species Chrysolina oricalcia. Next base: position 3,132,284 of record OX101810.2, read on the forward strand.
CCTAATGTATTCACAGCACAGAAAAAACTTGTTAGAATGATCGCTGGTGTCTCTCAATGCAGTTCCTGTAAACCTTTATTTGTTAAGTACAAGATTCTGCCCCTGGTTTGTCTTTTCAGTTTTGAAATGTCCGTTTACGTTTTCAAAAACAGAAAACTGTTTCTGACCATTGACTGTAAACGTGAGAAGTCAACTAGACAGGATAAATACTTATATATTCCATTTTGTAAATATAATGTTGACTACTTAGGATTGAAATTTTTTAATTAAAATGTAGTCAGTCTGAGGGACTTTTTAAAGAAAACTTAAAAATTATCTTTATGAAAAGTGCTTTCATAATTTGAGAGATTTTATGACTTAGAGATAATTTGTTTGTGTTGTGTAAAAATTACTGTTGTTTCATATTGAACAATCACTGTATGTCTATGATGTACAGGGTGTCTCTTAAGTACGTGTAGAAAGTTTGGGAACGTATTGCTGACATCAAAATAAGAAGAAAAGTTCCTATAAACATTTGTCCACAAGTTATTCGTTTCTGAGATACAGAGTGTCAAAGTTGAATTCTTATTTTTATTTTTTGTGAATAATTTCAAAATAATTATGATATTTGGGTAAAGTTTGGTATATGGGAATATTTATTATTTGGTTTGTGTAAAAAATATATTCTTGGTAGAGGTAACGGCGAGCAACTGTTTTCGAGTTATTGAGATTTGAAATAATCGATGCAAGTGATTTTGAATAACAAGATTTTTTAATTCAAAATAAATTCCATTAGAAATTAGATTTTTCACAATTGACACAAAATTTGATTTTGTCATTGAAAAATCAACCCAGATACCAAACTTTACTCGAATATCACAAATATTTTGGCATTTATTCACAAAAAAAACAAATATAATAATTAAACTTTGACACTCTGTATCTTAGAAACGAATAACTTGCGGACATGTGTTTATGGGAACTTTTTTTCTTATTTCGACATCAGCAACATGCTCTTGAAGATTCTACACGTACTTAAGAAACACCCTGTATATTTGTAATTATGTCTACTTTTTTTATCTATTTATACTTCTCTTTTTCGTATAGTATTTGGAATACTACATGTCTGCTCTTGTATGACAATTTTCTATACGATGCTGTAATGTATTGTCCACGGAAATAAATTATCTTATCTAACTGAGAATTGACACTCTTGAAACGTTTTTTCTTCGCTCGTTGAATCGGAACTACACAAGCATACGATTATGGGTCACTCATATCCTCGAGAAGCCGTTAATCTTATTTTAATGAGTAATAAACTAAAACAATAGCGACATTAATTACGGCTATTAATAACACTCTAATAGCCCTTTCATCATATATTTCATGATGTTAATTGGTTCCACGTCGTTCTTAATGCGTTAAAATCGAGATTTATCACCAGGAAGTGTCAAGAAACGTATTGTAATTATATTTATTACACTTATAAACATATCATTATGACTTTTATAATTTATATATTCCTAAGACAATTATAATTTCCATCTGGAATGCCAGCTGCGATCTGGTGACTAATCAATTGAAATCTTTTGTGCATCTGGAATACAAGTATTTACGTTAGATTTTCTCCTTCTGTAGTATGTCCACGATGGGGTTTTTATTGTTTTAATTATTTTCCCTACGTTTCGACGTTATCTTGCATCTAATTAAATGATTCGATGATTCTACGGGGGTTGGCTGAAGATCTATCACATCTTTGAGACACTTGTGTTGAGAACTTTTGGTTCTCTGCTTTGCTTATGAACTTCAGGTTTAACTGGACTGTATAATCGTATTTTGTACATTGAAAAGCCTTGATTTTCGCTTCAAAGTACATAAATCAAAGAAAAAACTCGCTTTGACAATCGCATTTATTATTCGATTGACAATTTTCGTTTCCTTAGTCCAGCAATACCAAGAGATGGGAAGGGGTGTTAATAAATTTTTTTAAACACTATAAACTATTTAGCAAACTTGATTTATGGTACAGACACTTCCAGATGACCCAAGAATAATATACTAAGAGATGAGTGATTTGGAGTCCGTCTATGGATAATTTATATTAATCGAAATTTTGAAAAACTCGTTAAAAACTCTCTAAAATATTTAGCCAACTAGTTTTTTGGTACAGACTCTTCCAGATGACTCAAGAAAAATATACCAAGATATGATTAATTTGTAGGACGTCAAGGGGGTAGTTTATATTACAAATAAATTGTTTTAATTCCCAACCATTGGCAAATTGTTGAAGAATCAATAAATAAATAACTCCCAAAAACCTGATTGTAATTGTCTGATTTTCAGGTTCTCCAAGGGTGCTTTTCAGGTGGCTATATGGCGGGTGTAAATAAAAACATGAAAATAAGTCTATCAGACAGATATTTTCTTGGAGGTCCGCTTTCAATTCGAGGATTCCAAATGAGGGGTGTCGGGCCCCATTCAGATGGCGATGCTTTAGGATCTATGGCATTTTGGTCAGCAGGTCTACACTTGTTCACCCCATTACCTTTCAGGCCTGGCAAAGGGGGTTTTGGAGACCTTTTCAGGACACATTTCTTTGCAAATGCTGGAAACATAGACAATTTTCGGCTGGGTAAGAAAATTTGGTTGATTCATTGAATGCATCTGTGGTAATAATAAAAGTAAGATGTACTGTGTAACACGTATCTTTCTGAAAATGCATCAGATAACCTGCAAAAGAAAAATCTTCCTCATTTAAAATGGTGGACTAAATTTTAGATGTTATATTGAGCAAACAGCGAAGTGGTCGTGGTGTAAAAGCGTTCAGCTTCCACCCAGGCGGTCCGGGTTCGATCCCCGGTCGCGTGTCACTGAGCTGAAGTGGTTCGTTTTCCACTTTATTTAAACTGTAGGTCCCGGATCTCCCTTGCTCGTACAAGCTCTGCTTTTGAGGGGTTTTCTCCGAAAACCTGGGAGTTTCGTAAAAACAAATTTAAAAAAAAAAAGCCTGTGAGCAAAATGGTTAAGGCTTTCGCGTCCGAAGTTTTCAGTGTCACAATTTTCAGTCGGGTTCGAAGGCCGTCGTTTTTTTGGAATTTCTTCCTAACGTTTCGCTAATGCGAGTGGCTAGCTTCTTCAGAGGCTTATAGATCATGAATAATCTCAGATGACTGGAGATTCCGTCTGCGGATATTGTATTTATTCTGACTTAGGTATTCTTGTGCGTTAATTACCGTATCTGGATTTGGTACATTCTCACTAACCCTAATTGACCCCTTTCTACCTGCCAGCTTAATGTCGTTGATATCCTTTGTTATTTCAGAATTGCTTATTACTGTAACTGGGTTAGGCATATTTTCGATAACATTGATTGACACCTTTTTGCCTGCTGTCTTAATGTCGTAGTTTTCATTTGTTATTTTGAAATCTCGAGGAATGGGATTCTATATTCGGTGGTTCACAGCTTCTTCTTTTCTGTTGAAATTCTCCGTGTGCCGACTTGTACGGGAGGCAATAGAGATCCACAAACACACGGATAATTTGAACAGAAAAGAAGAAGCTGTGAACCTCAACCGAATATTCAATTCAATTTATTTTCCCAAGAAACATACAGTTTATAAGAGGGAAAAATATCACATAATGCAAATAACATGAAGGTAATAACAACAGTAAGAATAAATTAATGAATAAAAATCATGAAATCAGAATTAGAAAAGATTCAATGGAGCAAGTACTTCTTTAAATTATTTTTAAATCGCAATTTACCATACGTTTTTAAACAATTTGGAAGTTCATTGTAAAACTTCACACCATCAAAATAAATTGATTTCTTTCCAATATTTGTTTTAATTTTGTTGACATATAAATTTTGGGCTTGTCGGGTCAGGTGATTGTGTTGATCATTATTAATTTTGAAAATTAAAGTGGAATGTTTCATGTTATTCTTAACAAGATGAATGAACGTGCAAATTTTCAATTTGTATAGGGAATTTATATCCAGTAGCTTTCTTGGTTTCTACAAGTTTACAGTTGGTTCTTGGTAATCAAGTTTAAAAATACATTTAATAATTTTATTTTGTAATGATTTCAAAGGTTTAAGCAAATAGGTCGAAGCAGTGCCCCAAACTGATATCAAATATTGAAATTTAGAGTATGCCAACGAAAAATATATGGACTTTAGATATTTGAGAGGAAGCAAATTTCGAATTTTAAAAATGATTCCAACTAATGGTGAAATCTGCCTCCTTAAGTTCTCTATATGTCTTGCCCATGGTAAATTCTCATCTATAAAGAGTCCTAAGAATTTTTGTATGGAATGATAATTTATGTATTCATTACTGAATTTGATCGGATCTTTAAAATTATCGTTTGACGATTTTTTTGTAATGAACATGAATGAGGATTTTTCATAATTCAATGTCAATTTATGACAGATGAGCCATAATGAAATTTTTTGTAAATCACTTTGCATGTAATTTTTGATATCACGTTGACTATTTCCACCATATATTATTGTGGTGTCATCAGCAAACATTTTAATTTTTCCAGATAAATCTAAATCAGCTAAAGAGTTTATATAAATGAGAAAAAGGATTGGTCCCAAGATGGATCCTTGTGGAACTCCACAGATGACAGTTTTCTCAGTGCTGAATCCTATATAAACAAACTGTTTTCTATCTGAAATATAATTTTGAAACCATTTATAAACAGGACCTCTGATACCTATTTTATACATAATATTCAACAAAATTTGGTGATCTACAGTATCAAATGCTTTACGAAGATCTAGTGACAGTATACCACATTCCTTATGAGAGTCTATATCAAGTTGAAATTGAGTGATAACATCTAAGACAGCTGATTCAGTATCACTAGACTTTCGAAAGCCGTATTGCCCACTATACAACAAATTTGATTTTTCTAGGTATTCCAACAATCTGCTATGCATTACTTTTTCTATAATTTTTGAAAGAACCGAAAGAATTGAGATTGGTCTATAATTCACCATTAGATATCTCTTGCCTGATTTGAAAATTGGTTTTACTTTGGCTATTTTTGATTTTGCAGGTATGAAAAAGTTAAATTTATTAATTTACTCATTATTGGAACAAGTTCTGATTTCATCATCTTTACAATTTTTGTGTTGATATTGTCGAATCCTGGAGCTTTTCTTGTGTCTAGATCACTGATGATTTCTTCTGTTTCTTCAGAGTTGGTAGGCCTGAGATACATAGATGATAATTTTGATCGCATCGGAATTTTCTTTGTAGTTCTGAATTTATTTGACAAACTAGGTCCAACATTGATGAAGTAACTATTGAATTCTTCACAAATTTTCTGTTCAATTGTCTGTCCATCTTCCAAAATATATTTAATATTGTCTTTTCTTCCAGATTTATTGTACAGCATTTCATTCATTGTATTCCATACTGATTTCGGGGTGGCATCGATGAATTTTTCTTGGTAATACTTCTCTTTTGCTTCTTTAACACTCTTTTTAACTAATTTGTTATAATGATCATAATAGTCTTTGAATGCATGGATTTCAGGATAACACTTCTTTTTATAGTGAAATTTATCATGTAGTTTAATCAGTCTAGAAATTTTTTCATTAAACCAAGGTTTCGAGTCTTTTTTTATTTTTAATATTTTTTCTTGAGAACATTTTTCGAATATAGTAAATTATGTCTGGTGTATTATAGTCTTGAAGGTTTTCACTGAAAAGTTTTAAATTTTCCTGGAGTTTTGCCTCATCAAATACAGTGATAGTCTTGAGAGTATAGTCCTTTTTAAATTGATTTATATTTGCACAGATATCAGCCACTATCAATTTGTGATCACTTAATGCAGTACTTATTATAGATATTTCGCATTTCTTGTCAGAATTACTCAGTATTTGATCGATGAGGGATACTTTATTATTGAAGTCTCTTGTAGGAATCTTATTATTATAAATTTGGAAGTTGTTTGAAATACATATATCACTGAGAGAAGTGGTATGTTCATTATGTTTCAAAATATCGATGTTCATATCACCGAGAACATAACACTCTTGTTTAAGTTCACATATATTTTGAAGTTTTTTGTCCAAAAATTTAAGAAACGTGCCAATATTGTCTTTTGGTGATCTATAAACACCGCAAAGCAAAATATTCAAAAAAATACGACATCAAGACAGCAGGCAAAAAGGTGTCAATTATCGAAAATATGCCTAACCCAGTAACGGTAATAAGCAATTCTGAAATAACGAAGGATATCAACGACATTATGCTGGCAAGTAGATAGGGTCAATTAGGGTTAGTGGTACCAAATTCAGATACGGTAATTACCGCACAAGACTACCTAAGTCAGAATAAAAACAATCTCCGCAGACGGAATCTCCAGTCATCTGAGATTATTCATGATGTACAAGCCTATGAGGGCTAGCCACTCGCGCTAGCGAAACGTTAGGAAGAAATTCCAAAAAACGACGGACTTCAAACCCGAGTGAAAATTGTGACACTGAAAGCCTGTTAGGGTATAGGACAGCTCTTATTATCTATGTCTTGGAGCTAAAATGTACTAAAACAAACCTATTCTCTCACGTTGACACATATTTTTATGAATTACCCCCTATTAAAATTTACGAATCTTGCTCAAAAATACGTCAACACTTTAAAATAACTTTTTCCACTACAAAATCCAAAAAAAATCTCTGACCCATTTAAGATGGAAGCACCTTTTTCAACCGTCTGTTTAAAAGTCTATTAGGACATCAAATTTCATGAATAAATCTCAATTTCCAGGGCCAACTAATCTCATTTTTCAAGGTCAAACATCTAAAAAAGTTACTAGCGATTTTTTAGAAAAAACTTGACTACACCACTGGATTCGCGACATTTTGCGTCAATTAATAAAAAAGTTATAAAAGAATGAAATTTGAAAAATATGCCGTTTAATCAACCCACCAATACAAGTTCATGAATTTTATGAAAATTCTGAATACAGCACTGGATATACTTGAAATATTACTGGTCACAGTTTCATCGAAATCTGTTCAGTAATAAAAAAGTTATAAGGGAATAAAATTTGAGAAATATTTTGTAAAATGGAATTTTAACAATGTTCTTACTACACCACTGTTGATTATTGAAAAAATTATTGGGGTGTTTATTGCAATGTCCTACAATTATAACATCTGAAAATCATGATGGTAAAAATAGTCTATAGGTATTTCTCGAAGTGGAGTGGATACATAAACAAGTACAACAGGGTTCCCACCAACCTGGAAAAGTCAGGGAATTGATTTATGGGTCCTTGAAGTCGGAAAAATTTAAAAAAACGTCCAAAGTCAGGGAATTTTATTTTCGGCCATCTAGGGAAATATATAAATCTTGGCATCAATGTCAACTCAATTTCACCACTTCTGTAGTTGATAGCGGAAAAATTCATGATTGAAGAAAAAATTTGAAGGATTTAGCTAAAATTGATTTCAAAGACACTGGCAAGATAACAATTTCTTGCCTGTAAAGGATATAGGATTTTCAACAAAAAGGATGTTGTTGAAGTCTAAATGTAAAGAAAACGATAAATTCGTTTTTTTTTAAAGAATGTCAGAAGTTTTTAGTTGCAACTGTAAGCAAAATTTTGCAACGATCATGTTTAAATTATGAGATTGTTGAGGGAATATCATGTCTTGATCCTACTTTGATTGACGTAGATCCAAAACTGTCACTAAAAAGAATGAATGTTGTTCTGGAAAAATTTAATGAAAAAAAAAGAAGCAGAGGTACTCAAACAACAAATCAAAAATTCATAAACTTAAACTCAATTTTTTTTACAAAGTATAAAAACGAACATCTTGATTCTTATTATAACTCATTACTGAAAGATAAAGGTGGGTTTTTTGAATTATGGAAGTAGATTAAATTAATCTTGATATCATCTCATGGCAATGTTTCTGTAGAAAGTGGTTTCTCAGTTAATAAGCAATTGCTTGTTGAAATACTTGAGAGATCGCTTGTAGCACAAAGCGTTGTTTATGACAACATTATGTATGTAGGAGGGACCGAAAATATTATTATTAATGATAAAATGTTGAGGTATTGCCGTAAATCAAATAAAAAGTATAAAGAATCACTTGAAGAAAACCAAAAAAACGGAAGCCGTTAAAAACGATCGAAAAAGTGAAAAACGAAAAATTGAAAATGAAAAATGTTAAAATGAAGAAACAAAGAATAAATACCCTGACTGAAAATGAGGACATTCAAAAAACAGTTGACAAGTTACAGCTCAATTTAGTGCTTAGGTGTATTCTTTTAATTTTTGTTGGTGGTTATACTTACCTCATATTAATAATAATAATGTTTATTCATAATTCAATGCTACATGTATAAAATAAAGGTATACCCATTTCTTAATTTTAAGAAACAACTGTAAAATTATGAAAGGGTATTTAGTCAATTATTAATCTATGATGGAATAGCATGATCAGTCAAACAGTTGACATGTGAAATGACTTATTTCAATAAATTTGAAACCCCCAAGACTTCATCATCGATAATTAACCTACAATTCCCTTCCTAAACATTCCCATTGGAAAATTAAAATTTCCTTTAACAGGAGAAATCATTTTTATTACTATTTTTTTGATAATAAGAAATTATGATCACTTTACTCAGTGGATCTATATCTGATTCACTGAAAATAATTATCTTAACCATAATTGGGCATAGTGTCGGTTTGGACGTTGAAGTTTTTTTTATTGGTCATGGAAAACTTGAAAGTCAGACATGGAATACCTGGGAAAGTCAGGGAATTTAATTTTTCAAAATTGGTGGGCACCCTGTACAATCAGGAGAGAACTCCAGTGGTGTAGTAAGAACGTTGCTAAAATTATTCCATTGAACAACATATTTTTCAAATTATATTCCGTTATAACTTATTTATTACCGAACAAATTTCGATGAAACTGTGATCATTAAAATTTCAAGACATCCTGAATCCAGTGGTGTATTCAGAATTTTCATAAAATTCCTGAACTTGAATTGGTGGGTTGAAAAAATTTTATTCAACATTGATGTACTTTTCAACCCTATTCGAGGCTTGTATGTGAAAATGGGGCACCTAAATCTGTCACTATCTGACGGTCTATAATAATAGACTTTTAATTTCATCCTTTTTCAGCAAAAGACAGTAACCTGCTAGACACACTCACAAAAAATCTCAGAATGTCTTACGGACTGGGAGTGGCCTTGAGACTTGGAAATATGGCAAGATTGGAGGTGAACTATTGCTTTCCATATATTTTCGATAAAGGAGATCAAATACATCCAGGAATACAATTCGGGATTGGAGTCCATTTTTTGTAGAAAGTGATAGATCATCAAATTCAAAGAAGATCATGGTATTTTCCATTTACTGACCTCAGGTTCTTCAATAAAGGAGTTAGTATTTTCAGCATACAATTTTCATATGAAATGTATTGTCATAGTCTATGGAACACGTTTGTAATAAATTATTATTGTTGCTTGGTGTAATTCAATAGCAGTCGCGGTATTTGCCAGGGAAATTATCAAAATTTTCCATTTGGTGGGTTAGATTGCGTGAGACACCTTCGCTTTTTAGCGATGATTACACTGTTTTAATACTTTTGTTCTCCAGAAGATAAGCGGCCTCTTAGTGCTTAGCTTAGCCAACTCCATCTGGAACTATTGTGGCTTCTACACATTCCGAATCTCTATGCCATTTATCACTCAGCCAGAGATTGAAATTTCAACAAAACTCTGAGTCAAGACCGGTCATTAATAATAACACTCGCCAGAAAACCCAATTAAGGTGGGTGTACCTCAAAAACTCCGAAATGATTTTTTATTAGTTCGGAAGGGACACGCTATCACATTAATTAACATTGGTGACCTGAGAGACCCAACGAAGATCATAATAATTACATTTACAGCAGGCACATTAGTTGCATGCTAATGGCACAGACTATATAATAAGTATCCGAGATATCTTGTCGCATTCACACACTTGATAACGATAATAGATGTTGACTGTTGAAACGTCGTGACTCAAAACACATGCAGAGAATTTATTTTCTTTGTTTCTAGACAATGGAAGTCCAGAAGAAAACTACTAACACTAATACATTGTCAACCACTTTTAAACAAACACTGATATGAGTACTTGTAAGGGTTCACGTTTTTTAAAGAACACTTCGTCATACCCTTCAGCTCACAATAAATAAAAAAATGCTGTTGGAATTGTATAATATATTCTCTATCATTAAAAGTACAAAAATAATCCCATTTTGGACATTGTTTACATTATCACTAAAGCTAATTAAGTGTAAACAAACTGGAATAAAACAAATTATTTGTCAAGTTCATCTTTTGATGTAAAAATGGAATGTTCTAGAAATGCAATTAAACACTTCTAAATATACGTTTCTTTACTAATATCTGTGGATAACTATTTGTCTGATTTGCTTTTGAGGAATTGTTCTGGGAATCCTTAATATCTGTAGAGAGCTATTCCTAGGTATACAGGGTGGGTCACGGTCGATGGTACCTTAGACATTTACGAAGAACGGGAAATCGGATAATTCTGAAAATTTGGTTTCTCAAGTAGTTGTTCTTGGTCTATCGATCTAAAATATTTTCAGCAATGCAGCGTTGCCGCTTATACCAGAAAGTAGCAGCATCTTTGTTATTTCAAATGGGTCACCCTGTATATTACCTCATTTTTGAACTTGTCATTCTTTTCTGATTATTTCTGCTTCAGACTCCCCTATACCTATATCTAAATCTAACGGTTTTTCAGATATTGGTTATTTTCCATATTTTTTTATCCAAAACATAGCTCGAATTAAATGTTTATTTCTGCGGTATTTGGATTCTTAGGAAGTTGCAATTTTGTGTTTAGTTCATCAAGATCATGTACATTGATTCTGTATAGAAAAGTTTGTTCTGCGTTATACAGGGTCGTTCAAAATTCATGATCTTACTGCTAGATACGAAATGGGTTAAAAGTGCGTTTTTTTAAATGGAACATCCTGTATATTATGAAATATTCCGAAAGATGACTAAATTCTCTTCGAATTGATATATCATGTTCCTATACCTAAATAGCCAGAATTCCGAGATAATAGCAATTTTCACTTGTAATCTCCCAAGTGCTTGAATTATTGCCGGAAATTTTTCGAGTACATGAATTTTTTGAAAATTTCCCGAGTCGCGAAGCGACAAGGGTAATTTTCTTTGAAAATTCATGTACGAGATAAATTTACGGTAATTAATTCAAGTACGAGGGGGATTCGGTGAGAAATGAAAATAATCCAACAATTCATAAGAAATAACTAAAGATGGTTTCACCTGAACTATTTATAACCACTGAAATATTGATATGTAAAATACTTAACAAAATTTTCATCAATAAATGTGTTTAAATTTGGAACAAAAAAATGCTAGATGCCAGTGAAATAAGGAGTGCTACAACTATATCTCCAAATACCCGGATTTTGAAATGTTTGGAACCCAATGGTCGGAATTTTGAAAATTTATTGTGAACGTTTTCTTATTTTTGACAAATAATTAATGAAATTATGTTGTAATCGTACAAATTTCCTTTTGTTCATTGGTTGTAAATCAGAGTACGTTTCATTGAATTTTCTGCACGTTCTTGCTATAATTCCCTCACATTTTCCATGAAGAATAAACAATTTCATCAGAACTTCATTTGAATAGTTATTTCCCTCCATTTCAATTATTTTTGAGTCACTTTCGTTAAGAAACACACAACGGTATTATTAATAGTGCACTAATTGTCAAATTTTCATAATGTCATATATCATCATGACATTTAATAGCCACCTTAGATGAATATGAGAAAAATAAATAGATTTTTTTTGAAAATTTCACACCTCACTTTTGTAGCCAATCAAAAAATTCGTTCTTGTTTAGATACCATGGCAACCCTAAAAATTTCCGGAAATTTTATCCTCCTAGGTACCCTTGGCGAAATTAATAAGTGGAAATTTTTCTGTCAAACATTTGACATGTGATATGTTGATATTTTGCTTCAATGTACAAATGGAGGTCTAGTTTACATATGAAAGGAGATAATTATGTATTTACTAGATATTTGGAATGTGTCTGAAAATATTTTCTCCACGATTATTGCAGAAATTGTCAATTCTGAAATCATATTTCAGAAGAAGTTCAATACACCATTTGTCACAAGTTTTTATCATAAATCCCGTAGCTCAGTGGTAGTGTTGCGGCCTGTGTGTCGCTACGTCGATGTTTCAATACACGATTAGAACATAACTTTTTTATTTTTTTTTTGTTCCAAACACATTTATTGATGAAAATTTTGTAGTATTTTGTAAGTATTTTACATATCAATATATCAGTGGTTATAAATAGTTCAGGTGAAACCATCGTTAGTTATTTCTTATGAATTGTTGGATGATTTTCATTTCTCGGTGTGAAATTTTCTTACCGAATCCCCCTCGTGCTTGAATTAATTGCCGTAAATTTATCTCGTACATGAATTTTCGAAAAAATTCATGTACTCGAAAAATTTCCGGCAATAATTCAAGCACTTGGGAGATTACAAGTGAAAATTGCTATTATCTCGGAATTTTGGCTATTTAGGTATAGGAACATGATATATCAATTCGAAGGGAATTTAGTCATCTTTCAGGATGTTTCATAATATACAGGATGTTCCATTTAAAAAAACGCACTTTCAACCCTTTTCGTATCTAGCAGTAAGACCATGAATTTTGAACGACCCTGTATAACGCAGAACAAACTTCTCTATACAGAATCAATGTACATGATCTTGATGAACTAAACACAAAATTGCAACTTCCTAAGAATTCAAATACCGCAGAAATAAACATTCAATTCGAGCTATGTTTTGGATAAAAAATATGGAAAATAACCAATATCTCAAAAACCGTTAGAGATAGGTATAGGTGACTATGAGGCAGAAATAATCAGAAAGGAATGACAAGTTCAAAAATGCGGTAATATACAGGGTGACCCATTTGAAATAACAAAGATGCTGCTACTTTCTGGTATAAGCGGCAACGCTGCATTGATGAAAATATTTTAGATCGATAGGCCAAGAGCAACTACTTGAGAAACCAAATTTTCAGAACGATCCTATGTCCCGTTCTCCGTAAACGTCTAAGGTACCATCGACCGTGACCCACCCTGTATATAAAACAAAATCAAATAAAAAAAAACAATAATCAAATACTTTGCAAAACATAACATACTAACTGAACATACATGCTTCCTTTGCTCTCTTAACATATTTAATTATTGTATACAAGATTTTTTTTAAATTCCCATTTTCAATAACTTTTGAATTTTAATGATGGAGTGGGAGTGCATAACTTTAATATACTTTCTGCCATTTAATGGAGATACTTGAAATCATAATTTTTCATTTGGATCAGACCAGAAATGATTTGCAAACAATATTTTCGCACTTCCTAGATGAATAAGTCGCTTATTTCATTTATAAAAATAATTTCAGTATGGTTTGTGATGAATTGTAATCAGCAGAAAAATTAAAATATGGTTCAAGGGAATCTTTGTCAATTTAGTTCGAAACTTTTGGCATTATAATATACCATTAATTCCCCAGTCTTTTATGTTCTCGTCCTACGTAAAAACTGATTTTTATTCGTCTCTATCATGAACCAGTTCTTATCAAAACTATTCGAGGTTATTGAGGGAATCAAATTAGACCTGCAAATTTCTTCAAATTGTTCTCATAGTTAAAACATACCAAGTATTATTTGTTTCATATCTTGATTCACTACCGATAATAAAATCTTACTTGCTTGTAAATACAATACTTTATGCACTACTCGGACTTTAGATCTCTTACAAGTTCTAATTCAAGAAATACTGAATAAAATACTGATGCCGTGGCAAGTTATTACAATAACTGCAAAATGTTCACATGCCACAAATATTTGTTCTGCCAGAAAAATGAAGACTATTATATAAAACTTTAATAAATCAGTCATTATATCAACGAATAAAATAAGCGGACTGTTGAGTAAAACAGCTCTAGGGCAGTAAAGTAGTACTTTATCTACTAATAGTTATTTTTCTACAAACGTCAAAAAATGACAAGGTTCGCGCATTGACAACAGTATGCGAAGTGGCACTTTTTTTCATTTTCATTCGTTACCATGACACCGTGCGCGAAGTAATGTGCGAAATATATTTCGCACACTGCATGTAAACTATATGGGATTTTCATATTCTAACCTATATGGTCCTCAACTCCTCAATCAAGCAAAAAACAAGAAATCGTTTATTTATTAATGTAGAACAATAATTAAGGCTTTCAAATTGTGAGAGATATTTTTCTGGCTTTATTTGCTTCTCACCACTCTTTAAATTGCTGATATGCATTTTCATACTGCCGCCTCGATTTCTCCGGTAAAAGGTTGGAAATTACGGAATTGGCCGCATCTATCAAGTTAGGTGGGGTACTGCTTAGTTCATCGTCGCTCGAAATTTCCATTCTTTTACAATAATAAATATCACGCACGAAATTGACGCGAATAAAAAGTCACTCCAAAATAATTATCAAGAACTGTCACTTTGAAATAATTGACAACAAATGCCATTTTATTTCCATAGTTACAGTAATTACTTGATTTGGAAAAATTATTTAAGCCAGATCAATACTATTTTTCATAGTTATTACTTATTTTAGAACAATATTTTTGACGTTTGTAGAAAAAATTTTGTTTGCATCTCATGCGCGAAATACTTTGGTAATCTCGACTATTTTTTTTAACTCGGCTGCGCCTCGTTAAAAAAATCAGTTCTCGATCACCAAAGTAGCATTTCGCGCACTAGATACAAAAATAACTATTATGTACCAAGGGTATAAATAGATGTTTATGCCTTGAGGGCGACGTTTTACGAACCCCAAGGCCTCTGGCCTGAGGTTTTGTAAGTCGCCCGAGGGTATACACATCTGTTCATGCCCGCGGGTATACACATCTGTTCATGCCCGCGGGGTACATACATAACTTTATGTCATCTAGTTCGTTATTGCAATCCAATCTCAATACAAATCAGTATTTTAAAAAAACCGGTTTGAATTAATAACATTGCCATTTTATCATAGTAGACACTATCGTTGCTAGGTGAATGTTGACAAACGTAAATGTCATAAAATCACAATAATTTTTATATGTGTCAAAGTTAGAAGTCAAAATGAACGAAGATTTTGGAATTCCTGACGAAATTATTGAAAAAGCAAAAAAAGCAACTGAAAATCTGCTGTCAAAAAAGTCTAAAGAAGCTTACGACATGGAATACCAAAAATTATTCCGTTTGTAATTTCATTAATAAAGGTTATTAAATAAGTTAAACAAAAAATTATTTCTCTTTATGCCCGCGCGGGCCATAAAATGAACTTTATGCCCGCACGGGCATAAAGTACGACATTAGATAGTTGGTAACTAAGCAATTAAAAACACAATAATGAACTAGTATGACATAAAATATATTCTTGCTACTTCTACAATTTCACACAACTGAATAAACAAAGAACATGAGTTCAAACGTAAACATCTTGGCATAAGTATCTAGATAAAACTGGATGAAATGAATTCTAGCAAGGGAGCCTATATAGGGTGTTGGAGCACCATTGCAGTAATTTAATCATAAACAATAAAGTTATGTAGAACATGCCCTAAACTCAATTTTCATTAAAAAATGTTGCAGTCCATCCTTTTGTTTCTGAAATACAAATCATATCAATCATTATTATTAAAGTAATATCACAAACTAGCCATGTCTACTGGTTTAAAAAATAAATGCTTGATAACAAACTATTTTAAAACACTTTTCAATCAGTATTCACAGGAATAGTGACTTCCATTTTCTGCATTCAGTTTGTGTTTTACCGTTAAATTTGTTTAATACACACTCAGTGTTGCCACATCAACCAGAATTTCTTCTTTATTTGGGTACCTATATCTCGCAAGGTTGCGATTTGGAAACGGAAATGTATTTTAAAACACATAATATTAACATTGTTGTTGAGGCTTAGAAGATGCTAGGCGTCTTTCAAAGTCAAAATATAATTTAACGCCAAAAGTTTTTCTATAAATAAAAATGTAATAGAAATTTATGTATTATAGACAATAATAGTGATAGTCTCCACGATCTGAACATAAGTGCAGACGAAAGAGAGTACCACCACCATATGCGCTCCTGGGCGACTTAACAAATAAAGGTGGCACATTTGCTATTCCAACTGCACGAAAAACCCGGAAAAATCTACAGTACCACTGTCCTGACTTCTTTTCAATGGTTCAATTCAATTTGAATCTCAGATTTGTAATAATTGTAGTTTCAATGTTTGTTTATTTTTGATCCTGACCACTTCAGGAATCATCTACATCCAAGTTTGTTTTATTTCTATAATTCATTATATCTGTATATAAATAAATAACTTTGTCCGATTTAGTTCCAAGAATGTCAAAATTATAGCAGTCATACCCCTAACACCTTATAAGGTCCCACAGTAGCAAAGACTGTTCAGAGGTAATAATGAAATATACTAAAAGGGTTCTCTCTGGGAACTACATGATACATATTTTTAAAGAATTGGTTGTAGTTCTTCTAGAAAAATTGGCATTGAATTTTAATCTAAAAAAATTATAAATGAATTCTAGAGATACTTGTGTCCCAAACCGTGAATTACCCCACCTAAGCTAAATCATACCCTAATAAATCTTCTAACCCATACCCAAATAATTGAAAATCAGGCTCGTAAAGTTTGTATAAAGCTTTAATGTCGTAAATCGACAGTTGTTGGAAGTAATACTTGAGTCTCTCTTTAGTGTGCCCATATCTAGTAAGTGGAAAGACAACTGGAGGAGCTCCCACCATATTCAGAATAGTTTTGGCATCCTCTGAAATGCTTTCATAATGCCCAATAAACGTGTAGTTAAGCGCGCATGGAAAACAAAGGTTGTAGATAGGCGCCCAGTGCTCATTACTTGCAGCGCCCTCTTTCAGGAGGTAATGGATAAATTCTCGAAATGTTACATTGGCCCCAGATTTGATGTCGGATGCTGATGGATGAGACCGGTAATTTTTAATGATATGCCTTCCGTATCTTGACTGAAACAGAAAAACACTTTGTACCAGATTGAGACGAGAAATGAAATTTTCCAACTAAAATACCGGAAAACTGTTCAGAGGAAAAACAGTACAGATTAATTTTGTTACCTGAAAATACTTGGAACTCGGCAAACTATCCACAAATTTATTTCTATAAGCAGAGAGCAGACGTTCAAATGGATGCCTTGCCACTAAGAATATAGTATAATCTTTCAAGCAAGTCCATGCCTGGGAAGAGTTGAGTTGTGATAATTTTAAAGAAGAATTTTCTGAGTGTGCCAGCGAAGCTGGTATATCAACTAGATTTGTGACATTGGATTTGCCCGTTAAAACCATCAAAACCTGAAAATAATTTGGTCAATTAAAAATTCCATTTCAAGTACAAGTAATTCTATGTCAAATCTCTATAACTAAAGTTTTACTTTAGGTAGCTAACATTTAGAGCCCTTCATGGCGTCACAGTGTTACTTCAATATCCTAATACTGTCAAATAAGTTTGGATATTTATTTTGTAATAATTTTTTTAATATCCCTATTATAAACAAATTGTTTCTTGGGATAACAATAAAGTACTACTACTACTAATAGGCCAATAAACAGAGCAATTTTTCTCATAAGAGTTCAACTTAAATTGCTGCGCCGATTTCTTTTTTGCAATATGGTCCTCACGGAGGGTTGAATAATTAGCAATAAAGTTATCACCCCCTGGGGGGTGCAACCCCCCTAATATCGTAAAAACTTTTTTCTGGAGGGTATTTTTTGACATTTCAGCTCTGGGCACAGGGCAATAAATATGAGTGAAAATCGGTATTAATAATGGGGGAGAATTATTTTCAACAATTAAATCCCCTCCCGAGGCATCAATCCCTTCCCGAAATCGTGTTTTTTGGGGGTATTTTCTATGAATATGTAAAATTGTCAGTCCTGAGTAATGAAACTGAGCCAAAATTTGTAAAAATAATAGGTATAAATAATTAGAAACGATTTTCCCGCCCCCGCATTCGGGGCATATCCCCCGCATCGCGGAAACATTGGGTGAGAGGAAAGGGGGAGAATATTTGAAAAAAACTCTCAAACTACTACTCTAATTGTGGGTAAATAATTGTTGAGAACTGTCATTATTAAGATTTAGAAGTATTGTTATGAAAATTATTCGCAAATTCGAGAGAAGATCAACTTCTTGTAAGTTTGATTCACAAAAATGTCAATATCAAATTGGTAGTTTCCCCTAAATTCCTACTTGGACCTTTAAAAATGATAAAATTTTGAGTAACATCATGGCCAAGTTCTGAAACAACACTAACACTGGGCACTTTCCATTGAATAGAAAAAACTTGGTCAACTAGGCAAACATTTATATTCTGCAGGTAAATTTTTGAATGAGCGGATGAAATCCTGAGCATTTATGCATTTCAAGCAAGTTCCATTCAATAAAATGTTAATAACAATCTGGCATTTTCTCCTGAATTCCTAGGTGGACCTTTGGAATTTTGGAAATGTAAGTCATATCTGACATTGCGATATTTTGAAACAGAGCTGAGTTGAACATGAAACAGATATTGCAAAAATAAACTCACCATTTTCAATTAATAACTTTGACAAAGCACTAAGAGATGTTTTCTCATCTCCGACTATCGATGTTATCCCAGTATCCAGTGTTTTCTGCACAGGAACTTTCATATTATCTGAAGTTTACATAGAGTAACGTTGACTGCTACCCACTGCGCACCGACAGAACCGCGCCGCTGTATACTATAAAGCGGCGCGCTAGCTGCCGCATTGACAAGGTCCCAAGCCGATATTTTTCAGGTTTTAGAATCTCAAAGAGTTTAAAGCAGGTACACTTCGGGACAGTTTCCTTTGGTGCACTGTCTTCCTCGGTCTCGAATCCCCATATTCCATCAAGGACTGATTTTATTTTTCTTTCCATAGAACAATAATGCGATCAAATGCCGAGTATCCTCTATTTTAGGTACTTAAAAGATTGACTGGATTGCATTTAAAATTTGTACAAGTAACCAAATTTGTATGAATATTTTCAATAAGAGTAGGTTTTTTTTCTGCAAACTGGCTTTTCATTCATGTTGATACGTGCTTTTATCTCTGAGTTATTACCATTTGAATTTATAAACTCCCTCAAGATTTTGTAACCTAAAATATGCGAAGAATTGAAAACACTCTTATTTAAAACCAACATTATTTGGACCGGTTAAACGTTATGCAATTTGACAATGAACTATTCCTCAACTGTTCATTTTACATGCTACTAGTGATAATACATTATTTCAGTAATCACAAGCATTATTTCACGAAGTCTGGAACTTTAATATTATAAGATTTTCAATTGCAATTTTGCAGCTGGCAACTGCGCGTATAAATATAAATAATATCAGAATACAAAACTGCGATCTTTATCTTCAAAATGACGTAAGATTTATCCGAATTGAATATTTATGTGAGGAGTTAAAGAATTTTACTTCACGCGCTGGTTGAAAAAATGCATGTTGGCGGGAGCCGGCGCAACACCTGCCCCATTGCGAGAGCATATAACTTCAACAATTTTTTTCAAGAATACCGTGCGATTTCTCAAGATATTGGTGGGACAGTTTTTTGTAAAAATTTGTGCTCTTTCTAAATATCGAGTTATTTTTTTGATTTAAAGTGAATTTTTTGAGATATTTCGAAATTACCTCAAAAATTAATTTCAACGCGTTTTTTTGGGGGGTTCCACATGTGCACACTGTGTTCTACAATAAAAAAAAAATTATCGGCTGAGCAATTTAAGTTGAGGTTGATAGCCCTGTTGATTGGCCTACAATGAATAAGCAAGGTATCAAGGTGATGCAATGGTTGTGAAATAATTTTAGGTTCAATTTCCCTCGTATTATATAAACTTGCCACCTCAGAAAAAGGGACCAAAAAGGGAATAAAACCAGTAAAATAGCCCTGCAAAAATCGCCACTAGATGGCGCTGGTGGCTTCACAAATTGCATTTGAGGGCATAAGTGAGTGGGAAAGAGACATGTGTAACGTAATCGAGTGTTGATTAGAATTAAATTTCCAGTAATCAAAGCACATCCGTCCAAATCACAGATCCGACAAAACTAAAGAGATATACTGTGTGTCCTATTTCTTGAATCTCATTTTATTTATAGTGAAATACAGAAAAAAGTTTTGTGAGTTGGGATATTCAACAGAGATTGGAAGAAAAATTGGCGGGGATCAACGTGTTAATACAAGAAAGTCTGAGTAAAACTTACTCTTTTCCAGTTAGTACATGCTACCTTTGGAACATAGCAATACATCAACTTGTGTTTGTGATCTACCAGAATGTGATCTAAATCACTTGTGTTAAAATTTCTCCTTATCTTCTTGGATACATTATCACAACCCAACATCAATTGTTCTTGCCTGGAAATCTGTTCTAACCAAGGATAGTGATATTTTCTTCCTTGAGACGCTGAAATATTTAGGTTTAAGACACTGAATTATTTTGACAGGTAGAGCTAGACGGTGGTTGTTATTCAACATCAACTGATAGCAGATGATCCTAAATAATGAAAAGTACTTAAAGTAAATATTTTCTTAATTATTTGAACGGTCTCAATTCTAACATAGAATTCACATCAGAAATAGAGGATGATAACAATTCACTAAACTTCTTAGATCTAACTATCTCCGGTAAAAATAACACGCACGGCTTCTCTATATATCACAAACCCACACATACAGACACTACAATACATAAACACTCCATGCACCCACAATCACACAAACTAGCAGCATATCATTATATGATTCATAGACTGGTAAATATACCTCAAAGCGATTTAGATTTCAAGTGTGAGTTAAACAGAATTAAACAAATCGCCGTAAATAATGGATATGAAACATCAATTATAGATAGACTGCTTAAAGAAAAACAAAACAAGAAAACTCTAAATTTAATATACCCGCATATCAAAGTAAAAACCGATCAACGTTTTGCATGTCTAACATATCTTGGTCAGCATACGAACAAAATATCCCGTTTCCTTCAGAAACGGAATATAAATGTTGCATTCAAAACCAACAATAACTTATATTCTTTTATTAACAACGCAAAGTCTGTACGGGATAAATTCAAGAAGTCGGGGGTTTACAAACTTGAGTGTGAGGATTGCAATGCATTATATATAGGCCAGACAGGCCGTAGTTTTAATCAAAGATTCGGTGAGCATTTGAGAAGTTACAGATTAAATAAACAGGACTCAAACTATGCCAACCACCTTATTGACAATAACCATAACTTCACACAAAATCCTGAAATTTTGCATATTCAACCTAAAGGTCAAAAACTAAACATATTAGAATCCATAGAAATCAAGAAACATTTACGTAACAATAGCAATTTAGTTCTCAATGACCAAATTGACCTGTACAATTCACCTATAATTAATTATCTCACTAGTAACTACTCAAATGCTCCCTAATCCAAGCTATATGTCATTAGGAAATTTCATACCTGCAATTGTCATTAGTGAAATTTCATGCATGTTATTTTAATATTTAAGAAGGTGATTTTGACGTTTCTTTAGTTGATAACTCGCTCAGATGATGACACCGTGTGTCGAAACAATTGTAAGCACGTTACAAGTATATATTTTTTGTGTAAATTGGAAGATTTTATTTCCTCTTTATTTATCAAAAGTACTGTCCTTAACTAAATTTTAAATAGCGCCACTCAAAAATTAACAAAGAAAAGTGATTATTATTTTGTTGCCACCTGTTTTTGGAAATGACAAGGTCATGAAAGTGTTTTTGATATCTTCTGATACGAAGATATGAAAATAAAATGATTATGAATAGAGAATATACAAGCAAAACGTTACAGGCATAATTGTATAGGTTAATTCAATCAGCAGTAACCATGAAACCAATATGTTCGATGTTTTGAATTGAAACATAAGTTTTGCCATGAGATTTATAGTAGTTACCTGCTGATGGAATGATAAGCAGTGCTATCAGTGATCCAAACTTAATTTTAAAATATGTGGAGAACATACTTAGTCAGCATGTCTCTGGACGTGAAGATTCTTTCCTCAGCCTCTTCACAAACCTGATTTCGGATCTATTGACTATACCTAAAAATTCAAATATGAAATAAAAGATCAACTGGACAGAAACCATTCATCTACCATATTCAGAGACTTCCTTTTTGTCATTTGTCATAACAAGACCGTTTTGTACATTTTGCAGATTATATGTATTCCACACGTATCTCCAGCTAATTTTGGTCTTTATTCTCTGACGCTGTTGCTTCAAGGTAAACGTGCGCTTGATGGCTTTTTTAAGGTCTAATACTGTGGTTCCTTTTTGAGGAATCTGAAGAACAAATAATCGGTGGACAATGAGATAAATAACTACAAAGATATGTATGGGAGCTACAAAATTATTACTACATAGAACAGGGGTGCAATTACGAACACTCAATCCGTAGTGAGTTGACATATATCAGATTTTAGCAATTATGAAAACCAATTCAATTCAAAATATATTGCAACTTGAGTCTATATGGTAGATATAATTCCATTCTATCTCTATTCGAAGAAATTTCATAATTTCGATTTCGTTTGAAATCGAGAACATACATCGTTCGCCTACGTACTGTGACAACTCTCGTACCGAGTGTTCATAATCCCACCCCTGATTTCATCTTTAGATGTAATGCAAATAAATTTTACGACAAGTTTGTAGTCCGAAACGTCAACTTTTTTTTAAATAGAGAAGTTTTATTTAGTAATTGTTTCAGACAGGCAACTTCGGAATACGATAGGTCACTGTATAAAGGTACTGCAGGAGTTCGGCCTCAAAATTCCACGTATTTTCTTAGGGAAGTCCACTCTGCAATTTTTGGACCTCAGATCGGATCCTTGTGGAACACCCGTACGCCATCGACCAATCAGAGCTCACCAAATTGTCACGTGGTCACTTGCCATCAGTCTTCTTCTCCTGTCTTCCACCATTCATCTTTGACTTGCCAGAAGACCGAAGAAGATGGCGGATGACAGGAGCAGACAGATGAAAAGTGACCACGGGACACTTAGAGAGCTCTGATTGGTCGATGGCGTCGGGTGTTCCGCAAGGATTCGATCGGAGGTTTAAAAATTGCAGAATGGACCGCCATAAGAAACTACGTGGGATTTTGACGCCGAACTCTTATGGTACCTCTACGGACAAAATTAAATGATTTTTTTCATTTTTTCTGTTCAGACTGTGGAAAGTTAAAATCCGCTAAAATCATTATCTGCTAGAACAAATATATTGTGAGAGACCTCTCACTGGGAGGCAGACAATATGGAGCTTGCACAATTTCTTCTTGAAGTTTTCCTTACAAAGGAATAAGATGAATTAAATAAATTATTGTTAACCATGGTTATGGACAGTTTTTGAGAGATATAATGTTGTTAAAAAACTATGTAGAAATGCAATTCAAGAAGTGTAAGACAATAATCACCTACAATGGCGAACAAAGTGAATAAATCAACAGATTCATTACCACAGTTAATATGCTTATCAAATAACATATAGTTTGCAATACTGTGAGTGAATACTGTGCCTATATCTCAAGCCACATAGAAGTTCATGGCAAATACTTAGTAAAATAGTTTGCATTTTAAAATCATAGTAATATTCAATTCATAGTAATTATAATTCTGAATACCATTATGTAACACAAATCCCGAAGCCTTTGTCACAAAAACACATCACTGTGAATAGTAAATCTAGGAACACTTTTCTATTTTTTAATTTTTTTTTTTATTTGGTGTTTTGGCATCGACTGCTATGGTCATTAGCAATGTGATTCTATTATTCAGAATGCTGTTTGCTTGAATCAAGGGAGTATTGGCACAGAAAATAATTTGCAAAGGAAACAAAATTTCATCATCAGTACTCCAAGGTTATGACTACGAAATAAAAAAATTAGTGTGTATACTATTCAACTAAACTTACTGCTCTGAACAATACAATTACCACACATTCGGGTTGATTCTGTTTCTCAGTGGCAACCTTGTCATCATAGCAAGAACTTTCACAGCAAAATATATCCCAATTTTGTAGAAAGCTTGCTATCTATAGTGCTTTATCGGACGGGTGTGAAGTTATCCACATCCACAAGATACACGGAGAAAAGAATATCGATTTTTTTTATTTATCTACTGAACTCTTTCATTGAATATGCTTTTTCCGGCGGTCAACTCAATAAAAAAACATGGTGCGTCGGTTTTCCAAACAGTCTTAAAGGGTGGAAATGGGGTGGAACACCATAAACAAACTATATTTCGGAAAGTTCACTTTGTACACCTTCCATTTTCGAATATGTTGTTTCTCGTTGTCGAATTGACAAGAATAATGTTATGCCTGAGTTTTCAAGCCGTCTAAGGGGGTGGAAATGGGGTTGAAAATCATATTTCGGAAAGTTGACTTTGTACACCCTCCACTTTCGAATATATTGTTTCTCATGGTCGAATTGACTAGAAAAATGCTACGTCTGAGTTTTTCAGGCCGTCTAAGGGGGTAAAAATGGGGTTAAAACCTTAAAAAAACTATATTTCGGAAAGTTGACTTTGTACACCTTCCATTTTCAAATATGTTGTTTCTCATGGTCGAATTGACTAGAAACATTCAACAACGAGAAACAACAAATTCGAAAATGGAAGTTGTACAAAGTCAACTTTCCGAAATATAGTTTTTTTTTTTAACCCCATTTCCACCCACTTAGACGGCCTAAAAAACTCAGTCATATCATTTTTCCAGTCAATTCGACCACGAGAAACAACATATTCCGCAATGGAAGGTGTACAAATTCAACTTTCCGAAATACAGTTTTTTTAAGGTTTTCAACCCCATTTCCACCCCCTGAGACGGCCTGAAAAACTCAGGCGTAGCATTTTTCTAGTTATAATTCGACCACGAGAAACAACATACTTGAATTTGAATGGTATACAAAGTCAACTTTCCGAAATATAGCTTTTTTTATGATATTCAACCTCATTTCCATCCTCTTAGACGGCCTGAAAAATTAAGGCATATCATTTTTCTAGTCAATTCGACCACGAGAAACAACATACTCTAATATGAATGGTGTACAAAGACAACTTTCCCCGAATTATAGATTTTTTAAGTTTTAAATCCACCCCTTAGACGGCCTGAAAAACATTTTTCTAGTCAATTCGACAACGAGAAACAACACATTCGAGAATGAAAGGTGTACAAAGTCAACTTTCCGAAATATAGTTTTTTTATTTATTTTCATCCCCATTCCCACCCCCTTAGACGGCCTGAAAAACTCAGGCATATCATTTTTCTAGTCAAATCGACCACGAGTAACAACATATTCGAAAATGGAAGGTGTACAAAGTCAACTTACCGAAATACCCTTTAAGACTGTTTGGAAAACCGAGGCACCATGTTTTTTTACTGAGTTGACCGCCGGAAAAAGCATATTCAGTACCTTCCCCTTAAGGAAAAACAAAAATATTACCAACAGACAACCAGTTAATTGGATGAACGATGAACTGAGAAAAATGCGTAATACACTCAACGCTATAAAAATAAAAATTGATAAAGATGTTTATTCCTTGAATGCTTATAGGAGACTGAGCATTGATTATAAAACTCAAATAAGAATTTGTAAGACGGAAGCTTATAGCAACTATCTGTTGAATTCTAATAATATTATGAGAGACAGTTGGAACCTGATAAATCATGAAGGAAATATATCTCAGAAAAAGCCGCTAGATACTAATATATCGTTAGATCAATTCAATGACCATTTCGCTACAATTGCAGAGAAGATTATTAGCTCACTACCTAACATACCCCATGAGCCTAGTTTCTATTTGATAACATTAAAATCTCCGGCACACTCGTTTGTACTAAATCCTGTTACTCCAGATGATATCTATGACGTCATTCTTGGTCTAAAAAATTCTAATGTTACTGATACCTATGAACTAAATAGTAAAGTTATCAAATCACTGGCAGATATACTTGCTGAACCTCTAGCTTCCCTGATAAATGACTGTTTTTGTGCAGGAACTTTCCCTAACGCTCTGAAATATTCTGTTGTTTTACCGGTGTTGAAAAAAGGAATTAATGATGACGTGAATAACTTTCGTCCAATATCCATTATACCAATAATTGCTAAGATTATTGAAATTATCGTTAAAAAACAACTTTATAACTTCATGGAAGTAAACTCTCTGCTTTGTCCAGGACAATTTGGTTTCCGAAAAAAGATGTCCACGACGAAAGTTCTACTCAAAGTCGTGTCGGACATAGTCGAGGGCCTAGAGGAAGGAATCCACTCACAACTTGAGTTGTGTGACCTTTCAAAAGCCTTCGACTGTGTCTCACATCTCATCCTAGTGGAAAAATTACAAAGATATGGTATCAGGAGCGTAGCTCTGAATTTCTTTAAATCTTACCTCTCCCAAAGATCTCAATATGTCAGATTGAATGGTGAGCTATCAAATCGCAGGGTCATTAATCACGGTGTTCCTCAAGGCTCGGTTCTGGGTCCCCTTCTCTTCTTAGTCTATATAAATGATTTGTATTTTCACATTTTACCCACAAAAAGCGTCTTATTTGCAGATGACACAACATTTATCTGTCAGAGTAATAAGATTGATAATCTGTCCACTTTATCAAATAACATTATGGATTCAGCCAAAACCTGGTTTACTTGCAATAAACTCAAACTGAATTTGGAAAAGAATCAGTACATCCTTGTATCCTCCAATTCAAATTTCACTAGTGTTAAACTACTTGGCATGCCTCTAGATGACAGACTCAACTGGGGCTCACATATCGCAGCATTAAATAAGAAACTGTCCAGTATTACCTTCTTGATTCGACGTTAGAAAAACATTGTGAGTTCTCACGTACTCAAATCTTGTTATTTCGGTTTATTCCATAGTCACTTGTCTTACGGAATTCTTCTTTGGGGTGATTCGTGCCATTCTCATAGAGTTTTTATTCTTCAAAAGAGAGTGATCAGAGTTATGGCGGGAGTGCATCATCGTGAACACTGTCGCCCTCTCTTCGTCAGTTTTCAAATAATGCCGCTTCCTACCTTATTCATTTACTCATGTTTACTTGAAATTCATGAAACTAAGCATGAATACTCTATTCAATCAGAAATCCACAATTACACTACTCGCCATGGTGAATTCATTTCAACTCCTAGGTTCAGACTTCAGATATCGCAAAAGAATTCGGTGAACCTACATTTATATAACATACTCCCCTCAAGGATAAAGAAACTAGGTTTCTTTCAGTTCAAGACAAGAATTAAAACGTTTCTATTAAAAAAATGTTTTTATGCTATAAATGAGTATCCTGATTTAAACAAGTCTGAATTTGAATGTATGTGATGGACACTCGCCACAATTCAAATTGAATATATTCATATTGTTATGTTTATTTACACTGTGACTTTATATATCTTTGTAATGTATTTTTTTTTTCATGTTATTATTTTTGTTTGACGTTCTACTATTACTATTGTATATTGTAGCGAAATAAATACTTCTACTTCTATAAAAAAAATAAAGAACTGGTTGGACAATAGTTTACTGTCCTTAAATGTAGAAAAGACCAAATTTTTGGCGTTTTCACTATCCCCACGCTCATTACCATTATTTCAGGATTTAAAAATGCATGAAACTAATTGTAACATGACACCAAATTGTATATGTGATAGTACAATTGAAAGAAAGAATTGTATAAAGTACCTAGGAATTAAAATAGATGAAAATTTGACATGGAAAGAACATATTAATTATGTAACAAATAAAATTAGAAAATTAATCTTCAAATTTTATGAACTTAGAAATATATTGCCTCTGAAAACACTAAAAACAGTATATTTTGCACTAGTGGAATCGATTATTAATTATGGAATAGTTGTCTGGGGTGGAGCAGGGTCAACACTAATGAATAAACTTCAAATTGTCCAAACATGGATTATAAAAATAATGCTTTGTAAAAAGAAAAGATACCCAACAGATTTAGTCTACAAAGAAAGTGAATTATTAACTCCATGTCAATTTCATTATAAAGCAATTATTAGATTTATGATAAAAACACCTTACTACAAGGAAAATATAACTCATGGGTTAAATACCAGAAATTCTGCTCAAAATAATGTTGTACTGCAAAACCCAAAACATACAGTGTGTCAAAATCATATAAACTGTCTAGGACCAAAAATCTATAATAACTTACCACACCATCTTAGAATAAAACCTTACTATAAAAGTAAAAATGAAATAATAAAATGGGTCAGATCAAATAATACTTTTATTACCTATATAGTATAAGATATTACAATGTTATTATATTTGTAGGTTTTTGTATTATACTAAATTTAGGAATACAAAAAAATAAGAAAAAAATTATGCAATAACTGTTATAGTTGCAATTAATTGGAATTATAATGTTTTGATATGTCATAACCACAAATGAGCTAACTAATGTTGAAAGGTGCACACACAGCATTTTAGATGCCATTGTGCACAAAAGTATTAGCAGAAATATAGTTAAGATAGAGTGTTATAGTGTATTATCACATAAGGAAGTTATTAATTAATGCATATTAACTATTATTGTTAAGTTATATAATTAATTACCCACCCCCCAGTTCTGTAATTGGAGAATATTACCTTATGTAAGTTTTGTTATTTTCTTTTTAAGTAAAAGTGTAATTGCTAAATTGCTGCTGCTAATAAATAAAAATAAATAAATTCAATCATTAGAGGTACACAAAGAGTCCAGTATAGAAATAAAAAAAATTCGATATTTTTTTCTCCGTGTATCATGTGGATGTCGATAACATCACACCCGTCTTTATCGGCAGGACATTATGCGACTGCAACATTTCCTGTCGATTTCCTGTTGAATATGTTCTGATGTAAAAGTTTTCTTATGATAATATACGCTTTATTGTCTAAAGAAGATAATATTTTTGACAAAGTAATTTTATGGTTAAAGAAAGCAGAGGTTTTTATATTTAAAAACAGTCCGTCAATATATCGAGTCATGGACGATAGCACTAATGTTGCTCTTAATTTCGTTTAAAGTACCAATTATGCGGTGAAGTGTGTCATTCGCAAACATTATGAACAATAAGGGCCCGAGGATAGATCCTTGAGGGGCCCAGTCGTGATATTTCTAGTAGAAGAGTTGAATACTTGGATTATACCATCAATTTCCATGTGAGATGGTAGATGTGGCAGTACAAATAAATTATATTCTATACTGTAGTAGTAATAGTAGTAATCTTTATTATAGGATATATCCTAATCCTACAATAGAAATAATATATAACTGTTCCACAGATATTGATAAAATTCAAATGTGAATAGAAATAACAGTAATTGAGATATAAAGAAAATACATAGAAATAAGAACATTAAAATTTTTAAAATATACACAAACATAGGTAGATCACACAAGTTATTTTTTGGTCAATATGATTATTTAAATATTACTATGCTGAAAATTGTGAAATATGCAAACTTTGGAAAATTCATCTATATAACGTAAAATATACAAGGAGTGCTTAAAAACCTGCTGAAGAATCATCTCTGAATCAAGATTGTCTCTCTGTTTCAGAGATTTGTTACCATAATGCCAACCAAAAGAAAGCCCTTTTGGCTCAAGATACCGGCTTAGGCTATTTAATTGTTTAAAATGATAATTTTTTTAGAATGTGTTTAGCAAACAGTTATATATGTGAAATAACATGTTTTATTAGTTCTGTCCCCTTTATATTGTTTATCTTTCAATAAAAGTACTATAAAACAAACCTACTTACAAATAATTGATTCTTGCTCAATAATGACCAGCCCTTGTAGGGCATATTTGCAATAAAAGTTTCCAAAAACGAAAATCTTGCTAGTTAGGTATAAAAAGGGTATTGTATATCATTTTTATTATAATTTTTTTTTTCTGTAACAAATGACACCTATGGTATTCAGATACATCGATAAATGTAACGTTTTGAGGGGGTTCAAACTTTCAAATGTTATTTTCTCAAATTTGGCAGTTATATCTATGGGTCTTTCTTGTGAAGGCAGTATGGAGTTCCAGGCATATATTTATATAAAATAATTATGAGAGGACAATATTTATCTACATTAGCATTGGTTTGGATGTCACTAATATATAAGGACTCAGTAAATCCAAATCTTGAACTTACCACGACATTTAGTGGTGATTCTGAATATCTTGTGACTACCACGGTGATAGACTGTCCTTGAGCCACAGCTATTTGAGCTAATACTTCTTCAACAGTAACATCCACAGGTAAATCGTTCAGCAATGGATCAGCTGTGATTAGTCTTCTCAAGCTACTCTGACTTATTTCCAAAAGATCTTCATGTGTTAATTTATCGATTTCCTCCTCTAAACTTGGTTTGTGTTCAGGTTCCACATTTTCCTCCATGCTAATCAAAATTGGGGAAAAATACTTCAAAGTAAAATATAGGGACAGTTAAGTTAATACTTCGATTGAAAATGATGAAAACTTTCAAAACAATTCTCGAACTCTAACCCTACATTCTTCACAATCCACAGATCAAGATCTGACAGATGATCCCGAATAAAGGCTCGTTCAAACTCTTGCGAATATTTGTAATCAGTTTTGCGATTCGACTCATACAGCGAAATAAATTGCGGTTAATGACAAATCATAACTTGTAATAGACGAGGAAAGTGATGACGTCACAAATGTCATTCTTGTCAAAAGCTGATTCCAAACAAACTTCCGTCGAATTTAAATCAGCTTGTCCGAAAATGTTTCCGTTGTTTTTCAACTTCTTTTGCCTGAGAAAACAAAATCCAAACAACCAAACACAAACTAATTAGCAAAGCAACAAATCATCAACAGAGAATAGCACCTAAAAGTCTTTGTTTGGAATCAGTTTTTGACAAGAATGACATTTGTGACGACACACTTTCCTCGTCTATTCTTCAGTATTTGGGGTAAGATATTGCTACATCAACGAAAAAATACCATGATAATTCATTCGAATATTCGCAAGGGAATAAACGAGCCTTAACTCTTCTGTTTTTTCAAGAAATGTCTACATGTCGCATCCATTATGATCCAATTATTATCCCATAAGGTTGACTAACTATCTTCTATATAAACAATGATATAATAGTTACATCGTAAAAATTTTGTATAGTTCTTCTGTTGAAGTAAGGTTAGTCAGTTCTGGTTGGCTAATGATTTGCACATTTTCAACTCAGTTTGCATGCAGCTGTCACGACATTTGAACTTTCCGCAAGTACCCAAAGTTTACCACGTTTCGGGATCATGTGTCCGAAAGCTTTTATCTTCTAGTCACACAAGGTGGATGCGGTAGATAGAGGTTATTAAACAACCACGATCTAGCCACTGAACAGTAGTAACTCGTGAAGAGCCCTTGTGCCCATAGCAATATTCCATAGAAATTATTAATATTTCTATGGTTCTGTCCCATCTAGTAAAGCGCTCAACATGGTCGCATTCGGTTATTACAGTTCCGATCACATTCACTTATTCACTCCTAGAAAATCAACTAAGGAAAAGACTAGGCGTATCTTGTCAGATTTGTTTATTCTTCTTGGAGTGGTTCTAGTTCCCAGTAATTAATACCTGCGCATGCGCTAAGGTACTAAGACGCCAATACGTTACATTTTCGAGAAATAGTGATACATTAAAAAAATATAGACTGCTGCGGGCTTCTCTCTTTTGTCTATGCCTATATTGCCTATGTATTACAAATCTGTCTGTACAAATATTCATTTTTTTAGTTTTTTTTTCACTTTTTCACACTGCAAATCCTTGCTGTTTTGCGTCCTATTTTATTTCTAAAACTTGTCATCTTATTTTTTTTTACTGTAAAAATGTGTATGTTGAGCGAATAACAGTAACTTATCATTTAAAAATAACATCACAACATGACAGGCAAGGTTAATCCGATAAGCATGTGCCTAGATTGCCTAGTGCCTACATCCACTCCAATGTGTCAAGTGTAGTGTAAAGTGAAATCATTAACATATTTGGTGACGTTACGAGAAGAAAAGATGTATTATTTATTACATTACTACTATTATATCACTGATGACCTACATTTTAGGTAATTAATATTTCAAAGGTAGAAATGTGACCCAATTGAAAAATGCCTTTCATGAGAATACATCACTCCAAAGTTACTGTATTCATAGCTTCCAATAATTGAAATTTGAAAAGAATGAAACTTTCCTTGAAACTTTTCGATGACTAAGGTAATTTGTGGAAATTTGTCAAATCTAAAAAGTTCTCCACATCGTTTTTTCATTTAAAAAAGAAGAGACTTCAAATAGAGAAATATTCTATGAACAATGTAGTTGTTAAGAGTTGTGCTAGTGAGATCTTACAGAATTTTGACCCGCCATATTTTGTGTGAATTTTCCTTATTAATTTAATTGACTAATTCACTTTAACGTCAATCTAGACACGGTCTAATCGAAAAGAAAATACTCTATTTTTACTTTATTTTTAAAATAGCAGGAATTATCAGTATGAGCATTCGTACGGAAAGAAGAAATTAAGTGTAAAGTGGTCCTTACCATATCCTTTTATTTACTGCTAACAACTTATTTTTTAACTTGATTATCCTGCATGTCTATAACAAATCAAAAACCATCACAAATAAAGAAGAGACTTCACTAATTATTAAGATGACCTTCATTGATGTTATTAGCATAGTTCAAGTGTTTTTTAAAATGATTTCATGAAGCCGATTGGAAGATCTTATTGTTTATTTCTCTTGAAGTATTTTTTATAAGAATGGGTATCTTCATAAAAGTATGTTTGCAAATGAATTTAGCTCGACAATGTTTCCTAAAAGAAATGGATGTTGAAAATCTGTGAAAAATTATTTGTCACTCCTAATCAATATTCATAAAATTTAGTTATAGTTTTTCTTTTGTACATAGCGATTCCGTTCTGTCTATGACCCCTACTCTTTGGTTCTAGATTTCTAGACGAGTGACCGAGAAGAGTGGGAAGCTGGGAAGGAACAAAATTAAAATTATAGCAAATTATTTAAACTGTGGCAAAGAGTAGACCCCTAATCTTTGATTATAGCTCCTTGACAAGCGGTGTTGCCGAAGGTATTGACCTCGACCAATCAGCGTAGGACTCACATAACTATATATAGTTATGTGGTAAGACTATACAATAAAATGCACGGCATAAGCGCTCCGACCAATGCCAAAGAGACTAAACTAACAAGGAGGGTTTAATAAGCTCTAGCCAATCAGAATATTGTAGCATCAACGCGTCATAGTGATGTACTTGGGTATGAGAACAGAGTCGAACTCGAACCAAGCAACAAAACTGTCAGCAGTAACTCTAGCTCATATACCAAGAGCTAGTCCGTCACTGTCTATAGAGAACCATGCGGCCATGACACGTCCTACTACGTCACATTTCGTCACAGATGTTCTTTCATCTCTTTCTACTAGTGTCCCCATTGTCTTATGGGGATTAAACTCTCCTTGTTAAATTTTGGTCTCCTTGGTCAACAACAAGCCAACCACACACATATATACAGTGTGACACACTTAAGATGAAGACACCCCTGTATTTTAGTCATTTTTGAAAGCAGAGATTTGATTTTCGGTACAGACGTAGACCTTCATGGGCCGCACTTTTCGCAATACTCAGCCCGAGTGACAGCCTTAAACCCAGCCTACTGCGATCCCGCGAAAAGGGCAAATTCTCGATATTTTGTGTCGCGTTGGAGATACCGAAAAAAGTTATTCGAAAAAGTTGCTTAGAAATCGATTTTGACCCTACATACCGAATTTCAACGCAAAATTCGAATTTTGATTATTTTTGTAATTTTCATATTAAAGTCCGATTTTCAATTAATGGTTCTGAATAAGAAGCTACGAAAACAATAAATTCGTCATAATGTAGGAATAAGAATGAAAAACCTAATATTTTATCATTTCTGTAGCTTCTTATAAGTATATAATATATATTTCTATGGTCGAATCGCAAAAAAATTGCGAACGTTTGCAGGTGTGTGTTAAATGTCATTTCATGTGCTTTTTGGTGTAGTATATTCACAGAACTATATAGAACTATATAGTTCTGTGAGTATAGTGAACTAATACTAGAACATACACTACATTTTGAATCAGGTGCAGTTCAGTGCAGTTACAAAAGAATATGTCAATTCAATCCAATAGCTCGCACAAGTCTCTAGAAGACTTCTGAGGGTTGCGCGTAGGGGAGCAACAGGTTGACGGAAGTAACAACAATAACAACAATCGGAAAATAATAATGAAATTAATTGTAAATTAGACCGAGTGTGGGAAACCGCTGCAATGAGTGCTAAAACTTCCGATACAAATGAAAGTACCTTATTATGCTACATATATATGGTGAAAACTCTTTTCTTATTTTGGCACAATGTCCATGGAAGTGGTTTGACCTTTCGCCACCTCATTTCGAATTTTCAACCCAGAATAAACTATGAAATTCTATTCGCATTAAGCTTCGTTCATACCCTTGCGAATTCGCATTATTCTGCCATTCATCTCATACGGCGAAAAAATTGTGGTGAATGATGAATCATCATATAATTTTTCGGTAATGCAGTAATATCTAACCCCACATAATGAAAAATGTTATGATTCATCTCACAACAATTTTTCGGTCCAATCGCAAAAAAATTGCAAATATTCCCGAGGGTATGGTCACAGCATATATCGTTACTTATGCTGTGGTATGGTGATCCCATAGATATATATTATATATATGATTTCTATGGGTGAGCCTTTGCACAGAACTTAAGTTCTGTGGTGCCATGATATGACAGAGCTGTCATTTTCATTTAAATTTATAGGAAAACGAAAGGAAAGGAGCTAATTCATTCCGTCTTTACTTGTTTTTGTTTAGTTCTATTTATATTTCCTTAAATATGCATTTAAGTTCAAGACAAGACATTGTAACTACTATAGGGAGTTGAGGTTCCTGTTCCCTGTTCCTGCTAATTCCTGCTTGTTCAGTTCAAGCCACAAATGCCACAAAATATTTTGTGGTTCAAGTATTGTTTAAACAACGATCCTTAAATTTATAGACAATAGACTACATTGAAAAATATCTCCATTATAGCACAGTTTATCCTAGCTCAAAATTATAGCTTGTTCATCTGAGTTCTCATTTGGTTCGGATTTCTGATGGATACGATGAAAAGGAAAAGCGGTTCGTTTTTGAAACTTGATTTTATGTTTAACATTTTTTGAAAATCTTTACTAACATCGTAAATTCCTTGGAAATTTCTAAAATGAAATGATTGTTTTGCTTGGTTTGAAGTTTAAAATTCAAGCATTCAAGGATCCCAAGTTTAAAAACAACATAACCTTGATGTTTGTTTTTGTTTGAATAAGAAATAGATTAATACTGTAACTATTGTGAAAATCAAGCCATGTATCGATTACGTGATCTTCATAATTTTTTGGGCAAGATGAGCATTACAAACGAACTAAATATGAGAATATTAGAAATTAGAACTTTGTTGCGGCATGTCTGGCAGCCATTTTGTTAGCAGAAAAATTGTGGCATTTGGACGAGTATGTTCTCGCTTTAAATTCCAGAAAATGCCAGTTGTAAACAATTTAAATGCATTTCTGGGGGCCGCAGTACTGGGTGTTATAAGTGCAGCAGGCATGTTTCTAGTTGAACAATATAGACAAAATGAAGCTCGTCATGTAATGGCAAAAGATTTAGCACGTTTGGATCAAGAATTGACACAAGTACGAAGAGAATTAGATCAATTATTAGCTAGAAAACGTGAGAGGTATGTATGACATTGAGTAGTTTGTGGACAGTATCAGAGAGTTCTCTGATTGTATTATTATAGTGATTTCCTGTGTTTAGGTCCCGTAAAATCAAAGGAAACAAAAGTTTAAGTAAAGCAAACTCTGTCATATCTGCTTCAACAGCAGATGACTATTTGAGTACTAGTAATTTGGATAGTTCCGATTCAGAATTCTATGATGTCGGTGATGAACCAGACTCAGGTTCAGTGAACTTGGAAAACGTATGAAAGCTCAACAGTGAGTCTAGTTGAGATATATTTATACACTTTTTAGGCCTTGAAAATCATCGATGAAAAACTGGACTCAGGATCACTACAGGAACTGGAAGATTCTCTTGAAAAACTTGGTGATTTTTGCATAGAACATCCAGGAAATCCTGAATTGTTATGGCGAATTGGAAAAGCTCATCAAAAAATATCAGACAAACTTGATGTACCTAGTGTTATTGAGCAGCATATTTCCAAAGGTAATAATTTTGCTCAAATATTTGGTGATTGTAAAGTCTTCCAAGGCCTATATACTCATGAAATTTTTTTTAGGAATTGAGGCATGTTCAGCAGCTCTCGCACTCAAATCAGATTCTGCTGACATTCATAAATGGTATGCAATTTTGGTTGGGTCTAGAGCAGACTATGTGTCACTCCATGAAAGAATTAGCGATGGGCATCTGTTCAAAAAACATGTAGACGAGGCTGTAGCACTGTGCCCAACAGATCCTTCTTTACACCATATGCTGGGAAGGTTTAATTTCGAGGTAGCTGCTTTGAAATGGCAAGTTATCTGCAACTAATCGTTTAAATGCTCCATTGAATAGAAATGATGGTAAAACTTGCGAATGTGGACATAAGCCCGATCTCAATGAAATTTGCACAGATTTTGTAAAACATGATAGAATTACTGTACCAACCAAAATTTTTCCGCGGAAACGTCTGTGAAATACTTTTTTTGGAGGAAAACATTTCTAAGGGAGACTTCAGAATGATTTCCCAAAAATCGACTAGTATAAACTGCCCCTTAGATGTCCTGCAAATTAACCATCTCTTGGTATTTCATTCTTGGGCTTTTCAGTAGTCTATAAACAGAAAATTGACTTGGTTAAACATCTCTGGGAGAGAATTCCCAATGATTTTCTAAAAATCGACTGGTGTAAACTGCCCCTTAGGCGTCCTACAAATCAACCATTTCTCGGTAAATTATTCTCGGGCCTTTTAGTAGTCTATATACACAAAATGAATTTGGCTCAACATTTCTGAGGGAGATTTTACCATGTTTTTCCAAAAATCGACAAGTGTGAACTGCCCCTAAGGAGTCCTGCAATTCTACCATTTCTCTGTACATCATTCTCGGGCCTTTTAATAGTCTATAATATACAGAAAATGAATTTGGCTCAACATTTTTGAGGGTGGTTCCACCATGATTTTCCAAAAATCGACAGGTGTAAACTGTCCCTTCGGAATATCTTGAGCTTTTCAGTAGTCTATAAACAGAAAATGGACGTTGCCAAACATTTCTGAGAGGTTTCAGAATGATACTCAAAAAATCGACAAGTGTAAACCACCCCTCAGACCTTCTGCGAATCAACCATTCTTGGTATATCATCATCGGACTTTTCAGTAGTCTATATGCATGAAATGAATTTGGCTAAACATTTTTGAGGGAGGTTTCACAATGATTTTCCAAAAATTGATGAGTGTGAATTGCCCCTTAGACGTCCTTTAAATCAATCATTCCTTGGTATATCATTCTCGGGCCTTTCAGTAGTCTATATACAGAAAATGGAATTTGTCTCATTATTTCGGAGGGAGTTTTCGCCATGAATTTCCAAAAGTCGACAGGCGTAAACTGCCCCTTAGACGTCTTGCAAATCAATCACTTCTCGCTTCATCATTCTCAGGCTTTTCAGTAGTCTATAAACAGAAAATAGACTTGGCCAAACATTTCTAAGGGAGATTTCACACTGATTTTCCAAAAATCAACAAGTGTAAACTACCCCTTAGATAACCTGCAAATCAACCACCTCTCGCTTCATCATTCTCAGGCTTTTCAGTAGTCTATACACAGAAAATGGACTTGGCTAAACATTTCTAGAGAGGTTTCATAATGATTTTCCAAAAATCGACAAGTGTGAACTGCCCGTTAGACGGCCTGCTAACCAAACACCTCTCGCTTCATCATTCTCAGGCTTTTCAGTAGTCTAAACAGAAAATAGCTTTTCAGTAGTTTATAAACAGAAAATGGACTTGGCTAAACATTTCTAAGGGAGGTTTCACACTGATTTTCAAAAAATCGACAAGTGTGAACTGCCCGTTAGACGGCCTGCTAACCAAACACCTCTCGCTTCATCATTCTCAGGCTTTTCAGTAATCTATTAACAGAAAGTGGACTTGGCTAAACATTTCTAAAGGAGGTTTCATACTGATTTTCAAAAAATCGACAAGTGTGAACTGCCTCTTAGACGGCCTGCAAACCAACCACCTCTCGCTTCATCATTTTCAGGCTTTTCAGTAGTCTATAAACAGAAAGTGGACTTGGCTAAACATTTCTAAGGGAGGTGTCACAGTGATTTTCCAAAAATTGACAAGTGTAAACTGCCTCTTAGACGGCCTGCTAACCAAACACCTCTCGCTTCATCATTCTCAGGCTTTTCAGTAATCTATAAAGTGGACTTGGCTAAACATTTCTTAAGGAGGTTTCATACTGATTTTCAAAAAATTGACAAGTGTGAACTGCCCCTTAGACGGCCTGCTAACCAAACACCTCTCGCTTCATCATTCTCAGGCTTTTCAGTAATCTATAAAGTGGACTTGGCTAAACATTTCTTAAGGAGGTTTCATACTGATTTTCAAAAAATTGACAAGTGTGAACTGCCCCTTAGACGGCCTGCAAACCAACCACCTCTCGCTTCATCATTTTCAGGCTTTTCAGTAGTCTATAAACAGAAAGTGGACTTGGCTAAACATTTCTAAGGGAGGTGTCACAGTGATTTTCCAAAAATTGACAAGTGTAAACTGCCCCTTAGTCGTTATGCAAATCAACTATCTCTCGGTATATTATTCTTGGGCGGTTCAGTAGTCCATCTATATACAAAAATTGTACATCTTTCGGATCAAAAGCAGAATTTAATTTCATACCCGACGCTACTGGCAAATTGGGCTGATGAATAAAATCGGCTGCTAGAAAGTGGCTGCTAACTTAACACCGGTAATGTATTGATTGGGAATATACTGTTTTTTCACAGGTATGAACGAAAAGTAGCAGCAGCTCTATTTGGCGAACCTCCAAATGCTTCCGTGCCAGCGGCATTGGAACATTTCATGGAAGCCGAAAGGCTGGCAGGTTTCGAATGGAAAGAAAACAAATTGATGATTGCGAAATGTAAAATTGCGTGCAAGGACTATAAGGAAGGCGTAGAGTGGCTCTTGAAAGCCAAAAACTGTAAGCAAGGGAATGAGGTGAGCATTCATGTTTTTTGTTCAGAACTTTCAGAAAATATTTGAGAAACAGTCATTTCTTGATTTGTGAATTTTTCAACTGCTTTGTAGTGCCATAATTTACTCCATATTTTCTTTACAGGAAGAAAAGATTAATTCTGAGGTGGAACAGCTGCTGGTTAAATATAATAGTTACTAGATAGTTTAAAATTTTTATTTATTGATTTGTTGGTTTTACTTGTTCTTTGTGGATTTGTTGTTTAGTCTGTAGAGGTCATTTTTATGCTACATTCCAAAGTGTTTTAAAAGAAGGGTAAGGCAATTAACAATATTTTAAATTGACAGTTTTTTTTACAAGCTTGTATGAATTAATGAAATAACAGACTCAGTAGTAACTTTGACAGTGTATTTAAAATTATTGTCTCAACCTTTTTTATTTGTAAAAATTGTAATGTACTTTTACCTGTGATCAATGCAACATTATTAGCACACTTTGTTAGGTATTGAAGTTTTAACATATTTGATAAATATTTTGTATTATTGATTTTGAATATATACAATTCGATTTTGATGACTTATCGTTTGTCCTAACCCAAAAATTTTTGACAAAAAGTGGTTATTAACAATGTCGAAATTTCCTTTGTTCTCCTAATGACTTTTTTAGGTTTAGTATAAATCCAATAGTATAAAATCACTATTTTCACTCGGGTTTGAAGGCCGTCATTTTTTGGAATTTCTTCCCAACGTTTCGCTAGCGCGAGTGGCTAGCTTCTTCAGAGGCTTATACATCATAAATAATAAATAATCTCAGATGACTGCAGATTCCGTCTTCGGGGAATGTATTTATTCTGACTTAGGTAGTCGTGTGCATTAATTACCGTATCTGGATTTGGTACATTCTCACTAATCCTAATTGACCCCTTTCTACCTGCCGGTTTAATGTCGTTGATATCCTTTGTTATTTCAGAATTGCTTATAACTGGGTTAGACATATTTTCGATATCATTAATTGACACCTTTTTGCCTGCTGTCTTGATGTCATAGTTTTCTTTTGTTATTTTGGAATTTCTAAGAATGGGATTCGGTTGAGGTTCACAGCTTCTTCTTTTCTTTTGAAATTCTCCGTGTGTTTGTGGATCTCCTCAAAACCACCAAGAAAATACAGCAAAGCCTTTGGTCGGCAAAAGACAAAAGAGACCCACTTTCTACAGCGGGGGTATATCGCATACCATGCACTTGCGGAAAGGTATACATCGGAACCACAAAAAGATCCATGGGAACGAGAACACGCGCTCAGTGAAGGATACCACAAGATTCTGTTTGAGGACGTAAAACTTCTTGCCCCTCAACCAGGGATACCATAACCGACTTGTACGGGAGACAATAGAGATCCACACGGAGAATTTCAACAGAAAAGAAGAAGCTCAACCGAATATGGAATCCCATTCTTAGAAATTCTAAAACGACATTAGGACAGCAGGCAAAAAGGTGTCAAAATGTTATCGAAAGTATGCCTAACCCAGTTACGGTAATAAACAATTCTGAAATAACAAAGGATATCAACGACAGATAGAACGATAGAAAGGGGTCAATTAGGATTAGTGAGAATGATGAGAGGGATTACTGAACTCTACTGATGAAGATAACTTTGTTATCGAAATGAGCATCTAGGGATTAAATTACTTGTGTGGTGAAGGGGTGAAATACTTTTTGTTCTCTACTCTATGGTAGAACTCCCAGTATAACTTCAAAACACAGTTACTCTTCTTAATTTACTACTCATGTATTTGATGTTTGTTTACTAAATATTATAAACAATTATCCCCCTACAGGTGATCTTAATTCCAGGGACTTCCCCTACATAATAAATAAAATTATCTCAAAAATGTTTGAATTTTTAAGTTCATTAACTTCCAATGATTCCAAATTATTCTGCTTCTATCCTTTAATTTTCTTTTATGAAACATTTTTAAATCTCCATCAAAAGTGTGATTTTCTTCTAAACGATTATTTGAATGTGTTGAATTCGTCTTCTTGTGCACATAACTCTCATGATGTTCGTGAGTGCTTGTTCTAGATGTTTTACAAGTTTGGCCAATATATACCTTAGGACAAGTTCCACAATGTAACTATACAGTGACATTCACAAAGTACGCAACAAATAAAAAAAAGCTTGATGTGTAATTTTTCAATAGTTATTTAAGTAATAGGGAATGTAAAGACGTGTTAACATTCGAGGTGAGCGAGTACGAGCCTATGCTTGACGCTTGCCGAGGATGTTATTCCGTGTTACTTATTACGGTTTCCCAGCTGCTTGCTGACATTTTTCAAATTTTTTCTTACCCTTCCTTCATGATTATTCGTTCCGCTATTTCATTCCAAGTTGCTTGTGCGCGTAACTACCGAATAAACAGACCACAAAAATATTCAAGAAGTCTCATAACCTAAAAATTGATATAAATGAAGCTGAAGGTATTACTTGTCAAAATCAAAGTAGGTATGTAAATGACACTATTTACATTCCGTTGTCAAGATGAATTAGTAAACGAATAATATAGGCCATTTACCTGTTTTGTTGCTAAGTATGTATGGACTATTTACAGTGTCTGCTTAAGAGATTTATGTGAAGACAACAGTGATCCGGAGTGTTCTACCTCTGCTCGCTAGGTGGAGCGGCCTAGAAACCGCTTCATCGCGTGAACCAGAGTTGACCAAGCAGCGGGATTGTGTGTAATGATTAGGACGGGAAACAGATGACTTCAGTTCTCTCTGTGTTGACCTACCCTTGCACTGATGAGAGACAACAACCTTGAAACTAGTCTGCAGGACTGCAGGTGGTCACCCTGTCGAAATCAAAACATAATTTTGCTGGTTGGCCACAGAGGGCAATTGCAACTGCGTCCTCTGATGCTTTGAGGAACGTTGCACAAGTGTATCTGTTGGATTTAATTCAACACCCGTCGTGTCTTAGCCAAGGGAGTAGTTGTTTTCTGACAGGTACTTGCCATAATAACCCTACGTAGTATGTGTATATGGGAGTAAAGGGTACATCATCGGTCGGCAACGACTTTTTGTTACTAAAAGATCTACCAAAGAACTTTGTTTTCTTCACAACGACATTAATGTTATCGACGCAGTCAGGTTTTTTTGGCGGGTGCGAAATTTTATCAATGCACCAAAATTTCGACATAAAAAGTAAGATAAAAACTTCCGTACGTTCTGCAGACTTGCCCCACATACCAAATCGTTGGTAATGACCCATTACATGAGAGGGTCAGTTTTTTATCAGTGTAAGGGTCGAAAGTGGATGAGTCAGGTATATTTGCGATAGTTCGATAAACAAAGTTTATTCTGCAGACTTTCACGATTTATCAAACTGTTGCTAATAACCCATTTTATCAAATGTTGATAAAGAAATGATTGTCACCACCTCAATTTTTGTTAGCGGGGGAAATAGTTGAACAATCGATGTATCCACGATTATTTCCCTCATATACAGGGTGCTTATTCTAGTACTTGTTTAAACTTCAAAGGGTAAATATTTGACTTATTTCAAGATGAAAAGTTCACATTATGAACATCCGCAAATGTTTCGTCGTTTCGGGAGATACAGGGTGTTGAAGTTGAAATTTCATTTTTAATTATTTTGAATAACTTTTGCAAAAAATAATTTTTTTGCACATCCGCCATGGCGTTTCACGGTACACAGATCAGCTCCAGAATCAGCCAAAAATGAAGCAGACGATCGCCGAAAACAATGTCCGGTATATTCTTCAGGGTGAGGAAAATTAAAAAAAGTGGCAATAACTTTTGGCATTTTACCAAAGGTTTGTATTCTAACGGGTTGTTTTGTGCATTTCTTATTTCTATAAGTGACAAAAAAACGTAGATGGTTTGTGTTGCAAGGTCGAATTTTCACATATTGTCTGATAAGTTCTACCATATTCAATCCTGGGATATTGACCGAAGTTACAAAAAATTCTCGCATTACCTTTGTTTTTGTATTCGGTAAAGTAATTCTAAAAACGGATCCTTCATCTATTACATTTTCAACAAGCATATTTGTCAATTCCTCTCTTCTGCATGCTCCACTTAGTCGAATTATCATAGCAGCTTTTTTATATAAATATGTATCATCTGATGCTTCCGTTAAAAACTTTGTAACATCTTGTTTAGTAAAAATTTTGGATTAACTTTTTAGTAATGCAACCAGCTGTAGGTACTTACTAATATCGACGTTTTTTTTTGTTGATAAAATACTTCTAATCATCAAATAATACGACTAAAGAGAAGATGGTTTTCTTTGCTTAGATAAGCATTCAAAGTAAGCCAACAATACTTTTTCATGAGTGATATTCTTGATTTTCTTAGCAGAACACAATTCTTCGTACCGATTAAACACCATTTCATATACACTCCGTGATTTTTTCGGCAAAAGGGAGTCCACGATATTTCGCGTCATTTCTTCCAAATCAGAAGGTAAACTACCAGTTTCAGAATCATTATTATTTAAATTGTATTAAATTCTACGTGACAATTGTGTTTGACATCGATAAATAAATAAAGCACAGCTCACTCACCTACTAATATTTGAAACTACACATGTCATATACTTACTGCTTTAAAAATAGTTGTCATTGTGACATGTCAAAAATGCAGATTTTAATTTTTCGAAAACGTATTAATATAAATACCATCAGATAAAATGTTGTATGTAATACGAATCATAAACAATGATTATGGCACACGTCATGTTATCGGACTCGGCTACGCCTCGCCCGATAACATTCACGACTTATACCATAATGATCGTCGTTATGATCCTTATTACATAAATAACTATTTCCGTGCTTGCACGTACGGAAAAAGCCTATTTTCCGAACTCGTAAAATATACTATTATAGTCTTTGTCAGTAGGTGTACTATGATATGTCTCAGAAAAAAAAAACAATTTTTCTTTATTCGTGAAATATTCAAATGAATTACACTCTTGCATAAAAATGGACAGATAATTTTACATTCAAATCTGTTATCTTATAAAAATTGTAGTCGGTTATTTTAAAATATTTTTTAAAAGAGCCCTCCTCTTTTGGACTCGAGCTCTTTCGCCAAAATATGAAAATAAACTAGTGCAATTTTCACACAATGTACACTTCAAAGCTGCTGGAGCTGCAAATGGTTGGGAAGAATAAAAAAGAACCAATTTTTCAACAATATCTATTTTCCATTCTGTTTAAAACATACACGATCTTTTTCAATAAAAAAAACAAAAATAACAATATCCGATGCTCGTCGCTAGAAGCTTTCACCAGATTTCGGATAACTTCTAATCACTAAATAATTTGTCATTAACATTCACAAATTGTTCACTCTCCTACATTATAAAATAAATTATATAAAAAAGCATATCCCATTTAAAATAGCTATGATTAAAGGA
The DNA here is from genome assembly GCA_944452925.2 of Chrysolina oricalcia. Classification (NCBI taxonomy): domain Eukaryota; kingdom Metazoa; phylum Arthropoda; class Insecta; order Coleoptera; family Chrysomelidae; genus Chrysolina; species Chrysolina oricalcia. The sequence goes on from OX101810.2 coordinate 3,177,205, forward strand.
CTAGTTTATTTGGTAAAATGTAAAATATAATGTTGAAAAAAGCATCAACTGTGGAATAGAAAAATCCTAGTAGAAGAATATAGTAGTTTTCATTCATCCTGACAAGAATCAACTTTTTATAAGATGCCATTATTGATAACATTATTGATTTAAGAACTTGCCGCTCTTGAAAGAATTTAACACTATTATTTTTCGCACCGCCGGATCTAAAACCAGTAATTCGCTCTCTGATTTTAGGGACTGAAGTGCCACTTTCAATCCCAGAGGGCAAGTTGAATGAAAAAAAAAACAGAAAAACCCTAGTTCGATATTCAATCTGACATGATATGATCAAATTACTATTCAAAATGTAAAAGTGTCCTTTAAATTTTGACTGCAAAAGTTTTATTTGAATTTTCGATTAGAAATTACTTAAATTCCTGTCGATGCAACAAATACCGTATTATGCCACAGAATTAAAGTGTACTTCAGTAGAAATAATAATAAACACTAGAGTGCCAATGCGTAATTTACATGTATACGTTAAATGACAGCCCCCACACAAAACGAATGAACACCTACCAACTGTGCATGCGCAGGATGTCCCGACATGAAAAATTGAAGATCCTTACTATTTCATGCCAAAGTTGATGTTAAAAAGTATTTAGGAGATTGCAACCTCAAGTGGCATGAACAAATTACAGAATTGATAAAAAAACTGAGGAAAACACTTTATAAATTTAGATTGTTGAGAAACATTATCAGTCGTTTATTAATTATAAGTTTTTATTATAGTCTCTTTGAGTTACCGCGCGACGCGAAGCGAAGCGCGGCAATCTTTAGAGAGCGGCAATGACACTTTGTACTCGAAACACACACATGATTTATTCTACAAACGCAGCTCTTAGATATAAAAACGATCGACACTTCATTTTACATAGACACATATTACCTATGAGAAAATCCCAAATTTAAAAGATATCCAAATATCCAATAATTTACTTCTCTAACAAAAGGAAAAGGGAAACAAATGGCCTAAAAAAAAAAAAACAAAATAACCGTATTCCGAAATCGAAGCCAGTTTGGTATGCAGAATCTCTAACTTTGACACCACCGCAGTTCCCAAGAAAGCTCTTTTATGAATAACAAAAACATCAATAAAAGTTCAGACTTATTGCCTTCAATCAATTTTGAACATTGTGTTACCACAAATATTACTATTAATATTAATGAATATATACAGATAAAAATTGTAATTTGTTTACAAAGTATTATTTATCGGTCGTGGACAAAGTATAGTATTCTACTTGCATCTTATGGCTATTATTCACTTGAGTGATTTACGACACTCGCCTGCGGCTCGTACCGTAAACTTCATCCACGTGAATAATAGCCACCATAATATGCTCGTTGAATAATATACTATTTAAAACCACTTCAATTCAAAAGTATACCTTAAAAATTATTTTTAAAATACGTTTTGATTATTATGAGAAATAATTTTGAATTTTGATGTTTTAATAGATACATATTTAGTTTTTTGTTATGGTTTTTATTCATACAAAATGCAACCAATGTTATTTAGGCATATTTTTATGTTCATTTTGGTATTTTTCTTTCTCGTATGAGTCGTATGTATGCCTATGTTATGGATATTCATCATGAGTATTTTGATATATCCATCCATGATCATTAATTTCACATGATCATGGACAAGTTTTTTATTTATTTGATCATATTTTCATGCGAAATTTATTTCTATATAATTTATATTGATATTGTATTATTAACAATAAATAAATAAATAAATACAGGGAGTTCTATGAAACAAATATTATTTTAATCTGTAGCACCTCCACAAAATACCGTTTATATTTGAAAATTATACCAAAATGTTGCTTCCATGATTTCCTTAAACTTTCATCGAAAACATTTTTGTCTATCTCTTCTAATAAACCACATAAAATTTGGGACACCCGGTATATAAAAATCTTTTCACATACCTCAGCTTTTTTGACCATATTTGCTAAACAACTACAGATCTATTTTGTTTTATAGAAAAGATACCTTTTGACTCTGCCTCTCTGCCAGAATTTGTCTGCTAATACAGTGAACTCCAAAATGTTGGAACCATATGGGAAACTTTTATTAATTGTTTCCCAGAAAATTTCAATCTTCTTGAAAGTTGGTGCAATCAATTAGACTAAATACACGAATATCGGATATTGCCAGTGGCGTGCGGCTAAACGAGAAACGGCCGATATTTTAAATTTACTATAAAGTGACATTAATATGCAAAATATCGAAAAATGTTATTTAAAAAAGTTGTTTGCAATTGAATGATAATTTCAGTTATCGAATTTAGTCTACCAATTACTAATTTTGATAACTACTTAAAGAGTTGGCCTCAATTTTTAATGGCAATTATCCACAATAATTTCTGAGCAGTAAGTTTCTGAATTATCATAATTATCTGTCAAAGCAATTAGTTGATCTAACAAAATCTGGAATATGAGTAAAAAAAACAGTAATAGAAAGACAATGACTAAAACTGAATAAGTGGAAATATCATTGAATTGCAAACAACTTTTTTCGACAACATTTTTCGATATTTTGCGTATTAACACTCTTTACTCATCCATAGTGAATTTATAATATCGGCCGTTTCCCGCTTAGCCGCACGCCACTGGCAACGACTGATATGCGCGTACTCAGTTCAATTGAATGCATCAACTTTTATGAAGAATGAAATTTTCTGAGAAACTATTAACAAAAAAGTTTCCCATATGGTTCCAACATTTTAGCGGACACTGTTTAAGACCAGTTTTTCGTGACACTTTACCCGTTTTAACAAAGTATTTCCCGTAAAACTACTATATTTTCATAGGATAAATGCATTCATTCTAATAGCAGTGCAAATTGCACTTCTATTGATTCGTTATAAGAAACCATATTTAGGCTTAGAAAAACTGGAATGGAGCAATTTTTTCACTTTTAATGGAAAGAAAACTACATTAAAATACATTTAAGTCATAAATTAAGTTCGAAAAACAAAGCATTTTCAACATGACAAATATTAGAATAATAAATAAAAGTGATGCTTTCCTTTTATTCTTCGGAACAAAAGACGGTTTAACGAAAGAAGTAGCACTGTGACCAAAAATTTCGGGGTTATCGAAATCATCAAGCAAGCACCAGTCTTTAATTAATTCATTTTTATTATAACAATAACAGTCAAGCTTCATCGATTGTTCAATTTCAAATAAAAAGCATTTAAATGAAAATTGAGTTTTTATATTCGTTTATCAATACCAGATGTCTGATTTATTTTCTACAGTCTAAAAAATTGGAGTCTGAATCCGCACAGTGGAATTATTTCAAGGTAAACACAGAAGGAAACTGAAAGTTGATCTTGAAATCAGTCACGTCTAAAAGAAAAACACTGGAAGGCTGAACATATCTTTGAATACATTGAACGATTGATTCATTTTTTGTTAACAAGGGTTATAGTCCATAAAATAAAGGCATGGAGTAACAAACCGCTCAGATGTATCGATTCCATAGGCGTACCCAGATTTCTCGGACCGGGTAGGTATAAGTACGAAACCCATCATCTTTTAAAGACCAGCCCTTTTTATAACTGGAGGCAGGCCCGGATTACCTTTAAAGCTAACCTAGGCCATGGTCTAGGGCGCACGCTTGCGGGAGGCGCCCCCCGCAAGCGTGCGCGGGGGGCGCAGCACAGGATACGGGGAAATCTGACTAGCTTTGTACTTGTGACTCACCTGACAAAGACTATCACGGAGACAAAAATAACCAAACCAAAACAGATGACTGCTTATTTTTAAACTGCAGTCTTTTGCTTCAGGAACAGAATCGGAACCAGACAAAAAATTTGAATCTGAGCCACAGGAAGACACTGAGAGCCCCTCCTATATCATTGAAAATCCAACACCAATTCAACAGAGTTTAGAACCTGAAAAATTTAGTTTTGATCTCGTCGATCCTGATGCAGCAAACTATAATTAAAAATAACTAAGTACGTGGTTACGTATCCAAACATGGGATAATTCAAAATTAAGAAGCTAAAGAAGGAGTATGGTAAATGTTTTTGGAGTTTTTCAGGTATTCATTTTTATAGATATTTAGCAAATGGAGAAAAACAAGACAGAGCATGGCTTGTGTACTCTGAAACTAAATGTGCAGTTGTTTGTGGTCCTTGCCGTCTTTTCCATTCGGAAACACAATCGGAATCATATTTTGTGAAAAATGGTTTTAGTGACTGGAAAAATGTTCATGTACATCAAGGCTCAAAGAACATGAAAACTTCCTTTCACATAAAACACCATCACTTTGAAAGAGAGAGGGGAGAAACTGGGCAAGGTTAATTTCCAACTAACTAAAATGATAGATCGAGAAATTAGCTACTGGCAAATGTTATTGCAAAGAGTTGTCATGATGATGAAAGCTCTAGCTTCTCGAGGATTATCATTTAAGGCGTTTCTTGATTTTAATTGAATAACCCGACTTGGGTATAGGGAAAGCTGAAATAACTCATTCTAATATACAATTTTCTTTTGAATGGTTAAGAAAAAAATGGTAGGTACCATTTGAAAATTTTGAGTTTTTGACAATTTTATAATGCGACATTCGAAAATCGCCTGCGCCCATATGGTACAAAGTGGGACCGTCGATGGGACAGCAGGTGTTAGCCTGGACTACCAGCTAAGTGCTCTATGAATTTGGTTTCCTAATTTTGAAAGGTTTTCGGGCTATACGTGTTTTCGTAAACTAATGCAGCGGTAATTTTTTAAAGAAAAATGGACATATCTCAAAAACTGTAATAGGTAAGTGAACACAACTCAGGTTGTCTTAAGTCATAATCAGAAGGCCAATCGAACCATGACAAAAAAATTAGGTTTCCATTTATTTTAAAATAAGGAAGTTGGTACTGACTTTTGGCTTACCCTGTATAGTTGTAGGACTAAAAAAATTTGAGATAGAACGCTCATATCAATTATGTCAGCATACTAAATTTCAAGTTTCTAGTCCTACTGCAAGTTGAAAAACTCCTAATGCACCGCCTACGTAAATCACACTTTATAGAGTGTTGTTTATTAAATAGTGTGTTTCATTTTCCAACATGGTATTTATTTAGTCACCAAACCTCCTGAAAGGGAGAGTAATTTAGAACTTTGGCCTAGGGCGTAAATAGCTGCTAATCCGGGCCTGACTGGAGGTACTTATAGAAGGGCATGAGAATTGGTTAAAAGCGAGAATTGTAGTAGTAGGTACTCGGTATCGCTGGTATATAGTACGTTCTGTAAATTATGTGTGTGTGCTTCTAAGTTTAGCTTGTGTATATAAAATAAGATTAAAGTATTATGCTGAACTAGCACCATCAAAACGTCCAAAATCGGGACCATTAACTTTAAATGAAAATACATTATTTGAACTGTTTAAGTTCGTTGCAAAATAACAACAAAAGTGCCAGTGTGGATGAGACTGTTACAAATAAGCATCTTCTATGTTGTGCATAGCGAAGTCCACCATCTGAATATTAATGAGACAAACATCTCCGGGTCGACCACAGATCTCGATAGACGAATCGTTGAAGGAGAAGTTAAGGCGTAAAGTCTCCCTGTATGGATTTTGCACACTAAATGAGGATTTATTACTCCGAGCCTTCAATTTACGGACTATAAAAAATATGTTCAAACTTCCTGCAACGGATAAAATTTCTCAGTCTGTATTTTGGAAGCTATAGTTGATGTAATTCTACGTAAAAAGTTATACCTTTTTTTGGGTAAAAATCTCAATATATTTATGATATCACAAAACTTAGGAGGTAAAATCAACTCAAGTTAGATCTGCATATCAATAAGCTGAATAAAACCAAACACTTTGAGATTATAGAGGTTTTTTCCCCACAAAATAAAAGACGCAAATGGCCTATACTGATTTTTATATGATAGTTCGTTGTGAAAACCCCAGGTTCAAAATCACTTTGTGGAATTTTTTAGACAAGCAATATTAAAAATTACAACTGTTTTGGTTTTTTTGAAATATCTCAAAAAGTATTGGAGGAATCGTTTTACAGTCAGAACTTTTGTAGAGGATTATAAAACCTACAAAATGGTTTTTTATACGACCAGATCGGTGCATTTTTTTACTAAAAAAATCCCATATGAAGCGGGACATTTTCGATCAATTACAGCATTGTTTATATAGAAGATAGTCAACCTTATGGGATAATAATTGGATCAAAATGGATGCGACATGTAGATGGCGATAGTGAGCTCGCATCCAAGTCATGTCGTAACTTCAGTGATCTGGCCTCCAAGTCATGTCGTAACTTGATTGAAACAATGGGACAGCATTAAAATCAGTGTTTTTTGAAGAAACCTGAATCAAAATGACGTCAAATATTCATGTTTGTAACTAATCACGCTAGATGACACTCGCGTTTGTGTCCAATACCTTTTCCACAGGCATTGACTAACTATGTTCTATTTAAACAATGATTACAGCGAAAAATTCCCGGCGGGACATTTTCAGGCTGAAAATTACCCGGTAGGTATCGAAAATTACCCGCTCGGTCCGTGTATCTATAGTAACGGTTGTTAAAATGTACATTTGTCATCTTGACAGGCATAAATACTGAATTTTAACTCCGGAAATATTCTACCGAATTACACTCGTGCATCAAAATAAACCTGATAATTTTCCATTCAAGCATGTTGTCAGTAAAAAAACTGCATTCGGTTATTTTCATATTTTGCTAAAAGAGCCCTCCTCCTTCGGAGTCGGGCTCTTTCGACAAAATATGAAAATAAACTCATGCGTTTTTAGACAACATGCTTTCATAGAAAATTATCGGAAATTTTGAAGCACTTGTGTAATTACTCCCGAAAAATGCACTGATCTGGTCGTATGAAAAACCATTTTGTAGATTTTAGAATTATCTACAAAAGTTCTATTTACTTCTAATATTTTTTGAAATATTCGCAAAAAAACAAAAAAAAAATTCAATATTGCTAGTTTAAAAAATTCCACAAAGCGATTTTGCTGGGGTTTTCTTAAGAACTCGTATAAAAACTACTATGGGCCGTTTGCATCTTTTATTGCGTGTGGAAAAGCCACTTATTTTTATGTACCACTTGACCTATCATTCTAGGAGAAAGAAATATAAATTAGTATCAAAGTGTCTGGAATAAATGCAAGATCATGCATTTTTTTGTGCGTCACTGTAGACATGTTGGGAAGCATCAAAATGGAAGCACCACTAGTTTAACATAATTTCGATATCATCTACTACCGAGTGAACTGAAAAGTGAACCAATGAAAAAACTGTCATTAGGAGAAGGTGCTTCAAAAAAGTTACCACATATAATATTACTGAACTTATAATAATAAATATATAAATAGAGTAATCAATGAACAATTTTATTAGTCATCCTTTGGTGAATTATAACAAACCTATCTAGGAGTCTCATAAATGCTGAGCCATATTTTCTCGAGACATCCTATTTAAACAAAGACGTACTCTTTGAATAACTTGGCAGATAAACCTTGCTTTCTTTCCAATTTTTGGTCACAGCAGATATTTTTTGGTAAAAAAGGATAGCAAAACTCCAAGTAAACTAACTAGTTTTGGATTATACAAATGGCAGCATTCTCGCTAAATGAATCAGAAGTTGAAGTGCGTTTCTCCACAGATTTCTTAGAGGAGCATACCTCAAAGTCAAAAAATGCCACGTACACAATACTGTTATCACCTGCATTATTCTGTACACCCAGTAGAGTCTGGTAATTTGTTGTCGGGCTTTTGGTAGGGAAGCGATATCGTCTTTGAATATAAATCTGTAAAAAAGTATAAAATGTGTGAAAAGGAATTAACAATTTCGGTTTTTTTGGGTTTTGAGAAGTACAGTTTCATTTCAATGATTTTATTTTGAAAAGTTGTTCATTTTCATGTTTTTATGTTCATGTATATACAGTGAGGACCAAAAGTCCGTCGCCCCCCTGTAACTTCTTCATTCTACATATTACAAAAAAATGTTAAATAAGTTGTAGGGTTTCATTCGATCTCTTTAATGGTTTAAGACATAGTGTCTCAAAAAAGGCCAGTGATTAAGAAGCTTATTTTTTTTAAATGGAACATCCTGTTTTCATTACATTATTAGATTCTACGTTAAATTTTGAACAAGTTTGATGAATGGTTTTCTATCAAAAAATTTAATACTTAGTTTGGAACACTTGTAAATAATTATTCAGAAATAACAAAATTTTTGGGATTATACATTGATGAAAACCTTTCTTGGAAAAGCCATATTGAAAATCTTAGAAAAAAAATATCTCCTATAATTGGTATTTTGTTCAAAATTCGATATTACATTCCTTTGAAATATCTAAAAATGATTTACTTCAGTTTAATTTATTCAAAATTACAGTATTTAATATCAGTATGGGGAAGTGCCAATTGTACTATCTTGCGTCCACTCAAATCTTTGCAAAACAAAAGTATCAAATGTATTTTTAAGTTACCATTCCTTGAATCTACATCACATTTGTATGCTCCAAAAAATCTTTTGGATATCAATTCTTTGTACAAATTGAAAATATCGTCCCCCTTATCACGTAGGGGCGTATCTGATTTCTGAATATTTTACAGGAGATAGGAAAAACAAAAATTGATGACAGTTTAATCACCCTGTAGATAAGCAATGAATATAAGTTCTATTTGTGACAGCATTATATTAGAGATACAGTTACGCCACTTCGTGAGATGAAAAGTACGTTACAAGAAAGCCTAAATATGGCGTAACTCAATTTAGCACTTTTTTGTTAGTTACGCCCCTACGTGATAAGGGGGACGATATGTATATTCATCCATTCTGTCATCAATAATAGGAAACATTCATCTCTGGAATTTAATTCAACTGATACCATACACAATCACCAAACTAGACAATCAAATAGTCTCATCACGCATAGAATAAAGACAAACATTGGGAAAAAATCAATTTTATATAATGGAATTTTGATATTCAATAATATACCCAATAAATTAAAAAATATCGAACAAAAAGATCGTTTCAAATTTCATTTAAAGAAGTACTTATTACTTGAAAAAAAAAAAACTGATGCAAACATTTTCAACTTGAAATGTTGTTGTTTATTGTATTAGTTATAGATTTAGGTCCCTATTATAAACATTTATGTTTCTTGGGGTCAATAAAGATTATTATTATTTCGACTTCTTTTGCACCAGTTCACGAATAAATTAATGAGGTAGGCTATGCACGCTATAGGCGCGTTTATTTCATCCATGAAAACGAAAAAAAAACTCTTATCGGTTTTTGCCAAATGTCATTGATATTTTGTAGGTTTTTAAAACTTTTTTTCAATTTCTCTTGTTGATTAATATGGCTCGTTCAGTAGCAGACAAACTTGAAGCCGTTATCATATTTGGTGAAGCTAACCGAAATTACCACGCTGATATTCGCATTTTCAATGAACGGCTTCCGGAACGTCCAATGTGTCGAAAATATCTAGAGAAATTGGTGGCAAAATTTAACCAAACTGGCACCGTGAAATATGCTCCGAGATCTGGGAGGCCGAAAATAATTACAGAAAATGTTGAAATTCAAGTACTAGCAGAAATGGTAAATAACAACAACAATCAACTAAGCAAGTAGCTGAGATATGTGATGTTTCTAAAACATCAGTAAAGAGGGATTAAAAAATATATAAATTCCATCCTTTCAAAATAAAAATTTTGCACCAATTAATTGAAGATGATCCGGACCGGCGACTTGAATTTTGCGAGACCTTGGCAGAAAGAATTGTTGCAAATCGACTTTATTTGCAACACATCTGCTTTAGTGATGAAAGCGCTTTTTACCTAAATGTAAATGTGAATACCCAGAATTGTAGATATTGGAATGATGAGAATGAATTCCGCGAGGGGCATACTCAATTTCCCCAGAAAATTAATGTTTGGGCTGGTATTTTAGGTGACCACATTGTAGGTCCCACATTCTTGGAACAAAATTTAAATGGTCCCGATATCTCCAAATGCAGCAAGACACAATAAGTCCTAGTATCGATGAGATTGTTGCGCAAAACCCACATGAATTTTACTTGGATGTAACATTTCAGCAAGATGGAGCGCCACCACAATATTTTCGGAAGGTGAGAAATTACTTAGATGAAATGTATCCAGGAAGGTGGATTGGACGTCGAGGTACAACAGAGATGCCAGCTCGCTCACCGGACCTCACACCGCTTGATTTCTTTCTCTCGAGCTATGTGAAATTCGTAGTTTTTAAGACAGTTTGTGGGTCCTTAGAAGAATTGCGTCGTCGAATTATTGAAGTGTGTTCAAACCTTGTTTAATGTTAGGGAAGAGTTTACAACCCGACTATTTATGTGTCAAGAAATGCAGAATGGACATGTCGAACATCTTTTGGAATAGATAAAAACTCACCGTTTTTAGTTATAAATTCAAATATCTCTTCAGTTTTTAATGATTCTTGATCTGTATTTATAGATTACCTTATTTGTTAATAAAATGTTTCAACTTCATTTGTACTAGTTTTCGGTGAGATTCAACAACTCTGACAATTATAAAATGGTACGACGAGGTAAGTTACACATGGTGCCCATCAGCAGTTTGCAACATTGGATAGCTTTCAAAAAGTTAGGATAGGAAAGTGGAATACATAGTGATTCATTTGTCACGATTTTCTCACTGAACTGACGCAAAAGTAGTCGAAATCATAATTTACAAGTCTTCATAATTTCAAAACTATCAAGTTCTGTGATATAAAACGATTCATCAAACTTGTTCAGAACTCAACGAAGAATCTAATAATGCAATGAAATACAGGGCGTCTAATTAAAAAAAAAAAAACTTCTAAGTCGCTGTGCTTTTTTGAGACACTCTGTATGAATGAAACTTGAACCATTGAAGAGATCGAATGAAATCCTACAATTTATGTATTTAACATTTTTTTGTAATATGGAAAATGAAGAAATTACGGGGAGGCGACGGACTTTTGGTCCTCACTGTATACAGTGACCGCCAAAAGGTATGTACCCTTTGGGAAAAAAGTTTATTATTAGAGTATTGGAAAAACACTTTTGGGGAAAAGTCCAATAACTTAAAAATCGATTTTGACACATGACACATGGCGGCAAATTGGAAAAAAATACCATGAAGAGGCCAAAAGTGGGGTAAGATGGCACAAACTTTCTCCTAGAAATGTTTTCCAATACTCTAATAATAAACTTTTTTTCCATATGGTACATACTTTTTGGCGGTCACTGTACATATAAAGTGGAAATTTTGTTGAAATTATTTTTAAAGCAAATGTCTCAAAGATTTATGAGATTGGTAATTCTACTTATTATTTTATATAAAGAATCATATCTGCAGTTTTTGGATCGAGTTTGGGACATTTTCTAGGGCTCCAATAAGAGGAGAAATTTTTTTCATAAGCACTTTAATACGTTTGTCCCAAATTTTCATCAATCCTTATCCTTGATACATATGTGAAGCTACCTTTAAACTACAATTTTTTTATTTTCAAATTGAGATTAATTTTTTGTATATATATATTTTTTTAAACTGTGCTCAGATTTATTTTTATTTAATGATAAGAGACTAGAATAAAGCCATTTTTCATATTTTTAAAAATCTTCGTTGATCATAGTTTCTGAAATTGAAGGATTAGAGTTTTCATAAAGCTGCTGATTGTTTAAAAAAATAATGATGTATAAATACCTCCTAATTCCTAAAATGTAGTTCTCGATATAATTTTCCCAGTTTATTTTGGCAACGTCGAAGCAGAATACTTTCTTATCACTCTCGTTCAAGGTCGTGACCAGATTTCGCACATTTTCGTCATCAAACTGCCATTCCTGCAAGGTGAAATATTCCAGGCATCCTGATGCTTTCGTTAGTTTGTCCTGTACTCTCAGCATTCTTAAACATACAGAAAACTAAATTTTGTGCATGCAAATAATCAAATTGCGCAGACTTTTTTTGCCTAAAGAGCATTTATAAAATCAAAGAAAAAACCAAAAATGTGTTTCGAAGAAAAAAATTATCCTCCACTCGAAAAAACTAAAAAAGCGGATTTCACCAATCTTGAAAAAAAAAACTGAAATTTTTTTGAAGAAAAAAACTAAAGAAGTTTTGAAAAAAAACAATGCGTTTACCTATCTTGGAAAAAAAACTCGTAGAAAAAAATTAAAATAAATCAGAAAAAAAAAACAAGGTGTATCTTGGAAAAAATCAAACATCTCAAAGAAAAAAAAATTCTCAGTTCAAAGAAGATTTTTTGAAGAACAACTCAAAGAAAGAACTAAAACTCTAAGAAATTTTTTTAAAAATAATTTCAAAAAAGCAGATGTTCACCCACCTTGGAAAAAAACTGAAAAGGTTTTTTAAAAAAAAATGTTTACTCAACTAGGAGAACAAACTAAACAAAAATTTTTAAAAGCAAACAAAGTGGAAATGAAACTGAAATTTTTTGAAGTGTTTACCCAATTCTGAGGAATAACTAAAAAAAATTGAAAAAAAGGTGTTCACCAATTTTGGAAAAAAAACTGAAAATGTTTTCAAAAATAAATGTTCACTCAACTAGAAGAAACACTAAACAAAAAAATCTTGAAGAAAACAAAGTGCTCACCCATCTTGAAGAATTTTTTTTAAAACAATTTTAAAAAAAAACAATATGTTCACCCATCTTGGAAAAAAACTGAAAATGTTCACTCAACTAGGAGAAAAAACTAAACAAAAAATTTGAAAACAAAATAAAGTGTTCACCTATCTTAGAAATTAAACTGAGGAAGAACTAAAAAAAAAAAGAAAAAAACCAACCAAGCAATTGCAGAGATAACCTTGTAGGAACTCTGCACGGAAATTTCATCAGATGTAATTCAATGTTCGTCGTGGCATTAGCCAGGAAAGTAGTTGTTTTCTGATGGATTTTCGATCCAACTTTTCCTATTGTATAGGATATTAGCAATGAGCAGTCCTCCGGACATCTTATGCATTTTGTCATAAGCTCATTGTGAACTACAGATTTCTTTTCCGTTTCATATACGGTCTTGACGATCGTGGAGCACGGATACTGTTTGGTTGGACTTCCGGCGCTGGGATGGCGCTCGCAGTTTGGAGTTAATCCACTGTGCGGGCGCGATCTCAGTTTCGGTCTTTAAATGGGAATGGTCGTCGATTCATTCGTTGCAGTCATTAGTTATTGACTGCTAGACCTACCCTATACTGATGAGGAGCAACACTCCGAAATCGATATATAGGTGGTCCGAATGTTTCTATGATCATTCCCATGCAACCAAGCAATTGCAGAGATAACCTTGTAGGAACTCTGCACGGAAATTTCATCAGATGTAATTCAATGTTCGTCGTGGCATTAGCCAGGAAAGTAGTTGTTTTCTGATGGATTTTCGATCCAACTTTTCCTATTGTATAGGATATTAGCAATGAGCAGTCCTCCGGACATCTTATGCATTTTAGAAAAAAAAGTGTTCACCCATCTTGGAAAAAAAACTGAATGTTTAAAAAAAAATGCCCACTCAACTAGGAGAAAAACTAAACAAAGAAAACAAAGTGTTCACCCATGTTGAAGAATTTTTTTTTAAACAATTTTTAAAAAACAAGATGATTACCCATCTTGGAAAAAACTGAAAATGTCCACTCAATTAGCAGAAAAAACTAAACACAAAATTTTAAAAGAAAACGAAGTGTTCACCCTTCTTGGAAATGAAACTGAAAATAATTTGAATACAAAAATGTTCACCCAACTCTAAAGAAGAACTGAAAAAAAAATTGAAAAAAAACAAGGTATTCACCAATCGTAGAAAAAAAATGATTACTAGAATAAAAAAACTGAAAAAATTATTTAAAAAATAAGATCGAAAAAATACTAAACATGTTTTGAAGAAAAAAATGTTAACCCAAATCAAAGAAAAAACAAAAAATAATTTGAAAAACAGTTTTCACCCGTATTGGAAAAATAAAACTGAGAGGCTAATTACCATGAAAATGAATAAACAAAGTATTACATACATTGGTTTTCCTCCAGAAATCCACACCATGGAATCAATGATATATGCCGGCAGCCAATGTAATAAGTATCTATTGATCAAATTGAAGGTCCTACTAGAAGTGACTGTACCATCCGGATACCAAGAGACTTCTGAAAATGGGTGTTTCCTCATGTATTTGAAACAAGTATTTATAAAATGTTTCCACGTTATGGGTTTTCGCAGACCTGTAAATAATTTCATATTAGAAAATTATCTCCTCGGGAAAAAATCCCTGTACTAAAAAATGTGATCAACATGAAAGATACCTTAACCGTTTTATTTATCTTAATAATAATAATAATAATAATAATAATAATAATAATAATAATAATAATAATAATAATAATAATAATAATAATAATAATAATAATAATAATAATAATAATAATAATAATAATAATAATAATAACTTGTTTATTCCCAAGAAACACATGCTGCTTATATTACGGAAGTATCAAAAATAGAATCGTAAATAAATGAATTGTCAAATCAGATTTAATTTTAAAATATTGCTTCAATGTATACTTGAATTTTAAAGAAAATTTTATATTTTTCAATGCGCTACGTAGTTTATTAAAAATGATTAATGAGTCAGTTTTAAGTCAGTTGGATGAAGATTTTGATTTGATGATTTTTACAAAATCTTGGAGAATATATAATCTAGATTTGTACAAAATATCAGGATATCAACAAATTTACCAGCATGGAAACTTAAACCAAAACCATGGTCTAGACAAGTATCATTACAAATATGATATTATTCCATTTGGTAATTTAAAAATAATTGATATACAAATGAAAATGGAAAATTTACCATTGAATTTATTAACATATTTTCGATATACAAACCACCTTCTTTTCTGCCCATATACGTTCAATAATCACTTAAAATCCTTCTTTTTTTAATACAAAACAGAACTGAGCAAAAAACTCCAATTATTAATAATAATAATAATATAAGTTTATTCGTAAATAAATACATACATAACTATAAAGTGTAGAATACATTGTATGAATAAACTGAAAATAAACCTTACCAAGTAACCTTGTTGTAAGGTAAAAAACTATTCTACTAAAGAACTATTTAAAAAATGACAATAATTTTTTTTTTCATTTTCAATCTTATTTATGTATAATTTTCTTTTCTAATCTGAATATTTCAAAAAAAAATATGTCGAAACACACCCATTAATTAATACTATTTATCAAATTATGAAAAATATGTCTTTCTGTAGTATTCAACTAGTCATTCACTTCATTTTTGTAAGAATACATGGACTTAGTCATTTTAATAATATGTGGTAGTATGTCAAACAATTTTGGGATAATGTGAATGAAATTTCTTGTGCCTATTATTTTATTCAATCTAGTTTTAACTGTGACTGCCCTTTTATACCTCGTCTCATAAAGATGATCACCAAAATTTATATCTTTTTTATTTTTGAAAATGTGGATTAGAATTCTATACATAAACAATTGCACAATATCAAATTTTCTACTTTTTTATATAGAAGATCGGAAGGAAACAAATGATTTTGACCATATATTATTTTTAAGATTTTTTTTTAATCACTTCCAAGTTATAAAGATGACATTTTTCAACACCACCCCATCCCAAAATGCCATAATTCAACTGAGATTGTACTAAGGAAAAGTACAACATTTAAGGTGCTTCAATGAGAGAAATTGTTTTAGAAACTTGAATTTGGGTAACAGATATCTCAGTTTTTTGGTGAGTTGAATATCGACCTACTTTCAAATGAATACTCTAATATTTTGAGTGGAAGTGGTATTGTCTCTTATTTATAAAACTACCAGAAAAATGGGGAGACAAAATGATGTTCAGATCACAAATTTATAAAAAGTGATGAAAATTCTGATATCTTCAAATATCAAATAACTGATCATTTTCCAATTATTCTACAAATCTATTTTGAAACTGAGCAAATAAAAAAGAACCAATAAAATATAAATATTTTACACAATATAAAAAATTATATGAACATTTTTCAAATGAAAATTGGGATGATTACTACAATCTGAAAACTTCAGATGAATTAGAAACCTGTGTGATGAAAAAAATTCAAAATTGTATTGAAAAATGTACTAATAGAGTGAAAATCAAAAGTATTGATAGAAAGAGAAGAGAATGGATGACCCCAGTATTATTAAATGTATAAAAAACTGAAGAATGGTTATAACAATATTGAATTGGAAAATGAGTATGAACTATATAAAAACCGACTTTCATTATAATAAATGTAGACAAAATAAAATATAATAAAGCTGAATAGAAAAACAAATGAATTCAACAAGAGATTTATGGTATAATATATATAAAAATATATGCAATGAAAAAGAAACTTCCAGATCTATCAATGAAATTGAAATGGCTAATGGTAACGTAACAATTGAACCAAAAATAATGTCAAACGAATTCATAGAGTACTTTTGGAAGCAATTTAGCAAAAAATATAAAGAATATTAGAAAATATTCAACACTATTGACAAGATGTTTAAACTCCTATTACATTCACACAAAGTGAAATTGAAGATACCATAAGGTCCTTAAAACAGAACAAATCACCTGGAATTTATAAAATTACCAGTTTTAAAAACGATTACTGAAATATCTGATCCTCTAGCATACCTAATAAATTTTATTTTAACAACGGTTGTCTGTCCAAAATAAGCATCATTAAAATAATTCATAAAAGTGGCAGAAAATCCTGTGTAAAAAATTATAGACAAATTTCATCAACATCCGCAGCTTATCCAAAATATTTGAAAAAACACTAAAAATTAGAATTGAAAACTATTTGAAAGAACATGACATTATTTCAAATTAACAGATTGGTTTTAAAAGAAAAGTACCTACCCAAGATCCTTACCAATAATTTATATGAATCACTAGATACAAAAACTCCAACAATTTGTATATTTCTTGATCTTGCGAAAGCATATGACACGGTCACTCATGAAATACTACTACATTAATTGAAGAAAATAGGGTTTCGCGGAGTAACTTTCAAACTGTTAGAAAGCCATCTCTCTAACAGAATTCAATATGTAGATATTTATGAAAAATTGAGCAATCCAGGAATATTTGAATATGGTGTACCTCAGGGTACAGTTTCAGGTACACTTTTATTCAATATTTATCTTAGGCCATTTTCCAAGTATCAGGTGATCAAGGTACGTAAAAACATTACTAACCTCACTTAAATTCTCCCGGCTGATTTTTACGTATGTGATAGACAATAACGTTGAAAATAATTTATCAATACTCCCAGACACTTTCCGTCGGCGGTATTGCTTTGCAGACGCTTCAAAGCTCTCAAAATAATTATTTAATCTCACGTAAATTCTGAAGCTCCATTTTTATACCTATATGTCTGTCAGACAACTATTTCAAAACGTTATACAAGAAGGCAGACCGATCCAAGGGGCCAATCATCCCCTAAACCTAATTTTAATGTATCGGAGTTTTACCTGCTAGTGGCACATTAAGAGCAAATAATAGTGCGACAGGAATAAAAAGGACCTAAACTAACTAACCTTAACAACTCAACATGAGTCTTTTCATCTATTCCTAAATAATTCCGCCTTCATTGGGTTCATTTCGCAATGGGGTCGTTTCCTAGATCAAAGTATTGATTTCCTTTACACTGTATATTACTCCTTGATATTCAGAAACTACGTTTTCATCATTTGTTTTTCCAAATAATGTAAATCATATTAATGCAATTTACGACGAAAGAGAAAGATGAGTATGTAAACCCATACGTAGACGTCACAAGCAAATTGCACGAATTTTTTCTAGACTCTTCCGAACTCGAAAAAATAATTGAATAATAGAAACACAAGAATTGAAACATGCTCTTTCACAAAAAAATCATTTAAAAAAATCAGGAAACCAGCCCAATCTGTCAATAATATTGTATGCGATAATACCTTTTTCTCCAGCAACCACTACCGACCTCAACAGTACTTCCTCTATGGTCAAAAACTAGAACTGAGTGTACTACGGACGACACTGACTATTGGACAAGAAATCGTTGCATGTACACAGTACGCACTCGTTCGATTTATTTGAACAATAAATTATCACAATCACATCGTTAACGATTTCTCGTAGCGTGAAAACCTGCCTTTACAGATTACTCTTGTCTACGCTGAGTGTATGCGCGTACGCAGCATGTAGTATTCTAGTGTGTCTTGAGCGCAGCTGTGACTTTAGTAACAACGTGTTTGAAAATAAATAAAAATATTTGCAGCGTTTAAAAAATAATGGCTTCTCCATCAAATTGTGTTTTTCGTAAAGATTCTGATGTAAATTTAATATTATTTACGGAAGAGACATTAAAGAAGTGTCAAGTAGTTTTTAAACATAGAAGATTGATTCTCATCAAGAAATAATTAACAGAAAATATTCCTGTTATTTAAATAATTTGTTGATGCTATGTCGAGCTTTCAACCTTTTATTGAAAAAAATTGATGTTTACTTGAGTTTATTAAAACAGCTTGTTTTTTTTAGTTGATCTGTAATTATATTCCTCATTTTTTTAATTCTCAGTTTATTCTTGTTTTTAACTATTAATAATTAATTGATATCAGTGAAATGTGAGAGAAATAGAGGGTCAATATAATACTAATACACGTCTCACTCACTCTCATGCGCGTGGATAATTCCCTTGTGCTCTTACCCAGAGGGGCACTGAAATTGGGTTTAGGGGATGATTGGCCCCTTGGATCGGTCCGCCTTGTCATAAAACGTTTTAAAATAGTTGTCTGGCTAACATACCGGGTGGCTACGGAAGTATTGCCTACGGAATATCTCAGTTATTGTATGAAGTAGGTTTTTGAAATTTGGAGCGTCGATATAATGACATAAGAGCTAGAATTTGAGCATATTGACATGTCGAAGTTAACTTCCGGTCTGACAGGAAGTAACATCAACTTTCTTATTTTAAATGGAAACCCTATTTTTTTTTCTTTTCGCTTTATTCAGCATTCAATTCCCTTTCTAATGACATATCACAAGTTGGTATCTAACCAGAAACTAGATCAGAAAAAAATTATTATTGAAATTCACCGAGTAGGCCGTGGAAGCAAAATGAAAGCCAAAAATTGAAAAGTTGGCTATGGAAACCATACGTCACTTGATAACAGTTGCTACTACTGTGATATTTTATTTTCATTCGTCGGCGTTATTAAAAGCCGCCAAAAAAAATATTGGAAAAATTGGGAAAAAAACAATACTCTGTAGGTCCATAACTTAAATAGGAACATACAACTTTTTCTTGCCTGTACTATTCAGCATAACCATTCCTTTCTAATGATATAATAGAAAATAATTTTTTGAACTGAGATACCGAAAAATCCAATTATTATTCTTCAAATAACAAAACAGATTATAGCCATACGCAAAAATAAAATTAAAAATAATGTGGAATGATAAATTATATCCTGCAGGATCTAGGTTAAATAGGAACATAAACGTACTTGGTCTGTGCCATCGTCCATAGATATTCTAATATCTACCTATGGACGATGTTTGTGCTATTCAGAATAATCATTCCATTGCAATAATCTTTCGAACCAAAATATTAACAAGTAGGCTGATTAAGAGTATTTTGGAATGAAACAAAAAAGAAATGAGAGCTGTCACGAACGCTGCTATCCATATTATTTTGACGTTCGAAGTAGTGTTTTTGATTCTGCCATTTTAAAAGGGTTTTGAAATCGAAATCAGTTAGTGGAATATTCAAAAAATGCCCCGTTATTCACGAACCGAACAAATTGACATGCTTCTCATTTATGGTGAATGTTTAAAAAATTCTTATGCCGCTGAACGATTGTATTTAGAGCGATATCCAGGGAGGCAGCAACCGTCAAGAAGGTATTTCCAGTGGCTTGAAGAAAAATTAAGAACTGAGCCTGATGTTCACGAAGACCAAGAAGCATTTGTTATTAATGAGGAAACTGAAATTAATGTATTAGCTTTAGTACAATATGATAGCACAATTTCCTCAAGGCAGATTGACGCCGAATTAGCTATAAGTAAGGACTCTGCTAGGAAAATTTTGAAAAAACATCGATTGAAATCCTTCAAGTATCAGTTGCAGTTTGTATGAAAATGACGGTGAAAGGCGCCTGGAATATTGTAATTGGTTTCTTCGACAAAATGCTGAGAATCGCCTATTTAACTATTATATCTTGTTTACGGACGAGTCAAGATTTACCAATAATGGATTATTTAACAGGAATAATACAAGGTAGGTACTGTACTTTATTTGGATTATTGTCGATAGTCGAAGTGTAAAGTGCTAAAAGTGTGAACGGTATTTTGTTCCAGGTACTGGGCGATAGCAAACGAGCACCGGTTTCGACAAGGCGGCTTCCAGGAGAGATTTGGTGTGAATGTTTGGGCAGGAATAGTTGGAACTCATATTGTTGGCCCCATTCTTTTTCAAGGCCAACTAACCAGAGAGAGATACTTTAATTTTTTAACGAATGAAATTTCGGAATTCATTAACAACCTACCAGCGGAAATAACTGAGAGAATGTACTTCCAGCAAGATGGCGCCCCTCCGCATAATTCAAGAATAGCGAGAAATTATCTTCAAAATCGCTTTCAAGAGAGACTTATAACAACCCATGGTCCTGTAAGGTGGCCACCAAGGTCACCTGATCTTACTCCGTGTGACCTTTTTCTATGGGGGCATCTTAAAAATAGGGTGTATTCCACACAGCCTACAACTCTACATGAGCTAGAAGTAAAAATTCGTAGAGCTTTCCAAGATATCACGCCCCAAATGTTGAGAAACGTTTTACATGAAAGTATCACCAGAGTCAATAAATGTATTGACGCTGAGGGAATGCATTTCGAACATTTGTTTTGAATTTATTTTATCTTTAATCCTATCAATTTGAATTTTTTTTTTCGATAAATCTGTTTTTTCGTTATTTGAAGAATAATAATTGGATTTTTTGGTATTTCATTTCAAAAAATTACTTTCTATTATATCATTAGAAAGGAATGGTTATGCTGAATAGTACAGGCAAGAAAAAGTTGTATGTTCCTATTTAAGTTATGGACCTACAGAGTATTGTTTTTTTCCCAATTTTTCCAATATTTTTTTGGCGGCTTTTTATAACGCCGACGAATGAAAATAAAATATCACAGTAGTAGCAACTGTTATCAAGTGACGTATGGTTTCCATAGCCAACTTTTCAATTTTTGGCTTTCATTTTGCTTCCACGGCCTACTCGGTGAATTTCAATAATAATTTATTTCTGATCTAGTTTCTGGTTAGATACCAACTTGTGATGTCATTAGAAAGGGAATTGAATGCTGAATAAAGCGAAAAGAAAAAAAAATAGGGTTTCCATTTAAAATAAGAAACTTGATGTTACTTCCGGTCAGACCGGAAGTTACCTTCGACATGTCAATATGCTCAAATTCTAGATCTTATGTCATTATATCGACGCTCCAAATTTCACAAACCTACTTCATACAATAACTGAGATATTCCGTAGGCAATACTTCCGTAGCCACCCGGTATATAAAAATGGAGCTTCAGAATTTCCGTGAGATTGAATAATTATTTTGAGAGCTTTAAAGCGTCTGCAAAGCAATACCGCCGACGGAAAGTGTCTGGGAGTATTGATGACATATTTTTAACGATATTGTCTAACACATATGTAAAAATCAGCCGGGAGAATTTAAGTGAGGTTAGTAATGTTTTTACGTACCTTGATCACCTGATACCTGGAAAATGGCCGTCTGCATACTCAGACTATTCAATCCTACACATTTCGTTCGTCAGAAAATAAGTGACGTCTGGTGGCCCTGGAATCTTGGACTATATTAAATCTTGAAAGCAAAGGAAAAATTCATTGTTTTGCAGATGACACCGTTATTACATTTGTGGCTTCAACTTGGAATGAACTTAAAAAAATAGTGGAGAACGACATCGAAATAATTAAAAGTTCGTTTGATGATAATATATTAACAATAAATTTTGACAAAACTGAATACCTTCCATTCACTTCTCACAGAAATACAACATCAAATTTAGGACCTGTCAAAATTGATGAGAAAAAAAATTTATGAAGTATTTGGGTATATTGATTGACAGACATTTAAGAGGGGATTCACAAATTCAGTATGTAATAAAAAAATTGAGATATCTCTTATCGAAATTCAAGATATTAAAAAAAGTATTGAATAGGTCAAAAAAAATTACTTATGTCATTCCAGAGTTGTACGAATTATTGCCAAATGGAATTAAGAGCGTCCAATTTCTTTTTCCTTGAAAAAAAAAATGGATATTAAATAAAGAAAGACAACAAAATAGAAATCACAATCTCTCCATATTTGATTTTGTCATTATTATATATTATTATTATAAAAACAACTTCATTTCAATAATTTCCTTATCTTAATTCAGTCCTTGCAACAAGTGAAACTTTGTAAGGCTTTTCCGGTTTATTTTAATTGCATCACACAGACAATTGATTGTGAATATTATACTGTACTTATTTATATATTATTGCAAATAAACTTATTATTATTAATTATATATTAAGATGTATATTGACGACAGTGACAATGTCGTCGGAATCAATTACCTGTGCAACAATTGTAAAGAATCAAATCTTTAGGTTTAGATGTTCCTACTCGCCATGCGGAGACGATCATCAAATTGATGACCATGTCGACTGGTACTATATCAGCTTTTTTGTTCGAATCACAAAGCATAGACCTGAACAAGCCTTTCCCTGCAGCTGCAATAATGCCTGAAAATTGAAAATGAAACATGGTCATCGTACTTGATAGGAATTAAATTCAGACAGAACAGAGAATCATACAATGTGTAGTGCCTCAAGGATCTATATTAGGGCCAATACTGTGCTTCAACTCTGAATATAGTTCGAGTTACAACCCGAAATTAAGATAATTTCGAGTTATATAAGTCGAAGTTAGGCAAATTTCGAGTTGTAACTAGAAAGTAACAGTAATTATCTACCATTTTTGGCGAATACCTATTACTAACGGATATTTCCTGAATGGTTTTTATTTCTCGTTGAAACCGTTCAACACTGAGTGGAAAGTTTAATGCCCTGTGAACAAGGAAATTGAAACTCGCCATCTTGTGTTGAATGTGGTGGTTTGAATCGTCGGGAATAAATCTGTTAGTGTTCGTTGGCTTTCTATAAATGTCTATTTCTCCTCGTTCCCTGTTCCTGATTACCAGTGTGTCCAAAAATGGCAGCTGTCTGTCAACTTCCATCTCCACCGTGGATTTAATTTGTTCCAATACTGAATTCAGACTATTCAGAAACTGATCTATATTCTGATTTTTCACATCGAAAACACAAAATACGTCATCCACATACCTGATCCAAATTCTTGGAAAATAATTGTTACGTGATCTATAATCTGTTTCAAACCTGCTCATGAACAGATTAGCGATAAAAGTTGTCAGACAGTCACCCATGGCAGTGAATATTTAATGATGTACAGGATGTACCATTTAAAAAAGGATGTTATGTCAATAATATTGACATTTGATAGTTTATAACTTTTTTGACTGAACAGCATGACGTTTTAGCTCAAAAAATAAATATTTTATAACCCTTTGAAAGTGGGACAAATTAAAATGAAAACTCTGTACGGTTGGTTCCAAAAACGTAAATACATTATTTCTACGACCATTAAGAAAAATGAACATTTCAATTGCGTCTTCTATTTAAGAAACCTTCCACGTGTTGTAACACCGATTTTCATTTCCCACGGGCTAGCTGTATCGAAATATTCATTTCCTACGACTTTCATGAACTACTAGACTGTTATTATAGGTAGGTATTAACCAATTTTATGAACATAAATAATATCGAATCAAGTTTGTTTACGTCTGACTAAGATGTCTAAAAACCATGGTGTGTCGACTCATACCTGCAAAACTGTGGGATAAAACGGGAGACAATTCGCCAGCTTGATTAAGAGAAAACAAATGAAATCGTGACCTGTTTCACAAATATTCCGCATTTGCGTGTACCGCCACAGTCGGTTTTCCTGTTAGGGTAAATTTACATTTACGTAGGTACCTATATACCTACTCGTGGGAAATGTATGTCATTTCATGCTCATTGTACAATATACTATTATCGATTTATTTTGTAGTTGTTTTAGAGGTTTGAAAACCGAATCATATGCGGTTTCCCAGATGGATATCAAATACTGCAGATTTGTGTGGATAAAACAATACATAGTATACATTTTTCAGGTATTTGAAGAGAACAAAATTCCTAATTTTGAACAAAATCAGATTTTTATAATTCGAAGTTATGGGCTTCTTTCAATTCTCATTATGTTATACACTAGTTTGAACCCTTGAGATACTACAATTACTCGTCCTATTGAACATTTCAATCATCATTGCCTTTTTGCGCTAAAGAAGCACATATACTCACCGGTTGGCCCATTCCAATTATCGACCCACCCCTGAAGGGGTTCGTGGATACTGCTCAAAACGATGCTGGGCCTGACTATGACGAGAGGCAGATTTTCTCTGTTTTCTTTCAGCCAACATTCCGCCAGAGCTTTCGTGAATGTGTAAGTATTGGGTCTGTTTCCTATTAGCTTCGTCGTCAGGGAGTCCACCAGGTCTTCGTTCAGCGTTTCCACCAGGGCCGTCACCTGATCCGGACCTATGGAGGGTGGATATACCGTTTCCTTGACGTCGTACCTGTCACAGTTGCAGTACGCCGTGGAAACGTGTACCTGGAATTTGTGCTTCTTCAGTATTGTTGGAAAAATTCGGATATTATGGTGTAAGAAGTTTTATCCCTTATTATATCATGAGTTTAATAAAGCTTTTGCAATTCTGTAACTGAACAAATTAGGTATTTGTCCGGTACTTATGATTTCAGACAATGTAAATAATATAATAGCTGCCGAAAAGCTCCCGATTACGTCACATAGAAGTTGAGTTACAAGATCATGCAGTAAGTACGCAGAGTATTTTGCTATTTTGGTATTGTTATCAAGTTAGGTAATTGAATTTTCGGAAATTATTGTTGATTCTAAAGTTATAAACGAACGAATCATAACTGTAATACATTATGTTCATGATTAAGAGAAGGGAGGCTTTCTCAATTTTTCTTTTATTTATTTATTGAAAATACACCTTCCACACAGAAAAAGTTCTGGTATAAGAAAAATAATACATTGAGGGCCAGTTTTTTTAGTTCCAGTTAAGCTCCAGATAACTAACTAATAGTTTAGATGGTTAATGACATTCATCAAATGACGTTTGAAGGATCACATTCTAACCATTAGTTAGTCAACATGGACTTTAACTGGGACTAAAAAACTGCCCCTGAATATACTTAAATATAACTTTGAAAAATTTCAAAATTAATAAAAAATAACACATTCAACAACTTTGCATATTTATAGATTGATGAACAATTTTGTGAGAGCCAATTTTGTTTAATTTTTTCTATTTGCTGACTTTGATTCTTTTATGTCGTCTGAAAGTTTGTTGTAAGTTTCTTTCTATAGAACTAGATACACGGTTAGTTTTGCCTTTATTTTAATGAATGATATTTAAATGGAAGTTATTTGCATTTTTGATATTATAGTCATCTAATTTTGATTTTTTTGTGAACTGACTACTACTTTTTTGTAATTTTTTTCTCAATCTGTATGCAAATTTTGCTCTCTCAAATTTTATCAGTTTATCTAATGTAAAATTGTTAGTATCCTCAATTGTATAATTCTGACGAAGGATTTTTGAAAATTACTCTTATGCTTCATTCATTAAACTATACATATATTATTTATTTATTTATTCATTTGTAATCTACAGTATATACAATACCAATAAGTGATTACAATTAATACAGCTTGACTAAACACGTTTAAAGTTATGCTCAACTATTCGTAAATTATAGATCAGTACAAGTCCCAATCTTAACTAAACAAAGAACAAAAGCAAATAATTAAATTAAGAAAAATTGTTGATTTGTATATTGCATTAACCAAATATAATTAGAGGAATTCCCTGTATAAGTAATAGTTACATTTTTGATAATGAAAATGTAGTTCATAATTATTCCTAGGTGAATGTAAGTAAATTTAAATCAAAAACAAAGTCATAACTGGATTGATCAGATGATATATATATATATATATATATATATATATATATATATATATATATATATATATATACAGGGTGTTAATTAAGTACGTTGACAAACGACGGGAGGTGATTCTTTGAAGGTTTTCAGGATGAAAAGTTCATATAAACATAAGTCCCAAACGGCTTGGTTTTTGAGATACAGGGCGATAAAAATACATTTTTTTCAAGATTTTTTAGAGTTAACTTCGACATTTTCGACAATAATCAGTTCAAATTAGGCAAGTACAATCCATTCAATAGGGCGCACGATACAAAATAATGCATTTCTTAAATAATTCACAGGGTCCTCCTTTTTTCAGAGTCAAGCTTTGTTCAACCCTTCAGAATTTTTTTTTCCGCCGCCACTGACATATTATGAGAAAGGAATAATCAATGTTGTTTCATTTAACATTTTTTTGATATCTTGCATTTTTTCATTTACTTTTACGGTTCAGGGGCTATAATGAAAATATTAATTTAAACATTTTCCAGTGTGGCATAACATTAGAAAATTTGAAAATTAAACATTTTCAATTATTGTAAATTGAAGGAAATATTTTTTCAGAATTAGAAAAATCTACGATGAATAAAAATTATACAATAAAAAATATAAAGACAAGCTTTTATACAAATGCACTGATAATGAAAAAATAATTTGTTTCATTTTTTGTAGGTTATTCTGTGAGTATCAAAATTTTTCTGTACAAGATTACCTAGATCAAACAATGAAATGAATTATTTTTTCCTTTTCAGTGTATTATATAAAAACTTTAAAATGTTTTCTTTTTATAATTTTCATTTTTAACATTTTAGTTTATTTTTTATGTGAAACTGAAAATCTCCAACCCAAAAACCATCACATACCAATTTTGAACAGAATCGGATCATAATCACAAAACTCGTCCGCCATATTGGAGCCGCCATTTTGGAGCCGCCATTTTGTTTTTTAACAAACATTTTTTTAATGCATTGTCACCGGAATTACGGAAACCTGCCAAATTTCAAATTAATCGAAGTATTAGAAGTGGGTCAAATTCAACTTTTATTAAATTGTTTGTTAGTTAGTTACAAGTGAAGCTAAATAAAAGCTTGTTATTATAAAGATGTGATTTATTTTTGTGATATCTAACAGAAAACTACTATCTCCCCGTCACTGCGGTACGCTGGATATTAAACTAGATCTGACAGATATTGGGAAAACCTTAACTTTCAACCTGAAGATTGTGATGGTAAAAATGTGCATTTTCATTGAGATATTTGATTAAAAATGTTTTTACCCATCAGTCTTGATAGAGAACTCATACAAATTTTTTGTTATTTTAAAAAAAGATATTTTTTAGTTTTCAATTGAACGTTTCCTTTTCAACATAAAAAACTTCCGAAAGGTAATCCTGTAATGGAAGATAGTTAATAGGGTTTATCTAATAGTCGCAGATCATTACACATTTGATTTTCATTTATGAATCTCTGGCCATAACATTACATTTTCTCTACACGAGCAGAAAATAGCTATTTGTGTAATGAGAACAAAATGACGTATTGCGTCACGCGCTAATCTTTGGAGAGTGGCAATGACACTTCAAGAAATGAATTATTTTATATCATGCGCACTATTGAATGGATTGTACTTGTCCAATTTGAACTAATTTGGATCAATTATTGTCGAAAATTTCGAAGTAAACTCCAAAAACTCCTAAAAAATGTATTTTGATCACCCTGTACTTCGAAAACCAAGCCGCTTGGGACATGTTTATATGAACTTTTCATCTTGAAACCTTTCAAATAATCACCCTTCAAGTTTGTTAGACTATTTGCTTCTCAAATTTCTTTATGTTATGCTTTACTGGAAAATGTTTGCGTTAATATTTTCATTGTAACTCCTGAACCGTACAAGTAAATGAAAAACATCAAGAGAGCAAAAAGATGTTAAATGAAACAACATTCATTATATTTTTCTCATAATATGTCAGTGGCGACGGAAAAAAAAATTCTGAAGGGTTGAACAAAGCTTGACTCTGAAAAAAGGAGGACCCTGTGAATTATTTGAGAAATGCATTATTTTGTATAATGCGTACTATTGAACGGATTGTACTTGCCTAATTTGAACTGATTATTGTAGAAAATGTCGAAGTTAACTCTAAAAAATCTTGAAAAAAATGTACTTTTATCACCCTGTATCTCGAAAACCAAGCCGTTTGGGACATATGTTTATATGAACATTTCGTCCTGAAAACCTTCAAAGAATCACCTCCCGAAGTTTGTCAACGTACTTAATTAACACCCTGTATATATATCAACATATACCAACATTTATTATATATATATATATATATATATATATAAATATATATATAATAATAAATGTTGGTTAATTGAATTTAAATTAATATTCAGGAAGCGATTCAATTTGTCTTTTGAATTGCTGATATGTCGAAGGAAATAAATCAGATTCTTTTATGAGGTTATAGGTACCTTTTTGGTTTCTATTACAAGATGGCCATATTATAATCACTAGGCCAACATATTTATTTTTTTC
The DNA here is from genome assembly GCA_944452925.2 of Chrysolina oricalcia. Classification (NCBI taxonomy): domain Eukaryota; kingdom Metazoa; phylum Arthropoda; class Insecta; order Coleoptera; family Chrysomelidae; genus Chrysolina; species Chrysolina oricalcia. Next base: position 3,206,038 of record OX101810.2, read on the forward strand.
AACTTCATTTCATATTCCATTATTTATTTTTACTTTAAATCTTACTTGGTTTATATTTTTTTGTTTGAAAATCATATAAACAGTTTTTCTAAATTAATAGTTCATCTACCCATTTTTCTATAAAAAAATATTCTTGGCCGAATAATAAAGTACAGTATCACCTGCAAAAGAAAAATGTTTACCTTTCAATTTTATTTTGGATATACTATTCACATTGATCAAATAGAAAATTGGAGCCAGTACTGAACCTTGGGGAACTACAGTGGTGGATTGTCTTTCAATACTTTTATTTTTATCAATAACAGTTGCGGCTGGGATTTTTTATTTAATTTGACCGATTAAATTATTAAAATCTCGTGGCTGGACTGGGGTGAGTCCAGCACGATTCACTGTTGCGTTCCAATTAACAGTGCTGCTCCTAAGGTGGCGCATGGAGTTAGTAACAAGGCCTATCCAGAACACGTGGCTAATGACCCTAGCAGTCGATACTTATTGAATACGACTTTCAAATTAATTTTAGAAAAGTTTATAAGAGTGACCTCTCACTCTTAAATTATTTAAAATTTCTAGTAATATTGTATGATTTACTGTATCAAATGCTTTTTTTATATCTGAATAATGACAACGCCATATTTACTTTGATCTAAAGTTTCTAAAACATCAATCATTAAATCACTTACTGCTGATTGTGAATTTGAATTTAATTTGACATGAAAGCGTATTGAAATTTATCAAAACCAGAATTATCAACAATGAAATTTATCAGTTGTTCTTTCAATACTTTCTCAAAAATTTGGGAAAAAACATTTAGAAGAGCCATTGGGCGATAGTTAGGAACATTATTCTTTTCTCCTCCCTTATAAGTTGGTTTCAATGTGGTTCTTTCGAAGTAATTTGGAAAGACACTATCTTCCATTCATTTATTAATAATTAGTGACAGGGGTAGGCTAATTAGATAAACTATATCTTTCTAGTTTTTTGAAGTTATTTGATATTCACCAGGAGCAATTTTGGATTTGAGTGATATTATTTCATGAATATCTGTTCCGAAATACATTATTGGTTTGGATCTGAATTTTTTTGATAAACTAATTTCTGAGAAAAAGTTGACAAATTCTACATATGACTTTGTCAGATGTTACTTATTAGTATGTCAGTTTTACTTTCAATTTGATTTATTGAATTGTTCTTTTTTTTATTTTCTATATTGCTATTGATAACATCCCAATTTTTTTAGGTTTTTAGTTATCTGATTTTTCAAATTGTTTGTCAAGTTGTTGTTTTTCAAATTTCTACATAATGTATTGGCCTGACTTTTTTTACTTTTTTGCATATATTTATTAAATGATCATGATTTGGATATTTTTTTAATTTTTGGTAAAATTTTTCTCGAATTTTCATTTTGTATATCAAAAATTTAGTGATGCAGTTATTGTTATCTCGTGTATTGAAGTATTTGGTTTGACCGGATTTTTCTTTGCATTCTTTTATACATTTTGCAAGTTCTTCAAATGTTGGTATATCATTGAAAGTGTGTAATTGTTTTCAAATGCAACAAAATAAATTTTTTTCTAGAATTTTTATAACTTTTTTTATCATCCTTGGTTTGTGTTTTATTATTTGTTCCATTTTTATATTTAATACTTTATGATCAGAAAGATGATGATCTTTATGTTAAATTATATATTTTGTACTCTTTAACTGAAAATTTGTTATGTCATGATCTATTATAGATGTTTTATTCTTATGATTTTGTCTGGTATAATGATGTTCATCAATTACATTTACTATTTTGTAACCATAAGTTTCATAAATACTTTTTTATTCATTCGCTAAATAATTTTTTATAACATTAAAATTTATGTCACCCAATAAATTTGAACTCTTATATGTACCAGTGATATTATTGATAATCTCGAAGAATTCCACTGCCTTCGTATCTGGTGGTCTGTAGATAACTCCAATCTTTGTTTTAGGTTGTACCGATATTATTTCAAGATTTTTTTCTCAAGAATATATTGAACTCTGAATTTTCTTTAAAAAATATGGGCACTCATCCTCCACGTTTGGTTTTTATGCATTCTTCGTATTTTCCTCCACATCGGGCACATACCAAAGCATTTTTACAATTTTTCAAAGATGATTGGATCGATGAAATTTGAAACATTGTGTTATCTTATTATTTTCGTACACTTGTAAATTAAGAAGTAATTTTCCGTTATTGTTTTCAAATATTCTCCTGAATAAATTTCCTTTATTTCTGCAAAAATTGTGTGTGTGTTTTTATGAGGAATAAATTTAAGAAACGATATTTTTATAAAATCGATTTCACATACGAAGTGGTTCTGTTTTTACAGTAACTTATGTAAACTTTCATCATCAGGACGACTCCATCTATTTTTATTTTTGAATTTAACTTTTTCTTGCTTTCTATACTGTATAATTTACTTTCAATTTATTTTATATTTTCTCGTTCAATTTGAAAATAGAATGGAAAATATTTGCAGTTCTTAATTTTTTGCTTGATTCACAAGTACTATTTATTTTGAGCTGACTAATGTCAATATTGTCTCACTTTTAATTTTTGAAATTTCTTGATTTGATTTTAATTGATTGATGATTCTGTCTCCGTATTTTTTCATTGGCTTTTCAAATGAACCAAACTCGTTGAGATTTTGATCCAATAACTTCAACATAGTTCGATGTGGTTGTCGCCTTTCGGGATATAAGTTTAAATACATTTCCGATGTTTCTGTGGTATTTATAATAAATTTATATCATATCTCCTTTTTCTTCATTCGTGAAAGCCATTTTTCGCCAAAAATTCAATGACTTGTACAATAATGTCATTGAGTGTAACAAATTGAAAGTCAAATTTAAAAACATTAAAGTCAAAGCCTATTATGATAGGAATTAATTTTTTTCAATATCTCCAATTTTTTAAAAAAGAATGATACATCATTGAAAAGGTAAAATCTGGTTCTATTCAAAACAGTAAGAATCCAATGTAGCGCCCATGAGAAAAAATAAAGTTGATGATGGTGGCCGGAAGACGAAACGTCGGATAGCAAATTTGAAAACACGATTATGTAGCAGGGAAAAAGTGGCAATGTGGAAGTGCAATTTATTTTCGAATCCTTCGAAAAATAAAGCCAGAAATAAAAACATTTTTCGAAATTTCTATTTTTCCGGATATCTCCGGATATACTCGTAATTTCAGAACTTTCTCGAGGGCATATTGTTATTCAGGTAAATGCGCAACTTTGCCCCAATTCAACAATCTTCGTATCTCTCATGGTTTCCGAGATCCCAATGGTGAGGATCGAATTTGCAACACCCTGTATATCAAAATTTCTTATTATTATTTATTTGTTATTTTTGTTTGAGAGCAACTATAGTTGAAAACAGCATCTTACCAGCGCTTCCAGATGGTCCATCCTCTTGCACAGCTCCACCAATCTCTGCGTGCCGAGCATGTTAATTGTGACCGATAATTTGAGCTTTTCGTCGAACTTGACCGTCGCGGCGCTGTGGAAAACTATGTTGACGTTTCGGACGAGCAGCGCCCTATCGGCGACGCTTATCGCCAACTCGGGCTGCGTGATGTCGCCCCCTATCGGCAGCACTTTGTGGAGGTCGGTTGGTCTTTCTTTTCGAAGCGTGTCGAACAACTGAAAAAAAAAATAACAGTTATATAAAATTGTAGATTTTACAATTGAAAAAAATCCGCGAAATGGTTTCAATTTTTATAATAAACTATAGACCGATTGTATTGATATCAGCTTTTTCACGATATCTTAATAGTCCAAGCAATAGGGAAATAACCCAATGTTAAGCTTGTAAAAATTAATAGTTGAAAAAAAATGAGCGTATAGGAAATCAAAATTAAAGGTGAGTTTCTGTTTCTTGTATCCGACGCACAATAGATTCACATAACCTAAAAAATTGGCAAAGTTGCTAAAAGAGGTTTTTCTTAAATAACTTGAAAACTATAGCTCCGATCGAGATAGTTTAAATGAGAAAGTTGTAGGTATTAAAAAGATCTATCAATTTGTTCTCATAGCATTTTTCGATATTTTCAATAATTTTCGAGTTTTAGCGAAAAAACCGTGAAAAATCGGGATATCGAGAAGTCGTGAACTATTACGTTCCCATACTTCTTATTTACTGTAAGTATAGCTTATTGACAGTTAGAAAACGATTTTTTTTACTAAATTTTATTAATTATTTTTCAAGATATATCGATTTTTCTAAAAAAAGGTGCTCTCATAAATTGGTTCCTCTTGCTTTTTGAATGGTCCTAGGGTAACGTTTCCGAGCTTTTTTTCTTCCTAAAGACTTGTGCTATAATGTTATTAAAGAAATATAGCGATTTTTTAAATTTTAATGGTAAAAAAATTACTTTGAAAAAACTGCACCTTTTTTGAAGACGTTTTTTCTGGGCCAGTTTTACAATTTTTGTTTTAGGAAAATGTCTTTGCCGGAAATCGATTCCTGACATTTTTTCACGTATTCTCGAAAAAAAAAAAATTCTAGACCGGAGATAATTTTTTTTTCAAAATAATCTCAAAGACGCAATAAACAGTTTACAGGTGTGCCGTTTGTGGGTGTTGATGTTGAATACCTATATTTTCAATAAAAAATACTCGGATATGTTCTATTAATTTATACTACTAGAAATCCCATAACAAAGTGAAGCGCGTGCGGCTGCCGGAGCGTGCGGCAGAGTGGGGAGAGGGCGGCGCGCTCGCAATGAAAACTGAATGCGTGCATTCAAAGTGGCTTGCGCTTGCTAAATCTTTAATATCTCGGCTTCTAGGCCGCGTACAGGAATCCTTTTGTACTTAATCTGGGGTAGCTCGGCGAAATTAACACGAATGTCGTATTTATTTTCTCCTCAGAAGCAAAATATACCCGGATTTATTTATTTTTTGCACATTTCTAATTGATTTGACATTTTGCGTCATTGACGTTATTATTTATTATGAATTTTAATTAAATAAATGCAACATACTAAGATAACTTTGAAATTCCTTTTATTTATAATGCTATTAAAAAATCTTTACAGTAATTAAAGTACTTATTTGTTAATAACATTTTGTATTCAATCAATTTTTCTCCTCTTAATCAGACGATCTTCTCTGAATTCATTGTTTTCTTCTACTTCTCCTTCTGTTTCATCTTCTGCTTTCTCTTCTACTTCTTCGATGTTTCTTTGGTTCAGAATTTCTTGAAAATACGTTTCTTCTTCGTCTATTTCGATGTTAGAAAGGGTTTCAAAGTTTTCACATTGTACCGAATCTCAATGCGTGCAAATACTCGTACATTTAAGGAATTTTTTTTTACAGCCACATACTTTTGTTTTGCAACCAGTTGCACAGCTACATGATATTTTTTTCATTATCTCCTCCGGTATTAACTGTTCCTCCGTAAAAACTGGCATTAATGCAAGCGCAAGCCACTTTGAACGCACGCATTCAGTTTTCATTGCGAGCGCGCCGCCCTCTCCCCACTCTGCCGCACGCTCCGGCAGCCGCACGCGCTTCACTTTGTTATATGGGATTTCTAGTAGTATGAATTAATAGAACATATCCGAGTATTTTTTTATTGAAAATATAGGTATTCAACATTAACACCCACAAACGGCACATCTGTAAACTGTTTATTGCGTCTTTGAGATTATTTTGAAAACAAAAATTATCTCCGGTCTAGAAGGTCGCAGATGAAAATTTTTTTTTCGAGAATACGTGAAAAAATGTCAGGAATCGATTTCCGGCAGACATTTTCCTAAAACAAAAATTGTAAAACTGGCCCAGAAAAAACGTCTTCAAAAAAGGTGCAGTTTTTTTAAAGTCATTTTTTTACCATTAAAATTTAAAAAATCGCTATATTTCTTCAATAACATTATAGCACAAGTCTTTAGGAAGAAAAAAAGCCCGGAAACGTTACCCTAGGACCATTCAAAAAGCAAGAGGAACCAATTTATGAGAGCACCTTTTTTTAGAAAAATCGATATATCTTGAAAAATAATTAATAAAATTGAGTAAAAAAATAAATCGTTTTCTAACTGACAATAAGCTATACTTACAGTAAATAAGAAGTATGGGAACGTAATAGTTTACGACTTCTCGATATCCCGATTTTTCACGGTTTTTTCGCTAAAACTCGAAAAGTATTGAAAATATCGAAAAATGCAATGATAACAAATTGATAGATCTTTTTAATACCTACAACTTTCTCATTTAAACTATCTCGATCGGAGCTATAGTTTTCAAGTTATTTAAGAAAAACCTCTTTTAGCAACTTTGCCAATTTTTTAGGTTATGTGAATCTATTGTGCGTCGGATACAAGAAACAGAAACTCACCTTTAATTTTGATTTCCTATACCTACGCTCATATTTTTTTTTTCAACTATCAATTTTTGCAAGCGTTTTTCCCTATTGCTTGGTCTATAAGGGCTACAAAGGTATGAAACAGTGCTGATACCCTGGCATTTGATACTATAAACCTGCTGATCCTGCTTTCCATTCATTTCGTTGGATTTTCGGCTTTTCAATGCAATTAAACTCACAGACTGGATCCCACGGCTATTTTCAAAAATGATTAATAACAGGCTGAATTTTCCTGAGTAGCTTCATTTTTCCGAGACGCCCAACTTTTTCCTCTACGAAAATTCTCGATAGTGGTAGCTAATAAAATGCGCAGGCGTCAATCATGTCGATTTGGTGAGTGCAAGAAAGTCATTAATAACAGTTAGTTTTCCTGTTGAACCTTGAGATAATTCGATAAATTTCTCGAAAAAACTTCTGTCCCACAAAATGGATGGTAGGACTGAAGAGTCTCCCACTCCCAACATGTACCAATGAGGTGGTCATAAAAAATCATTAATAACCAGCGGATTTTTTTATCGTTGTTTGGTTGATATTTTTATAATTGAATGGTCATATTGTCCTACAAATTGAATGGTAGGTGGTCCCAGTCCTACGCTCCGAAATAGTCAATTCCTTGGTAGAAAAATATACCTATTGTATCGACATTGTTGTCATGAAAAAATATTATATTTATTTCAAATTGTTTATTATTATAACCTGAAATAATATTTTCAATAAATATTTCAAATATACAAATGGATGTTGTGAGTCAACCTTAGGGATGGAGATGACGCAATCGCAAACCTTGATCATTTCAAATTTGAATTATATCAGAGCAGTGATCACTTTCAAACTGAAATTTCACAAGTTTTTTCCAATCTACTTGTTTTGTTTGGAGCATAAATTCATTGAATAAATAACGAATTATCTGTAAATGAGCTTAACAAATATTTATCCAACTTTACAACTTCGTCGAATATTTTTTCACTTTCACATTTTTCATTTCACTAAAATAAACGACTGAATACACACGGCTTGTTGACACGAGATGGAAATGTTTGAAGTAGGATTAGATGATGCTCTTCTTTGACTACTCTGACCTAAATTAATAAGATGAATGGATCAAAGAATACGATTGTAAAGTAATTTATTAGTTGCTTTAAAACTAATAGTCTAGGCAGAGGTGAATTGAATTGATACTCATATTCCCCTTCATCCTCTTCAGGCAACCACAAAAAACAATAACCTTAACACAATACAGGCTAGTCTTACAAACTTTGTTGTTGGTCGTATCTTTGTTAGAACCACGTTGTTGATTTTTTTTCTACTCCCGTACTATAATAATACACCTATAATTTTTCATTGGTATTAATAAATTTGGTAATTTTGGGAAGCAAATAGCAACATATTTAAATCTGCCTGATCCGAATTTATATACAGGGCATTGTTTTCGGAAATCCAATTCAGTGGCAAGGCTTCATTGGAAATTCGGTTCAGTATAAAATCAGCATTTCCGATACGACTTTGAACTATTGAGACTAGCAATAATGAAATAAATGTAAATATTCCTTCCAGTTCCAGATCAGTGGGACCTGCGTATTGAGCTCAATGTAAATGGGAATAAAATTGGGATTGAAAACTGTGCCGACGAGTTCAACAATTTTTTCACTTCTGGTCATTTTACCTCTGCAAATGATATCACGAAATCATTTGACTACGATTTCATAGATAGCAGTATACAAACCAGCAATGTTTCTCTGTTCTTTGGTCCATTTCAATCTTATGAGGTTATAGACGTAATAAAGAACATGAAAAACTCTAATTTATCAGGCTGTGACGAAATATCGAATACAATACTTAAAAAATAGGCGAAGTAATTAACGAACCACTTTTTTTTTTTTTCAACTTACCCATATAGTCAACTTATCTTAGGGAGTTTTTCCATCAAAATTGAAACAAGCCAGTGTTATCCCGTTACATAAAAAGGCAATACGGAACAAACCACCAATTACAGGGCCATAACCTTATGCTCAAGCTTTGGGAAAGTAATTGAGACTCTCGTGAATAAAATGCTTTTGAAATTCCTGATGGAAAATAAAGGGTTTTCAGATTGCCAGCATGGTTTTTTAAAGAATAAGAGTACCGACACAGCACTGTGTGAGTTTGTTGATGAGATTACTAGGGCTTTAGACAAGAAAAAATTAGCGTTAGGATTGTTTATTGATTTCTCCAAGGCCTTTGATTGCGTGAATCATGAAGTTCTCCTATACAAACTGCAGAGATATGGCATTAGGGGCCTTGCGCTTCACCTTCAGTGGTTTGATTGTTATCTTGGGAATAGCTACCAACAGGTCAAATGCAATAGCTTTGTCTCTGATGCGATTCCAGTTATGGTTGGAGTACCACAAGGATCCATATTGGGGCCCACTCTGTTTCTCATTTATATCAATGATTTACTAGAACAGATGAGTCATGCTACTACTCAACTCGTAGCTTATGCTGACGATCCTAATTATCTTTTTGTGTCCGATAACATCGGTGATGTTATAACCCAAGCAGATCAAGTGTATCAGAATGTGAGTGAATGGGTTGAGAAAAATTGTCTGTGTCTCAATAATGAAAAATCAGTATTGATTACTTTTAGAACTGGTCATTCTCAGGTTGTAACTCCCAATACTATTGCTCTGAACAACGCTGATATTTGTTGCTCTGACACAACAAAGCTTTTAGGTCTCACCCTCCACTGTAACTTGAAATGGGACACACATATCAATAATTTGGCCTCGAAACTTGCTAAAACCTGCTATGCACTCTGTATATCATCCCAACAATGTAGCAAGAATATTGTCAAACATTTATATTTTGGATGTTTCCACTCAAACCTGAAGTATGGTATAATGAACTGGGGGAACTACACGGATGCTCATAGAATTTTCATGTTACAAAAAAGGGTAGTCCGTATCGTGTCAAAAATCGGACCACTAGAATCATGCAGAGAACACTTCAAGAGCCTCTCAATTCTTACAATGATATCGATTTATATCTATGATGTTTTTTGCTTTGTTTTCAAAAATAAATCATATTTTGAATCTGAAATAGTAGAACATACCTATGAAACTCGTATGAAAAACAGATTGCTTCCATCGAAACATTCTTCCAGCCTATATCAAAGGGGTATCTTTTATAATGGTTGCAAACTGTTTAATACCCTTTCTAAATATATACAGAACTCGAGAAATATTCACATGTTCAAGAGGGAGATGAAACAGTTATTATTGAAGAAAACCTACTATTCACTGGAAGAATTTTATCGTGATTTCTGATCATTCCTATCTGTTTTTAAATCTCTATTTTTATTTATACATTTAAATGTCGTGTTCTTTTTTTGCCAAATTGGTTAGTAAATTGATGTATGTAGCCGTTACTACGTGGTAGGAAATCATCACGAAAAATGAGAAATAAAACTTTCTATGTTTTTATACCACTTCTATTCGTAACCAACATTACTGCAGTTTCGTCCTATACAATAATCTGAAATAATAAATAACACTCCTTAAATACCCTTAATTCTACCCGAGGCCTGTCTTAATGACTAACGGTCATTAATGACTTTTACCTGGACCTTGTTTATTTGCGACAATGTGGCTGAGCTGCCTTAAAAACCGGCGAATAGACCAAATCCAGTTGATCATTCAGCAGGTTACATTCACAATATGTGTGTTTATGAATTTCTAGGGATTCCAAATAATTCAGTTTCCAACCCTTGCTTGCATAGTGCAAAATTTCCGTATCGTTCAGACTCGGAAATTTGTGGTTGCATTCCAAGGAATGGTTTGAAAACGTCGAATCATTTTTTCCTAGTCTGAAGGACCTTTCATGTTCAGCGTATCTCTTTGAAAAATTACGTCCACATTGTCCCACATAAACACCGTTACACTCTGGACACTTAAGCTTATAAACTCCAGATTTTTCCATTTTGCTATTCTATCTTTGGCATTGAAAAGAAAATTAGACAACCTGGCATGCTACTTCTATATTATTCTTTCTAAAGAATCCCACAATAGCCTCTGTTCTTCTCCCGAAGTACGTTAAGATTACAAATTTCTTAGTTTCTGATTGTTTGACCCTGGGGGTATATTAATTTGTGCGAAAATTTAAGACGGTGTTTTCTGTCTAACTTTTGAATTGTGGCCGCTTGGAAACCATTATTTTGTCCTATCTGTATGATTGTTTTAATTTCTCTATCTAGATTATTAGCAGACAAAGGTAACGAGAACGCTCTATGTAACATTGAATAATATGCTGCTAATTTTTGACTATCGGGATGGAAAGAAGCACTTGGGATTGTAATGTCCGTGTAGCTCGGTTTTCTGAAATTGGTTAGTCTTTTGGAATTATCCACCTTCTGACATTGTCACATTAGTGTATTGTATAGTCATGTTACTGTATTATATTCTTTCGTTACTGTTAATAAATGAAATGAAATGAAATCAAATGAGAATAGTGGGTATTGTGTTTTACCTGTATTTAAACAACGTAGGTCCGTACTTTTTTGCACGCAGCGTAGAAATAATGCACTACGTTCAAAAATTGTCTGCCTTTGACATTTTAAAACCATCAAAAATGTAAAAATTTTGACGTAATTATTGAAAAAAAATTTGAACGAAATCGACAGTAGCCATTTTCTTTAATCAATCTAATGAAACTAGGTATTTCCTAGCCATAGTGCGGTTCACACTTCCTGTTTAACTTCCTGCTCAACTCGTTTCGAAAACTTTAACTTTTATTATGTAATTTTGACGGAATATTCGGATATATCCAGTTTCCTATCGTATTTATAAACGAAATGAATAACTCATTATTTCCTGCTAGACAATGACATTAACGCAAATGATAATCTACAGCGGTATTTTATATGACATAATTTTGCTCGATAAATTTTCATAGTTAATTCAATCACCTGTTCAAAAACAGTAATTACTTATGCTGATTTGAATTTACCATAATACTGTTCTGCATGTTCTGTGACTTCGTTATAAGTCAAACGACTTATTATTATTTTATACGATCAAGTTGGGTGAGATTACTAGCGGTGTGTTTTGAACAGGAATCAACAAAATTAGTTATAATCCAGTCAGTAGGGTGAAAAAAAAACCTATGCCCTACAAAAATTGGTGTAGTGACAATTTTGAAATATGTCGTTTAAGTTTGTACTCTGATGAAAAATCCAAGCTTGTGACCTTTAGGAGTGGTCGATCGGGCCGCCATCTTTGATGAAAGGTGCTAAAATCTGTTTTTTATTCATTATAAAACCTCAACGGTTGAAAAAACATTCAATACAAAGTTAAAGAGAATAAAATTTTACTCATTTTTATGGAATTATTTTTATTATTTTCCAGTTATTCCTCACATAATTATGATAACTTAAACATTTTACTCGAATTTTCTCATTTTTTGGTAATCAAATCACTGTCTGAAATTAGGTATACAGGATCAGTGAAAAAGTCATTGTTGAGTTCAAAACAAGAGATTGTTAGCGAGAACGTCTCGTTGTATGTATATATTGATTATTACTAGTAAAGTATTAAATCAATTAAATATACAGTCCATTATTATTATCAGTAAATCACCCCATTAGGGAACAGTCATGACGAAACAAAGTTGCTTTTTCTTTCTTTTTCTTTAATGGAACATCCTGTATACAATTCCATATTTCAATTCTTTTCAAAATTCTAAACAAAACTGAAATAGCATATCATATTCTAAAATCATTTTCTTATAAATTATACAAACATATATTTTTCCACTAAGTTTATAGTCCATCAAGTTACCTTTGAAAGTTTCTAGGTCCATAACAACGCCTTGTCGTTCTTTTGTCTAACAGTGATGATCTTGACAACACATGTCAAAAATACATTTGGTGTGAATAATTGTTTCGCAAAAATGGCACGTCTATCAGGAACCTCTATTTAAGTCAACCGTTTCAAAAACAGTGCAGCTTTTTCTTTTCATGAAACTGAAGGAGGTGTCAAAGATCGACCAAAATGTGGAAGATCAGTAAGCGTTCCAAATGAAAAAAAAAAATCTTCGAATGTAATGTTAGATGTGGTGGAAAATCCAATAAACTCGATGCAACAGGCAGGCTTTGAATCACAACATGAGTCGATGTTCCATTAAAAAATTTTGCAAACTGCAAAAATTCCATCCATATAAAATTCATTGTTGTTACAAGAATGAATGAAGACGATTTTGATCGTAGAATCGAGTGCTGTAAAGTCATTATGAATAAATTAAACGGAAATGTCAATGAATCTACATTTTGTTAAACGGGCAAATAAGCCGACACAGCTGTACATATTGGTCAGAGCAAAATCTACATTGGACGAAGAAAGTTCACTCTCAACGACCGAACGATATTTATTTATTACTTTTGCAAGCTCATATTACTCCAGAGCTTAGACGATTATTCCCGAACACTAACGATTCCAATTTACGGGCAGAACAAAATATGGTTACATGGTTACAATTTTGACCTGTGGTGCGGGCATATCTAGAAACTTTTCCTGATAAATGGATTGGACGCAGGGAGGCAATTGAATGGCCAGCTAGGTCTTCCGATATGACCCCTCTTGACTTTTTTCTGTAGGGTCACATGAAAAATGTAGTTTACAAAAATAGGCCGCAAAATATGGAAGAGTTGCAAGAAAGGACGAGGCATGAAATTTCCAACATTTCTCTCAACATGATTTTGGATTAAGGTAAATGGTAAGTAAACACTTTTGACCACCTTATTAAATAGAATTCCAAAGAAAATATTTGTAGTGTGTTAAAACCCTGAATAATTATGCTTCTTTATTTTCTGTAAAAATTAATAATAAAAATTTGATCATGTCAATATACCACACCTTGTGTAATTTTCATAATAAATATCCATCATTGGGCTTTTTCTTTAATTTTCAGAGTAGCAAAAATTTTCATTTTACCTATCTGAAAACACTATATTTACATGCTTATTTAGCATACTGAAAAAAGGCTTTTTACGGTGCTCTGGTGACATTATAGCTGCCTATTTACATGTCAAAATTAAATAATATGTTGTTGACAGTTCTCTAGAAATCGCAAATTGTTTGAATATTTCCTTACCAACAGGGTAAATAACGCTTGTTTTGTGGCAATTTCTGGATATTTTTGTACCATAAATATTTCAATTAATAATACATGTTTTTGTTTCTTCATCATTAAAAATAAATATTTCTTAACAATCTATGTGGTTTTCAGGTAGATATAATGAAAAATATCGTTCATTACTCGTCCATAAATGCTTTTTCCGTGCTAGCACGACTTCCCGTGTTCGGCTTCGTCTCCTACGGGAACATGTCGCGCACACACGGAAAAAGCCTAGTTTCTGAACTCGTAATGAAATATACTATTTTCTACTACCTCACTAGAAAACTTTATTTACGACCCCTAAAGAAGGGAGGAAAATAGTACTTTTCCTCTCGATTTATCAGGAAGAAGATGCATTGAAATCAATTTTGCCTCTTCAGCGAGATCCTTTGGCAGGTCGTCTTCGCTAGAACTCATTTTCAAAACTTGGAAGCAACTTAAAAGGGTAAACAACGAGACAGCTTATGATAACTGTTATGTTTGTATTACCAAACAACGCCATAGCAACAAATCGTTGTCAACACGATGACGACGACGCAACGCTTACTTAATATTTTGTCATATAGCCGCATTATATAGTTCCACAACTTTCTGCAGTTGTTCTTATAAGTACGCACGCATTATAATTTTTAGGACGTTATAAAAATGACGACCTTAAAGGTAGTAGAAAAAACTATATACATACCTCAGGAGGAAAATTCCTTTCCACCCGCGGATATTAATGCCCTCCGCTCCGCGGGAGGAAAAGCATAATTTTCCTCCCTCGGTATGTAAATAGCTATTTCACAAGGAAAAATGGTGCAAAACCTATCTACGTTATCAATTTCCACGCGCATAAATGTCTACGTAAGATTAGTCCCATCTCGGCCCGCGGGCCGAGATGGGTAAATTTAAGGTACATAGGTACATTTTGTATTTGGGGCCGAATTGTGCAGTTTTTATGCACGATACCTGCCTCCTCGTGCCGAAATGGGCGACTCCCAAAAATTGACCTGTTTCAGGATTTTTCATCTGCATTTATATGAATTACGTAGAAAATGAATCTATCCGTTACTTTAGAACCTCACTGTATATTAGAAATGGACTAGTTTACTGAAGGTTTCTTCAAACCAAAGCGGGACGCGGGAGCGGGAACGGTAAATGGGAACTGTGTATTACTAGAAAAACAGTGCACGGAGCAAATCAAACATATTTCGCTATTTGCCTGAATACGAATAATCGCACTGGTATGCATTTTTATATATCCTACTATCGAATTTAGTCTCGCGTTCATCCCGTTCCCGCTCCCGTCCCGCGTTCCCGCGTTGGTTTGGGGAAACCTTGATGTTGAAAATACTATAGAGGATTTCTATATTTTATTTATAAATATCTCTATAAAAATTGAAAGGGCTTGAAAAGGATTTGTAGAACTTCAAAATAATTTACTGAAGTTCGTGATATTCTATTGATTCCGCCGTCAGACAATGCAGACATCACGTCATAAGGGTCACCAATTTATAGAGGAGTTCTATATTTTATTTGTAGAACTTCAAAATTATTTATTTATAAATTTTTTCCTGTTTGTTACCATGATATCGATTAAAGATAAATTCATGATGATGAATTGAACTACAGTGTGTTGACAAAATAAGAGAGATTGGTGACCCGACGTTTAACTATGACCAATTCACGGGAAGAATCGATCGCAGAAGTTTCAGCAGTCAAGAATTTCAAACTTCCAGAATTCTGGCCCAAAGATCCTGTAATCTGGTTCGGTCAGATAGAAGCGATTTTTGCGCAACCAGAAAAATAATAAAGGATAAAACTAAATTCAATATATTGTTATCAATATTATCTCCAGAAGTAGCAACTGAAGTTCGTGATATTCTATTGAATCCGCCGTCAGACAATGCATACAACACGCCAGAGTCACCAATTTATATAGGATTTCTATATTTTATTTGTAGAACTTCAAAATAATTTATTTATCATTTTTTTCCTGTTTGTTACCATGATGACGATTAAACATACATTCATGATGGTGAATTGAACTACAGTGTGTTGACAAAATAAAAGATACTACAATACTATATTTGACGCGATAGAATTAAAATTTAGATCAGAAGTAGTAAATCAGTTTTTTTTTAATACATCAATAAATGACTGAGATATAGATTATTCAAATTTATGTATTTTAGCGCGGAACGTCTTTGACTCGTCTGTGACGTCACGTCACATGTCTGAGATCGTCACACCACAAATAATCACGTATTAGATCCTTAGCCGCGCCAAGGCACACAAATGTAGTACTTTTAGGTCCAATTAAGTCACGCCTCATTAGTTTGCACCACTTCTTCCTTTTATTCATGTCATTTGGTACATGAAAAGATATTTTATTGGGGTTTTTAATTGTCGTGCTTTTACAAAAAACAATATTTGTAGGATATTTTTTAAATTTCAGCTATCGTGTAATGAACAATACACGACACGAACGGCGCTAAATTTGTAAGCACTCTGCGAATACCAGTCGCCTCGATCATGTGGCGTGACGTCACACACAAGAACGCTGCGTGCTATGAAATCATTCTTCCAAGTCCCATAACTTTTTCATTTCTAGAGATATTTCAATGATTCTTTCACATTTTCGTTTCATTTTACTTGAATTTTTAGAATTAATCCATAATAAAAAAAATTAAAACTAGTCTACTATAAAATTTTGATAACATTCAGTGGTTACCTAACCAGTTAATACTTATTTCAGAGGATACGTTTATTGGAACTTTCAGCCTTAAAATGATATGAGGATTCAACCAACGGAGTTTCTCTCCTATATTCTGAGACAGCCTGTCCTAAATTGTAAGTTGTTAAATTTCTACGGTGAACATAGAACAAATTATTACTGTAAAAATGATGGACTCGCTCTGAATAATACATTCGTTGGCAATTTTTGGATAACTAAGTGGTAGGTATATCAATTACGGATTTGGCACATTTGTATATACAATTTACGGAACTGTGACCTCAATCGACTTTAAAAAACAAACAACGGCGTGTGACCAAGTTCTCGGTGAAAGTAAAACAAGTGGGTACGTAGCCTTGTCGAGAGTGGACCGATACCAAGTTCAAGCTCATTGAAATTTTGTTTGCACTAACGCTTTCGTACTTCATTGGTATTGGTAGGTATGCTAGACTAGTCAACAAAAAGTGCTTTTTGAGTCAAATTTTTTTCTTGGCCTCCGAAACATGAACGAGGTGTCATTCGATTCGGTACAGCGTGTAGATGATTTTTCAAAAAATTCAAGAGCCACTTGTAAAAATTGCAAAATTTATTAACAATTACCTTATGAAACAAAATGAGGTTTGGTTTTTTGCAAATATCCCAAGAAACATTTGACATTTCTCAAAGGACCCCGCACTTTTTATAGGTAAAATGGTTCTCGGTGAAATTGTCTGAATTTTTAGGATATTGTAGTATTCGATGTATTGCTTGAACGTGCAGAATCGCAAAGTTCGTTGATGGATAGATTTTGAAGTTAAAAATCAGTAATTTTTATCTAATTATTTCCTCGGAATTTAAAAGTGCCAAATGCATTTTTTTTTCGTTCTCATCATCAACGTACCTTCATATTACTAAATATCATTCAGATGGTGCAGATCATATCATTATGTACAGAGTGAAAAATAACAACATTTTAGTAATGTCTGAAAATTCGATGTAATAATGAAATATTTATAAAATTAATTTGGCATGCAATATACTATTCTAATTCCCTCGTTAATCACAATTTATACATTTCGTACAGGGTGATTTAAAGAATTGGTGAAATATATGACCGGTTTTTTCATACATATCCTGTATATTCAAGTGAATTATCATCCTCCGAAGATAGCTGATACCTTATAAACATGATTTCGTTGGGATACATAGGGTGATCATAAAAATGTTCGATGATAAAAATTACAAAATATCAACGTTTCAGAAATCACCCTGTAATTCACGATTAACTCTGTGAAATTCCTTTATGATTATTTAATATATTCATCATTCTCTCCTCAACACTGTCCCAAAAATTTGGTTTCCTACTATGACTAGTTTCATAGTTATTAATTGAGAAAAACCATTTGCATGACGAGTTGAAGGAACTTGTTCACGCGTACATTCTACCAGTGGCCAAGATTTTTCATAAATAGTAAAACGTGAGAATGTGGAGATCAAAATAAATGTAACATTATATGCAAGATGACCAATGACGGTCCATCCAATTCCACCTACCATTTAGGAACTGTCTGAATATAAGACGACACATCAGTTACAACTCAGGCATGAGCCAGATAAAATTCCTAATGCTTGGATAGTTTGACTCGCCCAATCCTGTATGAGGCCCCGGTACGGGAAACCACTTATCACTGAAGGTGACAAGGAACAGCCTTAGCCGAATCCACTTCCCCCGTAGCAGCGCTACGGTTCTCATACAACAAGAAAACCCTATCGGCTACATTTTGATTCTATCGTTGACGGAAAGTGAATGAAAGAGAAAAATCAATTAGTTCAATGAAACGTGAGAATGTGGGGATCAAAATAAATGTAACATTATATGCAGGGTGATTACCAATGACGGTCCATCCAATTCCATCTACCATTAAGGAACTGACTGAATATAAGACACATCAGTTACAACTTACAACTCAGGCATGAGCCAGATAAAATTCCTAATGCTTGGATAGTTTGACTCGCCCAATCGTGTACCGGTACGGAAAATCAATTATCACTGAAGGTGACAAGAAACAGCCTTAACCGAATCCACCTCCCCCGTAGCAGCGCTACGGTCCTCATACAACAAGAAAAACCTTTCGGCTATCATTTTGATTCTGTCCTTGACGGAAAGTGAATGAAAGAGAAAAATCAATTAGTTCGATCAGTGATAATTATTATTACCTTTACGTATTACTTGAAAGAACCGGCCATATATATCACCAATTTTTTAAATCACCCTGTACGAAATGTATGAATTGTGATAATCTGCACCATTTGAATGATATTTAGTAATATGAAGGTACGTTGATGATAAGAACTGAAACAATGCAGTTGGCACTTTCTAACCCCGAAAAAATATATAAATAAAAATTACTGATTTTTAACTTGAACGCCTTGTATTTCAAAATATATCCATCAACGAACTTTGCGATTTTCCACGTTCAATCAGTACATTGAATACTACAATATACTAAAAATTCAGACAATTTCAACGGGAACCATTTTACCTATAAAAGTGCGGGGTCCTTTGAAAACATATTCAATAAAAGGAGGAAATTTCCCAAAAAAAAATACCTCCCGGAACTGTAGGACAAATATTTATAATTTTTTCAGAGTGTTGAATATACGGACGAACACGGACAAGGGGTGAATTTTTTCTAAACCATAATATCGACGGTCAGATATTTTTCACTATTTTTACGGACTTTTCCGATTTTAATTTCGCGAGTTTTCCAACTTTTTTTCGAGAAGAGAGGGGAGGGCGAGCACCCTACCTAATATTTTTTTCGCTGTAATTTTTGACGTCCAAATCGTCAAGAAAACTTCCGAAACCCTACGCGTTCTCTAACTTGATATCGGGGGGAAGGGGGGAATTCAGCTTGCAAGATTTGTACCCATCTAATTTTGTTCCTTCAAGTTAGGGTCTTTTCACAATATTTATCAGATGTCCAGCGTGCATGGCTTTAGCCAGAGAAGTAGTTGTTTTCGGATAGATATTACAATCACAGGAGTCTAGTTTTTTTTTTTTTAATTTTCAATTGAGAATGTTACCCTTCTCGCTATGATATTTGAACTTTGCGAAAATAGGCTGTTAACAACTTGTGAGAGCTAAATTTTTTTATTAAGGATTCATGGAGATTTTGGTCGAAAAATATCAATATAAATATTCATATTAATGAATTCGTATTTTTTTAATTATACAGGGTGTTCAAAATTAAGTCGGCACCATTGCCAACTCCGTTGGGACAGATACAGGGTGATCAAAATTCTGAATTCTGCACCACCCTGTATTTGTTTCATTTGAATCTTAGTAGATAGTGGATGAAAAGTTAAGATAGGGACATGCAAGCCGTTTTGACCAATAATGAGTAGTTTCCACACAAAAAATTCCTAAAGTTGAAATAATCTCAATTTTTTCACACCCTATATCTCTGTAATCATTTCAGAAATCGATGAAATCAGCTCTTCACGAAGAATCTTAAGATGCAATAAAATATAGGGTGTTCCATTTATAAAAATATCATTTCATGAAATATTTTGAAAACGCGACTGTCAATTTTTTTTGTTTTCGGCATCGAGAAGGCCATTACAAATGCTACTAGTTTGTCTATTTAACCGAATTCGTAGCATCAACAATAACTGAGTTGGCAATGGTGCCGACTTGAATATGATTTCCAGTAATCCGAAGTGACCAACTTGGCAACAGCGCATTTCCACAAATTCAGAACGGTGCCATTTTAGAATCGGCTAAAGATTTGTATCCACATTCCCCAACCAAAATTCCTACAAAGCTTCTAAGAATGATTTCCCGAGTCCATAACTTGGCAACGGCGCAATTCCGCAAAGCCAAAATGTCGTAGCAAAAATCAAGATTCACCTAATTAAAATGGATATTGTACACTTCGATCCATCTCATATCAGATTTCTCATAATTTGACCAACTTTGCAATAGCGAATTTCCACAAAACCAAAATTTCTGCAAAGCTTCTCTAAATGATTTCCCGCGTCCACGAGATTCACCTGATTGAATAGAATATTTGCCCACTTCGATTCATGTCCAAGTAATCCTAAGTGACCAACTTGGCAACAGCCAATTCGTTACACCAAATTCGAATTGGTTTGTTGCACAATGGACAGCTCTGGTGGCGAAAATAACCTCACTTTTTCATTTTTGTGCATTTCGTAACAGCACAAAACGAATGCATGGTCTTTCACGAATTTAACATTGAAACAAGCAATAAATGAATTTTCTCTTTGGAGTCTAAAATGAAGTCATTATAAAACCCAAATGCCATATCGAAATGGCTTCTATTTCGATACGCATTTTAAATTTTTTCGAGATTAAACAAAGAAGAAGAATAACCTTTGAATGTTGTGGTGTTATTTGTTGCCTTGGATGGTGCAGTTATCATAAACTTTGTTACATGACTGGTTTCTAGGGCGTTTATGATTACTGGGTTTACAAAATTATGCTCAGTGGTCTGCTTGTTTGAAAAGTTATTTTGACTGCCGTGGGAGTGTGGTGAGGCATCGGATACTTCGAATCGTGAAATTCCTTTTCGTAAACTGAACGAGATTTTTTGGGCAACAAATAATTCAGAGCCGTTTGAGCAATTACTCTCAATTTAGGAGGGGTGCAACTTGAGTTTTCTTGACTTCATTGAAAATATGAACAGGATGTTCATAAAGTCAGTTGTGGAATCATCTGCGACTGAAAGTTGGAATTTAGTCGCTATTTTTCATCTTACAAGATAACCTCTCTTGGAAGGGATTCATGTTGCAAAGAGAAACATTCTCAATTGAAAATTGAACCAATACAAGACTTCTCTGGAAATGGAAAAACCCTACGATAAAATTGAAGTTACTTTTTTGTAATATCTAACAGAAAACATAACTACTTCCCCGGCTAAAGCCACGCTCGACATTGAACTACATCTGATAGATATTGAGAAATACCCTATATAACTTGAGAGAAAAAATCTGAAATTGAAAATTTGCATTTTCATTCAGATAGTTGATTATTTATTAAATGTCCAGTTTCCATTGGAGATTCTTATCTATGAATGAGATAAAGGAGAATGTTATTCATTGATCCGTGAATTTATAGAGGATTTCTATATTTTATTGAGAAATCTCTATAAAAATTGAAAAGGCGTGAAAATGATTTGTAGAACTTCAAATAATTTATTTATCATTTTTTTCTGTTTGTTACCATGATAACGATTAAAGATACATTCATGACGATGAATTGAACTACAGTGTGTTGACAAAATAGAAGATACTACATAGCCACCTTCCAAAAAAAAAACCTCATAGGTACATGATAATAGAAGTGGATGATTTATAATAACAACAATAAAATAATATATAGATTTCAACCAAGAACAACTACAGTTGAGTCCCAAGAAACTTTTTTTGAAATCTTGTTCAATTCTCGTGTACCTGGCAATCTACTTTGAATTTCTATGAAAGAGTTCTCAAGATATGCTGGTTTTAAACGATCTATAGATACTGTTTTAGAATCACCATTTACATCTATAGTGAAAAATTTTTCGTTTCGTTGAATGACCTTGAAAGTACCAGTGTACCTTGGCTGTAAGCTTTGAGTAGAGAATCTGTTCTCATAAAAACATGTGTTGAGTTGTACAAATCTTGAGAGACAAATATCTTTTTATTATACTGTTCTCTCGTAGAAGCTGGTTTGAGGTTCTTGTTACACATTTTCAATCTAGTAACAAATGACGAATTATCTAAAGCAAGCTCGTTGGATGATTCGAAAAATTCATTTGGTAAATGAAGTGTTGTTCCATACCATTCCATTCCATACCATTTCCGCAGATGAGCATCCCAAATCATTCTTCATCAGTCATTTAAATAAAGGTAATTTACTGACATTTTCTTTCAAAATTTGAATAATTTATGTAAACAAATGAATTACCTGACAGCATCCTCAAATTTTAAATATTTTATCAATGTTACCAGCCCGATATTTCTGATATTATTTATTAATATTAAATCCAATTTTTTCAAATAGAAAAATAGTATATGAAACACGTTTTATAAGACACATTGAAACACTCCTCGCTTCGCTCGTCGTACTCCAAACAACGCGTGTGACAAAATGGTATCTTATATAAAACTTGTATCATAATATACTATTTTAGTAGAAGTTCTATATTAAGTACGTTTTTTTTTTCATTACCTAAACCAAAAAGCCTTTATCCCCCCAAGAAAAAAAAATTGCGACGCCCTTGTGCCAAGCTGTATTTGTGTTAGTATTTAATTCGTAAATGATATTGTATTCGTATTATGCTTTTGAGAAATCCAAGAAAAATGGGAAAGTGTTTTTTTTTCCTTTAGAGTTTTTAGTTGTGCACTGGACCATGGCAAGGTTGGCCAAGTACACACGCACTTTTTCTGTAGCACATGTTTTCGACTCGCAACTGTCATTTATTAATTTGTTATAAACATTTAAATAACAAAAAACGTGTTTTTTAAAATTGTTTTGCTTTTAAAATGAAAACTAATAGAGCAATTTGCTGGCTCTAAAGAAAAGAAAATTGTAGATAATTGACATACGAACAAAATTGGATATTTTACGACCCGATCGGATCATTAGTAACGGAAAAAAAGTGGAAAAACCGGAAAATTTTGCGATTTTTTGAAAAATTAATAAGTCCGCCATTTTACAGGAAGTAGGATTGACCTTTCTCATGAAGGTATTGAATCACGTGTACTTTATATTGTGTGCACAAAACAGTTAGTTTTGGCACAATTGCAATTTAATTTTTTTTGCACTATCTTGCAGCGTGCCTGGATGCTCTAGTGATAGCCCGATTTCAATTTCTCAAATAGATTAGTAGAACTATAAAACTACAAAATGTATATTCTCATTTTGCGCTAAAATTGTGCGAAATGGGTGTAAAATTCATACAAACCTGAGTGACGGCCGAGCCCACGTTAGCTGCCGAGTAGAAGGAGAGTACGGGAGATGAGGGGAATTCATCTAATGAACGTGTTACGTGATGATACGCTTCCCCTCATCTCCCGCTCTCTCCTACCACTCGACCGCTTCCACCAGCTCGGCCGTTTTCAGTCATGTTTGCAAGCATTTTTCATCCATTTCGCAGCATTTTAGCGCTAAATGAAAATATTCATTGTGTGATACTGTACTTCTACTTTCAAAATCTGTTTTAGAAATTAAAATCGGACTATCGGGGGTAATACCACGAGTGCTCGCAATACTATCGATAGTAATTCTGTGAGAAAACAACGAGATCAAATTGTCTTGTAACATCACGAGTCCTTTAGGAGAATTTTTTTTAACCCAGCAGACGCATCACACTAGGGTCAGCCATCTCGGTTGGAAACGGCTTCGACTCTGGGAGGATTTTTGTTCAAAAAGAAATTTAAAAGAAAACAGAATTTTGGCAAATAAAAGATTTTGTCATACCTCTCCCCCCACCCCTTGGGCACCGAGTCTTTTTTTCATCAATTCAATTAATTCACTGTAGTCATACTGGAAACTTGAAAAACCATCATATGCCAATTTTGAATCGAATCGAACCACAATTACCAATTTTGTCCGCCATATAGGTTTTTTGCATTGACAAAAATATCATAATTTTTCACCCTGAAAATCCCCACATATCAATTTTGATTCGAATCGGACCAAAATTAAAAATTTCGTCCGCCATCTTGGAACCGCCATCTTGTTTTTTTGCATTGACGAACAAATCATAGTTTCCGATCTTGAAAACCACCACATGTCAATTTTGAATCGAATCGGACCTAAATTGCAAATCATGTCCGCCATTTTGGAGCCGCCATTTTGTTTCTTTCTCTTTGAAAAATTCAATAATGCACTGTCACCTAATTTATGTCAAAATAGCTTGCAAATTCAGTATTATAATTTGGAATACGGAACAGTTATTTTTCCCGCAAGAGGGCGCCAAAATGAAAAGTTAGGTGGCAAAAATTGACATGGCTGAATTCCTTATGAAATTACCTTTTCAATGATGTGTCATACTTACTACTTTCCCTATTCAAATTGTTTGAGTGATAGTGCCCAAGGGGTGGGGGGAGAGGTATGACAGTTGAGGTTATGATAGGGAGGTCCCCCTTGGATTAAAAATCGACCTGTTTTTGCATTTTATTCAAATCACATGCGTTTTGAAGATATTCGATCTGTTTCGTTTTTGGTGCCCCACCCTGTATAAAAATCACCTATACAAATTAAAGTTGAGTAACTCTTATTTTTAGTTACCTTTCTCACGCAGGTATTAAAAGTACATGGGACACCACTCAGAACCTAAGTCTTCATCTTTTCAAAAAAAAAGTTATGTCTGAAGGCCCTGGAATTTAACTTATAAGGAAATCTTAACAAAATCTATCATTTTCCAAAATTATATTTTCTTTTAAATTTCTTTTTGAACAAAAATCCTCCTAGAGTCGAAGCCGTTTCCAACCGAGATGGCTGACCTTAGTGTGATGCGTCTGCTGGGTTAATAGTTATTTATGCAACAAGTGCAAAAAGTGAATGTTTATTGCACGAGTTGCATACAACATTTTTTCTACGTTCATGCAAAAAGCAAAAAATGATTTATTGAGGTGCGGCACTAGGTGTAGGAAAATGAAAAGCGCAACTTGAATACTTTATTATTAATATCGATTTGCATTGAAACAGGAACTAATACGTTACGAACAATTTAACTCAAACTTTATTTTTACCCTCAATGTCGAAAGTGAATGAACAATTGGTGCAATTTTCAATATGAAATATTTCGTAGTGAAGTACCTATTGCCAATCTCACAGAATATCTGCTAAATATGTAGTAGGTTTAAACGTTTATGTTTGTCATGATGACAGCACGTTGAAGTAGAATGACAGATGAGTGCAATAAAAAATTTATTGCACTAGTGTAATAAAGAACTTCTTTTTCCACTGAATATAGTTCAATAAAGTTTTGCTTTTTGCATGAATGTAGAAAAAAAATAAAATTTTTGGAGACGAGATTTGAACTCGGAACTCCGCGGTGGTAACTATGGAAACGTATAAATAAGGAAGAAGCGAAACACCGATTTGAAAATACAACGGGCTGGAGACAGTGTATTCGAAAACTCCTTTTCTCATTAGTTTGAATTCAAAAAATTATGGCATTTGGTTGGTTTATATAATATGAGGGAAATTGTCACTAGAGCATCCAGGCACGCTGCAAGATTGAGCAAGAAAAAATTCAAATTGCGATTGTGCCAAAACTAATGATCCGTCAGAGCCTGTTTGTGTACACACGAAGTAACCTATTTCTTGAAAAATGGCGGAGTTATGAATTTTTCAAAAAATCGTAAAATTTTCCGATTTTTCCGGTTTTCCTTCTTTACTAATGATCCGATCGGGTCGTAAAACATTTCATTTTGTTCGTATTTCAATTATCTACAATTCTTTTCATGGGAGCAACCATATAGCTCTATTAGTTTTCATTTTATAAATCAATTAAAATGTTTATAACAAATTAATAAATGACAGTTGCGAGTCGAAAACATATCAGAATATAATTACGAACTGTCTTCCATGTGATGGCACAGTCGGTTTTCTACTAGTATTTTTGTTAGGAAAAAATGCTCTATTGATTGGCCTACTAATAAGAAAACTGTAAAATAATTAAAGGTAAAGGTAAGCTTATCGGGCTCATTCTCGAAACAAAAAGAAAAGTGGTGTTACTTACGTAGATTTATCTTCTGAACACGAATCCAAAAGAATTTCGTGGTGTCTCTTATACTTTTCGAGTTATGACCTTTTGAATCTTGAAAATCGACCATTTTCAAACTCGATTTTCTCAGCAAAAAATCGCACAAAATACCTTCTTCTTTTTGTTGACACTTTTTTAAGACCCTAATCAATCCACATTTCACAATTACAAGCACTAAAACCATGCAAACGTTTTACACAAAAATTCGATCTTCTTATAAAGGATACCTAACCCTTCCAACATTTCTAGAACGAACGCCAATGAAGAGTGAGGTTAAGTATAGTGTAATATAAGAAAGTTATTTTTTTCCGTAAAACGTTTGGTTTTGGTGCTTGTAATTGTGAAGAAAGAGTTGATTAGGGAATGGAAAAAGTGTCGACAAGAAGAAGGACGCATTTTCTGCGTTTTTTTACCAAAAAAATCGTGTTTGAAAATGATCGATTTTCAAGATTCAAAAAGTTATAACTCGAAAAGTATAAGAGACCCCCACGAAATTCTTTCAGATTCGTGTTCAGGAGATAAAACTACGTAAGTAACAGCACTTTTCTTTTTGTTTCGACAATGAGCCCGATAAGCTTACCTTTACCTAATTAAAAACTTACCGGTGAACAAAGCAGTTGTTGCAACCTCTCCTGGGCTTCTTGTCCACGCTTCGGTCTGATGAGCAGGTATATCTTCAAAACGCCCGGACACGCTCTCAGCAACTTTTCCAGTAACACTTTTCCCATGAATCCCGTGCCTCCGGTGATGAAAACCGTTTTCCCGTTGTAAAACTCACTAACACTACTCATATTGGTCATGGTATTATTTTTTAAAGCCGACATTCTTCGTATTTCGTTCACCATGTACGATGTTATATTGATTTTTTTGGTCCAACTTCTAGACACCTAAAGGGCTGCTGGAGCGAAAAAGCATAGCTGCATCTGCGTTATCTTTCATTAAAATTGATCTTCTGCCGGGGATTTGCGTTTTAGTGGAAGGACGATTCGAATGGAAGGTATTCCTAGATCATTTTCTTCTGCGACCTGCAATAAAGGAATTAATAATTAATGACATTAACAAAACGTCAGAAAGACTTTTCATATTGTTATGGTGGGATTCGGCTACTAGATTTTAAACCAAAAATTATTCTTGCATCAATTATCTGTATAGTTAAAGAGCTGCCTATATGATTTACTGACAGGAAAGGAAACCGATGGGCATGAAATAGCAGTGTCGCCTGGATGCATTTTTGGAATTTCTCCAGGTCAAGGCCATGGTGGGGGGGGGGCATCCAGGCGATTTGGGGCAGGGAAAAGTAATGAAACCGGTAACCTCTCAGATTTTGATGAAATTTTTACTGATCATTCAGGGTACATATAAACCGATAAAAAAACAAAAAAAAAAATGCGGATATGCCTGGAAGACATTTTTTTTAATAAATGCTGAATGGTGGTACGTAAAAATGCACAAACACATGCACGTTAATCAAACTTTTTACCTGCATTTTAATCTGCAACATACCGGGTGACCACGGGGTGAGGTACGCCCCCCAATTTTTCTATAGTTTTGAAGATACAGGTTTAAAATTTGGCACGTCGATATATTACTCAAATACGCATATTTTGACTCCATAACCGAAAATTCACCACTTCCGGTTTAACCGGAAGTGACCCCAAACTTTTTTTTTTTAATGACACCCTGTACAATTTTTTTCATTATCAGGAAGAACACGCAATTTGTGATAACACTGTTCTCCAAAATTGAAAATCGGTTGAAAAATGGCGGAGATACAGTTGATTGTTCAATCGAACAAAGTTGGCCATGAACATCAAACTCAAATCATCACAACTGACGAACGGCGTCAGCATTTACGAGAGGAAGGTTCGAGGTAAGATACAGCTGAAAATTGAGCTTCCCATGTAATTGCAGCAACCATATTTCCCATCAATTATCAAACATTTCCTCAAAACGGATTAGTACCCATAAAGAAAGGTTCACAACTGCCATTTCTCAAATAGCAACATACTCTTTTCACATTGTTATGTTGAAAGATGATGAATTATCAGATTACTCGAATGAAAAGATTTGAAGAATTCCGAAAGGAACCAGAAATACAATACCTGTATCTTCAAAACTATAGAAAAATTGGGGGGCGTACCTCACCTCGTGGTCACCCGGTATATTGGAAGACAGAAAATAGAATTTTAAGCCATGCAAAACCGATTGGTACACCCAAAATATACAGAATACTCTTAAATCATTGATGGTTTTACATTAAAAATCATTGAAGTCTAAAACTGGATTTATAGATTGAGTCGCAGCCGCAGTCGTTGCAGTTGACGTTGCCGTACGAAGATAAATGTGCCGTTGCTCATGCATATGTTTATACAGTGCGACGCTAAATTATGGAACAAATTCATTATTTCTGAATATAAAGATATATCGGAAAAATCCTCGGACAGGTCGATTTTCTTTTCCGATGGGCCAATTTTTGAACCTCACCCAAAATATATAGGGTTATCCGCATTTGAGGAAAAGCGACTTTGGTGATATTTTTAAATGGGACACCCAGTATATTTGTCCATATTTGGTTAGGGATCGTCATTACAAATCCAGTGATACCAAGTTTGATGGGATTATGTCAAACGGCTGCGGAGATATGGCCAAAAAACTTCTCCATATACCCAATGAGTGCGACAGAGACTTTTAACCTTCTGAATCGTGTGGAGTCTCGCAGTCATACTCATTAGACATACGAGGAAGTTTTTTGGCCATATCTCCGCAGCCGTTTGACATAATCCCATCAAACTTGGTATCACTGGATTCGTAATGACGATCCCTAACCAAATATGGAAAAATATACTGGATGTCCAATTAAAAAATATCACTAAAGTCATTTTTAATCAATTGCGGATAACCCTATATATTTTGGGTGGGGTTCAAAAATTGGCCCTTCGGAAAAGAAAATCGACCTGTCCGAGGATTTTTCCGAAATATCTTTAGATTCAGAAATAATAAATTTGTTCCATAATTTAGCGTCGCACTGTAGATTCGCTGCCGTTGCAGTTGCTGTTGTCGCTGCCGCCGGTAGTTAACCAACATTTATCTTGGACGGCAGCGGCAGCGGATAATGACATGAAACTCAAAATGTCCTTGTCAAAAATGAACGAAATGTCACGTAATTTAGGTTATGTATTTGTTTACATAGTTTGAAAGCAAAAATTTATTTTATTCAAAAATGTTAGAATATGAGGAAAATATAGATGTTAAGGTAGGCGTATTCCTAAACATATTAGAAGGATTTCCACATCTATATAATCTGAAGGACAAAAATGATAAAAATATGTTCATGAAGGAAAACAGTTGGAGTTCAATGAACACAAAATGAAACTATAAATTGGTCATAATTTTGCCAGCGGCTACGGTAACGGCTACGGCAGCGGAAGCGGCTGCGACACAATCTATAAATCCAGCTTTGAATAAGATTATATTATCAAATGTCAAACATTGACAAGAAAGAATAAAATGCGATGTTGTCGAATTTTCTCAAATTCCAGCAAATTCTGTGCCAATTATTGTTTTGTCGAAAATAATAGAAAATTCCTTTTTTATGAGTTTTGATAACTGTTTTGTAAAAAACCAAAATTAGTACCTAATGAGACTACGAAAAATTTGAATTCTGTGAAGTAAATCTATTCGAATGCTTTGGATAAAGTGGTGGCCCTTAAAAGGGCCGTTTTTGTGAAATGGAAAAATTATATTCCAGTTTCCAAATCAGAGTGAAATCTTCTTCAACCGTAACATATAAGCTATTTGAATTATCGAGGGAATTTTTGGCATCATCCAATTTACTTGCCAATCTAAAAAATCATTGGTTCTGTGGATGTTTTGATGGGCACATCTTTTATAATACATGAAGCGTTCAAGACTTCCAGAAATGTGTCCCTTTTTTTGCCCATTTCCTTTTTTATGTACATTTTCTTGATCTTCATGTAGGAAGACTAAGTCTGTTGCGATTACATATGGAAATTGCAAAGACTTTGATCTTGGCAGAAAAGCGCACGCTTAGCGCGCGCTCGGCCGACATTTCGCAAATCGGCGAGCGCGAATTTGCGAAATGTCGGCCAAGCGCATGCGCATTTCCTTTTTAATAAACATGTTCGTGATCTTCATGTAGGAAGACTAAGTCTGTTGCGATTACATATAAAAAGTCTTGCGATTACATATGAAAATTGCAAAGGCTGTGACCTTGGCAGAAAAGCGCGCGCGTAGCGTGCGCTCGGCCGACATTTCGCAAATCCACGCGCGCGGACTTGCGAAATGTCGGTCGAACGCCAGTTTGTCCATTTTCTTGATCTTCATGTAGGAAGCTTAAGTTTGTTGTGATTTCTTAAAAAATGTCAACACACTTTGCCAACAGTTGGTAAATGAGAGCGCGCGTATCGCGCGCTTTGCCGATATTTCGCAAATCAGCTTGCGCGGATTTGTGAAATGTAGGCCAAGTGCAAATGCATTTCCTTTTCCACTTTATCCATTCTCTTGATCTTCATGAAGGAAGCATAAGTCTGTTGGTAAATGTCGGTCTAGCACATACACATTACCTTTTTCACATTGTCCATTTTCTTTTTCTTCATATAGGAAGCCTGAGCCTGTTGCGATTTCATATTAAAATTGCAAGGGCATTGCACTTGGCAAAACAGCGCATGTGCATGTCCATTGTGTCCTTTCACTTGATCTTGAACTCGGTCGACAGTTGGCAAATTAGCGCATGCGTATTACCTTTTTTGTTCATGATCTGTTACGATTCCGCACAAAAATTTCCTTTGCTGTGATGTTTTTATCATGACAATAATCATGTGTGAGTTATTCACACTCACTTATATTTTCTGAAGTAACGTTTGATAATTTCTGAATAATCTCAGGTCATTTGGCAACGCTGTATAAGTACTCAAGCACAGATATCTCAACCCCCTACGATGTTTCAGGATTAAAGTTTGACGTTTGTGTGTATAGAAAAATACATAATGAAATTATTTGTTCCTCTTTTGAATTTTCCAATGTTATTTGAGAGAAAAATAGTGACACTAGCTGAATAAATGTGTAGTTAGTGTGAGGAGAGGAGAATTGTAGTAATTTAACTTTCCTAGAGTGAATTCCCTATCTTCTCCATTTTTGGTAGTTGAAAAGGTCATATCTGCCAAAGTTATTATTTCCGCATCAAAATTTCGTTTGCTATCGTGTTTTGACTCATCTGTGAAAGTTTCATCAAAATCGGTGAGGCTACCATTTTCTTTACTTTTACCAGCTCTTTAACTAGTGGATTCCGTCACATATTCTCGTTAGAAGGAGATAATACATCCTTTTGATAAGGGCCGGCTGTATAGCTGCTTTCCATTTAACGTAAAGGAGCTCCTCAGAGCTACCCAGAGCGTGTGCCCATGCGTTCCATTTAGTGGGGCTGTAAGCACCAATTGACATTCCCCTTGCCCCTCGAGCACAACTCGTTTTCTTGGTGCATGAAGCACAAGTAGACAAAAGTCAAAACCGCGAATACATAGTTTTTTTGGCGAAAAAGTCAGTGATAAAGTAATTTCCGATCTCAGGGGCTTGTAGCCCTGGGGCTTGACACTCCTAAATGGAAAACGCCTTATAAGTTCAGTTTAAACTCTGGATCGACTTTCTAATGGTCAGAATGTGAACCACCAAACATCATTTGATACTGTCATTCATATTCTAAACCAAGGGCAAGTTCATCAGCAGTTCAACTGGACTTTATAACTGGCCCTTACGTTCACGAATTCAATGTTGTATCTCTTTCTAACGCGAGGTGTTTGTATCGCTCTGTTACGTCAAACGTTTGAAAATGTTTTCATTGGTAATATTCCGACAAAATGATGAATTTTCAAAAAATACTTTCACCTGGCTGTCACGAAAAATGTGTTGCTTAGAAACACCACGAGAGCTTGCTCGAGTGGTGTTTTGTACAGCAACACAGTTTGAGCGACTGGCAATGTGAAAATATTTTGAAAATTCTGTATTGTGAAGAGAATTTCACGAATGCATTAAATTATTATGTACTAAATGCGTATAGCAGGAACGGTTCATCATTTGTCATTAATGTCAGTTGAAGAGTTGAACCGTCAAACTGACGTTTCTCTTTTCACAGAAATTGTTGTAACTATGGAAACGTATAAATAAGGAAGAAGCGAAACACCGATTTGAAAATACCACGGGCTGGAGACAGTGTTCTCTAAAAGTCCTTTTCTCATTGGTTTGAATTAAAAAAATTATGGCATTTGGTTGGTTTATATAATATGAGGGAAATTGTCGCATGAACACCAGGTGCCAACGACTTTTGAAAAAAAAATTTATACAGGAGATCGAAAAATACCTATATGATTTTAGTATATAAAAGGGGCCAACATCGATTTTACCAAAATAACCGGTAGTAGAGTGGGGGTGCGAAAAGATGAGCTTGCAGAAGTAAAACGTGTTTTTTACGATATTTGCCAAAAGTAGACGTTCTGTAAAAAAAATTGAACGTATAAAAAGTTGAAGATAAGTTAAAGACAACTTTTACAGAAGTCTATGGTCATGATTAATTTTAAACTTGAGAAGAAAACTGTAGTTCACAATGAGCTTATGACTTGAGGCATAAGATGTCCGGAGGACTGCTCATTGCTAATATCCTATACAATAGGAAAAGTTGGGTCGAAAATCCATCAGAAAACAACTACTTTCCTGGCTAATGCCACGACGAACATTGAATTACATCTGATGAAATTTCCGTGCAGAGTTCCTATAAGGTTATCTCTGCTATTGCTTGTTGCATGGAAATGTTCATCGAAACATTGTCTTGAAATGGATTTGGTTGTCGATTCATTCGTTGCAGTCATTAGTTATTGACTGCTAGACCTACCCTATACTGATGAGGGGCAACACCCCGAAATCGATATACAGGTGGTCCGAATGTTTCGATGAACATTTCCATGCAACAAGCAATTGCAGATATAACCTTGTAGGAACTTTCATCAGATTTCATCAGATGTAATTCAATGTTCGTCGTGGCATTAGCCAGGAAAGTAGTTGTTTTCTGATGGATTTTCGTCCCAACTTTTCCTATTGTATAGGATATTAGCAATGAGCAGTCGTCCGGTCATCTTATGCCTCAAATTTTAAACTTGTTTGTGTCATCAAATCGGTGGTCGTGATCCATTCGTGATAATTTGACGTACATTAAGAAATAGTGGTATAAATAGAAGTAAGGTAAGAGTAGAGTCCCTATATGCATTTTGACATTAGATCGTATATTAGATCAAATGTCAAATTGCATAAAGGGACTCTAGGTAAGAGGAGTGCTTCCATAAGCTTTTAGCTCCTGAAAATGCTAACTTTGTTGTCGAGTGTGATTGTGACGTAGTTTTGGTGTTTGGGTAGTTTCTTTTTTTTTTAAGTTGTAGATAATAAAAAAAATCGAAATGTCATTTTTATTCTTTTCTACAACTATTGAAAATCATTGAAAATATTGAGAAAATCTTGATTCAGAGAGACTTGTCGGTGTTTCTCAATTTTAAGCGATCAATGATCAATGAACCACCAAGTTACACAAACCATTTTAAAGTAGACATTTCAACAATTGAAATAATCACTTATAGTAGACCTCTGAAATACAAAAAAACACCAGAAAAATTGTTCGTGGAAGATAAGGGTATTTTTTTCTTTGAAAAATATACATAACTCAAAAACTAGTCGTCTTCTGAATTGCAAAGGAAAAATGCTCATTTGACACCAAAAAAGACATATTTCTACAAATTTTCATCTCAACTGAATTATTTAAAAAAGTTAAATACTGAAAAATCGGTTTTTGACAGTTAATTTGAGATTATGTCGACAAGTGTTCGAGACAAAAGTTTTTGATTTTTTTATTTCCTACAACTTTTTCATTGAACATTTTTCGCTAAGAGGTCACGTTTCGCCGCCAATCGTAAAAATCCGTATTCAACCCCTAAACTGCATACCCATTTCACCATTTTGAGTGTTTATTTTTTTTTTCCTCAAAGTTGAAACCTTAACAACATTTTCCACCTGGTTCTTGTTTGTTACTTTTCTCTTTTTCACAAAAATTATAGGTGTATCAGTCATTCTCAAAAAAATAAGATTACAATACGTATTACATATTGATTACGTAAATCTATTTTTTAACTTTATTCAATGTATTTGTGCCGATAAAGCACACAAACAATTTTTACTTAGCTAAAAACGGTAATGTTTAGCTAATATTCTCAAATGAAACTATTGTGTGAACATCTTATTTTTCAGCAGTCTGAACATAAACCGTCAATTAAAGTTTCCTTATTAGATATTACATTGAAAATACCGTTTTGTATCACTTCCTCATCACTTTATTTAACACTTTAACTGCTATGTGCAGCAATATGATACACACTGCTGAGGTCGATTAGCTGTATAAATGCTATAGACTTATTAATTGTACGTGGAACATTGCCTAAAATTATCTCTAAACTTGCTTGATTTAATTGATTTTTGGCAGGGGTATAGCTGTTTAAAAAAAACAACACCACTAACAAAAAAAGTTATTTATTCCATTTGACAACTGTTACTAGAAACATAAGAAAACGCTTAAAATGTTATCAATTAAATGCGAACAGTATACAAAAAGATAAAAACGGTTACGTTGAACTATACTGATGTGTATTGAAAAAACATTCAATACATGAATGTGGAGCATTTGGACATGCAGTACATATATATTTTACTATTTCCTAATGCACATGACCTTCCCTGTTTTCTGCTGAATATTTTGTAGCAGTTTTTGCACAGGCTACGAGTATCCTTACCATTTTCTTCGAAAGGACCCCGCACTAATCTTATGGAAAACCGGTTTCGGTGAAAATCGCTGAAATTTCAATATGATGTAGCCCATGCCATCCTGAACAAAAGTTACCATTGCGCCAACTCTCTGAATGCCCGCGTTTGGATTCTACAGGGGGTCAAAGTTCGATATTTTGACGATTTTTCAAAAAATCCGGAATTTCATTTTCATTGTATCGATATGAATTTTTATAATGAAATAGTCCACAATATGTGCATCAAAAAGTTCAAATGACAAAAGTTTCTAGAATCAAAACTGGCGGGTATACAGAGGGTTGAACTTTGTTTTTGGTAATTTTTATCGAACTTTTTTTGAGAAAATATTCGTTTTCCTGCAGATCCATGTGCAATTGATGATACTTACAGTACATAAGAGGGCGATCATATTTTGCATTTGAACTAACCATCCAACTTTAAATATTTGAAAGATACGGGGCGATCAAAAATATATTTTCAATTTCGGAAAAATGTATCCCTTTGTATAGTCAGCTTTCACCAATATATTTAGCTGATGTTTTGAAAGTATGTAGCTAACATACATACAAATGTGTCACCGTCTGTGCTCATTAATCTGAATCCAAATAAAGTTGCGGCGATGGTCCAAAAAATATGGAGAAGGGATGTTTCGGAATAATTTTGAAATGATTTCTAAAATCGTCCGTGAATTTTTTTTATTTTCTGATATAATGTAGATGAGTCATTCTTGATCAAAAAGTTCTACAGTGCCTACCACGCGAATGCCACGGTTTGAGTTATACAGGGGTTTGAAGTATAGTATTTCCTTGATTTCTCGAATAATCAATAATTTCTTTGTAACGGAAAATAACATTGTTTCCTAGACAAACTTCGAAACATTTCAATGCCCAAATTATCTGAAATGAGAATTCATGAATATACAAAGGTTGCAAGTCAGTCTCATTATGTAAATATATTTTCGGACATATGCATGAGCATACGAATACGATTCATGTTTCATACGGTGTATGAAAATATAATACAAATTCTATAAGGACCATCATTTTCATTTTATGTTCCAGGAAAATACAGGATGAAAACAATTTTCGGAATGCTTCGAATGTGTCTGCCAGTAAAGTGCCATGCCAAGCATGGCCAAGTTACTGCAGAGTTTTCCAAGTAGAAGGGGCGTACATCTCCCTGCAATCCCAGAACTATTTTATTTTTCAAATGATGTCTTTTGATATACTAGTTTCAAGTTCAGGTAGTTCAGGTTTTATATATTCCCGAATTGTGTACAGTTGCTTTCATAGAAAAGTAGTACACTTAATTTCAGCAGTGTAAACATGACTTGCTTAATAATGAAAAATGGATTATATAATCCAATCTTCCGCATACAACCTATACTATAGGTAATTCGTCGGCAAGTATACAACAGAAAACAACTACTGCTGTACTGTTTTCTGTTGTATACTTGCCGACGAATTACCTATAGTATAGGTTGTATGCGGAAGATTGGATTATATAATCCATTTTTCATTATTAATTAATGGTCTTCCGTCAAGTAGTGTTGTTTATTCTTTACGAAATGACTTGCTAAAATTGATAACTGCCATATTTCTTTTGTGCCTCTTTTAAAAAGCCAAAGACAATTTTAAAAGATCAGATTAACACAATTTACTGTACTAAAATAACAACATTTTCGTTTCCAAGACTTGTACCTACTACTTTTCTGTGCAAGTAACTGTATTATTCCATATCCAAAATAGAGCAGTCCTTGGAATGTCATTCGATTGCTGTCAGAGTTATGGATGTTTTTGATAGCAAACATATTTTGATGTGTTGAACGTAGATGAAATGTTAGTATTTTCTAATAATTAGAGAATCGGTTGATGTTTTGGTCATCAATCACCTGTTTTCTTTTATTTTCTGCTCTTCGAAGTTAAATAAGGTGAGATAATCATTATATTCAATTGTATCTCATATTGGAATATTCCCAGGTCATCATGGCCTATCAAAATCAAGTAAATTGCTTTGTATGCGATACCCGATCAAGACCAGCTCGAATGTCACATCTTCTTCATGGAGAAGAACATTTGGAAAAGTGTCAAATAGCTATTTCTAGGCGGGATGCACGAGGTGGTCCCCCTCTCATCATAGGAGAAGAAACAAGAATATGTTTAAACTGTAATCGATCTATTATGAATGAAATAAGGGACTTGACGATTGATCCAACTTGTATAAGACTTAATGTTTTGACACAAACATCGAGCCATACATGCTTCATCTGCAATGCCGCCGCTGATCAGCAAACTCTATCCAATAAATGCAGGGCCAATGTTTTTGTTCATCGAAATATATTCATCCCGGATAACGTGAAGGCGTGCAGACATCATCTCGATGATAACGGTTTCATTTTGCCATTTCTATTACCAGGAATCCAGTTTGTAAATAGACCTTATGTGATAAAGGGACAGCAACTATCTATTTTCCTTCAAGGGCTTCGTTTTGTGGCTATTGAACACTCCAGCTATGAAGATGAGAACAATTTCAGTGAGGATGAGTTTCAGGCAATATCTCCTATAACCAAAGAACAATTTCGTAGTCTTTTTATGTTCTGTGATATGGTTCCGCAGGAACATGGTTATAGATATATAACGAAAAAAGACCTTATGACATTCCTCTGTAAATTGCGTCAGGGTCTGTCGGATGATTTCTTGAAGGTAATATTCCATTATCCCTCTAGGCAAGCCACCAGCTTAGCAATTTCTAAAGTAAGACAGTCTTTGATGCAAAGATTCGTTCCATCGAATATCGGCTTTGCAGCCATCGATAGGAATGTGTATATTAGAAGGCATGTGAGTGAGTTTTCCAATATTTTATATAACCCGACCCCAGACAACCCGAAGGCCATCGTTTACATCGACGGATCATACGCCGCCATAAATAAAAGTTGTAATTTCAGGATATTGCGCCAATCTTTCTGCCGGTACAAACCAGTTTTGATTGTGGCCCCGGATGGATATATACTGAGTATTCAAGGACCTTATTTCTCAGACGCTCGCAACAATGACGCAAGAATTTTGGAGAATCAGTTTGAAAGAAACTTAGAAGACATGAGGGGATGGTTTAATGAAGGTGACATTTTTGTTGTGGATCGGGGTTATCGAGATGCCATACCCTTACTGAATAATCTTGGCATACAATATGAAATGCCCGCGATTGTTCCACGAGGGCAACAACAGCTTTCCACTGAGGAAGCAAATAAATCTCGATTAGTGACGAAAACTAGATGGATAGTTGAAGCAAGAAATGGACATTTGAAAAGCATGTTTAAGTTTTTTGATAAAACTATCGAAATGCCACACGTACACAATCTTAGCGATCTATATCAAATCGCTGGTGCACTCATCAACAGCTTCCACCCCCCAGTCTCAATGAGAGGTGCCAATGCTCAGCTGGCACAAGAATTGTTACGAAAATCACAGGAGGTAAATGTCGTCCAGGCTCGAGTGGAAGTGGACAATCTTCATCTGAGAAATGGTCAATGGGTCCGTATGAATGGAAACCTGATTCCAAACTTTCCTCGCCTTACGATAGAATATCTAAGAGATTTGACCGTAGGTATATACCAAGTTAAACTTTCACCTTCGTATATACAGGATAAATTGCAAAGGGAAGAAAATGAAGAGTTTCAGGTCGATATTTTCGAAGAGGAACCTGGATTCATGAGAGTCAGGGTTTTTTCGAGGTTCAGAAATGCCACAAAATATCAACTGTGGATCAAATATAATGATGGAGAAGAACCTGATGAACCAAACGAGCCCATATTAGGATATTTTTGTACTTGTAAAACCGGCGCCAGAACTTTAGGAACATGTGCGCATGTTGCCAGTGTTCTATGGTATCTTGGTCATGCTCGACATGACCCCAACAGTCGATACCCCTCAAGTTCCCTACTAAACTCAGTAATGGACGCGGCAAATAGACCACAACAAATGGTTCCTGATGGTGCGCTTGAAATAGTTGGGTAGTGAAACGATGACGTCATGCCGGTGAATAAACTCCTCACAATTTATTTGAATAACACCTCAAAAAACCCAAGACCGGTATGTAGGTGGTCAATTTGGATGCATGACATTTCGTCTGAAGTCTAATTCTTTATTGCGATAGAAATCACTTGCATCCTCATTCTTCATTGCAATTGAATTAACTGCAGATTCAATCATTGTAATGGAAGATTTTTCCAATTATTTAAGAATGTCGCATGCTCTATTCAGTGATATCTATATAAGACCTACCCTACACTGATGAGGGGCAAAACCCCGAAACCGGTATAACTCGTTTCGGAAAACGAAATATGAATCGTCCGAAAGGCTGTCTTCATGGAAAAAATGTACTTGCTGAATTGATTCGACTCAGTTCAGTAGCTGTTGTGGTACTATCATCATTTCTGTTTTCTCTGAATCAGCCCATATGCTTGGAATTGTGCTGAATTCATGTTATGTACTTACTTTAATTCATATTTCATATATCTGTCAGTTGCGGTCACAATTTTTTGAAGACAATGGCAGTTGCGAAGACCTGAATATAAACCAAATCATCTCATTTCTCTCTACTTGTTTTTCCGCACACGATCTTTCTCGAGAATATATTGTTTTCATACTGGATTTTCCTAAAACATCGGGTGGAGACAAAGTGGTCCTGGTCCTAATAGAGTTTCTGAATATATAAAAAATATGAATAGTAAACGGATACTTATATTTTTGAAAAAAAATTTTTTTTTTGGACCAACCTTTGTATATTCATAAATTCTCATTTCAGATAATTTGGTCATTGAAATGTTTCGAAGTTTGTCTAGGAAACAATGTTATTTTCCGTTACAAAGAAATTATTGATTATTCGAGAAATCAAGGAAATACTATACTTCAAACCCCTGTATAACTCAAACCGTGGCATTCGCGTGGTAGGCACTGTAGAACTTTTTGATCAAGAATGACTCATCTACATTATATCAGAAAATAAAAAAAATTCACGGACGATTTTAGAAATAATTTCAAAATTATTCCGAAACATCCCTTCTCCATATTTTTTGGACCATCGCCGCAACTTTAGTTGGATTCAGATTAATGAGCACAGACGGTGACACATTTGTATGTATGTTAGCTACATACTTTCAAAACATCAGCTAAATATATTGGTGAAAGCTGACTATACAAAGGGATACATTTTTCCGAAATTGAAAATATATTTTTGATCGCCCCGTATCTTTCAAATATTTAAAGTTGGATGGTTAGTTCAAATGCAAAATATGATCGCCCTCTTATGTACTGTAAGTATCATCAATTGCACATGGATCTGCAGGAAAACGAATATTTTCTCAAAAAAAGTTCGATAAAAATTACCAAAAACAAAGTTCAACCCTCTGTATACCCGCCAGTTTTGATTCTAGAAACTTTTGTCATTTGAACTTTTTGATGCACATATTGTGGACTATTTCATTATAAAAATTCAGATCGATACAATGAAAATGAAATTCCGGATTTTTTGAAAAATCGTCAAAATATCGAACTTTGACCCCCTGTAGAATCCAAACGCGGGCATTCAGAGAGTTGGCGCAATGGTAACTTTTGTTCAGGATGGCATGGGCTACATCATATTGAAATTTCAGCGATTTTCACCGAAACCGGTTTTCCATAAGATTAGTGCGGGGTCCTTTCGAGCTTGTGTTTATGAACCGTATCTCTAACAACAACATATTTAGTGACATACTCGAAAAGTTTGAGACATAAATTTTGCCGAAAATTTCACACCTCACGTTTAGAGAGAACCAAAACATTCGTTCTTGTTTAGATGCCATGGCAACCCAAAAAATTTCCGGAAATTTTTATCCTCCTGGGTACCCGGCCGAAATTAATAAGTGGAAATTTTTCTGTCAAATATTTGACAGGGGATAGTTTATATTTTGCTTTGATGAATGTGTCTGAATATTTTCTTCACGATAATCGCAGAATTTGCAAATTCTGAAATCAAATTTCAGAAACACTTCAATACACCAGTTGTCTACATGTAAATTAAAGGCCCCGTGGCGAGTCGGTAAAGTGTCCGCCTCGTGGTCGCGTGGTCACTAGTTCAATCCCAGTGGAGCAAAAACATTTTTACTTTTTTTTTTATTAAAAAAATCAAATTGAAATTTTGTTAAGTGTGTTTTACATATCTATATTTTCATGCATCTTTTTTGTACTATGCATATAAATAGTTCAGGTGAAACCATCGTTAGTTATTTCTTATGAATTGTTGGATGATTTTCATTTCTCGGTGTGAAATTTTCTTACCGAATCTCCCTCGTGCTTGAATTAATTGCCGTAAATTTATCTCGTACATGAATTTTCAAAGAAAATTACCCTCGTCGCTTCGCGACTCGGGGAAAAATTTCCGGCAATAATTCAAGCACTTGGGAGATTACAAGTGACAATTTCCCTCATATTATATAAACCAACCAAATGACATAATTTTTTCAATTCAAACCAATAGAGAAACGTCAGTTTGACGGTTCAACTCTTCAACTGACATTAATGACACATGATGAACCGTTCCTGCATTACGCATTTAGGCCATAATAATTTAATGTATTCGTGACATTGTCCGATCGAATATGCCTTCAAAATGCAGAATTTTCAAAATACTTTCACCTTGCCAGGCGCTCAAACTGTGTTGCTGTACAAAGTACCACTCGAGCAAAACTTACCCTGGAGTAAGAGTAAAAGTAATGTCAAGGTACTAGCTTGACAGAGAGTAAGCAAGGTTATGGAACAGTGTTCGATCTTATGACGTAGGAAAGCAAATGAAACTTCAATCGTTTCTTTTTGTTTTATCATTGAAATATTTCTCATTATCTCGATATAAATATATCAGGCACCTTGTAGCTGCATCATTCAAAGAAACTCTTTCTGGTTATTTTTGAGCGACCTAAACCGAGTTGTCTCTCACACAAGATTTCTCGGGGTTTCTACCTTAGCAAGCAAGCATTCGAATTCCTAATTATTGAAATCATTTCACAATGAGTTCCTATTGCACTAAACTAGGAATATCTTTTTTCCTCAAGTGGAAGATAGTGAAAGTTGTATCATGCAGAAAACTACACCAAATATTGCAAAATGTTGCTATGCATTGAGAATACTGTCTGAACATGTCTCAACTGAAGCTGCCCTCTGCATATCACGCTTATATTCAATCTAGGATTAAATAGATTATTTTCAGGGGAAACCCTTTAGATATTTCTAGGATACTCATACTTCAAAAAAAATGTGTCAGGTATATTTATAAGATGAAAAAAACGTTAGCTGCAGAGAAGCTTTTATTACAAGCAAAACTTTAACATTGATAAATCTATATATATAATATACATATACAGTGTGTCCCACTTTGAGCAGCCACACCCTAATTTTTCGTTGAGCATGAAATAATTCGAAATTTTCTTTGACTCAAGTTGTAGTACATTTGAATATACAGGGTATATATACAGGAATATACAGGGTATCATCTGTAGCTGGTAGCATTATCAACTCTAATCCATAAATAATGCTTGGAAAATTTACAAAATGTCTTCTCTTGTCACAGAATTCCCAAAAATATTTAATTAATACTTTGAAAAATAGCCAAATATCACTTTTCCAAGGCTAACTCTGATCAGAATGAATGATACCCTGTATATTCAAATGATTAAA
Source organism: Chrysolina oricalcia (assembly GCA_944452925.2). Classification (NCBI taxonomy): domain Eukaryota; kingdom Metazoa; phylum Arthropoda; class Insecta; order Coleoptera; family Chrysomelidae; genus Chrysolina; species Chrysolina oricalcia. The sequence continues at coordinate 3,248,616 of OX101810.2, forward strand.
GCATTGAGATTTGGGGGTTTTAAGGTGTTCTGAAACAGAATCTGGTGTTATTTTTGCGATAAAAAAAATGCCTAGTATGTTTTTCCCAATTTTTCACTTTTCATTTGGTCGTAGTTAGCCGTGGAAAATGGATATACAAAGGTTACGTAAACATAAAGGTTGGTATTTCCGAGTACTACAACTTGAGTGAAAGAAAATTTTCGAATTATTTCATGCTCAACGAAATATGAGGGTGTGGCTGCTCAAAGTGGGACACACTATATATATATATATATATATATATATATATATATATATATATATATATATAAGTGAAAATAGAGTATTTTTCGTTTTAATTCCGAGAGTTCTAACCTTTGACAGCTGTTTCGTGCTAACGCACTCATCAGAAAGGATTTATGGAGCTCTCGAAATCAAAACGAATCCACTCAAGAATGAATACCGTGAAGGCAAGACAGATATAACAGAAAATTACTTATGACATCTACAGTCACTAGTTGAAACTTAATTTGACACGAACCAAGGAATCCAAAGTTAGATGTTTATCTACTCATTGACAGGCAGCCAACAATTTGTTGTTCTGACCAACCCAAGGTTCAATCAGTTTCTCGTACAACAAATTGTTGGCTGCCTGTCAATGAGTAGATAAACATCTAACTTTGGATTCCTTGGTTCGTGTCAAATTAAGTTTCAACTAGTGACTGTAGATGTCATAAGTAATTTTCTATATATATATATATATATATATATATATATATATATATATATATATATATGAAGCAGTAGTATTTGTAACAGAAATTGAATCGGAACTAATTGTGAAAGGCTTTCGCGGCCATCGTTGAATGAATGATGGTTTTTCGGGTTTTTAGGCCGACGTTTATTTAGAGAAAAACTCGACGTTTCGCCAACACGAGTGGTTGGCATTTTCAAGAGAAATGTTTACAGTTTCGATCACTGAACACTACTTGTTTGGTATGCGTTGTCTCAGCCAGTATTTATGGGTCGACGTACTCGTACCTGCGTCCGGTGCCATCGTCCCTGCGTCGGGTACCCCCTCGGATTCATTAATTTCCCGGTATGGTGTTATTACCGTTTTCTTGAGAACAGGTAGCCATGCTTTTTTCAATTGTAACCCTTCTTCAATTCTGTTGAAATTGTTGGGATGTTTTTTGATTTCGATTGCTTCTCGGAAGAGTCTTGGATAATATGCATGTGTTGTGGCAATTACTTGGGTTTCTTCGAACTTCACTCTGTGATTGTTATTGTTAAGCGCATGTTCTGCGACAGCGGATTTTTCTGAGTGTCCTAACCGTCAATTGGCCTTGTGTTCCTTTATTCTGGTATTTGTGGAACGCTTCGTGGTTCCGATATAAACGTTGCCACAGGTGCATGGAATGCGGTACACCCCAGATGAGCTTAGTTCATCACGTTTATCCTTCGCCGATCTGAAGTGATCCTTCAGTTTCTTTGAAGGTTTATATATGGTTTTGATATCATACTTTCGTAGTATACGGCCAATCCGATCTGTGACCCTAGGAACATAGGGTAGGAATGCTTTACTTTGTTCCTGGCAGCCATTCGATCTTCGAATCGAATCGAATCGAATGGTTGCCAGGAACAAAGTAAAGCATTCCTACCGTATGTTCCTAGGGTCACAGATCGGATTGGCCGTATACTACGAAAGTATGATATCAAAACCATATATAAACCTTCAAAGAAACTGAAGGATCACTTGAGATCGGCGAAGGATAAACGTGATGAACTAAGCTCATCTGGGGTGTACCGCATTCCATGCACCTGTGGCAACGTTTATATCGGAACTACGAAGCGTTCCACAAATACCAGAATAAAGGAACACAAGGCCAATTGCAGGTTAGGACACTCAGAAAAATCCGCTGTCGCAGAACATGCGCTTAACAATAACAATCACAGAGTGAAGTTCGAAGAAACCCAAGTAATTGCCACAACACATGCATATTATCCAAGACTCTTCCGAGAAGCAATCGAAATCAAAAAACATCCCAACAATTTCAACAGAATTGAAGAAGGGTTACAATTGAATAAAGCATGGCTACCTGTTCTCAAGAAAACGGTAATAACACCATACCGGGAAATTAATGAATCCGAGGGGGTACCCGACGCAGGGACGATGGCAACGGACGCAGGTACGAGTACGTCGACCCATAAATACTGGCTGAGACAACGCATACCAAACAAGTAGTGTTCAGTGATCGAAACTGTAAACATTTCTCTTGAAAATGCCAACTACTCGTGTTGGCGAAACGTCGAGTTTTTCTCTAAATAAACGTCGGCCTAAAAAACCGAAAAACCATCATTCATAAATCGGAACTTTTCATTGACTGTGAAAAGTATCACGTCTATAACACAAGAACAAAGAATGATCTTAGGAATGAGAAATGTAACTATACATACAGAGAAATGTCAAATTTAACATTAAAAACATATACAATAAATTTCCGCTCACTGTAAGAAATCTTCCAGTCGTTTGAAAAACTATCTTTAGGAAAACCTTACTATAACTTACAGGAATTTTTAAATGATAGTATGCTTACTTTATGAATGTTAATTATATACTTTTGTTTCATGTGTTAAATCTACTTCTGTGATAATGTTGACTATGTATATACAGCTTTTATTTATTACTGACATGTTCCACACTCCTCGGAGTTTATATGTGTACATTATATGTAACCGGAGCAAATAAACGATGTATCTATCTATCAATCTATCTATCTATAAGAACAATATTTCCACCGACGTTAGTGCTACGAAATGACTTGAACTACCACCAGCTGCCTTTTTATCATTTTGCATAACTAAAGTTGGTAATTTGTATTTTATTTAAGGCAATCTTAAGTGATGTCCTAGACCAAAATTATCTCTTTAAATAAAAAAATAGCAAGCAATAATTCTTAGATTTTAAATAATACAAATTTGGAATAGAATAGAAATTCTGAGCAGATTTAGAAATAAGACCATCAATATTGATATCTAAATACCTATGAATTCCTAAATATCAACTAAATAAAAATAATTAACATCACCTGTATAAGTAAAATCGATATACTAAGTAGTAAAGAAAATTATTGATTATTATTGCTGTTATTTTGATTACTACCATTAGAATAATTATGATATTAAATGTACAATTATTATAAGTTATAACTGATGGTAGATTAGCATCTGATTGCATCAATTTTGAGACTGAGTTGCAACATTTGTATATTCATGAATTCTCGTTACTGATATTTTGTCTATGAAATGTTTCGAAGTTTGTCTAGGAAATAATATAATTTTCCGTTACAAAGGAATTATTGAATATTCGTGAAATCGATGAAATACTATACTTCGAACCCCTGTATGATTCAAACCGTGGCATTCGCGAGGTAGGCACTGTGGAACTTTTTGATCAAGAATAACTCATCTACATTATGTCAGAAAAAAAAAAATCACGAATGATTTTATAAATAATTTCAAAATTATTCCGAAACATCCCTTCTCCAAATTTTTTGGACCATCGCCGCAACTTTATTTGGATTCAGATTAATGAGCACAGATGTTGACACATTTGTATATACCTGAGTGGCAGAAAACAAACAGTGTATATAAATGAGACATGTTCTGACTTTCAAACTATTTCACATAGGGTACCTCAGGGATCAGTTCTTGGCCCGTCACTCTTCATTATCTACGTGAACGATCTCTTTCACTTCATGTACCCTAATAACTGCATTGCTTACGCCGAAGACACGACATTAATACACTCTTCCACTCATGCAGATAATCTTTCAAACACCATGGCTGATTCTTTAAATAAGGCACAGAACTGGTTTAATGCAAATAACTTCAAAGTAACAATAAAACGCAAAAACTGATTTTCAGTAAAGGCACTGCGGCAATGAAAAGAGTGTCAAGTTCTTATCGATGTCGTGTTATTTCTCTTTCTTCCACACACATATTCATTACGGCATTCTGTTATGGGGAAACTCTGTTCACTCATATAAAGTCTTTAAAATGCAGAAAAGGGCAATAAGAATCATTGCTGGTGCTGGTTACAGGGACCATTGTCTACAATTCTTCAAAGATCTCGCTATTATGCCCGTTCCATTCTTATTTATTTATAATACTCTTCTAGAAATTCACAGAAATGAAAATAATTTTTGTTCCAATTCTGATTTTCACGATTATCAAACTCGTGGAGCAAACGACATAAGACCTTCCCGATATAGACTCAACAAATCTCAGATGAATTCTCTGAATGTTAGAATCTACAATTTTTTGCTCAATTACAATTGTTTCAAATTAAAACTAAAACGACACTCACTGTTCCACTGTTTTTACTCTATCGACGAATATCTGAGGAGCCCCCACTTCTCAATGTTGTGTCGTGACCCTAATTTCGACAATAAGTCATGTTTGTGTTTCGATTTTAAATATTGTTATGCCTGTTTGTGATATTTTAGGTGTATTTTTAAATGACTTTTAACTAACGTTTTGTACCTGATTGACTTGCCAAAAATTTAATTGTAACTTGGTCAAATAAATTCTATTCTATTAGCTACACAGTTTCAAAAAGTTAGCTGAATATATTGGTGTAATCTGACTATACAAAGGGATACATTTTTCCGAAATTAAAAATAGATTTTTGATCTCCCTGTATCTTCCAAATGCTTCAAGTTGGATAGTTAGTTTAAATGCAAGATATGATCGCCCTCTCATGTACTGTAAGTACCATCAATTGCATATGGATCTGCAGAAAAACGAATATTTTCTCGAAAACAGTTCGATAAAAAATTACCAAAAACAAAGTTTAACCCTCTGTATACCCGCCAGTTTTGATTCTAGAAACTTTTATCATTCGAACTTCTTGTTGCACATATCGTGGAATATTCCATAATAAAAATTCAGATCGATACGATGAAAATAAAATTTCAGTTTTTTTGAAAAATCGTCAAAATATCAAAGTTTGACCCCCTGTAGAATCCAAACGCCGGCATTCAAAGAGTTGGCGCAATGGTAACTTTTGTAAGGAGGGCATGGGCTACGTCATATTGAAATTTCAGCAATTTTCACAGAAACTGGTTTTCCATAAGATCAATGCGGGGTCCTTTAATTATTTAAATGCGAGAAAAAAAACTTTATACAAAAAATCGGTTTTTCGCCAGTTTGACGGGTAATTTAAGGTTATATCAAAAAGTGTTGAATACAAAAGTTTTTGATTTTTTTTTCATCTACAACTTTTGTATCAAACATTTTTCGCTAAAAGGTCACGTTTCTCCGCAAATCGCAAAAAATCGTTTTCAACCCCTAAACTGCATCCCCATTTCACTATTTTGAATGTTTTCGTGTTTAAATTTTTATTTTCCTTAAAGTTGTAACCTCAACAACATTTCCCACCTGGTCCTTGCCTGTTACTTGTTATTTAAATTTTGTTTTGATACCAGTCAATGAGAATGAAAATTTCAAACCACCCGTAAATTAACACTTTCATTTTTCAACGAATCGTGTTCTCTACTGGTCTACTGGTCGATATGGGTGATTTTGTGAGTTCAACTATCACCAACTTAAAAAAATAATATCAAAAATAAAAAATAATACTAACGTGTGTTCGAAAAATAATCCAAAAATTCACTATGTAACCGCGGTACCACCACACCACTAACCAAGCACCAGTACCACTTTCGGCTCTCGTAAAACTTTTATGAATCCGGAGATGGTAAGAGAAGGTTACTGGGCTAAGGAAGTAGGCCAAAGCACTGAATCACGCTGTGCGCTGCACAGGTTCAATGTCTTGGACGCACCGTTAAGAATATTATTTTCATGGTCGCTTTCTTCCACTCCACCGGAGAGAGCTGGAAGTTGATCGAAGGTACGATAGTCTAGTCTACAAGAACTATTTTGGTGAGTTTCTCTTCAAGGGCACCGAAAATTATGATCCAGGGCTCATTCGATTCGAAATTGCCTCTAGAAACTTTTTGAAAAATTTGAACGTGCGCCGGCAAAAATTGCAAGAGTTATACAATTTAGTGAAAAAAAAGGAGGGGGTTTGTTTTTTTTGCAAATATCTCGGAAACTGTTGAAGATATCCAAAATTTGAAAAAAGATCCTGAAAGACGAGGAAATTTCCTAAAAAAGTCCTTCCTCCCGGAACTCTACCATCAATATTTATAATTTTAATTTAGAGGCGAAACTAGCGCTAAAAGCGAGTGATGCGAGTCCCGCGTGCGCTGACTGATACGGACCCTTGATCTATAATAGTTATTTTTGTATCTAGTGCGCGAAATGCTACTTTGGTGATCGAGAACTGATTTTTTTTAACGAGGCGCAGCCGAGTTAAAAAATAGTCTAGATTACCAAAGTATTTCGCGCATGAGATGCAAACAAAATTTTTTCTACAAACGTCAAAAATATTGTTCTAAAATAAGTAATAACTATGAAAAATAGTATTGAACTGGCTTAAATAATTTTTCCAAATCAAGTAAATACTGTAACTATGGAAATAAAATGGCATTTGTTGACAATTATTTCAAAGTGACAGTTCTTGATAATTATTTTGGAGTGACTTTTTATTCGCGTCAATTTCGTGCGAGATATTTATTATTGTAAAAGAATGGAAATTTCGAGCGACGATGAACTAAGCAGTACCCCACCTAACTTGATAGATGCGGCCAATTCCGTAATTTTCAACCTTTTACCGGAGAAATCGAGGTGGCAGTATGAAAATGCATATCAGCAATTTAAAGAGTGGTGTGAAGCAAATAAAGCCAGAAAAATATCTCTCACAATTTGAAAGCCTTAATTATTGTTCTACATTAATAAATAAACGATTTCTTGTTTTTTGCTTGATTGAGGAGCTGAGGACCATATAGGTTAGAATATGAAAATCCCATATAGTTTACATGCAGTGTGCGAAATATATTTCGCACATTACTTCGCGCACGGTGTCATGGTAACGAATGAAAATGAAAAAAAGTGCCACTTCGCATACTGTTGTCAATGCGCGAACCTTGTCATTTTTTGACGTTTGTAGAAAAAAATTATTTTATCCACAACTATTCAAATAAATCTGTTAAATATGCGATTTTTATCAAGTAATGCCATGCATTACTATATAGAATTGAATAATAATGACAGTTCGATGGAATAATATTACTCACCCTGTGTCAAGTCACCGGTCGGACCAGGCACGCGCGTTCAGTATGAAGTATGACCATGAGTCGGACCGACCAGATGATTGAAAATATTGGTCACATACATACAGTTCTAATGAGGTCGTCAAGTCAACCAAATGATGCGCTGGTCGAATCATATTGGTCAGACCGTAGACTTGACTCAGCCTCAATCGTTGCGTCAAATTTGACAATTTGTAAATTTACTTGTCACTGTATTTGTAGATATACTGTCAGTCGGTTTGTGAGTTATTTGTTGTAAACATTCTTATATCTGGTATCATTAGATAAATGTCTAATAGTGAATCTGATTTAGAAGATATGTCTTGTACACCGCCAGACATTTTAAAATTAGCGGCTAGCGCTACAGAAAATCTCTTACCTAACAAGTCAAAAGGTTAATATGATGCGGTGTACAAAAGTTTTATGGATTGGCAACTGGCACAAAAAACATCGTCTCTTTCTAAAATCCTAGTGTATTTTGTTGAACTTGCTAAAAAGTACAAGTCATCATCATTGTGGGCATATGCTGAAGAGTACATTGAATATTCACCATAGTATCCATCTAGAGACTTACATGAAGTTGCAGGCATTTTTAAGACGTCAGTCTGAGGGCCATCAACCGAAAAAATTTCAAACCTCTACTCCCTAAGAAGTCAGTAAATGTATAAAAGAAGCGCCAGATCATACCCATCTAATGCCCGTATATAGTTGTGGATAAAGTATAGTATTCAACACGCGTATAATGGCAATTACCCACTCAGATGTTACAACATTCGCCTCCGGCTCGTGTTGCAATTTCATCTTCGTGGGTAATAGCCATCATTATACGCTTGTTGAATAATATACTATTATACCTTTAAATATCAATATTAACAAATAAAAATATTCACTTTAAGATACTTTAGATACTTGAATAAACGAAAATCCATGGAAAAAATGACTTCCAGTAATTATTTTATTACATATGCTTTTGTTAATCAACTAGTTTTTACAAGTTTCAAATTTACATACAAACCATAGAAATATAAAGTTCGTTCGCTGTGTCTCCATTAACTACAATATTCTACACCAGAGTACTTCATGTAGCAATAATCCCGATCCTTGATTTCTGGTGAAAAAATTTGAAAGAGATAGAAATCTTTCAACTATTAAGATGATGGACGTCCGAAATATAAGTAATCAAGTTACTACATCCTCTAAAACATTCAAACATACATTATGTTCGTTGTTAAAATGTTGTAGCACAATAATTTAAAATTATTTACCGCCAAATCTGAGTGTTACACTTGATCTCGATGAGGTGTGAAAAGTGTAGTGCAGAGTAAATGGTATTTGTGAGGTTAGGACGGTTAGGTGTGTATGTTAGTTGTTGAAACATCGAATTGATTCGCTATATCACGATATGAAGCGGTTTGATGACCTATGAACCACAAAAAATCAACATAGGTTTCTCTGTAATTTTTTTTTTAAATATTGGGTAAAACAAGTTTTTCGATATTTTCAACCTGGAGAGGTTGATGCCTTTAGTTTTGTGCATAAATTTGTGTAGAGTACTTCATTGATGTGAAAATGCATGATAAATTCTTGGTCAGAATATTTGGGTACAACTTATTCAACAAAATTTTGAATGGTCACCCGGGAATCTTTTGTCGCCATTGATGAAAGAACCAACAGAGCTGACCCCATTGATTATTCGTCCTCAGACGAACTTATAATTGATGATTCGTCTTCCGAATACGTGAAACTTTCTACGACTTCATCTTCTCTGTCCATTTTAAAGTTTCTAAAATACTCATTCAACAATCAAATCATAACAAAAATAATAATCATACAACATAACATAACCGAAAAACTTGGCATTTGCGCAATAATGCCAATTCTAGCAGCGAACAGGATGTTAAATTATTACACTCCTCTACACTACACTATGTACAATCCACTGACTAGATCGACACTGGCTGGTGTAAAATAAAAAGATGCAGTGTACAATATATATTTCATGCAAACACAGTGAACAGACCTAAATATTATATACTTACTCTAGAATGCTAATCCCCATGTCAAAAGTGTTGTAAAAAGTTCAGACTAGTCAGCAATGCGCAAGCGCGTCATTAGTGATTTTTGTAACAGGCACGGTTTTAGTAAAATATTATTGTACTTGAGAAGATTAACAAACGTTAATTCTGAATCTCGAAGAATAAGGTTCGAAACCTCATTGTGCTTATACCTGTTATTTGTATTTAGCCGATTTGAATAAATATTTTCATATATTTATGATCCCAAATATTCAGCAAAGGCCATCAGAAAGTAAGTACGGTTATTATTATTATTTATCGCTCTGAAGCGACTGATTTTTGGTTTCACATTCACTTTTCAGCTGTAGTTAACAAAAACCTACTGAACCACCCCAAACTGTCGGTGCGAATTTCAAGGAAGCACTGGATTGGAAAATAAATTGAAAGTACAAAAAACTATGAAAATTTATTTCAGCTAATATCATGAATAATTTCAACTCAAACTAGATTTATAAAATTAGATGCTTGGAAGCTCGAGGTTTTTTCTAGAACGATTCATGTCAAAATATGCAATTGCATTTAATTTAAATCATTTGAAGAGATTAACATGCTATTTCTACGAATATGTCTGGTTGTATTACCTCAGTGCAATTTTTACATTGGGGGTGGGGTGCATGAAAAAGTGAGGCATTTTCCTTACCATCAACGAAAAGCACTTCCATATTGACATTAATTTTCTGAGGCGATTCTGTATGTTTAGTACTTTTTGTAGGAATCTAGAACTCATAATATAAGCGGTGTGGTAGAAAGTTGAATCACTCGCCATGCATGCTTACGCAGACACAGTATTGGTACTGCACTAGGTTTCAAATTAATCTATTGTCGTTTTCACACGAATCTTCATGAAGAAAATGTCTGCCACAAATTACAATTTTCTCACTCAAATTTTCTGCTGGAGTCTCTTCTTGAAAACAATAACCAAAAATCATGCCTTTTTTGTCAAGCTAAAATAATATTTAAGCTATTTTGAGCAAAGCACATAGGTACATAAAAAATATAATTTTCTACGAAAAATTATTTATTTAAGGTATTTTTCCTTTGCACAACACTAAACAGTTCATTGTTTATTTGTAGGAAGAAAAGGCTTTATTAGAAATTGTCTTTAAATCAACAAGATTAATGCAAATTCACGAAAGATGAAAGAATAACCAACGACAACAAACACCAAACAAAACGACAAGAGAAAACCTGAAATTCTAAAAATCGTCTCTGATCTCTGATAAGAGTGACAGATCTTAGTGACAAGTCTTTCTGTTGATGAAAAAGCACTGTTGCACGGTCATTATAATTACAGTAGCATAGGGTACATTATTCTTTTCAATAAGTTTCTTTCGCGCCTAAAATTCGGAGTAATCTATCTCTAAAAGGTTTTTTTCTGTTTTAAAAAGTCCTAAATGCGCTGTAAAATTTCTCTCTTTCAGATGACATGTGTTTCATTGCCTCATAACAAAAAACTCTGAATTGGAACACCAAATTATTTTTGGAAATTTAATCAGCAATAAATATTATGATCTTTAACAACAAAATCATTTCTCAAAAAAAATGTATTGGTTAAAAACGCATTTGGTTATTAACTATTTTCTTTTGCTACCAAATTTTAATATTAAGGAACCGTTTTTTTTTTAAATCGTAATTTCCATTGCTCTTCTATATTCTAAAAAAATTAAAATATATTCTTTGTTTATTTAGTAAACAATTTGTTGTAAACAAATGAATTTTCACTATTAATTTTTTTTTAAATACTGCAAAAAATAACAAAATCAACCATGTGTCATTTGTTGTGTAAAAAAAAATTATTTAATATTTCATTTAATATTTGGTAGCAAAAAAAATTGTTAATCAACAAATGCGTTTTAAAGCAATGAAATACTTTTTAAGAAACGATTTTGTTCTCAAAGATCATAAGATTCATTGCTGATTAAAATTCCAAAAACAAAAATTCAAATATCTCATAAACAATGCCTTTGTTTATAACAATTATTTAAACAATCAGAGTAAGAAATTTAAAAAACTAATTTTTATGTTTCTTTAAATAATGAAAATACGAACAAATTGGAATATTTAAAAAAAAATTCATAGCTTTATTTGCATTTTTCATTTTTTGGTCTCTTAGATTGTTAATAACAAAGTGGAAAACCCACATTTTTTCATTTTTCCAATAGGGATCTTTCTTAAAACTTTTCAAGAATAGCTCCAGGAAGTGAAACAAATTAGAGGTTATTAGTATAACAATTATCAGGGTTTGTATGTAAAGGACATGGCACTGGATACATGTATTCCTGGAGCTCGACAGATTTTTTCAATTTTTGGATATTTCATTTAAGAGGTCAAAAGAAGCAACTTTCTTCATTAGACTTTTTTTCTGTGTGTACAGGATGAGCTCAAAAATGGGGTTGAATGTCTTATCTCATTTGTGGAAAATACTGTCTGTAAGTTGATTTTTTTTTGTTTTTGGGTATAATATGATGTAAAAAATATCAATTGACTTTGAATGGCGTGCATACTCACAAGATGAGGCATAACACGCGATTTTTCTAAAACCTGTTTATTACCTCTTCAATGAATTTCTCGAAGCCAAAAGTCCTCCTGAGTTTGCTCGTGTTAGCATTTTTGTTTTTTACATGTTTGCACCCAATACGAGGGTGGTTCGACAAGTCCGTGCAAAAATAAAATCTACAAACGTATTTGGGGTAAATCTTTTTTTATTTTTCAACATAGTCTCCTTTTACCATCTAACAGACTTTGCACGGACTTGGGGCCAGGTGGCCGAGTGGTTAAAGCGACATGTTTCAATCACTTTGGCTGCCAGTCGGCGGTGGTTCAAACCGTGGCGACTGCAGAACTTTTTCTGATGGCCCGAGCAAGTGCTAGGAATCGCACGTAAAAAGGTAAGACCTCGTTAATCCTTGGCTCGCACAAGTTTCGACTGCCGTTCGTAAGGGGACGACAGCTGTTTAACGGAAAAAACAATTTTAACAATTTTTTGTCAAACCAACCTCGTATAGTTGTTTCACTTTTCATGGAAACACCCTCGTATCGTACGTAATTTTTGACGTAGAACCATGAAATATTTAGGATCGATAGATATACTAGAAATGAACCCACTCCAAGAAAGGGGTCATCACGCCAGCAGCGATGAAAAAATGGGTGGTTCCATCGCTGCTGGCGTGCAGTGTATATCACGTAGAATTATCATTTTTGTGCGGTGAGTTCATTTCTAGTGTATCTATCGATTCTGAAAATTGTATGGTTCTACGTAAAAAATTAGGGAAGATACGGGGGCATTTCTATGAGAATTGAAACACGCTGTATATGGGCGCAAACATGTAAATAACAAAAATGCTAACACGAGCAACTTTGGGAGAACTTTTGGCTTCGAGAAAATCAATGAAAAGTCCACACTTGGGCGAGAAGTTAATAAAAAGGTTTTAGAAAAATCGCGTGTTCTGCCTCATCCTGTAAGGATGCATGCCATTCAAAGTCAGTTGATATTTTTCACAGCATATTATACCCAAAAATCAAGAAAAGTCAACTTACAGACAGTATTTTCCACAATTGATATAAAACATTCAAACCAATTTTTTAGCTCACCCTGTAGGGTCAGAAAAAAAGTCTAATGAAGAAAGTTGCTTCTTTTGACCTCTAGAATGATATAGGCAAAAATAAAAAAAATCTGTCGAGCCCCAGGAATACATGTATCCAGTGCCATGTCCTTTGAAACTTAGAAAAACTAGTTAATCAACAAAAGCATATGTAATAAAATAATCACGGAAAACATTTTTTTTCCATGGATTTTCATTCATTCAAGTGTCTAAAAGGTAAGTGATTTTTTTTATTTCTCAATATTGGTATTTAATGGGTTAAAATTATTTTTATTGTTCAAGGGTCCGTATCAGTCAGCGCACGCGGGACTCGCATCACCCGCTTTCAGCGCGATTTTCGCATCTAAATTAAAATTCTAAATATTGATGGTAGAGTTCCGGGAGGTAGGACTTTTTGTAGGAAATTTCCTCATCTTTCAGGATCTTTTTTCAAATTTTGGATATCTTCAACAGTTTGCGAGATACTTGCAAAAAAACTAAACCCCCTCCTTTTTATTTCCATAAATTTTTTGCCGGCGCACCTTCAAATAATTCAAAAAGTTTCTAAAGGTCATTCCGAATCGAATGAGCCCTGCATCATAATTTTCGGTGCCCCTGAAGAGAAATTCACCAAAATAGTTCTTGTAGACCAGACTACGACTGAATATAAATAGGAATACCATCATAGAACCTAATGGATGACGAGACCACACACATTCTTTCGATTTCTCGTTCTACAGAACGTCTAGTAGTCATACAAATTTTTTTTTTGCGTGCCTTCCATATTCAAACGGAAATGTGAAAGCCAAAAGTGATGATGAAACTGCCTTGGCCTCATGATTCATGTGTCTTATACAGGGTGGCGCAAAGTTGAATAAATTGTTGGGAACAACTTTTTGTCTAGTTCACAGTTTCGCAGCAACCCTACTCTTCATAGCACGTTCTCCTGGATTTTTTTTTGGTTTTGGATCTCATGAAGAAGAAAATCCTGTAATATTTAAAAAACATTTATCTACTCCTATTATATTATATATCAATTATTTAACTGCTTTTAAGCAGGTTATAGTATCTGTAAACAAACAGCGTGAGTTATAATAACTCACTGCTATAACTCTATAATAAATCGGAAATTCTTGGAGGTATTTACGAACTAAATATCAACGTGGCTCTGTACTTCTCTACAAGCACAAGCCGGATGAGGAGTAATGTCACTTGATTAATTTTGACGTTTTCAAATTAAGTTAATACCGAATTCTTAATATTGTGAACTTTGTGATGAAAAAGATTAATTCAGGTAGTGCAGATGAATTATTTTGTACACCTCCAGAAATAAGACAAAAAACTAATGTTACCATACAGAATTTATTGCCCGAAAAATCCCAAAACAAATGTAAAGGTGTATACAAAAATTTTTTAAGATTGGTTTAGCAATAAGATCATTAGGTAGAGGGCCAGGTAGCCGAGTGGTTAAAGCGTCAATGTTTAAATCACTTACGCTGCCGGTCGCTGGTTCAATCCACAGCGACTGCAGAATTTTTCTGATGGCCCGAGAAAGTGGTATGGTAATTGGTACGATACAATGGGCATCTGCCTACGTGTCATCGGGTCAGCCTTGGGTGGCTGGACGAGCCTACCACGCACGAGGTGGAGTGTTTAGTGGGTATACCTGAGGGGGATTCAATTCGGACTCAGGGGACTCTCCACTACCTTATGGGATGTGTGGAACAGGCCGGATAAGGTACCCATGAAGGGTTTCAACCACCTCGTTTAAAAAAAAAAAAGATCATTAGGTCATCGTTTACAGAAAATGTACTTTTGGCATATTTTACTGAACTTGGCACTAAATATACTCTTTCTTTCTTTCTTCTGTCTACTCCATGCTAAGAAGCACATTCAACATAAATGATGGAATCAATATAGAGAATTATTTGAAATTACGTGCGTTTCTTAAACGTCAATCAGAGAAACATGTAGCTAAAAAGGCAAAAACATTTACGCCAGAACAACTTTATAATTTCATAAATAAAGCTCCTGATGAGAAATATCTGGCGACAAAGGTAGATCGATATCACAATAATTCAATCGTTTTTATCATTACGAGGATGTATTGATATCTAGTTAGCCTAGACCAGTTCCCTGCATAAACAAAATATTGCGTTACCATAGCAACGAACAATAACTTATTAGAAGTGTCAGTGTAAAGTTTGACGTCAAAAAAGTAAACCAGAGTTACGCAATAAATTGAAAGAAAAAATATGTCCACAGAAATTATGAAAATCGAAAAATTGGAGTATTGAGCCATCATCAAGTACCTGTATTTAAAAGGGTTAAGAGGTAAGCAGATTTACGTAGACATGCTTAATACCCTTGGTTATCAATGTCCTTCGCATGCGACCGTGAAAAATTGGACTGCAAGCTTCAAAAGAGGTAAATTTTTTCATTGAAGATGATGACCGATCGGGAAGGCCAGTTTCTGTGTCAGTCCCGGAAAATATCGATGCAGTTCATGACATGATTTCAACAGACCGTCGAATTGGGCTGAAATGGATATCTGAAGCACTGAATATTTCATACGAACGCGTTCATCATATAGTTCACGTCAATTTGGACATGAGAAAAATTGCTGCAAAATGGTTCCCCAAATGTTTGAATGTTGACCAAAAGCGTGCAAGGGTAGTAGCATCGCGTTCGATCTGTGCTCGATTTGAAAACGATGTAGACTCCTTAAACCAAATTGTTACTATGGATGAGACTTGGATACATTTCTACGATCCAGAAACAAAGCAACAATCGATGGAATGGCGACACTCCGGTTCTCCAAGACCTAAGAAGTTTCGTGTCAAAAAATCTGCTGGAAAAGTTCTTGATTCAGTTTTTTGGGATTGCCTTGGAGTATTCATGATTGATTTTTTGGATAAGGGTAAAACAATAACTGGAGATTACTATTCGACATTACTGACCACTCTACGGGAAAAAATTAAAGAGAAAAGACGCGGAAAGCTATCCAAAGGTGTTTTGTTTTTGCAGGACAACGTCCCTGCACACAAATCTCATGTTGCCATGCAAAAAATTCGTGATTTAGGGTTTGAATTACTAGAACACCACCAGATTTGGCTCCGTCCGACTATCATCTCTTTCCTCAACTGAAAAAAAGTTTAAAAGGTCGTAAATTTTCTTCCAACGAGGAGGTAATAAAAGCTGTGGAGGTCTGGTTTGCAGAGCAAGCAGAAACTTTTTTTTTGAAAGGTACAGAGACGTTGCAGATTCGCTGTAATAAATGTATCCAATTAAGAGGAGAATATAATGAGTAATATAAGATGTCTAAAAACCCTGGTGTGTCAACTCATACCTGGAAAACTGTGGGATCAAACGGGAGACAATTCGCCAGCTTGATTAAGAGAAAACAAATGAAATAGTGGTCTGCTTCCCAAATATTCCACATTTGCGTGCACCGCCACGGTCGGTTTTCTTGTTAGGCTAAATTCACAAGAACCGACATTTTTAAGTTTTGCCGACGAATGAAATGAATAAAGAGACGTAATTATTGGAATTTACTGAATCACTATAACCAGTCAGTTTTATTTGTTACATTTTCGTCTTATTTATATATTTTTTTTACTGAAATGCAATCAACTACAATAATAACCACGCATTTCATTTAGAAATATAGAAATTAAGCTTCATGAAAATTCACCATTAGAACCTGTCAATCTTGTGCTAATATAATATAAGCGGGAATGGCGGGATTCCGTGTGTGATATATTCCTGCCATGATTTTCATCAAAATGTTTTCTAATAATACAAGATACTATGTGATAATCTTCATAATATCGTAGTACTCACTTTAGGTACTGAATATAGATGAATTATTTTGTTCGTCTCTCTGGATTGCCCACAAATGATACAAATACAAATAATTATTGTACAAACTACACAGGAAACGATTAGATATTCACAAATTTTATTTTATCAGACATGTTTTGCCTGCACACTAGCTTCTTCACTGTCTGATTAAATAAAGTTTGTGAAGGATCGAATCGGTTTCAGTGTAGTTTGTACAATTACTATATGGATCTTCATCAAGTAAATGATCAGAATCAGAATAATTAAATTATTATTGGATGAATGTCTAAGAAAATATACAGCAAAATGAAGAAACACATTAATAATAGTAATGAATACAAGGAAATCGCTCTATGAAATTTAGATTCTGTCACAATCATTTACTTTTGAATTGTATTTAAAGTTTGTTGAAATTCCATAAAATTGACAACAGTCATCAATCACCATATCCCTGGAATATTGACAAGACTAAAATTCTATATAAGGGCGCCATCTCTGGACCCGACTAAAGAAGCACACCACTATTTCATTTGTTTATTTGTCTTGTGAAAAATCAAAACAAAATCGAATCACTCGACACACCAGGGTTTGTAGACATCTTAGAGTAATAAAATATTTTGACATTGAAATTTTGTTTGGTTCTACAGTAGGCTAAGAATTTTTCAATATATCCTCGTATATAGCAGCACGAAGAATCTCCAAATGTTGTTAGGTAATCCGAGAGAAAATTCCAACTTTAGTGAGATCAGGAATCTATTAACTTAGCTGCAATAGTATATATTGTGGCCAAACCTAAAGATTTACGAATGTTCTACGAAACATTCGCGAGAAAATGAATCGAGTGTTGCGGATCATTTATTAGAAATTCGTCACAAAATTATTATTCAAAATTTAAATTAATAAAGCCTGTTGATGATTACAGAAAATTTGATTGTTATGAAAGTATTGCTATTCGAAAAAGGGGTTCCAAACCCTTGCTTAAATAATGATAATGGTCCATTAAATTCCAAAATATTTGATTTGATACCAGTAAAGGATTAATTAAGTGCCTTTGTTGTGTTTATTGGGTGGGGTTGTACCTGTCTATAAGGTAGGGTCACTTCCTAGTAACAGATTACCTCTTGGTAGGTAATTAATTATGTGATATAAATAAGACTGGTATGACGATTTACAGTTACTTTAGTAATCCCTACTGATGAAGATAACTTTGTTATCGAAATGCGCATCTAGGAATTGAATTGCTTGTGTGGTGAAAGGTTAAAATACTTTTTGTTCTCACTGAGTGACACCACAGGCGTCCAATATCCCATTTTCGATTGAGTATTTTATGACACTTTGTGATAAATACCAATAAAAAAAGATCTCCATGAAATTGTTATTGAATTTTGCAACGAGTTAATTATAGGTATGGGTTACTCTCCGCAGGGAATATCTGTATGATGTACAACTAACTTCTTGTTTACGCCATTGTTAAACTAGAAACTCTGAGGAATTTACTTTAATTACAATGAACATGAGTGAAACGCACGCCAAGTTTTCTGTGGTAGTGGAAGCCATTACTGAAATTGATGTTTCAGTGTAAGTTGAAGAGACAATCGGGAACTTTTCCTTCAACTAGGTAAATAGGGACTTAATACTATAGTTTCTTTTCTTCCGATTTCTACGGAAGAGAAAATCCTGAAATGATCAGAGAACATCGCGATAGCCAAGGAAATTGGGATAGGTTTTCCTTGAATTTCTGGAAACTTTATGCCGTGGGGCAGTGCTTTCTAAATATTTGTATTTCGATCAAAGAACAAACCCTGGGAGAGTAAGGTCACAACTCGAAGGGTCAATCAGTCAGACGTAAAAACCACTTTATTATTTATGGCTGAGTCATGCACACTTGAAATTTAGGATGTGAAGTCGGTCGATAATTCGATATGTCGAGCGAAAAATAAGAATTTAAACTTTCTGTGTTTCTATTTGTAACTAACTTTATTGCAGTCCGCATCTCCAGTGAAAAACTTTCACTGGAATTTTTTGTAAACCTGTTTGAGGACATTAAACCTGTATACTGTATACATTTTTTCGATATCTCGTTTAGTTTTCGAATTTTTTGTGTTTGAAAATTGAAAAAAACGGATAGTTCTCTTAAGCCCGCATCTCAATTTTTTTTCTCAAGTCAAAAACTTTCATCGGAAGTTTTTGTAAACCTGTTTGAGGACAATAAAACTGTTCATTTACATTTTTTCGATATCTCATTTAGTTTTCGAAATTTTGGTGTCTGAAAAACAAAAAAAACGGATAATTCTTTCAAGTCTTCATCTCAACATTTTTTTTTAAATATGAAAAAATGTTATTGGCACATTTAGTCAATCTGTTTGAGGACAATAAAACTGTTCGGATAAATTTTTTGATATCTTTCAAGTTTTTATTTTTATTCCAATTTTTTTACAAGTCAATTTTTACGAGCTTATTTATCAAGATATGGAAAAAATGGATAGAATATTTTTTGTAAAACTGTTTAAGGACAATAAAACTGTAGGTATACATTTTTGATATCTACGAGGATGTATTGATATCTAGTTAGCCTAGACCAGTTCCCTGCATAAACAAAATATTGCGTTACCATAGCAACGAACAAGACACACGAGCGTAAGTGGGAGAAACTGGTACAGAAACAACGCCAACAGGAATCCGTAAAACAAATCGAACGAAAGGATACTGTCATCAACATGAGCTCCCGGCCGCTATCAAACACCGAAGAATCCCTATTAGCGAAGGGCTTAAACTTTGCTATGACACCGAAGGAAATACCAACTCTTGAAATTATCGCTGCCATAGAATCCACCAGTGGGCGCATCGACCAGATTGAAGCAGAAGAATTCAGGTGGAAGGTGAGAGGCCTACTGGAAAAAGTGCCACATCTGAAAAACAATATCAGCCGGGAAGAACAGAGAGCACTGAACAATCTGAAGAAAGACAACACAATAAAGATTCTGCCTGCGGACAAAGGAAACGCAACGGTCGTCATGGACAGCAACCTCTATGAGAGAAAAATCGAGGAGGTACTCGGTAAAGGTGAATACAAACGATTGGCTAAAGATCCCACTGCAACGATAGAAAGAAAGGTGTACCATACGCTAAAAAAGTACGAACAATTTTTCTCAGATAGAGAAAGATCAATGTTGACACCACACCACAGCAAGCCACCGCACCTTTATGGACTACCAAAAATCCACAAGGCAGAAGTTCCTTTGAGACCGATAACCAGCTCCAGAGACTCAGCTACCTACAATCTAGCCAAGTTCCTACTGCCGATTATCCAACCACTGCAAGGCAATACCTCGACATTCGTGAAGAACTCCAGGCACTTTGTAGAGATCCTGGAAGAGGTCAGAGTAGCACCAGGAGACCAATTCGTCAGTTTTGACGTGGAAAGTCTCTACACCAACGTCCCGGTAGAAGAGGCCTTGCAAATTATTCGGAAAAATCTGCAAGAAGACACAGAGCTGAAGAACAGGACGAACCTACCAGTACGTGGCATTATGGACCTGCTAGAATGTTGCCTGCGAAATTGTTATTTTCAAGAAAAAGACCGCTTTTTCTCCCAGGAAGACGGACTACCGATGGGATCCCCATTATCACCCTTGGTAGCAAACATCTATATGGAATGGTTTGAAACTTTTGCAACAGAGACAGCCCATAAGAAACCTCAGATGTGGTTGAGATATGTTGACGACACGTTTGTCATATGGAACCACGGAGACGAGGACCTTGACGTCTTTTTGGAACATCTGAATAACATCAGAAAGTCCATAAACTTCACGATGGAAAAGGAGACGCAAGACGGTTTACCTTTTCTAGACGTGAAAGTTCAAAGGAACAATGATAAGTGCCAAACATCAGTATACAGAAAGCCGACTCATACCGGACAATACCTGAACTTCGAATCGAACCATCATGGTGCTACAAAGAGAGGGGTTGTTCGATCGCTGGTGGACCGTGCCTACAACCTATGTAACACAGATAAAAGTCTTACCATCGAATTGGACAATATCAAGAATGATCTGCGACGAAATGGGTACTCCAAAAAACATATAGAAGAGGTTCTAGCTCGCAGGGGGGATAAGAACAAGAAACCAGATGAGCCGACACAAACCACCCTGTGCGTTCCGTATGTTAGAGGTCTATCAGAAAGAATAAAGCGAATTGGGTCGAAATACAAAATACGGACATGTTTCAAGGCAGGTAACACTATTCGCAGCCATCTCACAAAGACCAGACCACGTAACGCTGACATTGACTCCAAAAACTGCATCTACCGCATCCCTTGTGAATGCGGCGAAGCTTATCTTGGAGAAACTAAGAGACCACTTAGCGTTAGACTCGCTGAACACAAGAGAAACACTCAACGAGGAGAAACATCAAAGTCAGGAATAGCGGATCATGTCTGGACGACCCAACACAACATAAAATGGACTGAAGCCGAAGTCATCCATAAAGAAGAGGGCTGGTATAGAAGGAAGTTTAAAGAGAGTGCATATATTATGAACAACAAAGTCTTTAGTCAGGCCAGCATAGAAATCCGTAATGTGTGGAAACCCTTAATTAGTGGCATGGATCAATTGAAATTGCGATAAGAATTAACAATGCTGTACCGAAGGGACCTGGCACAGTAATTAACAAGCTTACCTGAATACCGCCAAATTACCCCTAGGCTAATGACACAAAATTAGCCACAGCATATATAAGAAGTATCCTTGAGATTGTCGCATTATACACTTGATAACGACTGTAGATTTCAACAGTTGAAACGTCGTGATTAAAAATTGCAGAGAATTGAATTTTTCTTTGTTCTTTTTTAGACAATGAAAGTCCAGAATAACCTTACTTGAACAATAACTTATTAGAAGTGTCAGTGTAGAGTTTGACGTCAAAAAAGTAAACCACATTTACGTAATAAATTAAAAGAAAAAATATATCCACCGAAATTGTGAAAATCGAAAAATTGGAGTATCGAGCCATCATCAAGTACCTGTATTTGAAAGGGTTCAGAGGTAAGCAGATTTACGAAGATATGCTTAATACCCTTGGTGATCAATGTCCTTCGTATGCGAACGTGAAAATTTGTGCTGCAAGCTTCAAATGAGGTAAATTTTCCATTGAAGATGATGACCGATCGGGAAGGCCAGTTTCTGTGCCAGTCCCCGAAAATATCGAAGCAGTTCATGACATGATTTTAACAGACGTCGAATTGGGCTAAAACGGATATCTGAAGCACGGAATATTTCAAACGAACGCGTTCATCACATAGTTCACGTCAATTTGGACATGAGAAAAATTGCTGCAAAATGGTTCCGCAAATGTTTGAATGTTGACCAAAAGCGTGCAAGGGTAGTAGCATCGCGTTCGATCTGTGCTCGATTTGAAAATGATATAGACTTCTTGAACCGAATTGTTACTATGGATGAGACTTGGGTACATTTCTACGATCCAGAAACAAAGCAACAATCGATGGAATGGCGGCACTTCGATTCTCCAAGACCTAAGAAGTTTCGTGTCCAAAAATCTGCTGGAAAAGTTCTTGCTTCAGTTTTTTGGGATTGCCATGGAGTAATCATGATTGATTTTTTGGATAAGGGTAGAACAATAACTGGAGATTACTATTCAACATTACTGACCACTCTACGGGAAAAAATTAAAAAGAAAAGACGCGGAAAGCTATCCAAAGGTGTTTTGTTTTTACAGGACAACGCCCCTGCACACAAATCTCATGTTGCCATGCAAAAAATTCGTGATTTAGGGTTTGAATTACTAGAACACCACCAGATTTGGCTTCGTCCGACTATCATCTCTTTTCTCAACTGAAAAAAAGTTTAAAAGGTCATAAATTTTCTTCCAACGAGGAGGTAATAAAAGCTGTGGAGGTCTGGTTTGCAGAGCAAGAAGAAACATTTTTTTTGAAAGGTCTAGAGACGTTGCAGGTTCGCTGTAATAAATGTATCCAATTAAGAAGAGAATATGTTGAGTAATAAAATATTTTGACATTGAAATTTTGTTAAGTTCTGTAGTAGGATAAGAATTTTTCAATATATCCTCGTAGTTTGTAATTATTTTCTATATTGTACAAATAAACATTATTATTATTATTATATATATATATATATAAAAAAGTTTCGTTTTCGAGTTTTTGGCTTTGAAATGTTTTTTCAGTTTTTCCATCATTTTTCCACTTTTTAATGGAGTCGGAGAAAAATAGTTCGGAATGTCAGTGAAGCTTGTGAAGACGTATTCGAAGCTATTAGAAAAAGTTAAATTTTTTCATTAGTACTGTCAATTTCTCAAGTTTTGTTTGAAATATTTCCTGGACTATTGATTTTCCCGAAAAAAGTTTCCCATATTTTTTGTAGATTTTCTGAATGTGGCCAAAAAAGATGTATGGGTAAATTGTGATGGTATCAGCGGTTCGTGAGATATTTCGTTTCTTCAAAAATTTTCATTTATAGATTTAAGGTAATTTCACCATTTTCGGATCTGATTTGAAAAAACGGTCTGTTTAGGATTTGTACGTCGGTTAAAGCTCTATCGATTGCACTTTTTAAATATTACTTTAGTTGTTCGGTTTAGCTGCAATTTGACTTTGAGATGTTTTAGGGGTTATAACCCCTCCATAATTTTTAATACCACTGAAAATATTTTGTCGAGATGTATTTTGGATGTCGAAAATGAAAAATTGAAAATTAACCCCACTCCCCACAAAAAAAATCCTGAGTACGGCCCTGCCAGTTGATCTCTTCATGGAAACCATATTGACAATCGTTTACAATTCCCGAGCACTCCAAATATTTTATGAACATGTCTTGGTAGTATCTTAGTTCTTCTTTTAGGAATTGGAACTCGTGCAATTTTCCAGGTGGAAGGAAATTATCAGAATTAGGAATATATATCGCATAGATATTTTTGTAATTGTTCGATTGTTGGAAGATTTTGGTGTTTGTTTATTTGATTGTATACTTCTGTTCCGCATGTTATTAAATACCTACGTGTCACCACAATAAAATACTTTTTTTGTTTTGATTATTTACAATTTATGGTTTTGTATAAAATAATATCTTGTTGATAGGACGTGATGAATACCAAAAATTGGAGCATTGTTATGACGAATAAAAAAAAAGAAGAACACGAAAACGGTACAAAATATCTACAGGGTGCGTTTGAAAAGTTTTTATATCCAGATATAGAAAACGGGAAAAGTGGCGATCTTTTATAAAAGAGTGAAAATAAACCTTGTATTTCTTTCAATTCGAAAAGTACTGGTATGCTTTCTATTGAAACCACTAAAACAATGAAAATTAAAGTACAAAGATAAAGAGAAATGCAGAAGAACAGTATCAAGTCCTAAAAACGCAAGAGACCGTTCTTTGTTGGAAATATATATATATATTTTTTCATAGTGCACAAGTCTCTAGAAAACTTCTGAGGGTTGCGCGTATATGTGAATGGTCAACAAGAAAAAAAGCAACTGTAAAAAAAAAATTTGAATCATAAATCCCCAGAAAAAAAGTGTCCTAGTTTTAGTTTCTTATTAAAAAAGAAAAAAGTAACAGGCAATAACTAGGTGGGAAATTCTGTTGAGGTTTCCACTCAAAATAATACTTAAACTCGAAAACACTCACAGCCGTATGCATAGTCAAATCCAGCGACTCGCCAGAGTTTCGCCGCTCGCTACACAAGAACTATAATGAACAGTCGAGCTCCAAAAAAGCGGTACATCGCCAGCGTTTCGCCAAAATGTGACTTATAGCGTAGTTGTCACTTTTTTGGAGCTCCACTGTGCATTATAATCCTTGTGTAGCGAACGGCGAAACTCTGGCGAGTGATTGACTATGCATACGGCTGTCAAAATGGTGAAGCAGTTAACGGGTTGAGAACGGTTTTTGCGATTTGCGGCGAAACGTGACTTCTTAGTGAAAAATGTTCAACAAAAAAGTTGTAGATGATAAAAAAATCGAAATCTTTTGTATTCAACACTTTTCGACATAACCTCAAATTATCCGTTAAAATGGTGAAAAACCGATTTTTCAGTATTTAATTTTTTTCTCGCGTATCAATGATTTAATTTACATGAAAATTTGTAGGAATATGTCTTTTTTGGTGTCGAATGAGAATGATTTTTTCGCAATTCAGAAGACGACTAGTTATCCAGTTATATACATTTTTCGAAAAAAATACCCTCATCTTCCACGAACAATAATTGTCTTGGTGTTTTTTTTGTATTTAGAAGGTTTATAAGTGATCATCTTGATTGTTGACTATGTAACTTGGTAGTTTATTGATCGTTCAATCGCTTAAAATTGAGAATTATAATTTTCTCAATATTGTGGCGAAGCTGTGGGCGATGCCGGGCCTGAACACTCACGCAGGCTGCATATGACCTTCGATACGCTATGCACCTAGAAGAATCTGGATGATTCGATGGATCCGGACAATTCGATGAAGAATTCCAGAGCATTCGGAGAAGTCAACAATTAATATAAAAAGAACGACGCAGCAGACAGACGGGCAGTTAGTGAAGTGAAAGTCGAATATAAATACTAGAGTGATTGTTATGTAAATTAGAGTATTGTGTTATTGTATCATTGTATTTCGTTAAATAAATTATTTTAGAGTTAATTGGACTATAAATATATTACAATATTTTCAATGATTTTCAATAGCTGTGAAAAAGAATAAAAATTATATCAATCAATTAATTTTGTAGCGTAATTATGTATTCAAATATTGTATTATAAATAATTCAATAAAAACTACTATTTGCCATAAAAATAATGAAGGAAGTCGAAAATCATTGAAAATATTGACATCATTATTCAATCTCCACCTGGTCCTTGTTGTTGTTATCCAATAATTATCACCTAATGGCAGGTTCTGAAATATATTCTTGCCTATCTTAATGATTTAATCCTCTCGGAAATATATCCCTATATTCGCCAGATAACGAAGATCTTCATCGCCGGTACAAGCCCTGTGAGTCACGAATTATTAGGCATTCTGAGCATTTGCTCCATCTTCTACAGCATTTACTCTTGTATCAATGCTTGTCCCGATTCTGTTATTCCGAGCGTTTTAGGTGATGTAACAGTTTCAATATTAATATTTTAAACTTCAAGAGTTTGTTTTAGATGAATCCCAAATTTCTAAATCAGCATAAGTGTTCAGGGTGTTGTGGTATAATAAATATATTCTATTTGTCTTCTAATTGCGAATCCCCCTTTATGTGTAATCCGTATACAAACTTAATTTAAATAAATTGAGTTTGGAGGTGAATATGTTATAATTATTTGATTTCAATCTTTTTTGATAAGTTTTATTAAAGCTGATAATAAAGCCGGTCATCACATTTAATGAATCACCCTGTATATTACAACGAATCAATGTTTCGTTGGTGTCCAGCCTTAAAATTCCATATCCTGTACAAAAAATGAAAATATAAAGCGCACGGTGTTACTAGGTACGGTGTTACTACATACGATTAAATTAAAGTATAATAGTATCCTCAGATCTCCTAATATCAAAATCAAATGATATTTACTTATTCTGCAAGTCTACGAGCTTTTGCGGTTGACTGATTTTGTTCGACGAATAACACAAACATTATGTAATTATTAATGACCCTGTATACAGAGTCTTAGAACTTTTCATTATAACTCGTGTCGACAATATTATGATTGCAATCATCATCCTTAACTTTTTGTAACAAAATAATCGCCATATTATTGGTTTTTTAAATGTAAGTAACAACCCTACCTCTGCATATTTGACACCCTGTATCTCAGAAACTGTCCATTAGATCTTGTTGTACCCATGGAGACCTTTGATCATATCATTATAAACTACATTATACTGAATTTTCAGCACATTTAACTGGGACCCATTTTCCATGAGAACCGTGCGGGGTGTGATTTTTTAGAAGTAAAATAGGATGTTGTTTATCATGATCAAAATTTGAATTTCTAAGACTCCCGACTCTTAGTAATCCTTTGTGATAAAAACGGAGTTAGGCCCAACAATGGACTTTTTCTACAAACGCTTAACAAAGTAGCCTTTGACGCTTTCAGATTTCGACGCAAAGTTGACTTTTTCCGTGAAATGTCATTTTTTCTACAACCACACTCCAAAACATGCTTTTCTGCATAGTTTTACGTTCGCAAACATGATTATTTCTCACAATAATTGAAATTTAACATTAGTGTGCCGCAAAGTGACATTTCTGTGCCACAAAGTGACATTTCTGTGCCAAAATTTTTCAGTACCTAATTTCTAAGCAATACAGTTTTCGTGACAGCAAGGTGAAAGTATATTTTGAAAATTCTGCATTTCGAAGGGATATTCGATCAGGCAACTTCATGAATGAATAGACAAAGTCTATTGGTTTATATAATATGAGGGAAATTGTCGTACAAATTCATAATATTCTGAACAAAAATCATAGACATCACTACTGCTGTCTCAAATGCCCACATACACACTATCCATTGCTAGGCAACGGAGCAACATCTATCGAATCATTTGAATGTCAACAAACGTCAAGCATAAAATATTCGTAAAATATTCTTGTCCCGTCATTTTTTAATGAGATTGAACTAAAATGGATAGCGACAGTTCTGAAATTGAAAATACTCCGCCAGAACTAAGAGAACAAGTTAATTCATTGTCATTGAATTTACTACCTTCAACTTCAAGAGGAAAATATAAGAATGAGTCACTGACATTTCATTCCGTCTTATAGTATAGTATTATTTTTAGCAAAAAGGGTGTTGTAGAAAAAGTATAGTGTGTAACACGAGCAGAAATGCAATTTCTCACTCGTTTGAATTGCAGCACTCGCTTGCGCTCGTGCCGCAACTTTTTCAAACTCGTGAGAAATTAGCACTTTTCTGCACTTGTTGCACAATATACTATTGTGATAGCATTAGCGCTCTAGAGCGGAAATATTTCGAAAACGCTCGCTTCTCCAACGTATTTCTGCATGATGATTGATGATAGTGACCGCGAATTATCAAACACTCCTCGTGATGTAGCAGAAAGTGCAAAAATTGTTACTTTGAATCTCCTACCAGAGAAATCAAGGAAGAAATATGAATTACAATACGGTAAATTCATAACGTGGTGCCAGTCAAAACATTCACCACTGAAGATAATCACAAATTTTTACAAGAAGCGCCCGATGGAGAATATACTAAAAAAGGTAAATTTTAATATTTCATGCTTTTAGTAGTTTGAGAAGCGATTAGTATTTTTTGAATTTAGTGCAATTTGGTTAGCATATACATTATGAAAGTTTGTTATAATGTGATGTACTTTTGTTGAATAAAGCATCTTTTGTTTCTTTTTCTGAAAAAGTTTTTGTGTGTATTTCGAGCACAAAGTGTCATTGTCGCTCTCCAAAGATTACCGCGCTCCGCTTCGCGTCGCGCGGTAACTCTCTGTCAAGCGACAATATATCACTTTGCGCTCTTAATACATAAATAGCTATTTCAGTAGTAATATACCGACAAAATGCTGAATTTTCAAAAAATACTTTCACCTTGCTGTCACGAAGCTTAGAAACACCACGAGATCTTGCTCGAGTGGTGTTTTGTACAGCAACACAGTTCGAGCGACTGGCCAGGTGAAAGTATTTTGAAAATTCTGCATTTTGAATTGGGATATTCCATCATACAATTTCACGAATACATTATATTATTATGGATTAAATGGGTACTGCAGGAACAGTTCATGTTGTGTCATTTATGTCAGTTGAAGAGTTGAACCGTCAAACTGACGATTCTCTATTCACAGAAATTGTTGTAACTATGGAAACGTATAAATAAGGAAGAAGCGAAACACCGATTTGAAAATACCACGGGCTGGAGA
This sequence comes from Chrysolina oricalcia, assembly GCA_944452925.2. Classification (NCBI taxonomy): domain Eukaryota; kingdom Metazoa; phylum Arthropoda; class Insecta; order Coleoptera; family Chrysomelidae; genus Chrysolina; species Chrysolina oricalcia. Next base: position 3,277,212 of record OX101810.2, read on the forward strand.
CAGTGTTTTCTCATTGATTTGAATTAAAAAAATATGGCATTTGATTGGTTTATAATGATATGAGGGATATTGTCACATGTGTTAACCTTGAGACAAAGCTGAAGTGTTCACGTTGAATCAACTTCACGATGGCTAAAGTCGCCTGATTCATTTCGTCTACGGTCAAAGTATCACTAACGCGCAAATTTTTCCTTTGACAATTGTTGGCAAAACGAATGCAATAGGCAAAACTACGAAATCATCTGAGATAATTGAAAAATCTTTCGAAAGAGAATTTGAAATCGTCCTTTTTGGATAACAATGACTACATTTATCTCACAACTTAAGATCCGCTTAAAATGGGTTTGACTTGATTGGATCCGATACACCTAATCGATATATACAGTGTTCGGATTAGATTGAATCACTCAAGTCAATTCCATAAAATATAGGATTGGACCCAACCGATCGCCTTGAAGAGAAGTGAAATTACGAGATAAACGAGTTTGAAATTGACGAATGACAGGTAAAAGTAGCCAAATTCAGATTAGTGTTTATATTGACGATTGTCTTTCCCAAAATGGAGAGCAAAATAATAATTAAGAAAAGAAACGTATGGTCCAAAGAAGAGAGCAGTTTTTTCATTCAGCTGATTAAGGAAAAACATATTTTGGGACTCATGGATGGGAAAAGGATTAGGGTTCAAATGAAAACCACAGATCCACGGAACAACGATTCGGGATTGAATTCGCAGAATACAAGAAATTTAAGGTTACGAAATTCGACATTTTGCTGTGAAGTTAGCTTTTTTCAATCGGATTGAAGAATAGGATTCTTCGATCCACTTAAATATTGCGATATAAACTGAAGGGTGGTTTTACTCGACTCAATGCTATTGAATTTGAAGCGGATAGAGATCGTTCAGATAAACGTAGTCAATGTGGTCATGAAATTTTTCATTTCTGGAAGCTCACCAGTAATTGTACTATTGGACTGAATTTCACACACACGATTTGCAACAAATGTCTTTAGTGGATTTGGAGCCGTTCTTAACCACGAGAGCACTATGGTGGAATCACTCCAATAAAATATGTTATCAAAGATTATATATAAGGAATTACAGACCTTGAATGGTAAGATCCTTGAGACAAACTACTTTAGCGCAAAGAAGATGTGATATGATCTCACTGTGTTCATTGATGCATCCATACATTTTTTTGACGTCTGCTGAAACTACGTATGAGAATTGTCTGAATCGCAAAATGATAGAAAATAAATTATCTTGTAAAGTCGCACCTGACATTTGAATTTGATTTAACGATACGCCACTGCTCGAGGGGCAGCTGTCGTCAAAAACGACTTGCAATTTCTTAGTCAAACAGTCCTTTTTCAGAACGCCATGATGAAAGAAGTTAACAACTTGCGAAGGAATACCTTCGACGTATGATTCAACATTCATGGAATCGACATATTGTCTATGCTTCTCTGGATTCGCCTGAAGTTTTCTCTCAAGATTAAAAAACCTTTTTCTTCTTCTCAATCTCCTAATGTATCATGTAAGATGTCTAAAAACCATATCATGGCTGTGTTTGAAAGGAATTGAAACTAAGAATTTGCCATCATCATTTCTTCTGAAGGTGGAGACAAAATGACTTTCGAAGTCAGTTTCTTCTTTGTACAACGGCTGTGTAGCAAAATTCATTTCTTGAAACTTCCAAAATTTTTCTGTTTGTTTGTACATAAGAATGCCTGGTGAAATTACAGTGAGACGTCTGATGACCTGAATGAGAGGACCTGAAATAATACATCCCAATTTTGTTTTTTGAAGAATTAGAAACCCTCTACCAACTAAGCCTTATCTGTCCTACACAAAGAAGTGACCAGAACAAATCAACATGTCTATGGAAGATGAAGTGAAGAACTGGGGATCAGCAAGGAGAATGTTGGAAGGAGTATTAAATAAAGACGTATTGAGTTGGCATGTGGTTGCATTTTTCTGGAATAACTAAACACGATAAATTAACTGAATAGTCATAATGAATTGGTTGATTACGAACTTCACATTTGTGTTTCATTGAAGAAAAAACTTGACCAATACCAATAACAGAAATATTGAAATTAGCTTTTTCCAAACCTAGCGTACTACATAGAGCTTCTGTCATAAAGCAAGATTCTGACGCATTATCAAGAAGAACCCTACAATTATGTGTCTTGCCCCGAATGTCACGAACTTGTACTATTGCTGTTGATAATAACGTATGATTTGTGGAACAGACAATAGGACAATTTGTGGATCTGTTTTCTGGATTGCTGGAACGACTTTCAGTTTCCTGCACCTGTGGATAAACATTTTAATTCAAATGCAATAAACTATTATGATTCAATAAACTTTTTTACATGCTCCGAATTTGCAATCTTTCACCGAGTGTCCGAAATTAAGAGTTTGTCTTTTGGGCATGCTCAATTCTTGATTGTATGGGTAACTTTTCAAAATCTGGGCATTGGAATAATTTATGCGACCATTTGCATATACATATAATGAACAAGTATACAGGGCAATTCAAATTCGACCCCCACCATTGGGATCTCCTAAACTACAGGAGATACGTCAAAGCTTAAGTTGGGGCAAAGTTGCGTATTCTGATGCTTAACAAAATACTGTTTTGAAACTTGTAAAATTCCGAGTATTTCCGGAAATATCGGGAAAAACTGAAAATCGGAATTTTCGTTTTTATTTTTTTCTATCGTTATTTGACAACATAGCTCAAAACCAAAAGTACATTTTCATTGATACTTTTTTTCAGCTACACGTTTTCATGTTCAGATTTACTATCCGACGTTTCGTCTTCTGTCATTTTTTTTTCTGTTATGGGCACCATATTGTCTTTTTATACAGAAAAATAGTGATTCTCATTCTAATTTCATTGATGTATAATTTGTTATGATTTGCACTTCTGAAACCACAGATATTTTAAAAAACAACTTCATCTGAGATGGTCATGACTCCATCGAAAAATTTTGTTTAATAAACACTAGTTGTCAGAACTCATTAAACATCATAAGTTTGCATAAATACTTCAGTCGAAATGTCCTCATTCTCAAATGAAGAAAAACGAGATATGTCGAAACTTTATTATAAATTTGATAGGCATAGTACGAAAACTGCACAAATTTATTTTGAATTATTGATCTGAGGGAAAGATCCTCTTATTTTTATCTGCAGCTTGGCCTAATACAGCGGTTTCATCACATGAATGTAGTTAAATCCGGTTAAATCTTATTTATTGTTACATAAGTACGTAATATTCCAAGAATAAAAAAATTATGAGCCCAGTCCAATAAAATGAGATAAAGAGATTAAAGGAATATGTAATAGGAAATTGGAATGAATCACCACTACTTCACCTTCTCGTAATGAGAAAGGCGACACCCATTAAAAATCTTTCCTTTGTAGTTGAGTAATAAATTTTGAAATCAATAATAAAAACAGCCATTTCTAATAAGTCCATTATTCAGAAACTCGTACTTTTATCAAGGTTCAAATTTTAATTTTCATCATTACTGGTTAAACTTACACTTACCATACCATTAATCAATCAAGTAGAATTTTATTATTTTATGTATTATACTCGAAAATTATGTTTTTCCAATACTTTTTGAACTTTCAAATTTCAAAAGGAGGTGCGCAAAAAAGAATTTGTTCATCTACAGACTGTCTGGATCACAATATCTTGTTATTTAAATTAGAAAAATATGGAATAAGAGGGAATGCTCTGAAATGGTTTCATTCATATTTAGCAAACAGACTACAGAGAGTATCACTAAAGACTCGAAAAATTTTAAATCTGATATTATAACAACATCTATAGGTATACCGCAAGGAAGTGTAACGGGCCCACTGTTGTTCGTTATATTTATGAATGATTTATGCAAATCTAAATTAGCAGAGAATCAATTTATAACAATATATGCTGATGATACAAGCCTACTGGCAGGGGGAGACACATATCCGGAGATGATGGCAAACTGTAATTACATTTTTCAGAAAACTAAAGATTGGTTGAAAACAAATAAGTTAGTATTGAATGAGTCTAAAACTAAAGCGATAATGTTTGCGAACTATCTAACAGCAGATGAAAAACCAAAAGATATATCATATACCAATATAACTTTTCAGTTATCGTATGAAACCAAGTTTCTGGGTGTTCATATCGATGAATGGCTGAATTGGTCACAACACATAGAGGAAATCTCTTCGAATCTTGGAAAAGTGTCCTTTGGACTACGAATAATCAGCAAACATTTAGAAAAGCAAGCAGCTTTGTATCTTTATTTTACAAATTTTGAATCTGTCATAAGATATGGAATAATTTTTTGGGGCTCTAATAAGAATACAGAAAGGGTATTTGTTATTCAAAAAAGAGTAATGAGAATAATCAATGACTTACGTTATAAGGGCTCTTGTCGAACAGTTTTTAAGAAAAATAACATAATGACTGTTTATGCTCTGTACATTTTCGAATGTTTGATGTACTTGTTTAAAAATCGTGAACTTTTTAATCTAGTTGCCACTAGGAGGCACGACCTCACGTATCCATATCATACATTAAGACTTACTGAAAAATCTCCCTATTATATGGCAATCAAATTTTACAACAAATTACCAGTACTCGTAAGACATTCTGCTAGTAACAACCAATTTAAAAGAAACATAAAAAAATACTTGTAGATTTAGAACCCTATTGTATTGATGATTTTTTAAAACAGTAGTTTTGAAATATCATTGTGTGTGACGTCATTTTATTACATGTTGTGATTATTTTTATACAAATAATTGTAGCATTTTTTAAAATAAACATTATTATTATTATTAGTTGAATCCATTTTCCAGTCTCTCCTAGTACTCGACCGCTTTCCCCTTCTCGGCCGTTTTCAGTCATGTTTGCAAGCATTTTTCACCCATTTCGCAGCATTTTAGGGCAAAATGAGAATATACGTTTTGTGGTTCAATATTTCTAATTTCAAAATCTGTTTGAGAAATTGAAATCGGACTATCATTAGAGCATTTGATTTTCTTTGCACTATCTTGCAACGAGCCTGGGCAAGATAGAGGAAAATCAGTCGAATTTCAATTGTGCTAAAACTATTAGTCCGACAGCACCTGTTTTGTGTCAAACATAAAGTACACATGATTCAATTCTTCCATGAGAAGGGCCAAACCTACAACTTCAAAATAGAAGTGATGAATTTTTAAAAAAATCACAAATTTTCCGGTTTTTCCAGTTTTTCCAGTTTTTCCAGTTTTTCTCATTAAGCCGACAGGGTTGTGAAAAAACTCATTTCGTTCGTATTTCAATTCTCTACAATTTTTTTTATTGTAGCAACCAGATTGCTGCGTTAGTTTTCAGTTTATAAGCAAAACACAAAAAATAGACATTTATTGTACTTGATGTTTATAACAAATAAATGACAGTTGAGAGTTCCAAAACATAACAGAATATAACTACGGACTGTCTTTCATGTGATGGTACAGTCGGTTTTCTACTGCTATTTTTGTTACGAAAAAATCCTCCATTGATTGGCATATGACAATAGAGGGAGAGCCAGCAACGTGTTTTAAGTTGTCATTTCAAAAGCATGGCATTTTAGGTACTAAGTCTTGTATCCCTATTGAACAAAAAAGTCCAGCCTGGCAGTCCACAGCGGCCGGGTTCTTCTTAAAAAGATTACTAAAATGGTAAGAAATTAAAATTGATTAGTTTGAATATGTAGGTAATATGAAATTTTTTTAAAGTGAATTTGGGCATATGTAGGTCAGGCGTAGACTACGAGGATGTATTGATATCTAGTTAGCCTAGAGCAGTTCCCTGCATAAACAAAATATTGCGTTACCATAGCAACGAACAATAACTTATTAGAAAGTGTAAGTGTAGAGTTTGACGTCAAAAAAGTAAACCAGAGTTACGCAATAAATTAAAAGAAAAAATATGTCCACCGAAATTGTGAAAATCGAAAAATTGGAGTATCGAGCCATCATCAAGTACCTGTATTTAAAAGGGTTAAGAGGTATGCAGATTTACGAAGATATGAGAAAAATTGCTGCAAAATGGATCCCCAAATGTTTGAATGTTAACCAAAAGCGTGCAAGCGTAGTAGCATCGCGTTCGATCTGTGCTCAATTTGAAAACGATGTAGACTTCTTAAACCAAATTGTTACTATGGATGAGACTTGGGTACATTTCTACGATCCAGAAACAAAGCAACAATCGATGGAATGGCGACACTCCGGTTCTCCAAGACCTAAGAAGTTTCGTGTCTAAAAATCTGCTGGAAAAGTTCTTGTTTCAGTTTTTTGGGATTGCCATGGATTGATTTTTTGGATAAGGGTAAAACAATAACTGGAGATTACTATTCGACATTACTGACCACTCTATGGGAAAAAATTAAAGAGAAAAGACGCAGAAAGCTATCCAAAGATGTTTTGTTTTTACAGGACAACGCCCCTGCACACAAATCTCATGTTGCCATGCAAAAAATTCGTGATTTAGGGTTTGGATTACTAGAACACCCCTCTTATTCACCAGATTTGGCTCCGTCCGACTATCATCTCTTTCTTCAACTGAAAAAAAAATTAAAAGGTCGTAAATTTTCTTCCAATGAGGAGTTAATAAAAGCTGTGGAGGTCTGGTTTGCATAGCAAGAAGAAACATTTTTTTTGAAAGGTCCAGAGACGTTGCAGGTTCGCTGTAATAAATGCATCCAATTAAGAGAAGAATATGTTGAGTAGGCTAAGAATTTTCCAATATATCCTCGTATATGTCAATATCATTGGTGAATATCATTGTCAATAACCTTAATATATATGCACCTCTCGAAGAATAAAAAATATTCAACAATTTCAAATTAAATGTTTGGTTTTCTGAGGAAGTTATAAATAAAATCAAAGAAAGAGATATCGTATACAAAATAACAAAACAATCCAGATTAGATCATGACTGGGTAGAATATAAGAAAATTCGAAACGTTTTGATAAGAACAGAAAGAAGAAAATATTATGAAAAAGTGACTGACGAAAATAAATATGATAAGGCCATGTGGAAATCATTGAAAGAACTACTGAAAAGAAAAAAACAAAATAGTACTACAAGTATCAACTTTGATGGTGTAGTGATTGAAAATGACATTAATATAGCAAATTCCTTCAACGATTTCTTTGTTCATAGCATACAAAAAATTGTTCAAAATATAAAACCACTTAACGACTCCAATAATGTTATATATCATATACAACCAGTACAGTCTTTATTTACTACATTTGAAATGATCAAAATAAGAGATTTGAAACAAATTCTGGAGTTAATAATAATAATAATAATAAAGATATTTATTCACGATAAAAAAAAACAAGAATAACAATTCAGCAATGTACAATAATGAGAAATAAATACCAACGGTCTCAATAAGTGTAAAACATTTGTTTTGAGATGAAAAGTATAAGTATGGATAATAGTAAACATAATATATCTGCATCAGTACAGTTAATATTAAAACAATGGTTTTGAGTTAAATAACTCTGTAAAGATAAAATTCGTAAGGTGTAAATATAAATATAACATTATCAAAATTGTAAACAATAAGATCGGGTGGGTCCAATTATAAAAACATATAAATCAATAGTTATAGAATAAGGTAAAGATAAAAAATGAAATAAGTAAAATAGGTAAAATACAAATATAACAATATTAAAAAATGGTAAAAAATACAATAGTATATATCTAATCATAAGAACATAATGACACAAAATAAAATAAAACAATGTGAAATCGAACAATAAACACTTGAATAGAAATAATATCAAGGGTTACAATTGGTAATATAACCAGAGTGTCACATATGAAACAGCAGAGATATAGAAGTGATTGAAAACAATGTATCACAGATAAAATTACCATAACAGTTTTAGGAAGGAAAATTCATAGACAATTTATTTCCACTAAATTGGCAATGAATTGTCGTGATTGCGTGAAGATGAATGCTTTCAATTCTTTTTTAAATACTTGTAAGTTATTCATTTTCTGTAGTGGTTGAGGAACAGTGTTGTACATTTTTGGAGCTATATAATGATATGATCGCTGGCCAATAGCTTTATGCATTTGCGGAACTAAGTGGTGATGTCTCTGTCGAGTAAGGTGAGAATGACTGGGCGTGTTGAATTTTTTTTTACTGTAGTACTTTATATTGATATTATAATAAAACATTTGACGAATATCAAACACACTTGCTTCGGAAAATAATCTATTTGATGGATATTTAAACTCCTTAAACATAATTAGTTTAAGGAATCTTTTTTGTAAGATCTCTAGTGGGCGAAGATGTGTCTTTAGTGTTCCTCCCCAACTTATTATACCATATCGAAGGTGACTCTCCACCAAAGCGTGGTACAGCACTTTCAATTGGGCAAAAGGTAATATATTTCTTAAATATTTGAATTTATATATTATTGTCCGTAATTTATTACAGACATAATTGATGTGTGCATCCCATCTAAGGTTAGAGTCTATAATTACTCCAAGATATTTAACGTTCTTTTTGGGAAGAATGATTTGCTGTTGCCCCATTGTTTCAATTGTAAGACTATTGAAGAACGGAGTATTGGATCGATTGCAACTGAACGGTAGGAAGTGAGTTTTTCCTAAATTGACGGTTAGCAGTTTGTGCTCTAGCCAATTTTTTATTAACGGGAGATCAGTTTCTACAGTAACCTTCAAGTCCTGCCAGGTTTTCGCCGTATAAAAGATCGCAGTATCATCAGCAAATCCCAGAATTTCTCCCTGACTCCTTATTGAAAACATGCCATATATATATATATATATATATATATATATATATATATATATATATATATATTGAAAAGAATCGGGCCTAGAATGGTTCCTTGTGGCACTCCATACTCGATTATCTTTTTATCACTGAGTACGTTGTCCACTCTCACAGACTGGAATCTATTGGTCAGATAGCTTTCGAAGAGTTTTAGACAGTTATTTCTGATACCAATGTCTTCCAGAGTCTGCAGGAGTAACGTGTGACTCACCGTATCAAATGCCTTTGACAAATCAATCAATACACACAGGCTTGGCATGCTTTCATCTAGAGCAGAGGATATTTTCGTGGTAAGTGCTAATAGGGCATCTTGCGTGGAAATTTTTTCTCTGAACCCGAACTGTTTTTCAGATATTATGTTATATTTTGATATGAAGGCAGTTAGCCTCTTTTTAAGAATCATTTCAAAAATTTTTGTTAAGTGTGTAATCAGAGATATTGGCCTGTAGTTAGTTATCTCGGTCTCTTCGCCCTTTTTGAAGATGGGTACAACAACAGCTTCTTTGAAAGCTCTAAGTCAAATTCCTCTTTCCAGACACATATTTATTATGAAAGTTAGAGGTTCCTTGATATACGGGCAAATTGATTTGATAGTTTCTGATTTGATGTCGTCTATACCAGCAGATTTCTTAGTTTTCAGTCCACAAATCATATTTTCAATTTCCTCACTATCTGTTGGAAGAAGAACGAACGAATTGATTGAAGTTTTTCTGTGAGGGGTATAATTGGGATCTTTGATTATTTTGTCTGCCATCTTCTTCCCTATCTGAGTATAAAATTTGTTGAACTCATCAGCTATTTGCTTTTTGTCGTTCAGTGTTTCACCTAGGTCATTTTTCATTACTGTTATATTTCTTTTATTTTTACTCAAGAAAAATGGTCCTGATAATAATGGAATTGATCTTCGTATAGTTAGGATAGCTTTTCAGGCAATTGGAAACTACTTCTTGGATGTTATAAATACATCGTTAAGAACTGGTACTTTTCCAAATGCCTGGAAACTATAAACAGTAATACCAATTCAAAAAGTGACCAATACTTCAAACTGTTGTGAATTTCGACCCTTAAATACTCTTCTTGTATATGAAAAGCTATTGGAAACAGTGGTCAAAGATCAGCTGCTCAAATTTATTGGAAACAACAATATAATCATCAACCAACAATCAGGATTTCGACAATCTCATTCATGTGAAACATCCCTACAATTTTTAATAACCCAGTGGAAAACAAATATCAGCAAAAACCATGTAATAGGCGTGGTTTTTATAACGGTATAACGGGCAATGTATTGAATTGGTTCAATAGTTATCTACGTCATAGAACGCAGAACGTGAAGTACAACTATGAATTATCTCATGAATTAGAAACACAGTATGGAGTTCCTCAAGGTTCCATTTTGGGGCCAATATAATTTATTTTGTTTATCAATGATATTATTAATCCAGTAAAAAAATGCCAACTGAAATTATTCGCTGATTTACTTCGCTGGTGAACCAGATGAAATAGAATCTTCCTTGAATGAAGACTTAAATCGTGTTTCCACATGGTTGTGTGATAATGTACTAATGTTGAATCTTGAAAAGACCAAGGGTATGTTGATAGGGAACAGAAGTAAACTTAAAAGAATGAAAGATGAGGATTTTCAAATGACCTTGCTGATCAATGACAGTAAAATTGAGAAGGTAAAAACAATCAAGTACTTAGGAGTAATGATTGATGAAGAATTGAATATGAATGCACACTGTGATTATATAAAAATGAAGGTTGCAAGAAAGGTTCATTTTTTATACAGACTTAATGGTAAAGTTTCTTTTTTTTTCCAAGTTGACTATTTACAAATCAATAATAGCACCTCATTTTGTTTACTGTGGAACCCTTTTATTTTTTCTCAAAAATGACCAGTTGAGTACTATTCAGAAAATACAAAATCGAGCCAGGAGAGCTATACTCATCTATAACAGACGTACTTCAATTAAGAACATGCTAGAGATAGTATCATTAATGTCGGTAAAACAAAGAATACACTATAATATGTTGGTCTTTGTGTTCAAGCTCAAACATGATATGTTACCGACCTACCTCAGTGATAAATTAAATTATGTAGGTAATGTACACACTCATAACACTAGAGCTCGAGCTATGTATGATTTTTATATAAAAACTAAAAACATATTGTGTGACACAATATTCAACAGGGGTCTAACACTTTTTAATAGTTTACCACCAGTGACCAGAAAGAAACATCACCTCTTTGAGCCAATTCAAAAAACAATGTAGAGAATATGTATTAAACCAATTTTGAGTTTGAAGTTCTTGTGGTAGTTTTAATATGTTGTATTTTATTGTAATGACTTTTGTTGTATTTTATTTTATTTATTGATAGGTATTTTTAAGGAGTTGTCTTTTGGTGGTTTTATTTTTATTTTATTTTCTGTACATTTCATTCTGTAAGAGCAAATTGTGTGCTAATAAAGAGTTATATATAGATAAAAGGTATACAAATAACAAGGCGTGTCTCTTTCTTCTGGGAATTTATAAAATGCGAGCGCAGCGAGCATCTGCTTAGTTTTCACTTTTTCAAACTAATTACCTAGTAATACAGTTACTAGCAACTTGGATAGCTATTAGGTTAGGTTAGTTTGTGTCATTTTTTTACGTTAAGTAATTCGGTCTATGGCCGAAAACGTGGTAATTTGAAAGGTATGCCGAAGGCGTGCCTTATTTTCAAATAAATTTAATAAGACTGGCGAGTATTCAAAAGATGTGTCGTGTTATCTTCTAATGCAATTTTTTTCGATGTTTCTGAAAACTGAACACGATTTAAGTAAATGTAATTTTCACTTGGTTTGCAGAAATTTAAGAAAAGCTGACATCGTCGCTTTGTGCTATTCCGAATATTCGCTATTTTTGACATTCGTCGCTTTTATTTATGTCAAAAAGAGTGATTTTCAAAATTAGTCATTTGAAAGATTCCATAGCCTTTTAGACTACAAAATAAACTGCAATATAAAAAAAAAATTGGCTACAAAAAATGATAAGCGATACATGGTTCAGAATGTCATGAAGATAAAATGAGTGAAGATATAGCAGGTGTCACGTTTAAAAATCGATATTTTATATACTTCCGGAAGACCAGAAGTAGCATGAAGCTGAGTTGAAAAATGAAAATTTATGTCTAGTATAGATCCTTCAAATCCTTCTTCCATTATATTCACAAACAAAAGTTAAAGGGACGAGCCACATTCCGCGGATACCCGGTATAATTATTTCCGATGCAAAATATTACAAAATAGTTTGATGTAGAAAAAAATTAGTAGAATATGTTCTAACTTTCGAAAAATATTCATACACTCACCATGCAGCAGCTATTCTAGGTTGGTACAGTTGATCTAAACACTTTCTATATTTTGAACTTCAAGTAACCGTTATTGCAAGATATTTCAAGGATATTAATTAGGAAATAACAGTGACAAAATTTACTTACAATTGGGATCTCTGCCCTCTTACAAAAGATTAACATTTGGATTAGCATGTTTGCATGCTAGATCAATAATAAATAATAATAAAGGTCTTTATTCATAAGTTTAACAATTTTCGTAACAAATAATCGTATAGTAGGGCGAGGTTCAATTCAATTCAATCTCAAAGATTATTCAAGTACAATGGAACAAAGCAAGTAATATTAAAATCACATAATTTCTTCATTTGGATAATTTTTCATGGAGTGAAAAAAAATGTTACGGGCATTATTGTGACAATCTCATAGGGGTTGTAAAGGTAATTTAAACAATTCTGCCTTAACCCCTATACAGAAATGAGCCGTATACTTACTATAAGCCGTATAAGCCGTATACTATAAGCAATTAAAAATTGAGATAAGCAAAAAGTGCACTGGTTGCAAAATGATCTTTTTCACTAGATAACTTGTTTTTATATTGAAAAAACTGAATTGCCATAATTTATACTGTGTGATCCATAATTATAGAAACTATTCACAATGGAGTTTAAGTAGACACCCAGTATTTTTGAGTTCAGGTAATTTTTCTAGAAGATATAATCATAAACTCCAAGAAATACTGGGTGATTCAATCATAAAAAAAACTGCCAACCTCATAAAAATTCACGAAAGCCACCTATTTTTTGAACATTTTTTGGACTTTAACTCCGTTGAGATAGGAGTTTTCTTTCACCACTGACTTGATATGCAAACACCAATACGGCTGGGAGTTTTTATCCACTTAAAAAAAAAACAACGTGGAAAATTAATGTATCCATTACTTTAGGACATCACTGTATAAAACGTCGTAATCATGTTTCCGTCTCATGGCTTTTTTTTCTGGTCTTGAAATAATTTTTTCTTTCTACATGCCAATTTCCATAAACGAGAAAATGAACAAAAATTTCTGTGATTTTCCTGCAAGTTTTCCAGTTTCCTATAGTATGAGAAATACGAACTAGACTTATGGCTTTTTTTATAACAGACTTTTACATGAACAAATTTTTATTGCACATTATTTCGTTCACGAGAAAGTTCACCGGAAAACGAAAAAAAATTTTTGTCAGGTTCCTAACAATATTAAATTTCAATCTGTCGATTGCTATAAGCGAGAAAATGCATCAGCAACCAACTATTTTTTTACAAGATGTCGCCCCTATTTCAACCCTTTAAGCATGTGCAAACCTAATAGCTTTGGTTTTTCACTATTAGATAGTTATACCTATTCACGTGTTAAAATGCCATAAACGAGAAAATTAAAAAAAAAACATTTTTTTTCTGCAAAAGGAAAATGAATTTTCTATATGCCTAGCACATGTCCGATCTCTAAATTTTCATTTTTTGGGCTCAACACTGACATAATTTCCTGTGGTTAAAATCCCAGAAAAGAGAAAATGAGTCAGCAAAATCGTTATCTGACGGTTTATTCGAATGAGAGCTTTCTTGAATATGGTTGTATTGGATTTTACAGGGTGGTTCAGGAGCATTAATTGTCGAAATCTAGCCCTGATGAGTGCCCCCATTATCATGGCCATCTAGGGCTATTTCAATATACAAAGTCAAAGCATGCTTTATTATCTAAAGAATAGAATTCTTTGTGACAAAGCATCTAAATATAGCAAGTACATTTATCCTAATTGCTTACAATGAGTAGGTGGTAATGGGAATCAAATAAAAATAAAATTAAAATGATGCAAAAAAATAAGGATTGTCAGATAAATAATAATGTAGAACTTATAAATATATAATATGTTGTAGGCCTTTTCAAATACAGTTTAAAAACTATTTTTATGCAATATTTTGATATCTCATTTTGTTTTCGAGTTTTTTGTTAGAGAAAAAGAAAAGAAATTAATTTTCAGTTTTTTCAACATTTTTCATCTTTTTAATAGAGTTGGAGAAAAATGGTTTGGAAATATCGAAGTGGCATTAGTACGGTCAATATCTCAATTTTTCTTTTTTTTTAAATTTTATTGATCTTACGGGAAAAATGGGTGAATATTTTTTGTAGATGTTGTGAAGACGGTCAAAAAAGATATTTTGGTAAATTGCGAAAATACCAAAGATATATCGTACTTTCCAAAATGCACATTTCTATTTTCGTAAAAAAAAGTTCTTATAGGATTTATTCATAAATCTTAGCTCTATATGTCGCATTTTTTTAAATCCAGTTCAAATGAACGGTTAGGCGTATTTCGATTTTTTTTAACGACATTTTTCGAAATAGTGCCAGAAAAAACACCATTAGCATTTCCGATCTTGTTCAAAAATTAAACTCTTCTGTAGAACAAATAATGGATCAAATCAATTCCTAAACCTGTGTCGAGGGAAGTAGGCAGAAACGAAAAAAAAAGGTCCATAAATGATACCAAAACATGTCTTATGATCATCGTACTATCATCATACAATCATCATACCATCAAAATTTGTTCAATATTTTGATGTATATCTCTCAAAATGATTAAGCATTGGATGAAGTCAGCTGTGGAGACTTTCAGTTATCAATTTACAACATTTCATAACATTCCTTCAACTTTCTAGAATCGGAAGTGATTGTTTGCTAGCTCTACTAAACTCGTCATTCATGAATTCACCTAATCTTAGGACCCGGCACAGAATCACCGCAAAAAAGGACCGAAACGATCGCGGGGGTCCGTCTCGCACATATCGTCGGTTTACCGTCGGCACTGCTTGCGAATTTGACGGGCTTTGGTGGAAATTTTGAATAGTTGAACGAAAAAATCAATATAATACTTCACGGCTTTAAATTTGAGCGAGTGCGAAAATACGCAAAAACAAAAAAAATCCGACTAGAAGGACAAAATCCGACCCGAAGGACCAAGAAATTGCTACCTCAAGAACGGTAAGAGCTGGAGGGATGAGGTTTTTACAATTGATTTTATATTAAAAATACGCATTCAACCAGTAAACCAATGAACATCATGTTCCATCAGTTGGGAAAGAAGTTGAAACGCAAAAAAATATGGTATGAAAGATCAAAATCTGGCCCGAAGGACCAAAAATATTGATATCTCGAGAACGGTAAGAGCTGGGGGGATGAGGTTTTTACCGTAGGGTTTCTATCGAAAATGCTCATTCAACCACGGATTGAGAAAAAAGTTACAAGTAATTTTTTCACTTATTTGGGGATAACTCGAGAACGGAGACACTTAGGAGGATGGGATCTTTATCATTGGGTTCGTAATTACAACAAATAATTACACACATGAGTGAATTCATGCATTCATAAAGTCAGAATGATTTTTTAAAGTCTCATCTTCGATCTCCAGTTTCATAAAACGCTGACTACCGATTCAACGTACTCATTAAAACATCTATTTTTGAGGCTCAATCTCGGAGATGTGATTTTTTATTATTCACTGTTAAAAACTTGTCAACAAATTCAACCTAACTGAACCTTACTCGACCTTAACACACCAAAACTAGAAGAAAAACATTTTCCACAATTTTTTTTTAACATAAGGAAAAAATTTCTGGAGTACATTTTGAAAATCTGTCTGATGGCAAAAAACTGTTCACATACATTTTTTCGATATCTCTCTTAGTTTTCGAGTTTTTGGTGTATTTATAGAGTAAAATGGTGAAATATTTTGAAGTCTATAATTTTTAGTGTCTTATGAAATTAAAAAATCGTCGACATCTTAGAATTTTTGATGGTTTTATAATAGTATATTCTGTAACAAGGTTAAAATGAAAATTCGATGCTAGTGGAAAGTTCCGAGCGCGAGCCGAAGGCGAGCGTGAGGAACCACGAGCATCACGAATTTTCATTCTAACCGAGTAGCAGACTATACTTTCTCCACGATCAAAGATAGGAAACGTGACAGCAATAATTTTGACACTTACTCAAATTTTGCCACTACGATGACAATCAACTGCGTCAAGGCTAATGTTATTATTGCTAACCAGTGTGAGAATATTATTCTATCACAAGAGAGAAAATGTGAATACATTTAAATTGCATGGGGGCCGAGGTGTTGCAGAATATTTCTTCAATCTCAAGAGAGAGAATTCCAGCATTCTGTAATCAAATTTGATTTCAGAATTGGCAAATTCTGTGATGATCGTGGAGAAAGTAATTTCAATATTCTCGCGGAGCGCTCGGAAAAATTTGGGTAGGGGAGGGGGAAATGGGGAGTAATTGATCAAAAATCCGAGCACAAATCGCACACAAAATTTTTGAAGGGGGGGCAGGGGATGAGAAACTATAAAAAATCCGGGAATGAAGCGTCCGGAAAAATTTGGGGAGAAGGGGGGTAAATAACCAAGATTCTTGCGCAAAGCGCACAGAAAATTTTGGGAGGGGGAGATAGGGAGAAAATAATCAAAAATCCAGGAGCGAAGTACCCATAAAATTTTGGGGAGGGTGGAAAATAATTAAAAATCTTGGAACGAAGCGTTTGAAAAATATTGTTTTTCGTAATTTTTGTACCATATATTGAAAATTTCATCAGGTTTGGCTACAGTTACTTCATTTGTTTTTGAAGTTCCTAATGAAGAAACTTCATTTAAACTTTTTGTAAAACTTTTCAAATAAAGTTTGAAAACTGTTTTTTGAATCTCATTTCGTTTTTGAATTTTTGGTTAGAGAAAAAGTACAAATTTTATAATTTTGTTTTAGTTTTTTCAACATTTTTCACTTTTTAATCGAGTTGGAGAAAAACGGTTTAGAAATATCGAAGTGGCTTGTAAAGACGTATACGAAGCATACTTAGAATTTTCATTTATTCCATTAGATTAGACATTAGTACGGTCTATATCTCAATTTTCCATTATTTTAAATATTTCCCGGACTATTGATTTTACATGAAAAATCTGTAAACACTTTTTGTAGAAGTTGTGAAGGCGGTCAAAAAAGAAGTATTGGTAGGAAATTGTAAAAATACCGATCGTTTCCGAGATTTTTCGTACTTTCCAAAATGCAAATTTTGATTTTCAGATTTATCAAGTTTCTCGGATTTCAGATCATTTTCGTTAAAAATGTTTTGGTAGGATTTGTTCATCTATTCGAGCTCTACATGTCGCATATTTTGTCTCAGTTTAAATGAACGGTTAGGCGTATTTTAATTTTTTTTTAAATGACATTTTTCGAAATACTGCCTGAAAAACCCTATTATCAATTTCCGATCTCTCTCAAAAACTAAAATCTTCTGTAGAACATATTGAAGTATTTCTCTAAAAATACTTAATGGATCAAATCGATTCCTCAACCTGTGTCGAGGGAAGTAGGCAGAAACGAAAAAAAAACGGTCCATAAATGATACCAAAACATGTCTTATGATCATCATACCATCAAAATTTGTTCAATATTATGATGTATATCTGTCAAAATGATTAAGCATTGGATGAAGTCAGCTGTGGAGACTTTCAGTTATCAATTTACAACATTTCATAATATTCGTTAAACTATCTAGAATTGGAAGGAATTGTTTGCTAAGCTCTACTAAACTCGTCATTCATGAATTCACCTAAATAAATAAATGATGAATAGCGGTATTTTCACCTACAGAAATAGATACAGATAATTTGCCTATCCCTAGATTGGGTGCACGCAATGTTTGTTGTAATAATTCAAGGAACAAGGTATAATTCAATATTTATTTTAAAGATTACCGTCCTAGGTGCATTCATTCAGTGGATATGCGAGCAAAACAAATTTTCGCGTGAATTTAGCTAATCAATGAATGTTATTCATGTTAGAGGTGCAGAATTAGCGATTATAGGTGTGGGTGCGCTCCTCAGCTTACATCATGAAACGTTTGTAGGTTAGGAAACGTCTCTGGGTAAAAATCGAACGGGAGAGCTTGAAATCCCGACTCTAATAATAGAAAAATCGGGCAAACGGCAGAATTCCCGTCTCCCAAAACGTTTCACCGCTCTGATTCGTGCAAATTACCCTCCGTATAACCGGAGCAAGCGTGTGGTATGCATTCTTACCTAATCTTAGGACCCGGCACAGAATCACCGCATATTTCCCAAAAACTAACACAAAAAAGGACCGAAACGATCGCGGGGGTCCGTCTCGCACATATCGTCGGTTTACCGTCGGCACTGCTTGCGAATTTGATGGGCTTTGGTGGAAATTTTGAATAGTTGAACGAAAAAATCAATATAATACTGCACGGCTTTAAATTTGGGCGAGTACCAATCTTGCAGACCGGCCGACCCTTCGCTTTTCACGCCGACGCCTCATCTGTGAACAGCTCAATGAACTATGTGTTAGTCAACTGTTTCCACGTGCAGTTTTCATGACGGTCGACGCTGACGCTCGCTGAACGTTGGGACGCGCGCCTGAAACTGCTGAAAGACGCTCTGGCACAGAAGCGCCGCGCCCAGGTTTCCTACTCGAGGGTTTACGATCCTCTAAAACTTTCAGAACTCAGTGAAAGAATTCTTTTGTATTGACTGGTGTACCACAGGGATCTGTGCTTGGACCTTTCCTGTTTTTGTTATATTTGAACCCTTTCGCTCATGGTGTCCTAAATTTAGTACACAACTTTTTTGTTTTTGTGTACAGGTAACTTTTTAATACGATTATTGTTGACAAGGTTGTATAAGTTGTTATTTTAGTTGACAACTGGTAATTTTTTCCGTCATCTATCGGATAGTTGACGAATCCTATCACCACTTTGGTGTAAGTCACTTTTGAAATTCTCATTGTTGAATTTTTTTATTGAAATAAAAATTGTGTGTTCACATTAGAGTGTTTTACGTCCTCGATTCAAAATATACAAACATTTTCTCACTATTTTGTAGTTTTGAACATGAGTATCGGTGTGCTAAATTTGTGGTAGACATAACCTCACTTATATAATTTTTTTGATTGACACATGGCTATGAGTAATCAGAATCCATTATCAATAATAGAAAACAATTTATGTTATAGAATGTCAGTGAAGACGAAAGTAACTGGGTTAGGGCCCTAATTTGAAGGCTTCTGGGGTTAAACTTCATGAGTACGAAATTGATTCAGTGTGCTCGTTTGTTTACTTAGACATAGATTCAGAGGAACAACAAGAATACGGGGAGTTTCATCAGTACAAAAACTTATCAGAATCAATTGAAGTAACTACAATGTGATTGATGCAAATCAAGTTTTTTTGATATCACAGAGTAGGCTGTGATATTTCTACTTTTGTTTTTGCATTTATTTTAATTTGTATGAAACATTTTTACTGGATTACAATGTCTAATTCACAAAATTTGTGGTCTCATATTATCATTTTCCATATACCGTTTGCTCATGGTGTACTATATTTAGCACAACCCATATCACAAAAATTGGCTGTCACTAAAATTTTTCTATAAGTTCAAAAATTTTAGAAAAATTCATTTATGACGTTTGCAAAATTCAAAATTTTTATTTAAAAAAACAAAAATTTGTGATTGAAAAGGTTGAGGACCTTGCAAATATCAAGATTGAGGGTGTATTCACTATTTTTCCAGACAACACAACGATCCTATGACATTATCAAAATTTAAACAGTCTTTTAAGTAAAATGTCTCGGGACATAACTGCTTAGTCTAGTTTACAAGAACTACTTTGATGAATTTCTCTTCAAGGGCACCGAAAATTATGGTCCAGGGCTCATTCGATTCGGACTGACCACTAAAAACTTTCTGGAAAATTTTAAGGTGTGCCGGCAAAAATTGTAAAAGTTATAAAGATATCCAAAAGTTGAAAAAAGATCCTGAAATAGGAGGAAATTTCCAAAAAAAAGTTCCACCTCCCGGATCTCTATCACCGATATTTAGAGTTTTAATTTAGAAGCGAAAATAGCGCGCGGGTGATGCGAGTCCTGCGTGCGCTAACTGATACGGACCCTTGACCAATAAAAACAATTTTAACCCATTTAATATCAATATTGAGAAATAAAAAAAATTCACTTACCTTTTAGACACTTGAATGAACGAAAATCCATGGAAAAAAAACCCGGAATTATTTTATTATATATGCTTTTGTTAATTATCAAAGTTAAGCATAAGTTTCAAATTTACATACAAACTCTGATAATAATTGTTAATTGTTAATAGTTTCACTTCTTGGAGCTATTCTTGAAAGGCTTCAAAAAAGATCCTCATTGGAAAAATTGGAAAATGTTGATTTTCCACTTTGTTATTAACAATCTAAGAGACTAAAAAATGAAAAATGCAAATAAAACTTTGGATTTTTTTTTAATATTCCAATCTGTTCGTATTTTCATCACTAAACTGAATGTGATCCCTACTGATGAAGATAACTTTGTTATCGAAATGCGCATCTAGGAATTAAATTACTTGTGTGGTGAAGGGGTAAAATACTTTTTGTTCTCATTCTAATTCTTAGTTTGAAAAACGTGGCCACACCAAATGTCATGTTTTGTGCAGCATTTCTGTTCTGACAGGATATGATTTTCATAATGGTCCTAGTAAGTACTTACATGTTAACTTTATAATAAAAAATACAATAATAATATACATAAAATAAAACTAAGTATAATTTCGAACATGTGATGAAGTGTCTTCCTGCTCGTAGAAGAGTATATATGCCTTTCCGCTGACAAGGGAATTTGAATGAATCGGTAAAACTACGGAATCGTTTTATTCGTGCCATGTGCCTGTATACGGATGCCTACAGTAAGCAGTGTAGTGTCCGCTATTGGTAGTGCCGCTGTGATTCCTCACTGCGTACAAGTTATAGCGACAAGGGGCTACATTGTCTGCAGTGTAGTTGCTCAAATCTAAACCTTCCAGAGGAAAATCAATGGTTATATTCAATTTTCCTCTAAATCTTTGTGTTTGAGAGAATCTTTTAAAATGGATAACTAAAATTTTGGGGAATTTCTGAATCAATAGAGACTTTGTGCATTTCCTCTTTCTTTTGCAGTTCAAACATGTCGGTTTCTCATCACCATCCATTGTTTCTTCCCTTGTGAATGAAAGTGGATAAAAGAAAGGACTCAAAATGCCACTTTGTGGTACACCTGATTTTATTTCTTGTCAATTTGAGGAACTTTTGTCTTCTATCGTGTAGGATGGGATTAATACTCTTGGATTCAGCAACATTGGCAGTGATACTTGGTGATTTATAGTATCGAATAGTCTAATAATATCAAAATTGTTGATTTGTTTCCATCGAGAGTTTTGATTATGTCATCAACTATTTTTAAAGTTGCTGTAGCGCAGTTAAAAGTCGCCCTGAAACCACTTTGTTCTACTGGTAATATATTGTGTTGGGCAACATCTAATTTGATTTTCCATTATCTTTTCTAGAATTTTTGAGAATGTCGGAAGTACGCTAACTGACGTCATTGAATTCATTATAATCTATGGTTTGCTGATTTTTGCATTGGGTATAACCTTTGCTTTCTTCCATTGGCTGGGAAAGTAATTTTGACTCAATATACATATAGATATACTCAGGGGTCCACAAAGGCTTCTAATAGTGATATTTATCCCATAATCACCATAAGCCTGCGATTTTATGTTATTGCTTATTTTAGAATTTTTTTAGACAAACTGCTTCTGACAAAAAATTACAACTTTTTTGGTTTTTTCGAAATATCTCAAAGATTATTCAAGGAATCGTTTAACAGTCAATGGAACTTTTGTGGAGATTTATAAAACCTACAAAATGGATCTTCATACGACCGGAACGGTGCATTTTCCGTTGAGAAAATCCGGGAAAACCTCGTAAGAGGCCATTTTTCAAAATATTATTATTTTTATAAATCTGAAGCTGGACAAACAACATTGCGGAAACTGGTAGATATGTGCGGAAGATGTTTTCTGTCCGATGTGTAGTTTTTGCACAATCGCGTTAAAAGCAATTTAAGGGCACATCTTGCAAGATGCGCCTTTTTAAGGGAATTCGTCATATTCAAATTCTGTTAACGGCATCTGGAAGTAGAGATCAATATCTACAATTTGTATATTTTGGATTTTCCCCTGAAATGTGTTGAAAATGTCACTGAAAGTTGATCAAAACACTTCAAAGTGCGTCCGAAGTCACACTGAAATTAACTCGAGTTGAGTTCGGACGACTTCGGGTGCACTTTGAAACATTTAGAGCGGGTTGTACAATACAAGTTCACCAACAGTTCAACTAAACTAAGTTCAGTTGTTAAGGAACTACACCTTTTTCAATTGTAATTCAGAAAGTGTAACTTGAAATTCAGATTACATGTAAATCAGAAACTGTAATTTGTTATTCAGAATTGTTAACTGTAATTCAGAAACCGTAACATGTAAATCAGATCAATTAATTGTATTTCAGAAACGGTAACATGTAACGGTCAATTGTAATTCAGAAACCACCAAGGACTTGATTAGTAAGAGAAGGGAATATGAGAACAACGAATTATTTATTAGTGAACATTATTATGAATAATAATATTTATCGCCCAACGGACATGTCTTGAAATGCTAAAGCTGTAGCATGGTGAATGGTGGTGTGTTTTGCAGCCCTACCACAATCGCCTCCAACTATACGAGTATGTAGTGGATACACAAGCCGCTGTTCTTCAACACCCGGACCTTGAACTTGGGGAACTCGAAGAATTTATTATTCTGAATTACAAATTATACATTCTGAAATACATCTTATACTTTCTGAATTACAATTGAAAAAGGTGTTGATATTTTATTGGATAATCCATAGCAACTGAAGCAAGTTTACTTGAACCTAAGGACGGGTTGTACAAAACAAGTTCACCAACAGTTTCAGTAAACTCGCGTCAGTTGCTAGGGATTAGCCAATGAAAATTCCAGTTCCTTGGCAACTGAACTCGGTTCAGTTGAACTGTTGTTGAACTTGTGTACAACTCACCCTTAGAGTAACTTCCAGTGACATTTTCATCACATTTCCCACCTCTCAGGTGAACATCCAAAATATACAAATTGTAGATATTGATCTCTACTTCCAAATGTCGTTTACAGAATTGGAATACGACGATTTCCCTCAAATAAAGGGAGAGGTGGAACGAAGCCCCTCTCATGCACCACGGGAAAACATACATCGACGCAATTCAACTTTTACCAAATAAAAAATCTACTGGTTTAGATGAAATTCCAATTAACGTTATCAAGCAATGTATCACACAAGGCACATTTCCAACAAGCCTTAAAATAGCCTCCATAATTTTATTATTTAAAAAGGATGACCCTAGTAACATAGAAAACTACAGACCAATAGCATTATTGAGTGTTATTTCCAAAATTATAGAAAAACTCGTTTTTAAAAGAGTTGAGTATTACTTGAGTTCATTCAAACTACTTACAAATTGCCAACACGGTTTCAGAAAAGGGTTTTCAACTGAAACTAGTCTAGTTGATTATACCGAATATATTAACAAACAATTAGATAGTGGTAATCACGTTGTGTCTGTTTTATTTGACTTGACCAAAGCTTTCGATACGGTTGATAAATCTTTTGTTTCTGATAAGTTGAATGCATTAGGCATACGTGGTTGTCTTAATGATTGGTTTCTCTCCTACCTAGAAAACAGAAAAATTGTCGTGAAAATTGACGACGTTATCTCCAAAGAATATGATATTGATATTGGTACCCCACAAGGCAGTGTTCTTGAGCCCCTAATTTTTTTATTATACATTAATGACCTACCTCATTATATAACACAAGCTGAAGTCTTTATGTATGCAGATGATACATGCATGGTTATAACTGATCATTCGGAACAGAATCTTCTAAAAAAAATTAACAATACTTTTATTGAATTTGAAAACTGGTGTTCTAGAAATAGGCTTATTAAAAATTTGAAGAAAACTGTATGTATAGAATATTGCAGCTTGTATAAAACACCTTTGAAATGTTTAATTGCATTCAATGAGTCCATTATTGAAACCTCTAAACCGGTGAAATTTTTGGGAACAACGTTTGACAGTAATTTCACGTGGGAGAAACAAATTGATGGTGTCTGTAAAAAAATTAATCAATGTTATTATTTATTGACCGTACTCAAATCCATGCTAGACAGAAACACCCTCTTGAACGTATACTATGCTTATGCTTACTCTCCTATCACCTACAGTGTCATAATCTGATGTCAGGGACGTGATGTGCAAAGAGTTTTTGTTTTACAGAAACGAATTCTGAGGTTAATTTTTAATCTACCCTATAGATCTTCATGTCGCGAAACTTTCAATTGCTATAAAATCTTGACAGTCTCTTCAATATATTTACTAAAATTGCTCAGTTACATCTACATCAATAAAGATAAACTAATGAGAAACAGTGACATCCACAATTACGATACAAGACACAAAAACAATTTTGTTTTAGAAACAAGAAATCATTCGTTTAGTCAAAAAGCTCCCATTAATTGTGGCATTCGATATTATAATAAACTTCCGGCTATCATTAAGGATAGTGAATCCTATAGTATATTCAAGAGACGATTAAAGAAGATCCTTCATGACGAATGTTTTTATAATTTGAAACAGTTTGAAAGTTACGTTGGTAACAATTAGGAGATGCACTCTTCTAGCAATATTTAAATGCTATTTTTATTATTTACTGTGTATTGTTTTTATTATTGGGTATGTATTAAGTATTTATACGTCAGTATATTTTATGTAAGTAACCACTCCCATATATATAGGGTAAAGTGGGTGAATACCGGCCGTCTAAGGCGACCATTCATGTATGGCAAAGTTTTAATAGTTACAAAAATGGTATTCAGTGACAAAACAAAGAATTGTGTACTAAAATACAAAATATAATTGAAAACATTTATAAAACGAAACTAAAAATTCTATAAAATAATAACGTAAACTGTCTTCTGTCCGGTATTACCCGGTCAATCGGGGTAATACCGGCCGGGTGGCCGAAATTGCCCTCAAGTAATTTTTATTGGCAGAAATCGCAAATCCAGTTGATATCATCGATATCAGTACATTCTTTGTGGGCCCATTCTGAAAACATTGTGCATCTGACCCACAATTCTCTGTTTTTACCAAATTCGCCACATATTAGACACATGTCTTCATTGATAGCATTGTCTTCATCTGAATATTCTTGATCTTCTTCATCTTCATCTTGAACTTGATACTTGGCAATTTTTGCTTTTCTACTAATTTTTTCTCGTAACTGTGGTGGCTTTCGTTTTTCCACAGTAATTTGATCAAAGGAGCCAGTGTCGCTTAATACATTTCGCTTAACTTTCTTCACATTTTCTGCCTTCTTCTTTTTTTCAAACTTTTCTTGTTTTTTCTTCTCTTTCTCTTCAAGAAGTATTTTCATTGGGGTCGAAGTAAAAATCTCAGAATGCTGCTTGTTTTTACCTTTTTTTTTAGCATTTCCATTCTATTTCGAACAACTTGGAATAGGTTCGAGTAATTCAACAAATGAAGTCGCTTTGATGGTTTTATTTTTTTGTGAAATTTCCTTTTCGTTTCTTTCAGAACGTTTAGCATCAATCGTCTTTTGTCGAGCTGTTTCGAATGATTGTTCAGGTGTTTTTTCGAGTACTGCTTCTTGTGGTTGTTTGTGTGTTGCTTCTGGTCTTTCTTCGGATATTTTTTCAGATATCTCAGGAGTTTCGTCAGGTATATCTTCGGCTGTATTTTCGAAGTTGTTTCCTTCGTCATTGAAAACAACTCCTCGAACAGCTTGCCAGTTGTCGGCAGGTAAAAAATCTTCATCTGAAAAAATATCCCGGTTTGCAGCAAAAATTCCTGTGGCTTTAAACCCATTAATTGCCTTCTCCGGAGTCGCTACTCTGCCAAAAGCATTATTAAAAAGTTCGGCAATTTCAGTAGCAGATATCTTTTCACCCACATGAGTTCTCATGTATTTGTCACATTCCGAATAATACGCTTTTTTAAAGGGACCAAAGAATGTAACATCCAAGGGTTGGATGCGGTGGGAAGTGTGAGGAGGTATAGTTAGTATGATGATACCTTTTTCTTTGCAGAAATTATATGCCTGTAGAGTGCAATGCGTGCTGTGATTGTCAAGAGCTAACAATACCGGATCCTCTAAAGAGGCTTTGGAAAACTTCTGAAAATGCTCAAGCCATTCCACAAACAAATCTTCCGTAATCCATCCATTATCTGAACACGTATAAAGCGCTTCTGGAGGACCATTTTTTTTTAGCTGTGGAGCCATTCGCTTCCGGGCAAAGATAAACATTGGAGGTATATACATACCCGATGCACTCATTGCACACATGACAGTTGTATTCTTTCCTCTTTCGGCACTGGTTGCGAATCCCACTCTTTTCTGGCCCTTCTCTGCGTAGATTTTCCCAGGATTTTGAACACTGGTAACGCCTGTTTCGTCAGCATTAAATATTCTTGACTGAGAAAATTTATATTTTGCTATAAGTTCTTCTAAGTTGTCATAAAATCGAGAAACTTCTGCTCTATTAAATGAGTGTATTCTATTTATGCTGAGTTTCTCCGGTTTCCTCAAAGAAATCTAGCTATTTCTTTTAATAAAGCCTTCCACCAGTCTCGCCCCGCCGCTTCATTCATTTCTACAAAAGGATGCTTAAGATTATTTTTTTTTGCATAATCATAGGCACAGCGCTTCACTTCCAAGGGTGTTATTCCATAAAATAGTTTAGAAAGTTTAATAATTTGAAAAGTAAGTGCTTCCTCTTCAGCCTTACTGAAAACTGGCTTGCGTCCTAAAGCTGGTTTAGAAGATGTTCCAGCTCTACGGCGATCCTGCAAAGTTGATCTAGGTATACCGAAGGCTATTGAAACTTGTCTCAAACTGCGTCCATTTTCTATCTCTTGTAAGGCACGCCTGAGGCTTTCTTGTGTATATGAGGCTTTGGCCGTTTTTCTGATGTATTTTCGAGGCATCTGAAAAAAAAGTAATAGGTTGTGGGTAATACCGGCCAGGCCGATATTTCCCCCAACGGCATGGTCGGTAGTACCCCATATTTACGGAAGTTGTAAATAATTTTTTTCTCAAATGAATAAGGACTAGATTGAATTTCTATGCTAGAGGCATGAAAGACCATTAACCATTCATATTACTGCAATAATTTGAAATAAATTCATATATTTTTTAAGTCGGTACATACCTTTCAAAAATTACTTGCGTTATAAATACGACCTTCGATATTGTAAACTATCGCAGAAATGTTTAACACGTCCACCCTTACATCGCAGACAACACACACTGAAGCCAGACGTTAAAATACACTGACTGACTTATCCCGATAGTGGAGGGGGATACAGCAGCGGAGAAATTGGCTGTCCGGAATTCCCCCCGGGGCCGGAATTCCCCCACTTTCCCCTATATATTTATTTATTTCGACAATGTCTCATCTATTGTATAATGGAAAATCAGGCAATAAAGAATCTATCTATCTATCTAAAGAACCGTCAAAACACAAAACTGAAGAACTACTCAAGCTGAGCAGGAATCAAGTTAGAACGATAAAGGGCCTTCTCACTGGTCACAGCCCAATGAGAAAACACCTGCACAAAATGGGGCTGTACAACGGAGAACTTTCCTGGTAAAGGGACAGAAACAGCCAAACACGTAGTCAGAATGCGAGGCATTATACCGCAAGAGACACAAGGGCGTTTTATCCATAAAAAGCTGATTAGGCTAAAGTCTCAGGCGCCGCAGATTTTAGGGGCGCCAGCAGATCCTAGAAAATAGCCAAAAGTTGGCAGCGCTGGAAACGAAATAGGAGGATTCAACCAGTCGTGTTCGTTTGCTGAGCAATCACTCAGATTAATAAAAGACAACAAAAAATCACATCATCTTTTCCAAATGTTGATGTGGCTTTGAGAACTTTTTTCTGTATTCCTGTAACAAACTGTTCTGGCGAATGGTCGTTTCCAAGTGAAATAAATAAACTTGAGAAAACTTTTTAGAGAAAAGCTTTTATTTAAATGCAGGGAAAAAATTAAATAAATTTCAAAGTGAATTAAACCCATCATTTTCTTAGATTATATAATTTTAAATGTTATAAAAGCTTGTCGCGAGAGGGATCTATGTATTTCTTATTGTAAATTAAATTTAAAATTACCTCAAGAATTATTCTCGCGACATCTTTCATTTCAATTAAAATTTTCTAATATAACTTAATGATGGGTTTGATTCACTTTAAAATTCATTTTCTTCTTTTTAGTGCACTAAAATGAAAGCTTTTCTTTAATAGTTATTTATGCAACAAGTGCAAAAAGTGAATGTTTATTGCACTCGACGTGAAATTGTCCGACAAGGCCGTTAGGCCGAGTTGGACAACACGTCGAGTGCAATAAACAATTTTTGCACGAGTTGCATACAACATTTTTTCTACATTCATGCAAAAAGCAAAAAATGATTTATTGAGGTGCGGCACTAGGTGTAGGAAAATGAAAAGCGCAACTTGAATACTTTATTATTGATATCGATTTGCATTGAAACAGGAACTAATACGTTACGAACAATTTAACTCAAACTTTATTTTTACCCTCAACGTTGAAAGTGAATGAACAATTGGTGCAATTTTCAATATGAATATTTCGTAGTGAAGTACTTTTTAAATCCACTTCTTGATTTGTTACTGCTGTAAACGTACTAGTACCACAGAGTAGGGAACTCCCTACTCTGTGCTAGTACTTGGTAACTGTACATCGTTATTTCCTTCAGGCTGAAATATTTGTTTTGCAACACTGAGTTTGTTTGTTTGTTTAGAACAAAGCGGATCGGATTTGATTATGGAGTTATTCTCGGGAAGGCATTGTTTGTTTAACTCTTGCTGCTATAAACATAATACAAAATAATATAAAATATGTAACTGTTTGAAACCTATTGCCAATCTCACAGAATATCTGCTAAATATGTAGTAGGTTTAAACGTTTATGTTTGTCATGATGACAGCACGTTGAAGTAGAATGACAGATGAATGCAATAAAAACGTTATTGCCCTAGTGCAATAAAGAACTTCTTTTTCCACTTAATAATAAAGTTTTGCTTTTTGCATGAATGTAGAAAAAAAGTTTTTTAAAGTTTATTTATTTCTTTGAATATGTTTCTTGGTCTGTTCATCATTGTTGCACGGTCGCTTGCCTGTTAATTTACTATAATCTAGTCACAGCTTGACTGTGATCTAGTCCTTCAATGAGGAGACCTTCCAGTGACTTGGCCCTACTTAAATCCACATATGCTTGGCCAGCAGCAAAGAGCTTTGGGACTAGATAAACAACGGCATGATCAACAGTACTACCCTGCATTTTGTGCACTGGTGCAAGTCCAGAATAATATAATTGGCAAAAAACAATATTTCCTTTCGTCATAATTTTCATCGTCCGATACAATCATTAAATTTTCCAATTTCCTACCCATACTCAATCTAGATAGGTGGTAACATTTTTCAAAAATATATTATTCGATAGTTAGATATTTTTCACCATTTTTACGGATTTTTCTGTTTTCGCAAGTTTTTGCAAGTCCACCGGCAGACATATTTTTTGTCGTAAGTATCCATGTATGAAACCGTTGGAATTTTTTTCAAATTTCTATGCGTTCTCTATCTAGCTTTCGAGGGGGGAAGAGGGGTAATTTTTTTAGAAACCATATCAGTCAACGGTCAGATAACTTTCATTATTTTTACGGATTTTTTCAATTTCTATCTCGCTAGTTTTCCTATTTTTTTCGTGTCAGGAAAGGGGGGCGAAACTGTTGAAACATTTTTCAAATTCTTTTGCGTTCTCTTTCTAGCTTTTGAGGTGGGACAAGGGTGGTGAAATTTTTCAAACCATAATACTTATCGACGGTCAGATTTTTTAACTATTTTTACGGATTTTATTTTCGCAAGTTTTCCAACTTTTTTTTTCGCTCTAATTTTTGACGTCCAAATCCGTCAAGAAAACTTCTGAAACCCTACGCGTTCTCTATCTAGCTTTCGGGGGACAGGGGGGACAATTTCTTCCACATTAATGTATTTTCATCAGAATTGAATAAACATGAAATTAAATTCCATAGAATGAGAGAAAGTGGTTCTATTCAGCTTGCAAGATTTGTACCCATCTAACACACAGAGCAAGTTAGAAAAACTTTTAACTTTTAATTTAAAGAGTGAAAAATTACTTAATTACTTAGAAGATTCCAAAAATAGCAATCTCTGTCTGTTCTCAATTGAGTCAGAGATTTTAGATAAAATCGATTTTTCACATATATTTGGGAAGTTTGCTGCAAGTCAAGAAAAAAATCTTTTTGAATTCAATGATAATAAATACCTATCCATTGCTACTAACCAAAGAATTTATTTGATCTCCTTTGTTATTTTTTTCTGTTTTGCGTGTACCTGTATTGTTTTGTTTCAATTTATGTTGTATGTTTGTGAGATAACGATGGAGTTTGATGCTAGTAAATAAAAAAAAATATTTTGAGTTCAGTTCTGTATGTACCTGTTTATATGCTATGCATGTTTATTTTCGCCAACTCAAGGAAATGTGATTGTGTGAATTTTTTATTGTTTCGTTTGTTATATTGTTATATGCTCTTGATATTCATTCTGTATTATATTACCTATGAACATCTTTTTTCTGTGTTTCTATTTATAAGTATTAATAAGACATTCCTACCATTGCATTTGATTGTATTAACCTAGTAATCTTCCATGCCTTTTTACTTTAATTGGAAATTTTTTAATTCAAACTGACAGATTTTTGAACAAGGATTTAACACGACTATTTTGTGAGACAATTGAGTGGTATGATTAAAAAGAGTATTTGCTTGTACTTCAACTTTTACTTCCTAGTATTTTGTGGAGTATGTTTTACATAAAGTAAATTCTTCGATGAGAAGTGTTGACTTAGGTTAGAAGTATAAACTACTGGTAAACACTAGTACGTGATTAACCTCAAATTGGTTCGATTGTTGTTTGTTCTGTGGTACTTAATAATCATGAGTGAGAGTAACGATAGTGTTGAACCAAGTGCCGAGGTTGCTGAAGATGTGAAACTTCTTTGATTAATTTTGACACAGTTGTTTGATGTACCCCGACATCTACACCCACTCCTTGTTGAAACCCCGGATCACTTAGAGCTAAAAATACCACCATTTTAGTTAAATTTCATAAAGCTGATCCCCTCATCTCAATATGATTTCCTAAGCACTCTCTAGCTATCCATTCAACAATGTTTTTATTGAACCTAAAAGTACAGAGCCTAATAGTAGCCATCTAGCTAAAATAATTGACTTACCGAAATAATTTTCTATATTGTACCTCCCCATACGTTCTACGTTCACACATTTCCCTCCTTTTCCTACCATAATTCATAAAAAAGCCATTACATCTTTTCAATTGAAGATATGAAGTTAGTCTATGAGTAGCTTCTTGAAAACTATACCAAACCATTGTCTAAAGAAGTATAGTCAGTCAATCTTATGGGATTATTATTGGATGGCGATGGGGTTTATTAGTAGATGGCGCCAGCACGGTTGCCCCCAAAAAGGAGACAAACGAATGAGATGGAAAGTGTCGTAGTAATCGCGTAAAGTGAATAATGAATGGTCATTATTTCGTGTTTTTGATTGGCTGTGTCCGTTCCACCTGCCATTTGCACGTAAACGAGAGAGCAAAGTAGCGAACTTTCGTGGTGTTTGGCATTTCATTGTTTTTGTCTTGTTAGGTCTCAGTCAGTTTTCGAATTCACATAGATATTTTCAGGGTGATTTCTCTTGACTAATGTTTGGGGGAAGATGTCCAACGTTCATGATGACAACCAATGATTGATTTCAAGTTATGAAGGTTATGAATGCCGTTTCCGACAGTTACCATATTATTTTCTGTTTTTATTGAAATCTTTTATTTAACTTGCTCTGTGTGTGTTAGATGGGTACAATCTTGCAAGCTGACTTAGAACCACTTCCCCTTATCCTATAGAATTGAAATTTTACGTGTTGGTTCAGTTCCGATGACAAAACATTAAAGTCGAAGAAATTGTCCCCCCTGCACCCCGAAAGTTAGATAGAGAACGCGTAGGGTTTCGGAAGTTTTATTGACGGATTTGGACGTCAGAAATAACAGAGAAAAAAAATAAGTAGGGGGGGATGCTGCCCCCCTCTTCTCTCGAAAAGTTGGAAAACTAACTCGTGAAATTAATATTGGAAAAATCGTGAAAAATATCTGACAGTCGAATATTATGGTTTATAAAAAGGAATTGCCACTCCCCGTCCTCCGAAAGCTAGATAGAGAACGCGTAGGTTTTCGGACGGTTTCTTGAAGGATTTGGACGTCAAAAATTAGTAGGGGGGTACTCGCCTCCCTCTTTTCTCGAAAAAAGTTCGATAGAGAACGCAAAGGAATTCGGAAAATGTTTCAACAGTTTTGGAAATGGAAAATAATGATGAAAACAAAAATAGATCGGGGGGCTCGCCCTCCTTTTCTGTCACAAAAAAAATAGGAAAACTTGCGGAATAGAAATCAAAAAAATCCGCAAAAATAGTGAAAATTATCTGGCCATTGAATAAAATGGTTAAAAAAAAAATTCCCCTCTGCCTTCCTCTATGGCTATTTAGAGAACATGTAGAAATTTGGAAAAATTTCCAACGCGACTGAATTTGAAGTTTCAGTCGATCGTTCGAAATAACCTCTATAAGTGGATATATCCTTATCAAAAATGAAACTGACTTCATGACCAATATGCACAGAAAACTCATATAAAGAAGATGAAATAGTTATTTATATATGATACAAAAGTTCGTAAATTAGTACTTTTTTATGAGCGTGGAAAAACGTGAGTACAAAAAAGCTCTTTACGAAAATGTATCTACAATTTTATTTCTACGACTGTTATTATATTGGCAAATTGTAGCTATTGTTGAGTAAATTTGTCCTCCATCTTGAATGTTTCGTATTGGTTTCCAACACAACAATCCCCTGTATAGGTACCAATTGTTGAAAGAATCTAATCAAAAATCGTATTCGCCATTTCGAATTTTGAAAAAATACAAAATCTACTCGAAATTCGAATTATGAATAGTTGGACAATAAATCACAAAAAATGTTCGCTATCTTGTTTTTTTCTCTTGTGAATGTCGTAACGAACCTGAATGAATTTAATGGAAACCTGCCAAATTTAAACATGATTGGATCAGTGGAATTGGCTCAAAATTTCCACTGAAGTTTTAACCCCGTTATAGACAGTAGATACCACACCTGTTACGTGTGAGGGAAACTAAACAAAAGCTTGTACAAATAATACTGATATATTATTATTTACCTACTTATTAGGTACCTTCAAGCACTAATGAATATTCTTTATGTATTTTCAAAACATACCTATCAACTGCGATAGAATATCGTAATAGAACATTGTTTGTACCTATACTTAAGGATCATTTTTCAGTAAGAATATTGCTACATTACGTGTTTCATGATATTAGGCCTAATTGCAGCAATATAAAATTACCACTGATCATCATCTGATATTCGAAACATCCGAATGCAAACTTTGACTCGTCTTTTATTCTGCTAAACATCTCACCAATGACAATATTCTGCACATTAATGAATGAAAACTGGCGTTCTATTTTAAAAAGAGACAGAAGTATAGTTTTGCATGACATCCGATGACGGCGCCACATTACTGGATACATTTTCAATGTTTCCAGTAAAATAGTATAGATGTCTCAGGTGACGGCCATCCAATGCATTTTGCACAGGGATTGTTTACAGTGTTGCCACAGCTCGCACGATCGAGCGAGATCTCACACGTTTTGCCTCTGGTTCGCTCTCTCGCTCCCCTTTGTCAAATCTCGCACGTTATGACAGAATAGCCTCAGAGGCCGAGGTCCCAAGTAAAAGAAGAAATATCGGCTGAGTTCCCACGTAAAAGAAGAAGAAATATTCGAAAACCTAGTGTAGTTGATTATAGACGAGGAAAGTGATGACGTCACAAATGTAATTCTTGTCAAAAACTGATTCCAAACAAACATCCATCAAATTTAAATCAGCTTGTTTGATTGTTTATATGAAGATTTTTCAACTTCTTTTGCTTGAGAAAACAAAATCTAAACAACCTAATACTAACTAGTAAGCAAAGCAGCAAATTATCAACAGAGAAAGTCATCTAAAATTCTTTATTTGGAATCAGTTTTTGACAAGAATGACATTTGTGACGACACACTTTCCTCGTCTATTGGGAATTGAAAATATTAGATGCCAGCGCTACGGTGGCGAAAGGTCCAACCACTTTCGAGTACATTGAACTGAACCAACCACAAATTCTGGAACGTCAGGAGCATGCGCAGTTGAAAAAAGGTACATGAAATTTAAGGTGAAGCGAATATTTCTTATCAATTGCGCATGATCCTGAAATTCTGAAACCAATATTTCTCAAAACCCGAACATACCAAATCTCAAATCCCGCTCATTTAATCACAATCTCGCACGTTTTCAACAGAGCGTGCTCGCACGAAATTTCATAGGTCTGTGGCAACACTGATTGACTATTCTTTAGGCAATGACCAAACACTTCCAAATGGAGGAGATACTTGACAACATTAGTAATTACTGCAGTATTAACTTCTATAATCGAAGTAAATAAAGCAAAGTATAGAGTAGTTGCTACTAGTACTTACTTAAGTGTTACTTCAAGAATTATGTGGAGTAAATGCTTTGATTTTTAGAAGTGAAAACCACAACATGGAGCATTAACTTGAAGTACAAGCAAATACTCTTTTTAATCATACCACCCTATGAGTAGCTTCTTAAAAACTACACCAAACACTGCCAAATGGAGGAAATACTTGACAACATTAGTAATTACTGCAGTATTAACTTCTACAGGGTGTTTCTTAAGTACGTGTAGAAACTTCAAGAGCATGTTGCTGACGTCAAAATAAGAAAAAAGTTCCCATAAACACATGTCCGGAAGTTATTCGTTTCTAAGATACAGAGTGTCAAAGTTTAATTATTATATTTGTTTTTTTCTGAATAAATGCCAAAATATTTGTGATATTCGAGTAAAGTTTGGTATCTGGGATGATTTTTCTATGACAACATCAAATTTTGTGTTAATTATGAGAAAACTAATTTCTAATTGAATTTATTTTGAATTATAAAATCGATTATTTCAAATCTCAATAACTCGAAAACACTTGCTCGCAGTGACTATCAAGGATAAATTTTTTACACAAACTGAATAATAAATTACATGGTGGTTCTTCGGGTAGTAAGGCCGACGTGTTTTCAGAGAAGAACTCGACGTTTCGCCACACGAGTGGTTAGCATTTTCAAGAGTTATTTTAAAAATTTTCGCTTTCTGTAGTCGCTGTCAAATGCTTGACATTGGTTATACGTTGTCTCAATAAATACCTGTGATTTGACGTTCTTACATCTGATTGGTCCATAGATAACGATAACCATAGAGTGAAATTTGAAGAAACCCAAGTCATCTCTTCAACATCTGCGTATTACCCAAGACTCTTCCGGGAAGCAATTGAAATCCAGAAACACCACAGCAACTTCAACAGAACCGAAGAAGGACTACAATTGAACAAGGTTTGGCTTCCAGTTCTCAAAAATTCTCAATTAGCTCCCTACCCACAAAATAACGGTACGAACGATTCTATGATGTCTGCTAACGCTATGGACCAATCAGATGTAAGAACGTCAAATCACAGGTATTTATTGAGACAACGTATAACAAATGTCAAGCATTTGACAGCGACTACAGAAAGCGAAAATTTTTAAAATAACTCTTGAAAATGCTAACCACTCGTGTTGGCGAAACGTCGAGTTATTCTCTGAAAACACGTCGGCCTTACTACCCGAAGAACCACCATGTGAGGATGGCCGCGAAAGCCTTTCACAATTTATGAATAATAAATATTCCCAGTTACCAAACTTTACCCAAATATCAAAATTATTTTGAAACTATTCACAAAAAATTAAAATAGGAATTCAACTTCGACACTCTGTATCTCAGAAACGAATAACTTGTGTACATATGTTTATAGGAACTTTTCTTCTTATTTTGATGACAGCAATACGCTCCTGAATTTTCTACACGTACTTAATAAACACCCTGTATATATCGAAGTAAATAAAGCAAAGTATAGAGTAATTGCTACTAGTACTTAAGTGTTACTTCAAGAAATATGTGGAGTAAATTCTTTGATTTTTTGAAGTCTTTTTAATAATACAACCCAATATTTTCACTAGCTATAGGCGCCAATTAATTTTTAGCCTCAAGCGCCTGTAACCCTTAAAACACCCCTGAAGAGACAGGCAATATTCGGGAAACCCATGCTAACTCCCGAAAAATACAACAGTCAACCGGTGAAGAACCTGTACAGACTGGTACGGGGAACTAGAGTTACGGAGTGGGTGCTGTGAAACCAATTGGAATGCACAAAAAGCCCAAGAGGCTGAGGTGCAGCTGGTGAGAGGACCAGCATCCGAAAGGGATAAAAAAGGATAATTTTTTATTGGTCTACAATAAG
This sequence comes from Chrysolina oricalcia, assembly GCA_944452925.2. Classification (NCBI taxonomy): domain Eukaryota; kingdom Metazoa; phylum Arthropoda; class Insecta; order Coleoptera; family Chrysomelidae; genus Chrysolina; species Chrysolina oricalcia. The sequence goes on from OX101810.2 coordinate 3,313,994, forward strand.
CACTTGCAATTGAGACTTCTTGGAAGAACGTTGCACAAATATCTGTCAGATGTAGTTCAATATCCGTCGTGGCATTAGCCAGGGAAGTAGTTGTTTTCTATCAGATTTCTTGCATCATATTTACCACTTTGTGGAAATATTTGGAGAGAAGGGTACTTCGACTTTGTCGATATTATTCTTATCATCCACTATTTGTGTTATTAAGAAGGGACTTGCTTGTTAATCTCTATGAAAGAGATGGTGCACGACTAATTCAGAGTAGGCTATAGGTATCCCATAATTCAAAAAAATCTTAATGAATGAAATTTCGTAGATTTACTGATAGTGACTAAATACGAGATGATTGAAACAACACAAATCAGACTAATTTCAATATAAACATGTAGGATATTAAATACATAACTTACGAACTAATTTATTGTAGGAAAGTCAACCTGTTAAAACTTAAAGATAACATGGGATGATTTGAAAATGATGGCACGAAACACGTGGAATGATTACTCTAAGAAATGAACATGTAGTCTAAACAATATACAAAATTATTAACAAGACTCTCTAAGGTTGACGTTTTTCCATATATCTTTAAAAACTATTCAATCATCTTCTTCTTCTTCTCCGTCTTCGTTTTCTTCCTCGTCTTCCTCTTCAGATTCCTTTGCTTCTTCTTCCTTTTTCTTCGGTCTGCCACGGCCACGTCCTGTAAAAACGAATATTGTGTCAAAAAAAATTCAACCTAACCTAATGGAAATTTTCAACTAATTAGCACTATACTGGGTGTCCGAGGAGGGGGCTCGGCCCTATAATTTGTTTCTTTTTGAAAATAATTGAATGAAATTTGGAAGATCCGTTTATTACATAAAACTGCATTCTATGACAGCTTCATGCAAGTTCATTAAAGTACTTTCGCACGCGTGCATATATGTCAAATGCATAATTTCAGTTAAGATTTACAGTTGTCAAATATATAATTTCTATTTAGATTAACCTGCATAATATTGACATTGGAAACACAAATAACAATCTACTTAAAAAGTGTAACTTTTCACATTTTCATAATTGAAAAAAACAGTTTAGGTCGCTCGGAATCGTACCCGCCTACTCCGATTCAAAGTTCAACGCTTTACCAACTGAGATAATTGGATAATTGATCAAAAGTGAAGTGTGTCTAATTATGATTTTGTATATAACAGTTTAGGATTAGACCAAGCTATGAGGTTTTTTCCCCAAAAAATAAAAGAGTCAAATGGCCAATACTTATTTTAATGAAAAGTGAAAACCCCAGTTTTCGCCCCAGCAAAATAGCTTTGTGGAATTTTTTAAACAAGCAATAGTGAAAAAAATTACAACTTTTTTGGTTTTTTGGAAATATCTCAAAGATTATTCAAAGAATCGTTTTACAGTCCGGGAAAACCTCGAAAAAGAGATCATTTTTCAAAAATTTATAATTTTTATGAATCTGAAGCTGGACCAACAATATTTTGGAAACTGATAGATAATAATATGTGATTCAACTATGTGCAAGATGTTTTCTGTCCAAAGTGCAGTTCTTGCATAATCGCATTGAGAAGGTAAATTGAAAAATCATGCTTTTTACTTATTGTCAATTCCAAAAAATTAACTGAGTTTGAATTTTCTACTTCGATTGTGAACTTCATGTTCTTGTGAATGTTATTAATATACTTATGAAAAATATCTGTTGTCTATTGGTACCTGTGAAACATACCAAAACGTCATCCACGTCTATACCAACACAAAAAATGTTTACGGATCAAAAGATCTTGATTGTCCATAAAAATTTCCGCAAGAGACTTGAAGGATTTTCCCAAAACATAAACTACACTCATATTTCAATAAAAGACACTCCAAATTTATACTCAAATTGCACACATATAGAAATACAAAAAAACACATTTATACCCAAACAAGAATTTACAACACAAAAAATTATCGTAGGTTTTGTCACTGACTGGAATAATATGTTATCAGAAGAACCCTCCTTCAAAGAATTCTACAAAACAATTGATATACAATTTTGATATAACTTTTCCTACCCGAATTATAATTTAAAAAAAACAAGTGGTCATATAAAAAATTTTGTCTGTTGATATTTTCGATTCAAACTCACAGAATATAATAATTCTACCATTCTTAATAGATTGGAGTTCGCAGAATTGCGCTATCTCTAGTTCTCGAATTGAAAAGTTCAAATTGATTTGAAAAGGATTTTTTTTTCGTCAATCTTTTCTTCTTCAGATTTTCTTACTCAGTTTCATAACACTCAATCTATTTAGTATGTGTACATCGAATTTCAAGTCGATTCTGATTCAATTAAAGAATTCATTGGCTTTTTATGGAACCTCTGCAATTTTCAATTTTCGGTCTTTCATATCCTTTTCCAGCTAAACTTTTATCTGAACTTTGGTACTTTTCATGATTTTTTGGGGTCTACCCATTACAACTTTTTTCAAGTGATTTTTAATTCTTTTATTAATTTGAAAATTTCGGAATACACTAATTAGACCATTCTGAATCGATTGGAGTTCACAGAATTGTTCTATCTCTAACCGTTCTCGAATTGAAAAGTTCAAATCGATTTGAAATAGTTATTTTTGTATCTAGTGCGCGAAATGCTACTTTGGTGATCGAGAACTGATTTTTTTTAACGAGGCGCAGCCGAGTTAAAAAAAATAGTCGAGATTACCAAAGTATTTCGCGCATGAGATGCAAACAAAATTTTTTCTACAAACGTCAAAAATATTGTTCTAAAATAAGTAATAACTATGGAAAATAGTATTGAACTGGTTTAAATAATTTTTCCAAATCAAGTAATTACTGTAACTATGGAAATAAAATGGCATTTGTTGACAATTATTTCAAAGTGACAGTTCTTGATAATTATTTTGGAGTGACTTTTTATTCGCGTCAATTTCGTGCGTGATATTTATTATTGTAAAAGAATGGAAATTTCGAGCGACGATGAACTAAGCAGTACCCCACCTAACTTGATAGATGCGGCCAATTCCGTAATTTCCAACCTTTTACCGGAGAAATCGAGGCGGCAGTATGAAAATGCATATCAGCAATTTAAAGAGTGGTGTGAAGCAAATAAAGCCAGAAAAATATCTCTCACAATTTGAAAGCCTTAATTATTGTTTTACATTAATAAATAAACGATTTCTTGTTTTTTGCTTGATTGAGGAGTTGAGGACCATATAGGTTAGAATATGAAAATCCCATATAGTTTACTTGCAGTGTGCGAAATATATTTCGCACATTACTTCGCGCACGGTGTCATGGTAACGAATGAAAATGAAAAAAAGTGCCACTTCGCATACTGTTGTCAATGCGCGAACCTTGTCATTTTTTGACGTTTGTAGAAAAAGGATTTTTTCCTGTCAATTTTTTCTTCTTCAGAATTTCGTACCCCCTTTCGTAACACTTTTTTTTTTGTATGTGCAATGCAAATTTCAAGTCGATTCTGATTCAATTACAGATTTTTGTACGATTTTCTTGCACCCATTTCAATAACATAGATATTAGTTGGTAAAATTATTGCCTGGAAAAATATTGACAACAAAATAAATGTGCTCCATATGAGTAACATTTTTATTATTAATTTTTCAGAAAGTGTTATTCCTTAAAAAGGTTTGTGCATTGCTGAAAACTTTCATTGGAGGCCAAAGACTTTTAAATTGACAAACGGTATATTGGGGAGAACAACAAATAAGAATTGAATATATTACCTGGTACTTTAGGCTTGGGTTTTACTGCCTTCCTTTTTGTGGTGCCCTTTGGCCTGCCCCTGCCCCTTTTCACGGGAGATGCACCGTCCTCCTCGACCTCTTTTGTTTCCTAAAGAAATTCATAAATTTCAATCACAAAAATACAACAAAGGGGGCGAGAACTTTCCCACGGGAAAAGTGAAGTTTGTTACAGTTGAGATGACGTATTAACCAAGCTATCGAGGTTTTTTCTCCCACAAAATATAAGACGCAAATGCCAATACTAATTTTTATAAGGTTCGTTAATGAAAACCCTAGTTTTCGCCCCAGCAAGATCGGTTTGTTTAAACAAGAAATTTTGGATTGACGTGGCCGTTACTTGATGGATATTCATAGTATATGACACTAAGGTGAACACGATTAAATTTCCACAGATTATTGTCTACGCGACATGTTTCTATACACAGTATCTTTCACAAGCGAATGTTACATTAAATTATTCTATACCCTTTTTAATAATAATAATAATACTTTATTAGTCCTTTATGATCACAGTTTCTATGATATAGGATAAGTCGTAGGGAGGAAGTGCATACCTGTAATGTAGACATAGACATACTTTATTTAACTACATTCATGGCATGGTTTACATTTGTAGCAGGTCATGTGAGAGGAGCTAAGCCCACAATAAAACTTATGTTTTAACATGTCACCAAAATAAGTATCAATGGCATTTACACTGATATAATCAAATAAACAATAAAAACATTATCTTAAACACATTAAAAACGTTTATGACGTTACATCTACATTATGCACATTAAAAGACATTTAAGACGTTACATCTATATGTGGGGAGGTGTCTAAATATTCGTATGTATAGTTACAGCAAGTCACTAATCTGTCACATGTGATAAAATTACCTACGTAAGTTTTTTGTTAAAAAATTCTGATATGTCATAGTAACATTCATTACCTAAAAATATTTTTAGTTTTCGTTTAAATACGTTAAAGTTATTTTCCAATCTCAGACAGGAAGGCAAATGATTCAGAAATTGGATTCCTTTATACATTGGGCTTTTTTCGTACAGTGCAGTTACATGTTTGGGAGGCCTAATAAGTGTTTGGATAATAATGGTAATCAGAATTGGTAGAAAAATTATGATAATTGCTTTTAGCATAGAGAATGCATTTGTAGATGTATATAGAGTAAAATGTGAGAAATTCTATGTTCTTTGAAATGATTGCGACATGTTTCTCTATGGTCTAGATTGAACATTAATCTTACAATTCTCTTTTGAGAAATGAAAACTCTGGATGCGCCTCCTGCACCACCCCATAGAATAATATTGTACGAAATGTGAGAATAAATGTATAGTAGACGCTGATCAACTGACTAGACACAAAAATATTTTTTAGTTGTAATATAGCAAAGTAACTACTATTCAATTTCTTGCAAATGTGATTAATATTAGAATTCCATTAACAATTGACGTAATTAGGAGCTACCTATAATAAAAATAAAAATAGGTACATGTAAATCTCAAAACATAGCTACTACTTAATTATTTGAAAAGGTTTATTAAAGGGGAACTATTAAGGTCCAACTGATCATTCAGTAAACAATTCGAATTTTTCAATTTATTAATTTCCAAGATTTCTAAATAATTAAGTCCCTTATTTTCAACATGAAGGATTTCAAAGTTTTCATCGAAGTCATGGTCTTATTCTTCCAAAATATGATTGGCATATGTTGAATGTGAAGAATAAAACACATATGCCAATCGTATTTTGGAGATTTGTGGAAATTTAAACGTGTTTACCTTAGTGTCATGAACAAGAAAAAGTGAAAAAATTACAACTTTTTTGGTTTTTTGGAAATATCTCAATGATTATTCAAGGAATCGTTTTACATTCAATGGAAGTTTTGTGGAGATTTATAAGACCTAGATAATGGATTTCCATCAGTGCATTTTCCACTGAGAAAATCCAAGAAAACCTCGAAAACGAGACCATTTTTTTAAATTTATAATTTTTATAAATCTGAAGCTAAACTCTTCCCGGATGGTTGCCGAAAAAAATATCAACGTACCTTTTTTCCTCGTTTCTTTGATTCTACTGCTTTGTCATTTTTCTCAGCAGCTGCTCTTTCGGCGTTTGATTTTCGGCCGCGTTTTGTGGGTGTTGGAGAGGCATCGTCAGACATTTTTTGTTAGTTTTTTTCAAAATGTATTCTGAAAAAGAAACGTTTGGTTATCACAAGATACCATCTTCAATGGACTAGTTTTCATTTTTTCAGTATGGATAATTTCTAAAAAATTAAGTAAAATGATACAAAAATGTGAAAGAATAATTGAAATATTTCTAGAAATGAAAAAGTTATGGGACTTTGAAGTTGAGCTTGGAAAAATAATTTCATAGTATGCAGAGCTCTAGTGTGTGACGTCACGCCACATGAACGAGGCTACTTGTGCCGTTCGTGTTGTGTATTGTGTAAAAGCACGACAATTAAAAACTCCAATAAATTGTTTTTTCATGTACCAACTGACATGAATAAAAAGAAGAAGTGGTGCAAACTAATGAGGCGTGACTTTATTGGACCTAAAAGTACTACACATGTGTGCCTTGGCGCGGCTAAGGATCTAATACGTATTTATTTGTGGTGTGCATGGCGATCTCAGACGTGTAGCGTGACGTCACAGACGAGTCGGAGACCAAAGACGTTCTGCGCTAAAATACGTAAATTTAAATAATCTATATCTCAGTCATTTCTTGATGGATTTGAAAAAAAAACCTGATTTACTGGTTATGATCTATATTTTAATTCCATCGCGTCAAATATAGTATTTTGAACATCACTAAACTAGTTCATTCGTACTGAACGATCTTATAACAAATTTCAAATATTGTAACAACCTGAGACATTTTTTTTCTCAGAAATCTGGATGGACCGCAATAATGTTGCAGATTCAGAGGCACCTGATTTTGGCAAATGAATGAAACGAAGTTTCCGAATAGTTTGAAAATTGTTAATTTCAATATGATATTCTATAGGAAATAGGAGGAATGGAATGTAAAATTGGACTTGTGAAGATACTTATCCAAAAACAAAAAAAACTTCATGAAAGTGAAGTTAATAGAAAGGCGCATATGAGTTATATGGATATTAATTATAGAGTACGAAATCATACCTTTTCGAAAAAAAAAGAAGTAAATTCCAAAAATCAGCAATAATAATACTCCTCCATAAAAATTAGTAGTGGATAATGCCAAAGGCATAGCCTGTACGGGTAGACGACTGCTATTATTATTTGCCGTAACGCAACCCTTATCTCAAGAAATTATTATAAAAAAAGGATGTGCTTTCCATTTACAAGAACTTACAAGTTATGAGACAAGTCACGAAAAAACGAATATAAGAAAAAGGATATAAATTTGTTAATTTTACAATTCAAAACATAATTTATAAAATATATTTTTTACGAAGCTCCCAAGTTTTCAGATAAACCCCCACAAAAGCAGAGCTTGTAATATACAGAGTTAGTCAAATATATGGACCCGCCCATTTTTCTCAGTTAATATAAGAGTTGTCGAAAAAAGGTTCGGGGAGGGCTATTTCACTCTGCGCCTTTCTGTGAATTCAAATATTTTTCAGATGTGCCATTGGTGGAGAAGTGACGGCATTTTTTTGAAATAAAACCATGTCATATTTAGTACGTATCACTAGAAAGCTTTTCTCATTTCTGTACTAATATCATTTCAACACTCTCGATAGGTACAGTGTGTTTTGTATTTTTGTGTCAACCTCTGTAATTCACTTACCTATTGCTTAATTTGTTCAAAATTTTTCCGAATCGGGGAATGTAGTCAGTTGGATATTACAAGCGATACAGCAATTTGGTTCAGACATTGGCGTAAGTTTCTCTTATTTTTCGAATGACAATTCTAGTTATTTTTCAATTGGAAAATGTCAAAAGAACATTTGGTTCCAGATTAATTCAATTGCTATCATCGTTAATTTTTCCTGAATAGAAGGAAAGAGAAAAAAACAGAAATAGTTATTTGTTTCAATAGTTCAAAATATTACTATTTTTTTCATGAATAAAAGGTTGCCGGACACGAATGTAGAGCGGCTATTTCATTTAATTATAAATTAGTCCAGAGAACTAATTTTTTATTTGAACACTTGATCTGAGATAAAAAATGTAACGTCTCGAATGGTTGAGCCACTGATGAGTTAAATTTTGAGAATATTCTATAACCATTACAAATTTTATGAGGCGAATGGTAATTGTAAACATTGTAAGTAAAAATTTTTAATAAAACAACTGTTAATGTAGCACATAAAACATATTTTTTCATAAAAACTCACGTACGCCACTGTCTGAATCAAATTGCCATATCACCTAAAATATCAACCTGGTAACATTTTCTGATTGAGAAAAATTTTGACCAAATTAAGCAATAGGTGAGTTAATTACAGAGGTGGATACAAAAATAAGAAACACACTGTACCTATCGGGAGAGTTAAAATAATATGAGTACTACTGAAATGTGAAAAAAACAAGCTATCAGCGATATCAAATGTGACATATGATTCCATAAAAAAAATGCCGATGGCGTCACTCCTACACCAATGGCACATCTAAGAAATGTTTAAATTCATAGAAAGGTGCAGAGTGAAATACCCTTCAACTTTCATACAAACTTTTTTTGGTAACCCTCATATTAACTGAGAAAAACGGGCGGTTCCATACATTTGACTAACTCTTGTATACATACAAACACATTTACTAATATTTACACATATAAGTATAAACACTCTATGGCTCATGATTATTGTAAGGACTTACCTATGTCCTAACCAACTTGACATTTTTCTTGAAATGACCCAACTTGGCAAAAACATTTATATTCATTGGGTAAATTATTATACAGCCCATTATTTGGTAGGATTTTTGTCACAATTTAAAATAAAAAATGAGTAGGAAATAGCAAAACATCGATTACCAATTTTGCGACCATTTCCAAATTTGGAATACTTATGGATACTTTTGATAACTCGGCAAAAAAAATCTAAAAGAGTGTCAAACTCAAAGAAACGTTTCTCTTTATGTCCTGATGAGTCTCGCCGAAACTGCCACATCCGACGATGGCGGCGACATATTTTCTGTTTATATATTATAATAATAATAATGAATCGACTTCATTCATCATCAGTAATATGAAATATAAAATACAATAAGTATGAAACATGAAAGATATTAGAAGAAAGAGATGAAGAGGCGGAGTGTCAGCAAGTGATGTTTTTTAACTCAACCATTACTTAATATATTACACTAAAAAAATTATTTGCAACCTGATCAATTGGTTATGGAAATAATACAAAAGTTTTTTCAATTGGTATAGGGAACGTAGGGAGTAATTTACCAGAAAAAAAAAATTTATTTGCCACCACCACAGATTTGGGGAACTGTCAAGTTTGAAATAAAGAATGAAAAAAATTGATTTTATTATTTGACAAAGTTCCTGAAATCTGTGATGGTGACAAATTTTATATTTTCTAGAGAATTACTGCCTACGTTTCCAACCAACTCAAAAAACGTTTGCATCAGAGATTCTTAAAAATACCAATAATAATTTTTTCCTATTTGTAGCCAATTTTATGGTGGATGCTGTATAAGTCAAAACATTTGATTTTTCTTACTTAATAAATTCCGATATATACGTAAGTTTTTAACTTTTCAACCAATTCCTATTACATTCAGTAAGGATTGATAATGTATTATTGAGTTTACATTGAGTAAATTTCAGTTACGGTTTAATAATATTGAGTAAGATATAATGTGTATCAATATAATACAGGTTATGACTACAGTGACAAGACTAAATCGGTTTTTTATTTTAAATTTGTCTCCCAAAAATATTTTATTAGTTTTTAACCAAATTTATATGATTTGTTATTAAAGCTGCTTCCAGAATATAATAATAATGTATATTTCGTAGGAATAGTATAGGAAAAAATGCTATTTTTGTTTTGATTTCAATCTGCTTCAAAACTGGCATATAGGGCATTTAATAGAGGATTTTTTCCTAACAAAAAGTAGGGTTGGGCCTTATTCTCATGTGCAAAAAACAGGCAGTTTTGGTACAATTGCAATAAGATTTTTTTTACTATCTTGCAGCGTGTCTGGATGCTCTATACAATTGCAATAAGATTTTTTTTACTATCTTGCAGCGTGTCTGGATGCTCTATACAATTGCAATAAGATTTTTTTTACTATCTTGCAGCGTGTCTGGATGCTCTATACAATTGCAATAAGATTTTTTTTACTATCTTGCAGCGTGTCTGGATGCTCTAGTCAGTCTTTCAAGTGATAGTATAGTCGGTTTCCTACTAATATTTTTGTTAAAAAATCACGCATTTTCTCTATTAAATTGGTGTAATAGGTAATGGAGTCCTCAATAAATTTAAATATCTCTGCACCTTTTTTAAAAGTTCCCGCCAAATCCGAGGTCGCGCGAAGTTCCAACGGACTTATACGAGAGCTTAATTTCCCTAGCTGCCCCCCCCCCAAGCCATAACAATAATGGCGGAAATGTGCTCACCAGATTTCGCCTGTTTTTCTTTTCTTAAATTAAAAAAAAACACTTTCATCAAAAAAACTGTCCTTTTAACGATCACAAACATTTACCATAGGAGCAATTGATACGGTGAATTTCGGTGTGTCTATTTCCCGCCATTATTGCCATATTGTTATGGCGGGGGGTGCCAAGTAGGGAAATGGAGTTCTCATCCGATTTTTTAGCTGTCAGACATGTACAAAACGAACCGCCATTTTTCAGAAATTTCAATAATAAAATGTTTCCCATTTGTTGCCTAATTTCTGAAGGACACTGTAGAACACCAAATCGAAAAATATTACCTCGTTAATTAATTTCAGCAGCATTCGACATAAGAAAAAAAAACATCAACTGCCAATAATACTTTTACCGAATACGATTTACATTCGACCTTGGTATTGAATGAGAAATGATAAAAAATAAATAAAAAGGACATTATCCCTATGACGCGTCCAACAAATGTGAACAACACAATAATGAATAAATAAATTCAGTGCATAGACTTTTTTCTTTTATCATTTTGCTTACGACGCATCCTGTGTTCAGTTGTTTTATACCACGCTATAATCTTGTTGATTGGAAAATGCTCAAACAGCAATTCACAAGCCAGGTACCTATATCGTACAATCAAGAATCTGAGCAAAGTTTCAACTTTCAGAAAAATCAATACAGCGTAGGCACCTTCTTCGTACGAAGTTTACCAACTCAAGTACCTATTCGATTCATCAAGTTAGCCTGGTGCTTCAAATTTTGACGAAGAACATGCCGAACAACGCAGGCATTTGCACAAAAATTAAAATTAGATTTCGTATAAAGCAATGAACCATGTGAAAACAAGCCCACTGAAGTAAAGAACAATGAAAATTGAAGCCATCTTCCCAGATTACTAGCAGAAAAAGCTGCTTTCAAAACGTATTCATCAATCCGAAAGACGGCGTCATTCGAACAAACAAATACTGCCGCGCGCGCCATTCTCAAATGCTTGGCATAATACAATATTAAAATTCTCGCCAACACCCTAATATTTTCCGAAGATTATACAACCGCTATCACAGAAAACAATAGCTTAAATTGCACAGAAAAAAATTAGCTAAATATACGTGCTAAAACTATTACAAGCCAACGAATACTTTCAAAGGAATTAATTTTCGAATTACAAATCCAGACCGACTTGGCGTGGAAGCATGAAATCGTGTCGGCCATGGCAGGCAAATAATTTCGATATAAGTGCTGTTAAATTAATTGCTCCAAAAGTACACAACCGATACCGGAAACAACACCACCTTAAATTCGAGTGAAAAAACTAATATTTAATAATAATTCAACACATTCTCAATAAATTCCGACGATTTTATATTAAATCAGGAAGTAGTAAAATAAATCGACTTACCAAACAGACACACAAGACAGCTATGCCGATCGTTCGAAAGCGTTCCGAAGAGGTCGCTTTATGTGCCCGCCAAAAATGCACGACCAATAGAAATCGTGCTTCGGGGAAATAAACAAATGTTCGTCCTTTTCTATTCGTAACCGTTTTTCTGTTCAAATACTTTATATTTCTAATTTATTTAATTCGGAGATACGCATTTATTACGCCCCTTCTACCAATTGCAATGACTTTCGGTTGATATACCCTCGATTGGAATCATTTGAGGAATATGTTAGGTCGTAAGGGTGTGAATTAATCAATAAAATCCTCAGGTAGGTACGGTTTAAGCGGGTTTCAGAAAAAATTGAGGAAAAGAGATGTGTATAGTAGAAGAATAACGGGTTTCTTTCTGCTCACAATTTTGTTTGGACATAGAGATAGAGAACGTTTTGATTCGTTTTTTACCTGGAACGAGACCAGTGAAAATGTTCTCTCGGGCCATTGTCGTAACTAACAGCGGGTTGAAGGGTTTGGTAAGGTAAATAAATAAAAAACAATAAGGGGAATTTTGTTCTTTGTCATAAATAATAGTCAATGAAGTCTTGTTGAATCGTTTGCAATGTTAGGTAGGTAACTAGGTATTCAAAATTATAGGGAATAAAAAGTATGGCTCTTCATTTATCAGTTTGTTTGCGGACATCTCATTTGAGAAAAAGGAAATAGGTATACCTACATATTGTATGTTTGAGCAAATGAAACATAATACACAGTGTATTACAATGACATATTTGTGGGTATACATTTAGTTTAGAATTAAATATTTACAAGTCGATTATGATGTGAATATTATAGTCTTGAAACTGTTTATAATGATTTGCCAAATATAACCAGATAATTAAGGGGGTCTTCTAAATTGGCCAAGCTGTAGATAAAAATTACACACAAATTAAAAGACCCAAACGGCCTGTACTACTTTTTATAAGATTGTTCGTGGATAAAAACCCCGGTTTTCGCCCAGCAAAATCGCTTTGTGGAATTTTTTAAACAAGAAATAGTGAAAAATATTACAAAGTTTTTGGATTTTTGGAAATGTCTCAAAGATTTTTCAAGGAATCGTTTTACAATCAATGGAACTTTTGTGGAGAATTATAAAACCTACAAAATGGTTCTTTGTACGCCCAGATCGGTGCATTTTTCACTGAGAAAATCCGGGAAAACTCAAAAAAGATACCATTTTTCAAAAATTCATAATTTTTATACATCTGAAGGTGGACAAACAAAATTGCGGAAACTGATAGATAATAACATGTAGTTTAACTGTGGGCAAGATATATGGTCTGTCCGATTAGTAGTTTTTGCACAATCGCGTTATAAACAATTTAAGGGCAAATCTTTCTAAATGCGCAGATTCAAGGGAAATCATCCTATTCAAATTATGTGAACGGCGTATGGAAAGTAGAGATTAATAACTACAATTTGTGTATTATGGATTTTCACCTGAGAGGTGGGAAATGTGTTGAAAATGTCACTCAAATGCTTCAAAGTGCACCTGAAGTCGCTCGAACTCAACTCGTATTAACTTCAGTGCGACTTCGGGTGACTTCAGATGACTTCGGGCGCTTTGATCATCATTTTCAACACATTTCCCACCTCTCGGGTGAAAATCCAAAATATACAAATTGTAGATATCGATCTTTACTTCCATATGCCGTTTACAAAATTTTAAATCGGCGCATTTAGAAAGATTTGCCCTTAAATTGTTTATAACGCGATTGTGCAAAAACTACTCATAGGACAGAAACCATCTTATGCACAGTTAAACCATATATGTTATTTTCAGATTATCAGATGTATGAAAATTATGAATTTTTGAAAAATGGTCTCTTTTTCGTGGTTTTACCAGATTTTCTCAGTGAAATGCACCGATCTGGCGTAAAAAAAAAACATTTTGTTGGTTTTATAAATCTCTATAAAAGTTCCATTGACTGTAAAACGATTTCTTGAATAATCTTTGAGATATTTCCAAAAAAAAACAAAAAAGTTGTAATTTTTTCCACTATTTCTTGTTTAAAATATTCCACAAAGCGATTTTGCTGGGGCGAAAACTAGGGTTTTCATTAAAGGACTATCTTATGAAAATGAGTATAGGCCATTTGCGTCTTTTGTTTTGTGGGGGAAAAACCTATACAGTGCGGCTTTTTTTATTCCCCCCCCTGTTAACTTTTGAACGGTTCGATGTAATAACATGAAAAAAAATATTTGGAGGGTTTCACCGATACTACCTTTTGAAACAAAAAATATGGTAATTGCTCGACAGGGAGCGCGGGGGGGCACATCAACTCAAAAATTTTAAATGGCATGGGGGGTCAAGTGTCACATCTTTGAAAAGAGAATCCAATGATACTGATAACCCTGCAAATCTCAGACCTATTTCAATGCTACCCACTCTCTCAAAACTAATTGAGAAACTTGTGAAAAAAAGAATAATGGCTTTTCTAAATAAGCACAGTATTATTAATCCCACTCAATTTGGATTTCTAAGGGAAAAAGGGACAAATGATGCAATTTTCAACTTTCTTCAGAATGTTTATCTGAAACTCAACGATAGAGAAATAGCAGCAGCGGTTTTTTGTGACCTGACAAAAGCCTTTGATTGTGTCAACCACGAAGTTTTGTTGCAAAAATTGGAAATATGCGGTTTTAGAGATGTTGTTCTAAAATGGTTTAAATCGTACCTAACTGGGAGAACACAAAGCGTGTCTCTTCGAGGTAACTTATCGGACAAGTTGGAAATTAAATGTGGAGTACCTCAGGGATCAGTTCTGGGCCCGACCCTGTTCTTAATCTATATAAATGATCTAGCCTCAATTAATATTACGGGAAAGTTCACCCAATTTGCAGACGACACCACAATACTTTGGCATGGTGAAAACGGCTCGAAACTGCATAAAATGATTAAAAATGATATTGACAAGGTGAAAGGTTGATGTGACGCTAATATGTTATCCTTTAATATTTCAAAAACAAACATCCTTGCTTTCAAATGTGACCTGCAACAGCTTCATCTAGGAAATCAAGTCATCAGCTCCAAGTCAGAAACTAAATTCCTAGGATTGCATATTGATGATAAACTGAAATTTGACAATCATATTGAAAAACTGAGGAAAAAAATAGCATCTGGATGTTATGCAGTAAGGACAACTTCATGGGAACTGGGTGAAAATATGGCAAAAAGCGTGTATTATGCTCTAGTCGACTCCCACTTAAGATATGGCATTTGTTTCTGGGGGACGTGTAGTCAGTATTTATTCAATATGGTGTTTGCCTTGCAAAAAAGAGCAATAAGATATATGTGCAAAGCTAAGTGTCGCGATTCTTGTAAACCCCTATTCGTCAGAAATAAAATTTTACCACTTCCTTGCATTTTGATCTTAGAAACAGTTTGTCTAATCCATAGTAAATTCAATAATGAAATTCATAAGGTTGCACAATATAGCACTAGACAGACGTTCAATATGGCCTTACCCATTCCAAAATCGACTCTGATCAAAAACTCCATAATTTATAATGGGAAAAAATTATATAATCATTTGCCCAAGGAAATTAAAATCATAGAAAATAAAACAAAATTCAAAAATTCCGTAAGAAAGCTATTACTGGAAAAAGCTTTTTATTCATTAGAAGAGTTCTATGCTGAAAGCCTTTAATCAAATTCAGATTTCAAACTAAACAAGTTTGTGTAGAACTAGTTTTCACTGTGATAAAGGTGGCGATAAAGGTGGTGTTTATAAGAGCTATATTTTCGTTTTAGCTGCTGACCAGCACAGTAATTGGTATGTAATTGTGATCCTTCCTTGTATGTATACACCGAATTTTATTTTATTTTATGACTTGTGTGCCTTAAATGTAACATTTTTTATACTTATTTATTTTTGTACCCTTATTTATACATAGAGTTATATATATTTACAAAGACTTTGTCAATAAGATCTAGTATTCTTCAGACAATAAAGCATATTTTGATTGATTGATTCTCTTTACAACCATCTAAATATTTTTGAATTTTGTTGAGAAATTTTTTCCCAATTTCGATTTTTATGCCTTTCGAAATTTTCGAGTTGATGTGCCCCCAGCGTCATCTGTCGAGTAATTGCAATGTTTCTTCTTTCAAAAAGTAGTATCGGTAATAACCTTCAAAATGTTTTTGGTTTCATTATTCCACAGCAAACCGTTCAAATTTATCGAGGTATGAGTATAGTTCTCAGATCCGTATTTATACAGGCCCGGATTACCCATAAGGCCAACGTAGGCCATGGCCTAGGGCGCACGCTTGCGGGGGGCGCAGCGCAGGATACGGGAAAATCCGCATAGCTAGCGTCCGAGCACCGGGTGACTCACCCGACGAAGCCGATCACGTGACTGCCGCCATCTCTCCAAAATTAGAGAACAAGAAATACTTTGGGACAATAAAAAATTGGCTGTCAAAAGAAGACGAAAATAACCAAACCAAAACAGATGACTGCTTATTTTTAGACTGCAGTACTCCTAGTACTAGTCCTAGCACCACTGTTCATCGTTTATTTGAAAGTGGTTGACAATGTTTCACTTTGAGTAAGGTTATTCTGGACTTTCATTGTCTAAAAAAGAACAAAGAAAAATTCAATTCTCTGCAATTTTTAATTGAATTTTTCTTTGTTCTTTTTTAGACAATGAAAGTCCAGAATAACCTTACTCACCACTGTTCATATGATGCAGTCTTTTACTTCAGGAATAGAATCGGAACGAGACACAAAATTTGAATCTGAACCCAAGGAAGACACTGAGAGCCCCTCCAAAAGCATTGAAAATCCAACTCCAATTCAACAGAGTTTATAACGTGAACCTGAAACATTTAGTTTTGATCCCGTCGATCCCGATCCAGCAAACTTGGTTGTGAATAATGAACTACGTGGTTACGTATCCCAACATGAGTTAATTCAAAATAAAGATGCTAATTTTTCAAAGGAAAAGAAGGATTATGGTAACCGTTTTTGAAGTTTTTTAAGTACTCATTTTTATAGATATTTAGCAAATGGGAAAAACCAAGACGGCTTGTGTACTCTGAAACTGAATGTGCAGTTTTTTGTGGTCCTTGCCGTCTTTTTTATTCGGAAACACAATCGGAATCATATTTTGTGAAAAATGGTTTTAGTGACTGTAAAAACGTTACATCAAGGCTCAAAGAACATGAAAACTCCCTTTCACATAAAACAACACCATCACTTTAAAAGAGAGATGAGGAAACTAGGCAAGGTTAATTCCCAACTAACTAAAATGATAGAGATATCGAGAAATTAACTACTGGCAAATGTTATTGCGAAGAGTTGTAGTGGTGATAAAAGCTCTAGCATCTCGAGGATTACCATTTAACACATTTCTTGATTTTAATTGAATAACCCGATAGAGGTTGAACTTGGGTATAGGGAAAGCTGAAATAACTCATCCTAAAATTCAATTTTCTTTTGAATGGTTAAGAAAAAAATGGTAGGTGTCATAAATATGAGTTTTTGACAATTTTATAATGCGACATCCGAAAATCGCCTGCGCCCATATGGTACAAAATGGGACCGTCGATGGGACATCGGGTATTAGCCTGGACTACCAGCTAACTGCTCTTTAAATTTAGTTTCCTAATTTTGAACGGTTTGCAGGCTACACGTGTTTTTGTAAACTAATACAGCGGTAATTTTTTTAAGAAAAATAGACATATCTAAAAAACTGTAATAGATAAGACACAACTGAGGTTTTCTGAAGTCATAATCAGAAGGCCAATCGAACCATGACAAAAAATTAGGTTTCAAAATTCAAAATAAGAAAGTTGCTACCGACTTTTGGCATACCCTGTATAGTTGTAGGACTAAAAACATTTGAGACAGAACGCACATGATCAATTATGACAGCATACTGAATTTCAAGAGTCTAGTCCAACTGCAAGTTGAAAAACTTCTAATGCACGGCCTACGTAAATCATGCTGGATACAGTGCTGTTTATTAAACAGTGTGAGTGTGTTTTATTTTTTAACATGTTTTTTCAGTCAATATTTGCTTTTCATACATTTTGAAATTTTAACCACTGTTATTGCGGATTGATACAAATTATTTTCTTGGAAAACAGTTAAAAATGTATTCAAAAGGACTAAAAATAAAAATGTTTCAATAGCTCAAATAACCCCAAAGAAGCTCTAGAACAAGGTTTACAGTTAATTATGCCAAAAAAATTCCACATTCTCCAGACCTCCAGGAAGGGGGAGAAATTTAGAACTCTGGCCTAGGGCGTAAATAGCTGCTAATCCGGGCCTGTATTTATATTTGATATTTCGATTTTGAATTACAAAAAAATATTACCGAAATTCAAAAATATTTAGATGGTTGTTAAGAGAATTGAATTCTCTTTTCAACGATGTGACACTTGACCCCCTATGCTATTTAAAAAAATTGAGTTGATGTGCCCCCCGCGCCCCCTGTCGAGCAATCACCATTTTTTTTGCATCAAAAAGTAGTATCGGTGAAACCCTCCAAACATTTTTTTTTCAAATTTGTACCTCAAACCGATCAAAAGTTAACAGGGGGGGGGGGCTAAAAAAAGCCGCACTGTATAGCTTGGTCTAAAAAACATAAGATTCAAGTATAATTATTATAAGTTTCGTGGAATATCTGAATTTGTTTAGTGGAAGGTACCCCGGTTTCGGATTTTCTTCCGGGAACCCTATCAGTTTTCCTCGCCTGTCATTTAGTATATTATAAATTATACAGAGTGGCCACTTTTTTAATGGGATTGTATTGGTAACTTTTAAACCATAAGAGTTAGAAGGTCGGTCAAATGGAGAAAAAGTTGCATTCATAGAAGCATTGTCAAGTGGTTCAAACAAATCGAGATTATCAGGACCGGTTATTGAGATATCATAAGAAAAGTAAATTCTGTCATTTAGATTTTTCTTTTTTTCCCACTTTATTTCAAATATTATCAAAAACTGATACAGAAATTTTTTATTCGATAGTAAATTATCCTTGATTTGACCTAATCAGATTTCGTATCTAACGTTTCGTACTCTCTGGGCCACCCTCAACCTCATTTTTTTCAATACGGACCTGCATATTTTGTGACACATTTCGAAATAACTTTTAACGCTGAATTCAACAATATATCATACAATGTCATTCAAAGTTGATTTTCAGGTGATTTTGACCCTTATCCAAATTTCTCTGGGTCGGATCTGTATTGCATTTACCTTTAGTTTAATTAACAACATGCAATACATTTCGATTAGGAAAACAACTCAGTCATCTTAAACTGAATGGAACGTATCAGAATCAAAGCAAGAAACAAGTAATATTTATTTACATAATATTTCAAGCGAAGAAAAACCTAATGCAGAATAATTAAACGAAACTATCAGTTATATGAAAGAAAAATTAAATGATTATTCGAAAGTAAATCAAAATTAATGAAGTAAGTGTTCGAAATGTCCACCATTTTGTAAAATGGACTTTGCGGTTCTGGAACCCATACTCCTTATACATTTGCTTATTTCGTCTCCTTGAATACCTTCCAATACATTCTCAATCTTCTCGCGAAGAATCTCTATTGTCAGGTTCGTAGTATCATAAATTTTATTTTTGAGATATCCCCACAAATAAAAATCCAGCGGATTCAAATCCGGAGATCTTGTATGTCATATGTATGTTCATAATTCGAATTTTTATTCCCACAAAGTTGATAGATTATACAGTGACCGCCAAAAAGTATGTACCATATGGGAAAAAATTTTATTATTGGAGTATTGGAAAAAATATTCTGGGGAAAAGTTTGTGCATGTCCGATAACCTAAAAATCGATTTTGACACATCTCACGTGATCGCTAGAATGGCGACAAAATGAAAAAAATTGTAATGCGAAGGCAAAAAAAGGGGTAAGATGGCAAGATATCAAAAAAAGTTATTTGAAAAAGTCACTTAGAATTCAATTTTATATACATAAACGAAGTTTCAAGAGATAATTGAAAAAAATTTAAAATAGCAATTTTTTTAAAATATTTTCCCATCTATTTAAAAATATTATTATTTTTTCTTATGAATAGCTTGACTATACTGAAACATTTGCATTTTAATGATAATGACAAAACTTTCTCATTTTCTCCACACCAGAGGGCACTAAATTAAAAAAATTGGTTTTTGCCAGAACCCTCGCTGTTACATTGGTTCTCATCTAACAGTTATATCAGAATTCCAAGACTATTGTGTTGATATGGCAATCTAGAAACACCATGTTTCCTGATTTTAATCAAGTTTTAATAATAATGCTGTATGAGCGTTTTACTTTGCACATAAACTTTAAGAATCTTTAATTTGACGCACTATTTTCAAGTTTATGTGCGAAGTGAAACGCTCATGCACGATTATCATCGGAACTTGATTATAATCTGGAAATTACCATGTTTTTGGAGTGTCATGTCATCACAATGGTCGTGGAATTCGGATTTAACTGTTAGTTACGAACCGATGTAACAGCAAGGGTTCTGACAAATTCCCATTTTTTCAATTTAGTGCCCTCTGGTGTGTAGAAAATGAGAAAGTTTTGTCATTATCATTAAAATGCAAATATTTCAGTATAGTCAAGCTATTCATAAGAAAAATATTTTTAAAATTTTTTTTTGAATTATCTCTTGAAACTCCGTTTATGTGTATAAAATTGAATTCTAAGTGACTTTTTCAAATAACTTTTTTTGATATCTTGCCATCTTACCCCTTTTTTTGCCTTCGCATTACAATTTTTTTCATTTTGCCGCCATTCTAGCGATCACGTGAGATGTGTCAAAATCGATTTTTAGGTTATCGGACATGCACAAACTTTTCCCCAGAATATTTTTTCCAATACTCCAATAATAAAAATTTTTCCCATATGGTACATACTTTTTGGCGGTCACTGTATATCGATATCAGATTATAGGAGACAAGCATCATCAAGACCGAAAATAATTCTGATACATTTTAGATCATCAGCATGCAATAATATTAGTTGCTATTTCGGAAAACAGGAAGTGATAAATTGAACAAAAGGGGTGTTGCTTTGACCCTTGGCATTCACCTGATGATGATGTTATGATCCAATTATTGAAGTCAAAACCGACATAAATGGAATTTTCTGGGTGTCTGTTGGAATTTAGAAACCCACATAACTTTAATTTGTTTTTTGAATAGAAAAGTGGAATAATATCGTTGCAGCATAACACTATTGCAACAGTGTGCACTAATGTAGAAAATTTAACTATGACACAACTAAATTCGAATATGCATTTTGTTTACTTCAAATGGCATTCATGCAATTTAGAAGAAGTGCCCCTTATTTTAATCCCTCAGGGATTGAAAGTAAAATTTCATTTCTGAGATATTGAAAGTAGAAAAGTATATATATAGATTCTGCTTGCGTTCCTCATAACGTATTAGAAACTTGATTGAACCTTGGGTTGGTCAGAACAACGAATTGTTGGCTACCTGTCAATTTGTGGACAAACCTCTACTTTTGGATTCCTTGGTTCGTGTCAAATTAAGTTTCAACTAGTGACTGTAGATGTCATGAATAACTTCCTGTTATATATATATATATATATATATATATATATATATATATATATATATATATATATATATATATATATATATATATATATATATATATATATATATATATATATATATAGAAAAGTTATTGGGTATAACCACAGAACACCTATGTAGGTTAGGTGTTCTGTGGTATAACCCTCAAAATGTTTTGCAACCGTAGACACGTGTTTCGAGCTTAAGCTCTCATCAGTACGGTAAAATCAAGTGCGAAGATGTACAACACTTGGATGTAAAAATAGAAACAAAGGAAGTCAACAACAGGAAGCCAACCACACATTTGTGGCATCGGTTAGGAGACCTTGTACTCACAAAAGAGTTAAATTTGCATACAAATGGATAAAAAAAATACCAAAAAAGTAATAGGTAGTCATACAAATAAAGGCAAAAATAATCCTGTATCTAGTTTTTCTGTAGACACTTTTATTATAGACCGTCAGATAGTAACAGATTCAGGTGCCCCATTTTTGCATACAAGCCTCGAGCAGGGTTGAATAGTACATCGATGTTGACTAAAATGGAGGGAAATTTACGACTGGCTCCTGGGGAGAACATAATATGGAAAATTCGATTTCCCAGAACTAAAATAAAAGGAGGATGTTTCCCGCGAGCCATTATGTTTTTTGGTCTAGTAGCGATGTAAGTTTTAATAGTTAAATAATGTTTAGTCTCCTTGCCTAAAACCGACAACTATCAGAAATCGGAGAGGGGATGGCGCGGATTGCTCTATTCTCTCAGAGATGGCGCAACGTGCGGCCAATATAATTAAATTCTTTTTTGTTATTTGTCACCTTACGTCTTATGAACATCTATAAAGTTTACAGAAGACGTTTCTTTAAATTTTCTTGCAATTCACTAGCCACAGCAACTAAAGTTGCAAATGAATCGTGTAGTGACAAAAAATAACGATCCTTTTGTTCCCACTGAATAATCCATAGACATTGTCTAAAGAAGTACAGTTTGTTAGTTCACTTATGTTATGTATTCGTCTTCAATAAAATAAATATTGGATAGTGATTTAGATAGTAAATGAAGCGAAGTTTTGTATAGAAGTGTATAAATTCTCTTTATTGCAATAAAGAGAATTTATACACTTCTATACAAAACTTCGCTTCATTTATTTAAACAAGTGTATTCAGCTTCACGCATTTATTTATTTAGATAGTAGGCCATGAACTTCATTCTGACAGAGAACTAACATGTTATTCCTTCATTGTCATCCTGCATTTAAGTTGCATGGGTGTGAAAGTACGATGGCAGAAAATAATTACTCGAATGTGGTTTTGACGGATTTATTCATCATTTATGGTCAATGGAACAAGAATATCAGTAGAACATGCAGAGGGTTTAATGAAAAGTATGCTGATTTACCTCGAATGAATTTGAGAAAATTCATTAGATTGAAGAGAAATTTTGAAATGTTTGGATCTTCTTTGAAAGGAACAAGAAACTTGCCTAGACTTGTGACAGGTAATGAGGACAACGCAATAAATGTTTTGGCATACTTCCACAGGAATCCTCAAGCTTCCATTCGTAGTGCGGTTCACGATTTAGGTGTGAAACTTTCATCAGTTCATGGGATTCTGAAGGACCACGGAATGCATGACTACAATCTAGTTCTACGATTTTAGCGGACGATGCTGTATTAATAATTATATAAGTTAATTCGTAAATAAATACATACTTACATAACTGTAGAAGTGCATAATAAATTGTAATGAATAAACTGAAAAGAAACCTTATTAAGTAACCTTGTTGTAAGGTAATCTATTAAACCAAAGAACTATATTGAAACTAACAATAATTCTTGTTTTTCATTTCCAATCTTATTTCTGAATACATTTTTGTCTAATCTAAATACTTCAAAATTTTGTGTATTGAAACAAAATAAATTTAACTCTTAATTATTATTTTTCAAATTATGAAATAAAAGTCTTTTTGTAGTATTCAACCAGTCTTTTACTTTATTTTTGTAAGAATACATAGATTTAGTCATTTTAATAATATTTGGTAGTATGTCAAACAATTTTGGGATAATGTGAATGAAATTTCTTGTGCCTATTTTTTAATTTATTCTAGTTTTAATAAAATTGGGTATATCACAAAGATGATCTCCAAAATGATCCTTTTTATTTTTGAAAATGTGGATCATAATTCTATACATAAACAATTGTACAATATCAAATTTTCCACTTTTTTATATAGAAAATCAGAAGGAAACATATGATTTTGGTGTATTATTTTAATTTTTTTTTATTGGTTCTCAAAAATCCGGATTAGATGAATTACTATTTGGATTATAAATCAGTTCTAT
Organism: Chrysolina oricalcia; assembly: GCA_944452925.2. Lineage (NCBI taxonomy): Eukaryota > Metazoa > Arthropoda > Insecta > Coleoptera > Chrysomelidae > Chrysolina > Chrysolina oricalcia. The sequence goes on from OX101810.2 coordinate 3,337,680, forward strand.
AAATTTCATTCTGATGTTTTTAAGTATTATAAAATTCTGATAAATAAATGATTCTCCATTTTATTGGTTTTATGGATTAATTATTTTCTCATTTATCGTTTTAACGAAAACAATTCTGCTATTCTATGGGCCTTTCTCAAGTATAAATTGAAAATAAAATAAATATAAACAAGAAATAAACTGATTTTTATTTTATTTATAAAAGTAAGGTTCAACATGAATATATTTACAGTCCTAGTGGGTACATAAATTTATTACATAACCTTATTTGGGTGCGGACATTGAAAAAAACGTACTAGTAATAAATGAACTAGATCGAGTAAATAATTTATTTAAATTTTAACATTTCAAAGTTACCTTATATTTAGACACGAAGCCAGTACATTTGCGACCTGACCCTGTTGTAGTCAGGAAGTTGCTCGACAGGCCCTACAGCTGCCACTGCGGGACATCTGTCGTACAAATACTTATAACAAACCTCCTTGAGGTTCTTGGCCGTGATACTGTTGATGCGATGAGTCAATTCATGAGGGGGCAACCTCCTTCCGTAGCACAACAATTGACGACCTGGAAACCAAACGTAAACTTCAACATGTAAGAGCTCAAAAAATATGGTAAGACAACGTTAACACTTATATGTTGTTAATCTCACCTATATCTTCACAAACAGCAGTAGAAGTGTCCAGCTGCAACAATGTATTCGCTGTCAGGAGAGCCTTGGCACGCTCCACTTCACCTTCTGTTACGCTGGTACATAACCTCATGAATTCCTGTTGAATATTGAACACCATATCTTCGATTTTCAGTGGGTCAGAAACGAAGTAGATTCCCCACAGCCCTGTATCCTGTAATGAAGTAATAGTAATTAAAATTAGTTTCCTAGAGTTTTGAAATGTCTATCTAATGGAAAAAAAAATTCCAGTCGGTTGAATTTCATTATCATTGTTGACTTTTTACTATAAACCTCGAGTATAATGTCTTGATGAAGAAACTCAACATTTCCGAAAGCACCCTCAATATCTATCCACATTTTTCCTATATATCATATGTAATGGACCTTTACATTTACGAAAAATAAATTGCAAAACTCGTTAAAATCGATAGTTTCTAGTCTGAAACGTCTATTTAACAAAGAGTTCCACTATATTTTTTTTCATTTTGAAAAAATATCACATTTGAAAGTGTGTCGCTGACGTCACGTTAATCGGAAACACCCCCCACCATAATCTACGTTCCGAAACAGGCAATACCGTTCTCCTTAAAAATATAGCTTCTAGCTTGATACAAGCCATTGTGAAATAATTAAAACTTTGTCACTTGATCAACTCAAAGAAAAAAATCCACACATTACCTATTTTTATTTTGATAAAAAACGAGCATTGGCAATGCCGCAAATCGTAATAACGTGCTCATTATTCATCGGGTGAAATCAAATCAGATAAAGCAATGTTTTTACACATTTATGTCCTTTTAGCAGTTCAAAGTCAAAATATGCTTTATTGTCAGAAGTTAATGATAAACTTATTGACAAAGCTTCATTGTATTAAAGATAATGTTGAAAAATTAATGGAAATTAAATTAATACTGCTAAATAAAGGATTTATATATGTCGTGTATGCACCAATTTATTCCAATCAAAACTCACCTTGTAACAAGTATTGAAACTTTGGTACGAATGACACAAATCCCCTTCTCCGCTGGCTCTGGCAAGCGTCGTGGCGTTCTGTTTGGCCGAAGCCTGGGACCTGTCCCAAGCTCCCAACAGAGTGGAGGCGACCATCAGAGTGAGAGTGTCGGGATCCGTCCAACCAGCACCCTCGACGGCTAAAGCAATGTGGGCCAGAGGCAGGGAGTCGTCACGGACACGAATTTCCGATCCGGTGAATCTGCACGGTGTGAGCTTGGGGATTTCGCCCGGGTAGTTGTTATCTGTGGAGAAATGAAACAAATCTTTTCACGTGTTTCTACAATTACAACCGTGTCATCAGCGTATGATTTAATTTTTGTTTTTACTTTCTTTGTTTTTGTCTAGTCCCTAAGTAATATTTTATTACTCTTTTAACTTGTTAGTTTATGTGTTAATTTTAGAAATAACTATTTTAAATGTAATAAGTGTTCCTGTATTAACTGTAACTACTGTTTCTGACATTGTCAGGCTGACTTGTCACTATTGTACATTTTGTATCCAATGTGATGAAATAAATCTATCTACCTATCTAAATAACATCGTACGTCAGTGGTAGATTTACCAGCATAAAACCCATACTCGCAATCATGGATAATCTTATTTTCATCAAAAGATTGTACTAAACGAGTTTTTAAACATTTTTCAAAGATTTTACAAAAGTTATTTATAACACTGATAGGTCTGTGATTACTAATTTTAGTCTTGTTGCCAGCTTTATGAATTGGTGTAATTATAGAAGATTTAAGCTGAAAGGGGAAATGCCCTTTCTCAATGATCAAATTATATAAATGTTTAAGAGGTTGCAAAATACTTTGGTGGTTCTGTTTAATTATTTTAGTAATTATTCCATTTAAACCAAGGGAAATATTATTTTTCAATGTGGATATATGTTGTATTAATTCGTTTTGTTGTTGTTAGATTTGGCAACTTACTTTTATCCTATTTAATATTGTATATATGTACTTCAAAGTACCTATTGTAGTTACATTCTTAAGCTTTGTCAACGAGAATTGTATTTCTTCCCATATTAAAGCATATTTTGATTTGATATTGGATAGAGAAACATGAAATTGTGATTTACTTCAATATTTTCGTTAGTTGTAGTATGTTTCACCTTGTTTAAGTCGACATTAATGAAATAATTATTACAATATGTTGCCATTAATTTGGTATCATTGAATGCAATACCTTTATCATCAACTATCTGGAATATGTTTTTATTATCATTTCTTTCATTGGTAGCTTCTGATATTACCTGATACGTTTTTTTAGATCATTTTTGTTGTTTTCAGTTTGTCTAAGATGGTAGTTATTTTTACTTAGATTCAGTAGTTTATTTCTGAAGGTTTTGTGTTCTTGTTCTAATTCATATGAGAAATTTCATTTAATTTGTCCCTATGTCTTTCTAACATAATTAATCCTTAGTAAATTACTATTACATGTTTCCTACTATTGATTATGATTATTCGGAAAATATATGGTTTTTCCTATTCATTTCAGAGTGTTGTAAAACAAACACTTTAACAAATTTATTCAAGTTAAAATAGGTCAAGCAGTTGACTATTAATATTCAACTTACTCAATTGACTCAGACAACTTTCAGAGAGTTTCACTAGTTCTTCATGGTTTACCCCTCCTGCTCCAGCAACGACAATTCGGCTGGCTTTATAGTGGTTGTCCAAATAGTTTCTCAAGTCGGTGGAGTTTATCGACTGGATATTTGCAGTAGGTCCTAAAGAAAAAAACAGGCGATGAATGAATAACATAACAAGTCTTGTTAGCTAAACTGTCAGATTAGTTGCTTTCAAGATGCCTAAAAATCCTGTTGTAGCAACTGATTCAATTTTGGTTAGATTATTGTGATGACATAACAATTAAGTCATAGTGTGTTTGTGTAATACATTCCTTGTCTTTGACAAGTTCTAATGATGAATTTTCATGCTTATGAATTTGAAAACTTGTATGTAAAATGAGCAGTTATTAATACAAATTAATTACATGCCAGGAAATATTAAATCTACAGACAATACACCAGGGTTTCATGTCATCTCAATTGCTTTATTGAAATTCGCAACAGAACAATAATTTAATCAACACCAAAACAACAGGGTTGATACATTTTCTTTGGGACATCCTTTTCACAACTCACCTAATATTGTATTGGCCAATGGGGTTCCTTGGTAAGCTATGGCATGGAGGTGATCAAACACTACTTCCTGCAGATTGGACTCCACCTCTTGCATTTCTCTCAGTATAACCCCACGTTCTCTTTCGATTTCTGCAGAGCCCAACTTGGCATTTTGAACAATATCGGCCAAAATTTCGATGGCATTTGGTACGTCTTTTGACATACACTTGGAATAATAGACAGTCTGTTCTCTACTAGTGTATGCATTGAGTTGGGCACCAAGGTCCTCAACTTCGATTTCGAGTTGACTTTGGGATCGCTTACCTGTACCCTGAAATATTATGAATTACAACAGATTGTAGAAAGGGGAACTATAATTTTTTACCTTGAAAGCCATGTGCTCCATGAAGTGAGCCACACCATTATTTTTTGCATTTTCATATCGGCTTCCTGCATCTATCCAAACGCCAACTGTGGCAGTTTGTGATCCCCAATCTTCTGTGGCTACTCTTATACCTTGAATTGGAAATACAAACTAATTATAATAATTATAATATTTATTTATTCCCAAGAAACTCAAACTTGGAATGACATAACCAAATGGAAGTAGACAAAATAATCTTTCTGAAGAACTGGACTCACCATTTTTCAAAGTAGTCACTTTGGTAGGTGGAACATTAAGAAGAGTTTGTTTAGCTTCAGCCTGAGCAGTAGAAGCATTTCTGACGTTTTTGCACGGCTGCAAATAATCAAAGGTTAGATGGATAGGTCCGAAACCATGTTACGTAATTGATAAATCTACTCTAGCCAAGAAATTTTTTTTTTTGGGAGATGAATTGAGTGTAATCTGAAGTTGCACTAAAGAAACAATAATCAATTACCTTGATAGTACTACCGTTTTTCGATAATTTAGCCAGAGATCGGGACAACTTTAAGATCGACGCCATTTTGGTGTTAATGATCGACGGATGACAAATGACGGTTAACAAAGGAAGGTCAGTTCCAAGGACATAGAACAATAGCTGCTTTCCATTTAACGAAAGGATCTCCTCAGAGCTACCCAGAGCGAATGACCATACGTTCCATTTAGTGGGGCTTCAAGCACCGATTGACATTCCTCTTGCTCCTCGAGCAACACCCGTTTCATTGGTGCATGAAGCACAAGTAGACAAAAGTCAAAACGCGGATACACAGTTTTTTGGCGAAAAAGTCAGTGATGGCTCCAAGCTCGTAAAGGATAAAGGCTTGTTCATACCTTTGCGAATTTCGCAATTTTTCTGCGAATAAAATGGCTAACGAGTCGTAACGACATTATTATTACGGTTTTGAGTTACCCGTAGACAGGTGAATTTCGGATTTATGGAATATGTATGCTGCCATTGTGATAAAATTCTTTTATTTTCAAAATAAAATTTCTTGTTATTATCCCTATTCAAGTTACTGCCCTAGTGCTGTTATAATAAGCTAGTGGGCTGGTGTTCCCTAGTTGCGTTAGGGTCACTGAACTAGAAGGCCGTGCCGTCCTTACGGGTATGGCTAATGGTCCAATACTTGAAATAGTTCCAGTATTCAAATAACCCACAAAATCACCAATTAGAGAGCAAGTTTTGTGGGTTATTTGAACACTGGATCTATTTCACGTACTACTACACGCCCATTGGCCATACCCGTAAGGACGGCACGACCTTCTAGATTCAGTGACCCTAAGTTGCGTTGAAAAAGTGTAAATTGTTAACATCATTAAGGATTGTACATACCCTCGCGAATATTCGCAATTTTTCTGCGATTCGCAAATCGCAAAAAAATCGCCGCATGGACGTTCATACTCATACGGCGAAAAAATTGCGGTAAATGATGAATCATAACATGCCATTTTTTGGTATTTGAGGTTAGACATTATGTTGTTTGTTTTTATTCTCCTTTTTCTGAAATATCAGTTGCAAATGAAGGAAATTGGTTCTAAAGGAGAATTGCTCACAGGCTCACTCACTGTTTCCCAAATGACATTACCTACTTGTTTCAATTATAATTTGTAATATGGAGAATTTTTCAATTTGGCATGTTGTCTCCAGAAGATAAGTACCTTCAACAACAAATTTAATAAGAAACACATTTTACAAGTATAACTAGTATCAAGAATCTAAACAGTGTCCTCAAAAAGTCAGATCCAAAGTTCTGCAACCCGCTTTATTTGAGAGGCACTGCAAGATGCTCAGGAGTTCTTTGGCCACCTGCTAGGTACATGGTCTGTATATAGATGTTAACAGATCATTGCAGAAGCGAGATTTGATATCAATAAAAATATTTGTGGACAACAGTTCGTCGAACTGAAGCAGGTCCCCAAAATCTATTGGGATGATAGATCCGTATCTCCCGACAATAATAATGATCTCCCTGAACATTTTCATCATGGAATATTTTACAAAAACTACATGTAAATAATTTCATATAATTTGAAAAGATCTTCCATAATTACTTTACAAAATCTTATAAATGCAATTAAAATTGTTTTGTGATAAAAACTAAACATAAACAGCTTTGTCTAAAGATATATTTCAAGGTAGTTGAATGAAAATGGCGAAGATAGTGAAGATACAGAACAGAATAATCTGATCTAAAATTTTGCTCCGTGATTTGTGCGAATTCGCAAAAAGATAAAATTTTTGAACTTTATTGCGGCATGTCTGGCAGCCATTTTGTTCGCTGAAAAATTGCGAAATTCGCACGACTATGTTTTCGCCTTTATACAGCCAAACAAAGCATTCGCGTTTGAGTAGGTATGCTTGATCAAGTATATATGTAATCATTGAGATAGAAGGCTCATAGACTAGCAAAAGACGGATATAAGAAATAAGTTTCAAGTATTTCGAAATAGCGTACCTGAAATGCCCCTAAAAACACGAATCAAAGTACGTATCGCTTTGTTGCAAGTTTCACAGTATTGTTTTTGGCGTGGAAAAAAACTCAACAATTTTTTTTATAAAATCAATTCACTCAATTTTAAAATATTTTCATTGCAATAACTCATGCAGTATAATTCATATATTAACGTTTTCAGTTTTAAATAAATTGTATTATTTTTTCTGCTTATTTCTCTAATTCTCAAAAACCTGTCATCTCCTTCTAGATCCACGAAATATTGGCAAACAATAAGTTCATTTTCTTTACTCAGGAGATCAGTAGCGTATTCTATTATAATTTGTTCTAATAGAAAAAAAAAGCGATCCAAAAATGAAGACACTTTGGTACCCAGAGATCCACCTGAAAAAGTAACATTCAGAAAAAACTCCATGGTATATACTCGATAAAATATACTCTTCTTACCCACTGCAAATAGATTCTGTAAAAAGGTTAGTTCATAATGTTCCAATACTGTATATGAAGCTAACCTATTGAGAATCGCTTCAAGAATATCATCCTCGTTAGTGTCCATATTGAGAAGGGCATATGCCAACTTGATCTGCTCCTCTCTGTAATCAGACACCTGTGAGAATGTAATGTTTTTGACATCGTGAGTTTTCCCTTGTTTATGAGCAATCAAAGTCTTTATCACATTTTCATTAGTCTCATAATAAGAAAATTTCTTCACAATATGTATATCATATTTGGAATCCGCTTTAACTAGATCTCTCTCTTTTATGAATTCTGTTGGTATTAAAAATAAATCGAAATTATTGAAATAACATCCAAGATGTCAACCTACCAATGAGTTTCATCTTCTTTCTTTGTTTAACATTTTTCAACTCATCATATTTCACCACCATATCAAGAACATTATTTGAAGTAAAGTTTTCCAATTCATCATTGCATTCCTTGAGCAGATTACTAACTTCTATATTATCAAAGGATCCCCGAATATTAAGAAGGTACTTGTCAACCCAATCATTTGTGAGGGAATGCTGTTCTTTCACCTCACATATGCTATTGAGGAATCTCTGAAGAACAAAAGATCAGTGAATTTACTTGAGAAGCTATCAGTGTCTCCTACCAGAACATTTCTTCTTTTGGTATTGCTTGCAGAAGATTTTAGTTTCAGTGAATCGTATATGATGGTAGAGAGGTTTTTGGCAATAACGATTACTGCTTCTTTCTGGAGTTTTGGATAAGTGAAGTTTTTGGCATTACTCCCTTCTTTGAGTAAAATTTGAAACACTTGTTTTTCTGTCATTTGTTTTGATTTTGTTTGTTTTTAGGTTAGGTTTTAGGTTAGCAGCACAGAACTCATACTTATATCTTATAAGTTTGAGTTCTGTGGTTAGGAGCACAGATTACTAACTAACTAACAAGGAGGGTTTAATAAGCTCTAGCTAATCCTTGTAGCATCAACGCGTCATTGGGACGTACTTGGGTATGAGTACAGAGTCGAACTCGAACCAAGCAACAAAACTGTCAGCAGTAACTCTCATATACCAAGAGCTGGTCAGTCACTGTCTATAGAGAACGGCGGCCATGACACGTCCAACTACGTAACATTTCATCACAAATGTTATTTCATCTCTTTCTACTAGTGTCCCCATTGTCTTATGGGGATTAAACTTTCCTTCTGTGGGTTTAAATACTTTCGTTTGACTTGGAAGGGATATAAATGACGCCACTTCAGACAATTTGATCAAACTAAGATCTGTTACATTAATAGTTAGTCAATGCCTGTGGAAAAGGTATTGGACACAAACGCGAGTGTCATCTAGCGTGATTAGTTACAAACATGAATATTTGACGTCATTTTGATTCAGGTTTCTTCAAAAAACACTGATTTTAATGCTGTCCCATTGTTTCAATCAAGTTACGACATGACTTGGAGGCCAGATCACTGAAGTTACGACATGACTTGGATGCGAGCTCACTATCGCCATCTACATGTCGCATCCATTTTGATCCAATTATAATCTCATAAGGTTGACTATCTTCTATATAAACAATACCCAAAGTGATATAGCTGGGTGTGTTTTCGTAACAGCTGGTCTCAAGTTAGTTTTTGTTGATATACGGAACACACCCCTATTTGACTGTTAAGGCTCATTCATACTCTTGCGAATATTTTTAACTTTTTTGCGATTCGACCATAGAAATATACGACCACAGAACTGGGTTATATTGCTGTGTATTCGACTCAAGCGGTGCAAAAATTGCGACGAAAAATGAATCACAACATGTAATTTTTCAATAATTTCAACGTCCTACTACAAATACTGAAAAATGACAAGTTGTCATTCATCATTCACCGCATGAGTTGAATCGCAAAAAATTGCAAATAATCAAAAGAATATAGGGGTTCTCGGAAACTTACTCAGTGTTACTAACCCGATCAGAAAAATTAACCCGAGTCAGTCATCGGCATATGCAGCATTAAAGTTTCCGAACGCGAGTTGGTAAGTCAGGTTAGGGACCTCATCAACCCAAGTAGGTTTCCGAAAAACCCTTATGAAAGACCCTCTAGCCAACTTATAGATTATATAGAATCAAACTTTCTGATATTATTCCGTATCTAGCACATTCATGATTGTCGATTTACTACAAAGTCGCTGATTCCCAATTCTAATAGTTGGCAACACTGTCATTAAAGTGTCATTTCTCACCATTTTGAAGTCGTACCGACGGGGTTTGCTGTCATCATTTTAACTTGGTAAGCTTATTTACCGATTGGACAAATTTCAAATCAAATTGGAGATTGCACAAATAGTTTGAATTTATTACCTTATTTTGCCTATTTACTTTCCATTGGATTTATAATAAAATATTTACTTATTCAAAAATCATTTTATTTCTTTTAATGTTATTACTGTTGTCTTTACAGCAAAGAATAAGAAAAAATGGCTCGAATATTGACCAACGAGAATGAAGAAATTCAGTTTATTTTCAATGAATCAGACTTTGTCCTAAATCCATCTGATAAAACTGAAGAATTGAATAATGTAAGTTGGTAGATGTCTTTAATTTTTGGCCTATCATTATTTCACAGGATATGTACTTAATTTATATAAAGTAATGGGTCAAATTAAAAAAGTTTGTAGGAATATTTATAGACAGAGTTTGTTGATAATTATATGTGTCGATGGTCTTTCAAATGATACAACTGTTAGCATAAATTTGTAAGTATCTACTACGGGATGTAGCGAATTAGATGTCACATTAAAAAAATCAATCATCAATTTCAGATACTTATACATTTCAAAAACACAAGGTTTTTCTTAATTCTGGAATCTTGTGACAAAGGAGATAAGGTACATGTATGTGACTGCAACAAGTGAGAGAAACAATGAAAATAAAATTCTAATTTAATCATTTTGAACCCACAAATCCCAAAACTTTGAATTTGATATTACACAAGGAAAATAAGCCTATAAGACCAGTAGTCAGTATCTTTTTAACTTCACAAGTGCATTAAAATTACCGATAATTTTGCAAGAAGGCGCGTGTTTTCTAAATCTAAAAATTTCACGAGATGATTTTCATATTTTGGAATTGATGGATTTAATGTTAAAATTATCAAAGCCGGCAAGGATGAAAATAGTACCATTATTAAACAAATTGATTAATACATCTTTTGACAAAAGTATATATTCCCAGATTAATTAAAAACTGCGAAAGTCAAACCAATATTCAAATGTGGAAAAAAAATTACAAATGGGAAATTACCGTCCAATTTCCATTCTGTGTTCCATTCCATTGGTGTTCTTCTTGAATTTCTGCAGGAGGTTTGCCCCAGGGTACACTCCCGAGGCAGTGAGTTCCAAAGCTTTGCTGTTTGTTAGAAAGACGAGCCCTGGAAAGAGATGTTTGGTATGGAAGTGACGACAAAGGGATGTGAAGACTGACTTCGACGGGTCAGTCTCGATGGGACTTCTAACGGTGGAACGATTGATTATATTTCAGAGCATCGCCCATGAAAATATTTGTAAAACAGAGACAGATCGCCAACTATTCTGCGGCGTTCCAGAGAAGTAAGCGAGCTTGTAAGCGCAGTATCACCGACGAGACGAATGGCTCTTTTCTGGACAGAATCCAAAAGTTTTAGTGTGTGTTTAGGTTTATAATTTTTCGATTGGTGGGCTAACACTCATTTTCCAAAAATTCTTAGTGTTAAAATGCGTATTTACTTGCTTAAACTCAGTACAAAAATTTTCATTATACCTATCTGAAAACACTATATTTACATGCTTATTTAGCATACTGAAAAGGGGTTTTTTCCGTGGGCCCGCACGGAAAAACTTTCCGTGCGCTGGTGTCATTATAGTAATAATAATAATACATTTATTGCTTCAAAAAACAGTACGTTTCATAGCAAGGGTTCGAAAATACATAAGTAATGCCCTAAAAAATAAAAGAAACTAGAAAAAATAAATAATATTATTATTATGGTGTCATTATAGCTGCCTATTTACATGTCAAAATTAAAAATATGTTGTTGGCAGTTCTCTAGAAATCGCAAATTGTTTGAATATTTCCTTACCAACAGGGTAAATAACGCTTGTTTTGTGGCAATTTCTGGATTTTTTTGTACCATAAATATTTCAATTAATAATACATGTTTTTGTTCCTTCATCATTTAAAATAAATGTTTCTTAACAGTCTGTGGTTTTCAGGTAGATATAATAAACAATATCGTTTATTACTCGTCCATAAATGTTTTTTTCTTGCTTTTGCACGACTTCCCGTGTTCGGCTTCGCCTCCCACGGGAACATGTCGCGCACGCACGGAAAAAACCTATTTTCTGAACTTCTAATTAAATATACCATTCCATGACTATATAATCAACGACGGTCCTAGCCTCAAATTTGGGGGGGGGGGGTCGCCGTTATGGGCTTTAAGTTTTCTGATGGAACCAATTGCAAGTCCCCATACAGTAAAAGCCATACATATTCACCGTTTTGGGGGGAGGGGTCATGACCCCCCCCCCCCTGGGACCGCCCTTATTGTATATAATATGAATGTTCCGAATGTGTGTTCTTTCAGGTAATCCTTTCTGATGGTTCCAGAGCTATATTGGTTAACGGACATATTTTACAGACTGAACCACAAACTGTTCTTCTACAAGATGGGGATGATATAGATCAATACCTCATAAACAGTGATAATGGTATGTCCTTGAGAGTTGTTTTCAGAAAATGTATTTGATGATGAAATATCTATCCTAGCGTCAACCACTATAGTGTGTTAGAGGCTTGGGACTGCTGTAAAATTTCAACTAAAAAAAAAAAAGTTGTACAAATTTGTTGTTCCAAGGTTGTTGCTACGGACTATTCATTATTAAAAAGAGAAAGAAATATATACTTGTGAAAGAAAAAAAGGTCTACTGAAAAAAATTACCTGTCCAGCGACATAATGAAGAAGAGAATTGAAGGAATAACACCCAAAAGGCAGTATATGTTCTAGCCTAGTGATGCCGTTTGGCATTGAACTATGAAAGTGCTCCCTGATTCTCGTTTTCCTGTTTGGGAGCAAGTCTTCTCTCAAGGCATACAGCTTTTTGCTTCAACTTTTTTTGAAAGAAGTGCTGCTATTTCTATATGACCACTTCCACAATGGCAGAAAAAAAGCTGCATTTGACGTTAACTTCTGGAATGAAAAAAAAGTTTTAGGAAACATAAACAGAGAGTAGGCTGAGAACTATATAATTTGATAACATTTCAAGATGGATTTAGTAAAACTTGAACCAACAAATTGCAGCATGAAGTTGAAAAAAGCAGCGACTACTTTTGAAGTAGGTACTTTGATTGGCTAGAGACGAAACGCCACCGGCAAAAAGCTGGTATGGAAGGCCGGCTTCAGGCGTTCGAAGTCTTCCTTCTGCGACATCCTGAATCCTCTTCTGGTAAAATGACCACGTTGTTCTTTTCCTGGGCTCGAAGATATCGAACTCGCTTCACTGCTTGTGTACGATGACCTTATTTTTCTCCTTGGACTTCTGGATCTTGATCTCTCCCAGCAGCTTCTCTGTTGCTTTTTTGTTTTTTCAATTTTCACGTAACTTGGGCCTCAAATACCTTCATGAATTTTTAGTATGAAGAAATCCTAAAAGTGCTTGCTGAATGTCAGTATCTCTCAAGCCGCCGATGAGAGGCTTCATTCACCCCAATTTGTTCTATAAACTCCTTTGATCCGTCCTCCTGCAAGGTTTTCATTAGGTTTTTGGATCTTAATCTTGTTCACTTCACGTGCCACACGCTCATCTATCTTGGACAGTTCAATTTCGATATCTTGCACTCTATTGCTGACTCCCTGGACTCCGTCTCTGACTTCTTGAACTTCATATGTAACCTCTTGGACATCATCTTTGACCTTATATTCTAATCCTCTCCTTTGACTTTATGTACGGTGTCCGAGATTTCATTGTGGAAACACACACATTGTGAAAAGTTCACTATGTTGTTGTTGTAATTGTTGGAAAATTTCGACTTGTTCTTGTTTGCCGACCCCCGGCCAAAGGCAACAAAGAGAGAAATAAAGAGAATGTAGTAGCAGATTTTATTATTGACCGCACCACCTCTGTGAGAACAGCCCACCATCCCCTCTCCAGTTTCTGATAGATTTCGGTTCATTTACATTTCTGTGACTTTCAGTTTGTCAATTTTAGGCCTTGTTATGGATTCGACATTTTTCTAAATCATTTTGAAAACGGTTGGCTTTTGTACCCATGTTCTTTATAACTATTTTCGTTTGTGTACAATCATTCGTTGAAATTTATGGCAGTCATACCTTGTATTATGTATGCATGTAAGGGAATTAAAACAATTTAATATTTTTATAAATTATATTTTCTCTAGGTGAAATATTGATAGCTGATCAGGATCATACGCTTGAAAGACAAAGTAATGACACAAAAATTATTCATTTTGTTGATGATGGCGGTAACATAATTAGCGAGCCTAACATTTTGTATGTCGATGAAGATGGTGTTCCCATAAAGGAGGAGGACTTGTCTAATTATAAAATGGCAGATTCAATAGAATCAGGGGAAACCCAAGAGTATTTTCAGACTCAAATGTTAGACCAGGATCAGCTATTACAGCAAGATGGAAGTGCAGGACTTTTGGGAAACCTAGTCGACCAAAATGAGTAAGTGTTTAACGAAACAGAGAGAGAGAGAAATATACTTCATTGTCAAAGAAATGAATGTTCTTATTGACAGAAGTTTATAAAAGTTAAGAGTTATATGTTGTATCTACTGAATATCAAGGTTGTTTTATATTTCACAGTAATTACAAATCTAATAATGTCAAGTGTGATTAGATACATATTGTCGTTTTTTGGATATTGTGTGTTTTTAAAAGATGTGCTTGTGTTAAGACATAGACATTTAAACATATTAACGGTATGCATATTGTTTTACAATTAAACGAAACTGTTTGCATGGATTGCCACTACCAGGTCTTAGAATAGTACTCATCCAAACTATAGTAAGCTTCCTCAACTAATGCATATTCAATAGACTTTCCAAGTTTTTTTGAAAGAGTAAAGAAGTCTTCAAATGTAAGGGTAGGTGGTTGTATGTTTTATCGTTGGCGTATGGCGACATATCCTAATTATTCGATTTTTTTGATTTTTTCAATTTATCATATATATTTTTTAATATATGTAGCCAACAAAAATAAATGAAGTAAAATCATGAAAATATAACCTATTTTTATCAAATGAGACATTGAAATCGCGCGCCACTTTTGCAACATGGTTGCTATTTTTGGAAGGACGTCATTTTGTTTTATACGTAGCCGGTTAATCAGCCTGCTAATTATACGTAGCCGGTTAATCAGCCTGCTAATTATCCGGTAAAAATAGTTACATCACAAAAAAGTTGGTAGAATTGCATCACCAATAAAACGGAATCCATCATTGGGTTTGAGAGAAAAGGGGAATCCCCGCACCAAAGGGGAATTCCTGCGTCAAAGGAAAATCTCGCGTTTTGTAAACTTCACATGCAATTACGGTCTTACTTTCGTTCAGTTTTGTTTAATATTGTTACTGTTGTGTTTTTGTGTGACTAATTTTAATTTACAATACATAAAAATGCCTCGTCAAAGAGACATTTGATTAAATCACTGATTTTTATCGGAAAAATCTGAAGAAGCTGATGAAGTCTGATTCTGATACTCGTAATTGTAACAATACTTTTATTTCATTTTCATGGCCTCGACTTCACTTTATTTACGGCAACATTCAGTTTCTTGGTCAAAACTGGAGTGTATTTTTGTTAACCAAGAGTTCGCGTTCTTATACGAAACCAGCGCCCTTTCATTTTCCCCTTTCTCGCAACGAATTAATGGCCTGTCCGATTTAATGGGCCATTATTAGAATTAATTACACCGAAATCATAGGAAGAGTTCTTGTTCATGAATGATTTCAGTCTCTTATATTAGTTTAATTGTGACTTCTCATATAAAAAGTGCGTTATTTATTGGCTTGTTATTTTAAACGGTGTAGTAAATCTTTTAATTTATTCTTGTATTGACACGTTTGATCGGGAGATAATTTACGCGCTTTGTTGAATTGACATAATTCGAGTACATTTCTTGTCTGACATTACCCCTTGTATCCTTTAAGACAAAATTGTGCGTACTAAATAAATATTTGATAATTCACATATTCATAATTTTTATATTCATTCAGGTACCAGTATGCCATAATGAAAGATGGTAAGCTACATATTCAATCGTATAATGCCGCAATAAGTGAATTTGAAAGTTCTAATGAACCATTGATAGACGTGTCGAGCATCAAGGGTACGAATCTCCTCACTGGCCAGACCGTGTCACTGCAGAGTTACATCGAGAGATTACACAAAAAAAACGAGACAGCTTCTCCGGAGATTCCAAATTCGCTTACGATGGAAAAATCAAATAACCGAAAGCGAAAACTGAAAAACGACTTGAAAGGGCTGTTGAATATGAAATTGAATTTGGGCAAGACTTCTAGTGGCAAGAGATTGGTTGGAAAAGTAGTTCACGTAGAAAGCAAGGAACCAGTTGTTAAAAAAGAAGCCGAAAATTACAAAAAAAGTGTGTCGTGGTATAAAAATGTAACCTACTCAAAGAATGAAAGCGCTGCTGGCCTCAATGAAATTCATCCGCGGTATAAAAATCGAACCTATTCGAAGAATAAAAGTTCTGGTGACGGCATGGAAACAGATAGACATATATCGACTGAAGGCGGTGATTATTTCTAATGGCTTATGCAATTCGAAATAAATTTATAAATAACTTTTTCAGCAACTGATGTAGTATCCGTAAACAATGATCACAGCATGTACAGTCGGAATATAGAAACCAAGGAACAGCCGCCGCCATCCCAATTCAATGTGGTTTCGCTGGACTCTGCTTGCTTTCATCAAATCACCGAAACTCTAACCGGACTCATGGGTACCGACAATTTGAAAACGAAGCTGCAAGAAAAAACTCTGATGATCAGTATCGTGGAGAAAAATTATCAGTTGAGGAAGCCTCATTGCAAGAGTATCTCGTACTGTAGCGGCCACATGGAGGCCGAGACTGGCTACGATGAATATGGGAATTTCGTAGAAAATTGGTCTTTCGTACCGTATTCCCAGACAGAAGAATTGTTTCAGAGTGAATCGTTCCAGGACAAAAAGATGAATTCATCCATATGCAAGTGAGTCGTGAGTCAGCTTTGATTACTTTTGGTTAGTTTTTCTCCCATCAGAATAATAATAATCTTTATTCGAAATAGGGAAACCTAATGTACAAACACAAACATTTTGTTACAATCACATAAAATATAATTTCATGTGTAACATCAATAACTATGATCAATCAACATTTCATTTCTATTAAATTAAATAGCTCTAACTGAACCTAAGTTTGGATTTCTTCTATTTCATATATAATTTGTCTTAATATTTGACATTAGTTGGGACTTGAACTCATTGAGTGAGTGGGATTGTTTGATTTCAACCGGTAGATCATTGTACTCTATGGAATAATGAATTTGTAGTGCGAGCGTATAATGATAGCTATTATTCTCGAGAATAAAAATTCCGAAAAGAGCCGAAGGCGAGTTTCCTTATGGGAAACTGTAAATAACATTGGAAACTTCGAATATATACAGTGATCGCCACGAAGTGTGTATGTTTTAATTTTTTTTAGATATGAAGATGTGACAAACTTGACTCTGAGTATCACCTTTCAGAAAAACAACAAACGTCTCATACGAGTTATAATAGATCCCGAATACCAGTGTTCCAAGTGTCATATAGAGTTTCAGAGTAACCGAAAGTTGAAGGACCACATGGAGACTGTGCATTTCAAGTGTACAAATTGCGGTGTGAGCTTCGATAGCTCAAAAGCTGTCCGAGAGCATAAACTAGAACATGAAAAGCTGTTTATTTGTAACCTCAGTGATTGCCAGAAGATTTTTAACAATAGGGATACATATTCGAAACATATTGAAACACATGAATTGGAAACAGCCGAGGAACAAAGTACTGAAACTCACAGGTAAAATACTTTTTGTACAACTGTCATTAAAAATGGCGTTTTTAATTCATAGGCATATATGAATTAAGAACTGACGTTTTTAAATTGTGTCAAAATCACATTTAACACTAGTGTTGAAAGTAAAATGACAGATGAGATGATGGATACTCATACCCAGCAAACACAGATGCATCGCAGCGATGTAACAATGTGACCTGCGATATCGCATTCTATGTCGAATAGACGTCGCTGCGATGTCGGAGGGATGTTATTTTGTCCCACTCAAGATTCATCCATGCGACGTCGCTGCAACAAGTTGCTGCAACAAGTTCTGCGATGTTACAACGATATATTTTTTGAGATGTAACTGCGATGTATACGAGATGATTCCATATTGATATCGCAGGTATGTGAACATGTGACATATCACAGCGATGTACTTTTGTCACGCAGGGGTTAGGTAATACAAAGGAAAATATATCAATGAAAAAAAGGTTTGGATGGAAAATATGTATTTAAACGTTTTATTTTCAATTAATATAATGTACTCAAAATGAAACAACATTATTCTAATCGAAGCATTTTCCAACAGTAAAAAGTAATAATACCTAAAACAATAAAACTTTATCATCAGTCTTTTATAACGATAAGAGAAAGAGGGAAATTAACTATTTGCCATAGTTTCAAGTGAAAAATTATTTTTACTTACTTTTATCCTGGGAACTATTCCTAGAAAAAGTTATTTTCACAGCTTTGTCAAAGGATATTAAACATTTATTAAATTACTATGACCATTAGTTAATAGAACTTGGTGCAACAAGCCATTTTTGGTTATGTTCCATGTTCTTCTTCTTCTTAATCCTTTAATGAGCTATGCTTGTGCAATTTACTCAGAATCCCCATATGTGTTATGCAAGAATCCGTCTCGCCCTAGCCTCTATAACCGGCGCCGGCGTAAATAACACGGGCTTCGTCGAGGGATGAGGATTGTCTTGGTCGAAGCAATATCCTCACCCTGGTCTATTGTTTGCTTACACTTCATGCACATTAGATATTAGATGGACTAAGACCTAATGGCAAACATTCACTAACATTTACAAACACTTCATGCACATTGTCTATAATGGCGGACATTTACTTCTACATTAACTTGACTTCCAACACGAGACCGCCGTCTGACCTCAACCGCTGCCGGAAGTCGAATCTATGTTCAATGTTTATGATCGAGAAGCAAAATGAACAAATATAGAAATTTACGAATCTCAGGCGCATGTGCAATGGCGTTCATTGTTGACATCGCGAAAAAAACACATATGACGATAACATCATCGCGGCGAGGAGAAATTTGTAAAATCGCAACTGTGACATCTTAGAAATGACAAGTCATAGATTAGCTTTTGTACATCTCAGCCATGCAACGTATGTAATATTGCCTCATTGCGACATCTCAGAGATGTCATGTCACAGATGTATTTGCTTCTGTACATCGCAGCGATGTAACCTTTTTGATATCACCGTGTTACCTCATTGCGACATCTCAGAGATGTCATGTCACAGATGTGTTTGCTGGGTAGGTAATATCACAAGACCACGACAAATAGCCGACTATCTGAACTGGGGTATGAGCTCTTCTGCTGAAAGGGTATTCATTCCTCAAAAGTATGCTGTCAGAACAATTGCTAAATTAAGATGGCGGCAAACATAAAGAAATTCTTTTGGAGAACTGAAAATACTCACAGTTGCCGGTCTATATACAGGGTGTTAGTGAATAAGTGCGACAAACTCCAGAGGGTGATTCTGTATGAAAAAATAATGACATTTTGCTTTATAACTTTTGTCCGCTTATGCTTCGTTTTCCGAGATACGGAGTGTTAAAGTTTTACTTGAAAACTGACTATTTATTTATTGCTCTGAAACCGGTCGAGATATGCAAATAAAATTTGGTGGGTTTTAAGAGGTAGTTATTGCGCATTTTCTGATATGCAATTAAGAATTTTATGTTCGTCATTGGCGCGCATACGGGTAATGATCTTAATTTTTGGATTCTTCGTTCAATTTGTGACAAAAAATCTCTCTTGTCTTTTTTTGTGTAGGGCGCCGTTTTTAATGCAAAAAAATAAAACATCGTAACGCGAATTTTTGATTTCTCCAACACATTATCTAGTGGCGACGCTAGTAGGCTACTGTCAACATTCTTAAATACGAATATTTCAAGGAAATGTCAAATTAGCGTTTCATCGTTTTTAAGCTTTCAGTTTGGCATAAAATTAATATTAATAAGTAAATAAATTTTCCTTTATTGAAAAGAATGGAAAATTATACAAATGCGGAATTGTCAGACATGCATTTTGTCTATGGTCGAATTAATGGAAATGGTCGACAAGCTCGACGATTGTATGCTGAGTTGTACCCAGGACGTACACACAATATTTGCTCGTCTTCACCAACGTTTACGCGAAAATGGTACATTTAAGAAACAAACGGCTGACTGCGGGCGCCCTCTTGAAGTACGATCTGTGCAACTAGAAGAAGCAGTTTTCGAGTTAATTGCGGAGTCACCTGAAACGAGTACTCGAAAAATTGCCAACATATTGAATGTAAGCAACTTCACTGTATTTAAAATTCTTAAAGAACAGCAGTTGTATCCGTTCCATATTCAACGTGTGCAAGCTCTACTACCTACAGACTTTCTTCCGCGCCTAGTTTTTTGCCATTGGATTCTTCATCAAATCGCTCAAATTCATAATTTTTTAAATGGCGTTTTGTTTACTGACGAAGCTAATTTTGGACGACAGTGTATACGAAATTTCCATAACAATCACTTCTGTGCTGAGGAAAATCTACATGGAATCTTTGAAGCTCAGTTTCAGCATCAGTTTTCAGTAAATGTATGGCTTGGGGTAATTGATGATCATTTAGTCGATCCTTATTTCCTCCCACAACGACTAACATGCGACTCTTACCTTCAGTTCCTACAGGAAGAGTCATCTGTTCTTCTTGAAGAAATCCCACTACAGCTGAGACAATACTTATGGTTATGCATGATGGTGCACCAGCCCATTTCAGCATTGATGTACGTAATTACTTAGATACAGTATATCCAAATCGTTGGATAGGTAGGAGAGGTACGGAACATTGGCCTGCTTGATCGCCGGATTTAAATACGACAATCAATGAGGCGAAGAGTTGAATCTTGTATCACGTCTGAGGTACATTTGTTGTAGCTTTTCGCCTATTTATTTATTAGTGTTATTTTCTGTTATTGTTCTGGTTTAATGTTATTGTATTTTGATGAAGTATTAAAGAAATGAAAAATACACGTTAAGATGTTGTTTTTTTTTTGCATCAAAACGTCGCCCCACACAAAAAAAAGGCAAGAGAGATTTTTTGTCACAAATTGAACGAAGAATCCAATAATGATTGTTAGTTTGAAATATCTCAGTGGCGTACCATTTTTTCTTTAAAAAAATTGAGATCATTACCCGTATGCACGCCAATGATGATCATAAAATTCTCAATTGCATGTCAGAAAATACGCAATAACTACCTCTTAAAACCCACCAAATTAAATTTGCATATCTCAACCGGTTTCAGAGCAATAAATAAATACTTAGTTTTTAGGAAAAACTTTAACATCCCATATCTCGGAATACGAAGCATTTGCGGCCAAAAGCTATGTAACAAACTGTCATCATTTTTTCATGCAGAATCACCTCCTGAAGTTTGTCGCACTTATTTACTAACACCCTGTATATATGAGATGTGCATATATGTTCATGAAAATAAACAAAAATGTATGGCAAATCAACAAGACCATCCATATCCACAGCTTGAGGTTTACTCTAATACTGAATCCCCATCGAACCTCTCTTTATAAAAAGAGTCATCTCTACCTCGGACCAAAACTATATAACAAATTAGATACTTCTATTAAAGATTCAGTGAATATTTCCATATTCAAGAGAAAACAGAAAGCATATCTTATAGGAAAAAAATTATGTCGATTTATTGTTTTTATCTGTATATTATTTATTTTAACACTAATGCCTTCCTTGTTATTGTATAAAAATGTTATTAGTTGTGATAATTTTATACTTTTTAATATTATTATTAATAATATTTTCTTCATAGTTCTATCGAGAGTACCTTGTATTTTGACAATTTGATGAGAACATATGAACATTAATAATCTGCGTTAGCTCGAGGGAATTATTCTTTGATTAACAATGTTTATTTGGTCAAATTGAATTGTTACAAAATACAAGTTACTCGAGATGAATTAAAGAAAATAATATTCTCTATTTGTCATGGTCGAGTGATATTCAGGAAGATTATTTCATGAACAGCATAAAATCATCCATATACTCACCCGTATTTTAGCAACCAGTCTGTAGTAGAAGATAACTCAAAACGAGTCATTTCAATTTATAATTTAGACCACAGCGTTGATGACTTGCATAACTTCAGTTTTTCTTCGAAATAAACTAAAAGCTAGACGCTTTCATTGAACTTGCCTTCAACTTTCTTCATTTGATTCCATTCGATGAATTCATGATGAAAATTTTCATATTGTTTCCGTGATTTTTCAGGCAACATATCTGAAGTTACTCTGTTTGCAGCTTCTTGTATTTCTAGCGGATGAAAATAATCTAAATCTTCTATTTTAACTTCCATTGTATTTATATTTGCAGCAGTAATAGTTTCGGCCACAAAAAAGCTAGGAACCTATATTAATTTGTGGTAACTAGGCAATAAACTATTATTAATTGTTTTTTACCTGCGTCACTGTCATGCATATACTATTAGATTTGATATACAGAATATCACAGTCAGTAATGAAGTGCGTTACCGCATGTAGCTGGAACCTCTGCCTTGTATTCAAGAGATTGTGTGTTCGAATCCTATGGATCTGAGGAACTTTTTTTCTTCCAGCAGTAATAGTACAAAACAAAATTGTATGATACATTCGTTAAAAGTGATTTTATTTTGCTCATGGGTTTGCTTCACTCGTCGATGTTCGTTCCGTAATATTGCCCAGTCACAAATTAAAATGCCACTTTCAACACTTGTATTATAAATAACTATTTCTAATGTGACAATATACAAAGCCCAGCATGTATTTAGGAAATAAATTGGAAAATATTTGTAATTTGTCAGAGAAATGCATCACTAAAGCATGTGCAACTTTTCTAAATCAGAATGTACCATCTAAAAAGTGTAAAAAAGTGTCGATTTCATAATAATTTGTTGTATTTTTCTGTCATAGAGAACCAATTGTGAAGCAGCAGTTCTACAACTGCTCGATTTGTGGAAAACCCTTCTCTAGTATACGCGATCTGAACTTTCACAAGAACACACACCACACGAGTAGGCTATACGGCTGTGAAATTTGTAAACGGGCCTTTTCAAGATATGCTAATCTACAGAGACATGCCGAAATACACAAGGGATCAGCAGAAATGTACAGGTAAATGATATTTGAAAAGTTGTTTCCAGTTGTAAAACCCTGGTGTGTCGAGTGATTAGATTTTGGATAGATTTTTAGAAGACAAAACAAATGAAATAGTAATCTGTTCCAGAGATGGCGGCCTTATTGAATTTTAGTCCTGTAAATATTCAAGGGATATGGTGATTGAATTTAATGGAATTTCAATAAACTTCTAATACCGCTTAAGGTATTTGGAACGGTGCGGTATGCGCCAAAAAATTTCCATTTACGGCCCATTAGACATACGTCGATCATAAAAGTAAATTTGGTGTTCCGACTACGATTTCCCCACCATTTCAACCATCCAATCTAGTATCGGAGGCGCTAGGCAACACTGCTCTGTCGCTTGTGTCAGTGTCAGTAACTTTTATAGTCCCGACGATCAGCTTGCTTAAAAGTGATTGAAAACTGATAAATTAATTGTTAATGCAATATGGCTCGAACCAATTTAGTTCACAACGGACGGGTTCATTAAAGAAAGCCATTTGAAAAAAAGACGCAAAATGTAGTCGCAGCGATGTTAGCTGCAAAAAAAAGTTGAAAATAGAAAGTTATATTTATGCAAATGTGCAGAACTTCAGGAAAAAAATTATGAATTCCGACGCAAATGGGATCGAGCAAAACTAGAAAGAGAGGTAAAATATACTCGAAAACCAAAAAAGTAATCACAATTTTCTTTGACCATTTTGTTTAGAAATTTATTCCAATTCCACGTGTAATCTTTCCCAAAATTCCCATATAATTATAATATGCTGACGACAATATGGGCAGGGAGGCTGCCCAATTATTCTCCAATTCTAGAGTTTCAATTTTCTATATTTTCTGGTATATTTATTTCGGGATATATTTCTCATGTTCCTCACGAGCTGCAGTGGAGGTACACGCAAAGGCGGAATATTTGGGAAACAGACCACGATTTCATTTGTTTTCTCTCAATCAAGCTGGCGAATTGTCTCCCGTTTTATCCCACAGTTTTGCAGGATGAGTCGACACACCGGGGTTTTTAGACATCTTAGATCCCACAGTTTTGCAGTTATGAGTCGACACACCAGAGTTTTTAAACATCTCGAATATTTTGAGTATTTTCAAAATAATAGGTTTGATTTTCAGCTGTGATATTTGCGGATGCTCCTACCATTACATGTCATCGTTGACGAGGCATGTAGTTAACAACCACATCAAAACATCAGAAGCAGATAAAATTGTCGTACGAGAAGCTGATTAAGCAATTAGAATTGGAAAATTAACAAGTAAACCAAAAATAAATAGTTCGTAATATTATTTGTATATTTGTAAAATATTTAGCTTGAACATTTTTCACATAAAATGTATATTATTTTAGGATATTTATTGGTGTTATCAATCACATTATGCTTTAGCTTAAACTGAATGTACTTTTGGTTAATTAAATTTGAGTTAATTGTTTCTTTTGTCTCAATGTACATATTCCTACAACTCATTTACAATTTAAAATTTTTCCTATGATCCTGGTCACTTTAAAACATTAGTTGTTATTTCTTTCCACAAAAAATACGATTGATAAATACTGGCAAATATAACTCGTGAAAAAATGGTACCAATGTTCATAAAATATCTGAATTTACACGAAAAATGGGAAACGAAAAGTTATATGTTTTTATACCACTTTCCAAAATTATATTTCAGTTTGTCTATATAGGAGACAAATGCAGTACTGAGAAAACTGCCATGTGTGGAGTTCCACAAGGATCCATCTTGGGACCAATCCTTTTTTCTTATTTATATAAACTCTTTAGCTGATTTAGATTTATCTGATTATCTGGAAAAATTAAAATGTTTGTTGATGACACCACAGTAATATTTGGCAGAATCAGTCAATGTGATATCAAAAATCGCATGCAAAATGATCTAGAAAAAATATCATTATGGCTCATCTGTTATAAATTGACATCAAATTACGAAAAATATTCATTTACGTTCATTACAAAAAAAATCGCCATAAGATAACTTGAAAGATCAAATTCAATAATGGATACATACATTAATATATGATACAGAAATTCTTAGGACTCTTTAAAGATGAAAATTCATCATAGGCAAGACATATAGAGAACTTTAGGAGGCAGATTTCACCAAAAGTTGGAATTATTGTTAAAATTCGAAATTTGCTTCCTTTCAAATATCTAAAATCCATATATTAGGGCACTTCTTCAACCTATTTAAGCAAATCATCATATATGAAATCATCACAAAATAAAATTATTAAATGTATTTTTAAACTTGATTATCAAGAACCAACTGTAAACTTATACAAACCAAGAAAGCTACTGGATGTCCAGATGAAACACAAAGTTTACCAATGGCATATATTTTAAATAATTTTTATAAATATACACATATATTTGAACATACTAAATTTTCAAAGGCTCTTAATGTTTGGGTGGAATCCAGGGTTCAATTTTGGGCCTAGTAGTCGTATATGGCATAAACTGGCCAGACGTGCCACTCATATTTTCTGTATGGTCCATCATCCACTTGTATTTTGGTCTGAAAGGATCTTTGTCTGGGGTTAAATCTGTTTTGTAATGCAACCAACCAAACCATTCGGCAGGTACTTGACTCCCGTCGTAGTTCAAACCTGAAAAATTCATTATCAATCAAAATATTCTTTGTCTGAAAATTCACATTTTATCGATCTAAAAGAACAGTAATGACGAAAAGAAGGAGACATTTTGTGCGATTTTTCACTAAAAAATCTTGATTTTGGGTAAGGAAAAATTAATTTACATAACTAGACATGAAGAATGTTTATCCTTAAGCAGAAATCTAGAATTTCAGTATTATTTGTAAGTTTTGTCTTCCATATCAAATTAAAAAGGAAAAAAGTTCTTCAAACTAAAATACTTCATATTTCAATGAACTTACCATAGTAGGGTGCATATTCAATCCATCTGTTTCTTCCGTAAAAGTAGCTAGCATTCTCGAAATACTTATTTCCAAATTTATCAGTTCCTACAAGTTTTCCAGGGCGCAAGCTGTCCATTCTGAAATCAACTCATAATTTATCATTGAATTCAAATATCTGTATATGGATTCAACTATTAAAGTAGGTTGTTATTTGTGAAATCAATCAAGTGATGTAAATATTTCTAAGAAACATTCCTTGAGTGAAATTATCTTCTGCAGATTTGGTTACAACAATCAAGTTCATCAATTTTAAAGATACTACAAGACATTGATAACACGGGACCCTAAGCAAAGAGAAAGTTTTTGTTTGTTTAATGGGATTTTATCTAAAAATTTAGATTTTTGAAGTTATGAATAACTACAATAATAGCAAATCATATTTAAAAGGTTATTTTCAAAAAATTATATAATCTATGATCAGTATATTTACCTGTACAATTTATACAGAGAAGCTTTAAAACCGCCAGCTTCTTTAACGGTATTCATGAAAATTGCAAGCCTATTCAAGCCAAAATATTTGGCCATTTCGAGGGCTTTTCACCTTTTCAGTGATATCCAAATAAAAAAAGCTTCAAAATAGAATTATTTGACCAGCTACCTGTCAAAGTAACTCTTAACGTAACCTCAATTTTACAATAATTCTAGAAGTCTTCTTCTTTTTATTGTTAAACCCATTATTCTAAACTCAGATCCTACCAGACATATGAGAGGTCAAATAAAGGCTCATTCATACCCTTGCGAATATTCGCATTTTTTTTGGAAAAAAATTAGGGTAAATGGTGAATCATATAATTTTTCGACAATATAGCAATATCTTACCCCAAATACTGGAAAATTACATGTTCTGATTCATCATTCACCAAAATATTTTCTCCGTATGAGTCGAATCGAAAGGCATTATTGACTAACCATAACTTTATAATCTTCCTTATATCATTGTCTAACTTCTTTAGGCAATGCTTATATTTAAAAAATGCTTTTAACATTGTTCAAAGAAAAAGATTTCTCTTTAAACAACTCTTAAAAGTATCGACATGCCACAGAAGTCGACTTCGGCTATTGTTCAAGAGATGGCAGAGCAGTGCTCACCAAATCTTTTCTGTGAAACTGAAATTCAAAAATAATGAGAACTAAAATAAAAGAAAACTGATTGTGTCTTTGAATTGTGCTAGTCAAAATATTTACCTGTATGTATTTTCAAACGAATCTATTTCTCATTTCCACCCTTAACATTTCCAAAGGGTCCTAACCTTTTTTAAAACGATCAAATAATGAAATCCTTTCTAGACCAACCTTATTCGGTGTGAAGGCGTTTGAAGCTATTATCTACTGCGAAATGGCATCAGTTTATGGAAATAAAAAAAAAATCAAAAGAATTCCAGGACATTTCAACCAACTGATGCTCTAAAAGTATCGACATTCCGTGGACATCAAGAGATGGCAGAGAGAAGTGGTCACCAAACATTATTTGTGTTACCAGATATCAGGAAAATGAGGAGAGGTAAAAGAAAACTGATTGCATTTTTGGATTCTACTCAATACGATCTTTCTTTGTGTGCATTTTGAAACGAATCTATTTGTCATTTACAGCCAGAAAATTCACATAGAGGTGTTAAACCTCCCTTGAAGCACAAAAAAAATTAAAATTCTTCCTAAGAGCATCCAAATTCGGTGTGTAGGCCTTAAAAGCCACTATATACCACTGATAATTGCGACTTTTGTTAATATTACGAAATATGAACCTATATATACTTCCGAAATGGAAAGAAAACCCCCTGAGTAATCACCGATTCTGTAGCAGAAAAATCACGATATTTTTTATTTCATTACTGAAATTATTAAAAAAAAATAAAGTAAAACGTAGCTAGAAGCTTATCACACTTTATTTCAGCAAATAAATACATACAATATAAAAATTCAATTATTTTCTTAATTCTACACAGAAATATATTTACATTGACAACTTTAATCCATTTTATGTATAACTTTCAATAAGGCACACCTTGTAATATCTATATATTCGTGGATGAGATTTCCTAGTAAAGACATATTAGAAAGGGAGAAATCGAAGATGCAATAACAAAAAAGTTTAGATGGAATAATAGATTCTACTATTGGTAAACACATAAATGAACACACAAATTTAAAAAATCATCCAAAATATTAATTCTTTATTTGTATTCACACTCAATGAATCGAAATATTTGCCAAAATATTACCACTGAATACATGAAATGTTCTTTAATTTATATACAATCTATATATTTTGTGACGTAAAGGGCCATTATCATATCGGATTAAACAATTTTTCCTTAAATTTGAATATAATTCGATTGAAAAGTAGTTTTATAAACACCCAAAAAGGAATTTTTCAATTTCTCTGCACTATTCTGAATCACTGGTACAAATTTTTATTTTCAAGATTATTGTAACAATAATATACTAACTTCCTAACTTGGACAAATTCAATATCTATCTATCTTCAAAACCGACAAAAAAGTTTAAAACACGCATTAACAAATACAATTAAAATTAGAACCTATTTCCTGATCCTCAAACAGTCGCTTGTGTACTGTTTTCAGTTTAAACTCGGTGACGTCACTCTACGAGTATGAACTTTTGAAATATTGGCCCTAAATCCACATAAAAATCAATTTCAAGCATTTCCCAGACATGCTGTGTATTGAATTAGCCCAATTCCGATAAAACTGAATCGAGATCTTCTTGCAAACTGGCGGTCATCTCTTTCTGTTTATTCAGATCATCCTGCAGCCGTTCGGCATTCGTTTTAAGTAAGAAATTACCCTTTTTGAGAGCATTCAGTATGTTTTCGTGCCGCTTGGATCTTGCAGCCAGATTGGTTTTTTTCTTTTCGATGGGAGCATCTTCGTCTTCACTCTGACTTCTTTCCGAATCGCTGTCGTCCGATTCGCTCTCCGATTCTTCCTCTTCGGAGCTTTCTTCCTCCTCTTCGCATTCTTCCTCTTCGATGTCTTTCTCTTCGTCTTCTTCCTCTTCTTCTTCCTCGTCTGCGTCTTTCATCAGAGATGCCATTTTATCCACCTATAATTAATCTTGTTGAACATACTCAGTATTCGAGATTGACAATCACTTACTTCTTTTTTAAGTTGTCCGTACTTCTTTTTCTCCTCTTTAATCGCAGCTTGGTGTTTTTTGATAATATCTCTCAAGGCTACCCGCTCCTTCTTGGCGTTATCTTCCTTAGTTTTGAAGCTTTGCAGCTTCTTAACCATCATCTTCAACTCTTTCTGAGCGCGTTTCTCCCTTTTCTCCTCAGTATCTTCTCCGTCACTTTCTGGCTCTGGTTCTTCGTCTTCGAAATCTTCATCACTTGCTTCTCCTTTGACAGCGCTCTGTCTGCGGTCCATGATGGATATTTTCTTTCCTGAAACAATTTTAAAAATGTATTCAAACGAAAGCTTGTCTGCCAGTAGGCCAATCGATAGAGCTTTTTTCCTAACAAAAATACTAGTAGAAAACCGACTGTGCCGTCACATGGAAGACAGTCCGTGGTTATATTGTTATGTTTTTCACTCGCAACTGTCATTTATTTATTTGTTATAAACATTGAAATAACAAAAAACGTGTTTTTAATGGGTTTGCTTATAAAATGAAAACGAATAGAGCAATCTGGTTGCTCCAATGAAAAGAATTGTAGATAATTGAAATACTGTGGCGAAGCTGCGGGCGATGCCGGGCCTGAACACTCACGTAGACCAAGTATATAATATATATTTCTATGCGTAGACCGCGCGTGAGTGCGAATTATTTCCGATGCGCTTTGCTTCGAGAAGAATCTGGTCTAATTGGAGAACGTTCCTAAGACTTTCGAGAAATATCAGGAGCATTCCAAGAAGTGAACGGTGAATATAAAAAGAACCACGCAGCAGAGTTGGGACAGTCAGTGAAGCGGAAGTCGAACATAAATAGTCCAGTGATTGTTATATAAATTAGAGTATTGTGTTGAAGTTATTGAGGCATTGTACTTCGTAAAATAAATTATTTTAGAGTGAATTTGTTTAAATATACAACAATACAATCAAAATGAGATGTTTTACGGAAAAACCAGAAAATTTAACAATTTTTAAAAAATTCATAACTCCGCCATTTTTCAAGAAATAGGGTTGGCCCTTCTCATGAAAGTATTGAATCATGTTTCTTTTGTGTGTGCATGAAACATGCTCTGACGGATCATTAGTTAGGCACAATTGCCTCAGCATGCCTGGATATTCAAGTGATAGTCCGATTTCAATTTCTAAAACAGATTTTGAAAGTAGATTAACAGTACAACAAAATGTATATTTTCATTTTGGGCTAAAATGCTGCGAAATGAATGGAAAATGCTTGCAAACATGACTGAAAACGGCCGAGCTGGTGAAATCGTTCGAGTGGTAGGAGAGAACAGGAGATGAGGGGAAGCGTATTATCACGTAACCCGTGCATAAGAAGAATTCCCCTTATCTCCTGGACTCTCCTACTACTCGGCAGCTAACGCAGGCTCGGCCGTTTTCAGTCACGTTTGTATACATTTTTCACCCATTTCGTACCATTGTAGCGCAAAATGAGAATATACGTCTTGTACTATACTTCTACTTTCATAATCTGATTGAAAAATTGAAATCTCTAGAGCATCCAGGCACGCTGCAAAATAGTGCAAAAAAAAAAATGCAATTGCGCCAAAAATAACGATCCGACAGCGCCTGAAAAGGGCAATCCTACTTCTTGAAAAATGTCGAAGTTCTGCAATATCCAAAAATCGCAAAATTTTCCGGTTTTTCCAGTTTTTCTCCGTTACTAATGATCCGACACTATCGTAAAACATCCCATTTTGTTCGTATTTCTATTATCTACAATTCTTCTAATTGGAACAACCAGATTGCTCTATTAGTTTTTATTTTATAAGCAAAACAATTTTAAAAAACACGTTTTTGTTATTTAAATGTTTATAACAAATCAATACATGATAGTTGCGAGTCGAAGTGGTTAAGCGCCCACCTGGTAACCGAGAGGTTCCAGGTTCGGTTCGCAGCCAGTGCAGGCTTTTTTCATTTCCAAATCTGAATGACTGAGGCTCGTGTCGGCTGGGAATAATCCTCCACGATTCACTGTTGCGTTAATAATTAACAGTGCTGCTCCTAAGGTGGCGTATGGAATTAGTAACAAGGCCTATCCAGAACACGTGGCTAATGACCTCAGCAGTCGATACCAAAACATCGAAGAACAAAAAAAAACGAACTATCTTTTATGTTTCCTACTAGTATTTTTGTTAAAAACTCACTCATTTTATGCTCTATTGCTTGGTGTTTAAGTAAAATATGGGCATAAAGACAACAAATTGGAAACAAGTATACAGCCTAGTAGACGAATTCACTTGTTTAGAGACCGTAAAATGAGCTCAGATGCATCTTTTCAGAACTGAAAAACTGACAACTGAAAAACTGAGAACTGAAAACTGAAAAACTGAAAAATTGAAAAACTTAAAAAATTTGCGTCAGGCATTGTTATTGTTTTTCTTCATACGAATAGATTTACGTTTGTTCTAGGTATATACTCATCTTGAAAAAAGAATGCTTCGAGAAGTATACATTTGTATTCTTCATTTTGAAATTCATGTACTGAATGGAATTTTAGTAAATATCAATACACATATCCCAAATCAATTCTGAATTTTGATACGTCGCTATGATGATTAAGACGATTTAGAATTCATATTAAATTGTGATACGTCTACGGGTTGCAATGAGTAGTTTTCAGTATCAGACGGACAAGACGATTCACATTTTTGCCACACTTTTTTACTCGCCTGCAACATCTTTAATTGTTTCTTCGAAATCTTCAAACCAAAAACTTGCAGGATCAGAAGGAGTTGTTCCTAATCAAAATAGCGAATTATTAATTTGGATTGAATAACGGGTTACATAACAAATCCACACGTAGTTGTAGTTGTAAAACTTTTAGAACACAATTGGACGAATATCAATAATTTTTCAACTCTTAGGACAACCACGATATTATTAACTATTGAGTGTTATTGAACATAAAAGAAACAAAAGGACGGACAATTATACGGACGAAGAACACTCGTATATACAAACACCTTTTGTTACATTCTTCTACTCGCCATGTACAACAACAGTGTCCTCATCATTATCGAACCAATAATTTCCAGGTTCACTTGAAGCAGTTGTTCCTAATCAAAATAAAACACTAACAATCAAGACGTCAATTTATATGTTGGATGTTTCGAAATTGAACTTAAAGGCAGTTCTAGGAATTTTATCCTCTTTGACTGTAGCAAGGAAATCTTATGTCAGTTAAAATTATTAGAACATTAAAGGGCGATGGAAGGAATCTTAAATACGGCGTAATACGGCCATGCTTCTTTTTATTTTTATTTTCGCTACGTTATGGCGAATCGCTAGTCTAAACTCCTCATTCTAGTCTAAAACTAGAGCCCTTTAAAAACGTTCCAATCCTTCATGAACATATATCTGCGTCAATAAAATGACTCTCGTTTAGTACACAATCGTCTCTCCCTCTGCGTTCCATAACAAGTAACTCAATCCTCTCGAAAACCAGAAGAAAGCAAGTACGCACGAAAGTCAAAAGGGTTCATTCTGAACTAGATCAATTGAAACTGTAACGATCCTATCGATACGGTCAAGTACGGACCTGTCGCTCCCACTCCTGAACGAGCGTGCATTGCTGAGAGTATTAATATATTATCTTGAAAATATCTGAATTTTATTCTTCATTTTATTTATACTTTGATACTGTAAAAAACACTTGGAATTTTAATAACCTGACGTCTAGTAACTAACAGTACTAATGTTATGAATTTTATGTACTTATACGTTTTTATATATTATTACGGAATTTCACTCGAAAAAATTGACGTCTAGTAACCTCCTCTACAGGTCTTATTTTTTGAATTTTATGTATGTTGCAATATATTTTGACTATGTATGTAAAATGTGCTTGTATTCAATTGTAATTAATGTTCATTTTTCACTTTTTATTTCACTTTGTCACTAGGAATTGTCATTCTTCAGATAATAAAGTAATTTTGATTGATTGATATAAAAGGACAGATGTATACGTAATCTATGAAATAATCAGAACAGTTAGTTGAACTACATCTAATATACAATACACGTGAAAAATATTCGGCTCTCCTAGAAACCAATACATGCTCATACTCTATACCAATTGGAACATATTGGCACATACCTGATGATGATTCTTGTAGTTTCCTCTCCAACATCTGATTCTGTCGCTTCATATCATCCAATAGCGATTTTACTGAATCGAGTTCTTCAGCAGCAGAAGTATACTTCTTTTCAAGTTCTTGCGATGATTTTCTTGCTTCTTCCGCTTCCTGTTTCAACGATTTAATAACCTAAACATGTATCAATTAATACTCCCTCAAGTATGTATAGCATTCAGTACCTTTTCATCGGCTGCGTTGTTAGAAACTTCAGAACCGCCTTCTTTTGTTTTGCTTTTTTCCTTCTCCAACTCTGCTTCCAAATTGAGTATTTTTGCTAACAGTCTTTTGTTTTCTCTCTCTTGAGCTTCTTTGTTTCTTAGTTCTAACGCTAGCATTTGTTTCGTGCTCTGAAGGTCGTCTCTTACCTTATCGATATCGTCCATTTCATCAATTTCGTTCGCTATTTCCTCCTTCAAAAAGAAGAAAACTCAAATAGTCGAAACACATAAACTAAACTACACCAATCAATAGAGCATAAAATTTGTGATTTATTAACAATAATGTATGCAACCATCACATGAAAGACAGTCCGTAGTTATACCTATTCTGTTGTGTTTTGGACTCGCAACTTATTTATTGATTTGTTATAAACATTTAAATACAAAAACGTGTTTTTATTAGTGTTTTGCTTATAAAATGAAAACTGATACAGCAATCTGGTTGCTCCAATGAGAAGAATTGTGGAGAATTGAAATGGGAACAAAATAAGATTTTTTACGGACCGATCGGATCATTAGTAACGGAGAAAAACTGGAAAACCCGGAAAACTTGCGATTTTTTAAAAAATTCATAACGCCGCCATTTTTCAAATTTTAGGAAAGGCACTTCTCATGAAACTCTTGGAATATGAAAACTTATCACGTCAAAAATTTAAGGATAGAACTGAACTTAGGTTAGGTTAGGTTTAAACGTGAGTGGGCCGGTATCAGGCCCTCCACTGAGGCCAATGGCCTATTGTGGCTCACCCTATGGTTATATTTCTCCCAGTATATTCAATCTCTTGACGAAATTGAGGAATGTATTGGGAGAACAATTTACCAGGTTTTCTGGCCTTACTGTCGTATCGCCAAATATTGATAATCTGGATCTGGCCGCTGTAGGGCATATACACAGAATGTGTTTAGCCGTTTCATTATCCTCCATGCTTAGCCGGCACTCTGCATCTTGTGCAAATCCGATTTTATGCATGTGATGTTTGAGTTTGCTGTGGCCAGTAAGCAAGCCTACTATAACTCTGAGATGCGCTCTACTGAGTTCTAGCAGTTTGTCAGAGTCCTGTTTTTTCCTTGTACAAGCAATAAATGCTTTGGAATGGGTTAGGCCCGGTATACTACGCCAGTACTCGAGTCTTTTATTATCTGCCCAAGCTGTTATGACATTCTTGCAGTGCTATATGCTAAACCGATTACCGGTTCTGGTCCAGTGAACGTTGTTTCGGCCTCCCCTTTTGCTAGGGCGTCGGCTATTTCGTTGTTGCGTTGCACCAGTCGGTTTAAGGTGTCTCTGCAGTTCCATACTGCCCTAGATTTAAAGCAGTTCGATTCAAGCGCTTAAAGTGCTGCTTGACTATCTGAAAATATTTTTATTGTTTTTCGTGTGTGGTGTCGATTTTCCAGCTCCCTGACACACATTTCAATGGCATATACCTGAAATATCGTAGCTAGTTTACCCATACTGAACGAGCGTTTCACTACTGGGTTCATCCCATATATTCCGGCTCCGACGCCTTCCTGAGTTTTGGAACCGTCGGTGAACCAACGTTCATTTGCCCTACATAGGTTGGTTTCATTCCGGACCCAGTCTTCTCTTTCGGGAAAGACCACAGTGTAGGACGTGTGAAGGTTGATAGTTTTAGGCTCGATGTCTGAAGGCATTACTAGAATGTAGTGAGCTATTATGCCCTCCAGCATGCTGCTGCCTCTCATGACACATACCTGCGGTAGACAAATGGCCGCTTGGTAAAGTCTGTAAGTTGGCGTGGAGCGAATGCTTCCAGTAATCGCCAGGCACGCTTGTCTCTGTAGTCCATTAAGTTTAGCAATGGTCATTTTTCTATGATCCTTGCTCCACCAGACTATAGAACAAAAGGAATTGTTACACCACTGATGGAAGGAGGTATTAAATGCTCCAGCTTCCTTTTCCTGGTACTACGACTATTTTGTGGGGGTTAATGGACATTTCCTCCCTCTCACACCATTTATATATGGTATCCAATATATCCCGAAGGACGTAGGAGATCGTCTCTTCGGATTTATTGTTTATTACTAAGACCAGATCGTCAGCATATGCTTGCAGATCAACCTCCCACAGCAAGAGAATGGCCAGCAGATCATCCACCAGCAGTGACCATAACAGTGGGGAGAGGACCCCCCCCTGTGGACAGCCCCTGGGTGGCTTGAAGCTGACACTTTCCCCCTGTAGAGAGGTCGTCTGAACTTACTGACCAAAAAAAATATGTAGTAAGTATACAAGATCCTGAAGAAATTTATGAGAAGATCATCAATGTCTTTGAAAAAAATTCCATAAACATAAATATTGCGATTGTGCAAAAACTACACCACATCGGACACAAATCATCTTCCACATAGTTGGACCACATGTAATTATTTATCAGTTTACGCAATATTATTTGTCCAACTTAAGATTTATAAAAATTATAAATTTTTGAAAAATGGTCTCCTTTTCGAGGTTTTCCCGGATTTTCTCATTGACAAATGAACCGATCTGGTCGTATGAAAAACTATTTTTGTAGGTTTCATAATTCGCTATTTTCCTAAAACTCCAAAGTCGAAATGAATGTTATTTTTTTAAACTATTTTGCATTAGCTTTTGAAAGATTTAACTCAACATTCAGTTATAAAAAAATGAGAGCCTTTGAAACATAGCAAAAATTAGAATATGTATACTCTTGTGACGTAGAATGTCTTCACTAGATTCTAGTATTTTTTGTTGACTTAAGTTGATGGTACTGATATGAATTTGACAACAATGGAACCGCTGACATTTGCTGACATTGTTTATGTTGTTCTTGTCGTGAAATTGTTATTGGAAGATCACTTTTACATCTTGTGAAAATGGAGAAAAACTTTTTTTAAACTAGCAGAGGAAATTTGCCACCCGTAAATTATATATTCTGATGGCATGAATATCCTTTATTGCAGCTTGATCAGGCTATGACGATGTTGTGGGTTATATGTAATATATGCAGCTGAAAATGTAGAGGGTTCTATTTGTATCAAGTGCCGAATAGTTCCTGAGCACAAAGTACTAAGCACAAAAACTATGGTGTCCTACTGTAGTTTTTGTTGTATTTTTCATACCCAATAAAGACCCTCATTATTATTATTATTAAGCAAACCATACTTTGCTGTAGTTACTATTGACGACAGTAATGATGAAATGAAAAATTGTGACTTGAATGTTGTCTAGCATCCCAAGGTAAGTTTCGGATTATTACCGTTTTCGAGCATACAAAATAGATTTTGGTATTTTTTTGCTGCCATTTTTTTATACTGGTTGCTCCGTCGAACCGATAAAAACAGTCTCATATCGGTGAACGGTTATTCAAGAATCTATAGTAAATATAATATCTGCAGCATTTTTTGTCAACAGTAAAGGTCGATTCATAAACTTTCCGTTCCGATCGCCGTTACCGTTTGCTTTCGCCGTTCCGTTAACAGTTCAGTACATTGAAATGCATAAGATCGTTCATAAACTCATGCGAGCGGTAGACGGCATCGGTCAACGGAGTTTATGATACATCTTATGCATTTCAATGTACTGAACTGGTAACTGAACGGCGAACGCAGACGGCAACGGTAACGGCAAACGGAACGGAAAATTTATGAATCGACCTTAAGAGCTCTGACAAATCGTACATTAAATGACATTAGTGAGATAAGCAAACAAATAGTCAATCGACAAATGCTTCCACGATTCCAACGTTGTCGGATTGTGTCAGTGACGTAGAATGTCTGTGGGAGAACACTTCTGAAATCCGAATTTTCATAACTAAATACAGGCGAAAAACGATATGTGAAAATTAAACAAATATATATTTCGATATATTTGAGATATAAAGATTTCAATGACACACATTTTGAATTTAGGAAATCAGCGAATTCTCTACAGAAGTTCAACTGTAAAGCGATTCCTTCATTACTTTTTGAGATATTCGCAAAAAAAAACAAAAAAGTTGTAATTCATTTCACTATTTCTTGTTTAAAAAATTCCACAAAGCGATTTTGCTGGGGCGAAAACTGGGGTTTTCATTTACAAACTAACTTATAAAAAGTAGTGTAGGCCGTTCGCGTCTTTTATTTTGTGTGAAAAAAGCCTCTTATTTCCATGTACAGCTTGGCCTAATATGACAGTTGCTAGTCCAAAACATAATAGAAAATATCTAAGGACTGCCTTTCATGTGATGATATAGTCGGTTTCCTATTTTTATTACAAAAAAAACTTACTGGTGCTATGCTGGCCATAGACATGGACTTTTGAATTTGCTCCTCGATGGTCATTTGCCTTCTGAATTTGCGTAATCCATCGAGCAATGGCTTACTTCTGTCATTTGTTTTCACTTTCTTGAGCTTGATTCCACCTTCGATCTGAGAAAAAGACAATGTCAAATACTTTCCCACTTTATTTTATCAATTTTCTGAAGATACCTGTTTGAGGAGAACGTTGTGAACGTTCGGTTCTTCGCTCTTGTACAAGAAGTGTTCATCTGGAGCTTTAGCTTCTGGCAGGAGTGGCTCCGACCTGTCATTGCATACTACATGTTTCAATTTTTTCTTTGACTCGATTTCTTGTAGAAGGTTGTTCCAGTCTGGTCGATTTTTAGGTCTAGACCTGAGAAGAAAGACAATGACCACATTTATTGCCTTCATTCTAACGCAATAAGAATGATCGTGAGGGCGTTTCTTGTGGTTAGATGTCTTCTCCATACGCGTCTATTTTTCGTTTAAGGGTCAGATAATAGTTATGTATGATACAAGTGTTAAAAGTGGCGTTTCATTTATTTTTGTACTGTTACTGCTAGTAAGAAAAAAGTTCATTAGATCCACAGGATTCGAACACACGATCTCTGGAATACAAGGCAGTGGCTCCAGCTACATGCGGTATCGCACTTTATTACTGACTGATATTCTGTATTTCAAATCTAATAGAAGGCATGACAGTGAGGCAGGTCAAAACAAAAATAATAATTTTTTATTAGTTACCACAAATTTATAAAAGTTCTTAGCTTCTTTGTGGTCGTATAGCTAATACTGCTGCAAATATAAATACAATGGGAGTTGAAATGGATCGAAAATGAGGTACTGGATGCCTATGGTGTCACTCAGTGAGAAAAAAATTATCTCTTCACCACACAAAGTTATCAAAGCTACCATTTTCGGCGAATACCCATTACTAATGGCTATTTCCTTAATGGTTTTTATTTATTGTTGAAACCGTTCAACACTGATTGGAAAGTTTAATGCCCTGTGAACAAGGAAATTGAAACTCGACATCTTGTGTTGAATGTGGGGGTTTGAATCAACGGGTATGAATCTGTTAGTTTTGGTTGGCTTTCTATAAATGTCTATTCCTATACGTTTTCCATTCCTGATTACCAGTGTGTCCAAAAATTGCAACTGTCTGTCAACTTCCATCTGAAATGGATTATTTAGATTCCTCTATTCCACCAGAAATTCAAGAAGATGCAAACAGAGTAACTTCAGATCTGTTGCCTGAAAATTCACGAAAACAATATGAAATTGCTTAGGTATAATGGATTCATCGAATGGAGTCAAATGAATAAAACTGAAGACAAACAAGTTCACTGAAAGCGTACTTTATTTCGAAGAACAATCAAAGTTATGGATGTTATCAATGCTGTGGTCTAAATTCTCTATGATAAAGCTGAATTGAAAATTATGAGAAGCGTGGATAAAAGTAAACACCATAAATTGATAGCAATTTTTAAACAAAAAAGTGTCTGATACCATCCGAAAAAGTTGAAAAGTCTGACAAAGGAACAAACTGACAGATTTTTAAATGAAGC
This sequence comes from Chrysolina oricalcia, assembly GCA_944452925.2. Taxonomy (NCBI): domain Eukaryota; kingdom Metazoa; phylum Arthropoda; class Insecta; order Coleoptera; family Chrysomelidae; genus Chrysolina; species Chrysolina oricalcia. The sequence continues at coordinate 3,376,694 of OX101810.2, forward strand.
TCCCGATACCAAATATCTTATGATTGAAGTGGCAACTATTTTTGGATTATTCGAAGCATGCCATCGTGATCCAAAAAATTGCTTCTCTAGAAATTTTGTTGGGGTTGGGATCAGTAGAATCGAAAAAAAACTATTGTTTTTTGCCAACGTTTCAAATTTCATTAAATTCATCATCAGTATTTCGTTCCTAGTTGATGGATACATGTGTTACTGTCCTTCGTGCGTTGTTATCTACTATGTCTGTTCATTTTAGACACATTTTAAGGATTTTAACCCAGAATAACAAATAATTTGGAGCCCTGAAGATGAATTTAATGAAATTCGAAACGTTGGCAAAAACACAATAGTTTTTCATCGATTCTACTGATCCCAACCCCAACAAAATTTCTAGAGAATACAGTTATTACTTATTCATATTTCGGATACCAAAACCAACCTTTAAAGAAGTGTTTGCACCGTTGGACACTACGTGAATCATTACCGTGAATAGGCTGTAGTACGCCCAACTCTCTGTCGGTTTTTCCAGAATTACTCAACTAATGCATTGTTCAACCAGTTGAAATAAATACTTTTGGGAAGATGCCTTCCACTATTGCTGAATTTCTGAAATTACCAGATCCGCAGCAATTTACCGGCCATTGGTTTCGAAGATCTGCAGCATCTCTGCTAGCAAATTCAGGAGTAAGTTTGACTAAAATAAAATGACATAGCGGGTGGCCATCCTCCACTGTAGATCGAAGATTCCAATGATGATGAAAATAAAAGAGCTGATGAAATGTTTCCTGGTATGAGTTCTAGTTCTGCACCAGCATTATTTGATCATCCCACTTCAATAGCACCATTAAAGTTCATAAATAATTCCTTCTAATTAGGTGAGTATCCATTATCTCATCTGTCATTTTACTTTTAACACTAGTGTTAAAAGTGAATTTGACACATAATGTGAAAACGTCAGTTTTTAATTCATATGCCTATGAATTGAAAACGTAATTTTTAGTGACAGTTGTACAAAAAATATTCTTTTATATACTCTATAGATAATATCATTTTGTTCAGTCCAGTGCTATATTTTCAGGGATATTATTCTTGAATTGTCAGAACAAAATAAACGGGTGAAAATTCAAAGTTGTCAAATTTTAGAAATATTACTTGGGAAATTATCTTTTTATCATTTATAAATGTCCCGTTTGCTTCGCAATTTTTGGTGACGGCCGTACTATATTTGGGCATCACACTAATGAAGAAGTAGATGAAGATTTTTTTGAAAATGTGAACAGGATGTTCATATAATCAGATGTGTAATCATCTGCGAACATGAAAGACAAACTTTACTCGCTATTTTCCATCGTTCAAGATAAGAGAACCTATTCTATTCTATTCAGCAAGGTGCTCAAAGTATTTACAATTTATCTCTTAACAGTAATGAATTTGCTGAACAAAATTTTGTAGTGAATCTAAAATCATGTTGGGAGGAATGATGGAAATTTCGTTCCTTATCCTTTCTTGTAACTCTTCGACAGTTTGCGGCCTCTTTTTGTTTACTACATTTTTTATGTTACCCCACAGAAAAAAAGTCAAGTGGGTCCACATCCGGAGTCCTAGCTGGCCATTCAATTACCACCATGCCTCCAATGCATTAATCATGGAGGAGACCCATGTTGTTGTAACCATATTTGTTCTGCCATCAAATTGGCTTTGTTATTGTTCGAATAATCGTCTAAGCTCTGGAATAATATGCTTTTGCAAAAGTAATAATATCCTTCAGAGGTCACGTGTGCACCAATAATGTCTCACCAAACATTTACTTTTCGTAGAGTATGAACTTCCTGCGTCCTATGTGGATTTTGGTCTGACCAATACCAATACCTATGGTTGTGATGGTTAACGTGCCCGTTCAAACAAAATATAAATTTGTCAGAAAACAGTATGTGGTCGACGAAGTTGATATTTTTGTTTAATTTATCCATACAACTTCACAGTTGCATACTCGATTCTACGATCAAAATCGTCTTCACTTAATTTTTGTTATTAATGAATTTTGTATGGATGGAATTTCAGCAATTTACAAATATATTAAATGGAAAATCAACTCACGATTTAAAGCCCTCTGTTTTATCAAAACTTATGAGATTTTCCTAAATCATTTTGGTATAATTTCGATTGTGTTGACCATTATCTCATACTTCAAATCAAGCAAGTGGTGCAAATCAATGAAAGCGTTAGTCAAGGGATGCCTCAGGGGTTTATGCTTGGACCTCTTTTATATATAATTTTTGCTTACGACCTCATAACTTTCTTTAAAGATATTTCAAATGTAAATATGGTTTGTTATGCCGATGATACTAATTTCTTTTTACGGAAAATAGCATCGATCAGACAATGGCTACTGCTGAAGAGGTATACACTCAGTGTTTATTATTATGTTTATTATTAAAAAAAATCATTAATTTGAATAAAATAATTTTTTTATGTAATTGGAGGTGAGTGTGTACGAAGCAAAAGTGTTTAAGGTTGATCTTTGTTTCATGCCAAATTGAAATACCACATATTTACTGGTTTCGGGGTAGTTACTCGTCATCAGTACAATACAAATTTCTATGAACTGATGAGTAACCCAATTTCGAATAAAACAGAGATCATTCATTTGATGCAAGTCCGTAAAGATGTGGAGACCATTTCACAGCCTCCGCCAACAAGGAAGCAGTTCTGACATTTTGTAGTTGTATTCAGTTAGTTCAGTTCAAACATATACTTCTCTCACTTTAGCTTGTCCAGTCTTTCTTTCTGTTTTTCGTTAAGGCGTTTTTTTGGCATTTCGCCTGGCATCATCGGGGGAGGGGGTGGCATTCCCGGTTGTGGTGGAGGGGCCGGTATATTGGACAATCGTCTCATAGACGCCTCTCTGACGAGAGCATTTCGTTTGGTCGGTACTTCCTAAAAAACAATTCAATCTGATAAATACTCCAGTAAATATAGTTATATTATGATACAAGTGTACAAGTGAGCTTTAAAAGCACTGGTACACGTGTATCGAACGCTATTTTTTATTATGCTACGCCGTGACTTCAAAAAACAATGCTGGAGATGAATTTTAGATTTTCATGAGGAGTAAGCATAATATTTATTATTATTTATTAACCGAGTTTATTCACTATATACACATCTTTTTGCAACAAAACATAATCTATGACTGTTCTTACACGTTTAAATATTTTTAAGTCATCTGCAAACATGAGACACTCTGAATATTCGGGAACATCAGGTAAATCATTGATAAATATATCAAAAAGGAAGGGCTTCAAGTTGGATCCCTGCGGAACTCCAGTTTCTCAACTATATCTGAGTAGAAGCCATCATGATTAACTCAATAAACTATTAGATAAGCTAAACCTAAAATCTGAAAGTGAAAATTTGCATTTTCATTCAAATAGTTGAAATGAAAAGAAATATTTTTTGAAAAATATCTAACAGAAAACAACTACTTCCCCGGCAAAAGCCACGCTGGACATTGAATTACATCTGATAGATATTGTGAAGAGGCCCTATATAAATTGAGACAAAAAATCTGAAAGTGAAAATTTACATTTTCATTCAGATAGTTGAAATTAAAAGAAGCTATTTTTTGTAATATCTAACATAAAACAACTACTTCCTCGGCAAAAGCCACGCTGGACATTGAACTACATCTGATAGATATTGTGAAAAGGCCCTATATCAATTGAGACAAAAAATCTGAAAGTGAAAATTTGCATTTTCATTCAGTTGAAATTAAAAGAAAATATTTTTTGAAAAATATCTAACAGAAAACAACTACTTCCCGGCAAAAGCCACGCTGGACATTGAACTACATCTGATAGATATTGTGAAAAGAACCTAACTTGAAAGAAAAAAATCTGAAAGTGAAAAATTTGTATTTTCATTCAAATGTTGATCATTTCTTATGTCCAGTTTCCATTGGAGATTCTTATCTATGAATGAGATAAGGGAGAATGTTATTCAGAAGTATCACTCACAGAAAATCGCTCATTTCATTGATGCGTGATATGCATCTCTATCGCTAGGTCTACAATGCATTTTGGTCTACAAAAATCTATTTCACTCTTCTAAGATCATCAGGGAGGTCGGAAGAATTGAAAATCATAGCCTTCATAAGCAATTTCACACTGTAATGATGGAACTGTTGGACTATTTCTTGTGCGGTGACACTTTGAAACTACTTTTCTGACATAAAACCTGTAATGGGTGTGGCATGTTGATCTCATTGAAAATATGAACAGGATGTTCATAAAGTCAGTTGTGGAATCATCTGCGACTGAAAGACAAACTAGTCGCTATTTTCCATCGTACAAGATATCTTGGAAGGGATTCATGTTATAAAGAGAAACATTCTCAATTGAAAAGTATTATTAAAAAGTATTATTATTATTAAATAAGTATTATTGAAACTGGTCTATAGTTTTCTATATTCATTTGATTACTCGCTCTAAGGTTGGTGTCACACGATTTGTTAGAAACATAGTAGATGTCATAATGAGATTGTAAATATCAACAAGCGACAGTTTCAAATATTTGCTACAAACTTTAAGCACATATGGAGGTATACCATCTACCCTAGCCGACTTTTTATGTTTTTATTTTTTTATTGCGTTATCATAATTAACATCATTCATCACACTAGCGAGAAATTATCTTTACATATTTTTGAGACGGAATAAAAATTAAAATCATATGCATATGAATACAGAAGATAAGAAACTTGCAAATGCTTCTGCCTCCCATCCTTACTTCAATCATAATATGTTGCGTGTTTAAAAATTGTTTAAATCAGACAACTAAAAAAGTTACAGGGGTGGTCCGCTTCTACCTGGGTCACTCTGTATTATACTATAGGATTTGATATAAATTTTAAATGAAAAATTACATTTTGCTTAATGTTTATTGTTATTGTTTATGAAATGAATAGGTTTTCATATAATTCTTGAGAGAAAATAACATTTAATGAACGATTTATTTTTGCTGTATTTCATTTCTCATTTTATTGACGCGCTAGTGCGGTAATAGAGTTAAAAAAGCCCTAGTGCGGTAATTCATCCTTTGTGACATTCAAAATTTGACAGATGTAAATAAATAGCTATAAACTCACCAGTAGTAAAACTAAATTTGAATAATCCTTGGTATTAGTAGATCAAATTTCTTATTTCCTGAATTTTATTTGGTTTAGTTTAGCTAATGTTGGTATATTATATAACCTGTTTTAAATATTCCCGATTTTATTTCCTTAGTAAAATTCACAAGCATTATTTACACCGTCACTACGGAAAGAGCAATAATAATGTTATATTTTTTTTGTTAACTCGAACTCAGGTCTGAATATTTCGGATAGACTGATCAGAAGTACGTGGATTGGCAGGAAGCAGGAATAAATATAGATGGAAACCTGCCATTGGCCAATAAATGTATTCGGAGTCTAAGATGATTGAGATGCTAATTGTATCGAGTTATTGGAAGTACCGAATGAAAATAAACCGAGTGAAGTAGGCTGATGGTCATGCATAAAACGTAAACAAAGCGCTTAATTTAATGTTCCCGTACGTCTTGCAGCAGCTTGTTCAATGAAAATGATGGAAAATGGAGAATATTTGGAAACAGAAACAGAAGCTCAACAGACAATGGCCCAAATAACAATTTTTGGCAGTTTTTTAATTTTTCTCAAATATGAATAAAAGAAAAACTGCTTTGTCTGGAAAAGGTATTGCATTCAACAGATAATAATAATTTAAAAACATGTTACAGACTACTACAAAAGCGCTGGAGTACCACAATGGTTTTTTTATCACATTTCGGCTTTAATGTCGAAATTTCGAAGAAAAAGTCGAAATTCGAGAAAAAGTCAAAATATTTGGAAAAAAATCGAAATTTCGAGAAAAAAGTCGAAATTTCAAAATTAAACTCGAAATTTCGAAAGAAAAGTCAAATTTTTAACATAAAACTTCCTCATAAGTACTAAAAGCGGGTAGTCATTATTATTATTCACCAACTGGCGAATAAATTACCTAGTGCTACATTCGTTGACTGAAGAACCTAGTAGGTATTGATACCCTCAGGTCCAGCTACTTTTGACTTTTCCATATTCATTTGACCTATGGAATCATTTTGTGGGGAAATTCGAGCCACTCAAATAAAATTTTCATTTTGCATAAAAGGATCATTCGAATGTTAGCAGGAGCGGGTTACAGGGACAATTTCCCTCATATTATATAAACCAACCAAATGCCATAATTTTTTGAATTCAAACCAATGAGAAGAGGACTTTTTCGGCAACCATCCGGGAAGTGTTCACTTCCCGGACACTTTTTCTTTGGGAAAGTAGTACTTCCCGGCCTAGTCCGAGAAGTACGTACCGCCGGGAAGTGCTCGAATTTTAATACAAATATTATTATAAATAAGAATTAGAATGTTTCTGTTGGTACCTATCTTCTGTTCGAATTTCAAGATATAATACAAATAAGAACTAAAATGTTCGAAACATTCAAATTTGGAATCACAGCCAGGGTAGTTTACTCTTGATCAAAATTCAATTTTTTGTTCCCCCCTGTACACCATTTCGAAATTTAGAATTTTTATAACACGAATACAAGTATTCCGAAATGCACCAATTTTTATGAAGAATCAAATTTTGTGACAAATCGATAATAAAAAGTTTCCATGTGGTGCAAATTTTTAAAACTCACTGTATATAGTCATGGCCACCTTTTGATAGGCAATCCATTTTAGGTGTATTCGTCTATTTTTGTAACTTCATAAAAAGTATGTTTCATCCGGTCAACAGATGGGTGAAGGTCGACCTCTCAGACTAAATGCGTCTCAATGATTTGTTATTCTACATGGTTGCCGAAAAAATAGTGTACGCAACACGTCCGAAAACAGTTTGGCTCAACTTTCGTTCAGCTGAAATCAGTTACAGAAAAACTGTTGCCATGGCAACCGTTGCTAGGGTAACGACAGTACAAAAACCCGATTCCCATGGTGCGGAAATGCGTGGTTGCCAAGTTATCCACTTTAGTTTAGCTGAAATCAGTTATGAAAAAAATATTAACATAGTAACCGTTGTTAGGGTGAAGAGTAAACAAAAATGCTATTCCCGTTCTGCGGAAATGCATAGTTGCCAAGTTGGACCAGTTATAGTTTAACTGAAATCAGTTATGGAAAAACTGTTGCCATAGAAACCGTTGCTATGACCACAAGTAAACAAAAACCCGATTCCCATGGTGCGGAAATACATGGTTGCCAAATTTTCTGCTTTTCTTTAGCTGAAATTTGTTATGCAAAAAATATAGCCATGATAGTCGTTATGGTGAAAATGCCATTCCTGTTTAGCGGAAATGAGAGATTGCCAAGTTGGACAAGTTATGGCTTAGCAGCAATTGGTTATGGAAAAAAGTGTGACAACCATTGCTATGATCACGAGTACAGAAAACCCCCAATTTTTGTGGTGCGGAAATGCATGGTTGCCAAATTATTTCTGTTACCAAGTACTGAAGGCGCATCCTTCAAAAAGATTATTTATATAAGTATTTACATTTGTCAATCTTACTTTGATCACAAATGAGCAAAGCAATCGCTTGCCCCACAGGCCACACACTATAAATGATCATGATCTTTTTCATAAATTTGAGAAAATGGACAAAGTAGTAACTTGAAGGCGAGGGGGTCCGGCCGACATTTCCCAAATCCGCGCGCGCGGATTTGCAAAATGTCGGCCGGACCCGCTCGCTTCGCTCGACTGTCTTGTGATATAGTCCTAATATCTCAAATTACTGCATGGGTTCACAATGTCAACATTTGACCGTATTATAAATAGATTATTCTCCACCGTGAACATCGTCTCTTCCGAAACAATTTCAACATCAAGGTTAAGGTTAGTTAGTTCAGGACAGTTAAGATTGGGAAAGAGTTTTTTTATTACCTGGAGGAAATTGACAAAGTAGTAACATGAACGCAAGTGCGTCCTGCCGACATTTCGCAAATCCGCGCGCGCGGATTTGCGAAATGTCGGCCGGACGCGCTCGCTTCGCTCGCGTTTGGTGTGTTCTGAATATGATATTTTCAATTAATCTGTTATTTTACAGTGAATGAATTCTTGATCTATTCCTAAATCAACGACCCGCAATTGGTGCAAACAGTGAATTTGCCTCTTCCGAAGCAATAAGGATCAGTTTAGTTAGTTCAATATAGTTCAATGTCCAGCGTGGCTTCAATGTCCAGCGTGGCGTGGCAGTAGTTGTTTTCTGTTAGATATTACGAAAAAATAGCTTCATTTAATTTGAACTATCTGAATGAGAATACGAATCTTCAGTTTCGGAATTTTTTTTGAAGTTAAAGGGTCTTTTCACAACATCTATCAGATGTAGATCAATGTCCAGCGTGGCCTCAGTCAGGGAAATAATTGTTTCCTGTTACATATTACAAAAAATAGATTAATTTTTATCGTGGGTTGTTCCCATTTCCAGTGGAGTGAGTCATGGTTTTTTCTATTGAGAATGTTTCCCCTTTCAAGTTTCAATTTAATTTCAAGTTGATAATTTGGCTACCGCGAATTTTTCCAAAACGGAAATCGGGTTTTTCTTTTCACTAATCCTAGCAACGATTTTCCCACGGCATCAACTTTTTCTTAACTGATTTGAGCTAAAATAAAGCAGAAAATTTGGCAACCACGCATTTCCGCACCATGGAAATTGGGTTTTTGTTTACTTGTGATCAAAGAAACTGTTGTTTTGGCAACACTTTTTCCATAACTGATTTCAGCTAAACTATAACTGGTCCAACTTGGCATTTCCGCCAAACGGGAATAGCATTTTTGTTTACTCTTTACCCTAACAACGGTTACCATGGTAACCTTTTTTCTGTAACTGATTTCAGCTAAACTAAAGTGGACAGGCAACCACGCATTTCCGCACCATAGGAATCGGTTTTCTGTATTCTTGTTACCATAGCAACGGTTGCCATGGGAACGGTTTTTCCATAACTGATTTCTGCTAATCGAATTTGGTCTACTCGTCCAAAAAAACAGTATTTTCCGGAGTTGTTACGTAAATTGCTATTTCGAAAACAATGTCTCCAGCCCGTGGTATTTTCAAATCGGTGTATCGCTTCTTCCTTATTTATACGTTTCCATAGTTACAACTCTCACTGTAAATTTAGAAACGTCAGTTTGACGGTTCAACTCTTCAACTGACATTAATGACACATGATGAACCGTTCCTGCATTACGCATTTAGGCCATAATAATTTAATGCATTCGTGAAATTGTATGATGGAATATCCCAATTCAAAATGCAGAATTTTCAAAATACTTTCACCTTAACAGTCGCTCAAACTGTGTGGCTGTACAACACACCACTCGAGTAAGCTCTCGTGGTGTTTCTAAGCAACACATTTTTCGTGACAGCAAGGTGAAAGTATTTTTTGAAAATTCAGCTTTTTGTCGGGATATTTCTACTGATTATTGTGGTGCCCTTTTCTTTCAACCTCAAATCATGCCATCTCCATGTGCTTACATGTACTACATAGAAATAGAGCAGATTTAGCTCTTCATTCGGATTTACATCAGTATCATACTAGATCAGGAAATTCACTGAGAACTCTCAGATGCAGGCTCTCAATGTCTCAAAAAAACTCTTTAAATATTCACTTATAAAACAAGCTACCAGGATGCAATGAGAAAGCTGAATTTCCACATGTTCAAAAATAAAGTTAAATCTGTTTTGCTGAAGTACTGTTTTTACTCGGAAAATGAGTTTCTCTTCTACGACTACAAGATCGAGGACTGGTGAAAAACTCTCAACCATCTGGGCTTAAATGCCTTAATTCTAGTATATCTGAGTAAATCTGTTGTATCTTCTTTGTTTTTTTTTCAACTAAATTTTTTATTGTAGATTGACTTGTGCTTAGTATTGTGTCTCAATTATTTCAGTCAGACTGGATTTTTTATTGTCTTTGTAAATATGTACTGTCTTTTTTAATCATAATTTTAACTATAGATATAAAAAAAAATCTCTTCTCAAGGACCTGCTACAAATATAATCAAATTATGTAACGTAGTCAATAAACTCTACTGTACTCTACTCTACTCTCTACTCTATGCGAATGTGACCAATAAATAATCTGTTGTGTTGTGATTCAAATGAAATGAACTGACTGACAGTTTTCTTAGCAATTGGCGAAAGAAAATAAGATCGCAGCGCCACCTATAGCAAGACTTTGAACCACGAATCACGGACAAAGGTTTTTGACTTTACACGTGTTTATATGGCGTTTTGACGATCTGTACTCCTATTTTCAAACAATTTGTGAAAATTTGTGATTTCTGTAACTAAAAAGTGATTGTGTTTCTATTGAAAGACTCTAAAGAACGTTTCAGTAAGGTGATTCAAAGGTATTTCATCTCCGATTAGTTTTGAATGCTTCTGCAATTCAAGGTTGCATGGCGTTTTGATGATCTGTTCTACTATTTTCAAACAATTTGTGAAAATTTGTGATTTCTTTAACTGAAAAGTTATTGTGTTTCTATTAAAAGACTTGAACGATAGTTTCAGTGTAGTTTACAAATATTTTACTTGTTTTTGGAGGTCATGATTTGCGATCAATTATTAATCTGATTCATTAATCAGTCTGTTTGTCAAACAAGCATATACTTCGATATTATTTAGCTTGCCAATTTTCAGTTTCAAAATCCATGCTTTCCTTTGGTCAATTTCTTCAATCTGGTTGAAACAATTGGTGATTTTTAACCTTGCTTTTATTTTTGGGGGAAATTTGTGATATCCCACATTTTCCTTCTTGCCATATGTCCTGCATCCTGGGACTGAACAACTAGGATTGTATTTTCCCATATTTGGCAGTCTATCAACAGTATAAACCAAAAAAATACGAACAGAAACAGAAATCTTGTATGGAAATATCCTTAATCAACAGAATGAATCAGATCAATAACTCACAAGTCATGACTTCAAAAAACACGTAAAATATTTGTAAACTACACTGAAACTATCGTTCAGGTCTTTTAATAGAAGCACAATCACTTTTCAGTTAAAGAAATCACAAATTTTCACAAATTGTTTGAAAATAGTAGAACAGATCATCAAAACACCATGCAACCTTGAATTGCAGAAGCATTCAAAACTAATCGGAGATGAAATTCCTTTAAATCACCTGACTAAAACGTTCTTTAGAGTCTTTCAATAGAAACACAATCACTTTTTAGTTAGAGAAATCACAAATTTTTACAAATTGTTTGAAAATAGGAGTACAGATCGTCAAAACGCCATATAAACACGTGTAAAGTCAAAAACCTTTGTCCGTGATTCGTAGTTCAAAGTCTTGCTATAGGTGGCGCTGCGATCTTATTTTCTTTCGCCAATAGGAAAAAGTATGTCACTGTCAACTTCACTGGTGAAAGAAGCCATATCAGACTGTACTGAAATATCTATGGGTGTTCCACAAGGCTCAATATTGGGACCTATCTTGTTTTTACTGTATGTTAATGAAATAATAGATAAAGTCTCAGAAAAAGGACATTTTGTAACATACGCTGGTAACACATAATTGTTGATATCAAGTAAATATGACAGTTCTCTGCAAAATGAATGTACGAGGATATATTGAAAAATTCTTAGCCTACTCTAGAACCAAACAAAATTTCAATGTCAAAATATTTTATTACTCAACATATTCTCCTCTCAATTGGATACATTTATTACAGCGAACCTGCAACGTCTCTAGACCTTTCAAAAAAAAAGTTTCTTCTTGCTCTGCAAACCAGACCTCCACAGATTTTATTACCTCTTCCTTTGAAGAAAATTTACGACCTTTTAAACTTTTTTTCAGTTGAGGAAAGAGATGATAGTCGGACGGAGCCAAATCTGGTGAATAAGGGGGGTATTCTAGTAATTCAAACCCTAAATCACAACACAACATGAGATTTGTGTGCAGGGGCATTGTCCTGCAAAAACAAAACACCTTTGGATAGCTTTCCGCGTCTTTTCTTTTTAATTTTTTCCCGTAGAGTGGTCAGTAATGTCGAATAGTAATCTCCAGTTTTTGTTCTACCCTTATCCAAAGAATCAATCATGATTACTCCATGGCAATCCCAAAAAACTGAAGCAAGAACTTTTCTAGCAGATTTTTGGACACGAAACTTCTTAGGTCTTGGAGAACCGGAGTGTCGCCATTCCATCGATTGTTGCTTTGTTTCTGGATCGTAGAAATGTACTCAAGTCTCATCCATAGCAACAATTCGGTTTAAGAAGTCTACATCATTTTCAAATCGAGCACAGATCGAACGCGATGCTACTACCCTTGCACGCTTTTGGTAAACATTCAAACATTTGGGGATCCATTTTGCAGCAATTTTTCTCTTGTCCAAATTGACATGAACTATATGATGAACGCGTTCGTATGAAATATTCAGTGCTTCAGATATCCGTTTTAGCCCAATTCGACGGTCTGTTAAAATCATGTCATGAACTGCATTGATATTTTCGGGGACTGACACAGAAACTGGTCTTCCCGATCGGTCATCATCTTCAATGGAAAATTTACCTCTTTTGAAGCTTGCAGTCCAATTTTTGACGGTTGCATACGAAGGACATTGATCACCAAGGGTATTAAGCGTATCTTCGTAAATCTGCTTACCTCTTAACCCTTTTAAATACAGGTACTTGATGGTGGCTCGTTACTCCAATTTAACGATTTTCACAATTTCCGTGGACATGTTTTTTCTTTTAATTTATTGCGTAAATCTGGTTTACTTTTTTGACGTCAAACTTTACACTGTCACTCCTAATAAGTTATTGTTCGTTGCCATGGTAACGCAATATTTTGTTTATGCAGGGAACTGGTCTAGGCTAACTAGATATCAATACATCCTCGTACATGTGTTTTCACCTTTTTTCTTAATTTTGCAATGCTGTAATTAAAAGAGGGAAATTTTGGAGATCATACCCATTTTCTCACTAAAAAAAGTTGACTTGTTGGATATAGTTGATCAAAAATACTCGAAGACATTAATGCATAACCTCTAAATTTTCAAGATTCAAGTTTATAAACAGTTCCTTAATCATCTGCTTATGATATATGAAACTTGGAAAACTGTTGTTGAAAGTTTTGACTCACGTGAATGGGAAAAATTGAAAAATGTTCAATAGTGAAGAACTTTTCAATAACCAACAATCAATATGGCTTTTCAAGGAACACCAGAATAGATATCCGCCATAGTTTTCAATATTCAATTCAATAAACATGTTTCAAGGTGCACCTGAATAAGGCCCATTATCAGTTGATCTTGTTTTCTTATCCTCATTACATGCTCTGTTCATTATGAAAACATCTGTGTGTTCTGGACCCATGGAAGAGTGTGTTTTGAGAAAAAAATTGATTTTGAAATTAAAAATTTGTTTGAATATACCACTATTTAATAATTACCTTATCAATTTCTGCTTCATCATCAGATGAAAATGTGTCATCACTGGCAACAGATGGTTTTCTTGGAGGACTTTTTAAAACTCTTTCCGAGACTTTCTGCAACTGCGGCAAATTATGAAGTTTGTAATCCTTTTTGGGGGGTGTTTTTTCCCTCTGTGGCACGGGTTTGAGAGCTGGCTTCTGGAAGAAGCTCTCTTTGGCAGCACCATTTTCTTGAGGTTCCTTAGTCTGAATGCTCGTTTTTCTCAACTGTACGCCAGCTATAAACAGTTACTTTAGAAACGGAATAGTACTCCTTTGATGTATTAGTTAAAAGTTGGTGGTGTGTGGGTATTGTGTCATGTATTTTAGAAGTTAAAATATTAATAACAATTTTTTGAACTCTCCATAGAATTACGAAAAAAATTATAGTCTTGGGATATTTCCTATGAATATATTTTATGCATTAAACAAGCCGTTAATGTACACGGGTATTAGGAAAATTTACCGTCATGAAAAAACATTTGTTCATCCTATTTCTACAAAAATGGAACATCAACATGGAAATTGAAATTGACTAAAAAAACAATCAAAGACGAGTATTAGTCTATCAGATGTTGTTAATGATGTTTTTCAAAACCCAACTGTCATAATAACCTGAGTGTTTATTATTCGAAGACTGACTCTGTTCAACGTCTGACACTCCAAGCGTATAATCTTCATGAGGTCTTCGATATGTACAAGGGATATTACGTAAATACGTTCTTTGAGTCAGGACCAGAGAAAAAAGTCCAGTGGGGTAAGATCTGGTGACCTAGTAGGCCATTCAACACCTATACTACTAGATGTATGCTGCTTCATATATGGTCATTTAAAAAAAAAGTTGTCATGTTAACCTTTGACGAGTGAAAAATTGTATGAGTCATGTTATGTTTACCCGATACATGGTTATTTAGATTAGAAGTGACTTCGCTAATCTCCTCACTTCGTGTGATCCACTATTTAAGGTATATCATGTATGGGAGAAAACTATGCAGTTTAGAGTAGTTTATGACTGGTTTGATTTGAGGTCGAGTGAAAAGGTTTGTGAATAGTCAGTCAATTATTGCACCTGATTCGGGAACAATATTCTACAGCGCGGTCTATAGGAGTGGAATAAATTCAATTTTAGCGTTAGTATGTATTTTTTCAAAAAAAAACCTGAAACAGGTCGATTTCTATTCTCAATTTGACAATTCACATTATGAAAATATTTCCCCCTTCTTGCATCCCCTCTGATTTATGAGCATCTCATCAAAAAATTAAAAAAGAAGAGTGGTCGTGTGGCATCTTGTTCGGAAGGATTTTCATTCCCTGTTCAGAAATATTGAGTTTTTCAAATTTGGTGCAATCACAATTGAGAAAATTAATTTTAAAAATGTAAAATTTTGATACTTCATGTAGAAGGAAGGAGATAAAGTAACATAATATGTAGGAAGTATTTTTAATTTATTTTACAGTTAAATTAAATTTTCAAAATGACCACCATTCACTTATTGACAATAAGCAAGGCGATTTTGGAATTCTCGTAAAACATTTTGTAGGATCTCAAGGGTTATGTTTTGTTGCGTTATCCTAACTTTCAAATCTGCATACTGTCTGGTCTATTGAAATATATTTTTGTTTTTCAATAAGAAGTAATCAGGTATTTTCTTATCTGTTTTGCTAAACGTCAAAAAAGACGCTAAAACAGTTATTAACTTTACAAGGCCGATATGTAGCAAATAATGGATGAGGTTGAATATTGTAATCCGAGGCGCAGCCGAGGATTATAACAACCGAATCCGTCATTTGCGTATCGGCCGTGTGTCGTTCAAGACTTCTTCGTAATCCCGCTGAAAGATTACATTTTGATTCCGGGGAAAGAACAAACCACGTACCTCGTGATTCTACAAAAAATCCCAACATCGTGTTGTCATGGAACAGCTTAACAATATTATAAAAAACAACAGCTTTTTTTGTTTGCGAGTTCGCTTTAACAACGAC
Organism: Chrysolina oricalcia; assembly: GCA_944452925.2. Lineage (NCBI taxonomy): Eukaryota > Metazoa > Arthropoda > Insecta > Coleoptera > Chrysomelidae > Chrysolina > Chrysolina oricalcia. The sequence continues at coordinate 3,392,180 of OX101810.2, forward strand.
CATGGATGAAATTGAAGAAATTGAGGACAAAATCAAATTTCTTTAAAAATGTTGTGAGAATCATGTGCAGCGAGTGTTGATTTACTGCCGAAAATAACTCAAGAGCGATACCAAAAATAGTTAGCAAAATAGAAACAAAATTTCGCGAACTGTACAAAAACTGTGTAAAAACTATTCAAAAACCAGGTCGACAGGATAAACTGGATGAGGAAAAAGGTTAGATGAACAGATAATATAAGAGGATAACGGAAGAAATTATCAACTAACCTCTGAGACTCTACAAAATGTTGCTCATTGTCAAGAAGTGAATGGTGGTCAATTTGAGCATTTAATTTTGTGAAATGAATTGAAAAATACTTCCTAAACATTATGTTACATTATTTTCTTCATTATAAGTATCAAACCTTTACATTTTTAATGCAACAAATTTGAAAAACTTAATATTGCTGTACAATTAATGAAAATCCCTTTCGAACACGACCCCCTTCTCTTTTTGAGGGTGTGCTCATAATTCAGAGGTCGTGCAAGAAAAGGGATATATTTTCATACTGTAAATTGTCAAATTGAGAATAGAAATTGACATGTTTCAGGTTTTTTCAAACAAATATTTAGAAACGCTAAAAATTAATTTATTCTAAAAATTAATTTATTCCATAGCTATGGACCGCACTGTATATTGAAGATAAAAAGTAGCTTTGAAAAGTTTCGGAATTGTTTGGAACTGAACACATCAATAACATTGAATTTCCTAAGTCCTAATTTTTATTTAATTTTTCATTCCACTGATTAGCAATAATAGTTAGTCACAATTTCTTGAGTCATCTTTGGGGTCCAAAACTATAGTCAGTGTGAATTTTTAATTTACTTTTCTCTCGTCTTAGCCAATTGTTATTCTAGGAAGCACATCCATAAGCCAATAAAAAAAATGCCTTTTCGAATTGAACAAATAATTTGATATTCCATCGAGTGGATTTTACTTTACCTAAAATTTTATTCTTTTTCTCTCTTTCTCCATTTTCTTGAGATGGTGCTTTTTTGAGCGACGCCTTTCGCAATTGTACTTCCGCTGTAAATCCATTTATGTCTTTGATCCTTTTGTTGTCAAGATGTAAGTGGAATGTAATGAATTTCAGTGCTGAGTTTGATGTGTTATTGAATGAAAGTGAATGAGGTGTCTATCGATACCGTTGAAATTCGGCAAGCTATTAAATGTCAAGGACTATATCTGAACCAGTTTACGCTGATCTGTTGAACCAGTTTCAGCAGAAGGTTTCAGCAGATAGGTAACTTGGTTGAGATGCACCTTCCAAACACTGACTCATCACAGAATGGGAAACCAACTTTTACTATTTTCGTCACACCATAATTATTGAACAACTGAATATCTGGATTGTTTTTTATTAACATGACGTTTTAATCGGTATAGAATATCCGATGGTTTTGAAGTATACAGTTACATTAAAAAAGTACGCAGCAAATGAATAATATCTTTATTTGTGATTTTTCAAAAATAGTTATTTTTGTATCTAGTGCGCGAAATGCTACTTTGGTGATCGAGAACTGATTTTTTTTAACGAGGCGCAGCCGAGTTAAAAAAAATAGTCGAGATTACCAAAGTATTTCGCGCATGAGATGCAAACAAAATTTTTTCTACAAACGTCAAAAATATTGTTCTAAAATAAGTAATAACTATGAAAAATAGTATTGAACTGGCTTAAATAATTTTTCCAAATCAAGTAATTACTGTAACTATGGAAATAAAATGGCATTTGTTGAAAATTATTTCAAAGTGACAGTTCTTGATAATTATTTTGGAGTGACTTTTTATTCGCGTCAATTTCGTGCGTGATATTTATTATTGTAAAAGAATGGAAATTTCGAGCGACGATGAACTAAGCAGTACCCCACCTAACTTGATAGATGCGGCCAATTCCGTAATTTCCAACCTTTTACCGGAGAAATCGAGGCGGCAGTATGAAAATGCATATCAGCAATTTAAAGAGTGGTGTGAAGCAAATAAAGCCAGAAAAATATCTGTCACAATTTGAAAGCCTTAATTATTGTTCTACATTAATAAATAAACGATTTCTTGTTTTTTGCTTGATTGAGGAGTTGAGGACCATATAGGTTAGAATATGAAAATCCCATATAGTTTACATGCAGTGTGCGAAATATATTTCGCACATTACTTCGCGCACGGTGTCATGGTAACGAATGAAAATGAAAAAAAGTGCCACTTCGCATACTGTTGTCAATGCGCGAACCTTGTCATTTTTTGACGTTTGTAGAAAAAAAAAACAAAAATTGTTGAAAAGTCTCTCTGAATCATCAGTTTCTCAATATTTTCAATGATTTTCAATAGTAAAACATAATAAAAAAGTGCCAGAAAAAATTACTTGTCATACGGACTCGTCATTTTTTCAGGGGCAGTTTTTTCGTTGAATTGCCAGGCAACAAAATTCTCATTAATACATGTCAAGTTTACTTCGACAAAAAAAACTCTCGTGTAATTATAAGTGAAAAATTTAACATTTGAGGTTTTGTTGATTTTGAAGAATGCCTTTTTTCGAAAAGTAGGTTTCAAGACGTGCCTAAGTTATTGACAAATTTCTTTTATTTGAATCGTCTATGGAAAAATGTAATACTGCAAAACTTGAAAATGAATTTTTATTTTTGGTTATTTTCGAATACACTTATAACCTACACTTAAATAAATGATTTTAAGGGAATATACCTAATTCACAAATTCAGTGGCGTAGTGAGATTTTCACAAAATCGCTTCCACCACAAATCGCTCACATTACCATATTTTCAGGAGTTATAATAATTGTAGAACGCTATTGACTTCGGATTTTCACTGTACAAGTTCACTGGTGTTCTACTTTGTATCGACAGTGTTGCCAGATTATCTAAATGAAAATCATAATCAAATGCTTTTTTGACAAAATTAAGGTTGTTAACCAATTTTTTTTTTATGAAATTGTGTGTTTTATTTATAACGACTAGGTACGAATCTAGTGGTGTATTCAAACTTGAAAACAAAAATTGACTGAAAAACTGTCGTTTTTGCCAAAAAAAAATTAGTGCCTTGGAAATTAATCTGAAGTTAAGAAAATTTGTATAGTTTTTGATGCTTCATATTTAAAAAAAAATAGATTTATTGAAAAACGCTTATTCTACAGGGGTGGTTCCATTTCGAATGGGTCACACTGTATGTCAGAAATGTAGAAACAGAAATTATGCCATTTTTGTTGAGCTGTCAACTTGCCCGTTTATGAACATATCCTTAGGTGTTTTATTCGAAAACAGTAAAAGTGGTCCATATTATCCAAGGTGAACAAATGAAATTCAAGATCAACTTTTTACCTAACGGATTATAATCTGAAGTAGTTTCGTTTGTATTACTGTCTCTCCTGTTCGTTTTGTTCAGCGTCCACGGAGCTGCTGGTGTTGGTAGAGGACTGGGTCCGTCTTTAACCCATGGTGGCCTGAATGTCGTACGTTGGACCCCATTGGCAGAGTTCGTATCACCTTCCTTGCCAGCAGGCATACTTTTTGTGAAAACCCTGGAAAAATCATAAATATTTCAATAAAACCGATAAAAAGACAACGCATGTTTTTATTAATTTTTTTTTGTAATGAATTATGGTTATTTATCTTAATAAGAGTGGAACAGTCACCACGTAAGCTGACCAATCACAAATCAAAGACAACTTGTATTATCGCGATTATTTTTCGACATATCTTGCAACCAATAAAAACCATCAATTTAAAGCTATGATGTACTTTCAAACCAATCACAACATTATTATAGTGGGAATTTTCTACTTAGATTATTGCCCCGGGAATATTCGTGGTATTTTGTTTTTATTGTGTGACAACAACTGATACTTTTGATTTGACATCTGTCATCAGTTTGCATGCAAATTTAAAAATGAATTTAGATAACCGTAATGAATAAAAATGTTATATAGAGAATGGTCTATGATTGGGGCATCAAAAAATAATCTATCGAATACCACACGAGAGTTCGAGAAAGTAGAAAATAATTCTCCACATTTTTTCTCAAACTTGCAAGCTCTCGTGGTGTTTCTAAGCAACACAGTTTTCGTGACAGCAAGGTGAAAGTATTTTTTGAAAATTCAGCATTTTGTCGCGATATTACTACTGAAAACACCAGCTGTCTCTCAATTCTACGACGGCGTATTAGTGCCACTGCAGAAATAAAAATTCTCTTAATTGACACATTTATTCTGTCAATTGACACATTTAATCTGTCAATTGACACATTTATTCTGTCAATTGACACATTTAATCTGTCAATTGACACATTTAATCTGTCAATTGACACATTTAATCTGTCAATTGACACATTTAATCTGTCAATTGACACTTTTAATCTGTCAATTGACACATTTAATCTGTCAATTGACACATTAAATCTGTCAATTGACACATTTAATCTGTCAATTGACACATTTAATCTGTCAATTGACACATTTAATCTGTCAATTGACACATTATATCTGTAAAAAAATTGGATTTGAGGGGGCGAAATTTTTTTTTTAATAGCCTTTGGCAAACCCTTGGATATTTCTAGAAAGATTTGTATTCTTCACTTTTCTTGATACGACCCCCCGTTTAGGCTGTGCGCGTGTCCGCGGATTTTCGAAAATGAAAAAAAAATTGGAAAAGAAAATTAAAAAAAAAAACAAAAAAATATAGTACTGTAGAGGACCGTCTTTGACTTTTTTTCGGTGGAGGGGGTGGGTGCACACCCTTGGATCATTCTAGAAAGATTTCTAGAAATCACTTTTTTCGATGCAACAACAAAAACAAAAAACAAAATAAAAAGCTAGGTCAGCCAGCAGTTAGCTCATGTCTATTTACTAGTCATGTTCAAACTACCCACTCCGTGGTGGTCGTGCTGGTAGAGCATTCGCCTCTCAAGCATTGGGTCTTAAGTTCGATTTCTAGCATGGTCATCGGTCTCGTGCACGGCATTACACGTTAAATGGTGAGGGTTGCGTCTTCCCTAGCTTGCACAAGTCTCTCGAAGACTTATGGTGGTTCGGCGTACGGGTGCAACAAGTTGACGGAAGTAAAAATTTCAACAATTCTCAGCATGATAATGCTCCAATCACCTCATATTGAATGTGTCAATTGACAGATAAAATATGCCAATTGACAGATTATAAAGTGTCAATTGACAAATTAAAAGTGTCAATTGACAGATTAAATGTGTCAATTGACAGATTAAATGTGTCAATTGACAGATTAAATGTGTCAATTGACAGATTAAATGTGTCAATTGACATATTTTTTAATTTTCGCCTTGGCACTAGTACGCCGTCGTACAATTCTGATTGGTCTGTCAGCGTTGGTGTTTTCAACGATGTAACCATAGATGCCAAAGCAAAGTTTGACATTTTGACAGATCATAATTGTAGGCGAAAACGTCAAAATGAGTCGCATCGTAACTATATAATAAATTATTGATAGTTATAATACATTTTTTGTGATTATAGTTGATTAATTATGGTTATGATGAATTGATTGTTCATGTTTATAATAATACTCTTAATAATTCGTGAAATAATCTAATAAAATTCAACTCGTGATTGAATTTATTTTATAAGTCTGGCTTTTATTTCTGAACTCAACTGAATTGTATCGAGAAAACACGACGAGTCCGCAGGACGAGTGGTTTTCTCGAAGCAATTCAGTTTCGTTCTGAAATGAATCGACAGACTTATTGCGAAAATTCAATCACTTGTGGTATTACTACTGAAAGTTTCACACCCATTACTTTCTACCAATTAAAAGCCTGTATTTTGTATCGTTACCATAGTAACTGAATACATTTTCGGAAAATTTTGTCCTCCTTGGGGTAAGGTTTGAAATTTTTTTTTCATGATTTTTTTCAAATCATTTAGGTAGTGTGGAAAATAGAATGTACGGAAAATATCACGAAAGCAAAATAAAATAGCTAATTTTGTAGAAAAAGTTTTTTATTTTGTTTCCTGCGCACGTGAATCTATTTCTTTTAATCATAATACATATAAACACACATATTTCACGATATTTCAAAAGTTTTTGACAATATTGTCGGGTAATTAATAAAATAATATCATTATTTTATCCAAAATATTTATTGATTTATTATTTACAACTTTACAGAATTCAGAAAAAATAAGTGAAGTAAAAATGGACCAATTAGCTGTGGAGCTGAATCTGGAAGATGTATCCAATTTTAGATTGTTAATCTGGTTAGAGCAGGTTAGTTTGTCTAATCAACTTCGCATTTTCAATTTGAGATTATTATAACTTTTCTGTCTGTAGATGAAAGTTTTCGAGATGATTAACCATTTTTCCTCAATTTTTCAAATCAGCTACACTCACCCTACAAGTATTCTGGGGTGGGATTATAAACACTCGATAAGAAAGCTGTCATGATCCGTTGGCTAGAACGAAACGAAATAGAAATTATGAAATTTCTTTGAATAAAAGATAGAATGGAATTATATCTACTATATAGACCATTGATACCGACTCAAGTTGCAATATATTTTGAATTGTATTGGTTTCCATAATTGCTCAAATCTGACATATGTCAAACTCACGACGGATCGAGTGTTCATAATCCCACCCTTGACCCAAGAAGGCTAAACGTTATTTGACTAGGAGAGTCTAATCCATTGAAATATATATTATACCTCTACCTATACCTTCCTCGACCCTGACCAGAAAGTCAATTATATACGAAGGCATAAAAATATATAACCATCTACCCTTACGCCTGAAGACTATTAACTCTTTCAATAAATTTCGAAAGTCTGTTAAAGAAGCATTACTTGATGGAGCTTACTATAGTTTGGAGGAATACTATTCTGAGATGTGGTAGAGTATGTTTGTACTACTTATATTTCGTTTAGTTATATGACTTGATTGAGTCAGACTTATTTATTTTACACGAATTTTTGTTCAACTTATATGTTTTTATATATATATATACAACTGACTTCTAATTATTAAGTGAAATTGTTTATTTCAAATGTATTTTTTACGACATATACTTTTTTATATATATACCTGACTTCATAGGTTAAATGAAACTTTGTCAAAAAGATATTTTCTTATGAAAATAAAGTATATTCTCTCTTTCTATATACTTACTCTAGAATGCTAATCCCGCCTATTTTCATGGCGAAAAGCATAAAGCATGCCGCGTATGCGACCCGTTTACAATATGCGCATGCGTGTCATCAGTGTAGTTTGGGTAGATCGTTGCCAAGTTTGAAAATAATTTGGTGTTCCAATTCAGAGTTTTTTGTTATGAGGCAATAAAACACATGTCATTTGAAAGAGATAAATTTGACAGCACATTTAGGACTTTTTAAAACTGAGAAGAACCTTTCAGAGATAGATTATTCCGAATTTTAGGCGCGAAAGAAATTTATTTAAAACAATAATGCTATGCTACTGTAATTAAAATGACCATGCAACAGTGCTTTTTCATCAACAGGAAGACTTGTCACTAAGATCTGTCACTCTCGTCAGAGACAGAGACGGTTTTTAGAATTTCAGATTTTCTCTTGTCGTTTTGTTTGGTGTTTGTTGTCGTTGGTTATTCTTTTATCTTTTGTGAATTTGCGTTAATATTGTTACTTTAAAGACAAGTTCTAATGAAGCCGTTTCTTCCTAAAAATAAACAATGAACTGTTTACAGCCGTATGCATAGTCAATCGCCAGCGACTCGCCAGAGTTTCGCCGTTCGCTACACAAGGATTATAATGCACAGTCGAGTTCCAAAAAAGTGACAACAACGCGATAAGTCACATTTTGGTGAAACGCTGGCGATGTACCACTTTTTTGGAGCTCTACTGTGCATTATAGTTCTTGTGTAGCGAGCGGCGAAACTCCGGCGAGTCGCTGGAATTGACTATGCATACGGCTGTAAGTGTTGTGTAAAGGAAAAATACCTGAAATAAATCATTTTTGGTAGATAATGAAATTTTTATGTACCTATATGCTTTGCTCAGAATAGCTTAAATATTAGTTTAGCTTGACAAAAAAGGCTTGATTTTTGGTTATTGTTTTCAAGAAGCAGAACATTTGAATGAGAATATTGTAATTTGTGGCAGACATTTTCCTCATAAAGATTCATGTGAAAACGAAAATAGAATAAATTGAAACCTAGTGCAGTACTAATACTGCGTCTGCGTAAGCATGCATGGCGAGCAATACAACTTTTTACCACACCGCTTATATTATGAGTTCTAGATTCCTACAAAAAGTACTAAACATACACAGAATCGCCTCAGAAAATTAATGTCAATATGGAAGTGCTTTGATGGTAAGGAAAATGCTTCTGGCCTCACTTTTTCATGCACCCCCATTGTGGAAATTGCACTAAGGTAATACAACCAGAAATACTCGTAGAAATAGCATCTCTTCAAATAATTTAAATTAAATGCAGTTGCGTATTTTGACATGAATGGTTCTAGAAAAAAAACCTCGAGCTTCCAAGCATCCAATTTGAGTTGAAATTATTCATGGTAAAAGCTGAAATAAATTTTCATAGTTTTTTTGTACTTTCAATTTATTTTCCAATCCAGTGCTTCCTTGAAATTCGCACCGACGATTTGGGGTGGTTCCGTAGGTTTTTGTTGGTTAACTACAGCTGAAAAGCGAATGTGATACCAAAAATCAGTCGCTTCAGAGCGGTAAATAATAATAATAACCGTACTATACTTTCTGATGCCGTTTCCTGAATATTCGGGATCATAAATATGTGAAAATATGTATTCAAATCGGCTAAATACAAATAGCAGGTATAAGTACAATGAGGTTTCCAACCTTATTCTCCGAGATTCAGAATTACCGTTTGTTAATCTTCACAAGTACCATAATATTTTACTAAAACCGGGCCTGCTACAAAAATCACTAATGACTTGTTACAACACTTTTGACATGGGGATTAGCATTCTAGAGTAACTATGGCTGAGTCAAGTCACCGGTCTGACCAATATGATTAGACCAGCGCGGTCATTTGGTTGACTTGACGACCTAATTAGAACTGCTTGTATGTGACCAATATTTTCAATCATCTGATCGGTCCGACTCATCGTCATACTTCATACTGAACGCGCGTGCCTTGTCCGACCGGTGTAGGCTGAGTCAAGTCACCGGTCTGACCAATATGATTAGACCAGCGCGGTCATTTGGTTGACTTGACGACCTAATTAGAACTGCTTGTATGTGACCAATATTTTCAATCATCTGATCGGTCCGACTCATCGTCATACTTCATACTGAACGCGCGTGCCTTGTCCGACCGGTGACTTGACACAGCCTATATAATATATATTTCTATGGTCTAATCCCCATAAGACAATAGGGGCACTGATAGAAAGAGATGAAAGAACATTCGTGACGAAATGTAACGTAGTTGGACATGTCATGACCGCCATTCTCCATAGACAGTGACGGACTAGCTCTTGGTATATGAGAGTTATATGTGACAGTTTTGTTATATTATTTCTTATTAAACAGAAAAACTTCTCATTTGGTACAATTCATAACAGATGGAAATGATGGAATAGCCAAACTTGAATTTGTACAAATGTAAGACCGAAAATAAAACAATCTGTAGGCGCTGTAGGCGTTGTAGGCGTTAGGTGGAGATTTTTGGAAAAATTACATGTAGCAACAATAAACATTGAGTGTTGTTGATACACTGGTACGAAACTTTTTTCTTTCAAGATATCATCGAACGAAGATATGCTTGAATTGGGCCAGCCGTTTTTATGACATCCAACTCACATCAACTATAACCGTTTGAAATTTTCAACGCCATCGCAAACAAATCAATGAGTGACATCACAGCACAAGTTTAAAAATAACCAAAACGTTCTGTAAACATTTGTCAGAATCTTTATTTGAAACTGCCCAACATACAAAATCAAACATTCGCACCTTTATAACATCAGATTTCAAGGAAAACCTGTTTCATGAAAGTCCATTGAGGATTGAATAGAAACGAAAATAACACAGATTGTTCCAACAAAAAATTTTGAATGAACATTCAGCCATGCAATGCCACACAAAAAATTTGACTTACATGACGATGCAGTCGATGCACCAGCGAAGCAGCTAGAGGTGTCTTTGAGTTGTGCCAATGAGCTTGTTATGCGATTTTTTTAAATGCGTCTGAAATGCTGAAAATGAATGAAGCTGTTGTGAAACGAATGGATGCATGAATATGAGTTGGTGAGTGTTTATAGAAGCTGTCAGAATGTGGAACGATTGCAAATAATAACACAATACACGCAAATAAGGTGACTCACGTACAAATTGACAGATGAATTAGGAGCTAGTTGCAAAAAAGGCCTACATGGCTTCACTGGCTTGATTTTTCTCAAGTGTGGCTCAGTGAGTAACTTGCTGAATTAATAACGATATCTTTCGAAACAAGAATCAATCCAGAAAAATTTAATTGCCAAAGTTAGACGGATTGTTGGAGGTTATTATTTTCCACATCATGAAACAGACCAGACACAACCATTAAAAAAAAAATTGTTTAGACAAGTGATAAGACCTATTTAACCGTGGTTAAATGTATGTCCTCCATATTGGTTTTCGTTTTGTCGTTTATCACTTATTCTTACAATCCTGGGAAATACTCCATGAAAAACATCAATTTCTTAATTGTTTAAATGACCTAATATTGATCTTTATTAGTGAAAATCTTATTTTTGATAGAATTCTCATACAAATATTTTGACATAAGGCAATAAAAATACGTCCAAATGTGAAATGTTTATTTGCAAACTTTGCCATAAAGGCCACTTTAATACTTATTGTTGTGATGCCCGAAAATATTTAATTTAGGATTTGTTGTTTGTAAAAAAATGGAAAATTTTATTACCATCAAAACTATTTGTTGTTGGCTTTAATCTAAGTTATTCAGGAAATAATTTAGTCGTATACGTACCACTCGACCTAAATTTAAATTTGAACTCTCCTTTTTTAAACAAAAAGTATTTTGAGAGTTTATTCGATCAAATTCATAGGTGATATAATATATGATAAAAAAAAGAAAAGAAAATAACAGGCCACTATTTATGTTTTGCCCATCCCTCCAAAATTCTCGAAAGAATTATAAATGTAATATTATTAGTCCAAGGGCTAGCGATGAATTTTGGGACGGTCCTTTTGGTAAATGGAAATTTCGTTAATCGGCGAATCCAGACTCGTGTGTCTGGGAGAGCATTTGCGGTTATTTCGTGACTGCACAGCATATAACATTTGCCAAAAATAAATCCAAAAAATATATTTTGTTTGGAAATTTGATTTTTTCTTTATCTTTAAATTTAGTTTTTATATAATTCAAAACAAAAAATCCTTGACTTTTTTGTCGGTTATAAAGTATTACCAGACCCCTTCAAAAATATTACATTAAATTTTCCAAAAAAAATATAAACTTTTGGCAATCTGAAATTTCAATTACGTATTTATTGAGTAGTTTGGATAATACTTGCAAATCGCCAGACAAATTTAGCGTTTTTAAACAACTCTCAGACGTGAATAAAGTTTACAAATGCGTACGACAAAAGAGTCTTATACGTAGTTATAGGTGCGAGAAAGATAGCTTATCGAGATATGTCGGCAGCTGATGGGGGCCAAGCTCCTCGCGCTGTGATTGGTTATTGAGAAACCGCGCGAGTATTTTAGAGTAGTTTTTTTTTCTAAAAATTGAGAAATAAATTGAAAATTAAAAAACGATAGTTACGCTTACCGCATATACCTACTATGAAATTGTAAAATTGAAAGAAATAAAAATTAAACAAAACTTTCACGTAAAATAATTTATTGATATTTAATATAATTGTGTATTTTTGAAAAAAAAACATTTGATATTCTAAGGTTTCTAACTTCTTATGAGTCTCTGTAGGCGGTAATTTGAAATAGTTATTATAAAACTTTAATGTTCTAAATAAAATTTTATGTAAGTTGTTACAAAATAGGTTATTATGAAGATCTCAGGGACGTAAATAATAATAATAATATATTCCTATTTTGTTACGAAATGATACTTCAAATACAAGTCATACAGTTTACTCTTCAACGAACTCCTCACTAAAATATAAGAAATTGTTAATTCACAAAGTACTATTTGGAATGAAACAAATTCTTCGATCATGAGCCTCAACTTACCTAATTGCAGGTACAAAGTTTGTTAAATAGAAACAGTAAGAAGATTGTGTTTAGAGACAATCAATGTTTAACAAATTGATTGTCTTGACAACCTTAATTTAGCACCCTTCACTACAGAGTGTAAACAAAATTAGTTCTCAGCATTCATCATGATGCAAAGTTTAGACCCTCGTATATTTTAGGGTTGCAGATTCTGACCCTCACAATATTTATAATAAAAGTTTTTTATGCTCTCTTATTTATAATATAAGTTCAATTAAAATTTTTAAATATCGACATTAGAAAAGAATAAAAGGAAATTTAAATTTTTTCGCGTTTCATCGATATAACAATCCACAAAAATAACCTTATTTATAATAGGTTAAAAATGTTGGTTCGAGACCTGCAACACGCGTAAAAATTCAAGCCCAGTTATTAACCTCTGTATTTTAACAACAAAATGAAAAAAAAATTGGTATTTTATGATTTTTGAATTTTTTTAAACATTGAATATATTGAACAGAAAAAAATATCAGAAAATTATAAAATTTTGCTGAAAGCCATTTTTATAAAGTTTTGTGCCCTGACCTTTACAGTATTCTTATTGTCAGCGCCTGATGATGTTAACTTTTTTGGCGAAACGCGCGTCGAGCAAAATTTTCTGTTTGGGTAGTTTTCTCTGTTTTTGAATTATATTCACACCAAGGGTTCCAAATATATTCATAGAAGCCAGCCTTATTCACAAAGAATGACGAAAATGAAAATAGAAGATTGGGAGATAAAACCATACGATTCTCGTAAGCGATATGCCCCACATTCGAGTAAAGTTGATAAAATTAATGATGACTGGATATTTCTGGATTCTACATTTAGACATAGTGGGGAATTCTGCATCCAGAAATAAATACAGACCAAATGAAATAGATTTCGTTCGTATGCTCGAACTGTGTATTTTATAAGTTGATATTATACTTTATAGTGTCAATTTATCATTTTGTGACACCAAAACATGCAGTGGATCAAGTGTTTTTTTTTCAATTTCAGTCAGGATAACATCAAGTTTAGCAAAAAAGGCTATTATTGTCGTATCCAATGAGACATACTTACTGAAAATAAACCAATGTGGATGTTTTCTGTCTTTGTTTGGTGTGAATTATCCACATTTCCACAGCAAAACTGTATGATTCTATTTGTGTCGATATATTTATACAAGAAACTTTGAGCAAAAACAATTATGGGTTCCTTTATCAAATGTTCGATATGACTGTCGCGTTGTTCTAATTCACACATTGATAAGGCCTCATTACTGTCTCATTATACAGGGTGAAATATAGGTACGTTAAAAAAATTCCGCCTGCCTCGTATTAACATGTCTCTTTAATGTTCTTCAATGCAAATTAAATCGACCTTTAATGACCCCCATTAATGAATGATTTGTTATTAAAGGATGATTTCGAGAAATGCTTTAGTTGAATATGTTAACGTCTATAAGTTGGCAACATTGCCAGTCACTAGCCAGTAAGGAATACATGACCAATATACATATTGGTACAATAAACAACACAGTTAAGATTGTTGTTTCAATATATAGCATGGTGTCAGGTGTAAACAGAAATTAGTGTACAAGCTGATAGTATTCCACAATACGTAACGGGAAGAGAGGTTAAAAATGGAGGGAAACTTCAGTAGTTTCAGACCCCCTAAAGAATTAGTATTTGATGGAGAAGCAGCAAATTGGAAGCGATTCAAACAGCAGTTTGAAGTATATATAGAAGACACAGGGCTGGATGAAAACGAAGATGGAATGAAAATTGCTATATTCCTAAATGTTGCAGGCGAGGAAGCTCTAGACATTTTCAGTACACTTAATTAAACAGAAGAAGATAGGAAGAAATACGACGAAGTATTGAAAGCTTTTGAAGCATATTGTTTACCAAGGAAAAATGTAATAAGTGAAAGTTTCAATTTCTTTTCCAGAGTTCAACGACATGATGAAACCTTCGACCACTTTCTCACAGATCTACGTTTACAAGCAAAATTATGTGAATTTGGAGATCAGCAAGAAAGGTTGATAAGGGATAGAATTGTGATAGGAACAAATGATTCACTATTACAATAGAGAATGTTACGGGAGAATGATCTTACGTTAATAAAAGCCATAAACTATTGTACATGGAAAAAAATGGTCCAAGTAAAACGATTTCCTGACTTTTTTTCGATTGTGGTAAGAAAATTAATACCTATATTAAAAAAATTACCTTTTGTCTCTAAAAAAATGACTATTCTGAACGCATGAACTTGTTGCTATAATATTGTTTACATACAGCAAGTGCTTTGAACATTAGATAATTCACTTTGTATAATGTCAGGTCAATATTTTACTAGCGCTGGAAAAGTGTATATTCATATTTATCTACATTGTGTTTCTGAAAAGTATATCATAACAACAGAGACTCGTGTTACAGGCATAATACAACAGTTTATTTGCTATAGAGCTAGATGTTCCTACGATAATGAATCTGTTCACCTACTTGTTGATATGCGACCAGTTCGGGATCAATCGGTAGTAACCGTTGCACTGATCATCAACGTTTTCGCAAAACTGGCCTCATTCCAATTCCAGCATTTGAGTTAGTAGTTGTATGTGGGCGTATTACTTCGTGTGCCGGAATTATGCTATTATTACTGTTGTGATTTGTGTGAATAGTGTTAGTTTGATTTATGTATTTTACTTGTTGGTATGTAGAATGTGGATTTTTACCTAACATTTCTAGAATATTGACATTTTATGTATAATAGAATCAGGATAATTTTCCCAAAAAACTGAACAACAGTTTTGTTTCAATAAAAATATTAAAAATGTACATATTTTTATTTCATTTCTTCATTAAGCATCTTTTATTTCCAATTTTCAGAACGTTCTAATTCTACATCATGTTACTTGGGTTTGTTATGATCATAATGAGGAAAGACATTAGCATTAGCAATCATACTGATGAATACAAACAGATTCAACAAAGTTCCGAAATTTTTAATTAGGAAACTGGCTGTACTGGGTGATCCAGTAAGGGTATGGCCAGAGGCGATGATTTGTTTAAAAGAACCGTCAAAATGTTTTATACTTCTTTCCACATGAACCTATAGTTCACGAAAAAAGGTTGTCATGGAACTGCAATCTCTTTCTCCAGTGTAGTGTATTTTGCTAGCCTGTATATGCTATGCAAGTACGTTTTTTCATAGTTTAAACTTAATCATTGCTACCTTGTTGCAACCCGAGTTGCAACCGAACCTTTCATATCATTTCAAATTCAAGAATGAAACGAATGTTTTGAAAATAAGGTTTTATAAAAAACAAATGATCTTTCTTTGAAGAACTAATAACTCTAAACTGAGGGCAAGTGGATATTTCAATTGAGTCCGTTGTATCCTGATACCAAAGATGGAATGAAAGCTATTAAAGGTTAGACAATAATAAACTACCCACAAGTGAGTCATTTGATAAGGCCAAGTAATCTAAAATTACTATAACAATCCAAAAATGTTGCTGCAGTAGAATACTGTATAGTAGCAACTAATATATTTTTTAGTAGATTTAAGTATATGAGTTATTTGAGAGTAAATCATTCTTCATCAATGGTAAATTTACTTGTCACTAGTAGTTATCAAACTGAGCACCTACTGCAAATAAAACGTAGATTGAGGCTTATAAAATAAAAAGTTTGCTTCTAGTAAAGAGTTTAATATCGTTAGGTTACATTGCGTTTCTGAAATTACGTCAATAACAGCAAGTGATCAAATTCAGGAATCTAATTTTTCTAATCGCTAATAAAGCATGTACTTGTCCCATATATTATGCAAATTTTCACTTGGTGGTATGCAAATTTTACTTGCTACTATTAATTTTTTTTTTCAGAGACAGGCTAAATCACTAAAGGAAAAGCCTCTAGAAATAGCAACAGTTAGGAGACAAGCTAGCAAGAAAAATAATTCAACTTCAGATCAAGAATTTCAGTGCACAAGATGTGGGAAAAAACATAAAGTCATGGAGTGTCCAGCTTATGGAAGAGTATGCGCAATTTGCAAAATTAAAGGACATTTCGCAGTGAAGTGTAGAAATAAAGAAGAACACAAGAAACCTATGAGGAAAGTTCATGAAGTAACAGAAAATGATGAAGAAGAGTCATTTTGCTTAGATTCCATTTTTACAGAAATGCATGTAACGGAGGCAACCATACAGGAGGTTGATTCAGAATATACTGTACATAGTAATAGCAGGCCCGGATTAGCAGCTATTTACTCCCTAGGCCAAAGTTCTAAATTACTCCCCCTTCCAGGAGGTCTGGGGAGTGTGGAATTTTTTTGGCATATTTAACTGTAAACCTCGTTCTAGAGCTTCTTTGGGGTTATATGAGCTATGGAAACATTTTCATTTTTAGTCCTTTTGAATACATTTTTAACTGTTTTCCAAGAAAATAATTTGTATCAATCACGCAATAACAGTGAATAAAATTCCAAAATGTATGAAAAGCAAATATTGACTAAAAAACATGTTAAAAAATAGAACACACTCACGCAGCACTGTATACAGCGTGATTTACTAGGCCGTGCATTATAAGTTTTTCAACTTGCAGTTGGACTAGAAACTTAAAATTCAGTATGCTGTCATAATTGATCATGTGCGTTCTATCTCAAATGTTTTTAGTCCTACAACTATACAGGGTATGTCGGTAACAACTTTCTTATTTTGAATGGAAACCTAATTTTTTGTCATGGTTCGATTTGTGGAACACTCTGTATATGGTGCTACACACGAAACAATACGTTGACGAGACAGCGCACTCTTATTTTGACACTAGACTAATCGGGTGTCAAAACGAAAGAAAAACACTGTTACTTCGCAGTACCGGGAAACCTACTTCGAGCGGTGAAAGAAAGTTTCGCTGATTTATTTATGGTTCGTCACAACACGTAGTATAGAATGCTTGTTAATATGAGAGGAGAAAGAAAAGTCAAACATTGATATGGTGAAGTTTGTTGAAGCTGTGTACACGTAACTGTTCAATTCAATGAAAGAGTTGTATTTCGTGTATGTAAATTTATTATAATCGCAAAGCGCTTTCGGCTATTAAGCCATCATCAGTGCTATACCTGCAAGTAAGTAATAATTGAAACAATGTAAGAGTGAAGAAATTTTGAATTACTCACTCGTCAAGTACTTATACAGGAGCACTATTAAAAAGTCAACATGACCAAAGTTAACATTTGTTTGGTACGGACAAACATTCAACATTTTAAAAATTAAGTACTTAATGTGTATCCCTTAGGGGTTTTTTATTTTTAAGTTTTTGGATCTGCATTTTTATACAAAATGCAAATGCCTTTTCGTGCTGTACTGTCAGCCACGAGGTACAAACGGAAGGAATAAGTTTTTTTGAATTTTGACAAGATTGAAGGCTGACAGATGAAGTGTGGTGACATTGACATGAGGTCCATGTCCAATGAGAGTTAAAAGTGAGTTTATGACATATGACAATATTTTGTGACTACAGAATGTAAAGTTTACCTAGTGAGCAAAGAACAATAAATTTAGAGAATTTTGTTGACAATGGAGTACTATTTTAATCTCTTGTGTAGAGGAATATATGATATGTTCAGTTGTACTTGTGTGTTTAAGCATAAGTTGTTGCACTGTATTTCCTTGTCTATTTGTAAATCTTCGAGAAAATCTAGTCTGTTGAAATTTTTTGAATTGAATTATTTCACTCACAAATTTTGATAGGATTTTTATTGTTTTAATTATTTTCCCTACGTTTCGACGTTATCCTGCATTTAATTAACTGATTAAATGATTCTACAGGGGGTTGGCTGGGTATATATCACAGATTGGCCTTCTGATTATGACTTCAGAAAACCTAAGTTGTGTTAACTTATCTATTACTGTTTTTGGGAAATGTCTATTTTTCTTAAAAAAATTACCGCTGTAGTAGTTTACGAAAACACGTGTAGCCCACAAGCCGTTCAAAATTAGGAAACTAAATTCAAAGAGCAGTTAGCTGGTAGTCCAGGCTAACACCTGATGTCCGATCGACGGTCATATTTTGTACCACATGGGCGCAGGCGATTTTCGAATGTTGCATTATCAAATTGTCAAAAACTTAAATTTTTCAAATGGCACCTACCATTTTCTTCTTTTTTTAGGATGAGTTATTTCAGCTTTTCCTATACCCAAGTTCAACCTCTATCGGGTTATTCAATTAAAATCAAGAATTGCCTTAAATGGTAATCCTCGAGAAGCCACTACAACTTTTTGCAATAACATTTGCCAGTAGCTTATTTCTCGATATCTCTGTCTATCGTTTTAGTCAGTTGGGAATTAAACTTGCCTAATTTCTCTCCTCCCTCTTTTAAAGTGATGGTGTTGTTTTATGTGAGAGGGAGGTTTCATGTTCTTTGAGCCTTGATGTAACGTTTTTACAGTCACTAAAACCATTTTTCACAAAATATGATTCAAATTGTGTTTCCGAATAAAAAGGACAAGGTCTAGGAGTACTGCAGTCTAAAAATAAGCAGTGTTTTAGTTTAGTTATTTTCGTCTTCTTTTGACATCCAATTTTTTATGGTCCCAAAGTATTTCTTGTTCTCCTCTAATTTTGGAGAGATGGCGGCAGTCACGTGATTGGCTTCGTCGGGTGAGTCACCCAGTGCTCGGACGCTCGCTATTCGGATTTTCCCGTATCCTGCGCTGCGCCCTCCGCAAGCGTGCGCCATAGGCCATGGCCTAGGTTGGCCTTATGGGTAATCCGGGCCTGAGTAATAGTAAGCAATGGTACCAAGATGTTACGGTAGGAGATTTAAAAATTTCTTTCAAATTAGACTCAGGGGCTGAATGTAGCACTTTGCCTTATTAATATTATCTACAGTTAAATAAAAACAGGGAACTAAAATTGGTTGGGAGCAACATAATGTTGGTAGTTTATAATGGAAATAAACTAAAACCTTATGGTTCAGTAGAATGAAAATGTAGGATAGAAGGAAAAGAGGCAATTATAAAATTCTTAGTGGTAAACTTAGACTCAGTTCCTATTTTAGGTTTGCAAGACTGCATTAGGTTGAATTTAATTAAAAGAGTTCACAGTGTCATAAACACAAAAGAAAAATCTTATTCAAAGGAGGAGTTTTTGAAAAAAAAACAAAGTAATATTTACAGGATTAGGAAAAATAGGAAAATATAAAATAAAACTCAACGAAGACTCAGAACCAGTGGTGAAACCACTTAGAAGAGTACCTGAAGCAATTAAGGATAGATTAGAAAGTACATCGAAATCTTTAGTAGAAAGGCCAATAGTATTGAAAGTCAGCAATCCTACAGAGTGGTGTCACAATCTAGTTATTGTGGAAAAATCAGACAAATCGTTAAGGTTATGTTTGGACCACAAGAAGTTGAACAAATGTATATTAAGAGAGAGGTATTTGATTCCATCTCCTGAGGAGATTTGTAATAAGTTAGCTGGCAAACAAATATTTAGTGTACTTGATCTAAAAGATGGGTTCTTTCAGGTCGAACTTGATGAAACGAGCAGTTATGTATGTACCTTCGGCACACCGTTTGGTAGGTACAGGTTTAAAAGAATGCCCTTTGGCATTTCTTCAGCTCCAGAAATAATGCAAAAAATAAACACAAAAATATTTGGCGATATACAAGGCGTTCAGGTATATTTTGATGACTTATGCAAAAAGTAGTAGATATAATATCAGATTTAACCCGAACAAACTACAGTACAAAGTAGATCATGTTAAGTATGTTGGGTTAATAATTTCAAGGTCTGGCATTAAAGCAGATTCAGAACAAGTAAAAGCAATTTTAAATATAGAGAAACCTAAAAATGTTAAATCTCTTCAAAAATTTTTAGGAATGACAAATTATTTGAGTAAATTCTTACCTAATTATTCTGAAACAACCTACCCAGACAACTTTTGAAAAAAGATAATGCGTGGGAGTGGGGTGAAAGGCAAGACAATGCTTTCAAAAACATAGAATCAAAACTCAGCTGTGCACCCACCCTAAGTATTTTAGACAGGCATAGTCCAATAATACTTCAAACTGACAGTTCAAAAACAGGAATGGGGGCATGTTTATTGCAAAATGGGCAGCCAATATCCTTCTACTCTAGAAGTTATACTGATAGTCAAGTTAGGTGGGCGACAATAGAAAAAGAATTATTTGCCATTTGTGCATCCGTTGAAAAATATCAATTTATTTATGGTCGTAAAGTTATTGTTGAAACTGACCATAAACCTCTTATTTCGATTGTTAAAAAGATATCAATAAAGTTAGTGCTCGACTTCAAAGAAAGATACTTAAATTACTGAAATATGAACTGGAAATATATGTAACAGGTAGTAAAATGTTTATTGCAGATTTTCTATCAAGGAATTATATTGCTAATAATGCAAAAGATGATCCTACATTAAATGAAATAGTTCATTGTTTAGAAATAGATTTACCAATCTCAGACTATAGATTAAATCAGTTAGCAAGGGCAACACTGGAAGATAAGGTTACATAAGGTTACCAAACAAATAATAACCTGGTACAATAGTGGTTGGCCCAAAAATGATAATAATATTACTGAACAGGAACTAAAAACATTTTATAAGCTTAAAAATGATATACATATAAAGGATAACGTAATCTATCTGAATAGAAAAGTATAGTAGTACCCCTATCGTTGAGGAAGGAAATGTTGAATCTCATACATACTGGACATTTTGGTATTACTAAATGTAAGAAGCGTGCTGAAGTTTACTTTATTGTAAAATGTGAACGTGAACTGCGTCTGGATATGTCAGTGGTAATTTCAGTGGTAATTTCAGTGGTAATTTCAGTGGTACAAAGTGGTCTTTAAAATTCTCTTTTTGCCCTGTACGAACTGCATAAAGTGCACTATATGTGATTGTGATCAGATTCCAAGTGTAAGGGATAGTTACTGTGAATAATCATTGCAAAGTACAAATCAGTTGCAAATTAGAACCTGACAATTTCAACAAAAAGTGGATAGTTGATTAAAATTCCTTATCAACAAGCAAAAAGTTATTTCGGCAGCAAAACCTGTCTATGTTAAGCACTTTTAATACCAGTGAAGTACATTTCAAAGGGGTTATCTAAAACATTCTTTAAACAATGACTAATTTTGAATGCTGTAAAACAAGGTCCTTCCCTAATTCGTACTATATCTGCATTAAATGCTTCAAAGTCTATCATAGGAGCTGTGCCCAAAAGGACAAAAACAGTTTCAACTTTTTGAAAGACTTCCAAATAAATTGTTGCGATCAGACTCAGTCTCATGATGAGAAAAGTATCTTGGAACAAACTCTCAGCGATTTAGAAGAGAGCAACATTATGAAAGATGCGCATATCGAAAAAATACTCAAAAAAAATTAAATGTTTTTGAAAGAAGTAACTCAAAGAGAGGAGGAACTTAACGAAACTATAAGACAGCAAGACGAATTGATCAATAAAGCTAATAATCATATTCATTCGTTAAAGAGTTTACAGGAGAAAACTCGCAAAAGCATGGAAACAAGGTTCACCCAGACAGATAGGAACCTGAAAACTGTTTCAACTCAGTCAACCGTCAGTGTCCAAGAAACACCAGTGCAAACTGAATTCATAAACGATATGTATAAGAGTAATGCAAACAGTGATGAAAGCACGAACAAAGAAGAGCAGACAACTACAAGAAGTATCCCTAAAGCCATTCCTAAAATGAACCATAGGCAGTACAGCCCAATCCCAAAAATCCTCATATTATGTGACGAACTAGGATATGGACTAGGAAAAGCTATATCCAAAATCTTCGGGAACAAGTTTACCGTAGAGACAATCGTCAAGCCAGGCGCACATTTAGTGAATGTGATTGAAGATTTGGAAAAACTGTCAACAAACTTTGGACTTGATGACCACATAATAATTCTTGGAGGCTCTAACGATTTCAAGGCAAAGAAATACCCGTCGTTTAGGGAACTCAATAGCTTGATTAAAAATTGTAGTCATACGAATATTTTATTATCATCTGTACCTTATGGTAAGCATGCTTTAGTCAATGATTTCATTTACAAGTATAATACCAGGCTGAACGAGTACGCGTCAAAGTTAAACCATTTCTCTGAAGGTGAAATTTCTTATTTCGAAATGAACTGTATGGAAGGAAAGATATTGGGCAGAAATGAAATGGTAAAAAAATTATATGAGCTTGTAAACAAAAAGAAACAAGGAAAAACTTTGAAATTCGCCTCTGTTATGACGGAGACCACCGAGTGTTTTTTAGACTCAAACAGTATGACTCCGAAAAATATCTAGTTATCGATACAACTTCGAGTCCTAATGATCTTTACGAAAAATCTAGACCCAATAGTTCAAACGTAAACTATAATAATGCTACTCAACAATCTAATTATAACTCTCTCACCCTAGTCTTATTAAACATTCAGTCCTTGCGTAATAAAACTGATGAATTTTATATATTTTTAAGTACCATAAATTTCCCAAAAATACTCTTGCTTACGGAACACTGGTGTAATAAGCTTGAACCCATTTGCATTCCTGGCTACACAGTAATAACTAGATATTCTAGAAATATCTCAAACCATGGGGGAACTGCAATATTGATTGAAAACTCAGTACTTAATGACTTAACATTCATTCAAATTGACAAGTTCCATAAACTGGTGGAAGATAAAATTTTTGAATTATCTGTATGCTACTGCAAAAAAATAAATTTATATATTATATGTATTTATCGCTCACCGTCTGCTGACACTGAAATATTTATTAAGAATCTCAACTCTTTGTTATCAGAACTATCAATCAACTCATCTATTATACTGGCTGGTGATTTTAACATAAATCATAATAATGACGAATCAGCCGAGACCGACTCGCTCAATAACCTGCTCTTATCTTTTGACTTAAGCATGCACGTCGACGCAGATACTCGGATCTCCCAATTTTCTAACAGTTGTATTGATTATATATGTAGTAACCTTGATGAGCGGAAAGTGTCATGTTCAGTAATCCCATCAGGTTTATCTGATCATGAAGCAGTTACTTGTACGGTTCATCTAGAACCAGTAATTGAACGAACTAAATGTAGGTTTGGGAGACTCTACAGCAGAGCAAATTATAATAGGTTCTATCACAATTGTCTGAAGATTAACTGGGAAGGAATTCTTTTCCAACATGCACCATTCGTAATATTTCATAATGAATTATTAAAAGTATTTGACAAATCTTTTCCAATTCAAAAAATAAAAAATAAACCAAAAAAGCCTTGGATTACAACAGGGTTGAAAACTTCCTCGAAAAACTTACGTTCGCTTCATAGCATTCGGAAATTTACTGACAACCAAAGCTTTCATAACTACTTCGCCGATTATCGTAGAATTTTTAGGTCGACAATCAAGAGAGCAAAGGAAATTCATTATGACAATAAAATTGATAAATCAAGTAATAAGATAAAAGAAACTTGGTCTGTCATTAGTGATATTACTGGAAAATCTAAAAAAAAATATGT
Organism: Chrysolina oricalcia; assembly: GCA_944452925.2. NCBI lineage: Eukaryota > Metazoa > Arthropoda > Insecta > Coleoptera > Chrysomelidae > Chrysolina > Chrysolina oricalcia. The sequence goes on from OX101810.2 coordinate 3,415,951, forward strand.
TGACTTATCACTTAGCCCCAATAAAATAAATGAATACTATTGCAATATTGCACAAAGCCTAAGCGAGAGGATAGTAACTCCATATGACCCCCTCACAAATCTGACTGATAAGAGAATTGAGGAAACCCTAATTTTATACGATACCAATATTTCTGAATTAGTTGAAACACTGCAGAATATAAAGAATAAAAACGCATCCGGTTACGACGGTATATCAATAAGAGTCATGCAAAACCTGCCAGTTAATGCACTTGAATTATTAGTAACACTCATTAACACTTCTTTCCATGAAGGAAAATTTCGTTGTTTCCTAAAAACCTCTGTTGTTATTCCCATTCCAAAAGGGGGGAATGTGGACGATCCCTCAAATCTTCGCCCAATCTCTCTCATCCCAGCAATGGCCAAAGTCATAGAGAAACTGGTGAAATTACGACTAACTAATTTCCTGGAACGTCACAAAATTCTTAGTAAAAATCAATTTGGTTTTCAACACAAAACTAATACGCATGATGCAATATTTTCCTTCATGTATAACATTTACAGTAAGTTAAATTCTGGTAATGTGGCCGCAGCAGTTTTTTGTGATCTGTCGAAGGCGTTTGACTTTGTCAACCATAAGATTCTGCTAGGCAAACTCTACCATTATGGCCTCAGAGGAATCACACACAAATGGTTTGTATCATACCTTTCAGGTAGAAATCAGATGGTGAGAACAACAGAACTCTCAAGCAGAAAGGAAATTATGTCAGGAGTGCCTCAAGGATCAGTCCTAGGTCCCATATTATTTTTACTATATGTCAATGACCTTACAAATTTAAGCATCTCTGGACATTTCACCCTATTTGCGGATGACACAACAATATTATGGAATAGCAAAACTACGATTGAATTACATAACACCATAACAGGTGATATGAAAAAAATTAAGGATTGGTGCAACGCAAATCTATTAACACTCAACACAACAAAAACAAACGTAATATCATTCAAATGTAGTCTTGATGACCTCCTGTTTAATGATAACACAACCATTGAAAATAAGGCTACTACAAAATTTTTGGGGTTCTACATAGACAATAAACTGAAATTTGACTCGCATATAAAACAACTAAAAAGTAAAATCTCCTCGGGCTGCTATGCAGTGAGAGTAACCTCAATAAATTTGGGAATAAAAACTGCCATGACGGTCTATTATGCTCTCATACAATCTCATTTACGATATGGAATTCCATTCTGGGGAGCATGCAACTCAACAGCACTGCAGACTGTTTTAGTCCTGCAGAAACGGGCTATCAGATATTTATGTAAGCTGAAACCTCGTGAGTCATGCAAACTCAAATTTGCCGAAGAAAGAATTCTGACAGTAATATCATTGTTTATTTTGGAATCAGTATGCCTCATAAACAAAAATATATCCATGTTTCAAGCTCCCACCAATCCATACGACACACGTAATAATGGGTTAAAATTACCACTTCCCACAACAAACCTAATTAGGGATTCCATCTATTATAATGGGGTCAAGATGTATAATCACTTGCCTCAACATATCAAGATGGTTAACAGGAATATAAAAAACTTCAGGAAAATAGTTAACACATTTTTAGCAGATAGGCCCTATTATAATTTGCAAGAGTACTTCAATGACAGATTTACATGAGCTATACGAGTAACTACTGGTAAGAGTGTAATTATGTTTATTACTTGTCTACTTCTATGACTAAATTTATTTATTTTAAGATTATTTGACAATTTATTAAAGATAAAGCTCATTTATTTTCATGTTACTTCATGTTACTTCGTTTTTTGTATAACTTAATTATTTTAAATTGTGACTGTTTATAATATGTTTTTATGTTATATACGTTTTATTTACATGTTTTATGACTACGATTGATTACTAACTCGATTGTGACTCTATATACACTTTATTCTTGGTTACATTGTTATATATATATCTACCTTCGCTTTGTCAACAAAAATTATTTTTTCCGACAATGAAGCATATTTTGATTGATTTGATTGATTGATTGATTGATTGATTGGCATGGAATGTCGTCAGATATTGAAAGGATGGTAAGCTCATGTAAAACTTGCGAAAAGTACTGCAAACCTAAAAATATTAAAGAGCCTTTAATGTCTCATGACATCCCATCATTACCATTTATGAAAGTAGGTATGGATATTTGTTATTATGGAAATCATGATTACTTAGTAGTAATGGACCTTTACATTTACGGAAAATAAATTACAAAACTCGTTTAAATCGATAGTTGTTAGTCTGAAAAGTCCATTTAACAAAAAGTTCCATTATTTTTCTTTCATTTTCATCGGAAATATCTCCCACCATAATCCACGTTCCGAAACAGGCAATACCGTTCTCCTTAAAAACATAACTTCTAGCATGATATAAGCCGTTGAGAAATAATCAATACATTGTCACTTGATCAACTCATAGATAAAAATCCACATATTAGCTATTTTTTATTGTATGTAACTTTCAAATTTTCTGAACTGACCATCCTTTTGATGAAGAACAAGCGTTGACAACACAGCAAATCGTAATGACAGTTCTCAACTGTCAAAAGTTATATGAAGATGTGAGGTTAATGTTTATTTTATTTACATTCAACAATTAACATTCAACTGATAAATTTGATAATAGCGTAGTGAGGTGTTATCATGAACGATTTGGTGTGAATTTATTTGTGTTTTTGTGTATTGAAAATATGGAACGAGGCTTCGTGAAGGGAAGTTCGGATAATTTACCGAGGTACAAAGCACCTTTTCGACATGTTCAGTTATTGCAGGGAGGCAGGTACTGGAGATACAGGAATTAATAACAAATTTTAGAACACAAACAACAAAGGCTCTCAAAACTTAGAAAATCGCATTAACCTCAAAAAATAAATCAAGGTAGTGTTCGTTGAAGTTTAGATCTGATGGAACTACTTCACTTTATCAAATGGGTAGGCAAATGAGTTAGACAGAGGCAAACTATTCTTATTGATCGCACCGTGAAACAGACGAAAGAACCCGTCTGGTATCAAATGACAACTGTCATACGACACAACTTTAACAACGTTGCCAAGTTTAGTTTTGATGAACGTAACGTCACGAAACCACTTTTCTGCTGATTATAGATAAACTAACGGTCACAAAAAAGAAATAAAAAATCCCGAGTGATATTAGCGTATTTACTTTCTAATTTCAGTGTTACCTCATATCTCTTGGAAAGGTCCATTGATTATTTGTCCAAGTGGATAGAGGTTAACCTACTAAAAGATAAAACTGCTGAATCTGTTATTTCAAAATAGAGAAACAACCATTTATTAGTAATGAGACTAAAAGTAGGACAATAAATGACCAGGAACAGATACAAGTTAATACCCCAGCTTGTGTAACTCGTTCAGGACGTACAATACGACCTCCCTCGTATTTGAAAGATTATTGTTAAAATTAAAAAGGGGATATGTTGTATAATATGTTCTATGCTTTAGTTGAATATGTTAGCGTCTATAAGTTGGCAACATTGCCAGTCACTAGCCAGTAAGGAATACATGACCAATATGTAGATGTTCGTATCTTGTTCTTGTTACAAACTGAATTATTAAATAACTACAATAAACAACACAGTTAAGAGATTGTTGTTTCAATATACAGGGTGATTCAAAATTCGATGTAAATATTTCAAGGGCGCATTATTGGGATCAAAATAAGACTTTTTCTTCAAAACAACATGTGTCCTAAAATGCACCCCCTCCGAGCTACAGCCCCTGTAAGTTAGGAAAAAAACAAGATTATCTAAAACTGTGACTATAATAACGAATCGAATCCTCTGAAAATTGGCATACCCTATTTTTGTAGGCACTCTATTATTTTTTGCTTCAAAAATTAGGTAAACCCAGTTTTGGGGGAGTTGGAGGGGTTCCACACTTTTATTGGCCCAATTTTTATGTACAAAAAGAGAAACTCCGAATTCGAATAGCATAATCTTATTGGCCATAAAAAAAACTAAGAATTCGGTCTCTTGCATTTTTGTCGTACAACCAACCGGTTGCCGGAAAATCGTAATCAACGAAAGGGGGGTATTTTCACAATATCAAACTAACAAAACATGTATTAGCTAATTTATTCAAAATTCTATTCTTTTTTCGCTTCAAAAATTATGTAAACCCAGTTTTGGGGGAGTTGGAGGGGGGTCCACACCTTTATTGCCCCAATTTTTAGAATAGAGTGCCTAAAAAACAGGGGTATGCCAATTTTCATAAGATTCGATTCGTTATTATAATCACAGTTTTAGATAATCTCGTTTTTTTTCCCTAAATTACAGGGGTTGTAGCTCGGAGGGGGTGCATTTTTAGGACACATGTTGATTTGAAGAAAAAGTCTTATTCTGATCCCAACAATACGTTTTTGAAATATTCACATAGAATTTTGAATAAATTAGCTAAGACATGTTTTGTTAGTTTGATATTGTGAAAATACCCCCCTTTCGTTGATTACGATTTTCCGGCAAACGGTTGGTTGTACGACAAAAATGCAAGAGACCAAATTCTTAGTTTTTTTTTATGGCTAATAAGATTATGCTATTCGAATTCGGAGTTTCTCTTTTTGAACATAAAAATTGGGCCAATAAAAGTGTGGACCCCCCTCCAACTCCCCCAAAACTGGGTTTACATAATTTTTGAAGCAAATAAAGAATAGAGTGCCTAAAAAAATAGGGGTATGTCAATTTTCAGAAGATTCGATTCGTTATTATAGTCACAGTTTTAGAGAATTTTGTTTTTTTTCCTAACTTACAGGGGCCGTAGCTCGGAGGGGGTGCATTTTAGGACATATGTTGATTTGAAGAAAAAGTCTTATTTTGATCCCAACAATACGCCCTTGAAATATTTACATCGAATTTTGAATCACCCTGTATATAACACCTTATTAATGGTCAATTTGTCATTAATGGTCGATTTCTCTATGATTGCATGATTGTTGCATAGGCAATCAAACATAAACGACTCCAGATGTTATGGACGTTAAAATGGATACTAACGATAAATTTATGTTGATAGATGTTTTAGAAACTGCTAAAGTAGCATCTTTATTGCCAGAAAAAATCAGAACTCCGTTATTTCAACAAGAGTGAGGTAAACGGAAAAATTCTGTAATTAACTCTCACATTAAAATGCGATTAATGATCTCGAAAATTAACGCGCTCACTTGGCGCACGCGCTAAAATATCTTGATCATTAATCGCTTTCATTAATACACCAGTTGATTACATAACTATAATTGACGGATTCCTGAGACAATTTTGAGAAAAAAAGTTTTTATAAACTTGTGTCTGGAAATGCTTCGTTTCGGAGATACAGGGTTTTGAAATTGATTTATTTTTTTCGTTTTTAAAAATTATTTTTACAAAAATTAAATTTATCGCTTGAAATTTGGTATCTGGGTTTTTTTTGTGGTGAGAAATCATAATTTCGTATTAATTCTCAAGTAGCGCCTAGAGGACGCTGCGTGCGCTGTCATAATTAATTTAAAATTGCTCTTTAAGTTTTTTGACACTAAACTGTTGGCACTATTTATTAAAAAAACCTTATTCCCACACCTTTCTTAAGTAAAAAAGAGCTGGAGGTGATCGTTTTCAAGATATTTACAATTTTCTATATCGATGAAAGTTACTTAGTTCCTACGGCACCTGTCACCATGTTCCCCATTGTTGGTATAATGTGGTGATTTTCATTTTTCAATAGTTTAATCTTAATTATGCATTTTTCCTATCCATGAAAGTAATACCACAATTCAATGGATTACCTATAGTCATAATTTTCTTCTTTATTGTAGAATTTAACCCACCCCCCATTTAATATTGTCATGAGTTTTTGCAACTGCAGTTATTTTCATCAAACTTTATAGACAGTATACTCAGGCAGACTTTTCTAAACTGAGCAGATTCAAACTGCTTAATCAATACAAATTAATTTTTTTTTGCAATTTTGATTATTCAATTAGAAAATGCTACAGTTCAGACTTGGACTTTCTAAAAAAAAACAATTCGGACAAGTACTATGTCATTTATTAATCAATTGAACATTTGAAAATTGAACGGAACAACTATTACAAGAACTCTTAATAGTGACTACCTCCAACAGTAATACAAGCTTCTGCTGTTCTCATCAAAGAATTCCGCACTAGTTGGAAAATGCCTGGACTGTTTCTTATCGTTTCGCAGCAAGCTATGATGCGACCCCTTAACTTTTCCTCGTTTTCAATGGGGCTTGCATAAAGCAGTGATTTTAAGAGTCTCCAAAAGAAAAACTCGACGAGACTGGGGTCCGGTGAGCTCAGGGGCCAATGCTGAGTGCCTCCTCTGCCTATACATCGTTGTGGATTTGCAACGTCTAAGAAATTTCTTGCTACCAGACTTAAATGAGTACATTGAAGAGTGATTTCGGAGACTAATGGGAACATTCTCCATAAGCTGGGGAAGCTCATGTTCCAAAAAATGTTGGTAAGCATCTCCATCCAAACGTAAGGGGAAAAAATAAAGCCCAATTAAATAATCCCCAATGATGCCTACCCGCATTCATTAAAAGAGAATCTCTCTTGGAAACGAATTTTTCTTGTACTTGTCTCTGGATGTTCACTAATTTTTTTGAGAACAGTCTCCTCCAATTCCACTGTTCTTGCAGTCCGTGGTCGTCCTACAGCAGAATTTACTTCAGAGCTTCCATATTCGCAAATGTCACTGCAGAAGGAGTCACGCTTTGGGGATACATTTCCTGATAGATGCGTCTGGCCTCGGTTGAATTTTTGTCAGCCAAGCCGTAAGCAAACACCATATCAGCCATTTCAGCATTCGTAAAGTCGGACATGGTAACAGAAAATTACTTATAAACTCCGAACTATCAAATGTGACAACAAACTTCTATTTTGATAATCAAAAGTTCATAGCCTACTTAACTTGTAAGCGGAGTTACAAAAATTATTGAAATCAAATTTGCCTATACTGATTTAGCAGTTTGATATGCTCAGTTACAAAAAACTTATGATGAACACAAACCATGTTTTAAAGAATTTCAACAATCTGTATCTAGAAAACGAAAAATTTTTCGCTAAACATTTTATAGTAAATAAGTTGTTAATTTTGACGAGATCAACCACATATTTAGTTTTTGTAATGTTCTCATCAACTTTACTCAGCCTCCTAGGAGCTAAGTAACATCGATTTAGAAAATTGTAAATATCTCGAAAACGATCTCCTCAGCGTTGTTGAGGAAGCGTACCTTTTTTACTCAGTAAAGGTGTGGAATAAAGTTTTTACTTGAAAAGTGACAAAAGTTTATTGTCAAAAAAGTTAGGGCAACTTCAAATAAATTATGACAGCGTACGCTCTCTAGGAGTTACATAAAAATTATTACGAAATAATAATTTTCCATCTCGAAAAAACCTCGTGGCCAAATTTCGTGCAAATGCAAAAGTTATTTAAAAAACACGAAAAAAAAAATAATTTCAACAATTTGTATCTCCGAAACAAAGCATTTCCGGACACAAGTTTATATAAACTTTTTTTTTTATTGACTCAGGATTACGGCGTTTAAATATTTTAACGTACTTACCCTAATAGCACACCATGTCCCAGGGACGTCCCTATTTGGTACAAATCATGTCCGAATGTCCGGGACTTAAAATCATTGTCCTTGGGACGTCCGATTCAGTGCATTTTCATGAATTTCCCCAAAGGACTTCCTATGGATGTCCCAATCGGTACATCGTATAAAACGTCTCTGCGAGGACGTCTTTGGGATGTCCTGGGTCGGATATATTTTGTAATGTTTTCTAGGACATCCATCGGACGTCCTTGTTAGTAAGTATTCTGGCATGTCTTTGAAAGGACGTCCCATGGTTGTCCTGGTACGGGACATTTAGGTACATCCCGCATGAATGAATATTGAACGTCCCAATTGGTTAATCTTAGAATACCTCCCTGCGAGGACTTCCTTGGGATGTCCTGGTTCGGATATATTTTTTAGAATTTTCTAGGATATCCATTGGATGTTCTGGTTGGCATGTATTTGGCATGTCATCGAAAAGACTTCCTATGGTGGTCCTGGTACGGGGACATTCTGGAACGTCCTTGATGGATGTACATCGGACGTCATCCCAATCAGTGAATTTCAGAAAATGTCCCTGCGAGGACTTCCTTGGGATGTCCTGGATTGAACATTTTTCGGAATGTTTCCTAGGTGCATCCATCCAAAGATGAAGGATGGATGATCATAAAAATTAAACAAAATTCGAAAACAGTTACAATAATTAGTCCTCCATGTGTACCCAGTACCCGTGTATACATCCCAGCTAGTGGTTTTACAGAAGAGGTATAAAATGGATCGCATATTTACAATAGGGCTAAACATTATAGCGAAAATAACCCATCTGAAATAAAACCCTTTTCACTATCATTGAGGTCATCAGGGGCCATATTCTCAAGTTTGTACGTATGCCAATACGATTCACAACAATGAAAATAAAAAAAATATGTTTGTCTCTCTTGTTCGTATAAGGATTGAAACCAAACAATTCCTCTATGTATGGATTCCGTGCATAAAGTTGTTTTCTGTGTTTTGTGTTCTGTGTTCAAGTGAAGTGTTGACGAATTGACAGACACTTGTTGAGTATTTACCAGCTATGGTCGCTTTTCTATCGTCTTTTGTGATTAATTAGTTTAGTGACTGTTCTGTAAGTTATTTTGTGTTCATTCAGTGTAGTTATATCAATAAATGAAAATAAAAGTTTTGTTATACTATTCAATAGTTATTACCAACCTATTCAACACTGTTTTGAAAAAGGTGTTTCCGTAAGACAAGTAGAGTTGTGTGTATCCTTTAAACATGTACAAAACCGAATTGAATGACTCTGGGAGAGTGCTGAGCTTACCTATAGTGAGTAAATCTGGTTCCATCCAGATTGGTATCTCCAGTAATCCACAACAATATCATAATCTTAGTCCTGAAACACATCTGATAATTCTGCACATGCTAAGGACGTCCCAGATGTACTTTCGATTGATGTAATTCGGGGACGTCCAATGAACATCCCAGGTGGATGTCGATTGAATATCCTTATAGAACGTCCAATTTTGGTGAGAAGTCGAGACATTGGTGCTTCCCACGGATGTCCAATGGACGTCCGCGGTACCAATACTGCACGTCCTAAGGACGTACCAATATTGCACGTCCTAAGGACGTCCAAGATGTACTTTCGATTGATGTAATTCGGGGACGTCCGATTAACATCCCAGGTGGATGTCCATTGGATATCCTTATAGAACGTCCAATTTTGGTGAGAAGTCGAGACATTGGTGCTTCCCACGGATGTCCAATGGACGTCCGCGGTACCAATTTTGCACATCCTAAGGACGTCCTGAATGTCCTGAGAGGATGTCCTATGGATTACCATCGGACTTCATGGTGCTATTAGGGTATGTAACACCCTGTATAGTCTGTTGAAGACATCCTTGATTATTGATTTATTTTTCTGATCAACAAAATTCAACAAAATTTCATTTTTTTTATGTGACAAGTGCTTTACATCATTCGGCAATAAAATAAAATGGAAACAAATTTAGGAGATTTTTCATATTTTGCGTGATTGTTTTTTTGTACTGATCTATTTTTCATTCCTTATAATATAATTAGGCATTTCAGCTCTAATATGTAGGAGTCTTTTGTTTTTCAAAATAAACAAACCTACCACAGTTAATATTTTATTTTGTCGGACAGTCTTTCTACAGGAAGTCCTATTCGCGATCACCACGGAGTGGGCGACATCTACATTTTGAAATTTGTACGTAAAACTCCAGGAAAACAAACAATCTGCCATAAGATCTAGTGTTAACAAATTGTTGATTATTTCTTTGTTGTTCTATATTTGGTTTGATTTTTCTGATTCACTGCAAAAAGCATAGCTTTGATATGACTGGTTAGTCAAAAAAATGTTTTTCAGTGCCGCAGCGCGAGAGTTATTCATCCGCAAATGAGTCCATGCACTTTTTTCCCAGAAACCAGAATTTAGTAAAAACATGGGGAATTAGAATGAAAATCAGGAAGCTAATTGGTAAATATATGTGAATACTTGATTTTGGAATATTTCACAACTAGTTAGAGAATTTTTGTTTGTAATTGGTGTGTTACTCCACAATAATATTGGAAAAATACTAGTTTATGTTTAACACAACAAACTTTACTTTATACTGTCCGGTTCATTCTCTTATCTCCATTGAGTCATCTGGCAAAACATTGAAACGATTGATCAAAAGGGGTCATTGCATATCAAAAAATTCCAGAAACTAGTTCATACAAAATGAATTTGGTAGACAACTCGAAAAACTCGTTGCTCATCAACATTCTCTTCCTCACAAAATAAAACATTACTACTGCCTCCTCTTTGACTACTCTTTCCGCTTAAATACTGAAATATCAGCCAAATCCATCTTCACCACAGGCAAGTAGAAATTCAATTCAAAGTCAACTCATAGATAAATGACGTTTGCTATGTTTTCCCGGAGTTTTGGTGCGCCACCTGGTGCTAATGGTGATCGCGAATCAGCAGTGTATTTTTCTTCATCAAAATCCTGTCTGATCCAGTAGCTAGTCTGCAGACAGCAATGTTTTTGTATATAATCGAATGGAACTCAGCACAATATACAGATATCAGTGATTTTGTATCAAACTTATTCTTGAGAGATTTTATTAAGTTATTAAATCTTTTACATGTAAAATCTATGTGTTATTGCCATGTGAAGAGTGAGTCGAAATTGTTCCTAAGAATTTTGTCGAATTGGCCAATTCTTAAGGTTCGTTTCGGAAACTAAGATTGAGTTCATGTAGACTTTGAGATGAATTTGCCAATTGCCTGCATCCTTTTTTTGGTTCAAGCTCACAATGAGTCTGTTTTTATCACACCAGTCCATTTATTCGATTAAAACTGTATTTACTAGTTTATTATTTCACATCGTCAGATGTTTGACTTGGGGATCAGCTGGGAAGACCGCTTTGAATAAGCTGATAGTAACACAAAAAAGAATCCTTAAAATAATTTTCAAAAAGAAAAGGACCCACCCAACAGATGCCCTTTATCTCGAAACACATATATTTGATCCTGTGCAACTCTACTTTTTACATACTAATAAAAAAAAATTCAAATCAAAACACAAACACTCGAGAATAGAGCACGAATACAACACTAGAACAAAACAAAATAATTTGAAAATGCCGTTTATGAATAAAGTTGTAGGGCAAAAAAGCTATAGCTACCTTAGTCCCAAATTATTTAATTCTCTACCCAATCAATTGAAGAGTTCAAAAAATCAAAATGAATTTAAAAAACATTTGAATGACTACATCACTAGTTTGCCTCGTACACAAATACATAAAATGGTATATTCCAAATAATTCTGTGTTTATACATATAGTCATCTGTCTCCTCAAATGTGTCCTCTATTATTAGTATACTATATGTATTTTTATTTGATAACAAACTGTCCCTTTATATGTATAGATAGATAGATAGATAGATAGATAGATAGATAGATATCCTTTATTAGTTCTTTGTAATAAAAACCTTTTCAGGTGTAGAACATGTCAATTACAGTAGTATATAATATACAATAAACACATATACGCACATATACAGATTAAAAAAAATAAATAAATAAAATAAAGATGAATATATACAGCAATTATGTTATAGACGTCCTATTCAGACCTGGTTTAAGAGAGCCTAAAACTAAATCACATTGCAGGATCGTAAGATATGCAGTATTTGAGAGTAACATCATCAGTTTAGATAGGGTCATTGAAGAATTCTTCCAGTGAATAATAAGCTTTGGTGAGAAGCAAAGTTTTCAATTTATTCTTCAAGATTGTAGAAGACAAAGTTCTGAGAGATTCAGGTATCTTGTTATAAATAGTGATGATTGAAAAGGGTATATTTCTTTGAAGATAGGTCAAATGTGTCTTTATATTCAAAAGGTTGTTTTTGTTTCTTGTATTGTGGTTATGATTCCTATCATGAGTCGCAAATAGGGATATATTTTCTTTGATAAATACTACAGATTCATAAATATAGAGACCGGTTAGTGTTAATATTTTCTTTTCTACGAATATTTTTCTGCAGCTTTCACTCTGGGAAAGATTGAATATCTTTCTTAGACACCGTATTTGCAATATAAATATTTTTTGTGTATGTACAGACATTCCCCAGAGAATAATACCATATCTAATGTGACTCTGAATATATCCATTGTATGCTAACATCGCAGCCTCAGTGGATACATTCTGAGTAATTACTTTCAGGGCATAGCAGTATCTCGACATTTGTGTAGCAACTTTATTTATGTGACTCATCCAGTCCAGCTTTGAATCAATTATGATTCCAAGAAAGGAGAGTTGGGTCTCTGGTTCTAGAGTAGTTACACCATCACTTAAGGTTTTGTTAGTGCCATTTTGGGTAAAAGATATGATTTGGGTCTTGTTTTTATTCAGTTTGAGATTGTGTGCTGTAAAGTATTCCTCCAGTATCCTTAACTTGTGAAAGATATTTGCCTGTAGGTAATTGTGATCAGTTGAACTGAAAATCACAGAGCAGTCATCGGCATACTGAACCATGTATTCATTGGCAACTTCAGGCACATTATTGGTGTAAAGAATGTATAAAAGTGGGCCCAGCACTGATCCTTGGGGTACACCTCTTATGATATATCGCTTTTCGGATTTCAACAGATTTCCATCAGAATCCCGTTCAGTGACACATTGCTGTCTATTTCTCAAATAGGACGATATTAATTCGAGTGGTAGCCCTCTGATACCATACAACGGCAATTTTTTTATCAGTAGCAGATGGTCAACACTGTCAAAGGCCTTGGACAAGTCCAGATTGACTGCTGTTGTCACATTTTTACTATTGATAGATTCAATTACCTTACATAGGGCTTGGTAGTTAGCTCTGGTTGTCGATTTTTTCCTTCTAAATCCATTCTGCATATCACTTAGAAGGTTATTATTCTCTAGATACATTATCAGTCTATTGTATATTATTTTTTCAAAAATCTTACTAACATTAGAGAGTATTGCAATAGGCCTATAGTTGTTTATCTCTTGTTTATTTCCCTTTTTGAAAATAGCTTTTACATGTGCAATTTTTAGATTATCAGGAAAAATGCCTGTCAATAATGAGATATTAATTATGTGTGCAATTGGTTTACAAATCTCAGGGGCTAAATGTTTCAGTAATTTAGTTGGTATTTCATCTTCACCTACCGATTTACTATTTTTCATATTCAGAATAGTATCATAGACTTCTTTTGGATCTGTAGGGAGAAAAAATATGCTTTTATCAAAAGAAGGAGGCTCTAAATACATATTGCTATTATTTACACTATTCAAAGTTGTGCAGTTATTAATAAAGTACTGATTCACCTCATTTAGAACTAGTGTTTTATTAGTTTCGTCGGGAGAAATGTTTTCTGATATTGACGTAGGTATCTTCTTGTCCGATCCAGTAATAGATTTGACCAGATTCCATACTGCTTTGGACTTATTATTGGACGTTTGAATGTAATTTTTATTACAGCGTTGTTTTGCTTCTCTAACTACTTTTTTGAAAATATTGCTATATCTTTGGTATGTGTCATTGGATATGGTGCCATTTCGTTTTAATCTGTATAAATATTGTTTACGTTTGCTTGATGTCTTTATTCCTATGGTAATCCAATCTCTATTTTTCAAGTTAGTGTCTGCTTTACAAAATTTTAGAGGGGTGACTATGTTCATTAGTTGTCTGAGGACTCCAATGTAATAATCATAAGCTTCATTAGGATCTTCATAGGAATAAAGTTGATACATGTCGGTATTTCTCAATTCATTTTTCAATTGGTCAAGCTTAGCATCTGAAAACACTCTTTTCTTATTTTTTGTTTTTGTTTTAGTTTCAATTTTACCTGATCTTTCAATTCTGAGCATTTGAGTTTCATGATCGGATAATGCAGAGGTAATAACTTCACCAGGATGATTGTTCTCAAAATTTATAAAGATATTATCCAATAGTGAAGAAGATCTTAATGTTATTCTTGTCGGTTCTTTTATTTGTTGATGCAGATTATATGTTAATAAGAGGTGTAGAAATGACTGAGCGCTTGCATTATTGGTATTCAGAAGATTGATATTGAAATCACCACATAGTATTATATCATATTTCCTGAATTTATTTTGTACAATATCAAGTATTTCACTGAGAGTTTGTAGAAATATGTCTAAATCTCCAGTAGGAGGTCTATAAATACAAACTATAATACATTTAATTTCCTTACAAGATATTGATGAGCATTCTATTATACTTTCAATGCTTTTAAGTCTGATCTCGACAATTTCATGACTGTTCGAAGGATTTCTCGAGAAAATACAGGATCCACCGTGTATTTTCTCCCTTCTTGAAAATGAAGAGGTTATTTGATAGCCCTCTAATTTCATAAGATATTGCTCAGGCTCTGTGTACCAATGTTCTGTTATGCATACAAATGAGGGTAGACATTCAAGTGTCTTCAAAAATATTTCTAATTCTATATATATATATATATATATATATATGTGATGTAACCAATATAAGTGTATATAAGTAGTGCTATCTAGTGTTAAATATGAATGTCGTATTTTATTATTATAATTTTATTACGTGATTTTTATATCCCTGATTGTAATTCTCACAGTCACACACAAACTGGAAACAGTTTACGTGACTTTTTCGTTTATTAACTTACCTATTACTATGTCTAAAATATATATTGTACCTGAAGAAGAAGTTAATAAATATTATATTATATTATATTATATAGATAGAGATTATTCATTGTGAATGCTATTTTTACAAGAAACGTTATGCTATTAGGACTAATAACCAACATAAAACACATTAAAACTTACACCATTATTTGTATACAATCATCAACTAGGATGATAGATGTATTATCGTAAAATATTTCTTAGATGAGTATATTTTAATAGTATGAATAGCCACGTAACATTTTTGGCTCACTTTTGTGGGCAGAGTAAATAAAAAACAGTCTATTTTCCACTCGTGATTCACAAAGTTCGGACCCGTCTATTGGCATTCGAAAACATATACATGTTCAAGTACCTACTTAACGATTCGACCGAAAGGTATGTGGTATTGTCCTTAAGTTTGTATGTATTCGTCATAATACAAAAAGTTCACACGTGCATCCCACGATTTTTATCTGTACCGGTACAAAAGGTGTCAATAGTACGTACACCAGAACGATAGGTTTTTGATTCTAGAAAATAAAAGTACGTAGGCAGTTTATGGCTATTTTGAGGAGCTTGACGATTCTTATTATAAAAAGGGTATCGAACTTATTGAACATCGCTGGGAAAAGTGTATAGAGCTAAAAGGAGATTACGTTGAAAAATAAATATATTTTTTCCAAATTTTTTGTGTTTTCTTTGTTGGGCCAGATACTTCTGGGACCACCCTCGTACAGTACCTATTTGAACCGGAGCGAAGTTAGCAGCTGAAATATAGCAGCAAAAATTACGGAAACTGCCGAATGACCATAGGCGTGCGCAATTTTTTTTTTGATTCCGTCTTCAGCAGCCAACACGATTTTACAGCAACTAAAAAATATAGATACGTGCCGGTAGCAGCCGACGTGATCAAAGTTCTCGTATAACCATTACAGATGTAAAATACCAATTTCAATCTTGTGCTAGAAGGAAAATGACTTGCGAGCTGTCTAAGGGGGTCCAGAGGGGCGAAAACGACTTCAAAATTAATTAAAACAATATTTCCGGATGAAATAAATGAGG
The DNA here is from genome assembly GCA_944452925.2 of Chrysolina oricalcia. Taxonomy (NCBI): domain Eukaryota; kingdom Metazoa; phylum Arthropoda; class Insecta; order Coleoptera; family Chrysomelidae; genus Chrysolina; species Chrysolina oricalcia. The sequence continues at coordinate 3,431,829 of OX101810.2, forward strand.
TGTCAGTTTGAAATGATAATGAGAGCACGTAGAACAATATTATCAGTCATGAGGCAGAAGGAAAAGAACTTGCGAGGCGTCTGAGGGGGTCCAGAGGGGTGAAAACGACTTCAAAATTGATTGAAAAACATTTCCTTGTGAAATAAACGACTGGTCACTTTGAAATAATAATGAAAACGTGTAAAACATCAAATTCAATCATGTGTCAGAGGGAAAATGACTTGCGAGCCGTCTAAGAAGGTCCAGAGGGGCGAAAACGACTTCAAAAAATTTTAAAAATATTTCCGGGTGAAATAAATGAGGTGTCACTTTGAACTGATAATGAGAGCGTGTAAAACAATATTATCGATCATGAGGCTGAAGGAAAAGTAACTGCGAGGCGTCTGAGGGGGTCCAGAGGTGCAAAACCACTTCAAATTTAATTTTAAAAATATTTCCGGGTGAAATAAACGAGGTGTCACTTTGAAATGATAATGAAAACGTGTGAAACATCAAAATTCAATCATGCGTCAGAAGAAACATGACTTGCGAGCCGTCTAAGGGGGTCCAAAGGAGCGAAAACGACTCCAAAATTAATTTAAAAAATATGTACGGGTGAAATAAACGAGGTGTCAGTTTGAAATAATAATGAAACGTGTGAAAAATCAAATTCAATCACGTGTCAGAGGGAAAATGACTTGCGAGTCATCTATGAGGGTCCAAAGAGACGAAAACGGCTTCAAAATTAATTTAAAAAAATATTTCCGAGTGAAATAAACAAGGTGTCACATTGAAATAATAATGGAAACGTGTTAAACATCAATTCCAATCATGTGTCAGAAATAATATGACTTGCGAGCCGTGTAATGGGGATCAGAGGGGCTATAACGACTTAAAAATATTTTTCAAATTGATTTTGAAGTCGTTTCCGCCCCTCTGGACCCTCTCAAGTTATATAGGGTCTTTCTCAATATCTATCAGATGTAGTTCAATGTCCGGCGTGGTTTTAGCCGGGGAAAGTAGTTGTTTTTTGTTAGATATTACAAAAAAGGAACTTCAATTTTATCGTAGGGTTTTTCCATTTCCAGAGGAGTCATGTATTGATTCAATTTTCAATTGAGAATGTTTCTCTTTAAAACATGAATCCCTTTCAAGAAAGGTTATCTTGTACGATGGAAAATAGCGACTAAATTCCAACTTTCAGTCGCAGATGACTCCACAATTGACTTTATGAACATCCTGTTAATATTTTCAATGAAATCAACCTGAACCATATTATCCTCGATAGATGGATTGGCAGAGCTGGGTCATATTCATGGCCACCGCGTTCTCCGGATTTGAATCCATTGAATTTTTTTTCTAGGGCATCTAAAAAGCCCTGTTTGCGCTACACCAATTCACACAAGAGATGCGTTGTTGAATAGAATAACATTACATTGTGAAGCCGGTCGAAACGACCCTGGAATGCTATTTCAAGCACTGAGAGGGTGTTTTCGCTGACTACGAAAAGGTATTGAAAGAGAAGGGGGTCATAAGGAGCAGTTTTGTAAAGGATTTTTCATTTCAGTTTGCTCTTGAGGATTGCGATTGATATTTAGTATATGAGTTCTGTTAGGTAATCGTGTTCTTGTAAAAATTCGTAATGAAGGTGTGATGATGATTTCATTTAAGATCTGAAGAACTGAAGCTACGATCAGTGGTCCAAATTGGGAACACATCGGTCCAATTACAGAAACCTGTTTTCTTTTGTTATTTAATTATGTTTGAATACGTTTCATGACGAAATTATTGTCGCAAAACTATGATTATCTCAAAACAACGAGTTTTGGCAGCTGTTTTACTACGGGGGCGTTGCACATTTATCAATAACAATTTTGTTTTATAGTGTATTCAATTCGAAATGGCCAATCGAAAACAAGTCCCACATTTTAATTTACATTCCGAAAATAAACCAGCAGCAAATGGTTCAGAAACTACATCATTTGATGAAATTCTGATTTTCAATCAGTTTATACTTGGAATCACTTTCAAAAATTACTCTTTCGTTCGGTTCGAGCCAAGAAAATGATTGGCCACAACACGTGCACCGTTACCCAAAATATCTCTTGTACAGAAAATAGGGAAAATTTTCTTCTATATGAATTGATAATGTCATAGAAGAAAGCCTTGCAATCAATCATCAATATTGTTACATAACATTAAATTATAACAAATCAATGATTGTTTCTGCCACAAAAACGGTACATGATATTGATAAAGATATAATAATAATAAGTTATTGAAGTACGGTCGAAAAGAATACACGTTCTATATATATATATATATATATATATATATATATATATATATATATATATATATATATATATATATATATATATATATAATATAAATGACTCTAATAGACTACGAGGATGTATTGATATCTAGTTAGCCTAGACCAGTTCCCTGCATAAACAAAATATTGCGTTACCATAGCAACGAACAATAACTTATTAGAAGTGTCACTGTAAAGTTTTACGTCAAAAAAGTAAACCAGAGTTACGCAATAAATTAAAAGAAAAAAATATGTCCACCGAAATTGTGAAAGTCGAAAAATTGGAGTATCGAGCCATCATCAAGTACCTGTATTTAAAAGGGTTAAGAGGTAAACAGATTTACGAAGATATGCTTAATACCCTTGGTGATCAATGTCCTTCGTATGCGACCGTGAAAAATTGGACTGCAAGCTTCGAAAGAGGTAAATTTTCCATTGAAGATGATGACCGATCGGGAAGACCAGTTTCTGTGTCAGTCCCCGAAAATATCGATGCAGTTCATGACATGATTTTAACAGACCGTCGAATTGGGCTAAAACGGATATCTGAAGCACTGAATATTTCATACGAACGCGTTCATCATATAGTTCACGTCAATTTGGACATGAGAAAAATTGCTGCAAAATGGATCCCCAAATATTTGAATGTTGACCAAAGGCGTGCAAGGGTAGTATCATCGCGTTCGATCTGTGGAATGGAAAATTCCATTGAAGATGATGACCGATCGGGAAGGCCAGTTTCTGTGTCAGTCCCCGAAAATATCGATGCAGTTCATGACATGATATTAACAGACCGTCGAATTGGGCTAAAACGGATATTTATATACAGGGTGTTTCTTAAGTACGTGTAGAAAATTTAGGTGCGTGTTGCCGACATCAAAATAAGAAGAAAAGTTCCTATAAACACATGTCCGCAAGTTCTGAGAGATAGAGTGTCTAAGGTGAATTCATATTTTAAATTTTTTGTGAATAATATCAAAATAATTTTGATATTTGGGTAAAGTTTGGTATCTGGGAATATTTATTATTTAGTTTGTGTAAAAAGCATATTCTTGGTAGAGGTCACTGCGAGCAACTTTTTTTGAGTTAATGAAATTTGAAAAAATCGATGCAAGTGATTTTGAACGACAAGATTTTTAAATTTAAAATAAATTCAATTAAAAATTAGTTTTTTCTCAATTAACATAAAATTTGATTTTGTCATTGAAAAATTATCCCAGATACCAAACTTTACTCGAAAATCACAAATATTTTGGAATTTATTCTCAAAAAATAAATATTAGAATTGAACTTTGACACTCTGTATCTTAGAAACGAATAACTTGCGGACATGTGTTTATGGGAACTTTTTTCTCATTTCGTCGTCAGCAACATGCTCCTAAAGTTTCTACACGTACTTAAGAAACACCCTGTATAAACCTTAATAATTCCCCTTTATTGAACTTTTTCTCTTACTAATCAACTAAGTCCAGGAATACTGTTATTTGTTATTGTGATATATTGATATCCTAATATATGATCACTCAGTATATCATTTATTAATACGATTGTCCAGTCTCTGTACTTTATCGCAGATAGACTGGTTTTTATGTTGTCTTCTTTTTACATCTATCGGAGCTCGATATGAATATATTTCTCACGACATTATTATTGGAAATTTGAAAGTGAATAGAAGTTTTATATTTTCATTTACAAGTCTCGTTATTTTTACCCAAATTACCCCAGTATGCAACAGTTATTGATTTAGAAAATAATAAGCAAAGTTAGTGATCATATCCCAGGTACATTGAGTTTGTGTAAGTTAAATAGCAAAATTATTAAATCACTGGCAGGTATTCTTACCGATCCTTGTTATACCTGTATTGAAAAAAGGAAGGAAGGAAGGATGATGTCAATAACTTTCGTTCACTATCTATTATTCCAATAATAGGTAAGATTATTGAAAACATCAATAAACAAGTTTTTTTACAACAAAAGTTAACTTTATATTTCCAATTATTTCTCGCCCTCGTATATAATGTTTTGTTGACTTTAAATTATTAATAAACAAAGACAGGGATCATTTCTATGATTAGAATGCATTTTTTACTTCTGTTTGATTAAATAGCAAAATAGAATCGTAAAATACCGTTTTTTTAAAACAATTTAGATCTAGCTGCCTGGATTCATTAGTTTGACGTTTCTCGTTGATTATTTAGATTTGTTAGTTTGCACTAAAAGAATTATTAGTTTTTTAAGTAATCATGATTTCTGATTCGGTAAGTGGTTTAGATTTTCCAAATATTTTTGTTGTTGTTTGTTGTTGTTGCCGCCAGAAATAACCAATCAAGCTGAGGAAACCTCTTTGGATTTATGAATTGATAACCAGTACAATCCAAAAAGAGAAATGAGGAAATACAGTGTGGAAAGTCTAACTGGAACAAATTCTGTAACTTGTTAAATGAAGGTTTATCGCAAAATTCCTGAAACACGTCAAGTTTTATTTTTAATGGGGCATATTACAAAGAGATGTGTTCATCTTTTTAATTATCTGGGGGGTTGCAGCCACCCCAACTTTTTTTTTTAATGGAAGGGTAGGTTTATTGATTTTTTATTGGAAAGCTTGTTCAATTCCAAATGCAACTCCATGTTTGTTTGTTACGTTTTATAAGCAATGTGTCGAATAAAAATGAAATAAGGAAATAGTTACTGAAATTACTTTAATGCAAGAAATGTTCAAACTGCTCTCCACCTTGTTGCTGACAATATCCCAATCGATAATAAATACACTTCCGGCGTTACTTGCCTAATTTCGTCCCTGATTCTTTGTTGAAGCTCGGCGATGTCGTTAGGTTTAGTGGCATACACATTGCTCTTTAGATATCCCCATAAAAAAATCTAATGGAGTCAGATCGGGTGATCTGGCTGGCCACTCAATTGGGCCCCTTCGTCCAATCCACCTATTTGGAAACACTTCGTGAAGATAGGTTCGTACATTTTGAGCAAAATGTGGTGGTGCCCCATATTGTTGAAACCACAGCCGTTGGTCACATAAGTTGGGATCCAAAGGATTGGGAAATAAATTTACTAACGTAGGCATCAGTTCGTCTTGGAGCATATGCAGGTGTGTTTCGCCGGTTACATTTCCATTGAAAAAAAAGGACCTACTATGCGATCCCCAATAATTCCAGCCCAGACGTTTGTTTTTTGAGGCCTTTGGGTATGGCATTCACGCATCCAACGGGGATTTTCGTCAGTCCAATAACGGCAGTTCTGTCGATTGACGTGCCCATGTAATGTGAACGTAGACTCTTCAGAAAACAGCACCCATTCCACAGCAATTTATCCACCATCGATAGCAGCCATCATTCGTTCGCAAAATTCGAGTCTACGATCAGGATCATCTTCGTTAAGCTCGTCGTGCAGGGTTTGCATCTTATATGGGTGCTTTTTAGCTGCTATCAGAATTTTTAAAACGCTTGTGTGACTGACACCATGCACGCGAGCTATTTGCCTAGCTGGGGTAACAGGATTTTCTTCAACTTCCAACAATATGTTCAACTGGGCGTCTTCGTCGACTTTTAAACGCTTTTGTCGAGGAGCATCCCTTGCGTGGCCCAACTCCCGATATCGCTTTTCAATTTTGCTAATCGTACTTCGAGTAATTGCAGGTAATTCTGGATGAACTTCAGTAAACAAATGAGCGACTTCAGCCAGTGTTCGACTTCTGTCTCCATATCCGATCATCGTTAAAATTTCGATCCGATGCGTCTCGGTTAAATAGGGCATTGTCTTATTTTTCTGTTGTAAGTTACACGTTGGACTGCAAACACACCAACAAATCAATCACATCCAGTTCAAATTGACCAAAAACCTATCGAGCAGGTTTTTGCTTGAGCTTCTCCGGTAAGAAACAGTGTACCTATACACAGCAAAAAATCTTATATTGTCCACGTCGTAGTCAGGTGCGTACGCGGACCGTATAATTTCAGTAACTATTTCCTTCTTTAATTTTTTTCCGACACATTGCTTATAAAAACTAACGAACAAACATGGACTTGTATTTGCAATTGAACAAGCTTTCCAATAAAAACTTAATAAACCTACCCTTCCATTTAAAAAACAAAAGTTGGGGGTGGCTGCAACCCCCTCAGATAATTAAACAGATGAACACATCTCTTTGTAATATGTCCTATTGAAAATAAAACTTGACGTGTTTCAGGAATTTTGCGATTAACCTTCATTTATCAAGTTACCGAATTTGTTCCAGTTAGACTTTCCACACTGTATATGCAAAATTCATGGATTGTAGAGTTGATAATCGTTTTTTGAGACCTATAAATTTAATAGATTGAACTATCAAAATATTTTGTGCATGATTTTGCTTGGAAAATAGTTGAATACACAATAATTTAATAAAATCCCGAGACCGCGAAGCGGTGGAGGGGTTTTATTTTTAAATTATTATTGTGCATGAAATTATTTATCAAAAAGCACTTTCATGCAGAAAATATTTTGATAGTTTAATCAATAAAAATTTATAGGTCGTGTGATATACGACAAGATTATTTCTAGAAAGAGGTAGATTAAAACCAACAACAAAGAATTTTATTGATTATGAACACCGACATTTTCTAACAATTTCTTTATTAAAAAATATTTTTGCTTAAGCTTTAAATACGAGACGTTTCAGACTCAAACCTTCGTTGATGATGTTTGTTTATATAGGGTGTTTCATAATAAATGCGCAGGACTTCAGGATGTGCTAGCTCGTCCAAAAATATGAAAAAAGTATCTATTAACTTACCCTCTAAAATGCACCATTTTCGAGATACAGGGTTTTTAGCGAATATCTCTGGAACCGTTCATCGCACAGAAAATAGATTCCGTTGACATTTTCTACTCATAATAAGCTATGATTTGTGCGGATTTTTTATTTTTTTCCAGTGACGTGGAAGTTGGAGAAAAAAACACCCACTACCCCTTCAAAATCTTCACCAATTGTGAATTTTAAAAAATAAAAAACCTGCACAAAACATAGCTTATTATAAGTAGAAAATGCATTCAAAATCTGTTTTTTGTGCGATAAACGGTTCCAAAGATATTCGCAAAAAACTATATATTTTTTTTAATTTCAACACCCTGTATCTCGAAAATGTTGAATTTTAGAGGGTAAGTTAATAGAACTTTTTTTCATATTTTTGAACGAGCTATCACATCCGGAAGTCCTGCGCATTTATTATGAAACACCCTGTATATTACTTTGGTTACGCATCCCAACAATGCATTGAAGAAGCCTTTGCTGCGAATTTTGCATGTAAACATTCCAAATTCTGACGTATAGTCGTTGCCTTATTTCAAAATGTTTGTCTAGAAATCATATCAAAAAGGGAGTGTCCACTGATGAAAATCAATATTAGGTCATTCAAACGATTAAGAAATTATTGTTTTTTTTATAAACTGTTGCCAAGATTTGTAAGAATCCCTGAAAAACGACACAACGAAAACCAATATGGAGGACGAAAATTTAATCGCGATTAAACAGCTCTTGTGAAATAATCACTTATTTAAACAAAATATATTCGAAAAATGGTGGTTTATGGTCTATTTCAACATGAATGAAATAATCACGTAATTTAATTGTTGGAAACTGTGCTGCTTGCGTATTAAGGATGGTTGTCAAAAAAATTGGAGTCATCGACGCTATGGGCTATGTATTCGATTCTCACTCATAAAAAAGTCCTACTTTACGAACTTGTATCGTAAATAACTTTTTCTAGGACAGTGAGTAAACTAAGCTTTCACGCACTGCTGACAGTGCCGTAAAGTAATACTTTTTCGCACAAGTGCGAAATCAAATCACCTGTGCGTGAAATTATCAACTGTGCGTAATAGTTATTTACCTAACAAAGGCGGAAAGTAGTACTTTTCTGCACGCGACGGCAGTTGCACGAACGACGCGGAGCGGAGTTCGGGCAAGCCGTCAAGGGCGGAAAAGACGTTTTCCGCAAGAGTTAGGTACAATGTTTTTCCTACGAGTGTTTTTGTCCATCTTATTTATGAAAAAAAAAGGTTTTTATTAAACAAGATTTTTTGGTAATGCTACAAAATGACACATAAGACAGAATAGTTACATAGATCATTTAGTTAGTCCTAACTATCCTCATTTTCAACAACATAAAAATCGTGCGGAAAAGTAACTTTTCAGCACTAGCGCGGAAATGTAACTTTTCCGCATGATTTTATCTTTCCGCGAGATTTTTTTATGCACTGAAAAATAATGAAACAATTGTATGATTATACATAATAGATAGATAGATTGATAGAATCTGTTATGAAAAAAATAATTCGCTCGTACAACAAAATTTCATATACCTACCTACTCGTGGGAAATGTATGTCATTTCATGCTCATTGTACAATATACTAATCTTAAAATAATGTGCTTTAAAGAGAAAATCTTGCGGAAAAGTAGAACTTTCAAAACGAAAAATCGTGCGGAAAAGTTACTTTTTCGAGCGCTCGTAGGATATATATGTCGTCTTTAATTATAATATTTTTATACATTACTTGGTAAAATTATTATGTGGTCGTAGGAAAAATAGTGTACATTACTCGTGCGAAAGTGACATTTTTCACACGAGTGGGAAATATTGTGGCACGAGGCGTAAGCCGAGTGCGGCAATCAGACGAGTGTGAAAAATCCTACGACCAAATAATAATTTTACCAAATAATGTATAAAAATGTTATAATTAAAGACGACATATACAGGGTGGGTCACGGTCGATGGTACCTTAGACGTTTACGAAGAACGGGAAATTGGATCATTCTGAAAATTTGGTTTCTCAAGCATTTGCTCTTGGTCTATCGATCTAAAATATTTTCAGCAATGCAGCGTTGCCGCTTATACCAGAAAGTAGCAGCATCTTTGTTATTTTAAATGGGTCACCCTGTATATTACCGCATTTTTGAACTTGTCATTCCTTTCTGATTACTTCTGCCCCATACTCCCCTATACCTTTCTCTAACGGTTTTTGAGATATTGGTTATTTTCCATAATTTTTATCCAAAACATAGCTCGAATTAAATGTTTATTTCTGCGGTATTTAGATTCTTAGGAAGTTGCAATTTTGTGTTTAGTTCATCAAGATCATGTACATTGATTCTGTATAGAGAAGTTTGTTCTGTGTTATGCAGGGTCTTTCAAAATTCATGATCTTACTGCTAGATCCAAAAAGGGTTGATCCTGTATATTATGAAATATCCTGAAAGATGACTAAATTCCCTTCGAATTGATATATCATGTTCCTATACCTAAATAGCCAGTATTCCGAAATAATAGCAATTTTCACTTGTAATCTCCCAAGTGCTTGAATTACTGCCGGAAATTTTTCGAGTACATGAATTTTTTGAAAATTCATGTACGAGATAAATTTACGGCAATTAATTCAAGCACGAGGGGGACTCGGTAAGAAAATTTCACACCGAGAAATGAAAATCATCCAACAATTCATAAGAAATAACTAACGAGGGTTTCACCTGAACTATTTATAACCACTGAAATATTGATATGTAAAATACTTGACAAAATTTTCAACAATAAATGTGTTTAAATTTGGAACAAAAAATAAATAAAAAAGTTATGTTCTTTTCGTGGAATGAACCATCGACGTAGAGACTCATAGGCCGCAACACTACCGCTGAGCTACGGGACTTGTGATAAAAACTTGTGACAAATGGTGTATTGAACTTCTTCCAAAATTTTATTTCAGAATTGACAATTTCTGCAATAATCGTGGAGAAAATATTTTCAGGCTCATTCCAAATATCTAGTAAATACATAATTATCTCCTTTCATATGAAAACTAGACCTTTATGTGTACATTAAAGCAAAATATCAACTTGTCATGTCAAATGTTTGTTTCGCCCGGGTACCCAGGAGGATAAAAATATCCGGAAATTTTTAGGGTTGCCTTGGTATCTAAACAAGAACGAATTTTTTGATTGGCTACAAAAGTGAGGTGTGAAATTTTCAAAAAAAATTGATTTATTTTTCTCATATTCATCTAAGGTGGCTATTAAATGTTATGATGATACATGACATTATGAAAATTTGACAATTAGTGCACTATTAATAATACCGTTGTGTGTTTCTTAACGGAAGTGACTCAAATATAATTGAAATGGAGGGAAATAACTATTCAAACGAAGTTCTGATGAACTTGTTTATTCTTCATGGATGGAATTATAGCAAGAACGTGCAGAAAATTCAATGAAACGTACCCTGTTTTACAAAACATTTATTATGTTGTCTTCATCTGAAGTTATAGGCTTCGGTAAATGTCGTTCTGTTTTCAATTTTGATCCATATTTACTGAAATTATGTTTTATGTATTAGTTATTTCTTATGGATTGTTGAATGATTTTCATTTCTCGGTGTGAAATTTTCTTACCGAATCCCCCTCGTGCTTGAATTAATTGCCGTAAATTTATCTGGTACATGAATTTTCAAAAAAAATTCAAGCACTCGGGAGATTACAAGTGAAAACTGCTATTATCTCGGAATTCTGGCTATTTAGATATAGGAACATGATATATCAATTCGAAGGGAATTTAGTCATCTTTCAGGATATTTCATAATATACAAGATGTTCCATTTGAAAAAACGCACTTTCAACCCTTTTTGTATCTAGTAGTAAGATCATGAATTTTGAACGACCCTGTATAACGCAGAACAAACTTCTCTATAGATAATCAATGTACATGATCTTGATGAACTAAACACAAAATTGCAACTTCCTAAGAATCGAAATACCGCGGAAATAAACATTTAATTGGAGCTATGTTTTGGATAAAAAATATGGAGAATAACCTATATCTCAAAAACCGTTAGAGATAGGTATAGGGGAGTATGAGGCAAAAATAATCAGAAAGGAATGACAAGTTCAAAAATGCGGTAATATACAGGGTGACCCATTTGAAATAACAAAGATGCTGCTACTTTCTGGTATAAGTGGCAACGCTGCATTGCTGAAAATACTTTAGATCGATAGACCAACAGCAACCACTTGAGAAACCAAATGTTCAGAATGATCCTATGTCCCGTTCTCCGTAAACGTCTAAGGTACCATCGACCGTGACCCACCCTGTATATTATAATATATATCTATGCATGTGTCCAAGAAAATCGAATGAATAGTCCAACTGAGAACCATTCTGACTTCATTTATTTTTAATAATTAATTTAAATACAAAATATTTTCTTTATGATATAATACCGACGAGATCAAAATCATAATTAGACATCTTTTATTTTTGATAATAATTACTAATCAAGATACAGTCTAATACAATATATTTTCTTGTCATAATATGTGTCCAATACCTCAGTTGGTAAGCAGCGGGGCTCGACGTGACTTCTGATGAAGAGTACGTGGGTTCGATCCTCGTCCGCGGAACCGTTTTTTTTAAAGAAGATGAAAAAAATTACACTTCTCAAATAGATTGCTTCAAGATTTTGTTGGTAGGATTTTAGATAGTATATATACTGATTTTTAGATAGTATCAGTAACTTTCCGCACGCTTGTGGATGAGCCACTTTCCGCGGGACTGTACGGTGCGATATACGTTACTTTCCTATGCCATACCCTATACCCACGAGCAAGGAAACTTTTGTGGGTATTCATTTGTGTTTGCACAATCATTTTTAACTGATATGGTTTTAATTATGATGTAGAAAAGTATTGTACAGGAATAAACTATTAATATTATTATTATGTGGTCGTAGGAAAAGTAATTTTTTACACACTGTTCATACATTTATACATTTTTGAAAAATACAGTATTTTGCGTCAAATATAACTCGGAACTCTTTATTTGATAATAAGACGACAATCATTAAACATTCAGATTAATGATATAATTGCTACAATTTGGCAATATAATAACTGTCGAAGAAAAAACTTTGTATGAAACACTTTCGTAAAGGGCTTTTTTGTATGAGCGTGAAGTTTGTTGAATAATAATAATAATAATAATATAATTTATTTACCATGAAATTACAAAATTTTCGATTGTGCGTTACATTAATTATATAGCACATGGTGAATAAATGGGAGAAAGCCCACAAAAGTAAAACTTGTGCGTGGGCTGATTTTTCCATCTATATGTTTGTGCGCTAGTTGGAGCTTGGTTCAAGTTTTCATAAATATAATTCATTCAAGTAAATGATGTGAATAAAACTGTATAATATAGCTATAGACTAGTAAAATTTGTAGAGTATTATTTTATGTGCATGTTGATATACAAGGACTCGCGCATATACATATACATGTAGACATTAATTTGTATTAGTAAAAATAGTAAAAAAATAGTAAAAATTGTAAAAATTGTAAACATTATAAAAATAGTAAAAATAGTATTAGTTATAAAATAGTAAAAATTGTAGAATGTTATTTTATGTACAACATGTAAACACATAAGGACTTACGCATGTACATGTACATTCGGTTACAGGGACTTATATACATTACATCAGAATAAGAATAAAAGATTAAACACTGTTACAAATGGAAACTTGTTTTATTACTAATGTAAGTTGAGTGATGTATTTTATGATCTATTTTTGTATAAAATATTAGATATGTAATTGTAGGGGAGAGTCAGTAGCCAATTTGTAATCAGCTTTTTAAAAAAGTTATATGAATGTATTTTTTTTATATCTGGTGGTAGTTTATTGAATAGTGTAGGTCCAAGGTAGGTAAAACATTTTTGACCAATTGTCTTTTCTGCTCGGGGTATAGTAACGGCATTTATTCTGTATCTAGTATTATAGGGATGGTTGATTGAAATCAATTCTTCTTTATGTTTGTATTGTTTCAACAGAATTGTTTTGGCGAATAACTGACTCATACTCAATACTTCTAATTCAGAAAATAAGGCTTCAGAAGAATATCTTCTTGGTTTTTTATAAATATTTTTCAATACGCTTTTTTGTATTTTTTCCACTCTGCTGAAGTTGGTTGCCGACGTAGAACCCCAGGCAATAAGTCCGTATGTCAGGTGAGATTCCACCAAAGCATGGTATAATATTTTCAGATATTTCAAGTCGATAAAATTTGCCAGATTTTTGAATTTATAGACCATAAACCGGAGTTTTTTTATTACGAAATGTGCCTGTTCGTCCCATTTCATGTGGCAGTCTATGATTATTCCTAGATATTTAATTTTCAGTGCTGACTTTATACTTGTTTGTGTATTGGTGGTATCATTGATTTTTATGTCCTGATATGAAGGTAGGTTATTACTGTATGAGGTGAAGGGGATGAAGAATGTTTTTTTGAAGTTTATTGTGAGTAATTTATAGTTGAAAAAATTTGTGATGGTCGAGAAATCCATTTCTATGGTATTTTTAAGTGAAACCCAGTTCGAGTCTTCATAAAAAATTGCCGTATCATCAGCAAAGCTGATGATTTCTCCTTTAGTTCCTTGTTCAAAAAGGTCGTTGAGGAACACGTTAAAGAGAAGTGGGCCTAGTACGGTTCCCTGTGGTACGCCAATTCCAATATTTCTTGGGTCGCTTAGAGTTCCATTTATATTAACACGTTGCGTTCTGTTATATAAGTAACTTTTCATTAGGTTATACGAGATTCCCCGAAGACCAACATTCTCGAGGGCCAGAAGAAGCTGTTCATGGTTTACTGTGTCGAATGCTTTTGCGAGATCGACAAAAATACATATAGAAGTTTGTTTCTTATCTATGGCATTGTTTATCATTTTTGTCAAGCTCGCAATCGCATCCGCTGTAGAGCGGTTTTGTCGGAATCCGTACTGTTTTTCTGAGATGACTTCGTATTTGTTGAAGAAAGAGTTTATTCTTTTCTGGATAATTTTTTCGAATATTTTGCATATGCTGGAAATGAGCGATATTGGGCGATAGTTCGACATGTCTAACTGATCTCCGTTTTTTTTAAAAATAGGTGTTATGACTGCATTCTTCAGTATGTCAGGGAACTTTCCGTCATTGATGGATTTATTTATAAGGAAGGTTAATATGGGTGCTACTTCACGACTTACTACCTTGAGAGTTTCCGCTCTTATACCATCTAAACCAGGTGTTTTGTTATTTTTTAGGGCCATAATCATTTCTATAACTTCTTTCTCGTCGGTATTTGTGAGGAATATTGAATGTTCTATTTTTTTCTTTTTTATATCGTTCAGTTGGTGATTTATTTTCATAGCCATTTTGTCACCTATTTCAGAAAAGTATTTGCAAAATTTATTTGATATTATTTTAGGATCGCTTATTATTTCACCACCGGTAGTTTTGATTTTGTCAATGGGGGATTTAGGTTCTTCGCTATTTGACATTTCTTTAATGCAGTTCCAGAGATTTTTACTGACATTCTTATTTTTTTCAATTTTATTTTTATAATATTTATTTTTTGCTGTTTTGATTAAGTTGTTTAATTGGTTTCTACATATTTTGAATTGTAATTTATTATAGTCTGTGTTTTCGTTTTTCATTAGTTTATATAGTTTATTTTTTCTATCAATCGATTTGAGAAGTCCTGCAGTTATCCATTCTTTCCGTTTAATTTCTTTCCTCTTCAATTCAATGGTGATTGAAGAACTAATAGTTAATTCTGTTATTGTGTTGATGAATGTAGTGGTGCTCTTATTAATATCATTTTCAGAATATATGTCTGTCCAGTTCTGTTGTTTGAGTTTATCTTTTAACTTTTCTCTGTTTATTATAGTTCTAGTTATTTTTGTTTTTACTTTGTCAACTATTTTCTCTGGTATGATGATATTGTTAATTATAGAAAAATGATCGGTTATATTCGTTTCCAGAACCGTTGGGACATTCGTGAAGTTTTTTATTCTCGTTTTAATGAAGATGTGATCGATACAGGAGCTTTCACGATCTATCATTCTAGTGTTCTTGTTTATTAGGCTAGTAAAACCTTCTGCGCTCATGGTATTGAGATATTCGTGAACAGAGTTTTCCTCGGTATTTAGTATATCCATATTGATATCCCCTGTAATAATGTGGAAATCCACATGATCACACGTTTTAATATAGTTCGCTAGGTTTTCTATAAAGGTATATTCACACGTAGGACCCGGTCTGTATATGCCATTCAATAAAACGGTTTTTTCGTGCAATTGCAAACGTAGTTCTATGATGTTGATCTGATCAAATTTTATAATTTTGAATGAACAATTAATTTTTTCTTTTGCAAAGATAATTACCCCATCATTTTGGTTGAATACACCTTCATTGTAAAATAGCTGGTAGCCCTGAATACGAAATAATGATGTGTCAGTTATTCTCCAAGTTTCTGTGAGTATCACAAAATCAAAATTGTTTTGTATTTGGTTAAGCAGAATTTTTAGCTCGTTGAAGTTTTTATTGACACTTCTTATATTCATGTGGAAGAAAGATATATTAGTGTTTTTACTAATTTTTTTTTATCATCGTGTTATAGTCTAAGATATTATCGTAGATTTTTGTGTCAGTTTGATCTATTTTGAAGTCTTTTAGGTAGTTGTCCATTTTTAAACGTTATGGAATGAGGCGCAGCAAGCCCTACTTTACGAACTTGTATCATAAATAACTATTTTCTACGTTCAACTTTTATGAAATAAAGATTGATCTAGTGGTTTGACAGATTCAAGGGTTATCTCAATCCATATCAGTTTCATTTGACATTCAACAGAAAACTGTGTCTTTCTCAAGTTTCAATGAAACAACTCTGTTTCACTTTTCTTTTGAAAATTTTAAATACGCCATTTTGTCAGAAACAGAGGTAGACTGGAATGTATCAATTTCACAATCAATACATTATTACCAGGTTCCTTCTTTCATCTGGGTTTTTGCGATTTCTTTTTTTATTTATCATTTCTAATAAATTTATGAAACGTATATAATTCATATAATAGCTTCAAGTACGTGACAACTCGCTAAATCTTGCCGCTGCAAAATTTGAGGACGCCATACTTATTTTTGGAAAAAAAAAACGCTGGTTATAAATTCACGTTCAGATGTTTTTGTGTGTCTTGTGTTATGCAGTGAATATTGAAATATCTTTATTCTTACCTTTGTGAAGTCCAAACTTTTGATAATCACTACGCACAAATTCCTTTCCTCCAAGTAACACTGTTGCTTTATTTTTGCTGTATGATCTATATTTCTGAATTTTGGACAAAAATCAAGAAACAGAAAAGATTTAAAAACCCACCCTCTCACTACCTATCTAGTCTACACAAAAAAATCGTTTTCGATAGATTTCTTCGTAGCTTATCGAGCGTATAAAACGCACGGTGGCTATTGATGAGGTTTTCGCGATTTCTGGCTGTTTTTCAGTACAGCAGACATTTTCAGAATGGTGCGTGAGTCTGAAATAGCTGAAACTATTTTTGGAAGTGCTGACGTTTTCTTCTACTACTTATACAAATATTTCGTATATTCTATGCTTTTTATTGTGTTCCTAGCGAATTAGATTGCTTTCGTTTTCGTTTTTGGATGCATTTTTGTACTGAGTTGATTCTAAATCCGTGTCAAGATGTACCTACCGCATTTTGCAATTGCTTAGGTACTTGAACATACCTCAAAAAATGTGCTGTTCAGCTGAATCTTTCAGCAAAACTGGCTGTTAGCACAATATTTTATGAAGGTCAAGGGGATTTTTTATTGGTTCTGAATTCACAGTACCCAAGTTGCATTTACTATTCAGCACACTGAGAAACATATGCAGAAAAATTAGATGTCGTCGAATGTACAGTGTCACACAAAGTACGCAACATATATTATGGAAGTTCTTTTTATTAATAGATATAATGAATATTTGACTTCGCAGTTAATTTGTGCTACTCATGTGCTACTCTGAACATGTCAAATTTGACATTTTTCAAAAATCCTCAAAAAATTAGTTTTTCTGGAGATTTCGAAAAATGCCAAAAATAAGTTGCTCAGTTTCTAATATTATATCTTAGCTCCAAAGGACCCCGCAAACTCCTTATGGAATTTGGGTCCTGGTGGATTTTTTTGAATTTTTGGTATGATGTAGTCCATGTAATTCTCAACCAATGTTACCATTGCGCCAACCCAGAAAAATTAACAGTTTTGCTGCTAGGGGGCGTTGAAATCACCCCTTGCGCAGATTAGACTATTTATTTTTGAACCCGGTAACAATATTTCCACTTGTTTCATTGTTGCTAATGTTGCACAATATTGTGCTGTTTTACAAAAAAAAATTCTTACCCCCTCCCCCTTTTCCCCCAACACCTATTACGAAAGACAAAAAAAAATTCTCGAGTGCCTTCAAATGTATCGTCGAATGTTCAAATATGCCTAAATGAGGGAAATAGCAGTTTTTTTATGATTATACCCTCACCCCCCAAATGACACAAAACGAAAACATTTCGGTGGATTTTTCTGAATTTTTGATATGATGCAGTTCAAGTTATTTTGAATAGAAATAAATCGGGTGACAAACCCCAAAAATGAATAGTTTTTATGCTAGGGGACGTCGAAATCATACCTTGTTCAGAATAGATTACTATAGGCGGAAACAATATCTCTAAGTATTTTTGTTAAATTTTATGCCTAACAATTGTGTAAATTTTTATTAATTGAAGATTTAAAACCTCCCCCTTACCCCCAACCCCTATTTCAAAACAGGAAAAAAATTAAATCATCTAATTTTTATTTATTTTCAAGATATTCGCCCAATTCATTGATATTCAAAAAACATGAACTACGCACTACTAAGAAGTCAGTGAACTCCACCAATATTTTCCTGAAGGATGGGAAAGGAGAAATCAACCAACTGTACGATTTCCTCAATTTGAGCTGATTAAAACATTTATTTTGATAAAGCATTTACAAGTAGTCGGGAATACATTTTTTCGTGTTTTAAATTAAGGGTAGGGGGTAAGGGGGAGGTTTTAGATTTTCATTTCATGAAAAATTACAGAATTGATCAGCATATACTAAACTAAAATACGTAGAGCTATTATTTCCGCCTATAATAATGAATTGTCTATTCTGAGCAAGGTTTGATTTCAACGCCCCCTAGCATCAAAACTGTTCATTTTTGGGGTTTGTCACCCAATTCATTTCTATTCAAAATAACTTGAACTGCATCATATCAAAAATTCAGAAAAATCCACCGAAATTTTTTCGTTTTGTGTTATTTAAGAGGTGGGGGGATGATCATAAAAAATTGCTATTTCCCTCATTTAGGTATATTTGAACATTCGACGATACATTTGAAGGCACTAGAGAAATATTTTTTTTGCCTTTCGTAATAGGATTTGGGGGAAAAAGGGGAGGGGGTAAGATTTTTTTTTATAAAACAGCACAATATTGTGCAACATTAGCAACAATGAAACGAGTGAAAATATTGTTACTGGGTTCAAAAATAAATAATCTAATCTGCGCAAGGGGTGATTTCAACGCCTCCTAGCAGCAAAACTATTAATTTTTTTGGGTTGGCGCAATGGTAACATTGGTTGAGAATTACATGGACTACATCATACCAAAAATTCAAAAAAATCCACCGGGACCCAAATTCCATAAGGCGTTTGCGGGGTCCTTTAGACTATGTACTGTCATTTCGAGTTTTTTCCATTGTTTTTTATTTTTCGAATCTTTCACTCTACCGATTCAAACGAAACAATTCAAATTTCATTCTTTTGATGAATACGAGACTTTAATGTCATATCTTTCCAAGAAAATACCCACAATGGCCTGTTACCAGAAAAAAAAAATTAATGCACCTCCAGAAATTCGTCTTTGTTGTTGCAAAGTTCATCTTGTTTTTTCATTTCACTGTTAAACTGATTGGGATTTTCAATGTGTGGATTTTATTTCTTTTTTCACCAAATTTTTATCCCGTTAGCTGCAGATGAGTTCGAAATATTTTGGTGTAGTTTACACTCATCGTTTTCAACATGAAGGATATCAAAGTTTTCATCGAAGTCATGGTCTCCTTCCAAAATATGATTGGCATATGTTGAATGTGTTTTATTCTTTACATAATTCATACGGTGTTCAAGTACGCGGCTTTTGAATGGTCTACCAGTCTGGCCTACATATACTTTGGAACAAGATCCACAATTCAATTTTAAAACTCCTGATTTTTCCGATTTTGTATTTAATGTATTGAAAATAAGGGTATTAGACTTAATTATTTAGAATTCTTGGAAATTAATAAATTGAAAAATTGGAATTGTTTACTAAATGATCAATTGTACCTTAATAGTTCCCCTTTGTTAAATATTTTCAACTAATTAAGTAGCAGCTATGTTTTGAGATTTATAGGTACCTACATT
This sequence comes from Chrysolina oricalcia, assembly GCA_944452925.2. NCBI lineage: Eukaryota > Metazoa > Arthropoda > Insecta > Coleoptera > Chrysomelidae > Chrysolina > Chrysolina oricalcia. The sequence goes on from OX101810.2 coordinate 3,451,444, forward strand.
GTATTGTCAATTTTTATTATAGGTAGGTCCTAATTACCCCAATTGATACGAACGGTATTCAAGTAATGTTCACCATAGAATTATTCAATGTATTACATTCGCTTGAGAAATATACTGTGTTTTGAAACATGTCGCGTAGACAATAAATTGTTGAAATTTAATAGTTTACCTTAGTGTCATACACTAATATGTTATTCCATACATAATGGACACCACTTAACACGATCTTGAGCATAAATCAGTCATAAAATCAGTTTATTAAAAATAATTCCTCAAGAGAGTAGAAGGAATTTTCAAGCAAAAATGATTTTATTGTTTTAGTGAAAGCAAATATTCCTAATTTTCTGACTTCCACTGGAAGAATGCTATAAACGTTCAAGTTCAGTGAGTTATTTTTGGATTTATTCAGCCTATGTCTTGGTCCTCTCATTGTAACTGCACCTCTGGTGTGCTGACGAATGTCTGATTGTGTTATTAATGTAGGCATTTTTTTGTGAATTTCTATCAATGTGATATCATTTTCTCTCTCACCTTGGAACCAAAATGAGAATCCTACTCGAATATCGAAATCTCTTTCTTTGAGAGTGTGTACGAATTTTGGCTTTCAGAGATAATTTCACTCGCCGAATGAAACCCTCCTTTCCTGCAATATTACGACCAATAAGGGACGTAGGCCTCGATAATACGCAGTTCCTATCTTTCGAGCCGGAAATTTCCCTCACGTGTAAAAACGTCCATAAGAGGAATGCAATTACCGCTGGCTCACAGCGATAATTGCACTGTAGTGACGCGTTTCGCGTCACGGCAGTGCAATTATCGCATTAGATGTCAATTCAAGTGAAGTCGCGCGATTTTAATGTCAGAAGTGAGACTTCAAATGTGTCATCTACCTACAAGTGTTCATATAAGAGTGAGGTGTGAAATTTCCTACCGAATACCACTCGTGCATTGAAAATTAACCAGATAATTCTGAAAAAAACGTGTTTTTTTTTTTATAAAAAACCGCACTCGGTTATTTTTTTCGTTGTTTCAAAAAATTGCCCTCCTCCTTCGCAGTCGGGCAATTTATGCTTTGAAACAACGAAAAAACTCGTGCAGTTTTAAAAAAAAACGCGTTTTTTTCAGAATTATCGGTAATTTTCAATGCACTTGTGGTATTACCCCCGGAAATTTCCCTCACGTGTAAAAACGTCCATAAGAGGAATGCAATTACCGCTGGCTCACAGCGATAATTGCACTGTAGTGACGCGTTTCGCGTCACGGCAGTGCAATTATCGCATTAGATGTCAATTCAAGTGAAGTCGCGCGATTTTAATGTCAGAAGTGAGACTTCAAATGTGTCATCTACCTACAAGTGTTCATATAAGAGTGAGGTGTGAAATTTCCTACCGAATACCACTCGTGCTTTGAAAATTAACCAGATAATTCTGAAAAAATCGTGTTTTTTTTTATAAAAAACCACACTCGGTTATTTTTTTCGTTGTTTCAAAAAATTGCCCTCCTCCTTCGGAGTCGGGCAATTTATGCTTTGAAACAACGAAAAAAATAAACTCGTGCAGTTTAAAAAAAACGCGTTTTTTTCAGAATTATCGGTAATTTTCAATGCACTTGTGGTATTACCCCCGGTAATACCACTTTGTCATGGCAACCACGTATCTAAACAACAACGGAGAACTTAATATCATCTTGCTACTAATATAAATGTCAGTCTGACAGACTTCATGTATATCAGGCATTATCTATAACTATTGAAGAATTCACGACAAGGGAACTTTTTTCACTTTCTTGGTTCGTGAAATTATCTTAATAAATACTACTCGTGCTCACAATACTATCGATAATTCTGTCAGAAATCTTAAACTCGATACAATTGCTTTGAGGTAACACCACTCGTCCTAAAGGACTCGTGGTGTTACCAAACAATTTGATCTCGTTGATTTTGGTATTACCCGCGAGAGTTCTTGACGTGATGAGTACTGATTTTTTGCATTTTTTATTGATCATAGTTGGCCGTGTTAAAGTGCAATGAGATAAATGAATAATCAGAAATGTAGATCTCATTCAATGCTAATGTTGGAAAAAAAATTTTTGAAATCGGTCGTCGAAAAAGAAAATACGGAGGTGGTGCTACTCAAAGTGGGACACATGGTTTATGGAAAATTATCCCTGAAAGTGTAATACGTTTACACACCTACTCAAGGGGTGAAACTAGAATCTAAAAAACTATTAGACGTGTTTAAAATAACGCAAATACAGATACGAATAAAACTATATTAATACTATTGAAATAAATACAGTTAGGGCAATTATTGTAGTATCAGTCAACTTTTTGAAGGCGCTCTTTTCTTCAACCTATTATCTTCTTCCGGTGCGGACATTTTTTCTTTCACTGCGACTCTCGGTTCCGGAGGATAAGGCACATTATAAAAATGAGGCCACGTCTGTATTTCATTGTAGAGCGTATCTCCAGGACAAACAGTTCCATCTCTAACTTGCTTATGACCTACTAATTTGTAATCTTCGACTATTTTACCTTCTCGCACCCCCATCTGGATAAGCTGATGTACTGCTAAAAGCTGTTGTTCTGGAGGAAGAGTTTCTGAAACCCATGAAATGAAAAACTAGGTTTAAAATAATATTTTTTTTAAATTTTGCAGGTATTGATAATAATGCTATACATACACACAGTGCCCGTCTATAGTCTACCCCCCTACTAATTTTTGAATCACCTAGTATATCGCAACGAAATTTGGAGGGCTTAAATAGGAGATAAAAACCCACTTTTTCATGAAGAATATTACAGCAAAAAAATTTAAAATGGCGGCTGAGCGCCATCTTCAAGAATACTCCGTATATTATTATATTATTCCATAATTTTTCGAAATATGCTCATAATTCTCAACAGTTTTCTCACAAACACTAAATTCAATTGTTTTCGAAATATATCAGATATATCTATAACGGCATGTTTAAGAATAAATGGTAAAATGTCATACAAACGCTAATGAATGCAGACATTTTTTTCACAGTAGTAATCGTGGAAGTATACAGCGTGATTAACGTAGGTCGTGTATTAGAAGTTTTTTCTACTCCTATGTTAGTAAACATTGTTTTACAAACAGTTCACTCTATAAGTAAATCCATTCTTACGCACAACTGTGCGTAAAGAATAAAAACGCACAACTGTGCGTCATGATATGATGGCTAGTATAATAGGTAACGATCAAGTTGCCTCTTGAACCACTCAAATCGTGACATTTATCTGTCTTGCGTTTTAAATATTTGACAGTGACATTGTCACTTTTTGAGATTTGAAGTTCAAATCGATACTTCATAAATTATAATCCGATCTTTAATTTTATATCTACAAATATGAGCAACTCCGATAATGAAATGAGCGCAACGCCACCGGAAATTGTTCTTCAGGCTGCTTCTGCTATGGAGAATATTCTGCCGCAAAAATCAAAGGATAGATATGAAAAAGCCTATCAAAAATTTATGGAATGGAGTATGGATAACCACGTGAGTACGTACTCCGAAAATGTATTGCTCGCCTATTTTAATATATTGACCAAAACATTTAAACCCTCCTCGCTCTGTTCATCATTTCTATGCTATATAGTACAAAATTGTATTTTCTTAGATTTAATTTGTTGTTGTTGGAAATTAAACCATAAACTGCGTTAGTTACCTTCATTTTTTTATTACTTAAAGCTTAATTAAACGCACCATCCAGTATATAAGAGTCGTAGAAAAAGTATAGTACGTATTACGTGTTGTAAAGCAATTACGCACTCATGTAATTACCGCACTCACCGCTACGCGGCTCGTGCGCAATTTTTCCATTCGTGCGTAATATGCTTTTTACAACACTTGATACGTAATATACTATTTCAACTTGCAGTTAGACTATAAACTAGAAATTTAGTATGCTGTCATAATTGATCATGTGCGTTCCACCTCGAATATTTTGAGTCCTACAACTATACAGGGAATGCCAAAAGTCGATACCAACATTCTTATTTTAAATGGAAACCTATTTTTTGTCATGGTTCGATTGGCCTTCTGATTATGACTTTAGACAACCTAAGTTATGTTAACTTATCTATCTCAGTTTTTGAGATATGCTTACGAAAACACCTGTAGCGCGCAAACCGTTAAAAATTAGGACACCAAATTTATGGAGCAGCCGTCTGGCTGACCTAGCCTTTTCAGTTGTTCTTTATTCCATTTTTTTTATTTTTTTTTTATTTTTTTATTTTTTTCGAAAATCTGGTAACGTGAGCTGAGTTTATGCGTCGTCGTATCAAACATCCAAAATATACATTTTGTAGAACTCGAAATTCTAAGATATATGACGAAAATTTCGGGGGGGTGGGGGGAAAAATGGGGGGGAGTGAATTCTGTATCTCCGACACCTGAAGACCTATTAGGAAACTTTTTGGGCAGTTATAGAGAGAGGGCGTTCCGATTTTGAAAAATTAGGCTGTGCGCGTGTCCGCAGATTTTCAAAACAATAAAAATAAAAAAAAAATAATAGAAGAAAAAATATTAAAAAAAAAACAAAAAATAGGGTATTGTAGGGACCGTCATTGACTTTTTTTTTGGGTGGGTGGTGGGGGGGCAAAAAAAATTTGGATTTGAGGGGGTGGAATAACTTTTTTTTAATTTTTTTATATAGCCCTTGGCACACCTTCGCATAATTATAGAAAGATTAGCAGGAACAACTTTTTTTGATGCGACCCCCCTTTTGGGCTGTGCGCGTGTCCGCGGATTTTCGAAAATGAAAAAAATAAAAAAAAATGGAAAATTAAAATTAAAAAAAAAACAAAAAATACGATACTGTACAGGACCGTTTTTGACATCTTTTCGGTATTTTTTGAATTTTTTTCGGAAGAGAGGGTGGGAGGGGCAAAAAAAATGGATTCAAGGGGAGGAAATTTTTTTTTTCATTTTTTTAAATAGCCCTTGGCACACCATTGGATCATTTTAAAAATATTTTTATATTTTTTGATGCGACCCTCCGTTTAGGCTGTGCGCGTGTCCGCGGATTTTCGAAAAAAATAAAAAAATAAAAAAAAAATAAAAAAATGGAATAAAGAACAACTGAAAAAGCTAGGTCAGCCAGACGGCTGCTCGGCTCGGCTGGTAGTCCAGGCTAACACCTGATGTCCCATCGGCGGTCCCATTTTGTACCGTTTTGTATGGGCGCAGGCGATTTTCGAATGTCGCATTTTAGAATTGTCAAAAACTCAAACTTTTCAAATGGCACCTAATATTTATTTTTCAGCCATTCAAAAGAAAATTTAATTTTAGCATGAGTTATTTCAGCTTTCCCTAAACCCAAGTTCAACCTCTATCCAGTTATTCAATAACAATCAAGAAATCACTTATCTTGCCGAATGCTTCTGTGTTTATATATTCAAGTATGCCATGGAAACAAAATAAATGAAAAGGTGATATTTTGTCAAAGTAAAAACGAGTCGTACTAATTCTTAAATTAAAATGATTCGAAAATGGAAAATTATCCAAACGAAGTTGTGTTTGAAAATAGATAAGAGCACGCCGGATTCTTAGACAACTTAATTTGGACTGATGAGGCAAAGTTTTGTCAGCACAATTGACATTTTTGGGCTTCTGAAAATCCACATAATTATGGTGTTCAAAATTGAAAAGTACAATTTCGAAGACATGTGTTTTGTTTGGGAATGAACCAAGAGGTACGCTGAAAATTTGGATAGTGACAGATCTGTAGAAATTCTTCAAAACGTAGTAGAAACATTTCTTGACAATTTGCCACTGGCTAGAGCTGCACGTTCATGGTACCAGATGGATGAGGCACCGCCCCACAATACACAAACTGTGTATACCAAATTGACATCCATGTTTGAGCACCGTTGGTGGGGAAATCGAGGACCCTTTCTGTGGCCTGCAAGGTCTCCAGATCTTACCCCTTTAGATTTTTATACTTGAGGTAGGGTAAAAGATTCGGTCTATTCTCACCAGTTCACAATATACAGGGTGAGTCAGAATAAGACCGACAAACTCCGACTACAGATTCCTTGCCTCATTTTGAGATAAAAAGTTTCTATTAAGGTATGTCCTAAAATGCATCCCCTCTGAGATACAGGGTGTCAAAAGTGCGAAAAAAATTTAGATTTATTTTTTTTCTCTAAAACTCCTGGAGAAAAAAATGTCAAACTTGGTGCACTAATCAAGGTTTATCAACGTGATAATTTGAAGTTATGATTTACAATTTTCGTAAACCAGTGGCGTAGTTACGATGGTATGTGGTCATATTTTCCTTCATATTTTCTTTGGACAACTGAATTGACAAATGAGCGTTTGACATCAGTTAGGCTCATCCATACTCAACCTAAAAGTCATAACATTTTATTTGCCTAAAAGTGAAGGTTTCTGAGATATTTGCAAAAAACTGAAGATATGTCCTGAGAAGAGACATAACATCCTGTGTGCTAAGTTGCATCATGCGATTATAGCACACAGGATGTGATGTCTCTCCACAGGATATATCTTCAGTTTTTCGCAAATATCTCAGAAACCTTTACTTTTAGGCAAATGGAATGTTATGACTTTTAGGTTGAGTATGGATGAGTCTAACTGATGTCAAACGCTCATTTGTCAATTCAGTTGTCCAAAGAAAATATGAAGGAAAATATGACCACATACAATCGTAACTACGCCACTGGTTCACGAAAATTGAAAATTATAACTTCAAATTATCACGTTGATAAACCTTGATTAGTGCATCAAGTTTGGAATTTTTTTCTCCAGGAGTTTTAGAGAAAAAAAATAAATCTAAATTTTTTTCGCACTTTTGACACCCTGTATTTCAGAGGGGATGCATTTTAGGACATGCCTTGATAGAAACTTTTCATCTCAAAATGAGGCAAGGAATCTGTAGTCGGAGTTTGTCGGTCTTATTCTGACTCACCCTGTAGATGAGTTGAGAATAATACAGACGTCAAAACTCGCAAAATGATCTCCCAGATTATCCTAAACAGATCGAAGAGCATTTTGTTTATAACCAAAGACTATTTTTTTTCTAATTTGTTCTCGTATTTTACTACTTAGTTTTGGTATTTTGATAAAAATTGATGAAGTAGAAACATATTCACCTCTCCAGTCTCCGATAATACAAATTCCAATACTGATATTATTATAATGTGGTGTGTGTGCTCCCACCCTAGACCATCCCCTGCCTTCATATGCTTTTCCATCTCCACCTACGACGAAATGGTATCCTACATCCACCCAACTGTGGTTTATTTGGTGGTAATCTTGAATCCAGTGCATGGCTTTGATACAGGCTTCAGAGGTATAACAAGCTGGAGGAATATAACTGTGGTGAATGACGACATAAGGAACTGGGTTCTTCATTACTTCTATGGATTTCGGTGGTTTGGCCCCCCATTCGTTCCTGGAAACTATTATGGGATCCACTGAAGAATTTACTACTGAAAGAAAGATAAATAATTGAAACATTTCCTTCCTTCGCAAAAATGAGGAAGGATCCTGATTGTATACAGGGTGTTTCTTAAGTACGTGTTGAAACTTCAAGAGCATGTTGCTGACGTCGAAATAAGAAAAAAAGTACCCATAAACACATGTCCGCAAGTTATTCGTTTCTAAGAACTTTCAATAATGTTTCATATTTTTTATAATCTGATATGAACCAATTTTCAATGCGACGTTTCGTTCATTAGATTCCATCATCAACTTTATTTTTGTAAATACGGACCTCTAGTTTTTTTCATCGATTTTTGTAGCCACTTTCATAACAAATTCAGCTATGTATTACAATACATGTGTTTCTCGACGTTTTACTCCGAAAAAACATCATCAATATTTGGTCATAAAATTCCCGTCAGTGTAGTCTCAAAAAAAAGTCAGAGTCAATACTGTTTCATATTTGTTATAATCTTATATGAACCTATTTCCAATGCGACGTTTCGTTCATTAAATTCCATAGTCAACTTTATTGTTTTAAATATGGTCCTCAAGTTTTTTTCATAAATTTTAGTAGCCACTGTTTTAACAAATTCAGCTATTAATTACAATACATGTATTTTTCGACGTTTTTCTCTGAGAAAACATCAATATTTGGTCAAACAATTTCCGTTAGTGTAGTCTGAAAAAGGTAGAAACCAAAATATTAGAACTCAAAAATACATCACCTCCCCACATCTTTTGAAAATTTGCAAGTAGACGTGAACGCCTATGCATTCCAGGGTGTTTGTATTAATATGGAAGAACTGTTCAAAAGTCAATTTTTATGGAACATAAATGTTTGTTTCTGATATTTTCTGGCAAACAAGAAATCTTGGAGAAAAATTTCGGAGAGCACTGAAACGAATTGACTTTTTAAAAGTGAGCCAGAATAATAAAGTGTCAAATCTAGTACATTAAATAATCATTTGATTCGTGTGAATTTGTGACCTGGAAACCATGAATATTTCTAATGACGAGAAAGTTGATATGCTTTTCGTATACGCGAAATGTTTGAGAAATGCTACTAGATCTCTAGCTATGTATGGGGAATTGTACCCTGAGAGGCATCAGCCATCCGAAAGATATTTTCAACGCATTGAGAGGAGTTTACGGAATCATGGTTCATTTGAAAAACCCTCGAGTAAGAGTTGTACAGTAACTAACAGAGGTGCGATACTGAAATTGGCGTTTTGGGTAAGTTCAGAAGACATTCTCGATAGTAATAAAGTGATATTTATTTGATTCAGGATTTGTGGAATACCGAAAAATTGAGAACAAAGAAGTATCATTGAGAGAGATTGCACATAATAATGCTATATCGACTATGTCAATTCGAAAAAATTTAAGAAGAAATAAATTTAGACCATACAAAGTCAGAAAAATCCACCATTTGCATTTATCGGACTATGATAAGAGAAAAATATTTTGTAGATGGCTACTCAGACAACATCGTCGGGATAATGAAATCTGTAATAAAGTTTTATGGTGCGATGAGAGTAGATTCACAAATAACGGATGGTTTAACAGAAATATACATTATCACTGGCGACAAGAAAATTCCTTTCTACATAGAGCTACAAATTTCCAAGAGATATTTGGAGTTAATGTTTGGCTTGGTGTTCTAGGCACCAAGATTATCGGTCCCTACTTTTTTGAGACATCGTTGACGGGAGAATTATATTTAGAATTCTTGTCGGAGACTCTAGTTGAGTTGTTGGAAGATTTGCCTTTGAATATTCTGCGAAAATATCAGTTTTTCCAACATGATGGAGCTCCGCCACATCGCAGAAATATTTGCAGAGATTTCCTCAATACGACTATGCAAGGACGATGGATAGGAAACAATGGTCCTATCAAATGGCCACCACGTTCACCTGACCTGACCCTTTTGGACTTTTCATTGTGGGGTTTCATTAAAGACAAGGTATTCGGATCAACATTTGGCAATATTGACCAATTGAAAGAAACGATAAGGTGGGCTTGCATGGCTATAACTCCACAAATGCTGAAAAATTGCCATAAACATACTATAGCAAGAGCGAATATGTGTTTAAGAAACGATGGATGGCAATTCGAACATTTAATAAGATATCGTGAACGACGTTGACGGTTAGGAGTATTTTGACATTTTCTTCTGTTTGTTACTTGGTATATTACATTTGCTTTTGATATTGGAATTTATGTATATCTTTGAGTTCTAGCCCCAAAAAATATTGGTACATACTTTTTTGAGGTAGCTCATCTGACCAGGAATTGTTTGACTATACACTGATCATGAGAAAAACGTCGAAAAATACATGTATTGTAATTAATAGCCGAATTTGTTAAAACAGTGGCTACTAAAATTGATGAAAAAAACTTGAGGCCCATATTTAAAACAATAAAGTTGACTATGGAATTTAATGAACAAAACGTCGCATTGGAAATTGGTTCATATAAGATTATAACAAATATGAAACAGTATTAGTTCCGCTGACTTTTTTTTGAGACTACACTGACGGGAATTGTATGACCAAATATTGATGATGTTTTTTCGGAGTGAAACGTCGAGAAACACATCTATTGTAATACATAGCTGAATTTGTTTTGAAAGTGGCTACAAAAATCGATGAAAAAACTAGAGGTCCGTATTTACAAAAATAAAGTTGATGATGGGATGTAATGAACGAAACGTCGCATTGAAAATTGGTTCATATCAGATTATAAAAAATATGAAACATTATTGAAAGTTCCTCTGACTTTTTCTTATATCATTCGAAATGGAGGCGGTACAGCCAAAAAACGAAATTCGACTAATTTAGTTTTTGGCGAATATCTCAAAAACAACCATTGATATTTAAGATCTGAAAAAAGCTTAATATTGCTACCCAAAATAGGAAACTTTTTTCTCATTCAACCGACCTTGTAGGTCTCTCCGTTTCCGAGATAGCAATAGTGGGATCTGCTAAAAAAACGGCCTGTAGAATATTGCATTTCAAGACTTTGATCGCATGGGAATATTTCAAAAATGCTGAATTCCGCGAATATGACTTCATCTTATAGAAAATTTCCTTTTGAATTCGAAAATGTACTTTTTTTGGGCTAATTTATCACCAAAATGCCGATTATCTGGTTGGGTGCATTATTTCGTCGAAAAAATTGCCTTTTTCCCGTTACCCCTTTGACGAATTCGATTTTTGAGGTGATCTTCGTTATCAGCTCGTTGAGTTACATCTTAGAGAAGTTTGTGTTTTTCCAAAAATGGAAAATAGAAATTTTCGCAAAATTCGATTTTCTTCTATATCGATTATTGCATTTCTCGACTTTGATCTGCCCTCTCGTATTTTCTAGAGGGCCGCGAATCTTCTATATTCTATCTTTTTGGATATAAATAGACAGCTGTAATGAAAGAGGGCAGATACATTTACAGCCGTATGTATAGTCAATTTCAGCGATTCGCCAGAGTTTCGCCGCTTGCTATACAAGAACTATGATGCACATTCGAGCTCCAAAAAAGTGGTATATCGCTAGCGTTTCGCCAAAATGTAACTTATCGCGTAGTTGTCACTTTTTTGGAGCTCGACTGTGCATTATAATCCTTGTGTAGCGAACGGCGAAACTCTGGCGAGTCGCTGGCGATTGACTATGCATACGGCTGTTTGAGTTCGATCATTGACAGTCTGGTTTGAAATTGAATAGTGTGATATAAATTAGACAAATTGTGATAGAAGTTAGTTATTATGTGTACAAATAAACCAGTTCAAAACTGTTTAGACTATATTCATTACATAATTGTAAAATTAAACCTGAACTGAAATAGGCTTTATTCGACTTTTAACAACTTGACATTGACAAAACCCAATTGAACAAAATCTCAACGAAGATCAGATTAATATATTACATTCATCCCCCCTCAGTTTCTCACGAAGTCCTCCAAATACTTCGGGGAATTCCTAATTCGAACTGGTCGTCCAACAGCAATATCATCTATGCTTTCTGGCATCTCAACTTGACTAACAGCTGTTCTTTCTGGCATCTCTACTTGACTAATTTCAGCTGTCTCCTGTGGAAGATTGGATTTTCGCTTATCCATCAAAACTAGATCGGTAGGAAGAAGGGACATTTTTCAAAAGTCTGTAAATCTCGAGGCAATCCAACAAAATCAACTAAATACTTCACCAAACAGACATCATCAACAATCCTGGCTACGATTTCAGCTGCATCTCCAGCTTGCCTGTCAAGAGCAATCCTTCAAATTGACGTTAATGGAATTATGACAGATGCGTTGATTGATACAGGGAGTTCGGATAGTTTCATAAACAATAAAATAGTACGAGCAAGAAAAATGAAGATATTTCCTTCCTCATGTAATGTAGCTATGGCCTCTACGTCAAAAGTGTCTCAAGTGATTGGATGCTGTATTGTGACCATCAAAATGTTGCAGAATATATACGAAAACTTCAAATTACTGGTACTTGCTGATTTGTGTGCAGATATGATAATAGGTCATGATTTACTCAAAGAGCACTCAGGTGTAGAAGTGACTTTTGGTGGACCAAGAGATTCTTTGGCAGTATGTAATTTAGCTTTAGCTAATGTTGATCCATTTCCTCTATTCTCACATTTGGCTCCAAATTGTAAAATTAAACCTGAACTGAAATAGGCTTTATTCGTCTTTTAACAACTTGACATTGACAAAACTCAATTGAACAAAATCTCAACGAAGATCAGATTAATATATTACAATAATCAATATACTTTCCGTAACGACGGCCTTGTAGTAATTTAAAAAATTGTGGATATAGAAGTTTATCATGATATTCCGCACTGAAACATTCTGGCAACCAGTATCAAAAATAAGTACAAAAATAAATAATGACCTAGAAACAAGCTTCTTTGGGATTTGTGGTTGCAATTATTGATAACCATAAAACTGCAGTCACGATTTTCCATGGATTTCGTAGATCATCAGAAAATAATCACTCACCCATTTTTTAAATGACAAAAACTCGTTTATTGTAAAGCATTTATGCTGATAATAGAGCCGATCAAACTACTGCATGGAATGCCACCTTTCTTCGTTTATATCAGTATCAGACTGGTTGGCTATCTCATTGCTTTCTATTAAAAAAATTTGTTGTACATAATGAGAATACATTACAATGCACTGTGCTTCCCCATGCGAATGTCGTCAGTCGAATACGTGTATCTACAAATGGATTCACACTTTTTCACTTTATCACTCAAGTAGCAAAATTTGCTTTATCGCGATATTTCGAACAAAATTGCTTGCCCGTAATCTAACTATTTCGTTTTGGACTATGTACCGTGTGACAGAAAATTAGGATTGTTCGATTTACTTAGATATTTCCAATGAAAGGAAAATATTAATTCACAAGTTGATTTTATAGGAAATATGAACAGGATGATCATAAAATCAGTTGTGGAATCATCTGCGACTGAAAGTTGGAATTTAGTCGCTGTTTTCCATCGTACAAGATAACCTCTCTTGGAAGGGATTCATGTTTTAAAGAGAAACATTCTCAATTGAAAATTGAATCAATACATGAATCCTCTGGAAATGGAAAAACCCTACTATAAAATTGAAGTTAATTTTTTGTAATATCTAACAGAAAACAACTACTTCCCCGGCTAAAGCCACTAGTTCAATGTCCAATTGAGAATGTTTCTCTTTACAGTAATTCACAAGGTTTTAACTAGATTTGAGTTTTTACTGAAGTGTAATTAAATATTATTGTCATTTCCGACTTCCACATATCAGAGTGTATGATTCTGAATATCAGTAGCCAGTTTCATCACGTTATCAAGATAAATCCAATTCGATCAATTTTAAACCAACCAGTGTGTGTTCACAGATGAGAATTGAAGATTCAATTTTGCATGTATGAATTCCCTCAATCTCGGCAATGTTAACTTACATTTTTTTTATACAGTGTGGTTCGAAAATAAGGGTACGTAAACCCCTCGTTTTTTAGTTCGGATAGGGGTGATCATATCACATATACAGGGTGTTTCTTAAGTACGTGTAGAAAATTCAGGAGCGTGTTGCCGACATCAAAATAAGGAGAAAAGTTCCTATAAACATATGTCTGCAAGTTATTCGTTTGTGAGATACAGAGTGTCAAAGTTGAATTCTTATTTTTATTTTTTGTGAATAATTTCAAAATAATTTTGATATTTGGGTGAAGTTTGGTATCTGGGAATATTTAGAATTTACTTCGTTTAAAAAATATATTCTTGGTAGAGGTTACTGCTAACAACTGTTTACGAATTATTGAGATTTGAAATAACCGATGCAAGTGATTTTGAATGACAAGATTTTTAATAAATTCAATTAGAAATGAGTTTTTTCACAATTACCATAAATTTTGATTTTGTCATTGAAAAATCATCCTAGATACCAAATTTTACTCGAATATCACAAATATTTTGTAATTTATTCACAAAAAACAAATAGAAGAATTGAACTTTGACACTCTGTATCTTAGAAACGAATAACTTGCGGACATGTGTTTATGGGAACTTTTTTCTTATTTCGACGTTAGCAACATGGTCCTAAAGTTTCTACACGTACTTAAGAAACACCCTGTATATCAAACATTTCTCAATGTTGAGAACATCCCATGGTCTTTTTATGTATACAGGGTGAGAAAAAAGATACAGTCCACGTTTGTTAGAAAAATGCGTTATTTTTTCAATTAATGGACTCTATTTCGAAATAGAGTCGGTTAAGTTTCATGAATTTTTGATATAATTGAGGGCAAAATGGACTATTTCTGAGCGATTTTTGTTGAAAAATTTTCGGAGCAGATTAGTGTGGTACCTATTCCAGATATGCAATAGGTATCTTATATACATAGTGGATGAAATGTTTTCCATTTTGAAAGCCCTGTTTCCAAAATAACTAGAAAAGGTTGGGACTAATTCTCCATTGTTTGAAAGCTAATTCAATTTAGAAAGAGAAATATTTTATATGATTTCTGAGAAATGTGGGGTTTCTACAAAATAGGGGATATTTTCCAAGCAAGCCGACGAAAACCTAGTTATGGGATACTTGGCATACAATCAACAAATGAATGGTGAAGGTATTATACTTCCCAATATTCTACAACGAATTCCACGATAGCAAATATCAACGTTTTGTGGATATTCATTCAATGAACTATTTTTGAAATGTATTTGAATATATTTCACACAGAAGATATAAATAAAAATAGTTTTTATTTATTAAATTGCACTAAAAAGGAGAAAATAATCTCCATACGCAGGTCTCGTTATTCTGTGAGTAACAGATTAAAAACTTGTTGCTCAAGAATTATATAAGGTATCAATAAAATCCGTACATTCAAACGTATATATCTGACAAACAGGTCCGGAGACCTATGGTGATATTGATGACAATATCTCGTACTCCTCAAATCGTATATTATGTAAAAAAAATCGTAAAAATTAACCGATTCTTTTTAGAAAAAAACGTATTTTTATAAGAAACTAGAACTGTATGCTTTTACTCACTGTGTATACATGAAATGACTGAGACGTTCACAACATTGTTTGATATACATATGACCTGGTTGACGAACCACCCTGTATAAAAAAATAATGTCAGTTAACTGCGATCGAGATTGAGGGAAGTTATCAATAACATATTCCGTCTTGAAATTTTCTTTCTTAATCAAATGCAATAATATTTTCTTTGTGTTCTTCTGGAGTATTCCCATCTATTTACTTTTCATGGACTTGATTATATCGGCTTTTCTCGTATTGCTGTTTGGGATTTCTTTATCTTGATGGGAATGATAAGATGCATTGTCCAAATTTCAAACAGGACCTTTTACAGAATGAGGCAAAAAAAATGTTGAGGGCCTTTTGCCTTGTTATACAATAAAAGAAACGTAGACAATCATATAGTAAGAAATAGAAAACTTGCATAAATTCCATGTGTGAACTGAAAAAAAAACTCAGCGAGAAAAAAGTGATTGAAGCAGTGATTGAAATAACTTTTTAAATAAAAAAAGAGAAAAATCATGTTAGAATAGCCTGCCTGATGTCGGTTGGCTAACAATGAAAAATGTCCACAATACTCTGAATTAACAAGTGATCACAACATTTAGTATACAGAGGCGAGAAATAAAGTACATTCTTTAGTGAAGCGGGAAAGAGAAATGTAGAAATATTACGTACAGGTAGCCGAGGCACATGTAAATTTATTTTTGAGAGCAAAAATGGATAGTCAATTCGTGAGGCAAGGATTTAGTGCAAAAATATTATTCCTAAACATTCACGACGTTTATACAGAGGTTTGACTTGATATCTTGAGAGCAGTTGATCGTGTGGAACGCCACGATTTGGATAAACTACATCACATATGAAGCTCATGTACTTCAAAAATCGCCTCTGAAAGTGCTGTATCCAGGATTCCATACAACACCATATTCAAGTTTCAATCTTACAAGTGCATTGAAGAGGAGTAAGTGAGTTTCAGTTTCAGTAAACCATTTGGAGTTTCTAATAATGAAGCCAAGTATTTTTAGCAACGTGATGTGAAAATATGTGAACTTTGTATCGAAGACTATTCCTAGATCTTTGAACTCTGCCACACTTTCTGCAGATGATGGCCATTTACGGTGTAGGTGTATTTATTTGGTGATTTTTTTCGAGTATAGGTGACAACATTACACTTTGTTATGTTCAGAGGTAATGAATTGACTTCGCACCAATCATTTAATATATTTATGTCATTCTGAAGTCAGCTACTATCACCCAGAGAGGTGATCTGATGAAACAACTTACAGTCATAGGAGGATTTCCGAGTCAATGCCCATACAAATGTCATTTATAAAAATTATGAATCACAATGTACCAAGTACAGATCCTTGAGGTACACCAGAGGATGACTTTATTTCTACAGAGCTGAAGCCATGGTACTGACCTCAAACGCCTTCCGATCAGATAAGACTCCAGAAAAAGAATGAAGTTGTTGGTCAAGCCAAATGAAAAGAGTTTTTTCTCCGATTGGCAGCAAATATTAATTTTGCTGACACATATCAATCAGCAAAGTATTACTTTTCCTGCCTAAGCAGCAAAGTGGGTACTTTGCTGCCTAGGCAGAAAGTGATTATACTCAATGGGAATAAAACATTTGACGTAAACATTTATTAGCAATTATTACATAACATACATTCTCCGAAGAAGTCTTCGCATTTTTCTCCATGCAATAATCCATAAATCGTTTATAATTTCCTTCATATTTCATCCGAGACTTCTCCGGCAACAAATTCAACTCTATATTTTTTGCCATCACCCTTATTTCTGGAGGAGTAAGTACTTCCAGGTCGCTATCACTGTCCATTATATAATAATTTAAATATACCGATATTTTTTCGCACAACTGTCAGAAATTTCATGAATTGTCAAACTATAATTATTATGGACATTTCCATAGCAACCAACCATTCCAACAACTGCGATTTCTATCAAATTTTATTTTAATTGAACACTACAGGAAAAATAAAGAGATTGTGGGAATTGTAATAATTTGCAAATACAATATCCTCCTATATCATTATGAACAATCGGAGAAAAAATTATATGTTCAACTCGGCAGCAAAGTAGATTGACTGCCTTAGCTGAATTCCTAGCCTCGCTACGCTCGGCTATGAATTCAGCCTCGGCGGTCAATCTACTACTTTGCTGCCTAGTTAAACAAATAACTATTCTAAGAAGTATACCGTGATCACGCCGATTAAAGGCCTTGGAAAAATCTATGTAAATGACATCGACCTGAGAGGACTTGTCCAAGGCATCTGCAATGAATTGCAGTGCTGCCGCTGGACACTAATCAAAAGGATCACTAGGCCCTATCAAAATCCGCGCATTTTACTCCCAAAACTTTGAAAATCCTCACAAAATCCTCCCAATATATTTTCACTAACTGACGCAATGGTTGTGATTGATATGAATTAAAATGATAGAGATTTCTTTGAAAAAAATTAACAATGGTACTAACATCTAACTAGAACTATATAAGTGTCACCTGTCATCTGTCAGTACAAGAATTTATATGTGGTTCATTGAAAAAATGAGGCAAAAAGTGGTACACGACATACGATCATTTCCAATTATAGGTGGCAACGAGTGACGTAAGAGAGAATCAACACCAAGAGAGTCGCGCTTGACTGTATTCATCTAGTTTTATTTTGGCGCATGCGCAGAAATACCGTTCTGCCTATTAGTACTTTTGTTTCAGCATCAGTTAGATGTATTTATTATCAAAATTCGTATTTAATAATGTATGTGAATGACCTATCGAAATCCTCACAATTCCTCACAAATATCCGATTACTCCGCATTTACTCCGCAGCGTTGTAAATACTCACAAAAGGAGTAATTACTCACAAAACGGCAGCACTATTAAATTGAGTGACGTATGTTAAATTACTTCTAGTTGATCGACCCTCAATGAATCCATGCTGATTTTCTACGATATGACATGCGCAAATAAAACATCATATAAGACCATTTCAAACAATTTCCTGAAGTTACATAGTATAACAATCGGTCTGTAATTCTCAACCATATTTTTGCCACCTTTCATAAAGACAGGGCATATTTTATCAGCTTTCCATGTATCTATTGGGAAAACAAAGTGATGCCCGAGCCAAGTTGAAAATATTAGATGGTGTTTTAGCCAATATTATAGCTCAGTCTTTCAAGAGAAACGATGGAATGCCATCGGGACCTGTTGTCATTTTTGTTTTGCATTTCTTCAGCGACTTCAGTACGCCATCTTCAGTGATTTTGGGTGCAGATAAGGTTGGTATATTAGTACGATTGTTTGTTTCAGATTGCCGATACTTTGATGATTCAATGTAGGCCGATTAAAAAACAGGTAGCAAAGCCATCGACTACTTGTTGGGGATCATTAATCGGTCATCTTTTTATTCAAAGAACTAGGAATAGATGAACCATCACGAAGATTATTAACGTGCGCCTAAAACTTAGATGGCTCATTTGCTACGTTTTTTTCAGTTTTACAAATATAATAGGAATGAGCAATAGAAATATTTTAAGTCTCTGCAAAGAGCTTTGTATTTTTCAAGGTGTCAAAGAATTTCAAAGACTCTGGGTGTCTGGCCAATTAGAATTCAACAGCTTTCAATAAAAAGCTTTTGTTTTTCATTTCGCCCTCCCATTTCATGTGCACCTGGACTGCAATCGAGTTGAGACGAGGAGGGGTTACATAATAACGTGTTATTTATGCCTATGCAAATTATCAGCAGAAATTTGTATATTGATTTAACCTTGTATGATCGGTTGGTTGTGTGCTGTCTCAAATGAGGTCGTATAGACTATACCAATATTTGAAAAATCAGAATTTCATCATTAAATAGAAAACTTACCCACTATTAGAATATACAGGAACACACACCAAATTGAAACATTACATGTACGGTTGAATGCCATTTTCTGTAGTTTTCGTTTTCACCTCATAATACTATTGGAACCGTGAACGATTGTTATTTCTCTCATTAAAACCGTAAATCACATAATCATGGTATTTATTTTACTCGATATTGTCGTTATTGATTATATTTTGATAATGAACACTTCGACCTTCTTCGTAAAACCCGTCAAATCCAGTTCTAGATTACAATCCAAAAAATATGATTAGTATTTATATATTCACGCGGTTCCAACGCAGATCGTGGTGGATCACAGTGGGGATCTCTAGGGGATAATCGTGTCAGAATTCTATTTATTGAAGGTTCGCTTTCATAATCATTTATCAGTAATGCGACGCTTAATTGTGAACGAAATAACCGTAGTTGTGAATCTGAAAAAATATACCCAGTGTTCTAGTTAAAATCGCGATCTAGATCGATTTAACTGAAAAGAGAACTAGTTAGCTCTAAAACGTGTATGTTTTATGTGAAATTCTATGTGATCATTGCTTAAATAAAAGGAAACTGCAACCAACGCAAACAAAACACTACACGGAAAAAAATTGTATGCAGTTTTTCCCACAATTGTTTGAAACTTCTAAACAAATCGTGTTTGCAATGGTTTCGGAAACAATTTTGTGTACTCATTTCGAACACTATTGTTTATCCTAATTTGTTGTTATACGAGGATATATTGAAAAATTCTTGGCCTAGTATAGAACCAAACAAAATTTCAATGTCAAAATATTTTATTACTCAACATATTCTCCTCTTAATTGGATACATTTATTACAGCGAACCTGCAACGTCTCTAGACCTTTCAAAAAAAATGTTACTTCTTGCTCTGCAAACGAGACCTCCACAGCTTTTATTACCTCCTCGTTGGAAGAAAATTTATGACATTTTAAACTTTTTTTCCAGTTGAGGAAAGAGATGATAGTCGGACGGAGCCAAATCTGGTGAATAAGAGGGATGTTCTAGTAATTCAAACCCTAACTCACGAATTTTTTGCATGGCAACATTAGATTTGTGTGCAGGGGCGTCGTCCTGCAAAAACAGAACACCTTTGGATAGCTTTCCGCGTCTTTTCTCATTAATTTTTTCCCGTAGAGTGGTCAGTAATGTCGAATAGTAATCTCCAGTTATTGTTCTACCCTTATCCAAAAAATCAATCATGATTACTCCATGGCAATCCCAAAAAACTGAAGCAAGAACTTTTCCAGCAGATTTTTGGACACGAAACTTCTTAGGTCTTGGAGAACCGGAGTGTCGCCATTCCATCGATTGTTGCTTTGTTTCTGGATCGTAGAAATGTACCCAAGTCTCATCCATAGTAACAATTCGGTTTAAGAAGTCTACATCATTTTCAAATCGAGCACAGATCGAACGCGATGCTACTACCCTTGCAGGGGACTGGTCTAGGCTAACTAGATATCAATACATCGTATTATACCCACATTGTGTATATTTCTATGAGTACATTTTTTACACAATATTGTTCGAATTGGTTAACAACACCTTTGTGTATACTTGTTACAGAATTTTCTGTACAATTTTGTACAATTCTGTGGACTATATAATTTCATAATACACACCATCGTGCAAGAAAATGAAACACACTTTTGTGATTTGTTATATTGCTCTGTTGAGGATTGGAATGAAAAATACACAATATTTTGTCAGTATTTTATACAACATTTTGTTTTTTTATAGTTATGTGCAAAAAATCGAATTTCAGAATGCACAATACTGCATAAGAATTTCACACAAAGCATTGTGTTTTTTAAAATAGCTGTGTGGAAAATATAAATTCTAAATACTTTCCAATGTGTAAGAACCTTACACAATTTTGTGTCTCTTATTCAAATAGCTCTGTAGAGTATCCAATATCAAACTACACAATATTGTTTAAATTCTCTGCATAAATTTTTGTATTTTTCTTCAACATTTCTATAGACTTTGTATAGGTTGCCCTAGAATACTTTAAACAGGTTATAGCAAAAATTGTAATGTAAAATTCTGGTAGTCGGTCTCGTGCATCAAGAGGAGTTTTATTAGGTACATTTATTTTCAGAATGTCTTCTTCTACGAGTCGCAGCTATAAAGATATAAATTGAAATGAGGCATCTATTCTTCTTTGGTCATAGGATCATCGTTACGAATACTGTGATACCAGGTTTAACTGAATGATGTCCAATGAGTGTCCCACAGATATTTAACCCTTTGAATCTTGGTCATACTCATTATTTCTCTTTATCACATTAAACATGGTGTCTTGGAATTCATAATAATAATCCCTTATAATTGATGAAGAATATACGGATGACTTACTTTTTATTATATAAAATTGGAAGCTGTAACTCTTATAAGAGTCATTTCGAGAATAATGTTACCTAATGAAACTCCTCTTGATTCATGATGCAAACTGCTAGAATTTCAAATTCCATAGTTGAATATGATCCCAGATGTGAGATGTGAGCTTAACCTCTTCACCTCATTGGAATACACCCAAATATGTGCAGTTTGATAAGCAAGTTCAATTAAAAATGCATTTGGTAGACATATTGTTTTAGTGTAGTGAAAGTGTTTTGACGTAAGCTGTTTACATCTTCTATGCATCTCAGTCGTCTGTATGTTATATTTTTATCAATTTTTTATTGGTTTTTTTACCAGTGATTACCAATGAAGGAGGTGGGAAAGGAAATAACATTCAATAAATATTCGTTTTTATTTATCGTAACGAAAAATGTTTTAAATCTTATGGAAAAGGTTTCACAGTGGTTTAAGGATTTTACATCCAAACTCACACAGATGTTCATGGAACAAAAGGCAAACGATTCATTAATGAAAGTATCAGAAGTAGTTACACCATTTCAAAATTATTTCCAAACCGAAATAGCTGCAAAAATTCATGGCAATATCAAATAGTAGAATTCGCATTTAGTATAATTTTTCATCAAGAAAATATGGAAGATATTATTACAAGTCATTATCGCCAAAATTATAATGCTTTGCACTGAATTGTTAGATATGGATCAGAAACATTTTGAAGTTTTTTAAAGAAATAGAATATTTAAAAATTACGGGAAATTTTCTGAATTTCTAGTGCTCTTTTTTACCACTCACGTATACATTCATTCCGTGGTGAATAATCATTAAATTTGTGATTGCTTTTTGTTCAATGAAAATGAATATATTGTTCGAGTAGTTTTCTATGTTTTTGAATGGTTCGTCGAGTGTGTAAAGAAGAGTTTCAAAGGAAAGTGCAGAAACTATTCCCAAATTACTGAAGAAACCCATATTACCAACTTAATGAAGAGTTTTATAATTTATTGAGTGTATGAAATATTAAATCGCTTCTACCAAACACGACACCATTACCACACACCAGAGTCTCTGAAACAAATAAGACATTATTACCCGACAAATTTCAGGTAAGAAAATACGTCTTCCCATCCCAAAGTCGGCTTTCAGAAAAGATTCTTTAATTTATGACCTTAAAATAATATATAATCACATACCAGCAACTCCGAGAATGTGAAATTTAGAAATGGTACATTTTACGATGATCCTTTGGTATACCTGATTTTTCTAGCGATCCTGCGTTCGAGACTGTGGACTCGTCCTATAATAATATAAAATTTCACGTATCTTGGTTGTACGTGACCGTCAAACGGCCAACAAAAAATGGCCATTGCTAAACTTAACGGACTACAGAGACAAGCGTGCCTGGCGATTACTGGAAGCATTCGCTCCACGCCAACGGCAGCAATGGAAGCCCTCCTTGGATTACTTCCTCTCCACATAGGTTGGAGAGAGAGGCAAGTTGGGCAACATACAGACTCTACCAAGCGGCCATTAGTCTACCGCGGGCATGTGTAATGAGAGGCAGCAGCATGCTGGAGGGCATAATAGCTCACTACATTCTAGTAATGCCTTCAGACATCGAGCCTAAAACTATCAACCTTCACACGTCCTACACTGTGGTCTTTCCCGAAAGAGAAGACCGAAACGATCATTCAGTATGGGCAAACTAGCTACGATATTTCAGGCAGAGGTATATGCCATTGAAATGTGTGCCAGGGAGCTGGAAAATCGACACCACACACGAAAAACAATAAAAATATTTTCAGATAGCCAAGCAGCCAAGTGCTTTAAATCTAGTGCAGTATGGAACTGCAGAGACAACTTAAACCGACTAGCACAACGCAACAACGTTACCCTAGGCTGGATACCAGGTCACACAGGCCTAGAAGGAAACGAAATAGCGGACTCCCTAGCAAAAGGGGGGCCGAAACAACGTTCACTGTACCAGAACCGGTAATCGGTTGAGCATATAACACTGCCAAGAATGTCATAACAGCTTGGGCAGACAATAAAAGACTCGAGTACTTGCGTATAGTCTACCGGCCCTAGCCCATTCCAAAGTACCCTAATAGCACA
This sequence comes from Chrysolina oricalcia, assembly GCA_944452925.2. Taxonomy (NCBI): domain Eukaryota; kingdom Metazoa; phylum Arthropoda; class Insecta; order Coleoptera; family Chrysomelidae; genus Chrysolina; species Chrysolina oricalcia. The sequence continues at coordinate 3,474,843 of OX101810.2, forward strand.
CCATGTCCCAGGGACGTCCCTATTTGGTACAAATCATGTCCGAATGTCCGGGACTTAAAATCATTGTCCTTGGGACGTCCGATTCAGTGCATTTTCATGAATTTCCCCAAAGGACTTCCTATGGATGTCCCAATCGGTACATCGTATAAAACGTCTCTGCGAGGACGTCTTTGGGATGTCCTGGGTCGGATATATTTTGTAATGTTTCCTAGGACATCCATCGGACGTCCTTGTTAGTAAGTATTCTGGCATGTCTTTGAAAGGACGTCCCATGGTTGTCCTGGTACGGGACATTTAGGTACATCCCGCATGAATGAATATTGGACGTCCCAATTGGTTAATCTTAGAATACCTCCCTGCGAGGACTTCCTTGGGATGTCCTGGTTCGGATATATTTTGTAGAATTTTCTAGGATATCCATTGGATGTTCTGGTTGGCATGTATTTGGCATGTCATCGAAAGGACTTCCTATGGTGGTCCTGGTACGGGGACATTCTGGAACGTTCTTGATGGATGTACATCGGACGTCATCCCAATCAGTGAATTTCAGAAAAAGTCCCTGCGAGGACTTCCTTGGGATGTCCTGGATTGAACATTTTTCGGAATGTTTCCTAGGTGCATCCATCCAAAGATGAAGGATGGATGATCATAAAAATTAAACAAAATTTGAAAACAGTTACAATAATTAGTCCTCCATGTGTACCCAGTACCCGTGTATACATCCCAGCTAGTGGTTTTACAGAAGAGGTATAAAATGGATCGCATATTTACAATAGGGCTAAACATTATAGCGAAAATAACCCATCTGAAATAAAACCCTTTTCACTATCATTGAGGTCATCAGGGGCCATATTCTCAAGTTTGTACGTATGCCAATACGATTCACAACAATGAAAATAAAAAAAAATATGTTTGTCTCTCTTGTTCGTATAAGGATTGAAACCAAACAATTCCTCTATGTATGGATTCCATGCATAAAGTTGTTTTCTGTGTTTTGTGTTCTGTGTTCAAGTGAAGTGTTGACGAATTGACAGACACTTGTTGAGTATTTACCAGCTATGGTCGCTTTTCTATCGTTTTTTGTGATTAATTAGTTTAGTGACTGTTCTGTAAGTTATTTTGTGTTCATTCAGTGTAGTTATATCTATAAATGAAAATAAAAGTTTTGTTATACTATTCAATAGTTATTACTAACCTATTCAACACTGTTTTGAAAAAGGTGTTTCCGTAAGACAAGTAGAGTTGTGTGTATCCTTTAAACATGTACAAAACCGAATTGAATGACTCTGAGAGAGTGCTGAGCTTACCTATAGTGAGTAAATCTGGTTCCATCCAAATTGGTATCTCCAGTAATCCACAACAATATCATAATCTTAGTCCTGAAACACATCTGATAATTCTGCACATGCTAAGGATGTCCCAGATGTACTTTCGATTGATATAATTCGGGGACGTCCAATGAACATCCCAAGTGGATGTCGATGGAATATCCTTATAGAACGTCCAATTTTGGTGAGAAGTCGAGACATTGGTGCTTCCTACGGATGTCCAATGGACGTCCGCGGTACCAATACTGCACGTCCTAAGGACGTACCAATATTGCACGTCCTAAGGACGTCCAAGATGTACTTTCGATTGATGTAATTCGGGGACGTCCGATTAACATCCCAGGTGGATGTCCATTGGATATCCTTATAGAACGTCCAATTTTGGTGAGAAGTCGAGACATTGGTGCTTCCCACGGATGTCCAATGGACGTCCGCGGTACCAATACTGCACGTCCTAAGGACGTACCAATATTGCACGTCCTAAGGACGTCCAAGATGTTCTTTCGATTTATGTAATTCGGGGACGTCCGATTAACATCCCAGGTGGATGTCCATTGAATATCCTTATAGAACGTCCAATTTTGGTGAGAAGTCGAGACATTGGTGCTTCCCACGGATGTCCAATGGACGTCCGCGGTACCAATTTTGCACATCCTAAGGACGTCCTGAATGTCCTGAGAGGATGTCCTATGGATTACCATCGGACTTCATGGTGCTATTAGGGTATTTATTGCTTGTACATGGAAAAAACAAGACTCTGACAAACTGCTAGAACTCAGTATAGCGCATCTCAGAGTTATAGTAGGCTTGCTTACTGGCCACTACAAACTCAAACATGCATAAAATCGGACTTGCACAAGATGCAGAGTGTCGGCTATGCTGAAGTATGATGAAACGGCAAAACACATTCTGTGTACATGCCCTGCAGCGGCCAGAACCAGATTCTCAATATTTGGCGATACGAAAGTATCGGCCTTTGGCTGCAGAGGAGGGCCCAATACAAAACTGTATACTGTCCATACAAAAACTTGAAAATTTATTGATTATACCACCTTTACTACTATTTGGTTCGAAAAAAATTATGGTGTTAAAAATTAATAGTAGTTTATGATACAAGTTCGTGAACTAGGACTTTTTTGTATGAGCGTGACGTTTGCAACACACGAGTACAAAAAAGCTCTTTATAGACTTTATATCGAGGAAATGTATCATAAAAATTTTTTTCTACGGAAGTTATATTGACACTGTTGACACTGTTGAATGTGTTATCTTATGAAGTTTTCAATTTTCGTCGTATTTTGAAGTGATGACTTCCGAGTACAATCTGACGCAAAATACTGTATTTTTTAAAAACGTTTGAACAGTGCGTAGAACATTACTTTAGGCACAGTTGATGATTTTACTCACTGTTGATCTTTTTACGCACTTGTGCTAAAAAGTATCACTTTATGCACTCTGAACAGTGTGTAAAACCTTAGTTTACGCACTGTAGCAGAAAATAGCTATTTATGATACTAGTTCGTGAAGTAGGACTTTTTTGTATGAGCGTGAAGTTTGTTGAATGATGCGTAGCTTTTTTTACGCAATTGTGCGAAAATGTATTACTTTACGCACTGTCAGCAGTGCGTAAAAGCTTATTAGTTTACGCACTGTCGTAGAAAAAACGTTTTCAACTCGCTACTTTGTAATCTCTTAAGACTCTTGACAGCCATTAACTTTTCACCATTTTCCTAGGATATTTTCGAAGTTGTTAACTTGTGGAAAATTCGGGAGTATTGTAGAATATTTTTGAATATCATTTCTTTTAAATAAAAAAATTCTATAACTTAACGCGACTGAAGATCAGTTGCGAATCTCCCCGTATATTTTCAACAAAAACATGATTAAATTTGTTGTGATATAACATGGTAATTCCCCTTGCATTCAGCGGTTCTGGTTTTGTGTCATGCGACGGCTGCTCATCCATTACCTAAAATTACTTTTTATGTTTGTTTTCATAATTACCGTGACTTGTATTGTGCGGGTATTTTTTTCTTCACATAATAAATGTTTAGTCATCCCGTTATTGTTGGATGACCAGATAAATTGAGTATCTGGTTGTTATCTTGTATTAGTGAATTGTAGGTACGAGTTTTCCTTGTAATTAGTGGATAACAACATATCTGAGCTGTAAATAACTACTGTTCGATTATTTACGTAAATAACCGATTTTTCTATACGGCGTGAACCATTTGAATATCACTAAGGATGAAAAAGTCCGTTGAAGAAAAGCAGTATCATTCACAGAACTGCCTTTTTCACATTGGTAGATAGCAAAAAGGCTATTCAAAATCCCAGTTTTAATAACACCTCAGTCCCAAACTTTCCTTGTGTCCTACAAAGGGCGAACCTGTGAGATTATGTTTATGCACATATGATAAGGTCAATGATTCGTTTGCCAGTATTACTATATTCCCAGGCGATCAATGTCGAAAAAATTTAATTCAACAAATGAGTAACTAGAAAAGGGTTTTTTTGCAAAAAAATGCATCAACAAAATCAACGTTTTCTAAACGAATTAGCCTTCTGATTAAAAAAACGAGTACATTTTCGGATTCAGAAGGAAATTTTCTGTAAGAAGAAGTAATATCCGCGGGATTCAGCATTTTTGAAATATTTCCAGGCGATCAAAATCGAAATTTGCAATTTTTTCGATGAAAACATGTACCCTTATAAAAAATCGACATTTTCTTAATGAATTAGCATTCTGATTTGAAAAACGACTACGTTTTCGGAATCACAAGGAAATTAATTGTCTATGAAATGAGGTAATATTCGCGGGATTCCGCATTTTGCGAAAAAAATTATTTTCCATTTTTCGAAAAATCGCAAAACTCTTTCAGACGTAACTCGACCACTGAAATGAAATTATAATATTATAATTTCATTTCAGTGAACTCGACGAGTTGATTCCGAATGTCGCCCCTAAGATGTCTAAAAATCCTGGTGTGTCGACTCATACCTGGAAAACTGTGGGACAAAACGGGAGACAATTCGCCAGCTTGATTAACAGAAAACAAATGAATTCGTGGTATGTTTCCCAAATATTCCGCATTTGCGGTAACGCCACGGTCGGTTTTCTTGTTAGGGTAAATTTACAAGAACAGAAGTTTTCAAGTATTGCCGACGAATGAAATGAATGAAGAAACGTAATTATTGGAATTTACTGAAAAACTTCACCAATCAGTTTACTTTGTTACATTTTCGACTTATTTATTCAATTTTTTACTGAAATGAAATTCACTACAATAATAACAACGCATTTCATTTAGAAATATTGAAGTTAAGCTTCATGAAAAGTCACCATTAGAACCTGTCAACCTTGTGCTAATAAGCGGGAATGGCGGGATTCCGTGTGTGATATATTCGTGCCATGATTTTCATTAAAATGTTTTCTAATAATACAAGATACTATGTGATAATCTTCATAATATGGTGGTACTTACTATACTCACTTTCGGTACTGGATATTAATGAATTATTTTGTTCGTCTCTCTGGATTGCCCACAAATGATACAAAAACGAAAGGAAGGAACATGATCAAATTATTATTGTACAAACCATACAAACTACACAGGAAACGATTAGATATTCACAAATTTTATTTTATCACACATGTTTTGCCTGCACACTAGCTTCTTCACTGTCTGATTAAATAAAGTTTGTGGAGGATCGAATCGTTTTTAGTGTAGTTTGTACAATTACTATGGATCTTCATCAAGTAACTGACGAGTCAATCAGAATAATTAAATTATTATTGGATGAATGTCTAAGAAAATATACAGTAAAATGAAGAAACACATCAATAATAGTAATCAATACAAGGAAATTGCACTATGAAATTTAGATTCTGTCACCATTCACTTTTGGATTAAAGTTTGTTGAAATTCCATAAAATTGACAACAGTCATCGATTACCATATCCGTGGAATATTGACAAGACTAAAATTCTATATAAGGGCGCTATCTCTGGAACCGACCAAAGAAGCAGACCACTATTTCATTTGTTTATTTGTCTTCTGAAAAATCAAAACAAAATCGAAAATCGACACACCATGGTTTTTATACATCTTAGTCGCCCCAATAGAGGACTTCGGATAAGGATTCAGTGATGCCACCACACAACTTTTGGCTTTAAAACTACTGGCACGTTTTTCGGCATTTTTTCCTGGCACCCTCAGGAACCCCGTAATATGATTGAAATTGTTCATAACGACGGAAATATTGAGATTTTCTATAAAATACAAAACACTAGAGACTTTAATTTTGTTTAGGGATTTTTCTTTCAAAATGGCGCTAAATTCAAAACTAGAGTTTTGTTATTGAAAGAGGTATTGTGCAATCTAGGAAGTGCCGGATAAAGCCATCGTGGGGTCCGTAGCAAATGTGAACAAGAGGCCTTTGATTTGCACTAAGTATTAAAGTATAGAATATAAAATAAAACAGCACATTTACAAAAAGACTTTCCGTGATTTAATCCGAGCAAATTTGGATATAACACTCGTCAAATCAATATTTCTAAGTTAATCACTTTATATGTTCATTATATTGAGGTCGTTTGATGTTCTTATCCCATTGTGCTCCTTAACACATTTTTAATACGCTTTAACGTTGAAAAAGAACATTCTCCGCTGTAGTTGGTGATTATCAAAATCAAGTGAATGCGAAACACTATTCCAACATTTGGGAAACACGATTCCAATGAATTTTATGTCAACAGTTTATAAACTTGAAGTTCCTGAGCCTCGTGCTTTTTCTTTCTGCTGTCAATTTCAGCAGCCACATCTGTTTTCAGCAGCTTCACAAACTGCACCAGTTCATTGCCCAGACTGTCTTCCACATCGTCTAGGAAATAATTGACGATAGTTCTTTTTAAGATCTTTTCTGCCGAAGTATTCCAAATACACCAGTCACTTGATGCAGACAATGCTAATGCAGACAATTGCAACAATGAAAACATGAATTTCAAAACGTTGTCCGGGTGTTTGATGTTCTACAACTTCTTCGAGTGTAGAGCTGCTGCTGAAATGGTCGTACTTTCTATTTCGCTTGGGTTTTCTTGAAGTCGATTGCTGATATTCTTCACCGCCAATTAGGGCTTTGACTTTTGCCTCTATATCTGAAAATTTGGATCGTATTGATGGAAGTAGCATTGTAATGTTTTATAAAGAGCGTACCAATATCGTGTTAAGATCTTGATCGGACGACTGCAAACGAAGCATTAGTCGCTTGCAAGTGTAATTCAGAAAGTATAACATGTATTTCAGAAAGTATAATTTGTAATTCAGAATAGTAAATTGTAATTCAGAAACCGTAACATGTAATTCAGATTAGTAAATTGTATTTCAGAAACCGTAACATGTAATTCAGATTAGTAAGTTGTATTTCAGATTGTGTAACTTGTAATTCAGATTAGTGAATTGTTAATCAGAAAGTGTGACATGTAATTCAGAAAGCGTGAGTTGTAATTCAGAAAGTGTCAACTGTAATTCAGAAACTAAGAACAACCCGTATTAGACGGAGAGCTGACTACGTAGAAATACGGGTGACTCGGTGCAAAGTGAATTTTAGCATTTATAGGTTCGGGTGTCACAAACGTAGCGTGAGACGGGCCCGTCAGAAGGCACCCCGGAAGAATAACGCGAGGGTAGAGGGTTAAATATGCATTTTTTACGTGAAATAAGTTATAAGGTGCAAGGCTGAAAATTGGCAGAATAATCGGATGTTATACAAATAAGGGGAGAAAAAATTGCCAGAAGACTAGGTGGAAGATAAAGGCCCGCCAGAAGGCGCTAATGTCGTGAAATTTTATATTTTATTTGAAATATAAAAAAAATTGATAGGTACGTAGTTTTTTGTAGTACTGATTTAGTACAATGAAATTGTTCGTACAAACTTTTCGATATCTCGTTTAGTTTTTAGATTTTGATGCTTTTATAAAAAAGTTTCCAGGTCCCGTTTTTTTTTCGATTTTATTTTTTCCCCGCTCTGTTAACGAATTCTAAAAACTGAAATTTGAAGAGTAGGTAGATTTTGTCAAAAGGTATTTGCTGCAAAAAAAATGGATTTTTTTCAATAGTTTGGGAGATCTATCGATTCCCCGGTTTTTTTGGATTATTTCACGGTACATTGATTTTATGGAAAACATTTTTTGTAGATTTTCTGAATGCAATCAAAAAAGATTTCCTGATAAATTTGGAAAATTTTGAGCATTTCCGAGATATTTCGAATTTTAATAACTTTCAATTTTTTTATTCAAATATTTCCAATATTTTTTTCTGAAATTTTCAGGTGACATGATTTGTTTGCATTTTCCAGCTCTATCCATTGCACTATTAAAAATTTCATTTCAGTCATCGGTACTATTTTTATTCGTGTTTTTTTCTTTTCGGAAAATTGTCCGGGAAATCGTTATGCAATTTCCGATCCTTCTCAAAATCTATACAGACCCTCATTGCATATTGACGCATATCTCAAAAAATCAATCAAGTCAAACAAACAAAACCGTGAACCTTTCACATTGAATTTATGAAAAACTATTGAAGACCACGGGTGTGAAAGCAGCAACGGTTTTTTTTTCTTTTTTTTTTCGCTTTAAGTATAACCGTTGCTCCAGGTTTTTCGACGGAAATGAACTATTGTGAACCTGCTGAATATATTCCATGTGGTTAAATAATTTGTGAATCAAAAACTACCCCTCCACACCCGTCTAAATTAGAAAAATCTTGAAACAGTTGAATTACCCGTTGCTCGAGATATTTTGACGAAAATGAAATATTCTACAGCTACTGAACACGCTCTGTAGGGTAAAATGATTTGTGAATCAAAAACTACCCCTCAACAACCCTTTGAATTTGAAATATCCTGAAACAGTTTATAAACTCGTTGCTAGATGTTTTTTGTCAGAAATGCATTATTCTACAGCTACTGTACACGTTCTATGTGGTAAAATAATTTGTGAATCAAAAACCACCCTGAACAACCCTCCGAAGTGGAAAATTCCTCAAACAGTTTAAAAACCCATTGCTCGATTTTTTTTGACAAAAATGAATTATTCTACAGCTACTGAATACGCTCTATCTGGTGAAATAATTTGTGAATCAGAAACTACCCTCAATAACCCTCCGAAGTGGAAAAATCCTCAAACGGGAAGTCGAATTTTCTGATCAACCAGTAAAGGAGAAGTGATTTGCAACATTTTGACAAAATCTGTTAGTGCTCCGACGACGACTTCACTCATCATAAGTCGAATTTTTAAGATAAGTGCTAAATGCACCACCTGGCTCCCCCGATAGTAGGGTTCCCAACGGAGGTCAACAATTCTTTAACGGAATGTTCCTTTTACAACAAAAAATGGACAGTCAAAATCTGTGTATGCCAGAACCAATTTGAAATGAATATTCAAAATTTTAGGGTTGAAAATTTCAACCCTGAATCCCATTTAAGTTATGCAAAAGGTCCACATACTCTATTTTGTAGATATTTGTTATTATTTATCATAATAGCCCCCTTTTGGTGTCTCCGGAGATTTCGGCTGCTATCTTTGGCCGCTCTTTTCACACCGGTCAGATCTTTGATGGTTTCTGAATTACAAGTGATGGTTTCTGAATTACAATTGACGCTTTCTGAATAACGATTCACTAATCTGAAATTCAAGTTACACTTTCTGAAATACAACTTGCTAATCTGAATTACATGTTACGGTTTCTGAAATAAAATTTACTAATCTGAATTACATGTTACGGTTTCTGAAATACAATTGACAATTCTGAATTACAAGTTACGTTTTCTGAATTACATTTTACTGATCTGAATTACAAGTTATACTTTCTGAATTACATATGAAAAAGGTTTAGAATTTCATTCCAAGCTATAGTTATTATTCCTATTTCTAACTTTATTCATTTTCTGTAGGTGGTATAAAAAACATATCTTACTTGATAGTTTTTTTTACTTTGCGCACAGGCGCGAGGCCCCCCAGGCGCGGGTCCCGTAGCATTTGCTTACTGGCTAATTTGCTAACTGGTACTTGGTAGCATGCTAGCTGGCAAATGCGGCACTGAGTGTAGGGTTATTTCTTTGTCAGTGCACATTCGTTCCATGAAAAAGTTCAAAAGTAGAAATGATTTTAAAGAGAAACATTCTCAATTGAAAATTGAATCAATACATGACTCCTCTGGAAAATTGAAGTTACTTTTTGTAATATCTAACAGAAAACAACTACTTCCCCGGCAAAAGCCACGCTGGATATTGAACTACATCTGATAGATATTGAGAAAGACCCTATATAACTTGAGAGAAAAAATCTGAAAGTGAAAATTTGCATTTTCATTCAGATAGTTGATAATTTATTGAATGTCCAGTTTCCATTGGAGACTCTTATCTATGAATGAGATAAGGGAGAATGTTATTCAGAAGTATCACTTACAGAAAATCGCTCATTCCATTGATGCGTGAATAATAATGATATTCAACCATTTTAACAGTTATGATTAAAATGTAACATATACCCACAAAACTGAAACAAAATACAAATTATGTGATGTAACCTCAAAGTATTCAGGCCAAGAGCATTTTAATCAGAAAGGTAATAAGGTTTGTTACCACTCAGAATATTATCTAGATCGATCAACTATTTGGCAACTAGGAAACGTGAAATACGCAATTTGTTTTTGAATTCAGGAAAACGATATATTTTAAAATTAGCGCCATTTTGTGAGAAAAATCCCTAAAAAAAATTAAAGTCCCTAGGGTTTTGTATTTTATGGAAAATCTCAATATTCCCGTCGTTATGAACAATTTCAATCATATTACGGGGTTCCTGAGGCTGCCAGGAACCCTGACATGAAGAAAACTTGACGAAAAACGTGCCAGTAGTTTTAAATCCAAAAGTTGTGTGGCGGCATGACTGAATCCTTATCCGAAGTCCTCTATTGAATTCGGGATTCCGCATTTTTGAAATATTCCAGGCGATCAAAGTCGAAAAATGCAATATTCTAGAAGGAAACCGAATTTTGCTAAAAATTTTATTTTCCATTTTTCGAAAAATCGCAAACTTCCTTCAGACATAATTCGACGAGCTGATTCCGAATATCACCTCAAAAATTGAATTCGCCAGAGGAAAAGGACATTTTTTTACAAAAAAATGCACCCATCCACCAAAAAAGATTATTTTTGAAAGAATTAGCCTTCTGATTCGGAAAACGAGTGCATTTTTGGATTAAAAAGGAAGTTTTCTATAAGATAATAATAATAATAATAATAGCTTTTATTGTCCAACAGTTTCCCATTTACAGGACAATGTTATTGAATGACAAAACTTGAAGTGGTGTTAATACCTAGATTAAAAAATTATAAAATATATAAACTATAACAATAATATTACTGAATAACAAAACTTGAAGTGGTGTTAATACCTTGATTGAAGAATGATAACATATGTATGAAATATTACAATCAGTTTAATTTTTGACCAAAGAAACAAGTTCCCTGATGGAACACGGATGAATATCAGTTCGATTGCTAATTATATTAAATTCATTACACATTACGCGTACATTGGAGATTTCAGTTGCATATTTGTTCTCGCTCTCGGAAGCTTGAAAGTTGCATGATTTCGAGAAAAGTATGAAGGGACATTGAAATTAATCTGGCTGAGTAAATTGGAAGAGTCAACGAGGTCATTCAGAACTTTATACAAAAAAATGATATAGGCACAAATTCTTCTGCACTCCAAGCTGTCGAAATTGAGCCTCATGCATAAATCCTGATTGCTTGTTCCCCTTTCAGGATACGTACCATCCATTTTGAAACTGAGAAATTTCAAGAATCTTTTTTGAACGCCCTCAAGGGCTACTTTATGACATTCATAAAAAGGGGACCAGACAATACTGGCATATTCTAGTTTTGATCGTACGTTGGAAAAGTACAGTAATTTCAGTGTCTTGATGTTGGTAAAATGTTTACAATTTCTCATTATAAAACCGTATGATTTCAGTGCTTGTGAGATTTTTGAGATACACCTAAATCCTTATAATAAGATGAAGAAATATGCGCGGGATTCCGCATTTTTTAAATATTCCAGGCGATCAAAGTCGAAAAATGCAATATTCTAGAAGGAAATCGAATTTTGCAAAAAATTTTATTTTTCATTTTTTGAAAAATCTCAAACTTCCTTCAGACATAACTCGACGAGCTGATTCCGAATGTTACCTCAACAATGAATTCGGCAGAGGGGTAACGGAAAAAGGGCATTTTTACAAAAAAATGCACCCATCCACATAAAAGACATTTTCTCAATGAATTAGCCTTCTTTTTTGAAAAATAAGTATGTTTTAGGATGCAGAAGGAAATTTTCTATAAAATGAAGTAACACTCAGCATTTTTGAAATATTCCCAGGCGATGAAAGTCGAAAAATGCAATATTCCAAATTTACAGATCCTTGGTTTCTTGGACGCACTATTCAATTCTTGCTTCAAAAATAAAGTAACTCTAATTCATGGAAGTGAATGAGAGTTGCCTATAGTTGTTATGACCAAAATTTTCTATATCCGACAAAAAACTAATTTAAATTTTACTTTTAAGTTGGCCATGAAAATGCAAAAATTTTGGCATCCTGCATTTTTTGGATCAAGTTACCGTTTTCAAGAAAAGTCGGTGCTGAATAAAAGGGGGATCTTAAAGTAACAATATACTATAATACTTCGTGGGCTAAGACTTTTGAATTTGTTCCCCCTTTTGACGTTTGTATTGGATTTTGCAACACCCTACACAGCCTATTTCATCGACTAATGATGAAATTATCGAAACGAATCTCGAATTTCCGCAGTTTTAAATTATTTTCCGCTTCCAGACCCATTTTCAATTATCATCTTCACATTTTCCGAAAGAATATGCATTTTTACACCTTCTCTGAAAATTTCACGATGGCTCTTCCACTTACACACCATATTACATCGACTTATGATGAAATTATCGAAACGAATCTCGAAATTCCGCGGTTTTCAGTTATTTTTCGCCCAGACCCACTTTTCTATTATCAACTTAACATTTTTCGAAAAAGCATGCATTTTCATACATTCTCTAAAAATTTCCACATGGCTGTTTTCTAATTCTCCACTCATAATGAAATTAACGAAACGAAGAGACAGTACTGTCAGCATGGCAGTTATTTTGTTCACTGAAAAATTGCGTAGTTCAGAAGGGTATGTTCTCGCCTTTATGTAGTTGAGCTTACAACGTATTTTCTTATCGTTCCCTCAATGACACAGAACAAAACATTCTCAGACAATCAAAAAACAACCGTGACGAGCTCAAGGCACTGAAATGAAATTATAATATTATAATTTTCATTTCAGTGGCTCAAGGAGACTAACGTTATTTGACTAGGAGAGGGTTCATCGTGGAAAAACTATTAATAGCGCGTGGGCGACACTGGGTGAAGAAATCAGCCAGATCAAAAGCAAGGAGACTAAACGTTATTTAACAAGGAGAGTTTAATCCCCATAAGACAATGAGGACACTAGTAGAAAGAGATGAAAGAACATTTGTGACGAAATGTGACGTAGTTGGACATGTTATGGCCGCCGTTCTCTATAAACAGTGACGGACTAGCTCTCGGTATATGAGAATTACTGCTGACAGTTTTGTTGCTTGGTTCGAGTTCGACTCTGTACATCCAAGTACGTCACTATGACGCGTTGATGCTACAAGATTCTGATTGGCTGTAGAGCTTATTAAACCCTCCTTGTTGGTTTAGTCTCTTTGGATCAAAAGCTACTACAGATTTGTTCATTTGTAAAGTCAATTTGCTCCACAACTATTCAACATCTGTTCATTCTCTGTAACACTCATTATATATTGCGACTTCAGTAACAGGTTTGAAAAAATAATAATATAAATGAACAATAATTAAATAGTGAATATGAACATGAAACAAAACGTATGAAACTAATCAGCTTCCTGAAGATACGATTTTGTCTTACTCTTTCGAAAATAGCGATTCAAGGTTCGCCTGGAACATGACAGCAACACTCTGGGACAATTGTATGGCTGTTCTTAACGCTTAACAACAAGTCATTTTTCAGTATTTGGTTTTAGACATTTGACATTACCGAATAATTACAAGTTCAGATTTGTTCATACCATGGGGTCTATTCTCGAGTTCATGCGAAATCATTTCAAGCGTTTGAAGTAACATAGAGCGATACAAACACCGCGCGTTGGACAACCACAGAACTATAACTCATTTATTCTTTACTCAATATTTCGCTAATCATTATTAGCTTCTTCAGGAGAGATAGCTACAGAAAATTTTAAAAATTAGACAAATTACAAAACAGATTGTAAGTAGATTTATCTTTTCCGTTTTGTAATTTGTCTAATTTTTTAAATTTTCTGTAGCTATTTCTCCTGACGAAGCTAATAAAGATTAGCGAAATATTGAGTAAAGAATAAATGAGTTTTACTGGTAAATAGACCGCAAACCCGATAATTCCCCAACTTAGTTTATTATATAATATATATCTATGGTTCATACCCTCGCAAATAAAATGGCTTTCAGTCATGCCGGACCAATCGTTGATGCAGAATAACCATGTCGGCAGCCATTTTATTCGCAGGAAAATTGCGAAATTCTCGAGTGTGTGAACGAGACTTTATGATTCATTATTTATCGCAATTTTTGCGCGGTGTGAGCACAGGGGTTCAATTACGAACAGTCGATTCGTCGTGAGTTTGACATATGTCAGATTTGAGCAATGATGAAAACCGATACAATTCGAAATATATTGCAACTTCGATATCAATGGTCTATATGGTAGATATGTAATTCCATTCTATCTCTATTCAAAGAAATTTCATAATTTCGAATTCGTTTCGAATCAGCAACATACATCGTTCTAGCCTACGGATCGTGACAGCTGAAGTATCGAGTGTTCATAATTCCACCCCAGAGGTACGTTTCAATTTAACGTCAGTCGTCCGGTAACGGACGATGTATGACGTCATAGTTGTTTCGTCGGGCGATATCTGTCAGATTGAATTTTGAAACGCTCTCCTAAATCGTGGGGTAAATAGTTGACGGTCGGACGTTCCACTCAAGAATTTTGAAACGATAGAATGAAGTTTTCGGACATGACGTTCTAATATCGAAACGCTTCATAAGAAAAGTTAAACGTCGGACGCACGTCGGACGTAATATTGAAACGCACCTCAGAACTCGTACTTATATCTGTATAAGTATGAGTTCTGTGGGTGTGAGACGGACCTCAAGAAAAATTTGCGAATATCCGCAAGGGGAGAAACAAGCCTTTACAACAGCCTGTGTCGCTGTGTCGTAACCATAGAACTATAAGTGTGTTATAGTTCTGTGGTCGTAACTGTGGTGATGTCTCATGCTCATGTCAAGTCATACGTCAATGTCAAACTCATTTTCAAATTAAAAATTCACCTTATTTTAAAAATTTAAAACAGTGTTGTGAATTTTATAAAAAATTGGCAACTCACATTAATAGCATCAAAGACATATCCAGGTAACAAAGAATTTCAATAAAATACCTGTATAAATCATTTCTTATAAACTGAACATCTCATTTTGGCGTTTTTAATGTTTTGTTTCACCAAACATTGGTCATGTTTTGGTTTAACCATTTAAGAATATTTTGCACATTATATTTACTTCTGTTGAGCACTTTTAAAACTGAATTAGAATTCAAGAATACTCAAATACTATCACTTTTATTTATAAAGCCTTAATAATGAGTTGTGATAATTATCATTCATTTTATAATACAAATAAATAATAAATTATAAATTTCACTGCTGAAATAATTTTATTTGCATAAAAATTAACAAGAGATTATCATATAGCTTTTATAATCTTGTGCAAAATATTTTTAGATGGAGAAACCCAAAGAAAGAGGACGACACCGAATACATGTGGAGAACCAAATGATAAGGAGGCGTGAGAAAGAATTTAACCATGAGAAAATGTGGAATGGAACTGCTAAATATTTCGAGCACTGGGACAAAGCCAACACAAAATTTGATTCTTGGACATCTCCTCGATATTACGAGGACAACAATAAACTCATGTCTGAAATAAAAACAAAGAGAGATAAGGAAGAATTGCTCGTCAACAGAAGAGAAAAGCTGAGGAGACTTCTGGAGGAGGAACAGAGAACTTATGAAATTGAACTGATGGTTCATAGAAATAAAAACTTGATTGATAAACCATCCACAAGTAAAATAGATGACGTTCCACTGGATGTGCTGAAAGAAGTCAATGTGGGTCTTAAGGCACAGGAAGAAAATAGAAGAAGACGAGAAGCTGAACTAAAACTGTACCATCAGTGGAGAAAAAATAACCCTTTAGTAAGACAATACGAAATAAAGTACGGTTGCAGAGATCTCAAGTTGAGTTGGTTGGACCAACAAATAGAAAAAAGGATGCAGAAAGAAAAAGAGGAAGAGGAAACAAGGAGAATTCTCAGAGAAAGTGAAGATCGGCTAAAGATGGAGAAAGAGAAAGAGGATCAATTCTCTAGAAACGTTGAAGAGAAAAGACAACAACTCAGATGCTGTTTAGAACAGCAAATGAAAGAATTACTCAAAAGACAGGAACTCAGTGAGGAACTTAGGAAAAAAGAAGTTGAAGAAAGTAAGAAGAGAATGTTGTTAGCAGAGATCCAAGATGAACAAATTTTGGAAGAGAAGCGTCGCAAAGAAAGAGAATGTGCTCTGTTCAACATAAGACAGCATAAGCTAAAGCTGAAACAAAAATCACATGACATACAGGAGAATTTAGAACAAGAAAAAACATTGATAGCAAAACTGAAACAGATGGAATTAGAGACAGTTGTTAGAGAAGAGAATAAACAGAGGGAAATCAGAGATGGTTTATCAGAATTTTTAACCATTGTGAAACAACAGCAAGTGCTAGAACAGCAGAGACAGAAATATTTAGATTTTTTGTTTGACTCTGAAGTAAAAGCAGTGTACGAAAAACAATCCGAAATTTGGAGGCAAGAAGAGTGTTCCAGACAAAACTTGGTGAAGCATGTTTTAGACACAATCCAGCAACAAATTGAGGACAACGTAAGGAAAAATCAAGAAGAACAGACACAGCTTTTATCAGAACGTGAAGAAATGGCTCAAAAAGTTGAGGAATACGATAAGGAGATGCAAAACTTGACCGAGGAAGAACAGCAGAGGAAACTTCAAACCAAAAAGTTGAGAGAGGAGGACATAAAAGTCAAGAATGCTAGGAAAAAGCAGCAGGAAAATTCGAAAATGAGAGACATTGAACGAGAGCTGGAGAAAATTCGAAAAGAAGAAGAAAAATTACAACAAGAAATAATGAAAATACAGCGAAAGCAGGGTCCTATAAAGCCACCTAGTAGCAGTAGATTATTTTTTTAATAATCAACAAAAAAGCGATAATTGAAGAGTTTTGTTCTTGAACTAGCATTCAAGATTATTGACAGTAGTTGTTAATGTTGATATAAAATATCCCTCACAAATACTCATATGGGTAGGCTTAAAAGAATAGCGTTTATTATTATTTTTTCTGTAGAGTGCCAGTATTACTTACTGATTTTTGTTTTGACCTTAGAACTTGAATTATTATTAAACATATACAGGCTGTTCCAAAGTTGATGGCATTTCCAGAAAGTCCGGAAGTTCGCCATATTGGACATTGGACTGTAATGTGATCAAATCCGAATTGGTTGCTTATATAAATTGTTCCAATTTGCAGAACAATCCGTTCATGAATGCAGAAGTTACAGGGGGAGCCCGTTATTTTGCGTCACCGGGTATACAGTGTTGCCAAAATCTTGGAACCATATGGGAAAATTTTTTATTAATAGTTTCTGAGAAAATTTCAATCTGCATAAAAGTTGGTGCAATCAATTAGTCTTAGTACGCGCATATCGGTTATTGCCAGTGGCGTGCGACTAAGAGGTAATCGGCCGATATTCTAAATTCACCGCAGAGTAAAGTGACATTACTATGCAAAATATCGAAAAATGTTATCGAAAAAAGATGTTTGCAATTGAATGATATTCCCAATTATCCAGTTTAGTCTACCACTTACCAATTTTAATTTTTGTATAAGGAACCTGGCTTTATTTCATTATCTTTCTATTACTGTTTTTTTGACTCATACTTAAGAATTTGATAGATTAGTTAATTGCTTTGACACATAAATTATGCTAATTTATTAATTTACCACTCAAAAATTATTTACTATGATTCTCATTAAAAATTGAGGCCAACTCATTTAGCAGTTATTAAAATTAGTAATTGGTAGACTAAGCTAGATAACTGGAAATATCATTCAATTCCAAACAACTTTTTTCCATAGCATTTTTCGATATTTTGCGTAGTAATGTCACTTTTCTTTGCAGTGAATTTAGAATATAGGCCGATTCCCGCTTAGCCGCACGCCACTGATGGCTATGCGCCTATTTAGTCTAATTGAATTCACCAAATTTAATGAAGAATGATATTTTCTGCGAAACTATTGATAAAAAACTTTCCCATATGGTTACAAGATCTTGGCGGACACTGTATGAGAATAATGTTCATAATAGTGTTATAAAACTTCTTCTATTTCAGTCATGCATATAGGAAGTGATTGAGATGCTAAATATAATATAATAATAATCTTTATTAGCATCATCAGCTCTCAAAGTACAGTACAGAGTATAAAATAGTATAATAAATAAATAAAAAAATGATACAGAGTATATAAATAAAATACAGAACACACATAACTTACACACACGGACAATATTCTAACTAAACGAACCACAAATAAAATCGAAAAACTACGAGTAGACATATTACCATAATGGATTATAAACCTTTTATATATTTTACACACTGGCTTTTGAATTTATCCAATGATGAGCATTCTTTTAATTCTTTTGGTAGTGAGTTGTAAAGCTGTAAACCTTTGACGATCACTGTGTTTGTAGCAGCATTAGCAGTACTGATATAAAAATCATTCGAAGCATGTGATCTGGTATTATGACTATGTATTTCTTGAAGATAATTTGTTTCTTCTGTTAGATAGGTTGATAAGCATCCTGACTTTAGTTTATACACAAACTTGAGCATATTATAAGTAGCTCTCTGTCGAACATTCAATAAATTCAAGGCTTCCAACATGTACGCTATCGACGTTCGTTTTCTACATAATAAAATGGCTCTCATAGCACGATTTTGTATTTTTTGTAATGTGTCAATTTGTTCACTATTCATCAGGTATATGAATGTTCCACAGAAATCAAGATGGGGAGATATTATGGTTTTATACACAGTTAACTTAGTAAAACATGATATTTTATTATTCAATCTATATAAGAAATTAATTTTTCATGCATATAAGTGACCAGAAGAATTCTAGTTGTCTGGTGTTGAATACAGTTCAAGTACAAAACTCGAAAAAAGATAGGTTTAACATTATTATATCAGATGAATTATTTATAGCTAATTTGCTGTTAATGTTGAGAATTGTTTTAAACTTTTATATTAGCAAAATACAAATTTACACAAAATTCCTGTTTTCTTGAAAAACTTTGCACGTTTAGTTTTTTAGTTTGTGGTGGCTATGTAAAAGAATATACTGTTTCCTCACTATACCTATCCTTCTTATTCTTGAAAATGGCTCCAAAATCGGAGCCGAAACGTCGAATTTCAACAAATTCCAGACGCGGTTCAACCCGAACTTCTAGTTTTCTATATATATAAATAAGGATGGATGTAGCGAGGGGCAATATATGAAAATATAAGTAGAAAAGTTATTGGGTATAACCCTCAGAATGTTGTGCAACCGTAGACACGTGTTTCGAGCTTAAGCTCTCTTCAGTACGGTAAAATCAAGTGCGAAGATGTACAACACTTGGATGTAAAAATAGGAACAAAGGAAGTCAACAACAGGAAGCCAACCACACATTTGTACATCTTCGCACTTGATTTTACCGTACTGAAGAGAGCTTAAGCTCGAAACACGTGTCTACGGTTGCACAACATTCTGAGGGTTATACACAATAACTTTTCTACTTATATTTTCATATATTGCCCCTCGCTACATCCATCCTTATTTGTATTTTCCTGGGTAGGATTGTCACGCTGGTAGCTATAGCTGCCTCCGTGGCGACGTTAGTTGTTGCCTTGTAAGCACAAGGTCTTCTAACCGAAGCCACAAATGTGTGGTTGGCTTCCTGTTGTTGACTTCCTTTGTTTCTATTTTTACATCCAAGTGTTGTACATCTTCGCACTTGATTTTACCGTACTGAAGAGAGCTTAAGCTCGAAACACGTGTCTACGGTTGCACAACATTCTGAGGGTTATACCCTCAAAATGTTCTGCAACCGTAGACACGTGTTTCGAGCTTAAGCTCTCATCAGTACGGTAAAATCAAGTGCGAAGATGTACAACACTTGGATGTAAAAATAGAATCAAAGGAAGTCAACAACAGGAAGCCAACCACACATTTGTGGCTTCGGTTAGATGACCTTGTGCTGATGAGAGCTTAAGCTCGAAACACCTGTCTACGGTTACAGAACATTTTGAGGGTTATACCCAATAACTTTTCTACTTATATTTTCATATATTGCCCCTCGCTATATCCATCCTTATATATATATATATATATATATATATATATATATATATATATATATATATATATATATATATATATATATATATATATATATATATATATATATATATATATATATATGTATTACAATACAATGCATTTGTCATCGGTATGAGGCAGTGGAAACTATTATAGATCAAGCAATTGAAACGTGAAAAAATTTGAAAGAGATAGAAATCTTTCAACCATTAAGATGATGGACGTCCGAAATATAAGTAATCATATTAGAGCGACGATTTGCTCCTATTTGGACAGAATCTAAAAGCTCAAGTGTATCACTTTAATGAACTTGAATGATACACTTTTGTCTAATTTCCACTACTTAGTTATTTTATTTTTACGGCCGGTTTCGGGTTTTATTCCATTATCAAGTATCAAGTTACTAATACATTTGGAATCTAAAATCGTTGTTATATAGGGAGTTTGCAGGTAAACAGGATGGAGAGGTAATCAAGTGAATAGGGGGTCAACGATAAAAATGTAACACTGGAGATTATAGAAATTACCAGGGTTATCAAACTTATAAATTCAAGAGTGGAGACCTACATAAATCGAGTTGCTCGTTGAGGGTTCTATATCTCGGATTTTTAATAGATTTATTAATTTTCATTGCTTTCAACAAATTCATATTCTTTCCTTTAGTACATGTGTGTGGGATTTTGAGATTATCTTTACTTATCTTGTGTTTTGATGTTCGTAGATGTTCATACATTGTAGATTTTTTGTCTAAACAGACATGTTCACGGAGCCGTCAAAATTTCTACCGGTTTGGCCTATATATATATATATATATATATATATATATATATATATATATATATATATATATATATATATATATATATACTGCAGAGCATTCCCCACATTCTATTCTATATATACCAGATTTTTTTATTATATCTCGTTTGGGTTTTGCATTGAATAGATTTCTGCCTAAATTATTATTACTTATGAAAGATGTTATTTTGTATTTAGAAAAATAATTTTGAATGTTTTCAGAAAGTTTACCTGAGTAATTAATACCACTATATTTACATGTGTTGTGTTCTCTGATATTTGGGTACAATTCTTTTATAACCGTTTTATGTGTTTTACCCGATATTAACTTTTCTATTAAAAAAACTGGTATTTGATTGTTTATCGCGATTTGTTTAATGATTTTTGGTTCATCTTGGAAATTCTTGTCAGGTAAAGGGATTGCGAAAGCTCTGTGTATTTTATCGTTGACCCCCTATTCACTTAATAACCTCTCCATCCTGCTTACCTGCAAACTCCCTATAACCACTTTTTTAGATTCCAAAAGTATTAGTTATCATACTTGATAATTGGATAAAACCAGAAACCGGCCGTAAAAATAAAATAACTAGTGGAAATTAGACAAAAGTGCTTCATTCAGTTCATTAAAGTGATCATGAATTTCCACAATAGTTATTTATGTATCAAGGGCGTAAAGTAGTCGTTTATGGTCTGCGGCGTGGATGATGGCCCGATGGCGTTAGCCGAGGGCCATCACACGCCGAAGGCCTTAAACGCATTTTACGCACGTGATACATACAAAATTTTATGCACTAGCGGTTTTATAGCGCGAATCACAAATACTGACTTGAATTGCAATGGTCTACACGTTTCATACGTTATGCATACAATAATTAAGGGTAACATAATATGAGGAATGTGAAACTATAGTAGCTGAGTGCTATATTGGAGAATCTATTTCAAATAAATAGATCATCACCGAAAAAATTGCCAACGATTATGAACAAATGTTAGAAAGAGTATTGCTCTATTGAACTGAAATGATTCTAATTCGTGTTAGGAATTTCATGAAATGATGTGTGAGTATAGACAATTTGAGAATTTTGTCTACTTTACGGCCCGCCGGGCCATAATGCGCCTACGGGCGGTAAAATGCCACTTTACGCCCGGCGAGCCGGGCGGTAAAGTGTACTTTACCGCCCGCTAGTGCATAAAATAAATAAGTAATCCATTACATAAATTAGCTTAAGTGTATGTTTTGGAGCAGCACTCTACATACACAAGGAAATGATATATTCTAGGAGAGGTCCGCATCGGCCTTTGTAAAGTGACAAACATTCAAATTCAGTAAACCAGATTAGGGAAGCAAGAAGTATTCTCATTTAAATGCCGTATCCTCATTCATTTTTAATCTTCAATTTATTTTTATGGCACCTGGTATACCTACAGTTTATTATTTTCATTGTAGACATTTGACTTTTATAAAACTGAAATTTTGAAAAGGACTGAAGAGGTTGTGGTTCCTGAATATGATTTTTTTTACAGGTTCAATGCGTAATTTGTGATAAGGAAGCCACGAAGGTACAAGAATCATAAAAGACGTTAATGAAATAACTTCAAGGTGAGTAGAGATTGAAGTCCACTTTTCTTACGTGTTATAATATCCACCCAATAATCTACTACACGAGACAATAGGCACATTCCTCATAGATCAACGCATACACTACCTTTCTGAAAATTTTTAATATTTAAAAATCTGCCTTGCCCTCCTCCTTCGGTCTCGGGCTCTTTCGCCAAAATATGAAAATAAACTTGTGAAGGAGGTGATAAGATCTATCAAAAACAAAAAGTCTTCAGGAATTGATGAAATATCAATAAAAAATTTTGAAAATCTTCCCATTGAAGCTCTTCATGCTTTAGTTGCGGTAATAAATCAATCCTTCGAGGACGGTGTATTTCCATCCTTCCTAAAAACATCGGTCGTTGTTCCACTTCACAAAGGTGGAGATCCAGAGGATCCCTCGAATTTTCGGCCCATATCCCTCATTCCTTCGCTAGCAAAGTTGATAGAGAAACTGGTGAAAAATCGTTTAACTGAATTCTTGTCACAAAATAATATAATTAGTAGTAAGCAGTTTGGGTTCCAATCAAAGAAGAGCACACATGATGCCATATTCTCATTACTATATGAAGTATATAACAACATCAATACTAGAGATGTGGCTGCAGCAGTTTTTTGTGATTTATCCAAAGCTTTTGACTGTGTGAATCATAAAATTCTGCTGCATAAGCTGCATCATTATGGCATCGGTGGAAATACTCTTAGATGGTTTGATTCCTATCTCACAGGTAGTCAAATTGTTAAGTCTACAACGACCTCGTCGCCAGCTGCTCACATAAACAGCGGAGTGCCACAAGGATCAGTACTAGGCCCTACACTTTTTCTACTGTACATAAACGATTTGGCTTCTATAGACATAAAAGGCCAATTCACGCTATTTGCTGATGATACAACGATACTGTGGACTGGTAAAAAAGATTCTGATCTTCATAAAACTATCTGCTCGGATATTATTAAAATCAAAGATTGGTGCAACTCTAACCTCCTTTCTTTCAATATTTCTAAAACTAATATAGTATCATTCCGATGTAGTATTGACAACATACCTCTAACTTCAAATCAAAGTTTCATTGAGAATAGAACTAGCGCCAAATTCCTCGGAGTAAATTTAGACAACAAATTAAAATTTGATGATCATATTGAAGGTCTTAATAAGAAACTTTCTGCAGGATGCTATGCAGTTAGAATTACTTCGAATGAATTGGGCTCAACTGCAGCAAAAGGCGCTTATTACGCACTAGTAGAGTCACACGATATGGAATCCCATTCTGGGGCGTTTGTGCAAAAACCCAAATAGAGTCGGTTTTTGTTCTGCAAAAAAGAGTACTCAGATACTTGCAAAGCCAAACGACGGGACTCTTGCAGGCCTTTATTTGATACGAACAAGATTTTAACGGTTCATGCTATATTCATTTTAGAAACAGTTTGTCTATTACACAAACATAAAACAAATTTTCCCTCTGCCACTTCTACCTATGCCACCAGACATTTCAATGATCTCAGACTACCCTTACCTACGTCAACCCTCATTAAGGACTCGATGTATAATCATCAACCAGATTACTTGAAAACTTTGGATAACATTCGTTTCAGAAAAGCACTAAAACACCTTCTCAGTGTTAGACCCTATTATAGTCAGCAGGAGTTTTACAACGACAGTTTTTGAAACTAATTTTATAGTTTTATACCTTTATACTCTTATCTTTTATCATATTTTTCATTGACATTATTGTTATTGCAGTGTACCTATAGTTTTTTATTTAATGTGTTGTTCTATGCCCTACAATGTTAATTCGGTATACTGTTTTTAAATATTCTTTAATGACTTCATTGTTATTGATTTTGCAGTGTACCTAAAGTTTTTAATGTGTTGTTCCATGCCCTATAATTTTAATTTTATCGAATAATCTTCTTTCTTCAATCATAAAACTACTTTGTCAATAAGATTATCTTCTTTGGACAATAAAGCATATATTATTATTATATTATTATTAGATAACATGCCTTCTTCCAAAATTATCGCTAATTTTTTATCGGTAAAATGTGCCCATTAAAATGTATATTCTGCTTGATTTGAATCTGTATTACTGACAAGTAACTTTGCTAACTTTTTTCTTGTCGTTGAGATTATTATAAATCCCTGTCTTGAATTGAGATTCTTGGTTAACGGCTATTTTTATTCGAATAAACTCTGAAAATGAAAAATAGGGAAGAGGTGGGATATAATGAGACAATTTTGGTAAAATAGACAAAAAATCATGAAGTATATTTTTCCACAAGAAAATACTGAACAATCGTATAACAAATTGTTTTATAATCAACGGCTCTGGGACGAAAAAGCGATGGACATAAAAGCGACGGACAAAACAGCGAGGCCAAAACAGCGACAGGACAAAATAGCGACATACAAAATAGCGACAGACAAAACGGCGACAAGACAAAATAGCGACAAAAAAACGACAACAGCAGTCATAGCAACAAACAAAACAACGACCAGACAAACTATTTACTGAGAAAACAGCGAATATTCGTGATTATGATAACACATTTATTTGATCTCAATTTCTGTAAACTTTACAAACTCAAATTTAGTGCAATACTTTCCAAATATTCCTTAACATTACGCTCATTATAATTATCAACAAGAGTTCTTAACCTCTTATTCTTCAAGACATATTTTGAACATTGACTCTTGAAGTGCCTGAAACCGCTCTTATATCTAGAAACAAATATTTCAGACCTATTCTGTTCTCTCTTTAGAAATTCTACGAACTTGTGAATGGACGGGTGGTGGTAGTCGATAGATTTCTGAAATGCATTATGCCATGTTTCTAGGGAATTATTGGTTCTTGGAAGATTATTCTTCACGCGTTCAAACATATTCCAGGATTGTATTGAGAATCGTGGATTAATTTTCAAAAGCCGTCGTCCTACATAATTATTCTTCCAGTATTGTATTATTGGGGCAATCTCAGCTGATGAATTCTGAGAAATGATTTCAAAACCCCTTTGAACGTCTCCAGGAGGTACAAAACTCAACGCCAGGAGCATCTTCAACATCACTCTCACATTTTCATCTGATCTATAAAGTGCTGTTAATTTTGACTCTTGGATTCTTCTCCACAAATTATGTGATAGGTGAAAAAAACAACCTACAATATCAACACTTGGAAAAATGTTTTTTGATGTATTCATAGACGCCATTTCAAAATCGGTTAAAATTGTTATAGGATTCAGTCCGGGTTCAAATCCTCTCAATTTAGACAGAATTCGTTTGTATGATTGCTAATTTTTGTTCCTCAAAAGACAATAAATTACAGGCACAGCTTTTTCATCAATCAGAATATGTATAGTATAGGTACATCTGGAAGAATAGAGTGGGTGCTATCTTGAATGTACCATCGACACACCAATGTTTGAATTCGTTCATCAAAGACAGGTTACTGAGGGTTCCAAACATGAATACCCTGTCGGAATCTTCTTTTCCAGAATCCGAAAGCAGAAAATTTTCCCCTTTTTCAGTTTTTCTTGTTTTTTCTGCAATTATTATATCTCCCACCGTATTGAAAGTAGTACTTTCACTAGAGCCACTTCGCTGCCTCTTGATAATTTTCCTTGAAGCCTCATAGCTTGGTAATAATGTGGACGTTTCAGTTGATATTCCAGACGTGGAAGCCTGAATTATATTTCTAGGCCTTTCGAGGGTGTTACTAGCCAACTCACGCATAGACTATCAACCTTCTTCACCTTCATCTCGGCGGGGTTAGGAGCATGATTGTGAAGAGTGGTGGGTTTTGGAATACCTTGCTGCACGCACAATCTTCCTTTGCAAAAAGGTTTTACACAACGCCAAGAAGACTTTGTCTTTCCGGTATATGTAGCCTTCGAATTGTATAAAAAATTTCCTTTCTGTGATTTGACAATCTCCATTATCGCCAAGAACTATTGACAAAAGTTTTATGATGTCATGCAACAAATCAATCGTAACCATAGAAATACCTATACCCAAACTGATAATATGGTATCGAATTTTTGATTCCTGAACTCTTCTCAATTTTATCGCCGTTTTGTTTTATCGCTTTTTTGTCTTGTCGCCGTTTTGTCTTGTCGCCGTTTTGTCTGTCGCTATTTTGTATGTCGCTATTTTGTCCTGTCGCTGTTTTGGCCTCGCTTTTATGTCCATCGCTTTTTCGTCCCAGAGCCATAATCAACATATAAGCAAGTCTCTATGAAACAATTAGTCAGGTAAAACATTTTCCATTTTTGGGATAAATGCCGAAATGGAATATATTTGTTGCCATTTATAATAGCGATTTAGTTAATATTATAAGTGTTTCTCAGGTCTAGAGTAGATAATTTCAAATTATATTGCATACTTTCTTCTAAGTACGGCTTACAGTTACTGTACTTGAAATTACCTCCTCAAATATTTAAATGACACCCAATATTTACTGAAAGTGAAAAAAACAACAAAAAAACTACATGTTTACACGATGTAATCTCGGGTTATAGGAGATTCTCCAAGAAAGGGCATTCCAATATTTATATTAACGCAAAACTATGATATTATTTTGTGTGAGCATATTCATCCACTGCTACTTTCACGATCAATGTACATTTTTACACGAAGAAAAAATCACAGGCAACATGAGAGAGAAACATTTCTGCAAAATGTCTGCATTTTAGTAACAGTATAATGTCACAGGACATTGTAATAAATGGTTCAAAATTTATCCTATAAGTAGGTACTGTAAATCACTAGAGGGCAGAAAGAAAAATTTCAACCTCAAATTTCTAAAAGGAAAATATGATGAAATGTTTCTCCCTCACTCCAACTTATGCAAATAAATCATTTATTGATTGTTATTTCGTCGAGATGTTTTTTGATATCTTCCAACTTCTCCATGTCGTTGCTAGACGTAGCACACTTGTAAACTACTAAAGAATGGTAGAAATGTGCAGCAAATAGCACGAAAGTGATCAGCACTGGTATGACTATAACTGTTGCTGCAATGGCTGCAGTGAAAGAGTAGTCCCAGAATTTCACCCAGCAGAGGATGGCTATTTCGATAAGGAATAGAAACAGACCTGGAAAAAAAAAAACAGTTTTTCATTTCCATTATCGTATGTAAAATGTATGTTTTCCTTCATCAATGCTACAACCAAGGACACTGGACACTATTTGTAGATGATGGCCCGTTCCCTAGTTGCTATGTAGTATCTCATTTGACGTCACTGCGATGCCTTCCGTATAGTTTTGTATAACTATATATAAAAAACAAGCAGGAGGGGTCATGAAGGAAACTATTCTATCCTGCTTGTTTTTTAACATACCGAATTTGGACGACCCGCAGGTAGCTATAGCTTCCTCCGTGGTGATGTCTGGTTGTCGCCCTTAAAGACAAGGTCTTTCAACGGATACCACAAATGAGTTGCTGGCTTCTGTGTGTGTCTCCGTGTGTTTGTCATTTTCACTTATATGTTCCATTTCCATCCAAGTGTTGAACATCCTTTCATTTGTACTACACCGTACTGACGAAGGCCAATAAGCCTGAAACACGTATCTACGGTTGCACTTTCTTTTCCTTGGGGTAGTTATCCACTAAACATATGCTCCATATATAAAAATATAATATATATATAGAAAACCATTAGAAGGTATCACGCTGACGTCATTTGACGCCCATAAAATCAGTCGATCGGGCCGCCGTCCTCTACAAATAATGTTCAATGTCCTTGACAGCCAACCACCCAATAGAGATTTCTAATGGCTTTGGACACCCTAATAAAAAGAGACAGAGGTTCTTAATTTTTCCATCCTTGTTGCCAGGAGGCGTACTCTGTAATTGGACAATTGGTCACTATAATTGCAGGGAGTTTAAATGTCATTTTCAACTGTAGCTGTCTTCTCATTCAAACTCCCCGCCATTATAGTGACCAATCACAGAGCGCATCCCCTGTCAACAAGGATGGAAAAATTAAGAAATTTTGTCTCTTTTTATTAGTGTGTCCAAAGCATTTTAGTTTCAAAGATATGCAACTAACAAAACAAGAACATGTATGCACGTATGCAGATATCTGCCTAAGAAACCTGCCATTGACGACAATCCTATTGTTGTTGTTGTTTATTCACAAACATGCATATATATATACAGTGTGTCCCACTTTGAGCAACCACACCCTCATATTTCGTTGAGCATGAAATAATTCGAAATTTTCTTTGACTCAAGTTGTAGTACTCGGAAATACCTACCTTTATGTTTACGTAACCTTTGTATATCCATTTTCCACGGCTAACTACGACCAAATGAAAAGTGAAAAATTGGGAAAAACATACTAGGCATTTTTTTATCGCAAAAATAACAACAGCTTCTGTTTCAGAACATCTTAAAACCCCCAAATCTCAATGCTTGAATCATTTGAATATACAGGGTATCATTCATTCTGATCAGAGTTAGCCTTGGAAAAGTGATATTTGGCTATTTTTCAAAGTATTAATTAAATATTTTTGGGAATTCTAAGAGAAGACATTTTGGAAATTTTCCAAGCATTATTTATGGATTAGAGTTGATAATGCTACCAGCTACAGATGATACCCTGTATATTCAAATGATTCAAGCATTGAGATTTGGGAGTTTTAAGGTGTTCTAAAACAGAATCTGGTGTTATTTTTGCGATAAAAAAATGCCTAGTATGTTTTTCCCAATTTTTCACTTTTCATTTGGTCGTAGTTAGCCGTGGAAAATGGATATACAAAGGTTCCGTAAACATAAAGGTAGGTATTTCCGAGTACTACAACTTGAGTCAAAGAAAATTTCGAATTATTTCATGCTCAACGAAATATGAAGGTGTGGCTGCTCAAAGTGGGACACACTGTATATATAATAGAATAATACAGTACAAAACAATATAATACATACATACAGTGATGATAAAAATATTATGTGAATAAACAGTTCTTGATAAGTTATTGAACACTTGTTTCGAATACAAAGAAGAAACACAATTGATCGTTTGTAGAAACTGTAAAGTTATGTATAGTCTTTAGGAACTCAATTGAGACATCACACAACCAATCAATCGTACGAGGTTATATCAATATACAAATTGCCGCTGATAATTTGCATAGGCATAAATAACACGTTATTATCTAACGCTCCTCGTCTAAACTCGATGGCAGCCCACGTGGAGATGATGTATTGTGTCACATAAAAGGGGCGGGTGATATGGCAAAAGAGAGCGTTTGATTGGCCACTGTCAAATTCTAATTGGTCAGAGACCGAACTGCTTCGAACTTCTTTGACCTTCCGCTGTGGAATTCCAATCAGTTTCTGTTTGCTAGAGGATTTATTTACTAGACACTTCGGTGCAGCTGGGCTGAGATTTGAGACGCATTTTTACATTCTGGAGACATTTCGATGTTGATGTCGTTGAAACAGAAAATGTTGATGCTAATTCAGAACCGCTCCAAGTGGAAGTTAATTCAGAACATCTCCAAGTAGGAGCTGATCTAGAGACGCAACATATGGAATTATTTGATAAAGCTTTACACATTCAGACTGAAAGGGTTACTTTGAATATGTATTCGCGTTTGAAATATGATAATAGTTGTGGTTCTTCAGAAAATCAAATTGTGAAAAGAATATGCGAATCAACCAAGATCAGCAGAGCTAGCTAGAGTAATTCAAGCCGGAGACGTTGTCGACCATTCTGTTGAACGAAAGAGAAGCGGACAGAAACTCAAGAAACGTGATTCAGCTTCCAAAGAACACATTCTGTATGACTGATAGTTCTGAGTCACATTATCCCTTATCTCTTTTATATACAGTGTTCGCCATAAATATGGCTACTTAGGCGAAAACATTTGGCCTTGATGCCAATTGGTGCAAGGCCGTCTCTAACGATTTTCCTGTTAGATAGGCAAGCTTGGTTACACGTAAAGACCGGTCTATGAGAGCTGCCCCCCGTATGTCCCTGTATTTCACTTTTTCTAGCCTTTCTGAAAAAAAGATGATAAGCTTATTGGTCTGTCATCCTTGGCGTGGTCTTATGAGTTTCGTCCATGTTTTGGAATGAAGACTAATTTCACAGATTTGCAGGTTTGTGGTATCTAGCCAAGTGCTGGGTTCATCCTGTAAAGTCTGCATGGTGCTAGATCTTCAATTCTCTGCTGTAGTAGCACAGAGAATATTCCATCTGATCCAGGCGATTTATACGGGCTAAAAGAGTTTATTGCCCACTGAGTATGCTGGCCACACATGCCCACAGATGCCAGCAATACCAGGCTTGGTGCTGCATAATCTCAGTTACAACATGGCCAAGAAAATCCCATCGACTGTTATAGCAGGTTTATGTCCAAGCTCAAAAGGAATTAGTGTATCACCCACCAGGAAGTTACTCTTAGCGATCGTCAGGGCTCTTCCAAGCAAGTTTGTTATCAGGGCTAATTACGCGGCCCTATAGTGGAACCCCGAGATGAAGAATCCAGAAGGACAAAAAGCCAGTTGGATAAAAGAGCTAATCCGGTATCGTTTCAAGATTAAACATCGGCCAGAAGATCGTGATCATATCAACAGCAACTTAAATAGTTGAAACGGAACGGAAGTAATATCAAAATGTTTTACCTAAAATTGTCGAAAACGCCCACGCAATTTCGATGAACCCTTTCATTCGTTCGTGCGGACTCTCGCTGACCATTTCGCATATTTCTAACTTTGCTATCGCCTCTATATTAGGCAGAATGTAGGTCGATATCATCAAGGCGAATATGTGAACTGCTACGAGAACTGTCGTGCACACTGCAAACATGACGAATAACCATTCCGGCACGTTGGTTGGAGTGTTGATTTGAAGTTCTACCTAGAACAAAACCAATAGGTTGTCAAAATATGTGGGCAACAAGCGTCCATTTTAAAACCAGTTGCTTCACAAAAAATTTTATATACATATAAATGCTAAGCAGAATGGGCAGAGAACTGATCCTTGAGGAATACCAAAAGTATTTTTCTTTCTCGGAGTTCAATATGTCTTATACGTAGTTTCCTCTAATGAAAATAAACAAAACCGTTCGTAAACGGATGCATTTGACCTTATCAAAAGCTTTTATTTAACTTGCTCTGTGTTACAAATCTTGCAAGATAAATTAGAACCACGACCTCTTATCCTATGGAATTGAAATTTTACATGTTGGTTTAGTTAAAAAAAAAATTAAACTCGGAAAAATCCGTAAAAATTTCGAGCGGCAGGGGGGACAGTTTGTTCGACATTAATGTTTTTTCATCAGAACTGAACAAACATATAGAATTTCAATTCCATAGAATGAGAGAAAATGGTTCTAATTCAGCTTTGTTCCCATCTAACACACAGAGCAAGTTAAATAAAAGATTTTAATTAAAATAATATGACCTGATCATGATAATTTTATTACTAGAGATATTTTTGAATTGACATTTTGGGAGAACCTCTCACTAAAATATTTTTTTTTATAATAAAAATAAGTTGTTACTTTGTTATTGTTACTTTACATATTACTATGTACTAAATTAATTAATAATTTTTTCTTAAAAGGAATTTTTCCAGACGAACTGAAACGTGCATCAGGTAGACCTATTCATAAAAGTGGAAATTTCCAAGAACCTGAAAATTACAGACCAATATTAAGTATTTTCTCAAAAAATTTCGAATTTTTTTGAAATATAGAATTTCTGATATCATCAATTTGATTTGAATCAATTTGGTTTTGAAGAAACGAGTGGATCGCAAGCAGATTGATTTAATTCAAGAAAAACTTGATAAAGGTAATTATGTGGTAGCTGTTTTTATGGACCTTAAAAAGTCTTTATACCACTCAATACTTCTGAGGAACTTAGTCGATTGGTATCAGAACCATTGTAAATGTTCTTTTAAAATCCTATTGCGAAAAAAGAACCATAAGGACCTTAACGTGGGGACTGACAGATTGAATATTAACAAAGGTGTTCCCCAAGGGTATGTTTTAGGTCCACTTATATACTTGATATATAATTGTTTTAATTTTTGGTTCTTTTGAATGTAACTTTTTGCGTATAAGTAGGTACCTACTTTTGTTTCCCGTAACAGTTTTGTTTTTGAAATATTTAACAGACAACTTGAAAATTCTCATAATACTCTTGTCTTCATTGTTTTCACTGTAACTCAAGGGTTTGAACGGAAAGTTATTTGAATGTTTCTCACCATGGCTATCATCGCAAAACCAGACAAAAGTTCGGAAGTGGTCGCTGTCGCTTTCAATTTTGCCCTGGACATATGTAACCTCCTCCACGAAAGCCCATCTGTCGTATTCGTTAGTTGTCGTTTTTCGTTTGTTCCTCCTGCTTCAACATCGAAACATCTGCAAAATGTTTTCGAATCACTCGCGCTGCTTTCGTCGTCTCCTTGTTTCATCTGCAACAATAAATAGTGCATGAAAATAAATTCCACTTAAAAAAAAATTTAAGTGGGTCAACTACTCCTAGAAGTTTTCTTGACGGATTTGAACGTCAAAAATTACAGCAAAAAAAATATGTGGGAGAGGCTCGTCCCCCCCCCTCCCCCTTCTCTCGAAAAAAGTTGGAAAACTCGCAAAATTAAAATCGGAAAAATCCGTAAAAATAGTGAAAAACATCTGTCCGTCGAATATTATGGTTTAAAAAAATTTCACCCCCCTGTCCCCCTCAAAATCTAGATAGAGGACGTAACGGAATTCGGAAAATGTTTCAACAGTTTCGGACATGGAAAATAATGAAAAAAATAGTAAAACTGGCGAAATAGAAATCGAAAAAATCCGTAAAAATAGTGAAAATTATCTGACCATTGAATAATACGGTTTCAAAAAAATTTAACCCTCTTTCCCCTCGAAAGCTAGATAGAGAACGCGTAGAAATTCGGAAAAAATTTCCAACGGTAAATTAACAGACAAGCGACCGTGCAACAATGACGCATTCATTGAAATGAACAGACTAAGAAACACATCCAAAGAAAACTAAAAAAAATGAATAAACTTAAAAAAAAAGTTTTCGAATCACTCGCGCTGCTTTCCTCGCCTCCTTGTTTCATCTGCAAGAATAAATAAACACTTCATCAGAATACATTCCACTATATATTTTTTTAAGTGGATTTAACTACTCCTAGAAGTTTTCTTGACGATTTGGACTTCAAAAATTACAGCGAAAAGAAAATAGGTAGGAGAGGCTCACCCCCCTTTTTCTCGAAAAAAGTTGGAAAACTCGCGAAATTAAAATCGGAAAAATCCGTAAAAATAGTGAAAAATATCTGACTGTTGAATATTAGGGTTTGAAAAAATTTGACTCCCCTGACCCCCCTCAAAAGCTAGATAGAAAACTTTACATAATTCGGAAAATGTTTCAACAGTTTTGGACATGGAAAATAATGATGAGAAAAAATCGATCGGGAGGCTCGCACCCCTTTCCTGTTACGAAATAAATTAGGAAAACTGGCGAAATAAAAATCGAAAAAATCCGTAAAAATAGTGAAAATTATCTGACCATTGAATAATACAGTTTCAAAAAGAATTACTACTCTTCCTCCCTCGAAAGCTAGATAGAGAACTCGTAGAAATTCGGAAAAAATTTCCAACGGGAAATTAACAGGCAAGCGACTGTGCAACAATGAAGCATTAATTGAAATGAACGACTAAGAAACATAACCTAAGAAAACTAAAAATAAATAAATAAATGATCTTAAAAAGTTTTCGAATTACTCGCGCTGCTTTCGTCGTCTCCTTATTCCATCTACAAAAATAAATAAACATTGCATGTGGGTCCAACTACTCCTAGAAGTTTTCTTGGAGGATTTGGACTTCAAAAATAACAGTGAAAAAAAAATTAGGTATGGGGGCTCGCTCCCACCCTTTTCTCGAAAAAAGTTGGAAAACTCGCGAAATTAAAATCGTAAAATTCCGTAAAAATAGTAGAAAATATCTTACCGTCGAATATAATGATAAAAATTTCACCCCCTGTCCGTTTCGGACATGGAAAATAATGATAAAAAAATATAGGAAAACTCGCAAAAATCATCTGCAAAAATAAATAAACAGTGCATGAGAATACATTCCACTATACATTTTTTTCAAGTGGGTTCAACTATTTCTAGATGGCATTTTCTAAGAGCTTTTCGTCAATATAGCATTTGTGGGGTCTACTTTGTGTAGTTTGCGAAATATGTTGAAAATAAGAAATGTGGGTGATTTTTGAGGAATCTAGTAGGCCGCTTTCGTAAAATTTGACACATTCTTAAAATTATGGAGAGAATATGTTTGTGAAATTGTAACATAAACAGGAGTACATTACAAAGAAAATAATTCTAGTAATAGTTACAATAACAGGAAAGAGTGATTAACAATAAACCATGTAAAAATTTTGGGGAAAGGCCACTTATAAATGCTCAAATAGGTCCCCATCATGTTCCACACAAGCTGCTAGTCTTCTTGTGAATGAGTCCCGAACTCTAACAGGCATTGCTCCATTAGTTGAACGGAAGGCTTCCGTGATCCTATTTTTCATATCATCTGCAGTTGTCGGACGATCTCTGAAAACCCTTTCTTTCACGTACCCCCAAAGAAAGAAATCTAGAGGCGCAAGGTCTGGGTATCGCGCGGGCCAAGGAATAGTACCTCCTCGGCCTATCCGACGATTAGGATAGGATTGATCTAAAAATTCTCGAACTATACTATGGTTATGCACCGGCGCACCATCGTGCTGCAACCACATGGTTCTTCGGGTATTCAAATCCACTTCTTCTAACATTCTCGGAAGATGTTCGCGAATGAAACGTAAAAATCTTTCACCATTTAGCACATTGTCGAAGAAGTAGGGACCAATAATGTGATTTCCAATAATTTCTCCCCAAACATCAAGCGACCATCGCTGTTGGTGGTCAAGGGTCCTCAACCAGTGAGGATTTTTGACTGCATAATAATGCATGTTGTGTTTGTTGACCGAACCGTTGTTCTTGAAAGTTTGAATTTTGTTTAAAGTATTATAATCCTCATCAATCATGCCATTCTTTTGAATACAGAACGCAAATCTATTGGCAAAATCATCACGTTACAATTCTTGATGTAGGTTCAGACGAAAAAGGTGGAACTTATGTTTCAATATTATTCTGTTCACGCTACTTTGTGAAATATCCGTTTCCGCTGCTATTTCCCTAGGATTTTCCTGTAGCATCAATAAAACTTGCAACTCATTTTCCTCCTAATTCGACCACCAACAATTTCCTTTTGAGTATAAGACACACTACCACTGAGTTCTTAACTTTTGGAATGAAGACACCCGTGGAGTTCTTGCTTCCGGAAATTTTTCATGGTAGATTCTGCTTGCTAATAAAGGATTTCTGTCAGCTTCGCCAATACAGTAGACCATATTCACTAATTCTTCGCGATTGAAATTCATTTTCAACAATTTTACATGTACAATTATTGACAGTACAAGGATGTCAAATTTTACGAAAGCAGCCTACTAGATTCCTCAAAAATCATCCACATTTCTTATTTTCAACATATTTCGCAAAGTAGACCCCACAAATGCTATATTGTTGCGTGTTGCGTTTGAAAAAATCGAGTTATTGCCATTTGTAAGCCGTCATTTGAAAAAAATCGTTGTAGGCGATGGAACATTGACTTCAAGTTCGCCAGCATTTCGAAAGATGCTCTGAATCTTGAGGAATAGTCTGGGAAAAAGTAGGTTGAGTTATCTTGAAAGGTTCTGAATTTATGAATTTTTCTGTGGGTCCATGCACGACGCGATTTTGACACATAAATTGGCATAAGTCAAAAACTATTGCAGATAGGTATATGAAACCAGGGTGCGTTATGTCGACAATTTAGTGGCGAATCCAAAAATGGAATAAAAAAGGAGGGTTGCCATTTAAAAAAATTGAACGTAGTCGTATTTTATTTTGAAACATCTTGTATATCGATGAACATATTTTCAGAATGTGCTCATTGTTGAACCTATCGATTGAAAAAAAAATCAAGTCGATTGCTTGCATAGAACAAAGTTATGGACCATGCACACACCCCTGGGTCACCTTGTATGTTAAGCAAGAGAATTCTGAAATTGAATCAATATAATAAATAGATAATTTTTCTAGGGTAAATATTTTTTTTACAATAAGCTCTAATAAGGGTTGAAATATCTTGAAATTGTGTTCCAAAGCATAAAGCAATTATTATTCAACTAATCAAAACTATAAGTTTTACACATTTTAAGCTTTAAAATGTTATTTTATAAGTATTGACAATTAGTGGTAGTTTTCACCCCTAGAAAATAAACAGCGCCCATCGGCATCATATAGAATTTGAAGTAAGATGAGCCTAATTCCAAATTTGTATTAAAAAAATTGCGAGGTTTTGACATTTTTTCTGCTTCATTTGCTGGACTATGATTAGTCCAGTAGTTTTCCAATCCCTAAGACCTATTCTGGAGGAGGTGTTGTTTAATTGATTTTTTCGTGGAATTTTCCAAATCATTTACATTTCCGCATTGTACAAAGTTCAATTCAAATTTGATAATGTCAATAATTAGCAAGTATTAATTATTATTATAGTCCTGTAATGGATTCCTAGTAGATTCAAGTTCGACTTAATTCAAATCCTGTATGCGGTAAGCGTGATGCCCTGGGCTGAAAACGGTTGTTAAATAAACAATATCGTATTAGTCAATTTGCAAATCCAATATTTATTCATAAACTTCTCGGAAACACCACTCATTTCTTTATCTTTGTTATGGCAGCTTCTCCTGATTAGTGAAATTTGTATTTACGACGCGCTTCTGAGAACTTGGTGATATAATTTTTATGAAAAACTTCAACAAATTGGTAACATTCTAGTCCACATTACTGCATGTGTCTTACTTCAAATAGGCCTTTGAAAAAATGACACTTGTATAGTCTGGATCAATCAATCAATCAATCAATATATACTTTATTGTCATCAAGAAAAAATACATTCTTATGGACAAAGTGTTTACGTTAATCTAAAAACTATATCTATAAATATATTACAGGGACATGAACATTGAGAGAGAGGAAAAAACAAAACAGCAAATGTATATGGAAGAAGACAGAAATCTTGCAAATGTATATGGTTGTACAGTTAGGATTATAAGTATCTAATTGCTCGTTTCTGTAAGATGAGTGTGTTTTGCATATGAGTTTTATTGCACACTCCCCAAAAGGGGATTCCGTATCTTAGATGGGACTCTATCAAGGCATAGTAAGTTGTTTTTGCTGTTGTGAGTCCTAGCTCTTTTGTTACTCGTCTCACAGCATAACATCCAGAAGCTAATTTCAACATGTTGTTCGAACTTCAATTTACTGTCGATGAGAATTCCCAAAAATTTGTTGTTATCCCGGCTCTCGATATAACTGTTATCCAATTTGATATTTTTTATCTCGCACTTAAAAGAGATTAGGTTGGTTTTTGTTACGTTCAGGATCAGACGATTTGAATTACACCACTGCTTTAGAGTTTTTGTGTCCTTGAGGATTTTATCCTCCAGAGAGTTAGTGTCCTTATCTTGCCATAATATGGTTGAGTCGTCCGCAAAGACCGTAAACTTTCCTGATATGTTTATTCCAAGCAGATCATTAATATATAATAAAAATAGAGTGGGGCCCAATATGGATCCTTGTGGCACACCACAATTTACCGGTGCCGTAGCTGACAGGGATGTCGTTTTCACTATTTGGTAACGATTAGTTAAATATGATTTCATCCAGTTGAAGACTACACCTCTGAAACCATAGCGGTGAAGCTTAGCCAACAGTATCTCATGATCAACGCAGTCAAATGCTTTTGAAAAATCACAAAAGACTGCCGCAACAGCTTCACCACTATTGATATTTGTATATACTCCCTGTAGGAAAGAGAAGATGGCATGACTATAGTTATTGGCGTTACAAGGCCGATATGTAGCAAATAAGGGATGAGGTTGAATATTGTAATTCGAGGCGCAGCCGAGGATTATAACAACCGAATCCGTTATTTTAAGACTTGTCGTAATCCCGCTGAAAGATTACAGTTTGAGTCCGAGGAAAGAACAAACCACGAACCTCATAATTCTACAGAAAAATCCCAACATCGTGTTGTAATGGAACAGCTTAACAATATCACAACAATAGTATAAACAGCGTCAGTTTTTTGTGTTCACTTTAACAACGACCTTGGATGAAATTGAAGAAATTGAGGAACAAAATCAAATTTCTTTAGAAATATTGGGAGAATCATGTACAGGGTGTCCCAAATTCGAGCCTCATCATTGGGATCTCGGAAACCAGAAGAGATACGAGGTCGGTTAAATGGAGGCAAAGTTGCGCAATTTGGTGCTCATTGAAACACCGCTTTCATATTTGAAAAATTCCGAATACTTCCGAAGACTTTTGGAAAAAAACGATTATTCGCGATTTCATTTTTATTTTTTTGTGACTCTATTTGAATAGATATAACAAAACAAATTTCACATTCTCATTGCTACTTTTTCTGTTCTACAAGATGGTGTTTTCAGATTTTCAAACAGACGTTTCGTATTTGAGCTGCCATCATCAACTTTGTTTTTTTAAATACGGCCCTGGATTTTTTATTATGGATTTTAAAATCTTCTAATGTCCCAAAACAAATGATGTATCGCACTTATTCGAAAAGTTTATATTAATAGCATTTTCCATAAGAACTCATGTGTTAGAGAGTCAGAGAATACATTTTTGCTAAGATCTTACAGGACATGGTTAAAATATTTTTTTCGAAATAGAACGATACATCATTGTTTTAAGGACCTCAGAAGCTCCTAAAAATTGATATAAAACAATTTGTGATGTTCAACAATAGGCATGATGTTTTAATTATTCCAAAAAAAGTTAAACAAAAACTATAAAATTGAATACCCAATGAAAGTTAAAGCAAATATTCAAATTGTAATCCACCTGATTGAATGCATTTTCGTGTTAGTCTGTGAAGTTTATGGATGGCACGCTGAATGGTCCTTGCAGGGATAGCCCTGATCTCCCTTATTAGGTCTTGTCGTAATACTTCAAGATTTTGTGGCGTGTTTCGATAAAGACGGTTTTTGATCAATCCCCAAAGAAAGTAGTCCAGAGGGTTTAGGTTGGGGCTTCTAGCTGGCCAACGTACGGGACCTTGGTTTCCAATCCATTTATTAGGAAATAATTCATTTAATAAATTTTTAACATATCTTCCATTATGAGGTGGTGCACCGTCTTGTTGCCACCATGGTTGACGTCATACGCCCAAAGGTTCTTCCATTAAGGAATCCAATATATTGGTCCTTATTAATTCTACATATCTATCGGAATTTAATTTTCCTTGAATAAAAAACGGGCCGATAATTTTATTGTGCCATATACCGACCCATACGTTAAATGATTGTCGTCCCTGAGGTGTTACTTCTTGATTCTGCCTTGGGTTTTCTATTGACCAATAGTGTTCGTTGTGTGTTAAATAGTCCATCTGTTGAAAAACTGCATTCATCTGTCCATATAGTTTTATTTAGGAAGTCATCATTTTCATTAATTTTATTTTGCAACCAGTTACAAAATTCTAATCGTCTCTCAGCATCGCCAGGTCTTAGTGTTTGACTAATATGGATTTTGTAAGGTTTATATCCACGCTTATTTAAAGTTCTCCAAACTCTCATTCGCGGTAATCCTACTTCTGAGAAAACTCTAACTGAAGCTCGAGGATTATTATTGGCCTTAAAAATAATTTAAAATTATTCATTTTACTTTCTACTTTGTAACAGTTTTCAAACTTACAGTGTTCAAGATAATTTGTTCATCTTCGTGATCGATTCGTGTTCCATATTCAACCCTTGGCTTAACAAAACTTCCGTATTGAGCTAAATTATTATCAATATTAGCAAAATAACTATAATGCGGCTGCCGTCTTTCTGGATATTCCAACAAATAGCGCTCACAAGCCGTTTTTGAATTTCGATCCGAAATATAATAAATCCTTATCATGTCTCGTTTTTCTTCGTTAGACAAAGTCATTTTCGTTTAATAAGCGACAAGCGTTAACGATTAGTGAACGAACAGTGAACTGTCAAAATATTGGATAATTTAAACATTAACAAATGAACTAAGATAGCCAGAATGCACGATGCACGGCCACTTTGATAAAATGCAATTATTTTTGTAAATATAACCTAGGGCCTAGAGTTTGAGGGATGACACTTCAATTATATTATTTATTAACCACCCACTTTTATGTTAGTTTTTGAGTTTAATACAGTGCGTTATTGCAAAAAAAAGTTTGTCTATTAAAAATCTAATTTTTGTCTCTCTCTAACTCATGAAAAATGCTATTAATATAAACTTTTAGAATAAGTGCGATACATCATTTGTTTTGGTACATTAGAAACTTTTAAAATCTATAATAAAACATCCAGGGCCGTATTTAAAAAAACAAAGTTGATGATGGCAGCTCAAATACGAAACGTCTGTTTGAAAATCTGATAACACCATCTTGTAGAACAAAAAAGTAGCAATGAGAATGTGAAATTTGGTTTGTTATATCTATTCAAATAGAGTCACAAAAAAATAAAAATGAAATCGCGAATAATCGGTTTTTTCCAAAAATCTTCGGAAGTATTCGGAATTTTTCAAATATGAAAGTGGCGTTACAATGAGCACCAAATTGCGCAACTTTGCCTCCATTTAACCTACCTCGTATCTCTTCTGGTTTCCGAGATCCCAATGATGAGGCTCGAATTTGGGACACCCTGTACAGCGAGTGTTGATTTACTGCCGAAAATAACTCAAGAGCGATATCAAAAATAATATGAAAATTTTGAAGAGTGGCGTAAAAGTAAGAAAGCCTATACGAAAGGAAAATCAGAGGTTTATTCTCCTAACTCGCTGTGGACCAAGATTTTAATGTTGAAACTTCCTTTGAAATTTTATGACAACATTGACATTTCCAGGTTAGTTATTTTAAATCGTACACCATATTAGAGTATCACCTACAGAAATGGTATTTTCAGATTTGGAAAATTATTTTTCGACGAAAGTCTGATGGATACACACCAAAGAAAGCAAAAATTTTGTCCAAAAAGGAAGTAACTGAGTTTTCGTTGGAGGCAGATGATCATATACATTGTTGCTTGAAAATGTTGTATTAATGTGTGGTATTTTTGGCGCCTGTAGACGTGACGAACTTGTTAAGCTGACTGGATGATTTTGAAAGCACCAGTACCAGAGTTTCGGTTACATTGAGGTATACTAAAAACAAAAAGAACAGAGTCATTCCTTTCGATGCCTATGGTTTATACCAAAAATGCGTGTCCATCAAATTTGGAAAATCGGCGATTCTTCATTGGTTATGGGAATGGTGAATGTGTAAAACAACTATTGGAGCTGTTTCAAAGAAAATTGCAACATTTTTTAAATTGGAAAAGCCTCAGCTCTACACAGGGCACTCGTCTCGCAGATCCTCGGCTACTATGCTTGTAGAAAATGGTGGCGATCTACTATCGGTAAAAGAACTTGGAGGTTGGAATTCCTCTGCGGTGGCGGAGTCGTACATTGGAAATTCAGTTTAAAAGAGAATGAAGATAACGAGACAACTATTTCATAGTAATGAGGCCACACCGACAAAAGGTTCAAATACTGGTGCTATAGATGGTAAATCTCTCATCGATGGAATCGAAATTTCAAACAATAGCAATTGTCAAATTACTATTCAAATTTATAAATAGTCAGTATTATTATAATTATTGTTATTGTAAGCAGGATAAAGTTTTGAAAAAAATACTTGAACAAGTGATTT
This sequence comes from Chrysolina oricalcia, assembly GCA_944452925.2. NCBI lineage: Eukaryota > Metazoa > Arthropoda > Insecta > Coleoptera > Chrysomelidae > Chrysolina > Chrysolina oricalcia. The sequence goes on from OX101810.2 coordinate 3,517,083, forward strand.
CTTAACGCCATTTTGAATCGATGGGCGTCCGCAGAATTGCTTTATCTCTAACCGTTCTCGAATTGAAAAACATTCTATCGAGTTGAAAGGGGGTTTCACTCCCTTTTCCGGCCAAATCTCAAATCTGAGCATATACAAATCATACGTTTCCGAAATCAGCGTGAAATTTCATATAGATAGTGCGAATTTCAAGTAGATCTGCCGATTTTGTATTTTTCGTGATTTTTAGGGGTCTACCTCTTACTATTTTTTTCGTGTAACTTTTTTCCTTCGATTGATTCGAAATTCACACTGTACCTGCCATTTTGAATCGATTGACGTCCGCAGGATTGCTATATCTCTGACCGTGCTCGAATTGAAAAATTCGTATCGAGTTGAAAAAGGGTTTCACTCTCTTTTCTGGCAAAATCTCATATCTCCGAAATCAGCGTGGAATTTCACGTAGATAGTACAAATTTCCAATAGATCTGCCGATTTTTTATTTTTCGTGATTTTTACCCTTGCAACTTTTTTCGTGTAACTTATTTTTTCCTTCTATTGATTCGAAATTCACACTGTATACTAATTCGACCATTTTGAATCGATTGGCTCCCGCAGAATTGCTCTATCTCTGACCGTTCTCGAATTGGAAAATTCAAATCGAGCTGAAAGGGGGTTTCAGTCCCTTTTCCGGCTAAATCTCGTATCTCAGCAAATACAAATCTTACTTTTCTGAAATCAGCGTAGAATTTCACGTAAATAGTGAGAATTTCAAGTAAATCTGCCGATATTTTATTTTTCGTGATTTACAACTTTTTTCGTGTAAATTTTTTTTCCTTCTATTGATTCGAAATTCACACTGTATACTAATTCGACCATTTTGAATCGATTGGCTTCCGCAGAATTGCTCTATCTCTAACCGTTCTTGAATTGGAAAATCCAAATCGAGCTGAAAGGGGGTTTCAGTCCCTTTTCCGGCTAAATCTCGTATCTCAGCAAATATAAATCATACTTTTCCGAAATCAGCGTAGAATTTCACATAAATAGTGAGAATTTCAAGTAGATCTGCCGATTTTTCATTTTTCATGATTTTTACTTTTTTTTTCCTTCTATTGATTCGAAATTCACACTGTATACTAATTCGACCATTTTGAATCGATTGGCGTCCGCAGAATTGCTCTATCTCTAACCGTTCTTGAATTGGAAAATCCAAATCGAGCTGAAAGGGGGTTTCAGTCCCTTTTCCGGCTAAATCTCGTATCTCAGCAAATATAAATCATACTTTTCCGAAATCAGCGTAGAATTTCACATAAATAGTGAGAATTTCAAGTAGATCTGCCGATTTTTCATTTTTCATGATTTTTACTTTTTTTTTCCTTCTATTGATTCGAAATTCACACTGTATACTAATTCGACCATTTTGAATCGATTGGCGTCCGCAGAATTGCTCTATCTCTAACCGTTCTTGAATTGGAAAATTCAAATCGAGCTGAAAGGGGGTTTCAGTCCCTTTTCCGGCTAAATCTCGTATCTCAGCAAATATAAATCATACTTTTCCGAAATCAGGGTAGAATTTCACATAAATAGTGAGAATTTCAAGTAGATCTGCCGATTTTTCATTTTTCATGATTTTTACTTTTTTTTTCCTTCTATTGATTCGAAATTCACACTGTATACTAATTCGACCATTTTGAATCGATTGGCGTCCGCAGAATTGCTCTATCTCTAACCGTTCTCGAATTGGAAAATCCAAATCGAGCTGAAAGGGGGTTTCAGTCCCCTTTCCGGCTAAACCTCGTATCTCAGCAAATACAAATCATACTTTTCCGAAATCAGCGTAGAATTTCACGTAAATAGTGAGAATTTCAAGTAGATCTGGCGATTTTTTACAACTTTTTTCGTGTAACTTTTTTTTTCTTCTATTGATTCGAAATTAACACTGTATACTAATTCGACCATTTTGAATCGATTGCCGTCCGCAGAATTGCTCTATCTCTAACCGTTCTTGAATTGGAAAATCCAAATCGAGCTGAAAGGGGGTTTCAGTCCCTTTTCCGACTAAATCTCGTATCTCAGCAAATACAAATCATATTTTTCCGAAATCAGCGTAGCATTTCACGTAAATAGTGAGAATTTCAAGTAGATCTGGCGATTTTTTATTTTTCGTGATTTTTAGGGGTCTACCCCTTACAACTTTTTTCGTGTAACTTTTTTTTCCTCTTTTGATTCGAAATTCACACTGTATACTAATTCGACCATTTTGAATCGATTGGCGTCCGCAGAATTGCTCTATCTCTGACCGTTCTCGAATTGGAAAATTCAAATCGTGCTGAAAGTGGGTTTCAGTCCCTTTTCCGGCTAAATCTCGTATCTCAGCAAATACAAATCATACTTTTCCGAAATCAGCGTAGAATTTCACGTAAATAGTGAGAATTTCAAGTAGATCTACCAATTTTGTATTATTCGTGATTTTTACAACTTTTTTAGCGTATTTTTTTTTTCTTCGATTTGCTTGAAAGTGCTCTATTTCCAAACTTTCTCGAATTGAAGAGTTCAAATCGAGTTGAAAGGAGTTTTCACCGCCATTTTGTTTCACATCTTCATATTCAGTTTCGTAAATTTCAATCTTTGTTGTATTCGTCGAATTTCAGTCCGATTAAATTAAAGATTTCATTGGATTTTTACGCAAACTCGAAATTTTTGACATTTTATTTTCTGCTTAAACTTATATCTGAGCATAATACAAATCATATATTTCCGATCAGCATGAAATTTCACGTATATAGTGCGAATTTCATATAGAGCTGCAGATTTTGTCCGTTTCATAATTTTTTCGACTAATTTTTTTTCCTTTGAAATTTTCAGGATATATTAATTCGACCATTCTGGATGTCTAACCGTTCTCGAATTGATAAGTTCAATTTATTTGAGTTGAAAGGGGTTAGAGGGGAGATACATTTGAGGCAACATTAAATTTTTTGTGAAAAATTAAAAACAAAAATCTTCGCGTCTTGCCCTCAATCTTATCGCAAGTCACTTAATTCTTTTGATTGTTCACCTGAAAAAAAAACTGATCAAATTTTTTTAACCTTGGATTTCCCAAAAACCGTCTAAGTTGAATATGTAATTGTGGTTTATATTTTTTGTATTCAATTGAGGCCATTACTCGAACTAATTGTCCATCCGAATAACAACAAAATCATCATCATTCAAAACCATTCAAAACCACACATACGCAGACACATCATTATTGTATAACCGTGGTGTGAAATGATGGCCTAGCGAAAAATAAGCGAAAAACAATGACATTGAGAAAAGAGGAAATGAAAATTAAAGTATAACAAAGGATTTTGTTGCCTAAATATGATTCAGTGGCGAATTATTTGATGCAGTCAACAATTTACATAATTGTTATTATTTTAAGATGGGAAATTTCAGAATGTGCTAGTTCATGATATTTCTAAAGGTCATTTCTATTTGATCCGAAGGCTTCTGCCAAAGTGTTCGAGATAGTAGGTGTTACGATTTAACAGACATTATTTAAAAAAATATCTATACAGTGTGTCGTAGTTGAAGTAGTGATAGTATTTATTGATTCATAAAAAAGAACCCTAGTTACAAAACCTCGTGGCGCATGTAGTAACAAAACCTCCGAGTAGATTTTCTTCAGTATTTCTATATTTACTATGAAGACTCTGTATAAGATATGAGAATGATATTGTGTGAATTGGTACAATAGGTGACTCTTGATCTATTGGCAATCTAAAATTTGCCATATACTCAGTAGCGTTTACAAAGGACACTCTCAAAAAGTAGAATACTCGGTATAAGTTACAATATTGAAACATGGGTTGAGGGTTACAGATGTGCCTGAATCGAAGGAGATATTTGTTTTCTTTTCGTCATTTTTGTTGTCTTATTTGTTATAGTATTGGTTCCACTTTTCCACATTACAACAATTTATACCAGGATGTAGATCTTTTGGAGTACTATATTTAAAAAAAAAAGTTTTCGAAAATCGGCCGACCCGTTATAATAGTTATTACAAGTGCTAGGCCGAGTTGGACAACACGTCGAGTGCAATAAACAATTTTTGCACGAGTTGCATACAACATTTTTTCTACGTTCATGCAAAAAGCAAAAAATGATTTATTGAGGTGCGGCACTAGGTGTAGGAAAATGGAAAATGATATATATATATATATATATATATATATATATATATATATATTACACATAACTGAATGTTATTAAATACTGTTTATTTTTAATTTAGATTAACGACCACTCCTATACAATATTTGTATTGTCTTTTTTGGAGAATAAAATTATTATTATTATTATTATTATTATTATTATTATTATTATTATTATTATTTAGTAATATGCACTTTCAAGCCCCGAGAAAATAATTAAATAAAAATTACTGATTTTTAACTTGAACGCCCTGTATTTCAAAATCTATTCATCAACGTTCTTTGCGATTCTGCACGTTCAATCAATCAATAATATAAATATGTTTAAATCACTTCTAGCAAATGAGTCGTGGGAAGACCTGTACAGAGAAACTTGCCCAAATAGAGCCTATGAAACGTTCAACAACATAATTCATTACTACATTGAGGTGACTTTTCCTCTGAAGCGTTTCAAAAAACAAACAAAAACACTAAATAATAATAATATACTTAGTCCTGAACTACACGAGCTAAAGAACTCAGTTACATTTTTTTCAGAATGCGCAAGAGTAAATGAGCAATATAAGGACATAAGTAGACAACTGACACAGACATATAGAGAGAAGCTCAAAAATAGTTATAAGCAATGTGTAAATAACAGAATATACAACTCGCACAATAAATCTAAAACCATGTGGCAAATTGTCAATCAAATTCAAAAAAAAGATATCAGTTCCAATAATATCACTACTTATGAGGGTAAATCAGTGGTCGCTGACATTGACATGGCAAACAACTTCAATAGTCATTTTTTGGAAGTATCACAACAGGGGGATACTGATATAAACTTTATGGAAAGAAACATATCATCAATAGATCAGAACTCTCTTTTCTTACATCCAATGACCGAACACGACGTTATTGATCTAATAAAAAGTTTAAAAAATTCCAATGCACGTGGTTATGATGAAATATCGAATAATCTATTGAAAAAATGCGCTGTTGAATTGGTTACACCTTTGACTTACCTCTTAAATATCTCCATGGAGTTAGGAGTTTTTCCTGATAAACTGAAAGGAGCCCTTGTTACTCCTATTTTCAAGAAAGGTGACCCCAATCTCTATGGCAACTACAGAGGAATCAGTCTGCTCTCAAGTATATCTAAGATTTATAAATTGAACATTAAACGACAGTTGACTTCTTTTCTAGTCTCCAATCAACTCCTCTCACCGAAACAGCACGGGTTCACCCAAAATAAAAGCACCGAGACTGCCCTAATTGAATTTTATGAACATGTGGTGAATGCCCTCGATGGTAAATTTCATATCTGTGGATTGTTCATAGACTTCTCTAGAGCATTTGATTGTGTAAATCACGATCTTCTACTCTTGAAATTGGAACGATATGGTGTGAGAGGAATTGCTCTAAAACTTATGGAATCATACTTGAAAGGTAGAGTCCAAAAAGTAGTCATTATCAATACTGAATCCCATCTAGCTACCATCGAACAAGGAGTCCCCCAAGGTTCTATTTTGGGTACTCTGTTGTTCCTCATTTATGCCAATGATCTGATGCAATTATTCAATAGCATCTCAAATACTCATGTTGTCGCGTATGCAGATGACACTAACTTTCTCGTCAAGGAACATAATGCATCAGCTCTTGCTGAAAAAACTCAGTACCTTTATGAACAAATTATAACATGGACAGATAGAAATCATTTGAAACTGAACATAACCAAAACAGCTATAATGAAGTTTACCATTAATAACACCCCGGAGTGTTTCAGCATCTGTGAGAATGATGATTTCCACGTAGAATCTTGTTCATCCACAAAAATGCTAGGTCTCACAGTGGAATACAGACTTACTTGGGCTCCTCATATAGAAACCCTATGCAATAAACTGCGTAAGAATTGTTATGCGCTGAGATTTATGGCAACAAGATGTGGTAAAGATATTTTATTGAGTTTATATTATGCTACTATTCACTGTCATCTGTGGTATGGAATTCTGACGTGGGGTACAAGGTCCTCGGCAGAAAGGGTCTTCATTTTACAAAAATATGCAATCAGAATTGTTAACAATAGTACTTGGAGGCAATCATGTAGAAACTTATTCAAAGAAATGAGGATACTTACTGTCACTGGTATATTTATTTATGAGTTATGTATTTTCGTACACAAAAACAAACTTGCTTTCTCGACTAAACAACATCAATACTCGACACGCTCTAATGACCTAATTCCAAACATGCACCGAACTGCACTATACCAAAAGAGCCATCTTTATCTTGTGCCAAAACTTTATAATAAACTGGAGGACCACATAAAAAGTGCACCGAATATAATTGTCTTCAAATCAAGGCTGAAAAGTGCCCTAATCGAGAAAAATTGCTACACCCTCGATGAATTTTAATATTATCTCGCTAGGACTAAGTATTTTAAGTGGACTTGACCAGGTACATATACTTTAGGTGATCCTAATCCTAAGCTATGAAGATTCATTATTACATTGCTAGAGGACGATATATTTTAATTGAACTTGCCTTCTACACATGTTTTGATTAATCCTAGATTTTATTTATTGATAACTTTTTGATATACACCTTCCTGGGTCTTTATTGTGTATTTTATATTTATTATGTATCTCATCATCATAGGTTAGATATTTTAATTGACGTACTCCTTGTTATTGTACTTATAGATATTTTCTCTTTGTACTTTTCAACAAGTGAAATAAACATATTATTATTATTATTATTATCAGTACATCTAATACTAGAATAAACTAAATATTCAGACAATTTCACCGAGAACCATTTTACCTATAAAAAGTGCTGGGTCCTTTGAATGCATTTTGAGCAGTATGAAAAGCTAGTGCTTTCGTTTTAGAAGAATGTGAATAAAACCAATTTTGCCTACTATCAAGTCAGAGTGGATATTTTAATGCAATCAGCATACAGACAAACAAGTGAACGATTTTGGCAAAATAGATGACTATTCATTAGTATAAAGAATAAAGAGGATCGGTCCCAAAACTGATCCTTGGGGAGCACCTGTGTCATTAATTAAATCTTCAGAATAAAAAGTTTCGTTGCAATTGTCGATCGAATATTGTATTTTAACATTGTGGGTGCGATTTGCGGGAAGTATTTGTTTTATGACGGACTTTGTCGATTTCATTGAAATCATTCCGTTATAGGTAATTATGATTTTGATTCGCTGCTCAACTTACCCTTGGTGAAGATGGATACGATGTGAATCCAAATGGCCCGTTGGAAGCTATGCTGGAATTACTGGAGAACGGTGGTGTTCTTTCTCTGGAAATCGAGCCTAACGAAGTTTCCATCATTGCTGAATGTGACAGCCTGGAAAGAGGACTTTCTAAGTACATTATTTTCGTCCTGTTGTATGCTTCCGCTGTTAAATTTAGAGATTTTGGTCGGTGTGGAATTGATCTGAGTTGAGACTAGAAGAGAAATTTAATGTAATTATATACACCCTGTTCGTGGAAAGTTTAGAAAATTTAGGGACGACATGAATTAATTCAATTAAAATTATTTCTGTCAATTTATTTGAATGTATGTTGAATTGGATTATCGGGTGTTTTAGGTCATGATATTATGACAACTATACTGATATACCATGAATGAATATCCTCTCGAAAAGAAATTATTATTGAAGAAAATCTAATCTTCCAAATCCCAGAACTGACTCAAATTACATTTTAAATTTCGTTATCAACTTGTAGAGATTTTATTCTTCAGTTGATTTCTTTTTTTTAACTTTACTTTGAGAATAATGATTCTGGTCAAAAAATTGTTTTATTAATTTTTCTGAACTGAAACTTAGGTATGGAGTAAAATAAGAATACCTCAGGCTATGAGAAAAATTTCAAATATTCACTGCGTCATGGTCGGTTTAGAACAAATGTTTTTTGAACGAGGAATATGGCCCTAAAAAATCCTAAATCCACCAATATATCCACAGACAAACTGTATTTCATTTAGGATGATAACAATGTTGCTAGATTATAGAAGAACCGGCAACACTGTGTTTTAAAACAATTATGATGGGTAGAATCTACACTTATGTCGATAGTCAAAATTTCAGAATCATCTGTCCTCTTTTTCTCTTAAAATGTGTAACGTATCAGCTATCGTGAACGTCATTTATATACAGTACTTGAAAGTAGTAGCGGACTCGAGTGAAAAACGCAAGACTTGAATTAAAATACAGCTTCTGTGTCCTACTACAGTTGAATTATACAGGGTGTCCCAGAATAAAGTGGACAAACTCCGATGGTAGAATCCTCACTTCATTTTAGGACTAAAAGTTCCAATAAACATACAGTGACCGCCAAAAAGTATGTACCATATAGGAAAAATTTTTATTATTGGAGTATTGGAAAAAATATTCTGGGGAAAAGTTTGTGCATGTCCGATAACCTAAAAATCGATTTTGACACATGTCACGTGATCGCTAGAATGGCGGCAAAATGAAAAAAATTGCAATGCAAAGGCAAAAAAGGGGTAAGATGGCAAGATATCAAAAAAAGTTATTTGAAAATGTCACTTAGAATTCAATTTTATACACATAAACGAAGTTTCAAGAGATAATTCAAAACAATTGAAAATAGTAATTTTTTAAAAATATTTTCCCTTCTATTTAAAAATATTTTTTTTTTTCTTGTGAATAGCTTGACTATACTGAAACATTTGCATTTTAATGATAATGACAAAACTTTCTCATTTTCTCCACACCAGAGGGCACTAAATTAAAAAAATTGGTTTTTGCCAGAACCCTCGCTGTTACATTGGTTCGTATCTAACAGTTATATCAGAATTCGAAGACTATTGTGTTGATATGGCAATCTAGAAACACCGTGTTTCCTGATTTTAATCAAGTTTCAATACTAATGCTGTATGAGCGTTTTACTTTGCACATAAACTTTAAGAATCTTTAATTTGACGCACTATTTTCCAGTTTATGTGCGAAGTGAAACGCTCATGCACGATTATCATCGGAACTTGATTATAATCTGGAAATTACCATGTTTTTGGAGTGTCATGTCATCACAATGGTCGTGGAATTCGGATATAACTGTTAGATACGAACCGATGTAACAGCAAGGGTTCTGACAAATTCCCATTTTTTCAATTTAGTGCCCTCTGGTGTGGAGAAAATGAGAAAGTTTTGTCATTATCATTAAAATGCAAATGTTTCAGTATAGTCAAGCAATTCATAAGAAAAAAAAATAATATTTTTTTAAATAGATGGAAAAATATTTTTAAAAAATTGCTATTTTCAATTTTTTTGAATTATTTCTTGAAACTTCGTTTATGTGTATAAAATTGAATTCTAAGTGACTTTTTCAAATAACTTTTTTTGATATCTTGCCATCTTACCCCTTTTTTTGCCTTTGCATTACAATTTTTTTCATTTTGCCGCCATTCTAGCGATCACGTGACGTGTCAAAATCGATTTTTAGGTTATCGGACATGCACAAACTTTTCCCCAGTTTATTTTTTCCAATACTCCAATAATAAAAATTTTTCCCATATGGTACATACTTTTTGGCGGTCACTGTATACCCTAAGATGAGTATTAACCGAGTTACAGGGTGTTGAAAGTGGCAAAAAAAATATGTTTTCCTAAATAAAGGCTCAACTTTTCTTAATGAAATTTGGTATGTCACTTGACAGCAATCAGTTCCAAATTTCAATGCAAATCACGTGTTTGTAACTCAAAACAGGGGCGTACGGCAGATTGTCCCTTCCACGACACTGGATTAATATCGATTTCGTCTTCTTTTTCTTAATTCTCAATATTTCCCATACAAAAAAGGAATAGGTTTCGTATTCGAAATATCAACGATTTTCGAGATATTTGAAGTGGAATAAGTGCGTGCGTATGCGGTACGAAACCTCATTGTTGTTTATTTTGTTAAAAGTTGCTATGTAATTTGTTTTGAATATCAGGATATTTTGTAAAAAAATCCTTCATAAATGCCAACAATTTTCGAAATATTTCAATTTGTAATCATTGCATGTTATTAAATATGTTGGTTATTTTGTCATGAGAAGTTATCATTCCTTCAAGAAATCAGGAGATTTTGATTACATTTTAAATGTTATTTTGTTAGTTGCACTATAGTTTTGCAGAAAAACTACTTCAATAATTTGGTGGATATTGCGTTTCAGTGAAACGAACAGGATGGCAAATCGTTAAAATAACTTCAAACGAAAGCATATCGGGCAGTAAAAGTATGTGTCTGTCAAGCAATACATTTGGAAATAATTTCGAAATAATGTTCATAATTTTACTTCGAGTTTGAAATAACATACAATGACCCGAGTGAAATAAAGACTCAAGAAATGGAGAAGTTCATTCAAAAGCATGTTTTAATGGGTCACTAGAAAATACATTTCTCAACAAAAAATAAACAAACTGAACAGAAAAATGACAAGGTAACAATAAATCAAAAACGTACATAAACTATCAAATCATAAATATTGTTCAAACGGGCCGCCTTGATGGTCAATACAAATATTGCAACGATGTAATAGAGACTGACGTACTCTCTCGAAAATTCCAGACATATTTTGAATATGGCTACAAGCTGCTAAAATTCTAGCAACCAAATCGTCTTCACTTTCCACTGGAGTTTCATACAGGGTGGCCCATCGAAAACTTGACATGGGGGTTTTGGGTACTAATATCGTAGATCTGGAAAAACGCTCGGCCAGGTCGATTTTAGTTTCGAGGGGGACATTGTGCCCTCCTACAGGCAGCACCGTCAGGTCAACCCTCGAGCAGTGGGGTGAACAACCCTTGAAATTTGAATAGGGAATAGGAGTCGAGTGGCACATCGTTGGAAAGCCCGTTGAATTCTCGAAACAAAACGGTCGGCAGTTTTTCTAACGGAAATGAGCCATAATTAAGTTAAGAGTAAAATTCACTTACATTAGTCTCATCGTAACAAATGCTCGAAATGCGCACCTCCAACTTCCATGCAATGATACAGATTTTGTTGAAAACGTTCTCGTACATTTTGGAGCATGTCTGGGGTGATTTGGCGACATTCTAATGTGATTCGTTGCCGTAAATCTGCTAGTGAAGCTGGTGGTGTAGCATAAATTCTGCTTTTCAAATGACCCCACAGAAAGAAATCTAAGGGAGACAGGTCTGGTGATCGTGGGGGCCATTCAATAGAACCTCGCCTACCAATCCAATGACCAGGGAAGTGGTGATCTAAATATCGCCGAACAGGCATAGCATAATGCGGAGGAGCACCATCTTGTTGAAATATCAACTGATCTTCCTGATAATGATGGTCATTTTCAATAATGTTAGTTAACATTGGTTCAATTGTATCTTCAAGCAGTTCCAGATACATTTCCCCTGTTAGATTGCCTTCTAAGAAGAGGGGGCCCACGATACGATCCCCAAAAATACCAGCCCATACGTTTAATTTTTGAGGATACTGCGTATGTACCTCATGAAATATATGGGGATTCGAATCAGCCCAATATCGAAAATTATGGCGATTAACTATACCATTTAAAAAAAAGAACATTCATCACTAAAACAAATGTTGAACAGACACTGAGGATTTGCAATCGCCTGCTCACTTAGTACCTCACAGAATTCTAAACGTCGATCAAATTCATCTTCATTCAGTTCGTGTGTTAATTTAATTTTGTAAGGATGGAATTTATGTAGTTTTAAAATACGCTGAATGCTAGTTCTTGAGATACCGGAAACAGTTGCTAGCTGTCTTGTACTCAACGTATGGTCAACCTCAACATGGCCCAAAATTGCCACTGTTGTCGCCTTATTTCTTACTGGAGGTTCGATTTGCCGTTTTTTATTTGCTACCGATCCCGTTTCTCGGAATTTTGATACTAATTCAGACACATACTGCCGCGACACAGTCCTGCCATATTGTTAATTGAACCGTTCCGCAGCCCTTTTCGCACATCTATTGTTTTCATAATACAGTTCAATCAACGCAACCCTCTCTGCCACTGTATACACCATTGTTTCGTTATAATTTCGACGTACGATACACACGAATGAAACTCACTTGTAGTACACACGTGAAAAACAGAAACTGAATGCTCTATCTGTTTGTTCTATTTTATTAAAAAAATTTCATGGGTACCGCGAAAAAAACGGAGCAAAAACATTCACAGTATCGTAGCAAATAAATGATAGATTGCAAAAACTGGCAAATGAGTTTTCCAGAGACGTACAAGTAAGCTCTTAACTTTCGTACAGGTTTATTCCTGAATTTATTTTTTCCCAAACGGTTCATCCCAACTTCAAAATCGGGACGCCGTTGGATAGAGAACTTAACGGGCTTTCAAAAGATGTGCCACTCCACCATTATTCCCTATTCAAATTTTAGGGGTTGTTCACCCCACACCTCGAGTGTTGCCGTGACGGTGGTGCATGTAGGAGAACAAACTGTCCCCCTGGAAACTAAAATCGACCTGTCCGAGGGTTTTTTCACATCTGCGATATTATCACCCAAAACTCCGATGTCAAGTTTTCGATGGGCCACCCTGTATACTATTGACTTGAGGTATCCCCGGAGGAAAAAATCCAATGGGGTTAGATCGGGTGAGCGTGCCGACCAGTGTATTGGACCTCCTCTTCCAATCCATCTGTTAGGGAAAGTGATGTTCAATTGGTCTCGCACAGTTCTTTGAAAATGGGCGGCTGCACCATCATATTGGTACCACATTCTCTGGCGAACCCAAATTGGCACATCTTCCAATAATTCCTGCAGGGTGTATCGTAAAAATGTGTTGTAAATATCTCCATTCAGTCGTTGAGGAAACAAATATGGTCCAATTAATTGGTTCTCTACAATTCTAGCCCAAATATTTACCCCGAATTTTTTTTGGTATCCCCTAAAATGAACGCCATATGGATTTTCTTCTTCCCAAATGTGGCTATTGTGACTGTTGAAACAGCTTTCTCTGGTGAAATGCGCCTCATCAGTAAATAGAACGTATCTGGGGAAATCATTTCGCTCTTCGCATCTGTTTTGGTACCATTCAGAGAAGGTTAAGCGGGGTCTGAAATCGTCTGGTCATAAAGCCATTACTTTATTTAAACGAAAATGATAAAGCTTCAATTCATGAGCCACTCTCCATATTGTCGATTTTGAAATATTCATTGTTGCGGCAAGTGTCCGAATGCTGGTAGATGGATTGGGTAAAGCTAAAGTTATCGGGCTCATTCTCCAAAAAAAAAGTGAAACTTACGTAGTTTTGTCTCCTGAACACGAATCTGAAAGAATTTTGTGGGGGTCTCAGTTACTTTAGGAGTTATAGCCATTTTAAAGTCGAAAATTGTAGATTTTCAGACACGAATTTTGCAGTCAAAATTTGCACAAAATGCCTCCTTCTTTTTGTTGACACTGTCATTAAACACTAATCTACCCATATTTCACAAATACAAACACCAAAAATTAAAATTATACTCAAAAACTTGCCCTTCTTTTACTAGCGATTCTAACATAACTTTTGTTTGGATTTTAGTAATTTTCTTGATTGCAGTAGGTTGGTTACCTGAGATTTGCGCCGCCAACTATTCAAATTCAAATATGAGCAATAACTTCCCCTTCATTGTTATGTTCAATTGTTTAATTTGCGCCATGACGGCGCAGATTCAGTGATACCAACTTCTTATGAGCATGTAAATAACTAACAAATAGGTTAGAATCACTAGTAAAAGAAGTTCAATTTTTTGTGTGAAAAAATTAGTTTTTGTGTTTAAAAACGTGAAATATGGATAGATTAGTGTTTAATGACAGTGTCAACAAAAAGAAGGAGGCATTTTGTGCAAATTTTGACTGCAAAATTCGTGTCTGAAATCTACAATTTTCGACTTTAAAATGGCTATAACTCCTAAAGTAATTGGTAATTGAGACCCCCACAAAATTCAGATTCGTGTTCAGGAGACAAAACTACGTAAGTTTCAATTTTTTTTTTTGGAGAATGAGCCCGATAACTCTACCTTTACCATGGATTGTTTTCTATTTGATGTAAAACGTCATCTTCTAAATCATTATTTTTAACAATTCTTCTAGCTCCACAGTCGTTTTTGTAAGGCTCAAAAGTTCCTCTTTCCTTAGCTCTTTGAGTAACTGCTGCAAAAGTTTTATGAGTCGGTTGGCGCCTATTCGGGAATTTTTGTGCGTATAATCTGGCAGCAGCTCTGGAATTTCTTCTTGCTTCTCCATAGGTGTATATTAAAATTAAAAAATTAAAATTGTTTTTTCCGTTAACCAGCTGTCGTCCCCTTACGAACGGCAGCCCTCAAAAGTCGAAACTTGTGCGAGCTAAGGATTAACGAGGTCTTACCTTTTTACGTGCGATTCCTAGCACGATCCGAGGAGAATATCGAAGGTCCGTTGGTCACCCATCCAAACCATGGCCGCGCATAGCGTTGCTTGGCTTCAGATATCGGTGAACCGGCGCTCTCCGTTCGAGCTATCCCCGCGGATTATATTATATTATATCTGTATATTCTGCAGCCGTATATGGGTTCATGTCGTATACACTTACTATTAGTTATAATATTAATTGCTGGTTTCAGGTAGTGACGCTTAAACTGAAAACCGTCGATATGTCAGAATAATATTATTTGACTACTGTCATTTTCAATGCACAGTATTTTTCGTGGTTGGATTATACACGAATTCAATTTGAATAACTTGTATTCACAACTGTTCAGCAGTACAAACCAATGAAGAATTATGGATATTATTGTGAACAAAATAACCTCATTGCAACCCAAATGTATTTTAGAAAATAAGGAGAAATTGATTGCTAACCCTAATTGAGTAATGCTTTAATTTTTCTGCAATTTTCTGAAATTCTTCTAGAAATACGACTGTGGACACAATCCATTTGAAACTTTACCATAATGCCATGCTCCCCAAACACTCATTGATAATATTCCTAAAAACCATGACTCAAATAACTTTAGCGGTGTTCCTATAGACTTGAATCCTTTCAGTATGTTTCTACAGCCTTTTAGTGAAATTGAATTACTCAATTTGATAAACTCGAAGATGAAAAACAAGAGATCAGCTGGTATGGATGAGATACCTGTTTTTATATTGAAAAAAGTATTCAACATCATCATTGAACCAATGACATTTTTAGTTAACCTTTCATTCATAGGTGGTTTTTTTCCAACAGGTTTGAAATTGGGAAAGGTAACTCCAATTCGAAAAAAGAATAAATTAAACACTTTGGACAACTTCAGGCCAGTGACTGTTCCTCAGAGCTTTTCTAAGATTTTGGAATATGCATTTTTAGAACGCTTGATTGATTTTGTTAACACATGTAATATTTTGATTTCCATGCAACACGGTTTCCGTTCTGGAAAATCCACTCAGACAGCCTTACTAACCTTCTTCAAGAATTTAATGGATTTCATGGATAAAGGCGAATACCCTGCTGCAATTCTATGTGATTTGAGCAGAGCCTTCGATTGCGTGAATCATTCAAAGTTGTTGCAAATTCTGGAATCTTACGGTGTCAGGGGAACACCTCTTACCTGGATCTCGACTTTCCTCAAGAACAGAAATCAGTGTGTGTCTCTGAAATTCGAACACAATGATGTAACATCGACCTCTACTTCAGAAACGAGTCAGGTTCGGTCTGAGGTACCCCAGGGTTCTATTCTGGGGCCAGTCTTGTTTCTTCTATATATTAACAATATAGATAAAGAAATATCCCACTCTTTATTTACTGCATAAGCAGATGACATATCACTATTGATTTCCCATGAAAATACAGAAGCTCTCAAATACCAATGTGAAGATCTCTTGAATGCAACTTCCACGTATTTCAATGAGCATGACTTATTTTTCAATACGACAAAAACTCAACTGATACGTTTTCATAATCATCAAAGTAAAATTGAAGGCCTCGAATTAAATATTAATAACACAAGTCTACGCAGTACCAACTGTGGAGTTAAATTTTTAGGAATGAGTATAGACCAGCATCTCAACTGGAATTCACACTGTGAAACAATTATTTCCAAATTGAGCTCAGTAAAATATATGTTAAAAAATCTACGATTAGTTTTAGATAAGAATCAACTGAAAAGCATTTACTATGGTCAGGTTGAATCTAGATTACGTTATGGTGTTTGCTTGTGGGGCAACTCAACCATGAGCAAAAAAGTTTTTGTTGTACAAAAATCCATTTTACGGTGTATATTCAATGCTCCAAAGCGATATTCATGCAGAACTCTTATTACGACTTATAATATTTTAACCCTTGTTAGCCTATACATATATGAGTTAGCTATCTATATCTTTCTCAATAAATGCGATTTCAAACTCAATAAATATATTCACAATATTGATACCAGGAAAAAGGAATTTATACATACTTTTGCTGCCAAGTTCAAAACAACTCAAAATTCTCCAGATTTCATGGGCCCTAGAGTATTCAATAGTTTGCCAAGTTATATAAAATCTGCCAATAAACTGACAGACTTCAAGAAAACTTTGAAATTGTTTCTATTGAATAAATGTTTTTATACTCTAAATGAATATTTTAGCATAAAATGAGTAGTAATTTTAAAGTATTTGTGAATTTTATTGTACTTTATTTTGTGCTTTTAGTCTTTACATTGTTTCGTCCTTTGATTTTATTTTTATGACTATTCCTATACAAAACCTGTTTTTGTCATTTTAAGGAAAATAAAGAATTTGAATTTATAATGAAAAAGACAGCAACGTTTAATAAAATAATCAACAGTGACTTTCCATAATCACATACGCACGCACTTATTCCACTTCAAATATCTCGAAAATCGTTGATACTTCGAAAACGAAACCTATTCCTTTTTTGTATGGGAAATATTGAGAATTAAGAAAAAGAAGACGAAATCGATATTAATCCAGTGTCGTGGAAGTTAGGGAGGGACAATTGGGGGTACCCATCTGCCGTACGCCCCTGTTTTGAGTTACAAACACGTGATTTGCATTGAAATTTGGAACTGATTGCTGTCAAGTGACATACCAAATTTCATTAAGAAAAGTTGAGCCGTTACGGAGTTATTTAGGAAAACATATTTTTTTTGCCACTTTCAACACCCTGTAACTCGCTTAATACTTATCTTAGGATATATGTTTATTGGAACTTTTAGTCCTAAAATGGAGTGAGGATTCTACCATCGGAGTTTGTCCCTTTTATTCTGGGACACCCTGTATATGTTAGATTCTTGACGAAAATATCTCTATTGTATATGGAACTTCGAAATGTTTATAATCGTCGTACTTATTTCTCATATTATTAGAGAAGAGATAACACTCACCCAAGAATTATTTAAAGCTATTCCTTTGTTTGGCATTGTTGCGAATAAATCAGCTGATGTATTGTGCCTCCACATCTTTCTGTGTTGATTCTTTGGAACTATAGGAAAGCTTACTTGTGTTGATTGGTCCATTTCTGCAACAAAAAAACAGTGATTATTAAAAATAATAATAATAATAATCCTTTATTGCCCAGTTACAAGACATAATTATATTTAAGCAATTCAAAGCCAAAGAAATATTTCAGAACGTAAAATAATAGTATAATAATAATAATAATAATAGTAATATGTATGTATGTATATATATATATATATATATATATATATATATATATATATATATATATATATATATATATATACATGCAGTTCTTGTTCAGAAATGAAAGAAAAATTAATAATTTTCGTGTGAAGGTTGGCAACGAATATATCGAATCGTCAATTAGCACTAGATTTCTTGGTACTTATATTGATAGTAGAATGACGTTCGAATCAAGTATAAGCCATGCAAGTAAAAAGGTCAATAGTGGATACTACGCAATAAGACAATTGAAATCAACTCTGAATCTAGATCAACTCCTTAATGTATATTATGCAATTGTACATTCTCATATTTCATACAATATTGCTTTGTGGGGTTGCTCTACCAGTGTGAATAAAATATTTGTTTCACAAAAAAGGGTCATACGTTTGATATTTAACATGGGCTATAGAGATTCCTGTAAACAATATTTTATTGATTACAGAATTATGTGTCTACCCTGTATTTATATATATAAATGCGTGTTGTCAATGAAAAAGAATATAAACAATTATAATCGAAACTCAGATATGCACACTTATCCCACCAGACACGGGAAAATCGTTAGAGCCCATAAGCATAAAACCAAATCGTTTGAAAAAATTGTCCATCCCATGCAGGAGTGACATTTTTCAATAATCTTCCTGTACATATAAGAGATGATACAATAGAAAAAAGTTTCAAAACCAAACTCAAACAATTCCTCCTCAAGAGGTGTTTTTACAGTGTTGATGAATATCTTGGTAGGTGAGACCAATCTAATTCTAACTCAACTGGTTGTTTTAATTAGTAAGATGTTCAGTGAACCGATTTTGTTTTATTTTAACAAAGTTTTTAAAAATGTGAAAATTTTGTGTTACCATGGATAATTTGTTTATACATATTTACTTGTGATCGTTTTGTGTTACCGTGGATAACTTGATTATACATATTTACTTGTGATAGATTTGTGCTACCGTGGATAATTTGTTTATACATATTTACTTGTGATCGATTTGTGTTAACGTGGATAATTTGTTTATACATATTTTCTTTTTTCATTGGATGATTTTATCTGATTTTACTGACGTATCCTATATCATATTGTGATCTGAAAGGATTTAATAAAGATTTATTATTATAGATTTATTATATATATATATATATATATATATATATATATATATATAATTAAGAAGGATTTAGCGAGGGGCAATATATGAAAATATAAATGGAAATGTTATTGGGTATAACCCTCAAAATGTTGTGCAACCGTAGACACGTGTTTCGAGCTTAAGCTCTCGTCAGTACGGTAAAATCAAGTGAAATAATGTACAACACTTGGATGTAAAAATAGAAACAAAGGAAGTCAACAACAGGAAGCCAACCACACATTTGTGGCTTCGGTTAGAAGACCTTGTGCTTACAAGGCAACAACTAACGTCACCACGGAGGCAGCTATAGCTACCAGCGTGACAATCCTACCCAGGAAAATACAAATTAAGATGGATTTAGCGAGGGGCAATATATGAAAATATAAATGGAAAAGTTATTGGGTATAACCCTCAAAATGTTGTGCAACCGTAGACACGTGTTTCGATCTTAAGCTCTCATCAGTACTGTAAAATCAAGTGAAATGATGTACAACAAATGTGTGGTTGGCTTCCTGTTGTTGACTTCCTTTGTTTCTATTTTTACATCCAAGTGCTACGCGACCTTTTATAGGTCTATAATTAAAGTGTAATTACGCGCGGTCTTGTGGCGCGCGTGGATTCGCGCTTTTTCTTCCTCCAAAACGGTCCATGAGCGGTTTCCATACGTTTTTAATTTCCACGCTTGGTTGACTGAAGGCACCATTGGCTTCTATGTAGGTGGTTTCCATAAATTTCCGTTTGAACCAATGTTCCTCTCTATGAAGAACACTAGCTTCGTCCCAGAGAATTCGGTGGTGTTTTGTCCAGGCGTGGTCAGCAATTCCCGATTTTGAAGTTTCCCCTCGTTGAGTCCACTTTTTGTGTTCGGCTATTCTTACTGATAATGGCCTCTTGGTCTCTCCGATATAGGAATCTCCACATTCACATGGGACTTTGTAAATACAGTTTTTACTGGATTCTGTTGTGTTCTCTGGTTTCGTCTTGGTGAGGAAGCTTCGTAAGGTACTGCCGGATTGAAAGCAACTCTTGATGTTGTATTTATTTCCGATCCTTCTGATCTTATCGGAGATACCCCTGATATAGGGAAGAATGAGAACGGGGTTTTGTGGTCTTTCTTCGGTTGTCTTGGTCTTTTCGAGTTGTTTCCGAACTTCTCCTATGAGCTTCTCGGAGTATCCGTTTCGGCGTAGGTCCTTTTTGATGTGGTTAATTTCCGCCTCCAATGACTCCTGGTTGTTGCAAATAGACATTGCTCTCTCCACCAACGTTCTTACGATATTAGAGCCGTAGTTGAGGTACTGTCCTGTGTGTGTCTTCTTCCTGTAAACAGAGGTGAGGATTCCAGTGTCTGTTCTTTCAGCTTTCACATCGAGAAACGATAGGGTACTGTTAGTTTCCTTTTCCATTGTGAATTTGATTGAATCCCTCATGTTATTCATTCTGGCGAAGAATTCCCCAAGGTGTTCATCTCCATGGTTCCAAATGATAAAGGTGTCGTCTACGTATCTTAGCCATACTTTTGGTTTGTATTTTGCCTCTCTGATAGCCAATTCCTTGAACCACTCCATGTATATGTTGAAAACCACGCGCGCCACAAGACCGCGCGTAATTACACTTTAATTATAGACCTATAAAAGGTCGCGCAGCATCTGATTTTGTCACTATTCACCAGAAGACGATTGCGGATTCAAGCAATTGAAACGTTGTGAAAAATTTGAAAGAGATAGAAATCTTTCAACCATTAAGATGATGGACGTCCGAAATATAAGTAATCAAGTTACTACATCGTCTAAAACATTCAAACAAACGTTTTTTAATCTTGTTTTGAATTTATTAATACTTTTTTCATTTTTGATATCACTGGGGAGATGATTAAAAAATCGTATTCCATTATACTTAGGACAATGTTCGTGAAGTGAAGTACGGTGCTTTGTACTTCTAAATAAATCACCATGCCTCGTAGCATAGTCATGAGAGTCAGCATATTATTCAACGAGCACATTATGGTGGCTATTATTCACGTGGATGAAGTTTACGGCACGAGCCGCAGGCGAGTGTCGTAAATCATCCAAGTGAATAATAGCCATAATATGCAAGTAGAATACTATACTTTGTCCACGACAGATAAATAATACTATGTAAACAAATTACAATACGTGAGTAACATGGAATTTGTATTATAACTAATTGAAAACAAATTCAACTATTCATCAATATTAATAGTAATATTTGTAGTAGAGTTATCGTAGGATCATCCGACAAAAGCAAATGGGTATCAACTGAAGAATGACAGAGAGAGAGAAATATACCTTATTGTCGAAGAAACAAATTCTTATTGACAAAGCTTGTAAAATTAAAAATGAACTAAAAAGTTTATAATTTGATTCAATTCACAAACTCGTGATGAGTCAAACAATTAAATTAAAAGAAATTTCATGAGCCTAAAATGCAAAAATAAAATAAGTTAAAAATAAACTTATAACAATTATACAAACATATACACTACAATACATACATCATACAAATCAGGATTATACCAAAGTATCATTGTAAAATTCATTACTTAGTGTAATAGGCTTTCTTTTAAGGGCTTGTTTAACACCATTTCTAAATTTACTGTACGTATCCTGATATCTAAGAGTTGCGGGTATGTGATCATATATTTTTTCACTTTCATAAATCAAAGAATTTTTTGTCAAGGCCGACTTTGGGGTGGGAAGACGCAGTTTTCTATCTGTAATTTGTCGGGTAAAGGTTTCCCCAAACCAACGTGGGAACGCGGGAGCGGGAGCGGGAACGGGAAGACTAAATTCGATAGTGGGATATGTAATAGCTATTTGTATTACTAGGGAGGAAAGTGCCACTTTTCTTCCCGCAGGATGTAGTTTACTGCCCGACGCGAAGCGTAAACATCCAAGGGAGGAAAAGGCACTTTACTCCCATGTAATACATATGATTTTTCCTCCTACCCACTCAATAAAACCTGTTTGTGACTTTGTTTGCAAATAGACCTATTCTTACTTGAAGGAAAGTATAGACAATACAGTCATGTGTACTTGAGAATCTGCGGTGGTGCAATGGCTAGCGTCTTGGGCTTGTAATCCGAAGATCCCGGGTTCATCTCCTGGCAATTACAACTTTTTTTTTTTTCAAGAACGTTATA
The DNA here is from genome assembly GCA_944452925.2 of Chrysolina oricalcia. Taxonomy (NCBI): domain Eukaryota; kingdom Metazoa; phylum Arthropoda; class Insecta; order Coleoptera; family Chrysomelidae; genus Chrysolina; species Chrysolina oricalcia. The sequence continues at coordinate 3,539,194 of OX101810.2, forward strand.
TTACTTTTTTCTTGTTAGTGATTTGAATTATTGGACATTTAGATAGCTTATACATTTCGGATTGCTATTGAGTGATTTTCTCATAAGTAAGGTTATGTGCCTATTTGATTGAAGTGTCGATAATTTTTTTCTAAGAGCAGCGCTTGTAGAAAAAATAATGTGTGTATTTCGAGCACAAAGTGTCATTGTCGTTCTCCAAAGATTAATCTCTTTGTCGAGCAACAATCAATCACTTTGCGCTCTAAATACACAAATAGCTATTAAAGAACTAGAGTAGAAGTAACATTCATGTTTGATTTTTACCAGAATACAGGATATATAAGATGTTCTAGAAATTACGGAAACAATTTGATTATAATAGATTCACAAGTTTCATCGTTTACAACTTACTTGAAATGAGGGGGAGGAAAAGTACTTTCCTCCCTAGGGATCTAGGGATGAAAAGTATGAGTTTCCTCCCTGGTTTGAGGGAGGAAAGTGTGTACTTTCTATAGGGGTAGGAGGAAAAAATACATACCGGTGTGATTATTCGTATTCCTGAATAAAGACAAGCCGAGAAACATATATGGTTTGCTGTTTTTCTAGTAATTCGCACGGTTCCCATATTCCGTTCCCGCTCCCGCGTTCCCGCTTTGGTTTGACGGAACCTTTATATGCCTTACTTGTTTCAGAGATTCTGTTGTGTGGTATTTTTTGTAAGTTGGGCAAACAGATTCTAAAATAAAAATACCAGTAAGGATCAAAACTCCTTCCCTTATGAATAGGAGAATATTTAGGAATTCGAATGAAAACACTTGGTAAATTGAGGTGACAGGTATTTATTGACAACAAAACAAAAGAGAAAGAAAAATTAGAGAATGTCTACAAACTGCCTGCTACCAAGTCGAATGCAAGCGAGTCCTCTTTTTAAAATAGTATATTGTGTATCTAGTGCGTGAAGTATACTTTTTTACGCGAGTGTGGAAGTTTGTGGAACGAGCCGCAGGCGAGTTTCACAATCCGCTCGAGCGTAAAAAAGTCTTCACGCACGTGGTGCACACTATACTTTTTCTACGACCTTTTACTTAGAGATTGAATTAAAGGAAATTTTCATCGGTTGCCTCTTTGAGAAATTTTAATACGTGTTCCTTTTCCAAAACGCGTGATTTTTTAGGAATGTATCCCTCGTTTTTCCGTTTCAAGAAAGCGCGAACTTTCGGATAATCACCTATTTGTACGTTGTGCTTTTCAACATTGAGTAGTGACTCCATAAGGTAGAAGATTTAACCTTTGTTGATAATTCAGATAGGTAGGCTAATATTACCCTTTCGGAGAATGATTGGACGTTGTTTGTATTGCGCCATTGCATAAACTTTTCCAAAGTGTTTTCGTAAATTCCCAACGATTTTTGTGGCAATAACGATGAACTTGCTTCACTGGCTGCTAACGTTATATTTGGAGGAGTTGATGGGAGTACTTCAATGCTGTCCATCAGGAATTTGCGTGAAATACACGGCTAATTGGTTTAAATCAAAATTTCGTCGTACTATTTATTAATTCAGAGGGTAATTAATTACTATTTACGGTCTATTAACTGATGTAACTCTGAACTTCACTCTGCGGGAACTGTCATATTTGTCAATTTCTCTCGCCACCGCTACCTAGACCAGCGAACGGTGTGTGAAATTGTATTGACTCTTATGGCACCGGTGCGTGAAATAAATCCCATAAGAAAAGCATGGCACTTCACACACCGATTCGTGAAATAAGGCTTTACACATTTTTATCTATGCGTGACGTTAGTAATTCACATACGGGAGTAGAAAAACCATCTTTTTGTCATCGTGTACTGCTTTCGGCACTTATTTGGACAGCTCATTCATTAATACGACGTCTCAATTCATGTTAATAATTTACTGGGTGTGCATCTAGCGGGTTTCAATCTGGAAACTGGGGAAGCCACAAAATGGGACCAAGACGGCCAATCCGTCTCTGTGGATAAGTTTGATCCAAATAATTTCTTACTGGTCGTGCGTAATGTGCTGGACAGCCGTCATTTTGGAACCACATTGCCCTGCGTATGGCCAAAGATACATCTTCCAAAATCGTAGGCAGTTCGTTTTATAAAAATTCGCGATAAAGGACCCCGCACTTTTTATGGGTAAAATGGTTCTCGGTGAAATTGTCTGAATTTTTAGTATATCCTAGTATTTGATGTACTGATTGAACGAGCAGAATCGCAGAGTTCGTTGATGGATAGAATTTGAGAGTTAAAAATCAGTAATTTTTATTTAATTATTTTCTCGGGATTTGAAAGTGCCAACTGCATTTTTTCCGTTCTTATCATCAACGTACCTTCATATTACTAAATATCATTCAGATGGTGCAGATTATATCATTATGTACAGAGTGAAAAATAAAAACATTTTAGTAATGTCTGAAAATTCGATGTAATAATGAAATATTGATAAAATTATTTTGGCGTGCAATATACTATTCTTATTCCACCATGAATCACAATTCATACATTTCGTACAGGGTGATTTGAAAAATTGGTGAAATATATGGCCGGTTCTTTCGTACATATCCTGTATATTCAAGTGAATTATCATCCTCCGAAGATAGCTGATACCGTATAAACATGATTTCGTTGGGATATATAGGGTGATCATGAAAATTCAATATTATCGTTTTAGAAATCACCCTGTAATTCACGATGAATTCGGTGAAATTCCTTTATTATTATTTAATATATTCATCATTCTCTCCTCAACACTGTCCCAAAAATTCAGTTTCCTACTATGACTAGTTTCATAGTTATTGATTGAGAAACTTATTACCATTTGCATGACGAGTTGAAGGAACTTGTTCACGCGTACATTCTACTACTGGCCAAGATTTTTCACAGATAGTGAAACGTGAGAATGTGGAGATCAAAATAAATGTAAAAGAGGGTGAAGATTAGAGAAACAATCAAATCATATACAGGGTGTTTCTTAAGTACGTGTAGAAACTTCAAGAGCATGTTGCTGACGTCGAAATAAAATAAAAGTTCCCATAAACACATGTCCGCACGTTATTCGTTTCTTAGATACAGAGTGTCAAAGTTTAATTATTATATTTGTTTTTTTGTGAATAAATGCCAAAATATTTGCATTCGAGTAAAGTTTGGTATCTGGGATGGTTTTTCAATGACAAAATCAAAATTTGTGTTAATTGTGAAAAAACTAATTTCTAATTAAATTTATTTTGAATTAAAAAATCTTGTTATTCAAAATCACTTGCATCGATTATTTCGAATCTCAATAACTCGAAAACAGTTGCTCGCAGTGACCTCTATCAAGAATATATTTTTTACACAAACTAAATAATAAATATTCTCAGTTACCAAGCTTTACCCAAATATCAAAATTATTTTGAAATTATTCACAAAAAATAAAAATAAGAATTCAACTTTGACACTCTGTATCTCAGAAACGAATAACTTGTGGACATATGTTTATGGGAACTAACTGATTTTTCTTTTTCATTCGACCTTGAGCAAAAAGTTAGCCTCTAGCTGCTTCGCGATGAAAATTGTTTCGAGGGAATTAAATTTAGCCTCGGCTAGGATGGTCTACTTTTCCCTAGTCGAGTCACACTTGAGGTATGGCATTGCCTTCTGGGGATTATGCAGTGATCAGTTATTTCGATCTGTTTTTGTACTACAAAAAAGAGCCATTCGATACCTGTGTAAAGTTGAGTATGGCTGTCACTGTAAACCACTTTTTATTAGCCAGCAAATCCTATCACTCTCTTGTTTATTTATTTTGGAGACTGTATGCCTTGTCCACACAAAATATGGGTCAACACCTACTGAATTAAAAAAATATAAAACAAGGAATGAAGACTGTGTTCCCTTACCCTTACCTAAATTTAGCCTGACAATGAACTCCATCATGTATGAAAGTAAAAAAATCTATAACCATCTGCCAGCTAGTTATAGAAACATCACTTCTCTGAAGATTTTTCGGAAGAAGGTGAAAAATGCTCTATTACAGAAAGCTTATTATAACCTGCAGGAATATTATGATGATATGGTTCCTATGTAAATTAATTTGACAATGTAACTGGACAATGTGATTTGACACTGTGACATTTTACTTACTCGTTTTTAACGTACTATACTTGACAACGTTTTTATTTAAACATACAATCTTGTTTACTCTTAGTTCTATACGAATAAGCTGTTATACCTAGTATTTAACTAAATTTTAATGTGCTTGTGTATTTATTTACAAATTATTCTGTTAATTATAATCACCTTCTCATTTCTAATTAGGATATCAGTTTTTAAGTATTTTTAATTATTCTTCTAAGTGTCTTTTATTCTTATTTATCCATCTTGAGACTTTACCCTCTCATTATGTTCATATTGTACTTGTAACGCTTTGTCAATAAGAATCATTTTCTTCAGACAATAAAGTATACTTTGATTGATTGATTGATTTACTTTTCGTCAACGACAGAATCGAAATATACCCGGTAGCCGATATCCTTTGATATATTTGTCTATGTGCCGTTTTCATGTGGAAAGTGCCTTGTTTGGGATTTTACCAGTGTGGATACGGTTGCACCATCACATGAAGTTCAGAATGCAGTTTCTGCAGGATCTGCAGCTGAAAAGGCTGAAATGAATAAGTAGAGCAAGTACAAAGCTCTTTCGAGCGATTACCATTTTATTCCAATCGCTGCAGAATCCTTGGGACCATTTGGACCAAATGCAAATAAATTCATCGAAGGCGGTTAGTAGAGTCTAAAGGAAATAAAAAGGAGGGCCAGTGGTTCAAGGAACGACTTTCCATTAGCAGTCAGAGGGGGAACGCAATTAGTGTCCTGGGAACATTTGATACCATAAATTGATCTTTTTTTATTTATTTTATTTTATTTTATTCTAAAAAACATACAGGTGTATCCTAATTACATGTTTCTTATTTTAACTATTTCATTGTATAGCATGCACTTAACATATGACATATATTACTTATTCATAATCACTAGATATACCTTTTCATATATTCCAGTAAAAAACTTAATTGTATTTTTATGTTTTTTTCTCTGTAATATTTTTTTTTGCTCTACTTGATTTTGAATCTTTTATTGTTCACTAATTGATAGAACTTACACATATAAAAAAAAATTATAGAAATTAGATTCGACTAATAAAATTTTAAAAAAATGTCAAAGAACTGTCATTCCAGTATCTCTTCAGGCTTTGGTACTTTCTGAACTGCATATATAGCATCCACAATAGTATAAGAAAAATGAAACAGTTAGCAAGAGGATACTACTACTGGAAGAACATCGAAAAGGATATCGAAAGAATTGAAAAATTTGAAAGGCAAAGAGATCGAAATTGTGAAAATACTTAATCAGGAAAATCTAAAAAAATATATATGGTTGAAAAGAGAATTGACCCCCTTGCCATTTGTTATTTATGAATTGATGTGCCCCCTTTTGCCCTCTATCGGACAATAACAATGTCTTTTATTTAAAATAGTTGTATCGGTGATCCCATTCGATGGTTTTTGTACGTCGAACGATTGAAAAATTAACAGGGGGGGGGGGGGCTATTAAAAGCCGCACTGTATAAGACGAAACAGATAAATCTAGATTTAGATATGAACACATAATTTTTATAATTTTTTTTATTTTCACCTTATTAATTCAAACAAATATTTGGCCAGTTTATTCACACTTGACGCTAATATCTTCTGAATGTGGTTAGTAATTTGCATAAATAAAACTACTGTTGTTGAATGAATGCGGATTTACATAAACAGATTTATTATTTCTCTTATTTACATAAACTGAACTTCTTTCGTTTTCATTAAGCATTAGTTTTTCAATCGAGACCGTTAAAAATATTAGTCATTTTGTTTGTTTGTTTAACGCAAATTTTTAGGGGGCCCTCGGGCCCCGTTCAGGAATATTCTTCAATCACTTTATTGTCCTTTTGACATGTACATGTATAGGAATTGTCAAAATGATTCACACAACAATAATTTTTTCTTAATCGTATGAATGACCTAATATTGATTTTCATCAGTGAAAACTCCATTTTCGATAGGATTTCTAGACAAATATTTTGACATAAGGCAACGAGAATACGTCAGAATTTGATATGTTTACATGCAAAATTCGCAGCATAGGCTTCTTCAATGCATTTTTGGGATGCGTAACGAAAGTAATATATAAACAAACATCAACAACGAAGCGTTTGATTACGAAACGTCTCGTATTTAATGCTTAAGCAAAAATGAATTCACGTTTCAGTAATATTTCGTGTGAAAATATCGATTTGGCAATGAAACACTATGAAAACCGATGCTTCTACAGAATAGAATAGAATTTATTTGACCAAGTTACAATGGACCTTTCCACTACATATAGGGAAACACTGCAATTAGAAAGTGTATACGGTAATATCACTCGGGAATTTTTATTCATTTTTTCTGACCGCTAGTTTCTCTATAATCAGAAGAAAAGTGGTTTCGTTACGTCACGTTCATCAAAACTAGACTTGGCAACGTTGTAAAAGTTGTGCACCGTGGAATCTCAAATTCTCATTTGAATATAATGTGTCGTATGACAGTTGTCATTTGATACCAGATGGGTTCGTTCGTCTGTTTCACGGGGCATCAATAAGAATCGTTTGTCTCTGTTTAACTTGTTTGCCTACTTTAATATTTAATACAAGTAGAGCATTTCCATCAGATATGTATGCTGCAAACGAACAGGCCCTACTTGATTTTTTTTTTGAGGTTGATGCGGTTTTCAAAATTTTGGAATGTTTTTGTTGTTTGTGCTCTAAATTTTTTCCTAATTCCTGTATCTGTATCCCTGCAATAACTGTGAATATGTCGAAAAGGTGCTTCGTACCTGGTTGTCTGCACACCAGTGAATATTCTAATAAACAATTTTTTATGCTCCTAAATACCTATGAAGCGCATTGTGAAATGTGTTGCATAAAACCATCCATTTAATTCACACTGGGGGGTCTATTCTCGAGTTCATTCGAAATCATTTTCAAACGTTTGAAGTAACATAGAGTGATACAAACACCGCGCGTTGGAAAGAGATACAACATTGAATTCGTATACGTTGAAACTCGAGAATAGACCCCCAGATCGGTCATAATAACACCTCGCTACAGTATTAATGAATGTATCAAACATTAACCTCTAATCTCGTGATCACTTTTGTTGCATGAGAACTGTCAAAATGAGTTGCGATGTTGTCAATGCTCGTTCTTCATCGAAAGGATGGTCCGTTCAGGAAATTTGAAAGTTACAAATACAATAAAAAGTAGCTAATATGTGTATTTTTTTCTATGAGTTGATCAGGTGACAAAGTTTCTATTTTCAATGGCATATACCAAGCTAGAATCTATATTTTTGAGGAGAACGGTATTGAATGTTTCGGAACATGGATTATGGTGGAGGTTTTTTCCGATGAACGTGACGTCATCGGCATACTTTCAAATGGGATATTCTTTCAAAATGAATAAAATATAGTGGAACTCTTTGTTAAATGGATGTTTCAGACTAGAATCTATCGATTTAAAAGAGTTTTGCAATTTATTTTTCATAAATGTAAAGGTCCATGTATGTTTTTGGCAAGTCAATCAGGTACAAAACGTTATTTAGAGTCATTTGAAAATACACCTAAAATATCACAAACAGACATAACAATATTTAAAATCGAAACAAGAACATGACTTAATGTCGAAATTAGAGTCAGGACACAAGATTGAGAAGTGGGGGCGCTCTCAGATATTCGTCGATAGAGTAAAAACAGTGGAACAGTGTGTCGTTTTAGTTTTAATTTGAAACAATTGTAATTGAGCATTTTGAACTCTTGAGGCAAAAAATTTTAGAGTCTAACATTCAGAGAATTCATCTGAGATTTGTTGAGCCTATATCGGGAAGGTCTTATGTCGTGCGCTGCACGAGTTTGATAATTGTGAAAATCAGAATTGGAACAAAAATTATTTTTATTTCTGTGATTTCTAGAAGAATTGTTGACAATGGTCCCTGTAACCAGTTTCCTCATAACAGTATGCCGTAATTAATATGTGTGTGGAAGAAAGAGAAATAACACGACCGTACAGTGTTGTCGCAGAGTTGATTTTTCTAATTGCACAAAAGAAATATTGAACTTGGTAATTTATGACATAACTGTTCTATATGTGATGACCATGATAGTCTATCATCGATAAGTACTCCGAGAAGCTTGACACTCTTTTCATTGCCCGCAATGCCTTTATTGAAAATCAGTTTTTGCGTTTTATTGTTGTTTAATTTGAGGTTATTTGCATTAAACCAGTTCTGTGTCCTATTCAAAGAATCAGCCATGGTGTTTGAAAGACTATCTGCATGAGTGGAAGAGTGTATTAATGTCGTGTCATCGGCGTAAGCAATGCATTTATTAGGGTACATAAAGTGAAAGAGATCGTTCACGTAGATAATCTGTCAGCCTCTGTTCCAGCTTCATCTGCCCAATCGTCTTCATTAAATACCAATGTCTTATCTAATATAAATAGCAATGAAAAACAAACATTTGTGACCTACACAAATTGCAATTTTTATTACAACTGTACGGATACAAAATAATATTTTTCTCAATGTACTTATAATAAAGAAATTGTTAGAAAATGTCGGCGTTCATTATCAATAAAATTCTTTGATCTTGGTTTTAATCTACCTCATTCAAGAAATAATATTGTCGTATATCACACGACTTATAAATTTTAAAGGATGAAACTTTCAAAATATGTTTTGCACGATTGTGCTTTTTGATAAATAATTTCATGCACAATAATTTTAAAAAAATTATTAAATTATTGTGCATTCAACTATTTTCCAAGCAAACTCATGCTCAAAATATTTTGATAGTTTAAAGATTAAATTTATAGGTCTTGTTATATAACATACGAGAAAACACCACTCGTCCTGCAGACTCACATAATATATTCACCTATATATTATACTATATATTATAATGTTATAATAATATTATGTTATATATTATAATGTTATATGTATAAGCAAGTTCATGATGTTACCTCTATGGCAAAAAAAAGAAAACCTACTTATGCAGATAAGTTACCACGCACAACTTCAAGTTTTTGTGGTATGCTTTGACCTGCGTTGACTAGATCGTAAGATAAAATATTTTATGTGAATTGCTTCATTGTTAATAAAGGTTATTATTATTATTATTATAGAATATTTTATATTGCCTAATTCACCCGGAACAAAATATGACAATTATTGTTGTGAGAAAATACAGACCCTGCCCAACTAAATTATTGTTGCCGCTTCAAAATAATTACCACGTAGAGTTGATTGGCCCACTTGAAATTGAAATTGACAGCTTGTACTTTGGGAATACCCATTTTTTTTCAGTTGGTTTCATTTGATTGATGTCTAATCCATTCACACAATTACCACGCTACGTCAGATGATTGTACAAGTTTATGAAAGTAAATGTTGAGGACTAGATGCGAACAGAAATAATCGAGTTTCATGTACATTGACCCATTTAAAATCTGGGTACCACTGTACGTTTTTCATTTGTTGTCCAATTTAAACCATTTAAAAATAAATAAAATTCAATACCTGTTGAGTTTGTGGTACACAAGTAACCGGTAGGTTCAGAAGTAATACTTTATTTCTTTGAAAGTACAATGTATAAAGAATATTGTAATGAAAAATACAGCATGAAAACTATTTGACAACTGTCAAGTATTGATTGATTTCACCAAGTGTTCTACAATTCAGCTCGGAATTTAACATGTTCAGGACATAACAATACCTCAAGGCTTATTCCGATTTTTTCCATAGCCAAAAATAAAAAAAAAACATTTAAGTAGTCTGGTATACTTCCATTACCGTAATCCGGAGTGACTTCGAACACATGGGTTGAAATCGAACATGCCGCTGTTTTGTTTAAACCTCTGTAAGATAGATGTCGCTGGTATTGCCAGATGTGTATTGGATATAATTGACAGAAAAGATCCACGTGCAAATTGTGTTGAGTGTTTCAGCTGAATTTACAGGTAAATTTTCGTATAATTAAAATTTGTATAAAAAAATCAAATTCCTTAAATTTCAAACAGCTGAAAAGAAACTTTTGCATCTATTATAATTTAAAATAAATCTCTGAGTGCAGTTGAAGCATTGTTTACTGAACCAGTAGTTATGTAACCTCAAAACAATTTATACAAAATCCAGGTTTTTTAAAATTTGATTTTAGAATAAATATTTTATTTTAGGGGTGAATTCGAACAATATGCCCAGACTGTATAAAAGGCAAATAGGCTTGGCGCAATACAAAAAGTACAGCGAGGATAATTTAGACAAAGCGATTGAAGCGGTTAAATCAAAGAAGTACACTTTACGAGGGGCAGCCGAGACATATAGGTCATGTTCCGATATTCCTGAACAGTACTGTTCAGTAATTTTGGTCGTTCCGTTTTTCTTGAAATTGTCTGGTACACATTTCGCGCCACTTTTCATGGAACCTTGTTAGAGGCTAGAAATTTACTGGTTGCTACTGTTACAGAAATGGTCGTGTAGTCCCAGTATCCCCTCCCCGAATTGATAATGAGTTAGGTTAGGATATGTTATTTATCATTAATTCAATTTATTGAAAACAATATCATTACAATTAGCTAATCTGAAAGACAGCAGAACAAATATTTATATCAAGTGGTATTAAAAGACTTACTAGTAGAGATTGATGCCGAAACCGCCGATTATTTACGAGATTTGTTCTCTATCATGGACGTATAATATCGTGTTCTCTATCGCCTCTCTTGTCCATGTAGATGTATGAAAATTAATATTTCAGCTCAGAATCATGCCAGGCGATATATTCAGGCCCTCAAAAGACAACTCGACAATGAATTCAAAACATCAGACCAAGGAAATAAATCCACAGGTCATAATAACAAAGAAACCCATCTTATATTCATAGCTTCAGAGCTTGAGGTACTTGAGCTTTACGAATTTTCTGATGATTCAGAATCTTTATCACCTAATATTTCCTCTATTATTACTTGGTTAATTGCAACCATCAATCAGTATCACATAATAGAATTGATATAATTTTGAACTAGATATGTTTCCGCCTTACATTTGACAGTCTGACTTTCCGAATCGTTCCGAAATTAGATGGCAGTTTCAGTTACTGTTAGGCGTTCCGAAATTACCTACTGTGGCCAGTACTGTTCAGTACTATCGGAACATGAGCATAGTGTGTGTGCCAGTTTCAACTTTGTGCAATAACATAAAGGGGAAACACGTGTTGTCTGCAGGAGGTCAAACAGCGCTGTCAACAAAAGAAGAAACCTTGTTAGTGGATGGTATTAAAATGGCCTCAGATTGGGGGGTTTCCTTCACACGACATGATATTAGACTATTGTGAAACAATACCTTGATCGAATAGGCACAAAAATTTCCCGATTCAATGATAATTATCCTGGACAAGACTGAGAGTGTCCTAATAATAAAACAAAATACTACGTGGGCAGAATTACTAGTGTTGTTGACGATAATCTATTACTTGTTAATTTTCTGAGAAGCAAGGACTCACTTAAACGTGATAAGTTTTTCTTTTATCATGAAGTAAAGGATGAAAGTATTGTGAATGTAGAAGATGTGATTATGAAAATGAAGACTCCAATTGACCTACGTAGAAATCGATTTGCTTTCTCTAAACTCCCAGATGTGATCTTACAGTAGTTACCTAGGTAGTTAAATATGTTTTTCCTGTTTAAAACTTATTTAGAATTTTTAACTTTTGTTTCTTTGCTTTTTCATATTTTATGCAAGAAGTTTATTTTCGGTTTTTTATGTATTGTGCAGAATAAATTATTTCACTTACCTGTCTTTAATTTATTAACATCCCCCGTATATTTTTATATGGTAACTACCATGTAAATATTTTTTTTTTAATAAAAACTGTTCGAATTCGCCCTTATTTGTGTCTTAAATGAAACAGTAGCCTTTTCTAATGCAATTTCGAATTCACCCCACCCGTTGGAGTGAATTCGAACACTAAACAAAAAATTATATATACTCAGGGTGGGTCACGGTCGATAGTACCTTAGACGTTTACGAAGAACGGGACATAGGATCATTCTGAAAATTTAGTTTCTAAAGTAGTTGCTCTTGGTCTATCGATATAAAATATTTTCAGCAATGCAGCGTTGCCGCTTATACCAGAAAGTAGCAGCATCTTTGTTATTTCAAATGGGTCATCCTGTATATTACCGCATTTTTGAACTTGTCATTCTTTTCTGATTATTTCTGCCTCATACTCCCCTATACCTATCTCTAACGGTTTTTGAGATATTGGTTATTTTTTTTGGACGAGTAGACCAAATTCTAGGACGAGCGTTAGCGAGTCCTGGAAGTCTGCGAGTTCAAAAAAACTGTTTTCGGACGTGTTGCGTACATTATTTTTTCGGCAATCATGTAGAATAACAAATCAGTGAAACGCATTTAGTCTAAGAGACGAAGAGAGGTCGACTTTCACCTGTCTGTTAACCGGATGAAACAATTCCAAATTTGAATATTTCGAACATTTCAGTTCTACAGAAACATTATAATTCTTATTTATATTAATATTTGTATTAAAATTCGAGAACTTCTCAGCCTAGTCCGGGAAGTACGTACTTCCCGGACTAGGCCGGGAAGTGCTACTTTCCCAAAGAAAAAGTGTCCGGGAAGTGAACACTTCCCGGATGGTTGCCGAAAAAATTATTTTACTGACAACCGCTCTGGTCTGCTCAACATTGTTCTAATAGGAGCACGTCTATTGCACGAGAGAATTGAGCGATCGGTTCTGCAATATTTGAAATTTATATATTTTATTTTGATTCAGTAAATACAAAATAGTTGGGCTGTAAGTGTATAAAGGTGTTGTATATAATCCTTTTGGTCCATTGATTGAGATATCTTGAACATCTATATTAGTATATTATTCAACGAGCATATTATGGTGGCTATTATTCACGTGGATGAAGTTTACAGCACGAGCCGCAGGCGATTGTCGTAAATCATTCAAGTGAATAATAGCCATAATATGCAAGTAGAATACTATACTTTGTCCACGACCGATAAATAATACTTTGTAAACTAATCACAATTTTTATCTCTATACGTGAGTAACATGGAATTTGTATTATAACTAATTGAAAACAAATTCAACTATTCATTAATATTAATAGTAATATTTGTAGTAACACAATGTTCAAAATTGATTGAAGGCAATAAGTCTGAACTTTTATTGATGTTTTTGTCATTCATAAACAAGCTTTCTTAGGAACTGCGGTGGTGTCAAAGTTAGAGATTCTGCCTACCAAACTGGCTTCGATTTCGGAGTACGGTTATTTTGTCTTTTTTAGGCCATTTGTTTCCCTTTTTTCCTTTTGTTAGAGATGTAAATTATTGGATATTTGGATATCTTTTAAATTTGGGATTTTCTCATAGGTAATATGTGTCTATGTAAAATGAAGTGTCGATCGTTTTTATATCTAAGAGCTGCGTTTGTAGAAAAAATCATGTGTGTGTTTCGAGTACAAAGTGTCATTGCCGCTTTCTAAAGATTGCCGCGCTTCGCTTCGCGTCGCGCGGTAACTCTTTTTGTCGAGCGGCAATCAATCACTTTGCGCTCTAAACACACAAATAGCTATTGTGTCATACTGATGGTAGTGAATAATGATTTCATTAATCACTAGTGATTAATGGATATCGTAATTCTTGAAGAAACACATGCATTATGAATATTTTATACAATAGTCGTGGACAAAGATAATTTACTTTAAAAGATATTGTTTTTATTAAATAGTCTGCATGTTCTTTGAGATTTTTATTTCCATGTTCTTTATGAGAAATTCATTATAATTTCTTTCATTAGCAATGAGCATGAATTTAGTTTTATAACCGTCAATTTTCAGTAAATTTCCACAGCACCATTCTTGTATTTGTTATATAGAATCGTTAAGAGCTTGAACCAAAAGTACTGAGTCTGATCTAGAGAAATAAATTAAAGCCTGTGGTAGAAGTCCATTGTATCTCGAAGTGGAGTGGTATTGATTCACAATATAGAAAAACTCGAAGTCATCTCCACAATTTTTTAAATTAATCTGGTGTAGTGTGATGGCGAAGCCATCAATAAAAAAAACAGTTTTACGATCATGTATAGGTTCATCATCAGCGCATTAGACCATTATGGAGAAGAAAATTTGATATGGATTTATGCACTCAGAAAATTTTCTTAGTAAATCCGACAAAAAAAGTAGGTTGAGTTAACAGTGGTAAGATCTCTATTTGGTAGACCTTAAATTCTGTTAATATAACAGTTGTTATACTATTAGTTGGTCACTTGTATATTATATCCTATAGATACAATAACTTTTTTATTGTGATAATAGAAGGGTCCGTCAAATGAAAACGGTCGATTTCTTTAAATAGTACAGAAAAACTGTTATTGTAATAAACTGCTTGTGAAGTTTCATGGGGTTATTGAAGAAATACTGTTACGTGTATATACATCACACTGTTGAATCAACAATCAGTGCTTTACATGAAAAGTAATTGTTGTATTGATAACAGAGGGTTACTGTCAAATAAACAACTGATAGATATTATTTCTTGACAAATATTTTATTGCATGAACAGAAAAATATTTTTTTTTTAAAGTCTTCATAAATTCCCACCTGTTGAAAGAAAACAACCACGTCTAAAAAAAGTGACGACTGACTTATAATCGATTCTGCCTTTTGAAAGAAACACAGTACATAGTACTGATACGTAATAATAATAATAATAACGTAATAATACAGGTGTTTTATAAATAAAACTATAAACAAAAAACTTTTTAAACGAACGCAATGCACTATACTTTTATCAACTTCCCGTATTCCACTGAGCCCGAACAATATTTCCATTTTTCGTTTGTATTGTATGGATTTCTTCCCAACACCACCATAATAACTTGGTGAACAAGGACACTGCAAATTCTAAACTCGAATTACGAAGACACGAATTCTTTGAAAAGTGAAATGACTTATATGAACCACAAAAGTTACAATCGGTCTATTATCGGTGCAACTCGGTTGTTTCCGCTTGCAGTACTTTTATTATTTCATTTCAATTGCTCTTGTTAGAAGGCAGACAATCACATTGTAAATTTAATATTCCTTGGTTAAAATTCACAGAATAATTTTGTCAATGCAACATTCAAATTGTCGATGTCGATTTTTTGTTTGAAATAATGAAAGACTGTTCTGGTGACGGCATATTTTTATACATAATAATGTATACTGTTGGGTCAACCGGCTACCGTATAGTCTATATAAATTGTTACCATTAGATGCAGAGTGATTATTTTGTTCCATTTATGGAATTATTATTGATGTTTGACTGTAATTTACTGTCAGGATAATAAAAAAATGCGATGTATATAATATATTCTTATACTCACAATAGAGGTTTTATGGTTCCGAAAACAATATAAGATTTAACGACTACAAAAAAGGATTTGTTGTACGCACAATATTTTTCATAGTGTGAATTTTATTTTTGTTATGTTAATAGATATTATACTTTAAACTGTTCATAAAAGTACCTCTGTTAATAATACATAGGAAATTTTCTGAGTGTGAAATTAAGTGTCCCCACATTTCAACAAAATTAAATGGGGTTGGATTAAATTATGGAGAGGAAAAATACATTCTACCCAACAATGGGGAACATGGTGACAGGGTTAAATGTTGTCCAAGTCACCCTGTCACCATGTTCCCCATTGTTGGGTAGAATGTGGTGATTTTCATTTCTCATAGGATAATCTTAATTATGTACTTTTCCTCTCCATAATTTAATCCACCCCCATTTAACTTTGTTCAAATGTGGGGACACTTAATTTCATAAATCCATATCAAATTTTCTTCTCCATAATTGTCTAATTCGCTGATGATGAACCTATACAGGGTGATTCAAAATTTGATGTAAATATTTCAAGGGCGTATTGTTGGGATCAAAATAAGACTTTTTCTTCAAATCAACATGTGTCCTAAAATGCACCCCCTCCGAGCTAAAGCCCCTGTAAGTTAGAAAAAAAAACAAGATTATCTAAGACTGTGAGTATAATAACGAATCGAATCTTCTGAAAATTGGCATACTTCTATTTTTTTAGGCACTCAATTCTTTTTTTGTTTCAAAAATTGTGTAAACCCAGTTTTGGGGGAGTTGGAGGGGGGTCCACACTTTTATTGGCCCAATTTTTATGTTCAAAAAGAGAAACTCCGAATTCGAATAGCATTATCTTATTGGCCATAAAAAAAACTAAGAATTCGGTCTCTTGCATTTTTGTCGTACAACCAACCGTTTGCCGGAAAATCGTAATCAACGAAAGGGGGGTATTTTCACAATATCAAACTAACAAAACATGTATTAGCTAATTTATTCCAAATTCGATGTGAATATTTCAAAAACGTATTGTTGGGATCAAAATAAGACTTTTTCTTCAAATCAACATGTGTCCTAGAATGCACCCCCTCCGAGCTACAGCCCCTGTAATTTAGGAAAAAAAACGAGATTAACTAAAACTGTAGCTCGGAGGGGGTGCATTTTAGGACACATGTTGATTTGAAGAAAAAGTCTTATTTTGATCCCAACAATACGTTTTTGAAATATTCACATCGAATTTGGAATAAATTAGCTAATACATGTTTTGTTAGTTTGATATTGTGAAAATACCCCCCTTTCGTTGATTACGATTTTCCGGCAAACGGTTGGTTGTACGACAAAAATGCAAGAGACCGAATTCTTAGTTTTTTTTATGACCAATAAGATTATGCTATTCGAATTCGGAGTTTCTCTTTTTGAACATAAAAATTGGACCAATAAAGTGTGGACCCCCCGCCAACTCCCCCAAAACTGGGTTTACATAATTTTTGAAGCAAAAAAACAATAGAGTGTCTAAAAAATAGGGGTGTGCCAATTTTCAGAAGATTCGATTCGTTATTATAGTCACAGTTTTAGATAATCTTGCTTTTTTTCCTAACTTACAGGGGCTGTAGCTCGGAGAGGGTGCATTTTAGGACACATGTTGATTCGAAGAAAAAGTCTTATTTTGATCCCAAAAATACGCCCTTGAAATATTTACATCGAATTTTGAATCACCCTGTATAGGTTCGAAACATGTTCGAAAAACTGGTATTTTGATTGATGGCTTCACCATCACACTACACAGATGAAATTATTAAAAATTGTGGAGATGACTTCGAGTTTTTCCATATTGTGAATAAATTAAGGTATCAGCAAATAAATAAATTTTACAATTTCCTTCTGCTTCAACAACATCATCAATGTATCACTTATGAACAATAAAGGCCCAAGAACACTCCCTTGTGGAACTCTATAATCATTTTCTGTTTCCTTTGAGAGTTTATTATCAATTTATTTATTATTATTATCAATCCTTATAATAATTTTTTTGTGCTAATAAATATATTCAAAGCTAAAATTTTAGATTTTATTTCAAAGCTTAGAGCAATTGATGAAAAATCGGACATTAAATGAAAGTTTTATTTTTTTCACGGGTCAGTTTGTCTATGAAATTCAGCTGAATACTGAACATCTTTGTGTAAAAAATTCAAAGATTATTTTATTATGATGATCATTTGTAACATTCAAACATCTAAAATCCATATTTACATATTCCCAAACACATACTGTATTGATTCTTGGTATAAACAAACTTTGTGGTACGCGTTGTTATTGCCATAAATTGAAAATGTGCTTTAGACGGTGTTTTGTTTTTGTAATATCTATAACCGCAATGAATCTATTGTTTCACTAAACACAATAGAACAAAATTGCATAGTCAAACCAACATTAAAGCTTTAAAGTGCCTATAAATACTTCTGAGCAGAATATGTTCCAGAAATTTATAATTTTCCAGAATTGATGATAATAGTTTCTGCATGATTTTATTGTTTCATCAATTGTTTGTTAAATGAAAAATTGAAGAATCTTGATGAGTTTTGTTAAAAATGCAAAAACACGATTATCACTATTATGTTCCTACACTCATTACACCTGAAAGCGAAGATGTTCATATTTTTTGAAAGATTGTTACTTTTGGCATATGAGATCCGAAATTGATGTTTCTAAAAATCACGCATGCTCCCCGTCAAAATTTCAT
Organism: Chrysolina oricalcia; assembly: GCA_944452925.2. Lineage (NCBI taxonomy): Eukaryota > Metazoa > Arthropoda > Insecta > Coleoptera > Chrysomelidae > Chrysolina > Chrysolina oricalcia. The sequence continues at coordinate 3,557,434 of OX101810.2, forward strand.
CTTTTAATGGAAATCGCAACATAAAGTAATTTTTACCCCTAAAAATCACGCATGCTCCCCAGTCAAAATTTCATATTTTAATGAAAATCGCAACATAAAGTAATTTTTATCCCTAAAAATCACGCATGCTCCCCAGTCAAAATTTCAAATGGAAAAAATCTTTATTTGTGAAAAAAAAAATTGTTATCAACTTAGGCTCCTCTTGAAACTTACTTTTAACCTCTTGAAACTTATTTTTAGCCCCTATCAAATATACTGAGAGATTTTCCGTTTTCTTCACATTTTTCAAAATTAGCAAATTCCCCTATTTCAAAACACAAAAAAAATTATTTCAGACACCACCTCAAATTCAAATTGTTGATGTCTAATTTTTATTTAATTTCAAGATTTTCGCCAAATTAATTAATATTCAAATAACATGAACTACGCCCTACTAAGGAGTCAGCGAACTCCACCAATATTTTTTTTAAGGTAGGGAAAGGTGAAATTATACAACGGTACGATTTCCTCAATTTGAGCTGATTCAAACATTTATTTTGATAAAACATTTACACGTAGTCGAGAATGATTTTTTTCGTGTTATAATAGGTGTTGGGAATGAGGGGGAGATTTTAGATTTTTTATGAAAATTTAGACAATTGTTCAGCATAATCTGAACCAAAATACGTAGAGATATTGTTTCCGCCTATAATAATGAAGGTCCCCTAGCATCATAACTATTCATTTTTGGGCTTTGTCGTCCAATTAATTTCTATTAAAAATAATTGCATCTTACAGTGTGACCCATTTTTAATGGAAACAGCCCTCTAAAATTTGAAGTTGTTAACCGATTTTAATAATATTTTTTTGAAATGTCAAGTACTAAAAGGTCAACCTTGGGACAAAATTTGAAATGTTTATTCAAATTTTCAGGGCATACTACGATATTTTTTAGTAGTCGAAAATCGGGATTTTTTAATAGCGATTTTTTTATTGAAAAAGTCACTACGCCACTGGATTCAGAGTGTCTCTAAACAGGTGTGGCCAAAATTTCACGAAAAAATATTCATTAATCAAAGATATGACTCAAAAATTCGAAAACTCACACAGCTAACAGTCACAAAAAAACACCCTATATCAACAGATATAGCCATGAGAATATTTTTTATGATTTCAACAATAAAGTGACGCCAGATGAAAAAAAAAAACAAATGGCGTAAATATTTTTAATTATATTCAAGTTTTCACTTATAATATCACAAGAGCTTAAATTATTTCCGTAAATTTTTTTGAGGGACGAATATTTTGAAAATTAATTAATTTTCTTAAAATATTCGTGCCCGAAAGAAAATTTCCAGGAATAATTTAAGCTTGCGTGGTATTCGGTAAGAAAATTTATTAATGAATATTTTTTCATGAAATTTTTGTCACAATTGTTTAGAGGCACTCTGAATCCAGTGGCGTAGTGATTTTTTCAATAAAAAAATCGCTAATAAAAATTCCTGATTTTCGACTAAGAAAAAATATCGTAGTATGCCCTGAAAATCGGAATAAACATTTAAAATTTTGTCCCAGGGATGACCTTTTAGTACTTGACATTTCAAAAAAAAATTATTGGTTTACAACTTCAAATTTTAGTGGGGTGTTTCCATTAAAAATGGGTCACACTGTATAAAAAATTCAGAAAAATCCACCGAAATTTTTTAGTTTTTCGGGGGGAGGGGGGATAATCATAAAAAACTGCTATTTCCCTTATTCAAGCATATTTAAACATTCGACGATATATTTATAAACAGTCGAGAATAATTTTTTGCGTTTCGTAATAGGAGCTGGGGTGAAGGGATAAGAATTTTTTTATTAAACAGCACAATATTGTGCAACATTAGCAACAATGAAACCTGGTGAAAATATTGTTACCGAATTCAAAAATAAATAGTCTAATCTGCGCAAGGCATGATTTCAACGCCCCCTAGCAGCAAAACTGTTAATGTTTTGGGGTTGGCGCAATGGTAACATTGGTTGAGAATTTCATGGACTACATCATTTCAAAAAAACCACCGGGACCCATATTCCATAAGGATTTTGCGGGGTCTTTTATAATTAATTCAAAAAATAAAATCGATTATTGTAGAATTTCTCGAAAAATTCATATTTTTCTCACCTTCACACTGTTTAATTGAAGATTTCCTTGAAAATTTTCTTCCAAATGTTGCTTATTTTCCGAAACTAAAAATCACTCAGTTTATGTGATAGTGGCTAAGTAGGTTTCAAAGTTGACGACGAATAATTTTTTTTGCAAAATCGCAAGTTTTTTTTCCATTTGTTGCGTACTTTTGGAATGCCCCTGTATAATCTATAAGGAAACCTGATTGCCATATTGACTGAAAGTTTAGCTTGTGCGGAATAGTGAATATGTGGACATAATGACAATTCCAACAACAATACACAACTGTTCTATGTTTTGCAGAAAATGCAGAGCTGGACTCGAGGAACATGGTGACTATATCTAGATATTTTTATGAAAATGTGGAGCTCGTTGCAAATGTGTGCCCTAGATGCTACGAAGAATGCTGCGACGTTAAAATCATCAGCGTCAATATGCCATTTCTTGGACAGATTTACAAAAAATCTTCGCAGGATATGAAGATTCCAGCCTGGTTATCATTTGTCAGACAAACGTTTGAAACAAACGACAACTTTCAGGGATTCAGCCCTGAAGAAGCTCAGACATCTAAAACGCTTTCCGACACGATGCAAAAAATCATTAAAGATTTCAGAGATGATTTGAGGAACTTCGAAATCCACCATTTTACCACCACTGAATGTTTCGAGGGATTTCCAAGCCATGATGTCAAAAATTCCTGCCTGTACCACGAAAAGGTTAAAAAAAATTGCGATCTGATGAGATATAAAATACTCAAAAGAATGAGTGTGAGTATAATCATGAATATAAAGAGAAGGCGACTGAAGCATAGATCAAAAGCAACTGTAAAAAATTGGAAGAAGGCATATTCAATATCAGATGAAAACGAAAGGTTAGGAACGAGCAAGTACTTTGCCAATAATGTAAATTTTAATAACAATTTGATGGAGCCAAATAAATCCAATAAACCTCGTCCTGTTACAGAAATTGATACCAACTACAACGAGGACTGTGGATTCAAAACTGAAAATGTTATAGTTTATGAAAATGACATCAACAGGGAAACATTTCATAACGTTTCTTTCAGATTCACAGAAAAGATAAAATCTGGTGAACTTTTCGACATAAAACTTGAATCAGTAGATTATGAGTCTGAGTATTGCAGACTTACCGAAAATGCCACAGAAAGCATTCACATTGCAAAATTCAGTTCAAAATTCGCTACTCAACCCTCCTGGGTTCCACCCCGATCCCCGCATAATTTGATAGAAGAAATTTTACATCACGATCCATGGGCACTTCTTGCTGCCACAATATTTTTGAACAAAACTTCCTGCACGGTGGCACGCCCTTTCGTGTTTTGGTTTTTGACGGAAAACCCCGACCCTCTCAAGGTTTTGGACAGGTTTCCTAAAGACTTGGAGAAGTATTTCTGTGACCTGGGACTGCAAAGAACTCGTGCTGTGCAAGTGTATCGAATGTCCCACGATTTTTTGTTCAAGAACTGGAAAAAAGCCAGTGAGTTATACGGAATAGGGAGCTATGGTGAGAGTGCTTTTCGAATGTTCTGTTTGGGGGATTTCAGTGCGGAACCCAAGGATCGGTTTTTGAAAATATACAAGGCCTGGTATGAGAAGCTGCATTTGAAGAGGTAGCTTGAGGCAATTTGGAAAAAGGTGATCACTTTATTGAATTTAAGTTTCTTCGTCAATGCTTTTCCAACTTTGCAATTTTTTGTCTAAAAGTAATTGAAAGAAATAGCCATAAGTATGTAAAAAAACTAAAACTTCTTTTTTTAAATCGTTAATAACAATTTCCAATACTACAATTATACTTTCAAACTATCAGAGATACAATAATAGTTTTAATTAAGGATTAATTAATTTTTGAAATGAGTCAAGGACCAAGTTTGTGGCTTTCGTTGATCAGCTGTTTTATGCATTTGTTTATAAAAATTGATTTTTTTGACATTATCGTATCTTTTATGACTTGAAACTTCAAAAAAATGCAAATACAGTTATGGACCTTCGAGACAATTTTGTTCAGTGATTAAATATCTGCCAAATCAACTTTCCATCATATCCATATCTCTTATAGTTTGAATTACGTGTTTTAAGTAATATTTTTCCAACTCGCGTTGCGTTTTATATAATATTTCTTTCCTTTATTGCATGACTCATTTATATTTTACTATAATTTTACTTTCTATATATTTTAATAAGTTATGGTAGCTTCTAACTGAAAATATAGGTAATTATAAACATTTTCAAGATACAGACGAGAAAATTTAAAAAAATTGGAGTAAAACTCCAGTTTTTCACATCACAAATCAAGTGACTGCTATAACTGTAATACTGGAAAGTGTATCAATATTTTTGTACATATCGCTGTTTCTGTAATTTTAATTACTTTTAGAAAAAAAATATGTTGGTCAGAATTCATTTGTGATATTATAGATGAAAAAAAAAATTGTCACCCTATTAAGAAATGCCAATTAAGATTTTTAAAGAGAAAATAATTTCCTAATTGATTATTTGAACCATAGAAATTTAAAAGAAGCGATTATAAACAAGAAAAAAATATTTTTAAAGACTTTTTCCAATTTTTTAATCTTCATTTTGCCACGACAACAAAATGGTAAAAAATGATACAGTATTAATTAATGCCATTGTTATATGCGAATGCAGCAATAACATAAAAAAAGTTCAACCAAATTTTTTGAAAATTTAATTGATCTTTAAATTTAATCAATTATTAATGGACAAAATAAAAAACTTTTATAAGTTTTCATCACGTGATCTTAAGTATATACAGTGCGACCCTAAATTATGGAACAAATTCGTTATTTCTGAATATAATGATATATCGGAAAAATCCTTGGACAGGTCGATTTTCTTTCCGATGGGCCAATTTTGAACCTCACCCAAAATATATAGGGTTATCCGCATTTGAGGAAAAGCAACTTTGGTGATATTTTTAAATGGGACACCCAGTATATTTGTCCATATTTGGTTAGGGATCGTCATTACAAATCCAGTGATACCAAGTTTAATGGGATTATGTCAAACGGCTGCGGAGATATGGCCAAAAAACTGTTCCATATACCCAATGAGTGCGACAGAGATTTTTAACCTTCTGAATCGTGTGGAGTCTCGCAGACATACTCATAAGACATACGAGGAAGTTTTTTGGCCATATCTCCGCAGCCGTTTGACATAATCCCATCAAACTTGGTATCACTGGATTCGTAATGACGATCCCTAACCAAATATGGAAAAATATACTGGGTGTCCAATTTAAAAATATCACCAAAGTCATTTTTACTCAATTGCGGATATCCCTATATATTTTGGGTGGGGTTCAAAAATTGGCCCATCGGAAAAAAAAATCGAGCTGTCCGAGGATTTTTCCGAAATATCTTTATATTCAGAAATAATGAATTTGTTCCATAATTTAGCCATAAAGAAGCAAACATTTTATAAATTATTTGAACTTTTTTGTTGCCATTTGTGAAAACAGAGGTTGGAAAAAAATTTGTTGTTAGCAATGGCATAACTTTTTGAAAGATCAACATAAGAATATCTTTCCAACGGGAATTTATTCTTTCAAGTGTTTAGATGACAACATAATTTTTTCAAATGTTGAAAATGATATTCAACACTATAAAAAAAATCATGAGGTCTTCAGCGGAGGTGTTCTCATGATGTAACTGTCGCGCGGAGCCATATTTTCGGGGTTAAATTAAAACTATAAATAATGAAGATAGAGTTCCGGGAGTGTGTATTTTTTATAGGAAATTTCCTGCTCTTTGAGAGTCTATTTTTGAAATTTCTCAATTATTAATAGCTTTTGAATTATTAGCGAAAAAGTAAATATATTCTTTTTTTCATCTTGATTTGATAGTAACAATGTATTTTTTATGTGCTGTAAAATCAATGTTCACCAGACTGTATCTGCAGTTCTCTATATCAGTGTCAATAGTTTGTTTCGTTGTCAACTCAACTATTTTCCTTGCAGATTTGCATTTTAAAAATATTTTGAAACACTTTTTTGTTCGAATGTGTATTTCAAGATTTTTAGAAATGTTACAGATGTATTCTTATATGATTCAAAATTTTATTTGAAACGTGATTTTTACTTCCTCCTTGTTCGTCCCATTTTCAATTAGTTCAATTTTTTTGTTAATTAATCTGATGAATCTAATTTCAAATATTCTCGAAACATTTATACTTTTTCCTGCGCCCCACTTTTCTGAAGCCTTGAATTTTGTTGGGCGTTTATTTTTATTGATTTTTCGTTCATATTGTGAGGATCCATTCGCTCTTGAAGCTCACAATGCCTCAGCTCGGGAAAATTTGCAAGCTAATAGGCCAAGCTATAGATAAAAATAAGGGCGACGCCCATTTCGGCCCGAAAATTGGAAATACCAGGTAAGATGAATTTTAATGAGCTTGGATAAATGTCCATTTTGGCCCAAAACGATAATCTAATTGAAAGGTAATATACGCCCAGGAAAGATGGTATCAATTTCCACGCACTTAAATGACTACGTAAGGTTAGTTAGTTTTGGTTAGATCATACTAGAAAATTACTCCTCATAAAATGTATTTCCACAAGGAAAAATGCTGCAAAACCTACCTATGTTATCAATTTTCACGCGCTTAAATATCTACGGGCCGATAAATAGGTACATTTTGTGTTTGGGCCGAATTGGGCTGTTTTTATGCACCATAACTGTCTCCTTGGGCCGAAATGGGCGATGCCCAAAAAAAGAGGGGTTTTTCACATAAAATAAAAGACGCAAACGGCCTACACTACTTTTTTATAAGATAATTCGTAAATGAAAACCCTGTAGGTTTTCGCGTCACAGCAAAATCGCTTTGTGGAATTTTATAAACATGAAATAATGAATAGATTTACAACTTTTTTTTTTTTTTGCGAATATCTCAAAAAGTATTGGAGGAATTGTTTTACAGTCAATAGAACTTTTGTAGAGAATAATGAAATCTACGAAATGGTTTTTATACGACCAGATCGGTGCATTTTTCACTGAGAAAATCCGGGAAACCTCGAAAAGAGACCATTTTTTTTTAATTTATATTTTTTATAAATCTGAAGCTGCACCAACAATATTGCGGAAACTAATAGATAATAACATGTGGTTCAACTGTGCGCAAGATGTTTTCTGTCCGATGTTTAGTTTTTGACAATCGCGTTATAAACAATTTAAAGGCAAATCTTTCCAAATGCGCCGATTCAAGTGAAATCATCTTATTCAAATTCTATAAACGGCATTTGGAAGTAGAGATCAATATCTACAATTTGTATATTTTGGATTTCCACCTGTGAGGTGGGAAATGTGTTGAAAATGTCACTGGAAGTTACTCTAAATGCTTCAAAGAGCGCCCGAAGTCAACTCGAGTTGAATTCAGTGCGACTTCAGGTGACTTTGGACGCAGTTCGAAGCGTTTTGATCAACTCTCAATGACATTTTCAACACATTTCCCACCTCTCAGGTGGATATCCAAAATATACAAATTGTAGATATTGATCTCTACTTCCAGATGCCCTTCACAAAATTTGAATACGACGATATCCCTTAAATCGGCGCATCTTGCAAGATGTGGCCTTAACAGCTATTTGCACCGGTTCAACTTAAGGTTACCTTACGACTTAAGTGGACCTTACATTACGATTTTGGTTTGCACCGCTGTTTGAGGACAACATAAGCCTCAGTCAAGATAAGCCTAAGATTCTCCAAGCTTAGGTTCCACTTGACTACTTAACCCCACTTTTCCTACAAGAAATATTTTCCGATTTTCTTGATTCTACTGATGTGATTGTATGTTTTCTTCTATTTAGGAAACCTACAGCTGTCTATATACTTAACCTGATTGAGGCTGATATTGAATATCCCTATAATGTGAAAATAGGAAAATAGTTTTCAGATTCGACACTGTACCTACTTATTATTTACAAAATGTCTATTGATATATTGTTGATTTATATTACTTACGAACTTAAAAATATTCACCCCCGTAAAGCTAGCAGAACCACTTTGGAATTTTCAAATTTTTTTTAGGCCATAATTTTAGGCTAATTTTAGGCTAATTTATTACTCTATTCCCAAATTTTTTGCTCTTCAATTGTGAGAGATATCGCGGGTTCTGCTAGCTTAACGTTAAGCTGGCAGAACCAAACCGCCAAACGAATGATTATGAAAAGTCTAAGCACACCAAATTTTAGGCTCATTTTAGGCTCACGTTTGAACCCATCGCCGATTTTTTTGGGAATTCGTTTTAAAAAAAATCCCGGGTGCTGCTAGCTTTACCGTTAAGCTAGCAGAACCCAACCTTAAAAAAGCTACTCAGAACAAATCCAGTTGGACAATAATTTTAGGCTCTATTCAGGCTAATTTATTACCCAATTATAAATTTTTTTGCTCTTCAGTTGGAGGAGAAATCATAGGTCGTGTTAGCTCAACACTGAGCTGGCAGTACCAAAAGGCTAACCAGTCCGTTATGGAAAATCTGATCGCACCATAATTTTAGGCTCATTTTAGGCTCACGTTTGAACCCATCGCCGATTTTTTTGGAATTCGTTTTAAAAAAAAATCCTGGGTTCTGCTAGCTTTACCGATAAGCCAGCAGAACCCAACCTTAAAAAAGCAACTCTGAACAATTCCAGTTGGACAATAATTTTAGGCTCTATTCAGGCTAATTTATTACCCAATTATAATTTTTTTTGGTTAGCGTGTTAGCTCAACACTGAGCTGGCAGTACCAAAAGGCTAACCAGTCCGTTATGGAAAATCTGATCGCACCATAATTTTAGGCTCATTTTAGGCTCACGTTTGAACCCATCGCCGATTTTTTTGGAATTCGTTTTAAAAAAAAATCCTGGGTTCTGCTAGCTTTACCGATAAGCCAGCAGAACCCAACCTTAAAAAAGCAACTCTGAACAATTCCAGTTGGACAATAATTTTAGGCTCTATTCAGGCTAATTTATTACCCAATTATAATTTTTTTTGCTCTTCTGTTGGAGGAGAAATCATAGGTTGTGTTAGCGTGTTAGCTCAACACTGAGCTGGCAGTACCAAATGGCTAACCGAATCGTTATGGAAAATCTGATCGCACCATAATTTTAGGCTCATTTTAGGATCACGTTTGAACCCGCCGCCGTATTTTTTGGAATTCGTTTTTTAAAAAAATCCTGGGTTCTGCTAGCTTTACCGTCAAGCCAGCAGAACCCAACCTTAAAAAAAGCAACTCAGAACAAATCCAGTTGGACAATAATTTTAGGCTCTATTCAGGTTAACCCCAATTATACATTTTTTTGCTCTACAGTTGTTATGAGTTGCTTTTTTAAGGTTGGCTTCTGCTAGCTTAACGGTAAAACTAGCAGAACCCAGGATTTTTTTAAAAAACGAATTCCAAAAAAATGGGCGACGGGTTCAAACGTGAGCCTAAAATGAGCCTAAAATTATGGTGCGATCAGATTTTCCATAACGATTCGGTTAGCCATTTCGTACTGCCAGCTCAGTGTTGAGCTAACACAACCTATGATTTCTACTCCAACTGAAGAGCAAAAAAATATATAATTGGGTAATAAATTAGCCTGAATAGAGCCTAAAATTATTGTCCAACTGGATTTGTTCAGAGTTGCTTTTTCAAGGTTGGGTTCTGCTGGCTTAACGGTAAAGCTAGCAGAACCCAGGATATTTTTTTAAAAACGAATTCCAAAAAAATCGGCGATGGGTTCAAACGTGAGCCTGAAATGAGCCTAAAATTATGGTGCGATCAGATTTTCCATAACGATTCGGTTAGCCATTTGGTAATGCCAGCTCAGTGTTGAGCTAACACAACCTATGATTTCTCCTCCAACTGAAGAGCAAAAAAATGTATAATTGGGTAATAAATTAGCCTGAATAGAGCCTAAAATTATTGTCCAACTGGATTTGTTCTGAGTAGATTTTTTAAGGTTGGGTTCTGCTAGCTTAACGGTAAAGCTAGCAGAACCCGGGATTTAAAAAAAAAAAACTAATTCCAAAAAAATCGGCGATGGGTTCAAACGTGAGCCTAAAATTATGGTGCGATCAGATTTTCCATAACGATTCGGTTAGCCTTTTGGTACTGCCAGCTCAGTGTTGAGCTAACACGACCTATGATTTCTCCTCGAACTGAAGAGCAAAAAAATTTATAATTGGGTAATAAATTAGCCTGAATAGAGCCTAAAATTATCGTCCAACTGGATTTGTTCTGAGTAGATTTTTTAAGGTTGGGTTCTGCTAGCTTAACGGTAAAGCTAGCAGAACCCGGGATTTTTTTAAAAAAGCAAATTCCAAAAAAATCGGCGATGGGTTCAAAGGTGAGCCTAAAATTTGCCTAAAATTATGGTGTGCTTAGACTTTTCATAATCATTCGTTTGGCGGTTTGGTTCTGCCAGCTTAACGTTAGGCTAGCAGAACCCGCGATATCTCTCACAATTGAAGAGCAAAAAATTTGGGAATAGGGTAATAAATTAGCCTAAAATTAGCCTAAAACTATGGCCTAAAAAAATTTTGAAAATTCCAAAGTGGTTCTGCTAGCTTTACGGGGGTAAAATATTCTTTTGCTTTGTACTGGAGAAATGGAATGGCGAGTCTTTTCAATTTTTCTTATTCATCCAAAATTGTTAACCACATCTTATGTCGTAAACATTTTGGATGGATACTTTTCTGTTTACCTAGGGTTAGCCAGGTCAGGTTAGGGTGGCTAATAAACTACACATTTCAACTCTAATGTGCACGTAGCTCTCTTGGCGATATTGTAGCTGGTTCTCCCGGTAGAGACAAATTTTCCAAATTGCATGCCATACTCCCGCCAGCCTTTCAAATTAGACAGAACTGACAGCGCTTGCGCAATGTGCATATTTTCCAAAACTTTGCGTTGTTTGACGTCTGGTCGTTGGTTACGTGATCGTTTTGGCGCTGTTGCCAAAAATTTCTAATACTCAGGTAAGGTTCAGGCCAAGTCAACGGTGCAAACCATCTTTACCTTAAGGTGTACCTTAAGCTCATCCTCCACTTAGTTTGTTCTCGAGGAGAACCGGTGCAAATAGCTGTAAATTGTTTATAACGCGATTGTGCAAAAACGACACCTTCAGATTTATAAAAATTATAAATTTTTGAAAAATGGTCTCTTTTTCGTGTTTTTCCCGGATTTTCTCAGTAAAAAATGCACCGATCCGGTCATATGAAAATAGATTTTGTAGGTTTTATGAATCTCTACAAAACTTCCACTGACTGTAAAACGATTCCTTATATAATCTTTGAGATATTACCAAAAAAACCCAAAAAAGTTGTAATTTTTTTCACTATTGCTTATTTAAAAAATTCCTAAAAGCGATTTTGCTGGGGGTTTTCATGAACGAACTATCTTATAAAATTAGTATGGGTCATTTGCGACTTTCATTTTGTGGGAGAAAAAACTATAGCTTGGTCTATAATTTCATGGAACAGAAATGATTTGTCTATATTTTTCCTTTTTATTCTCAAACTGTGTGCCGCCTATGACTTGATCGTAGTCTAATGAAACTGGTTTATTAATTTCCGGCAACATACAACAGAATATATCATCGTTTATGAATTTGGCCATATCTACTAGTTCATCAGTAATATCATTTTGCTTCTGCGAATACCTTCCGTATCATATTATTTCTACTCACTTTTTTCAGGTATAATTTTCCGGATTGATGAAATTTGACCGCGAAATCATATTAATGCGAGTCTGCGGTCTGTAATTTTATATATTTATGAGTAATTAAGCGTCACAATTGCATTGTAATCACTCTTTCGTACGATGTGGTTCACATATATTTGACGTCCTATACCAACATTAAATTTAATTCACGTAATTTGTCGCCCTTCAATGGAATTTCGATGATTCAGTAGGAAAACATTTGCCTGAGTCATATACCGTTTGACGTCCTTTTCTCCTTTGTTTCTATAGCTATATTTCTGAAATTTGGAACATTGAATATGCTCACTATAGGACACTTTTTGACATATTTGGAAAAAATCCAACTTCTGGTTTTTCCGGAAATGACATCAACTTTCGATTTTCAAACCTGTATATTATTACATTTTTGAAATCTGCATAATTTTCTGAATTCAATGATTCCTCATAGTTGATATTTCATCCGTCAGAACACTCAATTTATTTTTCGATCTAGAGAGCCATGAACTCCCTAAAATTATTCCAAAAAATCAAAATAGTGCTACCCCATCTTAATTTCGATTCAAAAAGTATCGTGGTTCGAAATACGTGCCAAAAAAGTTAACCAAAACCCTGTTTTACTCGTAACTCCGTAATTTTGATATTGTAGTAATATTTTTCTTGGAGATTTTAAAATATTACTACAATATCAAAATTACATAGTGAAGTGAAAACACCCATTTCAAAATTTCAAACATCAAATGTTATTATATTTAAATTCTACAATAAATATAAAAATATAATATCTTCATGCAGTCATTGTTCACTGTGCTGCACGTTTTTCCGGGTTTTCCTGCAGCTGAAAAAGCAAATGCGCCACTGGAATCAATCAAGTCGCCCCGGAGCGCCAATTAATTTTTGTTGTTGTTTTATATTTTTATATTTATTGTAGAATTTAAATATAATAGTTTCATTCAAATGTTGTTTATAAAATTCCTTGCATGGACTGTCCTAAGTCATATATTGGTCAGACGTCTAGAACACTGAATGGTCGCATTATTTCGCATAATAGCGACTGTAGACGAAATGTTGATTCATGTGCTTTGGCAGGACATGTAATCTCTAGAGACCACATGATGGATTATAATATTACCGAAATTTTGAATAGTGAAACTAATCTGTCTAAAAGAATTTTTATGGAAATGGTTCAAATTAATAATGAAGAACAGTCGATGAACAAAAGAACTGACTTGAGTAATCTCAGCAAAATTTATACGTATCTACTTAATTTTGAGAAACATAGGATAAAATCACCGTCTAATCAGAATCTTCCAACTTCATTACTAAAATAAATTAAGTCACTGTCATTCCAACATCAGTTATTTCATTTCACTTCATGTATATTCTGTTTTCGTTTTTTGCCAATTTTATCATTCATTCTCACGTTAGTAAGAACTCCAACTATTCTTTGTTACATTTATTATACAATGCGTATTTTCAGTTGTCCTGAGGAAGGTATTAAAATTTACCGAAAGCTTGACAGTTTCAAAGAGTTTTCTTTGAAATAGCCCGATCAATTGACTGCAACCCCACAAATACTACAAACCAATATACAGCCAGTCACGAATTTTAACCTCTTTAAGTATATATTTATAATAATTTTATTTTTAATAAACGTGATTTCATTCAGTTAAGAAATGAGGGTAGACTTTTCCAACGTGGGACTAAAATTCTTCATCGATCATTTAATGAGTGTTTTATCACATAATAAAACCAGTTCAAACACGGAGATGTTGACGAATTGCCTCAGCAACTGAAGACAATAGGACATCATTTCATTTGAATTTCATGTTCTGCAACAAATCAGCATTCATAAATTCAGAGGTTTTTCCAAGTCACGAAGATCAACTGCACCAATGTAAACTCAAATATGCGGTTAACTTGTTTGTACAACATTAATGGGTTCTGAGAAGTACATTTTTTTATAATAATTATGGCACTGTACAGAAATAACAGTATTTTCATATTATATAACTTACGTAATAGCAATTAAAGAAATTGCAAAATTTAGTTATGGATAATTTTACGCGCCGTATGAAACCTTCCTTTCCTACAATGAACCCTCTATTGCATATTGTTCCCTAATGGGAACACAACTGATTTATTGTAATAGAATTTTCCCATAAGCATTCGGAAACTTTTCGTGCATACTAAGCCCTTCCGGGAACATTGTATTATTGCACAGTACAGCCTCTCAATGACAGATGGCGCTATGGTGGTTGGACAGGAATTGTTAGTTATGTGAGGCATGAGCTGTTCAGAAAGGTTGTCGTCATCTTTGCACGTTTGAAAATACAAAGTAAGCGTAAGTAATCAATTTGTAAAATTATAATAATTGAGATTGAATAATGATAATATAATAAGTTTATATCAAGCAAAGTGAGAGAAACCATTTTCATTAAAAATATAATCCCAAAGTAAAATGTTCCCGATCGGGAACTGAATGCTCTGCATTTACATTTCAAAATGCGGTACCAGCAACAAGTTTTTATCGCAAAAATATCAAAATTCGTGAAATACCACCTGATGATAGTGATGATACTGAATTGTTAGCCGACCAGGGAATCAACGAGAAACAATTGTTTCAGCGAGCAGACAATCCAAGTGGGTATCAATCAGATAATTTTGATAGTGAAGACGAAATTTCTTTGGCGCAGTTACAAAAGAAAATTTCCTCAAGTAGTACAACGATACTGAAGCAGGTTAAATGGAAAACTAATAGCTCCACCAGAGATAATAATGCCCTAGTATTCACAGGACAGGCTTTACTTCCTGATAGTATCCTATGTTTGAACACGCCTTATAAACATTTCCGTTTGTTTTTCTCTGAAGGATTCCTAACAGAGATTGTTCGACAGTCATGCTTGTATAGCACCCAAATAAGCCCTAACACACCATTGTGTACGGGATCTGACGAATTAGAAAAAATTTTCGGTATAATTTTATGGATGTCGCTAATCAAACAACATTCTACTAGAAGATATTGGTCTCCTGACACCCGCATCGGTCAAGTAGCTGATGTGATGACGCTAAATAGGTTTGAGAAACTCAAACGATTTCTTCATTTCAGTGACAACACTAAAAATGCCAAAAACATTGACAAAATTACTCCCGTGATAAATCACATACGAGATATTTGCAGAACAATACCGTTCGAAGAACATTTATCATGCGACGAGCAGATCATTCCTTTCAAGGGCAGAATTGGTATAAAAACTTATAACCCAAAAAAACCTCACAAGTGGGGTTACAAAGTGTGGGTTTTATCAGGAGTATCTGGCTTTTTCTACAACTTCGAACTGTTCACCAGATAATGAACCTGATCTCGGAGCATCTAGTAATGTGATAGTGCGCCTAAGCAGAGTGGTTCCAGATAATGTCAATCACAAAATATATTTTGACAATTATTTTTCTAGCATTCCATTATTGGCATTTTTGGCAAAAAGAAACATTCATGCTGTTGGAACAGTACGTGTGAACTGTTTGCCTTGTTCTGAAAAATATATGAAAAAAAGGACGCGGGGCACTGGTTGAAAAAATAACAAGGTATGATGGCACCGATATCAACGTGGTACAGTGGTATGATAATAAAATTGTTTCATTGGCCTCAACCTACTGTGGTAGTCAATTAACGAAACTGGTGAGAAGATTTTTCAAGTCTGAAATTACTCATACGGAAATCATATGCCCTGATATTGTGAGTGTGTATAATCGTCACATGGGAGGTGTAGACCTGCAGGACTCCTTATTAGGACTATATCCTATAAAATTAAAAAGTAAAAAGTGGTACCACCTTATATTTTACCACATGCTAGATGTAGTTGTGGTTAACTGTTGGCTATTGGATAGACGTATATAGACTCAATTAGGTCAGAGTAGCAAAGCTGTACCACTACTTACGTTCAAAACGGTTCGTATATCCAAAATGACAAGTTTTGTCACTGGCCTACGTATACAGAAGAACGGGAACGCTGCAAAGAAATAGGTTGTAAGGGCAAGTCTCGTGTGAAATGTGAAAAATGCAAGATTCATCTCTGTTTTCATTCCAAAGCAAACTGTTTCAGAGACTTTCATAACAATGTGCAAGAATAAAAAATTTGCATTATGTGTATTTCGTTCCCGATCGGGAACATTTTGTTTTTTTCTATGTATCAGTTGTCTAAAGAAAAATATCAGAAAAAATTTATTCATGCAATAGAGGGTTAAGACCAATAAGGGACGTATGCCTCGATAATACGCAGTTCCTTCCTTTCGAGCCGGTAATACCACTTTTTCATGGCAACCACGTATCCAAACAACAACGGAGGATTGAATATCTTGCTACTAATATGAATGTCAGTCTGACAGACGTCATGTCTATAACTATTGAAGAATTCACGACAGTGGAACTTTTTTTAATTCGTTGGTTCGTGAAATTATCTCAATAAATACTACTCGTGTTCACAATACTATCGATAATTCTGTCAGAAATCTTAAACTCGATCAAATTGCTTTGAGGTAACACCACTCGTCCTTGGTGTTACCAAGCAATTTGATCTCGTTGATTTCTGACAGAATTACTATCGAAAGTATTGCGAGCACTCGTGGTATAACCCCCGATAATACCACTTTGTCATGGCCACCACGTGTTCAAACCATGTATTATTATTCGTTTCCATAGTTACAACAATCAGTGTAAATAAGGAAACGTCAGTTTGACGGTTCAACTCTTCAACTGACATAAATGACACAAGATGAACTGTTCCTGCAATACCCATTTAGTCCATAATAATTTAATCTATTCGTGAAATTGTCCGATCGAATATGCCTTCAAAATGCAGAATTTTCAAAATACTTTCACCTTGCCAGTCACTCAAACTGTGTTGCTGTACAAAACACCACTCCAGCAACCTCTCGTGGTGTTTCTAAGCAACACAGTTTTCGTGACAGCAAGGTGAAAAGTGTTTTTGAAAATTTTGCATTTTGTCGGGATATTAAGATAAGAAAAGATTTTTATTGACCTTCAAAAATTACAAAAAATGTTTGAGACAAGTTCACAACATGATTGTGTAGGTACTATAACTAAAACAGAAAGGAGAAAGGAGAATAGTATAACCTAGAATTAGTGTATATATAAAAGTAGTATGTATATTAAAAACAAAAACTATGCTATTGTGGCGAAGCTGCGGCGATGCCGGATCTGAACGCTCACGCAGACAGCGAGTCAGCGCATATGACTTTCGAGGCGCTATACACCGAGAAGAATCTGGTCGAATCGAAGAAAGTTCCTAAAAGGCTCACTAGAAATATCAAGAGCATTCGGCGAAATAAACTGTGTATATGAAAAGAACCACGCAGCAGAGTGAGTCAGTCAATGATTCAACAATTTCAACACAATACTCTAATTTATATCACAATCACTGGACTATTTATGTTCGGCTTCTGCTTCACTGACTGACTCTGCTGCGTGGTTCTTTTTATATACACAGTTTATTTTGCCGAACGCTCTTGATACTTCTAGTAAGCCTTTTAATAAGATTCTTCTCGGTGCATAGTGTAACAGGCCCTCTTTGCATAAACACTTTTATCTTATAATGAAAAGGGTCACGTATGATGACGATGCCCTGTAAATATTTGGTTTCATATTATTTAAGCTAGGCAAGTGGAATTTCTTTCAAGAGGAAATAAAAATTCATTCTCTATAAACAAAAATGTCGAGACAAACGAAGTGGTTCAGATGAGTAGCCTTTTTCACGATATATAAA
The DNA here is from genome assembly GCA_944452925.2 of Chrysolina oricalcia. NCBI lineage: Eukaryota > Metazoa > Arthropoda > Insecta > Coleoptera > Chrysomelidae > Chrysolina > Chrysolina oricalcia. The sequence goes on from OX101810.2 coordinate 3,575,054, forward strand.
ACAATGAAGCATTCATTTAGGTCGCCGTACATGGAGTAAATATTTATTTTACAAAGGGTAATATGGATGGGACTCACGCTGAGTATATACGAACTAAATGACCATTAACTGAAGTGAACATTTTTTGTCCGAGGGGTATTTGGGGGTAGAGGAAGAGATCTGAGAGGCAGACAGCGGATAGAAATCTCTATTCCGTGGCGGTAGAAATGGCGTAAATAGAAGGTAACGCTGTTGAACGATGTTGGCCCTTAAAAAATATAAACACCCCTGGAACATCGACTTACGGGAGTCAGAAAAAAAACCGAGGAGATGGTCTCGAGAGGCGGTTGGTGCGGTTGATCGAAGACCTACCACGTTAATTACAGCCGTATGCCTAGTCAATTCCAGCGACTCGCCAGAGTTTCGCCGCTCTCTACACAAGAACTATAATGCACAGTCGAGCTCCAAAAAAGTGGTACATCGCCAGCGTTTTGCCAAAATGTGACTTATCGCGTAATTGTCACTTTTTTGGAGCTCGACTGTGCATTATAATCCTTATGTAGCGAACGGCGAAACTCTGGCGAGTCGCTGGCGATTGTCTATGCATATGGCTGTTAGAGTTTGCATCGGAGTTGAAATTTTAACTTCGGGATAATTAGTGCGAGTTAGATTTTGGTTTGGTGGCGGTTTGTTTTGTCGTTGTGTGAACGAACTGATAGAAACTATTTTTCTGGTATTCGTTTGGACGAAATTGTTCCATTTTTCGGAATGAAACACCGAGCGCAGGTAGAGATTTGGTAAGTGATTTTTTTTGGGATTTTTTGGGCAAACTAACCACAGCTATACTTTTCAAATATCGTGGGTGAACCTTTTTGTTTGTTTTATTTGTTGTATGATATCTGAACCATTTTTTGTTGATGTCTCGATGAATTGTCACCGAACGGGTGAAGAACTTTAAATGTTGTTTTTTTTCTTAATTTCATTTACTCTTTGAAAGCCGATATTTTTATTTATCCTCGGGGAGAATTACGTTTTTATGTATTTTACGCCGAATCATTCACTGGTGATTTTTTTTTGTTATGGTGTAATTCTTTATCATTTAATGTTTATTTAATATACCGTTAAACAGTTTATGTCGAGTATCATTGTCGGTAACTGTACTAACAGCTTTTAACTTATCCCAACCTCAGTGACATTCTTATAAAAAAAAATAGAAAAAGAAAGGAAAAATCTCAGAAAGAAAACAAAAAGAAATCTAGCATATTATCAGCCTAGACGGCCCACGTCCCTAAGACGACTTAGGTGACTTTACCTTTCAAACCTTGGTAAGAAAGAAAATACCAGAAAATTCGTCCAAGATAGTTTTTACGGTAAGTACTGATTTATCTAGGACCTTATCGAAAACATTCGAAAATAAGAAGGCTGCTCTTAGTTTGTTTATTCTCTGGTGACTATTAGCGGTGGAATTTTCTCTGTTAGTGGTTGAAAAGGGATTTTTTTTGTGTTAAGAAAAATATATATATAATATATTCGCCCAACCACCCTAGGTTGAGTGTTACAATAGCGCCTCGAAAGTCATATGCGCCCACTCGCTGTCTGCATGAGCGTTCAGGTCCGGCATCGCCCGCAGCTTCGCCACATTATGATGAACAGTAAACTAAACAAGCACATTATATGGTCACAAAGTGTGTAAATAAAAAACATGTATATTGTAAATAAGACTGAATTTTGGTGAAGAAATAAACTAGAAAGAAAAAGCGTATCATCTCCATTCATGAGAAAATACATCTTCGATATTGTAGAGTGGGTTTACAAGCAGTGATTTTTTCAAATAATGTTTTTTGAAAGAGAAAGTCTTCCAATCCAGCGGTATAAGGTTTCACAATTTAAGTGGCAAATATTCTGTCTGCTTCATTGTTTTGGTGGGTTTTGACCCCAGTAATATTCTTATTTTTGTTTTTGTGGATCCATAAGATTGCTTCTATGATGTATTTACACGGAATTGTCAAAATTTGCATTAGAATGAATAAAGGTTTTGCTTGTTCTCTCGGGCCCGCCTTAGCCATGGTTCTAACAATTTTTTTTGACTTGTAAGTAGTTGGTGACATTTCTATCCAGTGTAGGTCAGGATCTTGTGAAAATTACTACTGAGAAGCCACCTACAACTTGGTGACATGATTTCATTGTATATCTGAAGGCTCTCAGATTTTTTAAAGCGCTTTCTTCGCCAGAGATTTGATATCATCTCAGGAATCCAGGAACGAACGATTGAGAAATATGAATGAATAACCATGGATCTGACAAAAATCGGACAACCAACAAATCCTTTTGTTCTAATGATCTGTTTTTTAACGTTTCTGAAAATGTTCAGTGTAACCTAACCAATCAGACAAAGGGTCATTTAGTCAACATCATTTCAAAATGGTGCTTAAATAAATGTTAAAAACGAAAGTTGAATCTGTATATCAAATGGCATGCATCATTTATACAACAATATTAAGTTTATGCTAAAAACATGTTACCTTGAAAATCTTAACTTTTTAAGAATCTTGCTCTCACCATAACAATATTGTCCATATCACGAGTACCTAAAGTTTCAAATACATGGGAAAATGGCTTTCAGCCAATTTTGATAATTTTTTGGGATATAGTAGTACAAGTCACTAGAAGTTACACATGCAAGTTTAAATTAGTTTCTATGTCCAGTTTCGGAGATATGAATTTTTGAAAATCATAAAAATTGCTGTTTTACCAAAACATAGTTTCACTTATCCAAAACTATTACTTTTTAGATGATCAGTAACAAAATAGTAGCATTGCTGGTTTGAAGGAAGTCGAATGTCATGTCAGTTAGCCGGTCTTCTCGATAGAAGAAGCCATCTATTATACAGGGTGGGTCAAAAATAGCGACAATTTAGGATATTTTGCCAATCTTTATTAACGGTCTCTATGGTGAGACCGAGCAATTTTCATTAGTAAAATACCTAATGGGATTCTTTTCTCACGACAAGAAGATTTTCTCTAAAAGTTTAGACTTTTTTACAACACAGTAATTTTTTATTCAAATGTTTGTTTTTTATACTACATGTTTTTAACAATAGCCACACAAAATAGCCTTTTAGATCAGCTTCAAAAAGTTACGATCACATTTTATACGGGGGCTGTTTACAAATATTAGTTGAAATCGGTTTTGTACGTAATATATATGTTTGTTAATTATTTTTGAATGGATCTCCCAATTTGAATCATATCTTTCAGTTATACTTCCAAGTAAATTACCCTGCACTCGAGTAAGTTTCATTCATTTCCTATGTCTGGTTTTTGAACTATGAATTAAAATTGATATTCTATAGAAGCGCAACCGTGTGACCACTTCAAAGGAGTGTTTGGCAAAGTTCAATCGCAATCCGGGCGAGTTTTTACGCCGTTATATAACCGTAGACGAAACATGGATCCATCACAATACCCCAGAGACCAAGGAACAATCAAAACAGTGGGTGTCAACTGGTGAACGTGCACCAAAGAAGGCTAAGGTGCGTCTGTCAGCCAACAAGGTTATGGCCACAGTTTTTTGGGATGCACGCGGTGTCATTCATATAGATTACTTAGAGAAGGGTAGAACGATCAACGGCGAATATTATTCAGAGCTTTTAGACAGATTCGATATTGATTTGAGGCAAAAACGACCACATTTAGCGAAAAAAAAAAAGTGCTGCTTCATCAAGACAATGCACGAGTGCACACGTGTGTAGTCACTATGGCAAAAATTCATAAATTGGGCTACGAACTACTACCCCATCCAGCATATTCTCCAGATTTAGCCCCTTGCGACTATTTTCTTTTCCCAAACCTGAAGAAATGGCTGGGTGGTAAGAGATTTGGGTCGAATGAAGAGGTTATAACCGAAACAAACGCCTATTTTGAGGGCCTTGAGAAAACCTATTATTTGGAAGGAATAAAAAAACTGGAAAAACGCTGGACTAAATGTATTGATCTAAAAGGAGATTATGTTGAAAAATAAAACGCTTATTTGCCAATTTTTTTTTCTTTATTCAAATAGTCACGGAGTTACCAAACAGCCCTCGTATGATTCAAATTGGGAGATCCATTCAAAAATAATTAACAAACATATATATTACGTACAAAACCGATTTCAACTAATATTTGTAAACAGCCCCCGTATAAAATGTGATCGTAACTTTTTGAAGCTGATCATATTGAGCAATTACTATAAGCCTTTCTCAAATACTTTTTGCTCCAAAGCGGATTTATTGACTAAAAGAGGCTATTTTGTGTGGCTATTGTTAAAAACATATAGTATAAAAAACAAACATTTGAAAAAAAAAATTACTGTGTTGTAAAAAAGTCTAAACTTATAGAGAAAATCTTTTTGTCGTAAGAAAATAAACCCAATAGGTATTTTCCTAATGAAAAATGCTCGGTCTCACCATAGGGACCGTTGATGAAGATTGGCAAAATATCCTAAATTGTCGCTATTTTTGACCCACCCTGTATAATAGGTGGCTTCTTCTATCGTAACGACCGACTAACGATCATGACATTCGACTTTCTTCAAACCAGCAATGCTACTATTTTGTTAGTAATCATCTAAAAAGTAATACTTTTGGATGAGTGAACATTGCTATGTTTCGGTAAAACAGCAATTTTTATGATTTTAAAAAATTCGTATCTCTGAAACTGGACATAGAATAGCTATTTATATAACAAGTTGCAAAATGAGCGTGTTTTTTGCATCAGACGTGAACAAAAAAACCCGCTATTTTGCAATGTGTTATATACATGGCATTTTGTAATTTCGTTGGAATATTTATTCATATACAATCATGGATTACACTGAATACGGGCATCGGTCAATAACTATTTTAATATTGCTTAGTACTTTACATAGCACGAGTCTAGAATGATGATTGCGATTCGGTTGCCGGGAAGTCGGTAGCGGAGACACTGCCGGATATATAGCCGTCAGTTGACAGTTGTCATGGATAGATACAAACATATTGAATTACCTGACGGACTGTCTGATTAAATTCAAACGAAAATGAGTGATTCTGATACAGAAAATAATGTGCTAAGTAATATTGAAGCGGCCGCGGAGGAGGCATTTACCTATATTGTTGATAATCGAATAAAGAATGAATCTACTGAGTTGACTGAATTTACTGAAATTATGAGCATCCCATTCATACTTCCAAATGAACATCAAAACTGATTTCCATATTCACACTAGTGTGAATATGAACTCTCATATTCGCACTTGTGCAAATATGACCGTCATTTTGACATTCAAATTGTAAACAAAAAGTCGCCATATTGAAACGAAATTACAAAAACTAATTTAAACTTACATGTGTAACTTTTAGCGACTTACAATATCCCAAGAAATTATCAAAATTGGCTGAAAGACATTTTCCCATGTATGTATTTGGTGTGGAGTCCTTTATGGCTGAATTTAAAACTTGTAATATTTTATTATTATATTATTGTAAATATTTAGGTCTCATACAAAATTATTTTTAAGGTTATGTTTAGGTCAGTGCTTGTGCTAAAGTTACGTTTATATTGACTAAATGCACCTTAATGAAACAATTTCAGAAATACTTAGATATAGAATGCAGTACAATATAAACTTAAACAATGCCCCTTTGCGTACTTACATCTGAAATCCATATTATTACAATAATAAAGAATATATTAACACCCATAATTCAATAATCCATCAGCATTCTTCCGGATATATGAGAAAACAGATTATGCATCAACCGTGGTCATGAAATATCCTAGTCGGAAAGGTCAGTAACATTATAAAAAAACTGATTTGCATTTTACGCAAATTAATTATAAAGCGTGTGGTGACCATAAATATTTCAAATTGGAATCTAAATTTGCGGTTACAACATAACCAGAAACAAACCAAAGCATCAGAACGTGTTTTGGAATAACGAAGGCATTTAATTTAGGTCTGGGAAACTCGCTATACAAACAAAGGCTGTCTGTGAGGTTTTACATTCTTTCAGGTTGACTAATAACGCAATAAGATGGGCGGCCCCCTTCTGTATGGGGCGCCGTTAGTGTCAAAAGTATCTGTTAGATTTAATTCAATACCCGTCGTGGTCTTAGCCAGGGGAGTAGTTGTTTTCTGACAGGTATTTGCGATAAGCCTACGTAGTAGGTGTTAATGGGAGTAAAGGGTTCATCATCGGTCGGTAACGACTGTTCGTTATTAAACGATTCCTCTGTTTTCCTCTGTTTTCTTCAAAAATAGAAGTTCCCATATATTTTATTTTCAGGGGTAATATAATAAGTGGTATGATTATTACCGATAATTTTTTGGAATATTAATGAATTGCAATCCCAAATCTGAAAAAATAAATAAATAATCACAAAGTATGTGAGAATAAAATCATAGATCTTGTGACATGATTAATTCAAACTTGAATTAAAATTAAAAGGTGATGGATACTTCGAAATATTTATTTGTTTATTGTTAATTATGAAACTGCAAAGAACTTAAAATAATAAGGTCAGTATTTTATTAGCCACGCTTCCAGATTTGCTACAATGTCTTGAACACACTTCTTGAACGAATTGAAGAACTTATCGATGAAGTTCAAAGTTTATATGAGCTCCAAGAGCCCCACAAAATCAAATTATGATGTTTGTTATGTATAATAACTCGTTTTAATATTACCGTTCGCTCACATTCACTTTACTGGTTATACTAGTCGAGAGGAGATTGAATCTGGTGTAGTATAGATACATGGTAGAATGAAAAAAGTTGGGTTACTCTGCGGTTTGTAATCAACTGTCTTGATTTATGCAATAGGAAAGGTCTGAAGGAAAATCGATTAGTGGACTTTGATCATTTGTAATTTCATTAACTCGACCAGTTAATATGTATGCAAAAACAAGAATTATTACTAGTTGTCTAATAGATGCAGTGAACAATGGTTTGCACTTCTCATTTTTCTTCAAGGGCAAAAAAGACCAACTCTTTGAAATCTGTTTTAAATTATAGGTTTACGTATATCTACTGATAAAATATGAATATAAATGTTGGAATACCTGCAGTAGAATGTTTATTTTCATTCAACATGTTTTCATTTCTTATAATGAATTTTAAAGAAATCATGCATCTGAAGAAACGAGCAGTCCTAGAGTAAGATCCAAATCGAACTTCAGTCCTTTACGAGAGTGATGGAAAACTATGTATATAGTTCAGTAAGAGCCAGAAAAAAAGGTTGACCAAGTGACAACCAGTGGAAGGCTGTCTAGTTTACAAAATCTGTCAATGCTCGGGGTCACTGGTGCTGTCCAGCCAGTGGCGTAGCTAACTTCAAGCGCGCCCCCCTCCCCACAAGGACCTCCTTGGAATTCTGGTTATAATTTGGTTATAAAGCGACCATTAGTCTACCGCAGGCATGTGTCATGAGAGGCAGCAGCATGCTGGAGGGCATAATAGCTCACAACATTCTAGGAATGCCCTCAGACATCATGCCTAATACTATCAACCTTCACACGTCCTACACTGTGGTCTTTCCCGAAAGAGAAGACTGGGTCTGGAATTAAACCAACCTATGTAGGGCAAATGAACGTTGGTTCACCGATGGTTCCAAAACTCTGGAAGGCATCGGAGCCGGAATATATGGGATGAACCCAGTAGTGAAACTCTCGTTCAGTATGGGTAAACTAGCTACGATATTTCAGGCAGAAGTATATGCCATTGAAATGTGTGCCAGGGAGCTGGAAAATTGACACCACACACGAAAAACAAAAATATTTTCAGATAGTCAAGCAGCACTGAAAGTGCTTGAATCCAACTGCTTTAAATCTAAGGCAGTATGGAACTGCAGAGACACCTTAAACCGGCTGGCGTAACGCAACAACGTTGCCCTAGAAGAAAACGAAATAGTGGACGCCCTAGCAAAAGGGGGGCCGAAACAACGTTCACTGGACCAGAACCGGTAATCGGTTTAGCATATAGCACTGCCACGAATGTCATAACAGCTTGGGCAGACAATAAAAGACTCGAGTAATGGCGTAGTATACCGGGCCTAGTCCATTCCAAAGCATTTATTGCTTGTACAAGGAAAAAACAGGACTCTGACAAACTGCTATAGAACGCAGTAGAGCGAATCTCAGAGTTATAGTAGGTTTGCTTACTGGCCACTGCAAACTCAAACATCACATGCATAAAATCGGACATGCACAAGATGCAGAGTACCGGCTATGCATGGAAGATGATGAAACGGCTAAACACATTATGTGTACATGCCCTGCAGCGGCCAGAACCAGATTTTCAATATTTGGCGATACGACAGTACGGCCTGAAAACCTGGTAAATTGTTCTCCCAATGCATTCCTCAATTTCGTCAAGAGATTGGATATACTGGGAGAAATATAACCATAGGGTGAGCCACAATAGGCCATTGGTCGCAGTGAAGGGCCTGATACGGGCCCACTCACGTTCAAACCTAACCTAACCTACAATTTGATGCAAAATTTTTGGTTTCCTTGCTCCCCTGACAAGCTTGCGCCACTCCCCGCCACAGGGGTTGCGGGTGTGTTAGCTACGCCACTGTGTCCAGCACATCTACGATTAGCCTGGAGATGATACTGAACCTTCCTTCTCTTCATTTGAATATTGCAGCAGAGGCGAGGATAGAAGCCTCCAGACTACAGTGCCTGGGCCAATAACCTAGGGGAGGCCAACATGAGGGAGGTCATAAAAATCGACACATCGTAGAGCTGTCGGACAAAATGACTCCAACCTACTCCTTTGGTCGCGCACATCAGACAGCCAAACGGCACTTAAGGCCTTGTGCCACAAGGAAGTGACGTCCAAACTGGTATGGGATTGCAAAGAAGAACTAGGAGTGCTGGCAGACCAGAATCAAGTCAAACTGATATGGGTCCCAGGACACCAAGGAATTGCAGGCAATGAAAAAGCAGACGAACTAGCAAGAGAAGGTTCGGAAAATCCCCCAAATCAAGGGCAGACACTAGGGGTAACGAAGTGTACAGTAAGTGCATCTGTAAGAGATTGGATTGAGGACAGTCAAAAAAATTACTGGTAAAGCATCCCAGGAAACAAATACGGAAAAGAATACATTAAAGGACCGTTCCATTAAAGAGTGGCAGACCTGTTAACGATGAACAGGAGCCAGCTGAGAACCGTTACGGGACTCCTGACTGGTCATGCACCAATGAAGGAGCACCTCAACAAAATGGGACTGTACAATGGAGACCTTACCTGAATACTATGGGTAGGGATCCAGAGACAGTGACATACTATGCTATTGCGAGGCACTGGACCGCAAAAGACAGGCAATCTTCGGGCGATCCAGAACTATACAGATCACACCCAGTAAAGGACTTGTACAGGCTCGTACAAGGCACGAAATTACTGGATTGGGTGCTGTGACAGTTCACATCATAGGCATGATACAATGGGCCAATAGGCCTAAGTGTCACCGGGGGCAACAACCTGACGGTCCTAGAGGTGGAGGTTTTAGTAAGTAACCCTGTGAATCAGTGGAGTCTCACAGCAGGTCTGGAGTCTTGAGCCTGAGGCTCCTTTCCTCTCTATAAAAGATATCCTCCACCTCATCACAAAAAAAAACTCCTTTGGTTGAACATACATACCAACGTCAAACGAGATGGGGAAGTCTCAACCACCCATACCAATGTTGACAAGAGGGCAAATCGGGCACACGGATGGAAGACAAGCAATGTGGTAGGGGCTGGAATATCCCGGGATAGATCGAGGCAAGACATCAGTCTAAGCCTTGGTACTTGAACTTCTATATTCCAAGCCGAGGTAATGGCTATTTCCGTTTGCACCAAAGAGATTCTAAGTAGGGGCCCTAGAAACCAATCCATGGTCATTATCTCCGACAGTCAGGCGGCAATAAAGGCTCTGCAATCTTGCAGGTTTTCTTTCAAACTAGTTACGGAGATTCACAAAAACCCAGGCGACCTAGGAACACAGAACAAGGTGAAACATGTCTGGGTACCAGGTCACATGGGCATCCAGGGGAATGAGAGCGCAGATGCCCTAGCAAGGGCGGGGGTAGCATCAACTCTCATCAGACTGGAACCAGCCTGCGGAATCTCGTTTGAGGACATGGGTTAAGAACCATCATCAGTCCTTCTGTGAAAACATGTCGAACTGAGCCGGAACTCTCTCAGGAAGGTGATGGGACTCCTAACAGGACACTACCACAAGCTGGGGATACACCAACACTTCACACTATGCAGGTTCTGTGATGAGCAAGAAGAAACAGCCTCCCTCATAGTGTTCGAATGCGGAGCCCTGGCTCGCATAAGCATGGATATCTTCAGACACTGCAGTGTAGAAGATGTCATCCCACTGGGAAACCTAGTGAGAAATCTCCAGGAGTTCATCCGGAATATTCACTAGATCGACCTGACAACGAGGATCAGAAAGGTTCTACACATAACTACCGGCACTGCGGCCAATAGCAAGCCCCGCCTAGTAATAATAATAATGATAAATACACCCTTTCATATAAGACGATAGTAAGGACAACATATAGAATGACCAGGTAGGACCAGATGACCTAGGATATGCCCCAAGATGACATAACAAAAAGTTTAGCTTTGTGAAAGAATACAACTCAAAGCCAAGTAGCAAAAGTGAATGGGACAAAGCCACCATCCCAAGACTCAAGAGAAATGCCATTAAATGGTACACAGACGTATTCAGAACAACAGAAGGAACTTGAAACTCTGGTCTGGAACCAAATATCTCGGAAGTCTAGGGAAATCCTCGAGCATGTTTTCAGTTCAATCTAGAAAGAAATTTTCGTAGACAAGTCATGTCTGACAGTCATTGATGCTATGTTCTCCCATGTTATCAACTCCAAGATGGTTTGGGGATGAAACACCATTCCTGGGACCTACATTTTTCTACGGAATAAGTACCAGCACAGTACTTGATGAGCTTGGAAAACAAGTACGTAACAAAAGATCGCAATATTGGATATTGAAAGAAATGAGGCAAAAATAAGTTTAGAGTACTAACGGAAATTCTAACAGAGCACGGCTGATTGAGAGGACACTTTAGGAAACTTGGATTAGTCGAAGAAGAAGAATGCAGATCTTGTGAGGAAGATGACGAAACCTCTATCCACATTATCATGATTGCAACAAATGGCGTATGCTTTAGTGAATTGACACACTGATCTTTTCTTGATTTATCTATATTGTTTAGCTCAAGTACTCTTGTAAAAAAGGAGTATGGATGGAGATGGTACTATCGAAAACTTCGAACAAACAATTCAGAGAATGAAGCGAGAAATCGTCTCAAATTTCTTCAATACATCAGCTTGTCCCTTATCATGGTGAGTAATCTCAAACCAATCCTATTTTATCATTTTATAAAATATATTTCGATAGAATTCAAAATTTTCCAAAAAAGTACAGTTTTAACGACAATTTGAAGCACTTCTGTGGTGTTGATATTTTCGAACGGTGTTCCCAACATGGCCCCATATCAGAAAAGTTGTATGTTAGGTGAAACAACAGTCCAATATAATAGTACTGGGATTTTCAAATGTATTTTTTGACAGTTTAGTCACAGTGGTGCAAACTGAAGAGTAATGTGATATTTTTTATGAACAAAATTATATAGTATCTCCGATGAAACCAAAGAAATTAGCAAAATGAGTGCTGGGATGACTTACAACATATGCAACTTACAGCAAAGATTGGAACTCATCAAAAATTGTCAAAGTAAACTTGCTGAAGATATCGAGAAACTGAAATCGAAAACGTATTGTCTATTCAGCATTTCCAAAAAAGAGCCGACTAATAGGTATGTTTTTCTACCGTTAATGTATAATGTATCTGTTGGTTTATTCTTGCCCCTGTGCTTTCAAGTGGAAGGAAGTGACTATGCTTTGACAGGTTTCATTATGAAACTTCAAATTTTTTTTGTCTATATACGGGTTACCACATAATAGTCCAAGCAATAGGGAAGAGTGCGTGCAAAAATTAATATCCGAAAAAAACAAAAAATTAGCGTATAGTTTCTATTTCATGCAACTCGATCGTGATTACCGAACATAACCTAAAAAATTGGCAAAGTTGCGAAAAGCGGTTTTTTGTTGATAACTAAAAAACTAGGTAAAGGTAAAGAATATGGGTCCAGCTGGGATTTTGATAAAATTTTTACAGACGTTTTAAAACATCGTAAAAACACTAGAGCAATCGAAATTTTTGCGCGGAAAGATCATTTTCTATTTTTTTTCTTGATAAAACATGTGTGGGAACTTGCTTTTGAGAGACACAATTACAAACCGTTGGACGGAGTTAAAACGTATTTTTCATTTCAAACCCATTGTCTTGAACTTCAAACACTTCTATCCAACCATATGGAGTAATTCATAGTACCTAATAAACTTCAAAAATTAAAAAAAAAACACGCAAAAAGATATTTATTCAATGTACATAGACAACCAGTTTATTTGACAAATGTTAAATGACAGGACACTTTTGACACGAAGTTAATAATGCCACGTTGCCAATTCTATTACACGGAATAGTGACGGTTAAGTCTCGTTCATACCCTCGCGAATTTCTCAATTTTTCTGCAAATAAAATGGTTGCCGACATGGTTCAGCATCAACGAATGGTCCGGCATGACTGGCAGCCACTTCATTTGCCGAAAAATTGCGAAATTTGCGAGGATACGAACAAGTATACATGGAAATTTAAGTTAAACTACAAGAAAGTGAAAAATTTATCCAATTCTCAATCGAGTTTATTAAAGGTTTCTGTCATTAACATTCAAAATAACTTTTGACATATAGTTCTCTGTTGAATGTCAAATCCGCACGATCTAATTTGCGAAATGTTCGCCAATCGCACCCGCTTCGTTCGCATGGTTTATTTTGAGTTATAGTTTTCATTTCAAATTGTAACATAGGTTTGTGGAATTGACAGAATTGTTGACTATTTAGGAAAAGCCGCGCGTTCGGCCGACATTTCGCAAATCCGCGCCGCAAATCCGCCGAACGCGCTCGCTTCGCTCGCATATGGTCTATTTTGTTTTATAGTTCTCATTTCAAATTATAACATTGGTTTGTGGAATTTACAAAATTGTTTACCAGTTAGGAAAACCAGCGCGTTCGGTCGATATTCGGCAAATCCGCGCGCGCGGATTTGCCGAATGTCGGCCGAACGCGCTCGCTTCGCTCGCATGGTCTATTTTATGTCATAGTTCTCATTTAAAATTATATCATAGGTTCGTGTAAGATGAATTGACAGAATTCTTGACCAGTTAGGAGAAGCCGCGCTTCGCTCGCATATGGTATATTTTATATAATAGCTCCTATTTCAAATCATATTATAGATTGGGGAAGATATGAATATATGAAGTGACCTGTAATGAAAATGTGCGCATTCTTCACCTATTCCAAACTTTTTTTTTTCATCTCAACACATTAACTTCCTATATATTTATTCGCCCGTTATATGCAATTTCCTGTGAGACATTTAAAAATTCGCCACAAATAATTTGATCTAAAGAAATTTCACACCCTAAAATATTTTTCATAACAATCCAGATACCTAGCTACCAACAAAAACGCATATTCCTGCGAACAAACAAAAACTAATTATTATCAATGTCTTTCTTTAAATCGACAATGAATGTTGTGCGTTTATTGGAAATAGAGAAAAGTTATAAATTTTTCCATCTCTAAGAGCAAGAGTTCCAATAGACCATACTTCATATGGGAAATTTGCATGGGCTATTCAGAACGATAGTACACTAGATTTGTCTGATTTGGAATATTAATCCAAATTCGAATGGTTATTCTGTATCAGGCTATCCAAGATGCTGTCAAACTAAAATCAAGATGGCCGCCTGAAGGCACACATTGTATTTGTTATTGTTTGAACGAGACTGATTATTGTTAATTTTCATCTATTGGAGTGAAATTTTTGTATGAAACTTTGCCGAATAAAAAACATGCCTACAAAGTGTTATGTTGTAAATTGTGGAAGCCGTGGAGATCGCGACTTAGTGAAGTTTTTAAAAATTCCTAGCTAGCTACATTTTGATAATGTGGTATATTAAATCAAAGACTAGATAGATAGATGTTTATTAAGTAGGATACCCTAATATACATAGATCCATGTTACAAAATAACAAATTAGTAGGTAAAAATATGTAACAAGTGAAAATAAATTATTTTGCGATATCTGACACTCGGTGTGTAAAAAAACGACCAATCCAATGAAGATTTGAAAATAAAAATAGATAAATGTGTAGGCAATCATATATTACAAATAATAGTGTTGAGGAAACAGTCATAACTTCATGCACATCGGACAGTCCTATAGGGTCCAATAGAATTTCACAGATATCATTTTCACACTGCAGCACAACTCGGCCATCCTCACCTTTTCACAAAGACACCATCTTTACTCTAAAAAATGTCTTCCTTTTATGAAACTTAGGTAGCACAACTACTTTAAGAAAATTGTACGCTTTTGGGAAATCAACTATCCAGAATTATTCATCTGGGAAAATTTACTCATGAACATATATCCTTTGAGTGACCAAATCACAAAATCGCAGTATTTTCATTCAGTTAGTTTCATTTGTAAATGAGTTTGGTAATAATAAGCATGGTCACGTTTTAGGGTAATTGCAATTCCACCGCTTATTATAGTTGAGGTTTTTAAATTTGAATACTGCCCCATATCAATATTCCTTAATGAATATGGACACTTAACTTCCATAGCAGCCACAAGACATCGTCGCATCAGGAGAACCATCAATTTATTAAATAATCTATACTTTCCACAAAGGAATATCCATTCGCTGTGAATGCCTCATCTGAAAATTAATTGGAAACATTAATAAACAGTTCATAAATTACGAAAAATCAGTACCTACCTTGGCAACAACAACAGTATGTTCATCCATTTTTCTTGCTTCACAATCATGGGCAAATCCAGCTTCAAGATATTTATAGCCTGTTAAACTTTTGTAGGCCTTCATTGGCTTTCTTGTTTATGAGTCAACAGCAGATAATGTAGAATGCCGTTACTGTTGTGAAAAGATCTAGAGATATGTCCATTTCACAAGGAGTGAAAGTAAAAGGATCCATGCACTTTATCACTCTCCTTTTGTCTCTATAGATCGATGCAGTGTCTTTGATTACTCGTTCTAATAATAGTAAATAAATCACTTTTAGTTAAAACAGCCATAATAACATTTCAAATCACAACTAAACAAAACTATTAGCAGTAGAAGCTAGTGCCAAACACAAACACCATTCATGTGTGCCTACAGCAGGCCATTTTTAAAGAGCCGTGGTCACTTGTTCTGGATAGCCTAATACATAAGGTTAGGTTAGGTTGGGTTAAAGTTGGATAATAATTTACGCATGTTCTAATTGGTCCATGCGGATCAGTCTGGTCGATTAGAACTTTTGTGGCACTGAGTCTCGTTCATACCCTCGCGAATTTCGCAATTTCTTTACGAATGAAATGGCTGACAACAATGAATGGTCCGGCATGACTGACAGCCATTTTATTCCCAGAAAAATTGAGAAATTCGCGAGGGTATGAACAAGTCTTTAAACTATCAGAAATCTCTATTGGCAACGTCGCAGTTCCAATTTATTCACTTGTCAACAAATTATAAATTAATTATATCTGCATAATAAAAGTAGCTTTTCAAACCTTTTCCATACTATTCGAAGCTTATTCTGCTAATGAATTGATACTTCTGTATATGTAGAAACTGTTATCAATACAACACAGTTCATAACATCGAAAAAATAGGTAAAATAACCCATCCAACAAATTGAATTTGTTTGTCTTGAAAGTGATTATCCACATTTGTTTTTTCAAAAATAAAATAGAAAAATGTGTTTCCGCGCCAAAATTTTTTTTTTTTTATTCATTTTATCGCGTTTTAGAGCATCTGTAAAAAAAATTCAAAATCCCAGCTGGACCCATATTCTTTACTTTTTCCAAAAAACTACAGCTCCGATCGAAAAAAGTCGAATTAGGAAATTGTAGGTAATTTTCCGATATCATTGATACTTTTCGAGTTATATCGGAAAAACCGTGTAAAATCGGGTTTTCTATAACTCGTTAACTGTAAGGTATTCAAACTTGTTACTTACCGTTATGACAAACCATAAAAAATATTCTTTGAAAAATTAATAAATATTGATTATTTTTCAAAATATATTAAGTTTTCTCAAAAAATATGCTCTCTAAATATGGCTACTCTTGCTCCAGGAATGATGCTACAGTAACGATTCATGACTCACTTTTTTGTGTAAGAGTTGTTCTTTCATATTATCGAATAAGTATATTGATTATTCCCATTTTAAGGGGCAAAAAATTGCACAATTTTTTTACATGTTTGATCTAACTACATTGCTCAATTTTGTTTCTATATAAATGACTTTTATGATTATGGATTCCTAGCATGATTTCAAGCATTAAAAAAAATTGAATTCCTACGATCACTAGGAGCCGAGATAATTTTTTTTTGTTTCAATGTTGAATACCTATATTTTCAACAAAAAAATACTAGGATATGTCTAGGTCATTTGCAGTATTATTAATTGATGAATAAAGTGAGGCGTGCAGGCGCGGATCGCGATAGCTGTAGCGAGTGGCGGAGTGGGGATAGCACTGAAAACTCATTTCGTGCGTTCAAAGTGGCTTGTGCTTGAAAAATATTGAGTATCACGGCTTGTTGTTCACGTACGTTACACTAGTACTTGAAATTGAACCAATAACTTTTCTTTTTCAATAACACTGTCTTTAATGTCAACAGTATTTGTATCCCTACTGCGCCACCTGCTAAAATTGCATCGCCCCGCGCCTGCACGCCCCAATTTGTCCATCAATTAAGAATACTGCAAATCAACTAGACATGTCCTAGTATTTTTTTTATCGAAAACATGGGTATTCAACCTCAATATCCATGAAGGTGACTGCTGTACGATGATTATTGCCCTAGTTTGTCAGTTTGCAAAGGTATGTGGATACTGCTACTATATTCGACTATACAAATACTTCGAAAATCATGACTTATTCAGCTCAAGTCAAAACGGGTTCAGACGAAATAAATCCACCGGCACTGCCATTGAGCATGTGACTGAGGCTCTTGACAGCAAACTCAACACGTTGGCACTTTTTTTCGATTTGAGTAAGGCTTTCGATTTAGCTGACCATTATCTGTTGATATACCGGGTGATTCTCCAAGGTGGCTCACCCCTATAACTTTTTTATTATTGAAGATAGAAAAACGAAATTTGGGGGTTGTGTATTATAGTTCAATTTACATTTTTTGACATATTAACTTGCTTTATCGTACTTCCGGTTCGACCGGAAATGAGCATAACTTTCGATTTTTAAATGGGACATCCTATATATTTTTACTTATTTCGATCGAGAATGACATTCTAAATCCAACAACACCTCACTTGTCAATATTTGACAAATGAAGTAATTTTTATTTCAATTTTCATTTTTTGATCTAGAATGCCATGGATCGTGTAAATCGCTTCATTCTTGATCAAGTAACATGGGAAAAATACGACTTTGAGGCTTTTGACTTCACAGTCGTTGAAAGAATTATTCAAAAGTCTCAAATATGAATTTTTCCAGTTAACGTGAATTTTTCAAATGGAAAGGGGGTGGCTCGTCGGCTTTTTGTGAAAGATCATTTTCTTACGAATAATTTGATACCACACAGTTTCACTTTATTTTCACTATTTCTGTGAGCGATTGCAAGAAGCGACCATACCCAATTACAAATAATACGTATTCGGTATGCACTGAGTCCTGTTATTCTAGTTATTCGTGACAAACAATTGAAGCTGTTGCTAGGACTATACCTAAACAAATAGGCCAATGAATATGCTGTCACTTTCAAAAATTCTTTTGTTGCATAGTTCATAATTTGATATGGAAAATTATACTAGAAACGAGAAAATTGACATGTTGCTAATTTACGGAGAAGCAAAAAAGAATGCATCTGATGCAGCTCGAATTTATGCTCAGAGATTCCCTAATCGTCGCCATCCCACTCGGCACTATTTTCCAAAACTGGAAAAGAAAATGCGAAATGAACCAGAAGAAAATGCCAATAAATTCATCGTCAGTGAAGAAAAAGAAGTAGACGTGTTGGCCTATGTTGAAGTGAATTGTACGGCGTCAATTCGCCAAATTGTTTCTGAGTGTGATATAAGTTATTCGTCCGTTTGGAGAATTCTCCACAAATATAATTATCGATCATTCAAGTACCAACTACACCAACATCTTTACGATAACGATCACAACCGAAGATTAACTTATTGCAACTGGTTTTTGACTAAATACAGAGAAGATGTACGTTTTCCATTTAAAATTATTTATTCAGATGAAACTCGATTCACCAACTTGGGTCTGTTTAATCGGAATAATAAAAGGTACTGGTCACAAACAAATTTACATCTCATGCAAGAAGGAAATTTTCAAGAGCGATTTGGTTTCAATTGCTGGATGGGTATTATCGGAGGAAAACTTTTAGGCCCAATAATTTTCGACGGACAACTTACTGGGGAAAAATATCTGCAGTTCCTTAGAAATCAAATAAATGATTTCATTGAAGATTTGCCACTAGCTACCCAAGTTGATATCTATATTCAACAAGATGGAGCGCCACCTCACAATTCCCAAATCGTAAGAGAACATCTGAATGACACCTTCCCAGAAAAGTGGATTGGCACCAATGGACCTATTCAGTGGCCTGCGAGGTACATTCTTGAGATGTCATATTTTTTTATAATGTATTATTTCTTTTTCATATTCTAGATCACCAGATCTCACTCCACTAGATTTTTTTCTCTGGGGAACAATTAAAAATCAGGTTTATAATACAACATCAGCTACTCGTGAAGAACTGGAGTATAAAGTAAGGGTGGCATTCCAGAACGTTACTGCGGAACAGCTAAACAATGTGGTGCGCGCAACAATTGATAAAGTTGAACTTTGCCGTGATCAAGGAGGGGGTCATTTTGAAAATTTAGAAACTTAATGGACTAATGGTGATATTTGCGTCTTTTAAACAATTCTTAAAACGACTGTGAATTCAATTGTTTGTCACGAATAACTAGAATAACAGGACTTAGTGCATAAGTATACCGAATACGTATTATTTGTTATTGGGTATGATCGCTTCTTGCAATCGTTCACAGATATAGTGAAAATAAAGTGAAAGTGTGGGGTATCAAATTATTCGTAAGAAAATGATCTTTCACAAAAAGCCGACGAGCCACCCCCTTTCCATTTGAAAAATTCACGTTAACTGGAAAAATTCATATTTGAGACTTTTGAATAATTCTTACAGCGACTGTGAATTCAAAAGCCTCAAAGTCGTACTTTTCCCATGTTACTTGATCAAGAATGAGGCGATTCACACGATCCATGGCATTCTAGATCGAAAAATAAAAATTGAAATAAAAATTACTTCATTTGTCAAATATTGACAAGTGAGGTGTTGTTGGATTTAGAATGTCATTCTCGATCGAAATAAGTAAAAATATATAGGATGTCCCATTTAAAAATCGAAAGTTATGCTCATTTCCGGTCGAACCGGAAGTACGATAAAGCAAGTTAATATGTCAAAAAATGTAAATTGAACTATACACAACCCCCAAATTTCGTTTTTCTATCTTCAATAATAAAAAAGTTATAGGGGTGAGCCACCTTGGAGAATCACCCGGTATAAACTGGAACTTTATGGTGTTAGAGGACCAGCATTGCATTGGATTGCAACTTACCTCAGAGGTCGTAGCCAAAGAGTATGCCTGAATAATACCTGCTCAGATATTCAATATATCACGACCGGTGTACCTCAAGGATCAGTGCTTGGTCCCCTGCTGTTTATTGTATTTATTAATGATCTTCCGATTTATTGCTCTGCTGCTTCTCTAACGATTGTTTATGCAGATGATACCAATATCGTTATATCAGCTGATAGTATACCCACTATGCTTCATAAAGCGCAGAATGCTACAAAACAACTCTCTGAATGGTGTGATTTGAATGGACTAGTTCTCAATTTAACCAAAACTCAAATGGTCAATTTTGTTACAAAAAATGCCTCAATGGATAGTAGCTACTTAGTGAAGCTGAATAATAAGTCTATTAGACAATTATCTGACACAAGATTTCTAGGTATTGATATTGATTCGAAACTCGCGTGCGGCAATCATATTGAGAATATTAAATGCAAGCTTAGTAAACACATATTTCTACTCCGTCAACTGAAAAACACTGTCTCTCTGGAAGTCTTGAAACTTGTTTATTTTAGTCTCATTCAGTCATTCATGTGCTATGAAATTATTCACTGGGGTGCATTATCTAAGGCACATGAAATATTCGTCATTCAGGTTGGTGATGGCAGTAGGTCTGAGAGAGCATTGCAAACCACCTTTTGTGAAAATTGGCATAATGACTCTACCATGTTTGTTTATATATCACTGTATTGTGTATGTAAGAAAAAATATTAGTAACATTCCTACGTGTGGACAGTCTCATGACTATCCAACGAGAAATAAATATAAACTACAACAACCACTCACTAGACTATCAGTGGCGCAGAATCACCCGGGATCGATTGGTGTTAAGCTTTATAATGTTCTTGATGATGGTATCAAATCCGCCCCTAGCTTGCATTGCTTCAAAGCTAGTCTGAAAAACCATCTTGTGTTGAAAGCACACTACTCCATTGATGCATTTCTCCAGAATTGATTTTTTTACAATTGTTTTAAAAAATATTTGCTTTTAATATGTCTTGTTTAGTACAGTGATAGTTTTTTATTGTAATGATTACATTTTTTTTCTATTTACAAATACTGTTTTTAGCTTGTCTGTCTGCAACTTCTTTAGTTTTAAAATAAATCTATTCTCTGGAAAGACATACTTGAGTCTTATGGACTAAAACCAACTATTTTTGCTCCCACTAGAGTAACATCTTCGTCTTCTACTTGCATTGATAATATTATCACTAACTTGAATGAGAATAACTATAAAGCTTCAATTGACGATCCATGCCTATCTGACCATAAGTCTCAAATGCTCACAATATACTCTGAATTTGAAAATCACGTAAAAGTTTTCAATACAAAAAGGGTTATAACACAGGCTAAGTTAAATAGAATCGTCGAAATACTATATCCCATGAACTGGACTGAATTCGTTGATCCGACTTGCCCAGGACAAATTTCTGACTATCTAACAACTCTTTATAATGCACTAATCACACAAAACTGTCCTGTGAAAAGGGTCTATGACAACTGCAATCTTAAAGTTAAATTTTTTAATGAAAACTTGAGAAAAATGAGAAACTTTCTCTCGATCCTAAATACAATTTCGAAAAGTTCGAATGATAATTTCTACAAAAATTTCTACAATAAGTTCAAATCGAGATACAATCAAGAGATAAAAAAAAGCAAAGCAGAAGCTTATAATCAGTTGATATCGAATTCTGAGAATTTAGCTAAAACATGCTGGAATTTGATAAACACGGAAAGCAATCGAGGTAAAAAAAAGTTAATGAAAGATGTGACTATAACCCCCGACGAGTTCAATGATTTTTTTATAAATATTTCAAATCATATTATAAGTTCACTACCTGATTGCGATCAGAATGCAATAAATTTTCTTGACCCACTGAATTCTCCTAAAGACTCGCTTTTTCTCCATCCAATAACTGAAAGTGAAGTTCTTGATGCCATTCTAAAACTGAAAAATTCATCTTGTCCTGATATGTACGAAATGACGAGTAAAATAATAAAAAGCACTTGTTTTTTTCTTCTAGAACCTTTGACTATTCTCTTCAATCATTGTATCTCCAATGGTAAATTCCCTGATGAGTTCAAGCTAACTAAAGTGATACCTATATTTAAAAAGGGTGACAAAAATACCATTGATAATTACCGACCAATATCGATAATACCAATTTTCGGTAAAATTTTTGAAATTATTCTAAAAAGCCGCTTAATTTCGTTCTTTACTATACATAAAACGCTACATGTAGGTCAGTTCGGCTTCAGACAGAACTGTTCCACTGTTCAAGCGATACAAAGACTTGTGGCTGACATAGTCGAGGGTTTTGAGGCTGGTCTACATACGGTGGTATCTATGTGTGACCTGAGCAAAGCCTTCGACTGTGTCTCTCACACAGTGCTATTAGATAAACTACAATTTTACGGTATACGCGGTACCTCATGGGAATTATTCAAATCATACCTGAATGGTAGGAGACAAGCTGTACTTATAGACAACAGCTATTCTGAAATCGAGAACATTCATTATGGGGTACCTCAAGGTTCTATCCTTGGTCCACTTTTATTCATCGTCTATATAAATGACATATTTCATTACATGTGTCCAACCAAATGCATTTGTTATGCAGATGATTGCTCCCTTTATGCATCTGATAAGAAACTAGATTACTTGGAAGAAACTTCACAGGATTTTTCAAGAAAAGCCGAAACATGGTTCGTTTCTAATTGCTTGAAACTCAATAAAAACAAAACTCAAAATATTGTTTTCTCAACCAACAATACGATTGCCAACAGCTCAGAAGTTAAATTACTTGGAATTGTTATGGATGATAAATTAAAATGGTCAGCTCATATTGAGCACCTGAGTAAAAGGTTGAACTCAACTCTCTTCATTTTGCGGAAACTCAGCAGATTTGCTAACCTTACAGTTTTGAAAACAGCCTACTTTGGCTTATTTCACTCCCACATTAATTACGGTATAACTCTATGGGGAAACGCTGTAGACTCTGTGAGAATCTTCAGACTCCAGAAACGAGCTTCAAGAATAATATCTAAAGCCAATTTTAGAGACAGCTGCCGCCCCATATTTGAAAACCTAGAAATACTCACCCTACCATGTATTTACATTCTCAATTGTTTGTTGGATATTCATAGAAATAAAGAAAAACTTCAAAGTAGAAATTCATTTCACAATTATAGCACAAGAAATTGTAATTTGATTCGACCTACTAGACATCGTTTATTGACTTCTGAACGCAATACCTTAGACGTAAAGTTATATAATAAATTGCCAGTGTACATTAGGGAATTACCCACTCATAAGTTCAAGATACTAATTCGAAGATATTTGCTGTCGCAGTGCTTCTACTCGGAGGGGGAGTATTTGGAGGCTGGTGTGAGTTCATGGGAAACTACAGATAAGTCATAATATATATGTGTATATATATCACTGCAACACAAGCCATTGAGGAGCACTCTTTACCTAATTTAAAATTATATATATATTTTTTTAACTTTAAAATTTTAAATTATAAACTGCAGTATTGTAGTATTGTATTGTTTTGAACAAATTTTTTTAATGTATTATGCTATGTCCTGGACCTACCACAAATGGATTTACTGTTCTGTAATGTGGCTGAATAAACTATGAATAATGTTATGTTCATTATCTGTTTTTTAGCTCATCTGACGTGTTACCTAAGTTAGTATATTATAATGTAGGCTACTGTATTGTAATTGAACACTTCTGTAACTAATAAATTGATTGATTGATTGATTGATTGCGCCTTCCAGATTTTTTTTGAAATAAGAAAATTATCTCGGCTCCTAGTGATCGTAGGACTTCAAATTTTCTTTAATACGTGAAGTCATGCTAGAAATCTTTTTTCATGAAAGTCATTTCTATAAAAACAAAATTAAGAAATTTATTTAGAAAAAACATGTAAAAGAATTGTGCAATATTATTAGGTAATTTTTTGACCCTTGAAATAAATAAAATCAATATACTTTTTCGATAATATGAAAGTACAACTCTTACAGAAAAAAATAAGCCCTGAATCGTTACTGTAGTATCATTCCCCGAGCAAGAGTAGCCATATTGAGAGAGCATCTTTTTTGAGAAAACTTCGTATATTTGAAAAACAATCAATATTCATCAGTTTTTTTTAAAAAGACTTTTTTGGCTTGCCATAGGCTACACAAAACTGTAAGTAACAATTTTCAATACCTTACAATAAACGAGTTATAAAAAACCCGATTTTTCACGGTTTTTTCGATATAATAATAATAATAATAATAATAATAATAATAATAATAATAATAATAATAATAATAATAATAATAATAATAATAATAATAATAATAATAATAATAATATATAAGAGTGTTTATAAACGTCAACTAAGAAATTAAGAATTATGTCATGTGGGGAAGATGGTTACAGCTATAAGAAAAGCCATCATGGTCAACATTTCTTCATGATCCATTGTTTTGTTATTGCAAGAAATTATGTAAACAAATCACTGCAAAATATAAACAAATTTATATTCAAACATTAATTCGCCGATTTTGCGCATGCCTGCTTCCATTTTCAACTAAGATAATTAATTCTTAGTTGAAAAGATAAAAGATAACCATCTTCTTAGTTGCTAATTCTTAATTTAATTGACAGTTGAAAGTATATAAATCACTGATAGGGTTTCCGTGTATCCATCTTTCTTAATTCTAAGTTGTTAATTTGATTCTTAGTTTAGTTGAGTTTAAAAATCCACCATAACTCGATAAGTATCAATGATATAAAAAAATTATAGGTTATCCAATTGATAAATAGATTAGCTGTAGTTTTTTAATTATCAACAATAAACCGCTTTTCGCAACTTTGCCAATTTTTTAGGTTATGTTCGGTAATCAAGATCGAGTCGCAAGAAAAAGAAACTCATCCTGAATTTTATTTTCCTATACGCTCATATTTTTATTTTTCGGATATTAATTTTTGCACATTTATCATTGGGCCGCTTCCTCGTTTCTTGGACTATAAGCAGACCGGAATTTTATAGAAAGACTAGTGTCTGTAATTTTTGAAAAAAGAAAGTAACAGGCAAAGACAAGGTGGGAAATGTTGTTGAGGTTCCAACGTTGAGGAAAAAAATGTTGAAACACGAAACCATACAAAATGGTGAAATGGGGATGCAGTTTAGGGGCTGAAAACGGTTTTTGTGATCTGCGGCGAAACGAGGCCTCTTAGCAGAAAATGTTTAATGGAAAAGTTGTAGATAATAAAAAAATCAAAAACTTTTGTATTCAACACTTTTCGACATAACCTCAAAATAACCGTCAAAATGGCGAAAAATCGATTTTTCAGTATTTAATTTTTTTCTCGCGTATGCATTATTTTATTCACATGAAAATTTGTAAGCATATGTCTTTTTTGGTGTCGAATGAGCATGGTTTTTTCACAATTCAGAAGGCGACTAGTTTTCGAGTTATGTAAATTTTTCAAAAAAAGTACCCTTATCTTCCACGAACAATTTTTCTGCTGTTTTTTTTTGTATTTCGAAGATCTATAGGTGATCATTTAAATGTTGAAATGTCTAGTTTCAAATATGACTTGGTGGTTTATTGGTCGTTAAACCCATAGAAATATATATATATATATATATATATATATATATATATATATATATATATATATATATATATTATATACTTACTCTAGAATGCTAATCCCGCCAATTTCCACGGCAAAAAGCATGCCGCGTATGCGACCCGTTTACGATGTGCGCATGCGCGTCATCAGTGTAGTTTGGGTAAATCGTTGCCAAGTTTGAAAATAATTTGGTGTGACAGTTTTTTGTTATGAGGTAATAAAACACATGTCATTTGGAAGAAAGAAATTTGACATCGCATTTAGGACTTTTTAAAACCGAAAAGAACCTTTCAGAGATAGATTACTCCGAATTTTAGGCGCGAAAGAAATTTATTTAAAACAATAATGTACCCTACGCTACCGTAGTTATAATAACTGTGCAACAGTGCTTTTTCATCAACAGGAAGACTTGTCACTAAGATCTGTAACTCTTGTCAGAGACAGAGACGGTTTTTAGAATTTCAGATTTTCTCTTGTCGTTTTTTGTGGTGTTTGTTGTCGTTGGTTATTCTTTCATCTTTCGTGAATTTGCATTAATCTTGTTCCTTTAAAGACAATTTCTAATAAAGCCGTTACTTCCTAAAAATAAACAATGAACTGTTTAGTGTTGTGTAAAGGAAAATACCTGAAATACATCATTTTTGGTAGATAACGAATTTTTTTATGTACCTATATGCTTTGCTCAAAATAGCTTAAATATTATTTTACCTTGACAAAAAAGGCATGATTTTTGGTTATTGTTTTTAAGAAGAGACCGCAGCAGAACATTCGAGTGAGAAAATTGTAATTTGTGGCAGACATTTTTCTCATGAAGATTCATGTGAAAACGACAATAGAATAATTTGAAACCTAGTGCAGTACCAATACTGTGTCTGCGTAAGCATGCATGGCGAGTGATACAACTTTCTACCACACCGCTTATATTATGAGTTCTAGATTCCTACAAAAAGTATTAAACATACACAGAATCACCTCAGAAAATTAATGTCAATATGGAAGTGCTTTTCTTTGATGGCAAGGAAAATGCTTCTGGCCTCACTTCTTCATGCATCCCCATTGTGGAAATTGCACTAAGGTAATACAATCAGAAATACTCGTAGAAATGATTTATATTAAATGCAGTTGCGTATTTTGACTTGAATAGTTCTAGAAAAAAAACTTGAGCTTCCAAGCACCCAATTTTATAAATCCAGTTTGAGTTGAAATTATTCATGATATTAGCTGAAATAAATTTTCATAGTTTTTTGTGCTTTCAATTTATTTTCCAATCCAGTGCTTCCTTGAAATTCGCACCGACGATTTGGGGTGGTTCCGTAGGTTAACTACAGCTGAAAAGTGAATGTGATACCAACAATCAGTCGCTTCAGAGCGATAAATAATAATAATAACCGTACTCTACTTTCTGATGGCCTTTGCTGAATATTCGGGATCATATATAAATATGTGAAAATATGTATTCAAATCGGCTAATTACAAATAACAGGTAAGGGCACAATAAGGTTTCCAACCGTATCCTCCGAGATTCAGAATTAGCGTTTGTTAATCTTCTCAAGTACCATAATATTTTACTAAAACCGGGCCTGTTACAAAAATCACTAAAGATGCCCTTGCGCATTGCGGACTAGCCTGAACTTTTTACAACACTTTTGACATGGGGATTAGCATTCTAGAGTAAGTATATAATATATATATATATATATATATATATATATATATATATATATATATATATATTGAGAAAAACCGACAAGTCTCTTTGAATCATGATTTTCTCAATATTTTCAATGACTTTCAATTGTTGTAGAAAAAAAAGTAACAGTAACATATTATTAAATTAATTTTTTAGTGTAATTATGTATTCCAATATTTTGTTATGAATAATTTAACATAAACTATTTTTTGTTATTAAAATAATGAAGAAAGTCAAAAATTATTGAAAATATTCAAAAAAATCATGATTCAGAGAGACTATTTTCTCAATTTTAAGTGGTTTAACGATGATTAAAGCTCCTAGTTGCATAAACCATTCTAAAGTAAACATTTCAACAATTAAAATGGTCACTTATAGACCTTCGCCAAAAAAAAAATGTTAAGACAATTGTTCGTGGAAAAATCTAAATAACTCAAAAACTAGAAGTCTTCTCATCTGCGAAAAAATCATGCTTAGTCGACACAAGAAAAGACATTTATCTACAAATTTTCATCTGAATTAAATCATTTATACGCGAGAAAAGAAAATAAAAAAATTGTTTTTGTGCCATTTTGACGGTTAATTTGAGGTTATGTCAAAAAGTGTTGAATGAAAAGTTTTAGATTTTTTTATTATCTACAACTTTTTAATCGAACATATTTCGCTAGGAGGTTACGATTCGCAAAAAAACGTTTTTACCAGTTTTCAACCCCTAGACTGCATCCCCAATTTCACAATTTCGAGTGTTTTTGTTTTGAAATATTTTCTTCCCTAAAGTTGTAACCTCACCAACAATCTCCACCTGGTCCTTGCCTGTTACTTTTTTTATACAACTATTGAAGTTCGATATGATAATTTTTTTTTTGCAAACGAATCAAAATTGACGTCTAACCTAGCTTGTCAGTCATTGATTGTGATTCTTGTTACCTTGGTTACGGGCCATGCATTTCAGGCGAACAATGGGTAGATTTTTTTTTTTTTCAAAATCCTGCCTTTACAATTGGATTTTTTTACGCACAATTCTTGACTACTGACAGCAAGAAAGATCTGGACGTATTCAGAGTGGATGATCATTCCGAAAACAAGTTGATTTTCATTTAATTCTCCTCCCAACCGGATTTTGAGGGTGTTTCAGATTTAGGTCACCTTTGAGGAAACCCTTGATCTTCAATCTTCATCTTGAGTCTATTCTGATCTTCATATCTCTTCATCTAAAGTTTCAGCTTCAAAATGAGCCGGAAATTTTGAAAATCGGTTGACGAGAAAAGTTATGACTGCAAAACCAAAAAGTAAATTTTTTGAGATCACCCTGTAAACAAAAGAGATAATAAGACCATTCGAAAAGTATCTTGAGGTAATGAGTTCATCTTCATGCCACTGCTATCAAATTAAAAAAAAAATTTCTTCATTTGGGATCCTTTTGAAAATTCAGAAATTTTGAACAGTTTCAGATAATACCCTGTAGCGATTTTATGCGGAAAACCTTATGTTTTGAAGAAGTACGAGATTATAGCTGAAGGACTAGGCTAGCGAACAGTATTGTTCAATGCAGAAAAAAGTTATTCAGATTTTAATAGGGCCAAAATTTTGGGCTACGACGAAATTAGTGTTGAGTAGTTTAGTACGTAGGTAGGTACGAAGATTTTTGTTCCTTCTCTGACTACACTAACAAACGGTGACTCGATACCCATTCTTATCCAAGTCGAAGGCTTATATTTTTTTTATTGTATCAGTAGTTATTACGCTGTTATCATACCGCATACACATTCCTTCCGCTGAAATAGGCAAAGGCTAGAATGTTTTGTTAATGAAAATATCCAGTTTGTTCTGCTAAACGAGCATTTGTATTATATCAGCTGATTGTGAATTATTAATTCCTTTCTTTGTTGAATATCCTCGGCGCATTGTATTTTACATTATTTTATTTGATTGAATATTGTAATTTCGAGTGTTAAGTCGTATAAAATACTTTTTCTACGACAGTGCGTAAACTAAGCTTTTACGCACTGCTGACAGTGCGTAAAAAATCACCTGTGCGTAAAATCATCAACTGTGCGTAAAGTAATTTTTTACGCACTGTTCATACATTTATGCATTTTTGAAAAATACAGTTTTTTGCGTCAAATATAACTCGGAAGTATTTATTTGATAATACGACGACAATTCATATCATTAAACATTCAAATTAATGATATAATTGCTACAATTGGGCAATATAATAACTCTATATAATGAAACTATAGTTCAAATGATTTTTACATAAAGAGGGTTTACAAAACCACGACAATTGTTTCGCTTTACAAAAGCTTCTTCAAGTGGTGAAGATATACTAAATTACATATTTGCTATGTCACTTTAAGTACTTATCCAAAATTAATTAGGGTTCGGTTGTATACCTAACGCCCAATAAATTCCCGACAGGTACTTTTACATTTCTATTAATTAAATCTAACCTTTCCAGGAAAACAAATTGATTAGTGGTGACGAATTTAATTCGAGTTGGTCATTGAGCAAGTACTGAGAATTTTTCCATTTATTAATCTCCATACTTTCTAAAAGATTTAGCTTCTTACCTTTGTTTTCGAACTGAAGGATTTCAAAATCGTGGTCGAAAGTATGGTTTTCAATTAATAAATGGTTAGCATACGTGGAATTTGTTTTCCCGTTTACAAAATTACTTCTGTGCTCGGCTAGGCGTTGTTTGAAGGTTCTACCTGTTTGGCCAAGATAAAACTTGGGGCAACTACCACAGTTTAATTTATAGACTCCACATTTTTCTTGTTTATCCACCCTATCTTTGTTATTTTTAATATGTCTGCCTAAACTATTGTCTGTCTTAAATGCAATATTTAAACCTTGCTTTTTCAAGAAATTACCTATTTTATTGCTTGGTTCACCGATATATGTAATTGTTTTGAACCTTTGGTGGTCTTTTGTAGTAAGATAAACTTCTTGAATAGCTTTTTTGTATTTCTTCTTGGTAAGAAGGTTGTCTATCAAAGATGATTTATAGCCATTGTTAACTGCAATTTGTTTAATAATATTAAGTTCTTTATTAAAATTTGAAGTACTAAGAGGAATGCTAAGTAATCTATGTATCATACTGTTGTAAGCTGCTACTTTGTGTTGATATGGGTGTGATTTTATGTCCCAAACACACTGTAATTTTTTGGATTCAAAATATTTATTGTTTCCCCTTATTTTGATTTAATATAAAAAAAGCACCCTAATTTTCAATAGGAAATTCTCACGTCAAAATATCTGCTTTTTGAAAAAACTCGGTGTGCTTTTTGTTCATAGAAATCTCTTCTACCTGATATAAAAAATATATATACATTACTATGGCAACTTTTTCAGAAAATGCAAACAAAAGAAAAAACTCGACAATTTTTTTAAAATCATTATTTAACATTTTGAACTATTTTTTTAAATTTACTCTTCAGTTACTCAAAAAATGTAAGTTTCCATGTGAACTTGATGAACTAAAAAATTGCAAATCGATGAGACATAGAGATCACAAAAAACATGCGAAAATAGTTAATTTTCTAAGTATTAAAGATAGGATTTGAAGGGAATTTTCTATTTATAAATACTTTATATTGAATTCTAATCACTTCTTCGATGGCATTTCTTCATCGTTAGATTCGAAAATATTTCCCGATTCTAGTAGATCTTCGATATCTTCAAGACCGTCATCGTCTTCGTCTCCAATATTTTTTCCAGTCTGCATTGGTTCTTCATCCACAATTTCATCTGATTCATTAACTTCCTCGTAGATTTTTTCTGCAACATTGGCAGCCACATTTTAGACTGTTACATCCAGTTTCACAGCTACAGCACATAGTTTTAAGCAATGTTTCCGGAATTTATTCTTCATCTGTCAATTTGGGTATAATGCCACGTTGATGTTGCTTCCAGCCCCAATATGTTGCTGTCAGTTCGTTACCTGGTCAAGCGATAATATGCCCTGTAACGATGTTGTTCTGTTGCGCTTTCTGTTGGTGAGATATTTGGCAATAAGAAAGATGATTTAATTCTTACCAATTGATATTTTCGAAATCTTAATTGATTCAGTGTTATCTTTTCATTTTTATATTTATAATTAGATTTGAATAATTGCAATCCATTTCTGGCAATATCTTCTTTGCATTTTTTTATAAAAAAAACATTGGCCAAATTTGACAACTTTTTATTGTCTAACAATTCATTTACGTTGCTTTTCTTTCCTTTTCCGGCAAATCCAGATGTATCGCAACTAGAAAAACAACGCTGAAATGCAACGATATTTTGGAAGGGTTCATATTTGAAACTATTGGATGTGGTAAATAGATCTTTTACATTTCCAGAACCTGGCTTGAGAAAATGAATGTCATAAATATTTGAATGCAATTGATTCAAAAAGACCAAACGATCATGACCTTTATCCACAACTAGTACTATCTCTGGCAATTTCTATTGAGTTCTAAGTTATGATTAAAAAAATTATTGAATTCGAGTTTTTTAGTTTTATTTTTTATTTTCTGAGAAAATTTGCCATAGTAATGTAGGTATATATTTTTTTAAACCATCAGAAAGTAGAGATTGCAACGAATAAAAAGCATACCGATTTTTTTTTAAAAAAAAAACAGATATGTTGAGTTGAGAATTTTCTATTGAAAATTAGGGTTCTTTTTCAATATTAAATCAAAATAAAGGGAATAAGTATTTTGAATCCAAAAAATTACAGTGTGTTTTTTCGACTCGTAGTTTTGCCGAAAATCGCGGTAAACAGTTTTCCACCCCTAAAATCTACCCCCTTCCCGACCTCAAATCACCCGTTTATTATTTTTCGATTTATTTTTGTTATATTTTCTTACTTTTCCAATGGGTATCACCCTGTTCTGATTTTTTTCACTATTTACCATTTTCAAAGGTTTTGGCACTGGTCTATCATCTGAAATGATAGAAATGATTTTCAACAAATCAAAAAGTGGACGTTTCATTATACAGGGTGTCTCGACACTATGGTGCCAAATTCAAACGGAAGAAAAATAAATAGTATATATATATATATATATATATATATATATATATATATATATATATATATAAGTAGAAAAGTTATTGGGTATAACCCTCAATATGTTCTGCAACCGTAGACACGTGTTTCGAGCTTAAGCTCTCATCAGTACGGTAAAATCAAGTGCGAAGATGTACAACACTTGGATGTAAAGATAAAAACAAAGGAAGTCATCAACAGGAAGCCAACCACACATTTGTGGCTTCGGTTAGAAGACCTTGTGCTTACAAGGCAACAACTAACGTCGCTACTTATATTTTCATATATTGCCCCTCGCTAAATCCATCCTTAATTATATATATATATATATATATATATATATATATATATATATATATATATATATATATATATATATATATAATGAAACTATAGTTCAAATGATTTTCACATAAAGAGATATACTGAAGTATATCTTCACCACTTGAAGAAGCTTTTGTAAAGCGAAACAATTGTCGTGGTTTTGTAAACCCTCTTTATGTGAAAATCATTTGAACTATAGTTTCATTATATAGAGTATAATGGATTTTCATCAAGTATCGGCTATATCAATTCAAAAAATAAATAGGATTTTCCTCATGTATTTTTTCTCAAACGTAGTTGCTTTACGCTGGACCGTGTGTGATAACAAAGAAGATACAGTTTTAGATTTTGGTATCAATACTATTAACATACTAATTTGGTGCACACACTACTTCTTGTATGACATTGTATATGAACCAAACACGACATTCTTTCAGTTTCCATTTGCTTCATAACCTCGATTCGTTTTAGTTCTTCTATGATATCGGAGATTTGTATTGACTTCCTTTCTCTTGGGTTTTCAGTGACTACCTATATACTCGATTGGGAAATAACTTTCCTTCGCTACATATTCAAGAAGTTTTCAGCAAATTTTGGACAGAGTTTATCAGAGGTCGTAGAAAGTGGATGGATGTAAACAAACTCTCATCATGTAGGAATTCGATTCTAGTTTTGAATTAGGTCCGCGCCTCGATTACTGACAGCTCACTTTTTTATGTGTGCGATAGTTTTGGTTTAGATAGGATTTTTCTACGAAAAGCCAGAGTGCTCTTCAGTTACAAGTATTGATGTCGTTATTATCAAGACAATGAAAAGTGGAGAACATAATCCGGACTTCTGCATTTAACCTATACAATAGGTATACTCGTCTGCAAGTCTCTAAATTAAAACAACTACTGCCCTTTACGACCGTTGAATCATATCTGTTAGATTCTTGGCGAAGTTTTGTACAATAACTACTTTGAAGTGCTCTTTAAACACCATATCTCAAATTATTTTTTGGTCTGAATGGGGGAAAGGTCGTTCTCCCTATTAAATCAAAAAACTACTCTCTTCTGTGGGGAATTCCCAAGATAAACACTGAAGTATGTATCCAGCGCCATCTCTAGGTTATTGTAATGGTTTACGTCGATTCACAGGCAGTGAAAAATCAAGGCAAGTGAAAAAAATAACAAAAATGTATGTTTCCCAAACACTAAAGATATAATTGGTCACAACAAAACAAAAGCAAAATTCTAAATAAATATCAGTGGGGGTTTCATAGGGCCTGGAAAAATCCTGAAATGTTGATGACGTTTTGCTTAGTTTTAACAACAAATACAAATAGATCAATTTTTCAACAAAACACTAACATAAGCAAATAATGAAAATAGAGTAAGAATAAGAGGCCAAAAACATTGGTTTATACAGATGACTAATATAAAATACGACAAGGAATAAACATTTAATATTTGGTACGCAAATGTGTAATTACAAGAATAGTCATAAAAAAATTGGGATTGTCATTTAAAAAAATAGTCGATGACGTCGTATCTTAAATTTGGGACACGCTGTATAACATTTTCTTACATCAAAAAGAGCGAAATTTAAAATACCAATGGACCTGTACGAGCATATTTCCAAGAAAAAAATTGTCTCTGGTTTACTGAATTTATTCCAAGTTAGAGACTCGCACTGAATGTACTCGTTCATTTTTCTTATTTTATCGAACATTTTCGAAGGTAAATCCCGAATACATTATTTTGACTATGCGCTCATTAAATCCGTATACGCAATAAAATGGACCATAATATAAATATAATTTGTTCTCTATTGTTTACAAGGTAAATTTGTTTTATATTCCGGATACCTGTGCCTAAAATACGTTGTACGGAATTTTAATTGTTCATTATGACACTGTGGTTATAAGATAGATTAAGGCAATCAAATAATTATGAATAATATGGACACAAATACTAGGAAGTAGTTTTTACTTCCACTATACCGAGTGTCTGAATGTTTTGGTACGAGTAATAAGGGGTTTTACCTAACTTTTTATGGAATATTTTGTTCCCAAAAATTCAAAGGTTAAGAAGTGATACTGTTATTGTCTGGAACAGATTACATAGTGCAAATAAAAATAAAATATAAATTCCTAAATTACTTATAGATGTGGTCGAGATATATTTCTTAATGGACCTTTCCAAGAGATATGAGGTAACACTGAAATTAGAAAGTAAATAAGCTAATATCACTCGGGATATTTTATTTTTTTTCTGACCGCTAGTTTATCTATAATCAGAAGAAAAGTGGTTTCGTGACGTCACGTTCATCAAAACTAAAATTGGCAACGTTGTTAAAGTTGTGCACCAAATTCTCATTCAAATATAATGTGTCGTATGACAGTTGTCATTTGATACCAGATGGGTTCTTTCGTCTGTTTCACGGTGTGATTAATAAGAATAGTTTGTCTCTGTCTAACTCATTTGCCTACCCATTTGATACAAGTGAAGCAGTTCCATCAGATCTAAACTTCAACGAACAGAACCTTGATTTATTTTTTGAGGTTAATGCGGTTTTCTAAGTTTTGAGAGCTTTTGTTGTTTGTGTTCTAAAATTTGTTATTAATTTCTGTATCTCCAGTACCTGTATCCGTGCAATAACTGAACATGTCGAACAGGTGCTTTGTACCTAGGTAAATTATCCGAACTTCCCTTCACGAAGCCTTGTTCCATATTTTTAATACACAATTACACAAATAAATTCACACCAAATCGTTTATGATAACACGTCACTACACTATTATCGAATTTATCAGTTGAATGTTGATTGTTGAATGTAAATAAAATAAACATTAACCTCACATCTCCATATAACTTTTGACAGTTGAAAACTGTCATTACGATTTGCTGTGTTGTCAATGCTCGTTCTTCATCAAAAGGATGATCTGTTCAAAAAATTTGAAAGTTACAAATACAATAAAAAATAGCTAATATGTGGATTTTTATCTATGAGTTGATCAAGTGACAATATTCATTATTTCTCAACGGCTTATATCATGCTTGAAGTTATATTTTTAAGGAGAACGGTATTGCCTGTTTCGGAACGTGGATTATGGTGGGAGATATTTCCGATGAACGTGACGTCAGCGGCACACTTTCAAATGTGATATTTTTTTTAAATGAAAGAAAAATAATGGAACTTTTTGTTAAATGGACTTTTCAGACTAATAACTATCGATTTAAACGAGTTTTGTAATTTATTTTCCGTAAATGTAAAGGTCCATTCACACTTACTACAGTTGAAAATATCACATACATACAGGGTGTCAATTTGAAAACTTCCCACCCTTAATATCTTCCTTCCAGTAAACAATATGAGTAATCGAAAAAACAGGTCAATTTTATTGTCAAGGGGGACACTTTCAAGGACTATTTGTAGCCCTCGTGGTTCAACCCCCTAGGAGGGGTAGATGTTACCCTTAGAATTTTAAATGGGAAGGGGGGTCAAGTGGCACATCATTTTGATGGGCGTTCAATTCTTGTTCCAATGGTACCCTGACTTATTATTTTTTGATGAGCATTTTCCGAAAAATTGCGTTCTAAACTAACAGAAGTAATTATTAGAACGCCTATACTGAGATGCATGGTTTGGCCAGAACTGGTTAGAATATTAGGTGGTATCGTTCCAACCCTTTATTAGGGGTAACATTAGCCATTAGCTCCAAACACTTTACATAAAAAAGTAGTCTAATAGTAAAACGTAGATGGTAGTAAAGTTGTGTTTATTAAATGCTGAATTTTTAAGTGTCATCGCAGAAATTGTACAGATAGCCTTCCTTTTTTGCTACTTCTGCTGTAAAAAGTTTCTGTTTTCCGGCAAAAAATTGGTTAGCAAATTTGAACTATGTGGTAGTATTGTGAATACCGTTGTACCTGTTGGGCTGTTTAGGAATTACTTTAATAAGTGTATAAAAGTGTAAAAATGGTTTACATTCTTCAAGACAGAATTGAAATGATTGTAATTTATGGCGAAGTTGGAAAGTGCGCACGAAGGGCGGCATGTCTTTTTAACGAAAGACATCCAAATTGTAATGTAAGTCACCGGTATGTGCTTGATTTGGTGAATAAGTTTTACGAAACTGGTTCAGTGACAAATAAAAAAAGAAATAACCCCAGAGTACTAAATGAAGCAGCTGAAATTGAAGTTTTGGGAACATTTGCTGCAGAGCCCACGAGCTCCTTACGATCAGTATCAGAACAGACGGGAATGTCACGCGAGACTATAAGAAAAGCATTGAAAATGCATAAATTTCATCCATATAAAATGCAGATTCTTCAAGAGCTCCACGGGGATGATTATGATAGAAGAATAGAGTTTTGTGAAATCATGTCTCATCGAGTCAATACCATCCCTAATCTTCTGTTAAACATCTGTTTCAGCGATGAGTGTTCATTTTTTCTGAATGGCAATGTTAATAGACAAAATTGTCGCTATTGGAGTGACGAAAACCCACATATTTTTCGGGAAGGGCATACACAACACCCACAAAAAGTTAATGTTTGGGCTGGTATTCTTGGAAATGCCATTCTTGGTCCATTATTTCTGGAAGAAAACTTGACTGGCAATCTGTACCTTGATATGCTTGAAGAGACTATCAATCCTCTTATAACTCACGAGCTAGAAACTCAAATTGATGCAGAAGGTAATGAACTTTTGCAGGAGGATCTGTTACATTTCCAGCAGGACGGTGCTCCACCTCATTATTTTCTTCCCGTCCGACAGTGGTTAACCGAGAGATTTCCGGGTAGATGGATTGGCAGAAGGGGAGCAGTTGAATGGCCTCCGAGATCACCGGATTTAACACCCTTAGATTTCTTTCTTTGGGGGCATCTTAAATCCGTTGTTTATAAAACACAACCTTCTGATATTGACGAACTTAAAAGACGAATTACAGCAGCATGCCGGTCAATTCCTAGTGAAGTTTTCCGTAATGTTAGAGGGGAGTTCGAAAACAGACTGTATTACTGTTTAGAGCAAAATGGACAACATTTCGAACAGCTAATAAGATAAGCGTAAGTAGATTTTATGTTGGAAATGTCTTTCTCGCAAATTAAATTTTATTGTGTAGAAGGAAAATAACTACCAAATAAAAAATCCCATGCGTAATAAATTTATTCCTGTCATTCAAGGGTTGGAGCGGTGCCACCTACTCTTCTAGCCATTTTTATTAAAGGGAGTCAATACAATAATGCTTCTCAGTATAGGCGTTCTAATAATTACTTCTGTTAGTTTAGAACGCAATTTTTCGGAAAATGCTCATCACAAAATAATAAGTCAGGGTACCATTGGAACAAGAATTGAACGCCCACTTGACCCCCCTTCCCATTTAAAATTCTAAGGGTAACATCTACCCCTCCTAGGGGGTTGAACCACGAGGGCTACAAATAGTCCGTGAAAGTGTCCCCCTTGACAATAAAATTGACCTGTTTTTTCGATTACTCATATTGTTTACTGGAAGGAAGATATTAAGGGTGGGAAGTTTTCAAATTGACTATTTGATAGCGTTACAAAAACGTCACATTAGTCGGTGCTTTCGACATAATATTTGCTTGAACTCTTTTGCACTTGAATTGGTATTTAATCTAGACTCTGATCTCGGCAAATGTCAATTGTCAAGTCAAATTGAGATAATAGTACTGGGGAGTCCACCCCATCTTTTAACAATTTATGCAAACAAATATTATTGATGCTTGATCTCTGTGTTTTTCTTAAGATACAAAATTGAATCTACGCACACAACCTTGAAGGAAAGGATAGGGAAATTTGGGCGGTTCTTGAAAAATTTTTAAATCGTCTAAATGCTTAAACAGTAGTAGTAAATTTTCATTTTTTTTCGATCTAGAATAAGTTATCTTATTTAATAAGTTCCTATCAGTTATTCTCAAGAAATGCAAAGGGGCAACACTGCTTTTTGATTATTGTAAAGACTAATTGTTCTTCATCGATTCAGCAACAAGTACCTACGTATTAGCCCAGGATACGACATAAGCTGTGTTGTCAAAATGTCTATTTTATCATTTTTCGCCTTCACAAACCCTGCTGTAAAAAAACTTATTTGAAGTTGTTCCCGAATTGTTTCAAAATTCAAATTTTGGGATAACGTTTCTTTTTTATAGATCTATAAGTGTGCAAATTCTTATGTGAACTTTTCTCTCTAGTTGTCGAGAATTGGATATAAATGGGATTCTATATTAATGAGCCATATTCTAGTTTTGACCTTAACAGACTGAAGTGAAGAGACGAGAGTGCAGAAGTATCAAAGTTTCTACAATTTCTGAGTAATGTAGAATAAGTAGTTCAATAAGCTTTTAGTTCCTGATGATGCCAACTTTGTTGGCGAAACGCGCGTCGAGTATGATTTTGACGTACTAGGTGCGTGATAAATAACGGTATATTGGTAAATAGAAATGTTCATCTCATAGATAACGTCAATTTATGAAGATGTTTGTTTTCATAATTTCATTATTAGTCTAACTTTTTTTTATAAAACTATTATGAATGAATGTTTCACAAAATGAAAATGTCCAGATCCCATAAGAAAAGGTGAAACTGAGCCGATTACTCGCTAATCAATTAGTGGAAAAAATCGAAATGAGATCGTTCGCTTAAAAAACACAAGTTTAAGTGAAGATTGTTATTCACAGGAATGACCGAAAAAGTAGTTCCCCTGAAAAAATGTATTCCCTCCCAATTTCGTGTTAAAATTCATCTATTGAATGCATATATATCATTTCTCTTAATTCTACCGCAAAAATGATTTTTTATTATCCAATTATCCTTGGACTTGAGTATTCAACTATGTTTCTAAAGTGATTAGGAAATTCTGGTAAGAATTTCAGGATTTGCATTTGAGATGGTTCAAACCTAATGCATTTTTCAGATTTCTCAATTGATAACATTTCGAAAAAATTTACATAATTTAATACAGTGGGTCCTAAAAGGTACGGTGGAGTCGAAGAATAGTCCAGATGTTTGAATGTTTTAGACGATGTAGTAACTTGATTACTTATATTTCGGACGTCCAACATCTTAATGGTTGAAAGATTTCTATCTCTTTCAAATTTTTTCACAACGTTTCAATTGCTTGAATCCGCAATCGTCTTCTGGTGAATAGTGACAAAAATCAGATGCTACGCGACCTTTTATAGGTCTATAATTAAGTGTAATTACGCGCGGTCTTGTGGCGCGCGTGGTTTCGCACTTTTTCTCCCTCCAAAACGGTCCATGAGCGGTTTCCATACGTTTTTAATTTCCACGCTTGGTTGACTGAAGGCACCATTGGCTTCTATGTAGGTGGTTTCCGTAAATTTCCGTTTGAACCAATGTTCCTCTCTATGAAGAACACTAGCTTCGTCCCAGAGAATTCGGTGGTGTTTTGTCCAGGCGTGGTCAGCAATTCCCGATTTTGATGTTTCCCCTCGTTGAGTCCACTTTTTGTGTTCGGCTATTCTTACTGATAATTGCCTCTTGGTCTCTCCGATATAGGAATCTCCACATTCACATGGGACTTTGTAAATACAGTTTTTGCTGGATTCTGGTGTGTTCTCTGGTTTCGTCTTGGTGAGGAAGCTTCGTAAGGTACTGCCGGATTGAAAGCAACTCTTGATGTTGTATTTATTTCCGATCCTTCTGATCTTCTCGGAGATACCCCTGATATAGGGAAGAATGAGAACGGGGTTTTGTGGTCTTTCTGCGGTTGTCTTGGTCTTTTCGAGTTGTTTCCGAACTTCTCCTATGAGCTTCTCGGAGTATCCGTTTCGGCGTAGGTCCTTATTGATGTGGTTAATTTCCGCCTCCAATGACTCCTGGTTGTTGCAAATAGACAATGCTCTCTCCACCAACGTTCTTACGATTCCCCTCTTTGTGGAGTTTGGGTGATTAGAGCCGTAGTTGAGGTACTGCCCTGTGTGTGTCTTCTTCCTGTAAACAGAGGTGAGGATTCCAGTGTCTGTTCTTTCAGCTTTCAGCTTTGTCCAGATATTTAACATCTGTTATTGTTTCAATGGTACTATTACTTAAATTGATGTTTAGTTCAAGTTTTGATGATTATGAAATGTTGTGTAATTAAGGAAGGAGTTCAATCCAAATAATACGAGACTGGTCACATCCGAATAGATCACATTATAGTTATACCTCTTATACTGTTTATACGCAAGTTGAAAGAATGAATCACCCTCGTCTCCCCACATCTATCCTGCTCGAATATTTTTCAATATACTTCTTGCTCTGAACGTGTGAAATTGTCAGACACGACGTGCGTGAACTAACTAAATCTACACATTACCTACGGATTGTACGATATAAGAAGAAAATCTAGGAAGAAATCAATTTGTATCCGAGTTGTTTCTTGACTTCCAGCCTCCAAGACGTTTCATGTTGGTTATCCCTTCGCCTGAATCTGCTAGAAACGTTGCCGAGGATCGTCTAAAACTGTGACCTGTGTAACGTTCTGGGCTAGGTAGGCCTAAGTAGGTAGCGATCTCTGCCGGCATTTTACCAAATGTGTTTACGCCTACGCACTGAACAGATCATTTGCCTTTTTTGTAATTGATAAAAAAACGACGGTGCGTGGTGGTAGGAGGCCGTAAATTTGCATACTTTCTATAGAGCTTCAAAAAGGTTCCATTATTTATGTCTTCAGATATAACAAAGGATCGATTCGGAAATTTTCGCAATAATTAAGTTTCCTTTATCTTGAATATCGTCAAGCGTGATTTTCACAAGCTCCGCTCTGCGAAGAGCACCGGCTAAAGCAAAAATGGTACTTACTTTAATCATAAGATATATCTTATCAGGGGCTAGCATAATATTGCATATGTTTTCTTTGGTAAAAATCTGCGCTTTATGTGGTCGAAAACCAACATTTTGTTTTTTTAGGAACGATGTCAATTTATGAAACTTGCTTGGTCCAGGTTTTGTTAACATTTCACCATCGAGTAACGCGACCATAGGGTTTTGGATTTCAGTACCTTAGTAGTAGTAGTAGTAGTTCTTTGGGGAGGCCGCTACCGCAGCCAGGCAAGTAGGCCCTCATGGACCCTTTTTGCCATCCCCTGTTCTCCACTTATCTACGTTCATCCTCCTAATTTTCCTTTTCGAACCTTTGTGACCTCCTAATGAAGGTCAGTATGTCCGACCATTCCAAATTGATTAGTTCCTCTTGTTGGAGTTTGTCAACTCCGAAGGTTCCAAATCTTAGCCTCCCGTAAGCCTCACACTCGCCGAGGAAGTGAGATGAAGTTTCTTCATCTTCTTCGCATTTTTGGCAAGTGAGACTGTCTTCTATGCCTATGAGTGATAGGTGTCTGCCTAACTTGTTGTGTCCTGTTAGTATTCCTATAAGGAGGCGTAGCGCTTGGCGATTTCTGCCTAAGAGCCATGTCGTCCTTGACTTATTGGAGCCGGCCACGAAGTCTTTTGACTGCCTGCAGCCGGTGTTATCCCTCCAAAGTTTATTCAGCTCTTCTTCTGCCCACTCGTCGAGGGCTGAAGAAGTTTGGCTTCTTGCGATGCCTAGTACAGGCTCCGGTCCACAGAACGGCGTTGCGGATCCGGATCTGGCAGGTCCGTCTGCCACCTCGTTTCCGCGCACCCCTTTGTGTCCCGGGACCCATACCAGCTGAACTTCCTTCGTTTCAGCTAGCTTCTCGAGCGCATCTCCACATTCCTGTACAAGCGCTGAGCTTGGTTTAGGATGGCAGACGGCTCTGAGCGCTGCCTGACTATCCGAACAGATATAAATTCTCTGTTCGGATCCATCTTTCACCTCTTCTCTCATAGCTACGGATAGGATGGCGAACACTTCAGCTTGAAAAACTGTTGTATATCTGCCCAAAGCGTAGCTCTCTCGTACTTCTCTTCCCTCCAGGTAGATTCGGGCACCCGAAGCCTGTTTGTCAGTTAGACGCGAACCGTCCGTATAACATATTAGGCTTCCTGTGCTAAACTCCACCGTGTTTCCTTCCCATTGTTCTCTGCTCGGAATAGTAAGCGTAAACTCTCTATTCCATCGCAGTCTGTCTTGTGCGCTTTTCACTCTGAGGGCAGAGATAGGGATCTCCTGTTCCGCCCACTTCGCGATTTCCGCATGACCTATCATCGCTCCTTCGTTCACCCAGACTCCCGAGTCTCGCATCCTCAAATGGGCTGCCATTGCCTCCTTCTTGATCCAGACTGGAAGCGGTGGCAGCCTCAGCAGTACCTCCAACTCTGCGGTTGGAGTCGTTCTCATTGCGCCCGTTATTACCAAACAGGCCAACCTCTGAACCTTGGTGAGTTTTCGGCCTATTGTGCTACCCTGTGCGCCTGGCCACCACACGGCTGACCCATAATGGATCTTTGGTCTTACGACTGCCGTGTACAGCCAGCGCATGATCTCTGGATTGGTGCCCCAATTACTTCCTACAATTCTCCGCAGTTGCCATAGGATTGCTACCGACTTTTGAATAACCCTGTCTACGTGCGGTCTCCATGAAAGTTTGGAGTCCAGGACCACCCCCAGGTATTTGACCTGCTGAACTAGCTCCAGCTCTTGCCCAAACATGATAGGTGGCCTGAATCCATCTTTTTTCCTCCGTTTAGTGAACAGGATCATCTCTGTTTTTGTCGGGTTCACTGAGAGTCCTGCATCACCGCACCATCTCTCAATTATTCTGCAGGCAGCCTGCATACGGTCGCAGACGACTCCGATGAATCGTCCGCTGATTAGGACAACTCCATCATCCGCGTATGCCTGCGCCTCGAAACCTTCATCTGTGAGTTTACCCAGGAGTTCATCCATTACTAGGCACCACAGATGGGGAGAGAGGCAGCTCCCCTGAGGGCAGCCCCCCCCACCTCGGATTCCAGTCTGATGTCTCCTCGGGATACCTCGACCTTTCTTCTCGTAAGCGACGATACAACCCAGTACCTTACTCAGCTCGGAAAAATACGCCAAAAAAACCTCTTCTCTGAAGCTATTAACTTCTTTTTCCTTACACCAGTTTAAAAATTGGTTGTATTGCTGTTCGTATCTTTTTCGTGATTTACTTGGTAACAGGTCTGAATTTGCCTCATCTGCGGCCTTTAATATTGCTTCTGGGAGCTCTTCGTCTGACGAATCCATTAAAATATTGCTTTTATTGAAAATAATTTGAAAAATGCCAGAATCGGACACTTCGACAACTTGGTTGTCATAACAAATCTTTGGTTACCACACCAAACCACTTGACTCAGCTTAGTTTGTTATGTGGATTGATTTTGAGAAATGTATAGGGTAGATATATAAAAGTATCGCAAT
Organism: Chrysolina oricalcia; assembly: GCA_944452925.2. Lineage (NCBI taxonomy): Eukaryota > Metazoa > Arthropoda > Insecta > Coleoptera > Chrysomelidae > Chrysolina > Chrysolina oricalcia. Next base: position 3,618,908 of record OX101810.2, read on the forward strand.
TTCTTCATTCCAATGAACGGAAAATAGTCAGGGTTAGATTGAATATTAAAACCTACATTAGTTTGAATAGTAATATACAGGTAAAATCAATGAAATGTACATTTCATAACGATAAATTGACATGTTTTACTTTCCCGCACTAGTGCGGGAAAGTGACATTTTCTAAACTAAAATGAGTGCGGGAAAGTGGGTAAAAACGCACGGTCGTAGATAAAATGCATTTAAAGAGTTAAAAGTATCCAATAAAATCAGGGGCAAGTCATTGTATATAAGATAAACAATACAGGGCCCAATATAGATCCTTGCGGAACGCCTAGTGGAGAAGGGTTCAACATTTTTACGAATATTGTACCCGCTGTTCCAAATTTTCGAATTTTAATTCGACTAATTAGTCCTTGTCAAGAATCACTCTCTATCTAAGTAACTTTTAGAAATGTGTAAATATTTGTTTCAACTACTAATTCTTGTAATTCACGCCGTGTTAATATCACTGTTTTCCGCATTAAACAAATAACTTCGAACGAAATTACTTGGAAACCGTATCAACTATTGTTAGAAATGTAGAATGATGTGAAAACATATTTTCACCATAACGTCATCATTCATAAATTATATTCTAGACATTTTTCACGCAAATTTATTGTTTAAAAATTATCTGAACACTATCGAACATTTTTCAGGTATTACTTACTGAAGGAAAATGTTAATTTTGTTTATCATTTATGCATTGACTCAACTAGATCTACAGGGTGAACTATTACGGAAATTAAAATGGTATACAAGTGTATCATGTGGAAATAAACCGTAAAATCGGCGATGTTTCATTTGATTTTTTTGTTCGCCAACCTCCTGCTACTAATAGTTAAAGTTTATACACTGAATTATCGATTAATGGTAAGCGTCAGCGACTAGGCCCCAGTGGGCCCTTTTCGCAATCCCCGGAATCTTCACTCATCCCATGTTGGATACCTGCTTGAACCTCTTCGACCTTCCTATGAAAGTCGAGATGTCCTTCCATTGCAATGAGTGCAATTCTCCCTCCTTAATAGTGGCAGCTCGGAAGACGTTTTGTCTGAGCCTGCCATAAATACCACATTCGCACAGGAAGTGGAAGGAGCCCTCCTCCTCAGCATATTCCGTGCATAGTGTGTCTGCCCCAACTCTGATGAGAGCCAGGTGCCTCCTGAGGCCGTAGTGGCCGGTTAGAACTCCCACCAACAGTCGGTGTTCTTTGCGGCTTAGCTTTAGTATCTTGGCCGTCCTTGCCTTGTCGGGCCCCGGTATCATCTGCTTTGACTGCCTGCAACCGTCTATCCCTCTCCACTCTTTTCCTAATGTATCAACAGCCCACTTATTCAGTGCCGTTGTTACTTGTCTCCTTATTATGCCGAGTGCGGGTTCGGGCCCGTAGTAGGGTTTTCCGGCTCCTTGCTTGACTAGCTGGTCCGCCTGCTCGTTGCCTTCAATCCATGCATGGCCCGGAATCCACATCAGCGTTATTTCCTTTTCAGTCGCAAGACTCTTCAGAGCATCTCTGCACCCCTGAACCAGTTTTGATCTGGTTCTGGTTGCATTCAGAGCTCTGATGGCGGCCTGACTGTCCAAGCAGACATTTACATGTCTCTCTGGGCCGGACCTCACCTCTTCCATTCTGGTTGCCTCCAGGATCACATACACCTCTGCTTGGAAAACTGTTGTCAGAGAACCTAGCGCATAGGCTCCTCTCTCTCCGTTTTCCAAGTAAACTCATGCTCCGGCTTGTCCTTCCTCCAGTTTGGACCCGTCTGTTAAACAGACCAGGCTTTCTAGGGGAAATATCCTTTCCTCTTCCCACTCTCTCCTGTCTGGGATCTCTAGCGAGATCGTCCTTTTCCACCTAATTATATCCTCTGCCTGTATCACTTTGATAGCGGATAGTGTGATTTCTTTCTCCGCTACCACAGCGATTTCGGTATGCCCTGTGTACCCATTTTCTCGCAGCTCCCTGAGTCACGCATTCTCAGATAGGACGCTATCGCTCCCTTCTTTATACAAGTTGGAAGCGACGCCATTTAGCGACCACCGCCTTCTCGACTACTCGATCGACATGTGGCCCCCAAGTTAGCCGCCCCTCACTTCGATGTCGGCCTGGCTCTCTCTCAGAGACACCGTCACTTTCCTCCGCTCGATGGCTGTAGCTACCCAGCTAATCAGCGTAGAAGGGGTTCCCCTAATCTGCAGTGCATTGCAGATGACGTCTGTTCTTGCCTTATCGATGGCATCCTCCACGTCGAAGAAGACTCCGAGAGCCCATTAATTGAAATGGAGTGCCTTTATCGTTCAGAAAAATGTACAACCGAAAAATATTTCTAGGAATAAACAGAGAAAATAGAGGAAATTCAAGTGGTTGGAAAGGGGTGAAATGTTGGCCAATAAGTTTTACCTATCTAAACAAATGAGATCTATCTGAGAGAAAGCAAAGAATACAACTGAGGCCATAAGATGAAAGCTTTCGGTGCATTCGTGGCTAGTGTTTCTCATAGTTTGCAGATTGAATCTAAATATACAGGGTGTCCCAAAACTCAACGTCATCCTTTGGAGGGCTGATAGTCCGGCTTATGACTGACCAGAATATCACAATATGACCTTTGTAAAATATTGATAGTTTTGGAGATATTGGCAGTTCTATGAATTTTGTGAAAATCGAAACCTCTGATCAGTATTTCGAGTACCACAGGTACAAAACTTCATAGTTTAAGACAATAATTTTTGTTATGCAACCTTCAATAACCCTTCTATTGATTAAAATCCAAAATAAAAATATTGGTGTGATAGAAAAAAAATATTTGCCCGATTTACGAATACATTTATTTTATTAGCTTACTTAGACTCTTCATACTAAAACAAAATCACCACGCGAACCTGGCAAGTTATTTCAAAAAATTGCTCATTTGGTGTAGTTTTTGACATGATGCAACATTCACTATCTTCCACTTGAGGAAAAAATATTTTCCTAGTTTACTGCAATAGGAGTTCATTGTGATATTATTTCAATAATTAGGAATTCACATGAAAATACTTGGTAAACTGACAGGTATTTATTGGCAACTAAACAAAAGACAAAGAAAAATTAGAGAATTTTCTCACTAAAATGTTCTGCTGGGGTCTCTTCTTAAAAACAATAACCAAAAATCATGCCTTTTTTGTCAAGATAAAATAATATTTAAGCTATTTTGAGCAAAGCATATAGGTACATAAAAAATTTCGTTATCTACCAAAAATGATTCATTTCAGGTATTTTTCCTTTACACAACACTAAACAGTTCATTGTTTATTTGTAGGAAGAAACGGCTTTATTAGAAATTGTCTTTAAAGGAACAAGATTAATACAAATTCACGAAAGATGAAAGAATAACCAACGACATCAAACACCACACCTATTCTAAAAACCGTCTCTGTCTCTCACCAGAGTGACAGATCTTAGTCTTCCTGTTGATGAAAAAGCACTGTTGCACGGTCATTATAATTACAGTAGCATAGGGTACATTATTGTTTTAAATAAATTTCTTTCGCGCCTAAAATTCGGAGTAATCTATCTCTAAAAGGTTCTTTTCGGTTTTAAAAAGTCCCAAATGCACTGTCAAATTTCTCTCTTTCAAATGACATGTGTTTTATTGCCTCATAACAAAAAACTCTGAAGTGGAACACCAACTGATTTTCAAACTTGGCAACGATATACCCAAACTACACTGATGACGCGCATGCGCACATCGTAAACGGGTCGCATACGCGGTATGAATAGAATAGAATCTTTATTGGCGGGATTAGCATTCTAGAGTAAGTATATAATATATATTTCTATGGTATTATCACGTAACCCGTTCATTAGAAGAATTCCCCTCATCTCCCAGACACTCCCACCACTCGGCAGCTAACACGGGCTAGGCCGTTTTCAGTAATGTTTGAATGCATTTTTCACCTACTTTGCACCATTGTAGCGCAAAATGAGAATATACGATGTAGTGCTATACTTCTACTTTCATAATCTGAGAAATTGAAATAAAGCTATCACTAGAGCATCTAAGGCACGCTGCAAGATAGTGCAAAAAAAATTAAATTGCCATTGTGCCAAAACTAACGATCCGACAGCGCCTGTTTTGTGAACACATAAAGTACACATTATTTCATTACTCTCATGAGAAAGGCCAATCCTACTTTTTGAAAAATGTCGGAGTAATGAATTTATCAAAAAATCGCAAAATTTTCCGGTTTTTTCAGTTTTTCTCCGTAACCAATGATCCAACCGTGTCGTAATAGATAGGATTCTACAAACTCAAATGCCGCAAGCATCGTCCAGTCAAGAACCTCACCACGTCTCAGTGTCCTCAGAAATCAATATGGCTCAAGTAACTTCCCAATGTCCCAATGTATCCGATACAGAATATTACCTGTGACTTTGAAAAATGGAGGTAAAACAGTCAAAACGTTTGCCTTCTTAGATGAAGGATCTTCAGTCACTTTGTTGAATGAAAATATTGCCAAGGAGTTGGATTTACGTGGAAACCAAGAACAATTATGTCTCAGATGGAAAGGAGATCAAGAGCGTTTAGAGAATAATTCAAAAAGGGTTTGTTTATCGATAGCAGGAGATTACAAAGGATCGAAACAATTTGATTTTCGTCCAGCACGAACTGTTACTGCTTTGAATCCTCCTCGACAATCACTCAATAGCGGGGAACTTAAACAGAATTATTCCTATTTGAAAAATCTACCATTTGAATCCTATGAAAATGCAAACCCACAAATACCCTTTGGTTTAGACAACTGGGAACTGGCTTTACCACTTCGTGTAAAAGAAGGTAACGAAAGACAACCTATAGCTGCAAAAAGCAGGATAGGATGGGCAGTTTTTGCTCTACTACCAACAAATTCATCAAATCCAACACCATCATTCAATTACCACGTGTGCGATTGTTCTGATGAAATAATAAATAATGATGGACTACATGAAGCTGTGAAAGAGTATTTTTCAGTAGAAAGTTTAGGAGTATAGCCTTCAAATAATATTGTCTCCAAAGAACTGCTAAGAGCTAGGCACATACAAGAATCTACACTCACTCAAAGTGGAAATAAATACAACATTGGTCTGTTATGGAAATATGACAAAATAAACTTACCCGATAGTAGAAGCATGGCTATAAGAAGGCTAGAATGTATAGAGGAACGTATAAAACGCAATCCAGAATTAGCTATTAAAATGAATGAGCAGAAAAATTACATAAGGAAACTCACTGAAAGAGAATTATCAGAATCCCGGGAAAATATGGTATTTTTCCCATCTTTCCAGTTTACAATCCCAATAAACCTGGCAAATTCAGAATCGTCTGAGGATATCACTAAATTTTATGCTCTTGAAAGGAGATCATCAACTATCATCGCTCTTAGGTGCATGTTCTTTTACGTTTTCGAGAAGGACAGATTGGATTTTCTGGTGATATTAGAGAAATTTTCCTTCGAATTGGCATAAAAGATGAAGATCAACAAGCGCAGCGGTTTTTATGGCGAGGTGGTGATCCAAACAAACCTCTGGAAACATATATAATGAGGGTAATGAGTCTTGGAGCCTCATGTTCACCAAGTTGTGCCCAGTTCGTGAAAAATACCAATGCCAACAAATATTTGACTGAATATCCAAGACTGTAGAATGCATTGTAAAAAATCATTGTGTAGATGATTTACTGGATTCCACGAATACAGAGGAGGAAGCAGTAACCATTGCTAGACAAGTTTATTTCATACATTCTCAAGCAAATTTTGAAATAAACATTCAATTTTGTTCGTATTTCAATGATCTACAATTATGTTCATTAGAGCAACCAGATTGCTATAATAATAATAAAATTTATTCATTTCTCGTTTAAAAATACAAAATAAAAAAGAAAAAACTTGTTTTATATAAGTACAATAACAAAGAAAAACGTCAGAGTGTTTGTATAGTTAAACATTTTTAAAATATCAGTTAAAATTCATCTAGTGTGTAGCAATTTTTTTCCAATAAGGCATTCTTTAATCTTGCTTTGAAAATTTGTAAATTTGGGGCATTTTTTGTCATATCATCCAACTTGTTGAAAAGTTTAGGTCCAAGATAAAGAAAGCTTTTCTGGTATAGAGTAGTTCTATGTGTATTTGGCATTAATTGATTTCTGAGTCGCGTGGAGTACTGATGTTACTGAGATAGAAATTTCGATTTGTTTCTGTATACGTAAATACATAATTCATAAATATAGAGACCCGTGAGAGTAGGTATTTTAAGATCTTTGAATGCATCTCTACAAGATTCTCTCCATCCGATATCGGAAATGATTCTTACTGAACTTTTTTGCAGAATAAATACTCTTTCAGCAGCTGTCCCTTTTCCCCAATTCAGAATTCCGTATCGCAAGTGACAATTTATGGTTGCATAATATAAATTCAGTAGTATCCTCTTACTGCAGAAATTGGCCATACATCTCAGAGCATAACAATTTCTCCTCAATTTATTACAGAGTGTTTCGAAGTGAGGGGTCCATGTGAGTTTGTCTATATTAGTTTTCAATTTATAAGCAAAACAATTAGAAAAAACACGTTTTTTGTTATTTAAATGTTTATAACAAATTAATAAATGACAGTTGCGAGTAGAAAATATATCAGAATATAACTACGGACTGTCTTTTATGTGATGGCACAGTTGGTTTCCTACTAGTATTTTTGTTAAAAACTCGCTCATTTTATGCTCTATTGCTTGGTGTACCTGGGTGATGATTGACGTTATGGTTTGCAGATTTTGTTTGTTTCAGGACTTTAAGTTAATTTTCGAGATATCAAAAGGCGCCGTAAAAGATCCAAATATTCACGCATGTGACAGAACAAATCGATATATCGATCGACTTTATAACCGGAAGTGGAACGCCTTGCTCGGTACCATTCACCATAAAAAAAATCAAAGCAGTTATACGTACTTGATCTCGATCAACCAAGAAAGCACAAAAACAAAATACAAACGCCGGACCTGCGGCAGCGATCACCTTTCCCTGGGAAAGTACCAAGTACCTGTCGAGCCGCTGCACAAAATAGTACCGTTTACGGAGTACCTTGCGATCTACTTCGCCCGGAACTACCGGATTTTCGTAGACGAGATGTCGACGATCGTCCCGATATCTGCAGGTATTGCAGCAGTAAGTACCGTGGCGAGGTACTATCGCGAGTGAAACGCCGGGCTGGCAGGAAATTTATTTTATTACACCGAGTTAATACCGTAGTTTGACCGCTCGGTAGTACTGCCGGCTGTTTTGGACGGGGAAAGGGCGAGCGGGGGTTTTCTTAGAAAATTCATCGTATTTTGCATCACAAATCGATGTTACATTGACTAATTAGAGTAGGTATTATTTTTTGTCCTGTGAAGAAAGCGGCATCTGGTATTTTGGTGGTTAACAGAAATGCGTCCAATGACGGATTACGCTAATTGAAAACTTTGGTTTCTTGGCGTGTTTTCTTGGCGTGTTTTCTTTTGGCTATTTTAATCATCCACGATATGAAAATGAAAACAAATGTAAATTCAAAGAAATCTCAATCAATCAATATATACTTTATTGTATTCATGAAGAAATCATGGTTACAAAGCAGTACAATGTAAACTTACAATAAAAATCAGTATAAACATATAAGGTACAACAATAAAATATTTTAACCGAGTAGAGAAAATTAATCTACAAATAACACTCAGGTCAATACATCACTAAAATATTGCGTCAATAAATCATGGTCATAAGGATAAATGTATAACAAAATTTAGTATAAAAACATCTAAGGTTAAAAATTCAAACGAGTAGAGACAATTAATTCCAAAACAAAAATTCCAAAAGTGTATATAACTAAATTATTGAGTCAATAAAAAACTCATCCAAACTATAATAGGTTTTTTCCATTAATCTATATTTTAGCTCTTTTCTGAATTTAGTTGGTGGTTCAATTTCTTTCAAATCATTGGGAAGATGATTGTAGATTTTACAGCCATTGTAAATAAATGAGTCTTTAATGAGACTTGACGAGGGTAGCAGAAGTCCTACATCTCTGTTTTGTCGAGTATTGTGCGTAGATGAGTGAGAGCCTAACTTAGTTTTATGTTTTTTTATTATCGATGCTGTTTCCAGGATAAACAGGGCAATTACTGTTAATATTTTATTGGATTTGAACAACTCTTTGCAGGAGTCTCGAGGTTTTGCTTTGCACAAGTATCTTAAGGCTCGTTTCTGTAGGATGAGTACACGGTTCAATAAGTAGTTGTTGCAACTTCCCCAAAATGCAATGCCGTAACGGATATGAGATTCGACTAGGGAGTGATAAACCACTTGCAGCTGAGAAATTTAATTCTTGTGCAGTAAGCTTCACTGCATAACACCCAGAAGACAGTTTTTTTCTCATTGCGATCACATGATCAACAAATTTTAATTTTTTATCTATGTGAATACCCAAATATTTTGTGTTGTTTTTATTTTCAATGATTCCTGATTCTAGGTTTAAGTCATCAAGCTCATATTTAAACGTAATCAAATTTGTTTTATCGATGTTGAATGATAGTTTATTGGAGTCACACCAATTAGTTACCTTCGTTAAATCTTCGTTAACAGCTTCGTTTAATTCGTCAATGTTTTTGTTGTACCATGTAATAGCAGTGTCATCAGCAAATAATGTGAATCTACCTGAGATTTTGATATTAGTTATATCATTAAAATATAGTAAAAACAGAACTGGTCCAAGGACCGAGCACTGAGGAACCCCGAATGTTATCTGCCCCAGTGAAGAATGGATATTAGTCTTGACAATTTGCTCTCTACCGTGTAAATATCCATTTGTAAGACATACCCCTGAAACCATAGTATTGAATCTTTTTAAGCAATATTCCGTGATCAACGCAGTCGAAAGCTTTCGACAGGTCACAGAACATTGTCGCCACAGCCTCTCCCTCTGTCCAAGTGTACAAGGGCAAATGGATCAATTTGCACCGAATATTACTCTCATGTATGAAAAGGACCCCCCCCCCCCCCCCGCACGGTTCTTATGGAAAATTTAGTGTATGCTGTCCTGATCAAATGTCTCCATGGGCACAAAGTGATCTAATGGACAGTTTTTGAGATGCAGGGTGTCAAACATGAAGAGGCAGCGATGTTACTTGCCTTTTGAAAATCAAAAAAGGGTTATTAATAATTACATAATGTTTGTGTAATCCTTTGAACAAAATCAGTAAAAAAAATCAATATTTATTTATTCATGAAATATTCCAAAGGATTGCATAAAAATACCAGATAATTTCAGATTCAACCGTGTTATCTTATAAAAACTGTACTCCGTTATCAAAAAATCTGAAAAATATTTACGGGGGTTTTCCGTTTTTTTTTAATTTTTCCTCGTTACAGGTTCAGGAATCGAATTTATCCATTCCGTATTTTTGAAGATATACTTCAATATGTCCTACAGGAGTGTATCGTTTTTCGAAAAATTATTTTCTAAGAAATGTCAAAATATAAAAAATTCGAACCATTCATCGAAATAAAATTTCAGAAAATGCGTCGGGTAGAGCTCGAATAGGCGAATAAATCCTACCGGAACTATTTTTCACGAAAATTATCGGAAAAATTGGAATTCGGAAAATACGAAATATCCCAATTTTCCAATTTACCAGGACACCTTAGTTGACAACCTTCAGAAAATCTACAAAAAATGTTCATTAATATTTTTCGTTAAATCAATAGTACCGAAAATATTTAAAAAAAACTGGAAAATCGAGATATTGACAGTACTATAATGAAACAAATGAAAATTTTAGAAGGTAACCAAGTTACAACAAAAAAAATTGTTTTCGGAAAGTCGATTAAAATTGCTTCGGATACGTCTTCACAAGCCTCACTGATATATCCAAGCCGTTTTTCTCTAACTCTATTGAAACGCGGAAAAAAGATGAAAAATTTTCAAAAACTTTTAAAATTTTCAAAAACTCGAAAACGAAACAAAATAGCGGGAAACTTTATAGGGCCTGTTTTATTGTCCTTGGACAGATCTATAGAAAGTCTATAATTTTTTTTTTATATATTTCGGAAAATTGTAATTTTTTTATAAAAACTCCAAGACCCTTTTGACCGTTTTCCGAAAATCTACAAAAAGTAGTCAAGAATAAAATTGTCATTTGAAAAAATAGTCGATGAAGCCATATCTCAATTTCATGACGCTCTATATAACATATTCCCATTCCCATTCAATTATACAAATATTAACCAAGCAACGGTAAAAAAAAATACGCTTGTTATTAATGATTTTTTTATGACCACGTCATTGGTACATGTTGGGAGTGGGGGACACTTCAGTCCTACCAACCATTTTGTAGGACAAAAGTTTTTACGAGTACTTTATCGAATGATCTCGAAGTTCAACTGAAAAACTAACTGTTATTAATGACTTTTTTGCACTCCCCAAATCGACATGATTGACGCCTGCGCATTTTATTAGCTACCACTTTCGACAATTTTCATAGAGGGAAATGTTGGGCGTCTCAATAGAAAGAAGCTACTCACGAAGATTCAGCCTGTTATTAATTATTTTTTTTATAATAGAGGTTTGTGGCAATCAGACAGATTTTAAAATTCCATAGAAAAGATTCTCCTCGAGCAGGATTCGAACCCACGACCTCCAGATTGCCGGTTTGGTGCTCTACCAACTGAGCTACCGAGAAGACATGCGTTCCATCTGCAAATCGGGATACCGCTTTTTTCTAGAATTTTGGTGTTAGTAATATCACCTACAAACTCCGGCGTTTGTAGGTGTTGGGAAAGTTAGTTATTAGTGGGGAATTCATTCGCTTCCAGTGATCATCAAGATCCTATTTACCCTTCACACCTAGCATCGTCGACATATAGCGATATTCAGCAGGGATCGGGTGTGGATCTCCGACCACTGAACCAGGTTATTAGCCGAATATGAAAAATGAATGGAGAGTTTGTGTCTGTGATATAAATATAATAGAGGTTTGCGGCATTCAGACAGATTTTAAAATTCCAGAGAAAAGATTCTCCTCGAGCAGGATTCGAACCTACGACCTCCAGATTGCCGGTTTGGTGCTCTACCAACTGAGCTACCGAGAAGACATGCGTTCTATCTGCAAATCGGGATACCGCTTTTTCTGAATGCCGCAAATCTCTATTATATTTATATCACAGACACAAACTCCCCATTCATTTTTCATATTCGGCTATTAACCTGGTTCAGTGGTCGGAGATCCACACGCGATCCCTGCTGAATATCGCTATATGTCGACGATGCTAGGTGAGATGGGTAAATAGGATCCTGATGATCATTGGAAGCGAATGAGTTCCCCACTAATAACTAACTTTCCCAACACCTACAAACGCCGGAGTTTGTAGGTGACATTACTAACACCAAAATTCTAGGAAAAAGCGGTATCCCGATTTGCAGATGGAACGCATGTCTTCTCGGTAGCTCAGTTGGTAGAGCACCAAACCGGCAATCTGGAGGTCGTGGGTTCGAATCCTGCTTGAGGAGAATCTTTTCTCTGGAATTTTAAAATCTGTCTGAATGCCGCAAACCTCTATTATATTTATATCACAGACACAAACTCCCCATTAATTTTTTTTTACCATGGAATTGACAATTTCGGAGCGTGGGACTGGGAACACCTACCATTCAATTTGTAGGACAATATGACCATTCAATTATACAAATATTAACCAAGCAACGGTAAAAAAAATCCGCTGGTTATTAATGAATTTTTATGAGCACGTCATTGGTACATGTTGGGAGTGGGGGACTCTTCAGTCCTATCATCCATTTTGTAGGACAAAAGTTTTTTGGAGTACTTTATCGAATTATCTCGAGGTTCAACTGAAAAACTAACTGTTATTAATGACTTTTTTGCACTCACTAAATCGACATGATTGACGCTTGCGCATTTTATTAGCTACCACTATCGAGAATTTTCGTAGAGGAAAAAGTTGGGCGTCTCGGCAAAATGAAGCCACTCAGGAAGATTCAGCCTATTATTAATCATTTTTGAAAATAGGCGTGGGATCCTGGTCTATAAAGTTTTGGGTAGAAAAGGCGACATGCTGTTGGGAGTCCTATATCCTCTTGTAGGCTCACTGCTGTCGTAAGCATTACAGAAGATCGTGTCCTAACTCAAATCATGCGCGGTAAGCAGTATCATTCTTTTCATAGGAAAACAACGTCACAATTTATTACTATCAATAAAATTGCATTAAGATTGATCGATTATAACTAATTGAACCGATTATAATCATTAGCAATGACAATTATCAAGCTTCAATGTGATTCGTGCATAATCAGTTGAATGGATTTTTTATTTGCCATTTTTCCGCTACGGGTTGTTAATATTTGCGTTGGTGTCTAAGGAATGATGTAAGATCACTTTGAAACAGCCGGAGGCTGAAATGCTTACATATTGTACTCATTGCCAAATATAATTTGAACACTTGCGGTAACGGCTTGGAGATGGGTCAAACTGAATAAGCATTTTTTTTAGTTACGAGTCTGAATATTACGAACGAGTGAACTCGATTCTCAATTATTTCGAGAGCTAGACTTTGATAAGTGTTGAAAGTTCAGTACTCGAAAAATCCTAGGTACAAAGTATCAATTCTGACTCCACTTCAATTTTGAAGCTATGAGAGAACTTAGAACACTTCCACATACGGTGTGTCCAAGATAAAACTTGTCACCCTTTTATCTCCGTAGTCGAAGAAAAACTTGAAATTCGCGTATTCAAAATATTTCATAAAATTATATTTTTTAAATGGAATACCCTCTATGTTATCATGCATTTCGATTCGCAACTACATTATCAACAACAAATCTCAAATGACTTTTTTTCCCTAAGTTGAAAATAAGACAGTTTTATCGATAGGAAACATTTTTATTAATCGGATTTGATAAAGCACTATACAGGGCAATTCAAATTCGCCCCCACCATTGGGATCTCCTAAACTACAGGAGATACGTCGAAGCTTAAATTGGGGCAAAGTTGCGTATTCTGGTGCTTAACAAAATACTGTTTTGAAACTTGGAAAATTCCGAGTATTTCCGGAAATATCAGGAAAAAACTGAAAATCGGAATTTTTGTTTTTATTTTTTTCTATCGTTATTTTATATATATATATATATATATATATATATATATATATATATATTAACAAGAATGAAATCATGAGCTTGTAAAAAATGCACAAAAAGTATTACAACAAATGTTCGGAATGATGGCCTTCCTCTTGAATACATAACCGAGCTCGTCGTCTCAAATTAAGAACAGCCCTAACAATATCCCTTCTTCTGCTAGACCTGAAGTGCGTGATGATACTGTCTCTAAGTTCATCTACTGTGTCATATTCTTGCTCTCCATAGATTCTGTTCTTTAAAGTGCCCCACAAGAAAGTATCCAAAACTGTAAGGTCAGGTGACCTTGCCGGCCACCTCACTGGTCCAGAATTTCCTAACCACCTATTAGGAAATCTTTGGTGTAAATATTCGCAAACTGCTCTTTTATTGTGTGGAGGAGCCCTGTCATGCTGAAACCAGCAGCTGTTATAATTAACAAGGGGAAACGTATCCATATATTCTTCGAATTCGTTTCTTAAGAACCGAAGATAGGTTTCCCCGTTCAAAGTATTAGAGAAGAAATGAGGTCCAAGTATTCGGTCGTCATAAATTCCAGCCCAATGAAGTTTCAACATATCTTGTTTTTCTTCATTTGAGAATGAGGACATTTTGACTGAAGTATTGGTGCAAACTCATGATGTTTAATGAGTTCTGACAACTAGTGTTTATTAAACAAAATTTTTCGATGGAGTCATGATCATCTCAGATGAAGTTGTTTTTTTTTTAATATCTGTGTTTTCAGAAGTTCAAATCATAACAAATTATACATCAATGAAATCTGAATGAGAATCACTATTTTTCTGTATAAAAAAAACAATATGGCGCCCATAACAGAAAAAAAAGTTGATGATGAATACCAGAAGACGAAACGTCGGATAGTAAATCTGAACATGAAATCGTGTAGCTGAAAAAAAGTATCAAAGAAAATGTACTTTTGGTTTTGAGCTATGTTGTCAAATAACGATAGAAAAAAATAAAAACGAAAATTCCGATTTTCAGTTTTTTCCCGATATTTCCGGAAATACTCGGAATTTTCCAAACAGTATTTTGTTAAACACCAGAATACGCAGCTCTGCCCCAATTTAAGCTTCGACGTATCTCCTGTAGTTTAGGAGATCCCAATGGTGGGGTTCGAATTTGAATTGCCCTGTATAATATGAAGTAAATGTTCAAAAACACCTCCTTCTTGGTAGAATTCTTTTGGACTTCCATTGTCTAGAAACAAAGAAAATGAATTCTTTGCATGTGTTTGAGTCACGACGTTTCAACAGTTAACATCTACTGTCGTTATCAAGTGTGTAAATGCGACAAGATATCTCGGATACTTATTATATAGCATGCAACTAATGTACCTGTTATAAAGGTAATTATGATATTCGTGGCGTCTCTCTCAGGTCATCAATGTTAATTAATTCATCTACATGTTTAATTTTGTACACCTCATTTTTCAAAAATCCCCAAAAATTAATATCTAGGGTTGTCATGTCTGGCAAACGAGGGGGGCACTCAACAGGGCCATTTGTAGCAATCCATCTGTTTTCAAAACAGCGCCAGCGTCGCAACATTCTTTCTACCCCACTGAAATTATGTGCTGGTGATGAAAGCAGATCATCTGACGAGTCTAAAGATCAAGATCATCGAAAACTCTTTCAGCTTCTGCAACGACCACGGCCATCCATTCTCTGTTTGGAACACGTTCAAAAGTCATGCATTAACTCTGCAGGAGGCGAGAAGAAAATAAATATGATTAGTTAAGAATGGTAAAATGTTAAATAAACTAAAATATTTTGAAGTGCGTGGTACTGATATGATGATCACGAGTTCAAATCCCAGCGCAATTTTTTTTTTACTATCTTATTTTGCTGTTAGTTAACTAATATTGTCATTTGTGTAAATACCAAAATTGTGTGTTTGAACACTCATATGAGGTTTTACTCGCCAAAACAAAGAAATTTACTGTGAAAGTAATAAATATTTCCACATAACTCCACTCATTTTCAACTTTAGGAAAAAAAGTCCTGAGACTTTTTTGTTGAGAATGTAGTAACGAATCGAAATGCGTGATGAAATATAGGGTGTTCCATTTAAAAAATTTCATTTTATGAAATATTTTGAAAACACCACTTTCAATTTTTTTTTCGTCTTCTGCATCGCGAAGGCCATTAAAAATGCCACTAGTTTGTCCATTTGACCGAATTTGTAGCATCAATAATTAAGGAGTTGACAATGGTGCCGACACCCCGTATATCTGGTATAGAGTTCCACGTTCCGTATATATTTTTCATATAGGACTGAAATAAAGGTAACTGGAGACTTTTTCAATATAATTCTCGTCCAGAGTCTGATCGTCTTACAGTTAATATTTCTATGAAAAACAGACCTAGGAACTAACTTTGAATTGAATATCAGGCAAATCTCTTCTCAAGCTGATCTCTCAACAACGCGGCGGCCTTCTCCGCTGTCAAATCCCTCTGCGCTTGCGCCAGTAGTTCGTAGCCTACCATGAATTTTTTGACAGTTGCTGAACGCAGCAGCGGTGGGAAATACAAACCATGGAACGTCCAGTGAGGGTGGCACTCGTTCAGATGTTCGCCTGTCGGGGCTCCGTGCCACCCCATCGAATAGGGAAAGTTACACTTGAACAAATTGTCATACTTGGCCACTACGACTTGTAAAGTGATCGCTAGGGTTTCCTTCTGGCTGGCATCCAATTCTGAGAGTCTTGTCACTTGCCGCTTCGGCAGCACCATCGTTTCAAAAGGCCACAGTGCCCAGTAGGGCACCACCACCAGCCACTCCTCGTTCTGGTAAACGACCCTCTCTTTCTTTTCGATTTCTCGTCCAACATAATCCATCAGCATAGGCCGCTTGTACTTCGCATAGTACTCTCTTAAATTGACATCCTTGATCCGTGCTTCGTTCGGTAGGAAGGTCGAAGCCCAAATTTGACAGTGTGGGTGGGGATTGGAGCAACCCATCATGGCACCCCTGTTTTCGAAAATCTGCACCCAAGTGTACTTTTTTCCCAAATCGACTAGCTGATTGATCCATTCTTCGATAACCGCCA
The DNA here is from genome assembly GCA_944452925.2 of Chrysolina oricalcia. Lineage (NCBI taxonomy): Eukaryota > Metazoa > Arthropoda > Insecta > Coleoptera > Chrysomelidae > Chrysolina > Chrysolina oricalcia. The sequence goes on from OX101810.2 coordinate 3,635,169, forward strand.
TGACTTGTTTCACCGATAGGTTGGTGAGGTAAACGTTTGAATGAGGGTGGTAGCAAATCACTCTACACGTGCCCTTGGCAGCACTGGTTTGGAACAAAGGGTCGTTACTTTCTTCGGGTTCCGGTCCCTCTTCCAGTAAAGCCGGAAAATCGTTCGTGAACACATACGTGGACTCGTAGTTTGGGGTCACTTTTCCCGAGGATCTTGTTACCCCTGGGCATAGCGGATTGGTGGGGTCGAATTGAGGTACAATTTCTACGGAAGGGGTTTCCACTTGACCGCTCCATGGGCGTAGGGCTCTGTGTGGGGATACCAATATCCATTCTGCCCTCAGAGGGTTGTATCGCATATGTTGATGTTCTGTAATTGATCATTTTGAAATCAGAATTTGAAAACTGATGAAGCTTTTAGATCTTGAAACGAAAATCAAGTGGATACGAGGATAGATATGCAAAACAGAACATACAGTAACCGAAATAATAACTTTCGTATAGATAATACATACCTACTCATCAATTTTCAAAAAGTAAAAACTCAGGGAAGGTAGGTATTTAGGCAATCAATCCTAGTTGAGTCGTTGGAATTTATTATTGATTATGAAGCAAGAAGTAAATATTTATAACTACAAACCCCCGATTCGTAACAAATATCAATGTCTCTTGGTAAGACAGGCCAACTAATAATTACAATATTTCTATGCATTCTGTTCACTATAAAGATTACAATAAAATATTAATCGTAATTGATGAGATATCGCTTATTTAATTATAAAAACACAAAAATTGTTGGTGAGTCATATGTAGGTTTTAGTTGCAACGTGTATGACTTGCTGAAACCTCGGAGGATGTAAAACATATAGAAATCTAATCTCCAGAATGAAAAGCGTTTATTTTATAAAATAATTCAATGAACAATCTAAAGAAATACAAGGCGTTGAAATATTTATAAATCAGTAATTGAATCCGCTGTTTCTTCAAGTAGGTATTTTTTATCTAAGAGATAATGATATATTGAAAATATCATTATCCCAGTTATATAATTATTTATAAAATGAGCACTCTGATTGATTTGCAGTGAGAATAATGCAGGTCCGTATTCACACTTGCAATAAACACTACCCTCCTAGAGGATGCACAAATATCTAGCTGGCGTCCGTTGTGACATTAGTAATGGTAATGGTAAGTGTGGATGGTAATTGATGCGCCGCGACCTGATTAGATCTATTGTGCCCCATCTTCTTCTGCTATCTCAAGGTGTTCTCGATTACAGCAGCCCCTCAAGCCTTAATTCCTTGAAGTACCTATTTAAGGATTTTGAGGGGTTCTTTTCGTGGTATTTCTCTCACCGTCAGCTGATGTGATCCCAGTATATTCAATATCTTGTGATGTACAGCATAACACTCCATTAATATATGATGGGGTGTTTGTGGATGTTCCCCACATGATCTGCAGGTGCTGTCCTCCTCTAAGCCTAGCTTCCTTAGGCGTTTTTGAGTCTGCAATGCCCCGTTAGAAATCCTGTGATTGTCTTTAGACTAATTTTGCTGAGGTTAATCAGTGTCTTCGATCTTGCTCGGTTGAAATTGCCGAGGAGATTTTTGGCATGCCTTAGCCCTGGAAGTCTTTGCCAGGATGTTGCTCTTATTGCTTCTTCAGTTTTATTGAGTTCTTCTTGGAAGTAGGATTTTCCAAGTCCGCTGAATGGTTCTGGCCCGATCAGTGGCGTTGATGCCCCTTTTTGTGCCAGGGTGTCTGCTTGTTTATTGCCCGCGTGTCCCGGCATCTAGAGGAGGATCACCTTGTTGTTCCTGCCTAGATCATTGAGTTTGTCTAGGCATTCTCATACCATCTTCGAGTTGATGTTATATGAGCTCAACGCTTTGATGGCTGCTTGACTATCGGAGAGGATTGCGATTTCCTTGATCCGGTATTTCCTGTCGAGGTTGAACTGAATGCACCTTTCTATGGCGTGAATTTCCGCTTGAAAAATGCTGGGGAACTGGCCCATGGGTTCGGAGTATTTGATGCGAGGCCCAAAGACTCCTGCTCCAGTTACGTCGGGAGTTTTGGACCCGTCCATGTAACATGTCATGGTATTCCTTCCCAGTGCTCGAAGGATTCTGTGCTCCATTGTTTCTTGGCATTTAATTCCGTACTAAAAAATTTCTCGAAACTAAAGTTCCTGGTAATTTCGTCAGTTGGGAGTTTGGTAAGGTGGGGGTTGAGCCCCTTACTTTGTGTGCTGTCCTTTTGAGTCCGACTTTAGCCAACCTGAGGTTTGCTCCCCAAAGCAGTTCTCCATGACATTAGTAAGGGAAATAGTTGTTTTCAGTCACATATTTGCCTCGTATTCCACTTTGTGGAGAGAATCGGATTCTGTCCTAATCTTTTGCAATTAATGTCAATGAAAATTGAGAATTTCTTACCAACCTCGTCGTATACAAAATATTTAAAAAAATTTCAATCTGGAATCAACCTGAGATTGTCAATAGACTGTATTAGCCATGACGTCACGCTTTAAGTTGTTGTCGATTAGATCCAACCAACGGCGTTTGCTTATGGCGTTTTACACGTGATAGTTATTTGGTGGTCATTTTGAGAAATTTAGAAAATTTATTACGAGGAAGAAATTAAGTAAATACTGTCAAAGTTTAATAAAGTTATGAGTGAAAGTTAAAAAAAATAGTGTAATATCAAAAAGTGATTATCACTTCACTTTTGGATCTTATAGTAATAATCATACGAGTGTTATCAACAGTAAACATCTCTCAAAATTACACTTAAAACACCGAAAACAAACAAATTGTTTGGATAATGATCCTGACTTAAACCAACCAAATCAAGCGTCATGATGTCACACTAAAAGGGTGGATTGTTTTTGTCTCTTCTTTTATATTTTACATCATTATATTCCCATGTTCCATGATTGTTGAACTTTCTTGATTCATTTAATTGATCGAACTTATAAATTAAAAAAAAAAAACAATTATTTTAATGATTCGAAAGAAAAAAGATTTTTCCGTATCAAACATGCATTTGAAACATACTGTATATTTTATTCTCTGAAACCGTCGCTATCATTAACGAGATATTATTACGTTATTTAGTAGGCATATGAAAAATATTTATAACACAGTTGCGAAACATCCTGTAACGTGACTTTAGTAACTTCTACTATACTAATAGAGAGATTGTTTCAAAGCAATGCCAATACATGTCATTCAACAGAAATGAACACGCCACCTCGTAAATTCAAATGCATTCCTTATTAATGATTCATAAACAGTCAAATTGAAAGCGATCTTACCATCACGATTGAAAGCCATGTTGATAGGTTAGACTAGACTAGCCACATGAGGCCTACACCAGTTTTATTATGGCACCAGAGCTGAGACTTGAGACAGGAGTGTTTTTAGGAGAATCTTACGGCCAAGTGGAATAATGATAACGCCACAGTATTTGAACGATGAATGTTGATGAAATAAGTAGTGCAGGTTCGTACTCAGCGGTGTACACCATTTGTCATTGTTTTCAATATAACAAATTTTTAAATCTTAGGTATTCCTGAAATACCTTGAATAAAGTAATAATAACATTTGCATGTTAGCAAGATGTTAGCAACATGATTTCAAATATAGTACAGAGTGGGCCATTAAAAACGAAACAACGGCACTGTAGATCGGCTGAACCGAATTATATAAAAACGCTCGGACACGTCAACTACATTTTCGAGGAGAACATCGTTCGCGATGAAATTTACCCGAAATACATTCCATCCCTCGGAGCTGTGACCGTCACCCCTAAATTTTTAAATGGCAACATATGGCAGATACCTCATTTGAAAGATATTTTTCTTCTAATTCGACGGCTTTCTTCAATAATTCTACTACGTTTTCGGGTTCTAAATGAGTGATGCGCTACAGTACAACTGCTTTCATCATTTCGACTGAACTTATGACAACACCCCATCAAACACAGTTACATCACAGATGCATAGCAGCGATGTAATAATGTGACCTGCGATATCGTATTCTATGTCGAATAGACGTCGCTGCGATGTCGGAGGGATGTTATTTTGTCCCACTCAATATTCATCCATGTGACGTAGCTGCAACAAGTTCTGCGATGTGACAACGATATTTTTTGAGATGTAACTGCGATGTGTTTTTGCGATGTATACGAGATGATTCCAAATTGATATCGCAGGTATGTGAACATGTGACATATCCCAGCGATGTACTTTTGTCACGCAGGGGTTAGGCAATACAAAGGAAAATATATTGTCTTGAATCCCAACAATGCCCTTTGAATTGTTTTAGTGCACTGATCATTTCTTGTTATTTATTGATTTGGTTATGACCGCAGGTCATTATCAATCGCGAGGTTGCTGACAAGCGAATAGACGAGGAAAGTGGTGACGTCACAAATGTCATTCTTGTCAAAAACTGATTCCAAACAAACCTCCGCCGAGTTTAAATCAGCTTACCCGATATTGTTTCCGTTAAAGTTTTCAACTTTTGCTTGAGAAAACAATATCAAAACTACTAAACACAAACTAAAAAGCAAAGCAGCAAATATTCAACAGAAAATGTCACCTAAAATTCTTTGTTTGGAATCAGTTTTTGACAAGAATGACATTTGTGACGACACACTTTCCTCGTCTATTGTATGACCGTGACTGTGCAGACCACATCAAAATATAAACATTTTTTTATATAAATACAAGATGAATGGATAGGAAGAGAGTGAGTAATGGGCTCCTATAGAGGAGAGGGCCCTGGCGCTCAGTTAGCCTCATAGGCTAGGCCCTTTTGGCCTTAGCTGTAAGTAGTGATGGTTTTCGGTAAGAGTTTTATGTATCCCATATTTTATTATTGAGTATTTCAAATGTATATTTCACTTTCCCCCAGTATCCCAGTTGTTATTTAATAAATGTTTTTGTTCTGTTGCTACCCCTTGAGTTTCAATAGCTACCATCTGTAGCTACACCCCGCAAGTCGCATTTAGTGTAAGGGAAACAACCCCTTATACGACTCAGAGGGTACTACCCTAGCAGCCCTAGTCGCGACAATATCAATAAAAAAAACTTTGGATGGAAAATATGTATTTACACATTTTATTTTCAATAAATTTAATGTACTCAAAATGAAACAACATTGTTCTAATCGAAGCATTTTCCAACAGTAAAAAATAATTATACCTACAACAATAAAACTTTATAATGCGTCTTTTATGACGATAAAAGAAAGAGGAAAATGAACGCTTTGCCATAGTTTCAAGTGAAAAATTATTGGTACTTACTTTTATCCTGAGAACTATTTCTAGAAAAAGTTATTTTCACAGCTTTGTCACAACAAGCCATTTTTGGTTATGTTCATTGTTTATGATCGAGAAGCAAAATGAACGAATATAGAAATTTACAAATCTCAAGCGCATGTGCAGTGGTGTTCATTGTTGATATCGCAAAAAACGCATATGACGATAACATCATCGCGGCGAGGAGAAATTTGTAAAATCGCAACTGTGACATCTTAGAGATGACAAGTCATAGATTAGCTTTTGTACATCGCAGCGATGCAACGTATGTAATATCGTACTGTTGTACATCGCAGCGATGCATCGTTTTTGATATCGCCGTGTTGCCTCATTGCGACATCTCAGAGATGTCATGTCACAGATGTGTTTGCTGGGACTATACAATACTTGTCACTTCAAATATTTATTTATTATTAACTGACAGTTTTTTTTACTGGGGTGGAGGAAATCTTTTATAGACAGTCTCAAAACTCAATACCTACTGTGAGACTCCAATGATTCTCAGGGCTACTCACTAAAACATCCACCTCTAGGCCCGTCAGGTTGTTGCCCCCGGTGACACTCAGGCGTATTAGCCCTTTGTATCATGCCTATGTAATGTACTGTCACAGTACCCAATCCAGTTCTTTCGTGCCTTGTACGGCATTTAGATTCGTTTGCTGAAGAAACTCTGCTGTACCATTGAATGGCTCTACCATCTACCATGCTGAACAAATGTCAGACGCCATCTATTGCCCGCAGCTAGTATTAGCATTGTTTAAATAGAAGCATATAGAAGTAAGTCAAAGAGACTTTGATGGATTTATGCAGCAGTCATAAGTTTTAAGTCATAAGGAAGAATATTCGTCAATGATTGGTTGGAATAAACGGACCAACCAATCATTGACGAACATTCTTCTTTATGACTCAAAACTTATGACTGCTGCATAAATCCACCATAAACTAACAGGAGGGTTTAATAAGCTCTAGCTAATCAGAATCTTGTAGCATCAACGCGTCATAGTGACGTACTTGGACATGAGTACAGAGTCGAACACGAACCTAGCAACAAAATTGTCAGCAGTAACTCTCACATACCAAGAGCTAGTCCCTCACTGTCTATAGAGAACGGCGGCCATGACATGTTCATGTATAGTTTGAAGAATTCATCATTAATTACAAGTTTTTCTCCGTATGAAGTCGAAACGCAAAAAAATTGCTAATATTGGCAAGGGTATGGATCAGCCTTTAGACTAATTAGAGAATCTCAGAGAAGCTCTTGAAGTGATCTTACAAACCGACCTGACTCACCTTTCGTAAACCATACAAAATTGTTACAATATAACAACTATCTACCACATAAATCATTTTGAAAAACAAGAGTACTTATTAAGCATTGCGCAAAACTGTCGTTAATGACTTCGAGGTCATTCGTGCCCGAAAGCTTTTAGATGCTTTTCTTGTTCGATTGAATCACTAAACTATATCAATGTCATTACCAATCAATGTAGATGATTCAAACATTCAAGGTTTGTCGATAACAAAACAAACACCAGTTTGGTAATTTTATGCTAAATATTTGGTAGTGGCGACAGTGATTTCATGGAAAAAGCTTCGGCTAATCACAGATAGATGGACATTTTCACAATGTTGCGCAAATCTCAGCAATCTAGCTCTTAAAAACATCTGTCATAAGAGCAAAAATTGTATAATGTAAGTGTCAAATAATTCCTGCAAAATTTCAACGTATGATGCGTTGTAACTTTCTCTGTTAGCCGTTATATAAACAGAGATAGACACTGGGACGTTCGACTAGTCTTGATCCAAAATAACTTTACCACTTTCACTCTGTTGACCTTAGTCGCCCTTCAAACTCTTATTCCTCAGCAGGAAATTTAGTAGTTCAAAGTTGATAGTCTCCGATATCGGTAAGTGTTTTATATTAAAATCTATTTAGACTTCTAATAGTATGCAGTAATTTCATGACGACAGCGCATCAAACTATGTCTCACCTCACAATATTTGTGCAGAATTTTTCACTTCTATTTTGGTGTAGATAATGTAATATTTGCATAAATTTGGTATGGGTTGAATAACAGAGGTGAAGATTATTGAATTATATCAGAGACAGACCCTTACAAATTTGGGGTCTTGATATGATATGGTTGTTGTAGATTTATTTTTCCAAATTGGTAGAAGCTAAAACTACTTTAGAGGGTCTATAACAAAACTTTCGGGACTCTCTCATTCAAGCCCAAGTACGTACTTTTTTGTCAGATTGACCCTAGCTAATTTCCTCTTCCCATTTTTTAAAATAAATTTTGGGGTGGGGTTTTATGCACCACTATTCAATTCTAATACTTCTAATACTCTGATTGCTGAACTGAGCAGCACTCTAGTTTCAATGTAGGTACTTGTTATGGAACCATATTTTTCCAGAAATATTTGTATGAACAATATTATAGTGAAATATGTAATATTCCATCAAACTCCTGGTAGTCTGATTAACAAGTTCAAAAACGTGTTAATTCTTGATCAAGCTCCTAAAAATATGAGCGATGGCTCATTCGATTCGGAATGACATCTACAAAAATGTTTGGAAAGTATGTATTAGCACATAAAAAATTGCAATTGTTATTAACAAATTAAGATGAAAAAAGGTAGCATTTCGTTTTTTGTTGATAACTCAAAAACTATTAATATTTAAGGAACTTTGAAAAAAGATTCTTATAGAGGAGGAAATTTACAAGAAAAAGTTTCTACTCCCGGAACTCTAATTCTATTATTTATAATTTTAATTCAACCCCGAAAATAGGTCTCCGCCCAGCCGTAACGACATAGGCGCACTACCGCTAAAGACAGTATACCACATAAAATATTTTTTTTAGCAACAAGTATTAATTTTGAATAAATTATGGTACCATCTAGACACTTGAAAGAATAAATCTCCGTTGAAAAAAATATTGTATGTAAATTTTTCAAAAAAAAGTTATACTATTGTTAATTAATAGATTTTTTTCCAATCTCTGTTATCTTAAATGACTACATAAAAGTTAAAATAATATATCTATAAATTATTGGCTTCGTGGAACCCTTTTTATACGTATACTCAACAAGATCACGCGATAAAAGTAAATCAAAGTTTATTATTTTGTTTATAATGATTATTTGAAGTTGACAAAAAATTAAAAGTCCAAGAAATGTTGTTGATAATTTTTTTTTACTAAATATTATGCTATTGCTGTTTTTGTATCTAACAATGGCATTCAGTAACGTTGGAAAAAACATTTTAAATCATTTGTTGAAAATTTTTTTATACGCAAATAGACAAAATTAATATTTTTCGAAAAAAAAATTTTACTCTATTTTCTTGGCAAAATAATAATTGAAAAAAAATTATTTATTTATTATTTATAATCGATTTTTTCATTTTTTGATTGTTAAGAAATTATTTTCTCTTTAAAAATCATAATAGGCATTTCGTCATAGATTACCGAAAAAAATATTTTTTAAAAAATAATTTCATTGTTTGTTAACTTAATTGATTTGTTATAAACAAATTCGAACAACCATTATAAAATAACAAAAACAGGTACTTATATACAGTGACCGGCAGAAAGTACGCATCATATGGGAATTTTTTTTATTAATAAATTTTGACAAATATTGATATTTGCAATCGCTTCTGTATCAAAAGAAACCCCAAAAGACGTTGTACAGTGCCGTTCGTCTTTTCGAGGTTGGCGGGAAATTTAAAAAATTTGAAAATTATTTCTCAAAACACGCTTGTTTGTGAAAATATCGAGAAATGTTAATGAGAAAAGTTGTTCAGATTGACATTTTATAGCTATGTACAAGTTTTGAAAAAGATCTGAGATAAAAAAATAAAAATCAATTTTTTGCCACAAAAAAAAAATCTTTTTGGAAACATACATTTCTGACGAAGAAACTCATTAGTAAAGCCAACACTAATATTTCAAATAATGTTTTGTGAAGATTCGCAAGCTATTCCTATTTTATTCGGAGAAAATTTGAAATCTGTGATTTTGCAGTGTGATCAGCTGCTTCATAAGAAGTCACTGAAATATCTACAGGACATATTAAGAATTTCAAATTGAAATTGTGTAGATACTTGGTTCTTAATTAATAATAAAAAGTATCGGAATTATAATGTCCTGTAGATATTTCAGTGACTTCTTATGAAGCAGCTGATCACACTGCAAAATCACAGATTTCAAATTTTCTCCGAATAAAATAGGAATAGCTTGCGAATCTTCACAAAACATTATTTGAAATATTAGTGTTGGCTTTACTAATGAGTTTCTTCGTCAAAAATGTATGTTTCCAAAAAGATTTTTTTTTTGTGGCAAAAAATTGATTTTTATTTTTTTATCTCAGATCTTTTTCAAAACTTGTACATAGCTATAAAATGTCAATCTGAACAACTTTTCTTATTAACATTTCTCGATATTTTCACAAACAAGTGTGTTTTGAGAAATAATTTTCAATTTTTTTAAATTTCCCGCCAACCTCGAAAAGACGAACGGCACTGTACAACGTCTTTTGGGGTTTCTTTTGATGCAGAAGCGATTGCAAGTATCAATATTTGTCAAAATTTATTAATAAAAAAAATTCCCATATGATGCGTACTTTCTGCCGGTCACTGTATATATCAAAGTACTAAAAAAATGTTCTTCTGTTTTTTATAAAACATTTTAATATTACACCGTACCGAAGTTGAACCGGCAGCATGATTTGTCAAGTAACAAATTGATATAACTTATAAACTATTAGAGATACGATAATGGACTCTCAGGTTGTTCTTATAAAGGATTGTTTAGTCCTTGAAATAAGATAATTAACAAATTTATAACTATTGTTGAACAGCTATTATAAGCATTTGTTTATAAAAATTTGAGATTTTTTTTGCATTTTCTTTTCTATTATGATTTATAACTTGTTAAATAATGAAAATACAGCTTTAAACCTCAATACAACTTTGTTCAGTGGTAAAATATCTATAAATTAACCTTTCATACCTGTATCTCGTATAGTTTAAATTATAAACGTGTTTTAGTTAATATTTATCTAACTTGTTTTTCGTTAGGTATGCATTTTTATATCTTAATTACATCACTTACCTTATTTTGGAATATTTTCATTTTCTATGCTTTATAATAAGTTATTCTGAGTTTCTAACGTTTGTTTAAGTGAGCCGCTGCTTCTTGCAATGGTCAATTCTTTTTTTTAATTGAAGAAAACTCCATAATTTGATCGAAAAAGCAATTTTTTTAAATAAACAATAGATGTACCTTTGATTAGAACCTACAATAACTTAAATTAATTAATTAAATTAAACAATTGCATGTAGGTATAAATGAAGGGGAAGTTTATTGCCATATTTCAATTCGAATAGTCAGCCGTGCTCAACCCAAGTTGCCAACTTGATAAGTAATCATGAAAACTTCTAACTAGGTTAGGATTATTAACAAATGAAGGTCGATTTTTTGTGTAAAGTGTTTCGATTTGGTTCTTGTAATTGTGAAATATTGATAGAATATCGTTTGAAAACAGGGGTGGCATTCCGAGTACCGTGGAATTCTATTGTCGACAGTTATGTCTCTGTCGCTCCTATAAATTTAATAATAATGTCATCTCACTCATTCGATGAAAAGTGGAATTCTATGGTACACGGAATCGCAGTGTGCTGGGGTATCGACAAAAATAAGGAGTAATTTTGTGCGATTTTTGACTGAAAACTTTGTGTTTGAAAGTGGTTAATTTTCAATTGAAAAGGCTATTACACGAAAAGTATTCGAGACCCTTACAAAATTCCTTCGGATTCGTGTTTAGGAAATGAAATTACGTATAGTTGTCGTCAAACATATAAGATAAATAAAAAAAGGCGCAAAAAATGGTCGATTAGCATGAAATTGACTCCCATGCCTCCAACCAGGGTCGGACTTGTACATATGCCGCTAAATATTATGATGCGTGCAGATTATTCAAGTTAATTTAACAAAAGCACTGTAACTTTTGTATTCAGAATCATCCATTTTTATAATTATTAGTATCCTTAGATTGGGTAAACAACTGCCCCGTCGAAATCTAATTTGCTAATAGCTGGGCGTACCGCAAACAGCTGTGATTTCTATTATAACTACGCCCGACCCTGCATGGAAAAAACATTCCTAATTGCTGTGCGGGCCTTTACATCTTCCGCGCTAAGTGTTACGTGGGGGCGATAGGTGGAATAATTTGAATAAAGGTAGAGATGTCAATAATTTTATTTATTGATTTAGTGCGATTTTAGTCTGAAAAACTGTTTGGTTATTGACAAAATAGGAATTGATTTCCTGGTAATTTCCTGAAGTTATGTAAGTATTGATATTGACTCACACTGATTTTAGCCAATATTCTCATGTGATTACCATATAAGGTGTGTATGCCGTGGTACTATGCATTTTTGGCAGAAATATATATTTTGTGATTGGTTTTTTTTGGAGGAAATGTGAGGACTAGCACAATATTTGCTCATACAGGATGATTCCTAAGGTGGACCGGTCCTTTCATTAATTTCTCACATTGCACAGAAAATAATGGCTATAGGTGAACATGTAAAAGACAACAATTCGTTTTTGAGATGCAGGGCGTTAAAGTTGAAAATTAATATTGAACTTACTTTAATTACTGAAGGATCACCAATCACATACTATTCAAGATATCCAACGAAGGCGATCCATTACATCCAGTGGAAATGAGATATAACCGGATGGTGGGAGTTAGACTGTATGTTTTTCACCCACCCAGCTATTCAGAATATTTTAGGGAGTCACAATATACCCAAGAGCAGATGAATAAAAATTTAATTGTACGAAACAGAATGCCAGTGTCCAATATTGATTATATTCCCAAATTTGATTTTAGGATATGAAAGAACATTAAATTTTATGTAAGAAATAAATATATGATTGCACTAAAACTTGATAGAAATCACCGATAAAAATCGAGAAAACTATATTTGGCACCAAAATTTAATGTAATTGTGTCGGATGAAAAGTCCGTTCAAGACACCCATATGATAAATATAATTTTGGAATTTTAGCACAATTGATCATTGACATACCACACTGAGAGCTTCAATCAGAAAAAAATCACACATTGTGCATATCATCTATTAGAAAATCTTCAAACACGAAAGTATTATTCCAGTTCAAAGTGAAGTGATTTTTCGCAATGAAATCTGTATAAATAATGATAGCGTGGCAACGCACTATTCAATCTGAAAACATAGAATTACAGAGAGTTCATATAAATGAAACACAGAGCGATCAATTGGAAAGTTGAAATTAAGTGGGCCCTTCACGTGCAGTTTTTCGTGACTTCCAAAGTGACACTCCATCGCTCCACTCCAAATTCGAACGTGAAGTGTCAACATGTGCCTGGCGCTTCTCGCATCTGACTTCTAGCGCGATTCGAACAGAGGAGTCATCCAAAACTGAAAGTGATGGGACAATTCCCGCGCCGCTCCGACTGTAGAGAAGAACAGTCGAATTGAATTGTAACGAGAAGACAGGTATAGTTGCTTCGAGTAGACTTAATGTGATTTCGGCGCAAGTACCATTTTTGGACCAATACTCTGTGTCTTTCTTCTGGAATCTTCATTTTCTAATTTTATACATGCAATTTTTCTCTTTGAATGTAAAGAACACATCGCGAAAAAAGGCCCACTAGCTATCGAGAAGCTTCGAGGAATGAAGTTGGCGTACTATATTTGAATGTGCGTATGTAGTTTGGCATGCAACTTCGCTCCGAGAGTGACGCGAAGGGAGTGCGAGTCGGGAATCGAAAAATAGCTGCACGTGAAGCTGGCCCTTTTTATTTTCATGGAAGACCATGTTGTTATATGCACTTATTTGAGAATTCCCTTCTCTAGATCACTTTTAAATTATCTGAACAAAAATATCTGAATTCCTGACAATCCAGATGTTGAGTCGTGAAGAATGCAGTACTGAATGAACACCCTGTATATACAAGAATGTCTTTTATTTGTAATTTTTTTGTTGAATAACTTTTACATTAATTATAAATTGAATCATTATACTGCATATATTTTTTGAATTACTCGTATCTATGTACTTAGTATACTCATTAATCTAAATAAAATTGGATTAATTAATCCTCTGTCAATAATGAATTTGATGCAATTGAAAAATTCTTTACCCATGGTGAATTTACCTATAATGCACTAGCTATTTCAAACTCTTGCACCACTTGCCCCCACATTATGTGGCACGTTCCAGGAAAAGATAAGACCATTTTTTGCGGCTTTTTTTATTTATCTTATATGTTTGACGACAACTATAACTAGTTAGGCAAGACCAGCTTTTTTAAAAGAACGATATACCTACTTGCCTTTACCAAACTCTGGGAAACTTTATATGCCTAACCAAAGACAAATATATGGTTGTATATACAGGGTGTCCGGTAAACCATGGATCATACTGTAGCTGGTGACAAACAATTTCATAACCTATCAGAAAAACAACTCAACCTAAGTAAAAACTTCTCGGATTTCGAGATATTTGAATATTTATAAAAAAAAAAATTAATTCCTATCTCATTATTATTGTCCAAGAAAATAAGGAGCGTTTAATGTTAATTCTTCCGTACGATAAATAATACTGAATAGTTGTAACAAAAGCAGAAGGCAGATTTTTGATAGCAGTTATTTCCGGTCTACAAAAAAAAAATATTCTCCGATATGGATTCTTCAAGATTTCTATTATGAAACTTTAAACTTCTTTTGTGAAAAATTAATCTCTTACGAAAATCTGGACATTTGACTTTAAAAACTTGCTCGTTTTTTACAGAGTCTAAAAGGTAGAAGTTGCCATCATTCTTTTTCGAAAAAAAAGATATTGGAGTACGTGGCAGATTAATTTGTCACAAACGAAATTCAAAGTTTCATAATATTAATTTCGAAGGATCCAAAACTATGAGGCGCCGTTTGGGTAAAAAGTGTTTTTGCAAATATATAAAATATTTATTTGTTGTAGTAATATTTTTATTTTGCTTTATGATATGTTTATCTTCTATCAATCACAATATATTTACATTTTAAGCGTTGCAAATATATTCTTGAGAGTGTATTAAATCGCGTAGGTAGTGCCATCTCTTGACAGCATAAAATATAAATATATGGGAATTCACGATTTTATATATTTGTAACGCTTGATACATGAGTATATTGTGTTTGATCAAAAATAAATATATCGGATATCAAAAAATATTGCTACAACTAATAAATATCTTAACATAATTTTTTTTATATTTGCGAGAAACACTTTTATCCCAAACGGCGCCTTATACACTAAACGGAGTACCATTTTTTTTGTAGACCGTAAATTTATAACTGCTATCGAAAATATGTCTTCTGCATTTGTTTCAACTACTATTAATTAATTAATTTTTATCGAAAATAAGAATTAACATGAAATGCTCCTTATTTGCTTGGAACATAAAAAAATTATCTGAGATAGGAATTCTTTTTTTTATGAAAGTTCCAATATCTCGAAAACCCTGAGGTATTTACTTCGATCAAGTTGTGGTTTTCTGCTAGGTTATGAACTTATTTATCACCAGCTACAGTATGAAACATTGTTAACCTGATATCCGGTATAGAAACCAACCACTAACTGGGGTTTACCTAATTTTGAATGTTCCTTATCAATCAATCACAAGATATTGGTAAGTTTTTGAACATCAAATTGAATCAATCTTACAGAAAACGTTATATTGGATTAAATGTCCGAATCAGAAAGATTATTTTATTCTGCCAAAATTATTTTTGAGCAACTACAGCCTTGGTTACTGTTTAAAGAAATACAAGAATTAACAAAATTTACTTACTCGGAAGTGAAAAATATTTTTTTTACTACCGCTTACCAAAATAGCCGTTGACGCTTTCAGATCTCAACGCAAAGTTGATGTTTTCCGAGGAATGTCATTTTGTGACAGCTTTTACGCTCTAGAGCGAGAATATTGAAAAAACGCTCGATCCCCCTAGGTTTTGTTGAAAACGAACCCATTCTTGCATGGTGGAAAGTGATCACATGAAATTCAAAGCACTCTAAGGAACTGCGGTGTTAAGGTTAGAGATGATTCCTACTAAACTGGGTTTTCGATTTTGGCGTGAGTTCGATCTCGGGATTCGGTAATTTTTTTTTTTTGTGCAAGATTTTTCCCTTTTTTTCTTTTGTTAGAGATGTAAATTATTGGATATTTGGAGAGCTTATACATTTGGGATTACTATTGAATGTGCCTATGTTGAATGAAGTGTCTATCGTTTTTATTTCTAACAGCTGCGTTTGTAGAAAAAATCATGTGTGTATTTCGTGCACAAAGTGTCATTGTCATTCTCCAAAGATTAATCTCTTTGTCGAGCGGCAATCAATCACTTTGCGCTCTAAATACACGAATAGCTATTCCCAAATAAAACCTTTCAACTGATCTGTTCAGTGGCGTAGCCAGAAATTTTCTTTGGGGAGGGGCTAGTATAGAAAGTCTAATACCTTAATATATTTAATTTTTCAAAATGGCAAATTGCCAAATCGTCGAAACTGAGAGATTTCGGAGGGGGCCTGCACCCCCCGCGCCACTGGATCTGTTATATCTCCTCTTATTATGGACAGCTTGAAAAAGAAATTATTATTTTTATTTGTGTAAACAATAAAAATATAAATGAAACATGAAATAAAACAAAGTATGATCTGAAAAAGTATCGGATAGTCTGGGTTTTGATAAAAGGAAAATAACGAAGGTCACCTTATCGGCAAAATAATATGTTTTTCGAAGAAATGAACAAAGTATTTTTGGGAGATTTCACTCTGAACTCCAATGATATATGTATTATGTTAACCTTTCGGGGGATAAGATGCACCCGAGCAATAGTAAATATATATCATAACAATATTTTTCATATCACAGGAAAAAAAAAGAATTGGTTATATTATGACATGACAGTAATTGTTTTCTGAAAATTGGATTGGGGTGATGGAAGCCAAAATGAGAATAAATAGGAGAAATATTATTTGTTTCAGTTGTTTTTGGTTATAATTGCACAAGGGCATGAAATTTTGTAAGAAAGCGTGTTATCTAAAAATTGCAAGGGTTTATTTTCATATTTTGGGGAAAGAGCCCGAGTCTAAAAGAGGGAGGGGGGCTCTTTTACAAAATATGAAAATAATCGAGTGCAATTTTTATAAGATAACACTCTTGAATGTAAAATTATCTGGTCATTTAAATTTATTCGTAAGTTATATCACAAGACCTATAAATTTAACCGATTGAACTATCAAAATATTTTGAGCATGATTTTGCTTAGAAAATAGTTGAATGCACAATAATTTAATAAAATCCCGAGACCGCGAAGCGGTCGAGGGGTTTTATTTTGAAATTATTGTGCATGAAATTATTTATCAAAAAGCACAATCATGCAAAAAATATTTTGATAGTTTAATCAATTAAAATTTATAGGTCGTGTGATATACGACAGATTATTTCTTAAATGAGGTAGATTAAAACCAACAACAAAGAATTTTATTGAAAATTTCACACCTCTACTTTTTAACCAATAAGTTGCCTTAATTTTGACTAGTTACCATGGCAACTAAAAAAAAATCCGGAAATTTTTTCGTGGCGCCACGATATTTAGTGGAAATTTTTTGACAGTTGAAAAGGTAAACATATGATCTACAACCATTAAATATTGTAGATATACCTGTGAATAATGCAAAATTTCGATAAGAATTAACATTATTATTTATTAATCGCTATAAAGTTTCATTAAACAGAAAACACAAATTTGTTTAATTATTATGCATTAACAATTTATATTTCAAAAAACGTAGGATCTACAAACATCGTAAGATTCAAATGTTGCTTGAATTCTAACCATAGAAATATATATTATATACTTACTCTAGAATGCTAATCCCGCCAATTTTCACAGCGAAAAGCATACCGCGATGCGACCCGTTTACGATGTGCACATGCGCGTCATCAGTGTAGTTTGGGTAGATCGTTGCCAAGTTTGAAAATCATTTGGTGTTCCAATTCAGAGTTTTTTGTTATGAGGCAATAAAACACATGTCATTTGAAAGAGAGAAATTTGACAGCGCATTTAGGACTTTTTAAAACCGAAAAGAACCTTTCAGAGATAGATTACTCCGAATTTTAGTCGCGAAAGAAACTTATTTAAAACAGTAATGTAACCCTATGCTACCGTAATTGTAATGATCGTGCAACAGTGCTTTTTCATCAACAGGAAGACTTGTCACTAAGATCTGTCACTCTTGTCAGAGACAGAGACGGTTTTTAGAATTTCAGATTTTCTCTTGTCGTTTTTGTGGTGTTTGTTGTCGGTTATTCTTTCGTCTTTCGTGAATTTGCATTAATCTTGTTCCTTTAAAGACAATTTCTAATAAAGCCGTTTCTTCCTACAAATAAACAATGAACTGTTTAGTGTTGTGTAAAGGAAAAATACCTGAAATGAATCATTTTTGGTAGATAACGAAATTTTTTATGTACCTATATGCTTTGCTCAAAATAGCTTAAATATTATTTTAGCTTGACAAAAATTGCATGATTTTTAGTTATTGTTGTTAAGAGGAGACCCCAGCAGAACATTTGAGTGAGAAAATTGGAATTAGTGGCAGACATTTTCCTCATGAAGATTCATGTCGACGACAATAGAATAATTTGAAACCTAGTGCAGTACTAATACTGTGTCTGCGTAAGCATGCATGGCGAGTGATACAACTTTCTACAACACCGCTTATATTATGAGTTCTAGATTCCTACAAAAAGTACTAAACATACACAGAATCTCATCAGAAAATTAATGTCAATATGGAAGTGCTTTTCTTTGATGGTAAGGAAAATGCTTCTGGCCTCACTTTTTCATGCACCCCCATTGTGGAAATTGCACTAAGGTAATACAATCAGAAATACTCGTAGAAATGATTGATATTAAATGCAGTTGCGTATTTTGACTTGAATAGTTCTAGAAAAAAAACCTCGAGCTTCCAAGCATCCAATTTGAGTTGAAATTATTCATGATATTAGCTGAAATAAATTTTCATAGTTTTTTGTACTTTAAATTTATTTTACAATCCAGTGCTTCCTTAACTACTGCTTAAAAGTGAATGTGATACCAAAAATCAGTCGCTTCAGAGCGGTAAATAATAATAACCGTACTCTACTTTCTGATGGCCTTTGCTGAATATTCGGGATCATATATAAATATGTAAAAATATGTATTCAAATCGGCTAAATACAAATAACAGGTTTCCGAGATTCAGAATTAACGTTTGTTAATCTTCACAAGTACCATAATATTTTACTAAAACCGGGCCTGTTACAAAATTCACTAATGACGCGCTTGCGCATTGCGGACTAGCCTGAACTTTTTACAACACCTTTGACATGGGGATTAGCATTCTAGAGTAAGTATATTGTGGCGAAGCTGCGGGCGATGCCGGACCTGATCAATCACGTAATCAGCGAATGACCTCGAATGACTGTCGATGCGCTTGCACCGAAAAGAATCTGGACGATTCGAGAATTACTCGAAATTTCTAGGAAGATGATCGTGTATATAAACAGAACCACACAGACAGTCGGGGGAGTCAGTGAAGTGAAAGTCGAATATAAATCGTTCAGTGGTGTTATGTAAATTAGAGTATTGTGTTATTGAATCATTGTATTTCGTTAAATAAATTATTTTTGAGTGAAGTAGACTTTGAATATACAACAATATAATATATATATCTATGATTCTAACCCATCCTCTCTTCTTAATGTTGAATAGGAAGGTGACGAATTAATTAGATGTCTGTGTTTTAAGACATTTATGTAATATTTTGAAACAATTTTGTTCGAATCTCTTTTACGCAAATGGCCATATTTACTTGACATCTGCAGCAGACTTTCTTGGATTTTCGTAAACAAACCATTCGACTCTAACGCTTCCTGGTCGCAATCTTCCATTAAATTCGTTAAATATATTAATTTTGGATGACATATTTGCACTTGACTCAACTCTTTGCAGTATTTACATAAATTGTACTTTTCAAAGCATTTCATTTTTCTCAAATTGTTTAACGCAAATGCTTACAAGAAATGGTTTACATAAGAATATCTTTGCTGGTTTACTATACAGTGACTCAATGTAATTTACCAACATAAACCTCATCTATCAAAAGCATGGCCGCCTATATCACAACCACCTACTGCAACAAACCATGTTAATATTATATTTTTTACATTAGAAGTGTTTGGATTACTTTAACAAAAAATACATTTCTACCTAAAATTGTGATAGACTGATCTAATACCCATCTGAGTTTTAGCATTTGGTGTAACTAAAGTTGGTAATATTTTTTATTTAACGAAACATGGTGGACTTGAATATCAGTGAAATTAATTTAAAATGTCAGATTGGGTTAATAATTTTTTTCCAAATTATGGTGTGAAATTTTCTTACCGAATACCACGCAAGCTTAAATTATTACTGGAAATTTTCTTTCGGGCACGAATATTTTAAGAAAGTTATCCCTCGTGCCCTCAAAAAAATTTCCGGAAATAATTTAAGCTCTTGTGATATTATAAGTGAAAAATTCTTCAGAATTGAAAATCACGCTCAAATGAAAAAAATAAAAAAACAGTTTCTGTAGATGTTTCTCTACAATACTTTGGCTCTCGCAGTAAAGGGTCAGATGATATTCGCGGACGAAACAGTGTTTAATAAAAATTTGTGTAGAAATGGGTAAACTAGAGAAAAAATTTAAAGAATGGTTTTTTTATAAATAAATATGATTGTATATATTTTGGAAATGGTTATTTATTCTGAAACACTTTTTATAAAGACAATTCACGATATTGTCACAGATATTGCCACATTCATACTTTTTGACACTACTCGTATAGTACTGAAGCATTTTAAGATTTCAAAATTCATAATTAGGTTAGACCACGCAGGACTTTTTATAAATCGAAAAGTAAAATTAAATTGGTTGACATCAATAAAATGCAAAAAAGTAATAATATATAATATATTATGAAATTTGAAAAAAAATCACGCTGAAAGTGGAATGTTCCATCAGCGCGGGAAAGTGGAGATATGCCAAAAAAAAATCGAGAACAATACCAATATCAATAATTTGTTCATGCGTTCTTAGTGTTTATGCTCTAATGTCAAAATTCATAGTTGTAATATTGTTTGAATTCAATGATAATCCGTATGTTTGCAAACAAATCGTTTCATTATATGGCAAGGTCAGTGCAGGTTTTATCGTCATTCATGTGCTTTTAAAAACATAGGCGATAGTGATTGACTATTTTGTTTAAAAATAGACATAGGTATTTATAGCGGAAACCGTTTGTTGAAACTCATGCGAAATAATTCAGGAGCAAATTTCTTTCTCTCATTAAGTATGATCCAGGTCTCTTTGGAATTCGGAATGACCTCTAGAAACTTTTTGAAAAATTTGAAGGTGCGCCGGCAAAAATTGCAAAAGTTGAACAATTTAGTAAAAAAAAGTGGGGGGTTTGGTTTTTTGCAAATATCTCGGAAACTATTAAAAATATCCAAAAGTTGAAAAAAAGATACTGAGAGAGGAGGAATTTTTTCTAAAAAAGTCCCACCTCCCGGAACTCTACCACCAATATTTAGAATTTTAATTTATAGCTTAAAAACGCATTTGTTGATCAACTATTTTTTTTGCTACCAAATTTTAATATTAAGGAACCATTTTTTTAAAATCATAATTTACATTGCTCTTTGATATTCTGAAAAAATATTTATTTATATTTTCTTCGTTTATTTAATAAACAATTTGTTATAAACAAGTGCATTTTCACTATACATTTTTTTAAATACTGCAGAAAATAACAAAAACAACCATGTGTCATTTGTTGTGTGGAAAAATTTTGTTATATTTTCTACATAATTTTAAATATTTTTCTGTTTTTACGTTTGGCGTTTCCTCGTAGCTCTCAATCATTATTATTAAAATAACTCATAAACAAATGGAGATAGGACAAAGACACTTCAGGTCTTTTTAGGATAGGAGTACAGCTTTTAACCAAAGATGTACTCCTATCATTTAGCAATTTTTTATAAAAATACACCCAAAATCTGATTTTTACGGCTTTCATACTTGAAAAACTCATGAACTATTTGAAATAGGACAGACACTTCAGGTATTTTTTGTTCTCCTTTTAATAAAAAACAATGTAGCTTTCAAACAAAAGCTCTAACTATTTATCAACTTTTTCAGATATTATTTATAAAAATACTTCTAAAATCTGTTTTTTACGTCTTTCATACTTGAAAATTTCATTAACTATTCGAGATAGGATAAAAACACTTCAGGTCTTTTTTGTTCTCCTCTTAATAATAAACAGGGTAGCTACGAGGAAACGCCTAACCGAAAAATAGCAAAATATTTAAAATTATGTATAAAATAGAAAAAAAAATTACACATGGTTGTTTTTGTTATTTTTTGCGGTATTTAAAAAAAAATGGCTACGTATGGGAAACTTTTTTATTATTGATTTTACGAAAAAAATATATGCTTCATAAAAAGTTCTCATAGTCTAAAACCCATGATGCAACCATCAGATATTTACTTTAATCAATCTTATACAAGGTATGTCAAAAGATATGAATTTTACCCAAGAGTAAAGTAACTTTATATTTCACAATATCGAAAATTGTTGTTATGAAAAGTTGTTCGGAATTATTAAAAACTGTGTTTCAATATGCAATCCAATTGGAAAAATATTTTTTTCCAATTTTTTTTTAAATTATCAATATTACATTCATCATTTTTATTTATTAAAAACATGTTAACCTTTCCGTTCTATTTAGAAATTAATAAGCAAATTTTCATGTAACAACATTTTATAAATGATGAGTTCGGTATTGATAATTTGAGAAAAGTTTGTTAAAAAATTATTTTTACAATTAGAAGGATGTAATTGCATATTGAAACATAGTTTTTAATTCCAACTAACTTTTTATAATGAAAATTTTCGATATTGTGAAATTGCCTTAAAATAGGGGTTATTAAACCACTATTCAAAAATGGAAATAAAAGAAATACTGAAAACTACCGCCCAATAACATTATTATCAGTATTTTCCAAAATATTCGAAAAAATAATGAAGGAAAGAATATATACATTTCTGGAGAAATATAACATAATTGTCTGATAGCCAATTCGGATTCAGAGAAAAACGTCAGAAATATACAAAGCATTAGATAAGAAAATCTCTCTCATATGCATTTTTGTAGATCTATCGAAAGCATTCGATACTGTGTGCCACGAGAGGCTACTACAAAAGCTCTACTCCTACGGCATAAGAGGACCTGCATACCAGCTGCTGAAGGATTACCTATCAGATCGAAAACAAGTAGTAGAAATTGAAGGAATAAAAAGTGATCCTAGGACTACCACATACGGTGTCCCACAGGGTACGGTGCTTGGACCTTTGCTATTCATTATATATATAAATAGTTTAATGACACTACGATCTGAAGGTAAACTTATCAGTTTTGCAGATGATATGGCAATAATCTCAAGGGGAAAACATGGGCAGATCTAAAGACCACAACAGAACAAGACTTGAGAAATGTATAAATACAACAAACTAACAGTCAGCAGTAAAAAAACCTACTATCTACCCTTTAAATCTTACTCAAATCACCGTCCAAACCTGGGAACCCTGAACTTTGGAGACGACATTAGTATAAAAGAAAAAGATGGGTTGAAATATCTAGGAATTACACTTGATAGATATTTGAGGTGGGACTTACATATCAAGCAAGTGAAAAACAAATTGAGAGGTCTACTCATGAAATTCAGGTACCTAGTGGAATTTCTGGACATAAAGAACTTGAAGAAGCTATATTATGCACTTGTACAATCCCAAATGTCTTATGGGATCCTAGGTTGGGGAGGTGCAGCAGAAAGTAACATATACATAATTTGGGTATCATACAAAAATGAACAGTGACAAGCTAATTTCAGACAACAATATTCTTGATGCCAGACAAATATTTTGCCAACGGATTCTGATGTATATTCACAAAAATAAAATTAAGTTAACACCCATCGAACACCGCTATGAAACTCGAACAAAAAATAAAAATATGAAATATCCGACTTGCGAAAAAACCGCCGGCCAACGATCATCAGAATTTCTTGCACCAAAAATATATAATTTACTACCAGACAATCTAAAATCCAACAAAAGTTATATCTCCTTCAAATACTATGTAAAACAATGGATGACCACTACAGATAGAAAAATACTGAATAACCTGATAGACCTAAAGTTTCTACAATGAAAAATTAGACCGCCCTATATCCCCCAAATACGACATTTTTCCTAATTATGACTACAAACCTACCAAAATGAGACGCAAATACCCTACTTCGGCCAAAAAACAAACAAAAATGCTTTCTAATTAGTGGTAATATTTTACTTATGTGATTATTTAAATGTTTTACCTTTGTGATTTCAATGTTTTAACCCTTGTGATCATTTTTATGTTGCGATTATTTTAATATTATTATGAAAATGTTTTACCTTTGTGATTTTAATGCTTTAACCCATGTGATTATTTTTATGTTGCGATTATTTTAATATTATTATGAAATTGCTGATATATTGATTGATTTGATAGTTATATTATTGATAGCTACATCACACACAAGCGTTTGAAGCTTCAGCTTGTATTTTGAAATTTTTGAAAATAAACATTATTATTATAAAGTTACTTTATTCTTAAGAAAATTTCATAGTTTTTGACATACCTCGTATAAGATTGATTAAATTTGATATCTGATGATTGCGTCTTGGGCAGAACTTTTCATGAAGAATAACTCTTTTTCGTAAATTCAATAATAAAAAAGTTTCCCATTTGTAGCCAACTTAAGCAGACTCACTGTATACGAGCTAATAGTCCAAGCTGTAGGTAGATAAAAATAATAGGCTCTTTTCACACAAAATAAAAGACGCAAACGTCCTATACTACTTTTTATACGATTGTTCGAGTTTATGTACAAACCCTCAGGAAACCCTTAGCTTGTATTTTCTATGTAGTGCTGACTTAGGTTTATGCGAATATGATTAACCATGCTTTATAATTAGATTAGTTCTGTTAGCGACGTTGTAAGAGACACATCTCTCTCCGTACAAATAAAGTTATTTGTCGTAAAGTTAAATTTTGTCTTTTTAAAAATAGTTTCTTGTGGCCCGAAAGCTTTATTTTCGTAAATGGAAATCCCGGTTTTCGCCCCAACAAAATCGCTTTGGAATTTTTTAAACAAGAAACAGTGAACAAAATTACACTTTTTTTGTATTTTTATGCGAATATCTCAAAAAGTATTGGAGGAATCGTTTTCAGTCGATTTAACTTTTGTAGAAAATTATAAAACTCTCTTTTTCGAGGTTTTCCCGGATTTTCTCAGTGGAAAATTCAACGATCCGGTCGTATGAAATTCGATTTTGTAGGTTTTATAAATATCTACAAAACTTTCATTGACTGTAAAACGATTCCTTGAATATTTGAGATATTTTCAAAAAAAAACAAAAAAGTTGTAATTTTCTATGGAATTGATGAATCTTAGCGGTTTATTACTCCTTGCCTTTATTTCACGGACTATAGTATAGTATTGACTTGCCGAAAACAATATTTTTTGTAACTTGGTTAAATAAAGATTCCATTCTTTTTTATCAGCTTGTTTTCTGGACATTGAACATTGAAAGGCCAAAAACCAAACTGCCATTCTCCTTTATCTTCTTTGTTGTTGTTCCAAAAGCTTGTTCCAATAATTGATAACTCTCTGTAGAATGAATACGTGAGTCCAATGTTGCTGACGACCGGTAAATCAGATAGTTATTTTGTTATTTATAATTCAAAAAAATATATTGATATCTTGGAATTGTTAGAGATAAGTCTTTATTTATCACACATGTTTACTGAGTCGAATTTAAATGTTTTGAACCGTTCTTTATAGAAGTTCGATTTTTATTGCATCACATAGTGATTAATCCGTGTATTTCAATTGGTTTGGTCGATAGACGAGCCCCCTTCTACGTCACGGTGCCAAAGTGCATTTCATAAGTCTGATGCAATAAAAGGCATGTTTGCAACGCGATTCTAACAGTTCTCTTCCATTCTACAAAAGGTGTGTCTGTGTTCACTCAATCAGGTATGAATTTTTAATTTGAAATTATAGTGGTGATATTTCAAGTATGAGGCAAATTTTGACTTATTATTTTTGTCAGTTGGAAGTTCAATTATTATACAGGGTGGGTCACGGTCGTTGGTACCTTAGACGTTTACGGAGAACGGGACATAGGATCATTCTGAAAATTTGGTTTCTTAAGTAGTTGCTCTTGGTCTATCGATCTAAAATATTTTCAGCAGTGCAGCGTTGCCGCTTATACCAGAAAGTAGCAGCATCTTTGTTATTACCGCATTTTTGAACTTGTCATTCCTTTCTGATTATTTCTGCCTCATACTCCCCTATACCTATCTATCGGTTTTTGAGATATTGGTTATTTTCCATATTTTTTATCCAAAACATAGCTCGAATTGAATGTTTATTTCTGCGGTATTTGGATTCTTAGGAAGTTGCAATTTTGTGTTTAGTTCATCAAGATCATGTACATTGATTCTGCATAGAGAAGTTTGTTCTGCGTTATACAGGGTCGTTCAAAATTCATGATCTTACTGCTAGATACGAAAAGGGTTGAAAGTGCGTTTTTTTAAATGGAACATCCTGTATAGTATGAAATATCCTGAAAGATGACTAAATTCCCTTTTAATTGATATATCATGTTCCTATACCTAAATAGCCAGAATTCCGAGATAATAGCAATTTTCACTTGTAATCTCCCAAGTGCTTGAATTATTTCCGGAAATTTTTCGAGTACATGAATTTTTTGAAAATTTCCCGAGTTGCGAAGCGACGATGGTAATTTTCTTTGAAGATTCATGTACGAGTTAAATTTTCGACAATTAATTCAAGCACGACGGGGATTCGGTAAGAAAATTTCACACCGAGAAATGAAAATCATCCAACAATTCATAAGAATTAACTAACGATTGTTTCACCTGAACTATTTATAACTACTGTAATATTAATATGTAAAATACAAAAAAAAAATAAAAAAGTTATGTTCTTTTCGTGGATTGAAATTATTTTGTAATCGTACAAACTTCCTTTTGTTCATTGGTTGTAAATCAGGGTACGTTTCATTGAGTTTTCTGCACGTTCTTGCTATAATTCCCTCACATTTTCCAAGAAGAATAAACAATTTCATCAGAACTTCGTTTGAATAGATTTCAATTATTTTTGAGTCACTTTTGTTAAGAAACACACAACGGTATTATTAATAGTGCACTAATTGTCAAATTTTCATAATGTCATGTACCATCATGACATTTATTAGCCACCTTAGATGAATATGAGAAAAATAAATCGAGTTTTTTTGAAAATTTCACTCCTCACTTTTGTAGCCAATCAAAAAATTCGTTCTTGTTTAGATACCATGGCAACCCTAAAAAATTCCGGAAATTTTTATCCTCCTGGTTACCCTGGGCGAAATTAATAAGTGGAAATTTTTCTGTCAAACATTTGACATGTGACAAGTTGATATTTTGCTTTAATGTACAAATTGAGGTCTAGTTTTCATATGAAAGGAGATAATTATCATATTTCAGAAGAAGTTCAATACACCATTTGTCACAAGTTTTTATCCCAAGTCCCGTAGCTCAGTGGTAGTGTTGCGGCCTATGAGTCGCTAGGTCGATGGTTCAATCCACGAAAAGAATATAACTTTTTATTTTTTTTTTTTGTTCCAAATTTAAACACATATATTGATGAAAATTTTGTTAAGTATTTTACATATCAATATTTCAGTGGTTATAAATAGTTCAGGTGAAACCATCCTTAGTTATTTCTCATAAATTGTTGAATGATTTTCATTTCTCGGTGTGAAATTTTCTTACCGAATCCCCCTCGTGCTTGAATTAATTGCCGTAAATTTATCTCGTACATGAATCTTCAAAGAAAATTATCCTACCCGAGTCGCTTCGCGACTCGGGTAATTTTCAACAAATTCATGTACTCGAAAAATTTCCGGCAATAATTCAAGCACTTGGGAGATTACAAATGAAAATTGCTATTATCTCGGAATTCTGGCTATTTAGGTATAGGAACATGATATATCAATTCGAAGGTAATTTAGTCATCTTTCAGGATATTTCATAATATACAGGATGTTCCATTTAAAAAAACGCACTTTTCGTATCTAGCAGAAAGATCATGAATTTTGAACGACCCTGTATAACGCAGAACAAACTTTTCTATACAGAATCAATGTACATGATCTTGATGAACTAAACACAAAATTGCAACTTCCTAGGAATCCAAATACCGCAGAAATAAACATTCAATTCGAGCTATGTTTTGGATAAAAAAAATATGGAAAATACCAATATCTCAAAAACCGTTAGAGATAGGTATAGGGGAGTATGAGGCAGAAATAATTAGAAAGGAATGATAAGTTCAAAAATGCGGCAATATACAGGGTGACCTATTTGAAATAACAAAGATGCTGCTACTTTCTGGTATAAGCGGCAACGCTGCATTGCTGAAAATATTTTAGATCGATAGACCATGAGCAACTACTTGAGAAACCAAATTTTCAGAATGATCCTATGCCCCGTTCTCCGTAAACGTCTAAGGTACCATCGACCGTGACCCACCCTGTATAGTTTATAAAGTTTCTTACATATGGAATAATGATACCAAAATATACTGATGAGAAATGAACATAGTTGTTGGTTTTAATTTTTTATTTTTTTTGAATAATGACCAAAATGTATCTGAAATATATTTATTTTTTTTATTGATGATAATACAATACCAATATACAGGTTGTCCCGTAAACCTTGTACAGTATTGAAACTGGTGATAGATCAGGTCATGACTGTTCAGAATATCGGAATTTTACCTCAGTAAAAATATCACCGTTTTCGAGATAATGGGCATTTTAGGAATTTCTGGAAAATCGCCACCTAACCTTGGATTTTTGAGTGCCATGTATACAAATTGAAACGAATTCAAGTATCTTTGCTGCTGAAGATTACTGATGAGTGATGCTTTTAGACGTACAGAACAATTTTTCAGAAAGTGAAAAAGAATTTCAAGAAATGAGGGTAAAATGACAGATTTGAGTTTCATAAATTTTTTCAAAAAAAGGTTAACATTATTGTCTGAAAGAAACATAACCAATTGGAAGTGGACATTCATTTCAAAAGAATGCTCATTTTGTCCAGAGTCATGTCATGTCTACCATGGTATAAAACAAACTATAATTATTTTTGGAGGAAGTGATTTCCGTTGAATTAGGCGTGGTTTTATTCTAGGCTTCCATCAACTTTTATACTTACGCCCAAAAATTATTTTATTTCAATTTTATCGAGATAAAATGTAGAAATGATTATTAATAATAAAGAATAGACTGCTTGGTAGCATTAAATAGTATGTCAATAAAATTAACTTTTCATTTAATTAAGCCTAATGAAATGTCGATTATCCGACATGACACCGATTAATACGAATTCTTGTAATTAATGCCGCAATTGTCCAACATCCAGATTCCAACGAAGTTTCAGAGACTGCCAGATAAACAGGATATAACCAAATAAGTGCAAAATTTTTTTTAGGAGATGAATCCTTGTCGAAAATTAAAAACTTTGCCTAACTCTTGTGTTGTGTCCGTAGAAGCAATATTTTCCTAATGAAAAAATAAAATACAACATTGTGTAAATAGAATTGAAAAAATCTAGTAGGTGACTGTCACATTTTGTTTGAACAACTTGTGACTTCTGTCGTAGTTTTTTCAAATTATTTCGCTTGTTTCATTCAGTGGTATTTATTTCTTTGTCATGCCGTACATACGTTATACTCCCCGAGAATATGCGCATATGCATAACATTTATGGTGAATGTGGAGGTGGTGCTACTGCTGCAGCAGCGCTTTATGCAGAACTATATCCGATTGCAGAATGCCACTCATATAATCGCTGATTTGGGGGCTATAACCTATAACGCATTTGAAAAGGTTCTTCTTGAAAATATGTCGTCTCTTCGTACGAGTGGATGAAAAATAACATTTTTGTAATATTATTCAGTGCGATGTTGAATAATCGTTATTGTGGTTTATAGTGTATGTTGATTCAAAATAACGTTGAATTAGTATTTACTTCTTTACATCTCATTGAATGCTTTCAAGTAGTTGATTCGTTATTGTTATTACTCATAATTATTTAATCATTTCATCTTGATAGGATAAAAATAAAAGATATTGCTGACAAAGTCTAATGGAGTTGGTTTTAGCGCAGAATAACATCACACTCTAATATAATCGAAATTCTACTCCTTCCAAAAATAATTATCGTATGTGTTATACCATGGTAGAGTCTGGACAAAATGGGCATTCTTTTGTAATGAATATCCACTTTAGACCAAAAGCCACCAATATGAATCACTCCCCCCCCCCTGTGGGAATTTATGACTTATGCTTTTTTTTGTTCGTAGTACCTACCGGATGAAGAATTGAATTGTTTGTCTCTCTTAAATTACAGCATATTCCGGAAAATAAAGAAAAACTGAAGAATTAAAAAAAATTGTTTTGTTTAAGTTTAATTTTACAAAAGGGTAAGTACATTAGTTACCATGTTTTTTTATGAACTTATTTGGTATTCATTTAAGGTCTACTAATGAAAAAAAAAATTAAAAAATCAGCATATGAGTTTATAATATCTTTTATAATCAACTGTCATTTTCTTCATCCTCGTATATTATGTCGTCTAAGTTTTGTACTTCTGGTTCATCTTCATCTTCAAATTCGTCTGGCTCAAAGGTTTCTGGAACGTCAAGTAGTTCGAGTGGCAACGGATCTCCTTTAATCCAATCGAATTTGAGTTCACCATTTTCCAATTTCCACCCATGTCCCACTGGAGTTGGTGTGGAGGGTTTAGCTACATGTGCGTTATTCCATAAGTAACATTGGTAGTTGACACGTTTTATGTGGTTTTCTAATGACGTTTTGCATGGAGGAAGTAGACTTAAATTCATACCTTGATTGTTGGGCAGAGAAAATGCAGTTGTGGGAGAATACTTTTGTATTTAAATTTATTATTATTTATTTTTCCGGTATATGCTGTAATTCGCAAGTGGCAAACACCTAAAATCTTAAAGTACATGTCAATACAAACAAAAAAATGTATGTGTCGAAAATTTTGAATTGGTCCCAATTTGTAGACATGGCACTCAACAATCCAAGATGAGGTAGTGATTTCCCAGAAATTTAAAAAATGCTCATTATTTCGAAAACGGTGAGATTTTTACTAAGGTGAAATTCCGATATTCTGAACAGTCATGACCTGGTATATCACCAGTTTCAATAGTGTACAAGGTTTACCGGACACCCTGTATAATAAATAAAAATTAATCCTTCATGAAAACATGATCAAATAAGTTGAATACTTGTCCATGCTCGTGTGAAATTAATGATGAAATATCTTATATAAAAATAAACATGATGAATATCCATGAGGTATACCTGCATACAAAGAAAAATAGCAAAATGAACTTAAATGTATGCCTAAATAACATTGGTCACATTTTGTATAAATAAAAACAATAATAAAAAACTAAGTTGATACATAATTAAAAATTATTTCACATACAAATAATTTTCCAATTTTTCAGAATTCTCAATCAACCAGTATTTGATTTTATTTTTAAATCCCGAAAAACTAGTTTTTTTTTTTAACTTGCAAATTATTATAAATCTTTTTACCTATATAAATGGCATGATCCTTTTTATATTTACAGTCATCTAAAATATTAACGATTACTTCCACTGATTTTTTTGGAGTTATTAAGTTATTTTTAATAATCAGATAAAAGGGCTTATTGACAATTGCTTGTATATATTTTTTATTGGTGCCTCATTTTACTTATTTGAAACACGCCTCAGCGTGTTTGAATCGAACTTTCAAAAACGCGCGTTTTTTTTTTAAGTTACCTTGCTAACTAACATCAACAACTCGAGAAACGTGAAGCCTAAATGACAACTTTTGATTATTGATCTGACAGCAGTAACTTGTAACGTCAAATAAACAACTGGTTCATTTATATCTGTTACCTTTTGCCTTTCCATCCATTGAACTTGTCATTTTCTTTTTTATGCGCATTATTATATTTTTGCTATATTAACCGCGATTCTGCTTTACCATTCAAAGAATCGATATTAAAATTCATTTTTCTACATTCATGCAAAAAGCAAAACTTTATTGAACTATATTCAGTGGAAAAAGAAGTTCTTTATTGCACTAGTGCAATAAAGTTTTTATTGCACTCATCTGTCATTCTACTTCAACGTGCTGTCATCATGACAAACATAAACGTTTAAACCTACTACATATTTAGCAGATATTCTGTGAGATTGGCAATAGGTACTTCACTACGAAATATTCATATTGAAAATTGCACCAATTGTTCATTCACTTTCAACATTGAGGGTAAAAATAAAGTTTGAGTTAAATTGTTCGTAACGTATTAGTTCCTGTTTCAATGCAAATCAATATTAATAATAAAGTATTCAAGTTGCGCTTTTCATTTTCCTACACCTAGTGCCGCACCTCAATAAACTATTTTTTGCTTTTTGCATGAACGTAGAAAAAATGTTGTATGCAACTCGTGCAAAAATTGTTTATTGCACTCGACGTGTTGTCCAACTCGGCCTAACGGCCTCGTCGGACAATTTCACGTCGAGTGCAATAAACATTCACTTTTTGCACTTGTTGCATAAATAACTATTTTAGGCACTATAGTGACAACAATTAATCTCTGATGACAAATTGCAAATTTATCTGTTTTTCTCATTTCCTTGGTTGTGATCAAAAACCTTACTCTATTACCCGGAGTCTACTCTCACTGTTCCAAAACTTACTCTGACAAATTATTTTACGCTTATCAAAAGTTCCAAAACCTGTCAAAGCTTACTCAACCATACTTTACCAAAAAGGAGGGTAGAAGAGTACTCTGACAGTTATTCTGTCACATTTTTTATTTCTTTGTTAAACTGTAAGGTAAAATCGTTTCAAACTTCAATACGAAAGTCGGAAGTACGTTATAACAAATTTCAAATTGATTTTTCAGCCTACATTTGTCTAATAAAATGGATTTCTATACATTATACAGGATTTGTGATAAAATTCCTTTGAGTGAAATGAAATGTTTCTATTGACGTAATGACATAATTTTTAAAGTAGTCGAAGTACAGTTGTGTGCATAAAAAAGTCGTACACGGTACGACGCTTATTGAGGCATTGCACTAATTGCACTAAAAAATGTTAAAAGCGCGTTACTGACAAAAGATAGTTTGTATTTCGACGCTACTTGTCAAAGTCGATAAAAAGCTCAATAATTAAGATTGAGATGTCGGGGCGTGGCGCAGTGGTTAGAGCGTCCGACTTTGGGTCGAAAGGTCCTGAGTTCGAGCCACAGTTGCGGCTGGGATTTTTTAATTTAATTTGACCGATTAAATTATTAAAATCTCGTGGCTGGACTGGGGTGAGTCCTGCACGATTCACTGTTGCGTTCCAATTAACAGTGCTGCTCCTAAGGTGGCGCATGGAGTTAGTAACAAGGCCTATCCAGAACACGTGGCTAATGACCATAGCAGTCGATGCCGAGACACCAAAGAGAGAAATTAAGATTGAGTAGCCTGATTCAAGATATTCTATGACTGCTGTGCGACTTATTTATGCACACAACTGTACCCTTTAGGTGAATCAATAACTCCTTCAACTCAATAAGTATATTTAGATATGTTTTCTTCTGAAATTGTTGAGGTGGAAAGCTCCGAGAAATCTTGTGTGGGAGAAAACTCGGTTTAGGTCGTTCAAAAAGAACCAGAAATAGTGTTTTGGAATGATGCAGCTACAAGTTGCCGATATATTCATATAAAGATAATGAAAAAACCTTCGATGATAAAACAACGAGAAATGATTAAAGGTTCAGTCGCTGTATTATGTCTTACGTCAAAAAATCGAATACCGTTCCAAAACCCAGCTTACTCTCTGTCGAGCTAATTACCTCAACATTACTCGTACTCTTATTCCATGGTAAGTTTTGGAACATAGCCCATGACAACGAATGGTATACTGATGTCACATCACGAATTCAACCATTTTACATTATTGGAACACATTAATAGTTATTTAAGTAACAAGGAATTTAAAAACGTGTTAACATTCGAGGTAAGCGAGTACGAGCCGAGGCTTGTCGCTTGCCGAGTAGTTAACAGTCGATACATTACGTTTTTCCCGCGGCTAGTTGACATTTTTCAAAATTTGCCTGGATTGAAGTTTGTTTTCTTACCCTTCCTTCATGATTATTCGTTCCGCTATTTCATTCTAAGTTGCTTGCGCGTGTAACTAAGTTACCGAATAAAAAGACAACAATAATATTCAAATAGTCTCATAACCTAAAAATTGAAATAAATGAAGCTGAAGGTATTACTCGTCCATAATAGTAATTTACGTAAAGTCCGGAAAATACTGTTTTTTTGGAGGAGTAGACCAAATTCTAGGACGAGCGTCAGCGAGTCGTGGAAGTCTGCGAGTCCAAAAAAACTGTTTTCGGACGTACACTATTTTTTCGGCAATCATGTAGAATAACAAATCAATGAGACGCATTTAGTCTAAGAGACGAAGAGAGGTCGACTTTCACCCATCTGTTAACCGGATGAAACGATTCCAAATTTGAATATTTCGAACATTTCAGTTCTTATTTGTATTATATATTGAAATTCGAACAGAAGATAGGTACCAACAGAAACATTCTAATTCTTATTTATCCCGGCGTTTCCTTTGAATATATACAAGTTGTTGTAATTGATATATACTCCTGACTAACACCTAACTTGTGCAATTTTTAATGAGGTTTTTTATTTCAGTCTAGCAGCAATAAACATGACCACTCACTGGAATTATCCCGATCCCGCTCTTCAGGATGAGCTTCGCAAAATCGCCAACGCTATCGTGGCAAATGGAAAGGGTATCCTTGCTGCCGATGAATCAGTTTCCACCATGGGCAAACGTCTTGCCGACAACGGACTGGAAAATACCGATGAAAATCGCCGTAAATACAGGTAGGTAAAAAACAACCATCAGTGGTCTTCGAGACTTGCGTGCTAGGGAAGACGCAACTCTTACCTTTTAACGTGTGATGCCATGCACGAGACCGGTGACCATGCTGTATAGTAGTAGTATCATAGATTTGGTGCTTTACATACCTTCTGCCAAGTATGACCTACGAACGATGTCAATATACAGAGTTATGCTGAAAAAACCACGATTTTCAGTTTTTTTTTTGGCATAACTCTGGACCTTGACCTCGTACGCGGGTCAAACTTGGCGGAAGGTATGTTCAGCACCATATCTACCGAAATGTGAAACCAGCAAACGGTCACAAACTGACTGGTTTTCAAACTACCCCCCCCCCCCCCTCCTTGACCTGGAGACATTCTAAAAATACATCCAGGTGACTTGGGGCAACACCAAGAATGCTATTTCATGCCCAGCAGACGATTTCCTTACCTGTCAGTAAATCATATAAGCAGCTCTTTGAACTATATGGAGACAAAAGAAGAGAAAATATACCGGGTGTTCCATTTAAAAATCCAAAGTTTAGGTCACTTCTGGTGAAACCGAAATTTGTATGACTTCCGAGATAGCTGCCGGCCCGATTTTATAGATAAATAAATACTGACAGCCTCATCCATCTTCATCCTCAAATGCATTATGTTTGTCAGGCAAAACCCCAAATTAAATGAGAAAACTGCTACAGAACGTAATTACAATACAAGAAATGGTGATCTTTTGAGAATCCCACAACATCAAATGTCAAATTATGAAAAATCCCCTCATTATAATGCCATTACGTGCTTCAACAAGTTACCACATGCAGTCAAAAGAATCAGAAGTGATAAGATATTCCATGATTGTATTAAAAAATTTCTTGTAGAGAAATGCTACTGTAGTTACCAAAATTTCCTAACTGACACTCACAAATAACTTCAACTAAAGCGTTCCCAATTTTTATTTTTTTTTGTAAAATGCTCCCATACATTTTATGTATGTGAGTTTATATGTGTATTTGTATATATATATATATATATATATATATATATAGGAAGTTATTCATGACATCTACAGTCATATATATATATATATGGTTCGTGTCAAATTAAGTTTCAACTAGTGACTGTAGATGTCATGAATGTCATGTATATATATATATATATATATATATATATATATATATATATATATATATATATATATATATATATATATATATATATATATATATATATATATATATATATATATATATATATATATATATATATATATATATGTATGTAAACCTGTGCTAGTTTTAATTTTTATTTTATTTTATTTAAACTTTTTCAAAACTGACTTACCATATATGTACCTAGTGTATCAAATACGGTGAAAAAATATTATTATAGTTTTATGTCGTATACAGATCTTCCAAATTTCATTTCATCATCTACAAAAACAAAAAAGTTTTATGAGCGAGCCACTCAATATAACAGTGCTTTTCATCTCATTCTATTGCCAAACTCGAATTTGAGAAAAAGTTAAATCAAAATCCCAATATTAATTTTTTTTTCAAATATCTCGATTTTCTTTTTCTTCGGTGATCTCTATAGAGTCTTAATTGCATCATTCAAATTAATCACCCAAATAATCATTAAAACTTTATCTAAATTCTAAACACGTTTAGCAGATTTTTGGAAAATCTATGTTTTCAGGCAACTTTTGTTCACCACATGCCCAACTATAGGGGACTACATTTCTGGAGTCATCCTCTTCCACGAGACCCTATACCAGAAAGCTGACGATGGCACTCCTTTCCCCGAACTTTTGAAACAGAGAGGCATCATTCCCGGAATCAAAGTAGATACAGGTGTTGTCCCTCTTTTTGGCACCACCGATGAGTGCACCACTCAAGGTAATTTGCGTCCGATCAAACACTTTGAAATATGCAACATTGGCTCATGAACCGATCCCATTTATTTCCTTATATTTCATCGTGAATGTTGCTTCTAGGTTTGGATGATTTGGCCAAAAGATGTGCCCAATACAAAAAAGACGGCTGTCACTTTGCCAAGTGGCGTTGTGTGTTGAAAATTGGCGAACATACTCCTTCTTTGACGGCTCTCATAGAAAACGCCAATGTGCTGGCCCGTTATGCTTCCATCTGCCAGGCCAATCGCATTGTGCCTATTGTCGAACCAGAAATTTTACCCGACGGTACCCACGATCTTGAGCGTTGCCAGAAAGTCACAGAAACTGTTTTGTCTTTCGTATACAAGGTGAGACACTAGTAAAAATATATTATCATTTTGTATTTGTCTGTCTGATATAGTAAGAACGATTCGATGATTTTTATCGTTTTAGGCTTTGGCTGACCACAACGTTTACTTGGAAGGAACTCTCCTGAAACCAAACATGGTGACTGCAGGACAATCCTCTAACGCTAAAGCTTCCCCAGCTGAAGTAGCCATCGCTACAGTCACAGCTCTGCAGCGCACTGTCCCTCCTGCGGTACCCGGAATAACTTTCTTGTCTGGTGGACAGTCTGAGGAAGAAGCTAGCGTCAATCTGGATGCCATGAATAAGTAAGGCCTTTTAACTTCACTTGTACATAAGCATGTTTTTTCACATCTATAACAGCACTTTCAACTCTAATTTTTCAGCACATGTTTTACTTGTAGAGATATTTTGATTGAGGTATATTTTCGCAATAGGTGTGTATGAATAAGTAAATTACCATCGTTTTGTGTCAGGTGACTTATGAACCCCTGTATCCTTTTCTTTTTGTAAATTGGAAATTTGATATTTTGTATGGATAATTGAGATCCAAACCATTTAAATTTTTTTCTGTTTAAACCAAAAGTGTTTTTTACTAATTTCATGCTGTCTTTTCAAACTAAGTAATATTTTTATTCATAATAACTAGCCTTCAAATTAAGCTCAATACTAAAGGACATTATTCTTTAAAACAAAACAAATACTTTTATTTCAATGATAACTGATATGACCTTATCACTAAAATAACCATTTCCAAGAAAACAAATTATATTTTATATTATATTAATTTTTGAAGTAATTAGGTAAGTTGGCCGAAAAGGTGATTGCTTAGGGAAAAACTTTGTTTCTTGATAAAAATGACTTATTCGCAAACAGGCAGTTTGGATTCAGGAAGGGGGAAAGAACACAGCAAAAGCAGTTATGGATCTGGCTAGTTTCATAGGTCAGGGATTTGAAGAAAAACAGTCAACTCTGGCAGTTATGTTGATTTGAGTAAAGCTTTTAACATACTCAAATCTTTAGGGGTATTGCGATCAATATTATATCATTTTATCTGTCAGGTCGTAAGCAAACAGCAATGATGAATGTAGTAGTCAACTGTCAACAAATAATCGAGTCCCGCAAAGCAGTGTTAAGTCCTTTGTTATTCTTTGCGGATGACACCATTTCTTCGACCGAAAAAACAATAATTAATTTTATGTGAATAAGAAACAATTCTGACTTTGATCTTCTCTATTAAATATTCCGGATCTCTAATTTCAATATCCAGATAACATATAATTTTTTGTTTGAAAGTGGCTAACAATGTTTCACTTTGAGTAAGGTTATTCTGGACTTTCATTGTCTAAAAAAGAACAAACAATCTAGCCAATTTCCTTCTGCCGATTATCCAACCACTGCAAGGCAATACCTCAACGTTTGTGAAGAACTCCAGGCACTTCGTAGAGATCCTGGAAGGGGTCAGAGTAGTACCAGGAGACCAATTCGTCAGTTTTGACGTGGAAAGTCTTTACATTAACGTCCCGGTAGAAGAGGCCTTACAAATTATTCGGAAAACTCTGCAAGAAGACACAGAGCTGAAGAACAGGACAAACCTACCAGTACGTGGCATTATGGACCTGCTAGAATGCTGCCTGCGAAATTGCTACTTTCTAGAAAAAGACCGCTTTTTCTCCCGAGAAGACGTACGACCGACGGGATCCCCATTATCGCCCTTGATAGCAAACATCTATAATATATGGAATGGTTTGAACCTTTTGCTACAGAGTCAGCCCATTAGAAACCTCAGATGTGGTTGAGATATGTTGACGACACGTTTGTCATATGGAACCACGGAGACGAGGACCTTGACGTCATTTTGGAACATCTGATAACACCAGAAAGTCCATAAACTTCACGATGGAAAAGGAGACGCAAGACGGTTTACCTTTTCTAGACGTAAAAGTTCGAAAGAACAATGATAAGTGCCAAACATCAGTATACAAAAAGCCAACTCACACCGGACAATACCTGAACTTCGAATCGAACCATCATGGTGCTACAAAGAGAGGTGTTGTTCGATCGCTGGTGGACCGTGCCTACAACCTGTGTAACACAGATAAAAGTCATACCATCGAATTGGACAATATCAAGAAAGATCTGCGACGAAATGGGTACCCAAAAACATATAGAAGAGGTTCTAGCCCGCAGGGGGGATAAGAACAAGAAACCAGACGAGCCGACACAAGCCACCCTGTGCGTTCCGTATGTTAGAGGTCTATCGGAAAGAATAAGGCGAATTGGGTCGAAATACAAAATACGGACATGTTTAAAGTCAGGTAACAATATTCGCAGCCAATCTCACAAAGACAAGACCACGTAACGCTGACATTGACTCCAAAAACTGCATCTACCGCATCCCCGGTGAATGCGGCGAAGCATATCTTGGAGAAACTAAGAGACCACTTAGCGGTAGACTCGCTGAACACAAGAGAAACACTCAACGAGGAGAAACATCAAAGTCAGGGATAGCGGATCATGACTGGACGACCCAACACAACATAAAATGGACTGAAGCCGAAGTCATCCATAAAGAAGTGGGCTGGTATAGAAGGAAGTTTAAAGAGAGTGCATATATTATGAACAACAAAGTCTTCAGTCAAGCTAGCATAGAAATCCGTAATGTGTGGAAACCCTTAATTAGTGGCATAGATCAATTGAAATTGCGATAAGAATTAACAATGCTGTACGGGAGGGGCCCGGCACTGTAATTAACAAGCTTACCTGGACACCGGCAAATTACCCCTAGGCTAATGACACAAAATTATCCATAGCATATATAAGAAGTATCCTTGAGATTGTCGTATTATACACTTGATAACGACTGTAGATTTTAACAGTTGAAACGTCGTGATTAAAAATTGCAGAGAATTGAATTTTTCTTTGTTCTTTTTTAGACAATGAAAGTCCAGAATAACCTTACTCATATAATTTCTTAATTAATACACAAAGTCAAGTCAAAATATACTTTGTCAGAAGTCTTAAAAACTTACAATAGACAAAGCTTCATTGTATTTTACAATGTAAAGTTGATTGATATTAAATTAATATATCTTGTTTCAGGTACCAAGGAAAGAGACCATGGGCTCTGACATTCAGTTATGGTCGTGCCCTCCAAGCATCTGTACTACGTGCTTGGGCAGGAAAAGATGAAAACATCAAAGCTGCTCAAGATGAATTGTTGAAGCGTGCCAAGGTTTGTGGAAATATAATTAAATGTGTAAAAACACAATTTTTATTGGGCCAAAATCCGTTTAATTTCATGATAGATTGACAAACCCGTAGTTTAGACTTACACTTTTTTTAATTGCAGGCTAACAGCGATGCATCACAAGGAAAATATGTTGCTGGCAGTGTGGAAGGAAAAGCTGGTGACGCAGGTCTCTTTGTGAAGAACCACGCCTACTAGAGAACTACAAATCTACCTCTTATTAGGTTTAAATCTTCTCATATAAATTTGTTAGTGTTTGTGAAAGTGCGTTATGTTCTAGGAAGCCCCTCAGGAAGTCCTTAGATGAGAATATTTATTTTTACTGGTTTTTACCGAAATTTTCTTGTATACAATTAATTATTATAATGGGTACATGTACCTGTTAAACAACATTTATTACTTTATATGTGTCGCAACTTGAAATTATCAAGTTTAGTTTGTTGTGGAAGTGAGAACTGAAAATTCACAATAAATGTACTGGAAATGTTTAACTTTTTTCATTATTTCTTTAAATATTAAATATTTGCTGTAGGATTAAACCTGTCTGTAGTATACAGGGAGTTAGGGGTATGACTACATAAATTCCTTAAACTTAAACCACAAAAAGAGTTATTTATTTATTGAAGATATAAATTTCAGTCTGAACAAGTTCTGGTACTAAGAAAGTTTGAATGTTTATAAATGAACAAATAAAGCAAACAAATTCAAATTAGAGTTTTTCTGGACTTCCAATGGTGGTACTCTCGTCTGCACCTATGTTCAGATCGGGGAGATTATCGCCATTATAGTCTATATAATACCTATTTCAATTTACATTTTTATTTATACTTGGAAGCTTTGTCGATAAGTTGAAAAACTTCTGACATTAAAGTATATTTTGACTTTGAAAGAAAATTAATTCCCTACATTTAAATCGCGACGTTTCGGCAGATAACATCTGCCACCGTTATCAAGTATGTGAATGCGACAAGATATTTAGGATACTTCTCATATAGCTATCCGTGTCATTAGCATGCGAATAATTTACCCGCCACAAGGTGATTATTCTCTGGCGTAGGGCCTCTCGAGTTATCAATTTTAATGCATGGGATAAATGACCTGTTATGAAATAACAATACTTCATCTAATTTGGACCTTTCAGGTCCAAAATTAACTTTTATATTTTTGGACTGTTATTTTAGAATTTTGTTGAAATTTCATGGGTCGCCCATTTTGGCTATAGTACATAGTGACAATGATACATAGGACATTTTTTCTTCGCATGGCGCGTCTAAAGTTGCGACTCCGGAGGCGCGGCAACCAATAGTCTTGGTATACTTTGTACTTAGGTGGAACATAAAATGAAAAAGAAATATAGCACTGCTAGCGCGAATCTGCTCCTGAAAAATTAAATAATGCATAGGTTCTTAATAATAGGGGAGCACACGAGGATAAATGGTGATTTTGAAGATTAGATGGTAGAAAGAAAAAAGGGTTATATGAGGTTTAACCTTTCAGCGGTGGGGGGCGGTTACAGGCTTTAAATTAAACTGTCACATGGAAATACTCGTCAGATATTGATAGTGCATATGCCTCACGCGTCTGTGATGTCGGAGGGATGTTAATCTGCCTAGATGTATGAAGGGGGAGGCCATACGGAAGGTTTAAAAATAAAGATAAAAAAAATAATTGGGCGCGTCAGATATTCAGGGGATATTAAACAGCCGTATGCATAGTCAATTCCAGCGACTCGCCAGAGTTTCGCCGCTTGCTACACAAGAACTATAATGCACAGTCGAGCTCCAAAAAAGTGGTACATCGCCAGCATTTCGCCAAAATGTGACTTATCGCGTATTTGTCACTTTTTTGGAACTCGACTGTGCATTATAATCCTTGTGTAGCGAACGGCGAGACGCTGGCGATTGACTATGCATACGACTGTAATGGCCATTTTCACCAACTGATTCCTAAAGTTAGGAAATACCTAAATCGAATTTAGGAACGCCCAAGTGCAATTTGCGTTTCACCAAGCGTTAAAGTAATGATTAAAAGTAATGTAAAATGCCAAACGTAGGTATTTCCTATCACTCTTAAGCATTACTCAAAGTGTGGTGAAACGCAAATTGCACTTGGGCGTTCCTAAATTCGATTTAGGTATTTCCTAACTTTAGGAATCAGTTGGTGAAAACGGCCATAAGTGAATCCGAACGAAGTTCCCATTCAAGTAACTGACAATTCGGATAAGACGCAAGCAAGCATGCCATTTTGAAATACTCGAGCACGCCCGATTTTTATACAGGCGGTTCAGCTTGATGTGCTGATCCATAATCTGACGATTTTCTGGAGACATTTCCTTAATCTGACGTTTTGATTATTTTTTTCATGTAGCATGTAAGTAAAAAGAAAACAAATTTTGATGCAATTTGTAAAAAAAAATATTTTATTTCCTGCACACTATTTTTTTAAATCAAATTTTAAAACTTTCGGACAGTATTGTCGGGTAATCAATAAAATTATAATTTTATTCAAAGTATCTACTGATTTATTATTTATAACTAAACGGAATTCAGAAAAAATAGCGAACTATAAATGGACCAGTTAGAACAGCTGTGGAGCTGAATTTGAAAGATTTATCCAATTTTGGATGGTCATTCTGTCTACATAAGGTTATTTAGGTCAGGTTAGTTTGTCTAATAAACTACGCATTTTCAACTTAAGATTATTGTAACTTTTCTGACTCTAGATTTGCCCCTTTTCCTCAATTTTTCAAATTAGCAACACTAGGGAATGCAATCCCGCAAGATAATTTCAATCCAGGTATTTGCGGGACTGAACCATCTTAATCCCGCTGGATCCAGGTATTTGCAAGGTAGACGTGAATTTTCGTAATAAATCATGATAAAGACCTGATAGACCCCGTTTCATTCTA
The DNA here is from genome assembly GCA_944452925.2 of Chrysolina oricalcia. Lineage (NCBI taxonomy): Eukaryota > Metazoa > Arthropoda > Insecta > Coleoptera > Chrysomelidae > Chrysolina > Chrysolina oricalcia. Next base: position 3,678,190 of record OX101810.2, read on the forward strand.
AACCCAAATTAAATAAGCTTTTTGGTACACTTTTAAATGGTTTATCAATACTTTTAGACTTTAGATATGAAAATTTAAAAAAAAAACTAAACATTATTTTGGAAATGGCTACGTAAAAAAAGTCAAAGTATTAATTGTGTCGTCTGCCAAACGGCTCTTGATATTCATCACAAGGTAGCCAGCGGCTGAAAAAGCTCGCTCAGCTTCCACGCTGGTTGGTACAATTGTCATTATTGAATTATAGGTGAATTGAAGGTGTGTGCCCTTTAATCCACCTGACTCGAAATAGTTCATTTCCTTGTTTATCAAAGTCTCAAGGTTGCTCACATTGCCAGACCTAGGTTGTTGGGCTGTTGTTCCACCAGAACTTTTCATGCTGGTTAAAGTCAGTTCAAGTTCGTCTTGAAGTGACATGGGTGCTGCTGCTGCCGTGTGCCTCGGCCTCCAGATTGGCGAGAGCCGCAAGAGGTATGTCAAAAGGATCATCAGCATCGGTTATTGTGTTGTTTTCCTGTTGTAGCCTTTCAACTATAGTTTTGTTTACCTTGGCGTATTACATAGTCTTTGAAGGTAACTAATTGTTTCATCATGTTCATGAATAAATTGACTTATATTTTCTTCGTACATATATGGATCATGTAAGTATAATACGCTTCCTTGTCATCCCGCTAATCCAGCGGGATCCCGCTGAATTTTCGACACAGATTAGTCCCGCAAAGTGTATGCGGGATCCCGGTATTGCATTCCCTAAGCAACACCTACCCTACAAGTGTTCTGGCCAAGTAGTGTTGGGACAGCGCGAGATGAGAGAAAGAGTGAATTAGAGAGAGTGGTTCATAGTGGGAAATACATGCTCCACTGCAGCTAGCTGCACGCGCTAAACTTTATTGACTATATTTTTTACTTCGGCTTGTGCAAATCTGCAGATTATATTTTTCCCGTTATCCTTAAATTATTTCCTTCAAAATAAAAATAAAATCGGCCGGTAGCTTGAGAATGTCAAAGTGACGTATTTTTTGCAAGTTTGTGACCCTTCCACTTCCTTACGTCACGCTCAAAACGTCAGATTATTGAAATGGGCACTTTTAAGCATGACAAACAATATTGCGGAAACTGATAGATAATAACATGTAACTGTGCGCAAGATGGTTTCTGTCCCATGTGTAGTTTTTGCACAATCGCGTTATAAACAATTTAAGGCACATCTTGCAAAATACGCCGATTTAAGGGAAATCATCTTATTCAAATTCTGTACGACATTTGGAAGTAGAGATCAATAGCTAAAATCTGTTTATTTTGGATTACCAGAGACTCCTGAGAGGTGGGAAATGTGCTGAAAATGTCACGCTAAATGCTTCAAAGTGGACCCGAAGTCAACCGAACTCAACTCGAGATAACTTCAGTGCGACTTCGGCTGACTTCGGACGCACTTGGAAGCGTTTTGATCAATATTCAGTGACATTTTCAACACATTTTCCACCTCCCAGGTGGAAATCTGAAATATAAACATTGTAGATATTGGACTCTACTTCCAGATACAGAATTTGAATAAGACGATTTCTCTTTAATCGGCGCATCATGCAAGATGTGCCCTTAAATTGATTATAACGCGATTGTGCAAAAACTACACATCGGACAGAAAACGTCTTGAGCACAGTTGAACCACATATTATCTCTCAGTTTCCACAATGTGGTTTGTCTAGCTTCAGATTTATTCCATAAACTACCATTAGGGGTGCAAAATAAGAGATAAATAATGTGGATGTGTCATCTATTCAATGATGATTAGACAAACACAAAATTGAAAACAAAATTATAATCATATTTTAATAATTTTTTACTCAGCTATATGAGAAATATACAATAAAATTATATGTAAATCAATAAATTTGCTTAATATACAGAATGACAGTTCAATATTAACCGCAATATTATAACAATTACATTATTTACAAAATACCTGCACATACTTTCAACACTTAGCTCTAAAAAGTACCCTTCATCAGCAGCTTCTTCTACATCACATTTCACAAACAGTCCCTCTGCAATAAAACATTCTTCATTTATATAAACAATTCATAAAAGTAACAACACAAAAAACTACGAGCTCTACCCCATATGTGCATATGACTCAGCATTAAAAATGTTGTATTGCTAAGGCCTATAGATATAAAAATAATTATGTTTGTATGACTTATCAACTATACAGCGAGACTCCCGGATATTTTCCGCATTGCGACGTTGCCACTTCTATCGAAAAGTCCCAGATCTCCCAGTATTTTAACAAATTTTTAGAATCACCCTTTCATTGTAATATTTTTTTGTTGATAATGCACTAAACCTATCTCTATCGGTTTTCGAGATAAATAATAATTTGTGTTAAATATAGTACAAAACTAATGTAAATTAGTACTCTCAAATCAGGAAAAGTTGATATTTTTATAGTTATTTGGACAAACTCTATTTAATTTACACTGAGAAATCGACTCCATATCAAACAGGGCGTGCCAAAATAACCATTATTTCCGTTGTGGATAAAAAAGGTCAAAAGTTCGTTTTTTCAAATGAACCCCATGCACGTTACTCGATAAATTGAAAGATGAAGAAAAATGCTTTAAAATTTCCCTATACCTAAATCACCAAGTTCACTTAACAAAGCCCCCTTTTTAGAAAACATTATTTTTTAAAGAATTTATTTTTATAAGTAATTTATGAATAGTTATTGACAGTGTTTTGAAAAATCTTCCAAAATGAACGCAAATATTGATTATTCAAAGAAGTTCTCATGTATTTATTATACACAGACAATGTGATCAAATCATTGCCAGAACTTGCAGAAAATTTAACCAAATGTACCCTGAATTTACACCTATGAACGAGAGGAAGTTTGTAAGATTACAAAATAATTTCCTTAATTATGACTCAAAGTTAAAGGCACCTCCAATATTACCAAAACCTGTTACCTTAAATAATAGAGGACAATATTGTAAACGTTTTGACATAATTTTACACATATTCAGAAGCTTCCAGAGCAGAAAAAGATTTGGGTGTATCACATGCTTCAGTACAATGAATTTTGGAAATGCATTTGTATACATTTTCCAAAGTTGAAGCTGTCAAAGCAGAAGTCTTTGAACGTAGAGTGTATTTTTGCACAGAATGATCGGAATTTTTATCAAGAATAGTTTGGAGCGACGAATCAAAATTTACAAGAATGGGATTTTTAATAGAAGGAATAAGCATTTTTGGGCTGATCATAATATTCATATAACAAAAGATATTGGGTTTCAAGAAACATTTTATGAGAGATATCTCCAAAAGTACTAAGTACGACTGTTGGCGATATCCTCGAAAATTTGCCTTTAGAGGAGTATAGTAATTCGCGGATTCAACAGGAAGTTTCCAGAAAACTTTATGAATTGTCAGACGATCGTTGTTTTGGGCGTTTAGGGCCGTGGGATTGGCCACCGAGATCACCCGAACTTAAGCCGCTTGACTATTTTTATGGGGTGTTTTAAAAGAAAGGGTGTACAGGTACAGTACTCCAGTGCCTATCAAACAAGAACTGCGTCGGCAAATAATGCTACCATCAAAATATCAAGTATCATTATTTTTTATCTCAAAAACCGATAGATATAAGTATAAGGCAATATTAACAAAAAAGTATTCTGAAAAATTGTTAATATACGGAGTGTTTTATTAAATAAGAAGTTGCTAGGACTTTTTGATAGAAGCGGCAACGACGCAATGCTAAAAATATTTTAGATCGATAAGAACAGGTAAGGAAATGTAAGACGTGAAATTTTCAGAAAAATCCTGGATTGCGTTTTCCATAAATGTCTTAACCTACCAACGACCGTGAGTCAAGCTGTAACATGGGTAATTGGTGTTAGTTCAGGTGGAATAGACGGATTTTGCTGATATCATACTGTCAGTAATGTTGATTTTATTATGTTTTTTACACTGTTGACTGGTATATCCATACTGTATACATGTAAAAGGTTTATCTGTTTGCAGTATAAATAAATAAATGAAATGAATATAAAAACATTTCTATCTTACCTCTCTATCACTCTATGTTATCATTTCCATTATCATTTTGACCGTCACCTGCTTCCCTGGTCATATTTTCTATGTGATTTTCGGTACTTTCTGTAGGCGACGAGACTCGCTGATCGAAAGGATCGCTGGAATTGAGTTTGTCGTTAGACTGTGAGGTGTGCACTCGCAGAAAGTCCTCCTTGATAGTTGCAGTGCTTTCCGAATCATCGTTTTTCTCGTCAGTTTGCTGATATTGTTGAGCAGTATTCTGGAGATTTTGAGTGCCCGCCATGATTGCAGGGCCTTGGAGATTAGGCTTCCGAACTTTATCACCTTTGCGCCAAAGGGTTATTTCTTGCTGTTTGAAATACCTTCTGTCCTCGGTATCCATCAACACCAAATTCAAAAAATAACGAACCGAGAATTTTTTATTGATATCTCTCATCGTTGGAGTCAGTTCGTAGCCAGCTAAGAACACTCTTATGGGGATACTCTCACCTAAAAAACGCATCGAATTAAAAATGATTACTTATCAAGGTAATACAATTTTTTTTTTATATTAGTATTTATTTATTTAGCTACAGTAGTATAGTCTTTACGAACTCAATAGAGGACTTTGGATAAGGATGCAGTCATGCCACCACACAACTTTGTGGTTTAAAACTACTGACACGTTTTTCGGCAACTTTTCTTCATGTCAGGGTTCCTGGCAGCCTCAGGAACCCCTTAATATGATTGAAATTGTTCATAACGACGGAAAAAATGAGATTTTCCATAAAATACAAAACTCTAGGGACTTTAATTTTGTTTAGAGATTTTTCTTTCAAAATGGCGCTAATTTCAAAATATATCATTTTCCTGAATTTAAAAAAAAATGCGTATTTCACTTTTCCTAGTTGCCAAATAATTAATCGACTAGAAAATATTATGAGCTTGGTAACTTTCACGGATAAAACAACCTTATTACTTTTTTGATTCAATAATTTAACTTTGAGGTTACATCACAGAACTTGTATCCGTTTTGTGGGTATGTGTCAAGGAGACTAAACGAAACGTTATTACTGACCAAATAATTTTTGTATACCTCTCAATATCGGTTATTGTTCTCTTACATTCGAATTGTTTTAGAATTTCTTTATCTACATTTTTGTATTGGCAGAGATGGAGTGTTTTTGAAGTTTTCTATAATTAGTTTAACAGTATTTTGTGAGCGCTTCTGCATCTGCGGATACCGAATACCCTATACATTCGCCATAAATAAGAAATAGATTTAAGTAATCTTCATTCGAATAATTCAAACGAGCCGGCATGATTGATTACAATGACCTTTCCGTGGCAGTCGATTGTTTCCAACGCAACTGCGGGCGCCATGGCCAACTAAGAATAAGTAAACTCAAGAATACGAAATTTTCTGGAACTGAGACATGTTAATTTGCCAATATTTCGAAAACTGTTGAGTGTTGGCATAGATAACCTTATTCAAAGCTAGCTTCATTTTCGATGCCGAATCGAATGAGAATATAAAATTGGAGGGTTTCCATTTGAAAAAATGGACTTACAATAATTTTTTCAACCGGATCTATATCATTTTCTGGTGAACGCCCTGTATATCTCTAATCGAATTGATATCGAAATTCTACTGAACTGGGTTCTCTCCTACGAATAAATCGATACACAATCGAAAATAAATGATCATGTCCAGAAATAAAAAAAAATATTTTTCGGTCTGCAAACTCAATTTTCAACTTAAAATTTAAAATATTTTGAAAACGGTCAGATTGGGTATATACATGAAACATGTTCAGAATCATGCATAAAATCTAAAACCTTCATAAAATACAGGGTGTCCCATTTAAAATAACGAAGTTGGGGTCCCCTTCCGGTTAAAATATTTTAGCCGGATAGCACTCATCAACAATAGTGAACTCCCACATTTTCAAATTCGGCCCACCTATGGTTTTCTATATATTGATCGATGCAGTTCCCGAAGGGGCCCCCTGTATAGTTGTGAGGTAAGTTGAAAAACGACCTAACGTTTTGAAGCCGAAGAATCCCAGACCAATCTTTCTCAGGAAAAAAGATTTTGTTTTGTCTTGAAACCCGTAAATAAAACTGCCGAAATATTATCCTGGGGACTTCCAATTAATTACAAATTGGGAAAACCAGTCAAGCTAGGTAAGCGTAGGTACTCATTAAATCGGATTATAGGAAAGCAATTTGTTAACTGGTAAAATATTATGAGTTGGAAATTCGCGGTTTGTTTGTTTGAAATTGAAATGTGTGAAATAGTGACTTAATTAATAATATACATGTTTGAAGTATTATTAATTTACATGTGGGATAATACTGCCGTGCTAAGCAAGAAGATCGTATTTGATAATTTCATAATTTTGAGATATTCCAATGCCATCAAAATTTCTAATAGGAAATTGATCATTCTCAGGGTGACTTTATATATTGTCAGATCCTGTTATATCAATATACAGTGAAGACGTAAAAAATCCTCCCCCCCTTAACTTTTGAACGGAACAAGCTATCGAAATAGGGTAAAATTCAGGTAAAAAGGTACCACTTTTACTACTTTGTGGCATAAAAATTATTGTGGTCACGTGGCCTAGTGTCAAGAGGGCACCATCAACTTTTTTTTTCAAATGTAAAGGGGGGTCACGTGGCTCCTGGTTTTGAAGGTCATCCGATTCTATATATCCAACACTTCTTTGTTTGTGAAAATCGGCCAAGCCGTTTCAAACTGACGAGCGTTTGAAATTTGCTTCAGATATTTAACAAATAAATTATTTTAACTATTAATTGTAGCAAAAATTTAAAAAAATTAAAAGTTATTTAAGTTTTTGATTTATTTATAAAATATTTCATTTAGGACTTCTTGCTTAGCATGGCAGAATTCCCCACAGCTGCAATACCTGATAATTAGACAAACTCTGGGCCACAAAAGAAATATTGCAAGCATATCTGTAGATTACTATTTGCAATGAAAAAAAATCGATACAAATAGAATTCCTATAACAATAAATTTTCATTGGAGTGAACTTACTCTCGTATGCACCGCATGTACTTAATCTGGATTAATTAACTTTTCAGCAAATAAGTGAGATGACATTATAGATGATTTCATGGAAGAGACGGAGGCATAACAGTCAATTAGAATTCTATAGTACACGGTGCATTTGGACGTTAATATACTGCACTCACCTCTCACTGGTGCACCATCCATAATTTCATATTTTGCAATAGTGACATTCTCTGTATAGGTGTTGGCTCCTGAACCAGTTGTTTCTCTCTTGATTATGGCAATTTCCATGTGCTTTATTTTTATTCGAACTAACAAAAAGTATATTTTCCCAACAATGACGTCTTTTAAGTGATACCTACGATAATGAATAGTGGTAATTCGCAAATAGATTGGTAATTTTCAATTAATAAATCAATTAGAACCCCAATTATCCGAAATTAATTTACAATCCTTGAAAAATAACCGAAAATTATTTTTGATTAACAAAAATTGTAAACTATATTGTTAACAATCATTCCTTCCTAAGGTGCTCAGTATCCAAAAAAGGTCTTTTTCTCAATAACCATGAAAAATAAAAAAAATTACCTACATTAAACAATCTTTTTAAAAAGGCAAAAAATAATGTTCAGTGTATGAAAAACTTTTGAAAATTTAAATATTTTTATAAGCAGCTTGAGATGTGAAACATTACACTTCAAATAAAGCCTGAAGCTTTTAAGAAAATATATAAATTTTCAAAACTTATTTGTTTTTCAAGGTTCCCTACTACCTGATATCATTAAATTAGTCGATTTTGATTGGTTTTGCAAAAATAAATATATTTATCAACCCTGATCTGAACCCACTCGAAAACTCAAACACTTACTTGGACTTATTGTATTCAAATTCAATATGTAAACAGTCCTCAATTCCGACTTCCATTTTTATGGAATTGTTCATTTCCGGATAACTTGACAAGGTGTGAACTGCTATATCAACTTCCTTCATGATATCAGCCAATCTTCTGATGATTGTCACTCTCAGAAAGTATCTTAGGCGAACATTAGCACCTGAAATTGAGAATTTTTCCGGATGAAGAGTGTCCTAGGATTGGACACATTGGTATTCAGGAATGGAAAAAGTGTGAAAATCGACAGAAAACCATTCATTCATTGCGTTTTTTGCATGTTATTGTATTTTTAGATTGTATTTTATTGTATTTTCCTGCATTTTCATTGCGTTTTTGCATCTTATTGTATTTCATGTACATAAAATATTTGCATTTCCATTTATATATACTTACTTAGGCATTGCACTTATAATATTAATGATAATAAATATGCTTTATTGTCAAAAGAAATCCCTTGTTGACAAAGCTACAGGTGTATATAAAACATTATCAACTTTATTTATGCTACTTTTATATGTATTCTTAATTATTCTTATTTCATGAATAAAGTTTATTATTATTATTTATACGCATTGATTCTAGCCACCACATTCAGCCAAAATAGGATAGTTTTAATTTCCTAGTTCATATGACGTTGATCTTTCCATTTAGTGAGAAGTGATTGAAGTTTTCAGAAAAAAATTAAAACCATCAAGGAGATAGCCATGAACAATGGGTACTTACCTTTGATGTTGCCGTTATGTTTATGATAATGCTTATGCTAAAGTTGACTAAATCCACCCTTAATAAGTGAAAGTGTTTAAGCACATAACTGTGTTTCTGTTTTTATTGGATATTTTCCTGTCTCAACTCATGCATTTTTTTATTTCAAATTTATATTTTTTATTTATGTTATACAATGTCTATGTATACTTTTAATATTTTGAAGACTTAATATTTCTATATTTGTACACATTACCAATCTTTGTTGACTTTTCCAATATCATGTAAAAATTATTATAAAGAAGGTGACTTGACTTCAAAATGCGCATCTAGGAGTGAAAATACTTGGGTGGTAAAGGGAAAAATAGTATTTGTTCTCATTGAATGACACCACAGGTGTCCAGAATCCCCTTTTCAAGTAACTAAAAATTTTAAAAGTGTTTACTGAGTCAACTTTCAAAAAAAAATTCAAATCCATGACTAGTAATACTCTCTATGTTCACAAATTTGATAGAAGTGACTTCTTTATCTCAACAACTTTTGTGGTATGTAGCAATTATTTCTACTATTTTATGATTAAATACACTGTAGTATCAGACTAGTATAAATAAGGCAAATTCCATAACTAGATTTAGTTTAATCTTTCTCCTGAAGATGGTCACTTGGTGACTGAAACACTTGTCAGAGTGTTAAAAATAGTGGTTTGGTATTGCGTACAACTCCAGTATATTCAGTTCTACACCAGAAAGGATTCAAATGGTGCAGTGTAAGTATTTTAGCCCTATTTGTGTTTGAAAGGTATGTGATCCACACTTTTCAAGAGTGTTCATTAGTAGTCATGTACAGCTTTCTTTTCTTTGGTTAAGTATTTCTTATAATTAAAGAGGATATAAAAAAAATTAAATTTGTTGTTGAAGATAAACATATTGAAAACACATTCTGAGTCATTGTACACTTTGAATGAACTTTGAAGTAGTTAAAAAAACATTATAAACATCATTATAGTTGTGCACTTATTCCTTGGATCATCCGTCACCAAAGGAAAGTAATGTAAATCATTTTCAAAACTGTTGGATGAGTCTTTCCATTATATAAGATACACTGATTGATATAGTTAGTTAGTCATGAATATGGAAGACCACTGTCCACAAATGGAAAATATTGATTTACCTGTATACACTTCAAATGGTTTCTCTACACAACTAAATTCAAATGGATAACTTGAATGTGCTATCATATCGCCTGGCCTAGCAAGCTCTTTCACCAAAGATATGAATTCATGGTGATTGCCTCGATCATAGAACATTTCTATTTGGCCTATGAACTCGATTTTTATTCCTTGATGTTCCAGCTTGCTCCCTGGTTTCTTGAGACTTATGTTTACCTGAAAGTCCTCGTTTACAACTCTATTGATAACAGACTGCAAAAGATCCTGACCTTTCCTGACACTGTTTCTCCATCATAATACAAAAATAATCTTTCTTTTTTTCCATCTTCTGTTTTAACTTCGGCAGTTTTTCGAGTTTCTTGTCCATCTAAATAAACATCTATTTCAGCTGATTGGCCGAATCCAAAAAAACTCTGGAATGGTATGAACGATTAATCGTACAATTTGGTAATGCCAAAAAACAAAAAATAACCTCGCAGAATTAACCTAAATACGCCTACTTTTCTTTACTTACCATTATATTTCACTTAAAACTTAATATTATCAATAACAATAAAAAACTAATTTTTCAAATATATTTAATTGGATAGTGTATGTCTTTTAATTGTGTATCAAATCAAATTCATTGTATACCAATAATTTATTTGGCAGGTTTATAAAAAAATTACCATTCAAAATGGCGGCTTGTCGAAATTTCTTCTTCTTTTTTCTTTAGTCACCCAGTAACAAAGAGAGTAAAGTAACAGGAGTGTTTAATAAGCTCTAGCCAATCAGAACCTTGTAGCATCAACGCGTCATAGTGACGTACGTGGACATGAGTACAGAGTCCAATGGAGTATAAGCCCCTGATATCGGAAATTACTTTATCACTGACTTTTTCGCCAAAAAACTGTGTATTCGCGTTTTAACTTTTGTCTACTTGTGCTTCATGCACCAATAAAACGGTTGGTGCTCGAGGGGCAAGGGGAATGTCAATCGGTGATTGAAGCCCCACTAAATGGAACGCACGGTCATACGCTCTGGGTAGCTCTTAGGAGCTCCTTACGTTAAATGGAAAGCAGCTAATAGATATATGCCAGGGACACTGAACACTATTTGTAGAGGATGGCCTATTCCCTATGTTGCAATGTAGTATCTCATTTGACGTCACCGCGATGCCGACTGTTTGGTTTTGTATACCTACATATATATTTATATAAATCAGAAAGGATTTATAGAAAGGCTATATATGAAAATATAAAAGTATAAGTTATTGGGTATAACCCTCAAATTGTTGTGCAACCGTAGACACGAGTTTTGAGCTTAATCTCTCATCAGTACGGTAAATCAAGTGCGAAGATGTACAACACTTGGATGTCCTGTTGTTGACTTCCCTTGTTTCTATTTTTACATCCAAAATAAATGTACATCTTCGCACTTGATTTTACCGAGAGCTTAAGATCAAAACACGCGTCTACGGTTGCACAACAATTTGAGGGTTATACCCATTAACTTTTCTCTTTATATATTTTATATATGGATATAGTTAACCATTAGGAGGCATCGCGTTGACGTCATTTGATAGGCTCATATAATCAGTCGATCGGGACGAACAGGGGAGTCTTATAAGCTCCTAGCCAATCAAAATCTTGTAGCCTCATCATGTGATTTATTTAGACATGAGTACAAAGTCGAAGTAAAACCAAGGAAACAGAACTGTCACTATCTCTCAAATACCAAGGGTGCGGTGTCACAGAACTCATTCCCGCTAGTCCGTCACTGTCAAGAGAGAATGGTGGCCATGAAATGGTCATCAACGTCAACAATGTTCTTTCATCTTCTATTATTAGTGTCACCATTGTCTTATGGGGATTAGACTCAACGACACTGAACACTATTTGTAGAGGATGGCCTATTCCCTATGTTTCAATGTTGTCTCTCAAATAATGTTCAATGTCCTCTGGGATTAGACTATCATAGTCAGATAACGTTTAATCTCTTTTGTCCGTCATCCAGTGTCAGTACTGTTTCAAGGACGCAAAAAACAAATTTGCTTGATACGTCTCAGAATCAAAGAAGTCTGTGAGAGAGAGAAAACTACGATTTATTTAATTCACAGAAATGATAAGGCTCGTTCATACTCTCGCGAACATTTACCATTTTTTTGCGATTCACAAATCGAAAAAAAAACGCTGCATGAATGTTCACACTCATACGGAAAAATTTGGGGTTGGACATTGTTGTTTGTAATATATAATGCTCACTTTGTGATGCCCAAATAACATCAAAAGTATGTTACAAATTCAAATATTTGTGATCCGCATTATATCGTGATGTCATAGCAAAAACATTGGCTTTCAACAGTTTCTATCCAAAACCAGATTGAGTTCTGTTTATCAATAGAACAGTATGAATCATACGGAAAAACGGTGAGATCATACTGTGTGATCTCACCGTTTTTCCTAAACCTTTGTCTTGACTTCTCATGTAGGAGAGATTCTTGAAGATTGGTTTCAAAATCACTTTTATTAAAATGGTCTGACCAAATCCTGGAAAAATCAATAGGTACCCATTCTTTGGAATTACTACGGATATGGATCCATTCCTGCTTTACTGTATTATCCTTATTCTTGGGAAATAAACGGAATGTCAATGTATCATCATGGTATGATTTATGCGTATTGTAACAATATTAAACATGTAATTAACAACTAGCAATACAAAATAAAATATAATTTATATGAACCACGGGCTTTAGTAACTTTAGTTATTCACAAATTGACCTAAATATACCAAAGTTGCCTTAATTTCTCTCCAGTGACGTATTCTCTCTCTTTCCTCAGTCTTCCCCTTGTCAAAATGCACACCTATTTCATATTTTCATAACCCCTTCCTATCATAAGACATAAGAACCCTGTCCGATGTGTAGTTTTTGCACAATCGCGTTATAAACAATTTAAGGGCACATCTTGCAAGATGCGTCGAATTCAAATTCTGTAAACCGCATCTGCAAGTAGAGATCAATACAATTTGTATATTTTGGATTTTCACCTGAGAGGTGGAAAATGTCGCTGAAAGTTTATCAAAACGCTTCAAAGTGCGTCTGAAGTCGCCCGAAGTCGCTCTGAAGTTAACTCGAATTGATTTCGGGCGACTTTGGGTGCACTTTGAAGCATTTAGAGTAACTTCCACTTTCCTGTGACATGTTCAACACATTTCCCATCTCTCAGGTGAACATCCAAAATATACAAATTGTAGATATTGATCTCTACTTCCAAATGCCGTTCACAGAATTTGAATAAGATGATTTCCCTTAATCGACGCAATTAGAAAGATTTACACTTGAATAGTTTATAACGCGATCGTGCAAAAACTACAGACCGAACAGAAACCATCTTGCGCACAGTTGAACCACATATTTATTATCTATCAGTTTCCGCAATATTGTTTGTCCACCATCAGATTAATAAAAATTATGAATTTTTGAAAAATGGTAACGATCTGGTCGTACAAATAACCATTTTCAGGTAGTTCTATCGACTGTAAAACAATGCCTCCGATACTTTTTGAGATATTCGCAAAAAAAAGTTGTAATTTTTTCCAATTTTTCTTGATAAAAAAAATCCACAAAGCGATTTTGAAAACCGGGGTTTTCATTTATAAAAAGTAGTATAGGCCGTTTGCGTATTTTTGTGTGAAAAGAACCTCTTATTTTTATCTATTGCTAGGCCTATAATATGAATTTGACAAATCCTTGATTCCTCAATACCAATACCAAACCGGGCGGGATACAGAAATAAAGATACTCTTCATTAATTTTTTTGTATTTGTAAAAATAGTAACAGTACAATCATTAATATTATTAGTCGATTGAAAAAATGCAGTAACTATTTATACATTTATGTACACCGTTATTCGTTGTTAAGATAGCAGCACACAGCAACTGCATGGAATTTTTGACATAGCCTATTCATCATTAACATTACTTGGATATCGATAAAATCATGCATTCAACAAGTTTTCTCGGATTAAAAATGCTTTGTTGAACAAGTGCATATATAAATATATTTATTTTTATTATAATAACAGCGAATTCTTGTTTTGAATTCATGAATTCCATCGAGGATAACTCTCAATTGTTTTGTAATTCAATATGAAGCTAATATTTTTCTAGAAAAAACCCTGTTGAGCTTGGCCAAAAACATATCAGTCAACTGCAAATTGCAAATACAGGGTGATTCAAAATTGAGTGCTGACCCTGAAGGGCGATAATCCTAGGATGATTTTAAGGAAAATTCTTCATATGAACATAGGCCCACAACCGATTTATTTCTGAGATACAGGATGTTGAAATTCAACAAAAAATCAGTTCTTCCCCAATATCTCTAAAATCGCGTTGGCTTTATTTTTCAATTTTGGTACATACAAAGTACGCATAAAAATACATTTTTTTCATGATAAACGATTTCTTTATTTTCATCTGTGACGCCCCTGTTAACAGGTCCTGCCATACAGTGTAATTATTGAGGTAGAATGATGAAACTCTCAAGACTGATGGAAATACTTAAAATGCACCTACCACCTGAATGGGGTTGGCCTAAGTGATATACACTGCCCGCCACTCGCGATGGAACAACCCATTTTTACGGTAAAACATACTAGGCTCAAAATTCCTTCAGATTCGTGATCAGGACTACCAACCTACTACAGATACACTTTTTCCCTGAAAAAATTTCAGTCCTGTAAAATCCGAATTTGTCTCACAACACCCCCGTATCTTCCTAATGAAACTCTCATCTGCATTCTTAGTTAAAAATAAGATCATCACAAATGCCTAGTTCGGCTTTCAAGCTGAAAAAGGTACAAATTATGCAATTTTTTCTTTTTTTTACGACGCATATACTGAGATAAATCGAGGTGAAGTTACAGCGGCGGTATTCTGTGATTTATCTAAGGCGTTCGACTGTGTGACTGTTACGAAAGCTTCACCACTATGGCATTAGGGGTGTCTCTCGGGAATGGCTTGAATCATATCTGTCAGGTCGAAGCCAAGTTGTTAAAACGACAACATACTCCGATGAGTTGTTTGTAGAATGTGGTATGCCTCAGGGGTCAATACTCGGACCAGCTCTCTTCCTACACTACATAAATGACTTGGTCAGAAAAAACATTTCAGGAAAAATAACACTGTTTGCGAATGATGAGTATATTCTGGAATAATAAAAATCCCGAAACACTTCTTGAAATTATCAAGGATGATTTGTATGAGGTGAAAAAATGGTGCGACTCAAATCAGTTAGCTATTGATATGGCAAAAACTAATTTCATGTCATTCAAAGGTGAATTAGACGAGCTAGTCATGGGTGATGATGTTATAGGAAATACTGAACATACAAGATTTCCAGGCATTCATATAGATTGCAGATTAAAATTCGAGGAACATGTTTCAATTTTGAACAAAAAACTGGGTGTTACGCGGTAAGAGTAACATGGAATGAACTTGGTCTTTCTTCCTCCAAGGTTGTGTACCATTATTTAATAGAATTCCACTTGAGATATGGAATCCCATTCTGGGGGGTATGTAATATGAATCTCATAGACTCTGTTTTTTTTTCTACAAAAACGTGCAGTAAAGTATATGTGCAAAGTAAAAATTCGTGATTCCTGCAAGCCTCTTTTTATTAAACACTAAATATTAACAGTATTTGCAATTTTTGTCTTGAAAACGGTAAGTCTAATTAAAAAACATCTTCACAAATTTGACACTACATATCCACATCATGCCACCCGATTCCATTATTGATACTAATTAAGGATTCAGTGATTTATAGGGGAGGTAAGATGTTCAATCACTTACCAAAACATATTTAAGAAATTAGATCCATAGAAAGTTTCAGAAAGGCAGTAAAAGCACTATTGTTGGATAAACCCTATTATAGTATACAATAATTTTATGATGATATATTTTAACTCAAACTTGTTTTAATATGTTGTAAGGTTTTTCTCAGGTGCTATTTTTTTATATTGATTTATAAGACATTTTAATACTATATCAGTGACGTTTTTTTTCCATTTATCTATTTTTGTGTGTATTTTACTCTAGTTTAAGGTTAGTTTTAAGGCCCTCACTATGTCAACGAGATTTTGTATCTTTGGACAATAAACCATATTATCTCTCTCTCAGGGCTGATAGAAATGCTCAAAATGCACCTACCTCCTGAATGGCGTTGGCCCAAGTGAAATACACTGCCCGCCACTCGCGATGGAACAGCCAATTTTTACGGTAAAACATACTATATATTAAAAAAAAGAAAAATTAAATAGGGACAGATGAATGTATTTCATTTTCTAAATCGAAAACCGTCTGCCGGACGAAAAAAAGACAAGAGACCATTTTTTGAGGCCAGTTACAAAAAGGAGTGAGTTAGTGCCTTCCAGCTCATAGAAGAGAACACATCTCCGCTCTCGAGAGATCTAGATGAAGTTGGGGTCACGTGAATCATTATATTCATGCCACGTGCTCGCATACGGATATCTACAGTAGGCTGTGTAGTGTCCGCTATAGGTAGTCCAACTATGATTAGATAATGCATACAGACAATACTAGAGATGTGGCTGCAGCAGGTTTTTGTGATTTATTCAAAGCTTATGACTGCGTGAATCATAAGATTCTGCTGCATAAGCTGCATCATTATGGCATCGGAGGCAATACTTTCAGATGGTTTAATTCCTATCTCACAGGTAGAAGTCAAATTGTTGAGTCTACAACATCTTCGTCTCCAGCTGACATGAACAGCGGAGTACCACAAGGATCAGTACTAGGCCTTACACTATTTCTACTGTACATAAACGATTTGGCTTCCATAGACATAAAAGGCCAATTCACGCTATTCGCAGATGATAACCACGATACTATGGTCTGATAAAAATACTTCCGATCTTCATAAAACTATCTGCTCGGGTATTATTAAAATCAAAGATTGGTGCGACTCTAACCTTTCTTTCAATATTTCTAAAACTAATATAGTACGATTCCGATGTAGCTTTGACACCATACCTTTAACTTCCAATCAGTTTCATTCAGAATGGAACTAGCGCCAAATTTCTTGATGTAAGTATAGATAACAAATTAAAATTTGATGATTACATTGCATCTCTCAATAAGAAACTTTCTTCAGAGTGGTATGCAGCTGGAGTTACTTCAAATGAATTGGGCTAACTGCTTAATTTATGGAATCCCATTATGGGGAGTTTGTGCTAAAATCCGACTAGAGTCGGTTTTTGTTCTACAAAAAATAGCACACAGATACCTGTACAAAGTCAAACGACGGGACTCTTGCAGGCCCTTATTTGCTACGAACAAGATTTTAACGCTTTATGTCATCTTCATTTTAGAAACAACTTGTCTTTTACACAAACATAAAACAAATTTACCCTCTGCCACTTGTACCTATACCACCCGACATTCCAATGATCTTAGACTACCTCTACCTATGTCAACCCTCATCAAGGACTCGATTGTGTATAATGGTCTCAAGATGTATAATCATCTACTACATCACTTTAAAACCTTGGATAACATTCCTTTCAGAAAAACACTAAGACCTACTCAGTGTTAGACCCTATTAAAGTCTGCAAGAGTTTTACAATGACGGTTATTGAAAATTATATTTCATCTTATTTTATATTGACATTATTGTTTTAGACTTTGCAGTGTATAGTTTTTTAATGTGTTGTTCTATGCCCTACAATTTCAATTTTCTCGATATACGGAAGGACTGTTTTTATATACATGGTGTCCCAGAATAAAGGGGACAAACTCCGATGGTAGAATTTCCACTTCATTTTAAAGCTATAAGTTCCAATAAACATATACCCTAAGATGAATAATAACAGAGTTATAGGGTGTTGAGAATGACAAAAAAAATTATAGGGATTTCGTGCACTTCCTTCTCTCCTTGCACTTCGCAAATGTGAGCTTCTCGTCACCATCCAAAGTTTCATCTTTTTGAATGAATCCAAACATTGTGATAGTTTTAGTTGGCCTGTTCTTCGTGGTATTTAGAGGGAAAGATCCCAAAACGGATCGAAGGAAACTGAACAGTGACCTCAATTCAATGAAGTGCAACTTCAAAGTTCCACAACTTTTTCATTTCTAGAGATATTTCAATGATTCTTTCAAATTTTTTTTTCATTTTACTTAAATTTTTAGAATTAACTCGTAATAAAAAAATTAAAACTAGTCCATTGTCCGTCCTTCAGCATACTGACCATGATTTTTGAGCATTTCAGATCATACTTAGTTTTATTCTGTTTCATTTGTTTTTTATTGCTATAATATTATATTGAATAAAATACAAAAACAATATTTATTTGGAAAAATGACAGTGGCGTATCATTATCTTGATCAAAAATTTGACAGAGCATGGTAACAGGGACGCCACTGATGAAAATAGGAAAATTCTTTACCATGGAAAAAATGTACCAAAATTGAAAAAAAAAAAAATCAAAAGCGGTTTCATGTATCTCAAACATGAAGCGGTTGCGGACCTAGTTCATATGAGGAATTTTTCTGAAAATCATTCAAGGATTATCGCCCTTTAGGATCAGCATACAATTACGAAACACCCTGTATAATATAATGTTTTATCACATAGAGAGAATAGAAAAATAAATATTTGAGAACTAGTTCAAGATCTTAAATATATTACTGATTATCAAAAATTCCATGATAATAAAATAAACTATATAAGTGATTTAACATACAAGGGCTTCGCAGAGATGCTATCAGATCCGCAAACCCTTATATGCGATATAACATTTCTCTGGAAGCTTCACCACAAAACAAATCGATATATTCGACCAAACAAATTCTTTTATTTGTTATTTGTGACGTATATAGATATATTAACACATGTTGCATTGATAGCTAAGAGCACTTTTTTATGTAGATGATATAAGTTAATCCACCATGACAGCATGGTGCATTTATGATGCGATATCTGAAACGATAAAAAAATAAATAAAATGATGGGACTTAATTAGATTATGTATAAAAAAGCCGAGCGATTGCGAAACCAAACAGGTGCGATACCTGAAAAATAAACATATACGAATTAGGTGACAAAAAATTATCAGAATTTTGGGAAAGTTATTGAAAGTATGGTTAAAAATTGTTGAAAATATGACCATTACTAACAACCATTATTATTCGTTTTCGGAAGTTGTGGAATACTCGGCATAATCTACTTGCAATTCTGCACTCTCTATGAATTATTAATAAATTCAAGAAATGTTTATTACCGTAACCTAATCTTGACATTTTTCAAATTATAATTAGTATCACAATCAGACAAAACTCCACCACAGTTTATAGCTAAAAGAAAAAGGTTACATCTTGGCGTCGGCACTTTGATCTTTCTCGCATACATCCGCTGGCAATTTATACAATGCTCAACATATAACTGTATACACTTCTTAAACTCTAAAATGGGTTCCTAAACGGTTGTAAGTGTTGAGGTCTGATTTTTTATTTTTTTATTTCAAATTACTGTGTTTCAATAGAGTTAAATTATTTTAAATAAGAGCGGAATATAATTTTTTTTCTTCAAAAATCTAGATAGCGGACAAGTTTATAATCAATGTTCTAACTGATATTAAAAAAAAAATAAATATATCCAGAAGCTTTTGAGGTGGGGTAAAATGAATTTGAGCAAGATGAGAAATGCCATTTGACACGTTTCATTCCATTATCAATGATTACCACATTCTAGTCATTGTAAATTTTCAGTTCTTCAAAACACAGTATTTTTTCCAATATCTGGATCTTGAATAAATACCAAGGAGTCTGTAAGATCTGGTAAAATCCAATTGTACTTACGAGGATGTATTGATATCTAGTTAGCCTAGACCAGTTCCCTGCATAAACAAAATATTGCGTTACCATAGCAACGAACAATAACTTATTAGAAGTGTCAGTGTAAAGTTTGACGTCAAAAAAGTAAACCAGAATAGACGAGGAAAGTGATGACGTCACAAATGTCATTCTTGTCAAAAACTGATTCCAAACAAACATCCGTCAAATTTAAATCAGCTTGTCCGATTTTTTCCGTAAAGATTTTTCAACTTCTTTCGCTTGAGATATCAAAATCTAAACAACCAAACACAAACCAATACACAAAGCAGCAAATCATCAACAGAGAAAGTCACCTAAAATTCTTTATTTGGAATCAGTTTTTGACAAGAATGACATTTGTGACGACACACTTTCCTCGTCTATTACGCAATAAATTAAAAGAAAAAGATTGGCCCTCGAAATTGTGAAAATCGAAAAATTGGAGTATCGAGCTATCAAGTACCTGTATTTAAAAGGGCTAAGAGGTAAGCAGATTTACGAAGATATGCTTAATACCCTTGGTGATCAATGTCCTTCGTATGCGACCGTGAAAAATTGGACGGCAAGCTTCAAAAGAGGTAAATTTTCCATTGAAGAAGATGACCGATCGGGAAGGCCAGTTTCTGTGTCAGTCCCCGGAAATATCGATGCAGTTCATGACATGATTTTTACAGACCGTCGAATTGGGCTGAAACGGATATCTGAAGCACTGAATATTTCATACGAACGCGTTCATCATATAGTTCACGTCAATTTGGACATGAGAAAAATTGCTGCAAAATGGATCCCCAAATGTTTGAATGTTGACCAAAAGCGTGCAAGGGTAGTATCATCGCGTTCGATCTGTGCTCGATTTGAAAACGATGTAGACTTCTTAAACCGAATTGTTACTATGGATGAGACTTGGGTACATTTCTACGATCCAGAAACAAAGCAACAATCGATGGAATGGCGACACTCCGGTTCTCCAAGACCTAAGAAGTTTCGTGTCCAAAAATCTGCTGGAAAAGTTTTTGCTTCAGTTTTATGGGATTGCCATGGAGTAATCATGATTGATTTTTTGGATAATTCAATTCAATTCAATTCTTTATTTTCCTTTCGCTATTAGTTACAATAGATAAGACGTGTCAGAAAAGTACACACATACGAGTATACAAACAGAAATACAAAAAAGTGTATAGCATTTACAATTACAAAGGTAACAACAGATGTTTTTCATACATAATGTCATATTTGCCATGGCATCACAATTAAGAGAATAATAATTTGAAGGAATGTTACTATAAAATATGTGACAGATACCTTTCAAATTCGTTAAGATTATAAAAACATTGATCTACGAGTATTGCTTTTAACCTTTTTTTGAACTGATGTACTTTCCTTGAGAGACACAGGTAACTTGTTAAAAAAACGAATGCCAGCCCTAACTGGAGACTTTTGACAAAAGGTGTGATTTACTTTATTTAGTAAAAAATCATTTTTATGCCTAGTGTCATGGGCGTGTATATCTCTATTCTTTACAATATACTTTTGGTTAGAATATATATAGGTTAATAATTTTAACAGGTAGATGGATGTGACAGTGAGGATTTTCTTTCGTTCGAATATGTCTCGACAAGAAAACCGATATGGTATTTTAAAAATAAGCCCCAAAATGCGCTTTTGTAAGACAAAAATTCTTTCTATGTCTCGCCCTTGTCCCCATACGATTATGTTATAAGCAATAGCAGCATAAGCATAAGAATAGTAAACATTTATGAGAGTTTTGGCTTCAAGCATGGATTTTAAAGTAGTTAATAAATAGTAACATTGATTGAGTTTTTTACAAATAATGTCAGTCTGATCAGTCCAAGACAGGTTACAATCGAAAAGGGTTCCTAAAAATTTAACACGATTTGAAGATTCTATCAGCGAGTTATCAATAGAAAAATAGTCGAAAGAACGTGGTTTGTAAATAGTGTGATATTCAATACATAGCGTTTTTTTAAGATTTATTATTACTCTGTTCCTAGAACACCAATTAAGGGTAGAACAATAACTGGAGATTACTATTCGACATTACTGACCACTCTACGGGAAAAAATTAAAGAGAAAAGACGCGGAAAGCTATCCAAAAGTGTTTTGTTTTTGCAAGACAACGGCCCTGCACACAAATCTCATGTTGCCATGCAAAAAATTCGTGATTTAGGGTTTGAATTACTGGAACACCCCCCTTATTCACCAGATTTGCCTCCGTCCGACTATCATCATCATCATCAAAGTTCAGGCTAGTCCGCAATGTGCATGCGCGTCATTAGTAATTTTTGTAACAGGCCCGGTTTTAGTAAAATATTATGGTACTAGTGAAGAATAAATAACGTTAACTCTGAATCTCGGAGAAAACGGTTGGAAACCTCATTGTAGTTATACCTGTTATTTGTGTTTAGCCGATTTGAATACATATTTTCACATATTTATGGTACCAAAAATATTCAGCAAAGGCCATCAGAAAGTAGAGTACGGTTATTATTATTATTTATAGCTCTGAAGCGACTGATTTTTGGTATCACATTCACTTTTCAGCTGTAGTTAATCAACAAAAACCTTCGGAACCACCCCAAATCGTCGGTACGAATTTCAAGGAAGCACTGGATTGGAAAATAAATTGAAAGTATAAAAAACTATTAAAATTTATTTCAGCTAATATCATGAATAATTTCAACTCAAACTGGATTTATAAAATTAGGTGCTTGGAAGCTCGAGTTTTTTTTTTCTAGAACGATTCATGTCAAAATATGCAACTGCATTTAATTTAAATCATTTGAAGAGATTAACATGCTATTTCTACAAGTATTTCTGGTTGTATTATCTCAGTGCAATTTCCACAATCGGGGTGCAAGAAAAAGAGAGGCCAGAAGCACTTCCATATTGACATTAATTTTCTAAGGCGATTCTGTGTATGTTTAGTACTTTTTGTAGGAATCTAGAGCTCATAATATAAGTGGTGTGGTAGAAATTTGTATCACTCGCCACAGACACGGTATTGGTACTGCACTAGGTTTCAAATTATTCTATTGTCGTAATCACATGAATCTTCATGAGGAAAATGTATGCACAAATGACAATTTTCTCACTCAAATGTTCTGCTGGGGTCTCTTTTCAAGAACAATAACCAAAAATCATGCCTTTTTTGTCAAGCTAATATAATACTTAAGCTATTTTGAGCAAAGCATATAGGTACATAAAAAATTCCATTATCTACCAAAAATGATTTTATTTCAGGTATTCTTCCTTCACACAACACTAAACAGTTCATTGTTTATTTGTAGGAAGGAGCGGCTTTATTAGAAGAACAAGATTAATGCAAATTCACGAATGATGAAAGAATAACCAACGACAACAAACACCACACAAAACGACAAGAGAAAATCTGAAATTCCGAAAACCGTCTCTGATCTCTGACAAGAGTAACAGATCTTAGTGACAAGTCTTCCTGTTGATGAAAAAGCACTGTTGCACGGTCATTATAATTACAGTAGCATAGGGTACATTGTCTTCAACAAGTTTCTTTCGCGCCTAAAATTCGGAGAAATCTATCTCTAAAAGGTTCTTTTCGGTTTTAAAAAGTCCTAAATGCGCTGTCAAACTTCTCTCTTTCAAATGACATGTATTTTATTGCCTCATAACAAAAAACTCTGAATTGGAACACCAAATTATTTTCAAACTTGGCAACGATCTACCCAAACTACACTGATGACACGCATGCGCACATCGTAAACGGGTCGCATACGTGGCATGATTTTCGCCGTGAAAATTGGCGCGATTAGCATTCTAAAGTAAGTATATAATATATATTTCTATAGTAGATATATGATTGTTTCCCTCGAGTTTATTCTAACTTGTTACAGGAGATGGCGGCGAGTGATCCAACTGATTCTTTTAGCTATAAACTGTGCCCAGCGAGATTTTCGATTGGGTCATCTCGTCAGCGAAAGACACCCGCAGACAATGAACTCACCTTTCAATATGTTAGTTTGAGCCGAGTCGTTCGATGAGACGAGTCACCGCGTTTTTGAGCAACGTTACACTTCGTCGGAGGCTAGCGAAGGTTGCGCGTTGAGGCCGTCGCCGCCGCCGGCGCCGTCGTCGTCGGCGGTCGCCGCCGCCTTGCTCAGCGCCACGTCGGCCTCGAGCGCGCGGATGCGGTTCTCGTGCTTCACGATCATCGCCTTCAGTTTGCGGATCTCGTCGGCGAATTCTTGCAGCGTCTTGTCCTGCAAATGACATGAGAAAGTCGGTCAGAAACACCGCGATATAGTCTGTAGATAGTAGTAATGATAATAATATTCATTTATTCCCAAGAAACAACCTGTGTTCATAACAAGGAACAAGAAGTTTTTTCGTTTATATAGTATATATAAGACATTGGGTGGTATGATTAAAAAGAGTATTTGCTTTTACTTCAAGTTAATTAATGCTCCATGTTGTAGTTTTTACTTCAAAAAATCAAAGTGTTTACTCCACATAATTCTTGAAGTAACACTTAAGTAAGTACTAGTAGCAATTACTCTATACTTTGCTTTATTTACTTCGATATAAAGAAGTTAATACTGCAGTAATTACTAATGTGGTCAAGTATTTCCTCCATTTGGGAGTGTTTGGTGTAGTTTTCAAGAAGCTACTCATAGACTAACTTCATATCTTCAAATGAAAAGGTGTTATGGCTTTTTTATGAATTATGGTAGGAAAAGGAGGGAAATGTGTGAACGTAGAAAGTATGGGGAGGTACAATATATAAAATTATTTCGGTAAGTCAATTATTTTAGCTAGGAGTTAGGAAATCATATTGAGACGAGGGGAGCAGCTTTGTCAAATTTAACGAAAACGGAGGTATTTTCTTGGGTATTTTTGGTATACGCTTCAGCGAGTGATTCAGCTGCTTTCTCTATTTCTGCTTTGATTCCTGGAGTTTGCCGTTTGTCAGAAAGTATTTTACAATATTCTAACAAAATAACGAATGCAATCTGAAGATCTACTTCCACATTTTCAGCAACTTCGGCACTTGGTTCAACACTATCATTACTCTCACTAATGAATATTAAGTACCATAGAACAAACAACAACAATCCAACCGATTTGAGGTTAATCACGTCCTAGTATTTACTAGTAGTTTATACTTCTAACCTAAGTCAACACTTCCCATCGAAGAATTTACTTTATATAAAACATTATACTCCACAAAATACTAGGAAGTAAAAGCTCTTATTTGAAGTACAAGCCATGCATGTAATATCTTATACAATCTTGTACAATATTGAAACTGGTGATAGACCAGGTCATGACTGTTTAGAATATGGGAATTTCACCTCAGTAAAAATCTCACCGTTTTCGAGATAATGGGCATTTTAAGAATTTCTGGAAAATCGCTACCTAACCTTGGATTTTTGAGTGCCATGTATACAAATTGAGACGAATTCAAATTTGAGTGCCATGTATACAAATTGAGACGAATTAAAATATCTTTGCTGCTGAAGATTACTGATGAGTGATGAAAAATTTCAAGAAATGAGGGTAAAATGACAGATTTGAGATTAATCAATTTTTTTAAAAAAAGTTTGACATTATTGTCTGAAAGAAACATAACCACTTGAAAGTGGACATTCATTTCAAAAGAATGATCATTTTGTCCATACTCTACCATGGTATATTATTTCTAAAAAATGACATAGAAAGGCTATCCAAGAACCTTGACAACAATTACAGAACTTTAACTTATTCAGGGCCCGTTTCAGAAAAAATTGCGTCATTGTTGAAAAAAGAAAATTTAAGAGTAGCATTCAGAACAGATAACACGTTGCGAAGGTTTATCAAAAATAATAAAGATAAAACACAAAAATCTAAAAAATCAGGAGTTTATAAATTGAATTGTGGATCTTGTTCCAAAGTATACAGTGAGCACGTAAAGGTTGGAACAAATTCGTTAAACGCTTATGGCCATTCGGAAAAATAAGCTCAGACACGTCGATTTTATTTTTCAGTTGAGCATTTTTTGATCTAATAATATTTTTGATGACGTCATCACTGTTAGAGTTATGACGTCATTATATATTTTTTTAAATGGCATTACCCCATTTTGATAATATGATGACGTCATAACTTGAACAGGGATGAAGTCATCAAAAATATAAGTAGGCCAAAAACTGCGCCACCGAAAAATAAAATCGACCTGTCTGAGCTTATTTTCCCTAATGGCCATATCAAGCGTTTAACGAATTTGTTCCAACCTTTACGTGCTCACTGTATGTAGGCCAGACTGGTAGACCATTCAAAAGCCGCGTACGTGAGCACCGTATGAATTATGTAAAGAATAAAACACATTCAACATATGCCAATCATATTTTGGAAGAAGACCATGACTTCGATGAAAACTTTGAAATCCTTCATGTTGAAAATAAGGGTATTAGACTTAAATGATCAATTGGACCTCAATAGTTCCCCTTTGTTGAATCTTTTCAACTAATTGAGTAGTAGATATGTTTTGAGATTTACAGGTACCTACATTGTATTGTCAATTTTTATTTTTTTTATAGATCCTAAATACCTCAATTGTTAAGAAGGATATTTAAGTAATGTTCAACGTAGAATAATTTTAATGTATTACATCCGCTTGAGAAAGATACTGTGTATCGAAACATGTCGCGTAGACAATAAATCTGTGGAAATTTAATCGTGTTTACCTTAGTGTCATATACTATGAATGTCCATCAAGTAACGGCCACGTCAATCCAAAAATTATTAACAGTCTGGTTAGGGGTATTTTTGGTTGTAATTAATGTTAAGGGTATATAAATGGGTGTACGTATTAAATAAAATTTTGTGAAGATCAGATCGTCTCTTGTCTATACAATTAAATTTTCGTTGTACAGAATCTGTGGGTATTACACACAAAACACAAATAACCATTAGAAAAACATTAACACAGTAATTTCACGGTGAGTGAATCTTCAGATAGTGTTAAATATCCCTAAAAATTAATCTTGATCATTTCATAAATTTTGATAGAGATTTGAATCACAACCAATGTTACATTTATAACATATCACATCAAGCGTTCAACATGCTTGGCCGAGCATGGAAAAAATTATTGTTCATAGTTTTGACAAATTCATTTATCTACGAAAAAATCATAGAAATAAAGGTGAGTGTCAGAATATGTTCAAAGTTTCACTAAAGACCGTTCTCGCTCTTGAGTCAGAATTCTGCTTCGATATCTATTATTATCGGTTATATTTTTCAAGAACTCAAGTTTCTAGGCCAAAGAAAAAAAAATCAGTATTAATATTTAGATAATTTGGAGAAATATCATAAGCTAGTGCTGAAGACTTTGAAAATGGTAAAAAGTAAAAAAAATAGAACATGATGATACCCATTGGAAAAGTGAGGAAATATAACAAAAATAAAAATAATTTACGGGCGATTTAAGGTCGGGAAGTGAAGGGGGTGAGATTTTAATGGTGGAAACGGTTTATCAAGATTTCCGGCAAAACTACGGGTCCTATCGAAAAAAGTTGCATAGCAAAGTTGTAGGTAAAGAAAAGATTCACAACTTTTGTTACTGCACTTTTTTCACATAACCTCAAAATTCGTGCGAAAATCTAAAAAAAACGACTTTTTAGGTTTTTTATTTTTGTCTAACACAATTTTTTTTCTCACAAAATTTTGTGAAAATTTACCTTTTTATGACCCAAACAGACTAATTTTTTGGATAGAAAATGGTTATTGTTTTCCCTTTATTTGATTTAACATCGAAAAAGCACCCTAATTCAATCGAAAATTCTTACGTCAAAATATCTGCTTTTTGAAAAAAATCGGTGTTCTTTTTGTTGAGAATTACATGGACTACATCATACCAAATATTGGAAAAAATCCACCGGAACCCAAATTTCATAAGAAGTTTGCGGGGTCCTTTCGTGAAAAAATATTTTTTTTTTGTGGGAGATAAAAATAAAAAACCAAACGGTCGGTTTTTTTGGATTTTTTGCACAAATTTCTAGGTCATGCAAAAAAGTGCTAATATAAAAGTTGTAAATCTTTTTATTACCTACAACTTTGCCATTCAACAGCATTGCCAATAAGTTTATCATTAACTTCTGACAATAAAGCATATTTTGACTTTGATTTTGTAGAAGCACTCTAACCTATACATTCATAATTTTAGGGTGCTCCGTCTACTTTTACCTTCGAAATGGAAAACGTCATGGCATGTTCTGGCGACTCATACACGCCTGAAAGTCCATGCAAGAATCTCAAATTCACCAAAATAAATAGAACTACAAAGAGCCTCAGCCTCGACTTGCCGCTCGACAGACCTTTTGATGAAACCACTGGGGTAAAAAAAATGTTAAACATATAAATACAGAGTCGCTCGAGAATGAATGTTTATCACGCAGATGAGCACAATTCAGGGGATATTTCGTAATTTTCAGTAGTTTACTAGATTTTTCAAATATTTCAACTTTCATCTCCACACACTGTTCACAATAGTACTCAGTATTTGTTAGGGGTATGACTCCCATAATTTCAGCAGATCAAACTAACAAAATAGTTTTATAGAAAATAGATCCTAAAATCTAACCATTTTTGAAAATGAAATGTTGTAATCTTACCTTTAAGATTGAAATTCATAAAATTACTAACTGTACTGATAATATCGTGAAAATCATTTCACAAATTTGCCATATTTACTGACAGGTAAGAACTAAACTAGATTTTGGAATAAATTAATTGGAAAAGTAACAAATAATGCCTATAGATGGGATCTCACTGAGCAGAAGAACAGTAAAAGGATTTTTAAATGATCTAAAAAGTATATGAAATCGAAAAAAATGTTATGCGATGCTCTCGTGTTATCGCATACTAACTTCGCAGACGTGGTCTATGGGCCAAATTTATTAGAAACAGATAAACACAGATAACAGGTTTTACAAAACTCTTGTATCAGACTTATTACGGGAGCAAGTAGACGCCAACATATATCACACCATTTAAAAACTCTAGGGTGGATGAATATGGAAACACGTCGAATTTATCATGCTGTTTCATAAAATAATAACTACCACGAAACCTAGTTATCTTCGTGATAAAATCAGTTACCGAACAGATGTCCATAACTTAAATCTGAGGTTTAAACACCTGGTCACGCCGCCCATCCACAAAACATCCCTCTTCCGTGGCTCTTACACATATTATATTGCCTGGCTATACAATAGGTTATCGATTTCCCTCAAATCACTTTCCGTCAATGCGTTCAAATCCAAACTTAAATACCTTCTGCTGGAGAATAAATTGCATAATCTTCATTAGCGTTGCTACCCAAATTTACTTATTCCCGCTGATACAATTTTTAACTTTATAATACTCATTCCTTTTATTAGTAAGAATTTTGAATTTCTTGTATTTCTCTACATAGTATATTTTTCTAAATCTTTGCCTCTGGTTGGATGGAAGAGCCTCAAACCTAGTCTATGACTAGGTGAGAGACTGAATCCTGCCATTTGATAGTATTCATAGTTGTTCTGTTAAATATCTGTCTATGTACCTACTCCATGTATGTTTTACTATCAATAAAATCAATTATTATTATTGTATCTTTTACATTCCAAATTCAATACAGTCCATCCAAATCAACAATAAAAAAATAGAAAATCCTGAAGAAACTTGTGAAGCATTTAACGAACATTTTACAACAGTTGGAAAAAGGCTAGCATCTAAAATTCCTGTATCAACTAAAGGCTTCCACGAAAAAACGACGGATCAAGAGATATAGAAATAGCGGCCAAGATATAATATCAGTTGTACAAAAAAAGTTGACACTGATGACTATGGGATTTTATTGAGAAAATTGGTGTTTATAATTGGTTCGAAAACGTTTTGACCAATAGAAATCAATATGTGCATTGGAAAAAATTAAAGTCAGCATTAAAACGTAAATTATGGTTCCTGTTTTATATCAATTCTATTTCTTTTTTGAAATTAAAAGGGCTCTCAGATTATTTGAAGATGATACAATTATCATTTATTCTAGACCCGATCTAAAATTCATTCAAATCACATCAAATCAAATTTTATTGAGTCCGTTTCCTATTCACAAAAAACAGATTGGACGGGTCATAAAAACATCTTGGATAAAGATGTAAGGGGTATATAAAAGATATAACAGAGTAAAAAGACAATACTGAACATGGACAAGAATTAAATATGTAAACGAATTATGCGGCGCTGAGCGAGGTAAGTTTAAATAATAGAGTAAGTACGCAGTGATAGCTAATGGGCGTTGATATAACTTTCGAACTATTCTACAGAGTAAAAGCATTCGTTTATAAGAAGTTTTTTAATTTGGCATTTGAAAACCTCTGAACAATTCGAGCTCTTCAAAAAATAAGGAAGTTTGTTGAAGAGATCGGAGATTTTTTTTGGAAAGAGTGTTTTGCCATGTTTATTAATATATTATTTTTATTTCTGGTATTGTGGTCGCGAGTATCACAATGTTTGATAAAATTATTTTTGTTGATATAAATGTATGACATTAGTTTCATTATGTATATGGATGGTGCCGTGAGAATACTATAATTTCTGAAAGTATGTTAGCAGGAAGCTCTGT
This sequence comes from Chrysolina oricalcia, assembly GCA_944452925.2. NCBI lineage: Eukaryota > Metazoa > Arthropoda > Insecta > Coleoptera > Chrysomelidae > Chrysolina > Chrysolina oricalcia. The sequence continues at coordinate 3,708,534 of OX101810.2, forward strand.
AGGATAGTCCGAAAATACGCCGAATGATTCGTTTTTGCTAAGTCGAAATCACAAAGTAGAATTTATTCAGCTTGCTGCATATGCTATCTATTTGCTTTTCCCAAGAGAGATTGCTGTCTACCATCGTGCCTAGAAATTTGGATAATTCAAATGACCGCCCCTCAAATGAGATGTGTTTGATTCTTGGTGTTCTGTACTGTACAGCATACGTAAGGACTTTTCCTACGCTTATATGAAGGGGAAGATCGTGTATGAAAATCAAGGGTCCGAGGACGCTCCCCTGAGGAGTACCAATATCATTCTCAAACTCGTCCGAGATGACTTCATCAATTTTGACAATGAATTTTCTCCGCTCAAGAAATGAGATAAACCAATCATTTATAGGGCCGCGTATTCCTAGATGGTATAATTTTCTCGACACGAATGAACTCTCGACGGTGTCGAAAGCCCGAGATCAAACATAATAGATACCACTATATCCCCAGTATCCATTCCATCTGTGATGTGTTGAATACACTGTATGGTCCCTTTTTCTATTGAAGGACCAGTTCTAAAACCGTGTTGGCTATCACTGAAAATATTGAAGGTTTCGAGAAATTGAGAAAGTGATATTGAGAAGGATATTTCCAGAATACTCTCATGATTACAAGATCATAAATTAAAATTGATGAAATCCTCAGTTTGCAAAAACATATAGAAATGATCCGAAAAAAATTATGTAATCGACAATCTTTACAAAATTAGAGGGCACTCAAAAAAAATCTTTTTATTTATTTCAGTTTCATATATTCCAGATTGCAGTATTTAGTTTCTATATGGGAATCTGCTAAATCTTCTGTAATAAAACCACTTAAAAAAATGTATATAGACCAAAACATTTATTGAATTTGGATTCATTTTATAAATTGGGATTATGTTAATTTATTCATCTTAGCAGAATTAAAAAGAAATATACCAGTTTGAATCATCATGACAACATTTTAATTCATATTCATGGAACAAGAAATGTTCTTAATCTGCAGACTGATAGAATCAAGCCTGAAATTGAAAGAAAAGGTACAGTGCATGATGTTATACTGATTTATATTGAAACAATATTTAAAAAAATTAAATCTGATTTGAGAATTCATAATAATAATAATAAATGCTTTTATTGTTAGGATACTCGGTACGGAATAGATACCTAACCTAACAAAAGACAGATTCAATCTCCGCACTTGAAAAACCATTGCAGAGCTTGTTCTTCCACCCAGCCATTACTTATCTTTTAGTTTGTTCATCTATTTACGATTTTCAGTTTTGATATTTCCCTAATATAAGCAGCATGTTTTTTGGGAATGATAAAATTATTATTATTATATTTAATAATGTTTCAGGGTATACTGAAGCTCGAAAAATGGACAAGTGAAGGTTGGCGAAAACTACCCTTCATACCAATGATACCTGATGCATGTAACTTCTTTTTGCGATACTATAAAGAAGCCTGGACTAATTTTATGAGAGCTTTAGGAGTAAAACTCCCTGGCAGGTGTCCCATACCAGCTGTAAGAATTGTATTTTCTGAATGTTGACTAAGGCTTAAGTTTACATTCATTTCAGGGCAATTACAGCATGAAACAATATATATTTGCGACTGGCAATACAACTATAAATACATTTCCTGTCAAAGGCAGATTTAAGATGATAGCGATTATGATGGATTTAAAAACAAACAAAGTTATTTCGTGTTTGGAAATGATTGGCAATCAGGATACTTTCGTAGAGTGATATGAATATTAATGTGAAATACAAGTCAAGTTATTGTTTTTCAAATTATTCCGAAAACATACAATTAAAATTAATTCTGAGTTTTATTGATAACCATGGCTTGCGGTTCCTGAAAAATAAGTTACTATTATGTCACCAGAACCACAGAACGACAATCATCGGTAGTTTGGGACATGTTTGGTCAACCTACTTTGGAAACAGAAAAACTGGTAACCCTTAATAATCACTCTGAACCTATTTATTTGTGCTTTCGGTGTTTTGCCTTTTGCCTGTGACAGCTTGTACCTGTGGTGTCCTTTCGTAGGTATAAAAATGAAAAACGTTTCAAACAAGGGATCAGTAAAAATCTTCCAGTAGTACATGCTGGCATGGTTTTCGAATTTTATAGAAACCATCAAGATTTTCACTCTACCACAGTTAAAAATGTAGAGTCTAGTTGGTAACACTGTTAGTTGTCGCAGATTTCTGGCATATGGAGGAGGGACCTATGATTTCAATAATATGGCAACATTGCTAAATTGATTGACGCTTTGGAATTGGTTGCTCGAGGTAGTACGTCATACCATTGTGCAATGGTGCTAAAAAGAGGCCACCTGAATTTTGCAGACTTTAAATATAATTTTTCGGGTTATGTCACAAGTGTATTTGAATCTGTGGAAATCTTATCTTCTTTACCTCAGAATAATATACTATAGATTTCCATCTAGTAACAGCCAAGTCAATCCAACAAGAACAGTCTTCACAAGCTACGACACCAATTAAAAATATTTTGAAAAGTTCATTAATACACTTGCCAGGTCACTTTTTGGAGAATAGTAATTTACCTAACAAGTCCAGAAAATACTGTTTTTTTGGACGAGTAGACCAAATTCTAGGAAGAGCATCAGCGAGTCCTGGAAGTCTTCGAGTCCAAAAAAAGTGTTTTCGGACGTGTTGCGTACACTATTTTTTCGGCAACCATGTAGAATAACAAATCAATGAGACGAATTTAGTCTAAGAGACGAAGAGAGGTCGACCTTCACCCATGTGTTAACCGGATGAAACATACTTTTTATGAAGTTACATAAATAGACGAATACGCCTAAAATGGGTTGCCTATCAAAACGTGGTCTTAATATATAGTATAACGATGTACTTACCAACAGAAACTCGTTCCATCTTGATCCAAAAACTTTTTTCTATGTTTAATACTAACGAAAAACAACAAATTATGTGACTATGAAGGTTGTACTTCGAAAAATTACAACTTTGGACTGACGCGAAGAGAAGCATGGATCTGTGCGCATAATGGTATTTTGTAGGTGGGTATATTCCATACATAAAATTTATTGTAAGAAATATAATTCACCAGTTTTACACTTTTTTTTTCATTGAAAACAGTTTTTTATCAACAAATTGTAGCTTTTTCTAGCAAATACAAAATCAACAAATTCATGTTGTTTTGTTTAGTGAATATCTGTCATTTCAGTTGTCAGGTTGGTAACAATGGAATTGACGGAAGGGCGAAACTAATTTTGCGACATTGCCAATATGATTCCAGAAATATTCAATTCACGTATCACATGGAATATTTTAGTGAATGAGTATGAAAAATGAGTTGATATAACCACATTTTCCTATCAACACTCTCACTGCACATTTGAAACAATGGTACTCATACTGTTTCTAAATGACTAGCAAAATTCAAAAGAACGAGACAGATCACGGAAAAGTGCGCAAACAAATATGAATATACATGGGCATAAAAAAATAAAGAACACTTTTCACATAAAATAACCTACTTTAATGACTATAAATCAACCCGACAGACCCGATCTTATGCAAACCTAACCCCGACTATACGATACGGATGGGTTGAGTCTTTTCTATCTGTTTGCGCATGCGCATATACCAAAAATGAATGTGATCCGACTCGTTTATTTAGGTAATTATTTGTTTGCAAAAAATGCCTGCTACATGCTCTGTCAATTAAAAAATATCTTTTGTGCATTCAAAATATTAATCCAAGATTTTTTTTACAATCCAGTTATCTAACAACGAAATGACTTTTTTCATAACAAAGTAGCCAGTATCAATGTCTTTTACTGACTCAACAACAACAATGAGTCTTAATAACTTTATAAGAGTACAATGCGACGTTGTCAGATTCCCTAAAATTCCTGCATACTGAATACTCATGAATATGAAATGTTTGTAGTGAATAGTTTTCGGAAGTATTGGCGCCCTAGAGACTGGCAATTTTTTCATCAATAATAATAATAATAGTTCCTAATAAACATTCGAAGAGTGAACCTATCTTAGTGAAGATATTCAGCAAGAAATAAGCGAGCAAAGCGAGCACGCGCATTCCTATTACTACTTTTGTAACTTATGTAACTTATCTCTTACTTCTTGGTGAAGATATCTGCGAGAAAGACGCGAGCGAAGCGAACGCGCGCATTCTTATCACTACTTTATCGATTTCTGACAACTTTGAGTGGAAATGTTCATCCCTTATTCGTTAGTGAACAAGACCAGAAAAACGCGAGCGAAGCGAGCGCACACGTTCCCATCACTACTTTGTCGATTTCAGTCAACTTTGAGTAGAAATTTTCATCCCTTATTTGTCAGAGAACAAGACCAGAAATACGCGCGCATTCCCATCACTACTTTGTCGATTTCTGTCAACTTTGAAGAGAATGCGCGCGATCGCTTCGCTCGCGTATTTCTGGTCTTGTTCACTGACAAATGAGGAATGAAAATTTCTACTCAAAGTTGACAAAAATCGACAAAGTAGTTTTGTAGCTTGTAGCGCCCGGTTAACGAAATTTTACCAACAAAAGAATTGATAAGTTCTGAAAAGAACTCTTTTGATTATCGAACAGAAAACGGTAAGGAATCAAACGAAATAATACACAAACTGAACCACAAAATTACAGCTGTCAGACAATGACAGTTTCCGAGTTTTTTTCGCTTCGGCAACGTCTGAAATTTGTCTGTCAGTTGAGCAACTCACAAAATGAAAATTTACTAGTTTCATTGCTCTGAAAGCATTTCATTGGGAATTTCAACGGTGTTATGTTGGATATACTAAATTACCAAATATGACGTCATTCTCTTCTCAACGTAAACAGACTATATTGTTGGAGAAAATCGCCATCTCATACCTGTCCCCAACAGATCATCGTCTAAAAGGGAGTTTGCATTCGGCCAAGAAGTCACTTTTTTGTATGTGTTACACAATACATTTTCTTTTATTCAATTCAACTATTTAATTATTTAAATGGGAAGTTTTGAAGGGTGGCATAATTTAACACAGTAGACAGCACATATCTTGATTTGACAGATGGGTTTTCCATAGCAAAAATTGTATTTTGTAGATTGTAAGAATAGATAAGAACTGCTTTATGAAAAGGGTTTGGACTATTAATAAAGACTTTACTTGGTTCTCAAATTACTGAAAATTTCAAATTACTGAAAATTTCAAACAACTCACAGATACGGGAGAAGCTTGAGCGGTAGACGACTTTCCTCCCTTGGGTGGCATTTTATCCAAGACATTACTCCTCTTATTGACCGATAGAGAAGATTTGGATTCAGGTGGCTTGTATCCATCTTTGAGAGAAATCAGCATCGGTTCAGCATCTTGGCCACCTATCCAATCATCGGCGGATTGCGCTGCTGTATCTCCAATAGTATCGGGATACAAGTCTTCTTGGAAGAGTTCCGATTTTCTCGGTACTGTCATGGTGATTACCTGAATGAATCATTAAATATATAGTTGAGTATTCAATACTCTATGACCAATACTAACTTGACATAGACCTGAGTTGTTCAGCCTATAAAACCTTGAAATTTCACAGGTAGTGACATCACATCCTCTCTTTGGCATCATACCGATCCCCCTTTGAGGATCAGGGGTTTGGAAGGTATTGATATAGTGGACGAAAGGTGGTTCTGCTGTTATTTCGAAATACCTGAAAACAAGCATTACAATTTTTTGTTAATGACAAAAACAATAACTGTAAATATGTGATACCTAATAACAGAATCGCCTTTGCCACACAGGTACACGAGATTTGTATCAGGATCATAGAGAGGAAACATCACGCCGTTAGAGGTGTCCAACTCTACCATTACGATAGGTTCACCTAAACAATCAGGAGTGCGCAAACTGTACTGTCTTTCGGACATTTTAGAGAAGCCGGTAGTGAATACCAGGCCATGCCTCAAAAATATCGCTCTTGTTGCTTTTGAGCCTGAAAGAAACAAATATGGGCTTTGAAAATGAACAGTATCATAAAATTAATGAAATCTTAGTAAAATCATGTATTGGCAAATGCATAATTTTCAAAGTGTTATTGGAGAGGATTATTTTGGATTGCATTGTCAGTCTACTGATGATCATGATTCAACAAAATAGTATATAAAAGTAATATAAATAAGAACTATGAATATAATGAATATCTGAAAATGTTAGTTTTTTCTATACAACTACTGCTAGTTTTAAATCTGTAAACTACATTATAATTCAAAATATATATAATGTATTGTACTAGATACAGTTCAGCAATAAAATAATACTTCCTCGTCTACACAAAATTACCTTCATGTGCTATAGCATCACATTCTACTTCACCTGTTCTTGGATTGATTATTCTAATTTTCTTGTCTTTGCAAGTTGTCAAGAGCTTCGAGCCATCCCAGTTGAAACAGGCACTGTATACAATATCAGGGTGGCAATCTAGTTCCACTAAAGCTTCCCCAGTGCCTGAAATCGTAAACTATGTTGGTCCAAGATACAGAGTACTTACAATCAGGGTTGGAAAAAATCATGACTTATTTTTTTCATTTTATGATACAGTTTAACTATATTTTTGCATAAAACGTAGTAATGTAAACCAGGAATCACACTGATCGACCAGGACCGACCGTCGACGACCGTCCACCAACGACCAAAATTTCCGACACGTATATTCTTTTCGCACAACTCACACTGTTCGACCATTCTCGACCGTCCGGTTTTCAAAGACCATGTTTGAAATTACATCCTTCTGGTAATTTTGGTCGGCCTCAGACTACTGTGATTCAATGCCCATACGCTAAATTATCATTTGGACACATGTTTGTGATGAACTTTCAACAGTTTTTCACCTAAACGAAAATTTTAATATTATTCGGGTGAACTGTTATATTTCCAATTGAGTCAGAAATTCGTGGGACTATATTTACAATAATTTATAGTTCATCCAAATTTTTAATGTTTTTAAAGCAGCGGAACAATACAGGAACCGTGTGGACCGCCGCAGAGATGAATATTTTAATAACAGCGGTGAGGAGCCACGTTAAATCAGAGTAATCCTAATTACAGCAATACAGAAGTCATTGATGGAATTTATTAACGCATGAGAATAATTGTTTAGTACCAGTAATGTTCAACTAATGGTAACTTACATATTTTTTATAGTCAAAGAATGAACGTGCTGGATAAAGAAAAAGGAGATATTCCTTGGTGCTCCATCGGGAAGTAATGCCCAGCAAATAAAAAGGCCTTCTTTTGATTGGGAATTTCTGTTGCTGTAATTTATGGACATTCAATAGTAGGTAGTTTGGAACTGTATTGATCTTTTAGTAATTTGGGATAATTGGTTCAAAATTCACCCTCTTGCTCCCGATATAAATAAAGTTCTCTATTCCACACACTTTTTTACTATACTCATTGATTTACGGTAATTCATGCAATAAGCGGTCAGCGCATTACTGATTGCTTTCCACGCTTCGAAAGGTTACACGTAAAATATACTCAATCTGTTCTACTGTTTTCTTTATATCGGTAATAATATTTATTTAATTTTCAGTTTTCATCCTTCATTCGTTATTACACATGTGCTATTATGAACTAACCCTATATATTGAGCTGAATGAAGTCATATTCAACTGAGATTGGATAAACTGTATTACAGTGTGAAAACGACTAGAAACGATTACCCATCAAACGGAGTCGGGCGGTATTATGGGTACCTGGGGGAGGGGGCGACCCTATCAAGGAAACTTGATACCTCTCCACATGGTGTTGGTCTTCAGAGAGCGTGGTTTCCAACTAGATAGAAAAAAATACCATACTAGGATAAAGGCGGTCGAGTTCCCTCTATGGGTTAAGGGTACGGAGATCTTGGCTTCCTCGAATCAATATCCGGCCACGATACAAACTTCCAATTGAAAGAACACTGAACTTATACTAAATGAACTTACCAACATTCCATATCACCACCTGATTGTCGCTACCGGCGGTCAGTAGCACGTTCAATGCGGTGGGGTGCCATACTACCAAACCTACTCTTCGCTGGTGGTAAACGAGATTCACCACGGGTTCGGTGAGAGTTTTGTGAAGGCCGTGATCAGGAATATGCCAAACTTTTACGACGCAATCTTCAGATCCACTGGCGATTACGTTGTCGTTGTGCGGACACCAGGCAATGTCCAGAACGGGACCCTTGTGTCCACCCACCAGGGGGTGGTCTGCAGCAATACGCCCAACCTATGTAAAAAGTGGCATGGTAGCTTTTTCTGTTTTGCTCAAGTTTTCTGTATTGCTCATGTTGAAAATAACTTCAAATGGAAGGAAGTTAAACAAAACTACTATTAGCCCATATTCTATAGCCTAAGCTCAATAACTCTTTCATTCAAGCTCTCATTGAAATAGTAGAAAAGATACCTGCTAATGTCGATTTTCCTCAGAGAAAAAAATGAATTCCCCACACAAATTTGAATGCTTTCACAGAAAATGAGTTACTCTCATTATTTTGCACCAAATTAAAAAGTAAAAAATCGTTTGGCCCAAATGGAATTCCAAAGTTTATATTGAAAAGAGTTATAGGCTTAATAATAGTTCCATTAACATACCTGATTGATATGTTATTCTACACAAGTGTTTTTCCAACACCCCATTTTCGGGAAAGTGGTAACATCCTTAACGGAAAATTATAGTCCTGTTACAATTCTATGAGAACTCTCAAAAATATTTGAATACGCGTTTTTAGATCTTCTCCAATCGTTCTTGAATAAATATTCTATCCTAAGTCATATGCAACATGGATTTCGTTCTAAAAAATGTACAAATACAGCTGTTTTCATTATTAAATAAAACTATAAAATATGTCGATGCAGGTGAATGCCCAGCAGTGATTCTTTGTGACTGAAAATTTAAAAAAATATGGCTTTAAATGTGCTTCTTTTAGCAACTTTCCTCGACAATTGAAAACAATTTGTAATGAACAGAATGAAATTTGTAAAATTACATTGGATACTTCAAGTATAACTATGGGAGTCACACAAGGCTCAATATTGGGTCCCATTCTGTTCATCCTTTATGGGAACAGTATAGATTCTGTAAGAACAGGTATTATATTAAATATGCGGATGATTTTTCATTGATATCAGATAATAAAACTTTAGAAAATAAATGTGCTCACAGTAAATCAGGTATTCTTCAATAATAAAAAAATGGAGGTTATTCGTATCCACAGCTTTCGAAATAAAATCGACATTTGTTTCACTGTTAAAAATATGGCAAAAACTAATATTAATGAAAGTGTTGGATTCCCGGGTATTTTTATTGATGAATTCCTCAACTGGAAAGCTGACTGTCAGCAGTTAACTTCGAAACTAAATTCCCGGAAGTTTCTTTTCATCAATCCTCGGTCAGTTTTAAGTGAAGATCAGTTGGTCAAAATACAGAATATATTAGTCCAAAAATATAAAATGAACTTCCAGCATATTTAAGGGATATAGAAAAACTCTGTGTTCACAGAAAGGTTGAAAGATCATTTTTTGCAAGAATGTTATTATACGCTGATAAAATACTTCAACTGAATGGAGTTATCATACCACGATAGAATATTATAACTGATATCAAGTAGCCTTGATCTCTATTTTCATTTTCTCGAATGTTTTTCTATTTATTCTATTGTATTGACAATTCCCATACAATGTAAATTTGTCTTAGTGGAAATAAAGTTTTATTATTATTATTATTCAAACAAATGTGATAGGAGGTTCGCTTGAAACTGGTTGACAATGTACCAGTTTTAGTAGAATTTTTCTGTTATCAAGAGTGTGAATGCGACAAGATATCTAGGATACTTTACTTTTTATATGGCAATCTGTGTCATTAGCAAGCGAATAATTTACCCGCCTGAGGTAATTATTCTCTAACGTGGTGCCTCTCAGGTTATCAATCTTGTTGGATGGGATAAATTACCTGCCACGAGATAACAATGCTTCATCCATTTTGTACCTTTCAGTTACAAAAATCTTAATGGCAAAAAAAATTATAACATTCTTTTAAATCAATGATAGCCATGAACATATTTCAATAGGCAATATTCGAGAAGTATAGGCATAGGATGTTTGAAAGTGGTTGACAATGTTTCGCTTTGGACTTTCATTGTCTAAAAAAGAACAAAGAAAAATTCAATTCTCTGCAATTTTTAATCACGACGTTTCAACTGTTAAAATCTACAGTCGTTATCAAGTGTATAATGCGACAATCTCAAGGATACTTCTTATATATGCTGTGGATAATTTTGTGTCATTAGCCTAGGGGTAATTTGGAGGTATACAGGTAAGCTTGTTAATTACTGTGCCAGGTCCCTCCGCTACAGCATTGTTAATTCTTATCGCAATTTCAATTGATCCATGCCACTAATTAAGGGTTTCCACGCTAGCTTGACTAAAGAATTTGTTGTTCATAATATATGCACTCTCTTTAAACTTCCTTCTATACCAGCCCTCTTCTTTATGGATGACTTCGGCTTCAGTCCATTTTATGTTGTGTTGGGTCGTCCAGACATGATCCGCTATTCCTGACTTTGATGTTTCTCCTCGTTGAGTGTTTCTCTTGTGTTCAGCGAGTCTAACGCTAAGTGGTCTCTTAGTTTCTCCAAGATAAGCTTCGCCGCATTCACAAGGGATGCGGTAGGTGCAGTTTTTGGAGTCAATGTCAGCGTTACGTGGTTTGGTCTTTGTGAGATGGCTGCGAATAGTGTTACCTGACTTGAAACATGCCCGTATTTTGTATTTCGACCCGATTCGCTTTATTCTTTCCGATAGACCTCTAACATACGGAACGCACAGGGTGGTTTGTGTCGGCTCATCTGGTTTCTTGTTCTTATCCCCCCTGCGTGCTAGAACCTCTTCTATATGTTTTTTGGGGTACCCATTTCGTCGCAGATCTTTCTTGATATTGTCCAATTCGATGGTAAGACTTTTATCTGTGTTACATAGGTTGTAGGCACGGTCCACCAGCGATCGAACAACCCCTCTCTTTGTAGCACCATGATGGTTCGATTCGAAGTTCAGGTATTGTCCGGTATGAGTCGGCTTTCTGTATACTGATGTTTGGCACTTATCATTGTTCTTTTGAACTTTCACGTCTAGAAAAGGTAAACCGTCTTGCATCTCCTTTTCCATCGTGAAGTTTATGGACTTTCTGATGTCATCAGATGTTCCAAAAAGACGTCAAGGTCCTCGTCTCCGTGGTTCCATATGACAAACGTGTCGTCAACATATCTCAACCACATCTGAGGTTTCTTATGGGCTGTCTCTGTAGCAAAAGTTTCAAACCATTCCGTATAGATATTTGCTACCAAGGGCGATAATGGGGATCCCATCGGTAGTCCGTCTTCCTGGGAGAAAAAGCGGTCTTTTTCTTGAAAATAACAATTTCGCAGGCAACATTCTAGCAGGTCCATAATGCCACGTACTGGTAGGTTCGCCCTGTTCTTCAGCTCTGTGTCTTCTTGCAGATTTTTCCGAATAATTTGCATGGCCTCTTCTACCGGGACGTTGGTGTAGAGACTTTCCACGTCAAAACTGACGAATTGGTCTCCTGGTGCTACTCTGACCCCTTCCAGGATCTCTACAAAGTGCCTGGAGTTCTTCACGAACGTCGAGGTATTGTCTTGCAGTGGTTGGATAATCGGCAGTAGGAACTTGGCTAGATTGTAGGTAGCTGAGTCTCTGGAGCTGGTTATCGGTCTCAAAGGAACTTCTGCCTAGTGGATTTTTGGTAGTCCATAAAGGTGCGGTGGCTTGCTGTGATCTTTCTCTATTTGAGAAAAATTGTTCGTACTTTTTTAGCGTCTGGTACACCTTTCTTTCTATCGTTGCAGTGGGATCTTTAGCCAATCGTTTGTATTCACCTTTACCGAGTACCTCCTCGATTTTTCTCTCATAGAGGTCGCTGTCCATGACGACCGTTGCGTTTCCTTTGTCCGCAGGCAGAATCTTTATTGTGTTGTCTTTCTTCAGAGTGTTCAGTGCTCTCTGTTCTTCCCGGCTGATATTGTTTTTCAGATGTGGCTCTTTTTCCAGTAGGCCTCTCACCTTCCACCTGAATTCTTCTGCTTCAATCTGGTCGATGCGCCCACTGGTGGATTCTATGGCAGCGATAATTTCAAGAGTTGGTATTTTCTTCTGTGTCATAGCGAAGTTTAAGCCCTTCGCTAATAGGGATTTTTCGGTGTTTGATAGCGGCCGGGAGCTCATGTTGATGACAGTATCCTTTCGTTCGATTTGTTTTAGAGTAGAGTAGAGTAATTTATTTGACCACTTTACATACAAGGTACATTTATGGCAAGTCATTTATATTACGGATTCCTGTTGGCGTTGTTTCTGTACCAGTTTCTCCCACTTACGCTCGTGTGTCTTTTCGGCATTCTGACGGATCCATGTGCAGTTTTTGTCAATTTTGGCCAGGATAGGTCGATAGTCTTCTTCTAGTGTAAGTCTCTTGATTTCCTCAAACCGATGAATAGCATCATCCATTAGGTATGCTCTCTTCCATGATGATTGAGTTGACACCTTACTAATGCCCGACTAGCATTTTCCAGAATTCGGTTCACCCTTCCTCCCGAAATTGGTGATTTCAGGCGTAACCCGTGCGGAATGATGCCGTGATCCCTTGCTTTGCATACAAAATTTATATGCGTCTCTTCCTTGGTGACTTTGATCATGGTCTTCTCGTATCATCGAAATTTTGTCGCTGAAACCGGGTCTATACCGGACAATTATCCACAGCATATATAAGAAGTATCCTTGAGATTGTCGCATTATACACTTGATAACGACTGTAGATTTTAACAGTTGAAACGTCGTGATTAAAAATTGCAGAGAATTGAATTTTTCTTTGTTCTTTTTTAGACAATGAAAGTCCAGAATAACCTTACTCATAGGCATAGGATGTTATTGTTACACCAAAATAACGTTTCTTTTGACACCTTGAATACTTTTTTTAGAGAGATTTTCAAGATTTTCCTCTGTTACTTCACATGAAGTGTCACCGATATTTTGGAATCCAACTGCTGTTGATAGGTCTGTAATTCACATATATTTAAACAATAAGGGTACTAGGATTGATCCTTGAAGGATACCGATTTTTTCATTTCTAGTAGAAGAGTTGAACCTTCAACTAACTTGACAAGTTCTTTCTGTTAAGAAGGATTTGAATAACTGCAAAGGTAAGGTAAGTAGGTGATTTATTTTTGCAACAGGCCCAACAATGTATAGCATAAGTTATGAAAAGAAGTTTGACATACTCAAATTGGTGAAAATGTTTAGAGAGAAGGGTACTTTGACATTGTCAATTTTATTCTCTAAGCAATGCAATACATTAGAGATTGCTCAAAATAAAAGTAAATGGTGAATGCCAAAGCATTCAAGTTACTTATCATTCATAAAATGTAGACCTGAACTCTCTAATGATCAAAACTATATTTAAAAAAAAGCATAACATGCCCAGTCTAGCAGAAAAATATTTTATGATTTTGGGTGACAGGTATACATTCCAAGTTGATTTGAATTTTTTGGCAGAGCAATATGTTATGGTAGTTATTCATTGTATTAAAATAAATTTTGTTTACTATGCTGAATGATTGAAGAAAAGAGATGTACAAAATAATATTGAATGCTACACTCATAGTTTTATTATAAACTCTCTTAGGAATTCAGAAGCAGGCTGCTTCAAGTAAAACGAACCATTTTACATTATCAACACTAGAAATTTTATGAATCTTGTAGTATGTGCAACAAAATTGGCACAGTGTCAAAACTGAATATAGACCAAATTATTTAAAAATAGCCTGGCTTGAATATAAATCACTCAGAGGCCAGATTAAGCATTCAAGTTGGATTTGGAAAATTTGAGTAGATCAGAAAAAATGAGATAAAGGTAGATGAATGATTTGACATCTTCAAGCATCACAAATTTTTCTCAGAAAAAGTGGATACCTTTGCATAATCAGAAACCACTCATAAATTAGAATGAAATTACTTCAAAAATATTTTTGTAAAGCTTTGAGATATTGATCTTTAAAAAAACACTCGTGAAATTTGAGGGGAATTTAAAAGAGATGAACGTAATTCATAGGTACAAAAATGTTTTGTGTAATGGAATCCCTAATAATAGTGAAATATTTCAAGATTATATAATGAGATGAGGACAAATTCCCGCTTCAAATTTTTTTGATGAGTTTACAAACTTATAAAGAAATAAGAAAAGGAAGAAAAAATATAACTTTTGTCCAGTTTCCACTAACACTTTACTACTTTATTACGACCGGTTTCGGCTTTTACACCATTTTCAACTAAGTTACTTGAAAATGGTGTAAAAGCCGAAACCGGTCGTAATAAAGTAGTAAAGTGTTAGTGGAAACTGGACAAAAGTTATATTTTTTCTTCCTTTTCTTATTTCATCATGAATTTCCACAAAATAAATAGATCATCAATCAAACAAGTTAAACTTATAAAGCTTTCAAAATAATACAAATTTCAATAACAATAAATTAGTGTTAGTTGTTGGAGTAAGTAAAAATATTACAATGTTCATTATTTTATATGAAATTGAGCAAATCAATATTAAACTGTTGATTTTGATATTACTCTTTCAATATCAAATAGAAGCAAAATATTATAAAGTCGGTACTAAGTAAAACTACAAATGAAAATATAAGTAAATTATTAAATAAATATTGAACTTATTCAGCTCCAAAGACCTTTCCATCAACAGATTATTATCAAACTGCACCTTGTTTTTATTTAACTTGAAGGACTGCCAGATAAAATGATCAGATCTGGATTTCTGTATCATGTGGCAGGACATTATATAAATACAAGTTGAGTTTGAGAAGTTACAATTTTTTTTTTTGCTGATAATAAAAATTACAATTTTGCATAAATATCTCCCACTATTTTAATAGGTCAAAGAAAAGTTAATAATAAGGAAATGTGAAAGTCTACAGATTTAATTCTTACTTTAAGATTTTTTGTTGTATAAGTTGGAAGCAGACCAGGTGACGAAAAGTTTCCTATTGAAACTGTACATTGTTGTCAACAGACTCAATGTATCTCCAACAAAATATAAATAAAAATTTCAGTGTGACACTGATTATCTTACCAGAAACACATTTATAACACAAGTAGAGTTCTTCATTAATTGAATTGTTTTTTATATAATTTTGCTGTGAAAATTCTCACCTTATTATGTGGTAAGACAATGAATGCACCTCCACCAGCACTCTCGACTATGATAGCCAGAAACTTGGGGTTCACAGCACAGAAAGTGGAGTCCCAAGAGCTTTTGGATACACGAACATTATCATAACATTGTTCCCTTTTTAAAGCTTGGCCGTAGACGTGACGGAATTTAGAGCTACGTACAACTCGGAAAGACATCTGTGTGATGAAAGAATTATAATTATTATATTATTGAAATAATATACTTATAAATAAAACTTTCAAACATAACCTAGAAGTTGCATGTTTTGGATAATCCAAGATTATACAGACCTTGCTTTCTATCAGTTAATTTTATCCAACTTGAATATTTCACAAAAAGTTACATTTGAATTTTACATATGATTCGGAAAAGTGGATATTTTTAAAAGACACTTCATATCCAGTTCACTTTAGTTTCAAGAAATCCCCATATTTGGCTATGCGAATTTTTGAAACGTCAAAAACTACAGAACTACAGAACACAAATATAAATGACGGTGTTAGGTGCTGCCCTCTAACAGACTATGTTTCAACTAGAAAATAAACGAGCGCTTGCGCTCAACGATTTCATATATACAGGATCAAGCATACCCACTCAACCGTTGAAGCTTTATTTGCTTCTTTAATAATGTAATCAGTTGACAGTTTTCCTACGCAACTCGGGAGCAAGGACAACATTATTTGTAGAGGATGGCCCGATCGACTGATTTTATTTTACGGAAGGCATCACGGCGACATCAAATGAGAGACAACATTGCAACAAAGGGGACGAGCCATTCTCTACAAATAGTGTTCAGTGTCTTTGACTTGGGAACACCCAGACCACTAGCTCACCAAAATAGCTGCATTAATATTACATAAATAAAAAATATACCTTAATACAGGTAACTTTAAACCGTATCTGCCAACTTTAAACTCTATCTGATACCAAGGAGACTAAAATTTAACAAGGAGAGTTTATCCCCATAAGACAATGGGGACACTAGTAGAAAGAGATGAAAGAACATTTGTGACGAAATGTGACGTAGTTGGACGTGTCATGGCCGCCGTTCTCTATAGACAGTGATGGACTAGCTCTTGGTATATGAGAGTTACTGCTGACAGTTTTGTTGCTTGGTTCGAGTTCGACTCTGTACTCATATCCAAGTAAGTCACTATAGCTGATTTCCATTTAACGTAAGGAGCTCCTCAGTGCTACCCAGAGCGAATGACCATGCGTTCCATTTAGTGGAGCTTCAAGCACCAATTGATATTCCCGTTGCCCCTCGAGCACCACCCGTTTTATTGGTGCATGAAGCACAAGTAAACAAAAGTCAAAACGCGAATACATAGTTTTTTGGCGAAAAAGCCAGTGATAAAGTAATTTCCGATCTCAGGGGCTTGGAGCTCTGGGGCTTCACACTCCTAAATGGAAAACGCCTTATGACGCGTTGATGCTACAAGATTCTGATTGGCTAGAGCTTATTAAACCCTTCTTGTTAGTTTAGTATCTTTGGTCTGAAACCTTCAAATCATTTACACTCACTTAAATGTGCTTTCCGTGTAAGTGTTATCGAGAACAGAACGACGAACGAACCACCACTGTTAAAACACGAACAAATAAGGCTCTTTCGTTTACATGCGAAACAAACCAAATGTCTTGTGTTATTTGGGTAGGAAAAATTTGTGTTACTTTGGTGCCACTTTGGTTTGCTCACTACGAGTTCTTTGTTGGTGCCTTGAGCTTGCTGCCACCACGAATATGGAGGCAAATATCAAGTTGGTTCATCAAACACCAAAACCATATTAAATTTACATGACGGGCGCTTTGCCAACATAGTTGTTAACTTTCTGGGAATAATAATGAAAACCCATATTTTGACCCATGATACGGCTTCGTTGTTGTTCCGTGACTTCTGAGTTTAGTGACTATTGACTGGTGACATAGTGACAGTGGTGACGTCTGACACGGAACGGTTAGTAATAAAGGTTATGGCTGCAGAAAGGGGGACGTTTTTACTCAGTGGTGGTTCGATAATAAAAAATTCAAGAATGTTGATTTGGAAGTGTTTTTAAAATTGTATTCGATGAACATTGAAATCGAGGAAGGTGTAAATATGAAGGCAAAGTCGTCAAAGCGGATGGTGGGAATGATAATTAGATCTAGAAAATCAATTGCCAAGGATGCTGTTGTAACTGTGAGTGACGTTTGTATTTTTTAACATTTCAAATATACCTTTAAATCTACTGGAAATACCAAATTTTTATCTTGAGAGTGACGTTAATAAATGTGGTTTACCAGAAAATAGCTAGACGTGAATCGCCCATTCTGTATTACTTAGTATCTTCATAACTCTTCTGCATAAATACGCCAGGCCTGTTCAGTATGTAAATTGTTCAATAATATAGGAATTCACACTGAAATTGAAGTCTCATATACCATCATATACCCATATTCATTATCATTTTATCTTCAATTGAAGGTCATCCTAATTGATGTCCTCAAATTCTTGAAAACAAACAAAAAACTTTTATTTTTAAATTTCATTTACTTCCTCCTCAATAATTTCTGCAGAACATTCAAACTCTTTTTAATGGTTGCAGTGTTTTGAATTGCATCATCCTGTCTTCCTAAATTATTTCTCTCTAATTTTTGGTAGGTACATGATTTCATCAAAATCACTCAATATTAGTGCCAAATTGATTAGAAGCTCTGCGTCTGTTAGAGGTTACTTTAACGTCGACTGGAAGACCACAATTAGGCAAAAATAATTGAAAAAGTAAAGCTCCATTATAGACTGGTGAAACCAAGGTATGGTACCAGAATTACCTAACATAGAGTTCACTTCCTGCAATAATGCATAATATACTGTAAAAGTGAATACTGTAACCCCTTAACAATTTTACCAAACTGAATACATATTATATGATCAACTTTGTGTTAAATGAATCAGCTGTTACTCAAACAGCTGTGAAATTGTACTCAAAGTAGCCAGTGTTTGAATAAATTCACTAGGTTCAATACATATTCCACTTTATCAATAAAATCCAATTACACTTAATCATTTTTCAAATTTTTAAAATTGATTTACCTACATAATATTTGTGATGAACCTAAAAGAATTGAATTTTTGAAGTAGCCAGCTGACACAAATACATACACTTCAACCATTCAACTCTTATCATATCAGGGGACCATATCTTAATTTATAGTCATCATAATGAAAATATTTCAGTTTCAAGTTCAGAGTAATTCTGTACTGTGATTTCAATTGATGTAAGCCATTTGAAATTTGAATTCTATGGTGCTTGTGAAATAGCATTATTTGGGATGTACTCTTCTTCAGTATGATGAAAACTATACAGGGTGTTTCCTAATTACGGTACGAAACTGCAGAGGGTGATTCATTAGGTCGTTTTAAGAAAAAAAGTTCCATGAATATATGTCCTGAGTTGCTTCGTTTCTGAGATACAGGGCATTGAAGTTGACAAAAAAACGGCATTTAGAAAATATCATAGACTTTATCTACTAAATCAAAATGAACTATTCTGATTCATGAAACTTCAAAATCGATATATGAGGATAATATTGACATGCTCAAGGAGAACATCTGTTTATGTTGAAGGAAATGCAGTAGTTATCAACACATGCGTTTTTTGAGTACAATACTCTGATATTTATATTCAAAATAAAATCAGATACTGCTCCAAGTTACCTGAGGAATATTGTAAATTACAATTCTTATTTACATGTCCACAATACAAGGTTATGAAATGATTTCCACATGTGTTGTATGATATGAATCTGTTTATAGGACCAAATTTTAATATGTATGTTTTAAAATTCGGATTTACATTTATTAGTTCTTAGGACTGAATTTTTAATGCGCAGTTATTTTAAAATGTATCAGTTTATACAACTAAATAAAGGAAAATTATATACCGGGTGACACCGAGGTCACTTTCGGGCGGCCATTTTTTTATTATTTCACCCTGTAAAACGAAACTTGGCAGAGTTAATATTCGAAATGAACGTCATTTGACTAATGTAACAACAAATTTCTACAATTTCCGGTTTCCCTGGAAAGGGCCTTAACTTTCGAAATTTAAATGGGAAACCCTGTATATCACTTCTTATTAGGATTCTTTAAATCATTCTACATCCGAATTCATAATTTTCCAATTGATTTTGACATAATTTATATTTTTAAATCCAATATCAATTTTCAATCTAGAGTGCCATGATCATCCTAAAATTTCTCTACGTCGTCTCTATATTTTTAGAAAAATCTAAAAAGATTTATTATCTCTGTTCGTTAGGATAGAGAAAGGCTGAAACTTCGTATAATTTATTTTTTTTGTATTGACAAAATGGTCAAGGCTTTTGCGGTCGGAGTTTTCAGAGTCAAAATTTTCACTTCCAAGAAGAAATTCCAAAAAACGACGACCTTCAAACCCAAGTGAAAATTGTGACTTTTTTGTATTGATTCAAAAAACTTAAATGTAACCATATCACTTTCATAACACTATTAAATGCATTATTTCAAGACGAATCAAAAAATGTATAACACATACTACCATCTTTCATTACAACTTACTTTTATTTCATTATTAATTTAAATTTTGCCGAATCTCGGCCGAATCTCGAAGTCATAGTTTTTTGAATTGATACAAAAAAATTAAAATATACAACATCACAGCCATTCTCTAGGCTAACAAACAAATATATTTTTTTGATTTTTCTCTCTAAGTGGATAAATTTTAGGATGGTCTTGGCACCCTAGATTGAAAATTAAAATTTGATTTAAAAATATAATTCATGTCAAAACCAATTAAAAAATTATGAATTCGGATGTAGAATGATTTAAAGAATCCTAAAAACAAACAATATACAGGGTGTCCCATTTAAATATCGAAAGTTAAGGTCATTTTCGGGGAAACCAGAAGTTGTAGAAATTTGTCGTTACACCAGTCAATTGACATTTAGTTCGAATAATAACTGTGCCAAGTTTCGTTATACTAGGTGAAAAAATAAAAAAATGACAGCCCGAAAGTGATATCGTTGTCACCCTGTATATATGAATATTCTTAATCCGATTTGGTTGAAATTTGGAACAGTTATTTGAACTGATAAGGCACTCATTTGTAGCCTAAACTAGATTGAAATTATTAGGATCAGTGGCGTCTCAGTCAGTGGGCACCACAGCCAACAATATTGAGAAAAAAAGTACGCCAATGATTTTTGCAGTTTTTTTATTTTTTTAGATTAATCAACTAAAAATACAACTTTTTGGTTTCCTGTGTTTTCGAGAAAAAACAAAAAAAAATCAATTTAACTCATTCTAAAAACCATCCATTGCCGACATGAAACAAAAATAAACAATTTCGACCTCAAATGTCTACTTTCTGATAAAATGTACTACTGCAATCGATTTGACATTGATTGTCTAACACATTAAAAAATACCTGGAGCAGAGTTGCAAAAAATCACGATTTTTTTAAAAAAATCTGACTTTTTCCAATTTTTCATTATATGCCCAAAAATAACTATTATCTAGATTTATACAGTTAGAAAATCTCCTCGGCGACATACAAAAAAACTTGTTGACATAAAAATTTTTGGCAGCGTGCCTTGGCTTTCCTGTCGGAAGAATAAAATTCGTTCGTCTCTATACAGGGCGTAATCTAACCCGTTGCACTCCCGTAAAAGAGGGGTGTGTATTAAGGCATGTTAGAACGAATGGCAGGTATGAATAATGCGAAAAAAAAATTTTGAGAGTTTAAAAAATTTGTGAAATGTGGGTCGACATTTTGGAAACCTCTATCCGCCTTCCTTCCAGACCAGAAAAGGCAATTTCCGGTGAAGAAAAGACACTGAATGTCGAACCGCATTTAGATAACGTTTACAGAGGTCTAGAGAGAGACCTACATTTCATAAAATTTTGACGCGAGACGGATCATTTCTTAACTTATAAGTAGTCGGCCCATACGTTCATAAGTAAATTGTGTGTTCCTATCCTTTCTTGTTTAAATCGTTTTGTAGTGTGTTTTCAAAAGATAGCTGAAATATCCCGAAGTGGTGGTAGAAAAAAGACCCTATTTGGCAATAGTTTATTGAAAAATCGAAGAAATCAGACGGAAAAACGGGAAGCAGAGCGGCCTGTAAAAAATGCAAATTGGAATTACAAGGAATTGTTACACGGATAAAAAGACACTGGGAGGTATGTCAGAGAACGGAAGCAGTTCAAGCAGTTATACTAGATACTGAAAATAGTGATAGTTCTGATATTGCCTTACCAGTTAGTACTGCTAGTACTTGTTCAGTATCAGGACTAGATTTAAATAACTTTTTTGAAAATAAACTGTCTTCCTTTTTTATGAATTTCCTGATGAAGTTCTCTGCTTTGGCGACTTGATTTTACAGCAATTAATAATTTCATTTAAATCAAGATTAAAATTGAAAAAATCTGTTGATTTAAATCGTCTCAACACTACGGTCTTAAATACAATAATAATAGGTAAAATAATCATTGTGACTCACAAGTTCTATTAACAATTCAGTGGGATGACTCTTGAGTAAACAAAAATAGTACAGCTTATCAAAGATAAAGTCTGCTCTTGAAAATGAAGTGATTCAACGTTTACCGTACACCTGTATTACTTAAATAAAAAAATAGTTCTGCGATATCTTGCTGGATTGATATCAGATCAGCGGTGTGAAGTTGTATCCACACTTATACTGAGTATTAGAAAAAAATAGGATATTTTGAGGTTTTCTTATCCCAACATGTCTAACTGGTTCGCAATTTTGGCGTAAAATTTTGAAATTGGCGTAAAAAAACAGAATTACGCCAGTACATATGGAACTACCAACATATCCGAAATATTAAAATAGCAGGCAAAATAGGTCAAAAATATTTCCGGACTCATAATCAGAATACAATCAGAGACATTTCAGGCAACTACATTTTTTTTGAAAAGGGCAAAATAAAAATTTTCCAAAATTCTAGTCATTTAGAAATTTTTGTCTGTTGAAATTTTTCATCCAAACTCACAGGATATAAGTAGTAACTTGATCATTCTGAATCGATTGGTGTTCGCAGAATTGCTCTATCTCTATCCGTTCTCTAATTGAAAATTTCAAATCTAATTGAAAGGAGGTTTTAGTACCTTTTCCGGCTAAATCTTATATCTGACCATGTACAAATCATATATTTTCGGAATTAGCGTGAAATTTCACGTATACATATAGTGCAAAATTCAAGTAGAACTGGGGTGCTATTCTCGAATCATTCGACTTCCGATTCGTATACGAATAAAAGAGACAGATATACATATTTCATGTGTATCAGTGTGAAACAGAAAATCGAAATCGCATACGTAAAAACTCGAGAATAGGACCCCTGGGCTATTTTGTATTTTTCGTGATTTTTAGGGGTCTACCTACCCCTTACAACTTTTTTCGAAAATATATTTTTTTCTGATTAACTTGAAATTTTCAGAATATACTAACTCAACCCTTTTGAATTGCTGTCTCTAATCGTTCTCGAATTGGAAAATTTGAATCGAGTTGAAAGGGTTTTTTCCGCCAATTTTTTTTTCCTAGTTTCGGACTTGGTTTCTTAAAATTATATATTTTTTATCTTTGCACACTGAATTTCATGTTGATTCCGATTCAAATAAAGATTTCATAGGCTTTTTACGGTACCTCTGCAATTTCAAATTTTTTACCTTTCATTCCCTTTTCAGGCTAAATCTTATATCTGAGCATACGAGGATATATTGAAAAATTCTTAGCCTCCTATATAACCAAACAAACTTTCAATGTCAAAATATTTTATTACTCAACATATTCTCCTCTTAATTGGATTAATTTATTACAGCAAACCTGTAACGTCTATAGACCTTTCAAAAAAAATGTTTCTTCTAGCTCTGTAAACCAGACCTCCACAGCTTTTATTACCTCCTCGTTGGAAGAAAATTTACGACCTTTTAAACTTTTTTTCAGTTGAGGAAAGATATGATAGTCGGACGGAGCCAAATCTGGTGAATAAGGGGGGTGTTCTAGTAATTCAAACCCTAAATCACGAATTTTTTGCATGGCAACATGAGATTTGTGTGCAGGGGCGTTGTCCTGCAAAAACA
Source organism: Chrysolina oricalcia (assembly GCA_944452925.2). Lineage (NCBI taxonomy): Eukaryota > Metazoa > Arthropoda > Insecta > Coleoptera > Chrysomelidae > Chrysolina > Chrysolina oricalcia. Next base: position 3,731,958 of record OX101810.2, read on the forward strand.
AAACACCTTTGGATAGCTTTCCGCGTCTTTTCTCTTTAATTTTTTCCCGTAGAGTGGTCAGTAATGTCGAATAGTAATCTCCAGTTATTGTTCTACCCTTATCGAAAAAATCAATCATGATTACTCCATGGCAATCCCAAAAAACTGAAGCAAGAACTTTTCCAGCAGATTTTTGGATACGAAAATTCTTAGGACTTGGAGAACCGGAGTGTCGCCATTCCATCGATTGTTGCTTTGTTTCTGGATCGTAGAAATGTACCCAAGTCTCATCCATAGTAACAATTCGGTTTAAGAAGTCTACATCGTTTTCAAATCGAGCACAGATCGAACGCGATGCTACTTCCCTTGCACGCTTTTGGTTAACATTCAAACATTTGGGGATCCATTTTGCAGCAATTTTTCTCATGTCCAAATTGACGTGAACTATATGATGAACGCGTTCGTATGAAATATTCAGTGCTTCCAGACATCCGTTTTAGCCCAATTCGACTGTCTGTTAAATTCATGTCATGAACTGCATCGATATTTTCGGTGACTGACACAGAAACTGGCCTTCCCGATCGGTCATCATCTTCAATGGAAAATTTACCTCTTTTGAAGCTTGCAATCCAATTTTTCACGGTCGCATACGAAGGACATATTTTTTCGATTATTTTTCTTTCTTCCTTCAACTTGCAATATTCAGAGTATACTAATTCGACCATTCTGAATCGATTGGCGTTCGCAGAATTGCTCTATCTTAAATCGTTCTCCAATTGAACAGTGCAAATCGAGTTGAAATGGCCCTTTTCACGCAATTTTTTTTTCTCATTTTTAGTTTTGTGATTCGGGATCAGATCGATGAGAGACATTTGAGGCAACTTTTAAATAATAAAAAAATATTTATTTAGTTTAATTTCAATTATTGCGCTTCTAGACTTTCGTCTTTGATTCTCTTAAAAAATGTGAGTCCTCGTGAATTTTACAAACACTATTTCACTCCGAAATTGTTAATTTTGTAGATAAATAAATTTTTTTCTAGGAAAATCTCTAGTAAGGTCGTTAATTTATGCCCGAAAGTCATTTTCGTTTCGTGATTTGAAGTAACTTTTTTTCAAAAATTTTCAAAAATTTTGGTCATTTCGAACTGTAACACGCCGGGATTCTATTCCAGTATTTGTTGGAGCTGACCAAATTTCTTTTAATCTGCTGGGGTTATAAATATGTACGGGGCTAGGAGAACTTATTTGATTCTTTTTAGTCAGTTTTAAAAAGGTATCTTGTGTATTGAAAAAAAAATGTTTCAATTAATTATTTTCTGCTTAAAGTCTTGTGTTTCCTAGTTACCTAACTGGGAAGTTAGTTTGAAACCGATTGCAAAATGTGGACCGTACACACAAACAAACAGACTGATAAGAAAGCGTGTTAATAAAAACTAAGTAAAAATTTCGTGACCTGCATATGAAATTTACGATAATTTCAAAGGCTGGTTATTTAAAAATTTGAAATGTACTTCAGCTGGCTGATAAGAAAGAGTGTTAATAAAAACGTAGTAAAAATTGCGTGACTTCGCAACGAATATTTACGATACTTCCAAAGCCTGGTTATTTAAAAAATTTAAATGTATCAACCGGCTGTTTGATTTTACTGCGCAAAAATGACATCCTGTTTACTACTTTTTCACGGATTCGTAAAATTTATTGCAATTCGAGATATGCAAGGCATCAATCAACTCGTGCATAAAGAAGTAAGTCACATCTGCTCAATATAAATCAATGATTTTACCGAACATTGGATCATACAAAGCTTTAGACTAATACACAGGGTGTCAATTTGAAAACGAACCACCCTTTATATTTTAGACCCTACAGAAAATCAAAAAAATATGCAAAAACACGTTAAACTTATTTTCAAGGTGAACATTTTGTGGTCTGGTTGTCAACTAAATTATATCAACAGACTAGGGCGGACACAACCCCTAATATCTTATATGAAAAAGGAGGATGAGTAATACCTCATTTTAAAGGTCGTTCAACTTCCTTTTCAAAAATACCACATACTTGACGTTTCTTGTTACCTGTATTTAAGTAATTTTTTTGTCTGGAAGGCGCATTTTATCGTTTGCCTCAGGGCGCACAAAACTCTGAAGCCGGCCCTGGTGGTCCTTTGAATAGTTTAAACAGTTTCGACAGTAAATTGTGTATTGCGAGAAAAAAAAAACTGTCATCTTTTTTTGCCTAAATTACGCGATTATTAATAGTTATTTATGCAACAAGTGCAACAATTTTTGCATACATTTTTTCTACGTTCATGCAAAAAGCAAAAAATGATTTATTGAGGTGCGGCACTAGGTGTAGGAAAATGAAAAGCGCAACTTGAATACTTTATTATTAATATCGATTTGCATTGAAACAGGAACTAATACGTTACGAACAATTTAACTCAAACTTTATTTTTACCCTCAATGTTGAAAGTGAATGAACAATTGGTGCAATTTTCAATATGAATATTTCGTAGTGAAGTACCTATTGCCAATCTCACAGAATATCTGCTAAATATGTAGTAGGTTTAAACGTTTATGTTTGTCATGATGACAGCACGTTGAAGTAGAATGACAGATGAGTGCAATAAAGAACTTCTTTTTCCACTGAATATAGTTCAATAAAGTTTTGCTTTTTGCATGAATGTAGAAAAAATAATTTAATAAACGCGTAATAGACAGTTTTTTTTCTCGCAATACACAATTTACTGTTGAAACTGTTTAAACTATTCAAAGGACCACCAGGGCCGGCTTCAGAGGTTTGTGCGCCCTGAGGCAAACGATAAAATGCAACTCCCAGACAAAAAAAATATCTACTTAAATACTTTAAAAATTTACCGTTCTGTAATACGACTTTAATTTAATTCATTTTTGATACCTACAGTTTTCAACAGAATTCTCGCGAACAGGTAACAAGAAACGTCAAGTATGTGGTATTTTTGAAAAGGAAGTTGGACGACCTTTAAAATGAGGTATTACTCATCCTTCTTTTTCATATAAGATATTAGGGGTTGTGTCCGCCCCCGCTAGTCTGTTGATATAATTTAGTTGACAACCAGACCACAAAACGTTCACCTTAAAAATAAGTTTAACGTGTTTTTGCATATTTTTTTGATTTTCTGTAGGGGCTAAAATATAAAGGGTGGTTCGTTTTCAAATTGATACCCTGTGTAGTAGTCTAAAGCTTCCAATGTTCGATAAAATCGTTGATTTATATTGAGCAGATGTGACTTACTTCTTTACGCACGAGTTGATTGATGCCTTGCATGTCTCGAATTGCCATAAATTTCATGAATCCGTGAAAAAATAGTAAACAGGATGTCATTTTTGCGCAGTAAATTCAAACAGCAGGTTGAAATACATTTAAAAATTTTAAATAACCAGGCTTTGGAAGTATCGTAAATATCCGTTGCGGAGTCACGCAATCTTTACTACGTTTTTATTAACACGCTTTCTTATCAGCCAGTTGAAATACATTTCAAATTTTTAAATAGCCAGCCTTTGGATTTATCGTAAATTTCATATGCGGATTACGAAATTTTTACTTCGTTTTTATTAACACGCTTTCTTATCAGTCTGTTTGTTTGTGTGTTCGGTCCACATTAAACAATCGGTTTTAAACTAACTTCCCAGTTAGGTAACTAGGAAACACAAGACTTATAAGCAGAAAATAATTAATTGAAACATTTTTTTTTTCAATACACAAGGTACCTTTTTAAAACTGACTAAAAAAGAATCAAATAATTTCTCCTAGCCCCATACGTATTTATAACCCCATACAGATTACAAGAAATTTGGTCAGCTCCAAACAATACGGGAACATTTTTAGAATCCAGAAGTTAGGCGTGCTACAGTTCGAAATGACCAAAATTTTTGAAAATTTAAATTTTTTATTTTTCGAAAGATTTTAAAGTTACCTCAAATCACGAAACGAAAATGACTTTCGGGCATAAATTAACGACCTTTTCCTAGAAAAAAATATATTCATCTACAAAATCAACAATTTCGGAGTGAAATAGTGTTTGTAAAATTCACGAGGACTCACATTTTTTAAGAGAATCAAAGACGAAAGTCTAGAAGCGCAATAATTGAAATTAAACTAAATAAATATTTTTTTTTATTATTTAAAAGTTGCCTCAAATGTCTCTCATCGATCTGATCCCGAATCACGAAACGAAAATTAAGAAAAAAAATTGCGGGAAAAGGGCCATTTCAACTCGATTTGCACTGTTCAATTCGAGAACGATAAAGATACGAGTAGAGCAATTCTGCGAACGCCAAATGATTTAGAATGGTCGAATTAGTATACTCTGAATATTGCAAGTTGAAGGAAGAAAGAAAAATTATCGCAAAAATATGTGATTTGTTAACAAGGATGTATTGATATCTTGTTAGCCTAGACCAGTTCCCTGCATAAACAAAATATTGCATTAGCATAGCAACGAACAATAACTTATTAGAAGTGTAAAGTTTGACGTCAAAAAGGTAAACCAGAGTTACGCAATAAATTAAATGAAAAAATATGTCCACCGAAATTGTGAAAATCGAAAAATTGGAGTATGGAGCCATCATCAAGTACCTGTATTTAAAAGGGTTAAGAGGTAAGCAGATTTACAAAGATATGCTTAATACCCTTGGTGATCAATGTCCTTCGTATGCGACCGTGAAAAATTGGATTGCAAGCTTCAAAAGAGGTAAATTTTCCATTGAAGATGAAGACCGATCGGGAAGGCGAGTTTCTGTGTCAGTCCCCGAAAATATCGATGCAGTTTATGACATGATTTTAACAGACCGTCGAATTGGGCTAAAACGGATATCTGAAGCACTGAATATTTCATACGAACGCGTTCATCATATAGTTCACGTCAATTTGGACATGAGAAAAATTGCTGCAAAATGGATCCCCAAATGTTTGAAAGTTGACCAAAAGCGTGCAAGGGTAGTAGCATCGCGTTCGATCTGTGCTCGATTTGAAAACGATGTAGACTTCTTAAACCGAATTGTTATTATGGAAAATAAATGGACAATTTCACGTCGAGTGCAATAAACATTCACTTTTTGCACTTGTTGCATAAATAACTATAAAAAAATTGGGTTCACATTTCAACAAAGAACTGAAATTATTTTTATTTGTGGGGAATGTCAAAGATGTGTGCAAGAACGGCAACAATGTTGAAAGAAAGCTATCCCAATAGTAAGTAATTTATATCATAAATATGTCCTGGAAATAGTTGATAAGTTTAGAGTGAAACTGTTGCTAACAAAAAAAAAAGAAATAATCGCCCTGTTTTCGATGAAGCAGCACAAATAGAAGTTTTAAGAACCTTTACTGCAGCATACTCTCCACATCACTTCGCAATGTGGCATGCCAAGTAGGAGTTTCTCACGAAACAGTAAGGGAAGCACTAAAGTTACATACATTTCACCCGTATAAATTGAAATTCTTGTTATTGTTAACAAACAAAATTGCTTGAAGAAATAATGTCCCCTTCATAACAATAACATGATTTTGAAAGATTTGATTCACTTCCAACAAGATGGAGCTCCGCAACAATACTTTCGTCCACATGACAGATTTCCTGGCAGATGGATTGGCCGAAAAGGAGCAACAGAATGGCCACCACGATCACCTGACTTATCACCTCTAGATTTCTTCCTATAGATCCGATTGTTTATAAAACACTGCCGCGAGATTTGGAAGATTTGAAGTGACGTGTAACAGCTGCGTGTAGAGAACTTCATCCAGAAGAATGTTAGAAGAGGAGTTTGAGAACAGACTATATCATTGTTTAGCAAATGAAGGACATTATTTCGAACATTCAATAAGATAAATTACTTTTTATCAATTTTTTACTTTTTATTGCAAAACAATTGATAATTAAATATCTTCACGGTTTTCCTTGATTTCTCCAAAAGTACTGACAAGAAAGGTCACGTATGTGGTATTTTTGAAAAGGTAATTGAAAGACCTTCAAGGTCAAGGTATCACTCAACCACCCTTTCCCTATGAGATTTTATGGGTTGTGTCTGCCCCCGCTAGAGGGTTGGAATGATTCAATTGAAAACCAGCCCTCAAAATATCCCCCTTGAAAACAAGTTTACCGAACCTTTGCATATTTTTAGGTTTTCTGAAGAGACCAAAAAAAAGCGGGTGGTACGTTTTAAAATTGACACTCTGTATGAAAAAAGAAGAATATAGGGAAATTATACGGTTCGTTCAAAATAGCACATAGTGTAATAACGAATGAAGGATGAAAACGGAAAATTAAATAAATATTATTCCCTATATAAAGAAAACAGTAGACCAGATTGAATATATTTTGAGTGTAACCGTTCGAAGCGTGGAAAGCAATCAGTAATGCGCTGACCGCCTGTTGCATAAATTACCGTAAATCACCTCTTGATATTTTTATTGCTGTCCGGCAGCCTGGTGATATTTATGAATAGACTAGGTATAAATGTAATTAATTATTGACAAACACTATTTGTTATCATAGAGTTATCCGAAAACAGGTATAAAACTGTTCCCAAATTAATTAACATTTTGGGAATATAAAAGAAGGACATTGTAATAGTATAACTCAGTATACTTCTGCTTGAAGAATCCATTGTATTTGCAAAACATATGTCGCGGTTTTTGAAACTAAAATTGTGAAAATCAACATTAAAGTTTTAGTATAAACGTTTGTGTATTTAGTGTTGCAACATGGCATTTTGGCGACCATTCGAAGAACGTGAGGAACAAGACTTACAACCTGATGAACAATTCGAAGAACGAGAGGAACAAGACTCACAACCGAATGAACAATGGGAATTTAAAAACAAAGATCTTCATGTTCAGACCCAAAGACTTGTTCTAAATATATATAAAAATCTTAAAAAGGAACTGAACGACAAATGTGACAATGAAATTTTCGGAAGGATATCTCATCTCACCAGTTTGGGGCATTTAACTATTCACAGAGTAGTTAAACAAGGGGATGTTGTAGATCATTATCGTAAAATAAAACGAGAAGATCAGAAATTAAACAAAGTTGATGAGGCCACAAAAGATTTTCTTCGAAGGCAAGTTCATGATTTCTATAAACGAAACGAAGTACCTACCTTGGAATCAATCAAAAACAAATTATCTGATTATCCTGAGTATACATATAAGTCGCAGGAAACACCACGCCAAATTCTTTTAGACTGTGGTTTCAAACACAAAAATCTATATCAGCGAATGGCAATAATGGAATCACCCCGGCTCGTTCTGCAAAGGCAAGATTACTTGCGACAAATAAAAGAACATCGGTAATCGAAGAGACATATAGTACTTATATCTTGACGAGACTTGGTTCGATAGTCATGAAGTGATTCGGTATGGATGGGTAGATAACTCCCAAAACTGTTGTGTCCAAGCACCATGTTCCAGAGGAAAAGGTATAATTATTGTAGGTACACGCGGGTAAGTTAAGATGGTTTTGTACCGAACGCGTTGTTGTTGTCAGCAAAACAAATAAAAAATGTTCAGCAGATTATCATGAGGATATAACTGCAGTGGATTCGACTTCCGGCAGTGGTTGAGATCAGACGGCGGTCTTGTGTGGGAAGTCAGGTTAATGTGTGTGATGTCCGCAGTCTTAAAGACGTGCATTTGACAGATTATATAGAAGTGTTTTGTTAAATAAAAATTAAAAAGTGTAAAATATGGGATGCAGTATTGCCTAGAGCAAGACAACTGCATTCCCCTGATGAAACCTTGCTGTCTACGCCGGTTAAAGGCCGGATGGGAACGGATTTTCCGCAGCAGGGCTTGGTCAAATGCGCCTGTTTGAAGGAAGCAACGACCAACCAAATACAGAGAGAGAGAGAACTGCAACTTTATTCGAAAGATGGTTCAGTGAACAATTATTACCTAATATACCACCAACTTCTGTTATTGTAATGGATACCACTCGAGTCAAAAGATAAAAATACCGACGAAAGCTTATAAAAAAAATGAATATTCCCCAAAAAGCCAAGAGGGAGGTATTACTACGTATAATTAAAAATGAAAATTTTGAAAAAGAATCTATTATTGATGAACTTTGTAAACATTCTGGTCATACGCTTATGAGGTTTCCTCCGTATTATTGTGTTTTCAACCCCATTGAATTGGTTTGGGCATTTATTAAAAACAAATTGAGAAAATCCAATCAATGTCCAAATCTAAGCGGAGAAGTAGTAGAAAATGTTAGTAGAATCTTAGGAGAGGAATTTAAAGATCTTTGGACAGAATGCATTTTAAATGTGATTTCAAAAGAACGTGAATATTTCCTTTTGCCATCCATTCAACCAGGAATCATAAACATGGGTGTTTCGTCTGATTCGGAGGATTATGATGATTGAGTCTTGCCACGACTTTGATGTGTATACAAGATAGCCGTACCAGCAAATAAATTATCAATGTTTCCTGATGTTTTCTTATTCTATTTTTTTGAACGACTTGTTTTCGGTGTGTCAGATAACTTGTCAATAAGTTATGAGCAACGTCTCGTACCCATACACGCGCAATCCTTCAATTATATTCATTATAAGAACAAGACACATTATATTCGCAAATTTCTATACAGCAAGCAATACGCAAAGTTATACCCAAGTAAGAGAAAATATCTCAGCCTAAGGTCGGCAAGTACGTTCAAAGAGGCGAAGTCATTGAAGTATTAATCCGGTTTTACAGCTCATTCAACTGAGATTGGATAAACTATAATTGGTTTGGATTGATCCATGATAGATGCTTTCTTTCTTTGATGATGCCGAAAACGAACGTTTTATAGGAAACGAAAAATGGCAACTCTAAATGAAGTACATGGTAGATTTTATGTCCAGCAAAATTAAGTAGTATTTTTTTGAACCTACTTTAATTTTGAACTTTGTACTAAAAAACATAAAGGGATGTTCCATCAGTCGATAATAAGTATATGCATGTTGGCTGGATAGCTGTCTGGTTGTTTAAAGAGTATTCATGTTTTTTTTTATCATTGTACTGTTATCAGATATAATGATAAGGCTCGTAAAATTATGCTAGTTTTAATATTTCTAGAGTTCGGTCAGTCTCATCTTCAGCTATGTCATGTGTATGATTATATTTTACTATGGGTTCAAAAGATACATCCTGAATTTCAGAAGGTTTAAGCGTTTATATCTCACAACACCGGTAAGTCGATCGTCAATATTTTTCTATGACTGTTGCTGGATAGAAGAAACGAAACGAAAGCTCAACCGCAGTAATAGCTAGTATGTTTCATATAGCAACAGTTGAATTTCAGAAAAATCAATTCGATTTCAGAAAGCATAAATTGTATTTCAGAAGAATCAATTTTATTTCAGAAACAATCATTTAATTTTCTCAATAGTCAACTGTATTGCAGAATAGTATATTCTGTAACAAGGTTAGAATGAAAATTCGATGCGAGTGGAAAGTTCCGAGCGCTAGCCAAAGGCGAGCGCGAGGAACCACGAGCATCACGAATTTTCATTCTAACCGAGTAGCAAACTATACTTTCTCCACGATCAAAGATATTAAATGTATATTTTTGAATGGAAACGAACAAAAGATAATTTATATTACAGAACTCAATCACAATACATTATATTAGGTAAACACTCAATAATTCAAGAAACATTCTACTTTATATTGATTGTTGAAGATTTCCATTTTACCGATAATTCACCAAAAAACCCAATCAAAATATTTTCTGAAAAGGAATCCGTTTGCTTTGTTTGTTTCCAATCCATGAACAGTTTGTAATATTTTTCATATTCATTCTTTGATTTTTTTGGTAGTAAACTTTCCAGTATATTATTTGCACTCTTTGTAATTTCAGGTGGTGTATTTTCACACTCTGATTCTGAATCACTGGATACATTCATGACTACGTTTATCTGGACGATCTCTATCCGCTTGAAATTCAATAGCATTGAGTCGAGTGAAACCACCCTTCAGTTTATATCGCAATATTTAAGTGGATCGAAGAATCCTATTCTTCAATCCGATTGAAAAAAGCTAACTTCACAGCAAAATGTCGAATTTCGTAACCTTAAATTTCTTGTGTTCTGCTAATTAAATCACGAATCGTTGTTCTGTGGATCTGATCTCTTCTTTGGACCATACGTTTCTTTTCTTGATTATCATTTTGCTCTCCATTTTGAGAAAGACAATTGTCAATATAAACACTAATCTGAATTTGACTACTTTTACCTGTCATTTGTCAATTTCAAACTCGTTTATCTCGTAATTTCACTTCCCTTCAAGGCGATCGGTTGGGTCTAATCCTATATTTTATGGAATTGACTTGAGTGATTCAATTCAATCCGAACACTGTATATATCGATTAGGTGTATCGGATCCAGTCAAGTCAAACCCATTTTGAGCGGATCCAAAGTTGTGAGATAAATGTAGTCCATATGATACTTTTTATATTTTCGACTGGAAACGTGACAGCACAAATTTTGACACTACGATGACAATTAACTGCGTCAAGGCTAATGTTATTATTGCTAACCAGTGTGAGAATATTATTTTATCACAAGAGAGATAATGTAATAGTATATTGTGTATCTAGTAGTAAAAGCAATACATTCCCGGACGACAATGTAAATTGTTGGCCGAGGCTTCAAGCCGAGGCCAACAAGCATTGAAGTCTGGGAATGTGCTTTTACCACGAGGTACACATACTATTTTTTCTGAAATCGCAATCAGCATTATCAAAAACTAAAGAATTCTACATATTGTTTGCGTGAATTCAATAACTGTCTAAAATGTAAACAAGCCGGCAAAAATTTTCTCGGATCGTTTTCTGTACGGGAAAGTTCGTTGCTTAGCAACGGACTAAAATTAGCGTATTTTGAGGCCTGAAGTTGCTCCGAGAAAGTGGGCATTTTTTGAACAATTTCAGAAAAATACATTTAAATTGCATGGGGGCAGATGTGTTGCAGAATATTTCTTCAATCGCAAGAGAGAGAATTCCAGCATTCTGTAATAAAATTTGATTTCAGAATTGGCAAATTCTGTGATGATCGTGGAGAAAATATCATATATTTTCTGTTTCAGAAAGGCTTATTTGTATTTCAGACAACGACAAAAGAATTGTGTGACACTTATTTCTCATAAAAAGTAGTATAGGTCGTTTGCGTCTTTTATTTTGTGTGAAAAGGGCCTCTTATTTTTATTTACAGCTTGGCCTACTGCGTAATTTTTCGATAATTGCATTCCTATAAGAAATCTTATATGTTAGGGAAATATTCTGTCAGATATTTGCCTCATATTTTCGCCTTGGTTGAAATATTTTGAAGGGTAGGTACTTCGACATTGTCGATTTTATTCCAACATTTAATAATAAACCATCAAACATATTCTGTCTTTACTATATTTACTTTTTGATAGCCTAGATAATTCACAAACTTGTTTGCCCAACAAAGAGTTTTTATCCATTTTATCATCGAATGAGATTGCTTAGGTATTAAATCCGAAAAGCAATAAAACTAGATTGAATTTATTAATTATAATTATTGAACTTTTTATCTTAAATCTCATTTATGTATTTGTCCACACAAGACTCTTGACTTTTTTACATAGATCAACTCTTATAAGTATACATGTATGTAATTTTACATATAAAACAGTTCATTCTGTTCTCTTATACCATTATGAAAACTGTAGGTTAGGTTAGGTCCAATATGATATTTCCGTTCGTATAATCCACTGTATTATAGCTGTACCAAGATGTATATTCCATTATGTTATCAAATTAACAGAAGAATAACACACTAAGATTACTTAGTGTTGTTCTACTGGAAAACTAGCATTTAGGACTTGGTGTAGTTTACCTCCGATGTCCAGATCTCCGAGCAATAAAAGATATAGAGGTGCCAATCCTATATAAACAACACACGTTGTTATGAAAGCTACATATCACTATCCTTTGTGATAGTTTGTGGGTGAGGGGTAACCTCCGAGGTCGGAGAGGGAGATTTGTTATTGTTATGATATTCGGATGTAAGATTAGAACCAGTGGCGGCGTGCTGATACAATTTTTTCATGTTATATTTTTATCTCTAGACGACAACAAGCCTGGTTGGAAATCACGTGTGTTGTCAAGATATCAAGCAAAAATACTTTGTACGAAAAATAAGATTCTTGCTGACAAAGCATAGAATAAGGTCATAAATACTGAAAAAATTAATGAAATTGCTGAAGTCAAAATATTCAAATCGTCGAATCACATCAGTAATCTATACACTATATACAGTGCGACGCTAAATTATGGAACAAATTCATTATTTCTGAATATAAAGATATTTCGGAAAAATCCTCGGACAGGTCGATTTTCTTTTCCGATGGGCCACGACACTCGTCCGATACGCAAATAACGGATTCGGTTGTTATAATCCTCGGTTGCGCCTCGGATTTGCTTCCGTTTTTTGCTACATATCGGCCCCGTAACATTAATAACTATACCTTATTTAATTAAGTTTATGTATTATACAATTCCACATTTTGGCAATCCTGTCCTTAAAAAAATCATATAAAATTATTTTCAATTTGTATCAAAAAATCTGTAGGTAAAGCGAGAATCACTAAGTTTTTTTGCGAAATCTAGTACAGTGTACAATAAACTGAAACCAAACTGAAAGAGAAAATCATGAATATGCATGGGCGCTGTTATTGGATATAACTGAAATAACTACGGTGCCACTATCAGTAATGTCACTAATTACAAAGGTTTGTGTACCTTCACTTCCTGTCTTATTAAAGTTGCTATGCGTTTTTGAATAATTGTGCGATATAAAACGAAATTGTGAAACGCGGTAGCAATAACAATACCAATTATTGTCAATTTCACTCGATCGAACGAGTGAGTTGAATTGATGCGAATCATCAATTCAAATTCTGCGTCCATTATTATAAAATAGATGTAGGATAATTATCCCGACATTAATTACGTCATTCACCATATGTATGAAAACGGGACAATTCATTCTGGTGTGCTCCCACACATTTGCTCGTATTTAGAGAATTTTTAAGGCATAAAAATGCAAACATCTTAACTATAATTATAAATAAAGAGAATAGTCAGAGGTTCTAGAAAAAAAACAAGTACTTTTCATTATTTTGCTTGGCATTTCATACATATCAGGACAAGATGTATTTTTCTGTTATTTTCAGTTATTGGATAGAAAAAAGTAATTCTGGTCGCAACAGGTGTGAACTAATAATATCAATTGAAATATTAATAAAAAATCATTGAACTCAACAGGAGTTATCGTCACATCTTACGTTATCTTTTTTTTTTACCTCTATTGCTTTCTGTGTTTATCAAATTCCAGCAGGTTTCCGATTACGATATCAACTGATTATAAGCTTCAGCTTTGTTTTTTGTTATCCCTTGATTGTATTTCGATTTGAACTCAATGTAAAAATCTTTGAAGAAATTATTTTTCGAGCTGTCGAGCTGTAAATTGTTTTCAAGGTCAAGAGAAAATCTCACATTTTCCCAAAGTTTTCATAAACAAAAAAATTAACTTTGAGATAGCTGTTACCATGGAACCTTTTCACAGGATAAATTTGTGTGATTAAGGTATTGTAAAGAGTTGTTAGAAAATCAGAATTTTTTCAGCTTATCAAAATACATATAATCTATTTTCATTGTAGAAAACGCTCAAAGAGCATTGAAAATGTGAAGAAATATGAATTGGTACCTAAAAATGAAAAAATACTCTCGAAAAACACTATGGTACATGGGGAGACGTGAAAGTTGTTATTGTGTTTTTATTTAACTCAGTCAACCAATTTCCAGGGCCGTAATTTAAAAGGGAATAATTCACCCTATTATAATAAAATATTACCGAAACATCCCGAAATATAAAATTAAATTCAATTTCTCAGTATGAAGTGAACGTCGACGATCTAAAAACTACAACAAAAAATACAGGTCCGTATTTAAAAATTCAAAGATGGGGGTGGCCCAAGTCAGATGACACCCTGTATAAAAGATTCATGGACATATTCTGATAGCCCACATCAAGTGCCAATAGCAAAATGTGGACAGATTTTCAATATGTCTGCGAATAAAGAAGATACAGGCAAAACAATAATTTGGGATTTTTTTGTTTTTCCTGTATATCTCCAGAACTAAAATAGCTAAATTCAATTTTTTTACTTCATTGAATAGGTCTCTAAAATACGCAACTTTTCCACACTTTAACCGACACTCTATCTCTTATCGTTTACGAGATACCCATGTACAGAATTACTATATTGTACAATGAGATAATATGACATACATTTCCCAAGAGTAGGTACGCTACGCTCGTACTACAAAATTTCATATATCTACGAGTGGGAAATGGGTCATTTCATGCTCATTGTACACTATACTTTTTCTACGACCATCTGAATCATTAACAAATCTGTAATATTTTTAATAATCCTTTTTATCATAAACTCTCTTGCCGTCATTTTTACATGGTTTAGATAATTTTTTCTTTCTTCACCCGTTGAATGAAACATCTATTTTTTCTTTTTGTACACGTACCTACCTACGTCGTGAAAATTATTATAATCAAACACTAATCGATTTCATAATGTTTAAAATGTGGCTGCGTGGATTTGAACCCTCGCTCCCACCCACCAAAGTCCATGTGTCATCTGAATCAACACTCGTCGTTACTAGAGCACATAATAATTCGTTCAAATTAACTGCTATATAGAAAGTATCTGTCAACTACTCAAAAATATAGAATCCGATTGTAATCAATCTGTTTATTGAAATTATTCTGGTTTTAGGGAAAGAAAATCATACCGTCAGAAGATAGGCATTATCAGGAGCTTCTGATATAAATTTATTAATTTGATCAGTAGAAAATGTTTTGGATTTCCTTGGTTGATACCCGTCGGACTTTAAAATTTGTTAATACCTACCTATAGGGTCGACATGCCTGTTATGGCCACCCCACCAGTTATGGCCACCTTAATAGACAAACTCATAAAATAAGATCCCTTCACAGTTTGGAAACATCACTAATGCGTTACAGTGAACTGTAATATATACTCAACTTCTACCCATCACCAGATGGCGATATGAAAACTACTTTAATTTATAAATGGCGTCAGAACAGTAAACGGTCAGTGTTGTGCATTTCCTTAACAAATTTGGTAAGAAACTTTTATTCATTTGAGTTACATTATATAAATATTTAGTGGGCCTATCAACAACAATGTTATATGTATATGAAGTGAATCTTCCGGGTCATCTTCCTGAATTAACTAATTCGCATAATCATAACCTATTCATTATTTTACCGAAAGTGGCCATAACCGGAAAGATGATTTGAATAATATGCCAGTTTTGACCACTATGTGGCCATAACTAGACAAATGCATAACCGGTTATGGCCACTGCGTAAATAAGCTCTAAAGTGCATCTGTACTAGTGAAATCAGAAGGAATTGTTGGATTTTTGGTGATTCAATATATTTCTATTGCAGTATAAACCATGGTACGCCAAAAGAAACAAAAAACAACCATCACAAAATTCCAGTATACCCAAGAGAACTTGGAACAAGCATATAATGCTGTAAAAATAGACAATGTAAAAGTCGCAGCAGCTAGTAAATTGTTCAAAGTTCCACGATCCACTCTCAGGAGGAGGTTGTCAGGAGAATATTCCCTCGAAAATGTGGACCAACTTCGATATTAGGTCAGCACACAGAAAAATGTTTGGTTGATTGGTTGCTGCAATGTGCCAAAATGGGATTTCCGGTCCATAAAGAAGGATTGATATTTACGGTCAGGAAGATCATTGAAGAGCTTAATCTGAAGACTCCTTTTATAGATAATAAATCCGGCGATAAGTGGTTCTACTCTTTTATGAAACGCCATCCCGAACTTTCCCGGAAACGTGCTGAATATGTGAACCGTGCTAGAGGCACAGTAACTGAAGCAAAAATCAGAGGCTGGTTTTCTGAGGTAAAAGAAACTCTTGGATCTGATGCTGATGTTCTCAACCATCCAGAAAGAGTGTTCAACATGGACGAAACGTGCTTCTGCCTTGCTCCAAATGGTGAACTGATAATCGGACCTAAGGGTCAACATGTCTATAATGAATCCTCAAGATCTGATAAGGAAAATATCACTACTTTATTTTCGTGTAATGCTGCTGGACAATTTTCCACTCCAACTACCATTTTCAAATATGAACGTTTGAATAAAAAAGCTACAGAAGCGGCTCCTAATGATTGGGGTATTGGGAAAACGGAAAATGGCTGGATGACATCACAAGCGTTTTTTGAGTATTTTGCCAATATATTTGATAAGTTTTTAGATCAAAAAGAAATTCAGCGACCAGTTGTTGTATTTCTGGATGGCCATAAGTCACATCTTACCCTACCTCTGAGCCGTTTTTGTCGTGAAAAACAAATTATTCTGATTGCCTTATACCCTAACAGCACACACATCATGCAGCCCCTTGATGTGGCTGTATTTGGTCCACTCAAAAAGCACTGGAAAAAAATTGTTCGTCAATGGCGTATTGATCATAATGGAGTAGAAATTTCCAAATTCGATGTCCCAACAGCACTTTCAAAAATAATCAAAGAACCCACAATGCCTGCCAATATACGATCTGGATTTGAGTCCACTCTATCCATTTGAACCGAATAATGTTGATTACTCCAAAATTGTTTTACGTTCTGTGGATAATAACAGCAACGATAACGCCTGTGCTAAAGATAAAGATCATTTAGATTATATTGAATCCAGAATCGAGATTAGTTTGCTGCGGCAATTCAAATCTACCAGAGAAAAAGAAATGCACTGGGAAGGCAACCCTAAAGCATTGATGCTTTATGAGTTCTGGTTATCAGTTGCAGATGAGTTGGGAGGCCCAAAGGAGCAGCATGCCATCACCCAACACAATGTATTGAATAATCTAATAGAGTTATCACCGATAAAATCGAAAAATCAAACCAATTTCCTGTTGACTGTGGCTACCGAAGTAACCCCTACGAAAGAGAATTCTCATATTAAAGTCACTACGCTTACAAATATAACTCCACTGAATGACAATCAGCCCAATCAAAGAGTAATATCTGAAAATAATAGTTCGGGAAATTCATCAGCATCCTGTTCTCTAATATTACCTAAAAAATCCTTAGCAACCGTTTTTGAGGACGTAGTTCGATGGCCCCATTCTGAACCCTCTACATCGAAAGCAGGCAAAAGGAAAAAGGAGTATACCCCTAGCGTTGTTACATCAGATAAATGGATAGAATATTTCGAACTAAAAGACAAAGAGAAACAAGACAAAATAAAGCAGCAACAGAACAGAAAGGAAGAAAGGGAGCGAAAAAAGAGGGAAAAAGAACAAGAAAATACTACAAAAAAATCAAAAAAATTGAAGATATCCGAGGAATCCAGTTCTGAGGACAATGAAGAGGAATGGGAAGAAAGTGGCAGTAGTCTAGATGACATTGACTCAGAAATGGATGTGGATCCAGTTGATCTCTTGTCAAAAGATGACCTGAGACCAGGAAATTTCATTCTGGTGGCTTTCAAATATCTTGGCAAGAGATCATCGGTAACCTATAAATATGTAGCTTCAATAACAAAAGTCAATAATGAAAATGAGGTTGAAGTACATTGCTTGAAGAGTATGGATAGGGAAAAACGATCATTTACTTATATCGAAAATGATATATGGTCAGTTGACACCAAGGATATTTTGGGCAAGCTCCCTGAACCAACATTAGTTCAGGATGGCCGTTCTCTAAAAACTGTTTTTTCTTCTCCAGTAGAAGTTTTTGAAAATGAATAAAAGAATTTGAATTATAATATTTGTATTATTTCATTCTCAATGCTATTCCACCCTCCATTGCAATCTTGTTAGATATATACAAAATCAGGCATGATGAGAGAGAAATTACAGTGAAATATGAGGAGTGGCCAAAACTGGCAAAAACATGTGACCATATCTGGCAAAAAGTGGCCATAAATGGCAAAAACGACACTTTTTTTAAATAAATTTAAATCAATAGTCTCCTTTGAGAAAAACATTTTTCTTTTATAGGGAATATTTTGAGAATACTCCATAGAATATCATTGAATTTTTCCAGAATTTTTACAGTCAAAATTACTTAATAGAAAATAGCTAAAGTTGACTTTTTCCTAAAAGTGGCCATAACTGGCTTGCTGACCCTAATGACAGTCTAGTAGTTCATGAGAGTCGTAGGAAATGAAATATTTCGAAACAGCTAGCCCGTGGGAAATGAAAATCGGTGTTACAACGTGGTAGGTTTCTTAATCTGTTTCTTAATGGTCGTAGAAACACGAATTTGAATAGCCCTGTATATGTAATAAAGTTATTGAATTTTCATATATTCAGATATAGTTCTGAGGACCTACAGACAAATTGTAAAAATATTCTAACATTACTGCGTTACGATCCCTTCTATCTTCTATTATATTTTGAGGGATAGGGTTTCAGGCATCACCAAGATTACAAAATAGTTCTAGACCTAATTGAAACATTCTAGAAATACTCATACTTGTTTGTTCGTTTCAGACGTCTGGTATCGGCCAGCCCAGCCTCTACCATGCGCTGGTGGTCATCTTCCTGGAGTTCTTCGCCTGGGGTCTCCTGACCATGCCGCTCATAACGGTATTAAACAACACCTTTCCAGACCACACGTTCCTCATGAACGGCCTCATCATGGGCATCAAGGGAATCCTCTCGTTCCTGAGCGCCCCGCTGGTGGGCGCCCTCTCCGACGTGTGCGGCAGGAAGTTGTTCCTGCTCGTGACGGTTTTCTTCACGTGCATCCCCATACCCCTGATGACGATAAACACTTTTTGGTTCTTCGCCATGATTAGCATTTCGGGAGTGTTCGCCGTGACTTTCAGTGTGGTGTTCGCCTACGTGGCCGACGTCACCGACGAGAAGGAGAGGTCGCTGGCGTACGGGTTGGTCAGCGGCACGTTCGCCGCCAGCATGGTCATTTCGCCGGCGCTGGGAGCTTATCTCATGGAAAGGTGAGTATTTTCCATCGCTGGTGCTTGTTTTTTATGTGGATTGTAGTAATATTGAGCGGTGCTTATTGATTTTCCTGGCGGGTGACGCTGCGACTGACTTTATTATAAGTCGCTGCTCCAGCCGTAGGGAATTATTAGATGAACAAAATATTGTAATTCATTGGTCAGGGATAAGATGACTAAAAACCCTGGTGTGTCGAGTGATTCGATTTTGTTTAGATTTTTCAGAAGACAAATAAATAAATGAAATAGTGGTCTGCTTCCTTAGACGGTTCCAGAGATGGCGCCCTTATAGAATTTTAGTTAGGGTCAATGAATCCTAGAAGGCCTTCTAACGAGTACGGCCAATGGATGGAGTCTAAATAGTTCCAATGTTCCAAAGAACACCACGAAAATTAGGTCTGATGTTTGAACTACTGACACATGTCAAAAGTCAATTTTTATGTCATCGGTAATGTTCAAAAATAGTTTTAGCAGATTCACATAAAAGAAAAAGAAAGAAAGATCTGATGATCCCTGCTGTCACTGATCCAACTTAGGAATATGTTGTATACTTTTTTTACTGATACAAATATTCCTTTCTCCTGAAAGTGAAGTACCTATTATGCAGTGAAAACCTGCAAGAATACCGACAAGTCATAAATTATATTGTATTGCCTTCTAGGATTCAGTGACCCTAATTTTAGTCTTGTCAATATTCCAGGGATATGATGATTGATGACTGTTGTCAATTTTATGGAATTTCAACAAACTTTACATACAATTAAAAAGTGAATGATTGTGACGGACTCTAAATTTCCTTGTACCTATTGGTGACTATTATTAATGTGATAAGTACTTCATTTTGCTGTATATTTTCTTAGACATTCATCCAATAATAATTCAAATTTTCGGATCGACTCGGCATTTACTTGATGAAGATCCATAGTAATTGTACAAACTACACTGAACACACAAACTTTATTTATTAGACAGTGAAGTAGCTATAGTGTCTGATTTAATAAAATATGTGAATATCTGATCGTTTCCTGTGTAGTTTGTATAATAATAATTTGATCATGTTCCGTTTTTGTATCATTTATGGGCAGTCCAGAGAGACAAACAAAATAATTCATCCATATCCAGTGCCGAAAGTAAGTACCACCCCATATTATTATTATGAAGATTATCACATAGTATCTTGTATTATTAGAAAATATTTTATTGAAAATAAGGGCACGAATATATCTCACACGGAATCCCGCCATTCCTGCTTGTATTAGCACAAGATTAACAGGTTTTAATGGTGAATTTTCATTAAGCTTAATTTCAACACTTCAGTATTACTTCCATGTTAAAAAGAAATAATATTGAATTCGTATTGGATGAGATTCTCTTCAACTTCTTTTCTCAGAATTTAAATGACTTTGGAGTAGTTTTCTCACAGGAATATTCAAAAATTGTCAGAAATAAAATCTTCTTAGTATCAAATATTGTAATAGTGATTGATTGTAATTTGTAACTGGATATATTCTGTTGATTACACAATAAATAATATAAAATAAACCCTTATTACACTATGCCTTTTCCGTGCCTATTTGTCTGCCTGATTGACAGTGGCTGAAATTTAAAACAAATACTCATGCGCGCGAGACTATTTTGTTGACTGTTTCAGGTATAAAAATAAATAGGTCTGGTTCCATTTTTTCCCCTTAATGGAGCTAATTTGAGCTGAGTTGACATAGGTAAGCCAACACAGTGATTATTTGATATCATTCATCCAAGGCTTCACCTAGCATCTCTTTAAGAGCTCTTTTTTTGTTCTATCCGTTTTAAAATATGTGTAACAGTGGCCACATCGGTAAGTAGTCATGTTTGTCTAATTTTATTTTATCTTCTGCTGTTCGCGACATTGTTTTAACTCTCAAAAATATACTTATAATCAATCTAACCTCAAAAATCAATTTCAACTTCTCTCATGTTCACAGGACTGAAATTTACGAAGGCGTAGAAAGGACCTGCGATTTTTTTTCTCAATTTAGAGTTGTAACGTGAAATTAGTGTTAATTTCGAGTTAATTAGTGTTAATTAATAATAAAACTATCAACGAAATCCGAAATGAAATAGATAGCTGGTTGAAAAGAGAATTGATTTCTCTTTTCAACGATGAGTCACTTGACCCCCCATGCCATTTGAAATTTTTAAATTGATATGCCCTCCTGTGCCCCTACCGGTCTATAGCAATGTTTTTTATTTTAAAAAGCAGTATCGGTGATACCTTTCAAAATGGTCTTTCTTCCATGGTTGTACGTGAAGCCGTTCAAAAGTGGGGGGGGGGGTACAAAAAATCGCACTGTATAACAAAGAGCAGTGGACCAAGGTGACTACCCTGAGGTACTCCTGGCGTCACTGAAAATTTCTTTTGAGTAAAAACCATTTGTAGAGTCCTGTCCTGAATATATGATGCTATCCACTCTACGAGACCTGTGTGTATACCGACTTCAGAAAGTTTTTTCAGAAAGATTGAATTGTCAATTTTATCAAAAGCCTTGCTGAAGTCGTTATGCACCGACTCCACCTGAATTTTATCATCCATTGCTTCACTGATGTATTCGGTAGATATTACGGTTGGTTTCTTTGTACCCTTTTGGAAACAATCCATGCTGTTCTTCTATTATTTAATTTTTTATAGAAAAAATTATGAAATTTTGTGTGATTTTTTCAAATACTTTTCCAAATATGAATATTTTTGTAATCAAAAGGTAGTTTCCAACATTATTTTTATCTCCACTCATGTATATCGGAATAACCATAACCATATAAAAGTTATAAACCAAAACCATGTGATTATGTAACAGCCACTTCCTGTACCTATTCAGATCGCTAATTTCTAAAGTGTTGATATCATGGTCGCTATACAATAGAACTGTGTCATTTGCAAACGTTATAATACTGTGCAGACAATCCTGAAAGTTTGAGGTCTAGGACAAAAAGTTTATAGAGAAGATGTCATAGTATGGATCCCTGGGGAATTCCATATTTATCGATTAGTAAACAACTGTAAAAGATTCTATAAAAATAGCTACCACAAACTTTTTCTGGACTTGACTATTTGATATGTGGCTTATAAAATCAAGGGTGGCACTAACGTAAAATCAAAACTTGCAAGTTCAAGATGATAAAAATATAAAAACGAATTCCTAACCTAATGCCACATTTCTGAGTCTTCCCTGCTGGGCTTCAACTGTAAGAAGACCTAATGAATACACTCAAAAATAAGAAGATTTCTTTCAATGTGATTGCAGATGGTCCTTATCACTAGTGGTAGCGCTAGCGACTGCGGTAGCCATCTTGGACGTGTTCTTCATCCTGGTAGCGGTGCCGGAAAGCTTGCCGGAAAAGGTGCGGATGTCGCCGATCAGCTGGGAGCAGGCTGATCCCTTTTCGTCCTTGAGGAACGTAGGACAAGACCCGACGATACTGCTGCTGTGTATCGCCGTTTTCCTATCGTATTTACCGGAAGCCGGCCAGTACAGCTGTATTTTCGTTTATCTCAAACTGGTGATGGGTTGGAGCGCCCCTATGGTGGCCGTCTTCGTCGGGTTGGTGTGTTTGTTGGCGGTCATCACGCAACTTTGCCTGGGTATGTATTTTTCAAAGGATCCCTCATTATGTTGTTTGTCGGAGATTGAATATCAAAGAGAAGAATATCAAGAGAATGTAAAATATTCCGGCCTAGAGTGTAATTTGGTTATTTAATCTCTTCATGGGTTTTCTCAGAATTTGTCTGATCAACAAGTTGAAAAACGTGAAAAATAGAGATAAAGCGTTTAAAAATATGAGCGATAGCTCATTGGATTCGGAATGACCACTAGATATATGGTTTCTAAGGATTTTACCGCACATAAAAATTTGCTATTGTTATTAACAAGGTAAGATGGAAAAGAAAAGTATTTAGTCCAGGAGGAATCGGCGCGTGAGTACCGAAAACTCTTTATCCAGATAAAGAGAGGAATGTTATTAATAATTAAATTGTCTACAAGTTGTTTTTCAGATTTTTTTTTCTAAAATCAATTTTTCAAAAGTTATTTATGCATAAATCGAAACACGTAATTAAAATTACTTTTTCATCAGTTTATATTACTTTTTTGTTATTATCATAGTAATTTATGCATTTATTTTAACAATAATAAGATATAATGGTATTTGAACATTTTTTATCACAAACGTAGACACGGCGACAGGAGGGGTAGTACGTCTTCTGGAGAAATGATTACTTGAAGTTATGAAAGAAGAGAACAGATATTGGATGGAAGCAGTGTAGTTGAGTTATTGTAGGCGAGCAGAGTGTTTGCAAATTGCCGTCCTGATCGCCGTGTATTCGTTGCCAAGTTCTACACAATCAATATTGATTCTATTGATTGTAAAATCGTTTTGGATTAATTGATGCTTGTGTATTTAAGTGTAAATTGCCTGAGAAAGCATGTCTGACTTCGAAATTAATCAGCACAAAGGCTCCTATTCTACTCTATAACTTTATCAATTGATAGATTTCCTTAATCAATTTATTTCTACCTGAACACTTTTATTGGTTTCGTCGTTGATGGACTGATTGTTTGTTGAGTTCCTGGGCCTATTATGGTCAACTGTTTCTATCAAAACTTAGCAAAATATTTGTGCATAAAATTGAATATAATTTCAAGGAAATGAGTTACTGAAAAAAGATCATTCAAATAACTTTCTGAATTTTGATGGTGCGTAACCACCATTTCTACGCCAATAACTTTGATTTGACAAAGTTCAGCTATTTCAAATTCACAGCATTATAAAAAAAGTGTATTTATAATTATTTATTCTGAAAAAATATGAAACTTATGGAAAAACAATGGAGTACAAAAAAACTCGAAAAACGTGAAGACGTCTAAATGACAATTCTTTGATTATTGATCTGTCAGGAGTACCTTGTAACATCAAATAAAATATTACTAACAAATGCAAGACATCACAGCTCGTTCGTTTATATTTGGACCTTTTCCATACATTTGATGAACTTGTCATATCCTTTTTTATATGAATATTTAAAGTATTTATGATTTCAAAGTGTTGCAATAATAAAAAATCGCGTAAAGTATTCGTGGATAACTACTGGTCTTTCAAACACTTGCTCTATTTGAAATACCTCTTTATCCACTTATACTTTAATATACTATTAAAACATGATTTCTTTGTTGTA
The DNA here is from genome assembly GCA_944452925.2 of Chrysolina oricalcia. Taxonomy (NCBI): domain Eukaryota; kingdom Metazoa; phylum Arthropoda; class Insecta; order Coleoptera; family Chrysomelidae; genus Chrysolina; species Chrysolina oricalcia. Next base: position 3,756,240 of record OX101810.2, read on the forward strand.
GGTTTCCTCATAAAAAACTTGGGCTCAAAACACACCATTATGTTGGGGCTTCTGTTCGAAATGCTCCAATTATTGTGGTACGGGTTTGGAACTACCACTTGGATGATGTGGGGTGCCGGTATTCTTGCCTCAATGAGTGCGATAACATATCCTGCCATTTCAGCATTTGTTTCTGTTCATAGCACAGCTGATAGACAAGGAGTGGTCCAAGGTAGGTTTTCCATATTTCAAAAAGGTGATAACAAGGCGTAAATATCAACAGAAATAGAACTCTTAGGAAACTGAATGTATTTAGCTTGTTATCAAAATTCAAGACCATAAACGAGTATTAATTAAATTAGAGAATATTGGATTTCGCGGCAAAGTTTATGATCTCAAAAATTATTAGGAAAATAGAAATAAATTTGTTGAAATTGATGAAGCTAGAAGCAAAACATTTTTCAATTTTTGGTGTGCCACAGGTGACAGTTTTGGGGCCATTGCTATTTACTATCTATCTCAACAAGAGAGTATTTGAAATATTTCAGGAAAAACTTAAATTCTGGCTCATTTAATTTGTATTTATTTATCACACAATACTACTAGAGAATATTATTGATTACTTTTTATGATTTATTTTTAGTTACAAACTGGGTTATGTTTATATCTATGTTTTTATTTAGTTATCACACAAAAATTATTAGGAAATAGTATTGATTGATTATTCTTCATGATTTATTCTTTTCTTGTTGTAAGTTTTTGTTTAAATTCTTGTAGTTGCTGTGTTTGACTGTAGACACTGTTTTTTGTATTTATTGTATGTGCTCCAATGAACTTTACCATTCTTTTCATTTTTCAAGGGATGGTGACTGGTATGAGAGGGCTCTGTAATGGTCTGGGTCCTGCTATGTATGGCATAATTTTTTATATATTCCATGTTGATTTAAATCCAGATAAAGATCAAAGTCCAACACATTCTACACCAGCTTTTGATACATATGCACAGGTAAGAATTTTAGATATTTTTGAAATAGAAATTCGATGTTTCAACAATTCATAATAGGAATGTTTTATTTCTCATTAAAACTTCTTTTATCAGCAGAGAAATTTTTTAACAACATTTAAATGTTTTTTTAGCTTGTCCCAGGTCCGCCTTTTGTTTTTGGAGCATTTCTAGTCATATGTGCCCTATTTGTAGCTTCTTTCATACCAACCAAACCCCAAGTTGATACAAGTAAGTAAACAGTTTGTATTTATTATTATCAGTTTCAACAACAGAGAAGCTTCCTAAACTTCAGATTACAGAATTCTTTAAATTCATCTGATAGGGAGGAAAAACAAACTTCACACAAAAAAAAATATACTGCAGTAATGCTTACCATTGTTTTGTCACCCAGTGTCATGGTGTCATCATTGAACCGAATTATGAACTGGAAGGTTTTGTTTCCTCTCCATAACTCAATGATGAATTTACACATATTAAATGCCAAAACTATATAGACCGGGAACCCACGCCTTTTTTCAAAAATGATTAACAACAGGCTGAATCTTCCTGGGTAGCTTCATTTTGCCGAGACGCCCAACTTTTTCCTCTTCGCGCAGGCGTCAAACATGTCGATTTGATGAGTGCAAAAAATTCATTAATAACAGTTAGTTTTTCAGTTGAACCTCAAGATAATTTGATAAAGTACTCGAAAAAACTTTTGTCCTACAAAATGGATGGTAGGACTGGAGAGTCCCCCACTCCCAACATGTACCAATGACGTGGTCATAAAAATTTATTAATAACGCGGATTTTTTTACCGTTGCTTGGTTAATATTTAATGGTCATATTGTCCTACAAATTGAATGGTAGGTGTTCACAGTCTTACGCTCCGAAATTGTCAATTCCATGGCAAAAAAAAATTATTAATAACTGTAGGACAATGATAACACATGAAAGGTAAGCATATCCTTCACCTAAATAATACAGTGTCCTACAAAAAAACGGGTGTGTAACTAGTCCTACAAAAATTATTCAAAATAACGCGAATTATTTTGAAATTGTGGTTTAGCTATTTTAATATACTTTTATTCGTAAAGTAATGTTACTTTCAATTCATAATTCTTTGTTCAATTCAAAAATGTCATAGTTTACGTGAAAAGTTTATGAAAAAAGTGGGAAATTTTGTTTAGCGTTCATAATTTTTATAAACATATTGAAATCAACAATAACAAATTAAAAATATTGAAATAATCAATCTGCCTCCCTGGAGCGGCTTAAATGATGGCACATTCGCTTTCACAGAGCTGAAATTTATAATTGAAAACTTTAGACAAATTGTGAAAATCTGCTCTACGGTAAAATAGGATGTATGGTGTCTCCAGAGGCCTCAAAATGTCCAGTTCAAAAGAAGATATTATATTTTACGGGGGTCTAGTGGCCAAGTAGTTAAAGTACCGATCTTTTATCCACTCTGGTGTGGGGATTAAGATTTCGATTTAAAAGGTCTCTAAAGTTCACTGTATGCGAAGATAGGGATAATTGAATTAAATAATAATAATAATAATAAAATGTCTTTATTTTAATTATCCTCGGCGAAGTCCAGATAAACTGCTCTACTTAACCGAGTACCAGTTACATAAAGTATTTCACAAATAAAGAAAAAATGTCTGCATATACAATTTAACAAGTTTTAAAACTAAAGGAGAGATTCACATAAATGAAATGCATCGAGGAAAAACATTAATAATGTACCTATTTATAAGACATTTAAAAGCAGGTATTATAGAACCAGAATATATTCCTTATAAGCTCTCTTAAATCCATGGGATGATTTATTTTTGACAGATAATGGTAGAGAGTTGAGTATTTTTGCTGCAGAGTAAGAAAATGACCTCTTGAACGCAGCAGTTTTATGCCTGGGTATTACAAGAAGATTCCTATTTCTGGGGTTTACATCATGAACAACCGACCGATATGTCATTTTTTTTTCTAATATACGTAGGAGTTCCTTTTTCTAAAACTTTATGGGCAAAACATGCAAGGTGAAGATTCCTTCTGTCCTGCATATCAAGCCATCCTAGTTCCGCTATATATGGAGTTACATGGTCTCTCATTCTCAAAGAACAAATGAAACGAATACATGAATTTTGAATTCTTTGAATTCTAGCCTGATGTTCGTATATCGAGGCATGGTCCATAAATCAAATCGCCATAGTTTGAGTCACTCAAAACTAAGGTTTCACACAACTGTTTCCTCAAATCTTTGTTTAGAATTGTCCTGTTACGGTAAAGAAATAATGAGAGCGTATGCAGCGCCCTCTGAGTTCTACAAATAAACCCCGTTCACCAAATTTTATCCAAAGAGTTATTCAAAATAATTAAATTAATCATTTCAACTTCAATACCCTGTATCTCCTAAACGAAACATTTGCGGACACAAGAACTTTTCATTCTGTAATTAGTCTAAAATTCACCATTTGAAGTTTATACAAGAACATAATGGAGCACCCTGTATACTACGGCTTTTCCATGTAGGACTGGGAAAACCTACCTAAGACAATGTGACCATTTAATTATACAAATATAAAGCAAGCAAGGGTAGAAAAATCCGCTGGTTACTAAAGATTTTTTATGACCACGTCATTGGTACATGTTGGGAGTGGGGACTCTTCAGTCCTACCATCCATTTTGTAGGACAAAAGTTTTTTCGAGTACTTTATCGAATTATCTCGAGGTTCAACTGAAAATCTAACTGTTATTAATGACTTTTTTGCACCCACCAAATCGATATGATTGACGCCTGTGCATTTTATTAGCTACCACTATCGAGAATTTTCGTAGAGGAAAAAGTTGGGCTTCTCGGCAAATTGAAGCTACTCAGGAAGATTCAGCCTGTTATTAATCATTTTTGAAATAGGCGTGGGATCCCGGTCTAATAGAATATTTAGATTTATCAATGATTACCTGCTAAATTATCAATAAGTTGTGAAAATTCACGGCCATGAAGGATAATTTACCTTTTTTGTTTGACAGGGAGGCTGTTGAAAATTTTTAATTATTGTTGTTTATACCTGTACTATAATTTGGTCAATTCATTTCTGCATCTGACATATTTTCATTTTAATAAGTTTGTTCACTAATAAAAGCTCAGGTCATAACTTTGATAACCACAACAATTTGAATTGTTCACAGCGAAAAGTATTTTAATAAAACTAAGACTAACGTTAATTATTAGCAAACTTGACCTAGACTACGACTCAAATATAACAGTAATATACAGTGCAGCTTTTTATAGCCCCCTCCTTGTTAACTTTTTAACGATTCGGCGTAAAAACATGGGTCAAAGTCATTTCAAAAAGTAGTACCTATCGGTGATCTCATCAAAACGGTTTTTATTCCATTTCGTAAGTCGAACCGTTAAAAAAACCGCACTGAATAAACATTTCAGTTAAGATTATGAATTCGTTCGTATTGCTATACAAACTGTGTATGAATAGAAATAAATAACTTTACGAGGATATATTGAAAAATTCTTATACTACTTTAGAACCATAGAAAATTTCAAAGTCAAAATATTTTATTACTCAAAATATTCTCCTCTTAATTGGATACATTTATTACAGCGAACCTGCAACGTCTCTAGACCTTTCAAAAAAAATGTTTCTTCTTGCTCTGCAAACCAGACCTCCACAGCTTTTATTACCCATTGGAAGAAAATTTACGACCTTTTAAACTTTTTTTCATTTGAGAAAAGAGGTGATAGTCGGACGGAGCCAAATCTGGTGAATGAGGGGGGTGTTCTAGTAATTCAAACCCTAAATCACGAATTTTTTGCATGGCAACATGAGATTTGTGTGCAGGGGCGTTGTCCTGCAAAAACAAAACACCTTTGGATAGCTTTCCGCGTCTTTTCTCTTTAATTTTTCCCGTAGAGTGGTCAGTAATGTCGAATAGTAATCTCCAGTTATTGTTCCACCCTTATCCAAAAAATCAATCATGATTACTCCATGGCAATCCCAAAAAACTGAAGCAAGAACTTTTCCAGCAGATTTTTGGACACGAAACTTCTTAGGTCATGGAGAACCGGAGTGTCGCCATTCCATCGATTGTTGCTTTGTTTCTGGATCGTAGAAATGTACCCAAGTTTCATCCATAGTAACAATTCGGTTTAAGAAGTCTACATCGTTTTCAAATCGAGCACAGATCGAACGCGATGCTACTACCCTTGCACGCCTTTGGTCAACATTCAAACATTTGGGGATCCATTTTGCAGCAATTTTTCTGATGTCCAAATTGACGTGAACTATATGATAAACGCGTTCGTATGAAATATTCAGTCCTTCAGATATCCGTTTTAGCCCAATTCGATGGTCTGTTAAAATCATGTCATGAACTGCATCGATATTTTCGGGGACTGACACAGAAACTGGCCTTCTCGATCGGTCATCATCTTCAATGGAAAATTTACCTCTTTTGAAGCTTGCAGTCCAATTTTTCACGGTCGCATACGAAGGACATTGATCACCAAGGGTATTAAGCATATCTTCGTAAATCTGCTTACCTCTTAACCCTTTTAAATACAGGTACTTGATGATGGATCGATACTCCAAGTTTTCGATTTTCACCATTTCGGTGGACACATTTTTTCTTTTAATTTATTGCTTAACTCTGATTTACTTTTTTGACGTCAAACTTTACACTTCTAATAAGTTTTTTTTTTTTTTTTGTAACTTCAACAGTATATATTTATTAATAATAAAACATATAATAATACAAAGTAATTTATGAAAGGAGCGATTAAGTGCCTTCCTGCTCATAGAACAGAACGTAGGCATCTCCGCTCACGAGGGATCTAGATGAAATTGGGTTCACTTGTGTATCATTATATTCATGCCATGTGCTCGCGTACGGATGTCTACAGTAGGCTGTGTAATGTCCGCTATAGGTAGTCCCACTATGATTAGACAATGCATAAAGTCTATAGCTACAAGGGGTTACGTTTTCTGCTGTGTAATTACTCATATCTAATCCCTCTAAAGGAAAATCAATACTAACATTCAACTTTTCTCTGAATCTTCCTGTCGAAGAAAACCGTTTCAAATGGATAACTAAAATTTTCGGGAATTTATTAAATGAAAGGGATTTCGTGCACTTCCTTCTATCTTTGCACTTCGCACATTTCGGCTTCTCGTCACCGTCCAAAGTTTCTTCCCTTCTGAATGAATCCAAACATTGCGATAGTTTTAGTTGGTCTGTTCTTTGTGGTATTGAGAGGGAAATATCCCAAAACGGATCGAAGGAGACTGAACAGTGACCACAATAGGTACATTTTAATGTAGATTTTAACTGGCCAACGAAGTTGTCTACAATTTTGGAATTGTCCGTCCTTAAGTAACTTGACCAAGACTCTTGAGCCTTCTTAGTGTCACATAATTTCTCATCTATCTCTCTCATTATGGTTATTGGCTTTTCCGTTACCCTGTTGACGTCTTCATGAAGACCTTCTAGCAGAAACCGTAAGAACTCTTGAGCATCTTCCTGGGCAAAACCGATGAAACGAGGAGCGAGTCTTTGGATTTGAGTTTTCAAGGAGACTGTATTAACAACTCCACTAGACGAATCATCTGACCATCTGATCACGTCGGCTAAAGCTTTGATTAAAGCTCCCTCCCTAGATCTGTTAGAGTTTATATCGCTTGTGAAAGCATCTCTTTTCAAATACTCCAATAACCATTTTGTGTTCGATAAACACTGAATAATACTATTCATGAAGCAAGTATTACCAATATTTTCTAACCCATTTAGACCAAGAGTTCTGACGGTATTCTGTACAACAGTCCTAATTGATTTGTTATGTTTGTTGGTGTTATCTTTCTCTGAGAAGAATCTGCAAAAGTGGTTGCCTTTATCAATGGAATTGTGTGATAAATGATTCAAGTGGGAGCTGCGTGATATCGAATTGGTCGAAGAAATTAAAGAACTTGTTGATTTTGGAGGTTTTTCGTATTTAAACATTCCTTGCGGACGACTGAAAATTTCATCCAAACTTTTAGTCGCAGGAATAGAACCTAAAATGGATGCAGCATTTCCTCTTTGTATGGCAATACTTATACGTTGTATTAGAAAAGTCCTTGCCCTTCGATCATCTGTTTTATTGATAAGTTTTTGACCAATATTATTTATCAATTCACAGGCATATCTACCAAAAGTACCATATGTTTCGATGGCAACAGGGTAGAAGATAAATTGGTTGCTCAAACTGGAGTATTTTTTTAATTTAAATTTTTCAGCTGAAACTGCAGCACCACCAGCATTTCTCGATGTTGAATCAATATGTGAAGCTGCAACTGTATCCACGCAGGTGAAGTCCCAGACTAAAGGTTTTCCGTGGCTCCATGGAATTAGAGACATCCCATCCGGTCTTTTACCATCATCACGATTGATTCCCAATGGTTCTAAGACAGAAGGAATATCAGCTGTTGATAAAGCTCGCTTTATCAAATCATTAACAGATGAGTGTCGCGAAAAACGACCAGAACTGAATCTACAACTCAACAATATTTTGTTTATGCAGGGAACTGGTCTAGGCTAACTAGATATCAATACATCCTCGTATTTTACTTATTTCGAATTTGTATTTTCTCTTTGATAGACAAATAAATACAGGGTGTCAATTTGAAAACTTCCCACCCTTAATATCTTCCTTCCAGTAAACAATATGAGTAATCGAAAAAACAGGTCAATTTTATTGTCAAGGGGGACACTTTCAAGGACTATTTGTAGCCCTCGTGGTTCAACCCCCTAGGAGGGGTAGATGTTACCCTTAGAATTTTAAATGGGAAGGGGGGTCAAGTGGCACATCATTTTGATGGGCGTTCAATTCTTGTTCCAATGGTACCCTGACTTATTTTGTGATGAGCATTTTCCGAAAAATTGCGTTCTAAACTAACAGAAGTAATTATTAGAACGCCTATACTGAGATGCATTATTGTATTGACTCCCTTTAATAAAAATGGTTAGAAGAGTAGGTGGCACCGCTCCAACCCTTGAATGACAGGAATAAATTTATTACGCATGGGATTTTTTATTTGGTGGTTATTTTCCTTCTACACAATAAAATTTAATTTGCGAGAAAGACATTTCCAACATAAAATCTACTTACGCTTATCTTATTAGCTGTTCGAAATGTTGTCCATTTTGCTCTAAACAGTAATACAGTCTGTTTTCGAACTCCCCTCTAACATTACGGAAAACTTCACTAGGAATTGACCGGCATGCTGCTGTAATTCGTCTTTTAAGTTCGTCAATATCAGAAGGTTGTGTTTTATAAACAACGGATTTAAGATGCCCCCAAAGAAAGAAATCTAAGGGTGTTAAATCCGGTGATCTCGGAGGCCATTCAACTGCTCCCCTTCTGCCAATCCATCTACCCGGAAATCTCTCGTTTAACCACTGTCGGACGGGAAGAAAATAATGAGGTGGAGCACCGTCCTGCTGGAAATGTAACAGATCCTCCTGCAAAAGTTCATTACCTTCTGCATCAATTTGAGTTTCTAGCTCGTGAGTTATAAGAGGATCGATAGTCTCTTCAAGCATATCAAGGTACAGATTGCCAGTCAAGTTTTCTTCCAGAAATAATGGACCAAGAATGGCATTTCCAAGAATACCAGCCCAAACATTAACTTTTTGTGGGTGTTGTGTATGCCCTTCCCGAAAAATATGTGGGTTTTCGTCACTCCAATAGCGACAATTTTGTCTATTAACATTGCCATTCAGAAAAAATGAACACTCATCGCTGAAACAGATGTTTAACAGAAGATTAGGGATGGTATTGACTCGATGAGACATGATTTCACAAAACTCTATTCTTCTATCATAATCATCCTCGTGGAGCTCTTGAAGAATCTGCATTTTAAATGGATGAAATTTATGCATTTTCAATGCTTTTCTTATAGTCTCGCGTGACATTCCCGTCTGTTCTGATACTGATCGTAAGGAGCTCGTGGGTTCTGCAGCAAATGTTCCCAAAACTTCAATTTGAGCTGCTTCATTTAGTACTCTGGGGTTATTTCTTTTTTTATTTGTCACTGAACCAGTTTCGTAAATCAAGCACATACCGGTGACTTACATTACAATTTGGATGTCTTTCGTTAAAAAGACATGCCGCCCTTCGTGCGCACTTTCCAACTTCTCCATAAATTACAATCATTTCAATTCTGTCTTGAAGAATGTAAACCATTTTTACACTTTTATACACTTATTAAAGTAATTCCTAAACAGCCCAACAGGTACAACGGTATTCACAATACTACCACATAGTTCAAATTTGCTAACCAATTTTTTGCCGGAAAACAGAAACTTTTTACAGCAGAAGTAGCAAAAAAGGAAGGCTATCTGTACAATTTCTGCGATGACACTTACAAATTCAGCATTTAATAAACACAACTTTACTACCATCTACGTTTTACTATTAGACTACTTTTTTATGTAAAGTGTTTGGAGCTAATGGCTAATGTTACCCCTAATAAAGGGTTGGAACGGTACCACCTAATATTCTAACCAGTTCTGGCCAAACCATGCATCTCAGTATAGGCGTTCTAATAATTACTTCTGTTAGTTTAGAACGCAATTTTTCGGAAAATGCTCATCAAAAAATAATAAGTCAGGGTACCATTGGAACAAGAATTGAACGCCCATCAAAATGATGTGCCACTTGACCCCCCTTCCCATTTAAAATTCTAAGGGTAACATCTACCCCTCCTAGGGGGTTGAACCACGAGGGCTACAAATAGTCCGTGAAAGTGTCCCCCTTGACAATAAAATTGACCTGTTTTTTCGATTACTCATATTGTTTACTGGAAGGAAGATATTAAGGGTGGGAAGTTTTCAAATTGACACCCTGTATAATATAATGTTATATCCTCCAATAAAACGTTATTAAATTATCGATTTTATTTGACAGGTATTCCTCTAGACACACACTACGAGATAGAGTGTGGACATAAAGTTGCTGGTACGCTGAGTCCTCTTATACCTAGTAGAAGCATAGACGCGGCAATTCTGTAGAATATAAATGTAACAGATATGGTAACGATGGAAAATGACAATTCAAGCAGGCTGCACACTTTTCTAGAATCCAAGAGATCTCCGATTGACATTATATTTTGAATAAATGTAAATAAAGAGTGTGTGGGTGATACAAAGATCGCTGCGACATTTTAGGAAAGTGTATACTTAACGTATTTGTTAATATATGGTTGTTGAAAGAGTATTTGATTCACAGAGGCTGATGAGGTATTTCATTTATCATTATTATTTTAGGCTATATGTTACGCTTAATTTGTGGATTTTGTGCTGCTTCCAAAGGTTGTCGAATTATTGATATTTCAAGTGGATGGAGTATCCCCTTTGATGCCCAACCTTCTGATCTCATTCACTTGAAAAAAGTTAATTTTTGGATCTTTTGACGAACTGATTCAGTCATTTCGGGTTTGAGGTGACTTTTGCCAACAAAGCCCCAATTAATTATTATAGTAGACAGGAATTATAGACTTAAAACAACTGGTTTTCTTGGTTTGTGAATGTTCCCCAAAAGCCTAAATAATTTATATACTGTGACCGCCAAAAAGTATGTACCACATGGGAAAAAAGTTTAATGTTTATCCTTACACACAGAGTTTTTTTAAATATTTTCAGATCTCTACAGAAATCAAAGTTTTTTTTTTCTGAATGGCTTGATTGTAGTGGAACATTTGTAATTTGATGATAATGACAAAACTTTCTCATTTTTTCCGCCCCAAGTGGCACTAAATTGAAAAATATGGTTTTTTCCAGAACCATCGCTGTTTTTTTTTTCTTGGTGTTTTGGCATCGACTGCTATGGTCATTAGCCATCTTTTAATTGGAACGCAACAGTGAATCATGTTCCACTGCAGTCAAGCCATTCAGAAAAAAAAACTCAGATTTTTTTGAAGAGATAGGAAAATATTAAAAAAATATAGGAATTTCAAATTTTTCTGATTTATTGCTTGAAACTCTGTGTGTGAGTATAAAATTAAATTCAAAGCAACTTTTTCAAATAACTTTTTTCGACACTTTTGGTCTCTTCATATTCTTTTCCAATTTTCCGACATATTAGTGGTCACGTGATACATTTTTTAGGTTATCGGACATGCGCAAACTGTTCCCAAGAAATGTTTTTCCAATACTCTAACAATAAACTTTTTTCCCATATGGTACATACTTTTTGGCAGTCACTGTATATCTTATTTACTACAAACTATTCTTTAGGCCTTTCTATACAGTGTGTCCCACTTACCATGCTCACCATAGGTATCTTTTTAATGGTAAGAGATGCGAGGTCGGTTAAATGACACCAAATGTGGAGTTTATCAAGGCCAACTATAATGTGAAAAAATAATTTGATTAAATCTATTCGTTTTTGTTTTTTGTTTTACACGCAAAAAACAGAATTTGATAATTTCATGTCTCCTCCGTAACTTCTTTATTTATGAAAATATTCGAATAGGAATTTCACATTCTTATAGCAGTTTTTCAATGAGATTTCGAAAAACATGAAATTCATACCAACTCTTCTAGAATTTGAAATATCAGTACCAACTTTCATTTTTCAAATGTAGGTAATAGCTCACTATAACTTGGTTATGAATAACTTTTTTTCTCTTACAGATGATATGTCACAGTAATAGTTTTTTGCTAATTACAACGGAGTTATCGTCATTTATACAAAAACAAGAACTATTTTGAAGTCCCATCTTAAATGTATACATTTTAACAAAAAATCATGATCTCCGACCTCAAAAACCCCCACATACCAATTTTGAATGGAATCGGACCATAATCACAAATCTCGTCCGCCATATTGGAGGAGCCGCCATTTTTTATTTTTTTAATCAATAAAAATTCCATAGTGCATTGTCACCGGAATTATGAACATCTGCCAAATTTCAAGTTATTAGGACCGCCAGAAGTGGGACAAAATTCAATTGCAAGAGACATGAAAATGATCAAAATTTTTTATTTGCGTATAAAACAAAAACGAATAGATTTTAACAAAATATTTTTTCACATTTTAGTTGGCCTTGATAAACTCCACATTTGGTGTCATTTAACCGACCTCGCAACTCTTACCATTAAAAAGATACCTATGGTGAGCATGGTAAGTGGGACACACTGTATACATACTTTTTCTGTTACACATGCCAATCAATATACAGGGTCGCTGATAGCTGAATTGCTAGCGAAAAATGTTGAGATACAAAAGTTTGAGGGTTTTTCAAAATCTATTACAATATAGGGATATTAGGTATACAGGGTCAGTCAAAAAGTCGTGACGACACGAAGTTGCTTTTTCTTTAATGGAACACCCCATATATTATTCTATATTTCAATTCTGCTCGAACTTCTAAACAAAACTGATGAAGTATATCAAATAACTTTTTACTACTCTCAAATTTATTTAAGAAAAAGCCCGAAATGATGGATATTTATTATGAAAAGTACACAAGGGGGAGTATATGGAAATAAATAAATTTCAATTATTGTTTTTTTACAGAATATTAAAAAGCATCATTTTTCAAAGTTGAAAGAACGCATGAAGCGAAAAAATGGATTTTTGTAAAAGTCCTGGATATTTAAAATTTTATGAAAACATAGTTATGCCAGAAAAAAAACAAAATAAGTTTTAATAAACAACAAAATATTTCTTTGGAATCGTATTTAATATATGATATACAATGTAAAAACTAAAAATCACCTCATCGTATGTCCATACCACTCCACTTTGAGATATAATGGACCACAGTTTAATATATGATATTTGCTGAACAAAATCTTTTAGGGAATCTAAAATCATGTTGGGACGAATAGTGGAAATTTCATGCCTTATCCTTTCTTGCTACTGATATTTTGCGGCCTATTTTTGTACACTACATTCTTTATGTGACCACCACAGAAAAAAGTCAAGTGGGATCATATCAGGAGACCTAGCTGGCCATTCAATTGACTCCTGCGTCGAATCCATTCCTAAGGAAAATCTGGATATGCCTGTACCACTCCAAAATGTGGTTGAGCTCCATCTTCCCGGATCTCTCTTGCTCGCACAAGCTCTGCTTTTGAGGGGTTTTCTCCGAAAACCTGGGAGATTAGAAAGATAATAATTTTTTTTTCGTTGTACTAAGTTGACATTTTCGTTTAATTTATCCATAGTAACAAACGAATTTTATATGAATGGAATTTTTACAGAATGCAAATTTTTTGGATGGAATATCGACTCATGTTATGATTTAAAGTCCTCTTTATTGGATTTTCCACCACATCTTACATGACATTCAAAGAATTTTCTTCATTTGTAACGCTATGGTGGATTTATGGTGAAGTTTTAGGTAGTAAGTCAGAAGTTTTAAGTAATAAATAGTCATAAATTCTTGACATATCCTATACCACTTGTGGTCTTTGGATGAATAAATTTGATTTGAGAAGTCTTAAGGGAAAAAATTACCATTCATGCACAAGTCTTAAGACTGTCATGTCTTGGTAGTTTATTATAAATGAGTATACCTTATACAGGGTGGCCCATCGAAAACTTGACATGGGGTTTTGGGTACTAATATCGTAGATCTGGAAAAACGCTCGGACAGGTCGATTTTAGTTTCGAGGGGGACATTGTGCCCTCCTACAGGCAGCACCGACAGGTCAACCCTCGAGCAGTGGGGTGAACAACCCTTGAAATTTGAATAGGGAATAGGAGTCGAGTGGCACATCGTTGGAAAGCCTGTTGAATTCTCGAAACAAAACGGTCGGCAGTTTTTCTCACGGAAATGAGCCATAATTAAGTTAAGAGTAAAATTCACTTACATTAGTCTCATCGTAACAAATGCTCGAAATGCGCACCTCCAACTTCCATGCAATGATACAGATTTTGTTGAAAACGTTCTCGTACATTTTGGAGCATGTCTGGGGTGATTTGGCGACATTCTAATGTGATTCGTTGCCGTAAATCTGCTAGTGAAGCTGGTGGTGTAGCATAAATTCTGCTTTTCAAATGACCCCACAGAAAGAAATCTAAGGGAGACAGGTCTGGTGATCGTGGGGGCCATTCAATAGAACCTCGCCTACCAATCCAATGACCAGGGAAGTGGTGATCTAAATATCGCCGAACAGGCATAGCATAATGCGGAGGAGCACCATCTTGTTGAAATATCAACTGATCTTCCTGATAATGATGGTCATTTTCAATAATGTTAGTTAACATTGGTTCAATTATGTCTTCAAGCAGTTCCAGATACATTTCCCCTGTTAGATTGCCTTCTAAGAAGAGGGGGCCCACGATACGATCTCCAAAAATACCAGCCCATGCGTTTTATTTTTGAGGATATTGCGTATGTACCTCATGAAATATATGGGGATTCGAATAAGCCCAATATCGACAATTATGGCGATTAACTATACCATTTAAAAAAAAAGAACATTCATCACTAAAACAAATGTTGAACAGACACTGAGGATTTGCAATCGCCTGCTCACTTAGTACCTCACAGAATTGTAAACGCCGATCAAAATCATCTTCATTCAGTTCGTGTGTTAATTTAATTTTGTAAGGATGGAATTTATGTAGTTTTAAAATACGCTGAATGCTAGTTCTTGAGATACCGGAAACAGTTGCTAGCTGTCTTGTACTCAACGTATGGTCAACCTCGACATGGCCCAAAATTGCCACTGTTGTCGCCTCATTTCTTACTGGCGTTTCGATTTGCCGTTTTTTATTTGCTACCGATCCCGTTTCTCGGAATTTTGATACTAATTCAGACACATACTGCCGCGACACAGTACTGCCATATTGTTGATTGAACCGTTCCGCAGCCCTTTTTGCACATCTATTGTTTTCATAATACATTTCAATCAACGCAACCCTCTCTGCCACTGTATACACCATTGTTTCGTTTTAATTTCGACGTACGATACCACACACGAATGAAACTCACTTGTAGTACACACGTGAAAAACAGAAACTGCATGCTCTATCTGTTTGTTCTATTTTATTAAAAAAATTTCATGGGTACCGCGAAAAAAACTGAGCAAAAACATTCACAGTATCGTAGCAAATAAATGATAGATTGCAAAAACTGGCAAATGAGTTTTCCAGAGACGTAAAAGTAAGCTCTTAACTTTCGTACAGGTTTATTCCTGAATTTATTTTTTTCCCAAACGGTTCATCCCAACTTCAAAATCGGGACGCCGTTGGATAAAGAACTTAACGGGCTTTCAAAAAATGTGCCACTCCACCATTATTCCCTATTCAAATTTTAGGGGTTGTTCACCCCACACCTCGAGTGTTGCCGTGACGGTGGTGCATGTAGGAGAACAAACTGTCCCCCTCGAAACTAAAATCGACCTGTCAGAGGGTTTTTCCACATCTGCGATATTATCACCCAAAACCCGGATGTCAATGTATAGTTTATTAAAAATGAGTATACCTTCATGCATTATACCGTTTCTTCCAATTTCAGTCTTGATTCTGTCAGTCTGCAATTCCATGTTTATGAATGGGAATGTTGAAGATTTATACTGGTATATTTCTTAGATGAATAAATGGACATACTCTCAACTTTGTAATGAACTTCGATTAAGGGTAGTTATTTTTTTAGACCATTTCTATGTTTTTGCCAACTGAAGATTTCATCAATATAAAGAACCAAAAGTGTTATATGATTATTTTTAAATTCTATAGGTGGAAAGGTATTTCTCAATTTTTGTTGATAGGAATATGTATGAGAATTTAGAAAAATTCAGTATCTCGAAAACAGTTAAACTTGGAATATGATAGGCTATATAACTTTTGATTATCATTTAGAGCAGAATTGAAATATTGAATAATATACAAGGTGTTCCATTGAATAAAAAACAACTTCGTCATGACTTTTAGACTGATCCTGTTCACCTAATTTAACTTTATTGTAATAAATTTTAAAAAACCCTAAAACTTTTGTATGTTTACGTTTTTCGCTAGCTATCTCATTTTTGGAGATAATCGACTGTTTCCATGCTACAATTTAAATAACCTCATATCAATACCAAATGGAATTTAAATAAATTGATATAAATAACCAATAGTTCGAAAACGTTTTTAAGTAGCCAAACTTTTCCAAACAGGTATCAGTCAATTTTTCTAAGAAAACTATTCCTAGTGTATACATGTTATGTGCACATACTCTAAGATGTCTCACTAGTTGTCTTTCTATTTTTTGATTTTTCATATAATTGTACAAAGTTAGTTTATAAAGCAATGACATTCGAACTTTATTTTTTCGTTCAATTCGAATCACTCTCCTAATTAGTTTTTTAATTTCATGTGAATTCTACAGATCTCTTGATGTACAGGGTGTTCTTTGAGCCATTGTGGAAACTTTCATTTTTTATGACAACGAAATAAATTTCTTTTGTCAGTTTGGGAGACCAGTTGAAAAAGCAGTAGTTTTGGTTGACTGAAACATAGGAAAGCTTCAAGTGATCAATCTAGTATCATTGCAAAGCATGACTTACATGAAAACAAATTATGATCTGGTTTTGATGATTTTATGTTTCTGGTAATATTTTTTGAACACGCTGTATATAAATATTTTTAAATTGGAGCTTTTAGAGTTGCTGTTAAGGTGTAATATATTTATTGTAACTACAACATAAGGCCAAATTTATTTTATTTATTTTTTGTTGGTTTATGTTTTACTTAATTCAAATTGGTATTGTTTTTTGACAGACAAATAAATTTAAGCAAAACCGAAGTATTGTTAGATGATTAGGATGAAAAGGTATACACAAAGTGAGAAAATAAATCTTTGTTTATAACGAGTTGTATTATTTCATTATTAAAAATAAAGTGTTGGAAATCTAGCTCCAATTTCTACCTACTTTCCCTCGGCTCTAACGATGTTTTTTGAACGTTGCAGGATTTTCCTCTTTGTGAGAACCAAAAGAAAAAAATATGACATGGGCGGAATCAAAGATATGCTGTAGGGTACCTCAATGATCAATACTCGGCCCATCTCTATTTCTACTGTATTTGAATGACTTAGCAAGTATCGATATTTAGGGAAGTTTACAATGTTTGCTGACGATACAACCTTAATGTGGCACGGGAATGACAGATGCGCTGAAAGACATAATATGGATCAATTTAGAAAATGTCGAAAATTGGTGTTATATTGCAAATGAAACTAGTATTCTGACATTCAAATTCAACTATGATAGTTTGTATCTAGAGAACCGAGCTCAAATACTAAGTTCTCGGGTATAACTCTAGATGATAAATTGAAATTTAATACTCATATAATTTTTAGTTGTAATACTTAATTATTATTCCAAGAAACAATTTTGTTTAGGATGGGGATATAAACAAATATATACATTAATACACAAAATTAATACAATTATAATTCATAACAAATGAAAATATAAATAATGCTACCTTTAGATTTTCATCCAGAATAGTTAGAATCAATGAAGGAAGGATTGAGACATTTATGAATAAAAAAGGTAAGGTTGAAGTTAATATAATTAAATTCTATGATTATGACAATCAATTAATTCAATTAAGATTCCACAAAGAAAATATTTTGTGATTTTACTCTTGAAAATCGTCACTTTTTTATATTTTTTATTTCAGATGGAAGTGAATTGTAAATTACTATACCATCGTGGTATAATGATTTTTTTCCAAAGTTATAGTTCTGAAATTTCCCAGGCTTACACAGTTTGCTCGTCTTGTTTTATGATCGTGTATACTATTTACTTCCGTGAAATTTAAATCAGAAACTTTCTGTTTAATTTGAATGAAATGAATGAATGATCAAATATTCACTTTATATAGAGATTTCAAATCCAGTAAGAGATTTTCAAGAGGTCTCAAGACTGAAGTATTAGCAGTTCCCCAAATGGAAATCAAATACTGTATGTTTGAGTAAATAAGACAGTAATAAATATTCTTCAGGTATTTGAAAGGATCGAATTTCCTAATTTTGAACAGAACACCAATGACTGGATTAATTTTCTTCCTCAATTTTTCAGTATGTTTATTCCATATTAGTTTTTCGTCTGAATAAAGACCTAGGAATTCAGTAATTTTTGTATATTTAATAGATTCAGTTTCAAATAATAGTGGATCATGGCATCGTTCATGTTTTTTTTTCGAAATATACATAAATGTGATTTTACTAAAATTTAAGTGAGTTTCACAACTTGCAACCAAATTGCAATCTCTAACAGATCACTCTTCAATTTTCACGCATCTCGTTATCGTATGGAAAATATATTAACCGAAAATAGTTTAATTTTTCCTTTCAGTTCCAAATTTGTCATAAAGTTGATATAAATCAAAAATTAAACGGGTTTCAAATTCGATCCTTGTGGTACTCCACACTTTATGTCCATCAGTGAACTGCTAATAGTTGGATTTTCTATTGCTAGAGCATCCTATTTTGCATTAATTGAGTCGCATTTGCGGTATGGCATCCCTTTCTGAGATATCTACAGCCACCAAATAATTGTTCCATTCTGTTTTTCTAATGCAAAAAAGATCAATACGTTATTTACGCGGAGTTAAAAACTCCGATCGCTGCAAACTTCTATACGAGTTCCACAAAATTTTAAGTTTATGTAGCATCTTCATACTTGAAACCGTATGTTTGATGAAAAAGAAACATCTAAACATGACAAGTCTTAGAGCACACGAAACTAGACAAATTAATACTATTGCCAATTCCAAAATCTTCAACAGTAAATTCATGAATGTTTGGAAGTAAAAAAATGTTCATTAATTTGCCAATTAAATTGAAGCAAATGTCTGACTTGCCTAGATTCCGGAAGGCAGTTAAAGATGTATTGTGTAATTCTTAATAAAAATATTGTTATCAAATACAATTGTAAAATTATGAAAGGTTATATATATATTTGGGTATATTTCAATTTTTTTTAGAACAAATTCCGCATATATCAATTAAATATTTGATTTTACGAGTCAGAGCACCAATAATGGAAGATATTATTTTAATCAGATTATCAATATGTTTCTCCTACCTCAACTTATCATCAATCCAAATGCCAAGATACTACGTCATCAGATAAGTATGTTTCAATTGTTCATTTTTATATATTTTTTTCTTTGGCGTTTTGGCATCGACTGCTATGGTCATTAGCCACGTGTTCTGGATAGGCCTTGTTACTAACTCCATGTGCCACCTTAGGAGCAGCACTGTTAATTGGAACGCAACAGTGAATCGTACAGGACTCACCCCAGTCCAGCCACGAGATTTGAATAATTTAATCGGTCAAATTAAAATAAAAAATCCCAGCCGCAACTGGGGCTCGAACTCCGGACCTATGGACGCTTTAACCACTGCGCCACGCCCCGACATCATTTTTATATTTAATATTGTTTATTTCTTTGTTGAAAAATCATATATTCAGTTTTTCGAGAATTGTTTGTTTGTTGTTTGTTTGTTGAGATTGTTTTTTTCCGTTAACCAGCTGTCGTCCCTTACGAACGGCAGCCCTCAGAAGTCGAAACTTATGCGAGCCAAGGATTAACGAGGTCTTACCTTTTTACGTGCGATTCCTAGCACTTAATTATAACAGAGAAGATTGGAATAAATCCATTTTTCAAATTTTTTTGGATTCTCGTTTATCGTTTTTTCTAGAATTAGAGGGTTTTTATTTGCATATAAGAGCATTGTATCGTCCGAGTATATGAAGTAGTGAAAACATTGATTTGTGATAAGTTTTGTATAAATAATAAGTATAAAATTGGACCTAGAACCAACCCTTGGGGAACACCTTTGTTAATATTCATTCTGTCAGTCTCCACGTTATTAGTTCTTATAGTCCTCTTTTTCGAAATAGGATTTTAAAAGAACATTTACAAGCCTCTGATACCAATCGAATCTAAGTTCGTTACAAGCATGGATTAAATTCAATTTAAACAATGTTAGAAGTATTGTAAATATGAGTACCTATGAAGTGAAGTTGCAAAATATTCATCTCTACAGTTTGTATTTCTTCAAGTACATGAATCGCCTGATTTGGCATTTAGTAATAAACAAGGCTAGATTTGTAGTATTCAGAAACATCAACAGACTGAATACTTAACGATTTGCAAAAATTTTAAATAAATTATAAATGAAACTCACATAAACCAAAATATACTTTATTCAAAAATTCTAGTGGAGTAGAAAATTGAAAATTCTACACTAAAAGTATTTTTCACATGGCTGTGAACTCATGAATGTTTCATTTTGAAAAACCTAGTTGTCTACAAAGGTAATCTAAAAAATTGTGAAAAACAGTTTACCATCTATTTCGCTGACTCGTTCGAAAGAAAAAAATGCCTTATCTGATACAGCATAATGTACAAGAGGTATTGAAAAGTGTTTCAATTTCGAAAAAACATAAGAAATGTTTTCTATTTTTTTTTTGGGCATTTATTTCGAACTGCTCTGAAACGAAATATAATGATCAAATGAGCAATTTCTGGCTTGATTTTTCATAGAATTTTTTCATATTGAAAGCATTAATCAAACTTTGTACTAGCTAGAATTGAAATACTTTCACAAAATGAACACATTTGTTAGCTCTATTACATGGATTGATCTAAGCAGAGCACTTATCTTATCGGATAATAAATAATAATAAATGCGTATTTATGATATTGCAAGGAAATCAACTTATTTTCATAAAGCAGTGATATTCCACAAATTCAACAGTTTGAAAACAATGAAGTCAATACAGCGTTAATAAGATTGCCTCAACCCATTGCTCTGAACAGGGTGATTGTTTTATTGACTCAGATCCTGTTTTTTTAATTTGACTGCATATTTTCAAATAACTTTTTCCACAAACAGTTACATCATTACAAAACCTGACCAATACGGCCCTGTCTAACTTAAATAAGGTGTTCAAAGTTGTCACAAATAAACTTTCATAATTCCCCACAAAAAAAAGTCACATGGATGTAGGTGTGGCGACCTTGGTGGCCAGGCAACTGGTCCATTTCGACACATCCACCTATTTGCTTATTTTTCAGTTTTATGAAAAAAGTTATTTAAAAAAGCTGTTTTTAACGAATTCTATACACAGATACACAGTTGAAAAAAAGTATAAACTTAGGAATCACCCTGACTAATATTGTTACCAAATGAGAATAAATCAAAACAAGTTTATATTATCAATTTTCAGTTATAGTATAAATTAAATATACTGCGATTTTAATTTGGAAAAACTAACTTTGATGGGGCACTTCCCAATGAAATTATATAATGGAAAAACATTTTATCAAATGGTCCCAATGAAACCTTACACCAAAAAAACATGTAAGATATAAAAATGTTGATTGAAATCAGAGCAATGTCCTGAAGCAATCTAGTCTCACCATGTATAAACCTTTATAAATATCCAAGGGAAATATACAAGTTGAAATATTTGGTGTAACATATAATACAGGTAACTCATTTAATTTTCAAGTTTCATATTTTTCCAAAATCAAACAATAATTCTCATATAATCTTATTTGTTAATAAACTAAAACACGAAAATAAATAAAATGAATTATCATATAGCAGTAACTTTCATATGACTAGCCAAAATAAAAATAAATTGAACAAGTTCAATCAAAATATACGATATAAATCAGTCAAATTTCACTGAGTGAAATCAAACAAGTTCGATTTGTCATTATTGAAACAAAATTTCTTTTTTGCTTCCATGTCAACAAAAAGTTTCCTCTTGAAGTCAAAATTGAATTTTGGCGTCTGAGTATTACTGGAATAAAACGTTTCGCCTTCAGTGAAAGAAATACTTTGAGATTGTTTACACATCTGATGACTGGAGGAGCTAGGTTGAGTCAAGAAGAAGGGTTCATCGGAATCATTTGTTTGATTCAATTTGCGTTTCATAACATTGCGCAGGCTATATTCTGTCTTAACAGTCTTCCTGGGTCTCGAGACTAGATTGTAGAAGGGATTATCTGGAACAGGTTGCACCAAACAAAACTAAAAAATTAATATAAATAATTGTCATGAATTAGCAATAATCGTAAGAAGCATTAACAATAGGAGCTTGAGTTATTATAAAAACTTTCTGAAAATGGTTTCCAGGAAGATATGACAAATCAGTTTTTCCCCTTATAGGGTGCTGCCAGAACGAATTTTAAAAACTTAATATAAGAAAAAAAGTACCAGGCAAGGACTAGGTGGAGAATGTTGTTGAAGATTCCAACTTTGAGGAAAAAAATATTTAAACAAAAAAACACTCAAAATGGTGAAATGGGGATGCAGTTTAGGGGTGAAAAACGTTTTTTTGCGATTTGAGGCGAAACGTGACCTCTTAGCGATAAATGTTCGATAAAAAAGTTGTAGTTAATAAAAAAATTAAAAACTTTTGTTTTCAACACATAACACATAACCTCAAATTAACCGTCAAAATGGCGAAAACTCGATTTTTCATTATTTAATTTTTTTCTCGCTTATAAATGAATTAATTTACATGAGAATTTGTAAGAATATGTCTTTTTTGGTGTCAAATGAGCATGATTTTTTCGCAATGCAGAAGATGACTAGTTTTCGAGTTATGAAAATTTTTCTTAAAAAAATACCCTTATCTTCCACGAACAAATGTCTTGGTGTTTTTTTGTATTTTAAAGGTCTAGAAGTGATCATTTTAATGTCTACTTCAAAATGGCCTATGTAACTTGGTGGTTTATTGATCGTTAAACTGCTTAATATTGAGAAAAACAAGTCTCTCTGACTCATAATTTTCTCAATATTTTCAATGATTTTCAATAGTTGTGTGATATCAATAAATTAATTTTGTAGTGTAATGTATTCAAATATAAATAATTTAATACAAACTACTTTTTGTTATAAAAATAATGGAGAAAGTCGAAAATGAAAATATTGAGAAAACACCGTTTTCAACCCCTAAACTGCATCCCCATTTCACCATTTTAACTGTTTTCGTGTTTTACTATTTTTATACAACGACCTCTTAGGAAGTTGTATTTCCTACGGTTCCCCCAGACGGACCCCGACTTTTTTATTTGAAGAGTTAGACCCATAGTTACTTCTACGAAAATGATCCCCGTCGAAAAATATTTTTTTTCGAAAATTCTGTGTGTCGGTCTGTCTGTCTGTCGGTCTGTCCGTCCGTCGTGACCAATTCAAAACGCTCTCATTTCCAAACCGTTGGAGATATCGCTTTGAAATTTGAACCATATCAATAACTCGAGGACAATATTTCAATTTTTTTTTTTTGCGATAGGAAAATCAGGAAAAGTTCACGAATTGATTTTTTTCCTCTCATATTTTTTGAAGGTCTCACACGAGTTTTTGAGAGGGATCGGAAAATGCTTACGGCTTTTCTGGGCGATTTTCCGAAAAGTGAAAATCTCAAAAATACGCCAAACCGAAGGATGAAACTGAAATTCAAAAACTGCGATAGGTAGAGCTCAAATAGAGGAACAAAATATATGAAGACATTATTTCACCAAAATGATCGGAAAACTGAGAATACTCGAGAAAACTGAGAATAAAAATTTGAATTTTGGAAAATACGAAATATCTCGAAAATGGTTGATATTTTCGCAATTTACCAGGAGATTTTTTTTGACCGCTTTTTGAAAATCTACAAAAAACGTGAATACATTTATGTACAATCAATAGTCCAGGAAATATTTTTAAAAAATGGAATATCGAGATATTGACCGTACTAATGAAACAAATTGAAATATTAAAATTGCGTAGGATGCATCTTTACAAGCCACATCGATATTCCCAAACCATTTTTCTCCATCGCGAATCAAAAGTGGATTTTTTTTTTTAAATGGAAAAAAAAATTGGAAGATTTGAAAATCGTCAAAATCTCGAAAACCAAACAAGATATCGGAGAATTGTATACCAACAATTATGTTAACCTTGGAATGTTCTATAAAAAGTTTCATATAAGTTTTTTCATATCTTGAAAAACAATAGACTTTGAAATATTTTCCGTTTCTTGTCTAAAAACACCAAAAACTTGAAGAATAAACGAGATATCGAAAAAATGTATATAAACAGTTTTATAGTTCCCAAAAAGTTCTACAAAAAGTTCCAATAAAATTTTTCCATAACTTGAAAAAAAAAATCGATTTGGAGAATTTTGGGAATTTTGGGGATTTTCACATTTTTTTCTAAAAACACCAAAAACTCGAAAACTGAACGGAATATCGAAAAAATGCATTCCAACATTTTCATAGAACTCAAATATGTCTACAAAAAGTTCTCATGAAATTTCTGCATATTTTGAAAAATAAACAAAATATTTGATTTTCTTTTAAAAACTCACCAAAAACGCGTATTTTTGTGGGCAATTAGTCAAGACAGTCATGTTTTGAAAACGCGTTTTTTTGTGGGAAATTAAGACAGTCATGTATTGAAAACGCGTATTTTTGTGGGAAATTAGTTAAGACAGTCATGTTTTGAAAACGCGTATTTTTGTGGGAAATTAGTTAAAACAGTCATGTTTGGAAAACGCGTTTTTTTGTGGGAAATTAGTCAAGACAGTCATATATTAAAAACGCGTTTTTTTGTGGGAAATTAGTCAAGACAGTCATGTATTGAAAACGCGTATTTTTGTGGGAAATTAGTTAAGACAGTCATGTTTTAAAAACGCGTTTTTTTAGTGAAATTAGTCAAGAAAGTCATGTTTTGATAACGCGTTTTTTTGTGGGAAATCAGTCAAGACAGTTATGTATTGAAAACGCGTATTTTTGTGGGAATTTAGTTAAGACAGTCATGTTTTGAAAACGGGTTTTTTGTGGGAAATAAGTCAAGACAGTCATGTACTGAAAACGCGTATTTTTGTGCGAAATTAGTTAAGACAGTCATGTTTTGAAAACGCGTTTTTTTTGAGGGAAATTAGTCAAGACAGTCATGTTTTGAAAACGCGTTTTTTTGTGGGAAATTAGTCAAGACAGTCATGTATTGAAAACGCGTATTTTTGTGGGAAATTAATCAAGACAGTCATGTTTTGAAAACGCGGTTATTTTGTGGAAAATTAGTCAAGACAGTCATGTATTGAAAACGCGTATTTTTGTGGGAAATTAATCAAGACAGTCATGTTTTGAAAATGCATTTTTTGTGGGAAATTAGTCAAGACAATCATGTATTGAAGACGCGTATTTTTGTGGGAAATTAGTCAAGACAGTCATGTATTGAAAACGCCTATTTTTGTGAGAAATTAGTCAAGTCAGTCATGTATTGAAAACGTGTTTTTTTGTGGGAAATTAGTCAAGACAGGCATGTCTTGAAAAGTATACTTGGATTTTTTTTCAAGTCTCGCATTAGTCGTTGTATTTAAACTATTGTTTTCCAATTATAGTTTTAAATTATAATAGTTGTATTCATATTATTGGTATTTAATTATAGTTGTGAACGCATTAAAGTCGTTGTATTCATATTATTGGTGTCCAATTATAGTTTTAAAGGAATTAGTCGTTGTATTCATATTATTGGTGTCCAATTATAGTTTAAAAGGCATTAAGGTAGTTGTACTCATTTTATTGGTGTCCAATTATAGTGTTAGAGGCATTAGTCGTTGTATTCATATTATTGGTGTCCAATTATAGTTTAAAAGGCATTAGGGTAGTTGTATTCATATTATTGGTGTCCAATTATAGTTTTAAAGGCATTAAGGTCGTTGTATTCATATTATTGGTGTCCAATTATAGTTCTAAACCATTCAACTTTCGAGCTTTTCGCAAAGTGTTCGCGCGAAGCGCGAACTAGGTCCTTCAACTTCCGAGCATCTCAACTTCCAAGCTCCTCAACTTCCGAGCTCCTCAACTTCCGAGCTCCTCAACTTCCGAGCTCTTCAACTTCCGAGCACTTAGCTTGTTTCCTTACAGTAGGAATCTCAACATTTTATAGGAACCACTGTAAGGTGCCTTGTTTTTATTTTGAATTACATAATAGCTCAAAATTTGGTTAAAAAACTTAATAACTCAAGTTCTTACCAATCATAAAGCTACCCAGTCAACACAGAATGGTCTCAGAGATGGTAGTGGGATTCACATTCATGTTCCAGATCACACCAGTGAATCGCAAAGTGACTTCTATTATTATCGCATAAACGCGTCTATTCGGTGCCCCGTTGGTCATGTCGAGACATCAAAATGTGATGCAAAATGTGACTCGAAATTAGCCGAATGTGACATTCCACTTATACTTCGGAATCGAATGCACATCGAAACCCTTTCGATGTAACAATGTGAAATTGAAAGGACTGGTACTTATTCAAAATGCGCTTCACTTTCTGATTCTCCTGTATGTCTAGAATAAAACAAAGCTCACCATGATTCAAGATAAATAGAAATTATACTTCAATGTTATTATTCTTACTGATGAAATTACTGGTCATATGGAATGGAATGCTAGAAAACAAATGCGTGAGTTGATTCCGAAGTATAAACTTTTCACAAACAATAAGAAATTATAAAACTCTGTCTAAATCATGAAAAAACAATATTCAGAAGTGTAGAACAATCTATAATCCAACTTCAATCCTCTGGACAGCATTTTCTTTGCGGCGAAATCAGTACCTATCCTGAAAATGCCAAATTCTGTAAATCACTGAATTTACCTCTCTACCTTTCCACTCACCGTTCCAGTTCTTGAAGGGATACAGTTACAGATAGAAATAATAATTGGGCAATGTTAATAAACACATTTGATTTAAGTATTTAAATAAAAAGAATCAAACAGAACACTACACACTATCAGAAGTACGAAGTACCTATATAATATTTAATGGATGACGTCAACCAAATACAGATTCTACTTGACTCTCGACTTGACAAACAACTGTGGCCATTTTGTGTCATGATGGTGATGTCATGCTCAATTAAGTTACCAACCTAATTCCTTCTATACCGACAAAATCGCAATGAAACCAAAATTCATGTTAATGTGCTTTGCAATTTTCTTCACATTTTGTGCTCAAAGCGACACTAACGAGAAGAAAATTGTGAACAATTCATAACATTTGGCATCACTAAGTGGTAACAGTGATGTCTAAATGAAACTCATTTTGTTACCATAATAATCATGAAAGCAACATCTCCTAGTTGTTTGTGTTAACTGGGTAGATACACTTTCATAAGTGAAGGGTACATGGGAAAAACCCCGTCAGTCAGCTTTTTTTTAAGGAATCGAAATAATGGTGCCTGGTGTAACTGTACATGCAATTTTTTATAAAAACATAAGTTACTGATTTAATTCAATCAATTGTGTTTCTGTTCAGTTTTCGAGCCTCCATGAAATGGAAAACATTGAAATACGTTTTTCTCAAAATTTGCTTTTTTTTGACTAACAGGGTTTTTCCACAGCAACCATCAAGTGTTTTATAATTCTTAATACAGACAGATAGATATACTTACTGAGTTATCAAAAGATCCAGAAGGCTGCGATCTATTTGGATAAAAATTACTGGGGCTTATACCATTTTCCCCATTTATTTGCTGACAAATTTTATTTCTAAATTCATCTCCATTCATTCTATGTTCGAAAGATCCAACACGTTTCAAAAACTTATCGTCTAATTCCACATTTTGCCTGTTACTGCAATTATTGAGATCTAATTTCAAATTTGTCTTCATTTCATAAATATTTGTTTGTTTTTTAGTGCTACATAATACTGCTGGGCGCATTTGGCACTCCTCTGCCCTTTGGACATGCATCCTTTGTCTAGGGGGTGTGTCGTACACCCACTGGGATTTGGGAACATACTGAAAATTGACTTCTTCACTGTCTCGACTACTCATATTTTTCACCAATGTATAAGGTTCACTTTCCATTATAGTTTCTGGATCTACTTTACCGGATATTATACAATTGATTCTTTGAATCTTTGCTATTATTCTTGATTTACAGTCCAACAATGTTTTATGTCCCGAGTTGAAACGAACTTCTCTTAAAAGGTTTTTACAGAAGTCAGAATTATTGATTTTCCTTGATGTCACCTCTTCCTCTGAGCTATCTGTTGAAGGACTGTCTTGAGGTGGAGTTAAAATATTGAAATTAGTGTTGAGACATTCTGCTCTTGCGTTATACTTTTCATTGATTTCTCGAAACAAACTCTTCGATTTATTTTGATAAAGAGATTTGTCTTTATTGATTGGAGTCGATTGAGATTCTAATATTTTGTGTTCATTGATAACTTTATCATAGTATTCTGATGCTGAACATCTACTGGTGCTGAGGGCAAATTTTTTCTTCAAAATTCTTTCAGATCTTCTTACATTTACTGGATTAACCTTCAGACATGTGTTGAAAAGTCCGTGTAAATTCTCTTTCAATATAAAATCTTTCTCTTTGTGATATTCTTTTTTGTCTGCTGAACAGATAAAGAAGTATATGAGTGATTGATGTACAAAAGTTGGATTGCCCATAAATGAACGAAAAATCCACTTACCTGAACTTTTTCTGATAGTTTCTGACTTGACTCCAAGGCCCAAGAAACCAGGAGGAATCTGAAACGAGTTTCGATATATTTCAACAGGAAATTCTACACCTCTTCTGAAATTCAACTAACCGTTAACCTTTTTGACGTAATATTTGGATTTCCCTCTAATTTACTCAATTTGCTGCAGCCTCTATCGGCAACCTTACGACTCTCTCTTTTTTTCCTCAACATTTTTTTCATTATTTATAAATTTGCACATTAATCAACAGGAAATGTGTAAACTTTGTGACACCTCTTTGACTTGCAGAATTACGTGAGAGAATGTGTCATTAATTTGACAAAAAACATATGATTTTCCAGATGATTCCTAATTTATCCCATCATCCTTCAGTCCAGTCGACATGCATCGACTACCGATGACCGATGACAATGACCGCGCTCGAAAGTCAAAACACCACTAGATGTAGATGGTCTCATGGTCTGATTGAAAAGAACAAGAGGAGTAAGGAGAACGTAAATTTTTCGAAAATGTTACAGAAAAAACTTTTTGGTTTATTCAAATTTGCTCTGCTAGATTAAAGAACACATTTATTTCAAATAAGTAGAAATGGATTTGTCATTCTGTTATGGTTGACATTAATCAATATATCAATCTGCGAAACCTAATAATAATAATAATAATAATAGCATACTAGCAATAATAATTAATAGCAGTAATCAAAATATGGATACGTTGGAGAGCGGATAGTGGGTGAATTTTTCCAACCGATATAAAGAAGAAGGTTCAGCCTTCAGGTAAGGTAAGTAAATAGGAACCTATCTATATGGTTTAAAAAAATTTATATTATATTATTATACAGGGTGAGTCAGAATAAGACCGACAAACTCCGACTACAGATTCCTTGCCTCATTTTGAGATGAAAAGTTTCTATCAAGGTATGTCCTAAAATGCATCCCCTTTGAGATACAGGGTGTCAAAAGTGCGAAAAAAATTTAGTTTATTTTTTTTTCTCTAAAACTCCTGGAGAAAAAAATTTCAAACTTGGTGCACCAATCAAGGTTTATCAACGTGATAATTTGAAGTTATAATTTTCAATTTTCGTAAACCAGTGGCGTAGTTACGATGGTATGTGGTCATATTTTCCTTCATATTTTCTTTGGACAACTGAATTGACAAATGAACGTTTGACATCAGTTAGGCTCATCCATACTCAACCTAAAAGTCATAACATTCCATTTGCCTAATAGTGGAGGTTTCTGAGATATTTGCAAAAAACTGAAGATATGTCCTGAGAAGAGACATAACACCCTGTGTGCTATAATCGCATGATGCAACTTTATTATAACTTATAGGAAAAAGTGTCAACCTCTTGAACGTTTTTTAATGTTGGGAGTATTCATTACATAGTACAGGTAAGTCAGAATGAGACCGACAAATTCCGTTTTTTTATTCGTCATAATATTTGAACGAATCGATTTCGTAAATTCACCGATATGTGACCATACATTGTTGCATAATGATTATTCTGAAAGATCCACTGTTCCTAAATTATTTTCTTTCGATTCATGATAACTACAAAGTCGAACCTTCCAGACTAGTTTGTATACCATTGACCTGTGCATAAAAAATACAAAAATGTTTTGTTCTTGTTCTTTTTCAAAACCATAATATGCTGAATGGATTAATTTTCCTCGATACACCAATTAGAAAATGATACTCCAACATAATATTCAACAAATCAAGAGTACTTATCTTCGGTTTTTCGCAAAAATTGGTTCAGATCTAAACTCTAATTTGAGTGGAGTATTATTAATTTGAAGTTGGGTTTAGACACATAGAATGTTATGACTTTTAGGTTGAGTATCGATGAGCCAAGCTTATGTCAAACGCTCATTTATCAATTCAGTTGTCCAAAGAAAATTCGTTCAAATAATATGACGAATAAAAAAAACGGAGTTTGTCGGTCTTATTCTGACTTACCTGTACTATGTTATGAATACTTTTAACATTGAAAAATGTTCAGGAGGTTGACAATTATTCCTATAAGTTATAATAAAGTTGCATCATGCGATTATAGCACACAGGATGGTGTGTCTCTTCTCAGGACATATCTTCAGTTTTTCGCAAATATCTCAGAAACCTTCACTTTTAGGCAAATGGAATGTACTGACTTTTAGGTTGAGTATGGATGAGCCTAACTGATGTCAAATGCTCATTTGTCAATTCAGTTGTCCAAAGAAAATATGAAGGAAAATATTACCACATACCATCGTAACTACGCCACTGGTTTACGAAAATTGAAAATTATAATTTCAAATTATCACGTTGATAAACCTTGATTAGTGCACCAAGTTTGAAAATTTTTTCTCCAGGAGTTTTGGAGAAAAAAAAATTAATCTAAATTTTTTCGCACTTTTGACACCCTGTATCTCAGAGGGGATGCATTTTAGGACATACCTTGATAGAAACATTTCATCTCAAAATGAGGCAAGGAATCTGTAGTCGGAGTTTGTCGGTCTTATTCTGACTCACCCTGTATAGGCACGTGATAATAGACGAGGAAAGTGATGACGTCACAAATGTCATTCTTGTCAAAAACTGATTCCAAACAAACATCCATAAAATTTAAATCAGCTTGTCTGATTGTTTATCTGAAGATTTTTCAACTTCTTTTGCTTGAGAAAACAAAATCTAAACAACCTAATACAAACTAATAAGCAAAGCAGCAAATTATCAACAGAGAAAGTCACCTAAACTTCTTTGTTTGGAATCAGTTTTTGACAAGAATGACATTTGTGACGACACACTTTCCTCGTCTATAATATGTGAGAAATGTTTCAATGCTGTGCTAGATTGTCATTTTAAGAAGTTATTGAATGATTACATCATTCACATTAAAGGAGAGTTTAAACAGTAAATAAAATAAAATAAGGAACAAAATAAAATAAAATAAGAAAGTTGAACATCATGTACATTTCTATGAAAGCGTTTATACAAGAAATAAGATAAAATAAGAAATAAGAATAACAACAAGAGATGGCCAACTTTTATCTTTTTGTCTTATTTTATTTTATTTGCTGTTTAAACTCTCCTCGATTGAATAACCTCCAACAAACCAAAGATCAAAACTTCAATATAGAATTTTCAAATGATGTGGATGTTATTTTTGGCATCTGTCAAAACGAAAAAGTAGAATTCACAGAACTTGCAAAAAACATAAAAGTCATTGTCGAAAAAGCTACAATTTGATTGGTTCATTTTTATTTCTTATTTTATTTTATTCATCTGTATAAACCATTGTTTTTTGCCCTTATTCTTAATTTTGTTTTAATTAGTTTCTTATGCTATTTCATTTGCTGTTTAAACTTTCCTTAAATAATGATACCTATAAGAGGAAAAAATTGAGAAAAATTTGTATTGGGTTGGTAATCCATATTTATTAGTGGTTACAGTCATTTATCTGATTACAAATTACAATGACAACCTCAAAAAGATTATAATTTAAAAAAAATAACAAATTATGACGAAACAGAGATATCACATCATAAAAGGGAGAAATAATCATATTATATTTAATATTTTAGAATAGAATAGAAATTTATTAACCATTTTAGGTACAGGTAGTACATATGGCACATCATAATATGTAGGTATTCATTAAATAATTAAGCAAATAGTGAAAATAAAAGGAATGCCAGATCCAAAATTACATATAAAATTGTTAAAAACAAATATAGAATATATCAACAGATAAAATTTAACATTTAAAAACAGAAAATCTCATTTTAATAGGTATAAGAGTTGATTACAAAATATTTTTCCGTCTACTTCACTCTTGTTGAAATAAAGGAGTTCTATTTTTTTCTGACAATAATTTTAAAGGTGCTACTGAATAAACGAGCAGAATTGCAAAGTTCGTTGATGGATAGATATTGAAATACAGGGCGGTCAAGTTAAAAATCACTAATTTTTATTTAATTATTTTCTCGGGATGTGAAAGTGCCAACTGCATTTTTTTCCGTTCTTATCATCAACGTACCTTCATATTACTGAATATCATTCAGATGGTGCAGATTATATCATTATGTAGAGTGAAAAATAATAACATTTAAGTAATGTCTCTATCCGAGTGGAACACGCATTGGAAAAAAACCGTCGCTGCCCAGATTCAAACTCTATTAGAAATAAAAGCGTTCTATCAATCATTTTCACTTTTCCCAGATAGTTTGATTTTTATTCCGACAAAGCGTTAAACCAACAAAATTCACTCAACTATCTGTACCTTACATTATTGAATTCATATATCTGATGTGACTGCTATCTCTAATCTTCACCCTCTTTTACATTTATTTTGATCTCCACATTCTCGTTTCACTATTTGTGAAAAATCTTGGCCACTAGTAGAATGTACGCGTGAACAAGTTCCTTCAACTCGTCATGCAAATGGTAATAAGTTTCTCAATTAATAACTATGAAACTAGTCATAGTTGGAAACTGAATTTTTGGGACAGTGTTGAGGAGAGAATGATGAATATATTAAATAATAATAAAGAAATTTCAATATTTCATTATGACATCGAATTTTCAGATATTACTAAAATGTTTTTATTTTTCACTCTGTACATAATGATATAATATGCACCATCTGAATGATATTTAGTGATATGCAGGTACGTTGATGATAAGAACGAAAAAAAAATGCAGTTGGCACTTTCAAATCCCGAAAAAATAATTAAATAAAAATTACTGATTTTTAACTTGAACGCCCTGTATTTCAAAATCTATCCAACAACATCAACGAACAAGATTGTCGCAGTTATACACTTGATAACGACTGTTAGATTTTAACAGTTGAAACGTCGTGAATAAAAATTGCAGAGAATTGAATTTTTCTTCGATCTTTTTAAGACAATGAATGTCCAGAATAACCTTACTCTATTTTAATCATATCATACGAAATCTATTTCATATTCATAACGGTTTCTATGACAAACTCTCATGCTGTCTACGAAAATACAATGAAAATTGAAAAATATAAAAATTGAACCGAGAGTAGTGTCATCGATATCATAAAAAAATAACAAGCTCAGGATTACAACCCCAGTCTCCCGTATGCCAGGCATGCATTTACACTATTCTGTTCAATCTCCGATCTTATATGAGAGGACACGAAAAAATTCACATGAACCCAGAAAATAGATATGTTTGGAGTCAAATTTCGATTACTGGTGAAGAGTAAACGATGGAAATGAAAAATGGGCCCAATACATTGTGGAAATTGAGTGGACTTGATAATTATCTACCGATATAAATAGTGAATCTATTTAGATCAACTGGGAATTTCAAAAAATTGTACTTACACGTTACTTGCTTTTGTTTCAAATGGAAAATATGGTTTGTTTTTACGTTAAAAATGACCCCTATTCTAAAATCTTGCTCAAATAAAGGAAATCTTCAAAAGTGTAGGACAAATAAGTAGATTTGCCCAGATAATTTAATGCGTTCACAGGACTGTTGTCGAAAAATTGCTGTTTTCCTGCTATCAACAGAACTTGAACAATATATTTTTAAATTTTAAAAATTTGTTTAGACCGTGTTTAATTTAAAACCATAGATGAAGATAATATAATCTGAAGTATTGCAACACAGGACTCAAATGAGACTGAAATAACCAGTTTTTTGCTTGTTTGTTATACAGTGCGGCTTTTTTTAGTCCCCCCCCCCCTGTTAACTTTTGAACGGTTCGACGTACAAACATGTTTTGTTTAGAGGGTTTCACTAATACTACTTTTTGAAACAAAAAATATGGTATTAGTGTATTAGTAGTATTAGTGAAACCATCCAAAAGGTTTTTTTTTCATGTTTGTACGTCGAACCGTTCAAAAGTTAACAGGGGGGGGGGGGGGGGGGACTAAAAAAGCCGCACTGTATTGTTTTATTCCATCTTTTATTTCAGTACATTTAGTTGGTATTGAATCGTATTCGGATATAGTACATAAGCTCATACAAGATGAATTATAACCTATCAAAAGTTATGTGTATATATTCTTGAAGAAAGTCAATTTTTCCCCAAAATACTGATAAAGCAAGATCTATCATAAAAATGAAAAACTTTTTAGACAAAAGCTTTTATTTAAATGCACTATAAAGAAGAAAATAAATTTCAAAGTGATTTAACACCAAAACTACGTCACAATCGCACTCGACGAGCGTTTCGCCAACAAAGTTAGCATCTTCAGGATCTAAAAGCTTACTAAACCACTTATCCTAACTTACTTCTATTTATACTACCAAGTATGTCTTAATGGACGTCAAATTAGCTAACATTTCGAATCTACCTGCTCTATCTATTCTAACTACTACTTATCTGAGGGGCAACCGCACTCATTATCAAATTTGCCTACTTTTGTTGTTTACTAATTCTAGCAATTTATCTGCACTAAATTAATTTTAATGTTTTCCTACTTGTTTTGGATTTGATGACACAAATTTCTTGGAAAAAACAATAATCTATGAATTTATTGTGAAGAAAAGAAAAGAAAACATTTTTCAATGTATTACGAACTGGAATAATGGGCTGTAAGGGATAGGACCCTTATAAGCATTCATACTATTCTTACACTTGGCAATTTCCAGACTCTCGAATGCATCGAGAAGTCTATGGTCATGAACCTGTCTGATTAATTTTAAGCTTGTGTCATCAAAATGTGTTCTCTGAACCGTACTTTGATGGCCCTTTGAGTTTGACCCAAATACTTCTTCTCGCAGTCCTTACAGCTAATTTCATAAATCCCCGGCTTTTGTCTTTCATCTGTTTTATCTTCGGGAGTACCCAATACTTGTTGAAGTTTACACGAAGTTTTGTATACCACCTTCATATTGAGGGTTCTGAAAATACCTTGGACACCTCGAGTAACTCGAGGTTTGAATGTTATGACGACATATTTAGGAGGGTTTTCCTCTTTTTGAAAAGTCGAAGAGCTACGAAGGGTTTCTTTAAATCTATGTTTTCTAATCAATTTGTCGACCAAGTCCACTGAATAACCGTTCACCTCAGCCACCTCCCTGATCATCATTTTCTCAGTTTTAAATCTTTCTTTGTTGAGTGGGAACGACAAGAGTCGACTAACCAAGAAATTTAGTCCCGCAGTGACAGTAAAGGGAGGCGAGCCTCCCGATCGATGTTTTTTTATCATTATTTTCCATGTCCGATACTGTTGAAACATTTTCCAAATTCCTTTGCGTTCTCTATCTAGCTTTTGGAGGGAGACAGGGGGGGGGGGCGATTTTTTTTAAACCATAATATTCGACGGTCAGATAATTTTCTCTATTTTTACGGATTTTTCCGATTTCAATTTCGCGAGTTTTTCAACTTTTTTTGAGAAAAAGGAGGGGCGAGCCCCCTACCAATTTTTATTTTCGTTGTAATTTTTAACGTCGAAATCCGTCAAGAAAACTTCCGAAACCCTACGCGTTCTCTATCTAGCTTTCGGGGTGCAGGGGGGAAAATTTCTTAGACATTAATGTATTGTCATCGGAACTGAACCAACATGTAAAATTTCCATTCCATAGGATAAGAGGAAGTGGTTCTAATTCAGCTTGCTAGTATTATTTAAAAAAAATGTCGGGTAAAAATTTAGGTTGTGAGGAAAAAGCAACACAAATCAGATTTCATTATTTTATTTTTGTCTTAATACAGTTCTGACCCAAAATATTCGGGGATTGATTTTCTTGTTATTTATATACAATCAGAGGAAGAGTTAATTTAACTTCATATTTACAACTTAATCCTACTATTTACAAGATACATATTGATCATGTTTTATGTACAATAAAGATCGATTTAAACTAAATACAGACAAAAGTTATCTACGAGATCTAATAAAATCTGGGTGTGAACCCTTATAAACCTAAAAACACAATAAATTCAATACAATATTTGATAACTCTTTCTATAATATATAAATTAATAAAGCAGATAAAAAATATAAAATTTCTTTAAAATTTTGTTTGTATAATTTGTACAGCAGAGGTTTAAATATCAGTCATTCTTTTCAATTTTGAAGTAAACTAAATAAAAATAAAACAAAAATAACTCGGGAAAAAAGGAGTTATTTACACCAGCTTCAATCTAACTTTCTGTACAAAAAATAAGCTCAATATGATTGAGTGTAAAGAATAAACGTTTATCTAAGAATTGCATCTCATATTATACAGTGTGTTGACGATTTTGATTTTTATTCTATATCATTTATTAATTACTAAGAAGACCCACAACATACAAGTAAATTTTGGAAAAATAAAAATTTTGAGGAAATAACTTAAAAATAAATAAATCGTACAAAGTTAATCTCATCTTTCACAATTAATTAAAAGTTTCACCTGATGTTTTTGCCAGCTAGGAAAGCTGTGATATAACCTCCAAAAAACTGTTTTGAATTAAAATCAACAGTGGCAATACTACATTTCCAATTTTTCAACAGATATGCACTCACTTGAAAACGACAATATGAATATACTTTTTTTGTCAATACATTTTCATTTGGTTCTGTATATTACAGAAAATACTGATGAATCTGGGGCCAGTGGTCCCATTATGATATTTCAATCTTCTTTACGTTCTATAATACTGTCTGGCCCAGTGACTTACATATTTATAAAAGCATATCGCAATCAATATTCATAATGGCATAGTTTATATATTATTCAGTTACAGTTTATTTCTGCATTTTCAATATGTCCATCTTTACTAACTTCATTTTCTGCGACTCAAGTTACTTTTCATGCCACTGTTATAGTATTTATCTCAAAAAAATCAGGGAAAAATCAAGACAATAAATATCTCAGAAGATTTGATTCTGCTTTTGACAACAACTATTAATTACCAACGCACATTTCGACGTAAACAATTTTATAGTCTTAACAAACTCAATTGAGACAGCACACAACTAAGCGATCATACCTTATATCAATAAACAAATTGCCGGTGATAATTTTTATAGGCATAAATAACACGTTATTATCTAACGCTCCTCGTCTAAACTGGATTGTCAGTTCACGTGGAGATGATGTGTTCTGTCACATAAACGGGGAGGGCGAAAGGCCAAAAGAAAGCTTTTTATTGGCCGCTGTCAAATTCTAATTGGTCAGAGACCGAACTGCTTGGAACTTCTTTGACACGCCGCTGTGGAATTCCAATAATTTTTTATTTGCTAGAGGATTTATTTACTAGACAGTGCAGCTCAGCTAGGCTCAGGGCCAGTTTTTTTAATTCCAGTTAAGCTCCAGATAACTAACTAATAGTTTAGATCTTCAATGACATTCATTAAATGACGTTTGAAGGATCAGATTCTAAGCATTAGTTAATTAACATGGAGTTTAACTGGAACTCAAAAAACTGGCTCTCAGAGTTCAGACGCATATTTACATATATCGTCATTTAGTTGTCTTAGGACCTATTTTGCATGTTCGAGTTAAACTCCAGGTAACTAATAGTTAAAATGGTGAATTACATTATTTAAATGATGTTTGAAGAATCACAACTATTAGCTAATTAATCTGAAGGTTAACTGGAACATGAAAAGCTGGCCCTCGATTATATTGATTATCTGTGCGGTATGGCATTCTGAAGACCTTTCGATGTTGATGTCGTTGAAACAGAAGATTTTGATGCTAATTCAGAACCGCTCCTAGTGGAAGTTATTTCAGAACGTCTCCAACTAGGAGCTGATCTAGAGGTGCAACATATGGAATTATTTAATAAGGCCTTACACATTCAAACTCAAAGGGTCATTTTGAATATGTATTCGCGTTTGAAATATGAGAATAGTAGTGGTTCTTCAGACAATCAATCAAATTGTGAAAAGAACTTGCTATTTAACCAAGATTAGCAGAGCTACTGTGTTTCGAGAAATTCAAGGCGGAAACGTTGTCGGCCAGTCTGTCAAACGAAAGAGAGACGGACAGAAACTCAAAAAACTTTATTCCGTTTCCAACGAACACATTTGCAGATGTGTGAATGAGTTTTATCGAGAAAATAAAGTGCCGACATTAGAAAATGATTCATGGTGTGATTCGAATTTACTATCATTCAACATAAAAAAAAACCAACATGATATCTTTTAGATGTCATCTTGAAAACATTAGATACTTTGCGAAACATTTTATTTGATTGTGGTTTCAAATACAAAAAAATTGAATAAACGCATGGTTATAAAGAAGTCAGCACGAATCGTTGTTCATCGACAAGATTACTTAAGAAAAATAAAAGAATATCCAAATGAGATTTGAGACATAATATATCTTGACGAGACGTGGTTTGATACCCATGCTGTCGTCCAATTTGGTTAGGTAGATGAAAGCAACAAGTGTACTTTGAAAGCTCCATTTTCTAGACGAAAAAGAATTATAATTCTTCATGCCGGTAATGAAAAAGGATTTGTTGTTAATGCGTTGTTGTTGTCTGCAAAAAATATTAAGCAATCATCTGCTGATTATCACGAGGACATGACCACCGTATTGTTTGAAACATGGGCAGAGCATCACCTGTTACCGAATACTCTGATTATTTATTTTCATCAGATTTTGCTTTGAAATTTTGTTTTCTTCAAAAAAATAGAATGGGGCGCGATTTTAAGGGCTCAGTTCACGTCTGACAGCCCCGTTTCTAACGGAGCCAGGTCGTTTTATTTCCCGCATAAAAACAACTTCTGCTTCGCACAACCCCTACCATTTTTATTATGACATCTTATAGGAAATGTGATAATAAATATTTATTCTACCATGAAAAAAAAAATAATCCGCCGCCACTGTTTCATAAAAGATATGCCGACACTAAATGGAATTTCAGTTTTTCTGCTGTCTCAACTGACTTCGTATAAACTACACCAAGGTTTTCATTGATGCGCTTTTAATTTATATTAGCGTACCGAGATCAACAATAAAATTCAGCTCATTTACTGAAAACAAGTAACTTAAATGAATGATGAAAATTTGAATTTTTGTCTCAAACCTAAGGCTGTTTAAATGCATCTGACATTCTCCTGGTAAATATTTGAAACATCAGAAATGTTAGTAGACCAAGCTATAAATAGAGGTTTTTTCCCCACAAAATAATAGTTATTTATGTATCAAGGGCGTAAAGTAGGCGTTTATGGCCTGCGGCGTGGATGATGGCCCGATGGCATTAACCGAGGGCCATCACACGCCGAAGGCCTTAAACGCAATTTACGCACGTGATACATAAAAAATTTTATGCACTAGCGGTTTTATAGCGCGAATCACAAATACTGACTTGAATTGCAATGGTCTACATGTTTCATACGTTATGCATACAATAATTAAGGGTAACATAATATGAGGAATGTGAAACTATAGTAGCTGAGTGCTATATTGGAGAATCTATTTCAAATAAATAGATCATCACCGAAAAAATTGCCAACGATTATGAACAAATGTTAGAAAGAGTATTGCTCTAATGAACTGAAATGATTCTAATTCGTGTTAGGAATTGCATGAAATGATGTGTGAGTATATACAATTTGAGAATTTTGTCTACTTTACGGCCCGCCGGGCCATAATGCCCCCACGGGCGGTAAAGTGCCACTTTACGCCCGGCGAACCGGGCGGTAAAGTATACTTTACCGCCCGCTAGTGCATAATAGTTGTTTATGTATCAAGGGCGTAAAGTAGTCATTTATAGCCTGCGGCGTAGATGATGGCCCGATGGCGTTAGCCGAGGGCCATCACACGCCGAAGGCCTTAAACGCATTTTACGCACGTGATACATACAAAATTTTATGCACTAGCGGTTTTATAGCGCGAATCACAAATACTGACTTGAATTGCAATGGTCTACACGTTTCATACGTTATGCATACAATAATTAAGGGTAACATAATATGCGGAATGTGAAACTATAGTAGCTGAGTGCTATATTGGAGAATCTATTTCAAATAAATAGATCATCACCGAAAAAATTGCCAACGATTATGAACAAATGTTAGAAAGAGTATTGCTCTATTGAACTGAAATGATTCTAATTCGTGTTAGGAATTGCATGAAATGATGTGTGAGTATAGACAATTTGAGAATTTTGTCTACTTTACGGCCCGCCGGGCCATAATGCCCCCACGGGCGGTAAAGTGCCACTTTACGCCCGGCGAACCGGGCGGTAAAGTGTACTTTACCGCCCGCTAGTGCATAAAAGACGTAAATGGCCTATACTAATTTTTATAAGATAGTTAAAGAAAACCCCAGGTTTCGTCCCAGCAAAATCGCTTTGTGGAATTTTTTTAACAAGAGAAATTGAAAATATTTACAACATTTTTGGGTTTTTTTGGAAATATCTCAAAGATTATTCAAGGAATCGTTATAGTCAACGGAACTTTTGTAGATATTTATAAAACCTACAACATGGATTTTCATACTGCCGGATCGGTGCATTTTCCACAAAGAAATCCGAGAAAAACTCGAAAAGGAGACCATTTTTCAAAAATTTATAATTTTTATAAATCTGAAGCTGGACAAACAATATTGCAGAAACTATAGATAATAACATGTGGTTCAACTGTGCGCAAGATGTTTTCTGTCCAATGTGTCGTTTTTGTTATAAACAATTTAGGGGCAAATCTTGCAAAATGCGCTGATTTAAGGGAAATCGTCGTATTCAAATTCTGTAAACGGCATCTGGAAGTAGAGATCAAAATCTATCATTTGGATTTTCACCTGAGAGGTGGGAAATGTGTTCAAAATGTCACTGGAAGTTGATCAAAACGCTTCAAAGAGCGTCCTAAGTCGACTCGAGTTAACTTAAGTGCGACTTCGGGGCACTTTGAAGCGTTTTGGTCAACTTTCAGTGATATTTTAAACACATTTCCCACCTCTCAGATGAAAATCCAAAATATACAAATTGTAGATATTTATCTCTACTTCCAAATGCCGTTTACAGATGATTTCCCTTAAATCGGTGCATTTAGAAATATTTGCCCTTAAATTGTTTATAGCGCCATTGTGCAAAAACTACACATCGGACAGAAACCATCAGTTTCCGTAATATTGTTAATGAAGCTTCAGCTTCTTTTTCGAGGTTTTCCCGGATTCTCTCAGTGAAAAATGCACCGATCTGGTCGTATAAATAACCATTTTGTAGGTTTTATTATTTTCTACAAAAGTTCCATTGACTGTAAAACGATTCCTCCAATATAGTCCTAAAGCCGACCGCTGAAAATAGCACCTGATCGGTTAGAGGACATATTATATTATTGGAAAAGGTAGTATTCAAATTGATTGAAATAATGATATAGAAGCCTTAGTCCCCAGCCAGTCACTTGACTAGGCAACCATTTTTTAATTTTTGTATAGTTAAAGCATGATTTCAGCATCAAATGAAGGCTTGAACTTTCTAGTTTTAGAAAAGAATGGTTACTTACCAAACCTCTGACCGTTAGAAACTTTGGCAGCCCACTTTGAAGACGGGCAACACGAGTGTACACTATAACGTACTCCATAAGAAACGTAAGAACGTTATATCTTAATTCATGATTATCCCATTAAATTATATTTTGAATATTTTAGAAATG
Organism: Chrysolina oricalcia; assembly: GCA_944452925.2. Lineage (NCBI taxonomy): Eukaryota > Metazoa > Arthropoda > Insecta > Coleoptera > Chrysomelidae > Chrysolina > Chrysolina oricalcia. Next base: position 3,798,286 of record OX101810.2, read on the forward strand.
AATAATAAAATTATGTGTTTTCACATTCAATTATTTTTTAATTATCACGTAAATAATTACAAAATAGGTCATAAATTATAGGAAATGAATTAACATTAAATTAAGCAGTTCATTTATTGAAAGTATAATATAAGCTTATACAGGGTCGCTTATATGTATGGAAACGGTCGATTATTTCCTAAAGTAACATAGCTAGCGAAAAATGTTGAGATACAAAAGTTCTAGGGTTTTTCAAAATCCATCATATTAACGAAAAATTAAGTATACAGGGTCAGTCAAAAAGTCAGGACGAAACAAAGTTTATTTTTCTCTAATGGGACACCCTGTATATTATTTCACATTTCAATTTTTCTCAAAATTCTGAACAAAATTTATTCAGCACATCATTTCCTAAATTCAACAGTTTTCGAGATTTCGAATTTTGAGAATAAGTTTCTAATAAATTATCCAAAAATGTTTTAGTCCATTAAGTTCATAGTCCATCAAGTTACCTTTGAAAGTTTCCAGCTCCATAACAACGCCGCGTCGTTCTTTTATCTAACAGTGATGATCTTGACAACTCATGTCAAAAATACATTTAGTGTAAATAATTTTCGCGCAAAAATGGCACGTTTATCTGATACTGAGCGTATTGAAATTTTAATTATCATAGGATACTGTGATAGAAGACCAAGTAGTGGATATTTTTAATGAATTGCATCCCAATCGGGAACCCATTTCTAAATCAACCGTTTCAAAAACATTGCAGCATTTTCGTGAAACTGGAGGTGTCAAAGATCGACCAAAAAGTGGAAGACCAGTAAGCGTTACAAATGAAGAAAATTCTTTGAATGTCATGTTAGATGTGGTGGAAAATCCAATAAATTCAGCACAACAGAGAGGGCTTTGAATCATAACATGAGTCGATATTCCATTCAAAAAATTTGCAAACTGCAAAAATTCCATCCATATAACATTCATTTGGTACAAGAATTGAGTGAAGACGATTTTGATCGTAGAATCGAGTTCTGTGAAGTTATTATGGATAAATTAAATGAAAATGTCAACTTTGTCAACCACATATTGTTTTCTGATGAATCTACATTTTGTTTAAACGGGCACGTAAATCGACACAACTGTAGGTATTGATCAGACCAAAATCCACATTGGATTGAGGAAGTTCACACTCAACGGCCACAAAAAGTAAATGTCTGGTGTGGCATTATTGGTGGACACGTCATAGGACCTTATTTTATTAACGGAAATTTGACCTCTGAACGATATTTGTCACTTTTACAACAGCATATTATTCCAGAGCTTAGACGATTATTCCCGAATACTAACAATCCCAATTTGCTGGCAGAACAAATATGGTTTCAACAAAACATTTTGGACGTGTGGTACGGGCATATCTAGATGAAACTTTTCCTGATAAATGGATTGGGCGCAGGGGAGCAATTGAATGGCCAGCTAGGTCTCCCGATATGACCCCACTTGACTTTTCACATAAAAAATGTAGTCAACAAAAATAGGCCGCCAATTATCGAAAAGTTCTACCATTCCTCCTCACATGGTTTTAGATTCACTACAAATTTTGTTCAGCGAGTTCTATTCTGTCAGGAGGTAAATGGTAAACACTTTAAGCACCTTATTAAATAGAAGTCCAAAGAAAAATTTGTTGTTTATTAAAACTTGTTTTCTCTCTTTTTCTCCTGGCATAACTATTGTTTCATAAAATTTCAAATATCCTAGAGATTCATTAAAAAATACAATTTATCGTTTCATGCATTTTTATCAACCCTGAACAAATATGTTTTTTATTTTCTGTAAAAAAATTATATTTAAATTGTAATCATATCCACATACTCCACCTTGTGTGACTTTCATAATAAATATCCATTATTTCGTGCTTTTTCTTTAACAAATATGAGAGTAGTAACAAGTTATTTTCAAAATTCGATATCTCGAAAACGGTTGAGTTTGGGAAATGATGTGCTGTATCAATTTTGTTCAGAATTTCGAGCAAAACTGAAATATGGAATAATATACAGGGTGTCCCATTAGAGAAAAAGCAACTTTGTTTCGTCCTGACTTTTTGGCTGACCCTGTATACTTAATTTTTTGTTAATATGATGGATTTTGAAAAACCCCAGTACTTTTGTATCTCAACATTTTTCGCTAGCTATCTTACTTTAAGAGATAATCGACCGTTTCCATACATATCAGCGACCTTGTATAATTGTACCGTATATTCAAAAATAATTTTATATTTTAGACTTTAATTTTATTATAATAGATTATGAGTTACAATAACTCATTCTAATTACAAATTATTCATTTTTATTTTCTTCCTGTGTAACATCAACATTATGCTGCTCATCAATTTCTTCATCATTGTCAAAGTGATAACCGATCGCACCAATTGTTTTGGTAACATCAATTTCCAAATATTTGTGCTTCTTAATTTTTCAAAAAAGACTCATACGAGTGCATTTTAATAAAGTTTCTGCATCGAAAATATTAACAAACCCTTCACATTTTCCGCACAGAAAACATAGTGATATTATTTTCACAACACAACTTACACTCCAAAAATCACAGTATATCTTTGCTATACGGACTGCAAAGCAAGACTGACCAGGAATACCAGGATAGATAAATTAAAATGAAGGAACAGCTATCGCTTTCGAACTCATTCTAATATTGAGATAAATGGAGTACGTTATAGTGTACATTCGGGTTGCCCCATTTTTTTTCTAAAATTAGAAAGTTCAAGCTTTCAGTTGATGCTAAAATCATGCTTTAATGAATGATAATACCTTTTCCAATAATATATGTCCTTTAACCGATCAGGTGCCATTTTTAGCGGTCGGCTCTTCGCCTAATACTTTTTGAGATATTCGCCAAAAAACAAGAAAGTTTGATATTTTTCACTATTTCTTGTTTAAAAAATCCACAAAGCGTTTTTGCTGTGGCGAAAACCGAGGTTTTCTACTATCTTATGAAAAGTAGTATAGTCCGTTTGCGTCTTTTATTTTGTGTGAAAAGAGCCTCTTATTTTTATCTGCAGCTTGGCCTACAAGGTAGAAATAATTATTAATTAGTCATGCGTTCAACACATACTAAGACTTCTTTTTCGGGCTAACAACAAAAGTGATAAGTTGTTCCAGAATTATTGCTCAAACAAGAAATCACTTCGAAAGTCATGAATACTTTCAAGTGTATTTTCATTGGTAAGTTACATTCCCATTATTTCAGTCTAGTAATTTCAAACGGTTCAAATTTTAAAGGAGAATGAATTCACAAGTATTGTATACATTTGTAAACTAATCAAATGCAAGAAAATCGGTCTGATACATACTGATTACATCATACGTAAGTGACTTATTATTATTGTACCAGCGTACAAGGAATTTTTTCATAGAGTTTCATTTCACTCTATCGACCCACATCACGTTTGCACCATCATTACCCCTGTACATAGACTTGCTTATTCTTCAGCCCCACTAGCTCGGACGGTGAGACGCAGTGCTGACAACTACGACAGGTTTCACGAGGTACTGCGTCAACGGAACCACTTTTCCGTTGATTTGTTGAGGGGTTGTTATGAAATGGGTGGACACCAAGGGAGTGAGGCCATCGAGGCCTTTCGGGACAATGGCCACTTTTTGGAGGACTAGGCCTTGGTTCACTGGATACGTCATGGGAAGCATAGACAGAGCTGTTGTTTGAACGGGCTGCGTCACCTGGAATACAAATTTGATCGTTAACTTTCAATTGTATTGATTAAATTACCAAATGTAACAACTCTGAGTCTATTAGACTACCAATAAATACGGGCGTTCCACAAGGATCTGTTTTGAGACCCATCTTGTATCTATTATATATTCAAAAATCTCTAAAATTGGACAAAATGGTAATCAGGAATGGGAAACGTGTAGAAATAGACATTTATAAAAAGTCAACCAACACTAACAGATTTGTACCAGTTGATTCAAACCACCACTTTCAGCACAAGATGGCGAGTTTCAATTTACTTGCTCACAGGGCATTAAACTTTCCACTCAGTGTTGAACGGTTTCACCGAGAAATAAATATTAAGAAAATAGCCATTAGAATGGGTATTCGCCGAAAATGGTAGATAATTTGTAGAAAAAGAAAAAGTTCAGAACGTCCTTAAGACAAATAACCACACTAGAACAACCTAAAGACAGGAAAAAGTTCATTAAAACCACACACGACACACGGCTTACGAGAGGTCTCAACTCTATTTTTCGAACGCAAACCAGTACAAACAATCTCCAAAAGTTGTTAGGTAATCCGAAAGATAAAATTCCAACTTTAGAGAGATCAGGAATCTATGAAATTAGCCGTCAAAACCGCGATAGTGTATATTATGACCAAACCAAAAGATCTACGAATGTTCGTTTCTGCGAACATTTGGCACATGCTAAATATTCGCGAGAAAATAAATCGAGTGTTGCGGATCATTTATTAAAACATCACAAAATTAATATCCAAAATTTAAAATTATTAAAACCTGTTGATGATTACAGAAAATTAGATTGTTATGAAAGTATTGCTATTCGAAAAAGGGACTCAAAACCCTTGCATAATAATGATAATGGTGCATTAAATTCCAAACTATTTGATTTGATACCAGTAAACCAATAATTATGTGCCTTTGTTGTATCGTTTATTGGGTGGGGTTGTACCTGTCCATCAGGTAGGGTCACTTCCTTTTCCAGCAATGAAATTCATCCTCGTTTGATAATTTTAAGTTCAAAGATGAGAGTTTTATGTCATGAACTACTATAAAATGATTCAATATGTTTGATTTTTCAAAGTTTCCTTCGCTGATGCATAAACAACATTTGATTTTTTTTGCCTCATTTACACTCTCATCGGAGGTCCCTTCCAGTATTTTTGATATATATTCTAACAGTAAAACATAGATTATGTGGAAAATTTTATATCAGTTAATTTTAGCCAATCAGATGCCTGCATTTTGACATGTTGCTATGACAATAACCTAATTTCTTCGGAAATTTCCTGCGTAGAGGAAAATTAATGAGTGGAAATTTTCCTCTGGCTTGACAGCTATCATAAACACAGTGGCGTAAAATATTTTTGATAGATATTTATTTATAACTTAATTATAGGTAAGTACATGTTATTATCTGTTACAAATTTCAAATGTATTAGAAATTCCTTTTCCACGTCTTTTCTCCTCAATGGCGAGTAAGGTTGTTTTTTATTCATTAAATGTCTATGCTTGATGAAATAATAGTAATACTTCGACACCATTTTGTTCTTTTCCACACAGGATTTATGAGTGAAATACGGAATAGATTCACAAAGAATATTGCTCATGGTCTTAAATAGATCTTCTTGTTCAGGTTTTAGGCCAGAATTTTTCACCAAATCAGTTAAATACTTTACATTTTTATGATAAATTTGAAAATGCTCACATTCTGTACAAAAGGAACAAATATTGTACGTGTCGCCATTCATTTTATTAATAAATATTATTAGTAATTCAAAATTAAGTCGTATAAGCACCTTATCGTATTTTTTTAAAGTAACCACCTTACTAAAGCACAGGGGGAAAAGTAGAACTATAAAAATATATACAAATAAAAACAAATTATTGAAAAGGTACTTTATTTAACAATGCAAATTAGGAACATTGAACTTACACGAAACAAACTTAAGTTTAATTTTTATTTTCATGATTGTAATAATTATTTGCATTAAATACACAGCTATTATAAACAATATTACTAGGTTGTATGGCTGTCTGTTGGCACTGACGTATTTTGGTTGTTTTTCACTGAATGATCACCTCTCATAGCCTGAATTATATTTTTATGGTGGTCAATATCCATTTGAAGATATGGTTTTATGGACTGGGGATTACTGTGTCCGGTAACCTTAATAAGTTGCTGTTCCTGTACACCATTTTTTGCCAAGTTTGATACTGCTGTAGCCCTTGCTGAATGATTTGTGATCTTGTTTTTTATTGTATTAATTCCTATTTTAGAGGCGGATTCCTTTAACCAAGAATATATTGTGTTTTTACCTACAGGACTATTATTATACCATCTGTTTAAAAGCTGTGCGTTCCATTTCGGATTGGGAGTTACAATCTATCTATTATGAGGTCCCCACGATTTTCCATATATTTGTTAAATATTCGTATGGGACACTTGTCAATATTTCTAATGTTTCTTACTAGCCACTTACTGTCAGCCAGTTTCTTTGAACCACCTTGAGTGGTTTTCGTAAAAACGGGATTGTATTCAATCCTTCCACTAAAATTTCCATCGTGGTCTAATTCACGAATAAAATGGTCTACCTTTGCTGTAACCCCTTCACCGCCTCTCCAGGCTAGCTTGCGTGAAATAATGTGAAACAATTTTAGCTGTAGACCCACAGGTTAATTTTCATTCCATATTTCAACTATTTTTGTGTATTCATCATTGGTAAGGGCAGCTGCACTAGACTTTCTTTATGTTGGGTCTCTTTGTAGGCTTCTTCGTTTCGCATCCCGTGCAGCTCTTATGCTGCTACAAATTCGACATCGGAAAATGGGTTAAATTTGAGTCGAAATTTGGCAAAGCACATTTCTTGGAGCAGCTTGGCTGCAGAATTCCACATAACCTGAAATAATAACAAACTTTCTTGCTTAAAATAAATAGTAATCTCCAGGAAATTTTCTCCTACCTTCACAACAGACTCTTTACAATCTTCTGAATTTCTTTTTTTCATGTTGAAGCCCCAATCTTCTAAAATTCTCTTCAACTCTTCAACAGAAGTTGATGATGCCTCGATGTTGTATTTTCTTTCTTTGCAAAATTCAAGAAATTGATTCCATATCATTGTCTTTGATTTTTTTGTATTATCTGGAATCAATTTATCCATCTATTTTCTTATCGTCTCACAATTTTCTTTACCAAAACGCGACATTTTAATTTTGTATCTGATGTACATAACAGATAAAACGCGACTACAAGCGACTATGCTTTTGAACACAAAACACATTCCTACTGACTTTGAAACTTGTCATGCAAAACGTCAAAAAACTCGTCATCGTGGCCATTTTATGCAACACTCATTGGTTGAAAATACACAAAATGTTACTTTTTGTGTATTTTCAACCGGTGATATCAAATCCGCAAAAAAAATAATTCGCAATTCGCTGTGAGACAAAGCCTTAACAACGGCCTACTATGATGTCCGTTACATGGATAATAATATGTCACCTAAGTATGTCACCAATTTAATTTCTATTTTAAAAAAGTTTTGGTATAAAATTTTCTTACCGAATCTCCCGCGAGCATGAATTAATATTCCGGAAATTTTCCTCAGTTGCAAATTTTTTAAGAAAATTCGCTCTTCGAGAAAATTTCCGGAAATAATTCATGCTCTAGGGAGATTATAAGTGAGAATATTGTGCTATCCATTGAAAACGTTAGTAATTTCAATAAAGTTGTTTATACATTACTTTGTGTTTAATATGTTCAATTAAAAAAAAAAACATTATTCAGCATATTAAAAAAGGCCTTTAAGGGTGGATTTAGTCAACTTTAGCACAAGCATTATCATAAACATAACGGCAACATCAAAGGTTTTTAGCATAAACTTAACATTGTTGTATAAATGGCGCCATTTGATATAACAGATTCAACTTTCGTTTTTGACATATATTTAAGCACAATTTTAAAATGATGTTGACTAAATGCACCTAAGATGTTCATATCTTCCCAATAAAATAACTTTGATCTCAACCTAAATGTCAAATATTACACGCAGTGCACAAGATGAATTTTTAATTTGAATTTGCTGCGGTCTCAATGCGCATGCGGAACTACGGGATCAAAAGTAGAATTGGTACGGCTAGACGCTTGTGGTGGCAAAAATCCGATAATATTCTGAATTTGTTGAATCCCGAAAATAGAGTTGGACATTTGAGCATTATTTCTTCTATACTAACCTCTTTCAGCGTCAGGTTCTGGGTAACCACAGGAATGCTAGTTTTAGCCAGAATTGGAATGGTAACCTTCTCTTGGCTGGTACCGTTCTGCATATTCGAAATGCCGTTGATCAGTTCATTATTGGTGTCCAGGATAGTTTCGTGTCCCGAACTAGTACTCGGACTGGAAGCGATGATTTCAGGTAAGAGTTTCGAAAAGTCTACGTTGTCGAAGTGTAACGAAATGTCCTTTTTGAGAACTGCCAGCCGTTGCTGAGCGTTGATTTTTTCCCTTGCCAGCCGCTCCATTTCATGTTCCAGTTCCCGTTCTTTCCTCTTCAAAGTTTGAATATACCTGGGAATGAATAGTTGTTTTTCTATCAATCAATCAATTAAAATTTTATTGAACCAGTTTTCTTTTACAATAATATGAATGAACTGGAAAATACTAGCTACTCCAACAAGTCAAAACGACAAAAGACAAAACACACAAAATAAACAATAAAAGACAGTCACTCAAAAAAGTGAAACATACATAATTATTAAAATATTTGAAACAGTATTATATTTTCTTATATTTAAATAAATATCTCCTGAAATTATGAACAGAAATAATCTTAGTTTATTCTTAAATACTGTGGCGAAGCTGCGGGCGATGCCGGACCTGAACTCTTACGTAGCCGGCGCCCGGCCGCGGGTGAACGTCTTTGCGCTTGCACCGAGAAGAATCTGGACGATTCGATGGAAAATTCTAGAGCATTCGGAGAAGTCAACGTCGGATATAAAAAGAACTACGCAGCGGACAGACGGACAGTCAGTGAAGTGAAAGTCGAATATAAATAGTAGAGTAATTGAAGAAGACAGAAATCTTTGGGATATCGTTTGCTAACGAACAGTCGTTACCGACCGATGATGAACCCTTTACTCCCATAAACACCTAACTATGTAGGCTTATTATGGCAAGAACCTGTCAGAAAACAACTACTCCCCTGGCTAAGACCACGACGGGTATTGAATTAAACCTAACAGCTACTTGTGCAACGTTCCTCAAAACATCAGAGGACGCAATTGCAAGTGCCCTCTATGACCAACCAGCAGAATTATGTTTTGATTTGGACGGGGTGACCACCTGCAGACTAGTTTTGAGGTTGTTGCCTCTCATCAGTGCAAGGGCAGGTCAACACAGACAGCACTGAAGCCATCTGTTCCCCGTCCAAACCAATACACACTCCGCTGATTAGTCAATTCTGGTTCACGAGATGAAAGCAGTTTCTAGGCCGCTCCACCTAGCGAGCAGAGGAAGACACTCCGAATCTCCGGGTTGAGAGATTTAATCGAAGAAGACAGAAATCTTTGGGAGATCGTTTGCTAACGAACAGTCGTTACCGACCGATGATGAACCCTTTACTCCCATAAACACCTAACTATGTAGGCTTATTATGGCAAGAACCTGTCAGAAAACAACTACTCCCCTGGCTAAGACCACGACGGGTATTGAATTAATGTTTTGAGGAACGTTGCACAAGTAGCTGTTAGATTCAATTCAATACCCGTCGTGGTCTTAGCCAGGGGAGTAGTTGTTTTCTGACAGGTTCTTGCCATAATAAGCCTACATAGTTAGGTGTTTATGGGAGTAAAGGGTTCATCATCGGTCGGTAACGACTGTTCGTTAGTAGAGTAATTGTTATATAAATTAGAGCATTGTGAATCATGTATTTCGTTAAATAAAAAATTATTTTAGAGTGAATTAGAGAAAAAAACTGATGTTCGATTTTGTGAGTTTTTCTTGCGCCCTTCGTATAAAAAATAATCATTCCGGAAGTTAGTTCTCATAATGCAATATGATGTGAAATAATAATATTTTGAAAATTCCTATTGGTTCAAGAGATGTTTAACTGTCCCACTGGTCTAGGGACACACTGTATTTTGACAGAGTTTCAGTTTGACACTATCAATATGGTGATTCCAGGTGAGTTTATTGTCAATCACAACTTTACTTTATTTTAGTCTACTTCCCTAAAAACTATCAATTTCCACATGAAAACTAGGGACTGTGGAAGTCCTGCATAAGACGTCATTTATTGGTCAATTGACTGACGTTTATTAATGGTCTTGTAGGTCTTTACAAAGACGTCATTTATAGTCTTCTTTTCAGGCGTCAGAATGACATCCTATGGCTGACATTTTGACGTCTTTTCAGAGTCTCTGTGACGTCACTTTCTGACATCAGTTGGTGAATTATTTGACGAAATTAGGACGTTATTTTGACGTCACCGTGCTAGATTGTGACACGAAGGAAAACAGTACTTGTTGTTATGTGATTTATTACCTCAAAGCCGAATGGAGAATACTCAGATTGGAAGTTTTTTTCTCCTCCTGCGTCGAGGGCAGCTGCTTTTTCAAAATATCGAAACATTCCTTCAGGTGCGCCCTCCGGTGTTTTTCGAGTTTGTTGTGGACTTCTCGAGTACCGGCCCTGAATACCATTGGCGGCTGTTTTCTTTTGCTGTCATTTCCGTTGGTCTCGTCGATGACCAAGGGGTTTCTTATGTCGAAACTATTGTGTAGAATCCTCTGCCGGGGGAGTTGGGAAACCACCGTGGTGCTCGATACGTGTCCGTCCTGGTCGATCTTTTTCACATACTGAAAAAAAAAATTAGAATTGAAGTTAGATCCTTGATAGATGTTTTTAAAATGTGATTGGAATTTTCCTATTTTGCCTGGACATATTGTGTAATATCAATCAATCAATACATACTCGTATGTGCTTTATAGTCAAAATAAGTCCAAGATAAGGTTTTCCACCATGCACTAACAGAGGGGCCATCTATATGGAACTATGAAATTTCCAAAGATATATTTAATTTTCAAGTTATCTAGAAAAAACTGAATTTTTAGATTTCTTATTTTCTGGTGTTATCGTCAGAGTTGGAACTAAAGAAATAAACTTAAAGAAAACTTTTTAGAGATTTTTTTTAGTTTAAATGCACTAAAAAGAAGAAAATGCATTTTAACGTGAATTAAACCCATCATTTTGTTACATTATAAAATTTTAAATGATATAAAAGCTTGTTGCGAGAAGCATCTACGCATTTCTTATTGTAAATTAAATTTAAAATGAACTCAAGACTTATTTTCGCGACAAGCTTTTGTATCATTTAAAATTTTATAATTTAACAATTTATTTTCTTTTTTTTGGTGCATTTAAATAAAAGCTTTTCTCTAAAATGTTTTTTAAAGTTAATTTTGTTTATTTCTTTTTTATGTTTCTTAGCCTTTTCATTTCAATAAATGCGTCATTGCGTCGCTTGCCTGTTAATTTACCGTTGGAAATTTTTCCGAGGAGTGTTAAATTTTTTTGAAACCTTTGATTCAATGGTCAGATAATTTTCGCAATTTTTACGGATTTTTTCTATTTCGCGAGTTTACCTAATTTTTTTCGTGGCAGGAAAGGGGGACGAGCCCCCCGATTAATTTTTTTTTCATCATTATTTTCCATGTCCGAAAGTGTTGAAACATTTTCCGAATTCCTTTGCGTTCTCTATATAGCTTTTGAGGGTGGACAGGGAGGGGTAACATTTTTTTAAATCACAATATTCGACTGTCAGATATTTTTCACTATTTTTACAGATTTTTCCGATTTTAATTCCGCCATATTTTTTCGAGAAAAGGGGCCATACCTAATTTTTTTTTCGCTGTAATTTCTGACGTCCAAATCCGTCAAGAAAACTACGCGTTCTCTATCTAGCTTTCGGGGGGGCAAGGGGGGGGCAATTTCTTCAACATTACTGTATTGTTATCGGAACTGAACTAACAAGTAAAATTTCAATTCCATAGGATAAGAAGAAGTGGAATTAATTCAGCTTGCAACATTTGTACCCAATCTAACAGAAGACAGAAGTTTAGAAAATAAAGACTTGAAGTGGGTAAATTGGATGTCGTGGGAAGTGGATTTCATGGTAAACGAATGCCGCGAGAATTGGATACATTGGTTTGAATGCAATGTGATTTAGATGTCACGTGACTTAGATGTCACGAGACTTAAATGTCACGGAATTTAGATGGCCAGCTATGGAAAAATTCATATTATACATGCAATCAGAATCCATTTTCATTAATAACACGAGTTTAGAAAATCAAGGATTGCGGTGAATAAATTGGATGTCGTGGGAACTGGATTTCGTGGTAAACGGATGCAGTGGGAATTGGATGCCATGTCATTTAGATGTCACCGGGCATAGATGTCACGGGGCATCGATGTCACGGAGCATGTATGTCATGGGGCATAGATGTCATGAGACTTAGATGTCACCTGACAGAGCTATGGATAAACTTATATTATACATACACTCAGAATCCATTATCACTCCAATAAAAGGAGTTTAGAAAATGATGAAAATTATGAAAATGACTTGAATGTCGTGTGAAGTGGATTTTGAGATAAAAGGATGCCGTGGGAATTGGGTGTACTGGAATTGGATGCCATGTAATTTAAATGTCACGTGACATGGATGTCACGGAACTTGTATGTCACGTGACTTGGATGTTATGGGACAGATATCACGGGATATAGATGTTACGGGACATATATGGCACAGGACTTAGATGTCACGTGACTTGGATGTTACGGAACAAATATCTCGGGACATAGATGTCACAGAACTTTAGATGGAACGGGATTTAGATGGCCAGCTATGGACAAAATTATACATGCAGTCAGAAGACTTGAGGATTGAGGTGGATAAATTGGATGTCGTGAGAACTGGATGCCGTGGGAATTGGATGCCATGTCATTATGATGTCACGTGGCATAGATGTCACGGGGTATAGGTGTCACGGGGCATAAATGTCACGGGACTTAGATGTCACGTGACAGAGGTCTCGGGATTCAGATGGCCAGCTATGGATAAACTTATATTATACATGTTGTCAGAATCCATTATCATCAATAATAGAAGTATAGAAAACCAAGACTTGAGATGGATAACTGGATGTAGTGGGAAGTGGATAAACTGGATGTCGTTCGAAAGGGATTTCATGGTAAACGGATGCCGTGAGAATTGGATGCGTTGGATTTAGTTGCCATGTGATTTGGATGTCAAGTGACTTGGATGTTACCTGACTTGGATGTCACGGGGCGTAGATGTCACGTGCCCAAGGGGCATACATGTCACGTGCCTGAGGGGCATAGATGGCACGTGCCTAAATTTTGTTGTATCTGAAATTTTTACCTGCGTGGGAGTTGCCGAGGTGAAGGTAATCGGACCCTGAATAATGGCGGGTGCGATGTTGCTGGAAGATATGACGACCGTTTGCGGCGAACTGTTGGCGGTAACCGTTTTGAGATTGGTGTAGGTAGGAGTGATGGTCCTGGTGGGGCTGTTGGGGACGGGCGTCGGGGATACGGGCTTCATCGTGACGAGCGTTTCTGCGACCGTCGCGCGATTTTGTTGTTGTTCTTGGAGTTCCAGAAATCGGGCTGCTTCTAGGAGCGTGTTCAGCATAGAAGTCATTGTCCTTCCGGCTGGGTTTGATTGTGATGCGTTCTGAGGGGGCCTGCAACAGAAATTGTTCGGTAAAACGCTTTAAAAACTTAATAAATATTATTATTATAAGTTCCCTTGGCGGCGTGATGAATTCGTTACTCACGAACCTGAAAATCATACCAGCATGTCACAAGATGTCAGAAATCATAGTCGGAATAATGTAGAAGGCTGTCATCCTTAGTTCATTACGTCTGCTCAGGGCACACGATTCCCGGGCCCAACAGCTGCTTACCCCATAGTTTGGGGAGTGGTTATTGGGGTAATGATGTTGCTGGCGCGCCCTCCGAATGTATCGGAGCAACGGAGACAGGGCCCGACTGGAGAATTTTAATTCAAACCAAATAATAATAATAATAATAATAATAATAATAATAATGGGTCTTTATTTTCCAATTGTAGCTACATATAATAAAAAAAAAGCCGAAGATCAGCTGGTTGTGTCCTACGCACAACCTGTTTTTCATCTCAAGTTTTAACAATAACAATAATAACGACCAGAATTTTTTTTTGCAACCATAATCAATTTTACAAAAAAAACGTGGCGTCTATTGATAGGCTGTCAACTCCTTAGAGGATATTTTCTTAACGGTATAATTTGAAATTCCGAAATCGTTTACTTTGCAATGTAGTCAAATAAGTTTAGACTGTGGGGTGTTCAACTTGATGGAAATCACGTCAATAGATTCTTATAAATTTTAAATAGTTTTGTGGAAAATTTTAGCGATACGGACATACTATGGCAAAATCTCATACTTGGGAGTGGGGGTACGGAAGATTTTTGTCAAAAATGTATTGATATGGTCTAGTTTCATCTCGTATCTGTCCAACCTGCAAGGATTTACGCCGACCTGCAAGGTTTTTCTTCAAGTTGAATAATTTTATGGCAAAATCTCATATTTGGGAGGGGGGCTGTGGAAGGTTTTTGTCAAAAATGTATCAATATGGTCTAGTTTCATCTCAAATCAGTCCAACCTGCAAGGATTTCGGCCGACCTGCAGGGTTTTCTTCATGATGACTCGGGAAATGCGTGAAAATATGCTAAGACATTAATCTGGTTGTCTTCAGAAGTTACGGGTCGAGGCAAGTTTCTTGGTGCTTTTAAAGTTGATCCAAATGCATTGAAATTGTTCTGAATTCGTATAAATTTCTTGAGGTTCATTGGCGGTAGATTCGGATACATTTCATTGAACTTTCTACATGTTCTGCTGATAATTTTGTCACACTGTCCAAAAATAATAAACAAATTCATAAGAACTTCGTTTGAATAGTTTTGTTCCATCGTTTTGAAGGTATTTGCAACTTCTGAAGTGACGAAAATGTCGATATTATTAGGAGAATGTCACAACGCTACTGTCAAATAGTAATCATGGCCTGCTTACCAAATACCGAATGGAAATACCATTCTGAAGGGACATTTTCACAAATAAATGCTCATAAGTCCGAAACTTGACTAGTTAGGTATAGGTATGATAGACATAGAAAGAAAGCAAATTTCAGCAGCTTTCCGAATTTTCAATAATATACAGGGTGTTCCATTTAAAATAATCAAATTTCAGCAACTTTTTCAAGCAAACGAAAAAACTGTATTTTTTTACCACCCTGTATTGAAGCAACGGAGATTAGGCTGACGTGTGGGAAGTGTCCAAGTACCACCTAACTCCAAACCAAATTTCGATATCATAGTACTTCTTAACTAAAAGATATTGGCATTTTTAGAAGTCATGATTTTCGAAGAAAAAAATTGAAATTAATTTTTATTTCGAAAACGGTAACAGATAGGTATAGGGAAATATCAAGAAAAGTTGTCGGGCAATTGTTGGAGATTCCAAAAATAATATTATATACAGAGTGTTCCATTTGAAAAATCAAAGTTGCTACTGCTTTCTAATAGAAGCGGCAACACCGCATTGTCGAAAATATTTTAGTTGGCTAGAGAATGTCCGAATATGCCCTCCATTAAATTATCAAAGTGATTCGTTGTCTGGTTCACCAGAAACGTCTAATGTGCCATCCACCGTGAATCAGCCTGTATATGATACTATGGCAAAATTTCATATTTTGTAGAGGGGGTATGGAATTTTTTTGTCAAAAATGTATTAATATGGTTTTATTTCATCTCAAATCTGTCCAATCTGCAAGGATTTCGGCCGACCTCCTGCAAGGTTTTTCTTCAACTTAAATATTGTTATTGCAATATCTCATTCATGGTATATATTTTTTTGTCAAAAATGTGTCAACATGGTCTAGTCTAATTTCAAATCGGTCCAACCTGCAAGGATTTCGGCTGACCTACAAAGTTTTTCCTCAACTTAAATATTAATATTGTAATATCTTCTATTTGGAAATGGAAGTAGGAACTTTTTTGTCAAAAATGTATTTATATGGTCAGGTTTCATTTGTACATGGTCCAACCTTCAAGGATTTCAGCTGACCTGCAAGATTTTTCCTCAATTTCAATGTTATACAGCAATACATCATATTTGGGAGTTGGGGTATGCATTTTTTTGGTCAAAAATGTTCTTATTTCTACTAGTTACATCTCAAATCGGTCCAACCTGCAAGGATATCCTGACCTGCAAGGTTTTTGCACTGAGAACATTTTGCTGACCTGCAAAATAGTTACTCCCCAGATTTCTAATCTTACCATTAGAAATCTTGAAATGTTCAAAATAGTGGTAGAAAAACTAAAGTGTATAATATTCTATTGCTTACTTTCGCATTATCGAGAAACGGTATACAGATGATGATGATTTTTTTTTTATTTCTGTACTATTATTTTTTTGATTTTCAATTTGCATAATGGACCGATTCCTACCCCTCCCCACTCCCCCATCTCCCTTAGTTCTCGCGAAATAGTGGATGGCGCTATCCTATATTGATGAATCACTTCAGAGATATTCTGAGATAACGCGATCGATAAAATAGCAATAATCGAGTGACCTCAGATTTATCTCGTTTTAACCACACAGTTATTATTTATTGCGTTTGCATCAGGTGTTCAAACAATAGTTTAGTCATCTTGGGGTGGGAGGTGTTATGAGGAAATGGCACGCTAGTTTCGTTATTGTTTATAAAAACTCTCGTTGGCTCAATTGTTTACTATAGAGGAGAAACAAGCGATAGCGAGCGTGATGTTTGCCTAAACAGGGTGCTTCGTTTAGAGTGTTTCAAGGAGTGTCATTGATACCACTTTTACTGATGCCTGTTCTAAATTTGTTTGGTCTCGACCCTGGCCTATCATCTATCATCAACTTTCAAGCCATCATTGAAAATACGAATATTGAAAAATTTTATAAAAAATTGAACATTACTCTGATTAAAGAAACTAAGTAAAACTCTAAGTCGTCTCCACAATATACAGGTTGGGGTACCAATATCTTCAAAACTCATGTGTTGTGAAAAAAATGCAAAAACACGTCGATTTTTAATCCAAAGGGGACATCTTTCTATCATAACCTCAACTGTCATACCACTCCCCCCCCCCCTTGATCACTATCACGCAAACAATTTGAATAGGGAAAGTAGTAAGTGTGACACATCATTAAAAAGGTAATTTCATAAGGAATTCAGCCATATCAATTTTTGGCGCCCTCTTGCGGAAAACAACTGTTCCATATTCCAAATTATGATACTTCATTTGCCTGCTAATTTGACATTATTTCGGTGACAATGCATTATGGAAGTGTTCTATGGAAAAAACAAAATGATGGCTTCAAAATGGCGAACAAGATTTGCAATTATGGTCTGATTTGATTCAAAATGTGTATGTGGTGGTGGTCGAAAATTATGATTTGCTTTTCAATGCAAAAAAACAAGATGGTGGCTCGAGGATGACGGACGAAATTTGCAATTATGGTCCGATTCGAATCAAAATTAGTATGCGGAGATTTTCAGGGTCGGAAACTATGATTTTTTTGTATATGCAAAAAACCAAGATGGCGGACAAAATTAGTAATCGTGGTTCGATTCGATTCAAAATTGGCATATGGAGGTTTTACAAGTTTCCAGTATGACTAAAGTGTATTAATTGAATTGATGAAAAAAAGATTTTATACAAATAAGGAGATGATATTTTATTTAGATGTGTGCGTATCAGAATCAGAATTTTACCGCGCAAAAATATCTATTTTGTACTCGCGGCAAGCTTTTGAATCTGTTACACACAGAATAACCTACGTCCCACATCTAAAAATATATTTATTTTTTTCATCGCATTTGTATAATAGCTTTCTTATCAATTTTATTCAATTCTTCTTGATCATGTTGAGAATCTACACCTCATACCCACACAATCCTATCATTTTGTTGTTTTTTCTCTAACAAAAATTCCATAATGCATTGTCATCGCAATTATGAACACCTACCAAAGTTCAAGTTGATCGGACAACTAGAAGTGGGTAAAAAGTCAGCTGCAAGATTTTTCCCACACATACTAACTACTAACAGGGCAAGTTGATTAAAAACTTTCGAAAAATAAAAAAATTGGATATTGCATAAACTTCAAAATTGAAAAACCTTGCATAAATTCAAATCCAATCATTCCAAACTACAGGTCGACAAGCGTAAGGATGCCTCTGAGATGCGCAAACGATAGAAAGCATGAGTAGATGTGCGACAAAGATCGACTACTTTTTACGGCTGGTTATCATCGGAATGTACAATCGGGAGAGAAATTTTTCTGCAACACGTAGGAACGTAGGTTCTTATCTGAATTTTCATTAATTCCTAATGAACTGTCCGAATAATATAATTGTCTGTGATCACTGGACCGTTTATGAAAATTGCATAATTTTCCTGAAGCCGTAAGTGTAAATAAAGTACGACTAGAAAAAGAATGCATCGCCACAAAATATCAGAAATAGGTAAATAAATATAATAAAGAACACGAGGAACATACTTACAGAAGTTGACTAACAATATCACATGACCTCTGACCACTGCCAAATCAGCATTGTCCATGGTAACTATTGATTTTTTGTTTCTCATTTTATTTGGAGTTGAGAATTGTTCAATTTCCCTACTTTGTCCACTCAGAATCTTATTTCTAACTTTACTCTTTGAAGGCATTTTCAAACACAACGAACTACACTATAACCTATCTAATAATATTTCAAAACTATACACAACACAACCACAACACAAGGATTTCAAATTCAACACACAATCAGAATAACGCCACAATAATTTTATTTCACTGACTGTACACTCACGACGTTAACTGCTTGAATAATGCAGAGCGAGTGAGCTCCTGCCCCACTCCAGGGTTGTGTCTACTGCGCAACCAATTCTCGGAGGCATCCTTAGGCTTGTCGACCAGTACATTAATTCACAGTAGATGCTCATAGTGTTCGCCATGAACTGCCATACATCGTTATAAGTTAGTCTCGAAACGCTGTCTGACGTTTTTGAACAATTTATGCAAAATTCTCCATTTTGTAAGTTCATTCAATGTTGAATTTTTAAATTTTTGTTATGTTTTCGTAAATTGTTCACATTAGCTTTCAAATCAAAAATCACAAGTTGGAATACGAAACAGTTATTTTTTCCGCAAGAGGGCGCCAAAATGAATAGTTAGGTAGCGAACACTCGCATGTCTGAATTCTTTATGGAATAACATTTTCAATGTGTCACACTTAGTACTTTCCCTATTCAAATTGTATGAGTGACCAAGTGGTGGGTAGAGTGGTATGACAGTTGAGTTTATACTAGGAAGATGTCCCCCTTGGATATAAAATCGACGTGTTTCTGCATTTTTATCACCATACATGTGTTTTGAAGAATTCGTTTTCGGTGACAGGTCGAATCGAACCATAATTACAAATTTCACCCACCATCTTGTTTTTTGCATCGACAAAAAATCCTAATTTCCGACCCTGAATATCCCCACATACAAATTTTGATTCGAATCGGACCAGAATTACAAATTTCGTCCGCCATCTTGGAGCCACCATCTTGTTTTTTTGCATAATTTCCGACCCTGAAAACCAACACATATCAATTTTGAATCGAATCGGACCATAATTGAAAATCATGTCTGCCATTTTGAAGCCGCCATTTTGTTTTTTCCCTTAGAAAAATTCCATAATGTACTGTCACTGAATCTATGTCAAATTAGCTTGCAAATCAAGGATCATAATTTGGAAGACAGAACAGTTTTGTTTCCCGCAAGAAGGCGCCAAAATGAAAAGTTAGGTAGCAAAAATCGACATGGCTTAATTCCTTATGAAATTACCTTTTTAATGATGTGTCACACTTACTACTTTCCCTATTCAAATTGTTTGGGTGATTGTGCCTAAGGGGTGGGGGGGGGGAGGTATGACAGTTGAGGTTATGATCGGAAGATGTCCCCCTTGGATTGAAAATCGACGTGTTTTTGCATTTTTTTCACAACACATGTGTTTTGAAGATATTCGATCTGTTTCGTTTTCGGTGCCCCACCATGTATATTTGAACCCTAGGGTAGAAGGGGGGCTGTGGTCAACGCAGCTTTGGCAATAACTTGTCAAAAGTGAGGTAGTATCAACATAACAATATCAAAAACATGTTTTCAAGCATAGAAATGCTCATCTTCAGTTGAAATTATACCTACAGGTCAAAATGGCATGGAGACGTAGTAAATTTGAAATGAAATTATTAATAATACATATGATTTTTATATTAATTAAAACATGGCGCAATGGGCCTACCACCTATTTTATTTAAATAATTATAATAATCATATGTATCATTAATAATTTAATTTCAAAGGACCCCGCACTTTTCTTATAGTGGCGACCGGTTAAATTTTCTAAAAGTTTGGTATGTTGTTGTACCCGACTCAGTAACCAAAAGTGTCAATGGGCCCAACCCAATCCGATGGCTAGTTTTCTAAATACGGGGTGTTAAAGTTGAAAATTGCCCAGATTTTCTGATTTATTTTTTATTTATTAAAAGTTAGATTGGATTTTTGTTGCATGCAGACGTTTACTACATGTTCTACTAATGGAATTAATGGATACGTATGATTAAAAATATTTATATTTACAAGGTGATTCACGAATGTATGACGGTAGTTTTTTGCCAAAATTCACTTTTTCTACTGTGACGTCAGGGAGGCATATTTTTGAAACGTTCTCTTCGATAAAGTATTTTGACGAGAAAATATTGCACAGTACATATTTTTTATACAGGGTGTTTCACAGGGAGAACCACTAGACAAAATTATTTTCTTTTAAGATTAATTCGATACCCTGTATTTATTTATGGATTGATTTTTGGGAACAGTAATACCTCAAACATATGTGTGTCTCTAACATCGAAAATATTCATGGAAGGTATTCTATTTTGGGAAAAGTACAAAAAACATGAAAAACCTGTATTCAAAAATTCTACTTGATGTAATGTTATACAGTTACTCAAAATTCACAAAAAAAAGTTCTCATTTCAATTATTTCAATGCATGATTATTTTTGGTATGGTTGACTGTATGGCTCACCCTGTATGAAAAGTAATCATTTCAGACTCAAAATTGTAAACGACTAGGTATTAACTTATCTGTGACGAAACTGTAGAATTTTGAGTATTTGCAAAAACATATTGTGATTTATTCGTGAATAACCCTGTAACAGTAAATATTTTTAGCTGAACCTTTCCATTACATCTGACCGAAACTCATATTAAACTCACAGGCGCAACATAAAATCAATCCGGCTTTTCAATTTGAAGAAAAAACTGATAAAATCAGTAATTTTCCACTTTAACGCCCTGTATCTCGAAAACTGGTCAAAGTATCGGATTCAGAATTCATACATCTGAAGATGGTATGAAAATCAATATATAGTGAGAAAATAGTTACATTTGACCGAGGAAATATTTGAATACAGGTTGTTCATGTTTTTTGTACACACATGTTTGTGGTATTACTTTTCCCAAAAATCAATCCATAAATACAGGGTTTCGAATTAATCCTAAAAGAAAATAATTTTGTCTAGTGGTTCTCTCTGTGAAACACCCTGTATAAAAAATATGTTCTGTGCAATAATTTCTCGTCAAAATACTATATCGAAGAGAACGTTTCAAAAATATGCCTCCCTGACGTCACAGTAGAAAAAGTGAATTTTGTCAAAAAACTACCGTCATACATTCGTGAATCACCTTGTAAATATAAATATTTTTAATCATACGTATCCACTAATTTCATTACTAGAACATGTAGTAAACGTCTGTTCTGTATGCAACAGAAATCCGATCAAACTTTTAATAAATAAAAAATAAATCCGAGAATCTGGGCCATTTTCAACTTTAACACCCTGTATTTCGAAAACTAGCCATCGGATTGGGTTGGGCCCAATGACACTTTTGGTTACTGAGTCGAGTACAACAACATACCAAACTTTCAGGAAATTTGACCGGTCGCCACTTTACATAAGAAAAGTGCGGGGTCCTTTACTAGGTCTTCACGCTATTTTGCCCTGTATAATTTCAACTGAAGATGAGCATTTCTATGCTTGAAAACATGTTTTTGATAATGTTAGGTTGATACAACAGCCCCCTTCTACCCTAAGGGTCAAATATATATTGTGGAGACGACTTTGAGTTTTACTAAAGTGGCCTGCAGACTGGCAAAAATTTTGTCGGTTTTGTGCAAAAAAGGTCAATGTCTAGAGTTATTTAAAAAAACCCGTTATTTTCGTTTTTTCGGCATAACTCTGTATCACAATATAGAAAAACTCGAAGTAATCTTCACAATTTTTAATAACATCTGGTGTAGTGTGATCATTCAAAAAACCAGTTTATCGAACATGTGTCGAACCTATATAGGTTCATCATCAGCGAATTAGACAATTCTACAATAAAGAAGAAAAACATAACTATTGGTAATCCAGTAATGTGTAGCCAGGCTGCCAAAGATTAAATACAACTGACAGTCTTGTAAAATATACCCCCGACGCCACTGGACCTTCGGGCAACTCCGGAAATTTCAGACGACAATAAATTGCACGGCACGGCACGCTCTGTGATTGGTCACTGTAATGGCGGCAAGTTTAAATGACAGACAAGAAGGCAAACTGAGTTGAAAATGCTTGAATTACTTGCCAACCTAACCTGACTAACCTTACGTAGACATACTTAATAATAGCGAATTCCATTGGTAAAACTAGTGCACACCGAGTGCATTTTTTGTATTCCATTGGTAAAACTGGTGTGGAGTTTTGTATTCCATTGGGAATCTGGTGCACCTAGTTTTGAACTCAGTGCAATAATTTCAGTACGAGCTCTTTGAGGTCGTGCGAAGTCAGTGCATTTGTGAAAATGGCGGAAAGCTCGAAAATTCAAAAAGACAGGCTACTTGTAGCAATTTTGTTACCATCGTCGTCAAGCAGTGATGAAGACATTTACGAAGTAATGAAGGAGAGGATACCACGTTCTAAAATTAACAATTTTGTAGAAAATGTCCGTAATTTCAGTGATGAAGAAGTAAAGAAAAATATATTTTTAAATGTGGTTTTTCATGCTCCATATTTTTGCAGTTCCGTTAAAAACTTTAGGATGCGCAGAGATACTGCTTGTAAATGAATGAATTACTTTAGAACATCACAGTTTTATTCAACAAACACAAATATGGTGGCTGAAATCATATACCAGCAGAGACTCATCAAAGTGGATTTTGGTGTAATAAAATGAAATAATTATTCGGATTGAATAGTGAAATAAATGGAGAAAATTGTCCTCCAGGTTGACCTCTCAATAACTTTTTTTGAGGTAGTATTGATGAAGAATAGATGAGGGATTCCAACCTGAAGAACACACTTCCATTTACTTACTGCCTGTGAACAAAATTTGTTGGATTTTCAAATTTGAAGTTCGTATTGTATAGCTATAGGCGTCAAACCAACCATATTACCTTTTTCATTATTTTTTCCTTTTTTTTTTTTCCTTGGTGTTTTGGCATCGACTGCTATGGTCATTAGCCATGTGTTCTGGATAGGCCTTGTTACTAACTCCATACGCCACTTTAGGAGCAGCACTGTTAATTTTTAACGCAACAGTGAATCGTGGAGGATTATTCCCAGCCGACACGAGCCTCAGTCATTCAGACTTTCACATCTGAAAATGAAAAAAGATCGCACCGTCTGGGAATCGAACCTGCAATCTCTCGATTACCAGGCGAGCGCTTAACCACTGCGCTAATCCCCGCCCTCTTTTTCATTATTATAGGGATATGTGCGCAGGAAATATATCATTTACAAGAGATGTGTCTCAAAGGTTTGCAATATGTCTCATGCACTCATCTGCTCTTTTCCGGAAAGGCACGAATATGAATGATTATTTATTTCCAACGCAATTTATTTGTAACCTCTCTATATTATGATTTGCTCATGACGGTTGTTAAAACGAAAACTGACAAGTTTCACTTGTCTGTCAAATATTTCGTATTCCATTGAGAATGAACTAGTTCATATTTTGGAGAAAACTAGGACAGTGTCGATGCAACACTGGTGCAAAACTAGTGCAACACTAGTTTTACCAATGGAATTCGCTATAAGAATTCAAAATTATTGGCGATTTAACGACTACTCATTCAAAATTGTCAATAACCTAACATTGGTCGGAGCGCTTATGTCGTGCATTTTATTGTATAGTATAGAAATTTCGGCTGCTGACTTTTGGGCTTGGCAGCTGTCTTCACGACCACGTTCACACCAATCACGGCAACCACACCGCTGTGCAAGATACATAGAAACCCTGGTGTGATCTCTTATAGCTGGGAAACCGACATACAAAAGTGTTAAGGTACGACCTACTTGATTCGTGATATTTTTACTGCGTTGATACCGTTTCACCTCTTTAGCACACAGATGGCGCAAAATTACAGATTCATGATGACGCTTGGACAAGTGTCATGTTATGTAATTTTCAACATTTGTTGTGATATTCATTAACCATAATTTGTAAACATTCAAATTTCAATCAAATAATTATTATGACTCAGTACTTCGGAATGTTGGAAACTCCGCTATTTTCGACTTATACGCCATCCATCGACGAATGAAGCCAACGGTATCAGTGCAATTACAGTCTCAACAACTTTGTTGAAACAAAAGCGAATCAGTGATAACACCATGGTTTCTATACATCTTGCCGCTGTGTCACTAATAAGCGTGGTGCTCTGTTTTCAGTGATTAGGGCAGTGTTCTGATGTCAAATAGAACGTAAGTATTTGGAAAAAAAGGATCGGTAATAAAATAGGTGTTATACTTTGAAAGCACATATGAGTATCTGATAATAGTACATTATATACCGCGGGACTGAAGTAGTACATTTAATCCTGAAGGTAAAGTTTATGGCCCGACCGCAGGGAGGGCCATAATTTACCTGAAGGATTAAATGTACTTCAGTCGCAAGGTATATACGATACTTTTCGTACTTCCGGTATGATTTTATTAATTATTTCAATAATTTCAATCAGTTTTTTCTCTCTTCAACTCATTTAATAAACTGTCTTTAAAATAAGTTACCATAGTAACATTGCGTTGTGACAGTTATAATTTAGAAACATTGTCATTACTAGTGTCATTGTAAAGAAACATTGTTATTGATAATTATTGGTATCATGAGTGAAGAAGGTGTATCTGATATTGATAAAAGAGCAGCCGAAGTAGGTGAAGAATTGTTACCACCGAAATCTAGAAAACTATACGAGCAGCAGTACGATGCAGGAAAGACTGGTCAATATGACGAACTGTCACAATATTAATTTGAATATTAACGTTAATTACCATTCTAATTAATTATATTTTTCAATAAAATATCCCTTAAATTCGTTTGTTTGTGATTTAATCGTTCCGGGAGTTTCGTCAATATTTAATCCCGGAGGGATTAAATGTGACACTTTAGTACCTGTCACAAGGGAGTGAAGTTGTCACTTTAGGCCCGGAAGTACGAAAAAATTATTATTTCAAATGTTATCAAACTATAATTTATAGGTTATGTGTTACCACGGTGGAACAACATTTTAGCTGTTTTTATTTTCATTTTATTCTCAAGAATCTGTATGTCAGTCACATTGTCTAAAAGAAAAGGAGGTATTTTGTAAGTAGTACAGAGAATTCCACCAGGACACGGACTATATTCTTGATACAATATCACAATTAAACTTACGAGGAAATTATTATAGAAGACTCTGGCGAACGCGATTCAGATAAATAATATTTAATTATTAGGTTCTGGCAAATCTCAAATACCGTAGTTCATATACTTCTGCTGCCTTATTACTAATGTTTTCTTTTCTTTCAGGATTGTCAATTCAGTAGCGGACTGGGTCAATGAAACAGAAGAGAAGGTCTGTTAATCTTCATATGGGGTTTGTTTGAAATATTAGTCTCCTTGAGATTTTTTAAAAATATTTCTTCAAATTATGGTTTTCAATAGTTCATCTTATAGGTTTTGGTAATTTTGGAAAAAGTAACTCTAGGAATATTACTGTTATATTCAGTGATTATGCCATATATTCCTAGAATATTTCTTTAGGAATATTCCTTGATTATTCTCAACTAATATTCCTGGTATGATGTTGGAATATTCCAAATATTATAGGAAAATTTTGTGTGGAATCTGCGGAATATCCTGGGAATATATTCTAGATATCCATAGAATATTCTTTCGGGTATGTTCTATGATTATCTGAATTCACATTCCCACATTCGCATTTTCAGGGGATATTCCTCCAATAGTCTAGAATATCCTGGCAAATTCCTAGGATACGAGGATGGTCCCAGAAGTACCTGGCCTGACCTAGAGATGGCGGAAGTTGCTTGAAAAATAAGTACCAATGTATTAGAAAGTACACAATCTTTATAGCATAAGTTTGAAGTCGCCACGTTGTTCAGTATTTGTTTGGCAGCCATCAATAATACACGTTTTCAGTGAATTTGTAAACATGGAAAAAATTGGTCATCGTTATGTGATACAATACTTTTATTTGAAAGGCCTTAGCCCAACCAATATAAAAGCTGAACTAGATTCTACTCTGGGTGAAACTGCTCCTTCGTTATCAACAGTAAAACATTGGGTAGCAGAGTTTAAACCAGGCCGTACGACCTTCGAAGATGAGCATCGCAGTGGTGTACCAAACGAGGTGACGACTCCAGGGGTGCAATTACGAACACTCGATCCGTAGTAAGTTTGACATATGTCAGATTTTATCAATTATAAAAACGAATACAATTCAAAATATATTGCAATTTGAGTCGATATCAATGGTCTATATGGTAGATATAATTCCATTCTATCTCTATTCAAAGAAATTTCATGATTTCGACTTCGTTTCGAATCGGGAACAACCATCGTTCTAGCCTACGTATCGTGACAGCTCTCTTATCGAGTGTTCATAATCCCACCCCAGAGGTGCGTTTCAATTTAACGTCTGTCGTCCGGTAACGGACGATGTATGACGTCATAATTGTTTCGTCGGGCGATATCTGTCAGATTGAATTTTGAAACGCTCTCCTAAATCGTGGGGTAAATAGTTGACGGTCGGACGTTCCACTCAAGAATTTTGAAACGATGGAATGAAGTTTTCGGACAAGACGTTCTAATATCGAAACGCTTCATAAGAAAAGTTAAACGTCGGACGCACGTCGGACGTAATATTGAAACGCACCTCAGAAATGTTGAAGAAAATCCACAAAGCGGTACTTGATGATCGTCGACTGAAAGTGCGCGAGCTAGCATTTCAAAAAGTGCGGTACATCGCATATTAACTGAATTTGGACATGAGAAAGCTGTGCGCAAGATGGGTGCCGCGTTTGCTCACAATGGAACAAAAACAGCGTCGTGAAGATGTTTCCATCGAGTGTTTGGCAAGGTTTCACAGAAATAAAGCCGAATTTTTGCGCCGTTTCATAACCATGGATGAAACATGGGTCCATCACTTCACATCCAAAACAAAAGAACAATCAAAACAATGGACTGAAAAGGAAGAACTTGTTCCAAAGAAGGCAAAGACCGTTCCATCTGCAGGCAAGTTCATGGCGTCGGTTTTTTGGGATGCGCGTGGGATAATTTTCATTGTCTATCTTGCAAAAGGAAAAACTATCAACGGTGAGTATTATGCGAACTTATTGCAACGTTTGAGCGAAGAAATCAAGCAAAAACGGCCGCATTTGGCTAAGAAGAAAGTGTTGTTTCATCAAGACAATACACCAGCTCACACATCTGTTATTGCAATGGCCTAAATTAATGAATTAAAGTTTGAATTGCTACCTCATGCACCCTTTTTACCAGATTTAGCCCCATCAGATTATTTTCTGTTCCCAGACTTGAAAAAATGGCTCGGTGGTCAATGATTTTACAACAATGAAGAGGTTTCGTCGGCAGTTAATGGCTATTTTGAGGAGCTTGAAGATTCTTATTATAAAAAGGGTATCGAACTTATTGAACATCGCTGGGAAAAGTGTGTGGAGCTGAAAGGAGATTGCGTTGAAAAATAAATATATTTTTTTTTTTGTGTTTTGTTTGTTGGGCCAGGTTCTTATGGGACCACCCTCGTATACTAATATTCCAAAAGGAGCGATCTAGGATTATTCATGGAATATCTGGTGCAGTCTAGAAATATAGGCAGGTACATATCAAGTGTCCTGTTTTTTTATTGACTCATAATTTGCAACACGACGCCACGCTCTTTCAAAAAAGTAGTACCTAGTTTACAAATAAACAATGAGGTACTAAAAATATATTTATGCAAACTATCTGAACGGTAAACGAGGTCAACTTAAGTGGGTGAATATGTTGAAGAAAAACGTCAGCTAGATTTGATTTTCATATCAGATTCAATAATGAGCTTGGCGAGTAGAAGTTGACTCAAAGGAAAAATTGAATATCTGAAACGCATAATTTTAACATGAATGCAACTGCATTTCACAACTGAAAACAAGCCAAGTGAGTCAAGTTCAAGTACAATGTACCTAGGTGTGTATAAATTTGTGTTTACACAACTGCGTAAATACCCGCCTACTTCGGGGAAATAGTAGGATTTTCTGCGATACTATATTCTTACCCAGTTCTCGAATTTTTACTGTTTCAAATATGAAGCTCACGGCAATCATAACTGCTGTATTTTACTTTCAGTTCACATCGGTCTACACGTCCACATAATAAAACCACCTTACGCCACTACTACAGAATAATGAAACACGTGGCCATAGAGTTCCACAGGATGCGCACATCGGCAAATAACGCACTGTGCGCACCACGCATCTCAGACGGTCAAGCGTCGGTGTGCATTTATTTATCGACTTGTCGGTGTTGCCACATGTGCGATTTTTTCAGGTTTTTACTTCTCGAAACCTCCGAGTAGAAAGCGAAATAAATCATGGACCTAAACCCATGAAGTTCGAAATATCGTTTTCCTACGACCACATAGGAAAGTAACGCAAATCGCGCTCTCTACTCCCATGGAAAGTGACCTTTATTCTCACGTGTGCGGAAAGTACTTTGCGGAAAGTACTTTGCGGAAAGTAACTTTCCGCACGGCTGTCAATAAGCTGCCAAACAAGTGAATAATATAATATTTCTAGATAATGGATATTCAAAACTTTTTTTTAATAACTTGAATTTCGACAGGAGATATCTCTGTTTTTATGACACACTGAACCTTTTGTGAATCTCATCTTAAATGTCTGTCAATCATTATACCCAAATATTTGATAAAGTCAGTTTCATAATGTCATGCAAAAGTTATTCGGGGGCTAAAATGGTCGTCAGGGACAGTAGTTGATTTCTGTTGGATATTTCGATATATACCCATGAAATTCCCATTGCATAGGATGTTGCGGAAAGTTGGATATTTAAATTAATTTTTGATTAAATAATTTTTTTCTATTTTTGGTTTGTGCTCGTGTCTTTTCCATAATGAATAGCTTTTGAAATAATAATGAATAACCCACGAAGCTCCTAATAAAAATGGCCTTTCTTCTTCTTAAATTTGGCCTTTTCCTAGCAGGGAAAAAAGGTATTTCAGAAGTTGGTAAACTTGATGTTAATGGTTATACAAAACGATTTAATGAATTTAGCTCCCACTTCATTATTCTGTCGACATCGTGTCTTTATTTATCAATTCTACTTTGTTATTGTTTATCAGTCACTGCAACTGTAGGTCCCACCTACTTCGAAACAAAAATAAACACTAGGAGGTTTATTAATTTCTCATTTTCATCACTCACTTGTTTATCTACCTAAATTGAAAGTGCTGGATCATGATCGGATACAAGATCTGAACCAAGATGAAACTTAGACCATGCTGTTTCATGGAGATTGCATCTTATTGAAAAAGTCATTAGTTTAAATTGATATGCATATTTCAAATATGATTATCTCCCCCATCTACAAACATGTACGTACAGATGGCAAGGGGCCATGTGCTCCCTGAGGCATTTGCAATTCCAGTTACGGGGAAATTCGGAAAAAGTAACGGTATACCACCTGAAAGTTAGTTATGCATTGATCGTTTGCTATGTTGAAAGCTTTCATCCTCTGGAAATATTCAGAAAATATCTGAGCACCAAGAGTGGAGCGAGAAATGATTTAGAAACTAATACTATGTTTAAAAATCTTCCGTGGATCCTCCAAAATTACTTCACTCAGTATAAAATTGTGTAATGCCACTGGTAAATTTGAAGCTAATTCTAGAGTTCCTCAAGGATCCAATTTGGGACCGTTTTCATTCCTACTTTTTATCATTGTTTTAAAATGAGTCATAAATGATTTCAAAGTATTCGGAGGGGTGCACACTGTTAGAGACTTTTTTATTACAAAAATATTCAATTCATACTTTTTGTTGTAAAAATATTGAAGAAAGTCGAAAATCATTGAAAAAACTGAAAATAATCATGATTCAGAGAGACTTTTTCTCAATTTTAGGCGGTTTTACGATCAATAAACCACCAAGTTACATAGACCATTTCAGAGTAGATATTTCAACATTTAAAATGATCACTTATAGACCTTCGAAATACAAAAAAAAAACACCAGAACAATTGTTCGTGGAAGATAAAGGTATTTTTTTGGAAAAATATATATAACTCGAAAACTAGTCGTCTTCTGAATTGCGAAAAAATTGTGCTTATTCGACACCAAAAAAGACATAGTTCAACAAATTTTCATGTAAATTAAATTATTTAAACGCGAGAAAAAATTAAATACAAAAAAATCGGGTTTCCGACATTTTGACGATTAATTTGAGGTTATGTCAAAAAGTGTCAGAAACAAAAAGTTTCCATTTTTTTATTATCTACAACTTTTTCACCGAATATTTTCCGCTAGGAAGTCACGTTTCATCGGAAATCGCCAAAAAAACGCATTCAACTCCTAAACTACATCTCCATATCACCATTTTGAGTGTTTTCGTGTTTGAATATTTTTTTCCTTAAATTTGGAACCTCAACAACATTTTCTATCTGGTCCTGTTACTTTTTTCTTTTTCACAAAAATTCTAATATGGAATTCGGCGTTCATATTTGGTTTAGAGAATCACCTCAGCTTAATAATAATTTTTTTTTGGTGTTCTGGCACCGACTGCTATGGTCATTAGCCACAATTATTATTATTATAATCTTTATGGCTTCTTAAGAAAAATACTTTCTTATAGCAAGAAACGAGCTTAAAATATTGTATTTGGAAAACTGACGGAAATTTCCGGTGTTAGCATAAATTGAAGCACTGTTCAAAACAATTCTTTTGTTTGATGATGCTTCTTCCTCCACCATTTTATTCATACTCTGTTTGGGAGCGATAATAAAAATATATTCTTTCGTTCAATACAAACATACGAAAGCGTAGAAGGGTCACATGTAATAAAAAATATATAATTCCGACTTCACAACTCGGAATTAGCCTAATTTCGACTTAACAACTCGGAATTAGTATAATTCCGACTTAACAACTCGGAATTAGTATAATTCCGACTTTACAACTCGGAATTAGTATAATTCCGACTTCACAACTCGGAATTAGCCTAATTCCGACTTCGCAACTTGGAATTAGTATAATTCCGACTTGTAAAGTCGGAATTAGTGTAATCATTGCGATTCCATTGAAATTATAGTGAAAGTTTAAACATTGATCCCTAACGTTCAAACTCGTCAATTCATGTGCATTTATGTATGTATAGTTATTACTTAATATTATTAGAACGTATCTTTCCCGCACGCCACCTCAGCAGTAGCGTGCGGGAAAGTATAACTTTCCGCACTTGTTAGGTATTTTTATTGGAAAAGAGCATACTTTATTTAGAGAAAATCGTAAGAAAATTACTAGTTTTATGCTTATCAACTTTTCTACTTAACAACACGTTTATTGCTGATCATTACATTATTTCATCTTGCCAATCTGAGAGATTTTTCTTTTGTTAATTAATGCGTTTCCATTAACAAAAACACGTGTTCAACTCTTAGTCCGGGTCCTCATCAAACCAACAATACAGAAATAAAAAATCAACTCAATGAACAAATCTGAAACTTGTTTTGTGTTGTTTTTTTCATCCAACAAACTTTTCACGTTCCCGTTTCCATTAAAAAAAAAAGGCAAAAACAAGTTTTCAGCTCTTATGCCGAGTCCACATCAAACTAAAAAAACAAAACATCAACTCAGTTTTTCTACAATTCAACAACAAATCTGAAAATTTTCTTCAACAATACCTGTTGTGTTTTTGATTGCAACAAACTTTTCGCGTTCCCGTTTCCTTAAGAAAAAGAAAAAAACACGTTTCCAACTCTCATGCCGTATCCACATCAAACCAACAATTTTTTTCAACAATTTAACAACAAATCTGAAACTTTTCATCAACAAAATGTGTTGTGTTGCAGCAACTTTTCGCGGTCCTGTTAGAAGGAGTTAAACATCAAAGGGTTTCTGTTTTGTTGTCATTGCTGGCAACATTTTCGGTGCTGTGTGAAATTAATAGAAAAACAAAGAAAAACAGAAACCCCTCCAGTATGTCTTTGCGGACTACTAGGTGTTGTGAATGATGTCAGAAAATAAATATGCAGTATGTCTGGTGAACTGGTACATCAAGCTATGATTAAAATCTACAGTTTCCAAAAATCTTAGTGGTACCGCCAAGCATTCAACCACACGTAGCATATCTAAAATTGGTGTATTTTTTCATAGATCTTAGGGCCAACCATCAGCTGTACTAAATCTTCAAAGTTCTCGCTGGATGGTCCAAGTTTACATTTTCACATAACTCCAATGCCAACTCGTGGAATCTTAAAGATTACACTAATTTCGAGTCGTGAAGTCGGAATTATACTAATTCCGAGTTGCTAAATAGAAATTGGGCTAATTTCGAGTTGTAAAGTCGGAATTATACTAATTCCGAGTTGCGAAGTCGGAATTAGGCTAATTCCGAGTTGTGAAGTCATAATTATACTGATTCCGAGTTGCAAAGTCAGAATTAGGCTAATTCCGAGTTGTAAAGTCGGAATTATACTAATGCCGAGTTGCGAAGTCAGAATTAGGCTAATTCCGAATTGTAAAGTCGGAATTATACTAATTCCGAGTTGTAAAGTCGAAATTATAGTAATTCCGAGTTGTAAAGTCGGAATTATACTAATTCCGAGATGTGAAGTCGGAATTATACTAATTTCGAATTAAATTTGTTTACCTTTTGTGGCCCTTCTACGATTTCGTACTAACAATATCAATATGCAATTAAAAATTAGGAATTTGTGTGTGGGGTTTAAGGATCGACATCCATGGTCAGAAGAAATACTTCTAGAATTCACTGTTTCGATTCAATCAACAATGCTGTTCCTAAGGTGGTGTGAGTTCTGTCCCCTCGCATATCCCCTGTCGTTAAATGTGTCATGATCGATATTAGGGATGCAGATATTGGGTAGTGGGAATAAAGTTGTAGCATGTTCTCAAACTTACTTGAGCTGTTAAATTGCAGCATTTGCATTCAGTGTGAAAATCAGTTGAGTGCAAATCACGGGAAGCAATAATAGCTACTGAACTTCCGAATAACTGAATATTGGTTAAGCATGCGAGTTTTATGCTTGAAATGACATCCAAACTAATAGACGGAGAGCTAGCCATGAAAATAGGGTTGCGATTATAAAAAAATTAAACACCTCTAATTAGTGTGCCATACTATTATTATCAGGGTTGGCAAATATAATAATATTTATATAAATATCAAAATATCATAACATGGGATATATATCAAATCCTATATACAGGGTGTCCCACGAAGATGAAGAATTGTAATTTTGGGGTTCTGATTTAAAGCAATTGGTGCAACTATTTTTGATATTATGTTACCCAATGAGCTTTTTGTTTTCGGTCACGTGACATCAGATTCGAAATTAATGGGACAACCCGTATATTTTTGCACTTCTATGTTCCTCCCGATAAAAGGATTTCAACGAACTATCACACTTTTGGTCTAAAACGATTAGTTCAAGAACAAATCAAATCAAATCAAATATACTTTATTGTACGAAGAACAGTATTCTCATTTACAAAAGCGTTTCTTACTTACTATTCACACATTATGGGTTGGTAAAATTGTGGTATATAAAAACACTCACAAAAACAATTTAAAACTCAGTCTTAGCCAATATAAATAAAAAGTATAAGTAAAAATAATTGTGTATATACATTCACAGACAAATTAAAATTTTGTGTATACGAGGTATCACAGTCACAACAATAAAAAAAAATGAAAGTAAAACAAATAAAAGTAAAGTAAAAATACATTCATAGTCGAACTCGGAAAATCCTGCCAAAGCATGGTCTTATAACTAAAATAGAAATTAAAATACTAAATATATATTTATACATATTATGTAAAAACATTCAATTTCTTTTTTTTTTAATGGAACTTAAAATAACAAGTAATAAGTGGTAAAACTAAAAACGATCCAAAGATTATTGACATATATCACACCCACTTATCAATATGTACTTAATTTTTTTTTCTATACATTCAATTCTGAGCGTCGAGCACATTGTTATAAGGTTAGGTGTTCTGATAGAATTCGTTGAGATTATAACAAGATTTCACCATAAGGAACTTTTTGACAGATTTCCTAAACTTGTGCTCATTTTCAATATTTTTTAGGTGAAAGGGCAGATGATTGAATAACTTCTTGCTTTCATAGATTAGGGAGTTCTTGGTTAGAGTTGATGTGGGAATAGGAAGTTTGATATTTAACGAAGAGCTGCGGGTATTATGTGCCGACGTCACATATCTGAGTTCCTTGAGTTTTCTTCGGACTAAGCAAACGGTTTCCAAAATAAAAATGCAAGCCAGTGGCAATATTCCATGGAATGAAAACAATGGTCTACATGAGTCTCTTATGCTGGCTTTACACATATATCTCAAAGCTCTCTTTTGAGTATAAAAACTCTTTCGAACAAATAGTTCGCACACATGCCCCAGAAACAAATACCATAACGCAAATGAGACTCGATGAGTGCAAAGTAAACATTCCTGGCAGCTGTTAACCCTAATTCGTTACATGTTACTCGCACTGCATAACAGCCAGACGCTAGCTTTTTGGTTAAAGCAAATTTTTGGAGTCAATATTCAACCCCAAGAATTTATTCATTCGTTTGTTACTGAGACTATCATTTTCTAGAACTACGTTATTGGTAACACATTTGAAGTTGATTATATACCTGTCTTAGTGGTGTTCAAAGATAATAAGTTGGCATCATACCATTTTTTGACTTTTTTCAAGTCTTTGTTGATGATATCTTCTACAGGTACTACAATATCCTTTGTCCTTCGACGTTTTTTAATAAAATATAGGAC
Source organism: Chrysolina oricalcia (assembly GCA_944452925.2). NCBI lineage: Eukaryota > Metazoa > Arthropoda > Insecta > Coleoptera > Chrysomelidae > Chrysolina > Chrysolina oricalcia. The sequence continues at coordinate 3,833,585 of OX101810.2, forward strand.
TGCCCAAATATACAGGGTGACCCTAAACTTAAATAATTTGGCAATTGCTCGTAAGTACCTGTATTTCTCAAATTGATCGTTTGAGACAACAAGTGTGATAGTTCGTTGAAATTGTTTTATGGGGAGGAACATAAAATTCTCAAAATGTACAGGTTGTCCCATTAATAATTTTGAATCTGAGGTTACGTGACCGAAAACAAAAAGCTCATTGGGTAACATAATATCATAAAAAGGTGACGTAGGAGATCGAAAATCATATACTGGATATGTTTTTCTATTGTCCGGAGGAGCAGTCACTTGGGAGGCGAGAAAACAGAAATCCGTAGCGTTATCTAGTACGGAGGCCGAATATATGGCACTATCCGAGGCAGCAAAGGAGGCTGTATATTTGAGAAACTTTCTTCGAGAAATCGGTTACACTTTGGAGCAAGAAAAACCCACCATGATTTTTTGCGACAATCAAGGTGCACAAAAATTAATGCGAAATTCTGTGTATCATTCAAGAACAAAACACATAGATATTCGTTATCACTACGTAAGAGAAGTTTTTGAAAGTGGCGATATCGAAGTTCAGTATGTTACCTCACAGAATATGGCGGCTGATATTTTTACGAAGGCTGTTCCGAAGGTGGCCTATGAAAATCATTTGAAAGGCTTATGGGTATTGGTACTCCACGTTGAGAGGGGGTGTTGGATATGTTTCACCGTGCTATACTTACGTCACCCTGTGGCTCTCTGTTATATTGTAGATGTTCATTCATCTTATGATTTTGATCTTGTTCAAAAATAAAAAAAAAAAGAAAATTTGTTAATGTCAGTTCTGAAGTCATATAAATAAAAATACTTCATCTCGTTATTCCAAGTTTATTTTCCCATTTTCTAAATAAATAACCAACACATTCCCTGTTTGTTGAATATGTGTATTAATTGTTGTATATTTCCTTTGTTGAAATTCATAGAGCACTGGTTTTTGTGAGCACTGGTTTTTGTGTCACTTCATACAGTGTGAGCAATTTGAAAAATCGCAACACCCTGTTATTTTGGAACCCATGGACCGATTTTGAAAAATGAAAATTTCAAGTTATAGTACTCGACCCAGCTCTATTCAAAGATGCTATGCTAAATGGGTCGAAATTTTGAGAAGGACCATTAGGAATTTTTTTCTAAAAAAGCCTTTTTAATTTGGGCATATTTTGTACACCTATTCACCAAGTGTCAGTCCAATATCACATATTAGGTGTTAGTTATATGATGACAAATTTCCAAATTCATACTTTTTTGACTGACCCTGTATGGAAACCTGTACATTTTAAAGAAAAGGTGAAGTAGCCATTCAAATAAGAAATACATCGAATATTCAGATACGTAGTTCTATCATCGTAACCTGTACAGATAGATGTCCCTAATTCAACTAGAAATCAAAAGTTGAAAAAGTATCCATATATCGTTTAGGTTTTTTTTTAAATCAACTATTGTAAATATTCCCCTTTAAATTCTACGCTTTTTTGGAAACATTTTTCTCAATCCCGTGACAAATTTTGGCAAAATTCTCATGATTTCATTTCATATGGCTAATTCAAATTATGGTTAGATTAATGAGTTCAAGACTATGTTTTTCATAGCAGACCATACTCACTAGGTTTCATCAATAAGAAAGTCTTGCAATATTGTTCTGATATTTGGATAATCACTCGATAGTATAATGTAACTAGGTTAGTGATTATATATTTTGCAGCCATTGTATGTGTATGTAATTGTCCATAATTTTATATTTTAGGTCCCTGAGGATGGCGAAAAATATTTCCGAAACGTTGCCCTGTTGGAAAATACGGGTTTTTCTTCAAGGCAACCTAACCCCAAGAACATGTAGGTAATCAATATACAGTGATCACGTCAAGATTGGAACAAATTCGTTAAACGCTTGATATGGCCATTAGGGAAAATAAGCTCAGACAGGTCGATTTTATTTTTCAGTTGCGCATTTTTTGGTCTGATCAGATTTTTGTATGTTCGAGAAATGAAAGAAATTTCATTCATAGTAATGTAATATTAAGTCGTTAACGTAAACGTTTGTCTTAAGGTATCTCCACAAAATAAAATCTGGTGGGGATAGATCAGGAGATCTAGCAAACACCAGACTTCGAGACTGGCATATAGGTAACTCACATCGCACTTGCTTCACAACAGGGTATGAGGTCGCCGATCGATACTTGAGAAAAATTCCCTCTCATACTCCGGATTTCGATCACAGATGAGGATTTTTAGAGTGGCCAGCTAGATCTCCTGATCTAATCCCACTAGATTTTTTTGTAGGGATACTTCCCGTCAAAACTTCACGTTAACAGACCTAATTATGAATGAAATATCTTTTATTTCTCGAAAATACGGTTATGTAACATAAGAAAAAATATGACATCCAATACAGAAAAATGCGTTTTTTTAAGGTATTAACAAAATAGGGTAATGCCATTTATTACATAATATAAAAGTAGACACTTCAACGGAAAAATGGCGACTCGCGGAAAATGAGGTCGTTTTTTCGGAATTTGTCGAAAAAAAGGGAAAAATCTGTATTTTCCTACAAAAAAATTACAGCTTACTTGAATTAAAATTTGTGAGCGGAAAAAATTTTAAACTGGAAAATTGGTTTTTCCAATTTTCCTGGGAAATTTGAGGTTATGTGGAAAAATGTTAGTTACAGAAGTTGTAGATCTTTTTATTATCAACAACTTTGCCATTCAACTTTTTTCGATAAGAGGTCAACTTTCGTTGACAATCGTGAAAAACAACTTCCAACCCCTAAAAGTTCACCCCGTTCCACCCTTTTCCATTTTGTCGACTCCAATTTATTTTTCTTGTCATGTGAACAATATTTTGCTCCTCTTCCAGTAGGTCTCATAGTGTTAATTTTTTAAGGCATACGTTTTTCTGAAATTCACATGATTGTTCATGGGCGTTCAAGATTTCATACCCATAGACCAAAATCATGAAAATCTAGCTTTGTTAATTTCCTACCTTTGAAAGGCATAATTCACTGAACTTTTGAGGAGTTTATAGCAGCAAATGCCATGTGTCTGTTTTGCATAACAATATCGAGATAAGATCTGGTCTAAAGATCAGAATAGCGGTTAGGAGTTCATCCACCCATTGCTGAACGTCAAAAATTACGCCACGGTCATGTGACGTCACCAGCGTTACTCTGATGTATACATTTTTAAATGAAACCGAATATACAGTGAGTTTCAAAAAGTTTGCACCAAATGGGAAACTTTTATTATCCCTTTGTCAGAAAATTTTAATCTTGATAAAAATTGGCGCATTGCGGGAAACTTAGATTTGACTTGTCAAAATTCTAAATTTTCAAACGGTGTACAGAGGAGGACAAAAATAGAGATATTGATGAAGAGTAAGCTACCCTTATGTTCGACATTATTAAGAAAAGTTGTTTGAATTTGAAAACATTCTTCAGATTTGAAATCACAACCACCTAAGCAACATAATATTTTTTATGGTTCTGGCCTCTGTAAAGAGTACTAGTCTCATATACACCTAAGTATTACTATAATAATTTTCAATGGGGGTACCTTGAGGAAAAGCTCTGAAAGATCATTTCAAAATAACGATGGATTAGAATATGTTACTGACAGTGTTGTGCCAGTATACAAAAATCTTTTTTTAGAAAATGTCAATAAAGAATTTTGGGTACGGCCAATAAAATGTTTGGCAATGGAAGGAAGTCATGTGGAAATTTGAGGATTCAGTGATTGATTATTCAGGTTTCTGAACCTTTGTGTAATTTGTTTTTTATTTATGTTTTATACATACTTATGTAAATTAGGACTACCTACCCTTTTGCTTAAAGATAACACTACGATAAAAGAGATCGTAAACTTACAGATTTGTGTTGCATAATGATTTAGCATTAATTAATTTAGTCAATTATTTCTTGTCATTAAATCACACTGATAGTTATTATGGACATAAATACAGAGTGAAATATGAAATTTGCACAAAAAAACTAGTCAAAATTCAAACCATTTTCAACAAACATCTATATACCTACTTGAATGAATGATGTTTTTTCGGGTTTTTAGGCCGACGTTTATTTAGAGAAAATCTCGACGTTTCGCCAACACGAGTGGTTGGCATTTTCAAGAGAAATGTTTATAGCTTCGATCACTGAACACTACTTGTGTTCAATAGTTGACATTACAAAAAAAAACATTCACATTTTTTGAAGGTTTTTAGAAGGCGATCAAAAAATATATATTGTCAAATATGAAAATTCTTCGTCATCTTTGAGTTATTGATGGTTTTTATTAAAAAAATAATAATTTTCCGTTTATTTTTCAAGATATGAAAAATTTCATCGAAACTTTTTGTAGACCTTTAAAGCACAATGAAACTGTTTAAATACTATTTTTCGATATCTCATTTAGTTTTTAGTGGTTCTCGAAGTCCATAATTTTTCGTTTTTCTTTTTAAATATTTCTATGACTATTGATATTACGGAAAAAAATCATGAAATTTTTTTCTAGACCCAGTTGAGGACAATTGAATTGTTCATATCATATTTTTGATATCTTTCAGTTTTGAGTTTTGTCAATTTCAAAAAACAGATTTTTTCAGGATTATTCGAGTTTATTTATCAAGCTATGGAAAAATTTGGTAGGAACTTTTTGTAGACCTATTCAAGGTCAATAAAAATGTAGGTGTATATTTTTGTGATATCTCGTTTTGTTTTCGAGTTTTACATGATTTTAGAGAGAAAATTTTGTAATTTTTTAAATTTTTTGATAATTTTTTAAATTTTTTGATAATTTTTTTAATTTTTTGATAATTTTTCCACTTTCTAATCGAGTTGGAGAAAAAAGGTTTTGAGTATCAGTAGAACTTGTAATGACTTATTCGCAGCGATTAAAATAATTTCAATTTTATCATAGTACGGTCAATCTTTCAATTTTTCCATTTTTTTTCAAATATTTCCTGGATTACTGATATAACAAAAAAAAATTAAACATTTTTTGTAGATTTTCTGAAGACGGTCAAAAAGGTCTTGGTAAATTGGAAAAATATCGACGGTTTCCGAGATATTTCGTATTTTCCAAAATTAAAGATTACATTTTCAAATTTTTCGAGTTTTCCCAGTTTGGTGAAAAATTGTCTGGATATAATTTGTTAGTCTATTCGAAATTTAGCCATGGCATTTTTCGAAATATAGTTTTAATCATCGGTTTGGCGTATTTTTGAGTTTTTCACATTTCGAAAAATCGCCCAGAAAAACCGTTAGCAGTTTTTGATCTTCCTCAAAAACTATACACTTCTGTAGGACATATAGACGTACACCTCCAAGACTATGAGAGGGAAAAAATCAATTTCTGAACCGCTATTGAAGGAAGTTTTAAAAACCGAAAAAACCCCGTGAAAATTTTTCAGGATTTCCGATCGCACAAAAATATAAACTGACAAATAAATTGTCCTCGTTTTATTGTTTTGTACAAATTTCAAATCGATATCTCCAAGAGTTCGAAAAATATACCGGTTTGAATTGGTCACGACAGAGGAACGGACAGACATACATTTACCCCTAAGTATCCATGGGTCTAAAACATCGAATAAAAGTTGGGGTCCGTAAGTAGTATCCCTTTTCCTATCAAGAGGTCGTTGTATAAGGACATTTTCGATCCTTGTAATAAAGACAGTTCCGCAATCTCAAAAAAGAACTGTCATTCGCAAAATTGTGGAATCTTTGACAGTAGTAACATTCTAGATATCCACTAGGTATATTACTTTGCATACAAAGCAAGAAATGTATGCGAGGCCATCGTTCACTTGATAAAACCTCGGTTTGCATATACTATAAAATCTTTCGCAAATATTTCCGCCGTAGGCCGATTATTGTCGAAAAACACAAAAGGGCACTGTGGCCAGAATCGCACAGCTCCAGCGAAACCTCAGAAACCCAGCCAAATGGGTAATAGGTACAATGTATTGATCCATCTGGCAACATCGCATCAACTTTTCCCTGCCTGCATCACGGCAAGCTTAATAATAAGTGTTACGCAAAATCGAGCTTTATGGACCCCTGCCTAGGAAAAAAACCGTTCGAACAGATCTATAAAAATTTATAGCGTCCGTTGAGTACAGTACCGAAACAAAGGAGTACTCCCGACAATTACAAAAAGAGAAACTGGAAGTGGAAAAGTGTGCGCAAAATCCTATTGACATTTCAAATTGTGGTTGAAATTAAATTATTCGTTTCAGCAATTCCAATTATTAGAAAATAATCAAGATCCTGCCACAGGTCGTACCAATAAGGCGATTTTAGAACGCGCTTGAATTTGCAGTTATGAATGTTGATCAAGGAAACTTTTTATTTTGTTTGTGACTGATATTTCAATTAGTCCACATCGACACACATAGACGATTCACAACCTTTAAACGTTCGGCGAGCTAGTTCTAAAAAGAAAGTGTGCAGTGCGTCCTACATTTTCTTTAATAGTAGGTATTTCGTTTACTTTTTATCGAAGAAATTATTCAATTGGCTATGGCTTTCCCCGAACGAACGTGCAGAAAATTGGATACCTATATCACAGCAAAGTTTACACTTTTCGCTGTTGGTACTACTCTTGTCATAGGAAAATTGTGGATAGGTATCCTGAAAAGTGTCATATACCAGAAACTCAAAGAAGTTGTGTCCTGGTGTCACTCAAATTCACCGTGTCTTAATTCCAAAAAAAAAACAATTCACTAACTTTCAAATTCGAATATGAGAATCTCAGTTTGGACATGAACCAAATTGAAAATAAATTTTACACCAAGTTTCTTGGTATAACCATTGATAATAAATTGATAATAAATTGATAATAAATTATATTATATCTTTAAGAAAAAGACTAGTGCTATGTATGCAATTAGAGTTACCTGTATCAGATGAAATCGGTATATCTATCGTCAGAAATACCTAATTTTCACTTATACAGTGCGTTCATAAAGTGTGGAAACGCTCTATTATCTTACGAGTTGATTATTTTCGGAGGAAAAGCTCGGACAGGTCGATTTTGTATTTTAGTTTTCCACCTTTTTTAGAAAAAAATAATTTTCCCCTTCCACCTTTCAAGATATGACGTCATCGATATTTTTTTTTTAATTGAAAGGGTATATTTTTATGTCAAAAATTGAATGCCCATATTTTTTTGAGTTCAACCATACCACATACGTCATATCTTACACTTCGAATTACAGTATTCTGAGTATAAAGGAAACCAGTGTTCATATTTCTCAACATTCATTTCATTATTCATTTTGCAACGTAAACCTAAAAACTACTCAGTAGTTAGTATATTGCTACACTTGAATATTAAGCTAAGCAAACATATGAAAGCCCTTAACAACCAGACAATAAGTTCTTAGTTACCATTGCATATGTCACACTGGTTTTCTTTATACTCAGTATACTGTGATTCGAACTGTAAAATATAACGTATGTGGTATGGTTGAACTCAGAAAAATATGGGCATTCAATTTTTGAGATAAAAATATACCCTTTCAATTTAAAAAAAATATCGATGACGTCATATCTTGAAAGGTGGTAGGGAAAAAAATTTTTTTTTTCTAAAAAAAAGGTGGAAAACTAAAATACAAAATCGACCTGTCCGAGCTTTTCCTCCGAAAATAATCAACTCGTAAGATAATAGAGCGTTTCGACGCTTTATGAACGCACTGTATAAGGTATGGCAAGGTATGGCAAAGCCATTTGGGGTTTCTGTAGTCAACACTTGCTGCATTCTGTGTTTATACTACAAAAAGAGACCATTAGATATATGTGCAAGGCAAAAGCTAGCAAGAGACCATTGCAGGCCTCTTTTTCTTCATCAAAGAATTCGAAGTTTATCCTGCATCTTCATTATGGAGACAGTATGTTTGATCCATAAAGAACAATCCTCGATGCAAGACGTATTGTTGATTTTATAAACAAAAGATATGGCTTTGATAGTAATCAGTTTGGTATCCAAGAAACTATTGGCACACAAGCGGCAATACTACAAGTAATGCAAGCAATTCAAAATGGACTTGATACAGGAAACTAAGTGGTAGCTGTTTTCATTGACCTTAAGGAGACATTTGATACAGTTAACCACAAAATACTTTTGAGATTCTATCTTGAAAATAGGACAATCAGTACCAAATGTAACAACTCTGAGTCTATTAGACTACCAATAAATACGGGCGTTCCACAAGGATCTGTTTTGGGACCAATCTTGTATCTATTATATATTCAAAATATATAAAAATCTATAGAATAGTTTAAAAATTTCAGAAGGGAGAGCAAAATCTTCTAATTACAAAAGCTAACTAGACCAAGCCTTAGAGGTATTTCCCCCACAAAATAAAGGACACAAATGGCCTATAATCATTTTTATAAGATAGTTCGTTTGTAACGATTCCTTGAATAATCTTTGAGATATTTCCAAAAAACCAAAAAAGTTGATGGTTTAAAAAAGTCCACAAAGCGATTTTGCTGGGGCAAAAACTGGTGTTTTCATTTACGAACTATCTTATAAAAAGTAGTATAGGCCATTTGCGTTTTTTATTTTGTGTCTTCAGCCTGGTCTATTTGGTAATAGTTGTTGCCAAAAGCAGAATCAAATCTTTTTCTTGTCTTGATTTTTTTTAGATAAAACCTTAACAGTGGCATGAAAAGTAACTTGAGTCAGAGCAAATGAACTTAATGATGGTGGACATATTGAAACTGCAAAAATAAACTGTAACTGAATAATATAGAAATAATGCCATCATGAATATTGATTGCGAACTCTGCCTTTTGTCGTCAAACTCCACAACCTCTGAATCTCACAATTGTGTAAAATGTAATACATGTAGTGAGGCAATAAAATCTATTATTATTATTATTTAATTTTATTCTTTTATTACTTCATTCTTCAATATTTTATTGATTTTTTTTCTCTTTCTTTTCTCTTTTTATCTATTCTTATTAAGTCTGAAAATGTAATAATTTGTAATTTTTAAATTCAACTTTATGTTAATATCCAGATAAATTTAAACATCTTCACTGCTTTGTTAATTATATTTTTTTGAACAATAAAGCACAGTTTTGCTTTGATTAATATGACAAAAATTTTGTTTGGAACAAAGGAAAACCGGTTTGACTCGCGACTAGGATAATGATTTAGGTTACGCGAGTTTTTCTGAAGCCACTTACTGAGATGATCAGATGAAGGGGATGTATATATACCCGTATAAAACCTGAGACAATTAGAGGAATACAGGAATAAATTTTTTCAAGGAGTGGCAAGACGAAAGCAACTTGGCAACAACGTCAGTCACGTCGATACGCTTACAACGTGTCAGGACCAGAAACAACAAACAATCGAGAATGCGATTAGTCCGATTATTTACAATTGGGGTGGATTTTTAGCTGGTTTTGGTCTATAATTGCAGGCAGCTTGTCGACAAGTACTCGGGACTGTATGAATAAAGCAAGCTTTGACGATAAACGGAAATAAACAAAAGAATCGAGCCTAGAGAGAGCGAGGTGTCCGCGACCAATAGCGTTAGCGCACATGCTCACGTCACGCGGTGCCACAGCCCGGGCAATGCCCCGAAAAGAAAACACCCTATAGGTGCCTCGGGCCGATGAATATGGAAAGCGAAAAAAAAATCGGAAATGGTTTCAAAGGTACTAGGTACTCACTGTGCAACATACGGCGCTTTCGACCGCAGAAGCCCTGGACTTGTCTTTTCCGCGAAACTTTCACTTGTCACCGGATCAGCTCGCGGATGCGAGCGATTTTTTCGAAAAACTCGGAATTGCCGATCCGAAATCGCGCAAAAACCCGTGTTTTCCCACGAATCTAGTACGCCGTGTCCTCCGCAACGCTTTCTACGGGAAGCACATCACGTGCACTGGCTGCTTTATCGACCAATGGGTGCGCGAGAACCGATTTGTCGCACTTGCCGATTACCGTCACCGTCGTGTGTTTTTCAGGGTTACACAAGCTTAGGTCGACCGGAAAATATCGTCCTGGGTTTGTCCACACGACGGTGACCGGCTAGGATGTTCAGAAGACCCTGTGGAATACCAGCACCATGTCACGTTCGGTCTCTGCCACGCCAAAAACGATGAATGGGAATATCAGGTTGGCTTTTCTTTGTGGCGAGTAACGTGCAGTGTTGCCAAGTAAACATTCACAACGTCCTCACTAAGTGTAAAAAAAATCCGCACTTTCAGTAAAAAAATCCTTGCAATTATATGGCAAAAGAACAATTTTTGGTAACAAAAACACGCTCTAGTTATCAATGACGACACATTTCACTCAAAGGCTCGAATATGTTCTTGCAACATTCCCGGAACCAGAAATGTCCGCCCTCACAGATGAATCATTGCAACATTTCAAAATTCACATTCCAGGAAAGTTCTTGAAATATATACATTCACCAATTTCACTAAAGAAACGTTAATGTTTCCGAATAGATCAATATCCAATTGAAACATCTCATTTATATGTCAAAAGTTCAGTTTTTTCAAGTTTTTGAAATATTTCAACTATGTTTACGAAACATATGATAAATGTTCCAAATGTTTGGATATCCCAAAGAAACATTTCATTTATGTTTCGAAACATTCCTGCATTAATATCTGGAATACGTCTGAAATGTTTGAGAAATCTTTTAAATATTCTTATGAAACATTTCATTCATGTTTCAAGTGTTCTCCAATTTTATATTTCAACACTACATCTGTTGTGTTTATGAAATATTAGATAGATGCTTTGAATACATTTTAAAATTGATAATTGTCCACCAACTTTATATTTTCGTTTTTGTTATGAAATTTTCCCGAAAGGACCCCGCAAACTCCTTATGGAATTTGGGTCCCGGTGGATTTTTTTGAATTTTTGGTATGATGTAGTCCATGTAATTCTCAACCAATGTTACCATTGCGCCAACCCAAAAAAATGAACAGTTTTACTGCTAGGGGGCGTTGAAATCACCCCTTGCGCAGATTAGACTATTTATTTTTGAACCCGGTAACAATATTTTCACTTTTTTCATTGTTGCTTATGTTGCACAATATTGTACTGTTTTATAAAAAAATTCTTACCCCCTCCCCCTTTCCCCCCAACTCCTATTACGGAACGAAAAAAAAATATTTCTCGAGTGCCTTCAAACGTATCGTCGAATGTTTAAATATGCCTAAATAAGGGAAATATCAGTTTTTTATGATTATCCCCCCACCCCCCAAATGACACAAAACGAAAAAATTTCGGTGGATTTTTCTGAATTTTTGATATGATGCAGTTCAAGTTATTTTGAATAGAAATAAATTGGGTGACAAACTTCAAAAATGAATAGTTTTGATGCTAGGGGGCGTTGAAATTATACCTTGCTTAGAATGGACTATAATAATAGCTCTACGTATTTTAGTTTAGATTATGCTGATCAATTCTGTAATTTTTCATGAAATGAAAAACCAAAAACCTCCCCCTTACCCCCTACCCTTAATTTAAAATACAAAAAAATTTATTCCCGACTACTTTTAAATGCTTTATCAAAATAAATGTTTTAATCAGCTCAAATTGAGGAAATCGTACAGTTGTTTAATATCACTTTTCCCTCCCTTCAGAAAAATATTGATGGAGTTTGCTGACTTCTTAGTAGGGCGTAGTTCATGATTTTTGAATATCAATCAATTGGGCGAATATTTCGAAAATAAATAAAAATTAGACATCCACAATTTGAATTTGAGGTGGTGCCTGAATTATTTTATTTCGTGTTTTGAAATAGGGGTTGGGGGTAAGGGAGAGGTTTTAGATTTTCAATTAATGAAAGTTTACACAATTGTTCGGCATAAAATAAAACAAAAATACGTAGAGATATTGTTTCCGCCTATAATAATGAATAGTCTATTCTGAGCAAGGTATGATTTCAACGCCCCGTAGCATCAAAACTGTTCATTTTTGGGGTTTGTCACCCGATTTATTTCTATTCAAAATAACTTGAACTGCATCATATCAAAAATTCAGAAAAATCCACCGAACTTTTTTCGTTTTGTGTCATTTGGGGGGTGGGAGGATAATCATAAAAAGCTGCTATTTTCCTTATTAAGGCATATTTAAACATTCGACGATACATTTGAAGGAACTCGAGAAATATTTTTTTGCGTTTCGTAATAGGAGTTGGGGGAAAAGGGGGAGGGGGTAAGAATTTTTTTTATAAAACAGCACAATATTGTGCAACATTAGCAATAATGAAACAAGTGCAAATATTGTTACCGGGCTCAAAAATAAAAATAGTCTAATCTGCGCAAGGGGTGATTTCAACGCCCCCTAGCTGCAAAACTGCTCATTTTATTGGGTTGGCGTAATGGTAACATTGGTTAAGAATTACATGGACTACATCATACCAAAAATTCAAAAAAATCCACCGGGACCCAAATTCCATAAGGAATTTGCGGGGTCCTTTAGCAAAAAAAATATGTTTAAAAAATTTTCAAAACTTTATTAAGATCTATGAAAAGGACCTATCAAAATAACGTTCCACATATTTTCAATTAAGGTAATTCTGAAATGTTTCAGTTATTACATATGAAACAAATCTTGAAATGTTTCGAAATTTATAAATTAAAGATGTCTGGAAATATTCCAGGAATATTCCTGTAATTTAGCAAAATAAACTTTTCAAATATTCACAAATGAAGTTAATTTGAAATGTTTCAATAAGTCATGGTTGAGTTAATTTTGGAATATTTCTAAAAATATCAATTCGAAAAATTTAAATGTTACAGAAATATTTCAATATTTTTTTCTTATTGCTGAAATGTATTAAATTTACGTTTCACATTTTCCTAATCTAATTCATTTCTGAAACATTCAGTTATTATGATTGATGGAATTTTTGAAATGTTTTGAAAGTTATGTAGTAAATCTGACTGGAAATATTCCATAAATATCCCAGTCGAGTTCAAACATTCCTGAAATATAATATAGTAGTAGTACTTTATTGTTATCCCAAAACACAATTTTGTTTATAATAGGGATATTAAAAATTAATAACAAAATAAATATCCAAACTTATTTGATAGTAATACATAAAATTAATACAAGTATAATTCATAGCAAATAAAAATATAATTAAAGCTACCCAACCTTTAGATTTTTATCCAGATTGAGAGTTGAGAGACATTAATGAATGAAAAAAAAGGTAATGTTGAAATTGATATAATGAAATTATTTTATTGTGAGGATCAATGCATCCAATTAAGATTCAAGAAAGAAAATATTTTTTGATTTTACTCTTGAAAATTGTCACTTTTTTATATTTTTTATTTCAGATGGAAGTGAATTGTAAATTACTATACCATCATTTTTTTCCAAAGTTAGTTCTGAAATTTCCCAGGCTTAGCCAGTTTGCCCGTCTTGTTTCATGATGGTGTATACTATTTACTTACGTGAAATTTAAATTAGATACTTTCTGTTTGATTCGAATGAAGTGAATGAATGAACAAATTTTCACTTTATATAGAGATTTCAAATCCAGTAAACTCTTTGGCTTATACATGTTGGCGGCTGGTTCTAAAAATGGTATGTTATAAATACATTTTAATAATTCATTTTGGAGTTTTTCAAGAGGTCTCAATACTGAAGTATTAGCAGTTCCCCAAATGGAAATCAAATACTGTAGGTTTGAGTAAATAAGACAGTAGTAAATATTCTTCAGATATTTGAAAGGAACGAATTTCCTAATTTTGAACAGAACACCAATGACTGGATTGATTTTCTTCCTCAATTTTTCAATATGTTTATTCCATATTAGTTTTTCATCTATATAAAGACCTTGGAATTTAGTAACTTTTGTATATTTAATAGATTCAGTTTCAAACAATAGTGGATCAATGGTAGTGTTCACGTTTTTTTTTCGAAATATACATAAATGTGGTGTTACTAAAATTTAAAGTGAGTTTCACAACTTGCAACCAAATTGAAATCTCTATCAAATCATTCTTCATATTTTCACGTATCTCGTTGAAATCGTTTGCAAAATATATTAACGTGGTGTCATCCGCAAATAGCTTAATTTTTCCTTTCAGTTCCAAATTTGTGATAGAGTTGATATAAATCAAAAATAAAACGGGTCCCAAAATCGATCCTTGTGGTACTCCACACTATATGTCCATTAATGAACTGCTAATACCATCAACTGACATATTGCCTTCTATTCATAAGGTTCTGACTCAGTAAACAATTTTTCTCAAGAAAATTGAAAAGCCTGACATTCATTATTTTTTCTAAAATTTTAAAAAATATTTCAATTAATCACAAGTATAGTAAGTGCTAGTTATGAAAATATTTGCAGTACCAAGTATTAATACATTATTAAATTCAATAAAATCGTAAAATTTAAACTGTTTATGAGATCTGTGATTCCAATGTATACAGTTCTCTGAAAAGCGACCAATTCATAGTCTCTCGAAAACACAACCAACCCAAGAAGTGGCAAAAATCTTCTAATTTTTTCATATTTAAGATGGTAGATCCTAGGGCAATCAAAAATTTCATAAAATTTTCTAATTAATGAATAACAAGTTTGAATAATTTCAGAGTAAATGAAGCCAAATTGAAACTAAAACAGTAAAACCTAAACATAAAATATGCTTGTTGAATGATTGAACACTTTTATTTAATTTTGAATTATTTACAACTTTCCAATTCATACTCATATTTGTATCTAGCCTTGAATTTTTCTTGCTATTGTGGTAACATTTGAAAATAAAATCACAGCTGCAGCTTGATCTACTCCACAATGGCCACAATAACAATTGTTCTTCTTCTCACTTTTGAATTAAACTGTAACCTATGGTATTTCAATAGCGTCAACGTTGAAAAACCTATTTTCATTTCCAGAGGAGTCATATGTTTGGTTCAAGTTTCAATTGAGAATGTTTCCAATTTCAGCATGAATTCCTTCCAAGACAGATTATCTTGAACGATGGAAAATAGCGACCAAAGTTTGTCTCTCAGTCGCAGATGATTCCACATCTGATGTTGTGAAAATCCTGTTCATATTTTCAATATCAACATGCTATTACTATATTAATGTCTTTTTGATTAATATAATGCATTACAACTAATTAATGCACTCTTTCATAGTATATTTACCTTAACATATAAAATATTTTCATTTTAAGAGAAAATCTTCACAACTTTCTTTTAAATTCACACACATTTCTTCACATCTCAAAAAATACTCACAAGTTGGAAAAAATCCCCACAAATGAGGATTTTTCCTGCCAGTTGGCAACACTGGTACCGTAGGACCAGAGATGAACGCAACGGTAGTAGGATAGGGGAAGGGGAAATCACCGCGTGCCCCAAACTGGTGTGTGGTGCGCAGTAAATGTGCGCACTTGAAAATGGCTCGGGAGCACACGGTGCCACGTTGCCGGGTTGCTCGAGAATCGATGAAAACTAGGGAACTGATGGGAAAACCACCTGCAGAACAACTGCGAAAACGGCATGATTTCGTGGCAGCGTTGGGCACTATTCACTCCATACGTAATCTACAGGGTCGCCCAGGGTTAAACCGCCAAACGTTAAGGATCGGTTTTTGTTTTAGAATTATTCAATTGTGTTTGTTATGGTTATAAAAATGAATCGATAATCACATATTTATGTTGTTTTTTTTTTTAATTTAGGAGCCTGGGTTGCATAATTCTTTCGTAGATACTTTTATAATAATTTTAGAATTTATTCATACATATCATTTAGGAATTTCCAACACATCAATGCTGCAAGTATTGTATTAATGCCAATATTATTCAATGTTATATCGTCAGTTTTAGTTATATGCTCTTCACTTTTGAAATACAGGGTGACCCAGGGGTGCGTGCATGGTCCATAACTTTTTTTCTATGCAAGCAATAGACTTGATTTTTTTTCAATCGATAGGTTCAACAATGAGTACATTCTGAAAATATTTTCATTAATATACAAGATGTTTCAAAATAAAATACACAACTACGTTCAATTTTTTTGGCAATCATCCTTTTATTCCATTTTTGGATTCGCCACTAAATTGTCAACATAACGCACCCTGGTTTCATATACCTATCTGCAATAGTTTTTGACTTATGCAAATTTATGTGTCAAAATCGCGTCGTGCATGGACCCACAGAAAAATTCATAACGTCAGAACCTTTCGGGATAACTCAACCTACTTTTTCCCAGACTATTCCTCAAGCTTCAGAGCATCTTTTGTAATGCTGGAGAACTTGAAGTCCATGTTCCATCGCCTACTACGATTTTTCTCAAATGACGGTTTACAAATGGCAATAACTCGATTTTTTCAAACGCAACACCCTGTATTTTATTACACCATTACATGGCATTTTCTAAGAGCTTTTTGTTAATATAGCATTTGTGGGGTCTACTTTGTGTAGTTTGCGAAATATGTTGAAAATAAGAAATGTGGATGATTTTTGAGGAATCTAGTAGGCTGATGCTTTCGTAAAATTTGACATCCTTGTACTGTCAATAATTATACACGTAAAATTGTTGAAAATGAATTTCACTCGCGAAGAATTAGTGAATATGGTCTATTGTATTGGCGAAGCTGACAGAAATCCTTTATTAGCAAGCAGAATCTACCATGAATAATATCCGGAAGCAAGAACTCCACGGGTGTCTTCATTCCAAAAGTTAAGAAATCGGTTTGAACTCAGTGGTAGTGTGTCTTATACTCAAAAGGAAATTGTTGGTGGTCGAATTAGGAGGAAAATGAGTTGCAAGTTTTATTGATGCTACAGGAAAATCCTCACGTAAGCACTAGGGAAATAGCAGCGGAAACGGATATTTCACAAAGTAGCAGAATAATATTGAAACATAAGTTCCACCCTTTTCATCTGAACCTACATCAAGAATTGTATGGTGATGATTTTGCCAATAGAGTTGCGTTCTGTATTCAAATGAATGGCATGATTGATGAGGATTATAATACTTTAAACAAAATTCTGTTTTCTTTCGGTCAACAAACACAACATGCATTATTATGCAGCCGAAAATCCTTACTGGTTGAGGACCCTTGACCACCAACAGCGATGGTCGCTTAATGTTTGGGGAGGAATTATTGGAAATCACATTATTGGTCCCTACTTCTTCGACAATGTGCTAAATGGTGAAAGATATTTACGTTTCCTTCGCGAACATCTTCCGAGAATGTTAGAAGAAGTGGATTTGAATACCCGAAGAACCATGTGGTTGCAGCACGATGGTGCGCCGGTGCATAACCATAGTATAGTTCGAGAATTTTTAGATCAATCCTATCCTAATCGTTGGATAGGCCGAGGAGGTACTATTCCTTGGCCCGCGCGATCCCCAGACCTTACGCCTCTAGATTTCTTTCTTTGGGGGTACGTGAAAGAAAGGGTTTTCAGAGATCGTCCGACAACTGCAGATGATATGAAAAATAGGATCACGGAAGCCTTCCGTTTGACTAATGGAGCAATGCTTGCTAGAGTTCGGGACTCATTCACAAGAAGACTAGTAGCTTGTGTGGAACATGATGGGGACCTATTTGAGCATTTATAAGTGGCCTTTCCTCAAAATTTTTACATGGTTTATTGTTAATCACTCTTTCCTGTTATTGTAACTATTACTAGAATCATTTTCTTTGTAATGTACTCCTATTTATATTACAATTTCAAAAACATATTCTCTCCATAATTTTAAGAATGTGTCAAATTTCACGAAAGTGACCTCCTAGATTCCTCAAAAACCATCCACATTTCTTATTTTCAACATATTTGGCAAACTACACAAAGTAGACCCCATAAAGCCGATAGTGACGAAACGCTCTTTAAAAATGCCATGTAATGGTGCAATAAAATACACGGTGTTGCATTTGAAAAAATCGAGTTATTGCCATTTGTAAATGGTCATTTGAAAAAAATCGTAGTAGGCGATGGAACATTGACTTCAAGTTCGCCAGCATTTCAAAAGATGGTCTGAAGCTTGAGGAATAGTCAGGGAAAAACTAGGTTGAGTTGTCTTGAATGGTTCTGAAATTATGAATTTTTCTGTGGGTCCATGCACGACGCGATTTTGACACATAAATTGACATATATCAAAAACTATTGCAGATAGGTATATGAAACCAGGGAGCGTTATATTAACAATTTTGTGGCGAATCCAAAAATGGAATAAAAAAGGAGGGTTGCCATTTAAGAAAATGGAACGTAGTCGTGTATTTTATTTTGAAACATCTTGTATATCGATGAACATATTTTCAGAATGTGCTCATTGAACCTATCGATTGAAAAAAAAATCAAGTCGATTGCTTGCATAGAAAAAAAGTTATGGACCATGCACATACCCCTGGGTCACCCTGTATATATAATTTAATGCATTTGAAACATTTGTTTTTCAATTTTTTTTTTATTTTTAGTGTCTGAATTTTATAATTTTTTTGCAAAATAATGAAAAAGGTAATTTTTTAGGTGGAAACATTTTTAATTAAAAAGCTCAGTCAAGCAAATAATTTTATTTAGTGTAAATCTTTTGTTTTAAGCATCAACAATCAGCTGTTTTAGATGTTATTGATTTAATTCAAGAAAATCTCGATAAAGCTAATTGTGTGGTAGCTGCTATAGAGCTTAAAAAAGCCTTCCTTACAGTTGACCACTCAATATTTCTAAATAACTTGGAGTCGATTGGTATCAGAGGAATTGTAAATGATCTTTTAAAATCCTATTTCGAAACAAGAACTATAAGGACCTACACTAATAATGTGGAGACTGACAGATTGAATATTAACAAAGGCGTTCCCCAAGGGTCGGTTTTAGGTCCAATTTTGTACTTCTTATACATACAAAATTTATCCCAACTCAATTTATCATGTCATTACATCATATAGGCGGACGATACGGTACGTTTATATGCAAATGAAAACCCTTTAATTCTAGAAAAAACGATAAATGAGAACCTATAAAAATTTGAAAGATGACTTTATTCCAATCTTCTCTCTGTTAATTCTAGAAAAACTGAATATATGATTTTTCAACAAAGAAATAAACAAAATATTAATTTAAATATAAAAATTAAAAATGAACAATTCAAACAAACTTCTCTGATGAAGTATCTTGGCATTTGGATTGATAATGAGTTGAGGTGGGAGAAATATATTGATAATCTGATTAAAAAAATATCTTCCATTATTGGAGCCCTGAGAAGATGTCCCAAATTGACTCCCAAAATAGCTAATATATTTTTATATTCACATATTCTCAGTAGAATCAAATATTTAAATAATATATGGGGAACTTGTTCTTAAAATAATTTCAATAAAATCTCAGCTGTATACAGAAAAGCGTTGAAAGTACTTTATCGTCTACCATTTGACACTCCAACAAATCAACTTTATTCAATGACGAACACACTTTCTTTGGAGGAGCATTATGCAATGGACACTCTCAAAGTACATTACCTCATTATCAATAAATGATGAAATCTAATTTTATATCAACAAGAAATTCAGGAATTCACAATTACGATACACGACAACCTAACTAATTTTTCCATCTAGATTCTGCAAACTCTGTAATTTGCCAGAAAAGATTCACCCATGAAGGTCTTCAAAATTGTAGGAATATCACTGAATGCAAAATAAAAAATATTTTCTCCAAAAAAGAAATTGACGTTATTAGGATTCCTTCTTTGTTTTGGTTTTGTTTTTTTTGTTTTATTAAAAAAAATATGTAAATACAAAGAGGTTCATGATCAGTCTCATAACAGTTTGATACTGTTTGACTGATCATGCTATTCTATCATAGATATAATGATAATTGACTAAACATACCCTATCATAATTTTACAGTTGTTTCTTAAAAATAATGAAATTATTATGAAATTATAAACGTTATTATTGTTATCATTATTATTAACAGGAGTTGATTTATAAGTGTTGAAAAGTTATGAAATTAAATTAGTACATATTTTAAGCATAAAACAATCATTATTCAACTAATCCAAACTAAATTATACCCATCTAAGCTTCAAAATGTTATTTTATAAGTTTTGACAATTAGGGGTAGTTTTCACCTCTATAAAATAAACAGCGCTCATCGGCATAGTATAGAATTAGAAGTAGAGGGTGAGAAGAGCCTTATTCCAAATTTATAGGCAAATCAATGCAGGTTGAAAAAATTGAGGGGTTTTGCCATTTTTGGAGATTCATTTACTGGACTAAATGCGTTTCATCGCGCTTGGCACCAGGGACTCCTCGCCACGCTTCCATCTTGTGTGTTGCCCCCCAATTGTGTCAGCTTTTCATCGTATGGTTTTATTGAAACACAAATATATTCGAAATATAAATTTAATTATCCATGTGTTAAGAGAAACTCAAAATTCTCACAGCAATTAATAATTCGGCTACAGCGTAAATATCCTCTTTCGAAAAACTCTGGACTTTTTTCCTCACACCAATTCCACTAGTAGCTTTCATGAGGTTGAATAAATCTGCACTGAACTGAAAACGTCGCATAAGTGAAAAGCAAAAACTGTACTTAACCTAGGATGCCCTAGGTATATATTTTTCCTACGAGCTTGCGGAAAAATTACTTTTCCGCACGATTTTTACTTTTCCGCACGATTTTTACTTTTCCGCACGATTTTTACTTTTACGCAAGATTTTCTCTTTAAAGCACAATATTTTTTTCTACGACCGTGCGTTTTTACCCACTTTCCCGCACTCATTTTAGTTTAGAAAGTGCCACTTTCCCGCACTAGTGCGGGAAAACTCGATTTCCCGCACTAGTGCGGGAAAGTAAAATATGTCAATTTATCGTTATTAAATGTAAATTTCATTGTTGGTGAGAGTTATTTGGAGGACTCTGTAGAACAAAAGAAAACCATCTCGAATAAAATTCTTTCATGTACTGGCAACTTGCAACCGATGCCGTCTCCGTCATCTTCATGCAGTTTGCAATCTACGAGTGTTACTCTTAACAGCCAGTTACCACCAACTAACTACTCTGGACCGGCTATTCTGACGCATTTGCAGAATACAACAAATTGTGTTTTCAACATTAATATTAATTAACGAACAGTCGTTACCGACCCATGATGAACCCTTTACTCCCATAAACACCTAACTATGTAGGCTTATTATGGCAAGAACCTGTCAGAAAACATAATTCTGCTGGTTGGTCATAGAGGGCACTTGCAATTGCGTCCTCTGATGTTTTGAGGAACGTTGTACAAGTAGCTGTTAGATTTAATTCAATACCCGTCGTGGTCTTAGCCAGGGGAGTAGTTGTTTTCTGACAGGTTCTTGCCATAATAAGCCTACATAGTTAGGTGTTTATGGGAGTAAAGGGTTCATCTTCGGTCGGTAACGACTGTTCGTTAGCAAACGATCTCCCAAAGATTTCTGTCTTCTTCGAATAATATTATTAATAATTAGTGGATTTTCATTGAATGTTTTGTATGTTGAAATAAATTATATATTTTCAATGTGCTTTTTGAATCTTTATGCGGTCGTAGAAAAAATAATGTTCCTAATTCATGCGTAAAGTGTCTTTCCCGCCCTTGACTGCTTGCCCGAACTGCGCTTCGCGTCGTTCGGGTCAACGGCAGTCGCGTGCGGGAAAGTATCACTTTCCGCACTTGTTAGGAAAATAACTATTTCCGCATGATTTTTACTTTTCCGCACGATTTTTACTTTTACCCAAGATTTTCTCTTTAAAGCATAATATTTTAATTCAAGATTAGTATATTGTACAATGAGCATGAAATGACATACATTTCCCACGAGTAGGTAGGTATATGAAATTTTGTAGTACGAGCGAATTATTTTTTTCATAACAGATTCTCTCAAAAACACTCATGTCGTCATTGAATATACAAATATTGAAAAATATAACGAAAATTGAACAGTAAGTACTCTCATCGATTTCAAAACAAAAACAAAGAAAAGTAACTAAAAAGTAACTTCCCTAGGATTCGAACCACCTACCCCATTAACCAGCGTAGAACGACTGCTCCCTTACTTTGCCAACTGAGCTATTTCAGATATTAATTTAATTGCTATAATACCATATCAAATCCTGTCAAATTTTAAATATCACTAATTATTTTGATAATGTCTTAATTACTTTATATTTTGAAATTAATTTTATGAAAATTACGGAATATCGGAAAGTTATTATCAAACAGTCGTTAATAGACTAGATTCGATTTCATATTATTTATAATCATACAATTGTTTCATTATTTTTCAGTGCATAAAAAAATCTCGCTGAAAAGTTACTTTTCCGCACGATTTTTATATTGTTGAAAATGAGGATATTTAGGACTAACTAAATGATCTATGTAACTATTCTGTCGTATGTGTCATTTTGTAGCATTATTATAAAATCTTGTTTAATAAAAACCTTTTTTTTTCATAAATAAGATGGACAAAAACACTCGTAGGAAAAACATTGTACCTAACGGAAAACGTCTTTTCCGCCCTTGACGGCTTGCCCGAACTCCGCTCCGCGTCGTTCGTGCAACTGCCGTCGCGTGCGGAAAAGTACTACTTTCCGCACTTGTTAGGTAAATAAATATTACCTTCTGGTTGTCTATTCCTTGATCAGAGAATACCTGACTGACTTCCGTACAGTCGATGTACATAGATTTTAGCGGAGTAACGAGCAGCATGGAGTGATTTTTCTGAAAATTACGTATTTTTTTACATTAATGAATCATAATAAACATCATTTGATGCATGTCTGTCCCAAAAAATAATAGGATTTACAAAGAAGCTAAGGTTATTAGAGAAAATCAAATTATAGTAGTGAATCACAATATACCATTGAGGGAAAATGGACCCACTAAATCAACCCAAATATTTCAAACACTGTTTACCTGTTTTGGTCTGCTAGGGAAATATTCTCTCATCTGAAGAACAATGCTTCTTCTTCCAGCTGCGATATTCCACCTCGACCAGGCAAAATTGAAAGTGTTGCTGAGTCTCGCCATATTATTGTACAGATGCTTCTCCATTGGCCACTGTTTCTCACAACTACCTTGAACAGAACAAGTATGAGTTGTAAAAATATTACCCTACGCCACTGCCTTTTGAAGAATTAGCGAAGAAAAAAAAGAGCATTGAAAAGGAAAGAGCTACGAGCTAGGTGCCTAGGAGCTAGGCTGCCTATATGATTTACTGATAGATAAAGAAACCTTCTGGTCATGAAATATCATTCTTGGTGTTGCCGCAAGTCGCCTAGCCAAAATCCCATAATTCAGTTGAGACTGTATTAATGAAAAATAAAGAATGTCAAGAGTTTTTATGTCCATGAATGTTTTGAGATACTTGAATTTTGATAATAAACTTCCTCAATAGGAATTCTATTTGTTTGTCCCATTTAAGATGTCTGTCAAGCATAATCCCTAAGTACTTGATACTACCTGCTTCTTCTATTCTGGTATTATTATCAATTATTAGTGAGCAGGTTATAATCAAACCAATTTTTAATCTTTTTAAAATCTAATGTGGTCTTTGTCTGTAATTCAGTCCAGTTTTTTCCTCCATATAATATAACTGTATCATCTGCAAAACTATGAAGTTCAGCTATAGTATTGATATAAAAAAGGTCATTGAGATAGATAGAAAATAGCAGTGGTCCCAAAACTGTCCCCTGTGGCACACCAAATTGAAAGATTTTTAGTCCACTCCTAGCTTCATCAATCTCAACATATTGAGTTCTATTTTCAGCTATAATATCCCAAGGACATTGATAACTAACGAAATAATTTTATCACAGTTTTCGAAAGCACGTTATTTGGTAACATCCCGACGCCAAAGGCGGAGGGATGTTACCTAAAATAACGTGCTTGAGGAAGTTGTGATAAAATTACGAGTTATTTATCAATGTTCGAGGGATATTCGGTGAGAAATTTTTTTGCATTTCGAACAAAACTATTTATTGAACACACAGTTATTAAAAGAACAATTCGTATAATGATATTCCGTTGATCTTGCTGTATTCGCCTCGGTTACTGCATAGGTGTTTCCACGCATACTATATTGATTATTTGGTTATGATGTTCCTGATCAATATTCAAATAAAGTTTTATGGAATTTCCATTATTATGCCCAGTAATTTTCAACAATTGTTGTTCTCTTTGCTAATTGACTGACTGCAGTTGCTCTATTAGAGTGATTGGTTATTTTCCTCTGTTTCGTATCCAAGCCAATTGCTTCAGCAGAAGATTTCGTCCATCCGTTGATTATAATTCTACCCAGAGGCATATTGTCGTACCAGTTATCGCTTTCTGTCGTCCAGTGACGATTTGGCCTTAAAAATAGCCTATTTGTCTTGATATTTGTGCCTCGTTTTGATAATAATTTAATGAATAATCTGACAGGACCAGCATTGTTATCACTATTTTGAACTAACCATTTGCTAGAGGCGCAGTTCTTTGAACCCCCTTGGCAGGTTTTACTGAAAATTGGATTATATTCTATCCTATTAGTTGGAGATCCATTGTTGTCCTTTTCGATATGAAAATAATCAATTAAGCAAGCAGCAGCAGTGATAAAATTTGCGTAGGAGTCCTATAGGGATATTTTCATCCCAAAAGTTTATAATTTTACTCATTTCCGTTGAAGTTAATGGTACTGAGCTTGTTTTGCGTTTAGTGGGATCTGTTTGTAAATTTCTTCGTGCTGCGTCGCGTGCATTCCGCGCTTGTTTGAATGCAACACTTTTAAAGGGGTCCTAGCATGATATTATACTTCTTGTAATACTTTTCTTGTAATAATTTGCTTGTTATAATCCATACAGTTTTAACAGTAGCCTCCTTAAACTCTGTGCTATCCTTTTTTCTCATATTAATCGCCCAATCCTTGAGTATTAATGCAAGTTCTTCGAGAGTACGATTTCCATCCAATTCATATTTTCTGGCGTCACAAAACTCCATAAAGATTTTCCAAGTGTATTTTTTACTATTGGCAGTATTTTTTGGTGTATTTTCTTCAATGATTTTGTCAATTGCCGTCAATCATTTTGAACACCAAAGCGAAGAAGTGACATTTTCGAAATAAATTGAATTACTGAAATGTCAAACAACTTTATTGTGTTGGTTGTTTAGCAATGTCATGACATAAGTGATAACTACCCGTGAAAACTATCCTTGGGTAGTTATCAGTGTAATGATGGTTTCATTGGTTATTTCGACAAATATATTAGAAATAGACAAATTTGATAGTATAATTTTTTGAGCAAAAAATTTTCACTTGTAATCTCCCAAGTGCTTGAATTATTGCCGGAAATTTTTCGAGTACATGAATTTTTTGAAAATTACCCGAGTCGCGCAGCGACGAGGGTAATTTTCTTAAAAAATTCATGTACGAGATAAATTTCCTGCAATTAATTCAAGCACGCGGGGGATTCGGTAAGAAAATTTTACACCAAAATATATCCAACAATTCATAAGAAATAACTAACTATGGTTCACCTGAACTATTTATATGCATAGTACAAAAAAGATGCATGAAAATATTGATATGTAAAACACACTTAACAAAATTTCAATTTGATTTTTTTAAATTAATCAAAAAAAAAGTAAAAATGTATGTTCTTTGCTCCACTGGGAATTGAACTAGTGACCACACGATCACGAGGCGGACACTTTACCGACTCGCCACGGGGCCTTTGATTTACATGTAGACAACTGGTGTATTGAAGTGTTTCTGAAATTTGATTTCAGAATTTGCAAATTCTGCGATTATCGTGAAGAAAATATTCAGACACATTCGAAATATTTAATAAATACATAAATATGAAATATTATCTCATTTCAAATGAAAAATACAATTCCATTTGTACATCAAAGCAAAATATAAACTATCCCCTGTCAAATATTTGACAGAAAAATTTCCACTCATTAATTTCGGCCAGGGTACCCAGGAGGATAAAAATTTCCGGAAATTTTTTGGGTTGCCATGGCATCTAAATAAGAACGAATGTTTTGGTTCTCTCTAAAAGTGAGGTGTGAAATTTTCTAAGTAATTTTTGAGAAAATCACAAACTGTGCCGCGAAATCGAATATTCTTTAATTTCATTAATAGTAGTTCATGGTTAACTGTACCAAAAGCTTTAGCTAGGTCCAAAAATAGCCATAGTTGAGTTTTGATTGACAAGATGTTGATGTATATTATTAGTCAGATGACAGATAGCATCCTGGGTTGAAATGTTTTTTTCTAAATCCGAAGTGTTTT
This sequence comes from Chrysolina oricalcia, assembly GCA_944452925.2. Taxonomy (NCBI): domain Eukaryota; kingdom Metazoa; phylum Arthropoda; class Insecta; order Coleoptera; family Chrysomelidae; genus Chrysolina; species Chrysolina oricalcia. The sequence goes on from OX101810.2 coordinate 3,859,868, forward strand.
TCTGAAATCAGATGATTTTTTCCCAAAAATTTTTCCACTCTATATTTCAAAATTTTCTCAATGTAATGTGGTTTTACTGAAAATTTCACACCTCCACTTTTTAACCAATTAGATCCCTTAATTTTGACTAGTTACCATGGCAACTAAAAAAATTTCCGAAAATTTCGTGGCGCCACGATATTTAAGTGGAAATTTTTTGACAGTTGAAAAGGTAAACATATGATCTACAACTACAACCATTTAATATTGTAGATATACCTGTGAATAATGCAACATTTCTATAAGAATTAACATTATTATTTATTATTCGCTATAAAGTTTCATTAAACAGAAAACACAAATTTGTTTAATTATTACGCATTAACCATTTATATTTCAAAAATCGTAGGATCTACAATCATAGTAAGATTTAAATGTTGCTTGAATTCTAACCCATCCTCTCTTCTTAATGGTGAATAGGAAGGTGACGAATTAATTAGATGTCTGTGTTTTAAGACATATATGTAATATTTTGAAACAATTGTGTTCAAATCTTTTACGCAAAAGGCCATATTTACTTGACATCTGCAGCAGACTTTCTTGGATTTTCGTTAACAAACCATTCGAATCTAACGCTTCCTGGTCGCAATCTTCCATTAAATTCGTTAAATATATTAATTTTGGATGATATATTTGCACTTGACTCAACTCCTTGCAGTAATTACATAAATTGTACTTTTCAAAGCATTTCATTTCTCTCAAATTGTTTAACGCAAATGCTTACAAGAAATGTTTTACATAAGAATATCTTTGTTTGCTGCTTTACTATACAGTTACTCAATGTAATTTACCAATATAAACCTCATCTGTCAAAAGCATGGCCGCCTATATCACGGCCACCTACTGCAACAAACAATGTTAATATTACATTTTTTACATTAGAAGTGTTATGGATTACTTTAACCTAAACCTAAAATTATGAAAGGGCGATAGACTGATCTAATACCCATCTGAGTTTTAGCATTTGGTGTAAATAAAGTTGGTAATATTTTTTATTTAACGAAACATGGTGGACTTAAATATCAGTGAAATTAATTTAAAATTTCATATTGGATTAATAATTTTTTTCCAAATTATGATGTGAGATTTTCTTACCGAATGCCACGCAAGCTTAAATTATTTCTGGAAATTTTCTTTCGGGCACGAATATTTTAAGAAAATTATCCCGAGTCGATTCGCGACTCGGGATAATTTTCAAAATATTCGTGCCCTCAAAAACAATTCCGGAAATAATTTAAGCTCTTGTGATATTATAAGTGAAAATTTTTACGATTATTGTAAAAATGTATGAAAAACAAACATACTTTTGCTAAAGAAACATGTTTAGTTTCAATTGGGGGTAGTTTTTTCCACAATTTTCATCTTATGAGGACGCCCTATTACTTTCAATCATTATGAAGTTTGTTTCATTGTGATAGTCCATTTAGTTCGAAAGTTACACCGTTTTGTTCACACTGGCATCACGGCAGCGAACACGTTTTTTTAAAATTCCTTATAAAGTTTTTTTTTTAATTTTTCAATACGTTTTCCGTCTATAAAATTTAGCAGAGTTTTCCTTATTTCAATATGTGCACTTTATAAAGACTCACATTGTATATCTGCTTGAAAATGGACTGAAGCTAAAGAAACACTTCAGACGTAGTATGATTCTCTAAAATATTATAAAAAAATTCTAGAGTATCCAGACTTACAATCTTTTAAATACAATCAGTCTTTTATTTCTACACAGTTATGGAAACAAGGAAATATGGTTCTTCTCTGACGATAGTTACCTGAAATATAGCAGAAGGCATCATGCTCTGGAAATATGTCCACACCAGCTTCTCTCATAATCTATGAAAAACACAAATCATCAACTTTGAATACTAGATCTTATGTTAGCCTACCCTTTTCAGTTTGTAAAGCTTGAAATATGTCCCGACCATGTCTTGCAAGGCATTATTCGGACTGTTTTGAAGTTGTGAAATGCATATCAATCCATTCTTAATGTTAAACTCGAGTATTAATATCGCTGCGGTGATATTTAGTGTAACAGATTCACTGGAAGATGTTAAATTATTAGCATGAAGCAGTATTGAATGTTCCTTGAAGAACATTTTCTAAACGTGCCATCAGCATTAACTTAATATTTTTGATGACTTGAATACGTCAAAATCAAAATATACTTTAACGTCAGAAGTTTTTCAACTTATCGACAAAACTTTTCAACTATAAATGAAATGTATATTAAAATTATTATATATCATAAACTACGAGGATGTATTGATATCTAGTTAGCCTAGACCAGTTCCCTGCATAAACAAAATATTGCGTTACCATAGCAACGAACTATAATTTATTAGAAGTGTCAGTTTGACGTCAAAAAAGTAAACCAGAGTTACGCAATAAATTGAAAGAAATAATATGTCCACCGAAATTGTGAAAATCGAAAAATTGGAGTATCATCAAGTACCTGTATTTAAAAAGGTTAAGAGGTAAGCAGATTTACGAAGATATGCGACCGTGAAAAATTGGACTGCAAGCTTCAAAAGAGGTAAATTTTCCATTGAAGATGATGACCGATCGGGAAGGACAGTTTCTGTGTCAGTCCCCGTAAATATCGATGCAGTTCATGTCATGATTTTAACAGACCGTCGAATTGGGCCGAAACGGATATCTGAAGCACTGAATATTTCATACGAACGCGTTCATCATATAGTTCACATCAATTTGGACATGAGAAAAATTGCTGCAAATTGGATCCCCAAATGATTGAATGTTGACCAAAAGAGTGCAAGGGTAGTAGCATCGCGTTCGATCTGTGCTCGATTTGAAAACGATGTAGACTTCTTAAACCGAATTATTACTATGGATGAAACTTGGGTACATTTCTACGATCCAGAAACAAAGCAACAATCGATGGAATGGCGACACTCCAGTTCTCCAAGTCCTAAGAAGTTTCGTGTCCAAAAATCTGCTGGAAAAGTTCTTACTTCAGTTTTTTGGGATTGCCATGGAGTAATCATGATTGATTTTTTAGATAAGGGTAGAACAATAACTGGAGATTACTATTCGCCATTACTGACCACTCTACGGGAAAAAATTAAAGGGAAAAGACGCGGAAAGCTATCCAAAGGTGTTTTGTTTTTGCAGGACAACGCCTTGCAAAAAAATCGTGATTTAGGGTTTGAATTACTAGAACACCTCCCTTATTCACCAGATTTGGCTCCGTCCGACTATCATCTCTTTCCTCAACTGAAAAAAAGTTTAAAAGGTCGTAAATTTTCTTCCAACGAGGAGGTAATAAAAGCTGTGGAGGTCTGGTTTTCAGAGCAAGAAGAAAAATTTTTTTTTAAGGTCTAGAGACGTTGCAGGTTCACTGTAATAAATGTATCCAATTAAGAGGAGAATATGTTGAGTAAAAAAATATTTTGACTTTGAAATTTTGATTGGTTCTACAGTAGGCTAAGAATTTTTCAATATATCATCGTATAATGGTGATATTCTACCCTATCTAAAATACACAAAGGGGGTGATCTAGAAGATTCATCAAACTTTTGACCTATAGCCAAATTTATAGAATAAATTGTAAAAAAATCGTTTATTTAACTTCTTGTCAAATTTGTTGAGATCAGTTTGGATTCCAGTCAAAAAAAGAGTACCTAAGATGAGGTGACAAAAGCAGGAATTTGTGATTTATATCTTCGGAGAAGGTCAATTTAAACAGCGGTGTTCCACTGGGATCAATACTGGAATAAATACATTTTCTGCTTTACATAAATGATTTGGAAACTATAGAATTGATTCAGAAGAAAATATTGCATGACACTACTTGGCAGAAGCCCATTAAACTAATAATAAAATGGATTAAGCAACCCAGACTTCTGCATTTAACCTATACAATAGGTATTTTCTGTTGGAGACTTGCCGACGATTATACCTATTGTATAGGTTAAATGCAGAAGTCTGGGTTGCTTAATCCATTTTATTATTAGTTTAATGGGCTTCTGCCAAGTAGTGTCATCAAATATTTTCTTCTGAATTTATTTGGCTTCAGACGAAGTCGACACCATAGTCGGAGTACTCTTCGAATCTTGGGGTCAAGATATTTTTCGATTGCGTTGGGTGAGCTACCCTGCGCTGATGATTGGCAAGGAACCATGAAACCGGTCCGTAGGTGTTCCCTCGTGTGGGTTGAGACATGTTTTGGCGTTGAGATTGGGAGAACATTGCAAAGTAGTTCTTGTAGAATACTTTGCCAAGAATCTAACAGATATAATTCAATGGTCGTAGGGGGCAGTAGTTGTTTTCTGTTGGAGACTTGCCGACGATTATACCTATTGTATAGGTTAAATGCAGAAGTCTGGGTTGCTTAATCCATTTTATTATTATAGAATTGATATTGTAGAAGAATTCACCTTATTTTCGGATGATACAACTATATTATTGCACATTGCACATATTATTCTGCTGTGCCACAAGTCTCCCACCTAGTACCTTTACTGTTCAGTATATTTATCGAAGACTTTGTCAAAGAAATATCCGATTGTAAATTCCTCATGTATATATTTCATCATTTTGGTCAGAATTTTCACATCTTTCACTGGTCTCAAAGCCATAAACGAGAAAATCGTCACCTGAAATCTGTCACCATCTCCCGTCTAATAAGGATGATTAGATTATTGCGACAGGCAAATGTTCACTAAAGGGCTATAGATATTTTTTCCGTTTAGCTTTGGCAAATGAAGAGAGCTACTATGTAGCTCAAGTTTTTTAGCTTTTTGCTTTGTTTTGTTTTTGTCCAGTCAGTGTATAAAACTGTTAGATATAGGTCGATTTCACCAACTGATTCCTAAAGTTAGGAAATACCTAAATTGAATTTAGGAATGCCCAAGTGCAATTTGCAATCATTCTTAAGCATTACTTAACGTGTGGTGAATCGCAAATTGGACTCGGGTATTCCTAAATCCGATTTAGGTATTTCCTAACTTTAGGAATCAGTTGGTGAAATCGGCCATTAGTGTTTTATATTATTGTAAATGGTTATATTTCTTTTCCGTGTAATAAATAGATAAATGAATTTATTATTATTATCCTTTCTAAACCGAAAAAGTTATTTGATTTTTCTAATGTTTGATGATATTACATACATTATAATTATTGAATTTTTGATAACCGTACTTTTAGGAATTGTCAATTTCAATTAATTATTTTATCTTGTAATAATTTCAACTGATACTTTGTGGTTTTGAATTATTTTCTGTCAAGCATAACAATTCCAATGCACATTTTTATTTATAGTTGAAAAGCTTTGTCGATAAGTTGAAAAACTTCTTATGCTAAAGTATATTTTGACTTTGACATATTCCACTTACTCAGCTTCAGGTCTAATTTCCCAAGCTTGATAAGGCAGATTAGCATATCTCACTGCAGCTAGTCCAAATATGCCAAATATCCCAGTTCTGAAACTCAAAATGCATTTTTCTTCGTTGTGTTTCAAATCGTGAATATTTTCTTTGCTCCAATGTTGCATACTTTCGTCCCATTGGCATACTAACGGGAGTTCCAAAAAAATCACATGTTGTGGCCAACTTAAAAATAACTCTCATGCTTATATTGAAATGAATACAAAATGTGCAGGGGAGACAAACATACGTCAGAGTCACCATCATCAACTTGTCCATTTCTTCTTCTTGCTTCTTCATCTCTTCTTCTATTTCTTCGGGTAAGCGTCGCACGCTGGACTGAATTGGTACAGGGGGTGTGTAAATTACCGAAAATGGAACGTGCTCTAATTGTTTTGGTAAGTACACTGAAAGTAGTGAGAATTCGTTAAAAAGTTTTTCAACATTTTTAGTAATTGAAACAATAATTAGCAAACAGTTACACAGTTACTAGTCCTTTCAGACATTTTTTTCCTTTAAGTCCATTAAATAAATAAATAAATAAAGAATGGCCTTGACGTTTTGAATTAATTTATTTTGTACATTAACGCTAATTTATATCGCACAACACTATTTATTTGAATTGAGACTGTCGAGTTCAACTGTAGCTATTTCTGCCCTCTTTGGTCACGGCTTTCCATTTATATCCATGCAGATTCCTTTCTGGATCATTCCAGATCTCCGATATCTGCACCGTGTAGTTTGATGGAAGTAACACTTCACAGTCTTCATGTTCGGTCGTGGAAGATGGTTACAGCAGACCGAAATCTTGACGCCGCTGGATCTGATTATCGTTTCAACATGCTTCTTATAACTCTCTCTCTCTTGCTTTAAAAATGGCCTTAACGTTTTGAATTAATTTATTTTGTACATTAACGCTAATTTATATCGCACAACACTATTTATTCAAATTGAGACTGTCGAGTTCAACTGTAGCTATTTCTGCCCTCTTTGGTCACGGCTTTCCATTTATATCCATGCAGATTCCTTTCTGGATCATTCCAGATCTCCGATATCTGCACCGTGTAGTTTGATGGAAGTAACACTTCACAGTCTTCATGTTCGGTCGTGGAAGATGGTTACAGCAGACCGAAATCTTGACGCCGCTGGATCTGATTATCGTCTTCAACATGCTTCTTATAACTCTCTCTCTTGCTTTAAAAATGGCCTTAACGTTTTGAAATAATTTATTTTGTACATTAACGCTAATTTATATCTCACAACACTATTTATTTAAATTGAAACTGTCGAGTGCAACTTTAGCTATTTCTGCCCTTTTTGGTAACGGCTATCTATTTATTTCCATGTAGATTCCTTTCTGGATCATTCCAGATCTCCGATATCTGCACTGTGTATTTTGATGGAAGTAACACTTCACAGTCTTCATGTTCGGTCGTGGAAGATGGTTACAGCAGACCGAAATCTTGACGCTGCTGGATCTGAATATCGTCTTCAACATGCCTCTTATAACTCTCCACCATCCCTTCAATTCCACAGGATAATTTTGGGATTGTCAGATCCACAAGAATCTGGTCCACCATCGTATCTCTCAGTTTGGTGAGACTCTTCCAGACTTGTTTGAATGTTTTAGACGATGTAGTAACTTGATTACTTATATTTCGGACGTCCATCATCTTAATGGTTGAAAGATTTCTATCTCTTTCAAATTTTTTCACAACGTTTCAATTGCTTGAATCCGCAATCGTCTTCTGGTGAATAGTGACAAAATCGGATGCTACGCGACCTTTTATAGGTCTATAATTAAAGTGTAATTACGCGCGGTCTTGTGGCGCGCGTGGTTTCGCGCTTTTTCTCCCTCCAAAACGGTCCATGAGCGGTTTCCATACGTTTTTAAATTACACGCTTGGTTGACTAAAGGCACCATTGGCTTCTATGTAGGTGTTTCCATAAATTTCCGTTTGAACCAATGTTCCTCTCTATGAAGAACACTAGCTTCGTCCCAGATAATTCGGTGGTGTTTTGTCCAGGCGTGGTCAGCAATTCCCGATTTTGATGTTTCCCCTCGTTGAGTCCACTTTTTTGTGTTCAGCTATTCTTACTGATAATGGCCTCTTGGTCTCTCCGATATAGGAATCTCCACATTCACATGGGACTTTGTAAATACAGTTTTTACTGGATTCTGTTGTGTTCTCTGGTTTCGTCTTGGTGAGGAAGCTTCGTAAGGTACTGCCGGATTGAAAGCAACTCTTGATGTTGTATTTATTTCCGATCCTTCTGGAGCTTCTCGGAGTATCCGTTTCGGCGTAGGTCCACATCAAAAAGGACCTACGCTGAAACGGATACTCCGAGAAGCTCATAGGAGAAGTTCGGAAACAACTCGAAAAGACCAAGACAACCGAAGAAAGACCACAAAAACCCGTTCTCATTCTTCCCTATATCAGGGGTATCTCCGAGAAGATCAGAAGGATCTGAAATAAATACAACATCAAGAGTTGCTTTCAATCCGGCAGTACCTTACGAAGCTTCCTCACCAATACGAAACCAGAGAACACAACAGAATCCAGTAAAAACTGTATTTACAAAGTCCCATGTGAATGTGGAGATTCCTATATCGGAGAGACCAAGAGGCCATTATCAGTAAGTGGACTCAACGAGAGGAAACATCAAAATCGGGAATTGCTGACCACGCCTGGACAAAACACCACTGAATTCTCTGGGACGAAGCTAGTGTTCTTCATAGAGAGGAACATTGGTTCAAACGGAAATTTATGGAAACCACCTACATAGAAGCCAATGGTGCCTTCAGTCAACCAAGCGTGGAAATTAAAAACGTATGGAAACCACTCATGGACCGTTTTGGAGGGAGAAAAAGCACGAAACCACGCGCGCCACAAGACCGCGCGTAATTACACTTTAATTATAGACCTATAAAAGGTCGCGTAGCATCTGATTTTGTCACTATTCACCAGAAGACGATTGCGGATTCAAGCAATTGAAACGTTGTGAAAAAATTTGAAAGAGATAGAAATCTTTCAACCATTAAGATGATGGACGTCCGAAATATAAGTAATCATCTTCCAGACTTCTTCATAGGAAGGTTTATATCGGGAATGCTTTTTGGTAATCAGATTTTTCTTTGGGCTTTCTTCAACTGTAGTACCTCTCCAACTTCTGTATTCTTTTACTGCAGTGTTTGGGGTTTACCAAATATCTTGGAGAACACCACAACGATGCCCCTGGACATTCGAAGATATGTCCATCATTTCGTAAGTTAGCAGGTACCAGATTTCCCAGCATACCTTAACCAACTTATCTTGAATTTATTTGCGTACCAGTGTTGTACCAGTTGGTACCAGTGTTGGTACCAGTGTTGGTAATCAGGAGGCTCGAGTTTAAAATATACCTATATCTTGGCAAAGTTCTAATGTGACATGTAACATTCTCAATAATATCAATAATGCCAATAAAATATGAGATAATTGTATGGATTGAGTGTACTTACGACTCGTGATGGTCATATCGATTGTAACGAAATCCTGTGGTTGAGGTGGTTGATACAGTAAATTGAGATAGTAGACTCCACCTAGAATCGAATATTTTCTCAGATTCAGTATGTTTTCTGGGACTTCTAACGCCAAAGTTTTTCTTGTTTCCATATAAATACTATCTGAAATATAATTTTGAACATAGGAAGATTGATATTACTCTTGTGATGTTGATCAATCAAGCTAATTTCAAAAATGCAACGAATTTGTCAAATTGTATGTACCTTCTGAAGAAATTGCAAACTCGCTAGAAGTCGGTTCTAATTTTTTGTACGGTACAGCAGGTATTTCTTCGTCGGAAGCGAAGTCTTCGGGTTCTTCAATCACTTTTTGCTTTTCGTCGGTTTTTATCGAGGTGTGATCGCTGATTACTGCTTCGACTGATTCAGGTGGTAAAATTGAATGGTGTTTTTTCTCTCTGTGATCGTATTTGTATTTCTGTCTGGTACGCCATTCTTTCTTGGTTGATGTTTGTAAATCTACGAAAAAACTCACCTGATGGTCCATTATGAACACTTTGAGGAAAAAAACTATTTAAACACGATAACACTCAAAATGGTGATAGGAGGATGCAGTTTAGGGGTTGAAAATGGTTTTTTGCTATTTGCGGAGATACGTGGAAAATGCTTCATGAAAAAGTTGTAGATAATAAGAAAATCTGAAACTTTTGTATTCAACACTTTTCGACATAACCTTAAATTATCCGTCAAAATGGCAAAAAACCGATTTTTCAGTATTTAATTATTTTCTCGCGTATGAATAATTTAATTTAGATGAGAATTTGCAGAAATATGTCTTCTTTCAGAAGATGACTAGTTTTGGAGTCAGGTACATTTTTCGAAAAAAATACCCTTATCAATTGTGAAAGGCTTTCGCGGCCATCGACACTTACATGGTGGTTCTTCGGGTTGTAAGGCCGACGTATGTTAAGAGAAGATCTCGACGTTTCGCCAACACGAGTGGTTAGCATTTTCAAGAGAAAGTTTCTGGTTTCTTTAGTTGCTGTCAAATGCTTGACATTTGTTATACGTTGTCTCAATAAATACCTGTGATTTGACGTTCTTACATCTGATTGGTCCATAGCGTTAGCTGACATCATAGAATCGTTCGTACCGTTATTTTGTGGGTAGGGAGCTAATTGAGAATCTTTGAGAACTGGAAGCCAAACCTTGTTCGATTGTAGTCCTTCTTCGGTTCTGTTGAAGTTGCTGTGGTGTTTCTGAATTTCAATTGCTTCCCGGAAGAGTCTTGGGTAATAGGCAGATGTTGAAGAAATAGATGACTTGGGTTTCTTCAAATTTCACTCTATGGTTATCGTTGTTGAGAGTATGTTCTGCGACATCGGATTTCTGTGTGTGCCCTAACCGACAGCAAGCCTGGTGCTCTTTGATTCTTGTTTTAACGGAGCGTTTCATGGTTCCGATATAAACGCTGTCACAGGAACATGGAATGCGATAAACCCCAGAAGAGCATAGTACGTCTCGTTTGTCCTTCGCTGATCTAAAGTGGTATTTCAGTTTTTTTGAAGGTTTATAAACGGTTTTATTCTCATATTTTCTCAAATTCTTCTAGCTCGATCAACTAATGTCTTGATTACACCTTGTTTTTGGCACGGATGATCATTTGCGAACCTGAATACCTGGAAGCTGAACTGAAACATCTAAAAAACGCTCTTCTTTCTAATGGGTACAAAGAAAGAGATATTGAGAGGTGTATGAAAAATAGAAGAAAAATCAGAGACGGAAGAATCAATAGTAGACCAAATGACTGTCCATCCAGTGAACCAAGTAGTAGTCAAACCAACACCGAAAAAATAAAATCATTCTTACCATATGTTCCAAGAGTTACAGATCGTATTGGCCGTGTTCTACGAAAATATGAGATTAAAACCGTTTGTAAATCTTCAAAAAAACTGAAAGACCACTTTAGATCAGCGAAGGACAAACGAGACGTACTATGCTCTTCTGAAGTTTATCGCATTCCATGTTCCTCTGGCAGCGTTTATATCGGAACCACGAAACTCTCCGTTAAAACAAGAATCGGTTAGAGCACACACAGAAATTCGCTGTCGCAGAACATACTCTCAACAACGATAACCATAGAGTGAAATTTGAATAAACCCAAGTCATCTCTTCAACATCTGCCTATTACCCAAGACTCTTCCGGGAAGCAATTGAAATTCAGAAACACTACAACAACTTCAACAGAACCGAAGAAGGACTACAATTGAACAAGGTTTGGCTTCCAGTTCTCAAAAATTCTCAATTAGCTCCCTACCCACAAAGTAACGGTACGAACGATTCTATGATGTCAGCTAACGCTATGGACCAATCAGATGTAAGAACGTCAAATCACAGGTATTTATTGAGACAACGTATAACAAATGTCAAGCATTTGACAGCAACTAAAGAAACCAGAAACTTTTTCTTGAAAATGCTAACCACTCGTGTTGGCGAAACGTCGAGATCTTCTCTTAACATACGTCGGCCTTACAACCCGAAGAACCACCATGTAAATACCCTTATCTTCCACAAACAATTATCTTGGTGTTTTTTTGTATTTCGGCCGTCTATAAGTGATTATTTCAATTGTTGAAATGTCTACTTTCAAATGGTCTAACTTGGTGGTTTATTTATCGTTAAGCTTAAAATTGAGAAAAACCGACAACAAGTCTGTCTCAATCATGATTTTCTCAATATTTTCAATGATTTTCAATAGTTGTAGAAAAAAAGTAACAGGCAAGGACCAGGTGGAGACTGTTGTTGAGGTTCCAACTTTGAGGAAAAAACTGATATTATTGAATTAATTTTGTAGTGTAAGTAAGTAGTTTATTTCACTTCAGTTAATAGACTATTCCTTCTACAAAAAAGGGTTATCAGGCTTATCTTTGGATTACAACGCAGGGATACATGTAAACCTCACTTTCAAAACCATGAAATTTTAACATTGCCCTGTATATATATATATATATATATATATATCTATAAATGTATACTGTTCATCAGACAGAATCTCCAGCTACATCAAAAATTCTGACATCCACAGTTACCCAACAAGACATGGTAACAGTCTTAAAACTCCCTACCACAGGACTACTTTTTATGAAAAAGCTCCCTCGTATACAGGCATAAAGTTGTATAATAGATTGCCAAATAGTATTAAAGATGAGCAAAGCATCATTACTTTCAAGAAATATTTGAAGAAATATTTAATAACGAAGTCCTTCTATACTGTTCAAGAGTTTTTTAATGTGTGACATTGTTCATTGTAATAACTGTATTTTTCTATATCTTTTCCTATTATGTGATTTATAATTTTTTATTTTTGTTTTTATCTTATACAGTATATATATATATATATATATATATATATATATAAGTGAAAATAGAGTATATTTCGTTTTAATTCCGAGAGTTCTAACCTTTGACAGCTGTTTCGTGCTAACGCACTCATCAGAAAGGATTTATGGAGCTCTCGAAATCAAAACGAATCCACTCAAGAATTAATACCGTGAGGCAAGACAGAATATAACAGGAAGTTATTCATGACATCTACAGTCACTAGTTGAAACTTAATTTGACACGAACCAAGGAATCCAAAAGTAGAGGTTTGATTGAACCTTGGGTTGTTCAGAACAACGAATTGTTGGCTGCCTGTCAATTTGTGGACAAACCTCTACTTTTGGATTCCTTGGTTCGTGTCAAATTGAGTTTCAACTAGTGACTGTAGATGTCATGAATAACTTCCTGTTATATATATATATATATATATTAATATATTTATTATATATATATATATGAGTGTGTATGTGTATTTTTTATATAGGCTTATATACGTATATATATATATGCCTATATTTTTACTAGTTGAAAAACTGATATTTGTATATTTCTATAAATTACCACTCTCTGTTGACCTTTCCAATTTCATGTAAAAATGATCCTACTGGAATAAATTTTATTATTATTATTATTATTATTAAATAGGAAAATCCTAATATTCACAATACATTTTTAAAGTTTAAACATAAGATAGATAAAAAAATACTACAACAAAAACACAACACAACAAATGAATGAAATACATTGTTAAAATATACATAAGATTGAGAGAAAAAAATACTACAAATAACACAATACAATAACTGATTTACTTCAGCTGAAAATTTATAATGAAATACAACTACATTCATAACAGTTCATAGATATGTTGAGAGTTTTTTCTTAAAAGCTACAAGTGTATAACATGCTTTAATTTAATTTAGAATGGAATTATATTCGACTAGACCTCGTACGAATGATGAGTTCATACCTTAACTGGTATTAGATCTATCTACATGATAATTGTTTGCACTTCTAGTACAGATCGACAAGCGTAAGGATGCCTCTGAGATGCGCAAACGATAGAATGCGTGAGTAGATGTGCGACAAAGATCGACTACTGTTTAATAAGGCAGTGCGATCAAGCTCCTGCCCCAGTAACTGTGCCCCAGTACAGTGTTCGTGAACCTCATGATTGAACTTGATAAACTGTTAGAAATAAGTTGGCATCAAACCTGTGACAATTTTGAAAATGATCATTGCTGAGAAAGTCAACCTTATGGTTACTGATTGCCACTTCAAAGTTTCTAGCATATGGATTATAGGGGTATATCTATTACATTTCAGGATTAAGTTTTTGAAGAGAAGCTTTACTGTTATTGTCTAATAGAAAGAGTATTGTAGAACAGTAATCGAAATGTGGTTGAATGATACTATTATAAACTGTCAATCTAGCTTTCATTGATATCTGAGCAGCGATTTTTGAGAAGAAAAAGATGTTTTTAGAATTTTTTTTCTGTTTTGTTATAAAATGTTATTTGAAACTTACATTTTCATCCAATACAACTCCCAGGTACTTGAATTGTTTTACAATTTCTATTTTTTCATTTTCTATAATTAAAGTTATATTATCTTTATCCACACTCTTTGTCCTATTGTGATTAGAAATTATCATAGCTTTTGTTTTTTGTACATTTAGTTTCAACTCATTCCCCTTCAAGTATGTTTCAAGATTTGTTAATTCATCATTCATTTTTTGAACAGCGGTCTACACACAATCACTACTAACTGCCAACAGAGTATCATCTGCATAAAGATTAATAACAGGGCAGTTGATTATGAATAGTAGTGGTCCAATGACACTACCTTGTGGGACACCTATATTTATCTGCCTTGTAATTATGTATTCCAATATTTTATTATGAATAATTTAATATAAACTACTTTTTGTTCTAAAAAAATGTGTTATTAATAATAATAATAATAAATAGTCCTTATTTTTCCTGGCGGAGTTTAACTGAGCTATTCTTCCACTCAACTTGTTTATTTTGTGGAAATTCATGATCACTTTAATGAAACGAAAGAAATACACTTTTGTCTTATTTCCACTAGTTTTTTATTTTCACGACCGGTTTCGGGTTATATCCCGTTAGGGTATTTTTTTAGAAAAATGTAAATAACTCGAAAACTATTCGTCTTCTGAATTTCGAAAAAATCATGTTCATTCAACACCAAAAAAAACATATTCCTACAAATTTTCATGTGAATTAAATAATTTATTCGAGAGAAAAAAATTAAATGAAGAAAAATCGGTTTTTCGCCATTTTGACGGATAATTTGAGGTTATGTCAAAAAGTGATGGATACAAAAGTTTTTGTTTACTTTATTATCTACCACTTTTTCATTGAACATTTTCCGCTAAGAGGTCATATTTTGCTGCAAATCGCAAAAATACGGTTTTCTACCTCTAAACTGCATACCTGGTCCTTGCCTCTTACTTTTTTCTTATTTCAAGTGGTTAGAATCCGTTTCAGCACCAGCCTATTTATGCTTACCGGTTGCCAGAGCTAATCTATTGCACCTGTCTTTCTAGGAATGAATAATAATGATGATGAATTGTAATTTCTGGACGATCTTTGTCAAAATCAAATAAACTATAATGTCAAAAACAACAGTAGTATTTTCAATCACAAAGGAATGCGTTTCCCTGTAGAACGAATAGGAACCAACCACAATAGGTTTTTGAAGATGAATGTATTAACTACAGTATAAAAGAGAATAGTAGATAAACAAAGCGGATTCTACCTCAAGATGGCGTTCATATCCAGTGTCGTCACTATCACCTCTGGAGGTCATAACCGTTGAGAATCTAATCTGTCATTCGTCACGTGGCTACGTCACAGGACGGAAAATCAAGATGGCGGACGACGCGAGAAGTTGAGCTATGGAATTGAACGCGAGCGTGGAAAAAACACAATGCAGATAATCGAACTCGGGTATCATTTTGATTCGAAGATCATTCATTCCAAGGTTCTGCCAAAATCGTAAAATCCCCTTTGTTTATCTACTGAGGATATCCTATTTTGAAACAACAAGGCGATGAGGGTGATGGTGTTGGTGAAGGTGACGGTGAAGGTGGAGTGGTGAAACGGTGAAACCGTGAGATGGTGACACGGTGACGGTGACCCTACTTGATTCAAATTATACTGTCAAGTATCTTACAGAAATTAACAACTATTATGCCGGCTATTAAATTGATTGCGTTGCGCTTGTTGCAGCTCCGCTAAATTTTATGGCGTCATAACTTTGCCATGTTATATGTTTATGATATCCTAAAATAATACCAAGCTTTGTTGAAAAGGAAAACATTCTCAATTGAAAATTGTTTTCTATTTCAACACGAATATCTTGAATGATGGAAAACAGCGACTAAAGTTTGTGAAGCTTGCAAAGTGGAGCAGCTTGAACCCTATTTCAATAACTTCAAACCAGAGTATATCCAAAAGAAAGAGTGGTGTCATTATCTTGACAGGGAACAGATATTAATACTTTATTGATCCCAAGAAACATTTCTGTTTATAGAGGAATGTAAAAAATTATACACTGAATAATGACAAAACTTATGAAACACAAATTGAATAAGAAATCAAACAATGTATCTCCAAGTTTCTAAAATGAAAATGATGGAATCAGAAAAGATTTATTAATTGTTGCATAGTATTGATTTTTACCAACATTTGTCTTACTTTTTTTCATTGTTATATTGTTGGAATATCTTGTTGCATAATTATGTTGATCACCATTGATTCTGAATATTAAATTAGAATATTCCATATTATTTTTAACTAAATGAATGAAGTTATACAATTTCATTTTATATAATGAATGAATATCTAGAAGCTTTTTTGGTTTATACAAATTAGCAGTTGACTCATGATAATCAAGTTTGAATGTACATTTGATAATTTTATTCTGTAGCGTCTTTAGTGACCTGAGCAATTAATTTGTTGCTGCACCCCAAATAGAAATCATGTATTGCAATTTAGAATGAACTAACGGGAAGTAAATGCTCTTGAGATGTAAGGGGTGAAAAATTTCTTATTCTGAGAAGAATTCCAATAATTGGAGAAATCTGTTTCCTTAAAACCTCTATGTGTTTTGACCACGATACATTTTCATCTATATAAAGTCCCAGAAATTTTAATGTGGGAGAGTATTGTATACTTTTAATCTAATAGGATATTTCAAGTCGATACTAGAAGATTTTTTTGCGATGAATATAAACGAAGATTTTTAAAATTTTTTAGTTTATGTGATATAAGCCATGATGATATTTTTTCAAGATCGTTGTCATATTACTTTCATTTACACTCAAATTTTTTCCACTGTAAATCATTGTTAGGTCATCCGCAAACGTTTTGATTTTTTCCGTCAAATCCAAATCAGCTTAAAATCTCTCTGCATTGACCTACCCTTGCACTGATGAGAGGCATAACCTCAAAACTAGTCTGCAGGTGCTCTTCATGTCCGAATTAATACAAAATTCTGATAATTGATTACAGGACCAGTTGCAATAGTGTCCTCTGAAGTAAGCAACATTGCCCAAGTATTTGTCTAATATAATTCAATACCCGCCTTGGCATTAGCCAGGGGAATAGTTGTTATCTGACAAGCATTTGTTATGAAAGCCTACACTCTAGCAAAATGGGAGTAAAAAGTGTGGAAAAACTGTTTTCTATCGAATCTACATAATTTACCAATCTGATAATGTGGTGGTCTTTGATGCATATAATATGTTTGGCAAGTATCGCTCCAATGGTCATATTTCAGGTAAATCCCTCTCAAAGCTTTATTTTCGAAGTCAATTGTTATCGGCAACAAGACCTGCATACCAATTTCAGAAAAGGAAACATCCACCCTCGGCCTAAAAA
The DNA here is from genome assembly GCA_944452925.2 of Chrysolina oricalcia. Taxonomy (NCBI): domain Eukaryota; kingdom Metazoa; phylum Arthropoda; class Insecta; order Coleoptera; family Chrysomelidae; genus Chrysolina; species Chrysolina oricalcia. The sequence goes on from OX101810.2 coordinate 3,877,087, forward strand.
AAAGGAATGGTTACACTCACATTACATTGAACAAATTTGAGTAGATGTCGTTTACCCAATCATAGGGGTCACATTCTTTTTTCCGATCTAATAAAAAACAATATAATTTCGCCTAGAATAAAATAATTATAACTAGGAGTTGTCTCTTTAGCCTGGTCCAATGCGGTCTTTTTAACCCCAAAGCAAACTGTCCAGCTTCAAAGGGAGTAAACGAATAGGGTCTAATAAGCTTTAGCCAATCAGAATTTTGTAGCATCAACGCGTCAGACATGAGTCCAGAGTCGAACTCGAACCAAGGAAACAAAACTGTCACCTGTAACTCTCAGATACCATAGTGCAAGAATGGTGTCTATGATATATCCATCTACGTCACAAATGTTATTTTATCTCCTTTTATTAGTGTCATCGTCTTATGGGGAATAAACTCTGGTCAGATAACGTTTAGTCTCTTTGGTCCAGCTTGGTCTTTTTAAAGAGATTCCAAAGCTTTGACACTGGTTCTTTGACCTCCTCGTACTGCATGAGCCTTGGCTCATAAATACAGTGCAAAAACGAATAATTCAGGAAACAAAGAAACAATATGAATCAATGGAATCAATTCTTCTGTTCATAAATTACTTTGGAGGCCTCCTTGGATTTGGTAAGGGTATTGGTAGGTGCACTCGCAACCATATACTCAAGTTGATAACATCATCCTTGTAATTAAAATCAGCAGTTGGAATATCTATTCTGTTCATATTTTTTTCGACGCATCTTAATAGCCTGTACGTCGCTACGTCCAAGCTGTTTTTTTGGTGTTCCCTGAACAGTTGGCGAACCTGAAAGCATATATGTATGAATTATCGAAACCCTTCAGCCTGCGTGATATCTACCCATTTCCATATTTCCATTTTTGTCTCGTCTTCTTCGTAAGCGTTATCAATCAAATCTTCTAACTCGCCAAGTAACTGAAAAGTGCAACAACATCACAGGGTTGGAATTTTTTTTCTTATAAATAGTATATAAAAATTGTAGATAGAGATTCAGAAAGAAAATTGATAAAAATCGAGTCGCTATAAGTTGAAATCATTCGATAGTAACACTGATTATACCTGCAGAATATCTTCCGTTCTCTGTGCTGCTTTCTCCATAGTTGTATCATCTATAACTTTCTCCCATAAATGGAGATACGTATTCATTTGGACACAGAGAGAAGGATTAGGCAATCTTCTACAGTCCACATACAGTTGCCACTAGAACAAAAACACGTACATATGAATATAGGACTAAAAGAAGTCCACAAAATGTTGGTGACATTCTGATAAAGATGAATGACATTGAAAGTATGAATATAATTTTGCTGTTCTATATTTAAATATCACTTTCACTACAATTATTTTTCTTTTAATAAATTTGTTCCAAAAGCAGATCAAAATGAAGAAGAAGAAGAAGAAGATATCGACGATGATGAAAGTGATGACAACGACGGTGATGACGGCGATGATGGTGACGACGTTGAAGACGATCATGACAGTGATATTGGAAAAATTCACGAAAATGGAGCTTTTTTGACTTTGTTGGTTCGTGAAATTATCTCAATAAATACAACTCGTGCTGACAATACTACCGAAAATTCTGTCAGAAATCTTGAACTCGATCCAATTCCTTTTAGGTAACACTCGTGCATTCGTGGTATTACCCAATGACATATTAAGGATTACCTAAGGGTTATCTACATTAATAGCTGCGGTCAACACAGAGTCAACACAGAGTCAGCACATTCTAAGCACAATTTTTCTGCCGCTTATTTCGTGTTAATTACCTGCTCATATACAATTTGAATAAGCAGATAATATAGCAGATTGGCAACTATTTTCCGCGAAACAAATTGCAGCTTGTTTCGTTAAAATAGGAACATTTTCTGGAGCTATTTTTGTACTGAAAGTATTTGGAAGGTATATAACTAGTTGACGAGTAAACGAATAAACAAGCAAAGAAGTAAACGAGTAAACAAGTAAAGAAGTAAACGAGTAAACAAGTGAACAAGTAAACGAGTGAACAAGTAAAAAGTAAACAGGTAAGGGAATGGTGATAGGTGAACTTCTATCTCATACAGAATCTCACAGAACACGGAAATTTTCAGGCCTACCTGAACAAATTCAGGATAATAAATGGGAGTGAATGCAGATACTGTAGGATAGAAGGGGATAGAAGGGAATGCGTGAGATGGGCCGAAATAAGGACAGAGACAGAAAGACTGACGCCAGAGAACATGATTGGAAAGATGCTGAGATCCGAAGACAACTGGAAGGCAATAAGCAGAACGGCCATGATAATTATGCCCACAAAAAGAAAAGGAAGATAGAAATAGGAAGATAGCTCATCCCAAGTAGCATGATCATTGCTTTATGGTACTGATATATTTTATAAGTATCTTATAATGCCAAATTAAGGAGTATTTTATCACTTATTGAGTTTGACTGCGACATTTTCGTGTTTGTAGAAAAATGTTTTCATAACATTGTCGTTTAAATATTTATACAACTCGCATTATAAAATTGAAGCTTGCTTCAGTTTTGAAGCATCAGCGCTCATGATAACGTAAGGTCAAATTCACGCAAATTGATTGCATTCAGAAAATTATTCCTTTTATTTTCTCTCGTAAATATGAAAATAACAGATCGGGAATGATCCACGAATATTCCATACGTAACATTCTATGAATGTTCTATAGAGAATATACAGGGTGTCCGGTAAACCTTGTACAATATTGATACTGGTGATAGCCCAGGTAATGACTGTTCAGAATATCGGAATTTCATCTTTGTAAAAATCTCACCGTTTTCGAGATAAGCATTTTTAAAATTTCTGGAAAATCACTACCTCACCTTGGATTTTTGAGTGCCATGTCTACAAATTGAGACCAATTCAAATATCTCTGCTGCTGAAGATTACTGATGAGTGATGCTTTCAGACGTACAAAACAGTTTTTCAGAAAACGATACAGTTTTTCAAGAAATAAGAGCAAAATGCCAGATATGAGTTTCACCAATTTTTTTAACAACAGTTTGACATTATTGTTTGAAAAAAAACATAACCAAGTGGAAGTGGATACTCATTACAATTTTGCCACGCTTTAGCCGGGGAAGTAGTTGTTTTCTGTTAGATATTACAAAAAAGTAACTTTAATTGTATCGTAGGGTTTTTCCATTTCCAGAGGAGTCATGTATTGATTCAATTTTCAATTGAGAATGTTTCTCTTTAAAAAAGTAAATACTAATTGCATTTATTTGGTTATACCCTGTATATTTATCGGTCTCTGAAACTTCGTTGGAATCTGGATGTTGGACAATTGCAACATTTATCACAACAATTCGTATTAATCATGCCATGTCGGATAATCGACATTTCATTTCGATAATTTTATTGGGCTTAATGAAAAGTAAATTTTATTGACATGCTATTTAATGCTACTAAGTAGTCCATTCTTTATTATTAATAATCATTTCCACATTTTATCTTGATAAAATCGAAATAAAATAATTTTTGGGCGTAAGTATAAACGTTGATGGAAGCCTAGAATAAAACCACGCCTAATTCAATGGAAATCACTTTGTCCAAAAATAATTATAGTTTGTTTCATACCATGGTAGAGTCGTTCATCCCGGCGAACGATGACGGGCACCGGGCCCCCGCGTGTATACAACCGTGATAACCAGGACTGCACTGATGAGGGACTTCATCCCGAAACCGGTCTGCAGTTGGTTCCTTGTTTGGATCAGGCGGTGTCCTGCTGTCTGTCTCTGAGAGCTCTTGCAAAGTTGTTCCTTCAAAGTAAGGATCTTTGCACATATGTCTGACAGATATAATTCAATATCTGTCGAGGTATTAGCCAGAGAAGTAGTTGTTTTCTGTCGAACATATGCCATACAATCTATACAAAGGTATAGTGAGTTCCTAAAGGATTGTTTTCGACTGTTTTACAGTCACTGGAACATTTATTGCTCCTTGAATCAAGTATTCAGCATATATATATATATATATATATATATATATATATATATATATATATATATATATATATATATATATATATATATATATATATATATATATATATATATATGCCTAACATTTTTGTGTCGGTGTAGAAGTATAATTCTTCTCTATTACCTAGATGAATAGACTCCGGATTGGTAATATTTTTGCGGGTTGTTTTAAAAACTATGCAATCCGTTTTTGCGGTGTTCAATAGTAACTTATTCACATTGAGATATGAGGATACTGAAGAAATGTTTTTTAATATTGTGTTTTACAAAGGAATATAAATATCAACTGGAAGAATGAGATTCGAATCGTCTGCATAACTAACAACTGTAGTGATTGAGTCTCTAAATAGTTCCGAAAGATCATTTATGTAAGTTATAAAAAGTAACGGACCTAATACACTCCCTTGTGGCATACCTCTTTTCATGTCTGATGCATACTTTCTGTTTTCTATTGCTTAAATATGATTTCAGGAGATCTAGAGCCTTTCCTCTGATTCCATAATTATTAAGTATTTGAAGTAAAATAAAATGATCTACACAATCAAAAGCTTTACAGAGATCTAATAAAACACCGCAAGCACAAGAATCTAATTCGACTAAGTTGTGAACTTGATCAACAAAATCGAATAAAGCTGTTTCTGCCTTTGAGGAAAACCATGTTGAAATTCATTCAATACATTATGTGCTTCAAAAAAATTCATGATTCTCTCTGAAATGATCACTTCAAATAATTTAGAGAAGGCTGATAGTAAACTTATTGGTCTATAATTTGTAAGGTCATTTTGTTCTCATTTTTTGTACAAGGGTAGCTTCATTTGATCTATAAATATAGGGTTATGATAAAGTAATGCACAAAATTCATAAAACGTACAACGATCACTTTTGAAAAAAATGCAAAAACACGTCAAACTGTTTTTTTTATTCCGCATCTTTTGACATAAGTTACAAAAATAACACGTCAAAGTTGTCGTCAAAGTTATGACGTCATCAACAAATTTTTTTAATGGGAAGCTAAGATTTTTATTACATTATGTGATAGAGCTTGTGTTTTTACACAAGGAAAAAATAGTTGTAGTAGGGCTCACATGAGAAAAAAAATCGAGAAAATGAATAAAAAACGAAATAAACGTAAGTTTCATAATAACTTTTCAATTAACTAAACAGTCCATTAAACCAACTTTGACGTGTTATTTTTGTAACTTATGTCAAAAGATGCGGAATACAAAAAAAAAGGTTGACGTATTTTTGCATTTTTTTCAAAAGTGATCGTTGTACGTTTTATGAATTTTGTGCATTACTTTATCATAATACTGTATACCCGACTCGAAATAGGAATTGAACAAGTGGCATAACACTGGTGAAAGGTATTTGACACATCTCTTTAGAATTTTAGATGGTATTTGATCTATACCGCTGCTCAATTTATTTTTGAGTTTGAGGCTTGCCTGAAATATTGTCTGAAGTAAACGAGTAAACTTTCAAAACATGACAACTCGCTCACCTCAGACTTTTCCCTCTCGTCCCTGGATCGTTCCATAAAAAGACTGGTCACATCACGAATAAAACCAGTCGACTTTTCTAGTTGTTCCTCGCGAATCTGTTGCTCGACAATTTCCCTCTTTTCTTTCTCGATGGCCTCTTTCTTCTCCCTCTCCAGACGTATCCTCTCCAATTCGGCCAACATTGCGGCTTCTTGTTCCGCCTCTATCCTCATCTTCTCCGCCAGTTCCGCTGTCATGCGAACTTTTTCCTTCTTCGAAACCTTCTTCTTCGGCACCTGCAAGCGAAAATTTACGTTAGTTTCGAGAAATGCCGGCTAGAAAACCTGCGACCTTCTTTTCTACGGCTTCTTCTGTAGGCTCTTTGGGCTCCGGTACTTCTGAACAATAGACTCGTTTTGAATAAGTGTATATTCACTACCTAGGCCAGTAGTTATAGACATGATTTTTCCAAAATTGAATGGTGATTACAAAAGTTTTCAAACTTCAGTGGACTCAAGAGTAGGTATACCTATGTTCAAATGAATGAATGATTTTGAAACCCTTTTTTCTGATCGCAAATGAGGGTAATAGACCAAGCTATAGAGTTTTTCTCCCTCAAAATAAAAAACGCAAATAGCCTATAGTAAGGTGGCGTAAGTGTGTATTTGAGGTAAGTGTGTGTAGAGGTGTCATAACTTATATTCGGTGGTTTATTGTGGCTCCATCTATGAGCAGGGAGTACAAATATGTGTATGAATCCTTCTCTACACCCTACTCACTACATTCGAATTGTTCGGTTCGAATATTGAACTTTTTCGATTTCAGCTCCATCTAGGGGACGAATATCAAAAAACCATACATTTTGAGAGAATTGTTGAGCTGATGAAAACAGATAAGGTGCAATTTTCTATAAAAAAGTTATCAGCACTTCTGACTCGTCCTGTAGGATTATGTCAGGAACGTTTCTATAAAATTTCGTATATTTCAATCCTAAACCTCTACTTCAAATTTGAAATCTCTATGTGAAGCTATAACTGAATGGTAGGCTTATCTCATATATCATTGTTACACAATACTCGTTCTCTGTGGCACCATGGGAAAGTCAGTATGAATTTCTTGGCAGTCTAGATGTTAAAACGATTGTTAATACTTCCAATATTCTTGAATTTATTTACGATTTTCGTAACAGTTGAATTATTGATATTTTTATTGGGATGTCTGTCATTAAAAATAGTTGCTGTTTTTCTATGCGTCTTATAATTTTCTCCCACAATCAAAACAATTTCTATTTTCTCTTCACAAGATAATATCGCTACCATTTTAATGTGTCTTATTACTTCAAACGCGTTTTGACACTCACTGTCAAAGATATCTGTCTATTGAATAATCAACAAATCATTTCTTTGTCAGTGCATCCTAGATTACACGTAACTACAGTTAAATTTGCATTGTTATTGTTGACAAAATAAGAAATAGTTATTTTTGTATCTAGTGCGCGAAATGCTACTTTGGTGATCGAGAACTGATTTTTTTTAACAAGGCGCAGCCGAGTTAAAAAAAATAGTCGAGATTACCAAAGTATTTCGCGCATGAGATGCAAACAAAATTTTTTCTACAAACGTCAAAAATATTGTTCTAAAATAAGTAATAACTATGAAAAATAGTATTGAACTGGCTTAAATAATTTTTCCAAATCAAGTAATTACTGTAACTATGGAAATAAAATGGCATTTGTTGACAATTATTTCAAAGTGACAGTTCTTGATAATTATTTTGGAGTGACTTTTTATTCGCGTCAATTTCGTGCGTGATATTTATTATTGTAAAAGAATGGAAATTTCCAGCGACGATGAACTAAGCAGTAGGTACCCCACCTAACTTGATAGATGCGGCCAATTCCGTAATTTCCAACCTTTTACCGGAGAAATCGAGGCGGCAGTATGAAAATGCATATCAGCAATTTAAAGAGTAGTGTGAAGCAAATAAAGCCAGAAAAATATATCTCACAATTTGAAAGCCTTAATTATTGTTCTACATTAATAAATAAACGATTTCTTGTTTTTTGCTTGATTGAGGAGTTGAGGACCATATAGGTTAGAATATGAAAATCCCATATAGTTTACATGCAGTGTGCGATAGTATATTACGTATCAAGTGTTGTAAAAAGCATATTACGCACGAATGGAAAAATTGCGCACGAGCCGCGTAGCGGTGAGTGCGGTAATTACATGAGTGCGTAATTGCTTTACAACACGTAATACGTACTATACTTTTTCTACGACTCTTATATACTGGATGGTGCGTTTGATTAAGCTTTAAGTAATAAAAAAATGAAGGTAACTAACGCAGTTTATGGTTTAATTTCCAACAACAACAAATTAAATCTAAGAAAATACAATTTTGTACTATATAGCATAGAAATGATGAACAGAGCGAGGAGGGTTTAAATGTTTTGGTCAATATATTAAAATAGGCGAGCAATACATTTTCGGAGTACGTACTCCCGTGGTTATCCATACTCCATTCCATAAATTTTTGATAGGCTTTTTCATATCTATCCTTTGATTTTTGCGGCAGAATATTCTCCATAGCAGAAGCAGCCTGAAGAACAATTTCCGGTGGCGTTGCGCTCATTTCATTATCGGAGTTGCTCATATTTGTAGATATAAAATTAAAGATCGGATTATAATTTATGAAGTATCGATTTGAACTTCAAATCTCAAAAAGTGACAATGTCACTGTCAAATATTTAAAACGCAAGACAGATAAATGTCACGATTTGAGTGGTTCAAGAGGCAACTTGATTGTTACCTATTATACTAGCCATCATATCATGACGCACAGTTGTGCGTTTTTATTCTTTACGCACAGTTGTGCGTAAGAATGGATTTACTTATAGAGTGAACTGTTTGTAAAACAATGTTTACTAACATAGGAGTAGAAAAAATATATTTCGCACATTACTTCGCGCACGGTGTCATGGTAACGAATGAAAATGAAAAAAAGTGCCACTTCGCGAACCTTGTCATTTTTTGACGTTTGTAGAAAAAAATTATTTTTTCATGTAAGTGGATGCAATTGCATATTTGAACGTAATTTTCAGTTCTGAATAACTTTTTTCTATAAGAATTTTCGATGAAGGTACTTTACTCTTTAGTAAAATTCATATTTTTTGTCACACCGCAATTGCGTATTTGAACGTAATTTTCAGTTCTGAATAACTTTTTTCTATTAGAATTTTCGATATTTTCAAATATAAAGGTACTTTACTCTTGAGTAAAATTCATATTTTTTGTCACACCGCATATACGAATAAAAAAAATGATATCTGATGATTGTATTTTAGATCTTAGAACATGCAGTACTTTTTATAAAGAATAACTTTTTTTTCCTAAAATGAATAATAAAAAGGTTTTCCATATGGTTCCAACTTAGTGAGACAAACTGTATATAACTTGAAAAATAGCCGCCTTCTGAACTGCGAAAGAATCATGCTCATTGGACACCAAAAAAGACATATTCCTGCATATTTTCATGTAAATTAAATCATTTACTCTAGAGAAAAGAATAAAATACTGAAAAATCGGTTTTTCACCATTTTGACTAATAATTTGAGGTTATGTCGAAAAGTGTTCAATACAAAAGTTTTTGATTACTTTATTATCTACAACTTTTCCATAGAAAATTTTCCGCTAAGAGGTCACGTTTCACCGCAAATCCCAAAATAGTTATTTTCCTAGCAAGTGCGGAAAGTGATACTTTCCCGCACGCGACTGCTGTTGATCCGAACGACGCGAAGCGGAGTTCGGGCAAGCAGTCAAGGGCAGAAAAGACACTTTACGCATGAATTAGGATCATTATTTTTTCTACGACCGCATAAAGAATGCACAATTTGTTGCATTCTGCAAATGCGTCAGAATAGCCGGTCCAGAGTAGTACGTTGGTGGTAACTGGCTGTTAAGAGTAACACACGTAGATTGCAAAGTGCATGAAGATGATGGAGACGGCATCGGTTGCAAGTTGCCAGTACATGAAAGAATTTTATTCGAGATGGTACTCTCAGCAAATAACTCTCAGCAACAGCAGTTGACTTCCAGCCTCCAAGACGTTTTATGTTGGTTATCCCTTCGCCTAAATCTGCTAGAAACGTTGCCGAGGATCGTCTAAAACTGTGACCTGTGTAACGTTCTGGGTTAGGTAGGCCTAAGTAGGTAGCGATCTCTGCCGGCATTTTACCAAATGTGTTTACGCCTACGCACTGAACAGAACATTTGCCTTTTTTGTAATTGATAAAAAAAACGACGGTGCGTGGTGGTAGGAGGCCGTAAATTTGCATACTTTCTATAGAGCTTCAAAAAGGTTCCATTATTTATGTCTTCAGATATAACAAAGGATCTTGAGGTATGGTTTTTCGAATTGGAAATTTTCACAAATATTAGGTTTCCTTTATCTTGAATATCGTCAAGCGTAATTTTCACAAGCTCCGCTCTGCGAAGAGCACAGGCTAAAACAAAAATGGTACTTACTTTAATCATAAGATATATCTCATCAGGGGCTAGCATAAACTTGGATATGTCTTCTTTGGTAAAAATCTGCGCTTTATGTGGTCGAAAACCAACATTTTGCTTTTTTAGGAACGATGTCAATTTATGAAACTTGCTTATGTCCAGGTTTTGTTTTATTTTAACTAAACATTTCACCATCGAGTAACGCGCCCATAGGGTATTGGATTTCAGTACCTTACTCAGCTCGGAAAAACACGCCAAAAAACCTCTTGTAACACTCAACCTAGGGTGGTTGGGCGAATATATTATATATTCTTTTCTTAACACAAAAAAAAATATTCCCTCTTCAACCACTAACAGAGAAAATTCCACCGCTAATTGTCACCAGAGAATAAACAAATTAAGAGCAGCCTTTTTATTTTCGAATGTTTTCGATAAGGTCCTAGATAAATCAGTACTTACCGTAAAAACTATCTTAGACGAATTTTCTGTTATTTTCTTTCTTACCAAGGCACTATTTTAGGTTTGAAAGGTAAAGTCACCTAAAGGTGGGATTTCCTAGCGACGTCCAGCGTTCGCGACCCGCCGCGACGTCTGGCCGTTAGTGACACATACAATGAATTTTCAATGCAACTGTTTTGCTTGAAGCGGCGCGATTCAGCGTCTCAGCGGCCGGCCGTCGTCGGCCTCGTTCAGACTGCTCAAAAACATGTAAGACGCGAGAGCCGACACCAGCAGTAACATTATTTCAATGTGAAATAAGCGTGGTGGATATTACTACAACTTGTCAGAGAAATTTACCAATACAGACGACGAAATGTTGATCAATCAAGTATGTGAATATCCCTGACTTCAAAGATTATCAAATTCGGGAAAAAATGTGGAACGAAATTTGCAGTTTTATCCATGGGCTGCGGAGTATTAAATAAAAAATTCTTTGTTTTTTTTACTTGGTTCAGAAAAGGTCATTTATAGATTTGAGTTCTGCGATTAGTAGGGAGTCATGAAGTCAATTAGTTTCTTTGTGTTTTCTCCAATATTTTCATTGATAAGTTAGATAATTGTCAGTTTATTCAGATAATTATTGTCGGTTCAGTATAGTCGTCATCATTCTCATCTTTCAGTAAGTCTCGTTCATGCCCTCGCGAATTTCGCAATTTTTTATGCAAATAAAATGGCTATGGACATGGTTTATTCGCAGAAAAATTGCGAAATTTGCGAAGGTATACAATACTGTAACATTAATGCTGCTAGAACATTCCCATTCATTATGACAACAAGCAATTTTCACTTTTAAACTGCATTCAACCAGAACACAAAACGCACTGGGGGTATAATTTCAATACAAAAAACGCGGACGCCAGACGCTTCAAGCAAATCCAACAATCGTCGTGGCCAGCCGTTACTGCTGAACGTCGATGCGGGCCGCGAACGCTAGACGTCGCTAGGAAATCCCACCTTAAGTCGTCTTAGGGACGTGGGCCGTCTAGGCTGATAATATGCTAGATTTCTTTTTGTTTTCTTTCTGAAATTTTTCGTTTCTTTTTCTATTCTTATTTTATAAGAATGTCACTGAGGTTGGGATAAGTTAAAAGCTGTCAGTATAGTTACCGACAATGATACTCGACATAAACTGTTTAACGGTATATTAAATAAACATTAAATGATAAAGAATTACACCATAACAAAAAGAAAATCACCCGTGAATGATTCGGCGTAAAATATATAGAAACGTAATTCTCCCTGAGGATAAATAAAAATATCGTCTTTCAAAGAGTAAATAAAATTAAGAAAAAAAACAACATTTAAAGTTCTTCACCCGTTCGGTGACAGTTCATCGAGACAACAACAAAATATGGTTCAGATATCATACAACAAATAAAACAAACAAAAAGTTCACCCACGATATTTGAAAAGTATAGCTGTGGTTAGTTTGCCCAAAAAATCCCAAAAAAAATCACTTACCAAATCTCTAGCTGCGCTCGGTGTTTCGTTCCGGAAAATAGAACAATTTCGTCCAAACGAATACCAGAAAATTAGTTTCTAACAGTTCGTTCACACAACGACAAAACAAACCCGCCAAACCAAAATCTAACTCGCACTAATTATCCCGAAGTTAAAATTTCAACTCCAATGCAAACTCTAATTAACGCGGTAGGTCTTCGATCAACCGCGCCAACCGCCTCTCGAGACCGTCTCTCCGGTCTTCGATCAACCGCCTCTCGAGAGCATCTCTCCGTTTTTTTTTCTGACTCCCGTAAGTCGACTTACCAGGGGTGTTTATATTTTTAAGGGCCAAAATCGTTAAACAGCGTTACCTTCTATTTACTCCATTTCTACCGCCACGGAATAGAGAGTTCTCTCCGCTGTCTCCTCTCAGATATCTTCCCTTACCCCCAAATACCCCTCTGACTTAGCACTTTGAAAGCGCCTAGTCGACACAAAAAATGTTCAGTTAATGGTCTTTTAGTTCGTATGTACTCAGCGTTAGTCCCATCCATATTATCCTTTGTAAAATAAATATTTACTCCATGTACGGCGACTTAAATGAATGCTTCATTGTTTTATATATCGTGAAAAAGTCTACTCATCTGAACCACTTCGTTTGTCTCGACATTTTTGTTTATAGAGAATGAATTTTTATTTCCTCTTGAAAGAAATTTCGCTAGCCTAGCTTAAATAATATGAAACCAAATATTTACAGGGCATCGTCATCATACGTGACCCTTTTCATTATAACATAAAAGTGTTTATGCATATAAAACATAATCTTCTCTTCTCTGAAGCTATTCACTCCTTTTTCCTTACACCAGTTTAAAAATTGGTTGTATTGCTGTTCGTATCTTTCTCGTGATTTACTTGGTAACAGGTCTGAATTTACCTCATCTGCGGCCTTTAATATTGCTTCTGGGAGCTCTTCGTCTGACGAATCGATTAAAATATTGCTTTTATTGAAAATAATTTGAAAAATGCCAGTGTCGGACACTTCGACAACGCTTCGACTTGAAACTTTGACGTCTTGATGACAACTTGGTTGTCATAACAAATCTTTGGTTACCACACCAAACCACTTGACTCAGCTTAGTTTGATTGTTATGTGGATTGATTTTGAGAAATGTATAGGGTAGATATATAAAAGTATCGCAATTTCTTCATTCCAATGAATGAAAAATAGTCTGGGTTAGATTGAATATTAAAACCTATATTAGTTTGAATAGTAATATACAGGTCAAATCAATGAAATGTACATTTAATAACGATAAATTGACATATTTTACTTTCCCGCACTAGTGCGTGAAAGCGAGTTTTCCCGCACTTGTGCGGGAAAGTGACAAAACTAAAATGAGTGCGGGAAAGTGGGTAAAAACGCACGGTCGTAGAAAAACCCGTTTTCAACCCTTTAACTGCATTTTGAGTGTTTTCGTGCTTAATTATTTTTTCCTCAAAGTTGAAACCTTTTCAATATTCTCCACCCGGTCCTTGCCTGTTACTTTATTTCTCATTTTAAGCGATTAGAATTCGTTTTGGCACTAGCCTATTCAATAAAATGTGGAAATCCGAAATATACAAATTGAAGATATTGTTTAGTTCACACTATAAAGTTCAGTTCGTTTTTCTCAATACTACACTGTAGTTGAATTCAAATATTAATTTCAAAAGTTATGTTCATGAAAATTTATTCCAATTATGGATTTTATCGCGATGTAGCATGTACCAGGGTCGCACATATCAAACTCGAAGATTCGAGAAGGCAGTGCGACCGAATAATGTCAGATTGACAACATCGAAGAAAAATAGGTGCAATGTCAGATACTTTGTCACGACAAGAATTGTTCGAGATATTCGGCGATTACGCACAGTACCTTGCCGTTGTCTTTGCATAGTCACTATCTTTCCAAGAAGAACAGCCCAGGACGGCCGTCCGGAGGAGCCAGCTCCAGCACCGTTCAAAGCTACATTGTATTCGAGGTAAGCGATCCTTGTCATGCTCGTTTCTCTCTAATTTTTTTTAAATACAGTCCATTAGCACTGCACTCGCCCTACAGATATTGATCCCAGATGCCGTTTACAGAATTTGAACACGACGATTTCCCTTAAATCGGCGCATCTTGCGTTGTGCCCTTAAATTGTTGATAACGCGATTGTGCAAAAACTACACATCGGACAGAAAACATCTTGCGCACAGTTGAACCTAGGGTTTCATCGAGACGAGAAATCTCGTCTCGAAGGCACTTTCTCGTCTCGTCTCGATGTTTTTCTCGAAGACAATTTCTCGATCTCGATTCGAGACTCTCGAGTATCGAAAACAAAAACTGAATGTTATTAAAAAATGCTATGTATAGGTTATAACGTATAACACAAGGACAGGGCTGCACCAAAATACAGGGTATTAAATTTTTTCCAAAAAAAAATTACGTTAAAATACAAAGGCTACATGCTATGAACTAAAAGCCACGTATAACAAAAAACCGCCGAGTATCAGCACAAAAATGAACAATATTGTTCCAAAAAACGAAAATTAAACAAATCCTTGGTGTTTTAATTTAATCTTTCAGCCATACATTTTAAATTTACCTAGGCACGAAAGGTGAAAGTTTCTTCGTTCGTGAAGAGAAGAATGCACCAGCACCAGCAACAAACTCATTTTTTATAATCGAAACAGTCGTCTGTGGAAAAAAAATTATCGATAAAACTCAAATAATTTTATCTCAATAGTAGGGGTCGCAGTACTGCATAGTGAAATGTATGCAAAAATGGTGTTAATTTTTTAATGTTTAAATTTAATTTTCGTGTTAATTGTATTTAATAGTTTTTAATATTTATTTTTTACCTTTGTACTTTTTATTTGCTTTGTTATCTTTGTAATTTTTATTGTTTACTATGTTCTTATGTTTAAAATGAATTAAACTTATTTCTTAGCATAGTTTATTATTTTCTCTTTTCTGGCGTATTTAGAGCTGTGAGTTATTGCAGCACATATATTTTTTCGAAATAGAGAAATCTCGAAATAATTTCTCGATATCGAATAATCTCGAAGTGTTTTTCTCGATCTCGTCTTGACAAAAAACCATTAGTCTCGTCTCGATCTCGTCTCGAAATCGATACGATACGAGACGAGAAATGTCGAATTTCGAGAGTCTCGTGAAAGACTGTGAACGTTGAACCACATATTATTATCTATCAGTTTCCGCAAAATTGTTTGTCCGGCTCCAGATTTATAAAAATTATAAATTTTTGAAAAATGGTTTCTTTTTCGAGGTTTCCCGGATTTTCTCAGTGGAAAATGCACCGATCCTGTCGTATGATCCATTCTGTAGGTTTTATAAATCTCTACAAAAGTTCCATGGGCTATAAAACGATTCATCGAATAATATCTGAGATATTTCCAAAAAACCAAAAAGTTGTAATTTTTTTCATTAATTCTCGTTTAAAAAATTCCATAAAGCGACTTTGCTTGGGCGAAAACTGGGGTTTTCATTAACGACCATTAAAAATTAGTAAGGCGTCTTTTATTTTGTGGGGTAAAAATCTCTATAGCTTGGTCTACCACTGAAGTGTGAAAACTTTCGAAATTAATAATTTATTGTCTATCTCTATTGGCCTATCGGGTATACGAACCTTCAGCTGCGGTTGCAAGTTGAAACGACGCAGCTTTCATTCTTGCAATCTCCTCCATCAGGACCACAGATTCTTCTTTGATATGCCCTGCTGGTGTTTCTTCCAAAGTTATTTCGGACCTTTCTCTCTGTTCTTTTTTCTTGAAAAAAATGACTGGGTTATTTCACTAATGTGCGATTTTTGACTAGTTACCTTCGCTTTTTTATCTTTCGAATGCTTTCCTTTCTTCTCTTTTCTGCCTTTTACTATAATCTCTTCCGAAGATGTAGAGGAATAGGAGAAATCGTCCGCGTCGAATGAATCTCCCTTTTATAAGATTTTATTAAAAAAAAGTTATTACTATGTTCATTAGATTTTACCACATCCAATGTTCCGCTTGATCTTATTTTAGTGGGGGATTTTTTCTCGAATTTTTTGCTTGATTTTGCACTTTCTCTTCTTTGTTCAGTTGATTCCACTATTATAGCGTTTTTGTAAAATTGGAACAAAAAAGATTTTTTTAAGTGAGACGACAGAAAATCTTCAAAAATGTTTGCTTTTTCAATGGTACAGATTGCTGCAGAAGATAAGGACTACACTGAGAAGAGTCTAGAGAACATTCTGGCATCATCAGGAAATTATGATGGATATAACAATAATACCTTTTGGTATCCCTGAAGACTTCTATTGTTATTGGTAAAATACTGATAAGAAGTCAAAATATTTTATGGTCAAGGTGAGGATATATATTATTGCTCTCATATACTAAGTGACCACGAGGTGAGATACGTCCCCCAATTTCTAATTTTGTCACAAATTCGAGGCTCTTTGTGATAATCAGAAAAAAATTGAAACCTGTATCTTCAAAACCATAGAAAAATTGGGGGGCGTACCCAGTATAGTACCAGAAATTATAGTAAATATCACCATACATTTTTCTCCGTGTAGTTTGATATAGTATCTTTTCTATAATTCCCAATCTGTCTGAAATAATTGAAAAACTGATAAAGTCTAGTATACTGGAATTTCTCAATAAATATGAAATAATATCGAGTAATCAATATGGCTTCAGAGAGAAAAAATCGACAGAAGATGCTATAAGAGTTGTAAAGAGAAACATTCTCAATTGAAAATTGAATCAATACATGACTCCTCTGGAAATGGAAAAACCCTACGATAAAATTGAAGTAACTTTTTTGTAATATCTAACAGAAAACAACTACTTCCCCCGCTAAAGCCACGCTGGACATTGAACTACATCTGATAGACATTGAGAAAGACCCTATATAACTTGAGAGAAAAAATCTGAAAGTGAAAATTTGCATTTTCATTCAGATAGTTGATTATTTATTAAATGTCCAGTTTCCATTGGAGATTCTTATCTATAAGATGAGATAAGGGAGAATGTTATTCAGAAGTATCACTCACAGAAAATCGCTCATTTCATTGATGCGTGAATTGCGTCTCTTTCGCTAGGCCTCCAATACATTTTGGTCGACAAAAATCTATTTCACTCTTCTAAGATCATCAGGGAGGTCGGAAGAATTGGAAAACATACTCTTCAGAAGCAATTTCACACTGCAATGAGGAATTGTTGGACTATTTCTTGTGCGGTGACACTTTGAAAATATTTTTCAGACATAAAACCTGTCATGGGTATGGCATGTTGATTTTATTGAAAATATGACCAATCGAGAATGTTTCTCTTTAAAACATGAATCCCTTCCAAGAGAGGTTATCTTGTACGATGGAAAACAGCGACTAAATTCCAACTTTCAGTCGCAGATGATTCCACAACTGACTTTATGAACATCCTGTTCATATTTTCAATAAAATCAACATGCTACAAGAGATTTAACCACTGATATATACTCTGCACTTGACAAGCCTTATGCAGTTTCGTCGACTTCTCAAAAGCTTTCGATACTGTTTCTCATTCATTATTGTTGGAAAAACACTGCAGAATGAGGGGAAGAATTTACAATTTATCGAAAAGTTACTTATCAAATCGCCAACAAAAAGTGAATATAAATGATTTCTTCAGTGAATCCAAAACTGTGTCTTGTGGTGTTCCACAAGGAACCGTATTGAGGCCACTGCTACAATATATATAAATGGTTTACTCCGAATGGAGTTCAAAGGCAAAATTATTAGTTTTGCTGACGATACAGCCATTTTTCATCAAGATGAAACATGGGTTCGTTTAATGGAAAAGACTGAATCCGACTTCAGATCAATGGAAAAATGGTTTAGACATAACAAACTTACTCTTAACTGTGATAAAACCAAATATCTACCGTTCACATGTTATGCAAGTTGATTTCCAAATTTGGGAAGCCTAGAAATTGGAAATGACACAAAAATTTCGGAAGCTGAATCTATCAAATATCTCGGTATAGTGGTTGATAGACATTTGAGATGGGACTTACAAATTAATAATATAGTAAGAAAAATTAGAGGACTACTTTCACGATTCAGTTACTTGAGGAATTTTTTAGACATTAAACCACTCAAAACAATATATTATTCTCTTGTTCAGTCACAACTATCATTTGGTATCGTAGTATGGGGTGGTGTTGCCAATCTCGAAAACCTGAACGTTATTCAGAAATGGATACTTAAAATAATGTATAATCAAACAAAATTATATTCTTCGGAAAAATTATATGAAGAAGCTAAAGTTTTCGATACAAGACAACTTTACTGCTTCAAATTGTTGTTAAATGTTTTTCAAAATAAAATATTCACTCAACAAGTTAATCACTCTTATGCAACAAGAAATAAGAAAAATAAAACTATAATACCAACACTAACACAATGGATATTGAACACCGACAGAACAGTATTATTTGAAATGTTTTAGAAATTAGGTATTGTATTTCAATATTTTTTAAACTGCATTAAAATTGTATTCGTGAGAACTTCCTGACTGATGCCAACTGTGATAATTTCCAATTGTAATTTTTTTAGAATATGATCTTTCCTAGCCATGTGAATATTCCCGATTGTGACAATCACCAATTGTGATTATTCCCGAAATGTGACTTTCAAAGTATTTTAAACGTCAACAGATTGTGACGAATTTTTTTATTTTATATATTTGTTATACTTCCACACCTTAACATTTTAATATTGATTTTATCAAACTTTTATGTTCATGTTACAAACTTTCCTTGTTAGTTGTATAGGTAACTATTTCACATACAAGCAGTATTTACTACAGCTTTCGTGAATTTCTCTGTTTATTTACTCTTCAAATTGCTTTTGTAATCTTTGGATTTGTTGTTGTCAATAAATATTATTATTATTATTATCTAGTTCCGAATCGTTATACCAGGTAACCCAAGTTGAGCATCAACAAATATTGTATTTTTTGTGCCCGTGCGTTCCTTTACAAAAATATTTTCAACTGCAGACTTCGTATCAAAATATCGCGAGAAGTTATGTTTCCACATGAAACACTCTGTATGTTCTGAACTGGGAAACATACCAGAAAAATGGATGATTTAGTGTCACTTTAGTAATGGTACTATGGGAGTTCTGCCTCATTTCTTATGTTCATGAACATGTGAAAACGCCAAGGTCTATTCTGGCAGTTTTTGGTACATTCAAGGTCACATCATCGACCAAACAGAGCTCCCGAAATTGTCACGTGGTACCCACCATAACATCGTTTTTGAGATGTCGCGCTTGAACCAGAGCGGAAGGAAAACTATTCGAAAATTTGTTGCAATCTCCTAATCATCTTCATGAGGAATATTGAAGTGTACGTTGTTGTGTTGTTTTCATAAGAATCAACCTATTCTCATTAGATTGTTTTACATGAAAGTTCTTTTAAGTCTAAAGTGCATGAGTGAGATTTATCAGAATATCGGTCGATATGACAAATGAGCAATGAATTGCGGCAAACACCTCGATAAAATTAAAAATAAACCCATTCAGAACGAAACTGAATTCATTGTGATCTACCGTAAAATACAGGCCTTTCGTACTCTATTAGCAATATAATTTTTTTGAAAAAGAGTTATGTCAACTTCTATTCCTTTTTAGACTCTGAACAAAACGAGCAAGTTTTTAAGGCCAATGTCCAGGTTTTCTTATGAGATTAATTTGTCACAAAAGACCTTCAAAGTTTCATAATAGAAATCTTGAAGGGTCCAAATCGGAGGATTTTTTTTTTTGTAGACCGTAAATGACTGTTATCAAAAATCTGTCTTCTGCTTTTGTTACAACTACTATTCAGTAATATTTATCGAAAATAAGAATTAATATGAAAGATTCGTTATTTTCTTGGAACATGAAAGAATGATCTGAGATAGGAATTAATTTTTTTCCATATTTCGAGAACAGTGCGGTTTTTACTGAGGTCAAGTTATGGTTTTGTAATAGGTTATGAACTTCTTTATCACCTTATTTATTACCGGACATCTTGTAATATGTGAAGACAAGAAACCCATGTAACAAATAGCCAACTACACAATTATGGAACCCGCATATGCAATGTCTTGCGTCAGTCATTTTCGAAACTCCGTTGGTCAGAACTCTCATTTTTATAGAGGCATTGCTTGTTTCAATAAATATATAAAAACTAATAGGAATGGTACGAATTTCAGAATTTGAAAAAATAAGATCTATACATATCTGTCCCTAAAAGCCTATTATTCCTATGACGAATTTCATGATGGTACTGGTGACCCATAGTGGAGCCCTAACTAACACTAAACTCAATATGGACAAGGCTAATAGTCCCTATGTATAATGTGAATTCTCAAATGTGTTAATGTGTAAGGTTTCGAAGCAAAATAAATGTATTTATCGATATCGACCGCCAGGGCGATGTAGGTTTTGCAGGATTTTTCTATAACTGGTATAACAATTCCTCATCAAGAAATCAAACACCCTGAAGCGGATCGGCAAATAATAATAACAGATGTCCTCTCCCGCACAGACTATGTTCGAAATTTGGAGTTCGTAGAGGGTACCCACCTTTTACTAAGGTTCCAGTTGATGGGAGTTCGCGCTGGGACGATTTGGATATCGCCATCACATCCGGTCTGGAAGACCATTCTGTTTTCGATGTCGATTTGGTAGCAGAAATATTTGTTTTCGATAAAGGTTTCAGTTCCGAGGGAATTTTTTCTATAGCTGACTCCTGCGCTTTTCCGCCCTGTTCTGAGACTTTCTTCTTACCTTTCTTCTGTTTCTTGTCCTTCTCTTTTTTCTCGCTCTTTTTCTTCTCGATTTCTTCCTCTTTTGGTATATTTTGGACCTCTTTTGATGGAAGTCGTTCGCCGACTTCCTCACCTTTGAAGGCCACTTTTGATGATGTATTCATCAACTTTCTTCTTGATCCGTGTTCTAGACCTACTTTACTCAGTTCTTTCGGACTTTCTGTTTGGAAAATTTAAATAATCACTAGGGCCACTTTGAATTTTTTTTTTCTACCTACCAGATCCTCTGAACGACGTATTTCGTAATTTGGCCGCTGATTCTATGAATAAAAACAGATAATTGTAAAATTATTTGCTATTTTTTTTATTGCAGTACATTAGCATTTAGTATTATTTTTTTTTTTATTTATTTACGCTTACATATCCAAACAGGCAAAGTATGCCTCGTAACATGGATAGGAAATATAGACCTAATATTGAACATTATCTTATAACTAAAATAATAAAATAAGGAAACAAACAACAAAATTCACAAATACGAGGAGGATTGCAGAGCTTGATGAATTAAATTATGTTCCAAGCAACATGATTAAATAGTTGATCATATGACAAACAGTAATTAATGGAAAATTAAATCGAGATCTGTTTGAAGTAATCTGAAATAATTTTTATAAAATTTGCAGTTGATATTATAGCCCAGTCGAAATTCAGTATCAATCCGGTACTAATAGCTAGTCTGTGAGCATTATCAACAAGGGGTCACGTGGGTTGTTGAGATCAGATGGTATACGAAACGTATTCCTATACACTGGTATCAGCGAGAGTATTTGCGGGGAATTGACTTGATTATTCAATACTTTATATAGAAATAACATGATATTTTGCTTTCTTCTGCTCTCTAACGATGTTAGCGAGAATTCGTTTCTCAGGTCGCTCTATCTCACAGTGAGAAAATCAGGTCTTATATGATATTTTTTGAAATATAGAAACCTCAAAAATTTGTTTTGTATTTTTTCAATTATGTCCACAGAGCTCCTAGGTTTTCCGTGCCAAATAATTGATGCATTTTCTAATTTGGGACGAACTAAAGTATTGTACAACATTCTTATAGCATCAATATCTGTGAAATTTGAGGATTGTCAAAGCCAAGCATACGGTTTGCCGATTTTGCTACCTTTACTCACTGAAAGATAGCTTATCACTGTAAGTTAATCCTAGATCTTTTACAATGTTCTGTCTACTCAAAAAGTTAGTATTCATCATATAATCAAACATTATAGGGCCCTTTCAACGAGTTATGGATATGACACAGCATTTTTGTATATTAAAGCAGAGTTTAGTTTCTTGGCTCCAGTGACATATGTTGTATTTGTAGTGCTACGCAATCCCTAACTGTATTATTTATTATATGGAACCAAGGAAAGAAACAAATAGTCCAGGAGCCCTGTAAAAATTTGGTCAGTAATTTCCTCTCAAGCGATATTTAGTGGAATGCATCAGAGAGTCGTATTATAAAGATTCGTGAACGTCAGCTGCGATTTCGTTGGTGGGGGGGGGATGATCAGCACAGTAGCTTCCTACGCACGAAAAAAAAAAATATATTCAATTATGTCCTCCTTCCCGGAAACATGTTAAATTGACGCAATCCGAATATAAGGTAAAATCTTATTTGAGAGGATATCATAGAAGGTACATTTTTTTTTTGTGTTCGACCAACTAGCTGTCGTATAATACACCATGCTATAGTCAGCTGATTTTTTCTTTCTTCAAGATATTGCTTTAGCGATAATTTAACATGTTTTCAGGTAGGAAAACAAAATTGAATACATTTCTTTTTCTTTGTGCGTAGGAGGCTACCACCGCTCATCCCCCCCACGGAACCGCAGCTGACGTTCACGAAGCTTTATAATATAACTCTCTGATGCATTCCACTAATTTTCGCTTGAGAGGAACTTGGTCATGGAAATCTGTCACTGGCTCCCGGACTAAAATGTTTTGGATGAAATTTCTCTAAAAATTTTATGATATCATCCCGAATCTGCTTTGAATATTCTTGCTGTTTTGATAAATTATTCTTTTCATAATGGTAATTTTCCATCTTTTCTAAATTCGTCACTTGTTATTCCTATACAGGGTATCCCGTAAAGACCACGTCAAATTTAAGGAGAATGTAGATCGAAGGATACCTTATCTGCTGTGAAAAAATCCCCAATATAACCCAGTGAACCAAATTATGTGTCTGAAACATTTCGGACACCAATTATCTCTGACGTGAAACGTTTCATGTTCTGACTCATGTTTTATCTGATGCATTACTATTACGAAGACTTGTTTTTGCTGCCGATAGTGGGCGAAATATTGATTTGAAACAGTTACTTCAATATGAATTGCATGATGTCCCACTGTCACTAGCAACATATGACGGATGTCTTCGTCTTCCAATTAATAAAGCTATGCTCGGTACACTTTTGATAGGAAAAAACGGTGTAGATATCCTTCCTGTAGAAGAACCTGGTATGCGTACATGCTACATCATTGATGCTATGTGCTTAGTACAAGCACTCGGGAAGCCAAGTAGAGCAAAAACTTTTGGTGATCTAGCGGACACATTTGTGCACTAACTTTTACTTACGTCCAAAAATTATTTTATTTTGATTGTATCAAGATAAAATGTGGAAATGATCAATAATGATAAATAATAGACTGCTTGGTAGCATTAAATAGTTTGTCCATGACTATTGTATAAAATATTCATAATGCATGTGTTTCTTCAAGAATTACGATATCCACTAATCACTAGTCATTAATGAAATCATTATTCACTACCATCAATATGACAATAGCTATTTGTGTGTTTAGAGCGCAAAGTGATTGATTGCCGCTCGACAAAAAGAGTTGCGACAATCTTTAGAGAGCGGCAATGACACTTTGTACTCAAAACACACACATGATTTTTTCTACAAACGCAGCTCTTAGATATAAAAACGATCGACACTTCATTTTACATAGACACATATTACCTATGAAAAAATCCCAAATTTAAAAGATATCCAAATATCCAATAATTTACTTCCCTAACAAAAGGAAAGCAGGGAAATAAATTGCCTGAAAAAAAAAACAAAATAACCGTACTCCGAGATCGAAGCCAGTTTGGTAGGCCGAATCTCTAACCTTGACACCACCGCTGTTCCTAAGAAAGCTTGTATATGAATAACAAAAACATCAATAAAAGTTCAGACTTATTGCCTTCAATCAATTTTGAACATTGTGTTACTACAAATATTACTATTAATATTATTAATAGTTGAATTTGTTAAAATACAAATTCCATGTTACTCACGTATAGAGATAAAAATTGTGATTAGTTTACAAAGTATTATTTATCGGTCGTGGACAAAGTATAGTATTCTACTTGCATACTATGGCTATTATTCACTTGGATGATTTACGACACTCGCCTGCGGCTCGTGCCGTAAACTTCATCCACATGAATAATAGCCACCATAATGTGCTCGTTGAATAATATACTAATATCAATAAAATTAACTCTTCATGTAATTAAGCCTAATAAGATTATCGAAATGAAATGCCCATTATCCGACATGGCACCGATTAATACGAATTCTTGTGATAACTGTCGCAATTGTCCAACATCCAGATCCCAACGAAGTTTCAGAGACAGGGTGTAACCAATGAGTGAGGAGGTGAATCTTTGTCAACTCCTGTGTTGTGTCCGTAGAAGCAATAGTTTCCTAATGACAAAATAAAATACAGCATTGTGCATTAACGGATCGTCTGTAAATAGAATTGAGAAAGTCTAGTAGGTGGCTGTCACATTTTGATTGAACAACTTGTGAATGTCGTAGTTTATTGAAATTATTCCGCTTGTTTCATTTAGTATTATTTATTTCTTTGTCATGCCGAACACACGTTATACTCCCCGAGAATATGCACATATGCACTACATTTATGATGAATGTGGAGGTAGTGCTACTGCTAAAGCAACGCGTTCTGCAGAACGATATCCGATTGCACAATGCCACTCAGAGAATCGCTGATTTGGGAGCTATAACCTATAACGCATTTGAAAAGGTTCTTCTTGGAAAGATGTCGTCTCTGCGTACGAGTCGATGTAAAATAACATTTTTGTAATATTATTCAGTGCGATGTTGAATAATCGTTATTGTGGTTTATAGTGTGTGTTGATTCAAAAAAAGGTTGTATTAGTATTTACTTCTTTACATCTCATTGAATGCTTTTAAGCAGTTGATTCGCTATTACTCATTATTATTTAATCAGTTCGTCTTGATAGGATAAGAATAAAAGACATTACTGACAAAGTCTAATAGAGTTGATTTTAGCTCAGAATAACATCACACTGTAATATAATCAAAATTCTACTCCTTCCAAAAATAATTATCGTATTTCTCATACCATGGTAGAGTCTGGACAAAATGGGCATCCTTTGGTAATGAATATCCACTTCCACTTGATTATGTTTTTTTCAAACAATAGTGTCAAACTGTTGTTAAAAAAATTGATGAAACTCAAATCTGGCATTTTACCTTCATTTCTTAAAAAATTATATCGTTTTCTGAAAAAACTATTTGTATATCTGAAAGCATCACTCATCAGTAATCTTCAGCAGCAATGATATTTGAATTGGTCGCAATTTGTAGACATGGCACCCAAAAATCCAAGATGAGGTAGTGATTTTACAGAAATTTAAAAATGCTCAATATCTCGAAAAGTGAAATTCCGATATTCTAAACAGACATGACCTGGTCTATCATCAGTTTCAATATTGTACAAGGTTTACCGGACACCCTGTATAAATAATCAATAGTGGTCTAAAAACATTACATACCTGCTGATATAGAGGATTCATGATTACACATTCAGAGGCAAAAATCAAGATTTCAACTCAAAATCCTCAGCTCATCCAAACAAAGCTTATTTATTTCTATCAACTTCGCACTTTATTAGAACACAGGATAGAGAGATAGAGTGCTCAGTTCATATGCTAACGAAATCACAACCGTCACAGTTGAAGCACAGTTTAATACATGAGGTATACTGTGGTTGAAGCCTTTGGAAGGTGAAAATTCAAAATTGTGAAATTTTAACCTCATAAAATCACAATGATTTATAACGAGACAACAGCCGTGTGCATAGTCAATTCCAGCGACTCGCCAGAGTTTCGCCGCTCGCTACACAAGAACTATAATGCACAGTCGAGCTCCAAAAAAGTGGTACATCGCCAGCGTTTCTCCAAAATGTGACTTATCGCCTAGTTGTCACTTTTTTGGACCTCGACTGTGCATTATAATCCTTGTGTAGCGAACGGCGAAACTATAGCGAGTCGCTGGCGATTGACTATGCATACGGCTGAAGATTCTTGTCGGATGGCGACGATGGCGTTTTAGCGATGGCGCATGATCGTAGTAAACCTTTGCAAAGTCAACCACAGATGGCACCACGTCTGCATAATTTGGGCTAATTTGAAATGTTTCATACGCATTTTATCTTTACTGGCATTTTATGAGTGCATTTGAAATGTTTCATACACGTTTTATCTCTACTTACTTATCATAAGTGCATTGGAAACATTTCAGATACATTTCACTTGAAATGTAATATGTGACATGTTTCAGATTTATTTCCGAAACGAACGTTCAGAATGTTTCAAATGTTTCCATTTAGGATTCCGTTGAAACGTTTCATAAACATGATGTGTTTACTGGGAACAGTCTTACCGTTTTCGAGATATTTGTTTTTTATGAAAACTTTGAATTTTTGCCTCCCTCGGTAGTTTTTTCTGTGCGAGTGGTATTATTTCACACTTTTTCGACATTTTTTTTAGTAAAATATTGCTGAAGAATTATTCTAAAGTCTACATCAAAAACATTTTCCGGACATTTTAAAGGGGGGCTGCAAGAAATGTTTTTGAGGAAAGTTTTAATAGTAGATTATTTATTCATGAATTTTAGCCCATCGTAGTGAAACCAACATGTACTTGGATACTGCTGCACATTACATCAATAAATTGGCTGTTTTGTGGTTATTTCAAAATTGTATAACACAATTGATTTGTTATAAAAAAATAAGATATGGCTATTTTTTCTCCAAAAGGGTACGTTTCTAACAAAATATAGTTTGCCAATTCTTTTAAGAAATCTTCGATTTTGCATTACCTAGTGAACAAAAAAAATATTGTTGTTAAAATTGTTTTTTTCCGTTAACCAGCTGTCGTCCCCTTACGAACGGCAGCCTCCAGAAGTCGAAACTTATTGTTTCACTACAAAAAAATCTACTACCTAAATTTTATAAAAAACATTTATGCACTAGCGGGCGGTAAAGTACACTTTACCGCCCGGTTCGCCGGGCGTAAAGTGGCACTTTACCGCCCGTGGGCGCATTATGGCCCGGCAGGCCGTAAAGTAGACAAAATTCTCAAATTGTCTATACTCACACATCATTTCATGCAATTCCTAACACGAATTAGAATCATTTCAGTTCAATAGAGCAATACTCTTTCTAACATTTGTTCATAATCGTTGGCAATTTTTTCGGTGATGATCTATTTATTTGAAATAGATTCTCCAATATAGTACTCAGCTACTATAGTTTCACATTCCTCATATTATGTTACCCTTAATTATTGTATGCATAACGTATGAAACGTGTAGACCATTGCAATTCAAGTCAGTATTTGTGATTCGCGCTATAAAACCGCTAGTGCATAAATTTTTTATATATCACGTGCGTAAAATGCGTTTAAGGCCTTCGGCGTGTGATCATCCACGCCGTAGGCCATAAACGCCTACTTTACGCCCTTGATACATAAATAACTATTCTAACAGCCCTTCTGTAACATGTTCGGAGTATACAAATTGTGAAAGGCTTTCGCGGCCATCGTTGAATGAATGATGATTTTTCGGGTTTTTAGACCGACGTTTATTTAGAGAAAATCTCGACGTTTCGCCAACACGAGTGGTTGGCATTTTCAAGAGAAATGTTTACAGTTTCGATCACTGAACAGTACTTGTTTTCAAAACAAGTAGTGTTCAGTGTTCAGTGATCGAAACTGTAAACATTTCTCTTGAAAATGCCAACCACTCGTGTTGGCGAAACGTCGAGATTTTCTCTAAATAAACGTCGGCCTAAAAACCCGAAAAACCATGTTTTTGATGCAGACTTTAGAATATCTACTGAAAAAGTGAATTAGAACACTGTAAAATTGTACCACCTGGACAGACAAAACTGCTAAGAGAGAAAAAATTCATTGTTTTTATAAACAAACAAATATCTCGAAATCGGCAAGACTTTCTTATTAGGTATTTTTTCATAGCAGGTAGGGTATCCTTTGAACAACATTCTCCTTAAATTCGACTTGGTCTTTACGGACACCCTGTATATGAGGGAGGTGTTATCGATGATTCATCTAACTTTCATCCTATTTCACTCATAGACAGTAAGAAATCCATCACATTTGGAATTTAAGAGTATTATTTGTGGAGTTTCTCAGGGTTCTATACTTGGACCGATTTTATTTTTATTGTATATTAATGCCCTATTGTGGATACCAGGTCCATTTACTGTTGTTTCTGATGCCTGCACTATTTTTTGGCACCAAAAAAAATTATGCTGATAGAATTATACGAATTCTTCAGAAAGCAGTAAAATATTGGTGTGATTCAAATTTACTGTCATTTAATATTAGGAAAACTAACAGGATTTCCTTCAGATGTCATCTTGAAGATATACAGTTGGACAATAACATTGTTGAAAATAAATTAGGTTTAGAGTGCCAAAGTCTATATTTTGATAGTTCATAAAAATTTGAGCAGCATACTGAAATTCTAAACAGCTATGCATTGAGAGTTGTATCGAATGAATTAGGACTTGCAGCTTCCTAACCTATGTAACATTCTCTTATTGAATGACATTTGCGGTATTTAATAGCATTTTAGGGGGTTTAATGTTTTTATCGATTTCAGAATGATCTAATTTTGCGATGAATGCTATGCGATATTTATGCAGAGAAAAGTATCGGGATTCATGTCGACCTCTGTTTTCAAAATATAAAATTTTTACACTTGTTGCAATTTTCATACTTGATACTGTCTATTTGATACACAAGCGTAAAACAAAATTCACCATTGGTAGTTCTTCTGATCATATTACAAGACAAAATAATGATTTATAATTGCCCTGTAGATAATTGAAAAATATCACATTTATACGTCAACATATTGTCAATTTAATCTCCAACGAAAACTAGTCATAGCATCGTTTTGGGCTTAAGGGCACTTTTGAAAAGGCGACCAAATACTATAACATACTAAAACTTCAAAAAAATCAATCTAAGGTCATTTTTCATAAGTGAAGTTCGGGAACCTTTAAAAAAAATATTTTGGGAACTATTGGACTTAAAGTGACGGTTTTGTCTTCTTCTTTGAAACCGTATGTTGTAGTTATATTCGAGAATTCACGGGTGAAATCGACAAAAACTGACGAAAGGTAAGAAAAAATCCATGGATTAGCCAAAAATCCATGGATGCCATAAATAACTCAGAATAAATCAGAACTACAGCATCTGATGTACGAGGATGTATTGAAATCTAGTTAGCCTAGACCAGTTCCCTGCATAAACAATATTGCGTTACCACAATAACGAACAATAACTTATTAGAAGTGTCAGTGTAAAGTTTGACGTCAAAAACGTAAACCAGAGTTACGCAATAAATTAAAATAAAAAATATATCCACGGAAATTGTGAAAATCGAAAAATTGGAGTATCGAGCCATCATCAAGTACCTGTATTTAAAAGGGTTAAGAGGTAAGCAGATTTACGAAGATATGCTTAATACCCTTGGTGATCAATGTCCTTCGTATGCGACCGTGAAAAATTGGACTGCAAGCTTCAAAAGAGGTAAATTTTCCATTGAAGATGATGACCGATCGGGAAGGCCAGTTTCTGTGTCAGTCCCCGAAAATATAGATGCAGTTCATGACAAGATTTTAACACACCGTCGAATTGGGCTAAAACGGATTTCTGAAGCACTTAATATTTCATACGAACGCGTTCATCATATAGTTCACGTCAATTTGGACATGAGAAAAATTGCTGCAAAATGGATCCACAAATGTTTGAATGTTGACCAAAAGCGTGAAAGGGTAGTAGCAGCGGGTTCGATCTGTGCTCGATTTGAAAACGATGTAGACTTCTTAAAGCGAATTGTTAGTATGGATGAGACTTGGGTACATTTCTACGATCCAGAAATAAAGCAACAATCGATGGAATGGCGACACTCCGGTTCTCCAAGACCTAAGAAGTTTCGTGTCAAAAAATCTGCTGGAAAAGTTCTTGCTTCAGTTTTTTGGGATTGCCATGGAGTAATCATGATTGATTTTTTGAATAAGGGTAGAACAATAACTGGAGATTACTATTCGACATTACTGACCACTCTACGGGAAAAAATCAAAGAGAAAAGACGTGGAAAGCTATCCAAAGGTGTTTTGTTTTTGCAGGACAACGCCCTGTTTGTAAGGGGACAACAGCTGGTTAACGAAAAAAAAAACAACAATATGGTTACTGGATCATTGGATCTTTTCAATCATACAGGTAGATCTATTGCACAGCGAGAAAATAAAACAATTTTTCAGAGGAATTAGTAGAAGTTCAATCCAAAAATATGGAAATTATTTTGGAGTAGATTATTGGATTTTGCTAAAGCATCAGAATTTCACGAAGGCGTAGAAGGGCCTTCGTAGAATTTTATTGAAAGGAACCAACAATTTTTTCAAGTTCCTGATCGCATTTGTGAAGAATTTTTGTATTTTAAGTGAAGAGCTTTTGAAACTGAAATTTATTTTCAGAATTTTTGATAATTTAATAGATATTCAGAGACGTGTAATTTTTACCTATATACCTTTTGTATCTAGCGGTTTCCGATCTTCATCTTGTGGTGGTAATTTAACCTTGGACCTTCCTTGCGACTGCTGGTCTTTTATACTTGATTCGCTTTTCAATGTTCTAGCAGACGAACGTTTAATGAGATCTACTGAAATTATTTTTTACTCAAGCTGAATGATTCATCAAAAACACTCATATAATTTACCGGCTGTTTCATTTTCCTGGATCTTTTCTTCACTTTTCTGCTCTCCCGCAGCAGGTTCTACATTATCAACGATCTCTTTCTCTTTTTTGGTTTTCTGCTTTTTACCCATTTTGAACTAATACAACGCAAAAAATAATGTTTACTTGGACAACGTCAAAAATGTCAAATATTTCAGCAACTATAGTACCTACCTATAGTATAGGTAGAGAGCTGACTATGTGATTTACTGACAGGTAAAGAAGCCGTCTGCTAGGCATGAAATATCATTATTGGTGTTACCCCAAGTCGACTGGATATAGTTTTCAAATTTCTCCAGGACAAAGTCATGGAAGGGGGCGTTTGAAAAACAGCCAGTTTGTGACTGATCCAGAAACCGTCTGCTGGTTTTATATTTCGGTGGATATGATCTGCCAAGTTTAACCCGCGAACGAGGTCAAGAAAATGTTACTTATCTTCATATGTTTTAGTCAATTTTTTCATGTCAATCTATTGTTTTTATATATACATTATTTGTTTTTACACTGACGTCTTCCTTGTTATTGTACAGAAATATTAATTGTGATAAATTTATACTTTTTAACAAGCGAAATAAAAAAGAAATATATTCTATATAGAAGGGAATTGAATATTGCAAAAAATGTTATTTTCCATTTTTTTAAAAATCTCACAGACGTAACTCGACGAGCTGATTCCGAATATTACCTCAAAGATTGAATTCGAGAATGGGGCAACTGAAAAGGGCAGTTTTTCGACGAAAAATTGCACCCATCTGCAAAATCGATATTTTCCAAATGATTTTGATTCCGAAAATGATTACATCTTCGGATTTAGACGGAAATTTTCTATAAGATGAAGTGATAATCGCGGGATTTCGCATTCTTGAAATATACCCAAGCGACCTAAGTCGAAAAATGCAATATTCTATCAGTGTTACCAGATTTGAGGAAATTTCTTCAGAAATGAGAAAATCAACAAGGCCTTGGGGACATTTTGAGGAACTGAGGAAACTCGTTAATTTTCTTAGGAAATCTTGAGTGATATCCGGATGAAATTATAATTTTAAAAATTTGTCTTCTCTGGATGAAAGTGGTCATGTAAAAAAGAACCAGTCATTTTACGGATTGTTGCTCTGTAGGATAAATGAATTCTGTGCTATTGTGTGTTTTGTGGTTCTATGTTCTGCAGAAAGTCAAAATGTCAAGTGTCACAAGTCAAGTCCAGCAAGACCCAAAATTTGTGATACTGTTTTTATTTTTGAGAAAATATGATTTTTTTTTGTTAATTTTATTTTTGAGAATATTTTTTTTATTTGTAACGTTTTCAAATAAACTTTATAATGAACAAATTGGTTGTAATATTCCCAAATCTGGGGAAACTATCGATAATTTTCAAAAATTCTGGAGAAATTCGGTTCAAACAACATTTGAGAAAATCTCGGCAAATTTTGTGAGGTCTGGTGAATTTTTTCTTTCCGGCCTGGCAACACTATATTCTATTGACATCTAAATTTGCGAAAACTTTTGCAAACTTCCATCAGACGTAATTAAACGTGCTGATTCCGAATATCACCCTGAAAATTGAATTTGACAAAAGGTTGATTGTAGAAGGGCAATTTTTTTGACGAAGAAATGCATCAATCCACAAAATCGACATTTTCTAAATGAATTAGCATTTTGATTCGGAAAACAGGTACATTTTCGGATTCAGAAGGAAATTTTATATTAGATAGAGTAATATTTGTTGGATTTCGTATTTTTGAGATATTCCCAGGCGATCCAAAGTCGAAAATTGCAATATTCTATATGAAGAGTACACGGTAAAAAGGCGAAGTGTCACTCGGATCTTGTTTCGAGAAAATCCAATTTTAAACTTTGAAATTGTAGCTATCATAGTATGATGAAACAGATTGTGAAGTGTTCAAACTCATTTGTTCTAAAAACTATTCTTTAATGTTATTTGATAAATGGGAATTTTAAATAAGCCACACAACTTCAAAAAATTGCTTTATCAAATCAAAAGTAACTCAAAACTGGGGAAAAAAGCGAAATGTATGAAGTACGGGACAAATTAAAAAAATGTTCCTCTTCATTCATGTTCTTTTCATGAGGTAATCCTTCATAAAACGATCTGGCCTTTTCAGATGTGCCGAACTGACTCAGGTGTACCACGTCCTTGAATTTTTCTTTTGAAATTTTTCTCAGTTCTAAAAAACATCTATATAAGAAGAGAGAAAAGTGAAGGGTTTTCAAAACAAACTCCCTTGTATATAACTTTGGAGGCAAAATAAACTGTCCCTCAGGTAGTTGCTTCTCATGGGGAGTTGCAAGTGGTTTGCGGATAACTGATGTACACCCAGGTAGCACATCATATCGGCTGAATCTTGGTTCCATATTGAGCCAATATAGATATATTGTAAATGTAAAATCAATATTGGTCCAATATGGATGAATATTCAAAAAACAATATTATATTAATAATATTGGTGGGATATTGGTTGAACTAGTTTTGAATGTAGATTATCACTCGAAATATTGGGTCAATATTGGTTGAATAATTTCCACCAATATCGACAATACAATATTGGTTATATATTGTTTTCCACATCTAGAATAAATATTGCAATCCAAATATTCCAGTCATATCGATTATAGGGGAAAAAACTATATTGTTTTTCCAAGTTTGTTAGAATATTGGTTGAATATCATTTCCACTTTATTTGACAAAATGTAATAACTCATATTGAGTCAATATTGGTTGACTGATATTTACCAATATCGATAAAACAATATTGTCTTCACATCGTTTTTAACATCTAGAATAAATATCGCAATCCCAATATTCCCCTAATATCGATCCTAGGAATAAAAACTATATTGTATCTCCCAGTGTGATTACACATTGGTTGAATATCATTTCGCCAATATTCAACAAATCTTATTAATCAATATTGGGTCAATATTGGTTCAATAATATTTATCGATATCGTTAAAACAATATTGTCTTCATATTGTTTCCTACATCTAGATTGAGATGAAATTTGAATATTGGCCGAATATTCAATAAAACATATTGAAATCATATCATGATCAAACCTAGATAAAAATCCGCTAGGTGGCTCTACATATGGAACGTCTTCTAAAACCTATGAAAGTATATTAAATACTTCTCAAAACTTGTTTCAAGACAGCTCACTCAGTGGTTATGGCGATGAAAAGGCAGACTCTGGTGTCACCTTCATCAACTAAAAGACATTTAATAATTTACCAAGGTATATTGACATCCACCAATATATCCAAATGATATTGTACCAATATCGATAAATATTTTGGGGCCATTATAGCTTCAAGAATATTTCACCAAAACTATTTCTAAAATATTCAAACAATATTCGACCAATATCGCAATATGTTCACATTTTACTTCTCGACAATATAACTTTTGAATATTGTGCCAATATTGTCAGAATATTGTATCAGCGATATTGTACCAATATCGCCGAACATTTTGAGGCCAATATCAGTTCAAGGATATTTCGCCAATATTATTCAAGTAATATTGGACCAATATAGCCGAATGTTCACATTTTTTTTCTCGCCAATATTGCATTTCAAATATGTTGCCAATATGTTCACAATATTGTATCAATATTTTACCAATATAGGTGTGCTACTTGGGCACCCTTGTCCATTATAGGAATATCTGTATTCTAAAAGTGGTGGATGATCATTTGTTATTTTCAATTCCCTTATCGGTCTTGATTTATATTTCGGTAAACGGATATAAATTTTGTCCATCAATAGCAACCAGTTTCGTAAAAGTGATTGATCGACCTCTATGACGCAGAAGGGATTTGGTTTTACTCTCGATGATCTAATTTCCATGTACCAATCTTCAGGAAGTTCAGCTCTAATTTTTTGATCGATTACACCCATATCTCTATCACACTCCATGTAAAAATGTCCTCGTATTGGAAACGTTACTTCGATCGTGTCCAATCTTTTTGCAATATTTACCACATAGTGAAGATAGCGAAAAACTGTAAAGTTCTTATTTTGGCCGCCACATGAATCACAGAAAATGTGGAGGTGACGAACGCGAAGATCAAGCTGAACAAAAAGAAAATGATGAAGAAATGATAGATAGATAGATAGATTTATTTGACAACTTTACATAAAATGTTTGCTGCAAGTCACACGTTACAAGGAATTGTACAGTACACACATATACATAACAATATGATACTACTTCGTTTGAACCTTTGCCTCCTATGGTCTCTGGATAACAGTAGAATATAGCATTTCCTGTTGACAATACATGGATATTGAACGAATTCAATGTCAATTGCCTTCTATGTACACGTCGTTTGTTGGAACACTTGGAATGGATACATTTTTTGAAAATCCATCGCGATTGCTTCACAGTTAACATTTTTCATTGCTGCTTTTCTTGCCCTTCTCTTTCTCTCATAGAACGACTCCGCTTTAGCTTTGTGTATTTGATTGTCCAAAGTCATTCTTTTCATCTTATCTCTTATTTTGTTTTGTTCAGGGGGATCAGATGTTGTATTCTGATTATTTTGGAGGACCTTTAGCTCAGCCAGGAAGTGATCACAAGTACTGCATATATCAGATCGGGGATGCTTATTAAAAATATTTAGATATGTTTCATATGACACTGGGGAGACTTTATTATTGGTTTTGTACATGACATGCATTTTTTTAATGTTCAAGTCGTCCGGAAGGTATATTTACTTAGTTTTTTTTCTACTATAATGACTTTCTCTTCCTTTAAAACGGATATGTTCAGTAATTTCATCTAACTTTTCCTTTGACAATGCATGTTTATTTTTTTTATTTTTTCCGCGTTTGTCTATCGGCGCAGTACCAGTAGCTTTAAAACTTTTTTGAATATTCTCAAGCCTTTTCCGCCCGATTCCATGGAGGCTTAGAAATGCTTTGAAACAAACTGGGACGTCTGTGGTTTTATCGTCATTCATTATTCTCACTCTAAAAGAATACGATGCATCATGCAATTTTGCTGTGGCTTCATTTTCAGGCCTTCTTTGTTTTACAGGCATTAACGTGATCAAACCTGCCAAGTAATTATTTTGTTCATTATGCAACAAACTGTTAAATTTTTTAATGATATTTGATCGACTCAAGTCTCTTGCATTGGCAATCTTCACCTATTTCATGACTCTGTTGTCTTATCCGCTTCATTACTTCACTTACTCGACCTGTAATTTTCCTCTTTTTAGTGGTTTTCACGCGAACAATATCATCACTGTCACTCTCCGTCATCGTATTATTTGCAACTCGCCTATATTCCCTTCAACAATAACACCGCACGTACTTAATTCGAGGAAATCTAATCGTAAACTAAACGTTTCAAACAAAAAATGGCATGTCTCCTTCAATGAGTTTGACATTCCTCCTTTCTCGACTTTACGCTAGGACCTTTCGCCTTTCTTCCCTGTATACGTGTTTTAAGCTTTGATGCTTCGCCTTTTTATCATTTTTTCCGACGCCATATGAAACTACTACTGACTATAAAATTATAAAAAAGTGACATTTCGCCTTTCTTCCGTGTACTCTTCATATAGAAGACTATCGAATTTTGCAAAAACTTTTATTTTGCATTTTTAGAAAATTCACAAACTTCCCTCAGACGTAACTCGACGAGCTGATTCCGAATATTGCCTCCAAAATTGAATTCGACGAAAGGATGAATATGAAAGGGCAATTTTTTTGACGGAAAAATGCACTCATTCACCAAATCGATAAGTTTTGAATGAATTAGAATTCTGATTAAAAAAAACAAGTACATTTTCGGATTCAGATGGAAATTTTCTATAAGATGAAGTAATACTCGCGGGATTTCGCATTTTTGAAATATACCTTTTCAACTTCACTAGCTTATAACTAAAGACTTGTTGTTAACCCTTTATAGGTTACTGGTCGATATTTTGACCGAACAGGGGTCGGTTTTATTTTCAGCCAGAACACACTATATGACATCTATTTATAGGCGGTGGTCTTTATTTCGACCAGATTATAGCCTCTGCGCAGACGGTAAGGTTTCCGGCTAATATTTCGACCAATGTTCTTTCAGGTACACGCGGCCTTGGAGGTTACGATTGTGCTTGTGGTGTTTCTCCAACTTATAATTCCGAAAAAAGATGTCCACGACGAAAGCTCTACTCAAAGTCGTGTCGAACATTGTCGAGGGCCTAGAGGAAGGAATCCACTCACAACTTGAGTTGTGTGACCTTTCTAAAGCCTTCGACTGTGTCTCACATCACATCCTAGTGGAAAAATTACAGAGATATGGTATCAGAGGCGTAGCTCTGAATTTCTTTAAATCTTACCTCTCCCAAAGATCTCAATATGTCAGATTGAATGGTGAGCTATCAAATCGTAGGGTCATTAATCACGGTGTTCCTCAAGGCTCGGTTCTGGGTCCCCTTCTCTTCTTAGTCTATATAAATGATTTATATTTTCACATTTTACCGACAAAAAGCGCCTTATTTGCAGATGACACAACATTTATCTGTCAGAGTAATAAGATTGATAATCTGTCCACTTTATCAAATAACATTATGGATTCAGCCAAAACCTGGTTTACTTGCAATAAACTCAAACTGAATTTGGAAAAAAATCAGTCCATCCTTGTATCCTCCAATTCAAATTTCACTAGTGGCAACAGTGTTAAACTACTTGGCATGCATCTAGATGACAGACTAAACTGGGGCTCACATATCGCAGCATTAGCTAAGAAACTGTCCAGTATTACCTTCTTGATTCGACGTTTGAAAAATATTGTGAGTTATCACGTACTCAAATCTTGTTATTTCGGTTTATTCCATAGTCACTTGTCTTACGGAATTCTTCTTTGGGGTGATTCATGAAACTAAGCATGAATACTCTATTCAATCAGAAATCCACAATTACACTACTCGCCATGGTGACTTCATTTCAACTCCTAGGTTCAGACTTCAGATATCGCAAAAGAATTCGGTGAACCTACATTTATATAACATACTCCCCTCAAGGATAAAGAAACTAGGTTTCTTTCAGTTCAAGACAAAAATTAAAACGTTTCTATTAAAAAAATGTTTTTATGATATAAATGAGTATCTTGATTTAAACAAGTCTGAATTTGAATGTATGTGATGGACACTCGCCACAATTCAAATTAAATATATTCATATTGTTATGTTTATTTACACTGTGACTTTATATATCTTTGTATTGTATTTTTTTTTCATGTTATTATTTTTGTTTGACGTTCTACTATTACTATTGTATATTGTAGCGAAATAAATACTTCCACTTTTACTTCTAATTTAGTTATTCTGGATAGCATTCCTTCAGTTATGTAATATATACAGGGTGGCCCACGAAGTTTAGGACAGGCGATATCTCGGATCTCGAAAGTAGTGAAGATTTGTAATTTTGAGGTTCTGAATAAAAGCAATTGGTGCAGCTTTTTCTTATATAATGTTACCAATGAGCTTTTTGTTTTCGGTCACGTGAAATCACATTCAAAATTATTAATGGAACACCCTGTATATTTTGGAATTTTTATGTTTTATATTTCCAATGTCTAAATTCAGTATGCTTGGATGTTGATTGGACACTGGTCGAAATATTGATCATCAAGAAAAAAATACTCCGAAGCGATGTCATGTTGTTTTATCACTACACAACAACTTACATCGAGTTCTTTAGCACGATTTAAAATAAAAATGCATTTTTTCGCTTTGTATCAATTTGCTCTGTAAAAGGTTAAAAAGTATTTTTAGGTTTATTTAATTTTTGTATTGGGTTTACTTCTCCGAGCAATAAAAGATATAGAGAGGGCTTCTCTGTCTCTTTCTTGAAAGCAACATACCCGACGTTGTTTACAAACATCTCAGCCCGAATCATGTTAAAAATGGGCATTGTCGGATATATCCACTTTGCACTAAGTGACCAGGTTGGAATTTCATGTTATATTCACTCTTAACTTGGCGATCATGTTTGTTTACGTCCGTTTACGACTTATTTATCGACTTGTCAAATCAAACCATGGGCGCCGCAGCATGGTAATCATAGCATTATCCCGATTTTGAGACAAAAATACACTATTTCTTGAAATAGCTGTGAAAAACATTGTTACTATTTAAGTCGACCTTAAAAACGATTACATATCAATAATTAGCAAAAAAACTTGTTGCAGTCTAGGTATACTAAAATGTAAATAAGCAGACTCAACTCTTCTGTCTTGTTGGAATATCTTTCGAGTACTTAAAACACAGCGTCGTTGATACTGCAATACGAGCTATGTCACGAAACATTTATTTCACAGGAGACTGTAGAATGATAATAGGTACTACATAAAAATTTCTACGCGCGATTATTTTATACATTAAATTCCAAAACAATGACCGGTAGAAATTCTTATGTAGTAGTTATTTTTTTTCTTTGGTGTTTTGGCATCGACTGCTATGAATGGTTATTAGTAGTTATTATCTACAGTCTTCTGTAAAATGACTGTTTCTGGACATAGCTCGTATTGCAGTAGTGATATTTTTTTACCTTGAATTTGTTGGACATGGAATTTACTTCACTGTTCTGCAACTATAACATAATAATAACTGGGCAATTATGTGTGTGTGTGTTTGAAATGTATGCTATTTTAGAGGAATTCGTGATTGTGAAACCGATGATATGGACACAGATGATACCAGATGAAAGTGTTTAAAAGTAGCAACAAGAACTATAATCCGTCAGATACAAAAAATTAGACAACTTCAGCAAAGTAATAGATGAATGTAATCCAAAATTTTAATTTGTTTCAAGCTTGACAGACGATTTACAATAAGCAAGTCATAGCTCCACCCTGTGAGCAAATCAAGACTACATCAAAATAGAGCTGTTGTTTGGTATGTCTGCAGAGATGTCTTCAGAGATACATGTCGGCCCCTACTTAACTCATAAACTTCAATGACTCTCACCAGATTGATGTTTAAAAAACAGAAGTAAAATAATAACTACATGAGAAATTCTCGTTTTCCTACCAGGCAGACTTGTAATATCGATCGCTCCTTGAGCCAAACTCTACATAAGTAGAGACATTATTCTTTGACAACTCTAAAACACTTTTTGATTATCTGCCTCAGGATACCAATAATCTAAAAAACATAAGAAATGGAGTCAAAGAGCTATTAAGGCTTTTACTACACTTTGGATGAGTATTTCAATGATACACTTTCAACGTAAACATGTGTATTATAGTTTATATGTAAATTTGTGTGTGTAACATAGTTTATGTGTACATTTTTATGTGTATTATACTGCATGAATGGCATATATATATAGTGTATAGTTCACTAATGTGATTCACCGATTCTAATATTTTGACTTTTTTACTTCAGCACTTTCATTAATTTTTTCAGTATTTATGACCTTATTCTATCAGCAAGAATCTAATTTTTCGCCCAATAAAGTATTTTTGATTGACATCTTGACAACACACGTGCTTCCCAACCAGGCATGTTGTCGTCTAGAGATAAAAATATAACATGAAAAAAATTTATCAGCACGCCGCCACTGGTTCTAATCTTACATTCCAATATCATAACAATAACAAATCTCCCCCTCCGAACTCGGAGGTTACCCCTCATCCACAATCTATCACAAAGGATAGTGATATGCAGCTTTCATAACAACGTGTGTTTTTTACATAGAAATGGCACCTCTATATCTTTTATTGCTCGGAGGTTTACTTCACGACCCCAAGCGAACGATTTTGAATTTCTGTCAAATATTTTTTTCAGACCAATGTACCGATGGGTCAACGTTCTTTGAAAAATCAACTGAAGCCACAATCGCTTATGTCCTACATATTTCAAATTTAAATGAAACGTTCTACATAAACCCACTCCATACGTTCAACTTCATGTAAATTCAATAGATATCGTGGTAATTATATAGCTCATTTACCTTTTAACTGTTGAGTGATATAACCAACAGTCAGTCCGATCCTCCTGTGGTGTGATAGTGAAATATTTTATTTGGAAAATGTCGACGACAAAAGCTCCAGGGACGCCAACCATTCCGGAGTTTTATTCGGGTAAAAATATATTCATCACAGGGGGTTCTGGGTTCATTGGTAAAGTTTTGATTGAAAAACTGTTGAGATCCTGCCCAGAAATTGGAAAAATATACTTGCTGGTCAGGCCGAAGAAAGGAAAAAGTCCCGAAGAAAGGATAAAACTCATCACCGATTTGCCAGTAAGTATTCCTATTGGAACATACGATATAATATACAGCGTCATCCTCAAAGTACGCACTATATGATAACCTTCTTTTTTATCTCAACACGCACCAACAAAATATAGCAAAACATGCGTAATATACGAGGCGCATTAGAAAACTTGATTTTGATCCAAAAGTAAAGTACCCTTATTTTGTTATTTGGAAAAGTTGCTAAGCATTAAAAAATATTTCTGGATTTGAAATCATGACCATCCAAGTGAGGATTTATTTTTTTAATCAAATCGAGATGTATTTTTTAATCTGAAAAACTTTTCAATTTCAACATTTTTCGAAGTTTTCCAAAATAAGGGTACTTTATTTCTGGCTCAAACTCCAATGCGCCTCGTATATTACGCATGTTTGCTATATTCTGTTGGTGCGTGTTTAAATTTAGCATCACAATCTTTTATCAAGCACAACTTTTTGTTGAAAAGCCCATCATAAAGAAGTTTCTCATATGGTGCTTACTTTGGGGATGGCACTGTTCAATAAAGGTTCAAAGGTTTATTTATTTATTGTTGGACAACAAACATTTTATAAGAAAAGGTCAGTGTAAAAGTATGTACAAAAACGAATAAAGTACATGATTTAAAATTCAATAGAATATACCTACATATAAATAAAATCATATAATAAAAACGTTTATAAGGTGAAGCATGCTCCAAAATTGAACGAAGAGCATTCCATTGCATTCCATTGAAAAATTCATTTATGTTATACGGACATAAGTTTGTTAGATATCTTTTCAGTTGTTATTTGAACGTCTTTTCACGTTCTATATTTTTTATAGAGGATGGTTTGTGGTTAAAAATTTTTTTCCGATTCTTCCTGGAGCGTCATATGTGGCGTTTACCCTGCTTAAAGGCAAATGAAGATCATTTCTATTACGGATATTAATTGTAATGGTGTAAATCCTTATTTTTATAGAACATATTTTCATTTTTCCTGACGAACACAAATACCTCAAATATATAAACTGCAGTCAAGCTGAGAATTCCCAAATTTTTAAAAGAATCTCGACATGACTGATCTTTTTTCAGGACAGCTATAATCTTAGAATTATTTTTGTTTGACAAAAACGTTTTGAGAAAATGATGAGTCTCCCCAAAGGCATACTCCATACCTTAACCTACTTTCGACTTCTGCTTAATACAATTGAATCAGTTGATTCTTTTCCAATATGGGTTTTATATTCATGAACATATAGTGCAGAGATGCAAGTTTGGCACCTAGCAGAGTGCAATGCTTCTTCCAGTTCAAACAGGAATCAATAGTGAGACCCAAAAACCTTTCATTTTCATGGAAGTCAATAACTGCATCGTTGTGAAATATTTCAATACGTTCCAGTGACGCTTGAGCTGTATGAAAATGTAGTAATTTGGTTTTATCTGTATTGAAATATAGATAGAGATCTTGGAACCATTGACTCAGTTTATGTAGAGTACTTTCACAGTTTTCCTTTAGGCTGACGTTATCTCTACCAGAGAGTAAAAGGGTTGTGTCATCCGCATATAGCTTGTGACTTTTATATCTGGTAGGATATTACCTATCTCATTGACATATAAAATGAAAAGGATTGGGCCCAGTACCGAGCCCTGTGGGACACCTAGATAAATTTGAATTCGTGATGAGAGTACAGATCGGACTGAATCTTCTTTCTGGTGATTAACTGACACCTATTAAAGCCTTGCTTTAACAAATGATTCTATCCAGTCCAAACAAACACCCCTAATACCATAATTAAAAAGTTGGGAAAGTAATATATTGTGGTCCACACAGTCAAAAGCGCGGCTCAGGTCACAAAAAACACCTATAAGACACTCCTTATTATCTATAAAGGTGACTAAATCACTATAAAACTGATAAGGTGCGGTACTTGTTGACTTTCCGGATCTAAAACCATGTTGTCTATTCGACAATATATTGAGATTATTCAAATACTTCAATAACCTATCCAAGAAGCAATACTCAAAAACCTTGGAGAAGCTAGGACTTAGAGTAATGGGTCTATAATTTTCCATTGCTTCAGTACAGCTTTTTTTATGAACTGGAATTACTTTTCCAACTTTCAGAATACTTGGGAACCTACCATCAGTAAATGAAAGATTTACCAAGAAAGTCAATGGTTCGGAAATTTTGGTGATAATTTTTTTCAACAAAAACATTGGTACCTCGTCTGGTCCTGAGGAGCTTTTATTTTTAAGTCTCGTTTTGAGTAAATCACTTAGCTCATTTGTCGTGAATGGCAATAAAAACATTGAGTGGTTGAAACCTTGTACGTTCCGGAAACTAGAATGATTCCCAGACTGAACACTCATTTTATTTCGTTATTTAATTGAAGCATCCTGGAAAAACGTATTGAAAAGATCACAGACAGTTTTTGGATCTTCGATGTTCTCATTATCG
This sequence comes from Chrysolina oricalcia, assembly GCA_944452925.2. Taxonomy (NCBI): domain Eukaryota; kingdom Metazoa; phylum Arthropoda; class Insecta; order Coleoptera; family Chrysomelidae; genus Chrysolina; species Chrysolina oricalcia. The sequence goes on from OX101810.2 coordinate 3,920,701, forward strand.
TGCTTCAAGTTGATATTACGTAGACTTTTACTCTTTTTATCATTCAGTTCAGAGATTACTTTCCATGTGGATTTACCTGGATTGTCAGAATTTGCAATAATGTTTTGATAAAAAGATTTTTTTTTATTTCTAAAAGACGGAAATGTTTTTTCTTCGACTCTCTATAAAACTCAGACAGTTGATGACATTGAGTTTTCAAAATGAAAAGGTCTTTCAAGTTTTCGCTAGATTCTTTTATTTCCTGATCAATGAACTATATTCTGATTTGATTTTTAAATATACAGGGTGTTTGGTGTAGGTGCTACAGACCAAAATGATATTTTTTCAAATATAAAGCCCTGTATATCGTTACATGTTCAGATTCTACGTTGACTTCTGATATCATTTCATAATTAGCTTTTGAAATTTAGTTTAAAAAGTATTAGAAAATATCATGTCTACAACTCGAATTCGAAGCGTCTTTTCTGCACTTGCCTACGGCTCGTTATGAAAACTTCTCGCTCGTACAAAAAAGGGTAGCTTTATATTTTTCTTATATGAGTAACTATTATACCGAATTTATTATTGTATTTCTTCAACTCAACAATGCCAATGTCAATCAATAATTCCTTGAAAAACGTAAAGTTCAAAGACTTTTCTAGTTGATTATATTATTATTTATTTTATATAAAGTCAGTTGTGGAATCATCTGCGACTGAAAGTTGGAATTTAGTTGCTGTTTTCCATCGTACAAGATAACCTCTCTTGGAAGGGATTCATGTTTTAAAGAGAAACATTCTCAATTGAAAATTTAATCAATACATGACTCCTCTGGAAATGGAAAAACCCTTCGATAAAATTGAAATAACTTTTTTGTAATATCTAACAGAAAACAACTACTTCCCGGCAAAAGCCACGCTGGACATTGAACTACATCTGATAGATATTGAGAAAGACCCTATATAACTTTAGAGAAAAAATGTATTGATCAAATTTTCAATTGAGAAAGTTTCTCTTTAAAACTTTTCTAGTATTATGCCTAAAATTTTTCCGGGTCGATTTCAGCTATTCGATACTTTGAAGAATAATTTCCCAACAAGTTTGGAAAAACTTGTGCCGATCTGTGGTGACGTCAAAGAACTGGAGATAGGTAAGTGTATTTGGTTTATTAGTATGTGCCAAACTGATGATAAAATGCAACTTTTATCTATTCCAGTCATTACAGTAATCAGTTGAGTATGAAATAAAGTGTTTTAATTTCAATGTTATGGAAACGGCATTATTTCCTTATCGTCGTTGGAATAGACTGTCACCAATCGCCCTAATTTTAAAATGTTATTCAAACTGTACATTTAACGTGGACTGTATACGTGGTTGCATTAATGATTGGTTTCTCTTCTTCCTTGAAAGTAGAAAGATTGTAGTGAGAATTGATGATGTCTTCTCAAACGAATTTGATATTAAGCTTGGAACTCCTCAAGGCAGTGTCCTTGACCCATTGTTATTTTCATTATTCATTAATGACCTTCCTAGTTATTTGACTGACGCTAAAGTTTTGGATGTTTGAAAAGGTTAATTTCAACTGCCTCTAAGAAAAGTATACAATGCAGCCTCCTCTCCGAGCATAAATATCAACAACCGTTGGAATGCTGGTTCTCTGTGCTATAGATTGGTTGTATCACTTCCAAACATAGATTGGCCCTCAAATAACTCCCTGCGGCATGCCAAATCTAATAGACTTAGTTTGCTCTTGCTGTTAAGATTTGGAAACTTGTAGAAAATTAGAAGAATAGGACGGGAGGAAAAAGACTGGAGGAAAGAGGATCCAAGTGAACTCTTTGGCAAATCTACCAAAATCAAGTGAATTTTAAGGATGATTACCAAAATAATTCGGGAATTTTGAGGAGAAGCCATCGTTCGATGTCAGTTCGCTTTTTCCCAGTGTGCCCATTGCAGTAACCTTGGAATATTTGACAGATTTATTAGATCTCAATAATATTTAAAGAAAAAAAGTTGATGAGTTCATCAGTTTAAACGGCTTATGCATGCAGCAAAATTGTTTTATCTTTCAAGATACATTCTTCCAGCAGCTAGAAGGTACTGCCATGGGTAACTGTCTGTCACCTTTTATCGCTAATCTGTTCATGAGTAGGTTTGAAACAGATTATGGATCACGTAACAATTATTTTCCGAGAATTTGGAACAGGTATGTGGATGACGTATCTTGTGTTTTCGATGTGAAAAATCAGAATACAGATCACTTTCTGAATAGTCTGAATTCAGTATTTGAACAAATTAAATTCACGGTGGAGATGGAAGTTGACATACAGTTGCCATTTTTGGACACACTGGTAATCAGGAATGTGGAAAGTGTAGAAATAGACATTTATAGAAAGCCAACCAACACTAACAGGTATATACCCGTTGATTCAATCCACCACATTCAACACAAGATGGCGAGTTTCAATTTCCTTGTTCACAGGGCATTAAACTTTCCACTCAGTGTCAAACGGTTTCAACGAGAAATAAAAACCATTAAGGAAATAGCCATTAGTAATGGGTATTCGCCGAAAATGGTTGAAAAAAAAAAGTTCTGAACTTCCTTAAGTCAAATAGCCACACTAGAACAACCTAAAGACAGGAAAACATTCATTCAAATTACACACGATACACGGCTTACGAGAGGTCTCAACTCTATTTTCCGAGACGCAAACCTTCAGCTAGTACATAGCAGTACGAACAATCTCCAAATGTTGTAGATAATCCGAAAGATAAAATTCCAACTTAAAAGATATCAGGAATCTATGAAAATAGCTGTCAAAACTGCGATAGTGTATATTATGGCCAAACCAAAATATCTACAAATGTTCGTTTCCGCGAACATTTGGCACATGCTAAATATTCACAAGAAAATAAATCAAGTGTTGCGGATCATTGATTAGAAACTCATCACAAAATTAATATCCACAATTTAAAATTAATAATGCCTGTTGATGATCACAGAAAATTAGATTGTTATGAAAGTATTGGTATTCGAAAATGAGGCTCGATACCCTTGCTTAATAATGATAATGGTCCATTAAATTTCAAACAATTTGATTTGATATCAGTAATGGAATAATTAATTAAGTGCCATTGTTGTATTGTTTATTGGGTGGGATTGTACCTGTCCATCAGGTAGGGTCACTTCTTAGTAAACAGATTACCTCATGGTAATTAATTATGTGATATTAATAAGACTGGATGACGATTTACAGTTACTTTAGTAATCCCTACTGATGAAGATAACTTTGTAATCGAAATGTGCATCTAGGAATCAAATTAGGGGAGAGTGAGTCACAGTGGCCACCGGGGCACAGTGGACAGTTTGAAATAATTTTCAAATGCATTCAGTATATATAATGCCATCTAGCAGACAATTGCTCAAGTATACAAAGACCAGTGTCCAGTATGATATAGTTCCTAAATTTGCCGCGAATTGGTTGAATCGCAGTTTTGTGTTTAGTGTGCACCACGTGTAAAAATCTGGTGAGTATTGTTTCTTGTACCGTTACAATTCAAAAAGATATTTTACTACGAAGTTTCGTGTAAAATATTATTAAACCTTTATACCAATACCCGACGCACGCTGGGGGCTAGAAAATCAAAAACAAAATTTTAAATAGGAAATTTGTTTGAAGGTTAGATTTGTACACAGTGGCCAGTCTTATTAGGGACAGAGTGGCCACCGCTCACCAAAAGATTTTGGGGTGGCAACTGTACCCCGTACTTATAATTATTTGACTTGTGTTTAGCATTTCTCCTTTATAATTTCTTTTAACACTGACTCATGTTTATTTGCTTCAGATTACCATACCCAACTTTGAATGCAAGCTGAATCTATAATACTGACGAAACAGCTCTAACCACTGTTCAGGGATCAACTAAAACAATTGCACAAAAAGGACAGAGGCAAGTTGGGCAGACTACCTCTGTGTGTGGTACAATTAACGCTCTTGGAAACTGTGCACCGCCTCTTTTGATATTTCCTAGAGTCAATTACTATGATAACATGATTAAGAACGCTCCCGTAGGGACAGTAGGGGCAGCTTCACCGTCAGGTTGGATGACGACTAAAATATTTGAAAACTGGATGCATCATTTCATTGATCACGCCAGGCCTTCATTACAAGACCCTGTATTACTATTGATGGATAACCATGAAACACATTTATCTTTTGAGGTTATTAAGCTAGCAAAGAATTCTGGCGTTATTCTTTTCACACTACCCCCACATACAAGCCATAAGTTGCAGCCATTGGACAAATGTGTATATGGTCCTCTGAAGCGTTACTATAATGAGGCATGTAGATCCTGGCTAGCATCAAATCCTAACAAAAGAATAACAATTTACGAAATTGCGGAACTGGTAGGGATTGCCTATTCCCTTGCATTTACACAAAAGAATTGCGTATCTGCCTTCGCAAGCACATGTATTTTTCCATTAAATAAATATGTGTATGGAGACGATGAGTATTTAGCAGCAACTGTAACAGATAGATTAGAAAGTGAGTTGTCCACATCAACTAGTAAAGAAACAGAAAATCCACGTCCAACAACTCCTCTAGGTCAAGTCATTCCATCAACATCCGGTACGCGTTCTTCTGTGGCACCGGGGAACGTTTCTTCATTAAAGGATAATGTGCCAGAAAATCCACGTCCAACAACTCCTCTAGGTCAAGTCATTCCATCAACATCCGGTACGCGTTCTTCTGTGGCACCGGGGAAAGTTTCTTCATTAAAGGATAATGGGCCAGCCTCAAATTTTGTGTCACCAGACGAGTTGCGCCCATATCCGAAAGCTCGTACAGAACAGAATATAACTAAAAGAGGAGGGAGAAAGACAAAAAAAAGCAAAAGTTTTGACAAGCACGCCAGTTATGGCTAAGCTAGAAGAAGAAATGAAAAAAATGAGAAAGGAAAGTTTAAAGCGAAAGAAAAATATGGAAAAAAGTGATCGAAAGCAAAAGAAAAAACCCATCATGGAACTTATAGAATCCACAAGTGAGAGTGAACATGAGATGTCGGACTTATCCGATGATTCGAATGATGATTTATCCGAGAGTTCTGAAGATAATTTTAACAGAAAAATTGTTGTAAATTCATTTGTTTTGGTAAAGTTTGCAACAGAAAAAAACCATAAAATATTTTGTTGGTCAAGTCAATAATATCAATACGGACTTACATGAATATTTCATTAATTTTTTGAGGAAAGTTGGTAATAAGTTTGTATTTCCTAATGTTAAAGATAATTCAATAGTATCACTAGGTGATATTGTTACCGTTCTTCCACCACCTTTAAATTCTGGAGGTACCACCAGATTGCAAACCACTTATAGGTTTGGCATTGATCTAAGTGGCTATAACGTGGTGTAATTCAGTATTATTTACCTCTTCTTTGTTCTTTGTTTTTGTTGGGTGGCCGATGTGCCCATGTATGTGGCCACTGTTCCCCGCCTATGGGGTACAGTGGACAGTTTTCATGTTCGCACATAATCATTATTGTTTATTTCATGTGACATTTTTTTTTTATCAATACATTTTTTCTATGCAGTAGAAACTCTATTTATTATAGTCCTGTAAACTACATATCAAAGAAGGCATTTAAAGAAGTGAAAAAAAAAATAAACAAAAAATGTGGCCACTGTGACCCGCTCTCCCCTACTTGTGGTGAAGGGTTATAATACTTTTTGTTCTCACTGAGTGACACCACAGGCGTCTAAGGCGTCTAATATCCCATTTTCGAGGAGAAGCCATGGCAATTAATTCAATAGTTCTGTCAAAAGTTCAGTTTACGGGGACTCCTCAAAGTATTGAGTATATGAAACAATTAATGAATGCAGTTATTAGTATTTTTTATTTATTTTACATTATTTTAGTCTGAAAAATATAGTGCAAATAGTCTATGGACCAAATACTCACAGCTGAAATCAACATAGATTGTTAAAAAAAACTTCAGAATATCAGCATTCAGTCAACTGATGGCCTTTCTGAAAGTTAAATCAAAAGGATACATTCCTAAAAAATCAAAGGTGTTGGAAGGTGGACATGTATTACTTTTCATAAGAAAAGTTCCATATGATACTTTTCTGCTACATAAAGTTTTTCTGGTAATTGGCGTATTTGGAAACTTAAGACGTGGTGAAATGGTCAAGATGACAATTGAAGAAAGCGAAATAGGAGCCTTCAACTTAGTTAAAATAGTATATTGTGCAACAAGTGCAGAAAGGTGCTAATTTCTCACGAGTTTGAAAAAGTTGCGGCACGAGCCCAAGCGAGTGCTGCCTTTCAAACGAGTGAGAAGTTGCATTTCTGCTCGTGTTACACACTTTACTTTTTCTACAACACCCTTTTTGCTAAAAATAATACTATACTATAAGACGGAATGAAATGTCAGTGACTCATTCTTATATTTTTTTTCTCTTGAAGTTGAAGGTAGTAAATTCAATGACAATGAATTAACTTGTTCTCTTAGTTCTGGCGGAGTATTTTCAATTTCAGAACTGTCGCTATCCATTATAGTTCAATCTCATTAAAAAATGACGGGACAAGATTATTTTACGAATATTTTATGCTTGACGTTTGTTGACATTCAAATGATTCGATAGTTGTTGCTCCGTTGCCTAGCAATGGATAGGTGTATGTGGGTATTTGAGACAGCAGTAGTGATGTCTATGATTTTTGTTCAGAATATTATGAATTTGTACGACAATTTCCCTCATATTATATAAACCAATAGACTTTGTCTATAAATTCTTGAAATGCAGAATTTTCAAAATATACTTTCACCTTGCTGTCACGAAAACTGTATTGCTTAGAAATTAGGTACTGAAAAATTTTGGCACAGAAATGTCACTTTGTGGTACAGAAATGTCACTTTGCGGCACACTAATGTCAAATTTCAATTATTGTGAGAAATAATCATGTTTGCGAACGTAAAACTACGAAGAAAGGCATGTTTTGGAGTGTGGTTGTAGAAAAAGCATGTTTTGGAGTGTGGTTGTAGAAAAAGTACATTTTACTACGTACTACGTACTAAGAAATACATAGATGCTTTTCGCGACAAGCTTTTACATTGTTTAAAATTTTATAGTGCAACAAAATGATGGGTTCAAATCACTTTAAAATTTATGTTCTTCTTTTCAGTGCTTTTAAATAAAAGCTCTTCTCTAAAAAGTTTTTTAAGTTTATTTATAACATTACACAACGTTTTTTTAGGTTTGAGTTCTGAAGACAAAAGAACGCTGATAGACGAAGTCAATATAGTATACCACATAGCAGCCTCTGTACGATTCGACGATCCGTTGAAGGATGCCATCCTTATGAATACGAGGGGCACGCGAGAGGTTGTGAGGCTCGCAAAACAAATGAAACATTTGCTCGTACTAATGCATTTCTCGACCACTTACTGCAACACAGATAGAGAGGTCATCGAGGAAAAGGTATATCCTCCGCATGCAGATTGGGAGAGTACCATCGCGTTGGCTGAAAGAGTGGACGATCATGTTTTGCAAGTTTTGTCTCAAAAGTATATAAGCCCCCTTCCCAACACGTATACGTTCACGAAATCTTTGGGGGAACATGTCATAAACGACTTGTGCGACGGACAACTACCTGCCATTATCTTCAGACCTTCTATTGGTAAGTGAATAACACGGGACTGATGAATATACATGAATGCAAAATTCAGAAATTCTGGCAGAGGTTGTTGCATTTTTGAATGACAAGATTCATTCCTAAGTCATAATAATTATAAAATGATTAAATATAGTGAATAAAATGAATGAAAACAACATGTATTCAACTTCCGGCAGCGGTTGAGGTCAGACGGCAGCCTCGTGTTGGAAGTCAGGTTAATGTGTGTAATGTCCGCCGTCTGAGGACGTACATCGACCAAAGTTTAAAGTGTTTGTTAAAAATTGAAAAGTGTAAATTGATATGGGATACAGTATTGCCTAGAGCAAGACAACTGCGTCCCAGCTTTGCTGTCTACGCCGGTTAGAGGCCGGATGGGAACGGATTTCTCGCAGCAGAGTAATTTTTAGTGGCTCAATGCGCCTAAGAGGAAGCAAGAGCCAAAACAAAATAGAGAGAGAGAGAGAAAAAAAACAACATTACCTCGCCGAATTAATTTCATTTAGGAACAACCAGTTGAACTTCTAACACACACGGGGCCAGGTAGCCGAGTGGTTAAAGCGACATTGTTTCAATCACTTTGGTTGCCAGTCGACGCTGGTTCAAACTACGGCTACTGCAGAAATTTTTCTGATGGCCCAAGAAAGTGCTAGGAATCGCACGTAAAAAGGAAAGACCTCGTTAATCCCTGACTCGCTGCCGTTCGTAAGGGGGCGACAGCTGGTTAACGGAAAAAACAATTTTAACAATTTCAACACTGTTCCGAATATTGTCAGATCTGAATCAAATCTTAACTCTTTGAGAGGCAGACCTTTTTCAATAAGGTCCAGTTTTTTAGGGTCAAGTTAAACTCCAGATAACTAACTAATAGTTTAGATGGTGAATGACATTCTTTGAATAATGAAGGATCACATTCTAACCACAAAACTTGATAGTACAATTGTTTATTGTGGAAAAGGCGTGAAATACGAAGAATGTTACACTTTTCGACATCTTCTTGGGAGGAGATGAACTCAATCTTCGAACAGAAAAGTTGCACAGACATTCGCTAGATGGCAATAACGGTAAACATAAACCACAAAATGGTGGTTTACTTTTTGTACCACCGCGCACGTAGCCAAAAACTTTGGTGGTACTTTATATCTCCCACTGCCCTTCAAAGCCTACTCAAACGTTATTTAAAGGATTCTAATAATTATTTTGTTGATATTACTTTAACCTTTAATTTCGCTTAATTTTTCACACATCCCAACCGATAACTTGAAAAACGTATTATTTTTGAAAAAATAATTGTTTGAATGTTTCATTTATTTTCTCCTTTTTAGTAATTTCTACCATGACAGAACCTGTCTCTGGTTGGATTGATAATTTCAATGGGCCTGTTGGCATTTTGGTGGCGTCTGGCAAAGGGGTCATGAGAACTTGTCATGCAAGAAAAGACATCGTGGCTGACTACGTCCCTTGCGATAGTTTGGTGAAAGGCGTAATCATCGCGACCTGGAGCAAGGGAATTGAGAAGTACGTATTTTACCCGAATGATGACCTCCCAGTGCAATCTGACGCAAAATACTGTCTTTTTGAAAAATGTATAAACATTGCGTGAAACGTTATTTTACGCACAGTTTATTTTTTTTACGGACTTGTGCTAAAATGTATAATAATAATAAAGCTTCCTTCATTTTCTCAAACTAATTTTCACACTAGCAGAGATGGAGATTACAAATAAAAAATATGAAAACGTCAGTAAAATTAAGAAATAGTCGACACGAAATTACATAAAGAATAAAAATAGAAATACAAAATAACAAAATGAATAAATATAAAGGTTTTATTTTATAGACAAATATTTGGCAATAAGGTATTCCTCAGGCAATGAAGCATATATTATCTATCCATATATTGCCCCACCCAGTATAATATCTTATATCGAGTTCTTCAAAGCGAATCAGAATAAAAATGCATTATTTTGCAGTGCAACAATTTGCCCTATGAAGGGTTATGCAATCTTGCTTCTTTGACATTCTTCATAATTCATTTGCTCATAAATCATAAGAGCCACGTCTTAATCATAAAAGCAACTTCTAACAGGTTCTCTTGGCTGTCGTCTGTTTTGATATTTATAATAATTATGATTTTTGTACTTATGCAACTTTTATTCGTATAAGTGGTAATCGCACTAATGGACCACCCTGTACGCAGCCTTTGTATATTTGAAGCCTCAAGTTCAACATTGAGGAACAAACGAAACTGATCTTACGGAGGTCGACCATGAAAAGGGTGAACACAGAAAAAAAAAACGATGCCTGTATCTACTCAAATCGGAATTTCAGCTGCTCTCTTATCGATTGATAAAGTTATACCACAATAATTTTGGTAAAAAAATAATTGTTGATAAATGAATTAAAACTCAAGATGTTACTGAATATAGGTATACTAGTTCACTTACCATTTTCGATTTGTAACTCACTTTTGTTTAGAGATTATTGATCAAACATGTTAAATATATACATATCAACAGGAGAATTCCACTCTTGGGATTTACAATACAAAGTGTCTGGCAATGGATGACGTGATTCCTATAGTAGCCCGCAAAACATATCATCATGCACTATGATGAATTTCTGCAGCAATTTTACGCTTCTCTAGTACCTGTCACCTGTCGAAGCCACTACGACTCAAGTTTCTTATAGAGCAAGATCCCAGGGCCGTCAGACGTTACTTATATTTAAACGAACGAAATGTGTACGATTGAGTAGTTTTAGTATCTACTATATGTTCGCATGCTTACGTGCTAGCTTGACCAGATGACCATTCTTCAGATATTGGGGAATCAAGGTAAGTAAAAACACAACTCACTTAGTTGAATTGCCAGTCTACAGATATTTTTCTGTAACCCATTGTGGGTTCGTGCCCGTGGACAGAGTCACTAGCTACCACCCTGGAGCTCAGAGTTCAAATCTCGTCTCCAACATTTTTTTTTTAACCCAGCAGACGCATCACACTAGGGTCAGCCATCTCGGTTGGAAACGGCTTCGACTCTGGGAGGATTTTTGTTCGAAAAGAAATTTAAAAGAAAACAGAATTTTGGTAAATAAAATATCTTGTTCCCTATAAGTAAAATCCCAGGGCCTTCAGACATAACTTATTTTTGGAAAGATGAATACTTGATGAAGGTTCTGAGTGGTGTCCCATGTACTTTTAAAACCTGCGTGCTTGTGGAGTTCGCTCTGTAACACCTGGGCCGGTACCTGGTGAGAAAGGCAACTAAAAATAAGAGTTACTTAACTTGAATTTGTGTTGCTGATTTTTATGTATATTTTGTAGAATATCACTCTGAAGTGATTTGCGGAGCTTTAAAGCGTCTGACAAAAGTTCTGGTCTATGGAAAGCGTCTGACACTTTTGAAATTACTTCAGAGTGATATTCTACAAAATACATATAAAAATCAACCATACAAATTAAAGTTAAGTAACTCTTATTTTTAGTTACCTTTCTCACCTGGTACCTGTCCTGTTGTCACAGAGTGAACTCCACAAGCACGCAGGTATTAAAAGTACATGAGAACAACTCAGAACCTAAGTCTTCATCTTTTCAAAAATAAGTTATGTCTGAAGGCCCTGGGATTTTACTTATAAGGAAATCTTAACAAAATCTTTTATTTACCAAAATTCTGTTTTCTTTTAAATTTCTTTTTGAACAAAAATTCTTCCAGAGTCGAAGCAGTTTCCGTACTAGATGGCTGAATCTAGTGTGATGCGTATGCTGGGTTAAAAAAAAAATTGTTGGAGACGAGATTTGAACTCGGAGCTCCGGGGTGGTAGCTAGTGACTCTGTCCACGAACCCGCCATGGGTTACAGAAAAATATCTGTAGACTGGCAATTCAACTACGTGAGTAGTGCTTTTACGTACCTTGATTCCCTAATATCTGAAGAATGTTGGATTGACGTGGCCTTTACTTGATGGAAATTCATAGTATATGACACTAAGGTAAACACGATTAAATTTCCACAGATTTATTGTCTTCGCGACATGTTTCGATACACTGTATCTTTTTCAAGCGAATGTATTACATTCGCTAGCAGGTAGGCATGCGAACATAGTATAGTTGTCGTCAAACATATAAGATAAATAAAAAAAGCCGCAAAAAATGGTCTTATCTTTTCCTGGAACGTGCCACATAATGTGGGGGCAAGTGGTGCAAGAGTTTGAAATAGCTAGTGCATTATAGGTAACTTCGCCATGGGTAAAGAATTTTTCAATTGCATCAAATTCATTATTGACAGAGGATTAATTAATCCAATTTTATTTAGATTAATGAGTATACTAGAGATCGATACTAAGTATATAGATACGAGTAATTCAAAAAATATATGCAGCATAATGATTCAATTCATCATTAATGTAAAAGTTATTCAACAAAAAAATTACAAATAAAAGACATTCTTGTATATACAGGGTGTTCATTCAGTACTGCATTCTTCACGACTCAACATCTGGATTGTCAGGAATTCAGATATTTTTGTTCAGATAATTTAAAATTGATCTAGAGAAGGGAATTCTCAAATAAGTGCATATACCAACATGGTCTTCCATGAAAATAAAAAGGGCCAGCTTCACGTGCAGTTATTTTTCGATTCCCGACTCGCACTCCCTTCGCGTCACTCTCGGAGCGAAGTTGCATGCCAAACTACACGCACATTCAAATATAGTACGTCAACTTCATTCCTCGAAGCTTCTCAATAGCTAGTGGGCCTTTTTTCGCGATGTGTTCTTTACATTCAAAGAGAAAAATTGCATGTATAAAATTAGAAAATGAAGATTCCAGAAGAAAGACACAGAGTATTGGTCCAAAAATGGTACTTGCGCCGAAATCACTTTAAGACTACTCGAAGCAACTATACCTGTCTTCTCGTTACAATTCAATTCGACTGTTCTTCTCTACAGTCGGAGCGGCGCGGGAATTGTCCCATCACTTTCAGTTTTGGATGACTCCTCTGTTCGAATCGCGCTAGAAGTTTAAGAAGGTTGGAACGTCTCGCGCCGCGTCAGATGCGAGAAGCGCCAGGCGCATGTTGACACTTCACGTTCGAATTTGGAGTGTAAATTCACCGATATGTGACCATACATTGTTGCATAATGATTATTCTGAAAGATCTACTGACAAACCCAGCCTCAAATTATAATACTCCTGTTAAAGGAGAGTTAAAGCCTAAAATAAATAAATACCTACTTTTAAATTTGTTGAATTTTATGTTGGAGTATCATTATCAAAGTCATTTCATACTGAATTATCTAGGAAAATATTTTCCAATCATCATGTTTTTGGTGAAGAAAAACAATTAATGTGTATTTATATTTACTCAAATAATAGAAACGGTTTATAGAGTACACAACATAAAAACAAAAAAGGCTCAAAGTAAATGTTCAAATGGACCACCATTTTGTTCGATACACAATTGGCATCTCCGTATCATTGACTGTCGCACGCTTTGGAATATTCCTGGTGTATCCTGTATTAACGTTCATGCTGCTAAAATTCTTGCCGTTAAATCTTCAACAGATTCTACAGGTGTCGAATACACCAGGGATTTAAGGTATCCCCACAAAAAAAGTCTAGTGACGTTAAATCCGGAGAACGTGCAGGCCAGTGTATGGGACCACGTCTACCTATCCACTGATCATGGAATGTTTCATCAAGAAATTGACGAACGATTCGTTGAAAATGGGCCGGTGCTCCGTCCATTTTGAAACGATCTTCACTGACTGAAATGATGACAGATGACTTGACAACAATACAAACTTGTTAGGGTTACTATCAATAGTGTCAATCATATCTACTATGCTGCGTTCGAGTTGACGCCCTAAACGATCCGGGCGCGCTCCCAATAACCTTATCGCATTTCTTTTGAAAGTCGGGGCAAATTCTGTTCCATTGTTTTCAATGGCATCAAAATCCCCGCCAATGCACTGAATGCCCTGCTCGCTCGATCGGGCTTCAACTCAAACGTAGCTCTAATGTAAGTATCGATATTTCAGTTTGTTTCTACCGGAAACAATGACTGTTTAATTCAGACTCATCCGAACCATCTTTTCAATTCTTCCAACATTAGCTTCAGCTTTTAGCTACTGAGGATGCTTACTATGTCAATTGACTGTACTGTTCCTAAATTATTTTCTTTCGATTCGTGATAACTAATTGCAAAGTTGAATCTTCCAGACTAGTTTGTATACCATTGATCAATGCATAAAAATTACACAAATTTTTTTTCTTGTTCTTTTTCAAAACCATATGTTGAATGGATTAATTTTCCTCGATACACCAATTGGAACAGGCTCTAAAAATGATACTCCAACATAAAATTCAACAAATCAAGAGTACTTATCTTCAGTTTTTCGCAAAAATTGGATCAAATCTAAACTCGTATTTGAGTGGAGTATTATTAATTTGAAGTTGGCTTTGGTTTTTTTTTATTATTGCACATAGCAAATTACGTTGATACTCAGGACATATCTTCAGTTTTTATCAATTATCTCAGAAACCTTCAGTTTTAGACACATAGAATGTTATGACTTTTAGGTTGAGTATCAATGAGCCTAACTTATGTCAAACGCTCATTTATCAATTCAGTTGTCCAATGAAAATTCGTTCAAATAATATGACGAATAAAAAAAACGGAGTTTGTAGGTCTCTTTCTGACTTACCTGTACTATGTTATGAATACTCCCACATTGAAAAATGTTCAGGAGGTTGACAATTATTCCTATAAGTTATAATAAAGTTGCATCATGCGATTATAGCACACAGAATGGGATGTCTCTTCTCAGGACATATCTTCAGTTTTTCGCAAATATCTCAGAAACCTCCACTTTTAGGCAAATGGAATGTTATGACTTTTAGGTTGAGTATGAATGAGCCTAACTGATGTCAAACGCTCATTTGTCAATTCAGTTGTCCAAAGAAAATATGAAGGAAAATATGACCACATACCATCGTAACTACGCCACTGGCTTACGAAAATTGAAAATTATTTCTTCAAATTATCACGTTGATAAACCTTGATTAGTGCACCAAGTTTGAAATTTTTTTCTCCAGGAGTTTTAGAGAAAAAAAAATTAATCTAAATTTTTTTCGCACTTTTGACACCCTGTATCTCAGAGGGGATGCATTTTAGGACATACCTTGATAGAAACTTTTCATCTCAAAATGAAGCAAGGAATCTGTAGTCGGAGTTTGTCGGTCTTATTCTGACTCACCCTGTATATATATATATATATATATATATATATATATATATATATATATATATATATATGTATATATATATAAGTTTGCAAACTCATTCCTAACTAGTCAGCAAACAAGACTACCTTTTTCTATATATATATATATATATATATATATATATATATATATATATATATATATATATATATATATATTATATATGTTTTTTAACACTAGCCACAAAAAAAAACAGCGTTTTTGAGTCAATATATACAATTGTTTATAAATAAGTATTAGTTGAAATGGGATTTGTCTGAAATATAATAGGTTTATTAATTATTTCTTAATGGATCTGCCAATTTGAATCATATTTTTCAGGTATACTTCGAAGTAAATTACCCTACATTCGGGTAATTTTCAATAATTTCATATTTCTGGTTTTTGAAATATAAATCAAAATTGATATAATCGAATCTTATTTCTTGATGAAAATTCGGTGTCCAGATCCATATGAATAGTACTCTACACCTCGTAACGATTTGTTTTTAACGATGTACGATTTATATGGATCTGGACACCGAATTTTCATCAAGAAATAAGATTGGATAATATCTTTTATTAGTCTTCCTCAAGTAGTTTTGACTCAAAATGGCTGTTTTGTGTTGCTATTATTGGAAACATGAAATAAAAAAACAAAAATTAAAAAACAATACTGTCGAAATTTTTTGAGAAATTCCATTTAGCACATGTTTCATCAGTTTTTGTACTAATCAGAATCCGATCATTGAATTCAATACAAATGCTCGTTATGCAAATATTCTATTTTGACTTTATTTTAATTCATTTACAGCAATCAACACGAGAAAAACAAAGTGTCTGTATACAATGCGAGCAGTTACGACATTCAACAAGTAACGATGAATGAAATTATAAATATTGGTCTACAAGTTTCATGGGAGTTCCCTCTCAATGATGTGATATGGTACCCTGGTGGTACCGTATCCCCATGCTGGTATGAATTTTATATTAAATTCATCTTGTTACAGTTGGTTCCTGGGCTGCTTTTAGATGCGCTACTATTATTATTGGGCAAGAAACCTATGTAAGTATCTAAATATGAATTCGATTTTTTTCTTCATATTCACGAGGAAGAAAAACGATAAAAGTGACATTGGGTTCAGATATATTTGAAACCTTTTTTTTCAATCCTTTGGCTTTAGAAAATAAAAACTTGTTACGATTATGAAAGTCTTCATTCACGTAGATAGTAGTAGGAAGGCCGGGTAAATTGATGTTCTGAATGGTCAATTTTCCATTAACTCGGAAATATTCCTTCGCTGCAGCTACACTGTTTTGTATGGATACCTCATTCTCCATGTTTCATTTCAGGTTATTGAAAATAAATAGAAAAATGTATGTGGCAAATATGGCCGTGGCATATTACCTCACGAACCAGTGGAAATTTCCAAATAAGAAATCCTTGGAACTAGAAAACCAGTTACTTCCCAGTGACTATCCTACGTTCAATTACGAGAAATCCCATGATTTAGCTGACCCATACAATTATTTTAAAGTTGCTATGATCGGATGCAGGAGGTACCTACTGAAAGAGTCGGACGAAACGATAGCACAGGCAAAGGTGCACTTTAAGAGGTAACCATTTTTAGATATGTGGGGAATTATCCCACTGTATTTCAAATATTTCAATTCAAAACCGAGAATTTCCAACTCATAACATTTTACCAGTAAACAAATTGCTTTCTTATAATCAGATTTAATACGCTTACCTAGCTTGGCCGGTTTTCCAAATTTATAATTAATTGGAAATCCCTAGGAGAATCTTTCGGCAGATTTATTTAAGGGTTTCAAGACGAAAACAAAACTCCTTTCCTGAGAAGGTTTGATCTGGGATTTTCCAGTCAGAAACGGTCAGTTACAATCAATCATACAACCGACAGACACAGTTGATTTTTCGACTTCAAAACGTTCAACTGAAACCTCACATCTACATAGTGCCTCGGCTAAGATTCATCGCTATTTCAATAAAAAGATTTATCAAACGTTACCTCAAGTTTTCGGCTCTGCCACAGCAGTTAAAAGTTACCCACGAAAAATACAAAATAGGTGATATGGTCCTAAAAGGCCGATATCACAAAAAAAAATGTCAATAATTCATTATTTGAGATCTCTCCGATTAGAGATGAGAGGATTAATTTTATTTGATTTTTTTACAGGATGTGGCTAATATCGCAGTTCTTCAATTCCTTGTGGTATATTGGAGTAACCCTGGCAGTATACTTCATCTATACCAGAGTGGACTGGATTGCAAAGTACAACGATGTGCTAACTTACATTCACACACCTTAACTTTTATTTGTTTCTTAGATGCTAGGTTTTTTTATTTGTTTAAGAGATTATATTAATTTTCTGTGAAGATGTTCATCATTACAATAAGTTTTTGAAAGGACCCCGCAAACTCCTTATGGAATTTGAGTCCCGGTGGATTATTTTGAATTCTTGGTATGATGTAGTCCATGTCGTTCACCTTATCACGTAGGGGCGTATCTGATTTCTGAATATTGTACATGACATAGGAAAATAGAAAATTGATGACAATTTATTCACCACCTAGATCTTAATATGTTATATTTCAACATATTCTAGCATTAAAAAAGGAACAACATGTTCTTCACGCTGATGTAATAAGAGAAATGTACAAATTTTAGTTTTTTTTTAACAAACAAAGTTTGCATATACGCCCATACGTGAGAATGCATTCATATCGATTTCATTGAAAATATGAACAGGATGATCATAAAGTCAGTTGTGGAATCATCTGCGACTGAAAGTTGGAATTTAGTCGCTGTTTTCCATCGTACAAGATAACCTCTCTTGGAAGGGATTCAATTTTCAATTGAGAATGTTTCTCTTTAAAGCATTCATATCGTTTTGTAAGATAGGTCTACTGTAGGAATAGAGAAATCAATGGATGAAATTAGTAAAAGACAAAGATTTCATGAAACCTAAATATTTAATTATTGTTGTAACAGGGAAAAAAACAAAGTACGACAAAGCGCTGTAAGTATGAAAAGTAAATAACTTTTTTACAATCCTACAAAAATACCATGGTAAAAGACCAAAAGAGTGAAGTTCTCTGTATTGACATCGGCGGATACGCCATGAACATAAGTTGTAATTTTGACGGCATTATAAGAGATACAGTTACACCACTTCGTGAGATAAAAAGTACATTGCAAGTAAGCCTAAATCCGGTGTAACTCAATTTTGCACTTTTTTGTTACTACGTGATAAGGGGGACGATGTGATTCTCAACAAATGTTACCATTACGCCAACCCAAAACAATGAACAGATTTGCTGCTAGGGGGCGTTGAAATCACCCTTTGCACAGATTAGACTATTTATTTTTGAACCCGGTAACAATATTTCCACTTGTTTCATTGTAGCTAATGTTGCACAATAATGTGCTGTTTTATAAAAAATATTCTTACACCCCCCCCCCTTCTTCCCACCACCTCGACTACCTTTAAATGTATCGTCGAATGTTTAAATATGCCTGCATAAAGGAAATAGGAGTTTTTCATAATTATTCCCCCTCCCCCCAAAGGGATCAAAACGAAAAAAATTCTGTGGATTTTTCTGAATTTTCAATATGATGCAGTTCAAGTTATAATGAATAGAAATTAATTGGTTGACAAAACCCAAAAATGAATAGTTTTGAAATCATACCTTGCTCAGAATAGATTATTCATTATTATAGGCGGAAACATTATCTCTACGTATTTAAGTTTAGATTATGCTGAACAAAATCTTATACCTCCTCCTTACTCCAACTCGTATTTTAAAACAAGAAAAACAGTAATTCTCGAAAGCTTTATCAAAATAAATGTTTTAATCAGCTCAAATTAAGGAAATCGTACAGTTGTATAATTTCACCATTTCCTCCCTTCGAAAAAATATTGGTGGATTTCGTTGACTTCTTAGTAGGGCTTAGTTCATGTTATTTGAATATCAATTAATTGGGCGAAAATCTTGAAAATAAATAAAAATTAGACATTTGAATTTGAGTTGGTGCCTGAATACATTTTTTTCGTGTTTTAAAATAGGGGTTGGAGGTAAGGGGAACGTTACAGATTTTTTTAAATAAATAAATATACAATATAAATATAAACTAAAATACGCAGAGATATTGTTTCCGCCTATAATATTGAGGTCTATTCTGAGCAAGGTATGATTTTAACGCCCCCTAGCATCAAAACTATTGATTTTTGGGGTTTGTCTCCCAATTAATTTCTATTCAAAATAACTTCATCATTTTAAAATTCATTTTTTCGTTTTGTGCCCTTCGTGGTGGGTATAATCATAAAAAACTGATATTTCCCTTATTCAGGCATATTCAAACATTCGACGTTATAGTTGTCGTCAAACATATAAGATAAATAAAAAAAGGCGCAAAAATGGTCGATTAGCACGAAATTGATTCCCATGCCGCCGACCAGGGTCGGACTAGTACATATGCCACTAAATATTGTGATGCGTGCAGATTAATCCAGTTAATTTAACAAAAGCACTGTAACTTTTGTATTCAGAATAATCCATTTTTATAATTATTAATATTCTTAGATTAGGTAAACAACTGCCCCGTCGTACCGCATACAGCTGTGATTTCTATTATAACTACGCGCGACCCTGCATTGACAAAAACATACCTAATTGCTGTGCGGGCCTTTACATCTTCCGCGCCAAGTGTTACGTGGGGGCGATAGGTGGAATAATTTGAATAAAGTTAGAGATGGCAATAATTTTATTTATTGATTTATTGCAATTTTTGTCTAAAAAACTGTGTTTGGTTATTAACAAAATAGGAATTAATTTCCTGAACTTATGTAAGTATTGATATTTACTCGCACTGAAGTTAGCCAATATTCTCACGTTTTTACCATATAAGGTGTGTATGGCGTGGTACTAAGCATTTTTGGCAGAAATATGTACTTTTTGATTGATAACTTGCTTAATTATTTTGAAGGAAATATGAGGACTAGCGCAATATTTGCTTATACATGATGATTCCTAAGGTGGACCGGTCCGTTCATTAATTTCTCACATTGCAAAGAAAATAATGTCTACAGATGCCGCTAAAATAGAACCTCATCGTTTTTCCACTGGACTCTTCAAATATGATTGCACTAAAACTTGATAGAAATCACCAAAATTTAATGTAATTGTGTCGGATGAAAAGTCCGTTCAAGACACCCATATGATCAATATAATTTTTGAATTTTAGCACAATTGATCAATGACATACCACTGAGAGCTTCCATCAGAAAAATTCACAAAGGGCGCAAATCATCTATTAGAAAATCTTCAACCGCAAAAGTATTATTCCAGTTCAAAGGGAAGTAATTTTTAGCAAAAAAATCTGTATAAATAATGATACGTGGCAACGCACTATCCGATCTGAAAATATAGGACCACAGAGAATTCATATAAATAAAACACAGGGCGATTAATTGGAAAGTTGAATTTATTTCCATGGAAGACCATGTTGGTATATGCACTTATTTGAGAATTCTCCTCTCTAGATTATTTTTAAATCATCTGAACAAAAACATCTGAATTCCTGACAATCCAGATGTTCAGTCGTGAAGAATGCAGTACTGAATGTACATTCTGTATATACGAGAGTGTTTTAATTTTTTTCTTTGTTATTCTTTTTGTTGAATAACTTTTTAATGAATGATAAATCGAATCAGTATACTGCATATATTTTTTAAATTGTATCTTTGTATTTAGTATCGATCTCTAGTATACTCGTTTATATCTCAACAAAAAGAATTAATTAATCCTCTCTCAATAATGAGTTTGATACAGTTGAAAAATTTTGTACCCATGGCGAATTTACCTATAATGCACTAGCCTATTTCAAACTCTTGCACTACCAACATTATGTGGCCCTTTCCAGGCAGAGATGGACAAGATAAGGCCATTTTTTGCGTCTTTTTTTATTTATCTTATATGTTTGACCACAACTATACATTTAAAGGCACTCGAGAATTTGTTTTTTTGAGTTTCGTAATAGAAGGTGGGGAGAAGAAGGGGGATGGATTTTTTTTATGAAACAGCACAATATTGTGCAACATTAACAACAATGAAACGATTGAAAATATTGTCACCGGATTAAAAAATAAATAGTCTAATCTGCGCAAGGGGTGATTTCAACGCCTGCGCCCCCTAGCAGGAAAACTGTAAAATTTTTTGGGTTGTCGCAATGGTAACAATGGTTGAGAATTACATGAACTACATCATAACAAAAATTCAAGGAAATCAACCGGGACTCAAATTCCATAAGGGGTCCTTTCCAGTATTAAAAGAAAATGCGAAAACTTTTTTTATATTGATTTATGCTAATAAAATAATTTATACTGAGAATAACTCGATATTATTCAATTCCCCACTGAGGCATGGGAAGTTAGTGAATCGTTCACAGCAGCCGTTTCAATCTGGCCCAAATGGCCAGTTTTGCTGGTGCCGGAAATAATAAAAAATCGCAAATAAATAATTAATCCCCCTATAGATTTTAATATTATACAATTTCGATCTTTTAATCTATTTAAAGCTAAAAAATTGAAAGACCCTATCAATGAATAATGAAATAAACGAAATCTATTTATAACATTTAGTTAAACCAACCGAAACATAATAAATAAAATAGATAAAAAGATTTAAATAACCTATTGATAAAGTTTCAACAACAATTTTAACAATTTAAATCATGAATAATTCTACCGGCACCTATAAATAATAAAGCTTTAAATAATGGTGAGTTGATAGATGAAAAAAGCTAATTTATAACTACGTAAAGCTAAAATTCCATATTGACTCAAACAATTAATCCTAATTGACTCAAAGTTGACAAACCAATGATTAAAAAAAAATCAAACTACCTGTCACTCAGTTTTCTCCTAAATAATAGTTAAATCGTATAGGTTGTAAATTATCGTCTTATAAATAAATTCCCCTTTTTATTTTCTTACAGATAAAATGGCGAGAGTTGTAATTAATAATAATAATCATACATTTATTTCTTCAATTCAAAAGCATACTTATACAGGGTATCTAAATAACACCGAAAAAATTAAAGGGGTAATTATGTGATGAAAATTAATGTGAGTGTTTGGTATAAAATTTTTTGAAAAAATCCTCCCCAGAAAAGTTACACCCCTTCGAAAATTAAAAAAAAATGGTTTTTCTCTTTTATTTTCCCTGTATATCAAGCTAAAGACACGAAACTTGGTAAACATTATCTGTCAATAAGAGTACACTTTTTGAAATTTTTCAACCCTGAAGTATGCTTAGAAGGGGTTGATTATTTCAACCCCTAAGATATTTTTTCTAACAACTTTTTTTTAGATGAAAATTTTTTCTTTAAAAAAGTATGACTGAAAAGCCCAATTCATTGACTAACTTTTTTAACTCTACAAGTTTTTTTCGAAAACTTGAGCATTTATGAGAAAAAAATAAATAAGCTCATGTAAAATAGCATTTTATTAAACAACAGCCAACCAAATTATGATTATGATTATGAGACTTCTACAACTAAAAGCAAAAGTGAACAAACAATGAACAAAAACCTGTCGAATATCGACAATACAATTATAATAAATGTTGAAAATGACCGCCTTCAGCTTCAATACAAGCATCTACCCTTTTCCTCATAGAATTGCGTATACGATGAAATATTCCTGGAGAATTTCTTATAGTTTCACACCCTGCTACAATGCGGTTTCGCAGATCATCGATATTTTCAACTGGGTTTGTGTATATCAAAGATTTCAGATATCCCCATATGCAAAAATCCAAAGGATTAAGGTCAGGGGAGCGGGCTGGCCAGTTTACAGGTCCTCGACCTATCCATTGATTGGCATACACCTCATCCAGGTGAGTTCTTGCACGTATACTAAAATGAGCTGGTGCACCATCGTGCATAAACCATGAATGTTGCCTAATTTGAATGGGAACCTCTTCAAGAAGAACAGGTAATTCTTCAAGGAGATGACAATATGCTTCACCATTTAATCGTAGCGGAAGAAAATGGGGACCAATTAAATGATTATCAATAATTCCGAGCCACACGTTTAATGAAAATTGATACTGATGATTTCCTTCAAAAAAGCCATGAGGATTTTCGTCAGCCAAAAGGTGATTGTTGTGAAAATTTCTAATACAGTCTCTTGAGAAACTCGCCTCGTCAGTAAATAAAATATTACCTAAGAACTGTGGTGCTTGGCCAATCATATTAATAAGCCACTGACAATAAATCACACGTTGAAGATGATAGGGATACAACATTTGTTCTTTTAAAATTCTAAAAACAACGGAATGGCTTACATGTAGGACATGAGCTATTCTCCTGGTACTAGTTTCTGGGAATTCATTAGGTACGGCTTCTTCTACAGCTGCAGTTCTAACTTCTCTAGTACGACCAGAATCATAACTTCTTTTTTCAAAATTACCACGTTCCCGCAAGCGTCGGTGAACAGTTGTGAACGTAGTATGATGGGGTAGTCTACGCTGTGGGTACTGTTCAGCATAAAGTCTTTGCGCTTCCAATGAATTACCGTTAGCACGACCGTATGTAAAATGCATATCTGCCATTTCCAAATTCGAATATGCATTCATATTTTCAATCAACTAATATTTCCTACAATATACAATCATAAAACTTGTGAAACAATAAGATGGGTGACAGAAAATGACACTACACAATCCTAGTGTCAGCATTAATGTTTTTATGCAAAGCACAGGCCACTAGACTTGACGCAAAATACACTCGCGTTAGCTCATCTTTTTGAAAATGCACTGCATTAGATTTTTTTTCTCGTAAATGCTCAAGTTTTAGAAAAAACTTGTAGAGTTAAAAAAGTTAGTCAATGAATTGGGCTTTTCAGTCATACTTTTTTAAAGAAAAAATTTTCATCTAAAAAAAAGTTGTAAGAAAAAATATCTTAGGGGTTGAAATAATCAACCCCTTCTAAGCATACCTACTTCAGGGTTGAAAAAATTTCAAAAAGTGTACTCTTATTGACAGATAATGTTTACCAAGTTTCGTGTCTTTAGCTTGATATACAGGGAAAATAAAAAAGAAAAACCATTTTTTTTTAATTTTCGAAGGGGTGTAACTTTTCCGGGGAGGGTTTTTTCAAAAAATTTTATACCAAACACTCACATTAATTTTCATCACAGAATCACCCCTTTAATTTTTTCGGTGTTATTTAGATACACCCTGTATAGTAAGTACAGTGTAGTATATATAGTGCACTAAAAAAAACAAAACGTCCCGCATAGTGTAAAAGATCGGATATAAAAATTCATAATATTGAAAAAATAGTACAATGAGAAAAACATCACAAATTGTAAAGGTGCAGATATAAAAATTCCTACACATTAAAAAAAATCAATAAAGTACAAAGTTACTACTTATAATTCAGAAAAACTGAAATATTCGTGAAAAGTGTGACAGTTTCTGGACAGTAATAGCAGTGTTTATAGAGAAGATTCTCTATAAACAATGGTAATAGTGATTTCACACGTTTATTGAAAATATAAATATTTCAGTATACTTCTCCTTGAAGAATCCATTGTATTTGCAAAATATATGTCGCGGTTTTTTAAACTAAAAGTGTGAAAATCAACATTAAAGTTTTAGTATAAACGTTTGTGTATTTAGTGTTGCAACATGTCATTTTGGCGACCATTCGAAGAACGTGAGGAACAAGACTCACAACCTGATGAACAATTCGAAGAACGTGAGGAACAAGACTCACAACCTGATGAACAATTCGAAGAACATGAGGAACAAGACTCACAACCGAATGAACAATGAGAATTTAAAAACAAAGATCTTTAAAGACTTGTTCTAAATATATATAAAAATCTTCAAAAGGAAATGAACGACAAAAGTGACAATGAAATTTTCGGAACGATATCCCATCTCACCAGTTTGGGGCATTCGACTATTTACAGAGTGGTTAAAGAAGGGGATATTGTAGATCATTATCGTAAAAGAAAACGAGAAGATCAGAAATTAAACAAAGTTGATGAGGCCACAAAAGATTTTCTTCGAAGGCAAGTTTATGATTTCTATAAACGAAACGAAGTACCTACCTTGGTATCAATCAAAAACAAATGATCTGATTATCCTCAGTATACATATAAGTCGCAGGATACACTACGCCAAATTCTTTTAGACTGTGGTTTCAAACACAAAAAACTAAATCAGCGAATGGAATCACCCGGCTCGTTCTGCATAGGCAAGATTACTTGCGACAAATAAAAGAACATAGCACAAGAGACATATTATAGTACTTATATCTTGACGAGACTTGGTTCGATAGTCATGATCACAGAAAACACGTTTTCTGTGGTCATGATATGATTCGGTATGGAAGATAACTCCCAAAACTGTTGTCTCCAAATACCATGTTCCAGATGAAAACGTATAATTATTGTACACGTGGGTAGTGAAGATAGTTTTGTACCGAATGCGGTGCTGTTGTCAGCAAAACAAATAAAAAAATGTTCAGCAGATTATCATGAGGATATGATTGCAATTTTATTCGAAGAATGGTTCAGTGAGCAATTATTACCAAATATACCACCAACTTCTGTTATTGTATTGGATAATGCGTCATACCACTCTCGTCAAAAGATAAAAATACCGACGAAAGCAACAAAAAATGGAGACATTTTGGAATATATGGCTTATAAAAAATTGAATATTCCCCACGAAGGAGGTATTACTACGTATAATTAAAAATGAAAATTTAGAAAAAGAATATATTATTGATGAACTTTGTAAGCATTCTGGTTATACGCTTCTGGTTAACTCCGTATTATTGTGTTTTCAACCCCATTGAATTGGTTTGGGCATTTATAAAAAACAAATTGAGAAAATCCGATCAATGTCCAAATCTAAGCAGAGAAGTAGTAGAAAATGTTAGGAGAATCTTAGGAGAGGAATATAAAGATTTTTGGACAGAATGCATTTTACATGTGATTTCAAAAGAACGTGAATATTTCCGAAGTCCGAACGTTTTTGTGTATGTATGTGAAATATTTTTTTAGGCACTCATCTCATATTATTCAAAAAAATGACTAGGATGGTTTCTTGAGTCGGTATAAATTTTGTATAATTGCCCTCTTAACAGCCTTTCACTTATCTGTGGTTGCACACAATAATGCTTTTTGCGCCGTTTTCTAGATTTGGATAGTAATAATAAAGCTACCACGCAAGCGGCTGCAGTAAAATGTATGTTTTACTGAATGTGGTTGCGATTAATTTGACGCAAGTGCGCGCATAAAACATTTTCACATTATTTTTTGGCGATTGCGATCATTCAGTCACGCGACAGAAAATCGCATGTGCGCGCCTAGCCATATGCGACTAAATAATCGCTCTACTGAAATTGCATGCGCGCATCTAGCCATATGGACTAAATAATCGCTTTTGAAAATCGTAGGTGCGCGCCTAGCCATATGCGACTAAATAATCGCGCTACTGAAAATCGCATGTGCGCGCCTAGCTATATGCGACTAAATAATTGCAATACTAAAAATCGTATGTGCGCGCCTAGCCTTATGCGACTAAATAATCATGCTACTGAAAATCGCATGTGCGCGCCTAGCCTTATGCGACTAAATAATCACGCTACTGAGAATCGCATGTGCGCGCCTCGTCATATGCGACTAAATAATCGCGCTACTAAAAATTGCATGTGCGCACCTAGCCATATGCTACTAAATAATCGCGCTACTGAAAATGGCATGTGCGCGCCTAGCCCTATGCGACTAAATAATCGCACTACTCAAAATCGCATGTGCGCGCCCAGCCTTATGCGACTAAATAATCACGCTGTTGAAAATCGCATGTGCGCGCCTAGCTATAGGCGACTAAATAATCGCGTTACTGACAGCTTTCGTAAGAAGATGCGTGGGCGAACGGAATTCTCCTGCTTGTCACATTGACATATTTTGAATGGCAGACAAGAGTACAGCGAAAACAAATCAATCGGGACAAGAATTAGATAAAGATTTTCATAAAGGAAAATCCACCTTCACTTTTCCGAATGGCGATAAATACCAGGGAGAATATTGTGCCCACCGTAGCGGAGTTGTCTGGAGAGAAGGTAAAGGTATTTACACGACCAAGGAAGGACAAGTTTACAGTGGACGGTGGATTGACGATAAACTCGATGAGGAGGAACAAATTGAAATCAGGTGTGTTACTATTCTATATTTACGTTTTTGTGAAAATTGAGAGTTAGATCATGGATCCCAACATTTAGGCCCTTTTTTCCTGCCAGAAAAGTGGATAAACATTAGTCAGGTTGATGTTAAGGCTAGTTCATGTAAGGAAAGGCAAGGTAAAGGTTGGTTAATGTGAACGTAAGGTAAGGTAACGCAAGATCGCAAGAAAAATTAACTATTGGAACGTGTTGACACGTTCATGATAAAGCGCAAGGTACGTTACCTTACATGATTGAACGCAACGTAAGGTGAGAAACGTAAGGTAACACAAAAGGTGACCAATTTTTAACTATCTGCGTTGCCTTCTTACCTCTAGCCAATCAGAGGGCTTATAAAATCGATTGCCTTGAGTCCGTTGTGGAGAATGAGAGGTGCCGAATCTATTGGAACTACTCATTCCCTATCCTCAGTCAAATACAAGCCACCAAAGTAAACCAATTTTCGTCATGGAGTTTTCAGCTACAGGCGAAATGAATATCGTTCGAGAAGAGGAGGAAAAACGGACTGAATATCGAGATCTTCTCTTTGAACTCCGCAGGTTGTACCAAAACCATTCTGTCAAAGTGGTGGCTCTGATTATAGGAGTCCTTGGAGGAATGATGGACACACTGCTCTCGAATTTGAAGATAATACCAGCTTGTCGTAGTATAGCAGAAATCTTAGCCGATGAATACAGAAGGCTGTCATCCTTGGTTCACTTCTTCTGCTCAGAACACATGATTCTCGGACCCAATAGTCACTTACCCTACGGACATAGGGAGTGGTCACCTCACAATAAAGTCTCTGATAACTATCTATCGGATAAACTTCACAGGTTTACATATCCTTATCTGATAGAGTTATCTGGGACTTATCTATAGGTGAAAAGACCGGCCCTAAATTGGATACATTTATTACAGCGAACCTGCAACATTTCAAAAAAAAAAATTCTTCTTGCTCTGCAAACCAGACCTCCACAGCTTTTATTACCTCCTCGATGGAATAAAATTTACGACCTTACAAACTTTTTTGCAGTTGAGGAAAGAGATGAAGGTCGAACGGAGCCAAATATGGTGAATAAGGGGGGTGTTCTAGTAATTCAAACCCTAAATCACGAATTTTTTGCGTAGCAACATGAGATTTGTGTGCAGGGCCGTTGTCCTGCAAAAACAAAACACCTTTGGATAGCTTTCCGCGTCTTTTCTCTTTAATTTTTTCCAGTAGAGTGGTCAGTAATGTCGAATAGTGATCTCCAGTTATTGTTCTACCCTTATCCAAAAAATCAATCATGATTACTCCATGGCAATCCCAAAAAACTGAAGCAAGAACTTTTCCAGCAGATTTTTGGACACGAATCTTCTTAGGTCTTGGAGAACCGGAGTGTCGCCATTCCATCGATTGTTGCTTTGTTTCTGGATCGTAGAAATGTACCCAAGTCTCATCCATAGTAACAATTCGGTTTAAGAAGTCTACATCATTTTCAAATCGAGCACAGATCGAACGCGATGCTACTACCCTTGCACGCTTTTGGTCAACATTCAAACATTTGGGGATCCATTTTGCAGCAATTTTTCTAATGTCCAAATTGACGTGAACTATATGATGAACGCGTTCGTATGAAATATTCAGTGCTTCAGATATCCGTTTTAGCCCAATTCGACGGTCTGTTGAAATCATGTCATGAACTGCATCGATATTTTCGGGGACTGACACAGAAACTCGCCTTCCCGATCGGTCTTCATCTTCAATGGAAAATTTACCTCTTTTGAAGCTTGCAGTCCAATTTTTCACGGTCGCATACGAAGGACATTGATCACCAAGGGTATTAAGCATATCTTCGTAAATCTGCTTACCTCTTAACCCTTTTAAATACAGGTACTTGATGATGGCTCGATACTCCAATTTTTCGATTTTCACAATTTTGGTGGACATATTTTTTCTTTTAATTTATTGCGTAACTCTGGTTTACTTTTTTGACGTCAAACTTTACACTGACACTTCTAATAAGTTATTGTTCGTTGCTATGGTAACGCAATATTTTGTTTATGCAGGGAACTGGTCTAGGCTAACTAGATATCAATACATCCTCGTATATTCTATATGTCCTTAACAATTTTCTTTTATTAAAATACAGGCATCCCAAATCTGCCAAAATGTGAATCATAACTAGT
Source organism: Chrysolina oricalcia (assembly GCA_944452925.2). Classification (NCBI taxonomy): domain Eukaryota; kingdom Metazoa; phylum Arthropoda; class Insecta; order Coleoptera; family Chrysomelidae; genus Chrysolina; species Chrysolina oricalcia. Next base: position 3,950,055 of record OX101810.2, read on the forward strand.
AACCTATAAATTTGCATAAACATCAAAACATAGTAGTAGCTTTTGTGTGAGAAAATTGTGAGTTCAAAGTACGTTATCATGAGGAAAATAGATAAAACATGTTCAAGATTACGTACGAGGACAATATTATTCTTCTCCAAGTAGTGCCTCGTAAGCATATTGCGAATGGATGTGATGTTTGGGAAGGAGTGCTTCAAATTTTATCGACAACTTTTCTTTTCCACGAAAACTTGTTTATTTGGCAAAAATATGAAAAGTAGCCGATTGAGAAAATCACAAGTCCGTCAGGACGAGTGATTTTATCTAACTTCGGTTTGTTTGAATGTTTTTGTCTCAAATAAAGAAGTTTGAGTGATGAAAATAAAAAATTATCTGATAAAATTTTGGGAAGATTATTTATTTCAACAATTTTGAAGTATTATACTTTTTATTATACTTTTTGTAATCTTTGCCGTTACATATTTTCATATTTGCCGCCAGTCTTCCAGAATTTTTACAATTTCTTGAATAGTCGTATCGCTTTGTAGCTGGTAGTTTCTGATTCTGCAAAATGCTGCAAACTAATTCCATATAAATTTTTTGGATTTAATTGTTTTTTGTGGAGTGGAATTTTGTATTAAATGTTCAATACGAGGCTTGTTTGGTAAGTCCGTGACTTTTTAAATTTCCCGCGCAGTAACTTTAAATGCAACACTGCTGCTGTCAACCACCATCTTTCAATAGACTACTGTCAAATTTTGAGCAAGCTGCGACATTTGGTTTGTGTTTGACAGCAATTAGAAGCAGACAACCTCGTGAATTTTAACAAAAATGGAAAAAAGTGAATTTCGTGTGTTGATTAAGCATTATTTTTTGCGTAAAAAAACCATAACTGAAACCAAGGAAAGACTTGATAAATACTATGGGAACTCTGCACCATCAATTTCAATGGTTAAGAAGTGGTTTACTGAGTTCCGTTGTGGTCGTACCAGCACAAGTGACGCCGTACGTTCAGGTCGCCCAAAAGAGGTCATCACGCCAGAAATCGTCGATAAAATCCATGGAATGATATTGGACGATCGGAGAATAAAAGTACGTGAGGTAGCTGAAGCTGTAGGCATCTCAACTGAGCGAGTACATCACATTTTACATGAATATTTGGACATGAAGAAGCTATCCGCGAGATGGGTGCCGCGATTGCTCACACTCGACCACAAGCGCAACCGTGTGACCACTTCAAAGGAGTGTTTGGCAAAGTTCAATCGCAATCCGGGCGAGTTTTTACGCCGTTATATAACCGTAGACGAAACATGGATTCATCACAATACCCCAGAGACCAAGGAACAATCAAAACAGTGGGTGTCAACTGGTGAACGTGCACCAAAGAAGGCTAAGGTGCGTCTGTCAGCCAACAAGGTTATGGCCACAGTTTTTTGGGATGCACGCGGTGTCATTCATATAGATTACTTAGAGAAGGGTAGAACGATCAACGGCGAATATTATTCAGAGCTTTTAGACAGATTCGATATTGATTTGAGGCAAAAACGACCACATTTAGCGAAAAAAAAAGTGCTGCTTCATCAAGACAATGCACGAGTGCACACGTGTGTAGTCACTATGGCAAAAATTCATAAATTGGGCTACGAACTACTACCCCATCCAGCATATTCTCCAGATTTAGCCCCTTGCGACTATTTTCTTTTCCCAAACCTGAAGAAATGGCTGGGTGGTAAGAGATTTGGGTCGAATGAAGAGGTTATATCCGAAACAAACGCCTATTTTGAGGGCCTTGAGAAAACCTATTATTTGGAAGGAATAAAAAAACTGGAAAAACGCTGGACTAAATGTATTGATCTAAAAGGAGATTATGTTGAAAAATAAAACGCTTATTTGCCAATTTTTTTTTTCTTTATTCAAATAGTCACGGAGTTACCAAACAGCCCTCGTATTTTCTTGGGTGATGGCACTGAATCATTTTAAGTTATCAATAATGACAAATTCACAGTAAAATTTTGACGTTTCAATGTAAACAAGGTATTATCGATGAGGAAGCAGTTTTGTCAACAGTAAAAACACAAGAGCTTTTTTTTATCGGATACATTTCTTTTTGTAACGAAATAATTTTGCCAATCAGTAACTTTACGAGAAAAACTGACAAAATCGCGAGACCGAAGGTCGAGCGATTTTGTCAAATGTCAGTTTTTCGAGCAAAATTACTGATGGAAAAATTTTGAGTTAAAAAGAAATTTATCCTTAAAAGAAAAGCTCGAATGTTTTTTGGCAAGATAAATAAATTAACGACCGAATATAAATTGTCTCCATATTGAAGCTTTAGTTTTTTTGTAGATTGCGGGACTTCTTTTTCTATATTTTTTGTTATTTGTTGAGTCGAAACTTCCCCAAAACGACTCATGTTGTAATGTTTCAGTATCAACTATCAACAATACTCAAATAACTGACAGGGCAGACATTAAAGTGACGTAAGCAAACTAGATGTAGACGCTAAAGAGGAACAGGCGTTTTTATCGGTGATAAAAAACGATGCACCTTTTTTATCACTGTCAAAATGACAATACAGTCATCTTTAAATGACACATTTTATACAGGAGTTAATTTATCGCGATTAAACAGCTTTTGTCAAATAATCACTTATTTAAACAAAATATATTCGTAAAATGGTGGTGTCTGATTGGTCTATTTAATCATGAATGAAATTGTCAGTAGTAATATCTCGAAAAAATGCTGAATTTTCAAAAATTACTTTCATCTTGCTGTCACGAAAATTGTGTTGCTTAGAAACACCACGAGTGCTTGCTCTGTCATAAGATGTCTACAAACCCTGGTGTGTCGAGTGATTCGATTTTGTTTTGATTTTTCAGAAGACAAATAAACAAATGAAATAGTGGTCTGCTTATTTAGTCGGTTCCAGAGATGGCGCCCTTATATAGAATTTTAGTCTTGTCAATATTCCAGGGATATGGTGATTGATGACTGTTGTCAATTTTATGGAATTCAAAAGTGAATGATGGTGACAGAATCTAAATTCCATTGTGCAATTTCCTTGTGTTGATTACTATTATTAATGTGTTTCTTCATTTTGCTGTATATTTTCTTAGACATTCATACAATAATAATTTAATTATTCTGATTGACTCGTCATTTACTTGATGAAGATCCATAGTAATTGTACAAACTACACTGAAAACGATTCGATCCTCCACAAACTTTATTTAATCAGAAAGTGAAGAAGCTAGTGTGCAGGCAAAACATGTCTGATAAAATAAAATTTGTGAATATGTAATCGTTTCCTGTGTAGTTTGTACAATAATAATTTGATCATGTTCCGTTTTTGTATCATTTGTGGGCAATCCAGAGAGACGAAAAAAATAATTCATCTATATCCAGTACCGAAAGTGAGTAGTAAGTACCACCATATTATGAGGATTATCATATAGTATCTTGTATTATTAGAAAACATTTTAATGAAAATAATGGCACGAATATATCTCACGGAATCCCGCCATTCATGATTATATTAGCACAAGATTGACAGGTTCTAATGGTGAATTTTCATGAAGCCTAATTTCAATATTTCTAAATAAAATGCGTGGTTATTACTGTAGTGAATTTCATTTCAGTAAAAAATTAAATAAAAATAAGTCGAAAATGTAACAAATAGAACTGATTGGTGATGTTTTTCAGTAAATTCCAATAATTACGTTCCTTTATTCATTTCATTCGTCGGCAATACTTGAAAACTTCTGTTCTTGTAAATTTACCCTAACAAGAAAACCGACCGTGGCGGTACACGTAAATGCGGAATATTTGGGAAACAGACCACGAATTCATTTGTTTTCTCTTAATCAAGCTGGCGAATTGTCTCCCGTTTTATCCCACAGTTTTCCAGGTATGAGTCGACACACCAGGATTTTTAGACATCTTACTCTGTCATTTGAAGAGTTGAACCGTCAAACTGACGTTTCTATATTTACAGTGATTGGTGTAACTATGGAAACGTATAAATAAGGAAGAAGCGAAACACCGATTTGAAAATACCACGGGCTGGAGACAGTGTTTTCGAAAAGTCCTCCTCTCATTGTTTTGAATTCAAAATATTATGGCATTTGATTGGTTTATATAATATGAGGGAAATTGTCATTTTAGGTTCCCTTCTGGAGCGGAGTACTATGGTAACTTAGTCGACAGCGAGTACACTGGGTCAGCTATGTACGTCATCGAACCAAATATGAACTTATTGTGCGAACTGAATCAGAACAAACCCACGGGAAAGTTACTTTTGCTCGATGTGAATGGGGGAGAATGGCACGGCACTGCGGGGGAAACTAACGCGGTACTGCTTCCGGAGCACGCATTCTTCAAGGCAATATCCAGCGATACCGGTAGAGGGCGACTGAGAAAAGGGAAGCCCCCGTTGAAAGAAACTACACATAAGGTTATACAGCCCAAAAGAGACCAGAAGGAAGTGAGTAGAGACAAGATGAGGGACTTGGAACTGAAGATATTCGCCAAGACAAAAAAGACCGTTTCTGATCTCAAGTTCGAGGAGTCCGAGTGGTATCAGAAATACTTGAGTTTCAAAAATCTGTTCGAAGAAATCACCGGTAGGGTGGAGAAAGAAGGAGTAGATTCGCTTGAGCCCAATCAGAAGGAATGGTACGAGAAATATCTGGATTTTAAAGAGAAGTATGTGGAAATCATGGGGCATCGGATGCACAAGGAGAAAAACTTGTCTGATTATAAGTTGTACGAGTTGTACAACAGCGACGAGTATAGAAATAGTTGCCCGCCGATACCTGTCTTCTATCCGAATGAAGTTGTGGCTGATGATAAGCAAACGATTGATGGAACCTAGTCCCATGATAATTTCGTAAGATTATGAGTTGGATAATAAAAATTATTGCCATAATTTGCGAAACGTTTCTCATAAAGTTTTAATACTTCTGTTTTTTTTTTCCTTTGGATGCTGGTCCTGTCACCACCTGCACCTCAGCCTCTTGGGTTTTTTGTGCTTTCCAATTGGTTTCACAGCACCCACTCCGTAACTCTAGTCCCCTGTATCAGTCTGTACAGGTTCTTCACCGGTTGACTGTTGTATTCTTCGGGAGTTAGCCTGGGTTTCCCAAATATTACCTGTCTCTTGCGGTCTAATGCCTCGAATGTCAGATTTAGTAATCCCGAGTGCGGGTTCTGGGCCAATATACTGAGTTGATGAACCGTGTCTGGCTAGTTCATCAGCTTTTTCATTGCCTACGATGCCACAGTGTCCTAGAACCCACATCAAATTTGTTTTGTTGTGTTCTGAGTGGACACTGAGTTCTTCTCGACATTCCCATACCTTCGGGTTCATAAGAGCCATCAGTGACGCCTGGCTGTCTGAGCATATTTTGATCCTTGCATTACGCAGTTCCCTCATGTTGATTTCTCTTGCGCATTGCAAGATAGCGAACATCTCTCTGCCTGGAATACGGAGGTGTTTGTTCCTAGTGAGACGCTTATTTTGGAGTTTCTCGCCTCACTGTATATTCCAGCACCAGTTCTTTCCCTGGTTTTGGATCCGTCCGCATACCAGATCCTCTCTCCAGGTCTGCCCGTGATGTTGTCATTTGACCATTCCCTTCGATCTTGTATGATAACCTCGAAGTTAATGTTAAAGAAGTATCTAGGAGTCATGTGGTCCGTTGGTTCCATTTCAAGAATGTTGCCTTCTACTATATCATTTATCTTGTTGTGATCCAATCTATTGCTCGATTTGTGTGGCCTTAGAAGTCCCATTCTTGCCTCTCCCATAATTATATCAATCGGTGGGAGGTCCAACAGTGCTTCCATGGTTAATGTTGGTGTTGTTTTCATAGCTCCCGTTATGCTAAGGCATTTTTGTATTGTCTTTGTCCACCGTACCAAAGATGCATATGTGATCATGGGTTTCACCACAATGTTGTATATCCAATACATCATTTTCATACTTCTGTTTACAAACATCTTATGAAGCCCCTAAACCATACTGGTGTCTTATATGATGTTATGGAGAATGGACCACATTCGATAAGGAATAAATGGTGGCATCAAAATTTAAACAAATTTTTAAACAACGTTTGCCAATACGGTGAAAATGAACATGCCACCAATTTATTCCATAACGAATATGGTCCATCAACAACAGACGTCTTTTTGTTTCATCCAAGTCACCCCTTTTCTATATCTTAACCATCTTGGCAACGGTCATAAACGCCGAAGAATCCCTCAAAGGAGAGAAAGTATTCGAGTTTTTAACATATCAGCAGTGGATGATACAATTTCGACACAATCTCCGACCCCTTACACCCCCACATACCAATTCTGAATCGAATCGGATAATGATCACAAAAATCGTTCGCTATTTTGGAAACGCCATATTGAATTTATGTTCTGACAAATAACCTAAAATCTCCAACTTTGAAAACCCCCACATACCAATTCTGAATCGAATTGGACCATGATCACAAAACTCGTTCGCCATTTTGGAGTCGCCATATCAAATTTATGAATTTTGACAAAAAAATTCATAATTCACAACCTTGAAATCCCTCACATACCAACTTTGAATCGAAACGGAACATATGATCACAAAACTCGTTCGCCATTTTGGAGCCGCCATATCAAATTTGAAAATTTTTACAAAAAAATCATAATCTTTGACCCCGATAATGCCCACATACCAATTTTAAATTTAGTCGGACAGTGATAACGAACCACGTCCGCCATTTTGGAGACGCCATATTGAATTTATGATTTTTGACAATAAAATCATAATCTCCAACCTTGAAAACTCTACTAATTTTGAATCAGATAGGACTGTGATCACAAAACTCGTTCGCCATTTTGGAGCCGACATATCGAGTTTATAAATTTTGACAAAAAATTCATAATTTCCAACCTTGAAAACACCCACACACCAATTCTGAATCGAATCGGACCATGATCACAAAACTCGTTCGCCATTTTAAATTCGCCATACCAAATTTGTGAATTGTGACAAAAAATTCATAATTCACAATCTTGAAAACCCCCACATACTAATTTTGAATCAAAACGGAACATATGATCACAAAACTCGTTCGCCATTTTGGAGCCGCCATATCAAATTTGTAAATTTTGACAAAAAAATCATAATCTTTGACCCCGATAACGCCCACATACCAATTTCAAATTTAGTCGGATAGTGATAACGAAACTCGTCCGCCATTTTGAAGACGCCATATTGAATTTATGATTTTTGACAAAAAAATCATAATCTCCAACCTTGAAAACTCTCACATACTAATTTTGAATCAGATAAGACCGTGATCACAAAACTCGTTCGCCATTTTGGAGTCGCCATATTGAATTCATGAATTATGACAAAAATTTCATAATCTCCAACGATGAAAAACCCCACACACCAATTTTGAATCGAATGGGACTATGATCTCAAAACTCATTCGCCATTTTGAAGTCGTCGTATCAAATTTATGAATTGTGACAAAAAATTCATAATTCACAACCTTGAAAACCCCCACATACCTACCAATTTTGAATCAAAACGGAACATATGACCACAAAACTCTTTCGCCATTTTGGAGCCGCCATATAAAATTTTTAAATTTGTACTAAAAAATACTCTTCGACCCCCCGATAACGCCCACATACCAATGTTAAATTTAGTCGGACAGTGATAACGAAACATGTCCGCCATTTTGGAGACGCCATATTGAATTTATGATTTTTTACAAAACTCGTTCGGCATTTTGGAGTCGCCATATCAAATTTATGAATTTTGACAAAAAATTCATAATTCACAACCTTGAGAACCCCCACATACCAATTTTGAATCAAAACGGAACACATGATCTCAAAACTCGTTCGCCATTTTGGAGCCGCCAAATCAAATTTTTAAATTAGTACGAAAAAATCATATTCTTCGACCCCGATAACGCCCACATACCAATTTTAAATTTAGTCGGACAGTGATAACGAACCACGCCCGCCATTTTAGAGACGCCATATTGAATTTATGAATTTTGACAAAAAATTAATAATCTCCAGCTTTGAATACTCTCACATACTAATTTTGAATCAAGTAGGACCATGATCACAAAACTCTTTCACCATTTTGGAGCCGCCATATTGAATTTTGATAAAAAATACATAATTTCCAGCATTGAAAACACTCCCATACCAATTTTGAATAAAAACGGACCATGATCACAAAATTCGATGGCCATTTTGGATCCGTCATAATAAATTCATGAATTTTGACAAAAAAATCTTAATATCCAGCCCTGAAAACCCCTATACATACCTATTTTGATTCGAATCGGACCATGATCTCAAAACTGTTTCTCCATTTTGGATGCTCATTATGAAATTCATGCATTTTGACAAAAAATTCAAAATCTCCGACCCCGAAAAACCCGACATCCCAATTCAGGATCGAATCGGACCATAATCAGAAAACTCGTCCGCCATATTGGTGCCGCCATTTTTTTCTTACCAAAATTTAATAATGTATTATTGTTACCGGAATTATGAGAATCTGTCAAATTTCTAGTTAATCGGACAACTAGATGTGGGTCAAATTTAACTCGCAAGATTTGATTACAGACAGACAGACACCGGGAAAGGGAAAACTAAATAAAAGCATGTAAAAAAGCTTCTGGTTCTACTATTCTTTTATGTATTATGGTTGTGACCGACAGCCATAAAAAACTCTAAAAGAAATTTTGGAATATTTAAAAAAAAACGTTTCTCCCTTATTACTTCTTTTTCCCATCTATCCATCCCCCTGTTGTAACGCCACTGTGAATTCGGACCGCTTTGTCATTGCTGCCAACATAACCAACTCATCGTTTGCAGAGTTCATGTATGTTCATTCGTGTGTCAGTACTGTCAGTGGTAGTGTTATTTAGGTTGGGTTCTGTCAATCTTTGTGTAAATATTTAGTGAATCTTTAATTATATTACTGATAATTCTTCGTTTGTTGATGTGGGTGATCTACTTCCCGTACACAGATGACTTGGGGTTACGGTGGACATTGAAGTTTACGTGAAAATGTAAACGGTACATTTTTCTTGATCAGTTTTCCTCAAACCGGTACTAGATGAACTTTTGCTCTAAAATCTCACATTTCCCAATTAAATGCTCGAATCAAAGAAGTGCAATGTATTCAATCATGTCAACTGACTCTTGTCTGTGTACTATTATACCGCTGGACAAATAATTTGAGTGCTAAAATGTGTATGTGATACAAGAAAACTTTCTGTGTGATTTGTTTTGATTTCATTCTTCACGATCTTCATTTGATAATGAATAGATCTATTTACATAGCCTCCTTGGTGATACTGCATTCATTGGGTGAGTACCAAACTATCTTGAATATTTTTTGTAGTCTCAGAATAGACTTGAAAAAATCCTAAATAGGGATAGGTATTTTCTTTGGTTTCAACACATCTCTGTAGATATTTCTGAAGAGTAGGTATTTGTTGTGTTTACCCCAATTTTAATTCTGCTGCTGATATTGAAAAGAAAAAGGGGGACAGTAAAATTAGTATCAAGTAATCAGTAAGAGGACAATTTCAAAAAGATTTTTTTTAAGAGTGGGATTTACTTATTAAAAGATTTTTTGAAGAAATAAAAAGAAACTGATCATCATATTATTTATTTACATGATGGAGAGAATCAGGCTGTACTCTCGTTTGAGAAAACGGATTTCATTTACCTACAGGGTGTTTAATGGCTAAGGGAAGTTTATTGGGCCAAAAAGTGGGGTTACTTACACAAGCAGCTAGCGATACGCCTGCAACTTTGGACTGTGTTACTTACGTAGTTTTATCTCCTAAGAATTCATGAGGGTCCCGAATATTCTTCAAGTCAAGTTCGAAAATTGACCATTTTCAAATACGAATTTTTCAGTAAAAAATGTCACAAAAGTCTCCTTCTTTTTGTCGACACTTTCTTCAGACTATATTTCACAATTACAAGCACCAATCCAAATGTTTCACACATAAAATCGACCGTCTTTTACTATTAGGTAAACCTAACCTAGTTTTTCTTGGGATTTGCGCCGCCAACTATAAACTTACTCATTAAAAGTATTATTATAAACATGAACAATCAATTCATCATAACCATAATCAATGAACTATAATCACAAAAAATGTATTATAATTATCAATAATTTATTATATAGTTACGATGCGACTCATTTTGACGTTTTCGCCTACAATTATGATCTGTCAAAATGCCAAATTTTGCTTTGTCATCCTATGGTTACATCGTTGAAAACACCAACGCTGAGACCAATCAGAATTGAGAGACAGCTGGTGTTTTCGCGATAATACTTTGATTTGATTTGTGATTGGTCAGATTACGTGAATATCTTGAGAAGAGTGGAATAGTCAAGGGTAATATCTTGATAAATAGTCGACTATTTTTATTGCATCTAAATTTCGACTGTATTTTATAATAATTTAACGAGACATTATTTTGGCATTAATAATCTGATGAGAGCCCAAGAGCGAAGCTCGAGGGCTTTCATCTCTGATTATTAATGCCAAAATAATGTCGAGTAAAATTAATAAATACAAGAGAAATTTAGCAGCAATAAAATAGTCGACAATTAATCAAGGTCGTGTTATATTTGTGAAGATTATTTCTTGAATCTACTTCTTTATATCGTCATATGAATGAATGAAAATTAAACAATTTGGAATAATTTATTCAAAATATCAAGAACAAAGCACAAAATCTAGACAAAAACAGCACCATCTTTATAATTTATCAATTGAAATTAAAAACACAATTATTGTATGTGACATTTCCACCATGCGTAATTTGTGACATTTGTTCAGCTTTTGAAGAACTTGCAGTATTAACCGTAGAAGGTCCACATTCATTCTCTTATACAGCTTCAACACGATTGATTTTATTTGACGTTTAATATGTATTTATTTAGAGTACTGTCAGATGCTCAGGCTCCTTGATATGAGTATCATGCTGAATAGTCGGTGACTATTGTGCATCATGTAAATAGTCGCTAATAGAGCGTGTTGATTGGTCCTGTCAAACAGGAAACAAACGTATGATTGGTTGATGACTGATATTTAATAGACGAAGGAAATAATCCGCAATATTCGATATCCTTCTATATAGAATATTGCATTTTTCGACTTAAATCGCCTGGGAATATTTCAAAAATGCGAAATTCCGCGAGTACCTACAGAATCAGCTCGTCGAGATACTTTTTGGGTAAGTTTGAGATTTTCCGATAAATTTAAAAAAGAAATTTTCGAAAATTCGATGGTGTGACAGTATTTTTGACGTTTTATCGCTTTTTTATGGTACACCTTGTATCTGAGTATATCCAAATATTTGAGTATTTTCGGAATCAGTATAAAATTTTGGGTATACTTATAGTGCTAATTTCAAGTGATTTTGTACTTTCATGATTTTTCTGACTTTTTTTCGAGCTATTATTTTTTATAGCCGATCATCATTAAATTCACAGAATATACTAATTTCGTCATCCTGAATCTATATATATATATATATATATATATATATATATATAATCAAGTTCCGATGTTTTTATTTGCCAAAAAAATTGTGAAAATATTCAGAATGAAATAGTTATGTAGTCACATTTAAGAGACTTATAATTTACCTGTTTATGTGCGAAGTGAAACGCTCATCCACGATTATCATCGGAACTTGATTATAATCTGGAAATTACCATGTTTTTGGAGTGTCATGTCATCACAATGGTCGTGGAATTCGGATATAACTGTTAGATACGAACCGATGTAATAGCAAGGGTTCTGACAAATTCCCATTTTTTCAATTTAGTGCCCTCTGGTGTGGAGAAAATGAGAAAGTTTTGTCATTATCATTAAAATGCAAATGTTTCAGTATAGTCAAGCTATTCATAAGAAAAAAAATAATAGATGGGAAAATATTTTTAAAAAATTGCTATTTTCAATTTTTTTGAATTATCTCTTGAAACTTCGTTTATGTGTATAAAATTGAATTCTAAGTGACTTTTTCAAATAACTTTTTTTGATATCTTGCCATCTTACCCCTTTTTTGCCTTTGCATTGCAATTTTTTTCATTTTGCCGCCATTCTAGCGATCACGTGACATGTGTCAAAATCGATTTTTAGGTTATCGGACAAACTTTTCCCCAGAATATTTTTTCCAATACTCCAATAATAAAAATTTTTCCCATATGGTACATACTTTTTGGCGGTCACTGTATATATATATATATATATATATATATATATATATATATATATATATATATATATATATATATATATATATCTATATATATATTGCAGAGGTTCCGTAAAAACACTATAAAATGTTTACTTCAATCGGAATCAACTGGAAATTCGGTGTGCCTCAGGATATATATATATATATATATATATATATATACATATATATATATATAATAATAATAATAATAATAAAGGTCTTTATTAATCAGAAAAATAAACAGAATTATCTAAAGAATATACAAATGGGGCGAGGTTCAATTCATTCTGGATTCCTGAAAAGGGTCCAGAATGTCTGTTCTTCCACCTAACCCAGCAAATAGATAGACATCTATGATAAATTAAAAAATGAATGTAAAAAACAAAAAATTAAATATAATTAATACATTAGTATCTCAAAGTACAATAAATTGTACCGTTGTGTGTAATCATTGGTAAAATACTTCACATAATCAATACTGTAAACAGCTATCATTGATGACTTAGTAACCATTCGAGTATCCCCGATCTAAATGCACTAGCACTTGAATACTTAATTGTTGCTGGCAGTTCATTATATATTTTAGTAATACTGTAACTGTATGAACGTTGAAATTGGGTACTTTTATGCAGGGGTACTGTTAAGGTTCCTTTGGACCTGATGTTGATATTATGAACATCTGTACGGAATTTCAGTTTTTGATATAGATATGGTGGAGTTTTATCGGCTATAATTTTTTTGAATAAAAATGCAGAGTGCATATATCTTCTATTTTTCATTTTCAACCATTTAATGAGCCTAAACAGGTGGCTTATGTGACCATATTTTCGTACCCCGAAGATCATCCTGATGCATGAATTCTGGACTTTTTGAATACGATTTTCGTCTTTTCTACTGAGACAGCGATCATACAGAACATCACAGTAATTTAGATGTGATAAAACTAACGCCTCACTTAGAATAATTTTGACTGGCCTCGTTAATAGGTGCCGTCTCTGGTAAATTATTTTAAGTGCTGCGTAAGACTTTCGAAGACAATTTGAAATGTGATTAGTATAAGTTAAGTCTTGATCAATGATAACACCTAAATTTTTAACAGTCTTCTGTAGTTCAATAATTTGATTGTTTATCATAATAGGATATTCATTATTATTTAGATTATTGATTCGCACCCGATCATATTTTTTTCCTAACAACATTGCAACTGATTTTTGTGGATTGAGTGAGAGGCAATGATTTCTGGATAGCTCAAATAGTTGGTCCAAATCAAAATTGAGTGCAGATATCGCTTGTTCAGTTTCGTCGGGATAAAAAGAAATATAAACTTGGGTATCATCTGCATAAAAATGATGGGAGGATGACAAAAATACTTTTTCAAAATTTGAAATGTATAGGGTGAAAAGTAGTGGACCTAATATAGATCCTTGTGGCACTCCAGAAGAAGTCATTAGATAACTTGACAAATCATTATTATATTTCACCGCCTGTAATCTGTGCCTGAGATAGTCATTCACAAGCATCAATGCATTTTGAGAGAGACCTACATATTTTAGTAATGATGACATAAGCTGATGATTAAGAGTGTCGAATGCCTTGCTATAGTCCAGAAGAACTAGCAGAGTTAGTTTTCCCATTTCATTTGCTCGCAAGATATCATCAGTAATATTTAGTAAAGCAGAGCAACAACTGTGGCTTTTTTTGAAGCCAGATTGATTTTTAGGAATTATTTTATTATCTTTGAAAAAAGTGGTCAGCTGAGTTTCCATGGCTTTTTCCAATACTTTAGACATCACTGGTAAAACACTAATTGGTCTGATCTCATTAAATGAAGTTGGTTTCGATACTTTGGCTAAAGGTATCACTTTAGCTTTCTTCCATGAACCTGGGAAAATTGAATTTATCAAACAGAAGTTTATAACATGAGTTAAAAACGGTAAAATATAAGGCAGACATAGCTGTAGACTCAATATATTGATTTCATCGAGACCGGACGCTTTACTTTTTATGGCAGATACAATTCAAAACATCACACTCGGAAACAGTGTGAAAATTGAATTGTGTACGAATATGTTCATGAGCATTATGTTCATAAAACGATAAAATATTTTGATCAGGTATCATAGTAGGAACTGAAGTAATAAAATGTCTGTTTATTTCATTTACATTGCAAAGATTTTCTGGCAAAGAATTATTTTTCTTAGCAATTATATCGAGAGATTTTACTGTAGCCCACACTTTTTTACAGTCGGTTGTGTTGAATTTGGAATGGAAGTATGCTTTTTTTTCATTTTTAACTGCAACATTTATTATGTTTCTAAAACTTTTATAAACTTGCCAGTCGTTAGCACTTCGTGTTTTTTTATATTGGCTCAAAGCTCTATCTCTATCTTTCATCATAGTACGTAGATTATGAGTCAGCCAAGGCGCGTATTTTTTTGTTACCCTAACCGTCCGATATGGGGCATGTAATTCTAAGAGCGTGATGATGTTTTTATTGATGAAATCAATTTTGCCATTAGCATCACTTACATCATATATATTTTTCCAAGGTATTGATTGGAGATCAGATTGAAATTGAGTATAATTTAAATTTTTGAAGTCCCTTGAAGTGATTAGTTTTGTATCCGTTTTTCGAACTAAAATATCCAATTTACAAAAAATTGGTTCGTGATCACTGATACTATTATTGATTGATACTGTACCTGATTCAGATACCAAATTTGTATATGAGGTGAGTATAAGATCAATTAAAGTGGCACTCTGATTGGCAATTCTTGTCGGCTGTTCAATTAATTGTGTGAGACCTAGGCCATCAAATGATGACGCTGCATCAATAGCTTCTTTGGATTCAAAATTCATAAAATCAATATTGAAATCTCCAAGGCAGAAAATATGATCAACATGTGAAAAAATATCAATTACTGTGTTTTCAAACTCTTCCAGAAAGTTCAGATGATCTATAATTGGTGGTTTATAAATGGCTGAGATTGCGAACGTGATATTATTTATTCTACATTTTATCCAAATCTGCTCAATATTATTGTTTGTAGTCTCTATCAAGGTATAGTTTAAATGTGATTTTATGTAAATGCACACGCCACCGCCTCGCTTTTTGCGATCCTTTCTCACCAGACTATATCCTACGATTTCAACTTGCTCATCCGTTACAGCACTACTGAGCCAAGATTCACTTATTGCGAAAATGTCAAATGAATGACCCAAAATAAAATTTTTTATTTCTAGATAATGAGGAATGAGTGATCTGACATTCAAATGCCCTAGCAGTAAATTATTCATTTTATAGAAAAACTGAACCAAGATAAAGAATCGAATTTCGGACTAAAATCAACAAAAACGGATTGTAGTTTCGGAAACAAAATGAGTAGTTTTTTGCTACAATAAAATGCCAAGCAAAACAATCACAGTAAAAAGCGCTTCGGTGTGCAGATAAATCAGAATACACTCGAATCGAAAAGTAATGCTCTTGTATTTACCAAGATAATTAATAAATTGAAAAAGTACTAAGCTGATACAAAGAAAAAGAGTTGAGAAAAAAAAAAAATATATATATGTAATATGCAGCATTCCAACAACAAAGCTCCAAATCAATAAAAAAAAGAATGAAATCAAAGTTTGTTTTTAAGTATATGAACATTTCACTTCAGGTGTATTAAGAATGGAAAACAGTTTTTTGAAAATTCACTTGACATATTTCTGAAGATCAGTCTCTGACATAATTTCAACAGCATTTCCATCGACAGAAGTGAAAACACATCCTTTCCAAGCCCAGCAGTTCTTCATTCCCAGCGTTTCGCGTGTTTTGTTCAGGAGATCTCTTTGAGGTCTCGTCATCACTTCATTTATTGCATAACCCGTTCCTTTAAGATTCCTTCTTGCTCTGAAGATGTCATCTCTTTTCCACCGATTAATAAAGAACACTGCAATAGGTCTTTTTCCGGTGCTTGAGGTTTTACCCATTCTATAGCAATAATTAATATCATTATGAGTTGCAGTCCCCATGCACTTTTTAATTATACTCAGGGCAGAATCTATAATATTTTCATTGGGTTCTTCCGGTGCATTATTAATAACAACGCCATTTCGAAATTTCTCAATTTTGTATACATTATTTATATTGTCGGCATAACTTTTGAGTTCGAGTTTCAACTGGAGTAAACTATCTTTGAAAGAGTTTTCAAATGATGTAATTCTACTCAGTAATTGACCAATATCTTCCGTGGAAACGGGCCCTGCATTTAATGTAGTTTGTAACTGATTTTTCAACTGCTCAATACCCTGCCCCAGGTTTTTTTCAAGTTCACTTACTCGTATATCGACATCATTAGGCGTTTTTGGTTCGCTGGATCCAATTCTCTGGTTTTTTCTTGTACGAGATGATATATTAGACATGTTGCAAGGCACTAAACACACAACCACAAAAATTCTGCCGATGGTTCAACGTAAAAACTAAATTATTGGTGGAGCGATGTTGGACGCAGCTACTCGCCGTGCGACATCTATATATATATATATATATATATATATATATATATCCTGAGGCACACCGAATTTTCAGTTGATTCCGATTGAAGTAAACATTTTATAGTGTTTTTACGGAACCTCTGCAATTTTGAATTTTTGACCTTTCATTTCCTCGTATATAAATAATTATCTAAGATACCTATATATCTAAGACTCATATATATTTTCGGAATCAGCAAGAAATTTTACATATATATTGCTCATTTCGAACACTTCTTGTGATTTTGTATATTTCTTGGTCTATTCTAGAGGTAAAATTAATTTTTATGTGTATGCACTCCAAATTTAAAGTCGATTCCGATTCAATTAAAGATTTCATAGGCTTTTCACCTCGGCCATAATTTTAATGAAAAAAATATACACATCGGTGTTGTTACCGGGGAATACATTTTTTTCAGTGTATACAAGAGTGCATCTGCATAAGCGGCAAACTTCACAGTATTCATTAGGCCCGCACCTGTAAACAAACGGTGAATGGAAACAAAACCAGGGTTATTATGTTTGAGTTAGGCAATGTGTTTTTCATAATAAACAATCAAGTTCAAAAAAGCCGAACCTGAAGAATTCTACCTTCTAAAATGTTATCGTTTATTTTTTTAACATTTCCGTGGCCTGATGGATCATCAAAGCAGTCGATTATCTAATTAGAGAAATACACTATGAAGGGGGGCAGCAAGTCTGTGTTAATTCTTTATGGGGCTCTGGGGCTCATTTTCGACGACATATTGTAAAATTATGTGAAATTCTTTGGGCTTCATTGGCTATATTATATACGAGGATGTATTGATATCTAGTTAGCCTAGACCAGTTCCCTGCATAAACAAAATATTGCGTTACCATAGCAACGAACAATAACTTATTAGAAGTGTTAGTATAAAGTTTGACGTCAAAAAAGTAAACCAGAGTTACGCAATAAATTAAATGAAAAAATATGCCCACCGAAATTGTGAAAATCGAAAAATTGGAGTATCGAGCCATCATCGAGTACCTGTATTTAAAAGGGTTAAGAGGTAAGCAGATTTACGATGATATGCTTAATACCCTTTATGATCAATGTCCTTCGTATGCGACCGTGAAAAATTGGACTACAAGCTTCAAAAGAGGTAAATTTTTCATTGAAGATGAATACCGATCGGGAAGGCCAGTTTCTGTGTCAGTCCCCGAAAATATCGATGCTGTTAATGACATGATTTTAACAGACCGTCGAATTGGGATATCTGAAGCACTGAATATTTCATACGAACGCGTTCATCATATAGTTCACGTCAATTTGGACATGAGAAAAATTGCTGCAAAATGGATCCCCAAATGTTTGAATGTTGACCAAAAGCGTGCAAGGGTAGTAGCATCGCGTTCGATCTGTGCTCGATTTGAAAACGATGTAGACTTCTTAAACCGAATTGTTACTATGGATGAGACTTGGGTACATTTCTACGATCCAGAAACAAAGCAACAATCGATGGAATGGTGACACTCCGGTTCTCCAAGACTTAAGAAGTTTCGTGTCCAAAAATCTGCTGGAAAAGTTCTTGCTTCAGTTTTTTGGGATTGCCATGGAGTAATTATGATTGATTTTTTGGATGAGGGTAGAACAATAACTGGAGATTACTATTCGAAATTATTGACCACTCTACGGGAAAAAATTAAAGAGAATAGACGCGGAAAGCTATCCAAAAGTGTTTTATTTTAGCAGGATAACGCCCCTGCACACAAATCTCATGTTGCCATGCAAAATCCCTGATTTAGGGTTTGAATTACTAGAACACCCCCCTTATTCACCAGATTTGGCTCCGTCCGATTATCATCTCTTTCCTCAACTGAAAAAAAGTTTAAAAGGTCGTAAATTTTCTTCCAACGAGGAGGTGATGAAAGCTGTGGAGGTGTGGTTTGCAGAGCAAGAAGAAACATTTTTTTTTAAAGGTCTAGAGATGTTGCAGGTTCGCTGTAATCAATGTATAAAATTAAGAGGAAAATATGTTGAGAAATAAAATATTTTGACATAGAAATTTTGTTTGGTTCTATAGTAGGCTAATAATTTTTCAATATACTTAGTATTGAGCTTGAGCACTGTCATGTGACAGATTCTCATGTACAGAGTGTTTCATATTCATGAGCACTGTTAATTAATTAATTTGAGATGCTTCGTAAGTTTTCGTGATATTTTACGATAATTAACCGGAGTGACAGCAGCCACGAATTTCTATCCAGGAGTTTACCGGATTGTACCGCGTCGATAAAGTCGTGGTCAGCCGATATCGATAACATCACATCACAGTTAAAATCGTGGCTCGGCCACGAATTCGTGGCTACCAAATTGTGCCGGCCATGGATTTTACTTCATGAGAAACCGATTCAATATTGTCTCGCTTATTTTCGAATTTAACTGTGAATGCATATCATTAAAAAATTTAGAACCGTTGAGGTAGTTTTGAATAAAAATCATAATCCCGATATTTTCATCCATTACTTTGAGTTTAGTGGAATAGGAGACCTACACACTCAGAAAGTATGCGGGAAAGTATTGAGCTACGCGAATTATTATTTCGGCAAGTAAGTCAGATTTGAAGAATATAACGAAATGCTTATTTTGTAAAATCAAACGAAACTAACCGCGGATTTTTCTGCGAATTTTTTGGGCTGGAAGGATTCTTAGAGAGTGACTAAATGAGACCTAATGCACGAAATATTTTGCTGGACAGGATTTTACCTCATACATCCCTTTCAAAATGCGAAAAAAAATACGGAATGCTAACTTTGAAAAATTATACGAAGCTGACCGCCCAGCAAAATATTTCTTTCATTAGGTTTTGTTTACTGCCTCTCTAGGAATCCTTCCAGTCCAAAACAGTCACAGAAAAAACCGCGGTTAGCTTAGTATGATTTTTCAAAGTTAGCATTACGCCGTTTTTTTCATAGTTTGAAACGGCCGTATGACGAAAAATCCTGTCCGGCAAAATATTTCGTGCATTAGGTCTTCTTCACTGCCTCTCCAGGAATCCTTCCAGACCGAAAAATTCACAGAAAAATCCGCGGTTAGCTTAGTATGATTTTTCAAAGTTAGCATTTCGTCGTTTTTTTCATAGTTTGAAGTCCGTATGAGGTAAAATCCTGCCCGGCAAAATAAAATATTTCGTGCATTAGGTCTTATTTACTGCTTCTCTAAGAATCCTTCCATACCAAAAAATGTGCAGGAAAATGCACGGTTAGCTACGTATGGTTTTTCAAATTTGGCGTTTCGTCGTTTTTTTACATTTTGTGTTTATTTTGTGTAAAAGGTCTTATTCACTGCCTTTCCAAGCTTCGTATTAAAAAAAAAGCATTTCGTTTTATATTTCAAATCTGACTTACTTGTCGAAATAATAATGCTCGTAGTTTAATACTTTCCCGCATACTTTCTGAGTGTGTAGGTCTCCTATTCCACTAACCTCAAAGTAATGGATGAAAATATCGGGATTATGTTTTTTATTCACAACTACCTCAACGATTCTAAATTTTTGAATGATATGCATTCATAGTGATATTCGAAAATAAGCGAGACAATATTGAATCGGTTTCTCATGAAGTAAAATCCATGGCCGGCAAAATTTGGTAGTCACAAATTCGTGGCCGAGCCACGTTTTTAGCTGTGATGTGATGTTGTCGATATCAGCTGGCCACGACTTTATCGACGCGGTACAATTCGGTAAACTCGAGGATAGAAATTCGTGGCTGCTGTCATACCGGTCGATGGTGTATGAACAATAGTTTCCATTCGGGAAGGCCAGTTTACGTGTCAGTCCCCGAAAATATCGATGCAGTTCATGACGTGATTTTAACAGACCTTCGAATTGGGCTAAAACGGATATGTGAAGCACTGAATATTTTATACGAACGCGTTCATCATATAGTTCACGTCTATTTGGACATGAGAAAAATTGCTGCAAAATGGATCCCCAGATGATTCCACAACTGACTTTATGAACATCCTGTTCATATTTTCAATGAAATCAACGGATCCCCTAATGTTTGAATGTTAGCCAAATGCGTGCAAGGGTAGTAGCATCGCGTTTGATCTGTGCTCGATTTGAAAACGATGTAGACTTCTTAAACCGAATTGTTACTATGGATGAGACTTGGGTACATTTCTACGATCCAGAAACAAAGCAACAATCGATGGAATGGCGACACTCCGGTTCTCCAAGACCTAAGCAGTTTCGTGTCCAAAAATCTGCTGGAAAAGTTCTTGCTTCAGTTTTTTGGGATTGCCATGGAGTAATCATGATTGATTTTTTGGATAAGGGTAGAACAATAACTGGAGATTACTATTCGACATTGCTGACCACTCTATGGGAAAAAATTAAAGAGAAAAGACGCGGAAAGCTATCCAAAGGTGTTTTGTTTTTGCAGGACAACGCCCCTGCACACAAATCTCATGTTACCGCGTCGATAAAGTCGTGGTCAGCCGATATCGATAACATCACAACACAGTTAAAATCGTGGCTCGGCCACGAATTCGTGGCTACCAAATTGTGCCGGCCATGGATTTTACTTCTTGAGAAACCGATTCAATATTGTCTCGCTTATTTTCGAATTTAACTGTGAATGCATATCATTAAAAAATTTAGAACCGTTGAGGTAGTTGTGAATAAAAATCATAATCCCGATATTTTCATCCATTACTTTGAGTTTAGTGGAATAGGAGACCTACACACTCAGAAAGTATACGGGAAAGTATTGAGCTACGCGAATTATTATTTCGGCAAGTAAGTCAGATTTGAAGAATATAACGAAATGCTCATTTTGAAAAATCAAACGAAACTAACCGCGGATTTTTCTGCGAATTTTTTGGGCTGGAAGGATTCTTAGAGAGTGACTAAATGAGACCTAATGCACGAAATATTATACGAAGCTAACCGCCCAGCAAAAATATTTCTTTCATTAGGTTTTGTTTACTGCCTCTCTAGGAATCCTTCCAGTCCAAAACAGTCACAGAAAAAACCGCGGTTAGCTTAGTATGATTTTTCAAAGTTAGCATTTCGTCGTTTTTTTCAGTTTGAAAGGGCCGTATGACAAAAAATCCAGCCTGGCAAAATATTTCGTGCATTAGTTCTTATTCACTGCCTCTCTAGGAATCCTTCCCGTCCAAAAAAGTCACAGAAAAATCCGTGGTTAGCTTGGTATGATTTTTCAAAGTTAGCATTACGTCGTTTTTTTCATAGTTTGAAACAGCCGTATGACAAAAAATCCTGCCCTGCAAAATATTTCATGCATTAGGTCTTATTCACTGTCTCTCTAGGAATCCTTCCAGACCGAAAAATTCACAGAAAAATCCGCGGTTAGCTTAGTATGGTTTTTCAAAGATAGCGTTTCGTCGTTTTTTTCATAGTTTGATTTTTCAAATTTAGCATTTCGTCGTTTTTTTCACAGTTTGAAAGGGCTGTATGACGAAAAATCATGCCCGGAAAAATATTTCATGCATTAGGTCTTATTCACTGGCTCTCTAAGAATCCTTCCAGACCGAAAAATTCACAGAAAAATCCGCGGTTAGCTTAGTATGATTTTTCAAAGTTAGCATTACGTCGTTTTTTTCATAGTTTGAAAGGGCTGTTGACGAAAAATCCAGCCCTGCAAAATATTTCGTGCATTACTTTTTATTCACTGCCTCTCTAGGAATTCTTCCAGACCGAAAAATTCACAGAAAAATCCGCGGTTAGCTTAGTATGATTTTTCAAAGTTAGCATTTCGTCGTTTTTTTCATAGTTTGATTTTTCAAAGTTAGCATTCCGTCGTTTTTTTCATAGTTTGAAAGGGCCGTATGACGAAAAATCCAGCCCGGCAAAATATTTCGTGCATCAGTTCTTATTCACTGCCGCTCTAGGAATCCTTCCCGTCCAAAAAAGTCACACAAAAATCCGTGGTTAGCTTAGTATGATTTTTAAAAGTTAGCATTACGCCGTTTTTTTCATAGTTTGAAACGGCCGTATGACGAAAAATCCTGTCCGGCAAAATATTTCGTGCATTAGGTCTTCTTCACTGCCTCTCCAGGAATCCTTCCAGACCGAAAAATTCACAGAAAAATCCGCGGTTAGCTTAGTATGATTTTTCAAAGTTAGCATTTCGTCGTTTTTTTCATAGTTTGAAGTCCGTATGAGGTAAAATCCTGCCCGGCAAAATAAAATATTTCGTGCATTAGGTCTTATTTACTGCTTCTCTAAGAATCCTTCCATACCAAAAAATGTGCAGGAAAATGCACGGTTAGCTACGTATGGTTTTTCAAATTTGGCGTTTCGTCGTTTTTTTACATTTTGTGTTTATTTTGTGTAAAAGGTCTTATTCACTGCCTTTCCAAGCTTCGTATTAAAAAAAAAGCATTTCGTTTTATATTTCAAATCTGACTTACTTGTCGAAATAATAATGCTCGTAGTTTAATACTTTCCCGCATACTTTCTGAGTGTGTAGGTCTCCTATTCCACTAACCTCAAAGTAATGGATGAAAATATCGGGATTATGTTTTTTATTCACAACTACCTCAACGATTCTAAATTTTTGAATGATATGCATTCATAGCGATATTCGAAAATAAGCGAGACAATATTGAATCGGTTTCTCATGAAGTAAAAAATTCGTGGCCGAGCCACGTTTTTAGCTGTGATGTGATGTTGTCGATATCAGCTGGCCACGACTTTATCGACGCGGTACAATTCGGTAAACTCGAGGATAGAAATTCGTGGCTGCTGTCATACCGGTCGATGGTGTACGAACAAAAGTTTCCATTAACATTGAAAACAGTACAGGTACAACATACTTATTTACATTGTTAGTTGAAGAGGTATTTATAAGTACTTAGTATTCTCTTCGAAAAGGTATTTAAAAAAACACTTAGTACAAGAAACGAAGCATGCTAGGTACCTAGGTATGCCTTATAATGTCGAATTGAAGTATTATCGGTTCCGAGAAAAATTGTCTAATACAATTAAGTAAATTAGATTAATTTCAATCAAAACATGAATACACAAATACGAGGATGTATTGAGATCTAGTTAGCCTAGACCAGTTCCCTGCATAAACAAAATATTGCGTTACCATAGTAACGAACAGTAACTTATTAGAAGTGTCAGTGTAAAGTTTGACGTCAAAAAAGTAAACCAGAGTTACGCAATAAATTGAAAGAAATAATATGTCCACCGAAATTGTGTCAAGTACCTGTATTTAAAAGGGTTAAGAGGTAAGCAGATTTACGAAGATATGCTCAATACCCTTGGTGATCAATGTCCTTCGTATGCGACCGTGAAAAATTGGACTGCAAGCTTCAAATGAGGTAAATTTTCCATTGAAGATGATGACCGATCGGGAAGGCCAGTTTACGTGTCAGTCCCCGAAAATATCGATGCAGTTCATGACATGATTTTAACAGACCGTCGAATTGGGCTAAAACGGATATCTGAAGCACTGAATATTTTATACGAACGCGTTCATCGTATAGTTCACGTCTATTTGGACATGAGAAAAATTGCTGCAAAATGGATCCCCAGATGATTCCACAACTGACTTTATGAACATCCTGTTCATATTTTCAATGAAATCAACGGATCCCCTAAAGTTTGAATGTTAGCCAAATGCGTGCAAGGGTAGTAGCATCGCGTTTGATCTGTGCTCGATTTGAAAACGATGTAGACTTCTTAAACCGAATTGTTACTATGGATGAGACTTGGGTACATTTCTACGATCCAGAAACAAAGCAACAATCGATGGAATGGCGACACTCCGGTTCTCCAAGACCTAAGAAGTTTCGTGTCCAAAAATCTGCTGGAAAAGTTCTTGCTTCAGTTTTTTGGGATTGCCATGGAGTAATCATGATTGATTTTTTGGATAAGGGTAGAACAATAACTGGAGATTACTATTCGACATTGCTGACCACTCTATGGGAAAAAATTAGAGAAAAGACGCGGAAAGCTATCCAAAGGTGTTTTGTTTTTGCAGGACAACGCCCCTGCACACAAATCTCATGTTACCGCGTCGATAAAGTCGTGGTCAGCCGATATCGATAACATCACAACACAGTTAAAATCGTGGCTCGGCCACGAATTCGTGGCTACCAAATTGTGCCGGCCATGGATTTTACTTCTTGAGAAACCGATTCAATATTGTCTCGCTTATTTTCGAATTTAACTGTGAATGCATATCATTAAAAAATTTAGAACCGTTGAGGTAGTTGTGAATAAAAATCATAATCCCGATATTTTCATCCATTACTTTGAGTTTAGTGGAATAGGAGACCTACACACTCAGAAAGTATGCGGGAAAGTATTGAGCTACGCGAATTATTATTTCGGCAAGTAAGTCAGATTTGAAGAATATAACGAAATGCTTATTTTGAAAAATCATACGAAACTAACCGCGGATTTTTCTGCGAATTTTTTGGGCAGGAAGGATTCTTAGAGAGTGACTAAATGAGACCTAATGCACGAAATATTATACGAAGCTAACCGCCCAGCAAAACTATTTCTTTCATTAGGTTTTGTTTACTGCCTCTCTAGGAATCCTTCCAGTCCAAAACAGTCACAGAAAAAACCGCGGTTAGCTTAGTATGATTTTTCAAAGTTAGCATTTCGTCGTTTTTTTCAGTTCGAAAGGGCCGTATGACAAAAAATCCAGCCTGGCAAAATATTTCGTGCATTAGTTCTTATTCACTGCCTCTCTAGGAATCCTTCCCGTCCAAAAAAGTCACAGAAAAATCCGTGGTTAGCTTGGTATGATTTTTCAAAGTTAGCATTACGTCGTTTTTTTCATAGTTTGAAACGGCCGTATGACAAAAAATCCTGCCCTGCAAAATATTTCATGCATTAGGTCTTATTCACTGTCTCTCTAGGAATCCTTCCAGACCGAAAAATTCACAGAGAAATCCGCGGTTAGCTTAGTATGATTTTTAAAAGTTAGCATTACGCCGTTTTTTTCATAGTTTGAAACGGCCGTATGACGAAAAATCCTGCCCGGCAAAATATTTCGTGCATTAGGTCTTCTTCACTGCCTCTCCAGGAATCCTTCCAGACCGAAAAATTCACAGAAAAATCTGCGGTTAGCTTAGTATTTTTCTAAGTTAGCATTTCGTCGGTTTTTTTATAGCTTGAAAGGGCCGTAAGACGAAAAGTTCTGCCCGGCAAAATATTTCATGCATTAGGTCTTATTCACTGCCTCTCTAGGAATCCTTCCAGACCGAAAAATTCACAGAAAAATCCGCGGTTAGCTTAGTATGATTTTTCAAAGTTAGCATTTCGTCGTTTTTTTCATAGTATTTTTCAAAGTTAGCATTACGTCGTTTTTTCATAGTTTGAAAGGACCGTATGACGAAAAATCCTGCCCGGCAAAATATTTCCTGCATTAGTTTTTATTCACTGCCTCTCTAGGAATCCTTCCAGACCGAAAAATTCACAGAAAAATCCGCGGTTAGCTTAGTATGATTTTTCAAAATTAGCATTTAGTCGTTTTTTTCATAGTTTGATTTTTCAAAGTTATATCATTTTGTCGTTTTTTTCACAGTTTGGAAGGGCTGTATGACGAAAAATCATGCCCGGCAAAATATTTCGTGCATTAGGTCTTATTTACTGCTTCTCTAGGAATCCTTCCAGTCCAAAAAAGTCACAGATAAATCCGCGGTTAGCTTAGTATGATTTTTCAAAGTTACCAACGACCTTTTTTGGTGGGTGTTATTATTGATGACCAATCTTGACAGGTCTTGACACAGAATCTCTTATTGAAATATCAATCGATCTAGCTGAGTGATAAGTGGCTCCCACACATTCCGAATCTCTATGCTCGGCTGACTGAACACGTCATTATTCTGAATATAAGCCGACTCTATAAATTTTCTCTTATACCAATGTTGTTCTTTGTGGATAACTTGGGCTTCCGACCATGCGATGCTGTTCTGATTAGTCCATACGTGATCTGCTATTCCCGACTTCTCTGTTTCTCCTCGCTGAGTATTTCTCTTGTGTTCACTGATTCTCACATTCAGTGGCCTCTTAGTTTCTCCAACATACTCCATCCCACATTCACACGGAACACGGTAAATGCAGTTTTTGGAGTCACTATTCTCGTTGGGTGGTCTCGTTTTTGTGAGTTGGCGACGAATGGTATTACTTGATCTGAAGCATGTTCGGATGTTCTACTCGTACCTTGATCCAATAAACCTCTCACATAGGGTATGCTGTGTTGGTTCATCTGATTTCTCGGTGTTGCCTCTTCTGCGGTTAAGGACCGCTGTTATAAGTTTGTCGGAGTACCCATTCCGTCGAAGATGTTTCTTGATGTTATTCAATTCGTTGGTCAGACTTACATCGGTGTTACAGGGGCTGTAGTCCCGGTCAACCAACGAGCAAATAATTCCTCTCTTTGTCGCTCCATGATGGTTCGACTCAAAATTCAGGTATTGTCCGGTGTGAGTTGGTGTTTTGTACACTGACGTTTGAAACTTGCCATTTGTTCTTTGGACTTTCACATCAAGAAAGGGTACCCTCTCCTAGGTCTCCTTGTCCATTGTGAAATTTAGGACGGTCTGATGTTGTTTAGAAGCCGCATAAAGGCCTCGAGTTCTTCGTTTCCATGGTTCCATATGACAAGGGTATCATCAACATATTTCAGCCACATCCTAGGTTTCTTGTCGGCTTTGTCTATAGCGAAGGCCTCGAACCATTCCATATATATATATATTTGCTATGACAGGTGACAGTGAGGATCCCATCGGTAGTCCATCCTCCTGGGCAAAAAAACGGTCTTTTTCCTGGAAGTATTTTTCTTGGAAGTCTTTTTCCTGGAAGATCAGTCATCAATAATAACACCCACCAAAAAAGGTCATAATTACTTTTATAGCAGGTACACTAGTTGCATGCTATATAATAAGTATCCGAGACATCTTGTCGCATTCACACACTTGATAACGACAGTAGATGTTAACTGTTGAAATGTCGTGACAAACACATGCAAAGAATTTATTTTCTTTGTTTCTAGACAATGGACGTCCAGAAGAATTCTACTACAGCTTTTATATCATTTAAAATTTTATAATGTAACGAAATGATGGGTTCCATTCACGTTAAAATTAATTTTCTTCCTTTTAGTGCATTTAAATAATAGTTTTTTGAAACCACTTGTATTTCCTTTTGAATTCGATATGTTCCTTCACATCGTTATAAAAATTTTGGTTCTTCAGTAATATATTTAAGGACCAAGCCCAGACTACATACACAAACTAGTAAACTATAACACTCAATCGACTTCAAGCTAATAGGAAAGAGTGTGTCAGAATATACGAAATTAATGGCCTCAAAATTACACTATAAAAATAACCATGAATATGCCGGAGATTCTGGCTAAGCCGAGGATTTAGAACTCCACGGAGAATTTTTCCAAGGAAGAAAGAAGCGCCAGATGTTCGGACCTTTATGTAACGCTATGAGAATCGAACGAGTCGAATGTGTTGAGTCGGCGTTAATAAAGTGCACGAGGAAAACAATCCGAATGAAATGGCCCGGCATTAAGAATACACACAGTTGGCAGTAGTTGATCCCTCGGGACGAATTTCGTTCGGATCGGGAAGCTGTAATGTATTTTATACGGAATCAACAATCTATGAATTATATGTGCTCTCACGATTGGGCATTGGGCGGTAATGGCACTTGAGTGATGTTTGCACTTGTATCTCAACGATCTCTTTTAATGTGTATCTCCGTTTGTAACATAGTAGGCCAATCAATAGAGATTTTTTCCTAAAAAAAATACTAGTAGGAAACTAACTGTGCCATCACATGAAAGACAGTCCGTGGTTATATTCTCTCATGTGTTGGACTTGCAACTGTCATTATTTATTAATTTTTTATAAACAAAAATACAAAAAACGTGTTTTTTTGTGTTTGCTCATAAAATAAAAACTCATGATTACTAGTCACTTTCTAAACGAAATCATCGTAACGGAAGACATATACAGGGTGTTTTAAATTCGATCCTCACCATTGGGATCTCGGAAACTATGAGAGATACGAAGATGATTAAATTGGGGCAAAGTTGCGCATTTATAGTCTTTCTACGAAGGCGTAGAAGGGCCACGGTTTTTTCCTATTTTTAATCCCGACTTTTATCTCGGGATCTCGAGATCCCGACATCTAAGTCGGGATTCTATCTCGGGATCTCGAGATCCCGACATCTAAGTCGGGATTCTATCTCGGGATATCGAGATCCCGACTTAGATGTCGGGATCTCGAGATCCCGAGATAGAAGTCGGGATTAAAAATAGGAAAAAACCGTGGCCCTTCTACGCCTTCGTATCTTTCCAATATCAATTGCAACAACTCGTATAGGTTCAAAGGAAACGCCGTGGTGCACGTGACCTTAATTGACATGCGGCAAAATGCAAAATATTTGATTGGAGAGTCATAAATCATCCTGTAAATGAGGTGTCGGCATATCAAACGAAATTGTCGGTAAAGCTTTGACACGAGCTTTTATGATCTGCAATTGATATTGGAAAGACTATACCTGACTAACAATATGCCGTTGACAAAGTTCGGAAATTCCGACTAAATCCAGAGATATCCGGAAAAATCAGAATAATCGGAAAATAGTTTTTATTTTTTTCTGGCTTTATTTTTCGAATTATTCGAAAATAAATTGCACTTCCACATTGCCACTCTTTCTCTGCTACATAATGGTGTTTTCAGATTTGCTATCGACGTTTCGTCTTCCGGCCACCATCATCAACTTTTTTTTTATGGGCGCTACATTGGATTCTTTCTGGTTTGAACAGAACCAGAATTTACTATTTCAATGATGTATTATGAGTTATCATTCTTTTTCGAAAAATTGGAGATATTGAAAAAAATAAATTCTTATCATAATAGGCTTTGACTTTTGATGTTTCTAAATTTAACTTTCAATTTGTTACACTCAATGACATTTTGTTATTGTACAAGTCATTGAACACAACTGAATAGTTTCGGTGTCACTTCTTATAACAATTTTTTTTATTATTTTGAAATTTATTTTTTATTCTAGAGGGTTATGCATACGTTCAACTCACTAATTTTCATCCTAAAATTTTGGGAGAACTACTGCTTTACTGTTTTCAGTCAAAACGTATCTGCTATGTAAAATACAATTTTAAAATTTGTTTAACAAATTTTTTTCAAAGGTGAAAATGATAACTCGTCGTTTAGGAAAAACCAGCATTTTAATACGATTAATTTGATAATGTACAATATTAGGTTTCAACCAAACTTCCGTTGAATAACGTGAAAAGATTACGTTAGATATTTCTTAAAATGAAGCTTCGTTTGAGATTAAAACAAAATTTAAATGCATGGAGCAATCTGCGGACGAATTTTTTGATTATGCTCCGATTCTATTAAAAATTCATTACTGGTGATTATCTTCCATTACTAGTAATAATCTTTAGTTTTTATTAATTATCTTTTATTACTAGTTATTATTTTCAATTATAGGTAATTCATTATTCCCTAAAACTTTTTAATTTTTGATAATTATAGGTAATTACTTTTTTCTACGACCGTGCGTTTTTACCCACTTTCCCGCACTCATTTTAGTTTAGAAAGTGTCACTTTCCCGCACTAGTGCGGGAAAGTAAAATATATCAATTTATTGTCATCAAATGTACATTTCATTGATTTTACCTGTATATTACTACTCAAACTAATATAGGTTTTAATATTCAATTTAACCCAGACTATTTTTCATTAATTGGAATGAAGAAATTGCGATACTTTTACATATCTACCCTATACATTTCTCAAAATCAATCCACATAACAATCAAACTAAGCTGAGTCAAGTGGTTTGGTGTGGTAACCAAAGATTTGTTATGACAACCAAGTTGTCATCAAGACGTCAAAGTTTCAAGTCGAAGCGTTGTCGAAGTGTCCGATTCTGGCATTTTTCAAATTATTTTCAATAAAAGCAATGTTTTAATGGATTCGTCAGACGAAGAGCTCCCAGAAGCAATATTAAAGGCCGCAGATGAGGTAAATTCAGACCTGTTACCAAGTAAATCACGAGAAAGATACGAACAGCAATACAACCAATTTTTAAACTGGTGTAAGGAAAAAGGAGTTAATAGCTTCAGAGAAGAGGTTTTTTTGGCGTATTTTTCCGAGCTGAGTAAGGTACTGAAATCCAATACTCTATGGTCGCGTTACTCGATGGTGAAATGTTTATAGTTAAAATAAAACAAATCCTGGACATAAGCAAGTTTCATAAATTGACATCGTTCCTAAAAAAGCAAAATGTTGGTTTTCGACCACATAAAGCGCAGATTTTTACCAAAGAAGAAGAAATTGTGTTTTCAACACTAATATTAATAATAATTAGTGGATTTTCATGGAATGTTTTGTATGTTGGAATAAAATATATATTTTCAATATGCTTTTTGAATCTTTATGCGGTCGTAGAAAAAATAATATTCCTAATTCATGCGTAAAGTGTCTTTCCCGCCCTTAACTGCTTGCCCGAACTCCGCTTCGCGTCGTTCGGGTCAACGGCAGTCGCGTGCGGGAAAGTATCACTTTCCGCACTTGTTAGGAAAATAACTATTTTCTACGCCCATGTCTGTAAACGTCAAAAATCGCACTGTCAACATTCCTTGTAAATGACATATAACAATAACATGCACGTAATGAGATCTCATAACATACACGTGCGTTTTGAGAAGAAAACTTAAACTTCTTGGTTTAATTAAATTACAATCAAACTTTTATTTACGTAAGACTTTATTAGGTCTATTTACACAAATTTAGTCAATTAAAATATATAAAAACTTTTAGCATTAGCGAGACATATTTAGGATTGAAAGAGTGATGCCCCTAAATGTAGACAGCAAGTTATTCAATTTCTGTAAAAATATGACACGTTTTCTTAAGTAGCATGCTATGAAACTAAATGTCATGTCATTTATATTGTCAATTTCTTGAACAAAATATAATTGTATCCGTACATTTTCTCAACTTTATCTACGATTACGTCTGATACTAGTAAAAGTGATGAAATTATGAGCACTCCACCGAATATTTTAGAAAAAGCTCAAGCTGCCACACATAATTTGTTACTGTTAAAATCCAAAGAAAGGTACGAAATTACCTATAAAAAATTTATAACGTTAAAATGAATGGGCGTAGAAAAAGTATAGGACGTTACACGAGTTGTAAGCCCATTACGCACTCATGAAATTTATGAACTCGCCGCTGCGCGACTTGCATAAACTTTTTAATTTCGTGCGTAATGGGTTACTTACAACTCTTGTTATGTAATATACTATATTTCTTTCATAAGGTGTACAAAAAATTACTAGTTGTTGCCTCCTTGTTGAAAACGCAGTAACTTATTGGGGCAAATTGATTCATTTGCCCATCTCCACTTCATTTTCAAACTGTGGAAGAATACATCCAAAAAATCATGTCAACAAACCAGTTTCCTCCATAAAATCCAACATTTAATCAATAATCCCATAACGTCATTACATCCTGCAATATTTCATCACCCGTTAGATAAATTCGCCGTTTTCTCACCGAGACCAACAACCGAGACTAAAATTTAATAACGGAAACCCTCCCCAACTCATTTTACTGGTACTTAATTCGGCTCGACCGGCCGTCGCTAAAAAAAATAATAATTATATTAATTTCTTTCGTCTGCGTCACGCGCAGGGATGCAGCGTATTTGTTTGGCAAACACATTTGCCGCTGTCTGTTTATCTTTGTTTCCCCCCTCGAGATTCAGTGGCACCCTACGATTTATTATTACGTTAGGAGCCGGTAATAAAATGACAGATAATTTCGGTACAATCGAACTTCAATTACCCCCTCGATGTATCCTCGAAACTCTGCGATAGAAATCTTGATGGGTTTTGACGTAATGGTTTGCACAGTGTTGGTACAGTTTCTTACTTGCGGGGTCGAATCAAGTCAAAATATACTTTACTGCAAGGTCCCTGCAATATAAAAGCTCAGTCAAGACTCCAAGCTAAACTGGAACGAGCATATTGATCATAAAGTTCAGAAAGCCACAGCGGCTTTCTGGGCATGTAGAAGGGTATTTGGCAGTACGTGGAGGCTTGGCCCCAAGATTCTATATTGGATCTACACAACTCTCATACGCCCAATGATTACGTACGGAGCCATCGTGTGGTGGCAAGGTGCAACATCCGGCAAGTCGAGAACCCAATTAGATAGGGTACAAAAGCTTGCCTGCCTTGCGATAACAAGTGCAATGAGGACGGCACCTACCAGGGCGCTGGAGACGCTCGTAGGACTGCCCCCCTTATACCTCCTTATCGAGCATGAGACACGCAAAGCCGCAGCTCGCCTAAGAAGTTCTAACCAATGGCGGAGCGAGGGAATGTATGGACATTCTCGATTACGGAATCAGACGGTAAGGGATTGTCCCCTTCTTGAAATGCCGGGTGACAGTTTGTTACCTGCCATACGATTCAGTAAAAGGCCGTTGACAGTAATTCCCAAAAGGGAAGACTGGGAGCGGATCGGGCACCGCCTGCTTCCCACCAAGGGGATCATTTGGTACACAGATGGCTCCAGAATGGGTAAGTCGCCGGGGTATACGGGCAGTCTCCGATAGCGGAACTTTGTTACGCTCTAGGAACTTTTGCTACTGTATTTCAGGCAGAAATGTTTGCCATACTCGCCTGTGTAAGAGAAAATCTCAACAGAGGCTGCCGCGGCCAGCAAATCACGATATGCACCGACAGCCAAGCGGCGATCAAGGCTCTCACATCATATAGAGTCACTTCGTTGCTGGTGTCTGAATGCATCGATGATCTGCAAAG
Source organism: Chrysolina oricalcia (assembly GCA_944452925.2). Taxonomy (NCBI): domain Eukaryota; kingdom Metazoa; phylum Arthropoda; class Insecta; order Coleoptera; family Chrysomelidae; genus Chrysolina; species Chrysolina oricalcia. The sequence goes on from OX101810.2 coordinate 3,983,691, forward strand.
GCTATCTTCCGCCAATAAAGTAAAGCTACTTTGGGTCCCTGGTCATACCGGAGTACCCGGAAACGAACGGGCTGATTATTTGGCCAAACAAGGTGCGAAAAGCCCAGCGATGGGACCAGAACCTATCATAGGAGTTTCAAGATCATGGTGCGTCTCAACCATAAAGGAAATTCTGGAAGTAAAATTCCAGGATACATGGAAAGATACACCAGGCATGAGGCAATCGAAACTCCACATCGGAGGCCCTTCTACCAGGAGGACCAAGACTCTGCTCACACTGAGCAGAAAGGAAATCAGATTAGTGACAGGGCTCCTGACGGGACACTGCCACCTCAACAGGCACCTCAACATTTTAGGTTTCACGGATGATACCGAATGCAGGTGGTGCTTGGAGGATGAGGAGTCAGCCACTCACATCCTCACGGAATGCCCGGCAGTGGCAGCAATACGGGAAGCACACCTCGGGAGCATCGTACTGAATCCGGAGAGTGTGAGGGTGGTATCGGTCAGAAGGCTGGCCTCTTTCGCTCGCGAGATAGGCTACCTTCAAAACTGAACCATCTCCCAGCAGTAGTGGGTGCATAACGGGCCCGATTGAGAGGCCTACATGCTTATGGCTTCGTCCGCCCACATACCTTGTTCTATATATCTTATCTATACTTTACTGTCCATGAGAAATTCTCATTGTCAGAGCAATCGGAAACATATTTATAATAATATCAAAATATCGAATATATATCATGTCCGATATATTATGTGCATCAGAAATGATTTGGTTCATTGGTTCCTAGGCTAAAATGAAAAAAAACTGTTCTGGTTAAATCTAAAAATCAAACAAAAAACGAAATAAAAAATTACATTTTTCCTAAAACAGAAAATTTGAAAACTTGTCGTTTGATAAATTTTTGAGCATTGCAAAACCTGATATAATTGACATTTTATAACAAAATTGGTTTTTGTATTCCCCTCGTAACGGAACATTTGCATGAAAGTATTTTGTGGAAGATGTTCGCAACTCGATAGCCTTTATGGTTCGAATGAAATGAGGATTTTATCCAACACGTGAAAATCTTATGATAACCAACTTAAATCATCTTTAATTCGATTTGCACTATATAACGACTTACCAAAGTTGTATTCGTCGGGTTGATGCTGTGTTCCGGCGCATCTAACTTCTCAAAGGGCCCTTTTGGTCAGGAAAGCGATGCCGGGAGGACGAGATTGGTTCAAGCAAACACATATCCACACATGGGTTAATTGGACGGCACTTTATAGCGGAATGGCACTATTGAATATATGATAATAGCAACAACAATTAATAATTAGAGAAATAAGTAAGAAGTCAAAACTCCAACCTGGTGTTTCGACAACCGAGCAGAACGATCAATTTTCAACACGATTTTTTAAAGTACTTATTTCTTCGTATCGTGATTTTGCACGTTTTTTACCGGTGGCTCCAGGGACGGACAAGGCCACGCGATTAAGGGGTCGTTTTAGTGCAAATCTTCATTGATATAAAGATATTCAATTATAATAATAAAATCAAACTCGGACCAGTAAGGCATTCCGAAACAAATATCATGTAAGTAATATTAATTCATGCCCAAACTTTTTACGCAATAAATTTTATGCAGACTAATTATTTTTATAATTTTAGTTTTACTTCATTTTTCAACATCAATACATAGGAATTTTTAAAGTTGGTTAGAAACTCAAATACAAATTGAAATACAAAAAATGAAAAAACCTCTACATTTGGTTTCCTAATTATTTTTTATGAACATAATTTCCATGCTATACCTTGTATTGAACATTTCAACTTCATGTTAGTTGGCTATGGATTTAAATTTATTCAAAAGGTCTACGAGGATATATTGAAAAATTATTAGCCTACTGTAGTACCAAACAAAATTTCAATGTCAAAATATTTTATTACTCAACATATTCTCCTTTTAATTGGATACATTTATTACAGCGAACCTGCAACGTCTCTAGACCTTTCAAAAAAAAATTCTTCTTGCTCTGCAAACGAGACCTCCACAGCTTTTATACCTCCTCGGTGGAAGAAAATTTACGACCTTCAAACTTTTTTTCAGTTGAGGAAAGAGGTGATAGTCGGACGGAGCCAAATCTGGTGAATAAAGGGGGTGTTCTAGTAATTCAAACCCTAATTCACGAATTTTTTGCATGGCAACAAGAGATTTGTGTGCAGGGGCGTTGTCCTGGAAAAACATAACACCTTTGGATAGCTTTCCGCGTCTTTTCTCTTTAATTTTTTCCCGTAGAGTAGTCAGTAATGTCGAATAGTAATCTCCAATTATTGTTCTACCCTTATCCAAAAAATTAATCATGATTAATTACTCCATGGCAGTCCCAAAAAACTGAAGCAAGAACTTTTCCTGCAGATTTTTGGACCCGAAACTTCTTAGGTCTTGGACAACCAGAGTGTCGCCATTCCATCGATTGTTGCTTTGTTTCTGGATCGTAGAAATGTACCCATGTCTCATCCATAGTAACAATTCGGTTTAAGAAGTCTACGTCGTTTTCAAATCGAGCACAGATCGAACGCGATGCTACAACCCTTGCACGCTTTTGGTCAACGTTCAAACATTTGGGGATCCATTTTGCAGCAATTTTTCTCATGTCCAAATTGACGTGAACTATATGATGAACGCGTTCGTATGAAATATTCAGACCTATATGAAGTTAGCGAGACAACTTCGAAAAAAATTAAAACGGATTATTCCATAATTTGTCGCCTTTCTGTCGCTAATTAGTTGCAAAGAAAAAAATTTTGTCGCTTTATTTTTTTAAAAAATATGCGTTGTTTCGCTAACTTCATATGAAGTTAGCGAAACAACATCCCTAATTTTATTTTTCCACAGTTCTGAAATATCCATAATTTGCCGCCTTTTTGTCGCTAATTAGTTGCGAAGGAAAAAAAATTTGTCGCTCTGTCTTTTTAAAAAATATGCGTTGTTTCGCTAACTTCATATGAACTTAGCGAAACAATTTCCATATTTTTCATTTTTTCACATTTCGGAAGTATCCATAATTTGCCGCCTTTTTGTCGCTAATTAGTTGCGCACAAAAAAAATTGTTGTTCTTTTTTTTTAATATGCGATGTTCATATGAAGCCTTACAGTTTTGTTGGTGTGGTACAATCTAGAATTTGAAATTTCAACTCCCTTCCTGTTGAGCGATTGATCTGAAATTTGGTGCATACCTTTAATTCTGATGACAATGCAATTATGTATATTTAGTATCATTGTAAATCCAAGATGGCCACCACCACAAAATGGCGGACATATTGTTTTTCAACCCCCTCAATATGGGTATCAAATGAAAGGGCTGAACATGCTAAAAAGATGAAAACTTATTTTTTTTCGAAGCACATTAGCTACATAGGAAACCATGTACCCTCCATCGAAATCGAACTTATGAAAATAGATCATTTTTGGCCTCAGTTAGATAATGTGATGTAAAAAAAAATAATGCTTTCATCACCCTGCAAGTTACAGCTCGACACTTGTTCATTTTGATACAAAACTACAACTCACAACGACTCACTCTGTGACTGACTTGCAGACTCACTTGTTATAAGTCTCAGAGTATATCGGCTAAGTAAAATTTGAGGAGGGAACGTCACAAAAATATGGTGGGAGTGAATTTACGGTGCTTCAACATATTCGGAACAAAAAAGCAATAAATCAAATTCAAATTGCATATGGTACTACTTACCTCACACTCGTGAAATATCATTTTGAAAGGAATTCAGTTACAAAAACAAAGGTCTGCCACAATTTTATTTAACGGTTACTTGAAATATGTCATGAATATGTTCTGAATCGGAGAACAATTTAATTTTATTCCAAAAGAGATCTCATTGCATCATATTTTTATCATCATAACCTCAAACGAAGGATCCCCACTTGCTATAGGCAAATCATGGATAATTCAAATTGATAAAAGGTAGAAGTTGTTTTGTTAACTTCAAATGAAGTTAACGAAACATCTCATATTTAATAAAAGAGCGACAATTTCTTTTTCCGCAACTAATTAGCGACAAAAAGGCGGCAAATTATGAATACTTCAGAACTGTGAAAATAGAAATTGCGAAAGTTGTTTAGTGCTTCAAATGAAGTAAGTGAAACATCGCATATTTAAAAAATAAGCGACAATTTTTTTTCCGCAACTAATTAGCGACAAAAAGGCGGCAAATTATGGATACTTTCGAAATGTGAAAAAATAAAAAATATGGAAATTGTTTCGCTAAGTTCATGTGAAGATAGCGAAACAACGCATATTTTTTATAAAAGAAAGAGCGACAAAATTTTTTTCTTCGCAACTAATTAACGACAAAAAAGCGGCAGATTATGGATATTTCAGAACTGTGGAAAAATAAAAATTAGGGATGTTGTTTATTTTTTAAAAAAATAGAGCGACAAATTTTTTTTCTTTGCAACTATTTAGCGACAAAACGGCGGCAAATTATGGAATAATCCGTTTTCAATTTATTCGAAGTTGTCTCGATAACTTCATATAGGTAATATTCAGTGATTCAGATATCAGTTTTAGCCCAATTCAACGGTCTGTTAAAATCATGTCATGAACTGCATCCATATTTTCGGGGACTGACACAGAAACTGGCCTTCCCGATCGGTCATCATCTTCAATGGAAAAGTTACCTCTTTTGAAGCTTGCAGTCCAATTTTTCACGGTCGCATACGAGGGACATTGATCACTAAGGGTATCAAGCATATCTTCGTAAATCTGCTTATTGCAGCACCTTTTTTTTTTTTTTTTTTTAAGAAAGGTATTACAAAATTGGCTACGGCAGCTGTTCGTCAGAGAGCAGTCAAATGAGTTCGGAAATATACAAAATTACACAATGTCATTGAATATACCTTTGGCAAAGTTTCTGGGCGCCACTCAATTTAAGACATAGAAAAGTTTATTTGGGGTAATTGAGAACACCAAAAGGGTGTCCACTAGTTGTAAAAATTCAAGTTAATTAAAAGATTGACAGTGTGGGAGAGGAGAAATAAGGATAATCTTATAATAAGAAAATAGATTTAATAGAATGAGATTTGAATATCAAAAAGATGTACGTAGATAAAATAAGTAAATAAAATTAGTTGACCTCGTTTATAAACAATATTGAGGTTAATAATAAAAGAAATTATATATAACCAAGAGGAGAGTTCTTTCGAAATAATATTTTTTTTTTAGAGAGATTTAAAGAATATGTTTAGGTATCACTTTAAGTAAACAACCAGGATCAATAATAATAATCATACCCTTGTAACATACATGTGTACCCTATTTTCTTACCTTGTCCGCTGTTGCATAGTACTATGTAACTGCTTCACAGTTGTGAACCTTTTCTTAGAGTTTCAGTAGGGTATGGTAATCAGTAAGTAAAATATAAATATATAAATACCTGGATGATATGTGATAATTCAAAAGTATAGAAATATTATGAAATATTGTTTTCAAGCCTGGGAAATGATCTTGATTATGATGTTCAGGATGAGATCCTCTCCTTGAGTGAGCTTTTCTTACAAAATTAACATGGCTTCTCAAAATGTACAGGAATGGCAAGTGACAGTTCTTCGTAAAGGTATGCCTCGGCCTGATTTCTTTCTGGGTTACTCTGGACGTTACTAAAGTATCTCCTCAAAAATATCTCCACCACAGATGGTCCCTACCAAGGACAGACTCTACCAAAAATAGTCTCTACCAAAAATCGACTCCACCAAAGACCCTTCGGCAAAGAGAAGGGTCAGTCTTAACAAAATGGACGTCGTAAATGTGATCTCAAAATTTTACCATCGAGTTTCCAGATTAAAATGGACAGGAAGGAATTCCAGAATTGTCCACTTACATCGACTGAATATGGCGCAACTTTTCTAAGGGGTTTTCTAACAAAAATCCATAAAGGCACTCTGAGAAATAAATTCTCCAACCCCACAAGTTTACCCCTCCATGTCTTAGCTCGAATCTCTCCAAGCTATCCCTACCACTTTCACTGTATCAACTCGAGTCGCACAGACACTCTCGTTGAATCGAAATTCCTAACATGGAACATACTAAATATGCCATGAAACATCAACTAATTGTTGATAGGAGGAAGATCTATTCACAGTTAGACCGTGGTAGTGAATTGGAAATGACATTATCAAGTGACGGACTTCCGCCTATCAGAAAATGGCACTAAATTTAAAAAACAAAATAAATGAAATAGAACATGTACACCGGGATGTAGAGATTTTTATCAACAACATTTAGACGACTTTGAGTTACTGAGGTAACTCACATCTTTTGGACAACGCAATAAAAACGACTATACGCATTTGAGACATTTTAAAAGCCAACTACAACGCATAATACCGAGTGTACCTAGGGAAGTTAGTAGTACCAGGTATTTTTATGGAACACAGGGTCGTCTTCAGATATATTCAATTTATCAGAATTGCCATTGATGAATTCTGTGGATAACCGTTGTTGCTATCTCCTAACAAACCAGTAATAAAATAAATATTTTATTTCTCCTAAAGTAAAATCTAAACGCTACAACCTCTTAATCCTTTTAAATACAGGTACTTGATGATGACTCGATACTCCAATTTTTCGATTTTCACAATTACGGTGGACATATTTTTTCTTTCATTTTATTGCGTAACTCTGGTTTACTTTTTTGACGTCAAACTTTACTCTGACACTTCAAGTTATTGTTCGTTGCTATGGTAACGCAATATTTTGGTTATGCAGGAAACTGGTCTAGGCTAACTAGATACATCCTCGTATATTGAAATGCTAGAAACGGTTCAACACAAATTTTTAAGATCTTCTGCATACAAATTAGGAATTCATGTGGACAACTATGACTATGATTATCCAGCCCTATGTTTATTATTAAATATAAACACTCTTGAGAACAGACGAATTGAAACTGACTTATGTTTTCTGTGCAAGTTGCTAGCTGGTGAAGTTTTTTCCCCAGAGCTCCTGTCTCACATTGACTTTAAAATTAATACCTCTGGTACTAGGTCGAATGACACCTTTCATATCAAACATTATTACCGAAACTATGGGTACCACAGCCCTTTAACAAGAATGGTGAGGAATGCTAATAAAGTAGATTTGAACTACTTTGGCATATCCTTTTCTACTTTTAGACGGAAACTAAAAAATAAAAATTGAAAAAAAAAATGACAAACACCTGGTTCTATGATACTGTTTCAATGTGTGATCTTATTTTTTGATTATATTAAGAGTATATTCATGTTTTTTGTGTAGTGAATGTTTTATTATTTTTATATATGACCACGATTTTTGAAACAAATGTATATTAGTTTTTCGGAATCAAATGTATGTTTTGTAGGTATACAGTGAGCACGTAAAGGTTGGAACAAATTCGTTCAACGCTTGATATGGCCATTAGGGAAAATAAGCTCAGACACGTCGATTTTATTTTTCAGGTGCGCATTTTTTGGTCTACTAACATTTTTGATGACGTCATGGCTGTCCGAGTTATGACGTCATTATATATATTTTTTAAATGGCCTCACCCTATTTTGATAATACTTTCAAAAAGAAATCATTTTTCTGTGTATGGATGTCCTATTTTTTCTTATGTTACATTTTCGGGATATTTCAATCATAATAATGTAATATTAGGTCTGTTAACGTAAACTTTTGACTTGAGGTATCTCCACAAAATAAAATATTGTGGGGTTAGATCAGGAGATCTAGCTGGACACTCTAAAAATTCTCGTCTGCGGGTAGAGGACGGCTATTATTATCACGCCGTGGCGCTCTGGGGCGACTTCGGACTTCGGAATTCGATCGCAGACGAGAATTTTTAGAGTTGCCACCCAAATCTCCTGATCTAATCCCAATAGATTTTTTTTGTAGGAATACCACAAGTCAAAAGTTTTCGTTAACAGACCTAATATTACATTATTATGATTGAAATATCCCGAAAATACGGTAACATAAGAAAAAATAGGACATCTATACACAGAAAAATGCTTTCTTTTTGAAGGTATTATCAAAATAGGGTGAAGCCATTTAAAAAAAAATTTATAGTGACGTCATGGCTCGAACAGCGAAAACGTCACCAAATAACTGAGTATGCCAAAAAATGCGCAACTGAAAAATAAAATGGACGTGTCTGAGCTTATTTTCCCTAGTGGTCATATAAAGCGTTTAACGAATTTGTTCCAACCTTTACGTGCTCACTGTGTATTTAAGACCGCAATTTTATAATAACTTGTACAATACTGTAATGGACATTCCGTAAATAAATAAACAAAAAAATGTTATCTCCTTTCATATGTAAAATAAAATTCCATTCGTACATCAAAGCAAAATGTCAACTATCACATGTCAAATATTTGACAGAAAAAATTCCACTCGTTAATTTCGCCTAGGAGGATAAAAATTTCCGGACATTTTTTGGGTTGTCATGGCAACTAAAAAAAAACTTTTGATTGGCCAACAAAGCGAGGTGAGAAATTTTCAGAAAAAAAATTAAAATCTCGAAAACTATTTTATTTTTTATCGTAACGCCAAAGGTTCCGAACCCGTTGGCATCATGAATAATAAAACCCATAAACAAATGCGGTCGACAGATGACAAGTGCAGCTTGGCACAGGACACAAAATATTTATTATTAATTTCCTGATTTATTAGCCGGCCCATCTCGTACGAGTGCTCTCGTCAACTGCGAAATGCAAAAAATGCCCGAAGACATTCACGTTATTAATCACGGGTCTCCTTCTGACGCTCCGTTTGGGACGCTTTCGAAAACAGACATTAATCATCCCGGAATGACACCTCGAAAGAAACCGGGAATCTCGGCGAGATTTCGGGGCCCGCCCGACTAGGATTTGCTGGAATTAGGCCAGTCACTTTCAGCAAAAATGGAGAAAAAATTGCAAAACAATTCAAAGTTTCACAAAAGTTATATTTTAGTGCGCAAGGTGACCATATAAATTTCCCACCTCGTACAAGGTTGGCAACATTGCTAAAAATGTAAATTATAAACAATTCCGCTTATTTTGTAGAGGAAAATGCAATAGAGTCGCAATATGACGAAACCAATAGTATATTGTATTCCTAGGCGGTAAAGTGGCATTTTTCAGGCCGAAAGTGATTGATTGCCGCTCGACTGAGACAGTTACCGCACGGCGCGAAGCGAAGCGCGTTAATCTTTGGAGAGCGGCAATGACACTTGTGCTCGAAATACACACATGATTTTTTCTACAAACGCAGCTCTTGGGCATAAAAACGATCGACAATTCATTTAACATAGGAACTATTACCTCCTAAATGTATAAGCTATTCAAATATCCAATAATTCACATCTCTAACAAAAGGAAAAAAGGGAAATTACTTGCCTAAAAAGAATAAAAATTACCGAATTCCGAGATCGAACCCACGCCGAGATCGATTCCAGTTTGGTAGGCAGAATCTCTTACCTTGACATACCACCGCAGCTCCTTAGAGTGCTTTGAATTAATTGTCTCTACTTGCCATCATGCAAGAATAGATTCGTTTTCAACAAAAGCTACGGAGATCGAGCGTTTTTTCAATATTCTCGCTCTAGAGCGTAAAAGCTGCCACAAAATGTATATCGGTATTTTTGATGTTGTTTATGTTGTACCATGATCGACATATACATAAAAACAAATAAAATAAATGCAAGCTAATCTTGTTATCGGAAAAAAAAACAATAAACATAAACATGTCGAAACGAACTGAAGTTACTGAAGGAATTCAAAGGTCTACAATATATGGACCATGATATATGTTTTCTGATACCATCCTTTCAGCTGCATCAGTTATTTCATTTGGAAGATGAGTAGATGGATATTTCACATTCTGTGAAAACTTAGTCTTTCCTATATGAAGATCGAGAAAATGTACATGAAAACGAAAATGCGCATGCGCTCGGGCGACATTTCGCAAATCCGCGCGCGAAATGTTAGACGAGCGCGCGCTATGCGCGCGCCTCTCTGCCAATATCAAAGCATTTGCAGTTCTTATATGTAATCGCAACAGACTTAGTCGTCCTACATGACGATCAAGAAAATGTACATGAAAAAGGAAATGCTAATGCGTTCGGCCGACATTTCGCAAATCCGCGCAAATGCAAGTGAATGAATAAAACAACTGCAATTCAGTTTCGACACTTCGTCTCCTTCAAACTGATTAAGATGAATATCATCAAACTTTATAATATTTGTGAAAATAGACAGGATTTGATTACGAAATTAAGAAGCTGACAACGTGTACCAAAAGAAGGGGAATATTCTTGTCCCAAATGTGGTGGACCTTTCACACTTGTTGACGCTTCATCAAGGTATGAGATATTTGCATTCTATAATCAGATCTTTTTTAGACTTCTCCATACAATTCGTTCACATTTTCACGTACAACGATCATATTATTTTCCAATTAAATTCGAATATATTCACTTTTCAGAATTCAAATATTGAATAGTCTCATTAAGGTACTAATTTTGGTCTTCTACAATATAGTTATCAACTATAATAGCGTCAAAACTCATAGAAAAGGAATTTTCTATTAATTTTTGACAAATCAGAACTTCGCACTTAATTTGCTGGAATTTGAGAAATTTGACAACATCGCAACATTCTTTCTTGACCATATTTGACAGTTTACAATATTATTTTAGTCAGAATTCAATGATTTTTTAAGTAAAATCAACAATGATTTAAGAGTATTCTGTATATTTTGGGTGTGCCAATCGGTTTTGTATGGCTTAAAACTCTATTTTCTGTCTTCCAATATGTGTTGCAGATTAAAATGTAGGTAAAAAGTTTGATTGAAGTGCTTGTGTTTGTGTACTTTTACATACCACTATTCAACATTTATTGTGAAAATATATGTCTTCCAGGCATTTCCGCAGACATTTTTTTGGTTTTTTATCGTTTTTAATGTACCCTGAATCATCAGTGAAAATTTCATCAAAATCTGAGAGGTTACCGTTTTCTTAACTTTTTCTCTTTCTTGGATTTTTGCTTGATTGAGGAACATGAAGGTTGAAATATAAAAATCCCATATAGTTTACAGCAGTATTTCGCGCATGGTGTCACGGTAACGAAGGAAAATGAAAAAAAGGATCACTTCTCATATTGTTGTCAATGCGCGAACCTTGTCATTTTTGACGTTTGTAGACAAAAAAATTCCATCATTTCCATAATCAATTCAGGTTGCAAATAATTTTTTTTAGTACCAAATGTACAAAAAAAATGTTGCTGCACCGACGGAGGTGGCAAAATTTCGGCGAGACCTATAACATAGAGATTTTTACGACAGTTAGTAACAAAAGTATGAATAAATAATTAATTTACTCTGATGCCAAACTTGAAAATAGTCGCAAAATTGGGGAACGCTAAAGAATAATATTTTCTGTTTTTGTTATATTTTAACTCTTTTGCATTTTTTCTACAAAATAACTAGATTTGTTTATAATTTACATTTTTAACAATGTTGCCAACCTTGTACTAGGGGGCAAATTATCATATTTCCATTGCGCACTAAAATACAACATTTGTGAAAGTTTGCAATGTTTCGCTATTTTTTCCCCATTTTTGATTTCAAATGCTAAAACGATTGGTCTAAATATGATTCAGTGAAGAAGAAATTAATAAACCCGAAGCTCTCTCGAAGCTTTCATATAACGAAACGGTTCTGTATGTGAGGAATTTTTATTAAAAGTCTTTTTGACATCGCCCAATTACTTTTCGGATATCAACTCAATCTGGGAAGGGAAAATATTGCCAGAGATACGGCAGCTGCCTTTTCATTTATTGAAACTGCTGGCATACCGGTCCTGGCTGAAAGGACTGCAGTTGAATTACTAAAACCTGTACGAGTATAAAATATTGCTAATTCCAAAAAGCAATTACAGTAGGATTTGTTGATGTTTGAATTAAATTCCAGAGAATTTGTTTTCACTGATAAAGAAGATTACAACTCAAAATTGGATGATGTTATGCAATAATGGGTCAAGCCACAGTCAGCTAGTTTCGTAAAAAATATCAAAATATTTTAGCAAATCATGGAATGATGGAATGTGGCTTAATACTATTGTCAGTGGATGGAGCCCCCTTACAATTGCGGGTTGAATCATTTTTGCTTATTGTAGAATTACACTTTGGCGATTCCAATGACTGTGATAGCTCACTTATTAAGAAATGTGGCTTGGCTCATTGTTGCATAACACCATCCAATTATTGAAGAGCTGTTAAGTATAGTAGGTATAGTTTATCCAATCTCAGTTGAATGAGCTGTAAAACCGGATTACCACGCCAATGACTCGCCTCTTTGAACGTACTTGCCGACCATAGGCGGAGATATTTTCTCTTACTTGGGTATAAATTTGCGTATTGCTTGCTGTATAGAAATTTGCGAATATAATGTGTCTTGTTCTTATAATGAATAGAATTGAAGGATTGCGTGTGTATGGGTACGGGACGTTGCTCGTAACTTATTGACAAGTTATCTGACACACCGAAAACAAGTCGTTCAAAAAAATAAAATAAGAAAACATCAGGAAACATTGATAATTTATTTGCTGGTACGGCTATCTTATATACACATCAAAGTCGTGGCAAGACTCGATCATCATAATCCTCCGAATCAGACGAATCACCCATGTTTATGATTACTGGTTGAATGGATGGCAAAAGGAAATATTCACGTTCTTTCGAAATCACATGTAAAATGCATTCTGTCCCAATATTCCTCTCCTAAGATTCTCCTAACATTTCCTACTACTTCTCAGCTTAGATTTGGACATTGATTGGATTTTCTCAATTTGTTTTTTATAAATGCTCAAACCAATTCAATGGGATTGAAAACACAATAATACGGACGTAGGTAACCTCAGAAGCGTATGACCAGAATTTTTAAAAAGTTCTTCAATAATATATTCTTTTTCAAATTTTCATTTTTAATTATAGTAGTAATACCTCCTTCGTGGCTTTTTAGGGTATATTCAATTTTTTATAAGCCATACATTCCAAAATGTCTGCTTTTTTTGTTGCTTTCGTCGGTATTTTTATCGTTTGACGCGAGTGGTATGACGCATTATCCATTACAATAACAGAAGTTGGTGGTATATTTGGTAATAATTGTTCACTGAACCATTTTTTGAATAAAGTTGCAGTCATATCCTCATGATAATCTGCTGAACATTTTTTATTCATTTTTTTGACAACAGCAACGCGTTCGGTACAAAACCGTCTTCACTACCCGCGTGTACAATAATTATACGTTTTCCTCTGGAACATGGTGCTTGGTACGACGGCGTATTGGCGCCATCCTACCGGTATAATTTTTTATCGAAATTTGAAAATTCTGAGATTTTTTCTTAAATTTTCGACATTTTTTCTCAAAATTTCGACTTTTTTTCTCAAAATTCTGACTTTTTTTCTCAAAATTTTGACTTTTTATCTCAAAATTCTGACTTTTTTTCTCAGAATAATTTTGAGAATAAATCTCAAAATTCTGAGAATAAATCTCAAAATTCTGAGAAAAAAAGTCAGAATTTTGAGAAAAAAAGTCGAAATTTTGAGAAAAAAAGTCGAAATTTCCAGAAAAAAAAACTCAGAATTTTAAGATAAAAAGTCAAAATTCTGAGAAAAAAGTCGAAATTTTGAGAAAAAAAGTCGAAATTTTGAGAAAAAAAGTCGAAATTTCCAGAAAAAAAAACTAAGAATTTTAAGATAAAAAGTCAAAATTCTAAGAAAGAAAGTCAGAATTTTAAGAAAAAAAGTCGAAATTTTGAGAAAAAATCTCAAAATTTTCAAATTTCAATAAAAAACTATACTGGTAGGATGGCGCCAATACGGCGCCGTCGTAGCTTGGAGACAACAGTTTTGGGAGTTATCTACCCATCCATACCGAATCACATCATGACTATCGAACCAAGTCTCGTTAATATATACTATACAGTGAGCACGTAAAGGTTGGAACAAATTCGTTAAACGCTTGATATGGCCATTAGGGAAAATAAGCTCAGACACGTCGATTTTATTTTTCGGTGGCGCATTTTTTTGCCTACTTATATTTTTGATGACGTCATCACTGTTCAAGTTATGACGTCATCATAATTTTTTTCAAATGGCAATACCCTATTTTGATAATACCTTCAAAAAGAACGCATTTTTCTGTGTATGGATGTCATATTTTTTCATATGTTACATAACCGCAAGTTCGAGAAATAAAAGATATTTCATTATTCACAATAATGTAATATTACGTCTGTTAACGTGAACTTTTGACTTGAGGTATCCCCACAAAAAAAATTTAGTGGGGTTAGATCAGGAGATCTAGCTGGAAACTCTAAAAATCCTGCGATCGAAATAATCTTCATTAAGTTCATGAATTACTTTCACTTTATATGGGTCCACTCATTCTTTTTTAGTCATTTTAAAACAGATGTTTGACACATTGACTGCTCCAATGCAACTAGACACTGACTACGTAAATGTGTTTCTAAAATTCGGCTTAACAATAATAATTAGCTATCAAATAATTGTGTTATAAATAAGTTATCGACACCATGCGAAAAGCGAAAAATGACGCAAAGATATTTTGATGATTTCAGGTTATGGGGATAAGACTATAGTACGCAAGCTGAGGTTTATGACTTATTTAACTATAAATATCCCGATAGACCTATTACACGTTGGACAGCGATCAAAGTCGAAGCAAAATTTAGAAATTTTGACAATGTAGGTGATAATTATATGAAAGGTCGTCCACGCGTTACGGAAGATCAATAATTGGATGTATTACTATCATTTCAAGAAAATACTCATATGAATCATGAACTTAATGAAGATGATTTCGATAGTATTCGATGATTTTTAGAATGGCCAGCTAGATCTCATGATCTAACCCCACTGGATTTTTGTGGGGATCCCTTAAGTCAAAAGTTTACGTTAACAGATCGAATATTACATTACTATGAATAATGAAATATCTTTTATTTCTCGAACATAAGGTTATGTAACATAAGAAAAAAAATGACATTCATACACAGAAAAATGCGTTCTTTTTTAAAGTATTATCAAAATAGGGTAATGTCATTTAAAAAAATGTATAATGACGTCATAACTCGAACAGTGATTACGTCATCAAGAATATGATTAGATCAAAAAATGCGTACCTGAAAAATAAAATCGACGTGTCTGAGCTTATTTCTCCTAATGGCCATATCAAGCGTTTAACGAATTTGTTCCAACCTTTACGTGCTCACTGTATGTCTCTTCGATTCCCGATGTTCTTTCATTTGTCGCAAGTAATCTTGCCTTTGCAGAACGAGCCGGGGTGATTCCATTATTGCCATTCGCTGATTTAGTTTTTTGTGTTTGAAACCACAGTCTAAAAGAATTTGGCGTAGTGTTTCCTGCGACTTATATGTATACTCAGGACAATCAGATAATTTGTTTTTGGTTGATTCCAAGGTAGGTACTTCGTTTCGTTTATAGAAATCATAAACTTTCCTTCGAAGAAAATCTTTTGTGGCCTCATCAACTTTTTGGATTGACGTGGCCTTTACTTGATGGAAATTCATAGTATATGACACTAAGGTAAACACGATTAAATTTCCACAGATTTATTGTCTTCGCGACATGTTTCGATACACTGTATCTTTTTCAAGCGAATGTAATACATTAAATTATTCTACCTTGAACATTACTTAAATACCCTTCTTAACAATTGAGGTAATTAGGGCTACCTATGATAAAAATAAAATTGACAATACAATGTAGGTAGATACCTGGAAATCTCAAAACATATCTACTACTTAATTAGTTGAAAAGGTTCAACAAAGGGGAACTATTAAGGTCCAATTGATCATTTAGTAAACAATTCGAATTTTTCAATTTATTAATTTCCAAGAATTCTAAATAATTAAGTCTATACCTTTATTTTCAACATGAAGGATTTCAAAGTTTTCATCGAAGTCATGGTCTTCTTCCAAAATATGATTGGCATATGTTGAATGTGTTTTATTATTTACATAATTCATACGGTGCTCACGTACACGGCTTTTGAATGGTCTACCAGTCTGGCCTACATATACTTTGGAACAATTACCTCAATTGTTAAGAAGGGTATTTAAGTAATGTTCAAGGTAGAATAATTTAATGTATTACATTCGCTTGAAAAAGATACAGTGTATCGAAACATGTCGCGAAGACAATAAATCTGTGGAAATTTAATCGTGTTTACCTTAGTGTCATCAACTTTGTTTAATTTCTGATTTTCTCGTTTTCTTTTACGATAATGATCTACAACATCCCCTTGTTTAACCAATCTGTAAATAGTTGAATGCCCCAAATTGGTGAGATGAGATATCCTACCAAAAATTGTATTGTCACATTTGTCGTTCATTTCCTTGTTAAGATTTTTCTGTATATTTAGAACAAGTCTTTGGGTCTAAACAAGAATATCTTCGTTTTCAAATGTCCGTTGTTCATCCGGTTGTGAGTCTTGTTCCTTACGTTCTTCGAATTGTTCATCAGGTTGTGAGTCTTGTTCCTCACGTTCTTCGAATGGCCGCCAAAATGCCATGTTGCAACACTAAATACACAAACGTTTATACTAAAACTTTAATGTTGATTTTCACACATGTTTTGCAAATACAATGGATTCTTCAAGCAGAAGTATACTGAGTTATACTATTATGTCCTTCTTTTACACTGGCATGCAAAATTAACCGGACAAACAAAATTTTGTTCAAATTCAATCTTAAATAACTTTTAAACCTTTTCATCAATTTCGATAATTTTTTTGCCAAGTTGTAGGTACTTTCATTGTTATCATTCTCTACTATCGATTTTGCAGAAAGTTCTTAAAGATTTGTCGTTATACAGGTTATGATAAAAGGTGCACTTTACCCCAACATTTCTGAACACCCTGTGGAAAAATTTGACTACTGAATGATAGGTCTTCGTACGAGATTTTAAATCCTGATTTTTCGTCAACAGTTCTTTTTTTGAATCATATCAATAACTGCATTCTTAAAGAAAAAACGCATTTTTAAAGAAAACCATGCGATTCGTAACCATAAAAAAATTTTATTCAAAATATAACAGTGACAACAATGGTAATTAATTGGTATCAAAATCGAGTGTTTCCTCCCAGGGCTTGAATAACAGCTCTCATCCTTTCTGGCATAGACTGAATTAAACCAGCAACTGCGTCTTGGGGTATTTGCTCCCACTCGTTTACCAGCGCCTGTTCCAACGCAACCACAGTTTGAAATTCTCCATAGTTCTGCCTAAGCCTTCGTCCTAATTTGTCCCACATATGCTCTATGGGGTTGAGATCCGGACTCCTTGGCGGCCAGTCGAGTACTTGGATACCAACATCATTGAGGTATTGCCTAGTCATTCTGGGTATGTGCGGCCGAGCATTATCTTGCATTAGGAGAAAATTTTCTCCTATAAAGGGCATATAAGGGACTACATGTTGTTCCAAACACTCCCTGATGTATCGGTCAGCATTGAGGCTCCCTCCCCGTAGCGAAACAAGATCTGTGCGGGCTTCCAAGGAAATACCGCCCCATATCATCACTCCTCCACCACCAAATTGAACTCTAGGAGAGAAACAACATTGAGCATACCGTTCTCCAGGCCTTCTCCACACTCTTTGACGACCATCAGGTGAATATCTCGTAAAACGAGACTCGTCTGTGAAAAGAACATTTCGCCAATCGTCCATATCCCAATCTGCATGAGTTCGAGAAAATTCCAAGCGCTGCCTTCGATGACCTGCATCCAATAGGGGACCTGTAGCAGGTACACAAGATGATAGGTTTTGTTCCTTCAACCTTCGCCGTACTGTGTCAGGTGAAACTACGGTACCATGAACATCTTCCAATCTTCGAGCCAAAGCTGTAGCAGGAATTGTTCTTTCTCGAAGAACTTGGAGTCTCAAAAACCGATCTTCAACTGCGTTTGTTGCTTTCCGTCTTCCCTGTCCAGGTCTTCTTAAGTACGAACCAGTTTCTCTGAATCTTTCTATCGCATCGGATACTGTACTGCGTGGAACAAGTATTTCTGCGATATATCGAATGGCACGACCATCATCTTGTAAAGCTACAGCTTGCGCTACTTGTTCCGGTCTCATTTTTTTAAAACTTTCTCGTTAGCGGTATACCTCCGAAACACAAATCACCTAGAGACACAACCACCTTATCATACACTATAAAGCAAATAAATCTGTGAATAATTGTTGACTACTGCTTAGCAAAAATCTTTTTGACAAGCCATAAAAAATGCTTAACTGAAACTTGTCATAACAAGCAAAGCCAACTTAAAAAAATCGCTTGTTTATGGTTACGAATCGCATGGTTTTCTTTAAAAATGCGTTTTTTCTTTAAGAATGCAGTTATTGATATGAATCAAAAAAAGAACTGTTGACGAAAGATCAGGCTTTAAAATCTCGTACGAAGACAGACCTATCATTCCGTAGTCAAATTTTTCCACAGGGTGTTCAGAAATGTTGGGGTAAAGTACACCTTTTATCATAACCTGTATAACGACAAATCTTCAAGAACTTTCTGCAAAATCGATAGTAGAGAATGATAACAATGAAAGTACCTACAACTTGGCAAAAAAATTATCGAAATTGATGAAAAGGTTAAAAAGTTAATTAAGATTGAATTTGAACAAAATTTTGTTTGTCCGGTTAATTTTACATGCCAGTTTATATTCCCAAAATGTTAATTAATTTGGGAACAGTTTTATACCTGTTTTCGGATAACTCTATTATAACAAATAGTGTTTGTCAATAATTAATTACATTTATACCTAGTCTAACGGCAAAACAAATTATGTAGAGAGAAAATATTGAGTTCTGTTTGATCGTTCATTAAGTACGCTACTGTTCTTCTTTTCATAAATATCACCAGGCTGCCGGACGGCAATAAAAATATTAAGAGGTGATTTACGGTAATTTATGCAACAGGCGGTCAGCGCATTACTGATTGCTTTCCACGCTTCGAACGGTTACACGTAAAATATACTCAATCTGGTCTACTGTTTTGTTTATATAGGGAATAATATTTATTTAATTTTCCGTTTTCATCCTTCATTCGTTATTACCATGTGCTATTTTGAACTAACCCTATATATTGAGCTGAATGAAGTCATATTCAACCGAGAATGGATAAACTATACTGTAGGTTTTTCCGGGTTTTTCCTGCAGTTGGAATAGCAAATGCGCCACTTTTTTTGTTTAGTCGCCCCGAAGTGTTGTTTATTCTCTTTCATCTGGACTTGTGTTTGACTTAATACATTTATAGTACATAATAATTTCAATTAGCATTTTTATACAGAGTTGAAAAGCTTTGTCAATAAGTGGAAAAACTTCTGACATTGAAGTAGGTATATTTTGACTTTTACTGAAGAATAAAACAACGCGGTTGGTACAGCTTGGCAAACATAGCTGCAATTGTGAGAATATTCACGCTCATGATGCGCATTAGTCGTACGACGGACTATCCAGTGGTATTCACGTGATTGTTCGCGCAAGAAGTGGAAATTTCACAATCTCAGCTATGTTTGCCAAACTGTAACATATTTGTGTTACAATTTCTTTAATGCGAATAATTCAGATAACGTGAGTTATGTACAACATTGCTGCTAACAGTACTCCTCACAATCGTAAAAGTATAAAAAATTTCTCCGGAGTTTGATTACGAGTCGTTATAACTGTCCATCCTTTCGCACTTGCGTACTTGCCGGTTCTTTGTCTGCGCATCTCTCGTCTATGATACAATTTACCAAATTGTACCTTACTGGTTTACTAAAGGCTGTTTCACATAATAGCAGTAGCAGTGGCGTCACCCCTCTCTATTGATAATATAACCAATGGCAAACATGTTTAGACGACGCTGAAAATTCAAGGTCACGCTGCTGCAAGTTTGATTCGTTTGAACTTTTTGCATTCTAATCTAGCAGGGTTCGCATTTCTAACCTTAAAATTATCTTGAAATTGAGATAGCTGTTATGATTCCTTTCTACTGCTTTTAACAAACAATTAGTTGAAAGTGTCTATTCCAATGTCATTTATTCAGCTAACAGCGTCAAAAGGGGCGGAATCACTGCCACTAGTGCCACTGCTACTGCCTTTATGTGAAATAGCCTTAACGAATATTGAATAACCAATAAGACGTCTAACCATGACGTCACACTTCCAGTTTTGGTTGGTGTAAGTCAGGTTCTATCCAAACAACGTGTTTGCTTATGACGTTTTACGCGTGATAGTTTTTTAGTGGTGATTTTGAGAACTTTATAAAATTTATAAGAAATTTTTCGGGTATTTCTGGGATGCTCGAAAACTCAGGTAAGTACTGTAAAAGTTTAATGAAGTTATGAGCAAAAGTTATAAAATTTCATAATGTATATCAAAAAGTGTGATTACTACTTTACTTGTGTACATCTCACTTATGATCATACAAGTGTTATCAATAGTAAACAGCTCTCAAAATTAGTACCAAATCAAATATTACACTTAAAACTCCGAAAATAAACGCATTGTTTGGACAATGAATCCTGACTTAAACCATTGTTTAAATAGGAGTTGGAAAACCTTATGAGATTAATATTGGATTCAAATCATAGAAATATATATTATACAGGGTGTCCCACGAAGTTTTGGACAGGAAAAATCTCGGAACTCGAAAGTAGTGGAGAATTGTAATTTTGGGGTTCTGGATAAAAGCAATTGTTGCAGATTTTTTTGATACTATATTACCCAATGAGCCTTTTGTTTTCGGTCACGTGACATCTGATTCAAAATCTTTATTGGGACACCCTGTTTATTTTGGCATTTTTATGTTTCTCCCGATGAAACAATTTCAACGAACCATCACACTTGTGGTCTAAAACGATTAATTCAAGATATACAGGTACGTCAATATCCTTTGTCCCACGACGGTTTTTTTATAAAATATGGATGATTAATTTAATTTTGCCTTGTTTAATTAATAAAATTATAAAATTAGAAAAACCGCCTCCTCCACAGCCGGTTAGCAGGGGTTCGTCATCACTATCTTGCCTGATACCAATTATTTTCAGAGGCCGAAATTTTTCACAATTTTAAGTTTTAATCATCACATGAAATATAGGACTGCCCAAATACACAGGGTGACCTTAAACCTAAATAATTTGGCAATTGCTCGTTTCAGACGTCGTGGGACAGAGGATATTGAAGTACCTGTATTTTTTGAATTGATCGTTTTAGACCACAAGTGTGATAGTTTGTTGAAACTGTTTCATCGGGAGGAACATTAAAATACCATTAATAATTTTGAATCTGATGTCACGTGAGCGAAAACAAAAAGCTCAATGGGTAACATAATATCAAAAAAAGCAGCACCAATTGCTTTTATTCAGAACGCCAAAATTACAATTCTACACTACTTTCGAGTTCCGAGATATTCCCGGTCCTTAACTTCGTGGGCCACCCTGTATACTTATCTCGCATCCAAGTCATGTCGTTACTTCAGTGATCTAGCCTCCAAGTCATGTCGTAACTTGATTAAAACAATGGTACAGCATTAAATTCAGGTTTCCTTGATGCACCGTGCATTAAAACGACGTCAAATATTCATGTTTGTAACTAATCACGCTAGATGACACCCACGTTTGAGTCCAATGCCGATTTTACAGGCATAAACTATTATACTTCGGGCATGTTTTTATATCCACCACATTGGTGTGGTGGATTGTAAACTCGTCCTTTGATTTGTCCATTCAAAAATAAATATGCGGTGAATGGAATCCAACACACCAATTTGGTGATTATAAAAACATACCCTTCTATTCAAACAATGATTACACCAACCAATTCAAGCGTCGTGACGTCACACTTATAGAGCGTATTGCAATCTCCACGCCGCGGAAGAACCCTATATTCTCAAATGTCAAACAACTTCGTCCTGTGGCACGAAACGAGTCTTCCGCTCGTCAGCGTTCTGAGGCGTGCCTACGTCACAAGCACCCGTTGCCCCAACACCCGCACCACGGCAGCTTTCCGGACAGCGGCGCGTCGGGAATCGTCGACATTTTCCGGGCGTGATCGGTCGTTTCGCAGCTGCTCATGCTATTCGTTCGGTCCGGATCGGAATCCTCTTCGAAGTACATGCTGGAGCCGAACCCCAGACCCAGTCCCAGGCCCAAATTGTTCGATCGCTCCGTGCAGACGCTGAACGACCTCTCGCGGAAGCTCTTGGGTTCGGTGAGGAGGACGCTGGACCGGCGCGTCTTGCCCTTTTCGAGTTTTTTGTGTTTTCTGTGTCTTTGTTTTCCGTTACCTGGAATGAAATATTTGTTAGTGTTCAAAATCGACTCTTGTTTTAACTCTATGAGGAGTAGGACCTTTTCTAATAATATCACCCTAGGTGGGCACAAACTAGCCGCAAAACTTGACAGTATAATCGTTTTTTGTGAAACAGGCGTGAAAATACGAAGAACGTTACATGTTTCAACATCTTCTTGAGAGGAGATGAACTCAATCTTCGAATAGAAAAGTTGCTCAGACATTCGCTACATGGCAATAACGGTGAAAATAAATCATAAAATGGTGGTTTACTTTTAGTACCACCGCGCACATAGCCAAAATTCTTTGTGGTATTACATGTGGTATTACATTCGCTTGAAAAAGATACAGTGTATCGAAACATGTCGCGAAGACAATAAATCTGTGGAAATTTAATCGTGTTTACCTTAGTGTCATATTCTTTGTGGTACATTATATCACCCTTCAAAGAGATATGCGACTACGGAGAGTAAATATATATACTACGACCTTCTGCCGAACTTACAGGGGGAGTCTAACTTTTTTTTCCGCTAAAACCCAAAATGTTGCTAAACCGACAAACGAAACTAGAATAGCAGAATTGCAATCGATAGAGCTTCGATGATCGAACGAATCCCAGAAGAAACTTTTTTCAATAAACCGATCGGAAAGTCTGAAAATGATAATTTTTATTTTCGAAAATACAAAATATCTTACTAACGGTTGATATTTCGATATTTCCACAATGCACCAAGACATCTTTTTTGACCGCCTTCAGAAAATCTACGAATTATGTTCAATATTTCAAAAAACGGAAAAATTGAAATATTGACCGTACCAATGATAAAATTGATTTTTTTTTTAAATCGCTTCGAATACGTATTCACAAGCCCCACCGGGTTTCCAAACCGTTTCTCTCCAGCTTGATTAGAAAGTGGAAAAATATAAAAAAAATTAAGAAAAATTACAAAATTTGTATCTTTCCTCTAAAATATCAAAAAACTCGAAAACAAAACAAGATATTACAAAAATATATACTTACAATTTCATTGTCTTGAACAGATGTACAGAAAGTTAATTTGAAATTTTTCCAAATCTTGAAAGAAAAATTTAACGTTTTTTGTTAAAAAACACCAAAAACTCGAAGACGCAACGAGTTATGGAAAAAATGTATATGAACAGTTTTATAGTTTCCGAAAAGTTACTATGCAATTTTTTCATATCTTTGAATTTTTTCATATCTTGAAAAAAAAATTGCGATATGGACTTTTTTTAAAAGCACCAAAAGCTCCAAAACGAAACGAGATATGGAAAAAATGTATATTAACAATTTTACTGTCCCCAAAAAAATCTACAAAGAATTCACGAGATTATTTTAATATCTTGAAAAATAAACGGAATATTTACTTATTTTTGTATAAAACCACTAAAAACTCAAATATGACGACAGATTTTTAATTTATAGAAAATACCTATTTTGATCACCTTCCAAACATCTATAAAAAATATACATGGATTTTGTCCATAATATCAATAGTCCGGGAAGTATTTGTAAAAAACGAAAAATAAAGGGACCTGATTTATTTTCTAAAAACACAAAAATCTCGAAAACCAAACGAGATATTTTTTCATATATTGAAAAATAACGTTTTTTTGTGTTTTCTCTCCAATTTTTGTGTTCTTAGGTCAAGTTAGGTTCGGTAATGTCAGATTTGATGATAATATCATGATTACGAATAATTCGTTCAGCAGAGCCTGAGTAATTCGACTTTTAACTTTTAAAACGTTCTCTCGTGAGCGTTTCCGACACTAGCGTTGTTTTCTTATGATTAGTTTCAGAGAAAACCTTTGTTTTTTGGTAAAAAATAAATAGAACCCATTTTGTTCAAAATTTTCACAGCTTCATCTTTGATTGTGTGATATTTTTTCAATTTCCACGTTTTTTCAAGTTACAGCCGGAAAAGCGTCGGAAAATTCTTTACACCGGATTTTCTTTCGATTTCCACAAAGTAGGGCCCGGAACTTGGAAACCTTTTTCTCTATTGTTAACCAATTTTTTGAGCAGAACAAATCTCTGCGGTTACACTTTTTGTCGATTTGCAATATATCACCATGCTCTCTGAATACACAAATAGTTATTATTTTCCTTTGGTTTTCCTTGGGCATATATAATAATGAATTTGTGTCCTTAACTTACCTTCTTCTTTCATCTGGACATGTCTACGATCAGGGCTAACCGAGGTGCTTTTTCTAATTTTCTTCTCAATGCCTTTATCCTTTTTATCAGGTGCCATGGAAATTCTTTTTTCAGAACTCGACTTACTCTCGGAACTACTCGGTGTTTTTGGTTCAGCGTTGGATTCTACGACCGATTTTCTTGTTTCGAAACTCTTCAGATTTGTCACTTTATTTTTGTCCTTGTCTTTATCGTTGAACCTCTCGAAGATGGACTGTTTCCTTTCGATAGGGGTTTTGGGAATGATGGGGTCGGAGCTGTAGAAGAGCTTCTTGCTCTGGTCCTTTTTGCCCTTGAAGTGTATCGAAACCTTTTTCCGGATGCTCATCTTGGAAGGTTTCGCGTCTTCTTTGGATTGTTCCGCGGTTTGTTGTTTTTTTTCCTCTGTTTTGTCGGGTTTGTTCGTTTTGAATTTCAGGTTCTCTTCGTTCTCGCTCGAAACGTGTTCGGATGACGTTAAGTCTAGTAGGTTCGTCTTTGAGCCTGATCTTGGACCGATTTTACCTGTGAACAAAACCTTTTTATCTACTCCTATTATATTATATATTAATTATTCAACTGCTTTTAAGCAGGTTATAGTATCTGTAAACAAACAGCGTGTGTTTTAATAACTCACTGCTATAACTCGCTATAATAAATCGGAAATTCTTGGAGGTATTTACGAACCAAATATCAACGTGGCACTGTAATCTGTACTTCTGTACTAGCACAAGCCGTTTGAGGAGTAATGTCACTTGATTAGTTTTAACATTTTCAAATTAAGTTAATACCGAATTCTTATTATTGTGAATTTTGTGCTAAAAAAGATGAATTCAGATAGTGAAGATGATTTATTATGTACACCTCCAGAAATAAGACAAATAGCTAATGTCATCATACAGAATTTATTGCCCGAAAAATCCCAAAACAAATATAAAGGTGTATACAAAAATTTTCAAGATTGGTGTAACAATAAGAACATTAGGTCATCATTTACAGAGAATGTACTTTTGGCATATTTTACTGAACTCAGCACTAAATACAGTGTGTCCAAGATAAGAATGAACAGCATGGGGATATCGGAAACGGTAAGAGATATGGGGTCGATTAAATTAGAGAAAAGTAGCGCATTTATGTGCCGAAATATGAGAATTTCGTTTTTATTTTCTCCTAGCTTTATTTTCAAAGGAAATGTGAAACAAATAGCACTTTGCATATTAAATACAGCGTGGCCCATTAGTATGAGGAGGTACAGTATTTCGTCTATCATGAGGAGTGTGAAAAATGTTTCAGGTAAAAGTTATATGGTTCACTTTGTTGCGTTTAATAAAAATATTTCAAAATATACCGAGTGTTTCTTTAAAGCAGGGCAACACAAAGCATCACTTTTTTTCAGCAAAATATTTTGCATACGAAGATATTTCCTTTTTACAAAAAATATCATCACATAGAGTTTATGAATAGAATTAAGGTAGAAACATTATTGTATCGTGCACAAATTATAAACGTCCCTCTAGTTTTCTATGATTGAATTCTCCTTGGATTCAGATGGGTAAACTCAGTTCATTCAGTTCAAATATGTAGTCGACGGAAATATACTCAATATTCTCAGAACATCAGATATATTTCTTTGGGTGACTCACAAAATATTTTCATATTTTATAGCTTGCTAAATCCTACAAAAACACAAAATTATTTGGTGCCCTCTTTCGCCGATCCTTTAGGTGTTGAGAACGAATGCATGATTGAATCTTCGAGAAGAGTAATTACTTTTTCAAATTGAATAGAGCCTTCCTTGTATGAAACACTATGTATTTCCATTTTATTTTGAGAGATCAAATTCCCTTCTGATCGACCATCAATAATAATTAACTCAATCAACTCATACTCTCGAAGGCAAATTCTTTCACCTAGAAATTGATTATATTGGAAACTACCATGTAGAAAATCTTTATATATATATATATATATATATATATATATATATATATATATATATATATATATATATAGAAAAGTTATTGGGTATAACCCTCAAAATGTTCTGCAACCGTATACACGTGTTTCGAGCTTAAGCCCTCATCAGTACGGTAAAATCAATTGCGAAGATGTACAACACTTGGATGTAAAAATAGAAACAAAGGAAGTCAACAACAGGAAGCCAACCACACATTTGTGGCTTCGGTTAGAAGACCTTGTGCTTACAAGGCAACAACTAACGTCGCCACGGAGGCAGCTATAGCTACCAGCGTGACAATCCTACCCAGGAAAATACAAATAAAGATGGATATAGCGAGGGGCAATATATGAAAATATAAGTAGAAAAGTTATTGGGTATAACCCTCAAAATGTTCTGCAACCGTAGACACGTGTTTCGAGATTAAGCTCTCATCAGTACGGTAAAATCAAGTGCGAAGATGTACAACACTTGGATGTAAAAATAGAAACAAAGGAAGTCAACAACAGGAAGTCAACCACACATTTGTGGCTTCGGTTAGAAGACCTTGTGCTTACAAGTTATCAACTAAGTGTGGTTGGCTTCCTGTTGTTGACTTCCTTTGTTTCTATTTTTACATCCAAGTGTTGTACATCTTCGCACTTGATTTTACCGTACTGATGAGAGCTTAAGCTCGAAACACGTGTCTACGGTTGCAGAACATTTTGAGGGTATACCCAATAACTTTTCTACTTATATTTTCATATATTGCCCCTCGCTATATCCATCTTTATTTGTATTTTCCTGGGTAGGATTGTCACGCTGGTAGCTATAGCTGCCTCCGTGGCGACGTTAGTTGTTGCCTTGTAAGCACAAGGTCTTCTAACTGAAGCCACAAATGTGTG
This sequence comes from Chrysolina oricalcia, assembly GCA_944452925.2. Classification (NCBI taxonomy): domain Eukaryota; kingdom Metazoa; phylum Arthropoda; class Insecta; order Coleoptera; family Chrysomelidae; genus Chrysolina; species Chrysolina oricalcia. The sequence continues at coordinate 4,011,109 of OX101810.2, forward strand.
GTTGGCTTCCTGTTGTTGACTTCCTTTGTTTCTATTTTTACATCCAAGTGTTGTACATCTTCGCACTTGATTTTACCGTACTGATGAGAGCTTAAGCTCGAAACACGTGTCTACGGTTGCAGAACATTTTGAGGGTTATACCCAATAACTTTTCTACTTATATTTTCATATATTGCCCCTCGCTATATCCATCTTTATTTGTATTTTCCTGGGTAGGATTGTCACGCTGGTAGCTATAGCTGCCTCCGTGGCGACGTTAGTTGTTGCCTTGTAAGCACAAGGTCTTCTAACCGAAGCCACAAATGTGTGGTTGGCTTCCTGTTGTTGACTTCCTTTGTTTCTATTTTTACATCCAAGTGTTGTACATCTTCGCACTTGATTTTACCGTACTGATGAGAGCTTAAGCTCGAAACACGTGTCTACGGTTGCAGAACATTTTGAGGGTTATACCCAATAACTTTTCTACTTATTGTGAAAGGCTTTCGCGGCCATCGTTGAATGAATGATGGTTTTTCGGGTTCTTAGGCCGACGTTTATTTAGAGAAAAACTCGACGTTTCGCCAACACGAGTGGTTGGCATTTTCAAGAGAAATGTTTACAGTTTCGAACACTGAACACTACTTGAAGTAGTGTTGAGTGTTCGAAACTGTAAACATTTCTCTTGAAAATGCCAACCACTCGTGTTGGCGAAACGTCGAGTTTTTCTCTAAATAAACGTCGACCTAAAAACCCGAAAAACCATCATTCATTTTCTACTTATATTTTCATATATTGCCCCTCGCTATATCCATCTTTATTTGTATTTTCCTGGGTAGGATTGTCACGCTGGTAGCTATAGCTGCCTCCGTGGCGACGTTAGTTGTTGCCTTGTAAGCACAAGGTCTTCTAACCGAAGCCACAAATGTGTGGTTGGCTTCCTGTTGTTGACTTCCTTTGTTTCTATTTTTACATCCAAGTGTTGTACATCTTCGCACTTGATTTTACCGTACTGATGAGAGCTTAAGCTCGAAACACGTGTCTACGGTTGCAGAACATTTTGAGGGTTATACCCAATAACTTTTCTACTTATTGTGAAAGGCTTTCGCGGCCATCGTTGAATGAATGATGGTTTTTCGGGTTCTTAGGCCGACGTTTATTTAGAGAAAAACTCGACGTTTCGCCAACACGAGTGGTTGGCATTTTCAAGAGAAATGTTTACAGTTTCGAACACTGAACACTACTTGAAGTAGTGTTGAGTGTTCGAAACTGTAAACATTTCTCTTGAAAATGCCAACCACTCGTGTTGGCGAAACGTCGAGTTTTTCTCTAAATAAACGTCGACCTAAAAACCCGAAAAACCATCATTCATTTTCTACTTATATTTTCATATATTGCCCCTCGCTATATCCATCTTTATTTGTATTTTCCTGGGTAGGATTGTCACGCTGGTAGCTATAGCTGCCTCCGTGGCGACGTTAGTTGTTGCCTTGTAAGCACAAGGTCTTCTAACCGAAGCCACAAATGTGTGGTTGGCTTCCTGTTGTTGACTTCCTTTGTTTCTATTTTTACATCCAAGTGTTGTACATCTTCGCACTTGATTTTACCGTACTGATGAGAGCTTAAGCGCGAAACACGTGTCTACGGTTGCAGAACATTTTGAGGGTTATACCCAATAACTTTTCTACTTATATTTTCATATATTGCCCCTCGCTATATCCATCTTTATTTATATATATATATATATATATATATATATATATATATATATATATCATATTCACGATTTTATGACTGCTCAGTTGAACAACAGTTGAATAAAGATTACAAATAATATGTAAATGTTTTACATTTATCTGAATTCACTCAGAAATATTGAATTTCGTGATTTGGAGTAATAATATGTATATATAATATTATTCCAAACACTCTGTATTCATAGCTTTATTATATTTTGGTCAATCAACAAACCATTCTGATTGATCCTCAAGGATGAACTCAATAAACTTATAACCTCGTAGGCGAATTCCTTTACTGAAGAATTGACTATATTGTTGACAACCCTGTATAAAAACAGTGGCTTTTTTTATTCTGTATTATAGCAAACTATTTCTCGCAGACTTTAAGAATGCTCAGTCGCACACAATATTGAATATAAATGAGATATTCATATTTTTTTAATCAGCTCTGTTTGTCCAAAAATCACAAAATTCACGATTTGGCGCCCTCTAGCGCCGAATCTAGTCATACGATCGAGTTGGGCCAATGGAGACTTTTACTCAGAATGGCTTCAGCTACAACCTATCAAAAATCCAGCCATTTTCACCGAAAGACTTTTTCCCATTAGATGTGTGCGTGGTCCTTTACAAAACATTCCTACATGTAATTCTTACATTATATCAATAATCGAGATCATTAATAACAAATTCATAAAACAGTCTGGTGGAACTGTATTGTTTCTATTGATCAATATTCAGAACGACAATTAAGCATATCGCAATTCCGAAGAGTGACATGTTTTTTTTCTGTAACTTTTCTGTGAATTAATATTCCGATAATAATATAAAGTTACTATAAATAAATTTTATTACTGTGCGTCATTACAATGGATAATTTCTACAGTTTGTTTCCTCTTTATTAAATTTCTATGAATTAGCTATATACTTCGATAGCTATATGAAATACTTTACTATCTATTGAAAGGTCATTTAAAATTAATTGCGGATGATACTACCTTTTACTGTTATGTAAAAAGTGCTCAAGAAATAAAGGTACAAATGGAAGGTGACCTCAGACACCTCAGTTGGTTTCATTATTTTTACCAGGAAACCATACTAAACCTCTCAATGTGGATAATTTTAGCATACGATACAAAAAAATACTTGAAATGTCCAGGTTTAACCATTGATCAAACTTTCTCTTGACGCATGTTCTTTATTTAAGAAAAAAACACCCCCTATTATTGGCATTTTATATTCCAATATTTACTTCAGTTTGATATATCCAAAGCTTCAGTATTAAATTTCAATTTAGGACACTTCAACAAAATCAATTTTGAAACTATTGCAAACCTTACAAAACAAGATCATAAATATTATACTAACCAAGATGAAAATTTGCACGTTTATTCACCTAACAAAAAATAAGAAAAATATTACAATCTCTCCTATGTTGTTACTTCTGGTAGTCATAGTCATCTACCCAATCTGATAACCTAAGAACTGTTCAAATTTTTACTCAATGTGGCAAAAAATTTATTACAAAAATGATTGAATCATATACCAAATACGAAATATGTCTTTCGCATTTTATTAAATGTGTCTCATTTCACTGTGGCGTTTAATTATTACCTATACAATATGTACTTGAGTAATGATAATATTTATTTTTTTTATATATTTAGTTATTTATTCATTCATTTATTTATTTATTTATTTATTTATTCATTTATTTATTTATTTATTTATTTATTTATTTATTTATTTATTTATTTATTTATTTATTTATTTATTTATTTATTTATTTATTTATTTATTTATTTATTTATTTATTTATTTATTTATTTATTTATTTATTTATTTATTTATTTATTTATTTATTTATTTATTTATTTATTTATTTATTTATTTATTTATTTATTTATTTATTTATTTATTTATTTATTTATTTATTTATTTATTTATTTATTTATTTATTTATTTATTTATTTATTTATTTATTTATTTATTTATTTATTTATTTATTTATTTATTTATTTATTTATTTGTTAATTTTTTCATATGTATTTTTTGTTGGTTGTCCCTTTATAAACATTTTGTTTCTTGGGATTGTATTAATAAATAAATGAAAGCATGCTTAATTATTGATTTACCTTCGTTTTCCTTTTGCCCATTTTCTTTGTCGAAGAAATTGTCAGGGTTGTATCTCATACTGAAATAATCTGCGTTGACGTAATTGTCCTTTAAATTTCCAAAAAAGAACGGATTCGTATCGGCATCTCGCATACTCATAACTGGAGCACTGCTGGGAATCACGTTGTGGTCTATGAGGTGTTTGGGTGGCGGGATCAGACAGAGATTTTGCTGTGAAACTGACAGTTCTTCTATCGGCTTCGAATCCAGACTTTCCAAACTTCTGAAAAGTATAATTCAATACAATCGTTTATTTTCGTTTGTATTCTATATAGAAAACTTTCTTATTATTGATCTCTCAAAAGAAAAATCGTTCTTGATGAAAACCTCTGCTCCAACCCAAACTAGAATTGCGAACAACAAAATTGAATTTAATTAAACGACCCTATACGAGGGAGTTTGTTTTCAAAACAGTATGATTCCATCAGTTTATCTCTACCGGTATAATTAAAAGTCAAGGAGCAATATTCCTATATCATCCCATAACAATATTTAAAATTATGTCGAAAGCTACATAGAGAACGCGTAAGGTTTCGGAAGTTTTCTTGATGGATTCAGACGTCAACAATTACAGCGAAAAAAAAATAGGTAGGCCTTTTCTCGAAAAAAGTTGAAAAATCCGCTAAATTAAAATCGGAAAAATAATGAAAAATATCTGACCGTCGAATATTATGGTTTAAAAAAATGTCAACCCCATGCCCCCCTCAAAAGATAGAGAGAGAATGCGGATTTGGACGTCAAAAATTACAGCAAAAAAAAGTAAGGGGGGCTCGTCCCCCTCCCGCTTTCTCGAAAAATGTTGGAAAACTCGCGAAATTAAAATAGGGAAAATAGTGGAAAATATCTGACCGGCGAATGTTTTGGTTTAAAAACTTTCGCACCCCTGTCCAACCCCTCAAAAGCTAGATAGAGAACGCAAAGGAATTCAGAAAATTTTTCAACAGTTTTGGACATGGAGAATTATGAAGAAAAAAAATCTGGGGCTCGCCCCCTTTCCTGTCACGAAAAAAATCGCGAAATAGAATACCTCTTCTTCCTCGAAAGCTAGATAGAGAACGGGTAGAAATTCGAAAAAATTTCCAACGGTAAATTAACAGGCAAGCGACCGTGCAGCAACGATACATTAATTGAAATAAACAGACTAAGAAACGTATCATTTAAAATTTTACAATGTAACAAAAATTTATTTTCTTATTTTCAGTGCATTTAAATAAAAGCTTTTCTCTAAAAAGTTTTTTTTTAAGTTTATTTATTTATTTGAAATTTCTTTGCTTTTGTTATTTAATTACCTTTAATCATCAAAGTTCACAGTCATTTCTCTATAGATCATGTAATCTTCCTTTTTCGCTTTTTCTGCGCTAGTTCGATAACAGAATCAAGAGGTGACGCATACGCATGTTTCGTGAAGTTTGCTAGATTGGTGAATCTATCCAACTATATGTATTCTCAATTTCTACAAGTTGAAGCTACTATTAATATCTACTAATTGTCTTTATGGAATTTAAAATTTGCAAAGTTCATATAACTTAATAATAATAGTAATACACTTATTTTCAAGAGGTATACACCCAATAACAAAAAAATCAAGATAAAAAATAACTTCAAGGTAGGTTAACATTACAGATAAAGTCAAATGAAAAATAACAATCCTAATTCTAGTTTCGCTTATAGATTGATAAAATAAAGTGGATATCATCGAAATTGATATCACACGACGAACAATTATCTTTGAAGATTTTGCACATTGAAGAAATAGGTGACTTGAGAAGTACATTGGTACGAGGAGCTGATTGTAAATTAATTTCTTGGCTGGAAACTAATCTTGGTACATGAAAATTGATCTTGCTTGCTAGTTTGTGGAGAGTTGTAAGTGCCAAGCAGTCGCGTCTTTCTTGCAAAGATTGAGAGTGAAAAATATTTAGAAGGACTTGAAGCTTATCCTGTTGCATTATACATGACGGCACTATTCTCGTTAAAGAGGTAATGAAAAAAGAATGCTCTAAAACCTAGTGCCGTCAAAAAATAGAGGTAGCGGTGATTTTAGCCCCTCTTTCCAGTGAATCGATTACTTGACGGCGTTGATTCTGTTAACTTTGCCTTTCTTTAAAATACTATTAATACATCTATGCCGTCAGAAAAAGATCGTACATGGGGTCAGAAATCGCGAATTAAAACCGTATTTTACGCCTTGTTGGGGTGGTCATTCAGAATTTAACGGCACCGATTTCTAACTTTGAGTTAACATTTATTGAGTGTTCTAAACATTGTGCCGTCAAAAAATTATGGTTCCTACAAAAATAAATAAAGAATTACTAAAATTTGAGAGCAAAAAATCAATATTTTCTTATAAGGTCATTTATTTCAGGACAGCATTTGGTTTTCTAAAGGTAGAATCTTATTATGGTTTTATAATTATGCCGTCAATAATTCATGGTACCACCCAATTAAAATACACAATGAATATAAAAATGATTTTTTTTTATTCTGAAAATTGCCTGCACATTTACTTATAAGAGTTTATTTTTAAAATATTTGTTAATAAAATTTTATTTTGTTATCGTATTGCAATTATTTAAATAAGTAACAGATATTTTTGTATTCTACTGATGGTGATTTTTTTATTTTTGCATTTGTGGAATTTGCATTTTCTTTAAATTTTTATAGCTGTGTGCTTCCAAATGAGTTACTGGATGTTTTGTCAATAAGACTGTTCAATGATTTCAAAGTTTGTTTGTTTGCTAAGGTGTTAATTTCTATATTTGTGTTTATGGAACGTTTTGAAATTCACCTTCTTTATCAAAATTTTACAAAATTAATTACAATACATACCTCTGAATATTTTTGTACTTGTCAATTCCTATGAGCGGCATGGGGTTTGGCATCAAAACGACATTCAGCTCGCTTTTGAACGGCTTTTCCGTTGGATCTGTTTCGTTTTCGCAGACCAAATTTTCGAATCCTATCGGACGCTCTTCCACCTGGGCTTCAGGGTGTAGGTTGTATCCGTCTAGTTGGCTATTGTACTGGGTGATTTGATTGGTCACTCCCTTCTGCAAATTTGATATCCTCAGAATTTCCTAACAAAATTTCATTCTTTTGTATAGAATTCACATTTTTGATGAAAATGTTTGATTTTTGAATGAAAACAATTACTTCAGCTCGTTCTGTGATCTGTAATCTTACAAACTACCTCTCGTTCATTGGTGTTAACTCAGGATACATTTGGTTAAATTTTCTGCAAGTTCTGGCAATGATTTAATCACATAGTTCGTGAATAGTTTCGTAAGAATTTTGTTTGAATAATCAATATTTGCATTCATTTTGGGAGATTTTTTGGAACACCGTCAATTACTATTTATAAATTACCTATAAAAGTCACCAACCTGTCATAAACTTGATATTTCCACGGCTACTACTTAAAATTAAATTCTTTTAAAAATTTCCCAAAAAAGCGGCTTTATTAAGAAAACTTGACGATTTAGGTATGTCATCTAAAGTATTTTTCTTCATCTTTCAATTTATCTAGTCATATACAGGAGGTTTCATTTGAAATAACCGAGCTTTTTACCAGTTTTATACATAATAAGTAACGGAAATAATAGTAATTTTAGCACGCCCTGTATGATGTGGAGTCAATTTCTCGGTGAAAATTGAATTTATTCATTTTATTGTTAAAAATAATAAATACAATGTGTCAATATATAATAAGTAGAAATAAATGTCCCGTGGAATCATGATCAAATAAGTTAAAATCATGTGAAAACAATGATGAGAACAATCACATATCACCAATCAGAAACATACTGAATATCCATAATGAATACATACGAAGAAAGAATAATAACAAAATGTATTTGAATGCGTACATAGGAAATATTGTGGTGGATTTATGTAGCAGTCATAAGTCACAAGTTTTAAGTCATAAGGAAGTATATTCGTCACTTCCAACCAATCATTGAAGAATATTCTTCCTCATGACTTAAAACTTATGACTTATGACTGCTGCATAAATCCACCATTAGTCGCATTTTGCATACATAAAAACAATAACCAAAAACTATGTAGGCACCAAGGAAACATCAAAATTCAATATTATTTCACATACAAATAATTGACATAAATCAAAAATAAAATAGGTCCTATAACTGACCCTAGGGGTACACCACATTTGACTTTTCTAGAATAACATTTGAGGTGATCATTCTGAACAGTTTGTTCCCTTTCGAATAAATATCTTTCAAATAGTTTTTGGCAGATTATTCTTATGCCAAACCGTTCTAATTTCGATAATAATTTTGTATGTGGTACTGTATCAAACGCTTTCTTTAAATATACAAATATTCCATTAGTTTTCTTTCGATTATCTATCGATTTATATATTATTTCTGTAAGATTGAATATTGCAATCTCTGTTCTTTTTTTCTCTGAATCCAAATTGGTGATAATAATGAATTATGTTTTTCAAGAAAATCTGTCAATCTAATTTTAATGCACTTCTTCAAAATTTAGGCAATGTTATCAATTAAAGAAATAGGTCTATAGTTATCACAATATCTTTTATCTTCTCCTTTCTACAGTATTATGATAAAGTAATGCACAAAATTCATAAAACGTACAACGATCACTTTTGAAAAAATTGCAAAAACACGTCAAACTGTTTTTTTTATTCCGCATCATAAGTTACAAAAATAACACGTCAAAGTTGGTTTAATGGACTGTGTAGTTAATTGAAAAGTTATCATGAAACTTACGTTTATTTCGTTTTTTATTCATTTTCTCGTTTTTTTTCTTATGTGAGCCCTACTACAACTATTTTTCCCTTGTGTAAAAACACAAGCTCTATCACATAATGTAATAAAAATCTTAGCTTCCCATTAAAAAAAATTTGTTGATGACGTCATAACTTTGACAACTTTGACGTGTTATTTTTGTAACTTATGTCAAAAGATGCGGAATAAAAAAAACAGTTTGACGTGTTTTTGCATTTTTTTCAAAAGTGATCGTTGTACGTTTTATGAATTTTGTGCATTACTTTATCATAACCCTATATATTGGAGTAACAAATGATTTTTTTAAAGATTTTGGGGAAAATATAATTCAATTCTTTTCAACGATGTGCAACATATGGCAAGTGATACATAATTTAAAAGGTTTTTTTCCCACGTGCATCAAGCAAAAAAATATGTTTATTCGTTTTCAAGTATTCAAAGTTAAAGTTGGAAAATCACCGTTCCTTTATTCAATCAATAGAAACAAGATCTGACACTTGTTGAACTGTTGAAAGCTAATTATCATTGTCAAGGAATTAAATGTTCACACTGCCTATCACCGGTTTCCATACAATGATTCAAGTTTTGTTCGAAATGAGACCTCGCATTTGTTAGCATTTCTGACGTAATCCGACAGCTTTCTTCAACAATTCTATGTTGCAAATCTTCCAGAGATCCAGGTTTTGTTGCACAGATTTTGTTTCTCAAATGACCCACAGGAAAAAGTCGAGTGGGGTTAAATCTAGAGATCTGGCTGGCCACTCTATATGACCATGAAATGATGGTTATAACTCCATGGGATCACATTTTATTATGTTAAGCAATTTATTACGTTTCGGTATGTGTGAACGTTTACAATAATTCTTACCTGAGAAATTGATTCTATATCGTTCAGCAGCTCCTCTAGGTTTCCCCCGTTCGAGAAGGTACTTCGGCTTGGTGTATTGTTATAGATATCGTTTTCCTCGTTGAAGTTCTGGTTGTCTATTTTGACGATCAAATCCGTCGCCGATTTCTCCATAGACTCCACCTCGATTTGCGGATTGGTGTTTTTTGGTACCAAAACCATATTTTGGTAAAAGCAGTTGGCGTGAGTCCGCACGATCTTTTGACTCACGAAGTTTCCGCTACTCGAATCGTGCTGGAAGTTTTCGGAATGGTTGCTCAGGACGTTTGGGTCTTCGTCCATCATGTTCCCCGTGGAACCCCGGAACTGGTTTTGGTAGAACTCTCCGGGATACAGCACGTCCTGGACTTGGAAGAAATGGTTGTCGTCGAAGCTTTTCGATTGTTTGATCGGGGAGAAAAATTGCAGGGGCGTTTCTTCCGGTAAGGTTTGCGATTTCGCGGGTACGCCAAAATCCGGGTAGCTCTGGTCCGGCTGCAGGATGTTGTCTTCGCAGCTGGTCCAGTTTTCTTTGATCAGCGAAGCTCTGGTCGAGTTCAGTTCGGAATTTTCAGCGCTGGTCTCCTCTGTGACAACGGATAAATGGTCGAATTGTACTTGCATGTTTTTCAAGTTGGTACGCTGGACGTTTTTCAGGTTTTGTGTCGTTTCCACTTCTTCGCTTCCTTCGCTGAACGAGCCGCAGCTTTCCTGAAAAAAAAAATGAATTATGAAAATCGGTGGCTTTCGGAATTCTACATCCATACGACGCGACGCGACGCAGCAATTTCAGGTCGATATTAGGAGAAAAGCGACAGCATCGTCGATTTTTTCTGTTGTTTTTTGATTACATTATTCTTAACATTAATCGAAATCGAGTAAATTTTTTTCTCACATTTTTGTTGAAGTTACCTTTGACTCGGTGTTTTAAATGAAGTCCAGGTATCTTTGTTGTGAAAAGGACTATTTCACCAGAGATCCCAGACAGGAGAGAGTGGGAAGAGAAAATGATGATCTTTCCCCCAGAAAGCCTGGTCTGTTTTACAGACGGGTTCAAACTGGAGCAGGACTTTACTTGGAAAACGGAGAGAAAAGAGCCTATGCGCTAGGTTCGACAACAGTTTTCCAAGCAGAGGTGTATGCCATCCTGGAGGCAACCAGAATGAAAGAGGTCCAGCCCAGAGAGACGTATATATGTCTATTTGGACAATCAGGCCGCCATCAGAGCTATGAATGCAACCAGAACCATGCAGGTCAAAACTGGTCCAGGAGTGCAGAGATGCCCTGGAGAGTCTTGTGACTGAAAAGGAAATAACGCTGATGTGGGTCCGGGGCCATGCAGGGATTGAAGGCAACGAGCAGGCGGACCAGCTAGCCAAGCAAGGAGCTTGGCAACCCTATTACGGGCCCGAACCCGCACTCGGCAAAACAAGAAGGCAAGTAACAACGGCACATTAGGAAAAGAGTTGAGAGGGATATTCGGCTGCAGGCAGTCAAAGCAGATTATATCGGGGCCCGATAGGGCAAGGATGGCCAATATACTGAAGCTAAGCCGCAAAGAACTCCGACTCTTGGTGGAAGTTCTAACCGGCCACTGCGGCCTCAGGAGGCACCTGGCTCTCATCGGAGATGAGGCAGACCCACTATGCGAGGAATGTTGTGAGGAGGAGGATTCCTTCCACTTCCTGTGTGAATGGGGTATTTATGGCAGACTCGGACAAAACGTCTTCGGAGCTGCCACTATTGAGGAGGAGGAATTGCACTCATTGCAATGGAAGGATATTTCGACTTTCGTAAGGAGGTCGAAGAGGTTCGAGCAGGTATCCGCCATTGGATGAGTGAAGATGCCGGGGATTGCGAAAAGGATCCATTACCATTACCATTACCATCTTTTTTGTCCTGAACTGCGTATACTTTTTTGTCCTGAACTGCGTATACTTTTTTCAAGCTTTCTTAGCTCCCTAGAAACACTGCACCGAAACCGAAATCTGATGCATCGCAGAAGATCGCGAAGGGATGTCCACTGTCAGGTGAACGAGTAAGGTCGCTGTTACCAAACTGTTCCAAAAATAATGCAACTTCTTTCTTAAATGGCCAATGATGAGGCGATTTGTTTTCAAATTTCACAGCAGCAAGGAAAATTTTGGTTAGCTTTGGAGTACCATCATTGCTCACGTGGTATCCGAGGCAATTTACTTGCCTCTGTCCAAAATTTTATTTCTTTCTTTCTTTGATTTACGGTTTCAGCTAGTGGCAATCCTGAGAAGTCTACAAGAGAATTGTGCAAGCTAGGGAAGACGCAGCCCTTGCCTTTTAACATGTGATGGGCATGCTGGGAATTGAACCCACGACTACCACGGCCCATCAGTGAATATACCACATTTCAATAGTTGTTATCGAATATTTAGCATGATGATTTCATTGAAAATATGAACAGGATGTTCATAAAGTTAGTTGTGGAATCATCTGCGACTGAAAGTTGGAATTTAGTCGCTATTTTCCATCGTACAAGATAACCTCTCTTGGATGGGATTCATGACGTTCATTAAAAAGTTCTTTTCAAAGATTGGAAAATGGTTTTAGCCCCTCAACAATAAAATGTAAATATAAATTAGAATATTTGTAAAATTATCATTCATTATCTTCCACTTTTTGTACTTCGTTGTTTTGAAGGTAATAGTTTTATTTAAAAAAACAATACTTTCTTACCGAATCACTGGATGTAGAACAGGTTGTAGATGACGATGAAAAATCTATTTTCTTATCTTTTATGATTTTCTCCAATTTGTCGTATTCGTCTCTTAGATACCATAGGCCTTTTTTCAACATTTCATTTTCTCTCTTCAACTTCTTTATGTCAGATTGTCCTGAAAGATAAAAAGCTTATTTCAGGATCAAATATTATTACCTATCATAATTTGCATTCCTAAAGTAAATAAGACGAAAGGAAGGAGATACACTCTGTAAAAATGTAAATGTGTCCCACTTGCTCTATTGAAATGATTCCAGGCCGATTCAAAAAGAATTTAACCACTAGTGTTGCTTTTTTCAATTTCACGAAGTCAAAAAAGCTGTCACTTTTGATTGTTCTGTCGTTCTGTGATCAAAAGTGACAGTTTTCGGACACCAGACCAAGGGCGTTTCAAATTCAAAGGACTCAGGGTCAGAAGCCCTCGGAGTCTAAACGTCCAATCTGACCATCTAACCTAACTTCTGTCAGTTGTCAGAGCTGTAGAGTCTAGTATATACATTAAACTGTACTAGTTCTAAGTCTGGAGCACAACATTTTTGACTAGACTGGACTGGATACTGTTCGCCTGCATCGAGGAGAACCATCTCCTTTATATCTTGTACAACTAGAAATTTAAAGTCATTTGAGTCAATTTTCATCGCTTCAGTCTTTCAGTCATCGGTTTCAGTCTTTCAGTCATCGGTTTGAGGTCCTTCAGTCTTTTAAATATTTTAAGTCTCGTACACATCTTAGCGAGATGTTTCCTCCTCGGCCTGCATACCTAACACCTTTTGAAAAAGCCACCTTAGAGTTTTTGGAAGATATACCGATAATGGAAAAATATCCTTACACCGAGGGAGTGGAAATACCGAACGCAGCCATGGTCGAAATCAAATTTTGAATTGGTTTGTTTATTTCTCTGAAGTCATTGCACTAATGTCAATCCTCAGTTCCAATATTTATCTGTATGTTCACGTATTCCCCGATAGAACATCATTTACTTTGGACTTAAAACAACAGTGATTCAAATATTTGTGAAAAGATTACTTTGGTGAGTAAACAACTCTCGTAGTCAATTATCGAACTTCGGCTATATTAATCCCGCCTGTTTATTATGAAAGATCAGGCCAATTACTCACTAGAGATTCAAAAATTTCTCGGTACAAAATCAGAGTGGAACATATATGTAGTTATTCCAAATTATCGAACTCTCCTGTATTCCTCAGACCGAGCATTTTTAATATGCATTTGGTCTGCATTATAGGGTAGTACTGGAATTACACACGGTTCAAAACTACACCAGTACCGCGGCGTCATGTTGCTCCCTCGTGGTGTTTTATTTTTTGTTTTGTTTCTTGTTTATGTAGTAAATGGTTTTCACATCCTCAGTTCTACAGTCCAGGTTAAAAATAAATCAGATGATACTGATACTGTGAAAACACAAGACAGGAGACTTTTTTGTTTATTCATTTTATTTGCCATTTCCGAGTGCCTAACCTTGGCATAGTTTATTTGAGGTCATGTTTATTGAATGTGATCCAAAAGTGGCTGGAAATATCGGGCATCTTAAGCTTTAAAAAAAAGATGGACAGTCATCCTCTAATTTACTGTTATACAGTCCAAGTGCTCTTCGTCAGAATAAATGACATCCTTACATATCGGACTCTTTAACTTCACTTCATACGGACTGAAAAATTAAAGACCACACCCTAGTTCGTACAAGTATTCACATTTTAGATTCTGTACCAAAAATATGGTATCTATAACTTGGTTGCAATTAGTGCAAACTAACAATAAAATCCTCATTGCAAGATCGATCTTAAAATTCGAGCCTGATTGCAAAATCGATCTAGTATTCAAGCCAATTGTAAGATCGATCTTACAATCAGAGCTTGATTGCGAAATCGAAATAGCAATTAAGCTAATTGCAAGTTCAATCTCTCAATAGGAGCTTGATTGCAAAATCTATTTAGCAAATAAGCTCATTGCAAGTTCAATTTTGCTATTAGTGTAATCGATCTTACAATCAGAGCTTGATTGCAAGATCGATCTAGCAATTGAGCTAATTGCAAGATCAATCTCTGGGTGAGGGCTTGATTGCAAAATCCATCTAGAAATTAAGCTAATTGCAAGTTCAATCTTGCTATTAGTTGCAAGATCGATCTTACAATCAGGGCTTGATTGCAAAATCGATCTAGCAATTATGCTTATTGCAAGATCAATCTCTCAATGAGAGCTTCATTGCAAAATCCATCTAGCGGTCAAGCTAATTGCAAGTTCTATCTTGCTATTAGTGTAATTGCAAGATCGATCTTACATTAGAGCTTGATTGCAAGATCGATGTAGCAATTAAGCTAACTGAAAGATCAATCTCTTGATGAGAGCTTATAGCATTTAAGCTGATTGCAAGTTCAATCTTGCTATTAGCCTAATTGCAAGATCGATCTCTTAATTAGAACTTGATTGCAAGATCGATCTTACCATTAGAGCTTGATAGCAAAATCGATCTAGCAATTAGGCTAATTGCAAGTTCAATCTTGCAATTAGCGTAATTATTCTAACATTGATGTAGCAGTTGAGCCAATTGCAAGTTCAATCTTGAAATATGCGTAGTTGCAAGATCGATTCTATAATTAGAGCTTGATTGCAAAATCGATCCAGCAATAATGCTAATTGCAAGATTGATTTTACAATTACAGACTGTTTGCAAAGTCGATCAGGCAATTAAGCTAGTCGCAAGTTCAATATTGCTATTAGCATACTTGCAAGATCGATCTTACTATTAGAGCTTGATTGCAAGATCGAACTAGTAATTTAGCTAATTGCAAGATCAATCTCTCGATGAAAGTTTGATTGCAAAATCCATTTAGCAATTAAGCTAATTGCAAGTTCAATATTGCTATTAGTGTAATTGCAAGAACGATCTTACAATTAGAGCTTGATTGCAAGATCGATGCAATTAAGCTAAATGCAGGATCAATCTCTCGATGAAAGCTTGATTGCAAAATCCATCTAGCAATTAAGCTAATTGCAAGTTCAATCTTGCCATTAGTGTAATTACTAGATCGATATTACAATTAGAGCTTAATTGCAAAATCGATCGAGCAATTAGGCTAATTGCAAGTTCAATCTTGCAATTAGCGTAATTATTGTAACATTGATCTAGCAGTTGAGCTAATTGCAAGTTCAATCTTGATATTAGCGTAGTTGCAATAACGATCCTACAATTAGAGCGTGATTGCAATATCGATTCAGCAATTGAACCAATTGCAACTTCAATTTTATTATTAGCATAATTGCTAGATCGATCTTACAATAAGACCTTGATTGCAGAATCGATCCAGCAATTAGGCTAATAGCTCAATATTGCTATTAGTGTAATTGCAAGATTGATTTTACAATTACAGCATGTTTGCAAAATCGATCTGGCAATTAAGCCAGTCGCGAGTTCAATTTTGCTATTAGCGTAATTGCAAGTTCGCTCTTAGAATTAGAGCTTGATTGCAAAATCATTGATCTAGCAATTGAGCTAATTAAAGCTAATTAGCAATTGAGCTATTTACTATTGAGCTTGCAAATGCAATATTTATCCTTATAGCTTATCCTTATAGCTTAATTGCAAGATCGATCTTGTACTGGGGATTAATCGACAGATCTATCTTCCAATTAACTTAATTGCAAGATCGATCTTGCAAGTTACAGTATCACATCAAAAAAATCACAACTTATGGACGGTTATAGATGGAAGTGTGATATTTTGCAGAAAGAGTCAAAATTTCGTTCTCTCGAGACTTCAAGTCAAATAAAAACCATATTATTTTTGAATATATTCAAATTCTGAAGAAAAAAATCCGTCAACTTTGTGTAGATCGTCCTAGGCCTAAAGCATATCCAATTTCGGAAGATACCAGACATTTAAACTATTCAAGACAATATGAAATCAAAGGAAATTCAACATAAACAGTACAAAACCTACACAAGCAATTTTGTTATATTTTGTGTTTGTGGAAAGTATGATCTTGAACTTATGAGGATGTGAAAATACTGAATACAGAAGAGATGTTAAATCAACTTTATACCTTGTGAATAAACCAAGACAACTTGGCGACTATCATCATTGCCCAACCAGAAGTAGAGAATTGTTTAGCGTATCAAGAAATTTTTCAACTCAATTCAATCGTAGTTGTTCATAAAGCCGTCAAAATTCACAATATTATATGATGAAACAAACATTCTCCGAACTTGGCACGATTTCAAAAAACATATCAAATCCTGGATTCCGTCTGAAAGACAAACTATTTTATATGATTCATAATCCTAAGTTAAATTTTGAGTAAAATACCCGCATTCTGATTCTAGTCTCTATTTAATTAAATTTTCTGCTATATCGTTTATTATTTATATTAAAAAATTAATTTTGATCAAATGATTGTTGATGACAGCACTCATAAGAAAGTAGCTATTGTTATAATTTTTTTTTATCCATTAGTAATTATTATCAAGTTTTGTGGAAGTTTTAATGGACTATCTGAATTAAACACTGGATTTCAAATGCTCCCCTAAAAAGAAGTCTAATAGTGATAGACCAAGAGATCTAGCAGGCCATTCTATATGTCCTCGCCTTCCAATACTTCCAATCCATCTCCCTCGGAAAAATGCACCCATTCACAAAATCGATATTTTCTAAATGAATGAGCTTTCTGATTCAGAAAACAAGTACATTTTCGGATTCAGAAGGAAATTTTCTATAAGGTGAAGTGATATTCGCGAGATTTCGCATTTTTGAATTATTCCCAGGCGATCAAAGTCGAAAAATGCAGTAATCTATAGATGGATATAGAATTCTGCGAAAACTTTTATTCTGCATTTTTCGAAAATTCGCAAACTTGCCTCAGGCTTACCCAACGAGCTGATTCCGAATATCACCTCAAAAATTGAATTCGGCAAAAACTTGACTATAAAAGGGTAATTGTTTTACGGAAAAATGCACCCATTCACAAAATCGATAATTTCTAAATGGATTAGCCTTCCGATTCGAAAAACAAGTACATTTTTGGATTCAGAAAGAAATTTTCTCTAAGGTGAAGTAAAATTCACGGGATTTCGCATTTTTGAAATATTCCCAGGCGATCAAAGTCGAAAAATGCAATATTCTATATAGAAGGATATCGAATTTTGCGAAAATTTTTATTTTCCAATTTTCGAAAATTTACAAACTTTCCTCAGACGAAACTCGACGCGCTGATTCCGAATATCACCTCCAAAATTGAATTCGACGAAAGGTTGACTATAAAAGGGTAATTTTTTGACAGAAAAATGCACCCACTCTCAAAATCGATAATTTCTAAATGAATTAGCCTTCTGATTAAAAAAACAAGTACATTTTTGGATTCAGAAGGAAATTTTCTATAAGATGAAATAATATTCTCGGGATTTCCCATTTTTGAAATATTCCCAGGTGATCAAAGTCGAAAAATGCAATATTCTGTATAGAAGAATATCGAATTTTGCAAAAATTTTTATTTTCCAATTTTCGAAAATTTACAAACTTTCCTCAGACGAAACTCGACGCGCTGATTCCGAATATCACCTCCAAAATTGAATTCGACGAAAGGTTGACTATAAAAGGGTAATTCTTTGACAGAAAAATGCACCCACTCTCAAAATCGATAATTTCTAAATGGATTAGCCTTCTGATTCAAAAAACAAGTACATTTTTGGATTCAGAAGGAAATTTTCTATAAGATGAAATAATATTCTCGGGATTTCCCCTTTATTGAAATATTCCTAGGCGAACAAAGTCGAAAAATGCAATATTCTATATAGAAGAATATCGAATTTTGCAAAAATTTTTATTTTCCAATTTTCGAAAATTTACAAACTTTCCTCAGACGAAACTCGACGCGCTGATTCCGAATATCACCTCCAAAATTGAATTCGACAAAAGGTTCACTATAAAAGGTTAATTTTTTTGACAGAAAAATGCACCCATTCTCAAATTCGATAATTTCTAAATGAATTAGCATTCTGATTCGAAAAACAAGTACATTTTTGGATTCAGAAGGAAATTTTCTATAAGATGAAGTAATATTCGCGGGATTTCGCATTTTTGAAATATTCCCAGGCGATCAAAGTCGTAAAATGCAATATTCTATATAGAAGAATATCGAATTTTGCAAAAAATTTTATTTTCCATTTTTCGAAAATTTACAAACTTTCCTCAAATGAAACTCGACGCGCTGATTCCGAATATCACCTCCAAAATTGAATTCGACAAAAGGTTGACTATAAAAGGGTAATTTTTTTAACAGAAAAATGCACTTATTCTCAAAATCGATCATTTCTACAAGTACATTTTTCGATTCAGAAGAAAATTTTCCATAAGATGAAGTAATATTTGCGGGATTTCGCATTTTTTAAATATTCGCAGGCGATCAGAGTCGAAAAATTAAAAATTCTATATAGAACAATTTCGAATTT
Source organism: Chrysolina oricalcia (assembly GCA_944452925.2). NCBI lineage: Eukaryota > Metazoa > Arthropoda > Insecta > Coleoptera > Chrysomelidae > Chrysolina > Chrysolina oricalcia. Next base: position 4,029,862 of record OX101810.2, read on the forward strand.
TGCAAAAACTTTTATTTTGCATTTTTCAAAAATTTGCTAACCTCCCTTAGACGTAACCCATCGAGCTGATTCCGAATATCGCCTCAAAAATTTAATTCGACAAAAGGTTAACTATAAAAGGGCAATTTTTTGGCGGAAAAATGCACCCATTCACAAAATCAATAATTTCTAAATGAATTAGCCTTCTGATTTGAAATAGAAGTACATTTTTCGGAAATTTTCTATGAGGTGAAGTAATATTCGCGAGATTTCGCATTTTTGAAATATTCTAAGGCGAATAAAGTCGAAAAATGCAATATTCTATATAGAAGGATATCGAATTTTGCGAATACTTTTATTTTGTATATTTCGAAAAACTTGACTATAAAAGGTTAATTGTTTTACGAAAAAATGCACCCATTCACAAAATCGATAATTTCTAAAAGAATTAGCCTTCCGATTTGGAAAACAAGTACATTTTCGGATTCAGAAGGAAATTTTCTTACGGGATTTCGCATTTTTGAAATATTCCCAGGCGATCAAAGTAAAAAATGCAATTTTTTTTATAGAAGGATATGGAATTTGCAGGTAAGTTTTTCCAATCCTGCAATAATTTTCATTACCAGAACGGATAAAGGTATCTGACCTTCTCGACACAACTCTGAACAGTAAAGTCACTAAGGTACTCAAATTATATCTTCTTGGAATCAGCGCACTTTTCATCGAAATGGAGGTCCTCCTTATTCTATTGGACCGGTACCTAATGGTAATAAAGGTATTGGTAAGTGTGGATGGTAACTGATACCTAATTAGATCTATTAATTGTGCCCCATCTTCTTCTGCTATCTCAAGGTGTTCTCGTTTACAGCAGCCCCTCAAGACTCAATTCCTTGAGGAATTCAAGGATTTTGAGGGGGTCTATTCGTGGTATTTCTCCCACCGTCAGCTGGTGTGATCCCAGTATATTCAATCTACAGGTGCTGTCCTCCTCTAATCCCAGCTTCCTTAAGTGATCTTTGAGTCTGCAGTGCCCCGTCAGATATCCTGTGATTGTCTTTAGACTAGTTTGAGCTGAGGTTAATCAATGGCTTCGATCTTGCTCGGTTGAAATTGCCGAGGAGATCTTTGATCTACCTTAGCCCTGGAAGTCTTTGCCAGTATGTTGCTCTCATTGCTTCTTCAGTTTTATTGAGTTCTTCTAGGAAGTACGATTTGCCCCGGCACCCAGAGGGGGGTCACCTTGTTGTTCCTGCCTAGATCATTGAGTTTGTCTAGGCATTTCCAGACCATCTTCGAGTTGATGTTATATGAGCTCAGCGCTTTGATGGCTGCTTGACTATCGGAGAGGATTGCGATTTCTTTGTTCCGGTATTTCCTGTCGAGGTTGAACTGAATGCACCTTTCTATGGCATGAATTTCCGCTTGAAAAATGCTGGGGAACTGGTCCATGGGTTCGGAGTATTTGGTGCGAGGCCCAAAGACTCCTGCTCCAGTTCCGTCGGGAGTTTTGGACCCGTCCGTGTACCATGTTATGGTATTCAAAATTTCTCGATACTAAATTTCCTGGTAATTTCGTCAGTTGGGAGACCGGTACCTAAGTTTCAGATGACAATTTTCATGGGAGATGGATTGGAAGGCGAGGATCAGTTTTATTTGGCCTACTAGATCTCCTGATCTGACTTCTTTTGTGTAAAATTTTATCAGTTGTAAAAAGATGCGTATTTCGTGAAGTGATTCCACAAATGTTTGCTAGCATCTAAAGGTTGGATGCTGATAGTATGACCGATTTCGTTTTAACCGTAGGCAAACACTAGCCCGGCTAATCGATATTCATATCGAATCAATTCATCATTCTCTCTTTGAAATCGGATGTTTTTATACGTTCAACCACGAATTTATATTAAAGATTGTTTATTTTAGATATTTGAAAAAATATACTCACTGCTCTCCACTTCGGCGTTTATATTGATGGTTTTCAAACGCAACTCCTCATTCTCATAAATCATACCCCGGGAGGATTTCCTGTCGAGCCTGAAAGCGAAAATATACGTATAATAATCGGCCCACGGAAAAAAATGCTTCACTGCAAACAGAAACTTTAAAATCCCAGTCTCGGTTTTAAAAGAGACGTTGAAATGAAAACGCAAGTCATGCTTCAAACTGGTCATAAATAATAATACTAAGACTGTGGACTTTTGAGTTTGGAGTGTCTACATAACACCATAGTATTGGTTGGATGGAGCCTGTGAAGTCATTAGTTCTCCGCATGGCAAAGTTGCTAAAGATCACGATTTTTTGAAAAAATAAAAAAAAAATCGAGTAAATCGGGATTTTTTTTATTTATACTGATTTTTTCCTTAAATATGTAAATAATGAACTTTAAAATCACTTAATTTCATTATTTTTCTCTATTCGCTTATTGTCTAGATTTACAGTTAGAAAATCTCCTCGGCGTCATACAAAAAAGCTTGTGTTGACATGAAAATTTTCTGCAGCGTGCCGCAGCTTTCCTGTAGTAACAATAAAATTCGTTCGTCTTTATTATGTGCGGTTGACTCGAGACGGATCATTTCTTAGTATCTTCCTTTTATTGAGTTTCCTGATAAGTTATCTGCTACGGCGACTTGTGTTTACAGCAATTCATAATATGATTTGAATCACGATTAAGACTGAAAAAATGAGTTGATTTAAATCATACCAAGTTATATTCTGATAAGTTTTGGACTAGGAACTGTCATTTATCAATTTGTTATATCATTTAAATACAAGAAACGTGTTTTGCTTATAAAATTAAAACTAATACAGCAATCTGCTTGCTTCAATGAAACAATTGAAGAGTGTCGCCCCCATCAGTCAAAATTTTCGATGTGTTCAGTTCAGTAGAGTTCAAGTTCATGATATATTATTATTATATTTGGTTCCAATATGTTTGGTGTTTTGATTTTTTCTACTCATTGATTGATTGAAACGCTGGTTCTGTACCTGTGGATGTGATTCTGATGCTTGTTTTGCAAGTTGGTCTGCTTTTTCATTGCCTTCAATTCCCCTATCTCCGAGCACCCACATAAGTAAAGTGTTACCTTGTTGTGTTTTGACAGTTCATTGAGGCTCTGAAGGCATTACCAAACTTGATTTGACTTTATCTGTTGAATTCAGAGCTTTTATTGCGCTCTGGCTGTCAGATAGTATGTAGATGTGTTTTCTTTCATACCCACGGCTAGATTCATCTGTATACATGTGCGTGCTTATTGCATGTGTCTCAGCTTGTGATGCTGTAGTGTTGTTGCCAAGTGGGACTATTGCATCCTGTAACCCGTTCATAAGAACAATTCTCCTCACCTCTCGTTCTCTCCTACTTCTCGACTGCTTACGCGGGCTCGGCCGTTTTCAGTCTTGTTTGCAAGCATTTTTCACCCATTTCGCACCACTGCAGCGAAAATGAGAATATACGTTCGGTGGTACTATACGTCTACCTTCAGAATCTGTTAAAGAAATTGAAATCGGACTATCACTGGAGCATCCAGGCAAAAAAACATTCAAATTGCAATTGTGCCGAAACTAATGGTCCTACAGCGCCTGTTTTGTGCAAATATAAAGTACGCGGGATTCAATACTTCCATGAGAATGGCCAACGTTACGACTTAAGAAATGAAAAAATGGAGTTTTGATTAAAAAAAATTACCTCAAAATTTTTCGGTTTTTCCAGTTTTTCCCCGTTACTGATGATTCGATCTGGTTGTAAACAATCTCATTTTGTTCTTATTACAATTTTTCTCTTTGGAGATACCAGATTGCTGAATTAGTTTTCATTTTATTTTTATAAATAAAACACTAAAAAACACGTTTTTTGTATTTAAATGTTTATAACAAATTAATACAGGACAGTTACGAGTTCAAAATATAACAGAATATAACTACGGACTGTCTTTCATGTGATGTCACAGTCGATTTCCTTTTCCTTTTTATTGTTCAATATGTTTTTGGGAAAAACTGTTAAAAATCTAGCAATAAAAATCAAATTGTTAATGTAAAAGCATCCACTCGAAAAACCTTTACCTTGTTAACCTGAAATCCCTGCAAAATACAAAATAAAGAAACTTGGTTAATCTCAGTGCTTACTAAATTAAATACAGTGTTCGTGGTGTCATGCCCTGTGAATGAGTGCTGAATGAAAAAGAGATACTAGTCTAACTACCTGCAATAATTAATCTATGAGGCAGAAGGTGATTTTTTTTTTCGATTTCTCAAACCTGTTAAACCGAAGGGAACCGCGAGTTTAAGATTTATTGACGATAAGTTTCGGCGTTCTTTTTAATTTGATTGTGTTGTCAGAAAGCTAATTGTATTTGCGATAGTGTATAATTCCCAACCCGTCAGTTACCTTTTTTTTTTGTTTTTATTTATTCGGAAATATTAAAATTTAATTATTTGCTCGTAGTTGTCATAGAATAGTTGTCGATTGTGGTATCGAAAGGCATTCAATTTAGGGCTCTTCTGGAAGTGCTAAATCGATCCTGTTTTAGCTGAAATATTTTCAGTTTTCTGAAACTTCCGGTTACACCGGAAATGAACCCCAAATTTTTCTTGAATTTTTGGAATATAATATGCCATATTGCAATATAAGTTCATCATATCATCTAAAGTGGCAGATACAGACCTCGTCACAAATAAACTGTACTGCAAATTGGTAGATTACTTGCTATATTTGCATTTTCCGGATCAGTTCGGATTTGATAGATATCGTTTCAAAAGCTAAAAACTAGTTATCAGTGAAGCTATGTATTATGAAAACACGCGAAAACAACTACTGGATCAATAATAGTATTATTCGGGAAATGAACATTCGAAATACAAAATTCAAAAGACATAAATAAAGTATAGATGATCAAGAACTCTTTAATGACTATAAGATACAGAAAAATAGAGTTAATGCCATTATAAAAAGAGCTAAAGCTTGTAAAAGAAAGTTCTCCAATAAGGTAAAAATGAATAGTAGCAATGGCAATTGAACTTTTATTCATAAATGTCGCAGTTTGTTTCAGTCGAGGTTACAACCTAAAAACCTAAAATAATGAATATTATTTACAACCATCCTAGGTGAATTCCTAAATGGTGAACCTACCTAAAACCAGGCACAGAACTCGTAATTCGTAACACAAATTCTGATAATTAAACCCATGTCAGTAAGAAATTTCAAGCTTTTGAAGGCAAACAGAAGAAAATATGGGATACTATCATTTTTATTATTGTCACAAAGGTACATAGAAATTGAAAAATAAACGAGAGAGATTGTTTCAATAAAAATGGATTTTTAGTGATGACCTGGAAATAGCCAATATTATGAACTATAATTTTTCAAGTACTGGCGAGAATATAGCTAACGAAATAAAATCTTATTACAATAACCTTCCATATCCCAATTTCTATCCGAAATATAATGACTCCACAACGCTTTTGTTCCCAACTGAGCTATTCAAAATGGACTTGATACAGGAAACTTTGTGGTAGCTGTTTTCATCGAATTTAAGAAGGCATATCATACAGTTGATCACGAAAAACTTTTGGAAAACTTGGAAACAATGGGATTCAGGGGTACAGTGAAAAATCTGTGGGAATCCCTTCTTGAAAATATGACAATCAGTACCAAATGCAACAAAACTCTGATTCCATTAGACTACCAATAAATGAGGGCGTTCCACAAGGATCTGTATTGACACGCATCTTGTATTTATTATATTTTCAAAATAACTTTGAAATTGGGTTAGCCTGCAGTTATACTGTATACGCAGAAGATACAGTACTTCTATATGAAAACCAAAATTCTCTCATTCTGGAAAACATTGTTAATGAAAACTTGAAAAATTTGAGAAATGGCTTTGTTGTAAACTTTTCTCTTGAGTCGATTTTACTCCTTCATCTCCTAAGTACATTTTCTTGTACTGGTGAACAAAAAAAAAACTGATATTAGATAGTATCCTCAACGTAGAACTGGGTCAAAGTAGTACAGCATAGATTTTTGTGTAAAAACTTTGCGATGCCCTTTGAAAGGGTCCGAACAGTCCATATTGTTACGCTACTGACTATAAATGATTATTCTTCGTTTTATTTATTCCATCTGGTAGATTCTATTATTAAGTTTTGTGTGTTTCAAACGATTAATATATGATATTTTTCTTTTCAGTCTCACAAAATAAATCTTTAACTGTTATTTCCAGAATCCTGAAAAAATATTAGGTGTTATATTCAACTGGCGAAATATATAGAGGCTCTTAATGGACGAGGGGGAATGAAAACATGTTTTGATGAAATTACAATAAAAATAATTCAATTTATTTGACGAAGGTTTTGTTGGACAAAACATTTGTATTTCCCGTAGCAAATATTTTGTTCATCCTAGAAAAGAATTATTGTATGTATCTTAACAAAAATAATATAATAAAGATATACTAAGAAATTCCAAGAACTTTAAAAACATACTGAGCTCCATTATAAAAAAGCGAAAACCGATAACTTCAAAGAAGAAATGGCTTCTAATGAAGGTAATAATAAAAAACTGGAAACTGAAAGAAATGTGTAAAAACAAGAAAAAAATTGTGGAATGAATGAAATAAAATCAGATGTAATTACATTGACAAATGCGCAACAAATAAATAATTAAAGCATGGTGTTAAACATTTAACAGGAGTAGGGAAAACGCTTGCACAAGTAAGAAGACTTCAAATAGAAGAAATGACAACCCAAATTCAATGTTTCTAGAATAAACCACAGAAACCGAAATACAAAACCACATAATGAAAATTCAAAATGATAAAGTTTCAGGACTTGACAATATAAGTGCTAGAACTCTAAAATGCATAATTAATATCATTACTGAACCTCATGATCATCTTTTCAATGTTATTATTGCAAAGACATTGGCCTATATCATTAATCTCCAATGTTGAAAAAAATTTGGAATAAATAATGAAAACACGAATCTCCATCTTTCTTGACAAATTAGAGATTTTATCTTCCAGTCCAGATGGTTTTCGGCTGGCTAGATCTACAGATGATACCGTTGAAGCTTCAACAACGAAAATATCTCTCTGGAGGAAAGGAAACCATCATTATGTATATTTGTCGACCGAGAGAAAGCTTTTGATACGGTGAGTCATCACTTGTTAATGGAAACAATAGAAAGAGTAGCACTGAGAGGAAATATTCTAAAACCTATGAAAAGAAGAAACATTGGAAAGAGAAATTTGAGAATTTGAAGTTCCACAAGGTCCAGTTCTCGGTCCCATACTATTCAATATATACCTCAATGACCTATACGATATGAACGCAGAAGGGCACATCATTCGTTTTGCAGATGATTCTTAAGGTACGGTTCCTTCCATGCGGCCGTCGTGTACGGCGGCCGCAGTGCGTCGACCGGATGCGATTTTCCGCCGTTGGTGCTAGTAATGCTAGTTCACAGTAGTTGAAGTGAAGATGGATGATCTTTTCCACCTTATTTGTTATTGGAAGTAAATGACGATGAGGAAATCCTTCAGTTTATCGACTTGGAAAAGAGCAATGCGGATATAAATCCAATATTCAAAAAAGGCGTGAAGAGGGGTGTTCTATTACATTAATTAATCGACATCTACTCGGGAATGAAGTAAAATTTAGGGAATATTTCAGAACCTATATGAAGTTAGCGAGTCAACTTCGAAAAAATTGAAAACGGATTATTCCATAATTTGCCGCCTTTTTGTCGCTAATTAGTTGCAAAGAAAAAAAATTTGTCGCTCTATTTAAAAAAAAAATGCGTTGTTTCGCTAACTTCATATGAAGTTAGCTAAACAACATCCCTAATTTTTATTTTTCCACAGTTCTGAAATATCCATAATTTGCCGCCTTTTTGTCGCTAATTAGTTGCGAAGAAAAAAAATTTGTCGCTCTTTCTTTTAAAAAAAATAATAATATGCATTGTTTCGCTAACTTTATATCAACTTAGCGAAACAATTTCCATAATTTTTATTTTTTCACATTTCTGAAGTATCAATAATTTGCCGCCTTTTTGTCGCTAATTAGTCGCGGAAATAGAAATTGTTGCTCTTTTTTTAAATATGCGATGTTTCGTTAACTTCATTTGAAGTTAACAAAATAACTTCCGCAATTTCTACCTTTTATCAATTTGAAGTATCCATGATTTGACTATAGCAAGTGGGGATCCTTCGTTTGAGGTTATGATGATAAAAATATGATGCAATGAGATCTGTTTTGGAATAAAATTGAATTGTTCTCCGATTCAGAAGATATTCATGACATATTTCAGGTAACCGTTAAATAAAATTGTGGCAGACCTTTGTTTTTGTAACTGAATTCCTTTCAAAATGATATTTCACGAGTGTGCGGTAAGTAGTACCATATACAATTTGAATTTGATTTATTGCTTTTTTGTTCGGAATATGTTGAAGCACCGTACAGAAGTAAATTCACTCCCACCATATTTTTGTGATGTCCCCTCCTCAAATTTTACTTAGCCGATATACTCTGACAGCCGTATGCATAGTCAATTCCAGCGACTCGCCGGAGTTTCGCCGCTCGCTACACAAGCACTATAATGCACAGTCGAGCTCCAAAAAAGTGGTACATCGCCAGCGTTTCGCCAAAATGTGACTTATCGCGTGGTTGTCACTTTTTTGGAGCTCGACTATGCATTATAATCCTTGTGCAGCGAACGGCGAAACTCTGGCGAGTCGCTGGCAATTGACTATGCATACGGCTGTGAGACTTATAACAAGTGAGCAAAGTTGAGGCATGCAATATTATTACATAGCGAGTCGTTGTGAGTTGTAGTTTTGTATCAAAATGAACAAGTGTCGAGCTGTAACTTGCAGGGTGATGAAAGCATTATTTTTTTTTACATTACATTATCTAACTGAGGCCAAAACTGATTCATTTTCATTAGTTCGATTTCTATGGAGGGTACATGGTTTCCTATGTAGCTAATGGGCTTCGAAAAAAAAAATAAGTTTTCAACTTTTTAGCACTCAGCCCTTTCATTTGATACCCATATTGGAAAACAATATGTCCTCCATTTTGTGGTGGTGGCCTTCTTGGATTTACAATGATACTAAATACAAGGAGACTAAAATTTAACAAGGAGGGTTTAATAAGCTGTAGTCAATCAGAATCTTGTAGCATCAACGCGTCATAGTGACGTACTTGGATATGAGTACAGAGTCGAACTCGAACCAAGCAACAAAACTGTCAGCAGTAACTCTCATATACCAAGAGCTAGTCCGTTACTGTCTATAGAGAACGGCGGCCATGACACGTCACATTTCGTCACAAATGTTCTTTCATCTCTTTCTACTAGTGTCTCCATTGTCTTATGGGAATCAAACACTCCTTGTTAAATTTTAGTCTCCTTGTACTAAATATACATACTTAATTACATTGTCATCAGAATTAAAGGTGTGCACTAAATTTCATATCAATCGCTCAACAGGAAGGAAGTTAAAATTTCAATTTCTAGATTTGACCACACAAACAAAACTGTGAGGTGAATAAAACCTTTCAAAATATTAAAAAATTACGGAAGTTGTCCCGCTAACTTCATATAAGGTTAGCGAAACATTGCATATTTTTTTAAAGAAAGGAGCAATTTTTGGATACCTATAAAGTGAGAGAAGATAAAAATAACGGAAGTTGTCAAAACATCGTATATTTTTATTTGAGAAAAGAGACAAGTAGTTACTCTCCACAACTGATTAGCTACAAAAAAGCAGCAGATTCTGGATATTTCAGAACTGAGAAAAGATAGAAATCAGGCTTCATATGAAGTTAGCGAAACATCGCATATTAAAAAAAAGAGAGACAATTTTTTTTTCTTCGCAACTAATTAGCGACAAAAAGGCGGCAAATTATAGATATTTCAGATCTGTGGAAAAATAAAAATTAGGGATGTTGTTTCGCTAACTTCATATGAAGTTAGTGAAACAACGCATATTTTTTTAAAAAATAGAGCGACAAATTTTTTTTCTTTGCAACTAATTAGCGACAAAAAGGCGGCAAATTATGAAATAATCTGTTTTAAATATTTTCGAAGTTGTCTCGCTAACTTCATATAGGTTATTTCAGATTGAACAAGGTGCAGTTTGAGTACACCTTCAACTTGATTTAAGATTAGAGTCATACAATCGAGTTTGGTACGTAATAACCCCAGAGGAATACGAAAACTCTCTTGCGGCTGCGACTACACTGCTTCTGGAGCAGTACCGTCGCAACGATCGCAGTCGTTCACGGCTGACGTGTCCGGCCGCCGCTTGGAAGGAAACATGTACATTCAAAAACACGTGTAGCAGTAGGTTACGGCCGCCGCACTGCGGCCGCCGTGCGCGGCGGCCGCATGGAAGGAACCATACCTTTACCGTGTGTCTTACCAAAGACTCTGCGGCATGTCCAGCTTACGCTGAAGCCCTGGAAAGAATGTGATTGATTTTGGCAATTCTATATCAGTTTTTGGTCGATTATAAAGACCAGATATTTAACTTCTTTGGAAACTGTTAGCTGGGTTCTATTCAAAGTTGGAGCTTCAAGTTCGTACTTTCTTCTCCTTTTGAATAGAACCAGTACTGTTTTGTCAGGATTGACATTTAGTCCCTTCTCTGCACACCTGTTTCTGACTATATTTAAGGCATGCGGTTGGAAATGTCTGCACGACAGGTCATCAGCATGTAGCTTCACTATCAGGTTGTCGATAACCATGTGGTAGAACTCCCCTTGGGGACAACATATTTCTGCTGTCATTCTGACTGCCCCCTCCCCAAAAGAGTTGCCTTAATGTTTCTACTGTTCTTGTAGAAAGGCTTTGCTAGGTTTTGTGGAGGAATAATTCGACGAAATTCCTATTATATAGGAAATTTGCGAAAGATTGGATTTCCAAAAATCCGTTCTCATCGACTAAATCTACGGGTATTGACTATTTCAATTTTTATAACTTTCTCCCAAATTAATGGAAAATAAGTAAAGAAATAATTGACATGGTGGTTCTTCGGGTTGTAAGGCCGACGTATGTTTAGAAAAGATCTCGACGTTTCGCCAACACGAGTGGTTAGCATTTTCAAGAGATATTTTCAAAGTTTCTGGTTTCTTAAGTCGTTGTCAAATGCTTGACATTTGTTATACGTTGTCTCAGTAAATACCTGTGATTTGACGTTCTTACATCTGATTGGTCTATAGCGTTAGCTGACATCATAGAATCGTTCGTTCCGTTATTTTGTGGGTAGGGAGCTAATTGAGAATTTTTGAGAACTGGAAGCCAAACCTTGTTTAATTGTAGTCCTTCTTCGGTTATGTTGAAGTTGTTGTGGTGTTTCTGAATTTCAATTGCTTCCCGGAAGAGTCTTGGGTAATAGGCAGATGTTGAAGAGATATATGACTTGGGTTTCTTCAAATTTCACTCTATGGTTATCGTTGTCGTGAGTATGTTCTGCGACAGCGGATTTCTGTGTGTTCCCTAACCGACAGCTAGCCTTGTGCTCTTTGATTCTTGTTTTAACGGAGCGTTTCGTGGTTCCGATATAAACGCAACTCGATCAACTAATGTCTTGATTACACCTTGTTTTTGGCACGGATGATGGTTTGAGGTATTGTGTGTAAGCAAGACATTAGTTGATCGAGCTAGAAGAATTTGCGAACCTGAATACCTGGAAGCTGAACTGAAACATCTAAAAAACGCTCTTCTTTCTAATGGGTACAAAGAAAGAGATATTGAGAGGTGTATGAAAAATAGAAGAGAGATCAGAGACGGAAGAATCAATAGTAGACCAAATGACTGTCCATCCAGTGAACCAAGTAGTAGTCGAACCAACACCGAAAAAAGAAAAGCATTCTTACCATATGTTCCCAGAGTTACAGATCGTATTGGCCGTATTCTACGAAAATATGAGATTAAAACCGTTTATAAACCTTCAAAAAGACCACTTTAGATCAGCGAAGGATAAACGAGACGTACTATGCTCTTCTGGGGTTTATCGCATTCCATGTTCCTGTGGCAGCGTATATATCGGAACCACGAAACGCTCCGTTAAAACAAGAATCAAAGAGCACAAGGCTAGCCGTCGGTTAGGGCACACATAGAAATCCGCTGTCGCAGAACATACTCTCAGCAACGATAACCATAGAGTGAAATTTGAAGGGTCATCTATTTCTTCAACATCTGCCTAGTACCCAAGACTCTTCCGGGAAGCAATTGAAATCCAGAAACACCACAGCAACTTCAACAGAACCGAAGAAGGACTACAATTGAACAAGGTTTGGCTTCCAGTTCTCAAAAATTCTCAATTAGCTCCCTACCCACAAAATAACGGTACGAACGATTCTATGATGTCAGCTAACGCTATGGACCAATCAGATGTAAGAATGTCAAATCACAGGTATTTATTTGACAGAGACTTAAGAAACCAGAAACTTTGAAAATATCTCTTGAAAATGCTAACCACTCGTGTTGGCGAAAGGTCGAGATCTTCTCTAAACATACGTCGGCCTTACAACCCGAAGAACCACCATATAAGGGACGATGGCCGCGAAAGCCTTTCACAATTGATAATAATCATATTTCTCTTTGATCAAGAATGTATTTTAACCCGCCAAAAAGTTTTGTTTTCTCCTAATTGTTTATGGGAGATTTATTAGAGGTCCGATATGAGATAATCAAAGCAAGCTGTGTTATGAAATGATGTTAATAATAATAGTAATAAGTATATCAATCGTTAAAACCCCTACCTTCTGTTCGGTTTGATATTGCTGTCTTTTCGCCTGGTCCTCAGCATGTTTTGCGGTCTCGACATTTTCTCTGCTTCCTCGTCTATTCCGCGTAATTTTTCAAAAGTTCTGGCTACTCCCAACACTTACGTCACTCTGCTCCGATTCCCTGGAAACGGTCCGTGGCACGGGATGGCAGTGACATATAGATTGTTTGGATGTTTCTTTACTTCTTATAAACATTTCTTACATATAACGTGTCCATTCGTTTATTTACACTGCGTTCAGGTGGAACAGAGGTTAAATATTTTATTGGTCCATCTGGAAATAGAAAAAATAGTATGCTTTCGACGCTTTTGAAGCGATCATTACTCAGTTGGGTGTTTCTCAATTCCCATACCTATGAGTTGGTGTACGAGCCGTGTAAATCTGTGGCTTAGAACAAAAACAACCAATATCAATTAATGATGGTTTTTCGGGTTTTTAGGCCGACGTTTATTTAGAGAAAATCTCGACGTTTCGCCAACACGAGTGGTTGGCATTTTCAAGAGAAATGTTTACAGCTTCGATCACTGAACACTACTTGTTCAAGTAGTGTCGGTCGTTAAGATAGAAGAAGCCATCCTATTATACAGGGTGGGTCAAAAAGGCGACAATTTAGTATATTTTGCCAATCTTTATCATCGGCCCCATTATTGAGACTGAGCATTTTTCCTTAGGAAAATTCTTTTCTTTTAACAAAAATATTTTCTCTAAAAGTTTCGACTTTTTTACATTTGTTTTTTATACTAGGTACATGTTTTTAACGATAGCCACACAAAACAGCCTTTTTGTGAATTGACCCTACACATGGGTAAGTTTCATTAATTTCCTATGTCTGGTTTTTGAAATATAAATTAAAATTGATATTCTATAGAAGATAAAATTATCCAATTTTATTTCATCATGAATTTTGGTCCAGGACATCAGTTAAGATTAAGTTAAATAAAATACAAATTACCGACATTAGTTATGCAAAATGGTGGTAGTTCAAGTCATTATTCTTGATCAATTTTGTTGCACTAACGTTGGTGGAAATACATTTTTTTATAAGCAACTCGAAGAAGTATCTAGTATCAATGAAATTCACATGCATATACAGTGACCGGCAGAAAGTACGCATCATATGGGAATTTTTTTTATTAATAAATTTTGACAAATATTGATATTTGCAATCGCTTCTGCATCAAAAGAAACCCCAAAAGACGTTGTACAGTGCCGTTCGTCTTTTCGAGGTTGGCGGGAAATTTAAAAAATTTGAAAATTATTTCTCAAAACACGCTTGTTTGTGAAAATATCGAGAAATGTTAATGAGAAAAGTTGTTCAGATTGACATTTTATAGCTATGTACAAGTTTTGAAAAAGATCTGAGATAAAAAAATAAAAATCAATTTTTTGCCACAAAAAAAAATCTTTTTGGAAACATACATTTCTGACGAAGAAACTCATTAGTAAAGCCAACACTAATGTTTCAAATAATGTTTTGTGAAGATTCGCAAGCTATTCCTATTTTATTCGGAGAAAATTTGAAATCTGTGATTTTGCAGTGTGATCAGCTGCTTCATAAGAAGTCACTGAAATATCTACAGGACATATTAAGAATTTCAAATTGAAATTGTGTAGATACTTGGTTCTTAATTAATAATAAAAAGTATCGGAATTATAATGTCCTGTAGATATTTCAGTGACTTCTTATGAAGCAGCTGATCACACTGCAAAATCACAGATTTCAAATTTTCTCCGAATAAAATAGGAATAGCTTGCGAATCTTCACAAAACATTATTTGAAATATTAGTGTTGGCTTTACTAATGAGTTTCTTCGTCAGAAATGTATGTTTCCAAAAAGATTTTTTTTTTGTGGCAAAAAATTGATTTTTATTTTTTTATCTCAGATCTTTTTCAAAACTTGTACATAGCTATAAAATGTCAATCTGAACAACTTTTCTTATTAACATTTCTCGATATTTTCACAAACAAGTGTGTTTTGAGAAATAATTTTCAAATTTTTTAAATTTCCCGCCAACCTCGAAAAGACGAACGGCACTGTACAACGTCTTTTGGGGTTTCTTTTGATGCAGAAGCGATTGCAAGTATCAATATTTGTCAAAATTTATTAATAAAAAAAATTCCCATATGATGCGTACTTTCTGCCGGTCACTGTATTATTAGTTTGAGTAGAATACAATTTGCCGACTTTAGTTACACAAATTAATAAAAAAATAAGTCGATAGTGTAGAGAGTTATCGGACGCGCACTTTATGAAGAGCAGTATTAAAGTCGCCCTTATTTTGACATCTGCGCATGCGCTCATGTACCTAACCTTATATTTCCCTTATTAAGGATAGTGCCTGACTTTATTTATGCCTGCTTTAAGTTGGTCTTATTTTTCCCTTATCCTTATTTTTTCCGTTATCTGTCATTAAAATATAATCTGATACCTGGTATATATTTCTGATTTCCCCATTTGTTTTGTTGTTTTTTGTCCTGTTATTACTTGAAGGTATTAATACATTGGAGATAAGAAAGGCGATGCAAAGGTTTTGATATAAAGTGAAATAGAGTAAATAAAAATGTCTATTCTAAAAGAAAGAATTACTCCTTTTTGGTTTCCGTATGATGATGTGGTTTTATTGAGAGAAGTTGTTCCGCACAATTCTAATTTAAACCCAGATAAACAGTCATTACCATTGTGCCATACAACATAGACTTGTTTTCAACTTCCAACAAAGGTTAGAAATAAGGTAAGTAATAAATAAGGGAAAACCAGATGATTACGGATAACACTTATTTTACAAAACAAATACGGTCATGCAGTATTTAAATAACGTCGTCTTTTATTACTGCATTGCAGTATACGGAAGCTTCCGATAACTCTCTATAAACTCCATTTCACAGTTTTCTACAAATTAATTTTACAGAACCTAGTACAAATATATTTTTTCGCAAAGAACTCGGAAGCAGTAACAAGTATCAATGAAACTCGCATGAATATATTATTAGCTTCAATAAAATACAATTACTTTAGTTATACAAAATAATAAAAAGTAAGTCTACAGCAGCCAATCTCTCAATTTTCTACAAACTTATTTTACTAAGGTTGGCTGAAAATGGTGAAATAAGTATTTAAAAAAATAGTGATATAATAATTGGTTTAGCTAGTTTTCTATTACTTCGGGAGACAATATCTTATTTACCCTTTTTGGTTAATTAAAACTATCAGAAATGTTAATAATGGTTTAATTTACCTCTTTTTTAATAAATCAGTTGGTAAAATGAAGGTTTTTTTTTCAAAAACAGACACATAAATTATCTAAATAAAATCGTTGTGTTGAACGATTTAAGTTTTATGCAAGTTTTGTAAAGAAGTCAGTGTAAATTAAAATGTATCATCGGAACTTAAATTTTTTAACGTGTTTATTACAAGAATGAAAACCAGACATATAATCACCAGCAGAATAAGATTGTTTCAAAGTATATATATTTTATGAAACATTGACAATTTATAAATTTTAGTGAATGTGTGTTTGTTTGTTCTCCATTAAAGGAAGAGATTTCGAATGTCTAGGAACGATTTCAAAATACTAGGAACGATTACATTTCCACTGGAAACATCCAATTTCCTCAGCTCATAAACAGCTGGATTATGTTGCTTGATTTCACGGAAACATTAAGTTCAGTGGGCAATGTGTTCAGCGAATTTCTTGTACTGGTTTCCTCTTTTTCTTTATTTTCTTTTCCACTAAATAAACATACCTAGTTTCGAAATCATATGTCGAAATGTTATCATTAAAACAAGGAGCTAATATCTGTAGTGAAACTATAACTGAAATGATTTTCACTAAAGAGGTTTACATGACAATTGTTTCGTTGTACAACAGCTTTTTCAAGTGGAGAAGATATTCTAAATTACATATTTGCTTTGTTCCCTTGAATAGGCCAAGCTGCTGATAAAAATCTCTCAAAATAAAAGGCGCAAACGGCCTATACTATTTTTTATAAGATAGTTCGTAAATGAAAACCCCGGTTTTCGCCCCGTCACAATCGCTTTGTGGAATTTTTCAAACGAGACATAGTGAAAAAAATTACAACTTTTTTGGATTTTTGGAAATATCTCCAAAGATTATTCAAAGAATCGTTTTACAGTCACTAGCACTTTTGTAGAGAATCATAAAACCTACAAAATCGTATTTCAAAAACAAGCGACCGCCTTGGTACTACTGGACTTCTCTAAAGCGTTTGATACTATAAACTATGAAATTATGTTCTCAATACTGAAATACATAGGTTTATTGGCGACTGCAATCCAGTTCTTTAAAAACTATCTTTTGAACAGGTATCAAAGAATAAAAATTGAAAATGAAATATCCGTTCCTCTGGAAGTGCCCAGTGGAGTTCCGCAAGGTTCTATCCTAGGCCCACTTCTATTCACTTTGTATACCTCTGATTTCAAAAATGTTATTAAAAAATGTTAAATCAGTTTCTATGCAGACGATACACAATTGTACCTTTCCTTCCTCCCTCATAACTCTGTGAACGCGATAACTGAATTCAACGAGGACATTGCATCACTAGTCAAACTGGCAAAAGACCACTCTTTGAATCTGAACGCGAAGTAAACTTCATTGCTAATCTTCGGATCACAAAATGTAAGATCACAAGTAGGAAACTTTCGGGTTACTATTGATGATCAGATTATATCACCAACAGATGCAAAAAACCTTGGTGTAACGTTTGACACACGGTTGAAATTTAAAGGTTATGTGAATAGCCGCATACGACTTGCCTATATGAGCCTGAAGATGATCTGCGCCAACAGATACTATTTAAATAAAAAGGTAAAAACCGTTTTATGCGAAGCTCTGGTTCTTTCAAAATTTAATTTTGCTGACTCTGTATATGGCCCTTGTATAGATGCAGAAGATTCCCGCAGAATACAGGTAGTACAAAACAATTGCCTGCGCATTAATCTTTGGAAAAAGACGAGGGCAACATATATCCTACAAACTGAAAGAAATAAATTGTTTGAATATGTCTAAAAGACGTCTACTATACAATACAATCTTTTATTTCCTGAGACTATTACAAGCATGGAAATCGTCAAATACAAAAGGTTAAGAAATAAAATGGCAGTCTAAAATCATTTCAACAAATTAAATTAAATTAACATATAAGAATACAACACAATTAATAGTAGTGGTAAAAGGGGAATTCTATGATATAATTAAAAAAACAATATAAATAATAAAAAGTACACAAGCAAACATTCATAACGTGGTAGCCAAATCAGTTTGTAAAAATTCATCAGGAGAATAAAATGCATTCTTGTAGAGAAGATTCTTCACACAATTTTTGAAATTATTGAGATTAGAATTTTTTTTAATGGATATAGCAAGTTTATTATAAAGTCTTATAGACATGATATGAGGTCTGCACTGCACTCTGCTTGTTTATATCATAATATTCTGAGTACTAAAACACCAAGTTACCTGAGCAAAAAAATCAAAAAGCAGATGTACACAATCTGAACATACGGTTCAAAGGAACACTTTCCCCTCCTTCCCACAGGAGTGAACTCTTCAAAAGGTCTTTCTCATACCAAATAACGCTCGTATACAACTCTATTCCCAATCATATAAAATTGAACTGAAAATTGCAATTTAAAAAGAAATTCAAGGAACATCTATTATCGCAATGACATCAAAGAGATTGAACAGAACGATCAGCTCCATAAGTATGTGACTAACATTAGCATCTCTTATTCCATTGGATAAGGTATTCATTACAATTAATATCTTTTTTCTCTTTTTAATTATGTATTAAAACTCAAAAGGAATTGAATATTTTTTCAACCCAATGTTTTGTTCATTTCTTTTTTACTTAGAATTAGTTTTCTTTGCGCTTAAGATGAAAAACAGGGGCGGTGCTCCGGCACCTCCATCTGATCTGCGGCGTTTCCCTGAATATATTTATGAGATTTCCTCAATTGAGGTTGATTATTTTCTTTTCTTTTTTGTAGAAATGATTTGGGAAATAAAAACCTTTTATTATTATTATTATTATTAGTATTTCATACGACCAGATCGGTGCATTTTTCACTGAGAAAATTTGGGAACACCTCGAAAAAGAGACCATTTTTCAAAAATTCATAATTTTTATAAATCTGAAGTTGGACAAACTATATTACGGAAACTGATAGATAATAACATGTGGTTCAACTGCAACTGCAAGATGATTTCTGTCCGATGTGTAGTTTTTGCAAAATCGCGTTATAAACAATTTAAGGGCAAATCTTTCTAAATGCGCCGATTCAAGGGAAATCATCTTATTCGAATTCTGTAAACTACATTTTATTAAAATCGGTCAGAAATAAAATTATCTATGCACGGTAATTAAGGCCATTATAATTCCCTTGATAAATAAATAACTATAATACGAGTTTTCGTGGAAAATATAAAATTTTAAGGAGTCCTGTATAACCTTTGAGAATTTTCAAATACTGAAACAATAACAGTGGGTATTGGAATTAATGTTGACATTCATAGATTTTTTGAAAGTTTATTTGGCTTCAACAAAACTTGAAAACATGTGAAACCCGAAAAAGAACGTTTTTAGATATACAGGGTGTCCTTTAAACCTTGTACAATATTGAAACTGGTGATTGACCAGGTCATGACTGTTCAGAATATCGGAATTCCACCTCAGTCAAAATATCGCCGTTTTCGAGATAATGGGCATTTTAAGAATTTCTGGAAAATCGCTACCTAACCTTGGATTTTTGAGTGTATGTATGTATACAAATTGAGACGAATTCAAATATCTTTGCTGCTGAAGATTACTGATGAGTGATGCTTTTAGACGTACAGAACAGTTTTTCAGAAAGTGAAAAAAAAAAAATTCAAGAAATGAGGGTGAAATGACAGATTTGAGTTTAATCATTTTTTTTTAAAAGTTTGACATTATTGTCTGAAAGAAACATAACCAATTGGAAGTGGAAATCCATATCAAAAAAATGCTCATTTTGTCCAGACTCTACCATGGTATATAAAACAAACTATAATTATTTTTGGAGGATGTGATTTCCATTGAATTAGGCGTGGTTTTATTCTAGGCTTCCACCAACTTTTATACTTTTGCTCAATAATTATTTTATTTCGTTTTTATCAAGATAAAATTTGGAAATGATTATTAATAATAAAGAATGGACTGCTTGGTAGCATTAAATAGTGTGTCAATAAAATTAACTTTTCACGTAATTAAGCCTAATAAAATTATCGAAATGAAATGTCGATTATCCGACATGGCACCGATTAATACGAATTCTTGTGATAAATATCGCAATTGTTCAACATTCAGATTCTAACGAAGTTTCAGAGACCGACAGATATACAGGGTGTAACCAAATAAGTACAAAAATTTTTAGGAGGTGAATCCTTGTCGAAAATTAAAAACTTTTCTTACTCCTGTGTTGTGTCCGTAGAAGCAGTAGTTTCCTGATGAAAAAATAAAATACAGCACGTAGAAGCAATAGTTTCCTGATGAAAAAATATAATACAGCATTGTGCATGAACGGATCTTCTGTAAATAGAATTGAAAAAATTTAGTAGGTGGCTGTCACATTTCGTTTGAACAACTTGTGACTTCTGTCGTATTTTTTTGAAATTATTCTGCTTGTTTCTTTCAGTGGTATTTATTTCTTTGTCATGCCGTACACACGTTATACTCCCCGAGAATATGCGCATATGCACTACATTTATGGTGAATGTGGAGGTAGTGCTACTGCTGCAGCAGCGCTTTTTGCAGATCGATATCCGATTGCACAATGCCGCTCAGAGAATCCCTGATTTTGGGGCTATAACGCATTTGAAAAGGTTCTTCTTGAAAAAATGTCGTCTCTGCGTACGAAAATCATACTATATGTAAAATATACCTGAAATTGTCTGATGAAGACATTCAGAATACTTTATTACTGAAGGTAAATCATTGATAAAAAGTAGGAATAAGAGCGGTCCCAGATTGGATCCTTGAGGAACTCCAGAATTAGCTTCAAATTTACCAGATGCATTCCCCACAGTAAAAAGTGGGTGGAAAAATACATGACAAAATGTAATAAATACATGATCCTTCTAGTATTATAACTTGATTGTACAGGTAATTCAAAATTTTAATGTAAAATTAAGTAAATGTCCTCCATATCTCCCGTGTTTTACAGTGAGCATGTAATTCTATGCTTTATTACATGTAATTTCCGCTGGTTTACATGATGACTGTAAATTAATGTGATAATCAGTAAAACGACGTATTGTTACAACGAAATGACGCCAATTTACAGAAAATTACAGGTAAAGTGTAAATTCTACTTCGTTAAAAAGTAATTCTCCATAACGCTATCACCATGCGCCCTACTGGCATTCGGCCCAATCCTCCTCATTAACAGTTCATATTGGTAGGATGAACATCGTTGGGCATCTGGCGAAGGTAGGTTTTAAAAACAAACAAGCCATCTTTTGTGTTTTATGTAAGTGAGTATGTTGGTGCCAAATTGTCATCGGATTATGTATCAGGTGAGTAAATAGGTACTGAGAAAAAATATGAAACATTCATCATGAAATTATAGTCATTTTTTCATTTTGTAGAAAATCGAATTGAATCTTTCGTTGCCGTAGACCCAACTGTGAGAAAATTTTGAGAATTTATTCGACATTCAAATCTCAAGTGGATAGATATCATCTCAATTCGATCATGAAATCGGAGAGTGTGCAATCTTATTAAGTCAGCTGAACTATTTAGTTAATTTCCAAGTTGAAGTATAGAGAAGGATATTTTGTTAAATAATTGTTTTTGTTACAACATTCAAATGATTTGACAGTTTGAGTTATTTTCCTTCAATATATAACAATATATTATAATGTTATGATGAATAAAGTATCATTAATACTGATGTTATGTCTTTTTTGCAGATTCCCCCCCCCCCCCTCCCCACCCGCTTTGATATTAAGGATTTATAAGCCTATACGTAAAGTTGATTGAAACTACTTGAGAACAATGGTGAAGACACCTGAACAGACATAAAGTATAACAATTTCCGTCAGATCTGTAATTAGGGGAAAAATCACATTAAAATAAAAGTGATTATCGGGGAATATATGGAAAAGTACATTTGATTTATGTAAAAATTCATATTGATCCAAGTTTAATTAACAACAAAAATTGTTTTTTTCCGCACAAATACTTGAATATATATCTAATAATACATATTAAAGCATGCATGTCAATTGGCACTACAGACTACAGACAAGTGATAATCCATGGAATATATTGGAAATTCACATTTGAAGTCAAGTTATGACTTCACATTTTATTACATGAGGTATGTAACTTTACATGTATATGCATGGCAACACATTACTCATATGGGATCATGTAATCTGATGGAAACAATATTTACAGTGCCATTATGTTTCATACTTCTACTATATGTTTATATTATGGGTTTGAGGAGTTATTGTGAATTGTGATATCTGTATGAGACGGTTTGTGGAAAATATAAAATTCCTGTTTATTATTTAATTTGGTTATTGTTAGGTCCAAAAAATTGATCGAATTGTCCATTTCTGACCCTACTGTGAAATGAACTGAAGGGTGAAGAAAATGAATGAATTCAAGAATTTTCAACCTATACAATACAAAAGTTACCAGTCTGTTTTCAGGTGTTCCTTGGTCTCATGGGAATTTTCTCGAAATTTTCCCTCGTTTCCACATAATGTCACACACTAACTGCCACTGCCGAAGCTATTGTCAATCTGTCGTCGCAGTCATTTGTTCCGCCACTTTTAGGTTAACACTCCAGCCTTCAGATCTTGACTCGTTCCTCACCGCACTGACTTCCAATAACCTCGCGTATTTTTTTTCAAGTCGTTTTGTCGTATTTTTCGCGTCAGCTAGTGCTCGTTTTATTCATTTACTAAATTACGCTAAACGGAACAGGTCTGAAAATGAATTGCTCTCTTCGATATGTTTATATCTTTGAAATCTCGATTCTAAATATATCGAAAATTTATTTTCGGAGCGCGGAGAATCGCCATTCCTGCGGCGATTCTGACCCGTATACCACCAGCGTCTAAGTCGATTTGATGAACTGTGAAATTTTGTGATAATAATTTTTTATGTTACTACTAAATTTTTGTAATTAAAAAAATGTGCTGTTTGCCCATTGGCTAGCAGTACATTGTATTAGTTGGAATTATATACGATAAATCGCTGTTCTCATTCAGTGAAAATGAATTTTCGAAAGCGTTTTCTGGTGTCGAAGTGTTTCATTTGTTTTAGGACAAATGGATGTTTAGGCCTGACCCATATTAATTTAGTAAGTTCCGAAATGAGGTCGAATCAGCTGATTTGAATAATTTGCAATCCTTGACATGTGTATAGTTGTTGTCCACATAATATGCGGGACACAAATGAGCCAACATTATTACTGTAGGTGATTGAATAAACATAAATCTATTGGATAGGCAACAACATGAAAAACTATTGTACTGAAAATTTCAGACCCAGCACTTTCTACCAATTAAAAGTCTGTATTTTATATCGTTACCATACACTGATAAAATTGATTTAAATTTGCAATGTATTTTCAATGCTTAGAGTGGAACATTATTTCAGATTGATGGGAATCTTACTTCTATCGTTCAATTTTTAACAAGATGTATCTATACGCACTTGAAATGATATTTGATTCAGCGCGTAAAATTTCCTTCGATATACTGAAAATAATTGTGCGAATATCCCTAAACTATGAGAACATCCACCTGCAACTGAAATGTACATCCGTCTTGTCGTAAATTTTCGAGTTGATTGCAAAATTACGCATCCACATGGTAAAGTCAGCTCCTACACGTTCCTGTTCATTCTTTTTTGTGTCCAACTGAGATATAGAGGTATTGCAAGTAATAAGTGATGAGTGTATATTGTGCATTGCATCACCAATACAAGGTAAGTGAACTTTATTAAAATTATTACATGATATTTACGAGATTGCATTCAGGTTTCTTCATAATATCTAAATATCTGATGAAATTGAGAAACATAACCTCAAAATCACGATGTGTTTTGTGGAAAACACCGATATCATATGTTGAGTTGAGTACCTAAATATGAAAAATGACTCAATCACATCAAAACTTTTGATTTCGAAGGGTTATTACATGGTTTGAAACGTATAACTTTCGATTTATGAATCCCAAATTATGGAGAAACCAATAAATTCTTCGGTCGTTTTTTCTTAACATATACTTACTTTTTTTGGAGAATGTTGGCTGTTGCTGAGTTTATTTGTGACACTTGCCCCAAAAACTCCATAAGTACTTGTTCCATCATTGTAAAATGACATTTTCCCGAATAGAAAGCATCTAGCTGTCGGATAATAGTCCATATTCTATGATAATTTTAATTGAATTTTATTAGTCTCTGCCCTAACTGTTTCAAGAATTAACAAGACGATGGAAAGCATGTGGCTTGTTGTATAATACAACTTTTATTTGTTTTTAGGACAATCGCACTGAATAGGAAGACCAGCCCATAAATCTTTATAATATATTAATAATGAATAATGTTAGTTTATGATATACAATGTATTATTCGAAAATGTTTTCAGTTTTTTGCATTATGGGAATTAAATATTCAGTTTATGTTTGAAATTTATTTTTATTTCCAATAATTATTAAAGAGAGCTGTACATATTTACCGAAATATCGTAAGATAATGAAGACAAGGACAGAATCTGTTTATACTAATAAAACATAGAATTTTTGTTTTACGACTGAACGCCACAGATTCAATGATTTTTTTCTAGTACCTACATGAAGTGTGCTAGACGATTCTTACCCAGATAATACGGGGTCAATATGTCTGCCATTCAGCCAGAGTGGTTATTAAAGGTATAGAAGTGGATGGAAAAATATTGAGGATTTTGGAAACGTTCAACAATTTGATCAATATATCTCCACTTCACCAAAACCCTTTATTGCTATAAATACTCATCTGGAGGATATTATCAGTCTTGATGATGCTAGTTTTATTAGCGAAACGTAAATCGAGTATAATATAATGAAGTGCTTTGGTGATCTGGAGACGAATTTCTCAAATTGATGGATACGCCTATGGTGTGTTGAATAAAAGACAAAATGTACCTACCTATACAATAAAAAAATTTACAGTGAGGTCTTGAAGTAACGGATAAATTCATTTTCTACGTTGTTATCTATTTTCAAGAAAACCCCTGAAGCACGTTAATTCATGTTTTCAAAAAGATACTCTGTGACCTAAAAAAAATCTCCGCTCCTTCACCCCCCTCAAAGTGGCAGCCACCACCCTCCAAATTTTTTTAATGAAATAGGCGGTCATTTCGAAGGGTATTCAATTGTCTATACAGCCGTGTATCACGTATGACAAACAGCAGTTGGTAAATGAACCAAAAAAAATTAGGGTGCATTGAATATGCAGCGGATTCAATAGTATTCGTGGTAATTTTTAACATTTTGAAAATTAATTTTGTTATGATGCAAAAATTCAAAAGAATAGACATGGCTGTATAGACAATTGAATACACTTGACCCCCTATATCAATATAAAAAATTGGTGGGGTGGCTGTCACTTTGAGGAAGGTGGAAGGGGGCATTTTTTATGTCACAGAGTGTCTTTTCGAAAACATAAATCGATGTATTTCAGGGTTCTTCTTGAATATGTCTAAGTTAGAAAATCAAATCGTATTATTACAATGTAAAATTCCACTGCAAATGATTCACGTTAGAGAATCAAACCGTAATATTACAATGTAAAACTCTAATACAAATTTTTGTTGTGAAGTAATATAACAGTGTAAAGTTCTATCGTAAAATTATGTCACAACGTAGTTACATCGAAGAAGTGCACAGCGTTATTCAGAGTAAATTTAATATCCAAGATATAACACGTGGTATGCAAAATTCCACTCGAAGGTAAATTCCCGTTAAAACGGGCGGTAATTAAATTGCCGCTAGTGGCAGCGGAAAAAATTCTCCCAGTGATAGCAACTTAAAAAATTACTGGAAATATTTCCTCCTCCTTGAAAATTCAGTTTACAAAAACACATTTTATTACTACGTTAATTCTTATATTGTAACACAAATAAACATTTTTAACGCGTCTTAATGTTGTTGAAATTCCTTACCCATATCTTCTTTCTAATGGAGAATAACAGTCCACGGTTTGCTAATTTTTTAAAATTTAGTCGGTTTTTTCGAGTATATTTATCA
Source organism: Chrysolina oricalcia (assembly GCA_944452925.2). Taxonomy (NCBI): domain Eukaryota; kingdom Metazoa; phylum Arthropoda; class Insecta; order Coleoptera; family Chrysomelidae; genus Chrysolina; species Chrysolina oricalcia. The sequence continues at coordinate 4,055,911 of OX101810.2, forward strand.
AGATATGGAAAAAGTTGATGGGAACTTTTTGTAGATCTATTCGAGGACAATTAAAGTGAAAGTATACATTTTTGAGATATCTCATTTCGTTTTCGAGTTTTTGGGGATTTTATAGAAAAAATACAAATTTTACACTTCTTTATTTCTTCCTCTTTTAATCGAGTCGGAGAAAACGGTTTAGAGTGTCAGTGGGGCTTGTAAAGACGTACTCGAAACGATTGAAAGAATTTCAATTTTATCATTAGTACGGTCAATATATCGATTTTCCATTTTTTTGAAATATATCTCGGACTATTGATACTACTGAAAAAATGCACAAAATTTTTTTGTACATTTTCTGAAGGAGATCAAAAAATATATCTTGGAAAATTGGAAAAATATCAACCGTTTCCGAAATATTTCGTATTTTCCAAAATGCAAATTTTGATTTTCAGATTTTTCAGCTTTTTCCTGTTTTCCGATCATTTTCGTAAAAAATAGTTCTAGTAGGATCTGTTCGTCTATTAGGGCTTTACTCATTGCATTTTTTGAAATTCAATTCAATATAATTAAATATATTTCCACCAACGTTCTTATCCTCTGGACCATTCTTGTCATCACCCCTTTGAATTTCTTTGATTCCAAAACGTATTAGGAGTTGAAATGTGACTATATCGCCTTAATTTTAATAGCAGTTAAATCAATAAAATACCACAAAACAATACAGGTCCAAGAAGTGAACCCTGAGTAACACCTCATTTTTATGTGACTGCTATCGAAAAATTTATGTATTCTATCAATCTGAGATCTTTGAGTCAAATAGGATTTGATCCATTTGAGTCTCTGACTCCTGAACCTCCTGAATGTGTAGTTTGCGCAATAGAATTTCATGGTTCACGCAGTCGAAGGTATTTAACAAGTCACAGTCCACTGCAGCACTCAATTCCTTCCGATTAAGTTATATAATTTATACAAAAACGAATGGATGGCATCTCCCGTACCGTTTTAATGCTGGGATCCAAATTGATGAGGACTGCGAATATTGTGGTTATTTAAAAACGGCATCAACCGAATTTTCACTAGTTTTTCTATCAACTTGCCCAGAGTTGTCTTTAGGAACGCTGAAAATGTACCAGCAGCAAAAACATTGTTGATGAGCTGCACTAGTAATTCCAGAATAATAATCGTCATATTCTCAAGAACCTTCACCGCTAAGTTGACAATGCCACATCAACTCTTATTTTTTATTTTATAAGTTTTTTATATTTGTGTAATATACCTAACAAAAAATTCTCTTTCATATCAATGTTGCTCAGATAAGTAAGAGCACAAGGGGCGTCTGGAATATTTTCAGATAACTTTTCTGCTACTGAACAGTAATAATCAGTAGATTGGGATCTGAATTTTCGACATTATTTTTTGGATGCTTTCCTCTGAATTCATTTACAACTTGCTGAGTTGCTTTGATATTTTCACTATTGGATAACAAACACACTGAGGATCTTCATCAGCAAAGAATATGCAAATGAAATCATTTTATGATTTTATACATCTAAGTCACTGTATAAGCCGAGTGGGAGACGGGACAGAAATTGAGTGTTTGGACACAAAAGATAAGGATTTACTACTACCATCTTCTAAGCATACTGGGGGTGGCTCACATAGCCGCATTCTGAGGCTATAAGGAATATCTGATTTTAGCTAGGCTCCTCCCATTTGTCGAAAACACATTCAATGCGGAATCATTGGTTTGTCTGCTTCTTCTGTAATGTATTATGCTTGACTTCTGTCATAATCTGCCAGAAATACTACAGTTTTGAACTTTGGAAAAATACCCAGTGGGGTATATCTGGAGGCGAGAGCTCTAATAGGCTCCGCCTACCAGCAAATTGTTATACCATTGGCCGACTAAAATGTTCGGCCACTGTATAAATAAAGGCTTATTTGGCTGAAATCTTCAGTCATCCAGGAGCCGCCAGAGGGCTCGGACAATCCCCAGAGTAGAGAAGCCCTCACTTCTGGATGGCTCAGTAGTGTACAGTAGAGCAGCGTTGCCAACTCTACGTCTTTTTACGTAGATCTACGTACTTTAGGCCTTTCCTGCAAACCTACGAACTTCAGCCTTAGAATCTACGTATTTTCATCAAATTGTACAAATTTGCAAAAGTGACCTTTCCATAAAACTGTGAATAAAACGTCTTGCCGTGAACTTCGAAGGAAATTCGTTATTTGTTTAATTTAGATATTTCTCAGCTTCCAGCTCAATAATTGAAAGCGGAATGATATTTATTCCCACTGAAAAAAAGAAAAGAAAGCTACGTTATGAACAAGAATATTCACACTTGTGGCAAAAGCCAAAAAGTATTCAGGTTGGGTTACAAAAAGCTTTCCACTGAAACGCTAACGGCTTAATTTTTTCGAAAAGAGGCTTTGAAAAAACGCGAGGCCTCGCAAGAACATATTAAACATTTCAATAAATATACACCTATTTATAAATTTATTTGCTTGAAAATAATAATGAAAATGGATGTGAAACAAAACACTAGTTTTATTCATTATTACCCTCTTTATTTCACTCAGAAAAAAAAATACGTAGATCTACGAACTTTTTATATGCAAATTTTACTAATTCTACGTAATTTTCTAATCCAGCCTACGTCTTTTTCAAAATATGAGTTGGCAACGCTGCAGTAGAGACAAGTGTAAATAGTATTTCTGGTTTTAGTGATCTTCGGCCTGGCATGCGAATTAATGGAACCTCATTGGTTGGCAACACCAACAAATCCAGAAAGAATTCGTATGTCAGACACGTTCCTGCTGGTTTTCCAAGTAAATGAAGAGCTCCGGAGTTGCTGAGATTTTGCGACGATGCTGTACTTCGGATAGGTGGTACTGAGCTAGCCGGAAGAGGTGAAACATCCTGTTTCCTACTATCCGAGTGCACGCATTTGTTGACACTTCTCACCTGTCTGGAAGTCGTGTATTTAAATGTATTCGTATGTATTTGACTGTCTTGCAAATAGGAAAGAAAAGTCATTTAGTTCTTTAATGAAATATCTAAAACCCCTAGTATCGTTCATCTCTAAGGAGTTAATATCTAGGATATACATGTATAAATAAAAAAGTAGCAATAAACTGGACATGGAGTTGCAATATTTCTGATTAAAAATTTGCTGTTTGGGCGAGCTAACTCTGGCGCTCGATTCTCAAAACTGCGTTTGGCAGTAGTTTGAGCCACCATTGCGGATCCAGAATTTTTCTTGAATATATTGTGTAATTGGGAGAGTTAGTGAAAAAGATTATTATTTCAGTTCCGCCTGCTTCAGAATAATAATTTGGAATGACAGAATAACAAACTTTGGCGAAACAAATCCGTTTTCATAGCATATATAAACTCATGCTTTCAAAGTGATGTTGTTTATTTCATAATTTGTTTACTCAATAATTTTTCCAATTGCGTTTTGAATGTAATATTTTCTTGATCCACATATTTTGACCTAACTTTTTCTTTTTCAGTTTTTCTGGTTTACACACAAGAGTATGAAGAAGATGACGAGGACTACGAAGATTTTTCCAGCATTAATTCCACCTCAAACGGTAAGTAAAGTACCCTTACAATTTTAATTCTCAAGGAACAATATTGAAGTGTGGTATATGATTTTGATTTCATTAAGAGTTTCTCTTGCTCCTTTTTCTAACCAAGAAAACTGATTTTGAAATTGTGTTTACTGTGTAAATCTTTAGTCCTTATAAGATCAGCGCTTCAATTGTGAAGTGCGTCTGAATTATTAAATAAAAACTGGTGCCAGTATAGTATAGTCAGGAATTAGAACATTAATAGCAAGAGAAAAAAACGAATGTACAGTAAAAGAGAGCAATTGCTTTCGCAAGGTTTTTGTTTTTTAACTATATTGCGAGGTTCATTAGTAAGAGTATTATTTCGTTTATTTTTGTTATGTGTCTTATTAGTTGTATCCGTCAAATGCAATAAAGGCAATTCCTCATTTTCTTTTATTGCAGGTTCATTAGTTTTTATTACCGAATTATATAATATAACCAGGGATCCGGGAAAGCAGGCAAAATTGATTTGCGAAGTTAAAAACTCTGACGTCAATAACACTAATGGCAGAGTATCTTTCAATTGGAGGCATAATGAAGTTCCCATTGATTCGAACGATAGGTTCAAAATAAGAAATAAGGTGAGTTATGGAAGAACTTTTTAAAAATTTTCAATTCAAACGATAATCTGCTATTTGTTTTCAGGGAAAAGACTCCATTTTCACTTCAACGTTACGAATATCAAAGTTGGAATATTTCGACAGGGGTTTTGTTGAGTGTATAGCCAGTAATGGTATAGAGAAAATACGGTCGGTGAGCTTTCTAGAAATAAGTCAAGAACTACACAAGTATGGTGAGTCTATTGTATCAGTTCTTTTTCCTACTTTGTTTACCTTTGTTTCTGTTTCATGCAGTTTATCACTTTCTTCGTTGTATTTTAGGTATTACCGATATTAATGCCCTCAAGGTCGACCGTACGGATCTTGAAAGGTGAGCATGAACTCAAAATCTTTTATGTAAAGATGAGTGATAAGAATATTTTTTGACACTGACAACTAAGATTATAAAAACTATTAGGGACTATTTGGACATTTCATTATTCTGACTTAATTATCAAAATTGTGTTCATATGCTACACACCTTATTATGAATGAAACCTTTATACGCCATTATAATTTTTCTGATAATTTTTAAATGATTCTAATAACTAAAATTTCAATTTGTTTTCGTTTCAATTTCATTATGTATGTTCAATTAGCAACATAACGGGGACTGAATGGACCTGTTGTGGGGACTAATGGGATAAATGAAAGAACTTTAGCTTTTACTTATAATTTAATAAAAAACAATCAAATTATTTAACATTTTAACTGCTCAGATCATCAACAAAACTAACGAAGGAACGTTGCACAAATATCTGTTAGATTTAATTCAATACCCGTCGTGGTCTTAGCCAGGGGAGTAGTTTTTTCTTCACATAAATCTCTTAACCCGGAGATTCGGAGTGTTCTCCCTCTGCTCGCTAGGTGGAGCGGCCTAGAAACCGCTTCATCGCGTGAACCACAGTTGACCAAGCAGCGGAGTGTGTAATGGTTTGGACGGGACACAGATGGCTTCAGTGCTGTCTGTGTTGACCTACCCTTGCACTGATGAGAGGCAACAACCTCGAAACTAGTATGCAGGTGCTCACCCTGTCCAAATCAAAACATAATTCTGCTGTTTGGTCACAGAGGGCACTTGCAATTGCGTCCTCTGATGCTTTGAGGAACGTTGCACAAGTATCTGTTAGATTAAATTCAATACCCGTCGTGGTCTTAGCCAGGGGAATAGTTGTTTTCTGTCAGGAACTTGCCTTAATAAGCCTACTTAGTAGGTGTATATGGGAGTAAAGGGTTCATCATCGGTCGGCAACGACTGTTCGTTACTAAGAATAACTAATGCTATCTGTGAGCGAAATTGCAAAATTGGAAGACCATTTATAACGGTTTTTCAGATCTCGTCCCATTAGACTCGTGTCCATTTAGCCCCCATATTACCCTACTATTTTGCAGTTGTCATTCCAACGTAAAAAACGTCATTTTAAAGAACAAATGTGAAAAGTAAATTACTTTTCTCACTAGTGCAAAAAGTAATAGAATGGAACAAAATAATTGATAATCAAAGTAATCAGCTATTTTAATATCTACAAAATCCACAGACCAGTTTTATTGTATATTAAATCACATTCACTCAACATTTATCATGTATGTGTATAAAACAGTTGGAACAGTTACTGATATTGATCCCTGACGACATCCTGGATGAAATTGAATGTTGAATTTTTATTGGATCCTGTTGTAATCTATGATCTGAGGCTCAGCTATGCCTTGAAGACTCTAATGGTTATTTTATTTTCACCTAGTATTTTTCTGCTGATTTCTATCCACCGTGACGTTTCAGCAGAAAGAGTAGTAGTACTTCATTGTTATCCCAAGAAACAATTTTGTTTATAATAGGAATATAAAAAAATATTACAAAATAATTATCCAAACTCATTTGACATAAAATTAATACAAGTATAATTCATAACAAATAAAAATACAAATAATGCTAGCCAACCTTTAGATTTTTTATTCAGAATTTCTCAAATTCAATGAAGAATTGAGAGCTATGAGACATTAATGAATGAAAAAAGGTAATGTTGAAATTAATATAATGAAATTCTATGATTATGAGGATCAATGAATTCAATTAATCAGCTAGTAATGACGCCGACGACCTGTGGAAACAGTGTCCAGTATATCACGAAGGATATTTATCAATCTAGCAAACTTTACGAAACATGTGTGTGCGCCATCTCATGGACAGCGCAGAAAGACTGAAATTCTGTTATAAAGGATTCTCTCATCGAAACTAGCACAGAAAAAGTCAGATTCCATGATCTATAGAGAGACGACTATGAACAATTTGGAAATAGATGGGGGTCGTAAACTAAAAATGTCAGGCTGAAGGTATATTTAATGACAAATACAAATATTAGAAATTTCAAATAAAAAAGGAGTACTCAAATGAAAATACTAAGTAAGAAAGATAAGAATTTATTTATTTATAAGGCTTTCCAACAGGATGTATAACACATCACCAATAACAGGAAAGCACATGATTACAGATGAATAAATAATTATAGCTTCTTATTGTTCCAAAATTAACCACATACAGTGACCGCCAAAAAGTATGTACCATATGGAAAAATAGTTTATTTTTAGAGTACTGGAAAAACATTTTTTGGGAAAGGTTTGTGCATGTCCGATAACCTAAAAATCGATTTTGAACCATGTCACATGACTACTAGTGAGGCGGTAAATTGGAAAAAATAAGCCAGAAGTGGGGTAAAATGGCAAGATATCGAAAAAATGAATTTGAAAAGTTGCTTGGAATTTAATTTTATAGTTACAGCAAACCAGAATGTTTCTAGTTTGTCATATTACCACAATATTCTTGCAATTCTGATATAACTGTTAAATACGAACCAATGTGAGGGTTCTGGCAAAAAGCATATTTTTCAATTTGGTGTTATCTGGGGTGGAGAAAATTACGAAGTTTTGTCATTATCATCAAAATACAAATGATTCACTACAGTCAAGCAATTCAGAAAAAAAAAACTTTGATTTTTGTACAGATCAGAAAATATTCAAACAATTGCAATTTCAAATTTTTTTGATTTATTGCTTGAAACTCTGTGAGTATAAATTTAAATTCCAAGCAACTTTTTCAAACTACTTTTTTCGATATCTTGCCATCTTGCTCCCACTTTTGGCCTCTTCATGGTATCTTTTTCCAATTTGCCGCCATACTAGTGGTTACATTATGTGTCAAAATCGATTTTTAGGTTATCGGATATTCACAAACTTTTCCCTAAAAATGTTTTTCCAATACTCTAATAATAAACTTTTTTCCCATATGGTACACACTTTTTAGCGGTCACTGTATGTAAAACTGATTTATGTACTTGTGTGTAACATAAAAATTCTCATAGGATGGACTGGAATTTTTGTTAGAAAAGGAATTCACTAACAATATAACTTGGCCAATCCTATGGAACTTGTCCCTGAGGAAAGAGTCGAGTGGAGCAATAACATTTAAAAAGTGAAAACATAAAACCAAGAAACAAAACTTTTAAAAATGATTACTTATTAAGGATTAGACAACACAAAATTTCAAAATTAAGCATTAAATAAAAAAATTGAAATTCCTAATAATATATACAGTGTGTCCCACTTTGAGCAGCCACACCCTCATATTTCGTTGAGCATGAAATAATTCGAAATATTCTTTGACTCAATACCTACCTTTATGTTTACGGAACCTTTGTATATCCATTTTCCACGGTTAACTACGACCAAATGAAAAGTGAAAAATTGGGAAAACATACTAGGCATTTTTTTATCGCAAAAATAACACCAGATTCTGTTTCAGAACACCAAAACCCCCAAATCCCAATGCTTGAATCATTTGAATATACAGGGTATCATCTGTAGCTGATAGCATTATCAACTCTAATCCATAAATAATGCTTGGAAAATTTCCAAAATGTCTTCTCTTTTCACAGAATTCCCAAAAATATTTAAATAATACTTTGAAAAATAGCCAAATATCACTTTTCCGAGGCTAACTCTGATCAGAATGAATGATACCCTGTATATTCAAATGGTTCAAGCATTGAGATTTGGGGGTTTTAAATGTTCTGAAACAGAATCTGGTGTTATTTTTGCGATAAAAAAATGCCTAGTATGTTTTTCCCAATTTTTCACTTTTCATTTGGCCGTAGTTAGCCGTGGAAAATATATATACAAAGGTTACGTAAACATAAAGGTAGGTATTTCCGAGTACTACAACTTGAGTCAAAGAAAATTTCGAATTATTTCATGCTCAACGAAATATGAGGGTGTGGCTGCTCAAAGTGGGACACACTGTATATACCAGGTGTATCAAAATTTTGCTTTTTTTAATTATAGGTACTTCCGTTTAAAAAATATTGTATGATACATTGTAAAAAGTTTGTTTAAATCACTGGTGTTTTAAACAGACAATTTTCACACTTGTATCATAAATAGCTATTCTGGTGTATTCCTATTGGGAATTTCGAATCACGCTGTGAGATTTGTTTTTTCAGTCTTGGTGAAGTAACGACATACTTACCGAACGCCATCGTGAAATCGCACGACAACGATGAATTTTCGCCCCCGACGAACGGCAATTCGAAAACTTTCTCAACCCCTATCCAGTTCGATTTGGATTCCAATGGGAAACTCACTGACAACGTGCCGGTCATCTACAATTTTTCTGAGCCGCTCTGCCAGCTGTACAGAGGACAGAGGTGCAGGAATTATCTGGCCAACGAGTACGTTTTCGTCCAGCCTCCGCACACTCAGAGGGACATAGAAGCGAAGTTGGATGCTGCGTTTTTGGTTATCTCCCAATCTAAGTAAGTTCCCAAGAAGATATTTTTCCACGACCATTAGCGAATGTAATAATTCCGAAATTATTTTTAATAGTATAATCCAAAATTCTTAGAGCGTTTTCACACACACCGGTAAAACCGGTGCCGGTGCCGTGTCGGTGCTGGTACCGGTTCCGGTACCGGACAACAGCGTATTTCACACAGCCCGGCATATCGGTGCCGTTATTTTTTTCAGTATATGTTGAACAGTGCAGGAAGAAAGATGTATGCTGTAACTGCTGTCAACAGACGTCAACTCCTAGGTTTATTGTATCTTAGGAGAAAATGCCGAAAAACCAAATATGAAAGACAATACTGGGTACATCCCCTACTGACAGTGAGATACTTATAAGGCTCTTTTTACACGCTCTATGAAAAACTAAGAGAGGATAATTTCAAATTCTTCAATTACTTCAGAATGAGTACAGATACATTTGATTTTCTGGTGGAACGACTAGAAAATAAAATTAAGCATCAGGATACTTCAATGAAATTACTTGTCAAAATACTATCCGTCACCGACACGTCAGAATGTGTGTGGACAAACGTACATAAGAAATCATAGAAACCGACTAATCGCAGATCGGTCCGTCTTCCGATTGTCGAGATCCCCGCCGGCTGCATAAATCGGAATCGGCGGCGGTACCGGCAAATAAGTCGGACCGGGCTAAGTGTGAAAACTATAATTTGATACATTGCATTCGGTGCCGGCACCGTCACTGGCACCGGCTTTACCGGTGTGTGTGAAAACGCTCTTACGCTTGAGTTGAGTTGAAACAATTGCTTCTTATGTGTTTTGCATGTATTTTAATTAATAATAATAATAACATTTATTCCTTGAATTGATCATAAAAAATGATATAGGACTCGTCAAGAGATTGAATGAAGGATACGTTGAGAACAATTTTTAAATTAAAATTGGTACAAAACTTTATATTTTCCTTTGAAGAAATATTTTCACAGAATGAAATCTTTTTAATTTTACAAAAGCGTGCTCTACGATATTCATGTCGACATCTGTTTTTAAAACACAAAATTTTAACAGTTGTTGCAATTTTCATACTTGAAACCGTGTGTACAAGCATAAAACAAATTTCACTATTTGTAGTTCTTCTGATCGTATTACAAGACAAAATAATGAATTGAAATTGCCAATCCCTAAAAGTACTCTGATCAAAAATTCAATAATTTATAATGGATGTAAGATATTTTTCCCGCTGCCGACTCTGTAAATAGTCCATACATGCTTAGCAACAAAGCAGGTAATTGGCCTATATCATTATCGGTATATAATATAATAATAATAACGTTTATTCAAGAAAACAATATTCCAATAAGTACAAAATTTCTAAAACTATCTGGAATAAACGAGAAGAATCACAGAAGCTGCTCATGACAGCTTGTACGTGATTATTGGCGAATATAAGTATAGCACGAAAGCAGTAGGTAGGTACTACTTGTGTGCAATTAATAATATAGATATACATATATAAAAATATAAAATGTAACAGGTGTATAAAAATATAAATAATATAATAAATGTAAAATTTAGAAGGGGTAAACATAAGTAAGAATGTTATATCAAATATAAAATCTAAATACTAATATTTCAACTATTGATACATCAACAACAGTACTAATTATATTTCATCAACAGTGTAAGCAATACAATAAATACTACAATAAGTGGTGTGTCTATACTACCTTTGTTCGATTGATAAAATAATATAATAAAAGGTTTTCCAGTAAGAATCATTCTACAAATATTCAAATGAGACGAATTGACACTAAATGGATACATATAACATGCACTGTTATGATGAATAATCGCAGGGTGTACCCATAAAAGAAACCTTGTGCATGGGCAACTATGAGAAATTCAATCTAGTACAATATTTTTGTATAATGCGTTGGCAATATTAGACCAATATTAGGTTTTCAAAACAAATGTTACTATTGAAAAATTCACGGATATGTTCTCTTGGTAGTTTTTGAATCCATTTTTTTATTTTATTCTTGAACATACTACTAGAGTTTAATTTTTTAATCTCGTCGAGTAGTTCATTATACAGTTTTGGACCAAGGTAAGTAAAACATTTTAGTCCTATGGTTTTTTCAGGGCGAGGGACAATCAACCTTTTGTTGGTTTTTTGCCGGGTATGATGTTCATGATCAATGTTTTTTGTGAAGTTCCTATCTTTGTGCTGTTTCACTAGGATAGTCCTTGCATAGAGTTGGTTGACGTCAAATATTTGGGTTTCCTAATTCATCTTGACAACGGAATGTAAATAGTGTAATTTACATGCCTAGGGTAATAATGTCTTCATTCATATCAATTTTTAGGTTATGAGACTTTTTGAATATTATTGTTGTCTGTTTATTCGGCAACTTAGTTACACCACCGACTTATGGTGGATTTATGCAGCAGTCATAAGTCATAGGGGAGAATATTCGTCAATGATTGGTTGGTCCGTTTATTCTAACCAATCATTGACGAATATTCTTTCTTATGACTTATGACTGCTGCATAAATCCACCATTAGTTTAAAGGTTAAGTCGGTGAGTTACACGCACAAGCAACTTAGAATGAAATAGCGGAACGAATAATCATGATGGAAGGGTAAGAAAACAAACTTCAATCCAGGCGAATTTTGAGAAATGTCAAGAAGCAGCGGGAAAACCGTAATAAGTAACAAGGAATGTATCGACTGTTAACATCCTCGGCAAGCGACAAGCCTCGGCTCGTACTCGCTCACCTCGAATGTTAACACGTCTTTACATTCCTTGTTACTTAAATAATCACCTTCCATCAAACATTGAAAGTATCAAATCACTTTTTCGGTTTAGAAAATATGTGGTGTTTCTTGTCTGAAAGAGTGTATTACACTTTGCAAGAGTTCTTATAATGATGGGCTCTGAAACTCAAATTCAAGCATAAATCGAACATACTGAACCACTGGATTCGCGACATTTTCAAATGGTTCTTATGTAATCAACATTGAAATGCGTCAATCAATAAAAAAGTTATGATGGAATGAAATTTGAAAAATATGTCGTAATTCAATTTCAAAACTTTTATCAGAACTTTGACTACACCACTGGATTCAGGGAGTATCGAAATATCCCTGATTATTTCTTTCGTCTATTAAATATCAGTCATCAACCAATCATACGTTTGTTTCCTGTTTGACAGGACCAATCAACACGCTGTATTAGCGACTATTTACATGATGCACAATAGTCACCGACTATTCAGCATGATACTCATATCAAGGAGCCTGAGCATCTGACAGTACTCTAAATAAATACATATTAAACGTCAAATACAATCAATCGTGTTGAAGCTGTATAAGAGAATGAATGTGGACCTTCTACGGTTAATACTGCAAGTTCTTCAAAAGCTGAACAAATGTCACAAATTACGCATGGTGGAAATGTCACATACAATAATTGTGTTTTTAATTTCAATTGATAAATTATAAAGATGGTGCTGTTTTTGCTTAGATTTTGTGCTTTGTTCTTGATATTTTGAATAAATTATTTCAAATTGTTTAATTTTCATTCATTCCTATGACTGATATAAAGAAGAAGATTCAAGAAATAATCTTCACAAATATAACACGACCTTGATTAATTGTCTACTATTTTATTGCTGCTAAATTTCTCTTGTATTTATTAATTTTACTCGACATTATTTTGGCATTAATAATCAGAGATGAAAGCCCTCGAGCTTCGCTCTCGGGCTCTCATCAGATTATTAATGCCAAAATAATGTCTCGTTAAATTATTATAAAATACAGTCGAAATTTAGATGCAATAAAAATAGTCGAATATTTATCAAGGTCTTGTTATATTACCCTTGACTATAATTTTTAAATTTTAAAAGTTTTGAAATTGAATTGGTGGGTTGATTGAACGGTATATTTTTCAAATTTCATTCCGGTATAACTTACCCAAGTAGCACACCTATATTGGTAAAATATTGGTACAATATTGTGAACATATTGGCGAAATATTTGAAATGCAATATTGGCGAGAAAAAAAATGTGAACATTCGGCGATATTGGTCCAATATTACTTGAATAATATTGGCGAAATATTCTCGAACTAATATTGGCCTCAAAATATTCGGCGATATTGGTACAATATCGCTGATACAATATTCTGACAATATTCAAAAGTTATATTGTCAAGAAGTAAAATTTTAACATTTTGCGATATTGGTCGAATATTGTTTAAATATTTCAAAAAATAGTTTCGGTGAAATATTCTTGAAGCAATAATGGCTTCAAAATATTTATCGATATTGGTACAATATAATTTGGATATATTGGGGAATGTCAATATACCTTGGTAAATTATTAAATGTCTTTTAGTTGATGAAGGTGACTATCGATATTGGTAAATATAATTTAACCAATATTGACTGAATATGAGTTATCACAATTTGTCGAATGAAGTGGAAATGATATTCAACCAATATGCTATTAAACTTGGAAATACAATATAATTTTTTTCCTATAATCGATATGACTGGAATATTTGGATTGCAACATTTATTCTAGATGTGGAAAACAATATATAACCAATATTGTGTTATCGATACTGGTATAAATTATTCAACCAATATTGACCCAATATCACATGTGACAATTTAAATTCTGAACAGGTTCAACCACTATTTCACCAATATTATTAATATAATATTTTTTTTGAATATTCGCCTATATTACACCAATATTGATTTTTAATTTACAATATATCTATATAGGCCCAATATGGAACAAAGATTCAGCCGATATGATGTGCTACCTGGGTATTGGCGCATTTCGACGTAATTTACATATGAACCATATGAAAATGTCGCCAATACAGTGGTGTAGTTGGAGTTTTTCTAAAAAAATCGCTAATAATTTTTTTAGATTTTTATGTCGAATGCTTTCGATGAGTCAAGAAAAGTGCACCGACATACATTCTTCTATCAAATGAGTCGTAGATACACCGGAAAAAGTACAAAATGCACTTTCCGTTGACCTACTTGTGCAAAAACCACGCTGAAACTTAGATAATATATCAAATTTATGTAGGAACGCGAGAATTTATACATAAACGGGTCTTTCGATTATTTTACATAGTACAGTTGGAACTGTTACAAGCCGGTAATTTTTGATAATCGTTGACTCGTCTTTTTTCAAAATCGGTGAGTTTGTGTTCTTGAGGTTAGAAATAATTTTGAGTACCTACTCAAAGTTGAAGTATCTCCAAACATTTAGGATATAAATTAATTTATGTATTTTTTTTGGTATTAAAATGATATCAACGTATTTATCCAACCAAAGTTTACGACTTTTAACAGTACCTACAAATTTAAAATTTAATTCTTCTAGTCCGGCTATGAACTTTCATCAATTTTGTGAAGTAGGATATGGAGACAAATTAAATGGGTAATCCATGATAAAAATTAAATATACTTCAACAAAGGATACCGCACACTTAATAGGGAAAGTGCCCCCCTGTCGAATTACCTGAATTTTTGATATGTTATAGTCCAAATCATTCCAAATAAAAAGTCCAATGGGCATAACTTTTTTTTGTTGAAACATAGATTATCCATTTCATTTGTCTCCATAGCCTACTTCACAAAATTGAGAAAAGTTTCATAGCCGCACTAGTAAGAATTAAATTTGAGATTTATGCCGTAAAAAGTCTTAAACTTTGGCTAGAATACGTAAAAAGAAGTTTTATGATGTTTTCAAGTATGACTTAGGTATCATTTTAATACTGAAAAAATGCACTTGAATGAATTTCTATCCTATATGCTTGAACACACACCAATTTGCATCAAACAAGACAGAAATGTTCAGCAGTAATTTTCATTTTCTAGAGAAAAGCATATTTTGGTTGGTGATTCGTAAGTGAAAGTTACTCGCATATTAGTTACGATTTTTTTAATATTCCAGACATTTAGTAATTCTCAAAAAAAAAAAAATAGTAAAAAGTGAAAGTTGCAATAGAACGTTCAAATTCGAGACAAGGGTGTAAAATCGGAATAGAAACAACTTTTTTCTTTAAATTTATTTGAAATTTAAATAATTTTCAACAACTAAAGTCATGTGACTACATCCGAGTAGGTCAATTTTCATATTTTTCAAAGCACAACTTAACGCCCAAGTCGAGTTTCAAAATAAATTATTACTAAAAGTTTTTCATGCATGATGCTCTTTGAAGGACACTGTAGAGAGTTTTAGAAATATTTCTTAAAAAGTAGTCAATCTTAAAAATACTAGTTTTTCCATTGGAGTAGGTACGTCAAATTTCTCGTCGGTTCCGGAATTTTAATGCCTATGTTAAAACTAAAACGCCCTACCATTTGATTCACATCAGTAATTGATATTTAGGTCCCCACATAATATATTATGCTTGATTTCTTTATTATAATATTAATAATATTCTAACATTATTTTCATTCGATGGGTTTAGTTCAGACCCCTGAACGAAGCGGCAAATTTACTCCTTGCTGGTACTATAACTCAGGTATTTCTTGTAGCGACATATCAGCAAGCTGCTCCAAATTTGCCGAACCTAGCTTATGTTTTTCGGCATTTTCCGTATGCCTGGACCCCAAGCGAATCAACGAATATCAAACCAATCATCGAGAAGATTTCATGACGCTCACCACCAAAACCAAGCACAAGTTCAAAAATATACGTACCAAGCTAACGGGCTACCTGAGAAGGATTTGTAAAGACGAGTGTCTTCTTCTGGAAAATGAACTATGTACCAAGGAATATAGCATAGCGAAGAGACATTTGGTTATAAGTGAGTTTTCCACATAGTACAGGAGCCGAAGATATGTCGACCTTCACCCATTTGTAATTTTATAAATAGACGAATACGCCTGAAATGCCTTGCCTATCAAAATGTAGTCATGGCTATCTTTCATTTCATTAATTTTTGTAACTCTTTTTTCTGAGCTGCACCCATTTGTTAAACAAACGAATTTCGTTTTAACCAAGAGGTAGTATTGCCTACTCATTTCTGATCATGACTACCTGGCAAGCACCCAATACAAATCTGAAAGCGCTGCAAATTTCCTGAAATTTTCCGACAGGACACAGCAAGAAACACTGAATTCGAATAATAAAGTTTCCGAGGTCTCCACCCAACAGAAACCAGAGGCACTGCAACTCTCACCAAATTAACGGATTCAGCAGAGGCCACTGAATTCGAATAACGAAGTCACCGAGGTCTCCACCCAACAAAATTATGTAGGCACTGTAAATTCCACCAAATTCACAGACAGAGGCCACTGAATTCGAATAACGAGGTCACCGAGGTCTCCAGCCAACAAAAGAGCGAAGACACTACAAATTCGACCAAATTCGTAGACAGGACTCAGCAGAGGCCCACACAAAGTTATGGAGGCACTGTGAATTAATTTTTTATCATTATCATCCCTTGGTTGAATTTGTAGTATCTCTGGTATTTTGTTGGGCGAAGACCTCGGGGGCCTCGTTTTTCGAATTCATTGGCCCCTGCTGAATTCTGTCTACGAATTTGGTTGAATTGGTAGTGTCTCCGGTTTTTTTGTTGGGCTTAGACCAGGGCGGGACTTCGTTATTCGAATTCAGTAGCTTTTGTTGAGTCCTGTCAATAGATTTGATTGAATTTGTAGTGTCTGCGGTGGCGACCTGGGAGACCTCGATTTTCGAATTCAGTGGCATCTCCTGTCTATGAATTTTTGTTGATTTTGTAGTGTCTCCAGTTTCTTATCGTGATTAGAATTCAGTGGCCTGTGCTGAGTCCTGTTTATGAATTTGGTTGAATTTGTAGTATCTCCAGTTTTTTATTGCATGTAGACCTCGGGGATCCCGTTATTCGAATTCAGTGGCCTCTGCTGAGTCCTGTCTATGATTTTGGTTGAATTTATAGTGTCTCTGGTTTTTTGTTGGGTGGAGACCTCGTTATTCCAATTCAATTTCCATGAATTTGGTGAAAGGTGCAGTGCTTCCGGTTTTGGTTGGATGGAGACCTCGGGGGCCTCATTATTCGGTTTCCTGTCCCTTTTATTTGCTGTGTTCTGTCAACAAATTTCAGGAAATTTGTTGCGCGCGCCCTCAGATTTGTCTTGGATGGAGACCTCATTGTTCAAACTCAACACCCCGAACCGAAATTATTATAATAATTATTAAAAAATGAATTGGATGTTTTCCACCATCATGAATCATGACTTTGTATGTGTCTCATCAATGTCGACTTTTTACTATAAACCTCATGTTTAATGGCTGGATTAAGAAAATGAATATTTCCGAAAGCTCGACCAAATAACAAAGAGTTAAACAGCCCAGTATTTTGACTGCATCCTCAAGATCCATCTGCATTTTTTCTTAACTAGTCAGTGAAGACCACCCTTCGCCTTATACGCGTATTATATAATATATTCTATATCTCTAATGTAGATAATACATAGTAGATAAATTATTCATTATTGAAGGGAAAGAAATCATAAAATCATCTCCACAACGAACAAGAATTGTGATAATTATTGTTATTAGTAATCCGGCTATCCGTAATATAGCTACATAATGCATTGAACCACATTACCACAATTAATACCAGATAATAACTTTTAATCCTGTGAGCTATTTCGCAGTACTCCGAATAATGTTGAGATTTGGCAAGAATGCATTAGCAGTAGGGTTGACCGTTGGATATTCGGCAGATATTCAGCAGAAAACTATAATTTATTTGGAAATATTATAAAAAATCGCTGTCATTATGCTATGAAGAACATATCTCGTCTGTGCCATCTTACAGTTCAAAAACGCGAAATATTTGACTTTATATGTACATTAATTAAATTAAAGACTATGGCCACATTTTGATAAGGCGTATTCGTCTATGTATGTTAACAGTTAACAGATGGGTGATGGTCGACCTTTCTCCGACTCTTAGACTAACATTTCTGATGAAAAACCAGTGTTTTCAATATTGAAAATTTTCAGGTCAGATTCTGGAACTGGAAGCATGTGAACAGTTACCGAAAGAAACCGAGGAAAGTTCCCAAGATTGTTTGACCATGGGTGTGGGGGATTTGAGCGTGAATAGGGGTAAGTTCAAATCTAGTGAGCTAGTACAAAATAACGCTGGGATTTTTAGAGGAAAAATGTTATTGGGATACCGGACGTTTGTACAGGGGAGACCAAGATAAGTCCTTCTCTGGCAGAAAGTGTTTGAGATGGTCTCATCAGTTTCATATCCCGCCTTCAGATTATCCGGAGTTGGCTGGTCATAACTATTGCAGGTAGAGTAGTGTCATTTTCAGGAAAATAGATATTTTAGTGCGTTTGTAACTTATGGATAATTTTTCAGGAACCCGGGTGAAATAGAACTAGAACCTTTCTGTTTTGTTGAACAAAACAGAAAAGAAATATGTGGAATTAGTAAATGTGGTAAGTAATACAAGGTTCTTCATGAGTTAACGTGACCAATAAATAGTATAAAGAGTACTAGGAGTAGCATGATTCTGAAAATTTATAGACACGGTGAAGGAAACATTGAGAATCCAACTAAAATATTTTCATTGTTGTGACACTTCCGTCATGTAGAAACATATTTTGGATATCCATTTGTTCTGGAAAGGTATTTGGTGAAGATGAAGACGTAAGGTTGCATTTTGAGTTGGTTTTTGTCATTTCACGTCTACAATAACCTATTTAAAGATTCAAGTATATTGATTTGGTTATGTGGAGGATTTTTGAAAGCTTATAGTTAATTTACATGATGGTTCTTCGGGTTGTAAGGCCGACGTATGTTCTGAGAAGATCTCGACGTTTCGCCAACACGAGTGGTTAGCATTTTCAAGAGTTATTTTGCAAATTTCTGCTTTCTTAAGTTGCTGTCAAATGTTTGACATTTGTTATACGTTGTCTCAATAAATACCTGTAATTTGACGTTCTTACATCTGATTGGTCCATAGCGTTAGCAGACATCATAGAATCGTTCGTACCGTTATTTTGTGGGTAGGGAGCTAATTGAGAATTTTTGAGAACTGGAAGCCAAACCTTGTTCAATTGTAGTCCTTCTTCGGTTCTGTTGAAGTTGCTGTGGTGTTTCTGGATTTCAATTGCTTCCCGGAAGAGTCTTGGGTAATAGGCAGATGTTGAAGAGATGACTTGGGTTTCTTCAAATTTCACTCTATGGTTATCGTTGTTGAGAGTATGTTCTGCGACAGCGGATTTCTGTGTGTGTCCTAACCGACAGCAAGCCTTGTGCTCTTTGATTCTTGTTTTAACGGAGCGTTTCGTGGTTCCGATATAAACGCTGCCACAGGAACATGGAATGCGATAAACCCCAGAAGAGCATAGTGCGTCTCGTTTGTCCTTCGCTGATCTAAAGTGGTCTTTCAGTTTTTTTGAAGGTTTATAAACGGTTTTAATCTCATATTTTCGTAGTATACGGCCAATACGATCTGTAACTCTGGGAACATATGGTAAGAATGCTTTTCTTTTTTCGGTGTTGGTTTGACTACTACTTGGTTCACTGGATGGACAGTCATTTGGTCTATTATTGATTCTTCCGTCTCTGATTTCCCTTCTATTTTTCATCCACCTCTCAATATCTCTTTCTTTGTATCCATTAGAAAGAAGAGCCTTTTTTAGATGTTTCAGTTCAGCTTCCAGGGATTCAGGTTCGCAAATTCTTCTACCTCGATCAACTAATGTCTTGATTACACCTTGTTTTTGGCACGGATGATGGTTTGAGGTATTGTGGAGATATCGATCAGTGTGTGTTGGTTTTCTATATACCGTATGCCCCAGAGATTCCACACATTTCATCGAAAAGATCAAAGAGATTACCATTGATCCAAATGAAGTTCTAGTCATCTTTGATGTAGCATCCCTGTTCACAAAGGTCCCGTTAGATGAAGCCATGAGGGAAGTTGAACTACTTTTCCCAAGTGATATATCCAATCTCTTCAAAATATGCTTAACATCATCATATTTCATTTTCAATAACAAAATATATGAGCAATTAGATGGTGTTTCAATGGGAAGCCCACTTATCCCAGTTATTGCTAATTTCTTCATGGAAAAACTAGAAGAAAAGGCAATTGAAACTGCAAATTTAAAACCCAAGGTATGGTTAAGATATGTAGACGATACGTTTATAATTTGGAGCCATGGACCAGAAAAACTCAATGAATTCCTCAACCATATTAATGACATACACCCGAATATTCAATTTACCATGGAAATTGAAAATGAGAAGAAACTGGCATTCTTAGACGTTCTCATTTCTCGAAAAGAAAGACGTCTGGGGCATACGGTATATAGAAAACCAACACACACTGATCGATATCTCCACAATACCTCAAACCATCATCCGTGCAAAAAACAAGGTGTAATCAAGACATTAGTTGATCGAGCTAGAAGAATTTGCGAACCTGAATCCCTGGAAGCTGAACTGAAACATCTAAAAAACGCTCTTCTTTCTAATGGATACAAAGAAAGAGATATTGAGAGGTGTATGAAAAATAGAAGGGAAATCAGAGACGGAATAATCAATAGTAGACCAAATGACTGTCCATCCAGTGAACCAAGTAGTAGTCAAACCAACACCGAAAAAAGAAAAGCATTCTTACCATATGTTCCCAGAGTTACAGATCGTATTGGCCGTATACTACGAAAATATGAGATAAAAACCGTTTGTAAACCTTCAAAAAAACTGAAAGACCACTTTAGATCAGCGAAGGACAAACGAGACGCACTATGCTCTTCTGGGGTTTATCGCATTCCATGTTCCTGTGGCAGCGTTTATATCGGAACCACGAAACGCTCCGTTAAAACAAGAATCAAAGAGCACAAGGCTTGCTGTCGGTTAGGGCACACACAGAAATCCGCTGTCGCAGAACATACTCTCAACAACGATAACCATAGAGTGAAATTTGAAGAAACCCAAGTCATCTCTTCAACATCTGCCTATTACCCAAGACTCTTCCGGGAAGCAATTGAAATCCAGAAACACCACAGCAACTTCAACAGAACCGAAGAAGGACTACAATTGAACAAGGTTTGGCTTCCAGTTCTCAAAAATTCTGAATTAGCTCCCTACCCACAAAATAAAGGTACGAACGATTCTATGATGTCTGCTAACGCTATGGATCAATCAGATGTAAGAACGTCAAATCACAGGTATTTATTGAGACAACGTATAACAAATGTCAAACATTTGACAGCAACTTAAGAAAGCAGAAATTTGCAAAATAACTCTTGAAAATGCTAACCACTCGTGTTGGTGAAACGTCGAGATCTTCTCAGAACATACGTCGGCCTTACAACCCGAAGAACCATCATGTAAGTGACGATGGCCGCGAAAGCCTTTCACAACTTATAGTTAATGTTCAAGTATCATTTTCAATTGTTTAGTCAGCCTATACTTCTATCTAATTACTTTTCCTAGCCAATAAACTCAAAAACGATCAAAGCAAATTGAGTTTCTTTATAATCTAGTAGAATTTGAATCAAGTCAAACCAATCAATATGCCTGAGTCATTGAGAAAATTAGTGAACCAGTGCGTAAGGATATCTTCGCGTCTGTTGATTCTTCGAACCGGTGCGGTAAACCTGCCTAGAGGAATAAGTGAAGGGTCAGTGCGGTAAGTAAATCATTGTTATAACTGAGAACACATGTGAGGGTTTCATAGCTGAGTTAATCTTCACAAAAGTGTTATTCTATTTGTTCTGAGACTATTTTGGTCAGAATAGAACAAAACTCATTATTACACTAGCTAAAATAATTCACACGCTAACAGCCAATCGGCACCATTAATTATATGTGCAGAACTAAAGGGGAGGGGGCATTAAGAGTTAAAATTAACTTAAGAGAGTACACGCCACGGCAATAGCCAGAGCGATAGTACGAGAGGGGCATTCTGAACCGATATTTAATTAAATATGTTTCTAACCCACCTTATTATGGACACTAGTACATATGATGTCACTCAGAAATCGTTCATTTTCGTGATTCTTCATAATGATGAACTACGTAAAGTTTACCTCCTCTCATAGTCGGATAGCTTAGGCCATGAACTAAATAATGATGATGGGGATGTCATTTGTGTTTTGCCAATATTTTATGAATGGACATTATATTTCATCACAAATCTCGTGAAGCAACTCTTAACGATGCTTCTAGAAAAGATGGGAAGTACCTAAGCTCTGTGATTCCATGTTTTCCGTTGTCCTCCACTGTTTTAGTTGTGATAAACTTGAAAAATTCATAGTTTGTAATGTTGAATATTAATCTTCTAATGATGAAAATATACTTTTTCCGTGCGCGTGCGACATACTCCGGTGGAAGGCAAAGCCGAATACGGGAAGTCGAGCAAGCACGGAAAAAACATTTATGGACGAGTAATGAACGATATTTTTCAGTATATCTACCTGAAAACCACAGATTGTTCAGAAACATTTATTTTTAATGATGAAGGAACAAAAATATGTATTAATAATTGAAATATTTATGGTACAAAAATATCCAGAAATTGCCACAAAACAAGCGTTATTCACCCTGTTGGTAAGGAAATATTCAAACAATTTTCAATTTCTAGAGAACTGTCAACAACATATCATTTAATTTTGACATGTAAATAGGCAGCCAGCGCACGGAAAATTTTTCCGTGCGGGCGCACAGAAAAAACCCTTTTTCAGTATGCTAAATAAGCATGTAAATATAGTATTTTCAGATAGGTATATTGAAAACCTTATTACATTCGCCATCAATCACTAATAAATTAATTAAATCAAAACTATTATATTCAACATGAACCATACTGCACTTTTTCATATGATCAATCCGAAAGTAAACAAATCAAAATTTCAGGCAGTTAATATGCAGATGGGTATTATTGTGGAATTTAGGGAATATAGGGAATATAGGGAAGTAAATTAAAAGTATGGCTAGTTTTTATAATAGACTTGAATCGTTAGAAGAAAATATGGGGTTTCCATTTGAAAAAATTCAATTTTCTGGGCCCACTTTTTTGCGCACCCTGTAAATTGTTCAGTGGATGTGATTATGGTGAGTGATCCATTCAACCTTAGACATTCATAATTCATTCAGAGCATATCACTAAAAATTGTAATTCACATGAAAATGACATATGTTCGATTGACTGCATTTGTCACTTTTTCTAGAAAAACTCAAATTACATAAAATGGTTTATTCTTGACAGGGCATGATAAATGAATCAGGATCATTAGAGGCATTCACAAATTTTGTAAAATATATGGTGTCCTATTGAAAATAAAGAAGATGTCATTCCTGGAGAAAACGGAGGAGTCACAAAGAAAATATTTTTGTTGGCATCTCAATATTTCCTTCAGTGTATTTTAGTGACTCAATTGGACGCCACATTCATATATAATTTATTTCGGAGGATACTTTAAGTTGATTGGGAAAATGGTCAATATAATTTTTCTTTCAAATTTAGTTCTCTATTAGATTTTTGTATCTTTAAACTCATTGTCTTGATTTCAAACGACTCGTTGATAACATACATACCTTTTTTAAATAAATTTCATTTTTTGTTTGATTTTTTCAACAGAAGTGTAAATTTTTTTTTGTTTTTCACAAAGCGTCAATTTACAATCTACAATGTTTAAAGTATTTTTTTACAATACTAACGTCAAAAATGTGTACCTTTTGATGACTTTTAAATGTAAAAAGTAAGCTATTTTTGAACAGAGTGCAAAATAGTCATTTATGGTACAAGTTAGTAAAGTACGATTTTTTTTATGAACGTGAAGTTTGTTAATCCGCTAGTACAAAAAAGCTCTTTACGAAAATGTATCATACAAAATGTTTTCTAAGAGTTTCAAATTGACACATTGTCGTATTATCAATTGATGACGTCCGAGTACAAGCTGACGTAAAATAGTATCTTTTTGAAAAATGTATGAACAGTGCGAAATAGTTATTTACCTAACAAGTGCGGAAAGTAGTACTTTTCCGCACGCGACGGAAAAGACGTTTTCCGCAAGAGTTAGATGCAATGTTTTTCCTACGAGTGTTTTTGTCCATCTTATTTATGAAAAAAAAATGGTTTTTATTAAACAAGATTTTATAATAATGCTACAAAATGACACATAAGACAGAATAGTTACATAGATCATTAGTTAGTGCTAAATATCCTCATTTTCAACAATATAAAAATCGTGCAGAAAAGTAACTTTTCAGCACTAGTGCGGAAATAGTATATTACATTACTAGTGCGGAAAGTGACATTTATCACACGAGTGGGAAATATTGTGGCACGAGGCGTAAGCCGAGTGCGGCAATCACACGAGTGTGAAAAACCACTTTCGCACGAGTAATGTACACTATTTTTCCTACGACCACATAATTATTTTACCAAATGTATGAAAATATTATAATTCAAGACATGTGTACAAGAAAATCGAATGAATAGTCCGACTGAGAACCATTCTGACATCATTTATTTTTAATATTTAATTTAAATACAAAATATTTTCTTTATGATATAGTACCGACGAGATCAAAATCATAATTAGACATCTTTTATTTTTGATAATGATTACTAATCAAGATACACTCTAATATAATATATTTTCTTGTCATAATATGTGTCCAATACCTCAGTTGGTAAGCAGCGGGACTCGACGTGACTTCTGACGAAGAGTACCCGGGTTCGATCCTCGTCCGCGGAAATTTTTTTTTTTAAGAAGATGAAAAACATTACACTTCTCAAATAGATTACTTCAAGATTTTGTTTGTAGGATTTTAGATAGTATATATACTGATTTTTAGATAGTATCAGTTGGTAGAGTTTGAAATTATATATTTGACAACTTGACTTCGGTAAATCTTAATAGAAATTATGCATTTGACAACTTATCCGCAAGCGTGCGAAATACTTTCCGCATGTGTGCGGAAAGTAACTTTCCGCACGCTTGCGGAAAGTATTTCGCACGCTTGTGGATATGAGCCACTTTCCGCGGGACTGTACGGTGCGATATACGTTACTTTCCTATGTGGTCGTAGGAAAAGTAACTTTTCCGCATGATTTAATCTTTCCGCGAGATTTATAATATGAGATCGAATCTAGTCTATTAACGACTGTTTTATAATAACTTTCCGATATTCCGTAATTTTCATAAAATTAATTTCAAAATATAAAGTAATTAAGACATTATCAAAATAAATAGTGATATTTAAAATTTGACAGGATATGATATGGTATTATAGCAATTAAATTAATATCTGAAATAGCTCAGTTGGCAAAGTAAGGGAGCAGTCGCTCTACGCTGGTTAATGGTTAATGGGGTAGGTGGTTCGAATCCTGGAGAAGTTACTTTTTTTTGTTTTTGTTTTGAAATCGATGAGAGTACTTACTGTTCAATTTTCGTTATATTTTTCAATATTTGTATATTCAATGACGACATGAGTGTTTTTGATAGAATCTGTTATGAAAAAAATAATTCGCTCGTACTACAAAACATTACAATCGTGGGAAATGTATGTCATTTCATGCTCATTGTACAATATACTAATCTTGAATTAAAATATTGTGCTTTAAAGAGAAAATCTTGCGTAAAAGTAAAAATCGTGCGGAAAAGTAGAACTTTCAAAACGAAAAATCGTGCGGAAAAGTTACTTTTCCGCACGCTTTTAGGAAAAACATATTTTTTTTATTCTACCTTTGTTCCGTTCGCAGTGAGAAGTACTGTATTTTGTTTTTCCCAGCTGGCTTATTTTTTGTTTTAGTATACGTGTTTGGAACATACGTTGGAGTGATACTCGTTTCAATAGCTGTAGTCATTGGGGTGGTATTCACTTACTGCTACTGCAAAAGGAAGAGTAAAAGTACTAGGAACTTGCAAAATGTGAGAATATGCATAAAAGTCTCCTTTCCAGTTCTCACTGTTTTTATTGTGAACTCTTCTTTTCCCAGAAGGACTTGCCACAAGTGAGCAAAAATATCTACGGTAGTCCAGGACCGGGACCGAGTGCTCCAATGGAAATGAACACCTTACTACCGCCAAATCTGCCGCCGCAGAGAAATCACCACAGTTCCAGCAAAAATGGTTTCCAGTCTGTACCGCAGTATACCTTCAAAGAAGTCCGGTTGATCGATGAACTGGGAGAGGGGGCATTTGGTGAGATACTATACTATCACCATTTTTAACAATTTTTTCATACCTGTTTCAACAGGTAAAGTTTATAAGGGCGAGGTCAAAACGAAAACTGGAAAAATCTTCGTAGCTGTGAAATCTCTCAAAGAAAATGCTAGCGCCAAAACCCAGGCAGATTTTCAAAGAGAAATTGAGCTGATTTCTGAGCTCAAACATCCCAATATAATATGTTTGCTGGGAGTTGTAATGAAACAGGAACCAATGTGTATGTTGTTCGAATATATGTCAGAAGTGAGTACGGAAAGTTGAAGAGTTCATTGAATTGACACCGAATTAATTTTCAGGGAGATTTGCACGAGTTTTTGATCGGGAATTCTCCAGAAGAAGGAAAATGTTTGACACATGATCAGTTTCTTGACATGGCTATACAAATTGCTCAAGGTAAGTTAAGTAGGGCCAATTCATGCAACATATCACTATCATAGTCACAATCACTATCACATCCTAGTCTTAATCATTGTCTTAAGAAATTTTTATATTTATGCATCACAGTCATTAGCTTGAAAATTAAAAATTGACAACACTGCCATTATTGTATTTTTACCACGCACATGCGCGTTGTACATGTAGTCCTAATAAACATATAAATTGAAAGTTGCCAACTTTGAAGGTCAAATTCTTACAATTATGATTGAGACTAAAACTAAAAAAATTGCATAAATGCTCCTACTGAAATGTACAGTTCTAATTTGATTTTATGATTAAGACACTGACTCTTTTTAGGACTATGATAATGACATGTTGCATAAATTCGCCCTTTGTCTTCTTTGCTTTTTGTTACTTTCTATTTCTTCAATTTTCAAGCATAAAATGGTGGTAGGTTTTGTTTAAGATGTCTAAAAGTCCTGGTGTGTCGACTCATACCTGGAAAACTGTGGGATTAAACGGAAGACAATTCGCCAGCTTGATTAAGAGAAAACAAATGAATTCGTGGTCTGTTTCCCAAATATTCCGCATTTGCGTGTACCGCCACGGTCGGTTTCCTTGTTAGGGTAAATTTACAAGAACAGAAGTTTTCAAGTGTTGCCGACGAATGAAATGAATAAAGAAACGTAATTATTGGAATTTATTGAAAAACTTCACCAATCAGTTTTATTTGTTTCATTTTCGACTTATTTATTCAATTTTGTACTGAAATGAAATTCACTAACACAATAATAACCACGCATTTCATTTAGAAATATTGAAGTTAAGCTTCATGAAAAGTCACCATTAGAACCTGTCAACCTTGGGCTATTAAGCGGGAATGGCGGGATTCCGTGTGTGATATATTCGTGCCATGATTTTCATTAAAATGTTTTCTAATAATACAAGATAATGATGTGATAATCTTCATAATATGGTGGTACTTACTATACTCACTTTCGGTACTGGATATAAATGAATTATTTTGTTCGTCTCTCTGGATTGCCCACAAATGATACAAAAACGGAAGGAAGGAACATGATCAAATTATTATTGTACAAACCATACAAACTACACAGGAAACGATTAGATATTCACAAATTTTATTTTAACAGACATGTTTTGTCTGATTAAATAAAGTTTGTGGAGGATCGAATCGTTTTTAGTGTAGTATGTACAATTACTATGGATCTTCATCAAGTAAATGACGATCAGAATAATTAAATTATTATTGAATGAATGTCTAAGGAAATATACAGCAAAATTAAGAAACACATTAATAATAGTAATCAATACAAGGAAATTGCACTATGAAATTTAGATTCTGTCACCATCATTCACTTTTGGATTGTATTTAAAGTTTGTTGAAATTCCATAAAATTGACAACAGTCATCAATCACCATATCCCTGGAATATTGACAAGACTAAAATTCTATATAAGGGCGCCATCTCTGGAACCTTCAAAGAAGCAGACCACTATTTCATTTGTTTATTTGTCTTCTGAAAAATCAAAACAAAATCGAATCACTCGACACACCATGGTTTTTATACATCTTAGTTTTGTTTTTCAGTGCATAGTTATTGAGAATTTTGTTACAGTTTATTATGATTTTTTTGTGGTTCAAAATTATTACGAATGATTCACAGAACATAGCAAATATTTAGAATGATCATTTTTGTGATATTGGATCAGAGTTAGCTAAAAAAAAATTATGAAACCAATGAATATCTATTCATCGGAAGTTCCTATAACTCAAGTAATGTATTTTGGTCACCTATCACAGAAAATTAAATAATCAACTTAACAAATGAACTTAGAAATGATTCTGTCCCTGTCTCAGATAGAATTAATAATAAATGTTTGAAGATTACAGTGAAATACAATTCAAAAATCCTTGAACATATTTTCAATTTAAAGAAGAAATTAAAAGATTTTTTGATAATTATCGGCCTATTTCATTGATTGATAACATTACCAAAATTTTGGAAAAATGCTTCTTAGATTGACAAATTTTCTTGAGAAGCATACTTTATTATTTTGAAACTACTCAGATGCAGAGAAAAAAAGGGAACAAAAAATGCAATATTCAATGTTACAGAAAGTATTTATAAATCGTTGCATAATCAAAAGAAAACTTATGGAATATTTTCAGATTCAAAGAAAGCATTTAATACAGTTTCACATGCAAAATTATTATCGAAATTAGAACGGTTTGGCATAAGAAGAATCTGCCTAAAACTATTTGAAAGAGAACAAACTGTTCAGATTGGTCATATCAAAATTTACTCTAGAAAAGTGAAATGTGGAGTTCCCCAATGGGCAGTTCTAGGACCTATTTAATTTTTTATTGCTATCAAAGATATGTTAAATACGAAAATTAAAGGAAAGTTGTTTATAGGTAGTGGCAATACCTGGGAGAAAACATAATCAAATGCTGAATTTGATTCATCAATTTTAGAAAATAATTACGATTTACTAATTTTTAATTTTAATAAATCTCATTTCTTGATATTCACGTTACATGAGAAGTGCAACCAAAAAAGGACTAGTTTTTCGGAATTTATAAATAAAATGAAATACTGGTTGATTGAGAATTCGGAAAATTTGGAAAATTGTATGTGAAATAATATTGAAGTTTTTTATTATTGTTTTTATGTATACAAAATGTGACCAATATTATGTATGCATACATTCAAGTTCATTTTGCTTTCCACCTTTCTGTTTATTTTCAGTATGTTTGTGTATTGTGATAATATAAATCTAATATATCTATTCACAATTTGAATAAATCTAATGGTGCCATCTGTTTTTTCAGGTATGGAGTATCTTTCTGACAACCATTATGTGCACAGAGATTTAGCTGCAAGAAATTGTCTTGTATCCAAAGATTTAGTTGTTAAAATAAGTGATTTCGGTCTCAGTAGAGACATGTATAGTTGTGACTATTACAGGTAAGAAATAACAATAATGAATTCTGAAAAAATTAAAATATGTATATTTTCATACTTTGATAATTTTATATGGTCTCAGCCTATATTCACAGGCATATCAAGGCCTTTTCTGATGTAGACTCTTAGATTCAAATTTTACACTTTAGGCATCAAAAATTGTAAAATGATTATGAACTTGTTTTTCTTTCTACTATTATTGTAACTTCGACCTACTGTATGAAAACTAGATTGACAAGCACCAATAAAATGTCTGAGTTCAAAAAGTTCTCCTGAACATTTTATAACATTGCCGTTCAAAATAAAGTATAGAAAGATAGATAATTTATTCATCACTAATATCTTCACACATATACAAGTACAGAATTAAAAACATGGGCAAACTTAACATTTTATTTATTTCCCAAGAAACATACAAGTTTATGACAGGGAAAAAATAAACACACTTTCAACTAAACTAAATTAATTACTGCCTAGATATTTCTAATTTTCATATTATTTATACAATTCATGGTAAAAAATATTTTTTCAAATTTACTTTGAATCTCATTTTAACATTGGATTTAAAATATTTTGGCAATTCATTTTAGTGCATTATTCCTTTAAAGTATATTGATTGGTGACCCACATTTGTTTTCACTTTCATAACTGACAAATTATCTGATTGCCTCGTCAAGTGGTTATGATTATTGTTAAGGTTCATGTAAAGTCAAATATTTCGCGTTTCTGAACAGCAAGATGGCACTGACAAGATATGTTTTTCATACCATAGTTACAGCGATCTTTTATAATATTTCCATATAAATTACAGTTTTCTGCAACGGTCAACCCTACTGCTAATGCAATATTGCCAAATCTCAACATTATTCGGAGTACTGCGAAATAGCTCACAGGATTTTTTTTCTTGGTGTTTTGGCATCGACTGCTACGGTCATTAGCCAAGTGTTCTAGATAAGCCTTGTTACCAACTCCATACGCCACTTTAGGAGCAGCACTGTTAATTTTTAATGCAACAGTGAATCGTGGAGGATTATTCACATCCGACACGAGCCTCAATCATTCAGACTTTCACATCTGAAAATGAAAAAAAATCGTACCGTCTGGTGAATTTGGTGAGAGTTGTAGTGCCTCTGGTTTTTGATGGGTGGAGACCTCGGAGACTTCATTATTCGAATTCAGCGTTCCTTGCTGTGTCCTGTCTGAAAATTTCAGGAAATTTGCAGCGCCTACATATTTGTATTGGGTGGAGACCTCGTTTTTCGAACTTAACCCCCTTGCCGAATCATGTCTGCAAGTTTCGGAAAATTTGCGGAGTCTTCAGTGTTGAAATGGGTGCGTACACCACATTTTTCAGAAACAGTGATGTATTTACCTTGTTTGCAAATTTTGGTTGATTTGCAGAACATCCAGGTTTACCATGGATAGAGACCTCCTTTTGTTCTAAAAGGATCTTTTCAATCGTTTTTAGTGTTTCCAAAGGTGGGGACCATTTTCTTTAAAGCTGGTTCATTATTTTTCTTAGATTTTGGTTTATTGATGATTCTTGTGCCGTCGGTTTTCCTGTGGGAGGAGATCTTAAGAATCTTTGGTATTGCCGCTTTTTTCCGGTTCACCTGTATATTATTTATTGTATTCATTTCGTTGGTTTTTCTGATATTCGGGGTTGCAGTGCCCATGGGTTTGTTATAGATATAGTAAGTCCGTCCTTGATCTTGCTTAGATTAGATTTACTTTGAGCACAAACAACAATATTGTTGGTGAAATTCACAAAGAGCAGGTAATATGAACAACTCACTATAATTTATTTTTATCAATATTTTTCATCTTTGTAAGCTGAACTCCGCCTATTTTGCCGTTATTTTTTATGTATATTAAATAATGTTACTCAAAAACAACTGGAATGGACAATAAAGACGCTATTACGATTATTATTATTATTTTTCAATTCTATTTTGCTTCCTGTTTCATTTCCAGAACTGATATTTCAAATCCCAAAACATAAAACTCATTACCTACATACTTCTTCAATTGTGTCCAAGGACTTCAAGGCTTTAGGCGGACCAATCCAATATCCAACTGATGAACTGACAAACCCCTATCTACGTAACTTTCATTTTCGAAAAGTTAAACAAATTACATCGGTTACCGCTGTATAGAACTATTGGCAACGCTGTACAGTAAATATGACAGTGACAATAATTTTGTGCAATACCTTGTGGACAGTAGCAGAACTATTTTTGTATTTCCGTTCATGTAATACAGGGGAATCACTTACTGGAGCGATTTACCGTTTTTTGTCCGAGATTTTAAAAATTACTATTAAAAATATAAACCGTTTGATTTTATGTCTGAATAGTTCCTCAATGTTCAGTCTTCTAAATTTAATATAAATATCACTTGCAAAAGCGATTCTTCTCAACTGTCGTCGATTTTATAACAAGATTTTCAGAATTTTTTTAATTGTGGGAGAACGTTGTGGTTAAAAATTCTGAAAAAAATCGTGATTTTCTTTTACCTTGACATTGATTTGTCATGATATTTGAAATGAAATCTGATGAATGGTTTTTGGGAAAACTCAAAAAAACCTCTAAAAATTAGGTTTTTATTTTTTTTCTCAAAAACTGTTCATCAGATTTTCTTCTACATCTCTCTAATTATTCAATTTGAATGCCGGAATAACTCGATTTTTTTTCAGAATTTTTAAACGTGCCGTTAATTTTTTCATGGGTTTACATGAACCTTAATAATGCATTGCTTTTTCAATTATTTTCGAAATTATTGATAGAATCGAGATGGGTCTATAATTGTTCATTTTAGACTAGTCAGAGAAGAAATCACAATTTTTTTAGCTTATATAAGTTATCTGTTTAAAAGACATTGCAGATGTATAAAAGAAAGATCTAAAAGACAGTGAAATTTCAGAATTGTCGCTGATGTCACATTATCAGATATTCAAAAATGGTTCTGAACACTGAAAGCGTTGTTTAAATAGAAGATAGTTAGTCAATGCCTGTGGAAAAAGTATTGGACCCAAACGCGAGTGTCATCTAGCGTGATTAGTTACGAACATGAATATTTCACGTCATTTTGATGCAGGTTTCTTCAAAAAACCCTGATTTTAATGCTGTCCCATTGTTTCAACCAAGTTACGACATGACTTGTAGGCCAGATCACTGAAGTTACGACATGACTTGGATGCGAGCTCACTGTCGCCATCTACATGTCGCATCCATTTTGATCCAATTATAATCCCATAAGGTTGACTATCTTCTTTATAAACAATGCTGAAAGTAAGAAATTCACCAATACTGTAGAAGCAACTATCCAACAAGAGCCCATATAGTATATAATCATGAGTAATAGTATATTGTGTATCTAGTAGTAAAAGCAATACATTCCCGGACGACAATGTAAATTGTTGGCCGAGGCCAACAAGCATTGAAGTCTGGAAATGTGCTTTTACTACGAGGTACACATACTATTTTTTCTGAAATCGCAATCAGCATTATCAAAAACTAAGGAATTCTACATATTGTTTGCGTGAATTCAATAATTGTCTGAAATGTAAACAAGCCTGGAAAATTTTTCTCGGATCGTTTTCTGTACGGGAATAGTATATTGTGTATCTAGTAGTAAAAGCAATACATTCCCGGACGACAATGTAAATTGTTGGCCGAGGCGAAGCCGAGGCCAACAAGCATTGAAGTCTGGGAATGTGCTTTTACTACGAGGTACACATACTATTTTTTCTGAAATCGCAATCAGCATTATCATAAATTGAGGATTCGAAACTACGTGCTTTCCTGAAACGTCAAAGTGACAACTATAAACCAAAGACCGATTTTTACGGCCTAGGCCGGCAAAGTACTTTCCCGTATCGTTTTCGATACGGGAAAGTATTAAACGGTCCGGGAAAGTTCGTTGCTTAGCAACGGACTAAAATACTGGATTAGCGTATTTTGAGGCCTGCAGTTGCTCCGAGAAAGTGGGCATTCTTGAACGATTTCAGAAAAAAATATTTGTAATATGTAGAGACACGGCAATGGTAAGATGTTATAATTTTTAAATAATGGTCATCTCTACTGAAAAGGAAAAGTGTTATTGGCGTAATAATTAGCTATGGTTCATGATATTGCTAGTATAAAACTTTGATCTGTTCAGCCAAAAAGCAGAAAGTAGGAATTTTGGAATTCAGTCGCTAACATTGAACTTTCACGAAAACTGACAAGTTTCGAATTGTTGATTTTCCATTTCAAGGTGGGAAATATTGAACTGTTATTTCTTTAATTCCAGAGTACAGTCCAAATCTTTATTGCCAGTAAGATGGATGCCACCAGAATCCATTTTGTATGGAAAATTCACCACAGAGAGTGACGTTTGGTCATATGGAGTCGTTTTATGGGAAATATACAGCTATGGATTACAGGTAATCATTTTAACATGGCTATTACTTGGCACTTATTTATTTATGTTTTTAGCCTTATTATGGTTATAATAATCAGGAAGTCATAAGCATGATCAGGTCTAGGAAGCTTCTACCGTGTCCTGATGCTTGCCCCAGTTATTGTTATGCTCTCATGGTAGAATGTTGGGCAGAACAGGCCAACAGAAGGCCTAATTTTAGTGAGATTGCTCATAGACTGAAAGTTTGGAAGCAGAGCGGGTGCACGAATGGTAAGACTGATAAGTATCCAGTTTATTAATCTAATAATTCAAAACTATGTATTTTTCTAGCTGTATTGTAGTATATTTTTAAAGTCTAATTTATTTTCAATTCATTTATTTCACAAACAAATATAATATGACAATTATATTTAACTATTTTATTTGAAACTGAACTGTCTCACTTCTTCACTAACTAACTCTCTTCACTGCGTGATGCTTTTCATATCCACACCTGATTTCGCCGAAGCCTCAAGATGGTTCTTAGATTCGACGATATTCTTCTCGATACCTAGCGCCTCGAAAGTCATTCGCGCTCACACGCTGTTTGCATGAGCGTTCATTAAATTGTTAAGTAAATTGATAGTGTATACCTTTGTATACCTGACTCCACAATAAACTTCTGATAAGTACCAATAAATTACTGATTATATTTAATCTGACCTTTCCAGGATAACATTTCAATTAGAGAGTTAAAAAATCATATAGACGAGTTTTAACTGTTGCCTGTAACACAATCTGGATTTCGTAAAAATTATAGCTGCACTACGGCTCTTCTCCATATTGTTGATTATGTTGTTAGGGCTATGATGGTTCAAGGTAAATGCACGGTATTGGTCTTACTAGATTTTAGCAGAGCTTTGACACCATAAATTATAATTTAATGATAGCTATATTACATTACATTGGGCTTTCTAAAAATGCCGTAGACCTGCTAGCATCTCTGAAAGCAGTCAGAGCCCACCATAACAGGCCAAGAAGGCATGGTGGACCGATCTACAAGCCATTGGATATTTTCCATGAGCGCCCAGATGGCGAGTAACCACTACCTCCGCCAAAAACTAAAATGACGAGCCAAGGCTCATATACAAAGACCATAATGTCTTAACCCGTTTTTTTCAACTTTTTTCCGGGAGCCCACCCACCGAACCCCCCTCCCCCCCCCCGATGATGAAATCCATTAGTCTGATGTTTTACTCATAAATAAACAAAATCTCCCGTATAACTAGGAGGAGACGGAGAAAATCAACATCAAGATGAGACTTAACACTTACGGCAGAAGATAAACCTACACAACATCGTAGGCCTGCTCTACAGGAATAAGTAGGGTTTCCCCCGCCCGCTGAAGGCCTTAGCCCCACCCCAAAACCCAGCATTATTCCCTCCTTTCCCCCCTGTGGCAAAGTGATAGTTTTACTGTGTATAAATAGATAAAATAAAATCTATTTATATGTCGTCCAGTGTTATACATTTTTATATTTTAAATTTAACATCAATAAACCTTTTTGCCTTTGCTAGCATCTTACCTTCGTGGTCGCATACAAATGGTTCAAATCGACGATGCACACTCAATATATGGAATTGAAATGTGGAGTCCCTCAAGGCTCCATTCTAGGGCCTCTGTTATTCGCAATATAAACTTCAAACCTTGTCAAGAGTCTAAAATTTTGTAATGTACACTTCTCTGCGGATGACACTCAACTTTAATATATAGTTTTCATCCAGATACAGTATTAGAATCTTGTAATCATATTAATGAAGATCTTGAGACTTTCATCAAGGCTGCGGAATATCATTGCCTAAATTTTAATTGTAGCAAGTCTAATGTTGTACTTTTTAGTAATAAAAGTAAGCGAGACCAAATTTGTGATAAGGTAAAAATTAAAATAAAAAAAGAACAACTTGAAAATTTAAATCAAGCTAAGAGCTTCGGTGTATTACTAGATCCTGATTTGAAACGTGCTTATTCAACATTGAAGATAATGTATAATAACAGGCAGTTCCTCCATAGATATATAAAATCAATGTTATGTGAGTGACTAATATTGTCAATTTTCAATTACGACGATGTGCTCTATGGACCATTCTTATGTAGCCAATATCAACGAAAAGTACAAAAGGTGCAAAATTCATGCTTACGTTTTATATTTGGAATTCGCAGAAGAGAGCATATCTCGCACAAACTTAAAGATAATAACTGGTTGAATATGAGCAATCGAAGAATTTTACATGCAGCAGTCCTATCTCCTACAGAACAGATGTACATAATGTGAATGTGCGTCATAAAGGAACTCTTTCCCCCCTCCCTTTCAAACTTGAAACCTTCAGACGTAGTTTACCAGTCAAATATATTATA
The DNA here is from genome assembly GCA_944452925.2 of Chrysolina oricalcia. Classification (NCBI taxonomy): domain Eukaryota; kingdom Metazoa; phylum Arthropoda; class Insecta; order Coleoptera; family Chrysomelidae; genus Chrysolina; species Chrysolina oricalcia. Next base: position 4,092,297 of record OX101810.2, read on the forward strand.
TACAATGAAATACCTAAAGCACTCAAAACTTGTAGATTGAAACGGTTCAAGGAAATGTACGAGAAATACTTGTTATAATAATAATAAGAATACTTTTTTATTTATTTACCATACATTAACTTGTATAATATATTACAAAGGTATATTATTTGTAGGTAAATAAAAGGAATCTGTTAGGCTATAATGCCAATTCTTCCACAGATCCCTGCTTAGAAACAAAAAAAGGAGACAAAAAGGTAAAAAAAATATTTATGATTTGAGCAATAGGCATAATATCTATCATGGATTATTGTCTACCAAACAAATATCGTTTATACCAAACTTTGAAGCCCTGTGATTTCAAAGAGTTACATGGTACATCCAGGACGTCGCCAAAAAGTGCAATGTTATAAGAAAAAGACCGCTTAAAAATTTCTTTCCTATGCTTTGGTATCGTTATCATATTTTTCCGGCGCAAGTTCAGGTTATGTACATCTGTTCTGAAGGTTACTCTCCTGAACAGGTTTTGTCCATCAGTAGTTTGTGGAAAAAGCATGCCATATGATGTTTCCGCCGGTGAAACATGCTAAGCCATCCAGCCTCTTTTAATTTATGAGAGATTCGTTGAGGACGTTTTATTCCATATATAAGTCTCAGGCACGAATTTTGAGTCTTTTGGATTCTCTTGATGTTGGCATTGTCAAGGCAGGGACCATAAACGACATCACAATGATTAAAGTGGGAGAGTACGAGACTATCACACAACCGTATTTTCAATTTCGCATTCAAAAAGTGTCTTTGACTGTAAATAAATTTCAGCTTCTCAATTTCCAAGTTATGTGATCTTTGAATCGTAGTTTGTAATCCATAATGAGCCCTAGATTTTTGCAGGAATCTTTGAATTGTATTATTTCCTCACCAATACAGACGTTCAATATGTTGAGGGCTTCATTTCTTTGATGGTCAGATCCAAACAAAATCGCAACAGATTTATTTGAATTGATCTTCAATAAGTGCCCATTTGTAAGATCAAGAAGTCGATTCAAGTCAGAGTTGATGAGTTGAATGAATAATACAGCTGTGTGTCGTCTGCATAGAAATGATAATTACAGTTCTCTATGTACGAACAGAAATTGCTGGTATAAATAATATATAAGAGTGGACCCAAAATACTTCCTTGTGGAACTCCTTGGCAGAGCTCCAATGAATCAGAAATGGAATGGTCGAGCTTAACTTGCTGAGATCTGTCGAACAAATACGACTTTAGGATAGAGCAAGCAGTATAATCAAAGCCAATGAAATGTAAAATAGAAATCAGGATATCATGACTTAAAGTATCAAAGGCTCTTGAAAAATCAAGTAAGATCAGGGCACTTATTTCATTCTTATCTAGTGATTTGATAATTTGTTGTTAAATCAAACTCAGTAGGCACTGTTGATTTAAAAAAATATATATTTTGTCATTCATACATGTATATTATGTTAGTCATCTAGCGACATGTTGTTAGGGTTAGGTGGAAGAACAAGTTCCACGTGCAAGCGCTGATTTTGCTTGTTCAATGATCATTATATTTATAACTACCAAAACCCTAAAGTGCACACGTTATAAAATCATTACACATTTTGGCAGCGGGCTGACGGCATATATGATAAAACTTAAATGAAGATTTTCACAAAATTTTTGGTTTTACAAATCCGCGACATATGTTTCTCCAATACAATGGCTTCTTCAATCGTGATAAACATTAACATGGATTTTCAATTATCGGCTACATCGATTCAAAAGTATCTCTGTTAATTAAATTTTACAGGCGCATATTTCAAAACTGCACCAACGCCTCTGAAGCACAGTCAGGGCTCTAAATCCAGTCACACATCTGATTCGCAAACCTTATGTCCTACGGTTGAGAACCAACAGATGTCTTTCACGTGGGAGCGTGATCGTCATAAACCTACGTCAAGCAGGTTGCACGATAGTCAAAGTAGTTTGACATCCAGGTATGTACCTAATCTGTTTTCAGTTTTTTTCTGTTGAAAAGGACCACGCACAAACCTTATGGGAAATGGCTTTCGGTGGATTCTGCTGATTTTTTGGTATGATGACCATTTCAATGTACTGATCAAAAGTCTACATGGCCACAACGAAAAAATGGACAGTTTTTGAGAAAAAAATTGCTCAATGTCGGCAAAATGGGGAATTTGGTAGTAAAACGGGAAAAATAACCGAGTTATTTTCCGTTGTCCACTTCGATACATTCGATCTGGATGTTGAAGAGTACGTCTCTCCAATGTTATTCTTCAATAAATCTTGCGACACTCTTTTCCGAACATATTCTGTAATACATAATTGACTTCTATTATTGTCCCCTGCATCATATATATCAATTGAATCATCTTCTATATAACCATATCCATAGACTAACTTTCTCACAATCTATTGATTTCATAATGTACTAAAAATAATTTTTCCATTCCTCGCATTACGTATTCATGAGTCACCCTGTGTGGGTTGCAATTATTGGCAAACAGTGCTGTAAAGACACAAGACTCATAGAAGAATTGCTAAAGCGCATAATTCTACAATTTGCAAGAGGCATGAAGTTACAAAATAATACTATTTATTTCTCCCGTTTTATTACCAAATTGCCCATTTTGCCGACTTTGAGCAATTTTTTTCTTAAAAACTATCCATTATTTTTCGTTATGCCCATGGAGACTTTTGATCAGGATATTGAAAAGTTCATCATACCAAAAAATCAGCAGAATTAACCAAAACCCATTTCTCATAACGTTTGTGTGTGGTCCTTTACTTTCAAACCCTTCACAGTGAGTAGTATCATATTAAAATTCAAGAAAAACTATCATACTCTCTTGTCTGTAATAAAATAACAAAGAACTGGATTGAAAAATAACTGACAAAACTATATTTGAGAGTTTCACTCATTCTGTGGTACCCTAAACTTATTCTGAATTTCATGATTCATATAATCGAGAATTGTGTAACCAAATATTCTCTGGTCACATTCACCACCTTGACATTAGGACATAGAAAATTTATGGGTAAATACAAGAATTGTCATTGTTATTTCTGACAATAGAAAAATCTACTATTATGAAATCATTGAATTCACACGGAGTTGTTTCAGTACTTATATTCTACCAAACGCCATGCTGAATAAAGGAGAGCAGTTCATGTCTATACACAAAACATGTGAGTTGGTTTTTATTGAAAGAAATTTTTAAAATGAATGATATTGTACATACAGAACATTTCAATAAAAGGGTTTAGGAAAACGGATAATTACTTAATATTTAGCTCAATAGAGATTTCTAATGGCTTTGGACATCCTAATTAAAAGAGACAAATGTTCTCAATTTTTCCATCCTTGTTGCCAGTAGGCGTACTCTGTGATTGGTAACTATAATAGCAGGGAGTTTAAACCTCATGTAAACCGTTATTCATATCTCAGAGGATACTTACACTAACATCAATATTTGTGTTAGAATCAACTAGCTTAGTTCATAAACATAAACTACAATTATTAAAATCAGACGCTGTACACAATACTAGGGCAAATGGCCCAAATTTACCTTTATTAATTCCCAGAACCACCCTATGCCAAAATTCCATTGTTTACATTGGTACAAAAATGTTCAACCACCTACCGAAGCAAAATAAAAATATTCATAGCACTCCGAAATTCAGGAGAGCTGTAAAAAAGTTCGTGTTTAGCCATAATTATCAATCAGGTGACCCTTCGCTACTTATAATTTGAAATCTAACTATTAGACCGTCAGATAGTGACAGATTTAGGTGCCCCATTTTCACATACAAGCCTTGAATAGAATTGAGCAGTACATCGATGTTGAGTAAAATGGAGGGAAATTTACGAGTGGCTCCTGGGGAAAACATGGAAAATTTGATTTTCCATGGAAAATTCGATTTTCCATATTTTAACGCGAGCCGTGTTCATCTAATCATTAATTAGTAGAACCTGGCTTCGGAAGATCAAAGGCTTGAGTGTTGCAGATGGCTAAAGGGTTAAAATAAGGCTGTAATCTTGTAAAGAAAAATCTAGATTTTAACAGATTTTCCCACGCAAGCCCATCGAAACTATGAAAACCTACATCGTCACTAGACCGAAAAACATAATGGCTTGAGTGGCGCGAATGGAAAAGTAGATTTTGTCGTTGGAAAATTTAATGGAAATTCTTTTTGATTTTTCCATATGTTTTCCCCACGAGCCACTCGTAAATTTCCCTTCATTTAACTCAACATCGACTTACTTTTCAACCCTATTCGAGGCTTGTATGTGAAAATGGGGCACCTAAATCTGTCACTATCTGACGGTCTATATTTAACGTCATGAAAACAAGCCCCTTGAAACTGCCAATATACACACCAGGTTTCATGAAAATCGGCGAAAAGACTTTTGAGTAATTGATAAATAACCGAATTTTTATTAAAACTTTGAAACTCCGTCACTTGAAAAAAAAGCTAGTTAGGATGTACGTTTATTTGAACTTTTGTTCATAAAATATGACAAGGAATCACCTAAGATGTCTAAAAACCATGGTGTGTCAACTCATTCCTGCAAAACTGTGGGATAAAACGGGAGACAATTCGCCAGCTTGATTAAGAGAAAACAAATGAAATCGTGACCTGTTTCCCATTTGCGTGTACCGCCACGGTCGGTTTTCCTGTTAGGGTAAATTTACAAGAACAGAAGTTTTCAAGTTTTGTCTACGGATGAACGGAATAAAGAAACTTAATCATTGAAATTTATCAGTTTTATTTGTTACATTTTCGACTTATTTTTATAATTTTTTACTGAAACTCAATTAACTACAATAATAACCACGCATTTCATTAGGAAGTATCGAAATTAAGCTTCATGATCACCATTAGAACCTGTCAATCTTGTGCTAATATAATCAGGAATGGCGGGATTCCGTGAGATATATTCGTGCCATTATTTTCAAGACAATGTTTTCTAATAATACAAGATACTATGTGTGATAATCTTCATAATATGGTGGTACTCACTTTCGGTACTGGATATAGATGAATTATTTTGTTCTCTGGATTGACCACAAATGATATAAAAACGGAACATGATCAAATTATTATTGTACAGACTACACAGAAAACGATTAGATATTCACAAATTTTATTCAATCAGACATGCTTCGCCAGCACAGCAGCTTAGTCACTGTCTGACTGAATAAAGTTTGTGGAGATCGAATCGTTTTCTGTGTATTTTATACAATTACTATGGATCTTCATCAAGTAAAACGGCCGAGTCAATCAGACAAATTGAATTATTATTGAATGAATGATAAATTTCTCAGAAAATATACAGCAAAATGGAGAAATACATTAAAAATAGTCATCAATACAGGGAAATTGCACTATGAAATTCAGATTCCGTCACAACTATTCATTTTTGAACAGTATTTGAAGTTTGTTGAAATTCCATAAAATTGACAACAGTCGTCAATCACCATATCCCTGGAATATTGACAGGACTAAAATTAGGGTCACTGAATCTAGAAGGTCGTGCCGTCCTTACGGGTATGGCCAATGGGCGTGGTCTAGTACTTGAAATAGATCCAGTGTTCAAATAACCCACAAAACTTGCTCTCTAATTGGTGATTTTGTGGGTTATTTGAATACTGGAACTATTTCAAGTATTGGACCACGCCCATTAGCCATACCCGTAAGGACGGCACGGCCTTCTAGATTCAGTAACCCTAACTAAAATTCTATAAAGGCGCCATCTCTGGGACCGACTGAAGAAGCAGACCACTATTTCATTTGTTTATTCTTATATTATTATTATTATATATCTTCTGAAAAATCAAAACAAAATCGAATCACTCGACACACCAGGGTTTTTAGACATCTTAGAATCACCACATGAAATTAATGACATCATTTAGATTATATATTGAAACTGAAAGAACGTTTTGATTTTATCGTTCATTCAAATATAAAAATATCGTAGATACGTATTTATTATCTGTTACCAATATATTCTAAATTGCGCTAGCATCATTTAATCTATTTCTTCGCGACGCGGTAACTATGTTGAAAATAATGAGATGAAGGCAGTTCGAGTTTCTCAAATGAGTTCCACTGCCTACTAGATGACGCTAACATCATGTACCCTATTTTTTCCCGGCAATGTAACATTGTCTTGAAGCCGCGTTCAAAACCTTATTAGATTTTCTATACTTATTGATGTTAAGTTGAAATCTGTTTTGGAAGTTTTATGATGTTTATCTTATTATATTTTCAACAATAGTGCCGCGTCGCGAAAAAATATCGTTGTTATCGCCATCTAGTAGTAGGTAGTAGAACTCAGAGGCGAACTTGAACATTCAGTGTTGTCTTTCGTTCTGATCGAACAGAACGAATAAACGGAACGTGATCTGAGATATTCTTTCGTTTCGGATTACTTCCCCCACCCATGATCGTCAAGTGAACTAAACCCAAGGAGACTAAAATTTAACAAGGAGGGTTTAATAATCTCTAGCCAATCAGAATCTTGTAGCATCAACGCGTCATAGTGACGTACTTGAATATGAGTACAGAGTCGAACTCGAACCAAGCAACAAAACTGTCAGCAGTAACTCTCATATACCAAGAGATACTCCGTCACTGTATATAGAGAACGGCGGCCATGACACGTCCTACTACGTCACATTTCGTCACAAATGTTCTTTCATCTCTTTCTACTATTGTCCCCATTGTCTTATGGGAATCAAACACTCCTTGTTAAATTTTAGTCTCCTTGAACTAAATCGATTGATATTTAAATAATCCCTTTTTCCACAAGAACCCAACCGTTTATCGTTTTAGTTAGTTTACTTGCTGACCTTGATGTTAAAATATTACCTCGAAAAGGTGTTTATTTTTGTGGACAGTGTTCCGACATTTGCATCAATCTGATCCTAACGATCGTTACATTAAAAATCAATTGAATTGCATCTCTCTGATCAGAACGAAAAAATATACTTATTCTTCCTAATTATTTCTAACATTGTTATAGGGTGCGAAGATATAGGATAATAATAATATAAGTATATTCATAAATAAATACATACATAACTATAGAGTGTAGAATACAGTGTATGAATAAACTGAAAATAAACCTTACTAAGTAACCTTGTTGTAAGGTAAAAAACTATTCTACAGAAGAACTATTTCAAAACTAACAATTTTTTTTTCAATTTCCAATCTTATTTTTGTATAATTTTCTTTTCGAATCTGAATATTTCAAATTTTTTTATGTCAAAACAAAATAAATTCATTGATTAATATTATTTATCAAATTGTGAAAAATATGTCTTTCTGTAGTATTCAACCAGTCTTTCACTTCATTTTTGTAAGAATACATGGACTTAGTCAATTTAATGGATACATGATGATATCGCCTCCTAGTAGTTTAAATCAGAAGCTCATTTTCATAAATATAATAGTAACAAGTAATAAATATGTTGCTCTTCACTGATAAAATATCTTGACAATATTTTTAAATGTGAATTAACCCTAAAATGAAAATATTTGTTCACTTTTAATACATATTGGTGTCAACTAATAAATGTATGGTCCCGAACAAATATATTTTGATGGAAATAAAATATATGGGAACAACTATTTTTGACACTAACAGCGTCCCATAGTAAATTATGATAATAATAATATCGACGTTATTATTTCGTGAGAATAAAAAATACATTCTTATTTATTCGATATATTAGCAGCTGAAGTAATTGATATCTGTTTGACACCAAATGCTTGTGCTTCATCTCAACATGTTAACACTTCTGGGCATCCTATGGATTTTAATAATATTTCAATATTAGCAACAGAGAATAATACCTTCAAAAGATGTTTTTTGGAAATGGTTTATATCAAAAATGAAAAACTATTCATGAACAAGAACACAGATATCCTAAATTTAAATGTGATTTATTCTAACATTCTAGAAATTGAAAAGAATATTCGAGTAAGAAATAATGTTTCAAATATTTCTATTTCATCCTAATCAGCCTTTTACTCAGATTTCATGGTTTATTTCATTTCAACCCTCTATTTATAACTATTTTATAACGTCATTATGACAAATATTCATTTACTTTTGGTACGTCCATCAGTTTTATGTATTTTCTTTACAAAGTTCTGTTTTATATTTTACTATCTCGCTTATTGTAAGTACTTTTTTTACGTCTTGATTTATAGAAATATTATTGTTAATTCCCATTTTAGAGAGACTGAAGAAGGAATAATGCTATTTATTTCGAAAGCTTTCTCAAAAGTAAAAAGAGTTTTCTTCAATGCCCAACCAATAGCTGCACCCCCACAATTATTTAATTTTTCATTCTTATTTATATATCTTTCACAGAAATAAAGGGCTAAGTTCATTTTCTGCACTGCTGGGCATAACAGAAAATGTTCTTCTATATAACCCTGCTCTTATAGATGTTTTAAGATTTGAATTTGGTCCCTTTTTCAATGAACTTCTATAGATTTTCTTGCTTTCAGATCCTCAAGTCTAGGTAATACGACTCAAAGTACCAACATTAGTAACGAAATCAGAAGAGAGAAACGGACAAAGAAAAATATGGATTCTTTGGAAAGGATGAATCCCAAAAATATGGTAGTGAGCAGTAGCGGAGACGGAGTAGAAACGAAAATCACCTTGTGAGTTGTTGAAAGAACTTTTTCTCCAAACTAAGGCTGAAACGAGTCGGGAGTGGGAGTGGCTTGTCGAATATTGGTGAGCAGCCAAAAGTGCCCCCTCTTGCCCTTTGGAAATACGTATTGTTATTCACATTCGTGATCCAATGAACCATTTCGGAAAATCTGGGTCTTTTGAATGTTGTTTGTTATTTGTTTTTATTCGAATGTCATTGAACTATCTTTTCGTATGTGGAAACTGTAAAGGTTATCTCGGAATAGGATGTGAAATGTTCTTGAGACCATTTTTTTTCTTCATTTCCCCCAAAGTTGGGTCTTGGGTACTTTAATAATCAGACAAAAATGCATATCTTATGAAAGACTAAAATTGATTTGAATGTTGTAGACTTTTTCTTGGGAAAGGTTTGTCTAATTTCAACAAATAAATTACTTAAAGATAATAGGGATGAATCATTACAGTATGACTCCTATTTTAGTAGCAGTTGCATAGAATTATCGGACTTTAAATTGATGTATAAAGCCGCTACTTGTGGGAGGAAATCATCACAAAAAATGAGAAATCAAACTTTGTTTTTATATCACTTCTGTTTGTAACTATAGTTACTGCAGTTTCGCCCAGTTGCTTGGAGGATAAACATTGATGGCAGTTGTATGTTCTACATGTGTGTTTTGGTTCTATGGTATTGAATGGTATTCGGTATGGTATTGAATTGTGGCAGTAATGGACTGAGGGTCAGTTTTTCAAGTTCCAGTTGACCTCCAGATTAATGAACTAATGGTTAAAATGTGATCCTTGAACATCATTTAAAGAACGTCATTCACCATCTAATCTATTAGTTAGTTATCTGGAGTTTAACTCGAAAATAAAAAACTGGCCCCGAGAGATAAAGTAGGATTTTGTAGGATTCCATCAAGGTATGAAATGTTTTCCATGTATCTTTGAGCATGGACTTTATCCAAGTTCATATTATAATGTTCACTCGCATTGGCAAAAATGTAATACTTAAAACTTAAGAACAGACTCAAATAATACAATTTTTTCTACTACCTCACTAGAAAACTTTATTTTCGACCCCTAAAGAAGGGGGAAAAATGGTACTTTTCCTCCCGCCGGGAAGAAAATAGCACTTTTCCTCCCACCGGGAGGAAAATAGTACTTTTCCTCTCGATTTATCAGGAAGAAGATGCATTGAAATCAATTTTGCCTCTTCAGCGAGATCTTTTGGCAGGTCGTCTTCGCTAGAACTCATTTTCAAAACTTAGAAGCAACTTAAAAGGGTAAACAACGTGACAGCTTATGACAACTGTTATGTTTGTATTACCAAACAACGCCATAGCAACAAATCGTTGTCAACACGATGACGACGACGCAACGCTTCGTTTCGCTTCGGGCATCAAACTATCCGCGGAAGGAAAAGCATGATTTTCCTCCCTTGCTTGGTATGTAAATAGCTATAACTTCATCAGCACAAATTTAAAATGAATGATAATATGTAAAATCTCACACTTATACATGAATCTAATTTCAAAGATATACTTGAAAATTAATTAAACCACATAAAATATTCCTTTAATACGGTTTAGTTCAATTACAGCTAGGTACTTTACATGAAGGTAATTAGATTACAAATCCCCTTATTAATTTAATGGGTTTCATTTCCAATTACTTTTGATCATAGACATTCCCCAAGATCTTATAATTCTGATTCACATGAATTCCTCTGAATTTTTGATGAAAATAGTAGTACTTTATTGTTATCCCAAGAAACAATTTTGTTTATAATAGGGATATTGAAAACTTACAAAATAAATATCCTAACTTATTTGACAGTAATACATAAAATTAATACAAGTATAATTCATAGCGAATAAAATAGTATATTGTGTATCTAGTAGTAAAAGCAATACATCCCCGGACGACAATGTAAATTGTTGGCCGAGGCGTTAAGCCGAGGCCAACAAGCATTGAAGTCTGGGAATGTGATTTTACTACGAGGCAAAAATTTTCCCGTATCGTTTTCGATACGAGAAAGTACTTTTTCTGAAATCGTTCAAGAATGCCCACTTTCTCGGAGCAACTGCAGGCCTCAAAATACGCTAATCCAGTATTTTAGTCCGTTGCTAAGCAACGAACTTTCCCGGACCGTTTAATACTTTCCCGTATCGAAAACGATACTTTGCCGACCTAGGCCGTCAAAATCGGTCTTTGGTTTATAGTTGTCACTTTAACGTTTCAGGAAAGCACGTAATTTCGAATCCTCAATTTATGATAATGCTGATTGTGATTTCAGAAAAAATAGTATGTGTACCTCGTAGTAAAAGAACATTCCCAGACTCCAATGCTTGTTGGCCTCGGCTTCGCCTCGGCCAACAATTTACATTGTCGTCCGGGAATGTATTGCTTTTATTACTAGATACACAATATACTTTTCCCGTACCGTTTAGGTCCGAAAACGGTCCGAGAAAGTTCGTTGCTAGCAACGGACTAAAATACTAGATTATCGTATTTTGAGGCCTGAAGTTGCTCCGAGAAAGTGGGCATTCTTGAACGATTTCAGAAAAGAAAATATTTTTTGATTTTACTCTTGAAAATCGTCATTTTTTTATTTCAGATAGAAGTAAATTGTAAATTACTATACCATCATGGTATATTGATTTTTAGTCCTAAAATTTCCCAGCCTTAGAAAGTTTGCTTGTCTTGTTTCATGATCGTGTATACTAATCACTTCCGTGAAATTTAAATTAGAAACTTTCTGTTTAGTTGTAATAAAATGAATGAATGAAAAAAATTTCACGTTTTATAGAAATTTCAAATCTAGTTAACTCTTTGGCTTATTCAAGTTGGCGATTGGTTCTAAAAATGGTAAGTTATAAATACATGTTAATGATTTATTTTGGAGTTTTTCAAGAGGTAAGTGTACACATACACACATAAACATACCCACACACAGCAAGTTAAATAAAAGCTAGTAATTGTATCAGTTATAATATTTCAAAGTTTCATTCGACCAGTGAGTTTTATCTTTTCCTTTTCCCGATCTGACCCTGTCCGAGATCTCACACGTATTTTTAATACTCTATCTTTTCCTCACCAAAATATTCGTCCGTTTTGATGGTGGCAATGATAAAAAATACCCAGAAATGAGGGGAAATACCGTAAAACGGGGCTACTTGATAAAACATTTTGGAAATTTCATACTGTCAGCTCCAAATTATGAACTTTTTTCGAGAATAAAAATCACCCTGATGGAATTTCGTGCCAGAGTAAGCTCTTTTAGCAATAAAAAAAATTCCAGCTCTCACCACTTTTCGAAAAAAAAATATAAAGTGCTCATTTTCAAGTAACCCCGTTATGGGGTTACTTGAAAATTGACCTGTAAAACACTCCTGTTTTACTTGTAGACCTGGTATAGGGGCTAAATGAATAGAAATAGAAGTAATACTACCTTTCCTGCTATTTGTTTCATTCAAATCGGTAATAAAACACAGATTTTATGGCAAAAAATTAAATCTTTATTTCTTTCATACAGATTCATCTAGAAAACAACTGAACGCATATTATAAATTTGTAAAAACTCAAAAAAAAACATCAAAAACTCAAAAACATTCATAGGAAAAACAAGTTTAAGCTGACTTCATTCACTGTTTTCTCTAAATTTTATCTGCCCTCTCCGCAAAGTTGCCGCAATGGTTAATTTCCTTTTTATTTCATTTTTCTCAACGAGACCAATATCTTCCACTGCTGGATATATATAGCTATTCGTCACTTTCTCGCTCATTCTTAGAAATGTGCATAAATAGCCGTTTTCTTGGGGATTGACTATTTTAGCTACAAACTCTCTGAAGGTTCCATTCTCGGTTTTCAAATTCACTAATATATAGTCACCACATTCGAATTGATCCTGCTCAATAGGTTCTTTTTCAGAGAGTATTTCTCTGGAAGTTTCATCCACAACTGATTCTTGATCAGTAGTTTCATTATCGATATGGCCATTTTCCAAGTCTGAAAAAGTTTCTACATCGTCATCACTATCATCATTTGTAGTCCATAAATGTTTTTTGTTTCGTAAATTGACGGGTAATATATCTTCGTCGCTCTCAGAGCTGGACAATACTTTCTTTCTCTTTGGTTTTGTCTTTGGTTTATCCTTTGTTTTCTTCTTTGCTTTATCTTTCTGATTTTCTGAAGGCGTATTTGCAAAATCTTCTGAAGAAATACTTTTGCCAGGCTCTACCGATAATTTTTTTTTGCGTCCCTTACTAGATGTTCCTGGCTTTCCAAATCTAGCCTCTTGGAACATTTGTTTTAACGTCGCACCCAGCGTGTTCTCTGCTTCTGCAGTTGCTGTGAGATCTTGTGTTTTGGGAAGTTTTTGAAGGATATTTGGCGGTCAATAGGTGCAATGCCTGTAGCTTCGAATCCAGATTTGATGTTTTTCGGATTTTTTAAATCAATCGACTCCAAACACTGCCTCAAAAGCCTGGGAAATACGTCTTTCCTGATAACTCCTCTATTTTTTGCCTTCCAATCTTTCAGCACTTGTCGCCATTTCATTTTCATTGGTCTGAAAACACTAACGTCTAACGGCTGCGTTAGGTGAGTACTGTTAGGCGGCAGAAAAACGAACGCGATATTGTTGTTTTCACAAGTTGTGATGACTTCGAGTGAAATGTGGCTTGCCAAATTATCCCCTAAAAGAACTTTACGACCAGGTGGTAAACTATTGAAATATGGAAGTGCAAGTTTCATAAACCAGTCTTCAAAAATATTGGTATCAAACCAACCAGAGTGACTTCTATTGTATCTAGCGTTGGGAGGTCCACCTTCTGTCCAGGTGCTCCATAAGTGGTCTGCCTTATAGACTACATATGGTGGCAGCATAACACCTGAAGCAGAGCAAGAAAACATGACTGAAGTCGAAGACTTCGAGGTGTCCATGACTTTTTCTGCTCTCTTAGACTGCTTTCGAACAATGACTTTGATGCGACCGGGATCGTCGGTGAAGTTGGTTTCGTCGTAGTTTACTGCATCGGGAGGGACATCCTTGAGCACTTTTGAAAGATTATCAAAATAACCATTTATAGTTGTATGATCAATCTTTGCCCGACTTTGTTTTATTGACTGCGATATTCTTTTAGACAAATCGTCTTTATGCCGATTCAAAAACTTCTCCATCCAACCCTCTCCAGGTCTATTATCCACGAACGGTTTCACTTGTTGACCTCTTCTATTCAAAAAATCCTGAACTATATCTTTTATATCACTAGCTTCGAAAGAAAAGCCCCACTCTGACGCTATACATATTGCCTTTACGATGGGTTTTTCATCAGCCAGTGACAATGCAGTACAGTGTCCCGGATTTAATGTATGTAATCCTTTTATTTTTCTATACAATGTGACATATGGTATGCCATATTCTTCACTAAGTTGAGACAAATTGCCCCTTTCATACCTCCGCAGAGCAGCATTCAACGTTTCCTCCGAGTAATTGCGGTACGGCCGACTTCCCACCTTTCTCTGATATTTTCGAACCATTTTCAAGAAGCCCCTGAAATGACATCAAAAAATAAAATCTACGCCACTGGCTTTCGAATTAGCAACAGCGATGAATTGAGGTTATATTAGTGTTGACCGGTTATGATACTATTGGGAAAAAAATACATCGCTGTACTAATAATTCTCAGTATATCTAGGCAATAAGAAGTATTCATGCAAAAAAAAACATTGTTTTTTACCTTACTCTTTGTAGATTTCTACGTGCCACACTATTCCGCAGAAACAAACGAAAACAACGTTACCGCCACTTGTTGATATGCTCTAACTGACTGACTCTGAATTATGTTTCCTAAATATGACGTTGAGCAGCAGCACCTGTTAATTCAACCAGCTGCGTTCATTTTCAATTAGCCCCTGTATTTTCATGTAGCTCCGTTTTACGGTACCCTTTTCATTTATTTGATACTTGGAGTATTTTTTTCTTGGAAAGTTTTTCATTAAATCATTTTATAGTATTTGTTTGAATAATGTCCATATAGGCCGAAACTGTAGTGACGTTAGTTACAAATAAAAGAGGTACAAAAACATTGAAAGTTTTATTACTTATTTTTTGTGATTATTGGACTTGTTTACGTTTCAGCAATATGCAAAGCAATCGTTACGACTATTTTTTGCACGATCTGTCAATGTAACGTATTTACTAGTTCGATTAAAAGAATAGTAGGGTGTGTTTACAAATCTCCGATATTTCATAATGTCAAAATGACAATTCTGCTTTCTAGTCGGTAAGAACTGACACTTTCCTTTCAAGGGCAGTAGATAATTTACTGATCGGAAAGCAGACTTGTCACTTTGACATTAAACCATTATAAAAATTAATTAATTACCCTCGACCACAAAAATAGTAACCGGTAAACAACCCTTTTCATACTCTTTTCATACTTTTCATACTCAAACATCTATAAAGCATCCCATTTCATTTCAAAATCTGTTTAATCAGCCACCATATATTATTTTTGTTGGTGAACTGAATAAATTTTATCACATATCAAAGGAAAATGATTTTCGAGCTGAACAGAACCACTGGAAGTGTGGAGAATGGTGATAAAACAAAAATAAATAGCTATTTGTTTGTCCAACTACACAAGTTTGAAAAAAAATCATATCTAAAAATACCTACATTAAATTAATTCACCTACTCAAAATATTTTAGCTTTCAACAACTTTACGTTTTTATTTATAGATTATATTTTTTGTATTTAAATGACATTTGAAATTGATAAATGACAGTTGCGAGTCGAAAACAACAGAATATAACTACGGACTGTCTTTCATGTGACGGCATAAGCTATATTCTTTAGTCATATTCTTTTAATCAACTTTAACTGAGATTAACTAAGAATCTCAGAACAGCTTACTAGCTCAGTTGTACTACATGTTTAATATACCATAGTTTGATGCGATTTGACTTAGAATTAATTGAGACAATTTCTTCCCCCCTCACCCCAAGTGAGCTTGCTATTCATCTAGTGTTGTAGTGAGCAAAATGTAATGGTGGATGTATGCAGCAATCATAAGTCTTAAGTCATAAGGAAGAATATTCGTGGTTGGTCCGTATATTCCAACCAATCATTGACGAATATTCTTCCTTATGACTTATGACTTATGATTGCTGCATAAATCCACCTTGAGACATGAAAAATATTAGTATTCTGTGGTCCTGTGCTGGAAATTGTGAGGTTAAAGTTTGGTTTTGACATGTTTTGTTTTGAGTTTTGACCACTCTACATTCGGATGATAAACTGCTCGACCAGCAAGAACTAAAATTTAACAAGGAGAGTTTAATCCCCATAAGACAATGGGGACACTAGTAGAAAGAGATGAAAGAACATTTGTGACGAAATTTGACGTAGTAGGACGTGTCATGGCCGCCGTTCTCTATAGACAGTGACGGACTAGCTCTTGGTATATGAGAGTTACTGCTGACAGTTTTGTTGCTTGGTTCGAGTTCGACTCTGTACTCATATCCAAGTACGTCACTATGACGCGTTGATGCTACAAGATTCTGATTGGCTAGAGCTAATTAAACCCTCCTTGTTAGTTTAGTCTCTTTGCTCGACCAGAAACATGAACTACTGTCATCAAAAGCATTTTCTATAAAATAAGTAGGCATTGTAGTTTTTTACCAATTATAAATTGGAAATTACTCACTACAATAATATTTCATTCATTTCCAATTCAATTTTTATTTTATTGATTAGTGAGGTTAGGTTTCCTTCCTCTTTCTGGCAGATAAAACCTACTTCTAAACTCAATTGGTCTCAGTGGTGAGAATGCAACAAGATAAAAAAGAAGTATTTCACTAAGATAAGAAGAAGATTTATTTCAAACTTGTATGGATTAGTAATTGTACCTGTATGATAGGGAATGTTACATAACAAATAGCTTATTTTGTTTACAAGCAAAAAAATGGTCTCCAAGATAGATATTTGATGTAAAAAAACTTTTTTTATAAAACTTATAGTCTGATAGAGCAGCTTCTCATTTTTTCAATATTAGTATTACCTAAGAAGCTTTATATATACATTTATGTACTAAAATGAATCTTGATGTATTTTTGTACATTGTTTTTTGATATTGAAGTCATATTATGCCAAATTCTCTTGTTTATAATCATTATGTAATTATGAAGTGTTTTTTTTATATTTGAGTTTAATTATTGTTTTGGTATAATTAGGATTTAAATAAAAAATATTAAATAATTCAACGATGTGTTGAGTGTGTCCGTGTGAGTTTATATTATGAAAAAGTATTGATTAAACAATGGTTTATTTCTTATATTTGTATTATTTTGAGTGATGTGACTTGTCAGAAGTATAGTGAATGATTCAATAATACGCCAAGCTGTAGTTAAAAGTAAGAGGCTCTTTTCACACAAAATAAAAAAACGCAAACAGCCTATTATACTACTTTTTATAAGACAGTTCGTAAATGAAAACCCTTATATTCGCCCCAGCAAAATCGCTTTGTGGAATTTTTTAAACAAGAAACAGTGAAAAAAAAAATAAAAATCAAAACTTTTTTGTTTTTTTGCGAATATCTCAAATAGTATTGGAGGAATCGTTCAACAGTCAATAGAAGAGAAGTGTAAAACCTACAAAATGTTTATTTATACGACCAGATCGGTGCATTTTTCACTGAGAAAATCCGGAAAAACCTCGAAAAAGAGACCATTTTTCAAAATTTTAAGTTTTGTAAACGTGTTAAGATCGCCTGAAAATGTCCTCCGTAATAAATGCTGTAAAAAGTGTAAAAAAAACGTCGTAAATGGGTTAAAATGTGCAAACTGTGAAAACAGCTTCCACGTGAGCTGTGCAAAAAATTGCAACTTTGTGAAGTTTACCGGTGATGATTTGATCATTTATTGTGAACCGGAACTACCATCTGATCAGCTATTTTTTGACGCTATGGTTACTTTAAGTCCTGAATATAAGGTAATTGACATCAATGTATTCAAATATATCTTGAAACAAAAGGACGTCTTGATTAAGGAATTATATGACAAAATTAATTTAATGAGTGAGCAAATATTTTTACTGAAGGAAAGAAATGAATATCGAGAAAAAACAGTACCAATAAACAATGAAGTATAAAATGGTAATCCCAGTAGTGATAAGCGCGATAAACCGAAAATGATACCATCAGCTCGGCTCTCTGAAGAAACTAAATACAGCACTGTTGCCAGTTCTTCTCAGAAGTCTGTGATTACCAAAACCGATGTCTCAGCTGCATTATTGCAGGCAAATACTGAACAGGGAAATCATAAATTTGGAAAAGAAAAATCAGTCATCTGATATTCAAAATCAAAATGAATGGAAAGATGTAACAAGGAAGAGACATCGAAAGCACGTTATCTTTGGAAAAAATGATGAAATCAAAATAAATGGAAAAGAAATCAGAGGGGTCCCAAAATTTGCTGACCTCCATATATACAGAGCTGACCCTAGTATGACTGTCGAAGAATTGAAGGAAATAGTCAAACCACGCTTTCCTGAAGTGGTTGTTACTGCCCTTAACTCGAAGTATCCACATCTCTATATAGTTCTTTCAAAGTTAGTGTCTACAATTATAACTTCCAGAATGCAATGGACCCAACAATATGGCCACATGGGGTACATATACAGAGGTTTTTTCAACTACAGCCCCAAGGCTAAATGAACACCAAAAAAATCATTTGTGTAAGTGTAATGTTATGTCTAAATCATTGTTTTAATATTATAAATGTTAATTGTCAGTCAGTGTCCAATAAATTCAACAGGATTAACTTGATTCTGAAAAGGACTAAACCAGATATGTTATGTCTCTCCGAAACATGGTGCAATAGTATTAATATTGACAGCTATGCACTTCCTCCCTACGACTTATCCTATATCATAGAAACTGTGATCATAAAGGACTAATAAAGTATTATTATTATAATTATCTTATTGAAATTCTGTAAACGGATTTGGAAGTAGAGATCAATATCTATAATTTGTACATTTTAGATTTTCTCCTGAGAGGTGGGAAATGTGTTGAAAATGTCACTGGAATTTTGTGGTGGCACCATTCCTTGAAAATGTCGAAAGAACATAAAAACTTGGTTTTTAATTACTTTTTGACATTCCCCCCGAATTTTTAAAATTTTCACCATCGAAGATGGAAAGGGTATATATTTTTCCATATTTCTGTTGAATTCTGTGTTGGCACCATTCCTTGTTCTCGAGATAAACGCCTTGAAAATGTCAAAAACAGCATAAAAATTGGTTCTTAATTACTTTTCGACGTTCCCCCATATTTTCAAAATTTTCACTATCGCAGATGGAAAGAGTATATAATTTTCCATATTTCTGTTGAATTCTGTGGTGGCACCATTCCTTGTTCTCGAGAGAAACGCCTTGAAAATGACAAAAACAGAATAAAAACTGGATTTCAATAACTTTTTGACTTTTCCCCTGGATTTTTTGAATTTTCACTATCGTAGATGGAAAGAGCATATAATTTTCCATATTTAGGTTGAATTCTACAGTTGCGCCATTCCTTGTTCTCGAGATAAACGCCTTAAAAATGACAAAAACATCATAAAAACTATATTTTAATTACTTTTACCCTGGATTTTTTAAATTTTCGCTATCGTAGATGGAAACAGTATATAATTTTCCATATTTCTGTTGAATTCTGTGGTGGCACCATTCCTTGTTCTCGAGAGAAACGCTTTGAAAATGACAAAAACAATAAAAACTGGATTTTAATAACTTTTTGACTTTTCCCCTGGATTTTTTGAATTTTCACTATCGTAGATGGAAAGAGCATATAATTTTCCATATTTAGGTTGAATTCTACAGTGGCGCCATTCCTTGTTCTCGAGATAAACGCCTTGAAAATGACAAAAACATCATAAAAACTATATTTTAATTACTTTTACCCTGGATTTTTTAAATTTTCGCTATCGTAGATGGAAACAGTATATAATTTTTCATATTTCTGTTGAATTCTGTGGTGACACCATTCCTTGTTCTCGAGAGAAACGCCTTGAAAATGACAAAAACAGAATACAAACTGGATTTTAATAACTTTTTGACTTTTACCCTGGATTTTTTGAATTTTCACTATCGTAGATGGAAAGAGCATATAATTTTCCATATTTAGGTTGAATTCTACAGTGGCGCCATTTCTTGTTCTCGAGATAAACGCCTTGAAAATAACAAAAACATCATAAAAACTATATTTTAATTACTTTTACCCTGGATTTTTTTAATTTTCGCTATCGTAGATGGAAACAGTATATAATTTTCCATATTTCTGTTGAATTCTGTGGTGGCACCATTCCTTGTTCTCGAGAGAAACGCTTTGAAAATGACAAAAACAATAAAAACTGGATTTTAATAACTTTTTGACTTTTCCCCTGGATTTTTTGAATTTTCACTATCGTAGATGGAAAGAGCATATAATTTTCCATATTTAGGTTGATTTCTACAGTTGCGCCATTCCTTGTTCTCGAGATAAACGCCTTAAAAATGACAAAAACATCATAAAAACTATATTTTAATTACTTTTACCCTGGATTTTTTAAATTTTCGCTATCGTAGATGGAAACAGTATATAATTTTCCATATTTCTGTTGAATTCTGTGGTGGCACCATTCCTTGTTCTCGAGAGAAACGCTTTGAAAATGACAAAAACAATAAAAACTGGATTTTAATAACTTTTTGACTTTTCCCCTGGATTTTTTGAATTTTCACTATCGTAGATGGAAAGAGCATATAATTTTCCATATTTAGGTTGAATTCTACAGTGGCGCCATTCCTTGTTCTCGAGATAAACGCCTTGAAAATGACAAAAACATCATAAAAACTATATTTTAATTACTTTTACCCTGGATTTTTTAAATTTTCGCTATCGTAGATGGAAACAGTATATAATTTTTCATATTTCTGTTGAATTCTGTGGTGACACCATTCCTTGTTCTCGAGATAAACGCCTTGAAAATGACAAAAACATCATAAAAACTATATTTTAATTACTTTTACCCTGGATTTTTTAAATTTTCGCTATCGTAGATGGAAACAGTATATAATTTTTCATATTTCTGTTGAATTCTGTGGTGACACCATTCCTTGTTCTCGAGAGAAACGCCTTGAAAATGACAAAAACAGAATACAAACTGGATTTTAATAACTTTTTGACTTTTACCCTGGATTTTTTGAATTTTCACTATCGTAGATGGAAAGAGCATATAATTTTCCATATTTAGGTTGAATTCTACAGTGGCGCCATTTCTTGTTCTCGAGATAAACGCCTTGAAAATAACAAAAACATCATAAAAACTATATTTTAATTACTTTTACCCTGGATTTTTTAAATTTTCGCTATCGTAGATGGAAACAGTATATAATTTTCCATATTTCTGTTGAATTCTGTGGTGGCACCATTCCTTGTTCTCGAGAGAAACGCTTTGAAAATGACAAAAACAATAAAAACTGGATTTTAATAACTTTTTGACTTTTCCCCTGGATTTTTTGAATTTTCACTATCGTAGATGGAAAGAGCATATAATTTTCCATATTTAGGTTGAATTCTACAGTTGCGCCATTCCTTGTTCTCGAGATAAACGCCTTAAAAATGACAAAAACATCATAAAAACTATATTTTAATTACTTTTACCCTGGATTTTTTAAATTTTCGCTATCGTAGATGGAAACAGTATATAATTTTCCATATTTCTGTTGAATTCTGTGGTGGCACCATTCCTTGTTCTCGAGAGAAACGCTTTGAAAATGACAAAAACAATAAAAACTGGATTTTAATAACTTTTTGACTTTTCCCCTGGATTTTTTGAATTTTCACTATCGTAGATGGAAAGAGCATATAATTTTCCATATTTAGGTTGAATTCTACAGTGGCGCCATTCCTTGTTCTCGAGATAAACGCCTTGAAAATGACAAAAACATCATAAAAACTATATTTTAATTACTTTTACCCTGGATTTTTTAAATTTTCGCTATCGTAGATGGAAACAGTATATAATTTTTCATATTTCTGTTGAATTCTGTGGTGACACCATTCCTTGTTCTCGAGAGAAACGCCTTGAAAATGACAAAAACAGAATACAAACTGGATTTTAATAACTTTTTGACTTTTACCCTGGATTTTTTGAATTTTCACTATCGTAGATGGAAAGAGCATATAATTTTCCATATTTAGGTTGAATTCTACAGTGGCGCCATTTCTTGTTCTCGAGATAAACGCCTTGAAAATAACAAAAACATCATAAAAACTATATTTTAATTACTTTTACCCTGGATTTTTTTAATTTTCGCTATCGTAGATGGAAACAGTATATAATTTTCCATATTTCTGTTGAATTCTGTGGTGGCACCATTCCTTGTTCTCGAGAGAAACGCTTTGAAAATGACAAAAACAATAAAAACTGGATTTTAATAACTTTTTGACTTTTCCCCTGGATTTTTTGAATTTTCACTATCGTAGATGGAAAGAGCATATAATTTTCCATATTTAGGTTGAATTCTACAGTGGCGCCATTCCTTGTTCTCGAGATAAACGCCTTGAAAATGACAAAAACATCATAAAAACTATATTTTAATTACTTTTACCCTGGATTTTTTAAATTTTCGCTATCGTAGATGGAAACAGTATATAATTTTTCATATTTCTGTTGAATTCTGTGGTGGCACCATTCCTTGTTCTCGAGAGAAACGCCTTGAAAATGACAAAAACAGAATAAAAACTGGATTTTAATAACTTTTTGACTTTTCCCCTGGATTTTTTGAATTTTCACTATCGTAGATGGAAAGAGCATATAATTTTCCATATTTAGGTTGAATTCTACAGTGGCGCCATTTCTTGTTCTCGAGATAAACGCCTTGAAAATGACAAAAACATCATAAAAACTATATTTTAATTACTTTTACCATGGATTTTTTAAATTTTCGCTATCGTAGATGGAAACAGTATATAATTTTCCATATTTCTGTTGAATTCTGTGGTGGCACCATTCCTTGTTCTCGAGAGAAACGCCTTGAAAATGACAAAAACAATAAAAACTGGATTTTAATAACTTTTTGACTTTTCCCCTGGATTTTTTGAATTTTCACTATCGTAGATGGAAAGAGCATATAATTTTCCATATTTAGGTTGAATTCTACAGTGGCGCCATTCCTTGTTCTCAAGATAAACGCCTTGAAAATGACAAAAACATCATAAAAACTATATTTTAATTACTTTTACCCTGGATTTTTTAAATTTTCGCTATCGTAGATGGAAACATATTTCTGTTGAATTCTGTGGTGGCACCATTCCTTGTTCTCGAGAGAAACGCCTTGAAAATGACAAAAACAGAATAAAAACTGGATTTTAATAACTTTTTGACTTTTCCCCTGGATTTTTTGAATTTTCACTATCGTAGATGGAAAGAGCATATAATTTTCCATATTTAGGTTGAATTCTACAGTGGCGCCATTTCTTGTTCTCGAGATAAACGCCTTGAAAATGACAAAAACATCATAAAAACTATATTTTAATTACTTTTACCCTGGATTTTTTAAATTTTCGCTATCGTAGATGGAAACAGTTTATAATTTTCCATATTTCTGTTGAATTCTGTGGTGGCACCATTCCTTGTTCTCGAGAGAAACGCCTTGAAAATGACAAAAACAGAATAAAAACTGGATTGTAATAACTTTTTGACTTTTCCCCTGGATTTTTTGAATTTTCACTATCGTAGATGGAAAGAGCATATAATTTTCCATATTTAGGTTGAATTCTACAGTGGCGCCATTTCTTGTTCTCGAGATAAACGCCTTGAAAATGACAAAAACATCATAAAAACTATATTTTAATTACTTTTACCCTGGATTTTTTAAATTTTCGCTATCGTAGATGGAAATAGTTTATAATTTTCCATATTTCTGTTGAATTCTGTGGTGGCACCATTCCTTGTTCTCGAGAGAAACGCCTTGAAAATGACAAAAACAATAAAAACTGGATTTTAATAACTTTTTGACTTTTCCCCTGGATTTTTTGAATTTTCACTATCGTAGATGGAAAGAGCATATAATTTTCCATATTTAGGTTGAATTCTACAGTGGCGCCATTCCTTGTTCTCGAGATAAACGCCTTGAAAATGACAAAAACATCATAAAAACTATATTTTAATTACTTTTACCCTGGATTTTTTAAATTTTCGCTATCGTAGATGGAAACAGTATATAATTTTTCATATTTCTGTTGAATTCTGTGGTGGCACCATTCCTTGTTCTCGATAGAAACGCCTTGAAAATGACGAAAACAGCATAAAAACTGGATTTTAATTACTTTTCGACTTTCCCCCGGATTTTTTCAATTTTTACTTTCGTAAATGGGAAGAGTACATAATTTCACATATTTCTATTGGATTATACGGTATCAGCATTCCATGTTCCAGTGGCTGCGATAAGGGTCCCACAGAGTCTGCCATGCCCAGCTCCAGAAGGGGCCCCTTTGACCTCTTTGCTAAAACTTCTAATTTTCTATTTGCTCCAAATAAAGGAACACAACACATATTGATAACAAGAAAAGAGGCACCTGTACGTTTAATCAAAGTTCACCTGTTCATAGAATTCTGTAAACTTTGGTATTATCACCATTGCTTATATAGCAGTGGTTATTCTAGATCTTCTATGAAAGTTTACACACCAAATTCAGATTTCTCCGTGAGCAAAAAAGTGTGTTTGTTTTGTCTTCATAGTTCATTCGCCGATCCGATGAAGTAGTAGTACAAGAAATAAAAAGCAATTAGCGGTAGACTTTGATGGCCTATTGGAATGTTGACGAGGCGGCGTGGAAATGCCATTGCCATAGGTATACAATTAAGTTCGCTCATTCTCCGATCACAAAAAACGCGGCACTTTTCGACCACATCAAAGGATTTAATGCTGACAAAGGGAAAACCGAAAACCAAACAGATTTTTGCAATGGTAAGATTTTATATATCACCTAGCAAAAGTATGGTATTTATTTTATCCAGAGTGGCAATAAAACCATATACCGGAATATCGCTAATTTTTAAGAAATATGAACACTTCTTCTAATATTTTTTCTTTGGAATTTTTTTTGATATAAATATAGTACAATAGATAAGTATTTTTATACGGAATTATGTCCCATTAGGTCTGGTATTTCCAGATTTTATTGCCACATGTATGAATATCCAAACAATATTTGGCGGGTAGGTCCCCGAATCCTTATTGCCGCCACTGGATTGAATGAACTTAAAATTTGACTATTGATTCAGAAAAAACTGTCTATAGGATATTTAAACAAAAGAATATGGACAGACCACCCAGGATGGTGCTGCAGATTTTCCGGGTTTTCCTGCGACTAAAAAGTGAATACGCCACCAAAAATCAGTAAGTCCCCCCGGAGCGCCACCGCAAATAATAATAATAGCCGTCCTCTACCCGCATAGGTTATGCCTTTGGCTACACTCTTCGAGTGTGTATGAGGAAGTATTATTATCATTATCAGAAGGGTATTTCGACTTCGCCGAAATTATTCGTTTCTCGAACTTTGTTTGATTTTATGTATTTTCTTGTTCAATTTGTCCATTGTTAATCACCATTTCAATTCTTCATATTTGTTTGCAAAAGGAAGCACCTTCTTCCGAAATTGATTTATTTTATAAAATTTGCATCATAGAAACGTGGATTATCAGAGTTAAATTTTTTCAAATGAAACACCCAGTATGTTTGAGCTAGTATTACTATTACTACTGCAGCAACACCAGGTTCGAAGGGTCTACGTTGAACCGTTTCGAATATACAGGGTGTTTCTTAAGTACGTGCAGAAACTTCAAGAGCATGTTGCTGACGTCGAAATAGGAAAAAAGTTCCCATAAACACATGTCCGCAAGTTATTCGTTTCTAAGATACAGAGTGTCAAAGTTTAATTAATATATTTGTTTTTTTGTGAATAAATGCTAAAATTTTTGTGATATTCGAGTAAAGATTGGTATCTGGGATAATTTTTCAATGAGAAAATAAAATTTTATGTTAATTGTGAAAAACTAATTTTTAATTGAATTTATTTTGAATTAAAAAATCTTGTCAATAACTCAAAAACAGTGATCTCTACCAAGAATATATTTTTTACACAAACTAAATAATAAATATTCCCAGATACCAAACTTTACCCACATATCAAAATTATTTTGAAATTATTCACAAAAAATAAAAATAAGAATTCAACTTTGACACTCTGTATCTCAAACGAATAACTTGTGGACATATATTTATAAGAACGTTTCTTCTTATTTTGATGTCAGCAATATGCTCCTAAATTTTCTACTCGTACTTAAGAAACACCCTGTATAGTTAAATAATTCTTGCATATGCACAATGTGTACGGTTTCTTTTCTCAATAAGTATTCAAAAGAAAAGTATAAACGAAATCTGCCCACGCACAAAAAAAATCCATTATATAAAAAAAAATCCAATATATTAAGAATAATCCAAGATATTGGATTTTTTTCTCGATATATTGAAAATGAATCCAAAATGTTGAAAAAAGATCCAATATATTGGATTTTTTTTCAATTTATTTGATTTTTTTCAATATATTGAAGATAAATTCAATAGGTTGAGAAAAAAATCCAAAATATTGAAAATAAATCCAATATAATGAAAAAAAATCCAATATATTGGAATAATTTTATGTTATTTGTGTGACCCCTAGACGCTTTCGTAGAAAATATTTCGGTATAAAATTAAATTCTAAGCAACTTTTTCAATTAACTTTTTTTGATACGTTGCTATCTTACCCTTCTTTTGGCCGCTTCATAGTAATTTTTTTCAATTTGCCGTCAATCCAGTTGTCACGTGACATGTGTAAAAATCGATCTTCAGGTTGTCGGACATGCACAGTGTACAATCAAACACCAATTTTTTTTCCAATACGTTTATAATAAACTTTTTTATCTTGAGTTACGTACCTCATGGCGAGCACTGTATATGTTCAATATGATGAAAAAAAAAAACTCTCGTCTAAAAACTTACACAAACAGAAACAATGCGTACTTGACCAATAACCTTGTTTGATTTGGAATTCTCAAACAACATCATTATTAATTTTTTTCAAATTGTGACGCCAGTCTAACAATAAATTAAGTCATAGCGTACGGTTGTGTTCAGAATGGAATAATACATTTTAATAATGAACAAAATTCAAGGTATTCCACATGAAATTCATAATTTGAAGGATGTGTTTGCAAAAATCTACGCTTTTTTAAAAAAATTTATTATTGGTGGTGGGGATCAAAGTCCAGCTTGACAAAACCATTCGAAAGATTTATGCAAAAAATTACACATCCATGGAAACTTTGACGGACAAAATCCTGCCTGACAAACTCATTTTATATCCAGTGTATTTCCTAACTACGGTTCCTAACGGCAGAGGGTGATCATCGTTACGTCATTTTAAGAAGAAAAGTTCCTATGAACATGTACGAAGTTGCTTCGTTTCTGCGATACGGCGTTGAAATTGCTAAAATCAAACCAATATTTAAATGTGGAAAAAAATTACTTGGGAAATTACCGTTCAATTTCAATTCTGCCAATATTTTCAAAAATCATTGAAAAGATAATGGATAGAAGGTTAAGAGAAAAAATCAAAATTTTTGTATGCAGAACAATATGGTTTTCGAAAATCTAGTGATACTGAGTCTGCGGCAATAGACATGATTTCAAAAATAAAACTGGAATTAGATTCGACAAAAAAATGCGCGTTATCACTAGATTTGCGAAAAGCCTTCGATATGGTTAACCACAACATTCTTTTAAGAATATTATATGATATTGGAATAAGGGGAAAAATTTACATTTGGTTCAAAAATTTGGCTGACAGAAAACAACTAGTATATATCAAAAATACACTTAGTTCAACTAAAAATATAAACTGTGGGGTGCCACAGGTATCTACTTGCTCCGATCCTTTTTTAAATATATATATATATATATATATAAACTCGATATCAGAACTCAAATTGAAAGGTCAATTAAACTTTTTGCTGACGATACAACTATTGTATATTTGTATATCTTCCAATCCTCATTGGCTACTCGCTCACAAACTATTGTTGAATTTTTCGAAATCATCGATTATCTTTATTTCTAAAGAAATTATTACAACTGATTCTCTAAGACCAATGAAATTAAAAAATTCACCAATTCAGTATACCAATAACAATACAAAATTTTTGGGTTTACATATTGACACAACACTCTCTTGGCCCAATCATATTAACAATCTGAGAAAACAACTCTCCCCTTTGATTTGAATACTATTTCGAATAAGACAGTATACCCCACTAAAATATTTAAAAATCATATATTTCAGTTTCATTTATTCATTTCTGTTTGTGGCTCAGCCAAAATTTTTATTATGAAACCACTACAAACTTTGAAGAACAAAGCTATAAAATGCATATACAAATTGTCCTTTTTAGAACCCTCAAAAAAATTATATAATAACTTACTAAATCTTCGTTCATTATATGAATTTAAAATTTAAATTTTTATCCACTATGCTGATACAGGCAAAAAACATTCGGATCTTACTTTTGATCATATTTCGAATATCCATTATCATAAAACAAGAAATGTAAATAAAATAAACGCATTACGTTTCAAATCAAACTTTGGAAAAACGTCTATTTTTTACGAGGGAATTGAGTAATGTAATAAAATACCACAGGCAATAAAAGAAATTAGGACTAAAACTAAATTTAAAAATGAACGTAAAAAATGTATACTCAACAGATGATTTCCCATAATAAGACCTTTGACTGTTTTTGCTTTTGTTTCTTTCTGATTGATATGACTTATTTACTCATATTTCACAGATTATCTGTATCATTCCTTTTTTTAAATAATTGTACCAATTGTCGTTATACAACTTATGTTAAAACTTCCTCCTTCTATAATCAGAAATGTTTCTTGGGAAAAATAGTAAATAAATAAAAAAAACACGGTAATTATAAAATATCATGAATATCGTAGAACCGATTTGGTACATTTATTTGAGCTAATAAGGCACTCATTTAGCCCTAACTAGATCGAAATCATTAGGGCCAGTGGCGTCTCAGTGGGCACCACAGCCAACAATATTGTAAAAAAAGTTACGCCACAGACTTTTTTTCGTAGATTTTTATTTTTTTTTTAGATTACGCAACTGAAAATACAACTTTTTGGTCTCTTGAATTTTCTTCATATCTATCTTCATTATATTTGTGTGAATTAGCCTATAATTATGGCCTAGAAAGAAACTGAAAATTCCTAAGTGGTTCTGCTAGCTTTACAGTGGTGAAAAATACCCATTCATAAAAAAATTGTTGAATTTTTTGTTTGTTGTGGCTGTTTTCACATTGATACCTAGTTTAACAAAAAAAGTGATGTAAAAGATTGAAAGTGGGAATGGTGAAATAGTCATGAAATCTCTTCTCTGAGCCTCAAAGATTTTAGAAGTGAAGTTATTTCTCATCTTGTGTCTGCTACAATTATTTCACCTATTGAAATCAAGAGTCATGAACCTCTCATTTTCCCGTTAACTCCATTGAGAGATCTTTACATCGACCCAAATGTAGAATCAAAAGTTGAGATTCATTCAGTATTCATAAACATCAAGTACAAATAAATAAACCAAAGATTAATTTTCCTTGTGAATATCATAATGATCTTCTGTTGAATGTGAATAATTTCTCTAGTTTCTTTCCTAGAAAGTACACATTCAACCTCAACCTTTTAAAAGCAGCCTGACTTGGTGGTACATACAGTGTACCTTCGTCGTTTTTTAAATACACTCCATTCATTGCTTGGGTCATAAAATTTTGAAACTTCTTCCTTCCTGAAAGGATTAAAATAAATATGATAGACAATTACAAAAAAAAACTTTTCCTAAAAAATATTAACCAAGAACTCTTAAAGAATGGGTAGATATTTTGTGTACATCATTAGACAAAATCTTGTGAACTTCTGAGGAGTAAAATACATTTAGATCTAGATTTGAAGCACAGAAAGCTAAGAATGGAATATATCTTTAATGTCTAGGAAAAATGTACATAATGTATTGGAAAAGATCTCTATTGGGAGGGTAGTAACTCCATTCCAGCACATTCTTGGGCTATTCTGACTCCAAGGGCAAACAGTCCAATTGATTTCACCAATGACCTAAAAATGGAGTAACATTACTGAGATAACAGAACAAGGCATGAATTTTCTCACCATTTGAATTCATCCTGGTAAATACCCTTAATAAATGTCGCAATCCCTTGTTTAGCCATTTGGGTGAAGTGAAGGATCTGTTTGTTTTTTGAAAATTGTTAAGTTACCTAAATGGCACTACCACACGTTTTCAAAAATAGTACTAAAAGTCAGAAAACTGTCTGTACAAGAAAGGTTTGTGATTTGTGTATTAAAGCTTATCAGAGCAACTATTTTCAAAAGAGAAAGACAACTGAATTACGAGTGTGAGAAAGAGACGCGCATATGTGAAATAGCTGATTGGAACATTCATTGAATCAAATGAACAAACCTAAAGATAATTGACGTTTGACGGACGTCGGTAAAATCGAAAGGTTTTGACATTCCTCGCTTGATTAGTGTAATTACACCACATTTGGATAGAGTGAAGCTCAGTGCAGTTACGCAAAAAAATGTGTCAATAATCTTGGGAAGATTACACCGAGTGTAGAAATATTCTACACTTTTATGGAAACGGAAGAAGCTCACGGATATCAAGGCTCATTCATACCCTTGTGAATATTCGCAAAACATTTCTGATTCGACGCGCATACGCAGATAATGATTAATCATTTCTCAGTATTTTAATTCGTGATTATTAACCGAAAGTTTCTCACCGTATGAGACGAATTGCAAAAAATTGTGAATGGCTGCAAGGGTATGAACAAGCCTTAAGTGTATTCATTGGTGTCGGTGAAGCCACCGATCTGTTATATTACAGATCGGTGGGTGAAGCACGAGTTTTCCGAACCCTGAGGATCTTATGATAATATTGATAACACTGGGTAAGCAGATATTTCATATCTATACATCTTTCTCTTGTAACACTTATAATTCATTTGTCTTTCTCTTTTGTAAATAGCTGCTCAGATCAGTTTTACTGACATAAATGATCGAATCATATGTGTGTTCGAATATAAAATTGATGATTTTTAAAGTATAAAGCGTAGTTATGTAGTTTTAGTTCAGTTCGACAAACAAATCACAAACCACAGAACATACCTCCTACCTAGAAAATCATTCCAGCATCTCGCTAAAACACAATTTTCGCGCGAAATTTGGCACATGAACCACCACCCATGACGTGACTGTACCGAAATGAGTGTCTAGTCATGAAGAATACACAGCGTTTTTCACTACGTATCGAGTGTTTAAAATCCCACCCCAGACCTCGAGGTCTGTGATTCAGACTAACAATAAAGTGCATTTCAACGGTTTCGCCTTTGAAAATATGTTAAGGCTCGTTCATACCCCTGCGAATATTCGCATGTTTTTTTTACAATTCGACTCATACAGCGGTGAAATATGAATCATCATTACTTTTTTGGTACTGTAGTAATATCTAACCTCTAATACTGAAATAGTAAGATTCATCATTTATCGCAATTTTTTCGTCGTATGTGTCGAATCCATAGAAATATATATTATATACTTACTCCTATATAATATATATATATATTTCTATGGTCGAATCGCAAAAAAGTGCGAATATTTGCAAGGGTATGAACGAGCCTTCAATCTCCAACAGGCGAGGCTGGCGCCACTTCAAAATTCTCGTTTTGTAGCAGGTAGTAACGCAAATTTCCCTCTTGAATACAAATCCGAAGTGAAAATAATGCGGCAGTATCATTTATGTACTTTCGGATATTCGGCCTCAAAAATGTCGAATTAGGTCGTTTCAATGCACTCATTTCTCAAGCAAAAAACACTGTAAACACCCTTTTACCTCTTCAGTGTTAACAGACACGTCACGTTTCACATGCATGATATCCGGATTGTGCTCAGCTATATATTGTTATAAAACTTCTAGCCGAAACTCATTCCAATCGGTATCTTTTGATATGTTTGGTAAAGGTAAAAGTTTATCAGAATTATTCTCGAAAAAAAGAAAAACAAACGTACTTACGTAATTTTAGCTACTCAACACGAATTCAAAGAAATTTCGCTAGGGTCTCAAATACTTTTGGCCTTTTGTTTTTTGAAAACCCATTTTCAAACACGAATTTTGCCAGTCAAAAGTCGCACAAAGTTCTTCCTTTTTGTCGACACTTTCTTCAGACGCAGATTTTTCCATATTTCACAATTATACAGGCACCAAAACCAAACGTTTTACAAAAAAAAATCGACCTTCTACTAGGAAACCAAACCTATAAATAGTAATTTTCATTCTTGTGGTTCAAAAGTTAGTCATTTGGAATTTGCGTCGCCTACTATTCGAATACAAATATGAGCGATAACTTCTTGATTTTTATGTGCAAATGTTTGATTTGCGCCATTGCTAAAACTATTTAATTTCATAAAAACTTGATAAATGTTATTCTGTTTCAGAAATGACAAAATTAGGTAACATTTTTCTTATTCAACTCAGTTTACCTTCGGCTTGTCCTGTCATTTGAACTTCCTGCCATTACAGTGACCAACCACAAAACACGTATTGCGTGTATTGTACCACAGAATATAGACCTACACAGAAGAGAATGAATTTGATGTTTCATGGTCAAAACTCAATGACCTTGAACACCACTTCCAGTCACACTGAGAAATGTGAATGATATAAACGCCATAGAACTACACTAAGAAAAATTAAACGTGCTTGTAGGTTGAAACACCCTCGAAATATTGAAAAAAATTCAAAATGTTGGTTGCTTTCAACGTAACAGCAATAACAGCACGTTACTTCAAAGGAAAGGAGAGAGGAAAACCATTTAAATCTTTTGTCTAATTATACATAAGTTTTAGAACATTATTTTTATACAATAATCAACACTATCATATTCAGAAGCGAACCTAGCCTTTTTTTGGGGATGGCACCTTGAGATTGAATTAATTTTCATCTTCTTTTGAGCTAAATTATCTAAAATACTGGGTTAGGTTAACAGTTTTGGTCTTGGGGAGGTAAGATCCCCCACCACTCTGCATTTCTGGGTTACAATACATCTTCATGGGAAAATTATAGTATAAATAATTTTTCTTCTTCATATTTTTAATCTTCGAAATGTGAGGCAAACAAAAAACATTTAGAAAGTATTAAAAACACAAATGAAATAATGGAGGTTTTCATTGGCAGAGATCGATTAGACTTTTTACAAGCCATTTAAATGGGAATCAGTCAGTTATGGAAGGTATTTTTCCAAAAAAACTGCCTTGCAACAAAAATCTTACAGTTTTGGACTAAACTCACTCTTGAATGAATTAATTCTATGAAATTTTAAGGAAAAATAATAAAGGAATAATTTACAGTTTTCAATGGTTTTGCCAATCATTACATCGCTGAGGTCATCTTAAAAAAAAAACAAACGGAGTTTTTAAATCAATTCCTGATGTACGAAATTTATAATGAATTCAAAAAATAAAAAAATATAACTTTTGATATTTTGCTAATTTTGAAAAAATTTGACTAATAGGGGCTAAGTAGGTTTGTGTAATTGATGGTTTATTTTGTGGAATTCATGATCACTTTCTTTCGTTTCATTAAAGTGGATAAGTAGGTTCCAAGACGAGCTTACGTTTACGACAATTCATTTTTTATTTTTTGAAAAATCACAAAGATTTTTCTTTTTGTTGCGTACTTTTTTAATGTTATTTTATATAAAAAACTATTATACATAAATAATGTTTAATTCTAGTTAATTGTTGTGCTTGTACAAAAAAAATTGTAGCGATTACCAGCAGAAGTATCCCAAACCTTAAAAAATACATTTTTTTTAAATAAATCGTGATTTTTAATGTTTTTCAAAAAATTATGATATTTTTCAACCCTGCCTGGCTGTACTGTACTGATGAGA
Source organism: Chrysolina oricalcia (assembly GCA_944452925.2). Classification (NCBI taxonomy): domain Eukaryota; kingdom Metazoa; phylum Arthropoda; class Insecta; order Coleoptera; family Chrysomelidae; genus Chrysolina; species Chrysolina oricalcia. The sequence goes on from OX101810.2 coordinate 4,126,095, forward strand.
GTCAAAAAGCTCGAACTATGCATCTTCGGTTTGCATGAGGGCTATATCCAATAATTTGTTTCGTTTTGTAGTTTCATAAGGATATACAGTGAGGCAAATTAGACCAGAAAAAAGAAATGAGGTTTCATTTCTAGTTTGTTTACTGGTGCTGATGAAATAGTCTAATATACTCAATATTTTCAAGTCTAGGATAACATTAAAATACATAATTAAAAAAAAAGTTTATTAAATAATACTACCAGTTTAAATTATTTACTTTTATTAGGTACGTTACAATATAACATATATGTTGCTATAGTATTCATACACCATATGCATGTAAATCATTAACAATAAAAAAATGACATGTCTAAACTACATTTTGAAAAATCTGCACGTCACCCATCCAGGCGGATAATCCCATTATAAGATGTACATGCTTATATACGCGGAAAAACAAAAATATGCGCCATATCAAGAAGATGTAGAATAAAATTTGTGCCTCGAATCACTCGCTGTCGCCTCATCATGAAACAGCAATATGACACAGCTATGCGGAAAACTAGATCAGCTCGAGAGAAAATCAAAGTCGCTACATCAACGCTCAATATTGTGCCCCAAAGAAGTAAAATTATAGCGGCGATTTTTACAGATTTTCAATTACATTATTTGTGACATTACCTATTAATATAAAACCATTCGCACCAGACCCAGAGCGCTTCTAACCTAAGAAATCCACGATTATTAAGTTAGGGATCGGGGCAATTGATAGCGTAAGTAGAATGCAAATCACAAATCATTCTGCTGCGAATTTCCAGAGTGAAAAGCTATATAAAAAAATTCATACAAAACGCACAACACAATGACTCTTAGGAAATCACGAACAGTTTTGAGCCCTTACAATTTGAATGGTCTTACTTCCGATTCAGAATAAAATAAATTGTTCACAATGACATAAGATTTTTGTGATCCATCTTCAACTTACAAACCCTGTCTCTGGGATCCCCCGAACGCACAATATCTTATACTCTCTCGCACGAATAAATAATTAAAAAAATCAAACACTTAGCTTAGATGGCAATACGCCCCGCGATATGATAAGAAATTTTATAAAAGATGTTTGGAATATCACGGGAGATACACCGCGCAATGTGCAATGAAATCAAAAATCTCGTGAATTTAGTTCTTATTTGTTTAAAAAATGCTTGTTCATACCACTTACATTCAAGCAGAAGCTATATTATTCATACAGTAAAACCTTACTTTAATAAAAAAAAAGTAAAAACAAGAACATTTCAGAGGAACATAATATTTACATAACTGCGATGTTACAGGAAAATATCAACACAAGTAAAATTGTTGATAAAAAAAGGGTGTTATCAAAATGGAACACTGTGTTCTATACGGCATTTGTAGAGGCAGTATCTCAAACTAATTTGATTCAAATCTGCCTGTTGCTTGTTAACCAAAAACGTAACACAAACGCCACAATCCACTATGTTTGGTCTCTTGTTGTGACGTCACAGAAATTGAGGTTATGGCACACTTTCAATTTTTGGTTAATATTTTTGGACTAGTCTTTGCCATATTACTTTTGTTCGCCAACACATTGATTTTTATAGCATGAAAGAGAAAAAAAACATTTTCACAAAGTCGTTTCTTGGATAAAAATGATTTGAAGACAACGAACTCAGGCAAAAACGCTTTTTTTGGATCGAAGAGTACGGTAATTCAACTAGCTTGGTCATATTTTTGTACTTGTAACTAACAAAAATTAAAACTGGTATGCCCAATGATCGCATACGTCATGAACCGACTCCTCCGAGGGTCTCACCCACATCACAAACAAAAAGGAGATGAAAAAAAAAAAGATGGCAACAAAAAACTAAAAAATACTGATTTATTGAACTAAATGACATTAAATACTATACACAACATACAGGGGTAAGGTTAAATTTTCTGGAATAATCACAAATATAACAAATATCTTAAAGAACTAAAAAAATAAAATACATTGTAAAGCTACAAGAGGATTGCGGGGAAAGTACTATGAAAGAAGCGTTGGATAACTAAAATACAAAACTTTTCGCAGACAGTTGGATAGAAAAACGCTTTGTTCCTGGTAAATGCAAAAAGAAAATGGAGAATGAAAGTTGTGATGCGGGTGAGAAATATGATAGATTTGGCATCGCTATCTTAATTCCAAATACGTAGGAAGCTGTCCCAAGAACCTGTCCCTACTGCCATTCCGTTTTCAGTAACCCCTAGACAACTGACACGATTATCATGGCCAGCTAGTATACCTGTAACAAACACAAAATATAAACTTTTTTATAATGATCATTTCATTCATGATGAAATAGACCAATCAAGAGCTGTTTAATCGCGATTCAATTTTCGTCCTCCATGTTGGTTTTCGTTGTGTCGTTTTTCAGGGATTCTCACAATTCTTCGCAACAATTTATGAAAAAACAATAATTTCTTGAACGTTTCAATGGCCTAATATTGATATTCATCAGTGAAAACTCCATTTTCGATAGGATTTCTAGACAAATATTTTGACTTAAGGCAACGAAAATACGTCAGAATTTGAAATGTTTACTTGCAAAATTCGCAGCAAGGCTTCTTCAATGCATTATTGGGATGCGCAACCAAAGTAATATACAGAATGGGCTATTGAAAACAAAACAGCGGCTCTGTAGGTCGGCAGAACCGAGTTATATAAAAACGCTCGGACACGTCAACATTTTCGAGGGGGACATCGTTCGCGATGAAATTCACCCGAAATCCATTCCATCCCTCGGAGCTGTGACCGCCACCCCTAAATTTTTAAATGGCAACATATGGCAAGTGATACCTCATTTGAAAGGTATTTTCCTTCTTAATATCAAACAACAAAAATAAATTAATTCTATCATTCGTATTCGAGATATAGGAACTTGAAGTTGGGAAATAATTTTTTATTCACGCAATCAATAAAAATAAGATCTAACAATGCAACTGTTTAACCCTTTCAGTGGCCATGGACAATTGTACCCGTTGAAATTAGGAGCCTATGAAAGCTTCAAACATTCAATCATTGTTTATATAGAAGATAGTTAGTCAACCTTATGGGATTATAATTGGATCAAAATGGATGCGACATGTAGATGGCGATAGTGAGCTCGCATCCAAGTCATGTCGTAACTTCAGTGATCTGGCCTCCAAGTCATGTCGTAACTTGATGAAAACAATGGAAAAGCATTAAAATCAGGGTTTTTTGAAGAAACCTGCATTAAAATGACGTCAAATATTCATGTTTGTAACTAATCACGCTAGATGACACTCGCGTTTGTGTCCAATACCTTTTCCACAGGCATTGACTAACTATGTTATATTTAAACAATGATTCAATTTATGTAGTCGTATTAACGGAAACTGTAATCATTGTACATCTAATTTTACTTCCTGTACATAGATGGCAACAAAAGTGTAATCGTTTTGACGTTCAAACCGTTAAAGTGTCAATGTATTCATGTGAGTGACTGTCTAAGTAAGTAAGGTTATTTGTAATCTTTCATTACTGTTTGTTTTAATAGTCATCATTTATGTTTTAGTGTTAGAATATAAAGAAAAAGGTTGTATTTTACGGATGGGAGATATATTTTGTTCATATTTTATTTATGTGACTGACTATGTGGTCATAAAAATTGATGGGTACATTTGTACCCATAAACACTGGAGTACATTGTTTCTTGTCTACATCTGTACCCAAAAACACTAGAGTAGGGTTTAATTGAATAAGATCATCACAGAAAAAGAGGGCGACCTTCATCGGCAAATAAATCCATTCCTTTAACAGTCAAACGTCAAAATGTTGAAGTTAGGTCACTTGTCCGTTATGATAATGTTGGTCCTGAACATTCCGGCCAAGTTCTTCCGCTAAGGTGCAAGAATCAAAATTGTGGTGGGAAATCAAGATGGAAATGCACAAAATGTAAAATTCATCTCTTCAAAAAGATAAAAATTGTTTCATGAATTTTCATCAAAAATAATATTACCCATTTTTATATTGTTATAACTGTTGGATTTGAGAGTTTGTTTCATATATTTAAATAAAAATAAACGTTTGAAGTTTTATAATTTTTTGAATTAATTTTCATTTGAGTGCTGATGGGTACAAATGACCCCATATAATTTTTTCTTTAATGAAATGAAAAAAAAATTAAAATCCTCAAAATCATGTTTATGTACACTGATATAATACATTACAGCAAGCAAACAATTGTTTACAGCTACAAAAATAAATCGCCACTGAAAGGGTTAAACATAATTATCATTGTCAAGGAATTAAATGATCTAACTGTTTACCAACAAATAACATGCAATTCCGTTTCAAATTATTATTTCCTCCTCAATTACTTGATCGAAAAAATGTTAAGGGTCTTGAGAATCGATAAAAAGACGTTTTCTCGAATTCGACTCCAATGCGCGTACAACAAAAACAAATCGCAATTGTGGACGTCTATCAGTGTCAAACTGATCGTTGATTGAACGACATTAGAGTTGATTAAGGGTGGATTTAGTCAACTTTAGCATAAGCATTATCATAAACATAGCGGCAACATCAAAGGTTTTTAGCATAAACTTAACATTGTTGTATAAATGGCGCCATTTGATATAACAGATTCAACTTTCGTTTTTGACATATATTTAAGCACAATTTTAAAATGATGTTGACTAAATGCACCTTAAAGCTGCTGATATCTTTCCTCAATGGTGTATCGCGGAAAGAGTTGAAATAATAACAATTTTTTTAAGAATGATGAGTGCGGTAACCGTACAGCTAATTTGATCAATGAAACGCATCCAGATAAACTTGTTGCTAAAAAATACGTTCTAGAATTAGTGCAAAAATTTTGTCAAACCGAATCAGTAGCCAACAAGAAACGAGACCCAGAACGTGAATTTTCGGTGAGAAATGAACCTGTTGAAGTTGCACTTTTAGGCCAAGTTCATGCAGACCCAACATTGAGCACAAGGAAATTGGCTAGTGTTACCAATATCAGTAGAACCAGTATCCGCCGAATCCTGAAACATTATAAATTCCACCCTTACAAAATACATTTGGAACACCAATTGAATGAAGATGATTTTGATAGGCGACAGGAATTTTGTGAAATTATGACTACAAATATAGATGCTGATGAGAATTTACTTTTCAACATCTGCTTTTCTGATGAGTCAAACTCCCCAAAAACTGAATGTCTGGGCCGGTATTTTTGGGGACAGTTTGATTGGACCAGTATTTCTCGACGGTAACCTGACAGGAGAAACTTATTTGGAATTATTGAATCAATTTATTTATCCCACTCGACTTTTCCCTGTGGGGTCACTAGAAAAACAAAATCTATGCAACCAAACCAGAATCTCTGGAAGATTTACGACGTAGAATTATTGAAGAATGCCGTCGAATAACGCCGGAAATGTTACCAAATTTTGAACAGAACTTGTACTATTGTATGGAAATGGGTGGTAGACAGTTTGAACATTTAATTTATTGACAATAATAGTTATTGCGACAGTTGCTTTATCAGACATTGTTTTTATTGATCGAGCGAATAAAAAGTGATTTCCCAACATCAAGTTCCTATATCTCAAAAACGAATCGATAGAAATAATTTATTTTTGTTGTTAAACGATGTATCACTTGCCATATGTTGCCATTTAAAAATTTGGGGGTGGCGGTCACAGCTCCGAGGGATGTAATGTATTTCGGGTGAATTTCATCGCAAACGATGTCCCACTCGAAAATGTTGTTGACGTGTCCGAGCGTATATAACTCGGTTCTGCCGATCTACAGAGCCGCTTTTCGTTTTCAATGGCCCACTCTGTATAAACAAACATCATCCACGAAGCGTTTGATTCTATAACGTCTCGTATTTAAAGCTTAAGCAAATATGAATTCACGTTTCAGTAATATTTCGTGTGAAAATATCTATTTGGCAATTCATAATAGTACACCAGTCCTCGACCGCTTCGCGGACTCCGGATTTTATTAAATTATTGTGCATTCAACAATTTTCCAAGCAAAATCATGCTCAAAATTGAATAAAATGTGTAAGTCTTGTGATATAACTAACATACGACTATTTCACATTTAACACAAATTTATTCTCATCATATCATCAAACGGTAGAAAATAGAAATTGCAATTGATCATAGTATATTACAAAGTTTTAGAACGTAATTTATCACAATACACACCATCGTAAAGCGTGTTCCGTTTCATGCATTCATCGCATCACTGTTGCAGATACAATCAAGCGTTCCGTTTCAACTAACATTGACGTTGGTGGGTTGAATCGGAACGATTTTTGCTAGCGTGTGGTGCATGCCGTTTCCCGCAGATGTTGACATTTATCACTTTTAACCAAATTCTTATGAAATAAAAACAAATCTGTTAATCTAGTAAATAAATTAATATGGGTAGAACGAAAGTGTTATTGGCAAGAGTAGGAAGCGAGCTTTGTGAAAATGAGAGTAGCTCAGATTCTGGTACAAGTGATAGTTATGAGGATAATATCGTCTGTCCCACGCCAAAACCGCGAATATGATAATTCCAGGGTTCTGACTTCAATATGTAAAATACTAATTTTCGACCAAAGTTTTCAATGTCAAACTCACCAAAGTTGTCTACTGTGAATGAGAGTGAATTCGCAAATGTGAAAACTTACCTAGGTTTTCAAAGCAAGAAGCACAAATATTCTTAAAACTCCTCTCATTCGAAATGACAAATTGCACATTCGTGGTTTTGGCATGAGACCGACGATATGATGTTGAATGAATTGACGATTTTTTCTTCCATTGAACGGTAAATCAGGTAAATGTGATAATGCACGATACTTGACACTTCATCAAATATCAAATTTAAACTTTAAATTCGATTTCTGACGTTTCTGTTTGAACGTGAACCCACAGACAAGAAACTCTTTGTTTTGACTTTTGAGTTTGACAGATCTAACTTGGATCGCATTCATCGCTGCTAGACGAACGGGCAGTAGTTCATGCACTTCCGATAGGCGTGTTCCGTTTCATGCTGAGGACATAATGCGCATACGACCGTTCCGTTTCCTACATTAGGAGCGCATTGACACGCCCACTTATATATTCCCCTCTTTGGCCTTGAGACATCGGAAGTGCATGAACTACTGCCCGTTCGTCTAGCAGCGATGAATGCGATCAAAATTAGATCTGTCAAACTCAAAAGTCACGTTCAAACAGAAACGTCAGAAACCGAATTAAAAGTTTAAATTTGATATTTGATGAAGTGTCGAGTATCGTGCATTATCACATTTACCTGATTTACCGTAAAATGGAAGAAAAAATCTTCATTTCATTCAACATCATATCGTCGGTCTCATGCCAAAACCACGAATGTGCAATTTGTCATTTCGAATGAGAAGAGTTTTAAGAATATTCGTACTTATTGCTTTGAAAACCTAGGTAAGTTTTCACATTCGCGAATTCACTCTCGTTCACAGTAGACAACCTGATAGCACTTTCGTGAGTTTGGCATTGAAAATTTTGGTAGAAAATTAGTATTTTACATATTGAAGTCAGAACGCTGGAATTAGCATATTCGCGGTTTTGGCGTGGGACAAACGATATTATCCTCATAACAGAATCTGAGCTACTCTCATTTTCACAAAGCTCGCCTCCTACTCTTGCCATTAACACTTTCGTTCGACCCATATTAATTTATTTACTAGATTAACAGATTTGTTTTTGTTACATAAGAATTTGGTTAACTGATAAAGTGATAAATGTCAACATCTTCGGGAAACGGCATGCACCACGCAAGCAAAAATCGTTCCGATTCAACCCACCAACGTCACTGTTAGTTGAAACGGAACGCTTGATTTTGTCTGCAACAGTGATGCGATGAATGCATGAAACGGAACACGCTTGATGTCTCAAGGCATTGTTTAAATAGAACATAGTTAGTCAATGCCTGTGGAAAAGGTATTGGACACAAACGCGAGTGTCATCTAGCGTGATTAATTACAAACATGAATATTTGACGTAATTTTAATGCAGGTTTCTTCAAAAAACCCTGATTTTAATGCTTTTCCATTGTTTTAATCAAGTTACGACATGACTAGGAGGCCAGATCACTGAAGTTACGACATGACTTGGATGCGAGCTCACTATCGCCATCTACATGTCGCATCCATTTTGATCCAATTATAATCCCATAAGGTTGACTATCTTCTATATAAACAATGCTCAAGACCAAGGAGGGGAATATAAAAGTGGGCGTGTCAATGCGCTCCCAATGTAGGAAACGGAACGATCATATGCGCATTATGTCCTCAATGCACGAAACGGAACACGCCTATAAAGTACTTTTTCATGACGTACTCCGTCATAACATTAAAATATCATAAACCATTGTATCATAACACAAGGCATCATAATATCATGGAATTACAACAGCAATGCATCATAATATGAAACGATCTCAATCGTATTAGGTGGAATGCGTAACGCGTCATAAAGAACTACGTCACAACGTAATGTATCATACTTTTTCATAATACTATAGTCCATGTGCTTGCTTACACCATGTGAGAAGAAGGGCGGTAGTGAAAGTTTCATCCTAAGAAATTTATAAGATTGGAGAAGCTTATTATCATTGAACACTTAGATTTATTTATTGTTATTAATTTTTCATAATTTTCCATGACAATGTTAACTGCAATTTCAAAACGGTTGTTAATATGCTCAAAGCTAAAAAATCAGAATAATATGAACAGAAAATTAACTTGAACAAAGGAAATTCAAAGCAAATGTGGAAAACTCTTAAATCTACTGTCAAACCTGAGGCCCCTTATAATTTAAAAAAAAATTGAATTTTTGAAAATGGCGAAACTAGAATATACAGATGAAATAGATTTAGCTAACGACTTTAATATTTTTTTATCAAAGATATTGCTGATAGTATGATAGAAGAGGAGCAATGGTCACAGGAAAATCTCATACAAATAAATAGCACATTAAATTGTTTTCAAAAACTAAGTTATAGTGAACTGCGTGAAATTATATTCTCTTTGGATAAAAATGAGAATAAATCGGAAATTCTTAGTGCAAGATTCTTAAAAGAAACATTCAACAGCCTTGGACATGCTATATTTCATTTTAAAAATTATTCTCCTGAATATGGAATATTTCCAGATAGTTTCAAATTAGCACCATTATACCAATACCGAAAATTCCAAATACAATAAACGCAAATAATTTTAGACCTATAAATACATTACCAACTCTTGAGAAAGTAATTGAATTGGCAGCAAACTGTTACACTGGGAGCTCAAGGAAGCACTAGTAGCTGAAGACATAACACAAGTTAATTAACAATACAGTGGATTCACACAGGATTTGTTTTATGACCGGGCCATGGCTGGACATTTTGCATAGACAGCGACAGCAGGCTAACAACGAACAACGGCAACGCTGTTGCCAGTTCTCGCGCGTTCACGTGGTAAAGTCTTGTTCATACCCTCGCGAATCTCGCAATTTTTCTACGAATAAAATGTCTGCCGACATGGTTCTGCATCAACGAAAGGTCCGGCATGACTGGCAGCCATTTTATTCGCAGAAAAATTGCGAAATTCGCGAGAGTATGAACAAGACGTGAACCCGCTAGAACTGGCAGTTCGTTGTTAGCCTGTTGTCGCTGTCTATGCAAAATGTCCAGCCATGGTCCGGTCATAAAACAAATCCTGTGTGAATCCACTGTTTTGTTAATTAACTTGTGTTATGTCTTCAGCTACTAGTGCTGCCTTGAGCTACCAGTGTAACAGTTGGATACTCGGATACCCGTTCTTTTTTCATGTTGCTGTGATACGTTCCTATTCCTTCAGCTTGCAACCCATAATTATGAGTGAGATACTCTCTAGATCTCTGTAAACGTAATCTTAATTCGGTTCGACATTTAGTGTCTTTCCTTCACCGACAGGCAATTGTCTTTTCTGGTCTGGAAGGATGGCGGACAGAGGTTCCCAAAATGTCGACCCACATTTCACAAAATTTTAAAACTGTCAAATTTTTTTTTTCGTACTTATCACACCTACCAATCGTTCTAACATGCCTTCATAAACCCCTCCTTCACCATATTTGCTACAATACTGTGAAAGTTTTTGCTCAGTTTTTTCTCTGTACCAATAATAGTTATTTATTTTATTAGTGTTTTAGATATCATTTTATTTGAGCAAGAATGTTTAATTTCTTAAGCAAATAAAATGTATCTAAAACACGCGCAATACAACGTTTTATTCACAATCACATTCATTTAGAATCAGAATCACGGAAATTTTTCATCACAAAATGATTTGACGTTTTGCTCTGACAGCGGCTGTCACCTCCTCAAAAATCATTGAAATAACATACACAAATATCAGGAGGTGTTGAATGATTGCTATGTATTTTCGATTGTTTATCGACTCCATTTGTACAAATTTGTGAAGTTGGTGAAAATAAGTAAAATGTGATTGATATTCAAGATTGTATTTTTCATTATTCTACTAGTAGAATAAAGTAATTTCATTATTCCACTAGTGGATAAAGTGATACTTTATACGGTTCATAAGTGTGGATAAAACTTCAATTATAAGGTGATTGTGGATAAAAATACTTTAACACAGTAGAGCAAACAGATGGAACATTTGTGTCTCAGTTAATTACTATTAGTAATTTCCATTTGTGTGTAGTGTTGTACTTCTAAACTAGAAAGAAACAATGGTGTACACAGTTACAGAGAGAGCTGAGTTGATCGAACTGTGTTATGGAAACAATAAATGTGCGAAAAGGGCTGCTATGTGTCTGAATTGGTTACAAAATTCCAAGAACGGGATCGGTAGCAAATAAAAAACGGCAAATCGAACCGCCAATCAGAAACGAGGCGACAACAGTGGCAATTTTGGGCCATGTTGCGTTGACCATATGATGGGTACAAGAAATCGCGCGGTGTTGCCAAATCGAAAACCGTGGATGGAAAAACCGTGGATGGAAAAGCCGTGGCTGTTTTCACACGCGTTGTTATTAACGAGTCTGTTCGGTCGAATGAGTTGTGATAAAACTCCATTTAGCTAAAAATAACTTTTGTTACAAAATAAAGAAAATCTTACCTGCTCTTTCTGTCTTCATAGAATCCCAAACGTTGCAGTTGAAATCATCGTAACCGGCCAAGAGCAATCGACCGGATTTGCTGAACGCCACGCTCGTGATGCCGCAGATGATATTATCGTGACTATACATGGCCAATTCTTGATCGGCCCTAATGTCGAACAGCCTACATGTAGCGTCATCGCTACCGGTGGCGAACGCGAAGCCGTTGGGAAAGAATGTGACCGCGTTTATGTCCGATTCGTGACCGGGGAAGGTCTGTTTGCAGAGACCTTCTCGGATGTCCCAGAGTTTCGCCGAGGCGTCACATGCTCCTGCAAAAAAAAAATCAATATTAGAATCGACTGGAATTTATTTGTCATTGAAAGTACAACAAAAATATATAAGACTCAGACAGGTTAAAAGTAAATTTCAACTGCCTCAAACAATATTGGACTGTATACAAAATATAACAAAAATATAACAAAATATAACCCGTGACTTTGACAGGTCGGCCATATTTGCTGGAGGGCACACATATCGATTAGTTGGCGTTTAACCTTGTGTGTTTAGTTTAAAAGTTTATTTTTCTGGTGTTATTTTGATAAAATTTAAAATTACTTATTATTTATCCCTTAGCGGTGATATCAAGTGCCGGTAGGATGAAAAATTCGTATTATAGACATCGCGATCCGTACCAAAATTAACTGATATACACTAACTAAATTTCTATAAAATGTCGAGAACAAGAATAAGCTCCAGACTCATCTGGTTTCCCACTTGTGGTGTAGCTCATATTTTGGGTAGGAATCCTGCCAGGATGCATGTTTTCCTTTAAGGCATTGGGTTTTCCTAAAATAATTTTTGAAACTCGTTCATGTACAAAAATTACCTGATATACACTAACCTTCGATAAAATGTCGAGAACACACACGCCAAGTTTTAAGTTGTAATTTACTGAGGGGGGCCCGTTTTAAAGCATTAATCCAAGCATCGCGGCGTTGTGCAAATAGATCATTTAAATAATCACCGTGCTTCGTTAAAACTGCCGGAAATCGAAAAAAAGATACCTCATCTCTTTCTCCCCGCATTCTACACTAAACAACACTAAAAAACGATGGCATATTAATACATTTAAGAACTAATTACTAATTAAAGTCTAACTATTGACAGTTGACAGTAAACAATAGAATGTAGAACAGTAGAATGTGTGCCCTTCAGCAAATGTCAGTGACGTCATTATGGAATGGTGTCTTTCAATGAAACGATAGTTGAAATCTATCGATAGAGTAAATTAATACTGATAATAATAATAGGTCTTTATCTCCCTCAATATAAATGTCACCAAAAAGGTACATCAAAATATGTGTATGGAATACACAATACCTTAACCTCTGCTATTATTCTTTAGCTGACAAAATAAATAAAAGAATTAAAAATAAAAAATAATAACACACAAGAAAATTATAATTTCATACATATGGACAAACACATATTTTTCGATATGTAACTAGTTATGTGGAACAATATAATACGATGTACTTATATGTGAGTGGTCAAGTCGTAGCTCATCAGCATGGGATCTTATGCATCGGATCGTTTAGGAGATATTTTTTCATTTGCTTGTGTTGGGGAATTGAGTTATAAATCCGTGATACCTGATAAGAAAATGACCGTCTGAAAAGTGTTGTTCTGTGAGTGGAGGGAGGGTGCGTTATGATTCCCTTGCACAACTTCACGGAATGTTTTTTTTTCATCAGATAAAGGGGTGTTTTAATTGTCGTGTTCTTGATTTCCGATAGTATTTCTTTCAATTCAGTCATATCTGTAGGATTCAGAAAAAAGGACTGGGTGAAATATAAGTGGATGGTAAAAGAGAAGCATATTATTAAAAAAAAGCAACCAGCTGAGAAGAAAACCGCGCTTACCTGATACGAATGTGCGCATGTCCGGAGAAAGCGACAGCGACATGACGTCGCCGGTGTGTCCTAGGAAAGAAGTGACCTGCTGACCGGTCTCGATGTCCCACAGCGCGCAAGACATGTCCCCCGAACTGGTGACGATTTGATTATCGTCGAGAAAACGGCAACAGGACAGATATCCCGTGTGGCCGGGCAACTCTCTGCTCACCCGCACGTTGCCTTCTCTAGTTTTTAGGCTATAAATGGAGCATATGTTATCTAATCCGCCGCAGGCTACGAAGCTACCGGACGGGGCGTAAGCGCACGTCATCACCCATGATGATCTGAGTGGGATTGCGTGAACCTGAAAAAAATAATATGTTTTAGTATTATTATTATATACATATTTTTTTCTTTGGTGTTTTGGCATTGATAGTCATGGTCATCAGCCATGTGTTCCGGGTAGGCCTTGTTACTAACTCCTTACGCCACCTTAGGAGCAGCACTGTTAATTGGAACGCAACGGTGAATCGTGCAGGACTCACCCCAGTCAAGCCATGAGATTTTTATAATGAAATCTGTTAAATTTAATTGAAAAAATCCCAGCCTAACTAGGGCTCGAACTCGGAACCTTTGGCTCAGAGTCGGGCGCTCTTACCACAGCGCCACGCCCTGACATCATTTTTATTATTACTAGAATAGAATAAACAATAGTAAAAGTTTGTTGCTAAATTCTACCTTTTTTTACAACAAAGTTGACGAGAATAGAACATTGTGAGTAATAGTATTAATAATAATAATAATATTTATTCATCATTTCGATTCACGATATACAGGTAGAGTAATATAATTAAAGCGTAACATTGAACATAAATACGAAAATACAATAAAGTATAGATTAATAAATTGGTATCCCACTGAGGACAAGCCATGTGTGTGGGTGAATATTTGGGTAAACATATAACAAGTAGTATAAAACACTATATAAAAAACAAGTAGTATAAAATTCTGTCTACGTACAAAAATCAGGTAATAAAATATTTTAGTTACTTATAATAATGTTAATGTTATTAAATAATAATAAGTATAATAGTGTAAATCAAAATAAAATAAAAATGTATATTTCGATAGTTTCGATTGTTGGTACCTTTTTTTTCCCTCACATGCTAACTGAAATTTTTCATCAAAATATTTCTCGAGTTATTATTTTTTAGCCTTTAATCATTTTATGGATTTCCTTTCTTTCAATATCCTTTATGAATTGTTTTAACTGCTTTTTGAATACCAAGAAGGAAGTTTCAGTCTTCAGAGAGTCAGATAGGAAGTTGTATAGCTTTGGAGCAATATAATTATAGCTTTTTTGGTCTATTGCCTTTTTCATAAATGGGGTGATATATTTATGTTTTTGTCTGGTAGAACACCAGTAGGTCAGAACATTCAGCTGTGCTTTATTCAGGTGTTGCATAACCAGTAATTGAATGGAATAGCTGTCTTTTATCGAACATTTCTGTTTCAGCATATAGAGAGTCACTTGGGTATCTGTAGTCTTGATTCAATACCATTCTTAGAAACCTTTTTTGCGAGATTTCGAGCATATTCAAGTAGGTTCGTGAAACTCCTCCCCATCCTATAATCCCATAATTCAAGTGAGACTCAACAAAGCTTTGATATACAATTTTTTTTTTCTTCAAATCAAGATATGTTTTTACCTGCTTAAATCTATACAGAATACAGCGTAGTTTTTTAGTGAGGTATATAATATGTTGATCCCATCTCAGGTGAGGGTCCAAGAAAATACCTAGATATTTAAATTTTTTGACAGGTCTAATATGCAAATTTTGTTGAACGGTTAAGTCAAAATCTGGAAGAGACGTTTCTGTACTACTGAATGGCAGTTAGTGAGTTTTGCTGAAATTTATTGAGAGAAATCTGCTATCAAACCAATCTTTTAAATTATTCAGATCATTTTCAAAGGAAAAAATTCCAATAACAAATAAAAAACTTTGTACTCGAAAAGCCTAGGAAATAATTCAACTCATTGATACATAAAATAAATAATAGGATATTCCCATAATTCTACCTTGTTATACTTTCAAACTTTTCAACATTCAAACTCTACATCTCTATACTTATCATAGGTACATCTTTATATTCTACATTTTATAATAAAAACTCTCACTTTTGAACATCATACCTACATATACTAACACATTATTTACTTTTAGACAATCAAGAATTCTAACGTTTTTATCACTCCATAATTTTTACATTTTTACAGTCCTTCACCTTTACATTTTTTGTTTTTTAGTTTACATTTTCATATCTTACATTTTGTTACCTCCAAGTTTTTTTTTTAATTCTACGCACTTTTGTGTGATTTACATGTTGTATTGCTACATTTTTAATATACCTCTCTCTTTGAGATATTCACATAAGTTATTTTTACAACCAATATTAGTAGACCCTACATTAGTCTCCTAAGAATAGTATAGAATATAAATTTTCTTTCACTTCACTGTTATAGCAACTTTTACATCCTGAAATTCTTATATCAATGTACATATCTATATTTCTTAAATCATTTACTTTATATATTATTAAGTTACTTAATCTAGCATAGTTTTATAAACCACTGATTAATACGTCCACAAACAAGCGGTATCTACTGCTTCGTGGTATATTCTTTATTCACAACCATGTTGTATTTGTCAAATTCAACTCTGTACCAATCTTTTTGTGAATAAAATTATTATTATTATTATTATATATATATCGGAATAAGACTCACTGATATTATATCGTGATATTTATTCGTTCATATCATGGAAATAAATATCACTCAATATAAATTACTTTGTAAAATAGGTTGAAACCTCTTCGTGTGAACTCCCTAATCATTAAGTTTGCTGTTAATTGTCGAGAATTCCATTTATTTGATGTGTGAATCCCCTTATGTGTGCGGTCGCGTGTGCCAGCTCTTCTGTTCCTATTAACAATAAAAGCGGTTCACGTTGTAGCCGTTGTAGGTGGAAAGTAAATTTGATCAAAACAAAAATCAACAAAATGCCCAATACTAAAAGTGCAGTAGGGTTAATATTTGAATTGGTAGTAATACTGGGAAATGGGTTAAATGCAAGAAAAAAGGGAATTTTTTCCCGCATGGAAAAACATTTCTCCACGATCATCACAGAATTTGCCAATTCTGAAATCAAATTTGATTACAGAATGCTGGAATTCTCTCTCTTGAGATTGAAGAAATATTTTGCAACACCTCTGCCCCCATGCAATTTAAATGTATTTACATTCTCTCTCTTGTGATAGAATAATATTCTCACACTGGTTAGCAATAATAACATTAGCCTTGACGCAGTTGATTGTCATCGTAGTGGCAAAATTTGAGTAAGTGTCAAAATTATTGCTGTCACGTTTCCTATCTTTGATCGTGGAGAAAGTATAGTCTGCTACTCGGTTAGAATGAAAATTCGTGATGCTCGTGGTTCCTCACGCTCTCCTTCGGCTCGCGCTCGGAACTTTCCACTCGCATCGAATTTTCATTCTAACCTTGTTACAGAATATACTATTTTGGTTGTTCATTTTTAAATAAAAAAATACAGGCTTAGGCATTGGTATTCTCTAAATAAAAAAAAGTATATGAATATCCAAATTTGATATATAGGATATACAGTGACCGCTAAAAAGTATGTATCATATGGGGAAAAAAGTTAATTATAAAAGTATTGAATAACCTAAAAATCGATTTTGACACATGTCACGTGACCACTATGGCGGCAAATTGGAAAAAATACCATGAAGAGGCCAAAAGTAGGGTAAGATGGCAAGATATCGATAAAAAGTAATTTCAAAAGTTTTACAACCATTAGAACTTTTGTAGAGATTTCTAAAAACCTACAAAATGGATTTTTATAAGACCGGATCAGTTCATTTTCCACTGAGAAAATCCGGGACAACCTCAAAAAGACACTATTTTTCAAAAATTCACAATTTTTATAAATCTGAAGCTGGACAAACAATATTGCGGAAACTGATAGATAATAACATGTGGTTCAACTGTGCCCAAGATGTTTTCTGTCTGATGTGTAGTTTTTGCACAATCGTGTTATAAACAATTTAAAGGCACATCTTGCAAGATGCGCGGATTTAAGTACTTACAATGTATGCAAGGGTTTGGTAGTCCCTAACATTTTTTATTCAATTTTCACTTCAAGTGAATTAAAAAATAAGTGAATATTGGTAAAGATGTTATATATGTTCCCTTTTCTCAGTTTTTCAAAATTTGATTTAGTTTTTTCTGAAAGTTATCGCAAAAGTCAATGTTTTTTGATGAATTCCCCCGTTTTTTTTTTTTTAAACCAAATCAAATTTTGAAAAAGTGAGAAAAAGGGAACATAGACTAGATCTTTATCGACACGTTCAGATTTTTCCATCCACTTATAATGAAAAATAAACCTTGAAAGTTACGGACAACGAAACCCTTGCATGGCAACATTTTGTATGCGGATAGTAGCGCCACAGTCTTTCAGTTTGTAAGGTGTCACTTCCACTTAGGGAAATCGTCGTAGTCAAATTCTGTAAACGGCATCTGGAAGTAGAGATCAATATCTACAATTTGTATATTTTGGATTTTCTCGTGAGAGGTGGGAAATGTGTTGAAAATGTCACTGAAAGTTGTTCAAAACGCTTCAAAGTGCATCCGAAGTCACTCGAAGTCGAACTGAAGTTAACTCGAGTTGAGTTCGGGCGACTTCGGGTGCACTTTGAAGCATTTAGAGTAACTTCCAGTGATATTTTCAACACATTTCCCACCTCTTGAGTGAAAATCCAAAATATACAAATTGTAGATATTCATCTCTACTTCCAAATGCCGTTTACAGAATTTGAATACGATGATTTCCCTTAAATCGGCGCATATAAAAAGATTTCCCCCCAAAAACCTGTCGATTAATGGAAAATCATTCTGAAACCTCTATCAGAAATGTTTTAGCCAAGTTCAATTTCTGTATAAAAACTACCGAAAACATTGTCCCTCACCACTCAAGCGATGCTATTTAAATATTTCAAGCTACAAAATTTGCCGAGAGAAAAATAAATTCGACTTTCTTGTTAGGAAAAATAATAAACACTTCCATCATTCATTGATTGACAAATAGGTTCGTGTTTATTAATAATTTAAAACTTCCATGGCTGAATATCAGATAACCAGAATCGACGAGTCCTGCTAACATAAAATACGTTGACTGCCACGGCCATTTCACGAAAACTGGTACGGACGCCTACAAAAACATTTAAATGATTTATGTTGGATCATTTTTTGGTATTTTTTCTCCGATTCCAATTGCTTCTTTACAAAAAAACTCCCAAACGATTGTGCCAATATTCAAAATATACATCCTTAATGCATACCTGCTTTGACGCCAAATAAAAGATGACACAATGAAATCTTTCGAGAGCATTTTGTATGCGCACTTTTTGGTAACAGAACAGCAAACACGAATAAAGTCTCCTATCATTTAGTAAGCATAGTAAGTAATTAGTGATCGACCGATATGACTTTTTTAGCCGATACCGATAATCGGCCGATACCGATAATGTCTTGGCCGATAACGATATATATCGGCATATCAGCCTTTTTTAATTGATAACATTATTAATTATTATTTTATTGTCTAAAATCTCTAAAATCTGAATATTCTGTAATATAATTTATAATTCTTTAACGTTCAATTTAAAATCATAAAAATAAAAACAAAAATTGCACTTTGGCAACACAGCAATAGGCGGTAATTTATGTGGCTCAGCGCCAAGTCATTGGTGACTCCCCTTAATTTCTCGGTGAATCCCGTGCGTTTATTGCCGTGCATTCAGTATTGCATTCTTAAAGCAGATCGTTTTAAGTTCGATTATTTCTTGGCGTAATTTAGTTAATCTTTAACAAAGACATAATATTAATAGTTAATAATAATCCTATTGGAATTTGGTGGAGTGCAAAGTAGCGAAATAGATGGAAAAAGTATTTATTGGAAATATTTCATAAAGAATAAATTATCCCCAGCAGATAAGAAATCCACCGCAAAATGTAAATTGTGTGACATAACCATTTCATTGGGAGGAGTGGGAAAATCGGCGAATACCTCAAACATGAAATACCATTTAGAGAAAAAACATCCTCAAGAATATTATAAATTGAAAGGGACTGATTCAAGCTCAGGTTAGTACTAAATTTTTATTTTCCAGTTCGCATTATAAAAATAAAATATTTACCAACAATAGGAGAGGACTGCTCATTCAGGATTATATTATTATATAGGATTGAGGGGCAAACCACCCAGGAATTTTTTGCTAAAATTCTAGGGATTTATTAGGAATTTAGGCCTTAGGGAATTTTAAGGGAATTTGTGTAAAAAAATTACCCCCGGGGGCAAACCACCTAAAGATTTTTTGCTAAAAATCTGAAGAATTAAGTAATTTGTTGGGAATTTGGAGAAATTAAAGGAATTTGTGTAGGAGGGGGGACATTTTTCTTTTTCATCACTTTAAATCGTTTCATTAACACCCAAGATATGATTCTATTTTTTTTTAGAAACGGCTGGACCTTCTAGTAGTACTTCTAACTCTAAGCTATTGCAAGTCTCACTGGCTGATTCTTTCAAGCAAATGCAAAAGTGGGACATTGATTCATCCACAGCGAAGAAGTTTCACTACCTTATAGGTGAAATGATATGTTTAGATAATCAGCCATTCAGCATTGTATCAGATGATGGCTTTACTCGGCTACTAAAGAGAGCTATTCCAAATTATCAAATTCCTTCTGACAAATACTTCAGAGAAAAAGTTGTACCAGATATTTACTCAAGATGTAAAGCACAAGTGACTCAAAAAATTTCAATTATGTTGGGAAAAGCTTCTTTTACTACAGATATTTGGACGTGCAAATATACAGACAGTTCTTTTTTGTCTCTCACAATCCATTTTTTTGAAAAAACATGTTTAAGTTTAAATCAGACATCCCATTTTTCACTTGCCTGCAAGAAGTTCCCAGGATCTCATACAGGAGACGCCATAGCTGAAGCATTTAATTCTTTTTTACAAGAATGGAATATAAAAAGGGACCATATTCACTTAGTATTAGCAGACAATGCTGCCAATATGAGGAATGGTTTTGTTAAGGCAAAAGTAAATTATGAAGCATGCTTCATTTATTCTTTACAACTTGTAATACAGGATGCTATAGGAAGTCAACGTTCGGTCAGTGATTTAATAGCAAAATCAAGAAAAATCGTCTCGCATTTTAATCACTCTCAAACTGCTTGCGATAAACTACGTAAACTACAAGAACAACTAAACCTTCCCAAACACAAACTTTTCCAAGATGTACAAACACGTTGGAATTCCTCATTTTATCTACTCTCTCGCCTACTTGAACAAAAACAAGCAGTAAATTTATATATTTTGGATCATGGGACTCTTACAGACTTGACATTTTTCGAATGGGAATTAGTTGGAAGCATTTTAAATTTGTTAAAGCCATTTGAAGACATAACAAAAATTACAAGTTCTTCAGACTGCTTCATATCTGAAGTCATTCCATTTGTTTCGACTATCACTGCCTATCTTAACAAAGAAAACGCTAATTTTGCAGGAGTAGGTACAATGAAAGAAGAATTGAAAAACAGCTTCAATAAACGATTTGAGAATATATTTATAAAAAAACATTATACCATCGTGACTTTCTTGGATCCTCGCTTCAAAGACAATTTTTTTACAAAAGACCGTGATTTTATATGCGAATACATAATTACAAATTTAAAGTCCCAAATAAAAGAAAACAATACATCTGTAGAACATTCCAGTTCCCCTGACATTTCGGATTACATTCAAGATCAAGACCATACAATAAATTAAACTATAGAATTTGATAGTGATGACAACGAACTTCTGAACCTGAGACTAGTCGAACATCTGGCCAAAATCAGTTTTGGGAAATCTACGAAGACTTTGCCGGAGAAGGGATGAGCTCCACAAAAACAAAAACCATTCCAATGACATCTACTTGTGACACAAAATCATCTTCTAGGGCATCCATTTGTAAAAAAGTGAATTCTGAAATTACAGAATATAAGAAACATCCTCTTCTTGAAAGAAAAGCGAATCCCATTTCTTGGTGGCAAGAAAAAATCAAGCTCTTATATATTTATCTGCACCAGTTGGCAGTGTTGCAAGTGAGCAAATGTTTTCAGAAGCTGGAACCGTAAATTCGGCGAAAAGGAATCGGCTGAATCCAGAAACAACCGAGACACTTATTTTTTTTACATGATAATTTGCCAAAACTACAGTATTCATATTGAATGCCTATTTCATGTTATATCTACCATAATTTCTTAAGATTACCTTATTTCAAATATTACTTTAAATTTAAATATAAAAAAATGTTTTAAGCTGCTATGGTTGTCTTTATACATCGGCCGATAAGCCGATATATACTCACATCTATCGGCCGATACCGATAATCGGCCCTCGGCCGATATATCGGTATCGGTCGATCACTATAAGTAATGATCAACAAGAACATGTCGCGAGTGCACAACAAAAAAAATCGACGAGAAACAAGATATTTCTTCGCTGCAAGTGCTGAAAATCCTCCTTTATGTGTTGAAAAATGCTTCAAAGAATACCACGAGAATTGAAAATATTCCAAACATGGTATTTGTATAATCTCTTCTTTGTTTTCTAATTACTTTCATTTTGGAACTTCTCAGAAAAAAAAATTCGAGGAACAATCTACCTATAATAGGAATAAAGAAATATACCATAATGAAAAACGAATGGGAACGATTTCAACCTAAAAATAAATCAATGATGAATCAAGAAAATTGTCCCTACATATATTAGTAGGTATATGTTGAATACAGAGCAGGTATTCGTCTTTCAAGAAATCAATTGATCCATCCATTTCATCAGACTTGTCATTTCCTAGAAATTGTTAATTACGGTTAACTTCAATATGATAACTGGTGATTATTTCGAAAGACAACAAATAAAACTTGTTCGTTATCACGCTCCTTATCGGTGATACGAGATGTTTATTACATTCCAAAATACGACAGCAAACATTAATATACTGAAATTAAAAAAATCTCTACGGGGGATTACCTAGTGTGTTGGTGTGTGTGAACTATTGGAATTTATAATTCCATTGTCACATTATTTCTCTGAACTTTTTCAATTCACCTTAACCCATCAAGTACTGGCGTTACCGTATGGTAACAGAAAACATGGTTTCATTTTCACCAACTTTCGCTAGATGTCCCTGAATATGTGCTGTGAAGCGTATCTTAGTTCAGTAATCAGTGTTGACCTTGTTAGTGAGCAATCATTGTTTATAGAGAGAAGATAGTTAGCCAATCTTACGTACCTACTTTCAGTTGGATTCAAATGGAGACCATCTCTAGAGGTCGCTAGTCCACGAGTCTCCAGTCACGTCTTTTCTTAACTTTAACGTATGTATTTGATCAGTTCGTAAAATATGATTTATTGAATAATCCGATAGATGGCTCTGAAATATGATTTTGACACATGCATCATATGGTGACCGGAAATAAGCGCAAAAGAAAAAAGCGTACAGGAAATATGCGCACGGAAAAAAGCGCACAGACATATAAGCGCAAATGAAATAACCGCACTCGGAAAAATGCGCACATCGTAAAAAGCGCTCTTGGAAAAAACCGCACGTAGATTAATGCGCACATTGAAAAATGCGCACATGCAAGGGCGATATAAGCAAAGTTGAAAAGGTATTATACTTTTCCACTGAATTGGCTACAATCGCGTAAAGTTTTCTATATTTCTATAAGTTGCGAGCTAGGTTAGTTCGTTCAGGTTAGACCAGACTAATAAAATACTACCCTCGAAATGAATTTTTCTTCAACTTCCAAGCTCCCAACTTTCGAGTTAGGTTAGTTTGTTTAGGTTAGATTAGACTAATAATTGGACGGGATAATTTTGCATATAATCCAGAACCTGGACTAGGATGCTGTGGGACAATTTGAGTATGGAGAATTTTTCTTCAGAAATGCTTAGTAGGAGTCCTAGCAAGTGGCTTGGAAGTGGGTGGACATCCGCAACCTGGTACCTTTTTGGAGCTATGACATCATTAAAGTCTATTCTGTTTAATTGTTTAAATTCTACACAAACAACTGCAGTTTTTTATATACACAGGGACAGGGTGTCCGAAAGTCTTAGTACGGGCTTATTTTTCCGAAGTTAGGTAGAGAAACTATTGCGTGTGCGCATTTTTCAATGTGCGCATTAATGTACGAGCGGTTTTTTCCAAGTGCGCTTTTTACGATGTGCGCATTTTTCCGAGTGCGGTTATTTCATGTGCGCTTATATGTCTGTGTGCTTTTTTCCGTGCGCTTATTTCCCGTGCGCTCCTTTCCTGTGCGCTTTTTTCCGGGATTCGCATCATATCCAGCGTTGTACTGGAAAACTCGAGATTCCATTCATTTCAGTTTCAGTGTTTCTATTTAACCTGGAACTTGATGTTATCAAGACCATTCCCAGTGCATTTTGTGTTTATTTGTTTTGTGCCGTTATCATTTGTGAAATTGTCACGTTACCCTTCGAGTATTGTTGAATATTATATTTGTTCAACACTTGCTATAAAATTAATATACAGGGTGGGGCACCGAAAACTAAACAGATCGAATATCTTCAATACGCATGTGTTGTGAATAAAATGCAGAAACACGTCGATTTTTAATCCAAGGGGGACATCTTCCTATCATAACCTCAACTGTCATACCTATGCCCCCACCCCTTGTGCACTATCACCCAAACATTTTGAATAGGGAAAGTAGTAAGTGTGACACATCATTAAAAAGGTAATTTCATAAGAAATTCAGCCATGTCAATTTTTGCCACCTATCTTTTCATTTTGGCGCCCTCTTGCGGGACAAACAACTGTTCCGTATTCCAAATTATGATACTGCATTTGCAAGCTATTCTGACATAAATAAGGTGACAATGCATTATGGAATTTTTCTAAATGAAAAAACAAAATGGCGGCTCAAATTGGCGGACATGATTTGCAATTATGGTGCGATTCGATTCAAAATTGATATGTGGTGGTTTCCAAGGTCGGAAATTATGATTTGTTTGTCAATGCGAAAAAATAAGATGGTGGCTCCAAGATGGCGGATTTGTAAGTCTGGTCTGATTTGAATCAAAATTAGTATGTGGGGATTTTCAGGGTGAAAGATTATGATGTTTTTGTCAATGCAAAAAACCAAGATGGTGGACGAAATTTGTAATTGTGGTTCGATTCGATTCAAAATTGGCATATGGGGGTTTTACAAGTTTTCAGTATGACTAAAATGAATTGATTAAATTGATAAAAAAAAATTAAACAAATGCGCTAAAAAGGAAATAATATATTTTTTCAGATGTGTGACTGAGGTTATTCCATACGTACAGAATCAAAATTTTACCTTGCAAAAATTCCTATTTTGTACTCGCGGCAAGCTTTCGAATCTGAGTAACCTACTTTACACATCTAAAAAAAATATGATTACCTTATTTTCTCTCTTTTTCGTTTATTTGCCGTTATTTCCTTTTAGCGCATTTGTATAAAACCATTTTTTATCAATTTAAATAATCCAATTTATTCATACTGAAAACCCCCATATGCTAATTTTGACTCTAATCGAACCACAATTACAAATTTCGCCCGCCATCTTGTTATTTGCTTCGACAAAAAAATCATAATTTCTAACCCTGAAAATCCCCACATACTAATTTTGATTCGAATTGGACCAGAATTACAAATTTTGTCCGCCATCTTGGACCATCATCTTGTTTTTTTTGCAGTGATAAACAAATCATAATTTCCGACCTTGAAAACCACCACATATCAATTTTGAATCGAATCGGACCATAATTGCAAATCATGTCCGCCATTTTGGAGCCGCTATTCTGTTTTTTCTCTTAGAAATATTCCATAATGCATTGTCACCGAATTTATGTCAAAATAGCTTGCAAATGCAGTATCATAATTTGGAATACGGAACAGTTGTTTTTCCCGCAAGAGGGAACCAAAATAAAAATTTAGGTGGCAAAAATTGACATGGCTGAATTCCCTTTTCAATGATGTGTCACACTTACTACTTTCCCTATAATCCCTATTCAAATTGTTTCGGTGATGGTGCCCAAGGGGTGGGGGGAGAGGTATGACAGTTGAGGTTATGATAGGAAGATGTCCCCCTTGGATTGAAAATTGACGTGTTTTTGCATTTTATTAACAACACATGCGTTTTGAAGATATTCGATCTGTTTCGTTTTCGGTGCCCCACCCTGTATATATTATTGTACTCAGTATAGATAACAATTTAGTTGGTAAACACATTCAATCTCTTCATTCAATAATCGTTGTCTTTATAACACTTCGAACCTGTTCTGATTTCTGACAGCATATATGGAGCCCCATTTCGAAGAAATAAATTCAGTTTGAATAAATGAGCACAGGTGGAAAATGTAGACTAGTTAAGTGATATCTTCAAAGTGAATACAGAGACTAAAAAATAAACTGATGATTACAAACATACCATTTGTTCCATTGTGTGTCACCACCTCAGATCAATAACTTATTGATCTGAGGTCACCACCTTTTCACTAGTGAAGTGTGCGACACAAATGTCACCCATCTACTGGTTAAAATGAGTCGCCCAGTGATTGAAATTAAATAACAAACAATAACAAACACAAAGCAGTTTGCCCCGAAAATAATAAGGCAAAGGTGCTGTTCACCGGTAGTGTATTATGAGCTTCGTCCCAGTGATTTTGGCTTAAAAAATACACTGGACACCACATGTAGGTGAAAAGAAATATTTCACTGAAATTCCACACTCATTTTTTCAATTGAACCATGCCACAGTATTGTTCATGATGATTGAAGTCAAAATGACAAAATTGATATTAAGTTCACGTTCACTTTTTTACATTTATGAATAGTTCATTCAATTTATATCAAATAATAAACAAAAAAGTATGCACTTCATTTTTATTAAATGATATTGAATTTGTGAATAAAATAAGCTACTCTGTTAAAAACTATCATTAGAAAATTTCAAGTACGTCCCTGTCAGGGCGAATGATTTACTACTTGGATTCCTTGACGAAAATAAAAATCCTCAAGCATTGTTTAAATCAGCCATGTCAAACTTAAAGTCACTGGTGGGCCAAAAGCATGAAGACCATAGACTAGGTGGGCCGCAAAACCTAATCTTAAAGAAGACAAACTACTAAAAATCTTAACGAAAAAAAGTACTATTATGTTAGAAGTATATTTATTAAATTTCCAATAAAAAGGACATTACAAAAACTTACAAATATTAACTTCTTTTGTCAGATATTTGACATCTTTTGTCTTTAATTAAGTTGTCTATTTGTGGCGTGAATTTATCGGCGGAAATAACTTTTAAAACTGCGTCCAAGTGTGCGTCCGTCAATCGCGATCTTGCGGGAGATTTGTTTCCTTTCATCAAAGAAAATAATTGTTCACACTTATAGGTACTTCCAAACATTGACAGGATTTTACAGGCAAGTTTTCTCATTTCTTGGTATTGAAAAGACAAGTACTTATAAAATTCGAATGTACCAACACTATCAAATTTTTCTTTTAAATGGGTTTGACACTGAATCTCAATCACTTCCATCTGCAAGTGAGGGGGAACTTTATCAATATCGATAGTGAAAAGACCAGTAAATAAAGAAAAATTGTTTTCTTGGGACTTAAAATCCTGAAAACGCTTTTCAAATTCTGACAGAAGGCTTCCCATTTTCTCTGTATACATTTTGTATGATATTGGGCCACTTGTACTTTCCTGATACGCCTTGCAAGTCGGAAAATGTGACAGATTATCCACCGCTAACTGGTTTTTCCACAGCATCATCTTACACTTGAAAGCTTTAACATGATCATGCATATCTGTTATAACTTGACGTGGTCCTTGCAATTTCGTATTTAAGTCCGACAAGTGTTTTGTGATGTCTACCATAAATGAAAGATCTTGTAAAAAAGGTACGTCGGATAATAAGCTGACATCTTGTTCTTTCACTTCCATGAAAAGGCGTATTTCTTCTTTGAGTTTCCAAAACCGATCGAGAACCATAGAACACGAAAGCCATCGCACTTCTGCATAATAAGGTAAACCAGTGTACTCACTTTCTAAATCACGTAAAAACGCAGAAAACTGTCGCTGATTCAAGCCACGTGACCTTATGAAGTTTATCATTTTTTTCACTGACTTTAAAACGCATTCCAACTTGATCACATTTGAGCATAAAACTTCTTGGTGGATTATGCAATGAACATGATGAAAATCTGGTTTGTCACTGCCCGTTTCTCTGACATTTGTTTGTAATATTTTAATGAAGCCATTATTTACTCCAGTCATTGAAGGAGCTCCGTCTGTTGCAACGGAATACAGTTTTGACAAATCTAAATTGTACTTTTGCAGAAGTCCATAAACAGCATTGAAAATATCCTCCCCAGTTGTTGTATCATGCAATGGTACTACTTCCAGTAATTCTTCATAAACGTTGATATCTCTATCAACAGCACGAAGAAAAACAGCGAGTTGCGCCACACCACACACATCTGTACTTTCGTCACAGGCAATAGAAAATGCAATGAAAGAGTCTGATTTTGTTTTTATCTGTTCGCTTATATTGGCAGCCAACTCGGTAACTCTTTCAGCGACAGTATTCCGGGACAAGGATATATTTTGAAAAGCCTTCACGCTCCCGGGACTTACAATTTCCGCGGCCTTTACAAGGCACTCTTTTATAAATTCACCTTCAACAAATGGTTTTGAGTGCTTTGCGATCAACTCCGACAGTACGTAGCTCGCTTGAACGGCAGATTCATTTTCTTGCTTTGGACGTGTAAACATAAGCTGTTGATCTTTTAACCGTGATTTGAACTCTTTTAACTTTTCGTTTCTAATCATGCCTGTATACTTGTCAAACTTAGTTTTATGACTATCATAGTGACGTTTTATATTATATAATTTTGGGACACCGACTGTACTGTTACAAATCAAGCAAATAATTTTGTCTTTCACTTCACAGCAAAAAAACTCTAATTCCCACTTTTCTTGAAAGATACGATGCTCATCTCCAAGTTTCCTCTTACTTCCACTTGGTTTTGAAATAGACATGTTAAAAACTATATCCGAAAAAAATAACAATAAGTACTGTTACGTGTTGTAACAATAAGTACGCAACTAAACTCGCAATTCTATCGCAACTGACTCATAACTGACTGAACAACTGAACTCAATCGAGCGGTATTGGCTTATATACGGATTGTGATTTCTCGACAGTTCTTTCCAGAATGTTCAGGTAGCGTCATCTGTGTTCTCGCGCGATAGAACTTTCCGGAACAAGCAAGGCTTTTAGGTTGAGCGCGCATCTTAGTTCATCATCACAGTACTTTATTTTCGGTTTTTAACAGGCTCGCGGGCCGCATTACATGGCTGTTTTCAAAATTGATTCGGGGCCGCAGGAAAATGCTCAGTGGGCCGCATGCGGCCCGCGGGCCGCATGTTTGACATGGCTGGTTTAAATAGAACATAGTTAGTCAATGCCTGTGGAAAAGGTATTGGACACAAACGCGAGTGTCATCTAGCGTGATAAGTTACAAACATGAATATTTGACGTCATTTTAATGCAGGTTTCTTCAAAAAACCCTGATTTTAATGCTTTTCGATTGTTTTAATCAAGTTACATGACTTGGATGCGAGCTCACTATCGCCATCTACTTGTCGCATCCAATTTGATCCAATTAAAATCCCATAAGGTTGACTAACTATCTTCTATATAAACAATATACCTCAAAAAATGCAAGTTGATTGTAGCGCCACCTACAATCAACTTGCGGGTGTACGGGTGTATTTTCTGCCTAGGTTCGCCGTTATCGGTATAGATGTCTCGCGCGATTGTATCAAACGCGATTTCTACAGGCACTGACAACTATCTTCTTTCTCTATAAACAATGGAGCAATTGTTGTTAGCCCAATTAGACGGTCTGTTAAAATCATGTCATGAACTGCATCGATATTTTCGGAGACTGACACAGAAACTGGCCTTCCCGATCGGTCTTCATCTTCAATGGAAAATTTACCTCTTTTGAAGCTTGCAGTCCAATTTTTCACGGTCGCATACGAAGGACATTGATCAACAAGGGTATTAAGCATATCTTCGTAAATCTGCTCACCTGTTAACCCTTTTAAATTTGACTTGATGATGGCTCGATACTCCAATTTTTCGATTTTCACAATTACGGTGGACATATTTTTTCTTTTGATTCATTGCGTAACTCTGGTTTACTTTTTTGACGTCAAAATTTACAATGACACTTCCAATAAGTTATTGTTCGTTGCTATGGTAACGCCATATTTTGTTTATGCAGGGAACTGGTCTAGGCTAACTAGATATCAATACATCCTCGTATAGTTTTGAAGGGATTCAATGTGAATTGAGAGATAACCATCTCACGAATTCCTCTTAAAGTCGTGTATTCATATTATCGGTATCAAATTGAAGTCGTAAGATTCAGAAAATCTCTACAACTTCTAGGCCCTTCAACTTTCGAGCCCTTCAACTTCCGAGCTCTTCGCGAATCCACGCCGTCACTTGTTAAAATTCAAACGACTTCCTTACTTTACCCACCTTATTTGTAGTGTGGCTGTCCCACACGATGAGTTTGCCGTCTTGCGAAGCGGAGACGAGATTCCTAGAATCCGAGCCCCAGTGCATCGCGTAGATTTTGGCCAGGTGACCGCGGAGAGTGCGTCTTGTTCGCATCTGCACTCTGCCGATGGGCTCCAGGCTGGCAGTGGCCTGCACGAGGGAGGTGTCGCACGCCGCTTTGCGGGCATCCTGAAAAAAAAAAAAGAAATTGGATATCTTAATTTTGTTTATACAGTGGATTGAGAATACAAAACTAGAGGCCAACGATAGGGATTATTCATTATTTATTTGAATGACTTGTGCACCTTCTACAGGGGCCTACCAATTTGTAAAAATGAAATTCCCTGACTTTTCCAGGTATTCCATGTCTGACTTTCAAGATTTCCATCACCAATAACTGATGTGTTAAAAAAAACTTCACCGTCCAAACCGACACTATGCCCAATTATGTGGATAATTATAGTTAAGTTAATTATTTTCAGTGAATCAGATATAGATCCAATGAGTAAAGTGATCGTAATTTCTTATTATTAAAAAAAAATGATAATAAAAGTTATTTTTTCTTATAAAGGAAATTTTAATTTTCCAATGGGAATATTTAGGAAGAAAATTGTAGTTTAATTATCGATGATGAAGTCTTGGGGCTTTCAAATTTATTGAAATAAGTAAAACATTTCACATGTCAATATGAGGTAAGTATAACCACCAACAAAAATTAAAAGAATATAACTTGTCAATTGTTTCCTGAATGTCTTAATTTTTGCTTGAGAAACGAGCTGAGAAACCACTTTCTACAGAAGCGTTGCTATGAGGTAATATCAAGATTAATTCAATCAACTTACATATTTCGAAAAACTCACCTTTATCTTTCAGTAATGAGTTATAATAAGAATCAAGATGTTCATTTTTATACTTTGTAAAAAAATATCAGTTTAAGTTTATGAATTTTTTGAATTGTTGATTGAGTACTTCTGCTTCTTCGGCAGACAATTTTTTTTTTCATTAAACAAACCTAACCGCGGATTTTTGTATAAAAAAATTTGGGCTGGAAGGATTCTTAGAGAGGCAGTGAATAAGACCCTGATACACGAAATTTTTGCAGGGCAAGATTTTACCTCATACGGCCCATTGAGAAAAAAACGACGAAATGCTAACTTTGAAAAATCATACGAAGCTAACAGAGGATTTTTGGGAACATTTTTTTGTGCTGAAAGGATTCTTAGACGGGCAGTGAATAAGACCCTGATACACGAAATATTTTACCGGGCAGAATTTGACCTCATACGGCCTTTTCAAAATGTGAAAAAACGACGAAATGCTAACTTCGAAAAATCATACGAAGCTAACAGCGGATTTTTGTGAACATTTTTGGTGCTGAAAGGATTCTTAGACGAGCAGTGAATAAGACCCTGATACACGAAATATTTTACCGGGCAGAATTTTACCTCATACTGCCTTTTCAAAATGTGAAAAAACGACGAAATGCTAACTTCGAAAAATCATACGAAGCTAACAGCGGATTTTTGTGAACATTTTTTGTGCTGAAAGGATTCTTAGACGGGCAGTGAATAAGACCCTGATACACGAAATATTTTACCGGGCAGAATTTTACCTCATACGGCCTTTTCAAAATGTGAAAAAACGACGAAATGCTAACTTCGAAAAATCATACGAAGCTAACAGCGGATTTTTGTGAACATTTTTTGTGCTGAAAGGATTCTTAGAGAGGCAGTGAATAAGACCCTGATACACGAAATATTTTGCAGGCAAGATTTTACCTCATACGGCCCATTCAAAATGTGAAAAAAACGACGAAATGCTAACTTTGAAAAATCATACAAAACTAACCGCAGATTTTTGTACTATGTTTTTGGGCTGGAAGGATTCTTAGAGAGGCAGTGAATAAGACCCTGATACACGAAATATTTTACCGGGCAGAATTTTACCTCATACGGCCTTTTCAAAATGTGGAAAAAACGACAAAATGCTAACTTTGAAAAATCATACGCTAACCGCGGATTTTTCTGCGATTTTTTTGGGCAGGAAGGATTTGTATAGAGGCAGTGAATAAGACCTTCTACAAGGAATATTTTGCCGGGCAAGATTTTATTTACCTCATACAGCCTTTTCAAAATTTGAAAAAAAATACGGAAAGCTAACTTTGAAGTCATACGAAGCTTACTACCGCGGATCTTTCTGTGGATTTTTTGGACTGTAAGAATTCTCAGAGAGCAAGTGAATAAGACCTTTTACACGAAATACTTTGCCGGCCAATATTTGCCGGATCAAGGTGTTGCTGGTCGAGCTGGAACACGCACTTCCTGTATTCGTGGATATTAAAAATGTCTTTGTTCGAGTATTACTAGTTATCATGAGTACACCAACCGCATAAAAAATACGATTGTTTTCGCCATAACAACCACAAGGCTCATCATCATGTTTACGATATGAAATCCGGTTAGCTTCCGATTATTTAAATGATCCTCAATTAGAAATTATTTTCCATTTTCGAAGGTATCAGTCTATTTAGACTGTACACCTATTAACTATAGCTGCTCCTTTATGGATGCTGCGTGATGGAATGGCGCAGTTGGTTGGTTGTACTAGAAGTGACATTATTGGCCTGGTTTCAATAACTCTCGGTTGGTACATATTTTTAATACAGAGAGAAAGAGAGAAAATATGCTTTACAGTCCAAAGATATAAAATCTTGTTGAAAAGTAAAATTGCAAATAAAATAATGACAGGTCCTCCTACTCAGCCGTTATCAAATATTTCAGAAATTGCAACAACAGCAACATAAGCAACTTCTCAATCGACAATTTATTCATCTGAAATTTGTTTTAAGTGCAATACGCGTTAAAATATCTCTACCATTAATCACCTTCATTGATACACTAGTTGATTAAATAACTATTAATAAGTTCTAAAATTGTTAATTTTTCTTAATGCACTTGTTGAAAAATAAAATAAAAATATAAACTGAAAGAAATACCTGCATTAAAGTGAAATTTAATTTTTAGGGAGGTAAAGTGCAACGTTCAACCCTAAAACTAGGGGAAAAAAGTAAGTTTTCAAAGGAGGTTTTAGAAAAAGTTATTTTGCGTACCTATTTCAGATGGAAGAAAATATGACTTCTAAAAATCGTACACAAGCCAACAGTACCACGTGCTCGAAATGTGTAGGAAAACTCAAAACTTACTCTGATAGCATTTTTTAGGGTTTCTGCTTCTTGCCTGAGGGAATCCAATTCGTTCATACTGCTCGCCACAAACTAAATTACACCACCTGGAAAGAGAAAAAAAAGTTATTAGTTATAAATGAAATCTCGTTTGTTTGTAGTTTTTGGGTGAAATCCAGAGTTGCAGAAAATTACGACTTTATTGGAAAAATAAAAATATCTGATTTGTACGATTAAACCGTGATTTTTTAAATTTAGACTGAAAAAAGCGGAAAATCGATGTTTTTATGTTAACATTCAGTTTAGGAAAATTTGTTAATTAACAAATTCATAATTTATGGGGAAATTGGGATAAAAATTTTTAACCACGAATTACTTATTGTTAATATTGATGTATCCCAATAGTACATGATTTTTTTATTCCTTTATATTCATATTTAATATATTGAAATTATTTTTGTCGTTGTTGTGTCAGCGTGACGCAACGCGGGCGGAAGCAAGACTACCAGTTTTTAGCTCAATTTTTAGGGCTCTGTAAAAATTATAAATATTGGAGTTACAGTTTCGGGAGTCGGAACTTTTTTTCAGCAAATTTGCTGATCTTTTCATATCATTTTTAATATATCGAAAATCTTTAATATTTTTCGAGATATTCAAAAAAAACCAAAGCCCCACTTTTTTTTTCATTTAATTGCAATTTTTTTCTGCTCCTTTTGGGACCTTTTTTCAAACTTTCTACATGACATTACGAATTAAACCCTTAACATAATTTTCGGTGACTATACATTTTTTTTAAATGATACATGTTCACTAGAGTACTAGTTTTATCTAGTTTTATCTATGTATGAATGTCACTTAGATTTTTACGTCATACTTTTGTATTTTCAACAAATATAGCTTCTAAACGTATGTTAAGCTGGCACAGCCGTTTCAGCACAATAAAAAAACTAATGCCGCATTTTTTAACACAAGTGGTTTCGGAGAAAAAAAGGTTGTGCTAGCTTACGGGTGTGAAGTTATCCTCATCCACAAGATACACGGAGAAAAAAATATCGAATTTTTTTTATTTCTATACTAGACTCTTTGTGTACCTTTAATCAACGAATATGCTTCTTCCGGCGGTCATCTCAGTAAAAAACATAGTGCCTCGGTTTTCCAAACAGTCTTAAAGGGTGGAAATGGGGTGGAAAACCATAAACAAACTATATTTCGGTAAGTTAACTTTGTACACCTTCCATTTTCGAATATGTTATTCCTCGTGGTCGAATTGACTAGAAAAATGCTACGTCTGAGTTTTTCAGGCCGTCTAAGGGGGTGGAAATGGGGTTGAAAATCTTAAAAAAAAATATATTTCGGAAAGCTGACTTTGTACATCATTCCTATTCAGGTATGTTGTTTCTCGTGGTCGAATAAACTAAAAAAATGGTATGCCTTAGTTTTTCAGGCCGTCTAAGAGGGTGGAAATAGGGTTGAAAATCATAAAAAAACTATATTTCGGAAAGTTGACTTTGTACACCTTCCATTTTCGAATATGTTGTTCCTCGTGGTCGAACTGACTAGAAAAATGCTACGTCTGAGTTTTTCAGGTCGTCTAAGGGGGAGGAAATGGGGTTGAAAACCTTAAAAAAAACTATATTTCGGAAAACTGACTTTGTACACCATTCATATTCAAGTATGTTGTTTCTCGTGGTCGAATTGACTAGAAAAATACCATGCCTGAGTTATTCAGGCCGTCTAAGAGGGTGGAAATGGGGTTGAAAATCATGGAAAATCTATATTTCGGAGCGTTGACTTTGTACACCATTCAAATTCAAGTATGTTATTTCTCGTGGTCGAATTGACTAGAAAAATGCCATGCCTGAGTTATTCTTCAGGCCGTCTATGAGGGTGGAAATGGGGTTGAAAATCATAAAAAAACTATATTTCGGAAAGTTGACTTTGTACTCCATTCAAAATCAAGTATGTTGTTTCTCGTGAACGAATTGACTAGAAAAAATGCCATGCCTGAGTTATATATTCAGGCAGTCTACGAGGGTGGATATGGGGTTGAAAATCATAAAAAAAAAAATATATTTCGGAAAGTTGACTTTGTAGTTTGTACACCATTCAAATACAAGTATGTTGTTTCTCGTGGTCGAATTGACTAGAAAATTGCTACGTCTGAGTTTTTCAGGCCGTCTAAGGGGGTGGAAATGGGGTTGAAAACCTTAAAAAACTATATTTCGGAAAGTTGACTTTGTACACCTTCCATTTTCGAATACGTTGTTTCTCGTGGTCGAATTGACTAGAAAAATGCTATGCCTGAGTTTTTCAGGCAGTCTAAGAGAGTGGAAATGGGGTTGAAACTTGAAACTCATAGAAAAACTATATTTCGGAAAGTTGACTTTGTACACCTTCCATTTTCGAATATGTTGTTTCTCGTGGTCGAATTGACTAGAAAATTGCTATGCCTGAGTTTTTCAGGCCGTTTAAGGGGGTGGAAATGGGGTTGAAAATCATAAAAAAAAACTATATTTCGGAAAGTTGACTTTGTACACCTTCCATTTTCGAATATGTTGTTTCTAGTTGTAGAATTTATTAGAAAAATGATATGCTTGAGTTTTTCAGGACGTCTAAGGGGGTTGAAAGTCATAATAAAACTATATTTCGGGTTAGTTGACTTTGTACACCTTCCATTATTGAATATGTTGTTTCTTCTGGTCGGATTGACTAGAAAAATGGTATGCGTTAGTTTTTCAGGCCGTCTAAGTGGGTGGGAATGGGGTTGAAAATCATATAAATAAAAACTATATTTCAGAAAGTTGACTTTGTACACTTTCCATTTTCGAACATGTTGTTTCTCGTGGTCGAATTGACTAGAAAATTGCCATGCCTGAGTTTTTCAGCCCGTTTAAGGGGGTGGAAATAGGGTTGAAAATCAATGAAAACTACTTATATTTCGGAAAGCTGACTTTGTACACCCTATATTTTCGAATATGTTGTTTTTTTGGTCGAATTGACTAGAAAAATGCTACGCCTGAGTTTTTCAGAATTCAGAAAGTTGTCTTCCTTGTACACCATTCATATTCAAGTATGTTGTTTCTCGTGGTCAGACGTAGCATTTTTCTAGTCAATTCGACCACGAGGAACAACATATTCGAAAATGGATGGTGTACAAAGTCAACTTTCCGAAATATAGTTTTTCTATGATTTTCAACCCCATTTCCACCCTCTGAATAACTCAAGCATGGCATTTTTCTAGTCAATTCGACCACGAGAAATAACATCCTTGAATTTGAATGGTGTACAAAGTCAACTTTCCGAAATACAGATTTTTAATGATTTTCAATCCCATTTCCACCCTCTTAGACGGCCAGAATAACCCAGACATGGTATTTTTCTAGTCAATTCGACCACGAGAAACATCATACTTGAATATGAATGGTGTACAAAGTCAGCTTTCCGAAATATATTTTTTTTAAGGTTTTCAACCCCATTTCCACCCCCTTAGATAGACGGCCTGAAAAACTCAAGACGTAACATTTTTCTAATCAATTCGACCACGAGAAACAACATACTTGAATTTGAATGGTGTATAAAGTCAACTTTCCGAAATATAGTTTTTTATGATTTTCAACCCCATTTCCACCCTCTCAGACGGCCTGAAAAACTCAGGCATATCATTTTTCTAGTCAATTCGACCACGAGAAACAACATATTCGAAAATGGATGGTGTACAAAGTCAACTTACCGAAATATAGTTTGTTTATGGTTTTCCACCCCATTTCCACCCTTTAAGACTGTTTGGAAAACAGAGGCACCATGATTTTAACTGAGATGACCGCCGGAAAAAGCATATTCAATGATTAGAGGTACACAAAGAGTCCAGTTTAGAAATAAAAAAAATTCGATATTTTTTTCTCCGTGTATCTTGTGGATGTGGATAACTTCGCACCCGTCTCTTTCGAAGCTTGCAGTCCAATTTTTCACGGTCGCATACGAAGGACATTGATCACCAAGGGTATTAAGCACATCTTCGTAAATCTGCTTACCTCTTAACCCTTTTAAATACAGGTACTTGATGATGGATGGTGGACATATTTTTTCTTTGAATTTATTGCGTAACTCTGGTTAATTTTTTGACGTCAAACTTTACACTGACACTTCTAATAAGTTATTGTTCGTTGCTATGGTAACGCAATATTTTGTTTATGCAGGGAACTGGTCTAGGATAACTAGATATCAATACATCCTCGTATATTGTAATTAGATAAAAAGTTATCCTGTCTTGTGCTCACAGAACCGTTTGAAATGTCCATAAGAACAATCACTACCTGACGTAATATAGATGAATGTAAAATTTTCACACTATTACAATAGAGCTATAAAACACTAAAGTGTTTTCACTTCTGGAAATGTTTTTTTGGCTTTTTAACCATCCGCAGACAGAAAATGAAAGATGTTAATAAAAAAATTCTATACAAGTGTAGAAGGAAAAATGAATAAATTTGCCCTGATTAGTTACTGGGTTTCAAAAACTATTGTCTTGAGAAAATGATATAATTTTGTCAGTAACTTGGCGTATTCTCAAAATTTGCCTGTAAGAAAAAAAAATTAAAATAACTTTCATTTTTTCAAAGAACGTTGACATATTTTCATTTTAAACTGTGTAAGTTGCAAACCCGAATAAACATGTTAAGAAGTGAAATTCCTCCACAAGAAAAATTAATCAATATTTTTACTTTGCTGTCATCAATAAAATTTTGTTTTACCTGTTCCGTTTTTTCTTTCGTATCGATTTGAGGTGTTAAAAGTGCATATTCACTGCATGTTACAGTAAGTATTTTCTATAATGAGAATCAATCAGTTATTTGCTTATTCATATATGTTTCGGATTTTCCGAAATTAAAATGTTCATAAAATTATATCAGGAATTATCTGCGACAGAAAGCCCATAGTTCGATATATTTGTTGGAAACAGTTTCAATCAAATATCATAAAGTTTTCAAGAAATTAAAGTGATATTTGCATAATCATGATCAATGTGATTGTCTGGTTAGTTGTGATTTACATAAACTTGCCAAAAATCTATTCTAAAGAAGAAGCTACCAAAATTTCTGTCAAGAAATCCAAAATCTTATAGAAAGGTGGGAATCTCGCAAACGTGGCAACGCTGGATCGAAAACTACCGATGAGGGCCGACAGAGTGGGGGCGGTTGAATCATGCTGATAACACTCTCCGATTCAGTTTTCAGCTGGCTGGCAGAGATAGCGGACGTGAAGTTTCATTACGGTACTCGATGAATCACTGCACTGTCATATGACGTAAACACATGGCGGTCATCAGCTGATTGTTTTTTTGAAGTTTTCACTGGTTGATTGTGATTTTTATAAACTTTATTGACATTGAGTGATCTTGTTATTTTATTATAATTGTAATACTCCTTCTTGATTTGAGAAATCGAATAATTTTGATAATAATTTCAGTTGACGTCACATGGTGGTCACCAGATAATATTATATTTTGTAATTGGTTCTGGTTAATTGTGATCTTTATAAATTTTTCAGGCATTTAGTGATCTTATTATTTGATTATATATTGTAATATTCCTTTTTCTTTTGAAAAATCGAATAATTTTGCTAATGACATCAGGTGACGTCACAACATGGCGGTCACCAGCTGATTGTGTATTGTGGTTGCTTCTAGTTAGTTGACATTTACATAAACATGCCAAAAATCTATTCTAAAGAAGATGCTACCAAAATTTTGTTAAGAAACGTGAAATCTAATAGAAAAGTTGAAATCTACCAAACGTGACAACACTGACAACGCTGGATCGAAAACTACCGATGAGGGCCGACAGAGTGGGGGCGGTTAAATCATGCTGATAACACTCTCCGATTCAGTTTTCGGCTGGCTGGCAGAGATAGCGGACGTGAAGTTTTATTCCGGTACTCGATGAGTCACTGCAATGTCATATGACGTCACAACATGGCGGTCATCAGCTGATTGTTTTTTTGTGGTTTTCACTGTTTTATTGTGATTTTTATAGACATTGAGAGATCCTATTATTTTATTATATATTGTAATACTCCTTTTTCATTAGAGGAATCGAATTATTCTGCTAATAATTTCAGTTGACGTCACAACTTGGTGGTCACCAGATAATATTGTATTTTGTACTTAGTTCTGGTTAATTGTGATCTCTATACATTTTTTAGGCATTTAGTGATCTTATTATTTGATTATATATTGTAATATTCCTTTTTCATTTGAAAAATCGTCACAACATGGCGGTCACCAGCTGATAGTGTATTGTGTTTGTTTCTGGTTAGTTGTGATTTACATAAACTTGCCAGAAATCTATTCTAAAGAAGCTACCAAAATTTTGTTAAGAAACGTAAAATCTAATAGAAAAGTTGAAATCTTCCAAACGTGACAACGCTGCATCGAAAACTACCGATGAGGGCCGACAGAGTGGGGGCGGTTGAATCATGCTCATAACACTCTCCGATTCAGATTTCGGCTGGCTGGCACAGATAGCGGACGTGAAGTTTCATTACGGTACTCGATGAATCACTGCACTGTCCTATGACGTAACAACATGGCAGTCATCAGCTGATTATTTTTTTATAGGTTTTCACTGGTTGATTGTGATTTTTATAAACTTTATTGACATTGAGTGATCCTGTTATTATATTATAATTGTAATACTCCTTTTTGATTTGAGGAATCGAATAATTTTGCTAATAATTTCACTTGACGTCACAACATGGTGGTCACCAGATAATATTATATTTTGTACTTGGTTCTGGTTAATTGTGATTTTTATAAATTTTTCAGGCATTTAGTGATCTTATTATTTGATTATATATTGTAATATTCCTTATTTATTTGAAAAATCGAAACATTTTGCTAATGACAACAAGTGATGTCACAACATGGCGGTCACCAGCTGATTGTGTATTGTGGTTGCTTCTAGTTAGTTGTGATTTACATAAACTTGCCAAAAATCTATTCTAAAGAAGATGCTACCAAAATTTTGTCAAGAAACGTGAAATCTAATAGAAAAGTTGAAATCTACCAAACGTGACAACGCTGGATCGAAAACTACCGATGAGGGCCGACAGAGTGAGGGCGGTTAAATCCTGCTGATAACACTCTCCGATTCAGTTTTCGGCTGGCTGGCAGAGATAGCGGACGTGAAGTTTCATTCCGGTACTCGATGAGTCACTGCAATGTCATATGACGTCACAACATGGCGGTCATCAGCTGATTGTTTTTTTGTGGTTTTCACTGTTTTATTGTGATTTTTATAGACATTGATTGATCCTATTATTTTATTATATATTGTAATACTCCTTTTTCATTGGAGGAATCGAATTATTCTGCTAATAATTTCAGTTGAAGTCACAACATGGTGGTCACCAGATAATATTGTATTTTGTACTTGGTTGTGGTTAATTGTGATCTTTATACATTTTTCAGGCATTTAGTGATCTTATTATTTGATTATATATTGTAATATTCCTTTTTCATTTGAAAAATCGAATAATTTTGCTAATGGTTACGTCACAACATGGCGGTCACCAGCTGATAGTGTATTGTGTTTGTTTCTGGTTAGTTGTGATTTACATAAACTTGCCAGAAATCTATTCTAAAGAAGCTACCAAAATTTTGTTAAGAAACGTAAAATCTAATAGAAAAGTTGAAATCTTCCAAACGTGACAACGCTGGATCGAAAACTACCGACGAGTGCCGACAGAGTGGGGGCGGTTGAATCATGCTCATAACACTCTCCGATTCAGTTTTCGGCTGGCTGGCAGAGGTAGCGGACGTGAAGTTTCATTACGGTACTCGATGAATCACTGCACTGTCATAAGACGTAAACACATGGCGGTCATCAGCTGATTGTTTTTTTGAGGTTTTCACTGGTTGATTGTGATTTTTATAAACTTTATTGACATTGAGTGATCTTGTTATTTTATTATAATTGTAATACTCCTTGATTTGAGGAATCGAATAATTTTGATAATAATTTCAGTTGACGTCACATGGTGGTCACCAGATAATATTATATTTTGTAATTGGTTCTGGTTAATTGTGATCTTTATAAATTTTTCAGGCATTTAGTGATCTTATTATTTGATTATATATTGTAATATTCCTTTTTCATTTGAAAAATCGAATAATTTTGCTAATGAAATCAGGTGACGTCACAACATGGCGGTCACCAGCTGATTGTGTATTGTGGTTGCTTCTAGTTAGTTGAGATTTACATAAACATGCC
This sequence comes from Chrysolina oricalcia, assembly GCA_944452925.2. Classification (NCBI taxonomy): domain Eukaryota; kingdom Metazoa; phylum Arthropoda; class Insecta; order Coleoptera; family Chrysomelidae; genus Chrysolina; species Chrysolina oricalcia. Next base: position 4,167,338 of record OX101810.2, read on the forward strand.
AAAAATCCATTTTAAAGAAGATGCTACCAAAATTTTGTTAAGAAACGTGAAATCTAATAGAAAAGTTGAAATCTACCAAACGTGACAACACTGACAACGCTGGATCGAAAACTACCGATGAGGGCCGACAGAGTGGGGCCGGTTAAATCATGCTGATAACACTCTCTGATTTAGGGATGGCTGATACATGATTTCCTTTGTAACAGGTACGTACTGTTCCTGTGACAGAGACATACCTGTTCCAAATACCTGTTCCAAAATACTCGTAGTATCATCCCGAGACTCCGTCGTCCGTCCCGGCCCGTTTCCGTACGTATCCAAAGAATATGTACTATAATCGGTTAGGTCCGTGGAGCCGTCGGCGCTTGGCCGCTCTACACTCCGAACGAGTATTTCGCCGAGGGACGGCTGATCGCTGATATACCTAAATCCTTTAGAATACTTACGTACTCTTAACAGAGCCAATAGCCATACCTGTTCCAAAATACTTGTGGTATCAGCGCGGGCTCGATATCCGTACGGTTGCGTATTTCGCGTACGCGTCACAGTGAGTCCTGTCTCGTATATACGTAACGTAGTTACTGTCACTGATTTGATCGGAATTGAATAATTATTCTTGTAGTATGATATTTATAAGCACTTAACTAAGGTTATATGGTTTAGTGATTTCATGTAACACAATATATACGCATGGAACAGGTATTTTTCATGATCCGTACCTGTTCCACAGTAGTATCATCTCGTACCTGTGACAAAATACCTGCTCCGTAAATACTCGACCATCCCTACTCTGATTCAGTTTTCGGCTGGCTGGCAGAGATAGCGGACGTGAAGTTTTATTCCGGTACTCGATGAGTCACTGCAATGTCATATGACGTCAGAACATGGCGGTCATCAGCTGATTGTTTTTTTGTGGTTTTCACTGTTTTATTGTGATTTTTATAGACATTGAGAGATCCTATTATTTTATTATATATTGTAATACTCCTTTTTCATTAGAGGAATCGAATTATTCTGCTAATAATTTCAGTTGACGTCACAACTTGGTGGTCACCAGATAATATTGTATTTTGTACTTGGTTCTGGTTAATTGTGATCTCTATACATTTTTTAGGCATTTAGTGATCTTATTATTTGATTATATATTGTAATATTCCTTTTTCATTTGAAAAATCGAATAATTTTGCTAATGGTGACGTCACAACATGGCGGTCACCAGCTGATAGTGTATTGTGTTTGTTTCTGGTTAGTTGTAATTTACATAAACTTGCCAGAAATCTATTCTAAAGAAGCTACCAAAATTTTGTTAAGAAACGTAAAGTCTAATAGAAAAGTTGAAATCTTCCAAGCGTGACAACGCTGCATCGAAAACTACCGATGAGGGCCGACAGAGTGGGGGCGGTTGAATCATGCTCATAACACTCTCCGATTCAGATTTCGGCTGGCTGGCACAGATAGCGGACGTGAAGTTTCATTACGGTACTCGATGAATCACTGCACTGTCCTATGACGTAACAACATGGCAGTCATCAGCTGATTATTTTTTTTTATAGGTTTTCACTGGTTGATTGTGATTTTTATAAACTTTATTGACATTGAGTGATCCTGTTATTTTATTATAATTGTAATACTCCTTTTTGATTTGAGGAATCGAATAATTTTGATAATAATTTCAGTTGACGTCACATGGTGGTCACCAGATAATATTATATTTAGTACTTGGTTCTGGTTAATTGTGATCTTTATAAATTTTTCAGGCATTTAGTAATCTTATTATTTGATTATATATCGTAATATTCCTTTTTCATCTGAAAAATCGAATAATTTTGCTAATGACATCAGGTAACGTCACAACATGGCGGTCACCAGCTGATTGTGTATTGTGGTTGCTTCTAGTTAGTTGTGATTTACATAAACTTGCAAAAATCTATTCTAAAGAAGATGCTACCAAAATTTTGTTAAGGAAGAAACGTGAAACCTAATAGAAAAGTTGAAATCTACCAAACGTGACTACGCTGGATCGAAAACTACCGATGAGGGCCGACAGAGTGGGGGCGGTTAAATCATGCTGATAACACTCTCCGTCTCCGATTCAGTTTTCGGCTGACTGGCAGAGATAGCGGACGTGAAGTTTTATTCCGGTACTCGATGAGTCACTGCAATGTCATTTAACGTCACAACATGGCGGTCATCAGCTGATTGTTTTTTTGTGGTTTTCACTGTTTTATTGTGATTTTTATAGACATTGAGTGATCCTATTATTTTATTATATATTGTAATACTCCTTTTTCATTTGAGGAATCGAATTATTCTGCTAATAATTTCAGTTGAGGTCACAACATAGTGGTCACCAGATAATATTGTATTTTGTACTTGGTTCTGGTTAATTGTGATCTTTATACATTTTTCAGGCATTTAGTGATCTTATTATTTGATTATATATCGTAATATTCCTTTTTCATTTGAAAAATCGGATAATTTTGCTAATGGTGACGTCACAACATGGCGGTCACCAGCTGATATTGTATTGTGTTTGTTTCTGGTTAGTTGTGATTTACATAAACTTGCCAGAAATCTATTCTGAAAAAGAAGCTACCAAAATTTTTGTTAAGAAACGTAAAATCTAATAGAAAAGTTGAAATCTTCCAAGCGTGACAACGCTGCATCGAAAACTACCGATGAGGGCCGACAGAGTGGGGGCGGTTGAATCATGCTCATAACACTCTCCGATTCAGTTTTCGGCTGGCTGGCAGAGATAGCAGACGTGAAGTTTCATTACGGTACTCGATGAATCACTGCACTGTCATATGACGTAACAACATGGCGGTCATCAGCTGATTGTTCTTTTGAGGTTTTCACTGGTTGATTGTGATTTTTATAAACTTTATTGACATTGAACGATCCTGTTATTTTATTATAATTGTAATACTCCTTTTTGATTTAAGGAATCGAATAATTTTGCTAATAATTTCAGTTGACGTCACAACATGGTGGTCACCAGATAATATTATATTTTGTACTTGGTTCTGGTTAATTGTGATCTTTATAAATTTTTCAGGCATTTAGTGATCTTACTATTTGATTATATATTGTAATATACCTTATTCATTTGAAAAATCGAAACATTTTGCTAATGACAACAGGTGATGTCACAACATGGCGGTCACCAGCTGATTGTGTATTGTGGTTGCTTCTAGTTAGTTGTGATTTACATAAACTTGCCTAAAATCTATTCTAAAGAAGATGCTACCAAAATTTTGTCAAGAAACGTGAAATCTAATAGAAAAGTTGAAATCTACCAAACGTGACAACGCTGGATCGAAAACTACCTATGAGGGCCGACAGAGTGGGGGCAGTTAAATCATGCTGATAACACTCTCCGATTCAGTTTTCGGCTGACTGGCAGAGATAGCGGACGTGAAGTTTTATTCCGGTACTCGATGAGTCACTGCAATGTCATATGACGTCACAACATGGCGGTCATCAGCTGATTGTTTTTTTGTGGTTTTCACTGTTTTATTGTGATTTTTATAGACATTGAGTGATCCTATTATTTTATTATATATTATAATACTCCTTTTTCATTGGAGGAATCGAATTATTCTGCTAATAATTTCAGTTGACGTCACAACATGGTGGTCACCAGATAATATTGTATTTTGTACTTGGTTCTGGTTAATTGTGATCTTTATACATTTTTCAGGCATTTAGTGATCTTATTATTTGATTATATATTGTAATATTCCTTTTTCATTTGAAAAATCGAATAATTTTGCTAATGGTTACGTCACAACATGGCGGACACCAGCTGATAGTGTATTGTGTTTGTTTCTGGTTAGTTGAGATTTACATAGACTTGCCAGAAATCTATTCTAAAGAAGCTACCAAAATTTTGTTAAGAAACGTAAAATCTAATAGAAAAGTTGAAATCTTCCAAACGTGACAACGCTGCATCGAAAACTACCGATGAGGGCAGACAGAGTGGGGGCGGTTGAATCATGTTCATAACACTCTCCGATTTAGTTTTCGGCTGGCTGGCAGAGATAGCGGACGTGTAGTTTTATTACGGTACCCGATGAATCACTGCACTGTCATATGACGTCACAACATGGCGGTCATCAGCTGATTGTTTTTTTGTGGTTTTCACTGGTTGATTGTGATTTTTATAAACTTTATTGATATTGAGTGATCCTGTTATTTTATTATAATTGTAATACTCCTTTTTGATTTAAGGAATCGAATAATTTTGCTAATAATTTCAGTTGACGTCACAACATGGTGGTCACCAGATAATATTATATTTTGTACTTGGTTCTGGTTAATTGTGATCTTTATAAATTTTTCAGGCATTTAGTGATCTTACTATTTGATTATATATTGTAATATACCTTATTCATTTGAAAAATCGAAACATTTTGCTAATGACAACAGGTGATGTCACAACATGGCGGTCACCAGCTGATTGTGTATTGTGGTTGCTTATAGTTAGTTGTGATTTACATAAACTTGCCAAAAATCTATTCTAAAAAAGATGCTACCAAAATTTTGTCAAGAAACGTGAAATCTAATAGAAAAGTTGAAATCTACGAAACGTGACAACGCTGGATCGAAAACTACCGATGAGGGCCGACAGAGTGAGGGCGGTTAAATCATGCTGATAACACTCTCCGATTCAGTTTTCGGCTGGCTGGCAGAGATAGCGGACGTGAAGTTTCATTCCGGTACTCGATGAGTCACTGCAATGTCATATGACGTCACAACATGGCGGTCATCAGCTGATTGTTTTTTTGTGGTTTTCACTGTTTTATTGTGATTTTTATAAACATTGATTGATCCTATTATTTTATTATATATTGTAATACTCCTTTTTCATTGGAGGAATCGAATTATTCTGCTAGTAATTTCAGTTGACGTCACAACATGGTGGTCACCAGATAATATTGTATTTTGTACTTGGTTCTGGTTAATTGTGATCTTTATACATTTTTCAGGCATTTAGTGATCTTATTATTTGATTATATATTGTAATATTCCTTTTTGATTTGAAAAATCGAATAATTTTGCTAATGGTTACGTCACAACATGGCGGACACCAGCTGATAGTGTATTGTGTTTGTTTCTGGTTAGTTGAGATTTACATAAACTTGCCAGAAATCTATTCTAAAGAAGCTACCAAAATTTTGTTAAGAAACGTAAAATCTAATAGAAAAGTTGAAATCTTCCAAACGTGACAACGCTGCATCGAAAACTACCGATGAGGGCAGACAGAGTGGGGGCGGTTGAATCATGTTCATAACACTCTCCGATTCAGTTTTCGGCTGGCTGGCAGAGATAGCGGTCGTGAATCACTGCACTGTCATATGACGTCACAACATGGCGGTCATCAGCTGATTGTTTTTTTGTGGTTTTCACTGGTTGATTGTGATTTTTATAAACTTTATTGACATTGAGTGATCCTGTTATTTTATTATAATTGTAATACTCCTTTTTCATTTGAGAAATCGAATAATTTTGCTAATAATTTCAGTTGATGTCACAACATGGTGATAATAATGTATTTTGTACATGGTTCTGGTTATTTGCGATCTTTATGAATTTTTCAGGCATTTAGTGATCTAATTATTTGATTATATATATTGATTATATATTTCTGTTTCATTTGAAAAATCGAACAATTTTGCTAATGACATCAGGTTACGTCACAACATGGCGGTCACCAGCTGATTTACATAAACTTGCCAAAAATCTATTCTAAAGAAGAAGCTACCAAAATTTTGTTAAAAAACGTAAAATCTAACATAAAAGTTGAAATCTTCCAAACGTGACAACGCTGGATCGAAAACTACCGATGAGGGCCGACAGAGTGGGGGCGGTTGAATCATGCTCATAACACTCTCCGATTCAGTTTTCGGCTGGCTGGCAGAGATAGCGGACGTGAAGTTTTATTACGGTACTCGATGAATCACTGTACTGTCATATGACGTCACAACTTGGCGGTCATCAGCTGATTGTTTTTTTTGTGGTTTTCACTGGTTGAATGTGATTTTTATAAACTTTATAGACATTGAGTGATTCTGTTATTTCATTATAATTGTAATACTGCTTTTTAAATTGAGGAATCGAATAATTGTGCTAATAATTTCAGTTGACGCCAACTTGGTGGTCACCAGCTGATAAATTTTTGTGGTCGGTTTTGGTCATTTGTGATTTTTACAAGCATTAAAAACTTTAACTGGTCCTATAATTTCATAAGATATTGTAATACTCCTTTATCATTTGAGACATCGAATGATTTCAGGTGTAATCAAGAAGCCTGGAATTTCCTCAAAACCAACCAAATTATTTTGGCTGACTATGAGCTCAGGGAATGTAAATTGTAATTTTATTTTTGTAAATCTCAAGAGTAATTGATAAACCTAACTTTCCACTCCTCAACTAATACCCCATTGCCAAATCCTTTCCCGACAGGGGCGCTCACACCTTCCCGTGGTCCCTGTTGAGCGATAACAGTTCAAACCAAAGAAAAACAAGTTGTATTGATTCATTACGATAGGAAGGAACTATTATCGGCCAAGTGAGCACCAATGTATTGTAGATTAAGACATTTTTCGATGTACAACCCAATATTTGTGAACTACTCTATTCCTATACTTTCAATCTTATCGTGAATAACTGAAAAGAATCACCCCATTGTCGTATTTCAAATAGCCCCACTAACAAACTAACATACTAAACTACCTCGATAACACCCCTATTTGAATGCTAACAATGGGTTGTGTATTTTCTCGGCGTGATCAAAGGATTCAATCAAGTATAGGAACAGTGAGGCTAATATGGGTTTCTTTCTCCATCATTTGTTTATTGTGTGTGAACAACTTTTTTTCTTATCAATTATTTCAGATCTAACTTTGGGAACATTACAGATTTTTTTTTCGAGTGATTATATTTTGTACTTTTTTATATTGACACGTTTTATCTCCTACACCTAATTTCATGTGATAACCATGTTATTTGTGACCTTTGATGCAAACGCAATATTTTCTGTATTATTCATGATTTCATTTTATTGCTTCTTGTATTATTCACCATATTGATATGTTCTACACGTGAATAGTTATTTTTCTAGGAACTCATGGAGGATATTTATCTATCTGCAAAGAGGAGTTTTGGCACAATAGGCTAGTAAGAAACAATTATATACAATACGTATTTACAGTCATGTGGGTTCGAGAAGCCTGGAATGTCCTAACATCTTGGTTTCCAAACATATTTCTAATTTTCAGTTACTTTTAGTCACAACTCTCAATTAGGATAGAAAGGGACGAGGGAAAAAATTGGTTTGGAGAATTCTGGTACCAAACGGATGAAGAATGAAATGGGGAAACTGTGTGGAACGAAATCCCTCAATGGGAATCGACGGGGGCATATTCTCCGTGTGGCAAACTCCGCTTCATTCGTTATACCGTCTACATCGGTGGTAAGGGCTGTAGCTCAGCTACGGTAAGATGAACCCTGCCTCGAGCACAGTGGCTGACATGCTCACCCGTAGAGGCATATATATACGGGAGCCCGATCATCGATGACGGTTTCGCGTGGAGTAGAACTAATCACACGGTATAGTTGCTCCAATAGAAACTCATTCAGGCATCCGGTTTCGACTTCCAACAGCATATCCATTCTATTCTTGTTTCGTTTCGTATTCAATATGGTCCAGTCCAATTTTTGCTCTCGTTCCTAGAAATCTGAAATGACACCGCTTCGGGTCAGGTGACGCTTCGGGTCAGGTGAGATCAAAAAGCCTATAATTTTCTTATCACTCACAAGCCACTATGCCACTAGCTTCCTGGACAGAACGTGAAAACCCACAACAGGTGATGAACGTTTCATTATATGACGTGAATTCGAGGATCATGGTATATTATGTCATTTTATTTTTGTTCTTCAGTTTATTTTCCATAGAGTTCTTGATATACTTGTATACAATTTTTTATAATTACAGCATTGTATGTGAATAAATTAATTTTTTTTTTATCTTGAATTCGAATTCTTTGATTTGTGTAGAATTCGATTTCATGACATTTTCTGAACATAACATGTCACTTCTACACTAACATCCTTGTCCCACCTTCCCGACAGGGGCGCTCACACCTTCTCGTGGTCCCTGTTGAGCGATAACAGTTCAAACCTAAGAAAAATAAGTTTTATTGATTCATTACGATAGGAAGGAACTATTATCGGCCAAGTGAGTATCAATGTATTGTAGATTAAGACATTTTTCGATGTACAACCCAATATTTGTGAACTACTCTATTCCTATACTTTCAATCTTATCGTGAATAACTGAAAAAAATCACCCCATTGTCGTATTTCAAATAGCCCCACTAACAAACTAACATACTAAACTACCTCGATAACACCCCTATTTGAATGCTAACAATGGGTTGTGTATTTTCTCGGAGTGATCAAAGGATTCAATCAAGTATAGGAACAGTGAGGCTAATATGGGTTTCTTTCTCCATCATTTGTTTATTGTGTGTGAACAACTTTTTTTCTGATCAATTATTTCAGATCTAACTTTGGGAACATTACAGATTTTTATTTCGTGTGATTATATTTTGTACTTTCTTTTATATTGACACGTTTTATCTCCTACACCCAATTTCATGTGATAACCATGTTATTTGTGACCTTTGATGCAAACCCAATATTTTCTGTATTATTCATGATTTCATTTTATTGCTTCTTGTATTATTCACCATATTGATATGTTCTACACGTAAAAAAGTTATTTTTCTAGGAACTCATGGAGGATATTTATCTATCTGCAAAGAGGAGTTTTGGCACAATAGGCTAGTAAGAAACAATTATATACAATACGTATTTACAGTCATGTGGGTTCGAGAAGCCTGGAATGTCCTAACATCTTGGTTTCCAAACATATTTCTAATTTTCAGTTACTTTTAGTCACAACTCTCAATTAGGATAGAAAGGGACGAGGGAAAAAATTGGTTTGGAGAATTCTGGTACCAAACGGATGAAGAATGAAATGGGGAAACTGTGTGGAACGAAATCCCTCAATGGGAATCGACGGGGGCATATTCTCCGTGTGGCAAACTCCGCTTCATTCGTTATACCGTCTACATCGGTGGTAAGGGCTGTAGCTCAGCTACGGTAAGATGAACCCTGCCTCGAGCACAGTGGCTGACATGCTCACCCGTAGAGGCCTATATATACGGGAGCCCGATCATCGATGACGGTTTCGCGTGGAGCAGAACTAATCACACGGAATAGTTGCTCCAATAGAAACTCATTCAGGAATCCGGTTTCGACTTCCAACAGCATATCCATTCTATTCTTGTTTCGTTTCGTATTCAATATGGTCCAGTCCAATTTTTGCTCTCGTTCCCAGAAATCTGAATTGACACCGCTTCGGGTCAGGTGAGATCAAAAAGCCTATAATTTTCTTATCACTCACAAGCCACTATGCCACTAGCTTCCTGGACAGAACGTGAAAACCCACAACAGGTGATGAACGTTTCATTATATGACGTGAATTCGAGGATCATGGTATATTATGTCATTTTATTTTTGTTCTTCAGTTAATTTTCCATAGAGTTCTTGATATAGGTACTTGTATACAATTTTTTATAATTACAGCATTGTATGTGAATAAATTAATATTTTTTTTAATCTTGAACTCGAATTCTTTGATATGAGTAGAATTCGATTTCATGACATTTTCTGAACATAACATGTCACTTCTACACTAACATCCTTATCCCACCTTCCCGACAGGGGCGCTCACACCTTCTCGTGGTCCCTGTTGAGCGATAACAGTTCAAACCTAAGAAAAATAAGTTTTATTGATTCATTACGATAGGAAGGAACTATTATCGGCCAAGTGAGCACCAATGTATTGTAGATTAAGGCATTTTTCGATGTACAACCCAATATTTGTGAACTACTCTATTCCTATACTTTCAATCTTATCGTGAATAACTGAAAAAAATCACCCCATTGTCGTATTTCAAATAGCCCCACTAACAAACTAACATACTAAACTACCTCGATAACACCCCTATTTGAATGCTAACAATGGGTTATGTATTTTCTCGGCGTGATCAAAGAATTCAATCAAGTATAGGAACAGTGAGGCTAATATGGGTTTCTTTCTCCATCATTTGTTTATTGTGTGTGAACAACTTTTTTTCTTATCAATTATTTCAGATCTAACTTTGGGAACATTACAGATTTTTATTTCGTGTGATTATATTTTGTACTTTTTTTATATTGACACGTTTTATCTCCTACACCCAATTTCATGTGATACTCGTAACCATGTTATTTGTGACCTTTGATGCAAACCCAATTTTTTCTGTATTATTCATGATTTCAGTTTATTGCTTCTTGTATTATTCACCATATTGATATGTTCTACACGTAAAAAAGTTATTTTTCTAGGAACTCATGGAGGATATTTATTTATCTGCAAAGAGGAGTTTTGGCACAATAGGCTAGTAAGAAACAATTATGTACAATACGTATTTACAGTCATGTGGGTTCGAGAAGCCTGGAATGTCCTAACATCTTGGTTTCCAAACATATTTCTAATTTTCAGTTACTTTTAGTCACAACTCTCAATTAGGATAGAAAGGGACGAGGGAAAATATTGGTTTGGAAAATTCTGGTACCAAACGGATGGAGAATGAAATGGGGAAACTGTTTGGAACGAAATCCCTCAATGGGAATCGACGGGGGCATATTCTCCGTGTGGCAAACTCCGCTTCATTCGTTATACCGTCTACATCGGTGGTAAGGGCTGTAGCTCAGCTACGGTAAGATGAACCCTGCCTCGAGCACAGTGGCTGACATGCTCACCCGTAGAGGCCTATATATACGGGAGCCCGATCATCGATGACGGTTTCGCGTGGAGCAGAACTAATCACACGGAATAGTTGCTCCAATAGAAACTCATTCAGGAATCCGGTTTCGACTTCCAACAGCATATCCATTCTATTCTTGTTTCGTTTTGTATTCAATATGGTCCAGTCCAATTTTTGCTCTCGTTCCCAGAAATCTGAATTGACACCGCTTCGGGTCAGGTGAGATCAAAAAGCCTATAATTTTCTTATCACTCACAAGCCACTATGCCACTAGCTTCCTGGACAGAACGTGAAAACCCACAACAGGTGATGAACGTTTCATTATATGACGTGAATTCGAGGATCATGGTATATTAGGTCGTTTTATTTTTGTTCTTCAGTTTATTTTCCATAGAGTTCTTGATATACTTGTATACAATTTTTTATAATTACAGCATTGTATGTGAATAAATTAATTTTTTTTTTTATCTTGAATTCGAATTCTTTGATTTGTGTAGAATTCGATTTCATGACATTTTCTGAACATAACATGTCACTTCTACACTAACATCCTTGTCCCACCTTCCCGACAGGGGCGCTCACACCTTCCCGTGGTCCCTGTTGAGCGATAACAGTTCAAACCAAAGAAAAACAAGTTGTATTGATTCATTACGATAGGAAGGAACTATTATCGGCCAAGTGAGCACCAATGTATTGTAGATTAAGACATTTTTCGATGTACAACCCAATATTTGTGAACTACTCTATTCCTATACTTTCAATCTTATCGTGAATAACTGAAAAGAATCACCCCATTGTCGTATTTCAAATAGCCCCACTAACAAACTAACATACTAAACTACCTCGATAACACCCCTATTTGAATGCTAACAATGGGTTGTGTATTTTCTCGGCGTGATCAAAGGATTCAATCAAGTATAGGAACAGTGAGGCTAATATGGGTTTCTTTCTCCATCATTTGTTTATTGTGTGTGAACAACTTTTTTTCTGATCAATTATTTCAGATCTAAATTTGGGAACATTACAGATTTTTTTTTCGAGTGATTATATTTTGTACTTTTTATATTGACACGTTTTATCTCCTACACCTAATTTCATGTGATAACCATGTTATTTGTGACCTTTGATGCAAACGCAATATTTTCTGTATTATTCATGATTTCATTTTATTGCTTCTTGTATTATTCACCATATTGATATGTTCTACACGTGAATAGTTATTTTTCTAGGAACTCATGGAGGATATTTATCTATCTGCAAAGAGGAGTTTTGGCACAATAGGCTAGTAAGAAACAATTATATACAATACGTATTTACAGTCATGTGGGTTCGAGAAGCCTGGAATGTCCTAACATCTTGGTTTCCAAACATATTTCTAATTTTCAGTTACTTTTAGTCACAACTCTCAATTAGGATAGAAAGGGACGAGGGAAAAAATTGGTTTGGAGAATTCTGGTACCAAACGGATGAAGAATGAAATGGGGAAACTGTGTGGAACGAAATCCCTCAATGGGAATCGACGGGGGCATATTCTCCGTGTGGCAAACTCCGCTTCATTCGTTATACCGTCTACATCGGTGGTAAGGGCTGTAGCTCAGCTACGGTAAGATGAACCCTGCCTCGAGCACAGTGGCTGACATGCTCACCCGTAGAGGCATATATATACGGGAGCCCGATCATCGATGACGGTTTCGCGTGGAGTAGAACTAATCACACGGTATAGTTGCTCCAATAGAAACTCATTCAGGCATCCGGTTTCGACTTCCAACAGCATATCCATTCTATTCTTGTTTCGTTTCGTATTCAATATGGTCCAGTCCAATTTTTGCTCTCGTTCCTAGAAATCTGAAATGACACCGCTTCGGGTCAGGTGACGCTTCGGGTCAGGTGAGATCAAAAAGCCTATAATTTTCTTATCACTCACAAGCCACTATGCCACTAGTTTCCTGGACAGAACGTGAAAACCCACAACAGGTGATGAACGTTTCATTATATGACGTGAATTCGAGGATCATGGTATATTATGTCATTTTATTTTTGTTCTTCAGTTTATTTTCCATAGAGTTCTTGATATACTTGTATACAATTTTTTATAATTACAGCATTGTATGTGAATAAATTAATTTTTTTTTTATCTTGAATTCGAATTCTTTGATTTGTGTAGAATTCGATTTCATGACATTTTCTGAACATAACATGTCACTTCTACACTAACATCCTTGTCCCACCTTCCCGACAGGGGCGCTCACACCTTCTCGTGGTCCCTGTTGAGCGATAACAGTTCAAACCTAAGAAAAATAAGTTTTATTGATTCATTACGATAGGAAGGAACTATTATCGGCCAAGTGAGTATCAATGTATTGTAGATTAAGACATTTTTCGATGTACAACCCAATATTTGTGAACTACTCTATTCCTATACTTTCAATCTTATCGTGAATAACTGAAAAAAATCACCCCATTGTCGTATTTCAAATAGCCCCACTAACAAACTAACATACTAAACTACCTCGATAACACCCCTATTTGAATGCTAACAATGGGTTGTGTATTTTCTCGGCGTGATCAAAGGATTCAATCAAGTATAGGAACAGTGAGGCTAATATGGGTTTCTTTCTCCATCATTTGTTTATTGTGTGTGAACAACTTTTTTTCTGATCAATTATTTCAGATCTAACTTTGGGAACATTACTATTTCGTGTGATTATATTTTGTACTTTCTTTTATATTGACACGTTTTATCTCCTACACCCAATTTCATGTGATAACCATGTTATTTGTGACCTTTGATGCAAACCCAATATTTTCTGTATTATTCATGATTTCATTTTATTGCTTCTTGTATTATTCACCATATTGATATGTTCTACACGTAAAAAAGTTATTTTTCTAGGAACTCATGGAGGATATTTATCTATCTGCAAAGAGGAGTTTTGGCACAATAGGCTAGTAAGAAACAATTATATACAATACGTATTTACAGTCATGTGGGTTCGAGAAGCCTGGAATGTCCTAACATCTTGGTTTCCAAACATATTTCTAATTTTCAGTTACTTTTAGTCACAACTCTCAATTAGGATAGAAAGGGACGAGGGAAAAAATTGGTTTGGAGAATTCTGGTACCAAACGGATGAAGAATGAAATGGGGAAACTGTGTGGAACGAAATCCCTCAATGGGAATCGACGGGGGCATATTCTCCGTGTGGCAAACTCCGCTTCATTCGTTATACCGTCTACATCGGTGGTAAGGGCTGTAGCTCAGCTACGGTAAGATGAACCCTGCCTCGAGCACAGTGGCTGACATGCTCACCCGTAGAGGCCTATATATACGGGAGCCCGATCATCGATGACGGTTTCGCGTGGAGCAGAACTAATCACACGGAATAGTTGCTCCAATAGAAACTCATTCAGGAATCCGGTTTCGACTTCCAACAGCATATCCATTCTATTCTTGTTTCGTTTCGTATTCAATATGGTCCAGTCCAATTTTTGCTCTCGTTCCCAGAAATCTGAATTGACACCGCTTCGGGTCAGGTGAGATCAAAAAGCCTATAATTTTCTTATCACTCACAAGCCACTATGCCACTAGCTTCCTGGACAGAACGTGAAAACCCACAACAGGTGATGAACGTTTCATTATATGACGTGAATTCGAGGATCATGGTATATTATGTCGTTTTATTTTTGTTCTTCAGTTTATTTTCCATAGAGTTCTTGATATACTTGTATACAATTTTTTATAATTACAGCATTGTATGTGAATAAATTAATTTTTTTTTTTATCTTGAATTCGAATTCTTTGATTTGTGTAGAATTCGATTTCATGACATTTTCTGAACATAACATGTCACTTCTACACTAACATCCTTGTCCCACCTTCCCGACAGGGGCGCTCACACCTTCTCGTGGTCCCTGTCGAGCGATAACAGTTAAAACCTAAGAAAAATAAGTTTTATTGATTCATTACGATAGGAAGGAACTATTATCGGCCAAGTGAGCACCAATGTATTGTAGATTAAGACATTTTTCGATGTACAACCCAATATTTGTGAACTACTCTATTCCTATACTTTCAATCTTATCGTGAATAACTGAAAAAAATCACCCCATTGTCGTATTTCAAATAGCCCCACTAACAAACTAACATACTAAACTACCTCGATAACACCCCTATTTGAATGCTAACAATGGGTTATGTATTTTCTCGGCGTGATCAAAAGATTCAATCAAGTATAGGAACAGTGAGGCTAATATGGGTTTCTTTCTCCATCATTTGTTTATTGTGTGTGAACAACTTTTTTTCTTATCAATTATTTCAGATCTAACTTTGGGAACATTACAGATTTTTATTTCGTGTGATTATATTTTGTACTTTTTTTTATATTGACACGTTTTATCTCCTACACCCAATTTCATGTGATAACCATGTTATTTGTGACCTTTGATGCAAACCCAATATTTTCTGTATTATTCATGATTTCTTTTATTGCTTCTTGTATTATTCACCATATTGATATGTTCTACACGTAAAAAAGTTATTTTTCTAGGAACTCATGGAGGATATTTATCTATCTGCAAAGAGGAGTTTTGGCACAATAGGCTAGTAAGAAACAATTATATACAATACGTATTTACAGTCATGTGGGTTCGAGAAGCCTGGAATGTCCTAACATCTTGGTTTCCAAACATATTTCTAATTTTCAGTTACTTTTAGTCACAACTCTCAATTAGGATAGAAAGGGACGAGGGAAAAAATTGGTTTGGAGAATTCTGGTACCAAACGGATGAAGAATGAAATGGGGAAACTGTGTGGAACGAAATCCCTCAATGGGAATCGACGGGGGCATATTCTCCGTGTAGCAAACTCCGCTTCATTCGTTATACCGTCTACATCGGTGGTAAGGGCTGTAGCTCAGCTACGGTAAGATGAACCCTGCCTCGAGCACAGTGGCTGACATGCTCACCCGTAGAGGCCTATATATACGGGAGCCCGATCATCGATGACGGTTTCGCGTGGAGCAGAACTAATCACACGGAATAGTTGCTCCAATAGAAACTCATTCAGGAATCCGGTTTCGACTTCCAACAGCATATCCATTCTACTCTTGTTTCGTTTCGTATTCAATATGGTCCAGTCCAATTTTTGCTCTCGTTCCCAGAAATCTGAATTGACACCGCTTCGGGTTAGGTGAGATCAAAAAGCCTATAATTTTCTTATCACTCACAAGCCACTATGCTACTAGCTTCCTGGACAGAACGTGAAAACCCACAACAGGTGATGAACGTTTCATTATATGACGTGAATTCGAGGATCATGGTATATTATGTCATTTTATTTTTGTTCTTCAGTTAATTTTCCATAGAGTTCTTGATATAGGTACTTGTATACAATTTTTTATAATTACAGCATTGTATGTGAATAAATTAATATTTTTTTTTATCTTGAATTCGAATTCTTTGATATGTGTAGAATTCGATTTCATGACATTTTCTGAACATAACATGTCACTTCTACACTAACATCCTTGTCCCACCTTCCCGACAGGGGCGCTCACACCTTCTCGTGGTCCCTGTTGAGCGATAACAGTTCAAACCTAAGAAAAACAAGTTTTATTGATTCATTACGATAGGAAGGAACTATTATCGGCCAAGTGAGCACCAATGTATTGTAGATTAAGACATTTTTCGATGTACAACCCAATATTTGTGAACTACTCTATTCCTATACTTTCAATCTTATCGTGAATAACAGAAAAAAATCACCCCATTGTCGTATTTCAAATAGCCCCACAAACAAACTAACATACTAAACTACCTCGATAACACCCCTATTTGAATGCTAACAATGGGTTGTGTATTTTCTCGGCGTGATCAAAGGATTCAATCAAGTATAGGAACAGTGAGGCTAATATGGGTTTCTTTCTCCATCATTTGTTTATTGTGTGTGAACAACTTTTTTTCTTATCAATTATTTCAGATCTAACTTTGGGAACATTACATATTTTTATTTCGTGTGATTATATTTTGTACTTTTTTTTATATTGACACGTTTTATCTCCTACACCCAATTTCATGTGATTTTTGTTATTCATTTTGTTATTTCCGTCAACCTGTTGCACTCCTACGCGCAACCCTTAGGAGTCTTCCAGAGACTTGTGCGAGCTAGAGAAGACGTAGCCCTTACCTTTAAACGCGTGATGCCATGCACAAGACCGGTGAATTGTTGAATCGAAACCACGACTATACGAATGCGAATGATTTGTTACATTTCGATATTTTATAAATTGATGGAATGAAAATACATCTGAACTTAGCTCGAACTACGACGACCAAAATAAATGGAAAACTTCCACCCACGAATAGGAGTTCTTCAGTTTATTTTCCGTAGAGTTCTTGATTTACTTGTATACAATTTTTCATAATTTCAGCATTGTACTTCTTCATGGTGAAAAATTAAATTTTTTATTAATTATATCTTGAATTCGAATTCTTTGGTATGTGTACAATTCGATTTCGTGACAGTTTCTGAACATAACATGTCACTTCTACACTAACATCCTTGTCCCACCTTCCCGACAGGGATGCTCACACATTCTCGCTGGTCCTTGTCGAGCGGTAATAGTTCCTACTCGATTCATCTCTTGAGTTAATCAAGAATTCATCAGATGGAACTATTATCGGCCAGGTGAGCAAAAAATATACTGTATTCAATTAACTATGAATGTTAAATTCAACAAATCTCTTCCTCATAATAGTAACTTTGGTATAATACAAGTTTAATAAGACTCTAATTTGTGGTACGCTTCGTGTGGGAATATGAGCCGCAGTATATTCAAATCATTGTTTAGTTACTTTTTTATTTTCCACCGTCTACATTTCAGAATTTCATTATGAAACCAAACAGATCATTTTGGCTGACCATGAGCTCAGGTTCTTGAATGTTAATTGTAATTTTTTATTGTAAATTTGAAGTTTAATTGATAAAAATAACATTCCACTCCTCAACTAATAGCCTATTACCAAATCCCTTCCCGACAGGGGCGCTCACACCTTCTCGTGGTCCCTGTTGAGCGATAACAGTTCAAACCTAAGAAACACTAGTTGTATTGATTCATTACGACAGGAAGGAACTATTATCGGCCAAGTGAGCACCAATGTATTCCAGATTAGGGCATTTTTCTATGTACAAACCCAATATTTGCGAACTATTCTATTCCTATACTTTTTATGTTATCGTGAATAACTGTAAAGAAACACCCCATTGTCATTATTCAAATAGTCCCACTAACAAACTAACATACTAAACTACCTCGATAACACCCCTATTTGAATGCTAACAATGGGTTTTGCATTTTCTCGGCGTGATCAAAGGATTCAATCAAGTAGAGGAACAGTGAGACTAATATAGGTTTCATTCTCCACCATTTGTTCATTGTGTGTGAATAACTTCTTTTTTATCAATTATTTCAGATCTAACTTTGGGAACAGTACAGATTTTTTATTTTTTTTAACCCAATTTCCACCCTCTTAGACGGCCTGAAAAACTCGGGCATATCATTTTTCTAGTCAATTCGACCACAAAAAACAACATATTCGAAAATGGAAGGTGTACAAAGTCAATTTACCGAAATATAGTTTTTTATGCTTTTCCACCCCATTTCCACCATTTAAAACTGTTTGGAAAACCGAGGCACCATGTTTTTTTACTGAGATGACCGCCGGAAAGAGCATATTCAATGATTAGAGGTATACAAAAAGTCCAGTATAGAAATTTAAAAAATCGATATTTTTTTCTCCGTGTATCTTGTGGAAGTGGACAACTTCACACCCGTTGCTAGCGTAACGCTTAAGATGCACAGCCGTAACGTAACTTTTTTCCGCTGAAAATATTCAGATAATTGTAATGCTGGATTTTATAACTTTTTGATAACTTCCGCGTGATATACAAGGAGTTTCAAAATTTCGCTTCCTAAGGCAAAAAACCAAACAAATATTTGATTTGAATTGCATAAATATTACAATTTGGTTCTTTAATTTTCTGACTTCCACAAAATAGAACACTGAGGTGATATTACTTGATATCTCACACATATGTCCGATTGTGGTAAAAAAAATACAGTGGAAAGTATTAAAATCGTGCCCGAAACGCAATGAGACCGAAATCCTAGTCAGTCATATCACCATCTTTCTCCTCTTTCATCTTCGTTGAATGCAAAGAGGAAAGTTCCTCTTCAATATTTCACCCAAATGATATGAATAGGAGGAAAAATTAACCGCGAAAAGATATAACCATCTTCGAAACGAGATGAGACTGAAAACATAATTTCACAATCGGAACAATCATTGGAAATAATATACAATTTTACATTATTTTCGCTACTCATGAAATACCCTGTAATTTTTTTTATTGTTCAAATAATGCGAAAAGATTGATTAACTATGACATATTGCTCCAGCACAACAACCGATAAAAGCAAATAGGTGTAAAAATTCAACTCGTGTAATCTTAGCAGTAAGGAAAATCAGCCAAGGAAATACTTTTAACAGTTTTCAAAACATGATGTAATGATTACAATTTCACCATTATTGTGTCCTCTGATTTTTTAACTCCAGCACAATCATCTGAAATAGTGATACAGGTATGTGTTACATATATTCGGCCCATATGAACTGATTGGAATGAAAATTTTCCTTGAATTCATTTTAATGCTCACGTAATTCTAAAACATTGATTAACATTGAAATTTCGCAATTTTTTGTTTCTCCCATTTTCTAACTCCAGCACAATGACCGATAAATGCAAAGAGGTGATGTATTCTTCAATTTTCTAGCCATGTGATCTGAGCAGCACGAAAAATCAGCTGAGAAAATATTTTTAAACGGCTTCAAAATGTGATGAGACCGAGAGTATTAAAATTTCAACCTTCTGATTTTCTAACTCCAGCACAATTATTGGAAATTGTGATTCAGGAATGTATTACATTACACTCGACCGATGTGAACTGATCATGATGAAAAACTCTCTGACATACGCTTTTATTGTCTAGGTAATGCGAAAAGATTGAATAACTTTGAAATATAGCAATTTTTCGATTCTCCCATTTTCTAACTCGAGCACACTGAACAATAGCCGATAAATGCACCGAGGTTATGTTTTTTCAATTTTCTACCCATGTGATCTGAGCAGCAAGAAAAATCAGTTAAGAAAATATTTTTTAAACGGCTTCAAAACGTGACGATCCGATAGCATTACAATTTTTTCATTATTGTCTCCTCTGATTTTCTAACTCCAGCACAATCATCTAAAATAGTGATACGGGGATGGATCACATCATGTTCAACTCGTATGAATATGGCTGGCATGAATATGTCCCTGGTACTAATATTTAATGTCCACGTAATTCGAAAACATTGTATTCTTCAATTTTTCACCCATGTGATCTGAGCAGGGTAATTCATAAGGAGCGAATATAATGTAGAATTGTAACCGGAGTGAAACTGGCAAGACGGCATCGCCAGCAAGACGAACAGCGCTATGCTTCGATGAAGTTGTGCCCGGTATCGCGGCAGAGTATGGGTATTCACGTTAATTTTTGTCCGAGTTGATGAAATATTATTATATGAACCTGCTGAAGAAACGAGAACCGATCTCATATTCAAAGCAATAAAATTAATCGCTACAAAGAAAAATATGTATCTCTTCATTGAACTAATGTATCATTCATTTGACCTCCTTCCATACCTCTAGGAATATTGGAGAAATTATTTCTGACTGTTTTTTTTTTCACAAAGAGTACTGAAAAATTAACTCTCCCCCCCCCCCCCCCCACCCCAGAAAATGCGAAAATAAATGTTTCTGACTTCAATTAACATCTTGTTGCATTTTTTTCATAGTGAATAATGAAAAATGAACTATTGAATACTTTGAATGTGAAATTTGATTTTGTAGCATTCATTTGACGTCCTTTCTAGAAAAAATGAAAAATATGTTTCTGCCTGTCAATATCATCTTGTTGGGATTTTTTTCGTGAATAATATTGAGAAAGGAAATGTTGAATACGTTGAATGAGAAATTTGATTTTGTAAGATTCATTTGACCCCCTTCCCCCACTCTAGAAAAAATTAAAAAAATGTTTCAGCCTTTCAAAATCATCTTGTTGGGATTTTTTCCGTGGAGAATGTTGAGAAATGAAGGGTTGAATACGATGAATGTGAAATTTGATTTTGTAGCATTAATTTGACCCCCTCCCCCACTCTAGAAGAAAATGTTTCTGCCTTTCAAAATCATCTTGTTGGGATTTTTTTCGTAAAGAATGTTGAGAAATGAAGGGTTGAATACGATGAAAGTGGAATTTGATTATGTAGCATTCATTTGACCCCCTTCCCCCACTCTAGAAAAAATTAAAAAAATGTTTCAGCCTTTCAAAATCATCTTGTTGGGATTTTTTTCACGAAGAATGTTGAAAAATGAAGTGTTGAATACGATGAATGTGAAATTTGATTTTGTAGCATTAATTTGACCCACTCTAGAAGAAAATGTTTCTGCCTTTCAAAATCATCTTGATGGGATTTTTTTGTAGAAAAATGTTGAGAAATGAAGGGTTGAATACGATGAGAGTGAAATTTGATTTTGTAGCATTCATTTGACCCCCTTTCCCCACTCTAGAAAAAATTGAAAAAAAAAATATGTTTCTGCCCTTAAAAATCATCTTGTTGGGATTTTTTTTTGTGAAGAATGTTGAGAAATGAAGGTTTGAATACGATGAAAGTGAAATTTGATTTCGTAGCATTTATTTGACGTCCTTCCCTCTTTCTATAAAAAATGAAAAAAAAAATTCTGTCTTTCAAAATCATCTTGTTGGGATTTTTTTCGTGAAGAATGTTGAGAAATGAATGCGATTAATGTGAAATTTGATTTTGTTCTAGAGGGGTGGAAAGGGGTAAAATGAATGCTACAAAATCAAACTTCACATTCAACGTATTCAACACATCATTTTTCAATATTCTTCATGAAAACAATCCCAACAAGATGATTTTGAAAGGCAGAAAACATTTTTTCATTTTTTCTGGAGTGAGGGATGGGGTCAAATGAATGCTACAAAATCAAATTAATCAAATGTCACATTCAACGTATTCAACACTTCCTTTCTTAATATTATTCACGACAACAAGATGATATTGACAGGAAGGAACATTTATTTCATTTTTTCTAGAGTGGGGGAAGGGGGTCAAATGAATGTTACAAAATCAAATTTCGCATTCAACGTATTCAACACTTCCTTTCTCAATATTCTTCACGAAAAAAATCCTAACAAAATGATTTTGAAAGCCAGAAACATTTTTTTCATTGTTTCTAGGGAGCGGGAAGGGGGTCAAATGAATGCTACAAAATCAAATTTTATATTCAACGTATTCAAGATCATTTTTCATTATTCACTATGAAAAAAAAAGCAACAAGATGTTAATTGAAGTCAGAAACATTTATTTTCAGTATTCTTTGTGCAAAAAACAGTCAGAAATATTTTCTCCAAAATTCCCAGAGGTATGGGAGGAGGTCAAATGAATGATACAAAATCAACTTCTATTTCATTAGTTCAATGAAGAGATACATATTTTTCTTTGTAGCGATTAATTTTATTGCTTTGAATATCATCTCTCCAACAGGTTCATATAAAAATATTTCATCAACACGGACAAAAATTAACGTGATTCCGAGCACAACTTCATCGAAGCGTAGCGCTGTCCGTCTTGCTAGCGATGTCGTCTTGCCAGTTTTACTCCGGTAGAATTGTATATTATTTCCAATGACTGTTCTTATTTTTGTTTTCAGTCTCATCTCGGTCGGAAGATGGTTAATATATTTTCGCTGTTAATTTTTCATCCCAACCAGTTCAGTTAGAAAATGAAAGAGGAGAAAGATGGTGATATGACTAGGATTTCGGTCTCATTGCGTTTCGGACACGATTTTAATACTTTCCACTATAATTTTTTTCACCACAACCGGACATATTATGTATGAGATATCAAATAATATCACCTCAGTCTTCTATTTTGTGAAAGTTCGAAAGTGAAGGAATCTAATTGTAATATTTATGCAATTTAATTCGAATATTTGTTTTTTTTGTCTTATGAATCGAAATTTTGAAACTCCTTGTATTTCACCCGGAAGTTATAAATAAGTAAAAAAAATCCAGCATTCCAATCATCTGAATATTTTCAGCTGAAAAAAAGTAACGTAACGGCTGTGCCTGCTTTTAAATGTCTTATAAATAAATAGGTACAATATTAATGTTTTCCCTCTATGCATTTCATTTATGTGAATCTCTCCTTTAGTTTTAAAACCTGTTAAATTGTATATGTAGACATTTTTTCTTTATTTGTGAAATACTTATATGTAACTGGTACTCGGTTAAGTAGATCAGTTTATCTGGACTTCGCCGAGGATAATTAAAATAAAGACATTTTATTATTATTATTATTATTATTATCTTAAGCGTTAAGCTAACACAACCCCTTTTTCTCCGAAAACACTTGAGTTAAAAAATTGGGAGTTATGTTAGAAAATAGTTATTAATCAGTTAAAAATGCGACACTAGTTTTTTTTATTGTGCTGAAACGGCTGTGTTAGCTTAACATACGTGATTTTTGCAACTCTGGAGCATGAAAATAAAAACTTAAAGATTTGAGTTTTATTTAGAAACAAGAATGAGCTGAGATACCTATTAAAAGACTAAAATCATCATAAAATTATATTAGTAGGATGCTACTTTTAGATTCGTTTTGATTTTATAATGCAGTTTCTAAACCAGAGGCGGCTTAATAATGGAGTGATTGGACTGGGACCTTCTTTTTAAAGGATTAAAATATGTTCATAGAGTTATGTTTTAATAATTGATAGAAATTTCACTAGACACTAGATGGAGGTAACGGTGTTTATATGACTTCTTCCCAAAAAACTGAAAAAGTGGTGTTACTTACGTAGTTGTATACCCCGGAAACGAATCGGAAGAACTTTCATGGGGATCTCCAATACTTTTCAAATTATAGCATTTTGAAACTTGAAAATCGACCGATTTCAAAAACGAATTTTTCAGTAAAAAGTCGCACGAAATGCTTCCTTTTTGTAAACACCTTTTTCAGTCGCTAATCTACCCATATTTCATAATTACAAGCACCAAAACCAAACGTTTTACAGAAAAATTTGACCTTCTTTTACTAGTAAACGTGACCTAGTTTTTAGTAATTTTCGTTATTTCATGTTGGCAACTTGGGATATGAGCAACAACTTCTCCTTCATTTATATGTTCAATTTTCGTAATTTTGTACTATGTAGTAACAAATTATATAGAAATTGTTAAAATTTTACGAATTCTGTAATTTGGTAAACAACAGATCACCATTTATCACATTCTAAAGAAAATTTCACACTTCACTTTTAGAGAGAACCAAAACATTCGTTCTTATTTAGATGCCATGGCAACCCAAAAAATTTCCGGAAATTTTTATCCTCCTGGGTACCCTGGCCGAAATTAATAAGTGGAAATTTTTCTGTCAAATATTTGACAGGTGATAGTTTATATTTTGCTTTGATGTACAAATGGAATTGTATTTTTCATTTGAAATGAGATAATATTTCATATTTATGTATTTATTAAATATTTCGAATGTGTCTGAATATTTTCTTCACGATAATCGCAGAATTTGCAAATTCTGAAATCAAATTTCAGAAACACTTCAATACACCAGTTGTCTACATGTAAATCAAAGGCCCCGTGGCAAGTCGGTAAAGTGTCCGCCTCGTGGTCGTGTGGTCACTAGTTCAATTCCCAGTGGAGCAAGAACATTTTTACTTTTTTTTTGATTAAATTTTAAAAAATCAAATTGAAATTTTGTTAAGTGTGTTTTATATATCAATATTTTCATGCATCTTTTTTGTACTATGCATATAAATAGTTCAGGTGAACCATAGTTAGTTATTTCTTATGAATTGTTGGATATATTTTGGTGTAAAATTTTCTTACTGAATCCCCCGCGTGCTTGAATTAATTGCAGGAAATTTATCTCGTACATGAATTTTTGACTGCGCGACTCGGGTAATTTTCAAAAAATTCATGTACTCGAAAAATTTCCGGCAATAATTCAAGCACTTGGGAGATTACAAGTGAAAATTTAATAGTTTTAGCAGAGGCGAAAATTGAACAATTGAATATAAAGATGAAGGGGAAGTAAATGCTCATATTAGTCATATTTGACTTCAAATGGTTGGCAACGCTAATAACTAGATTCCCAAGTGACCAACTTGAAAGAATGAAAATTACTATAAACCAAAGAAAAACTAGGTTAGGTTCACTTACTACCTAGTAAAAAAAGCAGATTCTTGTGTAATACATTTGGCTCTATATAATGAAACTATAGTTCAAATGATTGAAAATCATAGTTTCATTACATAGAGTATAATGGATTTTCATCAAGTATCGGCTATATCAATTCAAAAAATAATACATTTGGTTTTGGTGCTTGTAATTGTGAGATATGGACAGCCTAGCGCCAAAAAAAGTGTCGACAACAAGAAGAAAGCATATTGTGCGAGTTTTGACCGAAAAATTCGTATTTGAATATGGTAAATTTTCAAGATTTAAAAGGACATAACTCGAAAAGTATTAGAGACCCTGATGAAATTTCTTCGTAGCACCATTATTTTTATTTTTTTGGTAAGAACCCTTATAAACTTACCTTTTTTACTCTTTTTTCATGCTTCTGGCATCACCTAAACATGTATTAATGAAAGTGTCCAGTGTACACAACTTACACAAGAATATAGTAGACATAGTTTCACTTAGTAGTATCAAATAATAGGTCCTGACACAAAATTCACAACATAAACTTTTTGAAAAATTCTGATACTTTTTTTACTGGTAAACTACTCATTTGCAAAAAACTAATAAGGGCACTGTTCAATACTTTGTTGTAAACTGCTGTATAAAACATTCAAAATGTAACATCACCTCACACCATTAAGTATATCTGGATCAAATGCTTAATAATGATAATTAGTCATTGAAAATTCAATTGAATTATGATTTATCAATTCACCTAGTGATCTGATAGCCTGCTACTGCTACAAAAAAATCATAACTTTATTCAGTTATATAGATCCAGTGAAATGTATACAAAGTACCATTACAATACCAACTTCACTACTGAATTTCCAGACATTTAAAAATAATTTTGTTTTTGGACACACCTACAATCGACAATAGTAATATAAACATTTGCAGTGGGTCATGAACTCGATTCGGAGTCCTAATATCAGGTAATAAAACATTACCGTGATAGAAACCCTGAAAACTAGCAGGGAAACTGCGTTAACAACAAAATATTCCTGCAAATAAAAATAATTTGACAGCCGCCATGACAGTCCTTGCACCTGCTGTAAAACTCGGTTTAAATTATCGGATTTTAGGATGTTCCGCTGTTTTGGCAGTTTTGCAACTAGCTCACTGGGATAGGGCACTACTTTAAAAAAATGTTTCACTTACTTTCCAAACCCTTGTAGCCCGCCTCAACCGATCAGCTCTGAAACTATCCAATGGTGCACAGAAAATCACGACCACATCGGTTTACATACATAGAAAATAGATTGTCCACCGCTTACAATCATGTAGAATCTCTTTACAAGGGTCTCATAGGCAAGAAAGCATCACCTGCACACTCAACACATCAAAAACTTCAAATTTTACTGGGTTTTTCACCACTTTCGTTCTTTGGGCGCGGTGGATAGTTCACGACCGGTACCGTTCCTTCCCTTCTGTCGTAACGATTATGGACCTGATTTGTGACGTCAGTTCGGCCATCTTGAAACCCGTGCCACCTATGATTCTTTTGAGGAAGCGATAGGCGGAGACATTGTCTAAAGAAACGGAGATCCCTGACAAAATGAGTTGCGTATCTGCTTTTTAGATGGCAGCAGTGTTCACTCAATGTTCAATCAATCAATAATTTAATTATACGTAATTATTTATTGTATGAGCACAGGTTAATGAACACACAGCAGGAAAACTCAACTGTTTGGTCATTGGTTTGACGTAAAAGTCAGAACTGGATTCAAAATTATCGCAATGAA
This sequence comes from Chrysolina oricalcia, assembly GCA_944452925.2. Lineage (NCBI taxonomy): Eukaryota > Metazoa > Arthropoda > Insecta > Coleoptera > Chrysomelidae > Chrysolina > Chrysolina oricalcia. The sequence goes on from OX101810.2 coordinate 4,194,344, forward strand.
ATAGACAGGACCGTAATTCTGCCCTCATAAGAATAAACGCGGTATGTGCATGTAGGCTGGTGCCAAAACGAATTCTATACGCTAAAAATAAGAAAAAAAGTAACAGGCAACAACCAGGTGGAGAATGTTGTTAAGGTTACAACTTTGTGGAAAAAACAAAATTAAACACGAACACTCAAAATGGTGAAATGGGGATGCAGTTTAGGGGTTGAAAATGTTTGTTTGGGATTTGCGGCGAAACATGACCTCTTGGCGGAAAATATTCAATAGAAAAGTTGTAGATAATGAAGTAATCAAAAACTTTTGTATTCAACACTTTTCGACATAACCTCAAATTATCCGTCAAAATGGCGAAAAACTGATTTTTCATTATTTAATTTTTTCTCTCAAATGAATGATTTAATTTACATGAAAATTTGCAGAAATATGTCTTTTTTGGTGTCGCATGAGCATGATTTTTTTCGCAATTCCGAAGACGCCTGGTTTTCGAGTTATGTATATTTTTTGAAAAAATACTCTTATCTTGAACGAACAATTGTTGTGGTGTTTTTCTGTATTTCGAATATCGATAAGTGATCATTTTGATTGTTGAAATGTCTACTTTGAAATGCTATTTGTAACTTGGTGGTTTATTGATCGTTAAACCGCTTAAAATTAAGAAAAACCGACAAGTCTCTCTGAATCATGATTTTCTCAAATTTCTCAAATTTTTCAATGATTTTCAATAGTTGTAGAAAAAAACTAACAGGCAAGGACCAGGTGAAGAATGTTGTTGAGGTTCTAACTTCAAGGAAAAAATATTTAAACACGAAAACATCCAAAATGGTGAAATGGAGATACAGTTTAGGGGTTGAATACGTTTTTTTGTGATTTGCGACGAAACGTAACCTCCTAGCGAAATATGTTCAGTAAAAAAGTAACAAAGATAAGAAAAATTCGAAAACTACTTTGTTTAAAACTTTTTGATATAACCTCAAATTAACCGTCAAAATAAACCGTCAAAAATAAATCGATCATAATTAACATGAAAGTGAATTATTAAGTGTTAATTTTCACTCTGGAAGATTTACTCAAAAATGTTCGGTTCTCTGGAATACTATGGTAGAGGGCTTTAGCAACTTTTTTTACATTAAGAAACCAAACGGTTTGAAACAAGAGCCAGCAAATGTCCGTTTTTTTCATGGCTTTCTTGCTTGGAAAATCTAAGTTTTTCAAAATCTGTATCGCCAGTGAATGAGTTTTTGTAATGAATAATTTCTCCGCCTGGTTTTTATTTGCACAATATTCGACAAGCGCTGGTGATTTAAATCCAGGAAATACAATTTACATCTCTTTGACTTCAGAATTCGCTTGAAACGCAATTGCGAGTTTTCGAAAATCTAATTTTTTATTTTCATTTTTGATTTCTTAACAGAATCTGAACGAGCATAAAGCATTTTTTCCCATTTTCGTATCTCTTGCGGTTTCTGAAATCCCCATGTTCACTTTATTTCGGACACCCAGTATAAAATATAGATATTAACATAGCTGTGTTATCAAGCTGTGTTTGAGTTAAAAACGTGTTTTGTACCCCAAATATAATGGAGGATGTCTTGAAAAAAGCTATAGAATCATTAATTCCATCGAAAAGTGAAGGATACAAAATACGAGGTTGGTTTGACAAGTCCATGCAAAGTCCGATAGATGGTACCACCGGCGCGTATCGAGGTCATGTTTGGTCAAGACTAAAAACAAGGAGTGTTTGATTCCCATAAGACAATGGGGACACTAGTAGAAAGAGATGAAAGAACATTTGTGACGAAATGTGACGTATTATACATGTCATGGCCGCCGTTCTCTATAGACAGTGACGGGCTAGCTCTTGGTATATGAGAGTTACTGCTGACAGTTTTGTTGCTTGATTCGAGTTCGACTCTGTACTCATACCCAAGTACGTCACTATGACGCGTTGATGATACAAGTTTCTGATTGGCTAGAGCTTATTAAACCCTCCTTGTTTTTAGTCTTCTTGATGTTTGGTTAGTATCATCTTTTGAATGAACTGTCAACAAATGCGTGTACTCGGATAGTAGGAAGTAGGATGTTTCGCCTCTTCCGGCTAGCTCAGACCACCTATCCGAAGTACAGCATCGTCGCAAAAACTCAGCAACTCCGGAGCTCTTCATTTATTTGGAATAACCAGCAGGAACGTGTTTGACTCTTCTTTCTGTATATTGTTGGTGTTGCCAACCAACGAGGTTCCATTAATTCGCATGCCAGGCCGTAGATACCTAAAAAACTAGAAATACTATGTACACTAGACTTTACACTACTGAGCCATCCTGGGAATTGTCCGAGCCCTGAAATTACTACTTGGTCGGTTCTTCTTGGTATCTGAAACATAAAAGCATGATTAATCGTGATTTGGTGCCTGTTGAAGTAGACGTTTGCGTCGCCGAAGGTCTCGCCTCCGCCGTACTTCTTCAGGGGTGTCGTTGTCTCCTTAATTGGTTTACTGGACGTCTGTATTTGTCTCTGTCTCTGTCGCGTTGCTCACGTCTGTTCTCGTGGAGCTCCGTGAGCAGCGGGTTCGTGTGGGTCCCCACATGTTGTCTAATCAGTCTGTCGATATAGTCCGGGTGGATGTCTAAGTCTCGATATATGAACCTGTTGGGCATATACTGTGGTGCGTCTGTTGCCATCCTCAGGCAGACGTTGAAGAAGGCCTATATCATCTGCCTATAACTGTTCGCGCACTGCCCCCAAGCAGTGGATGCGTACAATATGATAGGCAGAAGAATTGTCTTGATGAGGCGTAGTTTCAACTCGAGTGCCATGTTGCTCCTACGTCCGATGAGTGGGTACAGCTTATGCCTTGCGGATTTCGCTATAGCTAATCAGAACAGCCAAATGAGCTTATATTTATACCATGGCCGAACATTTGAGTCGGCCAATGGTGCAACAAATCGCTGGTAGGCGGAGCCTATTGAAACTCTCGCCTCCAGATATAGATAAATAGTAGTATTTCTGGCCAATTATGAAAGAACGCACCCCAAGTTTCAGCCATATTGGTTAATTTCTTTGTGCGTGGCATTCGTGTAAATCAAGGAAGTCGAGTGATTTTTAAGAAATGGACGAAAAAGAATTTCGTGTGGTAATTAAACATTACTATGAAAGACAAGATGCCTCAGGAGACTAAAGAGAAGCTTGAAAAACATTATGGAGACTCTTCACCTTCGATTAGACTCGTTTATAAGTGGTTTCAAAACTTTCGGACTGGCCATATGGACACAAGTGACGTGGAATGTTCTGGACGGCCTGAGGAGGTTACGACTCCAGGAATCATTGATAAAATCCATGATATGGTGATGGATGACAGAAGAGTTAAGGTACGTGAGACTGCGAGTCATGTGGGCATCTCGACTGAACGGGCACACAATATTTTGAAAAAAAATCCGCAAGATGGGTGCCGCGATTGTTCACGCTTGACCAAAAACGGAATCGTGTGAAGTGTTACCAGGATGGTTTGCAGCTGTTCCAGAAGAATCCGGAGGACTTTAAGCGTCGTTTCGTCACTGTGGATGAAACATGGATACATTATTATACTCCTCAGACCAAACAACAATCTAAACAATGGGTTACCAAGGGGAATCTGCACCAAAAAAGGCGAAGACCGTTCGTTCGGCCGGAAAGGTTATGGCTACAGTCTCTTGGGATTCGCAATGGATAATCCCCATCGACTATCTGGAAAAGGGTAAAACTATTACAGGTGAATATTATTCATCGTTATTGGACCGTTTGAAAACCGAGCTGCAAGAAAAACGCTCGCGATTGGCCCACAAGAAAGTCTTTTTCCATCACGACAACGCACCAGCACACACCTCAGCAGTTGTGGTCGCAAAATTGATGGGAATAGGATTCCAACTCGTTTCACATCCCTCCTATTCTCCAGACTTGGCTCCCTCGGACTACTATTTGTTCCCCAATTTGAAGAAATGGTTGGCGGGACAAAGATTTCATTCAAACGAGAAGGTGATTGCAGACACTATATAATGGATATTTTGCAGACATGGACAAATCCTATTATTCGGAAGGGATAAATAAGCTGGAACATATATCGTTGGACGAAGTTTAAACCTAAAAGGAGACTATGTTGAAAAATAAAGAAGATTTACCTCAAATACGTTAGTAGTTTTTATTTTTGCACGGACTTGTCAAACCACCCTCGTAAATTTGGAGTGGCTGATACGGAAAAATGTTATGCCAAAAGATGCCACTGAAACTGTATTTCTGGACTATTTTCAAGAACTGGTAAAGAATTTTCTGTTTTTCTGTAGATTTGTTAGTAACCCAGCGAGCACAAACATCTTTGGGAGGTTTTGAGACGTTTCAAAAATGTAGTCTCGCCGATGTTTCTTTGAGACTTCCCAAAGAGGTCCCTGAATGATATTCAATGTTCTGTTTTTGTTCTTCTTTGGCGTTTTTTTAAATGCCTATAGGAATGTATCGGAGATGTGCACAAAATGTTATCTTGTTGATGTTTTCACTTGGCGTAACATAGTTCACCTTTGAGACGTTCACCGAGAATATATCTAGCGTTCGAGCAATCGCAAATGTGATCATGTGATCTCAGTGATGTTTGAGTTGACAAGGAGTATTGTTTCAAGTTTTGACTTAGTTTACCCCATTTTGTTTTTCGTGAAAGTAGTCATTTTAGAGTGAAGTGAAACGTTTTGTCAAGACAATGTATTATGTTTAGTAATCAAGTTGATCACGGACTGCAAAGTAAGGAATGAATTGTAGATATTCAGAAGATAAATAACCTCAAAATCATATACCGGTTCTGACTTGTAAAATCATAATCATAATCATTATATGTATACCTTATCTATGTAAAGTGATTATTGAGAGTGTATTCACAGTTTTGTTTAAATTCAGGTGAACCAGACAACAACCAGTGTTAGAGTGATATTTACATTTTTGAAAAGTTGTTCAATTTGTATAAACAGAAAATATTTTAGGTTTAAATTTGTATGTATGTTTCTTTGATCCTATTAAAATAAGTTATATCGATAATTTTTTTTAAATCGCCCCAGAGTTCTCTTCATATTTTGACTATTGTCGATTTGTAAAATCAATGACAAGTGCATTTTGTGATGTCTCAGGAGCATCTCAAACAATGTTTTATATATAGTGATTTAATGTAGGCAAAAAGCTTTAAAAGTGGTATGTTGTGTTTTTAAAAAAGCTTTGAAAAAAACGTGAAAGAAATGCTTTTTGTGATGTCCCAAGAACATCCTAAAAGTAGCCGCGTGCGGCGGACATTTGCACCTACATACACGTTCTATTCATGTATGAACAGAACATCGCAGTGGAGGTTCGATGTCTCAAAAACTCTTACTTTTAACATCTCTGAGATATTTTGTGCTCGCTGGGAATTGTGTTTATTCGTTGCAGTTAAAAACGTATATAATCCGAATTATTTATGGACTAAATGGTAAATGCTAAAATCGATGGTGACTATACATGAGAAACTAGATATCACCAAGTTCAATGAACTAGAGGCTTTTTTGGAACGGAAGAGTAGGAGCTATAAGCCGAAAAAGTCTTCTGTTTTTTATCTCTTAAATATGTCATCAGATTTCTAAAGAACGCTTCTAATGAAATTCATTTACTGTATAAGTTATTTTTTTTCCTTTTCTGTGTATTTATTTCCTTTTTTCTAATCTAGGTTGTTTTAATTATGTGTTATTTTGGAGGATGCAGTCAGGAAATTTTGAATATGAAGATATCGGATATAGAAGACCGGGATTCTCTTTTTTATCAGACCACACCTACCAAATATGCTCATTCAACGTAATATTTTCTGAATCTCGAAATATTGGATGCAATTATAGAAGGGTTTACAGTGACACAAACAGAAAATTTCTTGAGTTATATATCCCGTGAAAGTTGGACTGAAGTTTATACCCAAAATACCTTTGATAAAAAAATTTCCTCATTTTACGATACATTTCTATATCATTACAACTGTGCATTTCCAATCGGTAAAACAAAAACTAAATCAACCAAAAAACGGTGGTATACTCCAGAAATTAAAACAATGCACGACAAACTCTGCAAAATGGAAAATCAAAAAAAGAAATCCAACCGTCCTGAAGATATTGAAAGATGCAAAACATTTTAAAAAACGTACACCAGTCATGTGAAACGTTTTCAGAAACAAAGACACGACGCACGATTAATTAAATCTAACAACATGATGAGAAACAATAACAAAGGTGAATTAATAACTGATCCATTAGAAAAGAGTAACTATATCAATGATTATTTCATAGTTTCTTTTCAAAATTGCCCTGATCCAAACTTTGATCAAAACTTTGAAAGGTTCCATAATAGTTTTTTTTGACTCCAGTGACTCCTGAAGAAGTTCTTGGAATAATCTCTAAGACATCTGAACCTGCTGCAGGTATGGATGGCATACATGGTAAGGTCATAAGGGCTGCCGGTAAACTTATTGCCAAGCCATTAGGTGAATTGATAAATGATTCATTCACATTAGGAAAATTCCCTGACATCAAGGAGTCTAAATGTATCCCGGTTTATAAAAACAAAGGTTCCATGAACGAAATGAAAAACTATAGATCTATCTGCCTACAGAGTCAAATCGCCAAAGTTTTTGAGGCATAATACTCAACACGATTGACAGCTTTTATGGAGAACTTTCAACTAATACCATGTATTCAGAATGGATTTCGAAAAAAAAAAAATCAACCAATACTGCAATCCATGATTGTTTGGAATTCATCTATAGGGCCCTCAACGATAGGAACAATGTCATAGGTCTTTTCTATGATCTAAGCCGGGCATTCGACACAATAGATCATGATTTATTAACACTTAAATTAGAAGCTATGGGAGTTCGTGGAGTAGCCCTGGATTGGGCAACCTCTTACTTGGCTAATCGAAAACAAACTGTTGTGTTAGATTCCATCAAATCCAATACAAGAGAAAGTTTTCATAAAGGGGTACCTCAAGGCTCCATCTTGGGTCCTCTTTTCTTTATAATCTTCACAAGTGACATAAAAGGAACGTGTGCTGCAGCAGATCAAATCATTCTCTATGCAGATGATACAAATATTTTGATGTCTAGTACAAATAATGAGCAACTAGTAATTAATGGAAATAAAGCTTCAAAGGAATTAGGGGACTATTGTAGTAATAATGGCCTTGCACTAAATACCATATCATATTGATAGTGAGTTGATACGGTACGGTACGGTACGGTTTGTTGTGTTACAGATAAAATGTCTTTTATGTGCTTCAAATCAAGAACTTTTATTCACTATGTGTGTACCAAATGTGCTAATGTTTATCACCGAAGCTGTATACAAAAAAATTTCAAGAATAAAATCAAATTTTTACAAGACAACAAAATATTATGTTGTGAAGACCATGACGAATTCAGTGAGCTGAATGAAATAAACCTGTTGGAGCAAACCGTTCGCGAATTATCATCCGATAATATTTTGAAAGACAAACATATGGATCTATTACATAAAGAGAAAGAAGTTTTGATGCAGGCGGCCGAACAATCAGAAATGGAACTCAATGAATCGTTGAAGGAACATAAAAAAATAATAACCGAAATGAAAAAACTAATTGACGATCTACAAAATAAAATAGCTGATAGTAAAAACAACAAACGCTGTATTGGGACTCAGACAAAACCAGTGGAACAAAAAGCAATAGGAATCTCAACACATGAAGACGAGTTCATTGCCGTAGGTAAAGGTGATGAATGTAAAAATAAAAACACACTTAACAAGGAAGTACAGACAAATTTTATCGAACTACCGATGACAAATTTTCCCACTGATGTAGCAAAACAAAGTAAGGTACGATTGGAACAAAACTGTGCCCCAAAACAAAGAAGATTATTGATGGTTGCTGGCCACTTCGGAAAGAATATGATGAGGTTTCTCACAAAGTTCAAGGATGATGACCACACAATTGAGGTGGTACTAAAACCTAGTGCAAATAATAATATTTTGCTAAAAACAGCAACACATAATTCAAAAGATTTCACCAAAAATGATATTGTTATCTTTTGGCCAAACACGATGGATACCCATCTGATAGCAGAAATCTCGTCAGGATTGAAACATACAAATACCATTGTAATCACGGAACCTTACCGATTTGATATTGAGAATATCAACCGAAGTATTTATAGAAGTAACATGTCATTTGCCGAAAAAATTCATAACTGCAGAATGGAAAATATATACATTTTCGAGTGCAATAATTACTTGAGGAGATCCAACTATAATAATGGCAACAGACTAAATTATCTAGGAAAATTCTTTTTGAGTAAATCAATCATCGACTTTGCAAGAAAACGAATCCCAACGGAGACCTATCAAACAATCACCGAATGCAATGGGGAAACTAGCCAGAAGAAAGCTCACGTAGGACCTGATGTTCAACTAACCCCAAAATATCCCCAAAATAATTCTGTAAAACCAAACCAAGTATTCATAGAAACGGGTGTCTTCAGTGGTGATCATCAGCTCGAATCTCCAGACGAAACAAATTTTTTATACCCTCGATTGTCACAGAGCATATTGGATGCATGACAGTAAACAGCGGATGTACTGTGAATAAATCATCATCTTCAAAACAAATCAATGACGAAAAATGTTCTTCATCAAAATGTTTGAGTACCATGAATAATGTAAATGAAAAGAAGCTAGTGAGTATGTTCCACATTAATATACAAGGTATATCTAACAAAGTCGAAAAAATCAATGCTTTTTTAATTGATAATTACTACGACGTTTTATGTTTTTCCGAACATTGGCAGAGTGAAGAATGTCTCAAACAAATTAATATTCACGGTTATAAACTGATTAGCTGTTTCTGCAGATCTAACAAAATACATGGTGGCTTATCCATTTACTTGAAAAACAGTAACGACTCGAACCTAAAGTATTCTCTTATTGACTTGAAAGAATTCAGTATTGAACAAGAGTGTGAATTTACTGCAATCTACTTAGCTCCTTTGAAAATGGCTGTGGTACTTGTTTATAGATCGGGTTTGGGAGATATCGATGTATTTTTCACGAATTTTGAAATTGTTTTACATCAACTCACACATAAATATAGAAAAATAATTATTCTAGGAGACTTTAATATAAACTTCAAAGTTGAATCCGAAGTTCTATCGAACTTTACTTGCTTGTTAACCTCATTTGGGTTATCTGTCACTATTAAAGAAGATACCAGAGTAACGGCTACTTCCTCTAAGTGCATTGACAATATAATTACAAACATTTCTGATGAACTGCTTACCACAGGTGTATATGAACCCTGTTTATCTGATCATAAAGGCCAATTTGCCAAAATTAATATTGTGAATGAATTCCATGTAAATTATCCTGAATATAAAAGGCACATATCACCTAACGGTATAACTAAGCTTAAATCATATTTATGTGACATCAATTGGCAAATATTTTCTAACGATAAAGTTGACCCAAATTATTTAGCAAACTTTCTAGTTAACAATTATAACACTCTCACATTAAAACTCTTTCCTATAAAAAAATGCAAATCAAAAGTAAACAAACCACTGGTTCAATGGTTCTCAGATGATTTGAGACTGTTGAGAAATAATTTGCACAGCATCAAACAAGTAGCAGACGCAACCAAGGATCCAAATGGTTTCATTGCGTACAAACAGCTCAAGAAAGAGTATGGTAACAAATTGAGATCTGCAAAAAAAATGGCGTATGATGAGTACATTTCTACGTCCAAAAATAAATCTAAAGCTTGTTGGAAAGTAGTAAATTTCGAGAGAAATAAAATCAATTTAAACCCTACAATCGAATTATCATGTGATGAGATTAATAACTTTTTCAGCAACATAGCGGATAACATCATAAATTCGCTCCCGAATGTTACAAACGAAGACCTTTTAACTTTTAAAAAATTTCCTGCTCCTTGTAAGTCTTTTTTCTTTCGACCAGTTCACGAGGTAGAAGTTTTGGAAGCGATTAATTCGTTGAAGGACTCCAAATGTTCGGATACCCATGAACTCAATAGCCAAATACTAAAGGAAACTTCATCTATAATAATACAACCTCTCACTATACTGATTAATTTGATTTTATGTACTGGTATATTCCCAGACATCTTCAAATTCTCTAAAGTATTGCCCCTTTTTAAAAAAGGAGATGCAGCAGTCATTGATAATTACAGACCAATAAGTATTATTTCAGTATTCAGTAAAGTGGTTGAAATAATAATTAAAATTCAGCTTTATGCCTACTTTGAGGATAATAATTTTTTCAGTAACTCACAATATGGGTTCAGAAAGTCGCGTTCAACAATACATGCAGTGTTTGACGTCGTGTCTAGTGTGGTTGAAGAACTTGAGAAGGGCAATCAGACTGCGTTGATGCTTTGTGACCTGTCTAAAGCGTTTGACTGCGTCTCACACGAAATTCTCTTGGAAAAATTGAACTTTTACGGGGTTAGGGGTATTCCGCTTCAATTAATAAAAACGTATCTTACTAATCGTCAACAAGCAGTAATGATAAACGGTAACTTATCAAACTTTCAAACCATACAGCATGGTGTTCCGCAGGGGTCCGTTTTGGACCCGCTCTTATTTGTTATTTATGTAAATGACTTGTGCAATAATATGATGCCGTTCAAATCAGTGCTCTTTGCGGACGACACCACTTTTATTCTATCGGATAAAAGTAATGATATGTTACAGTTTCAACTCAACGAGGTAACTAATAGCGCTAATGAGTGGTTTTTATCTAATAAGTTGAAACTAAATGGTGAGAAAACACAATACATCCAGATATCTGCTAATAATCAGATTTTGTCTAATTGTGAAACTAATGAAGTTAAATTACTTGGCATTACATTAGATAATAGACTCAACTGGTCTGCACATATCTCCCTACTGAAGAAAAAACTCTCAGGTTCTCTATTTGTACTTCGCAAATTGAGGTACATCACTAACACAAATATATTAAAAACTTCATATTTTTCACTATTCCATTCCCATATTAGTTACGGTGTACAACTTTGGGGAAATTCATGTCACTCCATTCAAATATTTAGGATGCAAAAGAAGGCATTGAGAGTACTGGCTAATATTGGATACAGAGATCACTGTCAAGAAACTTTCAAAAAACTTAGAATTATGCCACTGCCAACTTTTTTCTTATATTTCGTTTTGATCGAGATACATAAGAAGAAATCATCCTTGACGAAACAATCTCATATTCACGGACACAATACACGAAACTCCCATCACATTAGAATAAATCGATTTCGTCTGCACGTATCGCAAAAAAATTCACTAGATTATTCTCTGTACAATATCCTGCCTCAAGATTTCAAGGAGCTCAGTTTGAAAACTTTCAAGAGGAAATTGAAAAATTATTTGTTGAGGTATTGCTTCTATTCTGTCGATGAATTCAGAACACATTTTTGTGGTAACACACATGTCACTGCTTCTCTTTAATTTAAGAAGAAATATAATTACAGAGTTCTTGTGTTTGTAAAGTTGTGTTGTAACGCTGTTTACTTGTAAATTTTAATTTTAATTCTGTTTTACAATTTTAAATTTTTACATTTTTATATATTTTTCATACATAAACCAAACATGACTTGCTACACACATTTCATAACATGTAACGTAGTTAAATAAAATATTCTATTCTATTCTATTCGATTTTTACCAAAAAATCTGAATCCTGATAATGATCTCTACTTAACAGTTGATGGAAAATTAGTAGAAAGCAAACACAGTATGAAGTTCTTGGGTGTTGTGCTTGATAGAAAATTAACATGGGAAGATCATATCACTACTTTGCGTTCAAAACTTAGCACAATTACATATATTATTAGGAATTTGCGGGATACAGTATCAGCTGATGTACTAAGTTATCTTTATTTTGGATTGGCTCAGTCAGCAATGCAATATGGCATAATCTTTTGGGGATCCTCGAGTTACTTTATAGGGGCATTTCGTTCCCAAAAAAAAATCGTTAGAACCATGAACAAAACACACCCCTCAGAAACGTGTAAGCCATTATTCGTAAAATCTAAAATATTAACACTTCCTTGCCTCTACATTTTAAACCTGATTATTTTTATAAAGGACAACGAAAATAATTTTTTGAAAAATGACGAAATGCACACACATAACACAAGAAATAAGAAAAATATTCATCAGCCTTTTTCCAGGCTGCTTATTGGTCAAAATTCCCCAAGATATGTTGGTGTCAAATGCTTTAATAAGATGAAAAACCTTATAGACATGAGCGGTAGCATATCAGTGGTTAGGAATAGGATATCAACATTTATGTGTGATAAAGCTTTTTATAGCGTAGAAGAGTTTCTTACCTCTTAAATGTATTTTGAAATTATAGTTATACACGTGTTGTCCCATATATTTATACCATTTTATCGTTTATATATATATATATATATATATATATATATATATATATATATATATATATATATACACGTGTTTCGAGCTTAAGCTCTCATCAGTACGGTAAAATCAAGTGCGACGATGTACAACACTTGGATGTAAAAATAGAAACAAAGGAAGTCAACAACAGGAAGCCAACCACACATTTGTACTGAAGAGAGCTTAAGCTCGAAACACGTGTCTACGGTTGCAGAACATTTTGAGGGTTATACCCAATAACTTTTCTACTTATATTTTTATATATTGCCCCTCGCTAAATCCATTCTTATTTGTATTTTCCTGGGTAGGATTGTCACGCTGGTAGCTATAGCTGCCTCCGTGGCGACGTTAGTTGTTGCCTTGTAAGCACAAGGCTTCTTACCGAAGCCACAAATGTGTGGTTGGCTTCCTGTTGTTGACTTCCTTTGTTTCTATTTTTACATCCAAGTGTTGTACATCGTCGCACTTGATTTTACCGTACTGATGAGAGCTTAAGCTCGAAACACGTGTCTACGGTTGCAGAGCATTTTGAGGGTTATACCCAATAACTTTTCTACTTATATTTTTATATATTGCCCCTCGCTAAATCCATTCTTATTTGTATTTTCCTGGGTAGGATTGTCACGCTGGTAGCTATAGCTGCCTCCGTGGCGACGTTAGTTGTTGCCTTGTAAGCACAAGGTCTTCTTACCGAAGCCACAAATGTGTGGTTGGCTTCCTGTTGTTGACTTCCTTTGTTTCTATTTTTACATCCAAGTGTTGTACATCGTCGCACTTGATTTTACCGTACTGATGAGAGCTTAAGCTCGAAACACGTGTCTACGGTTGCAGAACATTTTGAGGGTTATACCCAATAACTTTTCTACTTATATTTTTATATATTGCCCCTCGCTAAATCCATTCTTATTTGTATTTTCCTGGGTAGGATTGTCACGCTGGTAGCTATAGCTGCCTCCGTGGCGACGTTAGTTGTTGCCTTGTAAGCACAAGGTCTTCTTACCGAAGCCACAAATGTGTGGTTGGCTTCCTGTTGTTGACTTCCTTTGTTTCTATTTTTACATCCAAGTGTTGTACATCGTCGCACTTGATTTTACCGTACTGATGAGAGCTTAAGCTCGAAACACGTGTCTACGGTTGCAGAACATTTTGAGGGTTATACCCAATAACTTTTCTACTTATATTTTTATATATTGCCCCTCGCTAAATCCATTCTTATTTATATATATATATATATATATATATATATATATATATATATATATATATATATATATATAAGTAGAAAAGTTATTGGGTTTAACCCTCAAAATGTTCTGCAACCGTGTGGTTGGCTTCCTGTTGTTGACTTCCTTTGTTTCTATTTTTACATCCAAGTGTTGTACATCTTCGCACTTGATTTTACCGTACTGATGAGAGCTTAAGCTCGAAACACGTGTCTACGGTTGCAGAACATTTTGAGGGTTAAACCCAATAACTTTTCTACTTATATTTTCATATATTGCCCTTCGCTATATCCATCCTTATTATATATATATATATATATATATATATATATATGTATTACACTTGAAATGGAATTTTTGACTAGTCCGATAAGTTTACGCATTTTGTAGTCTTCTCCGCACAGTGTGTAATCTTTTGTGATGAATAAATGATTCTGATTCTGGTGTATCGAAGAAATTTACAGTTGTGGATGATAAAGAGTTCTCTGCTTTGCCTTTATCAAGACTTTATATGTCTTTGCGTCCTGAAGGTTTTTAACGATTTTTTTTGAGCTTCCGGCAAAATAAAGGTACATCTCAACCAATTGGAAAAAACATGTTTGGGAAAATCCTCAGCAAAATCGAAAGGTATTTAGGATTGCCAAATCCATCTTCCTATACGGGACATTGCCTTCGTCGCACTTCTGCTACTGCTCTAACCAATGCAGGAGTAACTATGACTAACTTAAAAGACACGGAGGTTGGAAAAGTTTCATGGTGGCAGGGGTATTTAGAGGACAGCATTGAATTAAGAAATAAAACGGCGCGTATGTTGTCTACTTTGCTATTAGAAGAGGCGGTACTTCGACTGTAGTGAACAGAAGCTCCAGCCATACAAAAGAAGAAATTGTTTCCAGTGGCGGAAGTAATTTTCAGGGAGCTTCTCAAAATTGTTCATTTATTATTTGTAATAACGTGAATAAATAAAATATGGTTCAGTTTTCATTTGATAAATATATACACATAAAGAGGAAATTATATCTTCAAGAAACTTGCTTCTATCGGGGATTCGGTCTGGGAAAAGAAGTATACTCTTTTTTGCTACCCGAGCTTTCGCAAATTTTTATTTGCTTTATCGAGGGCTACAATATAATTATATGAACACAAAAATTTTTGAAGGACTGATCAGTTCTTCAAAAATTTTCGTGTCAAGTTTTTCGTTTTCTATTTTTCCATTTTAATTATGTACTTTCAACATCGAAGAAAACCTCACATTGCACAGTATGTTATACCTTTTTTAACTTTATACATGTGTTCATATAATTATATTGTAGCCCTCGATAAAGCAAATAAAAATTTGCGAAAGCTCGGGTAGCAAAAAAGAGTATACTTCTTTTCCCAGACCGAATCCCCGATAGAAGCAAGTTTCTTTATACACATAAATATAAATTAGCATTTCTCATTTTATTTTTACTAGTGAAAGGTAGAGGGAATTATAGAATCTATAATGTCCCAAGGGAATTATGACCCTCTTTATTGATAGCGTAACTATGACGATATTAGCTTATAATATCTCGGTCAGAAATAAATACCTATTATTTTTGTTGTGTTGCCTTACTACATGTTCAAAGTGTATACTCATGTTGTGAAGAGAAATATTCTCAACTGAAAATTGATACAATACATGACTCCTCTGGAAATGGTAAAAAACTTACGATAAATTGAAGTAACTTTTTTGTAATATCTAACAGAAAACAACTACTTCCCCGGCTAAAGCCACCCTGGACATTGAACTACATCTGATAGATATTGAGAAAGACCCTATGTATCAAATATTATACATCTTGTGGATAAAGCAATTATTAAAACTGAGTGTAAAAGGGTCAAACAATACAAAATGGGTAGTACATATTAAAACCTTGAATATAACTCGAACGATACAAATACACAATATATACATTTTATAAAATCAGAAAACATCTCATATTCCTTCCACAAAATATTCGCGAAATTCATAATAAGGTCTACGAAGTAAAAATTCTATAATAGCTTTCCAGAATAAAACATGAGCTCCTTTATTTTTCACTGAACTTGGCAGGTGGTTAAACATTTTCCCTCCTTTATAAACGAATGAGCTTTTTACCAATTCTGACCAAATATGATGAAGTCTTGTATTGATTGGATTTTTCTGTCTGAATAGATGTTTATGAATAAGACACACAGATTCCAATATATATTATAAAGACTTGGTAAGGTTAAAATCTTGCCTTTCGTGAGTAAGGTCTTGCGAGATGTTTTTGCCATCTACTTAACAACCGGATGATTTTTTTTTGATAGTGCTACAATGTGAGTGTCGAATTTCAAATTGAGGTCAACATTTGAACTTAGAAATTTTTAATTCTTTATTTCATGAATCAAGCAATCATCTACACTGATATTTCCAATGGTATCTTTGAAGGAAATCATATTGGTTTCATCGAAGTTAATAGATAAAAACTTCATATCACACCAGGCTTTGATGACTCGTAGATATGCTTCGTACCGTGTGTAGAACATGCACATCTTTATTGTGTTATGTGATAGTAGCATCGTCTGCAAATAGTGTAAAAGTTGCTTCAATGTCTATGTTTATCATATCATTGATGTATATCAAAAATAGTGAGGGGCCCAGAACTGAGCTTTGAGGCACACCGCAACACACTAATTTGAGATCAGAGGATGCATTCACTGATTGTCTTTGCTTACTCAGGAAAGATTTGAACCAATCATAGGCATTGCCTCTACAGCCATAAAGGTGTAGCTTTGGCAACAGCCTTTCATGATTGACACAGTCAAAAGCCTTTGACAAATGACAAAAGTCTGTTTCAGCCGTCTCCACACAATTCAAGTTGACATATTCTGCTTCCAGAAAGTGGAACATCGCGTCAATAGTGTTTTTATGTTGATTTTATTAAAAATATGAACAGGATGTTCATAAAGTCAGTTGTAGAATCATCTGCGACTGAAAGAGCAACGTTAGTCGCTATTTTCCATCGTACAAAATAACCTCTCTTGGAAGGGATTCATGTTGTAAAGGAAAACATTCTCAATTGAAAATTGAACCAAAACATGACTCCTCTAGAAGTGGAAAAAACCTAGGATAAATTGAAGTTACTTTTTTGAAATATTTAACAGAAAACAACAACTTCCCCTGCTAAAGCCACGCTGGATATTGAACTACATCTGAGATATTGTGAAAAGACCCTATATAACTTGAACGAAAATCTGAGAGTGAAAATTTGCATATTCATTCAGATAGTTGAAAGAAAAGAAGCTATTTTTTGTAATATCTAACAGAAAACAACTACTTCCCCGTCAAAAGCCACGCTTGACATTGAACTACATCTGATAGATATTGTGAAAAGAACCTAACTTGAAAGAAAAAAGTCTGAAAGTAAAAATTTGCATTTGCGTTCAGAGAGTTGATTATTTATTCAATGTCCAGTTTCCATGGAGATTCTTATCGATAAATGAGATAAGGGAGAATGCTATTCAGAAGCATCACTCACAGAAAATCGCTCATTTCATTGATGCGTGAAATGCATCTCTTTCGCTAGGCCTCCAATACATTTTGGTCGACCAAAATCTATTTCACTCTTCTAAGATCATCAGGAAGGTCGGAAAAATTGGAAAACATACTCTTCAGAAGCAATTTCACAATGTGATGATGGAATTGTAGGACAATTTCTTGTGCGGAGACACTTTGAAAATATTTTTCTGACATAAAACCTGTCATGGGTATGGCAAGTTGATTTTATTGGAAATATGAACAGGATGTTCATATAGTCAGTTGTGGAATCATCTGCGACTGAAAACTCATATTATGTAAAACGTTTAACCCTATAATTGGAGTTTCAATTCTCTTTGGGGGCCTTCCCAAGTAGCACACCTATATTGGTAAAATATTGGTGCAATATTGTGAACATATTGGCGAAATATTTGAAATGCAATATTGGCGAGAAAAAACATGTGAACATTCGGCGATATTGGTCCAATATATTGAATAATATTGGCGAAATATTCTTGAACTAATATTGGCCTCAAAATGTTCAGCGATATTGGTACAATATGGATGATACAATATTCTGACAATATTGGCACAATATTCAAAAGTTATATTGTCGAGAAGTAAAATGTGAACATTTTGCGATATTGGTCGAATATTGTTTGAATATTTTAGAAATAGTTTTGGTGAAATATTCTTGAAGCAATAATGGCATCAAAATATTTATCGATATTGGTACAATATTTATCGATATTAGTACAATATCATTTGGATATATTGGTGGATGTCAATATACCTTGGTAAATTATTAAATGTCTTTTAGTTGATGAAGGCGACACGAGAGTCTGCCTTTTGATCGCCATAACCACTGAGTGAGCTGTCTTGAAAACAAGTTATGGGAAGTATTTAATATACTTTCGTAGGTTTTAGAAGACGTTCTATATGTAGAGCCACCTAGCGGATTTTTATCCAGGTTTGATCATGATATAATTTCAATATCCCAGTTAACACAAAATGATCTCAGAGATGGTAGTGGGATTCACTTTCACGTTTCAGATCACATCAGTGAATCGAAAAGTGACTTCCATTACTATCGCGAAAACATCGATTCGGTGCCTCGTTGGTCATTTCGAGACATCAAATTGTGATGCCAAATGTGACTCAAACCTAGCCCAATGTGAGATTCTATTTATGCCGCGAAATCAAATGCACATCAAGATCAATTAACGTTACAATGTGAAAATGAATGAACTGGTACTTATTTTAAAATGCGCTTCACTTTCTGACTCTCTTATATGTCACAAACACTTCAAATTTAGAATTCTATAATGAATTCATGGGTATGATTTAGTAGGTTTAAATTGTGGCTAACAGTAAAACTCGCCTGTTACTCGTTCAGACTCTTCGAGAGTTTCATGTAAGTATTTCGAATTCATAATGAACAGAAACATGTGATAAACAGATTCATTTCAGAACTTCAATTTTCAAATTCGTAATTATAATTTGTAGCATGCTAAATTCAATGTAATCTATCAAATTTTTTATACATTCATTCACATATATTAAGGTATGAAATAAACAGGAAAAGATAGTGAAATGTTTAGACATTTCAAAATTTAAACCAACCTGCTAATTGTGATTCTTTTAAAACTTCATCACTACCTATATACCAATCAATTGTTCTGCACTCACTTTGCAAATTACATGCCGATATACCTAACACATCCTTATGTATCCAATTCCCTGTTGAATATGGAAAATTCGAAGTTGAAACAAATTTTGCCCTGTTTCAATATGAATAGAAATAATGCATCAATTTTATTATCCAAAGCAAAAGCTAATGAATTATGGTTTATATAACATGGGATGCTAGAAAACATATACGTGAGTTGATTCCATAATATATACTTTTGATAACCAAAGCATTAAAAGCACTAGTTAAATCTAAATCATAACAAAAACAAAATTTTGAAAAACAGAAAATACTAAAATTCAATTCCAGTTCTCTGTACAGCATTTTCTTCCCGACGGAATCAGAACCTGACCTGAAAATGCTGAATTTTTAAAACACTGAATATACCGTTTCACTTACCGTTCTTTTCTTTGAAGAGATACTAAGAAATCTTGGGTGATGTTAACAAACACACTTGAATTAACTATTGAAAGAGAGATAATCAAACAGAACACTGAACACTATCACGAATGCTTATAGAATATTGATAAAATGACGCCGTACCATCAACCCAATACCTACAAGTTCTACACCCGACTACCGAGAGTCTCGACAAACAACGCTCAATGCCGGTTATTTAGGTCACTGCTTCAGCAATGAATTCAAAATTCATGTCAATGTGCTTCGCAATTTTCTGCACATTTTGTACATCGAAGCGATATTAACGAGAAGAAAATTGTGAATAATTCATAATATTTGGCATCACAAAGCGGTAAGAGCAATGTATATAAGTAACTCACACTGTTACCACAATAATCAAGAAAGCGACATCGCCTAGAGGTTTGTGTTAACTGGGATGTTTCATTGAATATTCGGCCAATATTCTAATTTCATCTCAATCTAGATGTACAGGAAACAATATGGAGACAATATTGAATGAATGATGGTTTTTCGGGTTTTTAGGCCGACGTTTATTTAGAGAAAAACTCGACGTTTCGCCAACACGAGTGGTTGGCATTTTCAAGAGAAATGTTTACAGTTTCGATCACTGAACACTACTTGTTTGGTATGCGTTGTCTCAACCAGTATTTATGGGTCGACGTACTCGAACCTGCGTCCGGTGCCATCGTCCCTGCGTCGGGTACCCCCTCGGATTCATTAATTTCCCGATATGGTGTTATTACCGTTTTCTTGAGAACAGGTAGCCATTCTTTATTCAATTGTAACCCTTCTTCAATTCTGTTGAAATTATTGGGATGTTTTTTGATTTCGATTGCTTCTCGGAAGAGTCTTGGATAATATGCATGTGTTGTGGTTATTACTTGGGTTTCTTCGAACTTCACTCTGTGATTGTTATTGTTAAGCGCATGTCGAGTTTTTCTCTAAATAAACGTCGGCCTAAAAACCCGAAAAACCATCATTCATTCAACGATGGCCGCGAAAGCCTTTCACAATTTGGGAGACAATATTGTTTTAACGATATCGATAAATTTTTTTTTTCTTTGGTGTCTTGGCATCGACTGCTGTGGTCATTAGCCACGTGTTCTGGATAGGCCTTGTTACTAACTCCATGCGCCACCTTAGGAGCAGCACTGTTAATTGGAACGCAACAGTGAATCGTGCAGGACTCACCCCAGTCCAGCCACGAGATTTGAATAATTTAATCGGTCAAATTAAATTAAAAAATCCCAGCCGCAACTGTGGCTCGAACTCTGGACCTTTCGACCCAAAGTCGGACGCTCTAACCACTGCGCCACGCTCCGACATGATAAATATTATTAAACCAATATTAACCCAATATTATTTAATAAGATTTATTGAATATTGGCGAAATGATATTCAACCAATGTGTAATCACACTTGGAGATACAATATAGTTTTTATTCCTAGAATCGATATTAGGGGAATATTGGGATTGCGATATTTATTCTAGATGTTGAAAACGATGTGAAGACAGTATTGTTTTATCGATATTGGTAAATATCATTCAACCAATATTGACTCAATATGAGTTATTACAATTTGTCAAATAAAGTGAAAATGATATTCAACCAATATTCTAACAAACTTGGAAATACAATATAGTTTTTCCCCTATAATCGATATGACTGTAATATTCGGATTGCAATATTTATTCTAGATGTGGAAAACAATACAGGCCGTTTCTTTTATCATGTGGTAACATTGCTATATTCTAAACCGTAACAGATACGAAGACGATTAAATGGGAGAAAAGGTAACTATTGTGGAGAACAGTACAATGGTCAAAGAAAATTTACAGGGAGTCTCGCCCTTCCCGAGTTATACAGGGAAAACCAAAAATGCTGTTATTTGTTTTTTACGAATAGAATTGTTATTTCTGAAAATATAAAAAAATGGAAAAGGAAAGTTTTAATGTATTCTAAATGTACTATAAAAATGAAACAATGAATCTTTGATTAAACGTTTCGTGTCAACACGGCCACCATCAACATTTCTTTTCAAATACGGACCTGTCTGTTTTAGTACAAATATTGATAAAGCGATAAAATCACAATTCAGTGGTACATCACACTTGATATTTTTATAACGTTTCATTTAAAATAACTAACATTATCAGTGACGCTTTGAATAAATGTATCTATTAAAATTATGTTTACACTATAATAAAAGATATCTGTAGTTTCAGAGACGAACGATAGCAATTTACCTCGGAAATAAACTTACTTAAGAGTAGAAGAAATCAAACAAACAGAGAACAATTTATTTCATATTGAATTTTTGAGTGAAAATAAAACCAATACAGAAAATGAATTCTTCATGATAACCTACATTAAATGCTCGAATTGCCGACCTCTTTGTTGAATGCACATAAGTTGTCTGTCCATACTATTTCTGTGGCAATTTTCTAGCATGATGGGTGTAATGCTATTACATGCATCTCTTATTTTTTGTTTGAGATGGTCGATATCTGTACTAGTTGTCGAAAAAACTTTATCCTTTATGTATCCCCAGACAAAAAAATCTAAAAGAGTCAGGTCTGGGGATCGATCTGGCCAGGCAATTGGTCCATTGTTTCCAATCCATTTTCTTGGGAATATTGCATCTAAATGTTCCCTTACTATTGCTGCATTATAGGGAGGGGCACCGTCATGTTGAAAATATTGTATTTCACGGCGGATGTTCAGTGGCAATTCATCTAAGTAGCCATCAAACTCATTGGATAAAAAATGTAAATACATTCCACCATTCAAATGCTCGTCGTAAAAGAAAGGACCTAGTATGTTTTTTCCCAAAATTCCCAACCAAACATTTATTCCGAACCTTTCCTGGAAATTGGTTTCTCTATGTAAATGTTCATTTGTATTATTCCACCTATAATGGATGTTTCTGTTAAACCAACCATTGTTGGTGAATTTTGATTCATCCGTCCATATTATTTTATTACAAATATTTCCAACTTCCCTATTTCTACGTCTCAACCACATCGCAAATCGTACTCTCCTTCCGTAATCCCTTTCATTGAGGTGATGAACTTTGCGTATCCTGTAGCATTTGTTCTTTTTCAAAATATTTCTGGTAGATTTTACAGAAATCCCTAGTTCGTGGGCAATTTCTCGTAAAGAACAATCTTGATTAGAAATATTTTTGTAACTGACCAATCCTAAATTGAAAAAAAAAAATTTTCGTCACTTTGTTAATCTTTATGAAGTAATATTTGCTTACCTAAAACATTTATTTGGTTCCGCATACTTCCAGTAACAACACATTTTCTAGTTTTATTTCTATCAAATGCACCACAGTCTCTCAAATTTCTTTCTAATCGTCTAAACATTTGAATGTTTGGAATACGACGATTTGGGTATAGCTCACCATACATATTTTTTGCCAAAAGAGGATTTCTATTTGATTTTGCATAAGCAAATAGCATATCAGTCCTTTCGTCATTTGAATACATCTTTGATATGACTGAGTGTATAAACGACTGACAGTTCTTAACACGTATCAACAACTCATTTATTTGTCCTGCCATAGAAACCAAGCAAAGCCTACTTGTTTAAAAATGGTCAATGAAGTGAGATGCTATTTAATTGTACCATATCACACAATAGTCGTATTTCGACCAAAAACTAATATTTTCGTTACTTCCAGGGTTGAGAATTATAGAAATATTCAGTATGATAATTGATTCAGAAGAAATCAGCCTTGAAACAAGGATTTCTGTAATACAAATATGCTCAAGAAGGAAAAATACGAATGTTCGTTGTGTTGGGGCATCTTCTTATCGAAATTATTGGGTGAAGTCTGAAGTATGCCAATAGTTGAGTAGGTTTTGAAGAAGTCAAAATAATTTACAAAAGAACTAACGACAGGACCGTAATTAAAAATTGTTGTCACTGAGGATGCTAGTTATTTTAAATGAAACGTTATAAAAATATCAAGTGTGATGTACCACTGAATTGTGATTTTATCGCTTTATCAATATTTGTACTAAAATAGACAGGTCCGTATTTGAAAAGAAATGTTGATGGTGGCCGTGTTGACACGAAACGTTTAATCAAAGATTCATTGTTACATTTTTATAGTACATTTAGAATACATTAAAACTTTCCTTTTCCATTTTTTTATATTTTCAGAAATAACAGTTCTATTCGTAAAAAATCAAATAACAGCATTTTTGGTTTTCCCTGTATAACTCGGGAAGGGCGAGACTCCCTGTAAATTTTCTTTGACCATTGTACTGTTCTCCACAATAGTTACCTTTTCTCCCATTTAATCGTCTTCGTATCTGTTACGGTTTAGAATATAGCAATGTTACCACATGATAAAAGAAACGGCCTGTATATAACAAAATTGTATTATCGATATTGGTAGAAATTATTCAACCAATATTGACCCAATATTTCGTGTGATAATCTACATTCAAAACTAGTTTAACCAATATTCCACCAATATTATTAATATAATATTGTTTTTTGAATATTCACCCATATTGGACCAATATTGATATTTCATTTACAATATATCTATATTGGCCCAATATGGAACCAAGATTCAGCCGATATGATGTGCTATCTGTGTTGCGTTACGAATAAATAGATAAATTTTCAAAAATTTATCCGAACCAAATTGAATACTATAAAAATTCCTTCGCTGGAAGATAATGGGGGTCCATGGACCCGGCAAATATTTTGAAACAAAACAATGGTTAATTCAACAAGCATAAATCTGCATAATAATAGTGATTTCCATTTGACCTGTATAAAATATTTCCGACTTGTTACTCCTCTGTTCGATTATCATTTTCATTTTCATAGTTTGCAGTTTTCGAGTTGAACTTGAAACATTTGCGTGCTGTGCCAGTTTTCAAATCGAAGTGTTATCTGTGGTTTGATTTGCGTAAAGAGACACCGTCAGAGAAAGGTAGGACTCAATAATGCATTTAAGATATCATTATTATTATTTGTGTGGTGCTATTCAGCGACAACTAGATATTGGACTGCAATTTTCACTTCAGAAGGATGATTGTATCATTATAAATTGGTGATTCTGCAGACCAGTGAAAAATTAGAAATTATCAACATTTTTTATACAGTGAGGTTTAAATAGTTCGCACCCTTTGGGAAACTTTTTTATTATCAATTTGTCAAAAATTTTATTATTGATAAAAATTGGTTCATTGCAGGACACTTGAATTTGAGTTGTCAAAATTTTAAATTTTCGAATAGTGTACAGGGGAGAACAAAAAAAAGAAATTTTAATCTTCCTCCTTATTTCGACAAAAATTTGGAAAGGTTGTTTTAATTTGGAAACAAGATTCAGATTTGAAACCATAGCCACCTACGCAACAAAACAAAAAATATCTATTTGTTTATGGTTCTAGACTAATAAAGAGGGCTAGTATCTTTTATACACATTAGGCGCCTCCCTCATGAATATTCCAATGTGAAATTTGGTACAATTTATTATTCGACCTAGTATATGTTTGTTAAAAATGTTTTTTATTGGTGCAAAGGACCCCGCACGTTTCTTTTGGAAAATGGGTCCCAGTCGAATTGGCTGAAAATTTAGTATAATGTAGTTTATGATGTCCTGATCATATGTCTCCATGGGCTCAATGAGATCTAATTGACAGTTTTTGAGATACAGGGTGTCAAACATACAGAGGCAGGGTTGTTACTTACCTTAGAAAATCAATACTGTGAAGATTTTATTGGTACAAAAAGCTCAGGATGATAATTGCAATCTTAAAATTGTCGTCTATAGTTGTGATGGAAAGTTCTAAGACTCTGTATACAGGGTTATTAATAACTACATAATTTTTATGTAATTCTTTGAACAAAATCAGTAGAACGCAAAAGCTCATAGGATAAGTATATATAATTTGAGTTAGATATAGTCTGATCTGAGGTAACTATTATACAGGGTCACTTAAATTTTTTTTGTTTAGTTGTATTTATTTCAATGTTTTTTTAGGAATATTCACAAATTAAACATGTATTAGAAAACTAAACATAATATGATAAATATTTGCAGGCTCTTATCCTGGTTAACGGCATGATGATGCAACTATCAAATGTGGGACTATTGCATTAAACTTTTTTTTTACCAGTTCATACCATATCTGTCAAGTCATTGTAATTAAGATTATGTACGGAATATATTTGTTGGTGGCTTGCATACCCCAAAAAGCACAAGACATTAGCGTTATGTGGAAGGTAGTTCCCGACACTTCCGAGCACCAGATTTACAAGTGGAGTTATAAGGATCTAGGGCATTTTCTTATCCATTAAACACATTTATGTGTATAAATATTTAAATTCATTGTCACTCAAACTACTCTCGTGGTATATTCTCGCAGATTTTTTGCTGTATCTTCGTAAGAATGACAAGGTTTCTCATCTTATGATCGGTTCTAAAATATATCAATGATGTGCACATGATTCAATACTTTCGGAAATATATCCCCATACTCGACAGATAATGAAGATCTTCTCTTTTACCTCTGATATCTAAAAAAGCCATATCATTCACATAAAGTAGGAAAAGGAGAGGTCCAAGGACTGGTCCTTGTGACTCACCATGTTTTATATGTGATGTCTTCGAGACACTGTTTTAACTGTCTGTTGTCGATCTGAAAGGTAACTCTCAAACCACCGTATCGATGCAGTAGTATTCCGTGGTTTACGCAGTCGAGCGCTCTTGAAAAGTCACAAAAACCTGCTGCGGCAGCTGTTCCTTTATTAAGACCTGAATACAGTAAACCCATAAACGAAAAAATGGCATCATTTTATATTTTCCGTTAGTATTTTATTCTCTTTCAAGTAGTCCTGCATTCTGACTTTGACCAGTATCTCAATTGTTTTGGCAAGCTTGGGTATAAGAGCAATAGGTCGGATCTAATGAATCTCCACCTTTATAGATGGTAATAACTAATGACTCTTACAGGAAGATAGGAAATTTTCCACATCTGAATGAATCATTTATAAGGGTTGCAAGTAGTGATAGTGCTGTATCTATATCCCAAGCCTTTTCGCTGATTTTACAGTTTCAATCCTAGTATTTATTATTATAATAAATTTGAAATTCAAATCAGCATAAGTGACTAGAGTATGAGGCGCCGTTTGGGTAAAAAGTGATTTGTAAATATATAAAATTTTGTGTCAATATATTTTTTAGTTGTGGCAATATTTTTTATTTTGCTTTCCGATATATTTATTTTTTGATCACACGTAATATATTTACGTTTCAAGCTGTCCAAATATATAAAAACGTGAATTCCCATATATTTATAAATTTGATCTATTCCATGTTGTCAAGAGATGGCGCTACCTACGCGATCTATTGCACTCTCGAGAATATAGCCGCCGAATGATATCGCAGCCGCCAGCAAATATTCTCAGAATACTTTTTCATTAGTTTTGTGGAATAATCATTGGATTATTCAAAGTCAAATACGTTAGAACTGAAAAAATTAAAGGGTGTATTGAATCGCGTCGGCAGCGCCATCTCTTGACGACTTAAAATAGATCGAATTTATAAATATATGGGCATTTACGTTTGAATATATTTGCAGCACTTGAAATTTAAATATTTTGTGATTGGCAGAAAATAAATATATCGGCAAGCAAAATAATAAATAATGCTCCAACTAATAAATATATTGAAACAACATTTTTATATTTGCAAAAAGACTTTTTACCCAAACGGCGCCTCATAGTTTAAAATTCAAAGTTAATTTAGTTACTTGAGGAAATTATTTTTCTTCAATTACATTCTACAATCTGGTTGATTTTATCGAAAATATGAACAGGATTTTCATAAGAAAAGATGTGGAATCATCTGCGACTGGAAGACAAACTTTTGTCACTATTTTTCATTGTTCAAGATAACCTTTTGGAAGGTGTTATTCATTAAGAATATTTCCTTTTTCATCAGGAATCGGGTGTTATTAAAATTCAATACTAATAATAATATCAGTAATTAAAAACAATTTAATACTAAAACTGTTAGTTAAGACTATTAATTGAAGTAATTGTTCAAAATGGCTAAAATAAACATAAGAATTCAACGAATAACGTGCGGAAATATGTTTATAGAAACTTCTCTTCTTATTTTGACGTCAGCAACTTGCTAATAAATTTTCTACTCGTAGGTACTCAAGAAACGCCCGGTATACTGTTCTACTAAGTACAAACTATCATTTTGAAAAAATATACTTTTCTTCTACATATGCAGAGGTGTGTTCTGAAAGCTATTTCAAAATATTGAAGGATCAGAACATATTAGGCAGTTGATTTCATTGAAAATATGTTCATAAAGTCAGTAGTGGAATCATCTGCGACTGAAAGTTGGAATTTAGTCGCTATTTTCCATCGTACAAGATAACCTCTCTTGGAGAGATTCATGTTTAAAAGAGAAACATTCTCAATTGAAAATTGAATCAACCCTACGATAATATTGAATAACATTCTCCCTTATCTCATTCATAGATAAGAATCTCCAATGGAAACTGGACATTTAATAAATAATCAACTATCTGAATCTGAATCTGAACCTGAACTGAACCTGAACTGAATCTGAACTATCTGAATGAAAATGCAAATTTTCACTTTCAGATTTTTTTCTCTCAAGTTATATATGGTCTTTCTCAATATCTATCAGATGTAGTTCAATGTCCAGCGTGGCTTTAGCCGGGGAAGTAGTTGTTTTTTGTTAGATATTACAAAAAAGTAACTTTCATTTTATCATAGGGTTTTTCCATTTCCAGAGGATGTTTGTGATGTATTTGTTTATACACATTAATTTTATCTCATTTCATTCTCCTCGACTATTGATTGATATTATGGTTTAAAAAATTTCACCTCCCCTCAAAAGCTAGATAGAGAACGAAAAGGAATTCGGAAAATGTTTTAACAGTTTAGGTCATGGAAAATAATGATGAAGAAAAAATCGATCGGGGGACTCGCCCCCCTTTTCCTGTCACGAGAAAAGTTGGGAAACTCGCGTAATAGAAATCGAAAAAATCCGTAAATAATAAACTTAAAAAAAACCTTCTTGAGAAAGCTTTTATTTAAATGCAATAAAAAGAAGAAAATAAATTTTAAAGTGAATTGAATCATTTTGTTACATTGTACAATTTTAAATGATATAAAAGCTTGTCGAGAGAATTTACAATAGAAAATACACAGATACTAAAATTCGGAAAAGTTATTTTTTGAGAATTCCTGAATCCAGCGCTGTAGTCAGAATTTTTATGCAACTTCTGAAATTGAAGTGGTGGGTTACTTAAACGGCATATTTTTCAGATTTTATTCATTCAATACTTTTTTATTAATGGATGCATTCATACGTTATAGACTGGGAGATGGTGACGATTTTCTCGTTTATACCTTTGAAACCAGTGGAAGATATGAAAATTCTGACCAAAATGATGAAATATTTTAGCGGTCATCGCGTGACCTTCATATAAAAATTTTTTTCTAAAAGAATCGCTAATAATTTTTCAATTTTTGACCTTGAAAAATAAGAATAGTAGACCCAGAAAACGAAGACTAATTCATGAAATTTGGTGTCTAGTAGAATTTTTGTATGTCTGCCTAAAAAATATGGATATTCTAATGGTGCTTCCATCTTAAATGGGCCACATTGTATCTCCAACTGGCAAAAATTCATATATTTTTTTCTATTCAGCTATTTCAGGAGTAACATAAAAGTACTACCGATAGAACAAGAGAAACTGAATTGAAACAATAGCATTAACCTGCAACTTTGATCCGACGTGCGTAAACAAATACTGCTTGCTGACAAGGCTATGAAACAGGTTAAACAAGTGGTGAAAGATATGCTAATAATAAAGACGTCGTTTTATGACGTCACGTGAATTACAGCCGCATCACTATCCATTTCTCATTTTTGACAAGCAATCATGGAAATATATATTATATACTTATTCTAGAATGCTAATCTCATATGCCAAAAGTGTTGTAAAAAGTTCAGACTAGTCCGCAATGCGCATGCGCGTCATAAGTGTTTTTTTTGTAACAGGCCCGGTTTTAGAAAAATCCCGGTGAACATTCAACTTTACATATAATGGGTTTCATCAGATGTCTCATGCGTTATGTTGAATGAACTTAACCGATACGCACTTCAAAAATCGGTCACACTCATGACTATATGATATACCACAATTAAACCATTTTACGTCAAACGTTCGCTTTAACACATTTCAATTATGTTGCATTTTTGATCAAATTAAACGATCAATACCGTATAATCACGAATGTATCATTTGAATGATGATAACTTTGAAGATTGCATATAAACATATTTTTTATGTACTTTTTCAATTATTATCTGTTCAATAATTTGCAGACATCAAGATAGATATGAAAATATCTAACTTTTTTAAATATAATCGTATATACATTTTCATCAATATAGTCAATAGTAAGACCAAATAGCTACTTATTATTGCATATTTTGCCAGACGTAATTTATGTGCCCCAAAAAAAAATATATATAATTATTGATCGAAATAATCAATAAAAATTATTATATCATTAATACATATCTGGAGTGACGATAATTTTGAAAACCGAAAATATACGTATTATTTATGTGTGTTTCCAAGAATCGTCTCTCCATAGATTTCCTGGCATCAGGAAAAATATGAATATTTTACATATTTCCTAATATAGTATGAAAATATTATATTATATTCGATCCATTCAACGACCGAATAACTATGTATTTTTGCATACTTCACCTGATATATATATATATATATATATATATATATATATATATATATATATATATATATATATGTACATTACTAAGTTCATGGGTTGAACCGCGTTGAGAGTTTATAACTCGACGTTTCGGCTCCTGCTTTGGAGCCATTTTCAAGAGTGTGACTGCGAGGCCTCTATCTGCCTACTCCTCGAGTCGTGGTCTTGAGAGATATCTCTCAAGACCACGACTCGAGGAGTAGGCAGATAGAGGCCTCGCAGTCACACTCTTGAAAATGGCTCCAAAGCAGGAGCCGAAACGTCGAGTTATAAACTCTCAACGCGGTTCAACCCATGAACTTAGTAATGTACATATTTCTGACCGTGGAAACCTTTCCGAACATATATATATATATATATATATATATATATATATATATATATATATATATAACAGAAAGTTACTTATGACATCTACAGTCATAAGTAGCTTTCTGTTATATCTGTCTTGCCTTCACGGTATTAATTCTTGAGTGGATTCGTTTTGATTTCGAGAGCTCCATAAATCCTTTCTGATGAGTGCGTTAGCACGAAACAGCTGTCAAAGGTTAGAACTCTCGGAATTAAAACGAAAAATACTCTATTTTCACTTATATATATATATATATGTATATATATATATATATATGTATATATTATTTGTTTTGTTCTATTTTTTACTCAATGTATTTAATCTCTCATACAGGGCATTCAATTTTAAAAATCGTTATTGGTCAACGCTTTCCCTAAGCCATCGGCAATAGGTATTAATATCAAGCATTAGTTGTAAGATTTTAATAATTTACGAACACAAACTATGTACCTAGCTGGGAAATAAAGCTATCTATCTATCTAATGTAAGCGGTGTGGCTAATACTTGAAATTTTTTTGCAGAAAGTTGTATCACTCTCCATGCTTACGCAGACACAGTGTTGGTACGGTTTTAGGTTTCAAAATGAATGATTCTATTGCTTTTTTTACCTACATAAATCTTCATGAGGAAAATGTCTGCCACAAATTACAATTTTCTCACTCAAAGGCCTGCGAAGATGAGCATCGCAGTGGTCGACCAAATGAGGTGACTTCTCCAGAAATGTTGAAGAAAATCCACAAAGCGGTTCTGGATGATCGTCGACTGAAAGTGCACGAGCTAGCAGACATAGTAGGTATTTAAAAAAGTGCGGTACATCGCATATTAACTGAAAATTTGGACATGAGAAAGCTGTGCGCAAGATGGGTGCCGCGTTTGCTCACAATGGAACAAAAATAGCGTCGTGAAAATGTTTCCATCGAGTGTTTGGCAAGGTTTCACAGAAATAAAGCCGAGTTTTTGCGACGGTTCATAATCATGAATGAAACATGGGTCCAATGTGAACAATCAAAACAATGGACTGAAAAGGGGGAACCGGCCCCAAAGAAGGCAAAGACCGTTCCATCTGCAGGCAAGGTCATGGCGTTGGTTTTTTCGGATGCGCGTGGGATAATTTTCATTGACTATCTTGCAAAAGGAAAAACTATCAACGGCGAGTATTATGCGAACTTATTGCAACGTTTGAGCGAAGAAATCAAGCTCTCTCGTCCGTTCAGGTGATCGCATATGCTGATGACACAAACTTCCTCATAAAGGATCGAAATACGTCCGCCCTCGCAAAAAGTACGGAGATAGTCTACGAAAGGATAATTACATGGGCAGAGAAAAATCACTTGAAATTGAATGTAATGAAAACAACACTGATGAATTTCACTTTGAGTAATGCTACTGAAACCCTCAATATTTTTGAAAATAATGAACTACACGTTGAATCGTGTAGAACTAGTAATGTGCTAGGTCTCACTTTAGATTACAAACTAACGTGGACACCGCACATTGAATCACTTTGTGAGAAACTGCGTAAAAACTGTTTTGCGCTGAGGTTTATGGCGAACCACTGTGATAAGGAGGTCCTGATGAATCTATATTATGCAACCATGAACTGTCATCTGCTAACAGGGTGTTCATTCTGCAAAAATATGCCGTTCGCATCATTGCTGGTTTGGAATGGCATCAATCATGTAAAAATACTTTTAAAGAGCTTAAAATACTCACAGTTGCTGGTTTATATATTTACGAAGTATGTATCTATGTTTATAAAAACAGGCCTTTGTTCTCATCCAATCGACAAGCTCATGAATACTCAACTCGGTCCAAGGATTTACTAATTTCCAATGCACATCGTACCTCTCTCTATCAAAAAAGTCATCTCTATTTAGGACCTAAATTATTCAATAAGTTAGACGAAGCAATTAAACTATCACCAAACATAAATATTTTCAAATCTGCTCTGAAAAGAAGTCTCCTCGAGAAAAATTGCTACACAATCGACGAATTTTTAAGCTGAACTGTGATTTTACAATAGTTAATTATAAGATATATATATATATATATATATATATATATATATATATATATATATATATATATATTTACTTGAACAACTTACACTTCTCCTTTCTGTCTTTCTTATTTACAAAATAACATGTTTTCTGTTTTTCTTAAATTTTACTCCCTGTGACTTTTTCCTAGTCATTGTACACTGTAATTGTCTTGGCTTCCACATTTGTTATTTTTAACTATTGAAATAAATATTATTATTATTATTATTGCAATGGCCAAAATTGATGAATTAAAGTATGAATTGCTACCTCATGCACCCTATTCGCCAGATTTAGCCCCCTCGGATTATTTGCTGTTCCCAGACTTGAAAAAATAGCCCGGTGGCCAAAGATTTTCCAACAATGAAGTGGTTACATCGGCAGTTGATGGCTATTTTGAGAAGCTTGACGATTCTTATTATAAAAAGGGTATCGAACTTATTGAACATCGCTGGGAAAAGTGTGTGGAGCTAAAAGGAGATTACGTTGAAAAATAAATATATTTTTTCTACATTCATGCAAAAAGCAAAACTTTATTGAACTATATTCAGTGGAAAAAGAAGTTCTTTATTGCATTATTGCAATAAAGTTTTTATTGCACTCATCTGTCATTCTACCTCAACGTGCTGTCATCATGACAAACATAAACGTTTAAACCTACTACATATTTAGCAGATATTCTGTGAGATTGGCAATAGGTACTTCACTACGAAATATTCATATTGAAAATTGCACCAATTGTTCATTCACTTTCAACATTGAGGGTAAAAATAAAGTTTGAGTTAAATTGTTCGTAACATATTAGTTCCTGTTTCAATGCAAATCGATATTAATAATAAAGTATTCAAGTTGCGCTTTTCATTTTCCTACACCTAGTGCCGCACCTCAATAAATCATTTTTTGCTTTTTGCATGAACGTAGAAAAAATGTTGTTTGCAACTCGTGCAAAAATTGTTTATTGCACTCGACGTGAAATTGTCCGACGAGGCCGTTAGGCCGAGTTGGACAACACGTCGAGTGCAATAAACATTCACTTTTTGCACTTGTTGCATAAATAACTATTTTCCAAAATTTTTGTGTTTTCTTTATTGGGCCAGGTACTTCTGGGACCACCCCCGTAGCTCTCGGCTACAGTCGTCGATTTCCAGACTCCGAGTCTCTTGACATTAGTGATTCCTGCTCCAGAATCGGCCAAAATTTTCCATACCAGTGGGATTTTTGAGTGGTTTTACTTTTCCGCACTCAGTGCGAAAAAAAATCTTATCCGCACGGTGTGCGAAGAAGTGTAACGCTCGTCGGAAAATTGTATTATTATAGTACGGGTGCAGAAAAAAGTTACTTTTGCAATTGTTATTATCATGGAATACTGAATTATTTACTACTGCACATAATTCACTTTGACACACTATTTCGAACTCTATTTCTAGGTTCAACATGGGGGATAAGGGCGGAAAAGATTCTCTAGTAATATCCGGGCTTGCCGGCCGCTTTCCGGAATGCGAAAACTTCGAAGAATTCAAAGAAGCGCTCCTGAACGGTGTTGATTTACTCTCATGCGATGACAGAAGGTATCCCGCCGGTGAGTCCATTGGAGTCCTTCAAGATGACCAACATTACCCTTCGAATTTTTTCAGGACTATGGGGAACACCAAAGGCCATCGGCAAATGTCCGAATTTGGACAGATTTGACTCGTCGTTTTTTGGAGTGCATGCCAAACAAGCCAATTTCATGGACCCCCGGCAGAGAATGCTATTGGAAACTGCTTACGAATGCATTGTCGACGCTGGATACAATCCCAAAGAGCTTAGGGGAACTTCAACAGGTAAGTTCGAAAGTTTAAACCGTACAACTACGTTTCAAATGCGTTGTACTGATCGACAAGCGTAAGGATGCTTCAGAGAATTGGTTGCGCAGTAGACAAAACCCTGGAGTGGGGCAGGAGCTCAATCGCTCTGTCTTATTAAACAGTAGTCGATCTTTGTCGCACATCTACTCACGCTTTCTATCGTTTGCGCATCTCAGAGGTGTGGAGGCCAGCGAAGCCCCCAATAATGGATCTAATGATCAAAGCACGTTCGCACCTCAGAATACAAAAGAATTCGCGAAATCAAGATATTTCTAATAAAAATCAGTTTTAATTTGAAAGTACGTGAGAAAATCCAATGTGTGGCTCAGTTTGACCACATGTTGAAAATAATAAATGCCTACCAAGAGAATGTAAAAATCTTTTGTGTGCACGTGTTAGTGTAATAAATAATTGAGAGCACATATGGCCAAAGACAAAAGTTGTTATTGTCTTAGGAATTCACAGACTATAAAAATCACGAGGATATATTTATAGGTATAATAAATATAATTGCAACACGCGTTTTTGACATTTTTCTGTCGGTAAATCTCAAATTTTAACCCGTTAAGAATGTCAGAAAACCGATTTAACACTATGATATATGTGAAAATGACTATTAGAGTGTTATTAATAGCCGTAACTAATGTCACTTTTGTGTTAGTTTATTATTCATTTTATGAAAATTTATAGCTTCATGAGTGTATAAAATGACCCGTAAGCGTATGCACTGGCAGTATCATTTCAGTATCCTTTCAGTATTCTTCGGTATCTAGTTAGTTCCGGGCAAAAGATATAATGTTTCGCGAATTTTAATCGTCAGTTCGCAAATCAGTTCCGGTTTTTTAATTCCTAGTCGTAGGAATGAATCGAGAGTATCAACTCAGCATTTTCGCAGCATCCATTCAAGTTTTCGTTTAGTAGTGTCTAGAAGAAAACACGTTTTTGATTTCAATATGTAGTTTGAGATAGTCCGTTATGAAATGGCGTATTGTTGAGGCAAATCAGAGCCTGCAACAATCTTAAGTAAAGTAAATACGGCCATATGGATCTGTGTACCCAAGTATATAGTTTTTCAATCTGTTAGTTTCTGTGAAGAATAAACGTCGAGTTTTTATATCAAAAACAAAACAAGTGCTCTTCGTACCTTGGTAAAGAAAGGTGAAGTTCTACGACCACAATATTAAGTACAGTATTTCTACGCCCTTCAATGAAAATTCGCAATATCTCTGGAATACCTGAAGGCGCCGTCCCACCATAAATCGTGTTGAACCAGATTTGACACGCGACGTTCCCCTTCACATCTGGTGCATTACGTTCGATGATGTTTATCTTATGTGAGTAGGTCAATGACCATATATTCCCGTGAAGAAATATTTGTCACAGCTGTTTGTACCCATTTTGGCCTATATAATGAACTGAAGTTTCCTTTTTATATTTGTCTCAGATATTTGTTTTTGTTTTACTATCGATTCTGTTTGCATATTTCTGACGTTTTAAAAATGACTTTTGCTGTAGACTCTTTTTGTAAGAAATTCGTTTTTACCATTTTCTTTTAATAATTGTTTTTGACTTGCACCGCGGGCGATACAAAACGAATTTACAGTTATTTTATCCGTCATCAGATATTTTCACTTTAAGATTAATTATGCCATCCTTGTCTCGTTATAAAACTCAGTAAGAGTGGCTAGTGTTTCATGTTTTTTGTTTGATATTATCTTTTGTACCATTTCACCCATTTTATAGTTTAACAAGTATTGTTTTGATGCATTGTATATCTTTGCAGTGAGATTTACATGTTGTTCACACGTTTATTCACACCGAGAATTTAAATCGTTGTTTTTGTTTTATCTTTAAATAAATTAATTTTAGTTATATCAATGTTTGACTTTTCTTTCTCCTCTCATATTAACAAGCATTCTATACTACGTGTTGTGACGAACCATAAATAAATCAGTGAAGCTTTCCTCAGCCGCTCGAAGGAGGTTTTCCCGGTACGACGACCTAACAGCGCTTATCTTTTGTTTTCGACACCTGATTAGTCTAGTGTCAAAATAGGAGTGCGCTGTCTCGTCAATGTATAGTTTCGTGTGAAGCACCATATACAGGGTGTTCCACAGAGGCATCCTTACGCTTGTCGATCTGTACCCACAGCTTCCGAACACAGCCGAATGAAGCGCTATTGCCAAATGCTGACATGCAATTGTCTAAAAAACTAATTGTGGGCCTAATGAGACATTTTGTTACACCCACATTCAATGAAATTGCGTTTTCCCAAATTTCATTACACATCTCATTACAGCCATTACATTAGAAAGGCTCCACGAAGCCAAGAATTTATAGATATATTGTTTAAACTTCTATGTAGTACTTTGAGATAACAGAGATTGAAAAAAAAAATTCAATTGACTATACTATAACTTCTTAAAAAAAATCCTAACGGAGAATAATTGTTACTAAAAAAAATGTTTCATGTCTGTAGCGGTAGTGCGTCTATTTCGTTACGGCTGGGCGTTTAAATATTTACAGATTGAGTAATTTTTTTATCGTGATTCTATATTCATATTTCAGTGTTTAAATTTTATATTTTTATATATATTTTAGACCATATTTTACACCGTAGGACACATACAAGCATCTGATGCTTCTGTGGTCTTACGCACTTCATTTTAATTGATGATAATCACAAACAACCATTTTTTGCTTGAAAATGGTATATTGGTCGCCTGTGATGTCACTCAGTGAGAACAATAAGTATTTTACCCCTTCACCACACAAGTAATTTAATTCCTAGATGCGCATTTCGATAACAAAGTTATCTTCAACAGTATCTAGAGATTACTAAACTTACTGTAAATCGTCATACCAGTCTTATTTATATCACATAATTAATTACCATGAGGTAATATGTTTACTAGGAAGTGACCCTACCTGATGGACAGGTACAACCCCACCCAATAAACAATACAACAACGGCACTTAATTATTCCTTTACTGGTATCAAATCAAATAGTTTGGAATTTAATGGATCATTATCATTATTAACCAAGTGTTTCGAGCCCCTTTTTCGAATAGCAATACTTTCATAACAATCTAATTTTATGTAATCATCAACAGGCTTTATTAACTTTAAATTGTGGATATTAATTTTGTGATGAGTTTCTATTAAGTGATCCTCTCCACTTAATTTATTTTCTCGCGAATATTTAGCATGTGCAAAATGTTCGCAAAAACGAACATTCGTAGATCTTTTGGTTTGGCCATAATATACACTATCGCAGTTTTGATAGCTAATTTCATAGATTCCTGATCTCTCTAAAGTTGGAGTCTTATCTATCGGATTACCAAACAACATTTGGAGATTGTTCGTACTGCTGTGTACTAGCTGAAGGTTTGCGTCTCGGAAAATAGAGTTGAGACCTCTCGTAAGCCGTGTATCGTATGTAATTTTAATGAATTTTTTCCTGCCTTTAGGTTGTTCTAGTGTGGTTATTTGTCTTAAGGATGTTCTGAACCTTTTCTTTTTCAACAAATTATCTACCATTTTCGGCGAAAACCCATTACTAATGGCTATTTCCTTAATGGTTTTTATTTCGCGTTGAAACCGTTCAACACTGAGTAGAAAGTTTAAGAGGCCATGAGCGCAATTATATTTGTGGCGCTTTTAAGGGTAAAAGAGTCAATTGATAACTCGAAAACGGTTCGTCGTATCGATTCCCAACAAGTACAGGATTCTAGAGGACATTCAATTCTATGTACGTGCTGTAATGGAAATTGAAATTTCATTCC
Organism: Chrysolina oricalcia; assembly: GCA_944452925.2. Lineage (NCBI taxonomy): Eukaryota > Metazoa > Arthropoda > Insecta > Coleoptera > Chrysomelidae > Chrysolina > Chrysolina oricalcia. The sequence goes on from OX101810.2 coordinate 4,232,543, forward strand.
ACTTTTTCACAAAAAAAATCTCAAAAATGTCCCAAAAAAGCAGTTACTTTGAAGCAAGTTTTTGGGTAGATGAACAAATAATTTCAAAAAAACATTACAGCACGTACATAGATCAACGTTTTAACTTTCCTCTGATACCAAATTTGTTTCGATTGGATGAAGATTGCTTCAAGTTTTAATGGAAGAGAAATACCATTGCAGCTTCCTCGATTATCTGTAAAAAGCATCGTGAGGTGCTGCCGCAGACGTAGGTACATAGAATCGTACGTCCTCTAGAAGCCTGTCTTTGTTTGAAATCGATACGGTGAACCGTTTTTGAGTTATCGGCTCTTTTACCAAAAAAACCGTCCCCAATATGATCGCGCTCATGGCCTCTTTTAATGCCCTGTCAATAAGGAAATTGAAACTCGCCATCTTGTGTTGAATATGGTGGTATGAATCAACGGGTATAAACCTGTTAGTGTTGGTTGGCTTTCTATAAATATCTATTTCTGCACGTTTCCCATTCCTGATTACAAGTGTGTTCAAAAATGGCAGCTGTCTGTCAACTTTAATCTCCACCGTGAATTTAATTTGTTCTAAAACTGAATTCAGACTATTCAGGAAGTGATCTGTATTCTGATTTTTCACATCGAAAACACAAAATACGTCATCCACACACCTGATCCAAATTCTCTGAAAATAATTGTTACCTACGTGATCTATAATCTGTTTCAAACCTGCTCATGAACAGATTATCGATAAAAGGTGAGAGACAAGTTACCCATGGCAGTGCTTTCTAGCTGCTGGAAGAATTTTTAGCATCTGTGATATTACTTTTATTTGCTAAATCTTATATTCATATGCTATACTGTACTCCTCTTGTGACTAAACATAATTTTTATTATCCCAAAGCGATGACATCAGACACTCCATTAACTCGTTGTCACAACGGTCAGAATGGTTCGGCAGTGCATCTTTTGCAACAGGTCAGGACCGGGTCTAGTTCGTTACAATATTCTGAACTGGTCTCAGAACCAACTATAAAATAAATTTAAAAAAGTGACTCATTGATTGATAAATTTTCAGGCGTTTACGTGGGAATCGCATCCTTCACAGAGGTGACAGACCTGAGGAAGCAACAGACCAACGGATACACCAACATCGGCTACAGCTTAGCAATGGCGGCCAACAGAGTTTCCCACTGCTTCGATCTGATCGGGCCTAGTTACGCCATGGACAGCGCTTGTTCCAGCAGCATGACAGCATTTGTCAACGCCATCAACGACATCAAATGCGGCGAAACGGAGAGCGCCCTCGTGTGCGGCGTTCATCTCATCCTGGACCCGTACGACTCTCTGGAGTTCGACCGCCTCAACATGCTGTCTCCCTCAGGCAAATGCCAGGTGTTCAGCACGAAGAGAGACGGGTATGCCAGGTCGGAGGCTTGCGTGTGTTACCTCATCCAAAAAGAGCGGAACAGCAGGCGTATTTACGCGACGGTCAAGGGGGCAAAGATCATGGTGGATGGGTGGACGTCGGAAGGTATCACGGTGCCTTCTAGCCACATCCAGCTGAGATTGATGCAAGAACTTTACGAAAACGCTAACATCGAGCCCAGTGAGGTTGTCTACGTTGAGGCACACGGGACAGGTTTGTATGCATTTTTTTATTGTTAATAATAACAGTAAAGAATATATAAAATTACATGATGATTCGACTTCCGGCAGTGGTTGAGATCAGACGGCGGTCTTGTGTTGGAAGTCAGGTTAATGTGTGTGATGTCCGCAGTCTTAAAGACGTGCATTTGACAGATTATATAGAAGTGTTTTGTTAAATAAAAATTAAAAAGTGTAAAATATGGGATGCAGTATTGCCTAGAGCAAGACAACTGCATTCCCCTGATGAAACCTTGCTGTCTACGCCGGTTAAAGGCCGGATGGGAACGGATTTTCTGCAGCAGGGCTTGGTCAAATGCGCCTGTTTGAAGGAAGCAACGACCAACCAAATACAGAGAGAGAGAGAGAAAATTACATGATAAAGTTGTTTCTCTAAATAAACAAGAAAACCCACAAAAGGAAACTTTGTGCGTGGGTATGTCCATGAAATAGAATATAAAATAAAATTCAAAACACACTTACATCGGTATCAACATGTTTACATAATAACAACTGATAATAATAAAAATTCATAATTAATAAAACAATGAAGTAAAGTAAGTAGTAACAAGTACAATGTCAGTATATCATAAATAGAAATAAATTTTCCATGGGAACATGGGCAGATAAGTTAAAAACTTGTCCATGATCATGTGAAATTAATGATGAAATAATAATTACAATACACATGTAACGTAACCTAACCTAACTATAATATACAGGGTGGGGCACCGATAACGAAACAGATCGAATATCTTCAAAACACATGTGTTGTGAAAAATGCAAAAACACATCGATTTTTAATCCAAGGGGGACATCTTCCTATCATAACCTCAACTGTCATACCTCTCCCCCACCCCTTGATCATTATCACCCAAACAATTTGAATAGGGAAAGTAGTGAGTGTGACACATCATTTAAGAGATAATTTCATAAGACATTCAGCCATGTCAATTTTCGCTACCTAACTTTTTATTTTGGCGCCCTCTTGCGGGAAAAACAACTGTTCCGTATTCCAAATTTTGATACTTCATTTGCAAGCTAATTTGACATAAATTCGGTGACAATGCATTATGGAATTTTTCTGAAGGAAAAAACAAAATGGTGGCTCCAAAATGGAGGACAAGAATTGCAATAATCGTCCGATTCGATTCAAAATTGTAATGTGGTGGTTTTCAGGGTTGAAAATTATGATTTGTTTGTCAACGCAAAAAAACAATATGGTGGCACCAAGATGGCGGGTGAAATTTGTAATTATGACCTTGAATCGAAATTTATATGAGGGGATTTTCAGGTTCGGAAATTATGATGCAAAAAACAATATGGCGCGCATTATTTGTAGTTATGGTTTGATTCGATCCGGAACCGAAAACGAATTATTCAAAATAGACACGTTGATTTCAAATCCAAGAGAAAATCTTCGTATCATAACCTCAACTGTCATACCACTCTCTCCACCCCTTGGCCACTCATACAATTTTAATAGGGAAAATACTAAGGGTGACACAACATTGAAAAGGTAATTCCATAAGGAATTCAGACATGTGAGTGTTCGCTACCTAACTTTTCATTTTGGCGCCCAATTGCGGGAAAAACAACTGTTTCATATTCCAACTTATGAAATTTGGTTTGAAAGCTAATGTGAACAATTCACGAAAATATAACAAAAATTGAAAAAAATAACATTGTACAAACTTGCAAATTGTAAAATTTTGCGAAAATTGCTCAAAAAACGTCAGACAGCGTTTCGAGACTATCTTATACTCTTATACTCATGTATGGCGAACACTTTGAGCATCTACTGTGAAGTAATGTAGTTTGGAATAATTGGATTTGAATTTATGAAAGGTTTTCCAATTTTTTGAGTTTATGTAATATCCAATTTTTTTTTCAAAAGCTTGTATTCAACTTGCCCTGTTTATAAGTATGTATGTATGTGTGGGACGAATCTTGCAGCTGAATTTTGACCCAATTCTAGTTGTCCGATCAACTTGAACTTTGGTAGGTTGAAATTGTTAAAAATTGTTAAAATTGTTTTTTCCGTTAACCAGCTGTCGTCCCCTTACGAACGGCAACCCTCAAAAGTCGAAACTTGTGCGAGCCAAGGATTAACGACATCTTACCTTTTCACGTGCGATTCCTAGCACGATCCGAGGAGAATATCGAAAGGAGGTCCGTTGGTCACCCATCCAAACCCCGGCCTTGCCCAGCGTTGCTTGGCTTCAGATATCGGTGAACCGGCGCTCTCCGTTCGAGCTATCCCCGCGGAGATGTTCATAATGTATTATGGAACTTTTGTTGAAAAAAAAAACAACAAAATGGCAGATGATATTTGTAGTTATGGTCCGATTCGGTTCAAAATTGGATTGTGGGGGTTTTAGGTACAGATTTTCAGCATGACTAAAAATAATTGAGCAAAATTGATAAAAAAAGCTTTCATACAAATTCAATTAAGAGAAAAAAATATTTTTTTATATGTGGGACTCTGTGCGTTAAACGATCAATAAACCATCAAGTTACATAGACAATTTTAAAGTAGATATTTCAACAATTAAAATAATTGCTTGTAGACCTTCTAAATACAAAAAACACCAAGACAATTTTTCATGGAAGATAAGGTTATTTTTTTTCGAAAACTAGTCGTCTTCTAAATTGCAAAAAAATTATGCTCATTCGACACCAAAAAAAGAAATATTCCTACAAATTTTCATGTAAATAAAATTATTCATTCGAGATAAAAAAATGAAATACTGAAATATCGGTTTTTTGTGTTGAATACAAAAGATTTTGATTTTTGTATCATCGACATACTACCAGATATCATTGAAATAACTGAATCTTTGTATTCTTACAAAAATAAAGTAAAGGACTGGTTAAATACCTCCGAAAGACATATTTTTCATAATTTGATGAATAATATTAATCAATGGGTAAATTTATTTTGTTTCGACACACAAAATTTTGAATGTTTAGATTTAAAAAAAATTATTCAGAAATAAGAGTGGAAATGAAAAATAAAAGTAATTGTTAGTTTTAAAATAGTTCTTTAGTGGAATAGTTTACCTCACAACATGGTTACTTAGTAAAGTTTATTTTCAGTTCATTCATACAATGTTATTCTACACTTTATAGTTATGTATTATAACTTGTTCATTGAACAGGTTAGGTTAATTTTTAGGTTTATAAGGGTGGATTTAGTCAACTTTAGCATAAGCATTAACATAAACATAGCGGTAACATCAAAGGTTTTTAGCATAAACTTGACATTGTTGTATAAATGGCGCCATTTGATGTTACAGATTCAACTTTTGTTTTTGACATACAGGGTGTTATTTGAGTACGTGGCCAAACTTAAAGGGGTGATTCTTTGAGTGATTCTAAGACGAAAAGTTCATATAAACATAGGTCCGGTAATGCTTCGTTTTCAAGATACAGGGTGTCAAATTTTTTAAAAGAAATCGTTTTTGTCGTAAATATCTTAATAACCCTTCAACCGATTTTATTGAAATTTGGCAGTGTTATTGAAGGCCGTAAAGGGCGAATTTAACCCTAACTATATCAAAATTATCATGTCCAGTGTCGTCCCGGAAGGCACTGTAACCAATATTTTTGACAGAAAACATGCGCGCCACTGATTTTTTTGCAATTTTTGTATTTGTTTCACATTGAGCAACTGAAATTACAACTTTTTTATATCTAGAATTTTTTTTCGTATCTTGCTTTGTTTTTGAGTAAAAACATAAAAATCTCTTCATTGCACGTCCCTGGCACAACACAATAAAACATTTCAACTACTAAACCATCAAAAACTGGGGTCTTACTAATATTTTTTCATATCAATACTCTATTCTAGTCTTAGAATTTTCTATCAAAATTAATGCAATGAAAAAAAAATATGTATGCATGAATTGCAGCACTTGCCTTCGGCTCTTGGCTTCGGCTCGTGCTGCAAAATGGGCTCATTGTTGTCCATGGACATGCAATAAAGACATTTTTATTTATGATTAAACAATTAATATTACATGGAAATTTTTTTTCGCTCATATACCTGTTTTCGATGAAACAAATACTGTTGTTATGTATTACTGCAGTGTTTTGAAACTAAAGTAAGAGGGCCATGGAAGGAACAACAAATGTTCAAACAAATTTAACTTCATAACTGTCACAAATTGAAACGTAATTATTTGATAGTAATTATTTGAAGTGTTTTCAAGAGTTTTGAGATATAAAATTTGTTACTGATATTTGAAAATGGTTCGGTTTACAAACTCGGAAATGGCCGAAATGCATTTTGTCTATGGAATGGCACAAGGCAATTCCAGAGCGGCTAGACGCATTTATCAAGAAAGATATCCTCATCGAAATGTTCCAAATAGGCAAACATTTGTGAGAATACATGAAAGGCTGTGCGAATCAGGCACCTTTCAAAGGTCGGCTGCTCTTATTGGGAGACCTGCACAACAATTAAACATTTCTCACTTTACTGTATGGAAGATTTTGAAAGAGTACCAACTGTATCCTTACCACATACAGCGTGTTCAAGCGTTATTTCCTGCGGATTTTCCCAAGCGAGTTGTTTATACTACATGGCTTTTGCAACAACAGGTTGCATCTCCGACATTTTTATCCAGTATATTATTTACCGATGAAGCGTGTTTTTTCCACAATTCAATTATGAACTTTCATAACAACCATATCTGGGCAGAAGAAAATCCCCATGCGGTTATAGAAAATAATTATCAACAGCAGTTTTCCGTGAATGTCTGGGTTGGTATTGTTGGCGATTATCTCATTGGACCTCATTTTTTACCCACGAGATTAAATGGTCAAGAGTATCGTCATTTTTTGGAATTTGTATTACCTGTACTACTAGAAAATGTCCCACTGGCAGTAAGAGGAGCAATGTGGTTCATGCACGATGGGGCTCCACCTCACTTCAGCATAGTAGCACGTCAATTTCTGGATGAAACTTATGGAGAAAACTGGATCGGTTGCGCAGGTCAACAGTCATGGCCGCCCAGGTCACCGGATTTAAATCCCTTGGATTTTTTCCTTTGGGGACATTTAAAGTCCCTCGTTTATAAAACTCCAGTCAATACTGAAGAAGAATTAATCCAACCAATACGGGATTCATGTGATCAAATAAGACATACGCCGGAAATATTTCAACGTGTTCGGGAATCGATGTTAAGACGAGTTAATGCTTGCATTGAAGTTGAAGGAGGACATTTTGAGCAACTATTGTAAGTTTTGTGTTAGTTATTATTGAATGTATTCTTACAGAAACAAATTGCCTAGGTACCATTTTTGTTTCAGTCTGATTTTAATTAAGGGTGTTTCTTGTTTGATGTTGCTTTGGCATTTTCGGCGTTACCACTATGCACGCACTGGCCAAATGAAACAAATAATTTTTAAGCATAACAGATTCACCTGTAATCATTAAAAACCCTATAAAAACAATTTTTTATTGTGTTGTGCCAGGGACGTGCAATGAAGTTATTTTTATGTTTTATCTCAAAAACAAAGCAAGATACGAAAAAAATTCTAGACATAAAAAAGTTGTAATTTCAGTTGCTCAATGTGAAACAAATACAAAAATTGCAAAAAAACAGTGGCGCACATGTTTTCTGTCAAAAATATTGGTTACAGTGCCTTCCGGGACGCCACTGGACATGATATTTTTGATATAGTCAGGATTAAATTCGCCCTTTACGACCTTCAATAACACTGCCCAATTTCAATAAAATCGGTTAAAGGCTTATTAAGATATTTACGACAAAAACGATTTCTTTTAAAAATTTTGACACCCTGTATCTTGAAAACGAAGCATTACCGGACCTATGTTTATATGAACTTTTCGTCTTAGAATCACTCCTTTAAGTTTGGCCACGTACTCCAATAACACCCTGTATATTTAAGCACAACTTTAAAATAATGTTGACTAAATGCACCTTCACTTAACTCTGGTTGGTGTTTGACTGGTTTCTTTAACTAAAACTTCCTTGAAGTACTAGGTATTTGGGATTTTATTACAATTATGTAGTGTACTTGACAAATAAAATTTTAAAAAAATCATTTTTCGCTTGGTCACCTGTCGCCGCAAATCGTAAATAACTGTTTTCAACCCCTAAGCTGCAACCAGGCTTGATGTTATTTGTTATTGATTTAGATAATTAATTATGAAAGTTAGTAATCAATTCCCAGGTAAACTGATTTCAATTGATAGGTTGTGTAAAACTAGTAATTGAAGATACGCATTAGGAAAAATTATTCAAGTAAGGTTCCAAGAAAAAATCGCTTGATAAAGCTACAGTGTAATAATAATAATAATAATAATTTTTATTCACCAAAAATAAGTACAATAGTAATAATAATAAAATATGCTAACATTTTGTATGGCAAATAAACTGAAGAACTCCCCACAGAAGTAAACTTGTGCGTGGGTTGAATTTTTCCATTTATATTGGCATGTTTAGTATTTTTTTTCTACTGCATTGTTTTATAAAATATAAGAGTATATACAATGTAATATAGACTTACCTAACCTAATGTATAGTAGACATGCAAAATTAAGTAACAATAAAATAATAATCTTTATTGACCCCAACAAACAAAAATGTTTATAATAGGGACCTAAATCTATAACTAATGCAATATAAACAACAAAATTTCAAGTTGAAAATGTGTGCATCAGTTTTTTCAAAGTATCATTGTAATAAGTACTTTTATAAATGAAATTTGAAACGATAATTTTGTATGATATTTTTTAAATTATTGGGTATATTATTGAATATCAAAATTCAATTATATAAAATTGATTTTTTTCTGATGTTTGTCTTTATTCTATGCGTGATGAGACTATTTGATTGTCTAGTTTGGTGATTGTGTATGGTATCGGTTGAATTAAATGCCAGAGATGAATGTTTCCTATTATTGATGATAGAATGTATGAATACACATATTTTGAATTTGTACAAAGAATTGATATCCAAAAGATTTTTTGGAGCATATAAATGTGATGTAGATTCAAGGAATGGTAACTTAAAAATACATTTAATATTTTTGTTTTGCAAAGATTTGAGGGGACGCAAGATAGTACAATTGGCAGTTCCCCATACTGATATTAAATACTGTAATTTTGAATAAATTAAACTGAAATAAATCATTTTTAGATATTTCAAAGGAATGTAATATCGAATTTTGAACAAAATACCAATTATAGGAGATATTTCTTTTTTAAGATTTTCAATATGGCTTTTCCAAGAAAGGTGTTCATCAATGTATAATCCCAAAAAATTTGTTGTTTCTGAATATTTTATATTTTTCCCATTTAATTTGCAATATGTCTGGATTTTCATTTTGACAAAAACATGAAGGAAGATTTATCAATATTCAAAGTCATTTTATGACTGTTTAACCAAAGCGAAATTATTTTTAAATCAGCTTGAATGTTTTCGATTATTTCATTGTCATTTTTCCCAAAATAAATTAATGATGTGCCATCCGCAAATAATTTGAGCTCACCATGCAAACTGAGATTGGATATTGAATTGAAATATATAAGAAATAATAAAGGTCCAAGAATTGAACCTTGTGGTACACCACATGTTATATTCCCCATCAAACTTTGTTCATTACCCATACAAACATATTGTTTTTTCCCAGATAAATAATTTTGGAACCATTCATGTACATGGCCTCTAATCCCGATATTGAATAGAAAACTTCGTGATCTACCATATCAAATGCTTTTGATAGATCCGGTGACATTAAACAAACATGTCGCGAGGATAATGAATTCCGTGGAAATTAAATCGTGTTTTACCTTAGTGTTTATATACAATGGATGTCCATCAAGTGAAGACCGATTCAATCCAAACTTTTCTAATGATATTTTCCCCCTACAGGCACCACTATCGGAGATATACAAGAATGTAAAGCACTTGAAAATATGTTCTGCCAGAATCGAAAAGAACCGCTCCCTATGGGAGCTGTAAAATCCAATATGGGCCATTCGGAAGTATCTTCGGGGTTGTGCTCGGTTGCCAAAGTGTTGATATCTATGGAAACCGGAATTATACCTGCTAACCTACACACAGAAGACATTGATACTGAACTTCCTGGCATCAAGGAAAATAAACTCCAGGTATAGTATTGAGTGATGATATTTCACCGTTTTACGAGTTATGTCTGAAGGAAGTTTGCGATTTTTCGAAAAATGGAAAATTTTCGCAAGAATCGATTTCCTTCTATCTAGAATATTTGATAGCCTGGAAACATTTAAAAATTGCGAAATCCCGCGAGTATTCCTTCATATTATGGACAATTTCTTTCTGAATCCGAAAATGTACTTCCTTTTTGAATCAAAACGGTAAATCATTTGGAAAATGTCGATTTTGTGGATGAGTGCATTTATTCGTTGAAAAAACTTCTATTTCCCCTATACAGGCCGTTTCTTTTATCATGTGGTAACATTGCTATATTCTAAACCGTAACAGATACGAAGACGATTAAATGGGAGAAAAGGTAACTATTGTGGAGAACAGTACAATGTCAAAGAAAATTTACAGGGAGTCTCGCCCTTCCCGAGTTATACAGGGAAAACCAAAAATGCTGTTATTTGTTTTTTACGAATAGAACTGTTATTTCTGAAAATATAAAAAAAATTATAAGGAAAGTTTTAATGTATTCTAAATGTACTATAAAAATGTAACAATGAATCTTTGATTAAACGTTTCGTGTCAACACGGCCACCATCAACATTTCTTTTCAAATACGGACCTGTCTGTTTTAGTACAAATATTGATAAAGCGATAAAATCACAATTCAGTGGTATATCACACTCGATATTTTTATAACGTTTCATTTAAAATAACTAGCATCCTCAGTGACAACAATTTTTAATTACGGTCCTGTCGTTAGTTCTTTTGTAAATTATTTTGATTTCTTCAAAACCTATTCAACTATTGGCATACTTCAGACTTCACCCAATAATTTCGATAAGAAGATACCCCAACACAACGAACATTCGTATTTTTCCTTCTTGGGCATTTTTGTATTACAGAAATCCTTGTTTCAAGGCTGATTTCTTCTGAATCAATTATCATACTGAATATTTCTATAATTCTCAATCCTGGAAGTAACGAAAATATTAGTTTTTGGTCAAAATATGACTATTGTGTGATATGGTACAATTAAATAGCATCTCAGTTCATTTACCATTTTTAAACAAGTAGGCTTTGCGTGGTTTCTATGGCAGGACAAATAAATGAGTTGTTGATACGTGTTAAGAACTGTCAGTCGTTTATACACTCAGTCATATCAAAGATGTATTCAAATGACGAAAGCACTGATATGCTATTTGCTTATGCAAAATCAAATAGAAATCCTCTTTTGGCAAAAAATATGTATGGTGAGCTATACCCAAATCGTCGTATTCCAAACATTCAAATGTTTAGACGATTAGAAAGAAATTTGAGAGACTGTGGTGCATTTGATAGAAATAAAACTAGAAAATGTGTTGTTACTGCAAGTATGCGAAACCAAATAAATGTTTTAGGTAAGCAAATATTACTTCATAAAGATTAACAAAGTGACGAAAATATATTTTTTTTAATTTAGGATTGGTCAGTTACAAAAATATTTCTAATCAAGATTGTTCTTTACGAGAAATTGCCCACGAACTAGGGATTTCTGTAAAATCTACCAGAAATATTTTGAAAAAGAACAAATACAAATGCTACAGGATACGCAAAGTTCATCACCTCAATGAAAGGGATTACGGAAGGAGAGTACGATTTGCGATGTGGTTGAGACGTAGAAATAGGGAAGTTGGAAATATTTGTAATAAAATAATATGGACGGACGAATCAAAATTCACCAACAATGGTTGGTTTAACAGAAACATCCATTATAGGTGGAATAATACAAATGAACATTTACATAGAGAAACCAATTTCCAGGAAAGGTTTGGAATAAATGTTTGGTTGGGAATTTTGGGAACAAACATACTAGGTCCTTTCTTTTACGACGAGCATTTGAATGGTGGAATGTATTTACATTTTTTATCCAATGAGTTTGATGGCTACTTAGATGAATTGCCACTGAACATCCGCCGTGAAATACAATATTTTCAACAAGACGGTGCCCCTCCCCATAATGCAGCAATAGTAAGGGAACATTTAGATGCAATATTCCCAAGAAAATGGATTGGAAACAATGGACCAATTGCCTGGCCGGCTCGATCCCCAGACCTGACTCCTTTTTTTTTGTCTGGGGATACATAGAGGATAAAGTTTTTTCGACAACTAGTACAGATATCGACCATCTCAAACAAAAAATAAGAGATGCATGTAATAGCAATACACCCATCATGCTAGAAAATTGCCACAGAAATTGTATGGACAGACAACTTATGTGCATTCAACAAAGAGGTCGGCAATTCGAGCATTTAATGTAGGTTATCATGAAGAATTCATTTTCTGTATTGGTTTTATTTTCACTCAAAAATTCGATATGAAATAAATTGTTTTCTGTTTGTTTGATTTCTTCTACTCTTAAGTAAGTTTATTTCCGAGGTAAATTGCTATCGTTCGTCTCTGAAACTACAGATATCTTTTATTATAGTGTAAACATAATTTTAATAGATACATTTATTCAAAGCGTCACTGATAATTTTTATATCGGAGAGTTAGGTTTTGTGGAATCCATAATCGACCTAACGACAGGACCGCAATTAAAAATTGTTGTCACTGATGATGTTAGTTATTTTAAATGAAACGTTATAAAAATATCAAGTGTGATGTACCACTGAATTGTGATTTTATCGCTTTATCAATATTTGTACTAAAACAGACAGGTCCGTATTTGAAAAGAAATGTTGATGGTGGCCGTGTTGACACGAAACGTTTAATCAAAGATTCATTGTTACATTTTTATAGTACATTTAGAATACATTAAAACTTTCCTTATAAATTTTTTTATATTTTCAGAAATAACAATTCTATTCGTAAAAAACAAATAACAGCATTTTTAGTTTTCCCTTATAACTCGGGAAGGGCGAGACTCCCTGTAAATTTTCTTTGACCATTGTACTGTTCTCCACAATAGTTACCTTTTCTCCCATTTAATCTTCTTCGTATCTGTTACGGTTTAGAATATAGCAATGTTACCACATGATAAAAGAAACGGCCTGTATAGAATATTGCATTTTTCATATTTCAAAAATGCGGAATCCCGCGAGTATTACTTCATCATATAGAAAATTTCCTGCTGAATCCAAAATTATACTTGTTTTTTCAATCAGAAGGTTTACTCATTCAGAAAATGTCGATTTTGTATATAAGTGCATTTTTTCGTCGAAGAAATAGCTATTTTTCAGTTACGCCTTTGTCGAATTACACTTTCGAGATGATCCGTGTCACAATTTTCACTCGGGTAAAGGCCGTCGTTTTTTGGAATTTTTTCCTAACGCTTCGCTAGCGCAAGTGGCTAGCTTCTTCAGAGTCTTCTACATCATGAATAATCTCAGATGACTGGAGATTCCGTCTGCGGAGATTGTATTTATTCTGACTTAGGTAGTCTTGGGCGTTAACTACCATATCTGGATTTGGTACATTCTCGCACTAACCCTAATTGACCCCTATCTATAAGACGGCTTAATGTCGTTGATATCCTTTCTTATTTCAGAATTGCTTATTACCGTAGTAGTAGTAGTAGTTCTTTGGGGATGCCGCTACCGCAGCCAGGCAAGTAGGCCCTCATGGACCCTTTTTGCCATCCCCTGTCCTCCACTTATCTACGTTCATCCTCCTAATTTTCCTTTTCGAACCTTTGTGACCTCCTAATGAAGGTCAGTATGTCCGACCATTCCTCTTGTTGGAGTTTGTCAACTCCGAAGGTTCCAAATCTTAGCCTCCCGTATGCCTCACACTCGCCGAGGAAGTGAGATGAAGTTTTTTCATCTTCTTCGCATTTTTGGCAAGTGGGACTGTCTTCTATGCCTATGAGTGATAGGTGTCTGCCTAACTTGTTGTGTCCTGTTAGTATTCCTATAAGGAGGCGTAGCGCTTGGCGATTTCTGCCTAAGAGCCATGTCGTCCTTGACTTATTGGAGCCGGCCACGAAGTCTTTTGACTGCCTGCAGCCGGTGTTATCCCTCCAAAGTTTATTCAGCTCTTCTTCTGCCCACTCGTCGAGGGCTGAAGAAGTTTGGCTTCTTGCGATGCCTAGTACAGGCTCCGGTACACAGAACGGCGTTGCGGATCCGGATCTGGCAAGTCCGTCTGCTACCTCGTTTCCGCGCACCCCTTTGTGTCCCGGGACCCATACCAGCTGAACTTCCTTCGTTTCAGCTAGCTTCTCGAGCGCATCTCCACATTCCTGCACAAGCGCTGAGCTTGGTTTAGGATGGCAGACGGCTCTGAGCGCTGCCTGACTATCCGAACAGATATAAATTATCTGTTCGGATCCATCTTTCACCTCTTCTCTCATAGCTACGGATAGGATGGCGAACACTTCAGCTTGAAAAACTGTTGTATATCTGCCCAAAGCGTAGCTCTCTCGTACTTCTCTTCCCTCCAGGTAGATTCCGGCACCCGAAGCCTGTTTGTCAGTTAGACGCGAACCGTCCGTATAACATATTAGGCTTCCTGTGCTAAACTCCACCGTGTTTCCTTCCCATTGTTCTCTGCTCGGAATAGTAAGCGTAAACTCTCTATTCCATCGCAGTCTGTCTTGTGCGCTTTTCACTCTGAGGGCAGAGATAGGGATTTCCTGTTCCGCCCACTTCGCGATTTCCGCATGACCTATCATCGCTCCTTCGTTCACCCAGACTCCCGAGTCTCGCATCCTCAAATGTGCTGCCATTGCCTCCTTCTTGATCCAGACTGGAAGCGATGGCAGCCTCAGCAGTACCTCCAACACTGCGGTTGGAGTCGTTCTCATTGCGCCCGTTATTACCAAACAGGCCAGCCTCTGAACTTTGCTGAGTTTTCGGCCTATTGTGCTGCCCTGTGCGCCTGGCCACCACGCGGCTGGCCCATAATGGATCTTTGGTCTTACGACTGCCGTGTACAGCCAGCGCTTGATCTCTGGGTTGGTACCCCAATTGCTTCCTACAATTCTCCGCAGTTGCCATAGGATTGCTACCGACTTTTGAATAACCCTGTCTACGTGCGGTCTTCCTGAAAGTTTGGAGTCCAGGACCTGCTGAACTAGCTCCAGCTCTTTCCCAAACATGATAGGTGGCCTGAATCCATCTTTTTTCCTCCGTTTAGTGAACAGGATCATCTCTGTTTTTGTCGGGTTCACTGAGAGTCCTGTATCACCGCACCATCTCTCAATTATTCTGCAGGCAGCCTGCATACGGTCGCAGACGTCTCCGATGAATCGTCCGCTGATTAGGACAACTCCATCGTCCGCGTATGCCTGCGCCTCGAAACCTTCATCTGTGAGTTTACCCAGGAGTTCATCCATTACTAGGCACCACAGATGGGGAGAGAGGCAGCTCCCCTGAGGGCAGCCCCCCCCCACCTCGGATTCCAGTCTGATGTCTCCTCGGGATACCTCGACCTTTCTTCTCGTAAGCGACGATACAACCCAGCTGACCATTGAGTGAGGCGTTCCTCTGGCCCTTAGTGCTGCCTCTATTGTCGCTGTTTTTGCCTTGTCAAATGCGCCTTCCACATCGAAAAATACTCCTAATGTTACCTCTTTAAACCTTATTGTCCTTTCGATCCTTCGCACTACAGCGTGGAGGGCCGATTCAGTCGACCTTCCCTTTCTGTATGCGTGCTGATTTCTGTGGAAAGGGCTCACCCTTAGGGGCCCCTCCATCAGGAATCTGTCAACCACCTTCTCCAGCGTTTTAAGCGGGAACGGTGTTAGGCTGATGGGTCTAAAGGACTTTGCTGTTGTGTAGTCTCTTTTTCCCGCCTTGGGGATGAAGACTACTCTTGCTGACTTCCAGACCTTTGGTACGTACCCTAGCGCTATACTGGACCGGAATATCCTTCCCAAGATTGGGTTAACTGGGTTAGGCATATTTTCGATAATTTTAATTGACACCTGTTTGCCTGCTGTCTTAATGTCGTAGTTTTCTTTTGTTATTTTGGACCGTTTTTATGTTGTGTTGCCCCAACAGTTTTCCAATTCTGTCTGTGACTTTAGGAATATATGAATGATACGCATGTGCAACTATCTGAGCCTCCTCCCTACTTTGTCTCGTGGAAGTCCTCGATTTCAGTCAAAAAGGTGTCAATTAATGTTATCGAAAATATGCCTAACCCAGCTACAGTAACAAGCAATTCTGATTATAGAAAATTTTCTTCTGAATCCGAAAATGTACTTGCTTTTTGAATCAGAGGAACAATTCAATTACAAAATGTCGATTATGTGGATAAGTGCATTTTTTCGTCGAAAAAAATGCACTTTTCTAGTTACCATATCCCATCAATCGTTTTACGAATTATTGTACATTTAACTCAACCATTTATCTTCAGGTAGTCACTAAGAACATGCCATGGAATGGTGGAGTCGTCGGAGTAAATTCTTTCGGATTTGGAGGCGCCAACGTTCACGTGGCTTTAAAATCGCATACCAAAGAAAAATCGAAATCATACAAACCACCCAAAAACCGCTTGGTTGTTTGTTCTGGTAGAACAGCCGAAGCTGTTACTCACTTTCTTGAAGAAATGAAAGCCGATCCGGATCACGAATGTTTGGCTTTGATTGATGAAATTCATAAATTGAACGTTGATGGTCACCATTATCGAGGGTACGTACTCATTCCAGTTTGGCCAATAAATACGTCTGTTCTCACATATTATAAAACTGATGAAATAAAACTACTCAATACGGTAAAATTAAAAACTTGAAAGCCATGGATATCTCAGGGACTAGTGTTAGGTTTTCTTTTATTTTTATTTTTTTTTGTGTGGGGTTCAGGAACTTCATATTGATAATGCACCTAGTTCTGATAAATGTATTTCTTTATTGAAACAATTGTGGCTACGAATTTATTCACACACATATACATAAATCAGGACATGGTTTCTTCCAGGGGAATGATCAAATATCAATAATCCAAAGAATTATTGGGTAGGCTTCAAAAAGGCTGATATCATGAGCCAAAATACAATGGATTTTCTTTAACAATGCTGGAGCTTTTTTTTTCAAATCAAGCAAATCTCATTTTCAATAAACTAATGAGTCAACACATTGACTAGCAACTTCTCATACAGGCACGTTGCAAGTCAATGTATCTCATCTCAGTACTGTACATATAATAACACGTAACTTCTCACACAGGCACGTTAGTAGTTATTATATTTCCAATACAGCTCACAGACATGTAACTTCTCACACAGGCACGTTACAGTCCTTCGTTTCTCGAAAATCCAACAAAAGCAGGCAACTTCTCACACAGGCACGTTGCAAGCCCATAAACACTCAAATCAGCCAAAGAATAGGTAACTTCACAAACAGGCACGTTACAAATCACCAGGCTGAAATGAATACAACGGTGATATGCAACTTCTCACACAGGCACGTTGCAAATCACCGATTGACATGTAACTTCACACACAGGCACGTTACAAGTCCTTGGTTTCAGATAATTCTGCGTCTGACTCCTGCTCGCGTTGTCAACATTATCTTCCGTTTCGGAAGTAGTTTCCAGGAGAAAATGATCATCTTCTTCATCTTGCAAATTTTGATCCTCATATTCATTCTCCAAGTCTGAACTGATATGTTGTACTGAAGTTCTTTTGCTGTCGAAGGCTCATTTTAATTTTTGCTGATCATTTTAAACATAAAATAATGAAAAATTTAAGAAATAGCACTCAATTAAACGGTACCTCCATTGTTTAAATAGAACATAGTTAGTCAATGCCTGTGGAAAAGGTATTGGACGCAAACGCGAGTGTCATCTAGCGTGATTAGTTACAAACATGAATATTTGACGTCATTTTAATGCAGGTTCCTTAAAAAAACTCTGATTTTAATGCTGTCCCATTGTTTCAATCAAGTTACGACATGACTTTGAGGCCAGATCACTGAAGCTACGACATGACTTGGATGCGAGCTCACTATCGCCATCTACATGTCGCATCCATTTTGATCCAATTATAATCCCATAAGGTTGACTAACTATCTTCTATATAAACAATGGTACCTCTAACTGCCCAAACGGGGTCGTTGAGAGACCCCAAACAACTAATGACGTAATATCTCGACTCACACAAATCAAAGAGCAACAGCCCATTGACTGATGAACGTGAAGGAGGTGTTGAGATACTGCAAAAATGGTGACTCTGGGGCCCCTCAAAGACCCCGCTTCGGTATCTAAAGGTTAAAGTAATATTATTTCAGAAACAAATTTATTTCAATTTTCAGTATTAATTTCATAAACCATTCACAGATACACAGTTCTGGGAGAAACTGCAACTACGGAACTGGACAGATTCGGGAAAAACAGACCCATCTGGTTCATCTACACCGGAATGGGATCGCAATGGGCGACAATGGGTAGAGACTTGATGCGCATAGAAGTGTTCAAGAACTCCATTCAGAGATGCGCTGCGGCTTTGGAGCCACACGGTGTCGATTTGATAGATGTGATAACAAACCCATCACCTTCGACCTTCGATGACATTGGCAACTGTTTCTGTGCCATCGGCGCTGTGGAAATAGCCATGACCGATGTTCTCACTTCACTAGGAATAGTGCCCGATGGCTTAGCGGGACACTCTCTTGGAGAAGTAGGTAAGTTGTTGAATGCATATGTAGAATCGCTCTCTAAGAGGTTGGGCCGTAGGTTGCTCTTACGCGGATGGTCAGATAACTCCAGAACAAGCGGTTTTACTGGCGTACGCCAGAGGGTATGCATCCAAAAATACCAAATTACCGCCTGGACAAATGGCTGCGGTGGGGCTCTCGAAGGAAGAACTGCTGCGAATCCTTCCTGAAGATATTTTTATAGCCTGCCAGAACAGTAAAGGTTCCATGACCATATCAGGTCCTAAAGAGTCGACAACTGCTTTTGTAGAGAAACTTACAGCCCAAGGAATTTTTGCAAGATTGGTGCAGTCCGCTGGTATAGCTTTCCACACGAAGTATATTGGAGGTGCAGGAGCCCTACTTCTCGATTTTTGCAGGAAAGTATTGATAGACCCAAAGCCCAGGTCCTCGAAATGGGTATCCAGTTCAGTGCCACCTAGTCAGAAGGATCAAGATTGGGCAAAGAACAATTGTGCCGAGTATCACTATAATAATTTCTGCAGCCCCGTCATATTCGATCAGGTATATGAACACATACCAGAAAATGCTATAGTTATAGAGGTTGCCCCCCACGGGCTCCTGCAAGCTATTCTGAAACGAGAGCTTGGTCCAGAAACCACCCATATAAGTCTTGGCAATCGCTCTTGTGCTGACAATGAGAGATTTTTCCTTTCAGGAGTTGGAAAGTGAGTAGTACTACGAATTTCAGTTAAACTTGAGGATATATGAATAAGATCTTATGATTTTCAGGATATTCTTGGCTGGAGGTCAACCAAATCTGAGAAATTTGTACAAAGATGTGACTTTTCCTGTTAGTCGCAAGACTAAAATGGTGTCACCCTTGGTGAAGTGGGATCATAGCATTCCTTGGTATGTCCCGTATTGGAAAAATAAGGACAGTTTCGGAGAAGTTATCTCTGTCGATGTGTCTAGTGAAAAATATAGTTTTCTTGCGGGGCACGAGATTGATGGACGAATTTTAATGCCAGCAACTGGCTATTTGGTGAGTCCCGTTTATCCCTCTCTTCGAAAATTCTTCTCTCTTTTGGCATATCGTTCCTCTGAGTTTGTACGTTAAGATCGTCTCGATTTTGTCCGCGGAAGGTGGCTTACTCCTATAACTTTTTGTTTTTCAAGTTAATGAAGTAAAATTTGATGTATCTGTATACGACAAAGAACTGTATTTTTGGCAAATGACTTAGCTTCGATTTTTAAATGAAACACCTGGTATATTTTCACTTTTGTCGTCTTCAACTCACATTCTGAATACAACCATTTCACTTGTCACTTTTTGTAACCAATTTTCATAATTTATTTTCCCGTATGTAAAATAACTGAATATTTCACATGTAGGATTGTGCTTACTTGGAGAAAAACAATTTTCTCAATGAAAATTCAGTTTTTTGCAATACAATAGGAGTTTTGTGATGGAGCCCCCTCTTGTATCAACTCCCACCAGGTCCGGTTGGATCTGTTGACTCTCACAAACTTAAGAATTAGCCTCTATATACTGAAACTCCACTTCGAGGATGGACTACTACCTTTACATAAGAATTCAGACTTGAGCAGCAAAGTCTAATGGTTTTGACTGGATTCGAGAGGTCATGTAGCCTATTAACGCAGTACCATGGATTCAATACCAGTTTCGACACTAAAGACTACGTTTACGAGGGTACAACGTTATTCCGATTAAGCAATAAACATCGGTAATTCAACTCCGAAAACTGTACTCGCACACTTCTACTACATTTTTAAGACTGACTATTTCACTTATTCACGAAGATATTCACTATAACGGTCAAAACTGGAGTTGCATTTCTCACCCAGAGATTGCGATTTTAAGCAAAACTTCTAGCGACTAACACCTGCTCATTTTCTCCTTTGAATCAATGGCCTGTCAAATATAATGGGCTATTATTAGAATTGATTACACCAAAATCATAGGAAGTTGTTGGTTTTAATGATGCCATGAAAAACAGTTGACTAATCTTTAGTTTCTACAAGGTGGACTGGTAAGCTAATAACGCACTTTGATAAATTACCGATGAAACTCCTATTGTATAGAAAATTTGCAAAAGACTGTTTTCGATCAAAATGTATTTGCGTCTAATACAATGTTCACATTTGTTTTAAATTTTTTTAAATAGCAACATGGTAGTTCGTCGAGTTAGGAAAGAAGAGTATTTTATTATGATTAAGTTGATCCCGCACACTATTAGGTTTCCAACAAACTTCCGTTGAAAAACTTGGAAATTTTTAATAATACTTTTTTGACTTAACAGGAGCTGGTATGGTCAGTATTTGCCAAAATGCACCTGAAAGAAATGGAAGAATTCCCTGTCGTCATAGAGAAAATGAAATTCAAACGGGCATCAGTACTTCCTCACAGCGAAGTGGTCAAATTTCTCGTGAACATAATGAAACAATCTGGATATTTCGAAATTTTCGAAGGTGGTTCTGTAGTTGTTAGTGGAACGATAAAAGCACCTAAGGATATTTCCACCGAATTTTCACAAGAAGATATTGCCGACGCTCCTAAAAATTGTTACTTGTTGATGAAGCGGGAGGATGTGTATAAGGAATGCCGTCTGAGGAGGTACATGTACAAGGGATTGTTCCAAGGAATAACTGAATGCGACGTCCATGGAACTCAAGGAAAAATCGAATGGTCGGGAAATTTCACCAGTTTTCTGGACACGATGCTGCACATGAATGTTGTCAGAGAAACCGATAGAGGGTTGATACTGCCTACTTCACTGGATCATATTATAATTGATCCTATCAAACACTTGAAACTGGTTGATGGAAAGAAAGGTAATTGCAGTTATACTTAATAATAATTATAGTCTGCTTTTCCAATTATTTTAGTTACCAACCCTGATGGAGTTGCAAA
The DNA here is from genome assembly GCA_944452925.2 of Chrysolina oricalcia. Lineage (NCBI taxonomy): Eukaryota > Metazoa > Arthropoda > Insecta > Coleoptera > Chrysomelidae > Chrysolina > Chrysolina oricalcia. The sequence goes on from OX101810.2 coordinate 4,253,852, forward strand.
CCGAGTATTCCACAATATACTGTTCAAATCATCTGTATCAAACAAGTTTATTTAAACCAAATAAAATGGAAAGTATGAGGATAATATAATAATAATGATAATTCCATGAGAACAATTAGACGGAGAGGGCTACGTGTGGTACGGGTGACTCGGTGCAGGATAAATTTTAGCATTTACATGTTGGGTTGTTACCGACGTAGCGTGAGACGGGCCAGAAGGCAACCCGTAAGAATAACGCGAGGGTAGAGGGTTGAATATGCATTTTATTTACGTTAACTAAGTCATAAGGTGCAGGACTAAAAAGTTGCAGAATAATCGGAGGTTATACAAATAAGTACAGAAAAATTGCCAGAAGACTAGGTGGAAGATAAAGACCCGCCAGAAGGCGCTAATGTTGTGAAACTTCTATACTTATTCTGTTACTCAAAACTGGATTGCCTGCAAAACGCTAGAAGACTCTGGAAGAATTACAGAACAATTACAGAGATATTCGCGGTACTATGAGCGTCGGCTGCCCACTCTATGGATAATTTTTTTTTTATATTTCATATTTTATCTCATTGTGCACCTAATGAGACAAAAAGTGGAGATTTGTCAACATAATTTAGAATATTTCATGACACCATTGGACAAATGCCAGAAGTCATTTAGGAAGACATACGTATTTAACGCCATAATTTTTTTAATGATGAAATAGACGATTATTTTATATCTATCAAAATGAAATTATTGAATATTTGTCGAATACAAATATTAGATTATATTCGAATTTTCAGTATACCATCATAACTATACTATAATAAAAAACTATACTATAATAAAAAAAGCCAGATTAGAACTCAGATATTCTCAAACCAAGTAGAAGAATATCCTTGGGGATGCAGTCAGAAAAAAGGCCTTAGTAGAAAAACTCTTTGATAAATTGTCAAGCTTTCGAAAAACTTTATTTTCCTTTTCAAGACATCTGAAAAATTATTAATGATGTACATATAACACTAACAAATGAGAAGAAACAACTTACTAACGTTAGGATATTTTGAAGAAAATAGCCAATGCTTTTCCCGTATTCATTATGTAAACACAATTTTTTTAAAGATGAGAAAATACAAACATATTAACATTGTATATAAATCATGTTATTTCGGCAGAGAAAACTGCAGTATATAAGATCAGAAAAGTATATAGCTAACGATATAGCTATATGATTTACTGACAGGTAAGGAAACCGTCTGCTGGGCATGAAATAGCGTTCATGGGGTTGCCCCAAGTCGCCTGGATGTAATTTCAGAATTTCTCCAGGTCAAGGTCAGGGAAAAGGGGGGCGTTTGAAAACCAGTCAGAATGGTTCATATTTTGAACCTTTCTTACGAAGGTAACATTTTAGGTGATGAAAAATTAAAATATCTTGATAAAACTTAGTTTTCATTGAAACTTCAACAACACTTGATCGATCCTCAATTTCAGTACACCGATGTAGTTGCGATTGAATTCCCTTCAAAATGATGTATCACAAGTTTAGTAGTCCCATTGAAAATTCTGAAGTAGGGGTTGCTGGGGATGAGGTGGTTGCCAACACCATGAAATAAAAATCGACAGGTCTGAGCGATGTTCGATTTTTTTCACGAGTTCGGAGATTTGGAGAGTGATAAGTTTTAGCTGGAAAACACTGTATGTGATTCCAATGCCATTCGACCTAGCACTGGAACAGTGTGATTCTCATTTTTAGCAACTTTTTGTTTTTCTCGCTTCCTTGGATTGAAACATCCATTTTGTGCCTGAGATTATGCTGAGCTAGTGAATGTTTTTTGTCTGATGGCAATCTTCTGTAGTTTGTACAATAACCAAATGTATGACGAAACATTTCTCTTCATCTGGTATTTTACTTTATTTATTTATTTATTAAACCCATACAAGCTTAATTAGCTTAATTACATGGATTCCTTAATGAAAGAAACGTATTTGCATTACCATGTTAAACAAAAACAGTTGTAGCAGTAACAATAATAATAATAATCAGAACTGTAGAGGTACCTATTTTATTTATTACATTTTTGTTGAAAATTATGTCGACAAGATGTGATTTAAAATTTCTTTATAAAATGACGAATGAGGCATTGTTCATTCGATATCAATGAATTGGTTGAATTGATTCGCCAATTTCAACAGAGCTGTAAGAGGTGTAGTGTGGAGGCGGCCACGGAAGTATTAAATGGTAGCGCGTTTCGAGTACGGCGTGAGGGTACATGAAAAAGGAGAAGTTCTAGAATTTGTATTGAGTCTACCCTGTTATTAATTAATTTATGCAAAAACATAAAAGCTGATAAAATTCTTCTATGAACCAGCGCTAAGATTTTGAATTCCATTCTTAAATGTGTTGAACGTATAGTGGTATAGTCAGGCCATCTCTTATATTATTTAAAATACAAATAACGAAGAAATTTGTTTTGAATTTTTTCCAAAGTATCTAAAGTTGTAACAAATTCTGCAAACCAAATTATTGATGCAAACTCTAATTTAGGTCTAACTAACGTATAATATAAAAGTTTGGCTGTATTTATTTCTAAACGATCGTGATTGCCTCATCAAGTATCCTAACATACGGTTGGCAGATCTCACTACATTTGTAATATGACTTTTCAAAGAGAAAGTTTCATTATATGTGACACCTAAGTCTTTTATCTCAGTTTTTCTTATCAGAGTCTCTTCGTTCATCAAATAATCAAAAATCACTTGAGCGAGTTATTGTTAAACAGCGCATTTTTTTTATATTGAATAATAGTTTGTTATCATGACTCCACTTTATAATGTTATTAGTGTCTTTTTGTAGTAATACACAGTCCCTTACTGTTTGAATATTTCTGAATATTTTCAAGTCATCCGCAAAGAGTAAGCATTGTGAATACTTCAATACCGATGGAAGATCGTTAATAAATAATATGAATAGTAGAGGTCCTAAGTTAGAGCCCTGGGGCACACCTGAATTTGCATGAAATTTCCCTGAAGTATTTCCGTTGTGCCTAACAATGAAGTGTCTATTTTATAAATAGTTTTTAATCAGCTGTAAGAAATTTACTGAAAGTCCAAATTCACTGATTTTTTCTAGAAGAATATCGTGATTAACTTGGTCAAAAGCCTTGCGAAAATCTGTGAAAATTACATCTAATTGGGATCTGTTTTGTAATGTTTGAAATACATTGTTGCTGAAAATTATGCAGTTCTCCTGAGTTTTTTCACATTGTGTGATTCATGATAGAAGGTTTGAACGTGAGTGGGCCCGTATCAGGCCCTCCACTGCGTTCAATGGCCTATTGTGGCTCTCATGAACTTTTGTATTTAACCACTTCAACCTAAAAACAACTGAAAACAATCACTAGTTTTGGCAATAATAACATCTTTTTTTTCAGAAATCCCAATCACGTACAATCACGATCTAAGAATCATCAAATCAGGAGGCGTTGAAATAGTCGGCATGGATTCTTCAAAAGCCCCTTTGCGCCATTTGACCCAAGCCGAACCATTGCTTGAATCATGTCAATTCGTTCACTACGAAAATCCTGCAGAGAACGATTTCGATTTGGACACTTCTCTCAAAATCGCTCTGCAAATAATTTCGCAAAATGTTCCTGGAATGATAAAACAAATCAAAATTTGCCAGCTTGCTAATGATGACGCGGACCAAATACTCAGCAAAGCAATCGCAGAGATGTCAGTAAATTTGGTACTGGCCGATGTACTCATTTCTAAATGTAAACCAGATGAGATAAATTCCGAATTCGATGCTATAGTCCTCACGAAAAACGTAGAAGTCGACTTACAAGCTCTCGCAGGACACCTGACCAGCGACGGCTTTATCCTGTATCAAGGAGCCTATTCGGAGCCTAAAAATTCCACTCTGCAAGTGATCTTCCAAGCTGGTGCTGGCGAAAACAGCGTTTTCTTGCTACGACCAACCTTCGATTTTCCAGCAAACTACGCTGTAGTGAACGTCCGCAACTCAGATTTTGATTGGCTGGGCAGGCTGAAAGCTGTATCAAGTTCCGAGGAACCTAAAGTTGTCTACCTGTTCAGCCAAGGTGAAGAGACCAATGGCATACTAGGTCTGATGAAATGCTTACTGACCGAACCTTCTCACATTACGTTTAAGGCTATTTTCGTGGATCAGGTAACGGATATATTTTCTATCGACGACGAGTTTTATCGAGAGCAACTCAAGAAAAATCTGGGGTTCAATATTTTGAGGAAGAACGACTGGGGAACTATCGTACATGTTCCAATGGCCAAAATTGAGAAGAAGGAGGTGGGGAATGCTGCTATGACTGTTCTGACCGTAGGAGATCTATCAACACTCAGTTGGGAAGAAAGACCCTACTCTGCCATAAAGTACGTGAGTCAATACACCATCTCTTTACAATGTACAGGGTCCACGATGAGCTGATTCGACATGTATATGGGACACTACTGGGTGTATTTTTCTGAAAATTTTTATACAGGTGTTTTCCGAGGAGCTCTTTTCAGTTGAATTATTTCAGATATCTACGACTTACGGCTATACTGGAAGTGGACTCCAACTTTGTTTTTTAAAATGGAGCACTCTGTTTTTTAAAAGAAAAAGAAACTACCCAAACACCAAATTTTATTTATTCATTGAGTGAAAACCTTCCAGACAGAACAAGTTCTGGTATGAGGAAGTTGTACATATAATAATAATAAAAATGATTAACAATAGCAATTCAAACAAAATATATCATAAATGACTGATAAACAGAATAAACATATACAATAATGATGAAACCATAGTAAAATCATAAATTAGTGAACAAAGATTGATAGCAGGATGTCAATTCCGTAAGGAAATTATGTGTTTTTTACAGATATTTTGAATTTGGAAAAACTTCTGCAATTTGTTATATTATTAGGTAATTTGTTAAATTCATCTAAAGCAGCGTGAGTGAATCTTTTTTGGCCAACTGTAGAGGTAGCAGAATCGAGGTGAAACAAGTTATACTGTTTAGTGAGATGACTATGAATTTCAGAGTTTTTCTTCAAAATTAAATTTGATTTTAATTTTTTATTTATGATATTGAATGCAATTTTTAGGGTATTTATTTTATACAATTCATCTAAAGAAAATTTGGCTGTAACTGCAATTAGTTTATTGTTTGGTATGTCAAATGTCAAAGATTTCCTATACAGTGCTGATATTTTATTGAAATTATTTTTGGAACAAGATCCCCAAATGTTTATCAAATAGGTAATACGACTCAGTATGTGAGAATATAGAATCATATTTATAGTTTTTTTATCGAGTTTAGGACATCTTCTCAAAGCACCAATGATTGGGCAAATTTTTTAGTCAAGACCTCAATGTGTTTGTCCCATTTCAATTTTTCATCAATCCAAATACCAAGATACTTTATTTTTTCAGTTCTTTTCAATAATTCATTTTTGATATTGAGGTTAAGGGAAATATTCTGTTTGTTTTTCTGCTGGAAAATTATATACTCAGTTTTATCAGTATTTATTGATAAAAGGTTGCCATTTTTCAAAATTTTTCAAGTCATCATTAATAATGTTTTCTAGAATGAGAGAGTTTTTGTTTTCATATAAAAGTACTGTCTCGTCTGCGTATATGATATAACTTCCTGCTAACCCAATTTTAGAAATATTTTGAATATATAATAGATACAAGATGTGTCCCAAAACAGAAACTTGTGGAACGCCCGTATTTATTGGTAGTCTGATAGACTCAGAGTTGAAACATTTGGTACTGATTGTCCTATTTTCAAGATAGGATTCCAAATGATTTTTCACTGTACCCCTGAATCCCATTGTTTCCAAGTTTTCCAAGAGTATTTTGTGATCAACTGTATCAAACGCCTTCTTAAGGTCAATGAAAACAGCTACCACATAGTTTCCTGTATCAAGTCCATTTTGAATTGCTTGCATGACTTGCAGTACTGCTGCTTGTGTGCCACTATTTTCCTGGAAACCAAACTAATTACTATCAAAGCCATATTTTTTGTTTATACAGGGTGTTTCATAATAAATGCGCAGGACTTCAGGATGTGATAGCTAGTCCAAAAATATGAAAAAAGTCTAATATTAACTTACTCTCTAAAATGCACTATTTTCGAGATACAGGGTGTTGAAATTTAAAAAAAATAATCGTTTTTTGCGAATATCTCTGGATCCGTTTATCGCACAGAAAACAGATTCCGTAGGCATTTCCTACTCATAATAAACTATGTTTTGTGCGGACTTTTTAGTTTTTATAACTCATAATTGGTGAAGATTTTGAGTAGTGGGTGTTTTTTTCTCCAACTTCTACGCCACTAGAAAAAGTATAATTTTGAGCCACCTACATGAACCGCCAATGTTTTCTACACAAAAAAGGTACTCTTGGTCATAAGCTCTACAGTTGACCGTTTTCAAGAAAAATCAACTTTCATGTTGAAAAACATGGTAAATTTTTTTAAATAATTTTTTTCGTAATTATACAAAATTTATTTAAACGTTAGAACAAGTAACAAAACCAAACGTTGACTTCTTGATTGCAAAATAAAAAAAAACAATAACAATCATACTCAGTTGAATTGATGGAAATGTCCGCCGTTAGCTTCAATGCACGCAGCAATTTTTCGAGGAAAAAACATTATTTAAACAACATGAAAGTTGATTTTTCTTGAAAACGGTCAACTTTACAGCTCATGACCAAGAATGCCTTTCTTCTGTAAACATTGGCGGTTCATATATGAGGCTCAAAACTGTAATTTTTCCAGTGGCGTAGAAGTTGGAGAAAAAAACACCCACTACCCCTTCAAAATCTTCACCAATTATGAATTTAAAAAAATAAAAAATGTGCACAAAACATAGCTTATTATGAGTACAAAATGCCTACGAAATCTGTTTTCTGTGCGATAAACGGTTCCAGAGATATTCGCAAAAAACGATTATTTTTTTTAAATTTCAACACCCTGTATCTCGAAAATGGTGCACTTTAGAGGGTAAGTTAATATAAACTTTTTTTTCATATTTTTGAAGTCCTGCGCATTTATTATGAAACACCCTGTATAATCAACAATACGTTTTTTCAATTTTTTTTTTTTTTAATTAAAAAAAAAATGCTCAGTATGGCTATTGGTCTATAATTTGATGGATCTTCAGCATCTCCATGTTTGAATATAGCTTTTAGTGAAGCATGTTTCAATTCAAGTGGGAAAATACCCAAGGTAAAATATTTATTGATTAGTTTTGTTAAGGGTTCAGCCAGAATATTTTCCAATTCAAATAAGTCATTGGTCAATAAACCTTCAGAATCAGGACACGTTTTTTTTAAGGTGTAGATTATTTCAATAATTTCACTTTCATCAGTTGGAAACAAAAGCATTGTGGAGTCATTATATTTTGGATATGGAAGGTTATTGTAATATGATTTTATTTCATTTGCTATATTCTCGCCAGTACTCGAAAAATGATTGTTCATAATATTGGCTATATCCAGGCCATCAGTAAAAATGTTACCATTAATTTTTATTGATTCAATCTCTTTCCTATTTTGTTATTTCGATGTACCTTTGAGACAATAATAGATAGTATACCACATTTTCTTCTAGTTGCCTTCAGAAGCTTCAAATTTCTAACTAACATGTTGAGCTTTGGCTCTTTTGATCATAGCGTTAACTTTATTTTTCTGTATTTTATAGTCATTAAAGAGTTCTTGATCATCCATGTTTTGTTTATGTCTTTTGAATTTTGAATTTCGAATGTTAATTTACCGTATAATACTATCAGTGATCCAGTCGTTGTTTTCACGTGTTCTCATATACAGTGAGCACGTAAAGGTTGGAACAAATTCGTTAAACGCTTGATATGGCCACTAGGAAAAATAAGCTCAGACAGGTCGATTTTATTTTTCAGTTGCGCATTTTTTGGACTACTCAGATTTTCGATGACGTCATCGCTGTTCGAATTATGACGTCATTATAATTTTTTTCAAATGGGCTTACCCTATTTTGATAATATTTTCAAAAATAATGCATTTTTCTGAGTACGGATGTAAAATTTTTTCTTATGTTAGATAACCGTATGTTCGAGAAACAAAAGATATATCATTCATAATAATGTGATATTAAGTAGGTTAACGTAAACTTTTGACCTAAGGTATCTCCACAAAATAGTAGGGTTAGATCAGGAGATCTAGCTGGCCACTCTAAAAATCCTCGTCTGCGAGTAGGGGACGGCTATTATCATCATTCGCCGTGGTGTTCCGGGGTGACTTTCTGATTTTTGGTGGCGTATTCAATTTTCAGCTGCAGGAAAGCCCGGAAAAACCTTCAGACCCACCCGGGATGGTCGGTTGCACACTTTGAACAAACACCAGACGTCGGGAATGGCATCTAGGCAACTCACATCGCACTCGCTTCACAACAAGGTGTGAGGTCACCTATCGATACCAAAATACTTGAGAAAAATTCCCTTATACCCCGGATTTCGACCACAGACGAGGACTTTTTTAGAGTGGCCAGGTAGATCTCCTGATCTAATCCCTCCAGATTTTTTTGTTAGGAAACCTTAAGTCAAAAGTTCACGTTACCAGACCTAATTATGAATAATATATCTTTTATTTCTCGAAAATACGGTTATGTAACATAAGAAAAAATATGACATCCATACACAGAAAAATGCGTTCTTTTTGAAAGTATTATCAAAATAGGGTAATGCCATTTAAAAAATATTATGATGACGTCATAACTCGCACTGCGATGACATCATCAAAAATTTGAGTGGACCAAAAAATGTACAACTGAAAAAGAAAATCGACGTGTCTGAGCTTTTTTCCCCAATAGCCATATCAAGCTTTTAACGAATTTGTTCCAACCTTTACGTGCTCACTGTATACTTTCACCGATGACTTGTTTTTATCTTTTGAACGATATCTTTGAAATCCTGAAAATTTTCACAATGGGTTAGAATTAATTCATCGGAAATAATTTGTTTGAATTTACAGTAATCAGTTTTCATTATTTCGCGTTTCTTGAATTGTTTTAAAGTAATATCTGATTTATTAATGGAGGTGTACATTATTCTATGATCAGTAATTGAAGTATTTTCTAGTATTATTTTAAAATTAAAATGATGGCAATTGGTCAAAATATGATCAAGAATACTGAAAGAGTTGTTTTGATTTCTTGTATAACAATTTCGATCTATTGAGTTTACAATTTGGAAACCATTGCTTTCAATTAAATCTACGTCACAATCACACTCGACGCGTGTTTCGCCAACGAAGTTAGCATAAAGATTTATGTCTACATTTTTACATAAAATGAACATAAACTTCAATAATCATATTTATAATACGAGGAATAAAAATAGTGTCACAGTGAAAAATAAAGTTGAAAAAAACAAGATCTCAGAAAAATTTCAAATATTTATTTTCATTTCACTACGATTTAATTCCAAATCATATAAAAGCAATCAAGTCATTATTCTCATTTAAAAAACAATTGAAAGAGTCTCATTGAAATTTATTTCATGATATCTTTCACTTCAATTAACTCAGGTAGTTTATTTTTATCTCCATTTTGTTGAATTTTAAAAGTTTACAAAACATATACCTACCAGTAATTCTTGTCTGAAATTCCGTGCAATAAGTTTTTAACTTCGCGGGTATAATTAAATCGTGTATTCACCTTTTTGTACAAATTGATGTACCTAATACTTTTTTATTGAATTTTGAATGAACTTTATTATTATTATTATTATCTTCAGGAGCTGAAAGCTTTTAGATCCTGAAGATGCTAACTTTGTTGGCGAAACGCGCGTCGAGTGTGATTGTGACGTAGTTTTGGTGTTTGGGTATTTTATTTTTTTATTGAATTGTATTCACACCAAAGGTTCCAAAATATTCATTTATTTGACTCTGTTCTTTATTGCATTTTTAGAATCTACGATGAATTTAAATATAACTTACGTCATATATCTTAAGGGCTCCACTTTTCAGTTATTTAAATGTTTCGCCTAGTTACTTTAGCAATAAATCCAGCAATTTTTTTTATTAGAGGTCCTGCCACGACCATATTCCGTCAGAGCGTTCATGATTGAGAATAATAAAAAATTCCAACGACAGAATAAAATTACCGAGCGTTGGGGGAGAGTTGGCACTGCAATTTTTTTAATAGAGGTCCTGCCGCCACAATACTTCGTCAGAGCACCAATGAATAAGAATTATGGAAGATTCCATCGACACAAAAAGTTCTCGAGCGTTGGGAGAGAGTTGTGCTGGAAAATAATAAAAAAAATTGCTGAGCCCAACTCTTTATTCTAAATCATGTACGCTCTGACGGAATACGGTGACAGCAGGACCTCTATCAAAAAATTGCATTGCCCGACTCTTCCTCAACGCTCGGTAAGGGAACCTCCATCACTCTTAATCATGAACGCTCTGACAGCATATGGTGGTGGCATGACCGCTATTAAAAATGTTGCAGAGCCCAACTCTCCCCCAAGGCTCAGTAATTTTTTTCTGTCGATTGAATCTCTTATTATTCTCAATTATGAACGATAAAAAAATTACACGGTTCAACTCTCCCCTGACGCTCGGTAATTTTTTTCAATCAATGGAGTCCTTCATTCTCAATGATGAACGCTATGACAAAATATGGTAGCGGCAGGAACTCTGATAAAAAAATTGCAGTTGCCAACTCTCCCTCAAGACTCGGTAATTTTTTATTTCGATGGAATCTTTCATTATTCTCAATCATGATCGCTCTGACGAAATATGATGGAGGCAGGACATGAAATAATAAAACTGCTGAGCCCAACTCTTCCCCAACGCTCGGTAATCTTTTTCTGTAGATGGAATCTCTCATCTTTCTCAATCATGAACGTTTTGACGAAATATCGTGGCGGCAAGACCTTTAATAAAAATTTTGCAGAGCCCAACTCTCCCCCAACGCTCGGTAATTATTTCTGTCAATGGAATCTTTCATTATTCTCAATCATGAACGCTATGACAGAATATGGTGGCAGCAGGACCTCTATCAAAAAAATTGCAGTTGCCAACTCTCCTCCAAGGCTCGGTAATTTTTTTCTGTCGATTGAATCTTTCATTATTCTCAATCATGAACGCTTTGACGAAATATGATGGAGGCAGTACATGTAAAAAAAATTGCTGAGCCAACTCTCCCCTAACGCTGGTAATCTTTTTCTGTCGATGGAATCTCTCGTTATTCTCAATCATTAACGTTTCGACGAAATATGGTGGCGGCAAGATCTCTAATAAAAAAATTGCAGAGCCCAACTCTCCCCCACCAGTCATGAAGATCTTTCAAAATTCAATGAAATACCCGAAGACATAAAAAATTATAGAAATGTCACTAATTAAAAAAAAAGATATATTCTCCAAAAGAGATATTGACATAAAATGAATTCCTTCTTTGGTTTGGTATTTTTTTATTGCTTTGAAATTCTAAAAGTTTTATTTAAAGGGAAATGTGGATACAAAAAGGTTCATGAACCAGTTTGATTCTGTTCAACTAAATGTATACGCTTCCATAATCTTAAAATCATAAAAGAAAAACAAGATAACAGTATTTATTAAGAAATGGGTAAACATTTATTTTATAGTTGTAGCATTGAATTATGAATAAACGGTATTATTATTATTAAAATCGAAAATAAGTTTATGGCATATCAGACGGGAAAACGAAAAAAGAAATGAATTAAAAAAATTGTGGATCAACCGGGATTCGAACCGGGGTATCATTGTCTCCGGCAATGTGCGTTAGTCTGCTACGATATTAAACCTCATTCAAAAACCGGCGATTCACACTTCAAATTCAGCTCTTTGTTAGTATGAGATTATGAATGAATGTTAAATGAAAAGATGGAATCACTCTCGCATACACACCCAGAGCGATGTTTAACATGCTATAAAAAATATTAAAAAAGGAAAATCGATTTAAGAGTCACAAACTTTTTATTGTGTTCAATGCCCATACTGTCATGTATTTTCTTTAATTGCCACTGCTTGTCTAAGAATTATTTGAACTGTAGCTTTCTGCATACAACATGTCATAACATGTAGTTGTACTCCCTGCTTATAGATGGAGCCACAATGAACCACCGAATATAAGTTATGAGGCCTCTACACACTTACCCCAAATACACACTTACCCCACCTTACTAACTTCAAAACTGGATGATTTTTTCTGATACACTGCATACATTGTTGTCGTTACATTTATACCTAGTGTATCCCAGTCTGTTAAATAATTTTTTTTCACAGAATCTTCAATAACGCGGAGCTGGTACACGTCTTCTATTGCGCCCTCAACTTCAAAGATGTCATGATAGCGTCTGGCAAGCTACAAGTCGCGCGAGCAGACATAGCAACTGCTCCTGAAATCAATATTGGTTTAGAATACGCTGGAATAACAGCTTCTGGTAAAAGAGTGATGGGTATAGTGGGATACGAGGCGTTGAGTTTGCAACTTCAGACTGATCCCGGATTTGTGTGGGAAGTCCCGCGAACATGGAGTTTGAAAGAAGCCGCAACTGTTCCTTGCGTCTACGCTACTGTAAATTGTTTATTTTTCAGCATTTCTTTATGATTGTTGTGCTTGTTTCCAGAGCTACTACGCTATGGTCGTAAGAGGAAGAATGCAGCCAGGAGAATCTATATTGATTCACGCAGGAACAGGGGGAGTAGGGATGTCTGCCATTTCTATTGCTCTGAGTATGGGTTGCCAGGTATTTACGACAGTTAGCACCCAAGAAAAAAGAGATTTTATCAAGAAAATGTTTCCCAAACTAGAAGATAAAAATATTGGTAAGTATTTTATATATCTATTTAAAACAATATTTTCCGACGGCCCACTCGAAATACGTATTGCAACGAACCGGAGCCGGTCCTGACCGCTTGCGATAGATTCATCACCGAGCCATCCGTTGGAAGTGCGCGTTTGGACTTGATAATCGCAGAATTGGAAGATAAAAACTCGTACAACTGGTAAGAAGGCCGCTCTGTAGAATAGACTTTCAGGCGAGCTAATAGAGGAAGGAGCTAGAAGACCCTGAAACCTTTTTATTCGACGTTTATAGAATTGACTTGAGTTCGATAATAAATAAATTTGACGAAAATACCAAATCCTTGGAAGATAAACGGCTACAGAATTCGGTGAGTTTGAAAGAAGAACTTCAACACAATTCGAAGAATCTGGAAGATGAACTACTTGAAAATTCGGAAGACTTCAGAAATTCAAAAAAGAAATTCAAAAAAAGCTTTTGGAAAATTTTAATAGTTTGAAAGAAGAACTTCAAGAAAACTAGAAGAATCAGAAAAACTTCTGGAAAATTCGAATAGTTTTGACCTTCTAGAAAACACAAGAAGCTTAAAAAAGAACTATGTGGTGTAGCAAATCGACATCAGACATCAGACACTTTGCTTCCGTGTTGTCGCAACGGATGGCACAGGTCGGGCTCCTATTCGTTACAGTATAATTTCGCACTGTAAACTAGCACAAAAAATTACGTATTTCGTGCGAAATATTTCATTTCGCATTGTTCTAAAAAGAAAAATTACATAGAACAGTTCCTGAACTGAAAACATTAGTGCGAAATAAAACACTCACCTATAGCTCGTGGTTTATCGTCTCGTCACACTCGTGTGAAATATCCTATTTTCCGCACTAGTTGTACAGTATACTATTTTCTACGCACGTAATTGAAGTAACATAAAATTGGTAATTCAAACAATAACTACTAAAAAAAAACACGAACAATATTATTATTCTATGACATTGCATTTCACGTACCTTTGAAATTCTTTATAAAATAATTGTTCAACAGATGGAATTTTATATTGTTCACAAAGAATTTTAGAAGAATAAGCAAAACGTTTTTTAAAAATAATTTACAAGATATACTTTTGAATTGTTGCAAGTGGTAATAAACCTTGTTCATATAGAAACTCCTCAACCTATTATGCCATAGTTTGAGATAGACTGAAAGAGACTATCATAAAAACTTATAATGAATATTAAATATACGACTGACAATGTTTCTTAACAACCTAAATTTTCTTCCCAGGCATTTATACTAACCATATAAACTGTATCGCTGGCATTTCCTTTCTTTTTCGTATTTAAGAAATCATTGATAAAAATTAAAAATAAAATAGGTCCAAGAACTGACCCTTGGTGAACACCACATTTCACGTTTCTATAATAACTTTTGATTCGACCAATCTGAATATTGAGTTTCCTTGTTAAAAAATATCTTTCAAATAGTTTTAGTCAGATTCTTCTTATGGCTAACCGTTCTAATTTCGATAATATTTTTGGATGTGAAACTGTGTAAAATGCTTCCTTTAAATCTAAAAATATACCAAGAGTTTCCTCTTGATTAGCTAACGAATAATGAATAGTTTCTGTAACATTGAATAATGCATTCTTTGTTCCCTTTTTTCTCTGAATCCAAACTGGTTAGGAAACAATAATTATGTTTTTCGAAAAAATCTGCCTATCTAATTTTAATGCATTTCTCTAAAATTTTGACAATGTTTAATGAATAGGTCGAAAAATATCACAATCTTTTATCTTCTCCTGTATATTGGAGTAAAAATTATTGTTTTGAAAGATTTTGGGAGATAATACCTGTGACTAAACATAAATTGAAAATATGTTCAAGGATATTTGAAGTGTATTTAACTATAATCTTCAATAATTTATTAATAATTTTGTTTGGGCCTGAGTTCATTTGTTAAGTTGATTATTTACTTTTCTGTGATAGGCTACTAAAATATATCACTTGACTTATGGGATTTTTTATGAATATATATTCATTGATTTCGTCAATTCGTTAGTTAACTCAGATCCTATATCACAAAAATGGCAATTCAAAATATTTGCTATTTTCTCTGGATCATCCGTAATAATTTGGTTGTATCCAAATAATTCAACGACTCTGCTCTGTTTCATTCACAACTTTCCAAATTTTATCAATATCACTGTCAGGTCCTTTTATTTTTTATACTAATTTTGTTTTGCGTTCTTTATGAGTCTATTCAATAATAATAATCAACACCTTTCGGGATTCAGGTCTATTCAAATAAACTAGCCAATTTGCCATTGGTATTTTCTGAAATATTAAATATGGAATGGCGTATTTGAGAATTATTTTCATCTTTTGTTTATTTTTTTTCATAATTATTATAATTTAATGATACTATCGTTTATATTGAAATTATTTCACTGGCTATTAATTTGCTTCAGGAAACTCCAGAGACAACTCTTTCGAAAAAATGATCATGAAAAATACTAGAAGAAGAGGAGTAGACATAGTACTGAACTCGTTATCGGCGGAACTATTCCAAGCCTCGCTGAGATGTGTAGCACGACAAGGCCGCTTTTTGGAAATTGGCAAAGTGGACTTTTTCAACAGCACGCCGATAGACTCTAAAATGTTCTTGAAAAACTGCAGTTTCCATGGTATTCTTTTGGACGATCTCTTGGAAACGGACTCCAAGGTTAAACAAGAAGTACATACTCTACTCAAAGAAGGTAATGTTTCAAAACACACAGTATTTTAGATAATATTGAAGTCCTGAGTGGACTTATGTTTAGATAGGAGAGACAATCTGAAATAATCTGTACGAAGTTAATTAAGGATGTTATTGAGGAATTTTCTTATTTTAATGGCATTTTTCTTCATCGTTTCAGAACTTCTCACACTCAAAAAATATTGTGACAAACTATGTGTTAATGACAAAATAAGAATATCCAGCTAATATCTGAAAGATCCATACAGGGTGTCCCATATAAAACTCCGCGGGCAAATATCAGGGAAATGAAACATGATATATATATATATATATATATATATATATATATATATATATAACAAGCAAATTATTTCGATTTCAAAGAGTCTTTTTATTTACGTAGAGATCCACCACTAGGAGTCATCTGTTAGGGCGTCGCGACGCCGACGCCATTTTTTATGTGGTATCACAGATTTTTCAATGCTACTTTGGATTCTGCATCAATAAAATTGATCTATCAATTATAGTTGCATTGCCTGTTTAGTTTTATCTAGTTGTGTGTTTCTGTAAAATCGCAGACAATACAAACTATACCAAATGTTTCACATTACCAAAAATTATTTTACTTTAACCAAAACTCGACCAACATGACGATAGTAACGAAAAAATGAAAGTGATAAAATGAATTATTTTAGTAAGTGTTCGAACTGTCTTTCCCTTAAGTAGAATACACGTATTGAATATTTTAATCAATTCTCGATTCGTGACAGCTAAATGGCTATGGAAGCACAAACATTTGTGATACTATTTTCTCAATCCTCTACATTTTGTGGACGTCGCATATAAACTAAGTCTTCAATATATACCCACAAAAACACATCTAGTGGAGTCATATCTGGAATTCGAGCTGGCCATGGTGTGGACCCTTATCTCCAATCCGATTCTCTAGCACTTGAGTGAATATTTGCCTGTCGCTGTGATCTAATCATCCCTATGTTTGCACCATAATTTGATCGATGTGCAACCAAGGAAAATGTGCTAGATTCTTGAAGTGCCCAAGGAGGCACATATATTTTTCCTTCTTCTAATAATTCAGGAGCATCAGACCGTTTATAAATGAACAAGGTGTCAAACCCTTGCCTTCTGTGGATCAGAGGACTCAAATTCATTACTGACAGCATGTTGGTATGAGAGTACATAAGAAATCTGCGTTGACCTCTTTCCAATTATTTGATGTGGACTTGAGCATAAGGGTTCCAAATAAACGAAGCATATTCAAGATGAGATCTAACTAATGAAATGAATAAGATTTTCACTGTACTCATATGAACGAAATCTCTAGAATGGCTCTTTATGAAACCCAACTGCTTGAATGCTCTATTACAGATGTACTCAATGTGCGAAGAAAATGAGAAATTAGATTGAAAGATGATTCCAAGATTTTTTATCCAGGTTACTTTCTCAATGACAGTGTTATCAAAAATATAGTTGAAGGTTACTTCTTGCACTGTGCAATGGAAATTGGTAACTTTACATTTCAGAGGATTCATGATCATTTTATTCACCAAACAACCATGTGAAAAAGCATTCACGTTATTTAGGAGTATAAGACAAAAATCTGGATTCTGTATGATATGAAATATTTTGATATCATCGTCATACAAGATGAATTTACAATCAGATATTCATTTGACAATGTCATCGATAAATATACTGAACAGTAAAGGCCCCAGGTGGGAGCCCTGTGGCACACTCGAAGTAGCAGTAGCAAGGTTTATTTAAAATTTTGAATACATTATGGTATCATGTAGACACTTGAGAAAGTCCTTTGGAAAAAAATGTGTAAGTCTATTATTCAAAAAGTTATACTATTGATAATTAACAAATTTTTTTCCAGTCTCCGTTTTCATATATAACGAGGTAAAAGTTTAAATAATTGACCTTTGAATTGTTGGCT
The DNA here is from genome assembly GCA_944452925.2 of Chrysolina oricalcia. Lineage (NCBI taxonomy): Eukaryota > Metazoa > Arthropoda > Insecta > Coleoptera > Chrysomelidae > Chrysolina > Chrysolina oricalcia. The sequence goes on from OX101810.2 coordinate 4,271,353, forward strand.
TCATCGAGCCCTTCTAATATACCTACTTAAGAGGAAGTTGTACTATACTTAAAACAGTGTATGCAAAGGTTTGGTAGTCCCTAACTTTTTTGATACATTTTTCACTTTGAGTGAATTGAAAAATCAGTAAATATTGGTAAAGATGTTATCTATGTTTCCTTCTTCTCACTTTTTCAAAATTTGATTCAGATTTTTCTGAAAAATATAGTCAAAGTCCATGTTTTTTGATGATTTTCCCATTTTTGTTTTTTTTTGAAGAGAACCAAATCAAATTTTGAAATAGTGAGAAAGATTAGATGTTTACCGACACGTTCAATTTTTTTCATCAACTAATAATAAAAAATAAACCTTGAAAGTTAGGGACAACGAAACCCTTGCATGGCAATATTTTGTATGCGGACAATAGCGCCACAGTCTTTCAGTTTGTAAGGTATCACTTCCACCACAGGATAAAAGGTTATTATTTTGTTTATTTTATTTTTTACAACTACTCTTTTATGCATGCGTTTTTGGTCGCTTGTCGCAGGGCGACAGAAAACGCGACGTTTTTATTTGAAACAAAAATGTAACAAAGGTCAAGAGTTTCTTGTCGCGTGCCGCTTTCAAATTTGATCAATAGTGGACATCACACCACAGCGACAGTGTTAAAATAAATCCGTGTGTTATGTATTTTATGTACAATCATATTATTGAAAAAAGACGCCGGAGACATAGGGATGTGCATCCAATTAATAGTAAGACTCCTCAGAGGCGCATTTTATACATTTCATGAAGAACTAAATAATCGACACGGAGAAATTCTTTAATTATTACCTATGTCGACAGGCTCATTTGATGAGTTATGTGAAAAGCTAAAAAACTTTTTTATTACAAATGTTGAGTTGTTACGGCGATTTGCGTTTGAACCAGAGGAAATGTTGGCAATAACGTTAATGAAACGCCCTGCATAAAAGCACCAATTGAAATCAATGCACTTTGAAACGCTTGTCGCTACGCGCTTTGTAATTCCAAGCGACAGGATTTGAAAACGCCGCGACACAGGCGGCTAGCGGCTGATTGACGTCGATGCATAAAAGCGCACATTTAACCCTTTATCAGTTTATGTCACCATATGGCTACTTAATTTTTTATATCCCTTATCGGGCAAGTCAAATTTGTCAAATTTGTTTTTACGAAACTCCCAGGTTTTCGGAGAAAACCCCTCAAAAGCAGAGCTTGTGCGAGCAAGGGAGATCCGGGACCTACAGTTTGAATAAAAGTGGAATCCGAACCACTTCAGCTCAGTGTTACACGACCGGGGATCGAACCCGGACCGTACAACACTTGGATGTATTAATAGAAACAAAGGAAGTTTACAACAGGAAGCCAACCACACATTTGTGGATTCGGTTAGAAGACCAAGAGATTTCAAGGCAACAACTACCGTCGCCACGGAGGCAGCTATAGCTACCAGCGTGACAATCCTACCCAGGAAAATATAAATCAGGATTGATTCATCGTGGCGGCGTTAGTTGTTGCCTTGAAATCTCAAGGTCTTCTAACCGAAGCCACAAATGTGAGGTTGGCTTCCTGTTGTTGACTTCCTTTGTTTCTATTTTTACATCCAAGTGTTGTACATCTTCGCACTTGATTTTACCGTACTGATGAGAGCTTAAGCTCGAAACACGTGTCTACGGTTGCACAACAATTTGAGTGCTATACCCAATAACTTTTCTATTTATATTTTTATATATTGCCCCTCGATAAATCCATCCTGATTCACGTCTTCATATATATCGAAAATTACCGGTTTTTGTGACAAAAATACAATTTTTCGATGTAAAATATATTACAAACATTTGTCTCAGTTGGCAACATAAATATCCTCACAAAAAAAACCGAAATTGCATGAAAATCGTCCTCGAAATGGAATTTCTTCGAATTACATTTATGGCATGAAACTCGCCACAAACTTGCACAGGCGCATGCGCATTGACTGAATTGGAATTGCACAGAATTTGCATGAAACTTGCATGAAAACTGGCAAATGTAATACGGTTTTGTGTGTCATTAGCGCGCCGGATGATATAACAACAGACTGATTCAAATTTCCCACCACAAGTGGTCGCCATCTTGGATTAGAACCCGCCTAGTTTATCTACTCGGGCAAGACATGAAGATTGGCTACCAAAAATTAGCACACTTGGCGAGCACAAATCATAAAAAATTTAACTGCCAGTACAAAGTGGTGCGAAATCGATTTGTGCTTTTGTTCCCACTCCCAAGCTTGTTTGTTATCGTACGGTTCTGTTGTCTGTGAATCGAAGGACTACAGGGAACTAAGAACAAATGCTTTTGAATATGATGATACCATATGGTTACATAGTCTATGAAATAGCCCATGGTGTTATCAGAATGGAACCGATAAAGGGTTAAAGACGCGTTTTCTGTCGCTCCGCGACAAGCGACAAAAAACGCGTGCAGTAATTAATACTGGTAACAATTTTTTGTCATTTGTTTATAAATTAGTTATAAACTAATATTACATTTAAAAAAATTGTTATTTCTATAATGCTGTCCTGGAAAAATAATGAAATTTTTTTCTTAAATGAACATTTTGAATGTTTATAATCGTTTTTCTTTTATATTTCGATTGTTCAAATAATTAGTCAGGAAGTTATTTCCTTCTTCAAACCCATAATTTTCACTTCTCAATAGGTAAACAAATAAAAATCTTTGTAAACTATTTTATTGTTTATTAACTCAACAATTTGTTATAAACAAATTCTGAAAACGGTTTTATTGTTTTTCTTTAACAAAAAAAAATGCAAAACAGCCATATGTAAATTAAAAATAATATCAAAGAGTGTTGTAAAAAAAAACAGAAAAAATATAGTCTCTACTTTGTTAAATACGGCTGTTTGTTAATATTGTTTATGAAAATTTTTTGTTTATTGAGAAGTACAATTTATGATTTTCAAGAAGGAAATAACCTCCTAAATAATCATTTAAACATTCGAAATATAAAAAAAACAATTATATATAATCAAAGAATGAATTTAAGAAAAATAAATATTTGTTTATAAATCATTTATAAATAAATGACGTCATAAAATTGTAACCAGTACTAGTTACTGCCATTGTTAGATATAAAAACAGCGATAATAAAACAGTTGCAAAAAGAATTATTTGATATTATTTTTTTGGATATTTAATTTTTCTTTAGTTGTAAAAATTATAATAAACAAAATAATTAAGTTTTATAAATTTTTATCGTGTGATCTTGTTAAGTAGGTATATTTTATATCTGTCAAATCCATTAAATCGAGTCAGTTATTCAGGAAAACCTTATGTATGCCTATTATGTGACTGTATTTTTTATCAACTTGGAGATTGTATATTATTTATTTATTTAACTAATATGACAAATGTTTTTATCATTAATTTAAATTTTATTTATAAATTTATAAATATATATATATATATATATATATATATATATATATATATATATATATATATATATATATATATATATATATAACAGAAAGTTACTTATGACATCTACAGTCACTAGTTGAAACTTAATTTGACACCAACCAAGGAATCCAAAGTAGAGGTTTGTCTACAAATTGACAGGTAGCCAACAATTCGTCGTTCTGACCAACCCAAGGTTCAATCAAGTTTCTAGTACGTTATAAGTAACTTTCTGTTACATCTGTCTTGCCTTCACGGTACTAATTCTTGAGTGGATTCGTTTTGATTTCGAGAGCTCCATAAATCCTTTCTGATGAGTGCGTGAGCACGAAACAGCTGTCAAAGGTTGGAACTCTCGGAATTAAAACGAAATATACTCTATTTTCATTTATATATATATATATATATATTTTACAAGACTTTGTCTATGAAATCAAAAATCTTCTGACAATAAAGTATATTTTGATTGATTGATTGATTGATTGATTAGAAGGGCTCCGGGAAGCCAACGATTTATAGGACAATTATCTAATCTTTTACGTCGTTATTTATGAAAACGGAGACTGGAAAAAAATGTGTTAATTAACAATAGTATAACATTATGAAAAATAGACTTACATATTTATCTCCAATGGGGATTAATTCTTTCAAGTGTTCACATGATACTATAATTTATTCAAAATTTTAAATTAACATTTAAATTGTTTAAAATTGTTTTTTCCGTTAACCAGCTGTCGTCCCCTTACGAACGGCAGTCCTCAAAAGTCGAAACTTGTGCGAGCCAAGGATTAACGAGGTCTTACCTTTTTACGTGCGATTCCTAGCACGATTTAATGCTGTGGAAAAATTATTTTCTGTGATAGGTATACTGTCTTTTGCAGCGATGCGCCCATGCTGTAACGGCCTCGCGGAGCACTGTTTTCAGCGTTAAATTAAAATGATAAATAGTGAAGATAGAGTTCCGAAAAGAGGGACATTTTTATTGGAACGTTCCTCCTTTTTACGGAACTTTTCTTGAAATGTCATAAATATTGATAGTTTTTGAGTTAATAACAAAAATCTAAATACCTTTTTTACTATGACGGGAAAAAAATTTGACATTTTATCTCTGTTGCCAGGTAACAAAATATAACTTTTCATGAAATTACTTTTTTCCCCGGGAAAAAAGTGAGTACATATTCACACATAGATAAAGGACGCTACTTTCGCTGCTTCTACCAACTCCGGTGGAGTAAGAGAAAACTCGGAATCAGACATTTTTCAACTTTATATTATTCATAATAACTATTAAACAATTACTGAGTTCGCAATTTTCAAATCAAATCACAGAATTAAACTGACAGATGTTTGATTACTTTGAAGTTTTTCTTAGCAACGCTGGTCTAATTGTCGCTATACGTACAACAGCTTACTACTTTAAAATTTAAATTTCATATCGATAATATTCTGACTTCAATATATTGTGATAATATGTTTTTCTCACTACTGAATCGTCGTTTTTCCCGCCACAGAAAAAAATAGTGTATTATACACGGGAAAAATATTTGATTTTAGCTCGCGTCGGGAGACAACACAACCTCGAGCTAAAATCTAATACTTTTTTCCCTTGTATAATAAATAACTATTTTCATCTTATTTTGTTTATAACAAACGCAATTTTTTACGTGCAATAAAATCCTTGAAATCCATTTTTCTAGTGGTCATTCTGAATGAAATGAGCTAGGTTTAGGAGCTTGATCTCTATTTTTCATGTTTTTCAACTTGTTGATCTACATATTTCATTGTACTAGGTATTTAACAAGTCTTTCGCGTCATCATGCTCTCAACGACACAGTCAAGCGGGCTTTGGCAATAGCTGAAATTCCATCTAAATTAGAACCGAATGGGACCTGTTTTGATGAAGACAGAAAACGTCCAAACGGGATTACTTTGATACCATGGTCGAGAGGTCGAGCGATGATATGGGACGTGACATGTTCAGATGTTTTCGCAAAATCAAATATTCGAACAGCCCTTGTAGCCCCTAGGAAATTAGCGGAACAGGCAGAACAACGCAAGCGAACCAAATATCAATCGTTCGAACATAATTACATTGTATTACCCATGGAATTCAATACGCTAGGCGGTTTCAGACCCAATTGCCTTCAGATCATAAGAAAAATCGGTAGAAAAATGAAAGATATCACTGGAGAAAAGCGGTCGAGAAATTTCCTGATGCTGCGTCTTAGTATTGAGATAGCCCGCGGCAACGCAGCATCTGTAATCGGCTCAATGCCTAATGCTGACATTCTGGGAGAAATATACAATTTATGATGTTCAATGTTGAATATTGTCGGTATTCTCTGTTTTATTTATATTATTCATTGTATACTGTATTGTATCACGTTTACTTATAGTTTATGTAAAAAAGAATAAAATTCGAGATATAGAATATATATATATAATGTCAACAATTATTCTGAAATGAACTTATGAATATAATCTTGTTTCAGGAATAGCATATGGTGTAGTCAAACCCTTACCACACAAGGTCTTCAGCGAAACAGAAGTAGAGGACGCCTTCAGATTCCTATCATCCGGAAAACACAAGGGCAAAGTTCTTATCGAAGTGAGGAAAGAAGACCCAACGTTACTCAAATCTCCGCGTAGAGAAATAACCGCGATCCCAAAGATATATTTCGATCCAAAAAAGTCCTACATTTTGGTAGGTGGACTGGGAGGAGTTGGTTTAGAACTAACAGACTGGTTGGTCAGGAGAGGAGCCACAAAGATCATTCTGAACTCCAGAAGGGCGATCACCACTGGCTATCAGTCGTACTGCTTCAAGAAATGGTCACAGTATAGAGATGTGATTATTGATATTAGCACAGATGATACAACGAACATCGAAGGGGCTAGCAAACTTATCGAGAAAGCTGAAAAACTTGGACCAGTTGGAGGTAAAGGAATAACATAGTTTATTAATAAATAAACTTAAAAAAAAAAACTTTTTAGAGGAAAGCTTTCATTTAAATGCACTAAAGAGAAGAAAATAATTTTTTTAAGTGAATTAAACCCATAATTTTTTACATTATGAAATTTTGAATTATATAAAAGCTTGTCGTGAGAAGTAAATATGTATTTCTTATTGTAAATGGGATTTAAAATTACCTCAAGATTTAATCTCGCGACAAGCTTTTATAATGTAACAAAATGATGGGTTTAATTTATTTTAAAATTTATTTTCTCTAAAAAGTTTTTTTGAAGTTTATTTGTTTATTTCTTTTTTAGTTTTCTTTGGATAAGTTTCTTAGTCTGATCTTCAAAACTTTTTTGAAAAGAGGGCAGGAAGCGAGCCCACCGGCAAACATATTTTTTGTCGTAATTTGTCCGAATTCCTACCCGTTCTCTATCTAGCTTGCGAGGGGGGTAAATTCCTTTGAAACCAATGGTCTGATAATTTTCACTACTTTTACGGATTATTTCGATTTCTATTTCGCGAGTTTTCCTAATTTTTTTCGTGAAAGGAAAGGGGGGCTAGCCCCTCGTTCATTTTTTTTCATCATTATTTTCCATGTCTAAAACTGTCGAAACATTTTCCGAATTCCTTTGCGTTCTCTATCTAGCTTTTGAGGGGGGAAAGAAGGGGTGGCATTTTTTTAAACCATGATATTCGACGGTCAGATATTTTTCACTATTTTTACTGATTTTTCCGATTTTAATTTCGCGAGTATTCCAACTTTTTTTCGAAAAAAGGAGGAGGGGGGCGGAACGTAGGACCAATATTTATAATTTTTCCAGAGGGTTGAAAATACGGCCGGAAACGGGTACTCTGGCTTGCATAGGCACTCCCACTTTGTACCTTTAATGAATAAATATTATTTAAACTTATTAAATATGAAAATTAAGAATTAAAATTATTCAGGCATTTAGTGGGTAGATGCATGAACAATAATCCGTAATCAGAAAATGTCTATTGTGAATTTTCTATTAATTATGTATTATCAGATGAGGTAATATTGGCAAAATTCCGCATTTTTTAAAATATTCTCTGGCGATCAAAGTCGAAAAATATAATATTCTATATAGAAGGAAATCGAATTTTGCAAAAATTTTTATTTTTCATTTATCGAAAAATCGTAAACTTTCTTCAGGTGCAACTCGACGAGCCGATTCTGAATATCACCCCAAAAATTGAATACGACAAAGGGGTAACTGGAAAAGGACAATTTCTTCGACGAAAAAATGAACCCATCCACAAAAATTACATTTTCTATATGAATTAGACTTCTGATACAAAATAAGTACATTTTTTAATGAATTAATATACGTCAATATTCTCACGTAATCAATCAATATTCTAAAAAGCACACGTTAAATAATTGTTCAAAGGGCATCAATTGTTTTGCGATTTTTTCAGCCCATGCAAACAATTTATAAACTTCCGCAATGTATGCTATTTTTATTCCGCGCGTATTTATACAATTCATTTCACATAGTAGGATTGCAACATTATATAATTGTACCGATTCATAACAAAAAAAGTTGCACGTCAACAAATCAATCGCAACGCATGTGAACGCCGCGATTGTATGCAAATAATCTTTTCGGGTTTTTGTGGTACATAAAAAAGGTAAAATTGACTGAATGATCCTTTATCAATTCCAATAATGTGAATAACATAAAACGAAAGTTCATAGATCATGATAATGATGAGAATACCGAAAGACTAAAATCAGCATAAAGAAGGCATTCAAAAAAAAAATTATATGAAGTAAGTTGGAGTTTATGCTGAAAGCATCCAAGAAAAGTTCTGTTACAAAGGAGCAGAGAAATCAATTTAAATCGAAGAGAAAAGTATCGAAGGAAAAAAAGACCTATATTATGTTTAACAAAAGTTTTCAATTGATTAAAAGAACTAATTTTGTAAAGGAAGTCTGACTTCTGAATATCGAAACCTCGAATTATTCCATTTCCAAAAACCGGAGGAATTTTACCAATATTTGCTGGACTCAGTGCTCTTGGAGCTTTGAGTGGTGGTGCAAATGTGAATAACAAAAAACGAAAGTTCATAGATCATGATAATGATGAGAATACCGAAAGACTAAAATCAGCATAAAGAAGGCATTCAAAAAAAAAAAAATTATATGAAGTAAGTTGGAGTTTATGCTGAAAGCATCCAAGAAAAGTTCTGTTACAAAGGAGCAGAGAAATCAATTTAAATCGAAGAGAAAAGTAGCGAAGGAAAAAAAGACCTATATTATGTTTAACAAAAGTTTTCAATTGATTAAAAGAACTAATTTTGTAAAGGAAGTCTGACTTCTGAATATCGAAACCTCGAATTATTCCATTTCCAAAAACCGGAGGAATTTTACCAATATTTGCTGGACTCAGTGCTCTTGGAGCTTTGAGTGGTGGTGCAAATGTGAATAACAAAAAACGAAAGTTCATAGATCATGATAATGATGAGAATACCGAAAGACTAAAATCAGCATAAAGAAGGCATTAAAAAAAAATCTATGAAGTCAGTTGGAGTTTATGATGAAAGCATCCAAGAAAAGTTCTGTTACAAAGGAGCAAAGAAATCAATTTAAATCGAAGAGAAAAGTAGCGAAGGAAAAAAAGACCTATATGTTTAACAAAAGTTTTCAATTGATTAAAAGAACTAATTTTGTAAAGGAAGTCTGACTTCAGAATATCGAAACCTCGAATTATTCCATTTCCAAAAACCGGAGGAATTTTACCAATATTTGCTGCACTCAGTGCTCTTGGAGCTTTGAGTGGTGGTGCAGCAGGAGTAGCGAAAGCAATCAATGATGCTCGATCAGCCAAAAAGAACGTCATAATAGACTATGGGTACTATGGGTATAGGCATTGTTTATATAGAAGTAAGATAGTTAGTCAATGCCTGTGTAATTGGTGTTGGACGCAAACGCGAGTGTCATCTAGCGTGATTAGTTACAAACATGAATATTTGACGTCATTTTAATGCAGGTTCCTTCAAAAAACCCTGATTTTAATGCTGTCCCATTGTTTTGATCAAGTTACGACATGACTTGGAGGCCAGATCACTGAAGTTACGACATGACTTGGATGCCAGCTCACTATCGCCATCTACATGTCGCATCCATTTTGATCCAATTATAATCCCATAAGGTTGAACGTTGTATGGTATAAACAGATTCGGTCTCGTTATCTCCCACCTATAGGTTTGTTAAAAACTAGAATAGTCTATCCGTAAACATGCCTTGAAATATCGTAGAACGGTTAAGAACTGGGAATGTCCGCCCGGAAATTTTAAAGAACTAGGAAAGTCTATTTCAAGTGGTACCTACAACCCAAATCAATCGCTGTGTGAATTAGAAAACAGTTTTTCCCTATATAATATAACTGTATCATCTGTAAAACTATGAATTTCACCTAGGGTATTAATATAAAAAAGGTCATTGAGATAGATAGAAAATAGCAGTGGTCCCAAAACTGTCCCCTGTGGCACACCAAATTGAAAGATTTTTTGTTCACTCCTAACTGCATCAATTTTAAAATATTGAGTCAGTTCTATTTTCTAAGAAATTTTTGAGAAGATCATAAACTTTGCCGCGAAATCCAACATTCTCTAATTTCATTAATAGTCGTTTATGGTCGACTGTATCAAAAGCTTTAGCTACGCCCAAAAAAATAGCCATAGTTGAATTTTGATTACCAAGATGTTGATGTATATTATTAGTCAGATGACAGATAGCATCCAGGGTTGAAACGTTTTTTTCTAAATCCGAACTGTTTTTCTGAAATCAGATAATTTTTTTCCAAAAATTTTTCCATTCTATATTTAAAAATTTTCTCAAAAACTTTTGCTGAAATTGAAATTAGTGAAATAGGCCTATAATTTTAAGCTTCAAATCTATCACCACATGTATGCAGGGTGGGTCACGGTCGATGGTACCTTAGACGTTTACGGATAACGGGAAATAGGATCATTCTGAAAATTTGCTTTCTTAAGTAGTTATTCTTGGTCTATCGATCAAAAATATTTTCAGCATTGCAGCGTTGCCACTTACACCAGAAAGTAGCAGCATCTTTGTTATTTCAAATGGGTCACCCTGTATATTACCACATTTTTGAACTTGTCATTCCTTCCTGATTATTTCTGCCTCTTACTTCCCTATACCTATCTCTAACGGTTTTTGAGATATTGGTTATTTTCCATATTTGTTATCCAAAACATAACTCGAATTGAATGTTTATTTCTGCGGTATTTGGATTCTTAGGAAGTTGCAATTTTGTGTTCAGTTCATCAAGATCATGTACATTGATTCTGTATAGAGAAGATTGTTCTGCGTTATACAGGGTCGTTCAAAATTCATGATCTTACTACTAGATACGAAAAAGGTTGAAAGTGCGTTTTTTAAATGGAACATCCTGTATATTATGAAATATCCTGAAAGATGACTGAATTCCCTTCGAATTGATATATCATGTTCCTATACCTAAATAGCCAGAATTCCGAGACAATAGCAATTTTCACTTGTAATCTCCCAAGTGCTTGAATTATTGCCGGAAATTTTTCGAGTAAATGAACTTTCTTTGAAAATTCATGTACGATGTACATGTACATGTACATGTACATGTACAATGAACATGAACAATAATAGAACAAATTGAACAATGATCCGAAATTCGAATAGAGTTTGAAGTAATGACACCATAAAAATCATAAAATACATGACACCGACCCTGACTTTTGAGTAGTACCAACATGATACGGATTGCATATGGCGACGAACACGAAGGTGCCATCAGAATTTTAGCATGAAACATCTACTTCTTTTATGAGGTCTGTGATTGAACTTCATGTGAAATATGATTTCAGAATTGACAATTTCTGCATTAATCGTGGAGAAAATATTTTCAGACACATTCGAAATATCAAGTAAATACATAATAATCTCCTTTCATATGAAATCTAGACCTACATTTGTACATTAACACAAAATATCAACTTGTCACATGTCAAATGTTTGACAGAAAAGTATCCACTTATTAATTTCGCCCAGGGTACCCAGGAGGATAAAAATTTCCGGAAATTTTTAGGGTTGCCATGGTATCTAAACAAGAACGAATTTTTTGATTAGCTCCAAAAGTGAGGTGTGAAATTTTCAAAAAAAATCGATTTATTTTTCTCATATTCATCTAAGGTGGCTATTAAATGTCATGATGGTACATGACATTATGAAAATTTGACAATTAGTGCACTATTAATAATACCGTTGTGTGTTTCTTAACGAAAGTGACTCGAAAATAATTGAAATGGAGGGAAATAACTATTCAAACGAAGTTCTGATGAAATTGTTTATTCTTCATGGAAAATGTGAGGGAATTATAGCAAGAACGTGCAGAAAATTCAACGAAACGTACCCTGATTTACAACCAATGAACAAAAGGAAGTTTGTACGATTACAACATAATTTCATTAATTATCTGTCAAAAATTAGAAAACGATCACAATAAATTTTCAAAATGCCGACCATTGGCTTCCAAACATTTCAAAATCCGGGTGTTTGGAGATAAGCACTCCTTATTTCACTGGCATCTAGCTCTTCAATAAAGTTGATCACTCGTTGGCGCAGGTTTTGTTCACTGTGCACTGGTGTCATGTATACTTTTCTCTTCAAATTACCCCACAAGTAAAAATCAAGTGGCGTGAGATCCTGAAGATGACTAAATTCCCTTCGAATTGATAGATCATGTTCTGGCTATTTATATATATCATCATCATATATATATATATATAGGGTTATGATAAAGTAATGCACAAAATTCATAAAACGTACAACGACCACTTTTGAAAAAAATGCAAAAACACGTCAAACGTTTTTTTTTTATTCCGCATCTTTTGACATAAGTTACAAAAATAACACGTCAAAGTTGTCAAAGTTATGGCGTCATCAACAAATTTTTTTAATGGGAAGCTAAGATTTTTATTACATTATGTGATAGAGCTTGTGTATTTACACAAGGGAAAAATAGTTGTAGTAGGGCTCACATAAGAAAAAAAACGAGAAAATGAATAAAAAACGAAATAAACGTAAGTTTCATTAACTAAACAGTCCATTAAACATTTTTTTTTCAAAAGTGATCGTTGTACGTTTTATGAATTTTGTGCATTACTTTATCATAATACTGTATATCAATTCGAAGGGAATTCAGTCATCTTTAAGGATATTTCATAATATACATTTAAAAAAACGCACTTTCAACCCTTTTCGTATCTAGCAGTAAGATCATGAATTTTGGACGACCCTGTATAACGCAGGACAAACTTCTCTATACAGAATCAATGTATGTACATGATCTTGATGAACTGAACACAAAATTGCAACTTCCTAAGAATCCAAATACCGCAGAAATAAACATTCAATTCGAGCTATGTTTTGGATAACAAATATGGAAAATAACTAAAATCTCAAAAACCGTTAGAGATAGGTACAGAGGAGTATGAGGCAGAAATAATCAGAAAGGAATGACAAGTTCAAAAATGCGGTAATATACAGGGTGACCCATTTGAAATAACAAAGATGCTGCTACTTTCTGGTATAAGCGGCAACGCTGCATTGCTGAAAATATTTTAGATCGATAGACCAAGAGTAACTACTTGAGAAAGCAAATTTTCAGAATTATCCTATTTCCCGTTCTTCGTAAACGTCTAAGGTACCATCGACCGTGACCCACCCTGTATATTGGTTATATTTCCAAGTGAATCTGTTATTTGTTTTTGATAAGTGCATTATTGGGATTCCCTTGTAGTAGCTTATACAATGCATTCTTTCTATCTTCAGATATTAATAATGCTGAAGTCATCCACTCTTTTCTTTTTCTCAATTTATTTTTTATCCTGACTTTCTTATTACATTCACCAGTAATTATTTGATTTATTTTTATCAAATATTCTGCCAAGTCATCGGAATTGTTCATTTTATAAAATTTGCTCCAATTTTAAATTTCAAACTTCTCATGTAGTGTTTTGTAGTCAATCATGTCTTTATAAAAAAATAATTTCTGTTTGGAATGTACAAATTATAATGAAGAAATATTGGATAATGATCAGTGATTTCATAGTCATATATTATCATGGATCTGAATACATTTTTGTTTTGATCACTCTTTACGAAAATATGATCTATGCAAGATTTTATGTTGTTTTTTAATCTAGTATGCCCATTAATGTAGGAAACTAGAACTGTATTTTATTTCTTCACAAGATGCATGCTGATTCCCATTTTGTTTCAGGTATTTTCAACATGGCCCTGGTTCTCAGAGACGCGTTGCTAGCAAGTCAAACCAAAAGTAACTTCGAAGACGTTTTTCGGGTGAAAATTGTTTCCGGCCAAAATATGGACATCGTGTCACGTGAACAATGCAAGGAACTAGATTATTTCGTGGTGTTTTCGTCACTAGCATGCGGACGAGGAAATATGGGTCAGATGAATTATGGAATGGCAAACTCGGCGTTAGAAAGACTTTGTGAAAAGCGGAAACGAGAAAATTTACCAGCTTTAGCCATCCAGTGGGGACCTATAGCGGACGTTGGGGTTCTTGGGAATGCCGATACAGAAAATAATAAGGTTAATTTTTTCTTTTCGTATAATTTTTCAAATAGGTGATTGGGTTAGATGTGGTACCTCGGTTTGTCAGGAATTTTATTTGGACATCCAAACCCCACGAAAACATATGGGAAATTGGCTAAAATTTTATTATGACATAGCGGTATGGGTCATTGGAAAAATGTTTAAATGGTTTTACATCTGTAGTTTTCGAGATGTAAGCGGCCAAAGATCACGTGTTTGGGCAGGTTGCCGAAATGAAACAAATTAAGGATGAAAATGAAATAATTGCAACTCATTCACATGTCCAATTAAAATCTTATTGATGATAGTATAACCGAATTCATGAAGGGCATAATAAAAAACATCGGAGTTTTTCCAGCACTATTCCAAAATCAACGAGTTATATTTTGGTAAAACATCATTGTGTCAGTCTAGGTGACAAAAATGTCTTTCGTTACTTGATGACTCTCTTCGTTTGAAATATGAATTTTTTAAATATTGGATCATACCCCTATACTGAAAACAATTGAAATATCGTTTTTCATTACAAGAAAAGGGATTAATCATTAATGTTGATTGAACAAAAGATAAGGTGGTTTTTTGATAAATTCAGTTGTTTAATATTACCTTTCAGTGAATAACATGAAATAACTTGGTATAGGTATACCAAAAAAGTATAGGACCTAACACAGATCCTTGAGGAATTATCTCAATTTGATTAAAGTGTTCCCTTATTCTAATAGTTTGCCTTCGACCTTTGAGGAAATAATGTGTAATGAAATCTGATCGTATTCTGAATATATACCGGTTCCCACAGTTTGTATTTTCTTGATGAAAAAAAGTCTCGAATAAAAGTTACACGAGCACCAGAAAGGCCACGTTTTCAAAATAGGTCAAGGTGCACAGGGTGTTGGATTTTTCAGTAATAGTAAAAATACATATTTTTTAAGTCAAATAACCAGTTTATTTCATTCCTTTTATTGAAAGGTGAGCTGACCTTCAAGTAGATTATTATCATCTTCAGGTATTTGAGTAATTCTGGGGTTCACAGTTGTATCAAGAAATTCAAAATAGAATTGTCCATTGAGTTTACCATCCATTAAATATGGACATACGATATGGTCTACAAGAATCCCAGCCAAATATTCAATTTCTGGGGAGTTTGTAAATGTTTTTCTGTACCAATGAGGATTTATGTCACTCCAGTATCTGCATTTGTGCTTGTTCATATGTCCATTCAAATTAAAACAAAAGTACACACACATTCTCATGATTTCACGAAACTCTGTACCTACGTCTGTCAGGACCATCCTCAATCAATTCTTGTACAGTCTGCATTTTATATGTATTGAATTTTGCCTTTTTCAGAATTGGATGTACGCTGCATTCAAAAATACCTGACATAGTCCCAACTTGTCTCAAAGATTGAATTTTGTCCATCACTACATGTCCTACAACTGCATTCTCATAGGCTTTTCTCGTTAACATTCTTCATTTTGCACTAATCCTGACTCCATGAACTCATTCATCAGTTGTATCACGTACTGAGATGATATGGTTTTTCTGGATGAATTTCATTGAAAATTCGAGCAGTAGCTTTAGCACATCTTCTATTTTCAAAATAAGTACCTACAATAACTGATAGACCCTCTTGTATAGTATAAACCATTTCAGTAAGTTTTCAAATGATTGAATGAAGTAAATCGAATACATCAATATACCAACGAAATGCGTATAAAAACACATGAGAACAATTTTTTTTCAAACAACTGCCTTATTTTTAAAGCACATTATTTTTTAAACAACGACATACCCACAGTGACGATTTGGGAACCAGCAAACAGCCTAGGAATTATTATTGTCATCAAATGTTCTTCAGTCATTTCACAATACTGTGAAAATCGTATATTTATCAAAACCTGCAATAATCTTCATGACCACAATGGCGGATGTGAATAAAGTAAATTTGAAGTAAATGCTTATACTTTATTGAGACAGACTTCGTATGATACAGAAACAACCATATAGTATGAGCATTTACTAGATTTAATTCACCTAGCCCATTGGATAAAAGTATCTTGACATTCTCGATACAACTCTGAACCATAAAATTGCCCAGCTTCACAGATTACATCTTCTAGAAATCAGCTAACTTTTCAACAAAATGGAGGTCTTCCACATTTTCAGATGACAATTTTTATAGGATATGTAGAAGGCAAAGATCAGTATAAATTGGCCTACTAGATCTGCTGATTTATCACCGTTAGACTTTTTTGTTGAGATTTTTGAAATTCAACGTTTATATCAATTGTAAGTAGAAGCGTATGTCGTGCAGTCATTCCACAAATGTTGAGAATTGTGTTCGAAAATCACACATCTGGTATAATAAGAGAACTGAATTGACTATGTATTTTTTGGTTGAAAGACTTGAAGAGACTTACTTGATTAAAGTCAGTTATTTGTAGTTGTTCGATTACCTGGTACCGCAAAGCATTACTTCCTGTTTCAACTCATTGGAAAAGTTCATGGTCCAATCAGCACCAGTGGTCGCCAGTACTGTAATAGCAGATAAAAGTGGAACATCTACAGTACGCATAACCAGAAGCCCAGCCGAAGCCGTAGCTCATATTATGGGAATCAAAAATATAGGTCAGTATGCATTAAATCTAGCTGGCAGCCACTTTGACTAAATTAATAACATTATGATAAGAAAGATGGTAATCTGTATATTCAATCAGATATTTTATATTTTTCAATTGAAAAATTGTAACATTATTTTCTACAAAAAGTGATAAACTTAACAAAATTCAAACAAGGAAATTAAATTATAAAAAAATCTAATAAACTGAATTCTAAGAACATTCCCTACCGTAAAAATCCTCAACATCTTCAGCCGTCAGTCCTATGCAAGTTTCGTGTAACCAAGTTCCACATTCTAGACAATTTCGCATGTTGCCCGCGGGCCTTATTACGCGATCGTTGGTAGGGCCTTATTACCGGGCGAGCACTTTTTCTTTAACATGCAATTTCCAGAAAAATTAACAATTTAAATTTTTCTCTTAGTGCGAAATATAGTACCAATGTTATGGTAACTGATGGAGCACTATTTATTTCTTTAAGTAAAATAGGTTGAATTAAAAACGACGTCTCACCTTCTTGATGCGAACTTATAATCTGTGCAGCCTAAAACTGCACATTAACCTAGTGTTTTTAATGGCGAAATGAAGTCAACGATATTTTAATAAAGTTTTACCATTACGATGATGAAACTAACCATGTTGACAGATTTGAAAAAATTTGCCAGTCTTCAATGAAAATGACATTGGGCCTTATTTACCGCCGGGCCTTATTCCCCAACACTACCTTATAAGGTTTTATAAATTCCTGTAATGAGATTGATAATTTTGAAAAATTCTAAACAGTTTACATCGTGTGGTCGATAAATAATACCAATTTTGGG
Organism: Chrysolina oricalcia; assembly: GCA_944452925.2. NCBI lineage: Eukaryota > Metazoa > Arthropoda > Insecta > Coleoptera > Chrysomelidae > Chrysolina > Chrysolina oricalcia. Next base: position 4,288,852 of record OX101810.2, read on the forward strand.
TTTTGGATTCAGAGAAACTATTTCAATGATAATGTAGTTGCAATTTTCTATCGTTTTCTTTTCGAGGATGTCAAACTTCAAATCTTCTTTAATGAATATCGATACTCCACGTCTAGTTTTTCTGCATTCATGAATTTCCAAATATCCTGGGATTTTTATGAATTGTATCTCATTCGAATAAAGCCATGTTTCAGTAAGAGTTAAAATGTCAACACCTTCTTTTTTCATATACAGTTCAACATCTGTTAATTTATTTCTCAAACTTCTTATGTTTAAGTATGATATTGATAGTTGTTTAATTTGAGAATTATATAGAGCCATAATCTATTTGGGATTGGTATTTGTCTTGATAAAATTTCATAACTGCACAATTTTTATCATATGCTGAATGTTTTGTGGAGTGATTTGTTTTGAAATTCAAGTTCGAAAAAGTACAATTTACACAGTTCAGTTCAGTGGTTTCACAATTAGTTTCTTCATGATTGTTTCAGCATCGTGGGCATATCACAGTATTCCTACAATTGTTTGAACAGTGATGAAAACGACAATAAATTAAAAGAAAAAATATGTCCACCGAAATTGTGAAAATCGAAAAATTGGAGTATCGAGCCATTATCAAGTACCTGTATTTAAAAGGGTTAAGAGATAAGCAGATGTACGAAGATATGCTTAATACCCTTGGTGATCAATGTCCTTCGTATGCGACCGTGAAAAATTGGACTGCGATCGGGAAGGCCAGTTTCTGTGTCAGTCCCCGAAAATATCGATGAAGTTTATGACATGATTTTAACAGACCGGCTAAAACGGATATCTGAAGCACTGAATATTTCATACGAACGCGTTCATCATATAGTTCACGTCAATTTGGACATGAGAAAAATTGCTGCAAAATGGATCTCCAAATGTTTGAATGTTGACCAAAAGCGTGCAAGGGTAGTAGCATCGCGTTCGATCTGTGCTCGATTTGAAAACGATGTAGACTTCTTAAACCAAATTGTTAATATTGATGAGACTTGGGTACATTTCTACGATCTAGAAACAAAGCAACAATCGATGGAACGGCGACGCTCCGGTTCTCCAAGACCTAAGAAGTTTCGTGTCCAAAAATCTGCTGGAAAAGTTCTTGTTTCAGTTTTTTGGGATTGCCATGGAGTAATCATGATTGATTTTTTGAATAACTGGAGATTACTATTCGACATTACTGACCACTCTACGGGAAAAAATTAAAGAGAAAAGACGCGGAAAGCTATCCAAAGGTGTTTTGTTTTTGCAGGACAACGCCCCTGCACACAAATATCATGTTGCCATGTAAAAAATTCGTGATTTAGTGTTTGAATTACTAGAACACCCCCCTTATTCACCAGATTTGGCTCCGTCCGACTATCATCTCTTTCCTCAACTGAAAAAAAGTTTAAAAGGTCGTAAATTTTCTTCCAACGAGGAGGTAATAAAAGCTGTGAAGGTCTGTGTTGCAGAGCAAGAAGAAACATTTTTTTTTAGGTCTATAGACGTTGCAGGTTCGCTGTAATAAATAGATTCAATTAAGAGGAGAATATGTTGAGTAATGAAATATTTTGACATTGAAATTTTGTTTGGTTCTATAGTAGGGTAAGAATATTTCAATATATCCTCGTTCGTGCAAATTTTGCCAACTGATGAATAATTTTCCATTATTTTTTTCATATATTTTTCTGAACAAACTTCCATTCACTTCAGCATAAATAGTATAACAATTTTTATGACTGATGTATTCAATAAAATTCACTTGTAATTTATCATTTTCATTGATAAATTGATTTTGTTTTCTTATTGTTTCACATACATTTTCTTTATCAGGAGGTGTATGTTGTTTCCGCCCAACTATTTTGATTTTTGTATTAGGCATTAATACTCAATATGACCTGTTTCAGATCTGGTTGACAAATCGCTTACGTTATCCCAGTTGGGACTTGATTCTCTGATGCTGGCCGAAACTAAACAAACTCTATACAGGAACCACCAACTAGAACTAGACACTGACGAAATTCGGGACTTGACTCTGAATTACTTGATATCCTTGGAAGATAATACGGAGACACCCAGTGCGCCTGTGATAGCAAAAGAAGAAGACGAGTACACACCTACCCAAACGCAGAGCATCCTGGTAGTAGAAGAAGCCGTCGTAAAATTGAAATTTTCAAAATCCCACAGCAAGAACATTTTCCTATTCCACCCAATCGAAGGCAGCATCAATGCTCTTGTACCACTGTCGAAAAAAATCAAAGCAAATGTTTACGGGATACAGTGGGCTAGAGATAATAAATGTGGCACAATTCAGGATGTCGCCAGTTCCTATATACAGTATGTGAGGAGTATACAACCGAATGGGCCGTACTTTTTCTGTGGGTATTCGTTCGGAGGGGTGGTGTCTTTGGAGATGGGGTTGCAGCTGGAAAGCAAAGGAGAAGTAGTGCATATTGTGTCAATAGAAGGGTCGCCCCAGTTCGCTAAGAATACCTTGGAACCAGCTTTCGCTAGGCTTGGTAAATCGATGGAAAAGTCCAAGATTGCGGTTTTGCAATCGTTCTGCTCGTATTTTCCCAAAGTAGATCCAAATACGGTAAGAAAACTTACTTACTTTATGTATTGATCCCAAGAAACATATCTGTTTATAGAGGGATTACGTTTTTACACAAATTGTATAACGGCAATACATACTAAATACAAATAATGGATGAAGAAATCAAACAATTAATAGTAAAGGAGTGATAAGAATAATCTGTGGACTGTGAGTATACAGTGTGTTACACTTCTCATGGAAACACCCTCGTATCTTCCGTAATTTTTGACGCAGAATCATGAAATTTTCAGGATCGATAGATACACTAGAAATGAACTCACTGCACAAAAAGGGTCAACCTACGTGATATACACTGCACGCCAGCAGCGATGGAACCACCCATTTTTACGGTAGAACATACTAGGGGGCAAAATTCGCTCAAAATTCTTTCAGATTCGTGATCAGCACCCCCAAATTACTATAAATACACCTGTATCCTGAAAAAATTTTCAGTCCTGAAAAATTCAAATTTGTTTCACTTCTCATGGAAACACCCTCGTATCTTCCGTAATTTTTGACGCAGAATCATGAAATTTTCAGGATCGATAGATACACTAGAAATGAACTCACTGCACAAAAAGGGTCAACCTACGTGATATACACTGCACGCCAGCAGCGATGGAACCACCCATTTTTACGGTAGAACATACTAGGGGGCAAAATTCGCTCAAAATTCTTTCAGATTCGTGATCAGCACCCCCAAATTACTATAAATACACCTGTATCCTGAAAAAATTTTCAGTCCTGAAAAATTCAAATTTGTTTCACTTCTCATGGAAACACCCTCGTATCTTCCGTAATTTTTGACGCAGAATCATGAAATTTGCAGGATCGATAGATACACTAGAAATGAACTCACTGCACAAAAAGGGTCAACCTACGTGATATACACGTAGGTTGACCCTTTTTGTGCAGTGAGTTAATTTCTAGTGTATCTATCGATCCTGCAAATTTCATGATTCTGCGTCAAAAATTACGGAAGATACGAGGGTGTTTCCATGAGAAGTGAAACAAATTTGAATTTTTCAGGACTGAAAATTTTTCAGGATACAGGTGTATTTATAGTAATTTGGGGGTGCTGATCACGAATCTGAAAGAATTTTGAGCGAATTTTGCCCCCTAGTATGTTTTACCGTAAAAATGGGTGGTTCCATCGCTACTGGCGTGCAGTGTATATCACGTAGGTTGACCCTTTTTGTGCAGTGAGTTTATTTCTAGTGTATCTATCGATCCTGAAAATTTCATGATTCTGCGTCAAAAATTACGGAAGATACGAGGGTGTTTCCATGAGAAGTGAAACAAATTTGAATTTTTCAGGACTGAAAATTTTTCAGGATACAGGTGTATTTATAGTAATTTGGGGGTGCTGATCACGAATCTGAAAGAATTTTGAGCGAATTTTGCCCCCTAGTATGTTTTACCGTAAAAATGGGTGGTTCCATCGCTACTGGCGTGCAGTGTATATCACGTAGGTTGACCCTTTTTGTGCAGTGAGTTTATTTCTAGTGTATCTATCGATCCTGAAAATTTCATGATTCTTCGTCAAAAATTACGGAAGATACGAGGGTGTTTCCATGAGAAGTGTAACACACTGTATAAAAGCAAAACGAATCAAAAGCAAAAGCAGTCAAATATTATTATATTATAGGAATTGAAGTCATCTGTGTATACATTTCTTAAGTTCATTTTTGAATTTAGTTTTAGTCCTAATTTCTTTTATTGTCTGTGGTATCTATTATATATCTCAATTCCCTCGTAAAAAATAGACGTTTTTCAAAAGTTTGATTTGAAACGTAATGCGTTAATTTTATTAACATTTCCTGTTTTATGATAATGGATATTCGATATGTGACCAAAAGGAAGATCTGAATCAACATAGTGGATGAAAATTGAAATTTTAAATTCATATAGTAAACGAATATTTAGTAAGTTATTAGGTTTATATAATTTTTTTTGAGGGTTCTGAAAAGGGCAATTTGTATATGCATTTTATAGCTTTGTTTCGAAAAGTTTGTAGAGGTTTCATAATATAAATTTTGGCTGAGCCTCAAACAGAAATGAGGTATTGCAGGTTTGACTAAATTAACTGAAGTATATGATTTTCAAATATTTTAGTGGGGTATACTGTCATATTCTAAATAGTATTCGAATCAAAGGTGAGAGTTGTTTTCTTAGATTGTTGATATCATTTATACGATATTATACGTCCATGGTTGATATGATTGGACCAAGAGAGTGTTGTGTCGATATGTAAACCCAAAAATATTGTATTGTTGGTATACTGAATTGGTGAATTTTTGAATTTTATTGGTCTTAGAAAATCAGTTGCAATACTTCGTTTAGAAATAAACATAATTGATTATTTTGAAAAATTCAACCACAGTTTATGAGTGAGTAGCCAATGGATAAGATTTGAAGATCCTGTTCAATATTTAATAGAATGACGAATTCATCCTCTGCAAAATATACAATTGTTGTATCATCAGCAAAAAGTTTAATTTGACCTTTCAATTTGAATTCTGATATTGAGTTTATGACCGGAGTTAAGGATCGGAGCAAATATAGATCCCTGTGGCACCCCACAGTTTATATTCTTAATGGACTTTCCAAGAGATATGAGGTAACACTGAAATTAGAAAGTAAATACGCTAATATCACTCGGGATTTTTTTTTTCTCACCGCTTGTTTATCTATAATCAGAAGAAAAGTGGTTTCGTGACGTCACGTTCATCGAAACTAAACTTGGCAACGTTGTTAAAGTTGTGCACCAAATTCTCATTCAAATGTAATGTGTCGTATGACAGTTGTCATTTGATACCAGATGGGTTCGTTCGTCTGTTTCACGGTGCGATCAATAAGAATAGTTTGTCTCTGTCTAACTCATTTGCCTACCCATTTGATACAAGTGAAGCAGTTCCATCAGATCTAAACTTCAACGAACACTACCTTGATTTATTTTTTGAGGTTAATGCAGTTTTGAAAGTTTTGAGAGCTTTTATTGTTTGTGTTCTAAAATTTGTTATTAATTCCTGTATCTCCAGTACCTATATCCCTGCAATAATTGAACATGTCGAAAAAATGATTTGTACCCGCTTGTCTGAACACCAGTACAAATTCCAAAACAATTTTTTATGCACCTAAAGATGAAGCGCGTCCGAAAATGTGGTTCGAAACAGTGAATAAACCTCCTGTGAAAAGCGGAGATATATGATTTGTGAAGAACATTTCCAAGTGAGTACTTTACGTTATGTTATTATTGTATTCAAAGCAGAGTTCAATGAATGATTTTGAATCTTAGTCATTGCAAGAAAGACCGTGAACAATTACACAAATAAATTAACACCAAATCGTTTATGATAACACCTCACTACACTATTATCGAATTTATCAGTTGAATGTTGATTGTTGAATGTAAATAAAATAAACATCAACCTTACATCTCTATAAAACTTTTGACAATTGAGAACTGTCATTACGATTTGCTGTGTTGTCAATGCTCTTTCTTCATCAAAAGGATGATCCGTTCAGAAAATTTGAAAGTTACAAATACAATAAAAAACAGCTAATATGTCGATTTTTATCTACGAGTTGATCAAGTGACAATGTATTGATTATTTCTCAACGGCTTCTATCATGCTAGAAGTTATATTTTTAAGGAAAACGGCATTGCCTGTTTCGGAACGTGGATTATGGTGGGAGGTATTTCCGATGAACGTGACGTCAGCGGCACACTTTCAAATGTGATATTTTTTTTTAAATGAAAGAAAAATAATGGAACTCTTTGTTAAATGGACTTTTCAGACTAACAACTATCGATTTGAACGAGTTTTGTAATTTATTTTCCGTAAATGTAAAGGTCCATTGAACTAAGTGTATATTTAATATTTACTGGTTGTTTTCTGTCTGCCAAATATTTTTTGAATCAAATATAAATTTTTCCCCTTATTCTAATATCGTATATATTATATTTTCTTAAAATAATGTTTTGGTTAACCATTTCGAAGGCTTTCCGCAAATCTAGTGATAATAACGCGTGCGTTTTTGTCGCAGTTTTATTCTGGAAATCATGTCTATTGCCGCAGACTCAGTATCACTAGATTTCTGAAATCCATTTGGTCTGCATACAAAAATTTGGATTTTTTCATATGTTCTCTTAACCTTCTATCCATTATATTTACAATTCTTTTTGTAAATATTGGCAGAATTGGAGGGTAATTTCCCATGTAATTTTTTTCCATATTTGAATATTGGTTTGACTTTAGCAGTTTTCAATTTATCTGGGAATATACCTTTGTCAAATGATGTTTTGATCAATTTGTTTAATAATGGTACTATTTCATCTTTGACTGCTTTGATAATTTTAACATTAATTCCATCAATTCCTGCTGCTTTCTTGTTGTCTATAGCTGGTCAATTATTTCATGAATTCCTAGATACTCGGTGGAATTCAGGAAAATAGAAGACGGAGAGGAACTGATAGAAAATCTAATATTATTTCGAGATGATTTGCCACTTGTTTTATTATATAAAAGGATCTTGATAGTGCTTTTGGTGATGTAGCCTCGAATAATTCTTGAAAATATTCCTTTCTTGCTTAAAGGACAGTTTGTTTCACCAATTTATTATAACATTCGTATGAAATTTAGTACTCCAGGATTGGTTTTCTTCTTGTAATAAAATTTATCTTTGTTCGATGATTTGGAAAATTTTGCTATTGAATTTGCTTTGAATTTAATATTCATGTTTTTGGAATTTTTTTCAAAGACTTTGATGATTTTCTTATACATTTCTGTATTTGGTCGTTAGTAATTTCAGTTCTGTCTTCAAATTATTGCCGTTATAAGTTTTCATATTCAAGAGTTTATGTGATTTGCGACTTTCATTTTCAAATCTGTTATTATAAATTTCTGATTTAAATTTTTCATTTATAATATTTAATGCAATTTCTAGTATATTTATTTTTTAAGAAATTCATATAAAGAAAATGTGTCTGTAATTGCAAATAGTTTATTAGTTGGTATGTCAAATGGGAGACGATACAGTACTTTCAAAGATTCCTTTGAAAGTGATTTCTTCAATAAATATATGAATAAATGGTATTGTCATTTGTTACATATCTTCAAATCATTACAGATGGTTGCATGCCTGGACGGTGCTCAGAGCTACGAGGAAAAATTAGAAGCCATCAGTAAGCTGATTTCTAATCAAACAGGCATTGACAGCGGAGAAATAGCAATATCACAGGAAACGTTTTTCAAAAGGTGCCACGCTGTATTCACGTACGAACCGAAAGGTGTTTTTGGAGGAAAAGTTCTATTTATAAGAAGGAAAAATAATCCCTTTGAAACGTCAGAAAACTACGATATGCAAAAGGTAAACATCTCGTTGTTTATTTTACTTATTTATTTATTTCCCAAGAAACATTCAAGTTTATGACAGGGATACAAAAAAACAATGAACAGAGTTTCAACTAAACCAAATCAATTACAAACTAGATATTTCCAAATTTCATATTATTTATACAATTCATGATAATAAATAATTTTTCAAATTTACTTTCAAATACTTTTGCAATTCATTGTAATGCATTATGTTGCCGTTTCCCATACTGAGATTGAGTAATGAAGTTTGGAAAAGACTAAAAAATAATGAATGAATTTCAAATACTTCATGTGTGAAAAGTTTCTGATTTTGAAAAGAATTCCGATTAATGGAGAAATTTGCTTCCTTAATATTTCAATATGTTTGGACCATAACAAATTTTCATCAATATACAAGCCAAGAAACTTAAAAATAGGAGAATACTGATTTCACTTTTGAAAATGATAGGTTCTTTGAAATCGACAGGATTCGATTTTTTGTTCACAAACATAAATAATTATTGTGATAGGCTTTCGCGGCCATCGTTAAATGAATGATGGATTTTCAGGTTTTTTGGCCGTCGTTTATTTAGAGAAAATCTCGATGTTTCGCCAACACGAGTGGTTGGCATTTTCAAGAGAAATGTTTACAGTTTCGATCACTGAACACTACTTGTTTGGTATGCGTTGTCTCAGCCAGTTTTTATGGTCGACGTACTCGTACCTGCGTCCGGTGCCATCGTCCCTGCGGCGGGTACCCCCTCGGATTCATTAATTTCCCGGTATGGTGTTATTACCGTTTTCTTGAGAACAGGTAGCCATGCTTTATTCAATTGTAACCCTTCTTCAATTCTGTTGAAATTGTTGGGATGTTTTTTGATTTCGATTGCTTCTCGGAAGAGTCTTGGATAATATGCATGTGTTGTGGCAATTACTTGGGTCTCTTCGAACTTCACACTGTGATTGTTATTGTTATGCGCATGTTCTGCGACAGCGGATTTTTCTGAGTGTCCTAACCGGCAATTAGCCTTGTGTTCCTTTATTCTGGTATTTGTTGATCGCTTCGTGGTTCCGATATAAACGTTGCCACAGGTGCATGGAATGCGGTACACCCCAGATGAGCTTAGTGCATCACGTTTATCCTTCGCCGATCTCAAGTGATCCTTCAGTTTCTTTGAAGGTTTATATATGGTTTTGATGTCATACTTTCGTAGTATACGGCCAATCCGATCTGTGACCCTAGGAACATACGGTAGGAATGCTGGCAGCCATTCGATCCACTGTCGCTAGAGTTCTTTCTTTTGCGTTTTATACACCGATCAATTTTGCTTTCCTTATATCCATTTGAAAGAAGTGCGCTTTTCAAGTGTTTCAGTTCCGCTTCCAAATATTCGGGTTCACATATTCTTCTGGCTCGGTCTGCTAGTGTTTTGATAATTCCTTGTTTTTGACACGGATGATGATTTGAGGTACTGTGGAGGTATCGATCAGTATGCGTTGGTTTTCTATATACCTTGTGCCCCAAACGTCCTTCTTTTCGAAAAATGAGAACGTCTAAGAAGGACAGTTCCCTATCCTTTTCAACTTCCATTGTGAATTGGATATTCGGGTGTATGTTTTTAATGTGCTCAAGGAATTTTTTGAGTTCTTCCAGTCCATGACTCCAAATTATGAACGTGTCGTCTACATATCGCAACCATACCTAGGGTTTGTACTTTGCCGTCTCTATTGCTTGTTTCTCTAGCTTTTCCATGACAAAATTTGCAATAAGTGGGCTCAGTGGGCTTCCCATTGAGACTCCATCTAACTATTCGTATATTTTGTTGTCGAAAACAAAGTACGACGATGTTAAACATATTTCAAAAAGTTTTGAGATATCGCTTGGGAACAGTAGTTCTATTCCCCTCAACGTCGAGATTTTCTCTAAATAAACGTCGGCCTAAAAACCCGAAAAACCATCATTCATAAATGATGATTTTTGTAATTTAAAGTTAGTTTATGGTTTATTAGCCAAGATGGTATTTTCTCAATGTCATTCAACATGTTTTTTTTTTAATTTCTTGTAAACTATATCCGTTGTATATTAAGGTTGTATCATCAACAAACATTTTGATTTTTCCAACTAGTTCCAAATCGGCTAATGAATTAATATATATGAGAAAGAGTACAGGCCCAAGGATTGATCCTTGTGGCACTCCACAAAAACCGTTTTATGCAATCCTTCAGTATCTTCCATAAATACAAACTATTTTCTGTCTAAAAAATAATTTCTGAATTGTTCGTGAGCAGTTCCTCTCACACGTATTTGATATAATATGTCCGATAAAATTTTGTGATCAACTGTGTCAAAAGCTTTCTGAAGATCAACAGACAGAATACCACAAATACCACATTTTTTACCTCAATATATAACAAGTTGAAATTGAGTAATGACAACAAGAACTGCTGATTCTGTATCACTAGATCTTTGAAAACCATACTGCCCATTATACAATAATTTTGATTTTTCAAGATATTCAAATAATCTACAATTCATTGCTCTTTCAATTATTTTCGGAAGAATTGATAGAATTGAGATGGGTCTATAATTGTTCATTTGATCTTTTTCACCTGCTTGAAAATTGGTGTAACTTTAGCAATTTTCATTTTATCTGGAATTATGCCCGTTATGAAAGTTACATTTATTATTTTGCTCATTATAGGTGCAAGTTCTGATTTTACTGCTTTAACAGTCTTGGAGAATTTTTTATATCAAGCGAATTTATTATCTGTAGGCTTTAGGAACATATTTTTTAATAACATCATTGTTATTGATTTTGCAGTGTACCTAAAGTTTTTAATGTGTTGTTCCATGCCCTATAATTGTAATTTTATCGAATAACCTTCTTTCTTCAATCATAAAACTACTTTGTCAATAAGATTATCTTCTTTGGACAACAAAGCATATATTATTATTATTAGAAGTTAATTAGGATGAACTACAATTTCATCATTGGAAGGAAAATTAACTGACAAATTAGGACCGACATTGAGGAAGTAATTGTTGAATTTTTCACATATTTCCTTTCGATTTTTAATTTTTTCCCCATTGTGAGATGACTTCGATATTTTTGGGATTATATTTTGATTTGTGATACAAAATATCATTGATTCCATTCCATACAGATTTTGGGCTAGCGTTTGCAAATTGTGCTTCATGATATTTTTGTTCTCCCTCTCGAACATAGATTTTAATTGATTTATTGAAAACGTTAATGAAGAAGTTATTTCCATCACAAAATTTCTGATTCTCAAATGTTTATTTATTTCTACCTGAAAACCTATTAACTTTAAATTTCACAAATGTTTTAGTAGAGACATCGATCCGGAGAGAATATAAAGTTCACATGATAAGTTTTTTTCAGGATTGCCAACAGATCATTACCGTCGTAAAACTGGAAGGAAACCACACCACCATAGTTCTAGATGAAAATGCAGAGAAAATTTCAGATATTATCAACAATTTTTTTACGTTTCCTTAAAATAGCGCAATAATAAGGTAGTTCATTAAGAAACTTCTTTCATTTATATTTATATCCATGGAAACCAGCCGTGCGAAGCCTGGCGAGCTGCAGTCTTATATTTGATGGAGAGTTGGAAGACGATTAGCCCTTAAAAATACACCAACAAGTTTCCTACACTGAATACCCAAGTTCAGAACGATAATTTCTTATAATATTGGAAAATATATAAAGAGAGTGCCATTCAAAAAACTAAACAGTTGTTTTTTTCAAGTAGTAAGAGTGAATGATGATTATGTAGGTCAACAGTATTCTTCTTCGAAGCATCAAAAGTAGGGCCAGCCGTAAACAAATTGTCATTTGTAGTGTTTCAGAAATTTTTTATAGAGAATAGTTACCTTAACTTTACCATTACCTTTTGATTATCAATATCATCAATCAATTCACACGTTGAAAGGTAATGTAGTTTAATTAACAAGTTCAGAAACGTGTTGATTTCTGATAAAGCTCCTAAAAATATGATTCGGAATGACATAAATAATTGCAATTGTTATTAACAAATTAGGATGAAAAAAGGTAGCATTTCGTTTTTTGTTAATAACTCAATAATTATCAATATTATTATTAAGGAATGTTGAAAAAAAAAATCTTAAAGAGGAGGAAATTTCAAAAAAAAAAGTTTCGACTCTCGGAACTATATCTCTATTATTTACAATTTCAATTCAACGCCGAAAATAGGGCTACGCCCAGCCGTTACGACATAGACGCACGACCGCTAAAGACAGTGTACCACATAAAATATTTTTTTTTACTAACAGTTATTAATTTAAAAATTTGAATAAATTATGGAATCATCTAATAAATCACCGAATAAATCACCGTCAGAAAAAAATTTTTAGGTGAATTTTTCAAAAAGTTAAACTAATGTTGATTAATTAGTTTTTTCCAATCACTTAAATGACTGCATAAAAGTTTAAATAATATAACTATACATTTTTGGCTTAGTGGAGCCCTTCTCATACATATACTTAACAAAAATCACGCGATAAAAGTAAATTAAAGTTTATTATTCTATTTATAATGATTTTTAAAAGTTAACGAAAAATGAAAAGTACAAGAAATGTTGTTAATAAACTTTTTTCATCAAATATCATGCTATTGCTGTTTTTGTATCTAACAATGGCATTCAGTAACGTTGGAAATTTTTTTTACATCATTTGTTGAACAATTTTTCATAAACAAATAGGCAAGATTAATATTTTTCGAATAAATGTTTTTACCACTCTATTGTGTCGGCAAAATAATGATTTAGACTTATTTTTTCTTAAATAATTTTTTTTTAAATTTACAATCGTTTTTTTTATTGTTTAAATTAATTATGTTGTTTTTAATTATCATAATACGCATTCCTCCATATTTTTTCAATAAATAATTTCATTGTTTGTTAACTTGACAATTTGTTGTAAACAAATTCTAACAACCGATATATTTTTATTTCAAAGCTAAAAAAAAATTGCAAAAACAGGCATATATATACATCAAAGTACTAAAAAAATGTTCTTCTATTTTTTATAAAACTTTTAAATATTACACCGAACCGAAGTTGAACCGGCAGCATGATTTGTCAAGTAACAAATTGATATAACTTATAAACTATTAGAGATACGATAATGGACCTCCTGGGTTCTTATAAAAGATTAATTATTCTCCAAGATGAGCTAATGAACAAGTTTATAACTATTGTTTACCAGCAATTATAAGCATTTGTTGTGGAAATTTGAGATTTTTTTTGCATTTTCTTTTCTATTATGACTTAAAACTTGTTTAATAATGGAAATACAGCTATGAACCCCAATACAATTTTGATCAGTGATGAAATATCAATAAATTAACGTCTCATCATGTATCTGTATCTCAGATAGTTTAAATTATATACGTGTTTTAATTAATATTCATCTAACTCGTTTTTCGTCTTATTTATTCTGAGTTTCTAACGTTTAAGTAAACAGCTGCTTCTTACGAAAGTTAATTTTTTTGTTTTATTCCTTCCACATGATCCCTTGCAGAAGTGCCATGAGTTTGAAGCTTATAACTCATTATAAACCATAGAAAATGAAAATGTTGCAAAATATAAGTGATGTGATTTAGATATAAAAATTCATATATGACGAAAAACGAATTAGATAAATATTAATTAAAACACGTAAATAATTTAAACTATATGAGATACAGATATGATGTGAAGGTAAATTTATAGATATTTAATCACTGAACAAACTTGTATTGAGGTTTATAGCTGTATTTTCATTATTTAACAAGTTAGAAGTTGTAAAAGAAAAAAAATGCAAAAGAAATTCTCTTATTTTTGTAAACAAATGCTTATAATAGATGATAAACAATAGTTATGAACTTGTTCATTAGCTTATTATGAAGATTATTCAATCTTCTATAAGAACAACCAGAATGTCCATTATCGTATCTCTAATAGTTTATAAGTTATATCAATTTGTTACTTGACAAATCATGCTGCCGGTTCAACTTTGGTTCCATGTAATATTTAAAAGTTTTATGAAAAATAGAAGAACATTTTTGTTAGTACTTTGATATACGGTTGTTAGAAATTATTTATGAAAAAATTCGTTTTTCTCTTAACCCATTAGGGACTGAGTTTTCCAATTTTTAAATTATGATCAAAACTAATGTTTTTCTTGTTAATTGAGGACTCAAAAATTATAAAATACTGTTTTTTAAATGTATTCATATCTTTAGAACTGATATGACCTGTACCATATATGGCACGCTAGTCCGTTGAGGCACTACAGGAAACAAGAATATCGCAGTGAAACAAGAAAAGTATTTATTTAAAATTTAAAAACAAATGAACAAAACCTTAGTTTTCTTTATGGTAATTTCCAAAACAATTAATAAAGAGTCCCAAGTTGCACTTGCGAGACATTGTGTTCTTACAGCGCTGGAGGGCATATGGTTTCCGACACAACGTCTTCTCTTATTATTAGGTACGTATTGAATGATGTGGTCGATCTAATATCTAATATCGGGCGTGACTCTACTATTTGCAGAATATGTCGAAGGTCGTCCACCGGATTTTGGAAGGTTCTGAAATTTTTTAAAATATATTTGTGCTATTTCTCTTCGGAATTGCAGCTGCGTTACGGAAGGCTTATGTTTCCTGTACAAAATCCAAGAATTTTGAATACAGCAATCAATGAGCCATGTAAATATTGGCCACCACCACTTCTTGCCTCTAATTCCGATTCTATACACGTTTATGTTGGCATCCATCTGGTCGGTGCCTCCCATGAACTCATTATATTTTCCAATGCAGAATAGTCTTGGAATCCCAACTCTCTTTTTTTCGGTACTGGAATAGCGACTGCCCAAAACTGCTCGGATTCAAACATATTAGCCACATCTTGTACCGTGAGCCTGGAACAAAATAATAATTTGTTTAGTATAAAACAAAATGACGTTTTAGTAATATTATGTAATTATTTAGAAAATAATAATAAAACATATTTTAAAACCAATAAAATTTTAGTAGCCTAAAGGCCTAGTGTACCATATAAGACACACCAGTCGACACGTGACCTTTAGAGACATACCAATGAATGTAACTATAACTTATAAACATAGATATCTCACTTGAGTATATTTAAATCTAAAACTATAAAAATAATGGCATATTTCAATAACAATACTGTAAAAATTAACTTACCGTTTCTCGGAACTCATCTTTTACTCCCATCCGAAATGTTAATAACGTTTAGATTCCACTATAAAACTAGCAACCAGTTAGCGATTATTTTCATTGACATTTGAGGTTAGATTAGGTACTCTCCGTCCTAAAAACGTTAATATGCAAGCAAATATTTAACGCAGGAGCGTGTTACCGATTTTTAAATAACTACTTTTTTGTCGTGTCATATATGGCACGCTAGTACCTAATGGGTTTCTATGAAAAACTGCCTGTTATGATTTTCAAAGAGAAAATAATTTCACTAATTATTTAAACAAACATAAAATGACATAAACAATTTTAAACAATAAAAACATTTAAGAAAAAAGTTTTTTTTAATCATTATTTTCCAAGTGATAAAAAGAAATTTCGGAAAATATTAATCTTGTCTATTTGTTTATAAAAAATTATTTAACAAATGATGTAAAACAATTTTTCCAACGTCACTGAATGCCATTGTTATATACAAACACAGCAACAGCATAAAATTTGGTGAAATTTTTTTTTCCAACGGGGATTTATTCTTTCAGGTGTCTAGATGATACCATAATTTATTCAAATTAAATTAATACTTGTTACTAAAAAAAACATTTGGCGTTACGTTTGGGCGGAGCACTATTTTCGGCGTTGAATTAAAATTATAAATAATAGAGTTCCGGGAGTCGAAGCTTTTTTCTTGGAAAGGACCTCGCCCTTTTTATAGATCAAATGGTTCTCGGTGAAATTGTCTGAATTTTTAGTATATTGTAGTATTCGATGTACTGATTGAGCGTGCAGAATCGCAAAGTTCGTTGATGAATAGATTTTTTTCAAGTTAAAAATCAGAAATATCATTTAATTACTTTTTCGGGATTTGAAAGTGCAAACTGCATTTTTTTCGTTCTTATCATCAACGTACCTTCATACTACTGAATATCATTCAGATGGTGCAGATTATATCATTAAGTACAGAGTGAAAAATAAAAACATTTTTCCCGCTGCCGACACTGTAAATAGTCCATACATGCTTAGCAACAAAACAGGTAAATGGCCTATATCATTCGTTTACTAATTCATCTTGACAACGGAACTTAATAGTGTCATTTACATGCCTAGGGTAATAATGACTTTGCCTTTGACAAGTAATACCTTCAGCTTCATTCATATCAATTTTTAGGTTATGAGACCTTTTGAATATTATTGTTGTCTGCGGTAACTTAGTTACACACACGCACAAGCAACTTAGAATGAAATAGCGAACGAATAATAATGAAGGAAGGGTAAGAAAACAAACTTCAATTCAGGCAAATTTTGAGAAATGTCAACAAGCAGCGGGAAAAACGTAATAAGTAACACGGAATGTATCGACTGTTATCATCCTCGGCAAGCGACAAGCCTCGGCTTTGCCTCGGCTCGTACTCGCTCACCTCGAATGTTAACACGTCTTTACATTCCTTGTTACTTAAATAACTATTAGTAATGTCTGAAAATTCGATAAAATAATGAAATATTGATAAAATTATTTTGGCATACAATATACTATTCTTATTCCATCACTAATCACAATTCATACATTTCGTACAGGGTGATTTGAAAAATTGATGAAATATATGGCCGGTTCTTTCGTACATGTCCTGAATATTCAAGTAAATTATCATCCTCCGAAGATAGCTGATACCGTTTAAACATGATTAAGTTGGGACATATAGGGTGATCATGAAAATTTTCGATGATTTAATGACAAAATATCAACATTTCAGAAATCACCCTGTAATTCACGATTAACTCGGTGAAATTCCATTATTATAATTTACATATAACACTGTCCCAAAAATTCAGTTTCCTACTAAGACTAGTTTTATAGTTATTAATTGAGAAACTTATTACCATTTGCATGACGAATTGAAGGAACTTGTTCACGCGTACATTCTACTAGTGGCCAAGATCTTTCACAAATAGTGAAATGTGAGAAAATAAATGTAACATTATATGCAGGGTGATGACACATCAGTTACAACTTACAACTCAGGCATGAGCCAGATAAAATTCCTAATGCTTGGATAGTTTGACTCGCCCAATCTGTACTTGATGATATAATCTGCACCATTATATTTAGTGATATGAAGGTACGTTGATGATAAGAACGAAAAATAATGCAATTGGTTGTTAAAGACTTTGTTGAAGACTATATTTTTAGCATTGTTTACTATTTTAAATAACTGTTGGCAACGCCGAGTAACTCTGACTTCATGATAGCGGGTCGTGTGTGCGGCTGTCAGAAAAATAATACAACGGTCTGTAACGTCTGTCAATACACGTTTCAATATAATAGCAAACAAATCTTATTCAATCAATCCTATCTTCACAGTCCACTCCTAATCACAAACATTGGTACTTTCAAATACCGAGATAAATTACTGATTTCAAAATCTATCCATCAACGAACTTTGCGATTCTGCACGTTCAATCAGTACATCGAATACTACAATATACTAAAAATTCAAACAATTTTACCGAGAACTATTTTACCTGTAAAAAGTGCGGGGTCCTTTCCTCCTCTTCAAGAATGTTTTTTCAAAATTCCTTAAATGTTAATGATTCTTGAGTTATTAACAAAAAACGAAATGCTCTTTTTTTCATCTTGATTTGTTAATAACAATTGCAATTTTTTATGTGCTAATACATACTTTCGATACATTTTTCTAGACGTTATTCCAAATCGAATCTCTTATTTTTAGGAGCTTTATCAAGAATTAACACGTTTTTGAACTTGTTAATCAGACTAATGGATGCATCTTCCGTAACGCGCACAAGTCTCTCGAATACTTCTGAGAGATGCGCCTAGAGGTGCAACATGTTGACGAAAATAACAAAAAAACAACAAGATAACTGGCATGTTGGTGATATTCTTGAGAATATGATTTTGAGCAGTCCTAGCATGAAGTAACGGCTGTGTCTGCTAAAAATTCAACACATCCCACGTCTAAAAGAATACGTTTTATTTTGATTTCGAAATCGATTCAAGTTCTTGCATTGCATAACATTTGAACATCTCTGCGGATGTTTTGTTTCGATAAATCAAAAAACTTACATCAGTAGTTAGTAATGGTTATTTCTGGTCGGTTGATATACTTATTGATATGCGAACCTTGAAAACTTTTAAGGAATAATTAAGGTCATTCGAGTAATTACTGACTATATTTATTTATTTTCGAAATGACCCACACGATGAAGTTGAAATCATTTCATTGGTGTTATCGTACATTGTTTATTCCGAAAGTGTCATAACCCTGATTGAATTAAATCGAGTGGAGTACGAGAGATAGACGTCCTAAATGATACCATGTCATATCGGTGTTCAAATTATAATAGTTGTAATAGTTATTAACCGTCGGCGTCGTTACCCCTTTGAAGAATTGTATTTTTGACGTGATATTCGGAATCAGCCCGTCGAGTTATGTCGAAAGATGGAAATAAAAATTTTCGCCTAATTCGATTTCCCCCTGTATAGAATATTGTATTTTTCGACTTTGATTGCCTGGTAACATAAAAAATGTGGATGCCCGCAAGTATTACTTTATTTTATAAAAAAATTCCCTCTGAATAAAAAAATGCACTTGTTTTTTCAATCAGAAAGTTTATTCATTTAGAAAATGTCGTTTTTTCAAATGAGTGCATTTTTCGTAAACAATTAGCTCTTTTCCAGTTACGCCTTTGTTGAATTAAACATTTAAGGTGATATTTGGAATCAGCTCGTCGAGTTACGTCCGAGGAAAAAGTTTGCGTGTTTAAAAAAAAAAAGAAAATAATAATGTTCGCAAAATTTGATTCCCCTTTAAGGTTCATGTAAACCCATGAAAAAATTAACGACTAGTTTAAAAATTCTGAAAAAAATTCAAGATATTTCGGCACCCAAATTGAATAATTAGAGAGATGTGGAAGAAAATCTAATGAACAGTTTTCGAGGAAAAAATAAAAACCTAATGTTTAGAGGTTTTTTTAAGTTTTCCCAAAAACCACTCATCGATTCCATTTCAATTATCATGACATATCAATGTCAAAGTAAAAGATAATCACGATTTTTTTCAGAATTTTTAACTTCAACGATCCCTCACAATTTGAAAAAAGTCGGAAAATCTTGTTATAAAATCAAAGACAGATGAGAAGAATCGCTTTTGCAAGTGATATTTATATGAAATTTAGAAGACTGAACATTGAGGAACTATTCATACTAGTTTTCAGACATAAAATCAAATGATTTATATTTTTAATAATGATTTTCAAAACCTCGTACAAAAAACGGTAAATCGCTCCAGTAAGTGAACCAACCCTCTGTAGTACATGAACGAAAAGACGAAAATAGTTCTGCTACTGTCCACAAGGTATTGCACAGAATTATTGTCACTGTCATATTTACTGTACAGCGTTGCCGATAGTTCTAGACAGCGGTAACCGATGTAATTTGTTTAATTTTTGGAAAATGAAAAGTACTTCGATAGGGGTTTGTCAGTTCATCAGTTGGATGTTGGATTGGTCCGCCTAAAGCCTTGGAGTCTTCGGACACAATTGAAGAAGTATGTTGTTATTTGTTAAAAAAAAAATTGTAAGAAAAAGAATGAACCAACTTCAAGAAAATGGTCCCCACCTACGGAAACACTGAAAACGATTCAAAAGATAATCCCATTCAGAACAAAAAGAGGTCTCTATCCATGGTAAGCCTGGATGTTCTGTAAATCAACGGAAATTTGCAGACATGGAAAATACATCACTGTTTCTGAAAAATGTATTGTAGTACACACATTACAAAACAGAAGACTCCGCAAATTTTCCGAAACTTGCAGACATGATTCGGCACGGGGGTTTAGTTCGAAAAATAAGGCCTCCACCCAATACAAATCTAAGGGCGCTGCAAATTTCCTGAAATTTTCAGACAGGACACAGCAAGAAACACTGAATTCGAATAATGAAGTCTTCGAGGTCTCCACCCAACAAAAACCATTGCAACTCTCACCAAATTCACAGACTCGGCAGAGGCCACTGAATTCGATTAACTAGGTCACCGAGCCAACAAAAGAGCGAAGACACTACAAATTCAACCAAATTCGTAGACTTGATTCAGCAGAGGCCCACAGTATTAGAAAAACGAGGTCCCCGAGGTGTCCACTCAACAAAATTATGAAGGCACTGTGAATTCCACCAAATTCACAGACAGGACTCAACTGATCTCGAAAAATTATTTCTCCGAGGTTTCCACCCAACAAAAAACTAGAGGCTTTGTTAGTTTCACTAAATTCACTGACAAGGCTCTGTAGAGGTCGCTAATCAACAGTAATGAGGCCCGCGAAGTCTACATTCACAAAAAAAGACGAAGAGACTGTAAAACTGAAATATTTTGTAAACCACTGAATAATAAGCCTATACGAAGAGCTGGAAAAGATAAGAAAAGAAAAAAGAGTATTGTCCGTGAATTTGGTGAAAGGTGTAGTGCTTCCGGTTTTGGTTGGATGCTACGAAAGCGCTGGACGGACATAATTATTTTTAGTGTGGTTGGCTATTTGGCTCACCCTGTATGAAAAGCAATCATTTCAGACTCAAAATTGTAAATGACTAGGTATTAACTTCATGGAATAATTTATCTGTGACGAAACTGTAGAATTTTGAGTATTTCCAAAAACCTATTGTGATTTATTCGTGAATAACCCTGTAACAGTAAATATTTTTAGCTGAACCTTTCCATGTACATCTGACCGAAACTCATACTGAACTCATAGGCGCAACATAAAATCAATACGGCTTTTCAATTTGAAGAAAATACTGATAAAATCAGTAATTTTCCACTTTAACGCCCTGTATCTCGAAAACTGGTCATAGTATCGGATTCAGAATTCATACCTCTGAAGATGGTATGAAAATCAATATATAGTGAGAAAATAGTTACATTTGACCAGGGAAATTTTTGAATAAAGGTTGTTCATGTTTTTTGTACTTTTCCGAAAATAAAATACCTTCCTATGAATAAACCACCTTGAATATTTTGGAGATTAGAGACACACATATGTTTGTGGTATTACTTTTCCCAAAAATCAATCCATAAATACAGGGTTTCGAATTAATCCTAAAAGAAAATAATTTTGTCTAGTGGTTCTCTCTGTGAAACACCCTGTATAAAAAATATGTACTGTGCAATATTTTTTCGTCAAAATGCTTTAACGAAGAGAACGTTTAAAAAATATGCCTCCCTGACGTCACAGTAGAAAAAGTGAATTTTGGCAAAAAACTACCGTCATACATTCGTGAATCACCTTGGAAATATAAATATTTTTAATCATACGTATCCACTAATTTCATTAGTAGAACATGTAGTGAACATCTGTATGCAACAGAAATCCGATCTAACTTTTAATAAATAAAAAATAAATCCGAAAATTTGGGCAATTTTCAACTTTAACACCCCGTATTTAGAAAACTAGCCATCGGATTGGGTTGGGCCCATTGACACTTTTGGTTACTGAGTCGGGTACAAAAACATACCAAACTTTCAGAAAATTTGACCGGTCGCCACTTTACATAAGAGAAGTGCAGGGTCCTTTGATCACCTGGGAGTATTCCCGCGAGTATACATTCATCATATGGAAAATTTCCTTCTGAATCTGAAAATATACTTGTCTTTCGAATCAGAACGCCAATTCGTCTGTGAAATGTCGATTTTGTGGATTTTTGCATTTTTTCGGCAAAAAATTGCATTTTTTGACTTTGATCGCCTTGATATATTTCAAAAATGCGGAATCCCGCGATTACCACTTCATCTTATAGAAAATTTCCTTCAGAACTCGAAAAAGTAATTGTTTTTTTAATAAGAAGGTTAATTTATTTGAAAAATGTTGGTTTTGTGAAAGGGTGCATTTTTTCGTCGAAAAAATTGCCCTTTCATAGTCAACCTTTTGTCGAGTTTAATTTTTGAAGCGAATTTCAGAATCAGCTCGTTGAGTAAATAAAATTTTCATTTTGCAAAAAAGGGTCATTCGAATTTTATCAGGAGCGGGTTACAGGGATCATTGTCGTGCCCTCTTCTTTCAACTTCAGATCATGCCATTTACTTGTGCTTATATGTACTACTCTCTCCTTGAAATACATAAAAATAGAGCGAATTTTGCTCTTCATTCAGATGTACATCAGTATCATACTAGATCAGGAAATTTACTGAGAACTCCTAGATAAAGGCTCTCAATGTCTCAAAAAAACTCTCTAAATATTCACTTATATAACAAGCTACCAGAAGCAATAAGAAAGCTGAATTTCCACATGTTCAAAAATAAAGTTAAATCTTTTTTGTTGAAGTACTGTTTTTACTCGGAAAATAAGTTTCTCATCTACGACTACAAGATCGAGGACTGGTGAAAAACTCTCAACCACCTGGGCGTGAATGCCTGAAATCTAGTATATCTAAGTGAATGTATTTCATCTTCTTTGTTTTACTTTTTTAACTTTAGTTTTTATTGTAGATTGACTTTTGCTTAGTATAGTGTCTCAATTATTTCAATTAGACTGGATTTTTTAAATATGTACTGTCTTTTTTAATCATAATTTTAACTAGGTGATATTATTTTAAGTATAGATATTTCTAAAATTCTTTCCTCAAAGACCTGCTACAAATGTAATAAAATTATGTAACGTAGTCAATAAACTCTACTCTACTCTACTTTACTCTGAGGGAAATTTTCGAAAAATGCTAAATAAAAGTTATCGCAAAATTTGAAATACTTCTACAGTGTGATCCATTTAAGACCCTTATAACTCTTATAACCCTTATAACCCTTATACAATCTACATTTTTCAACCAATTCGAATTTTTTATTTTTTTTTTCATTAAGTAGACACTCAAAAAGTCTACTGAGACACCAAACTTCATGAATAAATCTCCATTCACAGGGCCAACTAATCTGATTTTTCAAGGTCAAATATCTAAAAAAATTACTAGCGATTTTTTTAGAAACTAGAAACTACACCACTGGATTTGCGACATTTTCAAATGGTTTTTATGTGAATAACATTAAAATCAATAAAAAAGTTATGATGGAATGAAATTTGAAAAATATGCCGTTTAATAAACCCACCAATTCAATTTCAAAACTTTCATCAGAACTTTTACTACACCACCGGATTCAGGGAGTCTCAAAATATCACTGACTGTAATTTTATGGAAATCTGTTGATAAATAAATAAAAATATAAAATAAAATTGACAAAAAAAATTATGAGATATAATTGACAAGTCAATTGTATCTAATTTTTTTATTATTCATCAACAGATTTCGATGAAATTACAGTCACTGATATTTCGAGACTCCCTGAATCCGGTGGTACAGTCAAAGTTCTGATAAAAGTTCTGAAATTGAATTGGTGGGTTGATTACACGGCATATTTTTCAAATTTCATTCCCTTATAACTTTTTTATTGATTGGCGCATTTCAACGTAATTCACATATAAACCATTTGAAAATGTAGTGGTATAGTTGGAATTTTTCTAAAAAAATCACTAGTAATTTTTCTAGATTTTTGACCTTGAAAAATCAGATTAGTTGGCCCTGGAAATGGAAATTTATTCATGAAATTTGTCCTAATAGACTTTTTGAATGTCTACCCAACGAAAAAAAAATCATTCCAATCGGTTGGAAAATGTAGATTTTATAAGGGTGCTCCGGTCTTAAGTGGGTCACACTGTATATAGAATATTGCATTTTTCGACTTTGATCGCCTGGGAATATCTCAAGAATGCGGAATCCCGCGAGCATCACTTCTTCTAATATACATTTTTTTTCTGATTCGGAAAATGCACTTGTTTTCCGATTCAGAAGGCTAATTCATTTAGAAATTATCTATTTTCTGAATGGGTGCATTTATTCGTAAAAAAATTGCCCTTTCATAGTTAACCTTTTGTCGAATTTAATTTTTGAAGTGATATTCGGGATCAGCCGGTTGAGTTACGTCTAAGCGAAGTTTGCGAATTTTCAAAATATGCAAAATAAAAGTTTTTGCAAAATTAGAAATCCTTCTACAGGGTGTTTCATAATAAATGCGCAGGACTTCAGGATGTGATAGCTCCTCCAAAAATATGGAAAAAGTTTTTATTAACTTACCCTCTAAAATGCACCATTTTCGAGATACAGGGTGTTGAAATTTTAAAAAAATAATCGTTTTTTGCGAATATCTCTGGAACCGTTTATCGCACAGAAAACAGATTTTGTAGGCATCTTCTACTCATAATAAGCTATGTTTCTATGTTTTGTGCGGATTTTCTATTTTTTTAAATTCATAATTGGTGAAAATTTTGAAGGGGTAGTGGATGTTTTTTCTCCAACTTCTACGCCACTGGAAAAAGTACAGTTTTGAGCCTCCTATATGAACCGCCAATGTTTTCTACACAAAAAAGGTATTTTTGATCATAAGCTCTAAAGTTGACCGTTTTCAAGAAAAATCAACTTTTATGTTGTTTAAATAAAGTTTTTTCCTCGAAAAATTGCTGCGTGCATTGAAGCTAACGGCGGACATTTCCAACAATTCAACTGAGTGTGATTGTTATTTTTTTTTTTTTTTGTAATTAAGAAGTCAACGTTTGGTGTTGTTCCTTGTTTTAACGTTTAAATAAATTTTGTATAACTAGGAAAAAAATAATTTAAAAAAAATTTACCATGTTTTTCAACATGAAAGTTGATTTTTCTTGAAAACGGTCAACTTTAGAGCTTATGACCAGGAGTAACTTTTTCGAGTAGAAAACATTGACGGTTCAAGTATGTGGCTCAAAATTATACTTTTTCCAGTGGCGTAGAAGTTGGAGAAAAAAACACCCACTACCCCTTCAAAATCTTCACCTATTATGAATTTTAAAAAATAAAAAATCTGCACAAAACATAGCTCATTATGAGTAGAAAATGCATTCAAAATCTGTTTTTTGTGCGATAAACAGTTCCAGAGATATTCGCAAAAAACTATAATTTTTTTTAAATTTCTACACCCTGTTTCTCGAAAATGTTGAATTTTAGAGGGTAAGTTAATAGAAACTTTTTTCATATTTTTGAACGAGCTATCACATCCGGAAGTCCTGCGCATTTATTATGAAATACCCTGTATATTATAGAATATTGCATTTTACACCCTTCGAGATATTCTCTCGAAAAAAAAACTTGATCACAGTCTATAACTCATTAGCAGAATCAATAATTCGATAATGTATTGTAGTATGGGGTGGTACTTTCAACAATACGCTGAATCGTTTGCAAACGGTACAAAACTCGTTACTGAAAATAATTTTGAAAAAAAAAGACGATTCTCAACTGAAAAACTTTACCAAGAGACGAAAGTATTGAATGTCAGATGTATGTACAGCTACCAGTGTCTAATATGGATGTTTTCAAATATTAACAGATATAGAACAACTACACCTAGATCCACAAGATTCACGGAAAGTTCCAATATTCAACTACCAATTTACAGAGTCATACGCAGAGATTTGTTTTTTTCTTTGGTTCTAAACTATATAACATGCTTCCAACAAACTTGAAGAATAACAATCACATCAAAAAATTTAAAACTACTCTCAAACAGCATCTAATCGAGAATCCGGAAATTATTAATAGTTTTTGAGAAAAAAAAAACGTCTCTATATGTGGGTGTATATAAATAATGTATATCTGTATTTGATTGTATATTTAGTTTGTCAACACCACCTCGAAAAAACCATTGCCATTTCTCCCCGACATTCCGTCCTCATCGTGTTAAAATGATAAATAATTAATTTCTATATATCATTCATAGTTAGTGTACATTCAAATTTCTTCCATGAATGAGTAAAAAAGCACAATACAGGCATTTGTATGCCTAGGTGACATTTACCCATTCAGGATGAATTATTTAATAAGAATTCTTTAATGTCGCTGCTGTACTTCATATTGAACTGAACTGCGAATTCCCGCAAATATTACTTCATCTTGAAGAAAATTTCCTTCTGAATCCGAAAATGTATTTGTTTTCTGAATCAGAATGCTAGTTCATTTAGAAGTTATCGATTTCGCGAATGGGTCCATTTTTTCGTCCAAAAATTACCCTGTTATAGTCACCCTTATGTCGAATTCAATTTATGAGTTGATATTCGGAATCAGCTCGTTGAGTTAGGTCTGAGATTTTTCGTAAAATTTTCAAAATAATCAAAATAAAAGTTTTCGCAAACTATATCCAGCAAAATAGAATATTGCATTTTTCAAACTTGATCGCCGGGGAATATTCCAAAAATGCGAAATCCCGCGAGTGTTACAGCATTTTATATAAAATATCCTTCTGAATCCAAAAATGCACCTGTTTTCCGAATCAGAAGGCTAATTTATTCAGAAATTATTGATTTTGTGAATGGGTGGATTTTTTCGTCAAAAAAGTACCCTTTTTCAGTAAACCTTTGTCGAATTCAATTTTTGAAGTGATATTCGGAATCAGCTCGTCGAGTTACGTCTAAGATGAGTTTTCCATTTTACTAAAAATGAAAAATAACAATTTTCGCAAAATTCGATTTCCTCCTATATAGAAAATTGCATTTTTCGACTTTGATCACCTGGGAATATTTCAAAAATGTGGAATCATGCGATTTTTCTTCAACTCACAGAAAATTTCCTTCTGAATCCGAAAATGTATTTGTTTTCTGAATCAGAATGCTAGTTCATTGAGAAGTTATCGATTTCGCGAATGGGTCCATTTTGTCGTCAAAAAATTACCCTTTTATAGTCAACCTTTTGTCGAATTCAATTTATGAGTTGATATTCGGAATCAGCTCGTCGAGTTAGGTCTGCGATTTTTCGTAAAATTTTCAAAAAATTCAAAATAAAAGTTTTCGCAAACTTCTATATCCAGCAAAATAGAATATTGCATTTTTCGAACTTGATCGCCGGGGAATATTCCAAAAAATGCGAAATCCCGCGAGCGTTACAGCATTTTATATAAAATATCCTTCTGAATCCAAAAATGCGCCTGTTTTCCGAATCAGAAGGCTAATTCATTCAGAAATTATTGATTTTGTGAATGGGTGGATTTTTTCGTCACAAAATTACCCTTTTTCAGTCAACATTTGTCGAATTCAATTTTTGAAGTGATATTCGGAATCAGCTGGTCGAGTTACGTCTAAGATGAGTTTGCCATTTTACTAAAAATGAAAAATAACAATTTTCGCAAAATTCGATTTCCTCCTTTATAGAAAATTGCATTTTTCGACTTTGGTCACCTGGGAATATTTCAAAAATGTGGAATCATGCGATTTTTCTTCAACTCACAGAAAATTTCCTTCTGAATCCGAAAATGTATTTGTTTTCTGAATCAGAATGCTAGTTCATTTAGAAGTTATCGATTTCGCGAGGGTCCATTTTTTCGTCCAAAAATTACCCTTTTATAGTCAACCTTTTGTCGAATTCAATATATAAGTTGATATTCGGAATCAGCTCGTTGAGTTAGGTCTGAGATTTTTCGTAAAATTTTCAAAATAATCAAAATAAAAGTTTTCGCAAACTATATCCAGCAAAATAGAATATTGCATTTTTCAAACTTGATCGCCGGGGAATATTCCAAAAATGCGAAATCCCGCGAGTGTTACAGCATTTTATATAAAATATCCTTCTGAATCCAGAAATGCACCTGTTTTCCGAATCAGAAGGTTAATTCATTCAGAAATTATTGATTTTGTGAGTGGGTGGATTTTTTCGTCAAAAAATTACCCTTTTTCAGTCAACCTTTGTCGAATTCAATTTTTGAAGTGATATTTGGAATCAGCTCGTCGAGTTACGTCTAAGATAAGTTTGCCATTTCACTAAAAATGAAAAATAACAATTTTCGCAAAATTCGATTTCCTCCTATATAGAAAATTGCATTTTTCGACTTTGATCACCTGGGAATATTTCAAAAATGTGGAATCATGCGATTTTTCTTCAACTCACAGAAAATTTCCTTCTGAATCCGAAAATGTATTTGTTTTCTGAATCAGAATGCTAGTCCATTTAGAAGTTATCGATTTCGCGAATGGGTCCATTTTTTCGTCAAAAAATTACCCTTTTATAGTCAACCTTTTGTCGAATTCAATTTATGAGTTGATATTCGGAATCAGCTCGTCGAGTTAGGTCTGCGATTTTTCGTAAAATTTTCAAAAAATTCAAAATAAAAGTTTTCGCAAACTTCTATATCCAGCAAAATAGAATATTGCATTTTTCGAACTTGATCGCCGGGGAATATTCCAAAAATGCGAAATCCCGCGAGTGTTACAGCATTTTATATAAAATTTCCTTCTGAATCCAAAAAAGCACCTGTTTTCCGAATCAGAAGGCTAATTCATTAAGAAATTATTGATTTTGTGAATGGGTGGATTTTTTCGTCAAAAAATTACCCTTTTTCAGTAAACCTTTGTCGAATTCAATTTTTGAAGTGATATTCGGAATCAGCTCGTCGAGTTACGTCTAAGATGAGTTTGCCATTTTACTAAAAATGAAAAATAACAATTTTCGCAAAATTCGATTTCCTCCTATATAGAAAATTGCATTTTTCGACTTTGATCACCTGGGAATATTTCAAAAATGTGGAATCATGCGATTTTTCTTCAACTCACAGAAAATTTCCTTCTGAATCCGAAAATGTATTTGTTTTCTGTATCAGAATGCTAGTTCATTTAGAAGTTATCGATTTCGCGAATGGGTCCATTTTTTCGTAAAAAAATTACCCTTTTATAGTCAACCTTTTGTCGAATTCAATTTATGAGTTGATATTCGGAATCAGCTCGTCGAGTTAGGTCTGAGATTTTTCGTAAAATTTTCAAAATATTCAAAATAAAAGTTTTCGCAAACTTCTATATCCAGCAAAATAGAATATTGCATTTTTCGAACTTGATCGCCGGGGAATATTCCAAAAATGCGAAATCCCGCGAGTGTTACAGCATTTTATATAAAATATCCTTCTGAATCCAAAAATGCACCTGTTTTCCGAATCAGAAGGCTAATTCATTCAGAAATTATTGATTTTGTGAATGGGTGGATTTTTTCGTCACAAAATTACCCTTTTTCAGTCAACCTTTGTCGAATTCAATTTTTGAAGTGATATTCGGAATCAGCTCGTCGAGTTACGTCTAAGATGAGTTTGCCATTTTACTAAAAATGAAAAATAACAATTTTCGCAAAATTCGATTTCCTCCTATATAGAAAATTGCATTTTTCGACTTTGGTCACCTGGGAATATTTCAAAAATGTGGAATCATGCGATTTTTCTTCAACTCATACAAAATATCCTTCTGAATCCGAAAATGTACTCGTTTTTTAAAACAGAAGAGCAATTTAGGAGGAAAATGTCTTGTGGCAATAATCTTGTCGATTAGAAAATGTGTAGTAATAAACGTTGGGTTTTTGCTCTGAGTTTTATTATTTAGAGAAACCACAGACAGTTTTTAATAATAAATTAACCTATTTTTATTAATATTGGATTTTCATAATATATCGGCAAAGTGATTTCCAAATTGTTCATTATAAATGTAACCAGTACCAGAGGTGATGTCATAGAAATATGTTCAGTGATGACAGTCTTCAGATAAAGAAGTATCGAATATTAAGTAGTAAAAATGAACGTCATTGAAAATGATTGATTGAGGTTTCAACTGAAAACAAAAGTGAACCTAGTAATTTGAGGAAATTAATACTTCCGACTCATTTATAGTTGTTAAATGGGCGACTATAAACGTGGGCTTAGAAATGAAAGGGAAAGTAAAGTCATAATTTGAATATTTTTTATAATTATTAATGCGTTTTTTACAAAGCGATGAATCGAAAAATTGCAAAATATCATTTAATTAGCAAGATGTAGCAAATGTACGTGTTCCAAGGAATACCTCGAGATATTTTCCTGAGGTAAAGAATATTTAGTTTAGTTATCTGGCCTAAACTTTTCCATTCTAGATTCGGACATTTATGGGATAACTGAAGTAATCAGGAAAATAAAAAGATAAGTGGTTTAGATGAAATTTCTATAAAAAAATTTCAAAATATCCTGACTATGTTCTTAGTATTCTTGATGTTTTGGTGAATGATTCATTTCATGATGGCAATTTTTCATCTCTTCTAAGAACGTCTCTTGTTACCTCTAAATATAAAGGTGGTGTTTTCGACGATACATCTAACTTTCGTCCAATTTCAGAAAAATTATTGAAAAACTAATTCATTTGAAACTGACCAAATTTTTGAGCTCCCATGATCTAATCAACAACCATCAGTTCGGTTTTGAGATAAACAAAAACAAAGGAACCATTCTTTCCCTTTTATATGAAGTATACAGGGTCCTGCAACTGCTCTCCGGTGGTCCATAGTTTCTAAACGGCGCAACTTGAAAATTTCTTTCGAATGCAAGCATCTTCCCTTCTTGAGAGAGTATCTTTG
Organism: Chrysolina oricalcia; assembly: GCA_944452925.2. NCBI lineage: Eukaryota > Metazoa > Arthropoda > Insecta > Coleoptera > Chrysomelidae > Chrysolina > Chrysolina oricalcia. The sequence goes on from OX101810.2 coordinate 4,319,486, forward strand.
GAAAATATTCCGAAGTATACAAGGTGACCCAGAAAAGTGCACCATTAAAAAAATACAGGGTCATGTATGTTCATAAACGTTATTTCCGGAGATATATCGATATTACTTCAAAAAACACAAGGTATTCAACACTCTGTAACTCCTCGTGAAAAAATAATATCAAGAACTCATGGGAGGCGAAATGACTCCAATATGGTCTAGTTTCTGTAACATGACACACAGTTGATATTTCATTACCTTTTGTGTAATGGATAGATCGAAACGCAAATTGAAATATATCTTGTTTTTTTCAAAAGGAAACCCATATATTCAATTTCAGTATTGGAAAGGCCATAAAATTTCATTTCGAATGATATATCACACTTGGTATTTACTTCACCTTGAAAATAACGTAAATTTACAATTGAAATATACAATTGGATATACAGGGTGCCAAGTAAACCTTGTAAAATATTGGAACTGGTGATAGACCTGGTCATGACTGTTCAGAATATCTGAATTTCACCTCAGTAGAAAAATCACCATTTTCGACATAATGAGCATTTTAAGAATTTCTGGAAAATCGCTACCTAACCTTGGATTTTTGAAAGCCATGTATACAAATTGAGACGAATTCAAATATCTTTGCTGATTAATATTACTGATGAGTTGTGCTTTTGAACGTACAGAACAGTTTTTAAGAAAGTGAAAATAATTTTCAAGAAATGAGGGTAAAATGACATATTTGAGTTTCATCAATTTAAAAAAAAAAAAGTTTAACATTATTGTCTGAAAGAAACATAACCAATTGGAACTGGACATCAATTTCAAAAGAATGCTCATTTTGTCCAGACATGGTATTAAACAAACTATAATTATTTTTAGAGGAAGTGATTTCCATTAAATTAGGCGTGGTTTTATTCTAGGTTTCCATCAATTTTTTTACTCACGCTCAAAAATTATTTTCTATTTTATCAATGTAAAATGTGAAAATGATTGTTATTAATGAAGAATTGACTGCTTGGTAGCATTAAATAGTATGTCAATAAAATTACCTTTTCATGTAATTAGGCTTAATAAAATTATCGAAATGAAATGTCGTTATCCGACATGGCACCGATTAATACGAATTCTCGTGATAAATGTCGCAATTGACCAACATCCAGATTCCAACGAAGTTTCAGAAACCGACAGATGTACAGGGTGTTACCAAATAAGAGCAAAATTGTTTAGGAGGTATATCCTTGTCGAAAATTTGAAACTTTTCTAACTCCTGTGTTGTGTCCGTAGAAGCAATAGTTTCCTAATGAAAAAATTAAATACAGCATTGTGCATGAACGGATCTTCTGTAAATAAAATTGAAAAATCTAGTAGGTGGCTGTCACATTTTGTTTGAACAACTTGTGACTTCTGTCGTAGTTTTTTGCTTGTTTTATTCAGTGGTATTTATTTCTTTGTCATGCCGTACACACGTTATACTCCCCGAGATTATGCGCTACATTTATGGTGAATGTGGAGGTAGTGCTACTGCTGCAGCAGCGCTTTATGCAGAACGATATGCGATTGCAGAATAACGCTCAGAGAATCACTGATTTAGGGGCTATAACCTATAACGCATTTGAAAAGGTTCTTCTTGAAAAGATGTCGTCTCTGTGTACGAGTGAATAAAAAAATAACATTTTTGTAATATTATTCAGTACGATGTTGAATAATCGTTGGTTTATAGTGTCGTTATTGTGGTTTATAGTGTATGTTGACTAAGAAAAAACGTTGAATTAGTATTTACTTCTTTACATCTAATTGAATGCTTCTAAGCAGTTGATTCGTTATTACTTATTATTATTTAATCATTTCATCCTGATAGGATAAAAATAAAAGACATTACTGACAAAGTCTAATGGAGTTGATTTTAGCTCGGAATAGCATCACACTTTCACTTGGTTATGTTTTTTTCAAACAAGAATGTCAAACTGTTGTTAAAAAAAATGGTGAGACTCAAATCTGGCATTTTACCCTCATTTCCTGGAAAATTGTATCGTTTTCTGAAAAACTGTTTTGTACATCTGAAAGCATCACTCATCAGTTATATTCAGCAGCAATAAAGATATTTGAATTGGTCTCAATTTGTAGACATGACACACAAAACTCCAAGGTGAGGTAGTGATTTTCCAGAAATTTAAAAAATGTTCGGTATCTCGAAAATGGTGAGATTTTGACTGAGGGGAAATTCCGATATTCTGAACAATCATGACCTGGTCTATCACCAGTTTCAGAATTGTACAAGGTTTGCCGGACACCCTGTATAGAATGAAAGCAATATCTCGAGTCACTTTGCCATGAAGACTATCTAGATCCTTATCATGCCACAGAATAGTTACATCATCAGCAAACATAGTAAAAGTACCTGCAGTTTTTGTTTCCCAAGTCATTGAAGTAAAGTAGAAACAGCATAGGTCCAAGAACAGGGCCCTGTGGAACACATGCCTAATTGAGCCAATACTTGAGAAACCATTCGTTTCCACGATTTGGGTTCTTTGGTACAGCTAAGACTCTACAAGATATCCCTACATTTGTGCGAAAAAATGTTAGTTTGGTTATCCTACTATTTCGAGCAACTCCTTAAAAAAATGCTTTAAGGACCCCAAACGGAACAGTCCGGACCTGATTCTTATTATATTAGTCATTGCACCGATTCAGATACGGATATCCAGCGAAGATTACAGCCAAAATATCTAAATAAGTATCTGCAAAGCAGCTATCCGATTTGCATACAGGTAATAGTTTTACGTCACAACAATCCTTACGCCTCCGCTTCTTGTGCAACATAAATGGAACTTCATTATAATAATATACAGAACACTGGACTTGAGTGAGGTGGGGATAGGTACTAATAACTACTGATGTTCTGTCAACAAAAGTTTCTCAGTTAGTGATAGTTTTTCTGTGATATACTCGATTAACGTGTTATGAAGTTTCCGAAGGTAATTACAACATTTTCAATACTGCAATATACAGCAATTATAATTTTATGAGGTTCTCATATAATTCCGAGAAGCTCAGTTTTATTGAAATAATAATAATTTCATGCGATACCTATGCAAGTACATGACTACAAACTGAAGCATTTTACTAATTGCTCTTGTGTCTTTTCTGCTTGAATACGATCCCTCTACATTTTTTTGTTTGAGAAGGATTCATCGAAAAAATTAAATATTGTGAAGAACTTCAAAAGTACAGAAGAATTTAATGAAGAGATTCAATATTGAAATACATAGACAATGATGATATACTTCAGATACAATATTCTAGACAGTCAAAATATTCTAAAAAATGTATCATTTATATTGAAACAAGTGGTAAAACATATTACACATTTGTAAAAAGAGAAATAATCCTTGGAATGCATAAATTCAAAATCAGAGAATATTTCAGTATTATATCTTGTTTGAATTGTTATGGATATGGTAATTTTTCCAAAGACTGCAGAAATTCCATATCTCTTGCTCATTCTGTGCAGGAAGTCACAATATTTATTAATGTAGTAACCAAATCAATCCTTGCTGTATAAATTGTAAAGTAGCTAGTGTCTATTTTTACAACATTATAGAACTCGTGGAAGGCTGTTATTTTGACAATAGTTACTGATATAATTTGCAGACTCAGTACAAGTGCTACTAAGATTTGTTACTGAATCACCAGAGCACGCAACAGAAGTGTCATCTGCGTATAAAGATAAATACGTTTCAGATATGTCTATATGAGTTATATCGTTTACAAAGATTATAAATAATAGGGGTCCTAGCAAACTCCCTTGCGGGACGCCACTATTTATCTCTTCTATTCCAGACCAATACGAAATATCGTTAACTCGTGATCTAAAACGTTGCGATCGATTTAAAAGAAATCCCTCTAGCCAATTTATAGTATTTCCACGTACCCCATATAGGTTTGTAATTTTTTAAGTAGGAGTTCGATGTTAATTACTTCGAATGCTCTCTTTAAATCGAAAACCTACTTTCATCTAAGTTTTGAAGAATTTCATTATACAATTGCTTGATGGGTAGATAACCCCTTTCTAAAACCGAATTGACAGGGACTAAACAATTTATTATTATCAAGAAATGTTACAAGTCTCTGGTAAAATGCCTTTTCAAAAATCTTGGAAAATACTGATAATGTGGCCACCCCTCTATAATTAGAAATATCGTGAACGTCACCTTTCTTATGAATTAGTTGAATGATTGCCATTTTTTTTTAATGCATCAGGAAAACTTCCTTCTGAAAATGAAAGATTAATTAGGTGAGTAAGAAGACTAGCGATATAATTTGCCACATGTTTTAATAAAGAACATGGTATATCGTCAAAACCAGACGAATTTTTTTGTTACTGATATTATTATATGATATATCTCCTCCTCGGTGTAAGGATCTAAAAAAAGTGATTGGACGTTTATTTTAGTGTTGGAAATATTAGGTGGAATCATATTTTCCGTTAGTTTTTTTTTATCGAGTCGATGAAAAAATTATTAAAGCTCTCAATAATCTCATTTGGATTGCAAAGCTGTTTGTTCGTATCGTCAATAAAAAACTATGGTAGTTTAGTTGGCTTGTTTTTAAACGGATTATTTGAATTTACCTAACTTTACAAGCATTCATCATTGCCTTGATGATGACTGAGGAGGAGAGTTTGCAATTTATATGAAAATTAAATTAAAATTCATTAATATTCACATAAATATAAATAAAGAATATATTACAGTAGAAATAGAAATTTCGCAGTTTCCATTGAAAATGAACATAACATCAACCCTTTATAGACTTATTTCGAAAATTTATTATTTCTTTGAATATTTAGATAAAATCATGGAACTGAACAAAAAATATATATTTTGACAGGATATATTCATATATAGATTTATTCACAGATAACCATCATGTTACCAATTATGGAACTATAATAGAAAGTAATGGTTTTCAAATTATAAACAAAATAAATCTGATAGAGTTTCAGAGTATCAAACTGTTACCAGAAAACAAAATACTTTATCAAGCATTCTTGATTATATCCTAGCTAATTGCAATACTAGGATTTTAGAATGAAATTAGAAGACACTTCAAAACGGATCATAGTCTAATATACGAGGATATATTGAAAAACTCTTAGCCTACTATAGAACCAAACAAAATTTCAATGTCAAAATATTTTATTACTCAACATATTCTCCTCTTTATTGGATACATTTATTACAGCGAACCTGCAACGTCTCTAGACCTTTCAAAAAAAATATTTCTTCTTGCTCTGCAAACCAGACCTCCACAGCTTTTATTACCTCCTCGTTGGAAGAAAATTTACGACCTTTTAAACTTTTTTTCAGTTGAGGAAAGGGATGATAGTCGGACGGAGCCAAATCTGATGAATAAGGGGGATGTTCTAGTAATTCAAACCCTAAATCACAAATTTTTTGCATGGCAACATGAGATTTGTGTGCAGGGGGCGTTGTCCTGCAAAAACAAAACACCTTTGGATAGCTTTCCGCGTCTTTTCTCTTTAATTTTTTTCCGTAGAGTGGTCAGTAATGTCGAATAGTAATCTCCAGTTATTGTTCTCCAAAAAATCAATAATGGCAGTCCCAAAAAACTGAAGCAAGAACTTTTCCAGCAGATTTTTGGACACGAAACTTCTTAGGTCTTGGAGAATCGGAGTGCCGCCATTCCATCGATTATTGCTTTGTTTCTGGATCGTAGAAATGTTCCCAAGTCTCATCCATAGCAACAATTCGGTTTGAGAAGTCTACATCGTTTTCAAATCGAGCACAGATCGAACGCGATGCTACTACCCTTGCACGCTTTTGGTCAACATTCAAACATTTTGGTATCCATTTTGCAGCAATTTTTCTCATGTCCAAATTGACGTGAACTATATGATGAACGCATTTGTATGAAATATTCAGTGCTTCAGATATCCGTTTTAGCCCAATTCGACGGTCTGTTAAAATCATGTCATGAACTGCATCGATATTTTCGGGGACTGACACAGAAACTGGCCTTCCCGATCGGTCATCTTCAATGGAAAATTTACCTCTTTTGAAGCTTGCAGTCCAATTTTTCACGGTAATACGAAGGACATTAAGCATATCTTCGTAAATCTACTTACCTCTTAACCCTTTTAAATATAGGTACTTGATGATGGCTCGATTTTCACTATTTCGGTGGACATATTTTTTCTTTTAATTTATTGCGTAACTCTGGTTTACTTTTTTGACGTCAAACTTTACACTGACACTTCTAATAAGTTATTGTTCGTTGCTATGGTAAAGCAATATTTTGTTTATGCAGGGAACTGGTCTAGGCTAACTAGATATCAATACATCCTCGTATATCTCATCTCAATGTTGCGCTGAAAAAATTTATAAAACTTGAAAGTATCAAAACTTATATTTGAAAAATTTGAAGATTTATCAAAATTACTTTCAGGAGCTAAATTCTGAATTGCCGAGCTCAAAATCGAGAAAACAATATTCCGTTTCAGTTTGATATTTTTAGGTTTGATTTTTTATTTCTACTTGCGTCTGTATATTGTATTTTATGTATTGTTTAAATACTGTACCGTAAAGTGGGGTTACTTTGCGCCATAAGGGGATACTTTGCGCCACTTGCAAAAAAAGTTTATAAATTTTCTCTACAGTGGTACATTGTAGTGAACCAGACAAATGCGTGGCTGTGTTCATGGTTGCATATGCCTCAATTGATTACGTGTTGAATTCGAGCGTTCAAGAATTTTCAAAGTGTTCTAGCGAGTACGTAAACATTTCTGTTCAAACCGGTGTCACATGTGCTCTGCAAAAATCTTGTTATATCTTGTGCATCTATTAACATAGAACAGGTAAATATTTTTATATTATAAATTTGATGTATTATTCGGGAAACTACCACAATATTTGCTTTTGATAATAAGCTGTTAACATAAAAAAAATTATAGTTCTTCAAAGTGCCAGAATATAGCAAAGATGGGGATACTTTGCTCCATGTGATTTCTGGCGCAAAGTATCCCCCGCATATTTTTAAATTTACGTTGCATAGTTTTTGCATTAGTGGCTCAAAGTATTTCGTTTTAATGGAATCTTTTCTTTTAGAGATGGCCAGAAAGCACAAAAGAAAGCTTGGAGCGAGAAGATACAGCGATTACAGTAGTGAATCACTTGAAGCATGTTTGGCTGAAATCAGAACTGGAAATCTTTCACATAGACAAGCAGAGGCTAAATACAAAATTCCCAGGAGAACAATTTTTAATAAATTGAAAGGAAAACACTCAAAACCGATTGGAAAACAACCAGTGTTTAATCCCGACGAAGAAAATCAATTCGAAAAGTGCATAATATCCATGGGAGAATTTGGTTTTCCCGTAGATGTTAGAGAACTTCGACACATCATGAAAAATTATCTCGACCAAGTTGGAAGACAAGTTAAACTGTTCAAAAATAATTTACCTGGGCAAGAATGGATTAGGTCATTTCTAAAGCGACATCCAAGGCTTTCTGAGAGGTGTGCAGAAAATGTAAAAAGAACAAGAGCTGCGATAGACGAAACTGCTTTGAGGGCTTTTATTGAAAATTTACGTGAAGAACTGAGAGACGTTCTGCCAACAAATATTTGGAACTTTGATGAGACTAATCTTGTGGACGACCCCGGAAAAAAAAAGGTTTTAGTTAAAAAAGGCTGCAAATATCCAGAAACTATTAGAAATGCATCAAAAGTTTCAGTTTCGGTTATGTTTTCTGGAAATGCTGCTGGAGAGCTCCTTCCGCCCTATGTGGTTTATCGGGATCAACATATGTGGACCACATGGTCAGAAAATGGCCCAAAAGGTTGCAGGTATAATACTAGCCCCAGCGGATGGTTTGATGCTGCAATTTTCACCGACTGGCTCAAAAGTCAAATGGTGCCTCGATTAAAAAAATTGGAAGGTAAAAAGGTCTTGATTTGTGACAATCTTTCTTTCCACATAACTGTAGACGCGCTTCAACTTTGCCTTGATAACGAAATTACCCTAATATGTCTACCTCCCAATAGCACACACTTGACACAGCCACTTGATGTGGCCATGTTCAGACCGCTAAAAATTGCTTGGAGGCAAGTGCTCTCTGACTGGAAAGATACTCCACAAGGCATCAGCAGCGTTACCATTCAAAAGCAACAGTTTCCACCATTACTAAATAAAATGCTACAAATTCTTGCACCAAACGTTGCTGACAACTTAAAATCTGGTTTTCGTAAATGCGGCATTTATCCAGTAAATGTAGATGAACTTCTAAACCGCATTCCCAGAAATACTTGCGATCCAAATGAAGTTCATTCCGTCTTCCTGCACAATCTGGAATCTAGAAGATCTGATTCAACCAAAGTTGTTAAGACACGTAGAAGGAAACTAAACGTTCCTGCAGGAAAAAGTATCTGCAGTGAAGATACAGGTTTGCTTGCTGATCCTACGTCTTCATTAAGATCAAACAAAATGTTTTCTGATAATTCCTCAGATGATATTGACTTTGACGAGATAGTTGCAGAACATGAAACAGAACAAGAGTTTATTGATTACATTGACAGCGAAACATCAGGCAAAATAAAGCAATTCTCAGATGTTGTAAGAGAAGTTGGGCAATTTGTCGCGTTTACGTATGAAGGAGAAATATTCCCAGGTGAAATAATCAGTTTCACGGACGAACAGGTTACAATTAAGGCAATGCAAAAATCATTGAAAGCGTGGAAATGGCCCCAGAAACTGGATCAAATGGCCTACTCCTGGGACGACGTATTAGGATCCATAAAGCCACCTGTCCAGGTTTCTAAGAGAGGATTTTTCGATGTTCCGGAGTTGAAAGCATGGTGGTCTTAGATGTATTATTTGATATTGCACTCAAACTAGGAATATTACTCCCTTTTTTCAAGAATAACTGCTTTAGAAATTGAAATTTAATGTTTTTTTGGTATTTTTCAGAATAGTCCTTGTTTTTGACTAATAAACATATCGAAAATTTAAAAAAATGTGTTCTATATAATACAATGGAGCAATACAATTCCACCAATGAACTTACTTTGCTCCATAGGTTAATACAATGTTAGTTACAGTCATTTGAATTTGATGGAGCAAAGTTGCCCCTCCAATTGGTATGGTTTGCCCCACTTTCATTTAAAAAAATTAAAATACTTAGAAAGACTTTTTTTCTATTTTATTCACAAAAGCCTGTTTTATGAAGTTGTCTTTACCATCTATAACAATTTTGGAATTCTATATATTTTTTTTCATTTTTTTCCATTGCATTTCGTTCAGTTCATTCCAAAAGTGGAGCAAAATAACCCCACTTTACGGTATCTATGTATTTTATTGACGAATATTGTTGACCTATATTAGTATTTTGAAAAATGTTACTGACGTGTACATCCATCCTCGAGATGTCTGCTGTTGCAAGTGCAAATAAATTTATTTCATTTTATTCACGAAGCCACTACATTATTTTATTTTATTCTTTTAGATAAAGGTTCAACAAGAAACTGAAATATTGTTATGATTTTAGATCACAAGATATTCGCATATTCGAATGTATATCTGTTGTTCAATTACAATAAACACTTGCAATTTGGTCCTCTTGGAGGAACGTTGCACAAATATCTGTCAGATGTAGTTTAATGTCCGTCGTGGTATTAGCCAGAGATTGTTTTCTATCAAATGCTTGGTGGGAATATTTGGAGAGAAAGTGTATCTCGACTTTGTCGATTTTATTTATACCATTTAACTGATACTCTCCGATAAAACTTTTTGAATTCTCTTTAAAAGCTCACTTACACAAAAGGCGCTCTGTTTTGCGTCGTACCCTTGAACTCATTGCTTATGCTTCATTTATACACTCTCATAACATGTATTTTATTATAAAGGGTGGGGCACCGAAAATGAAACAGATCGAATATCTTCAAAACGCATGTGTTGTGAATAAAATGCAAAAACACGTCGATTTCTAATCCAAGGGGGACACCTTCTTATCATAACCTCAACTGTCACACCTATCCCCCCTCCCCTTGATCAACATCACCCAAACAATTTGAATAGGAAAAGTAGTAAGTGTGACACATCATTTAAAAGGTGATTTCATAAGGAATTCAGCCATGTCAATTTTTGCCACCTAACTTTTTATTTTGGCGCCCTCTTGCGGGAAAAAAACTGTTCTGTATTCCAAATTATGATACAGCATTTGCAAGCTATTTTGACATCAATTCGGTGACATTGCATTATGGAATATTTCTAAGAGATAAAACAAAATGGCGGCTCCAAAATGGCGGACATGATTTGCAATTATGGTCCGATTCGATTCAAAATTGATATTTGGTGGTTAGGAAGGTCGGCAATTATGATTTGTTTGTGAATGCAAAAAAACAAAATGGTGCTCCAAGATGGCGGACGAAATTTGTAATTCTGGTCCGATTCGAGTCAAAATTAGTCAATTCAAAAAACCAAGTCGGTGGACGAAATTTGTAATTGTGATTCTGTTTGATTCAAAATTGGCATATAGGGGTTTTACAAGTTCTCACTATGACTAAAATGAATTAATTAAATCTATAAAAAAAGCTTTTATACAAATTTGATAAAAAGAAAATAACATTTTATTAGATGTGTGACGTAGGTTATTCTGTACGTAACAGATTCGAAAGCTTGCTGCGAATACAAAATAGGTATTTTTGCGAGGTAAAATTTTGATTATGTTACGCATAGAATAACCCATGTCTAAAAATTTCTTTTTGGTGCATTTGTTTAAAAGGTTTTTTTTATCAATTTAATTAATTAATTTTAGTCATACTGAAAACTTGTAAAACCCCCATATGCCAATTTTGAATCGAATCGAACCACAATTACAAATTTTGTCCACCATCTTGGTTTTTTGCATTGACAAAAACATAATTATTTTTTACCCTGCAAATCCCCACATACTAATTTTGATTCGAATCGGACCAGAATTACAAATTTCGTCCGCCATCTTGGAGCCACCATCGTGTTTTTTTGCATTGACAAACAAATCATAATTTCCTTGCAAACCATCACATATTAAATTTGAATCAAATCGGACCATAATTGAAAATCATATCTACCATTTTGCAGCCGCCATTTTGTTTTTTCTCTTATGAAAATTCCGTAATGCATTGTCACCGAATTTATGTCAAAATAGCTTGCAAATGAAGTATCATAATTTGGAAAATGGAACAGTTGTTTTTCCCGCAAGACGGCGCCAAAATAAAAAGTTAGGTGACAAAAATTGGCATGGTTGAATTCCTTATGAAATTACCTTTTTAATAATGTGTCACACTTACTACTTTCCCTATTCAAATTGTTTGGGTGATAGTGCCCTAGGGGTGGGGGGAGAGGTATGACGGTTGAGGTTATGATAGGAAGATGTCCCCCTTGGATTACAAATCGATGTGTTTTTGCATTTTATTCACAACACATGCGTTTTGAAGATTGTTAAAAAATTGTTCGATATTCGATCTGTTTCGTTTTCGGTGCCCCATCCTGTATATAGATCCTTCATTTAGTCAATGAAAAATACATATTTAATATAATAAATGGCATAATAATCAATAATTACAATATGATGTCACATACAGTCAATAAACAAAATAACATAATACATTTATACAGGCCGTTTCTTTTATCATGTGGTAACATTGCTATATTCTAAACCGTAACAGATACGAAGACGAAACGGGAGAAAAGGTAACTATTGTGGAGAACAGTACAATGGTCAAAGAAAATTTACAGGGAGTCTCGCCCTTCCCGAGTTATACAGGGAAAACCAAAAATGCTGTTATTTGTTTTTTACGAATAGAACTGTTATTTCTGAAAATATAAAAAAAATTATAAGGAAAGTTTTAATGTATTTGAAATGTACTATAAAAATGTAACAATGAATCTTTGATTAAACGTTTCGTGTCAACACGGCCACCATCAACATTTTTTTTCAAATACGGACCTGTCTATTTTAGTACAAATATTGATAAAGCGATAAAATCACAATTCAGTGGTATATCACACTTGATATTTTTATAACGTTTCATTTAAAATAACTAGCATCCTCAGTGACAACAATTTTTAATTACGGTCCTGTCGTTAGTTCTTTTGTAAATTATTTTGATTTCTTCAAAACCTATTCAACTATTGGCATACTTCAGACTTCAACCAATAATTTCGATAAGAAGATACCCCAACACAACGAACATTCGTATTTTTCCTTCTTGGGCATTTTTGTATTACAGAAATCCTTGTTTCAAGGCTGATTTGTTCTGAATCAATTATCATACTAAATATTTCTATAATTCTCAATCCTGGAAGTAACGAAAATATTAGGTTTTGGTCAAAATACGACTATTGTGTGATATGGTACAATTAAATAGCATCTCACTTCATTTACCATTTTTAAACAAGTAGGCTTTGCTTGGTTTCTATGGCAGGACAAATAAATGAGTTGTTGATACGTGTTAAGAACTGTCAGTCGTTTATACACTCAGTCATATCAAAGATGTATTCAAATGACGAAAGGACTGATATGCTATTTGCTTATGCAAAATCAAATAGAAATCCTCTTTTGGCAAAAAATATGTATGGTGAGCTATACCCAAATCGTCGTATTCCAAACATTCAAATGTTTAGACGATTAGAAAGAAATTTGAGAGACTGTGGTGCATTTGATAGAAATAAAACTAGAAAATGTGTTGTTACTGGAAGTATGCGGAACCAAATAAATGTTTTAGGTAAGCAAATATTACTTCATAAAGATTAACAAAGTGACGAAAATATTTTTTTTCAATTTAGGATTGGTCAGTTAAAAAAATATTTCTAATCAAGATTGTTCTTTTCGAGAAATTGCCCACGAACTAGGGATTTCTGTAAAATCTACCAGAAATATTTTGAAAAAGAACAAATACAAATGCTACAGGATACGCAAAGTTCATCACCTCAATGAAAGGGATTACGGAAGGAGAGTACGATTTGTGATGTGGTTGAGACGTAGAAATAGGGAAGTTGGAAATATTTGTAATAAAAAAATATGGACGGACGAATCAAAATTCACCAACAATGGTTGGTTTAACAGAAACATCCATTATAGGTGGAATAATACAAATGAACATTTACATAGAGAAACCAATTTCCAGGAAAGGTTCGGAATAAATGTTTGGTTGGGAATTTTGGGAACAAACATACTAGGTCCTTTCTTTTACGACGAGCATTTGAATGGTGGAATGTATTTACATTTTTTATCCAATGAGTTTGATGGCTACTTAGATGAATTGCCACTGAGCATCCGCCGTGAAATACAATATTTTCAACAAGACGTTGCCCCTCCCCATAATGCAGCAATAGTAAGGGAACATTTAGATGCAATATTCCCAAGAAAATGGATTGGAAACAATGGACCAATTGCCTGGCCAGCTCGATCCCCAGACCTGACTCCTTTAGATTTTTTCGTCTGAGGATACATAAAGGATAAAGTTTTTTCGACAAATAGTACAGATATCGACCATCTCAAACAAAAAAAAGAGATGCATTACACCCATCATGCTAGAAAATTGCCACAGAAATTGTATGGAAAGACAACTTATGTGCATTCAACAAAGAGGTCCGTAATTCGAGCATTTAATGTAGGTTATCATGAAGAATTCATTTTCTGTATTGGTTTTATTTTCACTCAAAAATTCAATATGAAATAAATTGTTTCCTGTTTGTTTGATTTCTTCGTTCGTCTCTGAAACTACAGATATCTTTTATTATAGTGTAAACATAATTTTAATAGATACATTTATTCAAAGCGTCACTGATAATTTTTATATCGGAGAGTTAGGTTTTGTGGAATCCATAAACGACCTAGCGACAGGACCGTAATTAAAAATTGTTGTCACTGATGATGTTAGTTATTTTAAATGAAACGTTATAAAAATATCAAGTGTGATGTACCACTGAATTGTGATTTTATCGCTTTATCAATATTTGTACTAAAACAGACAGGTCCGTATTTGAAAAGAAATGTTGATGGTGGCCGTGTTGACACGAAACGTTTAATCAAAGATTCATTGTTACATTTTTATAGTACATTTAGAATACATTAAAACTTTCCTTTTCCATTTTTTTATATTTTCAGAAATAACAATTCTATTCGTAAAAAACAAATAACAGCATTTTTAGTTTTCCCTGTATAACTCAGGAAGGGCGAGACTCCCTGTAAATTTTCTTTGACCATGGTACTGTTCTCCACAATAGTTACCTTTTCTCCCATTTAATCGTCTTCGTATCTGTTACGGTTTAGAATATAGCAATGTTACCACATGATAAAAGAAACGGCCTGTATATACATAAATATTAAATATATAAATATACACATGCCATATACAACAAAATATAATGAAATGAATTATAAAGTAAAGAAAATTTAAGTTGTTGGCTTAGCAGTTAGAGATTCACAAATATTTGCTTAGTTAGAGATTATCACTCAGATATTTTTTAAATAACTTTTGAAGGACACAAGTGTAGAACACTTTTTTATGACTAGGGAAAGCTGATTATAGATTTTCAATCCTTTTTAACAAATACAGATGTTTCTGTTCCTTTGTTGATATCCTCTGAATCAAAAAATCATTTCTCAATCTTGTATCTTAAATAAGCACTTCATATTTGTAATGTACATTATCTTGGGTTGGAGATATGAAGGAGCATTGCCAGATTTTATTTTAAATTTTAAAATTAATATTAAATTTTGATATTGCCAAAATATTCTAAGTGGTAACTAGTTCAATGTAATCAATATATTTTTTATTGGAGTCTGCTTGTGACACTTTACTATTATGCGCATAGCACGATTTTGCAATTTTTTAAATCGGTTGATTTCATTCAGGTTCAAAAAGAATAAAATTGTTGCACAATAATTAAAATGTGGTAGGAGCAGAGCATTGTATATCACCATCAACGACCACTAGGTAAGAAATCTAGCACATATCTATACAGATAATTTTGAATGATATAATCCTAATAACAATTTTTGCATGTTCCTTGAACTTCAGATTCCGGTCAACAATAACACCTAAATATTTGAACTGCTCAACTTTTTCAATGATATCACTGTCAATCTTAATTTCATGGTTCTCAGTAACTTCACAGAACTTTTTGTAATCTTGCAAACTACTTATAATCACTCTAGTGGACCTGATGAAATCCCAATGTTCATACTGAAAAAAGTTATTTCAATCATTATTGAACCGCTCGTATATCTCGTGAATCTTTCATTTGCCACTGGCTGTTTTCCTTCTAGTCTCAAAATAGGTAAAGTTGTGCCAATACAGAAGAAACCCAATTCTAGGAATTTAAATGACTTTCGTCCAATCACAATACCATCGTGTTTTTCGAAGGTATTCGAATTATCATTTTCCACAAGGCTAATGGATTTTCTCATGAGAAAAAAATTATTATCAGCTAGTCAGCATGGATTCTATCCAGGTAGGTCAACTAGCAGTGCCATCTGTGCCTTTTTGGAAAAAATTGTGAACTTCATCGAGGCAGGCGAGTGCCCAGCGGGAATCTTTTGTGATTTGAGTAGGGCGTTCGACTATGTCGATCATGATTTGTTGCTGACTAAACTTTATTCTTGCGGAATTCGAGGTCCAGCTTATACATGGGTCGAGTCTTTTTTGACTAATAGAGAACAGTACGTGAATATATCCCACTATGATGGTACTAAAGAAAATAAGTACAGTTCGAATAAAAGAGTAGTATCTATGAGTGTCCCGCAGGGATCTGTGTTGGGCCCCATGTTCTTTATGATATATATATATATATATAAATGATCTAGATAAACTAGTTAATGATAATTCGTATATTCTATTTGCAGCCGATATTTCCATTGTCGTCAGCGATAAGAATATTAACATCTTGAATGACAATTGTTCAGAGATTATGAACCGTACTGTAGATTGGTGCTCTAAAAACAGTTTATTTCTCAATCCTAATAAAACTCAAATTGTGAGATTTCATAACAGACAGAAGTATGCGCAAAGACTGAATATCAGTATTAATAATGGGAATGAACACTTGACTCAGTCCGATTCTGTGAGGTTCTTGGGAACTGTTTTGGATGACACTGAACTGGAGAGCTCATTGCGAGTCACTTATACGAAAATTAAATTCATTTTGTTTTTTATTTCGAAATCTCAAACCGTTGTTAACTTGTAATCAGCTAGTTACATTATACTTCGCTCAAGTCGATTCCAGATTGAGATATGGCCTTCAATTTTGGGGAAATTCGTCTTTGGCTCCTAATGTATTCACAGCACAGAAAAAACTTGTTAGAATGATCGCTGGTGTGTCTCAACACAGTTCCTGTAAACCATTATTTGTTAAGTACAAGATTCTGCCCCTGGTTTGTCTGTTCATTTTGGAAATGTCCGTTTACGTTTTCAAAAACAGAAAACTATTTCTGACCAATGACTGTAAACGTGAGAAGTCAACTAGACAGGATAAATACTTATATATTCCATTTTGTAAATATAATGTGACTTTGAATACACTTAAGTACTTTGGATTGAAAATTTTTAATTTGTTACCCGAAGAATTAAAATGTAGTCAGTCTGAGGGACTTTTTAAAAGAAAACTTAAAAATTATCTTTATGAAAAGTGCTTTTATAATTTGACAGATTTTATGACTTAGAGATCATTTGTTTGTGTTGTGTAAAAATAATGTTGTTTTATATTGTTTGTGTTGTGTAAAAATTACTGTTGTTTCATATTGAACAATCACTGTATGTCTATGTTGTATATTTGTAATTATGTCTAGTTTTTTTTAAATCAATTTATACTTCTTTTTTTCATATAGTATTTAGAATACTACATGCCTGCTCTTGTATGACAATTTTCTATACGATGCTGTAATGTATTGTCCACGGAAATAAATTATCTTATCTTATCTTATCTACATATTTTACATTATTGAGTATGTTTTTCTTAAAATTTCGACCTTTAGTAAACCCAACTACTGAAAAATTGTAAAAATCATACAATTCAATGAACAATGGGCATTATATTCAATCAATGTCGAACACAATTAGTAAATAATCCAGTTCTGGTCAACAATACCATAAGTAGGTATGTAGGCAATTCATTCATAAACGAGAATAAATAACCTTGTACTCACCCCTTGACACCACTTCGATGCACCTTCGTATTAGTTCTCAAGATATTGATCGAAATTTGAAATAATGAAAAACAGTTGTTGTTTCGATTACATACAGGGTGTTTCTTAAGTACGTGTAGAAAATTCAGGAGCATGTTGCTGACGTCAAAATGAGAAGACAAGTTCCTATGAACATATATCCGCAAATTATAGGTTTCTGAGATACAAATTTGAATTTTTAAATTTGTTTTTTGTCAATCAATTTCAAAATAATTGTGATATTCGAATTGAGTTTGATATCTGGCAGAATCTTTCAATGACAATATCAAATTTGGTATTGGTTTGTCTAATAGTTTGTGAATTCGTGAATTTTTAAATCAGCGACTTAGAAACAGATGGATTGGTTGAGGCGCTGGGGTTCCAAATCGATTTTGGCCTCCGAAGTCTCCTGATTTAAATCCAATCGGTTTTTTTCTGTGGGTCACTTGTAGGCCCTTGTTTATACGGTGCCATTAGAAATATAAGAATTTCGTCAACGAATCATTGATGGATGTGACGCTATCCGAAAAACACCGGGTATAATGGAACGTGTACGTGGGTCCTTAAGACGACGAGCCGACGCATGCATAACGGTGCATGGGGGCCATTTTCAACAATTTCTTTAATTAGTACCCTCAACTGACTCTTTTAGTATTAAATTGGTCTTAATAATTACTGTTATTATTAGTACTAAATTGTAATAACACCCGATTTGAATTTTAAAATGAAATCAAAGAAAAAATTGTTTCCTCAACTAATTAAATTTATTTTTAATTTAAACATATTTTTATTCATAATCACTTGCATCGATTATTTAAAATTCCAATAACTTGAAAACAGTTGCTGGCAGCGACCTCTACCAATATCTTTTTAACTCAAAAATCTTCAATAACTCGATTTTTCCACTCGTAAACGTGATACAGGTACGTCCAAAAAAGTTATGACATTGCAGATGACTAAAAAGACAAAAATAAGCATTCACCTTTGACACTCTGTATCTCAGAAACAAATAACTTACGGATATATGTTTATGGAAACTTTTATTCTTATTTTGACGTCAGCAACATGCTCCTCAATTTCCTACACGTACTTAAGAAACACCCTGTATGTTATAATATACAAATCAGTAAAAGGCAAAGTCGTCTCCACAATTTAATATCACCATCCGGTGCAGTAAGATGGTGAAACGGCTGTCAATCAGTTGACAGTCACAGAGTAGTACATGTTTCGGACCTACATAGATCCATCACCAGCTATTTAGTAATTCTACAATAAAAGGAGAACAATGTAACTAAAGACAATTTGGCTCATTATAAAATAACTTACATGGAGATGAAATATAATTGCTGTGCTACATAGATAATAGATTTAAATGTTGTTAATTATTATTTTTAAAAAACAGGAAGAAGGTAGGCTGAGAAGCCTGAATCCCTTATTCCTATAGGGAAAATTAAAGATCCACATGGGTAAATTTTGGCCAGTATATGAAAGAAACATGGAGGACGAACGGATATAAACTAACCGTAAAGCCAGAACCACTGTCAAAATTGTGTCACGTCAACCTTTACACCTTTAATTTTCCCTATAGCAATAAGGGATTCAGGCTTCTTAGCCTCCCTTTTTCCAGTTTTTCAAAAATAATAATAAACAACATTTAAATCTATTAAAACCATGTTCTGCTCTTAATTTTATTATGTAACACAGCAATTATTTTTCACATATAATTATACAACATTTTTTCATCTCCATGTAAGTAATTTTATAATGAGCCAAATTGTCTTCAGTTACTGCATTGTTCTTCTTTTATTGTAGAATTACTAAATAGCTGATGATGGATCTATGTAGGTCCGAAACATGTACTACAATGTGACTGTCAACTAATTGACAGCCGTTTTACCATCTTACTGCACCGGATGGTGATACTAAATTTTGGAGACGACTTTGCGTTTTACTGATTTGTATATCCATTCCACTCCACTTAGAGATATAAAATGGACTTCTACCACAGGTTAATATATTATTATAATCATTCAGAACGGTGAATTGTCGAACTGATATTGTCTATGAATTGAAAGTGTCGAATCTATAAAATTCAGTTAAGATATTCTAGAAAACCGAACTAGATGAGAATTAATTTTAGAGAAATGGAAATTAATTGGAAGAACTCTGTACCTGATACCAATACATTGCAATAATCGACTCTTTCAAAAACTTATTATCCTACAATCCTGAATCATCATTCCGGACTTTTGAAGAACTGAACCTTACAAGAAGGTAAATCTGCAATTCCCAAAAAAAAATTATTACAATAATGTGAAGACCATTATTCGATCAACTCAACATATGACAAAAACAAAATATTTTGTAAAAATTATAAAATATCGTAACAGAATTTAACATTCGAGATTTATAGTATATAATTTCCCATATTTCTGTTGAATTATGTGGTGGCACCATTCCTTGTTCTCATGATGAATGCCTTGAAAATGTCGAAAACAAAATAAGAACTGGTTTTTAATTACTTTTTGATATTCTCCCAAATTTTTTAAATTTTCACTAACGTATTTCATATTTCTGTTGAATTCTGTAGTGGCACCATTCCTTGCTTTCGAGATAAACGCCTTGAAAATTAGAAAAACAGCATAAAAACTGGATTTTAATTACTTTTCGACATTCCCCCGGAATTTTCAAAATTTTCACTATCATAGGTGAAAAGAGTATATAATTTTCCATATCTCTGTTGAATTCTGTGGAGGCACCATTCCTTGTTCTCGTGAAAAATGCCTTGAAAATGTTGAAAACAAAATAAAAACTGGTTTTTAATAACTTTTTGACATTCCCTCCAAATTTTTGACATTTTCACTTTCGTAGATGGAAAGAGTATGTAATATTCCATATTTCTGTTGAATTCTGTAGTGGCACCATTCCTTACTCTCGAGATAAACGCCTTGAAAATATCAAAAACAGCATAAAAACTGGATTTTAAATACTTTTCGACATTCCCCCCGAATTTTCAAAATTTTCACTACCGTAGGTGGAAAGATTATATAATTTTCCATATTTCTGTTGAATTCTGTGGTGGCACCATTTCTTGTTCTCGAGAAAAATGCCTTGAAAATGTCAAAAACAGCATAAAAAATGGTTCTTAATTACTTTTCGACATTCCCCCCGAATCTTCAAAATTTTCACTATCGTAGATGGAAAGAGTAAATATTTTTCCATGTTTCTGTTGAATTCTGTGGAGGCACCATTCCTTGTTCTCGTGATAAATGCCTTGAAAATGTCGAAAACAAAATAAAAACTGCTTTTTAATTACTTTTTGACATTCCACCCAAATTTTTAAAATTTTTACCTTCGTAGATGGAAAGAGTATATAATATTCCATATTTGTGTTGAATTCTGTAGTGGCACCATTCCTTCCTCTCGAGATAAACGCCTTGAAAATATCAAAAACAGCATAAAAACTGGATTTTAATAACTTTTCTACATTCCCCCCAAATTTTCAAAATTTTCACTATCGTAGGTGGGAAGAGTATATAATTTTCCATATTTCTGTTGAATTCTGTGGAGGCACCATTCCTTGTTCTCGTGATAAATGCCTTGAAAATGTCGAAAACAAAATAAAAACTGCTTTTTAATTACTTTTTGACATTCTACCCAAATTTTTTAAATTTTCACCTTCGTAAATGGAAAGAGTATATAATTTTCCATATTTGTGTTGAATTCTGTAGTGGCAACATTCCTTCCTCTCGAGATAAACGCCTTGAAAATATCAAAAACAGCGTAAAAACTGAATTTTCTACATTTCCCCCGAATTTTCAAAATTTTCACTATCGTAGGTGGGAAGAGTATATAATTTTCCATATTTCTGTTGAATTCTGTGGTGGCACCATTCCTTGTTCTCGTGATAAAAGCCTTGAAAATGTCGAAAACAAAATAAAAACTGGTTTTTAATTGCTTTTTGACAATCCCCCAATTTTTTAAAAATCTTCACTATCGTAGATGGTAAGACTATATAATTTTTCATATTTCTGTTGAATTCTGTGTTGGCACCATTCCTTGCTCTCGAGATAAACGGCTTGAAAATATCAAAAACAGCATAAAAACCGGATTTTAATTACTTTTCGACCTTCTCCCCGAATTTTCAAAATTTTCACTATCGTAGGTGGAAAGGGTATATAATTTTCCATATTTCTGTTCAATTCTGTGGTGGCACCATTCCTTGTTCTCGTGATGAATGCCTTGAAAATGTCGAAAAAAAAATAAAAACTGGTTTTTAATTACTTTTTGACATTCCCCCCAATTTTTAAAATTTTCACTATCGTAGATGGAAAGAGTATATAATTTTCCATATTTCTGTTGAATTCTGAAGTGGCACCATTCCTTGCTCTCGAGATAAACGCCTTGAAAATATCAAAAACAGCATAAAAACTGGATTTTAATTACTTTTCGACATTCCCCACGAATTTTCAAAATTTTCGCTATCGCAAGTGGAAAGGATATATAATTTTCCATATTTCTATTCAATTCTGTGGTGGCACCATTCCTTGTTCTCGTGATGAATGCCTTGAAAATGTCGAAAACAAAATAAAAACTGGTTTTTAATTACTTTTTGACATTCCCCTAATTTTTTAAATTTTCACCATCGTAGATGGAAAGAGTATATAATTTTCCATATTTCTGTTGAATTCTGTAGTGGCATCATTCCTTGCTCTCGAAATAAACGCCTTGAAAATATCAAAAACAGCATAAAAACTGGATTTTAATTACTTTTCGACATTCCCCACGAATTTTCTAAATTTTCGCTATCGCAAGTGGAAAGGATATATAATTTTCCATATTTTTGTTGAATTCTGTGGTGGCACCATTCCTCGTTCTCGAGAGAAGCGTCTTGAAATTGGTTCTTAATTACATTTCGACATTCCCCCCATTTTCAAAATTTTCAAAATCGTAGATGGAAAGAGTATATAATTTTCCATATTTCTGTTGAATTTTGTGGTGGCACCATTCCTTGTTCTCGAGTTTATCTCCTTGAAAATGTCGAAAGAAGCATAAAAACTGGTTCTAAATAACTTTTTGACATTTCTTCAGAAATCTCAAAATTTTCACTATTGTAGATGGAAAGAGTATATAAATTTACATATTTCCGTAGAATTTTGTTTGTTTTTTGTTTTTAGTTTTCGAGATAAAAGCCTTGAAAATATCAAAAATTGCATTAAAACTGGGTTTTAATTACTTTTCGACATTTTCCCCGAATTTTAAAAATGTTCAATGTCGTAGATGGAAAGGGTATATAATTTTCCATATTTCTGTATAATTCAGTGGTAGCACCTTTCCTTATTCTCGAAATAAACGCCTTGAAAATGTCAAAAACAGCATAAAAACTGGTTTGTAATTAATTTTCGACATTCCCCCATAATTTTCAAAATTTTCACTATCGTAGATGGGAAGAGTATGTAATTTTCCATATTTATGTTGAATTCTACGGTGGCACACATCACAAGACTGAAAATTGACATATTGAAAGTAATCAGAAGTATAAATGGCAGAACCGAAATGTACAGAACAGAAAACTATCAAAAATTTGAGAGGGGATAGCGCATTGCTATATTCTCTCAGAGATGGCGCAGCATGTGGTCAGTACAAATAAACTCTCGTTTTTTGTTAAATTGTCACCTTGATGCTGAACATCTATGAAGTTCAGAACCACAAGCGTGGTTCTTCCACAAATTCTATTAGATTCTAATCCTGAACGTTTTATGCCCATTTTGTCTCCATGGTTTTTACTTTACTGATTTTCTAACAATTTGTTGGATTTTTGTTTTTAGATATTGTCAAATGATGTTTTTATGAAATTCTATTTCGTTATTTTTTGAGTTTGATTGTTTTATGTTATGAACAGTTAAGTTTATAGAGATTTGTGATTACTTAGTTTTTTCATTTTGGTGACTTTCCATTATTGGTTCTCATGAATTCATATTAGACGCCTCGTGGATTATTATCAAGATCAATCCGACGAATTTAGTCTTCACACCTCTTTGTCGTTGTCCAGCCAAATGTTTCTTTTCCAGGGTTTGGTCCTTCAAGTAACTCCAAAGAAGTGTTCCCCGATACTAACAGATTTCAGAAGTCCAAGAAAAACACAATTCATTTCGAAATTTCCTTTTGTTCTTAGGTTTTTCCCTGTCTCAGGAACCAGAACTTAAAAAAGTTCTGATCAAATTTAATTATGTTGTCGAAAGTACAATCGTTTAGTTAAACCGTTGGGTAGATGGATATATTTGCTCAAGAAGCTGCCGACTGTTCGAAATTAAAATTGATTATTCCAAACAAATATATGGAAGACAAATGAGAAATATGTGGGGTCATTAAACTGAAAAAAATTATTCATAAACCGGACAGATTAGCATAAGATGTCATTTGAAAAATATTCCGAGAGTAAATAACAAAGCAATGTTCGAAATTCCAGGCAACAACATTTCTCTGAAACAATTGCTTCAGAGATGTTCAACGGAATTCGTACAAGTATTATTCTACAAATATTGACTTTGTGGAAAATACCCAGCATAAATTTATATAACTTCCTTATTTCAAAAAATATAATACTTATCCAGAAAGACATGATAGTCATCACTTACTTCCGAATGAATTTAAATTTCATGTATGTCCTTTCTCTCGATAACAAATTATTATACAACCAAATGATTCATCTGAACTGCCCTCATCAATCAACTTCAATGTACCTAGACTAATTTCAAGATCCAACATAACTTTTCATATCAATGTGTCACCTTTTTCCCAAAAAAAATTGTTATGGCGTACCACAAGGAACTGTTCTTGGTCCCATTTTATTCATAACGTACGTAAACGACCTACTCAGGCTAGACAAAATGCGAAAAAAATTCAGTTTTGCTGAAAACACCGTTATTCTATACAGCGCAGACACGTAGAAACATCTTAAAACTTTTCGATAATCAAGAGTTGGTTTGATTATTACAGTCTGACATTAAACAGCGCCAAAATAAAATAAATCACTTTTATGTTGAAAAGGAAAACATTCTCAATGGAAAATTGAACCAAACATGAATGCTCTGAAAATGGAAAACCTGCGAAAAATTGAAGTTATTTTTTGTAACATCTAACAGAAAACAAATACTTTCCCGGCTAAAGCCACGCTGGACATTGAACTACATCTAATAGACATTGAGAAAAGACCCTATATAACTTGATAAAATCAAAAAGTGAAATATCTAACAGTAAATAGCGACTTCACGGCTGAAATCACGAAAAGAACCAAACTTGAAAGAAAAAATCTGAAACTGAAAATATGCATTTTCATTCAGATAGTTGATTATTTCTCAAATGTCCAGTTTCCATTGGATATATGAATGAGATAAAGGAGATTGTTATTCAGAAGTATCACTCACAGAAATCGCTCATTTCATTGATGCATGAATTGCATCTCTTTCTTTAGGCCTCCAATATCACAGACTGAAAAAAAGTGAAATTATATATTTCTCAATCGTTCAGTTTCCATTGGATATATGAATGAGATAAGGGAGAATGTTATTCAGAAGTAGCACCACAGAAATCGCTTATTTCATTGATGCATGAATTGCATCCCTTTCTTTAGGCCTCCAATATCACAGCCAAAAAAATTTAGAAATTATAGAAAAAAGATTTCTTAAAATAATATTCCACAAACCTAGAAATTATTATATAAATCCTTTTCAATGCCAAAGATAGAATAGACAAAATGGATAAATCTGGAGTTCACAAGCTTAAGTATCAAGAGTGTAAAAATATTTATGTTGGACAATGTAGAGGTAATTTTTCAAAAAGATGCGCTGAATATGAAAGATTCTTTAGAACGGGAAAAAATTATAAGACGTTTTCGAACCATTTCTTGGACTGCAACCAGAAGTTTCCGCATCTGAATTATACAAAAATGTTGCACTATGCAAACAAAGGTTGGAACTGAATTATTTAGAATCCTTAGAAATGCATAAACTACATATCCATATATAAAGGATATTAAAATAGCTTTGAAGAAGCAAAAAGTATATCCAGGAAACATCAAAGTCGTAGTGTTATTTTTTGTTCAGTAATCCGCGATTTTTTAAATATGTGTCAAATAACAATTGATCGTTTCTTTGTAAATCACTGTCATTTTTCTATTTCAGATGGGGGCGGTCTCACTGTTGTCTTGCTTCCTCATCTTCCAGCTATCGACATCAGCTCTAGGTGAGCCCTCTTACTACCGCCAATACAGGATCCTGTCAGGATCGCCCTACTCTAATTACTACTCTCCACAGCAATACTCGCCCTACACCAACCCTTACGTCAATCACCCCTACAGATATTCTCAACCCGCTCGGGATGACAATATTTATATCAATGACCAATATGGAAGAACCACAGTGCAATCAGGAGCAAATTATAGAGGTTTATGATCACACCTAACAACAATCTATGGAAACGTACCGCATACTTTTTCTGTGAACCGGTTTTCGATCCAACTGACTTAACACAGATCGTTCAAAATCTCTACTGACTTAACACTTTGATAAGCAGCGGCAAATGTGTGAAACAGTGGATATATCAAGCAAGTCCAAATCACCATTTCTCAGAAAATGAGAAGACTTCGGATTGCTTGGGTCTCTCCCCAAAAATTCCAACACCTACCCATTGCTTGTCTTGGGGCCGTTCTAGTATCAGATTTGTATTAAAGTGGCCTAGATTGTTGCACCTCCGTTAGCCCAAGCACTTTATTCTGGAGGTTTCCAGCCATGCCCCCTCTTCCGATTGTACAACTGCATGGGAGGGAGGTTCAAAATCTCCTCCATGCTGACTTTGAGCAAGGCTAGTCTTTAGGTTTGTTCATTGAAGACTGCTCTAGCTGCTTGAGATCACCTGAATGATGTCATCAGAGTCAGTAAATCAAAATGGACCAGGAGTACGTTACTCATGCGACCCTGTGTTCTGTGATCTCTCTCAATGAACATCAATTTCGTATTTATTTATTTTCTTCAATGACAAAGTATATCTGTATAGTCAAATATTTAAAAGTTACCTAAACTTATTACCTATAAAACCCTAT
This sequence comes from Chrysolina oricalcia, assembly GCA_944452925.2. Lineage (NCBI taxonomy): Eukaryota > Metazoa > Arthropoda > Insecta > Coleoptera > Chrysomelidae > Chrysolina > Chrysolina oricalcia. The sequence continues at coordinate 4,345,796 of OX101810.2, forward strand.
TAAAAACTCCTGTGGAGTATAAAATATTAAAATATTCTCTACTATCACAATTCTTAATGGAGCTGGGGGGTGCACTGTGAATTTTTAAACCCAAATAATATGGCGAACTACTTATCGTGCAAAAGGAACATAGAAGTCATCCTTTTGTCATGTCGTTACACCATGATAACTGAAGTTTATTTGAAAGTGGCTGACAATGTATTAGTGTTAGTAGAATACTTCTGGGCTTCCATTATCTAGAAACAACGAAAATAAATTATTTGCATGTGTTTGAGTCACGATGTTTCAACAAATAACATCTACTGTCGTTATCAAGTGTGTGATTTATATAGCATGCAACTGATGTACCTGCTATAAAGGTAATTACGATCTTCGCGGGGTCTCTCTCAGGTCATCAATGTTAATTAATATGATACTACGACCTCTTTTGTTGAGTGTTATTATTGATAACCGATCTTGACAGGTCTTGACACAGAGTATTTATTAAAATCTCAATCGATCTAGCTGATAAGTGGCTTCCACACATTCCGAATCTCTATGCTTGGCTGACTGAACACGTCATTATTCTTAATATAAGCCGACTCTAATAATTACCTTTATAGCACGTACATCAGTTGCATGCTATATAATAAGTATTCGAGATATTGAATTCTCTTTTCAACGATCTGGCACTTGACCCCCCATGCCATTAAAAATTTTTGAGTTGATGTGCCCCCCGCGCCTGTTTGAGCGATCTGTAATAAGAATATAATGAGAAACATTATCATTTCTGAGAACTGGACGTTTACATTTGAAGTATGATGGTCCGTTTGAAAAACTCCTGCACTGATTCATAAACATCAAGCACACGTTTCTTCTATCGCATAACAATTTTTATGCAATATTAAAGTTGAAATTTGCCAGTATTATTGCTCCTATGGATGAATAGATTGCTCTCAATGGAAATTACAAAAAAAAGACATGAAGTTGAATATGGTCTGTGTAACTAAACTAGAATGATTTGAATTACTCTATTTTCCACGTAGTGACTCTACAATGAAGTACGTTAAAAAATCATGTTTTTCTAATTACTTACACAATGATATATGTATAAATTAGATTTTGTTTGTATCACTTCTGAGAGTTCTTAGTATGTTATCCTAAACGGATTCAGTGGCTTGGCAAATTTCAACTTGGTATTTAGCGAATTTACCTATTCACCGAATACACGTATTTCCAAAACTCCAACTAGAGTAAAATTTGGTTTTTGAAATATTAGAAAAAAATTTAATGAGTTTTGGCATTGTGTTTTTTGAGTGAAATGGGTATATTTCTCTACATATTACGCAGTATTAATCGCTGTCTTCTACTTCCACCAATCTATTGAAATTTGGTACTAACAAAACTTTCGAATCGTATAAAATGGTTTCCGAAAAATCAAATCATTCGACCATATTTTATACACGGTGTATAAAAAATATCTAATTTGAAATTTTTACATACATTCATGTTTTTTTTCTAATTTGATTATCCTGTTTATTATCAGTTTCTGATGCTACTCCCAAATATAAACTATTGGCAACACTGCAATCATGAAATTATTTTCACGAGCTAGATGGCAGTTTCCTGTCACGAGGTCACAAAATTTGAAGTATGCAGTGACATTCGAAAAATGGAAAAAAACTATTTCTGAGGTTTTTCAAGAAAAAAAATTGTTACATCAACTTAGTCACATCTTGAAACCTACTTAGACCCTATCAAATATACTGAGTTATTTTCAGTTTCTTGAAAAACTCATTTTTCAAAATTAGCAAAATCTCAAAAGTTATATTTTTCTTTGAGATCTTTGTTGGAGCTCATTAAACAATGTGAGGTGAGAAAAACTTGATTTTTTTTTAAATTCTACAATAATCGACTTATTTTTATCAATTACAAAGGACCCCGCAAACTCCTTATGGAATTTAGGACCTGGTGGATCTTTTTGAATTTTTGGTATAAAAATAATAGTTTTGCTGCTAGGTGGCGTTGAAATCACCCCTTACGCAGAGTAGACTATTTATTTTTGAATTCATTATCAATATTTTCACTGATTTCATTGTTGCTAATGTTGCACAATATTGTGCTATTTTATAGAAAATATTCTTACCCTCCCTTCTGTCTCCCAACTCCTATTACGAAACGCAAACAAAATATTTCTCGGGTGCCTTCAAATGTATCGTCGAATGTTTAAATATGCCTGAATGAGGAAAATGGCAGTTTTTTTATGAATATCCCCCCTTCCTCCAAAGGGCACAAAACGAAAAAATGTCCGTGGATTTTTCTGAATTTTCAATATGATGCAGTTCAAGTCAATTATCACTCTGCATATCTAATAGGGGCTATGTTGATGACAAATTTAATTTTGGTCCATTTGTTGTGTACTATTTGAATGTCACTGTATATATTATATCTCTGTTCGTTCTCCAGCATCGTCTAACAGAGCATCTTCTTTGGAATACCCTGTATAGCGACTATGAAATTCAAGATAACTTCAAGAAGGTCGTTATCACAAAAAATAACTACGAAACTGTTATAAAATCCTTAGAATTATTCAACAGTCTTAGAGATTATAAAAATTTACTACATGAAATAAAATTGTTCAGTGTTTTTTCACAACGATTTCTTTCAGAATCAATTGAAACTATTCAACTAGGCAATTCGTTACCAAGCCTTGATTGACAATAATATTGCATAATAATATGTGAACATGATTTTTAAATGGTTCCCAATTGATAATGTTATTACATAGGAAAATAGGCAAAAAATATGTATGTAGGTTTCAAAGTGGATAATTACAAGGATCTTGCGTAGGTTCACATCAAACGAGGAAAACAAATCATCAGTAAGTATCATACCTACGACATTTACATGGCCATATACGATAATCTCAATGGAATTAAAAGAATGAAATGCACACGTTATGACCACTCATTGTAAAAAATCGTTATAACTTTCATGAAAACGCCCTAAATTCGAAACCAAATAATTTCTGAAACATAAAAATGGGACATATTTGAGATTAGATTTGACAGTTGGGATTAGATTTGGAATACCCGACACCAGGAACATTCATTACAATGTACGCAGATGACACGTCAATTATAATCTCTGACAGATCAGGGTTAGTTTTGAAAAAATGTAACACAGTTTTTGAAAATATTAGTAAATTGTTTTCTGCGAACAATTTGTTTTTGAATGCAAAAAAACAGATTCAATGAGACTTTATCATCGCCAACGGAAGTGTGATATTATTAGTTTCAGAGCCAATGATAATTCTGACAATATAACAACAGAATGTGAGAGCTTGAAATTTTTGGGTCTCTACATTGATGAACACTTGAATTGGCAGAATCACTGCGATTTTCTAATCGAAAAAATTAATTCTATTTCATATCAGTTCAGAAATATAAGGCAGGTTTTGAATGTTGATCAGCTGCTGAAGCTGTACTATGCGCAGGTGGATTCCTGACTGAGATATGGAGTGTGGATATGTTATAGCACAAAAAAACTCATACGAATCATTCATGGTATGAGTCTCCGTAATTCTTGCAGAAATGCTTTTAAATTTTTTAGAATTTCAACTGTTCCTAGTCTTTCAATTTTTGACTTGTGCTTATCTGTTCTTGAGAATACGAATAATTTGTTTGTACTAAATAAATGTAAGCATATTATTGACACAAGACAAAAAACTATGTTTTTGTACCATTTGTTAAAATTAAATTAGCTTTTGAATCTCCTAATCAGATGGCCCCACGTGTTTATAATTTGCTACCAGATGTAATAAAAAAATCCAACACCGTGTATATCTTCAAACAAAAACTTAAGGATTTTCTTATTGAAAAGTGTTGTTATAGTTTCGAAGAATTTATGTGTATAAGCAGGTAGTTTTATTAAATTTTTCAGGAATTATTTTTATCTCCGATCTCCTTTTTCTTCTTCTTCTTTTTCTTAGACGATTCCTATACAAATGTTATAACTTTGTCAAAAAAAGGAAAATAAAAATATTTTTACTATTCCCGAGAAGAAAAACAATATATGATAACACTTTTATTTGGCGATTTCGACAAAATGACATTCTCTGGGAAAAATTCTACTATATTTTTCGGTAACATTTCTAAATATTCACTGATTAAATTTTGTTTTTTAGCAATGTCATTTACCACTACAACATGCACTGCCAATACTTGCGGACAAAATGCTCAATGTCAAGTCGTCTTAGGACGTCCTGTGTGTTCATGCTTAAGAGGACATTCTGGCGACCCACTTTCGTACTGCAAAAGGTAACCAACCATGTCTATAAAAAATTCCTGATTTAAAATTCTGAATCACGAGTGTATCTGATATCAGCCATCCGAATATTCCAAATGTTGATTGACCTTTCACTGAAGATACCAGACACAAAAATGTCAAAGATAAACCCATGATGCTCTCAACCACTATTAACAATGTTTTCGCACATTTCGAAATTTTTCCTTTTTGTTTATCATTGTTGTTTCGAAATGTTGAATTATTTTCACAGAGCCGAATGCCTTGACGACAATGAATGCAGAGGACAATCCACCTGCAGAAATGGGAAATGCATTGACCCTTGTGCAGGCACGTGTGGCCCAAATGCGCTCTGCGACGCTAGGAGAGGTATTCCCACTTGTTCCTGTCCTCCAGGATATACGGGAGATGCGATCACCTCCTGCAGAAGGTTTAATCCAGGTTAGCACTACTTCAATGAATCACCTTCCCATTCCCTTTTTATTTTTCACGGTACCACAGAATAAAGACCTCCCACACAGAAGAGAATGGTTTCGTCTTTTCATGGTCAAAAATCAATGCCACTTACAGCCACACTGAGAAACGTGAATGAGATAAACTTCATAGAACTACACTAAGAAAAACTAAACTTGGTCGTAGGTTGCAATACTCTGATTACAGAATATAGACATCCCGTGCTCGAAATATTGAAAATTCTTCTTTTGATGTAACAGCATATGTTACTTCAAACGGACGGAGACGTGAAAACCTTGAAAAACTTTTATCTATTACACTTAAAATTGTATTATATGCCGCCACAAGTTAGAACCATGGCAGAAATTAAGCCATATGCGTTTAGGTACCTGTTTTCAGTCTCCAGGTGGTAAAATATATAATAGATAACAATACGGGACTGTACACTCTTTGAATAAATTGAAATTGAAAATTAATACATACTTTTTAGAATATTATTTTTTATATTATTATTCAACACTATTATATTCAAAAGCGAACCTAGCCTTATTGGGGATGTTTGAATCCATTGTTATCTTCTTTCGAACCAAATTATCTAAAACACTCGGTTTTGGAGACAGTTTCGGTTTTGGTGAGGCAAGCCCCCCCCCCCCTACCCTCCAGCCTTCCTGGATACGATCTTATTCATATAACATCTTCATGAGAAAAGTAATATACCTTTCCACATTTGTATAAGAATTTTCATTTTTATTTTTTCATTATTTTTAATCTTTTAAATGTGAGGCAAACAAAAAAAGTCAGAAAGTATTAAAACACAAATAAAACAGTGTTCTAGCAACTTATTTATTAATACTATTCTATTAATACGTACACTCTCCATGTATTGAAACATATAATTTTCAATTTTGAACTTCCAGTCCAAAATATAATATACCTGTAGCAACCGATATATTTAAGAAAAGTAACAGCATTATACAGGGTGTTTCAAATTCGATCCTCACCATTGGGATATCGGAAACTATGAGAGATACGAAGATGGTTATATTGGGGCAAAGTTGCGCATTCACCTGACTAACAATATGCCGTTGAGAAATTTCTGAGATTCCGAGTATATCCGAAGATATCCGGAAAAAACAGAAATTTCGTAAAATGGTTTTATTTTTTCTGGCTTTATTTTTTGAAGAATTTTAAAATAAATTGCACTTCTACAGTACCACTTTTTTCCTGCTACATAATAGAGTTTTTAGATTTGGTATTCGACGTTTCGTCTTCCGGCCATCATCATCTTTATTTTTTTTATGGGCGCTACACTGGATCCTTTCTGATTTGAATAGAACTAGATTTTACCTTTTCAATGATGTATCATAAGGTATCATTCTTTTTCGAAAAATTGTAAATATTGAAAAAAAAAAATTCTTATCATAATAGGTTTTGACTTTGATGTTTCTACTTTGACTTTCAATTTGTTACACTCAATGACATTTTGTTATCGTACATTGAATTTTTGGCGAAAAATGGCTCTCATGAATGAAGAAAAAAGAGATATGATACAAATTTATTACAAATACAACAGTGACATCGGAAATGTATTTAAACTTGTATCCCGAAAGACGACAACCACACTGAACTATGTTCAAGTTATTAGATCAAAATCACACCGAGTTTGGTTCATTTGAAAAGTCGAGAAAAAAATACGGAGACAGAATGGACCTGGAAACTGAAAAAAAATTGATAAATGAGTTATTTATGAGGTAACAAATTGAAATTCAAATTTAGAAACATCAAAGTCAAAGCCTATTATGATAAGAATAATTTTTTCTCAATATCTCCAATTTTTCGAAAAAGAATGATAACTTGTGATACATCATTGGAAAGGTAAAATCTGGTTCCATTCAAACCAGAAATAATCCAATGTAGCGCCCGTAAGAAAAAATAATGTTGATGATGGTGGCCGGAAGACGAAACGTCGGATAGCAAATCTGAAAACACCATTATGTAGCAGGGAATAAGTGGCTATGTGGAAATGCAATTTATTTTCGAATCCTTCGAAAAATAAAGCCAGACAAAAATAAAAACCATTCTCCAAAATTTCTGTTTTTTCCGGATATCTCCGGATATACTCGGAATTTTAGAACTTTCTCAACGGTATATTGTTAGTCAGGTAAATGCGCAACCTTGCCCCGATTTAACCATCTTCGTATTTCTCATAGTTTCCGAGATCCCAATGGTGAGGATCGAATTTGAAACACCCTGTATATTACGGAGAAGAAATCTGTAGTTCACAATGAGCTTATGACTTGAGGCATAAGATGTCCGGAGGACTGCTCATTGCTAATATCCTATACAGTAGGAAAAGTTGGGTCGAAAATCCATCAGAAAACAACTACTTTCCTGGCTAATGCCACGACGAACATTGAATTACATCTGATGAAATTTCCGTGCAGAGTTCCTACAATGTTATCTCTGCAATTGCTTGTTGCATGGGAATGTTCATCGCAACATTCGGACCACCTATATATCGATTTCAGGGTGTTGCCCCTCATCAGTATATGGTAGGTCTAGCAGTCAATAACTAGTGACTGCAACGAATGAATCGACAACTAAATCCATTCCAGAGTTTTTATTCGATCAGTTTCTGAGAAACTATGTGACTGAATAGGACATTTATTTATTTAATTTTCAGAGGAGTTGTGCCACCCCAGTCCTTGCGGACAGAATACGAATTGCGAAATCAGAAACGGAGTTCCTACCTGCCTCTGCAAACCTGGTTACCATGGATCTCCTCTTGCTGGGTGTCGTCATGAGTGCGAAAGTGATGCTGAATGTGGGTCCACCGCTGCATGCATAGAGTTCAAATGTCAGAATCCCTGTTTGACACAATGCGGCAAAAACGCCGAATGCGAGACGATTAATAATCATCAAGCCGTTTGCAAATGCCCAAAGGTAAGATACTGTTATAAAAATAACTGCTTTAAAGTAGTTAATTAATTTTCACACATCAAATTCACTACCTATTCATATAATCATTTTCTGTTTTACTAAAAATTGGACTGTCTATGTTGAACTCTAACTATATCTAACCTTCGATTAATCAATCGAATGAATACTTTTCATTCGTTTGATGAAGAGGACTCGTTAAAATAACGAACCCATTCAATTTACTTGATCATGCAATTGAAGAAAGTATTCGTTAATATTATGAACATCCGTATTCATAGTATCAATAACCAGTGCTACATTGACATACCGATTGCGTTCATTGCACCAACTGTTCACTGAGTCACTGTACCTTTTTATTGTATTTAGGTACCGATTTTTCTCGAATCTAAGAAAAAGAAAAATCAGAAAAAAAATCTGTTAATATGTAATATAATAGCTAAATATTATTCGAAGGGGTATTTTTTCTGTTTTTTTTTCATTTTTTCCGTTCTTTTTTTGTTTTTTTTGGGTATCTTTTTTTGAGATTTTTTTTTTCGGGTTTTTTTTTCGATTACCATTTTTTTCTGTGAATGATAGTATTTAGAGCATGTGTTTATTTTTTCCAGAACTATTTTGGAAATCCCTATTCATCTTGCCAGCCCGAGTGTTATGGAGACAACGACTGCCCGAGTAACAAACCTGCGTGCTTTTATGGCATTTGCAAGAGTCCTTGCGATGGGGCTTGTGGGGTAGGAGCAAACTGCGAACTGAGAGGGCTCACTCCCGTATGCTCTTGTCCGAAAGATATGACGGGCGACCCCTTCACCAGATGCAGGCCATTCGAACCAAGTGAGTGAATATTTTTATAAGTTTGGCACGCAAGTTCAACCCGTGGAATTCATGAATATAAGTCAAATTTCGATTTTAATCGATAATACTTACCTCCTAACTCAACGTAGTCCTTACAACAGGACTCGAGCAATCTCGTGGTGTTTCGCAGAATATGTCTCGTGACTCGGAAGCAGAATCGATTATTTTCTGATACACTTGTGATAATACCAATACCAAATTTAAAATATACCTACTTAAGTTTTCAACTTGGCGACAAACCTGCTCCGTCTTCACCTCACTTTCGTGTAATGTATCTTGTGTTTGTCTGAGATTTCCTCTATTATCCTTTAAAAATGTTCGAGAACCCGACTGTGTGGTCCTCGAAGCTCGAGGTGCGCGCGCTTCTCGCCAATCAGTGCGAAAAACCGAAAAAGGTCTCTCTCGATCGAACGCTGTGGTTTAAGGTGTTCAAAAAACGCAAGAAAGTGTGTCGCAATATTCAAAATAAAACTCTCGGCTGAGTTCATGCCCTTATGACTCCAGGAACCGAAGGTAAGGAAAACACAGTCTCGATTCCTCTTCTTTACTACTCAAAATAAATCCACGGGGCAGTTTCCACTTATACATCCCTCAGATACAGTTCACAAACATCCCCAAGATTAAACAAAAGCCTTTCAACTATAAATAAAAATATGAATTGAAATTATCATGTATTATAATCTATAAATGTGAAAGTATCCCCCATCTAAACACAAGTCCAGATGAAAACGAGTACCACCACCATGTGCGATCCGGTGCGTATTTATAAAAAAATTTAACAATGTTAACTGTCCGACGGTATATCTTCTAGACGACATCTGGAGGAATTCAGTTTGGAAAGTGTCATTTTCCCACAGTTGTGCGGGAAAAGTTTTCCCACACTAGTGCGGGAAATTTTTTCCCACACTAGTGCGGGAAAAACATTTATATGATATCCTCGTAAAATATAAGTGGTGGGTGACAAAATATGAAAGTTCAAGCTTTTTTGTTGCAATACTAAGTGGGTTTGTTCAAAATCATCCATCATTTTGCACTATTTATTGAAAAAATGAACAAATATTGATAAATTAAAATGTATTGTTATGAAAATCACCCTATATATAGGCTTTGATTGATCTGATAACGAGATAACAATTGATGTTGTCATGCCGATCAATACACAAATTTGTTTGTAATTGTCAGAGTGACAGACAAAGCGTTACTTATATAAAATTTTCGATTCAGTGAAATTGCCACAATGGATTATTCATCTGATGAAGAACTTCCACAAGAAATCGTGCAAGCAGCTACAGATGCGAACTTAGAGTTATTGCCAACGAAATCTAAACAAAGGTATTAGAATCAATACAAGAGTTTTATTGAATGGTGCAACAATAAGAAAGTGAAAACACCAAATAAAGAAGAAGTATTCTTGGCTTATTTTCTAGAAATGTCTAAAACATGGAAGCCGAACACTTTATGGGCAAGATATTCAATGTTGAAGAGTGTATTCAAAGTAAAGCAAAATTAATTTGGATATTAGCAAATTTTCCAAAATAATTGCATTAAAAGACAGAATGTCGGTTTTCGACCGAAAAAGGCCAAAATCTTCACTCAAGAAGACGTTTCAAAATTTATGACTGAAGCACCCGATGACATATACCTCATGATGTTAGTAGCAATTTTTGGATTAGCTGGTGCTTGCAGACGAGAAGAGCTGACAAAACTCACCATTGACGACATAGACGACAAAGAAAACCTGATAATTGTTAATATCAAGGATTCCAAAAATCATTCCTCTAGATCCTTCGTGATATCTGAAGAAGCAAATGATGGTTATTTTTTGAACGTATACAGAAATTATGTACATTTACGTCCAAAAGAGACTCCTCACCGTCGTTTATAACATATTACAAAAGTGGAAAATGTACTGTGCAATGTGTAGGAATCAATACCATAGGAAAGATACCCTCCGAAATAGCAGTATATCTGCGCCTTCAAAATCCAGAGCTTTACACTGGTCACAGCTTCAGGCGTTCCTCAGCCACTTTACTTGCTGACTGTGGTGTGGGTATAACTAATATCAAACGCCTAGGAGGATGGAAATCGACTTCAGTTGCAGAGGGGTATTTAGAAGACTCCACCAATCGAAAAAAAGAAATGTCCAACAAAATTCTCAATTTGAACACTACATCGTCTTCCGGGTGTATTTTAGAACCATCCACGTCTATATCGATCGGCGACGATTTGATGCCTGTGCCTGCACATTCGATTTCTTTCGATAATGTATTGCCCGAGTTACCTTCTTCAGGAAATCAGCCATCTTCAAAAAATATGCTGGCTTCCGCTATAAATTTACATAATGCATCAAATTGTACATTTACAATAAATATTACGAATAATTAGTGGATAGAAATGTTACTCTTGTTAGTTGTTTCCATTTGCATGAATAAATAATTGAAAAAATGAATTTGTTTCCTACGCTTGTAGAAAAAGTATTGTTCCTAACTCATGCGGAAAGTGTCTTTCCCGCACTCGACTGCTTACCCGAACTCCGCTCCGCGTTGTTCGGGTTAACGGCAGTCGCGTGCGGGAAAGCATCACTTTCCGCACTTGTTAGGAAAATTACTATTTCATTAGGTAGACTTTTATAAGTCTTAATTTTCAAGTTCAAAAATCTAAAAAAATCTTTAGCGATTTTTTTAGAATAATTCTGACTACAGCACTGGACTCCCGTCATTTTCAAATGGTTAATTTTAAAATTACGTTGGAATGCCTCAAATGAAAAAGTTATAAGGAAATTAAATTTGAAAAATTTCATATTTAATAAACCCACCACATCAATTTCAGAACTTTCCTCAAAATTCTGACTACACCACAGGATTCAGGATGTAACGAAATATCACTGATCAGAATTTGAATGAAATAAATAAAAAACTTATTGTAGAATAAAATTTAATTATTATATGTTAATTTTTCTTAAACTTTATTACTTTATAATTTTATTATTTGTTAACGGATGTCGATCAAATTCTGAACAGTGACATTTCGAGACCTCCGAAGTTCAGGGGTGTAGTCAGAATTTTGATAAAAGTTCTGAGATTGCACTGATGGTGGATTGATTAAATATTATATTTTTCAAATTTCATACCCTAATAACTTTTATATTTATTGACGCATTCCAACATAATTTTGACGTGAACTATTTAAAATCATCATGAATCCAGTGGTGTAGTCAGATTCCTTGTGAATAAATCGCTAATAATTTTTTTTATATTTTTGACCTTGAAAATTATGAAAAGTAGGCCCTGATAATTAAAACCCATTCATGAAATATGGTGTCTTTGTGTACTTTTTGAATGTCTACCTAATAGAAGGATCATTCACTGAAACAATAGAATTTGTCAACTTCTCAGCAATGGAACAATAGTAGTCATTCAGAGTATGATGACACAAATTAACTCTATATTATTTCTGTAGTTTTTTCCTCTGAAATCATTAACTATATCCCAACTTTCTTTTGACGAATTTTTACCTTCCAATCTCCTTTTATTATTATAACAATATTTTGCTAATTTATTAAATTTTTTTGTATATTCTGTGATATCTATTAAAGTAATCATGAATAAATTCACTATTATTAAACTTTTTGAATTGAATTCAAAACACAAGGGTTCCGTTTCAGCCAGAAATTTCAGAAACTTCAAATAGTTTCATTGGTTTGGTTTCTCTGTTTTAAGTACTGCACATCTCGGTTTGTTTTAAATTATTCGAAAAATGTTGAAAACTGTCATAAATTAGTTCACATAACTTGGGTTTCCTGAATTCAGTATCGAAAGGACAATCAAACTAATCATGTATAAATAAAGTAACTCTTTTTGAATCAATATAGGTGCACTGAGAAAAATTTATGGTGGTATTCACAATCATTTTTGAATAACTTAATCCATAAAATATTTTAACTTTTTATCGGTATTTTACCACTTACTTATTTGTAACATAATTTCTTGAAGATACCAGTGTGTTCTCTAGATTTTTCTCAGTGTGTTATGGACTTTTGATACACTCTATAAAAGGGAGACTGTGGTTGAACGGGCTAAATCAATTACGATTGCTCAACAAATTACAACTTTGTAGCAAGTCCAAGTTGAGAAACTCCGAATGCACACCTAAATTAATTATGGAATAAAATGAAATTGGCTGTTATAGTATTAAAAAAAACATCTCATTTTGGCATATTCTCTGGTGAAATAAAAATGTTGGAAGACATTCTGGTCCTATGTAGAATTTGGAAGAATCTAATAACTATCTTGTGCCTATTTCCTTAAAATATTCTGTTTTGATTTTTGGATTGAATTTTTTGCAGAGGACTTGTGTGAACCAAATCCTTGTGGAAGCAACGCCCACTGCGAACCAGGTTTCGACAGGTACAACAAAGAGCGACCAGTTTGTACCTGCCCATTCGGATACACTGGGGACCCGCTGAAGGCTTGTTTCAAAGGAGAATGTACAGATGACAGCCAGTGTGCTGACAGTCAAGCATGTATCGAATACAGGTAAGCAGAAATATCTCTATATCAGTTTGAATATGTCAGCAATCAGGTAATTTCCCAATTGTTGAGTTTTCGTTCTTAATGTTCTGATTGCTATTTTCAACTACGGTATTTAGATACTGGGTGACCCATCTATCCTCGCTCGGAGAGTGGAAATTTTTTCTTCAAAAGTTTGTTATATTCTTCAATTTGGGTGAACACTTTGTTTTTTTATGAATTTTTCTATTTTTCACGGGTTGAATGAAAGTTTTTTCTTCAAAAAATTTTTATTCATATTTTCAAGTTGGATGAACAATTTGTTTTTTTTTTCATAATTTTTTATTCCCATTTTCAAGTTGAGTGAACGATTTGTTTTTTTTGGCAAATTTTTTTTCAGTTTTTTTTTCGAGTAAAGTTTTTCTTAAAAAAAATTTTTCCGTGCCGTGGACGTGCCATGGCAGTTTTCTATTTTTTTTTCGAGTTGAGTGAAATCATTATTTTCCTAAAATTTCTTTTTCAAAAAATGTTTAGTTTTAGGTCGGTTAACATTCAATTTTTTCGAGCCAAATGAATATTTTTTCTTCAAAAATTTCTTTATTTTTTTCAAGTTGGATGAACAGGATTTTTTTTTATTTTTAGTTTTTTTTAGAGAAATGTGAACATTTTTTTTCTCCAAAATATTTTTTCAAATTGAGTGGAAAATTTGTTTTCTTTTTCCATTTATTTTTTGATTTTTCGATTTGAATGAACATTTTTTCTTCAAACAATTTTTAGCCGTTGTTTCAAGTTGGGTGAACACTTTGTTTGTTTTTTTTTCATCGATTTTTTTTGTATCGTACACTTGATTTTGCTACGTTCTAAAATTATTTTCGAGTATACAGGAGGATGCACCATAAATCCGGGGACATCATTTAATCTCTTTTTTAAATATATCACCATGTATATTCTTTAATTTTCAGAATCTGAAGGGATTAGATGAAACGTTGCCAAGATATTCAAATTTTAATCTAATTTAACGAAAAATCATGGACAAGGAAAATAATCCAACAAAACCTTATAATGAGAGATCAATGAAAAAATTTAGGTATGCAAGTACCCAAGCTATGTGCCAAAACACCCACAGGGTGTCCTGAAATAACGATCGAATTTTGCAATTTTCAAATGGCTAATACCAATATGAAGCTTTATACACGGTGTTCCATTTGAGAAAACTTAGTTTTAGCCATTTGAAAATAGCCAAATTCGATCGCTTTTCCAGAACACCCTGTGTATTCTAGGTGCCTCCAGATATTATGTATGTTTTGGCATATAGGTTAGGTACTTGTATACCCATATACTTTTATTTTTCTCTCATAATAAGGTTTTATTGGGTTCCTACTGTCTGTTTTTCTTTTTCTGAAGAGCTCAGTGATATTTCAGGAATATGTTACAAAAGGGACGCCGAAATAGAGCTACTCGCTCAGTATTTCAACTTAGCAATTATTCAAGATAAATCTATAGTTTTTTGGATAGTGGCCCCTCTAGAAAACAAACGATTTCATTTTGCTCACATTGATTGTAAGGTTATCATCAGTAGTATATTGCTTAAGGAATTTGAGTTTCCGTATACTTACACGTGTTTCAGACTTGTTGGTCATCATCAGAACCGCGAAGCCAAGTGTACAGATGGACGACACTTGAATACAAGTTCCAAAAGAACTTAGAGTTAGAAGACCTTGAATTTTCAGGGCAATAACTATAGTCTCCACTTTGCTACACCGTACTGATGATGACCAAAGCGTCTGACACACTGTTTAAGGTAGCCTGATCCTCTGAGGGTTATACCCATTATCATTTCCCTTTTTTATATGCAGGGTGTCCCAAACTCGATGACCTATTAGACGTTTCTGGAAAAAGAGACTTGGGATTATTTTGAAAATTTGGTTTTTTGGATTATCAGTTATGTTCTATCGATCTAAAATATTTTCAGCACTGCGGCTTCGCCGCTCCTATCGAAAAGTAACAACAACTTTGATATTTTGAATAGAATACCCTATATATTATTGCATTTTTCGCTTTGCTTTAAGATTATTCTGATATAATACTTCCCTATACCTATCTCCAGGGGTGGGATTATGAACACTCGATACTTCAGCTGTCACGATCCATAGGCTAGAACGATGTATGTTCTCGATTTGAAACGAAATCGAAATTATGAAATTTCTTTGAATAGAGATAGAATGGAATTGTATCTACCATATAGACCATTGATATCGACTCAAGTTGCAATATATTTTGAATTGTATCGGTTTTCATAATTGCTCAAATCTGACATATGTCAAACTCACGACGGATCGAGTGTTCGTAATTGCATCCCAGTATTTTTCGAGAAAATCATTAATTTCCTCTAATATTTTTTTTGTTCCAATTAAATGTTTATTACTGCAGTATTTGGATGTAGTTTGACAATGTCCTTTGTATTAGTTATGGCTAGGATAATTCGTTCTCCATTATACAGGGTCGTTGGAAATTTGTGATTTCACCAAAAGATACAAAAGTGGTGAAAAGTGTATTTTTTTAAATGGAACACTCTATATATCATTAGATATCTTGAAAGACAATCTGTCTTTCATTCACATATCACAGATCATTACCCGACCTATATTGCAGTCACACAAAAAAAGAAAAGGAAAAGTTATCAAATGAAATCAAATCAATAAAAAATATCAATTTTTCTAAGCTAGAAGATTTTTTAAGGAACGATGATTGGGAAGAGGTTTTTAGCAATAGAAATGTACAAATTAGTTATAATAAATTCATGAATAATCTTCAAAAATATATAACAATGTCATCTTATACTAGATATTTTAAACAGAATGAATATAAAATCAAACCTTGGATTACAAAGGCGTTAATAACATCCATTAGGCATAGGGACATTCTCAAAAAAAGATTATTGCATAATCATTCACCAGAACATGACAGAGAGTATAAAATTTTCAGGAATAAACTCAATAATTTATTGAAAAAAACAAAAAAATGAATACTATAAAAACAAATTTGATTCCGTAAAAGGTGATAGCAGAAAAACGTGGCAAATAATCAATGAGACCATAAACCGAAACTCCAGTAAATATTCTTTAACAAACCTACCGATAACTAATACGGATAAAGTTGTTATTATAGATAATGAACAAAAATCAAACAATTTTAATAAATATTTTGTTGAAATAGGAGTGAAGATGCAAAACCACATAAATGAAACCCAGTATGAAAATCCCCAAAAGCTATCAAATGACGCAACAGTACCATCCACAATGGTTATTGAACCCACGACAAGAAATGAGATTATCAATATTATATCCTCGCTCAAATGCAATTGTTCACCAGGTCCAGATAAGATTTCAACAAAACTTATAAAACAATTTCACAACTATCTAGCAGATCCACTGGTTCATATCATAAACCTCTGTTCTGAAAGCGGCGAACTACCTCATGAATGGAAAAAAAGTCTTATCACTCCTGTTTATAAATCTGGTGAACGGAAACTTATCGAAAACTATCGACCAATATCTGTGATAGACAATTTTGCTGAAATCTTTGAACATAGCATAAAAAAAAGACTGATGACCTTCCTGAACAAAAATAACGTTATAACTGAAAGACAATACGGGTTTTTGAGTAATTCCAACACAGAAAAAGCAGTTCTTGATTTTGTAGAAAAAACGGTAAACTCCTTGGATAGATCAGAGAAATGTCTAGCTATCTTTCTTGATCTTGCCAAGGCCTTTGATACCATATCTCACGAATTACTTTTGGAAAAGCTTTACAACTATGGTACTAGAGGGCCTGCGAAGAATATTCTACAAAATTATCTGCATAAAAGATCTCAGAGAGTTAAGCTGGGAGAATATTGTAGCAGTCCATTAGAAATAACAATTGGTGTACCGCAAGTAACAGTATTGGGTCCAATATTGTTTCTTATCTATATAAATAGTATTGGATTTTTGGGAAACTGTAAAGGCCATATTATCTCGTATGCCGATGAACCACCTTGATTTTTTCTGAAAAAACTTGGGACAAGGTTATTAATGAAGCAAATAATGGACTATGGCAAGTTAAGAGATGGCTAGACCAAAACTTACTGAGCTTAAACGTTAAGAAAACTAAGTACATTTCATTTTCTCTAACTTCAAGTGATCAACCGGCAGATAAAAATACTATTTTTGTACACGAAAATAACTGCCAAAATCGATCAACATGCAATTGCCCGAAAATAGAAAAATGTAATAGTATCAAGTATTTAGGTGTCATAATAGACGAAAACTTAAGGTGGGAAAAGCATGTTGTATCTCTGACTAGCAGACTCAGGCAGCTGACTAGAAAAATGTATGTTTTAAGAGATATGTTGAATAACAAAACGCTAAGGATAATTTACTATTCCTTAGCTGAATCCATATTAGGTTATTGTATAAAGGTATGGGGCGGTCTATTCCGCAATAATTTAATACAACTCCAATCAATGCAAAACAAAATTCTAAAAATAATATTTAAGATACCAAAACTTCACTCAACTATAAAACTATACGAGCAGTTGCAAATACTTGATATTAGAGGCCTGTATGCCTACCAATGCCTTGACTGGATGTTTCAGCACGGAAGTAGTTAACAATACCAGATCATTAGAGAAACTCATAATATACATACCAATGTTCAAAAAGAGCCATACACAAAGATATATTTTCTACTTTGGACCGAAATTGTATAATATCCTTCCTTCTGAAATGAAGACGATAACAAAACTCCATAAATACAAAACAGAGATAAAAAATTTCGTTCAACAAAATGCAACAGTAATATACAAAATAATAAATTAGGTGACATGTTTTCAGTACCCACCTATTCCTAAAAATAACTCATTCCTTAATAAAATAATGTTACAGTCATTATTATACACTGAAAGGGGACTTTTTATATTTATTAAATACGATCACCATAGATGAATATCTGTACAATTACAATGTTTCTGGAGGATTGCAGACAAGCACAACACAAGCATATACTATGCTTAGGTGCAGTCTAGCGATCCAATAGAAACTTTAGAATGATTCGCAAATGTATCTTGATCTGTACACTTTACTCTGAATAAAAAAATCTGAAAATCTGAAAAATCTGAAATTTCCTTTCAAATGACATATCATGTTCCTATACATAACGAGTCAGGTTTCCGGAATAAAGTTTTCTATAAAAATTGGATTATTTTGCCATATTTTGTATTGGGTAGATAGAAAATGTCATGGAACATTTCATTATGAAAATTCTAAAATTAGTACATTAATAATAAAACGTTTTTGCGTTCATTAACGTAAATTTGGTTAGAAAAGAATCAAAATGGAAGATAATAATAATTATTCTTAGTTTTGATGAAATGGTTTATTCTTCATTGTCAATGTGATAAATTATAGCAAGAACATGCAAAAGATGGTACAAAGAATGATTGGGAATCATTAACTTAGTAGCTTTTTTGGAGACCTGGAAGGAAATTCAATGAACTTATTCGGAATTATGCTGGGTTTGGGAATGTTGAGGCGCCAAGTGGTGATCCTTCAAAACGTATTGATTTCTGTGAATGGATTTCAACATGGACTTATGAAGTTCCGAATTTCCTTCAGAAAATTATATGGAAAATATTTGAATAATATGAGAACATCAGTTAGGAACTTTTTGGCAATTTGCCGCTTCACGTATATCGAAGTGCTGTGTAATTTTATTTAATAATTTTCTTTCTCTTCACTGTAATAGCAACTTTTACATCCTGAAATTCTTATATCAATGTACATATCGATATTTCTTAAATAATTTATTTTATATATTATTAAGTTACTTAATCTAGCATAGTTTTTTATATAAACCACTGTTGAATACGTCCACAAACAAGCAGTGTCTACTGCTTCGTGGTATATTCTTTATTCACAACCATGTTGTATTTGTCAAATTCATCTCTGTACCAATCGTTTTGTGAATAAAATTATTATTATTATTATTATATTATATTAATATGAAAATTTAGAAGAACTAGATCTGGGGATCGCGGTGGCCCACCGATCTTCAAAGGTTATATTGTAGTCAGTTCTTGTCTACAGTTAGGGGAGGCACCGTCCAACTAATACCAACAACTTCGATATACATGAAGCGACAAATTGCAAAATAGTTCCTAACTATTGTACTCATATTATACAAATATTTTCCATATAAGTTTCTGAAGGAAATTTGGAACTTCATAAGTCCATGTTAAAATCCGTTCAAAGAAATCAACACGTTTTTGAAGGATCACCTCTTGGCGCCTCAACATTCCCAAACACAGCATAATTCCGTTCGATTCTTCTGAATTTTTTTCTATTCATTTGTGGGAAGTTCATTGAATCTCCTGCGTGTTCTTGAAATCAAGTTTTTGCACTAACAGATTCGAAATATCCAAATGTATCCAAATGTTGCAGTAATAAACATTTGATTGAAGCTGTGTTTCGCGCAAAAAATAAGGAATTTAATGATTTTCTTGAAAACCATGGAGATAAGTATAGGGAAGTTTTGTATGAGAATAATCTTAAAGCAATAGCAAAGTGAAAAATGCAATAATATATAGGGTATTCTATTTAAAATATCAAAGTTGTTGCTACTTTTCGGTAGGAGCGGCAACGTCGCAGTGCTGAAAATATTTCAGATCGTTAGGCAGAACTGATTAAAGAAACCAAATTTTCAAAATAATCCTACGTCCCTTTTTCCAGAATCGTCTAATAGCCCAACGAGTTTGGGGCACTCTATATGTATACATACACAACTTCAAAACTTCTCCGATCGTTTTTTAGGATTTTAATCAGGAGCACCACATTTCAGTTACAAATTCATATTCAGTACATCCCAGTTCGCAGATTCTAATCAGATATATTTTCGAATCACCTTTGAAACATCCTGTAATTGTCAAAAAATAAAACGAAACTTCAGAGTGTTGCTCACTTTACTCACATCCAGGTACTCAAAAAACTTACGATTAGCATATCAAATTTTTTGTAAAGAATGACAAATATTGTTATTTCTGAGGCCCCTTTTCCATTGGCCTCGGTGATTCCTGATACAAACTGTGAACGCTTGCTATCAGCTCCTTCCATTCTTCATCTTCGCTGAATTCAGAAAGTTCCCCTAAAAGGTCCTTCAAGGTAAGAGTTTTGTCCATCTTCACTGCGTCGAAGGGCAACTCCTCTATGAACTTCTGTATGTCTTCTATCGTTGGAAACTCCTTTATGGGTTCCCTTTTCTTTGGTTTCTTTCCGCCGAACATCTTTCTGTACATAAACCTATTAAGAAAGTAAATCGCTATGGCACTAGAGAGGATAACTAAAATTTTTTTGTAATGTTTCTGAAAGTGATTCAGAGCTCGGGACTTTACGTCCATTAAATTTTGGCGAAGTAAAAGATCGGTATCAGCTTTGAAATGTTCGAATATGTCATTTTGACAACAGAGAATCTTGTCAATTACTAGTGTTTTATGCCGTGTTAATTTCTCACAAAGGTGATTGGTCCAGGCTCGGTAAAATTCTTGCTTGCGTGATTGTCAGTTTTTTTCACAATAATAGCAAACACGGATATTGAGAAATGCGCAATTTCAGAGCACGCATTAACATTGGACTCAAGTATTTGAAAAACCATAAGGTATCACTTACGAAGATAAATCCAGTTTTCAGATACGACCCCTAAATCCATGTGGAAAATATTAAAATCTCTCCTTTATAATAAAACAGAAAAAGATGTGAACACAATAAACGTTAGTGTTGATGATACTACGATTTCAAATCCAAAAGATATCTGTGATTATTTCCTTCGTCTATTAAATATCAGTCATCAACCAATCATACGTTTGTTTCCTGTTTGACAGGACCAATCAACACGCTCTATTAGCGACTATTTACATGATGCACAATAGTCACCGACTATTCAGCATGATACTCATATCAAGGAGCCTGAGCATCTGACAGTACTCTAAATAAATACATATTAAACGTCAAATAAAATCAATCGTGTTGAAGCTGTATAAGAGAATGAATGTGGACCTTCTACGGTTAATACTGCAAGTTCTTCAAAAGCTGAACAAATGTCACAAATTACGCATGGTGGAAATGTCACATACAATTGTTTTTAATTTCAATTGATAAATTATAAAGATGGTGCTGTTTTTGTTTAGATTTTGTGCTTTGTTCTTGATATTTTGAATAAATTATTCCAAATTGTTTAATTTTCATTCATTCATATGACTGATATAAAGAAGTAGATTCAAGAAATAATCTTCACAAATATAAAACGACCTTGATTAATTGTCGACTATTTTATTGCTGCTAAATTTCTCTTGTATTTATTAATTTTACTCGACATTATTTTGGCATTAATAATCAGAGATGAAAGCCCTCGAGCTTCGCTCTCGGGCTCTCATCAGATTATTAATGCCAAAATAATGTCTCGTTAAATTATTATAAAATACAGTCGAAATTTAGATGCAATAAAAATAGTCGACTATTTATCAAGGTCTTGTTATATTACCCTTGACAATTTCCCTCATATTATATAAACCAACCAAATGCAAGCATTTTTTGAATTCAAACCAATGAGAAAAGGACTTTTCGAAAACACTGTCTCCAGCCCGTGGTATTTTCAAATCGGTGTTTCGCTTCGTCCTTATTTATACGTTTCCATAGTTACGACAATTTCTGTGAATAGAGAAACGTCAGTTTGACGGTTCAACTCTTCAACTGACATTAATGACACATTAATGGACTGTTAGATCAATAATACAGTTCCCTATTTCAAATAGAACACCATGTATTTCTTTTCATTTTTGAATTTCCCACCAAATTTCAGGCCCACTTTGTGAAACATCGCCTATACCCAAATTTGTAATTTTTGAAATAATGAAATTTCCACCTAATACATAACATCGAGAAAACTGATGAAACACGATTTTTTCAAATGGAATCACTATTTATTATTTTTGGAACCACGAAAAAAATATATCGAATTCATAAAGAATGGCATATACCTAAAATATGCCCCTGGCAAGATATATCCGATTTGGGGAAATATTTGAAATGTAAATCATTCGAAGCAATACCAAACCTTGGGGGGTAGATTATTATAAATTTTGCCAAGAAGTAGCATGCTGTAAGAATTTATAAATAGTGACAAGCATTTTTTTATTCTAGGTCAATACTTTTGCAGGTAATTTGTTTGTTGTAAAAATTACTCAGCTGATTTTGGGGATAACTGATTATTTCTTCGGATGGTCATTCAGGAGAGATAGTAATTACCCCAATTACCCCCCTCTTGAATACGCTCTTGGTATATACTAATAATAATATTAATTTTATGTATGAAATTATGCACATTCTGAAACTGATTTTCATTTCAGTTGCCGAAATCCTTGCGTCAGCCAATGTGGTGTGAATGCAAACTGCAACGCGAGACGCCATATTGCAGTATGTACTTGTCCCGTGGGATATAACGGAGATGCTCTCATACAGTGCGATCAAAATAGAGGATCAGAGGTGCCCAGATCCAGAGCGCTAACGTACTGCCCAACTTGCTATAAGTGAAGCGTTGCTATCTCGATAGACATAACATAAATATGTAACAATATAATTAGAAGATACGAAAAAATTGAAGAAATGAGAAATAATTCACAAATTTTAGCAAAAAAAATTAATTTCAACAATGTGACAGGATTTTTATCGCCGGTTGTAGTTAAAATATGAACATATGTGTAAGTTTTCAGGCATGTACGAAGAGAAGCATGAATAAATATCATCTAATCTTAATAAATACAATTGATTCATCGTTATAGTGCAGTTTACTTCAAACTTTCCTACTTTTATTATCAGCAACTTTTCTCGCGTTATACTGTCCTGTAGTTAAAAAATAAACAAAAATGATGCCAACTTGAAAAATTGGGGATAAAGGTAAGTTTGGAGGGTTTATATTAGAAAAAAATTAATGGTACCACCAGGTTTATTTCCAGAAGAAAATTCGCTATTTTATTTCGGAGACACATGTAGAATATAATCAAAAGTGATTTCATTGAAAATATGAACAGGATGTTCATAAAATCAGTCGTGAAATCATCTGTGACTGAAAGAAAAACATTAGTTGCTATTTTCCATCGTACAAGATAACCTCTCTTGGAAGGGATTCATGTTGTATAGAGAAACATTCTCAATCGAAAATTGAAACGAAACATGACTCCGTTGGAAATGGAAAAAAGCTACGATAAATTGAAGTTACTTTTTTGTAATATATAACAGAAAACAACTACTTGGCAAAAGCCACGCTGGACATTGAACTACATCTGATAGATATTGCTGAAAATATTTTCAACTATTGATTATTACATAAGGATACATGAATAACTTGAACTAATTTAATGAAGTGTATTTGAATGCTAGTAAATGTAGGGTTGTAAACTGTGAATATTAACACTGCTAAGTTTCGTTTTACAGGGTGAGTTATAAAAAAAGGCAGCTCGAAAGTGATCTCGTTGTTACCCGGTAATTGGTTTTATTCCACCAAAACATTTTCTGATAATGAACTCACCTTGTAACTCAACTTCAAAAAGATAAGAATTCAAGATCATCTCGACTGATTGATAGAAAGGTTTTATCTACATTGAAAACACTTTTTATCCAGTAATAGTTCAGAAGCGAATTTGATGAAAACAAAATTTTCTTAGTGTAACAGTTTTGGAAGATGACGAAATACATTTTTGTGCTTCTTGCTATGATTATTCCCATTACCATGGTGAGTAACTTACGATTCAAATCAAGGTCTCAAACCCTGCAGCAACAGATAAAAAAATGCTTTCGCTTGGAAGTGAAATATGGTCATTAAAATTGGGTGACATGTATCCAAAACACAGAAGAAAGTAAAATAAAATACACAGATAATTCGCAATTGTTTTTACAATAAATCAAATTGAAGGTCATATTCGAACGAATATCTTCGAATCATTTGGCAGTTTTTGAAATTTGACCCATTGAGTAGGCCAAGCTGTAGATAAAAATAAGAGGCTCTTTTCACACAAAATAAAAGATGCAAACGACCTATACTACTTTTCATAAGATAGTTCGTAAACATATCCAAGAATTTTATAGAATAGAATGAATAGAATAGAACTTTATTAATCCATAATAACCACATACATGGTGTTGGACAGGTCCAAGAGTTAAAAACTAGCATTTAAAACCACTATAAAAGATATAAAACAAATGTTCTAAGGATATATATATATACACAAAAGTATACACATATACATAAGCACAAACAATTGATTGGTTTAAATTAAAAATATGAATAATTGAGTTAAATAATATAACATATCCAATATATAAATGTCGAGTTAATAAACATAATAGTATAAGTATAAGAATATGTATAAGAGTAATGAAGAAAAAAAAATCATAGTATGGGTTCTGCCATGTGAGCATCATCAAAATATTCTGATAATGAATAATAAGCTTTCGAGTAAAGCAGATATTTCAGTTTTTTTTTAAATGTATTGATAGTACGGCAACTTTTAATATAGTTAGGAAGCTTGTTGTATATTTTACTGCTTGCATATGAAGGAGATTTTTCAAATAAGATTGTTCTGTGAGCAGTGGTCATTAAATTATTCCCTGTTCTTGTTTTGTATTGATGGTGGGTATTATTTTTTTCGAATTTTTGCTCATTTTTCTAATATATAAGCAACACTTTAAAATAAAAATGCAGCAAACAGTCAGTATTTTCTTGGTTTTAAACAAATCTCTGCATGAGTCACGTGGCTTCATATTGAACATCAATCTAATGATTCGCTTCTGGGCTACGAATATCCTGTTGACCTCGCTTGCATTTCCCCAAAGAATGATATGGAATGATATGGCAGAGTAGACAATTGCATAGTACACCTGAATTAAGATAGATTCGTGAAGCTCATATCTCAATTGAGTGATGGCAAAGTATGACTTAGAGAGTTTTTTTGATGTTAACTCGATGTGGTCAGACCACGAAAGGGATCTATCAATCGTCACACCTAGGAACTTTGTGGAGTGGTGCATATGGGGAAATTCGTTGGCTAACTCCGTGTTTTTGTTGAAGAAAATGATTTTGGTTTTTCGAGAATTTAATATAAGTTTATTTGAGTTGCAGTAGGTTGTCATTTCTTCAATTGCCAGTTCAATGCCATTAGTCCTGTCTTCCATGGTAGACTCAGCTATGCCCAGAGTTGTATCATCAGCAAAATTGATGAGGTGAAATCGATTACTGATGTTCAATGGAAGATCATTAAGAAAAAGAAGGAAAATGAGTGGGCCTAGAATTGAGCCTTGGGCCACTCCTGTATTTATTGTAAATTGACTGATTCTGCCCCATTTAAGGTTACAAAGATTTTTCTGTTAGATAAAAATGATGTAATTAATTCCAGAACATAAGAAGAAATATAATTATTGATATTGATTTTCAGGGTATTATCTCGGACACCAATGGGAGGGCTCGGCTGGGCATGACATTTGGAAATACAATTTACCCAAATTCCTTGCCATATTTGACATTTTTAAACATCACTAGGACCACCGGCAGCAGTCGTTGTGGAGGAGCGTTGATTTCTCAAAATTATGTCCTAACCTCTGCTCGTTGCTTGGATGGGTGAGTTTCATCATAGACTGCACTCACCACTCATCTCGTATTCACATGATCATATCATGACATTGGCATCATGAACCAGTTGAATATTTTTTTTCGAGAAATAATGTCGAGCTATATCAGGCAGCTACTTCAAAATATCAGGTAGGTATAGATAAGAAAATCCTTTGGTGAAGATACTGATTGACTAAAGTTCAATAGTTTCAAAATGTTTTCGAAATAATAAATAAAATATTAAAATAAAATTTCACTTGTGTAAAAATTGGGATGGGAGAGAGATTGCCAATGTCAAGTGACATGGGAGTTTTTCTGTAATAGAAAGGTTAAAATAAAAGTTGATCAAAAAGTATCTTCGGCAGCCTGGTGATATTTATGAAAAGAAGAACAGTAGCGTATCGAACGATCAAACAGACCTCAACATTTTCTTTCTACTTAATTTGTTTTGCTGTTAGACTAGGTATAAATGTAATTAATTATTGACAAACACTATTTGTTATCATAGAGTTATCCGAAAACAGGTATAAAACTGTTCCCAAATTGATTAACATTTTGGGAATATAAAAGAAGGACATTGTAATAGTATAACTCAGTAAGTATACTTCTGCTTAAAGAATCCATTGTATTTGCAAAACATATGTCGCGGTTTTTCAAACTAAAAGTGTGAAAATCAACATTAAAGTTCTAGTATAAACGTTTGTGCATTTAGTGTTGCAACATGGCATTTTGGCGACCATTCGAAGAACGTGAGGAACAAGACTCACAACCTGATGAACAATTCGAAGAACGTGAGGAACAAGACTCACAACCTGATGAACAACTCGAAGAACGTGAGGAACAAGACTCACAACCAGATGAACAATGGGAATTTAAAAACAAAGATCTTCATGTTCAGACCCAAGACTTGTTCTAAATATATATATATAAAAATATTTAAAAGGAAATGAACGACAAATGTGACTATGAAATTTTCGGAAGTTTGGGACATTCAACTATTTACAGAGTGGTTAAACAAGGGGATGTTGTAGATCATTATCGTAAAAGAAAACGAGAAGATCAGAAATTAAACAAAATTGATGAGGCCACAAAAGATTTTCTTCGAAGACAAGTTTATGATTTCTATAAACGAAACGAAGTACCTACCTTGGAATCAATCAAAAACAAATTATCTGATTATCCTGAGTATACATATAAGTCGCAAGAAACACTACGCCAGATTCTTTTAGAATGTGGTTTCAAACACAAAAAACTAAATCAGCGAATGGCAACAATGGCATCACCCCGGCTCGTTCTGCAAAGGCAAGATTACTTGCGACAAATAAAAGAACATCGGGAATCGAAGAGACAATATAGTACTTATATCTTGACGAGACTTGGTTCGATAGTCATGATGTGATTCGGTATGGATATGTAGATAGCTCCCAAAACTGTTATCTCCAAGCACCATGTTCCAGAGGAAAACGTATAATTATTGTACACGCGGGTAGTGAAGGTGGTTTTGTACCGAACGCGTTGCTGTTGTCAGCAAAACAAATAAAAAATGTTCAGCAGATTATCATGAGGATATGACTGCAACTTTATTCGAAAAATGGTTCAGTGAACAATTATTACCAAATAAACCACCAACTTATGTTATTGTAATGGATAATGCGTCATACCACTCGCGTCAAAAGATAAAAATACCGACGATAGCAACAAAAAAGGATACATTTTGGAATTTATGGCTTATAAAAAATTTAATATTCCCCAAAAAGCCACGAAGGAGGTATTACTACGTATAATAGAAAATTTTGAAAAAGAATATATTATTGATGAACTTTGTAAACATTCTGGTCATACGCTTCTGAGGTTACCTCCGTATTATTGTGTTTTCCACCCCATTGAATTGGTTTGGGCATTTATAAAAAAAAATTGAGAAAATCCAATCAATGTCCAAAACTAAGCGGATAAGTAGTAGAAAATGTTAGGAGAATCTTAGGAGAGGAATATAAAGATCTTTGGACAGAATGCATTTCACATGTGATTTCAAAAGAACGTGAATATTTCCTTTTGCCATCCATTCAACCAGTAATCATAAACATGGGTGATTCGTCTGATTCGGAGGATGATGATGATTGAGTCTTGCCACGACTTTGATGTGTATATAAGATAGCCGTACCAGCAAATAAATTGTCAATGTTTCCTGATGTTTTCTTATTCTATTCTTTTGAACGACTTGTTTTCGGTGTTTCAGATAAATTGTCAATAAGTTACGAGCAACGTCCCGTACCCATACACGCAAAAATCCTTCAATTCTATTCATTATAAGAACAAGACACATATTCGCAAATTTCTATACTGCAAGCAATACGCAAAGTTATACCCAAGTAAGAGAAAATATATCCGTCTATGGTCAGCAAGTACATTCAAAGAGGCTAAGTCATTGACATGTTGATCCGGTTTTACAGCTCATTCAACTGAGATAGCATGGGCTACAGCAACGCTTTAGTCCATTCAAATCAGCAGTGCCGAATGATATCCAACCTGTAGCAGCAGACCCACTGATTCCATACCTAGTCAGGTTATTCAGGGCAAGCCTGGATAACAGACACATACCTAAGACCTGGTGAAGGTCCAAAGTGGACTTCATACCGAAGCCAAGGAAATCATCGTGTGTTCAGGCTAAGGCATTTAGACCAATCTGCCTCTCATCGTTCATGCTCAAAACGATGAAAACACTAGTTGATAGGAACATATGAGATAATGAAACAGAATATCCAATTTTCTCGGAGTACTAACACACCTATCAATTTGGAAAATCCTGTCAGACGACGCTCCATAACCTAGTCGGAAATATTGAGAAATCTCTCTAGAATAGAGAGATTGTAGGGATTTTACTATCCCCGCTACTGTGGAATCTTCTGGTAGATAATCTCCTTATAGACCTCTTAGACCTCGCTTTCACCAGGAGAAACGTAGAGACCAACAGAGCTCTTCGATTCTGTGTCAGGAGAGACAAAAAATCTAAACTCGAAGCTCACAATACTATTATAGACTACGAGCCCATATAACAATTTGGGGGGGTCATTTGACCCAGGATAAAACATATTCACAACGATGCTGCTATATGAAAAAATAACCTTAGGCACTATGCCGTCAATTCTTGGTGGTACAAATGACTGTAATAATATTAATGATCATTTTTCATCCGAAGATGTGCTTTTCCGACAAAATATTCTTGTACGGCATTCCTCACGTTGGTAGATTATGAAATAATAATCTCCTAGAACCTACTCCCGTACACAAATATAAGTCGAAACAGATTTTATGAGTTTTGTGTTAAGGTAGAATTTTTATTTTTGAGCTCATTGATCACGTTGAAATTTTTAATTTGAGTGAAGACAGATTGAAACTGTAGTTGAATAATGATTCGCAAATTTGTTGGCTATAATTGAATTATCGTCGAACTGAATTATTATCAATATAAAACTCCGTTTATATTGGATTTGTATTCATGTCAATTTGTCATTTATGTTATGCCTATGTTATGTTCTCATTCCACGATAGAAGTCTTGTGATAGAAAATACCATTAAAATAAATAATAATATTCAATTCTTTTTTCAGCGCTGATTCTGTTGAAGCAATATTTGGTGTTCATAGCATATCGTCAACAGAGGAAAATCACCTATCTCTCGTCAGTTCTAATTTCACAATTCACAAGGATTTCAATAGTACTTCACTGGAGAACGATATTGCTCTCATTACTCTTCCTTGGGCCATTTCTCTCAGCGATAACGTAACAACGATCGCGATTGGTGAAGATAAGGATGTTCAAAACTTGACAGGTAACTATCGACCAATGTAAAAATCTGTCAGTGATATTACTTATTTATTTCGGAGTTCAGTTGGGATTGAAATCAATGAAAAGTAATAGAAAAATCAATAATTGTTCTCGCCTACGTTTCGAACATAATTAAATGTGCTCAAAAGTTCCTTGAAAGTAGTCAGTTATCATTTTATATTTGAAATTTGCAATAACTATTTTTGAGCCCTGAGAGTGAATTGAACTCAATTCTAAACGTAGACAATCAAACTAGTTTTTTATTTAACTTTATGATACCAACGAAGTAGTAGTAGTACTAGTTCTTGGGGAGGCTGCTGCCAAAGCCCTTTTTGCCATCCCCCTCTACTTATATACATTCCTCCTCCTAATCTTGATTTTTGAACCTTCGTGACCCCCTCATGAAATATGTCCGTCCACTCCTAGTTGATTAGTTCCTGTTGTTGGAGTTTCTCAACTCCGAAGGTTCCAAATCTTAGCCTCCTGTGTGCCTCACACTCGCCGAGGAAGTGAGATGAAGTTTCTTCGTCTTCTTCGCATTTTATACCTATTAGTGATAAGGGTCTGCCTAACTTGTTATACCCTGATAGTATTCCTATAAGGAAACGTACTGCTTGGCAGTTTCTGCCTAAGAGTCATGCCGTCCCTGACTTGCTGGAGCCGGCACAAAGTCTTTCGACTGCCTGCAGCCGGTATTATCCCTCCAAAGTTCATTCAGTTTTGTAGCCCGCTCGTCAAGGGCTGAAGAGGTTTGGCATCTTGCGATGCCTAATACAGGCTCCCCTGTATTAGGCTCCCCTAGATACGGTTAGAATGGCGAACACTTCAGCTTGAAAAACTGTTGTAAATCTACAAAAAGCTTAGCTTTCTCGTATATCTCTTCCTTCCAAGTAGATGTCTGCACCCGAACTCTGTTTGACAGACAGCGAACCGTCCGTAGGCTTCCCGTGCGAAACTCCTCCGTTTTTCTTTCCCATTGTTCTCTGCTCGGAATAATGAGAGTAAACTCTCTATTCCTGTCATAATCTCCCGGAAATGCTCCTGAAATGGTAATGAAGAAGTGAATAAATTTCGGAGTTGAGTATATCCCGATGTGGATTCTCAATAGGCTCCGCCCACTAGCGAATTTCACTGCATCGCCCTGCCATTGGTCAGAGGCTTTGCTATAAATATAACCCAAGTCGACTGCATTGCAAGTCGCTCGGGAGCACCGGCGAAGGGACGTAGTCGTCCAATTTGGGAGCACACTCTCCCGAGTGGCTCAAATAAGGCAATAACCTTAAATGGCTTGTTCTTGTTAAATGGCTTTTAGTAAAGTTTTGAGAAGAGAAATAAGAGAGATGGAAATAAAGGAGCATTTCTTCGTTTGAGGAATCTACAGCCTGCAGATGATGGAAAATCGTTGGAAAACCCAACAATACTCAAAAATGATGTTTATGCCTGAGTTTTTTTCAAGACTCACAGTGCATCTTGTTTTATTGCTGCTGCCACAAATGAATGGAGATGGTATCCGGAGTTGCTGGACATTTGCGACATTGCACACCTGTGGTGAAAAAATGGTCGAGCTAGCCGGAGGAGGAATGGGATTCCAACCTTTCCAAATTCACCCAAGTCTGCCAATTGTTGTCATTCCATCGCAGTCTATCTTGTGTGCTTTTCACTCTAAGGGCGGAAATCGCGATCTCTTGCTCTGCCCACTTCTCCTTCCTGACCCAGACTGGTAGCGGTGGCAGCCTCAGCAGTACCTCCAACACTGCGGTTGGAGTCGTTCCCATTGCTCTTTTAATTACCAAACTTTTGGATCTTGCTAAGTCTTCTGCCTATTATGCACCTGGCCACCACACGGCGTACCCATAGCGGATCTTTGGTATTACGACTGCCGTGTACAGCCAGCGCATGATCTCTGGGTTGGTACCCCAATGGCTGTCTACAATTCCCCTCAGTTGCCATAGGATTGATACAGACTTTTGAATAATTTTATCTACATGCAGACTCCATGAAAGTTCGGAGTCCAGGACCACCCCCTGGTTTTTGACCTGCTGGACTAGCTCCAGCTCTTGTCCAAACATGATAGGTGTGGCATTTTTTCCTTCGTTTGGTGAACAGGATCATCTTTTCTGTTTTTGTCGGAAGAGCCATGGTAGGTACTGTTCTGTTAGCTAATAGCTATACTCGCTAACGAAATATTCATTAAATATGATTTTGTCACTTACAACAATATCATGCTGCGATTCTACTCGAAAATAGTGAATAGTAGTAGTAGTAGTAGTTCTTTGGGGAGGCCGCAACCGCGGCCAGGCAAGTAGCTCATGGACCCTTTTTGCCATCCCCTGGTCTCCACTTATCTACATTCATCCTCTTAGTATTCCTTTTCGAACCTTTGTGACCTCTAATAAAGGTCAGTATGTCCGACCACTCCAAGTCGATCAGTTCCTCTTGTTGGAGTTTCTCAACTCCGAAGGTTCCAAATCTTGGCCTTCCGTATGCCTCACACTCGCCGAGGAAGTGAGATGAAGTTTCTTCGTCTTCTTCGCATTTGTGGCAAGTGGGGTTGTCTTCTATTCCTATAAGTGATAGGTGTCTGCCTAACTTGTTATGTCCTGTTAGTATTCCTATAAGGAGGCGTAGTGCTTGGCGGTTTCTGCCTAACAGCCATGTCGTCCTTGACTTATTGGAGCCGGTCACGAAGTCTTTCGACTGCCTGCAGCCGGTGTTATCTCTCCAAAGGTTATTCAGCTCTTCTTCTGCCCACTCGTCGAGGGCTGAAGAGGTTTGGCTTCTTGCGATGCCTAGTACAGGCTCCAGCCCACAGAACGACGTTGCGGATCCGGATCTGGCAAGTCCGTCTGCCACCTCGTTTCCGCGCACCCCACTGTGACCCGGGGCCCATACCAGCTGAACTTCCTTCGTTTCAGCTAGCTTCTCGAGCGCATCTCCGCATTCCTGTACAAGCGCTGAGCTTAGTTTAGGATGGCAGATGGCTCTGAGCGCTGTCTGACTATCCGAGCAGATATAGATTCTCTGTTCGGACCCTTCTTTCACCTCTTGCCTCGTAGCTACGGATAGGATGGCGAACACTTCAGCTTGAAAAGCTGTTGTATATCTGCCCAAAGCATAGCTCTCTCGTACTTCTCTTCCCTCCAGGTAGATTCCGGCATCCGATGCCTGTTTGTCAGTCAGACGCGAACCGTCCGTATAACATACTAGGCATCCTGTGCTGAACTCCACCGTGTTTTCTTCCCATTGTTCTCTGCTCGGAACAGTAAGAGTAAACTTTCTGTTCCATCGCAGTCTGTCTTGTGTGCTTTTCACTCTGAGGGCAGAGATCGGGATCTCCTGTTCCGCCCACTTCGCGATTTCCGCATGACCTATCATTGCTCCTTCGTTCACCCAGACTCCCGAGTCCCGCATCCTCAAATGGGCTGCCATGGCCTCCATCTTGATCCAGACTGGAAGCGATGGCAGCCTCAGCAGTACCTCCAACACTGCGGTTGGAGTCGTTCTCATTGCGCCCGTTATTACCAAACAGGCCAGCCTCTGAACCTTGCTGAGTTTTCGGCCTATTGTGCTGCCCTGTGCGCCTGGCCACCACACGGCTGACCCATAATGGATCTTTGGTCTTACGACTGCCGTGTACAGCCAGCGCATGATCTCTGGGTTGGTACCCCAATTGCTTCCTACAATTCTCCGCAGTTGCCATAGGATTGCTACCGTCTTTTGAATAACCCTATCTACGTGCGGCCTCCATGAAAGTTTGGAGTCCAGGACCACCCCCAGGTATTTGACCTGCTGAACTAGCTCCAGCTCTTGCCCAAACATGATAGGTGGCCTGAATCCATCTTTTTTCCTCCGTTTTGTGAACAGGATCATCTCTGTTTTTGTCGGATTGACTGAGAGTCCTGCATCACCGCACCATCTCTCAATTATTCTGCAGGCAGCCTGCATGCGGTCGCAGACGACTCCGATGAATCGTCCGCTGATTAGGACAACTCCATTGTCCGCATATTCCTGCGCCTCGAAACCTTCATCTGTGAGTTTACCCAGAAGTTCATCCATTACTAGGCACCACAGATGGGGGAGAGGCAGCTCCCCTGAGGGCAGCCCCCTACCCCCTCGGCTTCCAGTCTGATGTCTCCTAGGGATACCTCGAGGCGTTCCTCTGGCCATTAGTGCTGCCTCTATTGTCGCTAAATAGTGAATAAAAAAAAGTCTTACCACTTTAATAATTTTTTTTTTCAGATACAACAACGGTGACAGCCGGATGGGGTCTGCAGAGCTCTGCCTACGAAGATTCCTATTCAGATGTCCCAATGGCCCTCTACCTGAAAATGATTTCAAATCACGATAGCGAATGCGACGAAGAATTCGGCGATCTCATCCGAGACACCAACATTTGCGCATCCATCTGGAACAACAGGGACGGTCCTTTGAATCTGTGCGAAGGCGACTTTGGCGGTCCTCTGGTGAAGGACCGGACCAAGCTGATTGGAGTGGCCAGTTTCACGGGCGAGCCCTGTAATATGGGTTTACCGAATGTTTTCACTAACGTGGTCAAATACAGAGCCTGGTTGTTGGAGAACTCCGATGCGCCCATACAATAGTAGGCACGCACAGATAATTATTATTATTACCTATTGTTAGCTTCGGAATCGTTTATTCAATAGAGTGTAAACATGAATGAGCACAAAACAAATGGTTAGAATAAATTGCCTCCCTTACAAAGACTGTCTTTTATTTCACTAAATTGAAACTGAACTCAGTATCACTGAAAACTCGTAAAAATTACAAAATAGTGGAAAGGCGTATTTAGTAAAAGATGTTTAAAATTACAATGTTGGATCACCCCTGTGGCTAACCCTGAAACCTATAATTAGCAACCATAAAAAAATAATAAATGTTTTATTACATAGTTAGGTTTGAACGTGAGTGGGCCCTTATCAGGCCCTCCACTGCGGCCAATGGCCTATTGTGGCTCACCCTATGGTTATATTTCTCCCAGTATATCCAATCTCTTGACGAAATTGAGGAATGCACTGGGAGAACAATTTACCAGGTTTTCTGGCCTTACTGTCGTATCGCCAAATATTGAGAATCTGGTTCTGGCCGCTGCATGGCATGTGCACAGAATGTGTTCAGCCGTTTCATCATCCTCCATGCATAGCCAGCACTCTGCATCTTGTGCAAGTCCGATTTTATGCATGTGATGTTTGAGTTTGCATTGGTCAGTAAGCAAACCTACTATAACTCTGAGATTCGCTTTACTGAGTTCTAGCAGTTTGTCAGAGTCCTGTTTTTTCCTTGTACAAGCAATAAATGCTTTGGAATGGGCTAGGCCTGGTAGACTACGCCAGTACTCGAGTCTTTTATTGCCTGCCCAAGCTGTTATGACATTCTTGGCAGTGCTATATGCTAAACCGATTACCGGTTCTGGTCCAGTGAACGTTGTTTCGGCACCCCCTTTTGCTAGGGCGTCCGCTATTTCGTTTCCTTCTAGGCCTGTGTGACCTGGTATCCAGACTAGGGTAACGTTGTTGCGTTGCGCCAGTCGGTTTAAGGTGTCTCTGCAGTTCCATACTGCCCTAGTTTTAAAGCAGTTGGATTCAAGCGCTTTAAGTGCTGCTTGACTATCTGAAAATATTTTTATTGTTTTTCGTGTGTGGTGTCGATTTTCCAGCTCCCTGGCACACATTTCAATGGCATATACCTCTGTCTGAAATATCGTAGCTAGTTTGCCCATACTGAACGAGCGTTTCACTACTGGGTTCATCCCATATATTCCGGCTCCGACGCCTTCCTGAGTTTTGGAACCATCGGTGAACCAACGTTCATTTGCCCTACATAGGTTGGTTTCAATCCGGACCCAGTCTTCTCTTTCGGGAAAGACCACAGTGTAGGACGTGTGAAGGTTGATAGTTTTAGGCATGATGTCTGAGGGCATTCCTAGAATGTTGTGAGCTATTATGCCCTCCAGCATGCCGCTGCCTCTCAAGACACATGCCTGCGGTAGACTAATGGCTGCTTCATAGTACAGATGATATTTTGTTCAGTGGCACAGTGATATCTAGTTAGCCTAGACCAGTTCCCTGCATAAACAAAATATTGCGTTACCATAGCAACGAACAATAACTTATTAGAAGTGTCAGTGTAAAGTTTGACGTCAAAAAAGTTAAGCAGAGTTACGCAATAAATTAAAAGAAGGAATATGTCCACCGAAATTGTGAAAATCGAAAAATTGGAGTATCGAGCCATCATCAAGTACCTGTATTTAAAAGGGTTAAGAGGTAAGCAGATTTACGAAGATATGCTTAATACCATTGGTGATCAATGTCCTTCGTATGCGACCGTGAAAAATTGGACTGCAAGCTTCAAAAGAGGTAAATTTTCCATTGAAGATGATGACCGATCGGGAAGGCCAGTTTCTGTGTCAGTCCCCGAAAATATCGATGCAGTTCATGACATGATTTTAACAGACCGTCGAATTGGGCTAAAACGGATATCTGAAGCACTGAATATTTCATACGAACGCGTTCATCATATAGTTCACGTCAATTTGGACATGAGAAAAATTGCTGCAAAATGGGTCCTCAAATGTTTGAATGTTGTCCAAAAGCGTGCAAGGGTAGTAGCATCGCGTTCGATCTGTGCTCGATTTGAAAACGATGTAGACTTCTTAAACCGAATTGTTACTATGGACGAGACTTGGGTACATTTTTACGATCCAGAAACAAAGCAACAATCGATGGAATGGCGACACTCCGGTTCTCCAAGACCTAAGAAGTTTCGTGTCTAAAAATCTGCTGGAAAAGTTCTTGCTTCAGTTTTTTAACAATCTAGAATCTGAAATAATGCATTCTAATTTTATCACGTATGCAGATGACATAACGCTGCTAGTATCGGCAAAGAACACCGAATCTTTAAAAAACGAATGTGAAGTTGCCCTAATTAATGCCTCCAATTTTTTCAGTGATCACAACCTATTTTTGAATCCACAGAAAACTGAAATTATTCGTTTTCACAATTATCAGAATAAAACTAAAACTAAAACTGTATTAGACCAATTTTTACCACTTATGGAATTTTAACTTTTGTTAGTTTATACATCTATGAATTGGCAGTTTATATTTTCAGTAACAGAAATGATTTTAAAACAAACGAAGATATGCACAATATGAATACTCGGCGAAAGAATGAAATTCATACCCTTGTTGCCAGGTATAGAATTACACAAAATTCTCCTTACTATATCGGCCCCAGAATTTATAATCATTTACCACATGATATTAAAACATCTTGTACTGTTAAACAACTCAAATATAATTTGAAATCATTTCTGTTGAAACATTGTTTTTATTCCATACACGCATAATATTCATTCAGGTCTGTACAGGTGACTGGATAGATTTTTATTTTAAATATGACTTATTACTTTGTAATATATACTCTTCTAGACTGACTATTCCTTTACAAAATGTACTTTTGTCGTTAAAGGAAAATAAATAAATTGAAAAAATTGAAAATTGAAATTTTGGGATTGCCATGGAGTAATCATGATTGACTTTTTGGATAAGGGTAGAACAATAACTGGAGATTACTATTCGACATTACTGACCACTCTACAGGAAAAAATTAAAGAGAAAAGACGCGGAAAGCTATCCAAAGGTAAAAATAGAAACAAAGGAAGTCAACAACAGGAAGCCAACCACACATTTGTGGCTTCGGCTAGAAGACCTTGTGTTTACAAGGCAACAAC
This sequence comes from Chrysolina oricalcia, assembly GCA_944452925.2. Taxonomy (NCBI): domain Eukaryota; kingdom Metazoa; phylum Arthropoda; class Insecta; order Coleoptera; family Chrysomelidae; genus Chrysolina; species Chrysolina oricalcia. The sequence goes on from OX101810.2 coordinate 4,383,094, forward strand.
TAACGTCGCCACGGAGGCAGCTATAGCTACCAGCGTGACAATCCTACCCAGGAAAATACAAATAAGAATGGATTTAGCGAGGGGCAATATATGAAAATATAAGTAGAAATGTTATTGGGTATAACCCTCAAAATGTTGTGCAACCGTAGACACGTGTTTCGAGCACAAGCTCTCATCAGTTGATTTTACCGAACTGATGAGAGCTTAAGCTCGAAACACGTGTCTACGGTTGCACAACATTTTGAGGGTTATACCCAATAACTTTTCTACTTATATTTTCATATATTGCCCCTCGCTGAATCCATCCTTATTTAAATGAAAAAATATACACTATTTCTTAGTGCGCTGAAACAACAAAATTATGCATGACGAGAATTCGATACTTTTACGAGACTCTCACACGAGAACGAGACGAGACTTGATACGAGACTTATTATTTCATCCGGTCGGGTTACAAACATTTCGGTTTATCTCTTATCATTTCTCATTTTTTGATGATCTACCACGTAGTAACCACGACGACATCCATCAGTTTATTATTTATTCGAGGAAATCCTTCGTCGAGACTTATTTACTAAATAGGAAGTTGTAATTCCCAAGATCACTTTGCCTAATAATACGCTAATCACAGACCATAGTGCATGAAGATAAAGGATATTTGTAAACAAATATAAAAACTATTTCTTATCAATTATTATGGACCGTAAAAATATACAATATATAAATGGGCTGACGCGAAACGCCGCGTGCATATCGCTCTGTGATTTGAGGTCGCAAACATCTTTTCGAATCAGTTTTGAGAACATCGCAAAAAGTTTGGTGATGATGACAATAATAGTGTATCTTAAAAATAGTGCGGTGAAACTAAAAAGAGGACATTTGTTTGTTTTTCTTTAATAATAGTTTTGAAGAAACAATTTTGTTCAATTACTTCAATTGTACATTGAAAATAATTTTTTTCTACTTAATCAGCAGTGATATTTTTTGGAGTTAATTGTGAATGATAATATATTCATCTATAACCATGAGAGGTATGATTTTTTTATTCGTTTTTATCAAATTATGCAACCTGCAACCTCTTCGCATATTTAAAGGACCCCGCAAACTCTTTATGGAATTTAGGTCCCGGTGGATTTTTAATTTTTGGTATGATGCAGTCCATGCGCCAACCCAAAAAAATTAACATTGGCCAACATCATCAACTTTATTTTTCCTCATGGGCATGGGCATTGAACTGTTACAAATTAAAATAGAGTTTTTCATTCTGATTACAACGATGTATGATATGTGATACTTTCTTGTCTCAATCTTATTTATTTCACAATAACTTGAATTGTCATGTTGGATCTGACTCCGTAATAATAATAATAATAATAATGTCAAAAGTGTATTCAGCAACTTCACGAATACTTTATATCATTAAGGGCGAAGCGAAGAGGGATAATTTTCTTAAAATATTCGTGCCCGAAAGAAAATTTCCAGGAATAATTTAAGCTTGCGTGGTATTCGGCAAGAAAATTTTACGCCATAATTTGGAAAAAAATTATTAATCCAATCTGAAATTTTAAATTAATTTCACTGCTTGTCAAGTCCACCATGTTTCGTTAAATAAAAAATATTACCAACTTTAGTTACACCAAATGCTAAAACTCAGATGGGTATTAGACCAGTCTATCGCCGTTTCATAATTTTAGGTTACTAAAGGTGGTAGAAATGTATTCTTTGTTAAAGTAATCCATAACACTTCTAATGTAAAAAATATAATATTAACATGGTTTGTTGCAGTAGGTGGCCGTGATATAGGCGGCCATGCTTTTGACAGATGAGGTTTATATTGGTAAATTGCATTGAGTTACTGTATAGTAAACCAGCAAATAAAGATATTCTCATGTAAATCATTTCTTGTAAGCATTTGCGTTAAACAATTTGAGAAAAATGAAATGCTTTGAAAAGTAGAGTTTATGTAAATACTACAAAGAGTTGAGTCAAGTGCAAATATGTCATTCAAAATTAATATATTTAACGAATTTAATGGAAGAAAATCCAAGAAAGTCTGCTGCAGATGTCAAGTAAATATGGCCTTTTGCGTAAAAGAGATTTGAACAAAATTGTTTCAAAATATTAGATATATTTCTTACAACACAGACATCTAGTTAATTCGTCACCTTCCTATTCACCATTAAGAAGAGAGCATGGGTTAGAATTCAAGCAACATTTAAATCTTACTATATGTAGATCCTACGTTTTTTGAAATATAAATTGTTAATGCATAATAATTAAACAAATTTGTGTTTTCTGTTTAATGAAACTTTATAGCGAATAATAAATAATAGTGTTAATTCTTATAGAAATTTTGCATTATTCACAGGTATATCTACAATATTTAATGGTTGTAGATCATATGTTTACCTTTTCAACTGTCAAAAAATTTTCACTTAAATATCGTGACGCCACGAAAAAATTTCCGTAAATATTTTTAGTTGCCATGGTAACTAGTCAAAATTAAGGCACCTTATTGGTTAAAAAGTAGAGGTGTGAAATTGTATTAAATTTCCAATTTTACTTTTCCAGTTCAAAAAGTAATAAAAGAACTGAAGAAAAGGTGTTAAATTCTGAATATATATTCCATTCCTACTCCAGTTCTCTCATGAAACTAGCTCAAATGTTATCTAATTTATATACCTACTGATAATAAATTTTGCTAGTTATCATAAAAAAATATGTCAAGGTTGCTTTAATGAAAAAATTTATTTGATCCATGTGATACAAACATGGGATAAAAACCGTATTAAATGATATATCACTTTTGGAATAAAACACATGGTGATTGCTCGACAGATTTGAAAAATTTGAATTGCATGGGGGTCAACTGTCACATCGTTGAAAAATAAATTCAATTCTCCTCTCAACCATCTGAATTTTTTCAAATTTCATATTTTTTACAATTTCGATCTCTATGCTTTTCGAAACTTTCAAGTTAATGTGCCCCCAGCTCCATCTGTCGAACCGTTCAAAAGTTAACAAGGGGAACTATAAAAAGCCACACTGTATATCTTGAATACAAATTAAGCTACAGAGAAACAACCCAAATACACACATTTTTTTTAAACATATTTCTGATTTTTTTTTTTTAAATATGAATCATTTGAAAGTACGAAATGCCTTTCATGTTGCAGATCTAATAAGGAACTACAAAATGGTCATCAAAGGGAAGACTCAGGATTCAGATTCTGATAACGACCCTCTACTTAGTTCAACTTCTTCGCAGGGATATTGGTAAGGAACAAAATAGGCATTCACTTTAAATAACGTTCCGTATTTGAAAAAAATACATGAAATAGGTATATCTAATATGTCGAATAACTTTGATAGAGAATAAATAGATTCTCGCAAATTTTCCATTCGTTATCCATTTTTTGTTACAATATTAGATAGATAGATATTTTTTTATATTATATAATCATTTATTAAATAGAATAGAGTTTTATTTTGCAAAACAATATATATGTAAATACCAGATCATTAAAAATAAATATCAAAAAGAGCACATACAATGTCTCATTAAAGTTTTCATTTGTTAATGAGATGGAGCACATGAGTACACCTACAAAAATTTTTCTTTATATAATAATAATTTTTATAATATAATTTCAAATGATTAAATCTATAAATACAAATCAGGATGGATTTATCGAGGGGCTATATATGGAAATATAACGAGAAAAGTTATTGGGTATAACCCTCAAATTGTTGTGCAACCGTAGACACGTGTTTCGAGTTTAAGCTCTCATCCTGATTTGTATTTTCCTGGGTAGGATTGTCACGCTGGTAGCTATAGCTGCCTCCGTGGCTACGTTAGTTGTTGCCTTGTATGCACAAGGTCTTCTAACCGAAGCCACAAATGTGTGGTTGGCTTCCTGTTGTTGACTTCCTTCGTACAAACAAAATAAAGAGAAAAGTTATTGGGTATAACCCTCAAATTGTTGTGCAACCGTAGACACGTGTTTCGAGCTTAAGCTCTCATCCTGATTTTTATTTTCCTGGGTAGGATTGTCACGCTGGTAGCTATAGCTGCCTCCGTGGCGACGTTAGTTGTTGCCTTGTATGCACAAGGTCTTCTAACCGAAGCCACATATGTGTGGTTGGCTTCCTGTTGTTAACTTCCTTTGTTTCTATTTTTACATCCAAGTGTTGTACATCTTCGCACTTGATTTTACCGTACTGATGAGAGCTTAAGCTCGAAACACGTGTCTACGGTTGCACAACAATTTAAGGGTTATACCCAATAACTTTTCTCTTTATATTTCTATAAATACATGTACATACATTCCGAAATATATACATTTAAACACGTAAATACATCAAAATATTTAGAATGCACATCAACAATTTGAACATTCAATAGGTTTTTGTATTAACATTCCTATAAACTGAACATTGATGATATTATTATAATATATTGAAGCTCATCTCAAGTTTTGCAAAATCAGTGGTTTGATCAACAAGTTATAATACTCCGTGGATAATTCTGATGTTATTCCACTCATATATAGTGGCTAATGGACCTAGAAATCGATGCCATTTTAAACACTATTAAAAAAATATATTTTTCTACGACCATTAAGAAAAATGAACATTTCAATTGCGTCTTCGATTAAGAAACCTACCACGTTGTAACACCGATTTTCATTTCCCACGGGCTAGCTGTATCGAAATATTTCATTTCCTACGACTTTCATGAACTACTAGACTGTCATTATAGGTAGGTAGTACTCGCTACAAAATTTCATATACCTTCTCGTGGAAAATGTATGTAATTTCATGCTCATTGTATAATATACTATAACGACGCTACATCAGAGCAAGGTGGAAACATTAGTCATTCAAGATGCAGGAAACTTTGTAGAAATTACAGTGGAATTAATACCATTCATTAATTATCAATCCGTGACAAAACTGAACTCTGTCTCAAGCCTTCATAAAGATTTTTTGTACCAATATTTCCTCTTTCAGTGCGAGTGTAGGCAAAGGAGAGCCAAGAATTTTCAAACAAGAAAATGATAGCACCGAGAGTGAAGATGACGTACCGAAAAAAGCGCAGCCCTTCAGTATACAAAAAACTAAAAGGTATTGAAAGGGGATCTTATTTTCGATCCAGTCGAAATCACGCTTTTTCTTGTTTCAGTGAGATAACCCTACCGAATTTCCCCCACATCGAAAAAACTCCCGATGGAAAACATGAGAGCATGTACGACTTGCTTCAGCAATACTCCAGCTTCAATGAGTTTCCTTCAGAAAGGACTGCACTGGTGAGAAAACAAGTACTCACTAAATAATAGTACAGTCTACATGTACCATTTTTTTTATAGTCATCGAAAATTATGATAATGGTGTCATTCAATTCGTAATGTTAGGTAGAAAGTTTGAGGAAAGGTCCGAAAAGGGGCCGAAAAAATTTGCAAAAGTAATAAGCAATTAAATGGAAAAAAGTGGGCTTAGGTTTTTTTCGAATATCTCGAAAAATATCAAAGATTTTCGATATTTTAAAAAAGATCTGAAAAGATCAGCAAATTTTCTGAAAAAAAGTTCCAACTTCCGAAACTGTACCTCCATTATTTATAATTGTTACAGAGCCCTAAAAATAGAGCCAAAAACGGGTAGTCTGGCTTCAGCGTGCGTTGCGTCACTCTGACACAACAACAAAAAAAATTATTTTAACATTTTAAATATGAATATTAATGAATAAAAAAATTCATGTACATCAATTACCATCAATGAACATCAATAATCCATGTTGAAAAAATGTTTCTCAATTTCTCCATAAATTAACAAATTTTGAACTTAAAAATCCCGATAATTATTGAATTAAAACCCTAGGATTTTTTTCACTTAGTGAAGTTATTCTTAATGGGCTTACAAATAGATAATCGATGCAAAAATTGTAAAATTTTGATTTTCCACTATTTTATTAACAAAAGTAAAAAAAAATGCAAGAAAAAGAAACTATCCCAACACCAAAACTACGTCACAATCACACTCGACGCGCGTTTCGGAAACAAAGTTAGTACCTACCTTCAGAAACTAACTGTAATAATAATAATAATAATAATAATAATAATAATAATAATAATAATAATAATAATAATAATAATAATAATAATAATAATAATAATAATAATAATAATAATAATAATAATAATAATAATAATAAAAATATCCTCCACGATTCACTGTTGCGTTAAAAATTAACAGTGCTGCTCCTAAAGTGGCGTATGGAGTTAGTAACAAGGCCTATCAAGAACACATGGCTAATGACCATAGCAGTCGATGCCAAAACACCAAGGAAAAAAAAAAAAATAATAATAATAATAATAATAATAGCGCTTATTGCCCAACAGTTACCCATTTCCAGGACAAATTATTTAAAAGAAAGTTCAAAGTGTAGTTACAAACATTTTGATGAATAATATACAAGAATATTCAAATACAGATGAAGGAAAGAGAAAATACTGAAAAAAAGAATAACAATACTACAATATATAAAAAAAGAAAAGAAAAACTGCTAAATATTACATAATGTTTTCATTCAGACATTGAATGGCCATATTTCCTATATAATGCAGTGTATCATAATGAATATCACAGTGAACAGAAATTTTATTGAAGTTTTCACACATGGTATATATAGGGGATATAAATTTGTTCTGGCTCTATTACAGTGAAAAGTCTTTATGTACCTAGTTCTAGAATTTGGAACAAAAAATTTTAATTGAGACACTATATTACTTGCATCAATTTCATAGTGCAATAACTTGTATAGAAAGACAATTCCAGCACGCTTTCTTCTTACGTCAAGACTTTCAAAATCGAAGCGCGAAATAAAAATTTGGTATGGAACGCCCCTCTCGGGATATTGACTATCAATTTTGAAACATAAAAACTTCAGGAAGCGTCTCTGAACTAGTTCAATCATCAACCTGTTACATATATAGACAGGATTCCATATAATAGAACCATATTCCAATTTAGATCTAACGTACGCATTATACAAAGAACATAGAGCTTTGAGATTCCAAAAAGATTTACATTTTCTTACTATAAAACCATAGGATTTGAGAGCTTGGTTTACTTTAACCGAAATGTGGTGACCAAATGTTAAGTTGCTATCGAAATAAATACCAAGATCCTTTATTAACTCACAGCGAGACAAGATTGAGTTATTTACGTTGTAGTTGAATAGGATAGGAAACTTTTTTCTTGTGAAACTCATGCTTTTACATTTCGATGCATTCAAATAAAGCTTATTCTCCTCGCACCATTGCTGAACCTTATTTATTTCAAATTGCAAGGCCTCACAATCATCCATGTTTTGTATTATAGAAAATAATTTCAGGTCATCCGCAAAGGACAATCGTTTACAATCTATTTCGTCATTTAAATCATTGATAAATAATGCAAATAAAAGGGGACCTAGGTTTGAACCCTGTGGAACCCCAGAGGTAGTTATGAAGTTATTTGAATTGAAGCCATTATAGGAAACAAACTGAGATCGTTGAGTGAAATAGGATTTGAGGAATAAAACAGCTGACAAATGGAAGCCGAAATAATGAAGTTTCTGTAACAAAAATTATTATCAACATGTTCCGACACGTATTGCGTGAACTCAGTTAAATTTGTTACCGTTGAGCGTTTGGCCATAAATCCATGTTGATATGGTGAAATTATCATATGTACTGAGGTGAATATTCGATTATAAATTACTATTTCAAAGAGTTTGGCGTAGTTAGATAAGACAGATATGAGACGATAATTTTGAATATCAGCTGGATCACCGCTCTTTACTATTGGGGACACCCGTGAAACCTTCCATATGTCTGGTAATGTATTGGATTTTACAGCTAAATTGAACAAATATATCAGGGGAGTAACAAATACTCTGATGCTTTACGAAGAATGAAGGGAGTTTATCTGGCCCAGAAGTGAATTTATTCTTCAATTTTTTCGAAGCGGAAATTATCTCTGACTCAGTTATATTGAGAAATGATATAGTACCATGATTACTAAGACAATTGTCTTCGCTGAAGTTATCTAGATTTGATGATATGAACACACTGCTAAAAAAATCAGAAAATCCATTTACGATGTCTTGAGGAGCATCAAATGTTCTGTCATGACAAAATACTCTACCAGGTATTCTTGAGGTATTATTCTTCGCATGAACAAATGACCAGAAACTTTAAGGGTTGTGTGAAATATTTTCTTGTATTGTATTGTATCTGTTGTTTAGTTAAACTTCTCAGTCTTTTGAACTCTTGGTCATAATATACATTACCAGTATTTTTGAAACAGTCATGAAACTTTGCTTCAAGTTTAATGTTACAGATTATTTCGGCAGTGTACCATCGTGGATATTGATGTTTGAATACCTTGTGCTGAGGAACTTATTTATCTAAAGTTCCATACAGAAGCTCATAAAATTTACCGGTTGCCAAATTCATATCATTATACAGGGTGGGTCACGGTCGATGGTACCTTAGACGTTTACGGAGAACGGGACATAGGATCATTCTGAAAATTTGGTTTCTCAAGTAGTTGCTCTTGGTCTATCGATCAAAAATATTTTCAGCAATGCAGCGTTGCCGCTTATACCAGAAAGTAGCAGCATCTTTGTTATTTCAAATGGGTCACCCTGTGTATTACCAAATTTTTTAATTTGTCATTCCTTTCTGATTATTTTTGCCTCATACTCCCCTATACCTATCTCTAACGGTTTTTGAGATATTGGTTATTTTCCATATTTTCTATCCAAAACATAGCTCGAATTGAATTTGGATTCTTAGGAAGTTGCAATTTTGTGTTTAGTTCATCAAGATCATGTACATTGATTCTGTATAGAGAAGTTTGTTCTGCGTTATACAGGGTCGTTCAAAATTCATGATATTACTGCTAGATACGAAAAGGGTTGAAAGTGCGTTTTTTTAAATGAAACATCCTGTATATTATGAAATATCCTGAAATATGACTAAATTCCCTTCGAATTGATATATTATATTCCTATACCAAAATAGCCAGAATTCCGAGATAATGCAATTTTCACTTGTAATCTCCCAAGTGCTTGAATTATTGCCGTAAATTTTTCGAGTACATGAATTTTCAAAGAAAATTCATGTACGAGATAAATTTACTGCAATTAATTCAAGCACGAGGGGGATTCGGTAAGAAAATTTCACACCGAGAAATGAAAATCATCCACAATTCATAAGAAATAACTAACGATGGTTTCACCTGAACTATTTAAACCACTGAAATATTGATATGTAAAATACTTAACAAAATTTTCATCAATAAATGTGTTTAAATTTGGAACAAAAAAAATAAAAAAGTTATGTTCTTATCGTGGATTGAACCATCGACCTAGCGACTCATAGGCCGAAACACTACCGCTGAGCTCAAACTCAAACTCAAAAACATGTATATTCAGATATTTAACTATTTACATTGCATTTCGGTGAAATCTATGTACAACACAACTCTGCTTGATATTTTCCGCCCACCTCCGTGGGCTGATAGGGATCCCGCAGGTTGTGAGGGAGTGCTGGGATGGGGGAGCTCCGTCGACCCCTGTTGCCAGGGGTCGGCGTTGTCCCGAATGTAGTGTCTCCTCGGCTCCTCAAGAGGAACAGGTGAGGCACCACCGCTGGTGTTGACGGGTGTAACTTAGATTTTACCTTCCTACATCATGGTATTAGTATACCCTGTCTCCCGCTATGCTAATACAGGGGTTGATTGTCAGATTGATCAGATTTTAGAAGTGTGATTTGTGAGGGGTGTAGTGAATTCCCGGAAAAAGTTTTCGGCAAAAAACCGGGTTCTGGTCTTAGTCCTCTATAGAGGTGACTTGGTGCTTAGTCTTGGCGTTCATGGAACAAGTCAAGTTTTTGGTAAATGAGCCCGCCGTGTTTGCTGGGCTCATTGTGCTCATTGTTATTTCCCTGATGAGTCAACTCTCGGGAATGTGATATTTGTAAAATTTATATGAAAGATTCATTATGTGGTCTTGGATATAGTGGTGACTTTAGCTAGGTCACGCACATTTCGAAGAAAATTCATGGACTCCAAAAATTTCCGGCAATAATTCAAGCACTTGGGAGATTACAAGTGAAAATTGCTATTATCTCGGAATTCTGGCTATTTAGGTATAGGAACATGATATGTCAATTCGAAGGGAATTTAGTCATCTTTCAGGATATTTCATAATATACAGGATGTTCCATTTAAAAAAAACGCACTTTCAACCCTTTCCGTATCTAGCAGTAAGATCATGAATTTTGAACGACCCTGTATAACGCAGAACAAACTTCTTTATACAGAATCAATGTACATGATCTTGATGAACTAAACACAAAATTGCAACTTCCTAAGAATCCAAATACCGCAGAAATAAACATTCAATTCGAGCTATGTTTTGGATAAAAAATATGGAAAATAACCAATATCTCAAAAACCGTTAGAGATAGGTATAGGAGAGTATGAGGCAGAAATGATCAGAAAGGAATGACAAGTTCAAAAATGCGGTAATATACAGGCCCATTTGAAATAACAAAGATGCTGCTACTTTCTGGTATAAGCGACAACGCTGCATTGCTGAAAATATTTTAGATCGATATGAAAAGCAGGAAAATTTGCATTTTTGAAATTATAGCTCCTTTGTTCTTCATTCATTATAAAAACGCCTTCCTTATGATCTAAGTTTGAAAATTCAATAATGAAAGCTGGATGGTACACAATATCTTCAGGGACTAGAGGGAGTGAATCTCTCTGAACAACACATTTCTTATTGGTTAAAACCTATTGGATTCATTCAAAATATTATTTTCTTGTTTAAGATTGAAAATATTCATTATGTTTTTGATAGCACCTGTTTTCCTGTCATTACTGAATGCCTGGGAAAAATCTGGAGCATTGAAATCGCCGAATAATATAATACTTTCGGACTGCAAGCAATCAAGTTGTTCATAAGATTCAGCACTGATCGAAGGCGGAATATCAATAACACCGATATGAAGGCTACAATATGTCAAAGAACACCTCAATATAAGTACATCTATCAGTGGAAAATTTTTGTCTAACAATGGTGTGTCTATAATTTTTGAGTTTATGTGAGTTTTGATTGCCAACACAACACCACCTCCGCTTTTCTCTTCAACTACACCTAATTTCTGTCCTTTCTGTACACTAAATAGTTTTCAGGAAAATATTCACTACTCTGTATATCATCAGAGAAATTGCTTTCGCAAATTGCTATGACATCAAATTGTAAGTAAGCTTTTAGTAGTTTTGGTGTTTAGGTAGTTTATTTTTCTTGAAATGTATTCACACCGAAGGTTAAAAAATATTCATTTATTTGAAAAAAATAAAAATATAAAATATCTTGAATGTCTCGTTTCCTAAGGATTAAAAGCTACATGACGGTATTTTTTTTTAAATGACCACCATTTTAAAAAAAAAATTGTTATAAACAAATACATTATTTATGAGAAAATTAATTTATGATATATTTATTGATGAAAATTATGATTTTTAAAGTAATTATTGTTGTTTTCTACCATATATTTTATTGTTTCTTCTTGTCACAGATTTTGGTGTTCCAATTCTGCGTTCGACAGTGAAAATCTTGAAAACTTATAACACATTCTGGTAATTACCGGCAGCGAGGAAAATTTTTATGCGTGCAATCCGAATTAATAACAGTTTATTTTCCACTAACGTTTATCACACACCTTGTAGGAATGCAGTTTAAGTGTTCTTTTCTTGCGGTATTTGGCTTTCAAAAGCACGACCGTTCATAAGTACATGACTTGATATGTTTATTAATCCATCATCAACTTACGATTCATTATGAACAAGATTCGATATTAAAAATGGATCTGGATCTAGTCTGTTGTCATTTGGGTGTTCTACGTACAACAGTCAACTCTGGAACGAACGAATGTTGTCACACTTTGACACCGCTGACACCAAAGTTGCAAAGGTAGATAATTAGTGTTTTCTTGATATTTTCCTTACATTTAAATCAGTTCGATTACAAATATTTCTATAATAATTACGATAATACGGTCTTTAAGTCAGTATTGAAATGAAATTTGGAATCGACAAATGTGCCACGGTTCATCTCAAAAGATGACGATGCGAGGAATACGGAGAGGATGTCCAACAAGTAAACGGAAGCATCCTGCTACAAGATGTAAGCATAGTCAAAAATTCTTTTCGTAACAAGTATCTTGCACCGATCCTACTGTACTCCTTTGGAGTGATCAGATGGACACAAGATACGTGCGACAACTCGAAGTTAAAACTCGCAAAATGATGCATCTTCGTAGGGCCTTGCGCCCTAAATGATCCGTCCTCATAGTATCTCCGCAACAGACTAGTACCTTTGAAATCTGTAAAATCATCAGGAGTTCAAATCCGTGACCATGAAAAAGCAAATATAGGACTTTTTTTCTTCAAGGCAGCAAACGGTAAAGACGATGAACCTTGTCACGGGGTAATCCAAACTCTATCACCGAGTTGAAGAACCTGTTTGTCAGAATGTCACATAAAAGCTGCGGATTAGATTAGATTAGTTTAGAGCTCCCGTGCTCCAAGCCTACAGTTCAGTTTGTTGCTTCGTAAAACAATTCCATATCGTCTGCGAAACCAATGATTGCTTGACTTTGCAAGGAGAATATTCCTTTCATGTATATGTATATTGAACAATATGGGTCCTAATACTGTACCTTGGGGTACTCCATATTGAATTCGCTCATAACATTGTTCAATTCCACGGATTGTTATTGGTAAGTGCGATAGTTCTCATGTAGTTTTATACAGATATCTTGTACTTCCATATCTATAAATATTGTAGGAGAGCCAATGGCTTACCGTGTCGAACACCTTTGACAAATCTGAGACTGATGACAGTCATGATATATTTTGGTTTAGACTTTAAATGTATCAGTCGATTTTTAGGTATTTACTCAAGTTTTTTGTACATGTGTGTTATCAGTAATAATATCACGAGAAAATGCAGACTACTCATCCTAAAAGTCATACCATTTCATATGCCTAAAGGGTCAGGGCCAGAGGGTATGCATTTTATGACATACCTCAATGGAAACTTTTCAACTCGAAATGAGGCGAGGAATCTGTATTCGGAGTTTATCGTATACTTCTGACTCACCCTGTATACTCAAACAGCTTTTGACATAAATGACAACTGCATCATTTTGATTGATTGAAGTTGCCCTCATCATTGTACGTCAAATCATATCCATTCTAGCCATACATTTCCGAATGATGTATTTAACAAGATTCGGTGAGTACATTAAAGTCAAAATCAGTCTATGTTCCTTTAAAAAATTATTCAATTTATCTATGTTTTACTCATGCATTCAATATTGTTATGAGAAATTTTGAAATCCATGCTAGCCTCATTCACACATAAGATTTTTCTTATATTCTCGAGTGATGTATATACAGGGTGTTATTTAAGTACTTGGCCAAACTTAAAGGGGTGATTCTTTGAGTGATTCTAAAACGAAAAGTTCATATAAATATAGGTCCGGTAATGCTTCGTTTTCAAGATACAGGGTGTCAAATTTTTTAAAAGAAATCGTTTCTGTCGTAAATATCTTAATAACCCTTCAACCGATTTTATTGAAATTTGGCAGTGTTATTGAAGGTCGTAAAGGTCGAATTTAACCCTAACTATATCAAAATTATCATGTCCAGTTGCGTCCCGGAAGGCACTGTAACAAATATTTTTGACAGAAAACATGTGCGCCACTGATTTTTTTGCAATTTTTGTATTTGTTTCACATTGAGCAAATGAAATTACAACTTTTTTATATCTAGAATTTTTTTCATATCTTGCTTTGTTTTTGAGAAAAAACATAAAAATCACTTCATTGCACGTCCCTGGCACAACACAATAAAAAATTGTTTTATAGGGTTTTTAATGATTACAGGTGAATCTGGTATGCTTAAAAATTGTTTGTTTCATTTGGCCAGTGCGTGCATAGTGGTAACGCCGGAAATGCCAAAGCAACATCAAACAAGAAACACCCTTTATTAAAACCACACCGAAACAAAAATGGTACCTAGGCAATTTGTTTCTGTAAGAATACATTCAATAATAACTAACACAAAACTTACAATAGTTGCTCAAAATGTCCTCCTTCAACTTCAATGCAAGCATTAACTCGTCTTAACATCGATTCCCGAACACGTTGAAATATTTCCGGCGTATGATCACATGAATCCCGTATTCGTTGGATTAATTCTTCTTCAGTGTTGACTGGAGTTTTATAAACGAGGGACTTTGAATGTCCCCAAAGGAAAAAATCCAAGGGATTTAAATCCGGTGACCTGGGCGGCAATGACTGTGGACCTGCGCGACCGATCCAGTTTTCTCCATAAGTTTCATCCAGAAATTGACGTGCTACTATGCTGAAGTGAGGTGGAGCCCTATCGTGCATGAACCACATTGCTCCTCTTAATGCCAGTGGGACATTTTCTAGTAGTACAGGTAATACAAATTCCAAAAAATGACGATACTCTTGACCATTTAATCTCGGGGGTAAAAAATGAGGTCCAATGAGATAATCGCCAACAATACCAACCCAGACATTCTTGGAAAACTGCTGTTAATAATTATTTTCTATAACCGCATGGGGATTTTCTTCTGCCCAGATATGGTTGTTATGAAAGTTCATAATTGAATTGTGGGAAAAACACGCTTCATCGGTAAATAATATACTGGATAAAAATGTCGGAGATGCAACCTGTTGTTGCAAAAGCCACGTAGTATAAACAACTCGCTTGGGAAAATCCGCAGGAAATAACGCTTGAACACGCTGTATGTGGTAAGGATACAGTTGGTACTCTTTCAAAATCTTCCATACAGTAAAGTGAGAAATGTTTAATTGTTGTGCAATTTTGCGTATGCTTGTATCGGGGCAACGCTCAACTTCATGTAAAACTTCTTCCTCCAGCGCCAATGTTCTTACCGTTGCAGGTCTCCCAATAAGAGCAGCCGACCTTTGAAAGGTGCCTGATTCGCACAGCCTTTCATGTATTCTCACAAATGTTTGCCTATTTGGAACATTTCGATGAGGATATCTTTCTTGATAAATGCGTCTAGCCGCTCTGGAATTGCCTTGGGCCATTCCATAGACAAAATGCATATCGGCCATTTCCGAGTTTGTAAACCGAACCATTTTCAGATATCAGTAACAAATTTTATATCTCAAAACTCTCAAATAATTACTATCAAATAATTGCGTATGTACCTTTTCAATTTGTGACAGTTATGAAGTTAAATTTGTTTGAACATTTGTTGTTCCTTCCATGGCCCTCTTACTTTAGTTTCAAAACACTGCAGTAATACATAACAACATTATTTCTTTCATCGAAAACAGGTAATATGAGCGAAAAAAATTAAAAGATGACTTCCATGTAATATTAATTGTTTAATCATAAATAAAAATGTCTTTATTGCATGTCCATGGACAACAATGAGCCCATTTTGCAGCACGAGCCGAAGCCAAGAGCCGAAGGCAAGTGCTGCAATTCATACATACATTTTTTTTTTCACTGCATTAATTTTGATAGAAAATTCTAAGACTAGAATAGAGTATTGATATGAAAAAATATTAGTAAGACCCCAGTTTTTGATGGTTTAGTAGTTGAAATGTTTCATTGTGTTGTCACAGGTATGTGCAATGAAGTGATTTTTATGTTTTTTCTCAAAAACAAAGCAAGATACGAAAACAATTGTAAATATAAAAAAGTTGTAATTTCAGTTGCTCAATGTGAAAAAAATACAAAAATTGCAAAAAAATCAGTGGCCGACATGTTTTCTGTCAAAAACATTGGTTACAGTGCCTTCCGGGACGCCACTGGACATGATAATTTTGATATAGTTAGGGTTAAATTCGCCCTTTACGACCTTCAATAACACTGCCAAATTTCAATAAAATCGGTTGAAGGGTTATTAAGATATTTACGACAAAAACGATTTCTTTTAAAATTTTTGACACCCTGTATCTTGAAAACGAAGCATTACCGGACCTATGTTTATATGAACTTTTCGTCTTAGAATCATTCAAAGAATCACCCCTTTGAGTTTGGCCAGGTAATTAAATAACACCCTGTATAGTAAACGTTTCAGCTGAGTTTTCTCGAAATTTCTCAAAATTACAAATTTTAGGTTGGAAAGGGAAACATTCTCAATTGAAAATTGAAACAAACATGACTTCTCTCAGGAAGTGGAAAAATCCTACGATAATCTTAAGTTATATCAGGGAATGAAAATGATCGTGTAACAAGACATGGTGATATTTAAATAATTCAGTTTAATTTTATTGAAAATATGAACAGGATGTTCATAAAGTCAGTTGTGGAATGTATTGGTTCAATTTTCAATTGAGAATGTTTCTCTTTACAAAATTCAGTTTAACTTACACACATTGTTCTGTTTTTCTAAAATATTGGCTGATGTGCCAATTCCGTCTTGGGTTTTCGTGTTCATTGTTTTCAAAGTGGTTTTTATTTTTTATTGATGTTGGGAAATGTCATGTCTTTTCAGTGTCTCAATATTTTTTGTCCGTGTTGGGGTTTCAAAAACGCCTAGGTTTGTCTGATCTTCTAATTCTAGGCACACTGGTTACAAAATAACGTGTGAATTAACATTCAATTTTTCAGTTGACATCGTCATACAAATATGGCAAGGAAGAAGCCGGGATTGAGTCGCAGCCAATTCAACCACCTCAACCCTCGCACATTTCTTTGGTCACCATGTAAGTATTATAGATATTATAGTTGATATACAGTGACATTCAAAAAGTACGTAACAAATGGAAAAATCTTTATTTGTGATTTCTCAAAGAAAATAAATTTGTCATCAACTTAGGCTCGTCCTGAAACCTAATTAGCCCCTATCAGATACGCTGAGTGATTATCAGTTTCTTCAAATCACAATTTTCAAAATTAACTAAATCTCAATAGTTACATTTTTTGGAAAATAAGTAACATGACCTTTTTTATATTAATACTATAGGTGAAATTCATAGTTTTGCAGATGATAGTTATATTATGTGGAGGAAAGAACTGGACTGAATTACAGACTAAGACTGCATTAGATTTTGAAAAGATTAAAAATTTGTTTGATTATAACCTACTCACAATAAATTTTGAAAAAACGAAAAATATCAATTCAATTCAATTTATTTTCCCAAGAAACATACAGTTTATAAGAGGAAAAAAATCACATAATGCAAATAACATGAAGGTAAATACGACATTAAGAATAAATTGATGAATAAAATCATGAAATCAGAATCAGAATGGATTCAATGGAGTAAGTACTTCTTTAGATTATTTTTAAATCGCAATTTACCATATGTTTTTAAACAATTTGGAAGTTCATTGTAAAATTTCACACCATCAAAATAAATTGATTTCTTTCCAATATTTGTTTTAATTTTGTTGACATATAAATTTTGGGCTTGTCGGGTCAGGTGATTGTGTTGATCATTATTAATTTTGAAAATTAAAGTGGAATGTGCAAATTTTCAATTTGTACAGGGAATGTATATCCAGTAGCTTTCTTGGTTTGTACCAGTTTACAGTTGGTTCTTGGTAATCAAGTTTAAAAATACATTTAATTATTTTATTTTGTAATGATTTCAAAGGTTTAAGCAAATAGGTCGAAGCAGTGCTCCAAACTGAAATCAAATATTGAAATTTAGAGTATGCCAACGAAAAATATATAGATTTTAGATATTTTAGAGGAAGCAAATTTCGAATTTTAAAAATAATTCCAACTAATGGTGAAATCTGCCTCCTTAAGTTCTCTATATGTCTTGCCCATGATAAATTCTCATCTATAATGAGTCCTAAGAATTTTTGTATGGTACGGTAAATTATGTATTCATTATTGAACTTGATCGGATCTTTCAAATTATCGTTTTATAATAATACTCTCCCAGACATGGGGCCACTAATAATAATTGATAATAATACTAGAATAGAAGAAACAGATAGTATCAAGTACTTAGGGATTATGCTTGACAGGCATCTTAAATGGGACAAACAAATAGAATTCAAGTATCTCAAAACATTCATGGACATAAAAACTCTTGACATTCTTTATTTTTCATTAGTTCACTCTCAATTGAATTATGGGATTTTGGCTTGGGGGAGAATCATGAAATCTCACCACAGAAATCTTGATGTTCTTCAGAAATGGTTTTTGAAAATCATATATAGAAAAAGTTATTTATATCCAAGTGAATAACTGTACAAAGAATCAAAGAAAATGGATATAAGACCATTATTTGGATACAACAAAATGATTTATATTTACAAACATAAAACGAATATAAACTTCAATAATCATATTTATAATGCAAGAAATAAAAATAGTGTCACAGTGAAAAATAAAGTTAAAAAAACAAGATCTCAGAAAATTTTCAAATATTTATTGCCATTTTACTATGATTTAATTCCAAATCATATAAAAGGGATCAAGTCATTATTCTCATTCAAAAAACAATTGAAAAAATGGATTAAAGTTAATTTTTATTATCATTTTGTTGAATTTTAAAAGTTTACAAAACATATACCTACATGTAATTCTTACCTAAAATTTCTCGCAACAAGTTTTAAACTTCGCGGGTATAATTGAACTTTTTCGATTCACCTTTTTATACAAATTGATGTAATGCTTTTTCATTGAATTAGGAATAAACTTTATTATTATTATTTGGATGAAATTTTTCAGCTAATTTATAGACCAGTGCTGATGGGCGCCAAAATAATTAAAAGCAGGGAAAAAACTATTGTTCGAATGACAGGAAAAATAATTTGGAGTCGACAAAATGGAGAAGGGTGGAACGGGGTAAACTTTTAGGGGTTGAAAGTGGTATTTCACGGTTTTTCGCGATTGGCAACGGAAGTTGACCTTTTATCGAAAAAAGTAAAATGCTAAAGTTGTTAATAATAAAATAATCTACAACTTTTGTGTTCGACATTTTTCCACATTATCTCAAACTTTCCGGGAAAATCGGAAAAAAAATTCTTGAAATTTGTTGAAAATGTTCCGTTTCAGGTAAGCTGTAATTTTTCTGTAGAAAAATACATATTATTCGAAAATTTTCAACAGAAAAGTTTCACCGGTAAAATTCGATTTTTCAAGCTTGCCAGCCGCCATTTTTTCGTTGAATCGTCCACTTTTGGATTATGTAATAAAAGAGTAGCACTATTGTGGAATTTTTTTCCAAAAAACGCGAAAAAATTAAATAAAAAACAGATTTTCCAAAATCAATTTATTTAATTTTTGTTCTAAACTCATATTTATTTATTAAAATCAATTCCTGATAATCGAAATTTGATTTAAAAAATTCAAAAACTCGATTATTGTAGAATTTCAATTCAAATTTTTATCACCTCATTGTTGTTAGATGAGCTCCAAAAATCTTCTCGAAAAATTCAATCCAAATGTAACTTATTTTCGGAAAAATATAAATTTCGAGGGTTTTTTTGATTTTGAATTTTGAAAAATTCGTTTTTCCAAGAAACTGAAAATCGCCCAGTATTTCTGATAGTGGCTCAGTAGATTTCAAGACGAGCCTAGGTTGATTACGAATAAATGTTAGTTCGTAGTTTAAGTACGTTTTTGTTTGAAAATTATTGACCTTGGTCTTAATGTAAATGATGTTGATTTTTTCTTTCAAGAAACCGCTTGGGGTTAGGACAATATTTTTTATTCGTTTGGGGCTAGGGAATCATCAGTTAAAATAACGGCAATAATAGCGCATGTTTAATCCGTAATATGATTTTCTCATGTTCCACGATATGTCTAATGTTATCAACGACCTTATTGGAACAAAAATACTAAAACGATTGCCATTACCGATTTCTCTAAAGAGCTGATGAAATTCACCGAGCGATTGAATCATTCAAAAAGGCATAAACAAATCATTATCATCAAGTTAGAATTGTTTATCTGTTTTCCTCGAAGTCGTATCAAAGATGGGATCGATCTATTTTCGGAAATCATAATATGCCCTGCATTTTTTAATCTAAACTGTTCTTAATGGCACCATTTTAGAATGCGTCAAGGATACATGGTGTTCACAGATTTCTTCAATTCCTTTGTAAACGAGTGAAAAAAATGGGTGTCGATAATTTGCTAGAGGGTAGCTCAAAAAAGTGTGACATATCAAAGTTGTGTTTTTTTATTAAATGGAACACCCTGTATTTCGTCACACTTTTCATTAGGTCAGGAAAAAATAATATGATTTCATACAAGGTACCTGACTATAAACGTTTTCGAGTTATTGATTTTTTTATGAAAATGCTAGATACAATAGGGAAAATGCAAGTGATTTAAATTTACTTGATTTTTTTACCTCCGACACTTTATTGTCTTGACATTACACCTACACCATTAGTTTTTCATTTAGTTTGTATTTAACTCCATAAAACTTTAATCAAAAAGTGCATAATAAGCGCGCGGAATTCAAATTTGCGAAACGCATCACCATTGGTCGAAACGAAGAATGACGTCACATGGCACTATATAACATTTATCTCTTTCATAGAAAATTTATATATTTGTAGTGTTTTCCATTACATAGTGTGATTTTGGTCTAGTGACAATTGTAAATTATCAAGAGCAATGTCTGAAAGTGGTTTTGTCAAAGCACAATCCCACTATACCTGAACTGATAAGTAGTAATAGTTTATCAAATGATAGTTTTTCTTTTGTAATTTAGGTGAGGCAGATATAAACAGAGTTATCTCCCGCTTGATGTACAAAACATTTATGCATACAAAACTTACTTCTGACCAATTCACTTCATGTTAACTATCGAAATACAATGTAGTCACATTGAAATGATCTTCACAACAATGTAAATGTAATATTGGAGATACTTCGCCTCTTCTCATAACCTTACACCATTGTTTACGTATTTTCGCATCTCTTGGAACAGAAAAAAATACTTTATTTGGTGTACTTATAATTGTGTTTTGGCATTCTGGTACTAGACAATACCTATAAAATGGTTTTTTAGCATTTTCCATTATCGTAATAGCGATTAAAACTGCAAATCCCTAACCTAATTAATAACTGTCAATAATGTCAATGGCCATAACAATAGAAAGACTTGTTCATTGAAGACTGCTCTGGTTGATCGAGATCACTTTCACATATGTTCATCTCTCTCTAACACTTGTACTGCATTTGTCTTACTCTTTTATAAAATATCAAATTCAAGCAAGTAGAGCAATCAGAGTACGTCTCAACGAACGACACTGAAGAAGAACAACACTGATCGCGCCATATGACGTCATCTACAGCGCGCGAAAATGGTGGCGTTCAAATAGGTCAAATTCAATCGGTATTTTATATATTACTTTAATTCTAAGACTTTTAACCGTTTTTATATTTTTTACTATGTGGTAACAAAGTAAAAAATTTATCAAACAAATAAAAAAATTATGCATATTCCCTATTGGAAACTAAATAACATCGAAATGTATAGAAATCATCCCTTCGAATTCTGACCATGCATGAAAGAGGTTTTGGGCTATTGATTTCGATAAACCCGTTTCTCAATATTATACAGAATGTTCAAAAATCATTGTCACTTTTTTATAATTTCGGACAAAGATAACTTTGTTATTTCAAATGGAATAATCCCCTGGATTTTTATGCTCTGAGGGATAGAAAATTTGATGATCTTTCATTTCATATTGTGGTTCTTCCCTATACCTAACCTAAATAGTTTTTCAGATACTGGCTTTTTCAAATATTAGTTCTTATTTCAATGCATTATTAAATCAAGATAGCTTTGGAACGACATTTATTCAACTTGTTGAAAGAATTCTCATTGACAGTTGTTGTGTTTTACGTTATTCAAAACACTCACTGAATTATTACCGTCGAAAATAAAAACTTATCCCATTCAAGAGTGAATAGATGTGATTTTAGCGATTGGCGAGTGTGAAGAGCCTTTTGGCGTCGAGGATGCATGCCCAAAAATATCCAGATCGGAATCGTTTGGATGATTCCGGTTTTCAAACGTTTGTTTGTTACATGAATTTCGTAGGACTGGAATTAGCTTATGAAAAGGCAAATAGACCAAAACCTATCATTGGATATGGGGAGAATGAATTTCTTATTATGGGATCTATCATAGAAAACCCTCATACGATTCAACGTAAGATCGAGAAAGATACAGGGATAAGCAGACGGAGCATTTCCAGGGTAATGAAAAAATACAAATTTCACTAGTACCGTATTCAGATGGACCAAGAATTAAATGAAATAGACTACCATCGACGAATCGAGTTTTTTCTATGGGTTCTGGACATTTCTTTGATTTTTATTTTCTGATGAACCTACTTTTCATAACAATGGCTTAGTGAACAGACACAACTTCCATTATTATAGTGATATGAATCCTCATTTTTCCGCACTCCAGAGTCACCAGAATAGATGGTCTATTAACGTGTGGGGAGGAATTATAGGTACACAAGTGATAGGACCACACTTTTTTATAGACACTTAAATGGTCAACATTTTTTACAATTTTTACGTTATGATCTGCCTGAGCTTCTGGAGAATGTGCCGCTAAATATCAGACAACGGATGTGGTTTTAATTGGATGGAGCTCCGACACATTTCAAATTCAGTGTCAGACAGTTTTTGAATATGTGCTTTCCGAATAAATGGATTGGTAGGGGAGGATCACAAAATTCGCCAGCGAGATCAGCAGATTTGAATTGCCTCGAATTTTTTCTATGAGGATACTTGAAGAATGATGTTTACCACACTCCTCCAACCACATTGGAAAATATGAAGGAGAGAATAAGGGCTGTTTTTCGTAGAGTGATGCCTCAAATGTTATTAAATGTTAAGCAGTCTTTGTATTCAACTGGATGGTCATCATTTCGAGCACCTACTTTGAATTAAATACATTTGTGTTTCATATTTTGTTGTTGTTTAAGTTGAATAATAAAAAAATTGTGTAGTCTGTTTAATGAACTACTGACAGAATATGAATGTAAATGACTTAACTGACTTAATTTTAGCATTGTTTATATTGAAGTAAGATAGTTCAATGCCTGTGTAATTGGTGTTGGACGCAAACGCGAGTGTCATCTAGCGTGATTAGTTACAAACATGAATATTTGAAGTCATTTTAATGCAGGTTTCTTCAAAAAACCCTGATTTTAATGCTGCCCCATTGTTTCAATCAAGTTACGACATGACTTGGAGGCCAGATCACTGAAGTTACGACATGGATGCGAGCTCACTATCGCCATCTACATGTCGCATCCATTTTGATCCAATTATAATCCCATAAGGTTGACTAACTATGTTCTATATAAACAATGATTTTAGTGAACAGTAACTATTTTCGATGAAATGAAGTATAACAATTCTGTGAGCAAATCAGATATTTGTCGTTTCAAAGCTATCTTGATTCAAAAAATGCATTGAAATAAGAACTACCATTTGAAAAAGCCAATATCTGAAAAACTATTAAGGTTAGGTATAGGGAACCACAATATGAAATGAAAGATAATCAAATTCCCTATTCCTCAGAGGAAAAAAATACAGGGGGTTCCATTTGAAATAACAAAGTTATCTTTGTCCGAAATTATAAAAAAGTGACACTGATTTTTGAAAATTCTGTATAATATTGAAAAACAGGTTTTATCGAAATCAATAGCCCAAATCCTCTCTCATTAATGGTCAGAATTCGAAGGGATGATTTCTATACATTTCAATGTTATTTAGTTTCCAATTGTTTCATAAAAAATCAATAACTCGAGAACGGTTATAGTAAGGTACATAGTACCTTTATGAAATCATATTATTTTTCCCTGATCTATTCAAAAGTGTAACGAAATACAGGGTGTTCCATTTAAAACAACACAACTTTGATATGTCACACTTTTTTTATCCACCCTGTAGTCTCCAAAATAATTTCCTTTTGTAGCCTTAATCAATATACATATAATGAAATGGAATAATTCTCGAAAAAAATAATGGTTTGGTTCACAGGGACCGTGTCCTATGGGGTGCCCCACCATGTATAACAATAATAATAATAATTATTACAATCCTTTATTTCCCAACTGATAACATTCAATTACATTACAGGAAATAATAGAATAAACCAGCACTGTTTCAATTAGACAAACACTATACGGGTGTTAACGAATCTATTAGTCATATTAGGTATATCAAAATGAGATTTGGTAAATCGTATATAAAAAGGATAGTTTTCGCATATTTTTCACTTCCCGGTCACTTCCGGTTTCGCCGGAAATGTCTCTGGTTTGCAATTTTTAAATGGAATGTATATTGTAACATTATTGAATTTCTGAGACATTTCTGGATCAGAATGTGACATTTTCAAAAGTTTTTACGCCAACTCAATCTTTTTAGAGTCACTTTTGATATGACATCTAGGTGGCTATGATCGGACGTAAACTAATCTAAGGACCTCAGGTGATGTCAGAAAATTACAATCGCGAAGTTTTAGTGACTAGTATGATAGATAGGAATATAAGACAAGTTGGCAAATTTATATTTCCATGTCTATTATTTTTCAAATGGGGAACATTATTCGACAAGCACTTTCCGAATAAAGTATTTTTTGACGAATCTAACGATACTGATTTATTTGCGATTGGATAAAAAATAAGAACATAAATTAAATATTACTCTGAAAAATACACAAAAAAACACCAAGACAATTGTTCATGGAAGATAAGAGTATTTTTTTCGAAAAATGTACATAACTCCAAATTTAGTCGTCTTCTGAATTGCTTAAAAATCACAAATTTTCATGTAAATTTAATCATCTATACGCAAGAAAAAAATTAAATTCTGAATAATCGGGTTTTTACCATTTTGATGGTTAATTGGAGGTTATGTCAAAAAGTGTTGAAAATAAAAGTTTCCAATTTTTTTATTATCTACAACTTTCTCAATAAACATTTTCCGCTTAGAGGTCACGTTTCGCCGCAAATCACAAAAAACTGTTTCAACCCCTAAACTGCATCCCCACTTCACCATATTGAGTGTTTTTGTGTTTAAATATTTTTTCCTCAAAGTTGACACCTCAACATTTTCCACCTCGTCCTTGAATGTTACTTTTTTTTTCTTTAAAATTTGTATTGGCACCAGCCTAATAAGTAAAAACGTCTCATTTCTTTAACATTTCGAATCAGTAATTTTATTTTTCTCCCTATTTCAGTTTTGCGATATGGAACACAACGATGGGTACTTCTTTGCTGGCCATGCCATGGGGGGTGGAGAAAAGCGGCCTCTTCGCTGGAATTGTCATCAACGTGATTGTGGCTGCATTGTGTCTTTACTCGGCATATGTTTTACTCAGTATTAACGCCAAGCACGGTAAGAATTATTAATCACAAACTCGTCCGCCATCTTAGAGCCGACATATTGAATTTATGGTTGAATATGGTTCCATGCTAAACTGGCTCTAAAGAGTCTTATAAGGACAGGTATGATGTGTTCCAGTCCGATTTATAACAGAACTGAAGCTATGCCATCCTCTCCTGGCGATTTGTATGGGTGGAATGAGTTAACTGCCCATCTTATCGCCTGTGGTGTAATTATTTTGTTGGCAACCACCCAGTCATCTCTGTGAGGTCAATTGTTTCTTTTACCCTAAAAAGTCCCCCAAATATGATCGCGATCATGGCTGCTTGTATCTCAAACAACTGCGTTAACATTTCATTTTCCAGAGATACTTTGCTTCGAATAAATATCACAAATAGTCACACTTTCTTTGAAATCAATGAAATGGTCATTGCTCACAAATAAAACAGTAAAATAAAAGTTGTATGAGTATTAACTTAGTCACACAAGTATATATACAATCACAACTTCAAACAAATAACATATACACGTAATTATACAGGGTGTTTCACAACGTTTCCCACATTTTTTAACCATTTATGCGCTTCTATTACATAATAATAATAAAGTTTTCAAAATTCAATAAAAAAGCATTACATCTATTTATATAGAAAGATGAATAAACGGTTTAATTATATTCGCGAAGTTATAAACTTGGTCCAAGTATGGAACCCTGAGGAGCTCTTCAATTAATACTCTTCAATTCCGAGTATGATGGATTTCTTACTATCTTATTTCGTTCAGTTAAATAAAAATTGAACCAACTTAGAGTGATTCCTCAGAATCCATATTTTTAGAGTATGAGCAAATAAAAGAAGATCAATTGATTATATTTCAGAAGATATCTACAGTGATGGTATATCTGCCATTTTGTTTTCTGTAGGGTGATCATATAACTTTTTTCAAATGATTTATTGGTTTTCAGGTGTAATTGGACAAAATTTTGAGGTACCCGATCTTTGTAGGCTTCTAATAGGACGGTGGGCGATGATCTTATCAAAAATATTTTCATTAGTAGTCCTTATAGGCGGAGACCTGGTCTACTGGATACTAATGTCCAATTTCTTGTACAAATTCGTGGCTTTTTTGCACGGTGAGCCATACCATCAAAAACATGTTTGACACAAAGGTAACATTTACCTTTTTTTCAGGATCTGTTTCTGACGTGGAAGAACAAAACGACTTTAATGTGAAATGCTCCAAAGATGTATTCTTGAGTTTAAACAGTTCCGTGTATAGGCAGCAAGATGACTCGACTTTCGACAAAGTTTGGAAATTGCACAGTACAGTTCCCGTTTTTCTAGCGGTCCTTGTATTTCCGTTGCTGAATTTCAAGAGCCCGACTTTTTTCACAAAATTTAATAGTTTTGGTAAGTGATTAAAAGTATTGTCAGTCAGAAGTTTTTCAAGCTTTTCAACATTGAATGAACATGTATATTTAAATTATTATTTATCATACTATTGTAGGATATTTTGGATTCTAATTCACAAAAAACAGAACTATTGCTGAAGTTGAGAAACACAAGTGTTTGGGTCTGATTATTGACAAAAATTTAAATTTTGTGAGTCATATAAAGAAAATAAAAAATTATATTATTCCTCTGATAGGAGCTATCAGAAGAATACAATTCCTAAGAAAAAAATTCAATTGTTAATATATAACGCACATATTATCTCTCGAATCAGATATATGTGGACTTGTGGACTTCATAGAGCAGAACAGAGTGATGAATAGTGTGCAGTCAGGTTTTCGTAGTGGTCACAGTTGTGAGACAGCCATACAATGTGTTCTGGATGATTTTAGAAGAAACTGGGAAGATAATCTTATGACAGGTGTAATCTTTCTAGACCTTCAAAGAGCTTTTGAAACTGTGGATAGGAATAGACTGGTAATGAAATTAGAAAGCATTGGTATTATTGGAAATGCATTAGCATGGCTTGTAGATTACCTAGAGAACAGAAAACAAAAACTTAAATTGAATAATATTTTATCTGATGAAATATTGAATGAACAGGGAGTCCCCCAGGGTAGTGTACTTGGCCCGTTACTATTTCTTATATACATTGACGATGTTGTGAAAAATGTTGGAAGGTGCTCGGTGCACTTATTTGCAGATGACGCTCTGATTCACTTCTCTAATTCAGATATCTTGGCAGTGGTAGGGACCGTGAATGAAACTTTGGGAAATGTTTAAAAATGGTGTTGCGTAAACAAACTTAAGATAAATACAAGCAAAACTAAATTCATGATGATAGGTAATACAAAGAATATATTAAGTTTCGAGAATATGATTGTGAAATAAAAATAAATGATATTTCAATTGAAGTAGTGGATACTTTTAAATATTTAGGAATCATTATTGATCGAAAATTAAAATTCAAAAATCATGCGAATTATATAATTAAAACAATTTCATTCAAAATTAATTATTTATACAGATGCTCCAGTATTCTCTCGAAATGGTCAAAAACTATTATATACAACACACTGATACTTCCTCACTTCCACTACTGCTCCACCATTCTGTATTTGCTACAACAAAATGAAATAGGCCGCCTACAAAAACTACAGAATCGAGCAATGAGAACAATATTATCTTGTTCTAAACGAACACCTGTTAATGAAATGTTAAGTTTATTGAAGTGGCTACCAGTAGATAAAACGTTATTCTATCAAACCATGATTTTTATATTCAAAATAAGAACAGGTGATGTCCCAACTTATCTGAGGGAAAAAATATCTTTTGTTTCTGAACACCATGATTATAACACCCGATCGAGAAATAATATATTTTTTGAGCCTGTTAAAACAATGAAATCACAAAATTCAGTTTTTTTCAAAGGATTGAGTAATTTTAATGACCTCCCGGATGACCTGAAAAACGCACGGTCGCTACCTATATTTAAAGTAAAATTAAAGAACATCATGCTGAATGAGTGCAAGCCTTGACTTTGATATTTATTTATCGTTCTTTTATTTTATTTGTTGACTGATATGTTTCTTGCTGTATGTTTTTATTTTTATTGTATTTTTATCTAATTAAGTGACTTATATTTTATTTTATTTATTTATACATGTTCATTAGTCTTAGACTAAATAAAGGATTAATATATATATGATCACAGTGTGGTCATTATGCAGTCAAAAACAAAAAGAAATTATTTATAGATTGATGAATAAAACAATAAAAGTAATATTTGGTAAACCTTGGGATACACCATCTTCAGGTTTGTACAAAAACACCAATAATATGACATTGAACCAACTTATTAAATTTGAAAAAGCTAGATTTTCATTCAAATTAACCAAAAATATTCAAAAGAGTAATACAACAATTCAGAAAAATTCCAAATTACATAGTCATAATACTCGGATTTTGAACCACTTTCACTTGGACAATATCCATTCCAACAAAGGAAAAGCAAATCCAATTTTCAGCTCTATAGAAACATTTAATAAATTACCAGAACAAATGAAAAATTCAAAAACGATAATTTCATTTTCCAAAAATTTGAAAGAAATGTTACTATTGAAAGGATGTTCATAAGAATACTACAAAACTTTATGAATTATTTGTATTATTTGATAATGTATATACTTTATTTTATCATTGATGTACATTCAAACTTCCTTATACCAGAACTTGTTCTGACGGGAAGTTATTTATACAATAAATAAAAAATAAAATACACATAAAATATTACTTTTTGAAGGATTTGTTTTTAACAGAGTCAATTATTAATTGATTATTCATCAAATCTCAATTTTGTTATTCAAACTATATTCTATATATGAGGGGCCTAGTTCCAAAGTGTACAATCTCCATTAAAAA
This sequence comes from Chrysolina oricalcia, assembly GCA_944452925.2. Taxonomy (NCBI): domain Eukaryota; kingdom Metazoa; phylum Arthropoda; class Insecta; order Coleoptera; family Chrysomelidae; genus Chrysolina; species Chrysolina oricalcia. The sequence continues at coordinate 4,412,437 of OX101810.2, forward strand.
ATTCCACAAAGTACACACTACAAAACTTTTTATGAATTTTTTTTGAAAAACTGATTTTCTCGATTATTACGGCGCGAGTCACCTCGAAATAACACAAAGGCTATTAAACACATCAATACCAATGCGGACACACAGAAAAATATGTGTACCAACCCGTAGGGAAGATGGAAATCTGAAAAATATTTATAAGAAGTAATTTTCTCGATTATTACGGCGCGAGTCACCTCGAAATAATACAGAGGCTATTAAACACATCAATACCAATGCGTACACATAGAAAAATATCTATACCAAACCGTAGGGAGGATGGAAATCGCAAAAATATTTATAAAAATTAATTTTTTCGATTATTACGGCGCGAGTCACCTCGAAATAACACATAGGCTATTAAACACATCAATACCAATGCGGACACACAGAAAAATATCGGTACCAACGTAATATTTTTTTTTTTATTGAAAAATACATCTTCCAAACAGAACAAGTTCTGGTGTAAGGAAGATAATAATACATTATATATAATTACAAGTGTCAATAATTTTAAAATCAATTAAATATAACAATTATAACAACTTTGCATAATAGTTTGATGAACATCAGTATGATAACAAATTTTGTTTCAGTTTTTTCGAAAAAATATATATTGATTTTGATTTTTTTATATGAAAGTTTATTGTAAGTTTCTATAGATATATACTGGATTGTTTTTGCCTTTATTTGAATGAATGTTATTCAAATGGAAGTTATTTGCATTTCTGATATTATGGTCATGTAATTTTGATTTTTTTTTTATGACTATTACTTTTGTAAATTATTTGTTACTTTGTGAGCAAATTTTGCTCTTTCAAATTTTATTAGTTTATCTAATGTGAAACTTCTGGTATCTTCGTACAAATTTGAAGAAGGAGTTTCCCATGGTTTTTCAAAAATTACTTTCATTGCTTTATTCATCAAACGATAAATGATACGTTTTTGGTTTTTACTACAAGCTAACCATATTGTTCTTAAATATCTAATATGTGAGACAATATGGGCATTATAAATGAGATTCTGAATTTGACTATTCAGAAAGTCAATTCTTCTTATTGCTCCAATTAAAGGAATAATCGATTTTTTAATTTTATTCATATTCAATTCAATTCAATTTATTTTCCCAAGAAACATACAGTTTATAAGAGGGAAAAATATCACATAATGCAAATAACATGAAGGTAATTACAACAGTAAGAATAAATTAATGAATAAAAATCATGAAATCAGAATTAGAAAAGATTCAATGGACATTCAAAATTTAATTTCTCATCAATCATCAATCCTAGATATTTGTGTTCTTCAACTTCATTTAATATTTTGTTCTTTATTTTTATTTTTTATTTTATTTTGGTAACATTTTTTTGTTTGAAAATCATATAAACAGTTTTTTCTAAATTAATGGTTAGATTCATTTCATCTATCCATTTTTCAAACAGTTGAATATCTTTTCAATATTATTTTCTAAAATTGGTGTATTTTTGGCCAAATAGTAAAGTACAGTGTCATCTGCAAAAGAAAAATGTTTACCTATCAATTTTATTTTCTTTATACTATCTACATGGATCAAATAAAAAATTGGAGCCAAAACTGAACCTTGGGGAACTCCAATGGTAGATTGTTTTTCAACACTTTTATTTTCATCTATAACAACATACTGTATACGAATTTCAAAATAATTTTCGAAAAGTTTATAAGAGTGTCCTCTAACTCCTAAATCATTTAAAATGTCTAATAATATTGTATGATTTACTGTGTCAAAAGCTTTTTTTATATCTAAGAAAATGGCAACGCCATATTTGCTTTCATCTAAAGTTTCAAAAATATCATTCATGAAATCAGTTACCGCTGATTGAGTATTTGAACTTGGCATGAAAGCGTATTGAAATTTATCAAAACCAGAATTACAAATTGTGAAAGGCTTTCGCGGCCATCGTTGAATGAATGATGGTTTTTCGGGTTTTTAGGCCGACGTTCATTTAGAGAAAAACTCGACGTTTCGCCAACCACTGGTGTTGGCGAAACGTCGAGTTTTTCTCTAAATAAACGTCGGCCTAAAAACCCAAAAAACCATCATTCAAAACCAGAATTATCATTAATGAAATTTATTAGTTGTTCGTTCAATACTTTCTCAAAAATTTTGGAAAATACATTTAGAAGAGCTATTGGACGATAATTAGAAACATTTTTTTTCTCCTCCTTTATAAATTGGTTTGAATATGGTTTCTTGAGGTAATTTGGAAAGACGCAGTCTTCAATACATTTATTAATAATCAGTGATAGGGGTAGGCTAATTACATCAACTATATCTTTCAAGTTTTTTGAAGTAATTTGATCTTCACCAGGAGCAATGTTGGATTTAAGTGATATTATGATTTCATGAATTTCTTGTCCAGAAACTGGATTTACTACAAAGTGATGACATTGTTGGTTTGGTTTTGAATTTTTTTGATAAAGTTATTCCAATTTCTGAGAAAAAGTTAACGAATTCATTACATATGTCTTTGTTAGATGTTAGTGTGTGCCAGATTTACTTTTGATTTGATTTATGGATTTGTTCTTTTTTTTCTTTCCTAAATTGCTATTGATAACATCCCAAATTTTTTTGGGGTTTTTATCAGCTTTTTCAAATGGTTTATTAAGTTCTTGTTTCTTCAAATTTCTGCATAATGTATTGACCTGATTTTTAATTTTTCTGTATACATTTTTTAACTCGTCATGATTTGGATATTTTTTTAATTGTTTTTATAATTTATCTATGTTTTTTTATCGCCTTTATCATTGAATTTATTTAGTTGCGGTTGAGTTGAAAAACATTAGTATTAACTTCTTTGCAGGCACGATATCCGTTGCATACCTCCTACTTTTCGTGGCAGTCAAATCGATTGGTTGGGGGGTAAACATTCCAAACTGGACAGTGGAATTCAACGTAAAACCAACGTTTTGTGTACTCAGCGGTATGTTGTCGATGAGCTACTTCATCCATAACATAATAATTTCAATTATGAGGCACAACAAACATCAGGAAAATAATGTAAGTAAGACAGCGTTTCTCATTTGTGATATAGGGTGTAATAAAAATGTTCAATTTTGTTTCAGGGTAGAGACCTTACCATTGCATTTTGTCTGGTATTCTTCACATACGTTTTCATAGGATTGGCGTTTTATATGGCTTTTCCTCTTGCGAAGGCTTGTATCGAGGATGTAAGTTGAAAAACGATATTCATTCCCCACCACCACCACCTCCTTGACAAAATTTTAAAAACTCACGAAAAGAAAATTGGAAAATTCCGTCAATATAGTAAAAAACGTTATACCGTCATATTTCAATATTCTCAGTTCACCTGAAGACGATATCAGATACAAGATATCGAAACGTCATGAAAAACCTTCAACCCAAAAAAAAGTGTTATCCTGAAATCCATTCATTCAAAGACTATTATGATCTAAAGAGAAACATTCTCAATTGAAAATTGAATCAATACATGACTCCTCTGGAAATGGAAAAACCCTACGATAAAAACATGAATCCCTTCCAAGAGAGGTTATCTTGTACGATGGAAAATAGCGACTAAATTCCAACTTTCAGTCGCACTTGTTTCCACAGCTGACGTTATTAACACCCTGTTCTTATTTTCAATAAAATCAACATGCCATACCCATGACAGGTTTTATGCCAGAAAAATATTTTCAAAGTTTCACCGCACAAGAAATAGTCCAACAATTCCTCATTACAGTGTGAAATTGCTTCTGAAGAGTATGTTTTCCAATTCTTGCGTCCTGCCTGATGATCTTAGAAGAGTGAAATAGATTTTTGTCGACCAAAATGTATTGGAGGCCTAGCGAAAGAGATGCAATTCACTCATCAATGGAATGGGCAATTTTCTGTGAGTGATGCTTCTGAATAACATTCTACCCTATCTCATTCATAGATAAGAATCTCCAATGGAAACTGGACATTTAATAAATAATCAACTATCTGAATGAAAATGCAAATTTTCACTTTCAGATTTTTTCTCTCAAGTTATATAGGGTCTTTCTCAATATCTATCAGATGTAGTTCAATGTCCAGCGTGACTTTAGCCGGGGAAGAAGTTGTTTTCTGTTAGATATTACAAAAAAGTAACTTCAATTTTATCGTAGGGTTTTTCCATTTCCAGAGGAGTCATGTATTGATTTAATTTTCAATTGAGAATGTTTCTCTTTAAAACATGAATCCCTTCCAAGAGAGGTTATCTTGTACGAAGGAAAACAGCGACTAAATTCCAACTTTCAGTCGCAGATGATTTCACAACTGACTTTATGAACATCCTGTTCATATTTTCAATGAAATCAACACTATTATGATCATTATAACAAATTATTTAAAAAGAGTGTTAAAGACGCAAAAGAGAAGTATTACCAAGAAAGATTCATCAATGCCACCCCTAAATCAGTATGGAATACAATGAATGAAATGCTGTACAACAAATCTGGAAGAAAAGACAATATCAAATATATTTTGGAAGATGGACAGAAAGTTGAATGTAAACAGAAAATTTGTGAAGAATTCAATAGTTACTTCATCAATGTTTTGGTCCTAGTTTGTCAAATGGATTCACAACTACAAAGAAAATTCCGATGCGATCAAAATTATCATCTATGTATCTCAGACCTACTAACTCTGAAGAAACAGAATAAGTCATCAGTGATCTAGACACAAAAAAAACTCCAGGGTTCGACAATATCAACAAAAAAATTATAAAGATGATGAAATGAGAACTTGCTCCAATAATTACTAAACTAATAAATTTAACTTTTTCATCAGGATTTATACCTAAAAAATCAAAAGTAGCCAAAGTGAAACCAATTTCAAAACAGGCAAGAGATTTCTAATGTTAAATTATAGACCAATCTCAATCCTTTCAGTTCTTTCAAAAATTATAGAAAAAGTAATGCATAGCAGGTTGTTGGAATACCTAGAAAAATCAAATTTGTTGTATAGTGGGCAATACGGCTTTCGAAGGTCTAGTGATAATGAATCAGCTATCTTAGATGTTATCATTCAATTTCAACTTTACATAGACTCTGATAATAAGGAATGTGGAACACTGTCACTAGATCTTCATAAAGCGTTTGATACTGTAGATCACGAAATTTTGTTGAATATTTTGTATAAAATAGGCATCAGAGGTCCTATTTATAAATGGTTTCAAAATTATATTTCTGACAGAAAACTGTCTATATAGGAGACAAATGCAGCACTGAGAAAACTCATTTGTGGAGTTCCACAAGGATCTATCCTGGGACCAATCCTTTTTCTTATTTATATGATCTCATTAGCTGATTAAGATTTATCTGGAAAAATTAAAATGTTTGCTGATGACACCACAATAATATATGACGGAAAAAGTCAACGTTATATCAAAAATGACATGCAAAGTGATCTAGAAAAAGTAGGCTCATCTGTCATAAATTGACAATAAATTACGAAAAATCCTCATTCATGTTCATTACAAAAAAATTGTCAAACGATAATTTGAAAGATCCGATCAAATTCAATAATGAATACATAAATTACTGTACCATACTGACATTCTCAGGACTCTTTATAGATGAGAATTTATCACGGGCAAGCCATATGGAGAGGCAGATTTCACCATTAGTTGGAATTATTTTTAAAATTCAAAATGTGCTCCCTCTCAATTATCTAAAATCCATATAGTTTACGTTTGCACACTCTAAATTTCAATATTTGATTTCTGTTTGGGGCACTGCTTCGACCTATTTGCGTAACCCTTGAAAGTCATTACAAAATAATTTTTTTTTTTTTTTAATAAATAAAATTATTAAATGTATTTTCAAACTTGATTACCAAGAACCAACTGTAAACTTGTACAAACCAAGAAAGCTACTGGATATCCATTTCCTATACAAATTGAAAATTCGCACATTCATTCATCTTGTTAAGAATAACATGAAACATTCCACTTTAATTTTCAAAATTAATAATGATCAACACAATCACCTGACCCGACAAGCCCAACATTTACATGTTATCAAAATTAAAACAAATATTGGGAAGAAATCAATTCATTTTGATGGTGTGAAATTTTACAATGATGTATGTTTCTTGGGAAAAATAAATTGAATAGAATAAAGAGAGTTCAATGCAGTGACTTCAATGGACCTTTACATTTATGAAAAATAAATTGCAAAAATCTTTCGAATCGATAGATTCTAGTCTGAAACGCCCATTTAACAAAGAGTTCTACTATATTTTTTCATTTTGAAAGAATATCTCATTTGAAAGTGTGCCGCTGACGTCACGTTTATCGGAAACAATCCCCTCCATAATCCATGTTCAGAAACATTCAATACCATTCTCCTCAGAAATATAGATTCTAGCGTGGTATAAGCCATTGAGATATAATTGAAACATCGTCACTTGATCAACTCACAGAAAAAAATCCACATATTAGCTACTTTTTATTGTATTTATTACTTTCAAATTTCCCGAACGGACCATCCTTTCGATGAAGAACGAGCATTGACAACTCCAAAAATCATTATCTCATGCAACAAAAGTGATCTCGAGATTTGAGGTTAATGTTTGTTTTTTTTACATTCGACATTCAACTGTACACTCATTAATACTGTAGCGGGGTGTTATTATAACCGATCTGGTGTGAATTTATTTGTGTAACAATGAGTCAAGCCACATTTTTTAAAAATTGAGCTATCACAATCATTGGAATCGCCAAAGTGTTATTCTACAATAAGCAAAAATGATTCAACCCGCAATTGTAAGGGGGCTCAATCCACTGACGATAGTATTAAGCTACATTCCATCATTTCATGATCTGCTAAACTATTTCGATATTTTTTTACGAAACCATCTGACTATGGCTTGACCCATTATTGTATAACATCATCCAAATACGGAAAGGCTTCGTGAAGAGAAGTTCGGATCATTTACCGAGGGTAGATTATGAGATGATTGACTCTTTCTATTTAACAAATATGAATTTATTTTTTGCAATGACTAAAATTTAAAATCTTTCCTTGAACGCTGCTTGAATACAGTAATATTCAGTTGGAAATGTTCTTCACAAAAACATAATTATATTTCCGCTTTTCACTCAAGGTTTATTCATTGCTTCGAACCACATTTTACAATTTTAGGAGCATACAAAATTGTTTATTAGAATATCCACTGGTGTTCAGACAACCAGGTACGAAGCACCTTTTCGACATATTACATGTTCACAGTTATTGCAGGAATTAGGAAAAAAATTTAGAGCACAAACAACAAAAACATTTCAAAACTTTAAAAACCGCATTAACTTCAAAAAAGAAATCAAGTAGGGCCTGTTCGTTTGCAGCATACATATTTGATGGAACTGCTCTACTTGTATTAAATATTGAAGTAGGCAAACGAGTTAAACAGAGACAAACGATTCTTATTGATGCTCCGTGAAACAGACGAACGAACCCATCGGTATCAAATGACAACTGTCATACGACACAATAATATTCAAATGAGAATTTGAGATTCCACGGTGCACAACTTTTACAACGTTGCCAAGTCTAGTTTTGATGAACGTGACGTCACGAAAACACTTTTCTTCTGATTATAGAGAAACCATCGGTCAAAAAAAATAAATACAAATTCCCGACTGTTATTAGCGTATACACCTTCTAATTACAGTGTCCTCTCATATGTCGTGGAAAGGTCCAATTTTTGAATTTAGTGACGTGAACATCGATGTTATTTTCATTTCATTCAGATGTACGTTTTTTGACTTCATCTTCACTTTCATCGTTGTTTGCATTATTTATAAACTCAATTCTTCTCAATTCTGAATATGTTGAATTTTTTTTTTTCACGATTATAGTCGACCACCAGAAAAATATTGATAACAAGTTTGTGCATCAGAATTTACATAATATACAGTGTCCGGCATAAAGTTCGCAGTATATGGAAAACTTTTATTATTGATTTCTCAAAAAAAAATTATTCCTGATGAAAACCTCTGCTTCATCCCAAACCTTAATTGCAAATACCAAAATTGAATTTTATATTACCATATAAATAATTTATTTTATTTTTCCGTCCAACTATTTTGAATAGACATGGATAACTTTTCCTTTTTTTTAAGTTTTTTTATGAATTGTATTTATATCAATTGTATATTATTTTTTCTGTACCTTTGTAATGCATTGTTATTATTATCATTATTTTGTATCCCTACCATAAACAAACCTGTTTCTTGGGATATTATGAATAAATTATTACCTAAATATACGAGCGATATTGAAAAACATGCCTTGTTTTCAAAAAATTTTATCCCATCAGTTTATTTTTCACGGTAGAATTAAAAGTATTGGGAAAATATTGTTCAGAATCGAATGTTGATAAAGAAATTTAAATCACAGCCACCTATGATCAATTTCATTTTTCCACTTTTTTTCCAATTTTCTCCTCATCGCCCTGTACGATATGCTATATGGATGGTATATTGTTAGAATTGATCATATCACTCTCTAGATGTTCCCTCCTTTCTCCCTCCCATCGCAAAATCACGTTAATTGAAATATGTGACGGTATTTCACACAATCTTGCTGCAAATAGTAAATAAAACTGGATTGTTTTTCAATATCGCTCGTATATAGGTATTAAGGGAGGCATGAATAGAAATAATCATATTATACTGGGTCTTTCCGAAATTGGAGCGACAAATATGATGGGGGAGTTGTATGGGACGCATGAATATTTTTTTACATTATTTTAAAATGCATGCTCTCACAATTTTGATATTTGCAATTTAGGTTTGGGATGAAGCAGAGGTTTTCATCAAGTTTAATTTTTTTTGAGAAATCAATAATAAAAAAGATTTATATGCTGCGAACTTTATGCCGGACACTGTCTATCTTCACCAACTCCTATTCTACATTTACAAATTTGATAGTCTCTGTAAATTTTTATAATATCAATTGTTTTTTTTTTTAGAACCTGCTGAACAATTTTTCCAAGTCTGACGTTATGGCCATCATCGCAAGAGTGCTACTATTTTTTCAGTTATTTACAGTATTCCCGCTCATCACTTTCATGCTGAGAAAGGACATTTTGACCTGCTTTGACATGGTTTTCAAAAACAGGAGTTTTGGCAAATTTTCCTACCCGAAAACGATCCTAATCAACTCCATTGTCGTGTTCATTTCAATTATGTTTGCCTGCTTCATGCCCAGAATAGGAACGCTAATTAGGTAAGTAACTTATTTCCTCAAATGAACCTAGAATCACTCCTATTCCTGTTTTTGATCTCAGGATACCCACTCTAATCTTATGAAGCTCTTTCCAAATTCAATCAAATGCCCGAAGACATAAAAAATTGTAGAAATTTCACTGAATTGAAGATCAAAATAAAAAAAATCCCTCCAAAAAATAATGTTACGATTCTGGAGCCAGACCTGTCGCTCGTACTCGTAAACAAGCCTGCATTCCAAGAGTATTAGGTCACCCTGCTATTACAGTCGCCAACGCTTCTTGATAAAGTGCTATAACTGGAAGCGAATGGAAGTAGTTTGAGAACTATCTTCGTGTATATAAATATCACGCTGCGAGTCAAGAGGGCAGAATTACAGTTACATTTCATCAAAGACAGTCTGGTTTGAAGCAAATTAGTGTATAATATTAATTTCGTCAATACATGCATTGAAGCTGAAAAAAAGGCCTTTTTACAGCATAAATTCAAATCAGATCCCAAACTTTTTTGGAAATCACTAAAATCTTCAAACATAATAAAAGATTCGCGTGGTAGTGCCTGTGATATTGATCCGTACTCTTTCAATGACTACTTCTTGAATTCTGTCCCCAATCTTCCCCTACCGAATGATCATCTTCTTAACAAGTATAACACTAAGTATCCAGACTTAGAAAAAACATTTCAATTAAATAATGTTACACAAAGAGATGTAGAAATGGCTTTAGGCAAAATTAAAACACATGCCAAAGGATCGGATGATATCAATCTCAAAATGCTTGATTTACTGTTTCCATCACTAACTCCCTTCTTGGTACATATAATTAATACTTGCTTCAAGAAAGGTTCATTTCCAAAAGCCTGGAAAGATGCCAATGTTATACCCATTCCTAAAATTGATAATCCAGATAATATAACACAATTTCGCCCAATCAGCATATTACCTACTATCTCTAAAGTAATAGAACGACTAGTATCTGATCAACTGACATACTATCTAACTGAGAATAAAATATTATCAGAAATTCAATCAGGTTTCAGGAAAAATCATAGCACTACTACAGCGTTGCTCAAAGTATCGGACGATATCTTCAAATCTATTGATGAAAGAAAGAACACCTGCCTTATTCTGCTCGACTTTAGTAAGGCATTTGATACCTTGGACCATGGAATTTTACTGAAAAAATTGAAATATTTTGGTTTGGATGATACTTCTGTTAGTTTCTTCCAGAATTATCTAAGTGAAAGACGTCAGAGGGTGGTGATTGGGGATAAACAGTCTAGTTATGAAACAATTTCTAGGGGTGTTCCGCAGGGAAGCATATTGGGCCCGCTACTGTTTTCTGTTTATACAGCAGACTTCGCGTCTTTTTTGAAGAACTGTCACTCGCACCAATATGCTGATGATACTCAATTATACAATTCATTTTCGTTATCAGAAAGTTTTCTTGCGAGTGTTGCTATTAACGAAGACCTAAAGGTGATCGCTTCAGTTTCAGAATCTCACAAACTGTTACTGAATGAATCGAAAACAGAATTGATGATATTTGGAAATAACAGTGACGAGATATCCACGGACCCCAACTATGAAATAAAATTGAACGGAAAAAAGCTGAACATTGTGAAACATTGTAGAAATCTTGGCCTATATCTTGATTCAACTCTCAGATTCGAAAAGCATGTTGCTCATCTTGTTAAACATAGTTATTATACTTTAAAACTCCTTTATATGAAGCGACTTTATCTCACTAATGATATAAAGTGGACTCTATGTGACTCGTTGATTCTGTCGCGACTTGCCTACTGCTCCGAAATATATTGGCCATCCTTATTAGCGAAAGACAAGTATACTCTGCAAAAAATACAGAACTCTTGCATAAGGTACTCATATGGGCTCAGGAAATATGACCATATATCCCGAACTTATAAGGATATGAAAATACTGAATTTGGAAGAGAGGTTCACTATCCGACTTGCTGGGTTGGTTTATCGAATTAATCAACACGAAACTCCTGCATACCTCGTGAATAAACTGAAAAAACTTGGCGACTTTCATCATTGTCCAACCAGAAGTAGAGAATTGTACAGCGTTCCAAGGCATTTTTCAACTCAATTTAAACGTAGTTTTTCATATAATGCAGTCAATATTTATAATATGATTCCCACAGAAATTAAATATCTCAGAACTTGGAACAATTTCAAAAAACATATCAAATCCTGGATTCTGTCCGAAAGACAAACTATTTTATATGATTTATAATTTTTACTTATATTACCTACCTACTTTGTAATCTCTATTTATAGCACTAATCTCTATTTATAGCACTATTCTGTTATATACTCATATAATATTTACTGTCAAAATTATTTTCAAAATTCTATACTTGTTTGTTGGTTACATGGAAGAGCGGTCTTGACTGAATGTCGCCAACACATTGCAAATTTTGTACTATTAATATTTTCTCATAATAAAGACGCTATTATTATTATTATTATTATTATTATTAATTAGATTAATTGTGATATTTATGAACTAGAGGTTAGATTTTATGTTTGCAAATAAATTAGGTAGAGAAGAACCTATATTTTAACTAGAAGAAGCTGAAATTAAAAGGTTTTTTTCTTTGTTTTGGATTCAATGTGAAATATTCAGTTACCTATAGAGATATACTAACAATATCTCGGGTTTACCTCAGTGAGGATCCAGATATTAAAGACCCTAGTTACTTTAGAAATAAATCCAGCAACTTTTTTATTAGAGGTCCTGCCGCTACCATATTACGTCAGAGTGTTCATGATTGAGAATAATGAAAGATTCCATCCACATAAGAAAATTACCGAGCGTTGGGGGGAAGTCGGGCTCAGAAATTTTCTTATTAGATGTGCCACCATTATATTTCGTCAGAGCGTTCATGATTAAGAATAATGAGAGATTCCACTGACAGAAAAAACTACCGAGCGTTGGGGGAGAGTTGGGATCAGCTATTTTTTTATTAGATGTCCTGCCACCACCATATTTCGTTAAAGCGTTCATGGATGGGAATAATGAAAGATTTTATAGACAGAAAAAATTAACGAGTGTTGGGGAAGAGTTGGGAACTGCATTTTTTATAATAGTGGTCTTGCCGCCACCATATTTCTGCAGAGCACCAATGAATGAGAATTATGGAAGATTCCATATTCATAAAAAAATTCTCGTGCATTGGGGGAGAGTTAGGCTCGTCAATTTTTTCATTTTTGTGTTGGATGTCCTGCCACCATCATATTTCGTGAGCGTTCACGATTGAGAATAATGAAGATTCCATCGACAGAAAGAAATTATCGAGCGTTGGGCAAATTATGAATTCATTATGAAAATTAAAGAATTGATATCTGGGAATTTTCCAGGGTCGCAGATTGTGAATTCATTGTCAAAATTAAAAAATTGAAGATTGTAAAGAACCTAACCTAACCGAAGCCACAAATGTGTGGTTGGCTTCCTGTTGTTGACTTCCTTTGTTTCTATTTGTACATCCAAGTGTTGTACATCTTCGCACTTAATTTTACCGTACTGATGAGAGCTTAAGCTCGAAACATGTGTCTACGGTTGAACAACTATTTGAGGGCTATACCCAATAACTTTTCTATTTATATTTTTATTTATGTATAATATATATATATACATATTTTTTGTTCAAAAAATGTAATTTTGATGTTTCCCTAATATAAGCAGCATATGTTTCTTGGGAATAATAAAGTTATTATTATTATTATTAAAATATGGGCATAACTATAATGACACCTCACTCATTCGATGAAAAGTAGAATTCTATGGCTCACGGAATCCCACCCCTGAACGTTTTGACGAAATGTGGAGGCGGCAGGACCTCTAATAAAAAAATTGCAGAGCTCAACTCTGCCCCAACACTCGGTTATATTTTTCTGTCAATGGAATCATGAACGCTAAGACAAAATATGGTGGCGGCAGATCTAAAGGAAAAATTGCAGTTGCCATCTCTCCCCCAAAGTTCGATAATTTTTTTCTGACAGTGGAATCTTTCATTATTCTCAATCATGAACGCTCTGTCGAAATATGATGGTGGCAAGACATCTTATAAAAAATTGCAGAGCCCAACTCTCCCCCAACGCTCGGTAATTTTTTTCCTTCAATGAAATCTTCCATTATTCTCAATCATGAACGTTTTGACGATATATGGAGGCGGCAGCACCTCTAATGAAAAAATTGCAGAGCTCATATCTCCCCCAACGCTCGGTAATTTTTTTCTGTAGGTGGAATCTCTCATTATTACCAATCATGAACGCTATGACAAAATATGGTGGCTGCAGAACCTCTAATCAATAAATTGCAGTTGCCAACTCTCCCCAACACTTGATAATTTGTTTTCTGTCGATTGAATCTCTCTTTATTTTCAGTCATGAACGCTCTGACGAAATTTGATGGAGGCAGGACATCTAATGAAAAAAATTGCTGAGCCCAACTCTCTCCCAATGCTCGTTACCTTTTTTGTCGATTGAATCTTTCATTATTCTTAATCATGAACATTTTGACGAAATATGGAGGCGGCAGGACCTCTGATAAAATAATTGCAGAGCTCAACTCTCCCTCAACGCTCGATAATTTTTTTTGTCGGTTGAATCTCTAATTATTCCCAATCATGAACGCTATGACAAAATATGGTGGCGGCAGAATTTTTTTCTGTCGATGGAATCTTCCATTAATCTCAATCATGAACGCTCTGACGAAATTTGATAGAAGCAGGACATCTAATGAAAAAAATTGCTGAGCCCAACTCTCCCTCAACGCTCGTCACTTTTTTTGTCGATTGAATCTTTCATTATTCTCAATCATGAACATTTAGACAAAATGTGGAAGCGGCAGGACCTCTAATAAAATAATTGCAGAGCTCAACTCTCCCCCAACGCTCGGATTTTTTTTATGTAGATGGAATCTCTCATTATTCTTAATCATGAACGGTCTGTTGAATTATGGTTGCTGCAGGTCCTCTTATAAAAAAATTGAAGTTGCCAACCCAATATACATTTTCATTTATATAATAGTAACCGTAAAGTTATCAGCACTATTTTATAAAACCGTAATTTATATAAGCTAAGCATAGTAATATTTCTGTTACTCTTATAAACCCTTTACAACACTTGAATGGAGCAATTTGTAAGAGTTGCAAACACCTTTCTTAAGTAACGTTATAAAACCTATAGGTCTATAACTAATAGTTACAGAAATATTTCCGGTACCTTTATAACACTTTCTATACAACTTCTTCTGGGAAGAGGATGGAATGATATTTAGTTTTATTACTGACTTGGTTACTCTCTTATAAATTTTTCCGATAGAGTTGTTGGTAACCTTACCATTACTAAATTATTTCTCTGTTAAGCAGTCATCTGTCACATTTCCAATATGTGTTTTCTCTTTTTAGCATACAAAGGTTATTATATTACGTTTCTTTTTGTCTCCATGTTTTTATATGATATTAAGATGGATGATATTAAGCGCACTTTAATACTTGTCACATCATGTCCACACATACGGTTAGACCAAAATTATATTGCCAATCATTTTTTACTGTAAATGCTAGCAAGGCACTTCTAAAAAATTCATTGGCCTTTCTAATATGTATGATTAAGAAAATTATTATTGAATTTTAAAAAATAATTATATGATTTTTTAAAATTTGTTTATAAAACGGAATCATATCACATGTTCTTATAATATAATGTAAAATAAAAGAGTCCAATAAAGGCCGATTCTCACTAGGGCGGTGCCGAGCGGCGCGGCACTGGACGAAGCAGTTTTTGTGCAGGCTATTCTCACCTGAGCGGCATTTTGTAGCAGCAGCGGTGTGCGAAATAGTAAAATCTATATAAGTAGGTAGGTATTTTGAGTTTTGTAAAAAAAGTGATATGAGTTTGGGAATCACAGAAGAGGATCCTACATCGTCATCATCAGACGATTTTGTTTTTGTAGCGGCAATATGTCATGAATACGAAAATAGACGAAAAAAGAAGCGACAATATTGTTCAGGATAATCATTCACTAATACAATTAATCTTTCTATTTTTTCCGCGTCCATATTTGTTTGGTGTGTCTCTGAAATTGTGTTAATTTCTACAAGTCGCAGCTTGCTTGTGACGCGACGTGATTCCCACTTGTCCGTCAACAGTCGGGAGGGAGCGTTTCAAAGCGGCAGTGCCGCGAGCCAATGCTCCCGGAGGCGTTAGAACTTTGCTGCCTACGAACGCGACGCTCTGCTCCGCGCCGCTCTGCTCAGGTGAGGACGGGATCACTCAATTACATGCAAAGAATTGCAAGCAACTTTTGCCGCGCCGCACAGCGCCGCGCCGCGCCGCTCGGCACCGCTCTAGTGAGAATCGGCCTTAAGAAGTCAGTTTTCCAAAATTATGTTGAATATTTGATTTTTTATTCCTGTTTATATCTGCATTTTAGAAAATTATCATGGCGGATAGAACAAACACCCTTATAAAAATTAGTTACCACAAAATTACTGTCGGTAACACTATAAAACCTAAAGTTACACAATATATCCAGAAGTGGTGATTCTATAAAACTTTATAACTCCTATAAATCCTCAAGTGTTAGTTGAGTATCACTTGTTACTAAAAGTTTCATATCGTATTTATAAAAGAACTTTAGTATCTGAAGTTTTAAAGAGGCAAACAACGATGCTATCACAAAACTCAGAAACCATTTAGTTTTATTACGGAAGTAACGGCAAACCTTATATAGATTTCTTATATAAATTGAGGTAACTATTACTTCAAGTTTTATAACACAGTGATATAAATAGTTACAACACTTCATTATAAATCTAGAACTTACAGTAATGGCATAAAACCCTATTAAACCCAATTTACTATAAGTGTTGCAATAAAACTTCAAAGCATTTCCTTATATAATTGTGTAACCTTTATAAATACTTTATGAAAATATCAGTCACGAAAATTGTTTATTAGGAACTCTCCCACAACTCTCGGTAATTTTTTTCCGTCGATGAAATCTTTCATTATTCTTAATCATGAACGTTTTGACGAAATATGGAGGCGACAGGACCTCTAATAAAAAAATTGCAGAGCTCAACTCTCCCCCAACGCTCGGTAATTTTTTTTCTGTCGATGGAATCTCTCATTATTCTCAATCATGAACGCTAAGACAAAATTTGGTGGCGGCAGAACCTCTTATAAAAAAGTTGCAGTTGCCAACTCTCCCCCAACGCTCGATTTTTTTTCTGTCAATGGAATCTGTCTTTATTCTCAATCATGAACGCTCTGACGAAATATGATGGTGGCAGGACATCTAATGAAAAAAATTGCTGAGCCCAACTCTCCCCCAACGCTCGGTAATTTTTTTCTGTTGATGGAATCTTTCATTATTCTCAATCCTGAACGTTTTGATGAAACATGGTGGCGACAGGATCTCTAATGAAAAATTGCTGGATTTATTGCTAGGGTAGATTAAAGTCAGGATCTCGAGATTAAAGTCAGGATTGTTGAGCATGAGTATAGATAGATGCATTCTCACGGATATTTTTTTATTTTCAGGTATACTGGAGCTCTGAGCGGCATGGTCTATATATTTTTAATGCCCAGTTTGTTGAATATTGCATCTATGAAAAAGGGAGGTACCTTGACGACTATCAAGTTGGTGCTGAATATAGGGTTGATAGTGCTCGGAGTGCTGAATCTCTCTTCGCAGTTTTTCATGGCTAGCTGAAATTTTTGCAGAAGATATTGGAAATTTCTATTTATGACATTTTACATTACGTAATTTTAAATAATGTTTAGTCTTACATCGATTGTTATACATATGTGATATATTTTTTTAATAGATTGAAATTTTTTATACGTTTGTAGTCATTCCCTTTGAACCCATGAGTACAGATTTTCTTCCAAGTGGACAAAAATTCTCAAATTGACATTCTTTATTTATTCTAAATATGCAATATTGATATATAGTGTCAATTTCTCCAACATTCCAAATGGTATATGTTATTAAATTGGCAGAAAAATGACTCGCACTAAAAGATCATCTCTGCTTTTAGTATTTCCTACTGAAAAAATAGCATTTAGGACTTGTTGAAGTTTTTTTCTCCGAGGTCCGCAGCTATTGTCAGGACAATGAAAACGTTTGGAATTAACAGTTATAAAATTTGTTAAGAGTTGTCGTGGTTAATAATCAAGATTTATATCAAAAATGAAATAATAATTATAGCCCTTTAATTCTCCCCACGAACAATTGCATGCTTATGCAAGACAATGCCTGGCCTCATGGGACAAGAATAATATAGCAGTACAGCAATTTCTTCGAGAGATCGTAATTGCTACAATAGATTGGCCTCCGAGGTCTCCTGACCTCAACCCAATTGAACACGTTTGGGACCACGTAGGGAGACGAATACGACAACTGCTCAACCCCCCATGATTTATTCGATCAACTTTTATTAGCAACTGGTCGAAATAGAGGATCAAATTGCTCAAGATCAGCATATAAGAAGAATAACTATCAGTATGAGAGATCGTTGTCAATCTGTGATCACAGCACAGATTACAGAAACAAGTTTAGATGCAGAACTGAAATACCGGTAAGCGATTAATCGTATTACGCCACTGACATGAAGTGGGTGTATTCCGGAACTAAAATATTTTAAACTCGGTTACACAGATTTCTGTAATGAATTGATAAGTCACCTGACTACAACAATCCTCCTTACCGATAGAGAAATGAGCAGGTAATTTTGAAATGTGAGGTAGGGTGATCAAGGAGACACAAGACAATGGGGACACTAGTAAAAAGAGATGAAAGAATATTTGTGACTAAATGTGACGTAGTTGCAAGGAGTCTTAACGTTTACTCTCTTTGACGTAGTTGGACGTGTCATGGCCGCGTTCTCTATAGACAGTGACGGACTAGCTCGGTATATTAGCAAAGAGTAGGGGTCATAGACTATTAGAGTTACTGTTGTTTTGTTCGAGTTCGACTCTGTACTCATATCCAAGTACGTCACTATGACGCGTTGATGCTACAAGATTCTGATTGGCTAGAGCTTATTAAACCCTCCTTGTTAGTTTAGTCTCTTTGAGAGTTGGAAATCTCAAAATTTCGAGTTAAAATTGTCAAAATTTTCAGAAGAAATACTCAAACTTTTGGGAAATAAAAGTCGAAACTCTGAGTCAAATTGTAGAAGACCGTGACAAGCACTTGCACTACACTTGACATAATTTTGAATTATTTCATAGATCCTATGTATTAGAGAGATAAATTTAAGGAAGTTAAAGTATAGTAGGTTTGAAATATTTTCGTTTTATCGTCGTGCTTATCATTATGGTTAGAAAAAATAACCACAACATCACCAAAATTACTAAATTTTTTAGATGACTTGAATCTGGATGACAACTTTATACTGACGTTTAAAAGGCGAGGATTAATATTCCTTCATTTCCATTTCGGGTGAGATCGTAAATTATCGTGACATGATCAGTGGCAAATCAGTGGGTAAAACATAGCTCTCTGACTGATAACTGATTTTCAACAAGAGTCGAAGTAGAAAAACAGCTTATCTTAAGCTGTGGTAGAAGTTCGTTTGGGCAATTCTGTCATCAGAATGATTCCTTCTAATTCTGAAATTAATTATGCTGAGAAAAAAATCCAAAAAACAAATTTGATTTAGGGAACGCATCTGTCAATCACGAGTAAATAAGGGATGAAATTTGCAGTTTTTAATCACAGAATAGTGACAACGTTGCGTTATTTTATGTGTTTAGTTATCATTTATCAATTAGGTTTTTCTTCTGTACAAATGTAATGCACTTAAACGTCGTTTCTAGGTAGTTTTGCTTATTCTTACACGATCATATAATTCTAAGAAGAACTTAATCCCAGTGAAAAATGTTGTTTTATAAGTCTGTCTTGATAATTATTCATCTTGTTTCAGCTTTTACATAATAATTTGGTGACACATTCATTTTTTAGGTTACATCTCTACTAGTCGGTCGATCATGTATCTTGTCTTTCTTATTTAATTTCACCATTTTGACTTATATTTCTCAAAAATTTGAGTTTTTTTCTCATAATTTTGACATTTTCAACTCGAAATTTTGATTATTTTCACAAAATTTTGAATAAAAAATAAAATAAATTATGGGTGGCACCAATACGCCGTCTTATGATTCATCACTCACCGCAAATTTTTCGCCGTTTGAGTCGAATCGCAAAAATATGCGAATTCTCGCAAGGGTATGAACGGGCCTTTACGAAACCAATACACATTCGATTGAATTTGTGCAACGTACTGCGCAGGTCAGAACAGAACCAAAACAAAGAACCTAATATTTTTATTACACTTGTACCTTCAGTTGAAAATATAATTTTGAAAAACAGTTCTCATTTAAAGGTTTTTTTAATTTCGCAAATTTTCACTGAAATCAGTTATTCTTCTATCGTAAAATAACTTCACTTCATTAAATAATCAAGTGGTATCCTGCCATAATTGTCTTCAGAAGTTTCATCAGCACCATACTGAACTAAAAAATCATACATTTCTTTTCTGCCCTTTCTTGCAACGCAGTGCAAAGGAGTGAGGCCAAGTTTATTACTTTCATTCACATCGAGCTTCAACACATCTAAAATAAATCGTACAGTGTCAAGATTGCCTTCACAAGCAGCAAGATGAACCAAACCATAATCACAGATGTTTTTTTCGAAAATGTTAGCCCCGTGATCGATTAGAGTCCTGGCAATATCAATATTATTGCCAAGTAATGCCTCATGGAGAGGAGTGTTGCCACAATTGTCCACTTGATCCACACCACAACCCAAAGTCAACAGCACTTCAACAACTTTTGATCTTCCATGTAGGGCAGCTACGTGAAGAGCTGTTCTCCCATTCTTTGTCTTTAGTTTCACATCCAAACCATTTTTGATGAGTAGCTCCAAAATCGTTTCATCACCTTCACGTGATATCAAGTGTACACAAGACCATCCATCCTTATTCTTATAGTTAACAAGGCTTTTGTTCTCTAGAAGTAAATTTACAGTTTTCCAACTATTCTTGGTGTTGACTTTGGTGCAAGCCAACATGAGGGGTGTCCAGTCAGCTCTTTTGATAGCATTAACGTTGGCCCCATATTGTAACAGGATCTTGCAACTATCAAACTGAGAAAATTGTGCAGCTTCATGTAAAGAAGTTTTATCATCTTTATTTTTACAATCTACTGCTACTGGTGTGAAATTTGATAAAAGGTAATGAATCACATTGATGTGTCCTAATCTAGCAGCAGAATGAAGAACTGTATCCCCAGTTTTGTCATAACATATTTTACTCCAGTGAAAACTGCTGTATTTAATCAGAATGGGTTTGATGTAGGCTGTGTCACCTTTCTGTGCTCCTTTCATTATTTTTGTCATTTCTTGTTTGGTAGGTTTTGACTCTTCCTCCATGATTTTATCATTGTTTATTAGTGTTTGTCTTAGTTATTTAGATACTATATACAGGATGTAACATTTCCGTAAATCCGTTTTCATTCTTTATACTGCAAACAGTACAAATATATAACCACTAACACTGATTATTATTCATTTGTATTTAAATTTTAAGTTTATTTATGACACTACTAAACCCAATAAAGTGCACGGCACGCTCTGTGATTGGTCACTGTAATGGCGGTAAGTTTAAATGACAGTCAAGAAGAAGGCAGGCAAACTGAGTTGAAAATGCGTGAACTACTGCCAAAGAATATCTACAAGTTCGGTATTGTAGGCATTCTTTGCTACTGCCAACC
The DNA here is from genome assembly GCA_944452925.2 of Chrysolina oricalcia. Classification (NCBI taxonomy): domain Eukaryota; kingdom Metazoa; phylum Arthropoda; class Insecta; order Coleoptera; family Chrysomelidae; genus Chrysolina; species Chrysolina oricalcia. Next base: position 4,433,526 of record OX101810.2, read on the forward strand.
TAACTAATCTTATGTAGAAAGAATAACCATTCAAAGTTATTAGCGATTTAACGACTATTCATCCAAAATTGTTAATAACCTAACATTGGTCGGAGCGCTTATACCGTGCATTTTATTGTTTGGTCTAAACCATAATTAACTTTTCTTGTTGAGAAGCAAATCGAATGATTTTTGTTTGGGTATCATTTCAGATTCTAAACCGTAGCAAGTTTGACGTGGTGCTTCATAGAATCATAGACTGAATGTCGAGCTTGCATGCGGCTGAAACGAATCAGTAAATCACACTACCCTTTCTGTCATTTTACTATCGTCTCCGTTCACGAACACGATTTTATACACTAAAAACGGAAAAGCTTTGTTTGGCTCTATAATAAAGCAAATAATTGAAAGTTTTTTACGCAACTAAAGAACACCAGTGCACTAGCTTATGACAGCGCCAGCGCCAGCGGCGGTTCATTGAATAGGGGTAATGGCACAAAAATTTATTTTGAAAAACCAAAATTTTATATATAATGGCTGCATAGTACATAATTGCAAAATTCACCTCACTACAGGGGTAACTTCAAGCCGTTTCTGATAACTCAAAACCATTTTCCACTCACTCCGTATACTTTCCGCATTGATATTTTTTCGAGAGTTGCGCAACGAACGAACCCCTACAGTTAAATCACGAACACTAATGAGGCTCTTTCGTTAGCATGCTAAACAAACCGAATGTCTGAGCTCGCTTGCGTTATTTGCATAGGAAAAATTTGCATTACTTTGATGCCCTTCTTCCTGCTCGATGCAGGATCACAGTGTTGCCAAAATAACAATCAAGAATGTTCTGATTATTTCGTTCTTTATGTCAATTTGCACGTTTTTACACGGATATACTCAGCATGTTAATTCATTATCGTAATTTTCAGAAAGATTGCAATTTAAAGAACCGCTTATACCCTTGCGAGTATTCATAATTTTTTTTGAGATTCGACTCATACGGCGAAATAATTGCGGTGAATGATAAATCATCATGTCATTTTTTGGGGAAATTGTACTATCTAAGCCCAAATACTGAAATATGACACGTGATTCATCACTCATCGCAACTATTTTGCTGTATGAGTCGAATCGCATGAAAAATTACGAATATCTGCAAGGGTATGAACGCTCCTTTAGTTGTTTCAATGTTGGCGAAATTGGCTACCCTGAGGATTTTTCATGACTTCTGGAATTGACATTTAAATGTTTTTGACAGTATATTTCTTTGAATAACAAATGTCGTTGTGTTGTGACCCACTGCAATCTGATTTATTTTGTAAAGTTTAAAGCTTGTTATAATTCTATAATAATTGAGAAGGTCTTGAACTGAATAATCGTCGATATTCTCAAAGAACGAGTGGAGTTTTAATTGTGAACCGATTGTAATTTTTAAAATCTTCAATGTTTGGGAACCTGAGCAAGCCTACATTTGGAACTGCGTCTCCAAGCACATCCTTTGGTAAGTTTCATAATCTGCCCAAATCTGCAATTATAATACAAGGTTTCAGTATTTTTGATGTAGTGTGTTTATTCCATAATAGTGGTAGCAGTAAAATATATTCCTGTAGTAACTAATTGATAACTTCATGTAATGAACAATAGATAGGAGTTTGTTATACATTATGCAATTATCATATGGAGTTTTCTTAAAATTCTGAATTATTTGAGTTATTCAAATTTTTAGGTTTTGGAACCGCCGCACCAGCCAATGCAAACCCATTTGGCCAAAGTCAACTGTTTGGGAAACCTGCTACAGGTGGATTCGGAAGCCCTTCAACTACCACTTTTGGACAACCTGCAACGACCTCATTATTTCCATCCACTCAAGCCCAACCTACAAACCTGTTCCAAAATGCCAACACTTCATTTGGAGCACAGCCAGCTACGCAGACAGGTTTTGGTAAGCACTGTACATTTGAAATGATTTTAGAATTTCAGGTGATTGATTTTTTTCCTGGGTCCACAACCACTCATTTTATCCTAATGTATTTTATGTAGGCTTTGTTACCTTTTGGAGAGTGAATTGACCAATGGTGCCGCTAGTATTGCTGGGAAAATGGTGAATTTAGGAGACTTGTTTGATTATAGAAAAGCATTGTAATTTGTAATTTTGTTCAATTTTATCGTGTTTGAATACCAACCTGTTGATATGCCGATCATTTTAGCATTTAAAATCAAAAGAAGAAATATTAATTTAAATAGGTTTTTCTAATTGTAATATACAATAATATTGAAGAGATGAATCACTGCAAGACCCATTATTTTATATTCGAATTATTATAGAGAAAAATCTGTAAAAATCGATTTTATTTTTAGCGTAGATGGATATAATTGCATATCTGAATGTCATTTTCAATTCTGAATAACTTTTCATAATAATAAAGTCACAAATAAGAGCACTTTACTCTTGTACTCTTGTACATTGAACTATTTTTAACTCAACATACCCCTTCTTAAGTTAGGTAATAATGAAGCATTTTCTTTTACAAAAACAATATCATTTTATTTATAATTTGATGAATTAGGAATAAAAGAAAAAAATCGTTTTTTTGCTATTTTATTTTCAAGGTGAAAATTCTCAAATAGTGTGCAACATTTTTTTCAAAATATTTTTTTTTATTTGCTGCATCATCTTTTCCGATAATTCATTATCATGCTCTACATCTATAATAATTATTGTATTGTCATACAAAGAATAAAGAACCAAATAAAATTTCTTCAAATTTGAAACTGAGAGGCCAATTTGAATTTGTCCATAATATTTATGTCTTCTCTTCAATGAGTTTTTCTGGATCAATATACTATACTGAACAGCCTCAGAAATAGTAGGTGTTGCTACTAAAAAAATATAAATCTAAATATTGTGGGGTTTTTGAAATAGTTATGAAAAGGGTTGGTGCAATGTCACATAGAACATCATTGCTACACACTGCAATATCAGCATCTATAACTTTCTTCAAGCAAGGCATTTGACTTATGGTAACAGCTTTGTACTTTTCTTGAATTGGACCTTTATGATTTGACCAAACACACTTCAGGTCTGCTTGACTTATTGTGTCCCAATTTGTTCATATCAACTCTGAATCAAAAGAAAACCACACAGAAAAAGGATCTGCTACATAAGTTTGAGCTACATATTGATGTTCAATTACAATTACACCTTGATAATCAGTAATTTATACTGTCTTAGAACAGCAGATATGTGTTTGCAAGAACCACCTATTCCAGCTTTGCAGGTACATGACACGTTGACAATTTTAACATTGTTCAACAGCCAATGCATCCAATATTTCATGGAGATTTGAAAATATGGCACTAGAATTGAAGACTCAATGCAATATGCTTCATGTGATTTCTCGCTTCTGCTGTTCTTACATTTAAAATTACATGGCCAGCCTTCAATACTTCTTCATCTTCATGAACACATCTTGAATTATCATTGTCATTCATATAATCCATGTAGTCTACCATACTACACATTCCAGACATTAAGTATTATTTATGAAGAAATAATCTGAAACATGTAAATATCAGTAAAAGTATTTTTCAACACTTTTGAATTCTCAATATTCACTAGACTAATCTGTCTCAATGAAAATATTTCGTCATTTTTCACTTTCATGTAGGTACGTCCAACCTTTTTGGACAGCAACAGCCAACTGCCGGCGGTCTGTTCAATACCGCCACAACGTTTGGACAACAAAATAAACCTACCGGCTTCGGTTTCGGAGCACAAGCGACACAACCCAGTCTCTTCGGTCAACAACCGCAACCTCAGCAAGCTTCGAGTATGTTTCAACCGGCGTCCGGAGGCCTATTTGGTGGTTCGACAGCCTTTGGTGGTCAACAGCAGTCATCGGGCACCCCTGTCAAATTCAATCCGGTCACTGGAACTGATACAATGATGAAAGCCGGTGTTGCCCAAAGCATCAACACCAAACATCACAGCATCACCTGTATGAAGGAATACGAAAACAAGTCGTTTGAGGAATTGAGGTTCGAGGATTATGCCGCCAATCGGAAAGGTACGTGAATTTTTTATACAATAAACTCTTTTGAGTGCTTCCTTTCTGTAGGTCCCCAACAGCAAACTGGTTTCGGGGCAACAACACCTTTCGGAACTACCGTTTCTTCAGCACCATCTCTGTTTGGTCAGCTAGATGCATCCAAACCTGCTTTTGGTCAAACCACTGGATTTGGGCAAACCACCTCGACGTTTGGACAAACGACTGGGTTTGCTATGGGAGCTCAGCAACAGCAAGCTGGTGGACTCTTTGGTAAACCTGCTACAGGTATGTTATTTTCATAATTATGTAATTCTTTTATAGTGCTATAAACTAATACATTTATAAACTACACATTAAAAATTCAGTCTAAAAACTAGTAAATATAAATCACTATCTCAAAACATACAAATTAAAATTTGGTTCTATAAACAGATTCATATCAACAGATACCGATACAACACAGATAAAAACAACACAAAATCATTTGGAAAAGAAAACATAATCTGTGCAGAATGATAAAACATTAAAATTTCAATTTTTGCCTCAAACTACATTCCCAGAAGAGTGAAGAAAAAAGTTTTAAATTGTATTTAAATTTGATAAAGGAATCTGAGGATTTGATTTCTGAATATGTTCAAGCCTTTAAAAAATTCAGATATTTGTGTCTGTCTCTTTGCAACCAATGGGATGTGAAAATCATTTTGTGACCTTGTATTGTGGGCATGTACATCAGAATTGTAATTAACAATATTCCTCAAGTAACTTGGAGCAGTACCGGATTTTATTTTGAATATAAATACAGGCGTTCCACAAGTATCTGTTTTGGGATCCATCTTGTATCTATTACATATTCAAACTATAATTTCTATCTATTTGAAATGGATAATTTCAGCTTTTGGAGCACCAACAAGTACTGCACCAGCTCAAAATTTCGGTTTTGGCTCCAATACTCAAACTGCTAATCCTTTTGGCGCGAATCAAGCGAAGCCTTTTGGAACTGCCACTCCTTCAATTTTTGGGACAAACACTGCAACTACTCAATCATCTGCCTTTGGAACAACTGGACTGTTTGGACAAACTAATACACAGGTGAGTTCCGTTTCCTTTCTCCTATCATTTAGTTATACTACACAATATTTGAGAACATCTTGAAAGAAATGAGAAATCAATACAAATTATAATAGAACATAACCATTGCATTTTGCAGTTGAAATTGCGAATGTACCACTGACTATTTTATGTCCATCAAAGTTAGTTTTGAGGGTGTTGTTCAAAACCTATTGAAAAACATCTATAAATGAAACAAAATTCATTTCACTCGTTGAAACAAATGTTCTTTGTGCAGAATACAGCAGGAAATTTGTTTGGGAAACCAGCCCAGCCAACAACAGGTTTCGGCGCAACTCCGAACACAGGATTTTCTTATGCCACCCCAGCCGCAACGCAACCCAGTCTTTTTGGCCAACCAAACAAACCGCTGTTTGGGCAACCCAACACAAATACAGCTTTCGGACAGACAAATACTTTCGGAACAAATAATGCCTCCCCATTCGCAAGTTCCTTCGCTAAACCAGCTGCTCCAGCTTTCGGAGCCACGCAAAATACTGGATTTGGAACTACTTTAGGTGAGTGTCAAGGCTGTTGATAGCACAGGTACTTTTAACAAGTCAAAAGGAAAGATTGTTTTTATGTCTATCCACAAATAATACAGTTTGAATATTTACTTTTTTTTTATAGGTAACTCCATGTTCGGAAATACAGCTGCTAAACCTGGCGGACTGTTTGGGAACACTGGAAGTACGGGTTTGTTCGGATCATCAATGACTACAATAATGGGGAATACTGGATTCGGAGTTCCACAACAGCAACCCCAACAGTCGTAAGTAACTCTGCCTTCGAAATAGTCTGCCTTCGACATAGCTTTTGATCATTTCAGTTTACTGAGAATCATATTTCTAATATTGGTTGAAAATGCTCTCTTCAGATCTAAGTATATAGCCATAAACTACTTGTACACTTGTTACACCAATTCATAAGGGAGGCAAAGAGGACTCAAATTTCGTCCAATCTCGCTGATACCCACTCTGGCAAAGATAATTGAAAAGCTGGTTAAGACTAGAGTCATCCAGTTTCTAGAGAGGCACAGCATTCTAAGCGAGCAACAGTTCGGCTTTCAGAGCAAAAAGAGCACTACTGATGTCATATTTGACTTTCTTACTGAATACTGAAGTATCCACAGAAATTAATAAAAAATAATTTGTTGCAGCAGTGTTAACTTGTCCAAGGCATTTGACTGCGTTAATAATAGAATACTCCTGCAAAAACTGGAAGCATATGGCTTCAGGGGTATTACTTTGAAGTGGTTCGAGTCATACCTATCTCGTCATCAGATTGTTGAAACAAATCATTACTCACAAATCCATTCTATTTGCTGTGGTGTAGCCCAAGGTTCGGTACTCGGTCCTGTGCTTTTCCTATTATATATTAATGACATATATATAATTTGAAGATATCAGGTAGTTTCACTTTATTTGCCGACGATACTACCATTCAATGGCATAATAAGAATGAGGCTAACCTATTTCAAACCATTTCTAGAAATATTGACCGCATTAAAGAATGGTTTGATTCCAATTTACTATGATTGAATGTATCTTAAACGAATATACTAAGCCTGTATTGCAAGCTACCTGTACTTGGCAATAATACTATAGAAAGTAAAGAAACTACTAAATTTCTTGGACTTCAAATTGATGCCACATTGAAATTCGATACACACATTTCAAATCTTGGCAAAAAGCTCGCTTGGCGATGCTATGCAATGCGAATTATTTCCAACAATTTGGGATATACTGCTACCAAGTCAGCATATTATGCCCTTATTGAATCGCATCTGAGCTATGGCATTGCTTTATGGGGAGTCTGTAACAAAACACTTTTTAAAATAATCTTCACTCTACAGAAAAGAGCTGTTAGATATTTGTGTAAAGCAAAATTTAGGAAATCTTGTCGGCCTTTGTTTGCACGTCAAGGTATTCTCACTCTCACTTCACTTTTTATTGTCGAATCAGTCAGTGTAATTCACAAAAATAGAATTAAATTTAAAAATAATTCATCAGATCATATGACTCGGCAACAAAATCATATGACTCCTCAAATGAATCAAAGACTCGGTTATATATAATGGATTAAAGATGTATAATCACCTACCCACTTATATCAAGCAAATGACTGACAATAAAAAATTCAGAAAGAGTCTCAAACAGTTATTTACTGAAAAGGCCTTTTCTGAATTGGAGGAATATTTTTGTGATGTGTTTTAGTCTTCATCCTATGAATTTCAATCATTACTCCACATAGTCGGTCCTTTTTATGACAGATTTTATTTTTAACATTATTTTAAAATTGTTTTATTATATGATATGCATGTTTTATATTTGTTATAATGTTTGTTGTATTTTTACATATCTTTGTCTATAAGAATAACTTTTCTTCGGACAATAAAGAATATTCTGATTCTATATGTTTCTTGGGAATAATAAAGTTATTATTATTATTATTATTATTATTATTATATTATATGATACTTGAAAGTATTTTTTTTGTCAAAAACTAACCCCTAAATCTTTTTTTTTTTTAGTTACTAATACTTCTTTCTCAATAATTTTAGAATATCAATTATGCATCATTATTAAATAAAATCTCTAATATTTCAGATTATTTCCACAACCTGATCAAAGTGTTGCTACAAATTTGGCGCTCCTCACAAATGACCCGTTTGGGGATGCACCACATTTATCAGGTTTGGAACCGAAGTTGAAGACAAGCTCCCCTTTGGTCTCAGCAACCGATCCCAAAGAACTCAAATCGCTTTTGGATGCCTCGAAGAAAGTAGATACATCCAGTGGATGCAAATTGAAAGTAATTCCAATAAAGAGTGTGAAAGTGAGTCTAAAGTGTACCTTGACTTTATTTATCAGCTAATCATTTATTTTCAGTACAGAAAATAAAGTATTGTATGATTTTATATTTATTCTGAATTTATTTCAGGATAGTTTATTTGACGGAATTTCATCAAAAGCAAATGGAAATGTCAGTTCCCCTGATTATGTCAAGACGAATTGTAGACGTTTGATATTGAAGAATCGTCCTAATGCCTCTGGGGATAGTCGTTCTCCAGGGATAATGAGAACCGACATTTTGAAGCATATCAACTCTCCTGATGAGCCGAGAAATGCCAGTATAGAAGAAAATAAAAATGAACCAAATTTTCCCAGTGAAGTGAGAGCAAATCCTTTAAGATTACATTTTGACAATACATTGAATGATAATATGCAGAACCGATTGAGCTCTCAGACTTTCACGCTCAATAATTCTGACATAATCAATGTCTCAGGTATGTAGCAATTTTTATTTGAGCTGGATGTTAAAAAAAGTAATTCATACTCAGATTCCTTTTATTTCTTATAAACATATGTATCTTGATTATCTTACATGTTTCCCAAACGTTACTAGTATTACAAAATACCTTTTCTATCCCTGACCGCATACAGTTGTGCTGTTGCCTTTCATCTGGGCTGATGTGTAAATGGGAGGGAGTATCACCATTGTAGTTTATAATTATTAATTTAATTATAGATGTTAATTTTAAAATTATCATCACGTTAATGAAGCTTTGTCTATAAATAGTTTCTATAACTTCTGACAAAGTATATTTCGACTTTGACTATAGTTTTATTTTTCGTATTATTTATTAATTTTAATGTTTTGTTAATGAAACTAACCAGAAATTTCTGAAATATTTATGGCGATTGTTTTTAAATCTATTTTTACCATTTGTTTTCTAATGAAATCTGTGATTCATCTCTGTGAAGATATAACCCACCGTATATGCGGGCACAAGAAATTAAAAATTAACTTCCGTTACCGTCACCTTACCCAAGTAGTCAGAGCACGGTTCCAACTCTATAGGATCCTCGATAATCCTGGCGCCTGCCGTCGATCATGTTATTCATGAGTATACCGTACAGTCATTAGAGGGTACAACCCGCGCATCATCGGATTTCACACGAGCTTAAGAAAATCAAACTCCATGAGTTCAGTTAGTTACGTTCTTTCGTCGCGACTGGTCCCTGCTCGGGCGCCAAATTCGTAACGCTCTCTTGTCTTTATTGGCCACTTTGAAGAAGACCGGGCGGTTGCTGGTGCACAATTGTTCGGTCACGGGCGCAGGTAGTACCATCAATAGAAATGTGGTTGTCCTTAGACGGTGACGTTCGGAATAGCATATGCTCAACTTCTGTGGACTCGCTGGGCTGTATTCTCTGCTCAGGGGCCGCTGTAAGAAATGTCCCAGGCATGAGCGTACCGATAGGGCTACATGGTACAGGCCTTGGGTCTGTCTATCTAGTTCCAAGCGAAAACGGTCTCTTGAGCACATCCATACATGACCATATTGGAAGACAATCCGGGTGGGGTCGTCTATTTTTGGGCCAAAGGAGACAATCTGTCACAATGACAGCTTGGCGGTTTTCGACTAAATTACACCACCAGAAGCGTTTTGTAAGCGGTTTTTAGCGGTTTCTAAAGTCAAAATATACTTCAATGTCAGAAATTTTTTAACTTATCGACAAAGCCTTCAAGTATACATTATATCGATTCCAAATCGGTTCTTACTCAGTAATCGACGGTCTTGGTATACCATAAAACAGTCCCTGCTCGGGCGCCAAATCTGTAACTGATTCAATTTGACGAGTGCTGTATGATAAACATCCTTCATATTGACCGTAAATTAATTATTTCCATTATACCGTGTGAACCATTATACTGCTGTAAATATTTTGCAACTGATTTGACGAGGGCCGTGAGGTAAACACCCGTCATATATGGGCCGTATATTTATTTATTTTAGTCATATATGGGCCGTATATTTATTTATTTTAGTGACTGTAGATGTCATAAGTAACTTTCTGTTTTATTTATTTATATACAAACGGGGAAAACCGCTTCACAGATAATAAATGTTAGTAGTAAATAGAACTAGAATGAGTTTGAATTCAATTTACAATTTGCCTGAATAATGTTGATAGGGGCTGTGTGATGAACACCCTTTATAAGTTAACCGTAAGGTGAAATATAGATTGAAATACATTAATAATTAATAACTACAATGGTGACCATAACATGAAAAAAAAAACTGTCGAATGGTTCGATTTAGTGAAATTAATTGGGATACAAATGTGCAGGTCATATTTCCTACCTACTGTGTTATTTGCGATAGAAGTGGTATAAGTAAAAATATTCAGTTTTTTATAACCCATTGTCATCATCAATGTCTTATCAGCATATTTTTCTTGCAGCAACTGTTGACAACAGAAGTTCTCCCGTATCGGACATTGAAGTCGAGGAGGAACCTGTTAGTGAATTGATATTGGTAACTCCAAAGTCTTACGCTCATCGCATTGTTTGCACCAGACCGGAGTATTATACCTTGCCTGATCTCGAGGACTTGCTAAAATATACCGACGAGAATGGTATGTGTGTCGTTAAAGGTTTCACCATTGGCAGAAAAGGATACGGTAATGTCTATTTTCCTGATGAAATGGATGTGACGGGCTTAAATATAGACGAACAAGTGCACTTTAGATATAGGGAAATCAATGTGTACCCCGATGACGCTAAGAAGCCACCTATAGGCGAGGTAAGAATTCACTCGTGTTGAGTTATTTAAATTCATAAGAGAGAAAAATAATTAATAAATTTTATTTCTAAGACAACTTTAAACGTTAAAATGTTTTCAAAATTTGTTCATTTTGTCAGTCAGCTGCATCCCTCAAGAGATTTGTGCGAAAGTTTACTACATTGATACTACCATTTTGTTATTTTAAAATGTTATGAATAACACTAATATCCAATCGCCACCAGTGATCAAAGTCAAAATATGTTTTATTGTCGGAAGTTAATGATAAACTCATTGACAAAGCTTCATTGTATTAAGGATAATGTTGAAAAATGTATGGAAATCAAATTAATACATATGTTAGGTTACGTTTTAAGTGGGTGGGTGGGTCATGTCATAGGCATTTATTTGGTCAGCCATTATTTACAAAGAACTTTTATACTGTTAATATGCATATTATAATAATGGCAGACATTTCCAGAAGCTGCTAGAATAAATAAAGTATAAAAAAGGAAATGAGAGAAAAGTGCAAGTGTTTTGCATCGAAAAAATGATTGTAAACATTTCGGATAATTTTGAATAATATAGGTCTCTAGAATGTTTTTTCGAAAGTTGGTAATTTTCGATATGATGGGCTGCCTTCTCTTCATAGAGTTCATTCTGGAAGTAGGAGCTTCCAAACCCAGAGAATGGTTCTGGACCAATTAGAGGTGTGGAAGCTTCTTTTCATACCAGTGTATTTGTATCATTCAATTTGAGAAGGCATTTGTACCCAAGCAGTGTTTTTTATTGTTAACGGTTTTATTATTGATCTGAATTGTTTTTTTTTCGTAATTGATGATTTCAAAGTATTAAAGTGCTCCATTACAATTCCAGGGATTGAATCGTAAGGCCCAAGTTACTCTAGACAACGTCTTTCCAAGGAGACCAGGATCGAACATCCTCATCAAAGATGTATCAGAGTTGCTCCAGATGAACTTTGCCGAGAAATTGAGGAAAGTAACGGTGAACAAAGACGCTAAGTTTGTCGATTATCGACCAGAGACCGGTTCTTGGGTTTTCAAAGTCGATCATTTCTCGAGATACGGGTTCGACGAAAGTGACGAGGAAAACGTTCAAATAAATGGACAGGACGTGGCCATGAAAAAATTGGAAGAAGCCAAAAAACCCGAAATGAATTTACTAGGTCCCAAGTCTGTTGAGGAGCTTGCTAAATCTGAAGCACTGAAGAAACTAGATGCAAGCAAGGAAATGCAGGTAAGTGTATTGTAAAAGATGAACGTTTTAACAATGAACCTTGTGTAATTTAATTTCTTTAGGTTGCTACACTTGGAACAGACGACACTTACATCAGAGCAGACCATTTTCAAGATGAAGACGACGTTCTTCAGCAATCTATGTACGTTGATGATATTTCTGAGGACGACTATCACAACATACCAACAGATATCCCAATGCACTTGGCATATGATCCATTCCAGACCAGCAAAAACATCCAGATTATGAAGTCAACTCTCTTTGCCGACGATGACAGATTTTCGGATGGGGGCGGAAGCCACATTTCTATAATCAGGCAATTCTTGGATATCCCAGAGGACATACCTAGGCTTCCAGTACTCCGCGAAGAAGTAGCTCCTAAGAAGAAGGTTCTTTTAAGACCAAAAGTGGAACAAGTTTATAATTTTGGTGGTAAGTGATACACTGTTTTTTCTATATTTTATTCTAAGTGAACTAGAAATGAATGTTCTTCTTTTTCATCACAATGTTTTTTTTTAGGTTGTGAGGTACCAACTGAGTTGATTCAGAGCAGATGTTACTTGGATTTGAGCATGTTCAAAGGAAAATCTCATAAAGTCGGTTGGAGCAAAGGTTTCAACTTTATTGGTTTGAATAACAAAAATGGAGAGGTAAATGGTCTGTTGGCTTTGAATACTATCTCATGTGGATCAGCAAAGGACTTTGATCCATTAAAAGTAAGTTTTAAAATTATATACTAGGTTTTGAACTGGATACTTTTCACTTACTTTATTTATTGATCCCAAGAAACATTTCTGTGTACAGAGGGATAGTTTTTTTGGTAACACGACTTAATATCCCACCCAAAAATGTACTGCCAACAATATCCGGTCTAATAATATCCTTAGACATTAATATCCTGACCGATAATATCCTCAATATCCTCGCGCTCAGATGTCTACCAAAGGGGAGTTTATTCTGGTTAGATCAGAATAAAAAATACCTCTCACAAAATGTATGTTTAATTTCCAAGCGCCTTAGTTCGAATCTAGGAAAAAAACCGAAAAAACGGAAAAAACCCCGGAAAAAAATTCCCCCAGAAAAAAAAACCGAAAAAAAACCTTCGAATAATATTCAGCTATTATATTACATATTACCTATTATACAGACTTAAATTTCATATTAGGCGATATGACATCTTAAAAACCAGCTATATCTCTTTGCTGATTATTATATTGTTGATATAACAGTTTCAATCTATTCTGTAGTATCTGGTAGGTGGCCCGGTTTTTCTTTACCTCGGGCTGTAATTCTGCAACTTAGCTGAATCCATAGCCAGTTCCATCCTCATCTTCTATACCAACTTTTCTGAAAGTGCTCTGGCAAAGGTGGTAAAAGCAGCCTCTAATAGAAATATGGTCTCGCAGTATTCTAGTTGCTGCCTGCATAGCTGCTTTCTCAACGTATATGTAAAAAAACCGCTGGATCGGGAAACAACACACGGTGGGCACATTCGTAGATAGAGCAAACTTTCGAGCATATTCTTCCTTTCCAGCAAACAGTAAGCATCTGTAACGATGGAGCCTGAAGGTGCTACGGGAACTCTTATAACATAGAGCTGTTTAAAAAATTGAGGTGCCAGTGAAAAGTTTCCATCAAGGTACCACGTGGTTGCTGCTGTTAAATATCTCAAACAGTGAACATCAGCAAAAATCAGAATTCTTTCTTCGGTGTCTGCACCATTGTCATTCAAAAGAAATCTTGCATTTTCGGGATCTCCTGTCGTCTTCCATTCTTCTGAAAATATTAAAACAAAACATAAAAATTAAAAACTATTGGTTTTGTTGAATCTATCTTTACTTTGCGACCATATGTATACCCAACCCAAAATTGACGTATTTTAATGACCAAAGCCTTAATGAAATGTGTACAGGTGGTATAGATCAGGTAGGGAATCCAAAATTACAGGGTACTGATCAACAGGACAGGTTAAAACTTCCCCGTAGGGAATAATGGCGAGGAATGAATACTATGAATAGTCTTTATTCCCTCTTGAACTCCTATAACAAATGTATATATTTAATCTGATCTATTCAAAAACTCACATTATTGGCTTCAGGTTGTATTAGTTACCCAGGGCTAAAACGAAAATTCACCATCAACAGTACGTTTTACAATATTGTAAAGAAGTACATCAATCTCCATCCGTCACATGTAAAATCAATTCATTCTTTCTAAATTACAAAATGAACAAATACTATTGCTAAACAGATAAATAGTAATGAAGCTTCTTCTTCCTTTACAGCAACCGAAACTCCAAATATTCGTGTTGAAAACACTTCCAAAGTTAATGATAATTCACGACCAGTTATTGACTCGTGGTATAATCTACTATTATTTCAACAAATTGCTGCCATATTGCATAACGTAAAGTAAATCTCTTAATATATCGCACATCAAATAACATAACGTTTAAATCTGTTAGTATGTAATTTTTTTAAATTTTTTTAACAATTTAATATGAAATAGCTAAAGATTATTCGAAGGGGTATTTTTTCCGGGGGGTATTTTTCCGGGGGAAGAGGGGGGTTTACCGGTTAGTTCGTTCTGGTAAGATCAGACAAAAAAATTACTATTCCCAAAATGTTGGGTTATTATTGGTCAATATAATATTGCTTAGGATATTAATGGCTAGGGATTTTTGGCAGAATATTTTTGACAGGATATATTTGGAAGGGATATTTAGTCGTAGACCCATTTTTTTTTATTCTGGATCAAAGGGATGTTTAGAGGAAACAAAGATTGACAATTCTAGAAACAACTGCTGATTAGAAATTTTTACAATTCACACTGATACCGGTCTAATGGAGCATTTTAAATTACATTATTTCACACATATACTCTCTGATATATTAATTAATTCAAATTTTAATAATTGTGCTACATTTGTGTGAGGATTCAATATTTTTTTATGAAATTTTGGGAACACCAAATTTACATTATTGCAAACCCTGTGGCGTGGTCAGGTTTCTTTTTGTTGCTAATACATTTTTTTTGTATTTTTTGTGATAAAATAAATTCGAAGTACCTAGACCTTGAAATTTTGAATTTCATTTCGTATTTAATGCCATAAACTGAAACTGAAACTATTGGTGCTCTATCTATTGAAAAAAGAACTTTTGAATCGTATAATAAATGGTTTTAGAGGGGTGCCCTGCTGTGGATATTAAAATAAGGATCGGCGAAAGTATAGATCCTTGCCCATAGTTGTTACTTCTAATTGAACTAAGTGTATTTTCAATAAATACTTATTGATTTTGATCTCTCAAATAATTTTTGGCATAAAAAGTTTCTCCTCATTCGAATATCATATAATTTCTCTAAACGAATGTTGCTGTTAACTATTTTAAAAGATAATGGTTTCATACTAATGTTTTTTTTAAAGGAATGCTTGAACGATTCTCTGGAAATAGTATTAGAAGAAAGCAGTTACAGTTTAGATGATAATCATATACCCACCTTCAAAATAAACAAAAATCATTCATTTCTTAAAAAACAAACAAGGTTATTCTCAAAACTGATGACCCAGCATAATACAAAAGAGTCGCAGTATTTGCACAGTATATGGACGTTAACAGAAGCCCTCTGGGGGCCCACTGAAGAGACAATTTCTAATCGTAGGCATCTTGTGAGCGAGTGGTAAGTATTGAATAAAACTGATTTTTATCTATTACCCGTGATTGCTAGGACTACCTTGCTCGAGATACAGGCAAACTGCATTTAATTTCGGATTTATTTATTGTTAATAATAATGATAACAAATACAATGTCAATATATAGTAAATAGAAATACATTTCTCATGAAAACATGATCAAATAAGTCAAAAACTTGTCCATGATCATGGGAAATTAATAATGAAATAATATTATATCAAAATACACATACATGCTGAATATCCATGATATATACATACAAAGAAAGAAAAGTAGCAAAATAAACTTTAATGTATGCCTAAATAACTTTGGTTACATTTTGTATAAATAAAAACAATAAAAAATAACTGAGTAGATAACCATTAAAACATCAAAATTCAAAATTATTTCAGGTACAAATAATTTTCCAAATTTTCAGAACTCTCAATCAACCAGTATTTGATTTTATTTTTAAATCCCGGGAAACTAGCTTCTTTTAAAGAAACTGACAATTTATTATAAATCATTTTACCAAAATAAATGGCATGTTGTTGCATCAAAGTTGTAGAGAAATTTTCAGTTGATATCCAACCATCCATTTTATTCTTTGTTTCTTATTTATAGCTGTTTTATATGATCATCGATTTGTAATTTTTTTTTCATGTAAGCTGTCGATGCTTTATAAAATAATTTAAAGCAGAGAAAATTTTATATTGTTCAAAAAGAATTATAGAAAAATAATCAAAAAAAAGGTTTTTTTAAAATAATTTTCAAGGTATACTTTTGAATTGATGTAAGTGGTTTTAAAACTTGTTTATATATGCTCTCCCAACCTTTTATGCCATAGGCCAAGATAGACTGAAAGATACTATAATTAATTTATGACTGACAATTTTTCTCAACAATCTAAATTTATAAAGTGTTTTCCTCAGTTTTTTTTTTATCAATTCAGTAATTTGTTTATGTCACTTGAGGTTGCAATCTAAGTGAACTCCTAGATACTTTATAACATCAAGTTTGGAAATATGTTTGGTGCAGTTACACTGATTTTCATTTTTTAGGTATGAAATAGTATGTATCTTAAATTTTTGAATTTTTTTTTGGTTGCATATTCTCATGCAACACGAATATCACAAAATGAGACTTTTTCAAATTCAAAGTTAGTAAATCCTGGTTAAGATTTTTTTAAAAATTGATAAATCAAAATCAGAATTTGATACTCTTTCTTCCCAGGTATTCCCAGTACCTATATAAACTGTATCGTCGGCATAAGAAAATAACTTTCTTTTAATTTTTGTATTGAACAAATCATTGATATAAATAAAAAATAAAATAGGTCCTAGAACTGACCCTTGGGGAACACCTCATTTCACATTTCTAGAATAACTTTTGATAGTATCAGTCTGAACAGTTTGTTCCCTTTCAAATAAATAGCTTTCAAATATTTTTAGGCAGATTCCTCTTACGCCAAACCATTCTAATTTCGATAATAATTTTGTATGTGAAACTGTATTAAACGCTTTTTGTTTTGATTATCTAACGATTTATAAAGTTTCTGTAACATTGGAAGTTCCATTCTCTGTTCCCTTTTTTCTCTGATTCCAAACTGGTTAGAAAATAATAAATTATGTTTTTCGAGAAAATCTGGCAATCTAATTTTAATGCATTTCTCTAAACTTTTGGCAATATTATCAATTAAAGAAATAGGTCGTTAATTATCACAATATCTTTCCCTTTATATATTTTAGTAACAAATTTTAAAAGATTTTGGGAAAATACCTGTGGCTAAACACAAATTGAAATTATGTTCAAGGATATTTGAAGTGTTTGTAACTATAATCTTCAATAATTCATTAATAATTTTATTTGGGCCAGGGGCAGAATCATTTTTAAGATTATTTGTAAAGTTGATTATTTCATTTTCTGTGATAGGCGACCAAAATATATAAATTGAGTTATAGGAATTTTCGATGAATAGATATCTGATTGTTTCGTCAACTTTTTCAGATATCACAAAAATTATTATTCAAAATATTTGATGTTTTCTTTGAATCATCCGTAATAATTTGGTTGTTTTCAACCACTCTGCTCTGTTTTAGTATCTGCCTAATTATTTCATTAATCACTTTCCAGATCTTACCAATGTCACCCTAAATGTCTTTGATTTTATTTTGATTAACTTTTGTTTTTAATTTTTAATGAGTTTATTCAATAAATTTCTATAATCTTTATAATTTTGAAGAGTTTCGTGATTTTTCAAAACTTTCTTTTTTATTTTATCTCTATATTTGATAGTGATCCATGGTTTGATTTTTTTATATTTCTTTGGTGAATTTTTCACTTTGTAAAATTCCTTGATTTGATTATTTATCCTGTATATAAAATTATTGTAGGTCTATATTTCTAATTTATCAAAATTCATAAATTTTATATTAGTAGAGTTTTCTTCTTATCCTTTAAAATGGAGTGATATGTGACAAGAAATTGGAAAATGGTCTGTAATGTAGGTTTCAAAATCATTAAAATTAATTTCACACATATTGTTCATTTTGACATTTTTGACAAAAAGTGGTCAATACAGGTTCAAATATTTGTCAAAAGAATAAGAATTCAGTATATTTAAATATTTGTTTGTGTCTTTGTTGTACCAATTTAAAATATTGATGTTGATACTCCCGAAAAAATTTCTATTCATTCATTGCACTGTTCAAAAACAATTCAAATTTGAAAGAAACTGATTTGCTAGAATTTGGAGTCTGAGGTGCCATAGTAAACTCGCGACAATCGTCAGACAGAAAGTTGCCTTTTCCTTCACGGAAAAAGAACATTGATTGATGCGCTTGTGGTTCCGTTCCAATTTTACATTTGTTGCTCAGGTAAGTGGTGTCAGAAATCACCAAGGACTCAAGAATTGTCCAGCCAGGCCCTCTCCGAATTGGAATTATACTTTGTAGAAGATTATCAACATGGGATCATTCAAGACAATAAATAATGTCAATCTTATATTATGTCTTTGTTGATTTATCCTTTTAATAATAATCTTTATTGACCCCAAGAAACAAATGTTTATAATAGGGACCTAAATCTATAACTAATACAATAAACAACAAAATTTCAAGTTGAAAATGTTTGCATCAGTTTTTTTTAAGTATCATTGTAATAAGTACTTCTTTAAATGAAATTTGAAACGATCTTTTTACATGATATTTTTTAAATTATAGGGTATATTATTGAATATTAAAATTCCATTAAATAAAATTGATTTTTTTCCCAATGTTTGTCTTTATTCTATGCGTGATGAGATTATTTGATTGTCTAGTTTGGAGATTGTGTATGGTATCGGTTGAATCAAATTCCAGAGATGAATGTTTCCTATTATTGATGACAGAATGGATGAATATACATAATTTGTATTTATACAAAGAATTGATATCCAAAAGATTGTTTGGAGCATATAAATGTGATGTAGATTCAAGGAATGATAATTCAAAAATACATTTAATACTTTTGTTTTGCAAAGATTTGAGTGGACGCAAGAAAGTACAATTGGCACTTCCCCATACTGCTATTAAAACTGTAATTTTGAATATATTAAACTGAAATAAATCATTTTTAGATATTTCAAAGGAATGTAATATCGAATTTTGAACAAAATACCAATTATAGGGATATCTTTTTCTAAGATTTTCAATATGGCTTTTTCAAGAAAGGTTTTCATCAATGTATATCCCAAAAATTTTGTTGTTTCTAACAGGAGCTCAATTTTTTAGGTTGAAAGTGAATACAAACTTCAACGATTTGTCAATTAAGGATCCAGAGAAGGAAATATTCAATCTGTTATCTATATTCAACATTCTTGATGCGGCTAATTCAGCTTTAGATGAGCGATACCCTAACTTGGCCTTGATCATATCCCAGCTCACTCTAACCAACAGGACAAAAATTTTCCTACAAGAACAAATAGAGAGCTGGTATAAATCCATGATTGCCAACCACATCAGCGACGATATGAAGAGAGTGTACTTATTGCTGAGTGGCGTTCCTGTCAAGGACGATTTGAATATTTTCCACGGTATCGACTGGAAACGGGCATTCGGAATGCACTTGTGGTACGTTTCACCAGCCAGTGCTCCTGTGGAAATGGCAATAGAGCTTTACAAGAAGGCCTTCGAAGAACAAGGATATGCGGAAATGCCACACCCGCCCTACAGATCCAGTTATGTCGAAGAAGGCTCGTTCGATATCTTATACCATATCTTGATGCTCTACAAAACTAGAATACATCGGCTGAGCACTGTTTTGAATCCTGCAACTCATACTGATGATCATTTGGATTATAGGTTAAGGTAAGTTTATCTCAAGAACGTCACTAGTTTTATGAATTCAATTTAAAAGGATCTAGAAGCCGTTAAACTTGATATTTTTAATGAAAATCGTCTATATACGTCGAATAATAATGATGTAATTTGGATGATTTGTCTTCCTATTTCCTGGTTTTGATTTCAAATAAGTTCAGTGTTCGAATAATACTACTTGCTAAGTCATTAAATTCTTCGTTAGTTTTTGTTTCATGTGAAGAAACTTCTTGTATTGACCCTATCGGTCCTGGTTGGATCTGATGACAGAGGAGGGGTTCTCGAAACGTCCTAAGACGTTCTCATACTTGAAAACTTAGACTTGAGCGGCTAAGTCTATTTTATTATTACTTATTGTTAAAAATAAAAAATAATAGCTTGCTACTGGCGTGAAAACAGCCACGGTTTTTTCATCCACGGTTTTTTCATCCACGGTTTTCGATTTGGCAACACTGCTCAGTTCCGCAGTTGCATAGCGTTCACGTCAGTTACTGCTCTTGGTCTCTTATGAAACCAATAAAATAGCGATTCAAATGGTATTCTTGAACTGGATACTGGTAGTAGTTACAGATTACGAAAAAAAAAAGATAATATGAGGTAATGGTGTTTGGCTCATGAGGTAAAATGTAAAACTCATACTGAAAAATTATCGGTTCTTGGCACGTAATGTGAATAAGTGAAAACAGTCTTTTACATCTCAACTTTTATTCCTCACCCCCTAAAGTCATTGTCGGACCGTCGTAAGGTGTACAGTTTTTTTTTTTTTAATTCCAATTTTTTTCCGAAAACGTATTGAGCGATGGCACTTGAAATAAATGGGTACACAGCAATCATTTGCATCCTAACTTTCACCCTCCGCCTCCAAAAGTCATTGTTGGTACGTCAGAAAAGGTAGAGTTTTTGAAAATTCCAATTATTTACCGAAAACTTGTTAGGCGATGGCACTCGATATGAATAGGTAGAAAATAATCATTTGCATCCTTACTTTCATCATTCACCCTCAAAAGTCATTGTCGGGCCGTCAGAAGAGGTACAGATTTTTTTTTTTAAATTCCAATTTTTTTCCTAAAATGTATTAGGGGATGGCACTCGAAATAAATAGGTAGAAAATAACCATTCGCAACCTTACTTTCATCCTTCTCCCCCAAAAGTCATTGTCAGAAGGAGAACAGAATTTTTCGAAAATTCCAGTTATTTACAAAAACTCATTAGGCGTTGGCTCTCGAAATGAATAGGTAGAAAATAATCATTTGCATCCTTACTTCCATCCTTTACCCCCAAAAGTCATTGTAGGGCCGTCAGAAGGGGTACAGAATTTTTTTTACATTCCACATTTTTTCCTAAAATGTATTAGGGGATGGCACTCGAAATGAATAGGTAGAAAATAATCATTCGCAACCTTACTTTCATCCTTCACCCCCAAAAGTAATTGTCGGGCCGTCAGAAGGAGAACAAAATTTTTCGAAAATTCCAGTTATTTACAAAAACTCATTAGGCGATGGCACTCGATATGAATAGGTAGAAAATAATCATTTGCATCCTTACTTTCATCATTCACCCTCAAAAGTCATTGTCGGGCCGTCAGAAGAGGTACAGGATTTTTTTTAAATTCCAATTTTTTTCCTAAAATGTATTAGGGGATGGCACTCGTAATGAATAGGTAGAAAATAATCATTTGCATCCTTACTTCCATCCTTTACCCCCAAAAGTCATTGTAGGGCCGTCAGAAGGGGTACAGATTTTTTTTTAAATTCCACATTTTTTCCTAAAATGTATTAGGGGATGGCACTCGAAATGAATAGGTAGAAAATAATCATTCGCAACCTTACTTTCATCCTTCACCCCCAAAAGTCATTGTCGGGCCGTCAGAAGGAGAACAGAATTTTTTGAAAATTCCAGTTATTTACAAAAACTCATTAGGCGTTGGCACTCCAAATGAATAGGTAGAAAATGATCATTTGCATCCTCCAACCCTAAAAGTCATTGTCGGGACGTCAGAAGGGGTATGGAATTTTAAACAAAAATCTGCACCCCTTCTCATGGCCCGACAATGACTTTCATCCTCCAACCCTAAAAGTCATTGTCGGGACGTCAGAAGGGGTATGGAATTTTAAACAAAAATCTGCACCCCTTCTCATGGCCCGACAATGACTTTTGGGGGTGAGGGATGATAGTAAGGATGCAAATGATTATTTTCTACCTATTCATTTCGAGTGCAATCGCCTAATACATTTTAGGAAAAAAATTGGAATAAAAAAAACTGTACCCCTTCTGACGGCCCTACAATGACTTTTGGGGGTGAAGGATGAAAGTAAGGGTGCAAATGATAATTTTCTACCTATTCATTTCGAGTGCCATCTCCTAATACATTTTAGGAAAAAAATTGGAATTTTCAAGAAATTCTGTACCCCTTCTGACAGCCCTACAATGACTTTTGGGGGTGAAGGATGAAAGTAGGGATGCAAATGATTATTTTCTACCTATTAATTTCGAGTGCAATCGCCTAATACATTTTAGGAAAAAAATTGGAATAAAAAAAAACTGTACCCCTTCTGACGGCCCTACAATGGCTTTTGGGGGTGAAGGATGAAAGTAGGGATGCAAATGATTATTTTCTACCTATTCATTTCGAGTGCCATCGCCTAATAAGTTTTCGGTAAATAATTGGAATTTTCAAAAAAATCTGTACCCCTTCTGACGGCTTGACAATGTCTTTTGGGGGTGAAGGATGAAAGTAAGGATGCAAATGATTATTTTCTACCTATCCATTTCGAGTGCCATCGCCTAATAAGTTTTCGGTAAATAATTGGAATTTTCAAAAAATTCCCTACCCCTTCTGACGGCCCAACAATGACTTTTGGGGGTGGATTGTGGAAAAAAGGATGCAAATGATTGTTATCTACCCATTATTTCGAGTGCCATCGCCCAATACGTTTTCCGTACAGAATCCGAATAAAAAAAATCTGTACTCCTTACGACGTCCCGACAATGACTTTTGGAGGTGAAGGATGAAATGTATTAGGCGATTGCACTAGAAATGAAAAGGTAGAAAATAATCATTTGCATCTTTACTATCATCCTTCACCACCAAAAGTCATTGTCGGGCCATGAGAAGAGGTGCAGATTTTTGTTTAAAATTCCATACCCCTTCGGACGGCCCGACAATGACTTTTGGGGGTGGAGGATGAAAGTAAGGATGCAAATGATCATTTTCTACCTATTCATTTCGAGTGCCAACGCCTAATGAGTTTTTGTAAATAACTGGAATTTTCAAAAAATTCTGTTCTCCTTCTGACGGCCCGACAATGACTTTTGGGGGTGATGGATGATTATTTTCTACCTATTCATTTCGAGTGCCATCCCCTAATTCATTTTAGGAAAAAATTTGGAATTTAAAAAAAATTCTGTACCCCTTCTGACGGCCCTACAATGACTTTTGGGGGTAAAGAATGGAAGTAAGGATGCAAATGATAATTTTTTACCTATTCATTACGAGTGCCATCCCCTAATACATATTAGGAAAAAAATTGG
Source organism: Chrysolina oricalcia (assembly GCA_944452925.2). NCBI lineage: Eukaryota > Metazoa > Arthropoda > Insecta > Coleoptera > Chrysomelidae > Chrysolina > Chrysolina oricalcia. The sequence continues at coordinate 4,457,048 of OX101810.2, forward strand.
AATTTAAAAAAAATTCTGTACCCCTTCTGACGGCCCGACAATGACTTTTGAGGGTGAATGATGAAAGTAAGGATGCAAATAACTATTTTCTACCTATTCATTTCAAGTGCCATCGCCTAATAAGTTTGCGGTAAATAATTGGAATTTTCAAAAAATTCTGTACCTTTCGGACAATGACTTCTGGGGGTGAATAATGAAAGTAAGGATGCAAATGATTATTATCTACCTATTCATCCCGAGTGACATCGCCAAATGCATTTTAGGAAAAAAAATTGGAATTTTCAAAAAATTCTGTACCTTTTCTGACGGCCCGACAATTACTTCTGGGGGTGGAGGGTGAAAGTGAGGATGCAAATGATTGTTATCTACCCATTAATTTCGAGTGCCATCGCCCAATACGTTTTCGGTAAAAAATTGTACCCCTTATTGCAATTTAAGTTAATCCTTGAAATTGCGATAAGAATTAACAATGCTGCACCGGAGGGGACCGGCACTGTTATTAATAAGCTTACATGAACACAGGCAAATTACCCCTAAGCTAATGACACAAAATTAGCCATATCATATATAAGAAGTATCCTTGAGATTGTCGCATTATACACTTGATAACGACTGTAGATTTTAACAGTTGAAACGTCGTGAATGAAAATTGCAGAGAATTGAATTTTTCTTTGTTCTTTTTTGGACAATGAAAGTCCAGAATAACCTTACTCAAAGTGAAATACTGTCAACCACTTTCAAACAAACGGAATAGCTCGCGTATATCAATATTTATGGTTTAGCTAGTTATTCCTCTGTATCCTTCATATATGACATCGTACATCGGCCAGGTAGCCGAGTGGTTAAGGCGACATTGTTTCAATCACTTTGGCTGCCAGTCGGCGATGGTTCAAACCATGGCGACTGCAGAAATTTTTCTGATGGACCGAGAAAGTGCTAGGAATCGCACGTAAAAAGGTAAGACCTCGTTAATCCTTCGCTCGCACAAGTTTCGACTTCTGAGGGGACGACAGCTGGTTAACGGAAAAAACCAATTTTAACAATTTTTTTAACATGCAGTTAATATACGATTGTTAACAAAGCAATTACGAGAGAATAGATATCATTGAAGTCATAGCAAAGTAAAGCAAAGAGCATTTATTATTATTGTTTCTTTTATTTCTTTAGGAGCTATCATTCATTGTATTATTTTCATTAAATCATCTAATTTGGTTCAAGTTGATATTTAAAAGTAAAACACCTTTATTACCCCAAGAAACAGTAGCTCTTCCTATATAATATTAGGAATCCTCTACATTCACATAATTTTTTAAAATCATTGTAACTTTGTCGGTATATGGATAAACAACCATTTAACCTAAATGCTTCATTAACAAGATGTATATCTTCTACCCAGCAAATATTCTTCTCTAAGGTTTTTGAGTATTGCTTCTTGGATAGATTACTCAAGTATTTGAATAATCTTTATATATTGTCGAATAGACAACATGGTTTCAGATCCGGAAAGTCAACAAGTACTGCACTTTATCAGTTTTATAGTGATTTAGTCACCTTCATAGATAATAAGGAGTGTCCTATAGGTGTTTTTTGTGACCTGAGCCGCGCTTTTGACTTTGTGGACCACAATATATTACTTTTCCAACTTTTTAATTATGGTATTAGGGGTGTTTGTCTGGACTGGATAGAATCATTTGTTAAAGCAAGGCTTCAATGTGTGTCAGTTAATCACCAGAAAGATGATCTGTACTCCCATCACGAATTAAAATTGATCTAGGTGTCCCACAGGGCTCGGTACGGGGCCCAATCCTTTTCATTGTATATGTCAATGAGATAGGTAATATATTACACACAAGCTATGCGGACGACACAACTCTTTTACTCTCTAACGTCAGCCTAAAGGAAAACTGTGTTTATAGGAACGTGAAAAGACGTTCAAATATCAACCGAAAAGATTTCGAACAAACTTATGTCTGTATAACATGAATGAATTTTTCAATGGAATGCATATACTCTTCGTTCAATATTGGAGCATGCTTCACCTTGTAAACTGTTTTTATTAAATGATTTTATTTATATGTATATTCTATTGAATTTTAGAGCATATACTTTATTCGTTTTTGTATACATCTTTACACTGACTTTTTCTTATACAATGTATGTTGTCCAACGAGAAATAAATAAACCTTTGAACCTTTATTGAATCTGTTTTTCAGCTGGCTGCTTCTTCAACTCTTCCTCTCCTTGAACGTTGGCATCATTGAAAACTCCGAAAAGAACAAGTTATGCACAAGTTTCTCCAACCAACTCGAAACTTTAGGAGAGTGGGAATGGTCGATTTTCGTACTGTTACACTTAGAGGACAACGGTCTGAAGAAAAATCTCATCTTGGGAATACTAGATCGTAATCTGTCACCTGATGTCGACAAAGCAACGCTAGACGCTGAAAACGAATTGGTGAATAGGATGCAGATACCTCCTGAATGGATCCATCTCGTCAAGGGCACCAAAACTTTGCTGTCACGCAGGTACTTTGAAGCTTTCAATCATTTTGCCCATGCAGGGGACCACTTTAAAGCCAACAGCATCCTCATAGAGCATCTGTTACCTTGTCTTTTCATAAACGAACAATATGACGTAATAAAAATACTGATCAGCGCCATCGTTGAGGGGGCAAACGAGATTGATCGTTGGAACTGCGAGGCAGGACTTTTTTCCGACTTTCTGGAGCTTCAGGAGAGGTTCATCTCGTTCAGGATCGAAGATATTCTGAAACTCCAGACCAGCCTCCAGTCGATCAGCGATAGAATCAGCAGTTTCCCGATCAAAACAGACCAGCAGAAGTTGTGCATAGCCGAGATGTCGAAACGCTGCGCTTCGGTTTACAGGGAGTTGTGCGAAAAGTCCAGGTCCAGCTTGTTTAGGAAATCTTATTCGGACTTTATTGAAACGCTAGTTATGCCTCCGGATTTCAAGCAAAACGAGGCGTTGAATTTGGTGAACAATCCTGAATGTTTTAGGTGTTGAGTCTTCTAGAAGTTATTATGTATTGCAATAAGTGCCTGTTTTTATGTATATATTTATCTATTAGGTTGTACTTTGCAGTTTTTTTGGTACTGTACGTTGTCATAATTTTACTAAAACTATTAGGCCAAGCTGTAGAGAAAAATAAGACACGAAATAAAAGATGCAAAAAAAGATTGTTCGTAATTGAAAACCCCGGCTTTCGCCCCAGCAAAATCGCTTTGTGTAATTTTTTAAACATGAAATAGTGAAAAAAATTACAACTTTTTTGTTTTTTTGCGAATATCTCAAAAAGTACTGGAGGAAGTGTTTTACAGTCTTTTGTAGAGAATTATAAAACCTACAAAATGGTTTTTTATACGACCAGATCGGTGCATTTTTCACTGAGGAAATCCGGGAAAACCTCGAAAAAGAGACCATTTTTCAAAAATTGATAATTTTTATAAATCTGAAGCTGGACAAACAATATTGAGGAGACTGATGGATAATAACATGCGGTTCAACTGTGCACAGTTTTTGCACAATCGCGTTATAAACAATTTATGGGCAAATTTTTCTAAATGCGCCGATTTGAGGGAAATCATCTTATTCAAATTCTGTAAACGGCATTTGGAAGTAGAGATTAATATCTACAATTTGTATATTTTGGGTTTTCACCTGCGAGGTGGGAAGTGTGTTGAAAATGTCACTGGAAGTTACTCTAAATGCTTCAAAGTGACTCATGTGAAGTTGGCGCCGACTTTTTGCAAAAACACATTTTTTATTGGAGTTCTAGGTAGATTTGATAGAGTTCTGTAGTTCCTGATACACCCGAAGTTGCCCGAACTCAATTGAAGTCAAGAATAAAACAAAGCTTACCATGTTTCAACATAAATAAAAATTATACGTCAATATTATTATTCTTACTAATGAATTACGGTTCAAATGGAATGCTGGCAAACAAATGCGTGAGTTGACTCCGTAGTATATACTCTTCAACTCATTACAAAGAAAATATATCAAACTCTGTCCAAATCATGAAAAAAAAAAACAATATACAACTCAAATCGAGTTAACTTCAGTGCAACTTCGGACGCACTTTGATCAACTTTCAGTGACATTTTCAACACATTTCCCACCTCTCAGATGAAAATCCAAAATATACTAATTGTAGATATTGATCTCTACTTCCAGATGCCGTTTACAGAATTTGAATGCGACGATTTTCCTTAAATCGGCGCATCTTGCAAGATGTGCCCTTAAATTGTTTATAACGCGATTGTGCAAAAACTACACATTGGACAAAGAACATCTTACGCACAGTTGAACCACTTATCATTATCTATCAGTTTCCGCAATACTGTTTGTCCAGCTTCAGATTTATAAAAATAATAAATTTTTGAAAATTTTTCTCTTGGGGTTTTCCCGGATTTTCTCAGTGGAAAATGCACCGATCCGGTTGTATGAAAATCCTTTTTGTAGATTTTATAAATCTCTACAAAAGTTCCAATGACTGTAAAACGATTCCTTGAATAATCTTTGAGATATTTCCAAAAAACAAAAAAGTTGTAATTTTTTTCACTAATGCATTTTAAAAATTCCACAAAGCGATTCTGCTGGGGCAAAAACTGGGGTTTTCATTAACGAACTATATTATAAAAATTAGTATAGGCCACTTGCGTCTTTTACTTTGTGGGGAAAAAACTCTATAGCTTGGTCTGTATAGACAGTGGTTATAAAAATGTCCTAAAAACAGGCCAAATAATAGAGCAAAGTTACAGTTTTTTATTATGTCGAAGGACAACTCTCCTAACAACGTACATTACTAAAAAAATTAAATTATATGATTATTGAATATAAAAATAGTATTTAAGTTCAAGATGGGCTGTTAAATTTATTTAATCATGTAATTTACGCAATCCGAGTTATCTTCTTTTTATATACAATTTGCCTCAATATTATCTTTTTCTGGTATTTTTAATATTTTGTATTGATGGATGAGTGGATGATTAAAAGTATTTTTGTGACAGTAGCTTTTATAAATAAATGTCTTTTGTTTTATGTAATGTGTTTAGTTTCTTTGAACCTCTATTGACATTAGCTGAATATTTCCAAAATGAAAATTTGGAAACAATCTGCTTATATTAGGGAAAATAAAATCGTAAATGAAGAAAAAGTTAATTAATGACGTAACCTTTGCGAAGATCCTGGAAATATACTTGATATTACTTTTATTGAATTTTAGATCGGTTCCAGATTGTTGTATCATCTGCATATAATTTGAGAGCCCTTTCCCATTTTAAAAAAGAAATAGAATTGATGTAAATCAAGAATAGCACAGGTCCTAACACAGATCCCTGTTGTAAACCATAATTCACTTTATACTTTCTTATTTTCTCCAATTCACACATATTGTTTCCTACTGGTCAAAAAGTTTTTGAACCAATTATAAACGTGCCAACGACGCAGAGAAAGAAAAAACTGATTGACAAACATTTTCGCTAATTTGCCTTCTGCGCCATCTATAATTATTTGGTTGAACTGATGAAAGTATGTCAGATCTTTCTTGCCATATACGATAGCGGTAGTGTATCCATTTTAACTTATCGGATTGATTAAATCGATTTTCAGACGAAAAGTTGAGTTTAGTGCACTGTTCATAGTGTCAGAATAAGATAATTTGAAATGTCAGCAGAAGTCAAAAGTTCCGTTATTAGCTCAGCGCACCAAAGCTGAATGCATTATCATTATCAATAAAATTTCTATACATTATTATCCAATCGAAAATAAAGAGCTATGCAAAAAGTGGCGGTGCCTGCGTAGATGATCAGTTTTTATGTCATTGCCGTCATTGGAAACGTTTTCAAAAATAGTTTTAGCTTATATTATCAGATTCACAGAAAAGAAAGCGGATTGTCTCAACTCCCAAAATCTTCTGATAAGCCCTGCTGTCACAGATCCAACTTAGGAATATGTTGGTAACTTTTTTTACTGATTCAAATATTCCTTTCTGAAAGTGAAGTGCCTATTGTGCAGTGAAATCCTGCAAGAATACCGACAAAAGTCATAAATTATATTGTATTCTCAAAGGCGAGTTCAAGACCATTTTGTTTATAAATTGTTAATCAGTAGATTGAAGAATACATTTTGCCCATTTTCCTCACTAAAGACAAATACAAATTAAATGTTCATTCAAACTTTTTTTAATTAGAGTGAAGACTGAAGTTATCCACACATTTCCATCCACACTTTTATGCGGCGTTGCCAAATTTCAAGAAAAATCATAAGTTATCATTATGTATGCTACAGCATCATGAATTATAAAAATTCATTTAATGAGCTAGGCGAACCAGAATATGGCAAATATTTTAATATACCTATTCAAATTGTTGCTGTAAAGTAATATTCACTTGAATAATGATCATGTGCCTTACTGGAGCGTAGTTGAAAAAAAATTACTATAATTTTTACACATAGAAAAATATCTGTGCTGTGCTGAGATGGAAATCGCAAAAATCTCAGAAAAACATAATTTTCTCGATGATTACGGCGCGAGTCACCTGGAAATAACACAGAGGCTGTTGAACACATCAATACCAATGCGTACACATAGAAAAATATCTGTACCAAACCGTAGGAGAGATGTGACAAATCAATATCGCCGCCACTGGTATTAAATTCCTTATCATGGGATGTACGAAATGGTTTTTGCGGTTTAGGCCATGCCACGGCAGTTTTCTCAAACCATCATTTGCATTCGACGTTTTAAACGTAAAGAAGTGTCTTTGGGTTTTTATGTGCCAAATGGTTCTTTGAATCATCTCGGCCTATGCCTGCATTTATCTTTATAGGTAAGTAAAACACAAATTACGTCGCTTGTATTTTTCTGCATCGCCTTTCAAGCCCATATTCCTACACACACTGTATTTAGTAATATACTGGCGTACTTGGCTGATGAATTAATCTTTATAAAATCGCAATCGATCAACCACCACTGTCGTCCCTGTATACAATAAAATAGTAATCCAGGACCACCAGAATTTCATTCAACCAACCTACCAACCCCCTGAGATTGTTACAAGATGGAAATCGCAAAAATCTTTATAAAAAATCATTTTCTCGATTATTACGGCGCGAGTCACCTCGAAATAACACAGATGCTATTAAACACATCAATACCAATGCGTACACATAGAAAAATATCTGTACTAAACCGTAGGGAAGATGGAAATCGCAAAAATATTCATAAAAATTAATTTTCTCGATTATTACGGCGCGAGTCACCTCGAAATAACACAGAGGCTATTATCCACATCAATACCAATGCGTACACATAGAGAAATATCTGAACCAAACCGTAGGGAGGATGGAAATCGCAAAAATATTTATAAAAATTAATTTTCTCGATTATTACGGCGCGAGTCACCTCGAAATAACACATCAATACCAATGCGTACACATAGAGAAATATCTGAACCAAACCGTAGGGAGGATGGAAATCGCAAAAATATTTATAAAAATTAATTTTCTCGATTATTACGGCGCGAGTCTCCTCGAAATAACACAGAGGCTATTAAACACATCAATACCAATGCGTACACATAGAAAAATATCTGTACCAAACCGTAGGGGAGATGGAAATCGCAAAAATATTTGTAAAAATTAATTTTCTTGATTATTACGGCGCGAGTCACCTCGAAATAACACAGAGGCTATTAAACACATCAATACCAATGCGTACACATAGAAAATATCTGTACTAAACCGTAGGGGAGATGGAAATCGCAAAAATATTTATAAAAATTTCTCGATTATTACGGCGCGAGTCACCTCGAAATAACACAGAGGCTATTAAACACATCAATACCAATGCGAACACATAGAAAACTATCTGTACCAAACCGTAGGAAGGATTGAAAAATCGCAAAAATATTTTTTTAAATCAATTTTCTCGATTATCACGGCGTGAGTCACGACGTCCCATCGGATGTATATTCTAACACTTTCCTTGAATATTCATCATTATTTCAAATTCAGCATTTTTTTCTTGTGATTGAACCCTATTTTCAGCAAACCCTTGCTTCCTAATTGGCGCTTTTGTGGGTTATTTGGAACATTGGAACTATTTAAAGAGATTGTAACTACTAGACTCCACCCATTGGCCATACCCGTAAGAAGGCCGAAGCCTTCTAGGATTCAGGGACCCTAACAAGGTGTAGGGTCACTGAATCTAGAAGGTCGTGCCGTCCTTACGGGTATGGCCAATGGGCGTGGTCTAGTACTTGAAATAGATCCAGTGTTCAAATAACCCACAAAACTTGCTCTCTAATTGATGATTTTGTGGGTTATTCGAATACTGGAACTATTTCAAGTATTGGACCACGCCCATTGGCCATACCCGTAAGGACGGCACGGCCTTCTAGATTCAGTGACCCTAACAAGGTATAATTATGAGCGCCATCTAGCAAGAACGCAGTTCGCAAAAATAAATGACCAAATCACCGATTTTCGGAAGCAGAGATGTTGACATTCACCTTGGAACGACTGAAGGCTCGTTCATACCCTTGCAAATATTCTGGCTGAACATTCACACCCATTTGAGTATGAACGTTCATGCGGCTCATTTTTTGCCGTACATACGGCAAAAAATTGCGTTGAATGATGAGTTCCTTTTTTTCTGATTCATATACGAGAGAAAAATCCTGTAATGTTCACAGAAAATCCTGAAAACCAAAAGGTCAGTATAGGTCATTCATTGGAATCACACTACAAAATAAATTTATCAAATTGGTTTAAACTTGTTATTATTGATCACTAGATTCCAAATAGAATAATTATAAATAACATAGTGCTTGGGCGAGATTATAACAGTGCTTAGAAAGCACTAAAGAATGAGAGTTCTCTACTGGTTGCCAACTTCGATTTTTGCATGAAAACTAGGAAACTCTGATTGGATTCTTCATACCTTTATTAGTAAGCAATAGGATTGTTTAAGCCAGATTTTCAATGAAAGTTTCCCTGGATATAGAATAAATGAGATATTAATGATAATCATGTTAGATTGGAATATCTCATTTATTCTTTATCCAGGGAAATTTATATTGAATATGTGGCTTGTACAATTCCATTACTTACTAATGAAAGTATGAAGAATCCAATCGGAGTTTCCTAGTTTTTCATATAAAAATATCAAAAATCGAAGTTGGCAACCATTAGTGAACTCTCTCATTTCGAATTCATAGTCTTTCTCACGTGTATGTTGGCGACACTGAATACCGACAGATAACTTAAATGCTGTGTTCTGTGCCAGGACTTGTGATTTGTGTTTTCATTATTTTATTAGTGTTTTGAAGCTATCGTGTGATCTGTGATATATTGAAACCTGAAACGGCTGGAAATCCATTTCTGTAGTTTTTTTTACGTGGCAGTTTGGCACGAAAAATTATAATTTGTGTATTGAGCGCGAACAATTCAAAACATGTCCATCGAATATTTGCAAGTCGCGGAAGACGAAGGCGAAGAACCGATAGAATTACCAAGTGAAGATGATGGAACCCTACTGCTCAGTACGTTATCAGCACAATATCCCGGTGCTTCAGGCCTGAAATATAAAGCCCCCGAAAGCAAATCGTACAGGGGTATACGACTCACTGAGGGAAGACTTCACGCTCCTCCAGATAGTGGATGGGGTTCACAAGTTTATTATTGTGTTTTCCCGAAAGGTATGTAGACGAGCTTTGTCGTGTGGGCTACAATCCATATCAAAATTTTTGGCTTGGCTTGGCAGCGCCATTTTTATTTGCTTTTAAAAATTAAAATGTGGATAATACGCCGGCGCCGGTTATTTAACGGGACGATACAAGATGGGAACCGGATATGCGAACTCATGTCTCATTCAATCAGTTGAATGGAAATGTTTTTGGTATCGAAGCATAGCTGAAATGGCCTTACTCTTACAGCTTGTGCCTTGTAGTAGTGCTTGGTGGTAGTAAAGCCCAATTTATAAACTCCACTAGTAATACAGCCCAATAAATGAACAACTGCAAGGGCAATTACAACTGCAGAGTTCATAAATTAGGTTTAATTCAATAACGATTAAAAAATGATTAATAAAATGAAACATTTCATACCAAGACTGAACGTTTTTTAAGATTATTGATATGATTGAAACCCTTTTTCTGTCCATATCTGTAGATTTACTTCTATGGATAATACCAGGTCATACATTGAACTACTTCTGACAGTTATATTGTTTCTGTAGATAAATAAATAGAAGCGTTCATTAAATAGTAATCCTATCACATATTCAAAAGTATGTAACTATTTAATACTTCAACAAAAATATACAATACCACGCTACTAAATGAAGTGTAAAACATAGTAACATAGGTGGGAAAAGGAACTATGAAGTGGATAAAGATGGATGGCAATCACTTCCAATTTCCAATCCACAAGGGCCACAAGGGGCTTGTGCAAAACCCATGCAACTTTATTGGAATCCACTGAGCATGCGCCAAACTCGAATTAAAATTTAAAATATTGTAGTTCAACATGGCAGGGTGTCGAGAAGACGTTAAAACAACATTTATAAATAATTTACATTATCCTCTCTTTACGTCTATTTGTGAATAAATTATGTAAAAAAAATCCTTACTTGTATATCTAAATAAATACCAGACGATCACAACAAATCAGAGTTAAATTTACAAGACTAAATTACTGCCGTTTTTCGAAAAAATAATTACGGTCCTATATTTTATGTAATAAACTACCAGAAAATATAAAAAACTTGAATACAGTTTCGTTTACAAATTGGATGAAGAATATTTGCTTGGAAAACGCTTTTTATAGTATTGACGAATTTTTAGCATTTGACACCACAAAATAAGAAAAAATATTTTGAGGATAGAATCTATTTATAGACAAAAATTACAATTAGGTATGATTATTCTAGATATACTGTCTAGTGAATAACTTTTGCTTAAACTGTTATATTTATGTTTTAATTGTTTAATATCTTATTCATTTTGTTGTTATCTGTATACTTTTGACAAAACCTTATAGGTAATATTGTATTTTTATGGTGAATGAACTGAATGAAGAAACACATTTCAGTACTGTGGATATTCTGGTTGTGAGATTATTATAAATCAGAAAATTATTAAAACACTTGGATAATAGTTTTTATTTTATGAATAAGTGCCATTTTTAGTATTTTTTCATAAAAACTATCATTGGGTGCATTTTGAAATGATTTTCAAAACTGCTATAATTAATCTATATAATTAGTATGTCAAATAATTCTATGTGTTAATAACAAAATTTTTCAATTGGTTAAATGTTGGAGGGTCTCCAGTATTTAAGAAAATAAAAATAGGTAATATTTCCATTTAAATTTTTTTCCAGGATTTATGACAAATATGCAAAAAATAAACATGCAATCTACAATACAAAATCTAAAAAATTATATCTTTTAAAGTAATCCCCTGTAAAATAAATGTAAACTAATATTGACAAGGTTTAGACTCGAAAATTAAAATGTCTCATTTTCTAAGAACAAAACTATTAAGTACATTTTATGATACCTATAAGTGTGTATATTTTTGACATCCTGAAGAGTACAATTTTGAAACAAATATCACGTAAATATTAAATTTTAATTTATTAGTGTTTGTTATAGATTTTTATTCTAAGAACCACTAATTTTTAACTTTTGTGCAGGTATCAAGTTTTATTTAAAAATGTATTTCAGTTTTTTGTTACATTATTTACCGAATACCAGACTAAATATGATATCAAACTACCTACTCAGATTGACAAAAATATTATTTTTACGCGGTATTACAAATTGTCGCCACTTGAGATTTTTCTTGTGCCTATATGTAACTCAACCTGGGATGGTATGGCGACCAATATGAGTTGAGAGTAGTAGCAGTTTGAAGAGCCTTCAATGAGAGCCAAATCTGTATGTGAAAATTTGGAAGTATACCTGTTGTATTGTTTGCAATGTTTGAAAATTCTCTCTAATGATGTCTGGCTTTGTTACAAGTATAAATAAATCAGTGTGATGAAGCTTTTGAGGTTTTTTTTTGAAAATATGGAGTGTGTATGTGAAATGGAATATACTTCAGAATGATAAAAATCAGATATTTGCACAAAGCTGAATTTCCGAAAGCATTTTGTTTTACCTATTTTCACCTGTAGAACATGGATTTAAAAATCAAACTCGCTGCATTTTTAACTTTTTCCAATGATTTAAAAGTATTTGTAATAACCTATCTTACTCCACGTATTGATGCACTTTTTTATATCCCATTTGCTTCTATCTAAAATTGGCCCTTTTTGGCAAAACATAGTTTTAATTCAAATGTGTGCATTATTGGCCTTTGACTTCAAATCCATCTTTTACATATGAGAGTACAGGTACTATATAAACATTTTCGGAAAATTTACCCTATGTCCTCATATCTGATAAGATCATAGCAACCTCTCAGAGTGTGATACCATTTTTCTGGCATTTTAGAGAATAAGAGAAAGAGTGATGACAATCTGGAAAATTCTACGGCAAAAACTAAACGAATGGAAACTAAATTGCGTTGTACAGATTTGATTGTGCTTGGTTTGCCATGGAAGACGACTGAACAGGAATTGAGAGAGTATTTTGAGGCTTTTGGTGAAGTTTTGATGGCGCAGGTAAAGAAAGATGTCAAAACGCAAGAGTCTAAAGGATTTGGATTTATCAGGTTTGCATCGTATGAGTCTCAGATGAGAGTTTTAGCGCAGAGGCATATGATTGATGGAAGGTGGTGTGATGTGAAACTTCCCAACTCGAAAGTAAGTACTCAGATTTCATGCCTTAGCAAGTGTAAATCCGCAATGTTTGTATAATTTGGGTTGTAATACTGTTTGTTGAACACATGTTTTTTGTTGACAAATGGATGGTATAAATGCACTTTAGTGAGAATCCGTGCATCATACAATTTTTCTGTTCACGTGCATCATACATTTTTTGTTCATATGGTAGTTCATGCCCGTGGAATGTTGAAAATAAAAGATTGCTAATTTTGACAAGGATTGGTTGTAGCAGGACCAAGTTTGACAGGCTAGTAGTTGTAGTTGGAACCATGACAAACAAGAAAAAAAATGTTTACCAAAAAAGTTAACCCAAATAATTTTTGATTTAAAGAGAAACATTATTTTTTTGCTTTACCTCTGAACAATTGCGGTTTCTCAAAAAATAATTTCAAATGGGGTAATCCATTACAAAACGTTTTTTCTCACCATATTGATTCCAATCTCAACTAATCTATGGAAAAAAATATTTTGGCACAGTTTAGACACAATTGTATATCACATATTATACTATTGGTGTTGACCATCATCATAATAATCATATACAAGAAATGAGGCCATAGCCTCAAAAAATATTCTCACCTCTTCTCTACTATGGTAGATATTCCTCGTTACCATTTTTAGGACGATTTCCTCCGTTTTTAGAGATAAAAAATACGGATTTACTGGAAAATTGAAGTATTAACCCCACAAATTATCATTGGACTATTTGGTAGAGAATTTTATAGACTCTTATTCCATTACTTTTTATAAAATCCAAAAAACTATATTTTTTTAACTTGAAGCCATTTTTTTTTAGTTCCACTCTGTATTTTTTGGTAAACAGTTGTATTTCTTACTATCCATAATTTGAAGAAGTCACATGCTGCTATAATTCATCCTTCACTTTAGGCTCAAATTTGTCCATGATTACTGGAGTATACATGAAAAATGGAAATTTAAAATCTGAATAAAAAATGTGGACCATCTGGGATTTGAACCCAGGCCACTCTATGTCTAATCGAATATACTAACCATAACCAAGTTTGCTATTGGGTGCTATTGATCATTTTGAAGTGACGTCACGACAAGTCCGCCATATTTCCGGTAGGGCATACAAACCGTTCGAGTCATTATAAACAATAGGAAAGATCGACTTTTAAAGTGTGAATAAATTAATATGCCAGCGTTTTGTTCTGTTGTGGGGTGTTCTAAAATGGCAGAAAGGGATAAAATTCATCATTTCATAATCCTGAAAGCCTTACAAAACCGAGGAGAAATGCTGGACGCCTTATCAAAAGAACGTCGAGAATGATGGGTTGGGGCTTTGAAACGGGGCAATTTGAGTGATACATTAAACATGCACGATTTGTGCAGATCATTTCGTATCAGGTAGGTAAATAATATTAATACATAAGAAAAACAAAAGATATGATCCAAAATGTTTGAATTTTTAGTTAAATATGGTGTTGAACTAAACGTCTTTTTTCAACTTTGTAGTAGAACCAGCCAAACTGGAAGATAGGGATAGCCCTGATTGGGTCCCTTCAAAGAACTTAAATTGCTGGTCAGTTCACTTGCACCTAGAGAATAGGGATCAACATTGTCTATAATTTGAAGTTTGGAGTCGTAACGCGATTTCACGCCTCCTTTGAGAGATAAGTAGTATCATTGTTTATATAGAACATAGTTAGTCAACCTTATGGGATTATAATTGGATCAAAATGGATGCGACATGTAGATGGCGATAGTGAGCTCGCATCCAAGTCATGTCGTAACTTCAGTGATCTGGCCTCCAAGTCATGTCGTAACTTGATTGAAACAATGGGTCAGCATTAAAATCAGGGTTTTTTGAAGGAATCTGCATTAAAATGACGTCAAATATTCATGTTTGTAACTAATCACGCTAGATGACACTCGCGTTTGCGTCCAACACCAGTTACACAGGCATTGACTAACTATCTTACTTCTATATAAACAATGGTAGTATTCACTCCTAGCCATATTGCAGTTAAAGTTGATAAAATATGCACTACACGCACTAAAAACTCGAAATAAACAGGACAAACTTGCAGATAACAATGAAAACTCAATGGCACACCCGTACTTGTGTGCCCTACCGACAAAATGACCGCTCTGTCACGTGACTCTGTCACGTGACTCAAAATGATCAATTCTTGAATCATTTGACTTCCAATTCGTTTACGAATAAAAGAGACAAATATACATATCTCGTCTGTATCAGTGTGAAACAAAAAATCGAATTTGCACACATACAAACTCAAGAATGGAACCCCTGGTCCTCAATTCATAAACCGGCAGCTCACAGTTTTAATTTATCTTTTCATTTTAGTAAGTGAGAATGTTTTGGGTTAGTATGATGATTGTGCATACCGAAACAGGCTATTAGTCTTTCAGCCGGTGCCAATCCTTATTGGCACCATCAACAGACATCTTATTTTGATTAACAAGTTTGCATGACTAAATCGAATAAATATAAAGTAATGGGGTTTTGGTCTCATTGATATGTTGGCGGCAATTCAGACATGAAAGATGCCAATTGAAAAATTGAATTAAAAATGTGAACCATTTGGGATTTGAACCCAGGTCACTCAATATATAGTCGCGTGTTCTATAACCAACTGTGCTGCCGGTTCAAAAATCACAAGTCACTCTTGATTCAGCTTTTTATGTTACGCCTTTTCTAATATGAAATTATCAACGTATTATTTTATATCACTATTGAATCGTTCAGTGTGTTTTTTTTAAATTATGTTCTATTGAATCGTTATTCAGTTTATTTAATTTTTTTGTTTAGACATTTTCGGTAAATTTGGTCGAGAAGTTTTGATATTGTTTCAAGTGTTATTGCGGTACTCATCGTCTTCCGTTTACAGGAAGGACTGGTTCAACAAGCTCCGTGCAAAGTGTTTGTTGGAAGAGTTACAGAAGATTTGAGTGAAGATGACCTAAGAGATTACTTCGGCAAATATGGAGAAGTAACGGACGTTTTCATACCAAAACCGTTCAGAGCTTTCAGTTTTGTTACATTCTTGGATCCTGATGTCGCCCAATCACTCTGTGGGGAGGACCACATTATCAAAGGTAGGCTCAACAAATAGCTATGCCAATATTGGTTGTCATCGACAACATATTTAATATACCGTCCTTTATGAGTATTCGGACAATATCAAGCAATTGTACTCTAAGCATATTTTCTTCAAAGTGTATGTTTTTTCAGTGTCACAATTTTCACTCGGGTTTGAAGGCAGTCGTCTTTTGCAATTTCTTCCTAGCGTTTCTCTAGCGCGAGTGGCTAGCTTCTTCAGAGGCTTATACATCATGAATAATCTCAGATGACTGGAGATGACGTCTGATGAGATTGCGAGGGGGAAACATCTCGATAAAATTTTTACGAGACTTAAAATGTTGAAAAGACTGAAAGACTCAAATCGATGACGAAAGTCTCAAATCGATGACTGAAAGACTCAAGCCGAAGACTGAAAGACTCAAATCGAAGACTGAAGCGAAGATTTAATGACTGGAAATTGACTCAAATGACTCAAAATTTCTAGTTGTACGAGATTTAAAGGAGATGTTTCCCCCTCGTGAGATTGTATTTATTCTGACCTAGGTAGTCTTGTGCGTTAATTACCGTATCTGGATTTGGTACATTCTCACTAACCCTAATTGACCCCTTTCCACCTGCCGTGATGTCGTTGATATCCTTTGTTATTTCAGAATTGCTTATTACTGTAACTGGGTTAGGCATATTTTCGATAATATTAATTGACACCTTTTTGCCTGCTATCTTAATGTCCTAGTTTTCTTTTGTTAGTTTAGAATTTCTAAGAATGGGATTCTATATTCGGTTGAGGTTCACAGCTTCTTCTTTTCTGTTGAAATTCTCCTTGTGTTTGTGGATCTCTATTGCCTCCTGTACAAATTGGCAATCTGCCCTTCAGCCTTGTTTCCATCGATATTTTTGTGGTTCCGATGTATACCTTTCCGCAAGTGCATGGTATGCGATATACCCCCGCTGCAGATAGTGGGTATCTTTTGTCTTCTGCCGACCTAAGGCTTTGTTCTATTTTTTTGTGGGTTTGAAGACCGTTTTTATGTTGTGTTGTCCCAATAATTTTCCAATTCTGTCTGTGACCTTAAGCCTCCTCCCTACTTTGTCTCGTGGAAGTCCTCGGTTCCATGGCCCTGTTGATTTCCGGTGCACAGAATTGGAAAACTCTTGGGGCAACACAACATAAAAACGGTCTTCAAACCCACCAAAATATACAACAAAGCCTTAGGTCGGCAAAAGACAAGAGAGACCCACTATCTGCAGCGGGGATATATCGCATACCATGCACTTGCGGAATGGTATACATCGGAACCACAAAAAGATCGATGGGAACAAGGCTGAAAGAACATCAGAGGAACTGCAGATTAGGTCAAACGGACAAGTCGGCAGTGGCAGAACACGCGCTCAGTGAAGGAAACCACAGGATTCTGTTTGAGATTGAGAACGTAAAACTTCTTACCCCCAACCAGGGATACCATAGCCGACTTGTACGGGAGGCAATAGAGATCCACAAACACACGGAGAATTTCAACAGAAAAGAAGAAGCTGTGAACCTCAACCGAATATGGAATCTCATTCTTAAAAATTCCAAAATAACAAAAGAAAACTACGACATTAAGACAGTAGGCAAAAAGGTGTAAATTAATGTTATCGAAAATATACCCAGTTATGGTAATAAGCAATTCTGAAAGAACAAAGGATATCAACGACATTGTGCCGGCAGGTAGAAAGGGGTCAATTAGGGTTAGTGAGAATGTATCAAATCCATATACGGTAATTAACGCACAAGACTACCTATGTCAGAATAAATACAATTTCCGCAGACGGAATCTCCAATCATCTGAGATTATTGATGATGTATAAGCCTCTGAAGAAGCTAGCCACTCGCGCCAGCGAAACGTTTGGATGAAATTCCAAAAAACGACGACCTTCAACCGAGTGGAAATTGTGACACTGAACACTTCAGCCGCGAAAGCCTTAACCATTTTGCATGTCTTCTGCTTTTAGCCAAACTATTATGTCGGCAGACGTGGGTACTTTTTCTACTCACCGACTGTGATACGGGGCATTATCTATAACGATAACGAAAACCACTTTTCAAAAACTGCAGCGTTCATATATTTATGATAGTACGCCAGTCTACATCATGCAAAAGTCTAGAGCTACAACCTATGTGGGTTATAATAATCAATCAACGGCCCTTGCCGGAAGCAGATTTCAAACCTGTCAAAAACACGTCAAATCATGGTTGCCATGAAATTTAAGTCCTGTCATATTTTGATGTGTGCCTCATTAAACCAAGTCTTGTCAGTATAATATGTATCATTTTCTGTCTACCTTTATTTTCCTAAAATAATGATTCCTAAAATAGGCGATAGGTATATGTAATTATAATAGATTCTCCATGTTATTTCATGCATGAAACATATCAGCTGCATTTCAAAACACAATAGAAAAACAATGCAATACCCCAATAACCCCGCAAGCACGATTATGCAACAAGTATCAATATCCTAAATGCGCGAAATGCAATGAATTGGAAGTACAGTGTTGCAACCTCCGCACAGTCGTCGATAAATATCAGTACAATTACTAACGACGACCACAAACTTTCATTCAAAGATAGGCTGCTTCAAATGCTCGGAAGGCTCTATTACACGGGCCGAAATAAATTTGGCACCGGTGCGCGTTTTGTGTCAATAGGCTGTGTCCGCATTTGGAACAAACGGCATTTCCGTAGATCGATTCACGATACTGTGTAATATTGAATATAATTTTAAGCCGCTCCTATTGTGTTGTTTCTGAACTAGTGACTGACGTCACTGACTATTACTTCCGTCTCCGAGTATAGGCTGTTTTAACTATCTTCAGATTGAAAATGTAATAGATTATTCCATTTGCTAATTTGAGTAATCCATAAGGCAATTTACAGTACTCAACAAATGTTCAAACATTCATTTTACAGGAGTTTCTGTGCACGTTTCTAACGCGGCTCCAAAGACAAGAGGTGGGGGAGGTCCCAGGGGCGATAGGGGTGGTGGTGGAGGGGGTGGTTATGGCGGACAAAACCGTGGAGGCGGAGGACAAGGAGGTCCCGACGGTGGTCCTGGCATGTACAACCAAAGATACAACGGACCCAACCAAGGGGGGTGGGGCAACCAAGGAGGCAGAGGGAACATTGATATGCCGAATATGCAAGCTCTAGGTAAGTCGGTCGCTTCAATGAATTCAGTAAAAATATTTTTCGGGAATTAGCAAAACCAATAATGAAAAATTCCAAATTACATACCTAGTATTATTATTATTATTCAAACTACCCGAACTACTTTCACCTGGACAATATTCATTCCAACAAAGGAAGAGCAAATACAATTTTCAGCTCCATAGAAACATTTACAAAAATTTTTAAAGATATTTTACATTGAAATGATGTTCATAAAAATATTACAAATCTTTATTAGAATTTGTTTACTGCATTTGATCATTGATGTAAATTCAAACTTCCTCATGCCAGACCTTCTTCTGACTGGAAGTTATTTCTACAATAAAATAAATAAAATATTTTCCGTTGAAACCAAACTTAAATACTATTTTAATTAATTAGGGTAGTGGGAATCTACATAATCTAATCTTATAATTCCTTAATAACTACTCATTAATATATTCAACAAAGGCGAATTATTCAAGTTGGTCATTGCATAAACAATTTGCATTTTTCAGTTTAATCATTTCTAGGAATTCTAAGTAATTAAGTTTGATGCCTTATTTTCGAAGTTTTCATCAAAGTTATGATCTTTTTCCAAAATATTATTGGCATATATTTTATTCTTGGTGTTCTGGGTAGGCCTTGTTACTAACTCCATACGCCACATTAGGAGCAGCACTGTTAATTGACACGCAACAGTGAATCGTGCAGGACTCACCCCAGTTGAGTCACGAGATTTTAATAATTTAATCGGTCAAATTAAATTGAAAAATCCCAGCCGCAAATGTTGAATTTACTTCCTTTTTTACATACATTTGATGTTCTCGTATTCAGCTTTTGAATGATCTTCCTGTTTGACCTACATATACTTTATAAACTGATGTTTCTGATTGTTGTGTCTTACCTTCATTATTTTTGATAAACCTTCCCAGCCATCGACAAGTAAATTTTTTTACTGGTTTTCTTTTTGAAACAAGCACATTGCATAAATTTATGCTACTTAGGTATAACAGGTCAAGGGCCGCAGGGCAACAACCAGGGTAATCCACTGGGCCTAGGACTGAATGCGCTAGGGGCACTTCCGATGAACCCAGCCTTGGTGGCAGCCGCGCTGAACCAAGCAGGATGGGGCCTAATCAGCAATCTGCAAAACCAGCCTGAACCGAATTTCAACCAAGGATACAACAACAGTGGACCTGCTAATACTAAGCGTAAGTAAGAACAAAATCTTATTTGATCCATTTCAAATTTTGTTACAGTGTCATCTTTTATACTCAAACCCCTAAAAATTCTCCAAAACGAAGCAATACAATTTATTTTCTATTTAGACTGTCGTGAACCAACTATGAATCTTTATAAACACAAATGATTTTTTAATAGGAAGACTAAAATCTTCTCCAAAGGGTTATAATGAAATTGTGAATTGTCTGCAAATTATAGATGTATTAATATTTATATATTTGATTTCATTGTATAATGCAAAAACAGAAAAAAAATTGGACAACGACAGAGTTGGGTAGTATCCGGATACTTATGTGTATTCGAAAGCTGTATTCGGATATTTTTCGAATTTTGTATTCAGTATCCGTATCCGTCGCCAAATTTGTAAGTGTCCGAATACCGAATACTTTTTTCGATCTTCGGATACTTTTAAATTATTCGATGAGTGAGAACCAGGCCAAACAGCCCCATTTTATGCAGGCGTATCTTGTCGGGCATCATCGAAAACGGTGAAATACAATTTTAGCACTTTGCAACCTCGAAAAATGAGTTATTAGAGTGCCTCATATATCATAGATGTGCAGTAGACTCCAACTGGGGCTTGTTTTCCTCCGTTTACGGGGTTGGAACACCCAAACTCGAAGTTCAGCATCTTCGAAAACGGGGTGAGGTAAGGCGGTACAAGATACCAATTACCAATTACCAATCAATGTCGTTGAATCAGGATCTATGTCGTATGTGCGTGGCCATTTCATAATTCCCATATCAATTATCCATTCCTTATAAAGAACCTTTTAAGGAAACTGAACTATTGTATCTGGAAGAATACTGCTTAGTTAAAACCTTTTGCTTTAACGTTAGATTTGTTACAAGGTGAAGACAATGTATCTTTTGGATACTTGTTGCCCAGTCTAATTTCTTTAATTAACAAGTATGAAAAACACAAACCCAAAATAAATTGAAATATGGAGGAGAACATTTAGCAAAAATGTGCATAAAAAGTTTAAATACTCGTTTTGATAAAATTTTAAATTTGGAATGGGAAGATCCAATTATAGCAGCAGTTCTGCTTCCCAAATTTAAACTAAAGTGGTATAATATTGTGAAAAATCCAAAAAAATCTTTGGAAGATATTAATAAATGTTGCAAAAAAACAGATGGAATATGAATCTTACAACGAATCAGATGAAAGCGGGGACCCAAATGTGGACGACTTTTTTGATTTCACGGATACCCAAGATAACCAAGAAGTAGGCAGTAGTAGTACTATGAACGAACAGGGTACTGAGGGTACCAGTGAAAGTAGCAGTAAAACTACAAAAATTCAGCTGGGATTATTGAGATATCTGGAAGATAAAAGAACGAATTTACAAGTATTACATGAATACCCAATATTAAAAAAAGTGTCACTCAAGTATAATACATGCTTACCTTCGTCAGCACCAGTAGAAAGACTTTTCTCTTTTGAAACTATGATTGATAGGCCAAAGAGAAAAAATTTAAGTGATGAACACTTTGAGGTATTGGTACTGACGAAGGCAAATTCAAACTCAAAGGTTATAGATATAAATGTTATATCTAGCAAACAATGTCGTAAAAGCTAAAAATATATATTTTTAACTTGAAATGTTCTTTGTTTACAAAATAAATATAAATAGTTTATTGAGTTTATTTTTTATTTTCTATAATTTTTTATCACTTTTTGTTTTTGATATTCATGCCTAGTATTTTTACTTGTATCCGTAAAAGTATCCGAAAAAAGTAACCGAATACTTGTATCCGAGTACATTTTTAGGTGAAAGTATCCGTAATTTTTTAAAAAGTATCCGGATACATTAAAAGTAACCGTATCCGGTATTCGGATCCTTTTTTCCTGTATCCGACCCAACTCTGGACAACGAGCATTACACATATTTTAGAGCAACAAATTGCCCAAATTAAAAGGTTATTGATATATTTTATCAGAGAACTTTCTCTAGGCTAACAAGTTTTTGATTTTCAGTATAAATTATTGTTCAAATCCTTCAGTTGAAGTCTTTCAACATTTTTTTTGGTGATTTTATTGGTTTATGTATTCGAAAATTTTATTTCAATAGGAAGACTAAAATCTTCTCCAAAGGATAATATTGAAATTGTGAATTGCCTGCAAATTACAGATTTAATATTTATATATTTATTTTCATTGTATAATACAAAAACAGAAAAAAGGATTGGACAACGAGCATTACAAATATTTTAGAGCAACCAACTTGCCCAAATTATAAGGTTATTAATATATTTTATCAGAGCACTTTCTCTAGGCTAACAAGTATTTGGTTTTCTGTATAAATTGTTCAAATTCTTCAGTTGAAGTCTTTCAAAAAAAATTTTGGGGTTTTTATTGGTTTATATATTCGAAAATTTGATTTCAAAATAATACTAAAATCTTCTCCAAAGGATTATATTGAAATTGTGAATTGTCTGCAAATTATAAATGTAATAATATTTATATATTTATTTCCATTGTATAATACAAAAACAGAAAAAAGGATTGAACAAAAAGCATTACACACATTTTAGAGTAACAAACTTGCCCAAATTATAAGGTTGTTAATGTATTTTATAAGAGAACTTTATCTACGCTAACAAGTATTTGGTTTTCTGTATAAATTGTTCAAATCCTTCAGTTGAAGTTTTTCAAAAAGATGGTTTTATTGGTTTATGTATTCGAAAATGTGATTGCAATAGGAAGACTGATATCTTCTCCAAAGGATAAAATTGAAATTGTGAATTGTCTGCAAATTATAGATGTAATGAGAACAAAAAGTATTTGACCCCTTCACCACACAAGTAATTTAATTCCTAGATGCGCATTTCGATAACAAAGTCATCTTTATCAGTAGGGATTACTAAACTAACTGTAAATCGTCATACCAGTGACCCTACCTGATGGACAGGTACAACCCCACCCAATAAACAATACAACAAATGCACTTAATTATTCCTTTACTGGTATCAAATAGTCTGGAATTTAATGGACCATTATCATTATTAAGCATAGGTTTCGAGTCCCTTTTTCGAATAGCAATACTTTCATAACAATCTAATTTTCGGTAATCATCAACAGGCTTTATTAATTTTAAATTTTGAATATTAATTTTGTGATGAGTTTCTAATAAATGATCCACAACACTCAATTTATTTTCTCGCGAATATTTAGCATGTGCCAAATGCGGAAACGAACATTCGTAGATCTTTTGGTTTGGCCATAATATACACTATCGCAGTTTTGACAGCTAATTTCATTCATTCCTGATCTCTCTAAAGTTGTAATTTTATCTTTCGGATTACCTAACATTTGGAGATTGTTCGTACTGCTATGTACAGATCGACAAGCGTAAGGATGCTTCTGAGATGCGCAAACGATAGAAAGCGTGAGTAGATGTGCGACAAAGATCGACTACTGTTTAATAAGGCAGAGCGATTGAGCTCCTGCCCCACTCCAGGGTTTTGTCTTCTGCGCAACCAATTCTCGCAGGCATCCTTACGCTTGTCGATCAGTACTAGCATTGTTTATATAGAAGATAGTCAACCTTATGGGATTATAATTGGATCAAAATGGATGCGACATGTAGATGGCGATAGTGAGCTCGCATCCAAGTCATGTCGTAACTTGATTAAAACAATGGAAAAGCATTAAAATCAGGGTTTTTTGAAGAAACCTGCATTAAAATGACGTCAAATATTCATGTTTGTAACTAATCACGCTAGATGACACTCGCGTTTGTGTCCAATACCTTTTCCACAGGCATTGACTATGTTCTATTTAAACAATGGTACTAGCTGTAATACATTTAATAATATTCATATATTTTTTATTGTATAATACAAAAACAGAAAATATGATTAGACAAAATGTTATTGTTGTGAACTAACTAACAATAAGAAACTTACATGGTGGTTCTTCGGGTTGTAAGGCCGACGTGTGTTCAGAGAAGAACTCGACGTTTCGCCAACACGAGTTTTAAATTAACTCTTGAAAATGCTAACCACTCGTGTTGGCGAAACGTCGAGTTCTTCTCTGAACACACGTCGCCCTTACAACCCGAAGAACCACCATGTAAGTGACGATGGCCGCGAAAGCCTTTCACAATTTATAAGAAACTTGATTTATTTTTCATATTCATTTTGCAGAAGGTAGCCAAGGTGGTGGTGGTAGTATTCAGAGAGGAGGCAACAACACTGGATACCCAAGTTGGATGAACCAAGGAGGTGGGGGTAGCAGTGGTGGAGGACAAGGAGGCAGTGGTAGTGGTCAGAACAGTTACGAAGGGCAGTGGTCATCTAGACCTCACCATCCTAGTGACGATAAGGGGTTTATGAAATATGATTGAAATGTGAACTCTAGATACTATTAGAACTTGTAAGTATTAAAGATTATTATTACTATCTTCATAATTTTTTTAGTTTAGTTTAGTTTGTGAGTTTGAAACAATTGCAGCTCAACTTGGGTAGCCGATGTTTTACAGGGTGACTCAAATAAGAACAAAAATTGGTTTTCAGTCAATATTCTTTGTATTATAATAATGAAACAATACAAAAAAATACTGTTTGACTCAACAAACTCAAACAGCGCCTACCTGCACTAAGTAAGGAAGGTAGAAAATGTAGTTACATTAACAGATTTGTGCACTGGGTTCAAATAAAAACATATACAAACAAAAAGCTTCAACTATGACTGAAAATTTGAAAAGACTTATATATGCCAAACCTACTTCTAACTAATATGACGATGAACAAATTAACTGATCATAAAATATTGATGAATATGAGTAACAGAGAACAAGGTCTTAATATGTCATACTGATTACATTTTTTGTTTGTTGAAGTATTCAATACAGCATTATTGAAGCCACTGAATCTCAAGATTCATGAATTTTGTAACATCACATCAGAAATTAATGTGGCAAGCCATAAGCCTTTTTTTCAAAATTATAGCAACTTCCTTCTTCAGAATAAAACTACTCAGTTTCTATTTTCTGGTGTTATTTTATTTTAGTGTTGGTTTTTCTGAACTTGACTTTTGAATTAGTTCATTTAGTTCAATACAATGTAAAGTGTTATTTTTTTTTTCAGAAAATTTAAGTAAAAGCGAGATTTTCGTTGTGTAAAATGGTTGGTATTTCATCATTTTGATATAAGAATAATAATTTCACATTTTGCACACTTTTTGTTTTATTTGTATATGTAAATGTGCTAACTAAATGTAGTATGGCTTTGGAGGTATGTAGAGTGATTGACAGTGTGTACTTAGATCTTAAGTTTATATGGACTATATAAAAACTGCAAATATAAAGCGAAATACAAGAATATATGAATGAAAACGTCTTTTTCTTACCTGAAACAGCATTATTCTGCAGTCATCCAAATATCCACATTCTTCAGGATTACCTCCGATTTGATTCATCACCAAACAGAAATCAACCGAAATTTCATCAACTTTAACTATTACAAATATTGTATTTGTTCCTTTAATACAATAATTTCGTAACACGTCACCTGTCAAAAGTAAATGTTATCTTATTTTCATGTATGAATTCATGTGTAATTTGGTAAATAAAATAAATAATTGCTTGAAGTTTTTTATTGAATATTTTGAAAACTATAATAGAGTTTTATAAGCTAATAAAATATATTTTATATAATATAAAAAATACATAGACAACACTTTTATTATTTTATTAATATTCTTTACCTGTTAACAAGTAAAATTAAATTGGTCAAAAAAGAATATATTCCAAAATACATAATTCAGTAAAAAGCTCAATTTCAACAAATAATGTTTTCGTTCATCTGACAAAAAGATGAAGACTAATTTCTATGAAAAACATGTGGATTCATCTCAAATAGATTCATTAACGTTTCCATATATGAAAACTTCTTGGATTGTTTTTGTGCTTTCAACTTGATAGAACTATAAGTAATATGCAATAAATGATTTAAAAACAAAGGTAGAAAAATTGTGATTCTACAATTGAAACTGCAGGTAAGGAATTTACAAAACTAAAATATTTTTTGCAACAAATAGTTGTTGATGAAGTTAAAGAAAGTTCAATCCAATCATTAGCACCCGGGCTTCATTATAAAAATACACATTTGGTCCATCAAAAAGGCACTTGAGTTTCAAGGCTATTACTGTGTTAATGTTTTTTAATCTAACATCTTCAGAATGCAGCCTTATTATCCATCCCATCAGAGGTAATATTGTTCTTAATATCAACTGGTTCTGGTTCAATCTTGATATGTCCTTCGCTGATTGGATCAATATCCATTGAATTTTCTTCTTTTATCTGAAAGTCATGTTCAGGTCGTTTATGTCATAGGCTGAAAATTGTATAGCAGAACAAGATTTTATGATTTTTTTATTTAATAAAGATAATAAAAACTGAAAATCTTCAAGCGATATGCAGATTCTGAAGGAGTTTCTCATCCCAACCCGAAAAATTAATATTTTGGAATTTTTTACAAAGCACCAATTTCACCAATTTGGTATACTTTCAGGCATGTGTTTGGAAACCATTTTGACTGCATATATTAAAAAAAAACTAAACAATTAGGTATAGTTCATTCATTATCAATTGCAAAACACAGGTATGTGAGGAGTACAATATTTAATATAGACGCGCAGTCATGACAAGTTGATTTTATTGATTTCCGGATTTTTTCTTTCAAGTTATATAGGGCCTTTTCACAATATATATCAAGTGTTGTTCAATGTCCAGCGCGGCTTTAAACAGGGAAGTAGTTGTTTTCTGTTAGAAATTATGGAAAAGTAACTTCATTTTTATCGTAGGTTTTTTCCATTTCCATAATGCCTATCTTCTAACAAAGGTATGATTTTCTTTTCATAAAACCAGAATAATTTCAATAAAAAAATTGATCACAATCGGATTCTATATTTTTTAATATTACCAAGTTGTCAAAATTTTAAATTTTTTAATGTTATTTGTTTCACGACGTAGGTAGGTACGTGTACAAAAAGAAAAAATAGATGTTTCATTCAACGGGTGAATGAAAGAAAAAATTATCTAAACCATCTAAAAATGACGGCAGGAGAGTTTATGATAAAAAAGTTTATTAAAAATATTACAGATTTGTTAATGATTCAGATGGTCATAGAAAAAGTATAGTGTACAATGAGCATGAACTGACCCATTTCCCACTCGTAGGTATATGAAATTTTGTGGGAAATGTATGTCATTTCATGCTCATTGTGCAATATACTAATCTGTATGGGGACCTGCTAAAGTTTCTGCATTAAAACCACTTAAAACCTTCAGAAAAAATCAATTAAATGTATATAGAACCTACTGAAAATTTAAATACCAAGAAATATACCAGTTTAAATCGTCATGATAACATTCCAATTCATAATCACGGAACAAGAAATGTTAATGAACTGCAGACTGATAGAATCAGGACTAAAATTGAAAGAAAGTGTATATATACGTCATGATGTTATACTCATTTATAATATTGAAAAATATGAAATGTCCTTTAAAATTCAAGAAACAATATTTTTAAAAATGAATCCGATTTCCTTTCCCGCTTTGGTTTTATGAAACCTTACGAGTTTTTATATTTTGCAATTGATAATGGATATAGTTCAACGTGTTATTACTATTCCATTTGATATTCATGAGTCTACATCTCAGATCAATAAGTAAACATAGATTGGCCCGATGCTTCGTAAACATAATATTCACTGAACCGAAGATAATTCTTGCGGAAACTGTTTTGTTTCGGGTTTTTGACATTCGAACCAAAACACAACACCTCTAGCACAGTGCCGTGCTTTTTTAAGGGGGTCAAAATTACTTATGCAAATGCAGTACCTGTGAGCTGCAACAAGTTATGTCACGGTTTTGTCTTAAAATTCCTAGGGTCAATAAAAAGCCGGGGGTTGGCAGCAAATAACTTTTTATCAAAATTTGGGGATTCAAGATAGCGGATTAGTTTTGTGATTTATGATGATATTCTTTCCTTAGTTGGATTCTAGGAGTTTTCAGCTATCAAAAATAAAGCATTATTTATGGTCTAAAGTAATTAATTCGAGAGATCTAACAAGTTCCTTGACTATATTTCAAGTTTGGTGCCTGGGGGTTTATGTTGTGTAGATCAAGTTTCAACGAATCAATACGAATATTTGAATAAATATGGACCAGTTGCATAAAGCTTTCTGTTAACGTAGGTAACATAACTGGTGAGCTTAGACATGCATTGCCATAGTAATCATCAAATCAAATATTTATTTGTCTCTTAAATTCTTTATGCAACTGGCCCTATGAGTTAAGAAACCTTCTCCAACATCTATAAATAAATTGTTCATTCTGTTGAGTATTATCCTTCCTAAATTTTGGACCAGTTCATTCATATGGCAAGTACCTGTCAGAAAACAACTACTCTCCTGGCTAAGACCACGACGGGGATTGAATTAAATCTAACAGATACTTGTGCAACGTTTCTCAAAGCATCAGAGGACGCAAGTGCCAGTGTTTTGTGTTGATGAAGTATTGTTTAAATTTTCCTGTGTTTTCGTGGTTTTTGTCCTGCTTATACAACTTAAAGTTACATTTGGAATATTTTTCAAAATAGTGCAGTGGTTCAGTGAGACACAATGTCGAAATACTGCTTTGTTTTCAAAACAAATGATAGTAAACAAACATTCCACAGGCGAGGTTCCAGTGGCGTCAAATGTTAAAAAATTGTTAAAATTGTTTTTTCCGTTAACCAGCTGTCGTCCCCTTACGAACGGCAGCCCTCAAAAGTCGAAACTTGTGCGAGCCAAGGATTAACGAGGTCTTACCTTTTTACGTGCGATTCCTAGCACTTTCTCGGGCCATCAGAAAAAATTCTGCAGTCGCTGTGGTTTGAACCACCGCCGACCGGCAGCCAGTGACTAAAACAATGTCGCTTTAACCACTCGGCTACCTGGCCGATACAAATCATGCAATCAAACGTATTCGTCAAATATAATATTGGAGGACAAAGAAACTCATTCAAAATTAAAAGCCTATGGAAAAATGGTGAATGCCTCAATGTTTGTTATAAATATCTGTAAGCAGGGGGAAAAACATTGAAGCTTATGACAGGAAAATTGAATTTATTTTCCAATAATATTGATATTGTTAAAATTCTAACAGATTGAATGAAATATATGCTTATCCACACGTTATTATAACAAATTGGCAAATATCACTATTATTTTATAATTTTAAGCAACATATACAATATTACAAATGTATAAATATAAAGTGTCAAAGTGTATGTGTAAGAATGATTCTCAAGAAAGCTCAGTACATGAGGATTTCAACACTTGGTATTTATTGATTTTTAAATAGAACTGTCTTTGCCAAAAGAGACCTGACCCTTTCTACTTTGTCAGTTCTGCTTATTGACAATTCAAGGTAAAATCAGATTTTGAAAAAAATTTGAAGTACTTATTACCTTTACCAAGGCAAAACTATGGTTTGATAAAGGCTCTTCCTCAAAGAAATGATTTCCAAAAATTTAAAGCAAGTCCTTTGGTATATCATTAATTGTCCTCACTGTTAGAATTTTAACAATGTCAATATTATTGGAAAATAAATTCAATTTTCCTTTCATCTCAATGTTTTTCTCCCTGCTTACAGATATTTATATTAAACATTGAGGAATTCACCACTTTGCCATAGGCTTTTCGTATCTGTAATTTTGAATGAGTTTCTTTGTCCTCCAATATTATATTTGACGAATACGTTTGATTGCATGATTTGCATCGTGCATTCGACGACACTGCAACCTCACCTGTGGAATGTTTGTTTACTATCATTTGTTTTGCAAACAAAGCAGTACCTATCTTGACATTGTGACTCGCTAAACCACTGCACTATTTTGAAAAATATTCCAAATGCAACTTTAAGTTGTTCAAGCAGGACAAAAACACACAGGTAAATTTCTAACAACACTTCATCAACACAAAACGACAATGTACAATGGCCGCCACGGCCGGTGTCACAAGCGGTGTTGCCAAGAGTAAAATAATTCTAGTAACCGCTCGAAGTGCCTAAAATTTCACCAGTTCAAAACGACATATATCTTCCTTTTTGGTAATTTTTTAACACATTTCTGGACATAAACATTTTTCTAGAATTTTAAAAATAATATATCTGAATATAAAATATGATTGATTATGCATTTATTGGTAGGTTCCTACCAAAATCATATTTTTTACCAATTTGACAACAGGGCGTCAATGTTTGAAAACATTAGGAATGGAATGAGAGGTGTACGTAAATAAACAAAGTTGTCTTCGGTTCAGTGAATATGATGTTTACATAGCATCTATGTTTACTTATTGATCTGAGGTCTACATATAATTTCAAATTACCCTATTTGTTTACGGTAAGTTAATGTTATATATATAAAATATAGTATAGTAATCGATGATGAAATATGTTTAAACAAAAAAAAAAATTGAAGTTTATATTAAAAATGAGTTCCACATGCAACAATAGAAATGTTTACAACTGTTTTATTTATCAATGTTGAGAAATACGAACCTCTGTCTTTACTTTGATAGCATTCCCGCACGATTCAGTTGTAGAATGTAAGTGCTTCACCAGAGCAGGCTTATTACAGAACGTTTCGCCACAGAGATCACAGACTTCTTTGGTTCTATGCGAATTCTGCATGTGAATCTTCGCATTGTATTTGGTAGAAAAGACTTTGCTACAATATTTACAAGACACTTTTTCAGATCCCACGTGCATATTCAAATGCTGGCTGAGATTGTGTTTTTGTCGGAATTGTTTCTGGCAAAGTTCACAAGTATAGGGGTTAACTTGGGTGTGCACCCTGAAATGCCTCCGAAGACATTCCAAATCTCTGAACATCTTGTGACATATTTTGCATCTTCTTGGTTTCACATGACCCAAGATGTGTTTACGGAGAATTTGGATATCATCCACTTCCTTGTTGCAACTGTAGCACACAAATGGTCCTATGTTCACTTTGGAATGATAACTTGGATCGGCGTTTTTGATTTTGCATCCTAAACATCCTTTACAATTCATGGGAGCTTTTTCAGCCTTCTTTGTTCTTTGAGTAGGGGACTTCATTTCTGCTATTTCTGCTTCACTTTTAGTCTTCTCTACTTCAACATCTTTCAATATTTCAGGTTCTAGGACAATAATACAAGCATACACTTATAAAGCCATATTGTAACAAATGTAATTAACTATTAGTTTTCAGCCATACTAATATTACCTGGGAATTATGTTATTGAACTGATAATCCTATACAGCTGATTAGAAATATGCCACCCTTGTAATGATTTGACAGGTTTTTACCTGCTTCAACATGAAAACATCTGCTTTTACAAAATTCTTCAAGATAGTCATTCAAAATGACCATCCAATTATTTAAGGAATCACTTTTAGGAAAAACGATCAAACCTGTCAAATTTTTAATTTCATTCCTACATTCTTCAAATGGAATTAGTATTATATACTGGGAACTTCGTGAAGACGAGGTCGATATTTTATTTTTCTTGACAATCCCCTATTTTATAATGAAATAAAATAAAATATGGTAAATCTAATGACAATATTAACTCATCACCTTTCCATGGCTGCCTGATGGACATGATGACTTAATTCTTTTTGAAACATGTTAATAACGTTGTATTTTGTTGGGCCGGCCAACCGCTATATTCAATATTTTGAAAATGCAAATTCGTTTTTCTTAATTTAAAAAAAAAATAATTATAGTAATTGTCTTGGCGATTGAAAAAATGGGCTCTTTCAATTCCGAAATATATATTTTTTTTGAATATCGACAGCGTCGTAGTTTCTGTATATGTTTATGCATGAATTTTCGAATGCTTGGAAACTTTCTTAAATATCTTGAAGATCAAAATTAACTAAGTGAAGATCAATATTAAAAAGGCCATTTCTCTCGGGCAAATGCTCTCGGTTTCTATTCAGAACTTAATATCCAAAGTCAACTTGATGACTGTTTTAGTAAAAATTTAATAACCGATGCCTTATTTTATTACCCCCTATAAAAAATGAACAAATAAAAATAAAATTTGACGGGTTTCCATTAGTGATTACCTGAATTGTTAACGAATTTGTGCACTTCTTTAAAAAAAATGTGCTTCAATGGTGAATGTGAATGAAACAAATTTTAAGTGAATGCTTTACTTTCTTGAGACAGACTTATTAATTTCATAGATAAACGAAAGGGATAAATATAAAGTATGAGCATTTACTAGATTTTATTCACCACACCCATTGAGTATTCGCCGGGTGCAACCCGACTTATGCAGGAATGAGTGAGAATGAATCTGAATATCGATTATTTGCTTTTGCACTAATTACTAGAAATTAAAACATTCAACAGCTAGTAACAACTACTTTGAAACAAAATGCACAATCCCATCAAGAGAAACAAATTTCTACGAAAAAAAAATGAAATATTTTAATAAATCATCAAAAACTAAGTGGGAATCCAAAAAGACAAAAAATTCAAAGCAATGCATAATAAAAATGGAATCTAAACGACTAAGAAATCACCAAACAAGAGAAACTCTACAACTTCCTGAAAAAAACGGCAACAATGAGTTTTCAAATTACTATATAAACTCAAAGCCCAACATTTACCACCAAAAACCGCCTACCCAAGTACTTCAGTAAATTGCGCAGAAAAATCCACTTTACATAATCATGAACATCTAGAAGCAATACAAAAAAAAGAAGCTCCATATATCATAAGCTTGAATTCCATGAAACAAAAAATATGCTTTCCCCCACCCACCCAAGCTGACGAAAAGTGGTGAGAAAATGTAGCAGATCTCATAATCGGCCAAAAACCTATTATCACAATACATTATGATCAAGTCGCTTGTGGCTTCTTTTATTTATCTACATTTTCAATATTGTGAAATTTTAGAGTGGAAAAAGGAAAAATGAAATAAACATATATTATATTTTGAAGGTAAATTGTGTATGAAAATCATCGAAGTAATAAGTGGGGTTCCTTGAGTATAATTTCTGGCGCCTTCAAAGGCTTGGAGAAAAACG
Source organism: Chrysolina oricalcia (assembly GCA_944452925.2). Classification (NCBI taxonomy): domain Eukaryota; kingdom Metazoa; phylum Arthropoda; class Insecta; order Coleoptera; family Chrysomelidae; genus Chrysolina; species Chrysolina oricalcia. The sequence goes on from OX101810.2 coordinate 4,490,484, forward strand.
AAAACGAAGCTTTTCACTTCAACTTGAAACTTCCAAACTGATTTCATCAAAGAATGCATACAAATCAGTAATAGTACCTGCTAAAACGGCAAAGGTAAGTTTATCGGCCTTTTTTTCTCGAAAAAAAGTGGTGTTACTTATGTAGTTTCATCTCCTGCATACAAATCCGAAGGAATTTCGTGGTCTCAAATACTTTTCGATATATAACATTTTGAATATAAAAAATTGACCATTTTCAAACCAGCCAAAAATCGTACTTTTTGTCGACACTTTTCAGACGCTAATTTCACCCATATTTCACAATTCCCAGTGTAAGAGAGTGACTAATAATAATTATCTTTATTGACCCCAAGAAACATAAAATGTTTATAATAGGGACCAAAATATAACATACAATAAAATTACAAGTTGAAAATGATTGCATCAGTTAAAAAAAAAACATCATTATGATAAGTATTTCTTTAAATGTAGGTAATTTGAAACGATTTTTTTAATATTTTAAAAATTATTGGATTAAAAATAGAAGGTCTATTTTTTTAGAAACGTTTGGTTTTGGTGCTTGTTTGTACTTGTGAAATAAGGGTAGATTAGTATCTGACAAAAGTGACAAAACTTACCTTTACAAAACTACTTATATTTCTAAAATTAAGGGCCTTGCCATTGCTATAAATCTAATTTTTCTACAAAAGGTTCGCGCATTGACAACAGTATGCGAAGTGGCACTTTTTTTCATTTTCATTCGTTACCATGACACCGTGCGCGAAGTAATGTGCGAAATATATTTCGCACACTGCATGTAAACTATATGGGATTTTCATATTCTAACCTATATGGTCCTCAACTCCTCAATCAAGCAAAAAACAAGAAATCGTTTATTTATTAATGTAGAACAATAATTAAGGCTTTCAAATTGTGAGAGATATTTTTCTGGCTTTATTTGCTTCACACCACTCTTTAAATTGCTGATATGCATTTTCATACTGCCGCCTCGATTTCTCCGGTAAAAGGTTGGAAATTACGGAATTGGCCGCATCTATCAAGATAGGTGGGGTACTGCTTAGTTCATCGTCGCTCGAAATTTCCATTCTTTTACAATAATAAATATCACGCACGAAATTGACGCGAATAAAAAGTCACTCCAAAATAATTATCAAGAACTGTCACTTTGAAATAATTGTCAACAAATGCCATTTTATTTCCATAGTTACTTTGATTTGGAAAAATTATTTAAGCCAGTTCAATACTATTTTTCATAGTTATTACTTATTTTAGAACAATATTTTTGACGTTTGTAGAAAAAATTTTGTTTGCATCTCATGCGCGAAATACTTTGGTAATCTCTACTATTTTTTTTAACTCGGCTGCGCCTCGTTAAAAAAAATCAGTTCTCGATCACCAAAGTAGCATTTCGCGCACTAGATACAAAAATAACTATGGAAAGCAATACCACAAACTTCTTAAACAAGACTTGGTGTGATGTAACCCTTTACCAACTCAACATGGTTTAGTTTCTTTGAAACTCTTAACCATTTCTATAAATGTTTTTCCATGGAGAACATCTATCTAAAATATTACTATTACACAAATTGTCCTACTAGACAAAATCAAAAAATTTATTGGTTTTGTACCAGGGGTTTTCTGAACAAACAAAATTTATACATTTTACTTACTTATATGTATTTCACAAGTAGAATGAAAGACATTCTTGATAATAGATATATAAAAAATATCACATGCAACAAGAACACCAATCATGAATCAAAGTTTCTTGCAGGAATACTAGAAACTGACCTAATTAAGTAAAAAAAATGCATTGATGAAGTGGTCCAATTTTCTCTGTAACACTGCATCTCTGAAATTGCAATGCCTTTGTAGGTATTATCTAACCAATTGCTCATATACCAATTACAACAGTAACTATATTGAATGGAGATATAGTAAGAAAGGTTGTGCGAAATGATTCCCGAAATGGTGCTATATTGGTAGTATAACTCACCTCTGTTATTATTATTTTCTTTCATTTTGTTAATAGGACGTTTACCACTTATGAACGTCCGAAGGTCAACCTTAAAACTGGCATTATTTGAATATTTCAGAAGCTTCTCTTCATTTTTAATGCACTCCATTTTAAATTTGAAGGATGCCTCCAAGGCAGTGATACAAGCCTCGCATATAACAGGATTCATCACAAGAAATATGTCCTGAAACGAATCAGAGTAACTCAAACATTCGGTTAGGGTAGGACTATTAATACCAGTTCAGGTATAGAGTAACTTATCATTTCCAGAATTTCAGAATTGTCATTTTCTACACAAGGCGAGATATTTGTACACTTTCCTAGTGGTTTCCGTTTCAAACATGTTCGACATATGTCTGTAGAATTAGTGGAATTACTCATTATTATAGATTATTAAACTTTCAAAAAATTATAAAAATAAATAACAAAAAAAATATAACAGATGACATGTGTCACAATTTTCACTCGGGTTTGAAGGCTATATAAATGTCAAATTTTGACAATATTAACCTTAGGACAAGAGCCGCTTTCCAATGGCCCACGGAGTAGTTCCGATTAACTCTCGGATAGAGGGATGATTTTATCGTGCTCTGTGAGATCACTTCCGGAGTTACTCGGAACTACTCATGTGTTCATTGGAAAGCGGCAGATAGGATTTGCACAATCACCTGTCAGTGTCCGCTACACCGACCTATAAAGGCTCGTCATACCCTTGCATACGTTTGCAATTTTTTTGCAATTCGACTTATGCGGCGAAAAAAATGAACGTAAAACGCCATACGCATACGCGTTGGTTGGATAATAGAACCTGACTTACACCAACTACAATTGGAAGCGTGAAGTCATGACTAATATGTTCTATTCAATACTTGGACATGGTCTAAAGTTTCAGATTACAAATTTGCAAATGTTAATATATTCTAGTTAATATAGTTCGATTATCAAATGTCATTTACCCTATGTCGCATACGACAAAATATCTCTTCAATGCATATTCGAGAAAGGCTATGGACATATGTTGTCGCATGCGACAATGGGTAGTAGATATTTGAGAATAGAGACGCAGAAACCCAGCCATTAGAATATATTTAAGACTTGACAAAATTTTCTGAATTTCGTAAACAAAACGCATGTGCAGTATATTCGACAAAATATATGTTTTAGGGCTCGTTCATACCCTTGCGACTATTCGCAAATTTTTAGCGATTCGACTCAAACTGCGAAAAAATTGCGGTGATTGATGGATTGGCAAGTGATTCTTCGATAATTCAGTGATATCTAACCCCAAATACTGAAAAATGATGTGTTATGATTCATCATTCACCGTAATTTTTCCGCCGAATGTGTCTAATCGCAAAACATTGCGAATATGCGCAATGGAGTGAACGAGCATTTAAAAAGGCGTTTTTTGATATTGGCCAGGTTCAACCTATCAACCTATATGAAGCTCAAAGAAAGCGTCTAATGTGACAGTGACAGCCGCGCTGTGTCGAGTGTGCCGTGAGCCCGTGAAATCTGTCTAATCAGTAAACAATCGATTACGTAGCCATTTCGTTTCTAGGAAGGTAAAAATTGACGTGGGTGATTGCGATACTACTCTAAACTTTATCTCTAATAGTATAAAACGTTGTGGCGCGTGGGCAGTGCGGACAAATCGTTGAAAAATGTCCATTGAATACTTGCAAGTGGCCGAAGAAGAAGGGGAAGAACCCATAGAACTACCCAGTGAAGATGATGGTACTTTGTTGCTTAGTACGTTATCAGCTCAATTTCCAGGGGCTTCTGGGCTAAAGTATAAGGCCCCCGAGAGTAAAACATTGAGAGGAGTGCGGTTAACCGAAGGAAGACTTCACCCTCCACCAGATGGTGGATGGGGTGCGCAAGTTTTTTATTGTGTTTTTCCCAAAGGTACGTTTTTCATTCAAATAGTATTTCACAGTTGTAGACTCAAATTGAAGAAATATGCAGTGTCTGCCTATTATAAACTGAAAGAATATTGGTATTTATAATTACAAATTGGTTGACAGGTAAGGTCACGTCATTTTTAAGGGATCGTAATTGAGAAGTAACTGTTATCCCGGGTGACGGGAAATTTAAAGCAAGGAAGAGATGTGAAAATCCAGTTTTTCTTAGCGATGGGTATAATTGAATGATTGGTATTCAGGTGATCCCAATTATCGAATCATCATTCGAAATAAATGATCAGAAATGGATAGTATCTAAAGAATACTATATTGTTTCTTTCCACATAAAAATTGAATTATTTCTTTCCTATTAAAAAATTGAACGGAAGTTCTAGTTTAAGCAAAAGTCCTAGCAGTGGCATTTATGTAGGCTAGAGGGATTTGATTTGAGACATTATTTTAGTACTGCCAAAATCACCTCGTACCTTCCAGCAGTATTGATAAAATGCAGTGACTACTGACCGGTTCCGTACTAATACGGAAACGGTCCGAACGTTACAACTACGGAAACGGGGCGCGTTACGTTGTGCCCACATCTTGTTACACCCACATTTCGTTGCACCCACATTTCGTTTCTCCCACATTTCATTATTCCCACATTGCGTTGTACCCACATTGCGGTGTACCCACAGCTTCCGATTCAAGCGCTGTTGCCAAATGCTGACATGTTCACACATTCAATGAAGTTGCGTTTTGTCCAAATTTCGTTAGGCCCACATCTCATTACACCCACATTGCGTTGTACCCAAATTTCGTTATGCCCACATGTCTCTGAAAAAAGAATTGTGGGCCTAACGAGACATATCGTTGCACCCACATTTAATGAAATTTCGTTTCGCCCAAATTTTGTTAGGCCCATATTTCGATATGCCCACATCTCATTACACCACCATCGCATTGTACTCAAATTTCGTTACGCCCACATGTCGACTTCTCTGATTAACTGTCATCTGTCAATTGGTATACATGGGATATGTTCCGTACATCAACTTGGTTATAAGGTTATATGGAATAACGATTCAGATCGAAAGTGCTGAACCAAGGAACACCACATTATTTCGTCTGCTTTGTCACCGACTTACTTTCGCGACGGTGAGGAAGGAACATCATTTAAGATACGTATGCCACTCGTAGAAAACCTATAACACCTACCAGCGAACTGCTATGCAAGCCAGCAATTTCATTAAATGTCTCATTAGGCCCACAATTATTTTTTTAGAGAATTGTATGTCAGCATTTAGCAACAGCGCTTGATTCGGCTATGTTCGGAAGCTGTGGGCATAACGAAATGTGAGCGAAACGAAATGTGAGCGAAACGAAATGTGGGCGAAACGAAATGTGGGTGCAACGAAATGGGGTGTAATAGAATGTGGGTACAACGACATGCTCCCCGGAAACGGTCCGACTCTTGAAGCGTGACTGCCCACTGTAATGGCTGGAATTTCAAATGACAAGACAGGGAGAAGGTAAACTGAGTTGAAAATGCGTAAATTACTAGTAAACCTAACTTGACCTGACTAACCTTTCGAAAACAGAAAAGCGATACAAAATTGTTAGGATATAACGACTATTTATCCAAAATTAAACTGTATTCTATGTACTTATATTTAAACGCTTGAAGAGTCGGACCGTTCCCATAGTAGTAACGGGTCAAACTAACGAACAAAATATTGGACGATCGGACCGGTTACTTCTAACGGCCGTTTCAGATACAGCTGACGATTAGTCAGCCGGTCAGGGCCGTTTTGCATTTTGGTTTAGTTAACATCAGTCATGCATTCACAACGCAACGTAAGGCGTATTGTTGCCGCGTTGCTTCTTATGAAAGGGAGAATATAGCAATCGAGTAAGAAAAAAAATGTTGGTGAGTCCTATTGTGATGGCAAGAAATACACACTATTCTTATACTGATCATCTGAAGAATCCCATATGCACTTTTGCTCTTGTACCGCAGCTATTAAAATTTCTTTTTCTGAATGAAAATCACAATCACGATAAGCGGCCATCTTTTCTTGTCGCACCAAGCAACACTGTTGTACTATTTGGCAACCTGATCAGCTAGCTTGTGAAACACGTCGTGTGCTCAATGGCTCAAATCGTAAAAATTATACGCCATCAGCTCAGGCCCGACTTAAGGCCGGAACACACTTATCATACACCATTCCGATCCGATGGTGGCCCGAATTATCGGATCGGTGTGGTATCGGCAGGGGTTGGCAAACATGTCCGACACCTCTCAACTGTCAAGCACTCGCCACAAGTATTGATTCGAACGCTTACAAAGTTGTTTTCTCGTGTTAGGCAAAATGTGTACGAATTTCAATAACTGCGATATAGCGATGATGACTATTGCACTAGGAGATCTGAAGGGGGAAAAAGCGGAGGAACATGACTGTGGGAACACGCTGCTAGGAGGAGAAGGTCTGCAGAAGGAGAGTTCTTCACACTTTTGCCTTGTCTCATTGTTAAAATCCAATACCCGTCCTGCACGCTGAAAACAAATAGACTGTAGTGGAGTGGGACACGTGCAGGAGAGATGTGAACTACGACATTCAAAGTCCAGCTTTTATTTCCCTCTCAGACACCCGTCCCACTGTATGATCGGAGTCGGATCGGAAAGGGGTCTGGTAAGTGTGTCCCGGCCTTCACGAGATTCTACGAGCTGACCGTCGGAAACACGTCTGAAGTACTTTGGTCTTCAGCGCTGATCGTCAGTTGCATCTGAAGTGGACTTAACGGTCGTTTTTCAGGTTATGTTTTCGAATAAAGAAAATACCATTCCAGAACACGTGACTTTGACATTTGCTGGAGGGCACATATATCGATTAGTTGGTGTTTAACCTCGTGCATTTAGTTCAAAAGTTTTTTTTCTGGTTTTATTTTGATAAAATTTTAACATATTATATGCCTCGAAGTACTTATTATTTATTCTTTAGCGGTAACATCAAGTATAGGATAATCAAAAGGGCTATCAACCTCAACTTAAATTGCTCCGCCAATTTTTTTTTCAAATTTTAGAACACAGTGTGCACATTACTTCTGAGAAAAATTATCACCTCTAGGGGGGATGGAACCCCCCCAAAAAACACGTTGAAATTAATTTTTAGGTAATTTCGAAATATCTCAAAAAATGTAATTTAAATCAAAAAAATAACTTAATATTCAGAAAGAGCACAAATTTTTACAAAAAAAACTGTCCATGGCCAAAATTTTGAGAAAGCGCACGGTATTCTTGAAAAATATTGTTGAAGTTATATGCTTTCGCAATGGGGCAGGTGTTGCGCCGGCTCCCGCCAACGTGCATTTTTTCAACCAGCGCGTGAAGTAAAGTTCTATAACTCCTCACATAAATGTTCAGTTCGGATAAATCTTACGTCATTTTGAAGATAAAGTTTGCAGCTTTGTATCCTGATATTATTTATATTCATACGCGCAGTTGCCAGCTGCAAAATTGCAATTGAAAATCTTATAATATTAAAGTTCCTGACTTCGTGAAATAATGCTTTTGATTACTGAAATAATGTCTTATCACTTCTAGCAAGGTATGGGCCGTGGTGGTCGGCTGGTAAAAGCGTACGCCTCGCAAGCGTGGGGTCGTGGGTTCGATCCACCGATTCACCGGTCTCGTGCATGGCATCACACGTTAAAAGGTAAGGGCTGCGTCTTCCCCAGCTCACACAAGTCTCTAGAAGACTTCCGAGGGTTGCGCGTAGGGATGCAATCGGTTGACGGAAATAACAATTTTAACAACAACAACAACAAAGTAAAATGAACAGTTGAGGAATACCTCATTGTTAAATTGCATAACGTTTAACCGGTCCAAATAATGTTGGTTTTAAATACGAGTGTTTTCAATTCTTCGCATATATTAGGTTACAAAATCTTGAGAGAGTTTATACATTCAAATGCTAATAACTCCGAGATAAAAGCACGTATCAACATGAATGAAAAGCCAGTTTGCAGAAAAAACCCTGCTCTTATTTTTCAATCTTAATCAATCTTAATCTTAATTATTCATACAAATTTGGTTACTTGTACAAATTTTAAATGCAATCCAGTCAATCTTTCAAGTACTTAAAATAGAGGTTACTCGGCATTTGATCGCATTATTGTTATATGGAAAATTATCTGATATACACTAACCTTCGATAAAGTGTCGAGAACATACACGCCAAGTTTAAATTGGTGATTTACTGAGGGGGCTCCGTTTTAAAGCATTAATCCAAGCATCGCGGCGTTGTGCAAATAGATCATTTCGTTAAAACTGTCGGAAATCGAAAAAAAGATTCCTCGTCCCTTTCTCCCCGCATTCCACACTCAACAACACTACAAAACGATGGAATATTAATACATTTAAGAACTAATTAGGGAGGATTTAGTCAACTTTAGCACAAGCATTATCATATATATAACGGTAACATCAAAGGTTTTCAGCATAAACTTAACATTGTTGTATAAATGGTGCCATTTGATATAACAGATTCAACTTTCGCTTTTAAAATATATTTAAACACAATTTTAAAATGATGTTGACTAAATGCACCTTTACTTATTAAAGTCTAACTATTGACAGTTGTTTACCAGTAAACAATGAAAACTAAATAGAATGTGCCCTCCAGCAAATGTCAAGTGACGTCATTTTGGAATGGTCTATTTAGACTGGTGTCTATAATTTTTGAGAGAAAGAAAAAAGTAACAGGTAAGGACCAGGTGGAAAATGTTGAGGTTCCAACTTTAAGAAAAAAAATATTTAAACACGAAAACACTCAAAATGGTGAAATGGGGATGCAGTTTATGGGTTGAAAATAGTTTTTTTGCAATATGCGGCGAAACGTGACCTAGCGGAAAATATTCAATAGAAAAGTTGTAGATAATGAAAAAATCAAAAACCTTTTCATTTAACACTTTTCGCCATAACCTCAAATTAACCGTCAAAATGGCAAAAAACCGATTTTTCAGAAATTAATTTTTTTCTCGCGTATAAATTATTTCATTTAGATGAAAATTTGAAGAAATGTGTGTTTTTTGGTGTCGAATAAGCATGATTTTTTCGCAATTCAGAAGACGACTAGTTTTCGAGTTAGGTGGGTACATTTAAAATACCTCTAACTTCCACGAACAATTGTCTTACTGTTTTTTTTTGTATTTGGAAGGTCTATAAATGATAATTTTGATTGTTTAAATGTATATTTTGAAATAGTCTATGTAACTTGGCGGTTTATCAATCGTTAAACCGCTCAAAATTGAGAAAAACCAACTACTTAGTCTCTCTGAATCATAATTTTCTCAATATTTTCAATGATTTTCAATAGTTGTAGAAAAGAATAAAAATGATATTAATGAATTAATTTTGAGTGTAATTATGTATTCAATCATTTTATTATAAATAATTTAATATAAACTACTTTTTGTTTTTAAAATAATTAATTAAAATAACCCCTAAACTGCATTCCCATTTTGAGTGTTTCCGTGTTTAAATTTTTTTTTCTTAAAGTTAGAACCTCAACAACCTTCTCCACCTGGTCCTTACCTGTTACTTTTTTTCTTATTTTGAGCGATTAAAATTCGTTTTGGGCACCAGCTTAATTCCTAATAGAATCGATTCAACATTGTTGCTTTTGGCAGTTCTCCTCAAAGGGATTCTCATTTGTTTTATTATTGTAGGTACTTTCCAAAATCCTGCTTTAAAGTGGCCACTTTGAAAAAAATCTGCTTTTTTTGTTGTGAATTGAACATCGTCTTCACTTCTCGTCTATTTTGAAACAACGATTTCATATTTGATATATAGTTATTTTACACAACTTTCTATTACTTGGTGTATTACAGGGTGTATTGCAAAAAAAATCATCAACAGAGTGTCATTTGCTAAACTTGATTCGTTGTAAACATCTCTTTGAGTGTGATTTCATTTTTCTAATATTTTAGAGAATAAGAGAAAGAGTGATGACAATCTGGAAAATTCTACTGCGAAAACTAAAAGAATGGAAACTAAATTGCGTTGTACAGATTTAATCGTACTTGGTTTGCCATGGAAAACGACTGAACAGAATTTGAGGGAATATTTTGAGACGTTTGGGGAAGTGTTGATGGCACAAGTAAAGAAAGATGTTAAAACGCAACAGTCCAAGGGATTTGGATTTATCAGGTTTGGATCGTATGAATCTCAGATGAGAGTTTTAGCGCAGAGGCATATGATTGATGGAAGGTGGTGTGATGTGAAAGTTCCCAACTCTAAAGTAAGTACTGGCTTCAAATGAGTGTGCAACTGCATTGTCTGTAAATAACTGGACTCTGGCAACTTTACAAACGGCTAAATTTGTGAAGAAGCTTATCTATCTCTAAAACTCCAAATTAAGTTCTATATAATTTGTATACAACCAATAATGAAAAAATGGATTAAGCAACTCATTTTTACCGGTGTGAAGTTAGCGGTCACTCCATAACAGCCGTTTTGATCTAGCATGCAATTTGCCAGTGGCGTCGGGTGATACATTAAATTCGGCTTTTGATCCGAATGAAGTACAATTTCTGTATATTAAGCGTTGACAGCTGAAAAGCACAAGAATGATATACCGGGAGATGGTTGATTTTCAGGCCGTCTAAGGGGCAGTTTACACTTGCCAATTATTGAAAAATCATTGTGAAACCTACCTCAGCAGTGTTTAGCCAAGTTCAATATCTGTATATGAAATAGACTACCGAAAAGCCCAAGATGTACCGAGAAATGGTTGATTTGCAGGCCTTCTAAGTGGCAGTTTACACTTTTTTGGAAAATCATTCTGAATCCTCCATCAGAAATGTTTAGCCACGTTCAATTTCTGTATATAATCTACTGAAAAGAAGAGATGATTGATTTGCAGGCCGTCTAAGGGGAAGTTTACACTTGTCGATTTTTGAAAAAACATTCTGAAACCTCCCTTAGAAAATATTTTTAGACAAGTTCATTTTCTGTATATACTTAGATACTGAAAAGACTTGATTAAAAAAAAAACATTCTGAAACCTTCCTTAGAAAATATTTTTAGACAATTTCATTTTCTGTATATAGACTACTGAAAAGACAGAAAATGATAGGTATACCAAGAGATGATTGATTTGCAGGCCGTCTAAGGGGAAGTTTATACTTGTCGATTTTTGAAAAACCAATCTGAAACCTCCCTTAGAAATATTTTTAGACGAGTTCATTTTCTGTATATAGACTACTGAAATCCGCAAGAATGATATAACGAGAGATGGTTGATTTGCAGGTTGTCTAAGGGACATTTTATACGTGTCGTTTTTTGAAAAAAAAACATTTTGAAACCTCCCCAACAAATATTTAGTCAAGCTCATTTTCTGTATACAGGGTGAGTCAGAATAAGACCGACAAACTCCGCATACAGATTCAAAACGTACGAAAAAAATTGAGATTTTTTTCCCTCAAAACTCCTGAAGGAAAAAAAATTAAACTTTGTACTTTAATCTAGGTTTATCAATGTGATAATTTGAAGTCATAATTTTTCATATTCGTATATCGGTGGTATGTGACCATATTAACAGTCACATTTTTTTTAGGCAAGTGAAAGGATAAATAAGTGATTGACACCAAAATATCTTAAATTCGTAACACTCCACTTAGATGAGAGTTAAGTTTTGAAATAATTTTTGCAACAAACTGAAGATAAGTTCTTTTATAATTTTTATCGATATTTAGAGTATCATTTTTAGAGCCGTTTCTGGTTGAATTATCTAGGAAAATATTAGTCAATCAATATGTTTTTAATGAAAAACAACAACGACAAATTTCGTGAATATTTTATGCGTTGACCAGTGGCGTACTGAACAGCCTACCACAAACTAGCCTGCAATTAGTTATCATGAATTGAAAGAATTTTTTTAAGAAAGCATAGTCTCAAACCAACGTATTTACGACAGTAATTCATGAGAATTGGGAGAAAAAAAAGCATTCAAGCATTAAAACAACAGATTTGGAACGATTATCCTATACATAAAAAATAAACAAAACAAAATAGCGCAGTCCAATGACAATTTCCCTCATATTATATAAACCAACCAAATGCCATCATGTTTTGAAATCAAACCAATGAGAAATGGACTTTTCGAAAACACTGTCTCCAGCCCGTGGTATTTTCAAATCGGTGTTTCGCCTCTTCCTTATTTATACGTTTCCATAGTTACAACAATCACTGTAAATTTAGAAACGTCAGTTTGACGGTTCAATTCTTCAACTGACAAACTGCAGAATTTCAAAATACTTTCACCTTGCCTGTCGCTCAAACTGTGTTGCTGTATAAAACAACACTCGAGCAAGGTCTCGTGGTGTTTCTAAGCAACACAGTTTTCGTGACAGCAAGGTGAAAGTATTTTTTGAAAATTCAGCATTTTGTCGGGATGTTACTACTGAAAATTGCTTTTTATCCTAAACGAATTTCTGTGTCTATATTCAGAAAAAATGCAAATCGTTGACAGTCATATCCAGAAGGGCATCTTTCTGCGTTTTCTCACTTGAGGTATCTTTAAAACTCAAAATCTTGGGGCAAACCCTTCAATTATTCTTCTTGTAGAGGAAAACCTCATAAATGTTTCCACTGTTTTTTCTTGTCGGCGAGTAGATTCCAAAAATATGTATGGTTTAAATATAAACAGTTAACAATTAGAAAGTTACAGATTATTTTTAAATTGCTGTTGGTATATCATTCTCAGGCTTCTCAGTAGTTTATATAAAGAAAATGAAACTGGCTAAACGTTTCTAAGGCAGGTTTCAGAATGTTTATTAAAAAATCGACAAGTGTAAACTGGCCCTTAGACGGCCTGAAAATCAACTATCTTTCGGAATAATATTCTTGGGCAAATGCAGAAAATGAAGTTGGCTAAACCTTTTTTAGGGAGGTTTCAAAATGTTTTTTTCAAATATCGACATGTATAAACTGTCCCTTAGACGGCCTGCAAATCATCCATCTATTGGTATATCATTATTGGGCTTTTCTACAGTCTATATTCAGAAATAGAACTTGGCTGAACATCTCTGAGCGAAATTTCAGAATTAGTTTCCAAAAATCGGCAAGTGTGAACTGGCCCTTAGACGGCCTGCAAAACAACTATCTCTCTCTCTCTGCTATTCTTGGGTTTTTCAGTAGTCTATATATAGAAAATGAACTTGGCTAAACATTTATTAGGGAGGCATCAGAATGTTTTTTCAAATATCGACACGTATAAACTGTCCCTTAGACTGCCTGCAAATCCACCATCTCTCGGCATATCATTCTTGGACTTTTCAGCAATCTATATTTCTGTACGAAATTTCAGAATTATTTTCAAAAATCGGCAATTGTAAACTGGGCTTTAGAATGCATGCAAATCAACCATCTTCCGGAATACTATTCTTGGGCTTTTCAGTGGTCTATATACAGAAAATTAACTTTGCTAAACATTTATTAGGGAGGTATCATGTTTTTTCAAAAATCGCCAGGTATAAACTGTCCCTTAGACGGCCTGCAAATCAACCATCTTTCAGTATATTATTCTCGAGCTTTTCAGCAGTCTATATACAGAAAATGAGCTTTTCTAAACATTTCTGAGACAAGTTTCAGAATGATAAAAAAATCGGGATGTGTAAACTGGCCCTTAGGCTGCCTTTAAATCACATCTTTCGGTAAATAATTCTTGGTCTATATACAGAAATTGCACTATATTCGGATCAAAGTCCGAATTAATTTCACATCCAACGCCACTGGCAAATTGGCTGCTGGATAAAAACAGCTGCTATAAAGTGGCCGCTAACTTCACACCTGTTACAGTTTTCCCGCTTTCACCCACAGAGTAGAGATATTCTTCAGCGAGTCTCTAACAGAAAACAACTACTGCCTCATACGACCGTTGAATTACATTTATTAGATTCGTGTCCAAGATTTCTACAAGTACTATTGGCAATGTTCTTTTAATCTCAAAGCCAAAATTATGTTTTGATTTAAATTGGGAATGCTAGTCTTAAATAATTTTTGAAAAAAACTTTCGCTAACTGTTTGGTAAAGCTGTTATGGTCATCTATCCAAAAAAAGAATTTTGTTAGCATTGGGTTCCAGTATTTTACAGACATTTGATACGGCAATTGAATTGAATGAATTTAATGAAAACTGTGCAATTGCTAATTTTGAATCAACTATTTGAATGTTTATAAAGTTGTGATTGTACAAATCGCAATAGTTAACTTGTATGCTACTGTTGTTTAGATTCACACAAGTTAGCTATCAGTTTGCTTAGATAAATGGATAAATCATTGATTGTGGAATGCAAATACTGGAAACACCTCTTCCATTATTTGTTTAACCAGTACTCTGTTTTTTTGCATTAAAATTAAGAGTAGTATACACATACTACTCCAAATTTTATTTTACCTATCTTCAATGAATGAACAATGTATGCTAGTATTAGTTTTTTGTCATAATCTAGTGAATCTGAATAATATGTGCTGACTTTTGAGTATGCAAAATCTTTCTAGAATGGTTGGGTTGGGAGATTGAATAACATACAAGATACTACGAAATGCTACAGCAGATATGGCATATATCCAAGCTATTTAGAAAATATTTGCATAGCTATTCTGAATTTAAAAGATGACGCATGAGTATGAATACACAAGAAGTTTTTTCACATTCTACCTACCTGAATAAACTCATTTGGCTGCCTCTAGTTGCATTCATAATGAATTGGCATAGTTCTCACCAAAGTTAAACAAATATTCTGAAAAGTAAGGTTAATTTAATTATTTTGTGTCATTAAGGGTCGGTCTTTTCACCTCACAATAAAGTTTCTGATAACTATCTATCGGATAAACTTCACAGGTTTACATATCCTTATCTGATAGATAGAGTTATCCGGAACTTATCTATAGGTGAAAAGACCGGCCCTAAAAGTACTCAATTCCAAATTTTTTCTCTTCTTAAGTATTTGACTTCGAATAATTCAGTGAATATTAAAAAAACTAATGAAATATTCTGAGAATGCATTCTGGCGACTGCAATATCATTCGGACGCCATTGTTAACCAAATTATGTTCTATTTCCTGTTCCAATGTGCCTTAGGTCAAAGTCAAAATATGTCAGAAGTTTTTCAACTTATCGACTTTTCAACAATGAATAAAAGTCTAAATTGAAATTGTTATGTATTATAAACTATAATGGTGATAGTCTCCCCGATCTGAACGTAAGTCCAGATGAAAGAGAATACCACCACCATATGCGCTCCGGCGCGACTTAACAAAAAAAAGGTGGCGTATATTCTTCGTTGCCGGATCCAATAAGTCAAGGACGACATGGCTCTTAGGCAGAAACTGCCAAGCACTACGCCTCCTAATAGGAATACTAACAGGACATAACAAGTTAGGCAGACACCTATCACTTAAAGAAGAGATAGAAGACAGTCCCACTTGCCGCAAATGTGAAGAAGACGAAGAAACTTCATCTCACTTCCTCGCTTCCTCGGCGAGTGTGAAGCATACGGGAGGCTAATATTTGAAACCTTCGGAGTTGAGGAACTGATCGACTTGGAGTGGTCAGACATTCTGACCTTCATAAGGAGGTCACTAAGGTTCGAAAAGGAAGACTAGGAGGATGAATGCAGATAAGTGGAGAACAGGGGATGGCAAAAAGGGTCCATGAGGGCCTACTTGCCTGGCTGCGGTTGCGGCCTCCCCAAAGAACTACTACAACTACTTCTATTCCAACTGCAGGAAAAACCTACAGAACCACCAGAGGAGTCACTAAGGCAAGAATGAGCGCATGCAACTATACGAGAATAAAGTTACAAACACTAACGCTCATCATCACATCAATGACCCCTTCATTTCTGCCATCTTCTGCCAATCCTGCCGCAGCACTTTGTGAAAACGTACAAATCCATCAATGACGAGAATGCAGATGAAATCATAGAAAAAAATATTACTCAAAAAGCGATTCAGATGCAAACTGCAAACTCTTTCAAACAACAAACACTTTACGTCTTTTCTAAACCAAAACAGTGATTTGATACTTCTAATGTTTGATGGAAGGTGATTAAACGTCTTACATCCATTATAAATTGATTTCTTGATTAGAGTACTTTTAGGGATTGACAATTTTAATTCATTATTTTGTCGAGAGTGTACTAAATTCCGTATGTTGCGCCATCTCTTGACAACATAATAGATCGATTTGTTTGAAAGTGGTTGACAATGTTTCACTATGAGTAAGGTTATTCTGGACTTTCATTGTCTAAAAAAGAACAAAGAATATTCAATTCTCTGCAATTTTGGAACATCAGAAAGTCCATAAACTTCACGATGGAAAAGGAGACCAAAGACGGTTTACCTTTTCTAGACGTGAAAGTTCAAAAGAACAAAGGTAAGTGCCAAACATCAGTGTACAGAAAGCCGACTGATACCGGACAATACCTTAACTTCGAATCGAACCATCATGGTGCTACAAAGAGAGGGGTTGTTCGATCGCTGGTGGACCGTGCCTACAACCTATGTAACACAGATAAAAGTCTTACCATCGAATTGGACAATATCAAGAAAGATCTGCGACGAAATGGGTACCCCAAAAAACATATAGAAGAGGTTCTAGCCCGCAAGGGGGATAAGAACAAGAAACCAGATGAGCCGACACAAGCCACCCTGTGCGTTCCGTATGTTAGAGGTCTATCGGAAATAATAAAGCGAATTGGGTCGAGATACAAAATACGGACATGTTTCAAGTCAGGTAATTCGCAGCCATCTCACAAAGACCAGACCACATAACGCTGACATTGACTCCAAAAACTGCATCTACCGCATCCCTTGTGAATGCGGTGAAGCTTATCTTGGAGAAACTAAGAGACCGCTTAGCGTTAGACTCGCTGAACACAAGAGAAACACTGAACGAGGAGAAACATCACAGTCAGGAATACCGGATCATGTCTGGACGACCCAACACAATATAAAATGGGCTGAAACAGAAATCATCCATAAAGAAGAGGGCTGGTATAGAAGGGAGTATAAAGAAAGTGCATATATTATAAACAACAAAGTCTTCAGTCATGCTAGCATAGAAATCCGTAATGTGTGGAAACCCTTAATTAGTGGCTTGGATCAATTGAAATTGCGATAAGAATTAACAATGCTGTACCGGAGGGGCCCGGCACTGTAATTAACAAGCTTACCTGAACACAGACAAATTACCCCTAGGCTAATGACACAAAATTAGCCATATCATATATAAGAAGTATCTTCATTTATAGACTTAATAACGACTGTAGATTTTCGCAGTTGAAACGTCGTGAATAAAATTGCAGAGAATTGATTTTTCTTTGTTCATTTTTAGACAATGGAAGTCCAAAATAACCTTACTCATAATAGATCGATTTAAAAAAATTTGTGAATTCACATTTTTATATATTTGTGACGCTTGAAATGTTAATAACTTGAGTTCGACCGAATATAAATATATCGTAAAGAAAAATAAAAAATATTGCTACAATCAATAAATATATTGACACTAAATTATATATATTTGCAAAAAACAATTTTTACCAAAACGTCGCCTCATGACAACAATGTTCGGCGGAGGACCATTGCACAGAAAGTTGTTGTTTATATATTTTCTTAACCAGGTAGGGGGCTCCTAGAAGCCCTAAGACCGAATAGAAGTCTGTGGGCTTCTATTGCAGGATTGGGAGCCACATAGAAGACTGAACACCGGGACAGATAATGGATTAGACCAGTTTATAATAATTTCAAGTGTTGTGAAGTCACAAAATTTTATAATCGAATGTAAAGTGCTTTTTACTCCTTCAAGACTAGTATGTAGTTAGATATGTTATTTCCTGAGGGTCTTCAGTCAGTACTCACCCAATATTCATTCCATTTATTTTCTATGATTGAAAAACTTTGGAAAGAAAAATCGCTTTTTTGCATCCTTTAAATTCGTTGACTCTTACTTGAAATCATGATAATTGTCACTTGACGCTTATTCACTTATATAGTTCTGAAGTAAGACGTAATATATAAAACTTTTCTAAGGTTGAACAGCATTATATTGTTCATGCATCTCCTGACTTGTGGATTATTTTTGATTTGTCCTTTCCAGGAAGGATTTATCCAACAAGTTCCTTGCAAAGTTTTCATCGGGAGATGTACAGAAGATTTGACTGCGGATGACCTTAGGGAATATTTTGGCAAGTATGGAGAAGTGACGGATGTTTTCATTCCGAAACCGTTCAGGGCTTTCAGTTTCGTCACGTTTTTGGATCCTGAAGTAGCTCAGTCTCTTTGCGGGGAAGATCATATTATCAAAGGTATTCAATTAATCTCTCGCTCTCTCTCTCTCTTACTGTAATTTTCTTTTGTGAAACAAGCATTTCTACAAGCTTGATCCTTGTATATTTTTCATTTCAGGAGTTTCAGTTCACGTTTCTAATGCTGCTCCCAAGTCCGATACTAGAGGCGGTGGTGGTCCTAGGGGTGAAAGGGGAGGGGGTGGTGGTGGCTATGGCAACCAGAACCGCGGAGGAGTGGGTCAAAGCGGTTCTGATGGTCCTGGTATGTATAACCAGAGATACAATGGACCTGGACCAAACCAGGGCGGTTGGGGAAACCAAGGTGGACCTCGGGGAAATATTGATATGCCCAACTTGCAGACATTAGGTGAGTTATTAATTTTCTGATATCCTGACAGAATTTAATGAAAATCTTTATGCTGTGATGGAGATGCATCTGTTTGAATCGAAACGAGCCAGTTTTCAGTGTTGATTCAATGTTAATTACTAAGTAAATACTCCTGCTTTCTCAGCAAGAGTCTTACTGTAGTTATTTCAATATTCGGCAGAGAAAACAATTTTTCAAAAGAATATTTGCTAAATGTTTGAATGCATCATTCATGTCACTGCATGAAAGGTTTGACCTGCATGTAACTCTAATGCAATTTTTCAAACCAGTTCAGCTCCTTAGTCCTGCTTCCTTCCTGAATGATCAAAATTCCACAAGCATTAAATCCTCAAAACCTGCAGGTAAACTTTTTAAATTCCATGAAAATGTAGGCTCTCAAAAATGACCGTTTTCAGGATGGATATAGTGAAAAAGATGGATGGGTGAGGAAATGATTGAAAATTGAAATTGAAGAGTTTGTTGTTGAGCAGTTGCTTGTTATTTTCTGTTGTTTGGATTTGTATTTTGATGTGAATTTTATTTGATGTTTGGATATTTAATAAATATCTAGGTTCTAAATTGTTTTCTTTAGTTAATTATTATTTAACTTGAAGCCTCATGAGATTTAGCAAATTTGTCGTAATAACTGGCAATTTTTTTTTGCAAAACAATCGACCACTGAAAAAAGTTGTCTTTAAAAGACAAAACGGATTGGTTTAAGTTTGACGATAGTTGTGTCACTAACTATTCTGACAATATCTTTAATTTATTGGAGCCTCTGGAGACACCCTACATTTTATTTTATTAGAGAGAGAGAGGACATTGACAGATCAAGATCTTCAGATGATGTAGTGCTGCAGGTTTTTCCTGGTGTTTCCTCATAGAAATATATATTATATACTTACTCTAGAATGCTAATCCCCATGTCAAAAGTGTTGTAAAAAGTTCAGGCTAGTCCGAAATGCGCCTGCTCGTCATTAGTGATTTTTGTAACAGGCCCGGTTTTGGTAAAATGGTATGGTACTTGTGAAGATTAACAAACGATAATTCTGAATCTCGGAGGATAAGGTTGGAAACCTCATTGTACTTATACCTGTATTTGTATTTAGCCGATTTTAATACATATTTTCACATATTTATTATCCCGAATATTCAGCAAAGGCCATCAGAAAGTAGAGTACGGTTATTATTATTATTTACCGCTCTGAAGCGACTGATTTTTGGTCACATTTGATCACATTCACTTTTCAGCTGTAGTTCACCAACAAAAACCTACGGAACCACCCCAAATCGTCGGTGCGAATTTCAAGGAAGCACTGGATTGGAAAATAAATTGAAAGTACAAAAAACTATGAAAATTTAATTCAGCTAATATAAATAATTTCAATTCAAATTGGATTTATAAAATTGGATGCTTGAAAGCTCGAGTTTTTTTTTCTAGAACGATTAATGTCAAAATACACAGCTGCATTTAATTTAAATCATTTGAAAAGATTAACATGCTATTTCTACGAGTATTTCTGGTTGTATTACCTTAGTGCAATTTCCACAATGGGGGTGCATGAAAAAGTGAGGCCAGAAGCATCTTCCTTACCATCAAAAGAAAAGCACGTCCATATTGACATTAATTTTCTGAGGCGATTCTGTGTATGTTCAGCACTTTTTGTAGGAATCTAGAACTCATAATATGAGCGGTGTCGTAGAAAATTGTATCACTCGCCATGCATGCTTACGCAGACACAGTATTGGTACTGCACTAGGTTTCAAATTATTCTATTGTCGTTTTCATATGAATCTTCATGAGGAGAATGTCTGCCACAAATTACAATTTTCTCACTCAAATGTTCTGCTGGGGTCTCTTCTTTAAAACAATAACCAAAAATCATGCCTTTTTTGTCAAGCTAAAATAATATTTAAGCTATTTTGAGCAAAGCATATAGGTACATAAAAAATTTCATTTACCAAAAATGATTTATTTCAGGTATTTTTCCTTACACGACACTAAACAGTTCATTGTTTATTTGTAGGAAGAAACGGCTTTACTAGAAAAGATGAAAGAATAACCAACGACAACAAACACCACATAAAACTACAAGAGAAAATCTGAAATTCTAAAAACCGTCTCTGTCTCTGACAAGAGTGACAGATCTCACTGACAAGGCTTCCTGTTGATGAAAAAGCACTGTTGCACGGTCATTATAATTACAGTAGCATAGGGTACATTATTGTTTTAAATAAATTTCTTTCGCGCCTAAAATTCGGAGTAATCTATCTCTAAAAGGTTCTTTTTGGTTTTAAAAAGTCCTAAATGCGCTGTCAAATCCCTTTTCTTCAAATGACATGTGTTTTATTACCTTATAACAAAAAACTCTGAATTGGAACTCCAAATTATTTTCAAACTTGGCAACGATCTACCTAAACTACACTGATGACGCGCATGCGCACATCGTAAACGAGTCGCATACGCGGCATGCTTTTCGCCGTGAAAATTGGCGGGATTAGCATTCTAGAGTGAATAATATATATTTCTATGGGTTTCCTGCAGCTGAAAAAGCAAATGCGCCACTGGAATGAATCAAGTCGCTCCGGAGAGCCATTTAATTTTTGTTGTTGTTTTATAATTTGTATTACCTGTTTTTTAATAATAAAGTAAATTGACAGATATTTGATTACTTTGAAGGTTTCCTTAGCAACGCAGGACTAATTGTCGCTATAAGTACAACAGTGTACCATTTTAAAAATTCAAATTTCACATCAACAATTTTCTGACTTTAATGATATGTTTTTTCAATATTAAATCTTCGTTTTTCTCGTCACAGAAAAATTAGTGTGTTATACACGGGAAAAATATTAGACTTCCATTCCATTATTGTTAGAGATTAGTCAGTTAGAATTTTAAATAATTTTTAATATGCAAATGGAATATTGGAGCAGCATCTTGTTACATAGCTACAAAGTTTTTGTACTCATCTATACCTTCTGGAAGATAACTTTAAATTATTTAATGATACAGAGTCATCAAAATTTGAGGAAACCAAGATTAAATATTGAAACTGCCGATTTAGATCTAAAAGGTAAGTCAATTTTTTTTCAATGTTTGCATTTTTCAAACAAATTAAAATAACTTCTTTGATGAAACATAGGTGAATATCATTGGGAGTTAGTAGAATAATGAAAATCAGGATTGAAGTATTTTATTGTATTGTTTATATTTCATGTACTTCAACACCAGTAGATGATAATGATTACAAAATGTTAGAAGCAAAAACGCCGAAGGTAATTCTAAAACCTTTAATTCACTTCAATAAAAATCGTTCAACCAGTTTGTGGACGTCGTAACCTGCGCACATCCTGTTTTTTCCTTACATCTTTGCTTTACTTCAAATATTAACCTTGCCGACCATTTTCTTTCGAACCAATCAAACAAAATTTATACTACACAGGTATAACAGGTCAAGGACAACAGGGTAGCAACCAAGGTAATTGCAATCCACTGGGTCTAGGATTGAACGCTCTCGGGGCTCTTCCTGTGAATCCAGCTTTAGTGGCAGCTGCTCTAAACCAAGCGGGATGGGGCCTGATTGGCAATTTACAAAACCAGCCTGAACCCAATTTCAACCAAGGTTTCAGCAGTGGCCCCAGTAATAGTAATCGTAAGTCAAAATGAATTTTTAGTAACCCATTTGAGTCTGAGATGATAATATTGTTTAGAAATAACTGCATAGCAATACCGTTATTATTTATCTTTTATGAAGTAGACAAGCTGGATGCTTTATTTTGCTTATAGTTATTTATTAGTTTTTCCAAAATAATTTATTTAAATTAATGCTTTCAATTGAGTTTTATGGAATTATTTGGAAAGTATTTGATTGCCTAACTCTTGAACTATTTACGAATGAACTTGATGCAATGAGTATAAAATGCCACATTTCAACTTGGTGGTTATTTCAGTGGGGGAATATAATTTGTTGAGTGTGAGAACCCTGTCTTTGTGTTATTTATAGGAATTCTAAGGATGTTCAATATATGGGGGCAGTAGTTTTCTTTTTTGCTGCTTCGTCCCTCCCTCTCTCTTTCATTTTCTCTCCCTCTCCTCGCCAATCCCTCTTTATCTCCACTCCACTCCCCCCTCTCCAATTCTCCCCTCTCTAACCCACCCTTCTTTCTCGCTCTTTCTTTTCTCTTTTCTTTCTCTTTCATATCCTTTCACTTTCCTTTTTCTTTCACTTTTTTTTTCACTTTACTCCCGGTTTCCTCTTTCTTTCCTTTTTCTCTCCTATTTATTTCCTCTTCCTTTCCTCTTTTTCCTCTCTTTTTCCTCTCTCTTTCCTCTCTCTTTCCTTTCTCTGTTTCCTTCCTCTCTTCCATGTCTTTTTCCTCTCTTTCTCTTCCTTTTTCTCAGGAAGTTCTTTGAGGCATTTGGGTGGGTGGGTGGTTGAGTTAGAACCACTTTCTCTTATCCTATGGAATTGAAATTTTACATATTGGTTCAGTTCCGATGACGATACTTACATTAATGTCGAAGAAATTGTCCCCCCTACCCCCCGAAAGCTAGATAGAGAACGCGTAGGGTTTCGGAAGTTTTCTTGACGGATTTGTACCCCCTCCCCCCTCTTCACCCCTTTCTCAAAAAAAGTTGGAAAACTCGCCAAATTAAAATCGAAAAAATCCTTTAAATAGTGAAAAATATATTTATGTTGTAGTAACATTCAATACATAAAAAGTTCTTGAGTTTACGTTTGAATACATTGAAGTTGTCTTCCAATCTTATACAAGCGTACTATTGTTAATACCTTTATTTCAAATGCTTGTTCACAAGTTGTAAACGCCATTTTTTTTCAGCAACAAGTCAAAATGGAGGGGGTCTAAGAAGTAACAATGCAGGATTTTTGAGTTGGATGAATCAAGGTGGTGGTAGTGGGGGTGGCAGTGGGACAGGGGTTGTTCCAAACAATCCTGAAACTCAATGGTCCAGACAACCCCAACAAAATCAGGATAAAGGGTTTCTTAAGTATGACTGAAAATTATTTCAGTGGATCTGTTTGAAACATGTAAGTTTTGGTATGAGATTAATCTGATGTGGAGACTTAATGGAAGAATTTCGACATGAATTAGTTTAAAAAGTCATTCAGTAAAAAATATTCTGAATATTCTATTTTATAATGACATACATTTCTGAAAAGTTAATATTTCCAGTGATGTTTGGGTTCATGGTTTCACATGATGACGTGGTTTCACCAGCTCAAAAGGGCAGGTGTGTACTATCAGGGCACACCAATATGATTACTGATACTATCGCAGGAGATGAGTGAAATTATTCATGGAAATATGAATTAAACTTGTCTGTTATGACTACCCCCCCTTGAAAATATTTGTAGAGCATTAATTTCGGGATGAACATCTGCTGTTTTTTTTTAATTTCGATATTTTCATTATGTCATTTCTGTTTTTTTGAAGATTTCCCAATTGTTTTGACATTATTCATCACTACTGGTTGAACAACTTGTAAGCATTATCACGGTCCTTTATTTCATCATATACTTCTTTGTCAAACCATGTCAGTTTAGATTTCTATCTGCAACTTTGTACAGGGGTGACATTATTAATAACTGATTCACATTTTTGTAAAATTCCATTGTAAAGTACATTAACATTTATAAAGTTCAAATTTCAGTTATTAGTTATTTAAGTAACAAGGAATGTAAAGACGTGTTAACATTCGAGGTGAGCGAGTACGAGCCGAGGCTTGTCGCAACAGTCGATACATTTCGTGTTACTTATTACGTTTTTCCCGCTGCTTGTTGACAATTCTCAAGATTTGCCTGGATTGAAGTTTTTCTTACCCTTCCTTCATGATTATTTGTCCCGCTATTTCATTCTAAGTTGCTTGTGCGCGTTACTAAGTTACCGAATAAACAGACAACAATAATTTTCAAAAAGACTTATAACCTAAAAATTGATATAAATGAAGGTGAAGGTACTACTTGTCAAAGTCAAACCCTAGGCATGTAAATGACACTATTTACATTCCGTTGTCAAGATGAATTAGTAAACGAATGATATAGACTATTTACCTGTTTTGTTGCTAAGCATGTATGGACTATTTACAGTGTCGGCAGCGGGAAAAAAACATTACATTGTATACATTATATACACATTAGATACATTGATTTAGAATATGTATCTGTGATTTTTAGGCGCAATGATAATATATAATCGATTTAATATTATTATTGTTGGATAATACATAATCACCTAACTTGATGTGCATATAGTTCGTCCATCTTATGGTATAATTGTTGGTTGGATAATACTTTCCTCTTATATAACATTCAATATACTTTATCCACAATCACCTTATAATTGAAGTTTTATCAACACTTATGAACCGTATAAAGTACCACTTTATCCACTAGCGGAATAATGAAAAATACAATCTTGAATATCAATCACATTTTACTTATTTTCACCAACTTCACAAATTTTTACAAATGGAGTCGATAAACAATCGAAAATACATAGCAACCATTCAACACCACCCGATATTTTTGTATGTTATTTCAGTGATTTTTGAGGAGGTGACAGCCGCTGTCAGAGCAAAACGTCAAATCATTTTGTGATGAAAAATTTCCGCGATTCTGATTCTAAATGAATGTGATTGTGAATAAAACGTTGTATTGCATGCGTGTTTTAGATACATTTTATTTGCTTAAGAAATTTAAACGCTCGAGCTTCGCTCTCGCGTTTAAACATTCTTGCGCAAATAAAATGATATCTAAAACACTTATACAATAAATAACTATTATGTTCTTTAACTATTTTTGTTGTACCATGTTTTAATGAAGATTTTTTTCAGCAGCTGAAAGGACTCTAGAAGAATCAGTTGTTTTCTTTCGGAAAATGTTTAAATATTCAGTTTATATTAAATTTGGAACAATAACCTGGTGCAAGATCTTAAAGACTGTTTCAGATACACTGAAAGTTAATTTATCGTTTGTCTGTGTATTGTGTTGATGAAATGTTTGAAATGTTTAGGAAAGTTTGTGTGGTGAAATTCTAATTTTTTAAGATATTACTGTATCTTTGTTTTATGTACATATAATATGATATAGTGTGAATTTTATATAATGACGTTTTGTGGGTATAAAGAATGTTCTGTATGGGAATGGTAAAGTGGAATGTTTCTGTAAATTAGTTTTAAGTTTATATGATACTAACCCCTGTTGAATAAATGAAAATATTATTGAGAGTATTTGTTTTCATCTGAAAAATTACAGGTAACAGAACATGAAATAAATGAAAAATGAAACTTCTTGATTTTATACCACTTATATGTAAAGGTGGATTTAGTCAACATAACTTCAAAGTTGTGCTTGAAAATTATGTTTAAATCGAAAGTTGAACGTCTTATATCAAATGGCACCGTTTATCCAACAAAGTCAAGTTTATGCTAAAGACCTTTGATGTTACCGTTATGTTTATGATAATGGTTGTGCTAAAGTTGACTAAATCCACCCTCAATCAACTCCATTACCCAAAGAAACTTTAAATGTTTATAGAAGGGTTGAAAAAAAATAAAAAACCTAAAACTAACATAAATGAACATAAGAGAATGTGATGAATAAATATTAAAAAAATAATTCTGACAATCAAAATTGAATACATTAAAGTTGATAATATAACCTCAGATGTGGTTGAGATATGTTGATGACACGTTTGTAGTATAGAACCACGGAGACGAGGAACTTGACGTCTTTCTGAAACATCTGAATAAACATCAGAAAGTTCATAA
The DNA here is from genome assembly GCA_944452925.2 of Chrysolina oricalcia. Taxonomy (NCBI): domain Eukaryota; kingdom Metazoa; phylum Arthropoda; class Insecta; order Coleoptera; family Chrysomelidae; genus Chrysolina; species Chrysolina oricalcia. The sequence goes on from OX101810.2 coordinate 4,516,915, forward strand.
ACTTTACGATGAAAAAGGAGACCCAAGACGGTTTACCTTTTCTAGACGTGAAAGTTCAAAAGAACAATCATCAGTGTACAGAAAGCCGACTCACACTGGACAGTACCTGAATTGGCAACCACACTCGCGCAAGCGCTCGTGTGGTTGCCAAGCAACATAATTTGATTCTCAAGGTGCTACAAAGAGAGGGGTTGTTCGATCGCTGGTGGACCGTGCCTACAACCTGAGTATCACAGGTAAAAGTCTCACCATCGAATTGGACAATATCAAGAAAGATCTGCGACGAAATGGGTACCCAAAAAAACATATAGAAGAGGTTCTAGCCCGCAGGGGGGATTACATCAAGAAACCAAACGACCCGACACAGGTCACCCTGTGCGTTCCGTATGTTAGAGGTCTATCGGAAAGAATAAGGCGAATTGGGTCGAAATACAAAATACGGACATGTTTCAAGTCAGGTAACACCATTCGCAGCCATCTCACAAAGACGAGGCCACGTAACGGTGACATTGACTGCAAAAACTTCATCTACCGCATCCCTTTTGAATGCGGTGAAGCTTATCTTGGAGAAACTAAGAGACCGCTTAGCGTTAGACTCGCTGAACACAAGAGAAACACTCAATGAGGAGAAACATCAAAGTCAGGGATAGCGGATCATGTCTGCACGACCCAACACAACATAAAATGGACTGAAGCCGAAGTCATCCATAAAGAAGAGGGCTGGTATAGAAGTTTAAAGAGAGTGCATATATTATGAACAACAAAGACTTCAGTCAAGCTAGCATAGAAATCCGTAATGTGTAGAAACCCTTAATTAGTGGCATGGATCAATTGAAATTGCGATAAGAATTAACAATGCTGTACCGGAGGGGCCCGGCACTGTAATTAACAAGCTTACCGGAACACCGGAAAATTACCCCTAGGCTAATGACACAAAATTAGCCATAGCATATATCAGAAGTATCCTTGAGATTGTCGCGTTTGTACACTTGATAACGACTGTAGATTTTAACAGTTGAAACGTTGTGAATAAAAATTGCAGAGAATTGAAATTTTCTTTGTTCTTTTTTAGACAATGAAAGTCCAGGATAACCTTACTCAAAGTGAAACATTGTCAACCACTTTCAAACAAACATCAAACTTTAGATCAATTTAAGAGATCACATATCTCAATGTGTTACACCATCTTATCTTCGATGTTTTCAGGTTTATATTGTGTATATATTTGGAAAATGAAGACATATTATTATCATTGCTTAGGGAGGTATGGCAGGTTTAGGATGAGAAAAAAAAAACCTGCTTTTTATAAATTGCCGACGTTTCGATCTTTCTCAAGGTTTTTTAAAATCAAAGAAGTTCAAAAAGCATTGAGAAAGATTAAAATAGAGATCGAAACATCGGCGATTTATAAAAAGCAAGAAGTTCGTTTTTTTCTCGTCCTAAACCTGCTATACCCCCCTAAGCAATTGCTGAGAAGGACTCGAACCATAAGAACATGATATTCTTATCATTATTAAGATATCCATATTGGACGAAACTGCAATAGTATAAGTGTTATAAATATAAGTGGTATAGAAACATGAAGTTTTTATTTTTTTTCTTCGTGATCTCCTACCACGTAGTAATGGCAACATCCATCAATTTATTGTAATAGAACATGTTTATTGCGAACTTCTTACCTGTTTATTGATTACTGTTGAACAAAAGGTTTTTCTTTTTGTTACATAAGTAAATACCAATATGAAATAGTTGACTCCAAATTTTCAAATATTTCATCCTATTTTTCCCATGTTCAGAGAAATTGTCAAAGAGACCAGTTTTGTATTCATTTATATTCCAAATCAATAAACTAGTACAGGTATAAATAATTATGCTACAATTCTGACATCAAAAATCAAATAACAATCATGAAAATGAAAAACAGAATCAACTTAAAACCTAAGTTATCGATTTTTGCAGACTTGCTAGGATATGGATTATCTCTGCTAAAAACTCTTCCGTAAATACCAAAAGTAAGCAGCCTGTTTTGTGGTTTTTTCAAGCTGTGCGTTTTCTCTATATGATTTTCTGATTCTTCCTCTGTCCAGGTTATGTGCTGAGGGGAAATTGGTCTTATGGAAGATAACAGTGAATTCGGGAACTGGATTCTGTTCTCATCTTTCGGAAAAGTTGCCGAAACGCTGAGGCTCTCAAAAGTTATGGGCCATGCTATTTCTGAATAGTTGGAAAACCTAAAACGATTAATATTATTTTCAATTATCTCTCACAAGGAGCAAACCAGTTTATTCAAAGTTTCCTTTGAAACTATGGTGTCAGTGCTTGTATACATTGTCCGCCATAAAGTTGGCTACATATAGGAAAAATGTGTAATTGATATATCTGAAAAACTCTTATGACTGTTAGTTACGACTTGTATCAGGTGACCACAAAAAAAGATGACTCTGGTGCTGAAAAATGAGTCAAATTGACAAGATTTCGAAAAAATATATTGAGAAAATGTGTTTGGAATCCAACGAGGACCCCATTTATACCGAATTTAAAGCAGATTAAAAAAAATGTAAAATACCATTTTATTCCCCTACCCTTCCTCAGAAACCATGATACTTGTTCTATCTGAAAACAGCTTTAGGGTCGGTATTATAAAACTATTTTGACAGACAACTAGAAGTTAACTTGAGGAATGACGTCACATCTTACAGTTAACTTCAAAATGTAGGAGTTAACTTTATCGGGAGGACGTGGTATCAGTTAAAGTTAACTTTGTAGAAAATGGTGGTTTTCGACAGTTCTTCTGTCAATAATTTAGCATAAAACTCAATTTGATTGTTTTTTTTTTCGCAATAAATGTTAGCAAACGATGTCCTGGTTATTTTCGAGGAACTTTTAAGCGGCGATGAAGGAGATGCTGTGATTATTATTGAAGGCCCTCGGGGTCGAAGTAAATTTAGAAATCGGTTAAACCATTTTATCTTGTGGAACGAAATAGAATTTGAAAATAAATTAAAACGGATTTCAATCATCAAGATAGTCTGAATGCTTGTTAAAGGGGCACATAGAGAGGCAAATATTTGCAAAGACCAACTAATAAGTCAACATTTCTAATAGTTCCAATTACTTTGCAATTATAAGTATTTTCAATGTTAGAAATAATCTTCTACCGCCAGTAACACGTTAATTACACTCAGATTTAATGAAACATGTTTATTCTTAAATCTATTGATAGCAATTTTACTATTTATTAGAAATTTAGAAAATGTCACAGGAAAAAGTGCGAAACATTTTAGGTTACATATTTGCCTTCTTCTTCTTTTTATTTCAGAAATGAGACTTTTATAAAACTGCCATTTTAAAGCTGAAGTTAACTTGACTGTTAAAATTAAAGTTAACTTCGAGAGATGTTTATAATACCGGCCCTTAATGTTGGATACCAAACAGAGCTTCTCAATAAATTTTTCCGATATCTTGTCATTTGGGCCAGTTTTTCGAAACCAAAGAAAACTTTTTTTTAATTCACGCCAAATCTGAGGATATAAGTCGCAACGGATTTTTTAGTTGGCAGACATGCAGAAACGAACCGCTACTAGAGTTTTTAAAAAATATCACGGGTTTGCCACAAACCTGAAAAAATGTTAATGAAAAATCAGGGAATTCGAGATTATTATATTATTACTTTTTTTTGCTTGTTCACCTATACAGTGTGTCCCACTTACCATGCTTACCATAGGTATCTTTTTAATGGTGAGAGATACGAGGTTGGTTAAAAGACACCAAATATGGAGTTTATCAAGGCCAACTATAAGGTGAAAAAATATTTTGATTAAATCCATTCGTTTTTGTTTTATACGCAAAAAATAGATTTTGATCATTTTCATGTCTCTCCGTAACTTCTTTATTTATGAAAATATTCGAATAGGAATTTCACATTCTCATGGCAGTTTTTCATTGAGATTTCGAAAAAAATATGAAATGTATACCAACTCTTCTAGAATTTGAGATATCAGCACCAACTTTTATTTTTCAATTGTAGGTCATAGCTCACTATGACTTAGTTATGAATAAGTTTTTTTTTCTCTTACAGATGATGTGTCACAGTAAAAGTTTTTGTTGATAACAACAGAGTTATCGTCATTTATACAAAAACAAGAACAATTTTGGAAGTCGCCATCTTGAATTCATAAATTTTAACAAAAAAATCATGATCTGCGACCTCAATAACCCTCACATACCAATTTTGAATGGAATCGGACCATAATCACAAATCTCGTCCGCCATATTGGAGGAGCCGCCATTTTTTATTTTTTTATTCAATAAAAATTCCATAGTGCATCGTCACCGGAATTATGAACATCTGCCAAATTTCAAGTTATTAGGACCGCCAAAGTGGGTCAAAATTCACTTGCAAGAGACTTGAAAATGATCAAAATCTGTTATTTTGTAGAAAACAAAAACGAATAGATTTTATCAAAATATTTTTTCACATTATAGTTGGCCTTGATAAACTCCACATTTGGTGTCATTTAACCGACCTCGTATCTCTTACTATTAAAAAGATACCCATGGTGAGCATGGTAAGTGGGACACACTGTATACTATTTTAATTTTTAATATTTCCTTAATATAAGCAACATATGTTTCTTGGGAATAATACAGTTATTATTATTATTATTAAGTCAGAGAAATTTGCATTATTCTGTTGGTAGTCAGAGAATTCGGTGATTTGAAAAAATTATTATTAAATAGAGTTCATATTCCGTTTTGTTCATTACCTATATTTTTGTACAACAGTATGAAGTAGTATGTCAAGTTAAGATATACTTTATTGTAAGAAGTTAAACATAGACTAAGCTTCATCTACTTAATGATGATGTAAAAATTAAATATAATTATTTTTATTACTTTTTTTATCAATTAATCACAATAAATATTTTTCTTAAAATTAATTGTATTAAGTCATGGAATATTATGAATTTAGTCAGGAAACACCAGGAAAAGTAAGGGAATTCACAAAGAAAAAGTTGGTTGCAACTATCAATGACATATTTTTCCCGCCAACTTTATGGCGGACAAAGACAAAGAACTTTATTAGCATTTCCAAATTCCTGGAACCATCATTAGATGGGTATACACGTGAAACAAACAAAAAAAAAATCAGTGTTAGGAATAAAATATAAAAAAATAAAAATCCACACAGTTAACATATTAAAATGATTCTAAATAAATGACATATATATATATATATATATATATATATATATATATATATATATATATATATATATATATATATATATATATATATATATATATATAATGGACCGACACAAATAATTAATGCATGCTAGTATCAAAAATGAATTCTTTAACAGAATAATATTATTTTTGAAGTATCAAGTAATACCCTCATATCTTTTTCTTTTTCGAATTTGCTCATATTGTGCTTTATTACTGACAATGAATTGGCATTTCTAGTTAAGTATGTATGTTTATCTGAGTTTTTTTCAAAATAATTTTTGTTTAATTTTACATATATTAGGGTTTTGTATATATACTATACACTGTATGAGTTCCTTATTTCATTTAGGTGGCTAAATTCTTACCTTCTGCCACATGATGAAAGGGAACTGTTCAGACAGGCCAGCAAAGCGCAAGATTCAGTTCCTGCATTTGCATAACTGCCATGAGGCCTGTCTCCGTTGAATGCAGCCATGTGATAGACATAACTGTGTTGTCCTTGAATGGTATTGTCCACATTTATGGTTATGTTGAATCGGCAACAAGTTTTGTTTGGTTCTCCATTGCAAATCTCCTCAACTATTTTGGTTTTGTTCAAATCAAGCAGGACTGCAGTATGTTCTATAATCACAAATAATGAAATGAGTCTGGAAACAAATTTGCGTATTTACTGATTTTTAAGAGTTTAACAAAATTATGTTAAAGGTGAATCGGGAAGAAGTATCACAAAATCATCTCCACAACTTTACTTTACTTTAGTTGTGGAGATGATTTTGTGATACTTCTTTCCGATTAATCTATACCACTCCACTTTGAGCTAAAATGGACTTCTACCACAGATTAAAATTATGTTATCCACTGAGGGAAACTCGTACATCAATGTGTTGTTGCGTTTAATTTTTTAACCCAGCGAATGCTAGTTCTCCCAATTAAACCGAAAAACCACTTCAGCTTTTGTTGGGAGTTCCTAAAATAAACACTTAAGTATGCAGCCGGCGCCATCTCAATGTTCCAGAGAGCACTCCGAATAGAGCAACTCCTTGAATTATGCTAGTGATTCAAATTCATTTGAATACGGAGTTCCCCAAGGAACAGTTTTAGGGTCACTTTTATTTAATACAAGCTGTTTATTAAGTACTTGTTCAAACTTCAAATGGTAAATCTTTGACAAATTTTAAGATAAAAAGTTAATATGAACATTTGTCAGCAAGTGTTTCGTTTCGGAGATACAGGGTGTTGAAGTTGAAATTTTATTTTCAATTATTTTGAATAACTTGCAAAAATTAATTTTTTCGCAAAAAATTTGGTGAACGGGTTTTTGTTGAGGTGAGAAATCAAAATTTGTTATTAAATTTTATGTGGCACTTAGAGGGATCTGAGAACGCTCTCATTATTTATTTTAATTTGCCGTAACTTTTTTGCCAGTGAAGTATTTTTTATACTCAAATTTTATTCCTACAACTTTTCTACTAAGCAAAAAAGGTATACTTGCTCCACAACGCTAGGGGCAACCGTTTTTGAGAAATTTGCAAATTTCTGCTTTGATGCAGGTTATGGGGTGCGTTACTTGGGCGCCATATGAAGTTGCTCAGAACTTTACACAAACTGAGTATGTGATATGAAAACAAAGACGACGATTTTCATTACTGGAATATTAAACTCTTGATTGTATTCTTATTATTTCCCGGAATCTACCATCTATCCTTGTTTTTTTTTAATATGAAACTAATTTTTCTTGTTCTGGAATACACATCATACTCACTAATAACCGAAACATCCGTCTTGAGCCACAATTTGTCCATATCTTTGGATAATTCATCGATGTTTTCGTCAGGTATACTGAAGTTCAAATAAGGATTATTTTCAACGTTGAGTCTTGGAACTCGTTTTACTATCGTTTTTGTTGGTCCAGTTCCATTGCCACCAACGATTTCAGCTGCCAGAGGACCTCTCTCTCCTGAAAGAAAGTGTAAACTTTAAGGAAACGCAAAAAACATTTAGTGTCCATTGTTGAGTTACGCATTTCATACTTTTTACGTACTACAGATAAGTCATTCAATTAGTCACGAAATTTCATAAATCAGTCACTACAAATAGATATATTTATAAGATTTATTCAAAATTATCATATAAATAAGCTTTTGACTTTGAATCACTTTTATTCAGACACATTCAATTCTTCACATTTTGTTCAGTTATGTATTCAGAGGGACTCATTTAAATTGGAAACTCCCCTGTAAAATTTTAAGTTATTAACCATATTCAACAATCTTTTCAAATGTTAAAATGCGAGAGGCCTACTTGGGCCAAAAATTTAAATGTACATTAAGATTTTCAAGGACTATGATAATTTTCGAAGATAATTTTTTTTAGAAAACTTACTACGCCACTGTATTTAGAAGTGCCATCTCATAGCTGTTACCAAAATAAAATAAAATTTATTGAAAACAAAGTTGTATGACAATTGACAAGTTAAAATTCTAACACGCTCTAATATAACATCCACAATAGAACAACCTGTTTTGGTAAATTCGATATTTGGCTATAAATTAACGAAATATATTGATTTTTTTACAAACAATATTTATTGAAAGAGGGCAGATGATTTGTCATTAATTGATTTGTGTTTAAAATCTAAGTAGTTTTCAACATAGACCGTCAGATAGTGGCAGATTTAGGTGCTCCATTTTCGCATACAAGCCTCGAATATGGTTGAAAAGTACATCGATGTTTAGTGAAATGAAGGGAAATTTACGAGTGGTTCCTGGGGGGGAAGAATTTCCATTGGTAAAATTTCGTTAACCGGGCGCTACAAGCTACAAAAAAATTTTTACATTTCGCAAATCCGTGCGTGCGGATTTGCGAAATGTCGGGCGAGCGCGCTCGCTTCGCTCGCGTTTTTCTGGTCTTGTTCACTAACGAATAAGGGATGAAAATTTCCACTCAAAGTTGTCAGAAATCGATAAAGTAGTGATAAGAATGCGCGCGTTCGCTTCGCTCGCGTCTTTTTCGCAGATATCTTCACCAAGAAGTAAGAGATAAGTTACATAAGTTACAAAAGTAGTAATAGGAATGCGCGTGCTCGCATTGCTTGCATATTTCTTTGCTGAATATCCTCACTAAGAATGGTTCACTCTTCGAGTGTTTATTAGGAACTATTATTATTATTATTATTGATGAAAAAATTGTCAGTCTCTAGAGCGCCATTACTTCCGAAAACTATTCACTAAAAACATTTCATATTCATGAGTATTCAGTATGCAGGAGTTTTAGGGAATCTGACAACGTCGCATTGTACTCTTATAAAGTTATTAAGACTCATTGTTGTTGTTGAGTTAGTAAAAGACATTGATACTGGCTACTTTGTTAAGAAAGAAGCCATTTCGTTGTCAGATAACTGGATTAGAAAAAAATCTTTGTATTAATATTTTGAATGCACAAAAGATATTTTTAAATAAACAGAGCATGTAGCAGGCATTTTTTGCGAACAAATAATTACCTAAATAAACGTGTCGGATCACAAACATTCATTTTTGGTATATGCGCATGCGCAAACAGATAGAAAAGTCGCAACCTATCTGTATCGTATAGTCGGGTAAGCTCGGTTAGGTTTGCATAAGATCGGGTCTGTCGGGTTGATTTATAGTCATTAAAGTAGGTTATTTTCTGTGAAAAGTGTTCTTAATTTTTTTGTGCGCATGTATATTCATATTTGTTTGCGCACATTTCCGTGATCTGTCTCGTTCTTTTGAATTTTGCTATTCATTTAGAAACAGTATGAGTACCATTGTTTCCAATGTGCAGTCAGAGTGTTGATGGGAAAATGTTGTGGTTATATCAACTAATTTTTCATACTCATTCACTAAAATATTCTATGTGATACGTGAATTGAATATTTCTGGAATCACATTGGCAATGTCGCAAAACTAAAATCGCCTTTCCGTCAATTCCATTGTTACCAACCTGACAACATAAATTACAGATATTCAGTAAACAAAACAGCATGAATTTGTTGATAAAAAACTGTTTTCAATGAAAAAAAGTGTAAAACTGGTGAATTAGGGTGTGTATATTGTGCTGGTGAAAATAAGGAGTCATTTGAGTGTGTTTTTCGAAGAAGAAACGTGTACCAGAAAATGCCAATTTTCATTCAAAAAAGGCCCGTATCTACGAAATTACTTGAGACCGCCAAAAATTTAATTTGGATTTTTTGTTTAGGAGGTCAAACTACGTAAGTCCAATAAAAATTTTTTTTGTAGCTTGTAGCGCCCGGTTAACGGAATTTTACCCAAGATTACGCCCTCATTTTAACCCTTTAGCCACCTGCAACACTCAAGCCTTTGGTATTCCGAAGACAGGTTCTATTACTTAATGATTGGGTGAACACGGCTCGCCTTAAAATATGCAAAATCCAATTTTCCATATGTTCTCCCCAGGAGCCACTCGAAAATTTTCCTCCATTTTACTCAACATCGATGTACTTTTCAACCCTATTCGAGGCTTGTATGTGAAAATGGGGCACCTAAATTTGTCTCTATCTGACGGTCTAACAGTAATACCACAAGTATTTGAATTTTCGCGATAAGTCTGTCGATTTATTTCTGAACGAAACTGAATAGCTTCGAAAAAACAACACGAGTCCGCAGAAGAAATTAGTAAAGTTCAATAAACAGGAAACAATGATTAATACAATAGAATTTATCCCAAATCTGCTCGTTTTTAAATGCGTGCATAGCGTCATCTTATATTTGACGTTTAACTGTCACATATACGATGCTGAGAACACCTTACTTGACAGACCAATCATAGTCAAGTTCGGTATTATCGATGATCCGAACTTGACTAGAGCTTCTGATTGGTTCATTTGGCAAGTGCGTGAAATGATCAATAATATTTCGTTAAAAGCATTCTTGACAAAATGACATTTTTCTCCGATTCTTTTGAACGCGTACAATATTTGGCGAATTCGCTGCCGAAACAGAAATTTTGCTGGATGAATTATATTCAAAGTTTTGGTGGATGCGAAATCGGATGTCTAGGCGATTCCATCGATTTTCATTGTTTACGTATTCAAATAATGCTTCTACGTATGCATCCATGGTGTCATCTATAGGTCGATAGCTGAACTATGCTACAATTTCTTCTGTTCTAAAGGTACGCGTCAACGAACTCGTAAATAACGCATTTTGTAGTACGACCGTAAAATGAAATGAATAGAAATTTTATAAAAAAATAAATAAGATGTAAGCATGTTGAAATCATTCATGAAATGAAAGGGCAGGCATATTTTGATATCGACACAAGGTATCACAACTAATTGTAGAAAGGATGAATGTATAAATTTGTTCTATGTGTCTACTTGAATTTTGCGATGTAATTATGCTCATCTTTTTCATATCAAAATATGGTGTAATCAACGGCAAATAATGTGTACTTCCCAGATATATGAATTTTTGTAATATCACGTAGGTATATAAAGTAGGAACAGTATGGGTCCGAGTACAGAGCCTTGTGGTGCACCACAGTGGATTGCCTCAATACCAGAGAAGAAAACGAGAAGGCATCAGTAGCGTAAAGATTCGCACCAAATGAATAATAAAAATACTAACTATTAATTGGTAGTCTTACCGATAAAGATACCGCTTCCACCAGATCCATGAATGGGATCATTAAAACCAGCAGAAAGGAAATTCACATTATTCTCTTGTGCCCACATCTGCTGAGTTTGAAGAGCTGAAATGAAGTATTTGTTGTTAAAACAGTTTATTCATAATAATATTTGGACCGTGGGAGCATTCATTTACGGGTTTGTAACCCTCAAAATAAAATTTGGGTAGTCGATTGAAAATTGAATACTTATTGTAACTTGTATAATACATAAAACCTTTGAACTGTTCGACGAGCAAAAATGGGACAAAAAACCTTTTGAGAATTTCGAAAAAATGTAGATGGTTGAAAAGAGAATCAAAGGCGTTTTTTCTTGATGAACCGCATTCAAGTTTGAGTTCGAACCGCTTTCAAATGTGACTCAAGAAAACAAACAATTTTGAAATTAATATGTCAAAATCAATACCGAAAAATAACAACCATTGAAATTGGGGAATAAATTCAAAAAGTGTGAAATAATGGAATAGACTAACAAAAATAATTATTGCTCAATCTTTTACCAAGACCCACATTGATAATAAATATATTCAGTGTTTATCTTCTTGAAATGCTGAATTAGTGAAAGATGATAATATCGAAATATTTGATTTCCACAATTTTGAACTTCAGAAAGTTGTGAGTTCAGCAGAAGGATGGCTCGAGAAATATTTGGACTGTGAATTTTTCCAGCTGTTCAAGTTCCAAAAGCAATCTGTTTCAAATAGTCGTTGTCAGTATCCCCTCTCTTCTGACTACTTTTGATTTCAAAACGTTCTAATGGAAGCATTCAAAACAGAATGAACCGTATTCATAAGTGACGTTACTGGTTCAACAAGAAAATGTATGGCTTCAAAGCGCATTGAACTCGGTTCTTCAAGAAAAAATGCTGAAAATTGTCTTTTCAACGATGTGACATTTAACCCTCCAAGCTATTTGAAATTTTTAAGTTGTTACGCTCACAGAACACAGTGTATTCTGTGGTTATGCCTCCCCCACAATCCCAAGCAATCACAATGTTTTCTATTTCAAAAAGTAGTACCGATGTTATAATTCAAAATGGTTTTGGTCCCATCTTTGTACGTTGAACCGTTCAAAAGTTAACAGAGGAAGGGACTTCAAAAAGCCCTACTGTTTAACCAAACAATTGTTTAACCAAACAGAAGCAATTGTTGATTACTGATTACTGACTTAAAAATATATTCAAATAAATTCTGTATGGCCTTGCCTACTAAACGATAAAAACAAGACAAGCAATTTGCAAAAATTGACTCTATTGAAAAATTATTAGTAAAAACGAAACCTTCTTTCCACAATTTTAGTGTTCATCATGGGAAATTAAAACTGTAGCTGCCAAAATGCTATTGTATGTGAACAGAAAAGATTAACTGAGTATTAAAAACCCCCAAGAAGTTGAAAATATACTAGTCATCGACAAATAAGAATTATAATTCATTGGGCAGGGACAAGACAACTCAAAGTTGTCGGACCTACCCTTCCACTGATGAGAGGCAAGAACCTCGAAACATGTCTGCAGGTGGTCATCCCCAGCTGAGTGAAGGATAATCTTTTGTTCATTCACAATAAGCATTTGCAATTGAGTCTTCTTGGAAGAACGTTGCACAAATATCTAGTAGATGTAGTTCAATATCCGTCGTGGCATTAGCCAGGAAAGAAGTTGTTTTCTGTCAGATTTTTGCCTCATATTTTCCACTTTGTGGAAATATTTGGAGAGAAGGGTAGGTACTTCGACTTTGTCGATTTTATTCATTTCAAACAATAACCTCTTTAGAAACGTTCAATTGATTATTTAAAGGTTGATACTAAATAATTCTATTATAATTAAAAAACATCACATAATTGTTTTGAATGAATTCATAAGTGATTCTTTTGAACATGCCCTTGAAAATAAAAAGTTGACATGATTATCTTTGACAGCTGACAAAATATGGATAATTGGAATCAGTTATTCAATTGCTTTAATTAAACCATTGAAAAATTGTATAAGGTAAGTTATGATTTTTTTTTTCAAAAGACTGATGCTCCGGAAGAGTACAAGGATCTTCGTCCGATAATTCTGATACCCACCTCATCCAAATTCTTTGAGAAAACGATTGATAAACAAATTCGCGTATTTTCCGAGGAAAATGGTATTTTACCACAGTGTCAGTCAGGCACATAGTTGTGTTACTGCTGTTTTGAAGGTGATAGATGACTTACTCCACGCGGTTGACTCGAATAAACTTTTTGTGTTGATTTTGCTTGATTACTCCAAAGCTTTCGACACGATAAATCATTCTTTGATGGCAGGTATTCTGAAATATTTAGGGTCTTCGAATAAAACCTCTCTTTCAGTGAATGAATACCTGATGAATCGCTTTCAAAGAGTAGTCTTTGAAAAAGCACAATCTGAACGGATTATAATACTAACAAACTACAAACACTTGTAGAATGTACCCAAAGGCATGTGCTGTTCCGGGACAACTTACTGATTTTTGGTAACGCATTCACATTTCAGCTGAATAAAATCTCAGAAAACCTACAGTCTCACTCCGGGTATCTTTTTTCTCATAGCTTACCTGTTAAATATGGAAGTTCTGCAAACCAATGTGTTGGAAACAGGATATTCTTAACCGACAAATTTCTGACAAGATCTAGTGCAGGTTTGTCGAACATTATATCGAAGCAGGTGAAAATACCGAATGTATCATTATTTTTGGTGGTTATTGTTACCAATTCTACCTCTGGTGGTTGACTGAGTGGAAATTCTCCATATAAGTTCCATTTGTGATATCTGCACAAACAAAAAGTAAAATTAGTTTTCAAAATGTCAATCATATATTAATTAAATCATTTTTATCTGTCGCGTACTCGGAAAATGTAATTTTCCTGTTTCAAACTGTATAATGGCTATACAGTGATTGACAAAAAGTATGTACCATTTGGAAAAAAAGTTTATTATAAGAGTATTGGAAAAACTTTTCTAGGGAAAAGTTTATGCGTCTGATATCCTAAATTTCGATTTTGACACATATTACTTGACCACTAGTATGGCGGCAATTTGGAAAAAAATACCATGAAGAGGCCAAAAGTGGGGTAAGATGGCAAGATATAGAAAAAACGGAAAAAGTGGACACAATAATAATAATAATAATGTTTATTCAAATAATTATTATATACATAGACATGAGATCATAAAAAAATAGTAGTGATATGGGAGCTAGTAATGAGTGACAATAGAAAAAAAAATATGAACAAACAACGGACCCACTAAGGCATTGCCAGAGCGTGGGTGTTTCCTGTTTGTGGATACTTTGTGTAGAGATAAAATATGTATAAACATAACATGTGAAATTATTCTAGGGAAAGTATCTAGACTATAAAACATTAAAATTGTAAAGTTTTGAATGAAAATTGTTTAAAATTGTAAAGTTTTATGTAAAAGGAAGATTAGCATAATAGTAAATTAAAATACAATTCGTGTTATTTCTAAAGATATCTAGAGCTATACAAGTGAATTGATAAAAAATATATTTTCTGAATGAGACAGAAATAAAGCGATATATATATATATATATATATATATATATATATATATATATATATATATATATATATATATATATATATATATATATATATATATATATATATATATATAACAGTACGATACAGTGGGATAGATATGAGCTTATATCAACATAAAAATATACAATCAAAATATTATGATAATGCTTGCAGTAGGTAATATATTGGAAGGTTAGATTATTGACATGAGGGATCAATTAATCGATGTATGGTGAGCCTATCATCCATTTGTGTGATAAGATATTTATCTGTTTTTTGAATGAAAATACGGTCGGTGCAATTCTTATTTTAATGGGCAAATAGTTGTAAAGCCGATTTGCAAGGTAACTGTTTGTTCTTTTAATTAGTATTTTTGTAGAGAGCATTGTTTGTACTGATTCATTTGCCTTATGCCTGTTATACATGTGATTTACGTAACTAAGGTTTTTCCGGTTTTTGTATTGTTCAGTAACCACTTTGAAAAAGTATAATTGTCTAAGGTCGAGTATTTTCGAATCTTTAAATAAGGCATCTGAAGAATACCTAATTGGTTTACTGAAAATGATTTTTAAGAATTTTTTCTGCAGTACATCGATTTTTTTCAGGTATGATGATGCTACTCCACCCCAACCCAATATTCCATAAGTGAGACGAGACTCTATAAGTGCATAATACATTTTTTTCATTTGCGGTATGTCCAAGATATTTTGAAGATACTTGAATCTATACAGGAGACTTCGCAATGTTTTTGCTACTTGGTCAACATGATAGTTCCACCTCAAATGCCTGTCAAACACCACTCCTAAATATTTAATTTTTTCTACTGATTGAATTACTATTTTATCTGTGATTTTTAAAGTATTATATTGAGGTTGTGAATTTGCATAGCACGAGAATGGCAAGTAGAACGTTTTTTCGTAATTTATAGATAATATTTTTTGATTGAAACAATCGAAAAGTTTATTAATGTCTTCTTCCGCTTTGATCTTTAGTTCGTTCCTTATTTCGAATAAAACGCCCTGTTTTTTATTACATCTTTGTAATCTACGTACTATTTTGATACAATTTGTATGAAATATCCCTATATTAATTCTCAACCGTTTTCGAGTAATTACAATTTTTGTGAAACATTTTGAGTCTTTAAAAAAACATTTCTTAAAATGTTTCATCTCTGTATTTTCTCTCTGTAATTTTCACCACAGCTATTATGATGATATTGCATGGAGCAACCAGATTGTTATATTAATTTTCATTTTGTACGCAAAACACTAAAAACACGTTTTTTGTATTTAAATGTTTATAAAAAATTATTGAATAACAGTTGCAAGTCCAAAACATAACAGAACATAACTACGGACTGTCTCTCATGTGATGGTACAGTCAGTTTGCTATTAGTCTTTTTGGCCTAATGAGAAATCATGCTAGGCCTCAAAAGTTCAAATGAGGCAATAAATGAAATTACTTACTTTCCAGACACAAAACCTTTCTCGTTAAAGGCAACGTCTGTATTGTAGTATACAATTCCTGATGATGGACAATATCCTGTTGCATTATTCGAAGTGCAATTTACTTTTTCCACAATGTTAATCACAATTGTTATATTGCTATCGATGGCAGCGCAAGAGAATTCTTTCAAATAGTCCTTGTACCTTTTGTCAGTTGAATTGCAGAGAACCCCCTCGAAAGGTTTGGGTACTTCGCTGCTGAGCGTTTCTAGATCTCCAAACGGCAATAATGAGTTTTCCGGAAATAGTATGATATCGGAATACTGAATAAAAAGCAATATTAATTAAATGTACAATAAAACAGTATAACGACTTAAACGACAAAGAAATAAATAAATACCCAATAAAACTATCTAGGATGGTGCCAAAACGAATTTTAAACGTTTGAAATAAGAAAAAAAGTAACAGGCAAAACCATGTGCAAAATGTGGTTGAGGTTCCAAATTCAAGAAAAAAAAAACACGAAAACACTAAAAATGGTGATTCATTTTAAGGGTGGAAAACGGTTTTTTGCGATTTGCAGCAAAACGTGACCTCTTAGCGGAAAATGTTTAAAGCAGAGTTGTAGATAATAAAAAAATTGAAAACTTTTGTATCCAACATTTTTCGACATAACCTCAAATTAACCATCAATATGACGAAAAACCGATTTTTAAATTTTTTTCGTATAAATGATTCAATTTACATGAAAATTTGTATGCGTATGTGTTTTTGGTGTCAAATGAGCATGCTTTTTTTCGCAATTCAGAGGACGACTAGTTTTCGAATTATGTACATTTTTCGAAAAAAATACCCTTATCTTCCACGAACAATTGTTCCTGGTGTTTTTTGTTTTTCATCTTTAATGTTGAAATGTCTACTCCCAATTGGTCTATGTAACTTGGTGGTTTATTGATCGTTAAATCGCTTAAAATTGAGAAAAACCGAAGTCTCTCTGAATCATAATTTTCTCATTATTTTCAATGATTTTCAATAGTTGTAAAAAAGAATCAAATCGATACCTATTACTATCCCAGCCCAACTAGGGCTCGAACTCCGAACCTTTGGCTCAGAGTCGGACGCTCTAACCACTGCGCCACGCCTTGACATCGTTTTTTTTATTATCTACAGCATTGCCATTGAACATTTTCCGGTAAAAGGCGCAATGAGAACGTGCCCAACGGCCGATATGGAAGATATCCTGAGCAAGTAAATCAACATTTATAGCGTCAAATGATCGAAGAAAAGTTCAGTAACAAATTTCACCTTGTCGATAACAAAAATAGTATCCAAAAAAGATGCAACCTCATCTTAGGTCGACCTACCGTTTCGATGTTTACTGATTAGTAGTAGTATTAGTTCTTTGGGGAGGCCGCAACCGCAGCCAGGCAAGTAGGACCTCATGGACCTTTTTTGCCATCCCCTGTTCTCCACTCATCTACAGTCATCCTCCTAGTTTTCCTTTTCGAACCTTCGTGACCTCAGTATTTCCGACCACTCCAAGTCGATTAGTTCCTCTTGTTGGAGTTTCTCAACTCCGAAGGTTACAAATCTTAATCCCGTATGCCTCACACTCGCCGAGGAAGTGAGATGAAGTTTCTTCGTCTTCTTCGCATTCGCGGCAAGTGGGGCTGTGTTCTATACCTATAAGCGATAGGTGTCTGCCTGACTTGTTATGTTCTGTTAGTATTCCTATAAGGGGGCGTAGTGCTTGGCGGTTTCTGCCAAAGAGCCATGTCGTCCTAGACTTATTGGAGCCGGCTATGAAGTCTTTCGACTGCCTGCAGCCGGTGTTATCCCTCCAAAGTTTAGTCAGCTCTTCTTCTGCCCACTTGCGATGCCTAGTACAGTCTCCGGCCCACAGAACGGCGTTGCGGATCCGGATCATGGCAAGTCCGTCTGCCACCTCGTTTCCGCGCACCCTTCTGTGACCGGGACACATACCAGCTGAACTTCCATCTTTTCAGCTAGCTTCTCGAAATCTCGAGCGCATCTCCGCATTCCTTACAAGCGCTGAGCTTGGTTTAGGATGACAGATGACTCTGAGCGCTGCCTGACTATCCGAACAGATATAAATTCTCTGTTCGGACCCTTCTTTCACCTCTTGCCTCGTACGGATAGTATGGCGAACACTTCAGCTTGAAAAACTGTTGTATATCTGCCCAAAGCGTAGCTATCTCGTACTTCTCTTCCCTCACAGGTAGATTCCGGCATCCGAAGCCTGTTTGTCAGTCAGACGCGAACCGTCCGTATAAGATATTAGGCTTCCTGTGCTAAACTCCACCGTGTTTCCTTCCCATCGTTCTCTGCTCGGAATAGTAAGAGTAAACTCTGTTCAATCGCAGTCGGTCTTGTGCGTTTTTCACTAAGGGCAGAGATCGGGATCTCCTTCTCCGCCCACTTCGCGATTTCCGCATGACCTATCATCGCTCCTTCGTTTACCCAGACTCTCGAGTCCCGCATCCTCAAATGGACTGCCATTGCCTTCTTCTTGATCCAGACTGAAAGCGGTGGCCACAAAAGGTAATTATTTATTATATAAACACATTTTTCTATTGTTTAACTGATCTCATTTGAAATGGGCACTGTTCTATAGTTATCCATCAAAAGGGAATAGTTTTTGTTGAATGAATTATTTTTCCATGACTAACTCTCACTTGATTATTTTTTTGTCATAGCTGAAGGGGTAGTGACTGAAATTTAGGCACACAGAGCAAAAGAGGAGCAATTAAAAATAATTGAAGATTTTTTACGAAATATTCTTTGTTTTTTTGCCCACCAAGACTGACCTGCCAATTCTTCACAACTAGTATTATTCTACTCACATTATTAGAATTTTTCAAGATTTGAATGAAATTTTTGGTTCTTGCTTGTAGCTTTTCCTCAGGTGTGGCGAGAATATCATCTTCTTGGTGATATTCCACGACTATGGCGCCATACGTGAATTTTTCTTCTTCCTAAAATAACAGGTCTTGAAATTTTCAATTTCAGAAAATTATTCATAAGTTGTCAGAGAATGGAGGCATTCACAAGTAGTTTTTGAGTTACCAGAGGTTTTTGGGCTCATTGGTATTGATATAATCTATCTGACATTTCCGATAAGAACAATTATCGTATATGCACTCAAAATATAAAAAAAAGAGTTATTTATGATACAAGTTCGTAAAATAGGATTTTTTTGTGTGAGCGTGAAGTTTGAACCACGCGAATACAAAAAAGCTCTTTATGAAAATGTATCATCCAAAATTTTTTCCAAGGCAGCTATGATATTAACAAACTTGAAAAATTAAAAAAAACAGTACGTAAAACCTTAGGTAACGCATTGTCGTAGAAAAATAACTGTATGGAACTCATAAATTGTGTAAGGCTTTCGCGGCCATCGTCACTTACATGGTGGTTCTTCGGGTTGTAAGGCCGACGTATGTTTACAGAAGTTCTCGACTTTCGCCAACACGAGTTAGCATTTTCAAGAGATATTTTTTTCAAAGTTTCTTAATTTGCTGTCAAATGCTTGACATTTGTTATACGTTGTCTCAATACATACCTGTGATTTGACGTTCTTACATCTGATTGGTCCATAGCGTTAGCTGACATCATAAAATCGTTCGTACCGTTATTTTGTGGGTAGGGAGCTAACGCTATGGACCAATCAGATGTAAGATCGTCAAATCACAGGTATTTATTGAGACAACGTATAGCAAATGTCAAGCATTTGACAGCGAATTAAGAAACTTTGAAAAAAATATGTCTTGAAAATGCTAACCACTCGTGTTAGCGAAACGTCGAGAACTTCTGTAAACATACGTCGGCCTTACAACCTGAAAAACCATCACGTATGTATGGAACTCGTTCGAGTTTTATGACTAAGCTGTTATGACAAGTAGAATATATACTTAACTGTTAAAGCGCCTGCTATTGTTGAACCCAGAAGACATATCAATAATGATAACACAGTCCTTACTACACGTATTTCCATAACTGTCCCCTACAACCAAATTTTAAAGTAGATTCAATATAATTTTAATTCGAAAAATGATATGATTGTAAAATTATTTGACATTATCATTGCTACTAAATTTGTGCAAACAATCGTGCAGAGTTCAATATCCGCTTCACGGAAAAAATAATGTGGTTTATAATGTTGTTCAAGAATTGTTTATGATTCATGTTATGCTTGCTAATACATAGCTGTTAATTATTCTTGCATTCAGATCCGTCTTTAGCAAATTCATCATAAATACAATTCCAATAAACAAATTATTCCAAATTGATTTGGTGCTAGCCCCCCTTACTTTTCGGGGTCGCAGATAACAAATCGGGGTCACATTTGGAAAACTCACGTCATTGGTCCCAAAATGCCAATTTTTTAATATTCTCAAAACTTGGGTCAGGGGTTTTTAGGGTCGCTGATAGCGAATCTGGGGTCAGAATTGGAAAACTCACGTCCATTTTTCGGTATTCGAAAAACTCGACGAAAACTTGGCCCATGGGGTTTCAAGGTCACAGATATCAAATCGAGGATCAGAATTGGATAATTTAAGGCGGTAGTCCCCCCCAAAAGTGATCTGAATATAGTGCACCCGAAATCAACAGAGCCATGAAACCGAGGACTTCCACGAGACAAAGTAGGGAGGAGGTTCAGATAGTTGCACGTGCGTTTCTTGAATATATTCCTAAGACTTAGGTTGGCAAAAGTCAAAAGAGACCCACTATCTGCAGCGGGGGTATATCGCATACCATGCACTTGCGGAAAGGTATACATCGGAACCACAGAAAGATCCATGGGAACAAGGCTGAAGGAACATCAGAGGAACTGCAGATTAGGCCAAACGGACAAGTCGGCAGTGGCAGAACACGCGCTCAGTGAAGGAAACCACAAGATTCTGTTTGAGGACGTAAAACTTTTTGCCCCCAACCAGGGATGCCATAGCCGACTTGTAACGGGAGGCACTAGAGATCCACAAACACACGGAGAATTTCAACAGAAATGAAGAAGCTGTGAACCTCAACCGAATATGGAATCTCATTCTTAAAAATTCCAAAATAACAGAAAAAACTACGACATTAAGACAGCAGGCAAAAAGGTGTCAATTAATGTTATTGAAAATATGCTTAACCCAGTTACGGTAATAAGCAATTCTAAATAACAAAGGATATCAACGACATTAAGCCGTCTGGTAGATAGGGGTCAATTAGGGTTAGTGAGAATGTACCAAATCCAGATACGGTAATTAACGCACAAGAATACCTAGGTCAGAATAAATACAATCTCTGCAGACGGAATCTCCAGTCATCTGAGATTATTCATGATGTATAAGCCTCTGAAGAAGCTAGCCACTCGCGCTAGCGAAACATTTGGAAGAAATTCCAAAAAACGACCCGAATGAAAATTGTTACACTGAAAACTTCGGCGGCGAAAGCCTTAACCATTTTGTTATCACTCCTCACTGCAAAAATTTGTGGTTTTACAGAAAGACCGTCACTCAGAGGGTTCACGAGCTCTTGGACTATAAGGTTTCAGCAAAGAATCATCAAAATAGTGCGCAAACTCCATGTATATATGGTGCCAGTTTCTGCTGCTGATGTTATAGCTTTAATAAGATCTCTGAAAACTTCAAATGCTAGTGGTTAGGACGACATTTCAAATAACCTTTTAAAAAAAATGTCAGGAAAAATTAAGCTATCCCCTGACACATATCATCAATATATCAGTTGAAAGCGGTATTTACCCTGATAGATTGAAGCTAGCTCAAATAAATCTAATATATAAAAAAATTACCCGCACCAAATAGAGAACTACAGGGCAGTCAGTATCCTATCCAGCATAGGTAAAAATTTTTAAATGAACATGAAGAACCAATTTCTGTCATTTTTAAATAAAAATTAAATGCTTCCCCCATCAACATGGTTTTACGTTGGGTAAGAGCACAGAAACGGCATTGAATGCTTTTCAGGAACAGATAGTAACAGCTCTTGATAGCAGGGTTAAAATTTGTGGACTTTTCATTGATTTTTCACGAGCTTTTAACTGTGTTAACCACGAGCTGTTATTAACAAAAATGGAAAGGTATGGGATAAGAGGAGTAGCCTTAAAGTTGATGCGCTCTTATCTAACAAATAGACATCAAAGTGTTGTTATGCAAAACACACAGAGCCTTTCCCTACTCATAAAACAGGGTGTGCCTCAAGGTTCCATATTGGGCCCCCTTCTGTTTCTCATGTATGCAAATGATCTCATTCACTTTTTACAGAACCTGTCAACGATCCAAGTGATCACGTATGCTGACGATACAAATATTATAGTATCACAAAAGAATGTCGAAAGTCTTGTGGAATCAACTGAAACTGCCTATAAAAAAGTTATTTTGTGGTCGGCAAAAAACCACCTAACTTTAAATGTACAAAAAACAGTGTTAGTTAAGTTTTCCACAAGCAATCAAACCGAAACCCTCTCTATCTTTGAAAATGAGGATATAAGAGTAGATGCATCAGAGACAACTAAATTACTGGGTGTCAATATTGATAATAAATGGAGCTGGGAAACACATATTGATAGTCTCTGTGCAAAATTACGTAAGAACTGCTATGCATTGCTATTTATGTCCAATCACTGTAGCAAATCTATATTGTTAAGTTTATATTATGCCAACATCAATAGCCATTTGAGGTATGGGATACTTAACTGGGGTTCATCTGCTTCATGGGAAAGAGTTTTTGTTTTACAAAAAATGGCAATTTGGATATTGGAAGGTCTAGGATGGAGGGTCTCATGTAGAGACACTTTCAAAAGTTTAAGCATTTTGACTGTAGCAGGCCTGTATGTATATGACCTGAGTATTTTTGTCTATCAGAACAGAGATAAGTTTGCTCGTAATGGAGAATATCATCTGCACGAAACAAGATCTAGAAATATACTTGTTCCAGAACACCGTACGAAAAGTTTCAGAGGAGCCACCTGTTTCTTGGCTGCAAGGTCTACAATAAATTGGATCAGAATATTAAAAGTGCCACTAATATAAGTATATTCAAGAAATCATTGAAAACCCATTTAATAAATAAGAATATCTACTCTGTAGACGAATTTCTGTCATAATTCGTGTGTAAAATATTAATCGTTTCTTTTCACTTGATCAATGTCTCTACTGGTATTTTTGTTTTAAATTTAATTTACATTTATCTGTTTATGCCCGCGGTACATACATAACTTTGTGTCATACTAGTTCGTTATTGCAATCTAATCTCAATACAAATCAGTATTTAAAAAAATCTGGTTTGAATTAATAACATTGCCATTTTATCATAGAAGACACTATCGTTGCTAGGTGAATGTTGACATACGTAAATGTCATAAAATCACAATAATTTTTACATGTATCAAAGTTAGAAGTCAAATCTATACTACCAATACCACATACTCTACTTGTGTCTGGTCAAAGCCATAACAAAAAAAAAATTAACGATGATTTTGGAATTCCTGACGAAATTATTTCTCTTTATGCCCGCGCGGGCCACAAAGTGAACTGTATGCCCGCACGGGCATAAAGTACTACATTAGATAGTTGGTAACTAAGCAATAAAAACACAATAATGAACTAGTATGACATAAACATATTTATGAGATTTTTCGCAAGAAAAAATGAGGTTTCCCAAAATGTGTTCAGAAATGAAACTGAATAATAAAGCAAGCATTTATTTATATACGAAAGTTTACATTCAGAATTGTAATACCTGGTATTGATTCAGACGCTGAAGTAGAAGGTTTAGAAGTTTATATTTGCTGTTATGAAATCGAAACTATTTTACAAGCTTCAGAAATTTACTAGTAAATAAAAGAACCCATGAAGAGTTAATAATTAATGACGAACATAAAAAGTATAATTCGGCATTTTCGACTATCATTCTGTATATTTCTTGTAAAAATAGCATAAATGAATATTGGAACTTTTTTTGAAAAAATAGTGAAAATCACCCGCCCCTACGCAAATTTCACACGACACGCGCTTCGCCAACAAAATTACCATCAGGTGCTTTTATAGCAAATTTTTTCGGGTAGTTCTCTTTCTTTTTGAATCACTTGTAAAAAGTTCACTCACCTGTACACACCTCCTCGTCCTGCTCATTCCTTTCAAATGACCAAGTTATTACGGGACACTATTTGTTTTTGTATAGATTATTAAAAAAATCTATGCTAATATTGAACGTAAGTGTATACTTGAAAAAAAATTGTTTCCTCATGATACGATAAAAAAGGTGACACAAAAAATCGCACGTCACTGCATGATTTCAGCATGAGATAATATTTGTCAGAACAAAGTTCAATAGCAAAATAACTTATTTTAAGGAATTTGAATCCAAACAAACGATAATCAAATAAGCAATTGAAATACAGAGAAGTTTTTCGAGGTGGCTTATACTATGTCGACACCATTACTTACTGAAAGTATCCTAATATGTTTTTTGTGTTGCCAAAAATAAAACGGGACATTTGATGTGTACCTATTCAGGTGCTATTTTTAATCAATTATTCAGATTAAATAATATCTATACCTATTACAGTAGTTAATGATGGCACTGAAGGGTCAATGTAGATGGATTTTTGAGGTACATATTATGTTTGAAACTAATAATAATATATACATCTTTATTATTTTCAACAGATTATTACAAAAAAAATAATGTTTGGTGAAAATAAAGGGCAAAGTTCAATTCATCCAGAGAGTAACTTCTCTGAATGAATTGTTCTTCCACTCCTTATAATGATAATAATACTTCCTCATAAACACTTGAAACGCGTACCCAAAGGCATAGCCAGTGCGGGTAGAGGACGGCTATTATTATTATTTGCCGTATTCTCATAATGGCTATAAAAAATAATAATGAAAAAAATATAGATTTCCTTTTGAAAGAAAAAAAGAATGCGTATTTGTTGATGCAGAAGATTTTTGTAATTTGAACGAAAAAGAGGGAAAAAAGAAAAATAAAATAACCCATTGTCGCTTCTATTGGTTTGTTTCAATTAAATAATATTTGAACATTTTTCTGAAATTTCCTAACGTTTCTTTCTTGAAGTGTGGGGGAATGAGATTATACGATGATGTAATTTGATAGTTGAAGGAACGTCTAAATGTTTGAGTTCTGAAAGAGGGGGGCATGAGATCGTATGTTCAAGTTGTGGACATCGGTTCTGTGAGTGATTTTGTGATTCAAATAAGAGGGTACCTTCATTACTAAAATTATATGATAGACAAGCACTGTAAAGAACTCTCCTGTACATGTACATTTTTCGTGAAGTTCATGAGAAATACCTTTCCCTTTTCAAATTCCGTAAATGAGCCTAAGTTCTGCACTTTCTGTATCTTGGTGTTGAACGTGTTTGTTAGATTAACTGAACAATGATAAAAGGGAAGTCAGAAACGATTTTTTTTTCTGAGTGGTGAAGGGTTATATGATTGTATGTAGATAAAAATAACGAAAAAAAATTCTTTGAGTTTCGAATGAATGAAGAGGATATTTTCCTCAATTTTTGGGCATTTTCGTTCAGTTCCACCATCAAAACTAACGAATATTTTGGAGTTGTTTCATTTCAGTATCGAAGTCTATCATTCACTTAATTAAACGACTTCCTTATTTTTCTCCTAGATTTTTATTTTTTTGTGTGAATAATTTCACAAAAATGTGTTGTTTTCGCGAAATGGGTTTCCTTGCTTTATTCCATTTGAAATGAGAAATCTCCAGCTTTTTCAAAGTGAACTAATGGAGGTTTGGTACAGCCGTCGACCAGTGAAAACTAATTGTTACAATTCTGGATTCAGAAATAGAACTGAATTTCTTTTAAATGACACGCCCCTCAGATTGCTCCTCCCACACGACTAGTGAGGAAAAGAGAGAGTATCATATAGCCAGTGTGACATCTAGCACAGGGTCGGATCGGGAATGGGAAAAA
This sequence comes from Chrysolina oricalcia, assembly GCA_944452925.2. Taxonomy (NCBI): domain Eukaryota; kingdom Metazoa; phylum Arthropoda; class Insecta; order Coleoptera; family Chrysomelidae; genus Chrysolina; species Chrysolina oricalcia. The sequence continues at coordinate 4,542,784 of OX101810.2, forward strand.
ATAAAACTCATTCGGGTCGATCGAAACTATGGAATATTATAACTTTTACAATTAATAGCTTTTTTCAACAACATATGTGTTCATCACTTGAGGGACAATACTCCATAACATTTTTATATTAGAAAAAACCAAGAGGCGGCTCCAGAATGTTGGACGAGTTTCGTGATTTCTGATACAATTCCATTCAAAATTAGTATATAGAAGCTTTTGGGTTTAGGAAGTCATAATGTTTTTTAATAATTCAATGTAGCGGCTCCAAAATAGCGGATGAAATTTGTGATTCTTGGTCTGATTCTATTTTGAGTTGGTATAGGTATGGGATTTTTGTGGTCGGAGATCATGATTTTTTTGTCCAAGTTTGATAATTCGAAATGAAAGCTACAAAACGGTGAACGAATAATTATTGTCAGAGTCCGTTCAAAATTAGAATGTAGGGGTTCTTTGGATCGGTGATTTTGACTTTTTTTGTCAAAATAAAAAAATTCAAGATGGCAGCCCCGAGATTTGAAGTCAGATTCTATTCAAAATTTGTATCTAGGAGTTTTTTAAAACTAAATAATTCAAAATGACATATATTATACGAATGATCTGAAGAAAATGTCCGTTTTCAGTGCATTTGAATAAAATCTTGTCTTAAAAACATTTTTCCATTCATATTTATCAGGAAATACACTCTCCACTTCGTCAGGGCTATTTAGCGAGACTTTCGGAGTTAATGGCATATTTTTACGCTTATTACTCAATAACTTGTTCTTGTGACTCCCATATCGGCAATTTCGTTATACATTGGTTTCCGATACAACGGTTTATTTGGGAGGCGCGGCGTTTTTGATGTTCCTTTGAAGTTGAAAGGCTACAGCGGACTTTTCTTGAATGTTTCAATGGGGCAGCGCGGCAAGGTAAACAAACGAAACATTGACTTAATACCAGGTGATTGTTACATCCTCGTATACACACCCAGTGTTTTCATCCTTTCATTTAACCCTCATCATCATCTCATACTAACAAAGAACTGAATTTGAAGTGTGAATCGCCGGTTTTTGAATGAGGTTCAATAGCGTAGCGGACTAACGCACATTTCCGTAGACAATGAGGCCTGGGTTCGAATCCTGGTTGATCCACATTTTTTAAAATTCAGTTCTGATTTTCCCGTCTGATATGCCATGAACTTATTTTCGAATGTAATAAAGAATAATCCATGAGGTGTTTTCGCAATTGCTCGCTCCGCTACCTTGGAGAGAACAGAAAGAATGCCGCTTAAATCTTTCAACTTCTTTGGGTTTGGTTTTTTCGGAATGACTTTGACTACAGCTTTTTTCCTCGGGAAATATATTTTCTGATAGGCAGGTATTCATGATATGGGTGATTTATGGAATAATATGGGGACAACATAGTTTGATGAGTTTTATATACAAAAAGATCATTCATCGATTGAAACAGAAATTCAGTGTCGATCAATGTGTGGGACCTATAAAAATTCAAAAGATGTGATCTAGCTGGGATCGAGTTCATTAGAAAATTATTGATTTTATCCACATTTTTAAACGAACTTGGCAGATCCCTAGGATTGTCGGTTATGATTTTATTATTCTACATTTAATTTCTTTCGTGGATATTAAGTTGTTGAATGAAATATGCTTTCTTCTCTCGTCTAACTGCTTTATTAATATAATTACGCATTTCTTGATATAATTGAAAATGATTATTATTATATATTATTATGTTGTATTAGTTATTTTGTATTTTTCGATGTATTATCTCTCATTTTTATCATGTTTTTTAGAATTTCTGTTAGCCACAGAGTCCGATTTAATAAACTGAAGAGACTTTTCATTAATATTTTCTTGATCAAAATCCTGAAAATGACCTAAAAGTAGTAGCTCGCTATTATTATTATACAGTAAATGAATTAAGTGTATTTCCAAGATCAATTAGATCCGATAATGGAACTGAAAATGGTTATGTTGAAAAAAGCTGATCTTTTTAAAAGAAGAAAATTGTTCGGAAAGTTATGATCCTTAATTTATTCGAGGCCCGGGATTTGGAGACTACGTGTGAAGTTTACCAGTTAAAAAGGCCGCTTCCAGGAACTTGTTCCACTCACAAAAAAGGAAAGCAAATTTTCTGCAGTTTCAGCGAACTTCTCGCAGTAGCGGCAAATATCACTCACCGACTTGTTTTTTTTTTAAGTTATCAGTTTTGAAAACTTGCTGATATCATTGTTATTTTTTATCATATTTGTTGATTTTAACACCGTGTTGATGATTTTAAAACTTTTCCCTTTTCCAGAAAAAATGCCAAAAATTATTTTCTTAAATTTTTAATATTATATATGTTGCACAATTCCATAAAAATAAATGAACTGCCTGGCAATGCAACAATCAAATTAAAAAAATTCCACATCTTCTAATCTCATTGTGAAATTCAATAAGTAACTTTCAAAAATACTCTTGAAAAAAAAAACACTTTTAGAGTGCTACAAGTTGTGTGCGTTTGTTAAATGAAAATGCCATACAATTTATAATGTATATATTCTGTGGTCATGTCCAAAGATGTTTTTTGCTGTGCACTGATGAAAAAGTAGACGATGCTAGTACAACTAACTTTGAGTATACCTACAGAGCGTTTGCCGTTAGTCCTTTGCTCCGTGATCAGTGAATAACATAAAAGTTAAGTTAGCTTACAATATCACATTTGTATTTTTTTACTCTACAATCATAGCCTATAAATCAAATTTATCATAGATCGAGATTATAGATATTCATACAAGCTTAAGATCAGTCCAACACACAGAACTAAATGAGAGCTGAATATCTGAATTTTTGTAGCCTCGCTAGGCGTTATATCACCATCTCTATTGAAATCTCTACCGAATATACCGAAAGTAAGAAGCCTGTTTTGAGGTTCTTTCAAAATATGTTGTCTTTCCACGTGAGATCCAGTTTCTTTTTTTTCCCAGCTTGTGAATCGGGGCAGAATCGGCCTCAAAGATGATAAGAGCGAATTTGGGTATTGGATCCTGTTTACGTCCTTCGGGAATGAAGCTGAAATACTTATACTCTTGAATGTGATAGGCCAAACGATACTTGAATAGTTTGAAAACCTAGAAAAAATATATCTTTTTTTATATGGTGTGTTTCACTATCTTCTTTTCATTTTTTCATTGGTTAAATCACGCTATTTAGACCAGCTATAGAGGTTTTTCCCCCACAAAATAAAATTCGCAAATAGCCTATACTAATTTTTATAAGATAGATCGTTAATGAAAACCCCAGTTTTCACCACTGCAAAATCGCTTTGTGGAATTTTTTAAACAAGCAAAATAGTTGAAAAAATTTCAATTTTTTTGTTTTTTTTTTTTGAAATATCTCAAAGATTATTCAAGGAATCGTTTTACAGTCAATGGAACTTTTGTAGAGATTTATAAAACCTACAAAATGGATTTTATACGACCGGATCGGTGCATTTTCCACTGAGAAAATCCGGGAAAACCTCGAAAAAGAGACCATTTTTCAAAAAATTTTAATTTCTCATTTGAATTGGCGTTATTACCTTATAGCAACAATTTTTCAAGAATGGTGAGTTTTTTCTAACGTTTTGCTAGCGTGAGTTGCTAACTTCTTCAGAGGTCTGTTCATCCTTGAGAGTTCACCGATGACTTAAGGTCCAGTTAAGTGTGCTTATTCTTCGAAGAATGCGTATTCTCTTCTTGAGGTATTCGATATTTGCAAAGGCCCTAACGCCAACACGTTCTTTGACAGAAGGCCATAAAAAAGTCCCCTGGGTTGAAATCTGGTGACCTAGCAGGCCATTTTACCCCTGTACTACTCAACGTAATTACAATGAAACTGTATAGTGCACTATATGATTGAACACAGAAATGCAGCCTCTTTCAACATTCATAAAAAAGAAAACTAAGAAAGAACATTATCAAAATAGAATTTTTGCTTCAGACGATCCTGCAAAAACATGCTGGAGTGTGATTGCAGAATTGTCAAATAAATCTAGAGATTTTCAAAATATAAAAATAAAAATAGGGGAGGAAATTAAGGATGATCCAGCTGAGTTAGTGACACTTTTCAATAACTCATTTGTTTCAGCTCCTAATGATTTGGTTTCTCAAATAGACAAAAAATGTATAAGATCAATGGGAGTAAATACAGTTTTTAATCCAAACTCACTTTTTCTTAATCCATTTCAGGAAGATGAGTTATTCAATCTCTTAATCAATAAAATCAAAAATAAATGTTCATCAGGACCGGATGAGGTTCCTCCTTTCTTGATAAAGAAAGTTATGAGAGCAATAATGACTCCTCTCACTTTTATGGTTAATTTGTCGTTCACCACCGGAGCTTTTCCAAGAGGACTAAAAAGCGGAAAAGTGACTCCTGTTTACAAAAAAAATAATCGGCAAATATTGGAAAATTATAGACCAGTAATGATACCATTCAGTTTTCAAAAAATATTTGAATATTCTTTTCTAGATCGTCTTACGAACTTTATCAAAAAATTTGAAATTATAAATGAAAATCAACATGGTTTCCGAGAATCAAGATCTACGATAACGGCTTTAGTTTCCTTTTATAATACGGTGGTGGAATATATTGAGTGTGGTGAATGTCCTGCCACGGTTTTTTGTGACCTAAGCAGGGCATTCGATTGTGTGAATCACGAAAGATTATTGTCAAAATTGGAAACATTTGGTATTAGAGGAGTAGCAAATATGTGGATATCATCCTTCATAGAAAATCGTACACAGTATGTTAGCATTACCCAAAACATCAAGAACATATCTCAGATTTTTGATTCACAGTTGAGAACTATTGAGAGGGGTGTCCCCCAGGGCTCAATATTGGGCCCTATACTATTCACACTGTATGTGACTGACATTGATCAGAGTATTCTCTCAGGCAAATATACTGCCTATGCAGATGATTTCTCCTTGACAATATCGGCTCCTACAACGTCAGAAATTGAAAAGGCAGGCACCGACGTTATGAAAAATATTACTAGCTATTTCAATGAAAATGACCTTTACTTAAATGTAGATAAAACAACTTTATATAGATTTCACAATAGGCAAAATACATGTAACACAATAACGATCAATGTGAATGGTAGGCCTTTATCTAGCTCTAATGGGACAATTAAATTTCTTGGTCTTTATATTGAGGAGCACCTTGACTGGAAAGCACAATGTGGTCATATTATCTCCAAGCTCCATGAACTATTTATTCAGGAACTTGCGGAATATTTTAAGTAAAATTCAGTTGATATCTCTTTACTATGCATACGTTGACTCGCAAATCAGATACGGAATTTTATTGTGGGGTATGTCGACAAGGATTTCTGAAGTGTTCATAGCACAAAAAAAATATTATTCGTTGCATAGCAAGAGTGTCGTACACTCACTCATTTAAACAATTGTTTGGAATATTGACAATGCCATGTGTTTACATATATGAAGCATGTTTGTATGTTTTTCGCAACAAAAGGGAATTTACTCTCAATGATGATGTGCATAATTATCATACGAGACACAAGAAAGATATACATTTTCAATTAGCCCGCTTAAAGTTGAGCAATCAATCTCCGAATTACATGGGCCCTAGGTTGTTCAATAATCTACCACCCCATATAAGAATGAATGACAGTTTATATGAATTCAAAAAAACCTTAAAACAGTTTCTTATAGAAAAGTGTTACTACTCAGTTAGTGAATATCTTAATGATGTTAACCATTCGATTTTGAGTTTTAATTGAAGTGTTTTTAACAATTTAAACTTTAGTACTGTAACAACTTTTCAACAATTCTATAATTGTTTCTTAGAATTTCTCATAGATAAATGTGATTACTTAGTACCTGCATATCTTAGTGAATGTGAATGTGTAACTGTTAAAAATTTTTGTTCGAGTATATATTTATTAATAATAAAACATATAATAATACAAAGTAATTTATGAAAGGAGCGATTAAGTGCCTTCCTGCTCATAGAACAGAACGTTGGCATATCCGCTCACGAGGGATCTAGATGAAATTGGGTTCACTTGTGTATCATTATATTCATGCCATGTGCTCGCGTACGGATGTCTACAGTAGGCTGTGTAATGTCCGCTATAGGTAGTCCCACTATGATTAGACAATACATAAAGTCTATAGCTACAAGGGGTTACGTTTTCTGCTGTGTAATTACTCATATCTAATCCCTCTAAAGGAAAATCAATACTAACATTCAACTTTTCTCTGAATCTTCCTGTCGAAGAAAACCGTTTCAAATGGATAACTAAAATTTTCGGGAATTTATTAAATGAAAGGGATTTCGTGCACTTCCTTCTATCTTTGCACTTCGCACATTTCGGCTTCTCGTCACCGTCCAAAGTTTCTTCCCTTCTGAATGAATCCAAACATTGCGATAGTTTTAGTTGGTCTGTTCTTTGTGGTATTGAGAGGGAAATATCCCAAAACGGATCGAAGGAGACTGAACAGTGACCACAATAGGTACATTTTAATGTAGATTTTAACTGGCCAACGAAGTTGTCTACAATTTTGGAATTGTCCGTCCTTAAGTAACTTGACCAAGACTGTTGAGCCTTCTTAGTGTCACATAATTTCTCATCTATCTCTCTCATTATGGTTATTGGCTTTTCCGTTACCCTGTTGACGTCTTCATGAAGACCTTCTAGCAGAAACCGTAAGAACTCTTGAGCATCTTCCTGGGCAAAACCGATGAAACGAGGAGCGAGTCTTTGGATTTGAGTTTTCAAGGAGACTGTATTAACAACTCCACTAGACGAATCATCTGACCAAAGTTCCTTGATCACCTCGGCAAAAGCTTTGATTAAAGCTCCCTCCCTAGATCTGTTAGAGTTTATATCGCTTGTGAAAGCATCTCTTTTCAAATACTCCAATAACCATTTTGTGTTCGATAAACACTGAATAATACTATTCATGAAGCAAGTATTACCAATATTTTCTAACCCATTTAGACCAAGAGTTCTGACGGTACTCTGTACAACAGTCCTGATTGATTTGTTATGTTTGTTGGTGTTATCTTTCTCTGAGAAGAATCTGCAAAAGTGGTTGCCTTTATCAATGGAATTGTGTGATAAATGATTCAAGTGGGAGCTGCGTGATATCGAATTGGTCGAAGAAATTAAAGAACTTGTTGATTTTGGAGGTTTTTCGTATTTAAACATTCCTTGCGGACGACTGAAAATTTCATCCAAACTTTTAGTCGCAGGAATAGAACCTAAAATGGATGCAGCATTTCCTCTTTGTATGGCAATACTTATACGTTGTATTAGAAAAGTCCTTGCCCTTCGATCATCTGTTTTATTGATAAGTTTTTGACCAATATTATTTATCAATTCACAGGCATATCTACCAAAAGTACCATATGTTTCGATGGCAACAGGGTAGAAGATAAATTGGTTGCTCAAACTGGAGTATTTTTTGAATTTAAATTTTTCAGCTGAAACTGCAGCACCACCAGCATTTCTCGATGTTGAATCAATATGTGAAGCTGCAACTGTATCCACGCAGGTGAAGTCCCAGACTAAAGGTTTTCCGTGGCTCCATGGAATTAGAGACATCCCATCCGGTCTTTTACCATCATCACGATTGATTCCCAATGGTTCTAAGACAGAAGGAATATCAGCTGTTGATAAAGCTCGCTTTATCAAATCATTAACAGATGAGTGTCGCGAAAAACGACCAGAACTGAATCTACAACTCAATCCATGAATTCCTTTTTCGTTGACGATGGAACCACATCTGCATTTATGAGTCACACAAATCGAGCAACCCAAACGTAAACCCACAGAAATCCTGAAAGATTCATCATCCATCAAAGTTCCAAGAAAAGCCACAGGGAGAGCATTGAGCCAAGCTCCAGATTCCTTCGTACTTACTGCCTTGAGACGTGCCATTTCAAATGTAGAGTCTACAGCCGAGTCAAGAAGTTGTTGGGATGACAATTCAATGAGAGGAATATCCCAGGATCTCTGCGAAATTGTTTTTTCAGGTATAGAGGTACCAGTTATAGAGCACCAAATGGATTCACATTCCTCATAGTAAACATCAGGTACATTTGAGAAATAACCTGGCAAAATGTGATCAATCAAATGTTGAATGCTGTTGTAGGAAGAAAGGAATGCTGGTAAAGCGACAGAAGATGCTTGACGAATTCCCAGACCACCTTTACTCACAGGGAGTGTTGCTTGAAGCCATGTGGTTGAGCTGAAGTTATTGTTAGTAAGCTGCTCCAAAATCACACGAAGGGTTGAATCGAAGAGATCAAGTTCCTTTTGGCAGCGCCACGTGGGACAACATCTTAGTGTATACGTTAATTTGGGTATTGCCAGACAGTTCTTCAAAAGAAAATAACCGATATGTTTGGGAATAGTACCAATGCGGGATGCCATCAAACTTAGAGAATTCGTTTTTTGGTTTAGGCATTCTGCTAAAGATTCTTCGGAAATGGGTGCACCAAGAAGGTTCCAACTGCTCTTCTTCACAATTTTCATGTCAGGGGCAAAACTATAAAAATTTTCAGGTATACCAACTGAATGTTCGTTTAAAATAAAAAGTTCGCATTTTTCAATATTGAGTTTGAGTCCAATTTCTTCGGATGATGAAATAATTTTCTTGAACTGTTCTAAAATCACATCAGCTTCACCTCCTATGGAGCCATCATCAAGATACCAGCAATTGAAATCTGCCTCGATTGATTTTGTTAAGTTCTCAATGCATAAACAAAAAAGGGCTGGACCTAAGGGGTCTCCTTGTTGGACGCCTCTTTCTGACAAAATGACGTTATTTCCATAATTTAAAAAGGTAGGTTTTTGGTAACATTGTCTAACGAAAGGAAAGAGATGCGGCATTGTATCTTTGACTTTTTCCAAAAGGATATTTCTACGAATCATATTGAAAGCATTCTGAAAATCAATTTTCAGGAATACGGTAGAATGAGGATCTGGATGTTGCATTAAAAATCGACGGGCAGCGTGGGCAACGGCTTCACATCCTCCTGCAGTTCCAAAACCAAACTGAATAGGGCGGAATGAGTTACCTAGTGCTTCTTTGATCTTTGAACAGGCTAGTTTTGCCACCAGTCGTCTAAAAACTGTACCGACGGCAATTGGTCGGATGCCACCATCTTTTTTCCTCAAGGCAACTAATGAGGCTCCGTAAAGTATTGGAATCACATCGTGATTGACTTTACCACTGAGTAAAAAATTACAGAAAGAAGTCAAAGAGCGTAAGAGTTTCTCCCCCATGAATCCAGAGCTTTTAGAGAGCAAATCTTGTAGATGTGATGGCCGCAAGGAATCCAGACCACCAGAAGAACCAGTACGGAAAGATTTTACTGCATTCAAAACTTCAATTTCATTTACTTGTAGTGGATCAAAGTTTTCATTCCCAGTGTAGACAAATTCATTATCACTTGGATGTTTTGATTGGAGCTCTGATAAAGTTTGATTGTCAAAAGTTGCAAGGGTGTCAGTGGACGTCAAAATTCTAACTGCAGAAATGAGATCACCATCAGAAACTTTATCGACGACATACTTGCTCAGGTTTGGTTTTGGCGGAGATGAATGAATACAGTTTGATGTACATTGTGAGTCGTTTTCATTTCTAATATTCCTTTTAATGATCGACGTTAGGGACTCCTTTCGATTTTGATGAGATGGTGGAAGGCAGAACGATTTATAAGCAAAAAATAAAAGATCTTCCCATGCTTCTGAAGAGTTGTTTTCGATACAATTATCAATTGCTTTGCTCAAAGCCTCAGCAGCGTGCATTCTGGCAGATTTTGGTATCCTTTTTGCAATATGCGAGTTCAGTTTTTTGTTCGCTAACCGAGAATTTAGGCGGCTAGAAGAACCATTTTCAGAAAAAGTTTTACTGCAATCCAAAGATCCATCAGAAACTTGCGAAGTAACTATCTTTTTAGACGGGGAGTGCATTTTTTTTTGTGTGGATGTTCATACCTCTTCTAGTTTTGAAAACTTTACTACATATTGGACATTTGAAATCCAGGTGGGTATCCAGAACTGCTGCATTCATTGAATCCTTTGTCATTGACAGCGATGACGTTTTGAATCCAAAATTTCACTTGAGACGAAGCTTTTCACTGGTAACTATCAATGTAAATGGTGGATAGTATAAATAAGAACGAGTAAAAACAGGACTTGAAGTAAAAATTGTAAAGATAAAAATTCAAAACTGAATATAAAAAGTGTCTGACAAAAAGACGATGACGGCTCTTTGACTTTTTCAATTGTGGTTTTTGTGACTGTTGTAATTTTAGTTATGTGACAACTTTCAATGCAATTTTATAATTGTCAAATTAGAAAGAATAAAGAAATGAAATGAAATGAAATGACATACGAGGATGTATTGATATCTAGTTAGCCTAGACCAGTTCCATGCATAAACAAAATATTGCGTCACCATAGCAACGAACAATAACTTATTAGAAGTGTCAGTGTAAAGTTTGACGTCAAAAAAGTAAACCAGAGTTACGCAATAAATTAAAAGAAAAAATATGTCCACCGAAATTGTGAAAATCGAATAATTGGAATATCAAGTACCTGTATTTAAAAGGGTTATGAGGTAAGCAGATTTACGAAGATATGCTTAATACCCTTGGTGATCAATGTCCTTCGTATGCGATCGTGAAAAATTAGACTGTAAGCTTCAAAAGAGGTAAATTTTCCATTGAAGATGATGACCGATCGGGAAGGCCAGTTTCTGTGTCAGTCCCCGAAAATATCGATGCAGTTCATGACATGATTTTAACAGACCGTCGAAAACGGATATCTGAAGCACTGAATATTTCATACGAACGCGTTCATCATATAGTTCACGTCAATTTGGACATGAGAAAAATTGCTGCAAAATGGATCCCCTAATGTTTGAATGTTGACAAAAAGCGTGCAAGGGTAGTAGCATCGCGTTCGATCTGTGCTCAATTTGAAAACGATGTTAATATGAATGAGATTTGGGTACATTTCTACTATCCAGAAACAAAGCAACAATCGATGAAATGGCGACACTCCTGTTCTCCAAGACCTAAGAAGTTTCGTGTCCAAAAATCTGCTGGGAAAGTTCTTGCTTCAGTTTTTTGGGATTGCCATGGAGTAATCATGATTGATTTTTTGGGTAAGGGTAAAACAATAACTGGAGATTATTATTCGACATTACTGACCACTCTACGGGAAAAAATTAAAGAGAAAAGACGCGGAAAGCTATCCAAAGGTGTTTTGTTTTTGTAGGACAACGCCCCTGCACACAAATCTCATGTTGCCGTGCAAAAAATTCGTGATTTAGGGTTTGAACACCCCCCTTATTCACCAGATTTGGCTCCGTTCGACTTTCTCAACTGAAAAAAGTTTAAAAGGTCGTAAATGTTCTTCCAACGAGGAGGTAATAAAAGCTGTGGAGATCTGGTTTGAGAAACATTTTTCTTGAAAGGTCTAGAGACGTTGCAGGTTCGCTGTAATAAATGTATCCAATTAAGAGGAGAATATGTTGAGTAATAAAATATTTTGACATTGAAATTTTGTTTGGTTCTATAGTAGGGTAAGAATTTTTCAATATATCCTCGTATTTCACAAAAGCTTGCTGCAAATAGTAAATAAAACTGAATTGTTCTTCAATATCGCTCGTATATGGTAGTACAAAATTCAATTTTGGTATTTGAAATTTAGGTTTGGGATGAAGCAGAGGTTTTCATCAAGAATATTTTTTTTTGAGAAATCAATAATAAAAAAGTTTTCCATATGCTGCGAACTTTATTTCGGACACTGTATTGACACCGCATGCTGAGAGAATAGACCAATTTTTCAATATATCCTCGTATAACGACTCATTAGAAAAAAATTACAAGTTAGTTTCGAACAGGTAACAAAATGTGGATGATTGGAATTAGTCATTCAGTTGCTTTCAACAATCCATTCAAAAAATGATTGGGGTATGTCTTGTTTTTTCCTTTAAATAATAATAGTTACAGGGCTGCGAATACCTGACTAAGTCACCCTGTATATGATTTGAAAAATGCAAGAAGAACCAGTTTTCAGAGACCAAGCGTCATTGATGATATGTAATCATAAAATAAATAGTATAATCACTTTATAAAATTGAACTATCACCGTACAGCGGAATGAAAAATAATCTAGATATTATTACATCTTAGATAACAACGTATAAACATATGAACTATAATCAGTGGCGTAACTAAGAATGTTGCCCTCTCCCCGCCAGGTTTGAATTTGGTCTTACAGGCCCATAAAAAAATCTGATACTTTTGTAACAGATTAAACATTTTTGTTAAAGGACCCCGACCATCTTATGGGTTTCTGGGTCCCGGTGGAATTGGCTGAAAGTGTGGTATGTTATTCTCTTCATTATCCTGATCAAAAGTTCCCATGGGCCCTCGATCCTATGACTAGTTTTGGAGATACAGCCCCTCACAGATATGATTTTGTACCTATGAGTGTAAGTACGACAGAACATATTTTTGTGTATCTGCGGGGTCCTTTATTATAGATCCTTATGCTAAAGAAGTAAGTGTTATTGGTGATAACTGTGTCGGAACTTTTGAAAAATGCTAGAAACTGGTGTTTCTTCTATAATTCTTGAGGAAGCTCAAAAAATATCTCTACTATTATTGCCTGCGAAATAAAGAAAACGTTTTGAAAAAGCGTTTGTCGAAAATAACGAATGAAGAGAAAAATGGCAGGTAATGACAATAAAAGAAGAAATCATGCTATCGTATTTCTTAAATTTGAAGAAAAAATATACAATTTTATATTTGTGGTCGAAATATTCAATGCTGAAGGTTATTATAAGAGTCAATAAAAACGTAGATATTGGAAAATATAGCTCAGTGATTATCGCGAAAAAAACTGCAGTTTTGGACAGAATGCGGATTGATGAAGATTTGAGCAAAGGTATTTGGTAGTGGTTTTTACGAAGTAATTGATGAAATAGTAATTATTTCATGAAGGACCCTGCCCCTTTCTTATGGAAAATGGCTTTCGGTTAAATTCCCTGAAATTTTGGTATGTTGTAGATTTCGACTTCCTCGGCAAAAGTGTCCACAGGCACAAAAAAATCGGCCTACTAGTTTTCGAGATACAGGGTGTCAAAGATGAAAAGTGAAGCTTTCTGCTCAGAATTTTTAACAACTCCGAGAATTGACAAAACGCCCATTTATTCATGGAATAACATGCCTCAATGATGGTACAATGTCATCTGGATCTCGTATCCATTATATTTTTACGTTTCGTGCTCTACAACAGGTCGAACAAAGAAAACTCCAATTCGATTAATTTAAACCAACCAGTGTAAGCTCGTTCATGAGAATTTAAGATCCAATTGAGCCTGGATGAACTTCCTCAATTTCGATCAAAGTTTACTGACATTTTTTTATATACAGGGTGGTTCGAAACTAGGGGTACGTCAGCACCTAGTTTTTTTAATCGGATAGCACTGAAAAAAATAATTTGCTGCCAATACTATAATTTAGTAATCACAGCAAAAAAGTTTTGTACCTATACAGACAGCTAAATTTTCAGTGCCCAGAACAAATTAATTTACCAACAGGTACTTAGTGTCCACCACTAATGTGTTTAGTAAGAACTACTGACAAAAGCATGTCATATATATCAAACATTCTTTAATGTTGAAAACGTTGCGTAGTCATTTCATATATATAGGGTGAGTAAAAAGATACAGTCCAAGTTTCTTGCAAAAATGCGGGTTTTTTAAATGAATACCCTGTATTTCGAAAAAGAATCGGTTTTTGATATTATGTTTGATTTGAGGAGTCCGAGATATTGTCATCAATATTAGCATAGGTCTCCGGACTCGTTTGTCGGGTATATACTTTATTGATACCAGGTATACTCCATTCGAGACCGATACAATACAATTCTTGTTGAAAAATATTCGGTCTAGATTAGTGCGGTACCTATTCCAAAAATGCAGTTATATACATGGTGAATGAAATGTTTTTCATTTGAAAGCCCTGTTTCCGAAGGAAGTAGAGAAAATTGAAATGTACCAGAAGCAATAACCCTCTAAAGGTTGAGACTAATTCTACAGTATTTCAATTCAGATGGAAAAATATTTTATACGATTCCTGTGAAATGTGCGGTTTCTACAAAATTGGGATATTTGGTACACAATGAACAAATGAATGGTGAAGGTATTATACATCCCAAAATTCTACAAGTCCGCAAAAAGAAATATGTACGGTTTGTGGTCATTTCTTCTTTGAACCAATTTTGAAATGTATTTGAGTAATTTTTCACACAAAAAAAGATGAATAAATATAAATGAAGAAACTTTTTGAAGATAAACTTTTATTGAATTGCACTGAAAAGGAAAAAAAATTCTTTAGTGGTGTCACGCTATTCTGAGAGTAACAGATTCAATAGCTTGCTCTGCAATGTTTTCAGTTTGAATTTCTTGAGCAACAAGTTTTTGAATCTGCCAGTCAACTAATAACGTGCACCTCTAAAGAAATATTATTTTTTCCTTTTCAATGCAATTCAATAAAAGTTTGTCTTCAGAAAGTTTCTTTAATTATATTTATTCATATTTTTTGTGTGAAATTTATTCAAATACATTTCAAAATTAGTTCATTGAATAAACGTCGAATAAAAGGAAATATTTACTATCGCGGACTTTCTTGCAGAATTTTGGAAAGTATAATACCTTCACCCTCCATTTATTGATTGTATGCCAAATATTCCATTTCTAAGTTTTCGTCGGGTTGATTGGAAAATATCTCGTTTTTGTATAAACTCCACATTCCACTGTACTGTAGAATTAGTCCCAACCTTGAGAGGGTTATTGCTTCTGGTACATTTCAATTTTTCCAGTTCCTTCGGAAACAGGGCTTTCAAATGAAAAACATTTCATTCACCATGTATATAAGGTATTGCATTTTTGGAATAGGTTCCGCACTAATCTAGACCGAATATTTTTCAACAAGGATTATTGGAAAATTGTCCATTTCGGTCTCCAATGGAGTATATCTGGTATCAATAAAATCCGCACGTTCAAAAGTATATAGCCGACAAACGAGTCCGGGGATCTATGCTAATATTGATGACAATAACTCGGACTCCTCAAATCAAACATAATATCAAAAATTCAAGAAAATTAACCGATTCTTTTTCGAAATGCAATTCAGTAAAAGTTTATCTTCAAAAAGTTTCTTCATTTATATTTATTCATCTTTTTTGTGTGAAAAATTACTCAAATACATTTCAAAATTGGTTCAAAGAAGAAATGACCACAAACCGTACATATTTCTTTTTGCGGACTTGTAGAATTTTGGGATGTATAATACCTTCACCATTCATTTGTTCATTGTGTACCAAAAATCCCAATTTTGTAGAAACCGCACATTTCACAGGAATCATATAAAATATTTCTCCATATGAATTGAAAAAAACCGCATTTTTACAAGAAACTTGGACTGTATCTTTTTACTCACCCTATATATATGAAATGACTATGCAACGTTCTTAACATTAAAAAATGTTTGATATATATATATATATATATATATATATGACATGCTCTCTCCTATCCGATTAAAATAACTAGGGGTTGACGTACCCCTATTTTCGAACCACCCTGTATATAAAAAAATGTCGGTAAACTTCGATCGAGATTGAGGAAGTTCATCCAGGCTCTATTGGATCTTAAATTGTCATGAACGAACTTACACTGGTTGGTTTAAAATTAACCGAATTGGATTTTTCTTTGTTGACCCTGTTGTAGAGCACGAAACGTAAAAATATAATGGATACGAGATCCAGATGACATTGTACCATCATTCAGGCATGTTATTCCATGAATAAATGGGCGTTTTGTCAATTCTCGGAATTGTTAAAAATTCTGAGCAGAAAGCTTCACTTTTCATCTTTGACACCCTGTATCTCGAAAACTAGTAGGCCGATTTTTTGTGCCTGTGAGCACTTTTGCCGAGGAAGTCGAAATCTCCAACAAACCAAAATAAAGAAAGTGCGGGGTCCTTTTATGTGGATTTGTGGAACAATTAAGGATCCTCTGTAGCTTTGAGCCACCTACAACGCTGTGGCTGGCGCGATGTAGTTACATCACTGGCTATAATTTATCCATTTTATATCTTAACACGTTGAGAATGGCTATACAAAAAAAACCAATCGAACAGCATTTTTTAAAATTTGTTGGTTACTTTTGTTCAAATATAACTTACTCTATTTATATGTAATAGGTATAAGTTTTGATGCTAAATTGATCGATAAAAGATATTAGCAACATCACGTCTATCTCAAGCCGGCCGTCTAAATAGAAGTAATTTTTTCACTTTTAATACCAAAAAATTGTGGGAATAAGGGGGAGAGGGGGAAGGGATATCATTTTTAACCTTTACCTTTGTCCACACGAAGAAAGGGAGTCATTCAAACATGCAATCACGGCACATGCTTCCACTCCTCCCCTTGCAGTTCCAGCATTATAGGATCTAGTTCCACTGTACACGACCATGTGATAGACATACTTGTGCTGCCCCTGTATTGTTCCATTTATATCCATTGTTATGTTGAATTGACAACACAGTTTATTTGATTCTCCATTACACACTTCTTCGACAATTTTGATTTTGTTAGTGTTCACTACAACGCTGGTGTGATCTGTCAACGTATTTTTTATCATAAAACATATATTTAATTTTAATCTCTATATAATTGAGAAAGGAATGAAATGCCTTCATTTAGACTAAAATAAAAAAGTAAGATGGAAATAATGGACTCAAGACAAGTGTAGTAAATAAAAAATCTGGGACTCCACAATTATCGACACTGTAAAGTCCAGTCAATCAACCAGAATCAGTAGGCCATGAAATCTCATTTTGGATAACTTGCAGTTAGCCACCTTTAATATCTTCGATTCAATGGCTTTCAAAATACCCAAATATTTAACTGACATTTGCAACAGAGAAGTGTGGTCCAATAGAATCGTTAATAGCATAAAGTAGTCCTGTGGATACCTACATCCGCGGTAGAAATTTTCAAAGGCGATGTGGTAACGGAAAAAGCGTTCGAGTCGTTCATTTGAGTCCGACTGATTCGGTGTCTGAATCGGTTTCTTCTTTTATTGTGCTTACTATAACAGGAGGCGTGACTTCATTTCGTCTTGATTTCGCATGGTCACTGAATTCCGATACCTGTTTACGTTTTTGATTATTATTGCTTGTAACAGGAAAGGTTTTTTTTTGTGTTATGTATGACATTTCGGGCCAAAACGTCTTTAAGAAGGAGGCAATGTAACGAGCCAGAGCCGGCCCTGTTCAGCTCTTCTGACCGACAGCAAAGTGAAATGCAAGTGTCACAGTTTTCAAAGCGCGGAAAAATTGTCTTCGCTGTTCTAAAAAACATCTAGAAGCATCCGGAGAGATGTGAACAAAATCTACTTGGATGTAGATAGACAGCAGTGATCAGACAGGGCAGATATTGTTAAAAAAATTGTTAAAATTGTTTTTTCCGTTAACCAGCTGTCGTCCCCTTACGAACGGCAGCCCTCAAAAGTCGAAACTTGTGCGAGCCAAGGATTAACGAGGTCTTACCTTTTTACGTGCGATTCCTAGTACTTACAGTCAACACTTCCAGTAGTTTAAGTAGAGTGTTATCTTATACATGTTAGTGTTATTCTACTGGTACAAATAAATTAATTTGGTCTCTATTTTTATTACGATACCTCACCTTTCAGAGTCATATCAACCAAAAGAAAGACATCATCCATTTCCTTGGATAATTCATCAATGTCTTCCTCATCTGTAGTGAAATTTAAATAAGGATTATTTTCAATATTAAGTCTTGGAACCTTCCTCGCAATTGTAATTGTCCCTCCATCTCCTCCAATAAATGAAGTGGCGAGAGGGCCTTTCTCTCCTGTGAAATTTCAGAAAACTATAGAATTATTTATTAGAATGTTGGATTAAGAAATAATGCTACAAGATAAAGTTTAAAACAATAATAATAATAATACATTGCTGATGGTCTCCTGGAATATCCTTCAGAGAATTTAGAACTTATGAATGAACCTACTTAGTTAAAACTCATACAAGTGAATCAGTTCTAACTCAATGGAATTAATTCACAACAATAAAGTAACCTTACCAACAAAAATACCACTTCCTCCCGCTCCAGATTTAGGATTATTACCTCCAGCAGCAAGAAAGTTCACATTATTTTCATGTGCCCACATCTGTTGTGCCTGAAGAGCTGAAACAAAAATAATTAGCAATAGTTCAACAATAATTTCAAGAGATGATCACAAAATACCAAGTTTAGCATAATGAATGAAAATATTCTTGAGCCTATTTCGTATTGTGAGTCAGTAAAGTAATATCACTGTTTCAATAGTATTTTCGCCTAGAATGATTCATTTCAGTTGAAATACCTTTGAAAGTAATTCAAGGCGCTACGGCAAACAGTAATAGTTGTAGTTCTCTCCAATCACAGTATTCTATTTCTCTTATATACAGAGTGTCCCAAACGTCATCCTTTGGAGGGCTGATAGTCCAAATCATGACTGACCATATTATCACAATATGACCTTAGTAGAATATTGATAGTTTTGGAGAAATTGACACCTTTATGAATTTTGTGAAAATCGAAACCTTTGAACAGTATTTCGAGTACCGCAAGTACAAAAATTCATGGTTTAAGATCCTAATTTTTGTTACGCAACCTTTAATAACCCTTCTGTCGATTAAAATTCCAAATAAAAATATTAGTGCACTACCTTTACAGAAAAAAAAACATATTTGACCGATTCACGAGTTCATTTATTTTATAGCTTACTTAGACTTCATACTGTAAACAAAATCACCATGCGAACCTGGCAAGTTATTTCAAAAAATTGCTCATTCGGTGTAATTTTTGACATGATACAACATTCACTATCTTCCACTTGAGGAAAAAAGATATTCCTAGTTTAATGCAATAGGAGCTCATTGTGAAATGATTTCAATAATTAGGAATTCGAATGAAAACACTTGGTAAATTGAAGTGAGAGGTATTTATTGACAACTCAACAAAAGACAAAGAAAAATTAGATAATGTGTACAAACTGCCTGCCACCAAGTCGAATGCAAGCGTGTCATCTTTTTAAAAACGATCTCTTTATTTATTTATGGACCGGCATCTGGAACGGTACAATAATTGGCCCTTTTGAATTACCTGACATTCTAAACGGGGAAATGTATCGCTATATTTTTAGAAAAAGAACTGCCTGCTCTTTTGGAAGATCTATCTTTGGCCATAGGTAGGGCAATGTGGTTCCAAAATGACAGTCCTGAACATTACGCACGACCAGTGAGAAATTATTTGGATCAAACTTATCCACAGAGATGGATCGGCCGTCATGGTCCCATTTTGTGGCCTTCCCAGTCTCCAGATTTAAACCCGCTAGATGCACACCTAGTAAATGATGAACATGAATTAATACGTCGTATTAATGAAGCAGTTGTCCAAGTAAGTACCGAAGGAAGTACACGACGAATAAAAGGATCGTTTTTAAAAAGATTCCACACTTGGTGTTAGGCGATTTGTCCACATTGTTTAATTTTTCTGTCTTTTGTTTAGTTGTCAATAGATACCTGTCACTTCAATTTACCAAGTGTTTTCATTCGAATTCCTGATTAATGAAATCATATCCACCTTCCTATTGCAGTAAACTAGGAATATCTTTAAGTGATAGATACTTGCAAGTTTCGCATGGTTATTTTGTTTATAGTATGAAGAGTCTTAGTAAGCTAATAAAATAAATTAACTCGTGAATCGGGCAAATACGTTTTTTTTTATCCAAAGGTATTGCACCAATATTTTTATTTTGGATTTTAATCAATAGAAGGGTTATTGAAAATTGCATTACAAAAATTAGAATCTTAAACTATGAAGTTTCGTACCTGTGGCATTCGAAATACTGATCAAAGGGTTCGATTTTCACGAAATTTATAAAACTGCCAATATCTCCAAAACTATCAATATTTTACTAAGGTCATTTTGTGATATTCTGGTCAGTTATGAGCTGGACTATCAGTCCTCCAAAGGATGACGTTGAGTTTGAGTATGAAAAATAATAGTTCTTTCAGCAGGTACTCATTAGCTATCCAAACAAAAACATCCCATATACGATGGGAAAAGGATCACTGCACATTTTCTATGTAAAATTAATCGATCCTATGGCCAGTTTTTAAGGTACAGGGTTTCAAAAAGAAGATTTTTGTTGTTTAGGGTATCATGCATCTATTTGATTTTTGTGCTGTAATTCCAGATTAATCTATTTTATGAAGAAACTTATCACGTCCAAGTTGTATCTCATGAATTAAAACATAATATCTCACATAAAGTGTTGCATTACAACATGGCAAGACAATATTCAGCAATAATATCCTGACAAAATACAGAATTTTTAAAAAATACGTTCACCTTGCTGCCACGAGAACTGTGTTGCTTAGAAACACCACGAGATTTTGCTCGAGTGGTGTTTTGTACAGCAACACATTTTGAAAATAAATTATAATCCAATGTTTTTGGTGAAATACTTGCCTGTCAAATATGGAAGCTCTGAAACCCAATTTGCTGGATATATGATATTTCTGACCGACAGATCTCTGGTGAGATTCAATGCAGGAACGCTGAACATTATGTCGAAGCATGTGAAAATACCAAAGGTATCATTATTTTTGGTCGTTATTGTTACCAGTTCTACAGTTGGCGGTACACTGAGCGGATACTCTCCATACAAGTTCCATTTACGATATCTATTGCATACAAAAATCATATTTATTACAAAGTTGTCCAAATTAAATCACAATGTCTTTTACTTCAAAGAGAATATTGGTGATACTATTCAAAATCGTTTTTGTTACATGTGTAAACGTCAAACCATTAAAAAGTTAACAAGGAGGGAGGGCTAAAAAATCCGCACTATATATTGGTCAATTGTTACAGTTGTTTTTCCCGTTAACCAGCTGTCGTCCCTTTCCGAACGGCAGCCCTCAGAAGTTGTAACTTGTGCGAGCCAAGGATTAACGAGGTCTTACCTTTTTACGTGCGATTCCTAGCACTTTTGGGCCATCAGAAAAATGTCTGCAGTCGCCATGGTTTGAACCATCGCCGACTGGCAGCCAAAGTGATTGAAACAATGTTGCTATAACCACTCGTCAATGAATAAAAAGTTTCAAAAAGTCATCATTGAGGTTTGCACTCATCCAACAGCAGATTTTTCAATTTGACCTTGAAAATAGGGAGAGAGGATGAATTTTTCATGCCAGGAAAGTTCATAGAAATTATTTAGCACTCTGAAGAAAAGTAAATTTTGTGATTTTTTTTGCTTTCACATGTGGAATGAATAAATCATTTCTATTTCGCTTGTTGTAATTGTGGTGTTCTAATATGAAAGTTGATATTCTTCTTCACTATATGTACTCCATATATCAAGTACCTTATAAGTGCGGATCTCGAAACATTTGAAGTGGAACAATGGTACAACACATTTTGTATGGTTTTAATGTATATTATTGCAATTATTCGACAGATGGCGTTGAGGGCAACTCGAAAATTTCGAAAGGCAAAAAGATCGAACGTGTGAAAATACATATCAACGAAAATAAAAAAAAAGATAAGGTAAGACCGGGTAATATTGACACTGAGGAAACATTGACATGATTTCTTTATTCTTGCGAACTTTAGAAACTACCGGCAACACCGACGCGGGAATTTGGTCAGCAGGTATACCGCCTAACGAACTTCACTATCATTTATCCAACAATAATCGTGTAGCTCTGTCACTGCGTTGATTTATCAACAGTGGTTAATTTTTTCACTATTACGCGCGTGTTGGAACTTCGTTATTAGGGAATAAAATTGATATTTGTTACTTTTTAGATGAAGCAGGTATGTTATATTTTAACGTTCTTTAGAGTTTATTCCACTGAAATGTGTTTTCAATTATTCCAGCATAAAAACATGTTTTTAGGTTATGGGGTTAACATTGACATGGGTGTCAATGTTACCCTGGGATTTAACCCTTTCCTAAAGCTGAATTTTAATTTCAGAATGTCACCAAAAAAGCGCCCATCTTCTGCACGCAAGTACAAGACTTACAGTAGCGACTCATTGAGAAGAGCCTTAGATTGTATTAAAAATGAAGGCATAAGCGTCAAAAGGGCCGCAAACCTCTACAATATTAACCGTTCAACTCTTATCAATCATCTGAAGAATCACAAATGTGGACCAGTTGGCAGACCTACAGTTTTAACCCAAGAAGAAGAGCGGCACATAGTCCATATTTTAATTAAGTTGGCAGAATGGGGATTTGGGATGGATCGGTTTCAACTGAAAATACTTGTTCAAGATTATTTAAAACGAATTGATCGACGAAACGTCTTTAAAGACGGAATTCCTGGCAAGGATTGGATTGCTGGATTTGAAAAACGGTGGAAAGAAGACTTAAGACGAAGAGTAGCTCAAAATCTTCCTAGAAATAGAGCAGAAGCGTGTTCTAAAGAAGTGTTACAAGATTTTTACATTAAAATAAATGACTGCATTGAACGACTTCAGCTGCAGAGAAAACCGCAGAACATTTTCAACTGCGATGAAACTGGTTTACAAACCGACTGTGGAGTTCAAAAAATTTTATGTAGGAAAGGATCTGCAAACCCTCATAAAGTTGTGGGGAGTACAACAAAATCTACCTACACCATACTTCTTTGCTGCAGTGCCACAGGAGAATATCTTCCGCCTTATATTAATTTCAAAGGTTTGCACTTATATTCGACGTGGTGTCAGAATGGACCAGAAAACGCTGTCTACAATTGCAGTCCTTCTGGTTGGATGGAGGCTGATCATTTTTTCAGCTGGTTCAAAGATGTTTTTGTAAAAGCTACAGCTGACTTAGAAGGGTCAAAGATATTAATATATGATGGACATAATTCACATATAACTGTGCCATTAATAGAAACAGCTTTACAAAACAACATTGAATTGTTATGTTTACCTGCACAAACATCACATGTTTTACAACCACTAGATGTGGGAGTTTTCAAGTCGTTGAAAGTTGCCTGGAGGAATGTTTTAAAAGACCATTATCATAGATCTGGTTGCAAAAGTGTAGATAAAGTTCTATTCCCTTCTTTGGTGAAGAAAACTATCGAAGCTGGGTGTTTTTCGAGGGCTAATGCAATAGGTGGTTTTAGCGGTGCAGGGATATATCCCATTGATAGAGATAAAATTTTGGAGAAATCTATAGAATCAACAGTGTTTGACGAACCTCTTCAAGAAAATACTGCTGCTGATAAACCTACTTCAATTCATTTACGAAACACAGCCTCAGATACGAATAATAGTACCCCAGTGTATTCTACAAGTCCTGAGCTTTTCTCTCCAAAACAATTGGAAGTATCTCTACTATCTGTTTTACAAAGACAAGAAAAACCTATTTCTTCAGGTAAAAGAACTAAGGTTCGTAGAAAATTTGCAGAGTGTCTTACCTCTGCGGAAATTTTAGAAAGAATGACTGCCGAAGCGAATATGAAGCAAAAAAAAAAAAAGAAAAACAGGCTGAAAAAAAATTAAAACAAAAAGTTAAGAACATTAAGACGACCAAAACAACTGCTAACAGAAGCAAAATTCAAGAAAGTTCCGAAGAAGAAAGCGATGGTAGTTTGATACTAGAAAGTGATACACTGTCAGAAACATTTTCAGATATGGAATATTTACAAGATACAGAAATTGAGAATAAAGAAAATGAAATCGAGAATAAAGACAATGAAACCAAAGTAACTGTTGGAGCCTGGGTTTTAGTCAAGTTCAAAAGCGATAAAGGTTTCCACAGGTTAGTTCATTATATTGGACAGGTTACTGAAGCAGTCGAGTTTGGTGAAGAGATAGTCGTTAATTTCCTTCGTAAAAAAGAAAAATGTTTTATGTTTCCTGAAAAAAAGGATGAGGCTATTTTACCAGTTCACGACGTAGTAAGAATCTTACCCGAGCCTTACATTCGACGTGGGATGCATTCCTTCAATTGTGATGTGTTTCGCACTGACAAAAATGTTCCTCTCATCGTTTATTAGTCAAGTACTCACTAACTTCAATACAGTTTTTATACAATTTACAGACGTTTTGTTAATTTTCAGATTAACCTTTCCTCCATCAGGAGAAAACATGTTTTGTTTCCAATATTCATAATAAAAAAATTCAAATTTCGATATTGGCTAATTTATTTTTGATATTACTAAGTCAATGTTACCCTACCTGGTGCAAACATTGCATTTTTATCCATTTCAAAAGGATTTTAATGTAGGTGTCAATGTTTACTCATGGTAGGGTAACATTGACACATTGCATGAAAAAAAAATAAAAAATCTAAAAAAGTACTAAATAATATTTGGTACGACATTATATCATAATTGTAGCTCACATCATGGGACAAGTATGTGCTATGAAAATAGTGAATATTCCCTAATAATTCTGAGCTACACAGGCATTTTTCCAAAGTTGTGTCAATGTTACCCGGTCTTACCTTATATGTTTGAAAAGAGAATTACCATTTAAAATTTTGATGTGCCTCATCCCCTTTATCAGGCAACCACTATTTCTAAATATCGGTTTTCATTTGATTCCATAATGAAGCATTTTCCACTGACAATAGAGGAATTTAAATTTCTGATGATGATGAAAAAATTATTATAGACCGGGAGATGGTGACACAAAATATTAGGTGATTTGTACCAGTATGGCGGTTCTTCAGGGGCCTAATTACGGAATGACAAAAAGAAAATGATGGTCATAGCGCTGGTACCGGCGGCCCAATCGCGTGGGCGTTAATCGAAAGTGTCGGGTAAATAACGAGTGTCGAACGATTTGTTCCACAAAAATGCTTGTATTTTCCGACAGTCGATAAAAAAAGAAGTAGGCGGTAGCGTAATGCCATACTTCTTCGGTGTGACTAACAGCCCGCCATACCGACACGAATACATTAATTTAAAAAAATGAATTCAACCATTTGAACCAGAACTAGAGCGATTATACGGATCGCGATCCGGGTCCCACCACGCCCCGACACCGCCCGCTATACCTGCCTTTCGGCTTATTCACAGGACGACTGCGGACGCAGAGAAGATTTGGTTACGCCAAATCGACGCGCTTCGTCCTGTGCAATCCGAAGACGACACAGGTCGAGCTATACCATGTGCAGATTACCAATGGTGAGGCCGTATGCTGAAGCATACTACTGGCTCTGCAGTGTCAGTGCCCGAGCAAATTGAGCGTTGCTCACCCGCCGAGGGGGGCAAAGCCTCCCACCCCAACCCTAAGGGTGAGGACCTTGGCCGCCTCTACCGAAGTACGGTATTCTTTTTCTTATCCAACGAAACCCCTGCCCCCTAGAGGCCAACATCTTATGGAAGGGAGTCAAGTTGCCTTGACGGGGCTCCCATTCCCCCTAGGTACCCATGTTAGTCAGATTCCTCCGACAACGTTGATGGGTCTCCGTCTGCAGTCGTTTTCACCCAGACTGCATACCCATGTCAGACTGGATCCCTCCAGCCTACGTTAGATGGGTGACCGTTCGTGACTTTTCAGCTGCTACCATGTTGACTGGACGAGGACCCACAGCTTTCAATCAACGGTGTTTGGAATAGCCGCGGGCACTCCTCGCCCGACGCTGAGGGCACATGGTGGACCCCGGCCCAACCATTTGAACCAGGCTAATTTTTGTGCAGCTAATCATCGTCGAGTAGCCATTCACATAAATCACGTTGCCTTATGTTTCCGACGCTTCCCAATGGCCGCCATACCACCGCAAGGGAGTAAAATTTTTTCTTTGCTAAACGATTTGTACCAGCCTAAAACTTTTTTTAACAGTTCTCTGTATGATTATAAATAGAAGTCTGATCATGCCATACCTGTAGGAGGTGGCGAATATGTACAATATTTTTTCAAAATTCTAAGATTTTATTCGTAATTCGAACGATTTGTACCAGTATGGCACCACTTTTTCCCTCTACTAGAAGTATGGCACATATAATAATGGTCACATTGTATCATATAATTTCCAAAAATCCAAATGCCATGCTGGTACAAATCGTCAATTTTTTTTTTCATCTTGGCTTAAGTCCGACAGTCGTCCGCCCCATGGTTACAATCTGGAATAACTTTTTTATGTAGAATTACATCCAAACGAACAGAATACCATGATTCCATGATGTAAAAAATAATTTTACGAATTTTACAGTCGTATTTTCAAAACGTGTCGAATAAATAAGTATGGCACCATTTTTCCCCCTACTAGACGTATGGGAAATATAATAATGGTCATATTTTATCAAATACTTTCCAAAAATCCAAATGCAATACTAGTACAAATCGTTTAGCAAAAAAAATAATTTTACTCCCTTGCGGTGGTATGGCGGCCATTGGGAACCGTCGGAAACGTATGGCAAGGTGATTTCCGTGAATGGCTACTCAACGATGATTAGCTGAGCAAAAATTAGCCTGGTACAATAACGACTGCAGACGGCGACCCGCATCAACGTTGTCGGAGGAATCTGACTAACATGGGTACCTAGGGTGAAGGGGAGCCCCGTCAAAGCAACTTCACGCCCTTCCATAAGGTGTTGGCCTCTAGGGGGTGGGGGTTTCGTTGGATAAGAAAAAGGATACCATACTTCGGTAGAGGTGGCCAAGGTCCTCACCTCTTAGTGGGGTGGGAGGCTTTGCCCCCCTTCGGCGGGTGAGCAACGCTCAATTTGCTCGGGCACTGACACTGCAGAGCCAGTAGTATGCTTCAGCATACGGCCTCACCATTGGTAATATGCAAATGGTACCCAGGTAGCACATCATATCGGCTGAATCTTGGTTCCATATTGGGCCAATATAGATATATTGTAAATGAAAAATCAATATTGGTCCAATATGGGTGAATATTCAAAAAACAATATTATATTAATAATATTGGTGGAATATTGGTTGAACTAGTTTTGAATGTAGATTATCACATGAAATATTGGGTCAATATTGGTTGAATAATTTCTACCAATATCGATAATACAATATTGGTTATACATATTTTTGAATATATTTTGTTATGTTCCTAAAACTTTTACAGAATCTTTTGTTTTAAAATAAGAATCATTTTACTTTGTTACTCAATTGATCAAGTATTTTTCTTCTTTTAGAATACCAGTTTTTCAAATTAACAATGATCCGATGTAAAACTTCTAACAATTGACGGTCGATGCCCGACAAGTCTTCGAGTTGAAAATTATCTACAAACTTGGGGGAAACATCTCGATATTCCACATGAACTTTACTTCACATACTTAGAGCTGGCACTATTTCTTCTTGAGTTCGAATAAATTTTTTCGATATATCGAGTTTCGTTTTTGAGTTTTTGGTGCTTTTAAAAAAAGTTCGGTAAATTTGAAGTCCACCACTCAATATTTTTTATACAAGATATGGAAAAATTTCCTGGGTACTTTTTGGTGTTTTTAGAAAAAA
The DNA here is from genome assembly GCA_944452925.2 of Chrysolina oricalcia. NCBI lineage: Eukaryota > Metazoa > Arthropoda > Insecta > Coleoptera > Chrysomelidae > Chrysolina > Chrysolina oricalcia. The sequence goes on from OX101810.2 coordinate 4,570,357, forward strand.
GTCCACAATTTTTCGTTTTTGCATAAGCATGTCAAATTTTGGAGAGGGGGAGAAGGGCAGAAAATAGTAAAAACTCCGGGCGCGAAGCGCTTGTAAAATTTTGGGGTGGGGGATGTGGGAAAATAATCAAAAATCCGGGAGCAAAGCGAAGGAAAATTTTTAAAGGAATGTTCATTTTCCAAGATAAGAAAAAATTTCTCAAGAACTTTTTGTAGATCTGCTTGAGGAAAATAAAACTATCGATGTATATTTTTTTTGATATCTCATTTCGTTTTCGAGTTTTTGTTGTTTTTAGAAAAAAAAGTCTTTAATTTTTTTTTTAAGAATATTTCCCGAACTATTGAAAAATTCATCCACATATTTTATAAGTTTCTAGAAGGCAATCAAAAAATGGAACTTGTGGAATTTGAAAATCTGTCGCGATCTTTGAGTTTTTGTAGTTTTATAAAAAAATATTCTATATTCTGTTTATTTTTTAAGATGTGAAAAAACTTCGGAAGACACGTTTCTATAGAAACGTTTGAGGACAGAAAAATTGTTTGAATAATTTTTTTTCCATATATCGTTGATTTTTTGGTGTTTATAGAAAATAAATTGAATTAAGTATTTTCAAGTCCATAATTTTTCGTTTTTGTTAAATATTTCCCGGATCATTGATATTACGGAAATAATGTTGATATATATTTTGTAGATTTTCAGAAGGCGGTCAAAAAGGTCCTTATGAGTTTTTATAAAAAAATTGCAATTTTCCAAAATATGAAAAACTTTTCATACACTTTTTGTAGATCTGTTCAAGGGAAATAAAACTGTCTAAGTATATGAAGTTTTCCGATATCTATAGTTTTCGATTTTCTGAGTTTTATAATTTTTTTCATCTTTTTTCACTTTTTAATAGAGTTGGAGATAAATGGTTTGGAAATATCAGTGAGGCTTGTGATGGCGTATCCGACGCAGTTTTCATATGTTTCATTATGGTCAATTTCTCGATTTTCCATTTTTTTTTAATATTTCCTAGACTATTCATTTTATGGAAGAAATGTTTAAACAGGTTTCTGAAGGCGGTCAAAAAAGAAATCTTGGTAAATTGAAAACCTATCAACCGTTTCCGAAATATTTCCTATTTTCCAAAATTATGATATTTTTTTCAGTTTTCTCGAGTTTTCCCAGTTTTCCGATCATTTTCAAGAAAAATTGTCTCCATGTCTTTTGTTTGCCTATTCGAGCTCTACCAATTGAATTTTTTGAAATTCAGTTTCAATCATCGGTTTGGCGCATTTTTGAGTTTATCACCTTTCGGAAAATCGGACGGAAAATCCGACACTTCTGTAGGGCATTTCGATGTAAACCTCCAAGGACTATGGAAGGACTCTCTAAGGTTGCAGTATAATTGGATTTCTGTTGAAAATAATGTTACCCCGAATAAGGATTTCTCACCTTCCAGAAACAAAGCCATTTCCATTGAACGCTACGTTTGTATTGTATAAGACGATTCCCGATGGAGGGCAAAATCCTGTGGAGTTGTTCAAAGTACAATTTTCTTTCTCCACAGTATTGATCACGATCGTTGTGTTGTATTCAATTGCAGCACAGGAGAACTCTTTTAAAAAATGTTTGTACTTTGCATCATTTGAATCGCAGAGAACTACTTCTAAGGGTTTAGGTATTTCGCTTCCGAGGTCTGTTTTATCACCAGGAGTTAACATGGCCTCTGGAAATACTATGATATCTAAATCCTGAAAAAACGTAATTTATCACATAACAAACATTTTTTATTTCGTATGTGTATTTATATTTCAGAGATTTAACACCGAAATTAGAATTTATCCTTACTTGCTCAACGTGTTTCAAGAGTTTGATGAAACTTTTGGTTCTTGCTTCGACCCTTTCTTCGGCAGTGAGGGAATCATCATCCACTGGATGAAATTCTACAACTGCTGCACTGTAAGTATACTTTTCTTCCCCGGCCTAAAAAATATAAATAATCATTTTCTTATTGAAAAGTCAGGAACCATCAATACATTATCGAATCAAGTTTTGGAAAGAACTGGACCACCGAATTTCACCAAACTCTCAATTGGAAAATAACTGTAGAAATATTTTTCTATGTATTGTAGTAAATTAGCACAAATTCACTCTAAAATAATTTATTTGACGAAACACAATGCTTCAATAATTCCAACAGGATACTCTAATTTATAAAACATTCACTGGGCTATTTATGTTCGACTTCCTCACTAACTGTCCAACCATTGTTTAAAGAGTCTTCTTTCTCTCTAAACAATTGTCCAACTCTCTAGTTCTGTCTTCCGCCGTGAGGCATAGAGGTATTTTTACTCGAAGAGAATCTCATCAGAATGTTCTCATCTCATCTATTCGCATCTAGATGTCGCAAGATCGAGATGCCATGAGTCGAACATTCTCGAACATTCCTTCGGATCGCAAGCTTGTTCATGGATGAAGGCGACAGGACCGCACTCGCCCGCAGCAACGCCAAAGTATGTTGTTGAACAGTATATTGTACAACTATTGCGGAAAATAGGATATTTCATACGAGGGTGACGAGATGATAAATCACGAGCCATAGGCGAGTGTTTATCATCTTGTCACACGAGTATGAAATATCCAGTTTCCGCACGAGTTCCTCCTGTATTTCATTATAGTCCGAGAGAGATTTTATGTGATAAAAATGATCAAAACAGCGGCATATAATTAGATATTGGAGTGATAGAAGCATTTATCCACGTCACTCAAATAAATACTGAATAGTAGTGGTCCCAGGTGTGAGCCCTGGGGGACCCCTGAGGTAATCGGCAACATGCTAGACTTTGTATTATTCGGTGCTACATACTGGTATCTATACTGAACATATGAGGCAAGAAGTCCTAACAAGTAACGATGCACACCGAAACTTCCGAGCCTTATTAGTAGGATGTTGAACCTTATCAAAAGCCTCTGAAAAATCGGTGTACACAGTACAAGTTGAGATTCCCTTTTTCATATTGTAATATAAATATTTTGTACATAGGGCACAAAGTAGGTATGTCAGTGCAGATCGTGTTTTGTAAAAACCGTGTTTAGTGGTTATAGAATTTTTCACAAACAAAAAAAAAAACTTTTTTTTACAAATTGTTTGCGATTCACTGGTGTGATTTGAAACATGAATGTGAATCCCACTTCCATCTCTGGGACCACTCTTTGTAGATTGGGTTATTTAAAATATTTATTTCCCCCTATATCCCAGTGTAGCTACCATCTGTCCAAGTACCATTTCGTATAAGGGGAGTACCCTTTATACGAATAGGGTGCAACACTAGCAGCCCTATTCGTGAGTTGTTAATTGCAAAACTCTCGGTAGCGGGTAGTTTTTCTAGGAACTTAACAAACTCAAAATCGACCCGAAAATTTTGTCGGAAAATGTTACCACTGAATTTGCTGTAGTTTTATTAATCGATTCTGAAAAAATCGTATTTGAAGTGCCCAATTTTATGTCGTCATAACCTTGCTGGTTGGCAAGATTTCTGAATATATCACTGTTCATTATCAAAAATTAAAGATAATATGCTTACCGTTAAAGTAATTGTAGTCCTTGTATAAAGTAAAATTATCACCAGAGATCGTATTACACCCATCAGTAAGGTTCCCATAGCTGCAAAAATTTCCAGATTAATCGAAGTCAATTCTTACCTAAATCACAATGTGCTCATTTTTCATTATAAAGAATGAATTACTGACTTCAACATTCGAAATGCAATGTTTCTGTTGTTTAATAATGATGAATTAATAAATGTGAAATGAGCAAGAAGTTATACCTTATAATGAAAGCTGATACGTTCTGTAATTATGTAAAATAATTTGCATCTCAGCAAAATGGAAAAATAAACGTACCTACCTGCATTTATCTGTTGAGATAGTTTATCAATTTAGATAATAGAGAGATACTGCCTCTGTCTCTAAACAGAGTCATGAAATATTTTTGAATCAAGAAATATTCAGGGTGTTTCTAAATGCATGCGAAAAACTGCTGTAAATTATTGTGAATATGTTCTATTAAAAAGTGTCTCTGTCCAGCCCTAGAAGAACGGAAGTTATGTTGAGTTTTTAATTTTTTTCTCAAATCCGAGTTAATGTATAAACATCAAATTTTGGACATTACGTACATTCGTGAAGAGCTAGGTTTTTAGGTTTTTCTTCCAGTTTGTTCAGTATGTTCCTTATGTTATTAGGGAGTGGGTTGAATTTTATGAAATAAACTTATTATTCAGAATTCCTATTATATTTCTCAACATTTTGTCTCCTGTTTTTTTCCATAGAACCAATAATTTTCGAACAAAAACTCAAATTCATTATAATGCACAGTCTTATTTAGAGACTGAGTATGTACATACACATTTTTACAAGAGTTCGATTTATGCTTTATTTGTTTATTTATTTTGTGATAAGTATATTTTTTCATCATTGCAATTAATATTTACCAAGTTGGCTGATAACCTCTACAATATTAGAATATTGTACTGGAGATTTTTCAATAGAAAAACCAGGACAAATTGCAGTTAAAAATCCCAGATAGTTGCAGGCTATATAATAAGTATCCGAGATATCTTGTCGCATTCACACACTTAATAACGACAGTAGATGTTAACTGTTGAAACGTCGTGACTCAGACACATGCAAAGAATTTATTTTCTTTGTTTCTAGACAATGGAAGTCCAGAAGAATTCTACTAATACCAATACATTGTCAACCACTTTCAAACAAAAGTCTCTCTGAATCATGATTTTCTCAATATTTTCAATGATTTTCAATAGCTGTAAAAAAGAATAAAAACGATATTAATAAATTAATTTTGTTGTATAATTATGTATTTAAATATTTCATTAGAAATAATTCAATGTAAACTACTTTATATTTTAAAAGTAATGAAGAAAGTCGAAAATTATTGAAACTATTGATAGATATTGATTCAGAGCGACTTTTTTCTCAATTTTAAGCGGTTACGAGATACGTGAAAATATGAAGATTGATCTGATAGAGATTTCAATTTGGTTGCAAGTTGTGAAACTCACTTTAAATTTTAGTAAAACTACTCTTATGTATATTTCGAGAAAAAAAAACATGACCAATGCCATTGATCCACAAATTATTCGAAACTGAATCTATTAAATATACAAAAGTTACTAAATTCCTAGGTCTTTATATAGACGAAAAACTAAAATTGGAATAAACATACTGAAAAATTGAGGAAGAAAATTAATCCAGTCATTGGTGTTCTGTTCAAAATGAGAAAATTCGTTCCTTTCAAATACCTGAAGAATTTTTACTAATGTCTTATTTACTCCAACCTACAGTATTTGATTTCCATTTGATCCATTTGATTTCCACTGCTGTTTCAAGTCTTGAAACATCTTGAAAGACTCCAAAATGAATCATTAAAATGTATTATAACTTACCATTTTTAGAACCAACCGCCAACTTGTATAAGCCAAAGAGTTTATTGGATTTGAAGTATCTATTTAAAGTGAAAATTTGTTCATTCACTCATTTCATTAGAATTAAACAGAAAGTTTCTAATTCAAATTTCACGGAAGTGAATAGTATACAGGATCATGAAACAAGACAAGCAAACTGTCTAAGGGCGGGTTGTACAAAACAAGTTTACCAACAGTTCAACTAAACTAAGTTCAGTTGTTGAGGAACTAGAAATTTTATTGGCTAATCCAAAGCAACTGAAGCGAGTTTACTTGAACTGTTAGTAAACTTGTTTTGTACAACCCGCCCTTAGGGAAAACTTCGGAAAAAATCAATATACCATGATCACAGTATTATGCTTAAAAGAACCAGTAGTTGCAGTCTTGTCGGAACCTTTGATGTTTCTGTCTCACAGTTTTATTTTTTTAGGACCACTGCGCATCATGAATTTACCCGCCACGAGTGGATTTGTCAGCGTTGGACATTTCATACACTGCTCAGCAAGTGGATACTAGATATAAACTGCTCCACAGTAATACGAATCTTATGGGAAACAAAATGGGTTGCTTTACAGTAATATAGAATTATATTAATAATAACATTTTCTAATCAAAGTTACAACGTTTTTACTCACGACTTGTACTGTTTGTCTGTTCGGTACTAATTTTGCAATTGATTTTGAACTAAGTTATCTTTGAGCTAGAGAGACTTGAAACTTTAAGCTTAGAACTGGATAACAATACAATATATGTGCATACTATGTTAATTATATAAACATAACGATAGTCGTTGCCAACCGATGTTTCACCTTTTTTTACTCCCTTACACCTACAATATAGGCTGTTATGGCAAATACCTGTCAGAAAACAACTACGCCCCGGACTAGTCTGTAGGTGGTCCCAAAGAGTCTGAATCAAAGATAAATTCTGCTAGTTGGCAACAAGCTCTTGTGGCATATTATATAGACAGGGGAGTAGTTGTTTTCTGATACGTACTTGCCAAAACAGTCTACATTGTTGGTGTATATGGGAGTAAAAAAAAAGTGTGAAACATCGGTGTACAACGACTATTGTTACTAAACGATCTCCCAAAAAAACTGTGAGCTTTGTGCTCACTGTATGATTATAATATATAACCATTAATCAATAAAATACTTCTAGAAAATTGGGTTGAGTATGAATTAGGAATCTTCTGAATAGAGATACGGTCACGCACCGAGTGCCCTACGCATTGATTCGATATAATATTGAAATGAAAATCAAACTGAATTAATTTTGCTTGCTTTTTTACTTTTTCAGGAAAATAACAATCAAACAGATAGATTATTTGTAGGTAGGTATAACAATTTTCTATTTCGGATATGATCAGTTGAAGGTACTTAATGCAAAAATGGTTCATCTGTAACAATTGTATTGCACTGCAAATAATACCAACTGTTGTTTCAGTTTTCTCAATAACAGCTACTCCCTGCACACCACGTTTGTCGTTTCATAGCTATTGCAATTACTAAGTATCTGTATTGGGTTAGGAATCTGTATGAGACTAGGAGAAAGTATTTTATTAAGCGTCCTCTTGAGAACTCATATCCCGCTACTGCTATTTTGTACTTCTACAATTAGTAGTAGAATTACGTGACAATGAAAACCTTCCTTCAACCTGAGATGGTTTATTTTGATGATCAAGCGGTGCAAGTCCGTTTACTACTATTATATGAAATGCATGAATTTTCAATTTGTTTTTAATAAATCTTTATTGGCTAACAAAGAATTTAATAAAACCAAAAAATAGGCGATACAGTCTTCTGAAAATCTAATTAATTTTGGAGAAGAATATTAGCATATTTTTTGTGTGATGATGCACATCCAGAAAACGTGTTAGAAATAACAACACAACAATTTGATTTAAATTATTTATTTATTTGCCTTAAGCCCTGGCATGAAAATGAAGCAGAATAAACTATACAATTGCACCTGCTACAAATACACTTCTGAATACAAGAGGGGGTAACAACTTCTTTCAGTAGGTGTACATCTAAGAATTTTCAGTACTTCAGTAAACTCATTATCAACGCAAGTTCCTTCGTTCCTTTTTTGAGCTCGGTTATCGTATTCAAATATTACTGAAATGTTCCAATGTTGCCAAGTTTTACTGAAAATATTCTCGTTTTGAATATAATTATTCTGGTGTACGAGATTAAATACGGATACAATATACAGTTCATCAACACTTGCAATATTTCAGGCGAAGTAGTGATTCTGGACAATATAAAACTTCTTATAGAATTCAACGAACCAAAAGTATTGATTCTGATAGATCGAAGTGGTAAATTACAAGAAAATTTTTAGACATGAAAACGTTGCCGATTAACGAGGCAATTCACGGCGCATCCAAAAACTTCACGCCGCGATTCGATCATGCGCTCTGTGATTTCATACCAAAAGTGGGGATGCTGACACTACTGGTTCTTTTAAGCATAATACTGTGCCATGATGGTATAGTAATTTACAATTCACTTCCATCTGAAATAAAAACTATAAAAAGTGACAATTTTCAAGAGTAAAATCAAAAAATATTTTCTTTATTGAATCTTAATTGGATTCATTGATCCTCGTAATCAAAGAAGTTCATTATATCAATTTCAACATTACCTTTTTTTCATTCATCAATGTCTCTTAGCTCTCAATCTAACTATTCTGGATAAAAAATCTAAAGGTTAGGGCATTATTTATATTTTTATTTGCTATGAATTATACTTGTATTAATTTTATGTATTACTGACAAATAAGTTTGGATATTTATTTTGTAATTAATTTTCAAAATCCCTATTAGTAATAAACAAAATTGTTTCTTGGGATAACAATAAAGTACTAGTATGTGAACTTTTCTCGCGTTTTTAATCTCATAAATTTCAACGATATGACGATTTTTTTAAAGAAAATCCGAACAATGGAAAAAACTATTGGAGGCCATAGACCATACTGGATTGTCACTTCTGAATAGTAAAATAAAAAATGTTATCGAAACCATCACTATTTTCTCAGGAAATTATAAAAGTGAAAGCCAAAAAGGTCAACAAATTCAAATTAAACTGGGGTTCAAGTTTCTACTACTCAAACCATAGACGAAATAATAACTCTCGAATTGTAAATAATAAATTTATTTGAACATATATACAAATTATTGCTTTCACTTAAAATTAAATAAATTACTGCTATATTTTCAATTTGCATTAATTGCAATAAATTTACACCTTCACAAAAGGTATTTGAACTACTCTGGTAACAATAGAATGAGAATTGAAGGCCAGATATGACCTCAACGATGATACAATATTTGCTCAACATATATCCTTTTATTAGATGTTTTCCTGAAACATTTTGAAAACAATGGACAATCATTGGTCAGTTCAGTCCTTTGTAATCCGGTAAATACTTAACATTGTCATTAGAATTTTCAGTTCTTCAGGTTCGATTTCATATGGAGTGTCACGTAACATTTGTAAAAGAAAAGTAGGTAATACAGTCATTCAAAAATTTTCGATAAAGGTACATTTTTTTAAAAGTCTGTTTTGATAATAATAGCGGTAGTCGATTACGAAACACTCTATACAAGATTGGTTTCTGACTAGTTTGATTAAATCATTCATGTGTCATTTTGAGGAGTTACAAGGTGAAATTTGATATCATACAAGATTTTACAATTTTAACAATCCATTTCGGGGAGTCCTCTCAAATCACCTCATCTAATTGTACCAGAATTTTCCACAAACGTTTTTCAAGATTTTTCACAAATTTATTGGAATATAATTTCTAGCGACGAAGCTATATTGAATGAACCATTTTTCATAGTAATGGTCCCTCATTGGCCATCTTATTTCCCTGACTCGACCCTATTAGATTTTTCATCTGCAGAAACGTAAGGAGCGTTGTTTACATTTACGTTACATTTATGTAAATATAAAAAACTAGTGGAAATAAGACAAAATTGTGTTTCTTTCATTTCATTAAAGTGATCATGAATTTCCACAAAATAAACAAGTCATCAATTACACAAAAAAGCGTTGTTTACGATAATCCATTGACAACAAAAAATTTAAAACTTCCGAAGAGAGAGTGTATGTTACTTCTCAAGCTATGACCTCATCAGAGCTAAAAGGTGCAAATAACAGAAAATATAAGTATATTTTGAAAAGTCTGAATGGATCTATATGATCACATACTAATGAAAAATTTAATTTCAAATTAATGTTTTGATGTTTTCAATGTCAACAAGGAAAATTACAGTCCAGTTAAGAAAATCGAAATATAGCAGTTTTGATTTGTTATACAAGATATTCTATTTCGACATTCCGAAAAAAAAGTGATCACATTTGTTCTTGATCCTTTCCACAACGATATTCCCATAACTAACCTCTGCTGAAATTATCATGACAGAGATCCATAGATTTTGGAGGCTCCAACTGAAAAAATAATCAAAACAATTTTCTTTTCAAAAACCTACCTGATGTAGAAAAGATTAAAAATAGGTTTGATTATAACCTACTCACAATAAACTTTGAAAAAACGAAATATATGCCATTCACATTTTATAATAATACTCTTCCAGACATGGGGCCACTAATAATTGATAATAATACTAGAATAGAAGAAACAGATAGTATCAAGTACTTATGTATTATGCTTGACAGGCATCTTAAATGGGATAAACAAATAGAATTCCTCTTGAGGAAATTGCGAAGTTTATTATCAAAATTCAAGTATCTCAAAACATTCATGGACATAAAAACTCTTGACATTCTTTATTTTTCATTAATACACTCTCAACTGAATTATGCGATTTTGGCTTGGGGAGGAGTCATGAAATCCCACCATAGAAATCTTGATGTTCTTCAGAAATGGCTTTTGAAAATCATATACAGGCTCGATTCACGGTGGATGGCACATTAGACGTTTCTGGTGAACCAGACAACGGATCACTTTGAAAATTTAATGGAGGGCATATTCGGACATTCTCTAGCCAACTAAAATATTTTCGACAATGCGGTGTTGCCGCTTCTATTAGAAAGCAGTAGCAACTTTGATTTTTCAAATGGAACACTCTGTATATAATATTATTTTTGGAATCTCCAACAATTGCCCGACAACTTTTCTTGATATTTCCTTACACCTATCTGTTACCGTTTTCGAAATAAAAATTAATTTCAAATTTTTTCTTCGAAATTCATGACTTCTAAAAATGCCGATATCTTTTAGTTAAGAAGTACTATGATATCGAGATTTGGTTTGGAGTTAGGTGATACTTGGACACTTCCCACACGTCAGCCTAATCTCCGTTACTTCAATACAGGGTGGTAAAAAAATACAGTTTTTTCGTTTGCTTGAAAAAGTTGCTGAAATTTGATTATTTTAAATGGAACACCCTGTATATTATTGAAAATTTGGAAAGCTGCTGAAATTTGCTTTCTTTCTATGTATATCATACCTATACCTAACTAGTCAAGTTTCGGACTTATGAGCATTTATTTGTGAAAATGTCCCTTCAGAATGGTATTTCCATTCGGTATTTGGTAAGCAGGCCATGATTACTATTTGACAGTAGCGTTGTGAAATTCTCCTAATAATATCGACATTTTCGTCATTTCAGAAGTTGCAAATACCTTCAAAACGATGGAACAAAACTATTCAAACGAAGTTCTTATGAATTTGTTTTATTATTTTTGGACAGTGTGACAAAATTATCAGCAGAACATGTAGAAACTTCAATTAAATGTATCCGAATCTACCGCCAATGAACCTCAAGAAATTTATACGAATTCAGAACAATTTCAATATGTTTGGATAAACTTAAAAAAAGCACCAAGAAACTTGAAATTGGAAATATTGATATGAATAATTATAAAAAAGTAAAACAATCATGTGGAATATTTCAAAATATGTTCGAATCGCTGGCCGTTCACTTCCAAGCACTTTAAAATGCGGGTGTTGACTGCTTTCGTGGTGGCAGATCTGATTTCATTGGGATCCAAATCTTCAAATGTTTGGGCAATCCTTTCTAACAATTCATCTCTCGAACGCACGGGTATTTTGTAAACTTTTTCTTTAAACATTCCCCACAAATAAAAATCTAAAGGATTAAGATCGGGTGATCTCGTTGGCCAATTCCATGGTCCCAAGCGCCTTATCCACCGATCGTCAAAAAGTCTTTCCAGTTCTGCGCTCACTTCTCTTGTGCAATGTGCAGGAGCTCCGTCTAGTTGGTACCAACAGTTTCGATATTCTTCGAGTGGCAGATTATCCACGAAACTCTCTACAGTATTCTTCAAAATATTCAGGTAGCTTCTGGATGTTAATGACTCCTCGTATATCACGTACCTCAATTTGTTGTCCATCAACATGCAGAAGACATTAAAAATTTTTCTTGAAATCCGGCTTCTTTTGTGACGTGAGGATTTTCACTGGACCAATAATGACGATTTTTTCTATTGAAAATCCCTTCTCTCGAAAATTTCGATTCATCAGTCCAAATAATTTTATTTAAAAAAAGTGGATCTTCTTGAATGCGTGTCAACAACATTTCACAAAATTCTACTCTCTGTTGAGGGTCTTGAGGCTTCATTGCTTGAATTTTGGTGAATTTATAATCATGCATTTTATGTCTTCGCAAGATTCTTTGAACCGATGAATATTTTATACCCAAATCTTCTTCAGCACTTCTTGTCGATGACGCGGGAAATGCGTGAAAATATGCTAAGACATTAATCTGGTTGTCTTCAGAAGTTACGGGTCGAGGCCAGTTTCTTGGTGCTTTTAAAGTTGATCCAAATGCATTGAAATTGTTCTGAATTCGTATAAATTTCTTGAGGTTCATTGGCGGTAGATTCGGATACATTTCATTGAACTTTCTACATGTTCTGCTGATAATTTTATCACACTGTCCAAAAATAATAAACAAATTCATAAGAACTTCGTATGAATAGTTTTGTTCCATCGTTTTGAAGGTATTTGCAACTTCTGAAGTGACGAAAATGTCGATATTATTAGGAGAATGTCACAACGCTACTGTCAAATAGTAATCATGGCCTGCTTACCAAATACCGAATGGAAATACCATTCTGAAGGGACATTTTCACAAATAAATGCTCATAAGTCCGAAACTTGACTAGTTAGGTATAGGTATGATATACATAGAAAGAAAGCAAATTTCAGCAGCTTTCCGAATTTTCAATAATATACAGGGTGTTACATTTAAAATAATCAAATTTCAGCAACTTTTTCAAGCAAACTAAAAAACTGTATTTTTTTACCACCCTGTATTGAAGTAACGGAGATTAGGCTGACGTGTGGGAAGTGTCCAAGTATCACCTAACTCCAAACCAAATTTCGATATCATAGTACTTCTTAACTAAAAGATATCGGCATTTTTAGAAGTCATGATTTTCGAAGAAAAAAATTGAAATTAATTTTTATTTCGAAAACGGTAACAGATAGGTATAGGGAAATATCAAGAAAAGTTGTCGGGCAATTGTTGGAGATTCCAAAAATAATATTATATACAGAGTGTTCCATTTGAAAAATCAAAGTTGCTACTGCTTTCTAATAGAAGCGGCAACACCGCATTGTCGAAAATATTTTAGTTGGCTAGAGAATGTCCGAATATGCCCTCCATTAAATTTTCAAAGTGATCCGTTGTCTGGTTCACCAGAAACGTCTAATGTGCCATCCATCGTGAATCAGCCTGTATAGAAAAAGTTATTTATATCCAAGTGATAAACTGTACAAAGAATCAAAGAAAATGGATATAAGACAATTATTTGGATACAACATAATGATTTATATCTACAAACATAAAACGAATATAAACTTCAATAATCATATTTATAATACAAGAAATAAAAATAGTGCCACAGTGAAAAATAACGTTAAAAAAACAAGGTCTCAGAAAAATTTCAAATATTTATTGCCATTTTACTATGATTTATTTCCAAATCATATAAAAGGGATCAAGTCATTATTCTCATTCAAAAAACAATTGAAAACATGGATTCAACAGTCTCATCGAAATTTATTTCATGATATCTTTCACTTCAATTAACTCAGGTAGTTTATTTTTATTATCATTTTGTTGAATTTTAAAAGTTTACAAAACATATACCTACATGTAATTCTTACCTAAAATTTCTCGCAACAAGTTCTCAACTTCGCGGGTATAATTGAACCGTTTATTCACCTTTTTATACAAATTGATGTAATGCTTTTTCATTGAATTTTGAATAAACTTTATTATTATTATTATTAGTAAATGAAATGATAATAAAATTTCACGAGTATTCCAAATGAATTATAGAAAGTTGGTGACTGAAATAGAAAAGTCTATTTTATATGAATTCATAAAATTGTATAATCATCCTATGAGACCAAATTTTAATTTTGAAACTCTCAAAATATGCAGAGATGAAGATTAATCAAGCTGGTCCAGAAATGCTCTGTATATTATACATGCTGAAATCCAGTCATCATTAGTAAGGTTTTTTAAGTTTCTTGTATAAGAGATATGGAATACAGGGTTTTCTACAGAAAATATTTCTTTGCCGTTTAAACCTGAAACCTTTTTTATCACAGTAATTTTTTGCAGTGAAATGTTTTTGTCTCAGTCTGGTTTGTACAGGAAGTCAACATCAACTTTGTTACTCCCAATGAAACACCCTGCATGTAACTGTATCTCTAAATTCCTCCTTCCCAAGTTAGTGTTCAATTTTTTTTCATAAATTGTAAAAAAAATCTTGACGAGATATATTTTTTTAGTAATTGATGTCTTTGGCACAGAGCAGAGTTATGATTGTGTGAAGTGTTTTCTAGTGTTAATGATGTTGAAACTAATTTCATTACATGGACATGATAGTATATGATTTAGATGAGTAGAGGTGTGACGTATCACACCTCTACTATCAAAATCATAAAATGCAGTTCTCGGAAAATATCCATCAGAAGTTTACCATGAATTAAATCCACATCTTATACAAAAATCTTAGATATTACGAGTATCACTATAATGTCAAAAAGCGTGTCTAAATCGAATACATTTATTTTGGAATGATTTCTCACATTATCACAGAACATTTCAAATATTTTTGATTTTTAATTCTTACACAGAGCTAAAACTAATACTGTCTTCTTGATTAAAAAAATATATTCCATACATGGAATAGTATACAAATAGTTTTGAGAACATCTCAAGAGAAATAATCAAATTATAATTTTCGTCATTGAGGCATATTTATTGTCTCATACAAATGCACTATCGGCTTTTTTTATATATACAAACCATCACACTTCAGTAAAATGATCTTGAAACTCAACAATGTTATCATTTTTATATGTTTTTGAGAAAATTTTATTTCTTTGAAGTGTTCTGTAGTTCCTTACTAAATACGAACAACAATAACTATCAATTCCAAAAATAACAATTTATTTTATAGTTTGGTGTTTTCATATCCATCAGTCTTCTCTTCTAAAATCGTCTCTTCTTTATTGAAGTCTGTCTCGTCCGGTACATTGTCATATTTGCTAATTCTGTCCTTCATGTTCGGATGGTTCTTCAAGGATTCCAACAAGCCGTCTGGAATGCCTTTCGGCTTCATGCTGACGTCACCTTTTGTTTCATCGAAAACCTCCAATAGAATTTTCAGAAAATTCGTTGATGACTCCTCAGGCGGAAATGCCTGCTCTGAAATCAAAACTTTTGACCAGGTACTGATCAGGTCAGATTTGGAGTCACGATAGAACTCTTCTTTCTCTATCAGTTTTAGTAAATGTCTCAAGAGAAATATCAAAGTTTCTTTTTTTGGCAGATCCCGTATTATCGAAATTACCTTCTGCCTGGTGGAATGTTCTAAGCAGTTTTTATTATCTGAAAGAAAAAACAAAGGAAAAATTTATTGATTGTATTTGTGCCACCAAATGACATTTTCAATTCAATCAAACACCCAGTGGGGGCCTGGCTAGGTCGGGATTGTCTTATTTTATTTATGAGATTCAAGTACTTCTTTTTTTGCAGTTATGGAATTTTTGACAATATTTTGTAACGATTCACTCTATTTGATGGAAAAATCTTTTTATTTATACATTTTCTTTGGGTCTGAGAATCATGTGTCCCGGACAGACGAAGTTTACCAAGGATGACAACCTTCTGCATTCGTCCGGCCAAGATTTCTGCCGTATCACTTGAAATGATAGCTTCGAGGATATTTTGCACATATTAGGTGTATCCATTGATTTTTAAAAAATCAGAATTGTAAGGCAAAAATTACGGAAATGAGACACACACTATATAAAAATTATTCAATAGCTATTGTTTTGTAACTTTCTTTCAATTCTGCAAAGAAATTTTCTAACACTTTCTTGTTAAAAAAATGTCAATTTCAGTTACGAATATGAACTTGCCCCATATATCTATGAGAATAGATAAATTAAAAAAAATACGCCATCCAATTATTTGAATACCATGCCATCGCCACAAAAAGAGAGATGAGTTCAGATGAGCAAGATAATATTGCTTGTTTTGAACTTACCACAGATTTTTTTAATTTGCTCTACAGCTTCTTTGGTAACCAAGCGTTCAGAATCTTGCTTAAGATACTTTTTTAAGGCCTCAGTCAGTTCGTATACGTCATGTTTGTGTTTTTCCATTTCGGCAATTTTCTTCTTTGTCATTTTTTTCACTATCTTGTTCACTCTTTCGGTTGAGCCACTTTTTTTATGGAGACCATCAGTACTTGTGTTTTCAATCAGTTCGACACACTTTTTGACAGCCTCATCAATACCCTCAAGGCTCAAACTGCTAGAACCTACAATAAATATTTATATTAACTGCAACTGGAATGGTTTCGAAATCGACTGAGCAGTATTATATAAACATGAAAGAAATGTTCTATAATCAGTTATTCTGCATTTAGGAACCACTAAAAAGTATATGATGGAAAATGTATATTCAAATGATTCAAGCATTGAGATTTGGGGGTTTTAAGATGTTCTGAAACAGAATCTGGTGTTATTTTTGCGATAAAAAAATGCCTAGTATGTTTTTCCCAATTTTTCACTTTTCATTTGGTCGTAGTTAGCCGTGGAAAATGGATATACAAAGGTTACGTAAACATAAAGGTAGGTATTTCCGAGTACTACAACTTGAGTCAAAGAAAATTTCGAATTATTTCATGCTCAACGAAATATGAGGGTGTGGCTGCTCAAAGTGGGACACACTATATATATATATATATATATATATATATATATATATATATATATATATTCTGTCATTTTTGATTTCAAGAACTTCAATAAAAAGCGCTATTTCAAAAAGTAAAATAAGAAATGGATTTATGTCGGGGCGTGGCGCAGTGGTTGGAGCGTCCGACTCTGAGTCGAAAGGTCCGGAGTTCGAGCCCCAGTTGCGGCTGGGATTTTTTAATTTAATATCACTGATTGAATTATTTAAATGTCGTAGCTGGACTGGGGTGAGTCCTGCACGATTCACTGTTGCGTTCCAATTAACAGTGCTGCTCCTAAAGTGGCGCATGGAGTTAGTAACAAGGCCTATCCAGAACACGTGGCTAATGACCATAGCAGTCGATGCCAAAACACCAAAGAAAAAAAAAAAGAAAAGAAATGGATTTTAGTCTCATAGATATTTATTTTCTTATAAACTTTATCTTAATTGACCATAGACATTTCATTTTTGAGGATTATTTAACATTTATTTCATTTCCCAAGAAACATACAAGTTTATGGCAAGGAAAAAAATAAACATATTTTCAACTAAACTAAATTAATTACCAACTAGATATTTCAAATTTTCATATTATTAATACAATTCATGATAATAAATATTTCTTCAAACTTACTTTAAATCTCATTTTACCATTGGACACAACAGTAAGATATTTTAATAATGAAGTGCACTGTGATCTTCTTAATAGCAACCTCGAGTTAGTAAGTTGTTTTTTACAACTTAAAGTCACATTTTTTACAAATTGGACTTTTTTGTGTTTTGCAGATGTCTTGATAAAGAAAATAAAATTTTCGAAAGCTAGACAATTTAACAAATAGTTTCTCTATCCACTGGCCGTTCCCAATTGACTGCAACCTCAAGGAAAAGTTTCTTTTTTTATGATACTTTCCAAAACTCAGTTTTTTTCAACTAGTCCAGTCAAGAGACTACCCGTCTTCTATATATATATATATATATATATATATATATATATATATATATATATATATATATATATATACATATATATATATATATATATATATATATATATATATATATACAGGGTGGATCACGGTCGATGGTACCTTAGACGTTTACGGAGAACGGGACATAGGATCATTCTGAAAATTTGGTTTCTCAAGTAGTTGCTCTTGGTCTATCGATCTAAAATATTTTCAGCAATGCAGTGTTGCCGCTTATACCAGAAAGTAACAGCATCTTTGTTATTATATATTATATTATTATTTAGTATATTATCGCATTTTTGAACTTGTCATTCCTTTCTGATTATTTCTGCCTAATCCTCCCCTATACCTATCTCTAACGGTTTTTGAGAACATGGTTATTTTCCATATTTTTTATCCAAAACATAGCTCGAATTGAATGTTTATTTCTGCGGTATTTGGATTCTTAGGAAGTTGCAATTTTGTGTATAGTTCATTCATTAGCGGGTGTTGAGTAGACGTAAACTTCCCAATACCTGGAAGCCTCTTATTTCGCGCATCCCCTCAATTCGCGCCAAATCAGTTCCCACGCACACCTCATCCAGTGCCAACCCAGTTCCCGCTAATAGTTCACCTCACGACAACACATTTCCCACGGTCATTACAGCAATACAGTTCCTCAACCCACAAAACCTCAGTTCTCTCGAAGGAGTAGGCATATTGAGACCTTAGAGAGAGCCAGTGACGAGACTTGGGGAGCAAGCAGATTGAGACCCCGACGTCAAGTCACAAAAAACCCAATTTCTTGAAAATGGCTCCAAAATCGGAGCCGAAACGTCGAATTCCAACAAATTCTAGACGCGGTTCAACCCGAACTTTTAGTTTTCAAATATCTGACCGCGGAAACCTATCCGAACATATATATATATATATATATATATATATATATATATATATATATATATATAATATATATATATATATAACAGAAAGTAACTTGTGACATCTTACTTATAATATATATATATATATATATATATATACATAAATATAGGGTCTTTCTCAATATCTATCAGATGCAGTTCAATGTCCAGCGTGGGTTTAGCCAGGGAAGTAGTTGTTTTCTGTTAGATATTACAAAAAAGTAACTTCAATTTTATCGTAGAGTTTTTTCCATTTCCAGAGGAGTCATGACGTATTGATTTAATTTTCAATTGAGAATGTTTCTCTTTAAAACATGCCCAATAAAATGTTGTCATTAATATTTTTCATAACGGACATTAACAATATTCTAGTATAGACAAGCTGCTTTTTATTTATTATTTATAAACCTATAACATTATTTATGAAATTTCGAATAAACTCAATATGAGTATTTATTTTGAGAATAATTAAAAAACTTACTTTTCTTCTGCAACTTGAAACTGCCGCTATCCGAACTGTGAATGCTGTCTTTGGAATCTTCGCGATGCAGCATACTTTTGTTGGACTCTGAATAGTCATGCTTCCTTTTTCTGAAATCAAGTTCTTCCGGATACATGCTATAATAGGCCAACAGAGAGTCGAAGAGCCTCGTCGCTTCTGCCGATTGAGTAACGAGATCTTTGGTAAAACTGCTGTCTGATGATTCCGTGGCAAATATCACGGTTGGCCCCCAACATGTGGCCAGATTGTAAGAGTCCATCTTATTTTGATCCTTGTATTTAACAACTTCGACAAGATGTTTCAACAGCACCGAAAGAGTTTCCGAGTTGGCTTCGGGCAAGTGACTCAAAATGGTTCGAATCATTACCTTATCTTTACTCGAATAGTTTTTGTTGTTTTCTGAAACAGATCGAATTGATGTAGCCGATACTTGATGAAAATCCATGTTAATATAATGAAACTAAAACTGGAATGATTTTCACTGAAGATGTTCACGAATCCACGACAATTGTTTCATTGTACAACAGCTTCAAGTGGAGAAGACAATTTAAATTACATCTTTAAATACTCATTAGAGTTCGGTTTTATACCTTACTCTCGAAAAGTAACAATCCATTCCTGATTATATTTAATCTAACCTTTCCAGGAATCGTATATTGTGCAACAAGTGCAGAAAAGTGCTAATTTCTCACGAGTTTGAAAAAGTTGCGGCACGAGCGCAAGCGATGGTACCTTAGACGTTTACGGAGAACGGGACATAGGATCATTCTGAAAATTTGGTTTCTCAAGTAGTTGCTCTTGGTCTATCGATCTAAAATACTTTCAGCAATGCAGCGTTGCCGCTTATACCAGAAAGTAGCAGCATCTTTGTTATTTCAAATGGGTCACCCTGTATATTACCGCATTTTTGAACTTGTCATTCCTTTCTGATTATTTCTGCTTCATACTCCCCTATACCTATCTCTAACGGTTTTTGAGATATTGGTTATTTTCCATATTTTTTATCCAAAACATAGCTCAAATTGAATGTTTATCTCTGCGGTATTTGGATTCTTAGGAAGTTGCAATTTTGTGTTTAGTTCATCAAGATTATGTACATTGATTCTGCATAGAGAAGTTTGTTCTGCGTTATACAGGGTCGTTCAAAATTCATGATCTTACTGTTAGATACGAAAAGGGTTGAAGGTGCGTTTTTTCAAATGGAATATCCTGTATATCATGAAATATCCTGAAAGATGACTAAATTTCCTTCGAATTGATATATCATGTTCCTATACCTAAATAGCCAGAATTCAGAGATAATAGCAATTTTCACTTGTAATCTCCTTAGTGCTTGAATTATTGCCGGAAATTTTTCGAGTCCATGAATTTTCTTTGAAACGTGCGTGACCTAGCTAAAGTCACCACTATCCAAGACCACATAATGAATCTTTCCTATAAATTTTACAAATATCACATTCCCAAGAGTTCACTCACCAGGGAAATAACAAGAGTGAGGGCACACCACAATGGACTTGTTCCATGAACGCCAAGACTAAGCACCAAGTCACCTCTATAGAGGACTAAGACCAGAACCCGGTTTTTTGCCGAAAACTTTTTCCGGGAATCCACAACACCCCTCACAAATCACACTTCTAAAATATGATCAATCTGACAATCAACCCCTGTATTAGCATATCGGGAGACAGGGTATACTAATACCATTGTTTATATAGAATATAGTTAGTTAACCTTACGGGATTATAATTGGATCAAAATGGATGCGACATGTAGATGGCGATAGTGAGCTCGCATCCAAGTCATGTCGTAACTTCAGTGATCTGGCCTCCAAGTCATGTCATAACTTGATTGAAACAATGGAACAGCATTAAAATCAGGGTTTTTTGAAGGAACCTGCATTAAAATGACGTCAAATATTCATGTTTGTAACTAATCACGCTAGATGACACTCGCGTTTGCGTCCAACACCAATTACACAGGCATTGACTAACTATCTTACTTCTATATAAACAATGCTAATACCATGATGTAGGAAGGTAAAATCTGAGTTACACCTGTCAACACCAGCGGGGGTGCCTCACCTGTTCCTCTTGAGGAGCCGAGGAGACACTACATTCGGGACAACGCCGACCCCTGGCAACAGGGGTCGACGGAGCCCCCCCCACCCCAGCACTCCCTCACAACCTGCGGGATCCCTATCAGCCCACGGAGGTGGGCGGAAAATATCAAGCAGAGTTGTGTTGTACATATATTTCACCGACATGCAATGTAAATAGTTAAATATCTGAATATACATGTTTTTGAGTTTGAGCTCAGCGGTAGTGTTGCGGCCTATGAGTCGCTAGGTCGATGGTTCAATCCACGATAAGAACATAACTTTTTTATTTTTTTTGTTCCAAATTTAAACACATTTATTGATGAAAATTTTGTTAAGTATTTTACATATCAATATTTCAGTGGTTATAAATAGTTCAGGTGAAACCATCGTTAGTTATTTCTTACGAATTGTTGGATGATTTTCATTTCTCGGTGTGAAATTTTCTTACCGAATCCCCCTCGTGCTTGAATTAATTGTAAATTTATCTAGTACATGAATTTTCTTTGAAAATTTCCGGCAATAATTCAAGCACTTGGGAGATTACAAGTGAAAATTGCTATTATCTCGGAATTCTGGCTATTTAGGTATAGGAACATGATATATCAATTCGAAGGGAATTTAGTCATCTTTCAGGATATTTCATAATATACAGGATGTTCCATTTAAAAAAAACGCACTTTCAACCCTTTTCGTATCTAGCAATAAGATCATGAATTTTGAACGACCCTGTATAACGCAGAACAAACTTCTCTATACAGAATCAATGTACATGATCTTGATGAACTAAACACAAAATTGCAACTTCCTAAGAATCCAAATACCGCAGAGATAAACATTCAATTCGAGCTATGTTTTGGATAAAAAATATGGAAAATAACCAATATCTCAAAAACCGTTAGAGATAGGTATAGGGGAGTATAAGGCAGAAATAATCAGAACGGAATGACAAGTTCAAAAATGCGGTAATATACAGGGTGACCCATTTGAAATAACAAAGATGCTGCTACTTTCTGGTATAAGCGGCAACGCTGCATTGCTGAAAATATTTTAGATCGATAGACCAAGAGCAACTACTTGAGAAACCAAATTTTCAGAATGATCCTATGTCTCGTTCTCCGTAAACGTCTAAGGTACCATCGACCGTGACCCACCCTGTATATAGGAAATAAAATCATCAGTTCATTATACATTTCTTAAGTTCATTTTTTAATTTAGTTGTAGTCTTGATTTCTGTCACAATTTTACACTAACTTATTCAATATTGATAGCCATTTCTTTCTCAAGGTTTTCTGTTTCAATCCTGAAAAAAAAGGTTTGAATGAAAATATAATCTGTCTTTAGTGAGGAAAATGGGAAAAATGTATTCTTCAATCAACTAATTAACAATTTATAAACAAAACGATCTTGAACTCTGAGAATACAATATATTTTATGACTTTTGTCGGTATTCTTGCAGGATTTCACTGCACAATAGGTACTTCACTTTCAGAAGAAAGGAATATTTGTATCAGTAAAAAAAGTAACCAACATATTCCTAAGTTGGATCAGTGACAGCAGAGCTCATCAGAAGATTTTGGGACTTGGGACAATCTGCTTTCTTTACTGTGAATCTGCTTAAAGTATTTTTGAAAACATTTCCAATGACGGCAATGACATAAAAATTGACTTTTGACATGTGTCAGTAGTTCAAACATCGTGGTGTTTTGGGAACATTGGAGCTATTTAGACTCCACCCATTGGCCATACCCGTAAGAAGGCCAAAGCCTTCTAGGATTCAGTAATCCTACATCGGGCAAACTCGCACTGCCATCTAGCGATTTACTTTTCTTATTTAGAAGGCTAAATACTCTTAAGTGAACACAGAAAAGATGTAATTTAGCGAAAATCATTTCAGTTATATAGTTTCATTGTAGATAGATCAAATTGAAGTTAAAACCATTTGTATCGTATTATTTCCAAGAATAATAACTTCGGGACTCACTTATTATCCCTAACAGATTATCACAAGTCTGGCAAGACATCAGAGGCTCCTTCAATTCCCTGAAGAACAACTTCAAACCCCCGGTGAGTACATCCGGATCTTTGGAATACGTATCCAAAATGTCCAAATTTCCTTTGTCTACCTCCAAACGAATCTTCTGAATCGTAGCTAGATTTCCACAAGCCCTATACAACCCTAAACTAGTAACGTTTTCGTGATTCTCAATAAGGTCCATGGTTTTTGTAATAAACCTGGGAACCCCTTTTTCCAAATTGAAAATGTTTCTGAGAGTATTGCCGAAAATTGGCTCGTTCTGGTAGATGCCCTTTTTCTCAAGCACTTCCCGGCTGGATCGCTTCCCCAGAAGGCGCAGGAGGGTCTTGGATAGCGTCGTTTTGTTGTCTAGGAGGCTGGTTACTTTTTCATTCTCCATGAAATGTTTCGAGTCCTTGGATGAATCGAAAATGAGGAGGTAGACTTGATTGCTCGAATCTCGTAGTTCGACTTCTCTCTTGTTTAAACTCTTTATTGATCTCAGAATGACATTGTATTTCAGTGGCTCCAGCTGAAATGATAATAATAAAAATACATTGTTCAGGGAACATTGAAATATACAGAGAAAGATAAATTTTTTTTAACCTATTATGATGATAGCAAGATATCGAGAAGAAAATATTTTTTTCAAATAATATGACTTGTACTATAAACAAATCAATAAATCATGAAATATTTTCTTTAAACTGTAACAAAATTCAAGTAGCCGTTTATCTGCGGTTCTATATATTTTACGGAGTTATTACTACAGAAATACATCCGATTCTTTTTTAAACATGGCAAAATAACATTTGTCACTTGCTGGTTGTCGAAATATTTATAAAGTAGGCTCTGACGTAAACCAAGCATTGAATGAGTTTATATCAAATAATAATTTTGTAATCGAAGCAAACTGTCAGCTTGAAAAGAAAAATTGCAGCACTGATAAAGAATAGGTAACAGAGAAAATTACAAAAGAAAGTGAAAACAATGTTCAGCCGAACAAAAAATGAAGATAATCATGTAAACTGAGAGCATTATAAAAAACAGAAAAAATATTTCAACAATCTAGTAATACAAGAAAATTAATCTTCAACTCGAATATCATAAGGAAAAGTGAAAACAAACAGAAAACGGTAAGGACAAAGAAAAGTAATAACAAGAAAAATATTACTCTGAATTTGAAGATGTCAAAGTAACTAAACCGAAAAAAGTAGCAGTATGCTTTGTTTCGCATTTTACTCATAACACAGAAATTAGACGAAAAATTTTGCAAAAATTAACCTAGAGAATGAGAAATATCGGAAAGAGCATTTATTTTCGAAATGGATGTAGCCAAGAAATATTTTCAATCATTTCCAATCTTAAAAACAAAAAAAAAGTACAGGAGATGATAAATTAAGCACTAAAATAATAAAAACTCTGAAGGAGATTATTGCTGAACCTCTAGTTTACTTAATTAACTTATCATCTGCTACAGGTGTATTTCCATCCCACTTGAAACTGAGAAAAATTATACCTATACATAAAAAAGCGATCGTACGTCTATGGATAATTATAGACAGGTGACAATTAGAATTGCTGATTTTTTGAATAGCTACAAAATATTCGAGCGCGCTAACTATTCAAATTTGATTCTGGGCAGATAACTTCCCCTTCATTACTATGTTCAATTGTTTAAATTTCGCCATTTTGATGTTTGATTCTGGGCAGATAACTTCCCCTTCATTACTATGTTCAATTGTTTAAATTTCGCCATTTTGATGTTTTATTTAACGTAAATATCATAAACCGAAAATGTTAAAATTCTACGAATTTCTAATTTAGGTGAACAATAGATTGGCACTTATTAATTTTTTAATTAAATTGGGAGTGTTTTTGGGTTCAGTGCAAAGAAAATACATCTGGACAAAGATAAATTGTTATATCGATGTCAATGAATAGTTAGCGCGCGCAGTTACCAACCCACTACATATAAAATGATAAAAATATCCAGATTTGTTGGTTATGTGTTGTCTTAAAGAAGGGTGGATTTTTTTTTTTTTAAATAATGTTTTTAGTGCTTGTAATTGTGAAATATGGGTTGATTAGTGTGTAAAGAAAGGGCCTATCAAAAGAAGGAAAAACTTTGAGTGATTTTTTACTGAAAAATTGGTGTTTGAAAACGGTCAATTTCCAATGTTTGGAGAGCCATATCTCGGAAAGTAGAAGATAGCGCCGTAAAATAATTTCAGATTCGTGTTCAGTAACATCACTTTTTTTTATTTGCGCAGAAGCCCGATAAGCTTACCTTTACCAAAAACAGATGTCAATTTCGAAACAAGAATAGGATGAAATGTACATTTTTGCAGGTGAAGGATATTTGAATATTTTGCATAATTTCGAAAATGAATACTTGGACACTTCACCAATTGCTGATTATAGAAACCTATTTTATCAACATGACGGGGCACCTCCGCATAATGGTCCCTTAGTCAATACTCGTTTACAAGAATTGTTTCATGACCAGTGGATAGCCAACAATGGACCATTTCTTTGGCCGCCCCGCTCTCCAGATTTATCAGTGATCGATTTTTTCATTTGGGGTACAATTAAACTATGAAACTCAATTGACTACCATGGAAAATTGTAAGCAACGAATGAGGAATTCATTTGAGAATCTCAGACCCGATTCAATACGAAAAACGACACATCAAAAATTATTAGTGAGATGTGAAAAATGTTTGGAAGTTGAAGGGCGCCAATTCGACCAAATAATTTTTGTATACCTCTCAATATCGTTAATTATTCTCTTTCATTCGAATTGTTTTAGAATTTCTTTATCTACATTTTTGTATTGGCAGAGATGGAATGTTTTTGAAGTTTTCTATAACTCGTTTAACAGTGTTTTGTGAGGGCTTCTGCTTCTGCGGATACCGAATAGCAAATATATCACATGTTCTTGAGATAACCCTATTACATTCGCCATAAATAATAAATAGATTTAAGTAATCTTCATTCGAATAATTCAAACGAGCCGGCATGATTGATTACAATGACATTTCGTGGCAGTCGATTGTTTCCAACGCAACTGCGGGCGCCATGGCCAACTAAGAATAAGTAAACTCAAGAATACGAGATTTTCTGGAACTGAGACATGTTAATTCGCCAATATTTCGAAAACTGTTGAGGGTAGGCATAGATAACCTTATTCAAAGTTAGCTTCATTTTCGATGCCGAATCGAATGAGAATATAAAATTGGGGGGTGTCCATTTAAAAAAATGGACTTACAATCATTTTGTCAACCGGATCTATATCATTTTCTGGTGAACGCCCTGTATAACTCTAATCGAATTGATAGAGAAATTCTACTGAACTGGGTCCTCTCCTACGAATAAATCGATACACAATCGAAAAGAAATGATCATGTCCGGAAATAAAAAAAAATATTTTTCAGTCTGCAAACGCAATGTTCAACTTAAAATTTGAAATATTTCGAAAACGGTTAGACTTGGGTAAAGGACATTATATAAGAAAAATGTTCAGAATCATGCGTAAAATCTAAAACCTTGATAATATACAGGGTGACTCATTTAAAATAACGAAGTTGGGGTCTACTTCCGGTACAACCACAATCTTCAAAATATTTTAGCCGGATAGCACCTATCAACAATACTGAACTCCCAAATTTTCAAATTCGGCCCAACTATGGTTTACTTTTACTATATATTGATCGATGCAGTTCCTGGAGGGACCCCCTGTACATACTTGTATGTACTGTTTATACATTGTATTTATGTATTTTACCGGCGATTATTGTTAACTCATATTAGTTGCAAGTACAAATAAGTTTATTTTATTTCTATTTAATTTTATTTCATTTGATTTAATTTAATTTAATTTTACTGAATCCGAGTTTGAAGTTGGCGAACAGAGTTCAAAATTTCCTCGAGCGTTCCGAGGTATTCACAAAAACACTGAAATTTTCTCACCTTTCGGTAAAATTTTGGAGTTGCAGGCAAAAAACTGTTTGTTTGTAAATTTCGAATTCGGATTCTGCACTCCATAAAAGATATAGAACCGTTTTTCTGCGCTAAAAGAAAAGCTTCTTGTACAAATATCTTCATAATACTTACTTTTCCTAGAGAATCATTGGCAGTGAAAATTGTACTATTTTGGTATTTGATGTATTCATTCTTTTCCAGTTTTATCTGAGAATTTGATGATGGTAACTGAATTTTGGTAACTCCCTTAACGTCAAAATCTTGAGTTTTACTAAAAAAATAGTATATTTATAGAAGGAAAAAAACTATGTACTGAAGAAAATTCGAGCAATGTTGGCAGAAGATAAATGGATCTGTCGTTTTATTGGAGATTGGATAAACTGGAAAAACGTTCACATACCTTGGAGATCTCCGAGGAAAATCGAAATCCATGGTTTTCGATTGCCTACTTCTATTATCCCCAAGACGATTTGATCTGATTTGTACGTCGGCAGTGAGAAAATTAGTATCATCCGTTCTTGGGAATGGGCCAACACCGCGGGAAACTGGTTCATCTTTATTGGTTTGAAGATTTCGCAACACTTCCTGAAAATAAAATGAAAAACTAAAAACCATCCGACGTATCACACACAAATTGATGTACATACAAGCCAGAATACATAAGAAATCAATCAATAATTGGAACATTCAAATATGCATTTACTCTTCACAATTATTTAATCTGTGATTAAACGTGCTATCCCTTAAATTTGCCCGGAAGCATGAAAAATAATTACAAAGCCAAAAATGGTCTAAGAATTGGCACACAAAAAAAAACAATTAGGTAGCTTTTCAAAGAGACTCAAAATGTGAGCTTCAGCATAAAAATAAAAAAGGAAGATTTTTTCGTGCTGCATCACTGAAGATAAAAGTTTATTCCATATTAATATATGGAATAAACTTTTATCTTCAGTGTGACTGTTATGATGTTCACTATCGTTGAGTAATTGTTGTACATGTATAAAATTGATGTATATTTTGTAAATACGTATTACAGATAATATATTATGTCCAATAAAATATATTTCTGCATGACTCCCTGTAGTCCATAAAACATCCTCGTAAACCCTTTCTCCAGTAACTTCTGTGGCTCTAACCCATGGACGTATAAATTATTGTAATGGGCCTAGCTGTTAACATCCTGGTCTGAAGTCGTGAATGGTCACAATCTGTAGTCGTTATATTGAGGAGGGCGTTGTCACATCGCGTAGGTCACTATACGTATTCCATTCGATAACAATCAAAGAATGAAGGATGGTGATGGTGACATTATCATGCAACTTAAACCTGTATTACTTACAAGCTTCAAAATTCAAACTCTCGAAAAAAAGGTATTACTTGCGTCTTCAAATGGTTCTGTAGAGTTTGTTGTGTCTGGTCGTTTGTCAACGCTGTTGAATATCAATGTTTATGTTTTCCACAAAGTAAACTTCGACAATTCTGTCATTCTGTTATTGCTTTTT
The DNA here is from genome assembly GCA_944452925.2 of Chrysolina oricalcia. Classification (NCBI taxonomy): domain Eukaryota; kingdom Metazoa; phylum Arthropoda; class Insecta; order Coleoptera; family Chrysomelidae; genus Chrysolina; species Chrysolina oricalcia. The sequence continues at coordinate 4,599,055 of OX101810.2, forward strand.
TGTGGGATTATTGTTAAAGTAATGTTTTCCGAACTCATTTGTATTATATAGTGGCAGTATAATACACAGAGACTCATAATGTTGCAATCTTGTTGGGTTTGCAAACAATCCATGTGTTCGAACCCCAATATCAGATTCCATTCGCAAATACCATAGGCGTTACAGTGGGTATCAATCTGTTTTCGCCGAACAAAATGAAATTAATACGTGTATTCAAACCTTCATATTAGTTAAAGAGCTGCCCTATATGATTCACTGACAGGTAAGGCAACCGTCTGCTGGGCATGAAATAGCATTATTGGTGTTGCCCCAAGTCGCCTGGATGTAGTTGTCAAATTTCTCCAGGTCAAGGTCAAGGAGGAGGGGAGTTTGAAAACCAGAGTTAACTCTAGTATTTTGAGTAGATTGAATAGTTTTTATTACATTGGTTAAACTATCTCCTCTTATAACGATGCAATAACGTAATAATGATTTTGGTAATGCCTTGTAAACCGGTCAGTTAAAATAATAGTAATAATAATACTGGTAAACTGGCAACTTGACGAAAACGATGAATTAGTCGAATTGTGTGTGATACTAAATAATTTATTTCTTTTAAGAGTATGTTAATACTCTGAAAAACCTACGGAAAATTTATAACAGTATTCAACTTTGTAAAATGAAAATCACATACTATTGAGTTTCGAACTGAACCTATTAATCAATTGAAACCCAACAATAATCCAATTTATTCATCTGGAGAGTTGCCAATTACGATACATCTTGAACAGAACATCTCACAAAAAGGTTTGTAACGAAAATAAGATTGGAAAAATATGGGACAGCCTTAGCTGTTCGCTATCTACACACAATAATTGGCGAACATGTGATAAACAAATTATTTGCCGGTTTCCTGTGAAAGTTAATTAGCAGCAATAGCGTAATCTCGATAAATAAATTGTTGTTATCATCATTTGATTAATTTTCTGCACTTTCCTATGATGGACAACCTTGGCACGATTCAGGCGGGGATATAATTCATAACAATTACGTTAATAACGGTAACGATGTGACGAAACACCAAAATTATGGGTTTTTAATGGTGTTCGAACCTATTGAAATTGGATATAATACAAACCTTAATTATTTGCAAACAATGGATTTATATTCCATGGAGATATAATACCCGATAGAATAGTGTTTACATGAATACGAAACTTCGTTACAGTGAACGACGACGACGATGATAATGTTGTAGATACAACCAATTTTTTCACAAGCATTTATTTAACTTGCAATGTTTGTTAGTTTGTTTAGGTCAAATCTTGCAACTGAATTGAGCTGAAATTTTAACCGATTGAGCTGAAATTTTAACCGATTGAGTGGAAATTTTGCATACACGTTTAGATTGAATGACAATGCATGGTATAATTTCTATTTATTGAGAATAATACAGATTTGAAAATTAATTTAAAAATACAAAAGCGTTTTAAATATAAAATAATATCACGGTGTAATGTCGGGGCGTGGCGCAGTGGTTAGAGCGTCCAACTCTGAGTCGGAAGGTCCGGAGTTCGAACCCTGGTTGGGCTGGGATTTTTTAATTTAATTTAACCGATTAAATTATCAAAGTATCGTTGCTCGAGTAGGGTGAGTCCTGCACGATTCACTGTTGCGTTCCAATTAACAGTGCTGCTCCTAAGGTGGCGCCTGGAGTTAGTAACAAGGCCTATCCAGAACACGTGGCTAATGACCATAGCAGTCAATGCCAAAACACCAAAGAAAAAAAATATCAAGGTGAAAATATTGATTGAAGTCCGGGACTCGATCTTATACAGGGTATACTTTAGTTTCGGCCCATATAAAAATAAAAAGTTGATGATGTTTTCTAAAAGACGAAACGTCGTAGAAAAATTCTGCTTACGTTATCAAGTAGTCCTTGAAAAGTGGCCATGACAAAGTGCTATTTGTTTTACACTTCCTTCGAAAATAAACCTAGGAGAAAATAAAAACGAAATTCTCAAATTTCGGTTTTTCTCGGATATCTCCGTAACTACTCGGAATATTAAAACTTTCTGAATGGCATATTGTTGGGCACATGAATGCGCTACTTTTCTCTAATTTAATCGACCCCGTATCTCTTACCGTTTCCGATATCCCCATGCTGTTCATTCTTATCTTGGACACACTGTATATCTTAAATCCGGTGTGCTCGGTACACATAAGTTTCAACCCATAGAAGTCTTATAAAGTTTTTTTATCATGTGCGCTGTCTTGTATTATATTCTATATCATATGATCATAATGTTTACATAACTTATGCTTAGTGACATACCATATGTACCTTGAAAATCTAAAATGGCAAATAAATATATTATTATTATTCGATTGGATATTATTTTTTCAAAAACTTTAGATAGCGATGTTAATATAGATATCTGCCTATAATTTCGATTTCCTGTTATTACTTTTTATGTATTAGAGCCGTTTTAAATATATGTGGAAAAGTCCCTGAAAAAGTGATTTGTTCATCAAGTATACAAGAGTATAATGATATGATCCAGAATATTTTGAATAGTATGAAGTGATAGTTCATCCAAGCCAGATGTATTTTTATTATATGCTTTTTTATCTGTCTCACTAACTTCTACCTCAGCAATAGGATCTTTCTGCTACTGATGAATTATATTTATTCTATCTGATATTGTACATGACAAGGACAAGTTTGATCCAAAGTGATTCATCATAGCGTTAGTGGCAGCATTCGAGAAAAAATCTTCAAAAGCAATATCGGATGAATCCCTTAGAAATATACCATGGTGCATAACAGTGAGTTCTTCCTCACATGTTCTTACTTCATATCCTAGTTCTCTATACATTATTTTCCATGTTTCTTCAGATATAGATAAAAAAGCAACACAATGTAGGTTCTGAACCAACCATTGTCACCAGTAATGAAAGAGAGGTATCAGATTTAACAATCACCTGAGTTTCTGAGCAGGAAGATAACCAACTGGGAGTATCTTCTGAACCATCTCAGTACATCAATCAGTAAGATGTACTAAGATTGTGAACTACACCAGAGGAAAATATTGTTTAGTCACCAGACAATCAAATGCAAAGAAGAGATTATTAACAAGTTGCAATATCTAATTGTTACGCAGAAGTGAAAATAACACTAGCGAGCTAACAATTGACCTGATAACGTAGCATAAAATTAATTTAGAAAGCAAAAGTTTTGTTGCAAAAACAGAATTTAAATTGCATATTGTGGAGTAATCAGACACCGAAGAAAAAGATAATCAAAGTTTCATTCGAAAATGAAAATAATTATAATTTTTAGAACTCCGATTTAATCATCTTTGTTTTAGGAGTAACTTTCGTTTTCTCAATAGTCTCGTCGGAAAGATACGTTTCAGTGGCGCACCAAGGATTTTGCATAATGGGGACAATACACGATAAAGTACCATACTCTGTGCGTGTATGGAAAGGCAATTATTTGACATTTGTGAAGATAGCAGTGATATAATATTAAATAATAATAAGAGCTTCTTCTAAAATATCGAAGGCTTAGGAAAAAATTAGGCAGGTTTCGCCTATTATTGTGACACTAGGCTTTTTGGGCCACTAAAGTGATTACTTTTCACAAAAAATGAGAAATAAAACTTTCTATGTTTTTATATCATTTGTAATGTTCCCTCCTCTGTGAAACACCCGGTATGTGAAACCTACAAATTATGCTACTAAAATACTAATTAGAACTGCCATGAAAGAAGAAACAATGCTCTTTTCACCAAGGTTTTTTCCTTATCATTCGGCCTATTTTTTTAAAACTCGAATACGGTTTAAACTTTCTAGGATGGATATACACCATTTTGTTTGCTCTATTTGGTGTACATATATTTACTCGTTAGTCCAACTCTTCGCTTCAACAATGCACAAATATTTGTTGCTTTCTCGTGATTTATGATAGCAATAAATATACTGAAAATGTTTATAATTTGGAAGATGATTACGTCTCACGTGGATGAGTAAAAGAGCACAGTGACTCCAAAGTAGAATATAATAATAATGGAAATGACTAATGGCTAATGACCATAGTAGTCGATGCAAAAACACCAGAGAAAGAAAATAATAATAATAAGGGAATAGATAGATAAAGCTTCATTGATCCTTTATGCTACATTATGTAGATGGGACAGTATTACTAAAAGTATAGTTCTCAACTGGAAAAACGTTCCACAAATATCTGTCAGATGTAGTTCAATATCCGTCATGGCATTAGATAGGAAAGTAGTTGTTTTCTGTCAGATTTTTGCCTTATATTTTCCACTTTGTGGAAATATTTGGGGAGAAGGGTACTTCGACTTTGTCGATTTTATTCACAATGAAAGACATGACAGAACATTGTTTAAAAGTCAGTATAACAATAACATATAATAACTATATAATAAATAAAATAATTTAATAGATCTAAAAGATTTGATAGGATATCATTAGCGGGTCAATATGAAAATGATAGTATAGTATAGTTTATCCAATCTCAGACGAATCATTCATGTTTATGATTACTGGGTGAATGGATGGCAAAAGGAAATATTCACGATCTTTTGAAATCACATGTAAAATGCATTCTGTCCAAAGATCTTTATATTCCTCTCCTAAGATTCTCCAAACATTTTCTGCTATTTCTCCGCTTAGATTTGGACATTGATTGGATTTTCTCAATTTGTTTTTTATAAATGTCCAAACCAATTCAATGGGGTTGAAAACACAATAATACGGAGGTAACCTCAGAAGCGTATGACCAGAATGTTCATCAATGATACATTCTTTTTCTAAATTTTCATTTTTAATTATACGTAGTAATACCTCCTTCGTGGCTTTTTGGAGAATATTAAATTTTTTATAAGCCATAAATTCCAAAATGTCTCATTTTTTGTAGCTTTTGTCGGTATTTTCATCTTTTGACGCGAGTGGTATGACGCATTATCCATTACAATAACAGAAGTTGGTGGTATTTCGTAATAATTGTTCACTGAACCATTTTTCAAATAAAGTTGCAGTCATATCCTCATGATAATCTGCTGAACATTTTTTTATTTGTTTTGCTGACAACAGCAACGCGTTCGGTACAAAACCATCTTCGTGTACAATAATTATACGTTTACCTCTGGAACATGGTGCTTGGAGACAACAGTTTTGGGAGTTATCTACCCATCCATACCGAATCAAATCACGACTACTGAACCAAATCTCGTCAAGATATACTATATGTCTCTTCGATTCCCGATGTTCTTTTATTTGTCGCAAGTAATCTTGCCTTTGCAGAACGAGCCGGGGTGATTCCATTATTGCCATTCGCTGATTTAGTTTTTTGTGTTTGAAACCACAGTCTAATAGAATTTGGCGTAGTGTTTCCTGCGACTTATATGTATACTCAGGATAATCAGATAATTTGTTTTTGATTGATTCCAAGGTAGGTACTTCGTTTCGTTTATAGAAATCATAAACTTGCCTTCGAAGAAAATCTTTTGTGGCCTCATCAACTTTGTTTCATTTCTGATCTTCTCGTTTTCTTTTAAGATAATTATCTACAACATCCCCTTGTATAAACCACTCAGTAAATAGTTGAATGCCCCAAACTGGTGAGATGAGATATCCTTCCAAAAATTTCATTGTCACATTTGTCGTTCATTTTCTTTTTAAGATGTTCATATATATTTAGAACAAGTCTTTGGGTCTGAAGATCTTTGTTTTTCAATTTCCATTGTTCATCCAGTTGTGAGCCTTGTTCCTCACGTTCTTCGAATTGTTCATCAGGTTGTGAGTCTTGTTGCTCACGTTCTTCGAATGGTCGCCAAAATGCCATGTTGCAACTCTAAATACACAAACGTCTATACTAAAACTTAAATGTTGATTTTCACAATTTTAGTTTAAAAAACCGCGACATATGTTTTGCAAATACAATGAATTCTTCAAGCAGAAGTATACTGAGTTATACTATTACAATGTCCGTCTTTTATATTACCAAAATGTTAATTAATTTGGTAACAGTTTTATACCTGTTTTCGTAGGTAATACCACAAATGTATCGGTGATTATCGAAATAGCAATTCCTTTGAATTTGAGAATCAAATTATGTTGCTTGGCAACCACACGAGCGCTTGCGCGAGTATGGTTGCCTAAAGCAACATAATTTGATTCGAAATCGAGAAGGAATCAACGATAATCGCCGATAACACGAGTTGTATTTGTTAAGATTATTTCATGAATAGAATCGAAACCATTTTTATTTATTTACTATTCAATTCAACTAGGAACATTAATCCCGTATTTAGTTCTGAAATTATGCAACTAACAAAACATTTACTTGATATTTCAAACATCCCTCTATTTCAGTTACCAATGACAGAGCGCGTCATTCGTTGTTTCGTCATTGCATGTCTAGTCTACTGCTTCTCGCTCGATGTTATGTTTTGATAACATTTTGAATTAGTGATTTGATTAATCAACGAGTATGCAAAATTTGTCAAAAATTGTGAAGTTGATATGAATTAATAGTGAGTGCTTATTTAGTTTTGGTCAAAGTTTGGTGTTGTGTCATTATAGCAGCTTGCTAGTGGTAAGTTTGTGTTTTGATAATAACCAATCAGGAATCGAACTACAAAATCGAAAACACATCATATACATATCTAGTAGCCAATCAAGAGCCGAACTACAAAATCGAAAACATGATGTTTTCATTTTTCAACACAAAAATTTCAACCAATCATAACACGCTATTTTAGCATAAGTGAAATAATCGGATAAATCTATGATAACAAATAATGTTTGTCAATAATTAATTACATCTATACCTAGTCTAACGGCAAAAAAAATTAAGTAGAGAGAATATATTGAGTTCTGTTGATTTCATTGAAAATATGAACAGGATGTTCATAAAGTCAGTTGTGGAATCATCTGCGACTGAAAGTTGGAATTTAGTCGCTGTTTTCCAGAGGAGTATGTATTGATTCAATTTTCAATTGAGAATGTTTCTCTTTAATATTGAGTTCTGTTTGATCGTTCATTATCGTTTCATAAATATCACCAGGCTGCCGGACAGCAATAAAAATATTAAGAGGTGATTTACGGTAATTTATGCAACAGGCGGTCAGCGCATTACTGATTGATTTCCACGATTCGAACGGTTACACGTAAAATATACTCAATCTGGTCTACTGTTTTCTTTATATAGGGAATAATTTTTATTTAATTTTCCGGTTTCATCCTTCATTCGTTATTACACCATGTGCTATTTTGAACTAACCCTATATATTGAGCAAAATGAAGTCATATTCAACTGAGATTGGAGGAACTATAACTTGAACAATTTAATAGTGTGGGGACGTGGAATAAATACTATGCCAAACAAACAAAAACATATCTAAATATATTCGTCACAATATACGTGATCGAACATCACCAACTTCAAATATAAATTCATCTACATACTCTGTAACAGCAAAAGTTTTAGCCCCTTTTTGAAAACTTGAGACGACAATATCTTCATATCTTTCGGCAGCATATCATCATTGTTTATATAGAAGATAGTTAGTCAACCTTATGGGATTATAATTGGATCAAAATGGATGCGACATGTAGATGGCGATGGTGAGCTCGCATCCAAGTCATGTCGTAACTTCAGTGATCTGGCCTCCAAGTCATGTCGTAACTTGATTGAAACAATGGGTCAGCATTAAAATCAGGGTTTTTTGAAGGAACCTGCATTAAAATGACGTCAAATATTCATGTTTGTAACAAATCACGCTAGATGACACTCGCGTTTGCATCCAACACCAATTACAGAGGCATTGACTAACTATCTTACTTCTATATAAACAGTGATATCATAGACACGGAATACCCTTTTACATTTAGTTGTGTAACCCCGTCAAAGGACATATTAATTGAATTATAACGCGTCTTTATCTGGGATCAATATCTATTGAATCCGATTAGTTTTATGAGATTGAATCCTTATCACAAACTAGAACTATTCATTTTCACTATCACGCCCACGGCAGAAGAAATTAGCAATGAAATGTAAGATGCATCAAATAATAATATAGTATATCATGCAACGAACAATAATTATTGATGAATGCGAGTGTCTTGATAGTCATTAAAAGTGAGTTGCATCCATTATTTTATCTACGTCAAATAAAATGAGAAAATTGACACTTTATTTTTGAAATTCAGTAATTACCCAACTATAGGTTGCAATTTGGGAAATATTATGAAAACTAAACGAGGAATATTATGGAAACTATCATAAATGTCAGAAATTGAAGTAGTCTGATCAACAAGTTGAAAAACGTGAAAAATAGAAATGAAGCTCCTAAAAATATGGGCAATAGCTCATTGGATTTGAAATGACCACTAGAAAAATGTTTTTTTTGGACTTGCAGACGTCCAGGACTCGCTAACGCTCGTTCTAGAATTTGGTCTACTCGTCCAAAAACCAGTATTTTCTGGACTTGTTACATAAATTACTATTTCTGAAAAGCTCCTGATTTTATTTTTGTTCCTCCAATCTATAAACTGGACGTAAAATTGTTCGAACGTTTTTGCTGATTTTACAGGTAATAAATACATTGTTTGCGGCTTTCCCATAATTTCTAGAAGAGTTTCAATTTTATTTTGGCTATCACACTTGTTCACTGATTGTAATAATTGCAAGAAGCATATAAAGTTTGAAAATCTGCCAGGTAAACAGTAATTATACATTGGTACATTTTAGATCTGTCAGATGTTGAGGCAACAGTTGATATTTACAGAATATTGGCGTGTGGGTTCTATTCTATTGCTTATAAACATAGGTATCATCAAAGAATAGGTAGGGAATCAACATAAACAGTCCCATAAAAATAGATACGATAAATTTACACAACCGCTATCTTTAAAGACAAATCTGATAATTTTCCAGATGTATGGCTATGCTATTGTGAAAGATGGATCCTGGAGAGATAAAGTTGGCCATTTTGTTCCTAATATGATCTCACAGAATAATATTATTGCATAACTAGGTTACAAGTGAGTTGCCGATGTTTATATGAAAAATATGTCCAACAGCTGTACACACAAAGTATTAAGTCTTGGAGGAAATAAATCCTATGAAACCATAAATCTCATTCATCACATATCAGTTGATAAAATATGGAACAATGTCAGTTATTGCTACTAATGAATTTTAACTCAATATCATTTCATCGCTTAGGTAACGTACATTTTTTCCAATCAATTATTTTTTCAATATAATTGCTTCCATATTTTTATAATCTTATGAAGGATCATAAAAATTTCAGGAACCATCATAGTGATGCCCATATCTGAAATGGGGTTAGTAACAAGGCCTATCCAGAACACGTGGCTAATGACCATAGCAGTCGATGCCAGAACACCAAAAATAAAAAAAAGGAAGAGAGAAAAGAAAAGAAAATAAATAAACTTAAAAAAAGAACTTGGTTTTAATTCACTTTAAAATTTAATTTCTTCTTTTTAGTGCATTTAAATAAAAGCTTTTCTCTAAAAAGTTTTTTCAAGTTAGGTATTTATTTTTTAGTTTCTTTGGATATGTTTCTTAGTTTGTTCATTTCAATTCATGCGTCATTGTTGCACAGTCGCTTGCCGTTGGAAATTGTTCCGAAATTCTACGCGTTCTCTATCTAGCTTTCGAGGGAGAAATAAGGGTAACTTTTTTTGAAACCGTATTATTCAATGGTCAGATAATTTTCACTATTTTTACGGATTTTTTCGATTTCTACTTCGCGAGTTTTCCTATTTTTTTTCGTGACAGGAAGGGGGGCTTTCAATTTTTTTTCATCATTATTTTCCATGCCCGAAACATTTTCAGAATGCCTTTGCGTTCTCTATCTAGCTTTTGACAGGGGACAGGAGGGTGACATTTTTTAAACCATAATATTCGACGGTCAGGTATTTTTCATTATTTTTACGGATTTTTTCCGATTTTAATTTCGCGAGTTTTCCAACTTTTTTCGGAAAAAGGGGGAGGCGAGCCATGCACATACGGTTAAAACACGTTCCTTTATTGCTGAATACAAAATAATTAAAGAAAATATAAGAACAAGGCCAACTCAGTAGTGTATAGAAAAATCAATGGAAAATTAATAGAAAAAACAATACATGAGATATGGAAATATGTTTGGAGAGACGAGGACTTTCGACATAGTTCAAATTAGTCTCGTCTTTCATATGTGGCATTTTTTCCTACATTGGTGCTTCAAAACTCTGTTTAAAGTAACTATGGTTTCCATTCATAAAATTTTTCAAAAACAGCGCCCACCCGCAATCTTGAACTTTGGAACCACCTTATTTAGGTATGTCAAAATATATCATTTCCTATTTATCGCCCTATTCAATCCATCAAAATTTCATAACAATATAAGGACCAAGCGGTTCAAAAATGAGCAGACTATTATTTACTACCGTAATTAGAGTAGTGCAGAAAACGTATAAATTCAATACGGGGATTTACATATTGTTTTCGAGGTTCATTCAAGCTTTTGAAAAGCTAAAAATCACCTAAATGATAGAATACTGAGCAATTTAGCAATTTCTGAGGAGTTTTTAGGTGTTAACCCATTGAGTTTTTTCTTAACATGACAAAAACAGTTCTGAATATAATGTGAGATCCAAAGGTTGGGGGAAAAAGAAGTAATTTGGCATTCTGGGGGTTTCAATCTGGTCTTTGAAAGACAGAATCGCGATGAAGAGAAACTCGACATGTCTCCAGTATAACGACAAAAGGGTGGAAAGATTAAAATCGTTGGGTTGATCTCAATCAAACTGATGAGGAAGGAATCGCGGACTATATTAGGAAAAACATTGTTCACGAAAGTATCAAAAAATGAGAGACAGTACGATTCGTAGCTCTTCAAAAAAGATGCCAGTTTGTGAGCGAGCTATAGTACTGCAGAAGAAAACTGCTTTTTATCTAATGGACTCCAAAAGCCCCAGAATATATTTTGGCGATGGATTCTATACCGTGCGGCTCACAAATACTCCCCCTTATTTTTTTAACCGATACGTACAACATTTTAGCTAGGAAGAAAATGGACGAAGGAGCTGACATTCTGGCAAAACTATCGCTCAATATGGCATTAATAAGGAAATCAAATTGAAAAGAATAGGAGCCCTTTTAGGGTGGTGTCTCTTAGCCTTGTAGTCCGCCGCAGAATCGAATCTAAAACGAGAGTTTTGATTATCTGCTGATAGAAATTCCAACAAGTATCGCAAGTGATTTCAAACGCTAAACACTTACTGAAGAGTTGAATAATCTCAAGATTGACTAAGATACGGCCAAAATAAACTATTCCTCTTATTCATTTCTTCCAATGAAAAATACAATATTGCTTAGAAAGTGTCAAAAGTCCCAAATACGGACAGGATTTGCTTGAAAAATTAAAAATCTCGAAGAGGTGTGGCCTAATGACTATGTTCGGTACCAGGTTAGCTTGGTCGGTTAGGTTTGAGTGTAAATTCGCTGCCGGAGGCCAAAGCGAAAAACACCAATTTTGGATGGTTATTCTATCTACGTAAGGATAGTCAGGTCAGGTTATTTTGGCTAATAAAGTACAAATTCTTGAGTCCGTGTGAATGCGGCTGTCTTCCCGCCATTATAATGATGGTGGGAGATGCCTAGTCGGGAAACTAAGCTCTCGTATAACAGTGGTCCCACAGACCACAGTCGGGATTGCGATTATTTTCGAGAAGTCCCGAACTATGTCCTTAAGCCACACCTCTTCGGGATTTTAACTTTTTCAAGCGATCTCGCGTTAGGGGCTGTAGCCTCGTCCTATTGCTTATCATTTTATACTTTCTCACGATCCCTATTAATTTCTTACTTCACTTACTTTACTTTATTATATTGTTTTATAAATTTTATGATTTTTCATTATTAATTGTTATTATGTATACATGGTGATACCGATGTCAGTGTGTTTTAAATTTGATTTTATATTCTATTTTATGGATATACCCACGCACAAGGTTTCCTTTTGTGGGTTTTTTTCTTGTTTATTTAGAGAAACAATTTTATCGTGTAATTTTATATATTCTTCACTGTTATACATTTTATTCTTTTATTGATTTCCTGAATAAACATTATTATTATTTCAGGTATCGCAACTCCTGGATTCAGAAAACTGTCGTATTGGACCACAAAACCTAATTCAATTGTTTAATAATTCAATATAGGTTTAGATGACTATACAGGAAGAAGGTATAATTTTATTCCTAAAATTGACCACAAAGGGAAGCGTACACAAAAGACCTATAAACCTATTGAAACATTTCGTATGTTTTTGATAATAAAGGGTGTTGCAAAATTCAATACAAATATTTCAAGAGCGTCAAAAGGAGAAACAAAGTAACAAGTCATTTTAGTGTATTCTTCAATATTTCCCTTCCATTTACTACTGATTTTCTCGAAAACGGTTAGCTGGTTCAAATGTTCAAATTTGATTTTTTATTGTAGGAATAAAAAAATTTGGCAAAAAAGAGGAAGACTGTGGGCAACTATCATTAACCTTATTTTTAATAAAGCAAGAAATTAATAGAGCGTCCTAAAAACCAAAGGTCTGTTCATTTTCCGAACACATGCATAACTGTAGCCAAAATTCAAAATTCACGATTTTTTTCGCGCCATATGTCTGTAGTTTGGCGGGGGTGAATTTTAGGACCGATGTTTATGGAAAAATAGTCTTACGCCCTCAAAAAATTTAATAATAATAAATTGGAAAATGTAACTCAGTAAAAACGAAAAATAATAGTAACTCAACAGTTCCGATCATTATCAGGAATAATTCCTGCTGTAAGCAGAATAACGTCTGTTGATAACATGTAATCTATCTCAACCCACACATCCGACAAACGTTCAGGGTTCAGGCATTATCAAAACAAACACTAGTTCTCAATGAAACTGGAAATTTTACCTCTAGTTCGAGTAGGTAGTTTTTCGGGACCCTCGTGTCCTGATGAAGGGTGGACACCATCCTTCCGTTTATCCTGCACACTTTCCTCCCAAACGATCACATGTCACCTGTACGCGTTCGGAAGCATCGCACAATAAAACCCACGACTTTTTTCACAAGCAGTGCGTCTATGATTGTTTATGATTTCCCTAATCATTTGTAGCCTTAATAAAGACGAGCAGCATGCGCACTGAGCAATTTCCTAACCCGAGTGGGCTAGCGCGGATGATTAGCGGCTGTTTCATTCAAGCTTCGAACCGAGATTGGGTACATGAATCATATCAATGTGTTATCTGGACTCTTCGATTCGCAGGAAACGTTATCGATTCCGAACTTTCCTTTTCAATTTCGAACAATTATAGACATTTCTGAGAAAATAGTTGCGATTTCTCACGATTGGACTGCCTTTCCGTTTCCACTCTGTATCGTGCATTGTACCATGCTAAAGTGGCTATGCTATGATATGAGTCCATGACCGACACAGAAATGTACCGAATGGGGTAAAACTTCCGTTTACATTGAGCATCTGAATTTCAAATAAATTATTTTTGGAACTTTTTTTATCAAGAAATTCTACCTGCTTTTAACAATTAAAAAATCAACAAATTCATGCTGTTTTACATGGTGGTTCTTCGGGTTGTAAAGCCGACGTATGTTAACAGAAGTTCTCGACGTTTCGCCAACACGAGTGGTTAGCATTTTCAAGAGATATCATTTCAAAGTTTCTTGTTTCTTAATTCGCTGTCAAATGCTTGACATTTGTTATACGTTGTCTCAATAAATACCTGTGATTTGACGTTCTTTCATCTGAATGGTCCATAGCGTTAGCTGACATCATAGAATTGTTCGTACCGTTATTTTGTGGGTAGGGAGCTAATTGAGAATTTTTGAGAACTGGAAGCCAAACCTTGTTCAATTGTAGTCCTTCTTCGGTTCTGTTGAAGTTGTTGTATGGTGTTTCTGAATTTCAATTGCTTCCCGGAAGAGTCTTGGGTAATAGGCAGATGTTGAAGAGATGACTTGGGTTTCTTCAAATTTCACTCTATGGTTATCGTTGTTGAGAGTATGTTCTGCGACAGCGGATTTCTGTGTAGGCCCTAACCGACAGCAAGCCTTGTGCTCTTTGATTCTTGTTTTAACGGAGCGTTTCGTGGTTCCGATATAAACGCTGCCACAGGAACATGGAATGCGATAAACCCCAGAAGAGCATAGTGCGTCTCGTTTGTCCTTCGCTGATCTAAAGTGGTCTTTCAGTTTTTTTGAAGGTTTATAAACGGTTTTAATCTCATATTTTCGTAGAATACGGCCAATACGATCTGTAACTCTGAGAACATATGGTAAGAATGCTTTTCTTTTTTCGCTGTTGGTTCGACTATACTTGGTTTACTGGATGGACAGTCATTTTGTCTACTATTGATTCTTCCGTCTCTGATTTCTCTTCTATTTTTCTTACACCTCTCAATATCTCCTTCTTTGTACCCATTAGAAAGAAGAGCGTTTTTTAGATGTTTCAGTTCAGCTTCCAGGTATTCAGGTTCGCAAATTCTTCTAGCTCGATCAACTAATGTCTTGATTACACACAATACCTCAAACCATCATCCGTGCCAAAAACAAGGTGTAATCAAGACAATAGGTGATCGAGCTGCGTTTATATCGAAACCACGAAACGCTCCGTTAAAACAAGAATCAAAGAGCAAAAGGCTTGATGTCGGTTAGGGCACACACAGAAATCCGCTGTCGCAGAACATACTCTCAACAACGATAACCATAGAGTGAAATTTGAAGAAACCCCAGTCATCTCTTCAACATCTGCCTATTACCCAAGACTCTTCCGGGAAGCAATTGAAATTCAGAAACACCACAACAACTTCAACAGAACCGAAGAAGAACTACAATTGAACAAGGTTTGGCTTCCAGTTCTCAAAAATTCTCAATTAGCTCCCTACCCACAAAATAACGGAACGAACGATTCTATGATGTCAGCTAACGCTATAGACCAATCAGATGTAAGAACGTCAAATCACAGGTATTTATTGAGACAACGTATAACAAATGTCAATCATTTGACAGCGACTTAAGAAACCAGAAACTTTGAAAATATCTCTTGAAAATGCTAACCACTCGTGTTGGCGAAACGTCGAGATCTTCTCTAAACATACGTCGGCCTTACAACCCGAAGAACCACCATGTAAATGATTATTATTTTTTACTTATTTTT
This sequence comes from Chrysolina oricalcia, assembly GCA_944452925.2. Classification (NCBI taxonomy): domain Eukaryota; kingdom Metazoa; phylum Arthropoda; class Insecta; order Coleoptera; family Chrysomelidae; genus Chrysolina; species Chrysolina oricalcia. Next base: position 4,614,289 of record OX101810.2, read on the forward strand.
CATTAATTTGGGAGACAGTTATAAAAATTGAAATAGTCAATAGCCGTAGATTTAGTCGATGAAAACGGATTTTTGGAAATCCAATCTTTCGCAAATTTCCTATACAATAGGAATTTCATCGGCAAGCATTGAACAGTAAATAATCCAACCCCCAGATCAGATTCTTTCTCTCGGTCGACAAATATACGTAATGATGGTTTCCTTTCCTCCAGAGAGATATTTTCGTTGTTGAAGCTTCAACGGTATCATCATCTGTAGATCTAGCCAGCCGAAAACCATATCGACTGGAAGATAAAATCTCTAATTTGTCAAGAAAGATGGAGATTCGTGTTTTTATTATTTATTCCAAATTTTTTTCAACATTGGATATTAATGATATAGGCCAATGTCCTTGCAATAACATTGAAAAGGTGATCAAGAGGTTCAGTAATGATATTTATTACGCATTTCAGAGTTTTAGCACTATATTGTCAAGTCCTGAAACTTTATCATTTTGAATTTTCATTATGTGGTTTTGTATTTCGGTTTCTGTGGTTTCTTCTAGGAACATTGAATTTGGGTTGTCATTGCTTCTATTTGAAGTATTCTTTCTTGTGCAAGCGTTTTCCCTACTCCTGTGCTTTAATTATTTATTTGTTGTGCGTTTGTCAATATAATTACATCTGATTTTATTTCATTCTTTCCAGATTTTTTTTTCTTGTTTTTACACATTTCTTTCAGTTTCCCAGATTTTTTATTATTACGAGGGTTGCTATTTATGTATTGAGAATGAAGAACTAAATCAATAATTGGGGTGTAGAAACTTCTTTATTGTTTTTCAAAATACTCTCCTTTCAAATCTTCACATTTTTGCATTCGATTAAACCAATTGGCAAAGCAGTTTTTCCACTCCTAGACCGGGAGGCGAGAGGGGTTTTGCATGTATCATAGGCCCCACGCTGAGACTCTGGGGGCTGATAGACAACGTTATTCCCCAATGTGAAATCCCGGTATGGCACCTCTGAAGTGTAGCTTTTAGGGGGGGTGAATTTTCAAACGTGTAATTAATATCCATGCCCATGGATCATAGGCCCCACTTTGATTCTTGTTTTATGTCGTCAAGGAGGTCGCCAAAGTCCGCGAACTCAATATGCCATACTAATATGGCGTCACTTAAGGCCCACCATACTCACCGAAACGTGTAATTTTTTCACAGATGTTGAAGAGATGACTTGGATTTCTGTGTGAGCCCTAACCGACAGCTAGCCTTGTGCTCTTTGATTCTTGTTTTAACGGAGCGTTTCGTGGTTCCGAAATAAACGCTGCCACAGGAATGCGATAAACCCCAGAAGAGCATAGTTTGTCCTTCGCTGATCTAAAGTGGTCTTTCAGTTTTTTTGAAGGTTTATAAACAGTTTTAATCTCATATTTTCGTAGAATAAGGCCAATACGATCTGTAACTCTGGGAACATATGGTAAGAATGCTTTTCTTTTTTCGGTGTTGGTTTGACTACTACTTGGTTCACTGGATGGACAGTCATTTGGTCTACTATTGTTTCATCCGTCTCTGTATAGTAGACATTTCAAAGCGACATCTCCATGGGTTTGGAAATGAGAGTGTATTGAAGTGTTTACAGACAGAGCGAGAGACAGAGCGAGAGAGAGAGCGAGAGACAGATCGACAGACAGACCGACAGAGAGAATTTTCTCGCTGATGAACCGTATTAGGACAAACTTCATAAAGGTCGTTGTATAATAAATCCACAGAACTCAGTTCTTAAATCACGTTGAGCAGTTCAGGATTGTCAATGCAGATTGTGGAGGAGGAATTAAGTATAAAAAATCAAATGCAGGATTTGTTATTCTGTTAGCAGGATCAGCTATATCGCGGGACAGTAAGAAACGGAAAACAATAGGTTTCTCTATGACCGAAGCTAAGCTCTAACTGAAGTTACTAAGGGTGGGTATCATAAAACTATTTTGACAGATAACTTGAAGTTAACTTGTGGAATGACGTCACATGTTATAGTTAACTTCAAAATGTAGGAGTTAACTTTATCGGGAAATCAGTTTTTAGATAATGGTAGTTTTCGACAGTTCTATCAATAATTTAGCATTTGTACTGTTATGCTGTTGTTTTTTTTTTTTTTAAATAATATTAGCAAACGATATCCAGGTTATTTTTGAGAAACTAATTTTAACCGTCGATAAAGAAGATGCTGTGATTGAAGACCTCGGCGACAAAGGATATTTAGAAATCGGTTAAACCATTTTATCTTGTGGAACGAAATAGAATTTGAAAACCGATTTCGATCATCAAGAAAGTCTGTACTTATGCTTATTGATGGGGCACATAGGAAAGCAAATTTGAAAAGACCAACTGATAAGTAAGCATTTCTAGTTCCTAAGTACTGTGGAATTATAAGTATTTCCATTTTTAGAAATCATCTTTTATCACCAGTAACACAAGTGTTAATTAGACTCAGATTTCGTGCCACAGATTAATTCTTGTTAGTTGCGGGAGATTTTAACAAGTCTATTGCTAGCAGTAGGTATTATTATTTATTAGAAATGTCACACGAGAAATTGCTAAAAATTCTAGGTTGCCTATTTCTTCTTTTTCTTTTAGAAATGAGGCATTTATAAAACTGCCATTTTAAAGCAGAGGTTAACTTGACTGTTAAAATTAAAGATAACTTCAAAAGATGTTTTCGTGCAATCGCACGCGAAGTCAGTATTTCGCGTTCTCAGCACAGTCCGCGAAATTTAATTTCGCGGCCGTTACCCATAGCAACGGCCGCGAAACCAAACGTCACTTTCAATTTGTCACACCAATCTTTAAACTCGCCGTAACATTTTTCGTACTGCCGTTTAGATTTTTCGGGTATTAAAACGGAAAGCGCCGAATTTACAACGCTTTTGAGTTCAGGAGGAGTGGAAGGTACTGAAATATCGCTATCAGTATCAGACATTTTGCGTTTTGACAAGAACTGTCAAAATATTTTGTATATATTGAAACATATCATTTCCATAGCACACGGTGATATTGTTAAATAAATTGAACTGCTGTTGATTTTAGAGCAATAATATATTTATTTACAACTATCTATTTTAATAATTTTAACGATTGCACGAAAAATGTGTGTATGCCATGGCCGCGAAACTTTTTAACGACCTCAAGATTATCTTGCCTCGGCCGCAAGCGGCCTCGGCGATAACTGTTCTTTCGGTACGTTAAAAAGGTATTTCGCGGCCTTAGCATACTAATAACTATTATAATACCGGCCCTAAAGAAGCTAAGTAGTATAGGTCGCACCACCTATATTTATATAACCGACCGATCTAATAAAACCAAACTGGTCCACGTATAGGTATAATAGCATTCATTGTAACTGATAAGATTAAAGTGTGGTAGAAGCACTTTAGTGTAAAGACACTAAACAACTGTTTCGAAATGCCTATCTTCGTAGTTCGTAGTGGCTTATCTAGATCGAGTAGAAGGCGATGATGGCTCCATTCAAAGTTCAAACAACGCGCCGCATTTAAGAGGCCATGAGCGCGATCATATTAGGGACGGTTTTTTTGGTAAAAGAGCCGATAACTCAAAAACGGTTCACCGTATCGATTTCAAACAAAGACAGGCTTCTAGAGGACGTTCGATTCTATGTACCTACGTCTGCGGCAGCACCTCACGATGTTTTTTACATATTATCGAGGAAGCTGCAATGGTATTTCTCTTCCATTAAAACTTGAAGCAATCTTCATCCAATCGAAACAAATTTGGTATCAGAGGAAAGTTAAAACGTTGATCTATGTACGTGCTGTAATGTTTTTTTGAAATTATTTGTTCATCTACCCAAAAACTTGCTTCAAAGTAACTGCATTTTTGGGACATTTTTGAGATTTTTTTGTGAAAAATTGGATTGAAATTTCAATTTCCATTACAGCACGTACCTAGAATTGAATGTCCTCTAGAATCCTGTCCTTGTTGGGAATCGATACGACGAACCGTTTTCGAGTTATCAATTGACTCTTTTACCCTTAAAAGCGCCACAAATATAATTGCGCTCATGGCCTCTTAAGTTTCGAGCAATATTCCCGCATATGGTCCGATGCAACGGCGAAGTTTGTTATGGCTATCAGCGGAGTACAAATAAATAAACAGTCGAAAGATATATTTGGATTGGATGATCACATTGTATCAACTGAATTATGCAAATCAGTTTTTTTTGTTATAATATGATAACCGCAATACTGATTATCATTCATTTAAAAAAATAAGCTTGGTATAAACAATGGTAGTTATTGTATAAAAGAAGTGATATATCTACTACGTAAAATATCACCGATTCAAGGTTCATTGGACATTTTTAGACATTAAACGCTCTTTGCGAACCACAGAACACAAAGATACGAACGCCCACCCTAACCTGGGGAAGCACAGGCACAAATGCGCAGGATGAGCACCTTCTTGAATATTTTTCGGCCACTGATATCGACATCAATTTACAATTTTCTATAGGCTTTACATTGGTTAAACATTTTGTTTTTAATGTTTAATAGACTGAATAGATACACTGATATGTGTCAACACTGTCAAGTGTCAAATACATTTTTTTTTTAACTTAAATTTATTGAAAAAATATTTGGAACAAAGATCGAGCCTGTTGCAAATGTTGTGTTCCATTTTACTGGAATGTGTACAAAAAAAATAGCATTTCATATATTCCTGAAAACTAAAGAACTTGAGCAAAAATGAATCTTTCCATCGACGAACTAGAACTCTTTTATCGTAAAAGAATTTTTGGAGATCATTTCAAGGAGAGTGAAAGATTGAAGAAGCAGAAGACACCGTTTATGTCATAACTCTGTGATGTTGTTGAATTCCATTTTCATGTTTAAATTCGAAATTTGAGAAAACACTTTAATTTGTTTGTTTCTTTTCTAGACCCCATTATCTGAAAATGATCCCGATACTTCAACCAAAGAAGGTGAGAGAATAACTGATGATTCTGTTCCCTGAAACTCTTAAGTTAGTAAGATTTACTTTTGTTGATGTTGGTGAGTTAACTGAATTTGAGGTATTTTATGTTAATGAAGAAATTAATACTATTGGTTATCTAGAGGAAGATTGCCCACATCACACCGAATCCATGGATGAGTCTGTGATAGTTGTTCCCTGACGCTGAGTGAGAAGAAAACGAATGACTAGTATTTTATCTTCCAAATTTGGATCCATAATTAAATATAGGAAATGAAAATTTTCTTTCTCCACGATCATCACAGAATTTGCCAATTCTGAAATCAAATTTGATTACAGAATGCTGGAATTCTCTCTCTTGAGATTGAAGAAATATTCTGCAACACCTCTGCCCCCATGCAATTTAAATGTATTTACATTCTCTCTCTTGTGATAGAATAATATTCTCACACTGGTTAGCAATAATAACATTAGCCTTGACGCAGTTGATTGTCATCGTAGTGGCAAAATTTGAGTAAGTGTCAAAATTATTGCTGTCACGTTTCCAGTTGAAAATATAAAAAGTATCATGAATGTATCCAGTGATTCAGAATCAGAGTGTGAAAATACACTTCCTGAAATTACAAAGAGTGCAAATAATATACTGGAAAGTTTACTACCAAAAAAATCAAAAAATGAATATGAAAAATATTACAAATTGTTCATGGATTGGAAACAAAGCAAACGGATTCATTTTCTGAAAATATTTTGATTGCGTTTTTTGGTGAATTATCGGAAAAATGGAAATCTTCAACAATCAATACAAAGTAGAATGTTTCTTGACTTATTGAGTGTTTACCTAATATAATGTATTGTTAGAAGTGCACTGAAATATGTACGTTATGAATATCTAGAGAAAAGTGATCGGTCCGCTGCGCGAACTGCGCCGCGCGCGAAAAGACGCTCTTGCACTTTGCCTTCGAATATCTCCATATCTCTTCCACTTTCGCTTCTGACGATTTGCAAGTAATCTATTCTATAGGTAAACAATACAAATGTAAATTGTCAGAAGTTTTCCTTATAAGTAAATTTTCCGAAATTTTTCGCAACTTTGGCAACTTCTGACAACCCTTTAGCTTCCACTTGCGCTTCTGACATTTTTGTCCCTGCTTTTTCTCATGATCTCCATTACCTATGCAAATTTTCAGCCTTGCACTTCGACAGTTTTTTTTTACGGAAAATTTACACGTTTCATCGCCCTCCCACGCATTGAGCTTCCAGCGCGCCTTCTGACAATTGGGCACTTGCTTTGCCGGCAACAATCGAACCTTTTCCAAAAACAATATTGCTTGAACCGAGGCATGTTGCTCGCCATGTACTCTTAGACTATTTGATCGTGGAGAAAGTATAGTCTGCTACTCGGTTAGAATGAAAATTCGTGATGCTCGTGGTTCCTCAAGCGCGCCTTCGGCTCGCGCTCGGAACTTTCCACTCGCATCGAATTTTCATTCTAACCTTGTTACAGAATATACTATTCCCAAATTTGGTCTAAATGACGAATAACAGCAGCCATGAAAACTGGGTTGGATAATGAGGATGCTGCTGCAACTAAATATGAACCAAAAATGCAGCTTTGGTTGACAACAGGGAAAGTTGGTTTGAAAAAAAAGCAACCACTATTTTTAAATACTAGGGCAATTATCTCCTACGGTACTGGGTTTTGGATCCTATACAGTATTAACAAGATTCTATTTTGAATATTTCAAATCCAATTATAAGCTTTATAAAGTCATCGTTCACTGTGGTTCTGGAGTTGATTATGGCCACTACAACATATACTTTGGCCAAGAACAGAACATAAGGGTACAAATTCGACAACAGTTGCTTAAATACAATGTTTTCTTTTGAATTGGACCTTTTGGGCCCTCTGGAGACACCATTCATATTTAACCGAAAAACAGTTATTCACAATTCGACAGTCTTTGTTACGAGTTTTCATTCATTGAAAACCAACTCTTCAATTGACGTGGTGATGCAGGTTTTCCGGGTTTTTGAAGCTGTAGAAGCTAATGCGCCACCGAATCAATTTATGCCGCCCTGGAGCTCCGGTACTTTTTTTTCATTATTTTTTTGTTAATGCAGTATAAAATGACAAATTATAACTTTTTTTTACTTCAGTCCCAAAAATACTGATTTATTTCAACTCTGGTAGTTGAATATGAACACAATTTTTTCCAGTTTTCAATATTTTTCTACTTCATAGATAATATGAGTAGAAAAATGTGTGAACTCAGAGCAATGTAACGATGTTTCTTTAAAAACCGAGTATTGGAGAGGATATCTGATTCCATCAATTTTTCATTATATATCATATCAATCAGATATGCCAAATATCAAAACTATCCGTTAAAATTGACAGATGATATGATTATAATTGACTTGAATCAGTGTATACAAAATATATTGCCAACCTGACAGTAAAAAACGATCACAGATGGCATATGGAATGTTGTCAATAGGGGAAATGAACCCACCTTTATAAATGCTATTAGAAAAGAGGTTCTTGGTTTAAACCTCGCGGATCTATTTATAACAATTATTATCATTATTATTATTTCGCTTATTAAAAAGTATTAAATTATCACAAAAAAATATTTCCATACATTATCAAGGAAGAGGTCAGTATAAAAATAAAAAATATATAGTAGATAAAAACAACAAAATGACATAAGAAATTTGATTAAAACATACAAAATTGTTATTTCCGTCAACCGCAAGCTAAGTTACATTTTATAAAACAACGGAGTAGCAATTTCTTTCTATAAGATATGTTTTCAGTTTTCTCTTGGATGTGGAAATATTCACTGAAACCTTAATAGAAGCATCGATCTTGTTATTCTAGCTCTACTAGTTGGATACGGATAGTCTTGTTGATTTGCTATAAATTTTTGTTTATTTTTGTAAAAGAAGACATCTGTGGGTATTTTTAGTTCTCCAAAAGAATGTCTGCATGTCTGCCTCCATCCTACAGTGGAAATTATTCTGACAGAATGAATTATGCAGAAGAGCTCAAGATTGCAAGAGCAAGCGACAGCTAATAGTGGCGTGATACAGATTCAATAAAACTTCATTTCCACAATGATTTGACATAAATCTCAATGCATATCAGTCCTTTCTCAGTATATCACATAGTGAATCAATATGAGTTTATAACCTAGAGTCAGCCCTAACATTCTCGTTACTGTGTTGGATGTCACCTCTAGTTGGATGTCTTCATAGATTTTGAAAGTCTCGGTGGTGTTGTGCATTGTGAATTTTACTCTCTCTTATATGGTTACTGTTGTTTCTGCAAGTGTTACTGCATTGTGATCAGTGACAAGGAAATTGGTATCATCTGCATATGCCACTATACGTACCTTCGAAAGACTATGAAGATTGTTTAAGTCATTTGCATGGATAAGAAAAAGCAGTGGTCCGAGTATAGATACCTGTGGAACTCCTTGTTTATAATCCAAAGACTGACTGTGAATATCTTGAATTATTACACATTGTGTAAGTATGACCTTATCAAGACTTGAGCAATACCACGAACTCCATAGTGATGCATTTTCTGAATCAGCTTCTCGACATGGGCTCCACCTAACTAGATACATATAGATCAAACATCGAGAAATATTCGACTGTCCATTGTTTTTCACTAGTTTTACAGATTTTTCCGATTTTTTTTGACGAGTTTCCTCAACTTATTTCGATAATGAGGAGTCGGGGCCAGTTTTTTGAGTTCCAGTTAAGCTCCAGGTAACTAATAGTTTAGATGGTAAATGACATTCATGAAATGACGTTTGAAGGATCACATTCTAACAGAGTCGGACTGGGACCATTTGACCCACGTGGCAGTGTACCTATTTGGACCAAAACTTCCCCATTGAAAAAATCTTATTTATAACAAGTTTTGGCCCATCACTTCCTCATTAAAAAAATTATTTATAATTAGTTTGGACCTCCATCATTTGCCAACTTTTATTAATAAAACTACTAAATTACAAAAATAAATTTTTAAATTGAAAAGTAAAATAACAAACAAAATATAAAAAAAGTTATTGAATTAAAACAAAAGTAAAGGTCAAAAAAATGTAAATATTGGTAATATATAAAAATAAAAGCTATAAGTAGGATGTAGGAACAGAAAATAAAATAATTTCAATAACTGTAAAATATAGAGAACACTACAACAAAAGTTTGCTTCTAGAGGTTTTGTTATGGTACACAAAAGTCAAGGAACATCAACCTTTCTTCCCATGGTAAAACCTAGCAACTTTTAGGAGTTATTAGAAAATGAAAAAATTATAAAACTGAAAGTAGAAGTTGAATAAAAAAAATCGTGGCATGCGGCTTTGACATCATGGAACCTAATAACTCCAGTTACTAATTTTTACCAAGGGACGGCAGAAATATGTCAAATGTCTACTCTTAAAAGTTTACTTAATTAAAAACTGGAATTGAGAGATACTACTAAATAAGTGTTATATGGCTTCAAGAGATTTCAAAAGATTTTGCTACCTGTAGCAAGTTCAGTTATTTCTGTGTTATTTATTATCAATATTTTAAAGCAAATCTCTTTCAATGTTTATTACTAGCAATGAGCATCACCTAACGCAGATCTTAATCGAGTTTTAATTATTTTTAATTTTGAAAATACCCTCTCAAAGTTCAGCGGTGGCGACGGCGCGGGGAGCGAGTGGCAGAGCTAAGCAGTGCCAGGCCGGCGATAAATAATATTTTTATTTTTATTTTGAATTAAGGTTCATATAAACCCATGAAAAAATAAACGGCAATGATAAAAATTCTGAAAAAATTCGAGTTATTTTGTCATCCAAATTGAATAATAAGAGTGATGTAGAAGAAAATCTGATGAACGGTTTTCGAGGAAAAAATAAAAATATAATTTTCAGAGGTTTTTTTAAGTTTTCCCAAAAACCATTCATCAGATTCCATTTCAAATATCATGATATATCAATGTCAAAGTAAAAGATTATCGTGATTTTTTTTCAGAATTTTCTACTTCAAAAGATTCTGAAAATCAAAGACAGTTGAGAAGAATCGCTTTTGCAAGTAATATTTATATAAAATTTAAAATACTGAACATTGAGGAATTATTCATACTATTTTTCAGAAATAAAATCAAACGATTTATATTTTCAATAATGATTTTCAGAACCTCGGACAAAAAACGGTAAATTGCTCCAGTAAGTGATTCCTCTGTAGTACATGAACGAAAAGACAAAAACAGTTCTGCTACTGTCCACAAGGTATTGCACAGAATTATTGTCACTGTCATATTTACTGTACAGCGTTGCCAATAGTTCTATACCGCGGTAACCGATGTAATTTTTTTAATTTTTCGAAAATGAAAGTTACGTCGACAGGGGTCTGTCAGTTTATCAGTTGGATGTTGGATTGGTCCGCCTAAAGCCATGGAGTCCTTGGACACAATTGAAAAAGTATGTAAGTAATAAGTTTCGTGTTTTGCGATTTAAAATATCAGTTTTTGAAATAAAACAGGACGCAAAACAGAATTGAAAACTAAAAGCAAATCTACCAAGCAAGATCATGGGCTATATCTATAATGAACCCATGGGCACTGCAACCTCGAATATCAGAAAAACAAACGAAATGAAAACAATAAATAATATACAGGTGAATCGGAAAAAAGGCAATACCAAAGATTCCCAAGATCTTCTTCCACAGGAAAACCGACGGCACAGGCATCATCAATGAACCAAAATCTAAGAAAAAGAATAAACCAGCTTTAAAGGAATGGTCCACACATTTCAATGAGGCCCGCGAAGTCTACATTCACAAAAAAACGGAGATACTGAAAAACTAAAATATTTCGTAGACCACTGAACAATGAGCCTATACGAAGAGCTGGGAAAAAGAAGTAAAGAAAAGAAAGAAAGAACCTTGAAAATGTAGCTCAAAAACATAATAATAAACTCATAATTCCGAAAAACAATGAAATAAACCACCAAATCACAAACGGTAGAAAAGGTATGGATACACTCGTTACTAGTCCACTTCAAAATGGAAAGAATAATAGAAGAGAGAAGATGGCATCTCACCTTTCCTCTCACAACCCCCTTGACAATATAGCTACATAATGTATTGAACCACATTACCACAATGAATATCAGATAATGATTAATAATCCTGTGAGCTATTTCGCAGTACTCCGAATAATGTTGAGATTTGGCACCAATGCATTTGCAGTAGGGTTGACCGTTGAATATTCGGTAGATATTCCAGCAGAAAACTGTAATTTATTTGAAAATATTATAAAAGATCACTGTCACCATGGTAAGAAAAATATATCTTGTCGATGCCCACTTTACTGTTCAGAAACGCGAAATATTTGACTTTATATGAACCTTAACGATTACTATCAACTTGATGATGATAAAGGATAAGGGTCAATGATCAGTGGAAGTGTATACCATTTAGTTGTGTTTGTGTCATTTTGTATTTAGCCCCACATTTTGCTTTTGGCCCCCCACATTTTCTAAGGTTGGCCCAGGCGGCAACTGCCGCCCTGTCCAGTCCGACCCTGCATTCTAACCATTAGTTAATTAACATGGAGTTTAATTGGATCTCAAAAAACTGGCCCACAGACCACCCAACCGACATGTTTATTTTTTTCGCCGTAATTTAGTATCGTCCACCCTTTTTGGGAAATATTGAGTACTTATACCTTATCAAAAAGAAACAAGCTATTCAGATCTGACCAACCGAGTATAAATCCAACACGATTTTTAATTTTAAATGATTAACTACTTATTTCAGTAGAACCTGATTTAAATTCTATTCGTATAATTAATTTACTTGAGTACGTTCGAGTAGTTTCTATCGAGTGCTACATAATGTCACGTAACTCACTTTCCTCAGCAAAGAAGAAACATGATTTTCTTTTAGGCTTGCACTGTTAATCATCATTTCACTCTTCATCGGGCACCTGCTTTCAATTAAGAATTATGCTATGGAATGAACATGCTACAGGGTGATTCCTAATAGAAAGTTCGGCTAAACACTGGTTCACATGGAAAAAACAATGGAAAGTCGCGATTGCGGGCCCTCAACCAATTTTACCGGTACCATTTTTGTTTTGCGAAAGTGCCCTGTTGCCAAATTCGTTACTGGAAATCTGATATGAAAAAAACAATTGAACGTTTCGATTATTGACCCTCAACCTATTATTATAATGGTACTATTTTTGTTTGAAAGTGGTTGACAATTTATTAGTGTTAGTAGAATTCTTCTGGACTTCCATTGTCTAGAAACAAAGAAAATAAATTCTTTGCATGTGTTTGAGTCACGACGTTTCAACAGTTAACATCTACTGTCGTTATCAAGTGTGTGAATACGACAAGATATCTTGGATACTTATTATATAGCCTGCAACTGATGTACCTGCTATAACGATAATTATGATCTTCGTGGGGTCTCTCTCAGGTCATCAATGTTAATTAATTTGTTACAAAGACCTTTTTTGGTGAGTGTTGTTATTGATGACCGATTTTGATAGGCCTCGACACAGAGCTTCTATTGAAATCTGAATCGATCTACCTGAGTGATACGTGGCTTCCACACATTCCGAAGCTCTATGCTCGGCTGACTGAACACGTCATTATTCTGAATATAAGCCGACTCTAAAAACTTTCTCCTATACCAATGCTGTTCTTTGTGGATAACTTCGGCTTCCGACCATGCGATGCTGTGCTGATTAGTCCATACGTGATCTGCTATTCCGGACTTCGCTGTTTCTCCTCGTTGAGTATTTCTCTTGTGTTCACCGATTCTCACATTTAGTGGCCTCTTAGTTTCTCCAATATAATCCATCCCACATTCACACGGAACACGGTAAAGGCAGTTTTTGGAGTCACTATTCTCGTTGGGTGGTCTCGTTTTTGTTAGTTGGCTACGGATGGTATTACTTGATCGGAAGCATGTTCGGATGTTGCTTCTTGATCCAATTCTCCTTATCTTATCCGATAAACCTCTCACATAGGGAAGACGGGGTAGGCTGTGTTGGTTCATCTGATTTCTAGGTGTTGCCTCTTCTGCGGTTAAGGACCGCTGTTATATGTTTGTCGGAGTACCCATTCCGTCGCAGATCTTTCTTGATGATGTTCAATTCGTTGGTCAGACTCACATCGTTGTTACAGAGATTGTAGGCCCGGTCAACCAACGAGCGGACAAATCCTCTCTTCGTCGCTCCATGATGGTTCGACTCAAAATGCAGGTATTGTCCGGTGTGAGTTGGTTTCCTGTACACTGATGTTTGAAACTTGCCATTCGTTCTTTGGACTTTTACATCAAGAAAGGGTAACCCCTCATGGGTCTCCTTTTCCATTGTGAAATTTATGGATGGTTTAATGTTGTTCAGGAGCCGCAGAAAGGCCTCGAGTTCTTCGTCTCCATGGTTCCATATGACAAAGGTATCATCAACATATCTTAGCCACATCCTAGGTTTCTTGTCGGCTTTGTCTATAGCAAAAGCCTCGAACCATTCCATATATATATATATATATATATATATATATATATAGAGGTGAAAATTCGTGACTGGCTGTATATTAGTTTGTAGTATTTGTGGGGTTGCAGTCAGGGTTGCGGGCTATTTCAAAGAAAACTCTTTGATACTGTCAAGCTTTCGGTATAATTCGATACCTTCCTCAGGACAACTGAAAATACGCTTTGTACAATAAATGTAGGAAATAATAAATGGAGTACTTACTAACGTGAGAATGAATAATAAAATTGGCAAAAAACGAAAATGAAATATACATGAAGTGAAATGAAATGACTGATGTAAGAATGACAGTGACTTAATTTATTTCAGTAATCAAGTTGGAAGATTCTGATTAGAGGGTGATTTTATCCTATGTTTCTCAAAATTAAGAAGATACGTATAAATTTTGCTGAGATTACTCAGGTCAGTTCTTTTGTTCATCGACTGTTCTTCATTATTGATTTGAACCATTTCCATGAAAATTCTTTTAGACAGATTAGTTTCACTATTCAAAATTTCGGTATTATTATAATCCATCCTGTGGTCTCTAGAGATAACATGTCCTGCCAAAGCACATGAATCAACATTTCGTCTACAGTCGCTTTTATGTGAAATAATGCGACGTCTAGAACACTAAATGGTCGCATTATTTCACATAAAAGCGACTGTAGACGAAATGTTGATTCATGTGCTTTGGCAGGACATGTTATCTCTAGAGACCACAGGATGGATTATAATAATACCGAAATTTTGAATAGTGAAACTAATCTGTCTAAAAGAATTTTCATGGAAATGGTTCAAATCAATAATGAAGAACAGTCGATGAACAAAAGAACTGACCTGAGTAATCTCAGCAAAATTTATACGTATCTTCTTAATTTTGAGAAACATAGGATAAAATCACCCTCTAATCAGAATCTTCCAACTTGATTACTGAAATAAATTAAGTCACTGTCATTCTTACATCAGTCATTTCATTTCACTTCATGTATATTTCATTTTCGTTTTTTGCCAATTTTATTATTCATTCTCACGTTAGTAAGTACTCCATTTATTATTTCCTACATTTATTGTACAAAGCGTATTTTCAGTTGTCCTGAGGAAGGTATCGAATTATACCGAAAGCTTGACAGTATCAAAGAGTTTTCTTTGAAATAGCCCGCAACCCTGACTGCAACCCCACAAATACTACAAACTAACAAACAAACTATATATATATATATATAACAGGAAGTTATTCATGACATCTATATATATATATATATATATATATATATATATATATTTGCTATGACAGGTGACAGTGAGGATCCCATCGGTAGTCCATCCTCCTGGGCGAAAAAACGGTCTTTCTCCTGCAAGTAACAGTTCCGAAGGCAACATTGCAGTAGTTCCATAATACCAGTTACTGGTAGGCTCGTCCTGTTCTTCAATGCTTCGTCCTCTTGTAGTTTTTCTCGAAAAACCTGTAAAGAATCTTCAACCGGAACGTTGGAATATAGACTTTCCACATCAAAGCTAACTAATTGGTCTTCCGTCGATGTCCTCCAGGATCTCAACGAAATGCCTGGAGTTTTTTTACGAATGTTGGAGTGTTTCCTTGCAGAGGCTGGATAATCGGTAAAAGAAACTTAGCAAGGTTGTAAGTTGCTGAGTCTCTGGTACTGGTTATTGGTCTCAACGGGACTTCTGCCTTATGGATTTTTGGCAGGCCATAAAGGTGAGGAGGCTTACTGTGGAGCGGTGTCAGTGTAGACCTTTCTCTGTCTGAGAAGTAGTTTTGATATTTCCTCAGGGTTTGGTATACCTTCCTCTCTATTGATGCCGTGGGGTCTTTGGCCTATAGTTTGTAGTTACCTTTGCTGAGTACTTCTTCAACTTTCTTCCCATATTCTCTCTTTTTGTTTTGCAGAATTGCGCCGTTTGGTCTCTTTGGATTACTGGAAATCTGATATGAGGATAGTTCTCAGTGGATACCGTACTATTCAATTAGATGAATTGCGCAATGAAATTTGAAACTTGCAGAAATGCACCAATGTTGCCAAGTTGTGGGAGCTGGATATTATTTAAAAATCGATTTATGGAAATTTTGGTGAAAGAATATCAATACAAATAATATTCATTTAGTAAATTTGTGTGAATGATTTTCTAAAAATCCGAGAGCGCATAGTCCAAAAAAATACTTTTATTTCATTAAGTTAATCTCACTTTGAGTTAGAAATTCTCATAACTAAATGATGCGAAACAACGTTGGAATGCTCAAGTTCTGGATTCTCAGTCACAAACTATCATTTTCTCGGATTATAATAAATGATTAGGACATCAATTTCATTTCCATGGAAACAAAAAATATAAAATATAACATGTCTCTTTCTTCTGGTAATTTATGAAATGCGTGCGCAGCGAGCATCTGCTGTGATTTCACCTTTTCATCCTAATTAGTGATCAAATTACCAGCAACTTGGATAGCTAGGTTGGTTAAAAATTTATATTAATACTCTCTCCATTGATATTTTTTATAAAGCTTCTACGAATGATTTCCCGCATCCATAAAGCGGCAACAACGCATTTTTTCAAAGTCAAAATGTCATAGCAAGAACCACCTGATTGAAAAATTGACTGTACTCATAATCGAAACGAAAATCAATCGAATTAAACAATAATTATAAAACGGAAGAAAAAATTAAGTATTTGGAATGGGCGTCGGCGTAGTCCTTCCAAGTGATGATGGGCAGGCCTTCCAGAACTGCTCAATATTCGAATCATATTGCTTGTCTTTATGCACCACACAACAAAGTTAATAAGTAGCGATTCTTTGCGTACCGAACTTGTTGACAATATAAAATCGATTCTTCTCTCGTGCCCACAAGGTGAGAGCCACACAAAGTATTCCTCAGTTAATTTTTTATACTCTGATGTTTATCACAATTAATACGTATGTGAGTTTCAAGACTTTTCGCTACTTTAGGGGGGGTCTGAGCACCCTGAATACTTTCTTTCGTCATAATTTTCATCGTCCGATACGCGTTTTTTACGCGTTCTCAATCTAGATAGGGAGGAAAAATTTTTCAAAACTATATTATTCGATGGTTAGATATTTTTCACTATTTTTAAGGATTTTTCCGATTTTGTTTTAGCAAGTTTTCGCAACTTTAATGGAAAGAGGGGAGGGAGCGAGCCCACCAGCAGAAATATTTTTTGTCGTAATTTCCTATGTATGAAACCGTTGGAATTTTTTCCAAATTTCTTCGCGTTCTCTATCTAGCATTCGAGGGGGGAAGAGCGGTAAATTTTTTCGAAACCACATTATTCAATGGTCGGATAATGGTCACTATTTTTATGGATTTTTTCGATTTCTATTTCGCGAGTTTTCCTAATTTTTTTCATAATTTTTTTCCGAATTATTTTGCGTTCTCTATTTAGCTTTTGAGGGGGGACCGGGGGATCAATTTTTTTAAAACCATTATAATCGAAGGACAGATATTTTTTACTATTTTTCCGGATTTTTCCTATTTTAATTTCGCGAGTTTTCCAACTTTCTTCAAGAAAATGGGGGGAGGGGGCTTTCATAGTTAACCTTCGCAATCAGCTCGTTGAGTAACGTCAGAGCGAATTTAAAATAAATGCAAAATAAAAGATTTCGCAAAATTCGATATCCTTCTATGCAATATTGCATTTTTCGACTATGATCGCCTGGGGATATTTCAAAAATGCGAAATCCCGCGGATATTACTTCATCTTACAGAAAATTCAGAAGGCTAATTCATTTATAAATTATCGATTTTGTGAATGACTGCATTTTTCTTTCAGAAAAATTAAATCGGCCCAAGAATCGACCCTTGCGGTACTCCAGTACGATTGTCAAAAAAACTCGAAAGATCATCATCCAAGATAACGCACTGAGTTCTGTGGGCCAAATAATTTTTTATAAGTTGCCTAGAAGCAAGCGAAACCCCAAGAAATTGGAACAAATTAATAAGAAGCTGATGGCAGATTCTATTGAATGCTTTGGAGTAATCGATTAGGATGAAGATGGATAACTCATTATCATCGACCGATTTGTGTATATCTTCAACTACTTTCAACAGGGCTGTTGTGCAAGTATAGCCAGGTCTGAAGCCTGATTGAGATACAGGCAAAAGTTTATAATCATCGAGAAATGTTCGCATTTGTTTTTTGATAATTTTTTCAAATACTTTCGAAACGGCACACAATAAGGAGAAGGTCACTGAAGTTTTGAGGATTATTAATTTTTGCTAAGGCAATAATATGAGATTTTTTTCCATTCTGAAGGAAATACATTTTCATCGATACACATATAATATGTGATTTAAATAAGGTAAGATGTGCAGGGTATAATGCAGATTTATTTTGATACTAATGCCATCCATCATGTACAACAGCATTCGATTTTATAGGAAGTATCCTTTTACGAATTTCTTGTTCATTTCAAATTGGTCAAAACTATTGATTGATGAAGTTTCTATCCGCTCGAAATGTTCTGAATTCTCAACAATTTGATTTCCAACCACAGAAAAATACAGGAGACGCTGTTTTCTCCTTTCTGAAAGAGTTATACAGAAGAGTCAATCTCAAAGCAGTTTGCGCGGCAGTGTCTTGTGATCTATCGAAAGCTTTCGATTGAGTAAATCATGGAATACTCCTGCGCAAGCTTCAACTTCATGATTTTAGAAATCAGAGCCTTAGTTAGATTGAATCCTACCTGAGTGAGCGTACTCAATTCGTCAGAACAAACACTAACTCAGAAACCAGATCGGTCAAACATGGTGTGCCTCAGGACTCTGTGCTGGGACCTATATTATGTTCTTGCTATATTTCAACGATTTGGTTAATCTCAAGATTGCTGGCAGTTCTATTATAATTGCAGACGACACGACCATCTTGAGGTATGAGACCGATATCAACAGCCTACATTCCAGCATTATTAATGGTATATCCAGTGTAACCAATTTGCTCTCGTTGAATATAGTTAAAACCAAGCTCTTATCATTTAAGTGTAATTTACCAGATATCCCTTTTTTAAGCACGCGGATGTTGCATTGCTCATACACACTACACCGAAGTTAAAGTAATTTCAAAATAACCTTTGCGTATACGTAGAGATCGCTACTTGTCCTCATTTGGAAAACATCGGATCAAAATGGATAGGTGGAACTTCAAAAAACCTTATTTCACACACACTGGAAATGAACAGCAATTTGTACAGATTTTCCGAGGAAAACTTCTCATCGACTCTATTGAATATGAATCACCATAGCAAGATAACATTATCTACCTATATTCCTCGTAAGTATCGATACTATATCGTTTTTCGAAATAGGAGTTTTCAATACTGTCTTGCTCAACTCAAACAAAACATTCAGAACTCCAAGTGGCAAATGAATAATAATAATTCGGTTCCGTATTTTTCGACTTCAATCACTCTAGCTGAATGATTTCCAATGCACGCGCTTATCTTATCGTTGCATATTAAAGACCATGAATCTTATCATCGTGAACATGCATCGAAGCTGTTGGTATTTCATTAACGTTAATAAATGGTGCACTTTTGCTCAAAGGTCCAACAACAAACAATATTGGGTAACAATGCGATCACTGGGGTGGGGGGCGGAGTCACATGCGCAAACGCGCGAAGACATACCTGGTTTTCCATCATATTCTGCTCTTCGTAGTAGCTCTGATACCTGAGGCTATTCTTCCACACCATCACGTCCTCGGGTAGGTCGAAGTCAATCTGGACCACTACCGTAGGTGAAACTTCCAACTCCTTCACCTGGTCTACGAAAACGGTACTCACTCTGTTCGATTCCGCGAACCTCACTTGGAGCTGCGACAATTTCACTTCCGGCTGTTTCTGAGTTCCCACTTCGGCGCTTATGGGCTCTTCCGGCTTTTCCATCACACGGACATCGTTACGGCCGAAAATGCGATCGTCGTAAGTCTCGTAGTATTCCAAATCGTACCTCAAGTTTTGCAGCCAACCAATCACACTGACGTCGTCGCACATTTTGCCTCGTTTGACTCAGTCGAGATAAAAAATTCGCCACATCCTTCCCGATAATGCCGCGATTTTCTGTATTTTGAACAAATAAGTATTATAAGCGAGCGCGATAAACATACACTGAACTCGAAGCGATTTTACTTCCATTTAATGCTTTTGTATATATGTACGTACGCCTCGAATAAACATTATTTGTATACTAGTCCATTGATAAGATCGGATGAGACAAGTAACCAGTAAATCTATTTAGAAGGGTTTAGTCATTCCATTTGTGAACCGCGAGAAGCTTAGGAGAGTCAATTGGGCGTAGCGCGACTTTAATTTACCGGTTGTCCAATTTAATTGGTTAATTAACTGGTGCAGGCTTGGACAGAAATGAATTAAAAACCCACATGTGCCGCCCGCCGCGTTAGATATAGAGCGGTTGCGAAATGCAGTGCACGAAATAAAGATCTCATATTCGTTTAAACGGTCTACATTTCGAAATGCATAACATGGCACGTGAGCTAATTGCACTCGATAATGTCTTCCGTCCACCACGGATGATGGATCGTAGTGAGATGAGAATTTCCATATGTTAAATCTCGATGGATGAAACTACTTGCGCATCATCATAGTATCAACGGAAGATTGATACCTGTACGGCGCCCAACGTGTGGTGACTATCAATTGAAAAAAGTGTTGATTAATTTGTTTTTTACTATTTTTTACGAGTATTTTTTTATCGCCCTGTGAACTCAGTTATTAATTAGACCTGATTAGTTAAAAGCTAGGAACCGTTTGCAAGCAATTAGGATGATATAACTTCATTGTTATTTGAATTCACGGCAATTAGCGACAATTGTTCGTGCAATGGTAATTTAGCATCGGAATGTAGCGCTAGGAAACGACTTCCCTGCAGGAAACGAGTGTCACAGTTTCAACACTGCACGGAGAAAAATAGCTATTTATGATACAAGTTCGTAAAGTAGGACTTTTTTGTATGAGCGTGAAGTTTTTTTAATGAGGCGCAACAAACACGCGAGTACAAAAAAGCCCTTTACGAATATCTTTCATACAAAGTTTGTTCTTCTACAGTTATTATATTCGGGTTTTCCAAATCAAGGTATTTCGCTATGATAGAAGGAACACTTCCTATAGTATTTTTACCTACAGGTAACTCAATTCATTTATTATTTCTGTAGTTTAACCCTTTGAGGACTACTGGTTATCAGTGAAAACCACATTACTAATAGCCATACTTTTATTTTCCTAACGGTTTTACATCGTAGCCAGAGTGTTTATTGTGTTGCCTACGCATCATTTTTACTCTTCTTGCCGATTGTGACATTTATATCATGTTGAATTGACGGCGTTTCGAGCCCAAAATTTGGAAATGATTAACGTGCCAAGTTGGGTTCTTCCTAAATAAAGACAGGTACTGTTTTACGTTGTTTCATACAAAATGAAAGAATAATTAAGTTGCAGTTCATTGTAAACAAAAAATGATAAATTTGAGGCATTTGTTAAGTTGCAAATTTGTAAATTTGCAATTTTGCACGATTTAGTTGCTAGTGGTTAGCAGTAGTAACCACATCCTACAGGATAATTTGTTTGTTTTTTGTTTATTTAAGTCTTATTTCCACTGAAGCTTATGTTAATGAACGTTTCTATCGTAAATTCTCATTATTTTTCACTTTTAAAATTTTCGAATTAATTTAGGCCTCAAAGGGTTAAAAAAAACCTACGTTGTTTACATCCTTTTGGTCGTAGTGCAATGTACTTTTTAACTAAGTTCAAGGCTCCTATTTCGCTTTTTTCAACAATGGTGATACGTTTTGAGGTGCAAGTCTTGGTTTCTGGTACCTTGATCAGTAAAACGGCTCCTCTGTCTTCAATGCCATCAATTGTCATCTTGACCATTTCATCACGTCTTAAGCCTCCAAATACGCCCATTACCAGAACAACTTTATGTAGCAGAAACGTATTGTAGTATATTTATAGTCCAATTAACTCTAAAATAATTTATTTAACGAAATACAATGATTCAATAACACAATACTTTAATTTACATAACACCACTGAACGATTTATATTCGACTTTCACTTCACTGACTCTGACTGGTCCGTCTGTCTGCTGCGTAGTTCTTTTATACCCACCGCTAACTTCTTAGAATGCTCAGGAAATTTCACGTGAAGCCTCGAATCGTCCAGATTCTTTTCGGTGCAAGCGCATCGACAGTCATTCGAGGTCATTCGCTGATTACGTGATTGATCAGGTCCGGCATCGCCCGCAGCTTCGCCACATTGCCCCCTTCTTAGAGATATTTCGTCCCGAAATGCCATCCTTGGAGTGTATCGATATTTGCAGGATTCCCCATATCTGCACCGTGAAGTTCGATGGAAGTAACACTCCACAGTTTTCATGTTAGGTCGTGGAATAGGATTACAGCAAACCAAAATCTGGATGCCGCTGGTTCGGAATATCGTCTCCAACATACTTCGTATAACTCTCCAATCCAGCCCATCAATACCACAGGATAATTTTGGGATTGCCAAGTCCACCAGATTCTGGTCCACCATCGTATCTCTCAGTTGGGTGAGGCTCCTCCAGACATCTTCATAGGACGGTTTATCTTGGGAATGCTTCTTGGTAACCAAGTAGTAGATGTTCCTCTGGCCTTTCTTCAGCTGTAGCACACCTCCAATTTCTGGATTCTGTTTCCGTAGTGTTTGGAGTTGGCCAAATTTCTTGGAGAACACCACAGCGATGCCTCTGGACATTCGAAGATCTTCTGCGACGCAGTGTGCTAGGGCGTAATCGACTGGCACTTTGAAAAGGTCCCGTGGCTCCTCTCGAGTTACCCCGTGTGACACTTTCTGTCCATTTGAGTATAAGGACATGAATTTCTGGAACGTCATCGCATCCTCTGGTGATCTGAGGGTACGGACTTGGTCATGGTTTCCAGCGTAAGGGGCCAACCTGTTGAAATGAACGACCCTGGGTTTACCTCTGGGTGGCTTGTGGATTCGGTAAAGAAGGTCATTTATCCTCTTGATGATCTTGTACGGACCTTCCGTAATTTCGGTGACAGGCCACGGCGACGCATCGGGTTGTACAGCAAAACTAGGTCACCAACCTGAAATCCTCCAGCATCGGCATTGATGTCATAAGTCGCTTTCATGCGGTCGCTGGCACTCTGGATGTTCAAACGAACTCGTTCGTGGATGTCCTCCATTCGCTGCCGGAGTTTGCTGACGTAGTCCTCTCCCGCGGTATCCTGTCCTGGTGGCATCCCATACTTTAGGTCACAGGGAAGTCGCAGCTCTCGGCCCATTATGATACTTGCAGGGGTTTGGCCGGTCGACTCGTGTACTGCGGAACGGTAGGCCATCAAGAACAAATGGAGATACTGGTCCCAGTCTTTTTGATGGTCAGAGACTTCCTTGGACAAGTGGCGATTGATAGTCCTGTTCATCCGCTCAACCTTTCCATCGGACTGTGGATGTAGAGCTGTGGTTCTCGTCTTATACTGACGCATCGGGGCCTTGGGTCGTGTCCGAGGTCCATTGCTGGCAGCGCAAACAGCACACTTTCTGCACCAGTCATTGACATCAACTTGACAATTGACCCAGTAAAACCGTTGCCTTACTTTCTGCAGGGTCTTCGTCACACCCAGATGTCCTCCAGCAACTCCATCATGGATCTCTCGGAGTACTTCCTGCCTTCTGTTCTTGGGCACCACTATCTGACGTCTGTCTTCCCCACAATCTTCGGACTCCAATACACGTTTCAGGACCCCATTGTCCAGGGTAAGGGAATTCCATTGGGCCCAGTAGGATTTGACTGCTGGGGAATATCTTGCGATTTCCTGCCGTGTCGGTCTTTGATTACTCTTTTTCCAGCCGACGACTAAACCAAGATCTGGATCGCTTTCTTGGTCTTTCTGGACCTCGTTGTCATTCCAGTTGTTGTCAACTGCTGTGGTTCTACAAATCGCTGCTTCCTTCTCTTCTGCTCGTCGGCAGTGTGAGCAGTCGTCTGGGCATGGTCTCCTTGACAGGGCATCTGCGTTCTTGTGGCCACTACCTGCTCGATGTTCTATCTCGAAGTCGAATTCTTGGAGTCTTTCGATCCAACGTGCTACTTGGCCCTCGGGGTTTTTGAACTGTAGGAGCCATTTAAGGGCTGCGTGGTCGGTCCTTAACAGGAATCTTCTTCCGTACACATATTTGTAAAAGTGTTCTACTCCCTTGACAACAGCCAACAATTCTCGTCTTGTGACACAGTAGTTACGCTCCGGTTTACTGAGAGTTTTACTGAAGTATCATCTGGAGCTTTTCGTATGAAAAGTAATACTTGTCCACCCTCCAACACCTTTGATATTTTAGGAATGTATCCTTTTGATTTAACTTTCAGAAAGGCCATCAGTTGACTGAATGCTGATATTTTAATGTTTTCTTTAACAATCAATGTTGATTTCAGCTGTATTTGGTCCATAGACTATTTGCATGATATTTTTCAGAATGAAATAATGTAAAATAAATAAAAAATTTTAATACTTTTCGTGAGATAAACTCAGCAGTCTCTGGAAGTATGCCATTAAGACGGTTTCATTTACGGTGTTCACTGTTTTCATCTTTCCATTTCAAAAAATGGTCATACTCCTTCCCATATAAGTATTTGAATTTCACAGGCAGTAAATTTCCTAACACTTTTTCAGCTTTGATCGTCACATTCTGTGGGATCTCCATAATTATTATGAACACAACCGTTTTTAGTTTCCTCCACTAACAAGCTTGTCAATTCTTACAAAAATGCAGCGTCATTTTATTAAATAAACAACCCTTAGCAACCTCTTCAATGTTTCCATGGCAATTGCATAGAAGCTCACTTGTGTTCAGTTGCCGACCAGAACGCAGTAGATACTATGAGAAGAAATTTATGAAGTAAGCAACGTCGTTTAAGATAATTGTTTCGTGAAAAATAAAATCTTGTATGCACCACGAGCGTTACTAGAAAGGCACTTGGTACATAAATAGCTATTACGCACAGTTGATGATATTACGCACAGGTGATTTTTTAAGCACTTGTGCGAAAAAGTATTACGCACTGTCAGCTGTGCGTAAAAGCTTAGTTTACGCACTGTCGTAAAGAAATCATTATTCCCTAGCGACTATTTCATTCATGATGATATAGACCAATCAGACACCACCATTTTTCGAATATATTTTGTTTAAATAAGTGATTATTTCACAAGAGCTGTTTAATCGCGATTAAATTTTCGTCCTCCATATTGGTTTTCGTTGTGCCGTTTTTCAAGTATTCTTACAATTCTTGGCAACAGTTTATAAAAAAACAATAATTTATTAATCGTTTGAATGACCTAGTATTGATTTTCATCAGTGAAAACTCCATTTTCGATAGGATTTCTAGACAAATATTTTAACATAAGGCAACGAAATACGTCAGAATTTGAAATGTTTACATGCAAAATTCGCAGCAAAGGCTTCTTCAATGCATTGTTGGGATGTGTAACCCAAGAAATATATAAACAAACATCATCAACGAAGCGTTTGATTCTGAAACGTCTCGTATTTAAAGCTTAAGCGGTAAGACAAATGGTTACTCTTTCAATGAAAGTACCAGAATTGATGAATTGGCTGTGATATTGAAAAACTGGGGGTTTAATATGCGGAAGAAAGATGGAACGGAATATGAAGAAGGTGTGGTGAAGACAATATGGAATATCGTAGCAAAAAAACTCCAAGGAATGTTCCACGTTCAATATAATGTAAATTTCGATCCATTTAAAGATATAGTTTACAAAACTGCCAGAGATGCAAGAAATGCGAAACGCAGAATTCTTCAACAAAACCCAATTAAAAGAGAGGAAAGCTCTTCTGCTTTAAGTGATGAAGAACATCTGAAAATAGTTGAGTAATGGGACGAGAATACTCACGAGGGATTGCAAAAAAACTCTATCATATTAATAGCATATATCTATTAACTACGAATATGGATAATAAGGATAGCCTATGTGATGCCAAAAAAAATGAGCATCGACTTCGAATTGGAAGCTGTTGAATTAATGCGCTTGCGCCAGAAATTCCTATTCAAAGACACGATTCTGTTTTTTCATCTCTTTCTATCGTGCATGATTCGGCAGCAACAATTGTCGAAAATATGAGAACCATGTCTTTCACACATAACCTCATAATATGGATAAGTTTACAGAGAGCAAGTGTAGATTGTGCTAATTATAAGAGGGCGGCACTATATGGGTTTTATTCCTGAGAATATGACACATTTTATAAATTTCTACATTTACCTGCCTGAAGGAATTTAAGATCGCCGCGTTTTACTTGGGGTTCGTGTTCAGGAGGCAAAAAATACATCACTACCAGCAAACTATTTTTCTCGGCGGTTATGAGGCCGATGTGGAACGAGATTTAGCTTTTCAAACAACTGTCTGTCACATACCAAATCCATATTCCTTCAAGTTTAATGAGTTTTTATCCGCTTTTGGACGAAAATTGATTGATGAAACTCTAGTGGCAGGTAACAGACCTTGTGTTACAAATGGATCAATGAATCGTTTTTTAATGACACGAAGTTTATTTGACCGTCTTGCATATTTCTCATTCTTCATTTATTCACATTATAAAAATGTTAGCCCATTTTCAATATGGGACGGTTGAAAATGTCAAAAGAAGCATAACCTTAAAAATGTATGACATTTCTCGTGATTCAGAATTCGGCATGCGAGGCATGCGCAATAGTTTCCCAGCCCCCGTTTGAGAAAAGGTAAGAAGGTAATTTTGGCTTCAATTTGATTACATTGCGTCTTATGGCGTGTTATCAAT
The DNA here is from genome assembly GCA_944452925.2 of Chrysolina oricalcia. NCBI lineage: Eukaryota > Metazoa > Arthropoda > Insecta > Coleoptera > Chrysomelidae > Chrysolina > Chrysolina oricalcia. The sequence goes on from OX101810.2 coordinate 4,640,662, forward strand.
ATTTGTAGTTAATAGATATATGATTAATATCCGTTGAATTAGCGTGGAGAGGTGGCGAAGCGACTTTCTGTCTAAAGCCACGTACTCACTAGACGAACGAAAGCGAATGAACAGGACCGCACGTATACGTTCGGCAACTGTGTACCAAGAAACGCACGTGAAGGAACGCATGCCGCATGCGTTTGCTTTCGGCAGAGTTCCGCCAGCAGTCGGTCCTTCAAAGGATTTTCGTCCGCATGCGGTGGGCAATGTGCTAGTATGTACGTATAAGCGAATGCATTCGATAAAAATTATGTAAACAAACACAAGCCAGGGGCAAGTGTGATTTATTTTGTTCATGTAGTTTGTTTTTCTTTGGTTATTTAGAGTTCTAATCGTTTATTTTTATAATTCAGAAAATTGAATTATTGTACGTATTATATATTTCTTTGTTTCGATTTAACTTCTTCTTCATTGAATATGATATATGAAGCACTAGCTATAGCGGAATAATAATACAAAATACCTTAGAAATGTCACTGCACTGACTATGGCTCGACAGGTGCGGCAAAATACAACAACGCACGAATTCGTGTGTAAACATTCGCCAGTGTGGACAGTAACAACAAACACAAGCGCATGCTTAGGCATACGTGCGGTCCTGTTCATTCGCTTTCGTTTGCCTAGTGAGTACGCGGCTTCAATAAGTTACTTCAAAAAATAAGTCGACCATAAAGGAAATTCTACAGGTAAAATGTTGATAAGCATTTCTGTCTAGAGGTATAATTTTTTTCTTGTTGTAGGTAGAATAGAATACAACCCCCTATTCACTAAAACTGCACAAGGAGGCGATAAAAAGCTTACGGACAGCAAATGGTTGGATCAGAATAATACAGAAACAAAAATGTGCCCTGTAAGATTATTTAAAAAGCTTCTCAGCAATGACCCGAGAAGCAGCACAGACAATCGGAATCAAGAAGGCAAAAATAGACACAGCAATAGAAACAGCAACTATTCAAAATCACAGGACATAACAGCGCATCTTCAATTAAACCATATCTTCAAATGGATCCCACTCATCATTTGGATATAATTAACAAAATGAGAAACATGTATGATATTAAAACAACCGGTCTATCAACAACTGCCAACAATCTCTCCGCCTCTGTTACAGCTTCATCTGTCCAATCGTCTTCATTAAATACCAATGTCTCATCTAATATAAATAGCAATGAAAAACAAACATTTGTGACCTACATATATTGCAATTTTTATTACAACTGTACGGATACAAAATAATAGTTATTTAAGTAACAAGGAATGTAAAGACGTGTTAACATTCGAGGTGAGCGAGTACGAGCCGAGGCAAAGCCGAGGCTTGTCGCTTGCCGAGGATGATAACAGTCGATACATTCCGTGTTACTTATTACGTTTTTCCCGCTGCTTGTTGACATTTCTCAAAATTTGCCTGAATTGAAGTTTGTTTTCTTACCCTTCCTTCATGATTATTCGTTCGCTATTTTATTCTAAGTTGCTTGTGCGTGTAACTAAGTTACCGAATAAGCAGACAACAATAATATTCAAAAGGTCTCATAACCTAAAAATTGATATGAATGAAGCTGAAGGTATTACTTGTCAAAGTCAAAGTCATTATTACCCTAGGCATGTAAATGACACTATTTACATTCCGTTGTCAAGATGAATTAGTAAACGAATGATATAGGCCATTTACCTGTTTTGTTGCTAAGCATGTATGGACTATTTACAGTGTCGGCAGCGGGAAAAAATAATAATTTTATCAATGTACTTATAATAAAGAAATTGTTAGAAAATGTCGGTGTTCATTATCAATAAAATTCTTTGTTGTAGGTTTTAATCTACCTCATTCAAGAAATAATCTTGTCGTATATCAAACAACCTGTAAATTTTAATGGATCAAACTATCAAAATATTTTTTGCATGATTGTGATTTTTGATAAATAATTTCATGCACAACAATTTAAATTTTTTCAATAGATAGATCATCAATAGTTCTAGTGGAGTGCCATAAATTCGAAATAAAAATGTAAATTTCAAGGCCTACATCGATTTTTTTTTCAAGGTCAAAAATCCAAAAAAACATACTAGCGATTTTTTTGAATAAAATTTGACGCCACTGGATTTGTGATGCTTTCAAAAGGTTGTGCCTAAAATTTCAAGATACATTTTTTTTAGAAGAAATATAGCATAAGTAAAATATTCCAATCACTATCAAAATAATTCAAATAGTTGTATATTAAATAACAATTTTTTAAATAATATATGGTTCAAAATACTCCTTCAGAACATAACAACTTTATGTGCGATATAGTTATCTCTATTAGCACACTGCAGTTTGTTGTCAAAGAATAGCAATGCACATCTTTACATCAAATAATATAATTACCAATATTAATAACATACACGAACCACTACAAAAGAATGTATTGACATGACAGTGCTACACATTAAATTTTGGACTGTTCCACCAAATCTCCATTCAATTCGATACATTTATCATATCGTTTTCTAATGTTAACCAAAACATTCAATAATTGATTTGGGGTGATATCTCTGCAAGCCTGTCTTATTCTTTCACGCAGTTCCTCTTTGCTCGTTGGGCGAGTTTTGTATACTTTTTCCTTAACGGAGCCCCATAAAAAAAAAATCAAGTGGAGTCAAGTCCGGGGATCTGGGGGGAAACTCGATCAGTGGACTATTTCGCCCTATCCACTGATTAGGAAAATTTTCTTCCAACCAATCTCTAACAATCCTGCTATTGTGGATGGAACAGCCATCTAATTTAAATAGAAGGTGGGCCTCTTCTGCTAGTGGAAGTTCATCCATACCGTTGGAAAACTCGTTTTTAAAAAAATTCATAAAAATTTGACCATTCAAATTGTTTTCAAAAAAAAGGGGCCAATTATTCTGGTATGTAATAATCCGCACCAAACATTTATTTTTTGGAAGTACTGTCTCCTGCAATTTATTATCCAATGTGGATTTTCTTCCGTCCAGTACCTTGAATTTTGAGAGTTAACTGTTCCATTGGTTGTGAATGTTGCCTCATCACTGAACAAATTTTTTTTCAGATTTAGATAATCTCCTTGAGCCCATAAACTATACTCCATCCTCTTTTCATTATCGCCTTCTTCTAAGGTGTGAAGAAACTTTGGTTTAAAGGGCTTCATATTATTATTTCCTAAGATTTCTCCTTATTGTTATTGTTTCACGCGGTAAGTTAATGTCCAAACTTGCAATTCTCACACTTGTTGTCGGATTATTATTAAAATAATTTCGAATTCGTTCAGAATTATTTCGTCTCTGTCTTTGTACAGTATAACTATTCTTCAAAATGTTTACTAACAGCATTGTTTATATAGAAAATAGTTAGTCAACCTTATGGGATTATAATTGGATCAAAATGGATGCGACATGTAGATGGCGATAGTGAGCTCGCATCCAAGTCATGTCATAACCTCAGTGATCTGGCCTCCAAGTCATGTCGTAACTTGATTGAAACAATGGGACAGCATTAAAATCAGGGTTTTTTGAAGGAACCTGCATTAAAATGACGTCAAATATTCATGTTTGTAACTAATCACGCTAGATGACACTCGCGTTTGTGTCCAACACCAATTACACAGGCATTGACTAACTATCTTACTTCTATATAAACAATGCTAACAGCTACATACTGATTGAAAAATTTTGTTCACTCGTCCAACTGTAGCTCTGCTAATATTTCGACGCTCCGGTTGCATATTATTGAAAATTCTACATACTTCCCTTTCGGATCTATCGTTGTTACCACGAAGTTCTACTATTTCAATTTTCTCATGCAGAGTCAAATTATCTGCCATACTTCTTTATTAGTGTAGGTACTTGAGGAGTTATAAACTTCACTATTAAACTGACAAATTTGTCTTTTCGTCTTTTGTTCTAATGACTTGTCATCTCTATAGCAACTAAAGTTTCAAAGCCTTCTAATAAAAATAATATTTTCGAAATGTGGCATCCTAAACATGTTTGAATGAATAGAATATAATAGAATATGTTTTATTTCCTTAAGACAGTACAAATGCTGAATGGAAAAAGTAAAAAAAAAGATAAAAAGATTGGGAAACATATCTACAAAGTAAACTCCAAGCAGTTTGTTTCAAAACTGCAGTCAAATAAAAGATTTACACAAATAAAAAGTATCAACTGAGAACAATTGAATACAGTAAAAATATACTTTCTCTCAGATATGATCTAAAAACTCTTCGATAGTATAAAAGCTATGCTGAACAAGGAACTCTTTCAATTTCTTTTTGAAAATATATATCGTACTACTCTTTTTAATGTCAACCGGAATGAAATTGTAGATTTTTGGTGCCTTGAAGTTTGGGGCATTTTGAGTTATTCGAAGTTTGGTGAATGGTACTATGAAATCTTTTTTGTTTCGAGTATTGTAATCATTTTGAGGTAAAATATCTTTTTTTGAACATATACACAGACAGTTCTAAAATATATAGAGACGCTAGAGTTAAAATTTTCAGATCTTTGAATGAGTTTCTGCATGAGGTTCAACAGCTTATTCCCACCATTAAACGAATGATACGCTTTTGCGCAGTAAAAACAGTAGAGGACGAAGTCGATGTTCCCCAGAAGGTCACACCATATCGCAGTCTACTTTCAACTTGTGCATGATAGTGCTGCAACAACTGATCTAGATTCAGTATTTCCCTGATATTCCTGATCTGATAAGCAACTGAGTGAAGTCTGGAAACAAGGTCCTCACAATGAGACTTCCAATCGATATTCAATCCCAAGAACTTCACTCGTGTGTCATCAGAGGAGATTACTGGCGTTCCAAATGAAATATTTTCACAAGTTTTCTGGGGATTGTGAAATCGCAGGCACTGTGTTTTATCCACATTCAAAACTAAAAGGTTAGCCGAGAACCAGTTACTTCAGTTACAGAACTTCAGATATGGTGCTCTCACAATTTCCTCTTATGGAGTTCTCATGGGGACTGGATATAACTAGTGAAGTATCGTCTGCGTACATTGTGAAGGCTGCTGGCATCTGGAGCCTGTCTATGTCCTTGATATAGATTATAAATAGAATCGGGCCAAGCACCGATCCTTGTGGAACACCCATGTCATTTTTCAAGTACCCGGATGACTCATTTTTTACTGTGACACATTGCATTCTGTCACTAAGGTATGATCGAATCCAATCAAGAGGTGTACCCCTTATGCCATAATAGTAGAGTTTATCCAAGAGAATCGTGTGATTCACACAATCAAATGCCCTGCTGAGATCACAGAAAATACAAATGAAACCAAGATAGATATTCGGAATAACTGACAACCAGCAAAGAGAAACTGCGAGAAAGAATAAGACTTGCATAAATGTTACCCCAAACCGATGATCGAATTTTGATCGAATCTTATGATTAGTTAGCATTAGAAAATGGTAGAATAAACGTATCGAATTTAATCGGGAATTGGTTGAAAAGTACGAAAATTAATGTGCAGGCACTTTCATCTAAATCCATTCTTTTGTTGTAGTTCATTTATTTTATCAATATTGGATATTATTGATTATTGAATATTGATTACCATTTGATGTAAGATGTATATTTCATTTCTCTGACAAAAAAACTGCAGTGTTCTGTTGGACATAACTATCTCCCGTACTATGGAGTTATGTTTGGAAGAAACAGAATTTGATACCATTTTGAATAACTGCTGTTTAGAGCATTTTATACGATATTTTTAAAAAGATTGTGATTTATATGACGACTATTCGAAATACTTGGATACAATTACAAGAATATTACTTATGCTATATTTCTGTTAAAAAAAATATTTTATCGTGAAATTTTAGTGAAAGCATCACAAATCCAGTGGCGTCGTTGAATTTTATTTAAAAAAATCACTAGTATATTTTTTAGACTTTTGACCTTGAAAAAAATTCGAAGTAGGCCTTGAAAATTTTATTTCTATCTTGACTTCACAACACCCTAATAGAATTACTGATGCTCTATCTATTGAAAAAAAAAAACTTCTGAATCGGATGATAAATAATAGTTTTAGAGAGGTGGCCCGCTTTCAAATGGGCCACTCTGTACGTGCATGACCTATTAATTGTCCTTATAATGTGTTTTTACTTCGTGTTTTACGAATGAAACACAAATACTAAAACAATCAGTAGGAAAAATTACACATTCGATAAAATATAGAAATTGTAAATTTTTTTTTGGACATATGTTGGTATCACTTAGTACAATGACTGTTGAACACCCAATATCCAACATGGATTTTCGTAATTGCACATTCTGGATCACCTGACACCTGAGAAAATTTTCTTTCAATTTGACGAAACTGAGATCTGAGTAGGATTCAAAATGAATATTTTCTATCGAGGCGGATCCGCCATTTTTTCGGGTGGCTTTTGTGACCAAACCATGCGTACCTACCACACGTTTGGGCCAATGGTAACTTTTAATCACCTTCCCATCCTACATCACATATCAAATAGATAACGAATTTCGTAAAACCCCAAAAACCCACATAATCCGTGCCATTCTCAAAATTTTATTACTAGTCGAAAGAGGCTACTTGATGAGACAGAATTCCTCTGGAAAAGTAATTTCGTTTCTGACGAAGGGGCAATTTTAACTGTAAGATTTGGAGTAAAGAAAATGGACGTACAGGTGTTTTTGAAACATTCACAATCCTTTTGATCGATTCCAACAGAGTATGAAAAATAGCACAGACAATTTAATTCATGCACTAAAAATGCCATATGTCATTATGACAGCGAAAAAAGTTTGCCCTAACTTTTCCAGTGACAAAACGGAACCTAACTCTTGAAAGCATGACAACCAGCATTGTAAACAAATTTTTGATGACGTTATGTCAATTTTTCTCAAATTTGCTTTGTCAGAAAATTATCTAATTTGTGGAAATGTCGCGATTTGGACAGTCTTCGAGTGGAGAAATTGAAGAAGCCATCAATAATAATGTGCCTCGCAATACTGTGAATTCAACTACGTCAATTTGGCGACAATTTGCGATGTTTTGTTTGGAGAAAAAAAATGAACTCATTGCAGAAACTTCCACTGAAGAGTTAGATTCTATTTTATATGACTGGACATTCAACATGGAGAAGAACACTGGAGAAGACTACAAAGAGAGTGCAGTCAAAACGATTTGGAACACTTCAGCAAAAATGTTACAAGAGAAGTACTTCAAAGAATATAAAATAATTTTTAATCTGTTCACGGACATACAGTTTAAGGGTGGATTTAGTCAACTTTAGCACAAGCGTTATCATAAGCATAACTGTAACATCAAAGGTTTTTAGCATAAACTTAACATTGTTGTATAAAGGTTGATTTAGTCAACTTTAGCATAAGCATTGTAATAAACATAACGGCGCCATTTGATATAACAGATTCAACTTTTGCTTTTGACATATATTTAAACACAATTTTAAAATGATGTTGACTAAATGCACCTTAAATGGCGCCATTTGATATAACAGATTCAACTTTCGCTTTTGACATATATTTAAGCAAAATTTTAAAATGATGTTGACTAAATGCACCTTAAGAAAGCGAGAAATGCACGCGACACAAAACGCAAAATTTTGCAAGCAATCCCAGAAAAAAGGAAGGTGGGTTATAAGGCTCTCACAAAACAAGAAATTTTTGAAATGGCACTGTTCTGAAGTGAAGAAGAACCTGTAGGACTTCAAAGGAAATTTTATCATATTGCTGCCTACGAATTAGCTTGGAGACGTGGAGAAGCAGCAAATTGTAAGGTATTCTATTTTAAAATCGACACAGATAACCATGGAAGAGAGACCGGAAGAGTTGAATATAACCCAGTGTTTTCGAAGACAGCACAAGGTGGAAATAAGAAGTTGGCCGACAGTAAGTTGTAGGTAGCAAACACTGAAGAAGATTGTGTATGTCCAGTAAAATTGTTTTAACAAATTATAGGAAGACGGGGAAACCATACCACATAGGAATTTTTTTTATTCCAAATCCTTTCTGGCAAAAAACAAATTCGAAAGGATGGTATAAGAATTCTCATATTGGGATAAATGAAATATCTAAATGGACCAAATCCTCGGCGAAAAATATTGGACTTGACGTCAAGCGGGTGAAAATTACGAACCATTCTAATCGAGCTGCCGCCGTAACTGAATTGTCCAGGAGTGGTATAGGTGAACAAAAACTTGTGAAAATTACGGGACTTAGCAACCCATCGTCATTAAAACCATACCTTCAGTTAGACGAAGATCCTCATAAAAAAATCATTGGTTCCATTCGTACTACCGCTCAAAACACTATAGCATGCAGCAAACTATTAATAAAAGACCAGAAAGTTCTGAAAATCAAGCTTATTGTAATAATTGTGTTTATAAAAATTGTACTTAAATAAACTAATTTACATCTTATTTTTTAAATTATTAATTCACATATTCATTAAATTGTCTTAGCGAATTACACTCTAGCTTTTTTTTGTCGAAGTAAACTTGACATTTATAATTCGAATTTTGTTGCCATTAGGAAATTCAGCTCAAAAAACTGCCAGAAAAAATTACTCGTCCTACGGACTCGTAATTTTTTCAGGGGCAGTTTTTTTCGTTAAATTGCCAGACAACAAAATTCTCATTAATACATGTCAAGTTTACTTCGACAAAAAAAAACTCTCGTGTAAGTGAAACAAATATCTATGCAATTATCATCGCAAGCTTGGTTTCATGGAGAATCAAAATATGTGGCGCTAGAAGGATGGCATGGGAATTCTAATGTTGATGACGGTACTTTACACCGCCTAAGTTATAATACAAATAAATTCCATAAAGCATGAGGCAATACTGCAAATAAACATTCATAATTAATGATAATACTACTCACGTCTGTGGATTTAGATAAAAACTTCATGGCAGACAAATTCGACGGAGATTTTTCAGCGTCTTCAGGTTCCACCTTTCTTCCAACACGATACATTTGTCTCAAATCGAATGGAGCCGAAATATCTTGCTTTCTAACGGGTTTTCGTTTGAATTTTGCACCGTACTCTTCCACTCTAACTAATGTTTGCGCTTTGGGTACTTCCAAAAATTGTCGGCGTACGTTCTTTCTACTGATGATATCTGCCAAGTATTTCTTTTTGGAGTTTTTAAATTTTGCCAAAGTACGTTCTCTAGTTTCAGGGCTAGGAGGTGAAAAGGACAATTGTCTTTCCAGCATAGTTTTTCTCTTGTATCTGTCAAGCGTTTGAATTTTCAAAAATGAATTATTTCCAAGTGTTCTATGACTGTCTCCTGGAAAAACGTATTCCTGGTGTTCCTTTTTGGCTTTATATTCCACTGAACGAACAAAATCCGCTGATGCCCTCCCGAATTTTGAAATATTAGTTCCAATGGTTATTTCAGGAATGTTTTCTGGATCTCCATTGCTCAATATGTTTTGTGACAAATTTGACGGGGAGATTTCAGCTTCTACATGTTTCACGATTTTCCTTCCAGCATGCTGTAAATGTCTCATATCGAATGGAGCTGAAATATCCTCCTTTCTAAAAGGTTTTCGTTTGAACTTTGCATTGTCCTTTTCAACTCTAATTAATGCTTGTATTTTAGGTATCTCCAAAGATACTAGACTTACATTTTTTCTACCGATATCTTCTCCGCTGATAAGTTCCAAGTCTTCATTTGTTGAATTTTCGCTTCGTTTTTCCCAAACGCTTTCTTTAGTTTCAGTGCTAGAAAGTGAAAATGACAACTGGCTTTTCAGCAAAGTTTTTCTCTTGTATCTGTCGAGCGTTTGTACTTTCAAAATTGAAGAATTTCCTATTTCTTCTGGGGAAGTATCTTTCTGATTGTCATTATATTCAACACTAGACCTTATTGAACGACCGAAATCTACTGAAGCCCTCCCGAATTTTGAAACTTGGGTGTGAGTATCAGTTTTAATGGTTATTTCAGGAATGTCAGTTGCATCTTCTCTTCTCAAAATATTTTCTTCGTTCAACATACTGTGGCCACTTTCGTCGATAACACTGACATTTCCACTATCACCTTCGATTGTTGTATCGTCCTGGGCATTACCAACAGCAACAGTGGGAGTAGCTTCAATGTTATCAACAGCTCCATTATCGATATTATCCTCATCTCTTTGTCTGCCTTCAACATTAGCCACAGTTCCAATGGTTTCCGTTGAAATATTTTCAGTATTTTCATCGTTTTCAATTGTTTCACTGCAAGAAGTTGAAGACTCAGTTTCATTATATGTACTGTTACTTAAAGTCCTTAAGTCATCTGAACCAGTTTCTTCTACTATGATTTTTTCGGAGAGCTGTTCAGCAGAAGAGTCCAACTCTGCTACCTTGTTAATTCTGTCGAAGTCATTCCAATTTACGATTTTTCTAGGACTTCTGGGAGCGGATATCATATCTTTGGTGAGCTGTCTCCTCATATTTCTCGAAGTACTGGATGTCAATAAGGTATCCAAACTAGAAGCTTTCCTCAAAGTGTACCCGGCAGAAAGAGAAGTTGCTGGTCGATAGCCATCGTTTTCATCCACGATTCCATCATACCACACAGACCGGTAATCCAGGTTGATTTTTCTGTTTCGAGTTTTCTTCATCCTAGACGAGACGCCTAGCTTATTTCGATCGCCATCGTCCAAATCTTTGTTTAGGGTTGTTACAGAGCCGTGGAAAAGTTTCACTTGCAACTTCTTCTCTTCCTGTTTCAAATTCACACTGCCGGCGTACAAAAACCCCGAATTTGCAAAAAAACTCATTTTCGAAACGGATGTACCATCATTGAATTCACCCAGCACTGCAGACTGTACTGATGGTATTGGAGCAGTATCTTTTTTTAATCAGTTGTTCATCGCACTTTATCTTATCTTTTGATTAAGTAAATTATTCCAGATAAATACTACACAAATATTGTTGTTCGACATGTTATAGTTCTACGTGACTCACTTTATTAATGTCGGACCGCTTCCAAGCCAATATCGAACAATATAACACCTATTTTGAAAACCAATTCACCGTTGAGTTGGTTGGAAATAAATCGTCGTTATTTTTTTTGATAAGGTTCTGATAAGAAACGCATGACATACACACGACACGGTATATTTTAGAATTATCACCACTCCACCTACTTTAATACCAAAACAAAAACGTTCAAGTACTTCGAGATGAACCAACCTTACAAGCTATAGTACCTCTAGAATATCCATGGAAACCAGGAAAAAAGAACACTAAAGGAACTGCAAGTTGGGACTTACGGACAAATCTGCGGTTGCGGATCGAGAAAAAAATTAAAATAATTTTTTGTAATTCAATATTTCAAAAAAATGGAAAATCGAGATATTGGCCGTACTAATGAAACAAATGAATATCTTAAAAATGCTTCGAATACGGCTTCACAAGCCACATCGATATTTCTGAACCATTTTTTTCCAACTCAAAGAAAAAGTGGAAAAATATTTTAAAAAATTTAAAAAACGTGGAAAATTTGTACTTTTTTAAAAAAATCGCCAAAATCTCGAAAACCAAACAAGATATCGGAAAGTTGTATACCAACAATTTTATTGTTCTTGAAAAGTTCTATAAAAAGTTTCGATTAAGATTTTTCAAATCTTATAAAACAATAGAGATATGGACTTGGAAATATTTGCCGTTTTTTGTCTAAAAACACCAAAAACTCGAAGAATAAACAAAATATCGAAAAAATGTATATGAACAGTTTTATAGTTCCTAAAAAGTTCCCATGAAATTTTTCCTTATCTTGGAAAAAAAATTGTAATTTCGAAAATTTGGGACGAAAAACACCAAAATCTCGAAAACTAAATGAAATATCGAAAAAATTTATTCGTATATTTTGATTGAACTCAAATATGCCTACAAAAAATTGTCATGAATTTTTTACAAATTTTCGAAAATAAGCAAAATATTTGATTTTCTTTAAGAAAAACACCAAAAACTCCAAGATGGCGACAGATTTTTAGATTTTACATACAATCTTTTTTTATCACATTCTGAAAGTCTACAAATTTTTTTCTGTAATATCAAAAGTCTGGGAAATATTTCACAAAAACGAAAAATTAGGGACTTAAAAATTATTTTCACAGTTTTTTCGAAAAGCACTAAAAACTCGAAAACTATACGAGTTATCAAGAAAATGTAAATGAACAATTTTATTGAACTCAAAGATGTCAACAGAAAATTCTGATGAATTAAAATTAAAAAAATCGATTTTTTTATAAAAACGCCAAAAACTCAAATATAGCGAAAGATTTTCCAATTTTACGATTTAACTTTTTTGATTATCTCATAAAAGTCTACAAAAAATGTGAAATATTTTTTTCTGTAATATCAATAGTCTGGGAAATATTTCACAAAAACGAAAAATTAGGGACTTACTAATATTTCACATTTTTTCTAAAAACACCTAAAACTCGAATACTAAACGAGATATGGAGAAAATGTATATGACCAGTTATATTGAACTGAAAGATGTCTAAAATAAAAAGAATATTAATTTTTTTTATATAAAAACACCAAAAACAGATAGCGACAGATTTTCAAGTTTCACTATCAACCTTTTTTCATCATCTCATATAGGTCTACAAAACGTGTGGATATATTTTTTTCGTCAATAGTCAATAGTCTGGGAAATATATCATAAAAACGAAAAATAATGCATTAAAAAAACACGTATTTTTTGAGAAATTAGTCAAGACAATCATATATTGAAAACACGTATTTTTATGGGGAATTAGTGAAGACAGTCATGCATTGAAAACACGATTTTTTGTGAGAAATTAGTCAACTGAGTTATGCATTGAAAACACGTCTTTTGTAGGAAATTAGTCCAAAGAGTCATGCATTTAAAACACGTATTTTTGTAGGGAATCAGTCCACGGAGTCATGCATTGAAAACACATATTTTTGTTGGAAATTTGTCCACAGAGTCATGCATTGAAAACACGTATTTTTGTAGGAAATTAGTCCACCGAGTCATGCATTGGAAACACGTATTTTTGTGAGAAATCAGTCAACAGAGTCATGCATTGAAAACACGTATTTTTGTGGGAAATTAGTCAGGACAGTCATGTCTTGAAAAATATACTTGGATTTTTTTTAAGTCTCGCATTAGTCGTTGTATTCATATTATTGGTGTCCAATTATAGTTTTAAAGGCAGTAAGGTCGTTGTATTCATATTATTGGTGTCCAATTATAGTTTCAAAGGCATTAAGGACGTTGTATTCATATCATTGGTGTCTAATTATAGTTTTAAAAAAGACCACACATTGGGGTCGTTATATTAAAAAATGTCTTCCACTTTTAAGCCTTTCAACTTCCGAGCTTATCGCGGAGCGCTTGCGCGAGAGTTAACCGCCGGAGGCCAAGTCTGAGCGTTAGGTGGATCCTAGCGTAAGCGGATCCCACGCCCAGACTTGTTAAATTTAGCGAATTACAAAAAATTATTTAATTTTTTTCTTGATAACTCACTGTCTTAAAACCACAGGAATAGTAATTCTGTCTTCTCAGTCGATCTATCTATCTATATACGACAACTCATAGCACATATACTTCAAAGTGATTTTATTCAAAATATAACGATATTTTTATTGAATTATGACAAAGCTTTCCTCTGCCAAACTCCATCCTATGACATTGTCTCCTAATAAAAGAGTCCTAAGAATAACCAGGGCCAGGGCCATTCATACAGACAATAAAATAGCAGTTCCAAATTAGCCAGTTGAAAGAATTGATTATATTAATCTCCCCCTTTTTTATTTCCTTCTTCAATGTCACCGTTTATGGCAATCAGGCACCAAAAGGACTGACCTTCAATGATTTAACACAGCGGTCGGTTTATTTCAAATTATTGCTCAGAAACAACTGATAGAATTCAGCTTTTTTTATCAAAAAGTGTAAAGAGTCACTTATACTTCCTTTACACATTCTATATAATAAATCAATTTCTACAGGTATCTTCCCCCAGGTCTGGAAGGTGGCTCAGGTAATTCCTATACATAAAAGTGGATCCTGAAATGAAGTTTCTAATTATCGGCCAATTCCATTGTTATCATTGCCTGGTAAACTTCTAGAATCCGTGATTACAGACGAGTTATTTTTTCTATTTAAAAATGTGCTTTGTTCAGAACAACATGGATTCTATAAGGGCAGGTCATCAACTACGAATTTATTACCATATGTTCAAGATATCTCTGAAGCTCCTGATGACAGTGTCAGGTGGATGCCGTGTACACTGACTTCTCTAAAGCCTTCGACAAAGTCCATCATCCTACATTAATTACCCGGTTAGAGAATGTCGGTGTCCACGGCAATTTGATCGAATGGACAAAATCTTACCTACACAATAGGATACTATTCGTGAAATTCAATGGTTGCACCTCCTCCTCAACTGGTATCACATCCGGTGTTCCTCAAGGCTCCCATCTGGGGCCCTTGTTATTCTCAATTTTCATCAATGAAATTGGTAGCTGTTTTCGTTACTCAGATTTCTACGCAGACGACATGAAATTTTACAAACCAATTTCATTTTTCGCTGACTGTATCGAGTTGCAATCTGATATTGATAGTTTCTGATTTTTGTGAAGAATATAAGCTATTCTTAAATATAAAAAAATGTCAACACATATCATTTTGTCGCTTGAAAACAAAAATTGAATTTGGATACAGTATTGACCATAAGCAGTTAGAGAATGTTCAACATGTGAGAGATCTAGGGGTAATTATTGACTCTCATTTAAAATTTGATTTGCATATCGAAATTGTAGTAAAGAGGGCGAATAGAAATTTAGGATTACTTCTGAGAGTTTCCAAATCTTTCAAAGAGGCTACGACACTGATAATTCCATATAACTCACTTGTGTGGAGCTATCTAGAATATAACTCTATAGTATGGAATCGTTCTATCAGAAGTACATCAATCGTATTGAAAGAATCCAAATTAAATTTATAAACCACCTGAACTATCGTTTCGGTAGGCAGTTACATTACCGATCTTATGACTTTTGTCTTCACCATTATAACTTACTAAAATTAAACGCCAGGCGCGATGTTTCCTATATAATTTTTCTCTTCAATAATATAAGCTGTGATTATCTTCTTAAAAAATTATGTGATAGTGTAAGGAAATATGTTACACGTAAAGACACTCTTTTCTATGTTCCAACTTATCATTCCAACGTCACTAGTCATTCTCCAATTACCATGTTACAAAAAAATTATAATAATATTTTTCAACATATAGATATATTCTGCTCCCCCCTGTATGATGTTAGAAAATCTGCTGTAAGAGTTTTGACCTAATTTTGATCTAATTTGTCAAATCAATCACTTCAGAATCGCCTCTGCTCTCTCACTATTTTCTTTTTCTTATATTTAGATTTAAGTACTCACTTGTAATCTACTCTTGTTACATCTGTAATCATGTGCTTTCCTGTTATTGGTGATGTATTATACATCCTGTTGGAAAGCCTTATAAATAAATAAATAAATACCAATTTTCCTCGATGCGCTTTTATATACAGTGTCCGGCATAAGTTCGCAGCATATGGAAAACTCTTTTATTATTGATTTCTCAAAAAAAATTATTCTTGATGAAACCCTCTACTTCATCCCAAACCTAAATTGCAAATACCAAAATTGAATTTCATGGAGATAATTCAGTTTCATTTACTATTTGCTATGTCCTAAAGGGTGTAGGTACATTTTTTTCGTGCAATATAAAAAACGGAGTTGATGATGGTTTCTTCCACACGAAACGTTGTACGGAGATTATGTGAACGCCATTTTGTAGAGCTAAAATAGTGGCAATGAGAAATTGATTTTGGTTTTTTCGAAACAAATAAAAAACCAAATCGCCAATTTTCGGTTTTTTCCGAATATCTCCGGAAGTGTTTTGGGATTTCTCAACAACTATATATTGACCCCTTAATTGCGCAACTTTTTGCCCATTTGACCTTCTGTGTAACTCTTACGGTTACCAAGATCCCTATGCTGTTCATCCTTATCTTGAGCACACTGTATATATTATATACCATGGGCTGCCTTTTGCCACAAAACTTATAAAATCTGTTTTAAAATTGTATTTGCAAACCACTTGCATGTTTCAATAATGTAGAAGCAGAAACTTTTATGTATGTTGGTGGTTTATTGACTGTTAAACCGTTTAAAATTGAAAAAAGTCTTTCTGAATCATGATTTTCTTAATATTTTTTCAATGATTTTCGACTTTCTTCATTATTTTTATAGCAAAAAGCAGTTTACATTAAATTATGTATAATAAAATATTTGAATATATAATTACACTACAAAATTAATTTATTAAACATTTTTATTATTTTCTACAACTATTGAATATTATTGAAAATATCAAGAAAATTATCATTCAGAGAAACTTGTCGGTTTTTCTCAATTTTAAGCGGTTTAATAATCAATAAACCACCAAGTTACAGACCATTGGAAAGTAGACATTTTAACAATTAAAATGACTTATAAACCTTTGAAATACAAAAAACACCAAGACAAATTGTTTGTGGAAGATAAAAGTATTTTTTTTCGAAAAATGTATACTTATAACTCGAAAGTCGTCTTCTGAATTGCGAAAAAATCATGCTCATTTGACACCGAAAAGGCATATAAAAATCGGTTTTTCGCCATGTTGACGGTTAATTTGAGGTTATGTCGAAAAGTGTAGAATACAAAAGTTTTTGATTTAGTTATTATCTACAACTTTTCCCTTGAACATTTTCCACTAAGAGGCCCTGTTTCGCCGCAAAAAACCGTTTTCCACCTCTAAACTGCATCCCCATTTCACCATTTTGAGTGTTTTCGTGTTTAAATATTTTTTTTCCTCAAAGTTGGAACCTCGACAACATTCTCCACCTAGTCCATGCTTGTTACTTTTTTTCTTATTTTACGCATTTAAAATGCGTTTTGGCACCATCCTATTATTCCCTTTGTAAAACTGAAAATATACCTATTGACCTAACTTTTTTCTTGGAGTATATCTGTGGTTGTGACCATAAAACACACATGACCATGACACATATGTCTGTGGTTGGCTAACTTCACCAGGTTCATTCTTGTACAAAAGAAAAGAGTAGAAGAATGCTCTCAAAAAAACTGTTTATGTTGAAAAACTTCTACACTGAATGTTAGGATCCTCAATGTAAAAGGTCTCATAATCATTTAGATAGAAAAGGGAGAAAATGACAGTGACCTATATATAATACAGATGGATGGAAAATGTCTATTAGATTCCAAAAAGTATGCAACACAACATACAAAATACATAGTTACTGAAATAAATCAACATGTCAGGAGTATTCATGATCATGAATCTTCAATCTATTCTGCTATTATTAATTTGGAGATAAGTCAGATAAGGTTGTTTGGTGAATTGCTGAAAAGTACATATTTTGGGAGACATTCAATGGAATGACTAGGTTTTCTATTGCAACAGAATGAAAATTATGAAATTGAATATTGATAATAAAAACTAACTCGCCTTAGGCCTCAGATTGGACAAAGATGATGATTTTCTGTTAGGCAGATGGTTTACACTTTTCCGGTTGATCCTTTGTTCAATGGAATTTCGATAGTAAACATGTTTTTCCAGAGACTCAGTAGATTTTGATTTACGATTTTGCAATTTGAACTGCTGTGTTTTATAAAGACTGTTATTTTGGAGTTCATGAAGTAAATGGACTGATTGAGAATTCTGTCTGGACAATCTTGAGTTTTGGCTGAAGAAAGATTGTTTACTATCCGCTCCCATTGTTTCAAGGTTATAAGAATTTTTATTGAAAATCTGTTTCGAATTCAAGTGCTTGCCAGTTTTTTCAGTTTCCTCATCGTACTTTTTATGTACATTCATAGAATGAGGACGTGGAATCATCTTTATTTCACATAATCACTGTGGTAAATGTTCAGATGCACTTTCTTGATTGTTCCCACTTCAAACTGAGATGTGACAGATCTAATTATTATTGATAAACAGGTCGGCTTCTATTCATCTCGTATCTTATCACTTCAGTTTCATTGGCTTTGTTGAAGTATTTTAAATTAGCAAATTACCGCTGGAAATTTTTGACAATTGACATGTGCTAAACTGCTGATAGGGTGCGAGCATCGACATAACACTTATGTCAATGGGTGCGAGCGAACCTTGAAGTTTATCCGGCATAAGGCTTGTTCATACCCTCGCGAATTTCGCAACTTTTCTGCGAATAAAATGGCTGCCAGTCATTCCGGACCAATCGCTGATGCAGAACCATATCAGCAGCCATTTTATTTGCAGATGAATTGTGAAATTCGCGAGGATATGAACGAGACTTTACGGAACAATGATCACTTGAGACTCTTGACACAGATCAATGGAATTTTCGACCAACATCACGAATTCATGATCACGTATCCATGATCACGTATTCATGTAGATAATATTTTATTATAGCCTTTATGACCCGCTTACAGACAGCACATACAAGATTTGCTGAACTCATATAAATAGCATTTTCCATTGGTGGTGTGCGTATTAATTTCCGTTTCAAATAATTCTTTTATGTGTACCTCGACTGTTTGAAAAACGCTTGAATGCTGAGCTGAATGAACTCTGAACAGAACCCAAAAGAAGACGTCCTTGATTCCTGAATTTCTGATGTACGTACTTGAAAATTGAAAATACTCATACTTTCATCTTATGAGTATGAGTTTCCGAAACGATATTTTTGTTGTAAAACAGGGATTTTTCCGATCTGTTTTTTGAGGCTATACAAGGCCTTTTTGCCTTGCTGTAGCTCTCCAATAGGGCTTTTTGTCACCTCAGATTATATTAGGTAATTGCTTGTCACCAAATGAAATAAGACTTCCATCCTGGACATCAACAACACATTTCAGAATTCCTGGGGCACCTACTGGGTTCGCTGCATCAACAACAGACCAACTTCAATGCAGTGTATGCTGAAGATGGTGCAGCAGTCTTTCGGAGGAAAGACGCGTTGAGCATCTCCTGTTGCAGAAAATGCGGTTCCAAGAGCGAGCGGGTGGACACTTTCATGGACCTGCAGCGTTCAATTCCGGTCCACTCCTAGAACTACCTGAAACCGGAAAAATTAACGGACGATAACATGTACCGCTGAAATTTGTGAAATATATCTTGACGGACAGCGAGAAGAAATCAAAGATACTATAATAGCACCGGTAATATTGATACTCACTCTCAAACATTTTCGATATGATCCAGCATCACATCAGTGTACTAAGCTTCTGCAATCAGTAACTTTAGACGAACATCTCATCCTGGAAACCTTCCGCTATGCTGCTGTGGTCCATTGCGGTTCGAGCTTGGATTCCGGCCACTATTACACACTCGCTAGAGATAAGAAGATTGTTTGGTACAAAGTAAAGACAATTCACAATTCAAAAAGTCTGAATGATTTCGGCCCATGAAAATATACGGTATTAGGCAAGTCAGAGATGACGAACCCCTGTCAACCGGTTGTGGAGGAGGCGGGTTTTCATTTTCAAACTAGTTATTTTCAACTAATTATTATTCAATTATTATTATACAGAATTATATTCTTGGGATTACAACTAATTTTGCTTGCAAATCTTTCCCACCACTTACCGTGACAACGTCTGTCGATTACTTCGATATGACAACTTGACAATAAATACTGGGGTTTATATTCGCTTTTGCCAGAGTCTCTCTTATTCTTGAAAGAAACATGTATGAGTTTCAAATATTCTTTGGATTAATTTATATCAGATTGTATGAGGTGATAATGAATAGTCCTTTAAATATTTGTAAATATTTGAATTTATCCAGGTTCAGTAATAAAATTTAACTTGTATGGGCAGTCAAAATAATGTATAATTGATCATTATTCAACTTAGTTTTCTAGTTAAAGAAATGTAACATTTGCCTGAAACTGTCAATAAAAACAATGGAACATTCTTAATTTGCTGGCAGTCTGAATAGTAGACACTTCGGTAGGCGACCTAATCCCGGTCCTGGTGGTACAGTCATTTTATTACTGTTCAAATGTTTGATTTGAATAATTATTGAAATTTCTTTCTTGATCTACTTATACTCATTCATGAAATTTCATCAATTGATATTTCATAAAATTAACTCATTCTATTAACCATAAACAGATCTTAATCTCCCATTTAATAGTAATCTTGATTCCATGGAATCATCTCATTGGTTGGCTGAATCACGCAAGCAGCAGTCGTAAGTTTAAAGTTCTCCGGAAAGTCAGCAACACGCTACACAGAACACAGCTATCAAAATGACATAGAGGGTGTTGTCCGGTGAAATCTTTAAAAAAGTTTATTTAATATATTTATATAATAAAGAAAAACGTGTTTTATAGTATGAATAAATAGTGTTGTTCTATAGGTATATTTTTTAAATTTAAAGCAAACATTAAGAATGGCGTATTATTATAGAACAGTTATGAATACTTTTTGGAGTGAACACATTTGGCTACCTCCAAACACAACCTGGGCAGACATAAGTCCTGATGCAGATACTGAGGTAAAACATGCCGATTCAAGACACCTATTTTATCCCTTACCAATGGCTTTAGTTATGCTGTTGTTGCGATATTTAGCCGAGAAGTAAGTTTGAGGTTAGGAAAGTGGAGAGATATTATGTTCATGACCTTTTTCATTAGGTACTGGTTTGCTCCTGTTGGATCCTCGATAGGGATCAAAAATACCAAACCTAAGCATGCTCCTGATAATCCAGTTTTAGAGAAAGCTTATGTTTTGTCAAAAAGATGGAAACATAAACACGTAAGTCACACTAGACCATTGAATTTATATTATTTTCATATATCTCAATTATATTGTAGATACAAGGGTTAGCGAAGCAAGTAGATATGACTGAAAGACAAGTTGAGAGGTGGTTGAGGTTGCGTAAAGGTCAAAACAAGCCATCCACTTTAGTTAAATTTTGTGAAAACTCATGGCGTTGCTTATATTATACCTTCAGTTTTATTTATGGGATAACGATTTTGTGGAATAAGCCTTGGCTCTGGAATATTAATGAATGTTGGTAAGTTTGAGAACTAACATGATTTATTTATATTCCATTAATGTACATATTTTCATAAAATCCAGTATTGTAACTTATAGGTGAACGAAGTACACCACGATGTATTTTCATTTAAAGCTTCTGTTTTTCAATTGGTACCCCATTTACCTGAACATCACTCAAAAGTACCAATAATGGGAATACACTCATATTATCCCTTGTTTGGTTAACTAATACAAACATAATTATAGATGAAATAAACAAATATTTGCAACATCCCGCAACATCATTGTCATATTTGTGAGAGATTACTTAATGCTTTGCTGAGTTTTGATGATATTTATTTGGGTAAATATAAATGTGGACATGCTATGAATTGAATGAGAAGCATAGTAATATTTATAGATTTTCTATCAATATACTTATACAATCTGGTCAATTCTGTTTCCCAATAGCAAGTTTGTTATCAAAGCAAGAATAATTATACATCTAAATATATCTCAGTATTTGGATACGTAGAAAGCTGAAATTTTGGATGTAGTTTGACAATGTCATGTGTACTAGTTATTAGTTAGTGAGGAATTCATTCTTTATTATACGGAGTCGTTGAAAATTTGTGATTTCATCAATAGATACAAAAGTCGTAAAAAGTGCATTTTTTCAAATAAAATACCCTGTATATCATGAGATATCTTGAAAGACAATTGAATTTCCTTTCAAATGATGAGTCATGTTCCTATACCTAAAGAGTCAGGTTTCCGAAATAAAAGCAAGTTTTCTATAAAAATTGGAATGTTTTGCCATATTTTGTATTGGGTAGATAGGAAATATCACGGAACATATCATTATGAAAATTCTAAAATTAGTACATCAATAATAAAACGTTTGAGCGTTCATTAACGTAAATTTTTTATTAGAATAGAATCAAAATGGAAGACAATAATTATTCAAATGAAGTTTTGATAAAATTGTATATTCTTCATGCTCAATGTGATAAATTGCAAAAGGTTGTACAAAGAATGATTACTATACAAACTCAATAGCTTTTTTGAAGATCTGGAAGATAAATAATTTTTTATATTCTGACTGAAACTCAATTAAATTCACTATTTGTCAATCTAACAGATTGTTTTGCTTTATTCTGGCCACGGCATACTACAGATTATTTCAATTGGAAAATATTACCTATTTCGAATTGTTATACTGGGAATTGAAAATTATGGATCATAATGCAATTGAAATGCAGATATTTTGATATGGATTATATTGCATATTGAACTGCAGATATTTCGAATCTGTTTTATATTCACTGTAGTGCAAAAACATGATTTCAAGAACACGCAGGAAATTCAATGAACTTACCACAACTGAATAGAAAAAAATTCAGAAGAATCTAAAGGAATTATGCTGTGTTTGATAATGTAGAGGCGCCAAGAGGTGATCCTTCAAAATGTGTTGATTTCTGTAGATGGATTTCAACTTGGACTTATGAAGTTCCAAATTTACTTCAGAAAATAATATGGAAAATATTTGAATAATATGAGAACAACAGTTAGGAACTTTCTGGCAATTTGCTGCTTCATGTATATCGAAGTAGCCACCTCGATCCTCAGATCTAACTCCCAGCTACCAGTAAACATTTGCTTTTTGTTTTATCGCCGCGTCGTCTAAAGCCTACTTGTTCAAAGTGTGTGTTTCAAAGTCTAGATGAAAAAATCTAAATGGTCTTTATTTCAAAGATGACTCTATCAAAATATAAGGTTTGCTATATTTTTGGAAAGGTAATTTTAAGCTCTATTAAATTATACAGGAATAAACAGGGTGTCTCATTAATTTTTTTTCCCATCAATAACTATCAAAATGTTATTTGAAAAAATAAATCACCATTGAATTCTACGTAAAAAAGTGCGTTGAAAATGTTTTTATAGAAACAAGAAAAGCAAATGGATGCATTTTATTTTCTAACTCAAAAACCGTTCGCCGGACGGAAAAAAGGCAGGAGAACATTTTTATGAAAAGGTAAAGGACAATTGCAAAAATAACATTTATTTGAAAAAAAGACAGTGGCGTATCATTATTTTGATGAAAAATATGACAGGGTATGTTAACACTGATGAAAATTAAGAAAAAATGTATTTTTATGCATACTTGGCATGTACCAAAATTGAAAAAAAAAGCCAAAGCGGTTTCAGAGATATTGGGGAAGAACTGCTTTTTTTGTTAAATTTCAACATCCTGTATCTCAGAAATGACGCTGTAACGGACTATATGAAGAATTTTTCCTAAAATCATCCATATAAATTGTTGGCTTCCTGAAGCCCTTTATTTGCCTACTAGACAAGATCACATCCATAAGAATAATGAGAGCACATATTTATTGTCAATGACAGAAAACATCTCTTCAAATAGTCTTAAGATATTTTGAATTTATTATTTATTGTATATATATTGTGTATATGTGTGTATATGTATATGCTGTATATGTGTCTTTGTAGGTATATATCGTAATAGTTATTTATGTATCAAGGGCGTAAAGTAGGCGTGTGATGGCCCTCGGCTAACGCCATCGGGCCATCATCCACACCGCAGGCCTTAAACGCATTTTACGCACGTGATACATACAAAATTTTATGCACTAGCGCTTTTATAGCGCGAATCACAAATACTGACTTGAATTGCAATGGTCTACACGTTTCATACGTTATGCATACAATAATTAAGGGTAACATAATATGAGGAATGTGAAACTATAGTAGCTGAGTGCTATATTGGAGAATCTATTTCAAATAAATAGATCATCACCGAAAAAAATGCCAACGATTATCAACAAATGTTAGAAAGAGTATTGCTCTATTGAACTGAAATGATTCTAATTCGTGTTAGGAATTGCATGAAATGATGTGTGAGTACAGACAATTTGAAAATTTTTACGGCCTGCCGGGCCATAATGCGTCCACGGGCGGTAAAATGCCACTTTAAGCCCGGCGAACCGGGCGGTAAAGTGTACTTTACCGCCCGCTAGTGCAAAAAAGTTTATTATTTTGTATATTATAATTTTTTATGACTGAATAAAAATTAAACCTCCATAAAATGTTATTGAATGTTATGAATATTTTTATTTGACGAAAGTTTCGTTATTGCTGTTTTTACATCTAACAATGGCAGTAATAATACTGGTTAAAAATTTCTTTATAAATTAGTTAGAAACAAATTTAATATTTGAGATTTTTTTTTATTTCCGGAATGCTGTCCTGAAAAAACAATGATTTAAAAAATATTGTTTTTCTTAAATACATTTTTTGATTGTTTATAATCGTTTTTGTTTATTTTGATTGTTTAAATAATTAGTAAGGAAATTATTTCCTTCTCAAAAATCATAATTTGCACTTAACAATAACTAACAAATAATAACAAAATAACTAATAAAAATCTTTATGAATAATTTCATTGTTTATTAACTTAACAATTTGTTATAAACAAATTCTGACAACGGTTTTTTTTTCTTGGACAAAAAATTTTTATAAAAACAGCCGTATATAACAAAGTAGGAGAAAAAAAATGTTTATAACACTTTTTAATATTATTTTCAATTTACATATGGCTGTTTTTGTAAAATTTTTGTTTCAGAAATAAAAAACCGTTGTCAGAATTTGTTTATAACAAATGGTTGAGTTAATAAACAATGAAATTATTTATGAAGAAATTATTTTTTTTCACCTATTGAGAAGTACAAATTATGATTTTTAAGATGGAAATAATTTCCTAACTAATTATTTAAACAATCGAAATATAAAAAAACGATAATAAAAAATCAAAAAAATTGCTGAAGAAAAAAATATAATATAATATATTTGTTTATAACTAATTTATAAACAAATGACGTCAAAAAATTTAACCAGTATTAATTTCTGCCATTGTTAGATGTAAAAACACCAAGAATAATACATTCGTCAAAAAAAAATATTTAGCAATATTTTTTGGAAATTTAATATTTCTTTAGTTATGAAGAATTATGATAAACAAAATAATAAACTTTCATCGTGTGATATTGTTAAGTAAGTATATTAGAAGGGCTCCAGGAAGAGGGAGGGAGAGTTAAAAATTCAATTTTGAGCACGCGGAATCCGTAATTAAAAAAAAAACACCAATTATTCATTCTTTGATGATTTGTTGTAAATATTGGCAAATACCTGCTACAAATAATTTTGATCAGAACTAATGAAACAAAGATTCTACTTTTCCATGACACTTCAGAAATGGTGTTGTTTGTCAGACGTTTCATAACGTTTACAGAATTTGAATAAGATGATTTCCCTTAAATCGGCGCATTTAGAAAGATTTGCCCTTAAATTGTTTATAAAGCGATTGTGCAGAAACTACATATCGGACAGAAACCATCCTGCGCACAGTTGAACCACGTGGTCTTACCTATCAGTTTCCGAAATAATGTTTGTCCAGCTTCAGATTTCTAAAAATTATGAATTTTTGAAAAATGGTCTCTTTTTCGAGGGTTCCCTGGATTTTCTCAGTGAAAAATGCACCGATCTGGTCGTATAAAAACCATTTTGTAGGTTTTATAAATTTCTAAAAAAGTTCCATTGACTTTAAAACAGTACCTTGAATAATCTTTGAGATATGTCCCAAAAACCAAAAAAGTTGGAATTTTTTTCACTATTTCTTGTTTATAAAATTCCAGAAAGCGATTTTGCTGGGGTTTTCATTCAAGAACTATCTTATAAAAAGTAGTATAGGCCGTTTGCGTCTTTCATTTTGTGTGAAAAGAGCCTCTTATTTTTATCCACAGCTTGGCCTATAATGTCAAAGGAGAAACACAAAAACAAAAATTAAGAAAGAAATATAACTTTAATGAAACGAAAGAAACACACTTTTGACTTATTTCCACTAGTATTTTATTTTCACGACCGGTTTCGGGTTTTATCCCATTATCAAGTATAAAAACTAACTATAAAAAAATAAAAAAACTAGTGGAAATAAGTCAAAAGTGCGTTTTTTCGTTTCAAGTGATCATGAATTTCCACCAAATAAACAAGTCATCAATTACACAAAAAAGAAATATAACGTTGAATGGTAGGACTTCTTCACTCTTTTGTCATACCACAAACGAATTTGATATGAAAAATAAAAATACCGTCGTTTATAGAAAATTCCAGTCTTTTATTCACATAAAATTGTCAAAGGGTGCACAACAGTTTGCACGAGTCAAAACGCAGTAACATTTTGGTCACTAAAATTTAAAAACATTTTTAGCGTTCAAGAGAGTTCAAATTCAATTTTGAGCATGCAGAATCCGTGATGTAAAAAAAATTATTAAGTCTTTGAGATTTGTTGTAAATATTTGGCAATTACCTGCTACAAATAATTTGATCAGAACTAAGAGAATAAAGATTCTACTTTTCCATGATAGTTTAGGCACAGACACTTCAGAAATGCTGTTTGTCAGAAGTTTCATAAAGTCTCTTATTCACTGCACTTGGTCTATCCAAAGTACTTTTGCTTCTTTGCACTCTCCTGACCGAATGTGGTTGCCAGGGTTTTTCCGTCTCGTCCATTTCCCTGCTTTCTGGTGGCTTCAACCTACGTTCTTTTTGTACCAGTTTATTCCTCATTTCTTCCAAGAAACTGCTTTGGATATCGTGCTTACTCATGTCAGTGGACTTTCTGTACTTGTCCTTCGCGTTTTTTATATTAGCTGGATTATCTGGAACTGGCTCCCGCCATTCTTGTATGTCCGATTTTCTGAAATTGTCTTTGATTGTGGGCTGTTTCCCCCTCTTCTTCCTTGCCCAGTGTATTTGTTGCTCTTTTATAACTTAGTTGGTGATGGTTGTGTGCCTCCTCAAATGCGATGATTCACTCAAATCGAATTCTTGGTTTTCGTTTTTTACAGAAAGGATTATGCCCTTTTCAGCATTGTGGTACTTGTGGTTGCTTCGAACGGAACTAGCTACTGAGATAATTATAACAATGTTGGTTGTTCTAATCGTAATGACATTAATTTCAGTTTTCAGTACTCAAATTCTGTAAACGGCATCTCGAAGTAGAGATCAATATCTACAATTTGTATATATTGGATTTTCACCTGAAAGGTAGGAAATGTGTTGAAAATGTCACTGATCAAAACGCTTCAAAGTGCGTCCGAAGTCACCCGAAGTCGCACTGAAGTTGACTCGAGTTGAGTTCGGGCGACTTCGAGTGTACTTTGAAGCATTTAGAGTTATTTCCAGTAACATTTTCAACACATTTCCCACCTCTCTGGTGAAAATCCAAAATATTCAAATTGTAGATATTGATATCTACTTTCAAATGTCGGTTACAGAATTTGTATAAGATGATTTCCCTTAAATCGGCGCATTCAGAAAGATTTGCCCTTAAATTGTTTATAACGCGATTGCGCACAGTTGAACCACATGTTATTATCCATCAGTTTTTGAAATATTGTTTGTCCAGCTTCAGATTTATAAAAATTATGAATTTAAAAAAAATGGTCTCTTTTTCGAGGTTTTCCCGGATTTTCTCAGTGAAAAATGCACCGATCTGGTCGTATATAAAAACATTCTGTAGGTTTTATAGTTCTCTACAAAAGTTCGATTGACTGTAAATCGATTCCTCCAATACTTTTTGAGATATTCGCAAAAAACCAAAAAAGTTGTAATTTTTTTCACTATTTCTTGTTAATAAAATTCCACAAAGCGATTTTGCTGGGGCGAAAACTGGGGTTTTCATTTACTAACTATCTCATAAAAAGTATTTCAGGCCGTTTGCGTCTTTTATTTTGTGTGAAAAGAGTCTCTTATTATTATCTACAGCTATAATGTCAAGGGAGCAACACAAAACCAAAAATTAAGAAAGAAATATAGCGTTGAACGGTAGGACTTCTTCACTCTTTTGTCATGCCAAAAACGAATTTGATAAGAAAAATAAAAATACCATCGTTTATAGAAAATTCCAGTCTTTTATTCACATAAAATTGTCAAAGAGTGCACAACAGTTTGCACGAGTCAAAACGCAGTAACATTTTGGTCACTAAAATACAAAAAACATTTCTAGCTTTCAAGAGAGTTACGGATTCAATTTTGAGCATGCAGAATCCACGATGTAAAAAAATTATTAAGTCTTTGAGATTTGTTGTAAATATTTGGCAATTACCTGCTACAAATGATTTGATCAGAACTAACAGAATAAAGATTCTACCTTTCCATGATAGTTTAGGCACATGACACTTCAGAAATGCTGTTTGTCAGAAGTTTCATAAAGTCTCTTATTCACTGCACTTGGTCTATCCAAAGTACTTTTGCTTCTTTGCACTCTTCTGATCGAATGTGGTTGCCAGGGTTTTTCCGTCTCGTCCATTTCCCTGCTTTCTGGTGGCTGCAACCTACGTTCTTTTTGTACCAGCTTCTTCCTCATTTCTTCCAAGAAACTGCTTTGGATATCGTGCTTACTCATGTCAGTGGACTTTCTGTACTTGTCCTTCGTATTGTTTATATTAACTTGATGTGGGACTGGCTCCCGCCATTCTTGTATGTCGGATTTTCTGAAATTTTCTTTGATCGTGGGCTGCTTCTCTCGTTTCTCCCTTGCCCAATGTACTTGTTGTTCTTTTATAACTTCGTTGGTAATCGTCGTGTGCCTCCTCAAGTGCGATGATTCACTCAAATCGAATTCTTGTTTGGTTTTCGTTTTTCCCAAAAAGGATTTCGCTCTTTTCAGCATTGTGGTACTTGTGTTGCTTCGAGCGGAACTAGCTACTGAGATAATTATAACAATGTTAGTTGTTCTAATCGTAATGACATTAATTTCAGTTTTATTTGTATCGAGATAAGGCCTTATCTCCAGATTTCACGAAACGAAGTTAGGGATCTGGTTTTTTGCGTTACGTATTTCGATAGTCATCTTTACCTTTTTCGTACATTCGGCGATCTCGCCTGATCATTGTTCGTTTTTGCACTAGTCTCGAGGTACTTTCAATTATACAGGGTGATGCGTGTAAATGAGTAGAACACGATATATGACTACCGGAATGCTGACTAATACACATATAGAATGTTTTGAGTGTTTTACCCTCGTTTTACCAGGCGTTGGTCATAAAATGAATCACAACTTTATTCCGTGCTCTTCATCAGATAAGCGACTTTGGTTGTGAGTTATTTCGACCTTAGTCGCTGAGCAGCTATATTATATCATGTAATCTTTTATTTAGTCCAAGACTAAAATGTACAAGTGTGAAAAAATTAAAAGTTTACAAATACTCAGATAAAAACACTTAAACATGTATTTTAAAGAGCAGGTATATAAAATAGATTAAAGCACTTTAATTATTACATGTATACAGCAAGAATTATATCAGTCAACAATTAAAATAACATTAGAACAATAAATATCGCAGTCAAGGACTGCACT
The DNA here is from genome assembly GCA_944452925.2 of Chrysolina oricalcia. Lineage (NCBI taxonomy): Eukaryota > Metazoa > Arthropoda > Insecta > Coleoptera > Chrysomelidae > Chrysolina > Chrysolina oricalcia. The sequence continues at coordinate 4,670,189 of OX101810.2, forward strand.
CATCCAGCATGATGTTCTTTAATTTTAGTTTAAATATAGATAGCAAATTTGCACTATTCAATTTATCCGGGAGGTCATTACGGAAAAATTATATTTTTTCTCTCTTTTTTTGTTATTTTAGTAAAGCTTGATTTTAGTTTTTACCAAAATGAGGGTATTTTATAATTTAAGTTCTTTTTTTAATTTTAGCCTAGGTACAAAATCAAAATTTCTGATATACAGGGTGAGTCAACAAGATTCCCGTGGTCGATTGCTCCGTTGTGAATCACTATTTCGATTTCTTATATTTTTTTTTGCCAAACGGACCATTTAAGACTATCTTCCAAAATTATTCTTATTCATACAGGGTGCTTCATTGAAGCGTGACTGACCAACGTTGGTCTTTTTCAAATGAAACACCCAGTATATTTTCATATATTCCGATCCGCTGTTTCATTGGCTTTTCAACGAATTTTTCAATTTCGGATTCCGTTGCGGCGTTGCCGAGTTATCTAAAAAATATCTATTTTGCAGACTTCTTTTTGAAAAATCTTCTATTTCACGTTTCGAAATATTTAGTGGAGATATTTCGGGAATCGATAATCGAAATGGAGAAGTTAATTGTGAATATGGTGAATATTGTATAAATTATACAGGATTTTCGTTACAACAATACAAACTTGGCCAATTTCAAACATCAATATTTTGATTTTTTTAAATGGAACACCCTATATATTACCAATCATATCAACTCATTTTTAATGACCCTTCAATTTTTATTCTTAGTGTAATGTGCCTAAAACAACCTGTTTCTGAGATATTGTGGTTTTTAAAGGAATTGTTCAATGGCAAATCAACAATCTTGCATATTTTTCACCTACACGTTTCTTTACAGAAAATACTGACACTGAATGCCGTTTTAATTATATTATCCTTCTTCAAGAGCATTCTTGAAAAATTATGAATAACTAGCATAGCAAAAGAAATTTTGAAAACTCTCTATTTTTTCTAGTTTAGTTATCCGCTGAATAAAATGACTATCGGCATTTGTAAATAGAGGAAACTGTCAAACTACAATCCAGTTGTGTTGACAAATGTGGCATTATGAATTATTGTTTAGAGGATATGGTTCAAATGGTTTATGCTTTGGGGGAAAGTGAAGGTAACTGCTTACTGGCATCTTAGATTATACCAACAAAAGTTTCCTGAGAAAAGACACCCAGAGCATTTCAAGCCCTCAAAACAAGATTTGAGGAAACCGGAACAGTATTTCACAAAAAATTTGAACGTGCCTGTCCTGTAACGAATGATGAAAATACTCTTGATGTTGCATTACATATTGAAAAAAAAAAAAAAAAAAAATAAAGACATGTTATTATTATTATTATTATTATTATTACCGATAATCCCCATGTGAGTACACGTATTCTGAGTAGGGAGTTGGGAATATCACAAAGTGGTGTTTCTCGAATGGTGAGAAAATGCAATTTCCATATGCAGTTGATGCAGGAGCTAACTGAAAGAGATTTTCCAAAGTGAATGCGGTTTTGCCAATGGGGTGTAAATAAAATCAGAGAACAAAATTTTTTTGAGTATGTTCTATTTTCGGACGAGGCCACGTTTCACAACAATGGCCATGTGAATTGGCATAATATGCACTATTATGCAACTGAAAATCCCCATTTCGTTAGATATGTCAATCACCAACAACGTTGGTCACTGAATGTTTGGGGAGGTATCATTGGACGGCGAGTGATAGCCATTTTTTTTTTCAATGGTCATCTTAATGGAAGAGAATATCTAAGGTTTTTACGACAGCTATACAATCTATTAGATGATCTGCCATTGGCAACAAGGCAGAGAATGTGGCTCCAACAAGATGGTGCGCCTGCACATTACCAGACTGATGTACGGGAGTACATCAACAATACATTTCGTGGAACATGGATAGGTAGAGGAGGGCCAGTTCAGTGGCCTCCCAGGTCACCGGACCTCACAAAAATGGAAATGGATTTCTTTCTATGGGGATACATTGAATGGGTTGTTTATCAAACTCCGCCTACAACTATGAAAGCAAGAATTCGGACTGCTTTCAGGGAAATTTCAGAAGACATGCCGGAACGTGTGGAGAATAGTTTCCAGAATAGATTGGGACTGTGTATTAGTGAAAATGGCAAGCACATTGAACATTTGCTGCATTAATTGTTGTTGTTTTCTTTCTTCTGATATGATAATTTGTATTATTATTGAGTTAATATAATTTATGAAGTTTAATTCCAAATATGATACAAAATAAGAATATTGTCAATATTTTCTGTGGAAAGACCCCCATCTTTAGGATGTCGAATATCTCGGAAACGGGTTGTTTTAGGCACATGACATCAAGAATAAAAATTGAAGAGTCATTAAAAAGGAGTTGATATGAATGATAATATACCATTTGAAAAAATCAAATTATTGATGTTTGAAAATGGCCAAGTTTGTATTGTTGTACCGAACATCCTGTATAATTAATACCATATTCACCATATTCACAATTAACTTCACCATTTCGACTATCGATTCCCGAGTTATCTCAACTGAATATTTCGAAATGTGAAATAGGAGATTTTTCAAAAAGAAGTCTGTAAAATAGATATATTTTAGATAACTCGGCAACGTCGCAACGGAATCCAAAATTGAAAAAATCGTTGAGTAGCCAATGAAACAGCGGATCGGAATATATGAAAATATACTGGGTGTTTCATTTGAAAAAGACCAACTTTGGTCAGTCACGCTTCAATGATGCACCCTGTATGAATAAGAATGATTTTGGAAGATAGTTTTAGATGGTCCGTTTGGCAAAAAAAATATAAGAAATCGAAATAGTGATTCACAACGGAGCAATCGACAACGGGAATCTTGTTGACTCACCCTGTATATCGGTTATGATATACAGGGTGTTTCTTAAGTACCTGTAGAAAATTTAGCAGCATGTTGCAGACGTCAAATCAAGAAGGAAAGTTCCTATGAACATATGTCCGCAAGTTATTCATTTATGAGATACAAAGTGTCAAAGTTGAATGTTTTTTTTTGTTTTATGTGAATAAATTTGAAAATATTTGTGATATTCGAGTAAAGTTTGGTATCTGGGAGTACTTTCCAATGACAATATCAAATTTTATGTTAGTTTGTTTCTTTCGTGGAGCCACCTCCATGAAAGAAACAAACTACATGTCTTTTTCTGTCATTTGGTTTTCATAACTTTTTTAGACGTTTCTAGTTGTCTAGTGGAAAAATTTAATTTTCGAACATTTTCGTGTAAAATAGTATATTAAAGTGGTCTACAAGTGACTCACAAAAAAATCGATTGGATTTAAATCCGGAGACTTTAGAGGCCAACATTGATTTAGAACTTCAGCACCTCAACCAATATATCTGTTTCTAAGTTGCTAATTAAAAAATTCACGAACTATTAGACAAACCAATATCAAATTTATTATTGTCATTGAAAAATACTACCGGATATCAAACTTAAATCGAATATCACAATTATTTTGAAATTTACACACAAAAAAACAAAAAAAAATCATTCAACTTCGACACTCTGTATCTCAGAAACGAATAACTTGCGGACATGTGTTTATAGGAACTTTTCTTATTATTCTGAAGTCAGTAACAGGCTCCCAAATTTTCTACACGTACTTAAGAAACACCCTGTATATCGGATATGATATATATCTGATATTATGATATTTTCATAAATATCATGATATTTGCACACACTGATTTTCAGAGGAACAAAGAGCGAGGTAGACTAATCATACTGGAAATTTTCACTCTCAGAGTTTAAGTCGTTATTAACGTTAATTATAATCGGATTGATCGGTGGTAGGACATTGTATTCATTTTCTTTGTCTATCACATGATATACACATTTCTTCCATATATCACTTCCAGCCATTCCATCTATCACTGTTCTAATATTATTCAATACGGACCCTCTCAATTTTGGCGATTAATTATATTATTTCAGTTTCCCTTTAATAGCAGCCCAAATCATCTCAATGGGGTTGAAAATGCAGCAATATGGCGGCAGACGTAGGACAACATGACTATGTTCTTCAAAAAGTCCTTCTTGAAATTTTCTTTATTAATCAATTCTAATAGTATTTTCTTCGTGTATTTCCATGTTTTTACTTTCCATGAACTTGATTATATCGGCTTTTGTCGTATTGATGTTGGGGATTTTTTGATTTTGAAAAAATGATAAGATGCATTATCCATAACAATTACCGAATGTGATGGAATATTCGGTAAGAGCTGCTGATCTGCCCATGTTTCTGAACAACACCGCATTAGCAACAAAGCATTTTTCATTTTCGTCATGACGAATTATAATTCTTTTTCCTCTAGAACATGGAGATTTCAAAGTACACTTGTTGCTTTTATCTACCCAACCGTATTGGACGACATCATGGGTGTAAAACCACGTCTCGTCAAGATATATTATGTTTCTATTCTTATTTCGATATTCTTTTATTTTTTCTTGAGTAATCTTGTCGATGGACAACGAATCGTGCTGACTCCATTATAACCATGCGTTGATCCAATTTTGTGTATTTGAAACCGCAATCGAGTAAAATGTTTATAAACATAATTTGAGTCTAGCTGCACCGCACTGTCTAGTAGATAAATCTTCTAACAAATAAAAACTAATTGGAATTCGACAGCGGCAAGTCAAAGACGTCTGGTCTCTGACTAATTAGAATACGACAGCGGCCAACCAAAGGCGTTCTTTTGTCATTTTGCCCTCCCCTTTTATGTGCCAGAATACATTATCTCCACGTGGACTGCCAATCCAGTTCAGACGAGGAGCGTTAGATAATAACGTGTTATTTATGCGTATGCGCAAATTATCAGTGTCAATAAAATTTGTATACTGAATACCTCGTATGATCGCTTGGTTGTGTGCTGTCTCAATTGAGTTCGTAAAGACAAATATTTAGCTTCACATCCACATTTTGAAATTTGTAGGAAAAACTTCGGAAAAACAAACATTCTATCATAAGGTCTAGTGTTAAAAAATTGCTGATTATTTCCTTGTCGTTCTATATTTGTTTAGTTTTCTTTTGGTTTATTACAAAAAGCATAGCTTTGGTATAAGTAGTGAGTCAAAAAAATTTGTTCAGTGCCGCAGTGCAAGAATTATTCATCTGCAAATGTGCACATACACTCTTTTCTCAGAAACCAGAAATTAAAAAACGGGGACTTAGTCAGAAAATCGGGAAGCCAATAATTAGTAAATATTTGTAGGTTTGCAGTGATCACTTAATTTTGGAAGATTTCACAACTAGCAATAGATTTTTTGTTTATAATTGGCGTACTTAAATCTAATTATTTTCTAGACACAAGAGGCAAGACTTTATTCCGTATAAAATATTTCCGGAAAGTATTTCATCAAGATAACGAAATGAACTTGGTAGACAAAGTCCAAAAATGTATCGCTCATCAACATTCTCTACCTCACAAAATAAAACATGATTACTGTCTCCCCTTCCACTACTTTTTCCGCTTGAATGCTGAAATTTTAGCCAATTAAATCTTCACCACAGGCATTTCAGAAGAAGCACTTTAAAAATGAGAGTTACAAGAAAAAGTGTAATAATTGAAAAAATGTCAAAAAGACCACGTCAACAACTGTCAACTCATAGATAAATGACTTTTGCTTTGATTTTCCCGAGTTTTGGTGCGCCACCTGGTGCCAATGGTGATCGCGACTTGCGTCTTTAATATTTTACAGAATTGTACCATATCAGCGATACGTTTTTCTAAAAAACTTCGTTTTTTTTGTGTATCATGTCATGTAAATTTTGTTTTGTACGAATCTCGCAGGTTTTGGTTTCCGGAGAAAACCTCCCAAAAGCATAACTAACAAGGGAGATCCGGGACCTATAGCTTACGTAAAAGTGGATTCCGAACAGTTTTAGCTTCGTGGTATTCGAACCCAGGCTGTCTGGGTGGAAGGCAAACGGTCTAACACCACGCCCACTTCGCTCGTTGAACTGTGGAATTTTGTCTTCTCATATTCACGGAACGCCCCGTGAAACTATATTGCTGAACGAACAACATTTTGTAATGAGAGATAAGGAAGATTAAAATGAATCCATGTACTCTTTGTAGAAGTCAAACGAAGTGAAACCAAACAATTTGTTTACTTATCATGAAAAGTCTGAACCATCCACCCGTTTCAAAGCTTGCTCATTATCGCAAGGAATTTGTTATCGTGATTCTGGTTTTAGCGCCGTGCAATCAAGGCGCCTCACTAAAGCTTTTCAACTGATATCTTTAAAGGCTGGTCCAGACGTAACGTCGTATAGGGAAAAGTAGAATTCGATAGAGTGCGCAATATCAGTATTTAAAGGAATAGTCATACTTTGGAATTTACCTTGAAGATTTGAGTTCTTTTTGAGTTTCTGAATGCTACGCCATCTTCAAGATGTATTAACGAAGGACAAGCTATTCTAAATGCAGGCCATATATAATTTTGCATGGAATTGAGGACAAGACAGATCACACAATTCAGGTATATGGGTTGTGCTTGAAAAGTAGTAGGCCTACGAACGGATCACCATGAATTCGCATTGCATTTAGAAGCATAGAGAAAAACATAAATCTAAAAAAGGCAGTATGCAATTGCAAAGCAGGAAATTCATTCCGTTGCAAACATATTGCAGCACTAATATTTTTATGCACAATTTAATATATGAGTTCTTTATTGCAGAGAAAAACTTAACGATTTTGATTTTCCATACTCATTTTTGGTATATACGAGGATATATTGAAAAATTCTTAGCCTAATATAGAACCAAACAAAATTTCAATGTCAAAATATTTTATTACTCAACATATTCTCCTCTTAATTGGATACATTTATTACAGCGAACCTGCAACGTCTCTTGACCTTTCAAAAAAATGTTTCTTCTTGCTTTGCAAACCAGACCTCCGCAGCTTTTATTACCTCCTCGTTGGAAGAAAACTTACGACGTTTTAAACTTTTTTTCAGTTGAGGAAAGAGATGATAGTCGGACGGAGCCAAATCTGGTGGATAAGGGGGGTGTTCTAGTAATTCAAACCCTAAATCACGAATTTTTTGCATTGCAACATGAGATTTGTGTGCAGGGGCGTTGTCCTGCAAAAACAAAACATCTTTGGATAGCTTTCCGCGTCTTTTCTCTTTAATTTTTTCCCGTAGAGTGGTCAGTAATGTCGAATAGTAATCTCCAGTTATTGTTCTACCCTTATCCAAAAAATCAATCATGATTACTCCATGGCAATCCCAAAAAACTGAAGCAAGAACTTTTTCAGCAGATTTTTGGACACGAAACTTCTTAGGTCTTGGAGAACCGGAGTGTCGCCATTCCATCGATTGTTGCTTTGTTTCTGGATTGTAGAAATGTACCCAAGTCTCATCCATAGTAACAATTCGGTTTAAGAAGTCTACATCGTGTTCAAATCGAGCACAGATCGAACGCCATGCTACTACCCTTGCACGCTTTTGGTCAACATTCAAACATTTGGAGATCCATTTTGCAGCAATTTTTCTCATGTCCAAATTGACGTGAACTATATGATGAACGCGTTCGTATGAAATATTCAGTGCTTCAGATATCCGTTTTAGCCCAATTCGACGGTCTGTTAAAATCATGTCATGAACTGCATCGATATTTTCGGGGACTGACACAGAAACTGGCCTTCCCGATCGGTCATCATCTTCAATGGAAAATTTACCTCTTTTGAAGCTTGCAGTCCAATTTTTCGAAGGACATTGATCACCAAGGGTACTAAGCATATCTTCGTAAATCTGCTCACCTCTTAACCCTTTTAAATACAGGTATTTGATGATGGCTTGATACTCCAATTTTTCGATTTTCACAATTTCGGTGGACATATTTTTTGTTTTAATTTATTGCTTAACTCTGGTTTACTTTTTTGACGTTAAACTTTACACTGACACTTCTAATAAGTTATTGTTCATTGCTATGGTAACGCAATTGTTTGTTTATGGAGGGAACTGGTCTAGGCTAACTAGATATCAATACATCCTTGTACAAAACTACCAATTGATGGAAATAAATTTAAGGAAAGAAAAACTGGGATTCATCCCTTCTCGGCTAGTGCAGCCAAATACACAACAATTTCGGTTATTAAGAGTCATGATCGATGGTTTATTAACGTGATAAAAAAATAATAATGCAAAAGTACAATTAATTTAACACAATAGAAACAAAAAAACAACTCAAGCGTAATAATTTTACTCCTTTGATAGCTGCAGTCTTTTTCCGCTAGGGGTCGTACCCGAATTCTACTCCGCCCTATAGAATAACTTGTCGTATACGACAAGTCGTATAAATAGACTGGTGCCAAAACTAATTTTAAACGCTTAATATGAGAAAAAAGTAACAGGCAAGGACCAGGTGGAGAATGTTGTTGAGGTTCCAACTTTAAGAAGAAAAAAAAGTTAAACACGAAAACACTCAAAATGGTGAAATGGGGATGAAGTTTAGGGGTACTGTTATCACCGATACGATTAAAATTATTTATTAAAGTAGCAATAATAAAGTAAAATCAAAAAAAAAAATAATTAAATATAATTGGCGCTCCGGGGCGGTTTAAATTAATTCGGTGGCGCATTCGCTTTCACAGCTGCAGGAAAACCCAGAAAAAACTGCAACACCACATCATCTGAAGAGTTGGAAGTGGTTAAATGATAACTCCTAAAGAGTTCCGTCGAATTTTGAATCTCTGCCTTCCGGTAAAACAGGATGTATGGGGTCTTTAGAGGGTCCAAAAGATCTATCATCAAAGGACCCCGCACTTTTTATAGGTAAAATGGTCCTCGGTGAAATTGTCTGAATTTTTAGTATATTGTAGTATTCAATGCACTGATTGAACGTGCAGAATCGCAAAGTTCGTTGATGGATAGATTTTGAAATCAAGTTAAAAATCAGTAATTTTCATTTAATTATTTTCTCGGGATGTGAAAGTGACAACTGCATTTTTTTTCGTTCTTATCATCAACGTACCTTCATATTACTAAATATCATTCAGATGCTGCACCTTATATCATTATGTACAGAGTGAAAGATAAAAACATTTTAGTAATGTCTGAAAATTCGATGTAATAATGAAATATTGATAAAATTATTTTGGCATGCAATATACTATTCTTATTCCAACATTAATCACAATTTATACATTTCGTACAGGGTGATTTGAAAAATTGGTGAAATGTATGGCCGGTTCTTTCGTACACATCCTGTAAATTCAAGTGAATCATCACCTTCCGAAGAAATCTGATACCGTATAAACATGATTTCGATGGGATATATAGGGTGATCATGAAAATTTTCCATGATAAAAATTACAAAATATCAACGTTTCAGAAATCACCCTGTAATTCACGATTACCTCGGTGATATTCGTTTATTATTATTCAATATATTCATCAAACACAAAACTGCTTACAAAAACATCAGCAACAAAAAAAATCTTGGCCAGAGAAATCACCATTACATATGCCAAAGAACGTATAATCATCAGAATACCTGAAAAATGAAATAATCATGATAAATTCTATCAGCCTCATTAAAAAAATAATAAAACAGTATATATTCAGCTTACCGAGACAGGATATACATGCCCTTCTGAGCTGTAAATAAGCAATGTATATTAAAATTAGTATAGATAACAGGTTAGCAAATAAATTGATTAAATTGGTCATATATATATATATTTATATATATATATATATATATATATATATATATATATATATACAGGGTGTTAATTAAGTACGTTGACAAACTTCGGGAGGTGATTCTTTGAAGGTTTTCAGGACGAAAAGTTCATATAAACATATGTCCCAAACGGCTTGGTTTTCGAGATACAGGGCGATAAAAATACATTTTTTTCAAGATTTTTTAGAGTTAACTTCGACATTTTCGACAATAATCAATTCAAATTAGGCAAGTACAATCCATTCAATAGGGCGCACGATACAAAATAATGCATTTCTTAAATAATTCACAGGGTCCTCCTTTTTTCAGAGTCAAGCTTTGTTCAACCCTTCAGAATTTTTTTTCCGCCGCCACTGACATATTATGAGGAAGGAATAATCAATGTTGTTTCATTTAACATCTTTTTGATATCTTGCATTTTTTCATTTACTTGTACGGTTCAGGGGCTATAATGAAAATATTAATTTAAACATTTTCCAGTGTGGCATAACATTAGAAAATTTGAAAATTAAACATTTTCAATTATTGAAATATTTTTTCAGAATTAGAAAAATCTACGATGAATAAAAATTATACAATAAAAAATATAAAGACAAGCTTTTATACAAATGCACTGAAAATGAAAAAATAATTTGTTTCATTTTTTGTAGGTTATTCTGTGAGTATCAAAATCTTTCTGTACAAGATTACCTAGATCAAACAATGAAATGAATTATTTTTTCCTTTTCAGTGTATTGTATAAAAACTTATTTTCTTTTTATAATTTTAATTTTTAACATTTTAGTTTATTTTTTATGTGAAACTGAAAATCTCCAACCCAAAAACCATCACATACCAATTTTGAACAGAATCGGATCATAATCACAAAACTCGTCAGCCATATCCGAAATTACGGAAACCTGCCAAATTTCAAATTAATCGGAGTATTAGAAGTGGGTCAAATTCAACTTTTATTAAATTGTTTGTTAGTTAGTTACAAGTGAAGCTAAATAAAAGATGTGATTTCTTTTTGTGATATCTAACAGAAAACTACTATCTCCCCGTCACTGCGGTACGCTGGATATTAAACTAGATCTGACAGATATTGGGAAAACCTTAACTTTCAACCTGAAGATTCTGATGGTAAAAATGTGCATTTTCATTGAGATATTTGATTAAAAATGTTTTTACCCATCAGTCTTGATAGAGAACTCATACAAATTTTTTGTTATTTTAAAAAAAGATATTTTTTAGTTTTCAATTGAACGTTTCCTTTTCAACATAAAAAACTTCCGAAAGGTAATCCTGTAATGGAAGATAGTTAATAGGGTTTATCTAATAGTCGCAGATCATTACACATTTGATTTTCATTTATGAATCTCTAGTCATAACTCCGAAAAACTAAATCAAACAAATTTTTGTTTCCGTACGGAGTACATTATTTTATCAGAAATTTCGGTTTGTTTTTTCTTCTGCAGTAACGCAGAAATTTTTTAATCAATTTGAATTCATAAAAATAGCAAAGTGGGCTTTGATATTAATTCATTTATTTAAATATCAACAACTTGACAGTTATCGAAAGTTGAGAAACTGTCTCATTGTTAATTCTTCATTAGTGCAAGCTATAAAGCAGATTCATTCAATATTCCTTTGGATAAAATGGTTGAATATACAAATTCAGAAATGGCAGACATGCACTTAATGTATGGAATGGCTGATGGTAACGCTCGTGCCGCCAGACGAATGTATCTAGAAAGATTTCCACAACGTCATATTCCCAGCACACAAATGTTCATCAATATTCACTCCCGTCTTCGTGAAACGGGTACTTTCAAGAGGTCTGCTGTTCTCATAGGAAGAACAGTTCAGATAGAAGAAGCTGTACTTAACGAAATTGAGCAGCATTCAGACACCAGTAAATTGCGGCACAGTTTAACGTAACCCATGTATTGGTATGGCAAATTTTAAAAGAGCAACCACTTTATCCCTATCACATACAGCGTGTTCAAGCTCTTCTGCCAAGGGATTTTCCAAAGAGATTAACTTTTTGCACTTGGATTCGAAATAAATTGTTGGAAAATCCATGGATTCTATCTCAAGTGTTATTCACCGATGAGGCATTCTTTTCCCGTAAAGCCATTATTAATTTTCACAACAATCATATGTGGGCTGATGAAAACCCACACGCCGTGATTGAAAACCATTTTCAAGAGACGTTTTCTGTGAATGTTTGGGTTGGAATTGTAGGGAATTTCCTCATCGGTCCACATTTTCTGCCTCGTAGACTCAATGGTGACCATTATCGACATTTTCTTGAATTCATCTATCTGGACACCTAGAAGAGATCTCACTGAGGGAAAGAATTGGAATTTGGTTTATGTATGATGGTGCTCCAGTACACTTCAGATTGGTTGCACGCCAATATTTAGATGAGAATTATTCTGATCGCTGGATTGGGCGTGGTGGGCCACAACTTTGGCCACCAAGGTCACTTGATACACTTGATTTTTTACTCTGGGGGCACCTTAAATCATTAGTGTACCGAACTCCAGTTCAAAGTGAAGAAGACCTGAGGAATCGCATACAGGAGTTATGCGGAATTATAAGAAACTCTCCTGGTATTTTTGAGCGTGTCCGCCAGTCTATGGTTAGGCGCATAAACGCATGCATTGAAGTTGGCGGTGGCCATTTCCAGCAGCTGCTCTGACATATCATTTTCAATAATGGTCCTTTTCTGAACTTAATTTTATTCCTAGGGAATTTATGTTACTTTGCTCTAGTATTTGATAATAAAGTTATTCACTATTGAAAATGTCCAAAATTATTTTGCCATAATTAACTTTGTGCAATACATATTCAACCTGAGTTATGGTAAAAAATGTATGGGAGCTCCATAACATTACATTTTCTCTACACGAGCAGAAAATAGCTATTTGTGTAATGAGAACAAAATGACGTATTGCGTCACGCGCTAATCTTTGGAGAGTGGCAATGACACTTCGAGAAATGAATTATTTTATATCATGCGCACTATTGAATGGATTGTACTTGTCCAATTTGAACTAATTTGGATCGATTATTGTCGAAAATTTCGAAGTAAACTCCAAAAACTCCTAAAAAATGTATTTTGATCACCCTGTACTTCGAAAACCAAGCCGCTTGGGACATGTTTATATGAACTTTTCATCTTGAAACCTTTCAAAGAATCACCCTTCAAGTTTGTTAGACTATTTGCTTCTCAAATTTCTTTATGTTATGCGTTACTGGAAAATGTTTGCGTTAATATTTTCATTGTAACTCCTGAACCGTACAAGTAAATGAAAAACATCAAGAGAGCAAAAAGATTTTAAATAAAACAACATTCATTATTCCTTTCTCATAATATGTCAGTGGCGGCGGAAAAAAAAATTCTGAAGGGTTGAACAAAGCTTGACTCTGAAAAAAGGAGGACCCTGTGAATTATTTGAGAAATGCATTATTTTGTATCGTGCGTACTTTTAAATGGATTGTACTTGCCTAATTTGAACTGATTATTGTAGAAAATGTCGAAGTTAACTCTAAAAAATCTTGAAAAAATGCATTTTTATCACCCTGTATCTCGAAAACCAAGCCGTTTGTGACATATGTTTATATGAACATTTCGTCCTGAAAACCTTCAAAGAATCACCTCCCGAAGTTTGTCAACGTACTTAATTAACACCCTGTATATAAGGAATAATTATCAAATAACCAACCCTATCCGAAACTACATCTTATAGCAGCTACGATATAAGTATACTACCGGATTCCCATGTACAACCCCGAATTTCTATGGGATTCATGTTTGTTTACTATAGGTTATAGTTTGTAAACTTCACCACATTTATGTAAATTTTGGTAAATAAACGTTATTATTATTATTATCATTCTCTCCTCGACACTGTCCCAAAAATTAAGTATCCTACTATGACTAGTTTCATAGTTATTAATTGAGAAACTTATTACCAATTGCATTACGAGTTGAAGGAACTTGTTCACGCGTACATTCTACTAGTGGCCAAGATTTTTCTAAAATAGTGAAAGGTGAGAATGTGCAGATCAAAATAAATGTAAAAGAGGGTGAAGATTATAGATAACAATCACATCAGATATATGAATTTAATAATGTAAGGTACAAATAGTTAAAATTTTGTTGGTTTAAGCTTTGTCGGAATAAAAAACAAACTATATGGGAAAAGTGAAAATGATTGATAGAACGCTTTTATTTCTAATAGGAGAATTTGAAACTGGGCAGCAACGGTTTTTTCCAATGCGAGTTCCACTCGAATAGAGGTTTCCATGATTTTTATATTTGCGGGCTATCAATAGAAACATATAGACATCTATTATATTTCATCAGTATAGGTAATTCAATATGTAAAGGTAATAATAATTATCACTGATGGAACTAATTGATTTTTCTTTTTCATTCACTCTCCGTCAACGACAGAATCAAAATGTAGCCGATAGGGTTTTCTTGTTGTATGAGGACCGTGGCGCTGCTACGAGGGAGGTGGATTCGGTTAAGGCTGTTCCTTGTCACCTTCAGTGATGAGTGATTTCCCGTACCGGGGCCTCATACACGATTGGGCGAGTCAAACTATCCAAGCATTAGGAATTTTATCTGGCTCATGCCTGAGTTGTAAGTCGTAACTATGTGTCGTATATTCAGTCAGTTCCTAAATGGTGGATGGAATTGGATGGACCGTCATTGGTCATCACCCTGCATATATTATTATATTTATTTTGATCTCCACATTCCCACGTTTCGCTATTTGTGAAAAATCTTGGCCACTAGTAGAATGTACGTGTAAACAAGTTCCTTCAATTCGTCATTTCACCGAGTTAATCGTGAATTACAGGGTGATTTCTGAAACGTTGGTATTTTGTCATTTTTATCATCGAAAATTTTCATGATCACCCTATAGATCCCAACGAAATCATGTTTATACGGTATTAGCTATCTTCGGAGGATGATAATTCACTTGAATATACAGGATATGTACCAAATAACCGGCCATATATTTCACCAGTTTTTTCAAACCACCCTGTACGAAATGTATAAATTGTGATTAATGATAGAATAAGTAAAGTATATTGCATGCCAAAATAATTTTATCAATATTTCATTATCACATCGAATTTTCAGATATTACTAAAATGTTTTTATTTTTCACTCTGTACGTAATGATATAATCTGCACCATCTAAATGATATTTATTAATATGAAGGTACGTTGATGATAAGAACGAAAAAAAATGAAGTTGTCACTTTCAAATCCCGAGAAAATAATTAAATAAAAATTACTGATATTTAAATTGACCGCCCTGAATTTCAAAATCTATCCATCAACGAACTTTGCGATTCTGCACGTTCAATCAGTACATCGAATACTACAATATACTAAAAATTTAGACAATTTCACCGAGAACCATTTCACCTAAAAAAAGTGCCGGGGTCCTTTATACCAGTCCTTTCTGTCCTTGGCCAAGGTATAGTAGTGGCCAGAATCAATTCCAGAACCACAGTGGACGATGCGTAAAGCTCATAACGGCAGTTAGTATGCTAGGTAGGCGTGTTCCTCTAGCTTGACACGTTGAAATAATTTAATACATCTGCGACATGCTGAATCATAACTAAAGAGCTTCAAACTCAGGATCAAATTTGTAGGTGTTTCAGCAATATTTGTTATTTTATCTCTATCGGTTGGTTTAGCGCAGAATTGGCAATACAGTTATCTATCATCTGTAAAGTGTTCGGTTCTCAAGTGATGATTGATTAGATTCTGCACGGATTGGATTTCCAAAAGATTGGGGAACGCGAGCTCTAATTCAAAGAAGTTACTGGAGTTTCTGCTCTTCATTCCGCATCCGCTGCAACTCAAAACTGTAAGAATGTTCACCTCAAAAAATGTTTTTACTGAAGAAGCGATTGTAAATAGTTCAAAAACATCAGCATTTTCTCGAGAATTGATCAAACTATTCTCCTGCTCAAGAAGTGTAATCAACAGGTATCCCAAAAATTCGAAACTGTCTTTTTGTCCTGATGAAAAACTGGTTGGCCCCAAAGACTTCGTAAAATCAATAGGAGAAATGGAAGAAACCCTTTCGGCAAATTGAAGTTGGTTGAACATTTGCTTCAGTTCGAAGAATAACTGGGAAATATCATTATTATTGGTTATTATTTGTTCCCTAAAAAACTCCGTCATAAATGGCGCTTGTAAAACGCTATTCATATAGCACGTATTTCCCAAATTGTTCAATCCAACTTTACTCCTATGATTTTTAACTTGATTGACTGGCAGAGCAGCAATATCTTCAACCAAACTCGGCACGTAGCAATCAATCCTTTCTACTGAATTGGAATCTTCTAGAGCAGTGTTTCTCAAACTTTCGGCTCCACGAACCCCTGTTAAAGTTTCCAAGTGACAACGAACCCCTTAACCTTAACTAAATGATTAAATCCCCCCTCCCCCCCAAAGAAAATAATAAAATTGACTGTTGACGAAAATAAGATTTTTATTTCAATAAAAGGTAACAAAGTGTCAAAAGAAATATATTTTTAATATTTATGTGATGGGTGTGCTTGTTTCTTGTCGCAAATGGAGTTAATTTTAGGAGTAATTTTGGACAATTTTAACTTTGATTCTGACTCGGTATCAAGTCGATTTCTGTATTTAGTTTTTATCATGACCAGGTGTGAAAACCCACTCTCACATAAGTATGTTGTAGCAAATGGTAAAAGGAAATTCACCGCTTTGCGTGAGAGTTCGGGATACCCTTCCTGTCTAGCTGCCCAAAAATCTATCAAAGAATCCTTCCTAAATCAGCTTGAAGAGTTTCATCTACGGACATTTCTAATAATGACTATTATTGCTTAATACTCAAACTAGAATGTATGCTTTCGTTCGTGGCCGCAAATGGGTTACGAATCCAGCCAGCTTTAGCATTATAAATATCCCGAAAATACCTTTTCCTACAACTGCTATGAAAAGTAGCGTATTTCTCACGGATTAATTAATTTCAAAACGATGTATTGCTCATACTGTGAGAATAGCTTAGTATTACTAGGGAGGAAAGTGGCACTTTTACTCCCGCAGGATGTAGGAGGAAGGAAAAGGCACTTTACTCCCATGTAATACATATGATTTTTCCTCCTACCCACTCAATAAAACCTTTTTGTGACTTTGTTTGCAAATAGACCTATTATTACTTGATGGAAACTATAGACAATACAGTCATCTGTATTGTCTGAGAATCTGCGGTGGTGCAATGGCTAGAGTCTTGGGCTTGTAATCCGAAGGTCCCGGGTTCATCTCCTGGCAATTACAACTTTTTTTTTTCAAGAACGTTATTTTACTTTTTTCTTGTTAGTGATTTGAATTATTGGACATTTATATAGCTTATACATTTCGGATTGCTATTGAGTGATTTTCTCTTAAGTAATGTTATGTGCCTATTTGAATGAAGTGTCGATCATTTTTTTTCTAATAGCTGCGCTTGTAGAAAAAATAATGTGTGTATTTCGAGCACAAAGTGTCATTGTCGTTCTCCAAAGATTAATCTCTTTGTCGAGCAATAATCAATCACTTTGCGCTCTAAATACACAAATGGCTATTAAAGAGCTAGAGTAGAAGTAACATTCATGTTTGATTTTTACCAGAATACAGGATATATAAGATGTTCTTGAAATTGCGGAAACAATTTGATTATAATAATAAGTTTCATCGTTTACAACTTACTTGAAATGAGGGGGAGGAAAAGTACTTTCCTCCCTAGGGAGGAAAAGTATGAGTTTCCTCCCTGGTTTGAGGGAGGAAAGTGTGTACTTTCTATAGGGGTAGGAGGAAAATATTTTTTCGTACTTCCGGGCCTAAAGTGACAACTTCACTCCCTTGTGACAGGTACTAAAGTGTCACATTTAATCCCTCCGGGATTAAATATTGACGAAACTCCCGGAACGATTAAATCACAAACAAACGAATTTAAGGGATATTTTATTGAAAAATATAATTAATTAGAATGGTAATTAACGTTAATATTCAAATTAATATTGTGACAGTTCGTCATATTGACCAGTCTTTCCTGCATCGTACTGCTGCTCGTATAGTTTTCTAGATTTCGGTGGTAACAATTCTTCACCTACTTCGGCTGCTCTTTTATCAATATCAGATACACCTTCTTCACTCATGATACCAATAATTATCAATAACAATGTTTCTTTACAATGACACTAGTAATGACAATGTTTCTAAATTATAACTGTCACAACGCAATGTTACTATGGTAACTTATTTTAAAGACAGTTTATTAAATGAGTTGAAGAGAGAAAAAACTGATTGAAATTATTGAAATAATTAATAAAATCATACCGGAAGTACGAAAAGTATCGTATATACCTTGCGACTGAAGTACATTTAATCCTTCAGGTAAATTATGGCCCTCCCTGCGGTCGGGTCATAAACTTTACCTTCAGGATTAAATGTACTACTTCAGTCCCGCGGTATATAATGTACTATTTCTCACGGCACTTTGCCCAAAATCAACAAAAATCGACAAAAACTAGTTGGCTAGTTAGTTGCCTGCTGTTCATTTTTAGATAGTTATCAGAACTGTCAGATTATAGAAGTTTTTTAAACTCTTTACATAGTTTTCATTCGTGCTTTCATAAAAATCGCAATTTCTATTGAATATTATTTCAATAAGATATACTCATAATAAATAATATGGATACTGACAATAGTGACAATTTTGATAATAATACTCCACCAGAGATATTGGAAAACGCTGCGAAAGTAACGTTGGACTTGTTGCCGGAAATTTCAAAAAAAAGTATGAATTGGTATACGAAAAATTTATGGATTGGAGAAGAAATACAAAAATAAAATCTTGAAAATGCACCGTATATGAATGATCAACCCTCAACTTCTACAATTAATATAACAGAAACCATACAAAATTGTACACATTTTACTGTTAACTATAATTTTAAGCAAATTATTTATCTGTCAAGAGGTAGGATACTTTAATGTTATTGTAGGTGTGCAGTTGTAGGAAAAAATTAATATTGAGTTATATTACTTGTAGAGTGGTCAGTAATGTCGAATAGTAATCTCCAGTTATTGTTCTACCCTTATCCAAAAAATCAATCATGATTACTCCATGGCAATCCCAAAAAACTGAAGCAAGAACTTTTCCAGCAGATTTTTGGACACGAAACTTCTTATGTCTTGGAGAATCGGAGTGTCGCCATTCCATCGATTGTTGCTTTGTTCCATAGTAACAATTCGGTTTAAGAAGTCTACATCATTTTCAAATCGAGCACAGATCGAACGCGATGCTACTACCCTTGCACGCTTTTGGTCAACATTCAAACATTTGGGGATCCATTTTGCGGCAATTTTTCTCATGTCCAAATTGATGTGAACTATATGATGATCGCGTTCGTATGAAATATTCAGTGCTTCAGATATCCGTTTTAGCCCAATTCGACGGTCTGTTAAAATCATGTCATGAACTGCATCGATATTTTCGGGGACTGACACAGAAACTGGCCTTCCTGATCGGTCATCACCTTCAATGGAAAATTCACCTCTTTTGAAGCTTGCAGTCTAATTTTTCACGGTCGCATACGAAGGACATTGATCACCATGGGTATTAAGCATATCTTCGTAAATCTGCTTACCTCCTAACCCTTTTAAATACAGGTACTTGATGATGGCTCGATACTCCAATTTTTCGATTTTCACAATTTCGGTGGACATATTTTTTCTTTTAATTTATTGCGTAACTCTGGTTTACTTTTTTGACGTCAAACTTCACACTGACACTTCTAATAAGTTATTGTTCGTTGCTATGGTAACGCAATGTTTTGTTTATGCAGGGAACTGGTCTAGGCTAACTAGATATCAATACATCCTCGTATGTTACAAATTTGATCCTAATATTTCAAAAATAAAAAAATCCTATTTTGACCTGAAAAATATGTCCCTGAAATCTTGGTACTAAATTTTGAAACACCAAATAAAATGAATTAGAGATAATATTGTATCTTTTTCGTCTTTTAGGACCGGCTTTCCCCATCAATCGGTTACAAGCGACGTATGGTGGTATTATATGGTATCGATGTCGTTCTACTGGTCTCTGATGGTTAGCCAATTTTTCGACGTGAAGCGGAAAGATTTCTGGCAGATGTTCATCCACCATATTGCAACCATCATACTCATGTGTCTTTCATGGATAGTTAATGTTTTTCGTGTCGGAACCTTGGTTCTGGTGGTTCATGACAGTGCTGACATATTTTTAGAGGTAAAATATTTACAATTTCCTCACACTTGGCAGCAAAAAAGTCTTACCAGGCTTTTTTTCCTAATAACTTCTATATTAGTTTGAGAATATTTGGAGTTGTATCCAATTTCTACTAAGACTGAATCAAAAGGCAAATGTTCTAGAGAGTTTTCAATTATTTAGAGATTTCAATATACAGGATAATTTCCAAAAAGTATGCTTTGGAAAGGATCTTATTAAATTTTCATTCGTTTGGCTGCCTCTCCATTCACTTAGAATAAAATAGAAAACGCTTTTTTTTATTTTGGTGGTTATGTTAGTCATGAAGACGGCCAAATCACAAATAAAACGTTATCAATGGAAATAAACAATAGTGTTTTATGTTAATAGTAAACAATCATCAAAACTCGATAGTTGTTACTTTGAAGCTTTTAAAATTGAAATGGGAAAAGTTTTAAAAAAGATTCGTTTATGTTAGTTATTCTATACAATTCAGCCTTTTAGGATTTTTTTCCAGTAGCAAGTTCATTTTTATAATTAAATCTCATTGAATTTTCTAGGCTGCCAAAATGGCCAAATATTCGGGGTATCAGAAGGTCTGTGATATCATTTTCGCCATTTTCACTGTACTGTGGATAACTACGAGGATAGGAATTTTCCCATTCTGGATTATTCGAAAGTAAGTGATAAGTCTATTTAAACTCGTAAAATTTTCACGAAAAATGAGAAATAAATAAAACTTTCTGCTAGACTGAGTTATTTTTTTTCCAGTCTAGTAGAAAGAATAAGTAACCAAACCACGTCACATAGTTCAATTTTGGTTTCATTCGATGTTAGAAGGATGTTCTCTAACATTTTCTCATTTTAAATACATTAGATCAGGCCAAAGTAGACCATATCATTTCTTTTGACTTTTCGGCAACTTTTTATGTATGCCTAGATCAGAAGTATTTACAGTCCAATAACAAATTTTATAAACAGTATTCAGGTTTACCAATGGCCCAGGTAGCAAAGTGGCGTCCAAATGATTGTTTTATTTTTTATTAATTATGTTTGTTTTTAATTATTGTTTTATCGTGTGAATCTATAATACATCTGTTAATATATGTAAGTGGAATGGTAAAAATATAAATGTTCTTTACCCACGTACATGCTCGGCCAATGAGGGTTACTGTTATTTATTCACCTGATTTTTGATCTAATTATTTACAGAAAAATGTTCTAGTTTTTATAATATTTGGATAAAATGTACTGAATGATTTTTAGTTAATAAATATTATTATTATTATTATAACTCAGTTTATAGTATTCGTTTGATAATGTCCATTGAAAGTTTCTCATTTTTCGTGATGTTCTAGCTCATAGGCTACATTCATCAATTCATCGTAAAATTTTATTGACATGCACATGTGAAAACAGTAAAAAGCAGTTTGTATTTATAAATAGGTAGGTTGTTAAAGGTCCACTATAAAATGGAGAGGAACTAGTGAGTACAATGACCTTTCAGATAAAATTGATTGAGAGTTAAGCAACATGAAAAGTGAATACAGGGTCCTACTAGAAATATCTTGAAAAATGTCCTTGCAAACATGCCTCTACATCTCTTCAAACTCAAAATATACCATCCCGATATTGATTATTTAATTTCGTATATGAGAGATGTTGAAAAATATGGGAACAAACCTCAGTTCTGTTCAACTAGCAAGAAGAAAATTGTGTCAATCGCATTTAGTGTTGATGAAACCACACTTATCATTTCTGCTCTGTGAAGACTATGATTTATATTGAAGTGGTGCATCATATGATCTTGGTAATTCAAGATAGACGCAATAATGAATAGATACAAAAAAAATATTTCGTCAATACTAATTTTGATTTACACCATTTTCTACTTGATAGTGCAAAAGAACAGAAATTTATTCACACCTTTCTACTGTAGTCATCTTGGGCTTTTACTATTTATCATAATACACTGATCCTAGGAAAAAGCTGAGATTTTGGAAAATCGATTCTTCTTATTGCTCCAATTAAAGGAATAATTGATTTCCTTATTTTATTCACATGGCATTCAAAATTCAAATCTTAATCAATCATTAATCCCAAATATTTGTGTCTTCGACTTCATTTAATACTTTATTCTTTATTTTACTTTCAATTTTATTTGTTCTAAATTTTTTTGTTTCAGTTTTTTCGAAATTCATAGTTGAATTCATCTCATCTATCCATTTTTCAAACAATTGAAACTTTTTCAATATTAATTTCTATTTTTTTAATGTTTGGCCGAGTAATAAAGTACATTATCTTCTGCAAAAGAAAAATGTTTACCTATCAATTTTATTTTGGTAATACTATTCACATGGTTCAAATATAAAATAGTAGCCAGTACTGAACCTTGGGGAACTCCAATGGTGGATTATTTTTCAATACTTTTATTTTTATCAGTAACATATTGAATACTATTTTAAAAATAATTTTTGAAAAGATAAGAGTGACCTCTCACTAAATTAATTGAAATGTCTATTAAATCCATATGATTTACGGTATCAAATGCTATTTTTTAATCTAAAAAATGGCAACGTCGTATTTGAAGTTTCGAAAATATCATTCATTAAATCAGTTACTGCTGATTGTGTATTTGAATTTGGCATGAAAGCGTA
The DNA here is from genome assembly GCA_944452925.2 of Chrysolina oricalcia. Classification (NCBI taxonomy): domain Eukaryota; kingdom Metazoa; phylum Arthropoda; class Insecta; order Coleoptera; family Chrysomelidae; genus Chrysolina; species Chrysolina oricalcia. Next base: position 4,692,887 of record OX101810.2, read on the forward strand.
TTGAAATTTATCAAAACCAGAATTATTACTGATGAAATTTATCAGTTGTTCTTTCAATACGTACTCAAAAATGTTGTAAAAAAACATTTAGAAGAGCTATTGGGCGATAGTTAGAAACATTATGCTTTTCTCCTCCCTTATAAAAATGTTTCAATATGGTTCTTTTGAGGTAATTTGAAAAGGCACCATCTTCAATACATTTATTAACAATCAGTGGTAGGGGTAGGCTAATTACATCAACTATATCTTTCAAGTTTTTTGAAGTTATTTGATCTTCATGTGTAGGAAAAGTAATAAGAAGGATAGTTTCCTATACTTATGCCTTGAAATAATTTTACTGAAAACTGTACTTACTTTTTTACTGCTATATTGGATTATACTTTTCTCTACTTCTGTTCATTCTTAGAACTGTCTTACTATTATATATCTCACACGAATAATATTGAATAAAACAATTCAAAAGACAGCTTTCAAATGAAAACAAAATTAAACATAACCTATAAATGATCAAACGGTCAAAAAAGACATGAAACGAGAAACAGCGCTGTTGCCACATATTTTCCGTCATTAGTAAATGAGACTGTTGAATAACTTAGAGCATGTTTTATGCAAAGCATATGTTATCATATGATTATTGTTTATGCAACCGGTCCTGGCTTGCTCATACCATGGTAGTGATGAAATAATTTTTAATTTTTTCAGTACATCGATCGACGCTCCAACCCTTGTCCCAATGTTCCCAGCCTACTATATTTTCAACAGTCTTCTAATATTACTACTAATACTTCATTGTTTCTGGACTTACCTAATCCTGAAAATAGTTCACAACTCACTAAATGCCGGCCAAATGGAGGGGGATATTCGCTCCAGCAGTGATGATTACAGTGAAGACTCGAAATCGCAATGAAATCTGAATAACCTTTCGGAAAGTTTATAGACCAAGACGAAATTTTCATTTGAAGTGTTTCAGAAATGTTTGAACACCAAATACAGCTAGTAGACCAAGTTATAGAGGTTTTTTCTCTCATAAAATAAAAGATGCAAATGGCCTATACTAATTTTTATAAGATTGTTCGATAATGAAAGCCCCGGTTTCGCCCCAGCAAAATCGCTTTGTGGAATTGTTTAAACAAGCAATATTAAAAAAAAATTACAACTTCTTTGGTTTTTTGGAAATATCTCAGATTATTCAAGGAATAGTTTTACAGTAGTGAAACTTTTGTAGAGATGTATAAAACCTATAAAATGGATTTTCATACGACAGGATCGGTGCATATTCCACTGAGAAAATCCGGGAAAACCTCGAAAAAGAGACCATTTTTCAGAAATTTTTATAAATGTGAAACTGGTCAAACAATATTGCGGAAACTGATAAATAACAATCAGCCCTATGCCGTTTCACTCCCGCTAAACATAACGTCAACGTTATTCGCCTTTTCATCTATTTTCCTAAGATCGGTATGCTGTTTAATGGTATGCGTAACGTGTTTCCTTAACTGCTTGCGCTATTTCAGAACATAGCGATCGTAACTTGACGTATATGCCATCCATTATGACCATAACAGTCCAAGTTTTTAGTTTATTTTTCGTGTTTTCCAATAATTTTCCCCCAAAAAACGTATTTTTCAGGAATTTTTCATGCCGCTTTACGCAAGCACTTAGAGAAAACAATTCAAAGCTTAGTTTTTCCGTTGACTTCAATCAGTGACTTTATTTTTAAATAAGGTTATATATTTCATTCAAGATATGAACAAAACGTGGAAAGAAGAATGTTACGGGATATCAGCAATCCATAGGAATTGATGGAAATTAATTTTAAAAATCAATTTCGCCTATTGAGAAATTCAGTGAAGACTTTAGTTGAAGTTTTGGGGCCCATTTCACAGCAAGAAAAACGAAGTAATGTTTTGTCTATGACACTAAGGTAAACACGATTAAATTTCCACAGATTTATTGTCTTCGCGACATGTTTCGATACACTGTATCTTTTTCAAGCGAATGTAATACATTAAATTATTCTACCTTGAACATTACTTAAATACCCTTCTTAACAATTGAGGTAATTAGGAGCTACCTATGATAAAAATAAAATTGACAATACAATGTAGGTAGATACCTGGAAATCTCAAAACATATCTACTACTTAATTAGTTGAAAAGGTTCAACAAAGGGGAACTATTAAGGTACAATTGATCATTTAGTAAACAATTCGAATTTTTCAATTTATTAATTTCCAAGAATTCTAAATAATTAAGTCTAATACCTTTATTTTCAACATGAAGGATTTCAAAGTTTTCATCGAAATCATGGTCTTCTTCCAAAATATGATTGGCATATGTTGAATGTGTTTTATTATTTACATAATTCATACGGTGCTCACGTACACGGCTTTTGAATGGTCTACCAGTCTGGCCTACATATACTTTGGAACAAGAACCACAATTCAATTTATAAACTCCTGATTTTTTAGATTTTTGTGTTTTATCTTTATTATTTTTAACAAACCTTCCCAACGTGTTATCTGTTCTGAATGCTACTCTTAAATTTTGTTTTTTCAAAAAAACAAAATTTAAGAGTCAAAATCGATTTTTAGGTTATCGGACATGCACAAACTTTTCCCCAGAATATTTTTTCCAATACTCCAATAATAAAAATTTTTCCCATATGGTACATACTTTTTGGCGGTCACTGTATAAGAAACTGCAAAGGCTTTGATCTTGGCAGAGAAGGGCGTGCGTAGCGCGCGCTCTGCCGACATTTCGCAAATCCGCGCGCGCGGATTTGCGAAATGTCGGCCGAGCGCATGCGCATTTTCGTTTTCATGTACATTTTCTCGATCTTCATATAGGAAGACTAAGTTTGTTGCGATTACGTCATATAAAATTGCAAAGGCTTTGATATTGGCAGAAAATCGCGCTTATAGCGCATGCGCATTTCCCGTTTGTCCATTTTTTTGATCTTCATGTAGGAAGCTTAAGTCGGTTGTGGTTTCATAAAAAATGTGCAAATGCTTTGCACTCGGCCAACAGTTGATAAATGAGAATGAGAATATTTCGCCAATGTAGGCCAAGATTCCATTGAGTTTCATGAAGGAAGCCCAAGTCTTTTGCGAAATGTCACACTCACTCATATTTTCTAAACTAACGTTTGATAAATTCGGAATAATCTCAGGTTTTTGGCAACGCTGTAGAAGTACTCAAGCACAGATATCTCAACCACCTTCATCTCAACTACCTACAATATTTCATGATTAAAGTTTGACGTTTGTTTGTATAATAAAAAATATTTGTGCCTTTTTTGAATTTTCAAATGTTATTTGAGAGAAAAATAGTGACAATAATAGCTGGATAAATGTGTAGTTAGTGTGTTGCTGAGAGATAGAGGAAATTTGTAGTCATTTAACTTTCCTAGAGTGAAATTACAAGTCAACTCCTTTTTTGGTACTTGAAAAGGTCATATTTTCCAAAGTTATAATTTCCCCATCAAAATTTCGTTTGCTATCGTGTTTTTATTTTATTTTGACTCATCTGTGAAAGTTTCATCAAGATCGGCGAGGTTACCGTTTTCTTAACTTTTACCCTGTTTTTCATCAGGTTTAGTAGTCTATTTACTAGGTGTTTCGGATTCATGCCTGTTTCTGGGTTGATTCATTTATAAATATCATCTTTTAATAATGAATAACTACTGTTAATCTCAGTAGTAGGTTCACTCACATTTGAAAAACCAGCTGTAATACTTGAAAACAACCAATGGTCAAGATAAATTTCGTAAACTGCATCCCGATAGATCCATATTTTCCATTCCGGGATTTTAAAATTTTCGGGAAGACGTTTACGATACGGCGAATGTATAATTTATTGACAGCGGTGACAGCACTCGTCGTATTCACTCTTACACGTCATGCTTTCATATAGCGTCCCTTCTCTTCGATAACGAAATACTTTCTTCCGAAATAACCACTACGGCATAGCGGACGACAACGGTAACCATTAACTTTTTCGGGACGGCTGCGGTAAGCGCGCGCCACACCGGGCGCTTCCAGTCTTTAACGCTAATCTATGTATAGGGGAAAAACTTTATAATTTCTAGTTCCCCTCTGTTACGTAGTGAAAAAAACTCGTATTATTGGAGAAAACGGTTTTATTTGAAAAGAATATATATATATATATATATATATATATATATATATATATATATATATATATATATATATTACCGGTACTAAACAGAAAAATTAAAATAAAAAATAGCGTGTGGGGTGACCTGTCAATCAACCGATGAATGTTAATATGGGCGTGTCTAATAACAGTATTGGTTACTGTAATAACATGTCATAATGAAACTCCGGTTGATTTCCGTCCCAAACCACGACTCTATGCTCGCCACTTTAGTGGTTTCCCGTTAGGCTGGCACGAAAATTTTTCCGTCACGAAAAAGGTTAAAATGCAGATACAGCATACGGACTTTACCAATGTACGTTACGCTAGCTTTATTCACGACCATTAAAATGGGATAACGTCTTACCGCTAAACATAACGGAAGTGATACAGCACAGGGCTGAATATGCGGTTCAACTGTGAGCAAGATGTTTTCTGTCCGATGTGTAGTTTTTGCACAATCACGTTATAAAAAATATAAGGGTACATCTTACAAGATGCGCCGATTTAAGAGAAATCGTCTTTCAAATTCAGTTAACGGTAACTGGAAGTACAGATCAATATATACAATTTGTATATTTTGGATTTTCCCCTGAGAAAGTTGATCAAAACGCTTCAAAGTGCGTCCGAAGTCACCCGAAGTCACACTGAAGTTAACTCGAGTTGAGTTCGGGCGACTTCGGGTGCATTTAGAGTAACATCCAGTGACATTTTCAACACATTTCCCAACTCTCAGGTGAAAATTCAAAATATACAAATTGAAGATATTGATCTCTACTTCCAAATGCCGTTTACAAAATTTGAATAAGATGATTTCCCTTAAATCGGCGTATTTAGAAAGATTTGCCTTCAAATTGTTTTATAACGCGATTGTGCATAAACCACATCGGACAGAAACCATCTTGCGCACAGTTGAACCTCATCTTATTATCTATGAGTTTCCACAATATTGTTTGTCCTCCTTCAGATGTATAAAAATTATGAAATTTTGAAAAGTTGTCTCTTTTTCGAGGTTTTCCCGGATTTTCTCAGTGAAAAATACACCGATCTGGTCGTACAAAAAACCGTTTTGTAGGTTTTATAATTCTTTATAAAAGTTCTATTGAATGTAAAACGATTCCTCCAATACTTTTTGAGATATACGCAAAAAAAGGTGTAATTTTTTTCATCATTTCTTGTTTAAAAAATTCCACGAAGCGATTCTGCTGGGGCGAAAACTCTTATAAAAAGTAGTATAGGCCGTTTGTCTCTTTTATTTTGTGTGAAAAGAGCCTCTTATTTTCATCCACAACTTGGCCTATATAGGCCAATTCGGTCTGTGAAAGTGGACACCATATCCAAAATTTAATCAAATGCAGTCATAAGTGAGTGTTGAAGTTTCAGGCCATATTCAAACGATTGAAGGGTTCACTATTAGTTTTGTATTATTTTTGAAGTTTGTTAATGTTTTTGTATTTCGGAAACTCTTTGCAATAATTTATTTGATTTTTTTTTTCGTTCAGTTGCACCTGTATATTTTTGTTCGTTATTATCGTTTAGAATTTAGACAAATGTTTAGAGGGCTCTAGGAGAGTGCCTTGTATCACTCCAAAGATTACATGTTTATGCTGATTTACTCATTTGATGTGACTTTCTCAGTGATTATTTTGCAACTGTCAAACTCCTAAGGCTGAGCCACAACAAAGTAAAACCTCATTTTTATAAAAATAAGAACTAATCCAACTAAATCTCAATCAAACACTGGATGAACGGTTTGTTAAGACCGCTTTGGTGCAGAGGATTTGGAATTTATTCTTTGTTAAGGTATTGATATACGTTTTTTTTTTTCAATTTAATTTTTTTCGTTATGAAAATTTGAAGGATTTGCAGCTGGAGAGCTTTTGGATGATAATGGCAATGGACCTTATTAAAATAATATTAAGGAAAATACTCCTTTTAAAATACACGATATCACAAATAGACGATATACAGTGTGACCCTTCCGCACCCTTATGAAATCTATATTTTTCAACTGATTTGAATGATTCTTTTTTCATTAGGTAGATATTCAAATAGTCTACCAAATTTCAAGAATTAGTTTTCATTTTCAGGGCCAACTATTCTTATTTTTCAAGGTCAAAAATCTAAAAAAATTATTAGCGATTTTTTTAAAAAAAATCTGACCACACCTCTGGAATAGTGAAATTTTCAAATTGTTCATATCGTATGAATGCATCCATTAATAAAAAAGTTATAAGTGAATAAAATTTGAAAAATATACCGTTTAATCAACCCATCACTTCAATTTCAGAAGTTTCTTCAAATTTCTGAATACAGCGCTGGATTCAAGAAGTATCAAAATATCACTTTTCGGAATTTTATCGAAATCTGTTCATCAATAAAAAAATAATAAGGGATTTAAATTTGGAAAATATATCAAAATTCTGACTACACCACTGGATTCAGAATAATATTTACCAAAATATAATTCAGATCATTTTATTCCTAGAAAATTTATTGGAGAATCAATTACCGTTCGTATGTCGAACCATTTGAATCAATCCTATTGTAATGACAAACTTTATTGTCGATAATTTCAAATCAATCAACAAAAAACACCTGCACTTATTTCTAATTGCTACAAACTAATGGAAAATAATCTCTTATTCACAATCAATGCAAATGATAGAAACGGAGATGATACGAAATTGAAACTAAAATGAGTGCAAGCCAAATTTTTGTAGCCTCCACCATTATTTTTTAAAGTATTCCGTTATTGTTGCGGAGTAGTTGCAGTACAAGCTTGCTGAATTCTTGTGCACAGTTCCGCTCGATGCCTTGGTCGTGATTTGTAGATATTTTGTGTGACATAGCCCCAAATGAAAAAATCCAGTGAAGTAAGATCAGGTGATCTAGGAGGCCATCCAATTAATCTAATCCCCCGTCCTCTCCAATGATTATGGTATCTAATTTCTATTCAGCCAACTTCACACGATTCCTGCATTATGAACAGAACAAGCATCTAACTGAAAATATACATTTGTTGTTTATGCAAGGGGAAGTTCATCTATTGCGTCCGACAATTCATTCTTTAAAATTTGTAGAAAATTTGCGGCATTGATGTTGCTGTCAAAAAGAATGGTCCAATTATTCTCTCATTCAGTATTCCACACCAAAAATTAACGTTTTGTGAATTCTGCTTTTTACAGTTAATTACCCATTTAGGATGTTCAATGGCCCAATAGCGACTAATTTGCGATGAAACCACTCCAATTTGTTGTGAAACTAGCTTTAACACTGAATAAAATATTCTTTAAAAAATGTCTGTCATTAAGATAGTCGGCCTGAGCCCATAAGCAAAGTTCCAAACGTTTTTCTTGATCAGCTGGTTCTAGAGTGTACAAAAATTTTGGTTTAAATGCCTTCAATTTGTTTACCGCAGACATCCCCTAATATCATCCCTAAGTTTAAATCTAAGCTGGCCACCCTCAAACTATCACTTGGATTATTTCTGAAGTAGTTTGATGATTATTTCCATCACTTCCTCGTATATTATTCTTCAAAATATACGCGGATACTGCTCCAGTCCGATTGAACACTTACTTTTATGTGATGTTATTTGGTTTGACAATTTGCGTGTCTTTCATTAAATTTTCTAGTTACTTCTCTTTTACTTTAGTAATTATCTCCAGAACTAGGAATAATTTCGATTTTTATTAAATTTACAATTGAGCCATTATCTAGTTTTATTTTGAATTGCAAACTTAGTTTGCTAAAGGCGAATCACAAAATGACAATTCCCGTACAAATAGATGATAAACTAGTCACAGCCTACTTGCTCGTTCCATTAGCTAATTTAGAGCCTATGTTGCGCACACGCAACAGCATATTTTAAATTTTTTCTCCTCCCAATGTTTAAATTTATCACTTTTCTTTTTTCTGCCATCAAACTGTGATATAATCCACACGTGAGATGCGTCAAACATCTTCTATATTTCATTATTCTATAAAAGGAAAACTATGTCACAATGTTCTCCGATAAGGTCAATATTATTCACTGTCCGTTGTATTTCCTGAAATAAATTGAAGATAAAGTACAACAATTTGGGGTAAACACACATGTTGCGTATATGCATCACTGGCATCAGTACAGTAATTCTTATTTTGGAGGGTGCCGACAAACAAAAAAGTAAGCGTGGAATGGGAGCAGTGGTGTGTCAAATTCCATCAACCGACATATTTTTCAAATTTTACTCACTCATAATTCTTTTATTGATAAACAGATTTTGATGAAAAAATCGCTAATATTTTTTTTGACGTTTTAACTTGAAGAATAAGAATAGTTGGCCTTGGCAATTTGGTGTCCTAGTAGAGTTTTTGAATGTATTTTTAATGAAAAAAGAATCATTCAAATCGGTTGAAAAAAATTGATTTTATAAGGGAACTTCCATCTTAAATGGGCCACACTGTATATTGTTTATGGAATCACTGCGTTTACAACGAATAAGAAAATAAAAATTCAGGCAGTATGATGGCTTTGAAGAAACTGACTAGTTCGGTTAAATCTTCCAAATAAAGCTGAGTCATCTCCCATGGTAACCACGGAAACCACATAACCTTTTTAATTAAAATAGAACTCCCAGTATAATTAACTTCTGAGGTCCAAGCTTATTAAGGCTGAGTCAAGTCTACGGTCTGACCAATATGATTCGACCAGCGCGGTCATTTGGTTGACTTGACGACCTCATTAGAACTGTGTGTATGTGACCAATATTTTCAATCATCTGGTCGGTCCGACTCATGGTCATACTTCATACTGAACGCGCGTGCCTGGTCCGACCGGTGACTTGACACAGGGTAAGGCTGGCTGTAGCATATGCTGTTATGTTTCAAGTAGTAGGCTGTCATTGATTTTTTTCCATATTTCGTTTCGATAATATTCATCAATATCTTATAGACTAAAAAGTATACTTGAATATTCTAAGAGGATATTTGTATTTCCAAAGTGTTTTTCATTTTTATAATTCCATATCATACATATTGTTAATGTACAAGATATGATTCTAAGTTTGGAAAAGAATAGAGATTTCTAAAGCCTTTGGACACCTTAATAAAAAGAGACAAAAGTTCCTAATTTTTCCATCTTTGTTACCAAGGGACGTACTTTGTGATTGGTCACTATGATGGCAGGGAGTTTAAATGCCATTTTCAAGTGTAGCTGTCTTGTCATCAATCTCCCCGCCATTATAGTGATCAGTCACAGAGCGCGCCACCTGTCAACAAGGATGGAAAAATTAAGAACTTTTGTCTCTTTTTATTAGGGTGTCCTAAGCTATTAGAAATTTCTATTGGCAAAAGTTGAAAACCAATCAAAAATATTTGTGTAGGAATTTGAATATCTCAAACCAACCTTTTCAATCTAAAGAAATTATTTAAAACTGTAAATACTCTATACATTCAAAAAAATAGGGTAACACCTTATAAGTGGCACATTTTGAAAAACAAAATTAATTTCTATTTCTGAGAGGTAAAAAAATGGAGTGGTTTACTACAAAGAAAGGTTTTCATTTGTTGTGGCACACCCTGTACAATAATCGTTCTACACATCATGTATATTTTAAGGAATTTGCTGAGTTGTACTGTTGAGCTGCCACATAGAATATATATTATTGTTCAGTGCGTTTTTTTCTCAAAATATTTTATTTGTGATGCGAGCTTGATTGAATTCAAAAATAGATTCGACGTCACATTCAAATTTTTGTCCAAGACATTCCAAGTAAAAATACCTCATATGTTGCAGGAAACATCACAATTTACAGGAAAATATGGATATAACTGACCAGGAATTTTTTTAACCATATATAATTTGTTATTTTTTGTGAATTTATCGATAATTCAGTAAACACTTCTACTGATATAATCTGTGCAACCAATGTGGTTTTGTATGATTTTTTTTTCAAAATTGAAGTAGAGTGATATACAAGTAGGACCAAGAAATGCATTTTATCCAATGACAGCTAATTTGAATAATGTGTTGAGACTTACAGGAAAATATTGCCTTAGCGCTATTTTATTTTCAATCGTAGACCAACTGCCTACAAATTATGTTCGAAGTTGATGAAAAAATTCAATTATATTTATACAGTGACCGTCAAAAAGTATGTACCATATGGGAAAAAGTATTGGAAAAACATTTCTGTGGAAAAGTTTGTGCATGTCCGATAACCTAAAAATCGATTTTGACACATGTCACCAGTATGGCGGCAAATTGAAAAAAACTACCATGAAGAGGCCAAAGGTGGGGTAAGATGGCAAGATATCGAAAAAAGTAATTTGAAAAAGAAGTTGCTTGGAATTTAATTTTATACTCACATACAGAGTTTCAAAAAATAAATTGCATTTGAATATTTTCCGATCTCTACAATTTTTTTTTTCTGAATGGCTTGACTGTAGTGGAACATTCGTATTTTGATGATAATGACAAAACTCTCTCATTTTCTCCGTACCAAATGAAACTAAATTGAAAAAATTGGTTTTTGCCAGAACCCTCGCTGTTACATTGGCTCGTATCTTACAGTTATATCAGAATTTCAAGATTATTGTGGTGATATAGCAATCTAGAAACTTCATGTTTCATGGTTATAATCAAGTTTTAATGATAATGCAGCATGAACGTTTCACTACATAAACTTGAAGCCTCTTTAATTTGACGCACTATTTTCAACTTTATGTGCGAAGTGATACGCTAATGCACGATTATCATCGAAACTTAATTATTATCAGGGAATAAAAATGTTTTTATATTGCTATATTATCACAATAATCTTGGAATTCTGATATAACTGTATATAAATGTAACAGCGAGGGTTCTGGCAAAAACCAATTTTTTCAATTTAGTGCCATCATCTGGTGCAGAGTAAATGAGAGAGTTTTGTCATTATCATCAAAATACAAATGTCAAACCATTCATTGCTGGAAACTCTGTGAGTATAAAATTGAATTCCAAGCTACTTTTTCCAATTACTTTTTTCGATATCCTGCCATCTTACCCCACTTTTGGCTTCTTCATGGTAATTTTTATAATTTGCCGCCATACTAGTGGTCACGTGACATGTGTCAAAATCGACTTTTAGGTTATCAGACATGTTCAAACGTTTCCATAGAAATGTTTTTCCAATACTCTGATAATAAACTTTTTTCCCATATGGTACGTGCTTTTTGGCGGTCACTGTATATATTATTTTTTTTTTTTGTTGAAGGCATCGACTTCTGTGTGGTCAATAATTATAATCTGTGTTGTGTCAGCTTCAATGAAAAGTATTCAATGTGAAGTTAATTCAACTCTTACCCCGTCCAAAGAATTAATTTCCACCTTTCATCATCATGAATTCGTCCTTGATTTGGGTACAGAGGGTTTGTCTGAGTTTTTGGAAATAGAAGGAAACGCTTTGTATCTTTTCGTGTCACCTCATTAACGAAAATGAATGCTAGGTTTGTTCTTGTGTATCAGTGTTGATAATCCACTTTGGATACAAATATCGAAACTATTTTTGTTTCTTGTTCAATTTTGTATCAATTATACAAATATAAAAATTTTAATGTTTGCTTTTTGTATGTTATAATAAATTGAATTTCATTTAGATTTTTTATTTATAACCCTTCGGAAAATTACAAGATTTCGTATTCTTTATACAGGTTGTTAGGGGAAACACTTTGTGTCGTCAACTTAGGCTCGTTTTGAAACCTACTTAGACCCTATCAGATATACCTATGAGTGATTTTCAGAATCTTGAAATTTTTTTTTCAAAATTAACAAAATCTCAAAAGTTAAATTTTCGGAAAATAAGTAACATTTGGATTAAATAGGCCAATCAACAGGGCTATCAACCTCAACTTAACACGTTGAATGCCACCGTGGACAAAAAAAAATTGGTCTGTTGGGCCAAATTTTTTTTTTCGCTTTTCTCCAAAGGAAAATAACCAAATGTGGAGTGCACTGAAAAATTTTAAAATTATTCCTGATAAAACACGTTCGTTTCCTCCGCACTTGAAAAATCCAGATGAAATCAACGATTACCTCATAAACTCTATCCAAGTTATTGAACCATCTGAAACAGTTTCCAATTTTTATAATTCAAATTTCAAAATTGATGCATCATTCAGTTTTGAAGAAGTTAACGACTTGTTCGTATACAAAGCCTTATGTGATATCAAAACAAATGCTTGCGGATGTGATGGGCTGAATATTAAGCTGATTAAACTTTGTTGTCCATATATTGTGCAATATATAACTCACATAGTCAACAAATGTTTAACCGATAATGTTTTTCCAGCTATATGGGGTAGAGCGCTGGTAAAAGTCTTACCTAAGAAGTCGTTTCCTACTGAGTTTAAGGACTTGAGAGGAATAAGCATTCTACCGACCTTGTCGAAAGTTCTGGAAAGAGCTATTGAAACACAACTTAGGGTAAATTTGACAAAGTACTCATTGCTCCCTGCAGTCCAATCTGGTTTTCGTAGGGGTTATAGCTGTACCACTGCTTTACTGAATGTTGTTGATGATATTTTCAGGGCCAATGATCAAGGACGATGCACAGCATTAATTCTCCTAGATTTCAGTAGGGCATTTGATACAATTAATCATGATTTATTATTAAAAATATTGCACTACATTGGACTATCTGCATCTGCTATAACTTTAATGAAAAATTATCTGAAGAATAGAGAACAGAAAGTGAGTATTGATGAAAACAACTCTCAATTTATGAAACTCAGTTCGGGCGTTCCTCAGGGATCCATCCTTGGACCACTGCTGTTTAGTATATATACATCTGGCATCATCGAGTCCCTTGAAAACTGCTCAGTTCATCTATACGCAGATGATACACAAATTTATTATAACTTTCTTTCAGCAGAAAAGGAGATTGCACGTGTAACTATAAATGAGGATGTTAACGCCTTCGTTGTCTGCAAATAAATGCCTCTAAATCTAATGTTATTCTTTTTGGCTCCAAAAAACATCGTGATTTTTGTTTGGACTTCGACGTTAAAGTGAATGACGAGTTACTTCCACTGGTCAATGAAGCAAAGAGTCTCGGTATTCTCATCGATGTAAATCTCAGATTTGAAAAACACATCAATGGACTATTGAAACGGGCTTACTCCACCCTTAAAATGGTTTACGGTAATAGGCAATATCTTACACTACCCGTAAAAAAAAACTCTATGTGAAACCTTGATCTTGTCACTTTTTAACTATGGAGATGTTCTGTATGGTCCAAGTTTAACCAGTCAGTACACAAAAAAAAATCAAAATGTACAGAAATCATGTCTGAGACTCATTTATGGGATCCGAAGACATTAGAGAATTTCTTATAAACTTCATGAGGCTGGCTGGTTGAATATGGCAATAGAAGGCATCTACATAGCGCAAATCTTTTCCACAGAGTAATCCTAAGTAAAACTCCACCTTATCTACATAGAAAAATAACTTTTCGGTCTGATGTACACAATCTGAACGTGAGGTTCAAAGGTGTTTTGACACCGCCTGCCTTCAGAACTGAAACTTTCAAACGTTCTTTCTCATATCAAATTTCAAAAATCTACAACGAAATTCCCCGTACTATGAAAAATGAATCTATCTCACGTTTTAAAACACAATTCAAATCTTACCTTCTTCGAAATCTTCAGTAATACTATCAAAATTTCAATTTATTAATGTTACTAGTTCATCTGTTTTCCTTTTGTGATTGACACGATCTACCATTTAATTTATTTTTTGTTTACTCATATTTATAGAAAATTGGGCGAACTTCTTTATATGTTTTCTTTTTTGAAACCTCTTGTTCATTTGAGTTCCTTATATCTAATTTACGACGCTACAGGACCGTTGAGGTTGAGTGGAAGAACAAGTTTTGTGGGTTTTCTATCCACAAAAATTGAACTCCGCCTTTTGTTTCCAATCGAAAATATTGTAATGCTGTATGTGATGAAAATTGTAATTAACGATTGGAAGTAATAAAGACGTTTATTATTATTATTATTATTATTATTATTATAAATAACTTATTTTTCTACTAGAAGCAAAAAGAAAAAAAAATCGGAAATTTAAATAGAAAAAACAAAAATGGTGACACGTTGGTCTCATGCGGCCACCGAGTTGCAATTTTTGCCCTCGGGCCATATGAGACCACTGTGTCACCATGCCGATTTCATGTATTCACAGATCTTGACATGTAAGTAGAGGCGGCTGTGGTCGCTCGCACTTTGTTTACAATATCAATTCAGTAGTTGTTGCACTTTCGGCGCGTAAACATGCCTCGTTATGAGGAAGAACAGCAAAAATTACAAAATTTATTGCAAGAATATTTTTCCGATGAAGAGGAAATGAACGATTTTGAACCCGACGGAACGTCAGATGAATTTGAACTCGAATCAGATATAAATCAATAAATTAGTACTAAAAAAACTATTAAAAATTGTTTCTAGTTTAAAACAAAAAAAAAAGAAATCAGATTGCTGTAGGGTGCCACATCGGTCTCGCATATCCAGGCCAAATATAGCAATTGGACCGTCAGGCCATGCTTTTTAAGGTCCCATTGATTTAAATGCATACAATGATACCAATGCTGCTTCATGTAACGAAATGTATCGGCGATGCATTTGAGTCCACATTGGTCTCACGAAGCAATTAATGCCCAGATATGCATGAGACCACGTTGGTCTCATCTGGCACTCAACGTGTTAGATTGCGCCGCCGATAATTTTTTTTTAAATTGTAGAACACAGTGTGCACATTACTTCTGAGAAAAATTATCACCTCCAGGGGGGGTGGAACCCCCCCAATAAACGAGTTGAAATTAATTTTTGAGGTAATTTCGAAATATCTCAAAAAATTTACTTTAAATCAAAAAAATAACTTGATATTCAGAAAGAACACAAATTTTTACAAAAAAACTGTCCCAACCAAAATTTTGAGAAATCGCACGGTATTCTTGAAAAAAATTGTTGAAGTTATATGCTTTCGCAATGGGGCAGGTGTTGCAACTAGTAAAGTTCTATAACTCCTCACATATATCTTCAATTCGTATAAATCTTACGTCATTTTGAAGATAAAGATCGCAGCTTTGTATTCTGATTTAATTTATATTAATACGCGCAGTTGCCAGCTGCAAAATTGCAATTGAAAATCTTTTATATTAAAGTTCCTGACTTCGTGAAATAATGCTTGTGATTACTGAAATAATCTCTTATCACTTGTAGCAAGTAAAATGAACAGTTGAGGAATACTTCATTGTCAAATTGCATAACGTTCAACCGGTCCAAATAATGTTGGTTTTTAAATAAGAGTGTTTTCAATTCTTTGCGTATTTTCGGTTACAAAATCTTGAGGGAGTTTATAAATTCAAATGCTAATAACTCAGAGATAAAAGCACGTATCAACATGAATGAAAAGCCAGTTGGCAGAAAAAACCCTGCTCTTATTGAAAATATTCATACAAATTTGGTTACTTGTACAAATTTTAAATGCAATCCAGTCAATCTTTCAAGTACTTAAAACAGAGGTTACTCGGCATTTGATCGCATTATTGTTCTATGGAAAGAAAAATAAAATCATTCCTTGATGGAATATAGGGATTCGAGATCGAGGAAGACAGTGCACCAAAGGAAACTGTCCCGAAGTGTACCTGCTTTAAACTCATTGAGATTCTAAAACCTGAAAAATATCGGCTTGGGACCTTCTGAATGCGTCAGCTAGCGCGCCACTGTATTACTTACAGCGGAGCGGTTCTGTCGGTGCGCAGTTGGCAGCAGTCAGCGTTGCTCTATGCAAACGTCAGATAGAGATAATATAAAAGTTCCTGTGCAGAAAACACTGGATACTGGGATAAGATCGATAGTCGGAGACGAGGAAACATCTCTTAGTGCTTTGTCACTGTTATTAATTGAAAATGCTGAGTTTATTTTTAAAATATTTGTTTCATGTTCAACTCAGCTCTGTTTCAAAATATCGCAATGTCAGATATCTTACATTTCCAAAATTCTAAAGGTCCACCTAGGAATTCAGGAGAAGATGCCAGTTTGTTATTAATATTTTATAGAATGGAACTTGCTTAAAATGCATAAATGCTTAGGATTTTATACGCTCATTCAAAAAATTACCTGCAGAATATAAATGTTTGCCAAGTTGACCAAGTTTTTTCTATTCAATGGAAAGTGCCTAGTGTTAGTGTTGTTTCAGAACTTGGCCTTGATGTTACTCAAAATTTTCAAATTTTTAAAGGTCCTAGTAGGAATTCAGGGGAAACTACCAATTTGATATTGACATTTTTGTGAATCAAACTTGCTCAACACTCCCATAAGTGTACCCACTTTGATTTTTATGTGCTATTTTACAAAATTTTACTTCAAGAATATGAAGCTTTTGTCTGATTAAGCAAAGTTTTCTCAAGTTTTCTTCTGAAATGCGTAGTATATCGCTAACATTCTACACCAACATTCCATAATTTCTCTATTGACGATATATGTATTCCTTGAAGGATGCCAGTTGGCATAGTACCAGTAGCACCTCTGCTGAAGAGGGACACCCTCGACAATGGATGACGATCATCAGGAACCCCCTGCCTCTATGACCACCTGCATCATATGCAATCAAGATTTAGATGTAGAAGATACTGTGTGTGTAGAATGAGGCTTGGACACAATTAGAACGACAGTTCTCAACGATTATTTACACACATTTATATCTAAGAGTAGTAGTTTAACAGTTTTTTCAAATATTCTTCCCCTTCCCTCTCACCCCAATGTTTCCGCGATGAGGAGGATATGTCCCGAATGCGGGGGCGGGAAAATCGTTTCTAATAATTTATACCTATTATTTTTACAAATTTTCGCTCAGTTTCATTACTCAGGACTGACAATTTTACATATTCATAGAAAATACCCAAAAAAACACGATTTCGGGAAGGGGTTCATGCCCCGGGAGGAGGTTTAATTGTTGAAAATAATTCGCCCCATTATCAATACCGAATTTCACTCATATTTATTGCCCAGAGCTGAAATGTCAAGAAAATACCTTCCAGAAAAAAGTTTTTTCGATTTTGGGGGGGTTGCACCCCCCCAGGGGGTGATAACTTTATTGCTAATTATTGTACCTTCCGTGACGACCGAATTGCAAAAAAGAAATCTGCGGAGCAATTTAAGTTGAACTTTTATGAGAAAAATTGCTCTGTTTATTGGCCTATATTTTCAATAAAATATCCCCATAGAAAGAGATCGCATAGGGTTAGATCGGGAGATCTAGGAGGTTATAAATGCACTGAGAATCCATCTACGAGGAATCTAATGATCAAGAAAATCACTCACTTCAACTATAGAGTGTGCTGTAGCACCCTCCTGTTAACTTTAAATAAGTTAAAGGTGAGGTTTGATGAACATCTGATGAATTTGATATTGAAGAGAAAGTCAAGTAAAGCTGAAAATATTTATGCTCAAAAATGTCTCCAATATTAAATTTTTTTTATAATCTTCGGCAAAAAGTTTTCTGATTGGAGAAAATTGAGATCAAATATTGCATATTTGATTGCACTCAATATTCAAGGAGATTATTAGTCCAACAGTTCTCCAGAGTTACTAAATATTCGTATGAAAAGGTGCTGGAATCTGATCTATTTGTAGTAGCTATCGGATCGGTGGTTATTGGTTATTGTTATGAGCTGCCATTTTAAGAAAAGGTAAATCAAACATGAAATTGACATCGTTCCGCCATCTAGAGGAGTTTGGCCTACTAGATCACTGAATGGTAATGCCAGACCGGGGAGAAGAAAACTAGGTCGGTTTCTAAAAAGGGTTACGCTATTGCCGGGTAGATGGCGCACCCCATTCTATCATGCAAGATATGTTTTTCCCTTGGAGTTGGGCTTCAACAGAAAAACTTGACTGCAAAAAATCACATTCTTGAACGAAATAGAGTATCTGAACGATAGGTCATTTCGCTTGATTTTCTCAGACGATTGAATTATTTTGTTTGGGGTTTTCAAAGGAAAATCACCATTTTCACTTGCACCCGCAATTTATTTTTAGGTAAGCATAGAGTTTCATATTGCTGTCTTGTTTTTCAACACATGTTAAATTTACGCCCTTCAGGCCACGTTCCAAATCGTATTGTATGTTAAAAATATAAAGGGGGGACTTGCTAGGGGTATGAAAGTAGTTTCCACTTCACTGTAAGTTTTGACTAGTTAAATTTATTTTTAGTTGTGTTCCACTTTGTCACCGCAATTACAAGCATTCCACAAAAGCATACTATTAAAAACCGACTGGCAAAGGAAACCGAGTTTCAATCCAGTAAACCCAACCCTGAGGTTTCGGCAGAGTCCGACCACATTAAGAGTTCTTCAACAGTAGTTGTTTAGGATGATGGATGCTTTGTGGTTTCACACAATGAAAATAAAAAGTTTCCCCTCAGCAAAAAATGTATTAAGTACATTTCAGTAACATTGGTAAAGAAACGTTCATATAGGCGCTGGAAATAAATTTTGTGGTAGTCACTGCATACAATGTTTTGCAAAGATGACATAAAATTTCATCAGAACTATTCTATATAAACAATGTCAGAACTATTGCACCTTTATTATTGATTAAAACTTCATCATTAAAAGTAACTTTTTTGTTAAAAAGACAATCAAATACATCTCAAATTAGCTACATCAATGCATACTACTTGATATAAATGTATAGAGTCAACATTACTTCCATCTCACTCACAAAGTGTAGAGTTTTTGAATTTAATATTTGTCACAACAGGAAACAAACTCGGGTTTGATTCATGAAAATTGTAAAATTCAACAGATATTTGACATGTCTTGTTTTGTAGATTAGTCACTTTCTTCTTCATCACTGAAGTATTCACTTTTCCTGATCTTTTTCTTTGGGCAACCTAATTCCTGATCATCTTTGTTGTAGTTCCCTGTTGCTACCTTATACCTATATTCTTCTAATTCTTTTTTTTCCAGCTGAAAAAAAATCCGGAAATGAACGTAGAAATCAATGATGAAATGTTTTATTACCTCAGAAGCTATGGCAGCACTCAAAGTTTCACAGTCTTCTGGTTCTGAATTATTTTCTTCTGTTTCCTCATCACTGCTTTTGAAGTAATCTTGTTGTTCCTGAAAAATAACATATTTATGATTCAATAGATTATATTTTTATCAGATAAATGCCAAATGTACGTTTTTTTAAATATCAAGAAAAAATAATGATCAAATAATTATCATTATACAAAGTGATTTCCTAACATTTTTTATAAAATCTGAAATTTTTATCTTAAGAACCTAAATTCAGTTCTCTAAATAAGGAAAACACTTTATTGAGATGTGTGCAGTTTTAAGCAAAAATTGGTAAGCAAATGATGACAAGAGTAAGTTAGGATTTGAACCTGAAGATTAACAATATGATTTTTCCTAGGGATACATAAAAAAATAACCAGCCTCTACCTTTGTTAATTTCGTTGCACCTGGGTCTTTCTTTTTTCTCTTTCTGATTTTTTTTGGAGGAGGTTCTCGGATACCAAGTAAATTCTTTTCGCATTTGTAACTCATATGTCCAAATTCTCCACATTCATAACATCTTGACTTATTGGGATACTCCTGAAAGGCATTTATTTTATCAAAAATTTAAATTGCAGTATATGTTCACTTCATACCTTCCTTCTTATAAACTCTGTTGTTCTACCATTGTCCTTAGCTACACTTGCTTTCAATGTTCTTCCAAACATCTGAAAAATATATAACTGCAAAACCTGAGAAAAATTCATGATTTTGAATTTTTTTTTCATAAATTTTGTTGAAAATATAATGACAAAGGTTTGTATTCATTGAGGCTTTACTGGTACATACATCTACATACTACAAGTAGATGCAGATGATAATAGTTTAACAATTAGTTGTGTCTTGTAACTGAAATAAAAATCTATTAGATTATCCACCCCCCCAGTTTTCCTAATGGATATAGTGGAATGAACGTTGCCTTACTTGTTTCATATTAGTTTCTTCAACACATTTCTTTGCATCCTCTGGATTCAAAAATAGGATGAATGCTACACCTTTGCTTCTTCTAGAGTCCTTTTCTTTCATCACTGTCACCCTGAAACAGAAAGCAAACCTAACATGTTTATCTCTTGAATTTGTTGCTCACCTACTTCACTATCCGCCCGTGTTTTTCGAATAATTTGTGAAGATCATTATTCTTCAAATCAAATGGTAAGTTTGACATGTAAACAGTACTTTTACTTGGGGCTAGGCCTCCACTCATGATTTGGTTTTAGTGTGTAAGTATGCTGCACCTCTTTGGAGCTTATACTCTCCTGCACAGAATTTCGAAAGTGTAATAAAAAAAAGTCAAAAGTTATTAACTAGGAGTTTGGGTTGTAATATTTCCTCAGTATTTCTTGGACCTTGCTTCTAATAGCCAATAGGCGGATTTGACCAGTTCTATTTCTAGGAGCCTATGACAACATTCTCGTTTCTCGTTTGTAATCAGACAAGTATTATTGAATTTAACTAAATAGTGAATGTAAAATTTGAATACTTTAGTAAACAAATAAATGTAAATACAACAAAGTTTCAAGTTTCTTCTTCTTTTGAGAGTTTTGAGTTCATGAAATAACGCATCTTCCTTCCGGAACTGTAGTCCAGCTCTCCCCCATGGCAAACGAGAATCCTCGTCCCAGTCCGAAAAAAGTAAAGGCTTGTTCATACCCTCGCGAGTTTCGCAATTTTTCTGCGAATAAAATGGCTGCCATTGCTGCCAGTCATTCCGGACCAATCGTTGATGCAGAACCATTCCAACCGGAAGCCATTTTATTCACAGAAAAATTGCGAATTTCGCGACGGTATGAACAAGACTTTATCGTTAGGTTCTTTTATGAATACAGTTTCAATAGTCGAGGAAAGTGTGTCGTCACAAATGTCATTCTTGTCAAAAACTGATTCCTAACAAAGAATTTTAGGAGACTTTATCTGTTGATGATTTGCTGCCTTGCTCATTAGTTTGTGTTTGGTTGGTTGGATGTTGTTTTCTTAGGCAGAAGAAGTGGAAAAATCTTTACGAAAATATATCGGACAAGCTGATTTGAATTCGACGGAGGTTTGTTTGGAATAATTTTTTGACAAGAATGACATTTGTTACGTCATCACTTTCCTCGTCTATAGGAAGCATTTTTTGCTTGTGTTCGTGTATTTTCTGAAGTGATATCGGTGTTATTCCATTTTTTTTACGAAAGCAGTCTTCAAATTGAAATAAAAATGTACAGTCTCTCTGTGTCTGTTCCGTGACTGTATGACTACCAGCCTCGAGATGCTAAGCTACTGCTAAAGGCCAAAAGGATAAAGGGAAAACAGTGTCTCAATATATAACTCTGTCTATGAAACAGTGACTCAATCCTTATTTGAGACACTGTGCTGAATACGGTATTCTCACCTTTCTCGGTACCCAGGTGAGGATGGGCCCGACCCAGAATCACTTTGTTGTGACCTCGCTGGGCTTTCAATGACGAATCGTTAACCAATGGCCGGATAGCCCTGGCAGCTAAGGCCAGTACATGAAGCTGAAGAAGAAGAAGAACACTGAACACTCAGAACTTATAGGTTATAGTTATAAACAAATAACAAAGTGAAAAATAAAGTTTCAATTTTGGAATTTGTTCGCTACTAGGAAAACGTAAGTCGAAGTTAAAAACGTTCGGTTTGTATTATTATCACCTGAACTGAACACATGAATGATAGATTCAGAACAACTAGACGTTTGCTAGCCGTAGCGCTTGTTCTGATGTTCATTTGGGCTTGCCAGAAAATTTTGGGGAATAACGATGACTAACGGCGTAATCTACCAAAACCTTTAGTTTACAGAGCGTGATGTCCAAACAGAAAGTGTCGTACTTTTTTAACCCAGATGTTGGAAACTTTCATTATGGAACGGGTCACCCCATGAAGCCACACAGGCTTTCTGTGATTCACAGTTTGATTTTGAATTACGGGCTTCACAAGCATATGCAGATTTATAGGCCTTATAAAGCTAGTGCCCATGACATGTGCAGATTTCATTCTGATGAATACATAGGTGAGTTGGTGATTGTTGAGTAACAATTTGAAAAAGTTTTGTTTATTTCAAGATTTCCTGCAGAAAGTGACTCCTCAAAATCTACAAGCTTTCACTAAACACCTAAGCCATTATAATGTTGGCGACGATTGCCCTGTATTTCATGGGCTTTTTGATTTTTGTTCAATGTATACTGGTGCTTCGCTTGAAGGTGCCATGAAGTTGAATAACAATGATTGTGATATTGCAATCAACTGGTCAGGTTGGTGGAATTATATATATTATTTATACCTTTTTCAAATTGAGAATGGATTTTAATTGAATTTGTAGGAGGATTACACCACGCTAAGAAATTTGAAGCTTCAGGCTTCTGCTATGTAAATGATATAGTGATTGCAATTTTGGAATTACTAAAGCACCACCCAAGAGTCTTATACATTGACATTGATGTTCATCATGGTGATGGTGTCCAGGAAGCATTTTATTTAACAGATCGTGTTATGACGGTTAGTTTCCACAAATATGGCAACTATTTCTTCCCTGGTGAGTATTATCAGCATCTGATTACATTAATTACAATATGAATATGTTGCAGAAAACATAAATAATCTGTCTCAATACCAAGTAACATCATGTTGATATTGATTTTCTTTCAAGGTACTGGGGATATGTATGAGATAGGAGCTGAAAGTGGTCGATACTATTCAGTGAATGTGCCTCTCAAGGAAGGAATTGATGATGCCAGCTACTGGCATGTATTCAAACCTGTTATATCAAGTGTTATGGAGTTTTACCAACCTACTTCGATTGTATTACAATGCGGAGCTGATTCACTCGCCATGGATAGGTACTTTTTTCTATAATTCTAATAATTAAAGAGGTAATATGTCACAATGAATGACATTGTGCCTATCTATTAACAATATCACATCAGTATGTTCAGCAGGTAAACCTACATATTAATTGTCAAATGATCCATTTTTTTTGGTACCCTTAACATGAATCAGGAGTTGAAATTTGTTGGTCTTGATTCTTTATGGAGACTGCCCTTTCAGATATTTAATAGTTGTGCATTATCTTGTCACCTCTGAAATACTTGAAAATCATCCCACCACATACTCTCAATGACTGTTTACACATTTAGTTAGAATATTTCTATATTTTTTCAGTATTTTTCTATACTGGGTTTCATATTTGATCAGGGTATGACAAGAAAATATTCCATTGAATACTGGTCTTCGTAGTCTTTGTGGAGTCTTCTTGATATCATTTATTGTAACAAGCTTTCCTCCTCTACAATGATGCTTACGGGTAATGGGTGTACACAACCATCGGGCGTCAGTAAGATCATAGTGGTATGCCCCACTTTCTCCCAAATGACACTAATGGGAGGCCCAGTACAGCTACAGTAAGCGGCAGGCTTTAATTTTCCTCACCACTGTCAGAATACCGGCTGTACCCTATTACCCTTCAACGAAAGGTTTTCAAAATATAACTCCACTTTCCCCTATAGCCTGTTTGAAAGTATAAGTATTAATATCATGAAATAATTCATTCCCAAAATCAATGCTCACTCGGTACACTAAAGATAGTTCAATTTGACAGGCGTACAGGAAGAAATCGTATCAGCTCAGGGTAATGAATTCATTATATTGTGCACTGATATCTAACTTTAAAGATTCGTCTGACGGAACGTTGAAGGTGAATTGGTTTTCCTGGTTGACGTTCGCGCTTTGAATCTTAACAGCTAGTCACAAATCACTGAGAACAGCTTTCAGGTAACTAGGATTAGCATTATAGATTTCAACCATTCCTGGCACACTGATTTCGAATCTAGATGCCAAAGGAATTGAAAAAATTCTAGTTCTAAGCGAAATCTGTCCCTTTTGGCCGTAAATCCGTTCTTTTAGGGTTAGATATCGCTGTACCTCTTTGGTACAGCTACAGGAGTGTGGGTACGCGAGACTTAGTAACTTGATCGACTGTATTACACAAACTAAATTCCATAAGGTCGTATCGGCCAGACCCTTTTGGAGCTAGTAATTTAACTGAAAGATGCTGGTACCTAAATTAAAACGTAATTGCTCCTTCCGGCTGTAAGACCTAACCTTCGGGGATAAATAACGTGGTACTTTGTTTATCACGGAGGTGGTTTTTGAATTGCGGTCGCTAGGGAAATATAATAAATACGGTTCGGGAATTTCAAATCATCTAATTATATACAGCATAACTTAGCTTACTCTCGGAACGTCTATTGGTATTATTACAACTTTTGCTTTCGGTTTCAAAAGTCAATATTTATTTTCATTCAACTTGTCGGCACAAAATAGGAAGATTCTCGTGTGTTTCCACTATTTATACCCTCGGTTGGCCTTCGTAGCAAAACACTTGAAAAACGGTGGCCGGCCGTCGTAATTTCAGCAAAAATTATATTCCCTATCACAAAAAATGAACCGAGACCAAAACTCCATGTATAAATAGATATTTTCAGCTCAACAAATGAAGGGTAGCAAAAAGTGGTCGGCATGAAAAATAAGGAAATATGGATGGAGTCATCTACTATTTCCAGATTTAGAAGATTGCTTTTATTTTGAAATTACAGCGAAATGGTATGGTAAGGCGTACAAATCATTTCAGTTAAACTGTTTAGAACTTTAAAAAATGAGCCTCAGAAATGCTTTGTTACATTATGTTACTTTCCGTACTATTATCAAATTATCAATAAAGTTTTTACTTGGCAATTTGTCAGACTTTATTTTGTAAAGCTTCTTGAAGTGACCCCACAATTATCATTTCCTTTGTTCATTGTTTTGTAAACAAGAAGTTAATAATATTTTTGAATTATTAGAATTATTTTGGACTTTTTTTTGCATGTGTTTGAGTCACGACTTTTCAACGGTTAACATCTACTGTCGTTATCAAGTGTGAATGCGACAAGATATCTCGGATACTTATTATATAGCCTGCAACTGATGTACCTGTTATAAAGGTAATTATGATCTTCGTGGGGTCTCTCTTAGGTCATCAATGTTAATTAATGTGATACAACGATCCTTTTTTGGTGTTTACTGTTTATTATTGATGACCGATTTTGACAGGTCTTGATACAGAGTTTTTATTGAAATCTCAATCGATCTAGCTGAAATGATAAGTGGCTTCCACACATTCCGAATATCTATGCTCGGCTGACTGAACACGTCATTATTCTGAATATAAGCCGACTCTATAAACTTTCTCTTATACCAATGCTGTTCTTTGTGGATAACTTCGGCTTCCGACCATGCGATGCCGTGCTGATTAGTCCATACGTGATCTGCTATTCCCGACTTCGCTGTTTTTCCTCGCTGAGTATTTCTCTTGTGTTCACCGATTCTCACATTTAGTGGCCTCTTAGTTTCTCCAACATAATCCATCCCACATTCACACGGAACACGGTAAATGCAGTTTTTGGAGTCGCTATTCACGTTGGGTGGTCTCGTTTGTGTGAGTTGGCTACGAATGACCTGTCAAAATCGGTCATCAATAATAAACACTCACCAAGAAAAGGTCGTTGTATCACATTAATTAACATTGATGGCCTGAGAGACCCCTGATGCCTGAGAGATCATAATTACCTTTTTCTACAAACGTCAAAAAATGACAAGGTTCTCGCATTGACAACAGTATGCGAAGTGGCACTTTTTTCAATTTCATTCGTTACCATGACACCGTGCGCGAAGTAATGTGCGAAATATATTTCGCACACTGCATGTAAACTATATGGGATTTTCATATTCTAACCTATATGGTCCTCAACTCCTCAATCAAGCAAAAAACAAGAAATCGTTTATTCATTAATGTAGAACAATAATTAAGGCTTTCAAATTGTGAGAGATATTTTTCTGGCTTTATTTGCTTCACACCACTCTTTAAATTGCTGATATGCATTTTCATACTGCCGCCTCGATTTCTCCGGTAAAAGGTTGGAAATTACGGAATTGGCCGCATCTATCAAGTTAGGTGGGGTACTGCTTAGTTCATCGTCGCTCGAAATTTCCATTCTTTTACAATAATAAATATCACGCACGGAATTGACGCGAATAAAAAGTCACTCCAAAATAATTATCAAGAACTGTCACTTTGAAATAATTGTCAACAAATGCCATTTTATTTCCATAGTTACAGTAATTACTTGATTTGGAAAAATTATTTAAGCCAGTTCAATACTATTTTTCATAGTTATTACTTATTTTAGAACAATATTTTTGACGTTTGTAGAAAAAATTTTGTTTGCATCTCATGCGCGAAATACTTTGGTAATCTCGACTATTTTTTTTAACTCGGCTGCTCCTCGTTAAAAAAAATCAGTTCTCGATCACCAAAGTAGCATTTCGCGCACTAGATACAAAAATAACTATTATAGCAGGTACATCAGTTGCAGGCTATATAATAAGTATCCGAGATATCTTTTCGCATTCACACACTTCATAACGACAGTAGATGTTAATTGTTGAAACGTCGTGACTCAAACATATGCAAATAATTTATTTTCTTTTGTTTCTAGACTATGTAAGTCCAGAAGAATTCTACTAACACTAATATATTGTCAACCACTTTCAAACAAATATTTTTGAATGTTTGTTTTCTTTTCTAGGTTGGGATGCTTCTCATTGAGCACCAAGGGTCATGGCGAATGTGTCAAATTTGTGAAGAATTTGGGAGTACCAACGTTGGTAGTAGGTGGAGGTGGATATACATTGAGAAATGTGGCTCGCTGTTGGACATATGAAACATCATTGCTTGTCGATGAACAGATATCAAACGAATTGCCTTTCACAGAATACCTCGAGTTTTTCGCTCCAGATTTTACTTTGCACCCAGATGTAGTGACTAGGCAAGAAAACGCAAATAGCAAGCATTATTTGGAGGCAATAACTAAGTGAGTAGAATGGAGGATTATGTACCAAATGCGTAACAAACAAATCAAAGATACTTGTATCATTCTTTTTTTGTATACCATTGTGGAAACACAATATTTGATAGAAAGTCATTAATAGTTGTGTAATCAACTAGTGCATTAATCAGTTAGTCATTTTCCAATTACCGAGAAGTCATCTAATGGGAATAATACTTTTATTTTCAGATTTACCTTTGACAATCTGAAAATGTGTCAGCACTCACCAAGTGTCCAAATGCATGATGTTCCTGGCCCTGCACTTACCGAAGATGAAAAAGTCAAAGATGAAGAAGATCCTGATGTTCGCATTAGTCAAGATTTGGAAGACAAATTAGTTGACGCTAAAAATGATTTTTATGATGGTGATAAGGATAATGATAAAGAAGACATTAAAATTTGAAATAAAACCCGTTTTAAAGTCATGGTAATTTTATACAATTCAAATGTCTTTTCTTTCCAGTCTTGAACTCATTCACCCGGTGATAAAAAAATGTTTTTATAAACTATTTAAACCGTTGTATGTGAAAAAAAAGCTGAATTTGTTATCGTTTATATTTTGATTATTAATGTAGGGGTGAGTGGGAAATTAATTTTTTTTACACGGCTTTGAAAGACTTCAACAAATTTCAATATTTAAGACATATTTGATTTATCTCGGAGTATTTCAATATTCATTCATATTTTTTTATCTGACTACAAGGACAAAATTGACAATTGTACACTATATTTTGTGATCATTCAGTATTATCTTTTATCAATTTATGAAATTAACAAAATATGTAAGTTAGCACATTCTTCAATTTTATCACGGAAAAAATAAAATTCCGGAGATGAGAAAGCTTTTCATTCAAATAGACAATTAAGAACCACCATGGGCTGAGGCCTATGTAGGTACTGCTTACACCCAAAATGGCCAATATTAAGTATCCGAGGCAATAAAATTGCCAAAAGTAATACCCCAAAGATTTCTGTTTCATCTAAGATGTTGAAATAAGTTTACCAGTCATTTTCATCCACGCAGGCATTGCCACTTTTTTCGTTGCTCTTCGTTTTCCATTGGAAAATGATGACAAATACTGCAGAATTCCATAGAAGACATGAGAATGAATCACTGAATGTGTTTTCATCTACGAAGGCATTGCACGTCTTTCATAACTTATTTTTTCGTCGACCTCTGCAAAAAATGACATTTTACGTACTAATTTCCGGACGAAAAATCGACTATTTTTGAAGGCAAGTACTTTTCGTCCGCAAACACTTTTCGTCCGCAAACTCTTTTCGTCCGCTGTGGTCACTATGATACGGCACGGTACGAGAGCGGCGATTGAGTCATTTTCGTAAATCCACGTTTTAATTAATACATAGGCGCCTGTGACAATAACTGTCATTTGCTGTTGTCAAATTAATTATTTACGAAATCCGCTAGATTTTACGTGTGAATTTAGACCGTGGTGTGAATATTAGTGTTCATAATAATCAAGAATTGATCGAGTCTGCAGTTCGAAGAGTTGGACGTAGCTGAGGCCAGCAAACATGCGAGTACTTACTTTCATAAAGGTATGTAGAGGTCGACGAAAAAATGTAATATGCACCTCGGCGAAAAACTGTCTACTGTCTCGCCTGCTTGCTATCCTCGGCTGCGCCTCGGCTATCAATTTGCAGGCTCGATTATAATAGACAGTTTTTCGTCCTTGGTACATAAATAACTATTGTTTGATTGGATAATAATGTAAATAAACTTGGTGTGTGGTATTTCCAACTCGGTTTGCCTTCTTCTTGTCTTGTCATTTAAACTTACCGCCATTACAGTGACCAATCACATAGCGCTTATGCCGTTCGACGTTTACTCTCTTCTGTCATCTAAAATCAAGGATATTCTTTAATTTCCTTGGTCTAAAATGAGTATGAGCAGCATACTGTTTCTGATTGATGTCCAAGTGAGAAATTCTCAAAGGGCATCTCATCAGAAAACTCAGAAAAGATGCGCCATAGGCGTGAGCTTTAATATTTCTGAAATCCTCAATTAAATACAACCATTGTTTATATAGAAGATAGTTAACCTTATGGGATTATAATTGGATCAAAATGGATGCGACATGTAGATGGCGATAGTGAGCTCGCATCCAAGTCATGTCGTAACTTCAGTGATCTGGCCTCCAAGTCATGTCGTAACTTGATTAAAACAATGGAAAAGCATTAAAATCAGGGTTTTTTTGAAGGAATCTGCATTAAAATGACGTCAAATAGTCATGTTTGTAACTAATCACGCTAGATGACACTCGCGTTTGCGTCCAACACCAATTACACAGGCATTGACTAACTACCTTACTTCTATAATGCTTCTATATAAACAATGATACAACCATTGTCTAATTCTTCTTTAGACAATGATACAACTGCCTGCGCGACAAAAATTACGACGTAGAACTCTCCTTTACCTGGAGAGGTAAGTTAGGCTACTAACTGTTAGGTGGCTAGTCATAGCAATCTCCAGAAAAGGCATCTACAATAGTCGAAAAATCTAATCTGAGTAGCTTAGCTACCGTACAACAGGTGGAGAGCCAATAAATAAAGTATCGAATTCTTTATTGAAAATAAAAGATTTGAAATAGCACAATAAAAAATAACTATTGTCTGGTGACAACCCGGATATTTTGGAGAAAAGAGATAAAATAGTAGTAGAAAAGCGCGCGCTTTTCAACTACTATTTTATTTTATTCCCTCCACCTTTTGTAGAAAGGTTCATTCCTTATTTCTTGGTGAAGATCAATAGCAAGAAATACGCGAGCGAAGCGAGCGCGCTTTCTAATACTATTTTATTTTATTCTCTCCACTTTCTGTAGAAAGGTTCATTCCTTATTTCTTGGTGAAGATTCATAGCAAGAAATACGCGAGCGAAGCGAGCGCGCTCGGTTGACATTTCGCGCGCGCGGAATTGTGAAATGTCGGCCGAGCGCGCACTTTTTTACTACTATTTTATCTCTTTTCTCCAAAATATCCGGGCTGTCGCCAGACAATAGTTATTTTTTATTGTGCTATGTCAAATCTTTTATTTTCAATAAA
This sequence comes from Chrysolina oricalcia, assembly GCA_944452925.2. Classification (NCBI taxonomy): domain Eukaryota; kingdom Metazoa; phylum Arthropoda; class Insecta; order Coleoptera; family Chrysomelidae; genus Chrysolina; species Chrysolina oricalcia. The sequence goes on from OX101810.2 coordinate 4,723,118, forward strand.
GAATTCAAAATAATATAGAAAACGAACCGAAAGTGCTTAAATAAGATTGTGTAGCTTGTGCTAATATGAAAGAAAACACCAAGTGGTTGATTTTTGTGGAAGAAAGATTTTGAAAATATCCTTTATCCAACATTTGATGGGCCATAAATCAAAAAATAAGTGAGAGCGAGGAGTTTTGACTTCAGATTTGTGTTCAGAGAACCCCCCAAAAAAAAATATCGTCAAAATCGGGTAATACCCTAACTGCAATTGTACCGAAATGGGTTTCGTTATCAGCATCTTGAATAAAGTTATTGATATCATCCCTTGATAAAACTTTAGATTTCTTTCCTCGGTATCCTTGGATCCTTGGATTTGGCCGTAACATATTAGATACTATTGCATTTGCTTTCTCAGATATATCTGATGGGTTATCACTACCTCTATCATAATCAACATCCATTTTCTTGAAAATAACTTGAAATTGAAGCAACTTCGAGCAAACACAGTCAAACACGCGGCGTGCCAACAAACCGTTTCTATAGTAACGACAAAGAAAGACCACTGGATGCTGTGAAATTGTATTGGAAGTATTGATAACATTAAAGATAACATGTATGGAAAAGAGAAGTATTATTTAGTTATTTTGGACTGTTAACTTTTGAACGGTTCGACGTAGAAACATGAAAAAAAACCGTTTCGAGGGTTTCACCAATACTACTTTTTGAAATAAAAAAAATTAATGATTGCACGATAGGGGGCGCAGGGGGGCCCATCAACACAAATTTTTAAATGGCATGTGGGGTCAAGTGTCACATCGTTGAAAAGAGAATTCAATTCTCTTTACAACCATCTAAATATTTTTGAATTTTGTTTATAATTTTTTTCCCAATTTCGATTTTTATACCTTTCGAAATTTTTAAATTAATGTGCCCCCAGCACCATCTGTCGAGTAATTGCAATGTTTCTTCTCTCAAAAAGTAGTATCGGTAATACCCTTCAAAAAATTTTTGGTTGCATTGTTCCACATCCAACCGTTCAAATGTATCGAGGTATATCCGCATTTATATTTGATATTTCGATTTTGAATTTCGTTTTCCGGCCACCATCATCAACTTTATTTTTTCTCATGGGCGTAACATTGGATTCTTTCTGTTTTGAATAGAACCAGATTTTACCTTTTCAGTGATGTATCATAAGTTATCATTCTTTTTCGAAAAATTGGAGATATTGAAAAAAATTTATTCTCGTCACAAAGGGCTTTGAATTTGATGTTTCTGAATTTGTTACACTCAATGACATTTTGTTATTGTACAAGTCATTGAATTTTTGGCGAAAAATGTCATTCACGAATGAAGAAAAAAGAGATATGATACAAATTTATTACAAATCCGATAGAAACAGTGTCAGGACATCAGAAATGTATTTAAACTTGTATTCCGAAGGACGACAACCACATCGAACTATGTTCAGTTAATGGATCAAAATCTCAACGAGGTTGGTTCATTTGAAAAGCCGAAGAAAATATACGGAGACAGAATGGACCAGGAAACTAAAGAAAATTTAATAAATGTATGAAGTAAATTAGGCATGGTGTCCTTTTAAATGAAAATTAATAATTTGCAGATAAACATGAACCCGGGGAAATCTACACGTCAAATTTCCTCCGATATGAATATTTGTCATACAAGTGCTTGGAGACATCTAAAAAAACGGTTTAAAATGTTACAAAATAAATGTAATTTGGACAGATGAAAGCACTTTTACGAATTGTGGGATATTCAACCGAAATAACGAACACATTTGGAGTATAAACAACCCCAGGCAGTTCCGAGAAATTTGACCTCAAGTGCGATTTAGTATTAACGTGTAGGCAGGAATTTACAGCAGTAGAATTTTGGGTCCTCATTTATTTGACGGAATTCTGAATGGAGAAACCTATCACCAGTTTTTAATGTCGATTTTTGAAGACTATTTGGATGATCTACCTTTGGCTAACAATAACAACATCTGCTTTCAACATGATGGTGCTCCACCGCACACTACCAAAAGAGTATCTAAGTACCTGACTGAAACGTTTGGTAAATGGATAGGGAATAAGGGACCGGTGAGGTGGCCAGCAAGGTCTCCAGACTTAAATGTTATGGATACATTCTTATGGGGTTCACTGAAAAATAGAGTTTATGGTCAGAGGGATTATCAAAATATTGAGGACCTTCAACACATAATTGTTAGAGAGTTCGGAAGATTGAGGAGGAGGGAAATTATTCGTGCAGTGAATAATATTCGAAGAAGAGCACAGTTGTTTTATCATGAACAAGTCCCGAATTTTGAACATTTGCTGTGATTTACTTTTGTCTTTTAGGTTAAATTGTTTTTAAAATTGTTTTTTCCGTTAATCAGCTGTCGTCCCCCTTACGAACGGCAGCCCTCAAAAGTCGAAACTTGTGCGAGCCAAGGATTAATGAGGTCTTACCTTTTTACGTGCGATTCCTAGCACGATCTGAGGAGAATATCGAAAGGAGGTCCGTTGGTCACCCATCCAAACCCCAGCCTCGCCTAGCGTTGCTTGGCTTCAGATATCGGATGATTGTGATTATTGTTATTTGTTCAAATTTCTATTTTCATTGAAAACGACACATTGTCTAATTTACCTCAAACACACGTCATTTATCAAATTTTAATTGTTGATTCTGTCTCCGTATTTTTTCATTGGCTTTTCAAATGAACCAAACTCGGTGAGATTTTGATCTAATAACTTGAACATAGTTCAGTGTGGTTGTCGTCTTTCGGGATACAAGTTTAAATACATTTTCGAAGTCCTAACACTGTTTCTATTGTATTTGTAATAAATTTGCATCATATCTCTATTTTCTTCATTCGTGAAAGCCATTTTTCGCCAAAAATTCAATGACTTGTACAATAACAAAATTGAGTGTAACAAATTGAAAGTCAAAGGACGCACATTTCTTATGGGAAATGGCTTTCCGTGAATTTGGCTGAATTTTTTGTATTTTGTAGTTCTTGATGAGCTGATCAAAAGTGTCTATAGCCACAAAGCTCAAAAATTGACAGTTTTCGAGATATGGAGATTTGAAAATGGATTTTTTCCATTTTTTGTAGTATTTGGTCATCAATCCGATAGCTCTTATTTCTTGATGGAATGACATTTGAATGTTCGGTGCCCCCAATCCGACTGAGAAATGGTCTTTCTCAGTTATGTTAGGCACCGCCATCAAACAATTTCCATACACTGCTCCGCACTGGTTATGAAATCAGGTACTATTTCCAAGATCTTCCATACATCTTTTTCTGCTACAAGATAGCGCCAGTATAATTTTAACTGTCAAAAAACGTCATATGTTGGGTATCTTTTGAAGAGCATGTTTTCCAAAATGTTCAAAACGAGGCTCAGCGAGCTTCGATGGAAAAAATGGACAAATCATAATACTGTGTTCACAGAGACAACAAATGTGATTACTATCGATGTCATTTACATGAGATTACGTGATTTATTTCTCTCAAATCTCGATAATCTGACAATGGTGTGCCAAGACATTTTCCTCAGGGTGGCTCGTAATGGATGATAGCATCTCACAGCCAAACAAATCCGGGAAAATGTCTGCATCTTTGATACTTTGTAGTACTTTCCAGGTAGAATAGGGAAGTTCAGGTGTTGGAAGCAAACTATGAATGGAACTTTCGATATTTACCTCCGAATTCTTGAAAATATATTTTTTTTATAAATGTTGCATTAGAGTTTACACTTATAATTGAGTATCTACTCATATGATCGTTTGCAAAACGAATGGGTAGATCAATCAAAAACAATGTAATAGTAGGAGTAAAAATCATAATAAGAATGATATTAAATAAAAAACAATAATAATCTATCAATCTCAAAAAATCATTTGAAATATTATGAGCGAAGCGGATTTATTTTTCCGTTATATTCTTGAAATGATTTATGACTGTGTTAGGTTCGTTGATATAATTATAGTTATATGTTACTAGTAAATCACTTTACCCATGATCTGACTCATAATATTTTAAATGATTTCTTGAGATTGCTAAGATAGTTTATTTATTTTTTATGTAATATCATTATTATTATTAGTATTATTATGAATGCTACTGTTACTATTATAATGTTTTTGAATGATCTACTAATTCATTTTACCAAAAATCATATGAACAGATAGAATTCATTTATTTGTGTAAACTTTGATGCAACGTTTAAAAAAAATTATAGTAGTTTCAAGAGCTCGGGGGCAAATATCCATTCATAGTTTGCTTCCATCATATAAACTTCCTTATTCTACCTGGAAAGTACTACAAGGTATCCCACCATACACCCCCTAAGGTTGAGGCCCGGAAGGATGAACTCCCCAGCACTCGTACGTACTCGAAAGCTCACCCCCCCTATCCACCACCCCCGCTCGTTAAAGCGGTTCCTCATCCTGATGACTGGCGATCAGCAGAATAAAATCTGACCGTTTGATATGGAGTGCCCAGCCAATTCTCGGCTTGAAGCTCCCTTATATCTGACATGAGTTGACTTTTAAACAATGACTTTACTTTACTGTGCATGGTGCCCCCCTGAAACTGGCTGAAGGCCTGAAAAACTCTCGGCTGAGGGCCGAGTGCTGTGTGCTGAGTTAACTGAAATTGAAATTACTATTTGGTCGGTTCTTCTTGGTATCTGAAACATGAAGGCATGATTAATCGTGATTTGGTGCCTGTTGAAGTAGACGTTGGCGTCGCCGAAGGTCTCGCCTCCGCCGTACTTCTTCAGGGGTGTCGTTGTCTCCTTGGTTTACTGGACGTCTGTATTTGTCTCTGTCTCTGTCGTCTTGCTCACGTCTGTTCTCGTGGAGCTCCGTGAGCAGCGGGTTCGTGTGGGTCTCTACTCTGTCTAGAGTAGTCCCCACATGTTGTCTGATCAGTCTGTCGATATAGTCTGGGTGGATGTCTAAGTCTCGATATATGAACCTGTTGGGCATATATTGTGGTGCGTCTGTTGCCATCCTCAGGCAGACGTTGAAGAAGGCCTGTATCCTTTGCTTATAACTGTTCGCGCACTGCCCCCAAGCAGTGGATGCGTACAATATAATAGGCAGAAGAATTGTCTTGATGAGGCGTAGTTTCAACTCGAGTGCCATGTTGCTCCTACGTCCGATGAGTGGGTACAGCTTATGCCTTGCGGCTTTCGCTATAGCTAATCTGTGGGAGACGTGCCTCTGAAACGTGAGTTTCTTGTCCAGGATTACTCCTAGGTAAACAGCTTCGTCTACCCATGGAATTATCTCGTCGTTCATAGTAACATGGCCCTCGGGTGTCCTACGTCGCCTCGTGAGATTACAAGGTATCAAAGATGCAGACATTTTCACGGATTCGTTTAGATGTGAGATGCTATCATCCATTTAGAGCCACCCTGAGAAAAATGTCTTGGTACACCATTGTCTGATTATCGAGATTTGTTTGGAATAAATGACATATTATATGTAAGTGACATCAATAGTGATCAGAATTATTATCTCTGACGATACATGATTATGATTTTTCCGTTTTCCCCCATTAAAGCTCTCTGATACTCGTTATGAAAATTTTGGAAATATTATTTGATATTACTGGACATCAGATATATCTAGAATCAGTTATTCCAGAGAATACCCAACACATGTTGTTTTTTGAATATATGAATCATTCTGGCGTTATCTTGTAGCATGAAAAGTTGGATAGAAGATCTTGGAATTAGTACCTCATTTCATGTCCAGTCCAGTGTATGAAAAATTATTGATGGCGGTGCCGAATGTAACTGAGAAATACCATTCCTCAGTCGGGTTCTGGGCGCCGAACATTTAAATTCCATCCCAACAACAAATGAAAGCTTCCCGATTGATGGGCAAATACTACAAAAAATTTAAAAAATCCATTTTGAAAGCTCCATATCTCGAAAACTGTCCATTTTTGAGGTTTGTGGCTATGAACACTTTTGATCAGCTCATCAAGAACTACAACATACCAAAAATTCAGCCAAATTCACGGAAAGCCATTTCCCATAAGAAATGTGCGGGGTCCTTTAGAAACATCAAAGTCAAAGCCTATTATGATAAGAATATTTTTTTTCAGTATCTCCAATTTTTCGAAATAGAATGATAACTTATGATACATCATTGAAAAGTTTAAATCTGGTTCTATTCAAAACAGAAAGAATCCATTGTAGGGGCCCATGAGAAAAATAAAGTTGATGATGGTGGCCGGAAGACGAAACGTCGGATAGCAAATCTAAAAACACCATTATATAGCAGGGAAAAAGTGGCAATGTGGAAGAGAGATTTATTTTCGAATCCTTCAAAAAATAAAGCCAGAAAAAAATAAAAACTATTTTCCGAAATTTCTGTTTTTTCTGGATATACTCAGAATTTCAGAACGTTCTCAACAGCATATTCTTAGGTAAATGCGCAACTTTGCTCATAGTTTCTGAGATCCCAATGGTGAGGATCGAATTTGTCTTAGTTGTTTAGAATTTTCTGATTCACTCTGTATAACGCATTCATAAAGATGGACGCACTTAGGACACCAGTTTTTTTTTTTCATGGCACCCTAAAGATTCATATTTGTAAAATTCACGAAAAGCAGAAGATATAGTCTTAGAAAATGAGTTTAAAATAACCTTGACGTTGGAATATATTCGCAAGTACATATGTCAAGATGCTCTATAAAAACTTGTGCTCTAGTGCACTTTCAGTTTGTAAATATTTTAAATATAGACTGAAAGCTCTCCTGCGTTATGTATAATGTAATTATAAATTCTTATTTCTTATAGATGCCTTTTTGTAGCTCAGCGTGCTTCGAACACGTGTTGTTCGCCTGACAAAAAGCGGTATAAAAAATGCCAAGAAGACTGAAAAACCGTAAACTATACTATACACATCAAGCCATCTCATATTTATATGAATTATTTCGAAAAGGCAGCTGTGGCGTCATTTCATTGTTTTTTTACGAAGGCTCGCGACTGTTTTTAGAATTTCTGTCCAGGGGACACTGGATAATATCGGGTTAATTTTCGAATATTTACTGAATCTGGGAATTTCATTAATTTGTGCGAGATTGAACAAATAGTAGGGACAATAATACTTATACTGGATGATCTGGCAAAAACTTACTCTTCTGAGGATACACTCACAGAAAAAAAAAGAAATAAGTGAACAAAAACAAAATAAAAACTATAAACATCAACAAAATACATAATATGTTCCCCACTTGGAATACTCAATCAAAACTTGATCAATTTGATAATTTTACTTCGCAACAACATGGATTTTGTTACAATGATTTCAATGATGAATATTGGCTTCAAGCTAGGTACCCTTCTTGTAAAAGCTCGGCTTCTTCTTTAGCTCTTTACCCACTTTTTTGTCTTCAGTAAATAACGTTTCTGATCTCATTAATTCCATGTACTGTAATGCATATATACAGGGTGGGTCACGGTCGATGGTACCTCAGACGTTTACGAAGAACGGGACATAGGATCATTCTGAAAATTTGGTTTCTCAAGTAGTTGCTCTTGGTCTATCGATCTAAAATATTTTCAGCAATACAGCGTTGCCGCTTATACCAGAAAGTAGCAGTATCTTTGTTATTTCAAATGGGTCACCCTGTATATTACCGCATTTTTGAACTTGTCATTCCTTTCTGATTATTTCTGCCTCATACTCCCCTATACCTATCTCTAACGGTTTTTGAGATATTGGTTATTTTCCATATTTTTTATTCAAAACATAGCTCGAATTGAATGTTTATTTCTGCGGTATTTGGATTCTTAGGAAGTTGCAATTTTGTGTTCAGTTCATCAAGATCATGTACATTGATTCTGTATAGAGAAGTTTGTTCTGCGTTATACAGGGTCGTTCAAAACTCATGATCTTACTGCTTGATACAAAAAGGGTTGAAAGTGCGTTTTTTTAAATGGAACATCCTGTATATTATGAAATATTCTGAAAGATGACTAAATTCCCTTCGAATTGATATATCATGTTCCTATACCTAAATAGCCAGAATTCCGAGATAATAGCAATTTTCACTTGTAATCTCCCAAGTGCTTGAATTATTGCCGGAAATAATTCGAGTTTTTTTTACATTTATAAAACATGATTTAAAACATTGAAAACATGTTAAAAACAAAAGTTTTGGCTAAGAAAATGGAAAGAACAGAAGAGATTGAAAGTTTCGATATTGGTTCAGAATCAGAATAATTTAATTTCATAAGTTTATTTCTATTTCCAAATTTTGAATCCTATTTATCTTTAAGAGAAGTCATATTTTGTTACAAAGCGGAAAATTCATGCATCATTGTCTTTATCATGGTCCTAATCACAGTCACAGTCTTAATCATAGAATCAAGTTAAAACTGTTCATTTCATTAGGAGAATTTATGCAATTTCTTTAGTCTCAATCATAAGAATTTGACCTTCAAAGTTGTCAATTTTTTTGCTTATGATTGAGACGAGATGCACAACGCGCAAGTGCGTCGATAACTATTTGACAAATGACGAGATAAATTTACGGCAATTAATTCAAGCACGAAGGGGATTCGGTAAGAAAATTTCACACCGAGAAATGAAAATCATTCAACAATTCATAAGAAATAACTAACGATGGTTTCACCTGAACTATTTATAACCGCTGAAATATTGATATGTAAAATACTTAACAAAATGTTCATCAATAAATGTGTTTAAATTTGGAACAAAAAAAATAAAAAAGTTATGTTCCTATCGTGGATTGAACCATCGACATAGCGACTCACAGGCCGCAATAATCGTGGATAAAATATTTTCAGACACATTCCAAATATCTAGTAAATACATAATTATCTCCTTTCATATGAAAACTAGACCTCCATTTGTCACATGTCAAATGTCACATGTCAAACATTTATTGATGAAAATTTTCTTAAGTATTTTGCATATCAATATTTCAGTGGTTATAAATAGTTCAGGTGAAACCATCGTTAGTTATTTCTTATGAATTGTTGGATGATTTTCATTTCTCGGTGTGAAATTTTCTTACCGAATCCCCCTCGTGCTTGAATTAATTGCCGTAAATTTATCTCGTTCATGAATTTTCAAAGAAAATTCATGTACTCGAAAAATTTCCGGCAATAATTCAAGCACTTGGGAGATTACAAGTGAAAATTGCTATTATCTCGGAATTCTGGCTATTTAGGTATAGGAACATGATATATCAATTCGAAGGGAATTTAGTCATCTTTCAGGATATTGCATAATATACAGGATGTTCCATTTAAAAAAACGCACTTTCAACCCTTTTCGTATCTAGTAGTAAGATCATGAATTTTGAACGACCCTGTATAACGCAGAACAAACTTCTATATACAGAATCAATGTATATGATCCTGATGAACTAAACACAAAATTGCAACTTCCTAAGAATCCAAATACCGCAGAAATAAACATTCAATTCGAGCTATGTTTTGGATAAAAAATATGGAAAATAACCAATATCTCAAAAACCGTTAGAGATAGGTATAGGGGAGTATGAGGCAGAAATAATCAGAAAGGAATGACAAGTTCAAAAATGCGGTAATATACAGGGTGACCCATTTGAAATAACAAAGATACTGCTACTTTCTGGTATAAGCGGCAACGCTGCATTGCTGAAAATATTTTAGATCGATAGACCAAGAGCAACTACTTGAGAAACCAAATTTTCAGAATGATCCTATGTCCCGTTCTCCGTAAACGTCTAAGGTACCATCGACCGTGACCCACCCTGTATATATTATTATGATTATTCTCCATCTGATATTTGTCACTATGAAACAACTTCTATATTGAAGATGAATTACTTTGATACAAGCTGATATGGAACCACCAATGGATTATGCCAGTTCATAAAGACTTTGGGACCGTCCTCTCCTGTTGAAATTATAGTGAATCCCTTGCTCTCGGAGAATTCTCTTTCTGTCTGAAAACAGTTCTTGTTATACCACTATTCAAAGGCGGCAATCCAGAAGATCCGAGTATTTTCAGACCAATTTCTTTGCTGGCATCACTATGAAAGTTAATTGAAAAACTTGTGAAAAATAGAGTATTACATTTTTTAAATGCCAATGAAATCTTAGTTAACTCGCAATTTGGATTTCAGAGCTCAAAAGGCACAAATGATGCCATTTTTTTTTTTTCTCGAACGTGTTTACACCAATCTCAACAATGGAGAAGCTGTAGAGGCAGTATTCTGTGATTTTTCTAAAGCTTTCGATGGTATAAATCATGAACTCCTTCTTAATAAGCTTAGCAATTATGGCTTCAAAGGAGTATGTAATACATGGTTCAGTCTTATACAAGCGGCAGAAAACAATTGGTTAAATCTAATGGAATTTTTTCTAACAGCAAAGATATTTTATTGGGCGTACCAAAAGGATCTGTACTGGGTCCGATTCTTTTACTTATATATTTAATTGACCTGGCCCTTATTTCAATTCAAGGACAATTCACAATATTCGCTGGCATGGAAAGGGTAGAAAAATTATGAAAAATACTATCATTAAGGATCTGGAAATAGTAAAGAAATGGATTCCAATTATTTGTGCTTCAATACAAATAAAACTAACTTACTTTCATTTAGCTCTGATGATGATAATCTAAACCTTAGCTGACACATATTGGAAAATTAAAAATACACCAAATTTCTAGGAATATTCATAGACAGCGTCGGGCAGTAAACTACATCCAGCGGGAGGAAAAGTGGCACTTTCCTCCCTATATGGTAATACAAATAGTTATTTCTAACTTTGCCCACAATCAACAAAAATCGACAAAAACTAGTTGGCTAGGTAGTTGGCTGCTGTTCATTTTTAGATAGTTATCAGAACTGTCATATTATAGAAGTTTTTTAAACTCTTCAGATAGTTTTCATTCGTGCTTTCATAAAAATCGAAATTTCTATTGAATATTATTTCAATAAGACATACTCATAATAAATAATATGGATACTGACAATAGTGACGATTTTGATAATAATACTCCGCCAGAGATATTGGAAAAAGCTGCGAAAGTAACGTTGGATTTTTCTTTTTTTTTCTTTGGTGTCTTGGCATCGACTGCTATGGTCATTAGCCACGTGTTCTGGATAGGCTTTGTTACTAACTCCATTCGCCACCTTAGGAGCAGCACTGTTAATTGGAACGCAACAGTGAATCGTGCAGGACTCACCCCAGTCCAGCCACGAGATTTGAATAATTTAATCGGTCAAATTAAATTAAAAAATCCCAGCCGCAACTGGGGCTCGAACTTCGGACCTTTCGACCCAAAGTCGGACACTCTAACCACTGCGCCACGCCCCGACATACGTTGGATTTGTTGCCGAAAATTAAAAAAAAAGTATAAATTGGCATACGCAAAAAATATGTATCTGTCAAGAGGTAGGATACTTTAATGTTATTGTATTGCAACGTCTGAGCGAAGAAATCAAGCAAAAACGGCCGCATTTAGCTAAGAAGAAAGTGTTGTTTCATCAAGACAATGCACCAGCTCACACATCCGTTATTGCAATGGCCTAAATTGATTATAGTCTAAGAAACGAGGAAGCGGCCCAATGTTGAATGTGCAAAAATTAATATCCGAAAAACAAAAATATGAGCGTATAGGAAATTAAAATTCAGGATGAGTTTCTATTTCATGCGACTCGATCCTGATTACCGAACATAACCTAAAAAATTGGCAAAGTTGCGAAAAGCGGTTTTTTGTTGATAACTAAAAAACTGCAGCTCCGATCGAAAAAAGTCAAATTAAGAAATTGTAGATATGGAAGAGATCTATCAATAGAATGAATTATAATTTTTCGATATCATTGATACTGTTGTTTTTATTAGTAAAAAGAACAATACTTCGAAATGAAATTGTGTTTTATTAAACTTGACAGTACAGAATATTTTTTTATTTATATGTAACTATATCAACATCAACTAAAAATATATCGCAGCCAATCTTGATATCCAACACGCCCCCTTAAAATTGACTTCGATTTTCATTATAATTTGCTTTGAGTCCAAGTAATGAACAGAACTTCTGGTGTTTCAAGTTTGATAAAGCTTTTGTTAGAATGTCAGCAGGCATTTCATTTGTCGAAAGATATTCGACTCGTACCTCTTGTTTTTCAACTATTTCTCTGATGAAGTGGTGTCTTATATCCACATGCTTTGTTCGTCCATGATAAACTGGATTTTTCACCATGGATCCAGCACCTTGATTATCATTGAAAATAGTTGTTGTCTCTAGTTGACCAACGATTTCGTTCAGGAATCTTCTCAAGAAAACTGCTTCTTTGGATGCTTCTGACAGTGCCATGTATTCTGCCTCCGTACTCGATAGGGCCACTGTTTTTTGTTTGCGGGATGACCAACTTATTGCAGCATTCGACAAAATGAAAATATATCCTGTATAGGATCTTCTGTCATCCGGATTTGCTCCCCAATCTGCATCAGCGAAGCCAAGTAAAGGATCATTACTCTGCTCGAAAACTAGTTCAACGTTTTGAGTTTTCTTCAAATAGCGTAACACTCGCTTTGCTGCTGTCCAGTGTTCTAGTCCATAATTTTCGTTAAATTGACTCAAAACACTCACAGCGTATGCTAAATCTGGTCTCGTTGAAATTGCAAGGTACATTAGTTTTCCAACAATTTTATTTTTAATGCTTCGGGTGATGGTAATGTTTCTCGGGATTCAATCGCAATTCTGAATGACTCATAAGATTCTGGAATACTATACAATAGTAAAATGGCGACTAACTCTTCGTTGATTTTCAAATTCATCTCTTCTAGTTTGTCAATTATTTCGAAAAAGTTGGCAAGATGCTCTCTCATGTCATTACTTTGATGCATTTTGTAATGAATGAGCTTCTTCAATAACATGGCTTTCCTTGCTGGACCTTGTGACTGGTACACTTCGTGCAGTTTGTCCCAAATTTCTTTCGATGTTCTACAATTCTTGATATGTCTAAGTTCGGAAGGTCCTATTGCTAGAATGAGATCTGACATAGTATGTGCATCATTCTTTTTCCAAATGTCAGTTTCAGCATTCATCGTTTTTCACAAGTAGAGCTTTTGCTTGGATTTTCCAGGTATCAAAATTTTCTTTGGATAGTACCTGTATTCTATACGAGTTTTGACTCATAACTACTTCGTATTTTGACTTCGAAATTAAACTGTCAACTTCTATGATTTCCTTTTACTCAAACTTCGTTAGTGTTGCAATTATAATACAGTTAGGGTGTCTGGGCCCATAACCTGTTGTTTTTATTAGTAAAAAGAACAATACTTCGAAATGAAATTGTGTTTTATTAAACTTGACAGTACAGAATATTTTTTTATTTATATGTAACTATATCAACATCAACTAAAAATATATCGCAGCCAATCTTGATATCCAACAGATACTTTTCGAGTTATATCGGAAAAACCGTGAAAAATCGGGTTCTCTATAACTTGTTAATTGGAAGGTATTGAAAATTGGTACTTACAGATTTGTGTAGCCTATGGCCTAAAAAGGCATTTTTGAAAAATTGATAAATATTGATTATTTTTCAAAATATATGAAGTTTTCTCAAAAAAGATCCTCTCTCAATATGGCTACTCTTGCTCGGGGAATGATGCTACAGTAACGATTCAGGGCTTATTTTTTTCTGTAAGAGTTGTTCTTTCATATCATCGATAAGTATCTATATTGATTTGTTTAATTTTAAGGGTTGAAAAATAACTTTAAAGAATTGCACAATTTTTTTACATATTTTTTCTAATTACATTGCTTAATTTTGTTTTTATATAAATTACTTTTATGGAAATGGATTCCTAGCATGATATCACGCATTCAAAAAAAATTTGAGTTCCTACGATCACTAGGAGCCGAGATAATTTTTTTATTTCAAAAGAATCTGGAAGACGCAATAATCATCGTATGGCGTCACTTTCATGGATATTAAGGTTGAATACATTTATTTTCAATAAAAAAATACTAGGAAATGTCTAGTTCATTTGTAGTACTATTAATTGATGAATAAAGTGAGGCGTGCAATAAGTATATTGATTTTTTTTTATTTTAAGTGTCATAAAATTACTTTAAAAAATAGCACAATTTTTTTACATGTTTTTCCAAATAAATTTCTTAATTTTGTTTTTAGAAAAATGACTTTTTTAAAAATAGATTCCTAGCATGATTTCACGCATTAAAAAAAAAATTAATTCCTACGATCACTAGGAGCCGAGATAATTTTTTTATTTCAAAAAAATCTGTAAGACGCAATAATCATCGTAGAGCAGTCACCTTCATGGATACTGAGGATGAATACCTATATTTTTAATAAAAAAAAATACTAGGATATGTTTAGTTCATTTGCAGTATTATTAATTGATGAACAAAGTTAGGCGTGCAGGCGCAGAGCGATGCAATTCTGCGGGTGGCGCAGTGGGAATACAAATTCTGTTGACATTAAAGACACTTTCGTCCCGACGGTGTTATTGAAAAGTCATTATTGAATCAATTTCAAGTACTAGTGTACATTGGAAAAGAAAACGCACGTGAACAACTAGCTACAAGTTTTTTTATTGCCTCTGGTGAGTACTCATTTTATTGAACATAACGGTTTTTAATTCAAATTCAATTTATATATTTTTAGATATTGACATACAATGGCAGTTTCTAATGAAGAAGTATGTATTCTATGTGATATTTTATATGATTCAAGTGGATGCGAAAATTTTGATACGCATATCATCGAAATAGATGAAGAATTGCCCAACTTCAGGATAGTCTGCTCAGACACAATATGGAAGAAGGAGATGAAGAAAAAGAAGAAGAGCCAAATGATTCAGCGGACAATCCTCCAATTGAAAAAAGGAAAATTAGTGAATCTGTATCAATATAATATATGAATATCTTTTCTGTAATTATTTCATGAATGTTTTGTATATAATAGAGTTATTTATCATTTTGTGAACATGGTATTCGTGTTTTTTTCGACGACCTACCCCAAACTAAGTACAAAGGGATTTTTGTACGTTGAAGCCGAGATACTCAATATTTTTCAAGCGCAAGCCACCTTGAAAGCACGAAATGAGTTTTCACTGCTATCCCCACTCCGCCACCCGCTATAGCTATCGCGACCCGCGCCTGCACGCCTCACTTTATTCATCAATTAATAGTACTACAAATGAACTAGACATTTCCTAGTATTTTTTTATTGAAAATAAATGTATTCAACCTTAATATCCATGAAAGTGACGCCATACGATGATTATTGCGTCTTCCAGATTCTTTTGAAATAAAAAAATTATCTCGGCTCCTAGTGATCGTAGGAACTCAAATTTTTTTTGAATGCGTGATATCATGCTAGGAATCCATTTCCATAAAAGTAATTTATATAAAAACAAAATTAAGCAATGTAATTAGAAAAAATATGTAAAAAAATTGTGCAATTCTTTAAAGTTATTTTTCAACCCTTAAAATTAAACAAATCAATATAGATACTTATCGATGATATGAAAGAACAACTCTTACAGAAAAAAATGAGCCATGAATCGTTACTGTAGCATCATTCCCCAAGCAAGAGTAGCCATATTGAGAGAGCATCTTTTTTCAGTAAACTTCATATATTTTGAAAAATAATCAATATTTATCAATTTTTAAAAAAAGGACTTTTTTGGCTTGTTATAGGCTAAACATAATGATAAGTAACAAGTTTGAATAACTTACAGTAAACGAGTTATAGAAAACCCGATTTTTCACGGTTTTTCCGATATAACTCGAAAAGTATCAATGATATCGAAAAATTATAGATAATTCAATTGATAGATATTTCCAATACCTACAATTTCCTTCTTTGACTTTTTTCGATCGGATCTGTAGTTTTTTAGTTATCAATAAAAAACCGCTTTTCGCAACTTTGCCAATTTTTTAGGTTATGTTCGGTAATCACGATCGAGTCGCATGAAATAGAAACTCATGTTGAATTTCAATTTCCTACACGCTGATATTTTTTTGTCGGATATTAATTTTTGCACGCACTTTTCCCTATTGCTTGGACTATTAATTAAAGTTTGAATTGTTACCTCATGCACCCTATTCACCAGATTTAGCCCCCTCGGATTATTTCCTGTTCCCAGAAAAATATCTCGGTGGTCAAAGATTTTCCAACAATGAAGAGGTTACGTCGGCAGTTAATGGCTATTTTGAGGAGCTTGGCGATTCTTATTATAAAAAGGGTATCGAACTTATTGAACATCATGTGTGGAGCTAAAAGGAGATTACGTTGAAAATTAAATATATTTTTTCCAAAATTTTTGTGTTTTCTCTGTTGGGCCAGGTACTTCTGGGACCACCCTCGTAATACAGTATTAGGTAGGAAAATCATCGTCATTTGAAAAACTATTCGAAAAAAATATATCCAATAATTGCTTTGATTGGAAAAGTCAACCAAGGAGCAGGTGGCATTTTTTCGTCGCTCAGATCTTGTGTTATGGGAGGCAATAGTTTTCTTTTGGGTACTTGTAGATAAATGTATGTATATTTTTTAGTTTTTACATCAGAAGTAGACAAAGAAATGTACTGTTATGGTCCTGGGTTTTTAGTTTGTTCTTACTGTGTCAAAGAATAAAAATGGACTCCAAAAACTGCAACTACCGCATCCCTTGTGAATGCGGTGAAGCTTATCTTGGAGAAACTAAGCGACCACTTAGCGTTAGACTCGCTGAACACAAGAGAAACACTCAACGAGGAGAAACTTCAAAGTCAGGCATAGCGGATCATGTCTGGACGACCCAACACAACATAAAATGGACTGAAGCCGAAGTCATCCATAAAGAAGAGGGCTGGTATAGAAGGAAGTTTAAAGAGAGTGCATATATTACAAAGTCTTCAGTCAAGCTAGCATAGAAATCCGTAATGTGTGGAAACCCTTAATTAGTGGCATGGATCAATTGAAATTGCGATAAGAATTAACAATGCTGTACCGGAGGGGCCTGGCACTGTAATTAACAAGCTTACCTGAATACCGCCAAATTACCCCTAGGCTAATGACACATAATTATCCATAGCAAATATAAGAAGTATCCTTGAGATTGTCGCATTATACACTTGATAACGACTGTAGATTTTAACAGGTGAAACGTCGTGATTAAAAATTGCAGAGAATTGAATTTTTCTTTGTTCATTTTTAGACAATGAAAGTCCAGAATAACCTTACTCAAAGTGAAATATTGTCAACCACTTTCAAACAAATAACATGTATATTAGGCCATCGAGTAGATAAAACTAAAAAAAAACATCAGGCTCTCCGAATAGTATATTCTGCAACAAGCATGGAATGACAGTGATTTCTCACGAGTATGAAGTAAATCATACGAGTGAGAAATGAACATTCCATGCTCGTAGTACAGTATACTTTTTCGACGACCATAGCGACATTTCACCATTCACAAGCCTCACACTGTATAATGAAGTTATTATAAAATATGAACATCGATTATATACAGGGTGTCCCACGAAGTTTAGGACAGGGAATATCTCGGAACTCGAAAGTAGTGGATAATTGTTATTTTGGGGTTCTGAATTAAAGCAATTGTTGCAGATTTTTTTGATATTATGTTACCCAATGAGCCTTTTGTTTTCGGTCACGTGACATCTGATTCAAAATCTTTAATGGGACACCCTGTATATTTTGGCATTTTTATGTTCCTCCCGATGAAACAATTTCAACGAACTATCACACTTGTGGTGTAAAACGATTAATTAAAAAAATACAGGTACTTCAGTATCCTTTGTCCCACGACGATTTTTAATAAAATATGGATGATTAATTTCATTTTGCCTAGTTTTAATCATCACATAAAATATAGGACTGCCCAAATACACAGGGTGACCCTAAACCTAAATAATTTGGCAATTGCTCGTTTCAGACGTCGCGGGACAGATGATATTGAAGTACCTGTACTTTTTGAATTGATCGTTTTAGACCACAAGTGTGATAGTTCGTTGAAATTGTTTCATCAGGAGGAACATAAAAATATACAGGGTGCTCCATTAATAATTTTGAATCTGATGTCACGTGACCGAAAACAAAAAGCTCATTGGGTAACATAATATAAAAAAAAGGTGAAGAAATTGCTTTTATTCAGAACCCCAAAATTACAATTCTCCACTACTTTCGTGTTCCGACATATTCCCTGTCCAAAACTTCGTGGGACACCCTGTATATTTTGAATCATATGTTACTATTCAACATTAGTTTATCTATTACTTATAGTATTAAATGTCACAGTTCCACAATGACTGGACTTTTATTAGTTTCAATTTCCACAGTTGAATTTTCCCGACTTTTCCAATTATCAAAGAGACCTGCAAAAAATACTGCATCAATTTATTGTCTAATTATAAATTTTAAAAATGTTGACGGGCTTTGAACCAATGACCTTTCTCTTGATGGTCCGAAGCTTACCCACAGCGCCACGGACTTAAAATAATTGAATACTTGAAAAATTATTCAGCTAATGTTTCAGATGTTAATTTTTTTAAATGTTAGGTTCTTATACTTCTGTACTTGCTTTTGTCATTAGGAATTTATCATCCGGTGCATCTTTGATAAAGTTGTTTATTTCCTGAGATGTGAAAATTTTTGATTTTATTGGTCGGTATCCATCTGATTGTCTTTTCAGAAAAACTCTTAAATTGATGTATTTGGAAATATCCACATCATTATTTATGCTGAGTGTTGTCCGTAACATTGAATACTGGGTCCATAACGTTGTGGGCATGGAAACTTTTGATTTCTCAGCAAAATATGCCATCAAAACGCTCTCGATGATGTTTTCATACAAAACAGCTCCTCCACTTCGTACTTTTTCTTATCATATCTCAAAATCTTTGCAGGAGTCAAATTCAATTCAATATCACTTGAAACTTCCATATTCTCAGATAAACTTCTAATTATTGTGACTGTTCCACTCTTCTCAATATATTCACGTAATTTGACCTATCACAAATCAAAGACAACTTGTATTATCGCGACAATTACCCTCATATTATATAAACCAACCAAATGCCATCATTTTTTGAATTCAAACCAATGAGAAAAGGACTTCTCGAAAACACTGTATCCAGCCCGTGGTATTTTCAAATCGGTGTTTCGCTTCTTCCTTATTTATTCGTTTCCATAGTTACAACAATTTCTGTGAATAGAGAAACGTCAGTTTGACGGTTCAACTCTTCAACTGACACTAATGACACATGATGAACTGTTCCTGCGGGGATAGCTCGAACGGAGAGCGCCGGTTCACCGATATCTGGATCTTTGGATGGGTGACCTACGGACCTCCTCTCGATATTCTCCTCGGATCGTGCTAGGAATCGCACGTAAAAAGGTAAGACCTCGTTAATCCTTGGCTCACATAAGTTTCGACTTTTGAGGGCTGCCGTTCGTAAGGGGACGACAGCTGGTTATCGGAAAAAATAAAACAAACAAAACAAAACAAATACGCATTTGGTCCATAATAATTTAATGTATTCTTGAAGTTGCCTGATCGAATATCCCTTCAAAATGCAGAATTTTCAAAATACTTTCACCTTGCCAGTCGCTCAAACTGTGTTGCTGTACAACACACCACTCGAGCAAGCTCTCGTGGTGTTTCTAAGCAACACAGTTTTCGTGACAGCAAGGTGAAAGTATATTTTGAAAACTCAGCATATTGTCGGAATATTACTACTGAAAACACCAGCTGTCTCTCAATTCTAATTGGTCTGTCAGCGTTGGTGTTTTCAACGATGTAACCATAGATGACAAAGCAAAGTTTGACATTTTGACAGATAATAATTGTAGGCGAAAACGTCAAAATGAGTCGCATCGTAACTATATAATAAATTATTGATAGTTATAATACATTTTTTGTGATTATAGTTTATTGATTATGGTTATGCGGACTCGTGGTGTTTTCTCGAAGCAATTCGGTTTCGTTCAGAAATGAATCGACAGACTTATCGCGAAATTTCAATCACTTGTGGTATCACTACTGACTATTGTTAATAAAAGATTTCTAACAATTAATTCATGGCTTGCTTCGATTCAGCATTGAAGATCGTGGATTTGGAATTGATTCGAATTCAAAAGTGCAAAATTCATACTATTGTTCCATATACTATATTTTATTCATTATGAATGATATTTGATTCGAGATATAAATGGTGCACATATTTATTTTACGAGTTTATGAAACATGAACCACTCATAGTTCTACGGCTTTTTATTGCATATTGTAATGCTGCTTCCCTATAATAATTATTTTTTTTTCATCGGAATATCCCTTCTTCCCACGGAATGTCTAGACGATGCAACCCCTTAAATTTCGAAATTTTCACATGTTTCCATAAATTGTGAGGCCGAGCTTGACAGGACAGTTCAAACAGATTCCATATTTACGAGTATCTGACAGCATATCTAGCGCAGCCGTTACATCAAACATATGTGTTATATTTATGTTGTTAATAAAAAATTGCCCTATCTGATTTCATGCTGCTGCAGGTTCATGCATGTTCATTAAATAATAGAGATTATAATGATTGTTCCCATTCGAAATGGAACACTTGTTTTCCTTGGAAATTGAAAGATTTCTTATATTCAGAATCTCTGAAGAGGATAGAATTCTTCAGCAGGTCGGGTACTTTCAAAATTTGAAATTAACTGAGATATTGTCAAATCAGGAATCTAACAAATGTATTAACAAAATGCGGAAAAGTTGGAATCGCCTTCAGTATCACATGAACTTTAGTATCACATGAAATATCTTTTGCGAAACCATTCAGGCAGGTCGATTCTATTTTTGATTATTTGCCTCAACAGACACCACCATTTTTTGAATAAATTCTGTTTAAATAAGTGATTAAATGATAAATGATTTTGTCGTTTATCAATTTTTTTTTATTTCAACAAAAATTACCCCGCATCAACTGTAATTGAGTTATTAGCAGGGGGTGACAATCACAAACTAATTCGCATTCAGATTTTACAATATAGGTTACTGTCTTTTAAAAAGTTAAACACTTTTTATAGGTCACTGTTGAGTATAGTTTTTATTTTGTCATCTAGGTTGTTCGATCTTCTTTCTTCGTAGTACCTATAAAGGGCATTCTATCAAGAGGTGTTGGACTGTAATAGACGAGGAAAGTGTGTCGACACAAATGTCATTCTTGTCAAAAACTGATTCCAAACAAAGAATTTTAGGTGACTTTCTCTGTTGATGATTTGCTGTTTTGTGTATTAGTTTGTGTTTGGTTGTTTAGATTTTGATTTCTCAAGCGAAAGAAGTTGAAAAATCTTTACGGAAACAATCCGACAAGCTGATTTAAATTTGACGGATGTTTGTTTGGAATCAGTTTTTGACAAGAATGACATTTGTGACGTCATCACTTTCCTCGTCTATTTGAGTAGCACATATTTCACCGATGGGGGGGGGGATCTTTCTGTAAAATATGTTTATGAGTTAGGAGTGTATGTCCTAGACCATTGTTTAAATAGAACATAGTTAGTCAATGCCTGTGGAAAAGATATTGGACACAAACGCGAGTGTCATCTAGCGTGATTAGTTACAAACATGAATATTTGACGTCATTTTAATGCAGGTTTCTTCAAAAAACCCTGATTTTAATGCTTTTCCATTGTTTTAATCAAGTTACGACATGACTTGGAGGCCAGATCACTGAAGTTACGACATGACTTGGATGCGAGATCACTATCGCCATCTACATGTCGCATCCATTTTGATCCAATTGTAATCCCATAAGGTTGACTATGTTCTATATAAACAATGCCTAGACGGAGGCGGTTGATTATAACTTGATCTCTTCTTCTCGTCGGGAGGGATAAATTTTCATTAACATGTTCTTTGATTTCTTTGAGTTTGCTTGCTGATTAAGACCAAATTGATTCCAAGGTGTTGGTAACGAAGCTTCTAATTGATGATTTGTGATCTGAAGATGGAAACTTGTTTAGAGAAAATATGTTCTCATCAGAAACTGCTTTAAGAAACATCTCTAGAAAATGGAAGACCCAATTTGTGCCTGTTCATAGACCTAAGTAAGGCATTCGACACTGTAATTACACGTTATTAATTCGAGCATTAGACGACTCTGGTATCAGAGGAATGGTATTGAGTTTATTGAAAAGTTACCTAAGCACAAGAAAGCAAGTGGTTAGAGTGGGAGATACAACAAGTAAAAAATTAGATATTGAGTATGGAGTACCACAAGGAACGGTCCTGGGTCCAACACTATTCAATCTTTATATTAACGACTTATTCAGCTTGAAAGTAACTGGTGATATCATAGGTTTTGCAGACGACACTGCTGTTTTTTATGAAGCAGCTACTTGGCCAAATTTAAGGAAGAAAGTCGAAAAAGATCTCAAGGTAATAAAGGTATGACAGATATGGGACAAATCAACATGGGCTTAAATGGTCTGTTGAAGAAATCAAATACCTGGGCGTATACCTCGATCGACATCTGAGGTGGTATGGACATGTCAACTACGTGATAAAAAAACTGCAAAAAATAATCTACTCCTTTAAACATATGAAAGAATACTTACCACCGGAACAATTAAAAATACTGTACTTTGCACTTGCAGAAAGCCATCTCAGATATGGAATACAGGCATGGGGCGCAGCTGCGCGAATATATATAAATCTACTAGAAATCTTACAAAAAAGGTTCCTGAAAATAATTATGTCAAAACCGCGTAGATATTGATTTCATTAAAAATATGAACAGGATGTTCATAAAGTCAGTTGTGGAATCATCTGCGACTGAAAACTGATTCAATTTTCAATTGAGAATGTTTCTCTTTAAAACATGAATCCCTTCCAAGAGAGGTTATCTTGTACGATGGAAAACAGCGACTAAATTCCAACTTTCAGTCGCAGATGATTCCACAACTGACTTTATGAACATCCTGTTCATATTTTCAATGAAATCAACATGCCATACCCATGACAGGTTTTATGTCAGAAAAATATTTTCAAAGTTTCACCGCACAAGAAATAGTCAAACAATTCCTCATTACAGTGTGAAATTGCTTCTGAAGAGTATGTTTTCCAATTCTTCCGACCTCCCTGATGATCTTAGAAGAGTGAAATAGATTTTTGTCGACCAAAATGTATTGGAGGCCTAGCGAAAGTGATGCAACCCACGCGTCAATGAAATGAGCGATTTTCTGTGAGTGATACTTCTGAATAACATTCTCCCTTATCTCATTCATAGATAAGAATCTCCAATGAAAGCTGGACATTTAATAAATAATCAACTATCTGAATGAAAATGCAAATTTTCACTTTCAGATTTTTTCTTCAAGTTATATAGGGTCTTTCTCAATATCTATCAGATGTAGTTCAATGTCCAGCGTGGCTTTTGCCGGGGAAGTAGTTGTTTTCTGTTAGATATTACAAAAAAGTAACTTCAATTTTATCGTAGGGTTTTCCTTTTCCAGAGGAGTCATGTATTGATTCAATTTTCAATTGAGAATGTTTCTCTTTAAAATGCGTAGATATTCTTCTGATAAGTAGAACACCTATATTGGTAAAATATTGGTACAATATTGTGAACATATTGGCGAAATATTTGAAATGCAATATTGGCAAGAAAAAAAATGTGAACATTCGGCAATATTGGTCCTATATTACTTGAATAATATTGGCGAAATATTCTTGAACTAATATTGTCCTCAAAATATTCGGCGATATTGGTACAATATCGCTGATACAATATTCTGACAATATTGGCACAATATTCGAAAGTTAAATTGTCCGAGAAGTAAACTGTGAACATTTTGCGATATTGGTCGAATATTGTTTGAATATTTTAGAAATAGTTTTGGTGAAATATTCTTGGAGCAATAATGGTCCCAAAATATTTTTCGATATTGGTACAATATCATTTGGGTATATTGGTGGATGTCAATATACCTTGGTAAATTATTAAATGTCTTTTAATTGATGAAGGTGACACCAGAGTCTGCCTTTTGATCGCCATAACCACTGAGCTGTCTTGAAATCAAGTTATAAGTAGTATTTAATATACTTTCGTAGGTTTTAGAAGACGTTCTATACGTAGAGCCACCTAGCGGATTTTTATCCAGGTTTGATCATGATATAATTTCAATATCATTGAATATTTGGCCAATATTCAAATTTCATCTCAATCTAGATGTAGGAAACAATATGAAGACAATATTATTTTAACGATATCGATAAATATTATTGAACCAATATTGACCCAATATTAATTAATAAGATTTGTTCAATATTGGCGGAATGATATTCAACCAATATGTAATCACACTTGGAGATACAATATAGTTTTTATTCCTAGAATAGATATTAGGGGAATATTGGGATTGCGATATTTATTCTAGATGTTAAAAACGATGTGAAGACTATATTGTTTTATCGATATTGGTAAATATCATTCAACCAATATTGACTCAATATGAGTTATTACATTTTGTCAAATAAAGTGGAAATGATATTCAATCAATATTCTAACAAACTTGGAAATACAATATAGTTTTTTCCCTTATAATCGATATGACTGGAATATTTGGATTGCAATATTTATTCTAGATGTGGAAAACAATATATAACCAATATTGTATTATCGATATTGGTAGAAATTATCCTCCCAATGTTGACCCAATATTTCGTGTGATAATCAACATTCAAAACTAGTTCAACCAATATTCCACCAATATTATTAATATAATGTTGTTTTTTGAATATTCACCCATATTGGACCACTATTGATTTATCATTTACAATATATCTATATTGGCCCAATATGGAACCAAGATTCAGCCGATATGATGTGCTACCTGGGAACCTATACAGTACATCACAGATTATGGATATTCTTACTGCAATGCGTGATAACATATCATTTCAGTGCAGATACAGCACCTCATCCCTGCCATCAGTATGAAACCAGAGGGCGCCAACTACGTATGCAACCATTGGTAAAAAAATCGCTATCACAGAGAAGTTACTCCTAATACCGGCACTAAAATATGTAACTCTATTCCCGGAAACATAAAATCTTTTAGCAACAAAAAAACATTCAAAACACAACTGAAAACTTTTTTACTCCAGACTCCTAGATTGTATTTTACTACCTTGATAGAGTCAAAATGATGATAACAATGACTGAATAAATAAATTAAAAATTATATTTTACCACTTTTTCATTGAGTTTTTGGCATCAATGTATTTAAAATATTGTCTGTATTGTATTTTATTATATTTTATTGTATTTTATTGCATTTTATTGCATTTTATTGCATTTTATAGTATTTTATAGTATTTTATAGTATTTATAGTATTTTATGGTAATTATTCTTATTTTATGAATAAAGTTTATTATTATTATATTATTATTATTTCGAGCACTCCGGCTGCGCCGTCGTGCTCGAAAAATCGCGCGTATTTGAAAGATCTTTTTATAGACTTATACTTTAATATTGCACTCGAATGATCGTAAAAAAACGAATTTTAATCTATTAAAATAAGAAAAAAAGTTACAGGCAAGGACTAGATGGGGAATGTTATTGAAGTTCCAACATTAAGGAAAATAATATTTAATTGTATTTAATGTATTACATTCGCTTGAAAAAGATACAGTGTATCGAAACATGTCGCGAAGACAATAAATCTGTGGAAATTTAATCGTGTTTACCTTAGTGTCACATTTTTTAATAGTATATTGTGTATTCAGTAGTAAAAGCAATACATTCCCGGACGACAATGTAAATTGTTGGCCGAGGCGAAGCCGAGGCCAACAAGCATTGAAGTCTGGGAATGTGCTTTTGCTACGAGGTACACATACTATTTTTTCTGAAATCGCAATCAGCATTATCAAAAACTAAGGAATTCTACATACTGTTTGCGTGAATTCAATAACTGTCTAAAATGTAAACAAGCTGGCAAACATATTCCCGTATCGAAAAAAGCTTTTTTCTGAAATCGTTCAAGAATGCCCACTTTCTCGGAGCAACTTCAGGCCTACAAATACGCTAATCTAGTATTTTAGACCGTTGCTAAACAACGAACTTTCTCGGACCGTTTTCGGACCTAATTGGTACGGGAAAAATATTCCCGTATCGTTTTCGATACGGGAATATTTTTGCCAGCTTGTTTACATTTTAGACAGTTATTGAATTCACGCAAACAATAAGTAGAATTCCTTAGTTTTTGATAATGCTGATTGCGATTTCAGAAAAAATAGTATGTGTACCTCGTAGCAAAAGCACATTCCCAGACTTCAATGCTTGTTGGCCTCGGCTTCGCCTCGGCCAACAATTTACATTGTCGTCCGGGAATGTATTGCTTTTACTACTAGATACACAATATGCTATTGATTAACTTGCTCTGTGTGAGTGTATTTGTGTGTGCAAGCTGAATTAGAACCACTTCCTCTTATCCTATGGAATTAAAATTTCACATGTTGGTATTTCCGATGACAATACATTAATGTCGAAGAAATTATCTCCCCTGCCCCCCGAAAGCTAGAACGCGTAAGGTTTCGGTGACGGATTTTGAAGTAAAAAATAACAGCGAAAAAAAAATGGGTAGGGAGGCTCCCTCTCCCCGTCTTCTCTAAAAAAATTGGAAAACTCGCGAAATTAAAATCGAAAAATTCCGTAAAAATTGTGAAAAATATTTGACCGTCGAATATTACGGTAAAAAAATCCTCCCCTGTCCCCCTAAAGCTGGATAGAGAACGCGTAGGGTTTCAGAAGTTTTCTTGACGAATTTGGACTTCAAAAATTACAGCGAAAAAAAATTAGGTAGGGAGCTCGCCCCCCCTTTTCTCGAAAAAAGTTGAATAACTCGCGAAATGAAAATCTGAAAAATCCGTAAAAATATTGAAAAATATATGACCGTCGATGTGAACGCAAAGGAGTTCGGAAAATGTTTCAACAGTTTCGGACGAAAGAAATAAGGAAAACTTGCGAAATAAAAATAGAAAATATCCGTAAAAACAGTGAAAATTATCTGACCATTGAATGATACAGTTTAAAAAAAATTACCCGTCTTTCCCCTTTCGAAAGCTAGATAGGGATCGCGTAGGAATTCGGAAAATTATCCAACGGTAATTTAACAGGCAAGCGACCGTGCAACAGTGACTCATTAAATGAAATGAACATACTGAGAAACGAATCAACAGAAAACTAAAGAAGAAATAAATAAATAATCTTTAAAACATTTTTTTAGAGAAAGCTTTTATTTAAATGCACTAAAAAAAGAAAATAAATTTTAAAATGAATCAAACCCATCATTTTGTTATATTTTAAAATTTTAAATGATATAAAAGCTTGTCGCGGGAGTAAATCTGAAGGTAATTTTAAATTTAATTTACAATAAGAACTACATAAATACTTCTCGCGACAAGCTTTGATATCATTTAAAATTTTATATTGTAACAAAATGATTTAAATTAAATAAAAGCTTTTCGCTGAAATTTTATTTATTATGTGTGTAGTCAAACAAATAAAAGTAATACTCATTTATCATTTAATCCTGATTTACTGAATTTAATTTTTCATATTTTTTTGAATCCTCATAAAAATATGTTTGAATTCTAAAAATGTCTAGAGATACTCACATGTGGTAGCGATTAACTCATTTACTTTCAATTATTTCCATAGCATTCAGACAAATAAATCGAAATTTCCAACGAACTTCTCTTATATAATAATTTGAATCAACATGTGCTTATACCCATCAGTTCTGATTGTACATCCATTGTTATTATGACACCATACATTCAACTCTGAACCCGGGAACACAAAAAATCTGATATAACTCATAAGTCACGAGGGATCGAGTTACATTCTAATGCGTTTTTACTGTAAATCGCCGAGTGTTAACCCCGTAACTTAGCGTACAAAAACATTCAACTGCCATATGTGAAGAATAAAACGTCTCAAATGTGTAATGGGTAGAAATCGTCACGAAGAGCTTTGGAATCCAGCCAACGGCAACATCTTCGACTCTTTTCACCGGCCGCTTAGTGTTTCAATTTCTCTAATTTTTGAAATGACAGGAGAGGAAAAACTTTCAATATGCAATGGCAGCTCATCAAATAGACCAGTGCTGATGGATGACAAGTAATATAAAAGCGGAAAATAGTATATTATGCAGCACTTGCCTTCGGCTCGTGCTGCAAATTTCATACTTGTGCAAAATGGCCATTTTGTTGCGAGTTACATACTATACTTTTTCTATGACATATCGGTCACGTTTAATACATGCATACATTGCAAAAACTTTGAAAAAAATAAACTGATGATATTTCATTACTCCGAATTCGCCGCTAATGGGCTTTCTATCAGAATTAAAACATAAATTGAAGAAATATGTAAATATTTTCTTCATTGCTATTTCTAATAGGTTCACAGAAATGGAAGCCTATAAATGTATGTATGTATCTAATTGAAGTTGAATGTGCAATTATTGAATATAGACTGCCGCTTGAGGAATGCTTTCAGTTTCAAATATTTGGCAATGACTACATTTATCTCACAACTTTGGATCCGCTCAAAATGGGTTTGACTTGACTGGATTCGATACACCTAATCGATATACAGGGTGTTTCTTAAGTACGTGTAGAAACTTCAGAAGCATGTTGCTGACATCGAAATAAGGAAAAAAGTTCCTATAAACATATGTCCGCAAGTTATTCGTTTCTAAGATACAGAGTGTCAAAGTTTAATTCTTATATTCGTTTTTTATGAATAAATTCCAAAATATTTCTGATATTCGAGTGAAGTTTGGAATCTGGGATGATTTTTCAATGACAAAATAAAATTTTATGTCAATTATGAAAAAACTAATTTCTAATTGAATTTATTTTAAATTCTAAAATCTTGTCATTTAAAATCATTTAAATCTCAATTACTCAATTACTCGAAAACAGTTGCTTTCGCAGTGACTTATACCAAGAATATATTTTTTACACAACCTAAATAATAAATGTTCCCAGATACCAAACCCAAATATCAAAATTACTTTGAAATTATTCACCAAAAATAA
Source organism: Chrysolina oricalcia (assembly GCA_944452925.2). Classification (NCBI taxonomy): domain Eukaryota; kingdom Metazoa; phylum Arthropoda; class Insecta; order Coleoptera; family Chrysomelidae; genus Chrysolina; species Chrysolina oricalcia. The sequence continues at coordinate 4,752,240 of OX101810.2, forward strand.
AAGTAAGAATTCAACTTTGACACTCTGTATCTCAGAAACGAATAACTTGCGGACATATGTTTATAGAAACATTTCTTCTTATCTTGATGTCAGCAACACGATCCTGAATTTTCTACACGTACTTAAGAAACACCCTGTATACAGTATTTGGATTGGATTGAATCACTCAAGTCAATTCCATAAAATATAGGATTGGACCCAACCGATCGCCTTGAAGAGAAGTGAAATTACGAGATAAACGAGTTTGAAATTGACAAATCCCAAGTAACTCACCTATATTGGTAAAATATTGGTACAATATTGTGAACATATTGGCAAAATATTTTAAATGCAATATTGGCGAGAAAAAAAATGTGAACATTCGGCGATATTGGTCCAATATTACTTGAATAATATTGGCGAAATATTCTTGAACTGATATTGGCCTCAAAATGTTCGGCGATATTGGTACAATATCGCTGATACAATATTCTGACAATATTGGCACAATATTCAAAAGTTATATTGTCGAGAAGTAAAATATGAACATTTTGCGATATGGTCGAATATTGTTTGAATATTTTAGAAATAGTTTTGGTGGAATATTCTTGAAGCAATAACGGCCTCAAAATATTTATCGATATTGGTACAATATTAATCGATATTGCTACAATATCATTTGGATATATTGGTGGATGTCAATATACCTTGGTAAATTATTAAATGTCCTTCAGTTGATAAAGGTGACACCAGAGTCTGTCTTTTGATCGCCATAACCACTGAGTGAGCTGTCTTGAAACAAGTTAAGGGAAGTAGGTATTTAATATACTTTCGTAGGTTTTAGAAGACGTTTTATATGTAAAGCCACCTAGCGGATTTTTATCCAAGTTTGATAATGATATAATTTCAATATGTTTCATCGAATATTCTGCCAATATTCAAATTTCATCTCAATCTAGATGAAGGAAAAAATATGAAGACAATATTGTTTTAACGATATCGATAAATATTGAACCAACATTGACCCAATATTAATTAATAAGATTTGTTGAATATTGGCGAACTGATATTCAACCAATGTGTAATCACACTTAGAGATACAATATAGTTTTTATTCCTAGAATCGATATTAGGGGAATATTGGGATTGCGATATTTATTCTAGATGTTAAAAACGATGTGAAGACAATATTGTTTTATCGATATTGGTAAATATCATTCAACCAATATTGACTCAATATGAGTTATTACAATTTGTCAAATAAAGTGGAAATGATAATCAACCAATATTCTAACAAACTTGGAAATACAATATAGTTTTTATCCCTATAATCGATATGACTGGAATATTTGGATTGCAACATTTATTCTAGAAGTGGAAAACAATATATAACCAGTATTGTATTATAGATATTGGTAGAAATGATTCAAACAATATTGACCCAATATTTCGTGTGATAATTTACATTCAAAACTAGTTCAATCAATATTCCACCAATATTATTAATATAATATTGTTTTTTGAATATTTACCCATATTGGACCAATATTGATTTTTCATTTACAATATATCTATATTGGCCCCATATGGAACCAAGATTCAGCCGATGTGATGTGCTACCTGGGATGACAGGTAAAAGTAGCCAAATTCAGATTAGTGTTTATATTGACAATTTTCTTTCTCAAAATGGAGAACAAAATAATAATTAAGAAAAGAAACGTATGGTATGGAAAAATTTCACCGGTAATGTTCGTCTTTTCAAGCTTGCCAGCCGCCAGTTTTTTCGTTGAAGCGTCTACTTTTAGATTATGTAAAAAAAGAGTAGCACTACTGTAGAATTTCTTCCAGAAAACGCGAAAAAATTATAAAACAGATTTTCAAAAATCAATTTTTTTAATTTTTGTTCTAAACTCATATTTATTCATTAATATTATTGAAATTAACAGTTGAAACCATTCGAGAATAAAAATAGTAGGTACAAAAAATAAACAAGGACATAAATAACGATTTGATTATGATAGAAGGGCGAAAGGAGGTGAACTTTTGGGGTAAACATTTTTTCTCACGATTTGCAGCAAAAATTAACCTCCTGCAAAAAAAGTTAAGGGAAAAAGTTGTTGGGATTAAAAAGATCTAAAGAGTTCTCGCAGTAGCGGCAACTATCACTCTCTGATTTACCCATCTTTTTGAGGTGGTACCCCAGAGGGCAGTGTCCAGTGAGGAGTCCCGTTACCATCTTCAAGTCTTTCTTGTCTAACTCGAGAAGCTGTTTAGCTTTCTTTGGCGATAGGCACATTAGTCTTTTCGCTTGTCTTTGTCCTGGCACTTTATTCCAGTGAGATTTCATTTCATCGGTTTCCCAGCGTCGGAACTCTTTAAAGTGGGCTTTGGAGAGTCCACAGAAGGGTTCTGGGCCGGGAAATTGTGTGTTTGTCCCTTCTTTGGCAATGCAATCTGCTTCTTCGTTACCTTTAATTCCTTTGTGACCTGGCACCCACATCAGGGTGACCTGATTGTTTGTTGCCAGTTGTCTCAGGGATTTTTTACAGTCCCAAGTCAGCTTAGACTCACAGGTGTATGACCTCAGAGCTTTTAGTGCTGCTTGGCTATCTGATAGTATATAGCTTTCTGCCCTTCGAGTACCTCTTTCAAGGCATTCCTGGGCACATAATTCTATAGCATGTACTTCTGCTTGGAAGATGGTTGGGGTGTTACCAAGGGGTTTTGAGAGCCTACAATTTGGTCCTGTAACGCCCACTCCAACCCTTTCATCCATCTTAGACCCATCTGTGTACCACACTGATGCATCCCTTCCCAGTTGAGGTCCGTTCTCTGTGCATATTAGGTGGCTGTTTATGACTACGTCAAACTGCATTTCGAAGTCGTACCTAGCTGGCATGAAATCTGTTGGTTTTAGACATGGCTTCTAGGGGAATGTGTTCCAATATCTTCAAGTGTCCAATCAGTGATTATTTTGGCACGTAGTTCACTACTAAATCATACGGGAGGCGAAAAGAAACAATTTTTAAAAAATTTAAGGGGTTTGGTTATTTCCAAAATTAGAAAAGGATACAAAATTGCTACCAAAAGCGGGTGAATAGAAACAGCTGGCCAATAGAAACAACAAGTGAATAATAACATGAAAAGTGACTTAGTTATCTATGAAAAATATCTATCAGAAACTACTTGATATATCATAATTTTTCATGCAATTATGTTGATGGGATATATTGAGCTATGTCAAGACAAATTTCCTAGCTTTGCTACTTGATGTTTTCTTATCTTAGCTCATAAAGTTTATATTGCGACGCACACGTTATACGATGGAGAGTTCAACTAAAATAACGCATAGGTACACAGTATTTCTAATAGCGAATCAGTGAAACTCAGTGATTTTATATTGTGGAATAAGTATGTAATATATAAATCCCTTAGAAGTTGAAGCCTGTCGAAAATTAGGTTTTTTCAAATGCTTCACTTTTGTTTCTATTCACCCTCCAGTTTCTATTCACCCCATTTTACGGTACCTGTATTTACCAGTTACCCGGCTATGATTATTATTATTATAGACCCAACCAGCAGGAATTTTGTTCAATCTGTAAAGTTTATTCCAGCCCCTACATCAATATGCTATTTTCCTAAATATCAGAATGGGATATTGATTTCTCTTAGTTGAAAATGTATCAATATCTTCAGGTTTTACCTGGAGTAGGTCCAGCAACTTCTAAACTCATCTCAGAATACCTACAAATAAACAAGTAAAAGGTATAGAGTATTCCATAAATCAAAAATATCTTTAACAAAATGCCACATTTTCTGTGACGGCAATTAAATATTGAACAAGCTGTACATACCCAGAACGAACTATATAACCGTCCGTCTCTCTCTAAAGTTTCAGAGACAAGTGCATAGAGACATCGAGGGGTATCGGGTTTCAGGGCGGCAAAAAAATCATGAGCCACGTGCAGCCGGCCAATCAGAAGGCTTCTGTACAAAAACACATGAAATGTCATTAACACTCGGCAAGAAATGGTTGTTTTTATATTTTTGTACGGGGTGTGTCACAATATATCTACCAATTGTTGCATGACATGATAAAGTATTTATTGATCTGTCACTTTCAAAGTAAGCTTGTTTGTGAAGGTTGAATTTGTTTTAATGAGAACCAGGAAACAAAAGAAATCGAGTCGCACTGAATAATGATTTCTACTAATTACGAAGATTAGATTAGCAAAGATGGCGCACTCTAAAAGAGCGGGGAAATTTCGCGTATGGCCTTGAATTTTTACCACTATAGACGAGGAAAGTGATGACGTCACAAATGTCATTCTTGTCAAAAACTGATTCCAAACAAACATCCGTCAAATTTAAATCATCTTGTCGGATTGTTTCCGTAAAGATTTTTCAACTTCTTTCGCTTGAGAAATCAAAATCTAAACAACCAAACACAAACTAATACACAAAGCAGCAAATCATCAACAGAGAAAGTCACCTAAAATTCTTTGTTTGGAATCAGTTTTTGACAAGAATGACATTTGTGACGACACACTTTCCTCGTCTATTCACAATTCGTCAAGTGTCGAATTCTGTTCTCTACCTGAAAGCATTTCCAAATTTTGCTTAACGATTTTTGCCAAAAATTCTCAAACGATAGCGAATTCATCAAAGCTCACCATTCACACACGGAAAAAATGGTCCGAGTAAAACGTTTTCCTGACTTTTTTTCGATTGTGGTAAGAGAATTAATACCTATATTAAAAAAAATTAGGTTTTGTCACTAAAAAAATTAGTATTCTGAACGCATGAACTGTAGCTATAATATTGTTTACATACAGCTTCGAACATTAGATAATTCACTTTGTATAACGTCAGGTCAACATTTTACAAGCGCTAGAAGAGTGTATATTCATATTTATCTACTTTGTGTTTCTGAAAAGTATATCATATAACAACAGAGACTCGTGTTACAGGCATAATACAACAGTTTATTTGCAGTAGAGCTAGGTGTTCCTACGATAATGAAACTGTTCACCTACTTGTTGATATGCGACCAGTTCGGGATCAATCGGTAGTAACCGTTGTACTGATCATCAACGTTTTCGCACAACTGGCCTCATTCCAATTCCAGCATTCGAGTAAGTAGATGTATGTGGACGTGTTACATCGTGTGCCGGAATTATACTTTTATTACTGTTGTGAGTGGTGTGAATAGTGTTAGTTTGATTTATGTATTTTACTTGTTGGTATGTAGAATGTGGGTTTTGACCTAACATTTCTAGAGAATTTTTCAGAAGACTGAACAACAGTTTCGTTTCAATAAAAATATTGAAAATTTACATGTTTTTATTTAATTTCTTCATTATCTTTTATTTTCAAATTTCAGAACGTTCTAATTCCACATTATGTTATGCATAACTTGGATTTGTTATGATCATAATGAGGAAAAACATTAGCTTGCCTGCTTGTTCATTCATTCATACTGATTAATACAAACAGATTCAACAAAGTTCCAAAATTTTCAATTATGAAACAGGTTGTACTGGGTGATCCAGTAAGGGTATGGCCAGAGGCGATAATTTGTTTAAAAGAACCGTCAAAATGTTTTATGCCTCTTTCCACATCAACTTATAGTTCACGAAAAAATATTGTCATGGAACTGCAATCTCTTTCTCCGGTTTTTCTTGAGTAGTATATTTTGCTAGCCTGTATATGCCATGCAAGTACGTTTTCTTATAGTATAAACTGAATCATTGCTACCTTGGTGCAACCGAACCTTTCATATCATTTTAAATTCCAGAATGAAATGAATATATTGAAAATAAGGCTTTATAAAAAACAAATGATCCTTCTTTGAAGAACTAATAATCCCTAAATGAGGGCAAGTGGATATTTAAATTGAGTCCGTTGTATCCTGATACCAAAGATGGAATGAAAGCTGTTCATGCTTCTTTTATTTTATTCTGACAGTTGTCATGTTGACAGATGCTGAGAGTTTGTATCGCAATAAACATTCATTGTCACTGATGCAATCTTTTCAATCATTTCAACCAAATACTTCATAACAAGAACACACAATAACATTTTGGTCCTTCGAGCGAATTAAAGAAGAAAAGCAGTTCATCAGCGTTGGATCCAACAGCAATTCGGCAGCCAGTTGCAAATACATTCAGGAATCAACGTTTATGCACCGATTCAAGCCATTCATTCAAGATCGCATACACCAGTCGCACTGTAAGTCCTTTCCAATCTACCCCATCCTCAATCACTTGCATACGTAGTCACTTTTCATAATATTACAGTTTCATTTCAATTGTCGTGTATTGTTGTTTCGTTTGACTTTTTGGTTGTTTTCCGCACCACAAATATGTCGGACAACGAGACTCTGAATAATTCAGATTCTAAGTCAACATCTGAGTTACAGAATTTATTCGATCAGAGGGAAACTATAGTCTTGAAATTAAGTAGGTTTGTCACATTCACGAATAATGCTATTGACGCAGATTTACTAGAATTAGAATCGCGATTAGAACATATTCCAGGAGTCTTGCAACAATTTGAAAGCGTTCAGTATAGAATAGAGATGTCAGACAAATCGGAAATGAATTCTCCAAACAGAGAAATATTCGAAAATAGCTATTTCAAGGCTATAAGTAAGGCTAGGGATGTTATCATGAATATCCACGGGTCTAGAAATGCTAGAGCAAGCCAGTGTGCCCAAGTAAACACAAACCAATCTTCACAAAGTATTACCGCACGAACCTGTCTTCCCCCAATTGATTTGCCAACATTTGATGGCGATTATAAGAAATGGCTCTTTTTTCATCAGCGGTTTGAGGCGCTTGTTGATAAAAATGAACATTTAACGAACATTGAAAAATTCTACCACCTTCAAGGTCGCTTGAAGGGTGAGGCACAGGAAGTCATCCAAGACTTAGCATTAACAGATAAAAATTATGTCATCGCGTTGAAACTTTTAAAAGCCAGGTACGAAAACAAACGCGTCATAATAGATAGGCACGTAGACGATTTGTTTCAGATACCGGGTGCGACAAAAGAGTCCCACATTCAATTGCGAAAATTAATCGATTCTTTCAAACAACACATTCGATCTCTTAAAGCATTAGGGGAGCCAACTGATTCGTGGGATCGGTTAATAATACAGTTATTGAAAATAAAATTAGATACACGTACTCGGGAGCGCTGGCAAGAATTTTCACACACACCAATAAAAAAGGAACCTCCAACACTAACGGAGTTTTTTGATTTCTTGGTTAGTCGGTGTGAATACCTAGAAAGAAAATGGAAAACAAACGAACCAAAAATAATAACGGATGTCATTACAGATATCGTAGATGTACCTAATCATTATTTATTAACAGATTCAGAATCTAAAACGCTTGGTGTTATATGGAATTCAGAATTAGATGTCCTAACATTTAAAATCAATTCTTCAATTCTAACGAATATCACGAAAAGAACAATATTATCTTTAATAGCGCAAATTTTTGATCCGCTAGGTTTAGTTGGACCAGTTATCACCAAAGCTAAGGTAATTATGCAAACATTGTGGAGGTTACCGATATCATGGGATGAGCCTGTACCTTCTTCACTTGCCGATGAATTTGTTTGTCTATACAAGGATTTGTCTTCGGTATTAAATGTCAAAATTCCCAGGCGAATATTAATTTCTAATGCTATAAGAATTGAAATTCATGGTTTTAGCGACTCTTCAATCGTTGCTTATGGCGTTTGCCTATATATGCGGAGTATTGATATTTCAGGCAATTATTGGGTAAGGTTAATCTGCGCAAAGAGCAGGGTGGCTCCCCTGAAGGTGATAACGTTACCGAGACTTGAGCTATCGGCCGCCGTTTTACTAGCTAACCTGACCAACAAGGTAGTTTCAAGTCTAAATTGCGTTGTTTCAAACATTTTTTATTATTCTGACTCTACCATCGTATTGTCATGGTTAAGAACCGAACCTGCACTCTTAAAAACTTTTGTGGCAAACCGAGTTTCCGAGATTCAGCAATTAACCAATATTAACCATTGGCAACACGTAAAATCAGAAGAAAACCCAGCTGATGTAATTTCTCGTGGACTTCTGCCTACTCAGCTAATTTATTCAAATTTGTGGTGGAACGGTCCAGAGTTTCTGAATGACAATAAACTCAGCCCGAATGGAAATATAAATAATTGGGTTCCAGTTACCGAATTACCAGATATAAAAAAAATCCTTAATATCTGTCATCGTTCTAGCAGACGAATCGCTGTTTGAAAGATTTTCTAGCTTTGATCGTTTCAATCGGATAGTTGCCTGGTGCCTAAGATTTAAAAACAATGCCTTGAGTAAAGGACATGAACGGAAATTTGGAAAGCTTGATTTATCAGAGCTACGTTTAGCTCGACAAAATATTCTACAAGTGATTCAAGGGATTCATTTTGAGGAGGATATTCGACATATGAGCAAATATGAAACTGTCAAATGTTCGTCTGAATTATCAAATCTAAATCCATTTTTAGACGGTAATAAATCGTTAAGAGTTGGAGGTAGAATAAGTAAGTCGAAATGTTCTTATGATAAAAAATTTCCATTCATATTACCTCATGATAGTTACGTTACTCGACTTCTCATTGAACAGGAGCATAAGCATATGCTACATGCGGGAGCTCAGGCGACATTATCTTCTTTAAGATGTGTATATTGGCCTTTACGAGCTAAAACTTTAGTCCGAAAAATCCTTCATAAATGTATTATCTGCTTTAGAGTCAAACCTTCATCATACCAAGAAATGATGGGAGACTTACCTGATTTTCGTCTCACTGAAATTAGGCCATTTCTCAACTGTGGCGTGGATTATGCGGGACCTTTCTATGTCAATGAAGTTAAACACAGAAATAGGAAGATTATCAAGGTTTATTTGTGCATATTTGTTTGCATGGCTACTAAAGCCGTCCATCTTGAAGTGTCTAGCGACCTGACAGCTGATACATTTTTGAACGTTCTCAAACGATTTGTTTCTAGACGCGGAATTTGTAAAAATGTATATTCTGATAATGGTGGATCATTTGTAGGCGCAAATAATGATTTAGCGCGTTTTTTGAAAACACTGCAAAATGAAACCGTTCTCAGTACGTTTTTCGAAAGAAATGAAATGAGCTGGCATTTCATACCTGCTAAGAGTCCACATATGGGTGGTTTGTGGGAAGCGGCTGTAAAGTCAGCGAAACACCATTTAAAACGCGTCGTCGGTTCAAATCACCTTTCATTAGAAGACTTCAATACACTATGTACGCAAGTTGAAGCTATCCTCAATTCCCGCCCATTAGTTCCATTAAGCGACGATCCTAACGACCTTACCCCCCTAACTCCTGGTCACTTCCTTATCGGTGATGTGCTGATTGCAATTCCCCAAGTGGATGTAACAAAGGAACCGTTCAATAAACTATCGGCATACAACCAGTTACAACAAATGTCACAGCATTTTTGGTCAAGGTGGCAAAAGAAGTATGTACCCCAGTTACAACAGAGGACTAAATGGAAGCAGCTTTGCCATCGTCATCTCAAAGTTGGGGCAATGGCCCTTGTTAAAGAAGACAACGTGCCTCCATTATGTTGGCCCTTAGCCCGTATAACACATCTCCATCCAGGGCAGGACAGCGTTGTTCGAGTGGTCAGCTTACGTACTAAAGGTGGAATACTGAAGCGTGCCATTTCCAAGATATGTGTTTTACCCGATCAATGAGACTGACAAAAGACAATTGTTGTTTCAATTTGAATTTATTTCACATACTTTCAACTTATTTTTGAAAGCCGAGTCTTTCAAGGGGGCCGGTATGTTCATGCTTCTTTTATTTTATTCTGACAGTTGTCATGTTGACAGATGCTGAGAGTTTGTATCGCAATAAACAAAAGCTATTAAAGGTAATAATAAACTACCCAAAAGTGAGTCATTTGATAAGGCCAAGTAAACTAAAATTACTAAAGTAATCTAAATATGTCGCTGCAGTAGAATACTGTATAGTAGCAACTAATATATTCTTTAGTAGATTTAAGTATATGAGTTATTTGAGAGTAAATCATTCTTCATCAATGGTAAATTTACTAGTCACTAGTCACTAGTAGTTATCAAACTGAGCACCAACTGCAAATAAAACGTATATAGATTGTGGCTTATGAAATAAAAAGTTTGCTTCTAGTAAAGAGTTTAATATCGTTAGGTTACATTCCGTTCCTGAAATTACACCAATAACAGCAGGTGATCAAATTCAGGAATCTAATTTTTCTTGTTGCTAATAAAGCGTGTACTTGTCCCATATAGTATGCAAATTTTCACTGGTGGTATGCAAATTTTACTACTACTATTACATTTTTTTTTCGTGCAATTGGATTATTCTGGTGTTTTATGTGTTTTTCTGTTGCATTCCTGATTTGATCTCAAACTTTGGAACTTTTTCTTTTCACAGAATTTTCATAACCTTGTTCTTCGCCGTTTTGGGTGGAAATTGTGGCGTTAAGTGTGCTATCAAAAACAATCAGAAGAAAATATTCGATGACACTACTCTGCAGAAGCCAATTAAACTAATAGTCCGGGAAGCAGCTGCCATTTTGAGTGAATTATTTTACGAAATATGAGATTTTTGGCTAGTGTTTATTTCGTGTTGCTAATAAACGAGGTGAACATCAGCTTCCATGGTAGCGGTGGGTGTAGCCGCGGCAGCCACCCACACATGTTTAATTATAATACAAAAAAACAAATATGAAGAAAGCTGAGACTTGGTTTGTGGGTTCATTAGTATCTAAATGAACGAAAAAAAGTAATCAGCTGACTTTTTGGAGGGGGGTTGTACATCAGCTTCACGTCTAAACATGCGAAAAATATGCGTTGAGTAAATTGATACTAAGAAAGCTGAAATTTGGGGAAGTGATAGTAGACTTTAACAGTTTAACGAAAGAAATAGTCCGCTGAGTTTTCCACGGTAGAAAAGTGCTCGGCTGACCACTGAAAGTTACGGCGTATCGCTATGCGCGTGGACAAGTAGCCTTCTTCACTGCATCAGCTGAGCACTTTTCCACAGCGAAAAGCTCAGCGGAAATTTTTTTTAGAGTAACTGTTACAGATAACTATTAGTTTACGATCTTTCAGCTTTTTTCAGGTTTTCAGGTTTCCAATTACTAGTGATTTTCATTAATTAAACAGTGCGTATATGGGCGCGACGCGTTGCGCCTATCTCACGGCATCAGCTGCTTCTCTCTCATGGTAAATTACACGTTTAAATATGTATATATCTCAATCTGAACAGTAAATACGTATACATTGAAGTATAAATAATAAACATTTGTACACGAAAATGCCAAAAATAAATATTTATGGATACGTAGATTTATAGTTAGCCCAGCAGACTGAGACTTTAAGTGCGTGATAAAAGCGTGTCTTCTAATATTTTTAAACATTATATTTTTATTATACAGTGACCGCCAAAAAGTATGTACCATATGGGAAAAATTTTTATTATTGGAGTATTGGAAAAAATATTCTGGGGAAAAGTTTGTGCATGTCCGATAACCTAAAAATCGATTTTGACACATGTCACGTGATCGCTAGAATGGCGGCAAAATGAAAAAAATTGCAATGCAAAGGCAAAAAAGGGGTAAGATGGCAAGATATCAAGAAAAGTTATTTGAAAAAGTCACTTAGAATTCAATTTTATACACTTAAAGAGATAATTCAAAAAAATTGAAAATAGCAATTTTTTAAAAATATTTTCCCATCTATTTAAAAATATTATTTTTTTTCTTATGAATAGCTTGACTATACTGAAACATTTGCATTTTAATGATAATGACAAAACTTTCTCATTTTCTCCACACTAGAGGGCACTAAATTAAAAACATTTGTTTTTGCCAGAACTCTCGCTGTTACATTGGTTCTTATCTAACAGTTATATCAGAATTCCAAGACTATTGTGTTGATATGGCAATCTAGAAACACCATGTTTCCTGATTTTAATAAAGTTTCAATAATAATGCTGTATGAGCGTTTTACTTTGCACATAAACTTTAAGAATCTTTAATTTGACGTACTATTTTCGAGTTTATGTGCGAAGTGAAACGCTCATGCACGATTATCATCGGAACTTGATTATAATCTGGAAATTACCATGTTTTTGGAGTGTCATGTCATCACAATGGTCGTGGAATTCGGATATAACTGTTAGATACGAACCGATGTAACAGCAAGGGTTCTGACAAATTCCCATTTTTTCAATTTAGTGCCCTCTGGTGTGGAGAAAATGAGAAAGTCATTATCATTAAAATGCAAATGTTTCAGTATAGTCAAGCTATTCATAAGAAAAAAAAAATTTTAAATAGATGGGAAAATATTTTAAAAAAATAGCTATTTTCAATTTTTTTGAATTATCTCTTGAAACTTCGTTGATGTGTATAAAATTGAATTCTAAGTGACTTTTTAAATAACTTTTTTTGATATCTTGCCATCTTACCCCTTTTTTTGCCTTTGCATTACAATTTTTTTCATTTTGCCGCCATTCTAGCGATCACGTGACATGTGTCAAAATCGATTTTTAGGTTATCGGACATGCACAAACTTTCCCCCAGAATATTTTTTCCAATAGTCCAATAATAAATTTTTTTCCCATACTGTATATCGAATTCCGTTATAGTTCTTCTAACTCCAGTTGATTCGATGTTCCACGTATATTACTATTCACGGAAACCGTCTCTTGATATTAGCCACTCGAGATAAAAGCTGAGAAATGAAAATAAAAGGATTGACGAAAGATATGGAAATGGCAATTAGAAATTTTTATGACGCATGAAAAAGGGTTCTTCTGTAATTAACGGCGTGCTTTCTGATAAAAGCCTTTCGAAAAAAATCGTTATGAAGAACATGTGTGTGTTGATCGGTTTTCGAGGTATCAAACAGAAATGAACGTATCGAGTGACTATTCCATGTAACAAGATGGAAAAAACAAACGATACCTTGGGAGTATATTTGTTATTACCACTAATTTCTAATAATGTCTTATTACGAACAATATAACCTAATAACTACCCTAGTTGCCTTTACAAGGAAAAGTTTCTACTTTGACCTCAGCCATCGAATTAGACGGGAAAGTTATTGAATGGAAACCAGGGGTCGAATAGGCTGGTGCCAAAACAAATTCTAAACGCTTAAAATAAGAAAAAAAGTAACAGGCAAGGACCAGGTGGAGAGTGTTGTTGAAGTTCCAACTTTAAGGGAAATTTAAATTTAAACACGAAAACACTCAAAATGGTGAAATGGGGATGCAGTTTAGAGATTGAAAATATTTTTTGTGATTTGCGGCGAAACATGACATCTTAGAGGAAAATGTTCAATGGAAAAGTTGTAGATGATGAAGTAATCGAAAACTTTTGCATTCAACACTTTTCGACATAATCTCAAATTATCTAGAATAAATGATTTAATTTACATGAAAAGGACCCCGCAAACTCCTTATGGAATTTGGGTCCCGGTGGATTATTTTGAATTTTTGGGATGATCTAGTCCATGTTATTCTCAACCAATGTTACCATTGCGCCAACTCAAAAAAAGGAACAGTTTTGCTGCTAGGGGGCGTTGAAATCACCCCTAGCGCAGATTAGACTATTTATTTTCGAATCCGGTAACAATATGTTCACTTGTTTCATTGTTGCTAACGTTGCACAATATTGTGCTGTTTCATAAAAAAAAATCTTACCCCCCTCCTTCTTCCCCCCAACTCCTATTACGTAACGAAAAAGAAAATATTTCTTGGGTGCTCAACCAATCTTACCATTGCGCCAACCCAAAGAAATTAACAGTTTTGCTGCTAAGGGGCGTTGAAATCACCCCTTGCGCAGATTATACTATTTATTTTTGAGCCCGGTAACAATATTTTCACTTGTTTCATTATTGCTAATGTTGCACAATATTGTACTGTTTTATAAAAAAAAATTCTTACCCCCTCCCCTTTTCCCCCAACTCCTATTACGGAACGCAAAAAAAATATTTCTCGAGTGCCTTCAAATGTATCGTCGAATGTTTAAATATGCCTAAATAAGGGAAATAGCAGTTTTTTATGATTATCCCCCCACCCCCCAAATGACACAAAACGAAAAAATTTCGGTGGATTTTTCTGAATTTTTGATATGATGCAGTTCAAGTTATTTTGAATAGAAATAAATTGGGTGACAAACTTCAAAAATGAATAGTTTTGATGCTAGGGGGCGTTGAAATTATACCTTGCTTAGAATGGACTATTCATTATTATAGGCGGAAATAATAGCTCTACGTATTTTAGTTTAGATTATGCTGATCAATTCTGTAATTTTTCATGAAATGAAAATCTAAAACCTCCCCCTTACCCCCTACCCTTAATTTAAAACACGAAAAAATGTATTCCCGACTACTTTTAAATGTTTTATCAAAATAAATGTTTTAATCAGCTCAAATTGAGGAAATCGTACAGTTGTTTAATATCACCTTTCCCTCCCTTCAGAAAAATATTGATGGAGTTCGCTGACTTCTTAGTAGGGCGTAGTTCAAGAATTTTTAATATCAATTAATTGGGCGAACATCTTGAAAATAATTAAAAATTAGATATCCACAAATTGAATTTGAGGTGGTGCCTGAATTAATTTTCTTCGTGTTTTGAAATAGGGGTTGGGGGTAAGGGGTAGGTTTCAGATTTTCAATTTATAAAAATTCACACAATTGTTCGGCATAAAATAAAACAAAAATACGTAGAGATATTGTTTCCACCCATAATAATGAATAGTCTATTCTAAGCAAGGTATGATTTCGACGCCTCCTAGCATCAAAACTATTCATTTTTGGAGTTTGTCACCCGATTTATTTCTATTCAAAATAACTTGAACTGCATCATATCAAAAATTCAGAAAAATCCACCGACATTTTTTCGTTTTGTGTCATTTGGGGGGTGGGGGCATAATCATAAAAAACTGTAATTTCCCTTATATAGGCATATTTAAACATTCGACGATACATTTGAGAAATATTTTTTTTTGCGTTTCGTAATAGGAGTTGGGGAGAAAGCGGAGAGGGTAAGAATTTTTTTTATAAAACAGCACATTATTGTGCAACATTAGCAACAATGAAACAAGTGAAAATATTGTTACCGGGTTAAAACATAAATAGTCTAATCTGCGCAAGGGGTGATTTCAACGCCCCCTAGCAGCAAAACTGTTAATTTTTTTGGGTTGGCGTAATGGTAACATTGGTTGAGAATTACGTGGACTACATCATACCAAAAATTCAAAAAAATCCAGCGGAACCCAAATTCCATAAGAAGTTTGCGGGGTCCTTTGTAGGAATATGTCTTTTTTGGTGTCGAATGAGCATGATTTTTTCGCAATTCAGAAGACGAGTTTTCGAGATATGCATATTTTTAGAAAAAAATACCCTTATCTTCCACGAACAATTGTTCTGTTTTTTTTTTTTGTATTTCGAAAGTCTATAAGTGTTGAAGTATCTACTTTCAAATGGTCTATGTAACTTGGTGGTTTCTTACGAAAGGGTAGAAGGGCCACAAAGAATAAAAAAAATAATTTGTCTAATTCCGACTTCGCAACTCGAAATTAGTATAATTCCGACTTCACAACTCGGAATTAGTATAATTCCGACTTCACAACTCAGAATTACTATAATTCCGACTTTACAACTCGGAATTAGTATAATTCCGACTTCACAACTCGGAATTAGCCTAGTTCTGACTTTGCAACTTGGAATTAGTATAATTCCGACTTCACAACTCGGAATTAGCCTAATTCCGACTTCGCAACTCGGAATTAGTATAATTCCGACTTCACAACTCGGAATTAGACTTCGCAACTCGGAATTACTATAATTCCGACTTTACAACTCGGAATTAGTATAATTCCGACTTCACAACTCGGAATTAGCCTAATTCTGACTTTGCAACTTGGAATTAGTATAATTCCGACTTCACAACTCGGAATTAGCCTAATTCCTACTTCGCAACTCGGAATTAGTATAATTCCGACTTCACAACTCGGAATTTGACTTCGCAACTCGGAATTAGTATAATTCCGACTTCACAACTCGGAATTTGACTTCGCAACTCGGAATTAGTATAATTCCGACTTCACAACTCGGAATTAGCCTAATTCTGACTTTGCAACTTGGAATTAGTATAATTCCGACTTCACAACTCGGAATTAGCCTAATTCCTACTTCGCAACTCAGAATTAGTATAATTCCGACTTCACAACTCGGAATTAGACTTCGCAACTCGGAATTAGTATAATTCCGACTTCACAACTCGGAATTAGTATAATTTCGACTTTACAACTCGGAATTAGTGTAATCATTGCGATTCCATTGAAAGTATAGTGAAAGTTCAAACATTTATCCCTAACGTTAATTACTCAATATTATTAGAACGTATCTTTCCCGCACGCCACTTCGGCAGTAGCTTGCGGGAAAGTATAACTTTCCGCACTTGTTAGGTATTTTCATTGGAAAAGAGCATACTTTATTTAGATAAAATCGTAAGAAAAGTACTAGTTTTATGCTTAACTTTTCTAATTAGCGACACGTTTATTATTGATCATTACATTATTTCATCCTGCCAATCCGAGAGATTTTTCTTTTAATAATTGATGCGTTTCCATTGAAAAAAAACACGTGTTCAATACTTATGCCGGGTCCACATCAAACCAACAATACAGAAATAAAAAATTAATTCAATGTTTTTCAACCATTCAACAATAAATCTGAAACTTTTCGTCATCAAAACGTGTTGTGTTTTTTATGCAACAAACTTTTCGCGTTCCCGTTTTCATTAAAAAAGGCCAAAAACAAGTTTCCACCTCTTATGCCGTGTCCAAATCAAACTGAAAAAAACAACGTTAACGTAAACGTAACGTAAACGTAACTCAATGTTTTTCTTCAATTTAACAACAAATCTGAAAATGTTCTTCAATAAAACGCGCCTGTTGTGTTTTTGGTTGCAACAAACTTTTCGCGTTCCCGTTTCCATAAAACAAAGGAAAAAACACGTTTCCAACTCTTACACCGTATCCACATGAAACCAACAAAACAGAAAACAATAGTGATTTACGTATCAAGTCCGGAAAATACTGTTTTTTTGGACAAGTAGACCAAATTCTAGGACGAGCGTTTGCGAGTCCTGGAAGTCTGCGAGTCCAAAAAAACTGTTTTCGGACATGTTGCGTAAACTATTTTTTCGGCAATCATGTAGAATAACAAATCAATGAGACGCATTTAGTCTAAGAGACGAAGAGAGGTCGACTTTCACCCATCTGTTAACCGGATGAAACGATTCCAATTTTGAATATTTCGAACATTTCAGTTCTTATTTGTATTATAAATTGAAATTCGAAGATAGGTACCAACAGAAACATTCTAATTCTTATTTATATTAATATTTGTATTAAAATTCGAGCACTTCCCGGCCTAGTCCGGGAAGTACGTACTTCCCGGACTAGTCCGGGAAGTGCTACTTTCCCAAAGAAAAAGTGTCCGGGAAGTGAACACTTCCCGGATGGTTGCCGAAAATATTTTTCAACAATTTAACAACAAATCTGAAATTTTTCATCAACAAAATGTGTTGTGTGCAGCAACTTTTCGCGGTCCTGTTGGAAGGCGATAAACATCAAAGGGTTTCTGTTTTGTTGTCATTGTTGGTAACATTTTCGGTGCTGTGTGAACCTAATTGAAGAACAAAGAAAAACAGGAACCCCTCCAGTATGTCTTTGGGGACTCCTAGGTGTTGTGAATGATGTCACAAAATAAATATGCAGTATGTTTGGTGAACTGGTACATCAAGCTATGATTAAAATCTACAATTTCCAAAAATCTTAGTGGTCCGCCAAACATTCAACCACACAGCATATCTAAAATTGCTATATTCTTTGATAGATCCTAGGGCCAACCATCAGCTGTATTTAATCTTCAAAGTTCTCGCTGGATGGACCAAGTTTACATTTTCACATAACTTCAATGCCAACTCGTGGAATCGTAATGATTACACTAATTCCGAGTTGTGAAGTCGGAATTATAATAATTCCGAGTTGTAAAGTTGGAATTATACTAATTCCGAGTTGTTAAGTCGGAATTAGGCTAATTCCGAGTTTTGAAGTCGAAATTATAATTTTTTTATTTTATGTGGCCCTTCTATGCTTTTGTAGTTTATTGATCGTCAAACCGCTTAAAATTGAGAAAAACCCAGAAGTTTCTCTGAATCATGATTTTCTCAATATTTTCAATAGTTGTAGAAAAAAAGTAACAGGCAAGGACCAGGTGGAGAATATTATTAAGGTTTCAACTTTAAGGAAAAAAATATTTCAAGAAGTCACTCAAAATGATGAAATAGGGATGCAGTTTAGGGGTTGAACAGGTTTTTTGTGATTTGCGGTGAAACATGACCTCTCAGCGGTGTTCAATGGGAAAGTTGTAGATTATAAAGTAATCGAAAACTTTTGTATTCAATACTTTTCGGCATAACCGTAAATTATCCGTCAAAATGGCGAAAAATTATTTTGCAGTATTTAATTTTTTTCTCTCGTATAAATGATTTAATTTAAACGGAAATTTGTCTTTTTTGTGTCGAATAAGCGTGATTATTTCACAAATGAGAAGACTACTAGTTTTCGAGTTATTTACATTCTTCTTCCATGAACAATTGTCTTGATATGTTTTTGTATTTCGAAAGTTTATAAGTGACCATTTTGATTGTTGAAATGTCTTTTTTAAAAGGGTCTATGTCACTAGGTGGTTTATTGATCGTTAAACCGCTCAAAATTGAGAAAAATATCTCTCTGAATCATGATTTTCTCAATATTTTCGACTTTTTTCATTATTTTCATAACAAATAGTAGTTTATATTAAATTATTCAAAATAAAATATTGGAATACATAATTACACCATAAAATTAATTCATTAATATCATCTAATTTTTATAATTTTCAATTACTCATTTCATTAACAGTGTTCCAGAGTTTTTTACTTGCATTTTGTTCTTTAAACAAATTTTTTATAATAATTGTCTTTCGCTGTCTATATTTTATCCCCGTTTCTTTTTTTTTCGTTAAATAGTAATTTTTCAATTTTTCATTATTTGGATTTTGTTTCCATAAAAAAATTATAATTTTTTTGGTTGGTAAGTTTTACCAACGAGTTTGTTATTCATTATTTTCTTTTACGTTCACTATTTTTTGTTCTGAAGTGTTTAGTTGATTTTTGTACACTTGTTTTTATGATGTTAATGAATGTTTCTGTTGTTGAATCGAGATCATGCATCGCTCATATTTCATTATTCCAATTAATGCTTCTAATTGCTTTCTGTAATGGTTATACGTCTATTTTTGGAAATTATCTTTTATTTTTTGAATCGAGTTCTGTTTTATTCAATACAATTTATAATAAGGTTATGTGGTGGTCTGTGATTATTGTAGATATGGTCAGAGGTAATATGTTATTAAAGTTTTGCTGATTTCTTTTAATAAATATATGATCAAGACATTATTCAGATACATTTCTCGCTCTTGTTGTAGTATCAATAGTTGAATGACCAGCCATCCTCACTCACTCATCATGTAGAGATTCTTTTTTCTCAATTAATTGATATTTATATCACCCACAAATAGGCCGCAATAAAGTTTTTCTACACCCGTACTATAATAATACACTTATATGCCCAGAATTTGTTTCATAACGATACAGATTTTTAATCAATAGAAACCCATAATAATGAATGGAAAATGCACAATTCAAAACATTGTTATTAATAAATTTGGTAATTCAGGGAAGCAAATAGCAACATATTCAAATCTGCCTAATCCGAATTTATATACAGGGCATTGTTTCGAAGGACATCTGCAACCGTATTAGTTGATGCCGGTGGTGATATTACTTCATTAAAACGTCATTAGGCCAATAAACAGAGCAATTTTTCTCATAAAAGTTCAACTTAAATTGCTCCGCCGATTTCTTCTTTGTGATTCGGTCGTTACGGAGGGTTGAATAATTAGCAATGAAGTTATCACCCCCTGAGGGGGTGCAACCCCCAAAATCGTAAAAACTTTTTTCTGGAAGGTATTTTCTTGACATTTCAGCTCTGGGCAATAAATATGAGTGAAAATCGGTATTAATAATGGGGGCGAATTATTTTCAACAATTAAACCCCCTCCCGGGGCATCAACCCCTTCCCGAAATCGTGTTTTTTTGGGGTATTTTCTATGAATATGTAAAATTGTCAGTCCTATGTAATGAAACTGAGCGAAAATTTGTGAAAATAATAGGTATAAATTATTAGAAACTATTTTCCCGCCCCCGCATTCGGGGCATATCCCCCGCATCGCGGAAACATTGGAGTGAGAGGGAAGGGGGGAATATTTGAAGAAACTCTCAAACTACTACTCGTAGATATAAATGTGGGTAAATACTCATTGAGAACTGTCGTTATTGAGATTTATAGCCCAGTTCCAAAATTGTAGATAGTGATTCATCGTCAGTTTACGTGCATTCCGCACTCTGAAACCACGTAAACTGACGATGATTCACTATCTACAATTTTGGAACTGGAGTATAGAAGTATTGTTATGAAAATTATTCGCAAATTCGAGAGATGATCAACTTATTGTATAAATCAAATGCGGACCGGAGGTAACGAAATATGAGAGTGTTTTTCAATGATATCGAGAAAGGGTATGGAGAAATGAATCCACAAGTAATCACCATCAAGAAATGTATAGGAAAGTATATTTATTCACTCATACAACTCATCATCTGCTTCATCTTCAATCTACTCGTCTTCATGTTCACAATCCGGAACAATCACTTCCAAGTGTCTACAAATATCTGTGGTAAATTTATTACAAACATTGGTACATTTTAGACCACTCTTTTTGCAGGAGTCTCTGATGCAGCCGGTCGTGCAGTTACAAAAAAACATTTTTAAAATTGAAACCGGTGCGACTTTTCTTGTCATTTCGATTGGTTTCAAAGTGGTACTCTTTTCCCAGCCCCAATTTTCAGGATGTATTTCATATGACAACCATGTCATATTCAACATTCATATTCTACAGGTGAATTTTTTAATAAGCGTATAAAATCCCAAGCATTTATGCATTTTAAGCAAGTTCCATTCAATAAAATGTTAATAACAAACTGACATTTTCTCCTGAATTCCCAGGTGGACCTTTGGAATTTTGGAAATGTAAGTAATATCTTTCATTGCCATATTTTGAAACAGAGCTGAGTTGAACATGAAACAAATATTTCAAAAATAAACTCACCATTTTCAATTAATAACAGTGACAAAGCACTAAGAGATGTTTCCTTGTCTCCGACTATCAATGTTATCCCAGTATCCAGTGTTTTCTGCAAAGGAACTTTTATATTATCTTACGTTTACATAGAGCAACGTTGACTGCTGCCCACTGCGCACCGGCAGAACCGCGACAAGGTCCCAAGCCGATATATTTCAGGTTTTAGAATCTCACTTCGGGACAGTTTCCTTTGGTGCACTGTCTTCCTCGGTCTCGAATCCTCATATTCCATCAAGGACTGATTTTATTTTTCTTTCCATAAAACAATAATGCGATCAAATACCGAGTAACCTCTATTTTAAGTAATTAAAAGATTGACTGGATTGCATTTAAAATTTGTACAAGTAACCAAATTTGTATGAAAATTTCACACCTCACTTTTAGAGAGAACCAAAACATTCGTTCTTATTTAGATGCCATGGCAACCCAAAAAATTTCCGGAAATTTTTATCCTCCTGGGTACCCTGGCCGAAATTAATAAGTGGAAATTTTTCTGTCAAATATTTGACAGGTGATAGTTTATATTTTGCTTTGATGTACAAATGGAATTGTATTTTTCATTTGAAATGAGATAATATTTCATATTTATGTATTTATTAAATATTTCGAATGTGTCTGAATATTTTCTTCACGATAATCGCAGAATTTGCAAATTCTGAAATCAAATTTCAGAAACACTTCAATACACCAGTTGTCTACATGTAAATCAAAGGCCACGTGGCGAGTCGGTAAAGTGTCCGCCTCGTGGTCGTGTGGTCACTAGTTCAATTCCTAGTGGAGCAAAAACATTTTTACTTTTTTTTTTTTATTAAAAAAATCAAATTGAAATTTTGTTAAGTGTGTTTTACATATCAATATTTTCATGCATCTTTTTTGTACTATGCATATAAATAGTTCAGGTGAACCATAGTTAGTTATTTCTTATGAATTGTTGGATATATCTTGGTGTAAAATTTTCTTACCGAATCCCCCGCGTGCTTGAATTAATTGCAGGAAATCTATCTCGTACATGAATTTTTTAAGAAAATTACCCTCGTCGCTGCGCGACTCGGGTAATTTTCAAAAAATTCATGTACTCGAAAAATTTCCGGCAATAATTCAAGCACTTGGGAGATTACAAGTGAATATTTTCAATAAGAGCAGGGTTTTTTCTGTAAACTGGCTTTTCATTCATGTTGATACGTGCTTTTATCTCTGAGTTATTAGCATTTGAATTTATAAACTCCCTCAAGATTTTGTAACCTAAAATATGCGAAGAATTGAAAACACTCGTATTTTAAACCAACATTATTTGGACCGGTTAAACGTTATGCAATTTGACAATGAAGTATTCCTCAACTGTTCATTTTACTTGCTACAAGTGATAAGACATTATTTCAGTAATCACAAGCATTATTTCACGTTGTCAAGAACTTTAATATTGTAAGATTTTCAATTGCAATTTTGCAGCTGGCAACTGCGCGTATAAATATAAATAATATCAAAATACAAAGCTGCGATTTTTATCTTCAAAGTGACATAAGATTTATCCGAATTGAACATTTATGTGCGGAGTAATAGAACTTTACTTCACGCGCAGGTTGAAAAAATGCACGTTGGCGGGAGCAGGCGAAACACTTGCCCCATTGCGAAAGCATAGAAGCTCAACAATTGTTTTTCAAGAATACCGTGCGATTTCTCAAAATTTCGGTACGGACAGTTTTTTTGTAAAAATGTGTGCTCTTTCTGAATATCAAGTTATTTTTTGATTTAAATTATTTTTTTGGAGATATTTCGAAATTACCTTAAAAATTAATTTTAACGTGTTTTTTGGGGGGGTTCCACCCCCCTGGAGGTGATAATTTTTCTCAGAAGTATGGTGCACACTGTGTTCTAAAATTTAAAAAAAAATTATCGGCGGAGCAATTTAAGTTGAGGTTGATAGCCCTGTTGATTGGCCTACATGGTGGCTGGAAATCCAATTCAGTGGCGGAAAGTTACATTGAAAATTCGGTTCAGAATAAAATCAGCATTTCCACTAAAATATTGAACTCTATTGAGACTAGCAATAATGAAATAAATGTAAATATTCCTTCTGCTTCCAGATCAGTGGGACCTGGAATAAACTTTTCAAACTGCACAATAAATAATCTTAATATTTTTGAGAAATCGGAATAATCACAACGATTATGTTCAATATAAATATAAATAGAATGTTGATAGGTTTCCTATATCCATGGTAATACCCGAGGTAATACCATTAACTATAATTTTGTAGAATTTTTTTATAAAAATACGAGTAATTACTGTTATTGTGTTCAATACAAATAATACAATACTTTTCTTAAATATTTCCAAATGTAAAGTATTGACTTTCAGTAGAAAATCCAATACAATACTGTTTTTTACCCATACACAATTAATAATACAATTCTAGAACATGTTGATAATATTAGAGACTTTTTTTATTAGAGACTTGGGAGTTCACTTCGACAATCAGCTTACATTCAGCTCTCACATAAACAAATTTACTCAATCAGCATATCGTATTTATGGTTTCATCTTCAGGAATTGCAGGAACTTTGATGATATTACCGCACTCTCATCTATCTTCTTCAGTCTAGTAAGGTCTAAACTAGAATATGGATCATTAAAATGGAATCGAGAAAGTTCAAAAAAAGGTTTTAAAAGTTTCTATGTTTCAAGGTTGATGGAGTTTATCCTCCAAGAGGATCTGATTATATGAATATACTACGCAGATTCGATTTCGTTTCTTTAGAAAAACGCAGAAATCAAGCATACATTATATTTCTTCATAAGCTGTTGAATGGTGAAGTGGACTCCCTAGTACAATTATCACAAATTGATTTTCATGTGCCGAGATTGGAGTCTAGATCAAATACCACTTTCAAGTGCAAAAGAGTGCAAACAAATATTAAGCACCAGTTGATGTGATGTGTTCTAATGCTAATAAATTATCAAATATATGTGATATTTTTAACTGCAGTAAGAGTGAATGGAGAAATAAATCTCGAGCACATCTATAAGCAATTTGGGAATCAATAATGGATGAATCTTATTATTTTTATATTGTATCCATGCTATACTTTTAATTAAATTTTCTATCCTTTAAAAATTGCCTTGTAAATGATTTCTGTTATTATTATTATTATTATATACTATTATCATTCTATTTATCTAGTATATTATTGAGATGGTCAAAAAAGTCGTCAATTCGACTTGCTGGTGATCTAGAATGTATAAATGCAAAAGGTTAACTTATCTATACTGACATCTAATAATGATACTTAGTAATTATGTGTAAAAAGACTCCTTGAAACTGAAATCTCCAGCCCAATTCCATTAAAAATTCAACATAATTTTTTTTGGATCACGAGAGTGATATTTTCGAACTTTCTTCATGAGATTAGTTAACACCCCATCAATTTTACTCGTCACCTTGGAAACAGTAATCAAAACTATTAATAATAATCGCCCCGAAACACTTGTCTTACAAGAACAACATTAACACGTGTTTATTCCTGAAACCTGAAAGCTCCGAACGGATGGCGAACCGTGCCGAGTGACTTTTTGTCACACAATCGGTTTCTTATGGGGTTTAAAAATATAACACATCAAGATGTCATCTTAATTCAGTTACGGTATTTTGATGGTATCACTTCAAAACAAATACAGTGCGAATATAAGTTTCAGTAACGGGTTACCGTTGTTGGTAATGATGTAAAAGAAGTTTTTTTGCGTTTTTTTGTGAGTGATATTTGTTTTCTCTTTTTTTTTCGTTTTATGCGAAGACGTGATTTTTCAACTATAGCAAAGGCAAGTTCTACCACATATTAATGTATTAATATTTTTTGCTATTCGTTATTTACAAGATTTTTGTTTGATCTTTAATCTATTATTTTAAATTTGTTGATTGAGAGTCCGGGTTGAATTTTATTAATACGATAATTCATCCATTGAATTTTTAATTAGTAATTGTTTGCCTGAAGTAAAACTACAATAATTGGTATATGAAAGCATATGAAAGTAAAACATAATCCCCAAAATTCCAAAGCTAATACAGTAAAAAAAAATAATCACTTTCAGCTGAGCTTTGATAATGCTGAACTTTCTTACGGTGTTATCGAAGAGAATATATTTGATAGAGATCACATACAAAAAACTACTTACCCACTAGAAAATTCCAACATTGTGATAAATATAAGCAACATTGAAATTAATAGCTATGGGAGTGTTTGCAGGAGAATTATTTTTGGTCTTTGCCTAACAAAAAATAAGAAAAAACGTTCCAATCTCTCCTATTTTGTTACTTCTGGTAGTCTGGTAGTCATCTTAACAGACGATCTAAAAACTGTACAAATTGAAACTCAGTTTGACAAAAACACATTATATTTTTGCAGTATTATATAGCTTACAATAGCAGGCCGATACGAATAAGATCTATTAATTACTTCACAAAATTCAAAGAAGGAATTTAAAAAATTTCTCATTTCTATTATATTCATATTTAATTGGTACTTATCAATTATATCTAATATTGTTGTTTCATATATGTATATTTATGTGGGTTGTCCTTATACAAATATTGTATATTTCTGAGATTGAATTAATAAATAAAATGTATCAATAAATAACTGTAAAGATTAAACACTATTGCAAAATTATCGCAATAAAAGTAATCATCGTCGATATTAGTGATATGTGAAATCCTGTATCATTCTCCAATTCAGAAACATGATGAGAAGTTCTTAATATTATCATTATACAGTAATAGTAATAATAATAATAATAATAATAATAATAATAATAATAATAATAATAATAATAATAATAATAATAATTTATTAGCCCAAGTTATGCGAGTTACATTTAAGGTTGTCAAAGTATACAAGAAATAGAAAATATCGTAACCAAGTACAGGTACAAGAAATGTCAATAATTATATTAAAATTTAAAAGCGTAAAACTATAATGTATACATAAAATTCAGAGTAGTTCATTATACATAAAATTTAAAAATATATATTTATTTATTTAAAATTTAAAATCAGTCAAAATTACATCACAACAGAGAATACAGACATGAAAATTTCTATGTATTAAACAATTGTTTCGTCAAAAATAAATTCGAAATATTCTTCCAGGGAATAAAATGCATTTTTTAATAAAATTTTGATGATTGCTGCCTTTAAATGTCTGATAGGGGCACCTTTCGGTGCATTCGGTAATTTGTTAAAGATTTTTAGGGATTTATGATTAATTGGCTGTTGAGTTTTTTTCAGACGGTGATAGGAATGCTCAATGAATTTTTATTTCTAGTGTCATAATTTGAAGAGAGTGAGTGTTCATTTTCTTTCAAAAACATTATGCATTGTAGAATGAATACTGAGGGTGAAGTTAAGATGCTGAGTTTTTTGAATAACGGTTTGCAGTGTTCTCGATAATTAGCCTCTGCTATTATTCGTACAGCTATTTTTGTAGTTTGAATATTCTTCTATTTTCTACGGAGTTGCCCCAAAAGAAGAAGTCCATAAGAAAAAATGGAAAAGAAATTACTATAATAATATGTTAGTGCGGTATCTAGACTTGTGAATTCCGGTAGTTTCTTGATTTGGTACACTACTTCATTTAGTTTTTTGGATAAGTATTTGTGCTCTTTCCAGTTCAATTTCGTATCAATATATATACTTAATAACTTAACGCTACTTTCTTGACCACCATTTAAAAAAATCAGCTCACTTGTTTTTTCTGTGTTCAGTTTTAAATTATTTGCCGAAAACCATTATGAAGCCTTCACTACTGTTTCAGTATTTTAAAGTTTCAGGTTCATTATATCTGTGATTATATTGAAAATTGCATATAATGTCACTGCGTTAGTTATCAAATATTTTGGTAAATCATTTATGAGAATAATAAAAAATATTGGTCCCAATATTGATCCTTGGGGAACTCCAATATCTATAGGCAGTGTTTCTGACTTCTCACCTGAAGGTAGAACCACTTGTTGCTGTCGACTACTACTTGAGTTTTTTTAAGTTTCTAATCACACTTTTCATATTCTCCTCAGTAGTAGGGCTGACAAAAGAAACATGGAGAACTATGAATAGTTTGCAATGTATGCACAAAATCAGTGTCACTACGAGGTATTGAGTTGAAAACGTTTCTGCCCACACTGACAAAGAAATTGTTAAAATTTTTGACAGAAATATGTGTTTTATTCTTGTTGGTATATTTTCCCGTCTGTGAATTGAATTTCCAAATTGCTTTGGATTTGTTGCTCGAGTTTTGTATGAAATCTTTATTCACGTTTCGTCTGGCATAATCAATGGCTTTTTTATAATTCGATTCCGTTTTTTATAAAGATCATTTACCTCCTGTGACATTATACTGTGTTTTATAGTATTTATAGCTTCTAGTTGACTTCTCATTTTTTCAGATTTTCATTAAACCAGTTTATACCCAATATGTTTTTACATTTGATTTTTTTTCCGGGAAATGCTTGTAGAATTCGTCTAGGAATATCAGAAAGGAATTGTAAATAAATCATTCGCCTTCTCAATAGTAGTTCGGTCCAGTTGGAGTTAGATATATTTTGTTTGAAATCAGCTAGCTTTTTTTGAGATATGACTCTAATTTTCTTAATATCGACATTTTCTCTAGGAATATATTTTTCAAAGATTCGAAGATGCCTGGATGATCAGATAGACTTCAGATCAGATCAGAAGTACTTCAACTAGTATGCTGTCAGTTATATTTGTTATTAAATTATCAATAAAGTTCCATTCTTTTTTGATATGCGTATTGGTGTTGTTACAGAAAATTGGAGATCAAACGATTCTATTAGGTCCCTGAAATCCCTTGTACAAGTCAATTTTATATTATCAATATCAATATTGAAGTCACCATTAATGATGAAATTCTCTCTGCCAGGCTGTGTTAAACGTTGTAGCATTACTGAGAAGTTTTCTAAGAAACTATTCACATTTTCAGAAATGGGTGATCTGTATATCGAGATGATTGCAATGTTAATATCAGTTAATTTTAAAGCAGCAAATTCAAAAACTTTTTCTTGGTATAAACCGTCAAACTTTCCCACCGAGTGGTTTTTATGTTGTTTTTCACATAAACCATGACACCACCGTGTATAGAAAGTAAAGCTGTAGAATAAGAAGTAATTAACACTCCTAGTGACCTCACTTTAGGTGTTACATGTGTGAAACAACAGCATAATTTTCAGTCTGAATAGCCTGTATTCGGTCTAGAACACATCTGCAAAACCGCCATATTTCAGATGCGATTTTGCGATAGACATATAGGCTACCTGAGAAAAAAAATTATTTACTATTTATTCTCTACTGGATACATGAATAATTTCTTTTTTTCAAACAAATGCTGGATTTGAAGCAGTTAACCTGATCATAAACGAAAGAGCCAGGTTGTAAACTTTTTGACAATCGATAAAAGATTAATTTAAGGCTCTTTCATCATTTGGCATATGATAGATGTGATTTATCAATACGATTCCTATCTTAATATCTACGTTATGATGCTGATAATGAAGCGAAAGCGATACCAGTGCTAGAATAGGTCATCTTGTTCAACCTAACGAATACATTGTTCAAAGCTTTATCGCCTCAGTCGCTACTTCATTCGTAGGCCATGGAAATGAAGGATATTATTCATTGTTTTATTACAATTAGCACCTGCAATTTTGTCCTCCTTGAGGAACGTTGCACAATTGGACGACAGATATAATTCATTGTCCGTAAGGGAAAGTAGTTATTTTCTGACTGATATATTCCTCAACCACTGTTGATTCATCCTGTAGATGTATTTCAGTTTAAAAGTTTGCGACCCTTTATTATTCAAAATTCTGTATTTTCAACTTATGGCTTACAAGATTGCTATCAATTTTGCCACGAAACGGGTTTTTTCTCAATAGAGAAGTATAAATGAAATCTAGCATTACCTACCTGTTGAAATAAAAAAATCCAATGTATTGAAAATAAATCCAATATATTAAAAAAATCCAATATATTGGATTTTTTTCATGAAAATAATTTTATTTTATTTTTTTGGCCCCTAGACGCTTTCGTACTTTGGAAACGGTTCAACAGAAACTACTGTAATTTACAGTATACAAGAGAAATTATTATTTTCGTTTCTTGCTGCTTGATTTGGGTACAATTGCAACATTTATAATAATAATAATAATAGCTTCTTTATTACGAGGAAATATCATTTAAACAAAATTTGCATTGTGTTGGCTACTCGGCCGAAACCTCTTTTCCATGTAACCAAGAAAAAAGTATAGAATTTTGAAGATAAAAAATAAACGAATATATAACAGAATATAAATAGAGATTATTTTTTGAATTGATATAGCCGATACTTGATGAAAATCCATTATACTCGATATAATGAAATTATAGTTCAAATGATTTTCACATAAAGAGGGTTTACAAAACCACGACAATTGTTTCGCTTTACAAAAGCTTCTTCGAGTGGTGATCTTCATTTGAACCATAGTTTCATTATATCGAAAATAGAGATTAGAAAGGAGGTAATTAACTAAAATTTCAACTTAGTAGTATAAATCATATAAAATAGTTTGTCCTTCAGACAGAATACAGGATTTGATGTTTTTTGAACTTGTGCCAAGTTTTGAGAAATTTAATGTCTGTGGGAATCACATTGTAAATTTTTACTGCTGTATATAAAAAAACTACGTGTATATTGGGTTGAAGATGCCTTTGAACGCTATACAACAACTCTCTACCTCTGATTGGACAATAACTATAGTCGCCAAGTTTTATTAAGTTTATTTACGAGGTATGAAGGGGTTTCATGTTGGTTAATTCGACAAACCAACCTGGATATATGCTTGGCAACTCCAACACTCTGCAAAGCATCTTCAAGAAAATTTCAATGTTGGCTTTTTATAAAACTTTTCTATGAATTGGAAATATTTCTGATTCGTATACTAGTCAGTAATGAAATCGAATTTGGTCAGAAGATGAATAATTTTTTGGGATTCGTATTTCAGATGCTCCTGAAGTCATACGAAATGACAGATCAGCTCTACAACCCCCTCAATCACCTGTCCCAGGCAGAACTGATGGAAAAATTCAACTTGGCATTCTACGAAGCCCAAAATTTGTCGAAAAACGATATTATTTCAACCTTCAATGAAACAATAACCGAAACCACCGATATCAACGAAGAAGAGGAAAAAAGCGACGACTATCTCATAGATTACTTGATTTCGAACTCCGACGATACTCCAGCGAGTACCCCAAACAGCGAGGTGGATGTAAACTTTGATTTCAACGATTTCGTCGTTGATTTCGACCAAAACGTCAGTCAAAATGGAAGCCAAACGGATTTATCCGAAAACAATTTTGACACTGAAACATACACTACAGAAAATTCTTATTGTGAAGAAAACATCTCTGCAAATTTTTCACAGTTTTTCGTTGCTCCACCGTTTACCGCCGACAAGACCAAAGAAAAGCCCGTGGAAAATGGTGACTTCATCAATATCGACATTTGTGATGAGTTGAGCGGATCCTTGGATTTCGGAGACTTGCCTACAGATTTTCAAGAACTGGAAAGTAGCGATAACGGAGTTGAGTTTGAGGACACCGGCAGTTTTCTGCCTCCAGTTGGAACAATAACTAAGAATAATGTTGATTTCAATAACTTCCTGCGACGAGTACCTGCGAATAAAGTTTCGTATTTGAACCAGGTATGTAAAAATCTTAAATGCCGAAGTATTTTTTGAATTTTCTTTTTGGATTTTCATAATTTTTCTAGTAATATTAGAAGTCTAGTAGTAGTTTTTGAGTTATGTACATTTTTCGAGAAAAATACCCTTACCTTCCACAAACAATTATTATGATGTTTTTTGTGTGGTCTATAAGTGATCATTTCAATTGTTGAAATGTCTACTTTCAAATGGTCTAGTGACTTGGTGGTTTATTGATCGTTAAACCGCTTAAAATTGAGAAAAAAGTCTCTCTGACTCATAATTTTCTCAATATTTTCAATGATTTTTATAACAAAAAGTAGTTTATATTGAATTATTCATAATGAAAACAGTGAGCTGTTTATCATGTGTGGTAACTTTAATTTTCAATACTATTCGTGTTATATGGGAATCAGTATAAATAATATATAGGGTGAGCTTGCATTCATATAGCTGGCGCCCACATTCGTACATCTCATCACGATTTATTTTGTTATGACCCCCTTCCATCTCCACTTGAGTTAGTCGCGAGCCACCCTGTCACTCCGACAGCTTCGTTGCCATTATAAAAGCATATAGCTAATTTATAATAATAATATCTTTATTTTCATTTTTTGACAAAGTTATGAAATTTGTATAGGAATCGTCTTAGAAAAAGAATTCCTGAAAAATGGAATAAAACTACCCACCTATACACATAAATTCTTCAAAACTATAACAACACTTTTCAATAAGAAAATCCTTAAGTTTTCGTTTGAAGATATAAACGGTTTTGGATTTTTTTATTACATCTGGTAGCAAATTATAAACACGTGGGGCCATCTGATCAAGAGAATTAAGAGCTAATTTAGTTTTGACAAATGGTACAAAAACATAGTTTTTTTATCTTGTGTCAATATTATGCTTACATTTATTTAGTACAAACAATGTATTCGTATTCTCAAAAACAGATAAGCATAAGTCAATAAAAGACTAGAAACAGTTAAAGTTCTAAAAAATTTAAAAGCATTTCTACAAGAATCACGGGGACTCTTGCCATTAATGATATTTTTGTGCTATAAAGACATCAGAGCAGGCAAAACCCCAAAAACACACTCCATATCTCAGTCTGGAATCCACCTGCGCATAGTACAGCTTCAGCAGCTGATCAACATTCAAAACCTATCTCATATTTCTGAACTGATATGAAAAAGAATTAAAAAAAATTATTAGAAAATCGCAGTGATTCTGCCAATTCAAATGTTCATCAATGTAGACACCCAACAATTTTAAGCTCTCACATTCTGTTGTTATATTGTCAGCATTATCATTGGCTCTGAAACTTATAATATCACACTTCCGCTGACGATGATGAAATCTCATTGAATCTGTTTTTTCGCATTCAAAAACAAATTGTTCGCAGAGAACCATTTATTAATATTTTCAAAAACTGTGTTACATTTTTCTTTCAAAACTAACTCTGATCTGTCAGGGATTATAATTGACGTGTCATCTGCGTACATTGTAATGAATGTTCCTAGTGTCGAGTATTGCAAATCATTAATATTCATTATAATCATTAATATATAGTACAAACAATATGGGTCCCAATATCGACACTTGAGGAACTCCTAATTCAGAAAAGGCCATGCTGGAAGTTGCATAGTTAATAGCGACATACGGTATGCTCCTTATGCCATAACGAAATAGTTTATTTTAGAGAATGTTATGATCAACACAGTCGAATGCCCTTCTGAGATCGCAGAATATCCCAACAGGGCAGTCACCTGTTTCAATGTAGTTCACAATCTCTCTATGATATGATTGTATAGCTGTACTAGTTGATTTTTTGGTCAGAAATCCATGTTGGTTTTTTGTAAAAATATTATGATCATCAGAAAAAGATAAGTCTTTTCAAAAAAGCACATTCGAATATTTTCGACATACTTGATGAAATTGTTACTGGCCAATAATTTTCCAGTAAGTTTGGACTATTCTTTTTATTATACCACAGATTTCGAATTCTTGTTCCGAACAGTAACTATTCAAATCCAAACACTCAACTATTGAATTATTGATATTTTTGTCAGGATTGCCACTCTCCCCTTTTTTTTTCTTTTCGGCAGAAAAGGTACACATTATTAAATTTCAGTTTTCCGTTTTTTCCGTTTTCATCCTTCATTCGTTATTATACCAAGCATGTGCCATTTTGAACTAACCCTATATATTGAGCTGAATGAAGTCATATTCAACTGAGATTGGATAAACTATACACCAAAGATTAAATTTGCCAAACTGTACACCTAACTCGATAAAAAGAATTTCAAAATGATTCATCATCGGGTCTCGAGAAACGTCTCATTTCGAATTAATTTCAGGATCCATCAATCAAGAGCGAATTTGGCCACCTAATTGGCATCAAATGCCCGAACAATAACTTCATCTCCAGCAACAACCTCTTGGAAGAAAGAACGGCCGCAACCGAAGACCTGTTCGACATCCAACAAGACAACCAAATGGTTTTGACTCAAAGCGAAGCACTCCTCAACGATGATCCTCTTCTGAGTTCCAGCAGTAACGTGATGTTTCCGATGAGGAAGAGGGCGGATTTCGCTCAGAAACGTGGCGACGTGGAATACGGAAATGAGTTTGAGGAGGTCAGCAGTTCGAGCAGCTTTCAGTGCAAATGGGAGACTTGTTACAAGATGTACGATTCGCAGACTAGCTTGGTGAAACACATCGAAAAATGCCACGTGGAGCTGAAAAGAGGTAACTTTGTTTTGAAAGTTTATTTATGAAAACTATATAGATATATATAAATAAGGATGGATTTAGCGAGGGGCAATATAGGAAAATATAAGTAAAAAAGTTATTGGGTATAACCCTCAAAATGTTGTGCAAGGTTTCCGCGGTCAGAAATATGTACATTACTAAGTTCATGGGTTGAACAAAACGGATACAGACCAGACCACATAGACAGAAACATCCAAAAACAGCTTCAGAAACCATTAGTAACCAAAAACGAACCACAAGTTGAAGACCGTCCATCCAAAGTCTTCTTCCCTTACATCAAAGGGGTGACGGACAAAATCAGTCGACTTTTCAGAAAAGCAAATATCAAAACCATCTTTACCACAGAACAAAAACTATCACACCTCATCAGACCAACAAAAGACAAAATTCCCAACGAAGACCATGGTATTTACGAAATTCCCTGTTCTATCTGCCCCCACTCTTATATAGGAGAAACTTCGAAACAGATCCATTTTCGATCCTATCAACACTCCCTTTCAGTTAGAAATCGAGACACCAGCTCCGCATTAGCTCTTCATTTCATCCAAACGGGTCACCCCATAGATTTCGAGAAAACGAAAACCATCGCCCCAGTACGTTCAAGAACTTCTCGTTTTATCAGAGAAGCCATCGAAATCGAAAAACGGCCTGATTGCCTGAACATTAAAGATGATAGCCGTAAATTGAACCCCATTTGGAAGCCCCTTCTTCCAACCGTAATTACCAGGCCACGTGAAACTTATCCGCAATCAATTATTATCCCATTAACTCCAACTACACAGCAGGCACCAGCAGACAAGACAAACGAGAAAACCCGTAAGACCCGCCCACCTCCAGGTAGCCAACCACCTATAAATACTACAGTGCAACCAACATCGGATCGTCTTTTGAGATCAAGGAGTAGGCAGGTTGAGACCTTGATATCTCTCAAGACCACGACTCGAGGAGTAGGCAGATAGAGGCCTCGCAGTCACACTCTTGAAAATGGCTCCAAAGCAGGAGCCGAAACGTCGAGTTATAAACTCTCAACGCGGTTCAACCCATGAACTTAGTAATGTACATACATATATATATATATATATATATATATATATATATATATATTATGTATACATATCGTTCACGTTTAATACATGCATAAACTTTGAAAAGGTTATACATACTCTTCGACGTTTCCGGTAATAAATTCAGTGTTGTTACCTTCGCTGCTTCAATTATGTTCGGAGATGTCAAATCTAAGTCCATTTTCCATTTTAATCAATAGTTTTTATAGAAAACAACTATGAAATTACTCGTTACCTACTAAAACTTTGACAGAAACGATCTGCTGACATTTCATCAATTTGTCGCTGGACGTCATAATTTGACAAGCCGTAGTCCTCGTGATTTTAGATTGAACCTAGACCTAACACGAAATATTCCATTTCGCATTTGTTGCTTAGCAACTTTGCTTAGCAACCGATGCAAAAATGAAATTCTGTTCAAAATGTGCTTGTTTATGATTGAAGTTACGGTTATAAAATGAACATTTATAGAGGTTGCCGTAGAAAAGACATTTTTTAGTCTAAGATCCCAGGGCCGTCAAACGTTACTTATTTTCAAACGAACGAAATATGTACGATAGAGTAGTTTTAGTATCTACTATGTTCGCATGCCTACCTGCTTGCTTGACCAGATTACCATTCTTCAGATATTAGGGAATCAAGATACGTAAAAACACTCACTTAGTTGAATTGCCAGTCTACAGATATATTTCTGTAACCCATGGTGGGTTCGTGCCCGTGGACAGAGTCACTAGCTACCACCCTGGAGCTCAGAGTTCAAATCTCGACTCCAACAACTTTTTTTTTTTTTTTTAACCAGCAGACGCATCACACTAGGGTCAGCCATCTCAGTTGGAAACGGCTTCAAAACGAAATTTTAAAGAAAACAGAATTTTGCAAATAAAAGATTTTGTTAAGATTTCCTTATAAGTAAAATTCCAGGGCCTTCAGACATAACTTATTTTTGAAAAGATAGATAGATATATAGATAGAATTTTATTTCCCAAAAATACATCTTTACAATATTTCTGTAGGTAGCAAATACCCATACAGTTAGCAATAATCAATAATTATTTACCTTATATCTATTATACCGGGTGGCTACGGAAGTATTGCCTACGGAATATCTCAGTTATTGTATGAAGTAGGTTTGTGAAATTTGGAGCGTCGATATAATGACATAAGAGCTAGAATTTGAGCATATTGACATGTCGAAGTTAACTTCCGGTCTGACCGGAAGTAACATCAGCTTTCTTATTTTAAATGGAAACCCTATTTATTTTTCTTTTCGCTTTATTCAGCATTCAATTCCCTTTCTAATGACATATCACAAGTTGGTATCTAACCAGAAACTAGATCAGAAAAAAATTATTATTGAAATTCACCGAGTAGGCCGTGGAAGTAAAATGAAAGCCAAAAATTGAAAAGTTGGCTATGGAAGCCATACGTCACTTGATAACAGTTGCTACTACTGTGATATTTTATTTTCATTCGTCGGCGTTATAAAAAGCCGCCAAAAAAAATATTGGAAATATTGGGAAAAAAACAATACTCTGTAGGTCCATAACTTAAATAGGAACATACAACTTTTTCTTGCCTGTACTATTCAGCATAACCATTCCTTTCTAATGATATAATAGAAAGTAATTTTTTGAAATGAAATACCAAAAAATCCAATTATTATTCTTTAAATAACGAAAAAACAGATTTATCGAAAAAAAATCAAATTGATAGGATTAAAGATAAAATAAATTCAAAACAAATGTTCGAAATGCATTCCCTCAGCGTCAATACATTTATTCACTCTGGTGATATTTTCATGTAAAACGTTTCTCAACATTTGGGGCGTGATATCTTGGAAAGCTCTACGAATTTTTACTTCTAGCTCATGTAGAGTTGTAGGCTGTGTGGAATACACCCTATTTTTAAGATGCCTTCATAGAAAAAAGTCGCACGGAGTAAGATCAGGTGACCTTGGTGGCCACCTGACTGGACCATGGGTTGTTATAAGTCTCTCTTGAAAGCGATTTTGAAGATAATTTCTCGCTATTCTTGAATTATGCGGAGGGGCGCCATCTTGCTGAAAGTACATTCTCTCAATTATTTCCGCTGGTAGGTTGTTAATGAATTCCGAAATTTCATTCGTTAAAAAATTAAAGTATCTCTCTCCGGTTAGTTGGCCTTGAAAAAGAATGGGGCCAACAATATGAGTTCCAACTATTCCTTCCCAAACATTCACACCAAATCTCTCCTGGAAGCCGCCTTGGTAAATCTTGACTCGTCCGTAAACAAGATATAATAGTTAAATAGGTGATAATCAGCATTTTGTCGAATAAACCAATTACAATATTCCAGGCGCCTTTCACCGTCATTTTCATACAAATGTTGATGCAACTGATACTTGAAGGATTTCAATAGATGTTTTTTCAAAATTTTCCTAGCAGAGTCCTTACTTATAGCTAATTCGGCGCCAATCTGCCTTGAGGAAATTGTGCTATCATATTGTACTAAAGCTAATACATTAATTTCAGTTTCCTCATTAATGACAAATGCTTCTTGGTCTTCGTGAACATCAGGCTCAGTTCTTAATTTTTCTTCAAGCCACTGGAAATACCTTCTTGACGGTTGCTGCCTCCCTGAATATCGCTCTAAATACAATAGTTCAGCGGCATAAGAATTATTTAAACATTCACCATAAATGATTTCGATTTCCAAACCCTTTTAAAATGACAGAATCAAAAACACTACTTCGAACGTCAAAATAATATGGATAGCAGCGTTCGTGACAGCTCTCATTTCTTTTTTGTTTCATTCCAAAATACATCTTAATCAGCCTACTTGTTAATATTTTGGTTCGAATGATTATTGCAATGGAATAGCACAAACATCGTCCATAGGTAGATGTTAGAATATCTATGGACGATGGCACAGACCAAGTACGTTTATGTTCCTATTTAACCTAGAACCTACAGGATATAATTTATCATTCCACATTATTTTTAATTTTATTTTTGCGTATGGCGATAATCTGTTTTGTTATTTGAAAAATAATAATTGGATTTTTCGGTATCTCAGTTCAAAAAATTAATTTCTATTATATCATTAGAAAGGAATGGTTATGCTGAATAGTACAGGCAAGAGAAAGTTGTATGTTCCTATTTAAGTTATGGACCTACAGAGTATTGTTTTTTTCCCAATTTTCCAATATTTTTTTTTGGCGGCTTTTTATAACGCCGACGAATGAAAATAAAATATCACAGTAGTAGCAACTGTTATCAAGTGACGTATGGTTTCCATAGCCAACTTTTCAATTTTTGGCTTTCATTTTGCTTCCACGGCCTACTCGGTGAATTTCAATAATATTTTTTTTCTGATCTAGTTTCTGGTTAGATACCAACTTGTGATATGTCATTAGAAAGGGAATTGAATGCTGAATAAAGCGA
Source organism: Chrysolina oricalcia (assembly GCA_944452925.2). Classification (NCBI taxonomy): domain Eukaryota; kingdom Metazoa; phylum Arthropoda; class Insecta; order Coleoptera; family Chrysomelidae; genus Chrysolina; species Chrysolina oricalcia. The sequence continues at coordinate 4,790,583 of OX101810.2, forward strand.
AAAGAAAAAAAAATAGGGTTTCCATTTAAAATAAGAAAGTTGATGTTACTTCCGGTCAGACCGGAAGTTAACTTCGACATGTCAATATGCTCAAATTCTAGCTCTTATGTCATTATATCGACGCTCCAAATTTCACAAACCTACTTCATACAATAACTGAGATATTCCGTAGGCAATACTTCCGTAGCCACCCGGTATACATCTATGTATTTCAGTCGCATAGAGCTTAGGGAAAATGGTTATAACCAATTCACATAATGTAAACGATTACATCAATTGATTAAATATATATATATATATATATATATTTATATATATATTTATATATATGTATTACAATACAATTCATTTGTCATCGGTATGAGGCAGTGTGAAACTATTATAGATCAGTATTGAAAAATTCATTCAAATTATAGAAAACATGTTGGTGTAATAATTTTTTTAATTCGGCTTTGAATTTCGTCATGGACAGAGCTTTCAAAACTTGAGTCGGTAATTTGGTAGGATTATAGATTGGTTTCTCGTTGGATAGGAATGTATATCTGTAGGGCAAAACTGGGAACCTCTATTTTTGTGGTTGAGTAGTGAAAGTTTGTAAATTTATAAGGTGGTTAATGTGAATATTTTATGTTCTGCGAAATAATCCCTGCATGAATCCCTGTAACTCAGATTGAAAACTGTTCGCATCGCACGTTTTTGTATAACAAAAGTAGATGATGATTCAACAGACGTACCCCAAAATTATATACCAAACTGCAGAAGGCTATGGAAATAGGCATAGTAAACGGTTTTAGCGACTTCATTACTTGTGTTCATTCGACAGTTCGAATGGCGAAAGATGAAGACTTAGGATCTGAGTGGTGTCTCATGTACTTTTAATGCCTGCGTGCTTGTGGAGTTCGCTCTGTGACCCCTGGGCAAGTACCAGGTGAGAAAGGTAACTAAAAATAAGAGTTACTTAACTTTAATTTGTATGGCTGATTTTTATATGTAATTTGTAGAATATCACTCTGAAGTAATTTCAAAAGTGTCAGACGCTTTCCATAGAACAGAACTTTTGTCAGACGCTTCAAAGCTCCACAAATTACTTCAGAGTGATATTCTACAAAATATACATAAAAATCAACCACACAAATTTAAGTTATGTAACTCTTATTTTTAATTACCTTTCTCACCTGGTAGCTGCTCAGGTGTCACAGAACGAACTCCACAAGCACGCAGGTATTAAAAGTATCTTTTCAAAAATGAGTTATGTCTGAAGGCCCTGGGATTTTACTTATAAGGAAATCTTAACAAAATATTTTATTTACCAAAATTCTGTTTTCTTTTAAATTTCTTTTTGAACAAAAATCCTCCCAGAGTCGAAGCCGTTTACAACCGAGATGGCTGACCCTAGTGTGATGGGTCGCTGGTTAAAAAAAAAAAGTTGTTGAAGACGAGAATTGAACTCGGAGCTCCGGGGTGGTAGCTAGTTACTCTGTCCACTAACCCACCATGAGTTACAGAAATATATTTGTAGACTGGCAATTCAACTAAGTGAGTAGTGTTTTTACGTACCTTGTGATTCCCTAATATCTGAAGAATTGTCATCTGGTCAAGCTAGCAGATAGGCATGCGAACATAGTACATACTAACACTACCCAATCGTATACATTTCGTTCGTTTAAAAACAAGTAACGTCTGAGGGCCCTGGGATCTTGCTCTATTTGTTTATGTTAATAAATAATTACACAATAACTGATTTATCGAAAAAAAATAATACCTAAAATATTCAGTGACATTCAAAAAGCAACAAATGATTAAAAATCTTCACTTGTGATTTAAAAAAAAATTGTCATAACCTTCCAAGTCCACTGTGCTGAATAAGAATTATGAATGACAATGTCGCGAAGGTGAGACCTCACGTTTGGTTTTATTTTTTTCAGGTGAAGAGTTTACGTGTTTTTGGGATGATTGTCCGAGGAAAACGAAACCCTTCAATGCAAGATACAAACTTTTGATTCATATGCGAGTACACAGCGGTGAAAAACCTAACAAGTGTCCGGTGAGTGCTCGATTAACAAATTATGAATTTTTCAAACTCCAATCACAGAAACATAATTTTTGATATTTTTTTTGAGTTTTATCGTTATTTAATCTCCACTGGGGTATCAAGTCATTGTACTTTAAAATGTATTGTCTATGTAAATACCTAAGAATTTAGTATGCGATTTGTTTTCTATGTAGTGATGTTACGGGTTTATTTTGCACTAGTAAACCCTTTCTGTTTTGATACAATATCATCAGAAATTCTCTATTTTTTATTTTTTATAAACTTTCCACTCTGTACGCCACTGTTTCAAAATTACAACTTGATCGTTGTCATGTACAACACTTTTCGTACTTTAGTACTTACCTTTGCCGTTTCTAATTCTGTACATTCGAAAGTAACTAGTTTTTTTTTGTTTAGGTTACACCAGTTTTGAATATTTTGAACATCTGTTTTAATCATCTTTGATAGCTGATAAATTTCTTCATTACTCCATATAATAGTGGAATCGACAGCAAAAATAGTGAATCGTCCCGCGATGTTAATGATTTTTAGGTAATTTATATAGATTAAAAACGAGACGGGTCCTAAAACAGACCCCTGTGGTACTCCATGTTTTTACAAACTGACTACGGCCTGACATATATGATTCGAGCCAGGTCAAATTTGTTCCTCTTATCCCATAATGGATGAGCTTCCGCAGCAGCATTTTGTGATCAGCGCAATCGAATGCTTTCGAGAAATCGCAAAACATTGCTGCAATAGCCCTGCTATCATTAATGCTAGAGTACGTATTTTCAAGCAAGGAGAAAATTAATTATTGAGAGAGTTAATAATAATAAAATAGGCCTGAAATTTGAGGAATCTCCATATTTCATGGCTATATTCAGACAAGTCGGAAATATACCATTCCTGACTGATACATTTATGCATTCAACCAAGACACGTAATGAAATGCACTTAGAGGTAGATTTTAAAACATTTTTACAGATATTCCACCCATACCCGCCAAGTTCTTAGTTTTGATTTAATTGATTACCTGTATAAGCTGAGCTCATATACATCCGTATCAGAATGAAATTTTCATCTACACCAACAACATTTAATGATCTTGCATGATTTTTGAGTACTGTTTTTTTAAAACTTTTGATAATCAAACTTTATTTTCGCAAATTCACCAAGAAAACAGAATTTTAGTTTGTATTTCGATACTCAGGTGACTCTTCGATACTTTGTTTAAATAAACCGAGGAATCAAATTATTTCCACACAAAAGCGGCCATCAAATAGCAATTTTATCGTCCATTCATAAAATGTAACCCAATACAGATCCACTTTTAGCGAATTATGTCATCCGCATGAGATGAATGACAAAATAACCGAAATTAAATATGTTAACCATTTTTTAAAGACTTTCAGCAAGGAATAAAAAGTCATTTCCGCGATTTTTTGTCAACGTGGCTAAATTATCCATAACGCTGCAGTATCAAATTTTAAAGTTCATTGACAACCCGAAAAAAACGTTAAATTTGTCTAACAGAGCAACTAACACGTGTTGGTGTATTTCAACGCATTTCTTAACATCTTTCTTGTTTTGGTTACCAACTGCCACCTGGGGCAACTTAAAAGATATTATGCCACGAAGATCAATAAACAAAAAACGTGCACTACAGCCCACATGATAATTACAAAATATTTATTTTTATTCATTGCAGACTGTGAAAAACTGGCAATGAATAGAATCGGGGTATGCTGTTTTTTAACCTGGTGGCTTGAAATTCAGTAGTTTTGTAGTTGTAGCCAGATTGTTCATAAACTCAATATGAAAGTTTGGTATATTATGTAGAATTGTGTGATATTTCTCTGCACAATGCCACAATTCTTCGTCGCATCTCTTCTTAGTTCTCCTTGTGATATTTCTCTGCACAATGCCAAAATTCTTCGTCGCAACTCTTCTTAGTATAGTTTTATAAACATACTTCCCAAAAGTATAAATCCAGAGGAGTAAGATCAGGCGACCGTGGCGGCCAATGAAATAACGGGAAATTGCAACCAATCCATATCAGTGAAAAATATTCAGTCCCATAATTGGTTATTCAAGAAATTCAGTACGGTTTCAGCATTCATCGTCCTTCAAAGAAAAATGGGCCAATTAATCAAGTGTCCAAAATTCCGCACCACATATTCAATCTTTCAGAATATTGATTTCTACACTTGATTACCCAGTGAGGATTTTCCGATGCCCATTATCCCGAATTTTGAAATGACACTACCCCATTTGTTGAAAATGTATCTTCATCTGTGGATAAAATATTTTTGCGGAAATTATTATTATTCGGATAAAAACCCATAGTCTAGTTACTAGGTCGTTGAGACCTGCCAGGTTGCCCGCACTGCAAGTCACTTTGGGACATTTTATAAACTTTCGGTGCCGCCTGACGAGTCAGATCTTCGTATTGACACATTATTTCCCCATATATGCTCACGAGTTGGTACATTTTAAACCATTTGCATTTTGCCACGAAATACAGTGTTGTTCTGGCCAAGTAACTATAGCTAAAATTTTCTCAAATACTCTCACAATATATAATATCATGCAATAATAAATGTCTTTATTTAACCACATGAAATATCGTTGTTAGGAATAAATAGCTTAGGTGATACTCTATCACAGCTAACAAAATCAAGTAGTACAACTCAAAATAATTGTATTCTTAAAATACGGTTGATTCAATCTAATTGGTACATTGGTAATGTCCTTGAACAGCCATCATTCTCAGGATGATCAGAAGAGAGAGGGGAGATAAAATGAAAGGGAATAAGAATGAGGGGTAAAAATTGTTTTACCTAGTAGTACCTGAATTGTCGATTATGAACTGATATAGTTCAGATCATAACGAGGGTAATAAAACGAACTAATTTGATATGTATATTGTAAATAAAATGGGCCCCAAAACTGACCCTTGTGGTATACCACTACGGGGTTTATGGGTGCATGAAAGAATATCTTTTAGTTCGATTCTTTTCCATTGCCATTTCTTGAGGTCGGGCCTCTAAGAATAAAATTCTCGCTTTCCATCTTTCTACGATCTGTTGTAGCTAAGTAATAGTATATTATACAACAAGTGAGAAAAACGAAATATGCCGTTTTCTCACGAATTGTACATTGTATTTTTTCTACGGATGAGATGTTTTCAAGTATTGAAAATTAAAATACATATATAATAATACTTGTGTGTCATTAACTCATTTTTATATTTTATTAAAAATAGTAATTAACAGTTATATTTGAACTGCTTCGGTTTTGTTGTTATAGAAAAGCTAACAATGGGCTACTTGAATATTGCACGCGAATCGTCGGCGTAGCGTTGTCAACGTGTCATATCAATGTGACATGTAACAATTCATGACTGACTTGGGTTATCGTGATAACAGTGAGAAATTATTTCTCACTGTGAGAAATTATTTCTCACTGTATTGGCGGATATTTCTCACTGCATGAGAAATCTTTCGTTTTAAACGTATGAAAGCGATGAGAGAAGTGGCACATTGTATAGCATCCGTAGAAAAACATGTTTTCATTATACCTATCTGAAAACACTATATTTACGTGCTTATTTAGCATACTGAAAAGGGTTTTTTGCGTGCGCCCGCAAGCAAAAAGTTTCCGTGCGCTAGTGTCATTATAATTGCCTAATTGTATGTCAAAATTAAATAAGTTGTCGACAATTCTCTAGAAATCGCAAATTGTTTGAATATTTCCTTACCAACAGGGTAAATAACGCTTGTTTTGTAGCAATTTCTGGATATTTTTGTACCATAAATATTTCAAATAATAATATATGTTTTTGTTCCTTCATCATTAAAAATAAATGTTTCTAAACAGTCTGTGGTTTTCAGGTAGATATAATGAAAAATATCGTTCATTACTCGCCAATAAATGCTTTTTCCTGCTTGCATGACTTCCCGTGTTCGGCTTCGGCTCCCACGCACGCACGCACGGAAAAAGCCTATTTTCTGAACTGATAATAAAATATACTATCAAATATGGCCCTCATTGGCATCTTTGATTCGCAAAATTTCACAATTCTACGTCAATAATTCTACTCTATAACATGTAATTTTTCGTTTGCAGTTCAAAGGATGCAACAAGGCCTTTTCCAGACTCGAAAACTTGAAAATCCACCAAAGAAGTCATACAGGAGAACGCCCATACCTCTGCCAGTTTTCTAGTTGCACAAAAAGTTTTTCCAATAGCTCCGACAGAGCCAAACATCAAAGGACACATTTTGACACGGTAGGAATTAAATATTTGATACTTCAATTCATAAAATGATGCTTCACCTTTTTGAGTAATAGTGAGTATAATAGTAAAACTCCCAAAATAAAGAAAAAGAAATAAAAATGTAATATAATTATTTCCTAGTCAAATCATATTATTATTTAAGTCTTTATTTTACTACGAAACAGAATATTTTTTCCAAAAGAATTTCCAGTATTGCTCATTTATTCAAAATGCACAAAAAATAAGGTCTTTCTGGATTTCCTAAATCTTTGAATGCAAATGCATCTGTTTCCCAGTAAGCCGCTAGGAGCGGTAATTATCGTGTTTGTTCAAAGGCAAGGGCTACAATTCATGCGAGCCCACCATTGCCATTTTGTGTGAATTGCAGAAATGATAAGAATAAAATCGACAAAGTCGAAATACTCTTCTCTCCAAATATTTCCACAAAGTGGAAAATATGAGGCAAAAATCTGACCGAAAACAACTACTTCCCTGGCTAATGCCACGACGAATATTGAACTACATCTGACAGATTTTTGTGCAACGTTCTTCCAAGAAGACTCAATTGCATACCATACTTTTTCTATGACAGTCTTCTATTCTTAAAATAAGTTTATCATAATAGCATAGTGAATCACAATTCAATGTTTAGTGAAAAAAAAAACAGCCGAGAATGATATTTAAAAACAAATTGAAGAAAGAAACTTTAAAATAGTTTCGATATAAATTTAAAACAGATAACAGTTGATGTAGATACTTGTTGTCGCAATAAAGTCATATACAGAGTTTTCAGTGCCGGATTAAGCCAGCGCGGGGCCTGTTGCAAATTCTGTCAAGGGGCCCTTGGTTTGCTTTAGGTTTTCAAGCTTATATAGGGTATTAAATAAAACAAAATTTATACAAATAAACTTTTCTGGATTTAATATGGACAAATTTAGAGATTACACTTTCAATATCGACTACTTCAAGTTTTCCTCAAACCAACGCGGGAAAACGGGATGAATGCGAACCTAAATTCTATAGTAGGATTTGTAAACATACATTCCGTTGTGATTAGTCGTATTCCGAAATGCAGACAAGCAGCGAAAAATGTATGAAGGGTCCAGTGGAAAAACGATGAGGTTCCATTTTTTCCGAAGTTGACATTTTAGCGGCATCTGTTAGCTTGTAGCATGAAGTATCAACTAACCAAACCTTACAGGACAAACAATGAGATTCCATAAAAAACTGCTGACGAAAGTAGGCAGCACTGTAGAAAAACATTAGATTTCGTTTTTCTCAACTTTCTAAAAAGTGGAACCTCATCGTTTTTCCACTGGACCCTTCATATGGTTTGATACGTATACTGTTTTTCAAGCAATTCCAACGGTTTTTATGTTCCGTTCCCGCCTTCGCTGCGTTCCCGGTTTGGTTTGACGGAACCTTTAAGCAAATCATGCTCTATATCCATCAAAGTGAGATGATAAAGACGTTCTTGGCCCATCGTGTTCCTTAACTCATTTTTAATACGGTTTAATGTTGAAAAAGATAGTTCGCCACTGCAGTTAGTGATCATGAGAGACAAGTAAATTCGCAAGTCAATTTCTACGTTTGGGAAACACGATTCTGAACAATTATTTAATAACAGTTTATAAAATTGCAGTTCCACAGGCTCCTGTTCAGGCTGTTCTTGCTGTCAATAATATAGTAGCCACATCTGTGAGATGATAAAGACGTTCTTGGCCCATCGTGTTCCTTAACTCATTTTTAATACGGTTTAATGTTGAAAAAGATAGTTCGCCACTGCAGTTAGTGATCATGAGAGACAAGTAAATTCGCAAGTCAATTTCTACGTTTGGGAAACACGATTCTGAACAATTATTTAATAACAGTTTATAAAATTGCAGTTCCACAGGCTCCTGTTCAGGCTGTTCTTGCTGTCAATAATATAGTAGCCACATCTGTGAGATGATAAAGACGTTCTTGGCCCATCGTGTTCCTTAACTCATTTTTAATACGTTTTAATGTTGAAAAAGATAGTTCGCCACTGCAGTTAGTGATCATGAGAGACAAGTAAATTCGCAAGTCAATTTCTACGTTTGGGAAACACGATTCTGAACAATTATTTAATAACAGTTTATAAAATTGCAGTTCCACAGGCTCCTGTTCAGGCTGTTCTTGCTGTCAATAATATAGTAGCCACATCTGTTTTCAGCAGCTGAGCGAACTGCACTAATTCGGCGCCTAGGCTGTTCTCCAAATCATCTTTGTAAGCACTGATCATTGTTGAAGATTTTTCCAAAATCTCTTTTGTTGTAAGAGATTTTAGGTGTCGAAATACTCCAAAAACACTAGTAATTTCATGATATGCCTCCATACGTTCAGTTGAAGCAGACAGTACGTTATCAGTAATAACAATAAACACATAAACTACAAAACGTTATCCAGGTGTTTGATTTTCAACAAATTCGTCGAGTGTAGTCGAGCCACTGAAATGGTCGTACTTTGTATTTCGCTTGATTCGTCTTGATGTCTGTTGTTGGTATTCTTCACAGTCGGTCAGATCTCCTCAATATCTGAAAGTGTGGATCGCATTGCTAGGTTGTAGAGATAATGATTCATAAAGGGCTTTTTTCGTATTAAGGTCTTGATCAGGCGACTGCAGCGAAGCACTAGTCGCTTTCAAGCGTTCTAGGATTCCGTTCCACGTAATTGTCATTATTCCCGTTTCTAACTCATCCATCTTTGAAACTACTCCGTATAAACCTTATTATTACGGCACTCTGCTTTTTGTTCCACGTTATTGAAAATATCTTCCAAAACTTGTTTAATAGTGGAAAAACCACATAAAAGTGCCTTCGACTATCTCGATCGATGACAATATCAGGGAATTCCCATGTTAGTTTGGCAGTGCTACCAACTTGCGTGTAGTGCAGTGCAAGTAGTAGGTATAACACATAACTTGTGTAACCAGCGCTCAATTTTGGAAATGTGGTACATCCAAAAATCATTGTTGTAGATTTTGATACCAACGTCTCTCGTGGTAGGTATTATACTCGCACCTACGATTTAACGTAACGAAATCGAGTTTTAGATTTTCAGGTGGGACTGAAGCATAGCCTAAGCGTTTCGCGTTCAAGGCATGCAATGCAAGATATTTCAAGTTCCCATCTATTTTGATTTTTTTTAAGGTCAGACAGGCGTTGGAGCGCGGGGCCCCCAATTCGCGGGGCCCGTAGCATTTGCTACTCTTGCTACATGGCTAATCCGGCACTGAGAGTGACCCATTTAAAATCGTGACATCTCTGTAACGTTTTCATTTGTTGGGCGATTTGAATAATTCTTTTTTCCAAAGAAAATGCTTCAATAGCTCTATTATACTGCAATAACTTTGAAATTAAATTATGAAACTCAAGGCCTTCCTCGATTTTTTTTTTTAACGCTGAAATCCCAAAACTTCATTTAGTAATTTTTTAAAATAAAATTAGACTAGGCACTGGATTTGTGATAATCTCAAAATGGTGTAATAGTTATTTATGCAACAAGTGCAAAAAGTGAATGTTTATTGCACTCGACGTGAAATTGTCCGACGAGGCCGTTAGGCCGAGTTGGACAACAATTTTTGCACGAGTTGCATACAACATTTTTTCTACTTTCATGCAAAAAGCAAAAAATGATTTATTGAGGTGCGGCACTAGGTGTAGGAAAATGAAAAGCGCAACTTGAATACTTTATTATTGATATCGATTTGCATTGAAACAGGAACTAATACGTTACGAACAATTTAACTCAAACTTTATTTTTACCCTCAATGTTGAAAGTGAATGAACAATTGGTGCAATTTTCAATATGAATATTTCGTAGTGAAGTACTTTTTAAATCCACTTCTTGATTTGTTACTGCTGTAAACGTACTAGTACTTGGTAACTGTACATCGTTATTTCCTTCAGGCTGAAATATTTGTTTTGCAACACTGAGTTTGTTTGCATGTGATTCCTCTACGTATCCCTCCGCTACTGTAGACGATTTCCATCCGCCGTGTCGTTTGAGCTCTAGTATATCTGCTCCAGTATCGGCAAGAAGTGTTGCGGAGGATCTCCTGAAGCAGTGCCCTGTGTATAGATGAGGATTCTCCAAATTCAGAAATTTTGCAATTTCAGACGGGATTTTAGCAAACGTGTTCACACCAATAGCTTGGACAGTGCACTTTTCATTTCGGTAATTGTTTATGTTTGTCATGATGACAGCACGTTGAAGTAGAATGACAGATGAGTGCAATAAAAACTTTATTGCACTAGTGCAATAAAGAACTTCTTTTTCCACTGAATATAGTTCAATAAAGTTTTGCTTTTTGCATGAATGTAGAAAAAATAAATTATAAGCCATAGTTTTACATTAGTGTACTAGCGGTGCACTAAACTTCACTGATGAATAGATGAATTTGACTAATTTTGTCTCTTGTTTTGCTCATCATCTGAAGCAAAATCAGTTTCGAACTGTTCTATTAAATTTTTCTTATTTTTTTGATATGAATCCGTATCTGAGGACTGTTTATAGGAAACAAAGATTGACAATATACCAGGAAAAACTATTGGTTAGAAAATTTCAAAATTCAAACTGACAGTCGTGCGATGGAGCATTGAAAATTACAATATTTCACAGTTATGAAATACATGACGATTATCCGAAATATTTTGATAACGTAATTTAATTTTGATTATTCAAATTAAAACACATATCTTTCTCTTCCAGAAACCATATGCTTGCCAAGTAATAGGTTGTTTGAAAAAATACACAGATCCAAGCAGCTTGCGAAAACATGTGAAGAACCACACATTCGAGGAGCAAATGCAGATCAAAAGAAAATCATCCGAGGAAGGCACCAACTTCATTGCCCAATCGTTGGCCAAGAAATATCTGGATCCCAGTAGACAAAAAGCGGTCAAAGGGCTAAACTACGAGTCAAATTTTGACCACAGCTATTCGAACAATTTCTTCGTTGAAAAAAGGACCGATTCGGTGAACGTCAAACAAGATTTGAAGAATAAGTTGTTGTCGGAAAAGGGAAAACTGAAGAAATTATGCTGTTGAGAAATTTTGTAAATATTTTTTTGTTATTTAAATAGGGACCAAACAAAATGTGATATGATAATTATATAAGGCGCATATTCCAATGAGCTTGGAGTGTTCCAAAATTATTTTGAAAAATGTGTATAGATAGATTTTTAATTGCTCAAGATTTGTATATTTAAAATACTAAAATAATTTTTACTTTTATAAAGCTATTCATAAAACTGACTCATTTTTTATTATCTTGTATTCAAGGTAATAATATTCCAAAATAAAATGTATACTTACTTGGAATCCTGTAAACTCCAGCCAGAACAATCTTTATACAGGTTTTTCCAGTCATTAATAGACACAGATGTGTCATTTTTAGTTTTTGAATTATTGGAAAAAAACGGAAATTAGTAATTTTCCTATGATGGTTTAACCCCATGCTTAATCAAAGTTCTGGTGTTTATACAGAGTTAGTCAAATGTATGGACCCGCCAGTTAATATGACGGTTATCGAAATAAAGTTCGGATGAAAGTTGGAGGGTATTTCACTCTCCCCCTTTCATAAACTCAAATATTTTTAAGATGTGCCATTGGTGAAGAAGTGACGTCATCGACATTTTTTTTAAACGGAACCATGTGTCATGTTCAGTATCGCTAGATAGCTTGTTTTTTCTCATTTCAGTAGTACCGATATTATTCTATTTCTCTTGATAGGTATGCAGTGTCTTTCGTATTTTTGCGTCCTCCTCTGTACACTTACTGCTTAATTTGTTCAAAATTTTTCTCAATCGGGGAATGTAGCCAGTTGGATATTCTAAGCGATATGGCAATTTGATTCAGACAGTGGCGTACGTATGTATAAGTTTCTCAGATGCTTAATTTTCGAAGAAAATTTCTAGTTATTTTTCTATAAGAAAATGTCAATAGAAAATTTTGTTCCAGAATAATTGAAGTGCCCTACTCCTGATTATTTCCTACATATAAGGTAAGAGAAAAAAAAAACAGAAATAGTCATTTGTTTCAATAGTTCAAAATATTACTATTTTTTTAATGAAATGAAGGACAACATATGTAGAGCAGCATTTCATTTACTTCTTCTTTGTCCTGAAAACTGATTTTTTATTTGAACCCATGATCTGAGATAAAAAATGTAATGTCTCGAATTGCTGAGCCATTGAGGTAAATTTTGAAAATATCCTATAACCATTTCTCATTTCACAAGTGGAATTTTTTAATGGAACAACTGTCAATGTAGCACATATTTTTTTTTATATAAAAACTTACGAACGCCACTGTCTGAATCAAATTGCCATTACGCTCAAAATATCTACCTGGCTACATTCTATGATTGAGAAAAATTTTGAAAAATTTAAGCAATAGGTAAGTGAATTACAGAGGTGGATACAAAAATACATAAAACACTGTACCTAGAGTTGAAATAATATCAGTAATACTGAAATGAGAAGAGGAACAAGCTTTCTAACGATACTGATACTAAACATGACATATGGTTCCACTTAAGAAAAATACCGATGACGTCACTACTCCACCAATGGCACATCTAAAAAATATAAGAATTGATAGAAAGTTGCAGAGTGAAATACCCTTCAACTTTTATCCGAACTTTTTTTCGATAACCCTCATATTAAATGAGGCGAGTCCAAACATTTGACTTACAACCACTAGCACTGGCAAGAGTTTTCTTCTTGGTGAACATTACAGATCTGTCAGGTATAATTCAAAGTCTGTCGTAGCATTAGCCAGGAACATAGTGGTTTTCTGTTAGTTAATTGTTTTAGAGCCACCTTGTGGGACTCATGACCTAATAAGGTTATTTTGAAGCAGTCAAAATTATTCTTATTAAATTTCATCACTCTTTGACAAACTTCTTGGGATTTATTTCCAAAAGAATTTGAACACGATCTGTCTTTGATGCCTATCAGTCATATTATTATTTGCTAGAGTTGAAATTCAAAATCGGATAATATTCTCGACTTTTTCGACATGTGATTATTCTTTAAAAAAAAATCTGCTAGTGCTAAGAAGCTTTTATTAAAAGTAACACATTTCAACAATTAGTGCATATGTTTCAAAATTGAACATTATAAGGAGCATATTTTTGCAGAGAGTTTGTATTCATTAACTACATGAACAATAATTTGGCATCTCTTATATTGAATATAATTTTTGATACATTTATATTAAACATAAACAAATCTCAACGGATTTAAAATTGTAAAAATGCTAAACAGAAAATAAGTAGGAATGTTTTGATTCATCAACAGAACTAAACTCAACTCTATTGTAATGCTAGAAATGCTTAACAAAAAATAAATGGGAATGTTTTGATTTATCAAGAAACTAAACTAAAAAAATCAAGAGAAAAAAGTACTGTTTTCATTTGTCAACGTTGATTGCATGAAAACTAGAAAGGATTCAATTTGTTCCAGAATGATTTGCCTCCCTTGTGGTTATCATTAGAATCACGACCATGGAAATTTTCCGATGAAGAATTTCCAGAATGACTTCGTTCAAAAGGACTATCTGACGGAAAATAAAAAGGGTCCCTCTCATATTGCTGGTATGGACCAAAATTGAATGAACCTAAAATAAATATATAGAAATAAATGGAAACCCCCAAAACTCTACTTGAAAATATACCAACCATCATTATTTGAAGAACGGGAAGAAGGGATCCCCGAAGAATGTTGGTGTGTATTTGGCAAATAACCAGTATAACTGCCAAAATTACCACCGTGTCGAAAGTGATCATTTTGGTAACTGTTTTGAGGATCAGATGTTACATCGGCATACGTTCTCATTGATCTTGGTTCAGAATAGGCACTCGTTGGTCTTGGTTCATTGTAGGAACCCATCGGTCTTGGATTTCCATAGGATCTTGGTGACATCTGATCAAAGTTGGGCCCTAGCCCTTCTGGATTGATACTTGCTCCACCTTGCCTTGGAACATTATTGCTATTGAAACCTGAAAAATTTTGTGAGTTTCAATTTCTTTTGGCCCATTTTCTGAAGTTTATTCTTGAATTTTTCAGAGACATGAATGATATTTCATATTTGTTCTATGGTGTTGGCTTTTAATATGTGTAAATTAATCATGACTGATAAATAGGGAGGTAATAAAAACATCCAATAATTTGCTGTTAAAAATTATACCACAGGGCACTGAATATAAGTAGAGTTAGAGCAACTGATAATTGTCCGGCCTATTTTCAAACTTTTCAACAAATAATACTTTAATCTGACGCAATGTACGTCCTTGATCCTTGAACAATACAATACCATTTGACAATTTGCAATTTCTCAGCAATTTCGTAAACCATGTTCAACAAATCGCACATGTAATTCAAAAGTGACAACTCGAATTAGTTCACTATTCAGAAACCGCAGAAAACTGTTGTCTCCAATGATAATGATTTCAAAGATTTTAGAGTATTGACGATAACTTTAAAATATAAAAAGTTCTCTTTGAAGGTAATTTAATACACTATTGAGGCATGGGTGGAAGAGTGTTCATCGGACATTTTCATTATAATAACTCAAAATCTCAGTTTTTTGACTTGTGTCACTTTTGAAGAACATGTGCGAAATGTTTTTACGTCTTTGAATGAACTACCTATAAGAGTCTTTGCTAGATAATCAGTTGTAATACCACAAGAGAGTGAGAATAAAGTGAAAATAATTCGACAGATTTTTCGAAAACTTGTTGCCAGGCAATAGACACGAGAGCCCGAAGGGCTCGAGTGGCTATTGCCAAATGGCAACAAGTTTGAGAAAAAATGTGGAGAATTATTTTCTACTGTATCGACCTCTCGTGTGGTATTCGATAGATTATTTTTTGATGCCCCAATCATAGACACATTCTCTATATAACATTTTCATTCATTACGGTTATCTAAATTCATTTCTCAATTTGCATGCAAACTGATGACAGACGTCAAATCAAAAGTATCAGTTGTTGTCACACAATAAAAACAAAATACCACGAATATTCCCGAGGCAATAATCTAAGTAGAAAATTCCCACTATAATAATGTTGTGATTGGTTTGAAAGTACATCATAGCTTTAAATTGATGGTTTTTATTGGTTGCAAGATATGTCGAATAATAATCAGTTGTAATACCACAAGAGAGTGAGAATAAAGTGAAAATAATTCGACAGATTTTTCGAAAACTTGTTGCCAGGCAATAGACACGAGAGCCCGAAGGGCTCGAGTGGCTATTGTCAAATGGCAACAAGTTTGAGAAAAAATGTGGAGAATTATTTTCTACTTTATCGAACTCTCGTGTGGTATTCGATAGATTATTTTTTGATGCCCCAATCATAGACACATTCTCTATATAACATTTTTATTCATTACGGTTATCTAAATTAATTTTTCAATTTGCATGCAAACTGATGACAGACGTCAAATCAAAAGTATCAGTTGTTGTCACACAATTAAAACAAAATACCTCGAATATTCCCGAGGCAATAATCTAAGTAGAAAATTCCCACTATAATAATGTTGTGATTGGCTAGAAAGTACATCATAGCTTTAAATTGATGGTTTTTATTGGTTGCAAGATATGTCGAATAATAATCAGTTGTAATACCACAAGAGAGTGAGAATAAAGTGAAAATAATTCGACAGATTTTTCGAAAACTTGTTGCCAGGCAATAGACACGAGAGCCCGAAGGGCTCGAGTGGCTATTGTCAAATGGCAACAAGTTTGAGAAAAAATGTGGAGAATTATTTTCTACTTTATCGAACTTTCGTGTGGTATTCGATAGATTATTTTTTGATGCCCCAATCATAGACACATTCTCTATATAACATTTTTATTCATTACGGTTATCTAAATTCATTTTTCAATTTGCATGCAAACTGATGACAGACGTCAAATCAAAAGTATCAGTTGTTGTCACACAATAAAAACAAAATACCTCGAATATTCCCGAGGCAATAATCTAAGTAGAAAATTCCCACTATAATAATGTTGTGATTGGCTTGAAAGTACATCATAGCTTTAAATTGATGGTTTTTATTGGTTGCAATATATGTCGAGAAATAATCATTAGGATGTCACGATGACGTTATTGTCATCGTGAACAGCGAAACCGAAAACGGCAAAAAATTAAGGGGTTGGACGATAGTTAGTTGGTCATATCCTCTCCTATGTTCGCAGTGCTGTGAGATGATCTGTATATAAATATACTTCATCACGCTGACAATGTTGTTTCGACACGCGGTGTCATCTTCTGAGCGACGAGTTATAAACTGTTATTTTTCGAGACTTCCGGAAGGATGAACGCCCCAGCACTCGTACGTACTCGAAAGCTCACCCCCCCTATCCAACACCCCCGCTCGTTAAAGCGGTACCTCATCCTGATGACTGGCGATCAGCAGAATAAAATCTGACCGTTTTATATGGAGTGCCCAGCCCATTCTCGGCTTGAAGCTCCCTTATATCTGACACCTCTTCTTAAATATAAGTTCAGGTATATAAATAGTGCTGATGTCAAATTATTGAAAATGTCAGGGAACAATAAGGTTGTTATGTATAAGGCAGTTAACTATTGGAGAGTTATACAAATTTACCTTTTCTTAAAGTACCAAATTGTGATTGTTACGCAGGTACTTCTTAATTTCTAGGGATTCCAGTATGCCTAATTTCAGACCTTTAGGTTAGGTTATGTTGAATATTCCAATTTAAACTGGGAAAAACAAGTGGATCAAACTTGTGCACACTTCAACAAAGCTTATTATGCCATAAAACAAATGAAACTAAATCTCGACAAATCTGGAACACTAAGCATTTACTATGCAATGGTCTATTCCCACATCAGCTTGAACATTATGGCTTGGGGAAGAGCAAGAGATTTTACAAGGGTCTTTATAGCTCAGAAAAGGATTTCAAGACTTATATTCAATATGGATTTTCGAGAAAGCTGTCGACCTACTTTCATAAGGGAAAGAATATTGACAGCACCTTCAATTTTTATCATCAAATGTGTTGTTTGTTAGAAAAAACTCTGGAATTTATTCGAAAAGTGCATCAGAGCACGAACACAATACACGAAACGGCGAACTTTTGCTAATCCCAAAACACCGGTTGTCACACTTCAAAAACTCTCCTCACTACTGTGCAATAACTTGCTACAACAAACTACCTGATACAGTCAAACGAGTTCAAAGTGATAAATTATTTCAGAGTCAAATTAAAACGTTTCTACTTGAGAAATGCTATTAAACTCTCCAAGAATAGCTGAATGACAACTTGGCAAACATATCTTGAATCCGGTGTGCTCAGTACAAATACGCTTCAACCCAACCAAGTCTGATAATGTTTTTTATCGTATGTGCTGTTTTGCAATATATTCTATGTCCGATCACCATAATGATTACAATTTGTATATTTACATTATTTTTCTAGATAGTTTATTTATATTTATCCTTACTCTTATACAGAGGAATAACTTAGGTTTAGTGACATACCATATGTACCATTTGTGTATCTAAAATGGCAAATAAATATATTATTATTATTATTATTATGCAAAATTTCAGGTATCTGTGTGAAGTTATGTTTAGTGTCAATGAGATGTTTTGCGTAGTTTGAATCCTGTTTATTCAATCTGTATCTCCCTCCACTGTTCACCGAACCTTTGATCAAAGCTACGGCCAGTCTGGTCTATATTTGTTTCATTGCAGTCCTCACACTCAAGTTTCATATTTAAATTTTTTTCAACACATTGTGCCAACGAACGACAACCAATGTATTGGGGCGAACTTGTATTTCGGAATTTTAAAATTCCGAGTTGTAACTCGGCTGTTTATTTAATATTTTTGAAGGATAAGATGCATTATCCAAAATAATTGAATACATTTTTTCTCAGATGAAAATGTAAAAGTACTTCTGTATATTACTCTCGTCTCTCTCAAGGTCGCTGATAAATTTCCTGATTTTCTAAATTTTCTATAGCTATTCCTAAAGATATGCCATTCTTTCCTTAGAAAAATCTCAGAAAAAGTATCATATAATATATGTTTTGACATTAAATTTCGCATCTTATGAAATTCTCGCATTCGACATAAATTGTCGACTGCCTTTGATCATTATACAATTTGTCTATCAAAAATTTGCGAATGCTACATTTGAGAATAAAAATATTCAGATTTCGTTCGACAAATAGCATATCTCGCCTGCGACAAAATATGTCACGGTTTGAGAATAGGGCCCACACTACAATTTCCAATAAAAATCTTGGTAAATGTTCATGAATTAAACTCACCAATTTTACTCAAAACTCCTGCTATTATGCGATTAATTAATAATTCTTCGTCAATTTGTGGCTGTTGATGGCTGCTATAATTTTGTTGTGGATAAGAATTATGGTTACCATGGCGCATATATGGCTGTGCTGTTGGCTGTTGATAATTATAACGGTTACTGGCTCCCGATTGATTTTTTGCAGCACCCATATCTGAAAACAGTAATGAATTATACCTACTTTATTTATATTTTCTTCAAAAATAATATATTATAACCGATACACCAGCAGTAAAAGGGTTCAAGAATGAATGATATCAGCAATGTCATTTTTGCAACACACTTTTTGGATATTTCAAATGGGTGTACGAGATAGTCAAAAAGAATATCAGAAAAATGACATCACAGGAGGGAGGAGGTAGGTTGAGAAGTTAAAAAAAAATTGATGGTTAAAAAAATCAATGAATTCTTTTTAAAACGATGGATCACTTGACCCCACCATTTGAAATTTTGAAATTGATGTCCCCCCCGCGCACTCTTTCGGAAAGTAACAATGTCTTTTATTTTAAAAAGTAGTATCGGGTTTTGTTCCATGTTTCTTCGCCAAACCGTTCAAAAGCTAACAGGGGGGCAGTTTGACAAAATTAAATTGAAATTGTAGTGATGTTCTCACGGAACTCTGATATTTTATAAAACTTTTACTAATTCAATTTATTTCCCAATAAACATACAGTTTACGAGAGAAACAAATTACGTACAATTCAAGTAACATGAAGGCAAATAAAACATAAAAAATTAATACAGAAAATCATTTAATCGGAATTGGAATGGATTCAATTAAGTATTTACCAATCGTTTTTAAATTAAATAATTTGAAAGTTCATCGTAAAATTTAACACCATGAAAATAAATAGATTTCTTTCCAATATTTGTTTTAATTTTAACATAAATTTTGAGCTTGTGTTGGTCATATTCATTTTGAAAATTAAAGTGGAATGTTTCCATGTTATTCTTAACAAGATGAGTGAATGTGCATATTTTTAATTTGTATAGGCAATATATATCCAGTAGCTTTCTTCGTTTACATAAGTATACAGTTAGTTCTTGATAATCAAGCTTAAAAATACATTTATTAATTCAATTTTGTAATGGTTACAAAGATTCAAGCAAATAGGTCGAAGCAGTGCCCCAATCCAAAATCAAACATGAAATTTACGCTAACGAAAAATATATGGATCTTAGTATGAGAGGCAGCAAATTTTGAATTTTAAAAATAATTTTTTTGAACTTATACTTGATTTATTGGGGTGATTGAGACAGAGAGATGTTGAGATGACTTGCTGCATATGTTTTGGAGATTTATTATTCTGTTTTAAAAAATAACACTTTTGAAGTAGTTTTTTATGTAACATACTATTTTTGATAATATTTAGAACTGTTCAATGATTCATCAAGATTTGGTGTATACTACACGGGAAAATATCATTAGCTGTTTGCTGATGATACTGCACTTTTTTACTCAAGAACATCTACACAAATTTTTCAACTAGCTCAAGAGGACCTAAATTGCATAAGTGAGTGGACAACAAAAAACATTATTCTCCTAAATTAAAGTAAATGCAATGATCTTTAATGGGGAAGCAGAAAATGATAACTTCCAATTAAAGATAAACAGTGAATACATAAATGAAGTCGAAAGTGCCAAATATTTGGGATCAATCTTGGACAATAAATTAACATTTGAAAATATCTCTATGCACAAAATTTTACTATCTTTGCTATCTTGCAAGACTTCGAAAAAGTATTCGTTGATATTATTTCTATATGATCATAACTTACCCCTTTTATTTTTATTTTTACCGTATCGACTGTTTGTTTGGGAATGAACATACTCTGTATTCTGATACTCCCTCTTCCTAGCATTTTTCTGACACTCGTAAAGCTCATTAATTTTTTTGCCATTGTGTTTGAGTTTGAACAAATCTTTGATGCTATCATTAATTTCCACTGGGGTTACGGCAACGTCGGAAGATACATTCTCCTTCAGTCTAAGGGCATGGTCGAATGACGCTTTGATTTCCTCATACTCCGACAGGAGCTTCTCTAAATATTCGGTAGTTTCTTTATTGCACGCTTTACCCAAAGATCTCTCCCTGAAATTAATGTTATTGTTTTGGACCATCAGATAATGACAGATTTTGATGACTAATTTTCTCTTTTCTGTGATTTAATTCACTGAAAATTAGGTCGGATGGAAATTTCATTTTTCGTTTGCAGTTTTTTTTTAATCTCTCGTTTATGGCGTTTTAACAATCAAATGGTGATGAAAAACCAAAGCCATAAGGTTTGGATGTACTGAAAGAATTGAAATAAGGGCGCGATATTGTAAAAAAATACTCGATTGCTGATGCATTTTCTTGCTTATGGCAATCGACAGAATGAAATTTGATATCGTTAGGAACTAGAAAAATATTCCCATAAGCCGGTCAGCTATTGAGGTAAATTTTAGGGTTAATTTTGTGAATTTTTTTCTCGTTTTTCGGCAGACTTTCTAGTGAGCAAAATGAAGTGCAATAAAAATTTGTTAATGTAAAAGTCTGTTATAAAAAAGCCATGGTAAAAGCACAGGATATCACAGCAACGACCCTGTATCTGAAAATCTCAAGTCCCGAGATAGTTTAGTCAATAAGTACTGAACATTGTTTTTTAACTTCTCCAGGCGACAGCACAATACAGTAAATGAGATGAACATTTTGCAACCGGTGGACTGTTTGCTCCTCTCAATTTTTAATTGCTCATTTCCGGATAGGGGTATATGAGGCAAATTTGCATGTTTTGATTCTCTCTACTACCCCTATCAGTTTGTCACAATAACGCCCATAATTTTTTTTTCACAAAAAAAAATTAACCGAATAAATAAATTATGTGTATTAATATTATTATCATGCTTCCGGCTTATGGCTCTTTTTCATGACCTAAGAATGAAGTCTGCAATGTACATGCCAAAACCCATAGAAGAAGAAATGAGAAATTTTTTAAAAATTTTCTTGCAGCAGCATTTTCAAATAATTGTATGTATTTGTTAAAAAAAATTGTTAAAATTGTTATTTCCGTCAACTGATTGCACCCCTACGTGCAACCCTAGGAAGTCTTCGAGAGACTTGTGTGAACTAGGGAAGACGCAGCCCTTACCTTTTAACGTGTGATGCCATGCACGAGACTGATGACCATGTGGGGATTTGAACCCTCGACCCTTCGCTCTAAAAGCGAACGCTCTACCATCGCGGCCCATTTATTTATATAAAACGTTGATATCTTGTTTCCCGCTTATGGTTTTTTCTGGTCTTAAAATCAATTTTTCTTCCTACATGCCAATTCCCATCAACGAAAAAATGAAAAATTTTTCCACAAATTTTCCTACAAGATCGCGTAGAACTGTAACATTCTTGGTGTATCTATCGATTCTGCAAATATTGTAATTGATAATTACAGAAGTTACGGGGGCGTTTCAATGAAAAGTGAGACATACTGTATAAAACTTCGATATGATGTTTCCGACTTATAGCTTTTTTTTCAGGTCTTGAAATCAATTTTTCTTCCTACATGCCAATTCCCATAAACGAAAAAGTGAAAAAAAATTCCTCCGATTTTTCTGCAACCCAGACAGCACAAGATTATTCTGAGAATGTTCTCAGAATAGTTTAGTAGAACATTCGAATGTTCTCAGAATGTTCTCACAAAGTGTACCAAATGTTCTGAGAATATTATGAGAACATGAAAATGGGACAGAAACGCAAGTTCCAAGATCATGCTCAAAATATCCCGGGTATGTTCTGGAATATTCTGAGAACTTTATCGAAACATCCTCAGAATATACTCAAGAACATTTTCAGAATATCATCAGCATATTTTCAAGAATATCCTCAGACATCTGTGGAACATACTCTCGGATGGTCTAAGAATATTCTGAGAACATTTCAGGCATAAGGGTTTCCGTAATGTGTGGAAACCCTCAATTAGTGGCATGGATCAATTGAAATTGCGATAAGAATTAACAATGCTGTACCGGAGGGGCCCGGCACTGCAATCAACAAGCTTACCTGAACACCGGCAAATTACCCCTAGGCTAATGACACAAGATTATCCATAACATATATAAGAAGTATCCTTGAGATTGTCGCATTATACACTTGATAACGACTGTATATTTTAATAGTTGAAACGTCGTGATTAAAAATTGCAGAGAATTGAATTTTTCTTTGTTCTTTCTTAGACAATGAAAGTCCAGAATAACCTTACTCATATCTGAAGAACTTGTCGTTTCACTGGTTTCACTGTGCCCTTTTCTATACCAGAGAATTTTTCGTAGAATGTCGTTAAATGTGTCAGAACGTTCTTGAATGATTCCTCAAGAACATTTATAGAAGATTACGAAATATTCGACTATAATAACTGTCTTAGAATATTCAAACGATTACATTCTATGACCATTCCTTGAGAACGTCCATAGAACTTTAGGATACATTCTGAAAAGTTCCCAGAATATTCAAATAATATATTCTATGATCACTCCTGGAGAACATTCATAGAATATTATAAGATATTCTAGAACTTTCTTAGAATATTCAAATATTATATTCTATGACCATTCTTTGAGAACATCCACGGAATATTGTGAAATATTCTAAAAAGTTCTAAGAATATTCAAATAATAAATTCTATGATCATTCCAGGATAACATTCTTAGAATATCCAGAACACACTTATCACATTCTGCGGAATTTCTGTAGAATATTCGTGAACGTTGTGAGAATATTCATGGAATATTGTGTGCTGTCTGGGAATTTTTCTAGTTTCATATACTATGATCATCACGAACTAGACTTAAGGCTTTTTTTATAACAGACTTTTACATTAACAAATTTTTATTGCACTTCATTCCGTTCACAAGAAAGTCTGCCGGAAAACGAAAAAAAAAATTCACAGCTAACCGGCTTATGGAAATTTGTTTCGGGTTCCTAACGATATCAAATTTCATTCTGTCGATTGCCAGAAGCGAGAAAATCTATCAGCAACCGAGTATTTTTTTACAAGATCGCGCCCTAATTTCAACCCTTTCAGTACATCCAAACCTTATGGCTTTGGTTTCTCACTATTAGACTGTTATATAGGTGGCTACGGAAGTATTGCCAACGGAATATCTCAGTTATTGTACGAGGTAGGCTTGTGAAATATCATTAGGAAGGGAATTGAATGCTGAATGACGTGAAAATAAAAAATATATGGTTGCTATTTAAAATAAGAAAGTTGATGTTACTTCCGGTCAGACCGGAAGTTGATTTCGACATGTCAATATACTCAAATTCTAGCTCTTATGTCATTACGAGTGTATCGATGCTCCCAATTTCACAAACCTTCCTCAAACAATAACTGAAATATTCCGTAGGCAATACTTCCGTAGCCACCCGGTATTATGTTATTGTGTTACACGTCCGATTTTCATTTTTTGAGCTCAACATTGACATAATTTTCAGTGTTTAAAATCCCAGTAAAGAGAAAATGAGTTAGCAAAATCTGTCATTATCTGACCGTCTATTATATTTAAAATTATTGTTGAAGATCTAGTACAGCATGATGATAAACTAAAGTGAAAACTCACTGATTGATAAGATATTCTATGTATTCCTTGTATGAATCGCTAAAAGGGGTTATGGCATTATTCTGTAGAAAGTGAGCAAATCGTGCACAAGTTGTTATGATGATCTGATGTTCACTATCGAGTTCTTCCTTTTTTCTCTGCATATTCTCCACCAACTTTCTCACATTTTCCATACACTCCTCTTTAGTATTTATATTTTGTTCCACATTAGGATCCTTTTCCTTAACTTCTTTTGTTTCCGTCATATAATACACATGCATGTGTACTTGAAAATTACAACCGCATTGTCTACAAGTTGTTCCATTCATAGCAGCACAATGGAGAAGTTCGGGACTGCCAATTACTTCTTTTGGTACATTATTCAAAGAACATGGATCGTGACACCTTTGCTTGTAGTGCCATTTATTCCTTCCTCCAACCTAAAATTGTGTGTGTGTCATTTTTGACTTTAAATGGTGTACTATCGGTTAAATAAGTAGTAGCCCAGTTGTAGGGTGACGAGCTACGAGCGAGGTATGATTCAACATGTACCTATTTTTGCGACTGCATCAAACCCATTTTATTACACTCTCAGTTGCATGCGTTATATACTCACGTATAGAAGGGTTTTTTCCGATTCTACGCTCGCGTTCTTACGCTAGTTTTGTTTGGACATATGTGTGGTTTGTGCGAACGGAGGCGGAAAAACTAGTTGACAACAAACTCGGTGAATGCTTTAGAAACAGCACAATATACAAGGTGATTTACCACCACCTACATAAAATTTGTCAGAGTGTTGTAAAAACGCGCCGCCACTGGATAGAAACTGGCCACGTGGAACCGTGCAGGCTCACTTTATCAGTCCCGGGACTGATAGCAGAGCTGATAGAGTTAGAAGGTGAGATTGGGATGTTACTCACATTACAAAATGGCAAAAATAAATAAAACATTTTTGCAAATCACATAACACAGCACAACAGAATTATATTTTATCATAGCAAAGCAAATGTTTGAATGTTGCTCCGTTACCGTCCATACACAATTCCAAGCCACGAATTGGATGGCGTCTATTTAAAAACAAGCCATGGCATTTTCATTCACTGCACCATATGTACAATCATATGACAATTAATATTAGCGAGAGGTAAACGCTGGCATATTAATTGAATACTACCATTTTACGAAAGACGTCAAAATACGATCACTGTTGCAAATCAAACTGACAATATTTTGACGGGTGACATACATACGTGCACCATTTTGCCAAGTCTACTGAAAGGATCCCGCACGGTTCTTATGGAAAATGGGTCCCAGTCGAATTGGCTGAAAATTTAGTATAATGTAGTTCATAATGTCCTGATCAAATGTTTCCATGGGCACAACAAGATCAGATGAACAGTTTTTGAGTCAAATAACATACAGAGGCAGGGTTGTTACTTCTAACTTCAGAAAATCAATAATATGGCGATTATTTTGTTACAAAAGGTTAAGGATAATGATTGCAATCATAATATTGTCGACAGGAGTTACAATGAACAATTCTAAGACTCCTTATACAGGGTAATAATTACATAATTTTAATGTAATTCTTTGAACAAAATCAGTCGAACGCAAAAGCTCGTAGACTCACAGAATACGTATAAATATCATTTGATTTTGATATTGGGTGATCTGAGATTACTATTATACAGGGTAACCCAAAATTTTCTTTTTTAGTTGTATTTATTTAATTTGTTTAGGAACATATATGTATACAAATTAAACATAGAGTAGAAAATTAAATATAATATGATCAATATTTGGTGGCTTTTGTCTATTTGTTGCATCTTGTACGGACCCTAGTCAACGACATGATGATGCAACTATCACATGGGAGACTACTGCATTGAAAATATTTTTTACTTGTTCATACTATTTCCGTTAAGACTTTGTTATTACGATTAGGTACGAATTCTATTGGTTGTTGGCTTGCATACCATAAAAAGAATACATTAGCTTTATGTGGAAAGTATCGATACTTCCGAGCACCAGATTTACAAGTTCTGGGGCATTTTCTTTTTCATTAGGCATTTATGTGTATAAACATTTAAATTCATTGTCACTCAAAATACTATCGTGGTATATTCTCGTCAGATTTTTTGCTATATATTTGTAAGAATGACAAGATTTCTCATCTTATGATCGGTTAATTTTGTTATCCAATAATTATCACCTAATGGAAGGTTCTAAAATATATCCTTGCCTATGTTAATGGTATGCACATGATTATTTAATCCTTTCGGACAGATAACGAAGATCTTCATCGTCAGTACAAGCCGTGCGAGTCACGAATTATTAGTTATTCTGGGCATTTGCTCCATCTAGTAAAGCATTTACTTTTGTAGCAATGCTCGTCCCAATTCTGTTATCCCGAGCGTTTTAGGTGATGTAACAGTTTCAATATTAATATTTTAAACTTCAAGCGTTTGTTTTAGATAATTGCCAAAATTCTAAGTCAGCATAAGTGTACAGGGTGTTGTGGTATAATAAGTACATTATATTTGTCTTCTAATTGTGAATCCCCCTGTATGTGTAA
Organism: Chrysolina oricalcia; assembly: GCA_944452925.2. Lineage (NCBI taxonomy): Eukaryota > Metazoa > Arthropoda > Insecta > Coleoptera > Chrysomelidae > Chrysolina > Chrysolina oricalcia. Next base: position 4,817,421 of record OX101810.2, read on the forward strand.
TCCGTATAAATAATTAATTTAAATATATTGAGTTTGGAGGTGTCACCGCACACGAAATAGTCCAACAATTCCATCATTACAGTGTGAAATTGCTTTTGAAGAGTATGTTTTCCAATTCTTCCGATCTCCCTGATCTTAGAAAAGTGAAATAGATTTTTGTCGACCAAAATGTATTGGACTGGAATGTAACTTTTTTATTTTTGAAGATAATGAAATGAAATTTAGCGGATCTGTTGTATACGACATGAAATTGAATTTATTTTTTTGACATGTTATTCAGCTTCATGTAACTTTGGGTTCCACCAGAACGGACACAAACTTTCGATTTTTAACACATGGTAACGTTTCACTTATTTGTCTCCATGATATTCTCAATACAATTGTGTATCATTTGAAACTTTTTTTACCTTGAAATTGATTTTTCAATCTAGAGGGCTATGGATACGTTGAAATCACTCTAATCACAAAATTTTGGGAAAAATACAACTTTACCGTTTCCGGACTCTGCCTTGTGAAATTAAATTTTTAAATTTGTGGGAATTACTAATTTTTTCAAATCGTTGGATTTGGAAAAAAAATAATTTTATTACGATTAATTTGATACCACACACTATTAGGTTTCAAACAAACTTTCTAAACAAGTTTGAAAATAATAATAAATTGATGGATGTAGCCTTTACTAAGTGGTACGAAATCATCATAAAAATTATATTTTCATACCACTTCTATTTTTGTAACCAACGTTTCTGCACATTAAACGAATACCATTATGATATAGTATAAGGCGAAAGGGTGGGGGAATTTTTGGACATGCGCACACAATTGGGAAGAGGAACGTAATTATACAGACGTGGCCAACTCGTATAATTGAGGATTGAAGTTCCTTAAAACTCATGTAACCTCTAATTATACAGTGCGGCTTTTAATAGCCCCCCCTCGCTGTTAACTTTTGAACGGTTCGACGTAGAAACATGAAAAAAAAACCGTTTCGAGGGTTTCACCAATACTACTTTTTGAAATAAAGAAAATAGTGATTGCACGATAAGGGGCGCAGGGGGACCCATCAACTCAAAATTTTTAAATGGCATGTGGGGTCAAGTGTCACATCGTTGAAAAGAGAATTCAATTCTCTTTACAACCATCTAAATATTTTTGAATTTTGTTTATAATTTTTTTACCTTTCGAAATTTTTTAATTAATGTGCCACCAGCACCATCTTTCGATTAATTGCAATGTTTCTTCTCTCAAAAAGTAGTGTCGGTAATACCCTTCAAAAAAATTTTGGTTTCATTGTTCCACATCCAACCGTTCAAATTTATCGAGGTATGAGTAATATTCAGATCCGCATTTATATTTGATATTTCGATTTTGAATTACAAAAAAATATTACCGAAATTCAAAAATATTTAGATGGTTGTAAAGAGAATTGAATTATCTTTTCAACGATGTGACACTTGACCCCACATGCCATTTAAAAATTTTGAGTTGATGGGCCCCCTGCGCCCCCTATCGTACAGTCACTATTTTTTTTATTTCAAAAAGTAGTATTGGTGAAACCCTCGAAACGGTTTTTTTTTTCATGTTTCTACGTCGAACCGTTCAAAAGTTAAAAGGGGGGGATTATTAAAAGCCGCACTGTATAAGGAAGTTTCACTCTAGTGCTATAAATATCCACATTCTCATACCTGATATACTTCGGCACATTGACGGCTGGTACAGACAGTTACAGGCGAGGGAACCTCAATGATTTCCAAGGTGATAACTGGCATGTAAAGTTGGTCTTTGAGATCCTGGATACTTTGATTTTCCATCTGCAAGTTGTCCTCGTGTCTTTGTAAAATGTTCATATTATGATTTATAAGCTGAGAAATTTCAGCAAGAGGTTGACATAAATGTATTATCATCCTTCTAGCTTCATTAATAGCATTGGTGTTTTGTATATGATGAGGCTCTAGTCGTGGATTTTTGTCATCACCCAAAATGTATTTGATCAATCTGAAAGGCGTTAATCAATGAAATATGATGCATAAATCCACATATAAACAACAATGAAGGAAAATATAGGTCCAATCAAAGGTTTCTATGAGAAATAGGACATACGTTTCAAACTAATGCTGAATAATAGACTAATGATTATGTATTGATGGCCCCAGTAAACATGAAATGCTCATGAAATATTTAGAAATCTCTATACTAGTGAATACTTGAAATATTTTTATCCTATATTTCAGGAATTTTTGAACTCGACTGAAATATTTATGGAATATTAGTTACTTCATAATTTTCAAAACATTTAAAAAATTGTATAACTGAAATGTTTAAAAAATAAATCAAATTGAGAATATGTGAAACTTAATTTTAATACATTTCAGCAATATTAAAAAATATTGATATTTCTGAAACATTTCAAAATTGCGCATCGATATCTTTCGAAATATTCCAAAATTATCTCAACTATGAATTATTGAAACATTTCAAAGTAATCTTATTTGTGAATGTTTGAAAAGTTTATTTTGCTAAATCCCAGGAGCATTTCTGGAAAATTTCCAGACATCTTTATAACTTTCGATTCAAATGTAATAACTGAAACAATTCAGAATTACATTAATTGAGAATATGTGGAACATTATCTTAATACATTTCATAAATGTTGAAAAAAAACATCTTTGAAACATATTTTTTTTGCTAATTTCTGGAAATATTTCAAAACAAGTGAAATATATCTTCGTTTATCAATTATTTTTTAAAAGTTGTAAAATTCCCCCTGTTCTGGCAAATTCAATTCATATGGGTGATCGTATATCTGATATGAGAACATTCAATTTATTTATCTACATATTTGAATTTTTCAACTAATTGCTTTATTTTGACCATTTTCAGATATATTTTTCTTGAAACAATTCAAGAAGAAAGGCATTTATACAAATATAATTACTGCTGGTCCTAAGGCCACTTAATTGAATATTCGATAACTGATATCTGATGCTCTTTTACAGTGTTATGACGCCATTGCTTTCATAGAAATAGTAAAATATTTGAAAGATATATTTCTCAAACATATCAGAAGTATTCCAGAAATAAATAATCACGAATGTTTCCGATTATAAATAAAATGTTTCCTTGGGATATCCAAACATTTGGAACATTTATTCCAGTGGTGGCCGTGCTGGTAGAACGTTCGCCTTTAGAGCGAAGGGTCGAGGGTTCAAAGCCTCGCATGGTCATCGGTCTCGTGCATGGCATTACACGTTAAAATGTAGGGGCTGCGTCTTCCTTAGCTCACACAAGTCTCTCGAAAACTTCCGAGGGTTGCGCGTAGGGGTGCAATCGGTTGACGGAAATAACAATTCTAACAACAATTTTTTAACAATGTTTCATAAACTTAGTTGAAGTATTCCAAAATGTTGAAAAAAATTTACTTTTGAAACATATATGAGATGTTTCAATAGGATATTGATCTATATTCATAAATTTGGGAAAATTAGTGCAATGTTTTATTAACGTTTCTGATGTAACATGTGAATATACATATTTCATATATACATTCCCGTAAGGTTAAATTTTGAAATATTGCAATTGAAACATCTCTGAGGGCGGACATTTATGGTTCCAGGAATGTTTCAAGAACACATTTGATCCTTTCAGTGAAATGGTTCATCATTGATAGAGCATGTTTCTGGAATATTTCTGGAACCAAATATTGTTCGGAAGATGGAGGAGGAAGGAAATTAATCATGCAGTGAATAATATTCGAAGAAGGGCACAGTTGTCCCATCATGATCAAAGTCAGCATTTTGAGCATTTGCTGTGATTTGCTATCATCTTTACATTTTAGGTAATTATTGTTATTCGTTCATTTCAGTTGTAAGTTCATCCAATAACATGAACATACTTTTAGTTCAATGTGGCTGTCGTCTTTTGAGATACCTGTTCAAATACAGTTCCGCTAATTATTTGTAATAGCTAGACGAGCCCGCCCTGCACCAAGAGGAGACATATTGACCCCTCCGAGCAATAAAAGATAATATAGAGAGGGCTTTCCTGTCCTCTTTCTTGGAAGCAACATACCCGATGTTGTTTAGGAATATCAATGCTCGGATCATGTTAAAAAAGAACATTATCGGATATTTCCGTTTCCACTCATTAATCAGGTTGGAATTCCGTATTGTTATTCACTCTTAACTTGGCGATCTAGTTTGTTTACATGCGTTGACAACTTATTTATCCGTCTTGACAGTTCAGTTTGGATTTGAGCCTATTTGTACAATGGTTTTAATTTAAAGTGGTAGAAGTGTTGGGTTGGATTGTTGAATTGTTATATTAGAGACCTTATCTCTGCGAAATGGCGATAACTTGTGAAGTTTGTGGGCTGAAAAAGTTATCTGATTCCCGATTGCGAGACAAAAATACTTTTTTTTGTTGAAATAGCTTAAAAGAAACTTTGTACTTTGAGAAATGATTACCTATTCATAAATAGGAAAATACTTGTTGCAGTAGGTACACTGAAAAATAAGTAAGTAAGCAAACTCAACTCTTCAAACCCGAATTCAAATTATAAGTCACTAGCTATAGACCCACTCTGATGTTTTGTTCATATACAGGGATTTAAACATAACCCGTTTATCACAAGTTTTCGATGTTGCCATTTGAATTAAAATGTTGCTTCCGGTTAAACCGTACGTGGACAGGAACTTCTTAATTGTAAACGAAACACTGTATGTCATCACAAGTTTAAAATCTAATGAACGAGTTACGTAGATATAATGATTGTCAAGACAATAATTCCATTCCCTCATATTCCTTATGATACTTTGACATTGGTTCAGATACATTATATTTGCAGGTTACCAAGCAATAGAGCAATTGCCCAGTTGTGGTGTGAATCACTCACTTAGAAATCCTCAGTTATCTGTTCTAACCACTTTCGGCCTCACCATATTTTTCGGTCAGTTTGTAGAACTATTATCAGTAAAGGAGCATTACCAGTCTTGGCATTTTATGATTAATCCTCATCTGATGCGATTAGGTAATATTTTTCAGTTTTCTTCAAAATATTTTTCTTAAGAATTTGGGCGCAGTTTAAGGGTTTCCGGAGTGCAAAATTCGTACTGATTATGAAATCAAATTCTTCCAGCTCGTATCTGATTAATCATATTTATTCAATATTTCATGTTCATTGGTCCAATATAAAGTATTTTTTTCGCAAAACAAAAGCAAACATGAAGTTTTCTAACAAATTCGTTCATTTAGTGGATTCCAACCCCTTCCAGCGTTGAAAGATATTAAGAATGAAAGCTCTGCAACTGGCACTGTCCCCAAAGTTTGAAGCATCTTCGTCTTCTAGAATGACAGCACCAGAATCATTATTCGAAATACAAAATTATCGTAAATCAAAATGATCGTAGACAGCGACATCAGGCAAACAACGAACGACAGCAACGTTGTTGCCAGTTCTCGCGCGTTCACGTGAAGTCTTGTTCATATCCTCACGAATTTCGCAATTTTTCTGCGCATAAAATGGCTGCCAGTCATGCAGTATCAATCGTTGATGCAGCCATTCTATTCGCAGAAAAATTGCGAACTTTGTGAGGGTATGAACAAGACTTTACCACGTGAACGCGCAAGAACTGGCAGCAACATTGCTATTGTTTTTTTGAAAGTCGTTGACAATGTTTCACTTTGAGTAAGGTTATTCTTGACTTACATTGTCTAAAAAAGAACAAAGAAAAATTCAATTCTCTGAAATTTTATTCACGACGTTTCAACTGTTAAAATCTACAGTCGTTATCAAGTGTATGATAACTTGATAACGACTTGCAATTTAATTTCTATTGCCCCACAGCAATAAGCACTACCTTTTCACATTCAAAATTGACGGATGAAAGTCTATTTTTTAAATGATCGTACTACTGCTGGTGGTTGGTGCGCATTCCAAGCATTAGGGTTGCAGCTAAATAACAAACTTGCTTTCCAACCAGGCATGTGATCAATGCATGTGATAACAAATTTGTCTGCACCGACCGTGTCTAATTGATAATATATAAGAAAATGTATTAGCACGCCACTGGTTCTAAGCTTAGCTCCAGTTTTCAAAACAATAACAAATCTCCCCCTCCGGGCTCGGAGGTCACCCCTCACCAACAAATCATAACAAAAGATAGCGGTATGCAGCTTTCACATCAATATGAATTGTTTGTATAGAAATGGCACCTCTATATCTTTTATTGCTCGTAGATTGACCCCCATTCGCAACCAACCTGATAATCAACTATATCATTTGTATTATTCAATTGTGACTTATAAACTTACTTCCAACATTCATTAGATGAATATGTCCAGCTCTCACTGCAACGATCTTGTATGCTTTCTTTAATTTTGATCCCTTGCTGTATAGCTGCCAAGTACCTGAATCCTTCATTATCGAAACAAAAAACGTTTCTATCCAGTGGAATTTCCACGTGAGGTGGTCTCTTCTTTATGTCCTCGAAAACTTTCTGAAGAACTCTCATAGTTTCTCCCCCGGCATAATCCGAACCTCTGGTTTTTGTGAAGCACAATATTATGTTCCTGCTTGCCGACTTATCCAGACGGGAAAATATCTGCGCCATGCAATACTGAAAAAAAACTGTTTGTCTGGCTTGGTTCGGATCGAACAAAAAACATATAGCGTGAAGTTCTTCGAGTTGTCCGATGTAACCCAAAATGTTTTCAGAATTTACGTCATCCTGTCTTATTCCTCTGGTGTCGCCCATTCCAGGAGTATCAATCAGACGAACTCTTACTCGTCCTTCACAAATAGGAAACACGTATGTTTTAACATCTTGTGTAGCCGATACGCCTGTCTCTAAGAATTCGTTGTGGTCTTTAGAACCGACAGTAACTGTGTGATCTTTATTGTTCTTGCCTTTGACTGTAAAAGTTGTTGGGATAAGTGCAAGTAATTTTTCCATTTCAGCAGTTTTTAGGTCAGGGAATGTCAAATAATTTGCTATTGAATTAATAAAAGTGGATTTTCCAACTCCCGTAGCACCCAGAAGCAGGAGGTTTATTTCTTGTTTTTCGTACTTTGTTTCATCAAGAGTTATTTCTTGTTCTGTTTCTTCATCAGATGACATCTTTAAATTTTGATTCTCCGGCCTTTCCTGTAACGACAAAATATAGTTTCTTGAAGAGATCTTTATTTTTTAGTTGAATATGTGAAAGAAACGTCTTGAATTCATAAAAGTAACTAGCTAGGTGTACTCATTTGTACTCACCTGATCATTTTCATTTGATTGATCTACAACTGGGAACATATTTACAATATCCTCAGTTTCTTTTATAGCTTCTGCTATATCAGCTGTTACTCCAGAGGATACTTTCTGTGATGGAGCATGAGTACTCAGAATTTGAGATAAATCAGCAATGAGTTTGTGAACCTGAAGAATTTCTCGTACATTTTTCTTTTCATTTTCAATATTTTGTAAATCGGTGGGTGTTTTCACTATATGATCCAGTAATCTGAAATGAATAAATAAAATTATCTTCCATCGTTCATAAAGTATACCACTGAAATCTCTAATTATTTGCGAATGTAATTTAACAAGGATTTGGCTAGGATAATAACTAATGTTGTGAGCTTTCCTATTGACTATTTTTTTTATTTTGTGAGCTAAGAAAGATATGTAGAACAACACCTTGCATAATCAATAAAAAGTTTTTTTAAGAGGAAGTCTTTTCAAACTAGTAATATTTCTGAGACCAGATCTGCCGCCTCATCGACATATCGAGCGGAGTGGGTTTTTCATGGTGTATTTACTATCTGCGTGTAGTCGAATTTTGTTCAATATCTAATGGAAACGTGGCTTTAGATAAAAAACAAATAGGGACGAATATTTTCCTAACAAGTGCGCAAAGTATTACTTTTCCGCACGCACATACAGGCGAACGACGCGAAGCGGAGTTCGTATAAGTTTTTGCGTGCGGAAAACGTACTTTGCCCAATTTTTCCTACGAGATAGCAACGAATATAATATAATGTCGTGAACGAGCAATGCCCTTCGAATTATTTTAGTACATTGATCCATTCACTCTTGTTATTTTCTGATTCGATCACGATAGCAGTTCATTGTCACTATACGACCGACATTGAAATTAGTCGCGTGACAAGCTAAAATCGTTGACCGAATGAACAACAAAATGATGATTTCCCTCTGTACCGAAGATGAACAGTGTTCATTTATTCCTGGATGTACGTGTATAGTTAATTTTGATACAGCATTACTCTGAACTCTGTATAAAAATCCCATTATAGTAAAAATCCCATATAAGTAATAAATTCCATAAAATATATAATACACAAAATAACCAAACATCAACAGTATAACCATTGTTTAAAATGGAGGTATGCAGAATTTTTTTTAGTAGATTTCAGGTTTTCATGATCTCATCGCCATTTACAGGAATTCCAGTAAATTGGGGGAGCAGGGGAAAATTCGAAAAATTGGTTGACAGATATGTTGTACTGACAATAAGTTCAATATTTCGCCAATATATTAAAATGTTGTTATAGTTATGGTTCAGTTGAGTACAGTATGGATTGAATAAACGAGCTAAACCGTAGTATGAAAATTCATACAACGACAAAACTATACGCCATCTATAATTATTTGGTTGAACTTATACACATTCTAAGTAAGATCGTTGTAATCCTCATACAACGGTAAGATGGATAGTCAATGCCTGTGGAAAAGGTATTGGACCCAAACGCGAGTGTCATCTAGCATGAATATTTGACGTCATTTTAATGCTGGTTTCTTCAAAAAAACCTGATTTTAATGCTGTCCAATTGTTTCAATCAAGTTACGACGTGACTTGGAGGCCAGATCACTGAAGTTACGACATGACTTGGATGCGAGATCACTGTCGCCATTTGAATCCAATATAAATCCCATAAAGTTGGCTAACTATCTTACTTCTATATAAACAATGGTATTACTAAGTCAGGACAACTCAGAAACTCATTTTGAATTTTTTTCCGAATTGTGTACCTTTTTCTCAATTTGATATAAAATTGCTGTGGCGGAAAAAAAATTAGTGAACTCAAAGCAAAATATCTATCATGCCTTTTATACACGAGAAAAAAGTTACTAAAATTAGACCAAAGTTGGCCCTAACGCTCATATTCGTTTTGAATATTGTAGCAAATATTCACGAAAATGAGTATACTCATAACTTATTAGCAATACACAATAGGAAAAAAAACTTTGCTCTATATGAACAAAAAAAATATTACTTCAGATTCACCCAGTTCTTGTTCACATTTATATTTTCCTGGCTAAGAGAAAGATACCGTGAAACATTTTGTACACAATTCTTAAAACCTAACCCATAGGACGAGCAAGGCACATCCACCATAGTCCTTAAACTATGGTTGGAGTAATAAGCGGGTGGGGTTAATTATGAAGAATTAAACCCCTAGGACGAGCAAGGGGCCTCCACCATAGTCCTTGGACTATGGTTGGAGGGTGGGGTTAATTAGGAAGAAGCACCCCCCAAGACGATCAAGGCGCATCCACCTTATGTCGCGACTAGGGCTGCTAGGGTTGCACCCTGAGTCGTATAAGGGATTGTTCCCCTAATACAAAATGCGACGGTGTAGCTACATACAGTAGTTATTGAAACTTGAGGGGTAGCAACAGAACATAAACATTTATTGAATAACAACTGAGATATTGGGGGAAAGCTATGTTCATTCGGCCAACGATTTTAGCCCGTCACGCGACTTTGCTAATTTCAATGTCGGTCGTATAGTGACAATGAACTGCTATCGTGATCGAATTAGAAAATAACAAGAGTGAATGGATCAATGTAATAAAATAATTCAAAGGGCATTGCTCGTTCAAGACAATAATTTATTGAATAATTTTTATTTAACCGCACAACAAACAATTACATAATAATAAAAAAAAATTATTATTTGTTCGTAATATTTATAATGAAAGAAAAATTATTGACATTTTCGGTCAGTTCATTTAATGGTTGACTTAGCGCAGAAGGGCAGTTAATAATATGGCTTGATGAAGGTTGATTTACCAGTTGTTCAAATAGGTCGATGAAGGTTGACTTAACTGAGAAGGGCAGCCGTTCATGTGGCTTAATGAAGGTTGACTCAATGCAGAAGGGCACATGTTAGTGACCAATATTTTATTCGACAAATCCTTTTTTTTTTATTTGTCGAATCATCAATGGGGTACATTCATCGATTTCCAGCATCCGAGTCACATTAGTGATTCCTGCTCCAGAATAGGCCAACTATGGTAGACGTGGAACGAGATTTTTGAGTAGTTTTACTCTTCCGCACTCAGTGCGGAAATAGCTATTTGTGTATTTAGAGCGCAAAGTGGTTGATTGCCGCTCGACAAGGGAGTTACCGCGCGACGCGAAGCAAACGCAGCGAAGCAAACGCAGTTCTTAGATATAAAAACGATCGATACTTCATTCAACTTAAGCACTGATCGAACTCACGCCGAGATCGAAGCCAGAGGTAGGCAGAGTCTCTAACCTTGACACCACCGCAGTTCCTAAGTAAACTTTGAATTTATTTTCTTTACTTTCCATCATGCAAGAATATAGGTTCGTTTTCGTAGGGAGATCGAGCGTTTTTTCAATATTCTCGCTCTAGAGCGTAAAACCTGTCACAAAATGACATTTCTCGGAAAACGTCAACTTTGCGTTGAGATGTGAAAGCGTCAAAGGCTACTTTGGTAAGCGGTAGTAGAAAATAATCTAATCCGCACGGGGTGAGGAAAAGTGTAACTTCACGCGCGCAAATGCGTGCAAATACAGAGGTGTTGGGATATCGCTGATTGAAATCAGAACGAAGTTGCATCTTTGCCATACAAAATACAAGATTATCGATTTATCAGAATATGAATTATAAATAGGTACTTACTTTTTGCATTGCTCAGCTGATACATCCCAACTCTTCATGATACAATCCTTCCAACTACTATCAATGACGGCACCATTTTTTATAGCAGCAAAGTATTTGAAAGCTTCGTTATTGACATGGAAAATAGGAATTGTTCCTGAGAATTTCGAGTTGATATCATCTTCGATTGAAAATATATGACTGTTTCCATTACCCGAACAGTTTCGATCAATGCTAAAGATAAAAAACAACTTTTTGCTAAAAAAATCATCCAAGCTGGAAAGGATTTGTGCTATGCTATATTGAAACCAAACTGCATGTTTTGAAGGAACGCTTTTGAAATTGATACAAATTGCATGGAGATGTTGAAGTCTCATAATGTATTCCACAATATCATCGATATTAATTTTATCTTCATCGACTTCTCTGGCATATTTTATTGTTGAAGTGTCTATTAGTCGAATTATTGTCTGTCCTCCATTGATTGGAAAAACATATACTTCGAATTTTTTGGAGTCTAACTGTGTCGTTTCCAGACAGGGATTTTCATCTTCTGGATAACTAATAGTGACCTCTTCTATTTTTTTATTGTGATCCCTGATTTTAAATTTTGTAGGAATGAGTACCAGTAATTTTTCTTCTTCGGCCACTTTTGAGTGACTATGAGTTAGATAATTGGCTAAAGCATTGATGAATGTGGAATGTTCGATTCCAGGTTTTCCTAGAAGGAGAATGTTCAAATACTCGGCTTCTGGAATGCCTGCTGCTTGCAAATCATTATTAGAAACTTCGGATTCCGTGTCCGACATTTCAGCGATATGTACTGCAAATGAAAAATAATTATGCTGCAATAAAATTATTGTAAATGAAGTCAGTACAAGATCTGCTTCAAAAATTTACTTTTTATATTTTTTTAATTTAAATCAACTAAAAAGAAGAAAATAAATCTTGTGAAGTGAACCCATCATTTTGTTACATTGTAAAATTTTAAATGATATAAAAGTTTGTCGCGATAAGTATCTATGTATTTCTTATTGTAAATTAAATTTAAAATTATTTCAAGGCTTATTCTCGCAACAAGCTTTTATATCATTTAAAATTTTATAATGTAACAAAAAGATGGGTTCAATTCAAATTGAAATTTATTTTCTTCTTTTTAGTGCATTTAAATAAAAGCTTTACTCTAAAAAGTTTTTTTTCAACATAATTTATTAATTTTTTTCTTATTTTTCTCTGGATATGTTTCTCAGTCTGGTAATTTCAATTCATGCGTCATTGCTGCACAGTCGCTTGCCTGTCAATTTACAATTGGAAATTTTTCCGAATTTCTACGCGTTCTCTATCTAGCTTTCGAGGGGGGAAGACGGGTAAATTTTTTTGAAACCGTATTATTCTATGGTCAGATAATTTTCACTATTTTTACGGATTTTCTCGATTTCTATTTCGCTAGTTTTCCTAATTTTTGTCGTGTAAGAAAAGGGGGGCGAGCCCCCTGATCAATTTTTTTGATAATCATTTTCCATGTCCGAAGCTTTTGATGGGGGGCAGGGGGTCAGATATTTTTCACTATTTCTACGGATTTTTCCGATTTTAATTTCGCCAGTTTTCCAACTTTTTTCGAGAAAAAGAAGGGAGGCAGCGAGCCCCTCTACCTATTTTTTTTTTCGCTGTAATTTTAGACGTCCAAATCCATCAAGAAAACTTCCGAAACCCTGTGTGTTCTCTATCTAGCTTTCGGGGGTCAGAGAGATATTCATTTCCATTTGTTTTAACCGTAATATTCGTCGGTCAGATAATTTTCATTATTTTTACGGATTTTTCCGATGTTAATTTCACAAAATTTCCATTTTTTTAGAAAGGGGAGGCGAGCCGCCCCCCTACCTAATTTTTTTATTCGCTGTAATTTTTGACGTCCAAATCCGCCAAGAAAACTTCCGAAACCCTACGCGTTCTCTATCTAGCTTTCGGGGACAGGGGGGAAAAACTTTTTTTAAAACTATAATATTTGGCGATCAGATATTTTTCACTATTTTTATGGATTTTTTCGATTCAATTTCCAAATTTTTTCGAGAAAAGGGGGGCGAGCCCCCCTACCTATTTTTTTCACTGTAATTTTTGATGACCATATCCGCCAAGAAATCTTCCGAAACTCTATACGCGTTCTCTATCTAGCTTTCGGTGAGCAGGAGGGGGACAATTTTTTTTAAACTCTAATATTTGACGGTTAGATATTTTTCACTATCTTTACGGATTTTTCCGATTTCAATTTCGCGAGTTTTCCATCTTTTTTCGGGAAAAGGGGGGGGGGGCGAGCCACCTACCTTTTTTTTAACTGTATTTTTTGACGTCCAAATCCGTCAAGAAAACTTCCGAAACCCTACGCGTTCTCTATCTAGGTTTCGGGGGGAGGGAGGGGAATTTCTTTGTATTGTCAAGTTAAATGAAAGCTTTTAAAAACAATAAAAATTAGATCTATTTGAACATCTGTGAAACTATTGTTTATTGCTCAGATTTAATTTATAAAATAGTTTTTTCATTATACCTAACTGAAAACACTATATTTACACGCTTATTTAGCATACTGAAAAGGGGTTTTTTCCATGCGCTGGTGTCATTATAGCTGCCTATTTACATGTCAAAATTAAACAATATCTTGTTGACACTTCTCTAGAAATCGCAAATTGTTTGAATTTTTCCTTACCAACAGGGTAAATACCATAAATATTTTTGTTCCTTCATCATTTAAAATAAATGTTTCTTAACAATCTGTGGTTTTCAGGTAGATATAAAGAAAAATGTCGTTCATTACTCGCCCATAAATACTTTTTCCGTGCTTGCACGACTTCCCGTGTTCGGCTTCGGCTCCCACAGCAACATGTCGCGCACGCACGGAAAAAGCCTATTTTCTAAACTCGTAATGAAATATATTATTCCGCAAACGTCACAAATGCGACGATTTAAATCAAATGATTTTTTCTGAAATCGTTCAAGAATGCCCACTTTCTCGGAGCAACTTCAGGCCTCAAAATACGCTAATCTAGTATTTTAGTCCGTTGCTAAGCAACGAACTTTCCCGGACTGTTTTCGGACCTTAACGGTACGGGAATAGTATATTGTGTATCTAGTAGTAAAAGCAATACATTCCCGGACGACGATTTCATCTATCATAAAGTGTATAACATATCAACATAACTTTGGAAATTGAGTCAGTATCTTAAAATGCCCAAATAGCCCCTATTAAATTCCAAATGGCCCCAGTCTCCCCTACCAATTCACCAAATAATGAAACAGTTATACAGCTCAGTCACATATATCACAATCGGATTTCGCTATGTCATTATTATCCACCTACGTTTTGAGTGGTGGCGACACCGTCAGCTTTTTTTTCAGGATAGGAAAAATTTATAATTTGATTTCAATCACGATTAATAGTATATTGTGTATCTAGTAGTAAAAGCAATACATTCCCGGACGACAATGTAAATTGTTGGTCGAGGCGTTAAGCCGAGGCCAACAAGCATTGAAGTCTGGTAATGTGATTTTACTACGAGGTACACATACTATTTTTTCTGAAATCGCAATCAGCATTATCAAAAACTAAGGAATTCTACATATTGTTTGGGGGAATTCAATAACTGTCTAAAATGTAAACAAAATTTCCCATATCGTTTTCGATACGGGAAAGTACTTTTTCTACGACCGTGCGTTTTTACCCACTTTCCCGCACTCATTTTAGTTTAGAAAGTGTCACTTTCCCGCACTAGTGCGGGAAAACTCGCTTTCCCGCAATAGTGCGGGAAAGTAAAATATGTCAATTTATCGTTATTAAATGTACATTTCATTGTTGCTGAGAGTTATTTGGAGGACTCCGTAGAACAGAAGAAAACCATCTCGAATAAAATTCTTTCATGTACTGGCAACTTGCAACCGATGCCGTCTCCGTCATCTTCATGCAGTTTGCAATCCACGAGTGTTACTCTTAACAGCCAGTTACCACCAACTAACTACTCTGGACCGGCTATTCTGACGCATTTGCAGAATGCAACAAATTGTGTTTTCAACATTAATATTAATAATAATGAGTGGATTTTCATGGAATGTTTTGTATGTTGAAATAAAATATATATTTTCAATATGATTTTTGAATCTTTATGCGATCGTAGAAAAAATAATGTTCCTAATTCATGCGTAAAGTGTCTTTCCCGCCCTTGACTGCTTGCCCGAACTCCGCTTCGCGTCGTTCGGGTCAACGGCAGTCGCGTGCGGGAAAGTATCACTTTCCGCACTTGTTAGGAAAATAACTATTCCCGTTCCGTTTAGGTCCGAAAACGGTCCGGGAAAGTTCGTTGCTTAGCAACGGACTAAAATACTAGATTAGCGTATTTTGAGGCCTGAAGTTGCTCCGAGAAAGTGGGCATTCTTGAACGATTTCAGAAAAAGTACTTTCCCGTATCGAAAACGATACGGAAAAATTTTTGCCGGCTTGTTTAATTTTAGACAGTTATTGAATTCATGCAAACAATATGTAGAATTCCTTAGTTTTTGATAATGCTGATTGCGATTTCAGAAGAAAAAAAATAGTATGTGTACCTCGTAGTAAAAGTACATTCCCAAACTTCAATGCTTGTTGGCCTCGGCTTAACGCCTCGACCAACAATTTACATGTCGTCCGGGAATGTATTGCTTTTACTACTATATACACAATATACTATTAATCGTGATTGAAATAAAATTATAAATTTTTCCTATCCTGAAAAGAAAGCTGTCGGTGTCGCCACCACTCAAAACGTAGGTGGATAATAATGACATGGCGAAATCCGATTGTGATATATGTGACTGAGCTGTATAACTGTTTCATTATTTGGTGAATTGGTAGGGGAGACTGGAGCCATTTGGAATGTAATAGGGACTATTTGGGCATTTTTAGATTCTGACTCAATTTCCAAAGTTATGTTGATATGTTATACACTTTGTGATAGATGAAATCTCTAAACACAATTATAATTTTCAGAAGAATTTCAAAACTATTTTAAGAACTT
Source organism: Chrysolina oricalcia (assembly GCA_944452925.2). NCBI lineage: Eukaryota > Metazoa > Arthropoda > Insecta > Coleoptera > Chrysomelidae > Chrysolina > Chrysolina oricalcia. The sequence continues at coordinate 4,833,372 of OX101810.2, forward strand.
CAATAAAAAATTTTCTACTTTTCTAACTATTGGATCACGTGTGAGACAAATGGAAATTACTTTAATTTTTACTTGCAATTAAACAAAAAACAAACAAATTATTGTACATTGTAACTGCTAAGATCACCAACAAAACTCACAAATGATACCGCTTATCTGTAATTTAACTCTTTCAGTTCCACTTTCAGGGTTGGCAGAGGAATATAAAAATGCTAAAATATACAAGTTATCCCATTAATAATTTTGAATCTGATGTCACGTGACCGAAAACAAAAGCTCGTTGGGTATCGTAATATCAAAAAAAGCTGCACCAATTGATTTAATTCAGAACCCCAAAATTACAATTCTCCACTACTTTCGAGTTCCGAAATATTCCCTATCCTAATCTTCGTGGGACACCCTGTATATCCATAGTATATATCACGATATGTATCTGATAACTCTCCAACAATTTTTTTTGGTATATTTCGATGTCATTGTTATTCGTTGAAGGATCGTTTTTTTAAATATCCACATAAACTTATTTATTTATTTTTAATATTCAATTCACTCAGCCTTTGTTGTAAATAAGTCCTTTTCTAGTAGTTTTGTTAGATTTGGCAACTAATTTTTATTCTATTTTGTATTGTATATATGTACTTCAAATTACCCATTGTAGTGATATCAAGGTTATATTCTTTGTCAACGTGAATAGTATTTCTCCCAATATTAAATCATATTTTGATTGATTGATTGATATTCAAGTCTCAATAAATATCAAAACAATCTGGGGTTTTCACAATGACCGCGGTGATTCCCATAGCCGCTAGAAGTCGATCGATATGGCGTGGACAGCCTTCGTTTGCGATCCTCTGTAGTTCCCCTGCACTAGGTGAACAGCGATACCAGTCCTACTGATTTATCGGAAGATCTATCGATTTTGATTTGAACCTAGCGATTTTTATATCAATCTACCGATGTTTTTCCAATCTACCGATTTTTGTAATACTAAACTATTCAAATGTTTCTCTGACTAGTGTCACTTTCTTCAAAGCCTACCGCATGCTACCAAACAATTAATGCACAGGTTTACCTGCAACGCAACTTACACAACACTATTTTACAAATTTTCTGGGGAAATACCCCGCTTGGAATTAGGGGAATTACCGAATCAGTCACATCGCTTGGAAATCATGGGAATCACATGCACGAAGTAATGAAGTTATAAATTGGCAGTTGCCAACAAAACAATATATTTTTATTTGTTTTTTTTTTTGTGATTGTGCGTTACAGTTACGTCCAAATTTCAATAATAAAATTTAAAATATGTCCAGTTCAAGCAGTGATACTGATACTAGTGATAGCGGACAAAAAACTAAATAAAAAACAAATATAAAATTATAAAGAAGAATGGGAACAGCTGCCCGAATTTAAAGGGTGGTGAAAAAAAAAAACAAAAAATCAAAACAATACGCAAAATGCAAAGCAAATATTGCGACAAAGATATTTTTTGACCATTAAAAATATTTTTTTCTGCATATTTATTATGTTTGATTTTAAAAATCTAACCGATTTTTTTTGAACATATGGTAAATAAAGTGTAAATAAACAAATATTTCTACAAAAAATAACAGTTGTATAATTCTGGGTAACATAAGACAGTGTCCCTCAGGAGAGACAAATACACTGAAATTTTTTTTACTTACATATGACAAGGACTCAACGATGAGACTGTCTAAAGAGATCAGGCTATGAAAATGTTGATAAAAAGCTGAGAAATGCGATTTAAATTTCAAAAATTGTGATTTTTATTCCTATATTCAGCATAAGTTACATATTTTCAAAAATAGATAACGTTCAACTTCAGGATTTCAGAGTTTCAGCCAAGATTTTTTTGCAGTGAAGGCGCGTACTCGACCGCCAGTGGTCCCGACATCACGTTAAAATTTTGTGGTCAGTCATGAATTTTTACTACCCAATCGAAAGATTTGCAAAAATTAGTGTGTTTTGACCATGGCATAAAACTGTTTTGTTGTACGACATGTTTTGAGAGACCTGCACATGTAGTTATGTATAGAAAAATATTACTTTAACAGTTTAACTAGCACCAAAGGTGCTACACGAGGCCCATTCGTCAAAATATTTTGTCGGGCATGATTTTAACCTCCACCACCATTAATATTAATTTTCAAAAGAACTGTAGGTACCTATGTCGAAGTTTTCGTGGATGGGTACTAAAATCCTGCCCAACATAACATTTTGACAAATGGGCATTAGCAGTATTGTACACACATATTTTTGCAAAACAATCCCTACCAACTGAAACTTTGTAGGAACTTATGAATTTATTTTGAAAATTATTATTATTGGTGATGGGGGTAAAAATCCTGCCCGACAAAATATTTTGACAAATAGGTCATTCAGAGCATCTTCAGAAGCATAGATTTATGTAAAAAAAATACCCATAAACGAGAACTTTGAGGTACTTATGAAGTTTTATGAAAATTATTATTATTGGCGGTGGGAATAAAAATCCTGCACGACAAAATATTTTGACAAATAGGTCATTTAGAGCATCTTCTATAGAGAACTTTGAGGGAATTATGAAGTTTTATGAATATTATTATTATTGGTGGTGGGAGTAAAAATTCTGCCAGACAAAATATTTGGACGAGTGGGCCTTGAACCGCAGCTTCGGAAGAATGGATTTCTGCTAAAAAATCCCGATCGACGAAAACTTTGAAGGATTTATAAATTTATTTTGAAAATCATATTGGTGGTGGGGGTAAAAATCCTGCCGACAATATATTTTGACAAATAGATCCTATAGATCACCTTCGGAATCATCGATTTCTGCAAAAAAATTACTATCCACGAAAACTTTGACGCAGTTACAGTTTTCTTAAATATTAATGGTGGTGGGGAATAAAATCCTGCCGGATGAAATATTTTGACAAGTGGGCAATTTGGAGCACCTTTGGTAGTATACATTTATGCAAAAAAATCCCCACCTACGAAAACTGTGAATTTAAATTTACTTTGAAAATTATTATTATTGACGGTAGGGGTAAAATCCTGCCCGAAAAAAGATTTTGAGAAATAGCTCTTCTAAGACACCTTCGCGCGGTGGCATAGATTTATGCAAAAATATCCCCTTCCACGAAAACTTTCAAGGAATTAAAATCCTGCCCGATTTTTTTTTTGAGAAATAGGTCTTCTAAGATACCTTCAGTAGCATAGATTTATACTAAAATATCCCCATCCACGAAAACTTTCAAGCACTTATACATTTATTGTGAAAATTATTATTATTGGTGGTGGGGGTAAAAATCCTGCCCAACAAAACATTTTGACAGATATGTCTTCGGTAGCATAGATTTATGCAGAAAAATCCCCATCAACAAAAACTTTGACCAAGTTATACAGATTTTAAGAAATTCAATATTAACGGTGGTGGGGGTTAGTGAAGATCCTGCCCGACAACATATTTTGACAAATGGGCACTGTGAAGCACCTTTGGTAGTATATATTTATGCAAAAAATAACCACCTGCAAATACTTTGACGAACTTATGAATTTATTTTTAAAACAATTATTATTGACACACACAAATATCTATGACACCCTTGTTAGCACAGATTTATACAAAAAAATCCTAATCCACGAAAACTTGGATGAAGTTTGACAGTTTTTTTGAAAATTAATATAAAGTAATGGTGTAGGTAAAAATCCTGTCAACAAAATATTTTGACAAATGGGCCTTATGAAGCACCTTCGGTAGCAAACATATTTGCAAAAAATACCCATCCACGAAAACTTTGACAAAGTTATCTGTTTTTTTTTTCTAAATTGTATCACGGCTATGGTGGTGAGAGTTAATTTCCTGCCTGATGGAAACGATACACGTATAGTTTTTAGTGATTACTTTCAATAGCACATTATCTTAAAAATCCCTTCTCATATTATACTCCAACGAATTTTGAAAATTAGGTAAAGTAATATTTTTCTATACATTAATACATGTTCATCTATCAAAACCAGAACCGTCTTATACCTTTTGTCAAAATACACACATTTATAGGAACCTTTCGATCGTGTAGTAAATTCATGACTGGCCATGAAATTTTAACTATTTTCCGCAAGAAATTCATGTCTGAAGATAACTTTCAATATTCATCCATATGGTCAGTAGAAAGAAAAGGGACAGTATTATTGTGTTCCCGAAGAATGGCCCAGTATTTTTGGAACACCCTGTACAAATCAGAATAGACCACCAAGTAGTTGACTACGAATATAAACCAGGGAGCAACAAAATACTCTCATATTATACTCCAACGAATTTTGAAAATTAGGTAAAGTAATATTTTTCTATACATTAATACATGTTCATCTATCAAAACCAGAACCGTCTTATACCTTTTGTCAAAATACACACATTTATAGGAACCTTTCGATCGTGTAGTAAATTCATGACTGGCCATGAAATTTTAACTATTTTCCGCAAGAAATTCATGTCTGAAGATAACTTTCAATATTCATCCATATGGTCAGTAGAAAGAAAAGGGACAGTATTATTGTGTTCCCGAAGAATGGCCCAGTATTTTTGGAACACCCTGTACAAATCAGAATAGACCACCAAGTAGTTGACTACGAATATAAACCAGGGAGCAACAAAATACCGCTTTAGGGACTTTAGTTGAAATATTGATGTGAAGTTTTCCACGGTTTTCTAGCCACGTTTTTTACGATTCGGCAGATTTTGCGTGCGGCGTTGCCAGTTGCCAAGTTTTCCGAATATCCGAGCCGTAAATTTAATGTATATTTGTAAATATTTTTAGCAGAAATGAACTATAGTTGACTATTTTGTGGCCCTGATTCATACATTTAATCTTATAGAAATTAAATTTGATTTTGCACTGGAATACTGGTAAGAATTAGTATCCATTATTTTAAGTGTTCACACTGAGTTAATCCTGGTAATCCATAGAATGCACTTACAGAGTCGATTCAATTTGAAGAGAAAAAGACTGTTATTTCTCACATTCTTTTGACAAAATCTCGTTTAATACTGGATGAACCAAACAAATGTTGGTAGTTTCAAAACAGTTTGGGGTGCCCCAGGGGAAACAGGATCCATCAGTTTTTGCAGATTTTTGCTTATAATCAAATCAATTTGGAGCGCCTATCGGAAAATAGGAAGGGAAAAAACTGAAATTTCTGACTTTCTTTTGCCAATATATCTGTTAATACTGGACGAAACTGAAAAAAAATTACACCGAAATGATCCTGGTAATCCATAGAACGACCCTATCGACTCAGATCAATTTGGAGCGGCGCGAAATGTCATCCACGGTTCTGGAGTTTTCTCAGTTAATATTTGACGAACCACAAATTTTTTTTCGTGGAAAAGTTTGGAACAACGTAAATAATGCATTCGTAACTTCAAAACAATTTGTAGCGCAGTAGGGGAGACAGGATCTGTCATTTTCAACGGATTTTTGCTCATAACTCGGTTAATATTGGACAAACCAAGAAAATTTGAAGTCTGAAATAATCCTGGTAATCCATAGAACGCCCCTATCGACTCAGATCAATTTGGAGCGGCACGAAGTGTCATCCACGGTTTTATTTCTGGAGTTTTTTCAGTTAATATTTGAGGAAGCACAGATTTTTTTCGTGGAAAAGTTTGGAACAACGTAAAGAATGCATTCGTAACTTCAAAACAATTTGTAGCGCAGTAGGGGAGACAGGATCTGTCATTTTTAACGGATTTTTGCTCATAACTCGGTTAATATTGGACGAACCAAAAAAATTTCAAGTCTGAAATAATCCTGGTAATCCATAAAATGCACCTACAGAGTAAAATCAGCGCCTATCGGAAGAGAGGAAGGGAAAAAAACTGAAATTTCTGACTTTCTTTTGCCAATATCTCTGTTAATACAGAACGATCCAATTTGGAGCGGCGCGAAGTGGCATCCACGGTTTTATTTCTGGAGTTTTCTCAGTTAATATTTGACGAACCAAAACATTTTTTTCGTACAAAAGTTTGGAACATCGTAAAGAGTGCATTCGTAACTTTAAAACAATTTGTAGCGCAGTAGGGGAGACAGGATCTGTCATTTTCATCGGATTTTTGCTCATAACTAGGTTAATATTGGACGAACCAAAAACATTTGAAGTCTGAAATAATCCTGGTAATCCATAGAATTCTCGACCAGTGCAACCAACGTGAATTTCCCGGAAAAAAAATATGAATTTTTATGAATGGCAACTTGTGACGCCGTTCCAACTTGATCTGAGTCGATAGGGGCGTTCTATGGATTACCAGGATTATTTCAGACTTGTTTGGTTCGTCCAATATTAACCGAGTTATGAGCAAAAATCCGTTGAAAATGATACATCCTGTCTCCCCTACTGCGCTACAAATTGTTTTGAAGTTACGAATGCATTCTTTACGATGTTCCAAACTTTTATACGAAAAATATGTTTTGGTTCGTCAAATATTAACTGAGAAAACTCCAGAAATAAAACCGTGGATGACACTTCGCACCGCTCCAAATTGATCTGAGTCGATAGGTGCGTTCTATGGATTACCAGGATCATTTCGATGTCATTTTTTTTCAGGTTCGTCCAGTATTAACAGAGATATTGGCATAAGAAAGTCAGAAATTTCAGTTTTTTCCCCTTCCTCTTTTCTGATAGGCGCTCCAAATTGATTTGATTATAAGCAAAAATCTGTAAAAACTGATGGATCCTGTTTCCCCTGGGGCACCCCAAACTGTTTTGAAATTCCCAACATTTGTTTGGTTCATCCAGTATTAACCGAGATTTTGTCAAAAGAATGTGAGAAATAACAGTCTTTTTCTCTTCAAGTTGAATCGACTCTGTAAGTGCATTCTATGGATTACCAGGATTAACTCAGTGTGAACACTTAAAATAATGGATACCAATTCTTACCAGTATTCCAGTGCAAAGCCCTCATAAATCATCCATACGCAACAAAAATCAAATTTAATTTCTATAATAAATAATCAGGGCCACAAAATAGTCAACTATAGTTCATTTCTGCTAAAAATATTTACAAATATACATTAAATTTACGGCTCGGATATTCGGAAAACTTGGCAACTGGCAACGCCGCACACAAAATCTGCCGAATCGTAAAAAGCGTGGCTAGAAAACCGTGGATAACTTCACATCAATTGTTGAAATAGTTTTTATATCGATTTTATAAAAACTGCCCGATATGTGGCAGTCAGGTTAGATGGATGTACCAAATTACCATAGGTAGGTAGTACCTACTTTTTTTTAGTAGTGTTTTTTAAAATTCACATGAAACTCGACAAAGAGAGGCCATTCGTGTTTTTACATAAGTGAACAACCGGCAGACTAACCCGCTTTTTTATATTGGTAGAAAAACACGGTTTAGTTTTATTATTGACTGGATAACCCCAAGTAATGTGTCAAAAAGTAATTGGGATGTTGGAGAAATGAATAATGTTCAATTATCTAATCTACCAAGAATATATGATACATACCTTATAATTCGCTCAGTGCACTACTACAAAAAATGTATTATTTGGTTTTTGTTCAATCTATCGACTTCCACCCAAGATAACCGAAAGGCGAAAACTGAATAACAAAACGATTGAAACGAAATTCAACAATCCAGACAACAACCCGTTGCCGTCGTTGCCTAGATAGGTACGTGTCACGTGGATAAAAAGACGTGGCGAAGCAAACTGAATTATGAAATAACTGTACAAACCGGGGAAGCACATAGGATTACTCTCTGGGCAATGATTAAGGAATCAGTTTTCTTCTCGAACTGGTAGCACTCTAATAGTCTAGTCTACAAGAACTATTTTGGTGAATTTCTCTTTAAGGGCACCGAAAATTATGATTCGGACTGACCACTACAAACTTTCTGGAAAATTTGAACTTGCGCCGTCAAAAATTGCAAAAGTTATAAATAATTCAGTAAAAAATAGGGAGGTTTGGTTTTTTGCAAATATCTCGGAAAATATTAAAGATATCCAAAATTTGAAAAAAGATCCTGAAAGAGGAGAAAATTTCCTAAAAAAGGCTCACCTCACGGAACTCTACCACCAATATTCAGAATTTTAATTTAGAGGCGAAAATAGCGCTAAAAGCGAGTCCCGCGTGCGCTGACTGATACGGACCCTTGAACAATAAAAATAATTTTAACCCATTAAATATCAATTTCAAGCAATAAAAAAATTCACTTCCTTTTAGACACTTGAATAAACAAAAATCCATGGAAAAAAATTTTTTCCCGTAATTATTTGATTAGATATGTTACAAGCTTCAAATTCACATACAAACCCTGATAATTACTAAAAACTTCAAATTTGTTTCACTTCTTGAAGCTATTCTTGAAAGTCTTTAAAAAAGATCCCCATTGGAAAAATAAAAAAAAAAATGATTTTCCACTTTGTTATTAACAATCTAAGAGACTAAAAAATAAAAAATGCAAATAAAGCTATTTTTTTTAATATTAATATTTGTTCGTATTTCAATTATTTAAAGTTACATTAAAATTATTTTACAAATTTCTTACTTTGATAGTTTTTAAATAATTGTTATAAACAAATGCATTGTTTACAAGATATTTGAATTTTTGTTCTCGGAATTTAAATCAGCAATAAATATTATGATCTTTAAGAACAAAATCATTGCTTGAAAAAAAATTCATTGCTTAAAAACGCATTTGTTGATTAACAATTTTTTTTCTACCAAATATTAATATGAAAGACGTAAAAAACAGATTTTAGAATTGTTTTTATAAATAATTGCTAAAAAAGTTGATAAATAATAGGGTTAGAGCTTTTGCTTGAAAGCTACTTTGTTTATTATTGAGAGCAGAACAAAAAAGACCTGAAGTGTCTTTGTCCTATCTCCATTTGTTTATAGTTATTTTAATAACAATGATTGAGAGCTACGAGGTAACGCCAAACGTAAAAATAGAAAACTATTTAAGATCATATGGAAAATACAAATGACACATGGTTGTTTTTGTTATTTTTTGCAGTACCTATTTAAAAAAAATAAATCGTGAAAATGCATTTGTATGTAACAAATTGTTTTTTAAATAAACAGAGAAAATATAAATAAATATATATATTTTTTAAATATCAAAGAGCAATGGAAATTATGATTGAAAAAAAATGGTTCCTTAATATTAATATATTAACACAATTTTTTTATGATATGATTTTGTTCTCAAAGATCATAATATTTATTGCTCATTAAAATTCCGAAAACAAAAATTCAAATATCTTATAAACAATGCATTTGTTCATAACAATTATTTAAACAATCAGAGTAAGAAATTTTTTAAAATCATTTTTATGTAACTTTAAATAGATCATTTAAAAACGAACAAATTGGAATATTAAAAAAAAGATATTTTTCATAGCTTCATTTATATTTTTAATTTTTTAGTCTCTTAGATTGTTTATAACAAAGGGAAAAATCAACATTTTTATATTTTTCCAACGGGGATCTTTTTCAAAGCCTTTTAAGAATAGAAACAAATTTGAGGATTTTAGTTTAACAATTATCAGGGTTTGTATGTAAATTTGAAACTTGTGAAATTTAGTTAATTAACAAATATGTAATAAAATAAATTCGGGAAAAAATTTTATTCCATGGATTTTCGTTTATTTAAGTATCTAAAAGATGAGTGCATTTTTTTATTTGTCAATATTGATATTTAATGGTTTAAAATTATTTTTATTGTTCAAGGGTCCGTATCAGTCAGCGCACGCGGGACTCGCATCACCCGCTTTAAGCGCTATTTTCGCCTCTAAATAAAAATTCTAAATACCTATCGATGGTGTTCCGGGAGGTGGGACATTTTTAGGAAATTTCCTCCTCTTTTCAAATTTCAAATTTTTCAAATTTTGGATTTCTCTAATAGTTTCCGAGATATTTGCAAAAAACCAACCCCCCTCCATTTGTTTTGCTAAATTATTTATAAGTTTTGCAATTTTTGCCGGCGCAACTTCAAATTTTTCAAAAAGTTTCTAGAGGTCATTCCGAATCGAATAAGCCATGGACAAAAGTTACCGTCGTTGCCTGGATACGTGTCACGTGGATAAAAAGACGTTGCCAAGCAAACTGAATTATGAAATAACTGTACAAACCGGGGAAGCACAAATGTTTACTCTCTGGGCAAGGAATCAGTGGCGGTGGGTAAGGAAAAATGTTTAGGTATACTATAGAAAAAAAAATTTATTTATTTTCGATTATACGTTCTCTTCTCGAACAATTATTCGTGAATTGTCACTCAGAGAGGAGGTTTTTTTAAATTCGAAATTTTATTCGAAAATTGTTCCGCCAAATTAACTTTTACATCGCTGTGAAAAAAATTGAAATCGGTTGCGGCGTTGCCAAGTTATAATTGATGAACCTATATTTACCACTTTTCATGTTGAATTGAGGTTGGTATATTGATTTATTCAAATGTTTTAAATATGTTTGACATTTAGTAGTAGCAAGTAATTTTGCGACATGTTCCGTTACAAAGTCATTAAATTTAGATGTTGAATATTGTAAAATTCAGACGACATTCATTCGAATTTTTTAAATGTAAAACTCTGTAATTTTTAGTAGAAATTTATTCAAGTTTGTCAAGTTATGAGTTATACCCCCCTTATTTTCATAACTATTTCAGGGTATTTTGTGGAATTGAATACTATGCTGACCGGAATTAAAAATTTCGTTGATTTCAGACTTCAACTGCGAATATCGGAATTGTAATGCAAAATAAATATCTATGAAGAAATGCCTTCTCGCCACCATATTCAAAATTCAAATCCACCCCCATTTGGAGGTGGTTTATTCTTGTAATTTTTCGAAAAACTTTGCTGACCAAAGGATTCCAGTTGAGATATTCCGTTGAAACAAAAGATTATGATTTCCCAAAACGTATTTCTTGTGCCACCATAGAAAAAAATTGGATCAACCCTCTTGTGATTTTTTAAAAAACTCAGCTGACCAAGGATATCCAGTCAAGATATTCAGGTAGAACAGTAGATTATGATTTCTCAAAACGTACTCTTTATGCCACCATAAAAAAAGTCTGGATCAACTCTCATATAAGGGTAGTTTACTCGTGTGATTTATTAAAAAACTTTGCTGACGGAGGATTTTCAGTCAAAATATTTCGGTGAAACAGTAGATTATGATTTCTCAAAACGTACTCTTTGTGCCACCATAGGAAAAGTTTCGACCAACCCTCATATAAGGGTAGTATACTCTTGTGATTTTTTTAAAAACTTTGCTGACCGAGGATTTCCAGTCAAGATATTTCGGTGAAACAGTAGATTATGATTTCCAAAATGTACTTTTTGTGCCACCATAAAAAAAGTTTGGATCAACCCTCATATAAGGGTAGTTTACTTTTGTTATTTCTTAAAAAAACTTTGCTGGCCGAGGATTTCCCATGAAGATATTTATTTGAAACAGTAGATTATGATATCTCAAAACTTACTCTGTGCCACCATAGAAGAATTTCAATACTATTTTTTATTTTAGTCTTATTTTTGAAAACAGAAATTTTCAATTTCTTATTTTATTTTTTTGTGGTGTTATAGTCAGAGCTGGAACAAGATGAAGGATACTTCACAGAAACTATTTTTTAAACTTTCTTATGATGATATCAGATTCACTGTCTGATGATTCGTTGGAATAAAATGGTAGAATTATATATCCTAGGTCTGAAGAAAATCAAAAGTTGGGATGACGTGTTGGCGAAAATCTCTCAAAAAATCCAGGATGATGGCTGAGAAGGGTCCAAATTTTATTCAAACCGTTATCGAATTTATAATGAAAAATACTTCAAAAACCATATTCTCCGGAAAATTAAATTGACGATGCTTGTTCGATAACGAAACGTTCCACAGTAGAACTGATATCCGTGACAGAGCATATATGAAGTTTCTGTGGAGAAGTATTTTTTTCCAGCTCTGACGATAACACCTACAAAAATATAAAATAAGAAATCGAAAAATTCAGTTTTTACAAAATGAATTGGAAATCAAAAATATTTTTGGAAATTTCGTAATTTCCATTTAGATGTTCCTTCTATTTCGCAACTTTTGACCCCTTTTACCTAAATTGTAACTATTACCGTCCCAGGTAACCCCGTGGTAAACAACAATTTCTTTGGATATTTATTTCATTTTCAAGTATTGATTCATGAGACTGCATTATATATTTATTTTTTATTATTTGTTTCCCAGAGTTTATTTTTGTTATTTTTTTGTTTCAATTTGGATTACTTATGAGACATAAATATATATATATATATATATATATATATATATATATATATATATATATATATATATATATATATATATATATTTATGTTCTGAACGTGAATGTATTTCTTTATGGTGGTAATAGTAATATAATGAGTTCAATCATTTTCTTCCGTTTCAATGCAATATCTTCTCTGGAAACCTCCGGTCACCAAAGTTTTTCCGAAATTACAGGAATAAACTTGCCTTATGTGGGCGCTGATCCCAATTTGTTCTATGGTGGCACAAAAAGTACGTTTAGAGATATCAAAATCTACAGATTCCACGAAATATCTTCACTGGAAATTCTCGGTCAGCAAAGTTTTTTAAAAAATCACAAGAGTAAACTACGCTTATATGAGGGTTAATCCAAACTCTTCCTTTGGTGGCACAAAGAGTACTTTCTGAGAAATCATTATCTACTGTTTCAAGGGAATCTCTTCTCTGGAAATCCTCGGTCAGCAAAGTTTTTTAAAAAATCACAAGAGGAAACTACCCTTATATGAGGGTTGATCAAAACTCTTTCTATGGTGGCACAAAGAGTACGTTTTGAGAAATCATAATCTACTGTTTCAACTAAATATCTTCACGGGAAATCCTCGGTCAGCAAAGTTATTTTAAAAAATCTCAAGAGTAAACTACCCTTATATGAGGGTTGATCCAAATTTTTTTTATGGCGGCACAAAAAGTACATTTTGAGACATCATAATCTACTGTTTCACCGAAATATTTTGACTGGAAATCCTCGGTCAGCAGAGTTTTTAAAAAATCACAAGAGTAAACAACCCTTATATGAGGGTTGATCTAAACTTCTTCTAAGGTGGCACAGAGAGTACGTTTTGAGATATCATAATCTACTGTTTCAACTAAATATCTTCACGGGAAATCCTCGGTCAGCAAAGTTATTTTAAAAAATCTCAAGAGTAAACTACCCTTATATGAGGGTTGATCCAAACTTTGTTTATGGTGGCACACAAAGTACATTTTGAGAAATCATAATCTACTGTTTCACCGAAATATTTTGACTGTAAATCCTCGGTCAGCAAAGTTTTTAAAAAAATCACAAGAGTAAACTACCCTTATATGATGGTTGATCTAAGCTTCTTCTAAGGTGGCACAGAGAGTACGTTTTGAGATATCATAATCTACTGTTTCAACTAAATATCTTCACGGGAAATCCTCGGTCAGCAAAGTTATTTTAAAAAATCTCCAGAGTAAACTACCCTTATATGAGGGTTGATCCAATTTTTTTTATGGCGGCACAAAAAGTACATTTTGAGAAATTATAATCTACCGTTTCACCGAAATTTTTTGACTGGAAATCCTCGGTCAGCAGAGTTTTTAAAAAATCACAATAGTAAACAACCCTTATATGAGGGTTGATCTAAACTTCTTCTAAGGTGGCACAGAGAGTACGTTTTGAGATACCATAATCTACTGTTTCAACTAAATATCTTCACGGGAAATCCTCGGTCAGCAAAGTTATTTTAAAAAATCTCAAGAGTAAACTACCCTTATATGAGGGTTGATCCAAACTTTTTTTATGGCGACACAAAAAGTACATTTTGAGAAATCATAATCTACTGTTTCACCGAAATATTTTGACTGTAAATCCTCGGTCAGCAAAGTTTTTAAAAAAATCACAAGAGTAAACTACCCTTATATGAGGGTTGATCTAAACTTCTTCTAAGGTGGCACAGAGAGTACGTTTTGAGATATCATAATCTACTGTTTCAACTAAATATCTTCACGGGAAATCCTCGGTCAGCAAAGTTATTTTAAAAAATCTCCAGAGTAAACTACCCTTATATGAGGGTTGATCCAATTTTTTTTTATGGCGGAACAAAAAGTACATTTTGAGAAATTATAATCTACTGTTTCACCGAAATATTTTCACTGGAAATCCTCGGTCAGCAGAGTTTTTTTTAAATCACAAGAGTTAACTACCCTTATATGAGGGTTGATCTAAACTTCTTCTAAGGTAGCACAGAGAGTACGTTTTGAGATATCATAATCTACTGTTTCAACTAAATATCTTCACGGGAAATCCTCGGTCAGCAAAGTTATTTTAAAAAATCTCCAGAGTAAACTACCCTTATATGAGGGTTGATCCAATTTTTTTTTTATGGCGGCACAAAAAGTACATTTTGAGAAATTATAATCTACTGTTTCACCGAAATATTTTGACTGGAAATCCTCGGTCAGCAGTTTTTTTAAAATCACAAGAGTAAACTACCCTTATATGAGGGTTGATCCGAACTATTCCTATGGTGGCACAAAGAGTACGTTTTGAGAAATCATAATCTACTGTTTCACCGAAATATTTTGACTGGAAATCCTCGGTCAGCAAAGTTTTGTATAAACTACCCTTATGTGGGGGATGATCAAAATTTTTCTTATGGTTACACAAAAAGTACGTTTTGACAAATGATAATCTGCTGTTTCGATGAAATATCTTCTCTGGACACCCTCGCTCAGCAAAGATTTTCGAAATATTGCAGGTATAAACTACCCTTATGAGGAGTTAGATTCGATTTTTTTCTATGGTGGCACGAACACCGCATCATGTACAACTCAGTTTTAGATTTGAGTATGAGCAATAGCAAAGCGAAAAATGCAATAATATACAGCTAGGGAATTCTATTTAAAATATCAAAGTTGTTGCTACTTTCCGATAGAACTGGCAACGCCGCAGTGCTGAAAATATTTTTGATCGATAGAGCAGACCTAATTATCCACAAAACCAAATTTTCAAAATAATCCTACGACCCTTTTTCCACAAACGTCTAATAGGCCATCGGGTTATTTAAATTATATTTTACCGAGACTAATAGACCACCGACGTGCATCGGAGTGATATCAATATAGCATTACCTATTTCTATCCATTTGTAAAAATATGTTTGTATTGTATTGGCAGTATTGGAAAACTATCTGGGGTTTTCACATGTTTATTTAAATAGCCGCGGTGATTCCCAGAGCGGGTTCCGGGTTGTCATCGTTCGATGCTGCGAGACCACAGAACTTTCGTATATCTTATGACTAGAATGCGTTTCAAATATGGCGGATAAACAAATCGTGCATAACCTACAACACTGTAATGTCCACTTCACACTAGCGGCAAAGAGTACACCATGTGCTAGCGGCGCATAATAGTTATTTATGTATCAAGGGCGTAAAGTAGGCGCTTATGGCCTGCGGCGTGGATGATGGCCCGAAATCAGCCCAGCGAACCGGGCGGTAAAGTGTACTGTACCGCCCGCTAGTGCATAAAATCATATGCGTATCTTAGGGATAGGAAATGGGTTGGCTTTCTTGAAACTGCGAAATTTCATTTTCTCTCAAATGGGACATCAGGACATTTGAAATATTGTTTCTCTTCCATCAAAGATTTCGGAATAGAATATATGACTGAATAATAGATAATGAGATCTTAATGATTCATATCGAACATTTCCCCTACCCAACTACTATCGATGGCATCGGAAACATCTTGATTATTCCCATGATGAATGACGGTAGATTTGATTCATACCAATCTGTAATCTTTTCCTTTCTTTCTTTTGTTTTTAATAAAATTCCGTATCAACTTAATCTTGTCAACTTTTCAGTAAATAAACTGTAATAGTGTTTTGAGAAACAATGATGACTATATAATTCAAAACCGTTTTTCCTCAGCTTCAGTTTTCTTTTATAGTAACCATCTTTTGATGTTTTAATTGATCTACTATAATACTATTTTTCATTCAAAATCAATAAACTTTCGTATATTTGAATATCAAATAACACAAGCTGCGAAATGGGAATGAATGAATTCATTTTATTGATTACCTACCTACTGAATAATATTAGTTTATAGTGTAATATATTTATGGTCTAATTCACTTTAAAATTATTTATTTAACGAAATACAATGATTCACAATGCTCTAATTTATATAACAATCACTTTACTATTTATATTCGACTTTCATTTCACTGACTGTCCGTCCCTCCGCTGCGTAGTTCTTTTTATATCCGACGTTGACTTCTCCGAATGCTCTAGAATTTTCCATCGAATCGTCCAGATTCATCGAATTGTCCAGATTCTTCTCGGTGCAAGCGCAAAGACGTTCACCCGCGGCCGGCCGCCGGCTACGTAAGAGTTCAGGTCCGGCATCGCCCGCAGCTTCGCGACAATAGATTATAGAATTTTATTCTCAAATACCAGAAACAAATAGTTTGTATCAATGAAAAACATAATTATTGTTAAATTCACAATAAAACATTATTTTCTAGGGTAAGGAATATATTTCCATTACAATAAAGCTGAATAATTGAATTTTTTCCTCCCATAAACTGTTTGATTTTTGGGAAATAATTTGAATTAATTAATTGATACTTGTTCCATTCACTGCTGTTTTATTATTTCCGAAACAATTTGAGATACCAGCACTTTTTCGGTTAGCAAACTGAATACCAATATTCTACAGGAATTTGGGATGAAAGAAGCACATAATTTTTTATAAAATTTATTAAACTTTACTGTAGTCTGTAGGTACTTAAATACAATTTATACAAATTACAATACCATGATGTAAAAAATATATCGCTTTATGACTAAATATAATTTAATTTCATAGTCTCATTGAAAACAGGAAAATATGTTTCAATAAATAAAAGTCATGGAGGTTCTCACGATTTAGTTGCTGCTTTTTTCTGAAACAAAAAAGATTATTAAATCAAAATTTGAATGAAAAATATACCTACATCTGAAATTATAAACTAAAAAATAAAATGATTAGTGTAGTCTAGCCCGCAGTAGTCTGACAGATATCGTGTTCTTTTTTTAATTTTCAAGTTTTTTATGGTTCTTAAAATAAAAAATTATTTCATTCGTACTTTACTTTATAAAAAAAAAATTGGCGGAAATAAAAATGAGAATATATTTGAAAAAACATTAAAAATGAAATAGCTGAAGTAGAAAATCTCAAGTTTCCACAAAACTTGATAGCGGCCGAGAAAAGTTATAAAAAAATCGAACGAAGTTGAAGATTGCAACAGAAAGTCACAGTGAAAACTAGTTTTTGAAATTTGGCAGTACCATTTGGGAATGAAATTTCATTTTATTGAAAACAAAAGTTTATAGTGCAAAGTAATTTAAGACCAAAAAAGCATCGTTTTTTAGTCAATGAAAAAGTGTTTAGAAAGAATTGTAATTGGCAATTCTTTCAGATAGAAATTTCAAATTTCGCATTTAAAATTGAATTATAAACAACTTTTTCAAAAAGTTTTTTTGAAATCCTTACAAATAACCCTACTTTTGCCTATTCGTAATGAATTTTTCCAAATTGTTGCCATATTAAGACGTATGTCAAAATCAATTATTAGGTTTTTCAATATGCAGAAACGATCTCTTATAAAGTTTTTTTTGTAACTCTGATATTAATTTTTTCCCGTATCCCCAACAACACAAGGCTTTCCTAGATATGTCCTTTTTATGTACCGCGGTACAAGGAGATGATTGTGATATCCAGGTGATGTCCCACAGAGATTGTCCAGAGGACTTCCCATCTGTCTATAGGTTGTTCCATTCATGTCCCTGGTATTTTCAATACCAATTCACAAAAGAATCATCATCAAAATGTTCATTGAATATTCTTCATTCGAAAATTTTTGTTTTTCTTCTAGACAAGAAAATATGGAAATATATGTGAAAAATTTCTGGGTATTGACCCGTTAGCAAAAAATCTTCAAGAATGGTACATATATAAGTTATTAACAAATCCCAACAAAATTTCATTTCCGTTTTTGTGGTTATGTATTGTACTGTTTGGCTATGGCAACATTTGGTGAATTTTTTATTCTTTGGTGATCTGTCAACAATGTTAATGTCACAATGGCTCAGAAATATTTACTGTCAATTATCCTGTTTGCAATACCCTTGGTAATCAAGAGACTTTCATTATTTGAATAATAAACTGTAAATATTTTATAATAATTTGGAATATTTTTTCTAGATATAGTTTTGAAGAAGCTTGGTTCAGATTTTGAAAGTTTTTGTATGTAGAATCTAAGGAAACAGAATATGATCACTAGTCACGGAGCTGAAGTAGTTCGGATTCCACTTTTATTTAAACTGTAGGTCCTGGATCTCCCTTGCTTGCACAAGCTCTGCTTTTGAGGAATTTTCTACGAAAACCTGGGAGTTTCGTAAAAAAATTATAACAAATTTGAAGAACATCATTACTGAAATGCATGTACTCAGAGGATATCAGATACTTCAAATTTGAGGACAGAAAGTATATTCGAGAAAGTCAAACTACCAGCTAGGACACTGGAAGGATTTCAAGATATTGAGAACTACTTACACCCTCAAGGAGCATTTTGAAGGTAGGTAGTTGTCATTGCTATACTAATTTTCTAGAAAATTACATTTTTTTCTAAGTGATGGAAGCTTCTGTGAAGTTTGAGAATCAGTACCCAGTATTATTATAAAATCTACTCGTTTCAATCAGAGTTCTTTCAATGGTTTTTTACCAAATAAATCATTAGGTGCTATAGCTTTTTGAGGTTTAAGAAGTATCATAAATTGAGGGAATTTGATTTTGTGAAAAGAGTCATGTTATAATTCATATCATAACATACAAAAAAGCTACATCTTTCACCTGGTACGGGAGAAATTTTGTTTTAAGTGCACATTATTGTAAATTATTATTGTAAATCTTAAAAGAGCTATAACATGATACCTGCTTTAGGAAACTTCATCATTGTCAATTTAATTCCACCTGTAATAATATTTTTGTTATAGTATCTTTTGAAGCTATTGGCAACAAAAAACAAACTTTGCAGAAGTTCTTCAGGAGGGCAAAGGAGAGAAGCCACAGAGAAAAAGATGAGGCAATGCCTGCAACAAATGCAACACCCTGCTGATATGTGTACAAGTACAGTGTATTAATTTTTCATTAAAGTCGTTTCGTGTTGAAAATCTTTGGATTTTATTTATATTTCCTTATTTTCCATGAAATATTTCAAATTAAATAAATGAAAAAAAGGACATTCGAGGACGTCCAGGTGATGACCCTGGGATTTTTTACTTTAATTATTGATCATTCCTAGAGTGTCCCTTTATATCCTTTGTCGGGAATTGGTACATCCCTGGGACTACGGAATGCAATCTCGCGAGATTGGGGCTCAGGCGAGATCTCGCGAGTTTATTAATAACAATACCGCGAGATCTCGCCAATTTCGAGATCTCGCGAGATTGGCAGTTTTTGTGTTTATTCTAGCAAATAATCATAATATCTGAATAAATTAGGAAAAAATAATAAGAATTATAGGTATTACGAAATAAATATTCATTTTCACGATTTTTTTCAGTAAACTTTTATGTATTTAATATTGTTTGACGTCTATCTATATTTTTTTTATTAGTGGTGAACTTTGACGTATATAATCAAATAAGAAATGAAATAAACAACCAGTCGTTTCTTCTAATGCCAAACAAAAGTCTTTTAATAATAAAACAGTTCTTTTATAACAAAACAACAAGAAGTCATAACTCATTAACTAAGTTGAGTTGACTACTAAATTGAGATATTATCAATTAAAGAAAACTATACCTACTCAGAGAGTAACTTGTGACATCTACAGTTACTTTTTGTTATATACTGTCGTTGCCTATCGGCATTAATTATGAGTGGATTCGATTTGATTTTGAGAGCTTCCAGAAATTGTTTTTGACCAGTGGGTTACCACGAAACAGCTGTCAAAGGTTGGAACTTTCGGAATCAAATCGAAAAATACTCTATTTTCACCTACTCAGAGATCTATTAGAAATTAGAGATGTACCAATCCAATGAAAGGCTTGTTCAGTTCACATCACACGCCATTAATACGAATTATTTTGAAAGTAGCTCCTTAAGTAGCACAAAATGTCCAAAGAATTCGAAATGCGAATAATCGCACCGATATGTTTGTTTTTATATCCTGGTTTAGAATTTAGGCTCCTGTCCATCCCGCTACCGCGTTTCCGCGTCGTCTTCAGGAAACCTTAAGACGTTTTTATGCTCGAGTGCAATCTCGTTAAACTCACGAGATCTCGCCCATTTTTTGGCCGAGATCAATCTCGCTAAAAAAGGCCGAGATCTCGCGAAAACGAGATCTCGCGAGAACGAGATTGCTTTCCCTACCTGGGACGTACCAAAAGGACTTCCCTTGTGTGTCCTTTTCGGTGGAAAGTAGATGTCCCTGGGACGTCCCTAGTATGTACCATGTCCCGATTAAGGATATCCCAAAGACGTCCTTGTATAGCAAATGAAGGAACTCCCTGGGAAGTACAAGGGATGTACTTGTGTTGTTTGGGATGCTACAAACACTATGGCCCACACTTATGGTATATTAAATGATAAAGTTTTTTTTCGAGTCCTTCACCCTTATTAATACTCACTGTTGGTCTTTCTTTGGAATACACTTCTTTGCAAACATTTCCGGCAGAGTACGCGCCAAGCCTTTGGCATTCGCAGTCCAAACCTTCTTCAACGTTCAGTACCTCTTCGACGATATTGTGGGCTGCTATGTGGACGAACTGTTTCCTAGCATCGGGTTTGGCGCTCACGAAGTTGTTGGCAACGAAAACGTTACCACGGTTCTGAAACGTTACAAATATTAGTGAACGCAAGTGACGGAACAATTATATTGATGTTTTATTATAGTCTGTAGTCATCCAAACAGGGAAGTATTTAAAAAAAATAAGTCGATGATGGTTGTTCGATAATGAAAGGTAAGAGAGTAAAACTGATAACACAAGAAAGCTTATGAATAATATATGAATATTTATTCATTCCCAAGAAACAATCTGTGTTCATAACAGGGAACCAGAGAATGTTTTTTTCATTTATATATATATATATATATATATATATATATATAGTATAAAAGACAAAGTATGTAACATGTTATAACTATATGGAATAAATAGTCAAATCTGTTTCTACTGCAGCATGCATTTTCTAAGTTTGTTCTTAAATTTCAGAACTGTTCTAATACTTTTTAGTTTTGTAAGCAAAGAGTTGTATATTTTAATTCCATCATGAGAAATAGATCTTTTTACATAATTTGTTTTTATTTTTGTAGAACATAAATAATCAATTTGTCTTGTTTGATGGTAGCGAATAGAGGACGTCATGGTAAAATTGATGTTAGACATTTATTCTTTCATTTTCACAGAGTGAATAAAACAACAAATCCTTGATTGGTATAATTTTTCAATGTTCGATAGATTTATAGGTAGGTGTACACAAATTTATTTCTGTTCTAAAAATGGAAGATTGAATATGCATTGATAACTTTATTTTGCAATTTTTTCAAGGGTTTCAAAATATTCAACGTTGCTGATCACCAAACTGTGATTGAATAATGAAGTTTTGAATAAATTAGTGAGAAATAAATGTTTCTGAGATATTCAACTGGAATATACTGACGAGTTTTGAAAAGAATACCTATGATGATTGCTGATTTTTTTTTCTTATATTTTCAATGTGTTCTCCAAGATAACGTCTCATCAATGAATTTTCCAAGAAACTTGGATGTTCTGCTACAATTTAGAGATTTTCCATTGAATATAACAGGATGTGTGTTTACAATTTTTTTTTTTCGAGAAATATATGAAAGTAGATTTGTCATAGTTAATTGCTAATTTATGAGTTTCAAGCCAAGAAGAAAGTTACATAAAATCTTTTTTATTGTGGTTTACGGTTTACTTCTCAGTGTTTCCAAAATATACAATAGTCATGTTATCGGCATATAACTTTATGGATCCATTTGATTTCAGAAAACAGATTGAATCGATAGATATCAAAAACAATAAAGGCCCCAATATAGTTTCTTATGGAACCCCACATGATAAGTTCTTAAAGGACCACCTACTGTTTTCAATAAACACAAACTGCTCTATATTTCTGAGATAAATTTCAAACCAAGCATAACTTTCACCTCGTATCCCAGCACTATATAGATCCTTCAATAGGATTTGATGGTTGACAGTATCAAATGCCTTTCGAAGATCCAAAGACACCATAACACATAATTTATTTACATCTAAATTCAACTGAATATTCGTGATGAGATCCAAAGTGGCCACCTCCATATCTCTGGCTCTACGAAAACCATATTGATAGTCAAATAATAGATATTGACTTTCTAAAAAATTTGTGACACACATTTCCTTGATTTTATCAAAAAGTTTTGAAATAGCTGGAAGAATTGATATGGGTCTGTAATTATTTATGTCACTTTTTTTCTTATTTTTTAAGATTGGCGTAACCTTTCCTATTTTCAATTTTTCTGAAAAACATCAATTTTTAAATGATTTAATCACTAGATAATTTATAATGGGTGATATATCAGATTTGACCATTTTCAAAATTTTATGGGACTATCTTCAAAGTCGTTTTTTTATATTTGAATTATCTATGATTTCTTCAATTGATGGTGCATTTCAAAACATCGATTTGGAATTCACGTGTCTTCTCAAATTTTGTGTGTCACTAGGAATTTTGCTGGAAATATTGATCGTTAAATATTTCACAAATCTTTTCGATATTTTCAATTTTCGTTTTTTTATTTGAATGTAGTTCGCATGTTTCTTGTTATCCTGAGACTGATTGTATAGTATTGAATTGATAGTATTCCATATAACTTTTCGATTTTGGCTTGATAAATGTTCACAGTAATTTTTTTTTGTGTCTCTGATATTTTTTAACCATTTTGTTAGCTAAAGTATTTATATAATTCTCGGGATTCACTAGAAATTTTTTCGTTAATTTTTTTGTAGTATTTGTCACGATTTTTGATCAATCTTGCCAAATCTAGGCTTATTTCTCTATTTACCAGTTTTGCAAATGTTTTTCCTGATGTTTCTACCTACATATAAAATAAATTTTCCAGAGTACTTTGACTGTCTTGAGTATTTCATTAATAACTTGTCTTCTGAATCTGTACATCTGAAGGCTTTCAATTCTTCCAAAAGTTCTTCATTGGTAAAGTTTCTGTTGAGGCCAAAGAACACAATTCTGGGTGATTTCATTCTTGTAGTTTGTACTTCATAGTCTGTTCCTAATTGTTTTAACATCAGGTTTTTATTTTATTAATTTCTTCTCTGCTCTTGGTTTTAATGACAACCATCTTTAATTTCTCTAACACTAGTTAGTGACGCTTGTACAGAAGATGGACTTATTTTTTTTGAAGTTCCTCTTTAGTTTTTTAATGTTTTCTTTATTTTCTTGCCTAATTATGAGGATGGAAATTTTTTTAGCTGTTTTTCGGATTTTTTTTATTATTTTTCCCGCTCTAACGATGATACCAGGAAAACAAAATAAGAAATCAGAAAATAAAAATGTTCCAAAATAATTTGAAAATCGGTAATTTCATACTTCAATATATATGGCCCTTCTGCGGTTCTGCGCCCGGTTTGACACTTCAATATCGTGATCAATTTCTGATGAACTGAAAGTTATACCCGCATGTAGTTATATTTATTACAAATTGGCGTCTTAATCAAAAAACATTTTACATTCCCTGTTGACCAGGAAATGGGCATGGGCTAACTTTCAAGTAGCTGCGAAAAAAAAAGTTAGTCCACGCCCATTTCCTGGAAAATGGGGACTGTAAAAAATTTTTGTTTGATACGCAAATTTGTAATAATTAAATGGATACAAAACTATGTAATAATTTTTTTGGAGTGTCCATAAATGCTGGTGTATCTTTAAGTTCATCAATTTCTGGACGATTTGCGAAAAAATAGCATGTACATACTATTTCCTACATGTGAGTTTTAGATGATGTTTTATATTTACCTTGACAGTGAAGTCTACGCAATAATCTCTGTAGTGAAGATCCTTATACAGTTCGGAGTTACCCTCTGGTTTCTTCTTGCCCTGTGAGATGGTAAAAACGTTCTGGTCATTGAATCCAACAACGTCAGCAGATTTCTTGCCATCTTTAACACTAAAGGAATCGAATGGAGTGATCAGGTTCAATGAAATCTGGTCGTTTCTGAACAGTACGGTCCTGAGTCTTTGTAGCTGTAATTTTAAAACAATTGACGATAAGCATGCCGAAATGTAAACCCAATTTCAAGTTGAAATAAGTAAACTAAAAAAAGAAAAACTTTTCAGAGAAAAGCTTTCATTTAAATGCACTGAAAAGAAGAAAATAAATTTTAAAACCCATAATTTTTTTACATTATAAAATTTTTATAAAAAGCTTGTCGCAAGAAGTATCTTTGTATTTCTTATTGTTGATTAAAATTCAAAGTTACCTCAAGATTTATTCTCGCGACAAGCTCTTATATAATTTAAAATTTTATAACAAAATGATGGGATTCAAATTTATTTATTTCTTTTTTTAGTTTTCTTATGATAAGTTTTTTTAGTCTGTTCATTTCAATTAACGCGTCATTCTTGCACCGACATTTTTCCGAATTTCTACGAGTCCTCTATCTAGCTTTCGAGGGGGGAAGAGAGGTAAATTTTTTTGAAACAGTGTTTTTTAATAGTCGGATAATTTTTACTATTTTAACGAATTTTTTTGATTTCTATTTTGCGAGTTTTCCTAATTTTTTTAGTGCCAGGAAAGGGGGGCGAGCCCCCCAATCGATTTTTTTCATCATTATTTTCCATGTTCGAAACTGTTGGAACATTTTCCGAATTCCTTCGACGGTCAGATATTTTTCACTATTTTTACAGATTTTTCCAATTTTAATTTCGCGAATTTTCCAAATTTCTGCGAGAAAAGAGGGAGCAAGCCCTCCCCACCTATTTTGTTTTTCGCTGTAATTTTTGACGTCCAAATTCGTCAAGAAAACTTCCGAAACCCTACGCGTTCTCTATCTAGCTTTCGGGGGGCAGGTGGGGTTGGAATTGTCAAATAGTCGAAAATTTCAAAGAATTTTGGTGGGGTACCACTAGGGCCAGGCCCTCTGACCCCCTTTGGCTACGCCACTGAAACTAGCCAACTAGTTTGATATTCAATCTCACATAAGCGAATTAGAAATAAAAACGTTGATCTATTGAGAATATATGTACCTAAATTTCATTTGAACTTTTGACTAAATGAGACTTGATTTTGCCGATGCAAACAGAAATAACAAAATATAGAATCAGAAGAGTCTTCTAACCACTGGGGGTGTAAGAAGCATTTCAGTCTTTTGGAAATATAATTTTTTTTTGGATTGGTTAAGAAAGGTTCATAAAAATTCATGCTGTTACTTCAATTTTCAGAATTATTTTGACTTCTGTTTGATACAAATTTCATATTATTTCTTGAAGAGAAATTTAGACCTATACAGGGTCTTTTAATTATTAAGTGAAATTTTTTATTTCAAATGTATTTTTTACGACATATACTTTATATATATATATATATATATATATATATATATATATATATATATATATATATATATATACCTGACTTCATAGGTTAAATGAAACTTTGTCAACAAGATATTTTCTTATGACAATAAAGTATATTCTCTCTCTCTCTCTTTCACGACGAGCGTTCGTTAGGAATATATGGAGAACCATTCAAAATAATAAAATTTGGGGTAGTGGGTAAATCAGTAACTTCTAAAACAGCTTCTTGCGATCCACACTTTTCTTGAAAACCAAACTGATTCGATCTAGGTAATTGATTTGTTTTATTGATTAAATCAATAATTCCATTTTTCAAATTTTTTTCGAAATATTTTGAGAAAATACTCAGTGAGGCTATGGGTCTGTAATTCTCAGATTCTTAGGCGTCCCCACTCTTATATATTGGTCTAACTGATGCATGTTTCAATTTGTCTGGAAAAACAACTTTTGTGAAATAATTGTTAATTAATTTAGTGAAAGGTCCTACCAAAATGTCTTTCAATTCAAAAATATCCCTGGTAATAATATTATCAGGGTCACGGCATGTTTTTTTAAGAGTTCTTATCATTTCTACTATTTCAGTTTTGTCGGTTGAAAATAGAGGCATTGAGGAATTTTTATGAAGTGGAAAAATATTTTCAGTAGGCATGTTGTTATAGAACATTTTTAAGTCATTTGCTATGTTTTCACCAATGCGGGAAAAGTGTAAATTCCTAAAATGTGCAATTTCCAGGTTATTGGTGATGATATGACCATTCAATATCTCTATTTTGGTCAATTTTTGATTTTTTCTCATGCAATGATTCAATACATTATCTTTGGATTGCCTCATGACTCTTCCAGCTGTTTATTGACATTTTGAGATTTTGCTCTTCTAATCATTGCATTTATCTTATTTCTATGAATTTTGTATTCTACGAAAAGTTCTTGATCATTAATATTTTGTTTCATTATTTCGAATTTTTTATTCCTGATTTCAATTTAATGAATACCTAATAGATTTCTATAATACTTATGTTCAATAATAGATTGACCTTTAGTTTCTGAAAGTAATTTTAACAAATCTTCAAAATTTTCAATTGATTTATCTCTAAATCATCACCAATATGTTTCCTGAATCAACTTTTATAATTTCACGGTTTTTAAACTTTTTCAGCGCAACATTGACAGTTTGAATAAAGGTAGGTATATTATGCGATGTTTTCAAATTTTTTTAAATTTCATTCTAAAATACAGCTGGTGGCAGTTAGTTAAGATATGATCAAGAATGCTTGATGAATTATTTTGTTTTCTGGTAAAACAATTTGGATTTATTTTGTTTATAATTTGAAAATCAATACTTTCTATTATATTTTTATAATTGTTAACATAATTGTTATCTGTTAATGAATCTATATTATTTCCCAAATCAAAATAATTTTTTTGTTCAGATTCATGATTTTATCAATATATTCAAAGAAATCACTAGTTTTTTAACTAAGAGGTCTATAAAGAGCTATTATATTTGATTTTGATCGTAACTGCGAAATTTCTATTTCTACTGTGATGTATTATCCATTTATATTTTTGTGAAAATTGATAAATTTTAAATCAGTTTTCAAATGAACTGCCACCCCTTCTCCTTGTTTATCATCACGGCAATGGTGAATGCTTGTAATGTTAGGTAAATTGAAATAATCAGTTTCAATCAATTTGATCCAAATTACAGTCAAAATTAGTATGTGAGTTTGTTAATATTTGTTCAGTATAATTTTTAACTCATTGATTTTATTTAACGTACTCGTACTTCATATATTTATGTAATCAGGCTATAACTTGTTCTCTTCCGAACTGAAGTAATTTTTTTTTTGTAAAGTTGGACAATCATTATCATGAGAAGTATGGTTATAGTTACCTTTCCAATTAAACTTTTCAGTAGCTACTCTACAATTTATACAGCAAAGATAAATTTGGTTATTACATTGATTAATATTGTGATTTCCTGAACAGAATGAGCAAGAAGTGGAACAATGGCCATACCCATTATAATTTGAACAAGATATGATATTGAAGTCTTCTCTGGTTTTGAATCTGTGCCATCCAAGGATTATTTCTTTGTTTACCAGTTTGCGATATGTTTTACCACTTGTATCAACATAATGTGGCGAAGCTGCGGGCGATGCCGGACCTGAACGCTCACACAGACAGCGAGTGAGCGCGTATGACTTTCGAAGCGCAATGCACCGAGAAGAATCTGGTCGAATCAAAGAACGTTCCTAAGGCTTGATAGAAATATCAAGAGCGTTCGTCGAAATAAACTGTGCATATAAAAAGAACTACGCAGCAGAGTTGGACAGTTAGTGAAGCAGAGGTCGACCATAAATAGTCCAGTGATTGTGATATAAATTAGAGTATTATGTTGAAATTATTGTTTTTCGTGAAATGAATTATTTTAGAGTGAATTTGTGCTAATTTACTAAAATAAATAATAAATTTTTGTATACTCACAATTTCAAGATTTCCAACTTCGCAAGGCTTGCTAGTGAGTACAATGATGGATTTAACCGCATGTGCACGATAAGGATAATTGAAAGCTTCGTTGAACGTTTGTCCTTCCAACGTGTCGCCTACTGCCAATTTAATGTCGCGAATGATTCGTTCACCGTTCACGAAGAACGGATAGAATTTTGTCAAAAAGCGGTTTCTAGTAACTTCTTCCTTTGGTGCTTCTGTGAATTTAAGATCCGGAAGTTTTCCTTTGAAAGTCAGTTTTCCACCAACGGTCACGTGACTGGGCCACTGGTTCTCACCGCCGTATGCTATCACCTGGAGTTGTACGTCACTGAAATTGAAATTGTTGTGTAAATCTTGAAAAATCATCTGTGAAATGAGAGGTTATTTTTTCAAAAGGTACCGAACTGATAGTTAGGATTTGATGAAGACAGAAACTGTGGATGTCTTTCGTTAGATATCTAGAACGATTTCATGCCAATAGTCTTGTATTTTATTTTATTTTTTTGTATACATGATTCGAGGTACAAAAATGTTCAAAGGTCCCCCACCCTAATCTCAAGAAATTATAAAATAGTTATTTATGATACAAGTTCGTAAAGTAGGACTTTTTTATATGAGCGAGAAAAACACAAGAGTACAAAAAAGTTCTTCACGAAAACGTAATTATTATACAATTTTTGTTCAGTGACAGTTATTATATAATAATAATATTAATGACTAGCTGTTACCCGCCCGCTTCGCTGAGTGCTTTACAGAATTGCATTTTCAAATCTAGACTTGAAATTTAATTGGAGTAGGTATTGTTTTTATTTGCACAGATTCCAAATGAGCATTGAAAGTTTTAGTTAAAGTCACTGCAAGTCTCATAAGTGAAGTTGAAATCTGTCTAGCTTCAAGTGCGAACAATTTTTCTGTTATTTTAAATTTTCTCAGTGACATCAATTTTTATAAAATAAATTTAACATGTTTTTTACGAGTTCTATATAAATAAGTAGCCACATTTATTTTTCACATATCTCGTTTTTAGAAAATGCATTAATTTTAATCTGTTACATTGCCGCGATCCCGCAATAAGAACAATTTATAAGTTATGTAATCAGCAAAAATAATATGTATGTAAAATTCTTATTCCGTTGACTGAATTACTACATGTTCAGTTTTGTAAACCTTACAATTACTTTTTTCCCGCTGCTAAAGAGACGTTTGTTGTAAGGAAATTTTTAGTGAATGTTATTGAAACTCTCTCTCTCTCTCTTAATTTTTGTCCGTGAGCTTCCTAAATGGCGCTATCTGGACATGCCACGCTGCGAGAAATCCGTTCCCATCCGGCCTTTAACCGGCGTAGACAGCGCAGCTGTATCGGGGAATGCAGAGTCTTGCTCTAGGCAATGCTGCATCCCATTTATATTGGCACTTTTTTATATTTTTGCTGGCACGTTTTAACCATAACCTTTACGCTATGGTTTTACGGCGGACTTCACAAACACTTAAATCTTGGGTGAATGCACGTTCTTTAGACTGCGGACATTACAACACATTAACCTGACTTCCACCACGAGGCCGCCATCTGACCTCTACCACTGCCGGAAGTCGAATCAACCTTGTTATTGAAACTCTATAGACGTGGCCTAAATGTCAGATGCGTTTTTGTTATACCGCGTTTTATAATGACTTGTATTCTCTTTGACGTTTTATGTCACGTCACACGAGAACGAGGTCGAACGGGATAAAAAGTATCCTATCTCCGTCTCCTGGTTCTAAGCTACCTCCCCACCACTGTTCTGCCAAATCGGTTAAGCCGTTCGTGAGTTAGAAATAGTGATACTAACACGACTTTTTTTATATATGTAATAATGAATTTATTGTTATATTGACAAATTGCAGCTATTGTTGAATGTTTTATCTTACAACGTTTGCAATTCTTGTCTAATAACAATAACAATAACAATAAATGATTTTACGATTAAATCGATAATTGCTCTTCCATTCAAAAAACGCATTTTTCAAAATTACCAAATTCTCAAAAGTTATATTTTTCGAAAAATAAGTAATATTTGGATGAAAATTTTCAAGCAGATCTTTGTTGGAGATCATCAAACAATGTGAAGATGAGAATTTTTTTTATTTCTTCTGAAATTCTACAATTATCAATGTTTTCAATTTTTTTAATTAATTACAGATCGAGGGGGAAACCGCTGGAGAAATTTGGTGTACAAGCCTTGGTTATTAGTCACTTGGGTATTAGTAGAAAATTAAAGGAATTAGTTGAAATTTTTTGGGTATTAGTCTGAAAGTAGGTATATTAGTTGAAAATTATTGGGTATTAGTGGGTATTTATCTCTTGAGTCCTGGGAATCTTTACTTTCCTCCTTAGACGCACTCTCCTCAGATGAGGCTAAAATTATAGCTAGTTATATATGGAATATTTTGAGGCTCAGGTCTATCATTCATAACGAGTAAGCTTAATTTTTTTTATCATTATTATTTTTTTTAGGTACCATAATGTTCTATTTCTTTTCATCTTGCTATTTTTATGTTACTTTTTCCCTCTTACTTAACTCTTGCTGTAAAACCATGTTTTAAAAAGCAATAAAGGTGTTATTTATTATTATTATTATTATTATTATTAGCAGGGAAGTAGGGGTATTAGTCGAAAATTAATGGAAATTAGTCTGAAATTAGAGGTATTACTCGAGTTATACATGGGTATTACAGGAATTATCAACAGGACACAAGAAAAAAAAGTTCCTCAACCCATGGAATCGGGAATTTATAGAAATCAGACAACATCGGTTGGAAATCACAATTGTTAAGAGAAAAAAAAGGTCTCCAAATAAAATTCTCTTTGAATGATATGAAATTTTATCGGTCAAACAATTATTTTATAAAGCATCGTCAGCTTACATAAGAAAAAAATTACAAATTAATAATCATATACAACATAAATATGAAACAAAGAATAAAATGGATGGTTGGATATCAACTGAATAGTTCTCTACAACTTTGATGCAACAACATGTCATTTATATTGGTAAACAGATTTATAATAATTTGCCAATTATTTAAAACAAAAAAAATAGTTTTTTGGGATTTAAAAATAAAATAAAATTCTGGTTGATTGAGAATTCTGAAAAATTGGAAAATTATTTGAATATGAAATAATTTTGAATTTTAATGTTTTAATATGTTTTTGTTATTGTTTTTATTTATACAAAATGTGACCAACGTTATTCAGTTTGCTATTTTACTCTGTATGTATATATTATGGATATTCATCAAGTATATTTTGATATAAGATTATTTCATCTTCAATTTCACATGATCATGAAATTTTGTACATATTTGATCTTGTTTTCATGATAAATTTATTTCTATACAGGGTGTTTCATAATAATAATAAATGCGCAGGACTTCAGAGTGTGATAGTTCGTCCAAAAATATGAAAAAAAGTTTCTATCAACTTACCCTCTAAAATGCACCATTTTCGAGATACAGGGTGTTGAAATTTAAAAAAAAATAATCGTTTTTTGCGAATATCTCTGGAACCGTTTATCGCACAGAAAACAGATTTTGTAGGCATCTTCTACTCATAATAAGCTATGTTTTGTGCAGATTTTTTATTTTTTTAAATTCATAATTGGTGAAAATTTTGAAGTGGTAGTGGATGTTCTTTTTCCAACTTCTACGCCACTGGAAAAAGTACAGTTTTGAGCCTCCTATATGAACCGCCAATGTTTTCTACACAAAAAAGGTATTTCTGATCATAAGCTCTAGAGAAGAAGAAAGAAAAATCAACTTTCATGTTGATTAAATAATGTTTTTTCCTCGAAAAAATGCTGCGTGCATTGAAGCTAACGGCGGACATTTCCAATAATTCAACTGAGTATAATTGTTATTGTTTTTTTTTAAATTTTGTAATTAAGAAGTCAACGTTTGATTTTGTTCCTTGTTTTAACGTTTAAATAAATTTTGTATAACTAGGAAAAAAAATATTTTAAAAAATTTACCATGTTTTTCAACATGAAAGTTGATTTTTCTTGAAAACGGTCAACTTTCGAGCTTATGACCAAGAGTAACTTTTTTGAGTAGAAAACATTGACGGTTCAAGTATGTGGCTCAAAATCATACTTTTTCCAGTGGCGTAGAAGTTGGAGAAAAAAACACCCACTACCCCTTCAAAATCTTCATCAATTATAAATTTAAAAAAATAAAAAATCTGCACAAAACATAGCTCATTATGAGTAGAAAATGCATTCAAAATCTGTTTTTTGTGCGATAAACGGTTCCAGAGATATTCGCAAAAAACTATATTTTTTTTAAATTTCAACACCCTGTTTCTCGAAAATGTTGAATTTTAGAGGGTAAGTAAATAGAAACTTTTTTCATATTTTTGAACGAGTTATCACATCTGGAAGTCCTGCGCATTTATTATGAAACACCCTGTATATTGATTTCATATTATTAACAATAAATAAATAAACAAACTGAAAATCTCTCATTATATCTAATAGGGGCAGAGTAGGTTTCAAGCCGAGCTTGAGTTGATGATAAATCAACTCTTTTTGAAAAATCACAAATATTTTTTTTCCTATTTGTTGCGTACTTTTTGAATTTCACTGTAGATAATTAGCACGTTTTTGAATTACCAAAAAAAAATTAACTACGTTTTTGTAGATATTCAGACACAAAATATTGATCCTTGTTCAAAATTGTCGATTCAATTCGATATTTGGAATGAAGATTTATCATTAGTAAAAAAATAAGATCAGATGCATTATATACTCACTTGATGCCCTTGGAAGACAGAGTCTTAACGATGTCCTGTAGCATTGGTTTAACTAATTCTGCGTAAGTTTTTTCGTTGGACTTGATGGTATCTACCAAAACGACAATATCTGCTGCTTTGTTTGGCACTTTCACGCTGAATGTTTCACCAACTTTGAAAGGTTTCTCGGAATTGGAACATTGTACTTAAAAAAAAGAAATAGACATCTTAAACAATCTGGGTAATTGAGTAATTGTATTGAATGTATTACAAAATCATTTTGCACACTTATTAACCAATATGAAAGTTACGAAATATTATCAACAGTTGGGTTTCCGCGGGGTTTCGTTTGACACCAATTCTTTATATAATTTATGTGAATAGCATTATGAATATCAACCTGATTTGGTAAGCAGTTTTCTTTTGCAGATAATACAGTTTTTTTTATTGTATAAATAACTTCCAGTCAGAACAAGTTCTGGTATAAGGAAGTTTGAATGTAAATCAATGATAAAATAAAGTAATCTAATTCTAATACATTATCAAATAATACAAATAATTCATAAAGTTTTGTAGTATTTTTATGAACATCATTTCAATAGTAACATTTCTTTCAAATTTTTGGAAAATGAAATTATCGTTTTTGAATTTTTTATTTGTTCTGGTAATTTATTAAATGTTTCTGTAGAGCTGAAAATTGGATTTGCTTTTCCTTTGTTGGAATGGATATTGTCCAAGTGAAAGTGGTTCAAAATCCGAGTATGACTAGGTATGTAATTTGGAATTTTTCTGAATTGTTTTATTACTTTTTTCAATATTTTTGGTTAATTTGAATGCAAATTTAGCTTTTTCAAATTTAATAAGTTGGTTCAATGTCACATTATTAGTGTTTTTGTACAAATCTGAAGATGGTGTATCCCAAGGTTTACCAAATATTACTTTTATTGCTTTATTCATCAATCTATATAGTTATTTATGCAACAAGTGCAAAAAGTGAATGTTTATTGCACTCGACGTGAAATTGTCCGACGAGGCCGTTAGGCCGAGTTGGACAACACGTCGAGTGCAATAAACAATTTTTGCACGAGTTGCATACAACATTTTTTCTACGTTTATGCAAAAAGCAAAAAATGATATATTGAGGTGCGGCACTAGGTGTAGGAAAATGAAAAGCGCAACTTGAATACTTCATTATTAATATCGATTTGCATTGAAACAGGAACTAATACGTTACGAACAATTTAACTCAAACTTTATTTTTACACTCAATGTTGAAAGTGAATGAACAATTGGTGCAATTTTCAATATGAATATTTCGTAGTGAAGTACCTATTGCCAATCTCACAGAATATCTGCTAAATATGTAGTAGGTTTAAACGTTTATGTTTGTCATGATGACAGCACGTTGAAGTAGAATGACAGATGAGTGCAATAAAAACTTTATTGCATTAGTGCAATAAAGAACTTCTTTTTCCACTGAATATAGTTCAATAAAGTTTTGCTTTTTGTATGAATGTAGAAAAAATAATTTCTTTTTGTTTTTGACTGCATGATGACCACACTGTGATCATATATATGATTCGAGAGATAATATGTGCGTTATATATTAACAATTGAATATTTTTTCTTAGGAATTGTATTCTTCTGATAGCTCCTATCAGAGGAATAATAGAATTTTTTATTTTCTCTATAAGAGTCAAAAAATTTTAATTTTTGTCAATAATCAGACCCAAATACTTGTGTTTCTCAACTTCAGCAATAGTTCTGTTTTTAATGTTTAATTTGATGTTTTCCGTATTATTTTGTTTAAATATCATATAGACAGTTTTTTCTGAATTAATAGTTAAATTAAGTTAATTCAACCATATTTCAATTGTTTTAATATCTTTTTCCAAATCTGTATTTAAGGTTTGAACATTTTTAGATTTGTGATAGAGTACAGTACCATCAGCAAAAGAAAAATGCTATCTAGATCAGACATAAAAAATTTGTGAACTTCGAAAACTAAGCAGGAAAAGGATATTAAAACAACTGAAACATGATTAATTGAACTTAATTTGAATACTGATTCAGAATGAATAATAATAGTGCTTCTATTGGCAGGCGGATTTTTTTTTACATTGCAACATAAGTTGGGTCTGATGATTGACAAATATTTTAATTTTAAGAATCAACATTTCTTTTAATCCTCTAAAGAATTCAATTTCTAAAAAAGAACATTCAATTAATATCTAACGCGCATATTATCTCTCGAATCAGATATATGATAAGTGATAAGTGATAAGTGATAAGTGATGGAAAGTTTAATTTCTTATTTTTCGTATTAAATGAATAGACTGGTGCCTATTATTTTCATAAAAAAAAGTAACTGGCAGGGACCAGGTGGAAATGTTAGTGAGGTTACAACTTTGAGGAAAAAACATATTTGAACACGAAAACACTCAAAGTGAAATGGGGATGGAGTTTAGGGGTTGAAAAAGGTTTTTTTCGATTTGCGGTGAAACGTCACCTTTTAGCAGAAAATGTTCAATAAAAAAGTTATAGATGATAAAAAAATCAAAATCTTTTGTATTCAACGTTTTCCGACGTAACCTCAAATTAACAGTCAAAATGGCATAAACCGATTTTTCAGTATTTAATTTTTTTCTCGCTTATAAATGATTTAATTAACATGAAAATTTGTGGGCATATGTCTTTTTTGGTGTTGAATGAGCATGATTATTTTGAAATTCAGAACACGACTGGTTTCCGAGTTGTATTCATTTTTCGAAAAAAATACCCTTATCTTCCCTTATCTACAATTGTCTTGGTGTTTTTTTTTATTTCGAAAGTCTATGAGTGATCATTTTCATTGTTTAGATGTCTACTTTCGAATGGTTTATGTCTAATTGGTTCACTGATCGTTGAACCACTCAAAATTGAGAAAAAAGTCTGTCTGAATCATGATTTTCTCAATACTTTCAATGATTTTAGACTTTCATTATTATTTTTATAACAAAAAGTACTTGATATTAAATTATTTATAAGTAATCATTTATACGAGAGAAAAAAAAATCTGAAAAATCAGTTTTTCGCCATTTTGACGGTTAATTTTAGGTTATGTCGAAAAGCGTTGAATGCAAAAGTTTTTGAATTTTTTATTATCTATAACTTTTCTTAATATTTTCCGCTAAGAGTTTCGCCGCAAATCGCAAAAAACCGTTTTCAACCCCTAAAGTGCATCCCCATTTCACCATTTTGACTGTGTTCAAATATTTTTTTTCCCTTGAAGTTGAAATTTTTAAGCTCCATAATTGAATTTATTTCCTAGAATACTAGAAATAGAATGAGAATAATAATCATGAATTGATTATCGTGGCTGCAAATCAAAATTGGCCATCATATTTCACCGATTATTTTTCTACACATCTTGCAACCAATAAAAACCATCAATTTAAAGCTATGATGTACTTTCAAATAAATCACAACATTATTATAGTGGGAATTTTCTTCTTAGATTATTGCCTTGGGAATATTCGTGGTATTTTGTTTTTATTGTGTGACAACAACTGATACTTTTGATTTGACGTCTGTCATCAGTTTGCATGCAAATTGAAAAATGAATTTAGATAACCGTAAAGCTACATTTCCACCGGAGAAACATTGAGAAACTTTTTTGTTGCTTTTTGTTTATGTTTGTTCCCATGGGAAGAAACTTACGGCAACATACGTAAACTTCTTGGTTCCACTAAAGCAACTAAAATTGTCAATAGTCCCATATTGTTTCTTAAGGTGCATTTAGTCAACATCATTTTAAAATTGTGCTTAAATATAAGTTAAAAACGAAAGTTGAATCTGTTAAATCAAATGGCACCATTTATACAACAATATTAAGTTTATGCTAAAAACATGTCACTTGGAAAATCCCAACTTTATAAGATTCGTACTTTTACGATAAAAATATTGTCCAAAATTCACGTGTACCTAAAGTTTCATGTCATTAAATGTACCTTTCATTCTTAAAAGTATGCCTAAATCTAAAACTCCTGTAACATTAGGTCTGATACAAAATTATTCTCAAGGTTATGTTTATGTCAGTGCTTGTGCTAAAATTACGTTTATGTTGACTAAATGCACCTTTAAGTACGCAACTTGTGTTTCCACTGCATGTTGGCAAACAGCTTGAATATGGAGCAAGATGATGATGTAGCGTTAGCAGCGGCGGCGTTTTTAGTGATATCTTCAAGAAAGCGAAAAAGAAAACACAAATACTGGGTGAGGCCAAGTCTTCATGAAAGGAAACAATACAGTGGCATTCACTTACTTAGTGTATTGAAAGAAGACGATTTACATGCGGGAAGAACAGCTAATGGTAGTGTTAAATTTTTTTTACGAATGCCTAGCACCGATATGGAGTAGTTATTGTGCCAAATTGCTCCCCTAATTAAAAAAGAGGATACAAATTATAGGCAAGCAATTTTCAATTAATTCGACAGATAACTCATTTGTCCACTTGAAGGACATCATAAATAATATAGGTATTTATTCACTTTCGTAGGTACTACACTGGTCATTGAAAACGTCTGCGACACGACTGCTTACAAGTTGCAATCTCGGCGTTTCCACTGCGATAGCAACACGAATTTGTTTACCCATGTTCCCTATTTTCCTTTGAAGTTTACCGCTCGAAATGGAAACAGGTGACAAGTAGAAACAGTCAACATTTGTTGCCGAAACATAGGGAAATTTTAAGAAACTTTTAGAAACATTTTGGAACATTTTTGGAAACAAGCAACAGCAACAAAAAAGTTTCTCAATGTTCCTCCGGTGGAAATGTAGCTTAATGAATAAAAATGTTATATAGAGAATGTGTCTATGATTGGGGCATCAAAAAATAATCTATCGAATACCACACGAGAGTTCGATAAAGTAGAAAATAATTCTCCACATTTTTTCTTAAACTTGTTGCCATTTGGTAATAGCCACTCGAGCCCTTCGGGCTCTCGTATCTATCTATCTCTGGCAACAAGTTTTCGAAAAATCTGTCGAATTATTTTCACTTTATTCTCACTCTCTTGTGGTATTACAACTGATA
Organism: Chrysolina oricalcia; assembly: GCA_944452925.2. Taxonomy (NCBI): domain Eukaryota; kingdom Metazoa; phylum Arthropoda; class Insecta; order Coleoptera; family Chrysomelidae; genus Chrysolina; species Chrysolina oricalcia. The sequence continues at coordinate 4,871,404 of OX101810.2, forward strand.
ATGATATTGGTACTCCTCAGGGGAGCGTCCTCGGACCCTTGATTTTCTTGATTTTCATAAACGATCTTCCCCATCATATAAGCGTAGGAAAAGTTCTCATGTATGCTGATGACCTCTGCATAATTGTCTCTGATGCTTCTAAAACAATATTAACAAAAAAAATCGATACTCTATTGAAAGAATTCAAAGACTGGTGTTTCAAAAACAGGCTCATTATCAACCACAACAAAACAGTGAGCATTGAGTTCTACAACAAGTACAGAACACCCACAATCAAACACATCTCATTTGAGGGGCGGTCATTTGAATTATCCAAATTTATCAAATTTCTAGGCACGATGTTAGACAGCAATCTCTCTTGGGAAAAGCAAATAGACAGCATATGCAGCAAGCTGAATAAATGCTACTATGTGATTTCGACTATGAAAAATATGCTTGACGTAGAATCTCTTTTGAATGTATACTATGCCTTTGCATATTCAGCTATATCATACAGTATTGTTGTATGGGACCAAGCCTCTGACATGAAACGTGTATTTATTTTGCAAAAACGAATCATTCGGCGTATTTTCGGACTATCCTACAGAGCATCCTGCAAAGATACTTTCAGAAATTATAGTATTCTCACGGCACCATCCATATACATAATGAAACTAATGTCAAACATTTATATCAACAAAAATAATTTTATCAAACATTGTGATACTCACGACCACAATACCAGAAATAAAAATAATATATTAATAAACATAGCAAAACACTCTTTCCAAAAAAAATCACCGATCTCTGCAGGTAGTTACCTCTTCAACAAAACTTCCTTATTTTTGGAAGAGCTCGAAATGTTTAGAAGTTTTCAAATGCCAAATTAAAAAACTTCTTATAAAATAATGCTTTTACTCTGTAGAAGAGTTCGAAAGTTATATCAACGCCCATTGATATCACTGCGTACTTACTGTATTATTTAAACTTACCTCGCTCAGCGCCGCATAATTCGTTTACATATTATTTAATTCTTGTCTATGTTCAGTATTGTCTTTTTACTCTGTTATATCTTTTATATACCCCTTACATCTTTATCCAAGATGTTTTTATGACCCGTCCAATCTGTTTTTTTGTGAATAGGAAAAGGACTCAATAAAATTTGATTTGATTTGATTTGATTTGATTTGATTTGATTTGATTTGATTTGATTTGATAATATTATCTTACGAAAAACGAGATTATTTCGCGATACATATTATCTTTAATACAATGAAGCTTTGTCATTAACTTACGACAAAAAGCATATTTTGACTTGACTTTGACTATTATAAAATATAAAACATTTTCGGTGTTACATTAGGAACTCACTTTGACTACAGTAAGAAATAAATTAGAATTGAAAACTTACATAAGGACGACGGAATGCCGATGGGTATATTGTGTTCCTGGCAAGCTGCAACATAAGCCGAAGCTATTCCTATTTCTGTGCGTTTAATATTGGCTGCTAATCCATGAACGCATGCCAGTTTGTAATTGTCAGTCTTCACGAATGGGAAACACGGACTCATTGGTGACTCCCAGCCAAAGAGTTTGGTACAGATGGGATTTTCTTGGGAGAGGTCATTTTTAGGCACAGTAACCTGTAATTATTGTAATGTATTAAGACTTTTCCTTGCACTGTAAATATTCACTTACCGGTTGGCAGTTTCCAATCTTGTAAGAGTTTCCGAATTCATTTTCCGTTGTGACAATCTTGCCGTTGGGAATTGTGAAATCGTCATATGGTTCGTTATTTCCATTTCCTAAGAGACCCTTGATCTGGGAATGATAGAATCCGGAAACGTAGAATCCACAGCCTCCCAAATCTTCGGTACACTCTATTGTCACTCCCGCTGTCGATTTGACGTTGATCATTTCATAAGTTCTCCATGCGCTAAGTTCTGGTCTGCGTGTAGGATACTCTGATGCGACTGAAAATTAGATGTTGAATATAAAGAAGAAGAAATTTTCGTTTCTCAAGATAGTAATACCCCACACATTTCATTATATAACTCACCATTATTCAGGAGTACTTGTCCGTTATCTTTGATAGTGATAGAATCATGCCTGTCAGCCAAGGTAATGGCGCTCAGTCTACCGTCTTTGTAAGTTCCAATAATGGTGAAGTTTCCATCTGCATCATCTCTTGCTAGCAGGTATTTGCAGTTTCCGGGGAACGTAAGGTACTTTCCGTCGAATGTGAAAATGTGTCTACCTTGGACAATGACTCCAAATACTGAAAAAATAAAAAACTTATAGAAACGACTAACTCAGATCACATTAAGGTTGTTAGCAGAATATTTTCTCCTTCTTGGAAATAAAAGTGTAAAATTCCATTACATCAAACTTGTCCATTTATTCAAATTTGGTTAATTTCTACTTTCAAAACTTCCTGATAAAAATTGGCAAAAGTCGAAAAACCAAACTCTGTCTGACCTTCAGGAAGCTGAAATCAAAGGATCAAACAGTGTCACCTGGAATGGTAATGGTAATGGGTGGGGGACGCAAGCGTCTGCGACTAGGCCCCAGTGGATCCTTTTCGCAATCCCCGGCATCTTCACTCATCCCATGGCGTATACCTACTCGAACCACTTCGACCTCCTCATGAAAGTCGAAATGTCCTTCCAATGCAATGAGTGCAATTCCTCCTCCTTAATGGTGGCAGCTCCGAAGCCTGCAATAAACACCACATTCGCACAGGAAGTGGAAGGAGTCCTCCTCCTCACCAAATTCCGCGTATAGTGGGTCTGCCTCAAACTCTGATGAGAACCAGGTGCCTCCTGAGGCCGCAGTGGCCGGTTAGAACTCCCACCAAGAGTTGAAGTTCTTTGCAGCTTGGCTTCATCTTGGACGTCCTTGCCCCGATGTCATCTGCTATGACTGCCTGCAGCCGTCTATCCCTCACCACTCTTTTACTAATGTTTCAACTGCCACTCATTCAGTGCCGTTGTTACTTGTCTCCTTGTTATGTCGATTGCGGGTTCGGGCCCGTAGTAGGGTTGCCCGGCTCCTTGCTTGGCTAGCTGGTCCGCCGGCTCGTTGCCTTCAATCCCTGCATGGCCCGGGACCCACATCAGCGTTATGTCCTTTACAGTCGCAAGACTTTCTAGGGCATCTCTGCAGTCCTGAACCAGTTTTGGTCTGATTCTGGTTGCATTCAGAGCTCAGATGGCCGCCTGACTGTCCGAGCAGACATATACATGTCTCTCTGGGCTCTTTAATTCTGGTTGCCTCCAGGATGGCATACACCGCTGCTTGGAAAACTATTGTCAGAGAACCTAGCGCATAGGCTCTTTTCTCTCCGTTTTCCAATTAAACTCCTGCTCCGGCTTGTCCTTCCTCCAGTTTGGACCCGTCTGTAAAACAGACCAGGCTTTCTGGGGAAAAGATCACCCTTACCCACTCTCTTCTGTCTGGGATCTCTAGCGAGATCGTCCTTTTCCACCTAATTTTATTTGATAGCGCCACCTGGAAAGTTTTCCTGAAAGAACATAACTCCGAAAAAGAATAAAAATTTGGAAAAAATCAACTTTCACTAAAAACTGACAAAATAGCGATATAGCAGAATGCAATGAGCACAAAATGAGCACGAGTATGAAATTTGCAGCTCGAGCCGAAGGAAATTATAAAATCAAAGATGGAATCTAGGTGGAAATTGACATAATAAAGGAAACAATCAGTAAGTTGAAAAACCAAAATGTTTCTGCGCACACCTTAGAAATCGAACAAAAACCCAATGCTGGACTTGAGTTTTAGCTTGGTTGAAGTTCCTAAAGGGATCAAAGATTTCTAAGTCAGTTCTGAAACCGGTAAGTTTTCCATGAAGCAGCTTCAGTTTGACGGAAATGCTCCATGGGAAATTACCGCTGACAGTTCGTAGCTGCGGCCAAAGCAAAATGCAGGAGAAAAATCTGTAGCATTGCGAGGAGAAGCAACGAATACAAACCCTCACAACCCAAGAACAGGAAGCCAGGTCCATCTAGAACACGTATACCATTCACAGCTAAACAACCGTTGCCAGAAATCGTCCATCACATCTCGTAGATGCATTGGCACGTGCTTTGGAATGTGAGGCTGCGAAACATTTCTGCAAAAGCCAGACGAAAGAATACTGTAGGAAGATACATTGGCTACCATCGAAGCTGCCTCAAGAAAAGTAATCAAGGAAGTGTTGCCTGAGAAAAGACGGATAAAATGCTGGAATTGCGGAAGCAAAAGTCCAACATTCAAAGAATCGAAGCAGGAAAACTAAAAAAGGTCGATGAGGAGGGGCAATCGTCGGCCTGTATCCAGAAAGCCTCTGTTAACAACACATATGTCACAATCCAACGAAAGAACAAAGGTGTCTTTGTAGACGGTACTGCTCTGCACCATGCTGCTAGATACAGGTGCGACTTGGATTTTTCAATGGAAAAATGTTCAATGACTTTTTCAGTAATTCGTGCAATACTCACTTGGGAATGGAGGTACCCATTGTCGGGGATTGTTGATCAAAGACAGTATGAAGTTGAATGATTCTTCGGAGATATCTTCCCTCAGCAAGTACGAAAGTGGAGAAAATTTGATGGCTACCAATTTTGGCAGCTTTTTCAGGAAGTCGAAAGATAGCGGCATCAAATCGGTTCTTTTAACATCGTAGTCGGACGATGACAGTGCACTGAGTAATCTTCTAACCATTGCTGTGTTGAGGGTGATGTATTGGTCAAGAACAGCGAAGTCATCTACTGGTTTTTGTGTGATTTTCTGAAAATGAAAGGGTCTTCTATTACAAGTATGTTTGTCAAGAGCTTGCATCATCGGTCCATCATGGAGATACGATATTAATAATGAGTTTTGGTTGAAGTGCAGCTTCATGCCATTGAAGAGATCAGAGGATCCAAAATTCTCTACTCAGTTCAATTGTGTCAGTAAGGAAAAAAGATTCAACGATACATTTTCCGAAGTAATATTACTGAATGAACGAGTGCAAATAGAAAATTTATACCGTTTATCATAATTTGAATAGATTAAGAGAAATGAGATGCTATTTCTAACAAATGACATTTCTTTAGAAAGATATTGATAACTATATGCAATGGTACTGCTTCGTTAGTGTCAATACTGAATACCCCATTGTTTTGATTACAAGATCGAATAGGTAACTTGATGGTGAGGATTCTTACCTTCTCTAGGTAATCAACAGTCAAGTCAATGATGGCTGTAATTTCTTTGGGAAGGAAGGCATATGGTTCTATGAAATCTTTGATGGTGGCTGCAAATTCTTTGATTCCTGCTACGATGCCTTCTCTATTCGGAAGACCGTTCTTGATAAACTGCAAAAAAACAACATAAAAAATAAAGTAATCAGTCAATCTGGTTTTGGATTGACCCGGCGCCGGCGGATACTTGAAAGTGTTACTAGATCTGAATTTCATAACGAATTTTTGAAAAACATATTCCATGGTGAAATACAATTCAATATCTAATAAAAATCAAATTCAAAATTACGATTCGTAAATGAATTTAAAACATAAATTGGAAAAAATTGAAAATAAAGTATTATTTGGTGAAATTCTGAGTTTCTGAACGGTCACGATCTGGTCTATCTCCAGTTCCAAGATTGTACAATATTTATCGGACACCCTGTATAAAGTTGTTTATCTTCACTTTGAAGAAGTCAATATTTTGTCGCAACACATTTCATGTTTTGGTATAACAAATTAGTAAAAAATCTTGTGGATTAAAAAATTGTTGCTTCTACCGGGTTTCCGTGGGAAGTGACTCGCTCCTAACTTTTTTGTTTTTGAAGATAATGGAATGAAATTTGGAGGATCTGTATGAGGCATAAATCTGCATCTTTTGACAAGTAACTAAACTTCATGCAACTGCCGGTTTCACCAGAAGTGACAAACTTTCGATTTTCAAATGGGAAACTCCTATATTTTCACTTGTCTTATCTCTATATGACTCACTGAATACAACCATGTGTTACTTATCGCTTTTTGTAACCAAATTTTGTTTTTATTTTCAATTTCATTTTTTATTCTAGAGGGCTATGGATATCTTCAATTCACTAATTTCAGTCCTAAAATTTTACTGTTTTTGATCAAAATGTATATGCTGTACAAAATTTTATTTTGAAATTTCTATTAGTGGTTTTTTTCAAATAGCAATATGGTGGCTCGTTAGATTAGGAAAAAAAAAGAATTTGATTACGATTAATATGATACTGCACATTCTTAGGTTTCAAACAATTTTCCGTTGAAAAACTTTGAAAGATTACATTAGAAATTTCTCAAAATGAAGGATCTGAAATTGAAATGCATTGAGCATCCTGTCACCAGCACAACTGATGAAGTAAGATCAATAATACAAAAGTTAATATAATATCTTCTTGCATAAATATTATCATAGCCGTGTTCTTCAAATAATGACACAATAAATACCTGATTTACTTTTGCAGAAGCGAGGTAAAATAAGAAATCGACCTCCTTAATGATTTTGTTTTATCAGTTGTGTTTGTTTGTCACTCGATGCATTTAAATCTCATTTTAGTACCAGAAGATGCTTTATTTCATGAAACATCTAACGTAGTTTTTCAACGGAATTATGTATGAAACCTATTAGTGTGAGATATCAAATTAATCGTTATAAAATGTTTTTTTTCCTAACACGTCTAGCAACCACGTTGTCATTTGAAAAAAAATAGTAATATCAATTTCAAAATTAAATTCAACATATACATATACATACACATCATATACATATTGACCAAAAAAGTGAAGTTGTATTTTCCCAAAAATTTAGGGCTGCAATTCCATAGCATTCTAGATTAAAAAATAAAATGTAACGCTCAATTTTTTGTTTCCAAAATCACAGTATCATCAACTAACGCAAGGATGAATAAATTTCTACCACTAAATCAGCTGCAACACCCTGTGAATTGAACTGATTGATTCATTTTTCCATCCTTTGGCGCCATTTGTCATTTCCTTTTTGTGTTATGTTTGACGTTTAGTTTTCTTAACGTGAAACTGACAGATGAGAAGAAGGATGACAAATATGTGTCAAACCTTCAATACTTCTAGAAGATTCGAGATTATACTAGAAAAAATAAAATAATAACTGCGAATCGTATCTATGTAAAACCCTTCGAGAATCGAAGGTAAGCAATTTATGATTTTCAATGATTATTACCGTGATGATTTTTGTATCTTTTATACACTGGTGTAAACAAACGTGAGCCATTCGATTTTGCAAGTACGGCTCACTTAACTTCTTCGGCAACGACTTGTCGAGTTTTGGGTGGAATTTGATTGACTATTCAATGGTACATTTCACGATAGTGGTACGGTGTTGTCTTTTTGTTCTCAGAACTATTAATGTTGGGATATAATCATCATTTTGGAAACGTTCAATTTACATTTCATTGTTTTTGATTTTTTGCATCCATTTTTCGTTATTGTACAATGTTGCCGCCAAGTGTAAAAAAGTCCAAGACAGAATTTCTATTCACATGGGTTATCTATATTATTTTTATTGTTCGATACAATTTTTAGTAATGCAATGTTGCCAAGTTGTACAGGAAATCTGTAAAGTTCATAATTCCTTCACACATGGTAGGTACACCGATATTAATTTTATTGATCGATATGATTTTTTTGCAATGCAATGTTGTCAAGTTGTACAGGAACTCCGTAAACTTTCACATGGTACATCTATATTATTTGTATTGTTCGATACAGTTTTTTTTGCAATGCAATGTTGCCAAGATGTAAAGTAATCCGTGAATTTCAGAATTACTTTCACATGGTACATCCGTATTATCTGTACTGTTCGAACAATTTTTTTTGCAATGCAACGTTGCCAATATGTATGAAAAATCCATAAATTTCACGTGGTACAACTATATTATATCTATTGTTCGACGCGCTTTATCGAGGTACAAGGTTGCCAAGATGTACACGAAGTCCGTGAACTTCAAGATTAATTTTCAAATGGTAGTTTTGAGGCTGATAGGGATTTATTTATTTCTTTAAAGGGTTTCATTCCACATCAGGAAAGATACGTCTCATACTATATCTGGTTTCATTCCACGGCCTGAAGGATACGTTTCATTCTACGTCGAAGCCCAGATTGTGAACCAACAAAAGTTATCCTGGTTATGCAAGTAGTTTTGCTTTGAACAGAAAATTTTGAAATTTGGCTTTTTCTTGAACGTATATATTTTTGTTTTCTTGATACTGTATAGTGGAAATTAAGTTGTTCCGTCATTTTCGTTTAACAACACACCGGATATTAGGTTTGGGCCCAAGCTTCAATACTGAGAGAGTTAAAGTATTTTTGTTATGCCAACGGTTAATTTGGTATTCCGGGTGATAAGATTTATCTGAAAACTTTAATTTCTGCTCATTTTGGATTGGTAAATTTTCCTTAATGATAATTCTGCATGTATACACCTCATATGACAAATTATTTTTTTGTAATTTGAAGTTAATATAAGGTTAATTTTGTGAGGTTATATTTTTGCTTTCCCTTGCTACGAACTGATATATTGGAGGTATAACCAGACATACTTGCACTAATTCAATTTAGGTGATTTGTGGTTTAGAGCGATAAGAGTATTCGAAGGGAGAAGTCACCTGGCGCCCTATAAAAAATTTTATCCACCCATTCCCATCTTCACTTGAGTCTGACCGGAGTCGAATACTTGATGTGTCATAGCGACCGCCAAAACCTTGTGACGCGTTGGTGGAGCGTTACAAAAATTCAAAGTGAAAAAATTGATTACAAAAAGTGACAAATGATACGTAGTTGTATTCAGAATGTAATGTGGAGACAAAAGAGAAGAAAAAATACTGGGTGTCCCGTTCAAAAATCGAAAGTGTATGCCACTTCCGGAGAAACCAGAAGTTTTTTAACTTGAGTTATTCGTCAAAAACGCAGTTTCATGTCTTATGCACATCCTTCAAATTTCAAACCATTATCCTCAAAAACAAAAAGTTACAGGTACTTGTTTAGCTTCAGTTTGAAGAAGGCAATAGTTTGGAGCAACACATTTCATGATTTGGTATAATAAATTTTGATGACTGAAAAATTGTTGTTTCTACATTTCTTGTACTTTTCAAAGTATTTTTTCGTTTTGTTCACTTACCTCTTCATACTGGGCCTGAATTTCTTCGAACACAGGCAATGCCTTGAGTTCCTCGCTAACCTTCCTGCCCAATTCGGTGAAAATTTTTCTGACCTCGTCGTAAGACTTCTGGATGAACCTAGCCACGTTCTGGCTCAGCTCGCTGAAGAGGGCTGCCAGCTGTTTGATTTCTGGTTGGTACTTCTCAACGATTTCGCTGACTGCTGCTATATATCCGGAAACAATATCTAGATAGATATTAGTGATATCTGCCAGAACTGCAATGAGTGTTTTAGCCAAAACCTTAAGCTCCGGAATAAGCTCGTTCTCGATGCTCCTGATCAGACCGGCGGAAACTTTTTCTAAAGCTTGTACCAACTCTTCGACGAGTTCGCTGAATTTGACGAAAAGCTCAGCAGCCGACCGAGCCAAGGTACCGAACACCTTCTCGAAAAGCTCCCCGATGTCCCTGATCGCCTTGTCCTGAAGGATCTCGTTCTTGATCTTCTGCAGTTCCGACACGTAGTACTGCCTCAAGGGCTGCACGTTCGGAGTGGCTTTCTTCGAGAGCTCTTCCAACTTCGTGACCTCTTTGCGGATATCGTTGGTCCATTCCTCTCCGATTCTTTCGAGACCGTTCACGTAAATCCTGAGTCGCTGCCTTCTCTGTTCGAGGACCTTCTCGATCTCTTTCGAGTTGATGCTGTAGTCTGGTTTGAGGAATTCGGCTTCGGCCAGTTTCACATTGGCTTGGAACAGGTTCACTTTTCCGCTTCCGGTCACGTGGTCGGCACGTATGTCGGCAATTTGTCCGGGAATGAGACCGGCATTGAACTGCAATTTGTCGTTGGGAGTATCTAAAAAAAAACATACAGCTCCTTCAAATGAAACGAAACTAAAAGCAAGGAATTCATAACGGTGTATATCAAGGTAACAAACTAGGGCCACATATGTTTTTGTTATATATAAATGATATTGTCAGTTGTGTTAAAAGCTGTCAAGTCCATTTATTTGCCGATGATACATTTATAGCTGAACACCTAACAACTTTGGTAGATACTATTAACAACGACCAAAATATAGTATGTTGGTGAAATGGGAACTTGCTCAAATTGAATTCCTCAAAAACCAAAAAGGACCCTGCACATCTTATATGGGTAAATGGCTCTCCGTGTAATTCCTTGAATTTTTGGTATGTTGTAGAATTGATCATTCTGATGAAATATTTCAATAGGCGCAACACTATCCTATGACTAGTTTTCGAGATACAGGGTGTTGAATATGAGAAATATTCACTTTTCATCACTCCGTAGGTATCTCCCAAGTTATGATTTAGTTCGGATTTATTTTCTGTGGTATTATCATCACATACTTGAATACAAGGTGATTCACGAATATGGAAAAATAACGAATTTTGGTTTTTGAGTCACCTTAGAGTAAAAAACCCACCTAAAATGACAAAATTCTCGTGAAGAATGTAAATGATGTGTTTCATCGTATACAGAGTCGAATGATGTCAATTTGAAAAATTAGTTATATTTTAATAAATAAAAACCTTGATTTTTTTTATCACCTTGAATCCTATGACGGGTTTTTCATATACAAGGCGAACAATATGTGAAAAAGTCCATATGTTTTCATTATTTAACGCTAATAAATGACCACTTGACTTCACTGGATTGTTGGTGTTGATCTTAGATGTGTAGACTAACCAATCCATTGAAGTCTCCTGATGTGAATGAGAAGATACTTATGTTAGATATTTATTCAAAACGTAAAAGTAAGGAATTCAGTGAAGTGAAATCGACATTATTTCAACTCATTTCCTCGCCACCCCAGAGGTAAAGTTTCCGGCGCGTTTTTCTCTATAGTGGTGTCCCGGCATGAAACCTACTCCACTAGAAATATGGATAATTAACCAATAACAACTTGAACGGCCTTGCCAGATGGCACACATATATCCCATGACCATAATAAAGATGCCCGTTATGGATAATGCAGGAGTCTCAAGAGGTCTGCTAGGAAGCGGATGTAATATGTCCTATGAATATCCGTTGAATGTAACGATATAAAGAACATTCCAAGTGGATAAATCTCCAGAACATGTTATTAGGATATTTGTCGTAGGATACTATCAGGATAATATGACTTCTGAGAAACAATAAGCATGAAAAAATAACTTATCCATTGAATCGCCTATCAGACGGTGCTGCAAATAATTCGAGTCATGGCTTTTTTTCGAGGGATACGGTACGCTATTGTACGGTATTATTTATAGCTGATCACTATTTTATTGAAAAATCAAAATCTCGAATAAAACTGAAGTGAAAATATAGCAATGGGGAAAACTACAGATCTTAGATTTTTTCACACATTTTTCGTCTTGTATATGAAAAACCCGCCATTGGATTCCGATGAAAATTTTTTACAATATGAATGAAAGTATTTCAAGTTCTCCCATGGAAAAATATCGCTACCTTTTCGGACTCCCTCATGAGCTATAGGGTGATGAAAAAATTCAAGGTTTTTATTTATTGAAGTTTAACTAATTTTTCAAATTGACATCATTCGACTCTGGATACGATCATTTAACATTCTTCATGAGAATTTTGTCATTTTAGGTGGGTTTATTACTACAAGGTGTCCCCAAAACCAAAATTTGTTATTTTTCCATATTCGTGAATCACCTTGTATAAATTGTATCAACTGTGATGAAAGATGAAATGAATTTATAATATTATGTGATAATTCTACATTTTTTAGCATTTTCTCTTTATAAAACAACAGAATTATGAAAGTCACAAAATAGCATTATTATCAAGTGAAACCGCCCTGTACTACGAAAAGATTTGGAAATGAATTCCTCATGAATTTGTCATACAAGGATGTGATGATAATAGCACAAAAGACAAATTAGAACTAAATCATAACTTGGGAGATACGGAGTGATGAAAAGTGAATATTTTTCATATTCTTCATATTCATAGGATCGTGTTGCGCCCATTGAAACATTTCATCAGACTGATCAATTCTACAGAATACAAGAAATTTGACAGAGAGTCATTTTCCCATATAAGGTGTGCGGGGTCCTTTAACTTTATGAACAAAAAAAACTGCTACCTAAACTTCCCAAAAGAACATTTCTAACAGCCCTCTGAATTTACACTCAAATCTAACCGAGTAGGCTAACCTGGTCACAGCATGCTGTGACCTGGTACAGAACATAGTAATTAAGCCACACCTCTTGTGCTTATGAGTAATAAACAACAATTTGATTCAATTTCAAAATCAGTACATACTATACAGGGTGGCCCATCGAAAAGTTGACATCGGGGTTTTGGGTGATAATATCGCAGATGTGGAAAAACCCTCGGACAGGTCGATTTTAGTTTCGAGGGGGACAGTTTGTTCTCCTACATGCACCACCGTCACGGCAACTCTCGAGGTGTGGGGTGAACAACCCCTAAATTTTGAATAGGGAATAATGGTGGAGTGGCACATCTTTTGAAAGCCCGTTAAGTTCTCTATCCAACGGCGTCCCGATTTTGAAGTTGGGATGAACCGTTTGGGAAAAAATAAATTCAGGAATAAACCTGTACGAAAGTTAAGAGCTTACTTGTACGTCTCTGGAAAACTCATTTGCCAGTTTTTGCAATCTATCATTTATTTGCTACGATACTGTGAATGTTTTTGCTCAGTTTTTTTCGCGGTACCTATGAAATTTTTTTAATAAAATAGAACAAACAGATAGAGCATGCAGTTTCTGTTTTTCACGTGTGTACTACAAGTGAGTTTCATTCGTGTGTGGTATCGTACGTCGAAATTAAAACGAAACAATGGTGTATACAGTGGCAGAGAGGGTTGCGTTGATTGAACTGTATTATGAAAACAATAGATGTGCGAAAAGGGCTGCGGAACGGTTCAATCAACAATATGGCAGGACTGTGTCGCGGCAGTATGTGTCTGAATTAGTATCAAAATTCCGAGAAACGGGATCGGTAGCAAATAAAAAACGGCAAATCGAACCGCCAGTAAGAAATAAGGCGACAACAGTGGCAATTTTGGGCCATGTTGAGGTTGACCATACGTTGAGTACAAGACAGCTAGCAACTGTTTCCGGTATCTCAAGAACTAGCATTCAGCGTATTTTAAAACTACATAAATTCCATCCTTACAAAATTAAATTAACACACGAACTGAATGAAGATGATTTTGATCGGCGTTTACAATTCTGTGAGGTACTAGGTGAGCAGGCGATTGCAAATCCTCAGTGTCTGTTCAACATTTGTTTTAGTGATGAATGTTCTTTTTTTTTAAATGGTATAGTTAATCGCCATAATTGTCGATATTGGGCTGATTCGAATCCCCATATATTTCATGAGGTACATACGCAATATCCTCAAAAATTAAACGTATGGGCTGGTATTTTTGGGAATCGTATCGTGGACCCCCTCTTCTTAGAAGGCAATCTAACAGGGGAAATGTATCTGGAACTGCTTGAAGACACAATTGAACCAAGGTTAACTAACATTATTGAAAATGACCATCATTATCAGGAAGATCAGTTGATATTTCAACAAGATGGTGCTCCTCCGCATTATGCTATGCCTGTTCGGCGATATTTAGATCACCACTTCCCTGGTCATTGGATTGGTAGGCGAGGTTCTATTGAATGGCCCCCACGATCACCAGACCTGTCTCCCTTAGATTTCTTTCTGTGGGGTCATTTGAAAAGCAGAATTTATGCTACACCACCAGCTTCACTAGCAGATTTACGGCAACGAATCACATTAGAATGTCGCCAAATCACCCCAGACATGCTCCAAAATGTACAAGAACGTTTTCAACAAAATCTGTATCATTGCATGGAAGTTGGAGGTGCGCATTTCGAGCATTTGTTACGATGAGACTAATGTAAGTGAATTTTACTCTTAACTTAATTATGGCTCATTTCCGTTAGAAAAACTGCCGACCGTTTTGTTTCGAGAATTCAACGGGCTTTCCAACGATGTGCCACTCGACTCCTATTCCCTATTCAAATTTCAAGGGTTGTTCACCCCACTGCTCGAGGGTTGACCTGACGGTGCTGCCTGTAGGAGGGCGCAAGTCCCCCTCGAAACTAAAATCGACCTGTCCGAGCGTTTTTCCAGATCTACGATATTAGTACCCAAAACCCCCATGTCAAGTTTTCGATGGGCCACCCTGTATAAACGACACTAATAAATTATGACTGATGAAGTAAAGACAGTATGAACAACCTGAGAACAAAAAACTTTAAGCAGCAATTTTAAAATTTGGTTACGGAATTAAACGAAAGCTATGTATACATTCTGTTGACTTTAGGTACTAAGCAGACTTACCCTTGAACCCTACGGTATAAAGTACTGTGTTGAATTTCTTGATTTCCAAATGGGTGACGACCGGTTTGTTGTCGTAGGAAGATATTTCTGAATCGATAACTTGCGCCTCTTTGTTGAAGTTCAGCTTACTGGCTATTTTGAGCAAGTTGACATTGAGGGCCCTGATCAAGAGATCGAAATGAGTTCTTCCGCTTCTCACTGAAAATTCGTTGTCGTAATTTGAATTGCCGACTCGGTATTTAACACTTTCGGTGTATTTTCCACTGTACGTTATTCTGTCGATATCCAGTTCGTCGATAGCTGTTATGTCGATTCCTAGACCTGCGCTCTTTATTTCCAGGGTGTTTTTGTAATTGTTGTTGTTCAAGTCTTGGTTGTATTTCAGTACAGTTGTAATTTTTTGTCCCGGCTGGGCGAAGATATCCAAATTGGCGGTGAACACTACTTCGCTTTTGCCTTTCAGTTCGCCACTTGTTTGAGATTTGACAGATGCGGATAGAGCCTGTAAAAATGAAAAAAAAAAATCAAATTAATTCTCAGAATTTCACTCCTCAATTGGACTGTCAAAAGTTTCAAGCATTGATAAACATGTTTCCTATCTCATGTCATTTCTGAAAAATTAAAAGTAGACTGACTCTTATAGACTACAAGCCCAGGCCAATTTTGGGAGGGTTATGTCACCCAGCATGAATTATTTTCAAAATAATAGTACCCACATGCTCATGTGTGCGTCCTTATCACTTACTGAATACTTGATGTACATTTCCAAAACCATATATTCTATAAAATATACAAACGATTGAGAGACTCCACACGATTCAGAAGGTTAAAAGTCTCTGTCGCACTCATTGGGTATATGGAGAAGTTTTTTGTCCATATCTCCGCAGCCGTTTGACATAATCCCATCAAACTTGGTATCACTGGATTTGTAATGACGACCCCTAACCAAATATGGACAAATATACTGGGAGTCCTATTTAAAACTATCACCAAAGTCGCTTTTCCTCAAATGCGGATAACCCTATATATTTTGGGTGAGGTTAAAAAATTGGCCCATCGGAAAAGAAAATCGACCTATCCGAGGATTTTTCCGATATATCTTTATATTCAGAAATAATGAATTTGTTCCATAATTTAGCGTCGCACTGTATAATCTAAATAATAACAGTATATGATTAAAAAATGTACATACAAAAATACATATACCTAGGTTATTATATAAACATAACCGAATCATCAGTCTTAAATTTCACTCAAATGCTGAATGACTTGTCAATATTTTCAATGTTCTCAAATGTCCATATTTTTATACATTTTGCAAAGGATTTTTTACATAATTTTTTTCAATTTCATCAGGATCAAATTAAATACTCTACACCCTATATTAATAGCATGATGCTGCAATGAAGTGTGAGAAAATTGTTAGATTTTGATCTTGTATTATGGTGATGGTTAATTGGTTGTAAAGACGAATTATAATTTTTGTGATTTTTTATAAAACAAGGCTCTAACTGTCAAAATTTTGTATTTGTGAAATAACAATTTTGATGGGAATTTAAATGGATTATTAAACATAATTTTAAGTACATATTTTTGAAGACTAATTATTGATTTTAAAGTATTAAAATAAGTTCCACCCCAAGCAATTATTCCATAAGACATAATAGATTCAAATAAAGAATAATAAAACATAAGTAAAAGTTTTCGACCAATTATGTTCTTAAGTAATCGAAATTTGCAAAGAGTCATTCTCAATTTTTTTGGAAGTTTTGATATGTGAGTGTTCCATTTCAAATTTTTGTCTATATATATTCCAAGACATCTTATAGAATCAATTTTTTCTATCTCTTCTTCACATTTACAATTGAATTTTCCATAATGTTTGATTTCATTAGGTATACATTTTGATTATAATTTTTTAAATACTTTTAGGTTGATTGGTCTCATTGTAGGAAAACGTAATGAAATTTGAATTCTTCAAATTTAGTGTCAAAAGATCAAAATCGAAGTTGTTTTTCAAAACAGAAACATCAGTTTCAGCCTTCGACACTGCTTCTTCCTATGAGTTTCCACTAACAATAATGACAGTATCATCGGCATAAGAAATAATTTCACCAGAAATTTTCCTTTTCAAAATTTCATTAACATATACCAGAAAAAGTAATGGTCCCAATACTGTTCCTTGCGGAATTCCACAAGTCATCTGACTATTAGAGATACTTTTCAGTAGTTGGTTTAAATATTGTAAAACTCACTCTCTGAAGTCCTGGATGCACCAATTTGGCTTCTCCGTTGACTGCTGATCCTTGTCTGCTGAAATCAAGCCAAGCACTAAGAGAAGCTTTTTTGTTCGGTTGGTTCTTCTTGTCCAAATAGAAGGCGATTTCTCCGGCATATTTTCCGTCCTTAAGAATCTCCCTTGGATACGCTATGTTTGCTTCCAACGATACGACCCTCTTTGGAGTGGTCAGAGATACTCCCGCCTCTTTAGGGTGCACGAATACGCTGTACTGGTACTTTCTGTTTTCTTTGCCTTGGAAGTGGACGTCCACGGTATGATCGAGGAGGTAGTTTTTCCTGTCTGTTACTGATTTCAATCCGAATTCGTGGGGGATTCCCAGTTTGCGGAAATCTACACTGACTTCCAGGACGTGGTTGAAGTGGTCGATCTCTGAAAGGAATATTAATTCATCTTGAGTCTACATGTTGTATAGAAACATGAAATTTAATAATAAAAATCATTAAAATATCGTCTTTATTATTTTCATTCACTGATTTTACATTCAACTAAAGGACCATGTACGTATAAATTCGTCCATGTAAAGGACCAGGCAGCCGGCTTATGGAGAAATGGGCTTCGTAGAAATCTCATGTATTGTTAGCATATTGTAGTTGACGACTTTCTGAACAATAGTGTCCATGGGCCCAACTCAATCCTATGAATACTTTCAGAGATACAGGTTGTTGAAGTTGGAAAATAGCCATTTTTTAAAAGCATGTATTTCTTATTTTCTTCAATATATCAAGGATTTTTTTCTGTGGTAGTGTTCAAATGCCACTAAATATCAGTCCCTCATCAGAAAAAAATTCATTTGCTACAGGGGTACTCAAAAATTAAAAAGCGGAACGTTGACTTGAAATATAATTTAACTTTCAGGAATTTCAATATCTTGCTGGATTTGCTTCTGGTTGGTTTATAATAATAAGATATGCAAACATTTTGTACAGGGCGAGTCAGAAAGTTGATCGCCCCTGTATCCTATATTTAATAAAATTTTATATATTTTGTACTGCATATTAGTAGGTGACATTAATCCATTTTGAAATAAAGATAATTCATATATGATATACAGGACTATTCAAAATATATGTACGGGAGAAAATAAGAGAATCGATTTTTTTTGGAAATCTCCCTGTAATTAAATATTTCCTGGGCAAATTTCTGTGATACTTTCATATTAGCTTTACTTTGATATTGGTGGTCGGATGTAGAAGTTTTGTCAACTAGCTATGATTAGTTTTTTTATCCCGACAATATGATGACAAATCTATCATTATTTTCTTCATATATGTATATCGGTATTCTCGATGTTGTTTATGTTATACCATGATCGATATATGCATAAAAACAAATGAAATTCATACAAGCTAATCTTGATATCGGAAAAACAATGAACATAAACATGTTGAAACGAACTGAAGTTACTGAAGGAGTTTAAAGGTCTACAGTATCTGGACTATGATCTATGTTTTGTGGTACCATCCTTTCAGTTGCATCAGTTATTTCATTTAGGAGATGAGTAGATGGATATTTCACATTCTGTTCGTATCTGGCATAATCCAAAAACTATAAAACACTGTCCACATGAGCACATGTACCTAAAGTTTTAGCTTCCGACTTAGTAGAAGGTAGAATAATTATTCAACAATATTTTACCTACTGAATGAATTAGAACAGTGCAAAATTGTACCAATTGCACAAAAAACTACTGAGAGGGGCAAAAATTCATAATTTTTATGAAAAAGAAATTCTCGAAAACGGTGAGACTTTTATACGGGGGATTTTTCCATAGCAAGTCCTTCAGTTTGACGTGGTCTTTGCGGGACACCCGTATTTGAAGGCAATAATGATAGGCTTGCCATCATATTGTCGGGATAAAAAACTGATCACAGCAAGTTGACAAAACTTCTACATCCGACCAACAAACTCAAAGTGAAGGTAATATGAGAGATCACAGAATTTCCCTGGGGAAATATTTATCTACAGGGAGATTTCCAAAAATAAACGATTCTCGGATTTTCTTCCATACATCTCTTTTGAATAGCCCTGTATATCATATATAAATTATATGTATTTCAAAAATAATTAATGTCACCTACTAACATGCAGTTAAAAGTATATAAAATTTTATTAAATATAGGATACAGGGACGATCTACTTTCTGACTCGCCCTGTTAAAAATGTTTGAAAACCTTATTGTTATAAACCAACCAGAAGCAAATCCAGCCGAATATTTAAATTCCTGAAAGTTGAATTATATTTCAATTTTTGAGTACCCCTGTAGCAAATGAAACTTTTTCTTATCAGGGCCTGATATTTAGTGGCATTGGAACACTATCACAGAAAAATATTCTAGATACATTGAATAAAATAAGAAATACATGCTTTTAAAATATGGCTATTTTCCAACTTCAACACCCTGTATCTCTGAAACTAGTCATAGGATTGAGTTGGGCCTATGAACACTAATGTTCAGAAAGTCGTCAACTACAATGGACTAACAATTCAAAGTTTTTTCTGAATTAATAGTAAAATTAAGTTCATTCAACCTTATTTATTTATTTTATATCTTTTTCCTTATTTATTTTTAGTTTGGGCATTTTTAGATTTGTGATAAAATACTGTATTCTGTAAAAGAAAAATGCTTACCAATTAGGTTGATACTAATAATGCTATTCACATGAATCAAATAAAGAGTAGGTTCCAAAATGGAACCGTGCGGAACTCCAAATGTTGACACTTCTTCGTAACTTTTAAAATGGTCAATGGATATTGTATTTTAAAAATAATTTTGGAACAAATTCAATGTTTGTCCTCTCATACCCAGATTATTTAAGATGTCTTATAAAATTATATGACTGACATGTCAAAAGCATTTTATAGATCAATGAATATTGCATCGCCCTAATTATTTGTATCAAAAGTTTCATGAATACTACTCAGAAAGTCAGGCACTGCTGCTTGGTTATTGGAATGTTGTTGGAATGCATTTTGAGATTTATCAAAATCAATATTAGCAGTGATGAAATTCTGTACTTTTTCAAACATTTTAGCAAAACCATGCAAAAGTGCAAAAGGACGATAATTTAAAATGTTCTTTCTATTACCTCTTTTATAGATAGGTTTCAAAATTGTTCTCTTCAAACAGTCAACAAAAATAACATTTTCAATATAATAATTATTAATTGAGGTCAGAGGTAAGCTTACGAGATCAACAATATCTTTTAAATTGTTTGAAGTATTTTAATTTTCACCAGGTGCTGTATGCGATTTAAGAGTCATAACTATTTTATAAATTTCTTCTTCTGAAACTGGCTTTAAAAAAATGAATTCTAATATGGTGACAAATTTTTCAATACTGTTTTGAATTGTTTAGATGATGTTCAATCAATTTTTGTGAAGAAGTTAATGAATTCATTACATATATCATTATTGTACTATTCAACAGTACACCGGTCTTACTCATAATTTAGTTGATTGGTATTTGCTTTTTTTTCAATTGATATTGAGCGGGCGAAACACCCATATACATATTTCTGATACTTTGTCCGTCATCAGCATAGAGTAGGTAGCATAAAAGCAGTATGAATAAATACTTCTTCATGTGCATCACTGTCGTCAGCAGTGGAATTAGAATAGATCAGATAAAGTATTAGAGCTCACCGTCATTGTTGATCTTAGCGTCAATTTCGATATGAGCACATTCCTTGGTCTTCTCGCAGTAGGAAGTCAGAGCCCTAAACTGTTTGTCGGTGAATTTGTACTCGGTGTCGATCGCCCTGTTTCCCACAGAAGCATCTAACGAAACGTCAATTCCTTGCTCTCCATCCTTGTCCGTAGACAATCGCTGGCAAATGTATTTGAAGCTCATGGCCTTGGTTTCCTCCTTGACTTTCACGGAACCAGATCCTTCAACGATATATTTTCCATGTTCGTCACGCGCTTGGTAGCTGGTGCTTCCGGATACCAAGTTTTTCCCTGCAGAAGTGACGGTGAACTGGATTCGTTTCCCGGTCTTTCCAGGTTTGTTCTGAGCCTCGAAAGAAACCTTGTCGATGTGGTACTTGGGAGAGTTGACGTTAACTTTAACGAAGAAGTCTTCGATGTTATTGACGTTTATGTCCCAATCGTCTTCCCACAGGAAGTTGGACCTCTCGCACAGCATCTTACTCTTTCCTTTGAACTCGTTCTGTCCTTGTTTGTCTACTTTCATGTACAGCTCCACCTTCTTTCCTTCGGGATCCTTCACTCTGATGTCGACCAGGGGTGATATATCTGAATTTTGTAATTCGCTAGCCACAGTCCAGACTTTTCCATCGTGGTTCAGTATGATGTTACTAACTACTCCCTTGTGATCTTCCGATGTTTTCGTGTGGACGTTTATGAGTGTTTTTTTGTATTCGTCGTAGGGGGTGTTGATTTCGGTGTTGATTTTGTATTCGTTTTTGTTCACTCTTATCAATGATCCCTCGACCTTGTAATTTTGGTTTTTGCCGTATTGAAGAGCCACGTTTCCGTTGACTTCTTTCTTATCGCCATCTTTTTTGAAGTTGTAGCCTGCTGCTGCTGAAATTGGTCCAAGTTTTCCGTAGTCCACACTTCCCTGAAAATTATAATATGAGTCTGTGTTTTTCTAGAGCGAGATGAATTCACAAACTACACACAAACTTTTGTGAGCCGCTGCTTCATTTGCGATGGTTTCACAAACAATTATAATTGTCACTACTGTTCTAGTGTAAACCTTCATTGTATTCAAGAATTCTCAATGTAGAGAGGTACTTGATTTTCCTCCAACATGTGTTGCCAAATCTCTGTGGTTTCAAAAAGAAGCATTATATTAGAATAGTTACCCAATATGAGGATGAAACTTTCAATAAGAATTGGATTCGAAATAAGGGTCCATCATCATGGCCATCTCGCAGTCCAGACATGACTCCACTGTATTTATTTTTTGGGATTTTATCAAAGACTTAGTTTATATGCGACTTCCAGAAAATGTAGATGTTTAAAAGAATACTTTAATAAATGTTTGTGTAATATTTTCAGTTAATTTGAAACATTTGTTTTAGTTTGTATTGACTACGATAATACAATCACGTAAAACTAGATGAAACCGGACAGAAAATGGAATTATAACTGTAATTAAACTCGTTTTATTGCTTTTATTTTAATCAGCATTCAAGAGCAACCATGAATGTGATATATCGCTGAATTCAGAATTTTATGCAGATTCCAAAAAGCATTGAAAATGCTGGGGTGCCATTTAAAACAAAACGGTGTCGGTGGCGTAGTGATAGATATGTTCGTAAATAAGAGAATCCCTCTTTCATTTCCCAAATATTTACCGGCAGAGTTTTACATGGGACACCCTGTATATAATGATGGATGCTCACCTTTATTTCTCCATCTTTATCGCTGACCCTGATCTGACCTTCGCCTTTGAAATCAACAATAGGATCGGGTACAGTCTGAAATTGAAAAAAAACCCATAACTAATAGTACTTGAGCTTAGGTATAGTCTATCCAATATCAATTGCAGATCATAAAAACTCGTTTTAAAGCCTTACCGATAATTTCGTTTGATATGCCGACACCTCATTTACATGATGATTTATGACTCTCCAGCTGCATATTTTGCATTTTGCCGCACGTCAATTAAGGTCACGTGGACCGCGGCGTTTCCTTTGAACCTATACGAGTTGTTGCAATTGGTATTGGAAAGACTATATACGCATATCAAATAAACCACACTTAAAAAAACTCCAAGATTCACAAAGAATATTGAAAAATTTGGTTGAAATCATGGTTTGAATACCCTGAACGATCGAAATTGTGACGTATAGTAAACTTAATAATATTTTATTAAGTTTTAATGAATTTTAGATGAATAATCAGAACTGTATATTTTTCTACGATAGTGCGTAAACTGAGGTTTCACGCACTGTTCACGAGGCGCAGCCAAGTTGAAAAAAAAGACGAGATCACCAAAGTATTTCTCGCACGAGTTGCAAACAAAATTTTTTTCACAAACGTCAAAAAATATTGTTCTTAAATAAGTAATATTCTTAGCCTGATATAAAAAATAGTGTTAAACTGGTTTAAAATGTTTCTCTACAAACGTCAAAAAATGACAAGGTTCGCGCATTGATAACCTTAGGCGAAGTGACCCTATTTTCCCAAAATAGTGTGCGAAATAAATATTTCACGCAACTATATGGGATTTTTATATTTTAACCTTTATGGTCTCAATCAAGCAAAACTCTAAACATATGCCATTTTATTTCCATGGTTACAGTAATTACTTGATTTGGAAAAACATTTTAAGCCAGTTCAACTTTATTTTTTATTTTAAGCTCAGCATATTTCTTATTTTAGAACAATATTTTTTGACGTTTGTAGAGAAAATTGTTTGCAACTCGAATACTTTGGTGATCTCGACTATTTCTTTAACTTGGCTGCGCCTCGTTAAGAAAATCAGTTCTCAATCACTAGATACAAAAATAACTATTGGTCTGTCATTTTCAGGTTCTTGGGCACCCCCGCACTTTCATAAATAGGTCTAACTGATGCACGTTTCAGTTCGTCTGGAAAAACACCTTTTATGAAATAATTATTAATTAATTTAGTGAGAGGTCCTACCCTACGACTCCCACCAAAATGTCTTTCAGTTCAAAAATATCTTTCAAGAGTTCTTATTATTTCTAATATTTCAGTTTCGTCAGTTGGAAATAGAAGCATTGAGGAATTATTTTCACCAATGCGGGAAAACTTTATATTCATTAAATCTATTTCCAGGTTATTGGTGATGATATTGCCATTCAATTGTGTTGATTCAGTATGCCTATTTTGATAAACTTTTGATATTTTTCTTAAATATGGTTTCCATAATTTCACTATGGGTACTTACACCATCATCGTCGATAAATATAGAAGTGGATCCGTCTAACACAAAGCTATTGGATGCATGGTCGGGTATCTTGATCAATCCAACAGCTGCCAATTTCAATTTCTTGAGAGCTCTCTCTGGTGTTGTGAGATCGTAAGAGATGGCACTAGTAAGTGGTGCTCCTTGGCCTTTGAAGTTGTATTTGGCTGAAACAAAATGCACCATTTTGATTTTGGAAACTTATAATGATATAATAATACGGTTTCGAAAAAAATTAACCCCTCTTCCCCCTCGAAAGCTAGATAGAGAACGCTTAGAAATTCAGAAAAATGTCTAACTGTTTCATAAATAGAAAATTACGTCAAAAAATATGTCTGCCCGTAGTGAATCAACAGGCAAGCAACCGTACAACAATGACACATTAATTGAAATGAACAGACTAAGAAACATATCCAAAGAAAACTAAAAAAGAAATAAATAAATATACTTAAAAAAACTTTTTAGAGAAAAGCTTTTATTCGGGAAACATTTAAACAGTTTCGGACATGGAAAATAATGTTGAAAAAAAATCCTTTCCTGCCAAGAAAAAAATTAGGAAAACTCGCGAAATAGAAATCGAATTAATCCGTAAAAATAGTGAAAACTATTTGACCATTGGATAATACGGTTTCAAAAAAATGTACCACTCTTCCCCCTCGAAAGCTAGATAGAGAACGCGTAGAAATTCGGAAAAATTCCCAACGGTAAATTAACAGGCAACAATGAAAAGCTTTTATTTAAATGCACTAAAAAGAAGAAAATAAATTTTAAAGTGAATTAAACCCATCATTTAGATACATTATAAAATTTCAAAAAATTATAAATATTGGTCTTACAGTTCAGGGAGCCATAATTTTTTTTTGGAAAATTTTCTCATCTTCTTGAATCTTTTTACAAATTTGAAACATGTCAAATGGTTTTTGAGATATTTGGAAAAAACCAAAACCCATTTTGTTTCTTCAGTTAATTGTTGATAACTTTTGCAATTTTTGCAAGCGGCTCTTGAATGATTTTTTTCAAAACTCACCTACACACTATTCCGAATCGAATGACAAGTCGTTCATATTTTTTGGAGGTGGAGAAAAAAGTTTAACTCAAAAAGCCCTTGTTGACTAGTCTACTATTTTAAATAATGACATTAAAGAAACTCAGGGTAAAAAAAGAGTTTTTAATTGAAAATAAAAACAAAAGGCGTAGTGTGTCAAGCATTTATCTGTAGATACTAAGTTATAATTTGATGTTAATTTTAAAAAATTTACAATTTTCTATTTAAAATTTTCGAGAAAATTCAAAAGAAGGAATGTCATTTGAAATAATTACTAAAATCGCCTGATTAGCGATGAATAAAAATTTTCGCATGTTCCATCAAAAACCGATCAAAGCGCTTCGTTTATTTGCTATTTTATTAGGTTGCTTGACGAAACTTCGATCGATGAAGTCATACAGCCGTATGCATAGTCAATCGCCAGCGACTCGCCAGAGTTTCGCCGTTCGCTGAACAATGATTATAATGCACAGTCGAGCTCCAAAAGAGTGACAACTACGCGATAAGTCACATTTTGGCGAAACGCTGGCGATGTACCACTTTTTTGGAGCTCAACTGTGCATTATAGTTCTTGTGTAGCGAGCGGCGAAACTCTGGCGAGTCGCTGGAATTGACTATGCATACGGCTGTAAGAAGCTCGACTGTGCATTATAGTTCTTGTGTAGCGAGCGGCGAAACTCTGGCGAGTCGCTGGAATTGACTATGCATACGGCTGATAGTGTCGCCATATTGATTTTATAAAAAATGTCTCCTGCTCCGCCATTTTGAAAACGAATTTCCACTTGTGATATGTCATTGAAAAGGAAACTTTTCGCTCTATCGAGTGGCGTAAAAATATCAACAGGGTCCTATTAAAAATTCTCGACCTAGTTCTATTTCCGGTAAACCGGAAGTTATATTCGATTGTTTTTCAATGGAAAATATGGGTTTTAAGATCTATATCTTCGATCCAAATGTCAAAGTCTAATTTAAAAAACAACTGAATGACTTTTTTCATGTATCATCGTTGTAGAAATAGTTTAATTAAGAATGATAGGCTGATATCACTCTGGCCTTCTGAATTACGCTTGTTTCATTCTCGTAAAAGCTGAGTTTCTAATAAAAAGTTACAAACCTGTCATGTCTACACTGTATTGTTGTCCATACGAACTTTTCCAATCATAGTCTCCAGCATTCTTTGTAAATTTGATTTTCCAGTTAGCGTTGACTGGATTTGGGAGGATCGATCCATATATTTTAGTCTGAAACACAATGTAATTTTTAACTATCTGAAAAATATAATATATTCGAGAGACTAGACTAGATACTGTTTTTTGAACCATTCGCATACATCTGTTTTCAAAAAAAGGGTTGGAATGGTCTATAATATACGGTTCCCCGAAAATGGTAAGGATTGGAAGCACGGTTGAATTAATACCTTGTATTTTTTTCTAATTTTACTATCAGAATCAGGAAAAATATGATCCATACCATTACAATAGACATATAATTCTGATTTGAGTGTTAGATACGAACCAATCTAACAGCGAGGGTCCTTGCTAAACATTTTTTTTTTAAATTCAGTGCCAATTGGTGGTGTGGAGAAATTAGAAAGTTTCATCATTACTTTCGAAATACTTATTTTCAATATTCTCCAATTATTGCTCGAAACTGGATTATTTCAAAATCGATTTTTTGTTTTCCGATACATTTTTTATAAAAAAATTCCCATACTTTATGGCGGCACTGTATATGATATAATACAGTTACTTCATTAAAATCAGTTTTGAAACATTTATGGATAGATAAATATTCATCAAATATAATAATACACGTATGTGAGAACATAGAATAAGATTTATAATTTAATTTATCAAGTGCATATCAGCTATTTTCAAAATTCTCATGTATATATTGTATACATTTATGTGCGATCAAATCATTTGGCAAGTGAATGTGTTTATAAAAATTGCAATTGCCATAAATGTAGTCAAAAAGGTCATATGGCTCCTCAATGTAAGAAACATTATAATATTTTTTTGTCAGAAAACTTAATACCAGCGATATGTTAGATTCTAACGTTCAAAACGAATCAAATTTTAGTGTACATTGTTTCAATATTATTTATGGTAGCGGTAACGTGAAACCCACGTATGTTAAATTAACTGTAGAAAATATTCCTTTGAAATTTGAAGCTGATTCAGGATTCTCACAATCTGCAATATCCGAAAATTTATATTTGAAACTATTCAAAAATATTGCTTTACACAAAAATGATCGGAGTAAGAAAGACTATGCTGGATTGACATTTGAACCCATTGGTTATGCAAATTTTAATGTTATTCCAAATCTTAAAACCAAATTGGGAAAAAGATATTAAAATAATTGAAATATGGTTGAATAAACTTAATTCAACTATTAAGTCAGAAAAAACTGTCTATATTTTAACAAAGGAATATAGAAAACATCAAATTGAACATTAAAATTAAAGACATAATTATTGATGGGGTTGAGAAACACAAGTATTGGGTCTGATTATTGAAAAAAATTTAAATCATGACAATTATATAGATAAAATTAAAAATTGTTCTGTATTGTAGTTATTTCTGCAATAAAATAATTAAATGAATACATATATTTTTTAAAATTATTATTAGTCAAAGTCAAAATAGACTTTAATGTGAGAAGTTTTTCATCCTATCGACAAAGCATTTTAGCTATAAATAAAAATATAAATTAAAATTATTATGTATTATAAACTATGAAGGTGGATAGTCTCTCCAAATGAAAGAGACACCTTATGCTATTCCATCTGAAGGGAAATCCTGGAAAAACCTACAGTAAATTATTTGTCGGTTTGCATTCTTGTGTGATCTTTCAAATTTGTGAAATTCTGAAGAAGGTATTTCCCACGATTTTGTGAAAATTACTTTCTTTGAAAATTAATTTACTTTGAAAGTAAAATGATAAATTACACCTTTTTTGGTTTCTACTACCAGATGACCATATTGTTATTAAATATTTAATATGCGAGACATTATGGGCATTAAAAATGAGGTTTTGAATTTGAATATTTGAATAATCGATACTTCTTATTGCTCCAATTGAATGAATACGTAAACAGTTTTTTCTAAGGTAATAGTTTCATTTTAAATATCCATTTTCAAACAATTGAATATCATTTTCAACATTGTTTTCTCTTATTGTTGTATTTTTTATCAGTACAGTACAGTACAGTAGTATCTGCAAAAGAAAAACGTTTACCTCTCAATTTTGATTATAGTATGTACATAGATCAAATAAATTGGAGCCAGTACGGAACCTTGGGGAACTCCAATGTTGGATAGTTTTTCGGTACTATTTTCATCAATAACAATATATTGAATAATTTTGAAAAGTTCGTAAGAGTGACCTGTCAGCCCTAATTTATTTAAATTAAATTTATTAATAGTAATAAAATGCATGTTTGATATACAGTGCGGCTTTTTTTAGTCCCCCACCCTGTTAACTTTTGAGCGGTTTGACGTATAAACATGAATAAAAAACCGTTTAGAGGGTTTCACCGATACTACTTTTTGAAACAAAAAATATGGTGATTGCTCGACAGGGGGCGCGGGGGGGGGGGCACATCAATTCAATATTTTCAAATGACATGGGGGGTCGAGTGTCACATCGTTGAAAAGAGAATTCAATTCTCTTTACAACTATCTAATTTTTTTTGAATTTCGTTAATATTTTTTGTTTCAATTCAAATTCGAAATATCAAATATAAATGCGAATCTGAAAACTAGTCATACCTTGATAAATTTGAACGGTTTGTTGTGGAATAATGAAACTAAAAACATTACGAAGGGTATTTCCGATACTACTTTTTGAGAGAGGAAATATTGCAATTACACTACAGATGGCGCTGGGGGCACATCAACTAGAAAATTTCGATAGGCATAAAAATCGAAATTGGGAAAAAATTCCTCAACCAAATTCAAAAATATTTAGATGGTTGTAAAGAGAATTAAATTATCTTTTCAACGATGTGACACTCGACCCCCCATGCCATTAAAAATGTTTGAGTTGATGTGTCCCCCGCGCCCCCTGTGGAGCAATCACCATATTTTTTGTTTCAAAAAGTAGTATTAGTGAAACCCTCCAAACGGTTTTTTTTTCATGTTTGTACGTCGAACCGTTCAAAAGTTAACAGGGGGGAACTAAAAAAAGCCGCACTGTATAAAAAATGGAACCGCCATATATACTTTTATCTAATATTTCAAATATGTCATTCATGATATCATGTAATTCTGATTGGATATTTGAATTTGGCATGAAAGAGAATTGAAATTTATCAAAATTATATTAATCATTAATGGAATTTATCAGTTGTTCTTGAATGGGTTTAATGTGGTTCTTTTGAGGTGATTTATTGGAAAGACACCCCAGCCCCTTCAATACATTTATTAATAATCAGTGATAAGAGTTGGGTAATTAGAACAAGTATATCTTTCACAATTTTCAAAATCAATTGATCTTTACCTGGAGCAGTGTTGAATTTGAGTGATATTATAATTTGATGAAAAAGTTGAAGAATTACATATGTATCTACTAGATGTTATTAGTCAGTCAGATTTATTATTGATTCGATATATCGCTTGATTCTTATTTTTTCCTTTACTGTTATTGATAACATCACATTTTTTTAAAGTTATTATCAGCTTTTTCATTTGTCTGTTCATGACCGTGTTTCAAAAAATGTGTTCTAAGATTTGTTTCAATCAAGCAAGAATCAAAAAGCAATTAGTTATGTTGAGATTATACATTTTTATGTCTATCACACTGTTTGACGTGAAGCAAATCAACATAAGCATTTCAATTGATTTATTTATTTTGCTGATAAGCTCCCAAATGACTACAATTCGATCTTCAATCTGTAATTAAATCACATATAGAATATACATGAGGGACAAACCGGGCCTAGAATTGAACCTTGTGTTACCCTAAAACAGTATCGCATTCCATATAAAAACATTTATAACTCACGTCTCCTAGTAGATTTCTGTACTCTCCTTCTTTAGTAGACTTGAATGTAAGGTCCGCATTGATGTTCTTGCCGTTACTATCATCGGCAGCTATGTTGTAGGTTACATCGTAGACGCCTTCGTGCAAATTCGTGTTCAGGTAGGTGGATTTGATGCTGACTTTGCGACCCGCGGCATTTTTGTTCTGTCTGTACTCCAAGCTGGCCAAGGCATGTCCATTAGCTATGTCGTTTACACGCTTTATGTCCCTATTAATCTTTCCCAACAAATACTGGTCCGTGGGTAGAATGATTTCAAGCTCACCGTTGAATTTTTCATCGTTGTGGTGTCCACCCTCGCTCGTTTTCAGATTGGCTTCCAGTTTCTTCCCGAGAACGATTACTTTATTTTTGGAGTCGATGCTGATCAACCCTGAGATTTTGTTGTGTGTGGAAATGACGATTTTTTGGTTTTTATCTTTGTGATAAGATGGGTACAAGTTAACATCGATATTGATGGTGTCAACTAGTAGAACTTGGAAGGTTGAGTCGAGTTTGACTTGTTTTTTCAAACTTTGGGCGTCGATCAAGAGATTGGCACTCCCTGTACCTTTGTTGGATTTCAGTTGGCCATTGACGACTAGAACATCCTTGATGTTTACCTGTTGAGAAATATTTAATTATAATATTGTTCTTCGACTTTTTTAACTTATGTATTTTGGTTCGAAGTTTTTCTTGACATTTTTAAAAAGAGAAAAAATTTGAATAGTGTGAATTGTAAACAAGAAATATACAGATATCATTTTGGAAAGAAAGTATTTTTTATTGGTAAAACGAACTACAGAAAAGTAGAAAAATGGTCCTTCGAGTAATTAGAAAGAGCACTTAAAATGTCAAAAAAGTCCATAATCGAGATTGAAGTACTTTTACAGAGATGGAAGAAAGCAAGGAGCCACTGAAGGTGATGCTGAGTGTAGCGAAGGAGGGAATCTTGCTGGTAGTATGGTAAGACATCAATTGCCATATTTACAAGTGGAAAAAAATAGATTACCAGAAGTGGTTGCAAGATGAAAGAAACATCAAATGTGTACAAATTCATCGAGAGGACGAATTCTGCATTTACAATTAGATGCTGCTAGAAAAAAAACTTCCTCAGAAGAAAAACAAGAAGAAGAGGAAAGAAAAATACGAGAACAAAGATATCTCAGAGAAAAGGAACTGATCGATTTGGAGTTAGACTTGCAGTTGCGTAGTACAAGTAGTAAACATTCCAAAATCTCTCTTGCTGTACCTGAGTACAGTTTCCAGAAAGTTAAAAAGTGGTTGGAAGATTCTGAAGTCACGATTTCGAAAGTTATAAATAATATTCGACAAAATGTTACAAACACTGTAAAAATTACTCTCATTGTGATGAAACTAAAGAACAGTCCAATGAAATTAGAGAACACACCGATACTTGGAGGAAAAATGATAATACAAGTTTTCCCCAACCACATGACTTTTCAAAATCTTTACGAGATTTACCTTTATTCAGTGGGGATCCAGAAGATTGGCCACTCTTCATTTCTCAGTTCAAAAAGTCGACCAACACTTGTAAGTTCACCAAAGACGAAAATTTGGTAAGACTCCAGAAATGTCTCCGTGGGCGTGCAAGAGATATTGTTAAGCCACTACAACTACAACATAGAAACTATATTGGAATGTTTGGAAATTAATTTTGGACGACCTTTTTCAATGCTGACGAAGAAAGCGAAAAAGATCATGTCACCTGGTAAAGGAAGATCAGATTCTTTGATCCTATTTTCAAATACTGTTTTGAACTTGACATCCACCATAGAAGTAAACTCTCATTTCAATAACCCACAGCTTTAAGAAGAACTTCTCAGAAAATTGTCATATTTCCTACGTCTTGACTGGGGACACTGTCTTATGAAACAACCCAACAACATCAACTTGAAGACATTTTCGGAATGGCTGAAAGAAAAGGCAAAGATGTCGTGGCAAAAAGAGAGGAATCAAGGAAGAGTCTATCAAGTTTCGGAAAAAGAGACACCATTCTCTCCATTTCCCAATCAAAAAGGATATGTTGAGTTGTCTCAAGTGCAAGAAAAACCATCAACTAGAAGATTGTGCGGGGTATAAACTAATATCTCCAGATGAACGTTGGAAAATTGTCACTGATAAAAAGTTATGTATGTGTTGTCTCAAACCAAATCATTTCAAATCGAAATGTTATAAGAAAAACTATTGTGGAATAGATGATTGTAAAGGTCTACAACATTTTTTACTTCACAACAATGAAAATGTTACATTACCTTTACGCTTCCATTGGCGTTTCCGTTCCTGCTCGCCTTCAAGAAGGTGTCAATGATCACGGTGCTCCCGCTGGTGACCTTGTGGTGAGCATCGATTTCGTTGTGGTTACATTTCCAAGCACTGTCTACCTTGAATGGGGTTGGATGGGTAGGCAATACAATCGTCAAGTCAGCACCAACGTCGATATTTCTCGGCTGGACGAGGTGTTTGATGGTTCCTTTAACCTCCATTTTCAGTCCGTTTACGTCCAGCTCGTTACTGATTTTGCTTTGTTCACCATGTACCTGCCTGTTTCCTTTGTATTCAACTTTGTTCGCCAAACCGTAAATTTCGAATTCCACATCGAAATCGCCAACAGATTTCTTGTTTATCTCTAATTCCAGCTCAGAACCGAACTTGATGTCACCGTACTCAAAATCGAAGTCGTAGTCTAAACTCTTGGGGGTTTCCCCGAATTCCAATGCGACATTCACTCCGACTAAGGGATAGGTGAACTTTTGCTTGTACGCCACTGAGAAATCTTGCGAATTCTTGTATTTGTTGGTGATGCTGCTGACTAGAGTGATGATGTTGGTTTTGGAAGACAGATCAGAACCATGGATCAATTGGAAGCTACTGTCGTACTGACTGTGGTCTTCTAGCTGTTTCATCTCACCTTTCAGATTGAAGTTTGCTAGGGGATTTATGGAATTTTTGACTTCGACGTTAAATTTAACGAGAAGGTGATCGATGTGTAAACGTCCTGCAAGAAAAATTAATAGATTCATTTAAATAATACTCTGTAGTTACGGCATTGCTAATGAGTATCTAGTACCAAATGATTTCGATATGGAACGCTTTGGTCACAGCTCAGGGGTCCAAGAAGATGAAATCAACAATACCATAAAAACACAATAGTGTAAGAACGTACCGTATCTCGCCTATCATGAGTATGAAAAAATGTTTCAGTTAAAAGTTATACGGTTTACTTTGTTGCTTATTATAAAAATATTTCAAAATATACAGAGTGTTTCTTTAAACCGGGGCAACACAAAGCATCAATTTTTTTAATGGACCACTGTATAAATTTTCTCACCATTGAACTGAGAAAAACGTTTTATATACGGAGGTGTTTCTTTTTTCCAAAATTTTGCGGCTTTGTCAAGTTATTGCTGAAAGAAAGAAAATCTTCGGATAAACAGACCATCACAAAACAATCATAAAAACTTTATGAATAGAATTTAAGCAAAAATATTTGTGTCATGCAACACTAAGAGTGAGTTAGTTGAATGTTAATATGAACTGAAAGTCACATTTCCCAAATAGAGGCATCAACTCGAAAACTTAAGCAACCGGTTAGTATTATTTGAGCATTGTCAATACTTTCTGTGAATGAGTGAATGTTTTGGATGGAGCATAACCTATGAAAAAATGTCAATTCTAGAATTTTGTAAACGTCAAAGTGATAATCACTCAGTAGTTTTAGTTTAAATGAAAATGAAATTGCAAATATCACAAAATCTATCAATTTTAGGGGCCAAGTCACTTCAGCAAAATTTGTAGGAATAAAGTCGTTCTACAAAATGGTGGAATAACATACTGGATGTTGATTTCATTGAAAATATGAACAGGATGTTCATAAAGTCAGTTGTGGAATCATCTGCGACTGAAAGTTGGAATTTAGTCGCTGTTTTCCATCGTACAAGATAACCTCTCTTGGATATTTGATTGAAAAAAAACAGTTTTTGATATTTGAAGTTTGTCAAGTTTATGCATCTCTATAAAATCTCCTGTTTGAGAAATATTACTTTCAGTCCATACAGACACTTCAACTCACTCATGTTGTTGCATGTCTCAAATATTTTGCCTTAAATTTTATTCATAAAGTCTTTATGATGGCATTTGTGATGGTCTCTTTTCCAAAGATTTTCTTTCTTTCGGTAATAACTTGACAACGCCGAAAAAATTCGAAAAAAGGAAATACTTCCGTATGTAAAACGTTTTGCACAGTTCAATGTTGAGAAATTTTACAGGGTGGTCCATCTAAAAAATTGATGATTGATAATAACGGCTATGCGCGTATAGAGTCTAATTGAATGCACCAATTTTTATGAGGAATGAAATTTTCTGAGAAACTATTGTTAAAACAGTTTGCCAAATGTTTCTAAGATTGCAACTTCTAAATATTTATTTTATTTGAAAACTGCTAAAAATTCGTTAATACTATAAAAAACAAATATTCTTCACGTCACTTGTAAACGTACCTGTAAAATATAAATAGGACCGTTAAAGTTCCGTCTAACCAAAGCGGGAATGCGGGAGCGGGAACGGAACTTTGGAACCGTGCGAATTGGTAGAAAAACAGTACACTTATAGTGAACCATATATATTTCGTTGCTTGTATGCTTTTCGGAATACGAATAATAACCCTGGTATGTCCCACTACAGAATTTAGTCTCGAATTCATCTCGTTCCCGCTCCCGCTCCCGCGTTCCCGCGTTGGTTTTAGGAAACCATTATAATTTTTCGACAAACGGCTTGTAATTTCAAATAATTTGTTGTGACTGTTTGGTACTATGGAAATGAAAATCGTTTTGATTCAGATAGAAACGGAGATTTTTTTACATAACTGATATATTAATATGCGAAAAGAGGGGGTAATGTAAACAGTTTATTATTTATAAATGTTATTTTAACGTCTTCTCGATAACCCGTTTGAAAATAACTCTCAAAACGTGAATGATAAGCAGTAATAATGGTTTCAATAGTTGATATGTCCATTAAACTGCTCATAACGTAAATACTTTTTGCCAAATTTTTACAAATAAAATCGACATGTTTTTCCCAAGATAGTTTTTGATCCAAGAAATTTGAAAGCCCAATTGTGATGAAAATCGTTTTTGCAACGTTTTTTAAGGTATTTGGTATTAGAGCACTTTTCTTACAAATACAATGAAAATTTGGTATGATATTTCTCGAAAGTGGCTACATCAGCTGAATTTTTTTGAGAATTTTCGTCCAGTTAGAATCGGAGATAATTGTACTCAAAGCTGCACCATAGGCCAAGTGTAATCATTGTTCCGAATAACACGCTGTACTGATGAAACGGGTCTTACAAATTTGATGGAAAACTAACACATGTCAATTTACTCGATAACAATGCCAATAACCAAATCTGTAAAAGTTCGTCCATATAATTATTGAAATACAAGCTCCTAATCTGCAATATTTTGATGGATGAGAGCATAAAAATATCATATCAAGAGCAATGGCAACAACGCGCTGCAGCTCGTAAGGAACACGAATATATCCCGAAATAAATAGACAAGAAAATAAAGAAAATTGAAATTCTAGAATTGGAAATTGGGCAGCCTCCCTGCCTATATTGTCGTCAGCATATGATTATATGGCAATTTTAGAAAAGATTAGACGTGGAATTGGAATAATTTTCTGAACAAAATGGTCAATGAAAATTTGTAATTACTTTTTTGGTTTTTGTAGTATATTTTACCTCTCATTCTAGTTTGGACCGATTCCATTTGCGTCGGAATTCATGATTTTTTTTCCTGAAGTTCTGCTCATTTGCATAAATCAAGAACGATCATCATATTATTATAACATTCCATTTTCCACTTTTAATTTTGTTTTGCAGCCAACATCGCTGTGACTGCTTGCGACTTTTATCAAATGGCTTTCTTTAATGAATCGTCCCTTGATAAATTGTTTCGAGCCATTGCGTTCAATCACCTTTAAGCAATCTGATCGTCGGGACTATAAAAGTTATTGGCACTGACACTAGCGACAGAGCAGTGTTGCCTGGCGCCTCCGTCACTTCATTGGTTGGTTGAAATGGTGGGGAAATCGTAAAGTCGGAACACCAATTTTACTTTTATGATCGACGTATGTCTAATGGGCCGCAAATAGAAAACTTTTGGTGCATACCGTACCGCTCCAAATACCTTAATCAAAGACGCATTCGAAATGCACGTTTTTTACAGTCGTAGAAAAAATATTTTGTGTAATTGTTGCGGAAAATATACATCAACTAGACATGATGTACTTGAAATATATTAATGTATATTCACCTTTGAGAGATCCCGACATTTGTCCATCGGACAAGGTCAAATCGCTATAGACTTCGTTCTCATCAACTCCTAAGTTTCCGCTCAAAATCATGACTTGATTGTTCGGCATTATGAGCTTGACATTTTCGAAAATGTACTTATTATTCCTGCCGTTCTGTTCAGCGACTATTTGACCTTCCACCTTTATGGGTAGTTGCTCTTGGAATCCCGCTGGGGGTCTGTACTCCAGAATCGGTCTGTATTGAGCTCTACTGGGCGATCCAGAGATGGCGACTCCTACCTTGGCGTAGAACTCCATTTGGTTCTGTCCTAGTTTGACCAAAAGAGATTTTTCTTGGTTGGTGTTCGTGATGCGAGCTTCTGCGTGAGCTTTGAACTGCGCAGAATCGAGCACAGCCAGCAGAAACGTGTCGGGGCGAGCTTGAGCGCTGACTTGGAAGCTGACAAGTTTCTGCCTGTTCTTACCGATGGCTTCGAACAGTATTTCGCCAGACTTGCCTTTCTCGCCCACTGTTCTTAGGTGGTATTCGAGCAGATCCTCGTTTTCAATGCTCACGGAGAATTTTGCGTCTCCCGCTAGAGGGAACGGCAAAACAGGGGTCTTTTCTCCAGCTAGATTTGGTCCGTTCATCTCTGCGCAGAAGGCGAGACCGATGAACGGGCTCAGTTGGTCCACGCAGATGGAGAAATCCTTGGCTTGGGCGAATTTCAGAGAAGAAGTAGTCTCGTGTCCTGACTGCTCTCTGGTGTTGAAAACCAGCTGGTGAGTTCCCGCCAAAATTTTCTGTTCTTTCACTGGCAAACCGAATTTGATGTCGTATCCTCCTCCATTGTTGAAAACGTTGATGGTAACGTCGCCGCCGGTTGCGGTGTACAGGGTGGATACAGTTTTCAGGCCGTTTTCGACAACAGAAGCGTCCAAGGTCAGCCTTCCGGTGACTTCTATGCTAGCGCTGGGAATGAGTTTTACGTGGATGCTGGTGTCTTTTCCGGCAAACAGAGCTCGTGCATCGATGCTTCCCTCGGCTTGAACCTGTACGTTTGCTGTTCCTTCTGCTGCTAGACGTAGCGGGAAACCAAGACCTGTGGGGTAGTCGAATTCCAGATCCAAGAAGATCATGTTTGACCGGAGAGTTTCCTGAAATTCATTATTATTATTAGGATTTTATTGTTGAAAATGGGATATTGGACGCCTGTGGTGTCACTCAGTGAGAACTAAAAGTATTATACCCCTTCACCACACAAGTAATTTGATTCCTAGATCCACATTTCGATAACAAAGTTATCTTCATCAGTAGGGATTACTATACAGTTTAGTAATCATTATCTACAACTTTTTCTTGAAACATTTCCCGCTAGAAGGTCATATTTCGCCACAAATCGCAATAAAACGTTTTCAACCCCTAAACTACATACCCATTTCACCATTTTGAGTGTTTTCGTGTTTAAATATTTTTTTTCTCAAAGTTGACACCCCAACAACATTTTCCATCTAGTCCTTGCCTGTTATTTGTTTTTCACCAAAATTATTTTAATATTCCTCTGCTCCACAGCATACTACGATAACAAATAAGACCCCACAAATGACGAAATCATTTTAGCCATTTTTTTACGAGAAAAACAAATTTCTCCGTTGATTCAGGCACATCTGGAATCGCCAAATCCCATGTTTCAATACCGTAACTTTTACCGAGTGTTCACAACTTGAGTGTAAAAAATAAAAAAATTCTATCTTTGAGAGTGCCCTGTGTAAACACTACTGAGTGTATGGCAAATTTTAGATTGCCAATAGATCAAGAGTCATCTAGTGTACCAAATCACACAATATCATCCTCATATCTTATTCAGAGTGTTCATAATAATTATGAAAATATCGAAAAAAATCTGCCCGATATGATTATGGCATGAAAAAAGTGTTGACAAAAAGAAGGAGGCATTTTGTGCAATTTTTTAGTGTTCTAAAGCCCAAATTAACATGACTCTTCAATTAAAAGTGGTGAAAATACTCGTAGATTTATCAATTATAACTTGGCAGTGTCAACACCGATTTTGATGTAAAGGTAAAGTTTGGCAGAAACAAATTTCGAATAAAAAATACAGAATATTCTTTTAAAAAAAACTAGTCCCTGAGTCGTCCTGCTTTTATAAAATACTCAGTAATGTTGATTTTGAAATGGATAACTTCAATAACTGAAGATGTTTGTCTCTAGTGGTTATCTTTCATATGTTTGTGCAAAGTTAATTATTTCCTCTAGACGAATCTCTGAATAGTGACGCACTCACCTTGTAGTTTTTGAGTCTATCCAGTCCTTTGGCAAAGCTGCCAACGATTTTATCGATAATCCCTTCTGGAGTAAGCCCTTGTTGGTAGATGTTCAAGTTGGAGAAAAGTATCTCAGACCCGAAAGCTTTCACGCTGAGATCCAAATCCAAGTCCTTATTCAAAGCGTTTTCCTTGATCTGAACCGCCTTGCCAATGTTGTCTATTTCAGCTTTGGTAACATCACGTCTAGTTCTAAAAGTTTCTCTCAGTTTGTCGTCTAAATGATTCCACAATCTGTCGGCCAACTTTTCGTTGCTGTTCATCAAATCCCCCAAGGAAGACGTCCTGAGTACTCCTTTGGGTCCGAAATAGTGCTCGACCAGCTTGTCGAGGTTCTCCTGTCTGGTGTTGATCTCCAAGAAGTTGAAGGTGTGGCCGAATACTTCGCCTGTCAAGTTCAAGCTCGTGGAGCGGGGTAGGAAGGAGTCTTGAGAGTAGATGACGTTGACTTCCGAGGAAGCTGCGACTCCAAGGGTGTCGACGGCGTAAGAGAATTCTCCGTTGTAGGACCACTTTCTGAAGTCCATCGGGAATTTTTTCGGAACGCTGAATCCAAGATGGAGTCTAGCTAGGTTCTTGTCGGGGTTGGCAGATGCTTTGATATTGCGAATGTGCGAGACGATGTATCCGCCGACTGAAAATAGTTGATAAAGATCGTGAAAATCAAGAAAATATTTCGAAACATCCTAACTACAAGTTGATTTGTTTGGAATTTGAGTATTACAATACGTTGTCAAAAATTCAATTCTACAGTGGTTACTGTTATAGTTTTTTTCGGTAATATACAGAGAAAACCAATCACTCTAGCAAAAATGGAGTTAAAATAGCTAAACATTGGATAAGAAAGCTGTAGTTCACAATGAGCTTAGGACTTGAGGCATAAGATGTCCGGAGGACTGCTCATTGCTAATATCCAATACAATAGGAAAAGTTGGGTCGAAAATCAATCAGAAAACAACTACTTTCCTGGCTAATGCCACGACGAACATTGAATTACATCTGATGAAATTTCCGTGCAGAGTTCCTACAAGGTTATCTCAGCAATTGCTTGTTGCATGGAAATATTCATCGAAACATTCGGACCACCTATATAACGATTTCGGGGTGTTGCCCCTCATCA
This sequence comes from Chrysolina oricalcia, assembly GCA_944452925.2. Lineage (NCBI taxonomy): Eukaryota > Metazoa > Arthropoda > Insecta > Coleoptera > Chrysomelidae > Chrysolina > Chrysolina oricalcia. Next base: position 4,910,958 of record OX101810.2, read on the forward strand.
GTATAGGGTAGGTCTAGCAGTCAATAACTAATGACTGCAACGAATGAATCGATAACCAAATCCATTTCATCCATTATACCTACCCATTATTCTCATCATTTATTTGTACTCTCCGGCAAAACATTCGAACTTGTTCGAATTTTTGCATTTACTCTACCTAGACTCTTTTGCTGTCTCGAGGAGTGCTTATTGATTTTCCTAGCGGATGGCGCAGCGACTGACTTACTGTAAGTCGCTGCTTCATCCGTAGGAAATTATTAGATAAACAGTTGGTTGTAATTCATTTGGCAGGGACAAGACAACTCAAAGTTGTCGGACCTACCTACCCTTGCACTGATGAGAGGCAACAATCTCGAAACATGTCTGCAGGTGGCCATCCCCAGCCAATTAGGGATAATCTTTTGTTTGTCTACAATAAGCACTTGCAACTGAGTCTTCTTTGAAGAACGTTGCACAAATATCTGTCAGATGTAGTTCAGTATCCGTCGTGGCATTAGCCAGAGAAGTAGTCGTTTTCTGTCAGATTTTTGCCTCATATTTTCCACTTTGTGGAAATATGTGGAGAGAACGGTACTTCGACTTCGTCGATTTTATTCTTATCATTCATACTACTACATTATCATTCATATATGCCAAGGAATCTATTTTTGTAAAACAAAGTAACTAGTTTTATATGCCTAGGGCAACTCATCTTATAGGACTGGTTATTTGATTATACCTGAATGTAGTACAGTTATAAGATACCAAAGTATAGCTGGAGCAGTGACTAGCGTCGGAAAATAACGAAAAATCGTTTATCGATTTTTTATCGTGTGCATTGCCTACCTTGATTGCTGGGTTCCTTCTCCAACAGAGCTTTGATCGCAGTACCAATCTTGGCAGTAGGACATTGGGCCAAAACCTGGTAGGCCTTTATCCTCACTTCGGAATCCTGCTGGATGTCCTGCAAGACGTGCAACGCGCTGTTCCTCAACTTGTCCTTGCATGCGTCTGCAGCGTATGTCTCCAGAGCAGCGACCCTCAGTCTGTTGGGCGCTTGCTTGTTTTGAGCGACAGCAATGACTTTTTGCGCGACGTTATCGGAAAGATGGCCAAAGTTCCTGAGCGCTTTGAGAGCGAAGATGATTTCGTTTTCGGCTTGCCTGTTGGCAGGTTTGCCGTTTCCTACTTTCTGGATGAGCTTTTGGGCCAGTTTGTTGATGGCGGCCACGTTTTCGCAGGATTGTTGACGGCAGAATCGCCCGGCCAAGTTTCCGATTCCCAAATATGCTTCGTAGGAGAGACTGGGCTGGTCCAGTAATGTCTGGAACAACAGATCGGTTATTGCGAAAGTTCAAGTAAATTGATAGTAGGTACCTAATTTGAAGATTATTTTTTTATACATTTTTATACATTACGAGCAATATAAAAATAATTCAATATTAAAATGTAACATTTCGTATAGGTAGAATAACTGGGCTATGAAATCTTTATATGAACAATACGAATGCTATTTATTTTAGTTTCGATGCGAAAAGTAATAAAATTTGGAGGAGGAAAAAACGTAATTGTTTTTTTTCAATACAAAAGCAAAGAATAGTCTCCTGGACACTGGGTTTTGAAATTTGACGAATATCACGTGATCATCAATATGGCGGAAATTTTGAAAAATTCGTCACGAAGGGGCAAAATTTGTGGTAATTTTTTAAAATGGCTGAAAACCTTACTTGAAAAAGTTGTTTGCTATTCAATTTCATGTCCATATACAAAATTTCAAATATCCATCCTAATAAACTGAAATGATTGTAAATTGCAATTTTTAGAAATACTTCTTTGTTTATTATAAAACGTTGTTTGGTGTAGTAAAAACCAGTTTTTTTTAAATTTTGCATTAGCATTTGGGAACAAACCTAAAAAGGTCTATTTTATGGATTCAATTAGTTTATAATGATTTCTAAAAGTTATTTAGTGCTATGGAAAACACTATTTTTGCCGAAAAAATTGCATATACAATTCAGTTTGATATTTGAAAGTTTACATGAATAGTTCTAAAATTAAAGTGTAAACAACATTTTCATTTCATTTTTTGCTTTCTTTAAAACTGACACCACTTATTGATCCGTAATGAATTTTTTCTACGACTAATAGGACGAGATAATTGTGCGGATTGACCGATTCTGCAATTTTTAAAATCTATATTTTTGATATTTTATTTTACCTGTTCGATTATTTCATTACCAATTATTTTAATTTCCATGTTCTTCATGACAAAATTATTATAATTTCTTTCAATAGCAAGGAGCATGAATTTAGTTTTATTACCGTTAATTTTCAAAAGATTTCGACAGCAACATTCTTGTATTTGATATATCGAATTGTTAAGAGTATGAACCAAAAGCCTGGGTGAGAAATAAATTGAAGTGTCATCATCAAACGAATGAATTTTATAATTTTCTGCTGCTTCAACAATACCGGGTGACACAGCAGACATGTAGCAGCCTCTAGTTTTTTTATTTGAATAGATAAAAATTTGTAATTTGCAAAAGTTACGTAATCAATGATAGCGCTGCATTTGAATCTAACGACAACTTTTTTCAACTACCTGTTTGATCGGCAGTAACTCCAACTTCTTTTTTTTGAATGACACCCTGTACATTTATCAAGCCTATCTTATTTGTCTTAAAATTCTCCATTCAACCGTGTATCACAAAGTGGCATTCGTTTCTTAATTCGCAGATGAATTGCATTTTATTAAAAAAACATCAAGTTGGCTGTTATCCGAATTCGATAATCTTTCGATGCTTGGTAGGCTTGGAAATCCAAAGAGTATCAGTTAAACGATATAATTTCTGTTTTTTCCATACCTGATCACTTCCTACAGATTGTCAATAATTTCTTTAATAAAAAGAAAAAACATCTGAAAATAACTCACGATATTGCGAAAACTGAGATAGGAATTTTTTCAATTTGGCTACTTGTGAAGGAACTATCTGTCTTTCTCTTTGGCCATGTAGCCATATCATGATCTTTCCATTTGGAAACATAAAATTGAAATTGTTCCCCTGATCCACCAATTCACAAGTCTATTAGTCTAGATATTTGCAATAATATTTTGCCTAGTAGGCGGTGTACACAAAATGTTTTGTGTTTGACAGGTTAACATCATTTGATTGCAATGATTATCTCCGTAAGTTTTATGCTGATTGAAATTGCATCGTTTAATTAGATACTAAATATGTAATCAAAGAACGAAAAGGTCGATATGTTGTTAATATTCGGAGAGTACAAGAGAAATTGTAGACAGGCTGAACAATTGTATGTCGAAAGCTTTCCGGAAAGACGCCACCCACCTGATAATTATTTTGCTAGAGTAAAAGAGCAGTTCAGAGCAGTTCTTTTCAAAACTCTTCTAGCGGTCTCTTGATTTACGCCGATTTCGTCCTCAATTTGTCTCAGTGATATCGTCGGATCTGCATGTACTATGGCCAGAACGTTTACTTCCATTTCCTCGTCGACAATGGATTGGAGATTGTTTTGATTTTGCGGTTCTCTTCTGAACTGCTCTTCTACTCTAGCGACATTGTTTTCATAGAAGTAAGATAGTTAGCCAACCTTATGGGATTTATATTGGATTCAAATGGATGCGACATGTAGATGGCGAAGGTGATCTCACATCCAAGTCATGTCCTAACTTCAGTTATCTGGCCTCCAAGTCATGTCGTAACTTGATTGAAACAATGGGACAGCATTAAAATCAGGGTTTTTTGAAGAATCCTGCTTTAAAATGACGTCAAATATTCATGTTTGTAACTAATCACGCTAGATGACACTCGCGTTTGGGTCCAATACCTTTTCCACAGGCACTGACTAACTATCTTCTATTTAAACAATGCTAGCGAAATAATTATTAGGCGGACGGCGTCTTTCCGGAAATCTTTCGACATACAATTGTTCAGCCTGTCTATAATTTCTCTTGCACTCTCCGAATATCAACAACATATCGACCTTTTCATTCTTTGAATACATATTTAGTATCTAATTAAACGATGCAATTTTAATCAGCATAAAACTGACGGAGATAATCAGTACAATCAAATGATGTTTACCTGTCAAACACAAAACATTTTGTGTACACCGCGTACTAGGCAAAATATTATAGCAAATATCTAGACTAATAGACTAATAGAATTGGTGGATCAGGGGAACAATTTTAATTTTATGTTTCCAAATGGAAATATCATGATATGGCTACATGGCCAAAGAGAAAGACAGATAGTTTCTTCACAAGTAGCCAAATTGAAAAAAACATGTTTCTATATCAGTTTTCACAATATCGTCAGTTATTTTCAGATGTTTTTTCTTTTTATTAAAGAAATTATTGACAATCTGTAGGAAGTGATCAGGTATGGAAAAAACTGAAATTATATCGTTTAACTGATACTCTTTGTATTTCCAAGCCTACCAAGCATCGAAAGATTATCGAATTCGGATAACAGCCTACTTGATGTTTTTTAATAAAATGCAATTCATCTGCGAATTGAGAAACGAATGGCACTTTGTGATACACGGTTGAATAGAGAATTTCAAGACAAATAAGATAGGCTAGATAAATATACAGCGTGTCATTAAGAAAAATAAAGAAATTGGAGTTACTGCCGATAACAGGTAGTTGAAAAAAGTTATTGTTAGATTCAAATGAAGCGGTATCATTGATTACGTAACTTCTGCAAATTTCAAATCTTCATCTCTTCAAATAAAAAAACTACAGGCTGCTACATGTCTGCTGTGTCACCCGGTATATCAATGTGAATTAGGAACAATAAAGGCCCAAGAACGTTTCCCTGTGGAATCCCATAACGATTCTCTATTTCCTTAGAGAGTTTATTATTGAACCTTAGTTTCAGTTCTAACCGTTTTACCGTCGATCCCAACACATCTTAATTTTTTAATCAACCTATCTCAATCCAGTGTTTCGGAAGCCCTTTTAAGGTCAAGAAATACCGTAACTGTTATTTGATTTTCTCCTAGATATTTTTTCTGACTGACTGAACATTGTCAACAATTTTATTTACCCCCACAAGGCTTACTTTTTGTTTATAAACTGTTTTTAAAATATTTTTTTCAATTGAGCAACATATTGACTGGCTTCAAATCAGAAGGATTCTTGGGGTTTAGAATTTTTGGCATTAGATGAAATTTTCAGGAAATTGGAAAAAGTGCTTGTCTCTAGTGATATATTAACCACAGCTGGGTAATTCCTAGTTAAAAAGTAATTAATAATTACAATTACTTTTTTTTCGTGTAATTTGTAACTGTTTTAAAGTACTTTTTTATAGTAATTTAAAATTGTAATTGTAGTAAAATCTGTGTAAGAATTGTGATTTGTAAATGAAGTAATTACAATTACTTCGTATAAGTACAATTACTTTCACTAATTACAATTACTTGTACATGCGTGTTTGTTTACGAGATACAAGTGTTCACTTGTTCTGAAAACAAGAAAGAGTCTGATCTCTTGTCCAAAAATCAATATTTTTAAACACATGATATTTGGAAAATAGTTATTTAATTTTTATAACATTTCTCAGTTTGAAAACTATTGATTTAACAACAATAATGTACCAGAATAACTGACTAGAATTGATCACCGAATGTAAAAAAATTGTTCAATACAATCCATTCAGTTGAACATTTTTGACACTTAATTATTGAAAATTTGTAACTGTAATTTAATAGTTCCTTTCTTTGAGTACTCTGTAATTCTAATAAGTCACTTTTGAAAAGTACTTTGTAATTGTAATTACTTTTGAAATAGGTACTCATAATTACCCAGCTCTGGTATTATTGAGGTTCAGCATCAGTTCTTTAATATTCTCATAGCAAGTTTTTATGAAAACCGTATTATTGTAATCGGTACAAATAGAAGTACTACTTACAGCAGCAGACGTTAGCGCTGCTTCGTTAGCATGTCGCACCAAAGATAGCCCAATGTATACCAAGTATTTCTCGACTTCATTCAGTTCATTGCTCTTCAACAGGGTGATGGCTACGTCGATGGTGTCTCCCGTGCCCGCTTGCAGTAGCGCATCCAAGAACGCCCTCTTAGCCGCAGCTTTGTCACCGAGCCCTGCTCCAGATCTGACTTGATTGTACACAGCCAAAAGGTCGTCCTTCTTCGCTGCCCTTATGGTCTTGACCAAGTTGACGAACTCTTTGGCGGTATTTTCACCGACAACCACGTCGATGGTTTTGTCGAGAGCTTTCACTGCACCGATGATGGTGTTGACGTTGTTACTTGGGGCAGGAATGGGATGGGGATTGTCGAAGATAATAGTTTTGGGTACGCTACATTTGACGGCTTTGGTGTCCTTAGCAGTGCCCTTGTACTGAAGTTTGCTGGTGACTTGAGCTTTAGCGCCCTGTTTGCCCACAGAGAAGGGAACGTAAAGGTAGTTTTCCACTGCGGTAGCCTGGTCCAGTATTCCATTCTTGATCCTGAGCTTGGCGCTGTAATCCCCGTCCAGGACTGGGCTCGATTTGATTTCACTGTCCTGGTTGAAAGTTGTCGTGAAGAAATCTTGTCTGAGGTTTTCTCTGTAGCCGCATTTGTTCAAATTTCGGCTTTTCTGGACGACCAAAATGTTGCCTTCTTGATGCTGGACGAGTTCAGTGGGACACAAGCCGAATACGTCGGTTTCGTGGCCGTGTTTGAGGTTTGCTTGGAACAGGGAAGCGATCGCCCTCTTGATGTTGAGAGAGTTTTGGGTGTCGCCAAGTTCTGTGCAAATACTGTCTTCGATGTGGCCGTCATGGAAGTTTATCCTGATTGGTTTGTCCACGTTAGGAATGGAGCCAAATTTCTAAAAAAAATACAGATAAAATTGCATCCATCATTCTAGAAAGTCAGCATAAAAGAAAATATTCAATATTAAGACGATTATATCTTATTTAATTATCAATTCAATTCCAAGAAACATAATAATAATATTTTGTTTGTTAATTTGTTCACTCACATAATATGGAATAAGTCAGTCAAAGTGAGTATAACAATGTGAAAGTAGGTCAGCTTATTAAATCATCTAACAAATACAATGTTTCCAGATTAACAAAAAAGAATAAATAGTTCAATTTTTTCTGTTTTAAAAAGCAACGTTTAAAAATTATTCTACACCAGAGAAAGACTGTTCTGAAAGATTCCTTAACTGTTCTCTCAAATTGGTCAATGGAGAGGTGTTTGATGTATTGGGGAAGATGGTTAAAGGGTTTTATTTCCATGGACACTGTTCAGTTTTAGCCCTATTGTTTTTTGGTACTTCCAACACCGAAGTATTCCTAGTGCGATAATATTTACTTAGTTTGCGATTTTTTTTAAATTTCCCCTAATGTAGACTAACACTAGTATATACAGGGTGTTAGGTAAACATGCGGCAAAAATTCAAGGGGTTATTCCTTGACATATTCTAAGAATATTGTGTCCTATGATGATTGTTGAAAAAACCCTTCATTTCGTAGATACAGGGAGAACAATATTTACGACATGAACAACGACGTGAACAACATTTTATCATCAAAAAGTACATCTAAAATTGCTCAATTTAGAATAAATGCTTGAAATGACTTCCTCCATCCTGGATCCAAGTATTCAATATTCTCGTCATTGACTCTTTCAAACACATATACACGTAATTATGCGATTTAGCAAGTCATTTCGAACATTTATTGTAGATTGAGCAACTTTACATGTACTTTTTGATAATAAAATGTTTCTGCCTGATTCTTCGAGGCAAAGGGGTTTTTCATAATCATCATGGGACAAAATATTCGTAGAATATAGGTCAAGGAACAACCCCTTGAATTTCTGCCGCATGTTTACCTAACACTCTGTATAAGCATGGAACTGTTGAAATTTTCAGTTGGCTAAAAAGTCCCATGCAACTAATTCTCCTACTGACTCCTAAAAGATTTCGAAGTGCTCGTTTTTGTAGAGAAAGACTCTTTGGTAGTCCAGGCGGACTCCCCACACAGCTATTCCATATGACCATATGAGATAACTGAGTGAAATCTTGCAAAATAGAGCATAGGTACTAAGATAGATTTATCTACAGTCTTCTTTAGTTGATAAGGGCCAGTTTCACAGGTTCCAGTTAGAGGCCAGATCAATTGAGTAATGGTTAGATTGTGAACCTGTCAATGCCATTGAAAGAATGTCACTCACCGTCTAAACTTTCAGTTAGTCATCTGAAGGTTAATGGTGGATTTATAAACTCAACTAAACTAAGAATTCAAAATTATCAATTAAGAATCAACAATAAGCAATTAAGAAGGTGTTTATAAACGTCAACTAAGAAATTAAGAATTATGTCATGTGGAGAAAATCGTTACAACTATAATGAAATCCATCATGGTCAACATTTCTTCTCGATCCATTGTATTGTTATTGAAAGAAAATATTCGAACAAATCATTGCAAAATATAAACAAAATCATTTTCAAACATTCATTCACCGATTTTGCGCATTCCCGTTTCCATTTTCAACTAAGACAATTCATTCTTAGTTGAAAAGATAAAAGATAACCATCTTCTTAGTTGCTAATTCTTAATTTAATTGACAGCTGGAAGTTTATAAAACACTGATGGGGTTTCCTTGTATTTATCTTTCTCAATTCTTAGTTGTTAATTTAATTCTTAGTTTAGTTGAGTTTATAAATCCACTATAACTGGGACCTATGAAAAGTCATATAACAGATAAGTAGGTGCAATTTTTTTGCATACCTCATTGATGTGAATATTCCAGTTACAATTCTCCGAAACATGTAAGTACAAGTAGAAACTTTAATGATTGAACTTGTTCAAGTGATCCACCATTTTTTATCAATAGACTGATATCTTTGCTTCTATTTGGATAGTTGAATCTAATGAATTTTGACTTGTCTTCATTCAGTATCAAACCATTGGGCCAAATTTGTTAACTCTATATTCTAATTTTTTATGACATCAGCTAGATTTTCCCCTGTAACTGTCGAAGTGAATTTTTGCTTTTGATATAATTAACGTACAATAGTATCCCCAAAACTGAGCCTTGAGGTACTCCAATTTTTGATAAGATCTGCTCTGATTTATTTTCCTTGATTTCAACGGACTGTATTCTATTTTTCAAATTATCATACAGAGACAACTGATAAAAAATAACAACGATATTGATAGGTAACAATTAATATAATTATAATAGTTAAATAAGTATTGACCAGAAGACATAGGTCGCAGACATTAGGCTACTACATCTTCAATAGAAATGAGGAATTTTCATTTCTTTTTAATTTGCACAATTTTTAGGTTATCAGATTGCCTGGTTAGATGACTATGACTATCAAAAGTAACAACATAGGAAAGATTGGAATGTTTTTTCTTATTTTTTGTTAGGTGAATAAACGTGCAAATTTTGATTCTGAATAATGAAATAATATCTAGAAGATTTCTTGGTTTGTGTAATTTTGAAGTTGTTTCAAAAAAGGGTAATTTGAAAATACATTTCATAATTTTATTTTGTTAGGTTTTCAATGGTTTGAAAATTGATTTTGTTGTAATGCCTCAAATTGAAATTAAATACTGAATCTTTGAATATATCACAGTGAAGTCAATATTTTCGAGAAGTCCTGTCTGTATAAAATGCCAATAATACGAAATCTTTTTTTTCTTAGTTTAAGAACATACGTAGACCAAGATGGAGTTTGATCAATGGTTAATCCTAGACATTTCAATTTTTTTTGTATCATAATCAAGAATTATCCACATAAGGGGGTTCAATCTGGTTTTCTGGTAAAGATCTTTTAGAAATGTATATAAGCTAGATTTTTCAAAATTTAAAGTCAACTTATTTTCATCAGTTAACTTTTTCAATGATAGTAAAGGGTATTATCATCAGCAAATAATTTTAAATGACCTTTCATATCCAGGCAAGATATCGAATTTAACAAAACAGGCCCAAGGATAGACAAAATTGCTTTTTTCTACAAACGTCAAAAAAAGACAAGGTTCGCGCATTGACAACAGTATGCGAAGTGGCACTTTTTTTCATTTTCATTCGTTACCATAACAGCGTGCGCGAAGTAATGTGCGAAATATATTTCGCACACTGCATGTAAACTATATGGGATTTTCATATTCTAACCTATATGGTCCTCAACTCCTCAATCAAGCAAAAAACAAGAAATCGTTTATTTATTAATGTAGAACAATAATTAAGGCTTTCAAATTGTGAGAAAATTTTACACTACCTAATTTTATTTATTATTTACAATGTTAACATTAATGGTGCAGCCAGTGCACGAACCAATATTTATTCCTAAACCAGATAAAATTGCTGATATGCATTTTCATACTACCGCCTCGATTTCGCCGGTAAGAGGTTGGAAATTACGGAATTGGCCGCATCTATCAAGTTAGGTGGGGTACTGCTTAGTTCATCGTCGCTCGAAATTTCCATTCTTTTACAATAATAAATATCACGCACGAAATTGACGCGAATAAAAAGTCACTCCAAAATAATTATCAAGAACTGTTACTTTGAAATAATTGTCAACATATGCCATTTTATTTCCATAGTTACAGTAATTACTTGATTTGGAAAAATTATTTAAGCCAGTTCAATACTATTTTTCATAGTTATTACTTATTTTAGAACAATATTTTTGACGTTTGTAGAAAAAATTTTGTTTGCATCTCATGCGCGAAATACTTTGGTAATCTCGACAATTTTTTTTAACTCGGCTGCGCCTCGTTAAAAAAAATCAGTTCTCGATTACCAAAGTAGCATTTCGCGCACTAGATACAAAAATAACTATTAATTATACAGAGGCTTCTATGATTTTCAGATCGATCATAAAGTCCTAATTTATTGAAAGACTGGCTAATCGAAGACAAAATGAACATTTTGACTGAAAATAGTAAAGTAGTATTTTTTCCAAAATTTTTGTACTGAAATTAGTAATTTGATCGAATCCATAGCCATCTAGTTTAAAAAATAAATTTCAAAATAAAAAATTAAGTTGTATTCAGAATGTTATATACAGACAAAAGAAGTGACTTGTGACTTGTATTCACCTTTCCATTTGATCCCAGGACTTGGACGTTTTCCAGCCTCAAAACTTGATTGCATTCTGCTTGTTGTGTTAATAATACTACTGCTCTGACTTCAGTGCTTGTATCTTGTCCTTCAGCAGAAGACAACGAAATTTCGATTGTTCCTTCGTAGTTGTATTTGTACGTGGTTCCTTGAGCGTATTTGAAAACATTCTGTGATGCTAAAAAAATCAAAAAAAAATTATATACAGATTCTACTGAACACAGTTACCGTGAAATGTTCCATAATGGAGTTTGAGTCAATTTTTTTCACGAATCTCGTACTTCAATTCCAGTAATTTCCAATTGAACAAATGCTTCTTCAACCCGTTCAATAGATTTAAAAAAAACTTTTCTTGTCTTCACAATATGGAAAATTACTAGAGAACTTCTCATTGGAATCGAAATAGTGAGACCACATTAAAAAAAATCAGAAAACAAAAATAATAATCCTACCTCCATTGCATCCTGTCCTGCACACTTCTGTAAACAAATAAAAACAATAATTAGAAAGTTTTACACAGTGCAAGTATTAGGTTCGAATTATTCTTCTAGATGATATTATAATGTGACTTCTGTTTGAATGATCATCGAAACTTTTACATTGGAATTCAAAAGGAAGATAGATTACTTTAATTTTACCCTCCATTTTCTTTATTTTTGAGTTATTTTCAATTGAGGGCATACTACTCTCTATTCGTTCATGTTCTGCCTACGAAGTCCTACTTTGAATTCTCAATTTTCGTACCGTTTAGTTGGACGCTTCGCTCAAACACACTCAATCGGGAAGTGATAGTAATAAATAATATACATGACATAATAATGCTCCACACTGTAAGAGTGCTCCACACTGTCAATGAGTAGATGATCATCTATCTTTGGATTCCTTGTCTCGTTTCAAATTGAGTTTCAACGAGTGACTATAGATGTCACAAGTTACTTTTTGTTATATAATGTCGTTGCCTATCGGCAATAATTATGAGTGTGTTATCTTCGGCCAGAAATACAAAATAAAAATTTCAAGGTTGGAGTATATCCAAGTGCGGAGCTCAGTTAGGCTCCGCCCACCAGTGTCTCTGCTTCGGCATTGGCCGGAGCAAATGTACACATTTTGTATTTAAGAAGCCCGTGACAACAGATGCGTGCTCGGACAACCCCATGACCAAACTTGCTCTCTATGCAGATGACACGGCAATCTTTGCTGAGTCATCTCATGAGAGAGGAGTAACATCGAAGCTGCAACTTCAGATAAACAAGCTGGAACCGTGGTTCAATCGTTGGAAGATCGGAATCAATGCAGACAAAAGCAAGGCCATACTGTTCACGAGGCGACGTAGGACACCCGAGGGCCATGTTACTATGAACGACGAGAGAATTCCATGGGTAGACGAAGCCGTTTACCTAGGAGTAACCCTGGACAAGAAACTCACGTTTCAGAGGCACGTCTCCCACAGATTAGCTATAGCGAAAGCCGCAAGGCATAAGCTGTACCCACTCATCGGACGTAGGAGCAGCATGGCACTCGAGTTGAAACTACGCCTCATCAAGACAATTCTTCTGCCTATCATATTGTACGCATCCACTGCTTGGGGGCAGTGCGCGAACAGTTATAGGCAGAAGATACAGGCCTTCTTCAACGTCTGCCTGAGGACGGCAACAGACGCACCACAATATATGCCCAACAGGTTCATATATCGAGACTTAGACATCCACCCGGACTATATCGACAGACTGATCAGACAACATGTGGGGACTACTCTAGACAGAGTAGAGACCCACACGAACCCGCTGCTCACGGAGCTCCACGAGAACAGACGTGAGCAAGACGACAGAGACAGAGACAAATACAGACGTCCAGTAAACCAAGGAGACAACGACACCCCTGAAGAAGTACGGCGGAGGCGAGACCTTCGGCGACGCCAACGTCTACTTCAACAGGCACCAAATCACGATTAATCATGCTTTATGTTTCAGATCCACGAAGAACCGACCAAGTAGAATTTCAATTTCAATTAACTCAGCACACAGCACTCGGCCCTCAGCCGAGAGTTTTTTCAGGCCTTCAGCCAGTTTCAGGGGGGCACCATGCACAGTAAAGTAAAGTAAAGTCATTGTTTAAAAGTCAACTCATGTCAGATATAAGGGAGCTTCAAGCCGAGAATTGGCTGGGCACTCCATATCAAACGGTCAGATTTTATTCTGCTGATCGCCAGTCATCAGGATGAGGAACCGCTTTAACGAGCGGGGGTGGTGGATAGGGGGGGTGAGCTTTCGAGTACGTACGAGTGCTGGGAATTTCATCCTTCCGGGCCTCAACCTTAGGGGGTGCATGGTGGTAGATGCGTGCACTGGGATATCGGGAAATAACGAAGTATTTGCCCCGTCCGGCTAGGTTTCCTTCCCAGTACAGCATTGTCGCAGATCCAGCAACTCCGGAACTTTTCTTCTCTCGGAACAGCAACAGCAATAGTCTTGAAAAAGACTATTTGGTTTGCGAATTCTTTCTTTATATGGTTATACAAATTGTTTTTGTAAAGTCGTGGTGTTCCCAACCAATGGTGTTCCAGAGCGCCGGTGGGCGGGGCCTATTGGACTTTTCGAGCTGGATATAGTCCAGCTCGAAATTATTTTTATCTCATTTTGAGAGGATTTCTGGGAGAAGGAACACCCGTTTTGGCTGGAATAACCAGTCATCCGGGAGCCACTGAAGTGCTCAGTTGTTGTTTTGAGAGTACTTCTCAAGTGTGGTAGCCCGGGTGGCTCACACAATTACCTATAGTTGGTAAAAGTATTTCTGGCCTTGGACTTGAGGAATCTACAAGCCTGGTATAGTGTATGGAACCTTGTTGGGAACACCAACACTATACCAAAGAATTCGTAACAACTTAACAACACCTACGATGCTGTTCCTGACTGCCATAATCTAAAGAAGAGTTCCGGAGTTGCTGGACAACTGCGACGATGCTGTATGTCAACAAATGCGTGCACTCGGATAGTTGGAAGGTAGGACGCATTGCCTCTTCCGGCTAGCTCAGACCGCCTATCCGAAGTACAGCATCGTCGCAAAATCTCAGCAACTCCGGAGCTCTTCATTTATTTGGAAAACCAGCAGGAACGTGTCTGACATACGAATTCTTTTTAAATTTGTTGGTGTTGCCAACCAACGAGGTTCCATTAATTCGCATGCCAGGCCGAAGATCGCTAAAAACCAGAAATACTATTTACACTTGACTCTACTATACACTACTGAGCCATCCAGAAGTGAGGGCTTCTCTCCTGGGAATTGTCCGAGCCCTCGGGCGGCTCCTGGATGACTGCCTAAAGCCATTTGAGCCTTTATTTATACCCTGGCCGAACATTTTAGTCGGCCAATGGTATAACAATTTGCTGGTAGGCGGAGCCTATTAGAGCTCTCGCCTCCAGATATACTCTCCGAGTACTTTTCCAAACTTCAAAATCTTTAGTATTTCTGGCAGATTATGACATGTACTTGTGGTGAAGAGCTAGCCGGATGAGGCAAAACATCCAAATTCCGATGCCCAAGTACACGCATTTTGTTGTCAAGTGGATTCGATTTGATTTCGAGAGCTTCCTTTCTGACGAGTGGGTTACCACGAAACAGCTGTCAAAGATTGGAACTCTCGGAATCAAATCAAAAAAAAATACTCTATTTTCACTAAAAATCCTACAAATATATAAGTTATAAACAAAATATATAGGACATTAACGTAGAACAAGTGTTTAAAAAGTAAAAAAGTAACAGTAGTAAATGATGAAGAGATTAATAGATAAAGAGGAGAACGATGACTAATGAGACTAAATGCGTCTCATTGATTTGTTATTCTACATGGTTGCCGAAAAAATAGTGTATGCAACACGTCCGAAAACAGTTTTTTTAGACTCGCAGACTTCCAGGACTCGTTAACGCTCGTCCTAGAATTTGGTTTACTCGTCCAAAAAACAGTATTTTCTGGACTTGTTACCTAAATTACTATTTTCTACTCGGCTTAGCCTCATTCAACAAACTACACACTCGCATAAAAAAGTCCTCCTTTACAAACTTGGATCATAAATAAGTATTTTCTGAAATCGTTCGAAAATGCCCACTTTCTCGGAGAAACTTCATGCCTCAAAATACGCTAATCTAGTATTTTAGTCCGTTGCTAAGCAACGAACTTTCCCGGACCGTTTTCGGACCTAAACGGTACGGGAAAGTACTTTTTCTGAAATCGTTCAAGAATGCCCACTTTCTCGGAGCAACTGCAGGCCTCAAAATACGCTAATCCAGTATTTTAGTCCGTTGCTAAGCAACGAACTTTCCCGGACCGTTTAACGCCTCGGCCAACAATTTACATTAATGTCCGGGAATGTATTGCTTTTACTACTAGATACATAATATACTATTCCCGTACAGAAAACGATCCGAGAAAAATTTTGCCGACCTTTTTATATTTTAGACAGTTATTGAATTCACGCAAACAATATGTAGAATTCCTTAGTTTTTGATAATGCTGATTGCGATTTCAGAAAAAATAATATGTGTACCTCGTAGTAAAAGCTCATTCCCAGACTTCAATGCTTGTTGGCCTCGGCTTAACGCCTCGGCCAACAATTTACATTGTCGTCCGGGAATGTATTGCTTTTACTACTAGATACACAATATACTATTTCCTCACAAAATCAAACTTTCAGTTTGTTAACTTTTTTGTCAACTAACTAATTCAATAGTTTATTTAACATATTTTCTGATCACACTGAGTGATAATTAACATTCTACTGAGTTCCTTTCTGCACAGTTGCAAACTTTCTCGATCCATTCCGTGTACAGGTGGTTACGTTTCAAATGGGACATGCCGTATATACCTCAGTTTATTAAATTAATAATAATGGGAAATGGTCATTATTTCAATTAGACCAAGTGGATAATAGCCGGTAAGCATTTTACAAGCGGTTGTTTGTTATTCATACATCCATACAAGACAATGGCAATGTTGAAAAATATAAATAAGGCAGAGGAAACTGTATATGGACGTTCAGAGTTTGAGATCAGCTTGCTGGAATCGATTAAGAAATAATTCAGTGTGGTTCCACGGATGAGATTAAAGTTCATAATCAAATGAATTGTTTTTGGATTCAATTGATTCATCAGGAACAAAGAAACGTTTTTTCGTCGCTTCTGTTTTGTCTTGTACATTTTCTATTTTGATTTACAGGGTGTTTCATAATAAATGCGCAGGACTTCCGGATGTGATAGCTCGTTCAAAAATATGAAAAAGAGTTCCTATTACCTTACCTTCTAAAATTCAACATTTTCGAGATACAGGGTGTTAAATTTTTTAAAAAATTATAGTTTTTTTCGAATATCTCTGGAACCGTTTATCGCACAAAAAACAGACTTTGAATGCATTTTCTACTAATAATAAGCTATGTTTTGTGCAGATTTTTTATTTTTTTAAATTCTTAATCAGTGAAGATTTTGAAGGGTTAGTGGGTGTTTTTACCTCCAACTTCTACGCCACTGGAAAAAGTATGATTTTGAGCCGCCTACTTGAACCGCCAATGTTTTCTACACAAAAATGGTACTCTTGGTTATAAGCTCTAAAGTTGACCGTTTTCAAGAAAAATCAACTTTTATGTTGAATAACATGGTAAATTTTTTTAAATAATGTTTTTCCTAATTATAAATAATTTATTTAAACGTTAAAACAAGTAACAAAACCAAACATTGATTTCTTAATTGCAAAATAAAAAAAAACAATAACAATCATACTCCGTTGAATTGTTTGAAATGTCCGCCGTTAGCTTCAATGCACGCAGCAATTTTTCGAGGAAAAAACATTATTTAAACAACATGAAAGTTGATTTTTCTTGAAAACGGTCAACTTTAGAGCTTATGACCAGGAATGCCTTTTTTGTGTAGAAAACATTGGCGGTTCATATAGGAGGCTCAAAATTGTACTTTTCCAGTGGCGTAGAAGTTGGAGAAAAAAACAACTACTACCCCTTCAAAATTTTCACCAATCATGAATTTGAAAAAATAAAAATCCGCCCAAAACATAGCTTATTATGAGTAGAAAATGCCTACGAAATCTGTTTTATCTGCGATTAACGGTCCCAGAGATATTCGCAAAAAACGATAATTTTTTTAAAATTTCAACACCCTGTATCTCGAAAATATTGCATTTTAGAGGGTAAGTTAATAAAATTTTTTTTTCATATTTTTGGACGAGCTATCACATCCTGAAGTCCTGCGCATTTATTATGAAACACCCTGTATATTGACTACTCAGACCGTCAGATAACGACAGATTTTGCTGACTAATTTTCTCTTTTCTGGGATTGTAACCACCGGAAATTGTCAGTGTAGAGCACGAAAAATGAAAATTTGGCGATCGGACGTGTGCTAGGCATATAGAAAATTCATTTTTCCTTTGCACAAAAAAAATTGTTTTTTTTAATTTTCTCGTTCATGATATTTTAACACATGAATATGTATGACAATCTAATAGTGAAAAACCAAAGCTATAAGGTTTGCACGTGCCTAAAGGGTTGAAATAGGGGCGCGATCTTGTAAAAAAAATAGTTGGTTGCTGATGCATTTTCTCGCTTATGGCAATCCACAGAATGAAATTTAATATTGTCAGCTGTTGAGGTCAATTTTGTGAACACTTTTTTCGTTTTCCAGCAAACTTTCTCGTGAACGAAATAATGTGGAATGAAAATTTGTTAATGTAAAAGTATGTTATAAAAAAAGCCATAAGTCTAGTTCGTGCTTAACATACTATAGGAAACTGGAAAACTTGCAGGAAAATCACAGGAATTTTTGTTCATTTTCTCGTTTATGGGAATTGGCATATAGGAAGAAAAACTGATTTAAAGTAATGGATACAATAATTTTCCACGTCGAGTTAGGTTTTCGAAAAGACACTGTGACATAAAAAATCACCGCTTTGGTCCAGAACTGATTCGAATCTGGAAATGAGGTTGATTTTTTATTTTGACATAGAAGCAATTTATTGTTAGTAGTAATATCCCGACAAAATGCTGAATTTTCAAAAAATACTTTCACCTTGCTGAAATTGTTGTAACTATGGAAACGTATAAATAAGGAAGAAGCGAAACACCGATTTGAAAATACTACGGGCTGGAGACAGTGTTTTCGAAAAGTCCCTTTCTCATTGGTTTGAATTCAAAAAATGATGGCATTTGGTTAGTTTATATAATATGAGGGAAATTGTCACAATAATGCCCGTAACTATTTTTTTCACTCTATAAAAATTATTGAAATAAATAAGTTATGTCATGTATCATACTTTCGACTTTTATATGGCCTAAGAATGAAGTTTGCAATGTATATGCCAAATCCCATAGCAGAAGAAATGAGCAATTTTATCTTTATTAATTTCTCGCAGCAGCATTTTCAAATAATTTTATTTATTTATGCAGTGTGACCCATTTAAGATGGAAGCACTCATATCAAACTTTAATATTTCCACCGATTGGAATGATTTTTTTTTCAATAGGTGGACATTCAAAAAGTCCATCAGGACACCAAATTTAATGATTAATTCTTCATTTTTTCAAGGTAAAAATTCTAAAATTATTTTGTTAGAAAAAATCTGACTAATCCACTGTATTCGCGACATTTTCAAATAGTTCTTGTTGAAAATTTGTTGAAACTCGTCCATCAATGAGAAAGTTATAGGAAAATAAAATTATAAAAATATGCCGTTTAATCAACCCACCAATTCAATTTAAGAACTCTTATCAAAATTTGGAATACACCAGGAAGTCTCGAAATATCACTGTTCAGAATTTCATCAATATCTGTTTATAAATAAGAAAATTAAAGGATAACAAAATTAGAAAAATATGTAGTTGGAATTTCATGAAAATATCATTTTTTCAATGATTTTTTTCATTATCATTAAAAACAATTACAACAGGAATATGTAAACTACGTATATAATAAAACTGTATAAAGAGGTAGCAAATACCAATGATTAAAAATAAAGTCATAATAGTTATTACGGAACAATAAAATGAACTCACTGATCAACACGATTAAAAAAAGAGTAAAAATTTTTGGTGAGTACGTTCACAAATATCTGTTTTGATTTTGGAAATGACTAACATATTCATTGGCAGAGTAGAAGCAATATCCCAAGAGATAACTCATTGAGGAATTTTTCAAATGAAACATTGAGAGACACTTAAAATCATCTGGAAAATGATTGTAAAGATTGAAATCTAACGTATTTCTCTTGGATTTATTCAGGCGGTAGCGATTAGTTCGAATTTTATTTGCGGATCTGGTATTGTGATCATGAACGTCAGATTGTTTGATTAACATATTTGCCTTCTTATGAATTTCTAACAGGACACTGTATAGATATAGGGTGGGTATTTGAAGTCTCAGAAAAAGAGATTTACTATGATCTCTATAGCCTGAATTTGTAATGATTATGATAGCTCTTTTCTGAAGTTTGAAAATCTTTATAGCTCCACTGGAATTTCCCCAGAGAATGATCCCATAACTGATATGAGAGTGGAAAAGCTTGATGTCGACCCTCCCCTGATGCCATAGTAAAATAGTTTCTCCAGTGAGATGTCGTGAGAGAGGCAGTCGAAGGCCCTGGATAGGTTACATAGTGTAATTGCCCTAGCCCCTGGCTCAATCAATGTGTTGCCCATCGCTAACGACTTCTAAAATAGCCTGCATCGTAGAATCCTTACGAAAACCAAATTGCGAATCGTCAAAAAACTTAAATTTTTCAAAATATGCGGTGAGGCGTTGTTTAAGGATTTTTTCAACTATTTTACCAAATATGGTTATTATAGAAATTGGACGGTAATTGTCCACAAGTGAAATATCACCTTTTTTCAAAAGAGGAGTAAATCGGGATAGTTTGAATGCATCAGGAAATATACCAGAGACGAATATGAGATTGATAAAATCGATTAGTGGTTGTAAAATGATGTTGGAAGTTTCCTTAATTATTTCACTATTTAATTCATTTGCGTCCAAGCACTTGGAGTTTTTCAGTGACTTTATCACATCCAAAACTTCATCTGCAGTTACTGGAGCTAAAAAGAAAGAACTACTGGGAACAGGGAAGTTTCTGAAATTGAGTAAATCAAGACTTGATGTTGTTGGAGAGATTTTATGATTTCATCAGCAATTTCAACAAAAAATCGTTGAAAGTATCAGGAGATATATCGCTGGTATGAGTACTGGTTTTGTTTTTATTTATTTCAAAATTTATGATTTTTCAACATGACTTGGATTTGTTTTCAGAAGAAATAATGAAATTGTCGTAGGCCGTCTTTTTCGCATTTTTAATTTGAAAACAGTAATCATTTCTTGAAATGTGAGCTGAAATGTCTGCAGGATCTTTGGTTATATCTGTCTGTATAAAAAACAATTGGAAAGTTTCATAGTTCTCTACAAAAGCTCTTTTGACTATAAAACGTTTCCTCCAATACTTTTTGAGATACAATAAAACAAAAAAGTTGTAATTTTTTCGCTACTTATTATTTAAAAAAATCTACAAAGGGATTTTGCTGGGGCGAGAACTGGGGTTTCCATTTACGAACTTATGAAAAGTAGTATAGGCCGTTTGTGTATTCTGATGTAATCTCAAAATTTTACTTATTG
The DNA here is from genome assembly GCA_944452925.2 of Chrysolina oricalcia. Classification (NCBI taxonomy): domain Eukaryota; kingdom Metazoa; phylum Arthropoda; class Insecta; order Coleoptera; family Chrysomelidae; genus Chrysolina; species Chrysolina oricalcia. The sequence continues at coordinate 4,931,713 of OX101810.2, forward strand.
GTCTATATGTATATGTGGAAGAAGTGGGTTCCATCAAGTTGAAATATAAGGGTAGTTACCCTTCCACAATAAGGGGTGAGTTGTCGACGTTACAAAATAATGCAAAACATTCCATGTATTCAAAAAATAGTTGCATATCAATGGTGTTGATTATTTTCTAAATATATTACTCTAGAAAAAAGTGTCATCTCAAAAGTAGTTTTTTGGTTATGTTAGCCAATTTATTGCAGAAATTGTTGACTCATTTTGCATATCATTTATTGAAATATACAGATTAGAAAGGTCAGATGTTATCGAATTCGATCACTGAGTTAAAAAGATTAATAATCACATATTTATCATAATTGCAAAATAAATCAACGATAAGCAAAAAGCCGAAAATATTTTAAAGTAAGCAAATAAATGAAAGTGAAAACTAATGGAAATATTACACATAGGTTATAAGGCCTAGTTTCCTTGTTAAACTTTCTGGACACAAACCATTTTAGCTTAATGTTGTTGCAGAAAAAAATATAAAGAAACATTTTTTCAGCGTCCTCAATTTCTCTTTGAATATCATTTTATTTTAAACCCATTATAAAGTCGCCTGAAATTTGCAGAAATCTGAAATAGAATCCCCAAATAATTCACGTGTAGGTAGTAGTAAAGATGAGTTTCATAGTGGAATTCTTTGTTTGTTTGGATAAAATATACCTACAAAAAAGTATAGTCAGGTTTGGGTACCTTCAATGAAAGTTTGAATAAGCAAATAGAACCCACGGGATTTGCAAAGAGATAAATGAAATACCTTGACAAATAACGTGGAAAGAAGTATTGGAAGTATTGAAAAGTTGACTTAAAAAATATGAAAAGAATAGAAGAAATGGGCACAAAATATATTGACAAGGCACTTAATTTGACAAGTTGATTCATAAGTCTTTCTCTAAGAAGAACAAAAACTTTTGGTAATGTAACTCTAAGGTCATAGATTTACTATGGATTTTTCTCAGGTAAACGGTAGATAGAATTCTAACAACGGACCTCTGCTGATTTCTGAGACAGTCTAATACGTACCAAAGTTTCTTATTCCTCGGACCTTTCAGGAAAATTTATAAATGACTCACACTCTTGATAATTTAATTTAGATATCGAGAAGTGCATTTGGTTGTCCTATGACGCATCATTATCAATATTTGTCACTGATTTGACAAATATTTTTCTATCAAAATACCAAATATTTCTGTTTTTCTGTTAATTTTCCACGAATAAACAATAATCAATTATCTCAAGATAAATATGTATAATAATAGTCTTTATCAAGTTCATAGTCTTCAGTCAGTTCATGAAGTTCATGTAGATATTTGTTAATGATTTATTTGCAGCTGATAACCTCTTCATTTATACAATTAATTTATCGTCACGGCAAAAACAGTATGGATATCATTATTTGCTATAGCAATTCTTAAGAAAATTGTTACCACTTGATTATATTCAGTGAAATAATTTAACAGGGTTCAAGTGTTTTCGTTCACGTTGCTTTTAACAAATTATCTACTGAATGTTGTTAATAGGTGATATCTCAGAAGTAGAGTTCAGAATGATTAATTGAGGTTCGAAATATTGAAGTGAATTCTTTCAGGATTCAGAAGAATCAAGATGACGCATTAATAAAAATTGCTTCATTTAATTTGTTATAATCAGGAACTCCTGCAATTAATTTTTTAAATCTTTGAATCAAAGTTGAGTATATTGATTTCAACCCTGTTGAAGTGAGTTTATGAACTATATAATTCTAAATCATAGAAATTACATACCGGGGGAGTCGTGATCAAGTTATTTTGTTTAGATGTTTTAAATTTGGTACGTCGATATGATCTAACAAGTACCAGGAAAAATGTGGCACTACCGGTTTTGAAATGCATCCACATTTTTAGTTCAAATTTCAAATAAAAAGATATTTTTTTTTTCAAATTACGATTTGGCCTAGAATAATCTCTCCAACGATATATCCTCATTCTTCAAATCTACAAACTACTGATATTATTGACTTGTTTGATTGATGATCTATTTATTTTGTGGAAGTTCATGATGAAATAAGAAAAGGAAGAAAAAACATAACTTTTGTCCAAGTTCAAGTAACTAGTATGGTGTAAAAGCCGAAACCGGTCGTAATAAAGTAGTAAAGTGTTAGTGGAAACTGGACAAAAGTTATATTTTTTCTTCCTTTTCTTATTTGATATTATTGAGATTTTATATAAAAAAATACTTTTTGCATTCCCCTCGTATCGTAGGATTTTCATGAAAGTATGTTAAGGAAGAATACGCAATAGCATGTAAGTAACAATAACTCGATTTTGAAGTTTTGACACAATAATTCTTCATTTTTCAACACCATTAAACTCATTTTGATAAGGAATTTTGTAGAAAAATTATCAGCTACAATATTCCAAAGACATTATTAACTATCATAATCATAATTTTATCACAGGTTTCGAAAGCAACTTGCTGATATGTTATTTCTCAATGTTCGAGGGATATTCGGTGGGAATTTTTTTCTGACAAGACAGTGACCTATCGATGGCTTAAAGTGTGAACCGGCTCTCTCCAATTATGCATATTTTGCAGGAAACAAAAAAAACTGTTTGGGAGACCCAGTGTGAAACTGAGGGAGTCTTTGAACACCTTGAGTAGCACAATGAATCTGTAAATTTTGCAATGTTCCTCACACTACCAAACTATAGATTTCAGTTTTTCCTAGAAGATGGCAACAAAATCTCGATTTCTCTAAAAAGTGGAGTTAGCCGGTTTACAGTTTAGGCCATCGTTATAAGAAATAAATTGAATTAATGAAATGTCAAAGACTCTGTGTCAACCTCGTGACATTTTAGAAAACTGTCTTTGGGTAGTTATCAGAGTAATGTTGATTTCATTGGTTATTTCGGCACACATATGACTAGAAATAGACAAATTTGATAGGATGTTTCTATAAATAAAAAATTTTCACTTATAATCTCCCAAGTGCTTGAATTATTGCCGGAAATTTTTCGAGTACATGAATTTATTGAAAATTTTCTTAAAAAATTCATGTACGAGATAAATTTCCTACAATTAATTCAAGCACGCGGGGGGTTCAGTAAGAAAATTTCACACCAAAATATATCCAACAATTCATAAGAAATAACTATGGTTCACCTGAACTATTTATATGCATAGTACAAAAAAGATGCATGAAAATATTGATATGTAAAACACACTTAACAAAATTTCAATTTGATTTTTTTAAATTTAATCAAAAAAAAAGTAAATATGTAAATATTGATATGTAAAACACACTTAACAAAATTTCAATTTGATTTTTTTAAATTTAATCAAAAAAAAAGTAAATATGTAAATATTGATATGTAAAACACACTTAACAAAATTTCAATTTGATTTTTTTAAATTTAATCAAAAAAAAAGTAAATATGTTCTTGCTCCACTGGGAATTGAACTAGTGACCACACGACCACGAGGCGGACACTTTACCGACTCGCCACGGGGCCTTTCAATTAAATGTAGACAACTGGTGTATTTCTGAAATTTGATTTCAGAATTTGCAAATTCTGCGATTATCGTGAAGAAAATATTCAGACACATTCGAAATATTTAATAAATACATAAATATGAAATATTATCTCATTTCAAATGAAAAATACAATTCCATTTGTACATCAAAGCAAAATATAAACTATCACCTGTCAAATATTTGACAGAAAAATTTCCACTTATTAATTTCGGCCAGGGTACCCAGGAGGATAAAAATTTCCGGAAATTTTTTGGGTTGCCATGGCATCTAAATAAGAACGAATGTTTTGGTTCTCTCTAAAAGTGAGGTGTGAAATTTTCGGAATAAAATTTTGTTGCGACAGAATTTTGAAGTTTCAATAACGAGAAAATTCAAAATCTGGAATGAAGTTGAAAGGTTCAAAACAAATAAAGCATTGGAACTATCTTATATGAAGTTTTTTCATCTTTGTGTTTCAAAATGGATTGAAGTTTCTAGTCAGCTAAAAAAATCCTTTGTTTTCATGAGTTTTTTTGAAATCATTACAACTTTATTAAAATTTTAAATACAACACTAACAAAATGACAAAAAATAAGAATTATTTGAATCTCCAAGGCGGCTTAAATTGATTCGCTTTTACATCTGCGAGAAAAAAGTAATACCTGGTTTAGAAAAATAAAGAAAAACTAAATTGAAGAAATATTCGAAACTCAAAACTTTGACATCGTATTTTTGTTGCTTACATTCTATTGTTCAATCTTCCGTAACACACTTTCATAAAAACGTCCCGTTACGAGGGAAATGTAAAATAATTTGTTTTATAAAATGTCCATTTATATCAGTAGTTTGTGAATTTGAACTATGATTGTGATATATCGTTGGACAGTAATACAATAAAAAATCGTAATTTAAAAAAAGTATACTTTTCTAGTAAAACTAAAAAATCGATGTCAAATTGACAACGAAGATTCAGGTGGTAAATTAGTACAGGGTAACCCGGGATATCACATTTTGTACTTTGTTTGGTTCTAAAACTGAATATTTACAAAATTTGTTTCCTACAAATATGTCATATGAAACGTGAAAATGTTCATGAACACTTTAAAAAATTGGTCAACGACTTTGTTATTGCATCAAGCTCTTCTCGTAAAGACCTGGCGCGTCTCTAAAATGTATACCCTTCGCTTATCGACGTGAATAGGCGGCGAGAAAAGATCACATTTCATAAACAAATGAACTCAAAAAGAGTACTACCAAAACAAAATGGCCAAATCCGACAATAACTCGAAAGCGTCATGGAATGTAGTTTGTGAACTTACAAATAGGAAGTGCTAACCAAAATATATAGCTATTGAAAAAGATGGAATGCCAATTGAAGATCCTCAAACCATTGCAACTGAGCATAATTTTTTTTTTTTTTAAAGGATTCATATAAAATTTGTTTTTACGAAACCCCCTCAAAAGCAGAGCTTGTGCGAGTAAGGGAGATCCGGTTTAAATAAAAGTGGAATCCGAACCACTTCAGCTCAGTGACACGCGACCGGGGTTCGAACACGGACCGCCTGGGTGGAAGCCAAACGCTCTAACACCACGACCACTTCGCTTGTGAAATCTTTCATGAAATAGACCAAATTCTTTAATAATAACTTTTACTTGCATACTCTATTCCTTCATCCTTATACCGAACAAGAATTATATACCATTTTATTCAATAGAATGAAAAACAGGAAGTCCTGTGGTCCAGACGAAGTACTATTATTTTGACTAAAGAAAATGCTTCATACAATCATATATCCTATAACAATTCTAATTAAACTCTCATTCTCTGAAGGTAATTTTCCAAAGATCATTAAAAAAGTAAGGTCATTTCGATACATAAAAAACAATCCCAAAATGACGAAAAATTACAGACCCAGTAACTGTCTCATACTCATTTTCCAATGTATTTGAATACGCATTTTTAGATTGGCTCATGAATTTCATAAAAAACGACATCTTAAGTAAAAAACAGCATGGATTCCGAACAAATAAATCAACTAATACGGTTTTGGTATCATTATTTAATTCAATCATTGACTCTATTGAGCCAAGCGAGTGCCCTTCTGTAATATTTTGTGATTTAAGTAGGGCATCCGACTGCGTCAATCATAATAAAATCCTGCCATCTCTGGAAAAATATGGTTGTAGAGGGTTCTCTTTCAACTGGATTTCTTCTGTTTTAAAAGATCGTGATTAATATGTCTCTTTGGAATACTGTCATAATAATGGAATAACTAAAATCAACTCCGAGTCAATTTCTATCAATGTTGGTGTCCCACAAGGGTCTATATTGGGACCAACTTTATTTTTACTATATGTTAATGAAATTGACACTGCTCTCGAAAAAACTCACTTTACTGCGTATGCAGAATACTTTTCTTTGATTGTGTCTGCTCCTGATCAAGTTACCATGACGTTACGTTTTGTGTTGGAAATAAATTTGTATAATGCTCAGGTGGACTCAAGACTGAGGTATGGTATATGTCTCTAGGGCACAAAAACGTATTGTTCGATATTTAGCATCACACGTTAAAAGGTAAGGATAACGTCTTCCTAAGCTCGCACAAATTTCTTGAAGACTTCTGAGGGTTGCAAGGATATCCAAGATGTTCTCGTGCTGAGAACTTTTTGACAAATATGAACTTTTGCTATTGCCGTGCGTATTTATATTTGTGTGCATATATGCATATGTTTTCCAGAACAAATTTTTTCTCTCAAAAAATCCATTTTTAAGAAACAAATAAGTTCCATCTCATACAGCAGATTCAAAATTTCGTCCGCCTCCAACCTATCTTGGACTGAAAATGTTGAATCATTTACCTGATGTGATCAAAAAAATAGTAATATTTCTGTGTTCAAAAGTACCTAGGTTGAGAAATGTTTTACATGATAAATGCTTTCTAGTGTAAGAGAGTTCTTCTGTTAACGTTATCACCATTATGACTATTTCTATATTTTTTTGTAAATTATCTGATAGAAAATGAACGATTATTATTATTATTATTAATGTCGAAGTAACCTTCTCTCCAAACATTTCCACCAAGTGTAAAATATGAGTCAAATAGCTGACAAAAAAATGCTTCCCTGGCTGATACCACGACGGACATTGAACTTCATCTGACAGATATTTGTGCCACTTTTCTCTAAGAGTACCCAATTACAAGTGCTCATTGTACAGGGTGGCCGGTGGATCAGCGATAGGCGACCACATGCCTAGTTGAAAAGGAAGTGCATTGTGAGTTGCCTAGATGCCAATTCCGGGGTGGTGCTGTAGGTTTTTCGGGGTTTCCTATATCTGAAAAGTGAATACGCCACCAAAAATCAGTGAATCGCCCCGAAGCGCCACGGCAAATAATAATACAGCCGACCTCTACCCGCATAGGCTATGCCTACGAGTGTTTATAAGGAAATATTATTATTATGAACAGACACAGGACGACGCCAATGATGTCTGACCTACCCCAACACTGACGAGAGGCAAGAATATCGAAACATGTTTGCAGGTGGTCATCCCTAGTCAGATGATGGTTAATCTCTACTGTTCAAATACAATAAGCACTTGCAGTTGGGTCTTCTCAGTGGAACGTTGCACAAATATCTGTCAGATATAGTTCAATGTCCGTCGTGGTATAAGCCAAGGAAGTAGTTCTGTTATGGCAGATTCTTGCCTTATATTTTCTACTTGGGAAATGTTTGGAGAGAGGAGTTCTTCGAATCTGTCGACTTTATTTCTGTCATTCACTTGATACTCTCCTGCAAAATTTTGTGAAATTTTTTCGAATGCTGTGGTATTCTTGATTGTTCGTCTATTTTGCCAAGTTTGTGATCTAGAATTTTCTACTGTTCCTGTACCATTTGAGATATTCAGTTACCAGTTCCAAGATGGCTGATTCAAGATGGAAAATCATATTGGTAGTCAATAGTTTGAAACTGAGGTGATGGGAGTGGTTACCATGGTGAAAATGGGACCTCACCTATGGTTTATGAATAAATTTGGATGAAATTTGACAAGGGTGGAAAATTTTCGAGCAAAATATTCCAAACTGGTCGACTATTGGTTCCACAGGGCTGTAGTTCTCTAAATTTGGTGTGTGTATTTTATGTTCTCAAAAATCTATACCTTTTGTTAAGAGTTAAATTAATTCTTTACAGAATTTTAATTTTTCAGTCGAAGATGTCAAATTTCTTTCTGTCACTAGCTTCTGATAGAAATGTTTCAAAAATATTTCAGCCATATATGCAATTCGAAAATTTAAAAACAGCATTGAATGTACATTACTATTTAAAATATCAAGCATAATATTCTAACAATCTTTTTGAAATTATTCGAAAAAATGAGACTTTCTTTTGTCTAAACTAAAGAAGATGTACGAATTTCTTTCAACTCGTTACAACTTCATTAACAAAAATACTAATAGGGTTATTTCATGGGTCAAAATATGGGTTTATTTAATACCATGGCATTTACGAACTGTAATATGGAAATTCGAGTTTTCAATCAATGTAAACCAACTAAATGCAATTCTACGGCGATGTAGAAGTGGAAAAAAGGAACCCAACTAACGTCACTGAGTATATAAGTATTTTAAAATTATTTTCTAGCCTATCCGGAACTCGAAAAAAAAAATAAAAAAATAGAAGCACACAAATTGATAGATGCTCTTTCAGATGAGATAAAACAAATTATGAATCGAAGCTTTCAGGTTAAAAATCATAGGAATAAAGTAACAAATAATCTTGACTTACCATTACCAGCTAGAGTATCTTGAGCCACTAAAACAAGTGCAAGGGCTAGGCCCCAACGTAGTGGACCTGTTCGACCCATAATAGCACAGCAACTGACTCAAATTACCCCCAGAAGCTCTTTTATACTCGTCCTCCTGACCTTATCGCAGATAACGAAGGAAGAATGCTTAGTAAATGTTTTTATTTGATATCCTCGGCACTGGATCAATAATTTTAGGGCCCTATCTTCATTTTACTCCTTGACCAGTTTGATATTATCTTGAATTTTCCGCTTTGGAAATTTTTTGAAAATATGTATTGGTCGAGATGTTCAAGTTATAATTAATTCATCAAAAATGAACATAAATAACCGGGAGAAATATACAAAATTTAATCACTCGTGATATTTTTGTATTCATTAGTTTCACACGAATGAAAAATTCTGTTCAGAGAACTTGATTGTAATAAATGGTGGAGAATGTACTAGGAAGGACGTGGTATAGCTTTGGAATTTTCAGTGACTGTGAGCTTTGGAAAATACTTTCTCAGGCAATAATTCCATGCTTGATACTGAGGCGCCACAAGGGTATTTGTGACTTCGTTTTATGAGTTGAAATTTCAAGAAACAAGTTGAAAGTTCGTGAAAGGACTCAGAGATTACTTATGTTTAGGATGTCCATCTTCTCAATTGCTTGTACGTGCAATCGTCATCATGTGTTACTGACAAGTTCAAGTGCTACGAGGTGTGTTCGGTTATTCTGACGTATAACTGTCTCTTGGTCTGTCCGATGTAGGAATCTCCATGAGTACTTTCATTTTATACTTCCCTAATTTGTGTTTTCTCTATGTTTCAACTCTGTCTATCCACTGTCCTCTTGAGGTGAGTACTTACAAGTTTTCAAAGGTTCACAATAGTTTGAATAATAGTAATGTTGTTTATTTCCAGATACTAGTTAAATGTACGTTTGTTCAATTTTATGCTAGGGAAATGAATAGAGTACCTCAGCCACTGAAATCATGGAAACGATGTGTGTGTGGGTGCTTCGTTTCAATTATTTTCATTGTTTTTTTTTTCATTACATTATTGCGGCATTCTGATGTAGAAAAAATTGTATATTTGATATGGAGATCCTATTTCAAATGAGTGTCAAGTATTTGTGTGAAGTATTTTACTTTCTTTTCAGGAATCATATGGAAGGGTGGGTCATTTCTTATTATCAGTTCATCAAATATATGTTCTCCAGCTGCATTACAACAGAACGGTAGGTAATGCGTTTTTTCATTATTAAAAGTTATCCAGCCAACTTTAATTTTCAGGGAATTCCAGTTATCTGCTTTAGGGATTATGGCTGTTTCATCTCCAAATCCGACAATATTCCCGTTGCCCAATGAAAAAAATCCTTTAATATAAATATATAATGAATAGTGTTGGACCTAGCACAGATCCTAGAAGTACTCCACAGTCAATTACCTTATCACAGCTGCCTCTTTCCTGTTACGTAACTTTCAAATAATTTCAATATGTTGCCATGTATTCCAGTATCTTCCTAAGACTGGAGGAGAAGATGATGACTGATAGTGTAGAAGGCTTTCGACAGGTCTAAGAACACACACAGAGAGGTTTTTTCATTCATTTAAGGCCTAGGTAACATTTAAAGTGGAGGAGAGAACGGCATCTTGATTGGAGATTTTTTTTCGAAATTCGAATTGACTGTTGAAGAGTAATTTATATTTATTAAGAAAAGAAACGAGCCTTTTTTGATGATCTTTTCAAATATTTTCAACCAGAGAGATGAGACGATAATTTGTGATAATAGACGTATCCCCTTTCTTGAACGTTTTGAATGCATCGTCAACATATCTCAAACATAGCTTAGGTTTTCTTTTATCTTGTTGGATGACATGGTTCCCGTACCATTCCATGTGAATGTTGGCGACGACTGGGAATAGGGAGGAGCCAAGACGGTCATTTTCCTGGAAGTAGGAATTAAGGAGACAAATTTCTATAATAGTTCCAATAATGCTTGAATCGATAAATCAGCTCTTTCCTGTAGTTGATCGTCAGTTCTTTACGTCTGGAACTGTTTATCGGTCTCAAAGGCATACCTCTTTTGTGTATTTTGGAAAAACATATAGATGGGTTTTCTGTAATGTGGCGTGAGCTATGCCCGTTGTTTATCTGGGATGTAAGATTCGTACCAAAAGTTCATAAAGAAAAAACCTATGTAACATATATTTTCATTTCAGTATGTTAATTTTACCTAAATCAATAGTAATAATGATATCGAAAAGCGTGTCTTAAAGTAATTTTGTGATCGGGTAGTTTTTCTGTTGCGATGTTTGTTTTCGTTTTTTGACTTATAAATGGGAGTTTGGATTGTTACGAGGTTGATACCACTGAATCAAATTAAAGATAACTGATGATCTTGACTTTTAAAAAACGGAAATCTTGCAGAAATTATGCATCATCTATTTTATGATAAATCTTTCCTAATGATTAGTGGCATTTGATGCGAGTTTATCTTCTTTATGAACGGATTTTCAATAACAATCATTATCACTAATAACTCGAATTAAATTCTTAAAATTATTATTTATCCCTCACTGTTTTTCTCGATTTCATTCAGAGACAGGTCAAGTATACAAAAATTGAATCCAAATCAAAAGTACAGGCCCGGACTGAGACAGGCGAGCAGCTGGGCAAATCTCATACTGCTCTAGGCCTGTGCTCCAACGCAATCAAGATTACTTTTCTTAGGCTTTGAGTTCACTTGCGATGGATCAGAAGGAGAAAAGTTCCTAGAAAATCCTATTCAGGCAATGAGCTTCAAAGCTTTGCCTTTTGTTGAAATAATCAAACCTAACAGAGCAAATTTCAGCAAGTAATTACTCAAGGGGTTGATTTCAGTAAAACTGCCAAGACTGGAGCGATATTCAGCCCTGTGCTCTATCACTTCCGTTATGTTTAGTGGTCAGACAACTTAATGGCAAATTGCCATTAAGTTGGGATAACGTCTGACCGCCAAACATAACGAAAGTGATACAGCATAGGGCTGATTATTACAGAGCGATATTATTATCATTATTTTATCATTATGATTACATTATTTTGTTTAACAGTCCATGTTAGTAACCCTAATAGCACCATGAAGTCCGATGATAACCCATAGGACATCCTCTCAGGACATTCGGGACGTCCTTAGGATGTGCAAAATTGGTACCGCGGACGTCCATTGGACATCCGTGGGAAGCACCAATGTCTCGACTTCTCACCAAAATTGGACGTTCTATAAGGATATCCAATGGACATCCACCTGGGATGTTAATCGGACGTCCCCGAATTACATCAATCGAAAGTACATCTGGGACGTCCTTAGGATGTGCAGAATTATCAGATGTGTTTCAGGACTAAGATTATGATATTGTTGTGTATTACTGGAGATACCAATTTGGATGGAACCAGATTTACTCACTAGGTAAGCTCAGCACTCTCTCAGAGTCATTAATTTCGGTTTTGTACATGTTTAAAGGATACACACAACTCTACTTGTCTTACGGAAACACCTTTTTCAAAACAGTGTTGAATAGGTTAGTAATAACTATTGAATAGTATAACAAAACTTTTATTTTCATTTATAGATATAACTACACTGAATGAACACAAAATAACGTACAGAACAGTCACTAAACTAATTAATCACAAAAGACAAGACAACAAACAACAACAATCCGTATACGAACAAGCGAGACAAACATTTTTTTATTTTCATTGTTGTGAAACATTGGGTCGTATGCATAAACCTTGAGCAAATGCTTTTACTTCGATTTTTTGAAACAGACGTATTCATTTTGTTGAGTCATGAGAGAGACAAACCTGTAGTAAAAGCATTTGCTACCTTTTATGAATACTACCCAGTGGATCGTATTGGCATACGCACAAACTCTAGAATATGGCCCCTGATGACCTCAATGATAGTGAAAAGGGTTTTATTTCAGATGGGTTGTTTTCGCTATTATGTTTAGCCCTATTGTAAATATGCGATCCATTTTATACCTCTTCTGTGAAACAACTAGCTGGGATGTATACACGGGTACTGGGTACACATGGAGGCCTAATTATTGTAACTGTTTTCGAATTTTGTTTAATTTTTATCATCATCCATCCTTCATCATTGGATGAATGCACCTAGGAAACATTCCAGGACATCCCAAGGAAGTCCTCGCAGGGACATTTTCTGAAATTCACTGATTGGGATGACGTCCTATGTACATCCATCAAGGACGTTCCAGAATGTCCCCGTACCAGGATCACCATAGGAAGTCCTTTCGAAGACATGCCAAATACATGCCAACCAGTCACATCCAATGGATATCCTAGAAAATTCTACAAAATATATCTTAACCAGGAAGTCCTCGCAGGAAGGTATTCTAAGATTAACCAATTGGGACGTCCAATATTCATTCATGCGGGATGTTCCTAAATGTCCCGTGCCAGGACAACCATGGTACGTCCTTTCAAAGACTTGCCAGAATACTTACTAACAAGGACGTCCGATGGATGTCCTAGGAATCATTACAAAATATATCCGACCCACGACATCCTAAAGACGTCCTCGCAGAGACGTTTTATACGATGTACCGATTGGGACATCCATAGGAAGTCCTTTGGGGAAATTCATGAAAATGCACTGATTTGGACGTCCCAAGGACAATGATTTGTACCAAATAGGGACGTCCCTGGAACATGGTGTGCTATTAGGGAAGTATGTGCAACTGAATTTTAAACTAACACCCGTTTGGATTGGATGGCAATGCATAGAAGCTACATGGCATCATTATAAATCCAATATGGCGGTTCCAAGATGGCGGAAGAGCTTTATGATTATGGTAAAGATAATATTCAATGTATCTATGTACTCAGGATTCGCAGGTATTGTAAGCATCAATCCTAGATGCTATCTGGAGGTAGATACACCGTGGTTGAACACTGCACAAATGTTTTCAACATTTTTGAAGAGAGATTTCTTAGAGGGAGTTCTTCCTTCTTTCTTCTCTGGTGCTCGTGAGCACTGTCTTGGTCATCGGCCATTAGAGGTTTTGCCCAGGATATGTAGTCGAACATTGCCTTGTCATTGTAATGCGACATTAATTTGATATACAGGGTGAAAATAAAATATTTGCACAAGTCTCTCAAAAGGAAGCCTAAATATTATTATAAATCGATCAAAGGCGAAAACGGAAAAATTCTATTGAACGTTGGTATTTGAGAGTTTTTGAGGTAGGATATTATGATTACATCGTCTACAATCAAAAACACAGGATAACGGATCCTACAAATTGCGAGAACTAAAGAATTTAAAACGAGATTATGTGATTTTTTCCAAAGAGAAGCCTTTATTCAAATGCACTGAAATGTAAAAAAAAATATTTCTTTACATGTGTGACGAAAACAGGGAAATCTGATGTAATCTTGAGAAAGCAAATTTGCAATTTGGAAAATACAGAATGTCTCAGAAACGGTTGATATTTTTCCAGTGTACAAAGATACCTTTTTAACATCTTTTAAGAAATCTACAAAAAATGATGATACATTTTTTCCTACCTACTTGAAATATTTCAAAAAAAATTGAAAATGTAGATATTGACCGTACCTCAAAAACTCGAAAACGATACAAGATATCGGAAAACTTTATATATACAATTTTATTGTACTTGGACAGATATATCTACAAGTGTGGAGAAAGTTTTTTTCATAAAATTGAAAAAAAATTTATAAAAACTCCGACAGATTTTTAAATTTCACACGAAACCCTTTTTGACCGTTCCTTGAAAATTAACAAAAATGTGGAGACGTTTTTTCCGTAATATGAATTGTCCGTGAAATATTTAACCATAAAAACGTCTGTCCCCCCTTCTAAACGATTATTTCTGACAGCATATCATTTTTCGATTCAGTGGCGTACCCACAGTGAACCTTTATTACTATGATAACATTTTAGGTGATGAAAAATGAAAATATCATGATAAAACTTCAACAACACTTGAACGATCCTCAATGTCAGTATACTGATGTATTTGGGATTGAATTCCCTTCAAAATGATGTATCACAAGTATAGTTGGAGGTGCTGGAGCTGAGGGGGTTGACAACAGAATGATGATATATTTGGTGAAAGTGTTTCCCCTTGACATTAAAATCTGAGCGATTTTTTATTTTTTTCACGAGTTCGGAGATTAGGAGCGTGATAAATTTTAGCTGGAACACATATTGTTATAACATATTTAAGGAAAGTAACTAAAACTCTCAAATCATTTGAATATGGATCAGAAGTAAACGTTGAATCCTTCAGAGTTGTCCACATTTGCTGTGTATTACTGATTTTTCTTCTTTTCATTCCTAACAAACTTGTTTATGTAATTACGCATAACTTTGTAAAATTGAAAAAATACATTGGATCTTGTTTATTTATATATTCTTAAAGCCTTATCTCTGGCAGACATCATTAACTTCAATGTATCAGAGTTAGCAAAGGGGCTTTCGGTTTGTAATTCTTATATTTTGTCTCTATCGACACTCTCGTAATCAAATATATTACGAAAAGGAGTTAAATGAAGGCTTCTTTAGAAATTATCATTGCCAATCAATATCGAAAATTTCTATAAGCGACTAGTTTTGGTTACAGTATCTCTCTATTCGGCTTCAATTTGCACGATATGAATTGATGGTCTGATATGTCATTACCATCAAGAACATTACTATTTACTACAATTTTCTCTCTTGTGATAATGTAATCTAAAAGTGAGGCGGGATCATCAGTTATTCGCGTGTGACTGCCCACAATTTGAGTCAACTCAAAAGATTCTATAGTATGCAGAGGTTGATGTTGTACAAACAATTTCATCAAAACAAGGGCTGATTAAGCTTAATGTTTAAAAAACTACAATTCTTTAGTACATTATTTTTCGTGAGCCATGTGAGCGCCCGAAAATCGATTCTTTGGCGACTTCATTTCGAAACATTGAATTTTCTTTACTTCAAAAACTTAATTAGAATCTGATGTAGGTACATACTAACGTTAAGTAAAAATTCGCCAAATGACGGCGAAAAACGTATTCAAATCCCTTGCGTGCTTTAGAAGAAATTTGCAGGGATGGCAACCAATCATTTTCTAAAAAAATTGGGTATTTTGTATTTCTCATCCTTTTAAAGTGACCTCGGCTGACCACAGCGATAAAGTAAGTTCATTCATAGTTCAAAGACGTACGTAGGTACGTTTCCTAACCTGTACAGAAATAACTTTCTATAAATAGTATATTTCATTACGAGTTCAGAAAATAGGCTTTTTCCGTGCTTGCGCGACATGTTCCCGTGGGAGGCGAAACACAGAAAGCACAGAAAAAGCATTTATGTACGAGTAATGAACGATATTTTACATCATACCTATTGGAAAACACTATATTTACATACTTATTTAGCATACCGAAAAAAGGTTTTGTCCGTGCGCCTGCACGGAAAAATTTTCCGTGCGCTGGTGACATTGTAGTTGCCTATTTACATGTCAAAAATAAATAATGTTTTGTTGACAGTTCTCTAGAAATTGGAAATTGATTTGAATACTTCCTTACCAACAGGGTAAATAACGCTTGATTTGTGGCAATTTCAGGATATTTTTGTACCATAAATATTTCAATCAATATTACATGTTTTTGTTCCTTCATCATTGAAAATATATGTTTCTTAACAATCTGTGGTTTTCAGTAAGATATTATGATGAAAAATATCGTTCATTACTCGTCCGTAAATGCTTTCTCTTCGTGCTTGCACGACTTTCCACATTCGGCTTTGACTCCCACGGGAACATGTCGCGCACACACGGAAAAATACTATTTTCTGAACTCGTAATGAAATATACTATTTCATTATATCTACCTGAAAACCACAGATTGTTAAGAAAATAGAGCGTTTCCGTAAAAAAATTCGTAGTGAGATTTTGAAAGCTAAATATACAGAAAATTGCCGTAATTAACTTCCAAAAGAGTTAGCATGAACAAAAGAGCAATAAGCCTAACTATTATTATTATTTTTAGTTTTGGTGTTTGGATAGTTTCCCATATTTTTGTATCGTATTCACACCCAAGTTTCCAAAATATACAAGAATGAATTGCTGAATTTCTGAATACGAGATTGGGAGTATTTATCTGAATTTGCTATCATGCCAGATTAACTTGTTCCAAGAAACTCACGAGTAGTGAATTCTACTTTTGATGATGTGTGAGTCGAAGAGGTCAAACGTTTGATAATAAATATTCAACTACATCAACATTTTTTTTTGATATAATATTTTCTCAGTATCTTACGTTGTCTATAAACGCAAGAATCAAAGTTCAAAATTGTGCACAAAATCTGAAATTTCTTTCAGAATAATACGCGCTTAATAAGTTTCCTACAAATCATAAAAATGAAAAAATTTCAAAAAATGTTTGACACTGAGGATCTCTCTCTTTAGGTTATATCAATATTCAGTAATTTGTAGCAACTCCCCAAGAAAAATGCTGTGTTAAGACTGAAATATATGATCGACAGCTCTAAAAACATCATCTGTAATTGAAAAATTTATTATAAGAAAATATTTTCAGATTTACAGTGTTTCAAAAGTGTGTGGCAAATCGAAGCTGAATTTTTTCAAATGGAGTACCCTGTATTTTTTTCCATATTCAGAATCACCCTAATGATCTTAATTTATGACCGCAATATTAGCACCAGTCTTTGGCAGGTTCGGACATAATTTTTTTTTAAAGTACTTCACACCTCCCAATTCAAAAATTCATATGTTGTGTGAATTAACTATTTCACTATATATTGATATTTCCATTTGGGATAGTTATAGGATGCTACCTTATCATTTTTGGAGGTCGGCATCATACAGGGTCTTCAGATTAAATGTTTGAACTTCGAGAATTTGGAATCCAATTTTCTCGGATTTTGCATATAGAACACTCTGTATATTTTTCGATATATCGACGTAGAATTGAAATACAAAAATTTTTTTGTATCATGATATATTGCTTATTTCTAGCCGTTTTTAAGATATTTATGAAAACTAAAACTCGGGTGGTGTGAAATCATTATTTATTTCAAATAAATCGAAAAAAACAAACTATGACTAAATGGAAACTGAAGTAAATGTTCAAAATGTCTTCCACCCTATTTTAAACACAATCTAATTCTTTTTCGGAAAGACATTTCAAATTCTGTGTAATAGTGGCATATACATTTTTTATTCTTTGTTGCATATTCATAGGAGTTGTTGGTGGATCATTGTAAACTGTTTGCTTCACATGTCCCCATAAGAAGAAGTCGACTTTGGTTAGATCAGGTGATCTAGCCGGCCACCTGGTGGGTCCATTTCTTCCAATCCATCTGCTGAGGAAAGTATCTTGGAGGTGATCTTGTACAGTCTGTAAAAAATGTGCTGAAGCTCCATCTTGCTGAAGCCACAGTCTGTTTCTAGTATATTGGTGTAAATCCACCAGTAACCCTTAGGAAATCCAGGTACATAGGTCCATTCAGATGCCCGTTGAAAAAATGTGGCCCTATTACAGTATTTCCAATTATTCTACCCCATACATTCAATGACCATGCATTGGTGCTGGTGGTCTATTTGTTTGAAAAATCGTGGATTTTCCGTAGAATAAAAATTAAAATTGTGTCAATTCACACACCCACTACTATGAAAAGTTTGAGGGCTGCCGTTTGTAAGGGGACGATAGCTGGTTAACGGAAAAAATATTTTTTTAAAACAATCTTGTATGGGCCGTGGTGGTCGTGCTGGTAGAGCGATTGCCTCACAAGCGTAGGGTCGTGGGTTCGATTCCCAACATGATTATCGGTCTCATGCATAGCATATATCACACGTCAAAAGGTAATGACTGCATCTTCCTTAGCTCGCACAAGTCTCTCGAAGACTTCTAAGGGTTGCACGTAGGGGTGCAACAGGTTGATGTTAATAAGTATAAAAAAAATGAACAAAAAGGGGTTGAACTGAGGATTGTTACTCGCTGTACAGAGCATATTAAAAAATTCCGAAGAAATTCCGATCGTAGAAGAACTCTGATATTTTTTCATTTTTAGGTTCTTATTGAATATCCCTAGGAATTTGTGTACAATAAGATTACAAAGACATTTATTTGGGATCAAACTGCATGATGAGCTTTACCGGACACCCTTATCGTTCACCGGGAGTATGAGTAATTACTGATAAAGGAATATATTTATTCAGTTCGATAAAGCCATACAAAGCTCAATTACATTAAGATTCTCTGGTTTAACATAATATTTGTGTTATTAATCTCTATTTTTAGGTTTACGATATTTCTCGATTGGACGGAAATCTTCAATGGATTTGATTAATCTTCAATGGATTTGTAAACCGACTTATTCATAAGGAAGAGACTCTGCGACAATACCTGAACATCGCTGAGAGAACAAAATGTCTTAGAGCTCCCAAAAATCAAGTAACTAAGAGTATATCAGTTGCTTTTTCCAGCTCGTTGAATTTTTCTTCTCATTTCTGCGATAACATTTTCATTTCTTGTCAAGTACAATTTTGTGTCATATATTTAGTTCAGTTCGGAAATTGTAGATTTTTGATTTCCTCAATATTTTCAATGATTTTCAATAGTTGTAGAAAAAAGTAAATGGTAAGCACCAGGTGGAGAATATTTTTGATGTTCCAACTTTAGAGAAAAAATATTTAAACACGAAAACTCTCAAAAAGTTGAAATCGGGATGCAGTTCAGGGGTTGAAAACGTATTTTTGTGAGATGCAGCGTAACGTAACCTCCTAGCGGAATATGTTCAATAAAAAAGTTGTAGATAATAGAAAAATCTAAAACTTCTTCATTCAACACTTCTTGACATAACCTCAAATTAACCGTCAAAATGGCAAAAAACCGAATTTTCAGTATTTTTTTTCCTCACGTATAAATGATTTAGTTCAGATGAAAATTCGTTGTAATATATCTTTTTTTTGTCGAATAAGCATGATTTTGTCGCAAATGAAAAGACGTCTAGTTTTCGAGTCATTTACATTTTTTGAAAAAAATTCTATTTATCTATATTTATTTATACTGAATACAAACAGATAAACCATTTACATGCATCCAGTGTAGATATGTCAATAGTATATTATAGTATTACTGAAATGAATAAGAAAAGTATATGTGTAATATGGGTATAACCCTCAAAATGATCTGCAACGGTAGACACGTGTTTCGAGCTTAAGCTCTCATCAGTACGGTAAAATCAAGTGCGAAGATGTACAACACTTGGATGTAAAAATAGAAACAAAGGAAGTCAACAACAGGAAGCCAACCACACATTTGTGGCTTCGGTTAGAAGACCTTGTGCTTACAAGGCAACAACTAACGTCGCCACGGAGGCAGCTATAGCTACCAGCGTGACAATCCTACTCAGGAAAGTATTAATCAGGATGGATTTATCGAGGGGAAATATATAAATATATAAATAGAAAAGTTATTGGGTATAGCCCTCAAATTGTTGTGCAACCGTAGACACGTGTTTCGAGCTTAAGTTCTCATCAGTACGGTAAAATCAAGTGCGAAGATGTACAACACTTGGATGTAAAATTAGAAACAAAAGAAGTCAACAACAGGAAGCCAACCACACATTTGTGGCTTCGGTTAGAAGACCTTGTGCTTACAAGGCAACAACTAACGTCGCCACGGAGGCAGCTATAGCTACCAGCGTGACAATCCTACCCAGGAAAATACAAATAAGGATGGATTTAGCGAGGGGCAATATATGAAAATATAAGTAGAGAAGTTATTGGGTATATATATATATATATATATATATATATATATATATATATATATATATATATATATATATATATATATATATATCACAGGTCAGAAAAATTAATAATGTACAATAATACATAAAAGTTCTCAAATGATAACAATAAACAGTTGACTAGCTGAAAAAACAACAACAATAAATACAGTAATAAAAGATAAATTATAGGCATGCCTATGGTCTGAGTAGTGAAGTTAATTGAGTTTTATTTAAATTAAATATGTCTACATCATCATTGATTTGCAAAAATTTGTACTGCTAACAAGCAATTTCCCGTCGGTAAGTTCAGATTCAGAATTCTGAAAGTAGTTTTCCTACGCCGCATTCTTATTCGCGAAAACGCGCAAAGGGTGCGACACCTACAGTTCAAAATATATACTTCGAGGATGGGGAAAACAAACCAAGTCAACATGTGATTTGAGTGGCAAATAATTAACATTTTCTTAGTTTTCAAAACAGCTTGCCGAAATTTAAGGTACCAAAATACTTCTCAAGATTCGAATAATGAGCAGCAAGTGCAAGAGGTATTACTGGGTCCCGCAGTTCAAACACTTATAAAGATACAAATGTATCAATATACATCTTCCTAAAAGATCCAAAATAGTGCAAGGTGTGGCAGAACATTTTGAAAATTGAAAACCCCATTTCCAAATACATATCTGTGTGCAGCAGGCACTTCGTAGAAACATATTATAATGGTAATTTCAGAAAATTTTATACCATTATACTGTATCTTGGCAATTTCAGTCATTTCAAGGAAACGTCTTGTTGTTTAATATTGGGTATAATTTTAATGCTCTTTAAATTTCAGTTGACTTCATGAGGCTCCGATGTTGAAGTAGAAGTTTGTAAAACCAGCCCACATATCTCGAATTTCTCCACATGTTTAACTTAACACAAAATAAACATCCGGCTTTCAATGCATGTTCGCGTTTCACTATCGGCAGGTTTCTATCGCCAATATATTTGGATATATCCTCTAAATTGATCTCTCAACAAGTACCATCCTTCAAAATTTACCTTTATCGCTTAGAATTCCAAAAAGAAATGATGATTTATTTATCATCATCAAATGGGGGTTCACATTGTTTTCCCCTAAGATGTATAAAAACCATGGTGTGTCGAGTGATTCGATTTTGTTTTGATTTTTCAGAAGACAAACAAATGAATTAGTGGTCTGCTTCTTTGGTCGGTTCCAGAGATGGCGCCCTTATATAGAATTTTAGTCTTGTCAATGTTACACGGATATGGTGATCGATGACTGTTGTCAATTTTATGGAATTTCAACAAACTTTAATCCAAAAGTGAATGATGGTGACAGAATCTAAATTTCATAGTGCAATTTCCTTGTATTGATTACTATTATTGATGTGTTTCTTCATTTTGCTGTATATTTTCTTAGACATTCATCCAATAATAATTTAATTATTCTGATTGACTCATTTACTTGATGAAGATCCATAGTAATTGTACAAACTACACTAAAAACGATTCGATCCTCCACAAACTTTATTTAATCAGACAGTGAAGAAGCTAGTGTGCAGGAAAAACATGTGTGATAAAATAAAATTTGTGAATATCTAATCGTTTTCTGTGTAGTTTGTATGGTTTGTACAATAATAATTTGATCATGTTCCTTCCTTCCGTTTTTGTATCATTTGTGGGCAATCCAGAGAGACGAACAAAATAATTCATTTATATCCAGTACCGAAAGTGAGTATAGTAAGTACCACCATATTATGAAGATTATCACATAGTATTTTGTATTATTAGAAAACATTTTAATGAAAATCATGGCACGAGTATATCACACACGGAATCCC
This sequence comes from Chrysolina oricalcia, assembly GCA_944452925.2. Classification (NCBI taxonomy): domain Eukaryota; kingdom Metazoa; phylum Arthropoda; class Insecta; order Coleoptera; family Chrysomelidae; genus Chrysolina; species Chrysolina oricalcia. The sequence goes on from OX101810.2 coordinate 4,953,702, forward strand.
GCCATTCCCGCTTATTAGCACAAGGTTGACAGGTTCTATTGGTGACTTTTCATGAAGCTTAACTTCAATATTTCTAAATGAAATGCGTGGTTATTATTGTAGTGAATTTCATTTCAGTAAAAAATTGAATAAATAAGTCGAAAATGTAACAAATTAAACTGATTGGTGAAGTTTTTCAGTAAATTCCAATAATTACGTTTTTTTATTCATTTCATTTGTCGGCAATACTTGAAAACTTGAAAACTTCTGTTCTTGTAAATTTACCCTAACAAGAAAACCGACCGTGGCGGTACTAGCAAATGCGGAATATTTGGGAAACAGACCACGAATTCATTTGTTTTCTCTTAATCAAGCTGGCGAAATGTCTCCCGTTTTGTCCCACAGTTTTCCAGGTATGAGTCGACACACCAGGATTTTTAGACATCTTATTTTCCCCATTCCATTGACAAGTTTGACAGATACTTCAGCGCCAACAATCGGAAAAATTTCCCCGAATATCAGGCACGTTAATGTTAATTTCTAGCAAGAGTTCTGGTACCGATATTTTGTCTTGTAAAATATTGGAAACGAAGGTAATTTGTGCATTTTCTCTTCGTTTGCTTAGACTTGTCACGTTGAAGTCTGTTCTTTGGGTTTCATAAGAGACACGAAGAGGATAAACAACATATTTTTCAAAATGCATTGATCTCAGAATTTTTTTTTTGTATTCTTTCGATTGTTTCTGAGTGCGTGTCCTTCTTTGCGTATTCTAGTTTGGAACGAAGATATGTGTTAAATAATATTATGCAGATTTCCAATTGAAGACCTGTCCTGTACGCAATATGAAGCCCAGAGTTCTATTACATTCACTTGCTAATTTTTTGATATGATCATTGAACTGAAAGTTTTTTGAGAAAATTACTCCCAGATCTTTGATTTCCTGAACTACCTCTATTTAAACCCCATTAATGCAGTATTCTGGAGTTCGATATTCTCGTTTTTTTTTGTGTACGTCACAGCTTTACATTTCAATTCATTAAGTGTGAGATCGTCTTCTTTGCAGTATATAGTGATAGATACAATATCACTTTTAAGCTCATTTATATTGTATTCAGAATTAATTTTCTTGAAAATCTTCAGGTCATCTGCATATAATAAAAATTTGGCATGCTTAATGTAGTCAGATATATCGTTTACAAATAGTATAAATAACAATGAATTGTGGTACACCTTGAGTTATTGACAAATGGATTTGACAGAGAGTTGCTGAGTTCAACTATGATTACACGATTCGTAAGATAGGATTTTAGAAACTGAATGACATTTTCTTGAAATGCGTAATGCTTCAATTTTTCTAGTACCTAGTACATAATGGTTAATTCTATCAAACGCTTTGACCATGTCGGTATAAATAGTGTGAATTTCAGTATCTTTTGTATTTCATGTGCTATGTAGTTACTGAAAACGGTCAAATTTGTAGCTGAAGATTTATTTCTAACAAATTCATGTTGTTCATTTATAATGACTGGTTGTACATGAGTTATAATTCTATTATAATAATAATAATAATAATAAATTTATTTCTTTGTTCAACATACACAGAGTATAAGGACATTACACAATGGAAATGTAACAAAGAAAACATAAAGTATAGATAAAAAAAAAACAGAAATGCACAATACACTACTTTCCAAAAAAGATAATCCTGAAACGTACACGAAGGAAAATACAAAAAATACAGTAATTTCCAATAAAAATAAAATACATTCAACATGTTGTATTGTATATCGCTTTTTCAAAATACCCTTATTTTCCACGAACAAAATTGTCTTGATATGTTTTTGTATTTGAAAGTCTTTAATTAAGTGATCATTTTAATTTTTGAAATGTCTATATTAAAATGATCGTTAAACCGCTTAAAATTGGAATTGGAATCCATAATTTCACTACAAAATTAATTTGATAATGTAATTTTTATTCTTTTCTACAACTACTGAAAATCATTGAAAATATTGAGAAAATCATGATTCTGAGAAAGGTTTTTCAATTTTAAGTGGTTTATATAGATCATTGGACCACCAATTAATTGTTGAACGTATATACTTTATTATCAATTCTGAATAATTGAACAAAGTAAAATGAGCCGTTGGTTCCTTGTACTTTTTCTACTCATGCCTTCTTCTCAGAACTTGGCTAGGTGTTCTCACTTCTAGTTCTCAAACACGACCACATTTTCTGCGATGGAGACCTCAACATTGATTCCTTGAATACCTCAACTCGGTCGTATGGACACCTAAATCAATTTATCAATTCGAAAATGTAAACGACAGTACACCAGTAGTTGAACATGACTCATATGTTCATCCCCTTTTAAGGATGGTGCGTATTATAAAATTCATCGGTGTGCCCTGGTTAACTGGAAATTTAAAATTGATGATGAAACTGCATGATACAAACTACAAACAAATTTGACCAATTCCACAATCAAGCTAGATAAAAAACCTATTCAGAGCATTGAAAGTATGACAGAAAATGGACAAATTGTACACATATAAAAGAAGCTGAATAGAATATTTTTTGTAAATTTTTTCCCCAAAAGGGGTGCACTCCTCGTTAAAAATACTTGGTTGTATATCGATGATGACAAAAGGCCAATAACTGATAAGCATAAAAATGTAATAAGAAGAAGAAGAAGCAAAAGTCAAGTGTCAATACTGTCAATTCATGATCTGTCAAAAATAGATTTATTTGTCATAGTTATAATATTTATAATTATATTAATGTTATTATAAACATATTTTTATGGTTAAACTGCACATATAAAATAAAAGGTTTGTTTGGCTTCCATTCATTAACCGTTTTAAACCATTCATGGTTGGTCAATTCTCAAAAATAAAATTTGTGTGATACCACTGTGAAGTGTTCTAGGACAAGCTTGCATAAACTAAGAGTGGCAGTTGAAGGGTTTTTAAGGTACCCAGCCAAAATCAATCTCGTATTTGAAGCCCAATCCGTATTCGATAACTGAAAATGGCCGAGACTCCAGCCTCTCAGCGTCTTAGCAACGATGATTTTCGAAAACTTCTGATGACCCCGAGGTCAACTCCTTCTCATACACCAGCCCCCGTAGGGTCCATAAAAGAAGCTATGAACAACCCAAATTCCATGCCACCCCCTAAAATAGAAGACAAATCTGAAGCCAGGCGTAAGAAAAAGAGTTATTACGCCAAACTCAAAAAACAGGAAGATAATAAAATGGCTGAACTGGCGGAGAAATATCGAGATCGTGCTGGCGAAAGGCGATCAGGGGTTAATCCGGATTATCAAGCTGATGATCCTATTGCCACTGCACAGGCATATCGTGCAGTAGCACCTGATTTAAAATCTGGTTACGATGCAGCAGAGAGAAGGCGACAAATGATTCAAGAATCCAAGTTCTTGGGTGGAGACATGGAACACACTCACTTGGTGAAAGGTCTGGATTACGCTTTGCTACAAAAAGTCAGAAGCGAAATAACTCAAATTGAACAAGAACAGGAAATAGAACTAGAGCGATTGGCTAACAAGTCAATGGAGGAAAAAGAAAAGGAGAGGAAGGATGCACAGAAGAAAGAGGAGGAGGAAATGAAGTTCAAGACTAAAATTGGAAGATCCATTTATCACACAATGAATTTATTGAAATCAAGGCACATTGAAAGGTCAGAATTATTTGTGCCTGGTAGGATGGCATACATTATTGATTTAGGTAAGAGCATCATGAAATTTCTCAAGTCAGGGGTTATAGTCAAGATGAACTTCATTGTCAGATGTTGAAAAATATTAGTAATATTAAATACCCGTGAAAAAAACCTCATGTTCAAAAATCATGCAAAATATTTCAGTGCATTGAGTTCCCAAATCGAAAAATTCCTGAGATTTCAAAAAAAATCTGTCCATTGATTTTCGAGCAAAAAATTAAAAACGTAAGTTTAAGATGTTTTTTTGGGTTTACTCAAAAAGTGTTCAACAGATCTCATCTCAAGCCTCTTGGAATATCAGTTTTGTTGTAATAAACAACACCCATACTTTAAAATTAGAAGAATCGCATTTTTTCAATCAATTCTGTGAGATTGAACATGTAGAAATCATTTTTAATACTTTTCCAATAAATGGTTCTACAAAAAGGAGAAAAATCGACACAGACTATACTGCCAGTCTCAAAAAAACACTATGTGGAAATGCTACCACCTTATTAGAGGCAATAGGTATACAGGGGTGTCCCAAATATGAATATGAAAAAATATTACCATGCAAAAATCATAATAATATACATTGACTCGAAAAAATCACGGAATAGCTTGATATCCAAAAAGCAGAAATATTAACATGGACTAATTGTCTATAATGAAAACTGAATTTATACTATGTTCAAACTAACATTTATTTTTCAGATGAGGAAGCTGACAGTGATATTCCAACCACTTTGGTAAGATCTATAGCCGATGTTCCTTCTTTTGAACTAACTACTACTGTTACAACAAATGATATTGTTATAAGCAAACTTACACAAATCCTCAGTTACCTGAGACAAGGTGAGAAAAGTCAATATAATTTTTTGAATCATTCTATCTCATTTAGTATTTCACTTTGGAAAGTAAATTTAGTTCTAACTTTTCCTTGGCAAAACTCACACCCAAAGATTATATTCATAAAATAATATATTCATTTATCTTAATCTTAATTTTCAATTTACCTTTTGCGGTCATTTTTAGGCAGCCGTAAAAATAAAAAGAACAAAAAAGGTTTGCCGGAAAATGTTAGAGAATTTGAAATGCCAGAGGAAGAATCTGATGTTAAGAAAACTCAAAAGAGGGCGCGACCTGCTGATGATTCCATTTATGGTGAAATTGGAGATTATGTGCCACCATCAAAGAGCAGCAGACACAGAGACAGGGAGGCAAAACGGCAAACCTATTTTGACAAGCATGACACTGAACCAGTGGACAATGTCGGACCCACTTTCAGAGTGAATAAATCTGCTGAAATCCTCACAAAATTGCAACAGGAACCTGAAGGATATGCTGAATGTTACCCAGGTATGTATTCTTGAACAATAACTTTTATTTCATCATAAATTTCAACTCTACTATTGACAGTTTTATTCATTTTTATTGTGGTTTTCGCCCATGTTTGGTTCAATTTTTGTTATCTCTTATATTTCTTAGTATTCTGATCTATATAGATAATTGACGTTTTGTATTTTCATAGGTTTGGAAGAAATGAATGATGCTATAGACGATAGTGATGATGAAGTAGACTACTCAAAAATGGACCTTGGCAATAAGAAAGGTCCTATTGGTCGTTGGGATTTCGATACTGCAGAAGAGTATTCTGACTATATGAACCAGAAGGAAGCTCTGCCAAAGGCTGCATTTCAGTATGGTCTTAAAATGGCTGATGGAAGGAGGTCCAGAAAACATAAAGATAAAAATGAAAAAGCTCATCTGGATAGAGAGTGGCAAAAAATTCAGAATATTATCCAAAAAAAGAGATGAATTTGTCTATCCACTCTTTGTGTTTGTAATTCATTTACAAAAATTATGTTTGTTGCAGATTTTATAAAGTACTTTTTTTCGATGACCATGATTCTATCAAATTAGATATTTTTTATTGTTTTCGATGTTTATTTATTCATTCGTAATTGGTGGAAACAAACATCTATACAAGTCAACATTTTACACCTTCAAACCTTGAAGATGAGAGAATACGTCACTGACTATTATTTTCGTCTCCAGGTATAGAAAAATGTTTATTTCGTTTACAAAGTTTGTTTTCTTACTAAAATGTGGAGTTGAATTAAAAGTCAATCCTACATGGGGTAAGGGATTGCTATTATAGGCTTTATTGGTACAAATTGTTAAATGGATATCATTTCTTTTCCTTGTGTTATATCCATAATGGAACAAATAAATAATTTCAATTACATCGAAATAGCCTTCTCTTCTTCTCCTTTCTATGATATGATTTTTGTTCTTTTATCTTGTAATATTCAATCTTAGAGTGGGTGCTTCAAGTTTCCCAAATGTTGATTAAATACGTTAACTTGATTCTTTACATGCAAACTTCGAATCAGTGATGAGATATGGGATCATGTTCTGGGGAATGGAACAAAATATACAAAAAATATTCATTGCACATTAAAGAGTTTTGAGAACTATCTATAAAAGGCCATTTAGACAAACTTGTAGAGGTCTGTTCAAAGAAAAACAAATTTTAACAGTCTTTGCATTATATTTATTAGAATGTCTAATATTTATACATAAAAACAAGGAAATGTTCACAGAAAATGACATGAATATCAACTACAATACACAAACATTAAATATTAACTTCCCTATACACAGATTAACACTCACAGAAAAAAATCCTTCATATATGTGCATCAGAATATTTAATAAATTACCGAACAGACTTAAGTCAATCATAAATCATAAAATCTTCAAGAGTAAAGTAAAACAACTTCTGTTGAATCTGGAACCATATAATTCGAGAGAATATTTTGAAGCAAGTTTGTAAAGCTTGTAAAATATTGTTTGTTGACGCCTTCTCTTTCAATGTTTATATGTACCATATATATGTATATAGTGTGTTGTATATATAAATGTTTATATAAAATAAAGAATATTATTATTATTATTATTGATAGCAATGTAGGCATTATAAATTAATTTCCATATGTATATTGCCACCTTTGGTGCAAGTTACTTTTTCAATGTTGTTCCCCAGTTTAATTTGTCGTCAATCAATAGTCTTTGAATGAGTCTTTCCTGTCACTTAAAATTTTTTTTAGCCAAATTTGGTAATGATATACTACATAAAACGCTTTTTGTAAGACATCAAAGACTGCAATTACGTGTTTTTTGTTCTAATTCAGAAGTAACATAATTCATGTCCACTAGCACATAAGTATTACTGGTTTTCATAAAACCAATTTCTCGAATACAATACTACTTTCCACAGGTTGCTGGGTTTTTTATTGATAGTTCCATTATTTTTGAAAAAGAACACAAAATAAAAATTGTTACACTAATTTGCTATTTCTAAGACTAACTTCTACCATTTCTGTAACTAATGAAATAGTTTTATTGCCTTCATGATTTATTAGTGAAGTGATAACTTTCCACTATTTTTTTTGTAACTCAGAAAAAATAAAGTTTTACGCACTGTTCATAGTGCATAAAGTGAAAACATAAACTCAGTCAGTACTCACCTACTTTTTTTAATATTGGAATCACGGTAGTATTTTTTAGAGCACTGACAAGTATTTCTCCACTCAAATGAAAATGAAGCTTTGATAATGTCTCTTTTTCCCTCTAGGGTTTTTTCAATCCCCTCCCCTTAAAAGGGTTTTTGGAAGATTCCCTAGTAAATTGGTAGATTTTCAAGAAAAATGGGGGTGTTTTCATGATTTCATCGCCATTAATAGGAATTCTAGCAAATTGAAGGAGCAGGGGAAAATTCGAAAAGATTCATACAACGACAAAACCTATAAACAATGACAAAACGATTTGAATTATTCGACAAAAAACCGGAACTTCAATCATTGTCTAATCTTTAGACAATGCTTCAATAGAGCGTGATTCGCATTCTGAAAGGGTACGCCATCTATAATTATTTGGTTGAACTAATATACATACATACTTCTATTTAAAACAATAATAGAAGCAGTGTTTATAGAGAAAATGTCGCATCCATTTTGATCAAATTATAATCCCATAAGGTTGAGTAACTATCTTCTATATAAACAATGATAGAAGTTAGATAGATAGCCAACCTTATTGGATTCAAATGGAGGCGATATGTAGATGGCGTCAGTGATCTTACCTCCAAGTCATGTCGTAACTTGATTGAAACAATGATATAGCCATTTGAAGAACCCTGTATTAAAATGACGTCAAATTTTCACGTTTGTAACTAACCACGCTAGATGGCACTTGCGTTCAATGCCGATTCCACAGGCATGAAGTGGTAGAGATGAACATAAGGGGCCTCGATCAACTAATCAACTAGAGCAGTCTTCCATGAACAAGTCTGTGGTCTTGACTATATTTACTTCTCTAGCGTTCAGTTTCGCCATTGTTTATATAGAAGATAGACAATCCGGAAAAAATTCAAAATGAGTTTCTGAGTTGTCCTGACTTAGTAATACCATTGTTTATATAGAAGTAAGATAGTTAGCCAACCTTATGGGATTTATATTGGATTCAAATGGATGCGACATGTAGATGGCGACAGTGATCTCGCATCCAAGTCATGTCGTAACTTCAGTGATCTGGCCTCCAAGTCACGTCGTAACTTGATTGAAACAATGGGACAGCATTAAAATCAGGGTTTTTTGAAGGAACCTGCATTAAAATGACGTCAAATCTTCATGTTTGTAACTAATCACGCTAGATGACACTTGCGTTTGCGTCCAACACCAATTACACAGGCATTGACTATCTTACTTCTATATAAACAATGGTTTCGCTATCCAATGATTTGAATTTTGAAATAGCGGCAGAGGTCATAAGTTCCATTACCATGTGTCAAAGTCGCTAAGAGTATGTTTTCAAATGGGTGAAAAAAGTAGCAATGTCAAATATTAATTAGGAAAAAAGGTACAAAAAATTTCAAATTCAAAGGATGTTACTCTCCGATGGTAATGATTATGTACAAATAAAGATGTTTCAGAATGGGTATGCCTGTCCCTTTAATGTCAGCTGATCACCACCATGCGGTTTCGCGCCTAAATTAAGAGCGCCATCTGTCTAGAACGCAATTTGTGGTATATTTCATAAACATCAGTATTCAAGATAAAAACTTCTGTAGTATTTTTCTTCCTGATTTATAGCAAAACATTTTTTTAAAGAAAAATCAAGAATTACTCATTAATTTTTTTATTAAAGAAAGTTATAATCTAACTTATTCATTTTCTTGACTTCGCAGCCTGGCGTGACCATTGGTTACCCTGATGCTAAGTTGTTGAGCTCTCTCAACTATTACTTTACGCTTCTTTGATGAAACCCCATGAGCTATTTCCGCACAATATTTGCGGTTCTGCATTAGAAGAACTTCAAGTTCCTGAAACATAATGAAAAAGTATTCAGTGAACAAAATAGAAGTCATAACAATAATGTCATTTGAAATGATTGCTCAGCTAAAATTGTCGACATATATATTTCAGTCGCAAATTACCAAAAACATCATGGCTTAGTGGATAGATAGTAGATTTGTCAGATAGTAAATTTTATTAGGGAAATACAATATAAGACTAGAGTGTAAATTTTGTATAAAAACCTTCATACATGGTTCTATTAGGTTACATATAACAAGTTTTCATCACACATTGAACATTTCCCCATGAAACTATACATTTTGACATATGTTAGCTAAAAACAACTGTGGACAAGACAATCATAGTCAATTTGCACCTTTTCGATATGCTTAGGCTTAATAAATGCATTCTCTAGGAAAGTATTTCAGGAAACGTCAGATCTTTGCCTTGTTGAACATGACCAACCAATTTGAAGTGAAATTTCTTTTGACACAAAGCAACAACCAAGTTTAAAAGATGTAGTTATGGTAATGAACCTCATGTTTTATATACTGGGCACTTTGAGATCTGCTTTTCAAGAGAAACTGCAAGATCAATCCGATTTTGAAACACTATTACTTTGTTGAATATGCCAAGTGTTGCAAAAACTATAGGCAATTTTGATATCATGCTGTGAGAATTTCACTAGGCTTTCCCAAATATCCAGTGTACAACAACATACCTTTGCAATTACTAGAATTGAACTGAACTCATGGAAAATGAGTTTGATCCACCTTTATTTGGAAAAAAACAATGTTTTGGCTCCAAACAATTCAGAAGATATTGTTTATATATGATCCTTGGGAAGTATTGCAAACAGTGATAATAACATTGAAGGATCAATGACTGCCATTGGAATAGTAAATATATATTCTGGGATTGATTATAAATTTTCCTAATAAAAAATCACACAATACCTTTGAATTATTAAAATGTTGAATAATGTAACAACAATCCGTAAAATGAGAATTCAAAAAGTAGCTTATGAAAACCATTTTGCATCATGAACCCCCTTCCTTAGCAGTCAATTTTAGTTCAAACTTACAATTCACCTTAATTTAGATTGAACGAGAACGAAGTTAATGGTTTTGAGTACAAGATAACTTACCCCACAATTTGTAAGTTAAACTTTAGAGATCTGAATAAAATATTTTCAACAACTTTCAAAACGAAATCATTTTCAATATATGAATTACTTACCTTGGTATTGTGTACCAATACTTTGCGGAATCCAGTGGGTAGCATATGCCTAGTTTTTGAGTTTGACCCATAACCAATATTTGGCATCAAAAATTGTCCCTTGAAACGCCTTCTGACTCTGTTATCAATACCCTTTGGTTTCCTCCAGTTGCGCTAAAGACATAAATAAATTCAGTTTAAAAACGTTGAATTCACATTATTTGCTCAACAAATTATCAAAAGATATTTTGTTTTTTATTGAACAATCTATAATCTTTGCAATCACTTATAAACCGTACAGTAATAATTAATCTCTTTCACCTTTAGTTTTCCATATCGATCAGACTGATGCCTGATGAACTTCTTGGTCCTCTTCTTTACGATTTTCGGCCTATAGACTGGTCTGATCGACATCTTGTTTCTGAAATCATAACATTGATAAAGTTAACAAATTCCAAAAAAGAGACATAATCTTCAAATTACCGGGCTTCGAAGTGACATACGAGCAAACTTTTTTTCAATAATTATAAAAATACTTACTGATTACCTAGATATTACTAGATTCAAAACAAAACGTGTTTCTGCTTTACGCTGTTTACGACTTCAAGACATTTGTAAAAAGAATTATTTAAGCAGCGTTGCCAAGTTCTCTGGCAGAGCTGTCAAAGTCATGAAGAGCAGTCTAGAATTTCTACATGATGGCCAACCTCTGAGTTTTAAAACATTTAAGTTCAGCCTTTGGAATGCTTGTTAAGGCTCATTCATACTCTTTCGAAGTACCGCAATCTTTTGCGATTCACAAGTCTCAAAATAATTAGTTATAGATGGCGCACCCTTCCTGCAGAATGCGAATATGAACCAACGATTTCATATATACCAGATCAAGCGACCCTTTCAAACCCTTTTGGCACTAGAATAATGCAAACAATTCACAGATCCTGCACAACTCGGGAACAAGGACACTATTTGTACAAAAACTTCACAGGGGGCCTAACTTTTTTATTTGAAGAGATAGAGCCATGAATCCAAGACAATAAGTAATAATATTTGAAGGTTCCAGTGGAAAAACGACGAGGTTCCATTTTTTCCGAAATCGACATTTCAGCGGCATTTGTTAGCTTGTAGTATGAACTATCAACATACCAAACCTTACAGGGGACAATGAGATTTCATAAAAAACTGCTGCCGAAAGACCGAAAGTAGGCAGCACAGTGGACGCTGGGACTCCTACATGAGATTGCGCTTTTCTCAACTGTTTAAAAACTGGACCCTTCTTTTATATTTCCATTTAAAAGAAACAAAATCATATACAAAAAGGCCCTAACTTCTTTAGTTGAAGAGGTGGAGAAAAGGTTATTCCAATTAAAATTAACCCATCGAAACTAGATGAAGGTAAGAAAGAATGAAAAAAACAAATACATTTTTTATGTCTGTCCGTCTGTAGCATTTTATTGTGAACACTTCAAAACGGTCTTTTCCTTATTCTTGAAGATATCGCTTTGAAATTTGAACTACATCTATAATTCGAGAACAATATTGCTCAGTTATTTTTTTATCGGAAAATCTGGAAAAAATGTTTACGGAGTTAGTACAAATAGACAATAGTGTTCAATGTGAACACCATCCCACTAGCTTTCGACAGCGGCAGCGGGGGTTACTTGAATATGGGTTAAAGTCATGTCCGAAAAATTAATTTTGAAAATACTAGAAATCTTTTAATGTATTTTTAATATGTGTCTCATAATTTACACAAAAACTTAAGAGCCTAACGTACAAAAATTAATATTTCAGATGTAGTATAAACAAACAAAACGCTATACAAAAAACAACACATATGTTCACTCTGTCTCTTCCATTGCTTCAAGCCACTCTTTTACACATTAACCAAGGTGGTAATTTCAAATTTTCCAAAGTCTTCTTGGGAAGATCATTTTTTTGTTTCTTTTGTGGCTCAGTCACACTTTCTTCATCACTACTGGTAAACTGGACCTTACCATAGCAATCACCTGGATCTACTTGGTTCTTTTTCGGGTAACTACAACTTTGGTGTGGAGGAGTATCTATGATACTAGGACTTCTGCATGATTTAGGAGAATCCAACACAGAGTCTATATTTCTCTTGGATCGTTTCACTGATGGTTCATCATCATCCGAGTCAGTGATCAAAATAGATTTACCACTAGTACCACGAGTGTCTACTATGCTTGTTTCTAGATCATCACAAATAGCAGCCAAATCGTCATCAGGACAGCTTCCCAAACCTTTTATTTCCCCTTCTCTAGATGAACTGCTCCAGCAAGGATCAACTTTAATTTTCCTTGGAGAAGGCAACTTACCCTTTTCATCACTGGAATGACTTGCATCACATTCCTCTAGTTCTCTTATAAACTGCGAGAGTTTTTCATCTTCTGTGAGTTCTTGAACTTCAGTAGCTTTCACTTCAACAGTCATATCTTTTTCTTCAACTTTTACATATTTTTTCTCTAGACTGCTTTCAGCGTTTGTGGTTTGATTTGTGTTGTATAATTGGAAGTAATTGAAATCTTCAAATTCCTTAAACGGAACTCTCAGAGAGATTAGATATTCTCGAAGCTGAAGATAAGACACAACTGCTCGCACTTGGTTGTAGGTTATATGATCAGGACAAGCCAATTTGATAGGGGTCAGTACACTCAGCCCTGTGACAACATTTTTGGCAGCTTTTATGATAGTGTGAGCAACGTCTTTCGTGACTCCCAGTTGTGATAACTTTACCTCATAACCAAGTTTTATGCATTCAGAGAGATGATTTAGTATTGTACCTGGAACAAAACCCCTAGTTTTTGCAATTTCCTCCACAGATTTTCCTGATTTGAGAAGATAGTAGGAGTTTATGGCAGATGAGGACAATTTTGAAATTTCAGGCATGGGATGGAGGATGAGGACTTCTTCAATTGTTTTTTTCTGCTGGTCAGCTTCAACCTTCTTTTCATTTATCATATTCAGAAATGCCTCGCCATACTTCTCCAATTTTGCTGCTGTAAATCCATCAAACTGGCAATTTGCCATTTCTTTCATTGTGGTGGGCTTTACTTGAGCCATATCCATGAGAGCCTTGTTTGATGCAATCATATATGGCATGCAATTCTCAATGCTTGCCAGGTCCAACCTTTTCTTCAGCAGTAAATGATACAACTTTACTCTTGCCTCCTTTTCAAGCACACTTTTCTGGTCATCTTTTCCATGTTCAGCTTCAGCTTTGGTTTGAAAAGTGCTTCGAGATGTTGAAATCCAAATATTTGCTTTGGGCTTCAGGCATGTCATCATCTCTAGGGTGGGGCTATCTTTCAAACATCCTCCTTCATCATTTAAAAATCTTTCGCCAGCCCTGGTTATATTCACTGTTGAGGCAAACTTATTGAAACTGGATGCTTCAGATGCTGCATATTTGAATTTGATCAATAGTTTGCCAATTTCTTTCCACCAAACTTCAGATTTACCTTTGCCAACTCCGTGTAATGGTTTCTGTGTGTATCTTTCCAACTGCTTTTTTTTGGAACCTCTCAAGAAAGCTATGTAAGTGCCAAGACCATACCGTCCTTGAAAAACTTCTATTGCTTTCAGAAACATCTTAGCATCATCAGTGAAATTGTATTTACCATCATCATCAAGTCCTTCACACATTTCATTTTCTGGATTGGTGGAGATTCTCAAGCAATTATCACAGCAATCTGGTCGTTGAGGTAGAGACACATTGGTTTCCTCAAAATAATTTAGAATGAAACGTCTTCTACATTTTCTAGTATCTATGTATTCCTTAACAGTTTCCAACATTTTATTCTTCATTTCCCTTTGATTGCCTTGTAAAGATTGATTGAGAATCTTGTGAGTGGTGAAATCCGTGCCATCATAAAATACAACACACTTTGCTGGCAAACCATCTCTACCAGCTCTACCTGCCTCCTGGTAATACCCTTCAATGCTATTGGAAATACCATAGTGAATAACATTTCTTACATCTGGTTTATCAATACCCATACCAAATGCTATTGTTGCCACTACGACATCAATTTTATCTTTCACAAATTTGTCATGAACTTCTTTTCTTACAGACATTGCAAGTCCAGCATGGTAAGCCATACACTTCAGGCCCAGCTCCTTTAATATGAAACTTATTTCTTCTGTTTTCTTTCTTGTCAAACAATATATTATAGTAGGTCCAGAAAATTTCCAACAGTCTTGATGCCGCTCCATAACAGATTTCAAATCTTGCATAAAATTAGCCGACTTGAGATTGACTGCAAAGTAGAAATTCGGCCGATCAAAACTGGATGTGAGGACTTGGGGGTCTTTAAGTCTCAAAGTTGAGATAATATCTTTTCTGATTTTTTCAGTTGCTGTTGCTGTAACAGCTAGAATTGGGACTGTTGGCATAATATTGCGCAGAAATCCAAGCTTTCTATACTGAAAGCGAAAGTCGTGCCCCCAGCTACTGACACAGTGTGCTTCATCTATTGCGATCAAGGTAATTGATAAATTCTGGTACCACTTTCGTAATAGTTCTGAACCACAATCTCCTGTGCAGAATTCCGGTGTTAAATAAACTAAACTGTATTTATTGTCTTCGATTTCTTGTAGAGTTTCAGATTTATTAGTATTGGCAGTTCCAAGCAGACATGCGGGTATGTTGGCTATCTTCATTGCAAGGACCTGATCCTCCATAAGGGAAATTAACGGAGATATAATTAATGTGATGCCACCAATGAAGACAGATGGAAACTGGTAACAGAGAGATTTACCATATCCTGTTGTCATTATAGCACAGTTATCTCTTCTTTGATTCATGAGTGAGTTGATTATTTTCCATTGCATAGGTCTGAAACTTTTATGGCCAAATAACCTTTTCAAAACTTCCAAATGTACCGGTTTTGGCTCTTCAGGATCAGAATGTTGTGGTTTTCGTTCTCTAGGTTCAGAATGTTGTGGTTTTGGTTCTTTAGGTTCAGATTCTTTGGAAGAATGTGAGGCATATTTTGCTTCAGCTTTATCCAATGTTTCCAACATTTCATTTTCCCATTCCGTTCCAAAATCATTTTCTAAGGCATCGTTGGTTAATCCGTCCATGATGGTATTATTTTTTTCTGAAAAACGAAATGTCAATAACTATAAACTTCTTAATTTTATTATATTTAACTATACTAGATGATGATAGATATATTAGGTCATTACCACTGTTATTCCTGTTTTCATTATGTAGACATCTTAATTTAACTCTTCCTAGTTATTTTCATTTATTCATTGATATAAGATTAACGATATAAACATTAATTAAACAATTGTTCACTTTTAAATATCATAACCTTGATCCTGATTTTAAGACTTCCCGCTAATCAAAAAAAAAAGAAAAGAGGCGCTTTCCAATTGAGAACTGTTACCCCAGAACTACCCCTGAAATCACTTCCGGAACAGTTCAAATGACAGAATGACAGGAATACATGTTATTTGATAGGAACATGTTCTTTCGTGGTCTGTGAGATCACTTCAAGAGCTCCTCGAAGCTACCCACCGGGTCAATTGGAAACCGGCAAAGATTATGAATTTATTTGCGCAATGCGACAAAATATCTTCATGTCTTTTTAATGCATATTCGAAAGGCAATGGACATATTTTGTCGCATCCGACTGGAGTACGTTCCACTTATGTAACGCCTATAGGCGTTTTCCATTTAGGAGTGTTAAGCCCCAGAGCTTGAAGCCCCTGAGATCGGAAATTACGTTATCACTGACTTTTTCGCCAAAAAACTGTGTATTCGCGTTCTGACTTTTGTCTACTTGTGTTTCATGCACCAATAAAACGGGTGGTGCTCGAGGGACAAGAGGAATGTCAATCGGTGCTTGAAGCCTCACTAAATGGAACGCAGGGTCATACGCTCTGGGTAGCTCTGAGGAGCTCCTTACGTTAAATGGAAAACAGCTTATGTCCTCTGTATCGTTCCTCCTAAAGTCTTGTTCATACCCTCGCGAATTTTGAAATTTGTCTGAGAATGAAATCGATGCCAGTCATGTCGGACCAATCGTTCAGAAGCATGTTGGCAGCCATTTCATTCGCAGAAAAATTGCGAAATTCACGAGGGTATGAACAGATCAGAAAATATATCATTCTAATCTGTATTGTATTATTGCTTCGTTAGTGTAATGGTGGATTTATGCAGCAGTCATAAGTCATAAGTTTTAAGTCATAAGGAAGAATATTTGTCAGTGATTGGTTGGAATAAACGGACCAACCAATCATTGACGAATATCCTTCCTTATGACTTAAAAACTTATGACTTATGACTGCTGCATAAATCCACCGTAAGAGGGAGAGCTCTGTATAATGGTGGATTTATGCAGCAGTCATAAGTCATAAGTTTTAAGTCGTAAATAAGAATATTCGTCAATGATTGGTTGGTCCGTTTATTCCCACCAATCACTGACGAATATTCTTTCTTATGACTTAAAACTTATTACTGCTGCATAAATCCACCATAACAGCTTTCTTTTTGATCCTTTGAGGAGCTCCGGAGCTACACAGGGGCACGAAACACCACCACTAACTCGTTCTTTATAGATCGTGCTTCAAGCCCCGGTGCAACTCAACAATCCTTCCCCTGCCCCCTCATGCACCTACAAGCCCTTTTAGGTTATGTTTAGATGTTTGTTCAATCTTCAGAAGTAGTTTACAATGTCTGAAAAAGAGTTGAAAATAAATTATTTCTATTACAAAATTATTAAAATCGTCTTTAGTAATGAAGAAATCCACCGAGCCAAATCAGGTATATCCAAACTTCAATACTTGGTGGATTGTTAAATTCAGATCAGTTTGCAAATTCTCTATTAAAACATTAAAAACATGTCAGAATAGCGGCAGAAGGACAATCAAATTGTGATAAATCCACCAGCAGATTGCAAAATAAATAAAAACGAAAAGTAAACAGACTGAATGCGCATGTGAAATATGTTCATCAAATGAACTTCTTAAAAGGCGTTCTATTTGTGAGCAGCTCAGGTGCATCAAACGCGGGGCAGCACAGGTGCACCAAGCTTCAAAAAGAAATCTTCTATTTTGAGCAACAACATTATAAGTTTTAAAGAAGAAGAGAACAAGAAATAACCTAAGAGTGGATAAGATAAGTTTGGTTAGGGTTGGAGCTAACGGAGGTGAACATAAATTTTGTTTTGGGTTTGTTTCCAAACAAATTAGAAATTATTCCATTTCATTCTACTAACTTCTATTACTATTTTTGTAAGTGTATAGGTAGCATTTTTGTGTATGTCATATACATGAAACCGACCATAGAAATTATTTGATAAAAAATTAATCTTCAGAAAATGGATGCAGATCTCTATGATGAATTTGGTAATTATGTCGGTCCAGAATTAGACAGCGATGATGATGAGGAAGAGGAACAAGAACACATTGATGAAAATGAACACGAAGAATATGATGTATGTTCCCATTTGCTTTCTGAAATTTCAAAACATAATTATAACAGGTATCTTTCGATGTAGGAGGAACAAATGGAAGATGATCCCCAACCTATGGCTATTGTATTGCACGAAGATAAACAGTATTATCCATCAGCCTTACAAGTTTATGGTCCAGATGTTGAAACGATAGTCCAGGAAGAAGATGCCCAGGCATTAGATGTACCGCTAGTGGAACCCGTGAAAAAGAAAAAGTTTCAACTGAAAGAACAAGACTTACCAGAAACTGTTTACAGCATGGAGTGAGTTCATACAACAAACTTTTGGACATTTTTTGAAAGTAGCCCCATTTCAGATTTTTAGCTGATATGATGGACAACACATCACTTATTAGAAATGTTGCCCTAGTAGGCCATTTACACCATGGAAAAACTTCTTTTGTGGATTGTCTGATAAGACAGACACATCCTACTTACCAAGATAATGAGGAAAAAAATTTGAGATATACAGACATACTTTTTACAGAACAAGAGAGAGGATGTTCTATCAAGTCCATTCCAGTTACTTTACTTTTGCAAGATATTAAGAACAAGAGCTATTTGATGAATATTTTTGATACTCCTGGTAAGCATTGAGTTACAAACAATTCAAGGGCTTTACATATACAAGTCTAATAAATAAGTATTGAACAGGTTGTGAAAATTAAGTTATGGCTTATTAAAAAAATGTATTCTAGGACATGTGAATTTTTCTGACGAAGTTACAGCAGCTATGAGACTATGCGATGGAATTGTACTTTTCGTTGATGCTGCTGAAGGAGTTATGTTGAATACAGAACGTCTTTTGAAACATGCCGTGCAAGAACAGTTACAAATTACTATATGCATAAATAAAATAGACAGACTCATCCTGGAACTTAAATTACCCCCCCAAGATGCTTATTATAAATTGAGGCACATTGTCGAGGAAATAAATGGTCTTCTTACGTAAGATAACTTATAATTATGCATCTTTCCTTTCTTGATAGACTACCCAACTGATTGAACTTTTTTTCAGGCTCTACTCGGATGATGCAAATCCTCACATAGTATCACCAGTTCTAGGCAATGTTTGCTTTGCTAGTTCGCAGTACGGTGTTTGTTTCACCCTAAAATCATTCGCAAACATTTATAATTTGTACAATGGGGATGTTAATGTTGAAGAATTTTCCAAGCGGCTTTGGGGAGATATTTATTTTAATAGTAAAACGTGAGTATAGGCATTTCGAATTGCAAATAGTCTGAGAGTGATGAACTGAGCAGAAAATGTTTTTTTCATCAAACATTACAATACAATATTACATCATTTTATTAGATACTGAGCTAAAATATGCCATTGGAAAGTAGACTAGAAAGATAATTTATATTTAATTTGGATTATTGATTTTTTGCTTATTCCCAAATTAATTTTTTTTGTGAAGATGTGAAAGATTTAGTAGGTATTGAAACTTTTTAATATACCTGTGTTTTTGCAAACTCAAAATGTTTCACAAAAATCGTAATATCTCGAAAACGGTCGAGAATTAATATATATAGAGACATATTATACAAAGTGTATCAAAATAGTATATAGATTACAAAAAATGTAATACAATACAGGGCATTTCATTTATTTCATATAAAGTACATTTACATTACATTTCATACAGGTAAGTATTTTTCTAAAAGTATATACTAGTGTGTACACCTAGGTCCAAGGACCTGTATGTGTACGGCGCTGGCCTAACAAAAAAAAATAGTAAATAAAACTTGGTGAATTGATATATATCAGCGATTTTATAACTTGAGAGTAATTAGAATAACAAACTCAACTTAATATGCTTAATGGGATTGATAAATACATGTATTTACGGTAATTATGTAATATTTGAGTATTTAGTTTGATTTATACCTATATATTGTTTAGATTTTTTTTGGAAGGTTTTAAGATTGGTTGCTTTTTATATTTGGAGGTAAAGATCATTTTAGGAGCTATTGATGTAATAAACCTCTGGTTAGCATTTTTCTGATAAAAGGGGCTTATAAGTACATTATTAACTTTTGACTGAGTTTCGTGCTTTTGTTTTGGACTGATGTTTGTACATGAATATGCAGCATGTGTGCCAATATAGTAGTAGTAGTTATTTAAAATAGGTAAGCCTAATATACAAACATCTCGATTAAATATAAAAAATTTACATCACACATAATATATAAAAATATCACATTGACAGTTATACATGATAAGACAGTAAGTAATACAAGATAAGACAGAAATACAAGATAAGGCAGTAATAGGCTCAGAATCCTATAACAATAAAATTGATAATATTGAACAAAGATAAAATAGAATGATTTTTCCACAAAGATGTTGTAAACACTCCAATTTTTTTAATACGTCAATATGTCCAACAATCATAGAGTTTTACTATACTTTAATAATGATGACTTGAAAAAAGATAAAGATACTGATGATTTTATGTTCATAAGCAGTTTATTGAATTCATTTAACCCTTTTAAAAATAGAGATCTCATGCTCATACTAGAATTGGTTCTGTGAATTTGTAAGTCAGTCCTCCTTCTTGTGTTCATTTCTTATTAAGAATTCGTTGAAATATGAAGGTAGTAGGCCCTTGTTCAATTTATAAATAAAAGTCATACTCATGTAAAATAAACGAGAACTAACTGAAAACTATTGCAATGTATCCAACATCATAGTGAGCGGATTCTTAGAAATTCTTCATTGTATAGTAAATTGTAGGATATAATAATTTTTTCCTAAGTATTATTTTCATATTTTTGTCCATTTAGAGTAAGAAAGTTTGTGTCCACTTCCGGTTGACCCTGAAGTGCTACGCCACTGACGACATTTCAGATGACGACATTTCAGATCGATTGTTTATGTTATCTTATGTGAAGTTCCAAATTTTCAGAATTTTATTCCAATGGGAACATGCAATTCTTCCAATGAACGGGTTACGTGATAATACGCTTCCCCTCATCTCCCGGTCTATCCTACTACTTGACCGCTTACGTGTTTTCAGACATGTTTGGAAACATTTTCACCCATTTCGCTGCATAGTAGCGCAAAATGAGAATATACCTTTTCTGGTACTATACTTCTACTTTCAAAATCTGTTTGAGGAGTTGAAAACTAGAGCATCCATGCACGCTGCAAAAAATATTCAAATTGCAATTGTGCCAAAACTAATGGTCCGACAGCGCCTATTTTTGCACACATGATTCAATACATTCATGAGAAGTGCCAACTCTACAACTTGAATAATGGCGGAGTTATGAATTTAAAAAAAAAATCACAAAAAAATCGGATTTTTCCAGTTTTTCTTTGTTACTAATGATCCGCTTGGGTTGTACAAGGTCTCGTTTTGTTCGCATTTCAATTCTCTACAATTTTCATCATTGGAGCAATAATATTTCTATATTAGTTTTTTATAAGCAAAACCCTAAAATACTTTTTTTTTTTGTATTTAAATTCGTTGAACTTAAATTGATTTGGTTAAGTGCCTCGAAAGGAAAGGCACTACTTATTTTTTTGTGAATTATTTGACATGACAACTGTTTTCCAATACGTATAAATGAAGTTACAATGTTTTTCTTTGTACCTACTCAAGTATTTTTTTTCTTATTGAGAATGTTTTTTTAAATATACAGACGAAAATTTACAAAGAAGGCTCCTCACAATTCGGCCCAACGTAGTTTTGTGGAGTTCATATTAGAGCCGTTGTATAAAATATTCGCCCAAGTGATAGGAGATGTAGACAGTTCTTTACTTGATGTTTTGGATGAACTAGGAATTAAAATGACCAAAAACGAAATGAAACTTAACATAAGGCCCCTATTGAGGCTCGTTTGTGGAAAATTCCTGGGCGACTTCAGCGGTGAGTGCTTGAATATTTCAACAACCAAAGTAATTATTTATATGAGATTTTTTTAGGTTTCGTTAATATGTGTGTGGAACATATTCGTTCTCCTCTTGATAACGCCAAGAAAAAAGTGAATCATATTTATACAGGTCCTAGTACTAGTAAGGTATATGATGATATGATTAACTGCGATCAAGAGGGGTTGTTGATGGTAATGATGTTAATTCATTTTATCATTAAAATTCTTATGAATTCTGATTTGTATTTCAGGTACACAGTTCAAAAATGTATCCTACAGAAGACTGCACTTTTTTTCAAGTTCTTGGAAGGGTAATGAGCGGTACTTTACACGCTGGTACAGATGTTCGAATTCTGGGAGAAAATTATACACTGCAAGATGAAGAAGATTCCAGAGTATTGACAATTGGCAGATTGTGGATTTATGAATCAAGGTGACTGTTTTGAGTTATTGAAAATACTAAATGTCAGATTTGTTCAGGTGTGGGATTGAATTGGAATTCCACACTTGACACCATATTCTTAATTTCCGTTTGTGCTGATCCGCTTCCTCCTTGGTATCCTTTTTTCTTAATTTTATCCACTGCTAAATTTCTTGTCCTTATTAATTTATTTGGAAGATCTGCATCTGACATTAAACCCAAACTCAATTTACTGGTTATCAAACTGTCAGTAAGTTGCAAACTCACATGATGCACTCAAATCACGGAGATCAGTTATGTACTCATCAATACTTTCATCTGGTTCTTTAGCCCTCGTAAGAAATATGCTCTGTTCATGAGTCACTTTTTTTTCTGGATTGAAATAATTTTCAAACTTATGTTGAAGAATATCAAAATCCATTTTATCTTTGCCTGCTTCGAAGGTAAAATTATTATATACTTCCAATGCTCTATCTTCTATACAGAGGTGAGATTATGAACACTTTGACGTGACGTGACTCGTATCTTAATGAATGTCGAGACATAAAGAAACCACAGCGTTTTTCACAACGTATCGTGACAGCTCTCGTATTGAGTGTTCATAATCCCACCCCAGGTCAAAAGCAGCGATGATTTATATACAGAAGATTCATTCGTAGTTCTTATTACTTGAAGAAACAGCATGAATTTTTGTTGAAAAATCTTCCAATTATCTGAGAGATTTGGCTGTTTGATATTAGTGTCCATATATTGATGAACATTTTTTTCTTTAGTTATTTCAGGCATTTTCACTATATAGCTCTATTCAAAACTTATTTTATTTCGACTGTGCCATTTAAAAAGTCCTAATAAAACCACGATTTGATGGGAACTGATTTATTTTCAACTAACTAAAAATACTGAAGGAATGAGTGCATAAAAAGCAGTCTCGGATAGTTTGCATGTACGCGATAGACCAGGAGAATTAAGTCAAATTATAATATCACTCATAACTATTACAATACTCATGGCAAAATACGATGCATTTTAGTTATTATTGGGATTAAAATAATTCACGTATTATTATTTAACGTTGTTATTTGATGAACGATTTGGAGTATAGATGAGTATTCTACTGGGATCATCACATTCTGATTGGCATTTTATTTTCTAGCAGTATTCAAAAGTGTCTTTTTCATTGCCAATAAACTTGCAAATCTGATATGAAAATAATGAAGCGCAGCTTTTTCATTTGAGATTCCAACTTTGTTTCAGGTATAAGGTTGAATTGAACAGGGTACCAGCTGGAAATTGGGTCCTGATTGAAGGCATTGACCAATCCATAGTGAAAACTGCCACAATAACTGATTTAACAATCCATGATGATCTGTACATATTCCGACCACTGAAATTTAACACTCAAAGTATAATTAAAATAGCAGTGGAACCAGTCAACCCATCAGAGTTACCGAAAATGTTAGATGGTTTGCGTAAAGTCAATAAATCGTACCCGTTGTTGACTACGAGAGTTGAAGAAAGCGGAGAACATGTTGTTCTAGGAACTGGAGAATTGTATTTAGATTGTGTGATGCACGACCTCAGAAAGATGTATTCAGAGATTGATATCAAAGGTGAGAACTGAAAATATTCCTTATAATTGACAACATTTCATTAAATCAGTTTTTATTTTTCACAATTTCGTCTTTAAAAAAATTGGATTTGAGATTTGAATGCAATCGCTCGGGAACATCAGAAAAACTTTTTTTCTTAATTCCAAAGTTATTTTGCAGTTGCCGATCCAGTAGTAGCCTTCTGCGAGACTGTTGTTGAAACGTCCAGTTTGAAATGTTTTGCTGAAACCCCTAATAAGAAGAATAAACTGACCATGATTGCAGAACCTTTGGAAAAAGGTTTAGCTGAAGATATTGAAAATGAAAATGTTCAAATAGGATGGAACAAGAAGAAATTGGGAGAGTTTTTCCAAACAAAATACGATTGGGATCTGCTAGCTGCTAGAAGTATCTGGGCTTTTGGTCCTGATAATACAGGTAATGAACAATATGTTCTCATTTGTTTAAGCAATGGGTATTTTTGATAGCATTGATATATACATATAACCAGTCACAGTGAAGTGTAATGCAATTTCTGTTCATTCTATTTCTCCATGTAATTCGGAATGTCACTCAGTTTAAAATTTCAGTGTAATTCACATGTTTCTAATATCAAACAGGGGCGTACGACAGATGGACACCCTAAACTTCACGCCATTGGACTATAATATATTTTGTCATTTTTCTTAATTCTCAATATTTCCTATGAAAAGGGATTGGTTTCGCTATAGAAAATTTCAACGGTTTTCAAGAAAGAAATAAATATTTTTAGCAAAATTTCAAACTTTAATTTTGATCATGGAAAAACAAATATTAAACAACAAGTATTATACCCCTTCACTACACAAGTAATTTGATTCCTAGATGCGCATTTCGATAAAAAAGTTATCCTCATCAGTAGGGATTACTAAACTAACTGTAAATCGGGATACCAGTCTTATTTATATCACATAATGGACCTTTACATTTATGAAAAATAAATTGCAAAACTCTTTTAAATTTTTTCTGAAAAAATATCTCATTTGAAAGTGTGCCGCTGACGTCACGTTCATCGGAAACAACTCCCACCACAATCCACGTTCCGAAACATTAAATACCGTTCTCCTCAAAAATATAGATTCTAGCTTGGTATAAGCCATTGAGAAATAATTAAAACTTCGTCACTTGATCGACTCAGAAAAAAATCCACATTTTGGCTACTTTTTATTGTTTTTGTAACTTTCAAATTTCCTGAACGGACCAACCTTTCGATGAAGAACGGGCATTGACAACACCGCAAATCATTATGACAGTTCTCATGCAACAAAAGTGATCTCGAGATTTGAGGTTAATGTTTGTTTTTATTTACATTCAACGTTTAACTAATACATTCATTAATACTGTAGCAAGGTGTTATTATGACCGATCTGGTGTGAATTTATTTGTGTATTAAATAGGGAAAGGCTTCGTGAAGGGAAGTACGGATAATTTACCGAGAGTAGATTATGAGATGATTTATGAATTTATTTTTTGCAATGACTAAAATTCAAAATCGTTCTTCGAACGCTGCTTGAATACAGTAATATTCAGTTGGAAATGTACTTCACAAAAACATAATTATGAATAACTCATGCTCGAATAAATGAATATTTGGAATCATTGGTGAGAATACAATTCAATAAATAGACACTACCCAAACACCAAAAATACGCCAAAGTTACACTCGACACGCGTTTCGCCAAAAAATTTTGCATCTTTAGGAGCTAAAAGCATACCAAACTACCGACTTTGATGTAGTTTTGGGGTTTGGGTAGATTCTAATGTTTCTATTTCTTGAATTATTATTATCATGCATTGTGAAATAAACGATATTATTATTTCCGCTTTTTACACAAGGTTTATTCATTGCTTCGAACCACATTTTACAATGCGCTTCATATTTAGGAGTATAAAAATTTTTTTATTAGAATATTCACTGGTGTTCAGACAACCGGGTACGAAGCACCTTTTCGACATCAAAAACATTTCAAAACTTTGAAAACCACATTAACCTCAAAAAAGAAATCAAGTAGGGCCTGTTCGTTTGCTGCAGCATACATATTTGATGGAACTGATCTACTTGTATTAAATATTGAAGTAGGCAAACGAGTTAAACAGAGACAAACGATTCTCATTGATGCTCCGTGAAACAGACAAACGAATCCATCTGCTATCAAATGACAACTGTCATACGACACAATCTAGTGTAATGAGAATTTGAGATTCCATGGTGTACAAGTTTTACAACGTTGCCAAGTCTAGTTTTGATGAACGTGACGTCACGAAACCACTTTACTTCTGATTATAGAGAAAGTAGCGGTCAGATAAAATAAATAAAAAATCCAGAGTGATATTAGCGTATACACTTTCTAATTACAGTGTTCTCGCATATGTCGTGGAAAGGTCCATTCAATTCAACCACTACAATTAGTTCATCTCAATAAACGCCGTTTTTGTTTAGGACCAAACATTCTGGTAGACGACACCCTGCCTTCTGAAGTAGACAAAGCTCTCCTCAGTTCTGTGAAAGACTCCATTGTCCAAGGATTCCAGTGGGGAACAAGAGAAGGACCGTTGTGCGAGGAACCTATCAGAAACACCAAATTTAAGATTCTCGATGCCGTCATAGCCGGTGAACCTTTGCATCGAGGCGGAGGTCAGATTATACCCACTGCTAGAAGAGTCGTGTACTCTGCATTCCTGATGGCGACTCCAAGGCTGATGGAACCTTATTTGTTTGTGGAGGTGCAGGCACCTGCTGATTGTGTTTCGGCGGTATATACTGTATTGGCAAAAAGGAGGTGAGCAGTTTTATAGGTTCAATCAATGTTATCCTACTTGTTTTGGTTTTGATAACAAGGAATTTGTGTCATCAAATCCAAAACAAGACTGATCATCAATAATAACACTCGCCAGAAAAAGGTCGTATCGCATTAATTAACATTGATGACCTGAGAGACACCCCACGAAGATCATGATTACCTATAGCAGGTACATTAGTTGCATGCTATATAATAAGGATCCGAGATATCTTGTCGCGTTCACACACTTGATAACGACATCCAAAGAATTTATTTTCTTTGTTTCTAGACAATGGAAGTCCAGAAGAATTGTACTAATATTTTTTTCTTGTTTATTTTACAGAAACGTAGGTAGGTAATATGTTTTCTGGGAAATTACTCCATACGTTCCTGACCAATACAATTTTTTTTTGCATTATTTCTATAATCAATTCAGATTACAAACAGAATTTTTTTGGGTAAAATATCATCATTGGCGGAGGTGGCAAAGTTTCGGAGAGACTTATGACATAGAGAGAAACATTTTTTTGCGTTTGAAACTCAGATATTTTTCGGCCGAGTTATTAAAAAAATTATGAAAATATAATTTCATTACTCTGATGCAAAACTCAGAAAAGGTCTCAGAATTGGGGAATGATAAAGGATATTTTCTTCGTTTTCATGATTTTGCGACTTTTTTTGCATTTTTTCTCTGGAAAATAACCAGAATTTGTTTTGTTTAGATTTTTGTCTATACCCAAGATATATTTTTTCCGGTACTGTAGACTACATTTCGTGGTGGTAAACAAGAATGTTAGTTTCAAGTTATTGATTGAGCAGTGAGAAAGCCTCAAAATTTTGCTTCTCACCCAAAGCAAACCTTCTTCCAAGACTGGTATTAATTTTCGAATTTTTCAGAGGTCACGTTACTCAAGATGCTCCTGTCCCAGGGTCGCCTTTGTACACCATAAAAGCATTTATTCCTGCAATCGACAGTTTTGGATTCGAAACTGATCTAAGGACACACACCCAAGGTCAAGCATTCTGCCTGTCGGTATTTCATCATTGGCAGGTATTTGTTCAACAAATCGATTTTTCCAGATCAACTACACGAAATTCATTTCAGATTGTGCCCGGGGATCCCCTGGACAAAACCATTATAATTAGACCCTTGGAACCTCAACCTGCTACACACTTGGCGAGGGAATTCATGATAAAAACTAGGAGGAGGAAAGGTCTCAGCCAGGATGTGTCAATCAATAAATTCTTCGACGATCCTATGTTGTTGGAGCTGGCGCGGCAAGATGTCATGCTAAACTATCCTCTTTTGTAAACCTATCAGTAAGGATTTTTTCAAGTAAAAAGTACATTTAGTGCCTAAGAACTTTTATTTGTGCTCCCATTGCTGACTTTTGAGTTAGAATTCTCGTTTAAATAAGAATTTTCATTTATTTCCCCAAAATGTCATTATTTTAGCAAGAGTTTCTATTGTGATATTTTGAATTTTGTGGAAAATCTTGTAACTAGAGTTTTGTAACCAGAGAGAATATTGAAGGAAGATCATTGATAATTAAGAATCGATTATAAAATCCATATTTCTCATAAAACCATACAATAAGTAATATCTACATAAAAAAAATTTAAAAAATTCTAAATACAGATAAAACATAAACTTACAAAATCCAAAGATTTAATAGCTCCGATGCTATGAAAAGTTTCCGACCTCAACGTGAAGATGGCAACACTGGTCAATACAAGCTAGAGAAAACGTGCATCTTTCGATACTTTTGACGGGTCCTCACCAAAGTTTCAGCAGTTGCTATTTGACAGTCGTTTGAGTGAGTCGATGTGAGTCATTAAATATTTGTTTTTAAAAGGCAAATCTGCGGGGATAGCTCGAACGGAGAGCGCCGGTTCACCGATATCTGAAGTCAAGCAACGCTATGCGAGCCGTGGTTTGGATGGGTGACCTACGGACCTCTTTTCGATATTCTCCTCGGATCGTGCTAGGAATCGAACGTACAAAGGTAAGACCTCGTTAATCCTTGGCTCGCACAAGTTTCGACTTTTGAGGGCTGCCGTTCGTAAGGGGACGACAGCTGATTAACGGAAAAAACAATTTTTACAACAACAATTTTAACAATTCGCCTACGCAAATCAAAGATGAGTTGTGTGAACGGGGATTTTGCTCGCATCATGTACCACAGAGAAATTTTGGGCAGCTGAATTTAGAGCTTGGGAGACGATGAACGTTCGGGGCGTCCAAAAACTGCAACTACTGACGATAACATTGCTAAAGTTCACCAAATGGTGCTAGACGACCGTCGAATTAGAGTGAGAGAGATAGCAAATGCTATAAATTTGTCTAAAGAACTTCAGCTGCCGGCATTCATCGATAAGCTATCTTTCTTGCACCTATGGCTACGCATAAGACTCTTTTGTCATATGCATTTGTAAACTTTATTCACGTCTGGGAGTTGTCTAAAACCGGTAAATTTGTCTGGCGATTTGCAGGTATTATCAAAATTACTCAATAAATACGTGATTGAAATTTCAGATTGCCAATAGTATATTTTTTTAGGAATATTAATAAAATATTTTTGGAGGGGTCTGGTAATACTTAATAACCTACAAAAATGTCTGGGTTTTTTGTCTTGAATTATATAGAAACTAAATTAAAAGATTAAAAAAAATCAAGTTGCCAAAAATAATTTTTTTCATAATTTTTTTTGCAAATGTTATATTAATAATAATATTAACCTTATTATTCCCAAGAAACATAGGCTGCTTGCTGCGCAGTGTAACCGCAAACGCTCTCCTAGACTCGCGAGTCTGGATTCGCCAATTGACGAAATTATGTTTTTCCGCAATTTCCATTTGCCAAAAAGAACCTTCTCAAAGTTCGTCGCCATCTTTTGGGCTATTACTTTTAGGAGAAAACCTTTACTTTGGTCACCTCAAAATAAGAAATTATTATGAGGTAACTCAGATTTTAATAAAATGTGGCAAAAATTGTATGCACATTTTCAGTGCTTACCATAAATATTAAACAAAAAAACTAACACTTGTAACGTTTATTTTCTTTTTCTACTTATTGTCAAAACATTGTAAATTTTGTTTTATATAGTTCAAACACAATACTTAATAATTTATATAAGCAATCTCAGAGTACTGATATTTTCAGTCATAACACAAACACACAGAATAAAAACAAAACCATATTTTTACCGAGTTTATTTTCACACACACCAAAAAGGAACATTTAAAAAAAATACTAAGCGGTAAATATTTTCTTAACACGCTCTTTTCACAGAAACCTCAAAAATCACAGGCTACTGAAGTATATCAGAAATTCAGTCAATGTTTCTGCTTGCATATTGTTCGCAACATTTTGTTGGTACATGAGATATTCAGCAATTGAAACAAATAAAATGGTTAGTCCCGACTAGTTGGCGACTACATTTCAACCGATTCTCCAAAATATCTTCTATGAATTAATCGTATCGGTAGACTTTCACACACTGCATTATCTCTAGGTTCAATATACTGCAGACAAACTCTATTTTTAAACTATTGCGCATATAGGTAGTGGCTAGTTTTCAAACTGTCGCACTGTATTTCACTTTGTCAAAGAGATTCTATGAAACACCGTAGGAAAGTCGTAACAATTTTGTAAAACATTCATTCACAAATACAACTGTACAGAATTTATTGAACTATTACTTTGCTAGGATTTTCTTTTAAATCTGCGTGAATTGCATTAATCTTGTCATATTTTGCTTGTGAAAATTACCTTTTCGTACGGAAATAAATAGATTGCGTATAACGAGATAAAATAATACTAATTAACAATACTCGAGACAGGATGGCCTCAACATGATACAAATTCTTATATTTTCCAGTTTAATTAGCTTTCAATCAACAACCGTTTCCTAATTGACTATCAGATTTCTTGTTAATAAATTAAAGTAGAACTACAATTTGAAATTCCTCGTGTGAAAAAAAGCAAGTTTTCAGAAGTAGGCCATGTTCGAAATGACAACTGTGCCATTTCCCTCTCATCTGAGGAATATTCACGCAGACGTTTCTTAAAAAAATAGTATACAGACAGATGGATTTGTCTTTTTTGCTACTTATCTACAGACGGGTAAGTTGCCAGCTAAAAAGGGAAAAGTGTCAAGTCAAGGATTTTCGGAGATGAGTCACACCCTGAAAAAGAAAAAAAAAGGTGAATATACCACAAAATTGCCTGATTCATATTTACGGTGTTTTTTTAAACTATAAAATTTCAAAATTAATGAAAAATAAATTTAACAACTTTGCATATTTATAGATTGATGAACATGAACATGAACTTTTGTTTTAGGTTTTTCAAGAAAATATTTATTGACATTAATTTTTTTATTTCATCTGAAAGTTTGTTATAAGTTTCTATAGAACAAGATATATGACTAATTTTGCCGTTATTTGAATGAATTTTATTAAATTGTAAGTTTATGCATTTCTGATATTATAGTCATGTAATTTTGATTTTTTTGTAAACTTACTATTACTTTTTTGAAAAGTTTTAGTCAATTTGTATGCAAATTTTGCTGTCAAATTTTATTAGTTTATCGAATGTAGGTAACACTTTTAGTATCCTTATATAATTCTGAAGAAGGTGCTTCCCACGGTTTTTTAAAATTGCTTTTATTACTATATTAATTAAATGATAAATAGTTTTTATTACAAGATAACCATATTGTTATCAAATATATAATATAGAGACAATATGGATATTATGAATGAGATTTTGGATTTGAATATTTAGAAAATCGATTCTTCTTATTGCTCCAATTAAAGGAATAATTGATTTCAATATTTTATTCTTTATTCTTACTCTCATTATTTGTTCTACATTTTTTCTTGAAAATCAAATAAACAGGTTTTTCTAATTTAATAGTTAGATAGAAAACTGTCATCTGTGGAGTTCCACAAGGATCCATCTTGGGACCAATCCTTTTTCTCATTTATATAAACTCTTTAGCTGATTTAGATTTATCTGGAAAAATTAAAATGTTTGCTGATGACACCACAATAATATATGGCGGAAATAGTCAACGTGATATCAAAAATTACATGCAAAGTGATTTACAAAAAAATTCATTATGGCTCATCTGTCATAAATTGACATTGAATTATGAAAAATCCTCATTCATGTTCATTACAAAAAAACCGTCAAACGATAATTTGAAAGATCCGATCAAATTCAATAATGAATACATAAATTATCATTCCATACAAAAATTCTTAGGACTCTTTATAGATGAGAATTTATCATGGGCAAGACATATAGAGAACTTAAGGAGGCAGATTTCACCATTAGTTGGAATCATTTTTAAAATTCGAAATTTGCTTCCTCTCAAATATCTAAAGTCCATATATTTTTCGTTGGCATACTCTAAATTTCAATATTTGATATTAGTTTGGGGCACTGCTTCGACCTATTTGCTTAAACCTTTGAAATCATTACAAAATAAAATTATTAAATGTATTTTTAAACTTGATTACCAAGAACCAACTGTAAACTTGTACAAACCAAGAATGCTACTGGATATAAATTCCCTATACAAATTGAAAATTTGCACGTTCATTCATCTTGTTAAGAATAACATGAAACATTCCACTTTAATTTTCAAAATTAATAATGATCAACACAATCACCTGACCCGACAAGCCCAAAATTTATATGTCAACAAAATTAAAACAAATATTGGAAAGAAATCAATTTATTTTGATGGTGTGAAGTTTTACAATGAACTTCCAAATTGTTTAAAAACGTATGGTAAATTGCGATTTAAAAATAATTTAAAGAAGTACTTGCTCCATTGAATCTTTTCTAATTCTGATTTCATGATTTTTATTCATTAATTTATTCTTACTGTTGTAATTACCTTCATGTTATTTGCAATATGTGATATTTTTCCCTCTTATAAACTGTATGTTTCTTGGGAAAATAAATTGAATTGAAATTGAATTGAAAGATCCATTTCATCTACCCATTTTTCAAAAAATTAAATATCTTTTTCAATATTAAGTACTTTCTAATTTATTATTTTTGGCTGAATAATAAAGTACTGTATCATCTGCAAAAGAAAAATGTCAATTTTATTTTGGTTATACCATTCAAATAGATCAAATAGAAAATTGGAGCCATAACTGAACCTTGGGGAACTCCACCGGTGGATTGTTTTCCCATACTTTTATTTTTATCCATAACAACACATTGAATACGATTTTTCAAATTGATTTTCGAAAAATTTATAATCTTACTCCTAAATTATTTAAAATTTCTAATAATATTATATGATTTACTGTATCAAATATTTTTTTATATCTGAAAAAATGGCACCGCCATATTTACCTTTAGTTAGTAAGTTTCAAAAATATCATTCATTAAATCACCCTATATGGAAAAAAGTAAAAATAACTAATAAAATAAGATATTTTGTTTTTTGCTATTTAATTTTTCATCCTTCAATATTTTTAATTGGTATCTCCTTAGATTAAATATTAAGTTTTCAGCAAAGATTTGAAATAACCAATGAGATGTTTTGTGTTTTATTATTTTAATTTTCATCCTTCAATAGTTATGGAGTTAATCAACAAATAAGAAGAATTGACTTTCTGAATAGTCAAATTCAGAATCTCATTTATATTGCCCATATTGTCTCACATATTAGATATTTAATAACAATATGGTCAGCTTGTAGTAAAAACCAAAAAGGTATCATTTATCATTTGATGAATAAAGCAATAAAAGTAATTTTTAAAAAACCATGGGAAACTCCTTCTTCAAAATTGTACGAAGAAACCGGAAATTTCACATTAGATAAACTAATAAAATTTGAAGGAGCAAAATTTGCTCACAAAGTAACAAATAATTTACAAAAAAGTAATAGTCATTTAAAAAAAAAATCAAAATTACATGACTATAATATCAGAAATGCAAATAACTTCCATTTGAATAACGTTCATTCAAATAAAGGCAAAAACAATCCAGTATCTAGCTCTATAGAAAGTTACAATGAACTTTCAGATGATATAAAAAAATCAAAATCAATATATATTTTTTCGATAAAAACTCAAACAAAATTTGTTATACTGATGTTAATCAAACTATTATGCAAAGTTGTTATAATTGTTATATTTAATTGATTTTATGACAATTGTAATTATATATAATGTATTATTATCTTCCTTACACCAGAACTTGTTCTGTTTGGAAGATGTATTTTTCAAAAAAAAAAAAAAAAAAAATACTAGACTACAAGCCCATATAACAATTTGGGGGGGGGTCATTTGACCCAGGATGAAACACATTCAGAACGATGCTGCTCTATGAAAAAATAACTTTAGGCGCTATGCCGTCAATTCTTGGTGGTGCAAATAATAATAATAATAATTTTTCATCCAAAGATGTGCTTTTCCGACAAAATATTTTTGTACGACATTCCTCACTTTGGTAGATTATGAAATAATAATCTAGAACCTACCCGTACAAAAATAATGGGACCGGAAGCCAGAAAAAAATTTCAATTTCCGAAAATTAAAAAAAAAATCCTGGATTCCGGTCCCATTATTTTTGTACGGCAGTAGGTTCTAGGAGATTATCATGTCATAATCTACCAACGTGAGGAATGCCGTACAAGAATATTTTGTCCGAAGAGCACATCTTCAGATGAAAAATTATTATTATTATTATTACAGTCATTTGCACCACCAAGAATTGACGGCATAGTGCCTAAGGTTATTTTTTCATATAGCAGCATTGTTCTGAATATGTTTCATCCTGAGTCAAATGACCTCCCCAAATTGTTATATGGGCTTGTAGACTATACATATTTTTTTAATTTCCATGAATGCATATATGTTACAAGTTACAGTAAAATGTGTGAAGCCAACAAATTATTTGTTACATATTGTCTGATTTTAATGAAACAAAAAGTAAAATTCAGAATATTGATTGAAAGTTTGGTTTTGTGGAGCACATTCGTTTCTTCTGTTTTTTTTTTATTTAAAAAAAGGACATATATTTTTAATAATTTTGCTCTGCAGTAACTTTAATTACAAATATAGGTGTTATAAAACATAGAAAGTTTTATATCTCATTTTTCGTAATCGCTACACTTTTCTAGTGATCGTTGAATGTTTTGCAATGTGAGTTTTGAAACTCCTTTTCGACTCAAATGTTATTTCCACGATTTCTAGGTCTTACATCCTAGCCGCTGTAATACAACCGATTTTTTACGCGCAATTATTAATAATGTGACCTCGGAACTACTTTACAGCATTTTTAGAATTTTACATTACACACACTACATAGAAAAGTTATTCAGATCACATTCCTATGTTTCAGTATCAGAAATGTTACAGACGGCTTCGAATATTTTCAATTAGCAAACTTGAATTGTGAGTTATCATGTAGTTGAGAGCATCGCTAGTTTTTATAGCAACATTGAAAAATACCCACCTTTACACTGGAACATATTTTCCTTTAGGAGTATACCAGATCTGGCCAGTTATCATGCGCCTCAAAATTTCTTTCATAAGCAAACTCTTTTCCTTCTTGATTTTCTTCAAAACCCCTTTATTTTCATGAGCTCTTCTGGACAAGTAAGGCAGAACTTCATTTACGGGTCCGTAGGGGATATACTTGTATGCAGAGTAACCAGATTGACCTAGAAAATTAGACAAAAATGAATTTTGGTACTACAACTTACAGAAGTTGTACATGTGGATCAAAATGTGGATTTCAAAACGCTACATAGAGCCAACAAACTAATTGTAGTGCCCATCTATCAGTAAAGTACGTTTATATTGATTCCCGGAGATTTTCTCCATACCAAGAGTGGGTTTTGGGTTGTTGGTAGTGGTCTTGAGATAATTCTACCTGACCTTTCGTGTACACCTGCGGTAGATATCCTCAAAGGCGGTGTGGTAACGTACGAAGCGTTCGAGTCTTTCGTATGAGCCTGACTGATTGGCGTCTGCGTTGGTTTCTTGTTTTGTTGTGCCTACTCTGATATGAAGCGTGATTTCATTTCATCTTGATTTCGCATGTTCACTAAATTCCGTTTCATGTTTTTGATTATTATTGCTTGTACCTGGAAAGGGTTTCGTTTTGGTCTCTCTTGTGGTAATACGCGCCTCCGAATATTAGATATGACTCACAAATCCTAAAGTTCTGAGTAGTCACCGTAATTAACATCTGAAAGGCGAATATGAGAACCGCTAGAGTCCAATAAGGTCGAAAGTCCCCTTACTTACGGACGATATCCATAGAATAGTTATTTAAGTAACAAGGAATGTAAAGACGTGTTAACATTCGAGGTGAGCGAGTACGAGCCGAGGCAAAGCCGAGGCTTGTCGCTTGCCGAGGATGTAAAGGCGGATTTAGCGGATTCACAATGCATAATTTAGTGCATATGCGTAATTTTAATTCACACCTAATCCATCAAAGTTCAATACAGGGACTCGATTGAAATGATTTACCCGTTTCACAATTTATAAAGATATACCTGTGTTGAACTGTTATAGAGTATGCAGAAAAATTACGCATTTTAAATCAGGAAAAGTCGCCGTAAAATTACGCATATGCACTAAATTATGCATTGTGAATCCGCTAAATCCGCCTTAACAGTCGATACATTTCGTGTTACTTATTACGTTTTTCCCGCTGCTTGTTGACAATTCTCAAGATTTGCCTGGATTGAAGTTTTTCTTACCCTTCCTTCATGATTATTTGTCCCGCTATTTCATTCTAAGTTGCTTGTGCGCGTTACTAAGTTACCGAATAAACAGACAACAATAATTTTCAAAAAGACTTATAACCTAAAAATTTATATAAATGAAGGTGAAGGTACTACTTGTCAATGACACTATTTACATTCCGTTGTCAAGATGAATTAGTAAACGAATGATATAGACTATTTACCTGTTTTATTGCTAAGCATGTATGGACTATTTACAGTGTCGGCAGCGGGAAAATATATATTATTTACTTACTCTAGAATGCTAATCCCGCCAATTTTCACGGCGAAAAGCATGCCGCGTATACATTTCAGGTGCAAGCAATAATAAACAAAAACATAAACAGTTTCGGAAGTCAGTGACCATGCGGAATCAAGACGAAATGTCTTGCCTACTATTAGAGCAAGTACAATAAAAGAAGAAACCAACGCAGACTCCGAATCAGTCAGGCTCAGATGAACGCTTCGCCCGTTACCACACCGCCTTTGATAATTTCTACCGCAGATGTAGACGAAACGTCAGGTAGAACTATCTCGAGTCCACCAAAAGTTCAGAGATTACCGTTGGTGAAAGTTTACCTTCTCAGACCAAGAGTAATAATTTTCATACCTAACGGGAAGGTGATATAATCACACATGGCTAACAACTGTCCAAAACAGATCACTTTATCACTAGGTTCGATTCCGAATTCCTTCATTTTTCCAATGGCAAACCGGACCGTGTCTTCATTGTGGGAGGCTACCATGATGGCGATTTTCTTATCCTCTCCCTTCTCTTTGAAGGCTTTGATCCTCCTCAGGCATTCGGTTAGAGTATTGTGGTACATTTCTGAAGTGGCTTCATAAGACGGGTTGGTCGGGTCGGGATAGCCCATTGCAGCGGCTCTGGCCCTTTCCTAGAAGAAATATCAATTGAAATAATAAAAACTTTATATACTTTTATACAAAAAAAAAAAACATTAGGCACCTCAATTTGTATAAAAAGATTAATACACTATTTAATTATACCCGCGAAGTTTAAAATTTGTTGCGAGAAAATTACAGGAGAAAATTACATATAGGTATATGTTTTATAAATGTTTTAAATTGATAATAATAAATGAATTACCTGAGTTAATTGAAGTGAAAGATATCATGAAATGAATTTCGACAAGAATCTTGAACCCATTGTATTAATTGTTTTTTGAAAGAAAATAATCGTTTTTGGATAATTTGGAATTATGTTGTCCATTCTCTTTGATTCTGTGTACAGTTTTTCACTTGGATATGAATAACTCCTACTATATATGATCTTCACTTCTGAAGAACATCAAGATTTCTGAGGTGGGACTTCATGACTCCTCTCCCAGCCAGAATTCCATAATTCAATTGAGATTATATTAATGAAAAATAGAGAATGTCAAGGGTTTTTATGTCTCTGAATGAGATACTTGAATTTTGATAATAAACTTACTAATAGGTATAATATTTATTTGTCCCATTTTATATGTCTGTCAAGCATAATCTCTAAGTACTTGATCCTATCTGTTTCTTCTATTTCAGTATTTTTATCAAGTATTAGTGGCCCTGAGTCTGGGAGGGTATTATTATAAAATGTGAATGACATATATTTCGTTTTTTCAAAGTTTATTTTGAGTAAGTTATAATCAAACCAATTTTAATTTTTTAAAAATGATGGCTGTTAATATAACCGCAATAATCTCATAAAAACATTGTATATGAAACAATTTTTCATATGTTGAAACAGTCAATGGTTGTGGCAAATGAAACAAAAATCAATAAATCAGCACAAGGAAATGCCAATTTTACAGACGGAATAATAATTTGAAACATTCTATTCATAGAAGTACACTTATCAAAACCTCGATAATTTAAAATGGATGAAAGATGTTTAATCACATTCCAATAAATATTTTTTTTTATTGTGTAAATAACTTCCAGTCAGAACAAGGTCTGGTATAAGGAAGTTTGAATGTACTTCAATGATAAAATAAAGTAATCTAATTCTAATACATTATCAAATAATACAAATAATTCATAAAATTTTGTATTAAAAGTATCATATTACTTTATCGTTTCAGGAAAGATCTGAAACATCAAATTGTCATCAGAAAAGGTGTATTATAGCCTAAAATAGTTTTATAATGAGTTTTTGAAAGTCAAAATTTCAGAACATGAATCGAGCATAGTTAAATATAAAATTTGTTTTTGGTATATATCGTTATCATCCACTGTTTGCATAAAAATTTCTCTGATTTCATGTGCCTAATCTTCTACTGATGAAGAACCTATTCCCGGAGAACACTCTGCGGTATAGGCAGAGAGTGGCAGATATGATGGGGTCCTTGTGGTAATGATGGATTAGCATGTATTTCTGTTTTATAGTTGTATTGTTGCATCACCTTATTTATCATAGCCTATATGGTGGTATTGTGGGTTTTTTACAGGTTTTTCCTTCAGTTGAAATAGCAAATGCGCCATCTACATTGATTAATTTGATTCAGTTGATTTTAACATTATCATTAAATTACTGTTTTTAACTTTAAAAACTCCGATTTCGATAAAATTTTTGTACAAATATTTTGAAATAATACGCCAGAATTTAAAATGTCTACATGCAAACTTTGCTATATCTTCAATGCATTATTGGGATTCGTAACCAAGGTAATAGAAACACAAACATTATCAACGAAGTGTCAATTGATTCTAAAACGTATTTTGTATTGATTGAACGCTTATTGAAAATAAATTCACGTTTTAGTAATATTTCTCGTGATATTTTTAAAAAAAAGGTCAAATTTTATTAACAATAAAATTCTTTGTTACGGGCTTTAATTTATTCAGCAAATAGCCGTATACTACTCGGCCAATAAATTCAAATGGATTGAACTATCAAAATATCTTTTGAATGACTGTGCTTTTTGGCAAATATTTCCATACCCAATAATTTTCAAATAAAAACTTTCGACCGCTTCGCGGTCTAGTGATTTTATAGTTCTTTCGACCGCTTCGCGGTCTAGTGATTTTATAGTTGTTTATGTAATAATGATCATAAAGACGATCATTATGGTACAAGACATGAATTTTTACTAAACAAGATGTTACAAAGTTTTTAACGGAAGCATTAGATGATACATATTTATTTAAAAAAGTTGCTATGATAATTGGACTAAGTGGAGCATGCAGAAGAGAGAAATTGACAA
Source organism: Chrysolina oricalcia (assembly GCA_944452925.2). NCBI lineage: Eukaryota > Metazoa > Arthropoda > Insecta > Coleoptera > Chrysomelidae > Chrysolina > Chrysolina oricalcia. Next base: position 4,993,142 of record OX101810.2, read on the forward strand.
ATATGCTTGTTGAAAATGTAATAGTTGAAGGATCCGTTTTTAGAATTACTTTACCGAATACAAAAACAAAGGTAATGCTAGAATTTTTTGTAACTTCGGGGAATATCCCAGGATTGAATATGGTAGAACTTGTCAGACAATATGTGAAAATTCGACCTTGCAACACAAACATCTACGTTTTATTGTCACTTATAAAAATAAGAAATGCACATACAACCCGTTGGAATACAAACCTTTGGTAAAATGCCAAAAGTTATTGCCACTTTTTGAATTTACCTCACCCTAAAGAATATACCGGACATTGTTTTCGGCAATCGTCTGGCACAGATCTGTGTACCGTGAAACGCCATAGTGGATGGAAAAGCAATACTGTTGCTGAAGGTTACATCGAAAATTCGAAAGAGCAAAAGAAAAAAATATCAGAAGCAATTTTTGGTGCCAACAACCAAACAGGATTACACGTTTACCAAAAATCATCAACTACTGATTTAAAAACTCTAGAATCCATTGTAATTAATATTGCAAATTGTAGTAATTGCTCTTTTACCATTTATAATAAATAGTTTTGTACATAGTTATGCATTTTGATAAACTTTTTTGATCTCACCATTACATGTTTTTCATATAGAATTTCATTATGGTACTTAGTCCCATAATTAATTCATTATGGTACTAAGTATCATATCAAAATTGAGTGACATAACGTTGTCATTATGACATGCCATCTGATAAAAGAATTATTGTACCTGCATTAAACTATTTTCCAAGCAAAATTATGATCAAAATGTTTGATCAATTACGTTTATAGGTTTTAATATGTGATTAAATATCAAATTACTGAGCTGCTTCCATCGTTTTTTTTACCTTATTCAGCCCCCTCTGTTACTTTTAAACCCTCAGGACACTTTATTCCTTGAAATCTGGGAGTGAAATACTGATTTTAGTCCTTGTTTTATATATTTTTTAAACTTTATTCCCCCTATGTCACTTTTGATCCTTCAGGAGACTTTATTACTTGAAATCTGGGAGTAAATACTGGTTTTAGTCCTTGTTTTATATATTTTTTAACCTTTAGTCCCCCTATGTCACTTTTAATCCTTCAGGAGACTTTAGTACTTGAAATCTGGGAGTGAATACTGGTTTTATTTAGTCCTTGTCTTATATAATTTTAACCTTTAGTCCCCCTATGTCACTTTTAATCCTTCAGGAGACTTTAGTACTTGAAATCTGGGAGTGAATACTGGTTTTAGTCCTTGTCTTATATATTTTCCAACCTTTAGTCCCCCTATGTCACTTGTAATCCTTCAGGAGACTTTAGTACTTGAAATCTGGGAGTGAATACTGGTTTTAGTCCTTGTTTTATTTATTTTTTAACCTTTAGTCCCCATATGTCACTTTTAATCCTTCAGGAGACTTTAGTACTTGAAATCTGGGAGTGAATACTGGTTTTAGTCCTTGTCTTATATATTTTTAACCTTTAGTCCCCCTATGTCACTTTTAATCCTTCAGGAGACTTTAGTACTTGAAATCTGGGAGTGAATACTGGTTTTAGTCCTTGTTTTATATATTTTTTAACCTTTATTCCCCCTATGCCACTTTTAATCCTTCAGGAGACTTTATTACTTGAAATCTGGGAGTAAATACTGGTTTTAGTCCTTGTTTTATATATTTTTAACCTTTAGTCCCCCTATGTCACTTTTAATCCTTCAGGAGACTTTAGTACTTGAAATCTGGGAGTGAATACTGGTTTTAGTCCTTGTTTTATATATTTTTTAACCTTTATTCCCCCTATGCCACATTTAATCCTTCAGGAGACTTTATTACTTGAAATCTGGGAGTAAATACTGGTTTTAGTCCTTGTTTTATATATTTTTTAACCTTTAGTCCCCCTATGTCACTTTTAATCCTTCAGGAGACTTTAGTACTTGAAATCTGGGAGTGAATACTGGTTTTAGTCCTTGTCTTATATATTTTTAACCTTTAGTCCCCCTATGTCACTTTTAATCCTTCAGGAGACTTTAGTACTTGAAATCTGGGAGTGAATACTGGTTTTAGTCCTTGTTTTTTTTTTAACCTAAGTACCTCTTTGTTACTTTTAATTCCTCTGGACACTTTAGCCCTTGAAATCTTGACGTGAAATACTCCCTGTTTTATAAAAATATCAGTTACGTCGTTAACATTTAGAGCTAATTTATAAAATATTTATCCCCCTTTTAAAATTTAAGAATCTATGGAGCCTATTGTATTGTAATTCTGTTGTATTATTCAAAAGAACCAATCAGCATTAAAATATTCTTAAATCTCAAATATTTTTATGAGTTGACTGATTGATTGAGTGATTCTAGATATTTGACTTTATTACTTGTTATACATACCTGTTCAAGGTAGGCACCTCGCACAAGTTTCGCGCCGAAATAGAAATTCTGTCGTTTGGCTTGTTCCAAATCAGTGGCAACTTCTGACAAGGCGTTTCTCAAATAACACTGGTAGGTGTTGAAAACGATGGCTTTGTCCTTGTTGTATTTCCTCATGAATTCGAGAGTGATACGCGTGATGGCAGGTTGGAAATATGTCTGCTCAGCGTCTACCATGATACGAACGTCCATATCTTGGGCAGCCTAAAAAAAAAACATTAAAAAATTCAGACACTAGTTTCTGTTTTGTTGTTTGCGTTCAGATTTTTTTTTGAGTAATTAGGATGACTCTGAACATATTGAGGAAATCGAGAATCATTTATCAAACATGAAAATATTTTTCCATGTATCGGATTTTGAATGATAGTGGAGGCTTCAGAGAGCAGGTAACGTTTTGAAAAATCGGGTAGTGATATAATAATAATAATATTTATTTATTCCTCAGAAACAATCTGTGTTTATAACAGGGAACAAGAAGTTTTTTTTTCAATTATGTAGTATATATAAGCCAAAGTTTGTATTATCTTATAAATATATGGAATGTATATAGTCAAATCTGTATCTACTGTAGCATGCATTTTCTAAGTTTGTTCTTAAATTTCAATATTGTCCTAATACTTTTTAGTTCTGTAGGCAAAGAGTTGTATATTTTGATTCCATCATAAGAAATGAAGGGTCCAGTGGAAAAACGATGAGGTTCCATTTTGTTCCGAAATAGACATTTTAGCAGCATCTGTTAGCCTGTAGCAACATACCAAACCTTACAGGGGACAAACAATGTGGAGAACAGTGGAGAAACGATGAGACTCCTACATTAGATTTCGCTTTTATCAACTTTTTAAAAAGTGGAACCTCATCGTTTTTCCACTGGACCCTTCAAATAGATCGTTTTCCATAATTTGTTTTTATTCTTGTCGAACATAATCAATTTGTATTGTTTGTTGGTAATGAATAGAGGACTTCATGGTAAAATTGATGTTAGACATTTTTTCTTTTATTTTCTCAGAGTGAATGAAACAACAAATCCTCGTGGTATAATCTTTCAATGTTTAATATATTTCTAGATGTATATAAATTTATAGTGGGTTCTAAAAATGAAAGATTGAATTCTGCATCTGACAACTTTATTTTGTAATTTTTTCAAAGAGATTTTCCATCAGGATGTTTGTTTATAATTTTTTTTTTCGAAAGTAGATTTGTCATAGAAAATGTACAATTCAAAACATTGGTTTTAAGAAATTTGATAATTTAGGGAAGAAAATAGCAACATATTCAAATCTGCCTGATCCGAATATATATACAGTGCATTGTTTTCGTAGAAAAAATACTCTCATGTAATGGTTATTACATGATCGTTGCATAATATACTATTATAATATACTTATTATAAAAGTTTTATTATAAACGTTAACATGGATTTTCATCAAATATCGGCTACATCGATACAAAATTTTCCATAATAAAATTGAATAAAATCGTTGAAACCCAAATGAGCAATACGATTACTAAAATGCAAAACTAATAACTATTATTTTATTGCAAAAGCAATGGACCTAACCCGAATTACTTACTTTTACGATAGTGTTCATTCTTCTAATCATGTTCCTGAACATTTCTTCTTCTTTAGGAGAAAGCTGCGTGATCAATCTAATCATGCGTCCCGATTTCAAATCAGGTACCCTGAAGGTGGTGCTCAGTTCTTGGTTATCATCGATGATACCAGACCAGGGAAACAAATGGAGAACACTGTAGAAATAAATCAAACAAATGAGTTTGAGAGGCGAAATCTGGAAAATACGGATATTGGTTGGTAGGAGTCAGTGTCTAAACGAACATAGCACAGTATTCATGGGATTCTTGTATTACATAAAAGTGGCAAAGAATTCTGATAACAGTGAAGGGAAGATCATTCTTTATCAAAATTTATAGTCAATAAATTCCGATCAAAACAATTTTACATATTTCACAAATCATTAATTATTTGTTTCAATTTATCCCAAGGTAATGTGCAGTATCATCACCAAAAGCATGAATTTTTACAATTCAATCTAAATTGAATAAATCATTAATATATGTACCTTTATTAAATAGTAGTGGTTCTAAGACACTACCTTGAGGTGCACCATAACCAAAAATTATGGAATCACTGAGAACTTTGATAATTTGTACTTTTTGTATTCTACCAGTTATTCAACTTTTCATCAATTTGTAAGCCACTCCTCGGAAACCAAAATGTTTTAGTTTTATCAGTAGTCGTTGATGACTAACGGATTCGAACGCCTTAGCTAGATCAAGAAATATACTAATATTTGAGCTATACTAATACTAATATTGAGCTATAAATATAAATTAGGAGATGGCAAATGGCATTTTCAGTTGAAAGTTTTTCTCGAAATTCGAGCTGTTTGGAAGGCACGAAATTTAACTTATTAAATTCATTTTTCAATTCTGTACTCGACAAGTTTTTCAAAAATTTTTGCTTTACTTGATATCAAAATAATTGGTCTATAATTTTTCGTTTAATTTTTATTGCCATTTTTATATGTCGGTTTCATGATGCCCTATCTTGAATGAATCAGACATATTCCTGAATCAAAAATATAATTTATGAGATGTGCCAAGAGATCTGATTTAAAAAAATCGCAAGTGATGTTATTCCCTAAATAATGTTTCTTATTGTTTTTATGCCGTCTTGACCATGTTCCTGTATACACCAATCCTATATATTCTACGTCTTTTATGGTTATATACGAGTTTCTTTTGTTGTTGAAATTATTGCATTTGCTATCCTTATAATGGTGACTATATATAAAGAGTTAGTCAAATGTTGGGACCCGCACATTTTCACAGTTAATATGAGGGTTATCAGAAAAAAGTTCGGATAAAAGTTGAAGGGTATTTCACTTTACACCTTTCTATGTATTCAATTTTTTTTTAGATGTGCTGTTGGTGGAGAAGTGACGTCATCGGCATTTTTTCAAATGGAACCACATGTCATGTTAAGCATCGCTAGAAAGCTTGTTTTTCTATCATTTCAGTAGTAATAATATAATTTCAACTCTCTCGATAGGTACAGCGTGTTTCGTATTTTTGTGTCCTTAACTTTACTATTGCTGGATTTGTTAAAAAAAATTCTCAATCGGGGAATATAGCCAGGTGGATATTTTAAGCGATATGGCAATTTGATTCAGACAGTGGCGTACGTAAGGTTTGATAAAAAAATATTTTTTATGTGCTACGTTGACAGTAGTTTCATTAAAAAATTTCACTTATAATGTTTGAGATAATTTCAAGTATTAAGAATTGAAATTATTCCATTGATTCTTATGTTAAAGAAATATTTGATATAAAGAAAAAAACACTTCAGTTTTTAACCTAAATTGCCCTGAACACTATAAAGCAAATGCTCTTGAAGAATTTCGAACAAATTAAGAAATAGGTAAGTGAGGTAGACACAAAAATATGAAACACACTGTACCTATCGAGAGGATTAGAATAATATTAGAACTACTGAAATGGGAAAAAACTAGCTTCATATCGATATCAAACATGACATGAGGTTCCATTTAAAAAAAATGCCGATGAAGTCACTTCTCTACCAATGCCACATCTGAAAAATATTTGATTCCTTAGAAAGGTGCAGAGTGAAATACCCTTCAACTTTCATAAGAACTAATTTTCGATAACCCTCATATTAACTGAGAAAAATGGGCTGATCCATACATTTGACTAACTCTGTATGTATCGAATAAGAACCTGTTTGTTCCAATCGACCACAGAGGCTGCGTGACCTTGAATCGGACCAAAAGATACAGAAATGACCTTAGAATATCCTACGGAGGTCCGTAAAAAATGTTGAAAATGGGTGCTGAACTTCCAAAGCCTCTTTACCTGTACTACGAACCTGATTGATTTGATAATAATATACAATTCCAACAAAATACCTATGTGAAGGTTGACCTTCAGGACGTAATGTGCAATATGATGGTCCAGGACGTAATGTGAAATATGATGGTCCAGGACGTAATGTGAAATATGATGGTCCAGGACGTAATGAGAAATATGATGGTCCAGGACGTTATGTGAAATACGATGGTCCAGGACGTAATGTGAAATGATAGTCCAGGACGTAATGTGAAATATGATGGTCCAGGACGTAATGTGAAATACGATGGTCCAGGATGTAATGTGAAATGATGGTTCAGGACGTAATGTGAAATATGATGGTCCAGGACGTAATGTGAAATGATGGTCCAGGACGTAATGTGAATTATGATGGTCCAGGAAGTAATGTGAAATATGATGGTCCAGGACGTAATGTGAAATATAATGGCCCTGATATATGAAATTGTCGATGCCTTTCTCATATAAACAGAAAATTTGATGAATTATAATTATTATAATACATGGTTGAGAAAGATGGTAGCTGCATAAATTACATGCCAAAATATGCCCCCCACACCACTTTGTACTCCACCCGATTTGTATCCACAAATATTCATGAGTTTTGGGTTACTGATCCAAAATGAAAATTGATATAAAGTAAGAATCACATGCATGGTGTGCTATGTTCTAGGTCAGGGAGTGGAATGAATATTGATTGATTCTCTCACGAAAAATGTTCAACAAAAATACATGACTGAAGCAGGGCTACCAAATGGATTGTTATTTTGGTGTACATAAAACGCCAATAAGGAAGCCAATCAACGAATAAAGCCAGGTTGTTTTTCAAAGAAATTTTGTAAGTTTGGCATACACGCTACGATGTCAATTTATATACTTAAGCCAATTTACATTTCAATAATTTTGCATATTGCATTTCACACCAATCGGAAAGTGTAGGAAGTATTACCATAAGCGACACAAGGTTGGAAACAACATCCTTACTTTTTATCGGTAATACTCACTAGTCTCCATCTTTCCTGAGAACAGGAATTTTGCATTAGAATGCCAATTAGCGAAATATAATTATAGGAAAACTCAATTTTGGGGAGGGTAGATTACTGCTCTAACTCCTTCAAAAATACTAGTTATAAATGTAGCCTACAGGTATTCAATCAATACCTAAGAGTCGACCGCTTTTTTCGTGTTTCGGAACTTGCCCTGTATAATAGAACAAGTTGTACTCTACGTTTCTCAGCTCTTCTCCTAGTTAATCTAAAATTTAATTACTATCTTGTTTTATTTACTCATCCAAATTTTTCTACTGAAAAGAGCTACTGACGAATACGTCAAATGTATAGGGTATTTCAGAACGAAATGAACACAGAACTCAATCACAGAGAAGGGAATTCCATATAAGCGTTTCTACATGAGGGAAAATAGCCCCTTGGTACGCATGCGCATAACGCGTTTTGATTTGGTACATAGATTTTCGATTAGGAGAGCCCAAAACCTCCAACTATTGTGTTCTCCTGGACCTGAGCCTAAAATGAATTTATTTATTTATTTATTTATTTATTTATTTATTTATTTATTTATTTATTTATTTATTTATTTATTTATTTATTTATTTATTTATTTATTTATTTATTTATTTATTTATTTATTTATTTATTTATTTATTTATTTATTTATTTATTTATTTATTTATTTATTTATTTATTTATTTATTTATTTATTTATTTATTTATTTATTTATTTATTTATTTATTTATTTATTTATTTATTTATTTATTTATTCATTTATTTATTTATTCAATCCCAACAATCCCAAGAAACATACAATGTTTATATAGGGATACCAATATAAATATACATATGAATAAAAATAACAACAATATTAGATATAATTTACAGGTAACAATTAAATATAAATATAATAGTTAAATCAGTATTGAGACAGACAGACAGTTTTATTAATCGTAAAATAAAATTTCCAATTTTCATCGGATTGACAAGTCATAAAAATAGAAATTACTGCTGAGAAGTGTTACATATCTACAAGAATAAAATATCACATATAGTATAGAGGTGTATAAGTCAATATCACATCATATTTAAAATAAGTAATAGTGGTTTAAAATACTAGAGTTTTTACAGAATAACACAAATTTATTAGCACGTTTTTAGTTCATTTGACAGTGAGATATAAATTCCTGAATATTATAAAATGAATTCGTAATCAAAAACGACTTTAGTCTGTTTTTGAATCTGACCAGGCTTGTTGAATTTTTCAAATTGTTAGGTAAAATGTTGAAGTACTGCACACCAGCGTAGTTTGGCGATTTTTTATAGCTTAAGTATCTCACATTTTGTAATCTGAATTGATTTTTTTGTCTTGTTGGGCGGATGATATTGGTCAGAGAAATTATGCTACATAATCTTCAGTAGAAATGAGAAAATTTTCATTCTGAATAATGAATTAGTATCTGAAAGATTTCTTGGATTGTATAATTTTGAATTTGGTTCCATGAAGGGTACTTTGAAACTACATTTCTTAATCTTATTTTGTTTTGAAATTAAATACTAAAGCTTTGAATATATCAAACTAAAGTCTGAGGAGTTTAATGTGGTTTTCTGGTAAAGATCTTTAAAAAATGTTCATAAAGCTACATTTTTCGAAATAAAAAAGTTTACTGATATTCTTTTAACCATAACGAAATCAAACTGCACGAGACTGGTGACCATGCTGGGAATCGAACCCAAGATCATAAGCTTAAGAAGCGAACGCTCTACCAGCCGACCACAACGGCCCATTATAGTAAAGGGTAGTATCATCCGCAAAAAAAAATTAAATGACTTTTCATATTTAGGCAAGATATCGAATTTATATACATGAAGAACAAATCAGGCCCAAGGATAGACTCTTGGGGTACTCCACAAGAAACATCTCTCTACGGAGAAGTTGAGATCCCCAATCTCATCAAATATTTTTCAATATTTTTAGATTAACAAAAATAATGAATTCACGGAATAATATTAGTGCTACGGTAGAACCTGATGAAACATCTCTGACATGATTTCGAAAAGGCACATAATTAGCATTTCCAAAATCACTTTTGAACAATATCTGTCAAGCGCAGGCGCACCAAGGGCTTATCGATTGCTCCTTATATGTAAGGAGCAACAGTTCCTCCAAAACATGCAAGAACTGACAATTTTGGACAATTTTGAGTGGAGTGAGACACGGCAGTGATGTAAATTGCCTGGCTGCAAAGGGTTTTCTTTTGATTTTTTGGAAAAAATGCAAACTTAATCTTTGTTTCAATACAAATAAAAATTGTTTCGCTAACTTCCGTCAATAAAATAGAGATAGTAGTCATAATATTTTTTAAATGTAAGTTCATGATGTATCATATCGTCCCCCTTATCACGTAGGGGCGTATCTGATTTCTGAATATTTTACAGGAGAGAGAAAAATCGAAAATTGATGACAATTTAATCACCCTGTAGATCTTAATATGTTATATTTCAAAATAATATTGTAGCATTACAAAAAGAACAACATGTTCTTTACGATGATGTAATATGAGAAATGTACAAATTTTAGTTTTTTTTTTTTTTTTTTTTTAACAAAAAAAGTTTGCATATACGCCCATACGTGAGAATGCATTCATATGTTTTTGTAAGATAGGTCTGCTGTAGGAATAGAGAAATCAATGGATGAAATTAGTAAAAGACAATGAATTCATGAAACCTAAATATTTAATTATTGTTGTAACAGGAAAAAAAACCAAGTACGACAAAGCGCTGTGAGTATGAAAAGTGAATAACTTTTTTACAATCCTGCAAAAATACCATGGTAAAAGATACATCAACGTGAAGTTCTCTGTATTGACATCGGCAAATACGCCATGAACATAAGTTCATTAAGTTCTATTTGTGACGGCATTATAAGAGATACATCACTTCGTGAGATAAAAAGTATATTGCAAGTAAGCCTAAATCCGTTGTAACTCAATTTTGCACTTTTTTGTTACTTACGCCCCTACGTGATAATGAGGACGATATATGATACAATACAAAAAAATTAAAAACAAAAAAGATAACAGAATTTTTTGTTTTTTAAGTAAATTGAAACAATTCCACACCAAACACCAAATAATTTTGCCCTTCTTTTCTGTATTCAAATTCTGTGGAGGATCTTTAACGTCAAAATATTAAATTCATTATGAAAATTTAAGTTGAAATATTTAAATTAAAAATATGTGTAGCTACGCCACTACAAATACCGATTGCATTATATGTTAAAATCTTGTTTATGCTTATTTACAAATGAAATGAACGTAAAAAACAAAACACGACGATGACACAAAAACCCAACAAATACTAAAACTCAGGAGGCATAAAAACTCTCGGGCTTTTGCCAACCCTAATAAATGATCAATAAATTTTCGCGTTCTGACGTTTTCAATGAAAAATGAGTCGATGTCGTCGTAACACATACCCTATCTGACGTACTTTCCTGTTGAGTAATAGCATCAAAGCAAATAAATTATTGGCAGTCCATTTGTTCCTGGGGAATTCTACTACATTGTTATTCATAGCTTTTGGAATTTTACCAAAGATTCGTTCACCTACTGTCAGTTGTTTTTATTAAATGAGAGAACATTCGAACCGTCGCGAAGTAATATTTGTTTAGCGAACATTCACTTTTGGCTTCAAACAAAAACAATACTTAAATAACCAACCATATTTGATTTTGAAAAATAATAATTACAAGCAGACAAAATATCAGAAAAGTAAAAATATCGGAAAATAATGTTGAAAAATAAAATAAAAATCTGCATTTTCTTGATTTACGATTTGTTTTTGTTGCCTCAGTTTTTGGATCTTTGTCAAGAATTTTCACATATTCAATATGTTGTTTTGAACATTTCTCAAGAGTAGCTACATTTAAAATGGAACCAAAACAATATTCTCACTTCTAATAAATGGTTCGAGTTGAATAACCCTCATAATATAATTTTTGTAAAAATGCCGATCATCCAAAAATCATTTTATTCACAGCTGTCTCAATTTCTGTTTGCAGACGTCTTATGGAGTCGTTAAAACACTATGGGCCAGTTGCAAAACGAAAAATAATTCACAATATGATTAACTAACGTCACATCAAATTTGAGGTTACCTTAAATATCAGATGCGTTGATAAAATGCTCCAGTTATTTAACAGTCTCATTTACTAGTGAGGCAAAAGCGCTATTTTTCTCGTTTCAAGTCTTTAATATACCATTTATAGGTTAGGTTAATTGTTTTTTTCATTTGAAAGCTGTCGTTTGTATTGTTTCATTTAATTATATTATTCGTCTGATATAGAATAGAATTAATTTGACCACGTTATAGACTACAAGCCCATATAAAAATTTGGGGGGTCATTTGACCCAGGATGAAACATATTCAGAACGATGCTGCTATATGAGAAAATAACTTTAGGCACTATGCCGTCAATTCTTGATGGTAATAATATTAATAATTTTTCATCCGAAGATGTGCTTTTCCGACAAAATATTCTTGTACGGCATTCCTCACGTTGGTAGATTATGAAATAATAATCTCCTAGAACCTACTCCCGTACAAAAATAATGGGACCGAAAGCCAGAAAAAAATTTCTATTTCCGAAAAAAAAAACCTGGATTCCGGTCCTATTATTTTTGTACGGCAGTAGGTTCTAGGAGATCATTATCTCATAATCTACCAACGCGAGGAATGCCGTACAAGAATATTTTGTCGGAAGAGCACATCTTCAGATGAAAAATTATTATTATTATTATTACAGTCATTTGCACCACCAAGAATTGACGGCATAGTGCCTAAGGTTATTTTTTCATATAGCAGCATCGTTCTGAATATGTTTCGTCCTGGGTCAAATGACCTCCCCATATTGTTATATGGGCTTGTAGTCAAGGGTAATATAACAAGACCTTGATAAATAGTCGACTATTTTTATTGCATCTAAATTTCGACTGTATTTTATAATAATTTAACGAGACATTATTTTGGCATTAATAATCTGATGAGAGCCCGAGAGCGAAGCTCGAGGGCTTTCATCTCTGATTATTAATGCCAAAATAATGTCGAGTAAAATTAATAAATACAAGAGAAATTTAGCAGCAATAAAATAGTCGACAATTAATTAAGGTCGTGTTATATTTGTGAAGATTATTTCTTGAATCTACTTCTTTATATCAGTCATATGAATGAATGAAAATTAAACAATTTGGAATAATTTATTCAAAATATCAAGAACAAAGCACAAAATCTAAACAAAAACAGCACCATCTTTATAATTTATCAATTGAAATTAAAAACACAATTATTGTATGTGACATTTCCACCATGCGTAATTTGTGACATTTGTTCAGCTTTTGAAGAACTTGCAGTATTAACCGTAGAAGGTCCACATTCATTCTCTTATACAGCTTCAACACGATTGATTTTATTTGACGTTTAATATGTATTTATTTAGAGTACTGTCAGATGCTCAGGCTCCTTGATATGAGTATCATGCTGAATAGTCGGTGACTATTGTGCATCATGTAAATAGTCGCTAATAGAGCGTGTTGATTGGTCCTGTCAAACAGGAAACAAACGTATGATTGGTTGATGACTGATATTTAATAGACGAAAGAAATAATCTATTATACATGATTACATTTGTAGCAAGTCAAAATGGGCTACAACATTTGATTATATAGAACAATATAAAATAGAGTGACTATTATAAAGACTATTAACTATTTATGTATATGAAATAAAAGAAATATTAGGGTATCAATAGATGACATAAATACAATAAGATGTAAATATAAATGGTACAACAGAGATTAAAAAAAAAAAATTCACATAATATATCCAATACAGACGAAGATCATAATTAAAAGTAAAGGTGTCTAGGTGAATGGAGTCTCCAAATATTCTTGTATCGAATAAAAGGATTTTTCAAGAAGAAATTTCTTGATGATTTTTATATTTACAACAAAAGTTATTCAAATTTTTGATGTATGGTGGAAGTTTGTTGTATATCTTAACATCTAAAGTGTTGCGAGTGGATGATGTTAATTTAAACCTTGGTGGTCTCCGGTGTCCTGCATTTCTTGTTGGGTAATTATGTAATTATATAGTAAGACATGGATACTTCTAGTTCCAGGAATGGAAAAGGGCAGCTATTTAAATAGAAGTAGAGGAAACTATAATCTAATAAAGCAGTAAAAAGTAAGTAGTTTTCAGTAAAATTATTTAAATGCATAAGTAGAGGAACCTATCCTTCTTTTTACTTCTACAGATACGAAAACATTATGGAATGCAAAAGATCGTACAGTATATCCATCAAGAAGAAAAGAGAAATATGTATAAGAATACAAAGACCATAACAGTTCCTGAAACTTACCACGGGAGTGGAAGCAATTAATTGCGAAATTTATAGAATAATTACAGAAAGAGATAACAAAGGAATCAGTGGCAGATGAAAATGTAAATTCCAACTCGTGAGATTGTGACTAAAATTTGTTTTAATAGGTATCGGTTCCCTGCAATTATTTGTGATTCATTTCCAGATTCTCAATTCTTGAAATCACACAAAAAAATTGAAAAAAACTGTATTATTTGTGAGTACCAAATCAAATATATCTTATAATATTGTTTTCAGAAGAAAAACGATACCTGGATAAAATTTCCAATGATGGCTTCATAGAAGAGGACCTAGAGGATGCAAAAAGAGAGACAGCAATTGATAAAGTAAACATAATTTCAGATTGTTTGTGTAGTGTACTGTACAACTTATTTGTACCAATTTGTTGATCTCAAATTCAAAATAAAAACATTGAATGATCATTAAATTTTCAGAGAGAAATAAACAGAACTAGAGATGGACGAGTGGCTCCTGAATTAGATGAAGCAGAAGCACAGATTCTAGCGGTCATTGCAGACCAGATTGCGCAGGTTGAAATTTCATATTTTATATAATATATATAGATAGATTCTTTATTGCCTGATTTTCTATTGTACAATAGATGAGACATTGTCAAAAGGATATACATTCACCTGCCTTAATTTACCTACCCCACCTTACCCAAAAATATTCAAATTATTTGGAGGAATTCTCATCTGTCAGTTCCTGATTGATACTGTAATCAGTGGTACAGCTCTGATTAAATGAATGCATGCTTGAAGTATCTTTTTTGTAACCGATATTTAATGTTCACTGATCATTGTTTCTATGCAACCCAATTTCGCATATAACGCCACGTTAAATATTTAACGGGACATCAAATATTTGATTGGCTTTCATGCAACCGACCCTTAGTCATATTGATCTGACTTTTTATCGAGAATTAATTATTTGTTTCATCAATTTCTATATCATAACCTTCTCGGTAACTATCATAAACTTCAAAGAAGCCATCAAATTAGGAAAAGTATTATTGTTTGTAACATATCAGCTGTGGATAAAATGTTGTATGGCATTTCATGCATGTAATTGCATTTCATGCATGCAATGAACTCAATAAATAACTATTAACCATCTATTCTGCCTGCAAAGCACTGGTTAGGATAATTGAAAACTGGGACATTCAACAAAGCCTACTTTAGATTCTGCTCGAATCCACTTACCCCTGTTTGTCGTAGGTAACTTGTTTAAGGAACTTTCTAAGCGATTCTTTGTCTTGAATCTTCTCGAATTTCGACTCGAGGTCTTCGTGTTTGAGATGATGCGAGAGAACATTACCCTCTCCTCCGACGATTTCAGTCATGTACTGTCTCGCCCTCATGATTACCTCTGATAATTGAAGCTAAAATGAAAAGTACGTTTCGAAATCATTATTGTTCCATAATCTCAGTGGTGCTATCATAATTAACAAATATAATTTAAAATAATTCTAAACCTTTTGGACATTCAGATGGTCCAGGAACGAATCCAGCTTCTTTTCAAAATAGCACTTAAGGCAATAGTCGAATGCATAGAAAAACAAGACGCCATTTTTATCTTGTGCGATTCAAAGACTTGAGAAAAACAGTAAAAATTAATATTATAACTGCCTACAAATCGTTCATAGAAAAATCTGAGAATCATTTCAGAAGCAACCCTAATAGTTTTTGGACCTTCGTGAATAACAACAACACTATTTCAACTCGCCAAGAGAAATTGTCAATGCCTTTGCAACCCATTTCAGCAGTGTGTAATCACCCAGTGATACTGATGCTCCGGAAAATATAAATAATTCTCCACAAACCCACTCTTCATCTTACCTTAAACGAAATTTCTATAGATCAAATATTAAATGCATCAAAGGAACTAAAGAATAAGTTAACTTGTGGCCCCGATAATATTCCAGTTAAAATTGTGAAAAATAGTATATTGTGTATCTAGTAGTAAAAGCAATACATTCCCGGACGACAATGTAAATTGTTGGCCGAGGCGTTAAGCCGAGGCCAAGCATTGAAGTTTAGGAATGTGCTTTTACTACGAGGTACACGTACTATTTTTTCTGAAATCGCAATCAGCATTATCAAAAACTAAGGAATTCTACATATTGTTTGCGTGAATTCAATAACTGTCTAAAATGTAAACAAGCCGACAAAAATTTTCTCGGATCGTTTTCTGTACGGGAAAGTACTTTCCCGTACCGTTTAGGTCTGAAAACGGTCCGGGAAAGTTCGTTGCTTAGCAACGGACTAAAATACTAGATTAGCGTATTTTGTAATTTCAACAAAGCTTTTGACAGAGTATCACATCATTTACTTTGGAATCTGCTAATTTAAAAAACCTCCTGGGATGCTATTTGAGAAATAGATAATTATATGTGGAATACGAAGGGGAGAATAGTTTCGAGTTTGTGGCTTGTTCTGGGGTCCCTCAAGGATCAAATGTCGGGCCTTTACTATTTCTCCTGTTTGTAAATGATATCTGTGATAATATTATGTCCAACAAACTTCGTTTTGCTGATGACATGAAGATTTTCAAACAAATTGGTGATATTGCAGACTGCATCTCGTTACAGAAAGATCTTGATAATTTATCTGAATGGTGTCACCTAAATAACCTTCTCTTAAACATACAAAAGTGTGAAATCATGACGTATTCACGTAAACTTTCTTCTATCACATACTTAATAAAGCTACGATCCTCCGTGTGAATGAATATAAGGACAGGTATAATTTTTGACAAAAAATTTCTTCTCATATCGAATACATTGTTAGTAAATCGATTAAATTACTTGGTTTCGTTGTAGGTAATTGTAAATAATTCAAACTGGCCGACGCTATGAGATGTGTCAATTTCAGTTTAGTTAGATCGAAACTTGAATATGGCAGCCAAATATATGGAATCCATACCATACAAAATACATTGATAAACTAGAGGCAATTCAACGTGGATTCTTAAAAATTTCATACTTTAAAATACATCATACCTAACCTGAAAGACACTACGCTTACAGCCTCCTCTTGGATGAATTCAATTTTTTGTGCTAGAGAAAACGTCGTGAAATTGCTGATCTGATATAAATTGATTCATAACGACATTGACTCATCTTGCCTACTACTACTTGCCGTCTGTAGCCATTTTCTTTTTATCTGCATCACAATTTAAAAATACTCTACATAGGATGATTCCAAACTGAAATAAACATATCTCCTCTTTTTTGTTTGACTTTTTTTATTGTATTTTGCTTTTATTGACATTTTGTTCCTTTTCCTTGTTCGTAAATGAATTTGTAAATTTGTTAAATGGATATAGTGTAACACACATAAGTATAGCTCTTACATTATATACTCCTGTAATTGGTCTTTTTTGTCTGATGGATGTAACATTACTATAAATAAATAAATAGTTATTTTGGCGGGCGACTTTAACATTAACTATGATAACACTATCTCACGACCCAACAAGTTCAGAATTTACTTGGAACATTCAATATATCCAAGCACACAAATGGTCCAACAAGAATTTTACAACTTTCTGAAAGCAAAATCAATTACATATGCGCCAATTCGATCGAAGAGAATGTAACTTGTTCGGTTATCTCAGCAAACATTTCTGATCATGAAGCCGTCCACTGTAATGTCAGAATCTTCTGCAAAAATGTTGAATGTAAATTTGGAAGATTATTAAGCAAAACCAGTTATGATAAATTTTACACCAAATGTCTGAACAAGGTTTGGAATGCGGTGTTGTACTGTAACGATACCTCTCTTTCTTTTTATATTCTACTTCCTGACTGTTTTGAATCCTCCTTTCCTATTCAGAAAATAAGAAACAAAAATGAAAACAAATATAGAAGAATTTTATAGATGTGTTGTAAGGACTGCAAAAAAGAATTATTTCCACAACAGAATATCTAAAAGTAATGATACTATCAAGATACTTGCCGGGTTGTGAATGAGTTTAGGGGAAAAACTGATATCAAATCGAATATAACACTGGATTCCTGGATTCATACACTCAATGAATTATACTGTTGCATTTCCGAGAGACTGAAAATATCAAAGATGCTGCAGACCCACTGCTTTATCTGAATGGAACTAACGTTCCAGCCACATTTGTTTCAC
The DNA here is from genome assembly GCA_944452925.2 of Chrysolina oricalcia. Classification (NCBI taxonomy): domain Eukaryota; kingdom Metazoa; phylum Arthropoda; class Insecta; order Coleoptera; family Chrysomelidae; genus Chrysolina; species Chrysolina oricalcia. The sequence continues at coordinate 5,011,045 of OX101810.2, forward strand.
ACGTTACAAATCTCAAAGAACTGCTGGATGCAATAAATCAAGTAAAAAACAAAAGTTCCAGTGGAATGGACAACATTTTTATAAAAATATTCCAAAATTTTTCGTTCTCGACTTGCTGGTACCACTATATTGATGATTCTTTTGTCAGATGAATTTTCCCAGACTTCCTAAAAACCAGTATAGTGATCCGTCTTTATAAGGGTGTTGACCTCACCGACCCATCCAATTTTCGACCAATCTCGTTAATTCAAACCCTGAGAAAATTGATCGAAAAATTGTCAAAAATGAATTGACGGACTTCTTGGCTCTCCACAAAATCTATGTCCTCAGCAATTTGGTTTTCAACCTAGCAAAAGTACTGGAGACGCTATTTTTCTCATTTTTAAAGAATGTATATTCTTCAAACGCATTTCACTGTGTTAATCACCAAATACTGCTGCGTAAGCTCCACCTTTACGGGTTCAGAGACCAAAGCCATGATTGTTTTGAGTCTTATTTGAGTCAACGTATTCAAATTGTAAAAACTAATAACTATTCCGATATTGGTTTATTCAAAATTGGTGTACCACAGGGGTCTGTGCTTGGACCAATCCTGTTTTGTTATATTTTAATGAGACAATAAAGGACGCATATGATGGACACGACTTGTGACCTTCCATGTTAATAATAATAATAATAATATAATTTATTTCGTTTGTTGAAAGGTACAGTTGTACAATAACAAAGAAAATGTCTAGAATATAAAATAAATGTAAATTAAATTTAAAACAAAAATACCAGTAGAGACATTGATCAAGTGAAAAGAAACGATTAAGATTTTACACACGAATTATGAGAGAAATTCGTCTACAGAGTAGATATTCTTATTTATTAAATGGGTTTTCAATGATTTCTTGAATATAATTATATTCTCTTTTAATATTCTGATCCAATTTATTGTAAACCTTGCAGCCAAGAAACAGGTGGCTTCTCTGAAACTTTTTTGTACGGTGTTGGCCTGGAACAAGCATATTTCTAGATCTTGTTTCGTGCAGATGATTTTCTTCATTAAGAGCAAACTTATCTCTGTTCTGATAGACAAAAATACACAGCTCATATACATACAGGCCTGCTACAGTCAAAATGATTAAACTTTTGAAAGTGTCTCTACATGAGACCCTCCATCCTAGACCTTCCAATATCCTAATTGCCATTTTTTGAAAAACAAAAACTCTTTCCCATGAAGCAGATGAACCCCAGTTAAGTATCCCATACCTCAAATGGCTTTTGAAGTAGGTACATATTGAAAAATGTACTTCAGTTTACCCTAAGCAAAGGTTTAGCTGATTAATTTCAAGCTTTCCGAATCATAGTCGTAGCTATAAGTCAGGAAGGAAGTTTCTAGTAATGGAATACTGACCAGTAACTGTGGTCTGCCCAATGCAGTCAGCTTGATGGCTGTAATACCAGTTCCATATGTAGCTCCTGAAATCAAAGAAAAAAGCATGTATTGATTATTTACCTAATCAATGCCTAACTCGGAATGGAATTTTTGGTAAATCTGACCACAAATAAATTTTCATTAAACACTCAATTTTTATGTGAAGGCACGAGTTCAAATATCTTTGAGAAAAAAAATATGATTCACTTTTTGATGAGATCTACCAAAATTATGTTGTATGTGCAGGCATACCCATGGTCCCTCACACTACTGTGGTGCAAAAAAAAAGATAGAAAAGAAGCCAACAACCAAACTACTTGGAGAAAATGCATTTTGAGAGAAGCTTCGAAGAGAACTTGAAAGTCTTGAGTAATACCAACCGAAATGAAACATTTTGACACAAAATGTTCGTATGAAGACGGCAACAATGTTTCGTTTGTGCTACAGAACGCTGAATACTGACTTGAAGTTTTGCCAATTAGAAGTTAAAAAAATTCAAGTTTTCATGCATTTGTACAGATTATGCACTGGTTTGTTTTTGTCAAAATGCAGTTTTGTCTTTATTATTCACATGAATATTAGGAACCTTTGGGGTGAATACAATTTAGAAACTAGAAAACTACCCAAACTCCAAAGCTACGCTAATTTCTCTAGTGTGTTTCGCTAACAAAATTTTCACAACCAGGTGTTGCATCTTTCTCTATAGGTAGTTTTTTCCGTTTCTGAGTTAATATTATTACAAAATATTTTAAATTTTCCAATTACATGGTCAGCTCAAACTACTGAATCTTCAAAACAATTATAATAATGAGAACAAATAATGTATCCCCTTTTCAACACGCTTTTTGTTATACATAATATACTATACAGTATAGAAATCCTACTGATGAAGATAATTCAGTAATCCAAATGCACATACAGGAATATGTACAAAAAAGTAAGTGGTAAGGCGTTCATCATTACATTTTTTAATCATAATAATAGTTACTAACTTGTTTATTTTGTGGAAATGTATGTTCACTTAATGGAAATTAGACCATGTTCTAAGTGATGATAATAATAATCAGTGACAAATTACTATAACAATACAGCTTTTTGACAAAACCAAATTGCATCGAGCTTATTGAAATGAACAAGTAATCGCATTTTTTACTGTTCTTTGATAATTTATTGAATATGAATTAGAAGTTACGACTCACTGAAGATGTTAGACAAATCTATCATATGTGAATATAACAATGGAAAAGATTAATCTAACGTTTTCACAGAATCATGTACCGTGGAAAATTGCTAGGTTAGTGTAAAAATAGTTCCTGTAAACTCCAGCTGAATATCTCTTAAAAGACGTATGTCTGTTTGCAGAACTTTTGCACTATACTATCTATTTGAATTGATTCTGATGAAATTCATCAAAAGAGAAAGATTCATATTCTCAAAGAACAGATAAAAAATGTTTACTCGAAAACAAGTTGTAGGGTGATAACCCATTGAAACAACTGTTTCTACCCCATCTATCTGGGTGTATGTGTTTTTGGTAATATGGTAGATTTCAATTACGAATTTTTTAAAAACAAGTAAAAACTTAAAAGCAACTGTATATATTTCTTTCTTTAACATTTTTTCAAATTCTGTAGTAAAATCCATTTTTTCGAATATAAGGACAAGGAAGTTTCAATATAAAACAAAAAAATTCCATTACTTTGAAATATTCAATTCATCAAAAGGAAATTGTTTGATTTAATTGATTTTAAACGTAACAAGTGCAATAGCACTTTTCGTTCACTTACTTTATTCTTATAAAACTTTTCTTAATTGTTAAGTATCATGTGTTTATTTTATGAATGAAGTTATTATTATTATTATTTGATACAATAATATGTGTCATTTTTCTGAAAATACTTTTCAGAAATATTCCATACAATTCTTTATTATACGCTACCGGTCTCTCTAGATAGAATTTCTTAGCATTGGCACCGAAATAATTATCAATACCATCATCAATTTTAATGAGTTTTCTACTTTTTTAGTTAAAAGAATTTGAACGTTAACTATTAAAATGCCCTAGAACGACTGAAAAATAACATTTGGGGAAGAACGCATATTTTTTCGATTTATAAATAAAAATCGTCAAAAATTCGATTATATAGAATTATCTATTTCAATTACACGAAAATACATTATAAATATCTGTGATCGATATGTACTTGAATGACCTTGCAAAAACATTTACTTTCATGGACACGACAAAAAACTATATATTCGCGAAAAACATAATCCACAATTTCTCAATAAATTCTGGCCTACGAGGTCCCCGTACTTAATTCCTATCGATTTTCTCTGTGGGACACTTAAGGGTACTAGTTTATCCAGTACCAATAGAAACCGAGGAAAAACATGTATATTAAATGTATAGTTGTAGGATATGACGTGACGTTATTCTAAAAACACACCAGATAGTTTCGAAAGTGTACGTCAATTAATATGACAACGAGCCGTCTCTTGCATGATGATGGAAGATGGTCCTTTTTAAAGAATTACGTCAACTAATTAGAGGATTATTGATATTATTAAATTGTGCATAATCTGATTTATTTTTTAACTTAAATCGAAACTGTCCCACAAAAGCAAAAAAACGGCAAGAGTAATTTTCCTTATAATAGAATAATTTATTCCTTCACATTCTGGAAGACGGTAACGTTAATATTATTTCTCGCATGCCTTATCTCATTCTAAAATAGATGTGGGTGATATTTCATACACCTTTCTGCTTGAGGTATCCCTATGAAAAGTCCAATGGTGTCAAATCTGGTAATTTGGCTCTACCGATTGACCCGCCAGATCACCAGATCTGAAACCACAGGAAATATTTTGTAGCAGAAAACTGAAAATATTTCCGCCGAAACGAGCTTATCGGAGAACTACCGAATATAAAATTACAGAAAACTACTCGCAGTAGTTTTTCATATACCTATCGGCGCGAAAGATCTTGGATGATTCGATTCCTCAAATGGCAAAGGTGAGAACACCCTGCCAAGATTCTGAGTTCTGCTGATACAGAAAACATAGTGAAAGGCTAGAAACTTGAGATAATTTTTCGCGACGAACATCGTTCACCTGAAGAGGGTGGAAGGAGAATGGAAGGTATAGAAATCAAAACACATATCATTTATTGATACACTTGGTGGGTAATCATAGGTTTATAACTCTTTTTTTATTCTCTATTCTACAATTTTTTTTTAAATATTGTATTACTATTCGTGTATCTGTATTGAATCAATATGTGTTATGTCATTGTAGTCATCATTGCTAAAAGAAGGAGGTTAATGCATAATACTAACAAGTGAATAAAATCTACAAGTTGTAGTAAATTTCACGTATTGCATTCGTATTCATACACTACGAGGATTGCTACTTAAGTTTTGAGATATGGCAACTCTGATATGAAAATGTCAAATATGACATAGTCATCGTGAAGTTTGACATTTAATGGTGAACATACTCATGGCTGGTTCATAGACCAAACTTTTACTTTTACCTTGCCTTTTACTGTAAGAAAGTTGACACACTGGGTTTCAGTAGTGCCGTTTATACATCATACCTTTACCTTTACTTTTACTTTTGTAGGATTCTTGAGCAAAAAGGGTTTATTGACATTAAATTTACAATTTAAAATAATATAGAACATTAGAACATCTAAATAATATACACTCACAGACAAAAATATTGCATATTTTATTTTAAGTCTTGATTTCATTTTTATTTCTATTTGTCTGAATCGCTATGCAGTTTCAATAATGATTGCCAAATAATCCAGATATTGAAACTTTATAACACACTTGTGTAAGAAGTAATGGAATAGACTAATTTTAGTAATAATATTTAATCAAAACAAGCAACAATGACGACAAGATGAAAGTTCTTTGAGGCAACATAATAATAGTTCAGTACTTAGTGTTTCCTCCCCTAGCTCTAACGATAGCCTGCATCCTCCTGGGCATATTCCACAAAAGGTCTTTGATGGTTTCTTGTGGAATTCGATTCCATTCTTCCTGTGCAGCAATTCTTAATTCTGCATTTGAGTAAGGAGCTGGATTTCATGCTCGTACATGTCTTTTTAGGATGTACAAATATGTTCTATGGGATTTGCGTCAGGACTGTTTGGTGGCCACTCCACTCTGCCTCAAGTCCAACAACATCAAGATACTGGGTGACTGCTCTTGCAGCATGTGCACGAGCACAATCATGCATTAGCACGGAATTGTCGAAACCAATGAAGCCGCCGTAAGGTAAAACATGATCTTCGAGGATGTTGCGTATGTACCAGTCAGCATTCATTCTTAAATTCACCTCTATAAGCTCGGTGCCACAACATAATGAAACCACCACCAAAGATACCGTTCTCCAGATTTTTTGTATACTCGACCACGTCTATCTGGTTTCCATAACTGTATTCTTTGATTTTTCTCACTGATGTTCATTCCAGTTGACATGGGTTTTGGCAAATTGTAACCTTCTAGATTTGTGACGTGGGAGGAATTCTGGCAGGGCGTTTTGGATTTGAACCCACTTCTTTCAGTCTTCTTATAATTGATTTGACACTAATGTTAACTTGTCTTGTATTCAGTAAATCATGTAAGCATGCAATTTCGCAAATATTGAATTTCCAAATATTGGTCATCTCTTGCGACTATGTCCAAGCATTCTTTTATCTATACTGAATGGAAATTTACGTAAAATACTTTGGCCTTTGAAAATTTATCAATAAAAATAAATAACGTGCTAAGGGAAAAGAAATTAACATGAAAAAAAATCAAAATATGCAATATTTTTGTCTGTGAGTGTATAAAATGACAATGTTAAAACCATCAGTTGCCACAGAAGTGTTGGGATGGGTTGGGATTTCATTTTTCAAGGTTTTGGGTTTCATTCTACCCTTGGTGGGATACCAGCGGGTGAAAAAAACGGCAGACATGCGCCCTACGATGTTGGTAGGCTATTAGATGCTGTATGAGGATTGTCCCAGAAGTACCTGGCGTTACCTAGAGGTGGCGGTAGTTGCTTGAAAAATACCATTGTATTAGAAAGTACACAATCTGTACAGCATATATATGTTTGAAGACGCCGTGTTGTTTAGTATTTGTTTGGCAGCCATCAATAGTAAACGTTTTCAGTAAATTTGTAAACATGGAAAAAATTGGTCATCGTTATGTGATACAATACTTTTATTTGAAAGGCCTTAGCCCAACCAATATAAAAGCTAAACTACATTCTACTCTGGGTGAGACTGCTCCTTCGTTATCAAAAGTAAAATATTGGGCAGCAGAGTTTAAACGAGGCCGTGCGAACTGCATCGCAGTTGTCGACCAAAAATGAGGTGACGACTCCAGAAATGTTGAAGAAATCCACAAAGCGGTACTGGATGATCGTCGACAAAGTGCGCGAGCTAGCAGACTTAGTAGGCGTTTCAAAAAGTGCGGTACATCGCATATTAACTGAAAATTTGGACATGAGAAAACTGTGCGCAAGATGAGTGCCGCGTTTACTCACAATGGAACAAAAACAGCGTCGTGAAGATGTTTCCATCGAGTGTTTGGTAAGGTTTCACAGAAATAAAGCCGAATTTTTGCGCCGTTTCATAACCATGGATGAAACATGGGTCCATCACTTCACACCCGAAACAAAAGAACAATCAAAACAATGAACTGAAAAGGGAGAACCGGTTCCAAAGAAGGCAAAAACCGTTCCATCTGCAGGCAAGGTCATGGCGTGGGTGTTTTAGGATGCGCATAGGATAATTTTCATTGGCTATCTTGCAAAAGGAAAAACTTTCAACGGCGAGTATTATGCTAAGTTATTGCAACGTTTGAGAGAAGATATCAAGCAAAAACGGCCGCATTTGGCTAAGAAGAAAGTCAAGACAATGCACCAGCTCACACATCCGTTAAGGCAATGGCCAAAATTAATTAATTAAAGTTTGAATTGCTACCACATGCACCCTATTCGCCAGATTTAGCCTCCTCGGATTATTTTCTGTTCCCAGACTTGAAAAAATGGCTCAGTGGTCAAAGATTTTCCAACAATAAAGAGATTGCGTCGGCAGTTAATGGCTATGTTGAGGAGCTTGACGATTCTTATTTTTTAAAAAGGGTATCGAACTTATTGAACATCGCAGGGAAAAGTGTGTGGAGCTAAAAGGAGATTACGTCGAAAAATAATAGTTATTTATTATACAAAGGAAAAAAGTATTAGATTTTAGCTCGAGGTTGTGTTGTCTCCCGACGCGAAGCGGAGGGAGACAAAAACCAAGAGCTAAAATCTAATATTTTACCCGTGTATAATACACTATTTTTTTCTGTGGTGGGAAAAACGACGATTCAATAGTGAGAAAAACATATTATCACAATATATTGAAGTCAGAATATTATCGATATGAAATTTGAATTTTTAAACTAGTAAGCTGTTGTACGTATAGCGACAATTAGACCAGCGTTGCTAAGGAAAACTTCAAAGTAATCAAACATCTGTCAGTTTAATTCTGTGATTTGATTTGAAAATTGCGAACTCAGTAATTGTTTAATAGTTATTTTGAATAATATAAAGTTGAAAAATGTCTGATTCCGAGTTTTTTCTGACTCCACCGGAGTTGGTAGAAGCAGCGAAAGTAGCGTCACGAAAATTATTGCCAGCTAAATCGCGGAAAATTTACGAAACCGCGTATTCAAGAATTTTTCGGAACTGGCACAACAACAAAAGCCATCAACAGTGTGGCCGAATTATTCAATGATTAAAAGCATGTTACGATCCAATAATAATGTAGACATTTCAAAATATTTCAAGTTGATTACATTTCTGAAACAAAATGGGAAAGGTTACACGCCCAAGAAAGCTGCGATTTTTAGGAGTACACAAATTAGTGATTTTTTAAATAATGCACCCGATGAAGTTTATTTAATGGCCAAGGTTGTTGTTGTATTTGGTATTGCAGGAGCTTGTAGAATTTGTGAAATCAGCCAGGTAACATTAGATGATATCGAAGATTCGGGAAAGTTATTAGTTGTGAAACTGAAGCAAACAAAGAACGATGTAAACAGAAGATTTGTAGGGCTATGTTGATGAATCGGTGGCACACATGACAGAAATTGCTAATAAAGTGTTTAGAACGTGTGGCAGTGCTGAAATAACACCCGATTTGCGACCAGGTATATCAACGGCAGTTGTGTCCATGTCAGAAAAAAATATTATTTCAACACAAGAAAATCCGACTGTTGTACCGAATAGTTCAAGGAACATGTCATTCATGCAATGCACATTCAATAAATGTACTTTTAATATAAAGGAAATGTAACTTATGTTCAATAAAATATTCTAAACTTAAGTATCTTCCTTTATCTATGTGTGAATATGTCCGGGAAAAAAGTACTCACTTTTTTCCCGGGGAAAAAAGTAATTTAATGAAAAGTTATATTTTGTTACCTGGCAACAGAGATAAAATGTCAATTTTTTTTTCCCGTCTCAGAAAAAATATATTTTTTCCAAAATTTTTGTGTTGTCTTTATTGGGCCAGGTACTTCTGGGACCACCCTCGTAGATTGACTGTCCCTGCCTCCTCCTTATTATGCAGGGGCACTTATTGGTTTGTATGTGGACACCCGTAACAACATGGGAAATAAAAACAAGTTTGAATCAAAACTTAAGTAGCAACCCTCGTATAATGAATCTACCATCACATTCCTAATTTGAACAGAAATATTTTTTCTGTTGAGAGAAATATATAACTTGTTTTAACATTGTTGGTTTTAAGCCTATAATAATAATAATAATCCGAAATCCACCATACTACCATAAATTCGTACCCTCAGAATGGGCGGGGTAGAACACTCGAAAACTGCTCGTTCTGTACAGACCTGTGCGGAAAACGTTCTACAGAGAGAATTTAGAAGAAGAAATTTTGTATCATACTTATCTGACGGTCTGTTTCGAAATTTTGTATTTCGATTACCATTTTAATTCAAGAGGTATTACCAAGACCCGTTATCTGCAAATTTTAGTAGTGTGTGCAACAAATATGTTTTCTTTCGCCAGCTACTTTACCTTTTGACGTCTCCTGAAAATCTAGGGAGAAAAAATACAGGCATCATGAATAACACATCGCAAAAATAATTCACAAAAACTAGTTCCCATAATGAAAAAATAAATAAATGTCGCAAACAAACGCAACTACGTTTTATGGTACACAGAAAAATGAAACGGTGAAACGTGTTTTTGGGTGTGTTTTGTGTTTTACGTTTTCAATATGAGGATCAAGTACTCCCGATGAAGATTATTTCCTAAAAGAGGAAATTAGAGCTTTAAATTCATTGACTTGAAAAGGTTAAAATATAGATATAGCGTAAACAATATTTTTTGATATATCGATACTGAGAAAAAATTACCCAAACTGCTTCGAAAACTGAGAAATATCAATAAGTTGATGCGTGGGATTTACGGAATGATTTCATGTCAATATTTTTATTGAATCTCCAGTTCTTCATACATCATTTATTTTTCCTCAAATTTAAAACATTAGTAGCTATACATAGGAATTAGCATGTATCCTGTTTATAAGAGGTTTTCAATGTTCCTATTGGAAGAAAAATATTGAAAATTGAAAACATCACATTAGTCAAGATAAACAGTCGATCTGAAATATCGCCAGTGGCGTAGCACTTCTGGTTAAACCTCAATATAAACGAGGTACCCTCTATTTTGTTACATTTTTTAAATATTCGTGAATGTGCACTGGTTTAAATATATTTATTTTGTACTTTCATCGTCTTATTATTTGTGTTGTTCACTACGTTTCAACAAAGTTTCCAAAGGATTAAAATCGTTTAAATACCAACTTGATTCTGCTCCGACTGATATAAGGTTTCCCGTATCTAAGTCGAAAGGTTTTCGAGCTACAAGGATTTTATAAGAATTTTATAAGGAAAGTGTCAAGATAATTTCAATTGAAAGACAGTATGTGACCAACTTGATTTTGCTCCGACTGACATAAGGTTTCCCGTATCTAAGTCGAAAGGTTTTCGAGCTACAAGGATTTTATAAGAATTTTATAAGGAAAGTGTCAAGATAATTTCAATTGAAAGACAGTATGTGACCAACTTGATTTTGCTCCGACTGACATAAGGTTTCCCGTATCTAAGTCGAAAGGTTTTCGAGCTACAAGGATTTTATAAGAATTTTATAAGGAAAGTGTCAAGATAATTTCAATTGAAAGACAGTATGTGACCAACTTGATTTTGCTCCGACTGATATAAGGTTTCCCGTATCTAAGTCGAAAGGTTTCCGAGCTACAAGGATTTTATAAGAATTTTATAAGGAAAGTGTCACGATAATTTCAATTGAAAGACAGTATGTGTCAAACAGATTAGGCCATTCTAAACATTCAAAAGCGATACAATTAAAAAACTTATCTAAAAGATATTCATGAAATGTTATTATGCAGAACGAAATGAACAATAATTATTCAAATATTTTGAATTTATTTTACATTCATGGAGTGTGTCATGACGTCATGAGATTATTAGAAAGCCTTGTCGTTTTTTCAACGAAAGATATCTGAACTTGCCTCAAACGAGCAAAACAAAATTCCGAATAGAAGCGCAATTCTTAGAATCTGTCAATAAGACACGAAAACAATACTTGAAACAATCCTCACATGCTGAGATCATTGCTGCAGAGGGCGTGTTTTTCCAATAAAAATGCCACAAATAAAAAAAAAATATTACTGCAATCTGGCTCGAAGAACAAAAAAATATTATCATTTCAGATTCTAAATGAAATGAGGTGCCAATGTCAAACAAAGGCAAAGTTTTGGTGCTTACCTGTATCTCTCCCTTATCTTTTTTTCAGTGTTGATGGGGTTGCAACCTCCTATTCAGACTGTATTTCTTTGTGTGACCTTCAATGAATACTGAATTTCAAAATTTTCACTTCACAAACGAGGGATTTTAGAGAAAATTAGACGCACTGTCAGTACGCGAGAGAAAACGGTGATTTGTGTACTGGTTTTTCTCGATAAAAAACCGAATTCGTCCTTATCTGACAGACAGAAAGTGCAAATACAGGGCGTACCGAAAAGCTTAGAATATTAGAAAATAAACGAAAACAATTTATTAGCATAATTATATTAAGTACTTGCGAGAATTATTTAACACTCCATTAATGCAAAATAAATGTACAATGTCACTACTTGAAAAATCAATGTTCATTTCGCTTTGCATTTTGATATTTTATGAATATCAGACAGATTTCTTGTTGATATCACTTCTGGTTGTTTATACAATAGGCAATGGGTATTCATATTATACCACGATCCTCATTGAGATGAGAAAAGTACCCCAATTTTTTTAAAAACTAGTTTCTTCGAAATAAACTCCCAAAGTATTTCCCATTTTCAAAAAGAGGAGAGAATCACCAAGGATGTGAAATCTCACGTTTTATTTTTACGTGTATAAGTTATTTGTCTTAAATTGTGCGAATGTTTATATACTTATGTATATATATATACAGGGTGTTCCATCAGACGAGCCACCCCGTATATTCCTTATCCCATAGTTAGTGGAAAATTTTCCCGAAACACGTCGAATGATTTTGTTTGAGGGACATCTTTTGACATATATTCGAGGCTTGAACGAGCAACCCCCTTATAGGGGGCGCTGCAACCCCTTAAAATTGAATAGGGGGGAGGGGTTGAGTAATACTTCATTTGAAAGGTCTTAGAAGCCTGTTTACATCGTTGTATGAAAAACGTAAATTTGATGAACCATAAAAATCAATTTTGTAGCTCGAATGAGCCATCTTGAATATTTTGGTTTATTTTTACAATGTACAAGCTCATGTTTATTAGGCCCTTTTCACAAATTTAAACAATCTTCAAAAATCACATTCTAAAAAAAATTTAATTGTTTTATCATGCTTAAAATCAAAAAAATCAAATCTGTGTCCTCCATTGACTTCCATACAATAATACAATCTTGACTGAAAACCGTCTCTAACATGGTTCAGCATAATTGGAATTATTTGACGACATTCATTTACAATTCGTTGGCGTAGTTCGTCCAAATTTTCAGGCTGAGTCACAAAAATCTTGGACTTAAGATGTCCCCACAAGAAGAAGTCCAGAGGGTTCAGGTCAGGAGATCGGGCAGGCCACTCCATAGGAGTGGCCTGCCAATCTTCCAATCCAAAGACCGGGGTATTTCAAATTGACGTATTGGCGAACTGGTGTGGCGTAATGAGGAGGAGCTCCGTCTTGTTGGAAATGCAATTGTTGGTCAAGTAGTAGAGGATCGTGTTGTAATTGTTCAGTTATTAACGGATCAATCGCATTTTCCAGTATTTCAAGATAAATTTCGCCATTTAAATTTAATTTCCAATTAGGTGGTCTCACAAAATTCCTACTCAAACGTTTAGCTTTTCCGGATGTTGGGTGCGAACTTCTCAAAATACATAAGGATTTGTATCGCTCCAAATTCTACAATTATGCCGGTTAACCTCTCCATTAAGTAAAGAAGTGCATTCTTAAGAAAAGCAAACGTTGTACAAGAAATTTGGGTTATTGTTGATACGCTCGGCCATAATTTCGCAAAACTCTTGCCTTCGATCCCAATCATCATTTAATTCAAGAATTAGTTTAATTTGGTACGGATGGAACTTGTTTTTATGTAAAATTCTGAAAACGTTAGATTGGCTAATAGCGTACAAATTGCGTGTTTGGCATAAGTTGGGCATGTCCCAATACCTCCACAGCTGCTCCTTCATCATTTACAATTCCAATGGGTGCCCTTTCTTTATCAATTACTGAACCCGTCTCCACAAATTTTGACATCAATTCCATTACGTACTTATGGCGAAAGCTACGTTCAGGATGGTTTTGGTTAAATATCCTTGCAGCCGTTCGGGCACAATTTTGATTTTGGTAATAAAGGCTAACCAGCTCAACACGTTCTTGCAATGTGTACACCATATTTTTTGAAATTTTAAACAAATGAGCAAAGTAGTAACTCAACAGATTGATTTAACTCATGAAATTATCGGAGAAACATTAAAACCAGATAAACACCTTCTAAGAACAAAAAATGAAGGCAACATAAGGAAACGTTTTGCTGTTTTTTTTATTTATTACTTTGAGAGAATGTTTTATTGTATGGAAGCCACTGGAGGACAATTTGCACATTTCATTTAACAACGCAGATTTGATATTTTTTTAAGAATGTGATTTTTTGAAGATTTTTAAGATTGTAAAAAGGGCTACATAAACATGGGCTTGTACATTGTAAAAATAACCGAAATATTTAAGGTGGCTCATTCGAGCTACAAAATTAATTTTTGGCGAAAACGGTTAATCAAATTTACGTTTTTCATACACCGTTGTAAAGAGGCTTTCAAATGAAGTATCACTCAACTCCTCTCCCTTATTTAATTTTGAGGGGTTGAAGCGCCCCCTAATAGAGGGTTGTTCGTTCAAGCCTCAAATATACGTCAACAGATGTCCCTCAAATGAAATCATTCGACGTGTTTCGGGAAATTTTTCCACTCACTATGGTATAAGAAATATACGGGGTGGCTCGTCTGAGATGGAACACCCTGTATTATTTGTTTTAAATTGTGACTTACTTGCAAACGTTAAAATACAATTTTTATTATGTGAATATGACTGTTTCATTTATTTGATTTCAACGTAATTGTGAATGTAACAATTTTCTATATTTTTTTCGTTTAGTTTTATACCTATTTATATCTATTTTTATATTCACTCGCTTTGTCAATAGGAATTTGATACTTCAAATAATAAATCAAATTTGATTTGAATTACAGACCGATCAAATTCCATGCATTTTTACCAGTTAAACCAAATCTATTCCGACAGTAGATTAAACAGCATGTATATATTATAAGTTGCGATGGCAACTTATAGCATTGGCTCCTCCGTCATATAATAAAATTATACCAGAGAGTTGTAGAATAATTTTAAGAATTCGATTTACTCTTCACCAGATTTAAACTTAAAAAATGTTCTCAAAAATCGTAATAACGCAAAAACATTGGATAATTTTCCAATCTTTTATAAATATTTTTTTATTGTTCACAGAATTCACTAGGGATTTGGATATCCACTTTTTATACGCCTCTGTGGTTCTTATTGATTTTTATAATTTTAATGATTTCATTTATTCCAAAGTGAAGATCATGACAGTAATAAACAATAATCCAGTCTATTTGTTTATAATAACGAAAACGATTTTTTCTAAAACCGCTTATATACCGTCAGATAGTGACAGATTTAGGTGCCCCATTTTCACATACAAGCCTCGAATAGGGTTGAGAAGTACATCGATGTTGAGTAAAATGGAGGGAAATTTACGAGTGGCTCCTGGGGATAACATATGGAAAATTCGATTTTCCATATTTTAACGCGAGCCGTGTTCACCTAATCATTAATTAATAGAACCTGGCTTCAGAAGATCAAAGGCTTGAGTGTTGAAGGTGGCTAAAGGGTTAAAATGAGGCTGTAATCTTGTAAAGAAAAATCGAGATTTTAACAGGTTTTCCCACGCAAGCCCATCGAAACTATGAAAACCTACATCGTCACTACACCGAAAAACATAATGGCTTGAGTGGCGTGAATGGAAAAGTAGATTTTATCGTCGGAAAATTTAATGGAAATTCTTTTTGATTTTTCCATATGTTTTCCCCACGAGCCACTCGTAAATTTCCCTTAATTTTACTCAACATCGACCTACTTTTCAACTCTATTCGAGGCTTGTATGTGAAAATGGGGCACCTAAATCTGTCACTATCTGACGGTCTATTACCAAAGTAGCCTTTGACGCTTTCAGATCTCAACGCAAAGTTGACATTTTTCCAGAAAAGTAATTTTCTAGGGAGAAAAAGTTACTTTTCCACGCTAAAAATTGAATAAAGTATGAATCGGGTATAGCTATTTACATACCAAGGGAGGAAAATCATGCTTTTCCTCCCGCGGATAGTTTGATGCCCGCGAAAGCGGAGGGCATTAATATCCGCGGGAGGAAAAGCATTTTCCTTCTGAGGTATGTATATAGTTTTTTCTACTACCTTTAAGGTCGTCATTTTTATAACGTCCTAAAAATTATAATGCGTGCATACCTACTTATAAGAAAAACTGCAGAAAGTTGTGGAACTATATAATGCGGCTATATGACAAAATATTAAGTAAGCGTTGCGTCGTCGTCATCGTGTTGACAACGATTTGTTGCTATGGCGTTGTTTGGTAATACAAACATAATAGTTGTCATAAGCTGTCACGTTGTTTACCCTTTTAAGTTGCTTCTAAGTTTTGAAAATGAGTTCTAGCGAAGACGACCTGCCTCAATATCTCGCTGAAGAGGCAAAATTGATTTCAATGCATCTTCTTCCTGATAAATCGAGAGGAAAAGTACTATTTTCCTCCAGGCTGGAGGAAAAGTACCATTTTCCTCCCTTCTTTAGAGGTCGAATATAAAGTTTTCTAGTGAGGTAGTAGAGAGGTTTGCTACCCTCGGCCCTACGGGTAATTGTTTGGAAAAAAATCGGTTTGACATCACTATTGAACTTATTTTGACTTGAATATGAGAAAATACACAGGGTGTTCTATTTGAAAAAAAAACTAAGTTGATGGCATTTCCAGAAATTCACACTATTAGAATGTGCAAGAGTGTATAATTGACTCCAAAATACGAGAATATGTTAGAGGTTTTTGCATTATCTAACCTAACCTAACCTTCACATAACTGATTGGCCCCCGAATAATTTCGCCAAAGACCTTGTCCCTCTTTTACAATGTTAATAATTTGGCATATATTTGAATAAACAAATAATCACTTCGAAAGATTTCAAATATACTCGATGCGGACAACCCAGAAATAAATATCAAATTTGTAATTAAATCTGACACAAGTCAGCTATGCCGGTCTAAAAATATACACTCACTGTGGAAAAAACTCATTAACCAGATTCGCTTGTCGTTTGGTTTTTGTGCTTTCCTCAAACGACCTTGGTATGGATTTAGAAATATAGTCAGGTGTCCCGAGTTTGTCTTAGATCACATGAGATGCTCGGGTTTCGATATATAACACTTTTGCGTGTAATTTTTTTTATAAATAATTTACTATAAATATTACGTAATGATAAACAAGTTCATTGATAATAGGAGGATGTTTTATTAACAAAAAACGCTACAACCCTGTTGGTTATTAGCGTGTACAGTTACAATGATGATAGAAAAATATCAGATTTTGTTGATGACAGTTAATTGAGTAAAAAAATTCTAAAAATCTGTCACATTGCAGTTCTTGACTAAAATATTTGAAACATTTCCTTCAATTTTGCATGGCTTTCTTTGGATTGTGTAATTCAGACGATCAACAAATGAATAGGGAATTACAGTAGTGATTTTTAATTTTTTTCCAAAGATTTAAGTCAAACTGTGTAAAAATGGGCCTTTAATTTTTTTTCGATTGGGTTTGATCCAAAAAAAGAAAACAATTGGAGTAGAATTCAAATACTAGCTAAATTCGCGCGAAATATTACCGGTATTTCATTGGACGAATATAAGTGACGTCAAAGTCTCCTGAAGTCAAGATCTCAATATATTGCCTATTTGCCTGTCTGTTGTCAAAACCAAGTGGACCTTTATATTAAATTCGACTAGGTAGAATCGAAAGAAGATTAATCCGGTTTACACTGCGGACTCAAAAGGGTTTTTCGGAAACTTACTCAGGGTTACTAACCCGATCCAAAAAATTAACCCGAGTCAGTGATCGGCGTATGCAACACTAAAGTTTCCGAACACGGGTTGGTAACTCAGGTTAGGGACCTTATCAACTCGTGTAAGTTTCCGAAAAACCCTAAAGACGTTAAGAATAATACAAGTGACGTCAGCCCGCAAAAATGTGGCGTTTGAATCTCTCTCAATTTGGAATAGTTTTGAAGTGGATTGTAATCGAAATGAAATAAATAAATAGGTTCGTGAAATGATTTTACATGCATCATATACTTATACAGATAAGATCATTTGTTACAATCAATCAATCAAAAATATGCTTCATTGTCTAAGAAAAAGTATACTTATTGACAAAGCGTTAAACTATACTAATACATATAAAAGAGTTACAAGATCAGTAAGTAGAAGTTAAATACTAGAAATATAAATATTGCTTTAAAATAGAAGGCAATAAATATAAAAGAATTTATAAAATCACAATATGTAAATTACAAACACATTAAAATAATAAGAACTTGGTTGCGATGTATATCACCATTTGTCACTGTAATATTTTGTAATATTCTTGTAGGCAATAGTAGGCTCTCGTACACAATATATCTTTAACTGCCTTCAGGAATTTAGAAAAGTCAGACACTCGCTTCAAATTAATTGGCAAATGATTGAACATTTTTTTACTTTCAAACATGAATGAATTTTTTGTTAAAGAAGATTTTGGAATTGGCAAAGGTATGTTATTGTTTTGTCGTATCTCGTATGTACTAAAACTTGTCATATTTACATGTTTTTCATTATACTGTAATTTTCTATTGAGAGAACCACGTCACAATAAAAGCAGTGAGTGAGGTTGGTTATGTCTCTGTCTCTCCCATAAATTCAACTATGATTAGAGATTGTTTTATCTCACGTAACTTTGAGTTGGACGTATACCACTTGTTTTGCCATGCATTTCTCACTGAATTTCTCACTAAAGATTTGACATCAGCAGATGATTTTGAGAAAGTTTGTGATTCACAACTCGAAATGGCTTCGCGTGCAAATCAGTAGAGCAGCAATGGGAGTATAAGGCAATCAGTACAAAGAATCGTCACTAGATGGCGCTGATGGCGCGGCGGCGTTACAAACCAAAGAGACTTTTTAGTCTCCTTGGTTACGGTTACAAACTGCAGTTGGGAGACGTTAGTGAGTGGGAAACATACATGCGTGACGTAATCGGGTGCGGACAAGGATAGACTGCGCATCGAAGTTGTCGATTTCGCTTTCTTGAATCACCATGTTAGATGATATCAAGATGATTAATTTGTTTGCCGGACAACTAGACCGTTGGCCTATGACACTAGTGGGGTTGATTATCTACGAAGGTATGCCCTTTAAGGGACATGAAGATTAAGTTGGATTATCGGGAAAAAAGTGGTTTGTTGGATCGGTACCCGCTCGCCCCACTCCCTGCTAGATTCGCTCACCCAAATTGTATTTAAATGTTATAACATTGAATGATGGGTCAAAATGAAGGGTTTAACCAAAGGGCATTCCTTCGTTAATAATCTGAAAGAACTGTCGGCGAAGGATAACTTAGCCGGACCCGACTATTCCAATACATTTGTACAGCTGCTTCTAGAATAACATTTACAACATTGCTTTCAACCGGAAGTTGATTGAACCTTCTTTTGTTAAGTCGCCCCGGAGCGCAGATGGTGGTGGTACCCTTTTTCGTCTGCACTCATGTTCAGATCAGGGAGATTATCACCATTATAGTCTATATATCATATACCTATTACAATTTACACTTTTATTCATGCTTGAAAGCTTTGTCGATAGGTAGAAAAACTTCTGACATTAAAGTATATTTTGATTTTGACAACAAACCCGAGAACAAACAACTTTCCTTTCCTCATAATCCAACCTAATCTTCATATCTCTTGAAGGGTATACCTTCGTAGATAATTGATACTTATAGTGTCATGGGCCAACTGTCTATACTGTTCATTATGTAACTATCGGTGAGAATTTTGGGAAACAGGATTTTTTTAATATAACTGTTGTATGGTATGTATGTTAATTTTTGCTGCAAATCGTAAGAAACCATTTTTACCCACAAAGGTTCACCCTTTCCTTCTATCATAATCAAATGACCTTGTTTATTCTTTGTAGTTATTAAGGTAACATGAAATTAATTTTCTCGAAATGTTTCAATTGATAATATCAATAATTATAATAAATAAATAAGAGTTTAGAACAAAAACAAAAAAGATTTTTGAAAATCTGTTTTTTAATTTTTTCGCGTTTTCTGGAATTTTTTTCCATCGTAGTGCTACTCTTTCATTACACAATCTAAAAGAAGACGCTTCAACGAAAAAAATGGCGGCTGGCGAGCTTGAAAAGACGAACTTTATCGGTGAAACTTTTCAGTTGAAAATGAGGTCGTGTTTTCGGAATTTGTCGAAATAAGGAAAAATTACAGCTTGCAAAAAAAAGTACAGCTTACTTGAAACATAATAAGATATATCTCCATCAAAGTTCGTGAAAAAATAAAACTTTTGCGTGAGAAAATTTAAAACTGTAAAATTGTTTTTTTCGAATTTCCTGGAAAATTTGTGGTGATGAGAAAAAACCAACAACTTTACCATGTAACTTTTCTCGATAGGAGGTCAACTTTTGTTGCAATTTGCGAAAAACCGTGAAATACCACTTTCAACCCCTAAAAGTTCACCCCGTTCCAACATTCTCCATTTTGTTGACTGCAATTTATTTTTCCCGTGATTCGAGCAATTACCCAAATTAATGTTTAGAAGGTACACAGTTTTAAATGATGTGTACTTTTCTATTTGCTGTTTTTTTTTTTCATTACAATGGTTGATTTTCTTTCTATTTACATATTACTCTTTATTAGAACTGATGAAAATTGATTTTCTCTATTTCCATTTTTTGTACCCATCGATTTTACAAGACCTTAAGTAATTGATATCACGCAAATGGTAGTGTTAAAACACGTTCTTTGAAACTTTCTCGCCAATTTTAGTTCAAACTGTTATGATTGTAAATTGCATTTATCAAGAGTAGCTTTGTGTATAAACTTAGTCGCACCTCAATTCCGGAAAGGGCTCGCGATGTGCACGTGTTTTCGACTAAGTTACTTGAAAACCAAAAAATATCCATGCAACACCCATGAATTTCAAAAGAGCAGGCACACCGGCGGACTTACCAGCGATGGCCTCGAGGCACCTGATGAAGGTCTCCATGTTCCTCTCGCAAGTCGCCTCGTTGAGGTAGAAGTAAGTCCTCGCAGACTGGACTTTGTATCTTCTGTCGGCGAACGTTTTGTCGACGTGGTACTGCTTCAGCGACCCTTCTATGTTCGCTTCGTCTCCAGCCTCGGGAACCGAAGCCCTTGAAGATTAAAATAAATAATGATAATGACAATATAAAACGATGTTTTACTAGATAGTAGTCTAACAAGTGAGGGCTCGAAAATTGAAGAGATAGAAAGTTGGAGGGCTCGGAAGTTGAAAGGCTTGCAAGTTGAAGAGCTCGGAAGTTGAAGGGCTCGAAAGTTGAAGTTTCTTTTAGGACCAGTCTTTTCAGTTCCAGTTAAACTCCAGATTAATTAACTAATGGTTAGAATGTGATCCTTCAAACTTCATTTAAAGAATGTCATTCACCATCTAAACTGTTAGTCAGTCATCTGGAGTTTTACGAGAACTGAAAAGACTGGCCCTTAAAAAACTGTATCCAACTGTTACAATACCATAACCTGTCTTCCCAGTCCCCTTTTCATCATCATTATATTTCAAACTAGTCATGTGTTGGATAGATCGGTTAAAATCCCACTATGTGAGTCATTAGTATTATCTAAATTAAATTTCTGTGACATTTAATATAATTCTTGTGTAAATTCATCTGATATAAACAGAACACAAAAATTGAAAATTGCATGCCTACGACTTATATTTGGTATTTACAAATTTGAGTACATTAGGCACACATTCAAAATAACTAAATGGTTACTCATGAAAAATCGTCGTGAAATGCATTCTACCATGTTTTATGTTAAGCTACTAAAAGGAAACTCTCCACCATATCTGTGTCATGAAATAAAATACAGAACTGATGTACATTCTCTTAACCTAAGACAGAAATACTATCACTGTACCTCGTCACGATACTAAACTTTCATTCGTTCTTTATCATATTAAATTTAATCGTTTATTATTCTATTTGCTGTCTTTGACTTATTTTTTGGGGTTAGATGGAAGAGCAGATGTATGTTAACTGCTGAATTTATATTTAAAATTGTACTTCATATATTATTTTTAACATGCAAACTGAATCTCACCCTAACTGGATAGACAAAATATAACTAAATCATTTCTATTAATTGGTAATAAAGACATTTATTATTGTTATTATTATCCTTTTCCCGCCCCCGACTTACTAAAATAACCCCATCCCGGCTCGTTGTACCAAAAAAGGATAAAGAAATTGCTATCTCGAAAATGGTAAGAGCTGGATGGATGGGGTTTTTACCGTTGGGTTAGTATTGAAAATACGCATTCAACCAGTGCATGAACATCATGTATCACCAATTGGTGAAAAAGTTGAAACGCGAAAAATAGAACATCCGGCTCGTAGGAACAAAATCCGGCCCGACGCGACGAACCAAAAATTGCTATCTCGAGAACGGTAAGAGCTAGATGGATGGGGTTTTTACCGTTGGGTTAGTATTGAAAATACGCATTCAACCAGTGCATGAACATCATGTATCACCAATTGGTGAAAAAGTTGAAACGCGAAAAATAGATCATCCGGCTCGTAGGAACAAAATCCGGCCCGACGCGACGAACCAAAAAATTGCTATCTCGAGAACGGTAAGAGCTAGAGGGAAGGGGTTTTTACCGTTGGTTTAGTATTGAAAATACGCATTCAACCAGTGCATGAATATCCTGTATCACCAATTGGTGAAAAAGTTGAAACACGAAAAATAGAACATCCGGCTCGTAGGAACAAAATCCGGCCCGACGCGACGAACCAAAAAATTGCTATCTCGAGAACGGTAAGAGCTAGAGGGATGGGGTTTTTACCGTTGGGTTAGTATTGAAAATACGCATTCAACCAGTGCATGAACATCATGTATCACCAATTGGTGAAAAAGTTGAAACGCGAAAAATAGAACATCCGGCTCGTAGGAACAAAATCCGGCCCGACGCGACGAACCAAAAAATTGCTATCTCGAGAACGGTAAGAGCTAGAGGGATGGGGTTTTTACCGTTGGGTTAGTATTGAAAATACGCATTCAACCAGTGCATGAACATCATGTATCACCAATTGGTGAAAAAGTGGAAACGCGAAAAATAGAAGATCCGGCTCGTAGGAACAAAATCCGGCCCGACGCGACGAACCAAAAAATTGCTATCTCGAGAACGGTAAGAGCTAGAGGGATGGGGTTTTTACCGTTGGGTTAGTATTGAAAATACGCATTCAACCAGTGCATGAACATCATGTATCACCAATTGGTGAAAAAGTTGAAACGCGAAAAATAGAACATCCGGCTCGTAGGAACAAAATCCGGCCCGACGCGACGAACCAAAAAATTGCTATCTCGAGAACAGTAAGAGCTAGAGGGATGGGGTTTTTACCGTTGGGTTAGTATTGAAAATACGCATTCAACCAGTGCATGAACACCATGTATCACCAATTGGTGAAAAAGTTGAAACGCAAAAATAGAACATCCGGCTCGTAGGAACAAAATCCGGCCCGACGCGACGAACCAAAAAATTGCTATCTCGAGAACGGTAAGAGCTAGTGGGATGGGGTTTTTGCCGTTGGGTTAGTATTAAAAATACGCATTCAACCAGTGCATGAACATCATGTATCACCAATTGGTGAAAAAGTTGAAACGCGAAAAATAGATCATCCGGCTCGTAGGAACAAAATCCGGCCCGACGCGACGAACCAAAAAATTGCTATCTCGAGAACGGTAAGAGCTAGAGGGAAGGGGTTTTTACCGTTGGTTTAGTATTGAAAATACGCATTCAACCAGTGCATGAATATCCTGTATCACCAATTGGTGAAAAAGTTGAAACACGAAAAATAGAACATCCGGCTCGTAGGAACAAAATCCGGCCCGACGCGACGAACCAAAAAATTGCTATCTCGAGAACGGTAAGAGCTAGAGGGAAGGGGTTTTTACCGTTGGTTTAGTATTGAAAATACGCATTCAACCAGTGCATGAATATCCTGTATCACCAATTGGTGAAAAAGTTGAAACGCGAAAAATAGAACATGCGGCTCGTAGGAACAAAATCCGGCCCGACGCGACGAACCAAAAAATTGCTATCTCGAGAACGGTAAGAGCTAGAGGGATGGGGTTTTTACCGTTGGGTTAGTATTGAAAATACGCAATCAACCAGTGCATGGACATCATGTATCACCAATTGGTGAAAAAGTTGAAACACGAAAAATAGAACATCCGGCTCGTAGGAACAAAATCCGGCCCGACGCGACGAACCAAAAAATTGCTATCTCGAGAACGGTAAGAGCTAGAGGGATGGGGTTTTTACCGTTGGGTTAGTATTGAAAATACGCATTCAACCAGTACATGAACATCATGTATCACCAATTGGTGAAAAAGTTGAAACGCGAAAAATAGAACATCCGGCTCGTAGGAACAAAATCCGGCCCGACGCGACGAACCAAAAATTGCTATCTCGAGAACGGTAAGAGCTAGAGGGATGGGGTTTTTACCGTTGGGTTAGTATTGAAAATACGCATTCAACCAGTGCATGAACATCATGTATCACCAATTGGTGAAAAAGTTGAAACGCGAAAAATAGATCATCCGGCTCGTAGGAACAAAATCCGGCCCGACGCGACGAACCAAAAAATTGCTATCTCGAGAACGGTAAGAGCTAGAGGGATGGGGTTTTTACCGTTGGGTTTCTATTGAAAATACGCATTCAACGTCATGTTTCACAAAGAAGGAAAAAAGTTACAGGTAATTTTTCATTTTTTGGAGATAACTCGAGAACAGAGACATTAGGGAGGATGAGACCTGTACCATTTGGTTCGTAATGAATAATCAAACCACCAACATAGATAAGGTTAACGATTCATTCATAAAGTCAATCTTCGATATCTAGTTTCATAAAAAGCCACTCGCAGGAGGATGCGAAAATTTTCCAATTTTCTAAATGTGCCCAAAAACCGTTCTTGACCTCCTCTATTTATTCTACATACTCCCCAAAACACCTATTTTTAAGGCTTAACCCCGGAGATATGAAAAAAAATATATATATTTTCACGAAGCGCCTGAAAAATCTTGGGAAGAGGAGATGGAAAACGGGGAGTAAATAATCAAAAATCTAGACACTGCACCGGAAAAATTTTTGGGGGGAAGGGCGAAAATATAGAGTAAGTAATAAAAAAAATCTTAGAGCGGTATATAATTAATAAATCCGGTCGCGAAGAACCCAGAAAATTTTGGGGAGGGGTTAATAATTAAAAACCCAGGCGAAAAGCGCCGTAAACATTTTTTGGTGGGGGGAGAGGGGAAATGGAGGAGCAAAGAACAGAAAAAACCCGGGTTTACGTAATTTTTGTAACATAAATTGATAATTTCCTCAGGTTTAGCGTCTGTTTCTTCGTTTGTTTATGAAGTAATAGAGATATTTCTGTGAAAATTTTTGTAGACCTGTTCAAGGGCTATAAAACTGTCCATATGAAAGTTTTCGATATCTGGTTTCGTTTTCGAGTTTTTGGTTATTTTAGAGAGAAAAAAAAATACATTTTTCCACTTTTTAATCGAGTTGGAGAAAAAGGTTAACAAAATTTTGTGGCTCGTGAAGACGTATATGAAGCAATTTTGAGATTTTCATTTATTCCATTAGTACTTACACTTTACAGTCATTATCTCGATTTTTCATTTTTTCCTAATATTTCTAGAACTATTGATTTTACGGAAAAAATGTGTGGATATTTTTTGTAGATTTTCTAAAGACGGTCAAAAAAGATGTCTCGGTAAATAAGATATTTCTGAGATATTTCGTATTTTCCAAAATGCAAATTTCGATTTTAAAATTTTTCCCGATTTTCCGATCATTATTGTAAAAAATAGTACGATTTGTTCGTCTATTCGATTGTTTTAAATTTGGGTTAACAAAATTCATGCCTCCAGATATATTAGAAAAATGCCGACAGTACACAGTTCAGGAAATTTGTCCTCGAATAGGTGTGTTTTTTTTTCTGTACGCTCGAATGGTATACTTTTCCAATGAAAAATGTTTAATTCAAACAGTTGCTGAAAAAAAATGAATTTAGAAGGATGGGTTCTGAATGCTTTGAAATTGTGTGAAAAAATAAACACGAGGACTGCCATGTTGACAATCATAAGAAAATGGAAGCTAATCTTTTCGAGGAATGGTTTGAAAACACATTGGATACAAATAGTGTAATAGTTATTAACAACGCTTCCTATCATTCGCGACAGTTCATCAAAGTACAAGAAAGAAAGAAGAAGAAAGAAATACAAAGTTTTTCAATGGATATCAATTTGTATTTTGAATAATGCTATAAAAAACAACCACTGGAAGTTTTACAAAGAAATTTGAGAAAGTTACGGAGAGTATTGCTGAAAAGCAGAGACGCACTAGGTATATTGCGACTTCCCCTTTACTTTTGTATTTTAGGGAAAATTGAAACAAAGCATCAGGCGAAAAAATACTTTTCCAGAATTCGATAAGGTAATTGAGCTCATCAATGAAGTATTTGATATTACCAAAGAAGACTGGCAGAAAATGATTGAAAAAGCGATTGAAGTTGACGACAGTGATACAGAAGAGTTAGAACATTTCGAAGAAAAATAGTTAATAGTTTTTGAATCAATTTATTTGTAAGTATGAGTAAGAAGTATTTATAGTTGTTTTATGCGTTCTAGGATGTTACTATCATTGACAATTGAAAATTACTTTTCAGTTTCAAAAATTTAACGTCTTTTTGAAATATTTTTCATTATCACCCTATTATTTGAATCCCTACCTTTCCACCCATATATGTGGATGAATTATTTAGACTGATTGGAATATTTTGTATACTTTTGTTTACATTTTCCAGTCTATTGCCCACTCCCCCAATTCACCACATCCCATTTCTTTTCCGGTGAGACAAGTGCTCTTACATACCTTATCGTTATTGTACAATCTTGTACATTCAGAAATATTCATAGAATTACAAAATTCATTAGCTTCCGTACTGGGGAACTGTTTGCACTATTTCGTTTACTTGAACAAATTCGATCCCAAGAATTATCACCTTGATCATTGAACAAATAAAATTGTCTGAGTTGTTCAAGTGGTGAATAATCTTCACAAATATAATTGATCATTCTTATAGATAAGGATAAAACTTACATAGACAATATCTGATTACTACTTCTACTGTCTAGCATCGCAATCATGCACCTCGAGCTGATCAACAAAAGGTAAAAATAGCAAATTATCAAGGTAATTTTTGGCAAAAAAAATTCAAGGCAGTGGCAAAGTACACGGCCTCGGCCAGAGATAACGACGCTGGGTTGAAATCGATTAATTTTGCGCGAGTGCGTCATTCAGTTCGTGTTTGACAGCCATTTGCAACGAACAATTTTCGTATTTTTAAAGAAAATTATACAATTTAATATAGAACAGTTATAAAATTCTTATTTATCAGTGTGATCGGAGATATGCGAAAGCTTTTTTCTGGAAAATACACGTGTGTCGACCTCAAAGCAATGTAAGGGCGATGAAACTTATTGGAAGAAGAGAAGAGTTATTTTTTTTGTTTGTTTTTTCCATCATCCTGCTTCACCATTACAAGCAACCCAAAAAGTCTTCGGGGACATGCGCTAAGAAAGACGAGGGCCTGATTTTTTAACGTGCGATCCCATGCACGGTCGGGAATTACTACTGAAAATGTTCGTTAAAGTGTGACAGTAGCCCATTGAAACAATAACCGCGGGTTGCTTGACTATATGATCGACACCGTCCAAAAAAAACTTCGACATACTTAATATAATTATAATAATTCAGTTCTGATTTTCATGTTCCCGGCGTCTTCGAATTTAATAATAATAATATTTATGCAATACAAAAAAATAAATGAGTGCGATAATTTGAGAAAATAGTGGAAAAAATTATATAATTTGAATGAAATGGGTTGAAACATGTCTGGAACGGTGTCGTCTCATTTTAGGACCTATGCAAAATTTACCTGTTTTTGTCTCATTTACGGACCTAGCCTACGATACAAGTTTAAACCGAATCACTTGCGGACCTTTCAATAATCTATTACCTGAGATAAACAACAACGTTTCAATAATACGACGGTTGCAGGTAATTATGGATTTTCAGACGAAAGTGTACATCTCGTAAAGTTCACCCTCGAAAAACTTTTCCTCTGTTTCATAAGACTTTTCTACTGAATTAGCTACAATCGCGTAAAGTTTTCTATATATCTATAAGTTGCGAGCTAGGTTAGTTCGTTCAGGTTAGATCAGATTAACAAAATACTATACTCAAAATAAATTTTTCTTCAACTTCCGAGTTCCCAACTTGCGAGCTAGGTTAGTTCGTTCAGGTAAGATCAGACTAATAAAATACCTATCTAAATGTAAATTCTTTTATAACAAAAAGTGTTCAAATACCGAATGAGAATGTTTTTGAATGTTTCTATTAATTACCGAATTTTATATATTGTACAAAAAAGTTGCAAGTGTATTATTAGCGTCTAGGCCTAGAGAGGTTCTCGCCTAGAGGTCCTAAAATGGTACTTCATGTTATGGAAAATTTTACGGCTTTGACGAAGATCCTCAAATGATACAAATGGGGCCGAGGTCCTCAAGTGAGAGGTCTGCAAGTGAGACCGTCCCTCTGGAACACGCTCTGGAAGAATGAACTGGAAAAGCTGGACGTTCGGGACAACTCCTATAAAGGTGGTGATTTTGATGATCCATCTAACTTTCGCCCTATTTCACTTATACCTATTTTAGCAAAAACTATTGAAACCTGATTCATTCGAAAATTACGTAATTTTTGAGATGTCATAATTCAACTAACAACCTTCATTTTGGATTTCAGAGAAAAAAAATACAGGAGATGCAATGTTGTCTCTTTTATACGAAGTATATTCGCGAATTACAGGTGGGAAAGTGGCGGCTGCAGTGTTTCGTGTTTTTTTCCAAAGCTTTTGAATGTGTAACTCATGAAAGAACCATAATGGGTATATGGTTTCAGGAATATCACTCTCAAATGGTTTGAATCTTATTTGTCCGAACGAAATCTAACATGAAAGAATTCAAAATTATAAAATATTGTTCATGGAGTGCCTCACGGTTCTATACTTGGACCAATTCTCTTTTTATTATATATAAATTGAACATTCAATATCAGTTTCTTTTACTGTTTTTACTGATGACAGTACAATATTTTGGCATCACAAAAACAAGCATGATCTTGATCAAATGATACCTTTTGATCTGGAAAAAGTAAAATATTGGTGTGATTCAAATTTACTGTTATTCTAAATAAGAAAAATCAACAAGATGTCATCTTGAAGACATTCCGTTTAGACAATAACACCTTTAAAAATAAAATGACTTTCAAATACCTTGGACATTAACTGCATAATTCGTTGAAATTTGAGCAACATGTTGAAATTCTATGAAAATGCTCACTTCGGGTTGCTACGCATCGAGAGTTGTCTCGAATGAATTAGGATTTTCAGTTTCTAAACCAGTTTATCACTCTCTCATTGAATCACATCTACGATAATATGGTATTGCATTTCGGGGAGTTTGCTGTAGTCGTCGTTTACAGACTGTACTAATTTTACAAAAGCGTGCTCTGCGATTTTTATGCGATTCATGCCGACCTCTCATTCTCAAACATAAAATTATTACAGTTATTGCAATTTTTATTCTAGAAAGTGTTTATTTTATACAAAAACATAAAACAAAATTTTCTTTTGGCAGTTCTTCTGATCATATAGTACCAGACGGAGTAATGATTTGAAACTTTCAATTCCTAAAAGTACACTTATCAAAACTCGCTATTTTATAACGAATGTAAGATGTTTAATCACCTTGCAGTAAATATTAAAAGTATCACATCACCTTTTAGTCTACAAGAGATTTATGATGATAGTTTTTAAAAGTCATAATTTGAGATCATGAATCGAGCATGGTTATATATGATGCACACTTTGATAAACATTTTTTTTCTGATTTCAGGTGCATACTCACTCGACTTCTAACTTCTCTGCTTCTTCTTGCGACAAGTCCTCTTCGACGGAATAATCAAGGATAGGTTTGACTCCGAACGATCTCAGCCTCTCTAGCGTCGGTCTGATCTTGACCTGGTCTTCGCCTGCCACAAAATGGCCATAGAATGTAGCCTTCATCATCACAATGAACAATTTTTCTCCTAGTACTGCTTTGGCTAGTTTCATTAGCTGGAATGAAAATAAAACTATATGAGTTGGTTTGACTTTTCGTCTCTAATTTTATGCAAATGATGTTAGGTATAGGATCGGACTACTGCTAGGACCTCTACAGTAATATAATTATTATCACCCCTAAAGGTATACCGGGTGACCCGGAACCAATTTTACCCCCTGTATCTTCGTTGTTATTTTATATGGATGTTTCAAATTCGGTACTTCGATTTGATGTTATGAATGTACAATTTAGCAAGTATCAATCCAAATATGACACTTCCGGTTTGACAATTTGGTATAGAATTACCTTTACAATGATATATCACAATTATACTTTCAATTCACAATCTGCTGATATAATTGACATTTTATTTAAAAAAAACTTTTTGTATTCCCCTCGTAACGGAAAATTTTCATGAAAGTATGCTGTGGAAGATTGAACAATATCATGTAAGTAAGAATAATTCATGGCCAAACTTTTTACACAATAAGTTTTAAGCAGACTAATTATTTCTATAATTTTAGTTTCACTTCATTTTTCAACATCAATACATTGGAATTTTTAAAGTTGGTTAGAAACTCAAATACATATTGAAATACAAAAAATGAAAAAACCTCTACATTTTTGTTCCATAATTATTTTTTACGAAGACAATTTCCTTGTTTTGAACATTTCAACTTCATGTTAGTCGGCTATGGAATTAAATTTATTCTAGAGGTCTGGAGTTATTTTTGAAACTGCACAATCGGACGCACAAAATATTTATTTCGATAATTTTCCTACAAAATTTGGAACACGTACAGTTTTATAACTCAAGTCGAAAGAAATTCAACACTTATGACAGACTCAATTAATCTAATTGTTCAAATTGTCGCCCGTTAACGTCAATGCATTTTTGTATTTTTTCGGAGCATGTCCGCATAACATTCACTAGTTGAGCCGGAGTAATTTCTTTAACGGCTTTCCTTACCCTGTCTTCGCAAGTTCCTCGCGATTTTGAGGTCTATTATGAGCATAAACTTCACTCTTCAAGTGAGCCTAAACAAAAAAATCTATTGGCGTGTGGTCTGGTGACCTTGGTGGCCAACGAACTGGGCCATGAGTACCAATCCAATTGTAGTTGAAAGTTCTAGTAAGATGTCCTCGGAATTATGTGGAGGTTCTCCATCTTGTTGGAAATACATAACGCGACGTGTCGCTAAGAGAATGTCTTCAATGAAATTTTGGACTTCATCATTTAAAATTTGTAGGTACCGTTCACTTGTGAAAGATCAAAATTAATTGGTCCCACTATTCTGGTTCCAAAAATTCCTAGCCAAACATTGAATCCGAATGTTTCCTGGTGTCTTTTTTCTCTGAACACATGCGGATTTTCTTGTGCCCAATAACATAAATTATTTCTATTTAAATGACCATTGTTTGTAAAGCGTGATTCATCACTGTATAGAATATTGTAATGGAAATTTGGATTTTCTGTTTTCGTATAACCGTTCGTTTACAATACACAATCCTTCTCTGCGCATTTTCATACAAATATTGATGAATTTGATATTTGAATGAACGATACTGGTGTTTTTTCTCTAGGTACCCCGGCCTCATATTCGATCTCTTAATGATGTATTTGGATCAATTTCAACCGCTGCTATAACAGTGATCTCCGTATCTTCGCTTACAATAACATGTTCCACATCATGATTACGAGGATGTATTGATATCTAGTAAGCCTAGACCAGTTTCTGTATAAACAAAATATTGCGTTACCATAGCAACGAACAATAACTTATTAGAAGTGTCAGTGTAAAGTTTGACGTCAAAAAAGTAAACCAGAGTTACGCAATAAATTAAAAATTTGTCCACCGAAATTGTGAAATATCATCAAGTACCTGTATTTAAAAGGGTTAGCAGATTTACGAAGATATGCGTAATACCCTTGGTGATTAATGTCCTTCGTATGCGACCGTGAAAAATTGTACTGCAAGCTTCAAAAGAGGCAAATAGCATCACGTTCGATCTGTGCTCAATTTGAAAACGATGTAGACTTCTTAAGCCGAATTGTTACTATGGATTAGACTTGGGTACATTTCTACGATCCAGAAACAAAGCAACAATCGATGGAATGGCGACACACCGGTTCTCCAAGACCTAAGAAGTTTCGTGTCCAAAAATCTGCTGGAAAAGTTCTTGCTTCAGTATTTTGGGATTGCCATGGAGTAATCATGATTGATTTTTTGGATAAGGGTAGAACAATAACTGGAGATTACTATTCGACATTACTGACCACTCTACGGGAAAAAATTAAAGAGAAAAGACGCGGAAAGCTATCCAAAGATGTTTTGTTTTTGCAGGACAACGCCCCTGCACACAAATCTCATGTTGCCATGCAAAAAATTCGTGATTTAGGGTTTGAATTACTAGAACACCCCCCTTATTCACCAGATTTGGCTCCGTCCGACTATTATC
Organism: Chrysolina oricalcia; assembly: GCA_944452925.2. Classification (NCBI taxonomy): domain Eukaryota; kingdom Metazoa; phylum Arthropoda; class Insecta; order Coleoptera; family Chrysomelidae; genus Chrysolina; species Chrysolina oricalcia. The sequence goes on from OX101810.2 coordinate 5,043,175, forward strand.
TCTTTCCTCAACTGAAAAAAAGTTTAAATGGTCGTAAATTTTCCAACGAGGAGGTAATAAAAGCTGTGGAGGTCTGGTTTGCAAAGCAAGAAGAAACATTAAAAATGTTATAAATGTATCCAATTTAGAGGAGAATATGTTGAGTTTTAAAATATTTTGACATTGAAATTTTGTTTGGTTCTATAGTAGGATAAGAATTTTTCAATATATCCTCGTATTCCGTTCTTTCCTGAACTGTGACTCCAATATTGTAAAATATCTTCTACTACTAGGTTGCGGACGGTTAGGATACCTTTCGTGGTACAGACGCAAGGCTAAATAGGAATTTTTCCTTGCTCTCCATATATCAACAACATTTCAACCTTTTCAGTTTGGGTTCATTTCAGAAATGATTATCTTAGACAATTCAGAACATTTGAAATGTCTACAATCTGGCGTAAACACAACAATAGAACAATTCAACAAATTTAATTGCATGAAGTTGAAAAGTTCAATACAAGGTATAGCATGGAAATTATCATCATAAAAAATAATTAGGAGGCAAAAATGTAGAGGTTTTTTCAATATTTTGTATTTCAATGTGTATTTGAGTTTCTAACCAACTTTAAAAATTCCTTTGTATTGATGTTGAAAAATTAAGTAAAACTAAAATTATAAAAATAATTAGTCTGCATAAAACTTATTGTGTATAAAAGTTTGGTCATGAATTATTGTTGCTTACATGACATTGTTCAATCTTCCACAGCATCCTTTCATGGAAATGTTCCGTTACGAGGGGAATACAAAAAGTATTTTTTTAATAAAATGCCAATTGGATGGTGTTATGCAACAATGAATCAAGCCACATTTTTTAATAGTTGAGGTATCACAGTCATTGGAATCGCCAAAGTGTTATTCAACAATAAGCAAAAATGATTCAACCCGCAACTGTGAGGGGGATCCATCCACTGACGATAGTATTAAGCCACATTCCATCATTTCATGATCTGCTAAACTATTTTGATATTTTTAACGAAACTAGCTAACTGTGGCTTGACCCATTATTGCATAACATCATCCAATTATATCAGCAGATTGTGAATTGAAAGTATGATAGTGATATATCATTGTAAAGTTAATTCTATACCAAATTGTAATTTTCTGAAAAACAAAACTTTGCATTTGAAATATGAAAATTGGATGCGCTTCCGGTCAAACCGGAAGTGTCATATTGGGATTGATACTTGCTAAATTGTACATTCATAACATCAAATCGAAGTTCCGAATTTGAAGCATCCACATAAAAAAGCAACGAAGATACAGAGGGGTAAAATGGGTCACCCGGAATATCGTCGCTATGGATGCGAGAGATCCACATGCGGAATATCGTCGCTATGGATGCGAGAGATCCACATGAGGAAACATTGATAATTTTGAATACTACTGGTACATATCTCATGCATTTGTTGGATTGAGATGAATAAACGTCTTTATTCAACACCCAAGTTGAATTTCAAAATAATTTATGATTGAAATTGAAAGTTTTCCCAAATGATGTTAACTCTTTCTGTCTCTATCTGTATCCGCTTGCATATTTTGAACACAACAAGCGAGACGTTATCAATGGGAAAAACTGAATCGCGTTTATTTCTAACAAAAGGGTGAATGATTTCGCATTGGATCAGATCGAGAGCGTCGACATAAACGCAGTCGATATCGATTGTCGGCAACCAGCAGGTCATGGCGTCAGGGTAGACAGAATAGGAAGTATGTCGCCAGTCGCCAGCAGGACGGCAGTCACGCTTACGTCTGAGACGAGCCTCCGGATTAGTCCGGATCGATAAAATGTCGAGTTCGCGAAGGACTTTTACCTCAACGCGATCGTTATGTTGGCAACGACATTCGTTCTTCGTCCTTACCGAAATAGGCCAGTCAACATGTACTTTTACCCTTGAAGTAAATGCCAAGTTGATAAAACTTGGGCTGGTGGTTCGGTATGGGACAGTTAGTAGTGCTCAGCCCCTTTTATCGAACACATTTTTTTTGTGAAACTTTAAGGAACTTTTAGGGGGGACGAAAAATCGCGATTTTTTTGCACTATTGTTAGGTTTTCAGCTATAACTTTTCCACTTGCGTAGTAAGACTTAAGGACGGTTGTATAAAGAAACGTTTATCTTTTGATTAACTAATGTCATATCAAATATGATGTTACGTTAACATATTTTACAGTCCCATTCACTAATGACGGAAAAGATGCGGAAACATCGCTATTATTCTCATTTTTCGTCTTATTCATGATAGTTTGGCCATTTGCAGGTTAAGTTTGATTGTGTTTTCATTTGAAAGCTCTGTTATTTGATAGTTGGAGAAAAATAATAGTAAGACATGCATGGATATTCCAAGTACTACGAATGAAAAAGAGGAGTCAATTAAACATAAGTAGAGAAAACTATAACCCAATATTTCTAGTAGTAAAAAAGTAAGTACAGTTTGTAGAGAAATTATTTCGATGTATAAGTATAGAAAACTATTCTTTTCTTTTTCTACAGATACGAAAACATTATGGAATGCAAAAGATCGGACTTCATATCCATCAAGAAGAAAGGAGAAATATGGATGAGAATACAAAACGCATGATAGTTCGTCAAACATACCACGAGATTGGAAGCAATTTGGAATTTTATTGAATTATTTGAAAGATAAACAAATGAATCAGTTTTAGATGAAAATGTAAGTAATAACTTGTGAGATTGTGAATGAAATTTATCTTGATAAGTATCGGTTCCCTACAATTATTTGTGATTAATTTTCGGAATATCAAAATTTGAAATAGGTCGCTGGTTCATATCCGGCTCGAAGGACCAAATGTTCGCGATTCGATAGCCTTTATGGTTCGAATGAAATGAGGACTTTTTCCAACACATGAAAATCTTATGATGACCAACTTAAATCAACTTTAATTCGATTTGCACAATATAACGACTTACCAAAGTTGTATTCGTCGAGTTGATGCTGTGTTCCGGCGCATCTAACTTCTCAAAGGGCCCTTTTGGTCAGGAAAGCGATGCCGGGAGAACGAGATTGGTTCAAGCAAACACATATCCACACATGGGTTAATTGGACGACACTTTATAGCGGAATGGCACTATTAAATGTATGATAATAGCAACAACAATTAATAATTAGAGTAATAAGTAAGAAGTCAAAACTCCAACCGGGTGCTTCGACAACCGAGCAGAACAATCAATTTTCAACACGACTTTTAAAGTACTTATTTCTTCGTATCGTGATTTTGCACGTTTTTTACCGGTGGCTCCAGGGACGGACAAGGCCACGCGATTAAGGGGTCGTTTTAGTGCAAATCTTCATTGATATAAAGATATTCAATTAATGATAAAATCAAACTCGGACCAGAAAGGCATTCTGAAACACGAAAAATCGAAAAAAAACTGTATTATTTGTACCTGGTATCATCAAATTGTATAAGTATTGTTTTCAGAAGAAAAACACTACCTGGATGAAATTATCAATGATGGCTTCATAGAAGAGGACCTAGAGGATTCCAAAAGAGACGCAGAAACGCCAGAAACTATAAAAATCAAGCGAGCACAATTTCAAATTATTTGTGTAGTATCTACTTACATACTGTACAACTTATGTACCAATTTGTTGAAGTAAATTTCAAAATAAAAACATTGAATTTTTGGAAAGAAATAGAGGATAAATGGCTCCTCAATTAGATGAAGCAGCAGCACAGGTTCTAGCGGTCATTGAAGACCAGATTGCACCGTTGGAAATAACACATTTTCTATAAGATATTCAATAAAATACCTTAATTGGGTCAAAAGCTGATTTACCTTCCCCACCTTATATAAGCTCAATATCATCAAGATCTGAACATGTCGAAAATTTTTACAAAACTTCAGAAATGTCAAATTATTTGGCAGAATTTGCTTCTGGCAGAATTCGCATCTGTCAGTTCCTGATTGTTACTTTAATCAGTAGTACAGCTCTGATCAAGTTAACGCAAGGTTAAATTCGAGTTGGTGTGACATCAAGTCAATGATCAGTGTTTCTATGCAACCCAATTTCGCTCATAACGACGTGTCAAATATTTAACGGGATAACAAATATTTGATTGGCATTTATGCAATCGGCCCTTACTTTTGTAGAGTTAAAGGACCCCTCAAACTCCTTATGGAATTTGGGTCCCGGTGAATTTTTTTGAATTTTTGGTATGATGTAGTCCATGTAATTCTCAACCAATGTTACCATTGCGCCAACCCAAAAAAATGAACAGTTTTGCTGCTAGGGGGCATTGAAATCACCCCTTGCGCAGATTAGACTATTTATTTTTGAACCCGGTAACAATATTTTCACTTGTTTCATTGTTCCTAATGTTGCACAATATTGAGCTGTTTTAAAAAAAATTCTTACCCCCTCCCCTTTCCCCCCCAACTCCTATTACGGAACGCAAAAAAAATATTTCTCGAGTGCCTTCAAATGTATCGTCGAATGTTTAAATATGCCTAAATAAGGGAAATAGCAGTTTTGAATGACACAAAACGAAAAAATTTCGGTGGATTTTTCTGAATTTTTGATATGATGCAGTTCAAGTTATTTTGAATAGAAATAAATTGGGTAACAAACTTCAAAAATGAATAGTTTTGATGCTAGGGGACGTTGAAATCATACCTTGCTCAAAATGGACTATTCATTAAGGCGGAAATAATAGCTCTACGTATTTTAGTTTAGATTATGCTGATCAATTCTGTAATTTTTCATGAAATGAAAATCTAAAACCCCCCCTTATCCCCTACCCTTAATTTCAAACACGAAAAAATGTATTCCCGACTACTTGTAAATGCTTTATCAAAATAAATGTTTTAATCAGCTCAAATTGAGGAAATCGTACAGTTGTTTAATATCACCTTTCCCTCCCTTCAGAAAAATATTGATGGAGTTTGCTGACTCCTTAGTAGGGCGTAGTTCATGATTTTTTAATATCAATCAATTGGGTGAATATCTTGAAAATAAATAAAAATTAGACATCCACAATTTGAATTTGAGGTGGTGCCTGAATTATTTTTTTCGTGTTTTGAAATAGGGGTTGAGGGTAAGGGGGAGGTTTTAGATTTTCAATTTATGAAAGTTTACACAATTGTTCGGCATAAAATAAAACAAAAATACGTAGAGATATTGTTTTCGCCTATAATAATGAATAGTCTATTCTGAGCAAGGTATGATTTCAACGCCCCGTAGCATCAAAACTGTTCATTTTTGGGGTTTGTCACCCGATTTATTTCTATTCAAAATAACTTGAACTGCATCATATCAAAAATTCAGAAAAATCCACCGAACTTTTTTCGTTTTGTGTCATTTGGGGGGTGGGGGGATAATCATATAAAACTGCTATTTCCCTTAAATATTCGACGATACATTTGAAGGAACTCGAGAAATATTTTTTTTGCGTTCCGTAATAGGAGTTGGGGGAAAAAGGGGAGGGGGTAAGAATTTTTTTTATAAAACAGTACAATATTGTGCAACATTAGCAATAATGAAACAAGTGAAAATATTGTTACCGGGCTCAAAAATAAATAGTCTAATCAGCGCAAGGGGTGATTTCAACGCCCCCTAGCTGCAAAACTGCTCATTTTTTTGGGTTGGCGCAATGGTAACATTGGTTAAGAATTACATGGACTACATCATACCAAAAATTCAAAAAAATCCATCGGGACCCAAATTTCATAAGGAGTTTGCGGGGTCCTTTCCTACAGCCGTATTTTTTTGACCCCATTCTAGCAAAAATACAGGTCCTAAAAATTTCCCAAATTGGCTAAAAATCCCAAAAGACTGGTTTTTGCTAAAAAAAATTATATTACTAGGCATTGAACAGTATTATGGTACCTACTTCTGACTTGATGAGAACAAAAAGTATTTTACTCCTTCAACACACAAGTAATTTAATTCCTAGATGCGCATTTCGATAACAAAGTTATCTTCATCAGTAGGGATTACTAAACTAACTGTAAATCGTCATACCAGTCCTATTTATACCACATAATTAATTAACCTATGTTTACTAGGAAGTGACCCTACCTGATGGACAAATACAACCCCACCCAATAAACAATATAACAAAGACAATTAATTATTCCTTTAATGGTATCAAATCAAATAGTTTGGAATTTAATGGACCATTATCATTATTAAGCAAAAGGGTTTCGAGCCCCTTTTTCGAATAGCAATACTTTCATAACAATCTAATTTTCTGTAATCATCAACAGGCTTTATTAATTTTAAATTTTGGATATTAATTTTGTGATGAGTTTCTAACAAATGATCCGCAACACTCAATTTTTTTTCTCGCGAATATTTAGCATGTTCCAAACATTCGTAGATTTTTTGGTTTGGCCATAATATACACTATCGCTATGTCTTATCTCTATGTATCGCTATGTACTAGCTGAAGGTTTGAATATAGAGTTAAGACCTCTCGTAAGCCGTGTTTTGTGTGTAATTTTAATGAACTTTTTCCTGTCTTCAGGTTTTGTCTTAAGGACGTTCTGAGCTTTTTCTTTTTCGACAAATCATCTACCCTTTTTGGCGAATACCCATTACTAATGGCTATTCCCTTAATGGTTTTTATTTCTCGTTGAAACCGTTCAACACTGAGTGGAAAGTTTAATGCCCTGTGAACAAGGAAACTCGCCATCTTGTGTTGGATGTGGTGGTTTGAATCAACGGGTATAAATCTGTTAGTGTTGGTTGACTTTCTATAAATGTCTATTACTACATGTTCCCCATTGGGCCCAATATATGACAGCCCTCCAAAATGACCTAATTTTGTATATCACTGAAACTGAATGAAATCTTGACCCAGGGGGTTTTCGGGGTCGCTGAAGACAGCTTTTGAAAGTCGACAGTGATCCCAATATGACGTCCAAAAAGGGACCTCCGACCTCAACCCCGTGATTTTTCCAAACATTACTCAAGATTCGTTACCAGCAACCCTAAAAACCACTTTGGTAAAGTTTTCATCAAGTTCCGAGAAAATAAAAAATGGGCCTATTTTGGGGGCTATATTGGGACCATTGATGTGAATTTTCCAATTCTGACCCCAGATTTGTGATCGGCGACCCTGAAAACCACCTGGTCCAAGTTTTCATCGAGTTTCGGGAATATCGAGTAGTTTGAACAATCGATAAGTAACTACTACTACCTATTAGGTGAAAACGTCAGTTTGATAGCCTTTGACCTTGATAATCTCAAACACATTGAAATCTACAATATCCCAAAGTTTCAGTCAATTTCACCGAGAGCCATTTTCCATAAGGTTTGTTGCGCGGCCTTTATCATTATTTTTGCAAATTTTTATTATCTCAGGTGAAATGCTGCTGACAACTTGAGCACCCTGTATATAGAAAACCACTCTATTTTGCGAGAAGACAAAAACACATATATCGCCGATAGTGAAATTTCCCCGTAATCCGCATCAGAATTCCAACTTTATATACAACTACCTTGAGAGATAGTTATTATTATTACACCGGTTCGCCGGCGTGGCACCTCGCGAAGCCTTCTCATTGGCCGAAAACGGTCGCCTCACGGTAGGTTAGAACTATCTCCATACCGTTGATTATAGCCCATACAAAAAATAAGCGGCAAGGAAGGTCAGTGTTAACAACTTGAAATGAACGTAAATCGCTGTGCTATCGTGTGCAAGCGAGTGAATGTACAATCAAATTGTTAATCGTTATTTTACGTCGTTCAGGTTCACATACCTTTGAAGGTAGCTCCTGTTTACTGACCCATAGAAAAAACACTTTGTGAAGATTTAGTCTATTTAAAATATTTCATGACGCAAATAATCGATTCGTAAGGCGGGTTATGATATTTATTTTTCACTTGTCAATTACTGCTTCATAATACCTAGGCAAAGTTTGCTATTAACAGACCCATAACGCCCGGGGCGTTATGGAGGGCATTATGAATCATAACGCCCGCTAAATGTTTTTTCTGTAGTTCAATAAATTAATTATTCAGAAAAGTTTTATTTATAACTGTACATAAAAAAGGGACTAATTATTTTCTCTCAAATAGAAATTACAATTTTCAAATGTTCCTGAAAAATTAGTACCAAGTTTGAAGTTCTGTGAGTTGACCGATGATGAACTCAATGTGCATTTGGTTTCATTCGGAACGTTAACATTTTCTTTTTTGGTCACGGAATGGGCTAACATTGTAACAATTTCGTTCTTCGAAGAGATCCTTTCTTCAATATAGCTCTCCGATACCGTACTACTTTTCCATTTTCCATGTAATTTTAGTGTTTCAAAGGAAGCACCACCTTGAACAAGAAGCGTTGACGATGTTCAGCGTAGACAATGTCCGGTGTAACCTTTCGGATTTTCCAAAATAACGTATTTCGCTATGATAGAAGGAACACTTCCTATAGTATTTTTACCTACAGGTAACTCAATGCATTTATTATTTCCGTAGGTTAAAAAAAAAACCTACGTTATTCACATCCTTTTGGTCGCAGTGCAATGTACTTTTTAACTAAGTTCAAGGCTCCTATTTCGCTTTCTTCAACAATGGTGAAACTTTTTGAGGTGCAGGTCTTCGTTTCTAGTACCTTGATCAGTAAAACGGCTCCTCTGTCTTCAATGCCATCAATTGTCATCTTGACCATTTCATCACTTCTTAAGCCTCCAAATACGCCCATTACCAGAACAACTTTATATAGCAGAAAAGTATCATCTGGAGCTTTTCTTATGAAAAGTAATACTTGTTTGTCCACCTTCCAACACCTTTGATTTTTTAGGAATGTATCCTTCTGATTCAATTTTCAGAAAGGTCATCAGTAGACTGAATTCTGATATATCAATGTTTTCGTTAACAATTAATGTTGATTTCAGCTGTGAGTATTTGGTCCATAGACTATTTGCACTATATTTTTCGTACTGAAATAATGTAAAATAAATAAAAATATTAATATTTTTCATGAGATAAACTCACCAGTTCCTGGAAGTATGCCATTAAGACAGTTTCATTTACGGTATTCACTCTGTTTCCATCTTTACATTTCAAAAAATGGTCATACTCCTTCTCGTATAAGTATTTGGATTTCACAAGCAGTAAAACGCTTTTTCAGCTTGTCAATTCTTACAAAAATGCAGCGTCATTTTATTAAATAAACAACCATTAGCAACCTCTTCAATGTTTCCATGGCAATTGCATAGAAGCTCACTTGTGGACACTTGCCGACCAGAACGCAGTAAATACTATGAGAAGAAATTTATGAAGAAAACAACGTCGTTTAAGATGATTTTTTCGTGAAAAGTAAAATCATGTATGCACAACGAGTGTCACTAGATCCTAACGCCCATCGGGCAACATTCATCCCTCGGGCCAAAGGCCCTCGGGTGAATGTTACCCTCCGGGCGTTAGGAACTATATAACGCACTTGGTACATAAATAGCTATATTGTCATTATCGAATCTTCTTCACTTTGTTTCCATCCAGCGTCAGTTCATAATTATATTTTTATTCATATCAAATGTGGAAATGTATATGAAGAACTAGTATAAGCCTATTTTGTATCCATACACCTAAGTAGTAATGAGTAATATTAATCACCAAATACTGCTGCGTAAGCTCCACTTTTACGGGTTCAGATACCAAAGCCATCACTAGTTTGAGTCAACGAACTAAAATCGTAAAAACTAATAAGTATTCTGATCTTAGTTTAATCAAACATGGTATACCACACGGGTATGTGCTTGGACAAATCCTGTTCTTGTTTTATTTTAATGACTTTGCATTTAAAAAGACTGACGGTGTAATCACTATTTTTGCAGACGACACAACGATCCTAGGGCATGATCAAAATTCAAACAATCTTCTTACCAAAATGGCTCGGGACATTACTGCTGTGTGAAATGCGGAAGAAGCAAGAACTACTCACTAGGACATAATTATATTCTAATTCCATTTGCTAAAACATTCAGAACGCTACATGCAAGATTAGGAGAAACTGTGAGTTTTGATAAAAATGCAGATGGTGTCGAAATAATTGCAGTATACATTCTTCTTTTATTGGTGCCCCATTTTACCTATTTAAAGCACGCCTCAGCGTTTTTAAATCGAATTTTCAAAAACGCGCGTTTTTTTAAAGTTACCATGATAACATCAACAACTCAAAAAAGTGAAGTCTAAATGACAACTTTTGATTATTGATTTGACAGCAGTAACTCGTAACGTCAAATAAACAACTCGTTCATTTTATATCTGTTACATTTTGCTTTTCCATCCATTTGATGAACTTGTCCTTTTATTTTTTATGAGCATCATTAGATTTTTGCCATATTAACCGCGATTCTGCTTCATCATTCGAAGAAGAAATTTTTAGGCACTACAGTGATAACAATAATTAATCTTTGATGACAAATTGCAAATTTATCTCTGTTTTTCTCATGTTCATGACAACGAAAGGTATACTGATGTCACATCACGAATTCACCCATTTTACATTATTAGTACATATTAACATTACTTTTAGTTATTATACTAGTATTTACGATTTAAAATTGTACCAATAAAAAAAAAAGTAGCGTAAAGTATTCGTGGATGGTCTTTCAAACTCGTGCTCTATTAAAAAATCGCGCGTATTTGAAATACCTTTTTATCCACTTATACTTTAATGTACTTACTATTCTGTGGAAATTACAAGCGGACTCTTATTATTGCTTTCGAAATGACATTAGTGTAAAATTTTTAGAACACTTATTACATCATCTTCTCTTCCAGTAAATTGTGAGTAATTTTCCGCGAATTTTTGTTAGAATCATTAGATAATAGAGATAATATCGCTCAATCGATTGGTACCTGTCTGAAAGATATGACTGATTGATATATCCGAGAATTAGTTAATTTCGTTGAATGATATCACAAATTATACTCGCCAGTCTATAAGTAATTTCGGATATACAGGGTGTTAAAATGACAAAACTGAAGTTTTTCCAGAGAGGTCTCGTTGTTTCCAACCTAATTTGATTGGAGACCCCTTGCGAAAAAAAAATCCATTATAATCGGGAAATATTCCAAAATCAATTCTTATTCAATTATTTTACTACCTACAAGGCGAGTAATAAATAAACTTTTTTTTATTTTTGTTTTTGGTGGGGAGGATAAAAATCTTCCAAAGACACCCGCTGAAGGTGGGTAGTGTCAGATTCTTACTGACTAAAAAACCCCTCCCCTGGAGCACACTAACACTAATATACAGTGCACAGTAATAAATAAACTAAAATGGAACTCAAAGACCTAATTCAGAACGAAAGAAGTGAGAGTAAAATCTCCTTGTATAATTCAATAATCCAGCAACATTTTGATTATTGCTCATCCATAGTGTACCTATTCAATCTAAATAAATTGAATATGCTTCAAAAGTCGCGGTAGGAGGGTAAATTTGAAAGCGAATCGCCTCATTCCGATAAGATCGATGTTGACGTTTTCAGTGGAAAGTAGACTTTATTATCATACGAGATTTATCAGATTCATTTCAACAGTTCATAACGTACAATAAAGATATTCATAATAATACACGTTGCAAAAATAACACTTCTTACCATAGTACAATGAACTCATCATTTTTCAGAAGTTTTCTAAATTTTAACAAATTACCAGATTGTGTTAGAGCATCCACATCTGGTCGATCTGACCAATAATTTTAAATGGGACCTTATAGCATGTGACATGTCGTTTGAAAGGTATTGTAGATACCTAGGCCCAGTTTTTCATGTTCCAGTTAAACTCCAGATACCAAGTTTTTTTGGAAAAAGAACACGAAGTCGTGTTCTTTTTAAAAAAAAAAAAAAACTTATAGTTTCGTATTTGATTAATAAGAATTTGACAAACGGTTCTTATATTAAGTGATCAAAATGTGCTCCATGTTATTCCACAGTCATACATCTTATTGCTCATGTCGTACTTGTTCAAATGTGTCAGCGGAAATTGACCTACATTCTTCAACAACTCACTGTTTCGAAATGTCAATACTGTCAGGTGCTGTAAACTTTAGAGTACAAGTATCCCCACAAAACCCCCACTGAAAGTGCAGACCTTACCAATCTCCCAACTAATGAAATTACCAGGAAATTTAGTATCGAAAATTTTTTTCGAACGGAATTAAATACCAAGAACGAATGGAGCACAGAATCCACTCGAGCACTGATGGGAAAGAATACCATAACATGGTACACGAACGGGTCCAAAACTCCCGACGGGACTGGAGCAGGAGTCTTTGGGCCTCGCAACCCATGAGCCAGTTCCCCAGCATTTTTCAAGCGGAAATTCACGCCATAGAAATGTGCATTCAGTTCAACCTCGACAGGAAATACCGGAACAAGGAAATCGCAATCCTCTCCGATTGGCAAGCAGCCATCAAAACGTTGAGCTCATATAACATCAACTCGAAGATGGTCTGGGAATGCCTAGACAAACTCAATGATCTAGGAAGGAACAACAAGGTGATCCATCTCTGGGTGCCGGGGCACGGGACACTGTAGACTCAAAGAACACCTAAGGAAGCTAGGTTTAGAGGAGGACAGCACCTGCAGATTCTGTGGAGCACATCCAGAAACACCCCACCATATATTGATGGAGTGTTATGCTGTACATCACAAGAGATTGAATATAAGTACTGGGATCACACCAGCTGACTGTGGGAGAAATACCACGAATAGACCCCCACAAATTCCTAAAATTCCTCAAGGAATTGAGTCTTGAGGTGCTGCTGTAAACGAGAACGCCTTGAGATATCAGAAGAAGATGGGGCACAATGGATCTAATCATGTCGCAGCGCATTAGTCACCATCTACACTTAGCATTACCATCCCCACAGAAAAAATCTAATAGCGTGAGGTCCGGTGACCGAGCTGGCCGTTCTATCGAACCTAGTCGTCCAATCCATCTACCACGATATTCCTCATCTAGGTAACGTTTTAATACACCATAATAGTGTTCAGGAGTACCATCTTGTTGTAGGTATAGTTTGGCAAACGTAGCTACAAGTGTGAAAATTTGCACTTCCATGATTCGCATTAGTCGTACGTGATTATTAGCGCATGAAGTGAGAATTTCACACTTTCGGCTATGCTTGCCAAACTATACAATATTTGTTAAACCATTATTAAATTCACAAGTACATTTCCTGATTCATATGATTATCACCACTTCTGTTTTGTGAACTTTCAATTTCAGGTCAATATTCCTCAAATATTTGGTAACATCTTTCAAGACTGTGTTAATTTTTTCAACAGCTACATCTAACTCTCGCCACCATGCCCTCGAGGTGTCATCGGCAAAAAAGGTTGATACATTCACAGTCTCTCAGTGACTTTAGCGGTCGAGTCCATGACCTACTACTAAGATTGCGTCGATTCATATCAATAATTACTCGAAATCGTGAATTCCTAGGTTGAATTGAATTGATTCGAATCAACTGATTGTAAAGAAACATAATCTTATAAGATTTAATCAATACTCAGTTACATTTACATCAAAACCTGTAATCTACCGCGAGTTCATTGTACGGATGATCCTTGTATCATTCAAACAGGTGTTGGTTCTTTTTCAAGAGGACTCAAATTGTAACATTTGATCATTTGGAGGCAGTTACGTTCATCTTTGAATCGGCGCCGGCGTCAAGGTATGCAATAAAATTTCCACGATATACAATTTTTCAGCTAAGGATAGATAGATAGATAGTTTATTTGACTATATCATATACATATGTACATGCATAGCAGGTCATTTGTTTTTCAATAGAAAAATAGAAATAAATAAGGAGACTTAAAGCTCAAAGGAGCTAAAACATCAACTATTACAAAATATTTTTAGAAATTCTTCTAATATACAAATCAGTAAAACGCAAAGTCGTCTCCACAATTAAATATCACCATCCGCTGCAGTAAGATGATAAAACGGCTGTCAATCAGTTGACAGTCACATATAGTAGTACATGTTTTGGACCTACATAGATCCATCATCAGCTATTTAGCAATTATGGAGATGAAAAAATGTTGTATAAGCATGTGAAAAATAATTGCTGTGCTACATAATAAAATTAAGAGCAAAACATGGTTTTAATAGATTTAAATATGTTATTTGTTATTATTTTTGAAAAAACGGAAATGGAGTCCTAGAAAGAAAATTAAAAAGGACCTTAACCACATGGGTAAAATTTTTTGGCCAGTCTATGAAAGAACGTGGAGGACGAAACTGATTGACAGCCGTTTTACCATCTTACTGCACCGGATTGTGATATTAAATTGTGGAGACGACTTTGCGTTTTACTGATTTGTATATCCATACCACTCCACTTCGAGATATAAAATGGACTTCTACCACAGGTTAATTCTTCTACTGTTACTTTTCAATTTATTGTAAAATTAAAAATCAGTGTATGTGTCTTTGTAGGGGCACAAATTGCACTGCAGTTTCCAACTACTAAAAATAGATCAGAGACGGAGGCTCGGCCTACTACGTATAGCTACGTCAACGACACGTTGTTTAATAAATCATGCACATGATAATTTATTGTTACTGACGTGAGTGATTTTCCATTGATATGATTCAGATTTTTTTTTATCAGTTTAATCTAAGGATTCCGGTGACATTTTTTATACGCAATGATATGACTCCTACGTGATGTACGATAACGTAGAATAAAGAAAGATTGTGCAATTTCACCAAAAGTTCCAAGGATGGGAACCTCACTGTAATTCTTCTTGGAAATATTTTGTTTGTAATCCATGCATTGATATTTAGTTCTCGAGGAAAAAGCGCTTCCCGACAATGAAGGCGCTTTTGACAGTTCCCCTTTGGTATCTATCAACGAGGCCATTATAGATCAAAAGAAGAGACTACAAAAAAACAAGCAGCTGGTATTAATGATATAAACGGAAAATGTTTGTTAATTGTCAGTGACATAATTATGATATTATAAAAATCTCCTTCTGCTCAGGGGAATATACTAATATGTTGAAAATATCCAAGTCAATTCCAATACATGAAATAAAGAACCAAGAAATGATGTATGGAATTATAGAAATATCAGCTTACAATCTCAATTTACAAAAGTTATTCATTATGCTTATACTTAGTACAAGACTAAGGAATTTTGAATTATAAACAACTGAGAATTCGAGTGGATGATTTAGGTACGTTTCGTGGAGAAACATAAAAGCTTATCAATAATAAAGAATCAGGGATTCACACATTGAATAGTTGATAATATCCTGGCAGGTATGTCGCTGCCTGATATCATTACATTATTTCGGAAATAATCCTCACTGTTTAAGTACAGCACAGTTATTACGTTTATGCATCATCATCTTGGATCGCATTTTGAAAATTGGCCTTATGATGAATTTAGAGCATTAAAAGTGCTTTCTTAAAACATTATAATTTTTTTTCTGAAAGTGCTTAGAGAAGGCACTATAAACCAAGTAGGTTTTTCGAAAAAGAATACAATGAAGAATAGTTTATTGTGTATCTAGTAGTAAAAGCAATACATTCCCGGACGACAATGTAAATTGTTGGCCGAGGCGTTAAGCCGAGGCCAACAAGCATTGAAGTCTGGGAATGTGCTTTTACTACGAGGTACATATACTATTTTTTCTGAAGTCGCAATCAGCATTATCATAAATTGAGGATTCGAAATTACGTGCTTCCCTGAAACGTCAAAGTGACAACTATAAACCAAAGACCGATTTTGACGGCCTAGGCCGGCAAAGTACTTTCCCGTATCGTTTTCGATACGGGAAAGTATTAAACGGTCCGGTAAAGTTCGTTGCTTAGCAACGGACTAAAATACTGGATTAGCGTATTTTGAGGACTGCAGTTGCTCCGAGAAAGTGGGCATTCTTGAACGATTTCAGGAAAATTTATTTTTCTCGGAGCAATTGCAGGCCTCAAAGTACGCTAATCCAGTATTTTAGTCCGTTGCTAAGCAACGAACTTTCCCGGACCGTTTTCGGACCTAAACGGTACGGGAAAGTACTTTCCCGTACAGAAAACGATCCGAGAAAATTTTTGACGGCTTGTTTACATTTTAGACAGTTATTGAATTCACGCAAACAATATGTAGAATTCCTTAGTTTTTGATAATGCTGATTGCGATTTCAGAAAAAATAGTATGTGTACCTCGTAGTAAAAGCACATTCCCAGACTTCAATGCTTGTTGGCCTCGGCTTAACGCCTCGGCCAACAATTTACATTGTCGTCCGGGAATGTATTGCTTTTAATACTAGATACACAATATACTGATTTCAATACGCAAACATCCGTTTCTTAAAATCATCCACTTTAATTTCATATCAAGGTGGAAGCTTTTTTTGCTTCAATTTCAGAATTATGTTCGAAGTTGAAACTAGGTCGTTCTCACTTCCTCCTCATATCTGTACTGGACAGGATGTCGTGATATAAGCCACAAACCGAATCGTTGAGATGACATAATAGCGCTGGAAAAATTGGTTAGAATGGAAATTATAAGAATACTTATGTCAATTTCTGACATGACCCCATGCACCCATATTTATTTTGGAATTGTATTTTTTATTTTATACCAGGATAAGAATTGCTGATTTCATTGAAATGTATGCGAACACCAACTTTTTGAAAAAATAAGTTATATGTATTTAGCGACTTTTCATGGAACATATCTAATGAATATGGACATCAGAACTACTATGTTGATATCACAGTAGATCAACGGTCAAAATATTTTATGCTGATGATGAAATACTAAGCTGCAATTAAAATTATTTTGCGAAGGCAGGTAAAGGTGAGTTTATCAGGATCGTATTAGAAAATAAAAGTGATGGTATGTGGACACACATCCGAAGAAAATTCGAAGGGGTAGTCAACATTTCTCAATCCTTTTTCAATAGCGAAAATCGATCATTTTCAAACACAAATTTTTCAAGCGAAATGGTGAAGACACCATTCACCATTTTCACAATAATTACAAGCAACAAAATCATAAGTTTTACACAAAAATCTCCTTTCTCAGAGCAAACATAACCTAACTTTTCCAATCAGATATTGAAGCTTCTAGAAATTTTGGTATTGATAAAAATTATAAAAGGGAAGGTTATATTTATTATGAGGTCGTTTTTTTGTGTAGGGCGTTTAGTTTTGGTGCTCGCAATTGTGAAATATTATGAGTTGATTAGCGTCGACAAAAAGAACGAAGCATTTTGTGCGATTTTATACTAAAAACTTCGTGTTTGAAAATGGACGATTTTCAATATTTAAAAGGGCCTAACTCAAAAAGTATTTGAGACCCCCTGAGATTTTCTCCTTCACAAAATTGAGGCGGAGTCCTCTAAACTTACCTTTACCATGGTGTCGTCAAGAAGGATGCTTTTTATGCAATTTTTGTCTGAAAAATGAGTGTTTGAAATTGATAAATTTTCAAGATTCAAAAGGGCATAATTCGAAAGGTATGAGAGATCCCTGAGAATTTTCTTCGAGTTTGTGTTCAGGAGATAAAACTACGTAAGTAAGTAGTTACCACAACCAATTTTTGTTTTGAATCCCGATGAACTTACCTTTACCAAACAATCTCAATAAAATTCGAATACCTATAATGTTTGTGATTTCTCTCCTTAGAAGTAAAATTGTCATAAGGTAATGGGACTAATAGATGACACCCATATTTATCAATACCAATAAATGACACGCTGTAGATGTGCCATATTGTAATTTAAGTAGTTCGGAAACAATGTTCATTACCTTCTCTACAAGAAGATATATACACAACTACTTATAGATTATTTCTTCTCAGACCACCAACGTTTTTTCACAAAGGCTGCAGTTCCAATTGGATTTTGGGAAATTTCTTAACTAAAGTGTTAAGGTAAGTTGAAAAATATTTCACTTATATTTTTTGTCATTGAAATTAGTAGTAGTTTAAAAGGTGGGGTCTTAAGAAGAACATTTTATAACTGGTTTGCATTAGAAAATATGATTATACCTTTCTTATTTTAGAAGTTAATTGGGGTGTCAGCTATTGGGTTGAAAAAATGCTGTAAACCAATACCTGACACCGAGTGTCAGGTATAACATTGTTTTTGCTTATTTTACATTCAGTTTTTGTACCGGATTCTTATTGATTCTAGGCAAATAATTTTCAAGTCAATGTGACCACTGAAACCATTAGCTGACACATATGTCATCTATTATAGGTTTCAATGGTGTCAAGTATTGGTGTTAATTTTGTACTCTTTTTTTGCAGAGTTCATCTTTCTATCATGAACATGGACCAAATTATTGGAAAAGTAGGGAAACTTCAATTCAATTACAGAGGAGAAAGAATAAGTTATGTATTTACACATACTTTACCAGTTGAAGAATTGTAATTATAGCTGTGAGAAAAAAAATATTCAAGTACTGTTTGTTTACCTTCAAAATTTGACTAATAAAATAATCATTGTCTAATTTTCGTTTAATTACCCATTTATATATATATATATATATATATATATATATATATATATATATATATATGTGAAAAACATGATATCATAGTGTCAGGTATTGGTCTGAACGTATGTCATCTATTAGTTTTGGCCATTTCAAGGGTGTTATGTATTGGTCTGAAAGTATGTCATCTACTGGTTTGGGCCATTTTAAGGGTGTCATGTATTGGTCAGATTGGGGAATACTACAAAACATTTTTCTATTGACTTCAAAATATATAGGTATATATATTATGAAAATTAAGACATGGATCAGAACTAGATGACACAGTATTTTTTTGTATACACCAAGTACAAAGTAAGTGGTTTTACCGAAGACTTTACCACTTGAGTCGTCTAACTGGTGTAATCTTTTGGATCTTTTACCTTAGTACTCAATCTACAGTTCTGATATACCTAATCGGTAGGTATGCAGGTTGAAGTTGAACCATAAATCCTAAAGTCAAAGTCAAAATATGCTTTATTGTTTTAATAATAGAATGGAAAACCGCAGCAATATTTATATTTTTCATTATACCAATACTTAGTTACCTGCTTCCATCTAGCGCCCTATATAAGTCTTAACCTTGCCTTGCTCTATTTACCTAAATGCCTCCAGTTCCAGTCGTATACTTATAATTGATAATAATTATAACATTAGACAGACACCCTTTTGTGAAAAATATAGGTAAGTAGGTAGCTATAAATAAAGTTTCTTATTCTGTATGAAATTTAGCTCTAATTTACGCGCAGTAGAAAATCGATATAATGACCAGAACAACTGCCAACAGTAGAGAATTGAACTACATAGCTGAAAATCAATTGTAACCAAGTTTGTTTCAATTATTATATAACAATCGGAAATCTTCTTTCGACTGCTGCATCGTAAGAACATTTCAAGAGCCTTGAAACTAATGACATTATTATGCCGAATAAGTATTCATCAAATTGCAAACCCACGTGCTCTAGATGGCCTACAATCTCAGTCAGGACTGAAACTGTTACCTAACAAATATTCTAAAATTACCACACAAACTTACCTTCATATTATGAGTAACCAAAGACTCAAAAGAACATAGCGTGTATACCACGTATGCCCTGACGAGTTCGAAATTGGTTTTACTTTTGAATGCTGCCTTGGCATCTTCAAAACTGACATCTAGAGGGTCTCTAGGGGGTTGATTTTGTACGGCTTGAGTTTGATTCTCTACCAGTGTGCCAGCAGACGAAGATTTCAGTACAGTTTGATTGAAATTGATTTTACTAGCTTGCAAGCGGTCGAACAGTAATCCGTATTTCTTGTAAACACTACTTCTGATCACTGTACGAAGAAAAGCCATCACACGGTATATGTGCTATTGAACTCGAGACGTCGTTAGTGGTAATCCGAGATACGTTTAGGAGATGTATATTATCGGCGCACCTACCTCCTCACACGCGAAACTGAGACGGACTGTGAAGTTCTAATTCTGACGTTTTCTATTGAAAAGACCGTCGTCGCGCGCACTAAATCGCATGCCCCGCTGCTCGCCGATGAAATACGGTGCTGGTGCTTTTGCACGAAGGTCTGTTCACAAATATTTATAACACAGAATACAATCGTTCCGCTAGACAGGTAAAAAGTCGGTTAACATTTGAATTTCAGATGAAAGAACACCGGTTGTTTGAATGTCACTTAGGTAAAGTTGACGTTTTTGCAATTTGTTGAATGGAAACGTCAGCGGAAGAAGAAGAAGAAAAAAGTCCCACGTTTTTGTTCAGTGTAGAGTGTAGGACTTGTTTATTGTTTGTGGACCAATTTTATTACCTGCCAAAAGCTCTGGTGATGGGTAATAGTTATTTAATCAACTAGTGTATTAATGGAGGCGATTAATGATCGAGAATTTTAACGAGTGAGCGAAGCGAGCGCGTTAATTTTCGAGATGAACGATTTCGTTTGCATTAAAGAACATTATACAGACATGTTAATACGAGGTAGGCGGAAAAGAAGATTATTTGCCACATCGTGATAGGTATAGACCAATCAGACACCACATTTTTTTGAAGAAATTTAATTCATACAGAGTTTCAAGCAATAAATCGGAAAAATTTGATCTTGCATTTTTTTTATTTTCCGATCTCTTTACAAAAATCAATTTTTGATAATAATGATAAAATTCTCTCATTTTCTCCGCACCAGATGGCACTAAATAGAAAAACTTGGTTTTTGCCAGAACCCTTGCTGTTTGTTACATTGGTTCGTATCTAACAGTTATATCAGAATTCTTAAAGTATTGCGATGATACGGCAATCTAGAAATATCATGTTTCCTGATTATAATCAAGTTTTAAATGATAATGCTGCATTAGCCTTTCACTTTGCACATAACTTTAAGTCTCTTCAATTTGACGAACTATTTTCAAGTTTATGTGCGAAGTGAAACGCTCATGCACGATTATCATCGAATCTTGATTATAATTAGGAAACCAGAATGTTTCTAGATTGCTATGTTACCACAATAGTTTTGGAATTCTGCTAGGAATAGACTAGATTCGTCTAGTCATGACTAGACTTCGCACATTTGCCCTCTGTGTGTATTTTTTTGAGGACAAATAAAGACAAATCATTATATAACTATTAGATACGAACCAATGTAACAGCGAGGGTTCTGGCAAAAACCATATTTTTCAATTTAGTGCCATCTAGGGCGGAGAAAATGTGAAAGTTTCGTCATTATCATCAAAATAAAAATGTTCCACTACAGTCAAGCCATTCAGAATAAAAAACTTTGATTGGTTTATCGTTCATCCACAAAGTTTCTAACTGCTACTGAATGGTGAGGTGGTGCTTCATCTTCTTGAAAATGGAAGTATTCTTCTGAATAATCTCCATCGTTTTCGATAATATCTGATGCTATCATGGGATCGATGACATTCTGAAAAAGATGTAAATACATTTCTCCATTCAAATTATCATCTATAAAAACAATATGTTTGCAAAAAATACCACAGTAAACATTCAACTTCGGCGCAGTTTGTGTGTGGGCCTCGCTATTTATCTGGAATTGTTATCGCTCCCAGTGTGGGAGTTGTCATGATTTACAGTTCCTTTAACAAAAATTGTACTCTCGTCTGAAAAACAATGATTGAAGAACAAATTGGGACTTTTTCTCAGACTCTCAGATATTTCCTCACATAACTGTTGATGTCTGTCAAAGTCGTCTTCGTTTTGAATGGGTGGAATCGATATGCTTCGAGAATTTTCTGAATACCCAATCGCGCTACACCTGAAGCTCCAGCCAGGCTTTGAGTCCCAAAACCTCTACCTCAATAGCCTCGTTCCTTATAAGACATTCAGGATGGTGTTTTTGATTGCCTACAGACCCAGTTCTTTCAAATTTATCAATCAACGATCTAACATAGATATGAGAAGCATTTTATTTTGAGGTTTAGAAGTGTAAGAGAAGACGTAGCGATGCTCACAGAAGAAGAGAAAAAAACGTACGTAACGGTACACAACAGAAACTTTCTTGTCAAAAAAAACCCTGCTTGACTCAAAATGTTATTTACTATATTGATAGAATTGCACTGAATAAAAAAATTTCATTCGTAATTTTTTCAGGGGCAGTTTTTTTCGTCAAATTGCCAGGCAATAAAATTCTCATTAATACATGTCAAGTTTACTTCGCCAAAAAAAGCTCTCGTGTAATTATAAGTGAAAATAAATACGAGTTGGTGAATTCCTCTTCTCCAACAACTGTCAATGTAGATAAATAATTGTCAGATTTGAGAATCAGTGATGGGTGTGGAAAGTGATATGGAAAATTACTTTCCTTGTACACCACTAGATGTTATGTTTTCTAATACATTGTCGAATATAAGTACAGTAGTTTCATGTTAACATCTCATCTTCTGTTCAATATGTTGATTGTACTCCGTTCGAATGATGATTCATTTATTTTGTGGAAAATGTTGAAATACTGGATGAAAAAAACAACAACATTTGTCTAATATTCACTATTTTTTACTACCGGTTGCGGCTTTTAGACCATTACCAAGTAACTAATAATAAAGTTTACAATGAGTTTACATAAAGTTTACGTAATCTAGTGGATGTGGCTAAAATTGATGGGTTTCAAATTACAGGTGTATGTAATTAGCATAGTTGATATTTCAAAACAAGTTGGCATAAACTACTTGGTGTACCTGTCTCTTAATGTCAACCTGGGCATCAAAAAAAATTGCACTAGTCCAGAAGCGGAGAGTTTCTTGTGATGTCCATACATTGATGATTTTTCATTTGATAAAACATTAGACCAAGCTATTAGAGGTTTTTCCCTCACAAAGTAAAAGACGCAAATGGCCTATACTGATGTTTATAAGATAGTTCGTAAATAAAAACCCCAGTTTTCGCTTTGAGGATTTTTTTAAACAAGCAATAGTGAAGAAAATTACAACTTTTTTGTTTTTTTTTGGAAATATTTCAAAGATTATTCAAGGAATCGTTTTACAGTCAATAAAACTTTTGTAGAGATTCAGAAAACCTACAAAATGAATTTTCATACGACTGGATCGGTGCATTTTCCACAGTGAAAATCCGGGAAAACCTGGAAAAAGAAACCATTTTTCAAAAATTTATAATTTTGTATAAATCTGAAGCTGGACAAACAATATTTCAAAAACTGATAGATAATAACATGTGGTTCAACTGTGCGCAGGATATTTTCTGTCTGTCTTCGCACAATCGTAGAATTAGTGTTGCCAAATCGAATAATAATTCAAAACCTGAAATTTCTGATATCAGTTCAGGAAAGTAAAATAAAAATTTATGGAGATTTTTTGGGATGGGTTGGATTTTTGACAATCTATTAAATACCATACCGTTTTGTTAAAATGATCTATAATCAAACATGGAATGTTATACTGGATGACTGATAAAAAACTAACTGATGGTTCGTCACACTCCAATGAAGTACCCTGTGTGGCTTTTAATTCCACAACGTATTCTAAGTGGATCAAGCCTAAATAATTTGAAACGCTGTTTGTTGACTATACTTTATTAACAAAGCTATGGAACAAAAGCAACGTTTATACATAAATATTTTTTCTAATTACTACTACAGTCAAG
Organism: Chrysolina oricalcia; assembly: GCA_944452925.2. Lineage (NCBI taxonomy): Eukaryota > Metazoa > Arthropoda > Insecta > Coleoptera > Chrysomelidae > Chrysolina > Chrysolina oricalcia. Next base: position 5,066,790 of record OX101810.2, read on the forward strand.
GAAGACGATACTGTCCTGATCACTGGAAAAAAATCACAAAACATCTCATCTTTCAGATATTCGAAATACCACATCCTTTTTCAACGTCGATAATATACCTCGTTTTCTTTTAATTATATGTATTCACAAGGTCGGTGTTATTTGAAACTAGCCTTGGCTCCGGTGTTTAAGAATTACATTATGAAGTTCATTCATCACAAAAAACTCTTATGCCAGTTATGGTTAATAATACGGTGAAGCCTAATAATCCAGTATCCTTGTCGCCAGAAAAGGGGGGGGGGAGCTTGCGTCAGAAGCGGTAGTTCTAGTTATTTGCTGATCTTTTTATGATGTCGCCTAATGAATAATCCAAGTTTTTGACCTCAAGCGCTGAAAGAAACTTTGTGAAAGACCCAAAAATGTCCAAAAAAACAGGACATTTTCTACATTTCTCTAGTTTACGGCGATTTTATCCCAAAGGACTAAAGTTTAACGATAGTAATTACTTCAAACGTTTTCAAAGTTAATTTGGAACTGCAACCGTGTCTGTAGACAAAATAGTTTCCGAAATACAATTTTTCTAAAGGTATCAGTTTATGATCCCATTTCATATGTTGATCTAGAATCACTCCCAATTATTTGATTGTACTAGCCTCCGGTATTGATGGTTTCTCATTTATTTTCAGCGGGCCCATGTTTGCTAGGTTTAAGTGTCGGAGGTCAATAAAAAGTATTTGGTTTTGTCTACATTCAAAGTAATGGTTTTCTATTCAAACCACATGAAGAATTTGTTAAAATCAACTTCGGCTTCCATTTTGAGTTGTTCCCTCGTGTCTGGTACAATATAGCTGTATCCTCAACGAATCTCAAAATGTCACCAGCAAATTGTAGTGATAACACGCTATTGATGTATATGGTGATTAAAACAGGACCCAAGACCATTCCCTGCGGAACACTATATTTCATCACTATTTACCACATGTTTTCTATGTACCTATAAGAGGGATACGAATTCAGGAGATCGTACATCTTACCGCGCATTCCAATGTTCTCCAATGTTCCTAACAGTCTTTTGTGACAATCAGTGTCAAACGCTTTGGAAAGGTCTCCAAAGATACGAATTGCTGGCTTTAAATTGTCCAGTTTTTTATAAATTGTTGATATAAGTCTTTGTAATTCACCTCTGTTGATAATTTGATTACACAATTTGTTGATAAACCATAATAAAGTAATTCGAACATCTGTCACAATAATTATGTTATAGTGCCGAAAGCACTATCATGAAAGCACCGTGCTTCGTTTAAAACATTGTGAATATCTTTCAGTGCTGAAACAATTACGATATGATTGAAGTGTCGGGCCAAGAAGATATATTTTTGTTAGAAATATACAAGCATTCATTTTGTCTTTGGGAAAATGTTCACACAGTATAAGTTTACAATTAAGCAAAAATTTCAGAGAGGCGACTCCAGACATTTGGCAACAGTGCACAAAATTGACAAATGCTACTTTTCCAGGCTGTATTTTGACGGTTTGTGGAAAATACCCACCCTATGAGTATGGAAATAAATCAAAAGTTAATTCATATTTATTTTTACTGAAATATGATAAACTTTACCTATATGAAACTCTATACAGTGCTGCTTGCTTTTAGCCCCCCCGTTACTTTTAACGGATTGACGTACAAACACGGAATAAAAAAAAATTCTACGACAACCTCGATAAATGTTCATTTTATAACCGTAACTTCAATCATTTTGTACAGAATTTCATTTTTGCATCGGTTGCTAGGCAAGTTGCTAAGCAACAAATGCGAAATGGAATATTTCGTGTTAGGTCTAGATTCACTCTAAAATCACGACTACTACGGCTTGTCAAATTATGACGTCCAACGACAATTTGATGAAATGTCAGCAGATCGTTTCTGTCAAAGTTTTAGTGGGTAACGAGTAATTTCATAGTTGTTTTCTATAAAAACTATTGACTCAAATGGAAACTGATAGTGATATCGACTTAGATTTGACACCTCCGAACATAATATAAGGAATGGATGGTAGATCAAAGACAAAATCATTTTCCGTTTTAATGGCTTATTTTGGAGACTTAGCCAAAAAATTTGAAAAATAAAGAAAATATTTACATATTTTTTCAATTTATATTTTAATTCTGATAGAAAGCCCATTAGCGGCGAATTCGGAGTAATGAAATATCATCAGTTTATTTCTTTCAAAGTTTTTGCAATGTATGCATGTATTAAACGTGAACGATATGTCATAGAAAAAGTATAGTATGCAACTCGCAACAAAATGGCTATTTTGCACTCGTATGAATTGCAGCACTTACCTTCGGCTCGTGCTGCAAATTTCATACTCGTGCAAAATGGGCATCATTTTGTGCTCATTGCATAATATACTATTGTGTGGTATCACCAATACTACTTTGAAATAAAAGACCTTGTGATTGCCTGATAAACAGGGTAGAAGGGCACATCAATTTAAAAATTTCAAATGGCATGGGGGTCAAGTATTACTCGACAGATGGCGCTAATGGAGGCGCATCAACTTGAACATTTCGAAGGGTGCAAAGAAATTGAAATTGTGAAAATGCGTTTAAACGAAAATCAAAAGAAATATATGGTTAAAAAAGAATTCAATTCTCTTTTCAACGATGTGTAATTTTATCCCCCATGCAATTTGAAATATTTAAATTAATATGCCCCTCAGCCCATTTATCGGGCAATTACAATATATTTTATTTCAAAAAGAAGTCCATGTTTTTTCGTTAAACCGTTCAAAAATGAACAGGGGGGAGGACTAAAAAAAGCAGCACTGTATACAGGGTGTGATCTAACTTCCTGCACTCCCTTGAATGACGGGTGCATAATGCCATTCTATAGCGAATTACAGTAGTTAAAAATTCGGAAAAACTGAAATTTAGAAATAAAAAAAATGGATATTTTTTAACTTCAAAAGATTAGTTTTTTGATTGAAAGATAAAGGTTTAACTGGGCAGCATGCCTGATTTTTTAGGGGTAAAAATTATCGTAGATAGAAATAAAAAAACTGGATATTTTTTAACTTTACCGCCATAGTGCGGTAAAGTATCTGATTACGAAACTCATATCAGTAACGTAATGTTTTACATTTCATATTGGTAGCAGGTAGAAATATTGAATAAATGAATTTCCGCATCGAATCAATTTGAATCGAAAATAATGGGCTGTAGACCAAGCTGTAGAGGTTTTTCCACCACAAAATAAAAGACGCAAATGGCCTATACCAATTTTTATGAGATAGTTAGTTAATGAAAACTCCAGTTTTTGCCCCAGCAAATTCGCTTTGTGAAATTTTTAAACCCATTAGATCCCAAGACATTAAAAAAGGCGATTATTTCTGTGAATCCTTTTAATTGCACAATTCTGAATGGAAAAGTAAATGTAATTGGCATTGAAAAATTTTTGGATCACTCAAAAAATACATGTACTCAAATGAGTACAATGGGAAGTCATACTACTAAAATAGCTGAAGTACTGAAGAACACTTTACTCAACAAAAAACGAATTTTAGATGATACAAATGAAAGAGAACTCAGCTTCAGGAGTGGTAATTCTTAAAACAGTCCCGTTCAATGAAAAGAGTAACTTTGCATCTTGAACAGCTCCACCTGGCCCTTTGATGACATTGAGTACACCTCAGTTGTTTTTCCAACTTTTGTGGAAAATGACCAACTCCTTCTCCTGACACTTACTGGTAGCTGACCGATTGCTCTGTGTGTAGTATACTTCGACTTCTGATGACAAGACAAATAATCGCGAACTATCATGTTCTCAAATTCGAGTAGACCCATCGACTCGTTATTTGCAACTTGAAAGAGTCTCCATGCATTGACTACCGTCATATTTATCATGTTAGTGAAAAGCACCCACCACCACTTTTTACCGCGAATGGAAACCCTGTAGTTATTTACTGCTTGGTCATGTAAATCAACCCCGCCCATGAATCTGTTATATTTTTGGAAAATACTTGGTTGCTGTATATCAACTTTTTCTTTATCAATCGCCGACCAGCGTTTCACGTGACATATAGGTTCTAGTGTATCATAATTCGTAACCATTGTTACTGTGTTATTGTCCTGCCATCTGATGAATAGAAGAGCTGAATCTATGTCGTACATGTGCCCAAAGTAGCCCCTTTTCTTTTTTATTTTTGAATAGTTTCACATTCGAGATAGGGCATTTTTTAGTTCTATTCTCTCTAACTGTCCCTGTAGCCCGTTGACCCTGATCTTTCAGTGATTTCAGCAAATCGTAACTGCTGAAATAATTGTCAAAAAAGACTACATGATCGGAAGGTATCGCAATTGTTTTGAGGAGATCAAGAACTACTTTCGAACCTAAAGGTAAATCACTAGGTTCGGCAGTTTGCGAGTAGTTCTTGGCACCACAGTAGGTGTCAAACGAGTAGCAATAACCAGAAGAGCCACAGAGCATCCAGTCTTTGTATCCGAAACGGATGGCTTGCCTTTGATATATTGTTTGCTGGAATGACGACCAAAGAATTTTACCATGGCCTGGTCTATCGATAGATTTTCATCAAAAATGCCCCACTGGCGATATTTCTGATTGAGGAGAGACATCAGAGGACGTAATTTAGCCATCTTGTCTTGTCCATTCAAATCAGAATTGTCTGCCAAATGAATGTATTTCTTGATCTCTTGAAACCTGTTCCGTGACATGGCATTATGAATAACTGATACACCTAAATCTTCATCGCGTAATTACGTTCACTTGGCAACTTGTGGTAGCCCGTAAGGAGGAGAATTCCCACAAAAAGTTTCATATCAGCCTTTGATACAAAGAAGGCATTTTCATTCTTCTGAGAGGAATATAAATTGGTTTGATGTACTAAGAGATCAAATACTTGATCGTCGAATAGTTATTAATTCATTCATTCATTTTGACCCACCCTGTATAATAGGTGGCTTCTATCGTAACGACCGACTTACTGACATGACATTCGACTTTCTTTAAACCAGCCATGCTACTATTTTGTTACTAATCATCTAAAAAGTAATACTTTTGAATGAGTGAACCTTGCTATGTTTTGGTAAAATAGCAATTTTTATGATTTTCAAAAATTCGTATCTCCGAAACTGGACATAGAAACTAATTTAAACTTGCATGTGTAACTTCTACTGACTTGTACTACAATATCCCAAAAAATTGTCAAAATTGGCTGAAAGCCATTTTCCCATGTATTTGAGGCGGGGTCCTTTCTACAAAATTTACATTGACTGTAAAACGATTCCTTCAATAATCTTTGAGATATTTCCAAAAAACCAAAAAAGTTGTAATTTTTTTCACTATTTCTTGTTTAAAAAAATCCACAAAGCGATGATGCTGGGGCGAAAACTGGGGTTTTCATTTACGAACTATCCCATAAAAAATGGTATAGGCCATTTGCGTCTTTTATTTTGTGTGAAAAGAGCGTCTTATTTTTATCTACAGCTTGGCCAACACTGTTCCAATCTTAAAACAATTTATTATTGAAGAAATATTGAAGAATATGATGAAATATAGTAAATAAATTGAAAAAATTGTTGGAAAAATAGAATACGGTTTCACATTAAAAATGAACTGATAATGAAAATGTCAACTTTTCCACTTTTTGAATATTGCTGCCTTCAGCGGTAGCCTTCTTGCCTAACGCTTGAAACCGCCAATGAATTTTCATAACAATCAATATGGTAACAATAATTTAGTCGTAATTTCATAACAATGGCAGAATCTGTCATCAATAATATGTCTTCAAATCAATATGTCATTAATATCACACAAAACTCAAAACATATCTCTCATTTTGAAACAATTCTGAACAACAAAATCAATCCAAGAATTTATTGATTTGTTTTCTTTGATGTGACATGCTATACTGGGCATTTTCCGCCTTTTCTATCATATTATCCAGTCTACTCAGATCTCTGTCAAGGGCCTTGGCTAGGTCGCTTTTCTTGGCAGACATTTTATCTTCTTCTTTATGTATGGAGTCATTATCAGTACTAGAGCACTCGTTCACTGAAGAAGAATCGTTATGACCTGCCTCAGAAGCATCAAATTCTGATTCCAGGGGTGTTTCTACGCTGGACTTTCCTCCAATCTTGATCCTCAGAAGGTTAGTTAGGGATCCGCAGGATGCCTGAGAAAAAAAAATAGTATTCAATAATATATTCAATGTTTGTTTCAAAGTGGTTGACAATGTATTTGTGTTAGTAGAATTATTTTGGACTTCCATTGTCTAGAATCAAAGAAAATATATTCTTTGAATGTGTTTTGAGTCACGACGTTTCAACAGTTAACGTCTGTCGTTATCAAGTATGTGAATGCAACAAGATATCTCGGATATTTAATATATAGTCTGTGCCATTAGCATGCAACTAATTATTTATTATATGCTATAAATATAATTATGGTCTCTCAGGTCATCGATGTTAATTAATTTGATAGCGTGCCCGTTCCGAACTAATAAAAATTCATTTCGGAATTTTTCAGGTTGGTGTCCTGTAAAATTAACATTGCTGACCTGAGAGACCCCACGAAGATCATAATTACCGTTATAGCAGGTACATCAGTTGCAGGCTATATAATAAGTATCCGAGATATCTTGTCGCATTCACACACTTGATAACGACAGTAGATGTTAACTGTTGAAACGTCGAGACTCAAACACATGCAAAGAATTAATTTTCTTTGTTTTCTAGACAATGGAAGTCCAGAAAAATTCTCCTAAATATATTGAATGTTTACTTCACGGTTTATTCTACAATTATTATCGTGGCAGAATAATAACAAGTTAGGACTCGGAAATTGAAGGACCTAGAAGTTGTAGGGATTTTTTGAATATTACGAATTCAATGCTCTCAAAACTATAATTGGACACGAATAATATGAATACACGACATTGAGTAAGCCAATGGAATTGGGTTTTCATGAATGGTTTTCGTTTAAAAGCCTGCATTCAACCACTATCTCCATACCCCTTCCCTCCCAACCACTTCCCTTCCAGAAAAATTGCTATCTCGAGAACGGTACAAGCTAGAAGGATGGGATTTTTACCATTGGGTTTCTATTGAAAATATGCATCGAACAGTGTATGAACATTATGTTTCATCAATAGGGAATATGCAAGTGATTTAAATTTACTTGATTTTTTTACCTCATATACTTTATTGTCTTGAAATTACACCTAAACCATTAGTTTATCATTTGGTTTGTATTTAACTCTATAAAACTATAATCAAAAAGTGCATAATAAGCGCGCGGAATTAAAATTTGCGAAACGCCACCATTGGTCGAAACGAAGAATGACGTCACATGGCACGTTATGAAACTTATCTGTGTTGATATTCATACTGTGCTAGTCGTCTTTCATAGAAAATTTGTTTTTATTTATGTATTTGTAGTGTTTTCCATTACATACCTAGTTCGACTTTGGTCTAGTGACAATTGTAAATTATCAAGAGCAATGACTGAAAGCGGTTTTGTAAAAGCACAATCCGACAATACCTGAAGTGATAAGTAGTAATAGTTTATCAAATGATAGTTTTCCTTTTGTAATTTAGGTGAGGCAGGTATATACAAAACATTTATGCATACAAAACTTACTTCTGATCAATTCACTTCATGTTAACTATCGAAATACAATGTACTCACATTGAAATGATCTTCACAACAATGTAAATGTTGAGATACTTCGCCTCTTCTCATAACCTTATACCATTGTTTACGTATTTTCGCATCTCTTGGAACAGAAAAAAATACTTTACTTGGTGTACTTATAATTGTGTTTTGGCATTCCGGTACTAGACAATACCTATAAAATGGTTTTTTACCATTTTCCATTATCGTAATAGCGATTAAAACTGCAAATCCCTAACCTAATTAATAACTGTCAATAGTGTCAATGGCCATAACTATAGAAAGGCTTGTTCATTGAAGACTGCTCTGGTTGATCGAGATCACTTTCACATATGTTCATCTCTCTCTAACACTTGTACTGCATTGGTCTTACTCTTTTATAAAATGTCAACTTCAAGCAAGTAGAGCAATCAGAGTACGTCTCAACGTCATCCACAGCACGCGAAAATGGAGGCGTATTTATATTTTTTACTATGTTTTAACGAATTGAAAAATTGATTAAACAAATAAAAAAAATTATGCATATTTCCTATTGGGAAAAAAGTTAAAACTAAAAAAAGAAAATCCGGCTCTTAGGAACAATATCCGGCCCAAAGGACCAAAAATCTCGAGAACGGTGAGAGTAAGAGGGATGGGATTTTTACCGTTGGGTTTCTATTGGAAATACGCATTAGCAGTATACGAACATCATGTTTCACCAAATGGAAAAAAAAATCCGGCTCGTAGGACCAAAATCCGATCTGAAAGTCCAAAAAATTGCCATTTCGAGAACGGTAAGAGCTAGAGGGATGGGATTCTTACCGTTGGGTTTCTATTGAAAATGAGCATTCAACTAGTTTACGAATGTCATGTTACACCGATAAGGAAAAATTCATGAGTGATTTTTTCAGTTTCTTGGGGATAACTCGAGAACGGAGACACTTAGGAGGATGCGACCTGTACCATTGGGCGAACCCAATTAGTAATTGCACCACCGACTTAGACAGTTAAATTGATCCTTTGATAAAGTTATTAGGAACCAATCTTTTATTTTTGGTCCCATAATACGCTAATTGCGGGACGATAAGAAAATTGTTTCCATTTTCTGAATGTGTCCAAAATACCGTTTTCGGTCTTCTCTATCGATTCTACATACTCCTTAAAACATCTATTTTTGAGAGATATGATTAAAAAAAAAGAAATTATTCGTTATTATTATATATCATCACCAAATCTACCTCGCTGAAACTAACTTGACTTAAAAACTCGAAAAAAATGTGTCCCACAAAAATAAGTTTTTTTCGAGATATGAAAAAGTTTCATACAATCAAAAGCCGAGCGCGAAGCGTCCGGACAATTTTGTGGATGGGAAAAGGGTGGTAAAATTTTGGGGAGGATGGAAAATAAACAAAAACCAGGGCGTGAAACCCTGGAAAATCTTGGTTGATCTGTAACGTGCATTCGACACCATCAATCATCAACTTCTTCTTGATAAACTTTATGACTTGGTTGTTCGTGGTCATAGTCTTAAATGGATTGAAACTTATTTAACTGGCACAACACAATCAGTTAAGGTTAGGCTCGAGTCGGGAACTTATTATTCTGAAAATCGTCATATCATAACAGGAGTCCCGCAAGGTATTGTCCTGGGTCCTACCCTCTTCCTTCTGTTTGTAAATGACATCTATACTATTAATCAACTAAACTGTACCCTACAGTTTGCGGATGAAACGTCCTTCATATTCAGTTCTGCTTCATGTAAAGGGTTGTCTGATCAGGCAGAAGATAATAGGCAGTTGCTAATATGCAAAACTACTGCTCCAGAAACGGCCTTGTATTAAATAAGAATAAAACAAATACCATTGTTTTTTCTCTTAGAGAGTTGGATTGCAGTATATTGGTGAGAGCAAATACAATATCAATTGTACAGAAAAAATCAGTTAACTTCCTAGGGTTGAACATAGACATATTGACATATTTCAAAAAAATTATCAGAACATTGTTTTATTATCTGGAATCTTAGGAATTTTGTCCCTGTTAACTGCGGTAGATTGGATGATTTGTTGATTTCCAGAAAAATATATTGAGAACTGTGTGTTTTAAAAATATGGCGATTCTTGTGAGTACTTATTTACTGAATTGAGAATTCCAACTGTGATATCCATGTATATTTTGAATTGTGTTACTTATATAAAACAACACTGCAAATTTTACAGTTTTTTTACATTTTTTTCAACATTTTTCCACTTTTCAATCGAGTTGGAGGAATATGGTTTGGAAATATCGATGTGGCTTGTGAAGACTTATACGAAACAATTTAAAGATTTTCATTTCTTCAATTAGTACGGTCAATATCTCTATTTTCCATTATTTTAAATATTTCCCGGACTATCGATTTTACGAGATTTTACTCACTGGATAAAAGAAACCAATTTCCAAATAATGTGGGGTATGAACGTGGGTGTGGTTCACACAATGGACTTTACAAGACACTTTGACGGGCCATCGATATCTGCATTTTTTGGAAAATTGTATTCCAATCGAAAAAATACAACAAATGTAGTGGCAACAAAATGGGGCTCCTGCACATAACCATAATATAGTTACTACTTTCCTTTCAAGACCGCTGGAATGGAAAAAGTGGACCAGTTCGATGGCCTGCACGTTCTTCAGATCTCACGCAGCTGGACTTTTTCCTGTGGATATATTTGAAACGAGTGGTATTCGAAACTCAACCAATAAATGGTGGAGATTTAAACACAAAATTTAAGAGGTTTGTAATACATTTGAAACAAGGGTTATTCAATACTCCATCAATAGATGTTGAAGATTTAATACAGAAAATTTCTTGACTGAAGCATGTGTGGCAAGTGCTGGCAAAACATTTTGAACAATTTCTGTCGTGTAATGTAATTGTCGAAACGCAGATGAGCTTATAAATTAATGTTTAATTTGTGTCATTTTATTTGCCAAAATTCTGCATGCCATTCTAGCTAATATGATATATCATTGAATGGAAAATGAAAAGGACTGTTTGTTTTGCAAGGGAGTGGGTTTTGATATGCTGTATGAAAGAGCTTATTGTCTCCTGCGACACATATTTTTTTCAAATTGTATTTTCTTCAAATAACCGAATTAACTGCTGGCCTAAAAGATCTGGGACACCAGGTATAATTTATAAATATGTCAGTGACCACGTGACAGGTGTCAGAATTGATTTTTAGGGTTGTCGAACATGCACAAAAGACAATCCAATTTTTTTATTTTACTACTCTAATAATAAACTTTTAAAATTACAAATTTCCTGTTGATTGATGAAAAAAATTGACATTACTTATAAACACGCAGTCCCCGATAATGTTGTATTCAATTATTTAACGACACAAAAAATAATGGACTAGCGTATTTGTAGATACTAAAATATTTTGATGAAATTGCTGCAGGATATTACGCAGGAAATGATTGTAGCCAAATTATCCGAAATAAAAAAAAACAATAATTTAAAAAAATCGAGCCTGGGAACTGCTTATACGCACAGGAAAACAAAAAGAGTATCACTTCGAAAAATCCTTGCATGACTTACCTTCAGTCTGTTGAGTTTGCTCTGAGTTTTTTGCAGAATGTTGTTCAATTCTTCCAATCCTCCAGATGCCTTTTTCGTCCCTTCCTCTTGCTGATCAATAGCCTAAGACAGAAAATATACATTTCAACATCCACTTATTTCTCTTTTAGAGGACGAATAAAGTTTTATTATAAATGTTAACAGGGATTTTTCATCAAGTATCGGGTACGTCGCGTCGATTCAGAAATTATATAAAGATGTTGGTCCATTGTTAAAAATTTTCATTTATAATTATGTCAATATTTCCAGCACAGTTCGCTTCAGAAAGTATATTCCCTGCAGAAAAAAAAGTCCTAAAAATACCTTGGTGAAATTTTCAATTGAGCAGGATGGTGTGATTTGATGATAATAACTATTTTCAAGATTAGATACACTTATTGTGAAATGAGTATATCCTGTTACTATCTTCAAAGTAATCCCCAAAGGTTCTAAGAATCCAATTCGATTTTCTTGGAACTATTCTTGGAGGTCTGCGGTTCATATTTATATCGCTTTATTTGGATTGTGTTTAAAAAATTGACTGAATAGGTATTATATTCATACTCAAAGACTATATATTCACCTTTAAACCCATCCATTTTCCGACATATATTATAGTATGAATATAATTGAATTTAAAGTAATGCAAACTGAAAAAGTTCCATTAACGTATTTTGTGCGAAATGAAATGAAAAAAAAACTCATCCACATTACTAGTTGTATACTGCCCACCTTCAAAGTTTCGGTATCCAGATCTTCCTCTTCGACCACATTTTTATCGTTTTCCATTTTTTTGGCAACAAATTCATCGTAGTCAGGTTTTTCGAGTCCTAGTAACTCCGCTCTCATACATTCGTATTCATATGTGCCGTCAGTCATAATTGTACGGGAATATTTGGAGGATTTTTGATTTATTTCATGGACAGCCTCAGTGAGTAAACACTACTTCTAATATGAGACTTCTTGGTAAAACCGGTGTTGCCAACTTTCCAGTACACAAAATCGTTAGATGTGTTTTATTTTAGAACATCACAAAATCAACAGTTGTCAAAAACTGTGTATGAGGTAAACATAAATGTTGACACATTATGTGCTACTAAATTTGTTAGAAAATGACAAGTTATTGGCTTTGACAAGCTATGCACTTTTATCTCGTAGAAGGTATTTTATGATGTCCATTACTTCAACATTGTCATGTCATGATCAATTTAATATTACAGCTTCTTTTAACTCAATCATTGAGTTATTCAATTTCAAACTATTATTGGATCAACCAACACGCACTTCAGAAACATTGTTTGCTTCGATTATTACAAATATGCAAAGAGAACATTGTGAACCAACAGTGGAAAACTTAAAAATTTCTGAGCACTTTGTAATCAACTGCAAATTCAGAATAAACTGTGTTTTATTGCTAACACAAACAAGAAAGTAACTTATAGACCATTTAATAATGTAAATATCGAATATTTCAATAGAAACCTAGAACAGATGCCTTGGCCCAATATATACGAAACTGAGGAAGAACAAACCAACAAAGAAACATGGCTATTCATCTTGGATAACTGAAAATGTAAAATGTATGCAAAATCTATCAGATATAGCCTTACAAAAGTATAAAACTTCTCGTCCACCAGAAACACCTGAACTACTGTAAATATAACTACGTAATTTCGCAACCACTGCAATGAATGTTGAAAAAAAGACTTTCTCGATTTTCGGAAACAAAATTGTAACATGAGAGGAAACTGATCTGAACTCAAAAATATTCAAGTCACTAAATGTAAAGCCGATACTATTCTTGCACAACTACGTAAGGCAAGTGATTTCAATGACTTCCTATTTAATTCATTACTCAACAACCTGCCACCTAATCGAGAATTAATCAACTTATATTCCAAAAATGTCAAAGATGGAATATCTTCTTCAATTACCTTCAATCCTGTAAACAATGATAATTTTGCTATGTTGTCCATTTTGGATTCCAATAATCAAAAATATAATGAATGTTTGTCTAGAAAAAGTGTTTTTCCTGACTCTGGCCAGTCATTCGTCTACCAAAAGTAAGCAACTCGGAAACTTATGATGATCTTCGATGTATCAGTTTTTTACCCACGTTATCAAAAATATTAGAAAAAATTATGAAATCCCAAATCAAGGAAGCTGCCTTTCACATTCTGAATCTGAATTGCCATTTGTTTACAACGAAATAATTATTTTTATGTAAATAGTGCTGATAACCAATAAAAGTATCATTATTATTATTAGGATTGATGACCAGAGACGCCCCACGTCAAAGAATAATTGCCTCATGACGGGTAAATGATTCGCATGCTAATAACACAGATTGCTATATAAGAAGTATCCTGATACTTGTCGCATTTACACGCTTGACAACGGAATGTCGCGATACAAACGAATGCAGATCATTGATTTTCTTTGTTTTTTAAACGAAGGAAGTCCAGACAATGTCTACTTAAGATAATTGTTATTAATGAAAAAAATAAAATCTTAATTTGAATATGAAATCCTAATATACAAATAAGTTATATAAATTACTTTTGAATACAATTATATTCATTTGTTCTCAACCTATTGACAAAACACGCACACACCATTCACTCTTCCCGACATCTTTTTCTAACAGCCCGTGAATATAATGAAAATACTTTTATTATTATTATTATTTTGATGTTTATCTAACATTATCTCTAATATATGCAAGTAGCATTGATTTGAAAGAATCTAATGTTGAATATTCTTTTATACCTTGTGGAAGTTTGTTATATTTTGATAGTCCTAGGTGAAATAAAGAATTCGTGGTTTTAGTATAAATACTTCTCGTGACATATAAATCTCTATAGTTTCTAGTAGTATGGTTGTGTATTTGATAACAAAATGTTATGCATTCTCCAAAGTAAGCGAGGCATAAATTTTGCAATAGTTTTAAAATGAATACCATTGAGAAATAGAAGTCTGTTCTTTATAGATAACCAATTCAAAACATTCAGAATCAGTAGAGTAGGTGTATACCTGTTGTATCTGAGAACAATACGCATACCTCTATTTTGAAGTTTTTGGAGAGCTGCTATATTATTATTACTCACCAACTAGAGCAGACTAGAACAGTATTCATAATGCGGTTGGATGATTATTCTAAAAACTGTTATAGATGCTTATGAAATTAAATTAGATGTTTCTCTTGACAACAAAAAGCTTTTTACTGTTTTTCTGCTGCATAATTAAAATGATATTTAATGACAAGGTATTATCAATCATGAATTCCACGTATTTCATTTCTGCCACGACTTCAATTTTCTCACTGTATATTTCAATATAAATCTGATCTATGTCAATTTGAATATATTTGTATTTTGATGATTATCATTGAATTCGTCTTTTATGCATTAGTTTATTAATATTCAAAAATTCAGAGAAGTTTTTCAAAGAGTTATTTTTTTTCAATTGCTTTATTTAGACTCTGGTCACTTGCAATTATTATAGTAAATGATAAATAAAGAGGAAATAAAATCTTCCAATTTACACAAAAAATATATACTTGTAACGTGCTTACAATTGTTTCGACACACGGTGTCATCATCTGAGCGAGTTATCAACTAAAGAAACGTCAAAATCACCTTCTTAAATATTAAAATAACATGCATGAAATTTCACTAATGACAATTGCAGGTATGAAATTTCCTAATGACATATAGCTTGGATTAGGGTGCATTTGAGTAGTTACTAGTGAGATAATTAATTATAGGTGAATTGTACAGGTCAATTTGGTCATTGAGAACTAAATTGTTACGTAAATGTTTCTTGATTTCTATGGATTCTAATATGTTTAATTTTTGACCTTTAGGTTGAATATGCAAAATAAACAGGACTCAAACTATGCCAACCACCTTATTGACAATAACCATAACTTCACACAAAACCCTGAAATTTTGCATATTCAACCTAAAGGTCAAAAATTAAACATATTAGAATCCATAGAAATCAAGAAACATTTACGTAACAATAGCAATTTAGTTCTAATGACCAAATTGACCTGTACAATTCACCTATAATTAATTATCTCACTAGAAACTACACAAATGCTCCCTAATCCAAGCTATATGTCATTAGGAAATTTCATACCTGCAATTGTCATTAGTGAAATTTCATGCATGTTATTTTAATATTTAAGAAGGTGATTTTGACGTTTCTTTAGTTGATAACTCGCTCAGATGATGACACCGTGTGTCGAAACAATTGTAAGCACGTTACAAGTATATATTTTTTGTGTAAATTGGAAGATTTTATTTCCTCTTTATTTATCATTCATGATGAATTTACACATATTAAATGCCACCACGATAGAACAATTATTATAGTGTCATCTGCAAACAGACTTATGAATTCACACGCTTTCGCATAAATAATATCGTTCATGTAGAGAATAATAATAGTAATGGTCCCAACACACCACCATGCGGTACTCCCGAGATGTCTGATTTTTTTTGCGAAATCACTTTATTTGTCTTTGTCGATTGAAAGAGATTAGTTAGATTTCAGAACATGACCGTCAAAATCATAATGTTGCAGTTTCTTTATCATAATTGGAATATCTCGTTTCAAAGGCCCTCTTGAAATCCAAAAAACTATTACTGTATCTTCGTCCATTAATAATTTCCCTTTCGAAATTGTTGCTTGTAATGCTGTTGCTGTTGTAATCTGAATTAGTTCAGTTTCTATAGAGAGTGTTACTATTTGTAGAAACCGCAAAAGATTTTTTACGGTACCATAAAAATATTACTTTCGAAGAATAGGTTGGTGGAAAATGGCAGATGGACATTTGAAATGGAAACCTGGCAACGCCGTGTTCGAATGCGTGTTTTACTTTGCAGTTGGCACAATATAGGCTGCATTATCGATTAATCAGTATAACCATCGGTTGCCGCTTTCTTTAAAGTATCCTTCAGGATGTTCACAATTTCAACTTCTCTTATCGACCACTTGAATTGTTAATTTTTTTATCTTGAGTAGCATACCACAAACTACAATTTTCCGAACCTGCGGGAAATTCCCTTCGGGTATTGATCTGGTTGGAGAAACTGCGTGACATGCAGGGACCATAAACCACAGGGGCGTGGTTGGGACTTTTTCAGTGGGTTTAGATAATATACTTCGTTTTTTATAATATGAATAAATGAAGAATTGAAATATTTGCTTCAATAATAATAATAATAATAATAAGCTACTTTTATTCCTTGGACGTTGGGAGTGGTTGTTGGTTTGACAATATTATTTCCTTGCTTAACAACAAATCAGTTGATTTTTGAATTTTCTCCAATAGAAACGATACCACGCTGTAAAGCAGCTCAGTTTTTGTTTCAGTACATGTCAGGTAAAAATAATGATTTAAATTCTAAATGCCAAATTGATTACATTTCGTTATTTTTTAACAATCGGTGGGGATGATTGTTTGTATCCTTCAAACTGTCAGTTTGAAACAGAAGTAGTGTTAGTATGAAAACTAGTTAAATGAATAATTCATTTAACTAGTTTTCATACAAACCTGTATAATTATGGCAAGTCATAAATAAAATGTATAAATAAAAACACTTTAAAATTTGTTGAGCAATGTCACCATAAAATAAAATCAGATGACGGTACTACTACAAATATACATGACATATACAGCATAATATACAAATATACACATATAAACGCACATTTATACACACATGAAAGTTATACCACATAATATTTTAAATAAAATATGTTTGTGACTGACCCAACTGACCCAAAACAATTTGTCTCTCAAACCCTGTGTGACTTCTGTATGTGAAGAGATTGCTGAAGGTTATGTTTATTAAGCTTGATTCATATTTAATTCATTCGCTGCAAACCATTTATTAGCTTCAATTCCTCTATCCATTCGAGTTTGTTGATATTCTTGGCGGTGTTTTTTATGGCAGTATCATAAGCGTAAAATACACATTTATTCTTTAGTAAAAATGTGATGAAAATCATTAATTCGAATAATAATTAGTAGTGGTCCCAAAACAGACCCTTGAGGAACACCACTTTCAATATGACCAGGGTCATACATAATACCATCGATAGAAACAACTTGTTTTCTCTGAGATAGATACGATTCGAACAGTTTAAGTGGAATACCTCTTATTCCATAACGGTTGAGTTTATTTATTAGTGTCTCATGGAATAAATACACAGTCAAAGGCTTTGGTTAGATCGCATAGCGTGAGATTAGTATGCTTACCTTCCTCAAGACCTTCAACTGCATCTGATATAACTTGTAAGAGCTCTTTCGAAATCCAAATTGAGCATTATCAACTGATGCATTTTCTCTCCTCAAAATACTTTGAGCACTAATGTGCTCACATTTTAAATAATTGGTGTGCCTTTATTGACATCGATTCTGATGGTCTGCAGTGTATATTTTTTTGAAAAAATAATCATTCATTAGTTTTCAGGAATACGATAAATACTCAACGAGTTGACTTCACCCATTGATATAGGTTCGATTTTGAAAACATTTCAAAGACCGACGACTTCGTCAAAAATTAATATTTCTTGGAGGAGTTCGTATCTTGATAAATCCAGCTGGTAAAAATTGTATCAACTATTTTTCTACATGCTTTACTTCAAGATATGCAAACAATTGATAATTTGTCATAATAAGGTCTGTATGAAACGTATTGATAATAAAAATGAATGAATGTTTCATCAAAGTTGTTATTATTTTCAAATCAATGCAAAATTCCTACATCAAAAAGTTGAGAGTATTGTGCAAGGTCAACTTACATACGTTTATATTCTCAACTTGTCTATTCTTGTATTCTATCGGTAATAGGTAGAATACTGGGGTGGTATCCACTCATTACTTTCAACATTTTCTTAGAAAAAAATCCTCCACCTTCAATACGGTTTACCGAAACAATGTGTGTGGTCATTTTGCAGGATGACATATACCTACCAACACCATCCTTAAAAAAGGAACAGAATTTAAATATCTTACAAAGTCGTTGAATATTCGATGGTTGGTTGTAGTTTATTCTGATTTTTGACAGAACTGAGAGAAAGAGATATAGTATAAGATCATTTTGTCCTCCAATCAATTTGCTTCTTTACATCACTCATTTTTGCATTTCCATCCAATAGTAGGTACGAGAAGACTCCTGCTGAGGCATTAGATTCATTACAATCGATTGATGTTTATGTTAAATATTAAATATCTTTCTTGAATGTAGTAAACATAAATTTTGGAACAGGTTCAGAAAATTTGTTGATGTACAAAATATTGTTGAATTCAGAAAATTGTATCACTTTATCGTGATCATATCATTTTTGTAGAAAAAAATATCACTTCTAATTTCTCTGCATGATGGAAAATATGAACTTCAAAGATTAAGGTAAACAATATTTAAAAAAAAGCTATTATGCAAATGCACTGAACATTAAAACGGATATTTATAGAACAAGAACAAAAAGCGATTTGTTTTGCACGTGTGAGAAGTTTTCATAATGAGCCTGTAACGCAAATTTGAAGCCAATCTGAAGTGTGAAATTTTTGGAAAAAAGTTCAAAGGGATTATAACCTTAGTTTTCTGAAACGTTAAAAATTCAACTTCTTTCTAGTGCCTCCATAATTGATATGGATTTTCTAGGAACAATGCTGAACTACGGAGTATTGAAATTCCTTTTAAAAAACGAGTTTTTAAGAAATTGCCTTTTTTCTAAATCAGTTGCAGTAAATGCCCATCCGCCATCTCTTAGAGGAAGGATCAAGTTGTTATGGTGTAATCGCTGCAGGTTAGAAACCTGTAATTGACACAAGGGTCTTATTGAGTTTAATCTACCGTCTGTGAGATGGCGCGCAAAGTCAATTAGCTATTTTTTTTCTATTAATCCCTGATTATTCAAAACTATGCTGAATTAAGTGAAACTGATTATATTTCTGACTTCTGCACTACAAGCTCCTCCCGTGTAAAAAATTTGAAGCCAATCTGATGTACAAAATTGTTGAAAAAGTTCAAAAGGGGTCAACCTTCAGGAGAAGACTGAATTTACAAATATTATTACAGACAGGTAGTATTTCTGACATGTTCGGGATAATGTTATCATTCTCTAGAGGAATTTTCTAGTAATTCCCACTCAGAAGACATTGTAAGGTTAAAAATCAAATACAGTAATTGCCTACCTGCCATCTCTTAATGGAAGGATCAAGTTTTCGTGGTGAAATCACAGTAAGGTAGAAACCTGTAATTGAAACTAAGGTCATTTTCAGTTTTGTCTACCATCTGTAAGATGGCACGCAAAGTCAGTTTACGTTTTTTTTCGCTTAATTCCAGATTATTCAAAATCTATGTTGAATCGAGTGAAACTGATTCCTTCTCATTACATGCTCCTAACGTTTGGCAAACTTGAAGCCAATCTGATTTATGAAATTATTGAAAAAATTTTTGAAAAGGCCGAATAATTAACGTTTTCCTAGGGTCTCCTAGGGGATGATCTAGGAACGATGCTGAACTACGGAATGGTGAAATTCATTTCAATGAACGAGTTTTTGAAAACTCGCCGTTTTTTTAGGAACAAAAGGGATTATTCAAAAACTATGTTGAATTGAGTGAAAGTGATTACATTCCTAACTTCTGCACTACAAGCTCCCACGTGTGGAAAATTTGAAGCCAAATTGAGGTATCAAATTTGTTTAAAATCCTTCAAGCTTGATTTTTGAAATGGCCGAAAAATCAACTTTTTCCTAGAGCTTGCATATTATGGATGATCTAGGAACGGTGCTGAACTACAGAATAGAGAATTTTTAGTGGTGATATCAAGGAAAGTAGAAATATCGCAAACTCTAGTGCGAAAAATTACATTAAATAGATTCTAAACAGGAATCACTAGCGCGAAATCAAAAATCAGAATTAGAGTAATGGAGTAAGTAATTCTTTAGTTTATTTTTGATTCGCAATTCACCATACGTTTTAAAGTAATTTGGAAGCTCATTGTAAAATTTCGCACCATCAAAATAAATTGATTTCTTTCCAATATTTGTTTTAATCTTGTTAAATTTTGGTGATTGTGTTGGTCATTATTAATTTTTGAAATTAAAGTGGAATTTTCCATTAAAAAAATGAGTGAATGTGCACATTTTCAATTTGGATAGGGAATGTATATCCGTAGCTTTCTTGGTTTGCATAAGTTTACGGCTGGTTCTTGATAACCAAGTTCAAAAATACATTTAGTAATTTTATTTTGTAATGATTTCAAAGGTTCGAGTAAATAGGTCGAACCAATGCCAAAACCGAAATCAAATATTGAAATTTAGGGAATGTGAAATAAACGAAATAAATATAGATTTTAAACATCTGAGAGGAAGAAAATTTAGAATTTTATAAATAATTCCAACTAATGTTGAAATATGCCTCGTTGTTTATTATCTAGTCACACTCGTATAAGAAATCCTATATTCTGCACAGGGTAGGGTAAGGTCTGGAAGATAATAAAGATAATTTAAATACGTTAATATTTTATTGATCAATTATTTCTACAATATTAAGGTTCTACCAACTAACACATATTTACATACATTTAAATTTGGTTTGTGTTTCAACATTCATTTGGTGTCGTACATTCAACACACCTTACAAGTTGACATAGCAACAATTTTATATAAAATATGACAAATTTACAAATGAGTTCCGTAGCATCTGTACCATGTTTATAGTACAGTCCACATATAGAGATATTCAGTAAGAAATGTCATTTAAAATTCAAGGAATAGAAACTACCCAAACACCAAAACTACGTTCAAATTACAGTCGACGCGAGTTTCAACAACAAAGTTAGCATCTTCAGGAGCTAAAAGATTACCAAACTATTCAATTCTACCTTCATCCTATTTAAACTAATTATCTGAATGGTGAAAGCCTTCATTGAAATATCTCATTGAAGTGTTTTCCTAATTTTTCGAATTTACCTGTTCTTGTACTTACTCATTATCAAATTGCCTATTTTTATTGTTTACCTAATTTTTGGAATTTAGCTATTCTGAATTGATTTTACTGTTATTGTTTTGGATTTGAAAAGCATTTTTCTTGGAAATTGATGACATAATGACTTTAACAAGAAGAGGCGAAGCTTTCATCGTACTACGAACTTGAACAATGGGCTGTATGGAAAGGGGCCCTTATCAGCATTCATACTATTTTTAAACTTGCCAATGTCCAGACTCGAATGCATCGAGAAGTCATGTTCACGGACCTGTTTGATTGATTTCAAACTTGTGTCATCAAATCGGTGGCCTTCACACCTTTATACCTCAACACCCGAAATTTGTAGGTTTATGTCCACAATGTTTTTATTTTGAGCAGTATGAAAAGCTACTGCTTTCATTTTAGAACCATTTAAATACAACTAGCTGTCACTTAACTAGTTTTGCCAGCTATCAAGGTTAGAGTGGATATTATACTGAAATTCAGTAAAAAATTTGATTTAATTAATAGGATAGAATCATCATTATATAGACAAGTGAATGATTTTGGCAAAACAGATGGCAACTCATTAATATACGGAATAATGAGGATCGGTCCCAAAACTGATCCTTGGGGAACACCTATGTCATTAATTAACTCTTCAGAATAAAACATTTCGTTGCAACTATCGTTCGAATATTGCATTTTAAGTATAAGTAAGATTGAGATAATATAAATGGTTTGGTAAGTTTTTAACTCCTGAAGATGCTAACTTCATTGGCGAAACTCCTGTCAAGTGTAATTTTGATAGAATTTTGATATTTGGGTAGATTTTGTTTCTTGAATTGTATTCACAAGGTTCCAAATGTTCATTTATTCGATCTTTAAAAATTGTTGGATTCTAACAAGCCAAAAATTTTAAATCAGAGAAGTGTCTGTTTTACATATTATTTATACTATTATAATAAACCAGGTGGCCTTAATCTGTGGTAACCCCCTGTGGTTTGGTTGTTATCAAAAGTTGAAATACCGAATTAAAGGTCACAACTGTATCATTTCAAGACGAGAATAAATTAGGAGATACAGGGTTTCACCATACGTGATACAACTATATTTTTCCAAATCGGACTAGTGTGTGAAATCAACATGTGTCATAATTGTATTGGAAAGCCGATTTTCATGTACACAAAAACAATATCCTTTCATTCAATGAAAATTCGACGCTTTAAGAGCAAACACTACCTTGGTAAAACGGAAATTCGTTTTAAGCCCACAGTTTTCATTTGAAAAATTTTTAATTTTTTTTGCATTACTCAATGTTTTTGTGTAAATTCCGGAACCTCAATGATTTTTGGTTATGATAAATTTTAAGAAAAAAATTTAAATGACATGATGAATTGAAAAAATTGACATTTTCTGGAATTCTTATGGGACCACTGAGCCCATACAAAAAATATCTCTTTCTTGAAATCAATGGTTTTTGCAAGAAAAGGATTCTACGATCGGGAAATTTATATCTGATTTGCGCTGTAATGGAGAACGGACAGGTGCTGTGTTGCCAATGTTCATCGAGTTCATTATCTCCACCCCCACCCCACCCCAACAAACCTGAGCAGGAGGGGAGGAGGAAGAAATTCGACTTTTCGGTGATGGTGGCTCTTAACACTGAAATAGTGATTTCTAAGAATATTCCACTTTGGTCAAAATACACGTTTTCTGATTGGTTGAAATTCTCGTGTAGATAATCGAAAACTTCATGTTATAGAGTTTGTAGCTCGGCTCTTGATTGGCTATTGGTTCAGTGCACAACTGACAGGTCTGAAGGAAAAAATATCTCACTTCTCACTTTCTCATTACCTAAGAAAAAAAAGAAGCTATCTTTCCTTGCTTTGTTCTCGTTGGAGAGTTTAATATTTTTTATGTCATTCTAGTTCATTATTGTGTTTTTATTGCATAGTTACCAACTATCTAATGTCGTACTTTAAATAATTTCGCCAGGAATTCCAAAAATCTTCGTTTATTTTGACTCCTAACTTTGACACATATAAAAATTATTGTGATTTTATGACATTTACGTTTGTCAACATTCACCTAGCAACGATAGTGTCTACTATGATAAAATGGCAATGTTATTAATTCAAACCGGATTTTTGAAAATACTGATTTGTATTGAGATTGGATTGCAATAACGAACTAGTATGACATAAAGTTATGTATGTACCGCGGCGGGCATAAAGAGATGTGTATACCCTCGGGCGACTTACAAACACTCAGTCCAGAGGCCCTCGGATTCGTAAAACGTCGCCCTCAGGGCTTAAACATCTATTTATACCCTTGGTACATAAATAACTATAACGATTTCATAGGACATTCAGTCATTGCTTGATAGGTACTTACTTCAGTTAATGTTTAATTTGTAAATGATCATGTATTCGTATTGTGTTGTTAGGAAATGAGAGAAGAATGGGAAAGTGAGGTTATTTTCCCACAAGAGCTGTCAAGTGTGTACTGTACCAATTGTACATCATTTGTTTCTGATTTTGTCGTTCGCTTCCTCAGTGGTTGTTTTATACAACAATTACTTACCGCCTGTAAGCTGTCATAATATTTTCCTATTTCGGAAATGTCACAACACCCAACTTTGCAACTTTGGCCAAAAACCGTGATAATCACCGATCATTATTTCATATCAACATTATCAACTTCACAATTTTCGACAAATTATGGATAATGTTTATTGAATAAAAACCAAACTGGGGATATAACCTGAAATTATAGAATTTTTTCATAGCCACTGCAGATTTCTTTCTAACATGATAAAGTTTTGTTGAATTAAGTAGTGGGCTGTGGACACCAAAGTTCATTTCATTCACACATAGCTGTACCAATACAATTCCATGATTTATGTCACATGATATGATAATGGCTAATCTGTTTGATTGCATAAGTGTCAAAGTCAAAGTGACAAAATTGTAAATGTCAAAATCCATACTAGTGCTTGGAAATGATTGATCTTATGGTACGGCGATTAATTTCCAAGTATTTTACATTTCTCACAAAATCTGAAAAGGGGTGCTTTCTAAAAATTATAGTAATATTAATTTTTTTTTCAATTGAAAATTAGTTCATCTTTAAGAATTGAAATTTGTTACACTAATAGCCAATGGTAAACGTTCAGTAAAACATCTGAGGAGAAAAAATTATATGTTGATGAAAAACATAGCAGGCCATAAAAAAAAAGAAATTAGTGTCTCTTCCATTTAAACCAGAAGTGCCTTCATAATAATATTTTGTTTATGATGACACAGTTTTGATGTAAGTTCTCTGTGAAAAATATCAAATTTCTTATTCGAAAATAACAAAATTGAAGGAGGTTACTAAAGTTTTATAGGGTTCCATAAAAGTTTTACCTGTTTTCACTGTACTATAAATAACGGAAGCTATCAGAGAAGACCTACGTTTCTTCCTTCCCACAAATACATCAAACTACGAATACTTTGATATACTAAATAACGGAATAAACTGCAATAGTGATAACATTAAAAAACAATCATTTCTCCAACAAATTTTCGAAAACTACTTCTTTGGTAGGTACTCGCAAATAACGATACGTTTGATTCAGGCACTACAGTTAAACATTTCCTTTCTTTTACCTATTACTTCTAGGATATATTCTAGGTCATCACTTTTTGACAAAGATTGCAATACATTATTTCAACATTTTGACAACTCATACAGCTTTAAAGCCTTCACAAACTATATTCTTGGTCATATATGGGCTAAAATGGCAAAAATGGAAAAAATGGAGCAAAAATAGCAAAACAATGCAAACTTTCACAAAGTAGTATTTTTGAAGCAATAAACATGTGCGCCTTCGTACAAGGTTGGCAACAATGTTAAAAATGTTCATTATGAACATATCTGGTTATTTTGTTGACAAAAAATGCCAAAAAGTAGCAAAATGAAGAAAACAAAGAAAATATCATCGTTTATCTTTTCCCAATTTTGCGACCCTTTCCAAGTTTGGCATCAGAATGACTAAATTATTTGTTCATACTTTTTTAATAACTCGTCCGAAAATAATCTAAAAGAGTGGCAAACGCAAAGAAACGTTTCTCTCTATGTCATAAGTCTCGCCGAAACTTTGCCCGATGACAACATTTTTTTTTTATCTTACACCAAGAAATTTTATTTGCACCTAGAATTGATTATGGAAATAATGCACAAGATTTTTGATTTGGTTTGGAACAAATGGAGTAATTACCCAGACAACATATTAAATTTTCCACCACCACAGATTTCGGAAACTTTGTCAATTGAAAAGAATAAAAAAAAAAATAAAATAAAATTTTTTATTTTTCTTTATTTGATTTATTTTGTTTTATTCGTATGTTTTTTGGAAATTACTACCTAAGTTTTCGACCAACTCGAAAAACTTTTGCAATATTTCCATAATCAATTCAGAGTAATGCAAACGTGAGTTTTAATTTTCTAGAAAACCACAGATTTCGGGAACTTTGTCAAATAAAAAAAAAATTGAACTATTTTAATTCTTTTCAAATTTGACAAACTTCCCGAAATCTGTGGTGGTGGCAAAGGACCCCGCACGGTTCTGATAGGAGATGGGTCCCAGTTGAATTGGCTGAAACTTCAGTATAATGTAGTTTATGATCTCCCGATCAAATATTTCCATAGGCACAACGAGATCTAATGGATAGTTTCTGAGATACAGGGTGTCAAACATGCAGATAGGATGTTGTTACTTACCTTTAAAAAATCAATAATGTGGCGATTGTTGTTGTAAATAAAAGTTCTCAGACTAAGTATACAGGGTTATTTATAATTACATAATTTTTATCTTGGAACAAAATCAGTCAAACACAAAAGCTCGTAGACTTGCAGAATAGGTGAATATCATTTAATTTTGATAATGGGTGATTTGAGGTTACTTATACAGGGTCACTCAAAATTTTCTTTTTTGGTTGTATTTATGTAAATTTTTTTAATGAACATCTATACAAATTAAACATAAAGAAGAAACCTAAATATAATATGATGAATGTTTAGTGACTCTTGTCTATTATAGCATCTTGTACGGATTCTAGTCAACGGAATGATGATGCAGCTATCAAACGGGGACTACTGCATTAAAAGTAGTTTTTACTATTTCATGTTGATGGCTTGCATACCCCATCACCGTTATGTGGAAGGTAGTGATTTATATAGGTCATTATCTTATTTATTGAGCATTTATATGTGTATAAACATTCAAATTCATTGTCACTCAAACTACTCTCGTATGGTTTTTGGGATACGCTTCGCAAGCCTTCAACCAAACATTCGCTATATGGGCTATCCCCTAACCGAATTATAGGATCCGTACAAGATGCAACAAATATACAAGAGCCATCAAATATTGATCATAAAACATTTAGTTTTCTACTTTATGTTTAATTTGTAAATTTGTTTCTAAAAAAAAGGAAAATGACTAAAACTGAAAAATTTAATTTTGAGTGATCCTGTATAATAGTAGCCTATTATCACCAGATTTCAAAATCAAATCATATTTACTTTATTGAAATGAATTAATGTAATCATGAATTTCCATAAAATGAAGTCATCAATTACATAAAAAAATTATATTTACTTATTTTGCAAGTCTACGAGCTTTTGCGTTTGATTGATTTTGTTCAAAGAATTACATAAAAATTATGTAATCAATAATAACCCTGTATACGGAGTCTTACAACTTCTCATAATAAATTGAATAGAAAATAAAAAGATTTCAATTTATTTCTCTAATTTTTTTACTTTTTGTAACAAAATAATAGCGACATTATTGATTTTCAAAACCTCTCTCTGCACGTTTGACACACTGTATCTGAAAAACGGTCCATTAGATCTTTTTGTGTCCATGGAGACATTTGATCAGGACACTATACAGGGAGTATACTGTAACGAAACCCAAACCAGACTTCAAATATCTGAAATATTCTCTCAAACCCTAGAAAACTTATGTTATTCTAGTGAATATTCTCAGAAATACATGGTTACCAAGGGTCCTCTTAAAAATAAACGATGTTATTGATTATTTTTAAGTGTTTCCGTGTGTATGAATATTTCGAAATGGGACATTTCAGAATAATAGAGAAACAAACATTCGAATAATCTTTTCAAATTTATGTTCTTGGGAGAGGCCCAGATTCTTATATTTTCATGGACCACCCAAAGTTCTCAGGGTGGGCGAACCAGGCCAACTTTGAAATTAAGGTCGAAAATTGGTTAGTCCTTCGTTTTATACGTAAAAGTTAACATGTCGCGCAGTTATTTTATTCATTAGTTATCTCAAAATATTGTTATTGAAATAATTCAACTCTGTTCAACTCAAAATTCAATCAGGGTAATATCGTTAATTTTCATTATTTGAATATATATAAAGTCGATCTTCTCCACCTGTCTTTAAAAAGTTGATTCTTCTGATCAACTTTTAATATTTGTTGTATCGGAATAATTTCGAATCTTTTCTGTTTTATCTTGTTGAATTATTAGTAAATTGTCTCATTCACTTGTTTACGGTTTAATTTAGATTATTAGATAAAATCAGAAGTTGTTTCATCAAATATTTGAGAAATGTTCCTAACACCTTTGGTTGTTATTCTTTATTGCTTTGTTAAATAGATATAAATAAGTGTTATGAATTCAGTCTTTTTATTCTCAAAAGTTCACATTCCAGTTAACGAAAATCCTTTTCATTTGGAAGAAATTAATTTAATTAGTAGAATTGAACAGAGTAAGTAAATTTGAGTGCTAAAGTGAGTTCCGCAACGAGTTCTCAATCCAGCATCAGAAAGAAAGAACAAACGGAGCATCGAGTATAGAAAGTCGAGATCATCTGATGAAAAAGTAAGGTGAGTTGAAAATCTTGAATGCTGTGAGGCATGATTCCTGGTTCCTAGAAAATTAGAGCCCAACGTTCCAAATTATTATTATTTTTTTAACGACTCCGCTCGGTCGAATCAGTTGTAATAAAGCTCTATTTAATTATAAAATCAGCAATTTGTATCAAATTAAACATTTAAAAATACAACAAAAGTAAACAAAACAAAATGTTTCCGTCATCGGCGGAGGTAGCAAAGTTTCGGCGGGACATAAAGAGAAACGTTTCTTTGCGTTTTCCAGTCTTTTAGATTTTTTTCGGCCGAGTTATTAACAAAAGTATGAATGAATAATTTATATACTCTAATGCCAAGAATGGTCGCAAATTTGTTGTTGTCATTTTGCGATTCTTTTGCATTTTTTTCTACAAAATAACTTGAATTGTTCCTAATTTACATTTTTAACAATGTTGTCGACCTTGTCCGATGACGAAAATATTTATAGTTTCATTGCGTGATAACATTTGTGAAAGTTTACATTGTTTTTTTATTTTTACCCCATTTTCGGTTTCAAATGCTGAAATGACTGCCCTACATATCAAAAATTTAGTCACATTCAGGACAGTGTCAGAACCGTTCTCAGGACCTCTCAGAAAATATCGAAATAATTTCAAGCAATGTTTTTCAAAAAGTTTTGCATTTCCACCTGACTTGATAAAGTTCTGAAATATGTTACAACAGATAATAAACATCAATGTTAATAATAATATTGGCCACATTTTAACAGTGTCAACGTTATTCTAAGTGTTTCACTTACCTATTATTTAAAAAAATACGTGAACAAGACATTTTTAGTGCCAGCATCAATTGGAGGAAAACATCTACATATATCTGACCTTTCCGGAATTGTATAATCTGCTAGTGATATTTTCTTTGGTTGGACAACCATATTTACCGTCATGGAGTCATGTATGTTACTTCATTCGTCATCAGTTTTAGAAATTGCTACCATATAATACACTTTCATCTATTTGATGCTAGCAATTATTATTTCATAGCAAAAAATAGTTTTCGATATGAAAATTACAAGTATATCGAATCTAACGCTATGTTACAAAAAGCACACATAAAAACTCTTTGCAAAAACACACTGATCACATTTTCCCGACTTTACGGGAATATCCTTCCTAATAATCTCCTTTCAGATTCATTGTTCGTCTTACACTATCTATATAGACAAAAATAAAGTCTGTACTTCTTACACTTCAGAGCTACATCGTAAATGAGGTCCTGTGAAATGATCTGTGTTCTAATGGAACAGAAAATACCAATTACCACTTATGTTTTTTCTGAATGATTTCCTTTATCCACTGAAAAATTTTTGAGTTTGAATTTTATTGATATTAAAAGTTATAATTTTTTAAATAAAACTTTTAATCCAAGTGAAAATTTGACCGTTATTTTAATGAAAAACAAAACAAAAAAGGGGACACAACCTAACCTGACCGAACTAACCTAGCTATCCAAAAGTCAGATCTCTGATTAGGATAGAAAGGTGAAATCACAGCAGATGCTCGCTGCGCTCGCATTTTGAAAATTACCAGAAGAAAGAGACACGCCTTCGGCGTTTCCCTTTCTTGTGACTGCCCACGTTTTCAGCTACGGACCAAATTTCTAATCGTAAAAAAGGGACACAACCTAAACTAACCAAACTAACTTAGCTATCCAAGTTGCTGGTAATATGATCACTAATTAGTATGAAACAATGAAATCAGAGCAGATGCTCGCTGCGCTAGCATTTTATAAACAGAAAGAGACACGCTGTAATTTTTGTTTCCATGGAAATTAAGTTGATGTCAAACTCCTGCCTATTTATACAGTGCGGCTTTTTTAACCCCCCCCTGTTAAAACTTTTGAACGGTTCGACGTACAAACATGAAAAAAAACCGTTTGGGGGGTTTTACCGATACTACTTTTTGAAACAAAAAATATGGTGATTGCGGCACGGGGGGGGGGGGGTACATCAACTCAAAAATGTTGAATGGCATGGGGGGTCAAGTGTCACATCGTTGAAAAGAGAATTGAATTCTCTTTACAACCATGTGAATATTTTTGAATTTTGTTGAGAAATTTTTTCCCAAATTTGATTTTTATGCCTTTCGAAATTTTCGAGTTGATGTGCCCCCAGCGCCATCTGTCGAGTAATTGCAATGTTTCTTCTCTCAAAAAGTAGTATCGGTAATACCCTTCAAAATGTTTTTGGTTTTCAGATCCGCATTTATATTTGATATTTAGAATTTTAATTGCAAAAAAAATATCAACGAAATTCAAAAAAAATTAGATGGCTGTGAAGAAAATTGAATTCTCTTTTCAACGATGTGACACTTGACCCCCCATGCCATTTAAAATTTTTGAGTTGATGTGTCCCCCCGCGCCCACTGACGAGCAATCACCATATTATTTGTATCAAAAAGTAGTATCGGTGAAACCCTCGAAAATTTTTTTTTTCAAACTTGTACGTCGAACCGTTCAAAAGTTAACAGGGGGGGGACTAAAAAAAGCCGCACTGTATAGTCGGTGAGCTGTATGATAATTTGTGACATTGTGACTGAGAATCTAGAACTTGAGAATTTCAACGTTGTTTCGCATCATTTGGTTATTTGAAGAATTTCTAAAGTATATCATTTTAACTCAAATTGAGATAACCTAAATGAAATTAAAATGGTTTTTTGGATCATGCGTCATCACATTTCCAAAAGTATTTTCAAAAAATTGATCATAACAATTGATAAGGATGAATATTTATAATGATATTCTTTGAGCAAAATATCCTTAAATATTTTTTAATGATTTCCAGCGCCCACGACTTGGCAACATTGGCGCATTTCTGCAAGGTTCAAATATCATCGCCCAATAATCTAATTGAATAGTATGATATCCACTCAGAACTATCCTCATATCAGATTTCCAGTTATCCAAAAAGACCAAAACTTGGCAACAGCGCATTTCCACAAAACAAAAATAGTATCATTAGAATAGGTTGAGGGTCCATAATCCAAAGGTTTAATTGTTTTTATATATTAGATTTCCAGTACTCCGAAGGGACCAACTTGGCAACATGGCATTTCCGCAAAACAAAAATGGTACTATTACAATTGGCTGAGGGCCCACAATCGCTACGTTCAATTGATTTTCTAACCAAATAATTCTGAAAAAAATGTGTTCTTCTGAAAAAACTGCACAGGGTTATCTTTTTCGTTGTTTCAAAAAAATTATGCTTTGAAACAACGAAATAAATAGACTAGTGCAGTTTTTAAGAAACACGCTTTTTTTAAATATATCGGCAATTTTTGAAGCATTTATGGTATCATCTCAGAAAATTGGTACCTAATAATACTTTGGAAATAAATCCTGATCGTTGCTTTCTAGGGCAGGTTTTGAGAAACTGGAAGGTGCAATTAATAGTCACAGTTTCATCTTTTTGAAACGGTTGAGAAAACCTTCTTGGGACTTTTTCTGATTCATTATTATATGTATACAGCCAGGAAAACATCCTGCCTTTGTAACAAAAAAGATTGCGAATTTGTAGGCTCATTAAAAAACAACTTCCGTGAAGTGGGATGCGGTGAGGTAGTGGCAGCATTCAGTTTCAGAATCCTTTCACATTATGTATAAACATGATTCCGTCCTAGAAATGTACAGGGTGTTCAATTCAAATTTGATTCTCCCTGTTCGAAACTTGGAAATGGTAATGTAGAGTGAGTTCAAATGAGCAAACTTACTAGTACTCTTTATGAAAAACAAGCTTAGAAATCGTGGTTCCGGAATCATTTATTTTGATCTTGAAAGATTCTAGTTACCGAATTCTCAATTTCCGAGAAAGACAGTTTTGATAAATCTATGTTTCAAGCATAGATTGTTTAGTTTTCAATTACCTGCTTAGTTGTATTTCCTTTCAATTTTCAAAAACTTTCGGTTTCAGTTGAATAAATTATCTGACTTGTACGTATATGATCCATGAAGATTCATGCAATGAGGTTGTGTGGATCTTACAGTGTTGATATAGACTTTAACATCGCACCTTTTTTATGGAAATTTTTTTGACGCTACTTTCATATTTATGATGGATACTACTAGGGTTGGCCTCAATGAAACTACACCATAATAATGAAATGTGAAGATAAAATCTCATTTAGTTGTTTCAATTAAAACACGTCAACTTTCAGAACTGACTTATGGTGAATTTATGCCGCAGTCATAAGTTATAAGGAAGAATATTCGTCAATGATTCGTTGAATCGTTCATTTCATCCAATCATTGACGAACATTCTTATGACTTAAAAATGCTGCTTAAATCCACCATTAATGATTGGAATTGTTTCAGGGGTAAACAGAATATAACTTCACCTCTATTGTTTCAAGACCAGTTATCGTTATCTCTATTGCATATTTAGTTAAGTTTAGGACAGTTTCTCAAGGTAATTTTCTACTCTTTTCACTCCTGTATCAATTGAAATTTGTTGTTCTCTATTTTTTACCAACTGTTCTCTATTCTCTCCTTAATGTAAATTTATTAGAAAATCCCCAGTACCCTGCTCTTCTTCATCTTCTTCAGATTCAACGTCTTTACTACCAGAGTCAACGTTCTGAAAGTTTCCATCGTCCCTCAAATTTTTTTTCATAGATATTGTAATTTTCAAACCTCAAAATATTGTTGAGTCATAACAAAACCATCATACGTTGAAAACTATGTTCAGTATTGATGATATTTGTGTTTGGTTTCTTTTTGTTGGTAAAAGGGGATGATGTTGTGATATTTATATTTAGTTTATATATTATTCTGTATACAATTAAAAGGTTGTTGATCGGGTAGTCATGGGGATGACGTCTTGTCATTGATTAAAATCAGGTTGATTCACATCCTTTAATAGTCTTTGTATACATTCATAAATTTAACAATCTTGACAAAAACAAGCAACTTTAACAAACAATTTTAGTGTATACGATAAATTTTGTCATGATATCCTTATTCAAATCCAAAGGTTTCCGGAGAAACTTCGAGTTATTTTAGAGTACTCATAGGTTTGACTTTTTCCAATTCCAGATTTATCTTTCCAATAATTCTGATTTGTTTCAAATTATTGATTTTGGTTCTTAAATGGGTGGTCATTTGGTTTTGAAGATTAGTTAATGAGTATGTCCTATACATCCACAAAGTAAAGCCTGATGTGAAATGATATTGTTCAAAGAGTCAGTGTTTTGGTTTTTGTGAATGATTAGCCTCATTTTTCCAACTGAAATAAATATTTAATGCGTTCCGAATGACAATCATTTGGTAACTGATGTTGTGGTCGATACAAAAAAATAAACCGACGGGAATAAAACATTCATTAATGACCTGTATCGATTGTGGAATACAAATTTACCATATTCTATTTATATTTACATTTTATCGTCAAAACGTAAAGAAATTATCGGAAATATCATTATGAACGAATCATTATTGAAGAACCGCTAGTGGTGACGTTCATGGATTACTACGACTTTGAAAAGAAATTCATACCGCAAAATTCTAAAACGGCATCTTGACATTTCTGACAGTTGAGCCATTCCTTATTTGTTGGCTGAATCTCGATCCGCAGGTATTTATATCTTCTGTCACTCATATTGTGAGTAAAGAATATTTATTTTGATATTTTTAAGGGACACCTTAAGGCCTTTGACTGTGTTTCTCATGAGATACTCATATGGAAGTTAAACTACTACGGTATTAGAGGGGTAGCTTTGAAGTTAATTAGTTCATACTTAGAAAATAGAAACCTATGTGTCACTGTGAACCGAACCAACTCTGACTTTCTACCTATAAAACATGGTGTCCCGCAGGGATCTGTGCTCGGACCATTTTTGTTTGTCATTTACATAAACGATCTATGCAACTTCCTGTTACCCCATAAAAGCGTTCTATATGCCGACGACACAACGTTGATGACTACTGGTAAAAACCATGGGGAAGTGACTTCTTCGTCTAATAATATTGAAAAACGTGCTGAAAACTGGTTTACTGCAAACAAACTGAAGTTGAACGCAAGCAAATCACAAAAAATAACTTTCTCCTCTAATATAAACTCACAAATGGGAAACACTGTCAAGCTACTTGGAATAGTTATCGATGACAAACTCACATGGACCAATCACATAGAACAGCTCAGTAACAAATTATCAAGTACTCTATTTTTGTTGAGGCAACTAAAGAAAACAATTCAACCTGATATTCTGAGAATGACATATTTTTCTCTATTCCATTCGCAGATAAACTATGGAATAATTTTATGGGGAAATGCCTCCCATGCAATAACCATTTTTCGACAACAGAAAAAGGCACTTAGAATCCTTGCTGGATATAAGGAACATTGTCATCCACATTTTATAAAGTACGGCATCATGCCATTACCTTCAATGTATATCTACAATTCCTTGTTAGAAATACATAGAAATGCCAACCAACTACAAACCCAATCAGATATACACGAGCATAGTACAAGGTATTCTAAGTTGATAAAAACCCCAAGGTATAGATTAACCAAATCTCAGAAAAATTCTCTGAATTTTAATTTCTACAACTGCCTGCCAAAGATAATCAAAACACTAACCTTTCATCAATTTAAAAAACGCATAAAAAATTATATTCTTGAACACTGCTTTTACTCCACTGACGAGTTCCTTCACACAACAAAGCAACTGAATCATACACTCAACACATTGCTTCTCTGAATTTACCATTTTGTTATGTTAATTATGTTTGTTAATGTTTTACTCATGAATGTAACAGTTTTAAAAATTTTGTATGTTGTATTGTTTTATGCATTGTATACTTTTATTATTTATTGACATGCCATAATTGTATTGCTATATGTAAAATGGTGAAAATATATCTATCTATCTATCTATCTATCTATTTGACGAATTTTCTTCAAACATGTCGTTTACCAAAGACATATGAATTTTGTCTCTTGAGGGAAACAAAATCTGACAAGAGATATGTTGATAGGTATATAAATATGTTGATAGCTATTTTAAAATCTCGGAGTTTTGACCTAATGGAGATAACTGTGTACATAAACTGTATCGCATTGACAGCGAGGGTGAAGATTATCAAAACTCAACAACTTTTGGCTACACATTGATACTTATCTCGGAAACAATACATACAGGGTCGAAACGAACAGGCGAGAAATAATAGAACTTGTTGATGCCGTTTGGTATTTTCATATTCGTACATAGAAACAAGTATAACCTATACAGGGCGTTTGGGGCGTATTGAGTTCAATATAAGTCATGTTTATCATAAATCTGTGTCCTGAAATTCACCCCCTCCTATCTACAGACATAGCAAGTAGCAAGAAAAAAATTCGTGAATTTTGAATTGTGGCTACAATTATACATGAAATATTCGGAAGTCCCTTGTATTTTTGGATGCTCTATTCATTTCATCCTTAAAAAACAAGGTAACTCTAATTCAAGGGGGTTTCAACGTCAATTTTTTTCTTCGCCAATCAAAATTAATTCAAAAATCACCATGAGGATCTCCCTTGCTCGCACAAGCTCTTATGAGAGGTTTTCTCCAAGAAACCTGAGAGTTTCTTTAAAAGAAATTTTATAAAGAATTCTACCATAAAGTTAGTGATGAAAAAACTTTGACCTCTTGCATTTTTCTAAATCAGCTGTTTTTGAGAAAAGCGCCCGTAAATTAAAGAAAAAACATTAACCTTTCCATGGAAATTTAAAAATTTTGCATTCATCATAAAACAATGTTAGTAAGATTTTTGAGACTATACAAAATTGTTTGTTAAAAAAAATTGTTGTTAAAATTGTCATTTCCGTCAACCGATTGCATCCGTACGCGCAACCCTCGGAATTCTTCCAGAGACTTGTGTGAGCCAGGGAAGACGCAGCCCTTACCTTTTAACGTGTGATGCCAGCCAATTTTTGTGATATGGGTTGTGCTAAATTGAGTACACCATGAGCAAACGGTATAAGGAAATTATAATATTAGATCACGATGATTTTTTTTAAATAAACAATCCACTGATATTCAGTGTACAAATTTAAATACATGTTAAACGAAAGTAAAACTGCCTACTGTGATATTTCAAGATTTTTTTATATGCATCAATCCCAATATATTTCAACTGATTCTGGTGAGTTATTTGCGAAAGAAACTCTCCTTTTTCTTGATCTTTCTTTCTCTAAACTTATATCCAAACAAATAAACGTGCCTCCTGAAATCATTTCGTACTCATGAAGTTTTCTGCAGAATCGTACAAATTAGTGTCTCAACACAAGTCACTTCCATTTTCACTGACATACTCTTAAAAAAATTGTTGTCTATTATTGATTACTTGATTATTACATCCATATCAACAATTATACTGTGAAAAAAAAAAAGTATTTTTTAATGAAAGGAATTGAGGTTATGTCTTCCACTTACAAATCATACAATGCCATCAGCTCATAGTGCTCACATTTATCACACAAATATTTATGTTCAAAAGTACGAAATAGCGAGAAAATGTTCATATTTTTTTCATCGAGGACGCAAAACACTCTGATCTGAACTCGCGGTATTTTTTTCAATGAACAAATTCCACAGTTGGAAAATGGCATACACCAAATTGATGGACCATTCTCGTCAGCTGACATTTTCGAAATAAAATTCGTCAAAAAATCGACATATGACGGAAAAAAATTACAGTTGGCAACTAAAATAATAACGAATAAAACCATGTCGACAAAAAATGTAACAAAGCGGTATCTGCCAACAAAAAAAATCAAGAAATGTGTGTACTAAAAAATGTAGAAAAACGAAAGGGTCAAAGTAACAAACTACTTTTTGGCTATGATTTTTTAATCTTTCTCCCCTTTTGACGCTTTTAAGTTTAAATTGTAAACAATCACTTTGATTTATTTGTAAATTTGACGTTTGTTAAACGATTAATTTCCTATTTTTTTTCGAGCAACTTGCCATATCTGTAGCTTAGAGGAGTTGAATTTCGGGACACATGTTTATGGGAAAAAGGTCTTATTTAGTCTCCAGGAATACCTTCGCCCTTGAAATATCTGTATTAAATTTTGTAACACCCTCTATATCGTATGTGACGTTATAAAACAAAACAGTTTCCAAGTCAGTTAATAGACGTGACCTACTTAACTAAATTCCCGTTTTGAAGCATTATTGTGTTGGGGTATTGATTTAATTCCTCAAAGTTGGCATTGTAAAGAGCGAGGAACTGTAATCCCAAGGCTTGTTGAATTGAAAATATAATGACACATCATTTGTTTTAACGATGCATCAAATAATTGCATAAATTGATTATTTTTAGTTCTAAAAACATTACTTCAAGTCAAACTTTGAAAATATGGTCATTTAAAGAAAGCAATATGTTTCAAAATTTCGAGAACTAAAAACTGAGTGCATCAGGCATAATGGAAAAAGCATTTCTTGTTAATATTGAACACAGAACATTTCATCGGGTCTAATGTTATCTAATCATGAACTAACACTAATAATATTCACATTTATTATAACAATCTTTAACATTACTATAAGGTATCACAAAAAATACTTCTCGTTTTAGAGATATTTTCGCAGTTCTTTTTCTGAAAATTCAATGGTATTTAGACAATATATATCCTTAATTCAACTGTTTGTGCTCGTTAGAGAGAAATAGAGATACACAGGAGCGACATGGTCTGACATAAAAAAATATTATACTTCTCAATTAAGATATACTTCACTTATTTGTTCAAAAAATAATATGATTTCTTCATCTGTCGTTGATATATTGAAGATAAATGAAGTATATAGAATGGCGCCTGTGCATATATTTTGTGGTAGACGTTCAAAGAAAGACAACAATTTCATTTGAATGAATTCTTGAACGTTTGCCAGTTAGACCAAGCTATAGAGGTTTGAAAGACGCAAAAGGCCTATACTAATTTTTATAAAACAGCTCGTTAATGAAAACCCCAGCAGTAGTGAAAAAAATTACCACATTTTTGAACTTTTGTAGAGATTTATAAAACCTACATAACAGATTTTCATTCGACCGGATCGGTGCATTTTCCACTGAGAAAATCCGGAAAAACCTCGAAAAAGAGACCATTTTTCAAAAATTTATAATTTTTATAAATCTGATGCTGCACAAACAATATTACGCACACTGATAGATAATAATCTGTGATTCTACTGTGCGAAAGATATTTTCTGTCCAATGTGTACTTTTTGCACAATCGCGTTATAAACAATTTAAGGAAACATCTTGCAAGATTTAAGGAAAATCGTCGTATTCATATTCTGTAGACGGCATTTGGTAGTAGAGATCAATATCTACAATTTGTATATTTTAGATTTTCACATGAGAGAAGGGAAATGTGTTGAAAATGTCACAGAAAGTTGATCAAAGTCGGTGGCTGCGATAAGGATTCGGGTCCCCCCCCCGCCAAATTTTGTTTGGATATTCATACATTTGACAGAAAAACTGGAAATACCAGACCAATGTTGAATATAAGCCTCCCTCATTACTCTTTTTTGGGCCACAAATACTCAATTCATTTCTGAATTATATTGTACGACAAATGAGAGTGAATAAGAGCGTATAGTAAACATTTAAAAGAGTTGGTTGATCAAGTTCATTCTTCAACTGGAGAATAGCATATTACCCACTTGAAAGTCTCTTGCATACATGGTCGATGTGATTTTTCCAGCTCAATTCTTGATCTATATGTATACCTAGAAATGTTGTGGTATCTGAGGATTCGATGATTTTATTTTCAACGCGCACGTACATATGCCAAAGAATTGCATAAGTATTGTTTTTTGCCATCACTAATCTATTAGTTCTACACCATGCTGTGAACTGGTCTGCTATTGCTGAGAGTAATCTGTAGATCTGATGGGTTATCAGCTTCCTCGGCTATAGTTGTATCGTCGGCAAATAAGACTAGACATTTAGAACTTATATGAGATGGCATATCATTTATGAAGAGGAGAAATATTAATGGCCCCAGAACTGATCCCTGTGGGACTCCTAGGCCCATTTGGTACAAATCTGACCTGCTGTCCCTCAGTTCTACCAGTATCCTTCTGGAGCTCATAAATGACATAATCCACGAAAGAAAGTTGCCCCTAATGCCTATGGAGTAAAGTTTTTCCTCAATGAATCGAAAGTTGATCGAGTCAAACGCTAATAACAAAGTTTACAGAATTCTGTAAACAGGTGAACTTTGATTGAACGTTAAGGTGCCTCTTTTCTTGTTAGCAATAAGTGTTTTGTATTCCTTCATTTGGAGCAATTAGAAAATTAGAAGTTTTAGCAAAGTCACTAAAAGTTGATCAATACGCTTCAAAGTATGTCCGAAGTCACACGAAGTCGCACTGAAGTTATCTCGAGTTGAGTTCGGGCGACTTAGGGTGCACTTTAAAGCATTTAGAGTAACTTCCAGTGACATTTTCAACACATTTCCCACCCCTCAGGTGAAAATCCAAAATATACAAATTGATATTGATCTCTAGGTCGAAATGCCGTTTACAAAATTTGAATAAGATGACGCGATTATGCAAAAAATACTCATCGGACAGAAACCATCTTGTGCACAGTTGAACCACATGTTATTATCTATCAGCTTCCGGTATATTGTTTGTCCAGCTTCAGATTTATAGAAATTATGAAGTTTTGAAGAATGGTCTCTTTTTCGAGGTTTTCCCGGATTTTCTTAGTGAAAAATGCACCGATCTGATCATACAAAAAACCATTTTGTAGGTTTTATGATTCTCTACAAAAGTGCTATTGACTGTAAAACGATATTTTCAATACTTTTTGAGATATTCGCAAAAAAAAAAGTTGTGATGTTTTTCAATATTTCTTGTTAAAAAAATTCCACAAACCGATTTTGCTGTGGCGAAAACCGGGGTTTTCAAATACGAACTATCTTTTAAAAAGTAGTATAGGCCGTTTGCGTCTTTTATTTTTTGTGAAAAGAGCCTCTTATTCTTATATACAGCTTGGCCTGAGTTTACTTGTGCCATTATCAATATATAGAAGGAAATATTCGAATATACATAGAGGAAGCTGAAGAGGAGACGATGAAAAATTCAATAAGGTATCTCTGTTTTAGGCGATGACGTATGTCGAAAAATAACTTCGTTATGAAACACCCAAAAGCATGTAATGTTGAAAGCTATGCAATCAATCTACCGATGTAAACAAAATATTTTATCAACCGAAAACAGAGACATTAGCTAAAGAAAATTATTGTCATTCCGTTAAAATGTCAAAGGGATTTTATCAATCAAAGAAACGATGCTGTAACAGGGAAAATTAGGGTGCTTTCGAAAAATGTTACCATCGAAGTAGGGTGGTTTCCTCTACTCTGGCTTGAGTCTGTGCCACTGTACTATGGTCTGTCTCGGCTTGGTGATCATGTCTTGCCAGTGCTTGGTTTCTGACGCACCAGATCCATTTTTACCTATGAAAAAGATATAAAAATATTTTTTAATAATATAATAATAATAGTGAAAGTAGTAGTAGTAGTATATAATATTCACCAAATTACATAAATTTATAAAGTATACGATGAAAAACGGGCGATTACCTAATACAGGCATAGGAAAGAGTTTGTCAAAACATTTTCAGTATATTAATTGATTTTCATCAGCGGTAACATGATAATTCAATTCAGTTTTCAGAAAAATTGACTGTGAAACATCAATATTAATAGTTATTTATTTAAGTGTTTTAGATATAATTTTATTTGTTGAATGTTTAAACGCGAGAGCGAAGCTCGAGCGTTTTAATTTCTTAAGCAAATAAAATGTATCTAAAACACGCATGCAATAAAACGTTTTATTCACAATCACATTCATTTAGAATCATAATCGCGGAAATTTTTCATCACAAAATGATTTGACGTTTTGCTCTGACAGCGGCTGTCACCTCCTCAAAAATCATTGAAATAACATACAAAAATATCGGGAGGTGTTGAATGGTTGCTATGTATTTTCGATTGTTTATCGACTCTATTTGTAAAAATTTGTGAAGTTTGTGAAAAATGCAAGAAAATAATTCTGTTCCTGATATAATCCTTGAGGAAGCTGAAGAAGCAACACGTCAATTATTGCCTGCCAAGTCCAGGGAACATTATGAAAAAGTATTTTCTGAATTTAATGAATGGAAAGAAAAACGGAGGGTAATGGCAATAAGTGAGGAAGTCATGCTATCGTATTTTTTGAATTTGAAGAAGAAGTATGCAATTTCATCCATGTGATCGAAGTACTCGATGCTGAAGGCCGCTACATTATTCCACTAGTGGAATAAAGTAATTTCATTATTCCACTAGTGGATAAAGTGGTACTTTATACGGTTCATTAGTGTGGATAAAACTTCAATTATAAGGTGATTGTGGATAAAAATCTTTCTTCTGAAGATGGCCATGATATGATGTATTTAAAATCACTCTTCGCCTAGTCAACAAGTAACTTTTTTTTGAAAAAATTGTGTAGGCACCGAAAATTATGATTCGATTCGTAATAGAGAGTTTAAGGAAAGGTCCAAAAAACGGCAGAAAAAGTTGCAAAAGTTATAAACAATCAAGTGAAAAAAAAGTGGGGCTTTGGTTTTTTTTGAATACCTATCTCGAAAAATTTCAAAGATTTTCGAAAAGATCTGAAAAAAATGAGCAAATTTGCTGAAAAAAAGTTCCGAAAAAATTCATGTACTATTGGTATACATCAATTAACAATAATTAATTGTTCATCTCAATTTCTCCAAAAATTATGCATTTGTTAATTAACAAAGGACCACGCACACACCTTATGGGAAAAAGTCTTTCGGTGAAAATGGCCGAATTTTTGAGCCATTCTGAGTAAAAGTCTCCATTGGCCCAACTCGATCGTATTACTAGATTCGGCGCTAGAGGGCTTACAATACACAACCGTTGCAAAAATTGTGAAATTTTGATTTGTCACTTTTTTATTGAAAATAAAAAATGAAAAAATTAATAATGTATTTTAGAAAATTTTTACCACCATTGTTTAAAAACTTGTTGTAAAGAAATACATTGTTTATGAGCAAATAAAAAAAATTGTAATGTTTTCATTGATGAATATTATTTTTAGAGAACAAACAGTTCCTCTATTTTAATATTTAGCCGCATATAACAATTAACGGATGCATTTTTCAGCAACAAATGAATTAATTTAAGAAATATATATTCAGAATAAATCTGGAATATTCTCAAGTTACGTTCATTTATATTGAGTGAACGATGTTCATTTTAGTATACTCTTATGCTCTTATGATTGTACAATCCTCTATTAGCAAATTGTTAATTGTTTTACTTTTTAAGCATACTCAATATTTTTATTATCACTCTCACACACATACTTCTTGCTGTAAACCCGTTTTTAGAAGCAATAAAATTATTAATATTATTATTATTTTAAGAAATCGTTTTTTCCATAAAAATTATCATTTTCTTCAATAAATATATTAAATATATTTTTTTTGTTTGCTCATGAACAATGTATTTGCTTATAAATGTTAGTAAAAAAATTATTTAGCTTAAACCCTTACAAATCGAAACAATCAAGATATTAAAAACAACCATGTACTTTTTTAAATTTTTTAATTTTCAATTGTTAATCAAAAAGTCGAAAATCAAAATTTTACAATTTTTGCAACGGGTTATCTATTTGTAATCCTATTAAGAATAACTTCACTAAGTGAAAAAGATTCTAGGGTTTTAGTTCAATAGTTATCGGGGTTTTTATGTTAACATCATCAGTTTAGAAAAATTTGTTAATTAACAAATGCATAATTTATGGAGAAATTGGGATAAAATGTTGTGGCGGTGTCTTGAATCTCGAAGAAATTATCGATGGTGACTTGGATCTCGAAAAAATTATTGAAAACTTCCTGAACGACATTTAGTTTTATTATTTCTACATGAAATTACTGTTTATCCAGATTATACAACTCATATTCTGTAAACTGAAACGTATTCTCTTCAACAAATATTGAAGCTCACAGCCTTCCTCTGCTACGTGAAAGTTGTGAATGCAAAACTTCGACGAATTTTTCGAGATATGATTTACTAGTTTGCGTTCTTTGAACCCTTATCTCAATTGGCTGACGATAAAATTCACTTTACAGTGTAGGTATAAGCAATTTGATGAAACGACGTGTTCATGTTCAAAAACAAGATGTGACGACGTCTTTGCAATTTCCTGTCAGGTTGCTCCTATAGCTCATTTGTTTCAGGAAAGATGAACTATGTATGCATTTCATGGGTCGAAAACAAAGTGTTTGACGACGTGAACGATGATGAAAAACTTTCATATCTAGTTTTCTCCAGAGATATAAGATTCGACGTTCGATGATAAGCGCTCATCTGCCAAACAGGTGTTTTTCTCTTTCTCTAGAGTACTTCTACGTTTAGTAGAGTCAAGTAGCAGGGAACTGAACTACTTCAATGCAACAATTTGGTAACATTCTAGGAGGTAATACCGCGAGTGCTCGCAATACTATCGATAATAATTCCGTCAGGACGAGTGGTGTTACCTAAAGTCCATTTGATCGAGTTCAAGATTTCTGACAGAACTTTCAGCAGTACTGTGAGCACCAGTTGTAGGTATTTATTGAGATACTTTCACGAATCAACAAAGTCAAAGATTTTCCATTGTCGTGAATTTTTCAATAGTTATAGATAATGTCTGATAATAGGTGATCGGAATATCACTGCTCACGGTTTCTTGGATAAAATTATGAAATATAATATTTACTTTTTCCAGAAAATAAATTTACTTACCGGCAAGAAGGATCCTTCCTATGAGTTCATTTCTCCCGATATTGTCAAAGTCCATCACCATCACATCCAGCGAACACTCCCTGATTTTCTCCCATGGAACGTTGAAGGAGAATGTGTCGTTGAAAACTGGATTGAGGGTACACTTGAATATCGCCGTTTTGCGTTTCTCTATGCGTTTGTCGCCGAACTGTAGCCATACCTTAACGTACGGATCTGAAATCGAATTATTGAGCGTTGGATAAAGACTTAGATGAAGGTATATTCAGCTCTACTGACTTCCAAAACATTGAATCTTTTTAAAAAAATCAGCTCTATCCAAATTAGTCATACCACACCCAAATGAATCATTTCTTTCTTTCTTATTTACCATTGCTTAAAATAAGTAAAGGATT
Organism: Chrysolina oricalcia; assembly: GCA_944452925.2. Taxonomy (NCBI): domain Eukaryota; kingdom Metazoa; phylum Arthropoda; class Insecta; order Coleoptera; family Chrysomelidae; genus Chrysolina; species Chrysolina oricalcia. The sequence continues at coordinate 5,111,162 of OX101810.2, forward strand.
GGATTTATAATAAAAGTAGAATGTTCATATTTATCCTGGTTGATATGAAGAATATGTACTGTATAAAATCGTTTCGACCTTTTATTTTATTTTAAGGTCTATTCCTATACAAAACCAGTTTTTGTCATTTTAAGGAAAATGAAGAATTTGAATTTTCATAATCAAGACCAAGAATACATCTCAATATTCGTTTCTGTAATATAAATATTTTACTTGCGTTCTTTGATATTACAGTTTATAATTACTGAGGTATCATCAGCATACTGAAAAGTTTCGCTGTTTAATATGGAGAGAACAAATGGAAAAGAATAAATCGATCAAAAACCCGAAATATAGAACCCTCAACCACCAACTCGGTTTATGTAGGTCTCCACTCTTGAATTTATGAGTTTGACAACCCTGATAATTTCTATAATCTCTAGTGTTACATTTATATCGTTGACAACCCTATTCACTTAATTACCTCTCCATCCTGCTTACCTGCAAACTCACTATATAACCACGTTTTTAGATTCCAAATGTATTAGTTGGTTATCATACTTGATGATGGGAAAAAACCCGAAACCAGCCGTAAAAATAAAATGACTAGTAGAAATTAAACAAAAATTATTTTTCATTCATTTCATTTTTAGAATGAGTTAAAGCGAGTTTTTTGTTTCTTCTCGAAAACGAAGCTAGATATGAAGAAAACACTACCAAAAGGTTGCATTTTTAGATGCTCCTTCAAAAAAAAAAAAAAAAGTCAGTCGCGTACTTTTTTTCTCAATATTAATGGCTGTGGTGCCCACTGAGACGCCACTGGACCTAATAATTTCAATTTAGGCAGTGCTAAATGAGCGCCTTATTAGTTCAAATAACTGTACCAAACTTCAACTAAGTCGGTTTAAGGATATTTATGATATTTCATAAATGCCGTATATGTTTTTAAACTTCAACGCCCTGTATCTTAGAAACAAAGGAACTTTTCTCTTAAAAATACCTAATGAGCCATCTTGTAGTCCTGTAGTTAGGAAACACTCTGTATATCATTCAGGAGGCAAGTATTTTTCCAAATTATTCATTGCCATCGATTTTTGAATACGTATGCAAAGTTTCATCTCAATCGGTTGTTAACAAGTGCTTGAAAAGTGGACTTCAAATTTTGAATCGAAAAGACAGACATACGAACTGTGTCTGCATGTGTAAGTTCTCTGAAAAAAAAAAAAATAGTTATACTGATATTTTCTCTCTCATGTCGCATTATATGATACTTTATTTTGTTTGGACATGCACATCAAAGAATCTTCATTTTCAGATCAAATATTTAGGATCAGAAATAAGATACTTATCTCTGACTCTGTCGAAACCATTCCACAAAAAATTAATCTTACACCTATTTCTAGACAAGTCCATCCTTAGAGTTGGAGGTCATCTTCATTATTCGTCTTTCACATGACAAAAACATCCCGCTAGGTGTGTGTTTCCTAGGAATCACATTCTGTTGCTGATGAAGCCGAATCTTTTTTCATCCGGTTCAATAAGAATACAGAATTACTCAAAAACGACTGAAATATTGTCGTATTCATTTGCAAGGCAACAATAGTAATTCATTTAGAGTAAGGTTGGTTATCTATGTTCTAATTGGACATGATGGCTTTTGGTAACGTTGTGTCAAAGGATTGTCTGGCGCGAACGTGTTTCTCATAATTATTTAAAAATATATTTACGAAATTTAGCATCACAATTGAAATGATACAAGAATAATTCCACTCGGAGCATTTTTATTTTATTTATCATTGAAACTAGTTCTTTCAAATTATTGGGTCCAATTTACCATCAACCGTAATTGTCATTCCTTGGAGATTCTTTTGATTAACTCCGCAGAGAAAAGTAGATCCCAGATTATTTATTGAAAACTTCATATACCTATAACAGGAATCTATTCAAATTATGAAACCTTTCAGCAAATGAGAGATTACCTGCCTTATTTCACGGTGAATTCAATAATCTGAAAGATATTCATCCAACGATATGGATAAAATGACCATATTTCGAAGGTGGTATTGGAAAACACAATTTTGAACGAGCTTTTCATGTAGTAAGTAGGAGGGCATCATTTTCAGTTCGTTATTGTACATTCTCTCCAGTTTTACGAAATTCTTGGCCTTAATTGTGTTTTTGCTAGTGTTATCTTCAAGAAACGATTATTGAAATGTGCAACAATAGATTAGTGAAGCTCTTGGTTCTGAATCTGGTCAAACGGACTTCATATTCTGCAGTGGATTCCTCAAGAACGTCATGATAATTCAAAGGTTAGTAATTTTCTCGCATACTACTTCTGTGATAGGTGTGCTAGCTGAGGGTTTTCATTTACATATGAGTGGGTATATTCAGAAAATTCTCTATTTCTTGTTTGAGCAATCAATGGAATAATCATACCCACAAGTTGAAATTAGGTTTTTTATTCCAATTTGATGGGTCGTTTCTAGTAAGTAGGTGCCGTACTTCGAATATTTTCAACTTCAAGATCGGACGTCAAGATTATTTGGTTACCAGTATTTTTAGAAGTGTTATTAAGTAAATATTTAAGAACTTTCTATCAAGAGCTATCTTTTTTGTTCTCTTGTTTTTGAAATAAGTATTACAGTGGCCATAACGGTGATTAGTGATGTTTTTTCTAAATTTGTTTTGAATTTTGTCGTTCGCGACATTGATTGTTTTAATCTCTCAAAGATTTAAATTTACTTAATGTATCGAACCTCAAATATCAATGTCAAAACCTTCCTTATGTTTGCTGGTCTGAAATTACTGCCTGAAATAATGAGTAAAAAGGCATGGTGTAATAAATGGTGCCAATCATTTGAGGAAATTTAGCCAGCAGTATGCTTGAAAATAGGCACGAAGATAGGACGAAGAAAGGTAAAAGTGTAATAAGGGTTTTATTATTTACGAAACTGTTCCCGAAAAGAAAAAAAAAATGCAGTTATTTCTATTTACGCTGAAAATTGAAAATAAGAAAAACAGTTTTTTTTTTATAAATTTTTCTCTGCCTTAACACTTCAAGTTTACTAAAATAATGCCTCTCGTAGTGAAGGGTAAGAGAATATTCGTAACTTATTGTTACTGTAGACAAAAATGTATATAAAAAACATTGTTTTCTAGATAAGTAGAAATGATTGCTTATTTGAACATGATTACTAAAATAACTCTGAACAACTTTTCATAAAAACAATTTTTGATATTGTACAAATAAAAGTACCTACTTTACTCTCGTATCAAATTAATATTTTTTGAAACTCCTCATAGATGACTAACAAATTTTAAGATCTGATTTTTCAAAATTAGATTCTAGACAGAAAGAAAGGACCACGCACGTTTCTTATGGAAAATGGCTTTCTGTGAATTTGTCCGAATTTTTGGTATGGTGTAGATCTGGATGCACTGATCAAAAGTGTCCATTGCCAAAAACTCCAAAAATGGGCAGTTTTCGAGATATGGCTCTATCAATGTAATTTTTTTTGCATTTTTTGGATTTTGACACATAATCAGTTCACTCTCATACTTACTCATACGAGTATTCATCTCGTCAGCGTACATTATAAATACGATTTTCTAGTTTCTCATTTTGCATTTTCCACTATTTTCCTGATGGCCAGGAGAATATTTCAAAAAAAAATTCAAATCATATTTAGAGTGTGTATCGCATATTAATTTTTCAAATGCCACAATTGAATTGTGTTGGATATAAGTATGTTTGTTAGAACTAGAACAATTCAAGAGTTTTTGTTTCTAGGAACACGGAAATACAAAAATTGAAAATGATAGCCCAGCTACATCGCCAGTGACGAGCAGTGTATGCTAATTTCTCCAAATGAATGTATCTGAAATGAAATACAACTGTTTTTCACTCAATTCCTGCGCAGAAATCGATAGAATTCCGTTTTTGTTGGGTATAAGAGCCAAGCGATTATGGGCCACAATCTAGAAAACGAAAAAAATCAGATATTGATACGGCCATATCTTGAAAACTGTCCATTTTTGTAGTCTGTAGCAGTTGAAACTTGATCAGTGCATCGAAATCCACATCATATCAAATATTCAGACATTTTCACGGATCCGTTTGCCTTAACGGTTCGATTAGAGATTAGAAATGATTATTGGGTATGTATTCCCTTGTTTCTATTGATATTTAACACTCGGTATAAACAAACTGCATTCGATACGAGTATTTATGTCGTCAGCCTACATTATGAACGATTTTCTATATGCTCATTTTGCATTTACCACTATTTCTTTGACTACTAGGAAACTATGTAAAAAAAAAGTATCTCAGACTCATTTCCTTATAGTGTGTATCGAATATTATTTTTCTAGTGCCCCTATCGAAAGGTGTTGAATATATGTGACTCTGTGATACCTTGAGCAATTCAGAAGTTTTTGTTTCTACAAAAACTGGACTATAGAAATTGAAAATAATAGTCCAGTTACATCGTCAGTGACGAGCAGTGTATAATAATTTCTTCAAATGGAAGTATCTTAAACGAAGAAAGAATTATTTTTCAATCGATTCCTGCAGTGAAATCATTGAAACTCGGTTTTTCGTAAGTACGAGATTATGTGTCAAAATCCAAAAAATTAAAAAAAAAATACATTGATAGAGCCATATCTCGAAAACTGTCCATTTTTGGAGTTTTTGGCAATGGACACTTTTGATCAGTGCATCCAGATCTACACCATACAAAAAATTCGGACAAATTCACGGAAAGCCATTTTTCATAAGAAACGTGCGTGGTCCTTTCTATAAGGAATTGCTTTTTTTCCTAAAAGTAAAAATTCTATAAGTTTTCCATATGTCGCTAACTATGCCGGGTGTCCGCGGTGCCCCTATAACATTTTTGTTTATGAAAATGGAATAAAATTTGGAGAATATGCATAAGACATAAAACTGAGTTTTTTGACAAGTCACTCGAGTTCATACAACTTCTGGTTTCATTGGAAGTGACATAAACTTTAGATTTTTCAAATGGGACACCTTGTATATTTTCACTTCATTTGCCTCAATATGACAATCTGAATACAGCCATGTACTTGTCACTTTTTGTGACCAAAATTTTTCAAAATTAAAATTTTAACCCTAAAATTTTGGGAAAAATACTTATAACTTCTCTCAACAACAACAATTTATATTTTATTTTATTCACAAAAGAAACTCAATTTTGATAAATATCTGATGTGATCTTTCAAACAGAAGTTTGAATCAAATTAATAGTAATAAAATGCTGTTTTTTCCTAACCCGACGATCAACCATGTTGCCTTTTGAAAAAATTAGTGATTGAAAATTGAAAAAAAAAATTACATAGCAGGTACATTTTCCCAAAATTTTAGGAGTGGAATTAGTGATTTGAAGGTATCCATATCCCTCTGGACTAAAAAATAAATGTCAAAATATGGAATAAGTTTTGTTACAAAAAGTGACACATGGTTGGATTCAGTATGGAAACAAAAGAAGAGAAAATATACCGGGTGTCCCATTCGAAAGTTTGTCACTTCTGGTGAAGCTGACGTACTTGTTTAAAAATGTAGTCATAAACAGATCTTCCAAATTGTTGTTGGGAAATAGAGAAAAAACTGTTTCCTACTAATTTCTCATAGCTTTCAAATTTATTGAAGTATGAATTTCGTATTTCAGGTAGTATGAGTCTGGTATGCAAGTGGGTAAGTATATTGGTATGTTTGAGGCTATAAAATTTCTCTCTGAAACAAGAAAGACTTCTAGCATTCAGATCTCATTCAGATCAAATGATTGGGATCTTTGGGCTAGTTGGACAAGGCTGTGATCAGGTGTTGGCCAGAAGTACTAATCCGACTCAGAGTAACTTTAAGATTTATAAACAAAGTCATAATAACCACGGGATTTTGATTAATTTCGCGAATTGACAAGTTTAGAACTTCTTACCATATAATACATATTTTTATTTTTTGCAAAATTTGTTTTTATCATATCATATCATCAATATATCGTTAGCAAATCCAAACTCAATTTGAATAAATTAATGAGTCACAGAACACAAGAATTGTCAAAAGTAATAATAAATGAGTTACACTGAAAAGGTTTTGTAGTGATGGGCTGTACCGGAGAGTTTTTTATAGCTGTATGGATGTGGGTGAAAGCATTGCTTTCCACTGCAGTGCCCTAGCGCGTGGAAAGCATGGATTTCAAGCGGAGGCTATTCAAGAGGAAAAACAAGCTGAAGAGAAAAAGTGAGTAATTTTTACATTCTCTAGGTGTGAAGTTTGTTTCAAGTTCGGTGGTATTGTTGATCGAGAAAAATATTATTTTGCATAATTGATAAATTTTTTATTTATGCGACTTTCGGTTGAGCCATTTTTGGAGTACGTGGTAACATTATAATTGATTCATATAACAATGACTTTCTTTCGAAGAAGGGTCTATATCAAATTTTTTATATTATAATGTTTTTCAGATCCCCCAAATTACCTCGAATGAAAACTGTTTGAGTTGATGGAAAATTTAACCAACTTTTTTTATCGCAAACCGAACATTTTTTGGAGTTATAATATTGTGATTTCAAATTGAATATTCATTCTATATAATACGTTCAAAGTGTGGTACGTGCTTTGTGGGATTATTTCCAACAAGCACCTTAACATTATAACGGAGGATTGGGCCAATTTACCCCCCTGTATCTTCGTTGCTATTTTGTATGGATAATTCAAATTAAATACATCGATTTGGTAGTTAGTTTAGCAATTATCAGACCAAATTGTCACTTCCGGTTTGACCGGAAGCGCATCCAATTTTTTTAGTTCAAATAGAAAGTATATTTTTTCCCAAATTACCTTTCAACATTGAATTACCTTTCCAACGATATATCACAATCATATTTATAATCCACAAGCTACTGATATATTTGAGGTTTTATAAAAAATAGTTATTTTTGTATCTAGTGCGCGAAATGCTACTTTGGTGATTGAGAACTGATTTTTTTTAACGAGGCGCAGCCGAGTTAAAAAAAATAGTCGAGATTACCAAAGTATTTCGCGCATGAGATGCAAACAAAATTTTTTCTACAAACGTCAAAAATATTGTTCTAAAATAAGTAATAACTATGAAAAATAGTATTGAACTGGCTTAAATAATTTTTCCAAATCAAGTAATTACTGTAACTATGGAAATAAAAAGGCATTTGTTGACAATTATTTCAAAGTGACAGTTCTTGATAATTATTTTGGAGTGACTTTTTATTCGCGTCAATTTCGTGCGTGATATTTAGTATTGCAAAAGAATGGAAATTTCGAGCGACGATGAACTAAGCAGTACCCCACCTAACTTGATAGATGCGGCCAATTCCGTAATTTCCAACCTTTTACCGGAGAAATCGAGGCGGCAGTATGGAAATGCATATCAGCAATTTAAAGAGTGGTGTGAAGCAAATAAAGCCAGAAAAATATCTCTCACAATTTGAAAGCATTAATTATTGTTCTACATTAATAAATAAACAATTTCTTGTTTTTTGCTTGATTGAGGAGTTGAGGACCATATAGGTTAGAATATGAAAATCCCATATAGTTTACATGCAGTGTGCGAAATATATTTCGCACATTACTTCGCGCACGGTGTCATGGTAACGAATGAAAATGAAAAAAAGTGCCACTTCGCATACTGTTGTCAATGCGCGAACCTTGTCATTTTTTGACGTTTGTAGAAAAAAAACCTTTTTGCATTATCCTCGTAAAGGAACATTTTCGTAAAAGTGTGCTAGGGAAAATTCAACAATACGATGTAAGTGACAGCAATCTGATGTCCAAATTTTGGTACAATTGTTAGTATGTAGATTAACCAATTACCCAATTTTATTTCTTCTTTATTTTTTAATTCTAGTAAATTCATTTCTAGTATTTCGTAGGAAAATTATTCACATACGTATTTTGTTGCTTCCAAATTCTGCAGTTTCAATAATAATACCTAAAAAAGAAATTCAATATCATAGTCTATTGAGATGAAGTTGTATGGTTCAGTACAATTAATAGCATAGAGATTATCTTCATAAAAAATGAAAAGGTATCCAAAATTTTAAGTTTTTTCGTGTTTTATATTTCATTGTTGTTTTATATTTCATGTGAGTTTCTAACAAACTTAACAAACTTAAAACATCTTAAATTGGAAAAATTGTTATTCTACACATAAATTATTGTACCTCTAACATCAAATTAATGTTACTCACATGTTAGTATTTAATTATCCATAGGACACTTCCATGAAAATATTCAAGAAGTAATTTTTTTTTGATAAAACCTTAATTATATCCGTAGTTTGTAGATTGAAAGTATGATTGTGATATATCGTTGGAAAGGTAATTTGATACTCTATTTTGTTTCTCGGAAATATATAATATATACAGTGTCTTGCAATTTGCTAAGCCCCCATATTTCTGTGGATTTTGGAAAATTATTTTTTTTAAATTCCAACTTGAACTTCTCGAAATGCTCTATCTCCTCAGGTAAAAAAGTTTTATCAATCACTTTTTCATGACCTACTACGATCACAGAATACATGCCAAAAATCGAGAAAATGTATTGGCATTATTTCAGCAAAATTTTGGTTGGGTTTTTGCTATACCTGTTACAATTTTTAAAAAAGGAAATATTTTAAGTTGATCTATATAAAAAATTCCATGTGAATTGGAATGAATTGAGGCAAGGGGGTGGGATCAGACCATAGGTTCACTGATTGTAAATAAAAACACGTCATTTCCACACAAGTTATTGAATTTAAATAATAATAAATTTTTGAAACAAGCATGAAGAAAGGTAAATTCAATGAAGTAGATGAAAAACTGAAACTTCAACAATTTTAAATCTTTGAATGCTCTATAATATATTCCCCTTCATTCTCTATAAATTTTTTAACCTTCTGCACAATTTATGTACAACTCTTCTCAGTTCTCTTGCTGATATTTCTTTGCACTTTGCAAACACCCTGTGAAAGATATCACGTTCAAATTTCACATGGAGTTATTCGATACTGGTCCGAATCGAATGCACCAACCAAAATTTTGATAAAAATGCCTAATACGTTTTCTAGATTTTTGGTATGCATTTTGTGATTGTAGTAGGTAGTGAAAAGGTGATTGATGAAAATTTTTCACCTGAGAAGATAGAGCATTTAGAGAAGTACAAGTTGGAATAAAAAAAAATCAGTTTTCAAAAATCACATGAATACGGGGGTGCGGTTTAGCAAATTGCAACACACTGTATATATTCTATTTGAATAAAAAAAAATTGATTAGCTTCCGGTCAAACCGGAAGTGTCATATTGGGTCTGATAGTTGCTATATATTGTAAATTCATGACATCAGATCGATGTACTAAACTTGAAATATCCGTTCCAAATCAGAACGAATATACAGAGAGGTAAATTGGTTTCCGGTCACTCGGTATACTAGTTATTGGCAAAAAGTTTCTGAAATAATTCTATGTGTCCAATACGTTTTCACAACAGCTACAAACGCAAAATTTGCACTATTTTATAAAATACTTCAGACTCCGATAAGATTTTATTGAGACCGAATATTACAAAATAATTTCATAAACATGTTGGCTGCTTTGAAAAATAGATAGGTTTTTATTGTATGGGTGATTTAGATAGCGTTTTATCCACGCAAGAATGCTCGAAACGCCAGTTCAAGTTCTCAAGTTGATGAAATGCATCTAAAACACACATTTAATACAACGTTTTATATACAATCACCATATTAATGGAATGGAATGGATTGAAATTTCATTAAAAAATATTCGTAGTTATCTCTCTGCCTGTTGGAATCAATACATTTGCAAAAGTTTTGCAATAGTATTTGTAAAAGTAACTGCTTGAAATTGAATTGATGATTTTAATGAACTCAGATGCAATATGCAGACATTCCGCTTCGCTCTTCGCTCAGAATACGAGCATCGACAACCTCATTGAATCAATTTGATCAATTGATGAGTTTACGTTCATGCATTAGAGATAAAACATATACGAAATAAACTCGAATTTCCTTCGGAAGGAAAACTCAATAATTTAATCACTTCTGCAGATTATTTGGGGCGTTTGGTTGGAAGTTCGAAATGTAATTTATTAGAGTGAACGAGAAATATTATCAACAGTAAAAACACAAGAGCTTCTTTATGGGATCCTTTTCTAATTTCAACAAAATAATTTTGCCAATAGGTTATTTCACAAGAAAAACTTACATGAAATAATTGCTGGACCAGAGATGGGATATCAAAATAGTGAGGGACTGAAAAGTTTTAGGCTATTAAAATTAGTCGAGTGTTCATTGATAATTTGTAAATCAGAATTTTTAGTGATCTTGTTGGTTTCAAAGGTTCCAGTAGATTGGATTTTTTAGCTCTATCACAAGCATTGAAATTTTTGAGTCAGATTGAGAACAAAATTATTCTCCTCATTTATAATATGATTGGAAAAAACTAAATTCGAATTATTCTGTTATTTTTTTGAGTTGGAATCTATTAACCTAACGTGTTCAGGAAGTCAAGTAATGATCTTGTGGCCTGTTTGGCCAATATAAAACATTTTTAATCCCAGCTTCCCTAAAATGTATATTACCGGTCATAATATTTCTTGCAACAAATATGCTGTTCCCTTAGATAGATCGTCTTCGTTGGATAATAATAATTATCGTCTTCAGTTGCTCATGAGAGAAATTTCTGGGTTTTTGTTCATCCACTTAACTCTCAAAAGCTATAACCACAAAAAAATAATCGAAATAATGCACAAATAAAATTACAAAATACGAGGTTTTGTTAAAAGAAGTAGCTAAATCTCAAATAAACATACTCTTGTTAGGATCATCACTCATGTGAAATTCCCAGTACAAATTTTAAATTATTTAAATGTGCTTTATTGGGTGGTTTGCGTACTCCCGTAAAGCTAGCAGAACCACTTTAGAATTTTCCAATTTTTATCAGGCCCTAATTTTAGGCTTATTTATTACCCTAATCTCGATTTTTTTCTCTTCAGTCTCTTTCAGCGGTTTCTGCTAGCTCAACGTTAAGTTGGCAGAACCACAATTTAAGTCTCATTTTAGGCTTACGTTTGAACCCGTCACCGATTTTCTTGGAATGCGTTTTTTGAAAAACATCCTGGGTTCTGCTAGCTTCGCGGTAAAACTATCAGAATCCAACCATACAAAACAACTCAAACCAAATCCAGTTGAACAATAATTTTAGGCTCCATTCAAACTGATTACTGCCCAATTATTTATTTTTTTGCTCCTCAGTTGAAGAAGAAATCATAGGTTCTGTTAGTTCAACGCTGAGCTGGCTGTACCAAAAGGCTAACCGAATCGTTATGAAAAATCTGATCACACCATAATTTTAGGCTTGTTTTAGGGTCACATTTGAACCCATCGACGATTATTTGGACTGCATTTATTTTAATCCTTAGTTTTGCTAGCTTTACCGTTAAGCTAGCAGAACCCAATCATAAAAAACAACGCAGAACAAATCCAGTTGGACAATAATTTCAGGCTTTATTCAGACTAATTTATCACCCAATTATCTATATATTTTTTTGCTCTTCAGGTGAAGGAGAAATCATAGGTTGTGTTAGCTCAACACTGAGCTAACAAAAGGCTAACCGAATCATTATGAAAAATCTGATCACACCATAATTTTAAGCTCATTTTCGGGTCATGTTTGAACCCATCGCCGATTTTTGGGGAACACTTTTTATAAACCCTACGTTGTGATAGCCTGAAAAGAGCCTAAAATTATTGTCAAACTATATTTGTGCTGAGTTGTTTTTTCAAGGTTGGGTAAAGCTAGCAGAACATAGAATTATTAGAAACGCATTCAAAAAAATCGGCTATGGGTTCAAACGTGAGCCTGAAATGAACCTAAAATTACGGTGTTATCAGATTTTAATTTACGATTCGTTTAGCGTTTTAGTACAGCCAACTCAGTGTTGAGCTAACATCACTCAAGATTTCTCTTCCAACTGAAGAGCAAAAACATACAGTGTGGTCATTAAAATGTGCAACATACGGGAATCTTTTATTTTCTTTTTAATTAATTGCAAACCCAAAATACAGATAGTGCCGAAAGTTGTTGCATGTCTGGTAATCATTTTACGTGCACTTAGAATGGTTGCAAGTCAAACAGCATACAGGGTAGGTCAAAAAAATAAGATCCATCATTTTAATCATTTATCCCATTTCACATTCACACATTTTAGAGTAAAATAGAGATCAATCATATAACAAATCACAGTTTCTTCTTGCATCTGAAGTTCTGGAATAATTTCATCACAAGAGATTCGTTTTGATTTCTTTCATTAGACATGAAAATAATGTCTCTTTGAATGGTGCAATTTATTCAACTAGTGTTACAATAGATATATTGAGATTAGTCTTTGAATCTTTGAAATATATTTCAACTCAGATTCTTCCACCTTTTTTTTTTAAACGGCTCATTAAAAATTTATTTTCGTCAACTTTGAAACTCTCAGAAGCCTTCGAGATACTAGGGAATATATTAATAACAAATATGTATTAACGACTCGCACGTTTTTCAATTTACTCCCACCGATTGGTTTCGAATTCAATCCAACAAAATGGGATTTTTAGTGTAATTCAAATTTGGCGCCTCCAATCTCAGGATAGCCACCTCAATTTCCCTCCATTGACGAAACAAGATGCCCGACAAAATCGATGACATTTCATAACCCCCTATCAAGGAACCCTGAAAAAAGGGTACTTTACTCTTGAGCAATTTGTATATTTTTTGACCTACCCTGTATGCTGTTTGACTTGCAACTATGGTATTGGTATTGGTAGGTATGGATGGTAACTGATGCGCTGCGACCTAGTTAGATCTATTGTGCCCCATCTTCTTCTGCTATCTCAAGGTGTTCTCGTTTACAGCAGCCCCTCAAGCCTCAATTTCTTCAGGAATTTTAGGATTTTGAGGGGGTCCATTTGTGGTATTTCTTCCACAGTCAGCTGGTGTGATCCCAGTATATTTAATCTTTTGTGGTGTACAGCATAACACTCCATCAATATGTGGTGAGGTGTTCCTGGATGTTCCCCACAGAATCTGCAGGTGTTGTCCTCCTCTAAGCCTAGCTTCCTTAGGTGTTCTTTGAGTCTGCAATGCCCCGTTAGAAATCCTGTGATTGTCTTTAGACTAATTTTGCTGAGGTTAATCAGTGTTTTCGATCTTGCTCGGTTGAAATTGCCGAGGAGATCTTTGGCCTGCCTTAGCCCTGGAAGTCTTTGCCAGTATGTTGCTCTCATTGCTTCTTCAGTTTTATTGAGTTCTTCTTGGAAGTAAGATTTTCCAAGTCCGCAGAATGGTTCTGGTCCGATCAGTGGCGTTGATGCCCCTTTTCGTGCCAGGGTGTCTGCTTGTTCATTGCCCTTTACTCCGACGTGCCCAGGCACCCAGAGGAGGATCACCTTGTTGTTCCTACCTAGATCATTAAGTTTTTCTAGGCATTCCCAGACCATCTTCGAGTTGATGTTATATGAGCTCAACGCTTTGATGACTGCTTGACTCTCGGAGAGGATTGCAATTTCCTTGTTCCGGTAGTTCCTGTCGAGGTTGAAATGAATGCATCTTGCTATGGCGTGAATTTCCGCTTGAAAAATGCTGGGGAAGTGTCCCATGGGTTCGGAGTACTTGATACGAGGTTCAAATACTCCTGCTCCAGTTCCGTCGGGAGTTTTAGACCCGTCCGTGTACCATGTAATGGTATTCTTACCCAGTGCTCGAATGGATTCTGTGCTCCATTGTTTCTTGGTATTTAGTTCCGTTCGAAAAAATTTCTCGAAACTAAATTTCCTGGTAATTTCGTCAGTTGGGAGATCGGCAAGGTGTGCACTTCCGGTGGGGATTGAGCCCCTTACACTGTGTGCTGTCCCTTTGAGTCCGACTTTGGCCAACCTCAGGTTTGCTCCCCAAGCAGTTCTCCTCTTGCAACCATTCTTAAGTGCACCTAAAATGATTACCGAACATGCACCAACTTTCGGCACTATCTGTATTTTCGTTGTGCAATTAATTAAACAGATTCCCATTGGGCAATAAATTAGCCGGAATAGAGCCTAAAATTATTGTTCTGGAATTGTTCTGAGTTGTTTTTTATTGTTGTATTCTGGTAGCTTAACGGTAGAGCTAGCAGAACCCAGGATTTAAAAAAAGCGCATTCCAAGAAAAGTCGGCGGTGGGTTCAAACGTGTGCCTAAAATGAGACTAAAATTATTGTGTGATTAGACTTTTTATAAACATTCGTTCAGCGGTTTGGTTCTGCCAGTTTAAAGTTAAGCTAGCAGAACTGGCGATGTCTCCCAAAATTGAGGAGAATAAAATTCTGGTATTGGGTAATGAATTAGACTGAGATTAGTCTTAAATTGGTCTAAAATTCTGGCTTGAAAAATTTGAAATGCTAAAAGTAGGTCTACTAGCTTTAGAGAGTTGCTGTTTGTGAATATCCTTGTAGTCGTCGAAACATGTGACGAGTATAACCAATTAGTTTTAGTGGTTGGATAATGTTTATCATGTGGATTGATTCATTATTGCTAATCGTTAACTGAATTGAACAATTGATAACGTTAGGTGAAGTCTCACTTCCATTTAAGCATTCGTTAAGTCTCGCCAAACAATAATTCTCGAATACAAATGAACCTCTGGCGAAACCCACGGAGACTCTCACCTTTATCATAGCATCAGGGATAGCTAGAGATTAACGCCCGAAAAAGTTAATTAAAACAAGGTCTGAAAAGGGTCGAAACACCAGGAGCCCATTTAATATTCCGCGGGGACAACGCTGCTCTCACGCCCTCGTGTGATTTTGCATTTCTAACCCTGTGGCTGGTATCGATTCGGTTCAAGATTTATTGCAGATATATTTCGAATTATATTCATAGCGCTCAGTACGTGGTGCGATTTCTTGGATTCATGCAACAGATATATTTCTTTCCCTTCCTTCCTAAATATTCGTCTGAGGTCAAAAAATTCAACCGGGGAAGGAAAACACAGGAGATTTTATCCGAAATTAATTCCATTTGGCCAGGTCTAAATGAAAGAATATTTTTTATTCATAAGTCTATACGAAAAGGAACACCTTATTGTTCAGAGAACATTGTGAGCACCAAGAATAACGAAGAAGAAATTGACCTTCTTAACGCGGAAAAAATGCGGGAGAAATGGAAGTAAATGAGCTATGACAGTTCACCCTCATTTTCGACCATTTTTGAATGTAATAACACTATAAGAAAATTTAAGGTCCAACGTAGTCATTTTTGGACCAAGAAAGGCTACCTTGAGGCACATCACAAGATTCGACTCCCGATTTTGGGGCACCCTATATTATGTCGACACCTCATAAGACATCCGTCATCTACACTCAGGTGCATGAAATGTTAACAAATTTTTATCTCGAATAACTTTTTTATTTAGCGTTCGATTTTGATAGTTTCTTCACCAAATGGAAGGAAATTTATCCTAGATTAATTCAATCGAACATATTTCATAATAAGGTCCGAATTATACACATTATACGAGGGAAGACAAAGTTTTGTTTCTGTCATCTAAGATTAAGAAACCCTGTGGTGAAATACAACTTTTGAATGACACTCAAAACCATCCTGTATGCAAGCTTGGTTCATTCCCTATACATTGCCACTTGATTCATTTTGATATCACGACTCGCTTCAAATTTATGAATTACTGAATAAATACATTTTCTTTGCGTGATCTTTATTGTTCAATATGGAAAAATTAATAACTAAAAGATAAACATAAGCAGCGAACGGTTGAAAATAAAACACTCAACCAATTTTTAAATATCGGATGATGCATCCTCTAGCTTGGACGATGGCTTTCATTCTCCGAGGCATTCCCCAAATTAGCGTTCGAATATTCTCCTGGGGCATATTATTCCTATCCTCTATAAGCGTAACACGAAGTTCACTTTTATTCATAGGTGGTCTTTTGCGACTACCTAGATAACACAACTGTCAAATGATAAACAAAGTGGAACAATTGTTTTCATGCCAATCGTGATCATTGAAAATGACGAATATGTAGAGAAAATTTAATGCTTTATTCAATAATTCATAAATTTGAAACCAATAGTGATATCGAAATGAATGAAGTAGCAATGGATAGGGAATGGACCAAGCTTGCTACAGGATGGTTTTGAGTGTCATTCAAAAGCTCTATTCCTTCACAGTGTGTCTTAAACTTAGATTATAGAAACATAACTTTGTTTTCCCTAGTATAATATGTATAATTCAGACCTTATAAGGATATATGTTTGATGATAGGATCTAGGATAAATTTCTTTCAATTTTTTGGAAAAACTATCAAAATGAGAAAGTTATTCCAGATCAAAATTTGTTAACATTTCAAGGTGGCCGTTTTTTACGCACCGGAGTGTACTTGTATATCTCACTGAATCACTCGAGTCATTGAATTCACTCGTTCGAGTGATTCAGTCACATAATTCAGTCACTGAGTTCTATAGAAAGATAATGTACTCTGATGAAGCTACTATTCAAATTGAATGCTGAACTCACAAAATTGTAGATGGTGGGCAGATGAAAATCCACATTTCGGAATCTGATATAAATATTAAAATATCTTCAAAATAAACTTCTGGTGTGGAATTTTGGAGCATAAGATTGTGGGTAGGGTGTTTTTTCTGCATAGATTGGATGCAGAAAGGTAACTAGAAATGTGTACAAACATTTTTATCGGATTATATCGACATCCTTCTATCACGTGCTAGAGACAATACGTATTCTCAACAGTCACTCGACTCAAGAGGTGAGGGCGTGGCTGAATACGGAATTCCTAAATAAGTGGATAGGGCGATACTCAAACAATTCGTGACCTGCTATATCCCCAGACCTGAGTACTATGGATTTTTTTGTGGGGATGCCTCAAGGAAAAAGTCTATAGACAACGGCTATTTAGAGACATTGAACATTTGGAGGATAAAATGAGAAATGATTGTCTAATGATGACCCCGCAAATGCTCAGAAACGTTCACAACAACATTATAGAAGAACCATAAGGTGCATTGGAAATGAAGGACGGCACATCGAGTAATACAGAAGGAGTTCCGTTTTATATTAATATTCATATGGAGTTTGCTTTGAGGATATTCCTTCATAAACAGTGGATTATGAATAAAGTTATTCTGAGTTGCCTTCTGATTTTCACAGTTCATATAGCCTACCATTTATCGTTACGACCTGTCTTTTTACGTTAGTTGCAACACAGTTCGAATCCTCTTTTAATTGATTTTAAACTGCAGATGTCATTTGTTGTAGCTGTTTACGAAAATAGGGGAAAATTGAAATTTCGATAGTGCAATTTGATGATACTGGTACTTTTATGAGAAATAACATTTTTTGAGAAATCTGAAATAGACCATTGTCCTATTTTTTGCCAAAAATCTGATAGTCGGCGTATAAGGGTTAGTCGAAAAATTACACAATGAATTCAATCTCTTTTTGTTTCCTTCCACAGTATGCCAATGCATAAAATATTTTGTAACTCAGTTATTCAAGAAAAAAAAAAACAAAATGGAATCCTTCAAATCATGAAAAAAAAAATTGTATCTTAACCATTATTTTTATTTCCACGATTCTATATCGTGGATCTTTCCATAACACCCAATTATAGTTTGAATCAATTATCTGACTGGACATATGACGTTGAACTCACAATGAAATTGACAAGTTGAAAAAAAATTTTATTTAATTATTGAATTCTCCTGGTATAACTCTCGAGTAGTGGTTCGCACGAGACCAACGAGAAGAGATTTTCTTGAAGTCTTGTCTTGTCCCGCAGATGAAATAATAAGTCTCGGAACAAGTCTCGTCTCGTCTCGCCACTCGTACGAGAGTCTCGTAAGAGTATCGAAATCTCTTCATGCGTATGGTCTCACTGTTTCAGTGCAATAAGGAATACTAGAATACTTGCTATAATGTAAGAGTAAGAGTACTGAAAGATAACATTATGTATTTGAGAGAAATGCATCTAAACAAAATAAAAACTTAGCAGCATTTTAAGAAAGATATAAGTAAGAAAATCAAATTAAAAAGAAAAACAGCCCTCAGCCCTCTAGGTCGCAAATGATTTTGTTTTTCAGACAGTCATTTAGGCATAACTATTGCGATGTTTTCTCATAGTTTTCTTGGTAATATAAATAATTTTTAACAATTTTTCATCAAGAGAAATTGTTGTAGTGCATACAATATCTTCAATATTTTTTTTATACTTTTTAGTTCATCTTGAAAATATTATAAAAACAATTATTTATATTGTTATTAGGTTTTCAAGTCCGCACGTAGAAATACTTACCGGCGAAACGGTCGTTCGAGACGCACGAGACTCGAGACGAAACCAATAAAAGTCTCGTTTCGTCTTGTCCTAGAATCGTCTCGAGTCTCGTCTCGGAGACGAGACGAGACCAAGCGAGACTCTTGAAACGAGACACTTGTACGCACCACGAGAGAGAAACAACATGTTTATAGCTTCCGAATGTCAGGGTTTGAAACATTTTCAGAATTTTGTAACTGAATGTTGAATTTAATTGGTTCCGGATGTGGACTTAATGAATTTTTTGTCTGCCCGTTTCCAAAATTAAATTTTCTTTCAATATTTTCAAAGAGGAAATTTTATTGAATAAACGATGAATTCATTCTTTTGAGGATGATATTTCGTAAGAAAGGAGTGTGTATTAAGAAATAAGAATAGAAAGCCTGAATGTTTATTTTTCCTCAGATAAAAGTAGCACTCGGATCTTCCAACGCACCGAACTCCCGAAACGTTCCCAATTTCCGTATCACCACGATTTTATTGCCTACTCTCCTTCAATTCCAGTTTCATTTCAAAATACACGATATACCAAACAAAAGAGATCACAGTTTTCGCTTAAAGTTTTATCAGCACAACGAGAAATAAAAAACCCATCTTCCCGGTCTCTTTAATACCCATGACTGCACAAAATCATCAAGTAGGATTTGGTAAGTAGAACGCGAAAAAACAAAAGACGTCTATTACGTATCTCTTAGCGGGCACGTGTTTACCGAAACGCCAGGGTTGATGTACAAAAATATTCGAAAGAAAAGTAAGTGAAAGAAACAAAAAAAATCTTACCCGACTTTCCATTGATGTCTTTGGCTTTCAAGTTTCGTGCTTTGAGCAAGGTTAACGTCAGGATACTGTTGCTGGGATGGTAACACAGAGAAGTCAGCAATTCGCCGCATTTGTCCTTTGCTGGCGGTTTCAGCGCCTTCCAAAATGCGGGTTTCTCACTGAGGTCAACCTGAAAAAACATAATGAACGTTTAAATGTAACGAAGAAAAAATTCTGTGATTTCCAAAGAGATCAAGAGAGCCAAGACAAAGTAGGTAAAATAATTGGTGTTTTCGGTGAATTTCTATAGGCTGTATGCCTCAGGGAACACCTTCTGGGGCAGTGAGTTCCAAAGCTTTGCCGTTCGTTGGAAGAACGAGCTCTGAGAAAAGAGATATTTGGCAAGTCTTCAAAATGACGACACAGGGATGTGAAGGCTGAGCTCGACGAGTCAGTCTCGATGGAACCTCTAACGGTGGAAGGATTGATGATAATTCAGAATATTGTGGCGAAGCTGCGGGCGATGCCGGGCCTGAACGCTCACATAGACCGCGCGTGAGCGCGAATTATTTCCGAGGCGCGTTGCTTCGAGAACAATCTGGTCGAATAGGAGAACGTTCCTAAGGCTTTCTAGTAATATCAGGAGCGTTCCGAGAGATGAACGGTGAATATAAAAAGAACCACGCAGCAGAGTTGGGACAGTCAGTAAAGCGGAAGTCGAACATAAATAGCCCAGTGATTGTATTGTGTTGAAGTTATTGAGGCATTGTATTTCGTAAAATAAATTATTTTAGAGTGAATTTGTTTAAATATACTACAGTAGCGCCTTGGAAATAATTCGCGCTCACGCGCGGTCTACGTGAGCGTTCAGGCCCGGCATCGACCGCAGCTTCGCCACAATATATTCATGAAAATATCTTTAAAACAGAGACAGATCGCTAACCTTTCTGCGGTGTTCCAAAGAAGTGAGCGAGCTTGCTAGCTCAGAAGCAGCGACGAGACGAATGTAATTTTGAACTGGTCGTTGAATCACGCTAAGACAATAACGGATGGAATTGATGAAAATGATCCCTTTTTAAAAAATGTCATCATATCTATGGGTGTACTAAAAAAACGACACTATCAAAATAAAAGCTCATTATTTGAAGGTCAATTCTCTATGTACTTTGATTTCAACCTTTCATTACTGTTGCGCACCAAAAAGTTTTGAATTCAGCAGATTTATGTTAGTGAATGTTCGCAAAACGAATAATTTTTTCGGAAATCTGACTGCTTTAATATATGAATATCTAAAAAAGCTGCAGGAAGAAATTATTTTGGATTATACAGGAGGGAGGGGTCAAAAATAAGTGGCATATCAAAGTTGTTTATTTAAATACAACAACTTGTATTTTGTTCCATTTCTTAGATAATTGTATTATTTCATATGGAACACCTTATATTCGGACTGAGGAGTAGGAGATTCAATTATCTTTATTTTTCATTCCAAATTTGGGGTTCTCCATAACTAACTTCAATAGTTTTCCCGATATTGATTTTTTTCAAATAGTAGTTGATTTTTGTTATGAATTTATTCTTTCCTTGATCTGGCTGCTCCCCCGCTAGCACAACCCTCAGAAGTCTTCGAGATACTTGTGCGAGCTGGGGAAGACAAGGCCTTTACCTATTAACGTGTGATGCCATGCACGAGATCCGTGACCGTGCTGGAGCTCGTATGGTTGAGGAGCGAAAAATACCTTTGATACGATAAATATTTGATTTTTTGACAGAATTCTCATTGACAGTAGAGTTATACTTCACTTCATTGAAAATATTCACTACATACAAAAAAAAGGTCATTTCCAATCATATTCTGGCAGTCGTTTATATACAGTTTTTTCGGTAATCGAAACAAAAAACGACAAAATATGAAACACAAATTTAGTTCATTCAAAAAAGTAGGTAGGTACCATTCTGTTGAATACATAGAGCAAATCTCTATTTGAAAGACTCCTTAAATCTCGAGGCGTCAATGTTGGCAAAGCTGCCCTTAATCGTTTCTTCATCATCTGGTATGGTTGGAGTAGTGTCGTAAACCTCATTTTCCAAGTTTCACCATGGAGAAAATCTAGCAGAGTCATATCCGACGATTTCGTTGGCCAATTTTGTGGGCCTTCTCTACCAATACATTTATTCGGAAAGCACATACTCTGTAACACTGAATTTGAAATGTGCCAGAGCTGCATCCCTTTGACTTTTCATCCCTGTATCTTTCTTGATCTTACGTTGACTCAAATGAGGGTTTTTTTATGATAGATCCCATTGTAGGAAATCCATTCTCTTAATTTCCAAAGATGGGTTTTGGTCTTTCCATCAGCTACTATTAGATATTTTTGTGTATTTACCCTTGGCAATTATCTTCACTCTCCCACGTATTGAAATCAGAACCTCTATTTGAAAAAGCCCATATCTGAAAAACTATTTAGATTGGGATAAGGTACCCCAATATGAAATGAAAGGTAATTGAATCAATAGCTCAAGCCAGAAAAATCTATGGTTTTCCGTTAGAAATAACAAAGTTAACGAAATAAATAAAAAGTTATATTGATTTCTGAACACACTGTAAATCGTTGAAAAACAGGTTGAATCCAAACCAATAGCCCAAACTCTCTTTCATGTATGTTCAAATTTTGAAGGAATATTTTTTAACGATTTCGATGTTGTTTGTTCATTTCCTAATTGAATCTAGCATGTCACATAAAAATCAATAAACCGAGAACGGTTAGAGTTGAGTTGGATGTTCCTTTTGAAGAAACACAACTTTGATATATCACTCATTTTTGACCCACCCTGTATAATCCAAAAACAGCAATTATTGTTTATATATCTCCAGTTCTCTGTCCCCACCCTATATCTACGATCTTCCGAAAATTCATAAAACAGGCATGCAATTATACCTCTCACCAATACTACAAACCTTGCAAGGAAATATCAGCTCAAAAATAAGAATTCATCCAAATAATGCGTCACAAAAAAAAATGTAATAGGAAAAATATTTTATTTTGCTGAAAATATAAATTCAAGTGCTTTTAATGAAAACAACAATGAAAACAACACTTCCACATTTCATGAAAATTCCGACTTTTCTGATATGTCTGGAGTTTTATCTGCATTTCAATTCTGAAGCTGAATATGAACAGGTATGAGTAGAGTAATATTAAATTTGATAACCACCATATCTTTTGTGCTCTTCCGCACTGTGCCATGAACGAGTTCATGGCCAAATTGAGACTATAAAAACGACCATTTAAAAAACTGAGATTGGCCATATTTCAGAAAGACTGGAAACTCTCCAACGAGAATGGGGTTCCAAAAGAAATATGTTTATATCTTGGCAAATTGCATTTGAAATTCTGACAAAAATTATTGTTGATGTAAAAATAGATTTCTATCAAGGCCAGTTATTTTTTTCATCCCTATGCATGAAGGATCTTTGAATAAAGTTAGTATTCAATTCATTTAGAATGAGAAGATGTTTTCCATTTGATATAATGCAACAAATTTGTAAATGAATGCCATTGCATGTATGTACATCATAAACTAGCCATAAAAAATTCAGGAAGAGTCTCAAATAGTTATTTGCTGAAAAAGTTTATAATGAATTGGATTAATATTTTATTGCAGTATGTTAGTGTTCATCCTATGAATTTTAGTGATTATTTTGTGACAGATTTTGTTCCTAACATTGTTTTGAAATTGTATTATTGTTATGCATGTTTTATATTTGTTATAATGTTTGTTGTATTTATACACTATATCTTTGTTAGAATAACTTTTCTTCTGACAATAAAGAAGATTCTGATTCTGACTCTTCAATAGTAATCATATATTTTCCTTATAAACACTCACATGGCGGTACCCAAAGAAACAGCCTGTGAGGAATATTCAGGCCATTTGAAATTATTTGGGTTGTAAAACATTGTTCATGTGTATCAGGAACTTGAAGTAGAATTATCAACACGTGAAGTGATACAATAATGAATAGCAATTTCAGAAAAAAAAAAAAATTTTTAAGTTTCCGCTATATCTGTGATCATGTGACATCTGTCAAAATCGATATTTAGATTGCATAATATATTAACCAGAATTATTTTTACGATACTTCATATTTTTTCCACATGTTACATACTTTATGACGGGTATTGTATATACAGCACGGTAGGAATTCATTGGAAATCACTCTAAAATTTATTTTTCCTTCTCTTGCAGATCACAGACCATTGAAAGTTTGCAGTTAGTGTTTGTTGTTATAAGTTTTGGTGTTTTTTGTTATTAGTGTAATGGCCGTTTTCACCAACTGATTCCTAAGCTTAGGAAATACCTAAATCGGATTTACGAATACCCGAATTCCATTTTTTTGTTTCAGCACACGTTAACCCATTAACCCTTTCACTCATGAATTTTTGTATTTTGAAATAAAAAATTTTGAATTTTGCAAATATAATAAATGAATTTTTCTAAGATTTTTGAGCCTATAGAAATTTTTTTGCGACAGCCAATTTTTGTGATATGGGTTGTGCTAAATTTAGTACAGCATGAGCAAACGGTATATGGGATATTATAATATGAGAACACAAATTTTGTGATAGTCATTGCAATTCAGTAAAAATGTTTCGTGCAAATAAAAAAATATCCGAAAACGAAAGTAGAAATGTCGCAGCATACTCTGTAATATTCCAAGACTATTTTTATATATCAAAATGTAGGTAGGTAATTCAGTTGATTCTGGCAAGTTTTTGTGCTAATGTAACTACCCGTATTCTTGTTCTTCCTCTGAACCTATGTCCAAGTAAATAAACGAGCATTCTGAATCAATCTCGTACTCATGAAATTTACCCCCAGTAGCTTCAAAATTAGTGCCCTAACTCAAGTCACTTTCGATTCCATTGACATTCTATCACATAAATTGTTTTCTATTATTGATAATAGCTTCTGATTACTTAAGGCCCTTCTAATAACCATGTCAATCAATGGTATTGTAAAAATAACAAAAAATACATTTTTTAATGATATAAAGTGAGGTTATGTCTACCACATATGCAATGCCACTAGCTCACAGTGTACTAAATTTAGCACACCGAAATTCATGTTCAAAACTTCAAAATAGTGATAAAATGTTTAAATATTTTGAATCGAGTACGTAAAACACTCTAATGTGAACACACAGTATTTTTTTCGATGAATAAATTCCACACTGAGAAATTCAAAAATGACATACACCAAACTGGTGACCCAGATGATAGGATTCGTCCATTCTCGTCAGCTGAAGTTTTCTAAAATACTTCCTGAAGAATCTGATAGATGACAGATAAAATTACAGTTGGCAACTAAAATAACAACTTATAAAACCATGGCAACAATACTTGGATTAAACAGTTTTCTGCACACAAAAAAAAACAAGAAAGTTGTGTACTAAATTTAGGACACCATGAGCGAAAGGGTTAAGGACTGAATTCAAATATTTTTATATTTTGTTGTTATTTTCATTAGTTTTCAATACCTGGGTAGTGAAATGACCCAAAATACCATTTTTTTCAAATTCAGTATACAGGGTTGGACAAAAAACACTGATACCATATGGTATCCGTGGTCCTTGAAGGCTGCTTTTTAGTAACTTCGAAAAAATGTCTTAATTATGCGGTTAGCATTATAACGAGTTATTTGGTATGATAAGAAGAAAAACAATCAACACAAAGTACAACACTGCATTTTTGCACATGGTCCTACCAAATGACTCACATCCTTGTCCGGCATAATGCCGCCCTTGAAAGAAAACAACAATATGGAAACAATTTATCAATGTATCTTTTCCTTGGTATAAATCAAAATTGATGATATAACCGTCATTTCTGTTGAGACAGATTTTGTCACTGAAGCAAGGGGCCTGCCATGAATGTAGCAAATCATACGAGATGATTGATGATTCATTCCCTGTGGCGTGACGCAAAACTGGTTTCTTCCTCTGGTGTCGGAGTCACACTTGTCTGTGGTAGAGTATAGCTAAGGTACTATGCAACACCTATAAGAATTTCACCGTTAAAAATCCTTAAAATGGAATGAATTGTATTATATCTGTAAGATTATAAACCATCCCCCCGTCATCACCATCTATAGAATCCTCATCTGAATCAGCTCCGACTTCTTCCGTGTGATGAAAATTTTATCGACACGTTCTTGCATTTCTCCATCGTCCTATAACATATTCAATGCTTGAGAAAGCGAAAACCGGACCTAAGATTATATATATATATACCGGGTGGCTACGGAAGTATTACCTACGGAATATCTCAGTTATTGTATGAAGTAGGTTTGTGAAATTTGGAGCGTCGATATAATGACATAAGAGCTAGAATTTGAGCATATTGACATGTCGAAGTTAACTTCCGGTCTGACCGGAAGTAATATCGACTTTCTTATTTTAAATGGAAACCCTATTTTTTTTTCTTTTCGCTTTATTCAGCATTCAATTCCCTTTCTAATGACATATCACAAGTTGGTATCTAACCAGACACTAGATCAGAAAAAAATTATTATTGAAATTCACCGAGCAGGCCGTGGAAGCAAAATGAAAGCCAAAATTTGAAAAGTTGGCTATGGAAACCATACGTCACTTGATAACAGTTGCTACTACTGTGATATTTTATTTTCATTTGTCGGCGTTATAAAAAGCCGCCAAAAAAAATATTGGAAAAATTGGGAAAAAAACAATACTCTGTAGGTCCATAACTTAAATAGGAGCATACAACTTTTTCTTGCCTGTACTATTCAGCATAACCATTCCTTTCTAATGATATAATAGAAAGTAATTTTTTGAAATGAAGTACCAAAAAATCCAATTATTATTCTTCAAATAACGAAAAAACAGATTTATCGAAAAAAAAATTCAAATTGATAGGATTAAAGATAAAATAAATTCAAAACAAATGTTCGAAATGCATTCCCTCAGCGTCAATACATTTATTGACTCTGGTGATATTTTCATGTAAAACGTTTCTCAACATTTGGGACGTGATATCTTGGAAAGCTCTACGAATTTTTACTTCTAGCTCATGTAGAGTTGTAGGCTGTGTGGAATACACCCTATTTTTAAGATGCCCCCATAGAAAAAAGTCGCACGGGGTAAGATCAGGTGACCTTGGTGGCCACTTGACTGGACCATGGGTTGTTATAAGTCTCTCTTGAAAGCGATTTTGAAGATAATTTCTCGCTGTTCTTGAATTATGCGGAGGGGCGCCATCTTGCTGGAAGTACATTCTCTCAGTTATTTCCGCTGGTAGGTTGTTAATGAATTCCGAAATTTCATTCGTTAAAAAATTAAAGTATCTCTCTCCGGTTAGTTGGCCTTGAAAAATAATGGGTCCAACAATATGAGTTCCAACTATTCCTGCCCAAACATTCACACCAAATCTCTCCTGGAAGCCGCCTTGTCGAAACCGGTGCTCGTTTGCTATCGCCCAGTACCTGGAACAAAAAACCGTTCACACTTTTAGCACTTTACACTTCGACTATCGACAATAATCCAAATAAAGTACAGTACCTACCTTGTATTATTCCTGATAAATAATCCATTGTTGGTAAATCTTGACTCGTCCGTAAACAAGATATAATAGTTAAATAGGTGATTCTCAGCATTTTGTCGAAGAAATCAGTTACAATATTCCAGGCGCCTTTCACCGTCATTTTCATACAAATGTTGATGCAACTGATACTTGAAGGATTTCAATCGATGTTTTTTCAAAATTTTCCTAGCAGAGTCCTTACTTATAGCTAATTCGGCGCCAATCTGCCTTGAGGAAATTGTGCTATCATATTGTACAAAAGCTAATACATTAATTTCAGTTTCCTCATTAATAACAAATGCTTCTTGGTCTTCGTGAACATCAGGCTCAGTTCTTAATTTTTCTTCAAGCCACTGGAAATACCTTCTTGACGGTTGCTGCCTCCCTGGATATCGCTCTAAATACAATCGTTCAGCGGCATAAGAATTTTTTAAACATTCACCATAAATGAGAAGCATGTCAATTTGTTCGGTTCGTGAATAACGGGGCATTTTTTGAATATTCCACTAACTGATTTCGATTTCCAAACCCTTTTAAAATGGCAGAATCAAAAACACTACTTCGAACGTCAAAATAATATGGATAGCAGCGTTCGTGACAGCTCTCATTTCTTTTTTGTTTCATTCCAAAATACATCTTAATCAGCCTACTTGTTAATATTTTGGTTCGAATGATTATTGCAATGGAATGATTATTCTGAATAGCACAAACATCGTCCATAGGTAGATATTAGAATATCTATGGACGATGGCACAGACCAAGTACGTTTATGTCCCTATTCAAGCTAGAACCTACAGGATATAATTTATCATTCCACATTATTTTTAATTTTATTTTTGCGTATGGCGATAATCTGTTTTGTTATTTGAAGAATAATAATTGGATTTTTCGGTATCTCAGTTCGAAAAATTATTTTCTATTATATCATTAGAAAGGAATGGTTATGCTGAATAGTACAGGCAAGAAAAAGTTGTATGTTCCTATTTAAGTTATGGACCTACAGAGTATTATTTTTTCCCAATTTTTCCAATATTTTTTTTGGCGGCTTTTTATAACGCCGACGAATGAAAATAAAATATCACAGTAGTAGCAACTGTTATCAAGTGACGTATGGTTTCCATAGCCAACTTTTCAATTTTTGGCTTTCATTTTGCTTCCACGGCCTACTCGGTGAATTTCAATAATAATTTTTTTCTGATCTAGTTTCTGGTTAGATACC
Organism: Chrysolina oricalcia; assembly: GCA_944452925.2. Classification (NCBI taxonomy): domain Eukaryota; kingdom Metazoa; phylum Arthropoda; class Insecta; order Coleoptera; family Chrysomelidae; genus Chrysolina; species Chrysolina oricalcia. The sequence goes on from OX101810.2 coordinate 5,139,135, forward strand.
AACTTGTGATATGTCATAAGAAAGGGAATTGAATGCCGAATAAAGCGAAAAGAAAAAAAAATAGGGTTTCCATTTAAAATAAGAAAGTTGATGTTACTTCCGGTCAGACTGGAAGTTAACTTCGACATGTCAATATGCTCAAGTTCTAGCTCTTATGTCATTATATCGACGCTCCAAATTTCACAAACCTACTTCATACAATAACTGAGATATTCCGTAGGCAATACTTCCGTAGCCACCCGGTATATAGATAGTATTTCAACAATTTACTAGGCTTAATAATTTTGTGCCCACAAGACCACGGATACCATTTGGTATCACCTGACTTTTGGGCATTATAATGTGAACTATTGAAAATGAATAATAATCACAATTCTAAAAAAAAATTGAATGGGCATATAAGAATATATTAGTAAATGAAACTTAGCATAAAATATTACCAATACGACAAAAATATACTTACGACCATCGAATATCCATTGTTTCAGACGAGTACAACTTAGTCCTCCAAAATAACACCATTATGACACTAAAACCGTATAAACTACATCTATCGCAATTAAATATCCAATGTGGATTTATAACGAATGAAATGCCAAGACTATGTGGCTGTTGAATTCATAGGGTGTCGACAGAGAGGGAATATTGCTCCATATGTTTTGCGATACCATGTGGTATCCGTGGTCCCTAATGGGTTAAGTAATGCTTGAGGGTGATAGGAAATACTTACGTTGGGTATTTACTATCACTTTCAATTATTACTTAACGCTTGGTGAAACGCAAATTGCACTTGGGCATTCCTAAATTCGATTTAGGTATTTCCTAACTTTAGGAATCAGTTGGTGAAATCGGCCATAAGTGTTTTTTGTTATGAGTGTTAGTGTTTTTGTTATCAGTGTTATTGTTTATGTTGTTGATGTTAGTGTTATTAGTGTTGTGTTTAGTATTACTTCAGTACTTCAAAATGGCTAAAATGAAGAAACAAATTCTAAAAACAAATAAAAGTATGAAAAAACCCAAAGCCGAGCCATTACTGAATGAAAATGAAAATGTTATATCTGTCCAAAAGTTACGAAACATCAGATTACGTCAACAAAAGATAAAAGATGATGCACCCTGTATCAATAAGAATAATTTTGGAAGATACTCTTAAATGGTCCGTTTGGCAAAAAAATATAAGAAATCGAAATAGTGATTCACAACGGAGCAATCGACCACGGGAATCTTGTTGACTCACCCTGTATATTTGGACGCTTGAAACGTAAATATATTTATTGTATTTGAACAGAAATAAATATATCGGAAAGCAAAATAAAAAGTATTGCTACAACTACTAAATATATTCACACAAAATTTTATATATTTACAAAAAAACTTTTTATTCAAATGATTAGGTGTTAATCATACCGAATACAAAGATGCAATTTTAACTAACTCATTACTCATATCATTTCACTCGCTCCCTGATACAAAACGCATTGTTCAGTATCTGTTACAGAACTGGAACTGACGTTTCATTATGAGGTGTCAGAATAATAAATTCCTACCTCGGCGACTTTGTTATCGTTTGAAACATTGAAGAAGAAACTCTCAACATGTACAGCCAGACAATTTCGACGTATACCTGAACTCATCTCTGAAATGAAACTTGTCGGAAAAACAATAACAAAGTTTTCCATATGGAGTTGAGTTAGGTGGTAGTTTTATGGAATATTCATGTGAGGACGTGTTACAAAATTTCATGTAGCAACTCGTGGGAAATGTGTCATTTCATGCTCACCGTGAAATAAATTGTTACGAACCTAGTATTCCACAGAAACACCGCGAATTGATCTAGAAAACTGCGTGGAACATTTAGAAAGCTAAGAAGAATTCAATGGAGACTTCTAGAAACTCTAACTCTTGTTCTTAGGTCGACTATTCTTGTTGTTGTTGAGACATTCTCTGTTGTTCTAGAACCTAAATTTTTCCATACAAAGAATCCATTTGTGAGATTTGACTGGTTCTGAATTATAAAAATATTTCAATAATTGAAATATTTGAAGTGTCACTGTAGCTGTGGCGCGTGGGTAAAGCGTTCGCTTCCTAACCCTATCATCGGTTGTGGCGTGGGTTCGAATCCCAGCGCAGTCACCGGTCCCGTGTTTGGCATCACACGTTAAAAGGTTAGGGTTACATCCTCACTTGCTCGCACAAGTATATTGAAGACTTCTGAAGGTTGATGAAAATAACAATTTTAACAAAAAAGTACAGTGTTGTCAAGTTGAGTTGAACTAATAAAGACAGTTGTCCAGAAAGCGAAAATGTAACATTTGGTAACAGCCGCGGAATAAGTGGTACTGAGAAGGAAAACTGAAGCAGTTTTCCTGTATTTTATGGTGAATACTCGAGTTAACAATTAAGACGAAATGGCGACATGAGTAGAAATATTTCAGTTTTTGAAAGAAGAAGAAGCTCAAAGAAAACAGGAACAAGAAGAGCTTCTCCAACAACTCGAAATGAGAAGATACAAGAACAAGAGTAACAAGAACAAAAACATGGTGAACTTTTGCAACGAATTAGTCAAAATCAACAGTGCTTTCAGAATGAAATCACAGAAATAGTACAGGAAGTCGAAGGAGGACAAAGATGAAGTTCGGGAGGTCAGAGGTGGAGTTCAAGAAGTCAGAGGAGGTTACCAAGGGGTCAACAAAAGGATTCAAGACATTGAAATTGAACTGTTCTAGATATAGAGATCGGTTTGATGTGAAACAATGGGACAAAAATATTTTGAATGGTATTTCCGATAGTACTTTTTGAGAGAAGATACATTGTAATTACTCGACAGATGGCGCTAGGAGAAAATCAACTTGCAAAGGACCCCGCACGGTTCTTATGGAAAATGGGTCCCAGTCGAATTGGATGAAAATTCAGTATAATGTAGTTTATGATTTCCTGATCAAATGTCTCCATGATAACAACGAGATCTAATTGACAGTTTTGGAGATACAGGGTGTCAAACATGCAGAGGGCGGGCTGTTACCTACTTTTAAAAAATAAATAATGTGGCGATTATTCTGTTACAAAAAGTTACGGATAATGATTGTTATCTTAATATGGTCGACTCGAGCTAATGAAATGTTCTGAGACTCCGTATACAGGGTTACTTATAATTTCATAATTCGTAAATCGTACACTTGCAGAATGAGTGAATATCATTTGATTTTGATATAGGCTGATCTGAGGTTACTATTATACAGGGTCACTCAGAATTCTCTTTTTTGGTTGTATTTATTTTGATTTTTTTAAATAAATATCTATACAAATTAAACATGAAGTAGAAAACTAAATATAATATGATCAATATTTGATGGCTCTTGTCTATTTAATGCACCTTTTACGGATTCTGGTCAACGGCAACAGCTATCAAACGGGAGAATATTGCATTAAAAATCTTTTTTACTAGTTCATACCATGTGTGTTGAGACATTGTAATTACCGGTTTGTACAGATTTTATTCTTGATGGCTTGCATACTCCAAAAAGCGTATGACATTAGCGTTATGTGGAAGGTATCGATACTTTCGAGCACCAGATTTACAAGAGAGGTAATAACAATCTAGGTCATTTTCTCATTCATTGAGCATTTATATTTGTATAAATATTGAAATTCATTGTCACACAAACTATTCTCGTGCTATATTATCGTCAGATTTTTTGCTATACCTACCCTTGTTAGAATGATAAGATTTCTCGTAATCCAATGATTATTTCCTAATGAAAGGTTCTAAAATATATTCTAGCCTATCTAAATGATGTGCAATATTCGACAGATAATGTTGATCTTTATTATCTGTGGAATTTGGAATTCCGTAAAAGGTGCAACAAATAGACAAGAGCCACCAAATATTGATCATATTATATTTAGTTTTCTATTTCATGTTTAATTTGTATGGATGTTCTTTAATAGTTATTTAATCAACTTGTTTATTAATAAAAGCAATTAATGATTGAGATATATTTTTTTTATTTTGAATTCTAAATTCAACAATTACTAACATTCACGAAGATATTGGAGAACTGAACAGTAACCATACAATATGGTTTTCGTTCCATGTTGGTGAGTCAAACCGTTCAAAAGTTGATAGGGGAGGGGGGACTGTAAAAAACCGCAGAGTCCTCGAGTGAAACATTAAAACAGCTTACGAAAGTTTTCAAAAATGACCAACATCGCTAGTACACTGTTAGAGTTTACTTTCTCTCAAATCCTCCGAATAATCTATTGAGCGACTTTCAAGAATAGATGAACATCGATCCCACGCAAGTTCTTTAAATTTCGTTTTTCCTGGGTAACCAATATCGACGGGAGGCATAAAGGCTGGCAATAAAATGATACTTTTATTGTAACGGATACTTTTATTGTGAAGGATAAAATTCAGTGAGCCGTACCTGAAATGCCCCTACAAGCATAATGGCGTTTTCCAGAACGAAATTCGATTTTGGACAGCGGCACGATAAGGCTAATACCTTTCATTCTGAAGCTCCCCGGGCAGAGAAGGGAAGTAGGTAGGCCTTACGAAATGAGCGATATAGAAACCTGCACTTTGACTACAAATATGATATGAAATTATACCTATTTATTTTGGATATTCACGTGAATTCATTGAAATTATTACTAGCTTCTGTAGTGAAGAAAATCAAATATGACAAGCTCCCATAATTCAAAAAATCAGCCCAACCTAAAACTGATTCGAAGGAATTGAGAACTTTAACTTATTTTAGTTTAATTTGTACTATTGAATAATGGCCAATAAAAATCATACAGGACGACAATATTGTTATAGTATTTTTTTGAATTGCAGATGAGAAACTCCGAAAAATAGTTCAACAGAAATCAGATAGAGATGAACTACTGACGAAAAAAACACTGTTGTATTTTAAGCGATCTCATGTCTCTAAAATATTTGAAATTCCTAATTAACTACTTGAAATGAAATAACCAGTTTCAACTCGAGTTGAACTCTTTAATTCGGGAACCGTTCGAGATGGAGCAATTCTGTGAATGCCTATCGATTTATAATGGCCGAATTACGGTATAATACAAATTTTAAGTTTATTGAGGAGAAAAAATTACCCGAAAAAAGTTGCAATGAGTGGACTCCTAAAAGTCACGAAAAATACAAAATTGGCGGATCTCTTCGAAATTCGCACTATATAACTGAAAGTTCAGACTGCTTTCAAAAACACACGATTCGTTTTTGCTTAGATTCAAGATTCAGCCGGAGAAAGGAATATAAGGTCAAAAAAAAAACGCTGATTGAAAAAACTTTTCAATTCCAGTTGAACTTTTTAATTCGGGAAAAGTTAGAGATAAGGCAATTCGGCGAACGGCAATCGATCAGAATGGTCAAATTAGTATATTTTGAAAATTTCAAGCAGATCGATGAAATAAAAAATTACTCTAAAAAAGTTGTAAAAAATTCGCACTATATACGTGAAATTTCACGCTGATTCCGGAAACATATAAGTTGTTTATGGTGAGATATGAGATTCAGCCGGAGAAGGGCAGATTAGGTCAAAAAAAACCTTTTCAGTTCGAGTTGAACTTTTCAATTCGGGAAGGGTTAGAGATAGGGCAATTCTGCGAACGGCAATCGATTCAGAATGGTCAAATTAGTATAATTTGAAAATTTCAAGCTGATCGATGAAATAAATAATTACTCTAAAAAAGTTGTAAGGGGTAGACCCCTAAAAATTACGAAAAAAACAAAATCGGCGGATCTCTTCGAAATTCGCACTATATACGTGAAATTTCACGCTGATTCCGGAAACATATAAATTTTTTATGGTTAGATATGAGATTCAGCCGGAGAAGGGCAGATTAGGTCAAAAAAAAACCTTTTCAGTTTGAGTTGAACTTTTCAATTCGGGAAGGGTTAGAGATAGGGCTATTCTGCGAACGGCAATCGATTCAGAATGGTCAAATTAGTATATTTTGAAAATTTCAAGCTGATCGAAGAAGTAAAAAATTACTCTAAAAAAGTTGTAAGGGGTAGACCCCTAAAAATTACGAAAAAAACAAAATCGGCGGATCTCTTCGAAATTCGCACTATATACGTGAAATTTCACGCTGATTCCGGAAACATATAAGTTGTTTATGGTTAGATATGAGATTCAGCAGGAGAAGGGCAGATTAGGTCAAAAAAAAATCCTTTTCAGTTTGAGTTGAACTTTTCAATTCGGGAAGGGTTAGAGATAGGGCTATTCTGCGAACGGCAATCGATTCAGAATGGTCAAATTAGTATATTTTGAAAATTTCAAGCTGATCGAAGAAGTAAAAAATTACTCTAAAAAAGTTGTAAGGGGTAGACCCCTAAAAATTACGAAAAAAACAAAATCGGCGGATCTCTTCGAAATTCGCACTATATACGTGAAATTTCACGCTGATTCCGGAAACATATAAGTTGTTTATGGTTAGATATGAGATTCAGCAGGAGAAGGGCAGATTAGGTCAAAAAAAAATCCTTTTCAGTTTGAGTTGAACTTTTCAATTCGGGAAGGGTTAGAGATAGGGCTATTCTGCGAACGGCAATCGATTCAGAATGGTCAAATTAGTATATTTTGAAAATTTCAAGCTGATCGAAGAAGTAAAAAATTACTCTAAAAAAGTTGTAAGGGGTAGACCCCTAAAAATTACGAAAAAAACAAAATCGGCGGATCTCTTCGAAATTCGCACTATATACGTGAAATTTCACGCTGATTCCGGAAACATATAAGTTGTTTATGGTTAGATATGAGATTCAGCCGGAGAAGGACAGATTAGGTCAAAAAAACCTTTTCAGTTCGAGTTGAACTTTTCAATTCGGGAAGGGTTAGAGATAGGGCAATTCTGCGAACGGCAATCGATTCAGAATGGTCAAATTAGTATATTTTGAAAATTTCAAGCTGATCGATGAAATAAAAAATCACTCTAAAAAAGTCGTAAGGGGTAAATTACGAAAAATACAAAATCGGCGGATCTCTTCGAAATTCGCACTATATACGTGAAATTTCAAGCTGATTCCGGAAACATATAAGTTGTTTATGGTTAGATATGAGATTCAGCCGGAGAAGGACAGATTAGGTCAAAAAAACCTTTTCAGTTCGAGTTGAACTTTTCAATTCGGGAAGGGTTAGAGATAGGGCAATTCTGCGAACGGCAATCGATTCAGAATGGTCAAATTAGTATATTTTGAAAATTTCAAGCTGATCGATGAAATAAAAAATCACTCTAAAAAAGTCGTAAAAATTACGAAAAATACAAAATCGGCGGATCTCTTCGAAATTCGCACTATATAGTGAAATTTCACGCTGATTCCGGAAATATATAAGTTGTTTATGGTTAGATATGAGATTCAGCCGGAGAAGGGCAGATTAGGTCAAAAAAAACCATTTCAGTTCGAGTTGAACTTTTCAATTCGGGAAGAGTTAGAGATAGGGCGATTCTGCGAACGGCAATCGATTCAGAATGGTCAAATTAGTATATTTTGAAAATATCAAGCTGATCGATGAAATAAAAAATCACTCTAAAAAAGTCGTAAGGGGTAAATTACGAAAAATATAAAATCGGCGGATCTCTTCGAAATTCGCACTATATACGTGAAATTACAGGCTGATTCCGTAAACATATAAGTTGTTTATGGTCAGATATGAGATTCAGTCGGAGAAGGGCAGATTAGGTCAAAAAAAAACCTTTTCAGTTCGAGTTGAACTTTTCAATTCGGGAAGGGTTAGAGATAGGGCAATTCTGCGAACGGCAATCGATTCAGAATGGTCAAATTAGTATATTCTGGAAATTTCAAGTTGATCGATGAAATAAAAAATTACTCGAAAAAAGTTGTAAGGGGTAGACTCCTAAAAATTACGAAAAAAACAAAATCGGCGGATCTCTTCGAAATTCGCACTATATACGTGAAATTTCACGCTGATTCCGGAAACATATAAGTTGTTTATGGTTAGATATGAGATTCAGCCGGAGAAGGGCAGATTAGGTCAAAAAAAAACCTTTTCAGTTTGAGTTGAACTTTTCAATTCAGGAAGGGTTAGAGATAGGGCTATTCTGCGAACGGCAATCGATTCAGAATGGTCAAATTAGTATATTTTGAAAATTTCAAGCTGATCGAACAAGTAAAAAATTACTCTAAAAAAGTTGTAAGGGGTAGACTCCTAAAAATTACGAAAAAAACAAAATCGGCGGATCTCTTCGAAATTCGCACTATATACGTGAAATTTCACGCTGATTCCGGAAACATATAAGTTGTTTATGGTTGGATATGATATTCAGCCGGAGAAGGACAGATTAGGTCAAAAAAACCTTTTCAGTTCGAGTTGAACTTTTCAATTCGGGAAGGGTTAGAGATAGGGCAATTCTGCGAACGGCAATCGATTCAGAATGGTCAAATTAGTATATTTTGAAAATTTCAAGCTGATCGATGAAATAAAAAATCACTCTAAAAAAGTCGTAAGGGGTAAATTACGAAAAATACAAAATCGGCGGATCTCTTCGAAATTCGCACTATATAGTGAAATTTCACGCTGATTCCGGAAATATATAAGTTGTTTATGGTTAGATATGAGATTCAGCCGGAGAAGGGCAGATTAGGTCAAAAAAAAACCATTTCAGTTCGAGTTGAACTTTTCAATTCGGGAAGGGTTAGAGATAGGGCAATTCTGCGAACGGCAATCGATTCAGAATGGTCAAATTAGTATATTTTGAAAATTTCAAGCTGATCGAAGAAGTAAAAAATTACTCTAAAAAAGTTGTAAGGGGTAGACTCCTAAAAATTACGAAAAAAACAAAATCGGCGGATCTCTTCGAAATTCGCACTATATACGTGAAATTTCACGCTGATTCCGGAAACATATAAGTTGTTTATGGTTAGATATGAGATTCAGCCGGAGAAGGACAGATTAGGTCAAAAAAACCTTTTCAGTTCGAGTTGAACTTTTCAATTCGGGAAGGGTTAGAGATAGGGCAATTCTGCGAACGGCAATCGATTCAGAATGGTCAAATTAGTATATTTTGAAAATTTCAAGCTGATCGATGAAATAAAAAATCACTCTAAAAAAGTCGTAAGGGGTAAATTACGAAAAATACAAAATCGGCGGATCTCTTCGAAATTCGCACTATATAGTGAAATTTCACACTGATTCCGGAAATATATAAGTTGTTTATGGTTAGATATGAGATTCAGCCGGAGAAGGGCAGATTAGGTCAAAAAAAAACCATTTCAGTTCGAGTTGAACTTTTCAATTCGGGAAGGGTTAGAGATAGGGCAATTCTGCGAACGGCAATCGATTCAGAATGGTCAAATTAGTATATTTTGAAAATTTCAAGCTGATCGATGAAATAAAAAATCACTCTAAAAAAGTCGTAAGGGGTAAATTACGAAAAATACAAAATCGGCGGATCTCTTCGAAATTCGCACTATATACGTGAAATTCGCACTATATACGTGAAATTACAGGCTGATTCCGGAAACATATAAGTTGTTTATGGTCAGATATGAGATTCAGTCGGAGAAGGGCAGATTAGGTCAAAAAAAAACCTTTTCAGTTCGAGTTGAACTTTTCAATTCGGGAAGGGTTAGAGATAGGGCAATTCTGCGAACGGCAATCGATTCAGAATGGTCAAATTAGTATATTCTGGAAATTTCAAGTTGATCGATGAAATAAAAAATTACTCGAAAAAAGTTGTAAGGGGTAGACTCCTAAAAATTACGAAAAAAACAAAATCGGCGGATCTCTTCGAAATTCGCACTATATACGTGAAATTTCACGCTGATTCCGGAAACATATAAGTTGTTTATGGTTAGATATGAGATTCAGCCGGAGAAGGGCAGATTAGGTCAAAAAAAAAACCTTTTCAGTTTGAGTTGAACTTTTCAATTCGGGAAGGGTTAGAGATAGGGCTATTCTGCGAACGGCAATCGATTCAGAATGGTCAAATTAGTATATTTTGAGAATTTCAAGCTGATCGATGAAATAAAAAATTACTCTAAAAAAGTTGTAAGGGGTAGACCCCTTAAAATTACGAAAAAAACAAAATCGGCGGATCTCTTCGAAATTCGCACTATATACGTGAAATTTCACGCTGATTCCGGAAACATATAAGTTGTTTATGGTTAGATATGAGATTCAGCCGGAGAAGGACAGATTAGGTCAAAAAAACCTTTTCAGTTCGAGTTGAACTTTTCAATTCGGGAAGGGTTAGAGATAGGGCAATTCTGCGAACGGCAATCGATTCAGAATGGTCAAATTAGTATATTTTGAAAATTTCAAGCTGATCGATGAAATAAAAAATCACTCTAAAAAAGTCGTAAGGGGTAAATTACGAAAAATACAAAATCGGCGGATCTCTTCAAAATTCGCACTATATAGTGAAATTTCACGCTGATTCCGGAAATATATAAGTTGTTTATGGTTAGATATGAGATTCAGCCGGAGAAGGGCAGATTAGGTCAAAAAAAAACCATTTCAGTTCGAGTTGAACTTTTCAATTCGGGAAGGGTTAGAGATAGGGCAATTCTGCGAACGGCAATCGATTCAGAATGGTCAAATTAGTATATTTTGAGAATTTCAAGCTGATCGATGAAATAAAAAATCACTCTAAAAAAGTCGTAAGGGGTAAATTACGAAAAATACAAAATCGGCGGATCTCTTCGAAATTCGCACTATATACGTGAAATTCGCACTATATACGTGAAATTACAGGCTGATTCCGGAAACATATAAGTTGTTTATGGTCAGATATGAGATTCAGTCGGAGAAGGGCAGATTAGGTCAAAAAAAAACCTTTTCAGTTCGAGTTGAACTTTTCAATTCGGGAAGGGTTAGAGATAGGGCAATTCTGCGAACGGCAATCGATTCCGAATGGTCAAATTAGTATATTCTGGAAATTTCAAGTTGATCGATGAAATAAAAAATTACTCGAAAAAAGTTGTAAGGGGTAGACTCCTAAAAATTACGAAAAAAACAAAATCGGCGGATCTCTTCGAAATTCGCACTATATACGTGAAATTTCACGCTGATTCCGGAAACATATAAGTTGTTTATGGTTAGATATGAGATTCAGCCGGAGAAGGGCAGATTAGGTCAAAAAAAAACCTTTTCAGTTTGAGTTGAACTTTTCAATTCGGGAAGGGTTAGAGATAGGGCTATTCTGCGAACGGCAATCGATTCAGAATGGTCAAATTAGTATATTTTGAGAATTTCAAGCTGATCGATGAAATAAAAAATTACTCTAAAAAAGTCGTAAGGGGTAGACCCCTAAAAATTACGAAAAATACAAAATCGGCGGATCTCTTCGAAATTCGCACCATATAGTGAAATTTTACGCTGATTCCGGAAATATATAAGTTGTTTATGGTTAGATATGAGATTCAGCCGGAGAAGGACAGATTAGGTCAAAAAAAACCTTTTCAGTTCGAGTTGAACTTTTCAATTCGGGAAGGGTTAGATATAGGGCAATTCTGCGAACGGCAATCGATTCAGAATGGTCAAATTAGTATATTCTGGAAATTTCAAGCTGATCGATGAAATAAAAAATTACTCTAAAAAAGTTGTAATGGGTAGACCCCTAAAAATTACGAAAAAAACAAAATCGGCGGATCTCTTCGAAATTCGCACTATATACGTGAAATTTCACGCTGATTCCGGAAACATATAAGTTGTTTATGGTTAGATATGAGATTCAGCCGGAGAAGGACAGATTAGGTAAAAAAAACCTTTTCAGAACGAGTTGAACTTTTCAATTCGGGAAGAGTTAGAGATAGGGCCATTCTGCGAACGGCAATCGATTCAGAATGGTCAAATTAGTATAATTTGAAAATTTCAAGCTGATCGATGAAATAAAAAATCACTCTAAAAAAGTCGTAAGGGGTAGACCCCTAAAAATTACGAAAAATACAAAATCGGCGGATCTCTTCGAAATTCGCACTATATAGTGAAATTTCACGCTGATTCCGGAAATATATAAGTTGTTTATGGTTAGATATGAGATTCAGCCGGAGAAGGGCAGATTAGGTCAAAAAAAAACCTTTTCAGTTCCAGTTGAACTTTTCAATTCGGGAAGGGTTAGAGATAGGGCAATTCCGCGAACGGCAATCGATTCAGAATGGTTAAATTAGTATATTCTGGAAATTTCAAGTTGATCGATGAAATAAAAAATTACTCGAAAAAAGTTGTAAAAATTACGAAAAATACAAAATCGGCGTATCTCTTCGAAATTCGCACTATATGACTGAAAGTTCACACTGCTTTCAAAAACATACAATTTGTTTTTGCTTAGATATAAGATAAAGCCGGAGAAGGGAATATGAGGTCAAAAAATAAAACGCTGATTGAAAAAACTTTTCAATTCGGGAAAAGTTAGAGATAGGGCAATTCTGCGAACGGCAATCGATTCAGAATGGTCGAATTAGTATACTCTCAACATTTCAAGCTGATTGATTGAATAAAAATTTACTCGAAAATAGAAAATAGAAAGTAAGGGGTAGACCTCTAAAAATTACGAATAATACAAAATCGGCGGATCTCTTCGAAATACGCACTATATACGTGAACCTTTTCAGTTCGAGTTGAACTTTTCAATTCGGGAAGGGTTAGAGATAGGGCAATTCTGTGAACGGCAATCGATTCAGAATGGTCAAATTAGTATATTTTGAAAATTTCAAGCTGGTCGATGAAATAAAAAATTACTCGAAAAAAGTTGTAAGGGGTAGACCCCTAAAAATCACAAAAATACAAAATCGGCGGATCTCTTCGAAATTCGCACTATATACGTGAAATTTCACGCTGATTCCGGAAACATATAAGTTGTTTATAGATAGATATGAGATTTAGCCTGAGAAGCACAGATTAGGTAAAAAAACCTTTTCAGTTCGAGATGAACTTTTCAATTCGGGAAGGGTTAGAGAAAGGGGGTAGGGGTAGACCCCTAAAAATCACGAAAAATACAAATTCTGCGGATCTCTTCGAAATTCGCACGATATTCATGAAATTTCACGGTGATTCCAAAAATAATATAATTTGCTTACGCTCAGATACGGGATTCAGCCGGAGAAGGGAATGAGGAACCGTTTGAGATAGAACAATTCTGCGAACGCCAATCGATTTAGAATGGCCGAATTAGTGTATACATGGAAGTTTATTGAGGTGAGAAAAGTTCCACCCAAAATCACAAAAAATACAAACTAGCTTTTCAATTCAAGTTGAAGTTTTCAATTCGAGAACCGTTAGAGCTAGATCATTTCTGCGATCGCCAATCGATTCAGAATAGTCATAATAATAATTCTGAAAATTTTAAGTGAATTGAGAAAAAAAAATTAATTAATCACGAAAAATATAAAATTGGCGGATCTCTTGAATTTCGTGAAATTTCACGCTGATTCCGAAAATATATAATTTCTTCATGCTCAGATATGAGATTTAGCCGCAGAAGGGGTTATGAGATCAAAAAACCCTTTTCAATTCAAGCTGAACTTTTCAACTCGAGAACTGTTAGATATAGAGCAATTTTGCGTACGGCAATCAATTCAGAATGCCCGTATTATTATTATATGCTTAGGTGGTCCCTCTGTCCTAATCGAAATATGGTTCTGCTAGTTGCTTACAGGTGAATATGGGAGTAAGGGTTAAAACGTCGGTCGGCAACGCCTATCGTCTCCAAACGATTTCCCAAAAATAATTCTCATGAATACAGGGTGTTTCACAACTTATCCGATTTGTTTTCAACCGCATATGCACTGCTACATGATAAATCGATTGCTGTAAAAACAAAGTTAAACAAAAAATTAGATAAAAACTGTTTGGGTTTCAATAATTTACGATAATAGAAGTGAAAAAACGTACAAAAGCAAGGTGCAAAATTCGGTTTGTTAGTTGAGTACTGTGATAGCAAGTGAGTACTGTGATAGCAGCGTCAGACGTCAGAGGAGGATTTGAACAGTTGTATGATACAAACTATGACAATTTTTATTTCTTTTTCTACTGGACGTTTATTACATTTTTTTTTTCAAGAAATCGACTTTTATTTGGCAGTGAAAAAATAAATCGGATACTTCCGAAACACCCTGTATATACCCTATATAGCTGTAGCTAATCAATAATGATAGTTGCATGAACATTAACTATTACCTTACCTGACACAAGGGCAGGAACACCTCTCCGATCGAGTCGTCCCTGGAAAACCTGTCGTAGTCGAAGACGTGCAGGTGCAGCACCCTTGACTGCAGCTTCTGTATAGGGAATCCCTCGAAGTAGAACGTCTCGTTCCAGCGCGGGTTCAGCGTGCGCCGCTTTATCTTCGTCTCGAGTCGGTGCTTCTTGTCGGGCAGCAGCGTCACCCGGACGTAGGGGTCGCTGGTGCCCGAGAGGTCCTTGGCCGGCAGATCTTTACCCTGAAACGAAAGGATGATTGCGGGTGAGAGGCCGGAATGTATAGACGTAATGAGTGTGGAAGGTATTATAGAGAGGCGGGGGAGTTTTTGTGCAGATATCGAGCAATTTAGGCTAAAACAGAATTGGGGGTCGGTGTAAGGTCGACATTTCGACTATAGTACGTATTTATAAAATAATCAAGGGTAATATAACAAGACCTTGATAAATAGTCGACTATTTTTATTGCATCTAAATTTCGACTGTATTTTATAATAATTTAACGAGACATTATTTTGGTATTAATAATCTGATGAGAGCCCGAGAGCGAAGCTCGAGGGCTTTCATCTCTGATTATTAATGCCAAAATAATGTCGAGTAAAATTAATAAATACAAGAGAAATTTAGCAGCAATAAAATAGTTGACAATTAATCAAGGTCGTGTTATATTTGTGAAGATTATTTCTTGAATCTACTTCTTTATATCAGTCATATGAATGAATGAAAATTAAACAATTTATCTAAACAAAAACAGCACCATCTTTATAATTTATCAATTGAAATTAAAAACACAATTATTGTATGTGACATTTCCACCATGCGTAATTTGTGACATTTGTTCAGCTTTTGAAGAACTTGCAGTATTAACCGTAGAAGGTCCACATTCATTCTCTTATACAGCTTCAACACGATTGATTTTATTTGACGTTTAATATGTATTTATCTAGAGTACTGTCGGATGCTCAGGCTCCTTGATATGAGTATCATGCTGAATAGTCGGTGACTATTGTGCATCATGTAAATAGTCGCTACCAGAGCGTGTTGATTGGTCCTGTCAAACAGGAAACAAACGTATGATTGGTTGATGACTGATATTTAATAGACGAAAGAAATAATCAATCAATCAATCAAAACTGTGCTTTAAGCATTGAAGATGTATATCTATCTAGTCTCATTGAATATAAACAGAAAATTTAATTTAAAATTAACAAATTTTTACACTCAGTGAACTGAATTGAATAATGAAGTTATAAAAGAAAGGAATGAAATTAATAATAAAGTTGAAATTTAAGTTACAATTAATCTTAAACCAGATTTAAAATGGCCTATATTCTTTCCTCATAGTACTATTGCAGGTCGTAGTACGCCTTTGTGATTAGAAGATTTTTCACTCCCCTTCTGAAATTTTTAAAATTTCTTATATATTTTATGTGTTCGGGCAAATTATTGTATATTTTTTTTACTCTCATATACAGTGTGTCCCACTTACCATGCTCACCATGGGTATCTTTTTAATGGTAAGAGATACGAGGTCGGTTAAATGACACCAAATGTGGAGTTTCTCAAGGCCAACTATAATGTGAAAAAATGTTTTGATAAAATCTATTCGTTTTTGTTTTATACGCAAATAACAGATTTTGATCATTTTCAAGTGAATTTTGATCCACTTTTGGCGTCCTAATAACTTGAAATTTGGCAGATGTTCATAATTCCGGTGACAATGCACTATGGAATTTTTATTGAAATAATAAATGAAAAATGGCGGCTCCTCCAATATAACGGACGAGATTTGTGATTATGGTCCAATTCCATTCAAAATTGGTATGTGGGGGTTTTTGAAGTCGGAGATAATGATTTTTTTGCTAAAATTTATAAATTAAATATGGCGACTTCAAAATAGTTCTTGTTTTTGTATAAATGGCGATAACTCCGTTGTTATCAACAAAAAACTATTACTGTAACATATCATCTGTAAGAGAAAAATAAGTTATTCATAAACTAAGTTATAGTGAGCTATGACCTACATTTGAAAAATTATAGTTGGTCTTGATATCTCAAATTCTAGAAGAGTGTGTATAATTTTCATATTTTTTTCGAAATCTCATTGAAAAACTGCCATCAGAATGTGAAATTCCTATTCGAATATTTTCATAAATAAAGAAGTTACGGAGGAGAAATGAAAATGATCAAAATCTGTTATTTGCGTATTAAACAAAAACGAATAGATTTTATCAAAACCTTTTTTTGGCATTATAGTTGGCCTTGAGAAACTCCACATTTGGTGTCATTTAACCGACCTTATGGTAACGATACAAAATATAGGTTTTCAATTGGTCGAAAGTACTGGGTGTGAAATTTTCAGTACTAATATTCCGACAAAATACAGAATTTTCAAAAAATACTTTCACTTTTCTGTCACGAAAACTGTGTTGCTTAGAAACACCACGAGCATTTGCTCGAGTGGTGTTTTGTACAGCAACACAGTTTGAGCGACTGGCAAGGTGAAAGTATTTTGAAAATTCTGCATTTTGAAGGGATATTCGATCAGACAATTTCACGAATACATTATATTATTATGGACTAAATGCGTATTGCAGGAACGGTTCATCATGTGTCATTAATGTCACTTGAAAAGTTGAACCGTCAAACTGACATTTCTATATTTACAGTGATTGGTGTAACTATGGAAACGTATAAATAAGGAAGAGGCGAAACCAAGATGTATAGAAACCATGGTGTTATCACTGATTCGCTTTTGTTTCAACAAAGTTGTTGAGACTGTAATTGCACTGATACCGTTGGCTTCATTCGTCGATGGATGGCGTATAAGTCGAAAATAGCGGAGTTTCCAACATTCCGAAGTACTGAGTCATAATTATTATTTGATTGAAATTTGAATGTTTACAAATTATGGTTAATGAATATCACAACAAGTAAAATTCAATGTTGAAAATGACATAACATGACACTTGCCCAAGGGTCATCATGAATCTGTAATTTTGCCGCCATCTGTGTGATAAAGAGGTGAAACGGTATCAACGCAGTAAAAATATCACGAATCAAGTAGGCCGTACCTTAACACTTTTGTATGTCGGTTTCACAGCTATGAGAGATCACACAAGGGTTTCTATGAATCTTGGGCGAAACAGTGATTTGAAAATACCACGGGCTGGAGTCAGTGTTTTCGAAAAATTCTTTTCTTATTGGTCTGAATTCAAAAAATTATGGCATTTGATTGTTTTATATGATATAAGGGAAATTGTCAAAATAATCCAGTGACCAGTTCCCCGTAAACGTCTAGCCTACGATCGACCGTGAGTGACCCTGTACATGAATGTCAATCGTGCATGTTTAGTTGCTCATTCTCATGGAAGCCGATTAATCTGCCACGCGAAAAATTAAACTGACGGTACGGCTGACTGCTGATTGGTTGGCTCGTAATAACGACAACATTTAACCCTTTCAAGTGTTTTAACCTTGACGACCTCAACTAGAAACTCGAAACCAGACTAATCATTGGCGCTGCGAGCTCAGATTGATTATAGTCCTAAAGTTTGCCAGTCTGAAGGGACAACGTATTTTATAGAAGGGCGCGGGGATGATACTAGAACGAAGTTTACTGTTTGTTGGAACTGAATAATTGAAGAAGGTTTAGTGTGCTTATTGTTTACAACAGTTGCTAAACTCCATATTTTACAGGGGGAATTCCTTAATGTGTTGTACCTATACAACATCAACATGGTGGTGTAGCAATCTTCACTAATAGTAAAATTGATTCAGGGCAGCTGAATTTGAAAGAATTGAATACTGAAATCCACTCTGTATTTTGTGGTCTAAAGCTTTTTTCCAACAAACTTCTGATATTTACCATCTACAGATCCTGTCTTGGAAATATTAGAGCAAAGTTGCCCAATGTGGAATACCATTCTATTTTTAATCAATAAAAATTTGAAATGTTCAATTTTTCCTCGAAATATTTTGTCTAGTATTAGTTATTATTAATACATATTTCATGTCATAGAAATATAAAATCAAGTAAAAATTGTTAACACACAATATGAACTATGATTTAATTTAAAATTCGAATTTATCTTTCAAGGAAGCAGCAGAATTTGTGAAGATCGATCGTGTGTATATTTTCATGAAAATCTTATAAAACTAACGGCACATGGAGATGGTTTAAGGGATCCACGTTCTGTAGATGTAAGAGTTTCTATTTGAAGTTTGCCAAAATTTGGGGAAATTGGGATTGGACACACTGGGAACGTTTATTATCTACAGCAACGACTAATGCTCATTTCTTCATCCTGATAAATCCCTACTGTGTGCTGATGACACTTCAGTCTTAAACTCGGACGCTGACTATGACAAATTGATAGAAAAGTACCATATCATTGAAAAAACACAAAGGACTGGTTTGCCTCAAATAATTTCAATCTCAGTGACAATAAATCTCAAAGAATAATTTTCACAACAAACCCAAAATATCAAAAGGAACAAACTGTTAAACTACGTGGCATTACTCTACATGATAAACTGTCCTGGCATCATCATAATGATAATAGTTTTGACCGCATTAAAGTCGTTGTATTCATATTATTGATGTCCATTTATAGTTTCAAACGCATATATTGAAGTCGTAGTATTGAAAAAAATCCGTACAACTTCCGAGCCCTTCAACTTCCGAGCTTTTCATCTTCCGAGCCCTTCAACTTCCGAGCCCTTCAACTTCCGAGCCCCTCAACTTCCGAGCCCTTCAACTTCCGAGCCCTTCAACTTCCGAGCCCTTCAACTTCTGAGACCCTCAACTTCCGAGCCCTCACTTGTTATTTCTGTGATATTGTTAAGACTTCAAAAATGAGCCTCAGAAATGCTTCGTTACATTTACGGGCCATGATTCTCGTTTAAATAATTTGAATCAAGGTTTTCCAATGCCAGAAACGTCGCCTTTTTGTATTCTGTGCATCCATTCGACGAATTACCTACGGCCATGCCTACCATCCCAACGACAAACAAAAAATGCAAAACCTGATATGAATAAAATCGGTATGAATTATTCAGGCGAGCCGCACACACCGCAGTTTTTTCAGCGCAATAGGTGCGATGTCGTAACTCCAACAACTCACACAATATGGATTGAATGTTGAAAAGGGTATTTTGAAAATGTGTCCTCTCCCAATGGAAAAAGTCATGAAATGGAAATGAATAACTCCTGTTCAATATTCAGTGGGTGCTCAAATATTGGAAGCAGTGAGGGCGCAGTTGTTTCAGTTGAAATGTACCATATGGACTAAAGATAGTAATGATGTTTTCTGGTTGTTCTTTATGGTGTTTATGTGTTCGTCTCTTCGTCTATTTTTTCTTGTCCTTTTCCTTCCGATGTATGTTTGTTCGCGGTTTTTGCATGGAAAGGACCTCGCACCGTTTCAATGTAAAATTGGCTTTCTGTAAATTTGCATGAATTTTTGATCAAATGTCTCCATTGCGCCTCAGTTCTAAATTCAACGGTTCAGATTTGATTATCAAATGACCATTGTGAAATATCTTTGAATATATAAATCAAATTAATTATGCATCGATTGTTCATATGGCCGATACAAATCCAATATAGAGTATACTAATTTTTGCACATACCCACGATATACAGGGTCCAAAGCCAGCAAATTTTTTAATGATTTTCAAAAAATTGAGCTGTGCAAATTCATTCATTTCCATATATTTCGGAGGATACAACACACACATATTACCAACCTTGTATTCGGTCTAAAATACGCTACCACTGGAAAAGCAATTTTTTCTCATTTTATATATGCCTTTCGGTTTCCTAAATCATTTTACAATCCCCGAATTGACTCCGGTTTGAAATTCCAAGTCATTTGGTAGAAAATTGATAAAAAGTAATTTTGAGGTTAGTTCTGATAAAATATTGTCCGCCTGAAACATTTTTCATGTTTTGTGGCTGCAAAGTTTTAACAAATATTATAATTAAATTAATGAAGCTTTATCGCCTTTATCTATGAGTTATAATAACTCTTACAATATAACATATTTTATTATAAATCTGTCATCGAATTAGTGTGTACATTGTTATTTCACCAGATTTGTATTTCCTACATTATGAAAATTATTGAAAAAGTACCCAATATTTGTAAAAAAGTGTGAAAATTTTGGTATTTCAATAAAAAGCAAGCTGATTTTATTTACCGATTATATCATTTTTTCAATATAAATCATGTTTTTCAGATGGTGTTTTTAATTTTTCCGACAAATTTCAATTTCTTTTCAAACAACTATTATTTCAGAGGTTATTTGACAAATAAAGCTAGAGTACACTACGTTACCATACAATCATCAAAATTCAATGAAAAAATATAGAACATTAAATACGCTGGTACTAACAGCATCGAGCATCTTTTTGATAAAATTTTATTTGATTTGATTTTACGAATTACTCTTGCATGTACTCTTGACTTTGCAGTTCTCTTCGTTAATATCTTTTCATCAGAAGGGGTGGTGTATAAAATTTCACATTAATTTCTTCCAATAATTCTCTAATAGTGAATCCACGATCAGCCATAGGTAATTGCATAATTTTCCTGCAAGAGGTTCTTCAAATCGCCACCACTCGGACTAGTTCCAACTAAAAACTCGACAGTGTTGGAATGCTTTTAACTGAAAAATGTGATTTTCCAAATGTGAGGCATTTGTAAGAATATTTCAGTTCCATCACCAATCACCACTGTAATAGTCATGTCGGAAACAAAATGGTACTTTTTCAAACTTCTGCTGCCACTGAAAAGTCTCCTCTTATACCAATCGTCTGGTGATACATGAACTGCCCATGTGTAAAATATAACAGATATCAGATTTTTTTATTATTTCAAGAAATGAGAGAGTTCGTCAAGGGTAAAACCACGTCTCCACCTTACTAGTGTCAAGCATAACTTTTCTCTGTTCGAAATATTTTGATGTTCAATCAGTTGCTTCTTACTTCTTTGATAGTCTTTAAGTTGATATTTCGAGTGGTTCATCACCAGAGGATACAAAAACTATAATGTAGAATTTTCACTCCTGTACAAAACTTGAAATTTTATTCTTCTTTTAATAAATTTTCAAAACAAGACTTGTTTTTTAGAGTTGACGTCTGTTCACAGTCAGACTTAAACACTTCGAAGCGATTCTTTGGAGTCTGGAAATAGTCATGTTCTAAAAGTAACTTCTTCATGTGAAAAAGTTGGTTCTAGATTATCATTCTCGGCTACATTTGTTATTAGTAGTTCAACTACTACTTCAGGCAAATCTGGCGGTGCTGAATATAGAATAGGATTTGAGTTTTCAGTCATTATTATTGAACCTGTACAAACGTATTTCATGGGAGTAACATGAAATTTTAAATTTTACTATCACAAAACATGAAAAACTGAGTCAGAAGGCCAACATTTTAACTAAACTAACCTCAAAATCACTTAATCTCGATTTTCTATCAAATGACTATGAATTTGAAAGCGGGGACATTCCTAGGATTGTAGAATGATTCAGGGAACCGAAGGGCATAAATAAAATGCGAAAAAAATGCGTTTCCGGTGGTAGAGTATTTTTGGTAATTTACAAGGTTGGCAATATGTGGCTGAACTCGTCCATTGAAGATGTAAGCATGTCCTGAATCAGACTGACATATTATATACAAGATTTTCTATTTCTCTTGAAGCCACACCCGTCCTGCACAGGGTCAATAAAAAGTAGTGGCCCTGGCTGATGGTTTATTTGCAGTGGTTAGGTGTGAGATTCATTTTATTGATGTATTTCCATAAACAATTTTCCGTGGAATATATTGAATAATATGTATGAATCTATATTTACTACAATTAGGGACAGTCCTTTCAGTTCCAGTTAAACTCCAGATTAATTAACAAATGGTTAGAATGTGATCCTTCAAACGTCTTTTAAAGAATGTCATTCACCATCTAAACTATTAGTTAGTTATCTGGAGTTTAACTGGAACTGAAAAGACCGGCTCTTAGTAGAATAGCTTGAGTGATAGAAGTAGAATATTGCAAAAACTAAAATAAAAATATTGAATTACAAAAGACGTTTCGTACCTATTAGTATAGAGTGTATCACATTGGCGTAACAAGAACCAATTCCATTATTCCTAAGAGAATATCAGATGCTTCATTTTCAGAATCTGTATAAATGTATACAAGGCTAACACTCGGTATATTATAGTATTTTTATCAAGTCTGTCAAGAAAACAATAATATAATTAATATATTCAAAACTACTGCTTACCTGTATAATTTTGAGTATGAGCGTTGTATTTTGGAAATCGTACTCCAATGAAAAGTGGATTTGTCCAACGTTTTCTGAGGGTTCAGAGTTGTCAATGTACATGTCCACCAATGATATTGAGCGATTCTGCAGAAAGGCCATCTGAAAAAAAATAAAAAATCCCAACTATCGGTACATTTGCTGTGTGCGGTTTCATTATACTGAAATGACAGAAAGTTTTTGAAAAATTAGTAGTTACATATCTAGCTGAGATATATAGTCTAGTCAATAAGTGCTTTTTGGGTAAAACTTTTTTTCCGCCTCCGAAAAATATAATTATAATAGGTCTTTATTATATGACCATCGATAATTACTCGTAGGCATGCGAGTCAATTACAGACTAATGACGTCTCAATGATAATGAAGATGGACCTGCATAAAATGGTCAGTTCACTGATGAATAACTATATATATGAATAACACTGAATAATCTATTATCTGAGTTAATTTGGCGAAAAAACCATTAGGCCATTAAAAACTTATTATCAACATAATCAAGACAAATGCAGAAAATTCGAACTACAATGAGTTTTACAGATAATAATTAATTATTCAGCGAATCATAGTGTGGGACTAAAATTTTTAAGCTGAAATTGTTGATAAATGTACGTCAGATATGTTTAAATATTTCATAAACTATAATGAATATAACTATATTACTTCTGTAACTTAATTGTTGGAAAAACAAATTTCTGAAAGTTATTTTTTTACAAATAAATGCTATAAATTAAATAAATATTTGGGTGGGAGCTTGAATTTTGGGCTTAATTTGTTCTTCAAGTAATAAAGATGAAATGAGTCTAGTTTTTTCACCGTATCCTAATACTTTATAAGTTAAAGTAAGATAAAACATAAAAAAAACCAGGAGTTAATGATGAGTAAAAAAGAACAGAATTTAAAAAATTCGATAAAAAATATAGGTTAATAAATTTTTTTAAAAAAAAAATAACACTTGGTTGTTTTTGTTTCATCATGTAGAAAAAGAAACATCATATACAGAAAAAAATTCATTGTTCATAACAAATTGGTTATTAAGTTGATAGTGAAAATTTAAATGAACACACTTTTTTTTTACTTATCAAAGGGCAACATGAATTATGATTTAAAAAAAAAGTTGTTGAATAATAATTACAGGAGGTAGAAAAAAATTGTAAGTTAACGTATCCGTTTTTAAGCAATAATGAATTTTTTAAGGAACAATTTTTTTAAAATCATAGTTTGCATCAAAGGTTATGTTTCCAAAACAAATTTTAAATTACCTTATAAACAACGCATTTGTTTATAACAATTCTGTAAACAATAGGAAATAAATATTTTTAAGAATCATGTTCGTGTGGCTCCTGATCGGAAAAAACGGATCAGTGGTAATATAAAAAGAATTTTCTCTGAAGAATCAAGCTTTCTAATCTTTAACGTAGGTAAATTGTTGATAACAGTGAATATTTTTTTCCAACAGGAATCTCTTGAAGAATATTTCCAAACAAGGAAAAAATCTGTGATTTGTTATTCACACTTGCAATGTTCATGTTCAAGTTGGAAAACATTGTTAATTAATAGAAAAATTGAGATAAAATTTTTTTTACCGCGGATTATAGCTCATTAATTTTTCCAGTAAATGCCTGAAACTCTTCAATACTCATTTTTATATTTAATAAGTTCGAATAATATTTTTCCATTAAACGTGCAAAGTTGGACGCAATCCATCCGTTTTCGGCCGTATTTTCAACCATGTGGGAAAATTATGAATATTGGTCCTACAGTTGCAGGGATTGAAATTTTTCTTGGGAAATTTCGTCCTTTTGTTAAATCTTCTTTCAAATTTAAAAAATGTCAAATGGTTTTTGAGATATTTGCAAAAAACCAAACCCCATTTTGTTCTCCAGTTAATTGTTAATAACTTTTGCAATTTTTTCAAGCGGCTCTTTAATTTTTTCAAAAATCATCTACACGGTTTTCCTTCGTTCATATTTTTCGGAAGCGGAGAAAAAAGTTTGACTCAAAACGCAGTTGTTGACTTGTCTAATAGAGATTTGGAATGACAAAACAATGGTTTTTTCAGTTTCGAGTATTTTCCTAGAAGGCATTCTATCGTGAGTTTTGACATACGGTAATGATTGCATCCACATTATAATTTTCTTCGATATTTCTTTCAGTGTTGTAGTAACAGAAGGCATTCTTAGTAATTTAGGAAATTTCAATACTACACCGCGTGTGATGTAACATTTACTAAATTAAGGTGAAACTTTGTATAAGAATTCCTAAGTCAGATATCATATATATATATATATATATATATATATATATATATATATATGTTCGGAAAGGTTTCCGCGGTCAGAAATATGTACATTACTAAGTTCATGGGTTGAACCGCGTTGAGAGTTATAAACTCTCAACGCGGTTCAACCCATGAACTTAGTAATGTACATATATATATATATATATATATATGTATATATGTTCCAGTGACTGTAAAACAGTCGAAAACAATCCTTTAGGAACTCACTATACTTTTGTATAGATTGTATGGCATATATCCGACAGAAAACAACTACTTCTCTGGCTAATACCTCGACAGATATTGAATTATATCTGTCAGACATATGTGCAAAGATCCTTACTTTGAAGGAACAACTTGTCAAGAGCTCTCAGAGACAGACAGCAGGACACCGCCTGATCCAAACAAGGAACCAACTGCAGACCTGTTTCGGGATGAAGTCCCTCATCAGTGCAGTCCAGGTTATCACGGTTGTATACACGCGGGGGCCCGGTGCCCGTCATCGTTCGCCGGGATGAACACTGCAATCGCTTACAGGATCCACCACGGCAACAGATTAGAGAGCGCTCCAGAAGGACATTTCGGATGCGAAATGGTATATGCTGAATACTTGTTTCAAGGAGCAATAAATGTTCCAGTGACTGTAAAACAATCGAAAACAATCCAGCCACCGTATTCACCAGATTACGACTTTTTCCTGTTCCCAAGATTGAAGAGACCTATGAAAGGACGGCGTTTTGAGACGATTGAGGAGATACAAACTGAATCGCTGAGAGAGCTCAAGAGCATACCAAAAAGTGCATATCAGAACTGCTTCGAGGAGTGAAAAAAACGCTGGCACAAGTGTATTATATCTGAGGGGGAACTTTGAAGGGAACAAAATAGAAATTGATTAATGAATAAATATTTTTTGAGAAAAATGAAAATTCACCTTATTTTTTGGACAGACAGCGTATTGATGTCAACATGCCCACCTTATTCAAAAGAGGAGTATGTATCAAATAATTTAAAAAAAATATATCAATTGAATGAGTAGCTCGCCAACTTTTCTGAAAATTTAAATTAATCCGATGAAAAAATATATTTACTTGTTTGATTCACTGAATACTTAATGAGCAGCTCAGTTATTAATTTGATTAATTTTAGCTACATAGTTGGAAAATGTCATTGAAATTCGCACGATGAAACAACAAAAACGAAGGGCACAAAGAATCCGAGTGAACCTTTTAAGGGAACCTAATCAAACAGTAATTTGTAATCTGGAAGTTAATTAATTGAATTCACCGGAAATTCCATTTAAAACTCATTTGCGTTTCAATGGACTTCAAAGAAAGGAAATTAAAAAGCAAATAAATGTTCATCAAGCGCACTGAATCAATTTCATTCACCTCGTCTGTGAATTATTCAGATGTTGAAAGTAACGATGAGGAATAGGAAATGTGATCGCGATGGAAGTTATAGTGATTCTCAATTAGGAGAAGTCTTCTTATATGAACCATCATTGAAATACATCACCATAACTAACAACTTGAGATATATCGGATCCCGTTCCTATCGGTTTATTTTTTCTGTTGTGATTCTCACGCAAAAATCCTGTAATGTTCAGAGAACATCGTGAGAGCAGAGAAAAAGTAGATAGGAAATGGTGTTCCAAATTTCTGCCAGCTGGTGTCCGGTAAACCTTGTACAATATTGAAACTAGTGATAGACCAGGTCATGACTGTTCAGAATATCGGAATTTCACCTCAGTAGAAATATCACCGTTTTCGAGATAATGGGCATTTTAAGAATTTCTGGAAAATCGCTACCTAACCTTGGATTTTTGAGTGCCATGTATACAAATTGAGACGAATCCAAATATCTTTACTGCTGAAGATTACTGATGAGTGATGCTTCTAGACGTACAGAACAGTTTCTCAGAAAGTAAAAACATTTTTCAAGAAATGAGGGTGAAATGACAGATTTGAGTTTCATCATTTTTTTTTAAAGTTTGACTTTATTATCTGAAAGAAATATAACCAATTGGAAGTGGACATTCATTTCAAAAGAATGCTCATTTTGTCCAGACTCTACCATGATATAAAACAAACTATAATTATTTTTGGAAGAAGTGATTTCCATTGAATTAGGCGTGGTTTTAATCTAGGCTTCCATCAACTTTTATTCAAGAAAAAAAGGAAACTACCCAAACACCAAAACTACGTCACAATCACACTCGACGCGCGTTTCGCCAACAAAGTTAGCATCTTTAGGAGCTAAAAGTAAGATTTTAAGATTGTGACGTAGTTTTGGTGTTTGGGTATTTTATCATTTTCTTGAATTGTATTCACACCATATAGGTTCCAAAATATTCATTTATTTCATCAACTTTTATACTTACGCCCAAAAATTATTTTATTTAGATTTTATCAAGATAAAATGTGGAAATAATCATTAATAATAAAGAATGGACTACTTGGTAGCATTAAATATTATGTCAATAAAATTAACTTTTCATATAATTAGGCCTAATAAAATTATCGAAATGAAATGTCCATTATCCGACATGGCACCGATTAATACGAATTCTTGTGATAAATGTCGCAATTGTCCAACATCCAAATTCCAACGAAGTTTCAGAGACCGACAGATATACAGGGTGTAACCAAATAAGTGCAAACTTTTTAAAGAGATGAATCCTTGTCGAAAATTAAAAACTTTTGTTTGAACAACTTGTGATTTCTGTCGTAGTTTTTTGAAATTATTCCGATTGTTTCATTCAGTGGTATTTATTTCTTTGTCATGCCGTACATACGTTATACTCTCCGAGAATATGCGTATATGCACTACATTTATGGTGAATGAGGAGGTAGTGCTACTGCTGCAGCAGTGCTTTATGCAGAACTATATACGATTGCACAATGCCGCTCATAGAATCGCTGATTCGAGGGCTATAACCTATAACGCATTTGAAAAGGTTATTCTTGAAAATATGTCGTCTCTGCGTACGAGTGGATGGAAAATAACATTTTTGTGATATTATTCAATGCGATGTTGAATAATCGTTATTGTGGTTTATAGTGTATGTTGATTAAAAAAACGTTGAATTAGTATTTACTTCATTACATCTCATTGAATGCTTCTAAGCAGTTCATTCGTTATTACTCATAACTATTTAATCATTTCATCTTGATAGGATAATAATAAAAGACATTACTGACAAAGTATAATGGAGTTGATTTTAGCTCAGAATAACATCACACTCTAATATTATCGAAATTCTACTCCTTCCAAAAATAATGATCGTATGTTTTATACCATAGTAGAGCCTGGACGAAAGGGGCATTCTTTTGTAATGAATATCCAGTTCCACTTGGTTATGTTTTTTCAAACAATATTGTCAAACTGTTGTTAAAAAAATTGGTGAAACTCAAATCTGTCATTTTACCCGTCATTTTACCCTCATTTCTTGAAAAATTGCATTGTTTTCTGAAAAACTGTTTCGAACATCTGAAAGCATCTCTCATCAGTAATCTTCAGCAGCAAAGATGTCTGAATTCATCCCAATTTGTAAACATGATATTCAAAAATCCAAGGTGAGGTAGTGATTTTCCAGAAATTAAAAAAATGCTCATTATCTCGAAAACAGTGAGATTTTTACTAAGGTAAAATTCCGATATTCTGTCCTGGTCTATCACCAGTTTGAATATTGTACAAGGTTTACCGGACACCCTGTATGTGTTCAGATGTTCAAGAACAATACCAATTCTTACCTACTTTCCCTCGGGTCTCACAATGTTCCTTAAACATTACAGGATTTTCTTCTTCGTGAGAACCAAAAGATTTTAAAAAATATATATTTTTTGGATTAACATCGACACTACAACACCCATCATCAAAACATCAAAACAACATTGAAGTGCAATATTGACAATCCCGATAAGTACATATATGCATCCAAACAATCACAACATTTAATTTAAACAACATATAGCAATGATCATTAGGTCAACCGTCAAAAAGTATTACTAGAACTATTAATAACTCTCACAGAACCTGTAACTTTTCATCTCCATTATTATTACTGGTTAGATGATGTTTCTTCAAGAGAACCTTGATATGATACAACATTGAAATTGTTATAGTTGAATTCATAAACATGTTAGAGCTTAGTTAGACATCAAGTACAGCAAAATACACTTTTTTACCCAATTGAAATGCGACACTGAATTAAATAACTGAATCCGTAGGCTGTTGAGAATTTGAAATAGTAGCAAAAGGAAGTTGATGACGGCTTTTAATGGAAAAATCTGAATTTTAAATTATCGAAATCAAACTAATATACATTGTGAAGGTGAAACTTATGTTCTATCAGTAAGCTTGGATGAAGAGAGTGTGTATGTGTGTGATTGGATTATTGACTTTGGGGTATACCAATTAGCCAGGATGAAGAGAGTTATTTAAAGAAATCACACATGTTGTTCACCCTCTCACCGACAGAACTTGATATTTGTAATAAATATTTTCTAGCATGATTTTTCGCATTGAGAGTGAGTTGAATGAATAACACTCCAACCGCTGATGATATGGAAATCATCCTAATCATCATCTATGAAGTCAACATTACCGATCTGGAAACGATATCAGACTACATGCTACCCCAAATACAAAAAACCATTTCCAACACTGTTTAGAACACAGCTCAAGTGGAATGAATGGGAGTTGGGAGTAGAATCACTATCATCTGGTTACATAATCTGGTATACAGATGGTTCAAAAACAGATGTAGGAACAGAAGCAGGAATAAACGCAGTGAGGCAGAAAATTAACGTGATAGTCCAACTTTGCAACAACACAACAGTATTCCAATCTGAGAAACATAAGGACATGCATACTGTTGAATCTAGACAGTTATATGACAGACAGGGCGCATTAAAAGCTCTGAATTCAATACAGATAAAGTCAAAGTAAGTTTGGGAATGTCTTCATAGCCTCAATGAACTGTCAAAACACAACAAGGTTACACGTCCATGGGTGCCTGAACATATGGCAATAGGAGGCAATAAAAAAGAAGACCAACTTGTGGGACAAGCGTCAAAATCACCAGACCAAGAAACAGTATTTTGAATTAGTGAAACCCGATGCGGAAACCTAATTAAAGAGCGGAAGAAAACAAAACACCACGCATATTGGGACCACATCGAAGGGCATCGACACAGCAGAGCTATGGTGAGGCACCTAAACCAAACACTGACGGCTGACACCTTCAACCTTAACACTTCTCTAAGATACGCACAATTACTAGCTTACTAGCCGTGCACTGCGGTCTGAGAAAACACCTACACACCATGGGAATAAATAGAGAAACCGTGTACAGTTTGTGGTGACAAGTAGGAAAAACATTCGGACAGATCAACCTAGAAACAGACATGAATCCGAAACACCTAGTGAAGAAACTACTAAACCTGGTCAAAAACAAAGGTCTATTCAACTAGGTGAACTGTCAACAAGGAGATAAAAATTGGGAATGAAAAAATTAATAAATAATCAATTATGAAGATTTATTTCTTGACATGGTTTTTTTGAGTATTTCAACCTTTCACATTTCTTCATTTTCAGACTGTAGAACGTTAAAATACTCAATAAACTGAAACAAGAAACGAATTCATTTCACAAAATCAAACTTTCGATCAATACTTACTAGGATTTGAGAAATGAAAGTGAAAGTTTACTCGAAATTATCTCAACGGAAGATAGTGCGAAATATATTGGGATCAGAAGTAATATAAGGAATGACAATGGACCATCAATAAAATAAACGATCGACAAAACAAGAAAACTCAGTATTAACAGAAAACACTTGCACACTCTAGACCAAGAATGAAATGAAAGAAACAAGTGAAAAATAACATCAGGAAATAGTGGGTAATTTATTTTAAAAATATATATATATTTTCAGTACCTTCTCAACTTCAGATTTACAAATGCCTTCGCGATAAATTTCAATTTTGTTCAGCCTACGGACTACAGATAATGTACATGAAGAAATACACTGTTAGCTTCGAGAAATCCCAGGAGATGTTATTGAAAATTTCAATCTTGATGTTACACTGAATTTAGTTTTTTTCATTTTACGGCTTTACGAGTAACAAAAGGTTTGTTTCGCGAAGAATAAGAATATATTTCTATAAAAAATGGATCCATCGTAAATATGCCATGTCTTTGGGGAATAAAGCATTAATACTACAGGAATTATTGGGCTTTGCACCCCATTTTGCGGATTCAGGTCGGAAAAATCCCAAGAGAAAAGAAAGCTTTAGTTGAAATGCTCCGTTCCTGTTGCACAACAGCAATCGCTTCCTTTTCATTTGTTGAGTAAGTATACAGAAGTAACATATTCCGGTCAAAGAAATTGATTGTTTTGATAAATTGAGAAAAACTGTTTTTTTTCTCCAATAATCTGTTCTGATATTTGAGAATTTGCTTGAGTTTCGTCTGATTCCCGTTTTTTCATGAGAATAACTGCCATAAAAAATACTCCTACGGAAAAATAATTTTCTCTCAGAACTGAGTTTGTTTATTGATCTCCGTCACATGAATTATAAAAATTGTTAAAATTAAAAATTATTATAAAATTGTTATTTTCGTCAACCGATTGCACTCCTACGCGCAACCCTCGGAAGTCTTCGAGAGACTTGTGTGAGCTAGGAAAGACGTGTGATGCCATGCATGAGACCGATGGCCATGCGAGGCTTTGAACCAAAGGCCAACGCTCTACCACCACGGCCATCACGGATGATTTCATAGAATGCTTTATTAGTATTAATGAATTAATCAATAAGGACAATTTCAAATTATCGTTTATATTGACGACCATCAACCATTCCTGTTAAATTACTTAGTGCTTTGAAATACAATTTTTTTGTTTTTTTTTTGTTTAAAATTGTTTTTTTTTTCGTTAACCTGCTGTCGTCCCCTTACGAACGGCAGCCTTCAAAAGTCGAAACTTGTGCGAGGATTAACGAGGTCTTACCTTTTAACGTGCGATTCCTAGCACGATCCGAGAATATCGAAAGGAGGTCCGTTGGTCACCCATCCAAACCCTGGCCTCGCTTACCGTTGCTTGGCTTCGGATATCGTTGAACCGGCGCTCTCCGTTCGAGCTATTCCCGCTATATAATATATAACTACTATAAATCCGTTTTCAATTTCAAATGGAATCAGATTAGCATAGTTTGAATATTTAACAGAATCAATTCGATTTATTAGCCTTGTTTATATGCGGGTTAATTCACATCCTGTTTTTGTAATTCGATGATGAAAGTTCAATATCCTGAACTTAAATGAAGGAAGTAAGAGACCAGTTGAAATTTTCCAGGAATTCAAATAACAGAAGTTAGCTATAGTCAAAATCGGTCTTAACGTACGGGTGTGAGACTTAATCATCGACTAACTTTCTAGTTTTATCTTTTTCCATTGTAACAATCTCAGGGTATTTTCATTTAAGTCAGTCCAATAAAACAAATTCACTTCACCAACAATATTATAATACAATGAACACTCTGTATGTAGTACGGCAATTACAATTGTCAATGCGCTATCAAAATGACATCTGTCAAAAGAAGATAGAAATTTGTCATAGTTATTTTTCAACAGAAATTCTGGCCAGAATCCTTTACAAAATGAATTGATTTTTGTCTAATGATAATAATTATGAATGATTCTGGCTGCGGATGTTGTCCGGAACGAACCAACTCAAGTTTCCGTATTTGGAACGGCCCTTCTCAAATGTCGAAAATTAAAATAATATGTTTTCTCCTACCTGCTCTCAGTTGAAATATTTAAAAAAATGAACCATCTCCTTTGTAGATGAGTTATTCATCTCGATATTCCATTTACTTGGATGTAAAGAATCATCTATGTCCTATTTTGACGAATGGCTGTTATCAAATATTTATCGATCCCAATTGATGAAGTGACCCTTTTCTATAAAATATTGATAAGTATCTTATATGGATTTCGGCAACCAATATTCTGAATGGATTTCAGCTATAATAGGTATACAAATTTGATATTTTTTTTGAACCAGATTACTTTTGCCTCCATTCAGTTCTCTTTTCTTATGTCTCTTTATCCTTTGTTTCCCTAGCAACCCCTTAGAGATACCTTTCTAATACAGAGTGTTATTTCAATAATCACTATTCAGACTAACGAACTATTGCATCAATGTGTTAAATCAGACACTTTCAAACAAAATCCCAACGATAAATGAGACAGGCATATACGATTTTCACATGCGAAAAAAAGATGTTTTGATATTTTTCAGCGGCTCTAAATTTCCAAAAAAACCTAAAATAAAAAAACCAAATACTGAAGATTTGAGAGATGGTATCAAAATGATAGAACGCAATGTAA
Source organism: Chrysolina oricalcia (assembly GCA_944452925.2). Lineage (NCBI taxonomy): Eukaryota > Metazoa > Arthropoda > Insecta > Coleoptera > Chrysomelidae > Chrysolina > Chrysolina oricalcia. The sequence continues at coordinate 5,172,309 of OX101810.2, forward strand.
TTTATGATTGATATAAATTGAAAACAAACGTGACGCTTCCAGTTTTGAAGTATGCTCTGAAAAAGCGGGGGGTGTTTTAGAAATTGGACTTGCGTTGTCACAATTGATTAAAAACTTGGGTTTTCGCTTTATAAAAGATTGTAACCGAAGATATCTATGTGCAGCTAAATCATACTATGAGAAACATGTGGGTAATGGCCTCAAATCCGATGAGGTGAAGATGGTTTGGGAAGCTGCACTGGACCACATTACGCAGGAATATTGGAAGAAATCGGTTGAACATACCGAAAAATCAATAAGGGATTGGTGGGATTTTGAACGCTCATTCGATGTCGAAGTAGGACCTGTGATAATAGTTCCATTTGAAAACGATTCCGAAAGTGATGATTTTATTAGTGACATTCAGTGTTTCTGAGATTGTCTTGTTAAAATAAATTCTATTAATATATTTTCTCTTCATTAAACAATTATTCTCATCCACACAGTTTTTTAGAAAGGTGCTATGGCAGTTCAAAAAGTATCGCTGCGAGTAACTGCTTTCGCAACTGTACTGTTTATTCCAATAACATTGCATAAACGATTTTCGTGCTAAACATGAATGATATCGTGAAAATATACCTTGATAAATAATTACAAAACATTTTGGTAACCACTAGGTTTTTCAATTTGATTCATATGCACGCTAACCTTTGAACCCGCACGATAAGACCGATTTTGACTATACTAATAAAATAAGAATAGATCTGTAATTATTCTTATCTCTGATTATGAGAATTCGTAACGAATTCGATCAATGAAAGTACGAAAATATACAATAGTAATGTTCAGGCATAAGATTTAGCGAGAAAAGCAAAGAAAAGATCGAGATTTTGAAATTGCAGAGGTTCCGTAAAAAGCAAACGAATCTTGTACATTATCAGAAACGATTTGGAATTTGGTATACAAATGTGAAAATGATGAAGTTTTACGAAACCGAGCCCGAAAATAAAAAAAAAATAATTTTTGGCAAAAAACCCTTTCAACTCGATATGAATCATTCAATTTGAGAACGGTTAAAGATAGAGCAATTCTGCGTACGCCAATCCATTCAAAATGGTTGAAATACTGTCAAGTCAATTGGAGAAAAAAAATTATTCGACCCCAAAATAGTTGTAACCCCTAAAAATCACCAGAAATGCAGAATCGTCAGATACACTCGAAAATTCACACGATATACGTTAAATTTTATGCTGATTCCGAAAATTTTCGATTTGCAATGTTTAGACATAAGGTTTAGGCGGAAGAGGGAATAAAAGTTCGAAAATTTTAATTCGTAGACGTTCCGTAAAAAGAATATGTTTGATTGTATCGGAAACAACAACAAATGCTGGAATTTTACGAAACCGAGTAAAAAAAAAATTGGCGAAAAAACCCTTTCAACTCGATTGAACCATTCAATTCGAGAACGGTTAGAGATAAAGCAATTCTGCGGGCTCCAATCACTTCAGAATGGTAATTTTACTGAATTCAAGTCCATCACAAAATGTGCTTGTTTATGATTGATCGTAGAAAAATAATATTTTAGTATGTGTTAACGAAAAAAGCCTTACCACTTTATCATTCTGATCCAAGTGCGTGTTACTTTTATATTTTGGTCAACACTATTCAAATTGTATCGTTTGTGAGGATGTGAGTTTAAATTTGCTGAGCCCATTTCTACAAAAAAGTCGCAATACTGAATGATTTCAATTCAAGATTCAATCAAGAGATGTTGGGTAATAAAACAGCGAAAAAAAACTTCACCACAGAGCAGATTGGTTGACTTAACTAACATCAAAACTATATAAATAATTTTTATTCAGATTGGAGAGGATGCAGGACAAGGTACTCCGTATCATCACACATAGTGATAGATACATTCGGCTAGATACGCTACGTTATCTGGCCAAGACAGAAACCATCGCCGACTATATTTCATCTTGGGAAGACTCTTGATTGAAAACATGACCAGCATAGAGCTCATAATAATGAGAACTACAAAAAACATGGAGGCCTCATTTGTCAGGCCTTGGATATTTTTCATGAAATTCCAAAATAGATCAAGTCCATTGCCTAGGCACCACATGGCTTAGGGCTGGTCGTTCAAAATAAGTTCACCAACAGTTCAAGTAAACTCGCTTCAGTTGCTATGAACTCAGTTCAGTTCAACTGTTGGTGAACTTGTTTGGAAAACCCGCCCTTAGACCCACTTTTTACGTTGATTTTTCTGGGAACCCTGTAACTCACGAAAACTAGCACCTAAAACTCTAAAATCTGATGTTCTGAATTATATAAATATCCAAGTTCCCCCACATAATTTAGTGGAGGTGCGGAAGGTCTTCTATCACCTTAGATACAGGCGCATATAGATAAGAGTATCTGCTAACATTGCAGATGCGGGCCCCAACACCCGTTCGGATGAGAGGTCCGTCCCACGGTTGGTTCGCCCGCCCGCCGATTCTTCGGAAGGGCAGGCAAGAACCCATTCGAACCCCGCATGGTCGAGACTACTTGTTTTTACCTATCCTTTTATTTATACTCTTTATGCGTACTTGCTTTTAAAATGTAATGGTTTTATTTAGTAATTGAATTAGGAATTTGAATAATTTTCATGAGTTGAAAAGGAAACGGAAGTTTTGACATCTCATGCAGTGGGATCGGTCTTCTCGAAGCTAACAGCTCAATATGCGTAATCTTACAGTATAGAGAAGAAAACAGATCATGCTTACATCCTGGCTTACCGATGGATGGTCCCCCTTGACATTGTGAAGGGCCTTGTTCGCGGGGGCAGTGGGGGTACGGGCTTCTGGCGGAATTGCACCTTGACTGCTGCCCGCGGGTGATTTTGCCTGGGGGCTCCCAGTCGTCCTGAAAAAAAAAAGGTTTATGTAGTGTACTGGATCGCACAGCAAGGATAACTGACTACTGGTTGGTCGATTTGAATATCACCCTGAATATTTCCAAAACTAGTGAATATTTTTTTAATGCATTATAATGAAAAACTTCTGATGGGAGAGGGGGGAGGAAGTGTATTCTTCTGGCAACATTCTTCTTATCACCAGACCTTGAAATTTCACAAAGAACCATACCTTTTGTAACATAAGAAACAACCAGATGTACTCTTGTATACGGAGATTCAGACATTGGGTTATTTGAAATTTTACTATTATTTCATTTAAGTATTAGCCCTTTTCCTAAAATTTTGAAAGAATCAGATATCTTTCAATTTATGAAAGTGATGATGAGAGAAATTGTAATAATTATAGGACAAGATCTTTGATCAACTCGAGAAATGCCCCAAAATGAGAATTTTTGGAAGGGATATATATATGTATATATATATAATTTTTTCTTCGTAATATGGATTTCGAGAAGTATGGGTACCGATAATGCCATTTTTCAGGTGACTCACCATGTTAATGAAAATTTAGATGAAAACTAAAACATTATAATCATATTTTTAGATCTGAAAAAGGCATTTGACACTCTTTCATATAACAAGCTTTAAAAAAACTATCCAATTATAGTGTTCGAAGAGTATGCTTCGAACTATTCAGAAGTTATCTAACAAGTGCATGGAATCACACGTTAAAAGGTAAGGGCTGCCGTCTTCCCTAGCTCACACAAGTCTCTCGCGAACTTCTGAGGGTTGCGCGTAGGGGTGCAATTGGTTGACAACAATTCGTTAAAATTGGTAATTTTACTTGTCATATTCGACAGATGGACTTGTGGAATTCTGCAAGGAACAGTACTGCGATCATTACTTTTTTGATATACCTATATTAATGAAATTTTGAAAACAAAAATTTCTGGTGAAATCACTTCGCATGCTGATGAGACTTATTATTGTTACTATAAACTTAGGGGAAGAAACATTGTCGAAGACTGAGACTGACGTTTCTGTTTTGATATAATAGTCAACAAATGCGTTTTATCTACTGGATAGATGAATGAACAATAATAAAATTTGTATCGCGATTTTTCTTTTAATTCTGCATTAGTTAAATTACAATTTTTTCCGACTTGAACATGAAAATTGCAAGTGCGATAATTATTAAATAACAAATCTGAAATTTTTTTCCCATTTCGGAGCTATTTTTCTAAGGTCTAAAAGAGATTTCCGTTGGAAAAATAATAAAAAAAAATCAGTTTGTTATCAAATTTTACTAGGTTAAAAATTAAAAAGCTTGATTGATCATTGAATTTTTTTTCTTATACTACTATTACCGTTTTTTTGATGATCAGAAGCCACAAGAAAATGGTTAAAAGTTTTTGATTCCTATTGTATAAAAAATTGATACCTACTGATCTCTTTCTTTCATATCTTTGTATCTGTTTTACCAACAATTTAAAATGACTTGTGTGATAGCAGCAATAATAATTGATTGATTGATTGATTAATTGAAACATTTTGCAATTGAAACTTTCTATATATCCAGAATAAAAAATAAACCAGATATTTTCGAAAAACGTGTAATGGACCACAGGCATTTCTTATGCAAAACTCTTTTGGTCAAATTGCCTAAAATTTAAATGTACTGTTGAACTAAACTTCTCATGGGTAAACAAAAATTATACGTATAGTTAACGGGATACCGAGTGTTAAAATTGGAAAATGTCACCTTTAGCCCATTAACTATATTGCGGGTATATTATCACAGAATTATTAGTGAGTTTTTGATCTACACTATATTATTATCAAAGTGGGCCAGTGCAACAGTATGTTTTTTCAGCAGTTTTGAGAACAATATACAGTGTAGCTTAAGATTACACTTGAGTTCTACAAAACTAATTAATTTTACAATAAAGCAACAACGTCATAATTTTCGGATCGTAATAATGTTAAATTTTATGTGTTGGATATTTTCAGGAGATGATTTTTTAAGGATAATTTATTTTATATTTGTGTTAGCAATGAATTTTAAAAATTGATGCACAGATTATTTCATCTAGTTGATTCAAGCCTTTGTTTAACCGCTCCTATAGCGAGTGTTATAGGAGTGATTTTCTCGATAAGAAATTCTCCATTCATTATGTGAATATTCAAAATTGAAATGAATCGACTCAAAACGAATATTTTGTCTATTTGGAATTAACAGAAATCTTAGACTTGGGTACTATGTCAATTCGAAGGATTATGATAAGGTGAAGATTTAATTGATTCCATATATGCATGTTCAAGTTGGCTTTCGTCCAAAGTTTCAGATTTCATTACGGATATTTTCGATTCATTAGCATCGCCTCGAATTTAACTCAGGATAGATAAACGGCGAATGGAAGTGGATTTATTTCCAGTCCACGCGAAAATTTATGGCCCAGTTATGGAAATTTCTTCCTAATCTATCGAAAAGTAAATATTTGAGAACAGTGATCATTTCTGAATTGAATTACGATATACAGGGTGTTTCAAATTCGATCCTCACCATTGGGATCTCGGAAACTATGAGAGATACGAAGATGGTTAAATTGGGGCAAAGTTGCGCATTTACCTGACTAATAATATGCCGTGGGTTGAGAAAGTTCTGAAATTCCGAGTACATCCGGAGATATCCGGAAAAAACAGAAATTTCTGAAAATGGTTTTCATTTTTATCTGGCTTTATTTTTAGAATTCGAAAATAAATTGCACTTCCACATTGCCACTTTTGCCCTGCTACATAATGGTGTTTTCAGATTTGCTATTCGACGTTTTATCTTCCGGCCACCATCATCAACTTAATTTTTTCTTATGGGCGCTACATTGGATTCTTTCTGTTTTGAATCCCAATGGTGAGGACCGAATTTGAAACACCCTGTAGAACCGGAGCAGTGGGTTTCAAGAGATGTTCAACATGTCTTCAAAATGACGACAAATGAATTTGAAGACTGAACGCCGAACGGTGGAACAATCGGTGATATTTTAGAAGAGCATCGTCCGTGAAAATATCTGTTAAACAGGGACAGATAGCCAACCTTTCTGCGGTGTTCCAGATAAGTGAGTAAGCTTGTGAGCTCTGGATCACCGACGAGACGAATGGCCCTATTTTGGACAAAATCTGAAAGATTCAGTGTGTGTTTAGGAGCTGTATCAATATATGGGAACAGTAATCCAGGACAGGTTGGATCTGTCCATATACAACAGTGATAGCTGTATAGTTGATAGCAAGGACAAGCGTCTGTTTTTGTCGTTATTTCTCGGAAAACGTCAACTTTGCGTTGAGATCTGAAAGCGTCAAAGGCTATACTTTAGGCAAGCGGTTATAGAAAAAATCTATTATCTACTTTTTCTTTAGTAAAGATTTTTTTACAATTTCTAACATTCTCTCTGAAGTCCAAGCTGAAGTTACAGCAATAGCTCTTTTCAACTTCAACAAGTACAATCTATTGAAACTGCTTATTGCAAGCTTTCGTGCACTCATTAGTTCCTAAAGTGCGAAATCAACTCCTTATCTCCGAAGTTATCACTCCAACTCAAATATTTATCATCAACGGTTTCCTGGGATATACTCAATTCTCCTAAGGATCGGCTGTAATCAACGCTTGTCTCTAATTTATTTGACTCAGCTCTGAAATAAGTTTGTTTGATGGAGCTGATGAGAAAGGGAGGTATAGCTAGAGTGCACCAACATCTGCATTAGACGCATCAAGATGAATAATCTTTGTTTTTCCAGAGTTGGAAACATTGTGGTTCACCCACTCAATTCATGCAGATAGAAGCTGATTCTCTAGGAGTTTTAGATTTATAAACTGAATCCATGATATAATAACAACTACTAACCAGTTCTATGAAAATCTGCCTGGCGGTTTTGCACACGTGTGTAAAGTAAACTATAACATTATCATCTTTGTGAATGTGTATTCATGAATATTCATGTATTCCGTTTTATTTTTTTAGCGTATTTGAACTTGTAATTCATTTGTTTCATAATATGAAACTATATGAATGCCTCATTGAATGCAGTTCATATTTTTTCAAAGTTCTCCATGTCAACCGTCAGCTTTATTTTAACGGACAAACATAGCTCTTGGCACTTCTGGTTTCAATATATAATAATAATGCTCCCCCATAAACACTCTTGGAGTGTGGCCCAAAGGCATAGCCTATGTGAGTAGAATACGTTATTATTATTTGTCGTGGCGCTCTGAAGTGATTTGCTGATTTTTGGTGGCATATTCACTATTGAGTTGAAAGAAAACCTACAGCACCATACTGTCAAAACTATACTGAATGTACCGTAAATTTAAATATTTTACTATAGATAATTCAGTACGTGGGTAACCCTGGTACATTTGACAATTTATTATATTTTGAAACACAACTTGGTTTTAATTGTGACAAAAACAGAAAACAAGGGTTTTCAAAAAGGCCACTGATAGTTCGATCAAGTAGTCGGAGTTAGAGTTCTGCCCTGTCCACCGCTAGTGAGTGCTATAGGGGGAGTTTGGAAGAGTGGAGTTTAGATAGATGAAAAATGTTCATCAAATGTATACAGTGCGGCTTTTTTTAGTCCTCCTGTTAACTTTTGAACGGTTCGACGTACAAACATGAAAATAAAACCGTTTGGAAGGTTTCACTAATACTACTTTTTGAAATAAAAAATATGGTGATTGCTCCACAGGGGGCGCGGGAGGACACATAAACTCAAAATTTTTAAATGGCATGGGGGGTCGAGTGTCACATCGTTGAAAAGAGAATTCAATTCTCTTTACAACCATCTAAATATTTTTGAATTTAGTTGAGAAATTTTTTCCCAATTTCGATTTTTATGCCTATCGAAATTTTCTAGTTGATGTGCCCCCAGCGCCATCTGTAGTGTAATTGCAATATTTCTTCTCTCAAAAAGTAGTATCGATAATACCCTTCGCAATGTTTCTGTTTTCATTATTCCACAACAATCCGTTTAAATATATCAAGTTATGACTAGTTTTCAGATCCGCATTTATATTTGATATTTCGAATTTGAATTGCAAAAAAAATATTAACGAAATTCAAAAAAAATATATGGTTGTAAAGAGAATTGAATTCTCTTTTCAACGATGTGACACTCGACCCACCATGCCATTTAAAAATTTTGAATTGATGTACCCCCCCGCGCTCCCTGTAGAGCAATCCCCATATTTTTTGTTTCAAAAAGTAGTATCGGTAAAACCCTCCAAACGGTTTTTTATTCATGTTCGTACGTCGAACCATTCAAAAGGTAACAAGGGGGGGATTAAATAAAAGCCGCACTGTGTAACAGTATGTGTTGTAAGTATAGATCTTTTTAGAATTTATTCAAATAATAACTAGTCTAGGACAGATTAATTGATTGCTAAATTCATTGATTCGTCAATTAATCAATTCATCAATTAATTAATTCATTGATTCATTAATTCATCAATTCATTAATTTACTAATTCATTGATTCATTAATTCATTAATTCATTGATTCATCAATTCAATGATTCATTAATTCATTAATTCATTGATTCATTATTTCATTAATTCATCATTTCATCAATTCATTAATTCATTGATTCATTGATTCATTGATTCATTCATTCATTGATTCATCAATCCATTATTTCATCAATTCATTATTTCATTAATTCATTGATTCATCAAATAATTAATTCATTAATTCATCAATTCATCAATTCATTAATTCATCAATTTATCAATTCATCAATTCATCAAATCATCAATTCATCAATTCATCAATTCATCAATTCATCAATTCTTCAATTCATCAATTCATTGATTAATTAATTCATTGTGCTAGACACGCGACATTTTTTACTATTTTGAAGTTTATCATGGAGACGGGATTTTTTCGTAGTTCAATTACCTCTATAATTTTTCTATAAATGCATTCCTCTTTTTTCATTTCATATGTTAGGAAATTAATCAGTAAAATTGACCTGACTACTTTCTCCATTCATTCGTCTTCAGCCTGGATTTAGAGTTGTAAGATTAACATCTATGATGAGGAGAGTTTGAATAGTAATTAGAATTACTTTGAAGTCAATGAAATGAAATGAATTTCTTTTACTAATATTCCATACCTCAACGAAAGTAGACATAGTTATACTAAGTAATATTTATGTAACAATCCATGAATTATTATTATTTTTTTCGTTTAGTTTTTTAGTAATTTTTGTTAGATTTTTCACATCGCAATGGTGAAAAACTGAAAATGAAATCGGCGCAATGACAACATTCATAGTTCAGTTGAATTTTCAAAATACGTTGTTCAACTACAGTCCACAGCTTCGTTTGAATGAATTAAATAACAATCATTAAAAGATTATGAGAATCCCTGGAATTTGAATTCTCAATAGATCTTCAGTAAAGGGGAGTTTACATTTGAAAATTTCAAGTGCATAAATAAAAAAACTTAGCTGTCACTTTCTAGTGGTTTTGATTAACAAAAACAGGCCATATCAAACCTTAAAAACTGTGGTTGATTTTCCTTTCCGAGTATTCAAACTCTACTACTCCCTACTGGAAAGGAATATAGATACAGATACAGATACAGATATTTTTGAGAATTTTTCCCATATGACTTGGTGAAGATGTGGGTCACACAAAATCAATGTTCACTGTAATATTCAAATTAAAGTGACACCTAGGATTTAAAAACAGACTATATTCACGGATTCAAGCACTTACTCTAATTGCGCTCTGTGAGTTGAAACGGCATCAGGCATCACCATCAGGTCGTCAGAAAGCAGCAACATGAAACAAAGAGAAAATCTAATTAGAATTAATGAAGAATGCCATAAAATAAATTTAATTTCAGCAATTATTGGATATACCACGGTCTTTTTATTCAGACTGAGTATACCACATTGAATAACATGAAAAAATGGAAAGCATAAATTACCAGACCAGACTCCCAGCAACGAAGTAAACATCCTCAGATATTATTACATTATTCAATGAAAATACCGACTGGCTGTTTTATTGATACAATTACATTGTCTCTGCAGGAAACTTGTATAGCGGAAAATGAATTATTTATTTATTTTCTCAAATTGAGTTATTTCGAATCTCGTTCAATTTATCCTCCAGACTCCAGCTGTAGATTTTTTGTTTATGTCACAGAGTCAATAATTATTTATATTAGTGTTATGATTTTACAGCAGACAATTTATTTTCATTGGCTATTTTTGTCCTCATCTTGATGGATTTCTAGTGAAATATTCTGTAAGAAATGAGTTGTATTTTTGTTTCTAGTTATTATTATTTTAATAACGAACAGTCGTTACCGACCGATGATGAACCCTTTACTCCCATAAATACCTACTACGTAGGCTTATTATGGCAAGTACCTGTCAGAAAACAACTACTCTCCTGGCTAAGACCACGACGGGTATTGAATTAAATCTAACAGATACTTGTGCAACGTTCCTCAAAGCATCAGAGGACGCAATTGCAAGTGCCCTCTATGACCAACCAGCAGAATTATGTTTTGATTTGGACAGGGTGACCACCTGCAGACTAGTTTCGAGGTTGTTGCCTCTCATCAGTGCAAGGGAAGGTCAACACAGACAGCACTGAATCCATCTGTTTCCCGTCCAAACTAATACACACTCCTGACATATTTTTGGAACGAATGGACTTCATTAAAATTGGGTTAATTTTCTGCATTCGGCTAGCTCCGCGAACTAAGTCCATTTCGATCCGCAGAAGCTAAAATTTATTTTGTTCCTTCCTTGTAGCTCGGATTAACGTCGAAGAAGTAGGCAGTGAATTATAGTTTCGAGTTCTGAGAAGAACTCTAAACTGAAGGTGATTACGAATTCTTTTTTGATTTTGTTGGTGTTCCCAATGAATTCCTTACACATCAAAATCAGGGCAGGCCGTAGATTCCAGAGAACTACCGGAAATGGGTATTCTCGTAGCCACCATGAGCTTAAAATCGGTTCAGTCAATTATGCACAACTATGTGCTTGCCCGGAAGCAACTGCACTCGGCAGAAGCTCCGGAATGACTGAATTCAAGAGCCAACTGGGCTTCTTAAATAAAAGAACGGCACATTTACTCCGGCCAATGCCGGAGCAAAGCCACTGGTGGGCGGAGCCTATTGGAAATTATCTTCCACATATACTCTCGCACGGAAATTTTATTTCATTTCATTTTGCTCATTTCTCGGCAAAAGATAACAGCTGATTAGTCAATTCTGGTTCACGTGATGAAGCAGTTTCTAGGCCGCTCCACCTAGCGAGCAGAGGAAGAACACTCCGAATCTCCGGGTTAAGAGATTGAATCGAAGAAAACAGAGTTGTTTGGGAGATCGTTTAATAACGAACAGTCGTTACCGACCGATGATGAACCCTTTACTCCCATAAACACCTACTACGTAGGCTTATTATGACAATTACCTGTCAGAAAACAACTACTCCCCTGGCTAAGACCATGACGGGTATTGAATTAAATCTAACAGATACTTGTGCAACGTTCCTCAAAGCACCAGAGGACTCAGTTGCAAGTGCCCTCTGTGACCAACCAGCAGAATTATGTTTTGATTATGCTTTGAGGAACGTTGCACAAGTATCTGTTAGATTTAATTCAATACCCGTCGTGGTCTTAGCCAGGGGAGTAGTTGTTTTCTGACAGGTACTTGCCATAATAAGCCTACGTAGTAGGTGTTTATGGAAGTAAAGGGTTCATCATCGGTCGGTAACGACTGCTCGTTATTAAACGATCTCCCAAAGAACTCTGTTTTCTTATTATTATTTTGTTGTTGTTACTGTCAATTGAAATTATCGTATTTAATACATTCAAATATATAAAACTGTCAAATAGTGCAGGAGAAAAATATGTCAGGAAACTTTGAACTTGATGAACTGGCTTTCATGAATTGTATCGTAGAAGTTATTGTTTGGTCCTCAAGCTACTTTGTAGTCATTAAGACTTTTCAATATCATTGTTGTAGGTATTGTATAACTAGGGGTTAGGTTGAGGGTTTGATTAATTGATTTGTTTTCTGATAATTGCACTCAGTTGACACTTTGCCGTTTTCAAGAATACAATGTGGACGTATAAAGCCCCTTCTCCTTAACTTTTAACGGAACTAGCTATTGAGTTCGCGTGAGAAAGGTACAACTTCCACTACTTTTTGGCATATAAATGATTGTGATCACGCGGTCTAGTGTCAAGAGGGCACCATCAACTTTTTTTCGAAATATAAGGGTCACGTGGCACCAGATTTTGAAAAACTTCTGATTCTCTGTCCAACACCGCTTCGTTTGCGCAAATCGGCCAAAGCGTTTCAAACTAATAACCTAAATAACTCTAAATTGCAACAAATTTAAATATTTCAACAAGTGCTAGGAATATTCGCCGTTCACTTCTTGTCAGAAAAAGAGTCGGTTTTGGAATTCATTCCGAACGTTACTGAATGTTTCCGGGGTAATTTCCAAACACATCTGTTATTCGGTCCACAAGTTCCTGTGGCTGCGTGACGTATACCTTAGATTTTTGGTGCCCCCACAGAAAAAGTTCCGTAGGTGTCATATCCGGTGACCTAGCCAGCCATTCAATGGGCCACGTCGGTCTATCCATCGTCCTAGATAATTCTCGTTAAGCCATTCTCGAAAAGGCATGTAGTAGTGAGGAGGTGCACCATCTTGTTGAAAGGTAACATCCATTGTGAATTCATTTGTGTTTGCCCCAACTACTTCTTGAATACTGTGAGGAATCTGATTTTGGAGCATATTCAAATACAGATGCCCAGTGAAATTTTGTGCCATAAATATTGGTCACCCAAAATACGTTGATAATACGTTGATCTTCTCTGGAGTTTGAGTGTGATCGTCTTGAAAAACGTGCGGATTCACGTCTGACCAATAACGCATATTCTGCTTATTTACTGTCCCATTTAGAAAAAACGTTCTTTCATCACTGAAACAAATAGAGCTGATTTAACCGGGAAGTTGGGTTATGCTGTCAGACACAACATCACAAAACTGCAGTCTTCTATCTGTTAGTAGGTGCAGAATTATTAATTTATTTGGGTGAAATTCGTTTTTTTCAAAATATATTTTTATAGCGGTCGTGGATATGTCACAATTCGTGGCTACCGTGTTCGTTGCTTGAAGTGGATTATCAACAAATGCCAGAACTTCGATTTGCCTTCCTTCCTAAATAGGTTTTCTTCCAGATACCTTGTTACGCAACCACTCCTTTGAAATTTAATTACCTATTTTTTTAAGTAGGTAAGTACGAGATATTGGATTATTTAGGAAGCGCTCATTGAATATTCTTTCTTCTCAATGGTAATTACGCATAGCTTCAGCGTAACATGAATTTGCTTCGGTTTTTTCTTCTAAAGGACGAGAACGAGGCATTTGGAAATTTTCACGAAATGCTAACACCTATCAGAACTGTTAAAATTATCGATATGATTCAAGTCGACTGACATTGACATTGAAATGAAATGCTATTTGCAGTCTCTAGCAAAATAACTAAGGTATAAAAAATTAAACAAAAAAAAAACGCATTTTAAAATACAAATAATATGCGAACCTTTTTTACCACAAAAAATTTGCATTTCGACCAGAATCAGTACCGGAGTTGAAATTCTGCTGCAAATAATAGTTAAATGATTTTTTTACCAAATATTTGAAGCAAATTTCTAACGCTTGCCAGTTTGAAACGGCTCTGCCGATTTTCTCAAACTAAGCGGTGTTGAGTAAAGAATCTGAAGGCCTCCTGAACCAGGTGTCACGGGCCCCCCATTCATTTTTGACAAAAAAAGTCGATGGTGCCTTCTTGACATTAGGCCAAGTGAACGCAATCATTTTTATGCCAAAAAGTAGTAAAAGTGGAACATTTTCACCTGAATTCTACCCAACCGCGATAGCTTGTACCGTTCAAAAGTTAAGGGTGGAAGGGATGACTTTTTACATCCTCAATGTATAGAAATAGTGAAGAAAAGACGAATAATAAGTATTTGATTGAAGAAGACAGAAATCTTTGGGAGATCGTTTGCTAATGAACAGTCGTTACCGACTGATGATGAACCCTTTACTCCCATAAACACCTAACTATGTAGGCTTATTATGGCAAGAACCTGTCAGAAAACAACTACTTCCCTGGCTAAGACCACGACGGGTATTGAATTAAATCTAACAGCTACTTGTGCAACGTTCCTCAAAACATCACAAGTAGCTGTTAGATTTAATTCAATACCCGTCATGGTCTTAGCCAGGGGAGTAGTTGTTTTCTGACAGGTTCTTGCCATAATAAGCCTACATAGATTTCTGTCTTCTTCGATTAAATTTCTCAACCCGGAGATTCGGAGTGTCTTCCTCTGCTCGCTAGGTGGAGCGGCCTAGAAACTGCTTTCATCTCGTGAACCAGAATTGACTAATCAGCGGAGTGTGTATTGGTTTGGACGGGGAACAGATGGCTTCAGTGCTGTCTGTGTTGACCTGCCCTTGCACTGATGAGAGGCAACAACCTCGAAACTAGTCTGCAGGTGGTCACCCCGTCCAATTCAAAACATAATTCTGCTGGTTGGTCATAGAGGGCACTTGCAATTGCGTCCTCTGATGTTTTGAGGAACGTTGCACAAGTAGCTGTTAGATTTAATTCAATACCCGTCGTGGTCTTAGCCAGGGGAGTAGTTGTTTTCTGACAGGTTCTTGCCATAATAAGCCTACATAGTTAGGTGTTCATGGGAGTAAAGGGTTCATCAGCAGTCGGTAACGACTGTTCGTTAGCAAACGATCTCCCAAAGATTTCTGTCTTCTTCGATTAAATCTCTCAACCCGGAGATTCGGAGTGTCTTCCTCTGCTCGCTAGGTGGAGCGGCCTAGAAACTGCTTTCATCTCGTGAACCAGAATTGACTAATCAGCGGAGTGTGTATTGGTTTGGACGGGGAACAGATGGCTTCAGTGCTGTCTGTGTTGACCTGCCCTTGCACTGATGAGAGGCAACAACCTCGAAACTAGTCTGCAGGTGGTCACCCCGTCCAAATCAAAACATAATTCTGCTGCTTGGTCATAGAGGGCACTTGCAATTGCGTCCTCTGATGTTTTGAGGAACGTTGCACAAGTAGCTGTTAGATTTAATTCAATACCCGTCATGGTCTTAGCCAGGGGAGTAGTTGTTTTCTGATAGGTTCTTGCCATAATAAGCCAACATAGTTAGGTGTTTATGGGAGTAAAGGGTTCATCATCAGTCGGTAACGACTGTTCGTTAGCAAGTATTTGAATGGTTATCAAATAAAAAATATTTACAAACCCCTACATATTTCACTGTCAAGGAGTAATCATACCGTTGCCCTGTATGAAATAAATTTTTCAGTAGCTTTTGGAAATCATTGAAGGTGCATGGCGGAAATGAAAACTGAATTTTCATAATATCGTACAGTCCAATCTGACAATATGTGCGTTCCTATATAAGACTATTTTAGTAATTACTAACGTTGGAGATTTCGCAATTCTGTTCAATGCAAAGTCATTATTAGCCACCCCATAGAAACAAAGATCAATTAGGAGTATCCAAATGGAAATTTTACGAACCAAGAAAGTTTCGAGGGTCTTCTCAAAGCTCGCCTCAACTTGTTTCGAGAATTAGAGTTTTCAAACTATAGCCGCCTCCCTCAATCTTATTGTCGTCGGTTTCCCCATAAAGAACTCTATTTGGGAACCAATACACGAAGTGCTCATACATTGTGCATATAAGCCGAATAAGTTTCAAGGAAGGAATTTTCCGGAATCGATTTTTTGTGCACTGTGAGCGTGCTATTTTTATATTATCGATGCAACAGCTTTTTGTGCAGCGGTTGTCGGCAAAGATTTGCATATTTGCCAGTTCTTTTTAGCCGGGTATTCAGAATATCGTAAGTGGAAAAGATAAGTGGAAATACACCGAGATATGTGAGGTATGAAAATGAGACTGGCATTCTTTATATTTTTCCGGATTGCGATTTCTAGGCCTTTGCGATATGATCTTTACGTTTGAAGAACGAGAACGTGAAGTCTATTAAGACGCCGGAAAAAAGAATGTTCTCATGAAAGAGGCAATAGAGAAATAACTTGATTATGCTAAAAACTGAAAAAAATTACAAAACATATTATTAAATAAAAGTTCAACAATCGATGTCATCATTAATTCACTTGTTATTTGCATTAACATTGAAATCAATAAAAATACGAGACTTTACCAGCAACTTATTCGTCTTTAGAACGAGAGATGAAGATAGAGGGAGCTATAGAGAGAGAGATAGAGAGAGAGAGAGAGAGGTAGAAAGGGAGACAATATTCAGAATTCCTTTGAAAGTTCCAAATTCTTTCGTAACCAATCTTTATTCATACATTCAAAACAACAAAACAACAAAGGTAGTGTTGGGGAAAAAGGCTCGACCGTAAATAGGGCCCACTGTCTTTTTCCTTGAAGACTGGCAATTTTTTTCAAATCTGTCAATATGGTTAGTTCATCATCCGAGTGGTAAAGCTTTATTAAAAGATCGTTGACTTCAATTCGCCATTAACAACACTAGGCGATTGTGCAGTTTTAGGCTGCACAGATTATAAGTTCGCAAATAGGTGAGACGTCTTTTTTAATTCAACCTATTTTACCTGAAGAAACAATAGTTCTCCATCAGTTACTATAACATTGGTACTATCTTTCGCACTGAGAGAAAAATTAAAAGAATTGTTAATTTTTTTGGAAATTGCATGTTTGAGAAAAAGTGCTCGCCCGGTAATAAGGCCCTACCAACGGTCGCGTAATAAGGCCCGCGGGTTATATGCGAAAGTGTCTAGAATGTGGAACTTGGTTACACGAAACTTGCATAGGACTAACGACTGAAGATGTTGAAGTTTTTTAATGTAGGGAATGTTCTTAAAAGTTTTTGTTTTATAATTTAATTTTCTTGTTTGAGTTTTGTTAAGTTTATCACTTTTTGTAGAAAATGATGTTTATTTTTGTTTTTTCTATTAGAGTTTCATTGAGTTTCTACCATTTCTGATTGATATAAATGATTTGTATATATTTATATTTACAATAAATAAATATATTCTGCATAATTTACTAAGGGCTTTATTACCCTGATAGGCGGGTAATAAGGCCCAACAGCAAGTTTTTGAAACTTGTCTCATTTTGGTTACGAAGGTATTGAAGGAGACGAATATTGATGTTAACATAGCGACAAACATCACAAACAATCATCTCATCAAGTTTCGGATTTTTTGAATGAAATATAAAGGATACAGAAATTTGCAAAAGTTAAGTGGGCCTTATTACCCAACACTACCTAACAACAATTCCAAAGAGTATAAATAATAATCAATCAATAAACAGGGTGATACACTGAAATACTAGTAATACAACTATATTCTATATCATGCTCTGTAAGTTCTCACATATCTATATTTGTTATAGCCAAATAAGCTAATTTCCGTAAACTTTACTTCGATTCTACTTCGATTAGTATTACTAAAATCGACAGAAGAATCTATAATTTGTTTCGAAGTGAGGAATTGCAATGGGGGCAATGAAAAAATATAGTGGAGGATGTTTCTATGTTCTCCTTAGAAGACAGTCTTTTCAGTGTATGTCATTTATCGAGAATTCGCCTCTTTGTACCGTCAATACAGAAGTAAGCAGAACAAAATATTATCCAAATATTCAAACAAAGGCATTTAATGGAGCCAATTGAATTGTGTTCGCCTCTGAGAAAAGAAGAAGAAGTGTTAGAATTCAAAGAAACATTTAGATTTTGTAGCGAAATATATGTAAATAGTTGGATAGTATAGTGCGTTAATTCCAAAAAAATATTTTGTATCATATCCCTTTTAATTTATAAGGCGAAAATTTCAAACAAATTGAAATCTCTAAAAAAATTACTGTCTTATCAAGTGACTCACGTCAAAAAGTTTTCTGTGTAATCACTTCCAGGGTATCCTGGAAAAGAAATGCGGAAATCGATGTGGTTGCCTGAATATGTCAAAATAAGAGCATTAGTTTGATCTAAAATTGTTGGTTTGAAATTTTTTATTGAGATTTCTACATAGAAAGAAAGCAGTGTGTCAGCTTCCATGGACACAGATCTATCGAAATCATTTCTACATCAGGTGTGCCCCATGGGATCTAACCTCGACCCATTATTTTTTATAATGTTCATTAATGATATTGTTGATACTATCACTGTCCTTTATTCACTATACGCCGATGATCTTAGGCTATACTATAGAATTATCATCAGAGAGGCTACTCAGGAGATTTTCTTTCTTGGAGAAATTCTTGATCGCATCAATGTCTGGTTCCTCGAGAATATTTCCAAACGTCTAAGCTGAATCCAATTCTTTACAATTATGAAGTGAACAATATTGTATTGAACTGCCCTGAAACCATCTAAGATCAAGGAGTATCATTTGTCAAAAAACGTTCCTTAAGAAATCATATGAGCAAGTCATCGAATAAACGTATACATCATTAGGATTCATCATCAAAGTGACAAAAGATTTTGGAAGAAATAAGAAAACGTTTCTGCAACTATATTCCACATTTCGAATTAGTTCATTTTTCAGAAACCGAAGAAAACTGTTGTCTCTTATAATGATTTCTCAGATTTTAGAGTATTGACGATTACTTTAGATTATAAAAAGTTCTCTTTAAAGATAATTCAATACACTATTGAGGCAAGGGTGGAAGAGTGTTCATCGGACATTTTCATTAAATTAACTCAAAATCTCAGTTTTTTGACTTGTGTCACTTTTGAAGAACATGTGCGATTTGTTAGATCAAACTCAGGAATATGCATCAATATTTTGATCACCACCTTATACAGAGTGTTTCACTTCTCATGGAAACACCCTCGTATCTTCCATAATTTTTGACTAAGAACCATGGAATTTCCAGAATCGATAGACACACTAGAAATGACCTTACTGCACGAAAGGGGTCATTCTACGTAATATACACTGCACGCCAGCAGCGATGGAAGCACCCATGTTCCCAGAAAGTTATATTACGGGGCAAAATTGGCCTGAAATTCCTTCGGATTCGTGTTCAGGATCCTCCAATTACTACTAATACACCTGTCTCCTGAAAACTTCTAATTTGTTTCGTTTCTCATGGAAACGTCCCCGTATATTCCGTAATTTTCGAAGTAGAATCATGAAATACTTAGGATCTATAGACACGCTAGAAATGAACTCACTGCACAAAAAAAATCATCCTACGTGATATACACTGCACGCCAGCAGCAATGGAACCATCTATTTTTCCATCGCTGCTGGCGTGCAGTGTATATAACGTAGGATGACCACTTTTGTGCAGTGAGTTTATTTCTAATATATTCATCGGTCCTGGAAATTCCATGGTTCTGAGTAAAAAATTACGGAAGATACGAGGGTGTTTCCATGAGAGGTGAAAATATTCAACAAACATTTTTGAAGTATGTATGTTTCATGCTTTTGTAGGCTTTCCGCATGAGCAATTTCTTTTCATATTCTCAGTGGATTCACTTGAATCTCGTCGAAATAGGTCATATGTTATATTCCTTTGCAATCTCATTCACAACACTTTGGACTGTAACTTTCCTATTCCTAGGCTCACCTTGAACAAATGATAATTTCTACTTTCCTCTTTGTCACACAAACGTTAAGTAATATGCGCAGTATATGAAATGTGCTGTTCATGATAAATGAAACCATTGATATTTTTGCTGCAGTGTGGCCTTTATAGAAAAAAAATCCATCAATTGATATCGATATGTTATTAAGTGTATTATGTTGAATAGTTCATGCTGTATACTTCTATTCTGTGATTGGATATTGTATCTGTTGAATAGTATGAAAAAATATGGTGTTGTTGTGGACTTCTCCGATAACAGCGACCCTTATATTTTTCAAGGTTTAGCGATCATAGATACTTAGCAATCTTACTGAGTACTTTCCTAATGGTATGCGTTTACTGTTGATACAGTATTCTTTTCTTGAATATATTCAATGGTCATTTTTACTTATTCATCCTGTCGCAAGGCACTTGGTATTCACATTATCAAAACAACCTACCTACAACAATCCGTACAATAATAAAACTGTAAAACTGTAAATGACATTTTTTAACATTTACCTTCAACAATTATTTTCTTGGTGAATGAACTTTATTATTATTATCATTCTCATTGAAGGTATTTTTCATTATCAGTTCCTTTCAGTATGGAATTGGTTTTTCTTGTCAGAATGATACTAATTTTGAAAACTTTCTGACGTCGATCTTTTCTAGTCTCTTCAGCATACACTACCACATGGAATAAGAGTACGTTGGCGGCCATTGCTCACTTCGGTGTTCATACAAGACGGATATACAATCATTCAAAACAATTCACAGCTTTCTTCCAGTTATTGAGTTGCAAAAACACCAGAAGACTGGGCTATGTCATACAAAAATATACAATTCTGGTGAACATTTTAACATTCCTTTTTTTTTGTGGCTGGGTCAAGAAAAACCACATCGATCAATCTCTCTATTCAATCAGAATGTCGCCATGGAATATCTTGATTGTGCACATATTCGGGTCAGTCAAAAGTTAATGGTAGGTCTTCCATTGTTTGAACTTGCCTGATGTCGCCCGCCATTAGAAGACTGATGGATGTGGATGATGTGATATAAAAATTCCTTTCAGGGTTTCACCGAAAGTTTTGCTCCTTTATGAAATCTGCTGAATTGATGGATACTGAATATCGTGCGGGTATGTAAAAGCTTTCCGAGATTATCTATTACTATTCAACAGAAAAATTATTTCTTGTTACAAATAACAATTAATGTGTATGGCCTAACTAATGAAAAATCGAGAAAGAAGATAGCTTTTTTCATATATCTCTGTGGCTTTTCTCCGCTGTAAGACTTATATGTGCCTTTTCCGCATATTATTATGTTTTCATCAATTTAACTGTTGTGTGTGTACGTGTCGTAATCATCAAGGACAGCAAGGACTTCCAGGGCTAGCTCGAGAAGATAAATCAGCCGGCACTGTTACTAAGGTCGGTAAGTTTTTGGTGCTTCGTTTAAAAGACGCCACTAATTCAGACATCCAATTTTATCAAACATTTTCATTAATTTTTTCTTATTTATAATATAAATTCCATTTCAAATTCGAACCACTAAGCTATCGCAAACCCCTTTGGGGAACGCACATTCTTTTATCCGATTTTGGTGAAATTTTGCATTGTCATTTAGGGTAATGAAGAGGTAGCTAATACAGACCTAACTATATTGAAATTATCATGCCCGGTGGTGTTTTTTGACAAAAAATATGTGCATTTTTGATTTTTTTCCCATTGACTTACTACAACTTTTTTATTTTGTGCATTTCATCCATTGTTTTTGAGAAAAAACAAAATTCTCTTCATTGCATGTCCTTGGGACAGAATAAAAAAAATTAAAGTACCACCATCAAAATCTTGGGTTAGTTTAATCGACCATTCCATTAGTCTTAGAAATTGTTATCAAAATTAATACAAGCAAAAAAAGTGTTTTATTCGTTGAAAAAATATTTTCATTGTTGTTCATGGACATGCAATAAAGATATTTTTATTTATGATTAAACAATTAAAATCTTGAGAGAGACAATTACTTCGTTCAGATTTACGGTTTATGATTGAACAAATATCGTTATTTATTATCGCAATGTTTTGGTGAGTTTCATCCTAATGCGGTTATAGATAATAATTACCCACAGCAGTTTTCCGTGAATGTTTCGGTTGGTATTCTGAGTGATATTCTCACTGGACATAATTTTTTACCACCATGATTCAATGGTCAAGAGTATCGTAATTCTTTGAATGAAAATATCACCTCAACAGATTCATGTGTATTCATTGAAGAGTGTCCAAGTTTCAACGCCATATTAGTTTGCGTTTTATTCCTATTCGGGGTGATTTCAAAAAATATTATTTCAACACCCCACAAAAACATATTGTCCCCAGGAACATGCAATGAAGTGATTTTTATACTTTTTCTCAAAAATCATGCAATATACGAACAAAATGCTGAAAATAAAAAAGTTGTAGTTTCAGCGAAAAAAATTTGCACAAGAATCAGAGGCGTATATTTTTGTTTTATAAAAAATCTTGGTAATGAGTTTTCCGAGACGCCATTGGACATGATCATTCAAATCTAAAACTACCAAATATACCACTGCCAAATTTGAACAAAATCGGTTCGAAGGATTATATTAAGCTATTTACGAAAAAACGATTTCTTTTAGATATGTTGACAACCTGTTTATATACCTATGTTCATATACATTTTCGTCTTAGAATCACACCTTCAAGTTTGGCCACATACTCACATAACACCCTGTGTAGTAATTCCAAAAATTATCGAATAATAATCAAGCAACCTATTGGATATAGAGTGTTACTTTCACCATTTTTTGCACCCTTTAAAAAATCATGCACTATTGAATCAATTATTTTTGTAGGCAGTTTGCAATTTATAAAGAGCACATTTTTTTTTGAAAATCCTTATAAAGCAGAATGATAAGTAATAATAATACCTTTATTGCTTTTTAAAACATGGTTTTACAGCAAGAGTTGAGTAGAAGGGGAAAAAAGTGACATAAAAATGGCAAGAACAAAAAAATAGAACATTATCGTACCTGAAAAAAAAAAAAAATGATAATAACAAAAAAGTAAGCTTACTCGTTATGAATGAAAGACCTGAGCCTCAAAATATTCCATACATAACTAGCTAGGAGGAAAGTAAAAATTCCCAGGACTCAATCTGCAATTGGGTTTCATAACAATATAAATGGGGCATTCAAAAAGAATATAGAAAATGGTTTCAGCATCGTGGCGACTGCAAACTGTGCATTTCTCTTTAGGGTCAATCAGACGAGACAACCCATTCATGGTGAATTTAATTTTGTAAAGTAATGGCCGTAATCACTGGTTAACTTTGTTCGATCTCAATGACCAATTTTACAAAGTTTTCATGGATAAAATTTCTGAAGTTGAAGAGGTGGGTTGATTAAACGCCATATTTTTCGAATTTTATACGATTATAACTTGTTTGTGGATGGTAGCTTCTTAAAGTAGTTTCAACATAAACCATTCGCATATCGTGAATACAGTGATGTGGTCAGATTTAGTCTAAAAAAATCGTAATAATTCATGTATAGGAACAGTAAATAAGCATTCAAAGGACACTACGTAGTAAAAAATATAACACCATCTATATCCCTCTTCGTCTTTATCCATATCGATTGGTCATCAAGCTAGTCTATTGTTAGCATCAAACTACCGGAATTCACGCTTATTGTGCTGCGTTTTCATCGATATCATGGTTTACCTCAGTGATACTAATTGGAATGATTATTATAGTACACTGTGCCTATACAGTGTATAATTTTAGTCCATATTATATTAGTAAGGGTTGTTGGTCGGACAAAATGGTACTAAACATCCAAATTAATGTCTCCGCTCATCAAGTTGGATGCAATTTGTTAATTTGGACAAATAACCAGAGAAATAATATATGAAATAGAATTCAGCACCTGTAACGCGTCGAATTTAATGTAATATCTATCCAAGTACAAAGCTCAAAAGCCTTTCAAATGGTTTTGTTACAACTATAATGAAAACTCCATGAAGAAAAGGCGAAGGTGGTGGTTTGCTCAGTGGAAAATTTTAAATTATGATCATTGAATGATAAAAAGATAAAAGCTTCCTATATTAACGAATTTAGAACGCCATTTATAGTCAATGTAGATAGATTGTAGCCTCACAAGCACTTCAGCCTATTATTTCTATTATTAACCGTTTTTATAGATTTTTAACACGTAAATCAATAGGATGCTCCGTTTGGGTTATAGATAAAAATAAACAACAAAATTTGAAACAAATTCAAGGGGTTTCATGGCTGCCAAAAGTTCTCCCAAGGTTGCACGTGTCAACATTTTGTTTTTTCACATGCTTGTACCCGTATATACAAGTTAAAAGAAGACTCTGCACCACTTTTAACAACAAATAATTTTTATGCAAGTCATTCAAAAACGTAGCACAATATTGAATTTCAGATACCTGTGTTGTATTTCCTTGTATGGCATTTTATTTCATGTAGTGCAATTATTTCTCTTTTCATTTATCCCCCTATAGGATCTGACGATGATATTCTGCGATGCAATCTATGTGTCTGTAATTCGATAACATCTTTAATGAGGAAACTTGTACTAGTTTCAAGTACTTTCGATGACCCTTTGTTGATTCCAACAGTATTTTATTCAAACGCTTTTGATCTTTCGTATTGAAGATATTCCAAGCTCATTTATATTCTTCAGCGCTTTCTGGTACATTCAAGTTCTCTTTCAGAATTCTTGGTTTACGATATTTCGAAATTATATTAGTTGATTGTTTCAACTACATTATTGAGTTGATGCTTCATCATTATAATCGGTTGGCACTACTGCGCTTGTAAAATAACTAGATTTTCAAAATGATTATAAGCTTAATGGAAAAACCACTAGAACGTATCAGCACATGTATAGATTTATGTTATATTTGATAGAAATAATTTTCCACTAGATGATTCCAGAATTCATGTTAATTTGTTCTGTTGTTACAAGCGGTTTCCAATTCAATTCCAATCCCTGCGGATAATAGATTCATTTAATTGGTTATGTTACATTCTGTGTTCATCCAGAATATTTCGTAGAATAACATTATTTTAACAGTACAGAGTGTGACCCATTTAAAAAGAAACACCCTCATAAAATATATTTTTCAAACAATTGGAATGTATTTTTTCATTAGGTAGACAGTAAAACATCAAATTTTTATCAAAATTCTGAATAATCCACTTGATTCTGGAAGTCTCAAAATATCACTGATCAAAGTTTGATCAAAAATCTGTTGAAAATGCCAACCACTCGTGTTGGCGAAACGTCGAGAATTTCTCTAAATAAACGTCGGCCTAAAAACCCGAAACGTCATCATTAAATAATAACGTAATAATCATTTATCTGATACTTTTGTGAAAAACTGATAGATGCAATGGGATATGTGGCATTTCGTTCCTGAAAATGCTGACATGTTTCTAGCAGTACATAAGGATACTAAAATTTGAGTGGAAAATGGACATGTCCTATCAAATTCTTGTTTCCTATGGTCCTTCATTTACTTTTATTGAACCCTTGTACACTTTCCTTCATTCAAAACTCAATTGAAAAAATCTATGGAACTGAATTCATTCAGGCATTGTCGGATATACGGTTACCATAGAATTGTCACTTTGGTCTGTTGATAAATTGTATGCGTTAGTGTACAATGCAGAGCTACTCGACATATACACAGAAGAGCTCGGAAGCCCCTATTGTGAACCTGGAAGTGCATGTGATGTTGTTTATATTCTCTTAAGTGCCCGAGAGCTTTGAAATTGAATAATTCAATAAATTTACTTCCAAACTGAAATCATGCCGACGAAGTGCAATGCGGTTTCTGATAATGTTGAGGATTCTATAATTCACAAAAAATATAGTTGAATTTTTTTCCTATGAAATTCGATCCTATCATAATTATAACATTTTGTGATATTATATACCATGTGATTCAGGCAAGTATTGCCATAACTTACCTCCACACAGTTTTAGATGGTTTATTGAAAGTCCATGTATGACTGTTTCCAATTTTCCACGTTTTGTGACTTATCAAAGACTTACACGTCAACTTTTTTTTTTTTTCAAAAGTAATGTCATATTTTTTATTGTGAATGATGGTAGAGGCTGAATCTTCAACATAACTACGTCGTACAGAGGTGAAATGTCCTGCTAGGTCGCCAGATCTTATCCCACTGGACATTTTACTCTGGCCCTATCGCAAAGAACGTATCTGAGTTAGAACTCTTGCAAATATCAAAGATCTCAAGAACAAAACAGGTACTCACTAAGTGTCACATATTGAACACAGTAAGTATCCGAAGAATATGGAATATCAGGTTGTTATGAACAGAGGAAAATTGTGATTTGAAAACAATGGAATTCACATTGAACATGTCATGAGACTAATACTTATTTTTGATTGTTTTCAAAATCAATTTCTACTTTCTTGTTCAGTTTGTAATAAAATAGTTATTTATTCAACAAGGGTATTAATGGAGGCGATATTTTGACGCGTGAGCGAAGCGAGCGCGTTAATGTTCGAGATAATTAATCGCATTTTAATATAGGAGTTGATTACAATACTTTTCCGTCGACCTAATGATAGTATGAAAGAAAATAAAAAAAAAAGTTGAGAAATTTTTGTGGTTCAGGGTTCGAACCCCCGATCTATACATCCGGATTGTCTTCGTTCACTCGCATTTCACCTCTGCACAACGGAGCCCATGTATAAAATGTCGCGTTTTGATGGGTTGAGTATTTGCTACATTTTCCAAAATTACTTGTTATACATAATATTGAAAATAATTAATTTTTCATATATTTGTCTGTTTTTATCAGGAAATAAACTTAAAGCTGCCACTTTAGCTGTTTTCGCAACATCTGGCGGTGTCAACGTGCAATTATCTTCAATATTCATTATTTAGATTGGAAAATTATGTGTCAAAATTTTACAGCGCACATAAAATCTGAATCCGTTGATGTCTGGTTGCCATGCAACGCTCAAAATCATGCATTTACAGATAAATCGATCAATAATGACAAATTGAGCATTAATAGGGGTCATTAATGGTCGATTTTGTTTGCATTGAATCATATTAAACACACATGTTAATACGAGGTCGGTGGAAAAAAATATTAATATTTTTCAGGAAGGTAACATTATTTATCAATTTTCAGGTTTTAGCTGTTGCAAACTTTATATTTTGTTATTCATTCGATTTGGCCTTGTGATGGATTGAAAAGTTCATTATAATAGAAAGACAATTCTGTGGAAAATTGAAAAATATTCCCAAAGGAAAAGGTGTATATGCCTTCTGGGATGACGTTGGCTACCAAAGTCTAAATGCTTGCAAGGACAATAAAAATTTCCATTTAAAAACTTAGCGGTATTGGCTCAATTTCTATACGGCTTTATTTGGTCAATGAAGGAAAATTTCATAAGAATTGAAAACGTAATTCCGAAAGGTATTTTCAAACCAAAGCGCATTACTCTGATCTATTTTGGCATGAGGATTTATATTTTTTGCTGTACTTAAAATAAACGCCAACTTGTTGTGGGGGTTATTCCAGTATTTCTCAACAGCAAGCAAATATTTAATGACATAAAAATATATCGCTTATTTATATGAAACACAGGTTGGAGATTTCCAATAATAGTTTCCTTAAAATTATTCTTCGTATCCGGGTGTCATTTGTAGTTGATTAGGCATTTCCTGAAGTCAATTTCTGATGTAGGATTTTTCCATCAGAATTTATAAATCTAATTTGCCGATGACTCAACTCTCATGTAATATACAAGAAATTGAATTAAAAGATAGATCGATGAGGATTTCAAAGATTTTCAATTCAGTAGAGGTAATTACAAATTTTACCTGTACTGACCTAGCATAAGAAAACAGCCGCAATTAGTGTTTTTTCTACTTCATCAAATGTGAGACTGAAAAGTGCTGGTGGTTTTTAATGAAGTTTTAGCATAACTCCCAATGGGAAATTTCAAAAAGAATTGATTTTTACAGAGCACATGGAAGTTGAAGTATTTACTACTTTGCTCAGGTTCAATACGTACAGTTTGAACATCGGGTCGACTTACTAATGGTAAGAATGCGAAGCCTTACAACATAATTCAGTTCAACTGGACCTATACAACTGACCCTTAGTGGGAACTGCGTCCTATAAGCTCTATTGTATATACCTTTCTTCTACCCAGCCGTTTAGGATGTCTCAACGACTAGAGCAGCTCTCCAGTTATAAGTTATGAAATATCGGATGGCTTCAGATTAGGTAGATCTCTATCTTCTATGTGATATTCTCCGAGGTATCTTACCCTCGGATATTGCAGGGTAATGCATTCTGAGAGAATTTGGATAGATGTTTCATCGTCTTTCTCGCAGAAAATGCATTCTTCTTTCTTTACTAATCCGAGTTCCTCAAGGTGCCCTGTCAACCAGCAGTACACCTCAGTATAAGGAGTTTTCTTTGATTATTTTGCTATGAGCTTAACAGCAAAATAATCAAAGGAAACTCCTTTTTACTAATTGAACATCTCACTGATTCATTCAATGCATGTATTGTATTTTTTCTGACGAGCTGAAACTCACCAAAGTTATACCTATTTTCAAAAAATCTTTGGTAAGATTTTTAAAATCATACTGAAACAAAGGTTGAACAAATATTCTGAGAAACTATTAAGCAATAATCAATTTGGATTCCGTCAACATCGATCTACCATTCATGCAATAGCAATGGTTGTGAGAGAGATAGTCGAGGGCTTTGAACAGAGTAAACTTACACGTGTAACCTTATGTGACCTGAGCAAGGCTTTCGACTGTGTCTCCCACAATATCCTGGTGAACAAGCTCCCACAATATGGAGTACGAGGAGTATCATTAAAACTCTTGAGTCATATGTTGCCTCATTTAGGTATTGCTTTTGCTAATGATAGCTTTCTTATAAGCTCTGAAAACAGTTACGAATCGCTATTAACATCGAAGAAATCAGCTGAAAACCTTGCCCAATGATGGTTTAACAGCAACTTATTAAAGTTGAATACAGATAAGACAAAACATATAATTTTCTCAACAGATAATGAAGTACCAGTAGGTGACCATGTCAAACTTTTAGGTTTAACTAATGACGATAGTTTATGCTGGGAACCACACATCGAAAATACCTGTTCTAAGTTGAGTAAACACAATTTTCTTCTGAGAAAACTGAAATCGTTTGTTGATGAAGTTAAATAAAGATCTATCTATCTATCCTGAGTTTACTATTTCTTTTGCCGGTGCAGTTATTTGATCTCTTCTGGTTGTAGTTTCCCAGTAGTGTCTTGGTATTGTGATTCTATCCAGCATTGGGAATTTTTCTTATGTACGAGGGTGGTCCCAGAAGTACCTGGCCCAACGAAGAAAACACAAAAATTTTGAAAAAAATATATTTAATTTTCAACGCAATCTCCTTTTAGATCCACACACTTTTCCCAGCGATGTTCAATAAGTTTGATACCCTTTTTATAATAAGAATCGTCAAGTCCTCAAAATAGTCATTAACTGCCGACGTAACCTCTTCATTGATGAAAAATCTTTGACCACCGAGCCATTTTTTCAAGTCTGGGAACAGAAAATAATCCGAGGGTGCTAAATCTGGCAAAAAGGGTGCATGAGGTAGCAATTCAAGCTTTAATTCATTAATTTTGGCAATTGCAATAACGGATGTGTGAGCTGGTGCATTGTCTTGATGAAACAACACTTTCTTCTCAGCCAAATGTGGCCGTTTTTGCTTGATGTATAGATTGTGTACTTTCTAATACAATGATATTTTTCTAGCAACTACCGCAATCTCTAGGTCAGGCCTGGTACTTATGGGACCATCCTCGTACTTCAACTTCATTTCATTCTGTTAATTGCCATGAGAAAATGCATCAGTAAACGAGTAATTTTTTACAAGTGCGTCCTTATTTCAACCCTTTCAGTAGGTCCAAACCTTATGGCTTTGGTTTTTCACTAGTATATTGTTATACTTATATGGTATTGTGCCGATATGCAATATGCGAAAAGAAAATGAATCTTCCATATACTGAGCACACGTCCGATAGCAAAATTTTCGTCTTTTGAGCTCAACACTGACATAATTTTCAGTGGTTAAAATTCCAGAAAAGAGAAAATCAAACAGCAAAATCTGTCATTATTTGACGGTATATTATTCGGGGGATGACGAACAAAAAATTATACAAATCATCACGGATTTCGTAAAAATTCAACAGGTGTGTTTTAACATTTCAGACTTGCACACCATTTTCTCTTTCCTGATTGGTCATGAATCACACTGTATACTTTACTGACTGAGGGTGTACCAATGAATTCGGTTTCATTTATGAAATTAATATTGGTTTCTTGAAACAATATCAAGTGTACTCGGTAAAAATACGAAATGAAACACATTTCTGACAATCTGTATAGGACAGACCCCCGTTTCACTTTATTGTGTTCTGGCAGGCGAACTAGAATTCGAAAAAGCAATATATTGAAAACTTCATGAGTTAGTCAGCCATACTTCTTCGAAAGTTTCTCCTTTCAGTATACTTCTCGGCTGCAGGAGCCAAACAATAATCCTTTGTTTACCCCAAAAATTGAATTTCCTGTTCTGGGTGAGCTCCTGGTTCGTCTCTCGCTAAATATGGATTTTTTGATTTATCACCGTGTCTCCTACAATGGGGTAGGTTGTATTGTTAGCTTGGAATTATCTTAATGGCTATACTGCTATGTCGTGCGCTGTTGTTACGTCATAGAGTGTTCCATACCTTCGAATGTAATGAGGATAGATGAAATGAATGATATAACTGCTACGATTATGGCTTCACCAATAAAATTTCACAAATTATACTCATCGTGAAATTAGCAAATAGCAACTTATCATTCTATGAAATTTCTTGCCACCAATAGAAACCATCAATTCAAAGCATTCATGTACGTTCAGGCCAATCATAACATTATTATAAAGGAATTTTTTTGTGATATTTTGCTTCTATTGTGTGACAGCTGATACTTTTAATTTGACGTCTTTCATCAGTTTGTACGAACAGTGAAAAATAAATGGAAAACGGTTTAAGAGAAGGTGTCAATGATTGGGATATCAAAAAATACTCTATCGAATATCACACGAGAGTTCGATAAAGTAGAAAATGATTCTCCAGATTTGTTCTCCAACTTTTTGCCATCTGGCAATTGCCACTCGAGCCCTTCGGGCTCTAGTCTCTATTGCCTGGCAAGAGGTTTTCGAAAAATCTGTCAAATAATTTTCACTTTATTCTCACTCTTTTGTGATATTACAAATGATACTTCTAGTGAGGCTACATCGTTATAGGACAACTATGATATCAAACAGTGGTGGAAAATATGTCTTGTTACCTACTATGACATAAGTATCAATCTGATAAACTTTATGAATGTCAGTCTTACAGACTTCATGATTATTAGATATCATCTATTACCAATGAAGAATTCACGACAATGGAACTTTTTTGACTTTGTTGGTTCGTGAATTTATCTCAATAAATACAACTCGTGCTCACAATACTACCAACATTCTGTCAGAAATCTTGATTTTTTTGTAACGGACTCGTGATGTTACGAAGCAATTTGATCTAGTTGATTTCTGACAGAATTACTATCGATAGTATTGAGAACACTCCTGGTATATTACCTCCGATAACACGACTGCTGAGAAAATATTTGATTAAAGTTTTCCACTCATTTCCCTTCGAGTACAGATGTTGCTATCCGTGATAAATTCAGCTACCAACCTTGTGATGGGCGTAACTGTCAGAACTTGTTCCATTCGTGATGAATGACTCAGATAACATGCATTGTGGAATTGTGGGATTGCATTACCTTTCTTAAATTATCTACAAATTGTCTAGGAGTTATTCTTCCCTTCTGGGCGTTTGAAATACCTAAGTGAAGTTGAGTTCGGTTGCCAAACTATGGGGTGAAATTATTGAAGAATCTAAAGATGAGCTGCTTCTACCTTTAATGCCCATTTTATTTTCAAGAATTCTCTATGTACTCTTTTTTATGGTTAAATTTTGGTTTTGAACTTCTGGAATAATCCCTGTATTTCACAATAATTATAAACCTTGTCAAAATATAACATCAGTTATTATCCTGACTGCATTTCTCCCAAAAGAGCCAACCCAGGTAGCACATCATATCGGCTGAATCTTGGTTCCATATTAGGCCAATATAAATATATTGTAAATGGAAAATCAATATTGGTCCAATATGGGTGAATATTCAAAAAACCATATTATATTAATAATATTGGTGGAATATTGGTTGAACTAGTTTTGAATGTAGATTATCACACGAAATATTGGGTCAATATCGGTTGAATAATTTGTACCAATATCGATAATACAATATTGGTTATATATTGTTTTCCACATCTAGAATAAATATTGCAATCCAAATATTCCAGTCATATCGATTATAGGGGAAAAAACTATATTGTATTTCCAAGTTTGTTAGAATATTGGTTGAATATCATTTTCACTTTATTTTACAAATTGTAATAACTCATATTGGGTCAATATTGGTTGAATGACATTAACCAATATCGATAAAACAATATTGTCTTCACATCGTTTTTAACATCTAGAATAAATATCGCAATCCCAATATTCCCCTAATATCGATTCTAGGAATAAAAACTAGATTGTATCTCCAAGTGTGATTACACATTGATTGAATATCATTTCGCCTTTATTCAACAAATCTTATTAATTAATATTAGGTCAATATTGGTTCAATAGTATTTATCGATATCGTTAAAACAATATTGTCTTCACATTGTTTCCTACATCTAGATTGAGATGAAATTTGAATATTGGCCGAATAATCAATGAAACACATTGAACCTATATCATTATCAAACCTGGATAAAAATCCGCTAGGTGGCGCTACATATAGAACGTCTTCTAAAACCTACGAAAGTGTATTAAATACTTCCCATAACTTGTTTTCAAGACTGCTTACTCAGTGGTTATGTCGATCAAATGGCAGACTCTGGTGTCACCCTCATCAACTAAAAGACATTTAATAATTTACCAAGGTATATTGACAACCACCAATATATCCAAACGATATTGTACCAATATCGATAAATATTGTACCATTATCGATAAATATTTTTAGGCCTTTATTGCTTCAAGAGTATTTCACCAAAACTATTTCTGAAGTAATTGACCAATATGGCAAAATGTTCACATTTTACTTTTCGACAATATAACTTTTGAATATTGTGCCAATATTGTCAGAATATTGTATCAGCGATATTGTACCAATATCGCCAAACATTTTGAGGCCAATATTAGTTCAAGAATATTTCGCCAATATTATTCAAGTAATATTGGACCAATATCGCCGAATGTTCACATTTCTTTTCTCGCCAATATTGCATTTCAAATATTTCGCCAATATGTTCACAATATTGTACCAATATTTTACCAATATAGATGTGCTACTTGGGAATGAACAAAAAATAATGAACAGTTGCTCGTCAAAAACAAGATTTTGTTGTATTTTCTTCAACAATTCGACTGTGCAATAAATTTTAACAATTGTAAATAGGAAAACGGAAAAGAAATCTGTAGTTCACAATAAGCTTATGACAAGAGGCATAAGATGTCCGGAGGACTGCTCATTGCTAATATCCTATACAATAGGAAAAGTTGGATCGAAAATCCATCAGAAAACAACTACTTTCCTGGAACTACAGATTTCTTTTCCGTTTCATATACGGTCTTGACGATCGTGGAGCACGGATATTGCTTGGTTGGACTTCCGGCGCTGGGATGGCGCTCGCAGTTTGGAGTTAATCCACTGTGCGGGCGCGATCTCAGTTTCGGTCTTTAAATGGGAATGGTCGTCGATTCATTCGTTGCAGTCATTAGTTATTGACTGCTAGACCTACCCTATACTGATGAGGAGCAACACTCCGAAATCGATATATAGGTGGTCCGAATGTTTCTATGATCATTCCCATGCAACCAAGCAATTGCAGATATAACCTTATAGGAACTCTGCACGGAAATTTCATCAGATGTAATTCAATGTTCGTCGTGGCATTAGCCAGGAAAGTAGTTGTTTTCTGATGGATTTTCGATCCAACTTTTCCTATTGTATAGGATATTAGCAATGAGCAGTCCTCCGGACATCTTATGCCAATTGTAAATAGGTATTTTTTAGATTTTCTTGTTTCAATGAGATCGGTTTTGTAAACTGTTTTTCGACTGAAATCAATGAAATTGCAAGACATTCAGTTATCAAAATTTGACAACAAAATTAAAATCAAAAAGATGTTTCAGTTGGTACGATTGGCTGATAGAGGGAAGTATTCCTTTCCCCCCTAAAATCAGGAAGGAAAATCAGTCTCTCCATATTATATTGAGGAAATATGAATAATATTGTATCTGTTCCCATTGTGATGAGTAAACTATTTTCAAAT
Source organism: Chrysolina oricalcia (assembly GCA_944452925.2). NCBI lineage: Eukaryota > Metazoa > Arthropoda > Insecta > Coleoptera > Chrysomelidae > Chrysolina > Chrysolina oricalcia. The sequence continues at coordinate 5,206,409 of OX101810.2, forward strand.
TCTTTTCAAGGACAGAAAATGTATTGTGATCAATCTGTATCTCAGAAACCAGGTCGTTTTGTCCTGAAATCTCTCAAATAATCACTACTCAAAATCGGCCAATGCACTTAATTATTATCCTGTATAATACGTGAGATAGATGATTCTTATTTGTTATCTTGCTAATAGTCTTACACAGATTTAGGGAACTAATGATTCGCTACACCAAGACACTGAAACAAGCATCCCTTACCATTTAGACAAATTCCAGTTTATGTAATTAATATTTCACCACACACATTATGCATGAAGTTTAACTAGGATTCAGTTGGTACATTTGAATCATCCATCATTAATTCCATTCACCTTGTTATCAATAGCCAAACAGGGCGGTACAATTCTGGACATGAAAGAGGGACCGTAATTCAATGGATTTTTTTGTAAAGGGGACAGCACAACTAATCGATATCCGTTCCGGTTCTTTCATCTACCGGACACTGAATGGTTTGAATATTTCAGCAGGAATAGAAAGAATCTCGTCAAACACGCTTTTAATCAAACTTTCAAAAGATTTTTTTTCCTATTTATTTTTTTTGTAAACTAGAACCGCTAATTTCTAGGTATATATTCACAACATAGTACAACGTAACATTGTGGTGAGTCTCAGTTGGATATTTGCCAGCCTTTGTAACATCACAGGGGCAATATGCAAGCAGATTGTAATATGATCAAAGTAGGATAATTAACCTTAAATCCCATATGATATTGGTAAGATTATCAGAAGTGATACCATGATGAGTTGTTGTATTTTAAAAATGATATGACAGTTCTGAACAAGAAACCCTGATAGCACTTAACGTTCTGGGGACGTCCGTTTAAAGTCGAAATGTCTGGAGACTAAATATGTTATTCATACGGACGTCATTGATTGGACAACGATGGTGTAAATAATGCAAATATTTACTGAAATAACTCGATACTTTGCTGAATTGGTAAATATATATTTGACAGGTTTTATAACAGTTTTTTGACAATTAATAATAATCTTTTTTTTTACATATATAGAGTCGTCAAGTAAAACATTAAAACAACTTATTATAAACAGAATGTTTTCAGAAATAAAATAAATATCAGTCCCATTCCTAACAGATGGGATATCCTCTTAGGACATCCATTATTAGTACAAATTATGTCTATGGTCCTTACAACATTTCCTTACCTGATAACACAATTAGGTTATTGTGTTTCTATTGTACGTTTCACTACGTCTCCCATGGAATGTCAAAATTTGAGCAACGCTTATAGACCGTCAGATAATGTCAGATTTTGATGACTGATTTTCTCTTTTCTGGGATTTTAACCACAGGAAACTATGTCAGAGTTGAGCTCAAAAAATTAAAATGTCGGGTGGCTACGGAAGTATTGCCTACGGAATATCTCAGTTATTGTACGAAGTAGGTTTGTGAAATTTGTAGCGACGATATAATGACATAAGAGCTAGAATTTGAGCATATTGACATGTCGAAGTTAACTTCCGGTCTGACCGGGAGTAACATCAACTTTCTTATTTTAAATGGAAACCCTATTTTTTTTTCTTTTTGCTTTATTCAGCATTCAATTCCCTTTCTAATGACATATCACAAGTTGGTATCTAACCAGAAACTAGATCAGAAAAAAATTATTATTGAAATTCACCGAGTAGGCCGTGGAAGCAAAATGAAAGCCAAAAATTGAAAAGTTGGCTATGGAAACCATACGTCACTTGATAACAGTTGCTACTACTGTGATATTTTATTTTCATTCGTCGGCGTTATAAAAAGCCGCCAAAAAAATATTGGAAAAATTGGAAAAAAAACTATACTCTGTAGGTCCATAACTTAAATAGGAACATACTACTTTTTCTTTGCTGTACTATTCAGCATAACCATTCCTTTCTAATGATATAATAGAAAATAATTTTTTGAACTGAGATACCGAAAAATCCAATTATTATTCTTCAAATAACAAAACAGATTATCGCCATACGCAAAAATAAAATTAAAAATAATGTGGAATGATAAATTATATCCTGTAGGTTCTAGGTTAAATAGGAACATAAACGTACTTGGTCTGTGCCATCGTCCATAGATATTCTAATATCTACGATGTTTGTGCTATTCAGAATAATCATTCCATTGCAATAATCATTCGAAACTAAATATTAACAAGTAGGCTGATTAAGATGTATTTTGTAATGAAACAAAAAAGAAATGAGAGCTGTCACGAACGCTGCTATCCATATTATTTTGACGTTCGAAGTAGTGTTTTTGAATCTGCCATTTTAAAAGGGTTTGGAAATCGAAATCAGTTAGTGGAATATTCAAAAAATGCCCGGTTATTCACGAACCGAACAAATTGACATGCTTCTCATTTATGGTGAATGTATAAAAAATTCTTATGCCGCTGAACGATTGTATTTAGAGCGATATCCAGGGAGGCAGCAATCGTCAAGAAGGTATTTCCAGTGGCTTGAAGAAAAATTAAGAACTGAGCCTGATGTTCACGAAGACCAAGAAGCATTTGTTATTAATGAGGAAACTGAAATTAATGTATTAGCTTTAGTACAATATGATAGCACAATTTCCTCAAGGCAGATTGGCGCCGAATTAGCTATAAGTAAGGACTCTGCTAGGAAAATTTTGAAAAAACATCGATTGAAATCCTTCAAGTATCAGTTGCATCAACATTTGTATGAAAATGACGGTGAAAGGCGCCTGGAATATTGTAATTGGTTTCTTCGACAAAATGCTGAGAATCACCTATTTAACTATTATATCTTGTTTACGGACGAGTCAAGATTTACCAACAATGGATTATTTAACAGGAATAATACAAGGTAGGTACTGTACTTTATTTGGATTATTGTCGATAGTCGAAGTGTAAAGTGCTAAATGTGTGAACGGTCTTTTGTTCCAGATAATGGGCGATAGCAAACGAGCACCGGTTTCGACAAGGCGGCTTCCAGGAGAGATTTGGTGTGAATGTTTGGGCAGGAATAGTTGGAACTCATATTGATGGCCCCTTTCTTTTTCAATGCCAACTAACCGGAGAGAGATACTTTAATTTTTAACGAATGAAATTTCGGAATTCATTAACAACCTACCAGCGGAAATAACTGAGAGAATGTACTTCCAGCAAGATGGCGCCCCTCCGCATAATTCAAGAATAGCGAGAAATTATCTTCAAAATCGCTTTCAAGAGAGACTTATAACAACCCATGGTCCAGTCAGGTGGCCACCAAGGTCACCTGATCTAACTCCGTGCGACTTTTTTCTATGGGGGCATCTTAAAAATAGGGTGTATTCCACAGAGCCTACAACTCTACATAAGCAAGAAGTAAAAATTCGTAGAGCTTTCCAAGATATCACGCCCCAAATGTTGAGAAACGTTTTACATGAAAATATCACCAGAGTCAATAAATGTATTGACGCTGAGGAAATGCATTTCGAACATTTGTTTTGAATTTATTTCATCTTTAATCCTATCAATTTGAATTTTTTTTTTTCGATAAATCTGTTTTTTCGTTATTTGAAGGATAATAATTGGATTTTTTGGTATTTCATTTCAAAAAATTACTTTCTATTATATCATTAGAAAGGAATGGTTATGCTGAATAGTACAGGCAAGAAAAAGTTGTATGTTCCTATTTAAGTTATGGACCTACAGAGTATTGTTTTTTTCCCAATTTTTCCAATATTTTTTTTTGGCGGCTTTTTATAACGCCGAGGAATGAAAATAAAATATCACAGTAGTAGCAACTGTTATCAAGTGACGTATGGTTTCCATAGCCAACTTTTCAATTTTTGGCTTTCATTTCGCTTCCACGGCCTACTCGGTGAATTTCAATAATAATTTTTTTCTGATCTAGTTTCTGGTTAGATACCAACTTGTGATATGTCATTAGAAAGGGAATTGAATGCTGAATAAAGCGAAAAGAAAAAAAAATAAGGTTTCCATTCAAAATAAGAAAGTTGATGTTACTTCCGGTCAGACCGGAAGTTAACTTCGACATGTCAATATGCTCAAATTCTAGCTCTTATGTCATTATATCGACGCTCCAAATTTCACAAACCTACTTCATACAATAACTGAGATATTCCGTAGGCAATACTTCCGTAGCCACCCGGTATAGCGATCGGACGTGTGCTAGCCATTCGGAGGATTCATTTTCCGTTTACAGAAAAAGCAGGTTTTTTTAATCACTTGTTTATGGCATTTTAACACAATAACATACCTATATAATAATCTAGTAGTGAAAAACCAAAGTCATAAGATTAAAAACTGAAAAAGTTGAAATAAGGGCACGATCTTGTAAAAAAATACTCGTTTACTGATGTATTTTCTCGCTCAAGGCAATCGACAGAATGAAATTCGATATCGTTAGGAATCCGAAAAGAATTTCTCATAAGCCGATCAGCTGTAGAAGTAAATTTACGGGCCGGATAATTTTGTGAATTTTTTTTTCTCATCCGGCAGACTTTCTCGTTTATTTATATATATATTTAACGATATCAAATTTTATTCTGTCCAGCAACCGAGTATTGTTTACAAGATAGCGCTCTTATTTCTTTCAGTACGTCCAAATCTTGGCTTTGGGTTTTCACTATTAGATTGTTATATAAGTTATTATGTTAAAATGCCATAAACGTGAGATTAAAAAAAAATGATTGTTTTTGCAAACGGAAAATGAATCTTCCATACACCTAGCACAAGTCCGATCGCAAAATTTTAATTTTTTGAGCTCAAACTATCATTATTTTCAATGGTTAAAATCACTGAAAAGAGAAAATCAGTCAGCAAAATCTATCATTATCTGACGGTCTATTAGTTAGATATGTGAACTTGAATCAAATGATGAGCAGAGAAAGTGACGTAGAACTGACTTCTCCAGAAATTACTCAAGCCTCATAATGTCAATTTAATTCCGAAGTATCGAAAGAATAAAATGCGAAAGCTTGCAAATCATTCACAGATTGGCAAAGGGAGAAGAAAAACGCATTAAATTCAAAAACTGTATTACTTCCGTATTTCAATGAATAATCTCAAAAACTGAAATCCTCAACTTTATGGGCGCGATATTCCATGTTATGGACCTTGCTCAATATCAGCAGAACTGAAAAAAAATCGAAATTATAAGCATTTCTTAAATGAAAATCAGATGGCCGAAGAAATCTAAGTGAACTTGTTTAGTATTTTTTTAAATGATTAATATTTTTTTAAATAAATAATTAATAAGAAAAAAAATGTTACTCCAGACGTTATTACTGTTACTATTTGTACAAATATAATACTGCCAAGAGAAGTTATAGGAAAGTCGATGGGTCGATCCTCACAGCATCCACTTTTTTTATTTGCTAAATACTTTTTCTTTCATCTTTTAGTTTCTTTCAATCACGGGGATTATGGGTGCTTCTAGAGGAGACGAACTCTATGAAATGATCCTTTGTAGACTTGGATTCAGCAGCAGTTCTTATACAAAAACAAAACTGCCTAGAAAATTCACAATAACCGGTGTATTGTATGATATTCATGAAAAATACAAAGACCTTCACCCTGAACACGTTTCACAAAATTATTTTTTCAAAAATGATCGGAAAGGAAATAAAATTATTTATACAAGAATAGATAAATACTTGAAACTTCCAAATCCTGAGCTCATATGCTCGTCATTGCTTCAAAAGATCTTCAGCGTTCATCTTTTTTATGCTGGCGACATAGATGTTGGAAATCAACCACGGTTGCAGAAAGTTATATTGACAAGTCTATGAAAAGGAAATTTGATGTCGCCAATAAAATAATGAATTCTATTCATGACCCTGAAAACCTGGCATCTACTTCAAGATCCTTTGTTTTGGAGCACAAGGAAAATACAAACATGTCATTGCCATGCCCATTAGCTTCAGATGTAACATCAAATCAGTGTAACAATATAACTGTGAATTTTGTTAATAATTAAATTGTAATTTGAAATTTTTTATATAATTGAATTTAATGTTTAAAATTCTGTTATAAAATAATTTCGATATTATATGTTATAACCGAAGAAAAAATATAGTGGACGAATGCTTGAAGTCCCATAGCAGGCACATCTGAAGAGACAAGCCACATTAAGGAAGTTGACGAGAATCGCGCCATAAATGGAAGAACCCAATTAAGTTTTGGTCAAACAGTGACTATTAATGCTGAACCGATATCTCGTGTCATTATAGATTTGAAAATGCTTGGCAGAAGAAGAAGAAGATTGAAAGAAATAGAAGGTTTTACCAAAAGATTCCATTGGCAAGGATAATGGAAAACAACTATTTTTCGATAGAATTAAGGACATTTGATAAACAGATTAACATTTTCAAAAATATCAGAACATCCTCCGGATATCAGTAGTGTGGTTCCTCATCAAGAAAGTCATTGACTTCTGAGTGCTACTTAATACTGAGAAAAAATACTACGAATCGTCTCTGAAAACCCCAGCACAGTAAGAGAAATATGGCCAGAAAAATTGATGAATTAATGTCAAAACGATTGTTACTACAAACAGATCAGGCATTCTTCCTTCACTACTCAGGCGAACTGTGTTCGGATGGTTTTATATTTACGAAACCCTAACAGAACTACAAACACAACCTGTTCAATAATGTATGGTTAAGAGTCAACTTCTACACGAGCTAAATAACTTCATTAACTACGACTCGATCAAGACATTCTCATCAGAACGCGCATGATAACCGTCTATCATGAAACTAGTTTTAAGTAGCCGTACAACTCATGTAGAAGTTTTGTGATTTCAAAGATGCATATGAGATCAATAATATCCATCTCGGCTTTGTAATAACTAGCACGTCAGTTTCCAAAGTTCGAATGTTCACTATAACCGAATCGAACAAAGTTCTGTCAACTGAATATGCATTCTCGAGTTGAGTTAATTGTTGTTTCTGGGTTGCATGAGCAAGGGTTATTCTGATGTTCGTTGCAATAGTTTCAATATAGATTTCATCGGACACATGAATATGGCATTCCTAGAAAAGAGTAACATCATCATTTCTACAGCACTAGTTACGATCACTGAGACATTCCAAATATTTGCCAACAGGTTTACTGGGACTGAAAGTCGCGGGAGTACAATTAATATCTAAAGGTGGATTTCCACAGACAATATACCGGAACAAAATAGAAACTCTTAACAAAACCGCAACTTTTCAGAAACATTTTAGAAACATTCTGAAGACAAGAGTCGCCGGCGACTGTTTCTGTTGTTTTTAAAGTCCCGGTCACAGGCGGTAACTTCAAAGGGTTTTTGTACGGCCACAGACACAGTCGGCGTAGTGGAAATAGATTTCGACACATGGCTAATGACCATAGCAGTCGATGCCAATACACCAAAGAAAAAAAAATATAGAGTGTGATTCATTTAAAAAAATATCCTTCCAAGAAATATTTTTAGAACGCGACTGTCAATTTTTATTTTGTCTTCAGCAATAAGATGGGCACGATTTAATTCCGAACAGGCTGTATATCTAAACAAATTGTATAAATAATACGAAAAAATTCAATTCATGGTTAAGATATACAAAAAGTTAATAAGCTACATTCTAAGAGGTATTTGTTGTTTGTTATATGTTGAATTCAAGATAGATATTCAATATCTTTGACGATACAGTATACTATGAAAGAGTGAAGTGTGAGGTGCGATATACTCTGCTTACAGATACTCAACACTAATGATCAAAGTATAAAGGGCAAATAAACACTATTTATTCAATGATGTCTCCTATTCCGTCTGCTTGTCTGTAAATAATTGAAATCCCACGAGGGAATGGCCCTTTTCGTGGTAATTGGAATCCACGTGGATTTGTGGAGTGATGAGTAGCCATTTCTCAGTGAAGCGTTCATATATGCGTTTATTTGCCAAGCGCAAATTCGTACCTCCGGAATAAAAAAAATTACTCGAAATATTGGCAATACGATGTTCGGTTATATTTCAACGAAAAGACAAACTGATTTTATTTGATACTGAATATTCCATGGATTTTTTAAAGAATATTTCTTTCAATATCTAGAACAAAAAAATTTATCCTAACAAGTGCGAAAAGTTATACTCTCCCGCGAAAAAGATACTTTTCGCAAGGGGTAGGATTAAGATTTTCTCCACAAGCACACAAAAAAAAACTTCTGAAAAAATAATTATTTTTGATTTTGAAAAAAGCAAGTTACAATTTTGTTCATTATTCTTATTAACAATAAACGTACAATTTACTTCCCCTCCAGAATTTTGTAATCACTAAATTATTATCATTTGCTGCTGTCTGCATTCATTTTTGCAATGTCGTCTCTGCTTAAAACATTTGCTTTTTAGTTATTTTTTCTACATTCATGCAAAAAGCAAAACTTTATTGAACTATATTCAGTGGAAAAAGAAGTTCTTTATTGCACTAGTGCAATAAAGTTTTTATTGCACTCATCTGTCATTCTACTTCAACGTGCTGTCATCATGACAAACATAAACGTTTAAACCTACTACATATTTAGCAGATATTCTGTGAAATTGGCAATAGGTTTCAAACAGTTACATATTTTATATTATTTTGTAATATTGTTAGCAGCAAGAGTTAAACAAACAATGCCTTCCCGAGAATAACTCCATAATCAAATTCGATCCGCTTTGTTCTAAACCGTCTACCTGCATAGAGCACACTGTCTGTACTATGAGCACACCTAGTGATAACATACGCGCTCACGGCTACTATGATTTTGATTTTTATAATGCAATTGTGGTTATAGAAACGTCAGTCAAAAAGTACTTCACTACGAAATATTCATATTGAAAATTGCACCAATTGTTCATTCACTTTCAACATTGAGGGTAAAAATAAAGTTTGAGTTAAATTGTTCGTAACGTATTAGTTCCTGTTTCAATGCAAATCGATATTAATAATAAAGTATTCAAGTTGCGCTTTTCATTTTCCTACACCTAGTGCCGCACCTCAATAAATCATTTTTTGCTTTTTGCATGAACGTAGAAAAAATGTTGTATGCAACTCGTGCAAAAATTGTTTATTGCACTCGACGTGTTGTCCAACTCGGCCTAACGGCCTCGTCGGACAATTTCACGTCGAGTGCAATAAACATTCACCTTTTGCACTTGTTGCATAAATAACTATTAAATGTTGTCAATTTGTAGAATTTTCCAATAAAAGAAAATGTTAATCACTTATCATCAGCTTTTTCTCGAAAGCTGTATCATTGAGAAACGAGAACAGATGGAATTAGGCTTCATAATTCTGCTGAGATCCAAAAAATGAGCCAGAAAAACTTCTTCAGTTGAGTTGAGAAAATGGTTGAATTGTTTCTCATACATTTCACGAGTTTCTGGTGATAGTTTCAAATTGGCAACAACTGCTACTTCTAGAATGCTGTCGGATATATTCCATCATCTGAAGATTTCATTTTTGTTGTATTTTTCGTATGAAAAAAATTGCGAGAAAAAGCTCAAAAATTTTAAAGGACGCGATTTTGACAAAGGTCTAGGATTTGACTTTGGCAAATAATGTTGTCAAAGCTCAAAATGGATGGTCTTGTTGTTTCAAATATATTGTTCAGAGTATAAATTTAAAATTCATATTTTTATTTTCAGTGAGAACGTTTAGCCAAATATTCCGATATTGGAGAATTGTTCAAATGTGTTTAAAAACTCCTATTTTTTTTACGAAACTCCCAGGTTTTCGGAGAAAACCCCTCAAAAGCAGAGCTTGTGCGAGAAAGGGAGATCCAGGACCTATAGTTTGAATAAAAGTGGAATCCGAACCACTTCAGCTCAGTGACACACAACCGGGGATCGAACCCGGACTGTCTGGGTGGAAGCCAAACGCTCTAACACTTTTCGACCACTTCGCTGTCATTAGACTGACACATAATGAAAGATTTTGCTCATGGGAATTTTTTTTGGGTTCCTAACGATAAGCGAGAAAATCCATCAGCAACCAAGTATTTTTTTTACAAGATCGCGCCCTTATTTCAACTGTTTCAGTAGGTCCAAATCTTATGGCTTTCGTTTTTCATTATTAGATAATTATATATGTTATTGTGCTGAAATGTCATAAACGAGAGATTAAAAAAATGTACAATTTTAATCTGCAAACCGAAAATGAATCTTCCATATGCCTAGCATACGTCCAATCGCAAAATTATGATTTTTGATCTCAACACTGACATCACTTTCAGTTATTAACATCCTAGAAAAGAGCAAACCAGTCAGCAAAATCTGACATTATCTGAAGATCTATATGTAGCGCTCTTCAAAAAAAAAAAAAAATTCGCATGTTGAATATTTTTTCCCACACTAGCGCACCTTTGTAGAAAAGGAGATTTTTTTTCGTGGAAATCCAAAACATAATAAAGCCCCTCGGTATGTTATTTTTTTCCAAAACGAATGAAAAATGAGCATTAATTCACGCTCACAGAAAGAATGAATTTTCAATTCTTGTAAGGGAAACATCTGTCTATAATGCAACGAAACTCCTTCGGTATTTATACTCACGATGATATAAAATACGCATTAAGGCCCTTACTCCAGTCCTTTCATCTTTCCGTTCATTCTCATTCGAATATCATTACTTTTTCAATGACGCTGATGGATAGAAAACGTTTCTGGCACAAATCACTAAACAAGATATGAACGATGGCTTTCCTGGCACCTCTTATATATCTCTCGGTTGTCTTGTTCCAAGTCTCGCTCAGTTGGCGCTAAAAAAAACTATCAACAGGTCTCGATGGCACACTAAGCTTTCGTGAACACGCTCCTATAGAAGTTTCAGTTTGAGTGAAAATCGATTTAAGTATCGCCATTCTGTACCAATCATGAAAACACTGCTAGTAGATAATGATTTTATGATCCCACGGATGCACCTACAGACAGCAAGATTAATTGAAACACTGGTTGTGTTTACGATACATGTTTGTGAAGAAGAACTTTGTTTTGTTGTTGTGCATGTCAGAAATGATTGTATTATACTACAGGAACAAATCAACTCTTTACATGACTGGTGTTTGAAAAATCAACTTTTCTTAAATATTTCTGAATGTAAAGTATTGACTTTCACTAGAAAATCCAATACTGTTTTTACCCATACACAATTAATAATACAATTCTAGAACATGTTGATAATATTAGAGATTTGGAGTTCACTTCGACAATCAGTTTACATTTGGCTCTGACACAAACGAAATTACTAAATCAGCATATCGCATATATGGTTTCATTTTCAGGAATTGCAGGAACTTTAATGATATTACTGCACTCTCATCTCTCTTCTTCAGTCTAGTAAGGCCTAAACTAGAATATGCATCATTAATATGGAATCTCATTTATAGTCAATCATCAACAACTATCGAGAAAGTCCAGAAAAAGTTTTTAAAATTTCTATGCTTCAAGTTTGATGTAGTTTATCCTCCAAGAGGATCTGATTATATGGATATACTACGCAGATTCGATTTCGTTTCTTTGGAAAATCGCAGAAATCAAGCATCCATTATATTTCTTCATAAGCTGTTGAATGGTGAAGTGGACTCCCTAGTACAATTATCACAAATAGATTTTCATGTGCCGAGATTGGAGTCTAGATCAAATACCACTTTCAAGTGCAAAGGTGCTAAAACAAATATTATGTCTAAAGCACCAATGGACAATTTGCAATAAAAGTCAATTTCCAAATTATGCCCTCATTATGAATAACCAAGAAGCAAATGAGTCTTTAGCGGAAGAATAAGTTTCATATAATTCATAAATATTGTAAAATCCACTCTTAAAATTTTCCTAATTTGCCGATGTCATCACGTAACAGCAAACGCGCCTACTATTGGTGTGACGTCAAATGGTCGAGGCTGTCATGCTTGAAGTTTGAAGGTTATGTTTTTATTTTGATTACTGTCAGTTTTCACTGTTTTCAGATCAGTAAAGTTGTGTGTTTAGTGTCGTTAACTTTGTATTCAGTTGGTATAATTCAATTACGGTCGTTGTTGAAAGATATTTATTGCATTCATTCATTGTTTTATTGTCATCTTGTGTTTGGTTTACCATGGAACCCGGATTTCAAAAGGCTCTATTATGATGGCTCTGTTTTTTGGACGTAATCCGGACGTAATCCGGACTTCATAAGTGCCGAAATGAGAGGAATAAAAGCTTTAAGGTAATTGTTTTCATGCCTAGCAGAATCAAAGAGTTATCTCTCGATCTTCCCAAGAAAACTTGAAATGCAAGGTTAGATATTTCAGAATGAAGAAAAGATTTGTGCATGAAATAACAGCGAATAATTGATGATATAGTTTTTTTTTGCGGAAAGCACGTTTTTTGGATTTTTTCGATAAAATGTGTGGCAGTACATACCCTATAAGTATACAAATTATAACTAGTTTATTGAACCAACTGTCTGCTTCTGTGCTGTCTATTCACTTCCAACAAATACCAGTAACTATAAAATGCTAATTTCAAGCCATACAAGAAACGATTCATACTGGGAACGGTTTTAAATTATCATAAGTTTCAATTCATTTGAAATTGAAATCCAAAACATTGATATTAATTAAATTGTCAAATGTCAAACACGGTGAAGTCTGCAAAGAGAACAAAGCGACGTTGCCAGTTTTATTTTAATTCCTGCAAACCGGGATCAGTTTGAAGGTTTTTGAAATTATGTTGAAAAGAACTAAAAAATTGTTGAATTTGAGGCTGTATTTTGTGTTGATGAAATGACGGAGGGATCTTGAGAGGTTGACTGGAGAACGTATGTGGAAACATCGGTTTTTATTTTCTTTGGAATGGCATTTTTCTGAAGGAATGAACCCGCTTACGTCATATTTACCGAGCTCAACTTCGGCATTTCTTGCGACTCTGCACGCAGATCCAATCTTTTGAAGTGAAAGGAGGTAGTGAGAGTTCAGCTATAGAAGTTTCTCACGATCTCATTACTTTTTGGCGCTTAAAACGTCACTGTGCTCAACGTCATTATGCTCGCTCCGATCTCCCACATTTACTTCCCGATCTTACTGATAAGACAGATCTAATCTTTCAATGTAAAAGAAGAGAGAACAACCTGACCTAACTTTGGCAGTTTTGTTACAGACGTTGCTTTCAATCCCTTTACCTTTTAGCTTTGAAACAGTAAATTGAGATAGTTGCTCGCTGCGCTCACGGTCATTATGCTCGCTTCGCTTGCCCCTATTGGGCAACGACGACTGCACACACATTTAATATTTTAACGTAAAAGAAGGGAAAATCACCTAACCTAACTTCGTCATTTTTTCTGCAGTTGTTTACGGTTCGATCACTTTTTAGCGTTGAATACGTTAACAAAAATAGTTGCTCGCTGCGCTCGCCGCCCCGACAACTGCACACATGACGAAAAAGAAGGGAAAACCACCTAACATAACTTTGGCACTTTCGTTACAGAATTTGCTGACTATTCAATCACCTTTCAACGTTGAAAACGTAAACAAAAATAGTTGCTTGCTGCGCTCGCCGTCACTATGCTCGCTTCGCTCGCCCCTGTTCCGCCCCGACAACTGCACACAGATTCCATTTCCTAACGTAAAAGAAGGGAAAACCACCTAACCTAACTTTGGCACTTTTGTTACAGAACTTGCTTACGATCCGATCACTTTTTAGCGTTGAAACCCGAAATGAAAATAGATGCTCGCTGCGCTCGCCGTCATTATGCTCGCTTCGCTCGCTCATATTCTGCCTCGATAACTGCTCACAGATTCCATATTTTAACGCAAAAGAAGGGAAAATCACCTAACCTAAATTGGAACCCTTGGAAATATTCGCAATTTTTTTGTGATTTGACTCATACAGCGAAAAAATAATTGTTATGTAGTAATATCTAACTCCAGACTGAAAAATTACATGTTATCATTCATCATTCAGCGCAATTTTTTCGCCGTGTACGTCGAATCGGAGGAAAATTGCGGAAATTCGCAAGGATATGAACGAGCCTTTAGGAGGTGGACGCACGCTAAAGAAGTGAAAGTTGGCAACGTTGCATTTGAATGTATCCACCCGATTCGATCATGTTCATGAGAGCTGTCATTGAATTTGTCAAATATTTTTGAAAATCGAGTTTAAAATTTGAACTCCGTAATTTCTTGAGCTTCATTCAGTCAATTAATCTCCTTTATACTTCTGAGAGTTGATGTTTATAGTTAATGACCAGTTATTTGGATTGGATATTACGTGAATTGTCTTGGACTAGGGAGTATTTGTGAAGTGACCACTATGAAGGATTTTCGTCAAAAAAAAGGTTCTCACAGACATTTCCGCGGAAAAATTTCGATTGGTAAAGTAATTTTATCATGTTTTATACAATCTGTGCAAATTTCATGAAAATCGGTAAAGTGTCCACATTCGCAAGTTTTACCGACCGACGCCGACGTATTAGTACACATTGGAACAATACAATATTTTAGAAATCCTTTGCTTTTGTCTTCCATTCTATCACTACATGTAGTTATCCAGCATCCAGCAAGAACAAGCAAATTAAATTTCAGAACGTTTAGACCAATATAAACGAGCCTGTTACTTTAAGGTGCATTTAGTCAACATCATTTTAAAATTGTGCTTGAACTTACGTCAAAAGCGAAAGTTGAATCTGTTATATCAAATGGCGCCATTTATACAACAATGTTAAGTTTATGCTAAAAACTTTTGATGTTACCGCTATGTTTATGATAATGCTTGTGCTAAAGTTGACTAAATCCACCCTTAATCTCTAAAATTCCTAATGACTCTATTGACAACAATAACACAAATGAACCATCTGACGTCAGAAGATGGCCGCCGATAATCGCGCGCGTTTTCGTGTAAATTTGAATCCTAGTTCATGTTTTAATTTATTACTGGGTGAAATATTCGAAATATACTTCCACAATTGTACTGACATGAATGATTCAAGATGTAGACTAATATATATTTTTTTCGGAAAATATGCAAGTTGCTCATTAATGTGATGTGTTCTAATGCTAATAAATTATCAAATATATGTGATATTTTTAACTGCAGTGAGAGTGAATTAAGAAATAAATCTCGAGCACATCTATAAGCAATTTGGGAATTAATAATGGATGAATCGTATTATTTTTATACTGCATCCATGCCATATTTTGTTTGTTGTAATACTGTTACTATAGTTTTAATTGTATTTCATTTGCTATCCTTTTAAAAATTGCCTTGTAAATCGTTTCTGTTGGGCAATAAATGCTATATTATCATTATATTATTATACTAAAATTGATATGAAATACTTTTCATCCGTTAAACAGACGATTGAAGGTCGATTCTAAGTCAGATCTTAGACTCTATGGAGTTGAAAGGATATTGTTCCCAATACCTTGAATAATGTGTAAGACATCGTGGGAGCGAGATGAATTATAATACTGTTCACCCAAAACTGATAATATCCAGCTACTGCATATTCCCTCTCCAAACCGAAATCCTGTTCATCGCGTCAGAAATTAATTAATACCACAATTCGCCATCTCCGAAAACCACCAAACTGAGATACAATTAATAATCCCCTCCCGGATCATAAAACTAATCTATCACGCGGAGTAAGAACCTTGGGGAGCGATTTATATTTACTGAAAACTTTCGAATCCGAGCAATATTTTTACCCCGTTCGGAGTTTTAAAAATCTGATTAATGATGCGGTTATTGTTTCAATTTGTTTTTGAAAGTTTTGTGATTTATTCTGTTTGAAAGATGCCTTTATGAAGTTGCGAAATGTTATATTACGGTTTTCGCTCCCTATAAATAATGACGCTGGTGTTTTATTATTTTATTTCTCCTAGGAAAAGAAGAGGATTTATGAGTACCAAAATTAATTTTTGGACACAGACAACTGAAATGTACTATTTTGCAGTTGTTATTTCAATGTGAAAAACGTCACCTTAGAACACCAATAATAATAATAATGAATTGGAAAGAAGTAACACAAAATCATTTGCACAACTTTAATTATAACAAATTTGCAAATGGGGTGGTGTGGTACATATTTCGTATTCAGCTAAAATCCATCTTCAGCCTTATACAACAACAACAATATACGTTCAACGAAAAATAATTTTACCTGATATATTCATATATACTGAGGATCAAGAGTTACTTACATGGAGAGGTAAAAATCCTTTTTTAGAAAAATTTAAAGGTTGAATGGCGGAAACTTAAATAATAGTATGTTGGTAGGTACTATGTCCAATGCCCTGGAATTGAGGTCGAGATATCATTGTAGCGATGATAATGAGTATAGTAGTTGAATGAAAGAAAAAAAATATTTTAATATCAAAACACGAAATCTAATACATGGTCCGAAGACACATATTTTTATAAGATGTTAGGGCTCTTTGTCCTTCCACCATTCATCACAGAAGTATGTACATGTTTGTAGTGTCGTATCCCCTCATAAAATAGATATAACTGAAATTTGGATGATGTATTTCAAATTTGGAGAGAAATATTTTATATGTTTTGTTTTTTCAATTTATCGTCACTTCATTGACTAATATAAGACTATATAATGGTACTTGAAAAAAAATATAAGAAAAATTTAAAAGTTGGCCGCGACTTTGTTATTGTTGGTTTCCTTCTATTCAATTATTTCCATTGAATGTTTCCCGGTCTCTAATAAAATAAAAGACGATTCACGATTAGTCATAAAATAGATATAACTGAAATTTGGATGATGCATTTCAAATTTGAAAATAAATAGCTTAGATGTTTTGTTTCTTCAATTTATCGTCACTTCATTACTTCATATATGACTATATAATGTAGGTACTTGAAAAAATATTTAAAGAAAAATTTAAAAGTTGGTCGTGACTTTGTTATTGTTGGTTTCCTTCTATTCAATTATTTCTATTGAATGTTTCCCGGTCTCTAATAAAATAAAAGACGATTCACGATTTGTCATAAAAGATATAACTGAAATTTGGATGATGCATTTCAAATTTGAAAATAAATAGCTTAGATGTTTTGTTTCTTCAATTTATCGTCACTTCATTACTTCATATATGACTATACAAGTTTTTCTAAAGATAAAACATAATTTTTTCATTAAGTCAGTTTAATATTATTGCCGTTTTTCAAAGGACAAGTTTTTTTTGGCGTATCTCTGCAATGATATAAATGACGTGATAGTCAGCAAGTGCTTTTGGGTCAAACTTTTTTCTCCGCCTCTGCCTTATGAAAAATTTCAAGAGTCGTTTGCAAAAATTGCAAAAGTTATCAACAATTATTTGAAATAACAAAATATGGTTTGGTTTTGTACAAATATCTCAAAAACCATTTGACATTTTTCAAATTTGAAAAAAATCTAATTCCCTATATCCCCTATATTCCCCTATCTTTATAATTTCCCTAGAGGGTTGAAAATACGGCCGGAAACGGGGACTCTGGCTTGCGTAATAAGTCCTTTCCACTTTGGACCTTTAATGAATAAATATTATTTCAATTTATTAAATATCAAAATTAGTTATTGAAAAAATTCAGGCATCACTGGATAGATGAATGAAAAATAATCCGCGGTCAAAAAATTTCTTTGGTGATTTTTCTATCAATTATTCATTAGTTAATTAACAAATTTTCCCAAGCGAAAATTCGAAAAAGTTCGAATGTTTTGCCCGGAGAATACAAATAAATGATAAGAATAAAATCGACAAAGTCGAAGTACCCTTCTCTTCAAATATTTCCACAAAGTGGAAAATATTAGGAAAAGATCTGACAGAAAACAACTACTTCCCTGGCTAATGCTACGACTGATATTGAACTAAATCTGACAGATATTTGTGCAACGTTCTTCAAAGAAGTTGCAAGTGCTTATTGTAGACAAACAAAAGATTATCCTCAATTTGGTGAGGATGACCACCTGCAGACATGTTTCGAGGTTGTTGCCTCTCATCAGTGCAAGGGTAGGTGGGTCCGAAAACTTTGAGTTGTCTTGTCTCTGCCAAATGAATTACAATCCATTGTTTATCTGATAAGTCCCTACGGATGAAGCAGCGAATTACAGTAAGTCAGTCGCTGCGCCTTTCTCCAGGAAAATCAATAAGCACTCCTCGAGATAGCAATATCTTCTGAGACCTTCAAAAAATTGCTCCAAAGAAGAATAAAAATCTCAGATTTGTTATTTAACAATTATTTCACTTGCAATGTTCAAGTCGAAAAAATTGCTAACTGAATAATGCAAAATTATTGGAAAAATTACGATACATTTTTTTTGACCGCGATTTAGTGTTCATTTATCTATCCTTCAGATGCCTGAATTTTTTCAATTTTTATTTTCATATTTAATAAGTTTAAATAATATTTACTCAATAAAGGTCCAAAGTGGGAAGGGCTTACGCAAGATAAATATTGGTCTTACGGTTTCAGGATAAGTTTTTTTTTGAGGGGAAATTTACTCCTCTTATTGAATATTTTTTCAAATTTGAAAAATGTCATATAGTTTTTGAGATATTTGCAAAAAACCAAACCCCATTTTGTTATTCTGTTAATAATTGTTAATAACTTTTGCTATTTCTACAAGTGGTTGTTGACTTTCTTCAAAAATCATCTACACGCTCTTATAAATCGAATGACAATTCGTTCATATTTTTCGGAGGTGGAGAAAAAAGTTTGACTCAAAAAGCACTTGCTGACTTCTATTGGAGATAATGGAATCTAATCTGGTACCGAAAATATGGCGGAGGATCTGATTTTGATGGATAAATGCAAATGTTTCGATGATCGAAAAAAGGGGATTCCCCTTTTTCCAATTAAATTGTATAGAAGTTAATATTGATTGAAACTTTATTCATCGATTCAATTCCTGGAGCATGAAGAGAATTGAACTCATTATACATCTTCAAGTAAAACGAATCAATAAATACGAAATTTTGTTCGGCAGAAAATTTCCATTTATTATACAGCGAAGTTCCGACTCTCGTAGCTTTCTGCTTGTTTCCGGAAATACTTTGAAACTTCACCCGAGCTCAAGAATAGAGTTTGAAATTGCAAGAAAAATCCTTCTGTGATTTATTACTTCCAACTGTTCAGAAGCGAGCACAGCTCAGATTCAAAGGTGTTGATGAATTGGGTCTAATTATGTAGAAATTTCAATTTGAATTTTATTCAAAAATCAGAGTACAACTCAAATCCTATGTTATTGGTTGAATCGACATATGGAAAGTGCAAAACAATAGTAGATAGTAAGCTGAATCAATATCAAAATGAGCATACAGTCGATGATATTTTACTGCAAATAATCATTGTTAGTTCTGATCCCTCTTGATTTCAACAGAACATTTCGCATCATAAAATTCATAATATTACTTTATTTTGTATCATATCGAAATATTAAATAATGCTATTGAATGTTTCAACAACTTTTTGACAACAGCGTATCAGAGGGAATTCAAAAAGCAGCAAACTTGAGATTTTCACTCGAGTTCCTTGCGGGTTGGGTTGAGGCTGTTGTCCTCCTGGCAACTATAGGCTTAATAATACCTAAAATAATGGAATCTTTAGTTTTATATACCAGATGAGATACGCCCCCCAATTTTTCAATAGTTTTGAAGATACATGTTTCAAATTTGGTATGTCGCTATATTACTTGAATACGCTCATTTTGACGCCACTACTGAAAACTTACCACTTCCAGATTAACCGGAAATGACACCAATCTTTTCTTTACAAATGTCAACCTGTTTAATTTTTCTCACTATCCAAATTAGCTTTGAATTTGTCATAGAAGTTTGTTTTGAAATTCTTATTCAATGAAGGCTGATACTTTGTTTCGCAAAGAAGATCCAAATTTGAGAACACGGAATTCGTCAAAACTTTTCACAAGAGTAATCTGATAATTCATCGTACTTTAACATGACGAAGTGAAAACAGTATGCTGCCATTTGAGAAATCATCATTTCCTCATTGGTAGATATCATTCCGTTTTGAAGAATTTTTAAGAATTGTTGAAAAATATTGAAGCTGCAATTACTTGAGAAGACTATTTTTCAACTGTATCTTACCTTGAAGCTTCCTCAGTTAACTGATGGTGACATACGACAGTTGTGCCTAACTTTCATGCCCAACATTTTCAATTTTGATAAAGAATTACAAGTTCTTTCGGCTAATTAGAAAAAATGTACAAGGTGTCAATTGAAAAATTAAGTTTAGAGTCACTTCCGGTTATACCGAATGTAGTAAATTATCAGTAGTGGCATCAAAATGAGCATATTCTAGTACTTCAGTAGCAAAAAACCAAATTTGAAACATGGATCTTGCAAACTATACCCCACCTTATGGTCACCAGGTATATTCTTATATCACTATAAATATCATTTGTATTCCCATAACCTGCCATAAAATATACGTTTGGACAATAATAATTTTGCTGATATGAAAAATAATAATCCCAGGTTACAATTTATTACTTGTCCAGGTGTGTAAAATAAAGAGTCATTCTCAATCAATCATATTCAGTACGGTAAAGAATAAATAGTAGCTTTACCCTACCCGCACACGCTGTGTTTGTTTAAGAGCGAGTACTATTATTATATTGAAAATACATAGACGAATGAATAAGGCGGACTAATTTCATGGTTGCAGCATCAGCCATCTCATAAATACTACTAATAGACATACCAATTACTATTCGAAAAATAGAAACTAACCGGGCACCAAAAAAACTACGTCAAAATCACTGTCGACGCGTGTTTCACCAACGAAGTCAGCATCTTCAGGAGCTGAGAGATTATTCTGTTCTACTACATCTGAGTGGGTAGCACACTTATTATCAAGTTGCCTACTCTTATTGAATACCCAATTTTCGGAAACCTGCTCTGAATTATTTTGTATCAAAATTTTTTTTTTAAATAATGATTCATGACTATATTTATGAAGAGGAAAAACTGTCAATGTACTACGAATTTGAACAATGGAATAGTGATCTTATCATCATTCATACTATTTTTACACTTGGCAGTAGACGAGAACACGAAACTTTGGAAATATTTTTATTGGATTCTGTAGCTTGTGAACACCCTGTTGGCAATTATCTTTTTTATTGTGAATTTTTTTAACCTCAAAGAAATATTTAAAGACGACAAAATTCAAATGGATTCTTTCTCGCACCATTGCAAATTGTTGTGACGTACTCTTCCGAGAAATCCGAGCAACCAATAGCATTGCCGTATCACGTCATAATCAACCTGATTAGAATATGCCCTCTTATTCGATTGGGCTCGAGAGAATACGTCACAAAGAGCGCCAATACGAAACGAATGGTAATGGCTGTAATTGAAACTTGACTCCAAAAATATTTTCCGGGTACATTTATATATGCGTTGTGTATTTGAATAATATTTTTTGGTTTTCTCGCCTATTTCCAGACTCTTGAATGTATCGAGAAGTCTATGGTCATGAAACTGTCTAATTATATTTAAACTTGTGTCATCAAATCAGTACTCGTTATCCTAAGCATGTTGAACCACACTCGATATTTGTTGTCTTGAAAATCAGATATGAGCAATGTGCTCCTTGAACCTTACTTTCATGGCCCCTCTAGTTTGACCCACATACCTCTCGCTGTCGTTAAAGCTCATTTCATGAATCCCAGGCTATTGTTCTTCTTCAGTTTTATCTTTGGAAGTGCCAAATATTTGCTGTAGTTTATACGAAGGTTCGTATATCACCTTCATTTTGAGAGTTCTGAAAATGCCCTCGACGGGAGTAACTCGAAGTTATAAATAATAAATATGAATGTCTTCATATTTAGGAGGGTTATTCCCTTTTTGAAAAGTAGGGTTACGAAGGATTTCCTTGAATGTACAGTTCGTCCACAAAATAACCGTTTATCTCACCTACCTCCCTGATGATTATTTCGAATTTTAGAACTCGAGTTTTGAATTGTAAACTCTAAATTGTTGAATAAAATAATTATTATCAGAGAGGTGGCACAGTTATCTTGTGGACTTGATGGATAAACTGATTAGGAAACACATATTTACAAAAACCCTTCGTAACTTTTCTACTTTTCAAAAAGAGAAAAACCCTCCCAAATATATCGTTATCCCTTACGAACCTTAAGTTACTTGTGGTGTCGGAGGCATTTTCAGAACCGTCAATATGAAGGTGGTATACAAAAATTCGTAAAAACTACAACTAATATTGGGTACTTCCAAAGATAATACAGAAAAAAAAGTTGGGGATTCAAGAAATTATCTGTAAGGACTGCAAGGAGTATATGGGTCATACTAGAAAGGCCATGAAAGTACGGTTTAATAAGCACATTGCTCGTTTTCGATTTTTGAGACCATCAGAAATATCGAATGTTGCCCAACATGCTTTGGATCACGACCAGCGATTCGATGACACAAGTTTGAAATCAATTATGTTCATGACCATAGACTTCTCATAGTATGAATGCTGGGCCCTATTTCATAGAGCCCGTTGTTCAAGTTAGTGGCACAATGAAGATTTCTCTTCTTCATAATAACTTAGTAAAAGTTGATGATTTTCAGTATTATTCTCAACCCAGCACGGTCACCGGTCTCGTGCATGGAATCACATGTTAGAAGGTAAGGGCCTCGTCTTCAGATATAATCAAGTACAGCAGTTGCACGTCACCATGACAATATTTTTCAGAGGTTAGCTTTGGTAAGTCAAATAGAATTTTTTTCTCTGATTGGAGCGCCCTTCCAATGGACCAAACCCCCTGAAAAATGATACCATTTGACCAAAGTCGTTATCAGTGAAGAACTTTAAATCACACCATATTCGCTGCCGTTGACGTGCTTGAGTGTGAATATGAGGAAATTTTTTCAATTTTCAGAAAAAAACTAATTTAGTTTCCTGTTTGACATTTTACAAGTTTTTTTCAGTTTTCTCATATATTTTTCTCAACATAAACGAATTCTAAAAACTGAATTTGGAATATCGATGGGGTTTATAGTTAAAGTTTCTCATTAGAATAGTCAACATCTCGATTTTGAGTTTTTTGAATAAATTCCCGTATTATTGGTATAACAGAAAAAATTCATTTCCACTTTTTGGAGATTTTTAGAAGGCAATTTGGATGGATTAGAAAAAAATTCTGTTTCCGAGAATTGTATACAGCATAGGTGAAAGTTTCTCTTTTTTCTTTACCTAATTCATTTTCACAATTCTGTGTTGTCACCAAAATGATATTAAACAGCAAGCAGCATTGATGAAAGTTTCATATTCTTACCATAAATCAGTAATTGATTTTCAAGAATATTTTGTCATCAAATCCAAAACAAGTAGGATAGAAATAATTCAGACCAGGTAATTTCAAAAATTAAGTAAAAAAGTAGGCAATTTGATAATTGAAAATTAGGTAAAAAAATGGATTAGATAATTTGATGTAGACGTCTAGATAATAGGTATAAATGAGATTAGTGCAGAATGAGTAGTTCAGTAAGGTTTTTTAAGTGAAAATTGTCCAGCTGTGTGCACGTTCCAATGTAATTGAATGAAGAAAAGTGGTATTTCGTGCAGAAATTTATTTATAAAATCATAGCAAAGTGCTTTCGACTATAAAATCATCATCAGTACTTACCTGTAAGTAAGTATCATTGAATTGAATTTAAGAAATTTTGATAATGAGAATTTTGAAAATTGAAAAATTACTTACTCGTCAGGTGTATAAGAGCCAGACCATGAAAACGGGACATCATATGAATAACATTAAAAAAATCCTTATTCCAGGATTAACCTGGATAAAAGTTTCAACAGGCAGAGTAACACATGTCTGTTGGAGCTTAGTCTACTGTCAAACTAAATGGATGAAATTAACATTGTGTCAAAAGTTGACAATGACTTCTGTCAAGCCATATCCCCCTTTTTGCAGTTTGCTTAGTTCCCTCCCTCTCGACGTTCTCTTCAATTCTCAGAACATTTGCTTTCAATTTGAAACTTATAATTTCAACTTCAGGTTCTGTTTTTCTAGAACTTGGGTTTTTGCATGTGCCGTGTCAAGTTCTCATTAGACTTTCTCTTGGTTCAACAATTTCCTTGGTTTTGATTAATAGAATTACTGAATTGATTAAATCTGAAACAATTTGAAAATTTCTTAAATCTTTTCGGTTTGTAGTGCCTCTTGGTTTTGGGCTACCTTTTTGGCGCCTTGGGGCCAAGATCTAGAGCATTGAATTGGTTTCACAAATTCCCAAGACACTGTGTCTTAAGCCTGGTTTCGTGCACATCGGGTTGAAGTTCTCATTAGACTTTTCTCCCGGTTTGTCATATTTTCTTGGGTTTGGATCAACAGAACTATAAATAGATTTACAGATCAATTTTTGGAAAATTTATTAAAAATTTTCTGGTATGGGCTCATCATTTTGGTAACCCTCTTTGTTACTATTGAGATTGGGAAAGTTCTCATTAGACTTATCTCATGATCTTATGTTCCAATCTGGTTTCCCAGGATGCTGAACTAATAATAATAATTTCAAAAACACAGATCAGTATTTTTATTATAGGTCATTTTCTATACCATAACTTCATTGTCATTGTCAACATTCGACACAATGTCAATTTTCATTCATTTAGCTAGACAGTAGACTAAGATTTCTTTTAAATCTTATTCATATGATGTCCCGTTTTTATATTGTTACATGGTCCTCTGGACACATGATATTTTTATGATCTGGCTCTTGTACACCTGAAGTAATTTTTCAATTTTCAAAATTCTCATTATCAAAATATCTCAAATTCAATGTTACTTACTTTCAGGTACGCACTGATGATGACTTTATAGTCGAACGCGCTTTGCTATGATTTTATAAATAAATTTCTGCACGAAATACAAACCATTTCTTCATTCAGTAAGGTTTTAGCTACTGAAGAGGCTAACTTTGTTGGCGTAACGCGTGTCTACTGTGATTTTGAAGAAGTTTTGATGTTTGGGTGTATTCTATTTTTTTAATTGTATTTACAAACGTTCCAAATATTGTTGTAATTGATACAAATAACAGTTTACCTTGCAGAGTAGTATTCGAAGAAGGCGACGAGAATCTCGATAGACCTTGAAAACGCCTGCCACATCGTGCATCATGGTTCACACACTATCTTCGGCGACACGTGCTCCTCTTGTAGAAATCCTCCTTGACGAGTTGCAGCCGGATATTTCCGCGCACTTTCCGCCGGGTAACATCGAAAAGCCTTTCGCACCTGAGCGATCACGAAAAAAACACTGGGGAGTTCCACATTTTCATGCGAATTGCTTGTTTGTATGATGTAAGTGTCGCAAGGATGTGATAAAGTACATTGTCTTACGTGGTTCGGAATTGAAATTTATGTTTTCGATACACAGCCTTTTGTGGTGGATGGGGAGAGTAATTGTTTTTTGTTTAGAATAATCGTATCTGAGGAAGATGTTAACGGTGAAAATAACATACTCGCGAAGAAAAAATCATTTCTTCAGAACTAGTTCATCACCCAATTCTGAGTGTCTATCAGCAAACAATTCTCTTATTTATCTATGAGAACATGATTCCTATAGCTGAATTTATTGAAAATATGAACTAGATGTTCATCAAATCAGATGACTAAAAGACGAACTATAGTCGCTATTTTCCATCGTTCAAGATAACCTCTCTTGGAAGGCATTCATATTGAAAAGGGAAACATTCCCAATTGGAAATTTTTCCCTTTTCAACATAATTCCTATAGTTCAAATGATAATTGAAATGAATATTTATGATAAAATTGAAAACACTCGAACCTTCAGTCACAGTATATTAATGATACTCTTTTGATGTTTCAAACCTCTTCCCCAGCATAGACCCAGAATAGTGTCTGATGTTAGTTAGACAACTACTTTTTTTCTAATTCTAATATATCCACCTTTCACATTGAATTTATGCTCTTTAGTTGATTTGGTCCTTAAACAAAACTTTTTTCAATTCAACAATTATTTCTATGTTCAAAAATCAGGTTTAGCCATGGGCTCTAATCTCAGTCCATTGCTAGCAGAACTATTCATGTCAACTTTTGAATCTACCATTTCAAACACCCCAACTTATCAAATATTTTATTTTGGCACCGATATGTCGATGACATAATAGCACTTTTCAAAGGCACATTAGAAGACCTTAATACATTTTTAAACTTCCTCAATTCTTTCAACCCACGAATTCAGTTTACTATGGAAATTGAAACAGATAATAAACTACCATTTTTAAACCTCATTATTCATAAATCTGAAACCCTAGAATTCTCCATTTATTGAAAACCAACATCCACGGACAATATCATACCTTTTCACTCTAACCATCCATATAATCAAAAATTATCATCATTTCACTCACTTTTTCACCGCCTGTTCACGATACCTCTTAGCGATTCAAACTTTTCAACAGAACTTAATATAATTAAACAAATTGCCTATAATAATGATTTTCCAATCCGCCTAATCGATAGATTATATTACAGATACGTTAATAAATTTTTAAACCATAGAATAACTCAATCTAATTCACCAAAAAAATATTTTTCTTTATCCTATTTTGGCCCCCTTTCATTAAAACTAAAAAATACCTTGCTCAACAAACTCAGTGACAACAATATTTCAAATTTATCCATTTCATTTAAAACTTCTAATAATTTTTAACATTTTTTAGTCAATTCTAAAGATAAAATCCCAATGCTGGATGAGTCCGGAGTTTATAAACTGAACTGTTCCAACCTTGATTGTAAGGCTTGCTATAGTAGTCAAACTGGCCGCAAGTTTAGAACTCGACTAGCTGAACACGTCAGAATTATAGACTCCAACTCCGAAAAAGAAAAAATTAATTCAAATTCAGTTTTTTCCAACCATCTCATTAATGAGAAACATAATTTTGATCCCAACTCGGACTTAAACATTTTACACGTTTGTGATAAAAGCAAAAAAATCAATCTACTAGAGACTCTTGAAATAAATAAAGCAATCAAAAATTCAGATTTTCAATGCATAAATGAACAGACCCAGTTTGACAGTTTAAAACTTTTCAATTCCTTGCTATTTTGATATCATTTATCTACACAACATAATATTTCAATGAAACACTTACATTCTTTGGTAATTCTTTCTATTTTAATTCTCAATAATTTTTTACAAGTGAAATCACAATTTGCTTTCACTATTCTACAGAGCTGTCAATCGACAATATTTTAAGAAGGATTTTCTTGTTCCATGATAGCATGGGACATTCCATTCTGTTTTCTGTCACCTGGAACCACGACGTTCCAGATGACAGATGTCAATTTCATAACCTAGTTGTTAGATGTAAACACACTTATCGCATGCTTTAATTTAAATTTCAAAACGAATTATTACTGATATGTTGTTTGAATGGACTAACCAAGGTCCCTAACATAGGTGGGCCCCGCACTAGATGCGGACCATAAGGTCGTAATTAGGACCATAAGTTTTTTTAAAGTTTTTCCGTTTTAATGTTATTTTTCCACCATATGGTAGGTCACACAATTCAATGTAATTCTCAACTCTATTGTAACCCTTTTACTTTTCTTCAGATCGACTTGTAATCAACCCCTATTTTGCTGAAGATGAAGGATTAATCCTTCGAAACATGTACTATCTATTGATGTATGTCTTCCGACTGCATGGTATCTGCCTGTTGTTAGTCTTCGGACTACACAGTATCTTCAATAAAGATAATTTTTTGGTGGAGTTAGACTAAAAGTTTGTTCACCCTCCCAGTATTATGATATGTTTAAAGGTTGTAGATCGGTATCAGAAATATGGAGGACTTCCAGTATCTCAGGTATTAGGCCAGCGCTAAAACGAATTTTAAACGATAAAAATTAGAAAAAAGTAAAAGGCAAAGACCAGGTGGAAAAATTTGTTGAGGATTCAACTTTGAGGAAAAAAATATTTAAACACGAAAACACTAAAAATGGTGAAATGGGGGTGCAGTTTAGGAGTTGAAAACGGATTTTTGCAATTTGCGGCGGAACATGACTTAGAAAAAATAATCATCAAAGAAATTGTAGATAATGAAAAAATCAAAAACTTTTGTATTCAACACGTTTGAGATAAACTCAAAGTAACCGTCAAAATGGCGAAAAACCAATTTTTTACTATTTATTTTTTTTCTCGCGAATAAATAATTTAAAATACATGAAAATTTGTAAAAAAATATTTTATTTTTGGTGTTGAATTATCTTGATTTTTTCGCAATTCAGAAGAACACAAGTTTTCTTTCGAAATATGTACATTTTTAGAAACAAATACCCTTATTTTTCCGAAAGTCTATAAGTGATCAACTTAGAAAAAAATGTGAACATTTTTTCAAGTCAATAATTTTTTTTGTTAATATTTCCCGGACAATTGATAAATAGGGAGAAATTTGTTTACCTTTTTTATTTTCAGAAAGCGGTCAAAGTGAGTATCTGCACCATTCTTCGATATTTTGGTTCGTGAATTAGGTTAATTTTTCAAGATATGAAAAAAAAAAAATGTCACACTTTTATTTCTAGATCTGTAAAAAACTTCTATATATGTTTTTTTGATACCTTTTTTGAGTTACTGTCATTCAGAGATCAGAAATGTACGGACTTTTGTAAACCCGTTCAAGGACTATCAAAGTTTCACCGCACAAGAAATAGTCAATTGTTCGACTATTTCTCATTACACTGTGAAGTTGCTTCTGAAGAGTATGTTTTTCAATTCTTCCGACCTCACTGATGATCTTAGGAGAGTGAAATGGATTTTTGTCTACCAAAATGTATTGGAGGCCTAGCGAAAGAGATGCAATTCACGCATCAATGAAATGAGTGATTTTCTGTGAGTGATACTTCTGAATAACATTCTCCCTTATCTCATTTATAGATCAGAATCTCCAATGGAAACTGGACATTTTAGAAATAATCAACTATCTTTCAGATTTTTTCTCTCAAGTTATATAGGGTATTTCTCAATATCTATCAGATGTAGTTCAATGTCCAGCGTGGCTTTTGCCGGGGAAGTAGTTGTTTTCTGTTAGATATTACAAAAAAGTAACTTCAATTTTATCGTAGGTTTCTTCATTTCCAGAGGAATCATGTATTGGTTCAATTTTAAATTGAGAATGTTTCTCTTTAGACTATTAAACTGTTTTTATCAATTTTTGTGATATCTCGTTTGGTTTTCGAATTTTTGTCAACAGTAAAAACACAAGAGCTTTTATTTAATCGGATAAATTTCTTTTTATAACGAAATAATTTTGCCAATCAGAAATTTTACGAGAAAAACTGACATGACAAAATCGCGAGACCGAAGGTCGAGCGATTTTGTCAAATGTCAGTTTTTCGAGCAAAATTACTGATGGAAAAATTTTGAGTTGAAAAGAAATTTACCCTTAAAAGAAAAGCTCGAGTGTTTTTTGGCAAGATAAATTAACGACCGAATATAAATTGTCTCCATATTGACGCTTTAGTATTTTTTGTAGATTGCGGGATTGCTTTTTCTATATTTTTTGTTATTTGTTACTTGTTGAGTCGAAACTTCCCCAAAACGACTCATGTTGTAATGTTTCAGCATCAACTATCAACAATACTTAAATAACTGACAGGGCAGACATTAAAGTGACGTAAGCAGACTAGATGTAGACGCTAAAGAGGAACAGGCGTTTTTATCGGTAAAAAACGATGCACCTTTTTTGTCGCTGTCAAAATGACAATACAGTCATCTTTATATGACACATTTTATACAGGAGTTAATTTATCGTAAAAAAAATATTACAAATTTTACAAAGTTTTTTTATCAAGATATAGAAAAATTTCATGACAACTTTTTCTAGATCTGTTTGAGGTTGATGAAACTGTTCATATAAATTCTGTCGATATCACGTATCGTTTTCAAGTTTTCGGAAAACGGCAGATCCCGCGTAAGCGGCCGAGTGGTAGGAGAGACCAGAGGATGAGGGGAATTCTTCTAATGAACAGGTTACATGATAATACATTTCCCCTTATCTCCTGGTATCTCCTTCTACTCGACCGCTTACGCAGGCTCAGCCATTTTCAGTCATGTTTGAAAGCATTTTTCACTCATTTCGTGGCATTGTAGCGCAAAATGAGAGTATACATTTTGTGGTAAAATGAGAATATACATTATGAGGAACTATACTTCTACTTTTAAAATCTGTTTGAGAAACTGAAATCGGACACGCTGCAAGATAGACCAAAAAAAATTCAAATATCAAAACTAATGATCCGAGAGCGACTGTATTGTGCACACATAAAGTTCACATGATTCAATGTTTTCATGAGACGAATCAACCCTATTTCTTGAAAAATTACGGAGTTATTAAATTTAAAATATCGCAAATTTTTTCGGTTTTTCCGGATTTTCTCCATTATTGTAGTTCAATTCTCTACAATTTTTTCCATTGGAGCAACCAGAATGCTCTACTAGTTTTCATTTGATGAGCAAAAGAAAGAAACACGTTTTTTGTATCAAAATATTCATAACAAATTACTAAATGACAGTTGCGAGTCGAAAACATAACAGAATATAACTACAGACTATCTTTCATGTGATGGCATAGTCGATTTTCTACTTTTTTTTGTTGAAAAATCACTCATTTCATTCCCTTTTGATTGATGTAATATTTCATTCAAAGTAAAAAAGACAAAACGGACAAAACTAACAAAACTGACAGACATGCATTTTTCATTCGACTAACGCAGCACACTTCCTACCGTATGTCAGATGACAGTTTCTCAGAATGGCGAGACTTAAACGATGATGAATTTGAGGAAACCACAAGGATCAATTCTAAGCTTACGTCATGACATTTACAAACGACTCCTTCAAGATATTCCGAGACCCTCGAGATGAATAACTCTGGATTCAAATGAACAATCCGAACCGTTACATAACTGGACCATAAAAGCTCACGGGATACAAATGGCCAATCCATTTTCTCGATGAATCCTTTCCAGATAGAGAACACGTAGAGCAGTTGCAGTAATTCACATGCATTTCGAGTTATGGATTGCTTTGTTTTTCAGGAGTTATGCGGAGGTACGATGAGATGGCAATGGGAGGTGGCTGTCTGGCAGGTTGTGTGATATACTGAATTGTACTTATTTCTCTTACGAGTCGTCGAGGTTATTTCCATAAACTAATATATTTCGAGGGTGAAAAATGGGATGATGCAGAAACAAACCATTAATAGTTATTTAATCAACTAGGGTATTAATGAAGGCGATTAATGATCGAGATATTTTAACGCGTGAGCGAAGCGAGCGCGTCAATGTTCGAGATCATTAATCGCATTTTAATATAGGAGTTGATTACAATACCTTTCCGTCGACCTAATGATAGTATGAAAGAAAATAAAAAAAAAAGTTGAGAAATTTTCGTGGTTCAGGATTCGAACCCCCGATCTATACATCCGGATTGTCTTCGTTCACTCGCATTTCACCTCTGCGCTACGGAGCCCATGTATAAAATGTCGCGTTTTGATGAGTTGACTATTTGCTACATTTTCCGAAATTACTTGCTATACATAATAATGAAAATAATTAATTTTTCATAGATTTTTCTGCTTCTATCAGGCAATAAACGTAAAGCTGCCACTTTAGCGGTTTCCGCAACATCTGGCGGTGTCAACGTGAAATTATCTTCAATATTCATTATTTAGATTGAAAAATTATGTGTCAAAATTTTACAGCGCACATAAAATCTGAATCCGTTGATGTCTGGTTGCCATGCAACGCGCAAAATCATGCATTTACAGAGAAATCGATCATTACTGACAAATTGAGCATTAATAGGGGTCATTAATGGTCGATTTCGTTTGCATTGAAGCATATTAAACAGACATGTCACTACGAGGTCGGCGGAAATAGTTATTTTTCGTCTACCGTCCATTTATGATGTATTTTATAGCACTCAAAATCGTTGATTAATGACCCCTATTAATGAATGATTTTCTATTATCAACGATTTTTTTATATGCAACCCAACATACATTGCTCTAATACGTTTATATTGGCAGTGACAATGGTCGATTTCTCTACCAATACATGATTGTTGCTTAGGCAACTAAACATAAACGAATTCAGATGTAATGGACGCTAAAATGGATATTGACAATAAAGGACCCCGCAACAAATACATGGGAAAATGGCTTTCTGTCAATTTTGATAATTTTTTGGGATATTGTAGTGCAATTCAGTAGAAGTTACACATGCAAGTTTAAATTAGTTTCTATGTCCAGTTTCGGAGATACGAATTTTTGAAAATCATAAAAATTGCTGTTTTCTCATCCAAAAGTATTACTTTTCAGATGATTAGTAACAAAACAGTAGCATTGCTGGTTTGAAGAAAGTCGATTGTCATGTCAGTTATTCGGTCGTTACGATAGAAGAAGCGACCTATTATACAGGGTTGGTCAAAAATAGCGACAATTTAGGATATTTTGCCAATCTTTATCAACGGTTCCTATGGTGAGACCGAGCATTTTTCATTAGGAAAATACCTATCAGAATTATTTCAAGACGATTTTCCCTAAAAGTTTAGACTTTTTCACAACACAGTATTTTTTTTTTCGAATGTTTGTTTTTTATACTACATATTTTCAACAATAGCCACACAAAATAGCCTTTTTGAGTCAATAAATCCGCTTTGGAACCAAAAGTATTTGAGAAAGGCTTATAGTAATTGCTCAATATGATCAGCTTCAAAAAGTTACGATCACATTTTATACGGGGGCTATTTACAAATATTAGTTGAAATCGGTTTTGTACGTAATATATATGTTTGTTAATAATTTTTGAACGTAAATTGCCCTACACTCGGGTAAGTTTCTTTCATTTCCTATGTCTGGTTTTTAAACTATAATTTTCATCAGGAAATAAGATTGGATAATATCTTCTATAGAATATCAATTTTAATTTATAGTTCAAAAACCAGACATAGGAAATGAATGAAACTTACCCGACTGTAGGGTAATTTACTTGGAAGTATAACTGAAAAATATGATTCAAATTGAGAAATCCATTCAAAAATAATTAACAAACATATATATTACGTACAAAACCGATTTCAACTAATATTTGTAAACAGCCCCCGTATAAAATGTGATCGTAACTTTTTGAGGCTGATCATATTGAGCAATTACTATAAGCCTTTCTCAAATAGTTTTGGCTCCAAAGCGGATTTATTGACTCAAAAAGGCTATTTTGTGTGGCTATTGTTAAAAACATGTAGTATAAGAAACAAACATTCGAAAAAATAAAAATTACTGTATTGTAAAAAAGTCTAAAGTTCTAGAAAAAATCTTGTCGTAAGAAAAGAATCCCAATAGGTATTTTCCTAATAAAAAATGCTCGGTCTCACCATAGGGACCGTTGATAAAGATAGGCAAAATATCCTAAATTGTCGCTATTTTTGACCAACCCTGTATAATTGGTGGCTTCTTCTATCGTAACGACCGACTAACTGACATGACAATCGACTTTCTTCAAACCAGCAATGCTAGTATTTTGTTACTAATCATCTAAAAAGTAATACTTTTGGATGAGTGAACTTTGCTATGTTTTGGTAAAACAGCAATTTTTATGATTTTCAAAAATTAGTATCTCCGAAACTGGACATAGAAACTGATTTAAACTTGCATGTGTAACTTCTAGTGACTTGTACTACAATATCCCAAAAAATTATCAAAATTGGCTGAAAGCCATTTTCCCGTTTATTTGGTGCGGGGTCCTTTATGTTGCCAGATGTTGTGGAAACTGCTAAAGTAGCATCTTTAATTTTATTACCAGAAAAAATTAGAATTCCTTTATTTCAAAAAGAGTGAGGTAGACGGAAAAATATTGTAATCAACTCTTATATTAAAATGCGATCAATGATCTGGAAAATTAACGCGCTCGCTTTGCTCACGTACAATTTAAAATATCGATTATTAATCGCCTTGATTAATACACTAGTTGATTAAATAACTATTAATCAAATAGAATATTAATAAAGACGATTGATGATCGAAATATTATAATTCATGAGCAAAACAAGCGCGTTAATTTTCGAGATCATTAATCCCATTTTAATATACGATTTGATTACTGTATTTTCCACCTACCGCACTCATGTTGAAATAAAATAATTCTATTTTTTTCTGTCAATAATGTTGAAAATACTACTTAAGCAGTTCCTGGAACATCTGACAATATAAATTTATCGTCAATGACAAATCGACCATTACTAGGGGTCATTAATGGACGATTTCTCAAAATCATCCAATAACAAATCGTTCATTAATGGGGGTTATTAATGGTCGATTTTATTTGCATTGAAGAACATTAAACAGACATGTGAATACGAGGAAGGTGGATCCGTTTTTAAATGATGACGGACTCATTGATACATGACTTCGTTCATGATTTCCACATCTCCTTCAATATCAATTAGGGTAACTGTAACAAAATTTCAATTATGTTATGTGAAAAGTGTTATAAAAGTCCTTGTGGTACGTAATGTAGCGAGTGTTTGATAAACGAGTGTATAGCGGAGTTTATGAACGCGTTACTCTTCCTACGAACTCAACAAATGAAACAACACAACTATATAGTTTTAGTTAACAATCAACTAATGATAGGCAAATAATAATGAACAATTCTATTCAGGCACAATGAAATATCTGGTTGTACTGATAATTGTCATCAGTCCTGTCTTCTCAAAGTGAGTTTTTTATTCTCTTGCATTACTGGAAGCCAGTAATGACAGTAATACATAATATTATTATTCATTAATATTAGTATCATTTTCATTTTGGAAGTTAACTGTTCTCGAATTGAATGGTTCAAATCGAATTGAAAATGTTTTGTCTTTGGCAAAATTACATTGTTTTTTAATTTCCGGAATAGGTTTGGTAAATTTCAATCATTGTTGATTATGCATACCGATCTTCAAATTCTTTCCGATACGATCAAAGAATTCGTATGCTTTTTACAGAACCTCTGCAACTTCAAATTTTCTACCCTTTTCCGGCGAAATCCTATGTCTGAACGTTACAAGTCGTAAATTTTCGGAACCAGCGTGAAATTTTATGTATACAGTGCGAATTTTCAAGTGGATCTTACGATTTTGAATTTTTGGTGATTTTTACAACTACTTACAACTATTTTGGGGTTATATATATTTTTTCCGACCTATTGCACACTTTTCCGGCGATATCTCATATCTGAACATTACGAATAGTATATTTTCGGAATCAGCGTGAAACTTTACATATATAGTGCGAATTTTCAAGTGGATCTGACGATATTGCATTTTTTCGATTTTTAGGGTTTTTTCATCGCTAAAAATCTATTTCATCAAATTTTTGTACTCAGTTTCGTGAACTTCCATTATTTTTCCATATGCATACGAAATTTCACATCGTTTCAGATACGATTAAAGAAATTTGTATGCTTTTAACGGGACCTCTGCAATTTTTAATTTTCGATCTTTTATTTCCTTTTCCGGCTAAATCTCATGTCTACATATTGCAAATTAAATGTTTTCGGAATCAGCGTGAAATTTCACGTATTTTGTTTTAATTTTCAAGCGGATCTGAAAAGGTTTTTTTTTCTAAAAATCCAAAGCCCAAGCCCAATTTTAATTTTTGGGCTCGGTTTAATAAATTTCCATCATTTTATATGTGCATACCGAATGTCAAATCGTTTCCGATACAGTTGAAGAATTCCTCTGCAATTTAAAATTTTCGACCTTTTATACCCTTTTCCTGAACATTACAAAATTTATATTTTCGGAATCAGTGTGAAATTTCACGTACCTGTCTATGCTGTTCATGCAGATAATTAAACTCATGCAGATGAACAAAAATGTCCAGAATCGACCATTCTCTGGAGTAATCATGTAGAATACAGAGTAATGATTGAGTAAATAATGAAATTCAAGAAGATAATTGATTAGAGTAACAGCGAAAGTGATAATAACCAATGTGTCCGACTCTGAGTCGAAAGGTCCGGAAGTTCGAACCCTGGTTGGGCTGGGATTTTTTAATTTAATTTAACCGACTAAATTATTAAAATCTCGTTGCTAAACTAGGGAGAGTCCTGCACGATTCGCTGTTGAGTTCCAATTAACAGTGCTGCTCCTAAGGTGGCGCATGGAGTTAGTAACAAGGCCTATAAAGAACACATGGCTAATGATCATAGCAGCCGATGCCAAAACACAAAAAAAAAATAACCAACGTATATTTATTCATATCGATTAGCATTTGGCGATGTGGAAAAAACTTTTGAGACTGAAATTCAACTCCTTCTTCTGGCGATTGTGAAACAACTACAAGGAAAAATAGTCTCCATTAGTGGATTTCCCAAGAACGGAGCATGACAAGACATCTTTATTCACCGACAACAACTGCGATAATCGCCAGTTGAATGTTGTTCACTACATCAAAATCAAACACACTAATATGTTTGTAATCAATTCTCAGACAAAATTAGATCCAATTTAGTACATAGATCAAAATGTAGAAAGTCGAATTCTAGATAGACCTGAGGCAAACTATACAATTGAATTTGCAAATCGCACTGCAGCACATGAAAGACTATTTTCAGGATTTAAAATTTAAATTCTGAATGTCTCTCCACCTAAAGTTTCGGTGTTACTAGAAGATAACAACCAGGTAGAAACAGAAGTTTAAAGAGTACTTTCAAATATGGAATAGAACGTTTCACTGGATTCAATTTAAAATATTATGCGAGAATCGTTACTTGGAATAAAACTCTTTCAAATAATTCAGATGAATATTTGAAGAATCCTCAAATTATTTATTCAGTACTTAATATTGCATCATTTCTGTGATGTAATCTGAGGTTAAGAAATAATGTAATGGAAAATACAACTCAGTATCAAAATATATTTGTATATAAACATATTTAACGAAATACTCCTTGAATTATTCGAGGATGATTATTTGATGATCAATTAAAACGTAACTTATAAAATTCAATTTGAAATTTATTTCAAGAAGAGGTGTGTATATATGAAGGAATTCGCCTGCAACCATGACCATATGCTAGAATCCCAGTTTCAACAAAATTCCATTTAAATTTACAAATAGATAGCGGTAAAAATTCCGCTTGAATTTCCCAGCGAAAAATGTACGGCGATGAAGTTTTTAAATTCCAATATGCCCAGTGAATGTACTTGAGAATTCTCTGGTCGTGCCAACTATTCACATGCAGATTTTTTTCCAAAACAATTTATGACTCTATACAGGTTTGGAACTACACAAAAACACTTTCTATTTCATTGGAAATATATGGACTGGAATAAACTGCCATCTTTCAGGAATAGACACAGTATCGATTCATACTATTGGAATTGGAAGCAGCAAGTACAATAAAAGATTTAGGAATCATTCTCGACTCAAAAATGTCATTCAAACCACATATTACAAATGTAACTTCTAGAGCACTTAAAATGTTAGGTTTCACTTGCAGATCTGCAAATGAATTATCTCTCTTTTCTTTGAAAATTATTTACTGCTCAATTGTTTGATCAATACTTGAATATAACTCCACAATATGGAGCCATTTATATAAGGTGGATATTGATTTGCTTGAGAGTGTTCAAAACAAGTTTTTGAGGCACTGTGCCTATAAACTAGGATACCATATTGGCGATTATACCTACAAAATCATATTGGGCATCCTCAACTTGAATACTTTAGCTCATAGAAGATTGGAATCAGATCTTACATTGATCCACAAAATAATCAATGGCAGTATCAATTCCCCAGAAATTGTTGAACTTAAAGCTTTAAATGTGAATTCAAAGAAAACAAGAAATACAGAAATATTTAAAGTTCCATTTTATCGTACCAACTACGGCCAGAATGAGTCTATAGGTAGAATGCTAAGACTTGCAAATACATATCATGTAAACTTAGAGCTTTTTGATTCATCTTTAGAATCATTTAAAAAGATTGTGAAAACATTGTAATTGTTGTTTTCTTCATACTCTAGTTGTTAGTTGTTATATTTATATGTAAGTACATTTACGTGTGACTTTGTTAAAACTTTGTAAAAAATAGGCAATGCCGTTAATAAATAAATAAATAAATATTATCATGAAGAATATACTGACGGACTACTTGATGCCCTCCAGGATAAAGGACACACAATCCTTGAATACGCCTATATCATAAGAGTCTTGGTAAAAGAAAAATATAATAAATATACCACGGTTGGACATCGTATGCAAGAGGCTGTGAAACTAGTAAAAATATTGACTAATTTGGAGGGTGTCAATATCAGCACCCACAAAGACACTCAAAGACGCAAACTAGAGGGCCTGGGACCTCTAACACTTCGAGGTACACCTCTACAGATGAAGGAAGATGTACAATATTTCGGGGAGATTTTAGACTCGAAACTG
Source organism: Chrysolina oricalcia (assembly GCA_944452925.2). NCBI lineage: Eukaryota > Metazoa > Arthropoda > Insecta > Coleoptera > Chrysomelidae > Chrysolina > Chrysolina oricalcia. The sequence goes on from OX101810.2 coordinate 5,244,850, forward strand.
ACCTGGAACCAGGTCTGGAAGATGTAACCGAGAAAAGCGGAGATCTCACTTTTTCTGGCCAGACGCTCCTTTGGAAAAATGGGGGCTCAGACCAGACATGCTCTACTGCATAGTAATAATAATAATTCTTCAATTCCAGTAAGATCATTGTAACATGATATTGGAAGAGTCAGTATAAAACAGTCAGCATTGTATATTCATGAAATAATATTAAAAATTACGTTAAAGAAATATAGATATTATATATATATATATATATATACATATATATATATATATATATATATATATATATATATATATATATATATATATATATATATATAAAATATATAGTGGATATAGAAATAAAATAATCTCATTTGGTTATTGTAAAATTATTCATAAAACAGCGGATATTTGAATACATGGACAAAAAATATATAAAATGGTTAAAAAATATCACAAATATCACAAATATTAAACTAGTAGGAAAGAAATTCATCAATAAATATATACCGATACCATTGTCATTCTCCTAAGAATTCATTTACTTTATAGTAACAATTTCTTACTAGGAGTTTTCCCAATTTATTTTTGAAAATGTTGTAATTATTTTCACTAACAATTTCTTCTTGTAATTTATTGTAAAACTGTATTTCTGCATAAGAGGGAGCGTTTTCGAAAAATCTTGTTTTATGGCTTGGTATCTGTAGAAGATTGCCGTTTCCTGTCTCATAGTTTTGGTTATCGCTATTTGTCAATAAATTAAAAAGTTTCCTTTTTATTAGTAGTATTGATCACATGATGTATATACAAGGCACAGTGAGAAGATTGTTTTCGATGAAATATGACTTGCATGATTCAGTACGTTTCAATCCAAATATTATTTGTATTATCCTTTTTTGTGATATAAGCTGTCTTTGAGATGAAACTGCATTTCCCCAGACCGTTATATTATATGTTGAATGGGAATATATATATATATATATATATATATATATACATAGTATATGATAATTAGTTGATGTCTACCAAAAATGTTTTTCATCTGTAGGATGGCATAAAATCCACTATTAACTTTTTTACTGATATGATGTAAGCAGCTTTTAAATGTTGGATTTGAATCTAGAAACGTTCCTAAGAATTTGGTGTTATGCGAAATGTTCATTTTTGCATTATGAATATTGATATCTGTGGGTATATGATTATTGTTATTGAAGGAATATTGCATAACGATGGTTTTCGTATGATTGACTACTAATCGACTAGTGTAGCACCAGTCACTGAATCTGCTATATAGTACATTGAATTTGTTATCAAGTTCGCGTTGATTTTCACCATGGAAAGCTACAGACACATAATTGGCATATAAAACCAAGCAGTCAATTTCTATATAGTCAGGAAGGTCATTGATAAACATCAGAAATATAAGTGGACCTAGTATAGAACCTTGTGGGACGCCTAAGTCAAAATTGTTCATTTCAGATCGGACTCCACTGAGCTTCACAATGATTTTCCTGTGGTTCAGATATGACGTCAACCATTTAAGTACATTTCCACGAATTCCCAGCGAGTATAATTTAGTTTCGGTTTCGGTTTAGGCAATCGAAAGCTTTTGTGAGGTCGAAGAATAGAGCACCCACGAGTTTTCTTTGGTCGAGATATTTGCAAATATACTCGACAAACTTACAAATAGCAGTTTCAGTCGATCTATCGGGGTAAAAAACCGTTTTGTGAGTCCTTGATAATCTTATATTTGTCAAGGTAAGATATTAACCTGTTATACATAGCCTTTTCAATTATTTTACTAGTTATACTAGGTACAGTTATTTGCCTATAATTATCCATGCAAAGGGGATCATCTTTTTTATAAACTGTTGTTACCATGCCTAGTTTTTTCGGGAAATTCGCCTAATTCGACAGATGAATTTATCATGTTTGATATAGGTTCAGCAATTTGATAAGCTATACTCTTTACTAATATTGTAGATATGCTTTCAACTCCAATTGAATTTGTGTTTTTCAGATCTTTTATGATTTGTATAATTTATAGGTTATTTACCGGTATGAAGTAAAAAGAATTACTATTGTTCAATTTGCACGTGGTGCATGATTCATCAATGTCATTGTTATTGTTGAAGCGTTGTTTAATTGCAAGTCTAGCAGTTTTCGAATAGTGTTCAGAGAAATTATCTGCAATTCTTTTCTCATCTTTAATAATATCATTACCAATTTTTAATTCTATCTTCGTAGCATTTTTTTGTTTACCTGTTTTCTCTCTCACAAGATTCCAGATATGTTTGTTTGTATACAACATGTTGGTAAAGCCTGAAATGACATATGTTTCATGGTATGGTGGTCTGAGACACAACATAGAATGACTATGACAAGACTAAGCAAGGTCAAGTGACTTGCTCGTCTTGGGATCACAGGGGCTATGAAGTCAAAGTCTACTGCACCCACGGAGACATTATTGGGACTGCCTCCACTCTACTTGATGGCCGTGTCAGACATGGAAAAGGTTCACATTCCAAAACGGTACCTTTTCGAAAACAAATTCAAGACATTAATACCAGATAGAACTGAATGAGAATATACAGACCTGGTCATCATTTGGCAGGTAAAGATCTGGTAGACAAAAGGATCCAAGAATGAAGAAGTTGCATGTGTAAATCAAAAAAACCCAAAGACTGGCTCAAGCTATTCATTGGGCAAACACACCTTTGTTTTTGATAATGATTATTAAAACACATTTTTTATTGCTTACATTAATTCTGATAACTAATATTGACAAAACAATAGAATATTGATATGGAAGAAAATATCAGGTGCACCCCAGTATTTGATGGTTTGGTATTGATTTTTCAAGTTGTCTCAGGGACATGCAATAAAGTGATTTTTTCTCAAAACCAAAAAAAGATACAAAAAAAAATTCGAGAAATAAAAAGTTGCAGTTTTAGTTGCTTGATGCTTAATAAAAAATACCAAAATTGCAAAAACTCAGTGGCTCACTTTTTTTTGTCGTAAATATTGGTTATGGTTCTTTTAGGGATGCAACAGGATAAGATATTTTTAAAGTAGTGAGCGTTAAATTAGCCCCTCACTACTCACTATTTCAGTTATCTGATTAAATTGAAGTAGGCCATGTTCAGTCATTCTGCCTCTCTTTTAGCCATCACACTGTCATGTCTGAGAATATGCCTCAGATATATTTCTGATGAATATGTTCGATCTTGAAGTCATGGCTATATTCTCTAACGTGTTCGACAAGAGCTGTAGGGGAGTTGTATAAGTGTTCTGTTACTCTGGTCTTTAGGCAACGACCTATTTGGCCCACACATTTTTTGAACAATATTTACAGTTCATCTGGTGTTATTGGAAATAAATATTTTTCCAATTGCATTATTATGCACAAACGATACCTATTGGTATTGATAAAATATTGACAAAAAAAAAAAATTGGGCAGTATTCTGTCAAAATCACAAATCCAGTTGTTGTTCAGGTTAAACTCTGTATGAATTTATAATACTCACTTAGCAACCCTGATTTTTTATTCAACAGTAATATGTATATATTATATGAGAAAAATGTGGATAGATCTAGAGGATGCAGTCAAAATATGAAATTCAGATGAAATACAAATTTCACTGCCAAATTTCAACAAAATGAGCAAAACGTTTATTGAGATATTTTCAAACACACCTACTCGTATATTTATTTTAACTTTTCTTCTTAGAATCGCTCAAAGACTCTCTCAGATGTGATTGATGCATCATGTCGCAAAAATAAGAGTTAATCTTTGGACTGCCAACTGCCGATCCAGAACAATACAATTCTCATCCAATAAAGGACTTGTACAAACTTGTACAAGGCACAAACGTACTGGATTGAACAACTTAGAGCTGAACACATCGTCACCAGAAGCAACAGTCAGACATAGGGGTATAGCAGGTTGGCAGAAATAACAAATTCTGAACAACACAAATAAGTACTTCAATAGATTTATTTTCTCCATTTTCAAATCATTATGGACAACCGAACCGGGGCATCCAGTATTCAAAATACATCAAGACGTCTAAAGTCTATTTTTAGTCAGACGAGACCGAGAAAACGTATTTCAAAAGGCACAATCAACGGTTGCCCAGAATGTAACATTGGAATAATACCTTGAGGCTACTTGAACCCCAATTCCACACATTTTCACATATTGAAATGTTTGGCAGAGAGATGAGCGTTCGAATGGAATACAAATAGGGATCAGTCGCGAAGGAAAATAAGAGATCTCTCCAGAAACGATATGAATGTATTTCGATATTTCATTTTAGAGGAATTTCATGTGGAGGAGTGTGTTTGGAAAATAATCGTTGACGTGAACATTTATTCACAGTTAATGATACATCAGTTTTATTCAAAGAACGGAAACAAGTGGTTCTTTATTCTGTGACCTTTGATTTCATTGGAAACATACCTACAAATTATGGGCATGGATTTGTTTCAGATAATGAAGATGACACAGATATGATTTACGACTACAAAAAATATGCCAAAAAAAATTTCATCAATGATCAGAAAATATTCGTTTCGATAATGAAAAATACCCTTTTTCCATCTTGATTCTCATTCGTATTCAATTATTCAGCTCTGTTAATTTTATATCATCATTTGGAAAATTATTTTGAAAAAATTATTCAACATCTGATTATTTTCTGAAAATCATTTCTCATTCCAAGCATGTTGTCGTCAAAAACATTGTACAGCAGTCATTGGAATTATTGATGATATTACCAAGACAACGGATCAAAAAACAAGAAATTGTACAAGTTAGTTCTTTCATAATAGATTAAAATATGATAGCCCGTCAACCGTGAAAATACAATGAGATTTTATGGTTCTGCCAAATCTATTCGGATCAATACAAGATGAACAGAAGTGGGAGTTAATGACAATTATCTGATCTGAGGTGAGTATTTTTTGAATAAAACATTTACTAGAATAATAAAAATACAGTTCAGCAAAATGATTCAAACCAACGACGTCGAAATAATACTTGTCAAACTGCATTTTCTCTTCATTTCATTAATTTTTCGTAACTGATACTGGGTGAAAAGTACGATACGAGTTGTTCACGAAAGCTACACGTCTTTTATTTCATGTTTTATCTATATAGTGTTTATTGAAATGTTTACTTTTTCAGATTGGTTATAGATCTACTTTATTTTTCAATTGAGTAATTCATTGAAAATATCGTGAGGAACCACACAGACGTGTTTCAGGTATACAGGCCGTTTCTTTTATCATGTGGTAACATTGCTATATTCTAAACCGTAACAGATACGAAGACGATTAAATGGGAGAAAAGGTAACTATTGTGGAGAACAGTACAATGGTCAAAGAAAATTTACAGGGAGTCTCGCCCTTCCCGAGTTATACAGGGAAAACCAAAAATGCTGTTATTTGTTTTTTACGAATAGAACTGTTATTTCTGAAAATATAAAAAAAATTATAATGAAAGTTTTAATGTATACTAAATGTACAATAAATATGTAACAATGAATCTTTGATTAAACGTTTCGTGTCAACACGGCCACCATCAACATTTCTTTTTCAAATACGGACCTGTCTATTTTAGTACAAATATTGATGAAGCGATAAAATCACAATTCAGTGGTACATCACACTTGATATTTTCATAACGTTTCATTCAAAATAACTAACATCATCAGTGACAACAATTTTTAATTACGGTCCTGTCGTTAGGTCGTTTATGGATTCCACAAAACCTAACTCTCCGATATAAAAATTATCAGTGACGCTTTGAATAAATGGATCTATTAAAATTATGTTTACACTATAATAAAAGATATCTGTAGTTTCAGAGACGAACGATAGCAATTTACCTCGGAAATAAACTTACTTAAGAGTAGAAGAAATCAAACAAACAGAAAACAATTTATTTCATATTGAATTTTTGAGTGAAAATAAAACCAATACAGAAAATGAATTCTTCATGATAACCTACATTAAATGCTCGAATTGCCGACCTCTTTGTTGAATGCACATAAGTTGTCTGTCCATACAATTTCTGTGGCAATTTTCTAGCATGATGGGTGTAATGCTATTACATGCATCTCTTATTTTTTGTTTGAGATGGTCGATATCTGTACTAGTTGTCGAAAAAACTTTATCCTTTATGTATCCTCAGACAAAAAAATGTAAAGGAGTCAGGTCTGGGGATCGAGCTGGCCAGGCAATTGGTCCATTGTTTCCAATCCATTTTCTTGGGAATATTGCATCTAAATGTTCCCTTACTATTGCTGCATTATGGGGAGGGGCACCGTCTTGTTGAAAATATCAAACTCATTGGATAAAAAATGTAAATACATTCCACCATTCAAATGCTCGTCGTAAAAGAATGGACCTAGTATGTTTGTTCCCAAAATTCCCAACCAAACATTTATTCCGAACCTTTCCTGGAAATTGGTTTCTCTATGTAAATGTTCATTTGTATTATTCCACCTATAATGGATGTTTCTTTTAAACCAACCATTGTTGGTGAATTTTGATTCGTCCGTCCATATTATTTTATTACAAATATTTCCAACTTCCCTATTTCTACATCTCAACCACATCGCAAATCGTACTCTCCTTCCGTAATCCCTTTCATTGAGGTGATGAACTTTGCGTATCCTGTAGCATTTGTATTTGTTCTTTTTCAAAATATTTATATAGATTTTACAGAAATCCCTAGTTCGTGGGCAATTTCTCGTAAAGAACAATCTTGATTAGAAATATTTTTGTAACTGACCAATCCTACATTGAAAAAAAATATTTTCGTCACTTTGTTAATCTTTATGAAGTAATATTTGCTTACCTAAAACATTTATTTGGTTCCGCATACTTCCAGTAACAACACATTTTCTAGTTTTATTTCTATCAAATGCACCACAGTCTCTCAAATTTCTTTCTAATCGTCTAAACATTTGAATGTTTGGAATACGACGATTTGGGTATAGCTCACCATACATATTTTTTGCCAAAAGAGGATTTCTATTTGATTTTGCATAAGCAAATAGCATATCAGTCCTTTCGTCATTTGAATACATCTTTGATATGACTGAGTGTTCTTAACACGTATCAACAACTCATTTATTTGTCCTGCCATAGAAACCAAGCAAAGCCTACTTGTTTAAAAATGGTAAATGAAGTGAGATGCTATTTAATTGTACCATATCACACAATAGTCGTATTTTGACCAAAAACTAATATTTTCGTTACTTCCAGGATTGAGAATTATAGAAATATTCAGTATGATAATTGATTCAGAAGAAATCAGCCTTGAAACAAGGATTTCTGTAATACAAAAATGCCCAAGAAGGAAAAATACGAATGTTCGTTGTGTTGGGGTATCTTCTTATCGAAATTATTGGGTGAAGTCTGAAGTATGCCAATAGTTGAATAGGTTTTGAAGAAATTAAAATAATTTACAAAAGAACTAACGACAGGACCGTAATTAAAAATTGTTGTCACTGAGGATGCTAGTTATTTTAAATGAAACGTTATAAAAATATCAAGTGTGATATACCACTGAATTGTGATTTTATCGCTTTATCAATATTTGTACTAAAATAGACAGGTCCGTATTTGAAAAAAAAAATGTTGATGGTGGCCGTGTTGACACGAAACGTTTAATCAAAGATTCATTGTTACATTTTTATGGTATATTTTAAATACATTAAAACTTTCCTTATACATTTTTTTATGTTTTCAGAAGTAACAGTTCTATTCGTAAAAAACAAATAACAGCATTTTTGGTTTTCCCTGTATAACTCGGGAAGGGCGAGACTCCCTGTAAATTTTCTTTGACCATTGTACTGTTCTCCACAATAGTTACCTTTTCTCCCATTTAATCGTCTTCGTATCTGTTACGGTTTAGAATATAGCAATGTTACCACATGATAAAAGAAACGGCCTGCATAGGGTTACCTCTACTATAATAGGTCTTATGTTGATGCCTCAGAAACTCGTTTCGGTTAAACAATACATCTTCCTCATTTCTAACATTGACCAATGGGGTACCCCAATGCTCAAATTGGTCCATCTCTCTTGATACTCTACACTCATGAGTTTTATGAATGTTCAAACATAGCAACTCTCACCAATTCGCTGAAGATACCCAAATACACTCATCTTTCAAGGAGGATGAGACTATTATTGCATGTGACCTTATAAATGAAGATTTCAGTTGTTTAACTTCACTTTCAAATGAATTTAGCCAAAGATAAGGAAATTCTTTTTCGTGGTACGATTTCTCATAAACGAAGGTTGGAGGTTATCAGTATCGAGGTCGATAACACGCAAATTCCTGCTGAAACTGCTGACAATCTGGGTGTAATTTTCGATAGCTCGCTTGAATTCTCATCACGTGAGTAAAATTGTGTATAACGGTTTTTGCAATTTTAAGAAGTATTATGCTGACAAAAAAAAAATTCAAGAGGCTAGTGCGAGCTAAGGAAGCCTGTACCTTTAAACGTATGATGAAATGCACGAGACCATGCTGGGAATTAAACCCACGACCCTATGCTCGAGAGGCGAACTCTCTACCACCACGGGGTTTATCTGTTTTGCAACTCAACCCAAAGTAAAAAAGAGACTAAGTACATAGGATACACACCTGTAAGTAACAAGAAAAGGAGATAAATAAATAAACTCTAAAATCAGTTGATTCATTGAACCTACAGAATCGTTTTCCTATTCATTCCACTGACTTCAATATAATTGCTCATGTTGTATTGACGAAATTAAATTTTAATCGTTTTTTGAAATGCATTATTCTATAGGATCCCTCAGATAACCAACTATATTCAGTGTATGCTTTATGAGAAATCAACCTAAAATAATGTTGATTAAAATTGATCTGTTTTGTGAAGATGAATTGTTAATGGTACAGAATCGGAAATTTTCAAAGCTTAACCAACCTGTTTCTTTCATTTTGTGAGAAATGTGATCGACTTTTCGTAATCCGTAGGCAAAATGCAGAGCACTATTTTGATATTTTTGGATTAAAATTAGCGATTCACAAAGTTGTTACTTGAGTTTAGTAACCATCAAGTCACGATTAGGGTACAATTGTCTCAGACCATTGAAGGACGACTCAGTTAAGGAATTCAAATGTTTGGTAAACCGTAGTTCAGGATTTAGACCTAGATCTGTGTCACATACTTTGATTTCAAGTTGATATACGATGGTTTCTCTAACTTTATTTGGTCCAAATAACATCACTGTCAACCTGCTGGCATTCAGTTTGAGCAGTGGAAATATCAAAGAGAGTCTCAAAATTTTCGATAATTTTTAGACAACGCGGATCGTCGGCATAATGATGTGTAGTATATTTTTTACGAAAGTATGGAAATGGAAATATAATATATTACATAATTAAAAAAAGAAGTTGCCCTGAATTGAAACCCTGTGGAACTCCTTTCAGTTGAAATTATATTATATAAAGAAGAAAGAAGTGGCCCTAGAATGAAACCCAGTGGTACTCTTTTCAGTTGAAGAAGTTTCTGTTCGAAAATCCTGATTATATATTCAGATGTGTGCAATTAAATTCTTAATGTTTTATTATGCCTACATGTTTATATTTATATTTCTAGTTTATTTATTCTCTCCTATGCTCCTTTCATCGCGAGATTATCTATATAATGTTTGATATTGAAAGTGTGTGAGAGTATCTATACTCAAGTCCATTCTTATCAGAGAGATTTATCGTTGAGTAATGATAATCATACTCCCTCATAAACATTCGAAGGGTGTGCCCAAAGGCATAGCCTGTGCGGGTAGAGGACGGCTATTATTATTTATCGTGGAGTAAGAGGGCATTCAGCGATTTCATTGTGAAATTGAGATCTGCCATTCGAGTGTCATATTGTCAAATTATGTCTGATCAAGAAATTATTACTCCACAAAACTTATAGTCGATTAATCGATCCAAAATGAATTCTCCCAGTAGTGGTGAAATTAATACATGCCACATTCCATTATTTCATTCGATACCTGAGCCCAATCACAAAAACCATCAAAATAAACTGAACCTGCGTCGATAAACATCAGCTTCCGTTTTCAAAATAACGTTCCCGCGAGTCCCGTCGAGCAATTTCGAAATGCTTTCAAGCGTGCCCAGGTGATTTTATCTCCCATTGACCAATACAACGTGCCGGAATATCCAATACGGATTGCACGTCCGCCAAGAGCAGTGAAAAAAAATAATGAAAAGTCTAAATACGACACCGGCGTTTGTCAGCCGTGCGGCGATTTTGTGTATTTTTCATCCAGTTCACCGGTCAACGAGGCTAAAGGGTTGTCTTCTCTCACCTGGGGATCATTTTAACGCATGCCGTGACACGGTGTGGTACTTATAACCGATTTTCGTTAATATGCTTGAACTCGCTGAACTGAACAGTCACTTCAAACTGTTGGCGTGGATATTTGGGAAATGATGACGTGAGGGTTTTATTTTATAGAAGAAAATTTATAATTGCATTCCGGAATGATAGCTTAGTTGGTTATGAAAGCTCTTCGTTTACAAGAAAAAGCAGTTGAGCAAATATGCAATGCAAACTACATAGACACATGTCGTCTCTTATTCAAAGCTCATAAGATTCTACCTCTCCCCTGCCTTTGCATCGTCAGCTTGGTCCCCAAGATACATAAAAATATAAATGAACAGGGAATTTTTGTATATATTGTATAATTTTCTCAAATATGCAAAGCGCTTTCGACTTTCGTCATCTTCAGTGCTTCCTGAAAGTAAGAGAGATTCCTGAATTTGAATTTAATAAGTTTAATGAATACTTACAAGTCAGGTAACAGGAAAAATTACAATTTTTTAAGCCATATTTTATAACATTTTTGGCTTCAGTTCCAACGAAAATCATGTTAGACAAATTACTTCATCTATCAAAGTCAAAGAATAAAATGTAAAATCAACTTGTGTTAGTAGTAAATTGAAATATTTAGTTATAAAATGGTAGACAACATAATTGATATCAAGGTTTGAATTTGAAAATGGTTGATCTGAAAGGACATATTGATTTAATTTTGATGGAGTGGAAGGAAATCTCTGTACAAATTCACTTGAGTGTTCAAGCAGCACTCATTATTGGAAAGTTCTTTTGAAATTTCCAGTTCTTCGAACAAATCCAGTCTCAAATAATTCTTATTACACTTTTTGAATTGCTATTAGGGCTAAAGTTATGATTATTGATTTTTAAATAGTATCCAGAGGCTGACTTATCAGGTTTCTTCAGTTGTTATTTGATACTTGTTATGAGAAGTCTGCAAGTTCTGAAAGTTTGCATAGGTCGACCTATGCAGACCTTACATACCTCTCATAACACGTATCAATGACCACCTGAAGAAACCTGATAAGTCAGCATTTGGAAACCATTTGAAAGTCAATAATCATAACTATAGCCCTAATAGAAATTCAGAGATTTCCTTCCACTTCATCAAAGAATTATTCGTCGAAATTAAATCAATATGTCCTTTCAGATCAACCATTTTCGAAATCAAACCTTCAATTTAAATATGTTTTCTACCCTTTAAAACCAAACATTTCAATTCACTACTAACACAAGTTGACATTACATTATATTCTTTGACCTTGACAGATGAAGTAATTTGTACCTTTCAAAATACCTGACATACCCACATTGCCTTCAATTTTCTAATATGATTTTTGTTAGAAAAAAAACCAAAAATTTTATAAAATACATTTAAGATGTGTTCAAATATTGTAATTCTTCCTATTACCTGACTTGTAAGTACTCATCAAACTTTAAAACCTTTTCCAAATTTCATAACTTACAAATTTATTAAATTCAAATTCAAGAATCTCTCACAATCAAAGTATTTACTTTCAGAAAGCACTGAAGATGACGAAAGTCGATAGCGCTTTGTATATTTAAGAAAATTATACACTTTATACAAAAATTCCTTATTCTACGCAAGTGTATTCAGCTTCCCACATCAACATAAAAATATATCTTCCTTCCAAAAACATATAGACTACCACAGCTATTCTACAAGAAATGGACACATGTTAATAAAACCAAAATACCGACTCGTAGTGTCGGAAAGAATTTCTGTATATGTCAAGTTGTACAAGAAGCTTCCTCAATCTATAAGAGCCCTGATCTTGAATGATTTAAACATAAAATAAAAGATCTCTTACTAGTCAATTGTTTTCAGTCAGCGAGTATATGGAAACGCCCATTAACTTGCTTACCCAGGAGTGCTGTGAAATGATGGTATACTCTGTATTTTTATTTGATAATTTTTTATTACTTGTGAAATCGTTCTTTTTACGTAATTCTTTTTCTGTATCTACTACTTAATGAATGTATGATCTGCTACAAATATAATCTTCGTTTATAATGTGGTCAAATGAATGATTGATTGATATGAAACTTCAACTTACTGTTAAAGAGCATGCTTATAGAGTTGGAATGAAAAAGTGTACGAATTTTATTATTATCGTTATTGTTTGGCAGAGCTGGCCATCGGCAGAAATGCAGGTAGTTCTAAGTAAAACCTTCCTGCTCCCCGCTATCAGGTGTATCTCGTAAGTATTCCAGATCTTCTGATGAACTCCTGGAGATTTCCCCGTGGGATGATATCTTCTGCAGTACAGTGTCCGAATATATCCATCTTCATGCTAGTCAGAGCTTCGTATTTTAATAATAAATCTCTTCATCACAGAACATGCATAATATGAAGTCTTCGTGTATCTCCAGTAGATGCACATGTTTTCTCAAATGGCAGTGTCCTGTCAGGAGTCTTACGACCTTTCTGAGAGAGTTCAGGCTCAGTCCGAGAAGGTGTGTTAATGGCCGGTCAGTTGGCTACATCATCATCATTTACCCACGAGATTTGTCTGAGGCACCTTCTCAGAAAGACTGATGTTGGTTATTAACCCATTTTTTTTGTTTTCTGCTTGATGTTTCCTAACGGGATTCTACAGGCTGGTTCTGGTCCAATGACAGCTGTTGCTAGTGGTTTACAAAGTGATCGACGAGACTGAGCTCGTATCTGATCATCACGACCCTGTATGCCTTTCAACCAAGGGTGGACAGAACCTCAAAAGGCAGATAGTCTTATATGACTATTCCACCGCTGATTGGAAATAATACAAAAAAGTTAATAACGGGATTAGTTCTATAACACCAGCCATATCTGAAGACCTTATCGATTAGGATACTCAGAATTCCATCTAGGAGCCAGAAAAAAGTCGTGAGAGAAGACAGGGATCTTCTCCCATACTTCATCCTTAATTTGATCAAAATAAATGCCAAAATGACGAAAAAAGGTTTTTGTGTGACTTCCAAACTAATTTGCCGTCTGACTGTCGCAGAGAATGATATTGGGTAAGTTTCTAGGACCTTCTTTAAAATCTTTTTTATGGAAACGAATATAGCTATTACCTCGGTTTGAAGTATGGAGGCTTGAGTACCGAGGCTTTTGAGTCCAGGTTCAACCCCTAGGATTTCGATTCTCCTCACTTTGAAGGCTTTCATCAAAGATTCGAAGATCTCTAGTATTATAGTATAGCGAATAGGTACATGTGTCAAATTTCAAGACTCTTGCAAGACATCCAAAATATCAAATCTTGTTGCTCAATATACTTCGGAACCTGTTAGCATATTAATAATAATGCCCTTTTTCCTAATGACATGCATTATCTAAAAACATTGAGAAAATTTGGCATTCATCCCCACATGATACTCGGCAAAATAATAATATTTTTCCCCCATTACCCGATTCAACCTCAATGAAGGAAACTTTGATTGAATGGAAGTAAAATGTAGAATTTCTTTGACGGTCTCAGGCAGGTGGCCTGAGGGTAACTGATGAAATTAATTCTCGGTGAAATGAGGTGCTAGGAAAAGGACAAGAGAAAATACTATCGAGCCTATAGCCTATTGGAGAGCTTATCAACGAGCTGGACAAGAAAAACTAGTAGTTGGTACCGGGTCTCCTTACTGGACAATGCATTACATTGCAAATGCCCAGTGCTTTTCTATAAGAGGCTCAACTTTCTGGAAGGAACCAGAAAAACTGATGATATTATTGGCCTCGAATAGATGGAGGGTCATACACAAAAAATCTAATGTGTCGAAGTGCTTGTGAGGCCGCATAGCCTGTACAATCTATAACTTTCATTTCTGATATTTGGTTTAACCTCACACATTTCTCAGAACGCAAAACAAAATATTATATATTTTCATTGTGGTTTTGGACACAGTTTCAAATTGAAGACTTCTTGAACAACCCGTATAATTTGAGTAGTATCCAAACACAGTATCGACCCAATAATTCACTCATACCCCACTAGGTGAACGGAGAAAGTAATAACGGGATAATTCCAGTTGGAATAGTTGAACATTCAAAACACGTAATCGGCATTTCGGCCCCTTTTATTACGGAACGCGTTTAGGCAACTATTTTCCGAAAATCAATTTCACGTCGGATTCGATGAATACAAGAGGACGAATTCATGGGGATTCAATTCACCCTTCCACGGCTCCTAAGAGATATCATCTTCTACGGAAAACGCAATTTCGAAATATCTAATTCTCATAAGCGGGATTTCTCCACTTCACCCATTGAAGTACTTTCACGCAAATTCTCCTGTATCATATAACGAGAGGAGTTGGAAGCTATTATTAAATAGAGGATATTATTCAAAGATACAGCTGAACATTTTTCATAGATACTGTAACAAAACGTAATTTGACATAGCCAATGAGAATTATGTTCTTCAGACAATAGTATATTTGATTGATTAATTGCAATAGTTGTTGAATGAATCACATATTCTAGCCTTAGGCAATTTTTTTGCTGAATTCCTTCTATAATTGGGACACGCCAACTATGGTCTATTATTGGTATCCTAATGAGGAACGTGATAAGATATCGTTGTCACTGATTAATTTGGGTGAGTCATAATAGTATGTAAATGATAAGTAAATTGATGATTATTCAAAAAGTTGTATGTTATAGTGGGTACGAATTTCACTGATGCCTGTAGTTAAATAATATATTCCTCAATTTTGATAAAATTGAAAGACACAATTACAAGCAATGAACATATTGGGTTACTGTCTAGTGAAAAATTTAAAATTTTGTTAAGAAAGTTATAAAAATTATAAAACTACCTACCACAAACAAGATAATGAAACCTCCTACAACGATAACATCACAAACAGAATTCATGGAAAAAAATTTAAATTACGCCAAAAAAAGTTATCCATAATACAACAACTTTTAGTAATAAGTATATCCTTAACGCGTTTCTTGAAGAAGTGTGTTGATGATTGGTCTTTATTTCATCTGGTAGATGATTGAAATATCTGCAGACATTGAAATATAGACTTTTTTGGTATAAGCTTGTGTTATGTTTCAAAGGACAAACTATTCGAGAGGATCTTCAAAGTGGGAAAATTAACAGAGTCAAAATATTTTATTTTTGCCTGTACGTAGTGGTGGAAGTCATTGAAGTTCGTGTTTTAAGAAATTATTTTTGGATCTTGATTCTTACGGATGTGGCTCGTTTCAGTTCATATCTACGACGTTACCCGAATCTGCCTGGAGGATTTTGAAAAAGTTTTCCCACAAATCTCAATGTTGACGATTGATTTAATTTAATTAACCTATCAATGAATATTCATAACGAATAATAATAATACTCGTTATTTTTCTTCCTTTGATAAACTTGAAATTCTCAGCATATATACTAAGTCGACTATTTTGAATCTATTGGCGATCGCAGAATTGGTCTATCTCTAACCGTTCTTGGGTTGAAATCTAAATTTTCGACATTTTATCCCCCTGTTCGGCTATATCTTGAATCTAAACATATACAAAATATATGTTTTTGGAACCAGCGAGAAATTTTACATATATAGCGCGAGTTTCAGGTGGATTTGACAATTTTGTATTATTTGTGATTTCTAAGGGTACCTTTACATTTAACGAGTAACATTAAATTTTTTGATAAGCTGAAATTTACAGCATATACTAACTCGACCATTCTGAATCGATTGGCGATCGCAGAATTAGTCTATCGCTAATAGACCGTCAGATAGTGAAAGATATAGGTGGCCCATTTTCTTATACAAGCCTCGAATAGGGTTTAAAAGTACTTCAATGATGAGTAAAATGGAGAGCAATTTACGAGTGGCTCCTGGATAGAACATATGGAAAATTCGATTTTCCAGAACAGAAATAAAAGGAGTATGGTGCCCAAATTTTTAAGCGAGCCGTGTTCACCTAATTATTAATTGATAGAACCTGGCTTCGGAATACCAAATGCTTCAGTGTTGCAGGTGGCTGAAGAGTTAAAAGGGGGGTGTTTTCTTGTAAGGAAAAATCGAGACTGAGAGATTTTCCCACACAAGCTCTTCGAAACTATGAAAATTTACATCGTCACTAGATCGAAAATGATAATGGCTCGCGTGAAAATATGGGCAAAATACTTCTTTTATTTCTGTTCTCAACCCTATTCGAGGCTTGTATGCGAAAATGGGGCACCTATCTGACGGTCTATAACCGTTCTCGAATTGAACCACTGCAATTTCTAAATTTTCGACATTTTATTCCCCATTTCGGCTATACCTTCAATCTGAGCACATACAAAACATATACTTTTTTAATCAGCATAAAATTTCACGAATTTAGCGTGAATTTCAAGTGGATCTGACTATTTTGTATCTTTCGTGATTTCCAAAATTTCACGAGTAATTTTAAATTTTTTGATAAGCTGAAATTCACAGCATATACTGATTCGACCATTTTCAATCGATTGGCGATCGCAGAATTGGTATATTTCTAACAGTTCTCGAATATTATTCCTCTTTTCGGATACATTTTGAATCTGAGCAAATACAAAACATATTTATTTTGTGAATCAGCATAAAATTATTCGTGATTTCTAAGGGTACACCTAACAACATCTCACGAGCAGTTTTCAATTTTTCGATAGGCTGAAATTCACAGCATATACTAATACGGCCATTTTGAATCGATTGGCGATCGCTGAATTGGTCTATCTCTAACAGTTCTCTAATTGAAACCCTGCCATATCTAAATTTTCGACATTTTATTAAATTTTTCTGATATTTCTTGAATCAGAGCATATCTAAAACATATGTTTTTGGAATCAGCATGAAATTTTACCAATATAGCGTGGATTTCAGGTGGATCTGACTATTTTGTTTTATTCATGATTTCTTAGGGTACCCCCTTGCAACATTTCACAAGTAATTTTTCAATTTTTTGATTTGTTGAAATTCACGGCATATACTAATTTGACCATTTATATTATAATATAATTTGAAAAAAAATTAATATGAATGAAAAAATTCTAATTACTTATTTCTCAATGAAATATGAGGGTGTGGCTAGTCAAAGTAGGACACACTGTACATGTATATACAGTATGTATTACGTTTTAATAATACGACAATTCAAAACAATTTGGTAAGTGTGATTTTGGTTGTTAATTCTTCATCAGTTTCATGTTCTTTTATGATTTATTGTATACTTTTTATTATAATTTTATTATTTCTTTGTTATACAAATAGTGTTAGACATGACATACTTTGTAGACAAAATGTATTACATTTTAGACAATGAAGCCCATTTATCTATCCAACGCCCACGCTGCGATGGCAGAACAAATGCCGACGAACGCTTTTTTTCAGTTTTCCAGATGCGAAAGGAGCACCGAAGAACGGCCAGTGAAAAGGATAGCGTAAACACGGCGAAGCCCCGGCTGCGACTAGATCGATCGAATTTGGGGTGCACATAAATGGGCCCGTAGGGTGGATGCTTTATTTCGGGACCACATTTCGCACGGACCAACACCGCACTGCTCAAAGCCGTGCGGGCGACTTTTTGTCAACCTGAAGCGTCGTATCATAAAGGCTAATGAGCATGTTTCGAATGAGGGTTCTTGAATTGAACGAGTTCACAAATTTTGAAATATGTGGAAAGCTTTTTTATTTACAATTTCTCCCGTCGAGGGAATAATTTGAATTGTTGGAATATTTCCACAATGAACCCACATTTCCAGAACATGCCGCACTAACATCAGGTGAAGATAAGTAAAAAATGATTCGGTGTCGGGCTATTAAATAAAAACTTGCCCTCAAAGAATCACGATAATTATCTAGGAATTATTAATAACCCAGAGATATTATAAGTTTGATTTAATATATTTTTTAAAGAGTTTTTATCAGCCGAAGCCCTTCGTTTTCAGTTTCTTATTTAAAAATAATACCTCAGCTCTGCTGATATCCATAATAATATTTGGTTATTTTCATTATTTTTATTATTATTTTTCCCTTTGGTGTTTTGGCATCGACTGCTATGGTCATCAGCCACTATTGTTATTATTAGTTTTATTATTATAAGTCTCACTCTAATATATATTTTCTTTATATTTGTTTAAGGTTGAGTGGAAGAAAGCACTCGTCTGATTCTGTGTTGTTCGGACAAAAGCTAACTCTTGCCTTTTGGTAGGAATCTGTTTTTTCAATAGTGCTATTGTATTTTTCTTCCTTTTTTTTTCGACCAATAAAAGCGTTTATTATTATTATTATTATTTTTATTATATCTGGGAGAATATTATAACTGATCTAGTAGAAAAACAAGACATATTGCTCCAAATAATTTTTGTCACCCATATATACTGAATATTGATAATTAGAGAGCCGTGGGTCTAGAACTGTGATGCTATCGTTTTCCGTTTGGTGAGATGAAAGTCCATCCCTCAAAATCTCCAAATTCCTATTATTTTTGAAATCGAGCAGAACCTACTACAGTACGAAAGGAAAATGTCTATCGACTTTTTCGACAATTACTATGTCTTCCGTTATGATTATTTCTTTTAGAAAGTGAGTAGTCATCTGACAAAGCAAAAGACGATTTGTTTGTAACCTATTTTTGAAAATTTTGGGACCCAAAATCGATCATCACAAAAATTCGACTAATATAACTAATTTTGAGTTCCTTTACTTTATGGTTTCTATTACTGGAAGATCCAAACCTTTTTTAGTATAGCCCGGCCTCAGAGTTGACCAAATAAACAAATTGGGTTCAACCACAATCTTTCAAATGCATGGAGCTTCTTCAGGGGCCAGAAAACCTGATTTTCAAAGGGAACCTTTCTCCTCTTCCTACCCCTTTGAATTTTCTCTACTTTCTCTGTTTATTTCTGGCAGTCTGTTTCGTTTGAACATTTTTTTATCGATAATTAAGTTCCTAAACTTCAATAAACTTACCTCATCTTGTAATGAATGATAAATGGAATATATTCCAACCCCTATACAAGGGCTATCTGCCCCTGCCGGCTCAAATAATCTATTTGAGCCGATAAATGAACTTGGGGAGAAGGATGAATGCCGTCAAATGAATTCTTTGGCCTTAGGCTCTTTAACGGTTTATAAATAATTAGAGCTATAAACAATTTT
Organism: Chrysolina oricalcia; assembly: GCA_944452925.2. Taxonomy (NCBI): domain Eukaryota; kingdom Metazoa; phylum Arthropoda; class Insecta; order Coleoptera; family Chrysomelidae; genus Chrysolina; species Chrysolina oricalcia. The sequence goes on from OX101810.2 coordinate 5,264,362, forward strand.
TACCAAAAAATAAATAAGTGAATTTATGAACCATTCTTCCCAACAAATCATCAAAAATTATTTTGGTGTCAAAACTTGTTTCGGTTCAATTCATTCTCATTTGATCAAGTACAAAACTATTTTTGGTTACAAATTACTGATTGATTTTTACAAATGTAAATATCTCCTTTGAACATTTTTTTCTAGTTCAAATAGCTAACATACCATTTGAATTGCCCAAGAAAATTATAACAAGTATAGACATTTTTATATTCATTGAAAAAATAATGATTTTTTAAAAGTTATTCATCATAGTCCTTCTCTGTCTGATCACACCAGTTGTTTTCAGACGAGATATTTGGCTCGAGAAACATTTGTTCTCGAAAATCTTTATCTTTCTCTGCAGAAAAAATTTAATATTTTGAAATGTAAACTACTTACTGACATGTCAATAATCTATTTTTCAAGCAGCATTGACATACCAAAATCAGCAAGCAGTCTCTCCTTCGTCATAAAAGCAGAATGTCTGCTCCTGAAGCATGAGCTTCCTCTGCAAAATTTTGAAAATATATTCTTGAATAGAGCCTGCTTACTGGATATTTATGTAGTTTTTAAACCGCTGCACCTTGATTTAAATGCGTCAAATTAGCTTCATTTAATTTATTTTGGTAAGATTTGTTTATAACTTCATTTATTCATAAACCGTTGATGAGCCTAACGCCAGAGACTTCTTTGGTGGCAGTCATTCATGTTCCTAAGTTCACTTATGTGCTCAAATAGATTATCTCAGCCGGTGGGGGTGAACAACCCTTATGGGGGTTGAAAAACATTCTTGTTATTATCAACTACTTGCTGAGATTGGTTTATTTAAGTTCATACACTGAATTATCGATGAGAAGATTTCAAACGAAACAGATTACCAGGAATAAACAAAGAAAATAGAGGTCCTGGACAGAAATTAGTGAACATTCAAAGAGCTCCTATCACACCATTCACAGAGAATTGCCAACAAAACTTCACATATAATCTGCTTCTATGTTAGCAAAGAATATTCTACAATCATAACTCGGTTAAAATTGGATCACGGATGCTTTCCATACCACTTGCGTGAAATAGGAGTCATAGACTCTCCTTTTTGTCCGAATGACGAAGAAGTCGGGGACTTAAATCACATATTCTTTTGTTGTCGAAACCTTCCAACAACAAACTTCTTGAATAAGCCAATCAGGGAAAACATTCCTTTCCCAACAAATATTCAGACCCTACTTGGGAGTGATATAGCAGACGGATATGTGATATTTTGGTAGAGTTTGTCATAACAAAAAAAAATTAAAAATAGTTGTTGACGACATATGCATATGCATAAGTATAACTGGTGTGTGTGGCAAAAAAAATCAAGGTGATGGATAGGGGTGGAATATGCAAAAATCTGGAAGCTTAAGATTGAACCCAAGTTCCATTTTCGATTTTTCAATTCAGCCGCCCCGGAGAGTTTTTCAATTTGTTTACTTGGCTAACCCTGAAGCCGGGCCATACTAAAAAAGTCTTCCTCTCGGATTTTCCCGATGTAAAGACCATAACAATGTGACAACGTAAATGAACACGAAATGGAGCATGTAGGAGAAAGGGGAATTTTTGCAATGATCGGTATTGGGGTCTAAAATTTTTAAAAATAGGTTTCGTGTAGTGCGCCTCAACCAAATCGTCTTCTGCTATGTTAGATGATTTTACTAGTCACTTTCGAAACAAAATCATTACAATAGAAGACATACAGAAATCATCGAAAAAGTCGTTAGACATTTTTCCTCAGTACTGTAGTGGGCCCTGCCCGATTTCAAAAATATTAGAAATTTGGGGATTTCGAGGGACAGACTTTCACCTCACCAAACGGAAGACGTATGTGGGTCATCGCGTCTTAGAACCCGCGGGTCTCTAACTAAGAACTCTTAATCATTTCAAATTGAATTTCGAAAAAATTATTATCAATTTGCCATTCAGATTTGTACATTTTGAAACGGAACATTCATGTGAGTTGGAAAAGGATTCATGAAATAAATGAAGATGAGTATAGCAATCACTTCCAATGGTACTGTTTGTGACAGACAAACGAACATTCATATTAGCACAGTATTTGCTTGGAGGTTTCCTAATCCTTGTTAGGTTCTCTTAGTAATTCCTGAACTTAGAGACGATAAAGGTATTCGCACACTTGTACATTTTTGTTTCGCAAGTTGTTATGGTGCCATTCCATAATTGGTCGATACCTTTCACACAGTAGCAATATTGCTCTCAAAATTGCGACATAAATGAACTGCGCGACTTAAAAATGGCAAAGACATTTTAACTAGTCGCTGGGCTACTCACACGTTACTTACTTTTAATTTCCATAAAATAAGAACTTGCCATTGAAAAGTTATTCTCTATACTATGAATAATTTTTCGATTAAATGTAAACTGTCCTCGGACTTCCACTTGATTTTCTTGTGATTAATATGTATTACTATTACTATACACTTGTATGAAGTTTTCTGATTTAAAAACGTCTTATTATTTTATTAACCTCAAACCCAAAATATCAAAAGTTGCACTAGAAATAATATTGCGACACATTATTTAACCAACTTGTCGGTCCATTTGTAGTTTGCGCAATATTATTCCTTTAGGCCGTTCACACACTGCAATTTCTAAAGTGTACGCAAGTTGAAAAAATGTAATCATATTTTGATTGTTGCGCAATTTTTAAAGTTGCAACGATAATCTCACCTTGCAATGTAAGAATGGCACCATTTCTTAGATTGCGCAATATAAAAAGTGTACAAGTGTGCGAGTACCTTTAATAAATTATTTCATATCTCGAAAATGTTTACAATCATATTGATTTTATACTCTTGTCTCATGACTAGCTTTATTGTTTAAAAAATCAGAATTGGTGAGAAGTGTTCAGTCGTGACAAAAACTGTAATCCCATTGAGACACTGACCCTTTGAAAAACCCCGTAGGCCTACACCCTCCTCCGCCATGACAACGTATAGGACATGGATTGAATAAATGGAGACTGCAGGTTTTTCTTACTGGAGTTTCGAATCGTGTTAGTGGATAATTGGGCCATATAACATTGAATAGTAGCAATCGGGGCTGTTAGTGAACCGTTTGTAACATAAAAAGGGATGACCAAAATTCCGAATTTGGCGAAGGATGCAATTGAGAGAACGATATTGGCACTCCGACTTGATGATTCTCGATTGTGTTGACTGATTTTCTGTAGCTCTCCCTCATTCTCCGTTTTCACTGAAATCAAGACAAATAATGTGTGCCTCGAATTCCTATTAGGAAATGACAAACGTAGAAGTTCAGCACTGAGAAGTTGATATTAACTTGAAATTTTTGTTTTGCCTGAAAAATTTTGGGAATTGTCAGTGCATTTGAAAAAAAAATCTATTTCATGGTTTTCACGAGAAATAGGTATTGTCTACCCCAATTTCCCACTAATTTCTAGTTTTTGTGAAAAATTTCTCGGTCCATTGATATTACGGAAAAATTCATTTACAATTTTTGTAGGTTTTCAGCAGCCAATCAAAAAGGGTTTCTTGTGAAATTTGATAATTTTTCGCCATCAATGAATTTTTGGTAGTTATATAAGAAAATCAATATTCCATTTATTTTTTGAAATGGGGAAAATTTCATGAAAACAATTTGTAGATCTGTTTGAGGACAATAAAAATGTACATATGCATTTTTTCAATATATCGTTTCGTTCCCGAGTTTTTGCTGTTTTGAGGAAAAAGGTATAATTTTTCTATTTCGAATCTTGTTAAATTTGAAAAATGTATCTTTGAGTTTTAGGTGGTTTTATAAAAAAAATCAATATTTCAGCGAAGCGTCCGCAAAATTTAGGGGAAGAGGGGACATGGAGGGTAACTAATCAAAAATGTGGGCACAAAGGGCACGGAAAATGTTGAGATGGGAAAGGGTGGAAGATGAGGGGACATAAACAAAAATTTGGTTTTGAAGCGCCAGGAAAATTTTGTGGAAACGGGAAAAAATAAAAATCCGGGTGCGTGAAGAGACAATAGCAATGACTTGAAATTCGGGCAAGAAGCGTCCTGCAAATTTTGGGAGGGAGAGGGAGGAAATTATGAAAAATCCGGAAAGAAAATACAAAAATCTGGGTTTTGGTTATTTTTGCACAATAAATTGATAATTTCATCAGGTTTAAGATTCTTTATTTGTTTCTGAACTAATGGAGAAACTCCACTGAAACTTCCTGTAGACCTATTCAAGGCCAAAAAAGAGTTTATTTACAATTTCTTGATATCTTGTTTCGTTTTCGAGTTTTTGGTGAGTTTAGAGGAAAAGTATACATTTTATATTTTTTTCCCATATTTTCAAAATGTTTCTATTTTTCAATCGAGTCGGAGAAATACGGATTGAAAATATCGATGTATCTTGTGAAGATGTATAAATACAAAGCAATTTAAATATTTTCATTTATTCCATTAGTATGGCCAAAATCTCGATTTTCCATTTTTTTAATATTTCACGGAATATTGATTTTACGGGAAAAATGCATGATAATTTTTTGTATATTTTCTAAAGACGGTCAAAAATATATCTTGATAAATTGTGAAAATATCAACCATTTCCGAGATATTTCGTATTTTCCAAAATGAAAATTTCGATTTTCAGATTCTTCAATTTTATCTGGTTTTCCGATAATTTTCGTGAAAAATATTATTGGCAGGATTTTTTCGTCTATTCGAGCTCTACCTGTCGCATTTTACGAAATTCAATTCGAATGAACGGTTCCGGTATAAATTTTTTTTAAATCTACATTTTCGGAAAATCGCCGGATAAACCCAGTTAGCATTTACCGATCATTCTCAAAAACTGTACACTCCTGTAGGACATATTGAAGTATATTTTAAAGAAATATGGAATGGATCAAATCAATTCCTGTACCTATATCGAGGGAATTAGAAACGAAAAACCCCCTTTAAAGTTTTTACAGATTTTCTGATCCTCAAAGATATCGAGAGCTATATATTGTACACTTCGAACCTTGGAATTGAACAGATTCAATTGCATATCATGGTTCACTAACAGAACATTAATTTTCCAACGGTGTGAATGGTTTCTCAGTGTACCTTTCATTAAAAAATATCATGACTATATTTAATTTATATTGAAAATAATCATTTTCATTTTGAGTGTAGTATCACAAAAATGTATTATCCTGCCAGCTCCCACAACATTAAGTGGAATCTACAGAAAGGAATGTAACTGGCGAATTTCTATTCGCATCGAAATAAAATTCTAGAGAGAAATTTGGTATCCAATCCGACTTTCCACCTTGTATAATAGACAACTATGTATCAAGTATTCGCATAGTGGATAAGCCAAACATCGGTTATCAATGTTCAAAGTTCACACCAATGCCATTGGTTCGATAAGATATAACCATTAACTGTTGTCCTGTTCCTGTGTTTCAGGAAATTTAATAGTCTTATTGGGCCATTAAACACCATTCGATGTCCCATGGCTCATTTCCTACATAGATGGTGGTGAACTAATCGTTTGGATTCTTCGCACTAAAAATTTTATTGGAAATGGGACAGAACCTGAGGTCGTAATGTGTATTGGAGAAAAACAAGTAGTGAACCACTCGTGTTGGCGAAACGTCGAGATTTTCTCTAAATAAACGTCGGCCTAAAAAACCGAAAAACCATTATTCATTCAATTGATGTTTACGTTTTTTTATTTGTACTAGGATTTGATCACCACTATTTGATATTCTAATTCTATGATCACTACTTTAAACGTAACGGATACTATGAGGCTTTTTTTGGTTATCAAATCATTGAACATATTTCTATAATTCTACAATTACGTTATATCAAATAACGTGTTATCTAATCAAAGAGACTAAACAAACAAGGAGGGTTTAATAAGCTCTAGCCAATCAGAATCTTGTAGCATCAACGCGTCATAGTGACGTACTTGGATATGAGCACAGAGTCGAACTCGAACCAAGCAAGCAGCAGTAACTCTCATATACCAAGAGCTACTCCGTCACTGTCTATAGAAAACGGCGGCCATGACACGTCCAACTACGTCACATTTCGTCACAAATGTTCTTTCATCTCTTTCTACTAGTGTCCCCATTTTCTTATGGGGATTAAACTCTCCTTGTTAAATTTTAGTCTCCTTGTTGTCTGATCTCATATTAGATTGGACATCAAATACCAGATGGCGCCACAGGTGCGGTATCTCTTTCAATGTTTTGGCTCCACGAAGAGGAAAATCAGATCAGAGAACATCGTGGAGAGCAGAGGGAAATTAGGAAGGAATTGGTGTTCTTATTTAATTTTTGCAGGCCTCAAGGAACACCTACCGAGGCAGTGAGTTCCACAGCTTTGCCGTTTGTTGTTAGAACTAGCTCTGGGAAATAGATATTTGGCATGTCTCCGAAGTGACGACAAAGGGATGTGAAGACTGAGCTCGACGGGCCAGTCTCGATGGAACCGCTAACGGTGGAACGATTGATGATAATTCAGAAGAGCATCGTATATGACAAACAACTATAAAAGAGACAGATCGCCAACCTTTGTGCGGTGTTCCACAAAAGTAAGCGAGCTTGTAAGCGCATTATCACCGACGAGACGGATGGCTCTTTTCTGGACAAAATCTAAAAGTTTCAGTGTGTGTCCAGGGTCTGCACTGTAATTTTTAAAATATCTACGTTTGTTTACATAAACTTATACACTTCAAGGTTGCGTGCTGAAAAATGATTCGAAATAGTAATCTGATATGAGCTTTCGCTTCGAGTTTTCAACAAGTACAACCGCCGAACATTAGAGTTTTTCTAGCTTACCTGTAGACTCTCATGTATGCACGAATCATAGAGTTGATCAATATAAATGTTAATTCACCTATTGCGTGGAAAAATTCTTAGGAAAAAATTACCAGTTTTTGTTTTTGTTCAATTATTTTCAATTGACCTTATTAGTTTACTCTGATGGTTGCCAACTGTGCAAAGAAAACTACTGAAAGAGATTTCTCGAAATCTGGGCAGGAATTTCGAAATTCCACAAGAAAATTTCTGTGTTGTTGACCTTTGAAATAACTCTTTCGGATTAACATAAGAAAATGTATGCTGAATTATTCGTATCTACCAATGATTTTCTTCATTATTTGTGATTTAACTAATCAAACCCGTCTGCTATAACATACCACGAATAAAAAAATATAGTTGTGCTATAAAATGCTCTGTGGAAAACTGTAGAAAACATTAGATCTAGAAATAAAATGAGGAAACTCATACAAAGCTCTATATCGACTTCAAACAAATCCAAAATTTTATGAACAAAGATAGAATGGACCATTGGATGTCCTGAAAGAACTCTAGAAGGTATCCATCACTTGCAATATTATACAAATGAAATGAATAATCTATCACTTCCACGGAAGGTGCCCTGGGCATATGCCTGCAGAAATTTAAGAACAATAATTCCTATCTCTTCTTGAGAACCAAAATATGATAAGAAAATTGTTATGACACGTTGGATTGAAAATATTGTAATGTATGTAATTATATTTGAAAACAAGTTTGTAGAAATTTGAGTTATTGGTTCGTCTGGAAAAGTACGAAAAAAACGCGTAGTTTTATTTTTTAGGGAAGAGAAAACAAGTTGGGAAAGTATGAACAAATTTATTTTTGATCAAAATCTAAGATATTAAAAATAACAAGAATTACAACACTTAAACGACCAAAAATGTAATACCTATAAAGAAATAACCAAAGTACATAAATGGAACAAAGATATTATTTCAAGTCGAGATATTTTACCAGAATCATCATTCAGACAGTTCAGAAGAATGATTCACAGTTCTACTTCATCTACATATGCCTTTTATCAAGAAATCTGAAGACAGTAGCTATACAGAAAAAATTATTTATCAAATTCATGCATTGAAAGAATCAGTTGAACTTTAATTTTTGTTTGTGAATCCACATCCAATTTATGAAGAAATTTCCCAGACTCAACAAGAAATAGACTTCCAATGAACTATTTAATCTTTTTTCTACATTCATGCAAAAAGCAAAACTTTATTGAACTATATTCAGTGGAAAAAGAAGTTCTTTATTGCACTAGTAGCAATAGGTACTTCACTACGAAATATTCATATTCAAAATTGCACCAATTGTTCATTCACTTTCAACATTGAGGGTAAAAATAAAGTTTCAGTTAAATTGTTCGTAACGTATTAGTTCCTGTTTCAATGCAAATCGATATTATTAATAAAGTATTCAAGTTGCGCTTTTCATTTTCCTACACCTAGTGCCGCACCTCAATAAATCATTTTTTGCTTTTTGCATGAACGTAGAAAAAATGTTGTGTGCAACTCGTGCAAAAATTGTTTATTGCACTCGACGTGTTGTCCAACTCGGCCTAACGGCCTCGTCGGACAATTTCACGTCGAGTGCAATAAACATTTACTTTTTGCACTTATTTACGTTAATGTTAATGTTAGAAAACTGACTTTAATATTTATTTTATTTTATGTCAAATCTCACCCTAAAGAATTTTCATTACTATTGAGTGCAATTGAAGTAGCACATATACTACCTATTTGAATTTAATTATTGTTTTTAGACTAAAATATTACAAGATAAGATAGTTGTCGTACAGTAGCTATTTTTAGGTAATGATTGATATTCAGATAATGCTTTTTTGATTTTTGGAATTCTCGAAAGAATAACGATCTGAAATTTCGATACCAAAATTAATTTCTTTTCAAATTCACAAATTTATTATATTTTCACAAACCCGAGGAATCCTCCTGAGAATAATAATAATGAAGTAGGAATGTAGGCTTTCACGCCTGGCGTCAATTTTTTGGTTTGTTTCCGGATTTTGCCGTGGTCTTTTTGGTAAAAATCTCCAAACGTTTCAACTGCAATGCGGCAGTCATCTTCAGTGGCGTGGTCGAAGTACTCTTCTAGACGTGTCAACTGAAACTCGTCAACTGAAACTCACCCGTTTCAGTTGACACGTCTAGAAGAATACTTCGACCACGCCACTGAAGATGACTGCCGCAGTTGCAGTTGAAACGTTTGGAGATTTAAACCAAAAAAGACCACTGCAAAACCCTGAAACCAACCAAAATAATAATAATGAACTTCAGGTGAAAGGTAAATAACAAAAAAATATTAGTTCTAGAGCCCGTCAAATTTCTATAACAAAATATGAAAAGATTATGTATACTGTCGAAAACAAACCTTGTATATAAGAAATGTACATATTCATAACGAGGATAATAAATCAACATATCACAGACATCCTAATAGCATGTCCATTAGAAATGCAAATATCAAAACAATTATGGACCGATAATAGTTACCATAAGTATGAATCAGTCAATCCGACGGGATAAATTATCACTGATTAATTGAACCTCCTCGTTACTCACCGATAAATCACATAATTAGCACAAATAACTCAAATCTGTCTGGCTGTTTTAAACGAGATTGGTGCTTTAATCAGATCTGTTTCGAAACGCGACTACCTTCATTTGTATTCATTGCGTTTTCCGCAAATGAAGAAATCGTATCCATTTTGATGATAATATCTATACCGGATTACTCTGTTTTTATCAATCTCATCCCAGTATTCACGTGAAATGTTTTACATATGGATGAAAATTCTTGCAACGTCAAAACTGAATTGTTTTTGCCAAAAAGTGTCAAATCAAGTTGAATCAATTCAACAGTTAGTATATAAAAATAAAAAGTTTTTTTTATGTATTTCTCGATAGTAAAAAATTGATTTAATGTCAAATATATTTCATTAAATCTAGTGATAAAAAGTTTCAGCGATAATTAAAACGTGCTAATTAGAGTAAAAACTCTCCCAAGTCAAGAAACTGCCGATGGAATTTTCCATTTCTCTAGTAATCGCCAACATAATATACATCGAGTGGTTCGAATAATTATTGGTTTCTGAAGATAATAGGATAGAGACAAGAAATAGAAAATCTGAAAAAAATGGAAGAAAATGAGGAAGACGTAAAATTTGAAATCTGTGAATTTACCATGTGTTGAAGTTTATTAATAAAAAAATCCTTCGGTCGCTTTATGTATGTGTCGGTATTTTAATAAGACTAACAACTCGATATATTCATGTCATTACGATAACTATTGTATAATATAATGTTATGAAATGTATTTATAACTCACCATTTTTACAACCAACCGCCAAAGAGTTTATTGGATTTGAAATCTCTATGTAAAGTGAAAATTTGTCCATTCATTCATTTCATTCGAATTAAACAGAAAGTTTCTCATTTAAATTTCACGGAAGTAAATAGTATACACGATCATAAATCAAGACGAGCAAACTGGCATGGGAAATTTCAGAAGTAACCTTGGAAAAAAATCAATATACTATGATGGTATAGTAATTTACAATTCACTTCTAGCTGAAATAAAAAAAGTGAAGAAAGCGACGATTTTCTTTGTTGAATCTTAATTGAATTCATTGGTGCTCATAATCATAGAAATTCATTATATTAATTTCGAAATTACCCCTTTTCATTCATTAATGTCTCTCAGCTCCCAATCTAAATAATAAAAAATCTAAAGGTTGGGAAAAATTATTCATATTTTCATTTGCTATGAATTATACTTGTATTAATTTTATGTATAACTTGTCAAATGAGTTTGGATGATTATTTTGTAATTATTTTTCATATCCGTATTATTATCCAAATTGTTTCTTGGGATAATAAAATAAAATAATACTATTTATTTTTCTATGAAAATTATCATTGTTGAAAAAATTGGTAAATGAATAATATCTAGCCCTCTTTTATTTTTCCTATCATATCTCTAGCGCTGTATAACTAGTCAAACTGTCGGAATCATTTGAATTCAAGTTTCCTCTTTTGCGTAACCTGAACCCATAAATCTTAATGTAGACTGAGCAAACTCTTCTCTCTAATAATACTCCGTAATGAAACAGCTGAAATCGCATGTTTCACTAATTGTTACTACAAATTCTTAATCAACGCCGTTTGCTTCGCAACAAAGTACTAATTCAACTTGGGCGCAACCCGATAACCCTGCTGATTAATTACTGTAATGACGACGGTTTGTCCTAACCACACAAAATAAGCCGGCCTTCGAACCTTTTTGCTAGTCTGGTGAAGTTGTATAGGCCAGGCGGCGAGTTTTGTAGACTGTAGACTTGGCAAATATTTTTTTTTTCTTCAAATGGATCAATAGGATGCGATTATCAAGAATCTACACTTCCGAGGCCTACAGCAATCTCCGTGAGGCTGCAAAGGTATCTCGTTTTGTTTTCATCCTACGGCCAAAGAGATTTCGAATCAAATTTCTGATCAACATAGTTCAGTATGATTTTTTCATGGGACTTTTAGTTTCCAAGCAGAACTTGTGCCATATTTGAGAAATGCAGTAAATATCGATTCTTGCTTACCAAATTCCCCTCTTCTTTCGTTCTGGTGACTGTTATGAATAAGCACAGATTGTGCACCTAATAAATTAAAGGTTTTGAAAAAACTGAAGAAACACTCTTTCACATTAATACAGACTGAAAAGTAAAGAATATTCTTTAAAAATTAACTTGTTAAGAAAGGGCATGGTGCTTGATCCCAGTTATCTCTAATTTTTATTGTTATAGCTAGTAAATGAGTATATGATGTAATTATGAGAATATGAGTGAAAAGCATCACACGCGTTTTTAACATCAAAGTTTATATTCAAAGATTATTATTCACTTTAGTCCATATTAGTATAGAACCATAATTCTTTGTTTTTTTCAAAACTAATAAATCATTTTCAATTTTTAGTTTCATCGGTCCTTGATATGTGTGTGAAATTTTAAATTATTCGGACGTAAAAAAAGACTGGAAGTGGGAAAAAATTTAATTTGAAGATTCACACTATTATTTTGGAATTCTTGTATTATCGTCGGTCCTTGATATGTGTGCTAAATCTTAGATTATTCGGAGGATTGGATGTGAGTGAAAATCGAATTTATGAATTCTAAGCATTGTTATCATTATTACATCAATATCATGAAATTCGTGTATTGTCGTCTGTCTCTGATATGTGTGCCAAATTTCAAATTATTCGGACGATTGGAAATAGGTGAAAATTGAATTAAAAAATTGACCTCATTATTGTTTTTATTTTGATTACCATTATTATTACATTATTGATATAAAATTCTAGTATTGTCATCGGTCTTTGATATGTGTGCCAAATTTCAGATCATTCGGACGAGTGGAAGTAGATGAAGATTTAAGTTAAAAAAACACATAATTTTTAATACTACTACTTAATATCAAAATTATCGTTATCATTATTATTATTGAATTGATACTATCGAATTCTTGTATTGTCGTCGGTCCTTGCCAAATTTTGGATAATTTGAACGATTGGAAGTATGAGAGAATTGAATTAAAAAAATTCACCTTCCCATTATTATTATTATTACCATCATTATTTTATTATAAATATGGAATTCCTGTATTGTCATGGGTCTTTGATATTTGTGCCAAATTTCAGATCATTCAAACGAGTAGAAATAGATGAAAATTTAATTGAAAAATTCACATAATTTTATCATTATGTGAAATTCTCGTACTGTCATCGGTCCTTGATATGTGAGTCACATTTTAGATAATTTGGAGGATTGGATGTGGGTGAAAATTCGATTTCAAAATTCTCATTATTATTATTATTATTTCATTATTATTATGAAATTCTTCTACTGTCATCTGTCCTTGATATGTGTGCCAAATTTCAGATCATTCTGATCATTGGAATCGAAAATTGAATTTACAAATTCACGTCATTCTCTTTATGGAATTCTTGTATTGTACGAGGATGTATTGATATCTAGTTAGCCTAGACCAGTTCCCTGTACAAACAAAATATTGCGTTACCATAGCAACGAACAATAACTTATTAGAAGTGTCAGTGTAAAGTTTGACGTCAAAAAAGTAAACCAGAGTTACGCAATAAATTAAAAGAAAAAATATGTCCACCGAAATTGTGGAAATCGAAAAATTGGAGTATCGAGCCATCATCAAGTGCCTGTATTCGAAAGGGTTAAGAGGTAAGCAGATCTACGAAGATATGCTTAATACCCTTGGTGATCAATGTCCTTCGTATGCGAACGTGAAAACTTGGACTGCAAGCTTCAAAAAAGGTAAATTTTCCATTGAAGATGATGACCGATCGGGAAGGCCAGTTTCTGTGTCAGTCCCCGGAAATATCGATGCAGTTCATGACATGATTTTAACAGACCGTCGAATTGGGCTAAAATGGATATCTGAAGCACTGAATATTTCATACGAACGCGTTCATCATATAGTTCACGTCAATTTGGACATGAGAAAAATTGCTTCAAAATGGATCCCCAAATGTTTGAATGTTGACCAAAAGCGTGCAAGGGTAGTAGCATCGCGTTCGATCTGTGCTCGATTTGAAAACGATGTAGACTCCTTAAACCGAATTATTACTATGGATGAGACTTGGGTACATTTCTACGATCCAGATACTCCGGTTCTCCAAGACCTAAGAAGTTTCGTGTCCAAAAATCTGCTGGAAAAGTTCTTGCTTCAGTTTTTTGGGATTGCCATGGAGTAATCATGATTGATTTTTTGGATAAGGGTCGATCAATAACTGGAGATTACTATTCGACATTACTGATCACTCTACGGGATCACGACCACCGATTTGATGAAACGGGTTTAGAATTAATTAGACAGGTATATTACCACATAATTCTCAATGTATTCGAGAGTCTGGAAATTGCCCAGTGTAGAAATAATGTGAAAGCTGATGAGGGCCCTATTCCATGAGAGGTCAATGTTCAAGTTCGCGGTACAATGAAGGTTTCTTCTCTCAATAATGAATCTACACTTACTAATTTCTAGAGCAGGTAGGTTCCAAAAATAACAAAAAACAATTTGATAATAAGCGCTCCACTCAGATAAGTAGTAGAGCAAATAAATTCGAAAAATTATGTAAACAATAAGATAAGATAATTTGATGAAGGCTCAACCATTCATAGAAATGGTATAAATATGATTAAGGTAGAATAAGTAGTTTGATAAACTTTTAGCTCCTGAATACGCACTTTATTGGCGAAACGCGTCGAGTGTGATTTGGTGGTAGAAGTTTGAGTAGTTTATTTTTCTTCTATTATATTCACACCGAAGGTTCCAAATATTTATTTATTCGCAATATTTCGTGCTTGAAATGTAGATAAGTTGCTACAGAAATTATTTAATTATTTTCTCTCTACAAAATGTCATTATTTCCTCGCAAAAACGGCATTCCCAAACTGCCTCTGCAGGTTGAATATGCCTATGTTTGCTGATAATGAAATCTGAAATTCAATCGCAAAAAGTTGGAACGTTTGAATATTCACGAGGGTTGGCTTAAAATATCGAACGGAGCAAAATAGACGAATGCTGTAGTAATAACTCCTAGGTATAATGGTTTGTGGCGCCTCTAATGATGTATCACGCGAAGAATGTGACGCACCATTGCTCTACCTCATATATAATGAGTGACGTTGAAAAAACCTCGTATGGTTCATTTTCGAGCATGTATTGATTTTTTTTTATCAATAGATATCTCTTTTCAATAAATCAATCTTCAATTTCTTTTTACATGTTTTGGAATTGGTAATAAATAGATCAAAATTCAGGATAAATTGATAAAGTGAATATAACCCAGGTAGCACATCATATCGGCTGAAAATTGGTTCCATATTGAGCCAATATAGGTATATTGTAAATGAAAAATCAATATTGGTACAATATGGGTGAATATTCAAAAAACAATATTTTATTAATAATATTGGTGGAATATTGGTTGAACTAGTTTTGAATTATTGGGTCAATATTGGTTGAATAATTTCTACCAATATCGATAATACAATATTGGTTATATATCGTTTTCCACATCTAGAATAAATATTGCAATCCAAATATTCCAGTCATTTCGATAATAAGGAAAAAAAACTATATTGTATTTCCAAGTTTGATAGCATATTGGTTGAATATCATTTCCACTTTATTTAACGAATTGTAATAACTCATATTGAGTCACTATTGGTTGGATGATATTTACCAATATCGATATAACAATATTGTCTTCACATCGTTTTCATCATCTAGAATAAATATTGCAATCTCAATATTCCCCTCATATCGATTCTAGGAATAAAAACTATATTGTATCTCCAAGTGTGATTACACATTGGTTGAATATCATTTCATATTATATTTTAACAACATTTGATCAATATCTCAAACTGTTCACATTTTACTTCTCGAAAATATAGCTTTTGAATATTGTGCCAATATTGTCAGAATATTGTATCAGCAATATTGTACCAATATCGCCGAATATTTTGAGACCAATATCAGTTCGAGAATATTTCGCCACTATTATTCAAGTAATATTGGACCAATATCGCCGAATGTTCACATTTTTTTTCTCGCCAATATTGCATTTCAAATATTTCGCCAATGTGTTCACAATATTGTACCAATATTTTACCAATATAGGTGTGCTACTTGGGAAAATAAAATGAATGAAATGGAATGAAGTAGAAAATTATGAAGTGATGCAAAAATGAGAAGCACATTACATAAAATTCGTCACATGTTCGCTAAATTTGTTTACACTATGAAACACGATCTTTTTCTTGGCAAAAGGAACATGAAAGTGATGCAGTGTTTGTGCTCTATATCTGAGAACATCAAAAATACTTATGGATGTCATTTTTTTGTTTGGAAGCAAAATCACATATTTCAAAGAACAGTGAAACATTTGGAAATTGTTCTACAAGTTTCCCTGTGATATTCCAAAGATAAATCTTAAGATTCGTTTTTGGACAATCAAAACTTCTTTCGAATCACTTGAATTACCTCTGAGGTATATGCCATATCAGAGTTTTGATTCAACTTGATAATGAAACACATTCGTCGTCGGTCTAGCTCTAACACTGACTAAATTGACAAAAAGAAAATTCAGTGAATTCAATTCAGAAGGTATTTGTTGACAATGGCATTTCCAACATAGGTGTTCGTCCAGTGATACCTCTAAAAATTTGACCTCACTGTGTGTATTACGCAAAATGTTTTCACCAGATGCAATTTCTAGGTCTTCAATATTTTTCTGCTGAAAGTGCATTTGCAACATTTGGATATTTTGAATATTGAAAAATAAGTTCCTAGAATTAAATGAAGATTATACTGTTTCAATGCATTTTATTTGTAAACTTTCAGTATCGACAACGGATATAACTTCGTCTGCATATATTACGCATTCTTTATTTACAGCTACCACACCCAAGTGGTTTAAATACAAGATGAAGATTGAAGGACCCAATATCAAACCTTGAGGGACACCCATTTGGAGTTCCCTTTTAACCGAATTTCATTGTTTTCAATTGGCTATTATGTTCAAACTGCATAGAGATAATTTGTTTTCTGTTCTTCAATAAAGACGGAATCCAGTTCAATCAAGTGCCCTACTCAAGTCGCAAAATATTGCAGCAGGTCAAAGCGAGTTTTGGATATCTACATTTTGATGGAATATTATTGGTAGTTCGACCAACATGGAATGCAATCCGGAATCATCCTCATAACTAAATTATTTCATCACACTGCACAATATCTCCATCCTGGTAATGCATCATCAGGAATATCAGGGCAACGTGATACTGACCGATCCGAGGGTAGCTTTGTCCGAATTTCACTTGTACCGTAAACTTTGGCCATTTATCACACAATTCTGTGCGTGTGTACCAAATGGGCTGGGTATAATTCGCCATTGTTCATTGCACAAAACAATTTTTTAGATATCTGAGGTTCGAGTCGAGTAGAAAGCGACCCTAATATTACCTGATTCCTAGAGATAACAATTGAGATCCTTTTTTTCTTCGAAGAGATTTGCCAGTTCAACCAAAGAAACTAAAGATAATAATACAGTTGATTTTGAAGCTGCTAGAGATTCGGAAATACCGATAGGGTACGTATGTGTCTGATTTCGATGAAAGTACACTAATTGAATCAAAAAATTTTCAAGCATGCATACATGTTGAAATCAATGAGGTGGTGATCCATCCATTACTGACATTGACCACGTAGTTTTTAGGGATTCCAATTGATTTTTATTTAACTTGGAAATTTCACTTCGATTCCGTTTGTAAGAGGGTCGGCAGTAGTTTTTATGCTCTGTTATAATATTAAATTTTTTCGACAATGTACTTCTTGTGGGGTAATGAAAATAACGTAAGTCGGAGATTTTACAGCTGAGAAGGGAATTATATGAAAAAAACCCTTCATCATTACGTATTGTTTACATACACATTGCGTTATGTAAAAAGGCACGAGTCTGAGTTTGAAATCAATTCCAAGTAATGAAAATCTTATCAAACTACAACATCACGTAACGTTGTTTCAAAAGTCACTTACCCTTTTTAATAGATTCTATTTGCCCACTTCCAGATACGAAGAATATTAGTTAAGGGTGTTTCAACCTTACACAGCCAAAAAAACTTATTCCCTCCTACACTCGTATAGATGTCCTTGAATTTACATTTTTCCCATTTGCAGATTGCGGAAGGTTGAAACACCCAGGAAACCATGGCAGGCACTGAATTTCTTCCACAAAATCAAATTTTCAATCATTGAGTATTAGTTCACTTCTCACCTTCGGAAGGATGATCATTCCAAGTAGAAAATATTCACTATTATATATTGTTATTATAGTTTCCGACACAAAAACCAAAACTGATATTCAATTTGTAAATAAAAGATCCAATTGTGTTTCATTATAAAGTCTTAGAAGTATGGTATGCAACCAGGTTAAGAACTCCTCTAGACACTCTTTCATCACTCGTGACTGGATATAATTCAAGTTCATTCAAGTCGGGATGAATATATATATATATATATATTCTGTATATATTCTGTATATATTCTGTATATATATATATATATATAAGTGAAAATAGAGTATATTTCGTTTTAATTCCGAGAGTTCTAACCTTTGACAGCTGTTTCGTGCTAACGCACTCATCAGAAAGGATTTCTTCAAATCTTTTCATTCGAGTAATCTGATAATTCATCATCTTTCAACATAACAATGTGAAAAGAGTATGTTGCTATTTGAGAAATGGCAGTTGTGAGCCTTTCTTTATGGGTACTAATCCGTTTTGAGGAAATGTTTGATAATTGATGGGAAATATGGTTGCTGCAATTACATGGGAAGCTCAATTTTCAGCTGTATCTTACCTCGAACCTTCCTCTCGTAAATGCTGACGCCGTTCGTCAGTTGTGATGATTTGAGTTTGATGTTCATGGCCAACTTTGTTCGATTGAACAATCAACTGTATCTCCGCCATTTTTCAACCGATTTTCAATTTTGGAGAACAGTGTTATCACAAATTGCGTGTTCTTCCTGATAATGAAAAAAATTGTACAGGGTGTCATTTGAAAAAAAAAGTTTGGGGTCACTTCCGGTTAAACCGGAAGTGGTGATTTTTCGGTTATGGAGTCAAAATATGCGTATTTGAGTAATATATCGACGTGCCAAATTTGAAACCTGTATCTTCAAAACTATAGAAAAATTGGGGGGCGTACCTCACCTCGTGGTCACCCGGTATATATATATATATATATATATATATATGAAAATAGGTAATTCGTGACTGACAATAACTGTAGAATTGAAAATATCTTGAGGTTGCAGTCTGATATTGGATTTGAAGAAAACTCTTGATTGTTTCTTATCATTTTTGAAGTTGATTGACATTCATTTAACAACATTCTTTTTTTGATGCTAATTTCTATTTTTACTCAAGTTATGTAAGTAGATTCATTATTTTTTCTACATTTATTAAATTGTCCTTTTGTAGTTGTCCTGAGGAAGGAAATAAACATTTCCGAAAGCTTGGCAAGATGACAAAGAGTTTTCTTTAAATCCAATATCAGACTGCAACCTCAAGATATTTTCAATTCTATATATATATATATATATATATATATATATATATATATATATATATATATATATATATATATATATATATATATATATATATTTAATGAACTATGTGTTTGATTTGAAACCTCCAAACTTTTCCATTCGAATTTTGAATATATATTCTTGAATATATTATCGTAGAATAGGTCAAAATTTTGCACTAGGCTCGGACAAACAACCAAGATTTTGTGAAGCAGCTTTAGGAATGGACTCAATATGATTTTCTCATGAAACGATATTTTTGATAATGTCACGAGCTGGAGCCGGACCTGTCCAGCCTGACCCCATCAGCTCGTGGAATGCATGATTCATCGCTCTCGACCCTTCCAGGGCAGACCAGGGGCGAGCTACCAAACATTAAAAGAAACAGCGTAATGATGATGACACAACACACGTCTGTCAAAATGCCGAAAGCCATCTAGACGAAGAGCGAGCGACAAAAATCGTAACTCCCGAAAGATCCAGAAATAATCAACAAGGATATAATAAATAGAGAGCAGATAAAGTTACAGTCGAACACAGACAGTCTTGAGACTGAGATTTTAAATAGAATAGTAAATGCAACTTCATCGACGACCTCACGGACATATCTATCCGAGAGAATTCTACGAGACCATGGAAAATGGAAGTTTTATTATTTCAGAAAGTTACAATCCTCCAGGAAACTATCCAGTTCTGTTGAACGCAATCCGACGTTCCAGTACAGTAATAATTCAAGGCAATATGATAAAGTCCAATGCAACAGAAGGTTGCGAGCTTTGTTCTGGTTTTGAAATGACCACAAATTCAGCTCAGTGAACAAAACGAGATGTTCAGTGACAGTGTGGAATTTTCACGAGTTCATTGCTGATTAATGCAGAAGGATAATATTTTGATACAAGTAACGTTGTGATTTTACGAACGGTGATTTGGCGATGTTGAAGAGTTGACAAATTATTGGTGGCTATAATAACTATCATTTCAAAATAATGGTGGATGCGTGATAGAAAATGGAGGATACGCCAAATCTGGTGGATGAATCTCAAAATACGTTTTCCTTAAAAGAGTATACGGCCATCAAAACATTAGCTTGAATGAACTGATAAAAGATTCTTATTGGCTGAAATTTCACATCGCAAATTTGAATTTCTACAGAAACACAAGTACGAATAATCCTCTACAAAGAGAATGTCCTAGATACGTGTCTGTTTATGGATACTTGAGTTGAGTTCAATTTGCGAATAACCACGTCCAACGTGTTGAGGTTGAGACACAATCAAAGTTTTATGTTGTTAGCATTCAGTTTTATGTTTCAAGATATAAGTTTTATAAAATCAACCCGCAGTTCTTTATGAAAAATGACAGAATACAAATTCAAGTAATAAGAAAGTTTCAAGATACCGACGTGACGGATTTTAAGGTTTATAATTTACAAAATCAACTAATCACATCATTTATTTTTTACACGGAACTGTTTTGTTTTCGTGTTGTTTGATACAAGGGCGTAGCTAAGATCTGCACTGAGCGAAAGAGGGATTTTTTTTTTAATTTTGCCAAGAAACAGCAAGAAGTAAGAACTTGTGAATAGTGCATTTTTTTAGGCATTTTTTAGGGCGATTTTTTGGAGGTAATTTGAAAGTACTGAATTTTTTCATTTTCAAGTGAAGTTTCTCAAAAAATTATTAGGCTGGTAACTGATTTTTCCTTCGGATGGTCATTCTGGAGGAAAAACAACTTATACACATTGTTTCACTTTAATTGGCGAAAATTCTTCATTTCATAACGGGTCTGCCGATTTCCGAAAACTTTTTTTTTAAATTTTACTACGAGAGCTCTACTTCCTTACACTTTCAGAACTCCCAAATCCCATGTTTCAATATCGTGACTTATACTGAGTGTTGACAACTTGAGTGCAAAAAATGAAAAATTCTAGTTTTTGAGAGTGTCCTGTGTTAACGCTACTGAGAGTATGGAAAATTTTAGATTGTTATTGGTTAAATAACTTCCATGACGCTATAATCAATATCCTAATATCTTCGTTGCAATTTATCAAAATAGCGTCTACTACAAGATTGCCATGGACATAAATGAAGCGTGTACTATTTGTCAGTTTGTACATTTTATTTAACAATTAATATTATTTGGCGAATTCGACGCAAATATGGTCAGAATTCTGAGTCAGTCAAAAAATTCAACTAATTCGACTGGTTGGTGATAACCATGAGTTAGTTATATTGAAGGCTGCGGCAGAATTTAACAGGCGTCATCATGATATTGAACTTGTGACTTTTCAGACAGTTGCAAGAGTAAAAATTCATTTTGATAGAACTGAAGTATAGCTTTAACAAAGCGCACCAGAAATGTGAATAATCTTGGAGACAATACTAACATGAATGAGCTCCAAGAAAATGTGAAGACCAGTGTGAGTCAACTAGCTAGAAATATCGAAATGAAACCAACAAAAATTTGGAGGTAGGTACCTCAAGCGAAACAAACAAAATGTCAATAATCGTAAATTTGCATACCGTGGAAAATGGCGATGAAGATGTCAGGATGGAGTATTTATCATGGTGCCAAGGAAATTATTCAACAGATAGAAACTTCTTGTCTGAAATGATAACAGACTGGTGTCTTCCCAAAATTCAAGATATTAGTCCGATCAAAATCCAAATTCGATAATAAATTGTAAGAGACAATACCTACTCTCCCAACATTAATGTCTGGTGCTGCATATTTCGGAATGAAATGATAGGATCCTTCTTTTTTGAGGAAAATCTCAACGCAGGTAATTTTATCAACTTTTTAAACAAGGAATTATGGGGATATTTAGAGGATTCACCAATAAGAGTGAGAAAACTAGATAGTGCTTCTATATATAATGCAAGAATAGTAATGGAGGGGGGTTTGAAACAAAATTCCAGGGAAATGAATTTGACGAAAAAGTCACCTTATTGGATTGCCTCCACGCTCACCCAGCCTGACACAACTTGATTAGTTTTTTTTGAGTAAGAAAATGCCTAATATGCTTTCATCATTGTTGGGTACTTATATGTTATAGTGGTTATCACAGTCAAATGAATTATGATTGCCTATCACCTCCAAAAACGAAGAAATGTGCAATAGCAGCCAACAACGCCCCCCCACCATTCCTTGTCTTGATGATATTTCAGTTATTCGGCCTACGAGACAAATGCGCCACCATTGGAAGGTTGAATCCGTTTGATGTGCAGAATACTTTGAATTCAGTGTCACAATTTTTCATCATGAATAGGTTAGCTTTCAAAAAACGCTTTTTTTTTCTGTGACGGGAAAAAAATTTGACATTTTATCTCTGTTGCCATGTAACAAAATATAACTTTTCATGAAATTACTTTTTTCCCCGGGAAAAAAGTGAGTACTTTTTTCCCGGACATAGTCACACATAGATAAAGGAAGATACTTCTGGCAATGATTTTCGTGACGCTACTTTCGCTGCTTCTACCAACTCCGGTGGAGTCAGAGAAAACTCAGAATCAGACATTTTTCAACTTTATATTATTCAAAATAACTATTAAACAATTACTGAGTTCGCAATTTTCAAATCAAATCACAGAGTTAAACTGACAGATGTTTGATTACTTTGAAGTTTTCCTTAGCAACGCTGGTCTAATTGTCGCTATACGTGCAACAGCTTACTAGTTTAAAAATTCAAATTTCATATCGATAATATTCTGACTTCAATATATTGTGATAATATGTTTTTCTCACTATTGAATCGTCGTTTTTCCCGCCACAGAAAATAGTGTATTATACACGGGAAATATATTAGATTTTATCTCTTGGTTTTTTGTCTCCCTCCGCTTCGCGTCGGGAGACAACACAACCTTGAGCTAAAATCTAATACTTTTTTCCCTTGTATAATAAATAACTATTATAATATACTCTTGAGCAAAAATGCTCCCACAAAGAGACATTTGTCGGAATACGTCAACTTTGCATTGAGATTTTGAAGCGTCAAGGCTGCTTTGGAAAGCGGTAATAGAAAAAAGAATTATTGAGTTTGCATTTACATGTGAATGATGATGGTTCTTCGAAGTAGTACTTCGTTCAGACGATATTTGTACGAAAATATCGAAATCGAGGTACGATTTAAATAAAATAATATTTATCAATCCCCCTAAGTTTAATATCTATCTTATTTTTAGTTTTTGAGATTTTTAATGAGAAAGTAGTTCACTTTTACATGCACGGTATAGGAAATCAGTTAGAAATATGTCTTAAAGATTCGTATACAGAACCGTTTTTACGAACGATCAGAAGTACGGAATGATAATAATAAAAATATTCACAATCTTCATTCCCAAAATAAATATCACAAAAATCACAAAAGAGGGTAACTTGAACAAAGCAGCAGACGCCGATACGTGCGAGAACACTTGTTTCAGCATCGAAAAATTTAAATTAAATACCATGAGATATGAAACCATATACTATTATCATAATTATTATACCTATGAATACGTATACCTAATTTTTAATCTAACATGAAACTACTATCAAAATTTTGATCAAGTTTATCAGGGTATGTTTGTGCAATATTTGGCGATCGCGCAGACTTTACTGAAATTTCAAAAAAGGCGAAAACACAGTGTTGAATAAATGGCGAATGCTCTCCACAGGATGAACTATCAAATTCTGGGAGTCTTTGGTTTGGTCAGCAAAGCGTGAACATCAGACGCCAATAATGATGTATTCTTGAGAGCTGCAGAGACGCCAAATTAACTATAGATTTTTCCTCACAGTATTCAGACGATCATAAAGCAATCAATGACCAAACCAGGACGGACCAGAATTAGTAATGAAATAGCAATTATCATGTATGTAGAGAACTTTGACAACCCAAAGATGGCCTGGTGATAAATATCAATCAAGGATCAAGCAGCCTGACTCGAATATCCACATCAGAGTCCTCTTGAACCGACATTTTAATCAGCAACAGCCCTCCGTCCATCACAGTGGCAATTATTCAACGAAGTGAAATTCTGCTGCTTTAGCAAATTGTGAATTTAAATCACGTGATTATTAAGAACATCAATGTTATACAAATCCGTTAATGTATTTTCGCAAGCGGTTCGAATGTGTGTGGCATTAATTAAGCCATAAACCTGTATTAGAAGAGCGACACCTAAGGGCATACTCGGCATACTCTACGAATTCACGAGTATTACGGCACGTTTTTGTTGCTCTAGATGAGACCCCGTCTAATGAACCGTGGAGGATGAGATAAAGCTATTTCCATTAGCAGGAAGGGTTCGTTATCCCATATAACCGTTTGCTTCTCCACCGCAATAATTATAGTGACATTTTTTTGGATATTATCAGTTAAAAGACCCGAAGAGAATGTTGGAGAATGGGATATTCCATTGTTTTGTAAATTAATATTTTGAAAAACTAGTAATAAAAAAAGTTATTTATGCTACAAGAATAATAAGCGACTCTTTTCTGCACCCGCAGGAAGTATCCAACCGCAGATTGCAAAAACAGGCTTTACATTCGAATTGTATACCTACAGGATTTTTCCAATATTTTGGTTTTTTAATATAATTATGAAAATATCGTTTTGGAGGAAAATTTTCAATTTTTACTGTTTTACTTGAAGAACAAAACTTTGTATTTCATGCAAGATATTTTTATTTTAAAAATCGTAGCAAAGCGGTTTCGACTGTTAAGTCATCTTCAGTGCGTACCTGTAAGTAGGTAATAATTGAAATTGAATTTGTTAAATTGAAAAATTGAACGTTAGGAAAATTTAGAAAAGTGAGGTTACTTACTCGTCAGGTGTACAAGAAGCCGTATAAAAACAAAAGTCCATGGACCAAAGTGAAGTTTAAAATTTTATATAATATATAACATATTTAAAATTGAACAATTTTCATCCTATTCAAGAGTCCAGAATAATCCTTAACGACTTTTTTGCATGGCAACATGAGATTTGTGTGTAGGGGCGTTGACCTGCAAAAACAAAACACCTTCAGAACACCTTTGGATAGCTTTCCACGTCTTTTCTCTCTAATTTTTTCCCGTAGAGTAGTCAGTAATGTCGAATAGTAATCTCCAGTTATTGTTCTACCCTTATCCAAAAAATCAATCATGATTACTCCATGGCAATCCCAAAATACTGAAGCAAGAACTTTTCCAGCAGATATTTGGATACGAAACTTCTTAGGTCTTGGAGAACCGAAGTGTCGCCATTCCATCGATTGTTGCTTTGTTTCTGGATCGTAGAAATGTACCCAAGTCTCATCCATAGTAATAATTCGGTTTAAGAAGTCTTCTTCAGGTCGAGCACAGATCGAACGCGATGCTACTACCCTTGCAAGCTTTTGATCAACATTCAAACATTTGGGGATGCATTTTGCAGCAATTTTTCTCATGTCCAAATTGACGTGAACTATATGATGAACGCGTTCGTATGAAATATTCAGTGCTTCAGATATTCGTTTTAGCCCAATTCGACGGTTTGTTAAAATCATGTCATGAACTGCATTGATATTTTCGGGGACTGACACAGTAACTGGCTTTCCCGATCGGTCTTCATCTTCAATGGAAAATTTACCTCTTTTGAAGCTTGCAGTCCAATTTTTCACGGTCGCACATGAAGGACATTGATCACCAAGGGTATTAAGCATATCTTCGTAAATCTGCTTACCTCTTAACCCCCTTTTTTTTTTGAAAAATCGTTTATTTAAACAACTCTTATTACAATATCATTGACCTAATGTGAAAATTCTCAAAACACTGGCCTCGAGAATAACAAAATTTAAAGGTAATGCAGTGCTGCAAAGGCAGTTAATTAACGTTTACATAAACATTCAATTGTCTAACAAAACTCTTATAATGATTCGAATCTTTTAAGAGCTGCGGTTAATTATTAAATGTTTTGATTGCATATACAATCGGATTGTTTAAACCTATATTTGACCTTGTGTATATTTGATAGATGTTATTATGGGATCTTGTTTGGTAATCATGTACATCAAAGCAAAACTCAATATTTATGTTACATTTTTGTTGATTATTGAGTATTTTATAAATAAGTTTGCATTGTTCTATATCCAGAATTTCTTTTAATCGAATTAAGTTCAATTCTGAATAAATTGTATTTGTGCTAGTGAGCCAATCATATTTGAATAGAATTTTAAGAACTTTGTTTTGTAATTTCTGAGCTTTATCAAAATTAACTTCTCCACACATTCCCCACACAGGCAGGAGATACCTGAAGTGTGTTAAGAAGAAAGAATTATAAACTTGAAATTTACTTTTCATAGACAGATAATTTCGACATTTATACAAAGCGGACATCATTGAAACTATTTTTTCAGAGATTTTGGTAATGTGTGGAGACCAGTTCAAATTTTCATCTACAATTAATTGTTCTATCGTGGTGGCATTTAATATGTGTAAATTCATCATGAATGATAAATAAAGAGGAAATAAAATCTTCCAATTTACACAAAAATATACTTGTAACGTGCTTACAATTGTTTCGACACACGGTGTCATCATCTGAGCGAGTTATCAACTAAAGAAACGTCAAAATCACTTTCTTAAATATTAAAATAACATGCATGAAATTTCACTAATGACAATTGCAGGTATGTCATTAGGAAATTTCATACCTGCAATTGTCATTAGTGAAATTTCATGCATGTTATTTTAATATTTAAGAAAGTGATTTTGACGTTTCTTTAGTTGATAACTCGCTCAGATGATGACACCGTGTGTCGAAACAATTGTAAGCACGTTACAAGTATATTTTTGTGTAAATTGGAAGATTTTATTTCCTCTTTATTTATCATCTACAATTAATCCTAAATATTTTATACACATTACTCCCTCTATCGGCACACCATTTATGTTAAGATGAAATTCGTTAATTATTTTATTTTTCTGCTTAAATACTATATATTTGGTTTTATCAATATTGATTTTCAATTTATTTGAAAACAGCCATTTAAGGTAAGCATTAAGGTCATTATTCACTTGATGATTGAGGTTATTTTCATCTGTTCCGTTGTATAGCAGGACGGTATCATCTGCAAAGGTGAAATACCTTGCCTCCAGATTGGCCAGTTTGAGGTTGAGTACATAAAGGGAGTACAACAGCGGTCCAAGAACTGACCCCTGTGGCACCCCGTAAGCGCTGGACAACGAATCACTATTTGTATGTTCAAGCTTTACAAATTGCTTTCTGCCAAGTAAATATGTTTTAATTAAGCTGTACATAATACCCTCAAATCCCATTCTAATTAATTTACTCAACAGAATATCTATACTACTATAATTTTAAATACAGGTACTTGATAATGGATCGATACTCCAATTTTTCGATATTCACAATTTCAGTGGACATATTTTTTCTTTCAATTTATTGCGTAACTCTGGTTTACTTTTGTGATGTAAAACTTTACACTGACACTTCTAATAAGTTATTGTTCGTTGCTATGGTAACGCAATATTTTGTTTATGCAGGGAACTGGTCTAGGCTAACTAGATATCAATACATCCTCGTTCGTCTCATAAAAGTAATACAAATCGATTTACCAAAAATATTTTAAAAATTGCAAACAAAAATCTATTGCCGAAAAGACCCATACAAGGATTATGAACCATTTATTCAATGGAAATTGAAAAATAAAATTATTGCGATAGATCAGATCAAGTTATTGATCGATTGGTATGTTATTCGATTGATTTTTATATTTTTGTCTGAACATTTTTCTCCAAATTCATGGTGGACGAAATATCATCTTAAAAATGAAATCCAAAGAACATATTCCGAAAAAAATCCAAATTTAAAAATCCAAATTTTTGACCAAAGATCAGATTCTTACATTTATCAGTGAAGCTTCGGATGAAATTCATCTATTACATGAAGTTATTCTGATAATGGGTGTTTTTGGAGGACTAAGGAGAGATAAACTTTTGAAAATCTATATAAACGACATGGAAGATAATGGTAGCTGCGTTTACTTTTTTACTTGGGGAGGTGGAGTAAATAGGTGCTTTGGTGCTGGCCTGGAAATATCTATCCCAAACGTACCAAAAAGACCATAGGAAGTTTGCCTTCAATGATTATCAAATACTTGAAATTTGACAATGCAAATGAATACACTTAATATTATTTGAAAAGAACTTCGGCAACTCTTTTGAGACCGGTGCATGAAACTTTGAAAATGCAGCGAAAATGAAAGAATGCATCTGTGGCGGAATAGACTAGAGCATTTTCTCTAAAAACAAATTGTCAACATGATAGTTTATTCGGTTACAGAATCACATGAATTTCCTAGCAGTTCTTTCATGGAAGAAGTTCCAAGTTATAGCGTTCAAGTTTTTTCTTCTAAAGTTTCGAAAAAATCCGAAAATTTCGGGCCACATATTTTTTTCTAAAAATTCAAAAATTGCACTTTTAATTTTGATCAGGCAAGATTATTGAATCCCACAGAACTGGGGACAGAAAGAACCTGTACCCAGAGTTCATGAAGAATTTCCACCCGTCAAAAAAAGGCTTACGGCTGTTTGTACTCATTTGAATTATAATCCGGCTCAACTAATCAAGGATTAACTAATAATTAAATCAACATGTTAACTATAGATCAAACCATGTGGTGAAAAGATATTTTGATTTCATTGTGGATTCAATTTTAACTAGAATTTAACTAATGAGTAGTTCAGTTCCAATAGTTTCGGCACTTCTCATTCTCTACGACAGATTCAATATCTTTGTTGTGTCTGATCTTCACTTTACGATTACGTAGGGTGGTAGTATTCTAATTATTTCAATGATTATTATTATCTCATGGAAACAAACGAAGTGTTATAGTCATCAGAAGGATTTCTGTCCCATTTCCATTATATCCCTTCATCATTCATTATAATTATTCGCGACCATCTCTTCCAGTTGAAAATAATTAATCTTGTTGAAACTGAGTTGCATGCTACAGCTTCCATTCTCTGACTCGGAATTATAAGGAATGTAAGCCGTTAGAGGCGATGAATTATTTAAGTTGGTTTACATTTTTCATCCCTTTCTCGCATCCGCTTGTCCTCTTGGAAATTTGAACTTGCCATTGAATCGCCGAACACAGTTTATCAGAAGAAAAGATGACTGTGAATTATGCAAATATTGGTTGACATTTTCCGGGAAATTTCATTTTCTGACAGCTTTTCTGCTCTCGAAAAGAAATATTTAAAAAACGTTTGATCTTCACCGCTTTGTTCAAACATGAACCTATTGCATGGTGTAAAATAGTGAAAGTGAATTCAAAGCTTTCAAGTGACCATAACGGTGTAGAGACTTAAGGCGCAGCATTCCAAACTGATCCGAATACATTGCCCGGGTTTTGAGAGATTCATGAACACAAATTTCACAAAAGTATATCATTTGAAGGCGCATTTAGTCAACATGTTTTCAAAATTGAGCCCAAAGATATGTTAAAAGCAAAAGTTGAATCTGTTATTTCAATCAAATGGCACCATTTATGCTAAAAACACGTTACCTTGAAAATCCCAATTTTAAGAATCTTACTTTTACGATAAAAATATTGTCCATATTTCGCGTGTACCTAAAGTTTTATGTCATAAAATGTACTAAATTTATGCCTAAATCTAAAATTTGTATAATATAGGTCTCATACAAAATTATTTATACGGTTATGTTTATGTCAGTGCTTGTGCTAAAGTTACGTTTATATTGACTAAATGCACCTTAAGATCGAAAATTAAAATTCATCGAGGGTGTAGCAATTTTCTTCGACGAGCGCAGTTTTTAGTATAGATTTGAAAACATCTATATTTGATGCATCTTTGATATAATCGTGCAGCTTATTGAAAAGTTTGATCCCAAGATAAAGATGGCTCTTTTGGTATGAAGTAGTTATGGTGCGTATTGTTTAACAGTAGATCTCTAGAACGAGTCAAGTACTGATGCTGGTTAGTTGGGAAGTTCTGTTTATTCTTATATACGTAGATGCAAAGTTTGTCAATATAAATGTCAGCAACATTCTTCGAATTTATTTCTACATGAATGTCTCTAGCCTATTTGTACAACGATTCTGACTGCATACTTCTGCAAAAAAAACTTTTTTTGCAGATCCTTCAAATTAAAATTCTATAGCGTAAAAGACAATGTATGGTCGCATAGTACAAATTCAACAACACTTATTTAACACACTACGTTGACATAAACCCAATGCATAACAAGTTCTGAGCATTTTATTGCAAAGTGTTTCAATATTGGCAGTCCATGTGAGTTTGTGGTTTATTTATATTGTTGTTGCAGGGCAAGATTCCACCTGCAAGTCGTCGTTCTCATGGTTTTGGACATTATGCAGAGTGAATTTCATCAACGATGTTTTTGGTTATGGTGAGTGTAAAATTATTTTTGTTTGCCCTTAATATCACTTGATCAAAGACTGTTTGTGTCAGTCCTATGACAACTGCCATATTCTGCCCCTTGACGAGAAAATTGGTATATAACTTGATTTGAAATTTCTTTGAATTTCTTGTTTGAAATTCATCCACCTGTGTTCTGATAGTTTATCTCAATAATTTTGGAAATTTGATTCGATGGTATATCTAAAACTCTAAAACTCTCTAAAACTGTTTTTTCTAATAGATAGATCATCAATAGTTTTAGTGGAGTGCCATAAATTCGAAACAAAAATATAAATTTCAAGGCCTACATCGATTTTTTTTCAAGGTCAAAAATCCAAAAAACATACTAGCGATTTTTTTAAATAAAATTTGACGACGCCACTGGATTTGTGATGCTTTCAAAAGGTTGTGCCTAAAATTTCAAGATATAATTATTTTTTTTAACAGAAATATAGCATAACTAAAATATTCCTCACTATCAAAATAATTCAAATAATTGTATATTAAACAACAATTGTTTAAATATGGTTTAACATATTCCTTCAGAACATAACAACTTTATGTGCGATATAGTTATCTCTATTAGCACTCTGCAGTTTGTTGTCAGAGAATAGAAATGCACATTTTTACATCAAATAATATAATTACCAATATTAATGACATAAATGAACCTCTACAAAAGAATGTATTGACATGACAGTTCCTACACATTAAATTTTGGACTGTTCCACCAAATCTCTATTCAATTCGATACATTTATAATATCGTTTTCTAATGTTAACAAAAACATTCAATAATTGATTTGTGGTGATATCTCTGCAAGCCTGTCTTATTCTTTCACGCGGTTCCTCTTTGCTCGTTGGGTGAGTTTTGAATAATTTTTCGTTAACGGAGCCCCATAAAAAAATCAAGTGGAGTCAAGTCTGGGGATCTGGGGGGAAACTCGATCAGTGGACTATTTCGCCCTATGCACCGATTAAGAAAATTTTCTTCCAACCAATCTCCATCAGTCCTGCTATTGTGGATGGAACAGCCATCTAATTGAAATAAAAGATGGGCCTTTTCTGCTAGTGGAAGTTCATCCGTAGCGTAGGAAAACTCGTTTATCAAAAAATTCAAAAAAAATTTGACCTTTCAAATTGTTTTCAAAAAAGGGGCCAATTATTCTGGTTTGTAATATTCCGCACCAATCATTTATTTTTTGGGAGTACTGTCTTCTGCAATTTATTATTCAATGTGGATTTTCTTCTGTCCAGTTCCTTGAAATTTGAGAATTAACTGTTCCATTGGTTGTTAATGTTGCCTCGTCAGTGAACAACATTTTTTTCAGAAAATTCCTGTTTTTAAGATATTCTCTTTGAGCCCATAAACTATACTCCATCCTCTTTTCATTATCGCCTTCTTCTAAGGTGTGAAGAAACTTTGGTTTAAAGGGCTTCATATTATTATATTAACTGAGATTTCTCCTAATTGTTTCACGCGGTAACTTAATGTCCAAACTTACAACTCTCACACTTATTTTCGGATTATTATTAAAATAATTTCTAATTCTTTCAGAATTATTTCGTCTCTGTCTTTGTATAGTACAACTATTCTTCAGAATATGTTTACTTACAGCTTCATACTGATTGAAAATTTTGTTTACTCGTCCAACTGTAGCTCTGCTAATATTTCGACGCCCCGGATGCATGTTATTGAAAATTCTACATACTTCCCTTTCGGATCTATCGTTGTTAGCACGTAGTTTTACTATTTAAATTTTCTGCTGCAGAGTTAAATTATCTGCCATACTTCTTTATTAGTGTAGGTACTTGAGGAGTTATAAACTTCACTATTAATACTGACAAATTTGTGTCTTTTCGTCTTTTATTCTAATGTCTTGTTATCTCTATAGCAACTAAAGTTTCAAAGCCTTCTAATAAAAATAACATTTTCGAAACGTGGCATCCTAAACATGTTTGAATGAAACCAAGATAGATATTCGGAATGACTGTCAACCTTCAAAGAGAAACTGCATGAAAGAATAAGACAGGCTTGCATAAATGTTACCTCAAACCAATGATCGAATTTTGATCGAATCTTATGATTAGTTAGCATTAGAAAATGGTAGAATGAACGTATCGAATTTAATCGGGAATTGGTTGAAAAGTACGAAAATCAATGTGCTGGCACTCTCATCTAAATCCATTCTTTTGTTGTAGTTCATTTATTTTATCAATATCGGTTATTATTGATTATTAATCATTCAATATTGATTACCATTTGATGTAAGATGTATATTTCATTTCTCTGACAAAGAAACTGCAGTGTTCTGATGATCTCCCGTACTATGGAGTTATGTTTAGATGAAACAGAATTTGATACCATTTTGAATAACTGATGTTTACAAACTCGAC
The DNA here is from genome assembly GCA_944452925.2 of Chrysolina oricalcia. Classification (NCBI taxonomy): domain Eukaryota; kingdom Metazoa; phylum Arthropoda; class Insecta; order Coleoptera; family Chrysomelidae; genus Chrysolina; species Chrysolina oricalcia. The sequence goes on from OX101810.2 coordinate 5,297,230, forward strand.
TGCTAACGACCTAAAACAGCATTTTAAACGATATTTTTGAAAAGATTGTGATTTATATGACGACTATTCGAAATACTTGGATAAAATGACAAGAATATTACTTATGCTATATTTCTGTTAAAAAAATAGTTTATCGTGAAAATTTAGTAACAACCTTCTGAAAGCATCACAACAGTGGCGTCGTCAAATTTTATTTAAAAAAATCGCTAGTATGTTTTTTGTTATTTTTTACCTTGAAAAAAATTCAAAGTAGGCCTTGAAAATTTTATTTCTATCTTGACTTCACAACGCCCTAATAGAACTATTGATGCTCTATCTATTTAAAAAAAAACTTCTGAATCGGGTGATAAATAACAGTTTTAGAGAGGTGGCCCGCTTTCAAATGGGTCACTCTGTACATATAATTTTTCTTCATTCTCATTAATTGTGAAAATCGTCCAAAGTATCCCGGCCTATCGGTCATGTATTCACTCCCGAGGACAATTACCCCTTGTTTGCGCTTGAAACGAATTAGAGTGACAGAGTTATAAATTCTCCCTTTCCGTATTTTGGCTCGGTTGAGAGCTCATCCTTTGTTGAAAACATTCTCAGAAGCTGGAAATTATCTAGTATCTGAAAACTTATCGTGAGAAGTTTTTTAATTAAAAGGTAAGTAGACTGTTCTGTACATTGACCATTAGCATAATACTTTTCCAGGCAATAAAAATATTTTTCTACATTCATGCAAAAAGCAAAACTTTATTGAACTATATTCAGTGGAAAAAGAAGTTCTTTATTGCACTAGTGCAATAAAGTTTTTATTGCACTCATCTGTCATTCTACTTCAACGTGCTGTCATCATGACAAACATAAACGTTTAAACCTACTACATATTTAGCAGATATTCTGTGAGATTGGCAATAGGTACTTCAGTACGAAATATTCATATTGAAAATTGCACCAATTGTTCATTCACTTTCAACATTGAGGGTAAAAATAAAGTTTGAGTTAAATTGTTCGTAACGTATTAGTTCCTGTTCCAATGCAAATCGATATTAATAATAAAGTATTCAAGTTGCGCTTTTCATTTTCCTACACCTAGTGCCGCACCTCAATAAATAATTTTTTGCTTTTTGCATGAACGTAGAAAAAATGTTGTATGCAACTCGTGCAAAAATTGTTTATTGCACTTGTTGCATAAATAACTATTTTTCCACGTTTATGCAAAAAACAAAACTTTATTGAAATGTATTTAGTGAAAAATCTGGTTCTTTATTGCACTCATCTGTCAGTCTGTTACAGCGTTCTGTCATCATGACAAACATGAATGTCAAATCGACGCCATATTTAGCCCATTTTCTATGAGATCGGATTACGTTTCAAACAGTTGCATATTTCATATCATTGTCAATCATATTTATTACATACTGGGATTACAATATTAGTAGAAGATGCAAATTAAATAAAAATAAAATTTGTTTTTTTGAATATTATTATATTGTTTTTAGCAGCTTGATTTGACGAAAGAATGTCTTCTGTACACTTTAATACCACCTAAATTAATCAGTTTTTGGTTTTTGCACAATCGTAGAATAAATATAGTATGCAACTCGTGCAAAAATTGTTTATTGCACTTTTTGCATAAATAACTATTAATAATATTTCTTCATTGCATGTGAGTACTTCATTTATGATGTTTCTTCAATGTATATAACGTTTATTAGTTTTGAAAGATATCCATGCAAATTCAACCAGCACTCAAGAATATTTTTATCTTTGGTGTGGTCCGAATATTATGATCTCTCCTTTCACATGTGAATAAATGAATGTATATTGAGGTAGTAACATTTCAAAGTGAATACTTCTGTATCTTCAATCTTGTGTTCAACTGGTCATATTAAGATTTATAGTTTTTGCAAGGATGTTTGGAATCTAGTACTTCTTTTTGTTCAAGCCATGAGAGACCGACATTTTTACCGTTTGCTTTGATTTTTTTCAAGTACATTTTTTGATTCAATTTGAACAGCGAAGTTGGTTGAATGTGCTGTGTCTAATTTTTTTAGTCTCGTAGAACTTCTAGGCCTTTTCTAACTACCTGCAAATACTACCTTTTCTGACTACCCGTTCAAACTACCGTTATGTAGCCACAATTGGCCATTGGCCGCAGTGGAGGGCCCGATACGGGCCCACTCACGTTCAAACCTAACCGTTATGGAATTTTTTTCAGTGATAAAATATCTTTCCTTAAACTTTTTACAATACATTACGAATCGACTATACATTTTTTTTTTGTTAAAATGGTACCTACAAGTTTACTAGACTAATAGATAGACTCTCCTGCAGAAACAAGGCAAAACCAAAGGCGCTGGCATTGTTAAAATTGTTTTGTTAGAATGGTTTTTTCCGCTAACCAGCTGTCGTCCTATTACGAACGGTAGCCCTCAGACGTCGAAAGTTGTGCGAGCTAAGGGCTAACGAGGTCGTGCCTATTTACGTGCGATTCCTAGCACTTTATCGGTCAATCAGAAAAATTTCTGCCGTCGCTAGGGTTTGAAACTTTGACTGGCAGCCAAAGTGATTGGAACAATGTCGCTCTAACCACTCGGCTACCTGACCCCGTTAATAACAGAGTAGAATTAAAATTTGTGGAATACCTACACTGAAGTTTGGATGATTCCATAACCTTCTGGACTTGATTTAAGATGGGTACACCATATAGGTGTCTGAAAAATCTATTCAATAGAGTATATTAAATTAATTGAAATAAATTATTGAGCCTAGCGTCAGTCATTGAAACTTGGTATATTTTGATGCTTCCGTCTTTTGAAATACTAAGTCCAGCCAAGCCTCCAAGAGTCTCAAGGGCAAGGTAAACAATGCACGTTACAATCAGTTGGAAATATTATTAAATAATTTTTCAAACTACAGCTGACATGTTCTGGGAATTTTATTCCTTATTCATTTGAAAACTACCCAGGAAAATGATGCAGTAAAATACAGAAACAACACAAATTGTACCATATTTACGATTCTTACTTCCTGAATTATCATAACAACAAAGCAATAAGACATTAAATTAGACGCAAGGAAATGGAACAGTTCTCCAGTAAATGTTTTCTCAAATTATGATTTGTGTAGTATACTAATAATGAAGTTCATTCAAATTGATTCATATGGAAGATCCAGTTCCCTTATTTGAATTCAGTTCAGTTCTGTTTTCACTGGAAAATACATCAAAATATAAGGTTGGGCAACAAGAAAGAATAATACAGCCAGCGATCATGTTTGAGAAGACCGAATCCTTTCGGTAAAAGGGAAGCGTTTCGTTATTTGACTGCCATTACAAGGGAATATAAAATGCGAAGCCATCGGAATATAGAACTTGGGCAGGTTCTTAACTTGTCTTTTTACGGATTCTTGAAAGATGTGTCTTCATACAAATGAGAGAACATTCTCAGAATAACTGAGTAATTTGAAGTTTTTGATCCAATATTCTTTTCTACTCGAGTATTTCTGGAACATTCTCTGTAGAAAAGATTTATAATACAACGGGTATTCTTTCTCATACACTATAATTGATTATCGGTAACTACAAATGAACTTTGAAAATCTTTGAATTGGGCAATTATTCTTAAAGGTTGCTGAAATGATTTATTCAAGAAATGTGTTGTACTTCTCCTATAAAAAATGTTTCTTTATCATTTATGAATGGGAAAAGCAATGTTTATCCATGTCTCGAGCTTGGATGAACGAACCCAAATGTCACAAACATATTGGGCCGATATCGGAGCAATATTATGAAAAACATTGTTGAAATATTGTACACGCAATTTCGAATGTGAAAAAACTACTTCGCTTCTCCGACGTCAAAACTTGTTTTATATTTTCTGAAGCAGATTTGAGACGATTTGATATAAAAAAACTTACAGCTGCTGGATTCGAACCATCCAAATCAAGTTTGTATGAGTACAATGTATTAGGGGCTGTATAATCTGTAACACCCTATAGGTAGGAAAACGTTATCATTTTGTAATTGCGGTTGCTTAGCAACGAGATAACAACGCTAATAAACAAGCATTCATCAAGCCAAGAATCTTTGCTTAGATTTTGTATCAAAAACCACAATAAAAAACCTTTACAGTCCACAAACTTATTCTACAATCGACAACAACCATCAAAACCAGCAAACGCGGACACAAGTCCCAACAGGGGCGAAATTGAGGAAAGGAGAGCAGTGAATGTGCAATGATGTTTTATATACCAGGGAGCTCAGTTTTGGAAATGTTAAACAATAGATATCTATAATGGTATGAAAATAATATATAAATATGTAGAGGTTTTGTTTTCAATTATGTAAACGGTGTACTTGCATATCTTGGATCAAAATAAAAGAAATAGTCATGTTCCTTACAAATAAAATATATTAATATGATAAAATATATAAAATATATATTATTGAGAGTAGTGTATCGTTTTACTATATCAATATTAAACCTCCAGTGAGGGCTATGTCTGTACTCAACTCACTACTTTATTGCAGATTAATACTTGTGGTTGTTGAATGTAGTTAGTTGAAGGAGTGTCACCAAAAATGTACCAGAATTAATGTTTCAATTATAGTTGGACATCAATAAATAACATAATCCTGATATCTAATATTTTCATACATGGCGATATCGTTCGTGACCCATTGAAATATGTAAAATACTCGAATCTAATTCCATCGGAATACGGAATATGAAATTAGGGTGACGCTATTAGCAGAAATATAACAGCTTTGTATTGTTTTCAAATGAAATGGAGTTATAACCTCGGCGCACGCGATCCAGCATGATGAACTCATTACAATCCCCTTATCATCGAGAAATACACATTCCTCACCACTATCATAATGAGAAAAACAATCTCATGACAGAGAAATATTCCATGCATGAAATATACCATGGATATTTTAGGATGTATTGTGTGAGGTTCATTGAAAAAGGTGATTGAAATTATAAATTCGGGTAACTTCAACAAAACGAACCAAAGTTCCATTGTCACTAGAAAAAAACAGCTGAAATTCGTGGTGAAGAGCACGTGGTGAAGAAAGATTATTTATTGGTGAGGTGCTCTTCCTCACCAATAATCTCAGCCATACAAGAATTTGTCGACGATCTTGAACGAAAAATAATGGTGTTGAAGGTTAAGGAACTCGTCTGAACCTTTGAGTATCAATATACTATTTGAAAAATAAACTGCTTCCAGAACAGGATGAACTATGACCAATTGAATAAAATAGCGTGTAGAAACACACACCTGTCAAATTTAAGTGAAATCTGCGATGATCCATATACCTTTTTTCCTCCACCTCACAGATATGCGCTAATGAATCAAATATATGATCTCCATATGTTCAATGTATATGAATAACCGTGGGCTCATGCATATCATTGCATAAGGTCTGTTATTTTTAGTTTACCATTGTGTTTACTGGGACATTAATTTGTCGTATTTTCGTCAACCAATCGTTCAAAAGCCATTGACACGCATGGCTTGAATATAATTTCTGCTCCAGAGAACGTTACGTTCACGTTCATGAGAAGCGTATTCAATACCAACATTATTTACTTCGAATTCCATATTTTGCTGTAATGTGCTCTGCAAAAATCGTTTATTTTTGCAATTTCCTATTAGGAGTCATGTTGAATCTTCAGGCAGAACCTCCAGCTTCAGTCCCACGTTTGATGAATGAAGGAGAACACTGATTGTGGTTGTTTATATGTTTACATCCAGGAGCGGCACTTAGCTACACATAAAAAAGGTAACTTTTCAGTCCAAATTCCACTTCCATTTTTTTTGGTAGAGAGATAACACTATAATTTTCCATAGTTGGTTGTAGTTTAGCGCGTATATGTGTCCTCTGGTTTTTTACTGATTCAAACAAAAAAAATTCACGAAACTCCGATCTCAAAACCTTTCATTTAATATTCTCCCATGTCACTGACGCACCTTGCTTTTTGCACGCTTCCTGAATGTCCTTAAAACAAATGGATCTGGCACTTCCTCTTCAGTTACATCAAACAATTGAAGTACGACTTCACAATTATTCATCATCTACCGTGAATTTCAAACACTCCCCATTACCGTAACAGATCATTGGATATTTATGAAAACTGATGAATCATGCAGGATTCATTTCGAAAGTAAGACTTAGAAGGTTATGTCCAACCCTCTTCAACCAAGGTATCAAATTTTGAAAATCATTCAGGGTAGCCTTTCTCTTGATTTGATTAGTTTTAAAGTCAATTCAAGCCATGAGACGGTGGGAATTACTTCATGCTAGTAAATATTTTTTTTCTGTTCAGTTCAACATAATTCAACTCAAGTTTGATAACTGTTGCATTCTGATAATAAAATAACTGCTTCGAAAGAGAATAAGCCTTTTCTAACACAATTGTTAATCCTGATAGACTATGGCTGGATACAAAATACATTCAGCTTGATTTTAGTGACTAATGATCATCTTTGATTGTATTTGAAAAATTAAACTTCCTTGCAGAAATTGAAAATTATGATTTTTTTCTCTCAGTACTATTATACAGTGTCCGACATAAAGTTCGCAGCATATGGAAAACTTTTTTATTATTGATTTCTCAAAAACAAATTATTCTTGATGAAAACCTCTGCTTCATCCCAAACCTAAATTGCAAATACCAAAATTGGATTTTATGGAGATAATTCAGTTTTATTTACTATTTGCAGCAAGATTTTGCGAAATTCCGTCACATATTTCAATAAATGAGATTTTCTGATAGAAGCGAGGAAGGTGAGTTTATCCAGGGAGTGATATCGTCATATCTAAAAATATGCCATCCATCATGTATTCCTCAAATCGTACAGGGCGATGAGGTGAAAATGGGAATAAAATGGAACAATTAAATTGATCAATATGATTTGAATTTCTGGATCAACATTCGATTCTGAACAATATTTTCCCAGACTTTTAATTCTACCGTGAAAAATAAAGTGATGGGATCAAATTTTTTTAAAAACAAGACATGTTTTTCAATATCGCTCGTATATGGTAGTATAAAATTCAATTTTGATATGTGCAATTTAGGTTTGGGATGAAGCAGAGGTTTTCATCAGGAATAATTTTTTTTGGGAAATCAATAATAAAAAAGTATTTTATATGCTGCGAACTTTATGCCAGACACTGTATATTCAACTATGTATTATCCAAAATCAAAAGCATGTTTGAGTTTTATTTGACATATACCACTGATTTTTGAAATTTTGTGAATGAAATATATCATACTAGTAAACTCTGCATTTGACACTTCTATCAGGCGTACTGTAGGGTGAAATTTATTTTTGACAAATTTCATACATTACTGGCTTTTCGGAACCATAGAGACAACATAGCCAGGATGAGAGTTACATACTCGTGGGAAATGTATGTCATTTCATGCTCATTGTACAATATACTAATCTTGAATTAAAATATTGTGCTTTAGAGAGAAAATCTTGCGTAAAAGTAAAAATCGTGAGGAAAAGTAAAAATCGCGCGGAAAAGTAAAAATCGTGAGGAAAAGTAGAACTTTCAAAACGAAAAATCGTGCGGAAAAGTTACTTTTCAGCACGCTCGTAGGAAAAGTAATTTACCGATCGGATAGCAGAATTGACACTTCGACCTCAGACCAACATTAAATAAACTCATTTAATTTGGTTATCGGATTCCTCCAATTGTTATCCCTGAAATTTGGTAAGTACCCACCACATGTGATGAATTGAATCACGATATTTCAGTGTTTAATATGAGAGGAGAAAGAAAACCTCGATTGGTGAAGTCAGTCAAAAAAAAAAATATTCGGAAAAAGAAGTGTACAAAATTATATTTTCCCAAAGGATTCCGATGATATTTCGGATGTAACGTATTATAAAGGAAAGCATTGAGCATCTGGAGGGTATCCCAAAAACAATTACAAATGTAATGGAAAACAGACAACCAATCCGATTCTGTCACCTTTTAGGAAAACAATCCTATAAATGGAAATTTGAAAGGAAAATAAGTCTGAAATGGAAATAAGCTACACATTTCGTTCACGAAGGGAGCAGTGGCTAACTCATACGAGGGTGGCACGGGAAGTTTTTAGAATTGCAGTATATCATGCCAGTAGCGAATTGTGAATGTGACATTCGTATAGTTCGACCGTTTTTGACTTCACGTTAAAACGAGGCATAAGGGATCATCCGTTTCGATTACAAAATGCTTTGAAGAAAATAAACTGGGCAAAATAATTTGAAATATATTAACTTCTAATCTACCTAGTACTTCAATTATTCCGGAAATTTTTGGAGGGCACGATTTCTGGAAATTATCCCGAATAATTTGACGGCAAATAACATTTTAGAATTATATTTGTCAATAATTTGTTAAATTCACCTCAGTCGATTATGGAGTGTGAAAAGTCATGATGACACATAGGTTGTTTATTGGAGTCGTGTCCAAAAATGCTAATTTCCTTACTTTATTATCATTAAATTTTGTTAAGTCGATTTAGAACATTTCCAGCTTCAAATTTGACTTCAATTCGTATCAATGAAGTTGACGGAAGAACCTTTAAAAAATTATGTTGTGTTACTGTTCATTCACATGACTAATGTCAAAAAATTTCTAGTGTAATCACTTCCTCTGGAACGTTGAAACCTTGGTACCGTTTGTAACAATTTGGAAATTAACATTATTGACGTTTAAATTATAGCAACTAGCAACTGGCTGTAATAGTTTGCCAATGTCGAACAAATGAATATTTCAATCATTTGTGATATGTTGATTAAGATAACGTTCATCCTAAAGTGCTTTATTGTAATAAACAATAACCGATTTTGGAAATGTTGAGTATCATGGAATGAAATAATTTTACGGGGGAAAGTATGATTGATGAATTCTGTTAAGATATTGAGGAATGAAGAATACAAATACAAACCCAGACGCAGACATTTATTCTATGTTTTTTTTTTCACATAAATTATTGAATATTCACGAAAATATCCCCTCTTCTCAATATAAGCAGATTTCAATTTATATTTGTACTAATCCTTTCAAATACCATTTGACATTCGGGTATCATGGACAAATTTCTGTTGTCACTCAAATTGTAATCATCGATAATAATAGATCAAATTACTTAGACATGGAACTGTTGTACCTATTTTATAGGGAAATTTGCTAATAATAATTGTGGGTGAAACATTTTCAATTGAAATTGAGAATGTTTCCCCTCTTCAACATTGAAACCTTCCAAGAGATTTCCTTGAAAGATGGAAAATATCGACTAAAGTTTGTCTTTCAGTCGCAGTTGATTCTACATCTGGCTCTAGAAACACCATGTTCATATTTCCAAAAAAAATGCATGAGCATATTATTCAGACCCTGATTCATATTCGATATTAGCAATTGTTCCAGAATAACCACTGACATAGTGACTGTACATGCATGTTTTCTGTCAAATGATAAACTGGAGTAGGTCACAATAGTTCAACAACAAGCGAATCGAACAACAAAATGTTGTGTGTGAAATGTTACCAAAGCTGGCGATTGATCTGATGGGATTTATTGAGAGGTTTGAGTCGCAGTAACGCAAATAATTTCGAATTACAGTTTCACTGTTCCACATGAATCATTCTATAGTTTATCCCACGTATATTAGGTACAGATTTATATTCAAATGAATATATAATGTCTGGTTGTGAATTATTCAGGAGGCATCATCAATAAGGTTTTCATGAAATCAGTTGAAACCACTATCTTCGGGAATAGGAACCGTTTGCTAGGAACTGGAATTCAATGATTTTGACTGCTTTCTCATAGAGGGAAATGAGAGAAATCATTATCTCAATTGCAAATAAAAAGTCTGTCGGATTTGACAAAATTCCTTTTTCACTACTTCATGAAGCAATTACTTACGTTACTGTCCCAATTACCAATTTGGTAAATGAATCTTTCCTAGACGGTAGATTTCGTGACAATTTGAAAATGTCAGTAATCTCACCTGTACTGAAAATGGGAGATTCACATGTCATATCAAATCATAGACCTGTAGCATTACAATCAGTGTCCTCTAAAATATATGAAAACGAGTACTATACACGCTCATGTGCCTTCTCAGAATCTTACAAAATTCTTACGAGTTCACAATTTGGTTTTCGAAAAGGGTTATCCACGCAGGATGCTATAAATACCTCTTGTATTCACATAATAAAATCGTTTGATGAAAAGAAAATTCGTGGAAGCATATTCTACGATTTCAGTCTAGCATTCGACACTATTGACCACCTGCTCCTTTTAGAAAAATAAGAATATCATAGAGTGCGTGGCAAACCGATCGAGTGGTTAGAATCTTACCTGTTCAATAGAGAACAGTTCGTCTCGCCACGAACTCAAACCAAAACATAATCTCCTGAGCTAGAATTAACTGCAGTTGATGTCCCACAAGGAAGCATCCTTGGCCCACCTCTATTCATAATTTTAATTGATGATTTTGAAGACAGCATAGACTGTAGTCAATCAGTTTTTTACATGCTGACGATTATTCGGTTGTGATAACTTCTAAAGTCAGTAGTATTATGAACGAATGAATGCTCTGTCAACTTGGTCTAGCCACAATGGTCTTGTTCCAAATTCTTCAAGAACTCAATCCACGGATTTTTTTACCTCGAAAATACCCCATATTAACTCAACAATGACGTGTTAAATTCCTGGGGATACATATAAAATAAAAAATTATAAAATTGTTATTTCCATCAACCGATTGCACACCTACGCGCAACCCTAGGAAGTCTTCGAGAGACTCGTGTGAGCTAGGGAAGACGCACCCTCACCTTTCAACGTGTGATGCCAAGCACGAGACCGATGACCATGCGAGGCTTTGAACCCTCGACCCTTCGCTCTAAAGGCGAACGCTCTACCACCACGGCCACAGATACTAATTTCACATCCAAGCCATCACAACATACTTGCTCCTGAAAAGGTACGTGGTTGCCTATTTAGACACGCTACGAAGTTGAAGACAATTCCGATTGTAGCCATATGTTATCAATGATACATTCGTGGATATAATACTGAAATTCTGTGTTTCACCAATCGTAATAATTCATCATCGCGACTACCTGTAAATGAATCCGTGTATTTCACAAGTGACTGCATATATCAGATCTCATAATGAGAATGTTTCCACTATAATTTATTCCTGCCCTCCATCGTTAAAATCACGAAATAAGAAACCAAAGTGGAGAAAGAGAAGAAATCTCCACATTGTCATAAGCAGAAAGAAAATTGAAACTTCATTATTATGAGAGTTTTACAAACAGCGTACATCATTAAAGGAACATCGTGAATTTCAACGTAAGAAAATCAGTATATTTCTGTAGTGTGGTTCAAGTTTTTGGAGTAATCTCTACATGAAATTAGCCAATATCAACTTCAGAAATTGCTGAAGTTTTGTAACTCTCGTTTCTTAGTCTGATTGGATGTATTACGGACTAACCTCATACGCTAATCTTGGACGCGCTGATGAATTAATTAAGATTCAGGAGTTTCAATTTCAATCTCAACTTCCTGATGGTTGAGAAGGTCGAGAAGATTATCTTTTAAAGTTGAGTGTAATACAGAAATGCTTTCTATAGATAATTTGAAGAAATATTGTTCAGTCATTTATTGTTTAATGAAGCTGAGGCATTAAATGTAGAAGGAAATAAAATTTTGCAAAAATTTTTACTTTCCATTTTTAGAAATATCGCAAACGTTTCTCAGACGTAAATCGACGAGCTGATTCCGAATATCATCTCGAAAATCGAATTCGACAAAGGGGTATTTGGAAAAGGAAATTTATTTTAGGAAAAAAGCACTAATCCACAAAATTGACATTTTCTAAATGAATTAGCCTTGTGACTAAAAAAACAAGTAAATTTCCGAATTTAGAAGGGAATGTTCTATAAAATGAAGTAATATTTGCGGGATTTATGAAATATTCCCAGGCGATAAAAATAAAAAATGCAATATATTTTATAGAAGAAAATCGAATTTTGCGAAAATTTATATTTTCAATTTTTAGAAAAATCACAAACTTTCCTTAGGCGTAACTAGACGAGTTGATTTCGAATATCACCTCAAAATTTGAATTCGACAAAGAATTAACTGGAAAAGGCACAATCGACATTTTCTAAATGAATTAGCCTTCTAATTCGAAAAAACAAACACATTTTCGCATTCAGAAGGAAATTTTCTATAAGATGAAGTAATACTTGCCGGATTCTGTATTTTTGAAATATTCCCAGACGATCAAAATGAATTAGCATTACGACTTAAAAAAGCCGCACTGTATAATAAAAATTTATGATAATATTTCAGTATGGCGTGACTTCCGGTATCCTAAATCTCGAAATATGTAAAAGGACATCATTCACACTGATGAGAGAAATTGTTTGAGACAACACCAAGTATGATCCTACTGGTACTTTCCCACAAGTGGGACAAGGAGAAATGTTCATCAAGCTCACCTTTATGAGGGTTGATTTGTTATAATAGATTACCTTTGAGCATTATATCGCGTGCTTTAAAATTTCTGAAAATGAGTGTGCTACATTTCCGTCGCAAGTAAAAAAGTGCATTATCACATAATCCAAATGAGGAGCGTAAGTTCGACTGTTGATTAACGAAAATAACGTAAATGAGTAGGTATTCCAAAGAGAGGGTTGAATATCCAGGGTATGAAAATCGATAAATCTTGATTGCATACGTGCAAGGATAAAACACAAGAAGACGCATTGAAAAAATATATTTCATTTGACCTTGAGACCATGAGCCATCTGTCACTATTTTAAGCCATTTAAGCCATTTTAAGCCGTCTATTAAGCAAACATACAGCTGGGAAAGGCGTTAATTTTTTCAAATTTTCAACAGATTTCAGTTCGTGAAATTCAATGAAAATCCTGCTGATCCTTTATCTCCTTTACCTATTAATTACCATATTGGAGTTTAACCCATCACCATTCCTCTATTTTTAACACCAAACAATTGTTTCAATTACCAAGTGAACATCTTCTGGAGTTTGATCTTCCTCCAGTCCTGTCAAAAATAGTAGTTAGATGATGGGATAAGACTCTAGTGTATTCATAACGATACCACAGATTCCAAACAGTGTAGTACCAGTACCTTTCAATGGCAATAATCAAAATATCATATCTTTGGTTAAAAACTCTTTCAATAAAATGAAATAATTGTATGGACTGCACTTTAATAAAACGATACATGGCAAATGATCCTACTCCACTTTTGTTTTCTTTCGATAGGCCTAGAGCCCGATACCATTGAAAAATGATTATCTACACATTGAGAGTTCGTTTATCTGTTCTGTAATTCCAGTTCAACAAACAAATTTTCGTTTCAAACAACCATTATTTATTTACCCAATAACAAAAAATGAATTAATCTCAAGTTTGAATAACAATACAGCCCCTGGTCCTGACAAAATATCTGTTCACTCTATAAAAAAATATAATAATATCCTCATAGATAGATAGATTTTATTTAACCACTTTACATAAGTTATATGTTTGTAGCAAGTCAAGAATTACATATATGTCTAGACATAGAAGTTAGATGCTAACATGCGCTAAAACTACAGATCAGCTAGAACATTGAGATTAAAATCGAATTAAATTACGTATACATGTCAATAATAAAAGTTACATATACCTACATAGTATAGGTTGAAAACAAAACAGTTCCAAATGACAAAAACAAACGTATTAAAATTTACATAACCAACCGGATTAAAATTACATAGGCATGTACAAAAATGTAAAATTATATATGCCTACATATAAACGAATGTGGTATATAAATGATTAGGAATTTGGGGTGAGCATCATGAGTTCATGGTTGAATGAGAGGTATTCCTCAAATGAGTAAAAGCATTGTGACAGTAAGTGATTTTTTACCCATTTTTTAAATTGAATAAAATTTAGTGATTTTATAGCAGGTGGTAAAATATTAAAAAATCTGACATTTGGAGAATTTTGCTCCGTGACACACAGTCGGAATTTAGGAGTTCTGAGTTTACTTGCTGCTCTTGTAGCATGGTTGTGGACATCACCATTTTTTGAAAAAAGATCTATATTAGAAAAGGTCTGCAGTAAAGACTGATAGATAAAAATACAAGGGATTGGTAAAATTCGATATTTCTTGAATAGCGGCTGACAGTGCGCATGGTAGGTTGCACCATCTATGATTCTTAGGGTCTTCTTTTGGAGCCTAAATACTCTAATAGCGTGTGCAGCGTTACCCCATAGAATGGTACCATAGTTGAGGTGGGAATGAAAGAGAGAGTGGTAGGATGATAGTACGAGGCTTGTTTGGTAAGTCCGTGACTTTTTAAATTTCCCGCGCAGTAACTTTAAATGCAACACTGCTGCTGTCAACCACCATCTTTCAATAGACTACTGTCAAATTTTGAGCAAGCTGCGACATTTGGTTTGTGTTTGACAGCAATTAGAAGCAGACAACCTCGTGAATTTTAACAAAAATGGAAAAAAGTGAATTTCGTGTGTTGATTAAGCATTATTTTTTGCGTAAAAAAACCATAACTGAAACCAAGGAAAGACTTGATAAATACTATGGGAACTCTGCACCATCAATTTCAATGGTTAAGAAGTGGTTTACTGAGTTCCGTTGTGGTCGTACCAGCACAAGTGACGCCGTACGTTCAGGTCGCCCAAAAGAGGTCATCACGCCAGAAATCGTCGATAAAATCCATGGAATGATATTGGACGATCGGAGAATAAAAGTACGTGAGGTAGCTGAGGCTGTAGGCATCTCAACTGAGCGAGTACATCACATTTTACATGAATATTTGGACATGAAGAAGCTATCCGCGAGATGGGTGCCGCGATTGCTCACACTCGACCACAAGCGCAACCGTGTGACCACTTCAAAGGAGTGTTTGGCAAAGTTCAATCGCAATCCGGGCGAGTTTTTACGCCGTTATATAACCGTAGACGAAACATGGATCCATCACAATACCCCAGAGACCAAGGAACAATCAAAACAGTGGGTGTCAACTGGTGAACGTGCACCAAAGAAGGCTAAGGTGCGTCTGTCAGCCAACAAGGTTATGGCCACAGTTTTTTGGGATGCACGCGGTGTCATTCATATAGATTACTTAGAGAAGGGTAGAACGATCAACGGCGAATATTATTCAGAGCTTTTAGACAGATTCGATATTGATTTGAGGCAAAAACGACCACATTTAGCGAAAAAAAAAGTGCTGCTTCATCAAGACAATGCACGAGTGCACACGTGTGTAGTCACTATGGCAAAAATTCATAAATTGGGCTACGAACTACTACCCCATCCAGCATATTCTCCAGATTTAGCCCCTTGCGACTATTTTCTTTTCCCAAACCTGAAGAAATGGCTGGGTGGTAAGAGATTTGGGTCGAATGAAGAGGTTATAACCGAAACAAACGCCTATTTTGAGGGCCTTGAGAAAACCTATTATTTGGAAGGAATAAAAAAACTGGAAAAACGCTGGACTAAATGTATTGATCTAAAAGGAGATTATGTTGAAAAATAAAACGCTTATTTGCCAATTTTTTTTTTCTTTATTCAAATAGTCACGGAGTTACCAAACAGCCCTCGTAATATTGGAATACTCAATATTTTTTTTAGTTGTCTCAATAGAAATAGTTGTGTGGAGAGTTTTCTGCATAATTGGTCAATGTGGGCCGACCATTTTAGCCTGTCGTCTAATACGATACCAAGCATATTGACTGTATTATTAGTGGTTAAGTTGTTATATGTAGAGAAGAAATTATTTTGGGTTTTTTCTTGATTTAGTTTGAGGTTATTTGCGCTGAACCAGGTATATACTTTATTTTTTGCTTGCTCAGTAAGATTGTGTAGTGTGATAGGGTTAGAATGAGTTTCAACTAGTGTTGTGTCGTCAGCGAAGCAGATACACCCAGATGGGGCCAAGTAATGGAAAATGTCGTTGAGATAGATAATAAATAATAGTGGTCCCAGCACACTTCCCTGCGGGACTCCGTGGTTTATGTTCTGGAAATCAGAGAAATTGTTTTCGATGGCTATACATTGAATTCTGTTATCAAGATAGGATTTTATCAGTTTCAGAGGTACCCCCCGAACACCATAGAAGTTTAATTTATCGAGTAATTTATCATGCGATACGCAGTCGAACGCCTTGGATAGGTCACACAAGGTTATTTCAGTGTGTTCTCCATTCTCAAGGCCCTCGACTATTTTCGCAACAACACAGCTTACAGCCTGAATCGTGGAGCAGTTTGGCCGAAAACCAAACTGTCCTTTATTAAGAGTTTTATGTTTATTAAAAAAGAGCATCAATCGTTTCTTTAGGATTATTTATCCTTTGTGTCACATCTTGAATTTGATTCTAACAAAAGATAAAGTTCCGTCAGCAGTTAAAATGTCTATAACAACTTCTATTTTCAAATCTGGAGAGAGAAAACAAGCAACAAATCATAGACCCATAACAGTGATTAATAATTTTGCCAAAGTTTTTGAAAAATGCGTTAAAAATAGAATTATTAATTACTGTACTAACAATAATATTCTCTCTGAATCACAATTTGGGTTTAGAGAAAACCTGTCTACCGAGAAAGCTGTGTTTGATATCACAAATAACCTAATGAACTGTTTTCAAAATAATCAAAAATGTCTCACCATATTTCTGGATTTAGCGAAGGCATTTGGCACTCTCAATCATACAATTTTATTTGAACGCCTTGAATTTATTTTATTTAGAGTTATTGAAGGATTATCTGTCTAATAGAATACAAATTGTCAAAATAAAAACAACCATGAGTAACCCCTTACCAGTTACTATGGGCGTTCCACAGGGGACAGTATTGGGTCCAATTTTATTTATATTGTATATCAGTCAACTATTCTCTATAACTAATTTTGGAGGAAAATTGATTTCTTATGCAGACGATACCGCAGTTTCATTTGTGGGAGACACCTGGGCAGAAACATACCAAAACGCATAATGCGGAATGAAGTTAATATACAGGGTGTTTCTTAAGTACGTGTAGAAACTTCAGGAGCATGTTGCTGACTTCGAAATAAGAAAAAAAGTTTCCATAAACACATGCCCGCAAGTTATTCGTTTCTAAGATACAGAGTGTCAAAGTTTAATTATTATATTTGTTTTTTGTGAATAAATTCCAAAATATTTTTGATATTCGGGTAAAGTTTGGTATCTGGGATGATTTTTCAATGTCATAATCAAATTTTATGTTAATTATGAAAACACTAATTTCTAATTGAATTTATTTTGAATTTAAAAATCTTGTAATTCCAAATCACTTGCATCGTTTATTTCAAATCTCAATAATTCGAAAACGGTTGCTCGCAGTGACTTCTACCAAGAATATATTTTTTACACAAACTGAATAATAAATATTCCCAGATACCAAACTTTACCCAAATATCAAAATTAGTTTGAAATTATTCACAAAAAATAAAAATAAGAATTCAACTTTGACACTCTGTGTCTCAGAAACGAATAACTTGCGGACATATGTTTATAGGAACTTTTCTTCTTATTCTGATGTCAGCAACACGCTCCTAAATTTTCTACACGTACTTAAGAAACACCCTGTATAACTGGCTCAACAATAGTCTATTGAGTCTCAATAATTCAAAAACTAAATTTATATCCTTTTCCTCGACAGCTAGAGAACTCAACATTCCAAATACATGAACGCTTCATTCATCTAATTGTCTAACTGCTCATGCCATTCAATAATGAAGACACAATCTATTAAATACCTAGGAGTTATTGTAGACCAACATTCACGCTGGAATGATCACATTACATTCACAGTCAAAAGACTTCGCAAATTAATCTATAAATTCTATCAGCTCAGGAACATTTTGAACAAAAAAAATCTATTAACTGTTTACACTGCGTTAGCTGAATCTATATTACGTTATTGTATGGGGTGGAACCTTCAATTTGCACAATTGTTGTGCAAAAAACTTTATAAATATGATACTTAAAAAAACAGACGGTTCCCCACTTCCCTTTTATTTGAAGAGGCAGAAGTTTTTAACTTACAAAAACTATATATATACCTATCACTTTTATGGACAATGAATACACCACATTGGGCAGTATCTCATGCTCATAATACTCGTGGAAATGTGAGGCAAGTTCTGACTATCCCCTATTTTAGACATAATCAAAAATTCATTACCTTTAGCGGACCGAAACTTTATAATCAGCTTCCATGTGATATTAAAAATATCACTAATATCACTAATATCAATTGCCAAAAAAAAATTAAATTTAAAATTATTTAAAATTACACCAGGAAACTTTCTTGAATATTCTCGAAAACTAGGACAAAGTTAACATACGCCCAAAAGAACACTCTATTGTTCCCTTTTCTTTTTCTTTTTCATTGTATTAGAAGAATTTTCCACATTGAACCTCGACTACTCCTCCTGCTAAATTGGGATTTGGTAGAATATTTCTTTCATATATAAAATATCTCATAAGAAGAATGAGTTATTTTAATAGCAATGATTGAGAGCTACGAGGAAATTCCAAACGTAAAAATTGAAAAATATTTAAAATCATGTAGAAAATAGAACAACATTTTTTTACAGAACAAATGACACTTGGTTGGTTTTGTTATATTTTGCAGTATTTAAGAAAAATTGTATCGTGAAAATTCATTCGTTTATAACAAATTGTTTAGTAAATAAATAAAGAAAATTTGAAAAAAAAATTTTTTCTTAGAATATCAAAGAGCAATGGAAATTATTATTTGAAAAAAATGGTTTCTTAATATTAATATTTGGTACCAAAAAAAATAGTTAATCAACAAATGCGTTTTTAAGCAATGATTTTTTTTTAGATTTTGTTCTTAAAGATCGTAATAGCTGATTGAATTTCCAAAAACGAAAATTCAAATATCTTATAAAAAATTCATTTGTTTATAACAATAATTTAAACATCAGTGTAAGAAATTTTCAAAAAATCATTTTTATGTAACTTTAAATAATTAAAATACGAACAAATTGGAATAATAAAAAAATAAATTCATAGCTCCATTTGTATTTTCCATTTTTTAATCTCTTAGATTGTAAATAACAAAGTGGAAAATCAACATTTTTTTAATTTCTCCAATGGGATTTTTTCCAAAGCCTTTCAAGAATAGCTCCGGGAAGTGAAACAAATTTGAGGTTTTTAGTTTAGCAATTATCAGGGTTTGTATCTAAATTTGAAACTTAAAACTAGTTAACTAACAAAAGCATATGTAATAAAATAATTACGGGAAACAATTTTCTTCCATGGATTTTCGTTTATTCTAGTGTATAAAAGGTAGGTGATTTTTTTAATTTCTTAGTATTGATACTTAATAGGTTAAAATTAATTTTATTATTCAAGGGTCCGTATCAGTCAGGGGGACTCGCATCACCCGCTTTTAGCGCTATTTTCGCCACTAAATTAAAATTCTAAATATTGGTGGTAAAAGTCCGGGAGGTAAGATTTTTCTTGAGAAATTTCCTCCTCTTTCAGGATCTTTTTTCAAATTTTAGATATCTTCAATAATTTCCGTGATATTTGCAAAAATCCAAACTCCCTTTTTTACCAAATTGTTTACAACTTTTGCAATTTTTGCCGGCGCACCTTCAAATTTTTCAGAAAGTTTCTAGCGGTCATTTCGAATCGAATGACCCCTGGATCATAATTTTCGCTGCCCTTGAAGATAAATTCACCAAAAATTGTTCTTGTAGACTAGACTACTTCGGCCTGCGCATTCGCCAAAATTTGAAAGTAAACTGGTGCAATTTTTAGATAACACGTTTTATTGCAAAATTATCGTAATTTTTTTGCAATTGTGCAATCATAACCGAATGATTTTATTGAAAATATGAACAGGGTGTTCATAAAGTCAGTTGTGGAATCATCTGCGACTGAAAGTTGGAATTTAGTCGCTATTTTCCATCGTACAAGGAAGGAATTCATGTTGTAAAGAGAAACATTCTCAATTGAAAATTGAACCAATACATGACTCCTCTGGAAATGGAAAAACCCTACGATAAAATTGAAGTTATTTTTTGTAATATCTAACAGAAAACAACTACTTCCCCGTATTGTTCATGTATTGGTTCAGTTTTCAATTGAGAATGTTTCTCTTTACAACATAACCGAATATAACGCTATTCCCTTGATTTATTGTTGCCAGAGGTTATGATAAAAAGATAGGAAAAGTAGATAATTCTGGGCTTCATGTTAAAGTACAACAAAAACAGAACTTTGGAAAAAGTTATTATAGTGATAATAATTTTGAATTAGTCACTGGAAAAACCGTATTGGGAGTTTAAATTTGTATGACAACCTATCGAATGTATAGTCCAGAACCAGAAAAAAAATCACATTCAGAGAATTGTTTGAATTAATTTTAATAGTGATTATGAGACGGCAGTGAAAAGTTATGAAAAACATAAATTGGTCATAATTCAGATAGGTTAGTTGATGAAGAATGAGAGTTCGTTGAGTTCTTCAGGTTCTCTATTTCTATTAATACACAGAGTGGTTTTAAAGTCAGATCAAAAACAATAAAAAACACTGAGGTTTAAGTTTATAAGTAGTTGTAAAGGGAAACATTCTCAATTGAAAATTGAACCAATATATAACTCCTCTGGAAATGGACAAACCCATGATAAAATGAAGTTACTTTTTCGTAATATCTAACACAAAACAACTACTTCCCCGGATAAAGCCACGCTAGACATTGAACTATATCTGATAGATATTGTGAAAGACCCTATATAACTTGAGAGAAAAAATCTGAAAGTGAAAATTTGCATTTTCATTCAGATAGTTGATTAATTCTAAAATGTCTAGTTTCCACTGGAGATTCTTATCTATAAATGAGATAAGGGAGAATGTTATTCAGAAGTATCACTTACAGATAATTGATCATTCCATTGATGCGTGAATTGCATCTCTTTCGCTAGGCCTCCAATACATTTTGGTCGACAAAAATCTATTTCACTCTTCTAAGATCATCAGGGAGGTCGCAAGAATTGGAAAACATACTCTTCACTATTATGATGGAATTGTTGGGACTATTTCTTGTGCGGTGACACTTTAAAAATATTTTTCGGACATAAAACCACTCATGGGTATGGAACGTTGATATTATTTAAAATATGAGCAGGATGATCATAAAGTCAGTTGTGGAATCATCTGTGACTGAAAGATGAACTTTAATCGCTATTTTCCATCGTTCAAGATAACCTCTTCTGGAAGGGATTCATGTTGTTATCTTGAACGAAGGAAAATAGCGAATAAAGTTCATCTTTCAGTCGCAGATGATTCCACAACTAACTTTATGAACATCCTGCTCATATTTTCAATAAAATCAACATTTATAAGTAGTATTATTCTGGAAATACCAACATTTTGTCTAAAACCTTCTTTTGTGAGATGTTAAATAAATATTTGGTTATTCTTTTTGTATGTTAGATTTAATTGTAATATGCTGCAACTGAAGACACTGGGAATATTTGGTGAAGACAATTTTAGAAATTTGTGAAATAACAATATTTTTGCGTTTATTCAGGACATTTGTTAATCCCAAAAAATATGATAACGAAGTGGTATGAATAGTACGTAAAATTTGTAAAGGGAACTGAGAATATTCTCAAACAAAAAACAATTACTCGTGATATTTTTTTAAGAAGAAAAATTAGAATAAAGCAAGAACAAGTATTCGTCACCTTCTTGAGTTATACTTCTCACAGGGACCGCCGATAGAAACCAACTTCAGACATTACGCAACGATCACACTGAAACTAGAGTTATCACATTAGCGATAAAACAAGCGCGAACTGTCGAATAAAAACAACCACGAAACGTTAACAAATACTGTACGGAAAACTGAAAACGGCACGAAACGATATGGGCAATGTGTAAAATCGAAAGTGGGAAAACAAGTGAAATACGCTCGCGACGTACTGCAGAACGGAGCGCAACTGTCAGAGGGAAGGCATGCCTCCTGCTACCACTTGTGGCTTGGGAAGAAGGGATCACTGAAATACCAGGTGGAACCTGTTAGGTGGATGCGTGAATAAGCGTACGATTTCCGAATATATGAGAGTGTGTCCTGTCCAGCTTGGAGTATATAAGGTGTTAGGGGGATAACTGCCAGTAATGAAACACATGATTCTGCAAACTTCATTCTAGTATTTTAAATAGTTTACCTTTCACAACGATAAAGTTGTAGTTTTTCCGTTCGCAGTGATAATTTCAATAGAAATAAAAGTAATAATCATAATCGTCAAAATCATTTAAGGTTTATATAAAGTCAAATATTTCGCATTTCTGAACTGTAAGATGGCACTGACAAGATATGTTTTTCATACCATAGTGACAGCGATCTTTTATAATTTTTTCAAATAAATTACAGTTTTCTGCTGAAACATCTACCGAATATCCAACGGTCAACCCTACTACTACTGCATTGTTTTACTTATAATAATAATAATAATAGTTACATTTCTTGTTGTGAAGATGATTTTGTGATTTCTTTCTGAATATATACAGTATCCGGCATAAAGTTTGCAGCGTATGGAAAACTTTTTTATTATCGATTTCCCAAAAAAATTATTCTTGATGAAAACCTCTGCTTCATCCCAAACCTAAATTGCAAATACCAAAATTGAATTTTATACTACCATATACGAGCGATATTGAAAAACATGCCTTGTTTTTTCAAAAAAAAATTATCCCATCACTTTATTTTTCACGGTAGAATTAAAAGTATGGGGTAAATATTGTTCAGAATCGAATGTTGATTCAGAAATTCAAATCACAGCCACCTATGATCAATTTAATTTTCCCAATTTTTTCCAATTTTCTCCTCATCGCCCTGTACGATAAGAGAAAAACTTTGCTAGATGGATGGTATATTGTTAGATTGGATCATATCACTCTCTGCATGTTCCCTTCTTTCTCCCTCCCATCGGAAAATCACGTTAATTGAAATATGTGACGGTATTTCACAAAATATTGTTGCAAATAGTAAATAAAACTGAATTGTTTTTCAATATCGCTCGTATATGGTGGTATAAAATTCAATTTCGTTATTTGCAATTTAGGTTTGGGACGAATAATTTTTTTTGAGAAATCGATAATAAAAAAGTTTTCCATATGCTGCGAAATTTATGCCGGACACTGTATAATATGTATAAGGCGAAGGGTAGTCTTGACTGACTTGTTAAGGAAATATGCGGTTGGATCTTGAGGATGCAGTCAAAATACTGGGCTGTTCAAAAGAATACTCTTTGTTATTTGGTCGAGCTTTCGGAACTGTTTATTTCCTTTATCAAGACATTTAACATTATAGTTAAAAGTCAACATTGGTGAGACACATACAAAGTCATGTTTTATGATGGTGGAAAACATCCCATTCCTTTTTTAATAATTATTATAATAATTTCGGTTCAAACTTCCCTATTATATTTTTTGGAATTTGCACACATAACTCAGTACGGGGTGTTGAGTTTGAACAATGAGATCTCCATCTAAGACAAATCTAAGGGCGCGCGCAACAAATTTCCTGAAATTTGTTGACAGAACACAGCAAGGGACAATGAAACCGAATAATGAGGTCCCCGAGGTCTCCATCCAACCAAAGCCAGAAGCACAACATGTTTCACCAAATTCACGGACAATACTCTTCAAAAGCCATAGAATTCTAATAACAGACATTCAATCATAGACAGGACCCAACAGAGGCCAATGAATTCTAAACACGAGGTCCCCTAGGTGTACATCCAATAAGAAACTGGAGACACTACAAAATTAACCAAATTCATAGACAGGTCCTAGCAGAGGCTACCAAATTCGAAAAACGAGGTCTCCCAGGTCGCCACCGGAGACACTACAAATTTAGTCAAATCTATCGACAGGACTCAACAAAAGCCACTGAATTCTAATAACGAAGTCACCGTGGTCTCACCCCAACAAAAAAAAATATAGACACTATCAATTCAACCAAATTCGTAGACAGAATTCAGCAGAGGCCAATGAATCGAAAAACGAGCCCCCCGAGGTCTCCGCCCAACAAAAAACTAGAGATGCTACAAATTCAACCAAGTGATGATGGGGATGATAATGATAAAAACTTGATTCACAGTGCCTCCACAATTTTGTTGGGTGGAGACCTCGGGGACCTCGTTATTCGAATTCGATGGCCTTTGCTGAGTCCTGTCTGTGAATTTGGTTGAATTTACAGTGCATCCATAATTTTGTTGGGTGGAGACCTCGGTAACCTCGGTGACCTGTTATTCGAATTCAGTGGCCTTTGCCTTTGCAGTCGATTCCTGCTTAGCCGCCCGCCACTGATGATAATGTCGGTTCTAATCAGTGGCGTGCGGCTAAGCGGGAATCGGCTGATTTTATAAATTCTCTATAGAGTAAAGTTACAAAGTGTATTCAGTCTATTTGAATACACCACCTTTTATGAGATATGAAATTTTCTGAGAAACTATTACTGAAAAAAGTTTCCCATATGGTTCCAAGATTTTGACAAACAATGTATAAGGGCAGTTGCGAGGATACAGATGTTAACGAAAAATGAAGTGTGGAGGTGTTTGAAACGCAATAGGATTAGGGCCATCATATCGAAATTTCTATATAAGCTCTAAAATGGTGATTTTGAACAGCGCCAGCGGTTTGAATTTTGCTCATGGTTGCAAAGTAACTATCTTAACTACAGACTTTTTCTAAACAACATGAAGTTTACTGATGTGGCAACGTTTACAGCAAGCGGTTTGGTATCTAGTCAAAATTGTAGGGTTTTGGGCAGCCGAAAATTAATTGTAAAAACCCAACAGCAAGAAATTTAACGTGTGGTGTGGCATATTTGACTAACGAAATGTTGGCACATCTTTACTGATTAACCTCACCAGAAAAAACTTTCTACATTTTTTACGAAATGATCTCTATGAGCATAGAGACAAAGCGTAATCTTTCAGTCAGATTGCACACCCGCAAATAATTCTCTGATGGCACCCCTATGAAGTGGAAAGGTAGAAATTCTCCTTTAGAACAATACCCCCCCCCAGATCGCCGGATATTACCCCTCGTGACTTTTTTCTGTAAGGGCCCTTGAAGAATAAAAGTATGCTACTTTGTACTGGTTCAGCTGTTTTTGGAAAAAAATGTCAATTGAACGTCGAATCGTAATAGAGTACTTATTGTGTCCTAT
The DNA here is from genome assembly GCA_944452925.2 of Chrysolina oricalcia. NCBI lineage: Eukaryota > Metazoa > Arthropoda > Insecta > Coleoptera > Chrysomelidae > Chrysolina > Chrysolina oricalcia. The sequence continues at coordinate 5,322,529 of OX101810.2, forward strand.
TTCTAGCAATTTTAAACCCAAATCATTGAAAGTTATGACTGCTATTTTTTTAATCTCAAAAATAATGGTAATTTATTGGATCAAAACCGTTTTTTGTTCTTTCTAACCGAAATATAGAGTCACAAAAATTTCAAAAATTGAAACACTAATGAAAGAAACAATTCCAAAAATTCAAAAGAGTTTTCCTTCATTTGCAAGTTTTGTATGAACGTATATCGTCTCAAGTAGTATACGATGTCCTGTTTGTAATCTACTTACCGCAATGTGATATATTGCAGAGTGGGTGTTTATTAATGGAATAACAAATTTTCATTTGAAATATATCGTGGACAAACCCACCCTAGAAGTACATTTGGTCACGAAATTCAACGTGCGAACATGCTATGATAAACAGTTGTGTTGAACGCAATTAGAAAATGGATATTTAATTATTAGGAATTGTTTACGATCCATCGAAATAGATTTGTATCAACAATCATTTATTTGGTCATGCTGCGAGTAATTTCTCCATTAATGCTATAAGCAAGGATGGGAGGCAATTATTTGACAGAAAATTACCACTTTCCGTACTGTACTCTGTCAGAATTGTTTGCAATCTCTCTTCCTGTAGTCTTTGGAAGAGAAGTAAAAACTCATGTGTAAAATCATCAAAACCCTGCAGAGATCGCTAATGAATTGAGTAATTTTTTCATCGAAGCTCTGGATAATTTAATACATGATTTTCCCAGTAATAATTATTATAACCCGAACATCAATAATGAATCAGGCATAGATATGAATACATACGCAACGTTTTTACTCCCATATAGCGAGTATGAATTATTAAATTTGATTAACTGTAAACTGAGGAGGAAAAAATTCAACAGGAACTGACGAGATACCCGTGTGATTATTGAAATAGTTATTTTTCTAACAACTGCGGAAAGTGATACTTTCCCGCACGCGACTGCCGTTGACCCGAACGATGCGAAGCGGAGTTCGGGCAAGCAGTCAAGGGCGGGAAAGACACTTTACGCATGAATTAGAAACATTATTTTTTCTACGACCGCATAAATATTCAAATAGCACATTGAAAATATATATTTTATTTCAACATACAAAACATTCTATGAAAATCCACTAATTATTATTAATGTTAATGTTGAAAACACAATTTGTTGCATTCTGCAAATGCGTCAGAATAGCCGGTCCAGAGTAGTTAGTTAGTGGTATCTGGCTGTTAAGAGTAACACTCGTAGATTGCAAAGTGCATGAAGATGACGGAGACGGCATCGGTTGCAAGTTGCCAGTACATGAAAGAATTTTATTCAAGATGGTTTTCTTCTGTTGTACGGAGTCCTAGTTTGATTGTTATGTGGATTGATTTTGAGAAATGTATAGGGTATAGAAGTATCGCAATTTCTTCATTCCAATGAATGAAAAATAGTCTGGGTTAGATTGAATATTAAAACCTATATTAGTTTGAATAGTAATATACAGTTAAAATCAATGAAATGTACATTTAATAACGATAAATTGACATATTTTACTTTCCCGCACTAGTGCGGGAAAGTGACACTTTCTAAACTAAAATGAGTGCGGGAAAGTGGGTAAAAACGCACGGTCGTAGAAAAAAAGTTTTGCATATCATTATAAAAGTCTGATTAACGAGTTGAAAAACGTGATAAATAGAGATAAAGCTCCTAAAAAAATGAGCGATAGCTCATTTTGGATTCGGAATGACAACTAGAAAAATAGTTCTCAAGGATTTTACCGCACATGAAAAATTGCGATTGTAATTAACAAAATAAGATGAAAAAAAAAGTATTTACTTTTTTGTTAATAATTCAAAAACTATTAATATTTAAGAAATTTTGGAAATAGCTCCGTAAGATGAAAAAAATTACAATGAAAAGGTCCAGACTTCCGGAACTCTATCTCCATTATTTATAATTTTAATTTAACGCTGAAGAAAGAAAACATTTTTTTTTACATATTGAGAGGTACACATTATGATTTCCAATAAGGAAATAATTTCCTAACTAATTATCCAAACAGCAATTTTCTAAAAATGATTTAACAACATTTTTTGGATATTTGATTTTTAATTTAGTCATAAAAAATTATAATGAACAAAATAATGAACTTTCTTCATGTCATCTTATTGAATATGAATATGAAAATGGACTGGACTGGAAAAAAATTGTTAATTAACAATAGTACAACTTTTTGAAACCAGACATACAATTTTTTTGAGTGTCCTCATGATACCATAATTTATTCAAAATCTCAAATTAACATTTTATGATAAAGAAAAATTATTTTCTGTGATATACTGTCGTTTGCAGCGGTGCGCCCGTGAGCTCCTTAAAATATAAGCGATAACTTATTGGATTTGGAATGACCACAAGGAAAATGCTTTTCAATGATTTTACCGCACGTAAAAACTTGCGTTTATTATCAACAAAATGAGATGAAAAAAAAGGTATTTAGTTATTTGTTAATTACTAAAAAACTATTACTATTTAAGATAATTTGAGACAAGTTCCATAAAGAGAAGGAAATTTACAATAAAAATTTCATCACTCTGTCTCCATTATTTATAATTTTAATTTAACGCTGAAAATAGCGCTCCGCAATGCCGTTATAACACGGGCGCACTACTGCGAAAGACAGTATATCACAGGAATTATTTATATCATCAAATGTTAATATAGTATATCCCCATTGGAAAAAAATGTGAGTCTATTATTTAAAAAGTTATACTATTATTTACTAAAAATTTTTTTTTCATTCTCCGTTTTAAATAACGACGTAAAGGTAATAATTGGGCTATAAATTGTTGGCTTCCTTCTAATATACCTATTCTACTAGATCACACGATGAACATTTTAAAAAGTTAATTCTTTTGTTTATTATAATTTTTCATAACTAATGAAAAATTAAATATTCAAAAAATTTTGTTAAATAATTTTTTTACGAATGTTTTATTATTGCTAGTTATTTTGAACAAATAAAAAAATATGATATTCGAGAAAAAAAATTATTTCCGTAATGCTTGCTGAAAAAATAATTATTGAACATTTTTTTTCATAATTACATCTTCTGATTGTTTATAATCGTTTTTTTCATTTTTTGAATATTTAGATAGGAAATTATTTCATTCTAAAAAATTATTATTTGTAATTTTCAATAATTTCACGGGGTCAGGTAGCCGAGTGGTTGAAGCGACATTGTTTCAATCACTTTTGACTGCCAGTCAAAGGTTCAAACCCTAACGACTGCAGAACTTTTTCTGATGTCCCGAGAAAGTGCTAGGAATCGCACGTAAAAAGGTAAGACCTCCTTAATCGTTGGCTCGAACAAGTTTCGACTTCTGAGGGCTGCCGTTCGTAAGGGGACGACAGCTGGTTAACGGAAAAAACAATTTTAACAATTTTAACAAACAATTTAACAATTGTTTATCAACTTAGCAATTTGTTGTAAACAAATTCTGACAACGGATTTTTTTTTAAGAATTAAAGTAAATTACAAAAACAACCATATATGAATTGAAAATAATATTGAAATTATTCATGAAGAAAAATACTTTTTTTGTTTGCCTATTGAGAAGTACAAATAGTGATTTTTAGAAAAAAAATATTTCTCAACTAATTATTTGAACAATCGAAATACAAAAAGAAACTATTATAAAAAATCAATGAGAAAATGGTCAATAGACGCTTACACTGGTACTTAGTATCGCACAACCTCTTAATTACAGCGCAGGCAGGCTTTCGATCAAACAGAAACACATTGGATAACCTGGTTACTCTACACACAGATATCTCACAAGCTATTGGAAGCAAAAATGACATAATCGCCGTGAGTCTTGATATCTATAGCGCCTTCGACACGATTTCTAAAACTACAATATTCGAGAAACTCGTAGACTTTAACCTAACTGGAAACATTCTCTCCTTTCTACAAAACTTTTTAACCAACAGATCCTTTAAGGTTGTTACAAATGGGCAGATATCTATACAACATTTCCCAGAAAATGGAGTACCACAAGGCTCAGTTCTTAGCACCACTTTATTCCTGATGAGTATTAATGATATCTGTTCATCAATAATTCCACCTGTCAAATATGCACTATACGCTGACGACATCATCCTATACTGTCAAGGCAAAGTTACGGACAGTACCTGTACCTTACTACAGAATGCTCTAGATAACATCCACAATTGGTCTCTTAAATCCGGTTTCCACTTTTCAACAACAAAATCCAAAGTAATCCAGTTCAGCAGAAGACTCAATCCTATTCCTCCACAACTAGTTCTCAATGGGGATCAGCTGGTTGTGGTTGATCAACACAAATTTTTGGGAGTAATCTTTGATAAAAGGTTCACATGGAGACATCATATTCAGGAGACAAAAGCCAATTGTTTAAATCGGATTAATATTTTAAAATCATTAGCACATCACCAATGGGGAGCAGAAGAGGAAGTACTAATAAGGACTTATAGATCATTAGTCCGCTCCAAACTGGATTATGGAAGTATTCTTTACATGAGTGCCTGCAAAACATACCTTAAATATCTTGACTCAATCCAAACCACAGCATTACGAATATGTCTGGGTGCTTTTAGATCCAGTCCGACGGAAAGCATTTATATTGAATCTTCTGAACCACTACTTTTCATACGACGAGAATATCAACTTCTATCCTACTTTTCCAGGATATCTGCCCACCCTCAAAATCCAGTATTCCAACTAATTGATTCTATACAACAAGCTCCCAACAATAGGCCCAAAACGCCGCTCTCATCTCCACAATTATTATTCCCTATTTCAAGAAACACTAACCTCACAGTCACAACTCCCATAAAGCTTTCAAAAACTCCTCCATGGACCAAAAAACCGCCATTATTGAACACATGCCTAAGTAACTACAATAAGCGCGATACGCCTAACATAGTCTTCATACAAAAATTCAGAGAACTAATGAATAATCAGCAGTTCGACAAAATCTTTACACTGATGCCTCCAAAGAAGTTAATGGTACCGGATGTGCTGTTACTACACAAGATACAACAATAGCAACACACAAACTACCCGACTTATGTAGCAAACACACAGCCGAACTACATGGAATACTACAAGCTTTGAGGACCCCAGTACAGGATAACATTAAACTTGCCATTTGTTCAGACTCCCTCTCATCAACACACTCCATCAAAAACAACTACTCACAACATCCCTTAGTTCAAGATATCCTCGACACCTGCCACCACCATCGCACTAGAGGTATCTACGTGAATATCATCTGGATCCCTTCCCATATAGGAATTACGGGCAACGAACGTGCAGACCAAGCAGCGAAACAAACTTGTTCCTCCGACTTGCCAGTACAGCAAATTCAACTCCACCAAGACCTAAATTCAGTAGCTCGACAAATGATAACACAAACGTGGCAATCACATTGGAATACAAGTAACACAAAACTACGTACAATTCAACCTAGAGTTTCCATGCAACAGATGCCCACATTGACAAGAAAGGACAAAATTGTTGTAAGAAGACTCAGAATAGGTCACTCCCGGCTCACCCATGTCTTCACAGAATCCCCCTACCTGTGAATTCTGTGACAGTGTAATACTCACAATTGAGCACATACTTTTAGATTGCATGCACCACATCCAGACTCGCCGCAAACATAATCTCAGTGGAACTCTCAAAAACATTATTGGTTCACCAAACCAGTTTGAGGCTGTAATACAGAGACAAAGACTGTCAACTATTGAATTCTATTTGATTTTTATTATGTAATCAAATGTATCACAGGTCCCGCGTCAGTGGCCATTAGATGCCGAGAATTTTAATAAAAAAAATCAAAAAAATGTGAGGAAAAAAAATTAAATAATAGTTTTTCCAGTAAAGCAATCAGGAAATAATTTTGTTTTTCTTAAATATTATATTTATTCATTTGTTCATAACTAATTTATAAACAAATGACGTCAAAAAATAATGAGCTTTTATTGCGTGATCTTGTTGAGTAGGTATATTAGAAGGGCTCCAAAAAGCCAATCATTTATAGGTCAATTATTAAAACTTTTACGTCGTTATTTATAAAAACGTAGACTAAAAAAATTTGTTATTAAACAATAGTATAACTTTTTGAATAATAGACTTATACACTTTTTCCCAATGGGTCTTTATTCTTTTAATACCACATAATACCATAATTTATTCAAAATTAATTAATTAATACCATTTGATACCATAGAAAAATAATTTTCTGTGATATACTGATAATTGAAATATTCGCATGGTCTTCGTTTGAATAAACTGTGGAAAAAAGTCAGCAAATAAATTTCATATATCACCTTTGCTACCACCATACCTTTGCTACTAACCATATCATTCTAGTGCACTTTTCAGAAATGTTGTGGAAATTTTTTATTTTGTTAACATGTGACCAGAAATGCCTTGGATTAATGTTTTCCACCATACGTTCAATATGACTTTTGTAACAGATTTGAGTAGTTAGTTTATACTGAGCTCTTAAGTTTGAAAAATTGGTATAATCCTCTTCTTGACGAAATTGTTTGAAAAGTTTGTGATGCTTGTTTTTTCTTCTCCATAATTATTGCAGACAGACTCAATGAACAAGAACAAATGCAGGTTTTAGAATTTTCCTCTGTATTTCCACACTCCATTCATATCTCACTCGTCTGTCTAGTTAACAATTGTCATCACTCACACTCTCAAACCCCTCCATGAAATCTTCTCAAATTTGTTTTCAGAGAACTCATTAGATGAAGCTGCTGAGCTACCGAGTGATCCAAATTGGTTTGTGTTTGATTGATGGTGTCATTTAAAAATGGAACAGAATGCGATTAATCGATCATATGCGATTGAATTTCAGTAAATGCTGACTAATTCTGTTTGCTCAATTGGTTCGTTAGCATTACTGTTTCGTTTGCATGTCCCGTAATTCAAATTCTGCATGATAGTTATTTGTCATGCTGCTAAAGGGATTATTTCCATTATGAAATACGCTTGTTTGTAAAGTCCAATATTTCAACAAACATTTCCATTTGAATATTGTGCAAAGAATGGACGCTATACGTTGTTTTAATGATATATTGTTCATGGTCTCCCCACCAATTGATTCCTGTATTCATTGTGGAAAAAATGCCAGAGCTGAGCCATTTCTGATTGGGGCGGTAGCAGAATCCAACTTCGTAATTCTTACAGGAATAATCAGGTAGAAGTAGAATTGTTTTCAGGGTCTGACAAACAAAGACAATAGGCAATGAAAAAGCAGACCAACTTGTAATACAAGCATCTGAATTACCATTCACAGGCCCAGAACCAGCGTTTGGAATTAGCAAAACCCGATGAGGAAACCTAATCAATGAGTGGAAGAAATAAATACAGCAAACATATTGGAACCAAATCGAAGGGCATCGACACATCACAGCCAAGGTGAGGCACCTGAGACAAACACTGATGGCTGATAGATAGATAGATGGATAGATAGATTTCATTGGTCCGTTTAAAAGAACTCTTACAAGTTATGGGACAAGTCAAAAAAATACAAATTTGTCACTGTTACAAATTCAAAACATAATTTACACACAAGTACATATACTTATACTAAAATGCAGGGCAATTCAAATTCGACCCCCACCATTGGGATCTCCCAAACTACAGGAGATACGTCGAACAGAAAAAAAAGTTGATGATGAATGACAGAAGACGAAACATTGGATAGTAAATCTGAACATGAAAACGTGTAGCTGAAAAAAAAAGTATCAAAGAAAATGTACTTTTGGTTTTGAGCTATGTTGTCAAATAACGATAGAAAAAAATAAAAACGAAAGTTCCGATTTTCAGTTTTTTCCCGAAATTTCCGGAAATACTAGGAATTTTCCAAGTTTCAAAACAGTATTTTGTTAAGCACCAGAATACGCAACTTTGCCCTAATTTAAGCTTCGACGTATCTCCTGTAGTTTAGGAGATCCCAATGGTGGTGGTCGAATTTGAATTGCCCTGTATACTGATATATTTATAAATGAGGATGGATATAGCGAGGGGCAATATATGAAAATATAAGTAGAAAAGTTATTGGGTATGACCCTCAAATGTTCTGCAACCGTAGACACGTGTTTCGAGCTTAAGCTCTCATCAGTACGGTAAAATCAAGTGCGAAGATGTACAACACTTGGATGTAAAAATAGAAACAAAAGAAGTCAACAACAGGAAGCCAACCACACATTTGTGGCTTCGGTTAGAAGACCTTGTGCTTACAAGGCAACAACTAAAGTCGCCACGGAGGCAGCTATAAATGTGTGGTTGGCTTCCTGTTGTTGACTTCCTTTGTTTCTATTTTTACATCCAAGTGTTGTACATCTTCGCACTTGATTTTACCGTACTGATGAGAGCTTAAGCTCGAAACACGTGTCTACGGTTGCAGAACATTTTGAGGGTTATACCCAATAACTTTTCTACTTATATTTTCATATATTACCCCTCGCTAAATCCATCCTTATTTATAATTTCTTGGGTAGGATTGTCACGCTGGTAGCTATAGCTGCCTCCGTGGCGACGTTAGTTGTTGCCTTGTAAGCACAAGGTCTTCTAACCGAAGCCACAAATGTGTGGTTGGCTTCCTGTTGTTGACTTCCTTTGTTTCTATTTTTACATCCAAGTGTTGTACATCTTCGCACTTGTTTTTACCGTACTGATGAGAGCTTAAGCTCGAAACACGTGTCTACGGTTGCAGAACATTTTGAGGGTTATAACCAATAACTTTTCTACTTATATTTTCATATATTGCCCCTCGCTAAATCCATCCTTATTTGTAATTTCCTGGGTAGGATTGTCACGCTGGTAGCTATAGCTGCCTCCGTGGCGACGTTAGTTGTTGCCTTGTAAGCACAAGGTCTTCTAACCGAAGCCACAAATGTGTGGTTGGCTTCCTGTTCTTGACTTCCTTTGTTTCTATTTTTACATCCAAGTGTTGTACATCTCCGCACTTGAAATATAGTAATGCTGATATACCCAGTAGAGTTACTTGATTGTTTCATCATATTTGAAGTTGATTGACATTCATTTAAAATGTTATCTGTCTAATATTTTTACACACAACATTCTTTTTTTGATGCTAATTTCTATTTTTACTCAAGTTGTGTAAGTAGATTCAATATTTTTTCTCCATTTATTAAATTGTCCATTTGTAGTTGTCCTGAGGAAGGAAATAAACATTTCCGAAAGCTTGGCAAGATGACAAAGAGTTTTCTTTAAATCCAATATCAGACTGCAACCTCAAGATATTTTCAATTCTACAGTTATAGTCAGTATATATACCGGGTGACCACGGGGTGAGGTACGCCCCCCAATTTTTCTATAGTTTTGAAGATACAGGTTTATATTGTATTTCTGGTTCCTTTCGGAATTCTTCAAATCTTTTCATTCGAGTTATCTGATAATTCATCATCTTTCAACATAACAATGTGAAAAGAGTATGTTGCTATTTGAGAAATGGCAGTTGTGAGCCTTTCTTTATGGGTACTAATCCGTTTTGAGGAAATGTTTGATAATTGATGGGAAATATGGTTGCTGCAATTACATGGGAAGCTCAATTTTCAGCTGTATCTTACCTCGAACCTTCCTCTCGTAAATGCTGACGCCGTTCGTCAGTTGTGATGATTTGAGTTTGATGTTCATGGCCAACTTTGTTCGATTGAACAATCAACTGTATCTCCGCCATTTTTCAACCGATTTTCAATTTTGGAGAACAGTGTTATCACAAATTGCGTGTTCTTCCTGATAATGAAAAAAATTGTACAGGGTGTCATTTAAAAAAAAAAGTTTGGGGTCACTTCCGGTTAAACCGGAAGTGGCGAATTTTCGGTTATGGAGTCAAAATATGCGTATTTGAGTAATATATCGACGTGCCAAATTTGAAACCTGTATCTTCAAAACTATAGAAAAATTGGGGGGCGTACCTCACCCCGTGGTCACCTGGTATATATATATATATATATATATATATATATATATATATATATATATACAAAGCAGGAAATTTTTTGGGTATAGCAGCAAGCAAAACGTGTACTCTTTTAACACTATATTTCCGATATTTCAACAGTGAATACTGTCATCTTCAGGGAAGCTACAAGTAACAAGCAAAATTGTACGATTAATGGAAAGAAAACTTTGAAGAAGAACCACTTACTGTGTTGATGAGAATGATTGCTATGGATGTAATATTAAAAATTATAAACAACATGTCATGTAAGTCACATGTGACAAAGATGAACAAAACACATTAAAATACGTCAAACAATAAAAATATTAATATTAAGTCATTGTTATAAAATACCATATATCAATCTTGACTTAATATTAATATTTTTATTGTTTGACGTATTTTAATGTGTTTTGTTCATCTTTGTCACATGTGACTTACATGACATGTTGTTTATAATTTTTAATATTACATCCATAGCAATCATTCTCATCAACACAGTAAGTGGTTCTTCTTCAAAGTTTTCTTTCCATTAATCGTACAATTTTGCTTGTTACTTGTAGCTTCCCTGAAGATGACAGTATTCACTGTTGAAATATCGGAAATATTGTGTTAAAAGAGTACACGTTTTGCTTGCTGCTATACCCAAAAAATTTCCTGCTTTGTATCCTAACTAGTCAGCAAAGACTACCCTTCTACTATATATATATATATATATATATATATATATATATATACAAACACACACACATACCTATATTGTACATTTAATAACATTAAAATATTCAGACACAACAAAACGACTCTATTTAATATAATAATAATTACTTATATCTAACATAAGCTCCTTGATAATATATTTGAAATGGTCCAACTTGGCAAATCTTTTATATTCATTGGGTAATAAATTATACAGCCTAAGGCCCATTATTTGATATGATTTTTGGTACAATGATGTACGATTTCTTGGAATATGTAGATCATTTTTTATTCTTGTGTTGTGATGATGTACCGATTCATTTCTCATGAACTTATCTAGATTTTTGTGTATTTACATCAATAATTCATTGATGAATAAACCATAAACTGTGAGAATATTATACTCTCTGAATAGTCTTCGACATGAAGTTCTTGAAGATACATTAACAATGTTTCTTAATATTCTTTTTTGTGTTATGAAAATATCTTTCATAGAACACGGGTTACCCCAAATTAAAATACCATATATCAATCTTGACTGAATTTGACCATAATAAAATAATAGTAATGCTCGTTTATTCTGAACCTTTCTTAGAACTCTAATTTGATAACACTTGCTATTCAGATTCTTCATAAGATTTACGCAATGAGTGGTGAGTGAGACATGAGAATGAAATTCTATTCCTAAAAATTTCACACAGTATGATTGTTCTACTGATTTATTATTTATATTTATATCTATTTTGGTGGTACTATTACGATGATGATTTTGAAAAGACATATATTGAGTTTTGCATGGGTTTAGGACTAAAGAATGGCTGGATAACCAGTTATTAAGACTCCGGAGGGTGGAGTGAATTGTATCCTGACACCCTCAACCTCAACAGATCTAAGAAACGCACGATCACCGGCTTACTAACCGGACACTGCGGCCGGAGAAAAAAACCTACACACCATGGGAATAATTAAAAAAACCGTGAAGTGTAGACTCTGTGGTGACGAGGAGGAAACAGTCTCTTACATCATCTTCGAATGCGACGGCTGCTCAACAAGCGCAACGGAATATTCGGACAGATCAACCTAGAAACAGGCATGGACCCGAAAAACCTGGTGAAAAACACAGGCGTATTTTAGTAGCAACAACTGACAACAGAACAATACAATAGACCCCAACTGCTGGTCTAAGTGTTTTGGAAAACCTCAAAGGTAAACCCGGTATCTCGCTCTTCAGTCTTCAACCAACCAACCATCAAAGAAAATTAATTCTCTGCAGTTAAAGAATCACGACGGTTCAGCAATTAGCTCCATAGCCGTTATCAAGTGTGGATGCAAAAAACTCTCATGGAGACATCTCATATACCTAATCTGTATAATAAGCGTTAGACTAAATGACTTGCTATTAGGTAGGCCTAATTGGTTAATTTTATGGTGCTTAATGTTGATTGACGTGGAACTTTATTGAAATTTCAACAAGAGTTTCCACACATTACAAATCTCTATGCTCTGTTACGTCAGAATGTATGCCAACTCTTTAATTTTTTTCATACCAGTGCTTTTTTTATGGATAACTTCGGCTTTATACTGATTCATCCAGACTGGATCTGCTATTCCTGATTTCAATATTTCTCCTCGATGGGTATTTTTCTTGTGTCCACCGATTATGATATTGAGTGGTCTCTAATTTTTTTTTACTTTCCAACATAAGACGAAGCACATTCACAAAGTAAATGCGGTTTTTGGAGTCACTACTAGCGACAGCATGTTCGGGAGTTGTACCTCGATTAAATTCGTCTTGCCTCGATTAAATTCGTCTTGTTTTTCTGATGAACCTCCCACATGAGAAAGGCGCACACGTAAGGCTGTGCCAATTCCTCTTTTTTTGTATTGTTTCTTCTCCGGGGATCAGTACGGTAAAATCAAGTGCGAAGATGTACAACACTAGGATGTACAAATTGAAACAAAGGAAGTCACAACAGGAAGCCAACCACACATTTGTGGCTTCGATTAGAAGACCTTGAGACTTCAAGGCAACAACTAACGTCGTCACGGAGGCAGCTATAGCTACCAGCGTGACAATCCTACCCAAGAAAATATAAATCAGGATGGATTTATCGAGGGGCAATATATAAAAATATAAAGAGAAAAGTTATTGGGTATAGCCCTCAAATTGTACTGCAACCGTAGACACGTATTTCGAGCTTAAGCAATGTGTGGTTGGCTTCCTGTGTTTCAATTTTCACATCCAAGTGTTATACATCTTCGCACTTGATATTACCGTACTGATGAGAGCTTAAGCTCGAAACACGTGTCTACGGTTGCACTACAATTTGAGGGCTATACCCAATAACTTTTCTATTTATATTTTTATATATTGCCCCTCGATAAATCCATCCTGATTTATAAATATAAATATAGATTGCTACTTACTAACGTGATTAAAACGAAATTGGAACCAAACGGACAGAAAACATGACATTAGATGTATGACAATGATGATGACAATTTATATTTCATTACTAATCAAGAAAGAAAATTCTGATACTGGGTGAAATATTGATCATTTATTCAATTTGAGGAGGTAGGTATAAATTTGACTGGGATTGTTTAAATCTGTTTTCTTGTTCATCGATTCTTCATTTTCATTGATGTGTATCATTTCCAGAAATATTCTTTTTGTTTGATTACTTTTGGATTAATTTTGGAACAATCCATACAATGTATTTTATAAATGACATTGGATTTTTGTTTATTTTCAATGGGATGATGTTTAACTTTTGTATGTAATTTTGTTCTAACATTTTTCTTTATTATTTTTATTCATCAATGATTCAACCACAACATCATAATTCCAAATCAGATGAAAGAACCCCTTATTTCCGGTCATTACCATATGTCCAGGAACTAACAACAAAATTAACAAATGTAGTAAAAAACGAAAATATTATAATTGTTAAAACAATTTCAAAATCACATACAAAAGTTAAAAATCCCATTGAAAATAAACAAAAATCCAATGTCATCTATAAAATACCTTGTATGGTTCGTTCCAAATCTTATGTTGGTCAAACATCGAGAAATCTTAACAGTGGCATTATTTCACAAAAAAGTTACTGTAAATGTAATAAGAACTCATGTAAATCAAAACGACCATTGAATGAATTATAATGATACAATTATTTTAGATATTGAAACGAAAAAAATATTTCTGGAAATGATACACATCAATGAAAATGAAGAATCGATGAACAAAAAAATAGATTTAAATAATCTCAGTCAAATTTATACCTTCTCCTCAAATTGAGTAAATAATCTTGTAAATAATTGTAATAGGTGTAGACCTAACAATCCTTTCCGGTAGTGGTTGGTTTGTGCTTCGATATAATTGAACTGTAGATGATCCTGCGTGTTTCAAATCGAGTACCAGAAATTGACAGCCAAGTCGCACATTATAACTTTTAATAAACATTCAATCTGGTTACATCAGTAAAAAGGACCACCTGTCCACAAGACAGGAAGGAAATCAACAATCAGTGTCGATGACACAAAATGATGATACGTATTCGTATAAATACCTTACAGGAAAGCTCAGCTCTTGCAGGACAATGTACATTTAACTTGTCAAGTTTGACAACGGAAGATACCAAATTCAGCTTTACCGCTTTTTGGAGATATATTTGCGTGGATCTTGAAACATTAACTCCACAAACTCTATTTATGGATTCAGGAACATATATTATGCTTTTCTGTTGCAATTTATAAACGTTTTCTCATCAAATACAGTGCAGTTTTTAAACGTAAAAAGGAAGCGTCAGAATATTTGCATTTTATTTAACAAGACTTGACACCCGCACACTTGATTCCGCTATACAAAGCTCAGGCATGCAATTGAGCAGGATTGGCTTTAAACAATTTTATAGGACCTTTTCCAACAAATCTATATTTCACCCAGTATCATAATTTTCCTTCTTGATAAGTAATAAAATATTAATTGTCATCATCATTCTCATACATCTAATGTCATCTCTTCTGTCCGTTTGGTTCCAATTTCATTTTAATTACCACGTTAGTAAGTAGCCATCTATATTTATATTCATACCAACTGTAAACCATACATTTTGTAGTCGTCCTGAAGAAGACAGTAAACATTGTCGAAAGGTCGACAAACTTCAAAGAGTATTTTTTCTAATTAGCTCACCAATCAACTGCAACCTCACGAATTTACCACTTCATATTATAATCAGCTACGAAAACTTCCTACTATAAAATTAAAGATATTTGTCATTATATTATATTGTACTCATCCCGCTATAAAATAATAAAATTTGAACTTATTTGTCCAAGAGCCAATTTCCCACATATTTTCGTGTGGGGTCCTTCACATCTAGCATGGACCGCAACTGGAAAGGGAAACATCAATGTGGTACACATGGATCCAAGATGGATGAAAATGCTGGAGTGGACGTTATGTCACCTTTCCACAGTAGTTCCATGCTATAATTGACTTGTATTTTCATTAACATTCACCACCTCGGATAATTTGAGTCTTGTCATACATAATTATCGGAGGAGCTCTGGTCCTATTAATATTCAAATTAATTATGAGGGAAGTGAGGGAACCCGCGACAAAATTAATTAAATTTTCCAAGCCAATTTTCTGCTTCTTAAAAATCCCTCTCAACAGACATCCTTTCATTTTGCATGTAATTAGGATAAGGATAAAGAATTTCCGAACTTTTTCGATAAGTTCGGGGGTATTATGAGATCGGAAAGTTTCAACCTACCGCCGCTTCGTGTATTTCGATGGAGTTTCCGGAAGTTCGCCAGATGTGGATATTGTGATATTGTTGTGTAGCGGATACGCTAAAGGGGAATCAATATTCTGGATACATTAGCGGGAGTATTCTTCCATACCAAGAAAATTGCTACGCGATACACAAACGATCGAGCAGTGTTTCTACGACAGGACCAGATGTTCAAAAGAACGCAATCTGGTTCGCTCACAGCTGACATCCCGTAGTCAATTATTATTTTTATTACACGAATTTGGTAGTTTCTTTTTCATTCTCTCATTTCGTTTTCATTGTCCATTTTCACATGGAGACTCTGATAGGTTGTACAATTATTAGCGATACCAAGTGTTTCGGTAAATATTTTTTATATGGCATCTGATGACATTCAGCCAGACACAAGTAGAGTATAGATAGATTAGAATGATTCAAAATTGAATAATTACCTATAAAAACAACAAGAAGTAGGAACTTGAAATAAAATACTGTGCTCCATGAGGTCCTTAGGGACGACTTTTTTCTAAGACCCACAACAAATAAACCACAAATTGACAAATACATATTTGCACCGGTTCAACTTAAGGTTACCTTACGACTTGAGTGGACCTCACATTACGATTTTAGTTTGCACCGCTATTTGAGGACAAGATAAGCCTCAGATTCTCCAGGCGTAGGTTTCACTTAACTACTTAGCCTCACTTTTCCCTCTATTTGGGGTGACCAAACCTACAGTTCCCTATATACTAAACCGGATTGAGGCTGATATTGAATATCCCTATGATGTGAATGTAGGAAAATTATTTTCAGATACAAAATGTCTATTGATATATTGTTAATTTACGAACTTGCTTTGTAGTGGAGAAATGGAATGGCGAGTCATTTCAGTTTTTCTTATTCATCCAAAATTGTTAACCACATCTTTATGTCGTAAACATTTTGGATGGATACTTTACTGTTTACCTAGGGTGAGTCAGGTCAGGCGAGGGGGGCTAATAAACTACGCATGTCAACCAATGTACACGCAGCTCTCTTGGCGGTATTGTGGCTAGTTTTCCCGGTAGAGACAAATTTTCCAAATTACATGCCATACTCCCGCCAGCCTTTCAAATTAGACAGAACTGACAACTCTTGCGCAATGTGCATATTTTTTAAAACCTTGCGTTGTTTAACGTCTCGTCGTTGGTCACGTGATGATTTTTGCGCTGTTGCCAACTATTTCCAATACTCAGGTAAGGTTCAGGCCTGGAGTCAACGGTGCAAGCCATCCTTACCTCAAGGTGTACCTTAAGCTGATCCTCCACTTAGCTGATATTGTTATTAAGTAGAACCGATGCAAATAGCTGTAAAACATACTACAACTTAATATTTGTCTTGCATAAGAATCCTATCAAACATTCATAAAATTTTATGCTGTTTGAGTAAACACCTACGGAAACGTTTTTTAAATACGTTATTTTAAAAAAACAAAACATGATATTACACTACCTTGTGAAAAATCTTACCCAAAGGGTAGCGAACGTCTAAAATTATTATTCTCCAGGGCACCTTACTGACTTTTAGTGGCTTATTCACTTTTCTAGTAGAAAGTCAGGACACACGTCACACTTGCTTTCTAACAAGGTATGTGGTTGTCTATCGTTAACGTTATATATATATATATATATATATATATATATATTATATATATATTGCTCCTTGAAACAAGTATTCAGCATATACCATTTCGCATCCGAAATGTCCTTCTGGAGCGCTCTCTAATCTGTTGCCGTGGTGGATCCTGTAAGCGATTGCAGTGTTCATCCCGGCGAACGATGACGGGCACCGGGCCCCCGCGTGTATACAACCGTGATAACCTGGACTGCACTGATGAGGGACTACATCCCGAAACCGGTCTGCAGTTGGTTCCTTGTTTGGATCAGGCGGTGTCCTGCTGTCTGTCTCTGAGAGCTCTTGCAAAGTTGTTCCTTCAAAGTAAGGATCTTTGCACATATGTCTGACTGATATAATTCAATATCTGTCGAGGTATTAGCCAGAGAAGTAGTTGTTTTCTGTCGGACATATGCCATACAATCTATACAAAGGTATGGTGAGTTCCTAAAGGATTGTTTTCGACTGTTTTACAGTCACTGGAACATTTATTGCTCCTTGAAACAAGTATTCAGCATATATATATATATATATATATATATATACCGGGTGGCTACGGAAGTATTGCCTACGGAATATCTCAGTTATTGTATGAAGTAAGTTTGTGAAATTTGGAGCGTCGATATAATGACACAAGAGCTAGAATTTGAGTATATTGACATGTCGAAGTTAACTTCCGGTCTGACCGGAAGTAACATCAACTTTCTTATTTTGAATGGAAACCCTATTTTTTTTTTCTATTCGCTTTATTCAGCATTCAATTCCCTTTCTAATGACATATCACAAGTTGGTATCTAACCAGAAACTAGATCAGAAAAAAATTATTATTGCAATTCACCGAGTAGGCCGTGGAAGCAAAATGAAAGCCAAAAGTTGAAAAGTTGGCTATGGAAACCATACGTCACTTGATAACTGTTACTACTACTGTGATATTTTATTTTCATTCGTCGGCGTTATAAAAAGCCGCCAAAAAAAATATTGGAAAAATAGGGAAAAAAACAATACTCTGTAGGTCCATAACTTAAATAGGAACATACAACTTTTTCTTGTCTGTACTATTCAGCATAACCATTCCTTTCTGATGATATAATAGAAAGTAATTTTTTGAAATGAAATACCAAAAAATCCAATTATTATTCTTCAAATAACGAAAAATCAGATTTATCGAAAAAAAAATTCAAATTGATAGGATTAAAGATAAAATAAATTCAAAACAAATGTTCGAAATGCATTCCCTCAGCGTCAATACATTTATTTGGGGCGTGATATCTTGGAAAGCTCTACGAATTTTTACTTCTAGCTCATGTAGAGTTGTAGGCTGTGTGGAATACACCCTATTTTTAAGATGCCCCCATAGAAAAAAGTCGCACGGAGTAAGATCAGGTGACCTTGGTGGCCACCTGACTGGACCATGGGTTGCTATAAGTCTCTCTTGAAAGCGATTTTGAAGATAATTTCTCGCTATTCTTGAATTATGCGGAGGGGCGCCATCTTGCTGGAAGTACATTCTCTCAGTTATTTCCGCTGGTAGGTTGTTAGTTGGCCTTGAAAAAGAATTGGGCCAACAATTTGAGTTCCAACTATTCCTGCCCAAACATTCACACCAAATCTCTCCTGGAAGCCGCCTTGTCGAAACCGGTGCTCGTTTGCTATCGCCCAGTACCTGGAACAAAAGACCGTTCACACTTTTAGCACTTTACACTTCGACCTTCGACAATAATCCAAATAAAGTAGTACCTACCTTGTATTATTCCTGTTAAATAATCCATTGTTGGTAAATCTTGACTCGTCCGTAAACAAGATATAATAGTTAAATAGGTGATTCTCAGCATTTTGTCGAAGAAACCAATTACAATATTCCAGGCGCCTTTCACCGTCATTTTCATACAAATGTTGATGCAACTGATACTTGAAGGATTTCAATCGATGTTTTTTCAAATTTCAGAGTTCTTACTTATAGCTAATTCGGCGCCAATCTGCCTTGAGGAAATTGTGCTATCATATTGTACTAAAGCTAATACATTAATTTCAGTATCCTCATTAATAACAAATGCTTCTTGGTCTTCGTGAACATCAGGCTCAATTCTTAATTTTTCTTCAAGCCACTGGAAATACCTTCTTGACGGTTGCTGCCTCCCTGGATATCGCTCTAAATACAATCGTTCAGCGGCATAAGAATTTTTTAAACATTAACCATAAATGAGAAGCATGTCAATTTGTTCGGTTCGTGAATAACGGGACATTTTTTGAATATTCCACTAACTGATTTCGATTTCCAAACCCTTTTAAAATGGCAGAATCAAAAACACTACTTCGAACGTCAAAATAATATGGATAGCAGCGTTCGTGACAGCTCTCATTTCTTTTTTGTTTCATTCCAAAATACATCTTAATCAGCCTAATTGTTAATATTTTGGTTCGAATGATTATTGCAATGGAATGATTATTCTGAATAGCACAAACATCGTCCATAGGTAGATATTAGAATATCTATGGACGATGGCACAGACCAAGTACGTTTATGTTCCTATTTAACCTAGAACCTACAGGATATAATTTATCATTCCACATTATTTTTAATTTTATTTTTGCGTATGGCGATAATCTGTTTTGTTATTTGAAGAATAATAATTGGATTTTTCGGTATCTCAGTTCAAAAAATTATTTTCTATTATATCATTAGAAAAGAATGGTTATGCTGAATAGTACAGGCAAGAAAAAGTTGTATGTTCCTATTTAAGTTATGGACCTACAGAGTATTGTTTTTTTTCCCAATTTTTCCAATATGTTTTTTGGCGGCTTTTTATAACGCCGACGAATGAAAATAAAATATCACAGTAGTAGCAACTGTTATCAAGTGACGTATGGTTTCCATAGCCAACTTTTCAATTTTTGGCTTTCATTTTGCTTCCACGGCCTACTCGGTGAATTTCAATAATAATTTTTTTCTGATCTAGTTTCTGGTTAGATACCAACTTGTTATATGTCATTAGAAAGGGAATTGAATGCTGAATAAAGCGAAAAGAAAAAAAAGTAGGGTTTCTATTCAAAATAAGAAAGTTGATGTTACTTCCGGTCAGACCGGAAGTTAACTTCGACATGTCAATATGCTCAATTTCTAGCTCTTATGTCATTATATCGACGCTCCAAATTTCACAAACCTACTTCATACAATAACTGAGATATTCCGTAGGCAATACTTCCGTAGCCACCCGGTATATATATAACAGAAAGTTAATCATGACATCTACAGTGAGCACGAAACAGCTGTCAAAGGTTGGAACTATACTCTATTTTCACTTATATATATATATAGATGAATAATTAGATAGATAGATGAATAATTACTTCTGTACCAAGTCTAGAACTAAATATAGCACTTGGTACATGTCAATTTTTTTTGGATAAATCATTCATATCGAAAGAAGCAGTTTTTTTTTTCATTAGACTTTTTTTGTCCCCACGAAGTAACCTACAAAAGCGGGTTGAATGTCTAACACCAATTATGAAAAATACTGTCTGTTCTTGATTTTTGGGTATAATATGCAATGAAAAATATTAATTGACTTTGAATTATGTTGTACATACTAACAATTTGAGGCAGTTTTTTTTTTCTGAAACCGTTTGTTGACTTCTCGCCCAAGTGTGGATTTTTCGTTGACTTTTTCGAAGCACATTCTGTAGATTGGGCCAGCAAACTCTTCTGAATAGATTTTACAATGTGTCTACACAGTGAGCAGAATAGGGTGTTGAATTATGGGAAATACTTCACAAATTTCGAATTGAATATCGAATGACAATTTGGATTTGCTGCCTGTCGTGGTTTGTGAGTTTTTTCGAATTGGCTAACCTCTACTGATGATGAACATAAACGCATGCGCTTGCAACTACTTTCTTTAGGATTAAATGAAATACTAATGGAATAGATATTTTGTAAAAGTATCAATAATGTATTTATTTCATTGGATTCCCTTCAGGAGAATAAAAGAAAATATTTTTTCGGGATCACCCAGGTTCTCTAGTCTAGTCAAAGTTTTTTCTAATTGTAATTAATATACTGAGGAGGCTTTGTTATGATTTGGTTGGTTGAGGAAAAAATATTTTTTATGCGAACGTTTCGCATTTTTATTATTCCATCATCAGGGCATTGTAACAATATGTCGAGAAATGTCAAGACTTGTAAAGAACAAACGACACAAAGTCAAAAGCATTGAAACTTTTACGGTGAGTTAGGATATTGAAAAGGAGGGGTCATCACTTGCTGTCTCAGTGGAAAATGTTTATCATTTTGCATATCAGTTTTTTTGACAGGTAGGGGTTTTTCATCGGATGATGGGTTATGTGGAATCAGAAGTATGCCCATTAAGTCTAGTATATTCTACTAAAACAGTGAGATTTTCAAAATTGAGTCTTCTTGTGTCCCCATCACATGTTCGCTTTTGAAAATATCCGCCTGTTTGACCGACATAGCAAGGTGGACAATTGTTACAGGTGATTGACTGCAGATTACTAGGCGTTTTCTTCGTTCGCAGAAAATTCCAAAATCACATTCTGAAACGACAACACAATTGAAAAAAAAAATGTTTTATGTCTAAAATGAGAATGTTATACAATTCGCGGAATATTCTCAATCTTGGTTCGAAGAGGTTATTGTGTGATTCTTTGGTTCTGTCGGCATTCAATTATTGCGATGTAATTTATGATTCATGTTTAGATGCGTTGACTGTTGGTAGAATACAGCGAGTGCAGAATATTTGTCTTCGATTTATCTATGGGCTTAGAAAATTCGATAGAGTTTCTCATAAAATGAACGAATTAAAGTGGCTTTCCATGAAACAAAGAAGATTCTTACATAAGACCTGTTTTTATCATAAAGTCGTCACCAGCAAAACACCTAAGTGCCTACATCGAAGGTTGACTTACCGAACAGATATTCACAACATCAATGTCAGACATAAAAATAATTTAAGCATTCCAAAACACCGAACAAAGTTTTACGAAAGGTCTTTCACATACGACTGCTCCCGCATTTACAACTACCTCCCTCGCCAATTGAAAAGTTTGTCAAAAAATTCTTTCAAGTACCAATTACGTGAACTAATATTGACAAAATCGATCAGTATTATATAATCATTGTTCTTTTTTTATTTTGTTGTTTCCTCTCCTCATATATGTATGTATATATATTGTTTATTATCATTATAGGCTACTGCTTGTTAAAACATTTTCCTTTTAATTACTAAAGTGAATTGATAGATAACTTGTATGTTCTTGAGAATAGTTAGACATTAAATATAGTATTAGGTAGTATTAGTAGAAATCAATTCATATTCGAAGTAACCATTCGTCTGAACTATATTTCTTTTTTTTTTTCTGTTTTTCTTTAAGTTTTTTGTGAAGGGTTGAGTTGAGTAGGAATTGACTAGATTCGTCTGGTCATGACTAGACTTCGCCCATTTGCCCTCTGTATGTATTTTTTTTTGAGGACAAATAAAGACAAATTATTATTATTATTATTATATATAAAAAACGACCACTGATCTCCAATCAACAACATTGTCCTCAATGCTATATTTGTCAAACAGGCCGATGTTTATAAAAACTCATATTCGGACAGGATAGGGACTTTTGATTTTATAAAAGACTTCATAAAAGACTTCTCCACCAAGACAGCGACACTACTAGAAAAGATACTGAAAGAATAACCACGACCTATTTCAATTTGAATAGTGAGATTCCAAAACGACCTGTTATTGCTACATATTTTTTGATCACAATTATTCATTTTTTACTCTGCTAAAAAAACAAAAGGATTCAAACGATATTCTTTGAATTGTATCCCAGGATTGATGTGTGTATGACTCAATGTGTAAACTCTTGTTTCCAAATGGATAATTTTATTTTCAGTAGTATGTGGTATGTCTATGTATATTGTAATCTCAATATCGGATAAACTAAGTTTTGGTTTTTAATTCACTGTAAATGTTTCAATACCTATATCATTGTGTCTCTAATTATTTATAATTATGACATGATATGACATGAAATTAGTTATTTGTATGCTAAGGCCGCGAAATACCTTTTTAACGTACCGAAAGAACAGTTATCGCCGAGGCCGCTTGCGGCCGATGCAAGATAATCTTGAGGTCGTTAAAAAGTTTCGCGGCCATGGCATACACACTATTTTTCGTGCAATCGTTAAAATTATTAAAATAGATAGTGTAAATAAATATATTATTGCTCTAAAATCAACAGCAGTTCAATTTATTTAACAATATCACCGTGCGCTATGGAAATGATATGTTTCAATATATACAAAATATTTTGACAGTTCTTGTCAAAACGCAAAATGTCTGATACTGATAGCGATATTTCAGTACCTTCCACTCCTCCTGAACTCAAAAGCGTTGTAAATTCGGCGCTTTCCGTTTTAATACCCGAAAAATCTAAACGGCAGTACGAAAAATGTTAGGGGGAGTTTAAAGATTGGTGTGACAAACAGAATGTTAAGACGATGTCTGAAAACATTTTTGAAAGTTACGTTTGGTTTCGCGGCCGTTGCTATGGGTAACGGCCGCGAAATTAAATTTCGCGGACTGTGCGGAGAACGCGAAATACTGACTTCGTGTGCGATTGCACGAAAAATTATTTTTTAACACATGAAATCAATTAATGATGGATTTACTAAAATATGAAACGTTGGCAAGAAAGCAACAGTTTTTCTTGAACCAAACCGACCCGTATCTCAACAAATCCTTCCCAATGAAATGTTGTTAATACTGCTTCAGTAGGATTGAAAGAATTAACATATTCAAATTCTTCATTCTGTAGTTTTTTAACGTAGTCCAACAACAAATCATTTTCTGGCTTAGAAGAAGAGTCGTCTTGATCTCCGGAATGACTATTGGGTATTGAACTGAAGTAGACACCTGTTGAGCGAATCAGTATCATAATTTGAAGCATTGCTTTTTCAAAAGAAAAGTCATCTGAGCAGGGCACCATTTTCATTATTTTCATCATTTTCATCCTTTTCATCATTTTAATAAATTTCATCATTTTCATCATTTCATCATCTAGAGTAACTCTGGCAACTACTGGATCTGTGGTTTTGGACTCGTAATTAAGATTTCATCGATTTAACGAATTGTATATAACATACTTCTAAGACATTACGATATGGAGAAATCCTTGTAAACATTCAATTTCTCCAGTCAACCGAATACATCTACTGGTTCACCTCTGTTATCGAAGGTGACATGATTTACCCCGTAGTTTTCCAAATTGAATAAATTTGAATGAAAAATGATGGTGTGTCAGCTCTTTATTTCGATCTCCATACGTTTTCGGCGACGTGTGGGATAAAAAGGAGGATTTATATTTGTAAGTTATGCACACTCACCAATATATCGAAAGTTTTAGTATCATACCTTCGAAGGAAATGGAAAGGTTGGAAGAAGAGGAGAAATTAGACGCACAAAAGTGATTGCCAGATGTTGTTACTGTGTCGAGTATAAATTGGCGACAAACGGAAAAATCTTGGCCATCTGAAAAATGTGATCATCATGACGAAAATTTTCGATTCCAAAGAGGAAAGAAATATGAGATACTCATTTGATGACTTTGATATTTTATATCATTGTTACATTCCTGAGGTTCTTGTAAAAAAAGGATCTGGGATTTTTATTGGTAATATTTATAGACTAATCTACTTAAATCAAAATAATCGTCCACATGACAAATAATGGTTATGATGGTAGATTGTAGATTGTAGGGAGGGTTGACCGTTCTCTCTCTCTCTCGTGAAATTTCAAGTCGGAACTGAAATTTCGAATTTTTGACATTTTACTCCATTTTCTAGTAAAATTATTACTAATCATGTACAAATCATAAACTTTACGTATATATTGAGAATTTCAAACAGATCTGCCAACTTTCTATTTTCGTGATTTTTATGGGTCTACCCCTTACAACTTTTTTTAGTATCTTTTCCCTAATTAACTTCAGTTCTTCAGAATATACTGATTCGACCTTCAAAGTCGCTTGGCGAAAGCAAAATTAATTTATTCCTTACCGTTCTCGAATTAAAAAGTTCAAATCGAAGTGAAAGGAGTTTTTCCCGCCAAATTTTTTAAAATTATTTTTGCACTCACTCTCATAAAATTCAACTTATTTTGTATATGCACACATAATTTCAAGATGAATTCTATATTAAGGATTTCATAATACTTTTACGAAACTTCTACAAATTTGAAATTTCATTCTTTTTTCTGGCTAAATTTTATAACTGATCGTATACAAATGACATATTTTCGGAATCAGCGTGGAATTCCACATTTATATTGGAGGAATTTTTAACAGATCTGCAGACTTTCTATTTTTCGTGAATTTTAGGGGTCTACCCCATACAACTTTTTTCGAGCATTTCTTTTTTCTTCAATTAACTTCATCTCTTCAGAATATACTACGACCATTCCAATTCGATATTCGATTGGTGATCGCAGAATTGCTTTATTTCTGACCGTTCTCGAATTGAAAAGTTCAAATCGAGGTGAAAGGAGTTATATGCCGCCAATTTTTTAAAATAATTTCTGGATTCAGTTTCATAAAGTGTGTTTATGCACACAGAAATTCAAGTCTATTCCGATACTAAGCTTTTCATAGTATTTTTAAGAAACATCTGCAATTTTGAATTTTCAACATTTTATTCCCTTTTTTTGGCTAAATCTTATATATAATCGTGTACAAATCACATATTTTCGAAATGAGCGTGAAATTTCACGTATATAGTGAGAATTTTATACCGACCTGCCAACTTTCTTTTTTTCGTGATTTTTAGGGGTCTACCCCTTACAAGTTTTTTCGAGTATTTTTTTTCTTAAATCAACTTCAACTTTTCTGAATATACTAATTCGGACATTCTGATTCGATTGGCGATCACAGAATTGCTCTATTTCTGACCGCTCTCGAATTGAAAAGTTCAAATCGAGTTGAAAGTGGTTTTCTACCGCCAATTTTTTTCAAATAATTTTTCTCAGTTTCGTAAAATTCTCTTTATTTTGTACATTCGACATAATACTTGAGACATCTGATGAAAACCATTATATGACTCATTATTGTAAAGTTATATGTATACCACAGGATGCACTTTCCTCGCGAACATTTTGTCTTTTAGTGCCTTCTGCATGTTCCACGAGTTATCAGCCTGTTTTACGACAAAAAGTTTGTCTGTAGAGTTTATATTTCTCAATTCAAGAAATATTTTTCCTGCGAACACCTGGTTGTTACACGGGTCACTAGTATATATGACTAATATAAAAAATTATCAGTTTATTTTTCGCGAACACTAATTTATTTAAAAAATGCTTAAAAGTGTCACAAATACCGAGTATCTCTTCATTTGCTTCATGAAAATCAGTAAAAAGCTGAACATTTCTGGACACCGATGTCTGTCTTGTTTAACGTATGTGGTGGTAACACTAAAAACCGACTGCATTTGCGACACTTTTGACTTCGGAAAGAGTATAGTATAGATAACTTTTCGTACGGGCGTAGCCAGGCTTTAGTATCGGGGGGGGGTTCAAGATGAGTATGAAAAAAAAAAACAGAAGGTTCATTCATTTATTATCGCTAGTATCTTAACTTTTCGGGGGGGGGGGGGGGGGTTGAACCCCCAAAACCCTCCCCCTGGCTACGCCCGTGACTTTTCGCAGGATAGAGATATAAGTGATCAATAAAAAAAACATTTTCAAATCATGATTCAGGACATCGCGTTAAATTCTTCGCGCAATTCCAATATTTTGTAGTGGTGTACCAATTTAATGATTTCGACAGAACACCTCTCCATTGCAATAAATTCATCTTTTTTTGGAAACACCCAATATACCGCAATATTCCTCTAGATATTTGAATCATTTTACATAGAATAAAGTAGTATGAAGTAGTTCATATATTTATTTTCTTGAGAGGTTTCTTTCATTTGATAATGTAAACTACTAATTTTCTGTATTATATAGAACTTCTATCTATATATGAAAATAATCCATGGTATTCGAAGTAATAAGGGTAGCTCCTTAAGAATTTTTCATCCTTCCATTTAAAACCTTCATAATGGTAATCGCGTTCATATACCAAAGATGGATCGCTATTATATCTGACTTACGAAAGAAAAAAGTTCTTCGCTTATTGTTAGCAGTAATCGCCCGTCCCAGTTTGTCCTTGGACGAAATATGTATCAAAGGAACATTAACTATGTTCTTCGCCTTCGCTGTTCTAAATGGAACCCTTTTCGAGTCGTATCTGAGCAATGTCCCCTCTTTTGCCTTCTAATTATGAAAAGTGTGCCAGTGATATAGTATAAACGTGTAAAATGAAGCATTAAAAGGAAATAGGAGCGCGAGTACTATGTTGCCATGGCAACATCGACCTACTGGTCCGGGCCTCGTGTGCAACCGGTGCTGGTGACATTAGCGGGTGACGTGGTGGAGAAACAGGCACAAAACCGATGGTGGAAATGGATTTTTCATTTGGGGTTGAATGAATTTGTTCAAAAAATTATATACAGGGTAATCCAATGAATCCTTGACCATGGATGTTTTTTTGGCTAAAAGAATGGGAATTGGAAAAAATTCGAAAGTTGGTTCTTTTGATATTTAGCAGACTGCGCTAACTGCTACCCATTGCGTCATGTCATCGAGTTCAAATCAGTTTACTCACATTCTAAATTTAGCCTTCTCTACCTATCAGTGAGGAGGATGGAATTAGTGAATAATGATGGAGACGGGCACAAATGCACACACAACAAGGTTTCACTGCTATTTTAGCAGAAGTTGATTCCAATTGGAGATTCCATCTCTTTTGCTTGTATGCCCATATTACTGTGACGAAGACTAATGTGACTTATTTGGCAGCTTCGTCAAAAGACCTGTTGATAGATCACCAAGCTAGGATACCCAATGAGCAGTCTAGCAGATATTAACATTATACATCCAGAAATAGTTTTATTGGAAAACTGAGTCTGGAGAATTTGATGAATTTCAAACTTCATTATTGGCTCTTATTCAGGCTCCAGCTTGTTGCAGGATTGATGGATAGTAAATAAACCTGTAATGCTTGCGAGACTCATTGTCCTGCTTGAATTCGACTAAAAGATTCGGCTGTGAGATGAGAAGTGCATATTTAATTCAATCATCGACTCATTTCATCCTGAAATTCAGATATCAGAGTTGAATTCTATGACAATTCCAAACCAAACAGCATTTGAGTAACAATCGTTTTATACTTCTGATAATTAGCCGAAAAGGAAAATGTTTGGCTGAACTTTGGTTTGCTGGAAATCTGATATGGAAAAAACAATTCAACGTCGCGATTGTGGAGCCTCAGCCAATTGTTATGGTACCATTTTTGTTTTGCGAAAATGCCCTGTTGCCAAGTTGACCTCCTCGGATTACTGGAAATCTGATATGAAAAAAACAATTAAAAGTATCGATTATAGACCCTCAACCTATTCTAATGGTATTATTTTTGTTTTGCGGAAATGCGCCGTTGCCAAGTTTTGGTCACCTGGGATTACCGGGAATCTGATATGAGGATAGTGGATACCATACTATTAGTCTAAGAGATAGCGTCCAAATCACCGGCTGATCGCATAGTGGATGGAAAAATTATATAATGTAGTCCCGAACGTGTATTATATGAAAACCGGTGACTGCCAGCTCGGGCACCTTGCGTTCGTTAATTAAAAAAAAAATTAATTACGGTTTCGTAGGTCAAAATCCGACCGATTGCGTTGTGCGTCAAAATTCGTTTATACATAGAAAAGCATTCTTAAATATGATTTTTGGTGACTGCCACGTGAAATCGGTTGTTAAGCAGTGACTGCCAATCAAGAACGGGCTAGTGAAATTTTGAAAATCCGACTTATCGCAAAGTGAATAAAAATCGGATATGACGTCTTTGAACACATTCAAAGACCATCGCCGGGTGACTGCCACCTCAAGGCCGTTGCTTTCTAGTGACTGCCGGCCCACAAAGTTTGCCCTGCATCGCCCGGCGAATTCCTGGGTACCACGCACTTACAGGGTGCGATTTCAATCCTTCTTTTTTCAGAAGGGGTAAAAAAACCATTGACTCTCTTGCAACATTCTAAGGAATACCAGATAGCTTTTGCAAAGCTTGGGGACTGCGACGACGAAGCTATCGACGATGCAAAGGGCCCCGCACATTTAGTACGTAAAATGTCTTTCGGCTAATTTTGCTCAAATTTTGATATATTGTAGATCATGGCATCCCCATTAAGTAGTCCAATTTACAGATCGAACCTATGACCAGTTTTCGAGGTACAGGGTGTCAAAAATTCGATTTTCGCTGTTTTGGGTATTATGCATCGATTTGATTTTTGTGCTCTAATTCGAAATTGAACAGTCTTAGAAATGAACTTAATGTATTTAAGTTGTAGCTCATGAGTCCCTCCATACGAATGAAAATAATATCCAACAAAGGGTGTTGCATTACAGCATGACAAGACAATGTTCATAGAAATAGGTAAAAGTCAATACCATAATCGTTTTGATTTTCACTCAATCCGTTAAAATTAGAAAACAAACTGCTAGAATTTGACAATTTTTTTATAAAGTATGGGTCTTGATCAACTACATGAGGATTCGTATGATTGCTTGTCCAACACTAAATAGTTTTCCAGGTACAGGGTACAGGGTGACAATTTGATTGCTTCCAAATGCTACATCACATGAATAAAATCATATAATCATTACGAATTGTCCATAACTGTTACTAGGATATGAAAGTTAAACTGACTCATGAAATTATCCGTCCTATCACCCCCCCATCATGGTCAACCCCCATCACCCCCTTGATTTACAGCCACATGCATTCCAATACTTTCAATAGAAATCTCTACTTGTAATACCTCATTGAATAGCTGGTAAAAATTGAACTATTCTAACTCCTCATCAAACAATTAATTAAATATTATTTTTGTGAACATCTCTGCGTTTGGGAATGAAATGAAAAAACGCATCATCAATATTTTATATACCTGAATATTGGCAGTCTTCCAGTGCGCCGGGCGATGCAGAGCAAACTAGAAAGCAACGGACTTGAGGTGGCAGTCACCCAGCAATGGTCTGTGAATGTGTTCAATGACGTCATATCCGATTTCTATTCACTTTGCGATGAGTCGGATTTTCAAAATTTTACTAGCCCGTTTTTGATTGGCAGTCACTGCTTAACAACCGATTTCACGTGGCAGTCACCAAAAATCATATTTAAGAATGTTTTTTCTATGTATAAACGAATTCTGACGCACAACGCAATCGGTCGGATTTTGACCTACGAAACCGTAATTAATTTTTTTTTTAATTAACGAACGCAAGGTGCCCGAGCTGGCAGTCACCGGTTTTCATATAATACACGTTCGAGACTACATTATATAATTTTTCCATCCACTATGCGATCAGCCGGTGATTTGGACGCTATCTCTTAGACTATATTTGATTAGATGATTGGGCAATGATACTTGAACCTTGCAGATATGCGCCAATGTTGCCAAGTCGTGGGCGCTGGAAATCATTGAAAAAAATATTTAAGGAAATTTTGCTCAAATAATGTCATGACAAATATTCATTCTTATCAAGTTTTATGATCAATTTTTTTAAAATACGTTTGGAAATGTGATGCATGATCTAAAAAAACATTTCTATTTCATTTAGGTTATCTCACTTTAAGTTGAAATGATATACTTTAGAAATTTTCGAAATAACTAATTGATGCGAAACAACGATGAAATGCTCAAGTTCTAGATTCTCAGTCACAATGTCACTAATTATCATACTACTTACAGCTCACCCACTATATTAATGGTCAGGAGTTTGACATCAACTTCATTTCTATGGAAACATAAGTTACAGCTTATCTCTTTGCACTAGTATAGTTTATAAAATGCGAGCGCAGCGAGCATCTACTGTGTTTCCACCTTTTCATACTAATCAGTGATCGAATTACCAGCAACTTGGATAGCTATGTTAGTTCAGTTAGGTTAGGTTATGTCCCTTTTTTACGCTTAGAAATTCGGTCCATAGCCGAAAACATAGGCAGTCAGAAGGAAGAGACACGCTGAAGGCCGAAGGCGTGTCTCTTTCTTCTGGTAATTCACAAGATGCGAGCGCAGCGAGCATCTGCTGTGATTTCACCTTTTCATCCTAATCAGATATTGAATTACCAGCAATTTGGATAGCTAGGTTAGTTCGGTTAGGTTAGGTTGTGTCCTCTTTTTTAAGTTTAGAAACTTGGTCTTTGGCCGTGACTCTAGGCAGCCATAACAAGGGGAGACACGCCAAAGGCGTGTCTCTTTCTTCTAGTAATTTATAACAGTGCATTTCCTCAAAACAAAAATGGCACCATTGGAATTGGATGAAATTTTATATTAATAATCTCCATTGAAAATCTCTATTAAGATTCTCTGAATGAATTTTCGCAAAGTCAAAATGTCATACCAGGAACCACCTGAATGAATAGAATAATGTCCACTTCGATTTCGATTAATCCGAAGTGACCAACTTGGCAACAGAGAATTTCCGCAAAACAAAAATGGTACTCTTAGAATCGCCTGATAGCTCAAATTAGGGACGTTCAAATATTTTTTCCATATCAGATTTCCAGTAATCCTAAGTGACCAAAACTTCGCAACTGCGCATTTCCGCAAAACAAAAATAGTACCATTAGAATAGTTTGAGAGTCTATAATCAAAACGTTCAACTGTTTTTTTCATATCAGACTTCCAGTAATTGAAAGATGTCAACTTGGCAACAGGGCATTTCCGCAAACAAAAATGGTACCATTACAATTGGCCGAGGGCCCACAATCGCGACGTTCAACTTTTTTATTCATAACAAATTTCCAAATGTTTTCAAAGTGAAAGCTCGTTTAGCTGTTTGAAAGGTGATGTTTTAATTTGATGGGAAAGCAAAATTCGGTTAGAGTTTCTATGGAAATCACTTCGATCTTCCGTTGTTGTTGTTGTTGTATCTCAATGCCCGCTTCTGGAGAGCAAATACCGCATTATGTAATAGTGAGTTACAATGGCCCCAGAAAGTTATTGAATCGCGAATATGTGATTCGATCAAAGCAAAGTAAGTCGTTCTAGCTGTAGTATACCCCAGCTCACTCTAATTGCGTAACATCAACTGGAAACTGCTTGACTCAAATGCGTTGCATGTTCTCTAAAATTTACAGTCCATGTAAATTCCTAGGAATTTAGTATTCTCTTTGTTTTCTATGTGGTGATTCTTCAATTCTAAATCGTCTAGTAAAAAAACCAACTAGTTTTGTTTTGTTTATATCGAAACATAAAGAGTTGGCATTACACCAGTTTTGAATATTTTGAACATCTGATTATTATTATTTATCATAATTGGATAGCTTATGAATTTCTTTACTACTCCAGAAAAAATGGAAAATCGTCCTGCGATATCAGTGGTTATTAGGTCATTTATATAGTTTATTAACAAGACTCCCATCATCTCCCGGTCTCTCCACCGCTAACGCGGGCTTGGCCGTTTACAGTCATGTTTGCAAGTATTTTTCACACATTTCGCAGCATTGTAGCGTAAAACGAGGAAATAGTATATTGTGTATCTAGTGTGTGAAGTATACTATTTTACGCGAGTGTGGAAGTTTGTGGAACGAGCCGCAGGCGAGTTTCACAATCCGCACGAGCGTAAAAAGGTCTTCACGCACGTGGTGCACACTATACTTTTTCTACGACCTTTTACTTAGAGATTGAATTAAAGGAAATTTTGACTAATTTTCTTTATTACAATAATAATTATTATGAACAGTTATATTGCAATTTTGTGAATTGTCAATATGTACATTTACTTTCTCTTCCTCTACAAAATTAGTGCTGCTTGGACTGTTGGTATTGACAACACAACTACGATTATTCTCAGTTGTTAAGATTTTATTGCAGACATCTATCTTTTTAGTTAGGGATTCTTCCACGTAGGCTTCTGCCACTGAGGATGATTTCCAGCCGCCGTGTTTTTTTATCGTTAGGAGATCTCCTCCACCTTCGACTAATAAAGACGCAGATGAACGCCGTAGGCTGTGCCCGGTAATTTCGTTGGGATTGGGGAGTTTAAAAAATGTGGCAACTTCTGAAGGAATTTTTCCTATCTTATTTATA
This sequence comes from Chrysolina oricalcia, assembly GCA_944452925.2. Taxonomy (NCBI): domain Eukaryota; kingdom Metazoa; phylum Arthropoda; class Insecta; order Coleoptera; family Chrysomelidae; genus Chrysolina; species Chrysolina oricalcia. The sequence goes on from OX101810.2 coordinate 5,355,866, forward strand.
CCAATCACTTGCCGAGTACATTTCCCTCGTTGATAATTAATAAAGAATTTATTTTCGGCATAATCCTTGGGACGAAGAGCCACGTATATGTGATATATGTCCAAGTATTCAGTAACAGTAAATTTTCTAGAAACCTCAGCCTTCGTATCATTAACTGACACAATAAGAACTGTTTCCAAATTTTGGATGTCATCCATTTTTAATTTATAGAGCTCATCTCTGCGCAGGGCTCCAGCTACCCCAAACAACAAAATAAGCTAAAAATTTAAAGATTAGTATTTATCGATATTTATACAAATGGACTTACTTTGGTTAATAAATATTTTTCATCGGGTGCCTCTTTGAGAAATTTTAATACGTGTTCCTTTTCCAAAACGTGTGATTTTTTAGGAATGTATCCCTCGTTTTTCCGTTTCAAGAAAACGCGAACTTTCGGATAATCACCAATTTGTACGTTGTACTTAACACTAAGGGTGCTTTTCAACATTGAGTAGTGACTCCATAAGGTAGAAGATTTAACCTTTGTTGATAATTCAGATAGGTAGGCTAATATTACCCTTTCGGAGAATGATTGGACGTTGTTTGTATTGCGCTATTGCATAAACTTTTCCAAAGTGTTTTCGTAAATTCTCAACGATTTTTGTGGCAATAACGATGAACTTGCTTCACTGGCTGCTAACGTTATATTTGGAGGAGTTGATGGGAGTACTTCAATGCTGTCCATCAGGAATTTGCGTGAAAAACACGGCTAATCGGTTTAAATCAAAATTTCGTCGTACTATTTATTAATTCAGAGGGTAATTATTGATTACCATTTACGGTCTATTAACTGATGTAACTCTGAACTTCACTCTGCGGGAACTGTCATATTTGTCAATTTCTCTCGCCACCGCCACCTAGACCAGCGACCGGTGTGTGAATTTGTATTGACTCTTATGGCACCGGTGCGTGAAATAATTCCCATAAGAAAAGCATGGCACTTCACACACCCATTCGTGAAATGAAGCTTTACACATTTTTATCGATGTGTGACGTTAATAATTCACATACGGGAGTGGAAAAAACATTTTGTGGTACTATACTTTCAAAATCTGTTTGAGAAACTGAAATCGGACTTTCACGTGGAAAAATGAATGCAAAATGCAATTGTACCAAAACTAATGATCCGATAGTGCCTGTTTTGTGCAAACATAAAGTAGACATCATTCAATACTTTCATGAGAAGAACCAACCCTATAACTCTTGCAAAGTGGCGGTCATGAATTTTTCGAAAAATTTCAAAATGTTGCCGGTTTTTCTCCGTTATTATTGATCTGATCGAGTCGTGAAATATCCCATTTTGTTATCTACAGTTTACCTTGAAGCAACAAGCTCACTCTGTTAGTTTTCATTTTATAAGCAAATAATAAATTACAAATAACAAATTAATAAATGATACATAACAGAATATAACTACGGACTGTCTTTCATGTGACGGCACAGTCAGTTCCCTACTAGTAATTTTGTTACGAAAAAATCCTCTATTGATTGTATTAATAAGATACTAACAGGCTGTTCTGACAATAGAGCTCACGCGGTTATTTAGCGAAATTTTATTGCTTATAGTAATGATAATGCACATTGAAATTAACGCTACACCCGACACCCAAGGCATTGTTAGTTGCTTTGAATGTTGGTAATCTTGAATTAATTCAGCTCCTTTGTTGAATTCATTCCTTCGGGACCTTTCCTGTTGTTTCACGTATCGGAAAATTTATTACTATGAAAACAGTTGATCCTTCTGTATTCATTTCGCGTACGGAATATCGTGTTAATTGCTAATCATCTATTCTTGAAGAATAGAGAGAGAATTCTATTTATCACAGGATCTCGTCAATTAGACTGATGAAGAATATGTGAAGTTTTAGATAAATGAGACTAGTCTTAATTGGATATTTTTTCACATTTCAAATATATCATTAACCCTGTTTCAAAATTATCAGAAGGAAATCATAAAACATTTGTTGTCATGCCCCAGACTATCGAAATATTTTTTTTTCAAATATATATCGTTGATTTCCATAAAATTATATTCAAGATGAAACAAAATTTTCAGAATTCATGAGTTCTGTAATATTAAATTGGGCGCCGATGCAACAAGTGATTTAATCAAACACAGGGCTATTCTATTTCTATCCAGGTAACGCTCAATGTTGTTTGTACTGCCAGGCGTTCAGTAGGTCAAAGGTCGCTGATCTTTTATGAGAAGGACGTTATTGCGTAGTGAAATTTTTATTCGTTAATCGAAGATGGATGGATGAATGGGAGTCCGAAGAAATCGTAACTTTGATTATACATTCACATCACCGTATACAAATTTGTTATCGAATAATTAAAATATGAATAAAATAAAACAATGCAAGATAATAATAGTAAAAATAAACAATAATAAAATTGTAAATATAACCATGATACAAGAAGTCTTCCTGAAGATACGACCTGCTCATAGAATACCGTATATGCCCCTCCGCCCAAAATTGATTTGGAAAATAATGATGACACCAAGGACTCATTTATACCATGTACGTGCATGAAGATGTCTATAGTAAGCCGTGTAGTTTCCATTTTCGGTGGTCCCACCGTGATTGGAGAAAGCATATAGATTGTAACGAAAAAGGGCTACATTGTCAGCCATGAAGTTGCTCATATCCAATCTGTCTGAAGGAAAATCAATAGTGTCCAATTTTCTTCTAAATCTCCCTGTCGCAAAAAATATGTTGACAATATTAGGGAGTTTATTGATTGATATTGATTTTGTGAATTTTTTTCTCTTCTTGCATATTTTGGTTTTAAGATACCATCCAAAATTTCCTTTATCGAGGAAAAATCCAAAATTGCGGCAGGCTTAGATGTCAAATCAATTTTACTACTTATTTTCAACAGGAATACCTTCCAAGAGGTTATATTGAACAATAAAAAATAGATGAATTATTTTGTGAGAAAATTCTCTTCTCTTGAAATCGCACTTCCATTAGTTTATATATCTCTCGAATTAATTTTCTGTCAGATTCAATCTTGGCCGACAGTTCAATTTTTTATAGGAATGGGTTATTACAATTCCATTTTTGTTGGAGATGTGGATTATTGGATATTTGGATAGATTATTTCTCTCAGGTAATATTATGTAACTATATTTAAATGAAGTTTTTTGTTTAAGAACTGCCTTCGTAGTTATATCACTTTGGTCTCTAAATATGCACAAATAGGTAGGTACTATTCGCTTTGCATGAATTTAAATATGGATTGAAATAGTTATTACGGTTTTCTTGTTCATACTAACAATTGCAAGGTTTCCCAAGGTTCAGTCTTGGGACCAATCTTATTCATAATATATATTTGATGAACCATTACAACCTTCATGCAGTCATCGTTCACCAAACTGAATGGGTAAAATTTGGTGATAGTCGTGTGACAAGATGTTTGAGATAAATTGAAGCCCCTGGAGATACCCTAGATGCTTTTTTGCAATAGAGATGAGTTTCACGGACCAAAGAACGGGCCTATCTGTTTCTGTCAAGTTGATTGTAGCTCTTCAAATAATATGGTGCTGCAGGTTTTTCCGGATGTACCTGCAGCATTAAAAAAATATGTCACTTCATACCAAAATTATTTTTCAAGATATGAAAAAACTTCAAAAAAACTTTTTTTAGACCTGTTCGAGGACACAAATACTCTTCATATAAATTTTTTCGATATATTGACATTACAGAAATACTGCATGTACATTTTTGTGGGTTTTCAAAAGGCGATCAAAAAAAGAATCCTGTAACATTTGGAAATTTGTCGCCATCTTTGAATTTTTTGTGGTTTTATGAAAGAAAATTCAGTATTTAGTTCATTTTTCGTATTATATTTTTCATAGGAACTTTTTGTATATCTAGCTAATTGGGGAAAATAAAACTGTTCATATAACTAAATTTTTTTGATTTGTTTCGTTTTCGAGTTATTGTTCTTTTTAGAAAAAAAAAGGTGAAATATTCCCTTATGAAATTATTTCCAAAACTTTTGATACTACGTATAAAATTATTTCAAAGTTTTCGTACATTTTAAAAAGGCGATCAAAAAATATGTCCTGAAATTGGAAAATCTGTCGCCATCTTTGAGTGTTTGGTGGTTTTATGAAAGAAAATTCAATATTAAAAAATCACAAAATAAATAAGTTTCAAACATCTAAAAAAAATCCGTTTGTTTTTCAAAAAATTAAAATTTCAGATGAATATTTTGTATACCTCGTGGAGGACAATGAAATTATTCATATACATTTTTTGATGTATTTGAAAAAATGCTCATTTTCTTTTCAGTTCAGTGGGGTTTTCCGAGTTCATTTAACAAGATATAGAAAAAGTTGATGAGTCTTTCTTATAGACCTTATCAAGTACAATGAAACTGCAGATTTATATTTTGGTGATATCTCGTTTTGTTTTCGAATTTTAGATGCTTTAGAGATAAAATACAAATTTTGTGTAATTTTTTTTCAATTTTTTATATTTTTTCTACTTTCCAATTAAGTTGGAGATAAACTATATGTTTGTAGTGTCGGTGGGGCTTGTGAATTATTTTTATTTTATCATTTTGGTACGGTCAATATCTCAATTTTTCCGAGATTGGACGTTTCTTCCTAGAAAATGAGTCTGTAGTTAGAAATGTTGTAATGGTGATCATTTCCATTTTCAACGTGGGGAAACATTCCTACTAATTTTACCATTGAATTCATGATGTCCTTGGACGTTATAGGATTTTTTTTCGGGAAAACCAGGGTAGTAAAAACATCACAAGATCTATCAATAGAAGAGCCAAAATACTAAATTCCTAGATGGACACTTGTCAGCGTTCTCGCATAGCCGTATCGTTGGTACACATTCCAGTTCAATGACAAGCAGGCCTTAAATTCCGACAAGAAACTTCAAAGAATGTAATAACTCCCGTCCTACTGCAGATATCGATTTATAGGGCATAATTCACGTCGCTCGTGTAACATCACCTCATCAAGAATATTATTTTCCGGGGAAGTAAGCGAGAAAGTCCCTTTGTTCGCGCTATGAAGAATCCCGGATTCACGGAAGCGAACGGGCTGGAAAAATCAAATAACGGCGGTGTCTTTCACAGTAACAGGTTATACCGAACATATTTTCGGTCTGTGGCGGGATTGCAAGTCCTTCGCCATTAATCAAAAAGCACTCGAGCGTAACGGCGTAATGAATGTCGTTAGCAGGAAGAAGCGTATTACACCGCTGATTTATTTAAATTATTTTATTTATACTCGGGTTGTGTTGAAGGATATTGCTACAGAACTCAAAAGACTTTCGAAGAAAACAGAGTTCTTTGGGAGATCGTTTAGTACTGACCGATGATGAACCCTTTACTCCCATACAAACCTACTACGTAGGCTTATTATGGCAAGTACCTGTCAGAAAAATAAAAGCTAAGACCACGACGGGTATTGAATCAAATCTAACAGATACTTGTGCAACGTTCCTCAAAGCATCAGAGGATGCAGTTGCAAGAGCCCTCTATGACCAATCAGCAGAATTATGTTTTGATTTGGACAGGGTAACCACCTGCAGACTAGTTTCGAGGTTGTTGCCTCTCATCAGTGCAAGGGTAGGTCAACACAGATAGCACTGAAGCCATCTGTTCCCCGTCCAAATCATCACACACTACGCTGGTTTGCTTAATTCTGATTCCGCGGTGAACCGAGTTTATGGGATTTATATTGGATTCAAATGGATGCGACATGTAGATGGTGATAGTGATCTCGCATCCAAGTCATGTCGTAACTTCAGTGATCTGGCCTCCAAGTCATGTTGTAACTTGATTAAAACAATGAAAAAGCAGTAAAATCAGGGTTTTTTGAAGAAACCTGCATTAAAATGATGTCAAATATTCATTTTTGTAACTAATCACGCTATATGACACTCGCATTTGTGTCCAATACCTTTTCCACAGGCATTCTATTCTATTCAAACAATGCTAATTCTGAAGAACAATAATTTTCTAATATTAAACAAAGTCGAAATATAATCAGAGAACCACATCAGAGGAGCAAATTCAAGTATCTTGAAGATATATCGAACTGTTTTCGCTTTTGAAATAACACGAGTTTATTATAACGAACCCTAACGTTTTATACGCTTTTCATTCATTGCTACACATTTTTTGGATTGAATCATTATCAAGTCATATCGAGAAAAATCCAACATTGTGTGATTTCGCAAATTCCACATAATCAATCATTTTTATGATATAAACTATGTGCTCTATGAACTGTACCCTCATGGCCTTTCTAGTTTGACCCACATTCTTCTTCTCGCAGTTCCTACAGCTAAGTTCATCAATTTTTGTGAGTGGAAAAACCTACAGGTGGGATATTGGTTTTATCTGAATACTTTCCTAAGAAAAGCGTATAATTACAATCTCTATCGATTTTGTCACTCGAATGAATAGAACTTTATCGAATGAAGTTTCCTTTTCTATTGTGGGAACTCAGAGTGTCGATAGGATAATCCACCCGTAAAGCTGAAAATTGGGAAAGTTTCTTGAATTTGGCATTCAGAGGCAATTCATTTTCACGGTCGGATCTTCTAGTCCGATAGTATGGACGAATAGTTTGAGAAGATAAGCTGAACTCCTGAAAATTCCTGAAAACTTCAGTATACCTTGGAGAAGCAAACAATGGATTAGAGCTAGGTGTCCATTTTCCATAATATATTGTGTATCAGCCAAATGGAACGAATTCAATGTTTCCATATTTCAACACTTGTCAATGATATGCCAAAATAAGTCAATCTATTTTGATTTTGTCAGATATTTACAGACGATAAAGGGATGTGGAGACTGAGGTCGACGGGCCAGTCTCGATGAGACCGCTAACGGTGGAACGATTGATCCTTGAAAATATCAGTAAACAGAGATAGAACGCCAACTATTCTGCAGTATTCCGGGTAAGTGGGTGAGTTTGTAAGCTCAGTATTACCAACGAGAGGAATTAATCTTTGTTGGACATGATATAAAAGTCTTATTGTGTGTTTAGGGGCTGCACTCTATATATATGATAGCTTCTAGAACGAAATAGAAAAATGGAAATTTTCGAGAGGCACTGTTGGCAATGAACCTCACATGGCTTTCCTACGACCATGAAGAAGGAACAGTGTTGGTGCTGAAATGGATCCCTGCGGAACACCAACATGTAAAGGTAGAGTGTCGGATGAAATTCCTCCATCTACCACATGGAGAGATCTGTCTGGGAGAAACCTAGATAGCAATCATCACAACTGGGGGACCAAGCCATAATAAGGAAGTTTGGCGAGGAGTCCCTAGTCCCAAACGCGATCGAACGCCTTGGAGATATCTAATGCCACAGCAAGACATTCACAATATTTTTCAATTGGTAAGTTCCAGATATGTGAGACATAAGAAAGCAGGTCAACAATTGATCTCTAATGACGGAAACTATATTATCGATCATTCACGATTCCTGAGCATTCTAGATATTTCCTGAGTTCGATGTTGGTGGCTTTTTCCATGGCCTTCGAGATAACAGATAGCAGTGCTATAGGTCTGTAGTTGCTGGGTAGGGTTCTCTTTCCTTTTTTGGGAACTGGTTGTACTTTCCAAATTATTTTGAATTACTTGCAAAGATCTGGCGTTAGTTTAGGTTCAAATTTTTTGAAAACGATTGGCGGAAATCAGGTCCACTAGCTTTGTTGATGTTATGTCACAGCAAAATGCGCCTGATAATTCGTTGGCAAAAGGTCATCTCAGGAATATGATTGTCGATGGAGATGATGTGCTGGGGTTGTTTTCATACCCAGTATAATGATTTGAAAAATTATCTCAGCGCATTATGTTGGAGAAACATGTGAAGACCACCCCAGTTAGCTGCCAGTTGTATTGCCGTATAAGATGGGGCAGTGCTGTCCTTCCCGATGGTGTAGAAAAATAAGAAAATAATGGAGATGAGGTTGTGGTCGGAGTTCCCAAGTTCACACTTCTGTACTGTATGGATCTGGATTGGTGGTGAGAAAAAGATGAAGTTTATGATATAGTGGTTGTTGACATCAGGGATGCGTGTGGGAAAATATTTCTCATTGAAATAATTCCTCCTGATATAGAAAGGATTTGAATAAGTTCATGACCAGATGACTACATATGACTAACATAGTATGCATACATGAATGACAAAATATGTACAAATCAACAGAAAATAAGCAGTGCCAGTATTTCAACAACAAATATTTCTTGAACACGTCCTTAAACCACTTCGAGTTGCAAGTTTTGAGTGCCTTAGGTATTTCATTTCCATTATGGTGGTAAGTGGGACACCCTGTGTACAAACAACAGGTAATAAATATTGTAACACCTTCAATAACGACTAGGCCAAGCTCCAGCAACAGGTCTGCCAGGCTGAATCAATAACCACCGAGTATCAGTTCTCTATTTCACACCCTCTTTTTGTACTCACGATGCGATGCTTTATTCTGTTCCGACTGGCTGAGGGCAGGTTTGGAAAGTGGAATGACGGCCAAGGCCTTCCGTGTTGCGTTCAGACGAGGAGGTAGCAAATAAAACGAGACAAAATAGCCTGACCGATCAGTGATGGAGTTATTTTTTAAATAAATGACCCTATCTCTTAACTTTCAGAAGAGATACGTTGAAGTGGTACGATGAGTTTGAGGATGAATTTCGGTACTCACTTCAGAAATAGTCATTTTTGAGAAATATGTTCCAACAATTCCAGAGCAGGTAGAGCAGTTTGTCTAATCATATGATGAATTGTGTACTTACTCACAAATTTGTTTCTACAATATTCCATGGTAGTTTGAGGGGACTTACCTGAAATAAAATAAAAAAAATATACATTAAGAAAATTTAAATTTGCAATAATGCAATCATAGTGAATAATCAACAATAACCTCATATTTAGTGCGATGGTCGAAACGTTACTCAGGAGACTCACGCCCCCTCACTATTTCTCTTAATATTAAGACAAAAGAATACCGGGTGTCCGCGGAAAGTAGCTCGCTCCTATACTTTTTTGTTTTTGAAGATAGTGGAATGGCATTTGGAGGTATATGACGTAAAACTGTATTTCTGACAAGTGAATGAAATTTTTGGAAACATACAAATTTTCTGTTTTTGGTCAAGCTGTCTCTGCTATGTCCAATTAAATTTTTCATTTTATAATACTAATCTTTTCAAATGGTAACATGGTGGCTCGGGTTGAAGAATAAAGAGCATTTCATTACGATTCATTTGATTGAAACAAACTGCTGTTAAAAAACTTCCAAAAATCACAGTAGATATTTCTCAAAATAAAGTATCTTCTGAGACTGAATTAAGATTTGAATGCATAGAGTAACCCGTAACCATCACAACTGATGAAACAAAATTATTAATCCAAAATCTGTTTAAAAAATATGTTTTTCAAATGATAACATATACAATAAGTGAAATAAGATGTCGACCTCCTTAATGATTTTGTTTTATCAGTGGTGTTGGACACAGATGCATTTGAATCTATTTCATTAACAAAGATAAAAAACTAAGGATATAAGTTTATCTGTTCCATCTAATACTATCTAAAATTTCCATGTTGGGTTCCAACAAGATTTGGAAACGACTTCAGAATCTCACTTCATCGATGGAAAAGACACAACAAGGAATTTATATATTCCGTCAGATAATGACATATTGTGCTAACTGATTTTTTCTTTTCCGGGATTTTAACCACTGAAAATTATGTCAGTGTTGAGTATAAAAAATGAAAATTTAGCGGTCGGATGTGTGCTAGGCGTATGGAAAATTTATTTTCAGTTTGCAGAAAAAAAATATTTTTTTTAAATCTCTCGTTTATCGATAGCATTTTACCACAATAATAAATATACCAATTTAATAGTGAAAAATCAAAGCCATAAAATTTGGACGTACTGAAAGGGTTGAAATAAGGGCGCGATGTTGTAAAAAAATACTCTGTTGCTGATGAATTTTCTCGCTTATGGCAATCGACAAAATGAAATTTGATATAGGTAGGTAGCCGAAATAGTTTTTTCTATAAGCTGCTTAGTTGTTCAAATGCCATAAATGAGAAAATGCAGGAAAACGAAAAAGAATTCACAAAATGTCCCGGCTCGAAAATTTACCTCAATAGCTTTTGACTTTTTCACTATTACATTTTTCTATATTTTATTGTGTTATAATGCCATTAACGAGAAATTAAAAAAAAACTATTTTTCCTGCAAACGGAAAATGAATCTTCCATATGCCTTGCACTGCTAAATTTTCATTTTGGAGCTCAACACTGAAATAATTTTCAGTGATTGAACTCCCAGAATAAATTAAATCAGTCAGCAAAATCTGTCATTATCTGACGGTCTAATACCTATACCTGATCACAAGAAGTTACTAGTAAATTCCGTATTTTATGTTCCTCTTCATGTAAATAAATGATAAAAGATTTCAGTTTTCCATTGCTTCCGATGCATTGGACGTATGTTCCATGTGTTGGCCGTTGAATCTTCCGCTTGCATCTGACCCGGTTCGAATCCGAAGTATGAAGGAATTTGTCTCAAGTACATTGGTATCGATAGGCGACCTCATTCCTTGTGAAGCAAGTGCGATGTGAGTTGCCTAGATGCCAATGTCGACGTCTGGTGTTTGCTTGAAATCTGCTACCGGCCACCCGGAGTGGTGCTGTAGGTTTTTCCGGGTGAATACGCCGCGAAAAAACAGTAAGTCGCCCTGGAGTGCCACGGCAAAATTATAATAATAGCCGTCCTCTACCCGCACAGGGAATACTTTTCAAGTGTTTATGAGGGAGTTTCATTATTATTTTTTTAGTGGTTGACGACACTGTTTTTTTTTAGTGGAAGGATGTTACGAAACGATAATTGCTTCAGAATTAATTTGCCCTAAGCATGGTAATTGAGGTTTTTATCACTCATGGGCGGGTTGCCATTTAAACTTTCGAAGTAGGGTTCCTCCACCTTGATTTGAAACGGGTTTGAACATTAACTAACATCTTTTTTAATTCACGAGCTATTCCCACTGGCGGCTTACAAATAACAATATTTGATTGACAGCAGACTAGTACTCAGGCCCAAAACCAAAAAAATTACCCAAACGTTGAGGCTTCGTATATGTTTTTGTACTTCATATCAAGTTGGCGAAGTGTTTTTTTTAATCTAGTAATTAATTTTTACAGCATGATATTGACTCACTATTTCCAAATTTTTCGGAAGTTTCTGTGCTTGAAATTACTCCTGAAATGAGTAAAAAACGTGATTTTCCCAAATATTCGGGTAGATCCTGAATGCCTATTGAGTTCGAAAAATTTACAAGTCAAATCTTCATGATAAATTTTCACTAAACCGATATGAGTTAAACTATTTCAGTGTTTCCGAATTGACTTTCATAATTTCATATAAAAATCGCAATTCAACCTATTTGACACAGTAAAGAATTCTCCACTCCGAACAAAAAATTTTATCAATGTGCTGCCACACAGTGGCGAGGAACTGAACTTCAGGAGATCAATACTGAATGTAGACGTGCAACACAGATGTAGGTGCTGATGACTGGATCGATAGACTGACATCAGCGCAGCGCAAGATCAGAACATTTCTTGTATAATCGCTATCGGTTATCGGTATAATCACCAGTAGGCCTTGTTTCTTAGTCTCCCTCTATTGCAGAAATGAGGTATTTGGCTGGAAATGGCAGAACAACTGGTTCAATTCGGATAGAAAATCATCTTCATCTCGTTATCACTTTATTGATTAGGCTTAAGATCAAACTATGAAAGGTTTGAGATAATCACATAAGATCCCGCATTAATTTGATGGAGAAGTATCGGTAACATACATACCTGATTAGTAAAATTCGAGTAGATACATGGGGATCTCGAAAACGGTAAGAGCTACAGAGAGGATCAAATGGAGGCAAAGTTGAGTATTATAGAGTTCATAACTAAGATGTTGAAAAATCGGAGATAGCCCTCTCACTTTGAGAGATATACATCAAAAGACGAAAATTTTGATTTGTGTTTTTCACTTATATCTCCCTCAATACAATAGATTTCCAGAAACTGTTCGCACTTTGCCATCGCAACTCTCAGTGGGCTGTGAAAATATGTAAACGAACGTGTTCTACAGGGTGTTGTTTTCCTTGGACCACCCCTAACTATGAAATTTCAAATACGGCCCTGGATTTTTCATCAGTTTTTTTAGGCTTCAATGGACATATGTCATCATGATTGTGAATACCTCTTGAAATTTCCAGTAATTTCGATGATATCGATGATATCGATTGATTCTGTTGAGTGCTTTATTTTTTCAAATAAAAAATTATTCTCAAGTGTTTGGAATATTTACATCTGAATATGTGTGAAAATGTACAAATATCTATTTTATATCTTGCTGTATGATGCTTACAGTTGATTGAAATCTAATGCTCATTAGTTTGAGATAAAATTGAAAGATACAATTCTTGGTTGTCTAGGAAATCCTATCGATACTTCGAATACTTGCAACGACCTGATGATTTCTTCCAGTAGGCCATGACGATTGTTTATTTGACAACTGTCATAAATTCATCAATTGTCGTTTCTGTTTCCGACTGAAAATGACGTTCACAAGTTTTGAGAAACGTGATATGGTCATGGTTTATTACAAATCGAATAAAAATTGTGATTAACTAAAAATTAAGTACTTCGGATTATATCCAGAAAGACAGCAGCCGTGCAGAAGCATGTTCAGAAAATCAGATGAAAATCTGAGAGTTTGTCAGTTTTGAGAAACCCGGAAGAGAATACGGGAGTAGAATTTCCAATCAAATAAAAGAAAATGCTCTGGGACAGGTATTTTACAATTTTTCTTTTCATTGTTCTGAGAAAATTAATGAATGTTTTTTCAGATCAGAAATAATCCTTCCAAATCAACGCGGCAAATCGCTTTAGAACTAGAAATTCCTCAGTATTGTTAGACATTTTCCTAACAAATGCATAGGAAATCAAGGAGTGGTTCAATGGCCTTCACTTCTTCCTCTGGAGTACTCTTAAAAAAGATCGTGTTCATCAAAACGATTATCACGACATCGACAATTTGAGTAATTCTGTAATTCACGAATTTTCCAGAATAACTTCAAGGGAAGTAACACGCTCCAAAACCAAAGCCAAAAAAAATTAATCAATTTTAAACTGGTCTTGTAATAGATAATAACGGAGACGTCTTACTCTTGCACTGAATACAATATTATTTCAACAAAAGATGGCCCGAAACACATCTCAATTCTCAAAACAATCAACTCTCACTGATGAGGAAACAGCAAAAATTTTCAAGTGGTATTCACAATCATGATAAAATATGACCATTGAAGCCAGAAAAAAGGGATAAAAAATTCAGGTCCGTATTTAAAATTTCATAGTTAGAGGTGGTCCAAGGAAGACAACACCCTGTAGAACACTTTCGTTCACATATTTTTACAGCCTATTGAAAGTTGCAATGACCAAGTGCAAACAGTTTCTGGAAATCTATTGTATTAAAGCAGATATGAGTAAAAAACAAAAATGAAATTTTTCGGTTTTTCCTGTATATCTATGAAAGTGAGAGGGCTAGCTTAGATTTTTCAACATCACGGGATCACGGATGACATTTTTACTGCTATAGATAATGACGAACTCTGCGCATTGGTATTGATTGATTATTCCAAGGCATTCGATAGGATAAATCATCAACTATTATTGGCTATTTTACACCACATCGGATTTTCGGAAAATGCTGTTGAAATGATGGACCATTACCTAACTAATAGAGTTCAGTCAGTGGTATTTAGGAAAGAGACATCTAATAATGCAATAATAAAAAAAGGTGTACCGCAAGGATCAATCTTAGGCCCTTTACTATACACCGTGTAAACCTCGCAATTTCATAAACATTTGAAACACTTTGCCGTCCACTATTATGCTGATGACACTCAGTTATATAAGACGTTTAGAGAAAACAGAATTCGTGAAGCTTGTGTCCAAATGAACTCTGATCTTGAAACTTTGAATTCCCTATCTAGAAAATTCTGTCTTTCCATCAGCCCTTCCAAATCCAAAGCTTTATTATTTGGACGTAAGGGAGCGCGAGAAAAAAATGTCAATGACTTGAACTTGTGTTTGGATAATGTCCAGCAAAACTTATCCAAGTATGAAAGGAATTTGGGACTTATACTTGACGACGAATTGAAATTTACACGGCATGTTTCACATGGAATCAAAAGAGCTTTCTGCAATCTGAAATTAATCTATTCCAACAGGCATATCATGACTAGGAATTGTAAAATAACCCTTTGCAACTCACTTGTTCTTTCACACCTCAATTATGCTGACTGTATTTATGGACCTGCCCTATTACAAGCTGACTGTCGCAGACTTCAACTAATTCAGAATACTTGTGTCAGGTTAATATGTGGTCTTCGAAGGCGGGATCACGTATCGCGTTCTATAATGAATATTGGTTGGTTAGATATGAAGAAACGACGATTACTTCACTTCTGCACTCTCATTCACAAAGTAATGTCAACTAAAAAGCCGTCATATCTCTATGAGAAAGCTAAGTATCGCTCTGAAGTACACGATGTTAATATTCGCTCGAAATATCAATTGACCATTCCCCGCCACAAAACTTCTCTTTTCAAGTCGTCCTTCTCATATAACCTTGCTAAAATTTATAACTGCATACCCAGCGATATGAAAAACTTTCGGTTGGAGCTTTCAAGAAGTCTGTAGTTGCTCTCCTCGATAATGATACTTTCAAAATGCTTATGTAAACTTTCTCCAATCATTAGCTTACCATAGTATGAATTTTTTTCTGTATTTAGTTATTTACTGGATATTGATTCGGCACTTATCTTTCTATATACACCTATATTTCTATATATATATATATATATATATATATATATATATATATATATATATATATATATATATATATATATATATATATATATATATATATATATATTATATAATAATTAATAATAATATATATTAATTTAACTAAAGGGTTATTCAAAGAAATGTATTACATAAAGAGTGGTACCAATAGTATGAACAAGAGAACTGATTTACAAAATTTGAGTGTAATTTACAATTATATTTTAAAACTGGAACTAATCTCTCCAGTTTCTCCGCATGAAGATTAGTCGGAAACTTGGTGGAATTTTGGCCTTAAGCCCGGTTTTCATCACTGAAGTAAGGTTTTTCGGTATTTTTTGTCTTTCGCTTTTGTAATGTCATGTCTTCAAAGCTGGAACTAATCCCTCCAGTTTTCCCGAATGAGACTGTAATCTGTAATTTTTGTGACTTTTGGCATTGAGCCCAGTCTTCACCTTTGAAGTAGGGTTCGGTACTTTGTCCTTATTGCGGATTTAGGGTTTTTTGGGTTGCTCACACTGCTGGTAGTACTTGGTTGGTAATACAGTTTGCTCTTTGAAATATTGTCATCCTTCAAAATTGAACTCGCCCTCTCTCTCAGGTTGAAATCTCTGTCTGCAGACGCACCATGTGTGCCGGAGAAAATATAATTTTTTTAATAATATTGTAATGTTGCAAATAACTAATAAGAATTTTAATCGATGTGTCCATGCCTAAGTGATTATGAAGATATTAATGTTTTTTGTTGTGCACGTTGACTTTTACTTCTAACCTCAAGTTGTAAGTAATGAATTTATTTGTTTGTACCCACCATTTTGTACAACATCCAAAATTTCGTTTTATAGATCTGTCCCGATGAAGGAATAAAAATTTTTCCGAAAGCTTGACAATATAACAAAGAGTTTTCTTTGACTAAGCCCAGTGATTTGACTGCATCCTCAAGAATTTTACCAGTTTTTTATATATATATATATATATATATATATATATATATATATATATATATATATATATATATATATATATATATATATATATATATATATATATACATGTATATTCACTTATTATTATTATTATTATTATTATTATTATTATTATTATTATCATATAGTAATGAGCTCCATTATACGCAACTCTGCCTCCATTTAACACTCTCTGTAGCTCTTACCGTTTCCGAGATTCCCATGTATCTACTCGAATTTCACCCGGTATACACATACATTTATTTATGTCAATCATACAGGTACTTAAGCGTTATATAAACAAGGCCTCGTTTATTAGAGAATACCTTTTTCAATTTCCACAAAAATTGTTTGGTAATTTTACAAGTTGACTTCGGAGATTTCAATTAGATAAGCAGCCACATTTTTTTTCCACAACGTGGTTATTTATTGAAAGTCGAAGCACCAGCGTAACATTTCTTGTATATAGGAAATTGTCAAGAAGAACGATGGAGAGGAACGACAGTCTGCTCAACGCATATATTTTGACAGATGAGTAAAATAACCCTTAAAAAAAGAATTATTACTGCACCAACCTGTCTTATGTCATGATTTATTATACAGAGGGGTTCAAAGCAAAGCAGAGCAAAGCAGAACATTTTATTTTTCACTCCTTTTGACTCATCATGACCTAATGTACTAAAATGAGTCTAAGTTAAATAATTGTTTTCGTAATTACAGTTCAGAAGTTATTATTATTAATATACAGAGAGTCAAACATTGTATTCTTCCTTTCTTTCTCCTATTTTTCCGTACAAAATACATGTGGGTATATCTATGGAATGTAGTTTAGTAGAGGCTGATGGATGCAATTGAAACGTACATTAGAGCCAACTAGGAGAATTCGGGAGTATTAGATACAGGGTGAAATAAAAAGAATCAGTAAGGCAAATATCTGATGTTACCTATCTTTGTATATCGTATCTACTAATTGAAAAAACGTAGTTCTATATAGTCTCTGATGGTCCAATTGAATTCAGGTACAAGAAAAATGTGTGAGTTCAAATTATTTTGGGAGTGTCGTTTCTGAGGAATAAGCGGTCAAAGTTCGTAAAAACACCGTACATGAGAAGAATTGACAACCAAAAAAACTGATTTTTCGAAACAAGACAAATTCAGAATCGAATAATATTTATCAGAACTTATTAATATGTCCAATTATATTCTTATTCTTGATAGTACATTAGGATGTATAATGAACATAGTTAAAAAAAAAATTTTGGATTTTTTTTCTATCACCATTTCAGAACCAACAAGTTATATTTTGGTAAGACATCACAGTTTCAGTCTATTCTGAGTGATAAAATGTGTTATTTTTCTTTTATGACCATTTATGTTTGGAAAACGAATTTTTAAAATTTTCAATTATACCCCTACACTGAAAACAACTGACGGTCGTTTTTTACTACAAAAAAATAATTTGTTGCTACTGCTTATTGAATAGAAGATAAAACAGCTTTTTGATGAATACAATTGTTCAATACTACCTTTCATTCAGATTAACCTGTATCTGTTGATTGTTTTACACTGTTTTTATTGAATATCTCAAATAACCATTCAGTTAATTTGGGCCTAATTTTATCCACACTATTTTGAAAATGTTGACTTTCATTTATGAAAGTTTGGTCAACTTCGTATGTTGCGTTTCTAAGATACGCATTTCCATTTTGAAGATTGTAAATAATCTGAAAAAGTAATGTAACGCACCCTGTATCCAAATGAAAGGTAATATTGAACAATTGAATTTATCAGAAAGCTACCTTATTTTTTGTTCATTCAATAGTAGCAATAATTACCTTTTTCTAGGTAGAAGTATAATTAAAAATTTGAAAAATTCATATTTCAAACGGAGAGCGTCATCAATAAACAAAACACATTTTTATCTCTCAGATTAGACTGCAACTATGATGTCTTACCAAAATATAACTTGTTGATTCTTGAATTGTGCCAGAAAAAAATCCCGAAATTGTATTTTTTGACAATGCCCCGTAAAGACCATAATGTACTATCATCAATAAGATTTCAATTGGACATATTAACGAGTTTCAATAAATATATTTTGATGCTGCATTTGTCTCATTGCGAATAACAAAATAATTTTTTTCTTTGTCAATCTAACCAAAATTCGATATTTTTACGAACTTTGACCGCTAATATCTCAGAAACATCTCAGAAACATACAAAAATCATTCAAACTCAGACATTTTTCTAACTAATTTAATTATTTATTTCTCAAACTTGTTCTCAATTGAGTCTTGCTTTTGAATCTGTATTATGCACAAATATATTCTAGATGTTATTTGTTCTGAGATTTTTCTAGTTATTCATAGCCCATAAAAGTTATCATAATTACTATAGTATTCAAATCTCAAAAAACTTCAATTTAAACTATTTCAGAAATTTTCAGAATTTTAAAAACTCGTCGTTACCATTATTCTTGAATTCAGCATGCTACAATGAAAATTTTAACAAATTTCACTCGAAAACACGACAGACGATACATGACAGATGACAGACGAAATCTAACAACCCATGGTCAATTCAGCCTGATGTATTAGATGACCACAGGTATGCTGTGGGCTCTGAACATTTTTCTGTTTGTTAATGTTAAAAATTGTTATTGTTATTTCCGTCAACCGATTGCACCTCTACGCGCAACCCTCGGAAGTCTTCGAGAGACTGATTTGAGTTTGATTGATACATTTAGGTTTAATGTTCAACATTAGGAGTATAATTATTTTTATACATTGTTTGACATTCAGTTTCAAAATAGTAGTTGCACAAGAAATTTGCTCATCCACCAGGTCCATTAATATTATTTTTGGTTGAGAAATTTTGTCATAAAACCCGAAGGAAACTTGACGACGGACTCATATATAATGTCCTGTTATTATCTTGTTTTCTTGGCAGTAAACTTGTCATCGTTATATTGAAAGATTAGAAAACGTATAAAAACAACTACACATTCCCAAACTACCTGACATATTTATTGTGAAGTAACTAATAAGTTCAGCAAAGTTCCCTTTCCAAAAAACACTGTTCACGGGTTGTTTGCAGGAAAACAGGGCTGAAATATTGCTTCTCCAACTCATAAGAAGTTTCAGAAAGGTAATAAAATTTTCGACGGCGTGAATTGAGGAAAATAAGAGTTCAACTGTAAATAGAGACGTTGAAAAATTGTTAGTTCTCAAACGACGATAGAATGATTGATAATGAATGAGTTAACTCAATACTAAGATGATCAAGTAATGTGTTAAGAGGGAATAATTTGTTGAAATATTGAACACACTTATAATAACAAAGTAACAATATTAAAAAAATTAACGATCAGGGGCGGCTTAAATGGATTCGCTGGTGAGCAGGTGAGCCACGGCAAATAATGATAAGATACGTCCTCTACCCGCACAGACTATGCCTTTGGATATATTCTTCGAGTGTTCATGAGGAAGTATTGTTATTATTTATTATTCACTTTTAAAGGTACAGGTCAACCCAAAAAACCTGCAACATTACATTATCTGAAGAATTGTTATTAACTAGACGAAAACTGCTAGAAAGGTCTGTCGAAAAGTGAATATCTGGTCTATGATGAAAGAGGATGTATGATGCTTCTAGAGGCTCCAAACAGTCCATTACGCAAAAAGACATTTTATTTAAGCTTATAATGATATCAAATGACGGGCACAAATTCTGATGAAAATTACTTAAAGCAAAATTTGATATTTTTTCAATACTTTTATGTTGATTGGTCTTATTGCAGGATAATGTAATGAAATTTGATTTCTTTAAATTTAGTGTAAAAATATCAAGATCGAAGTTGCTTTTCAAAACAGAGACATCAGTCTCAGCCTTTGACACTGGTTCTTCCCATGAGTTTCCACTAACAATTATGACAGTATCATCAGCATAAGAAATGAATTCACCAAAAATGATCGATTTCAAAATTGCCTTAGCATACACCAAAAATAGTAATGGTCCCTATACTGTTCTTTGCGGAATTCCACAAGTCATCTGTCGAATATGACTGTTGAAATTACCAATTTTAACCACTTTTGTCTATCAGTTAGATAACTTCTAAAGAGTTCAAGGAATATTCCTCGGATACCATAATTGGAAAGTTTTGCTAAAGGTTTGTTATGTGAAACAAAATGCTTTTTTCAAATATGAAAATATACTAATAAATCTAAATTTTTACTAATGTGGTGAGTCAACTGAAAAATGGGATTATCGGTACCCATACATTCTCGAAATCCATATTGCGAAGAAAATAACATTATTATTTTCCAAAAATTGATTAATATATGTTTTGGGGCATTTTTCAAGTATCTTGCCAATTGAGTTGATCAAATTATTGACCTATAGTTATTACAATTCCTCTTATCATAACTTTTATGAATTGGTGTAATTTTAATTTTAAAAAAATATTAGAAAAACTACTGAGATTGAATGAAAATGTTAGAATATGAGAAATTATATTGATGATAGATTTTAGTATTCTGTTATTCATCTGATCTGGCCTAGGAGTCAACTTTCAATTCATTTGTTAAATTTTTTATTTCAGTTCCTGTGATAGGTTTGAAAAAATGATTTCTGCATTCTGAAAAGGTACTAATGAAATGTAATTTTATGGAACACTCATTTCAGTTGCTAATTTGGTACCAATATTTGTGGAGTAATCAAAAAAGATATCTGAGAATTCTTGTTCAGTTCATATAATGAGATTATTCTCATCGTATATTTCGTTAATACTTTTTTCCTTCTATGTTTTATGCCCAGTCGCTTCATTAACTCTGTTCTATTTTTTATATCACCGTCTTTTTCATTTAGTTTGTTTTTATAATAATTTTCTCTTGTAGTTTTTTTGAGTTTATTAAGAAAATTTCTCTATTTTCTGTACATATTCAATAGAGCAATATCATTATCATTTTCTTTCACTAGTTTACTTAGTTCATTTCTTTTTCTAATCGATGTTATAAATGTTATATTGGATCAATATACGAGTTACTAAGAGAAAACCAATTAACGATTCTGATACATTCCACTAACTACATGGAAATGAGCAGAGCCAATCAATCGATTATAAGACCTATCGAAACGGAAATTTTCAGATCAGTTTCCAGGAAATTAATTATATAATCACCGGTCAGGAGAGGATTCTTTCCGGTCGCAACCCAGATCGATTGATGGCAGACGACAGGATCTAAGAATGGAATGGATTTTGCTATCTACCAGGAATAAGGAAGAATTCGGTATTGCATCGTTCGAAGTCTGCAAAATATCTGCTTGCGAGTCATGCATAACTCGAATGTTTTCATTTTCCTAGAACCCGACGGTAGATTTCTCTCTGAGAATTCATTAAAACTCTTAAAAGCAAAATATGGCATCTACGTGATTGAATTGCATCCACAACTGATGGAAAGGTTGTGATGTGGTGATAAGTGTTCTTATATTATTGCGAAGTTATGATCAAATTTTCCGAAACAAAGCATTGAAATCTATTTTTCACTTACCAATTTCAAAATCTAACAATTACCCCTATGAAGCAAATCATTCACTAGTCGATACTGAAAAATAAAGAAACACTCTTGGATATTTCTACATTCTAGTAATATATTTTGTCCACGACTATTGTATAAAATATTCAAAATGCATGTGTTTCTTCAAGAATTACGATATCCATTAATCACTAGTGATTAATGAAATCATTATCCTCTACCATCAATATGACAGTAGCTATTTGTGTGTTTAGAGCGCAAAGTGATTGTTTGCCGCTCGACAAAAAGAGTTGCGACAATCTTTAGAGAGCGGCAATGACACTTTGTACTCGAAACACACACATGATTTTTTCTACAAACGCAGCTCTTAGATATAAAAACGATCGACACTTCATTTAACATAGACACATATTACCTATGAGAAAATCCCAGATTTAAAAGATATCCAAATATCCAATAATTTACATCTCTAACAAAAGGAAAAAAGGGAAATAAATTGCCTGAAAAAAAAAATAACCGTACTCCGAGATCGAAGCCAGTTTGGTAGGCCGAATCTCTAACCTTGACACCACCGCAGTTCCTAAGAGAGCTCGTTTATGAATAACAAAAACATCAATAAAAGTTCAGACTTATTGCCTTCAATCTATTTTGAACATTGTGTTACTACAAATATTACTATTAATATTAATGAATAGTTGAATTTGTTTTCAATTAGTTATAATACAAATTCCATGTTACTCACGTATAGAGATAAAAATTGTGATTAGTTTACAAAGTATTATTTATCGGTCGTGGACAAAGTATAGTATTCTACTTGCATACTATGGCTATTATTCACTTGGATGATTTACGACACTCACCTGCGGCTCGTGCCGTAAACTTCATTCACGTGAATAATAGCCACCATAATATGCTCGTTGAATAATATACTATTATTAATATGTTTAGTTTATTTCACTTTGCCATAATACATTTTCATATTGATTGCTTTTTACACATGCTAGAGCACAGGTGAGGAGTGTAGTTGTTTTTATTTTAGGTTCTCAACAAATAAATAATTGTTACATATGAATGAGGAGTAGTAGGAGTAGTAGTTTATAACAAAATATTGATAAAGGCAATACTGATAAATTAATTTTGGTAAATAATTAGTAGTAATTAATAATATTGAACAACCAGTTTTTCATAAAATAAGCAATTCAGATTTTCATCGGAGAAATCTCTGGTATCCTAATGAGCTTGTGTTTGGGAAAAGTGCTCATTTCTGAGAACGTTTATAGAAGTTATAAGACGCTAGGTAATGAATGTTTCATTTCCATGTCTGAAGGAACATTTATATTCACTGTGTAATTGAAATAAGGTGTTACATATTTGTTATTGGTGCGAGTGTCATAGTTGTAAACATCTGTAAATTATTCTTTTCCGTGTTTCTATTTGGAAGCTAGAACGGAGAGACGATATAGATTCCACTTTGTATTTGTGTTTTCATCCTTTCAAATTGACTTCTACATTATTCAGTTCATTTTATTACTCAAATGGCTCTCATAGAGCCCTGTTTTGTATTATTGGAGTTCTGTTAATATCTGAATGTCCCCAAACTTCTGTACCATATTGAATTATGCTATAAAGATGTATAGGTAAAAAAACTAAAACAACATACTTCAATAGCAAGTCGAACAAAAAAGTAAGAAATAATTTTTGAATGTGGAGAGTTTATTATATAACACATTTGTGGGACTTTTAAAATAAGAATTGAGTCATTAACGGAGTAATCAATATAATTGGGAATAAGCACGGGGTGCTTGACATCAAATGTTATAAATAATTCATCTGTAGCTATTTATAAAAGAAGAGTTATTTTCAAAATTTTATGAATAGCTACCAACGAATCATTTATAACAATTGATATCAATTATTTCGTTATAAAGTTAATTCGTATTTCAAACTTATCACAAATTATTCATCTATAATGATCCAGTGGACTTCATATCGCTATAGAACAAACTTTTCATACTCAAAAATTATAGTTTTCCATTTCAGTTCTGCTTGCTATCGAAGCTTGTTTTTTTTAGTTTTTTTTTCAACTATTGATCATTTTTTATCTTTTGTTTTGATTGAATGAAAGCTTGTATTTGATTGAAAATATCTTCTGAATTTATGAATTTTGACAAAAAATTCATAATATCCGATCCTGAACAACCTCATATACCAATTTTGAATTGAATCGGACCATATCAAGTCTCTCGAAGATTTCCGAGGGTTGCGCGTAGGGGTGCAATCGGTTGACGGAAATAACAATTTCTTTAACAATATTCACAAAATTCATCCGCCATATTGGAACCGCCATTTTTTTCCTCTAAAAATATTTCTTGCATTGTCACCGAAATTATTGATACCTGCCACTATATTTCCTCGTGAAGTGTATCGATTGGGTGTTTGAAAATGGTTAATTTTAATGATTCAGAAAGCCATAGCTCAGGAGGTAAAACCTCTTTTTCATTCAGGAAGAAGTCCATAAACTTACCTTTACCACTTTACCACTAATTCAGTGACTAGTTCTTGATATACATTAACTTTTTTTTATCTTCCGGTTCTCTCGAAGAGGAAAATCTTGTTATGTCCAGTGAACATCGTGAAAACCAAGAAAAAGGAGGTAGGAATTGATGTTTTTCGTGAATTTCTGAATAATCTGTGCTTGCTTCCGAGAGCACCTCCCGATACAACAATTTCCAGAGCTTTCCTTGCGTTGAAAACAAAAAACCTGCAAGAGACGGTGAAGTTTATAATATCCTGAAACTACCACTCAAAATATTTCGACCCAATTAAACAAATAAGACTAAAACAACTGACCAGCCTGAGTCCGATGATGCTTTGTAATATTCCGAATTCCAAACACTGGAACTGTTTGAGAGCCTGCGAAGTTGAATGTAGACCAAAGCGGTTTATTTGGGTTGATTTCACCATCATGCAGTAAACTGGCGATTGCTTTGTTGGAAGAGCAAGAGAGCAACAAAATTCAAACTTCGCATGATATTCACATACTTGATTCCAATTACTGTGTAAATTTAACCTATTGATTCGTACGACGGATCTACAAATTATTTCACTGTTATAATGGTGGTCCTCATTTGCGCAATTGTCTCTATATTTGAACTACAATGCAACTATGCGAAAATGTCGGAGTGAAATTCAAAGATAGTTTTGAGTAATTGGATATTTTGTGTTAGAAAATTGTAGGTCATGAAATATAGCTATGAAAATACAAAACTAATTAATGTCTACAGGAGTAATAATATAATAATATAACTTTATTCAGAATAAATAATACAATTTAAATTGCTACATGCTAGAGTGAATAAAGTAATTCAGGGATAAGTGCAAAGCACTTGTTTCCCAAAAACATAGCTACGATTGATATATGTGAATGAATTATATGAATGATTTGTACAGTACTTAATGAAAATGTAAAATACTTATAAAAGTGTAAAAGTTAAATTTAAAATATGTAAAACATGAAAGTAAAAACGTAAAAAAGTAATTAAGAAATCAAAACGTAAAATTATATAAACTTGTAAATGTAAAAAATGTTTAAATATATATGTAAAAATATAAACTATAAACTATAGAATGTGAAATCAGATAAAATACCAAAAATAATCAAATTCATCAAATTCCATAAGATACAATAAAATTGTTTATATGATATAATTAAAATTAAAATATCACTAATCAGGTCATAGTTTATAAAAAGTGAAACATGTAATAAAATAAATAAAAGAAAGAAATAGATAGAAATACACACATGTACTTCTTCCACTGCTGGAGTGGTTCAAAAACACTTCTTGTCAACGAAATCAGCAATTGCTTGCCTGGATTGACTGGATATAAATTTTTTCAGTGATTTTTTGAAAATATGAAAAATATTAATACTTCTAATTGTATGAGGAATAGTGTTGAACAGTTTAGGGGCTAAGTACGTATAAGAATGTTGGATGAGAGATTTTTGTGCTAGTGGGATGACGTGGTGATCTTTTTTCCGTGTATTATAACTGTGAGATGGCAAGATATAACTCTTTTTTTTATAATAGGTTATGATGGTATTATAATAAAAGAGTTGACGAATGTCAAAGACAGTAGCTTCAGAAAACAGTTTTTCTGTTGAGTACCGTTTGGGTTTCGATAAAATTAATTTCAGAAATCTATTTTGTAACATCTCAAGTGGATGAAGGTGTGTTCTGAAGGCTCCTCCCCAGCAAGCTATTCCATAGCGTAAGTGACTTTCTACAAGTGCGTTGTACAAAATCTTTAAATGATAAGGGCTCAATAATTTCTTCAAGAATTTGAATTTGTAGATGATGTACCGTAGCTTATTGCACATGTAGTTTATATGTGCATCCCATTTTAGATGTGAATCTATAATAACACCCAGGTATTTCACTTTTGTATCAGGAAGAATTACTTGCTGATTACCCACGACTAGTTGTGAAAATGGAGGTTTGTTTGAATTATTACAACTAAATGGAAGATACTGTGTTTTTTCCAAATTAACAGTGAGTAATTTATGATCAAGCCAATTTTTTATTGTAATAAAGTCTAGTTCTACCATATCTTTTAACTCTTGCCAACTGTTCGCCTTATAAAATATTGCCGTGTCATCTGCGAATCCTATTATTTTTCCTTTACTTTCAAGGGAAAATAACCCATTTATATATATATTAAATAAGATTGGTCCGAGGACCGTACCTTGTGGGACACCAATTTCTATGTTTTGCCTGTTGCTTAAGGTGTCATCTATCTTCACACTTTGGTGTCTGTTGGAGAGATAACTCCTAAATAAGTTCAAAGGAACACCTCGTATACCAATATCTTCCATTGTTTGTAATAGGATTTTATGGTCTACTGTGTCGAACGCCTTCGATAAGTCTATGAAAACGCATAGGCTCGATTTGTTATCATCAAGAGCTGATGACACTTCAGATGTTAGTTCTAATATTGCATCTTGTGTTGACAATTTTTCACGAAATCCGAACTGACAATCAGATATTAATTTATACTTTGAAACGTATGTTTCAAGTCTTTTTTTAAGGATTTTCTCAAAAATCTTGGTAAGGTGTGTAATTAGGGATATGGGGCGGTAGTTTGTGACACTGTCGTCATCGCCCTTTTTATATAGCGGTACTACAATTGTTTCTTTAAAGGCTGATGGCCAGTAACCTTTATCGATGCACGTGTTGAACAGGTATACTAGAGGCTCCTCTATAAACTGGGAGATCAATTTCAATATGTCAGAATTGATACCATCAATACCACTGGATTTTTTTGATTTTAAATTAGTGATTACATTTTTTACTTCTGACCTGTCTGTTGTTAATAAGACAAATGAATTCCGGATAGTTATTTTTTTATGCGTGTAGTTAGGGTTTCTGTTTATTTTCTCAGCCATTTTCTTTCCCATGTTGGTATATACAGAGTTGAATTCGTTTGCTATTTCTTGTTTTTTTGTTAGAACATTCCCTTCCTCATTTTTTATTCGTGTGATAGTTCGCTTGGTCTTATTTGTGTTGCTTATTTCTTTAATTACTTCCCACAATTTTTTGTTATCTGAAGAATTCGAATTTATTTGATTTTGATAATATTCATATTTAGTTTTTCGTATTATATTTGTTAATTTATTTTGATAAGTTCTTAGTTCATTTTTCAGTTCTTGGTTGTTAGGATCCATTCGTGTTCGTTTAAAAAGTTTATTTTTTGTGTCTATTGATTTCACCAAGCCTTTTGTGATCCATGGGGCGATTTTTGTGTTTTTTCTTTTATGTTTCACGTAGATTGTGCACTGTTCTATAGCAGCTAGTAGAGTGTTTATGAATGTATTCATTGCATAATCTGGAGTAGGTTCGCTGAGAACTTCGTTCCAAGACAGTTGACTCATGTACTTTTTCAGTTTGGTGAGATCAGTATGGGTTTTGAGTTTTCCACCGGAGGGTTCATTGTTTCGTTGTGTTTCTAAAATGATTTGGAGAGCCGTCGTATAGTGATCAGTGATACTAGTTTGTATGATGAGTGGAATTATTTTGTCCATTACGTTTGGTTCTGCTTTGAGGAAAATATGGTCTATGCAAGATCCGTGTTGCCCTTGAATTCGAGTTTCTTTGTTTATTGTAGATGCGTAGCCAAATTCACTAAGAGTGTTCAGATATTCATTGCATATGTCATCGTTTTTCAATATGTCGATGTTGATATCTCCTAGAAAAATGGAGTATTGGGCGATATTTGGATGACTGTATTCGAAATAACTTTGTAAATGTCTGTTGAAGTCGTATGGGTCAGTGGAAGGGGGTCTATATATTGCAGTTATGGCTATGTTAGTATTACCGAATTTAACTCTCAACTCTATGGCTTTGATGTCATTGATTTTAACAATTTTGTAATTATATTTGTAGTTAGAGCGAATATAGATCACCACGCCATCATTTTGATTTAAGTTTCCCCCATTGTATATCATATCGTAACCAGAAATGCGATATAATTCTGGAGTGTGTAAAATCCATGTTTCTGTCAAAGCAACGCAATCAATTTCTGACTCCAGGTTATTGAGAAGGATTTTGAATTCATCAATATTTTTATTAAGACTACGTATATTATTATGAATAATTTTGAAGTTGCAAGAATTTTCGTTGACATTTAAAATATTTTTGCATTCCAGATAGTCTTGAAGAGTGAACGTTTCTATTGTTTCCAGATCAAAATCACGGATGTATGCATCCATTTTAAGTTATTTAAATGGGAATACTGTAAATTTGTTTTTTTTTTTTTTTTTTTTTTTTTTTTTTTTTTTTTTTGTCAGCAGAATGTTCAAAGGATTTAGTAAATAGCAGAAGATTACATATATTAAAGGAAATCAGTCGCGTCCGCTTGAACTCGATCCCGATCGTAGACTCTTGGTCCTCTCTTTGTGTAGAGGAGCAACAACTATTTTAGATGATTTTTTCTGAAGACTAACCTTTATTGGAGTATTGTCGCTCTTCTCCGTTCTTGACCCATTAGTTTCTTCTGTGGTTAAAACGTGGTTCAGGGATATGTCTTCTGGTAGTTGTTCTTTTTGTCCGCTTAGTTCAAACAACTCTTTTTCAATGTTTCGTGTGGTGGGTGTCGATGGAGCACTGTTTATTTTTCGCTCTTCCGTTAGGCTGTTTTCGTTCCCTTCTAGTTCTTCAACTGTATAGGCTTTATCATTTATATAAAGTCTATTTCCTTTGATATAGGACTTATTTAATGAATTCTCTCTCGCTTTGTTCAAGTGGTTCCTGAGAATTTTATGATGGCATCTTTGTTTGTATGTGAGGTCGTTTGAGATTGCAATACCGGATCCTTTCAAGTTTTTGCAATGTTTCAGGACCTCGAGTTTTTTCAAGTATGAAATGAATTCAACCTTCAGTGGATTTCTGCCTTGGGTTCTGAGTCTATAGGTATTATTCAAGTCAGAAACATGCACCTCTACGTCTAAAAGATTCTTGAGCTGTGTGCAAACCGATAGAGGGGAGGAGTCTTCGGAATTTTCAAGACCAAATATAATGATATTATTCTTCTTGGACACAGCCTCTAAGGCCTCTATTTTATTTGTAAGGATAGAGTTTTCGATTTCTAGATTGTTCACCCTATGGTTGAGTTCCTCAATTTTTAGTAATAGTTTGCTTTCAGACGCTTCAATAGCCGATTTGATCTCTTTCCTATTCTTTATGATTTCTTCTTTCAAAACTTTCACCACTTTCTCCCAGTCATTTGCCATACTGCAAATTGAACTTGAGTTGGAGCTCAATAGCACTGACCGTTGGTGGAATAGTTTTCCGCCTTCACTCACAGGAGTAAATCCCAATAATGAGACATAAACCTTTATCACTTTGAAACCGGTTTTTGACGAAATATTAATTTTTTTCTTGTGATTTTTGTCTCATGAACGGAGTTGAAACTTACAAAAATACTTAAAAAAGTTGTCATTGTCATGTTTGGTCTAGTTGAGTTGTACTTGTAAAAGGATGGTGGGTTTTCCCACTACTAAGTCCTAAGGAAGTCTTTCTGAGGCACAATGGGTCGAAATATTTTCAAATCATCTGCAAAGAATAAGAAGAGATTTGAGATATTATTTCCTATATCATCTATAAAAAGTGAGAAAGAAGGTGGCGCCAGAAACCGTTCTTACTAAAATAAGACAGTTTTAGCTATTGAATTCACTCACAATCTGTGTGGTATGGACAAAGCTCATTAGCGTAACCAATGGGGAAAATAATAACAAGTATATGATAAGTGAAGCTCCCTTACAACATACAAACACTACTATCACTGAATTCCATCAGGTTCTGGTAATAGTTACTCAGAATAAGATTGGTATTTCTTTAGTTAGGAGTTCGACCGTGAGTGGGCTCATATCAGTCCCTCCACTGCGGCCAAATGCCTATTGTGGCTCACCCATTGGTTATATTTCTCCCAGTATATCCAATCTCTTAACGAACTTGAGGAATGTATTGGAAGAACAATTTACCAGGTTTTCTGGCCTTACTGTCGTATCGTCAAATATTGAGAATCTGGTTCTGGACGCTGCAGGGCACGTACACAAAATGTGTTTAGCTGTTTCATCATCATGCATAGTTGGCACTCTGCATCTTGTGCAAGTTCGATTTTATGCATGTGATGTTTGAGTTTGCAGTGGCCAGTAAACAAACCTACTATAACTCTGAGATGCGCTCTACTGAGTTCTAGCAGTTTGTCAGAGTCCTGTTTTTTCCTTGTAGATCAATAAATGCTTTGGGATGGGCTAGGCCCGGTACACCACGCCAGTACTCGAGTCTTTTATTGTCTGCCCAAGCTGTTTCGACATTCTTGGCAGTGCTACATGCTAAACCTATTACCGGTTCTGGTCCAGTGAACGTTGTTTCCTACCCCCCTTTTGCTAGGGTGTCCGCTATTTTGTTTCCTTCTAGCCCTGTGTGACCTGGTATCCAGACTAAGGTAACGTTGTTGTGTTGCGCTAGTGGGTTTAAGGTATCTCTGCAGTTCCATACTGCTCTAGATTTGAAGCAGTTGGATTCAAGCGCTTTCTGTGCTGTTTGACTATCTGAAAATATTTTCATTGTTTTTCGTGTGTGGTGTCGATTTTCCAGCTCCTTTGCACACATTTCAATGGAAGATACCTCTGCCTGAAATATCGTAGCTAGTTTACACATACTGAATGAGCGTTTCACTACTGGGTTCATCCCATATATTTCGGCTCCGACACCTTCCAGAGTTTTGAATCCATCGGTAAACCAACGTTCATTTACCTTACATATGTTGGTTTCATTCCGGACCCAGTCTTCTCTTTCGGGAAAGACCACAGTGTAGGACGTGTGAAGGTTGATAGTTTTAGCCATGATGTCCGAGGGCATTCCCAGAATGTTGTGAGCTATTATGCCCTCCAGCATGCTGCTGCCTCTCATGACACATGCCTGCGCTAGACTAATGGCCGCTTGGTAGTCTGTCTGTATGTTGCCCATATTTCCTCTCTCTCCAGAACTATGTGGAGAGGAAGTAATCCAAGGAGGGCTTCCATTGCTGCCGTTGGCGTGGAGCAAATGCTTCCAGTAATCGCCAGAATCAAAAAGAGTGGTCTTTCCATTGTTTTTGATCATCTGTACTCATGTATAGATTGGGTAACTTATAGACTGGCATATCTGAATGGAAGCTAGTGTCGCAGAAGACATATAACAGGGATCTTTGGCGTTTTTCCATAAATTTGGTCCCTTTTGTTCCTTTTTTGTGTCTTCAATTATACCGTGCATTATAATATGTACCTCTTCATTTGGGAAATGAAAACTAATAATTATTATTGTATTGACTGCAGTGAGTGACAATGAAAGATGTATTCTGGCAGAAACGTAAAAAAATGTTAATAACCAAGTATGTTTTAAGCTGTATAGTTCTTCTTGAACAGAAAAATGTTGGTTTCAAAGATACCACTTCCAAGATTATTTTGAATAATTTACCAAATGCATCAAGAGCGTCAATAAATCAGTACGTCACTTTCAGAAGTATCTTCCTTATAATTGAAAGATACAATTTTAGTTGAATTCTTTCCATTTTTTTGGATTCTTAAATACGAAATAGACAACCTACGAATCAAGTTTTCCTTCTGATAGTATGGAATATTCACCAGTATTTTTCAGACATCCAGATCCTGGTAATTCAATTAACAATTTTAGAAGTCAAATTAATTTCTAATTTTCAGTAATTTTTTTATTTTTTTTAAATTGTCAGTAAAAAAGTGAAAAATCAAAATTCAACTATTTTTAGAAAGGTCATCTATTTGTAAGCCTATTAAAAATGGTTTCACGAAGTGAAAAAATTCCTACTGTTTTAGTTCAATAATTATCAGGATTTTTATGTTAACACTCAGATTAGAAAAATTTGGTAATTAACAAATGCATAATTTATGGAGAAATTGGGACGAATTTTTTTTTAACCGCTGATTATTGTTAATTGATGTATCCCAATAGTACATGAATTTTCTTATTCCTTATTAATATGTAAAATTATGTTTTTGTTGTTGTGTCAGAATGACGCAATGCGTGCGGAAGCCAGACTACCCGTTTTTGGCTCTATTTTCAGGGCTCTGAAAACATTATAAATATTGGTGGTACAGTTCCGTGAGTAGGAACTATTTTTCAGCAAATTTGCTGATATTCTGAGATCTTTTATAACATTTCAAAAATCTTCAATATTTTTCGAGGTATAAAAAAACAAAGCTCCACTTTTTTTCACTTAATTGTTTATAGCTATTGCAATTTTTTTCGACTCCTTTTGGGTCCTTTCCACTATGATCATAATTCTCAGTGACTTTAATTTTTTTTTTTTAAGAAATGGTACATGTTGACTAGACTACGAAGAGAGTAGCTATAGTTGTAGAAAAAATTCAGACAGGCGACGGTCTTCCATTCGTATCAATTTTGCGATTTCAGTGATCACCTGAAATACTTCTGAAACGTGACGTGGCATGAATAAGAGATAAACGCGTTTTTCTTACGTGGCACGAAAGCGAACAAATAGAGAGATTTCGTGACTGGTCAAAGCTTTCTATAACGACTGCTGTTTCCTGCGAAGGGGAATCTGTGATAAATAATAATGATATCTTCAATGTACAATGGCATCGCGGTTGTGAGGCTTCATATCGTGAAGTTGCCGTCATTCACGTGCGATATCTAGCAAACTGAAGAAATTATTTAAGAAATTTCGGGAAGTTTCAAAAACTTCCAATAACGATAAAAATCAGAGAATATTTTTTTTAAACACTCAAGGTAAAATAATAAAATTATTGAATTCTCAACCCTTCCCCGCAACTTGACATTTTTCCAGCTACGCACTCCTAAGCTAGATCGAAGTATCATAAAACTATCCACAGTCAATGGCTTGGTGAGAATGTAAGCTTTGTGTACTTCGGATTCAATATACTTGACATTAATTACGTGTCCTTGATGGAGATCTTTGAGAAAATTATATTTTACATCATTATGTTTTAGTCTGCGATGCTCCAGAATCACAAACTCCTATCGAATTTACTAATCATATTCTAAATTCCAACCACCACTTTCACATGAATCATGATCTCGAAATTTTATATATCTGTCAAAAAGTAACATTGTTGAACCTACTTGAAATCTTCGACATGAATCGTTCTTTGAAAGATGTCAATACTGACTCTGAACGAAAGGATCAATTTTGATTGCATTAAATTTTTCAATTATTTTAATTTCTAATATTTTCACTAAGTTGCTATCCAGGGTGAAGATCCTTCGATTGATCTTGGTATTTTACAAAAAAAAATTTCTTTAATTCATTACAGAAGTATGTACATGTCTGTTGTGTCCTATCCCCTAGTATTGGTCTATGATCCATGACTTGACAGCTGACATCAATTGTCTTTCCATTTCGATTTTCGACAACTCCGGTTACATCCATAATATTCAAATAGATTTTTCTTGAAAATATGATCCTATTCGATGAATGGTGGAAGGGCACAGAGCCCTAACATCTTATAAAAATCATGTGTCTTCGGAGCATGTATCAGATTTCGTGTTTTAATATTAAAATAAAATGTTTCTCTCATTTAACTGCTATACCATGATTGGTAAGTTTTCACAATATTTGCTACCATTACCATTATATCTCCACCTCAATTCTAGGGCATTGGACATAGTACCAACATACTATTATTTAAATTTCCACCATTCAACATTTGAATTTTGTGACCAGTTTGTCCACAGTTGAAACATTTGAGAAGACCTATTTTCAGTTTGGCAACCCAATCCTATTCGTTAGATTCATCATCTAACAGACGGTTTTTCACAAAGCTCAAAGTGATTTTATCCGATCACAAAGTTTCTATAGCTGTTACTACAACTTCATATCCCTCTGACAGGATTAGCAACAGATGGTGAACAATATCCAATTCAACGAGTGTGGGACCTCTTGAACGTAAATGTCGGATCAGTTCGACAAATTTCAGGAATGTGGCAGACAGGCTTTCACTAAATGAATTATTTCTCATTACTAGCATACTTTTTTGAAGTAGTAACTGACCAGCTATTCCTTTACGCTCGAAAATTCGCGATAAAATTGTCCAGACATCGTATGCAGTCTTATAGTCCTTGACTTTCGGAAATTCTTTGGATGATTTAACTCTAACATCTATCTTTTAGCAGTAGGATCTGCTTCTTCATAGCTGCTTCCGTATCTGATTGCTCCTGAACGATCAAGTCTAGGTATAACTGTTTTACGAATTCGAGTAGCTTCATTCAGTCCAGCAGTGTTTCTATTCGGAATCTCCATTTATTGAAATTGTTTCCATTGAACAGACAAACTTTCAATTTTTCGTCTCTCATGATGAACTTGATACTTCCCTTCACCAACTTTCAATGTCTCACCGAGCACAAAACCTGACGAAAATATAATGAAATTCTAGAAAGTTTCAGACACTTGACATTCACTTCTTATTCAGAAATTATAATAAGTTCATATATTTTCAATAGCAATGAAAATCAGAAAACGAAGAGCTATGAAACATTCAAGGAGAAATTATAAAATTATTTAATTCCCAACACAAGCCAACTGGGAAAAAGAGTTTTCTGAATGATTGATTTACTTGGTGTTTTTGGGATTTTGACTTTATACGATCTGGAAATTGAAAAAATGGGCGGCTTTTTGCAGTAAGGAACGAATCCATAAATTATTGAATGGCAAGTTTCAGCATATTAGACACTGTTTATTTAATACAATACACGTACAAGGGAAACTGATTATATGAGCTACTTGCTAACCAGAATTATCACATTACCTATTGAATCGTCGATATTCCACCATTCATTGTGAATTGGTCTGACCCATGGGCCAAATTCAATACGACAAAACGTTTCGTGTTCATCAATTCCAGATGTGACGACCGTTTTTTGTTTTTGGTGGATTCTCGGTCGGAGTTCACGAAGGCCAAATTACTACTTGAAGGTTCGGCCTTGCTGAATGGCTCTGAATAATTCATATTGAGCACGCGGTGGATTTGCTCCAATTTTGATTCTGTCAATAGTAGATGAGCCAGTGAACAATCTCTTTATTCAAATATGGACCATAGGAACATCAACTGGTTGGATTTACCACAGGTTCTGAAACAGTATTGATCTGTTGCACACTCAAAAATAGGTAATCGACCTGCCCCAGACTTTATAGCCGACAACTGTATGACTTGCTGAATATTGATGAAGTTGACTGATAGAAACGGATTCCATCATGGTGTAATCTAAAAAATTAAATCAAATGGCCTTATTTCTAATTTGAAGATCGTGGTTAAATTCAACTTCCAGAAAAGTGGAAAATCACTTACGCAGAATCCATTCCGAGATTTTCCCCACATTTCATTATAATTTTATTGGAAATATTGATGACAGACGTTAGTTAGTTGTACAAACTCAACCTAACATTTTCACGTGCTCATTAATATTTATAACAATTAGTATCAACTAGAATCGTCTGCTATTTTCCTAATAAGGGTTAAAGTTGAAAAGTCCAACTATAACACAAGTTTCAATTATTAGTTAATTGCTCGACATATTACATTTTTTAATAGACCATAATAATTATCAATTACATTTTTATACCAGCACAAAACGTCTGCCGATGATTTTTCTGATATCTACTTGGGCAAATTGATTGAATATCTCGTTGGCACACGTTAATTAATTGTTCAAAAGTAGCAATTTTTAAAACATGTTGACAAGTGTATTTCAACACTTAGCATCCACTAAAAATGTCTGTCATTTTGTTTTCGATGCATTTTTTAATCAAAAAAAAAATCTACTTACCCCACCCAAATTCAAATCGGAGTTTTTCAGACGTAGCTTCAGCTTTCAAATATGTGCAATCAACAATAACATACCTGAGAATATAAAACGCAGTGGGTTATAAATAGCGATTTTGACTGAAGTACGAAAGTAATTTATTGAATTAACAATAAAACTCCGACCTCATGTCATTTCCATCATTTCTTTTTCATATATAACTTGGTTGAGTGGAAAAACAATTAATAGCTGCTGTTTTCAGAATTAGTCCCTATAAAAATTGAACATCGCCTTTTATTTTCATTTCATACCATTGTAATTAATTATATTGATCCATTTTGTATTATTTGAGCGAAATAAAGTAATAAAGACGGTTATTATTATTATTAAGTACATGGCAGATATTAGGTAATTGTTCAAGAATCCACAAATTTTATCAATTTGAATTTCCAACATGGCGGTGCTCAGTAGCACTAGTTCCGATTGAAAATGTGTGCTATTAATCTTTCACATAAACAAAATGCCTGTATCAATGGCAGTCATTCTTTTATATGACAGCTGGACATGTCATTAGCTGTCGGTCTTTTAGAATGGGCACAATAGATTATTCTCGACCGTGTTTGGCATCGTACGATGAAGGGCAAGGGCCTCGTCTTCCCTAGCTAGCACAATTCTCTTGGAGACTTCTGAGGGTTACTCGTAACCATCTGGGTATCAGTGCTCAGGACCTGAGGATGTTTGCAATAATTCGGTTATGTGAAGAAGCAATAGCATTGGGGACAAGATTTGGATCTTGCAGGACACCAGCAGTTGCAGATGAAATATCAGATAAAACTCCATCAACCTCAACAAAGCGAGGTCTGTGTGAAAACTAAACAGAAAAACACACAACTGGGAGGCCAGTCATAAAACAGAAGCTTGGCAAGGAGTTCTCAGTACCATCAGTGATCAGACGCCATGGAGATATCGAATGCGATAGCAAAGTTTCACCGTATTTCTAGATCCTCTACACTGAATTCATTTGTACTGTTACCAACAGACAGAAATTAAATTAAAAATATCATAAAAGAATTGAAAACTAAAAAATCTGTTGGCATAGGCGACATATCTGCTGAAATTCTAAAAACAATATATTCTCACATTATTCGACCTCTAGAACACATCATAAACAAATGCATGGAACTGGGAGTTTGGTCTTCTGCTCTGTTAGTTATTCCTGTATTTAAAAAAGGCGATAAGAGCATTGTAACTAACTATAGACATATTTCATTGATAACACACATAATATGCAAAATATTTGAGAAAATAGTTAAAAATCGGTTGAATGCGTATATCACCAAATATAAGATACTCTCTTGAAGCCAATTCGGTTTTAGAGAAAAAATGTCTACCCAGGATGCTATTATCGATCTCACAGGTGAAATCCATACTGCTTTGAACCAAAATATGCCGTGTCCATCATTATTCTTAGATTTGTCAAAAGCCTTTGACACAGTAAGTCATGAGCTACTCCTACAATCATTAGAAGATATTGGAGTACGAGGTATCTATCTTCAGTTATTTGGGAACTTTCTCACAAATTGAAAACAATTCGTAAAACTAAATAATACAATGAGCGAACCCAAAGAAATAGAATATGCAACGGAGGCAATCTATAACATACAGTGGAGGTGAAATCTTACTGGGTAGGTAAAAAACTTACAGTCGAACTCCACCAAATAAAATCTTCCGACTACATCTCGTAATGTGCTGATGTGTGTCCTCTGACTACACTCACACTATCAATAAAGATTTTATTTGGTGGAGTTCAACTGTAAGTTTTTTACCTACCCAGTAAAATAGAATATGGACTACCTCAAGGGACAGTATTAGGACCTATATTGTTCAATATATACATGAACGGAATTTTCTCCTTGAAAAGTCAATAAAAAATCATTGGTTTTGCAGACGACACGGCACTGTTTTAGAAGGCAACAAACTGGTCTGAACTCAAAATCAAAGTAGAAAATGACTTCTTTATCATTAAAAATTGGTTAGAATATAAGCTTCTAAAAATAAATTACACCAGTAATAAATGTCTACCATCATTCGACAGAATCGGCGTAACACTGCAAAATGAGGTGATAACCATCTTGCCTGAGGCTGAAATCAAATATTTGGGTGTATTGATTGACCCCCACTCAAACCCCCAATTCAAATTTCTGAAAAAATTAATAACTGATAAATTGTGAAAGGCTTTCGCGGCCATCGTCACTTACATGGTGGTTCTTTGGGTTGTAAGGTCGACGTATGTTTACAGAAGTTCTCGACGTTTCGCCAACACGAGTGGTTAGCATTTTCATGAGATATTTTTTTAAGAACCACCATGTAAATTAATAACTGTCAAACACTTGAAAATACTGTATTATGCTCTAGTCGAAAGTCATCTGAGGTATTGTATAATAGATTGCATCTCAAACCACTGGAAATCATACAGAGAAGATTTCTGAAACTGATTCTCTCTAAAGAACTAAAATACCCATCAGAACGACTTTATGAGGAAGCAATGGTTTTCGACCTGAAACACTTACACTTTTACAATGTTGCTATTAGATATCATCAGATGAAACACTTCGCGAACCTGCCACCACATACTTATAATACACGTCAAAAGAATCAATATTTATTACCGCATATGTCGAAGTCCCTTGGCCAAAGATCATGTGATTACATTGGGCCAAAGGACCACGCAAACTCCTTATGGAATTTGGGTCCCAGTGGATTTTTTTGAATTTTTGGTATGATGTAGTCCATGTAATTCTCAACCAATGTTACCATTGCGCCAATCCAAAAAAATTAACAGTTTTGCTGCTAAGGGGCTTTGAAATCACCCCTTGCGCAGATTAGACTATTTATTTTTGAAGCGGGTAACAATATTTCCACTTGTTCCATTGTTGCTAATGTTGCACAATATTGTGCTGTTTTATAAAAAAAAATTCTTATCCTCGTTAATGGAAGTGTGGGCTGATATTC
This sequence comes from Chrysolina oricalcia, assembly GCA_944452925.2. NCBI lineage: Eukaryota > Metazoa > Arthropoda > Insecta > Coleoptera > Chrysomelidae > Chrysolina > Chrysolina oricalcia. Next base: position 5,394,687 of record OX101810.2, read on the forward strand.
AATAAATTCTAATTTTCCACTGGCTCTTTGACTATAAATACTCAACACAGAAATCGATGGAGTACTCCGTTGACTTATCCTTAAGTTAACCGTAGTCTTAGTAGTCTTATGACATATTCGTGAAGTAATTATTTCTGGATCGGATCGATAAGTGTTATGAAGTGCAGGTTCGCAACATGTATTTACTTGCTTGACAATCAAGAAGAATTTGGAAGGAAAGGTTGTCAAGATGTTATGTGAATGTGGAAAATACGAATTGAAAAATCTATATCGATAAGCATTATGCTGATCGATGATCTCAAGGAAAACGTTATTAATGTTTGCGGAAAGATCAATAAAACTAGAAAAGAAACGTGACAAGGAAATCAAGGAATAGTATATTAAAGTAGAAGTGGATAAAAAGGTCTTTCAAACACTTGGTATTTTTCGAGCAATCCGGCTGCTCTGTCGTGCTCGAAATATACCAAGTGTTTGAAAGACCAATTATCCACGAATACTTAACGCGATTTTTTTTATTGGTTCACTTTGAAATCATAAATACTCGTAAAAATCTAATGATGCGTACAAAAAAAATATGGCAAGTTCATCAAATGGATGGAAAATATAACCAGATATAAATGAACCAGTTGTGCTCTTTTGCATTTGACGTCACGAGGTACTCCTGTCAGATCAATAATCAAAGAATTGTCATTTAGACGTCTTCACGTTTCTCGAGTTGTTGATGATGCCGTGTTAACTTTGAAAAACGCGCGTTTTTTCAAGTTCGATTCGAACATGCTGATGCGTGCTTGAAATAGGTAAAATGGGATACCAATAAAAAAAAGTAATGGGGTGGACAAACTAGATCAACCAAAATCTACAAATGAAATAAATAGAAAAAGTCACATGTGGTGGACTGAATTCTTTCATTCTATTGACATCTGTGTAGTAAACAGTTTAATACCTTACACAGAGCTACGAGTGCCAGAGAATACGATAAAGAATTTTCGTAGGGAAATCGTTTCTGGCCTTCTTTCAGTCAGTATCAATGTTGCATTCAGAAAAAGGCAACGGTCCTCCCAATCAACAGTAACGATTGCATTAAAGGCACATAAACCTCATGTTGCCAAAAAAATACGGACGCAGAATATTGACATCAACCAATGAGAAATACCCTAAGTAGATGTACTTTTCATATCAATATAAGCAAACAAATAAGAATTGAATGGATGTGTCTTGGAGTGTCTTTATGTGTTTCTAAAAGTCGAAATAGTGTTCAGTCATTCCATATTTATCACTTGAAGCATGGTGGTACAAATATGTACCACATTGTTTTTTGAGTAAAATATAATTTTAACCAAAAAATCTTTCAGAAGTTTCCTTATTGGTATAATTAATAGCAGTAATACAATAATTGTCGATAAATGATTTCCAAAATATTTTTATTATTTTGCACGATTTCAGTCGTACCTCAAGGATTTTCAAAAGAGAAAGAGTTCATGACAGTCACGAAGACCCAAAGTAACTACAATTAGAAATCTTTATCTCCTGAAGATACTAACAGCTCGAAATTTATTACTCATGAATATTTCTTGTCATCCTATCGAGGATACGATGTCATTTTTTCATGTATGCACCTCATCAGTAGATAATTAAATTGTTCGATACATTTCACATTGCAAATGCAAATTTACCTTCTAATTTAGAAATGAAACTTTTCCTAGCTATGAATAATCATCCGATATTCTACAGAGAGAATGTTTTGTAACTTGAAGGAAAAGAATTAACTCAATTGAAATGTTGAAATGTTATCAACCAACTTTGTTTCCGAAGAAACCTGCCGAATATCTTATATACTTTCACAATCACGTGAGGGTTCTGCCTATGAAATATATTTTGTGCTCAATTTGTGCATTCTCTGAAACTGAGTTACTAGTAGAGAATGTTGAAATTATGTAAGCATCCTTCAGGCGAAGTCGATGTTTGACACTCACAGGATGGAATATTTATCCCTGAAAGGGTTTTACATAATTGATAACCTCCACGTCTCTGCTAATCTACAATTGGAAAATTGGTGTGAGTACAACTGAATGCATAATTTTCTCCCACTAGAGTGTCTCTTTCGTCTTATTTTCGAAAGCAATGCTGTTGTGATATTTATGTTTATTGATTGGTTATTACAAGACGAAGAGGGTTCAGAGTTTGAAAGTGAAGTGTATTTCCGTACACTCTGATATTGTTCGGTACAAAATTGTTCTGAAAACTTGAACCAAAGAATGTGTTGGCAAAGTCAGTAACGTAGATGAAATGCAAGACACTGTTTTCGAAATGATTTTATAAAATATCAGGTGTTTTTGAAAGATGGCGCACTCTTTTTTTATGAGAAATAAACCGACTCAAAGCAACAAAATTAATAAGGTCATTGAAAAAAAAAATCTAGTTTCTGAGATAAAACGAATTCTGTAGCACTTCCGTTTGCACAGGAACTGAAACAGAAAGCCTGGTATATATCTGGAGTGTGAATTTATTAGAGAGACATACTACGTACTATCCTATTTTCAAATATTCTGTTATTTGGTATTTTGGATGGTCCAGCACCTGCACTACAATTTTGTACACTTTAGTAAATGAAAATAATTACCAAAAATCAAAATTTTGGTATCATTCGATCCGTCTCTTTCAAAACTATCTGTCATAGAGGGCGCCAAAAAGTTGAAAAGGGAAACATTCTCAATGAAAAATTAAATAACATGACTCTTCTGGGAATGAAAAATAGCTACGATAAAAATAAGGCTATTTGCGGTTGCAAAATATTTTAACAAAATGCTAATTTAATTTTCATGAACAACATAGCATCGAAAAAAACGTTTCATCATCATCAATGAAATAATCATTGAAATTAAACAAATATATCAGAAAATGAGAAAAACCATCTCATTATGTTCAGAACTTTATATTTCAAAAATTTTAAACTATAGGAGGTGACAATTAAAACAATATTCCAGATTTAATTTTTATCTCAAAAAATTACCCGTTAGTTCTTCAAGAGCACCCAGAATTTTTATGTTTTGAATCAAATTATTTTTCTCCAAAATAAGGGTGCGCCATCTGTAAGACTCACCCGGTATAATTTTCAGTCATCACTAGTGTTCAAAACTGCCTTTGAATGAGGTTTTCCAACTACTAATTTTCCTAGAATGTTACGATATTAGATATTGAATAATATTTATAATTCAACCCACGTATCTTATTACTGCATATTACTGCAGAACTGATATCCACCATAAATGCGGTTAGGCTTCAATGGAATACAAGCATCTATAACTTTGATTCGCAAAATGGCTGTGTATGATTGACATTCACGGCGCATTTCAAGGCATTGCTCGAGAATGGGTGAAATTTCATTATGGATTCCATTTGCAGATGATGGTGAAAGCCCTCCAACACACAGACATTGCCTTTGGATACCCATAGTTGAGAGTTCGATGAGAGCATTGTTATAAATAATAATAGGTGAATAATGAAATAATGATCTATCATTGCCCAACAGATATATACATCCAATTCTAGGACAATACATGTAAAAATAAATGTAACGAGAAAGAGAATATTAAAAAAAATCTTTAACAAAGTATATCGTCGAGTCTGATAGATTTCAGATATGTGACATGAATTCTGAGATGTAAATGTTAACAATGTCGCAGTTTGATCGGATTTGATTGTATTGATTTTTTTTTTGCACCACTCTTGAAAAGTATCTATTTGAGACTGCAAATTCTCTAAAGATGTTATCATTATTACTATTATACAATGTTATATATATATATATATATATGTATATGTATATATATATATATATATATATATATATATATATATATATATATATATATATATATATATATATATATATGGAACTAGTAAATAGTGGGGCTTTGCAGCAAAATCAAAGAGTACTCTTTAAAGTTTGCCCAAGCTTTCGGAAATTTAATAACTTATTTCCATCATCAGGGATACTACAATTTGCATGTGTAAGTAATATAAAAAATATATATGTACGGTTAACTTACATCTTTGTTGAGATTGTTGAGATATATATATATATATATATATATATATATATATATATATATATATATATATATATATATATATATATATATATATATATATATATATATATATATATATATATATATATATATATATATATATATATATAGAGCTTAAGCTCTCATCAGTACGGTAAAATCAAGTGCGAAGATGTACAACACTTGGATGTAAAAATTGAAACAAAGGAAGTCAACAACAGGAAGCCAACCACACATTTGTGGCTTCGGTTAGAAGACCTTGTGTTTACAAGGCAACAACTAACGTCGCCACGGAGGCAGCTATAGCTACGAGCGTGACAATCCTACCCAGGAAAATACAAATAAGGATGGATTTAGCGAGGGGCAATATATGAAAATATAAGTAGAAAAGTTATTGGGTATAACCCTCAAAATGTTCTGCAACCGTAGACACGTGTTTCGAGCTTAAGCTCTCATCAGTACGGTATCAATTTTTACATCCAAGTGTTGTACATCTTCGCACTTGATTTTACCGTACTGATGAGAGCTTAAGCTCGAAACACGTGTCTACGGTTGCAGAACATTTTAAGGGTTATACCCAATAACTTTTCTACTTATATTTTCATATATTGCCCCTCGCTAAATCCATCCTTATTTATATATATATATGTATATATGTATATATATATATATATATATATATATATATATATATATGAAAACTGTAAGTTCGGGTTGAACCGCGTCTAGAATTTATTGAAATTCGACGTTTCGGCTCCGATTTTGGAGCCATTTTCAAGAAAAAGAAATAAGGATAAATTGATCGAAAGGGGGGAGGGGGGTGAGGGTAGATTCTACACTGAGGTCTCAATCTGCCTACTCCTCAGGTATCATCAGGATTTTGTGACTTGACGCCGGGGTCTCAATCTGCCTACTCCCCAGGGTTCGCCACTTGTTCTCTCTAAGGTCTCACTCTGCCTACTCCGTCGAGAGAACTTATCCTATTTCTTTTTCTTGAAAATGGCTCCAAAATCGGAGCCGAAACGTCGAATTTCAATAAATTCTAGACGCGGTTCAACCCGAACTTCCAGTTTTCAAATAACTGACCGCGGAAACCTATCCGAACACACACACACACATATATATATATATATATATATATATATATATATATATATATATATATATATATATATATATAATATAATAATAATGTATTAATTTTTTTATTATTGATTGTTATTGCGTGTGTGTGTTTTCGGATGTTATTGTATTAAATTTATGATTTTATTTTTATTTCACGGTTATACCCACGCACAAGGTTTCATTTCGTGGATTTTTTTCTTGTTCATTTGGAAAAATAATTTTGTAGCGATGTCTTCGTAGATTTTTTTAAAATCCATGTTTCCATCATTCTATTAAAAACTTTTAGACCGTTATTCAAAATATTGAAAAATATTATGAAATATGAAGAAAAAAGTGTATCATGATCAGGATTTGAATCAGAATTTCCTACGTGAAAATGCTGCATTATCACAGCCAGCCAATATCCATCTTACCTAAAGGCTGAAATCAGAACTGCTACAATGTAATATCAGATGGTGTTTTACTTTGAGTTCACTGTCCCAATCTATACACATTTTTGGATTAATACTTACACACACGAAACCAGAAAACACCGATGAATTTTCAAAAAATGGTGCTTACAATAACATCAAAATCATTGACTGTCCGTCAGGAAGAAAATAGAAATTATATAAGAAATCGAAAAATAACTGGTTTTAAAGTATCCGAATATATTCTCACGTCTGATGGAGATCACATGATGCAATTTCAATGACAGAATCAAAGCCAGAAATGAGAAAGTTAAAATAATCTGTTTGCATTTTAATATAGAGGATCTGTTTTTGAACCAACTCAAAATAAAAGATAATTTTCGATTTATCATGATAAGCACTTGCGATGGTGTCCTTCTTGGGGATCATTGTCCAAAAAGGTGTCAGATGTGACACAATGTTCATATGGAGAAGTAGTTGTCAGACATTTACCTCATTTTTTCCACTTTGTGGTAATGTGTGAAAAGGAGGATGTTTAGACATTGTCGAAACCATTCGTTGCATTTCACATTTGTTCTTCAACAAGGATTGTATGTGGCCGACTATCAAATCCGATAGATTTGATAGTCTAAGATACGAACCTTAATCGACCTTCACCGAGCAGATAATAGAATCAAACTTATTTCATGATAAATTTCGTATATTAGAAAATATATTGAAAATGGGTTGTCTAAAAAAATCCTGGACAGAATATTTTCAATTAATACAGAATAACACGTGTTTTCAATGCAATATAATATCATAAATCATTAGCTACTCCAGAATAACGCCGTACTGTTTACAATATGGAGGGTAGTAGGGGTACCTCTACTCTCCATAGTTTACGTACCGAGCATGCGCACTTTCTTACATTCAGGGTCCCATCAGACACGGCTGCGATGTTCGGTCCTTTATTATTACACGGTACACTTACCTCGGATCTCTCTGTCACTCATTTCCACACGCGTTGAAATTATAATCTTTAAAAATCGCCAACCTCTATTAGGACCAAATTTTTTGCAGACATATCAACGTGTTCGCAATAAAACAGCGCGTATGCTGATATAAATTTTTCTCTATTATCACATCAGGTGAAAGTAACTGGTAACGACATACCTGTATATACCTGGCAACCCAGTGTTCGTCCACGTAAATAATAGACAACCCTATGTCTGCACATTCTACATGTTTCATACTTTAAGTCCAGTATAAAATTTTTTTATTATCTTGATGATGCAAAATTTTTTGAAAAATCGGTTCTCAAAAAATAATTAAACATATTCTGTCCAGGATTTTTTTAGACAACCCATTTTTGATATATTTTCAAATATACGAAATGTATTATAAAGTAGGTTTGATTATATTATCAGCTCGGTGAAGGTCGATTCAGGTTCGGATCTTCTACTATGAGTAAAAACTAGTACTAGCGTCTTATGCTAGCTGAAATTTCAACGGCCGATATCAAGACCTTGTGTCAACTGGCCACAAAAATGAAAATAAATGAATAAAAGTGTAAATCAGCATCTTCTATGAGCAGAGCTCATAGAAGAGCACATATGCCCCTTCGCTCAAAAGTGTTTTGGTATGGTATTTGGTGACACCAGAGAGTCGTTGTACTCTTGCCAAGTATCTGCGTATGGGGTGTCTGCAGCAAGCCGTGTAGTGTCCTCTATATGTTGTTCCATTATGATTAGATGTAGCATATAGATTGTAGCGACAAGGTGCTGCGTTTTTTTCCGTTGCGTAGTTGCTCATATCCAATACGAAGGTATGCTAATAAACATTTTTGTCTAAGAGAAACGTATCAAATGGATCACCATAGTTACTGGAAATGTATGTATTGATATAGTTTTCGTGCACTTCCTACTCCCTTTGCATTTTGTACAAGTAGGATTCTCGTCATCATCCAAAATTTCCTCTGTAGTAAAATAGTCCAAACACTGAGACAGATTCAGTTGGCCTATTTTTTTCGGAATCTGTAGAGAGAGATCCCAGAATTGATCAAACCTTACTGTACGATGACCACAATATGTACATTTTAATGTGGATTTCAGTTGGCCGACAAAATTGTCTACAAACTTGGATATGAGAAATCAAGGATACCGGCGAGCTGGTTGTTGACATCAGGAATGCATGTGGATTTTCAAGGTTCAACAAAAATATAGATAAAAAACATATCCAGTTCATTGAAGTTCTATCTATTTCTGTACACATATCCAAAGCTCTTGGGGTGTGAATTATTGTTCCATTCTTTGAAAACCAAACTTTAATATCGCATACTGAAAATCAAATTTTGTTAACTGAACTAATGATAAATTCATGCCCTAAATTCCTGTCGAACTTTTTCTATCCGATCAATGTTTCATTGGTTGATAAACGTAGTCCAGTATTTCAGTTCAATTCGTTTGATAAACCAACCTTCAAAGCGATACGATTCATCTGTATGTTCATTGTCTGCCAGCAATTCCTGTTTTCTCGATAGCAAATATCGGGCAATATTCTCGGCATAACTTTCAATGGCGTCTACCTGGATGAATTCGTTTTGTTTCCATTTGATGAGATTCGATGGCTGTTTATCACCAATCTTTCCATTATGGGTCTGGATTTCATATTTCAGAATAACTCTGGTGTGAGAAAATTGATCATATCACATTTTGAAGTATTATTTGGAGACTAGTAATATCAACCTGTAGTTTTCTAGATTTACAAAATATTTCAATATTGTAGGGTGGGTTGGGATGTTCATAATAATATCTATGATTGTTTGAAATTGGTTGACAATGTTTCACTTTGAGTAAGGTTATTCTGGACTTTCATTGTCCCGTATGTTAGAGGACTATCGGAAAGAATATGGCGAATTGGGTCGAAATACAAAATACGGACATGTATCAAGTCAGGTAACACTATTCGCAGCCATCGCACAAAGACGAGACCACGTAACGCTGACATTGACTCAAAAAACTGCATCTACCGCATCCCTTGTGAATGCGGTGAAGCTTATCTTGGAGAAACTAAGATACCACTTAGCGTTAGACTCGCTGAACACGAAACACTCAACGAGGAGAAACATCAAAGTCAGAGATAGCGTATCCTGTCTGGACGACCCAACACAACATAATCCTTTCCTAGGTTCTGATGATGTTCCTCTCCACAACTGCACATGTAGAGTGAGGAAGCACTACCATTTGCAGGGTGCATGGATCTGTAATGGACCTCAGATGGTCATATCTTACTATCTTGGAGACTGAAAAAAATTACGTTACTAAACTACCATTAAATTTGTAACCAGTCTATTTTGAATCAGTCCAGAGAAAGTAACAAAGGAACACTGATATAAACAAACTGGGGCTCAGGAAAGTGTGAAGTGAAACTAGTGTAGAGTATTATCAAAAAGAAGAATTACTGGTCTCGTAATGCTGAATAATTTATAGATATAAAATAAGAGGACAAATTAAATAGCAGAGCCCATGAGGAAAAGAACAAGTCTTCTTTCGTAACATTTATGAGGCCATAAGTTGTCTGTGATGGATACTCATTTCCGGAAACTCATATCTTCCACAGCCAAACTTTTATGGAAGTCTGAAAATGGAAATATAACTTTGCTAACAAGCTATTCGTGCAGAAAGAACATTATCTATGAAAGTTACGGGGAATGTTCACCCTTCAACTTGAGAATATCCGCCAATTTTGAATAATGAAACCGAAGGCACCGAAATTCTACTCTCTGCATACTGATCTTTACTATTTGTCATTTTTAGGAGCGGTCGAGAAAATGGAAGTTGGGAAATACATTTTGTGTGCAATATTTGTTAGCGTCAACTGCCTTGGTGAATTGAAATCGATATCTTTGTTGAGTTACTATGCAGAACTGTGACTTGACATTGCCAGTTACACACCAAAGAAAATGTGGAATATTATGGAAGGTCTTAAAAAACTCTAGTCAAGAATAATAATTACATTTCGAAAGTAATAATTGTGCAACTCTGTATTTTAATAATTTCGAAACGTTCGCAGACATTTTGTCATGAAAAATGAATGAAACGGCTGTACCGTCATAAAGAGAAGCGAATTAAAAAAAGGCAATTGCTCTACTTAACGACGCCAGAGGGCCAGAACAGGGATCAAACCAGGGAGGTAATAGACAGTGAAATATTAGGAGTATCACTCCACCAAGTTGTTCAATTGGTATCAAATAACTAGGAATAACAGAACCATCAAGGGAACAAACGGACGAGAAATGCCAAACAAGGCAGGTAACCCACACCCTCCTTGTAGATAGGAGAGAAGCTGAAGCAAATACCTTGCAAGAAAAAAAGGACCTCTGATAGGGGACCTTGAAAAAAAAACCATGAAACTCTGGGAATCTCGAACACATCGAACGAGGATATCCTAGCAAACGCTACATACAGAGCCAGCAGAGGTTCTACTAAAAAATACAAGAATGAGGAAAACGGATCAAGTCTCGGCTACTGTAGTGACACTTCGCGACAAAACAAGTATTTACTAAGGAAAAAATCTGCAGGGTGGTATGCAAATTAGCACTTTCAAAGTGCTACAAATGCTGTTATTCTGGACAAACATCGACAGAATGCCAAAGAACAAATAGATCTAACCAATGTGTCAAATGTGGAATAGAATATCATAAGGCTAAGGAATATAGAAGAGTTGCATTTTGCTGGAAATTCGATCGCATGTGTCACTTACACAGTAAAAAATGGCCCCGTGGAATTTCTGGGTGCAAGTTATTTTAACAGCTGATATAACTTAGTCTCTAAGCAGAGATGGGGGAGAGAGGAACCATCCACAAAAATCAGGTCGGTTTACGGCCGAAAATATCAATGTTACATCCAATACTATCATTACAATCGAAACTATTCCAGAAAATCGTTCTTATTTCATTACATGTTACTTTTCTTCTAAATTCCTGTTTTCATTCAATAAACGACCTTCGAAAATGATTTGACTAGACAATTAGTCTTCTAGTACCAGCCGTAGGCAAGTCCTGAAACTACCTACTCATCCAGTAAATTCACTTCGTGATCTATTACGAAATGGTAATGAACATATTTCCTCTTCTCATTGTGTGATACCTCAGGCGTCCATCATCCCTTTGATACATAGAGAGCTATTCTTAATTGCAATAACAGCAGGTAGTTTCAATATGTCGCGGTATCGTCTAGCGGTTCGATTGTATTTCAACAATTTAAGTTGACCACACCGTTGCAATTACATGGATCATTTTATTTTATTTCAAGACTCATTGGAAATGTCAATGCATTACTGACGGGACTGAATTAATAAATCAGATTCCATTAGGGACTGAAACGTATTTATTTCATAACATGTCAGTGTTTATAATTTGATATTTCTTCTTGAAAAATAAAGCAAAGGTAGTAGCGTCAATAGTATCGTAGTAGAGGATAAATTCCAGAGTAGTGTTGATATAGATATCATGTTTGTATCAGCCAGAAACATTTCTTGATGGTTATATTGAGTTTAATCGATCTAATACTTTCACTTACTTGTTTTTAGTCGATTTATCATCAAAGAGAGAGGGAGAACTCGGTGATAATTTTACCAGAATGTACCGCATTAATGCGGTCCCCTTATGTCGCGTCGTAGGATTAATAGCTTCGTAGTGCTGACAAGATTAAATCAGATATATTTCCTCCGCTCGTAAATTGATGAAGTTACTGAGCGAATGAGAACAACATTCAATATTGTGCTTTCTGTGAAATAGCGAATGTAGTAAGGATGTTCAAAGCATTTCGAATGCTATAAAATTTTCAACAAGACAGGTTGTCAATACAAAGCATTTCCTTGTCACTTTAGTGGAATAAAATGCACAACACCGTTAGCATGGTTGTCGGTAGTTCATGTAGGAGTGAGTTGAAGAGTTTAATTTGAGATAAATAATTCAAATGCAAATCAAAACTGGGCGCCACTTGACCTAAAAACTATTATAGAATTCTGTATAAGTCAATGATTGAAAAGATAAAATATTTATCAAATAAGTGAACGGTTTTCCTTGATTTTCAAGAAAAACAGATCTCAATGACTGTCTACACCTTCAAGTGGTTGAAGTCATGATTGTATAACTGGACAAGACTATTGAAGACCTGAAAAGCTGAACAGTGATACACAAGTTCCCCTTGCTATTTACATTGTTTACCACATTTTGTCCTGAAAATAATGAACATTTTGGAGCAACATACATAAATTGGTGTACTTGAAGTTGATGTTGCAATTGAATTTCAAATCAAAGACATTTAAAAAATTCGAGTATAGACTCAAATTGACTCTGTAGTTATCAAAACAATAGTGGAATGTTCTATAACAGTGTCAAATGCAGAAATTAATGAACTAAAACTTAAATCATTAGTAATATATGAAAATATTGATATAAATCTGTGAGTTGATTGGAATAAGGGGTTAGTGTTCTGAAAACCAGTACTATTCAATATTATCTACGTGGATTCTGAAGGCATTTGCTCAGAATAGAGACCTAATAACTCAGTGGAATTCAACGCAAACAAAACCCAAACATGTCATATCTATAAAATAGTCTCCAGGTGGTGATAAATATCAGTGGTCCAATTTGTAATTATAAAATAAATGTAACTCAAAGCGTTCATTACAATACCAGTGAAGCGTGGTCTGCCATCCGAAATTTAAAAAAAAAACAACGTGTCAAATTCTGAAAATCATTAATATCCGGAAAATTACCCTTTTGGTGACGCATCAATGGCTGTCATCGAATTAAATTTTTCTTTTTCCGAAAAGAAAGCTGACGTTGTTGCAACCACATCAAACTCAGATGTTGGATACTAATAAAGTAGCCAAATCCGATCGTAATATATTTGACCGGGCAGTGAACAATCTTTTTATTATTTGGTAAATTGGTAAATAAGCATCGAATCTCTGAACTCATATTTCAGCTATTATTTCAAAATAGTATCATAACAAAAATGTCTGTATCCGTAGCTTCCACTATCACCTTTTCGTTGTTTTTGTTCTGGAATCGTGAATATTCTACTATTGATTTCACGATGGAACGCAGAATTATTTCCCTTCAAACAGTGGAAGACATTGTCGTGCTCTCTTCTGCCATTCCAGTAAAAATAACATAAACGTTATCACGTAAACGTACGCATATGCATGGCAAGAACACGAAGCCTACTTTTGAAATATTAATACCTCCCAAAAACTATTCGAATAAAAATAATTGTTTGTATAAAAAAGTTTTCCCAATTTGCTTTATAGCTTCCATTCCCCGATTAGTATTGAAGAAAATGTGATTTTCGGTCGACATCGTATGAACGAGGTTTTTTAGTGCACACGAAATTGATCGGTAATGACCACAATTGACTATTAGACCGTTGGCATATGACACCGGAAGTTAGCCTTTACTAACAGTTCCCTCATATTATTAACGAAGGAATGTTTTTTGTTAAACCCTTCATTTTGACATCATTCAATGTTACAACATCTCCATACAATTTGTGTGGGAAAATTCAGCCTTATTCGAAGAAAAAGTGACGTCATTGACGTCAGGGAGGGGGGCGACCGGGTACCGTTCCAACAAACCACTTTTTTCCCGATAATCCAACTTAACCTCCATGTCCCTTGACGGGCATACCTTCTTAGATAATGGACCCCCTTAGTGTCATTGGCCAACGGTCTATATAAATTTCTCTATTAATGCATGATTCTGATAGGAAACTAAACACACGCGAATTCAAATGTTATATAAATCAATACGAACGCATCCAAATATGGATGAAATGATAACCATTGATATTCAATCGAATTTCTACTAGGTATTTATTCAATTGGTTGGGCCCAATCCTGTTCTTAGTATACATAAATAGTATTGGCAATATAAACTCCATCGATCATCTCATCTTATATGCAGATGATACTGCAATTGTATTTTCAGGAAAATCATGGCAAGAAACATACCAAATTGCTGAAATTGGTTTAAAAGATATCCAAACATGGCTAAATTATAATCTATTAAGTCTAAATGTACTCAAAACAAAATTCTTTTGTTTCACACTATTAAGTACCGATCAACCGACTCGTGAAACTCGCGAAGGATGAAGATAAAATATACAAGTATATAGGCTGTGACAGATGATATGTTAACATAGTTAAAAACAATAAATTTGATTTGATTTGATGATTCTGATAGGAAACTAAACACACGCGAATTCAAATGTTATATGAATAAATACGCGTGCATCCCAATATGGATAAAATGATAATCATTGATATTCAATCGAATTTGTACTATTTATTCTGTTGAATAAATATTTCCTTTTCGAGAATTCCTCCATTTCATGAGGAATGAGGTCGACGGTGAATTTTTGTAACAAACTCGTACATCAAAATGGCGATTGGTTAATAGTATGAAACAACAAAATTAGGAAAGCAGCGTTTTACTAAAAGAACCTGGGTTTTGAGTCCGATTCAGAAACCATGGGACTTTCCACTTTTGAAATATTATATCGAATAAAACACTGGTTTCTTCGAGAAAAAAAAACTGCATGCGCTGCAGCAATTTCCATCAAGAAATTTGAAACGAGAAAATATCAAAAACAAAAATAATTATGAAAAATTCGAACAAGTTCGGAGAGTATAAATGAATGATAAGAATAAAATCGGCAAAGTCGAAGTACCCTTCATTCCAAATATTTCCACTGAGTGGAAAATATGAGGCAAAAATCTGACAGAAAACAACTACTTCCCTGGCTTATGTCACGACGGATATTGAACTATATCTGACAGATATTTTTGCAACGTTCTTCCAAGAAGACTCAATTGCAAGTGTTTATTGTAGACAAACAAAAGATTATCCTTAATTTCGTTGGGGATGACCACCTGCAGACATGTTTCGATGTTGTTGCCTTTCATCAGTGCAAGGGTAGGTCCGACAACTTTTAGTTGTCGTATCCCTGCCAAATGGTGGAAGGCGCTGCGACTGACTTTAATGTAAGTCGCTGCTTCATCCGTAGGGAATTATTAGATAAACAACAAATTAGAATTCATTTGGCAGGGACAAGACAACTCAAAGTTGTCGGACCTGCCCTTGCACTGATGAGAGGCAACAACCTCGAAACATGTCTGCAGGTGGATAGACATACTGATACCAACCATCTAAAATAACACACCAATTTTAAATAAAACTACTGTTAATTAAAAGCGCTCTTTCACATGAGGTTATATTGGCTCAACAACTAGAGAGAAGTTTCGAAGTTCAAAATGAACACCACATCCTTTCATTTTCTCAATCTCACTACTTGTCAAAATGAAATGTCAATTATCATAAAGTTATCTCCAAGATATAGGCTATCCTGCACTTTAGAGATGGGGATTAAAATTCGTACCGAAATTCGAGGGATCGATCTTATCTTGCACTTGAACCTTGCCAGATAATTGATCTTCTAGATAACCACTATCCGACAAATAAAACTATATTGAAAAACTGGCCCTAAGAGGGTTGGTCGATCTTTATCCTACCGTTTCTCACTCTCTTTATACGTTGCTCATATCAGAGGCCAGATATCGTGATTGTGATTGTGAAGTGTACCTTCTAAACAATTCATGAAGCTGATTTTAGCAGCAGCTGTACAGTTTCCATCGAACTAATAAATCTATGAGGATTATTATTACATTATGTCATTTCCACTGAATTCAATATGCTCATCATATACCCATCAGATTCCCAGAAACCAAATTCAGTACACAGAATTCCTTTATGAATATCAAAAACACATGTAATTCTGGATTATAGTAAGCTCCGTTTTTATTATCTTGTCACACGAATAATTGATACTGGAACAGAGTGAGGAAATAGCTATAAAATCAGTAGTAATATAATTATAATACAAGTGGTAAGAATCATGGACAGTTCAATTTTTGATTTCTCATGATGATCTCTTATACCGGGTGACACAGCAGACATGTAGCAGCCTGTTGTTTTTTTATTTGAAGAGATGAAGATTTGAAATTTGCAGAAGTTACGTAATCAATGATTCCGCTTCATTTGAATCTAACGACAACTTTTTTCAACTATCTGTTTGATCGGCAGTAACTACAACTTCTTTTTTTGAATGACACCCTGTATATTTATCCAGCCTATCATATTTGTCTTGAAATTCTCTATTCAACCGTGTATCACACAATGGCATTCGTTTCTCAATTCGCAGATGAATTGCATTTTATTAAAAAACATCAAGTTGGCTGTTACCCGAATTCGATAACCTTTCGATGCTTGGTAGGCTTGGAAATCCAAAGAGTATCAGTTAAACGATATAATTTCAGTTTCTTCCATACTTGATCACTTCCTACAGTTTGCCAATAATTTCTTTAATAAAAAGAAAAAAAATCTGAAAATAACTGACGATATTGCGAAAACTGAGATAGGAACATGTTTTTTTCAATTTGGCTACTTGTGAAGGAACTATTTGTCTTTCTCTTTGGCCATGTTGTCATATCATGATCTTTCCATTTGGAAACATAAAATTAAAATTATTCCCCTGATCCACCAATTCACAAGTCTATTAGTCTGATATTTGCAATAATATTTTGCCTAGTAGGCGGTGTGCACAGAATGTTTTGTGTTTGACAGGTAAACATCATTTGATTGTACTGATTATCTCCGTCAGTTTTATGATGATTAAAATTGCACCGTTTAATTAGATACTAAATATGTATTCAAAGAATGAAAAGGTCGATATGTTGTTGATATTCGGAGAGTGCAAGAGAAATTGTAGACAGACTGAACAATTATTGTATGTCGAAAGATTTCCGGAAAGACTCCATTCGCCTAATAATTATTTCGCTAGAGTAGAAGAGCTGTTCAGAAGAGAACCGGAAAATCAAAATAATCTCCAATACATTGTCGACGAGGAAACGAAAGTAAACGTTTTGGCCATAGTACATGCAGATCCGACGATATCACTGAGACAAATTGAGGACGAAATCGGCGTGAATAGAGAGACCGCTAGAAGAGTTTTGAAAAGAACTGCTCTGAACTGCTCTTTTACTCTAGCGAAATAATTATCAGGTGAGTGGCGTCTTTCCGGAAATCTTTCGACATACAATTGTTCAGCCTGTCTACAATGTCTCTTGCACTCTCCGAATATCAACAACATATCGACTATTTCGTTCTTTGAATACATATTTAGTATCTAATTAAACGATGCAATTTCAATCAGCATAAAACTGACGGAGATAATCATTGCAATGAAATGATGTTTACCTGTCAAACACAAAACATTTTGTGTACACCGCCTACTAGGCAAAATTTTATTGCAAATATCTAGACTAATAGACTTGTGAATTGGTGGATCAGGGGAACAATTTTAATTTTATGTTTCCAAATGGAAAGATCATGATATGGCTACATGGCCGAAGAGAAAGACAGGTAGTTCCTTCACAAGTAGCAAAAATGAAAAAATATGTTTTCGCAATATCGTGAGTTATTTTCAGATGTTTTTTCTTTTCATTAAAGCAATTATTGGCAATCTGTAGGAAGTGATCAGGTATGGAAAAAACTGAAATTATATCGTTTAACTGATACTCTTTGGATTTCCAAGCCTACCAAGCATCAAAAGATTATCGAATTCGGGTAACAGCCAACTTGATGTTTTTCAATAAAATGCAATTCATCTGCGAATTGAGAAACGAATGCCACTTTGTGATACACGGTTGAATAGAGTATTTCAAGACAAATAAGATAGGCTGGATAAATATACAGGGTGTCATTCAAAAAAAAAGAAGTTGGAGTTTCTGCCGATCAAACAGGTAGTTGAAAAAAATTGTCGTTAGATTCAAATGAAGCGCTATCATTGATTACGTAACTTCTGCAAATTTCAAGTTTTTATCTATTCAAATAAAAAAACTACAGGCTGCTACATGTCTGCTGTGTCACCCGGTATGCCACGCATGATACCACACCACTATCGTAAAATAATTATCGAGAGTGCCGAAAATAATACTCCTTTTTTAAATTCTGTGTAGCAGATACCTAAGCGTTTTCGTGATATTTGAAACGTGTGCGACCCATCGTAAGTGTAAATTAATCGATACCCACAAATATTTGATGTTTTCGCATGGGGATACTGTGGTAGTGTTGGTTTTCTACTAATTTATTGTTGAAAGTTTCTCACAGAGGGCCAGTTTTTCATGTTCGAGTTAACCTCCAGATAACTAACTAAGAGTTTAGATGGTGAATGACATTCTCTAAATGATGTTGGGAGGATCACATTCTAACCATTAGTTGAATTTTGTAGATTGGTGTTATGACAGCCCTTTTCGGACATGTATTGGTTGAAAAGAAAGTGCTATTCAAATGACTTAGGTTAGCTGCGATCTCTTTGGAGACTTCTTAAAGTACTATTGTAGTTATACCGTCTTGTACTAGGTGAACATCTTGTTTTTTAAAATTTTGTTTTGTTTCTTCATCGATTTGAGTGTAATTTTTTTCTTCCAAAAATTTTCAGTTTTTTCCAAGATTGATGACCACCTTGTTCTCTTCAATTTTTTTTTTCGATTTGTAAAGATTACTTCTGTTTTCGAAAAAATTTTAGTTTTTTCTCCAAGAAGGAACATTTTTTCTGCAAAAAATTTATTTTTTTTCCAAGACATGTGAACAACATGTTATGTTTTCAATTTGTTTTTTTTTTTTCGATTTGAGAGAAAACAATTTCTTGGATAACTTTCAGTTTTTTTTCAGCAATGGCAAACCTTGTTTTTTTCATTTTGTTTTTGAAGTTTGATATAATTTTTTTCGAAGAATTCCCAGTTTTTTTTCAAGATGGGTGAACATTCTATTTTTTTAGATTTTTTTTGATTTGATTAAAGAAAAATTCTGTTTTTCAAAATAATTTTCTGTTTTTTTTCTTTCGATCTGAAGAACATTCTTCTCTTCGAAGAATTTTCAGTTTTTTTCTAGATATTGATCCATTGTTTATTTTCGAATTTTTTTGTACAATTTCTTCGATTTGAATGAAATTCTTTTTTGATTTTTCAGTATTTTTCCTAGATAGATAAACCCATTTTTCTTCAAAATTGTATTTTTTTTTTTGATTGGAAGGAACACTTTTTCTTCGAAAAATTATCAGTTTTTTCTCAAGATGGGTAGACACCTTGTTTTTTCTTTAATTATTGTTTTCTCGATTTGAGTGAAAAACATTTCTAACATTTTTGTCTCGAAAAAATTTCAGTTTTTCAAAAAACATTTCTGTTTTTTTTTTATTTGAAGAACATTTTCCTCTTCGAAAATTTTTCAGTTTTTTTCCCGATGGTGCACCACTGTTAATTTTAAATTTATTTTTCGTACAATACTCCGATTTGAACGAAGAAGAATTTTTTTCCCTAAATAGATGAACCCCTTTTTCCTTCAAAATTGTGTTGTATTTTTTCGAATGGAAGGAATATTTTTACTGCGAAAAATTATAAATTTTTTTTCAAGATGGGTAGACCTACCTTGTTTTTTATTTTTTTTTCGATTTGAGTGAAAAAAAAATTCTTACAAAAAAAAACTGTTTTGTTTTTCTAAGAAGGGTAAACCTATTTTTTGTATAATTTCTTTTGTTTCTTTCGATTTGATTGAAAATCTCTGCCTCGAAAAAATTTAAGATTTTCAAAACATTTTTCTGTGTTTTTTTATTAGACAGAACATTTTTCTCTTCGAAAATTTTTCAGTTTTGTCCAATTGAAGGAACATTTTTTGTCCGAAAAATTATCAGTTTTTTCTCAAGATGGGTAGACACCTTGTTTTTTCTTTAATTATTGTTTTCTCGATTTGAGTGAAAAACATTTCTAACATTTTTGTCTCGAAAAAATTTCAGTTTTTCAAAAATCAAAAAACATTTCTGTTTTTTTTTTTATTTGAAGAACATTTTCCTCTTCGAAAATTTTTCAGTTTTTTTCCCGATGGTGCACCACTGTTTATTTTAAATTTATTTTTCGTACAATACTCCGATTTGAACGAAGAAGAATTTTTTTCCCTAAATAGATGAACCCCTTTTTCCTTCAAAATTGTGTTGTATTTTTTCGAATGGAAGGAATATTTTTACTGCGAAAAATTATAAATTTTTTTTCAAGATGGGTAGACCTACCTTGTTTTTTATTTTTTTTTCGATTTGAGTGAAAAAAAAATTCTTACATAAAAAACTGTTTTGTTTTTCTAAGAAGGGTAAACCTATTTTTTGTATAATTTCTTTTGTTTCTTTCGATTTGATTGAAAATCTCTGTCTCGAAAAAATTTAAGATTTTCAAAACATTTTTCTGTGTTTTTTTATTAGAAAGAACATTTTTCTCTTCGAAAATTTTTCAGTTTCGTCCAATTGAAGGAACATTTTTTGTCCGAAAAATTATCAGTTTTTTCTCAAGATGGGTAGACACCTTGTTTTTTCTTTAATTATTGTTTTCTCGATTTGAGTGAAAAACATTTCTAACATTTTTGTCTCGAAAAAATTTCAGTTTTTCAAAAATCAAAAAACATTTCTGTTTTTTTTTTTATTTGAAGAACATTTTCCTCTTCGAAAATTTTTCAGTTTTTTTCCCGATGGTGCACCACTGTTTATTTTAAATTTATTTTTCGTACAATACTCCGATTTGAACGAAGAAGAATTTTTTTCCCTAAATAGATGAACCCCTTTTTCCTTCAAAATTGTGTTGTATTTTTTCGAATGGAAGGAATATTTTTACTGCGAAAAATTATAATTTTTTTTTCAAGGTGGGTAGATACCTACCTTGTTTTTTATTTTTTTTTCGATTTGAGTGAAAAAATAATTCTTACAAAAAAAACTGTTTTGTTTTTCTAAGAAGGGTAAACCTATTTTTTGTATAATTTCTTTTGTTTCTTTCGATTTGATTGAAAATTTCTGTCTCGAAAAATTTTAAGATATTCAAAAAAATTTTCTGTGTTTTTTTATTAGAAAGAACATTTTTCTCTTCGAAAATTTTTCAGTTTTGTCCAATTGAAGGAATATTTTTTCTACGAAAAATTATCAGTTTTTTCCAAGATTAGTGGACCTCTTGTTTTTTTTTGAATATTTTTTGTAGATTTGAGTAAAAAAAATTATTAAAATTATTATTATTTTTCTTCCAAGATGGGTGATTGCCTTGTATTTTTTTTTCGATTTGAGTGAAACATTTTTTTTTTATAATTTCTTGTGTTTTTTTTTTAATTTTATGTTTTCGATACTTCTTTTCGGTCACTGGAATAAGAAAACAGTCTGATGACAAACTTTGTTCTGATTCGTCTGGAGTAAATGTGAAATTGTTTATGTTTTTGTTTAGATAGATAGATAGATAAATATATTCTTTATTGCCTGATTTTCTATTATACAATATATGAGACATTGTCGAAATAAATAAATATATAAATGGGAGTGGTTACTTACATAAAATATACAGACTTATAAATAAATACATATTACATTTTCAAACAACTGAGAATCTTGACTTTGGTATCTGTTTATATTTATGAATCGTCAATATTTATTTTTAAATATAGACACAAATTTGTTCTTACTGGAGATTTTCACTCCGTTAACACACGTCAAAAAAAATTACCATATTCCATTTACAAAATATAAGGTTTCAGGTAATTCACCTACAATATTGGGATTGTCTGTTTTCAATCATCTACCTGAAAATATAAAAGAAGCCACAAACTGAAAAAAATTCAGTAGTTCACTGAAACAATTCCTGACTGAAAAATGTTTTTATTCATTAGAAGAATATTTTAATATATAGTTTTAAATAAAATTGGGAGTTTATGTCTCTGATATAAATGATATAAATATAATAGGTTTGCGGCATTCAGACAGATTTTTAAAATTCACGATTTGCAGATGGAACACATGTCTTCTCGGTAGCTCAGATGGTAGAGCACCAAACCGGCAATCTGGAGGTCGTGGGTTCGAATCCCTGCTCAAGGAGAATCTTTTTTCTGGAATTTCAAAAATCTGTCTGAATGCCGCAAACCTATTATATTTATATAGTTTTAAATTATATTCTAAGTTTACATATGTGTGTATTCGTGTTGACTTTTAAATATTTTTTAATATTTAAATTTTTTACATTTACAGTGTAGGCTCTGACATTTTGTTACTGCTATTCCTATTTGACTATTCCTATACATATTCATATGTCTTGTTGGAAAATAAATATTATTATTACATACGTAATAATAAAAACAATACACAGTAAATAATAAAAATAGCATATAAATATTGCTAGAAGAGTACATCTCCTAATTGTTACCAACGTAACTTTAAAACTCTTTCAAATTGTAAAAACATTCGTCATGAAGTATCTTCTTCAATCGTCTCTTGAATATACTATAGGATTCACTATCCTTAATGATAGCCGGAAGTTTATTATAATATCGAATGCCACAATTAATGGGAGCTTTTTAACTAAACGAATGATTTCTTCTTTCTAAAACAAAATTGTTTTTGTGTCTTGTATCGTAATTGTGGATCACTGTTTCTCATTAGTTTATCTTTATTGATGTAGATGTAACTGAGCCATTTTAGTAAATATATTGAAGAGACTGTTAAGATTTTATGGCGTTTGAAAGTTTCGCGACATGAAGATCTATAGGGTAGATTGAAAATTAACCTCAGAATTCGTTTTCTGTTTATTGATTAATATATCTGTATTCATTCCTTTTACTATTTCTTTGCTCTCATGAAATCATCAGATTTGTAGAACTTCTGAAGAATCCGAATTGTTATATGAACGAAAACTAGTGACTTGAGCAGCCCTTATCACGAACGTGGAAGAATATTCTTAGATTAGACATCGGGTATGTCATTTACGACTGCCATAATCCCGATTTCCGATTGCCTCTAGGCGGAGGGAACGTCATGAGCAAGATTTTCCGGAGCAGCTAGGGTTTCATCATATTTCATAGAGGCAATAAATTTCTACATCAGGATATATACTTCATCGATTTGCTTCGTATATATTTCAACGGAGCCCGCCGGGGTGGAAAATGTTCAATTGCCACCTCGGCTGAAAAATTCCGCTAATGGAATGAGGTGCCTGACTCTGCGATTTATTCACATCATGACCTATTTTTTTGGTGGTGCTGTTTGATTTATAAGGATATCCCAATTACTTTCGCGTTCATGAACTGTTATTAATTTCGGATTCCACTTCAACACCGTCGAATACTCCTTGAGCTGGTTAACTATACAGGGTGTTTCAAATTCGATTCTTACCATTGGGATCTCGGAAACTATGAGAGATACGAAGATGTTTAAATTGTGACAAAGTTGCTCATTTACAACAATATACCGTTGAAAATATTCTGAAATTCCGAATAGATAGATAGATTTTATTTGACAACGTTACATAACATGTTTGTTGCAGGTCAGTTTGTGAATTAAAAAAATCAATAATAAAATAGTATAAAAACAAATACAACAGAAATATGTAAAAACAAATTCAACAGAAATATGTAAAATAATTATATAAAATTGTATGAGTACAAAAAGAACAAAAATATGTAAAATATGTGACCGAACAGGTAGTCACTAGTTGATATAATCCACGTTAATAAGTATAACGAGTAATTAAAAAGTGTATAACATTAGAAAAAAGTTGGATTCAGATATTCCTCAGTACTATAGAAACAGCTCGCTAGTAATAATGATTTAATATACATTTTGAATAAATAGAAGCTGAGCAACTTGTAATCGTCTAGTAACTGTTTATATAAACTTACTTTCAATGAATTTCTCTGAGACTTTGTTAGGTGGTACGAGCAGATGCGAATTAGTGTTCTATAATCATGGACATTCAAATGTCTAATGAAGTTAGGTTCATTTTTATGTATTTATAAATAAACAAGGAAGGTAACGGTAAACACAGATCTTCATAAATAAGGGTTTACAATGTTTCCTGTAATCAGCATTCAATATTATTCTAATGATTCTTTTTTGCAATAAGAATACTCTCACAGAATGAGGTGAATTTCCCCATAATTTATATGAGATTGGAACAATGCAAAAATACACTCTTTAATGCATCAAGATCCAGGAATTTCCTGAGTTGTCTGAAGGCATAGATATTCTTGGATACATTTTTTGATAATTCTTCCACTTGAGCTAACCAGGATAATTTTCCGTCGATGGTCAAACCAAGTAATTTACTACTTTGATTGTTATCAACAATGTTGTTACCGGAAAATTTAATTTCTTGTGTTTTGGTTTCATTCATTTCAATTGATTGGCTGTAAACCATCTAGAAGCATGGTCAGAAGCATCACTTTTTTCTCCGTTAAGTTGATTACTGATTTGTCGTTGTTAAGATGGTTGTATCGTCAGCCAAGAGTACACATTTGTATGGTAACATGCATTGGCTAAAATCATTTATGTAAATCAAGAATAAAATTGGCCCCAGAACCAATCCCTGAAAAACTCCATGTTTGACAATTTTGTTGGGAGAAAATTCATCATTCGGACGTCTTTAATAATGTGAGGAACGCTTTCGAAATTTGACTGTATTATTGAATTTTGTTCCCATTTATATCGTTTGTTGTTGATATTCTCAATAAAAGAAACGACAGCGAGTTTTCTGTTTTTTCCTAAAAATACGTTCAACATTTATTTTCTCAAAAACGAATTAAATAATTCAGAAAAATATCACAGAGATAATTGAGGGACAAAATACCTTCTAAATGATGTATAATTCGACCCCTCCCCCATACCAGAAAATAGGGAAGGGGTTGCTGCTGACTGCTTGGGGGTGGAGTTTCGGGTATGATATTCATATCAAAATTAGTCCCCCGAGAAATAAAAATTGACGTGTTCTTTGAAAATTTTGATCACACGTCCGTTTATGACTTACAGGGGTTGTCAAGTTTCCGTTAGAAAGCCCTGTATAATTCGTAAACTCCATGCATAGATTGTTTTCAGTAACTCTCTTGTTTGTTTAGAATTTATCATATTTGACATCAGGTAATTTGAAATTACCCTATTATTTTTAAATTGAAAAGAGCTTTGAATTCATGAATAAATAATTTAAAGATGACATACAACGTCGGCAAGTGCCAGATGAAGCTGGGATATAAGATCCAATTGAAAATTGGAGGCCTCGTTGAATTGCACCTTTAGTATTGTTAAAAACAGTATAAAAAATTTGATCAAAACATTGAGATTATTTGCAAAATGTTCTTCAACAAAGACGACTTTGTACAGTTTGTTCTACATGTTGAGTACGAGAGAATTCTGAATACGTGAAATGAAGCTGATGATACAAAAATGTACTTGAAATGTACAAGTTGCTAGGATCTCTTTGATTATTGTATTGTCTTTAGAAATCCTGTGAAGAACGAACGATTGAAATAGTAAATAACATCAGATTGCAAGTTTCCAGTTTCCAAGCAAAATAATTATTTCTCAAAATCGAAGGATAACGGTAACACATTTCACGAAGAAAAGACCATTATGAGAAACAAGAAATAATTTGAGTTATATCGAAATAGGGTCCAAATGATTTTCGGTTAATAATTTTTCAATGAAATATTTCAAGCGATTGATATAAAACGTTATTGTTTTGGCACCCCTTGTTTTCCCTTCTGCAATGTACTCATAGTATCGGTAAAGGAGAACAAAACAGATTTTTCCATTGGGGATAATTTTCGATTTCCATTACAATTTCACGTCTGAACAGCTACCGTTGCCGATATTGAGAAGGAAAATGAAAATGAAAAACTTGCTCCAACAAAGGTGATTTGAAGATATTGCAATAAAACGCGTTTCATTTAACACCTACGTTTCAGGCCATCTGATTATAGGAAGTGCTTTTACATCATGAGATCTTCAATCTTTAAGGTTTTTCATTATCTAGATGCGTATTTGTTGGGTGTGAGTGGTTTCAGCAACTTCCTTTTATTGCTTTTAGTTCATAATGGAAAAAGGAAAATAATACGATTTGGTTCGAATGTAGATGGAGGAAAAACTTCTTTCAAAGAACTACGACTCGGTCTCTTCGCTCTTTCTATTCGAATGTCTTTTATGGATAAAAGATTTACTATGCAGTAGTGCATATCTCAGACTTTTATATATGAATAGAGAATTCAACATAGAGGTCACTGAATGTTTGTGTTGTGATCTGTGTCGATAACATTCAATTTTATTTTAAGTTTACTTCGACATTTTTGGGTTTTCTCCACATCCTTTACAAATCTTAAGAATTCAAGAATGGTAAATAACAAACTATGTATTCCTGGGTGAACAAAATCATTTTTGAAGACGGAACACGGTAAATTATAAACACCAAATCCAAGAATTGGTACGGTTACTCTAGAACAGTTATAAGAGTGAAGCATCTACCTTCAAAATTACGAAAAAAGCAGTGCCAAAATGTTATTCAAAGACTACATGAATATATAAATAACACTCCTGCTAACTTCAAAGGGTTAATTATAGTATAGAACGCACCTAAAATAATAGTATAAGCAAACTCTGAATATAGATTCAACATACAATACAACACAATACAATACAATCTTTTATTTCCTGAGACTATTATAAGCATGGAAATGGTCAAATACAAAAGGTTAAGAAATAATATGGCAGTCTGAAATCATTTCAAGAAATTAAATTAAATTAACAATAAGAATATAACACAATTAATAGTAGTGGTAAAAAGGGAATTCTATGATATAAGTAAAAAAACAACATAAATAACAAAACAGTACACAAGCAAACATTCATATTGGGGTAGCCAAATCAGTTTGTAAAAATTCATCAAGAGAATAAAATGCATTCTTGTAGAGAAGATTCTTCACACAATTTTTGAAATTATTGAGATTATAATTTTTTTTTAATGGATATAGGAGGTTTATTAGAAATTCTTATAGACATGATATGAGGTCCGTTAGATACACATGTTAATCTGTGATTGGGAACAACGAATTTAAAATTTTGTCTTAGAGTGCAGCCTGAAGCAAGACGGGTGGTGTCCCTTTCCTGAAACATGTGGCAGTGTTGTTTTACATAAGTAACACAATTCAAAATATACATGGATATCACAGTTAGAATTCTCAATTCAATAAATAAGTGCATACAAGAATCGCCATATTTTTTGAAACACATAGTCCTCAATATTTTTTTTTGGAAAATCAACAAATCATTCAATCTACCGCAATTACCGTAAGCAATAATTGAGACTTGAGTGTACATAGGCATAGTAATAGCTTAATAAAATGTTAATAGGGACAAAATTCCTGAGATTCCAGATAACAAAACAATGTTTTGACAATTTTTTTGAAATAGATTCGATATGGTCATTCCAGGATAATTGTGAGTCTATGGTCAACCCTTGGAAGTTAACTGATTTTTTCTGTACAATCAATTTTGAATTTGCTCTTACCAATATACTGCAATCCAACTCTCTAAGAGAAAAAACAATGGTATTCGTTTTATTTTTATTTAATACAAGGCCGTTTCTGGAGCAGTAGTTTAGCATATTAGCAACTGCATTTTCTGCCTGATCAGAGAATCCTTTACATGAAGCAGAACTGAATATTAAGGACGTGTCATCCGCAAACTGTACGGTACAATTTGGTTGATTAATATTAGATATGTCATTTACAAATAGAAGGAAGATGGTAGGACCCAGGACACTACCTTGCGGGACTCCTGTTATGATATTACGATTTTCAGAATAATAAGTTCCCGATTCGAGCCTAACCTTAACTGAGTGTGTTCTGCCAGTTAAATAAGTTTCAATCCATTTAAGACTATGACCACGAATACCCAAGTCATAAAGTTTATCAAGAAGAAGTTGATGATTGATGGTGTCAAATGCACGTGACAAATCAAAAAGAATACTTAAAGTCATTTCACCATTATTAAATTTGGATAGAACACGATTGATCAGAGAGAGAGAGTAGCATCTTGAGTTGATAAACCAGCCTGAAAGCCATATTGACTCTTTGAGAACATCTTATACTTTTTACAAAAGGATACTAGTCTGTTGAGATAGGATTTTTCGAATAATTTCGAGAATGAAGACAGCAATGCAATACCTCTATAATTAGAAATCAAATGTTTATCAGGAATAACAATGGCGTGTTTGAGACATGAGGGAAATGATCCCTCCAGAAATGATAAATTTACTAAATACGTAAGTGGTTCGATGATATGCTCAGCAACAAGCAACAAGACTTTTCCAGGCAATTGATCAACATGAACAAGTCTATAAAGGAATAGGTGCAAGAAAGTAATATCCATATAAATTGTAATTCCATGAACATTCAGTATTTTATTTCTGAGGAAACAGCTTTGCAAAATAAACAACTTTGTCAAGACTCAAACAAATATAGTGCAATACTTGGGGTAGTAGTATTGTGTTGTTTTTTTTTCCATGGAGCTGAATTTTTTCAGAGATACAGCTGAGACATATTTATTTAATTTTTATTTACTTTTCGAAAAATAACAATTTTCTGGGATCATGCAACAAGTAATATTCTAACACCTCTCTTCCTTGTAAAAAACTCACTTATTACTTGGTTTGGATATCAATTCAAAGAAACCGTATTCCAGACTACCCACAAAAAATTCACAAGCAGTCTCTGTATTCCACAACCAGACCATTGAATAGTTGATGAGCATCGATTTTCCGTTGACAAAGCTTTGCATGACATTAATTTGGTAGTGAAAATGAAGATCCATTCGTTTCTAGTCAATCGGATAAAATAGAAATTATCGTTTAATATTTTTTCGTGGATTGTAGGGAAATTAGACTAGAGAGATTTCAAAAATTATATAGTGAATGTTCATTTGATAGTTTGAACAAGATTATCATGAAGGTAGCAACTGGTCAGTGAGTCAGTCCAATGAATGAAATATAGGTACTAATTTCTTTACATTTGAAATTTGAACAAGAACTTCCGGACATTATGTAGCTTGCTGACTAACGAGTAACGAGCAACATCACATAAAATGTATCGATCTCTCTACCCTCTACCACTCAACAAAAGATTGGTTGAAGAAATCTCCTTTTCTTTAAAGTCATTCAATAGTCGTCCTCCTTCACTTCTCGAATTTCAATACAGAAAATAATTTCTAATTCGATTGTGAAAACATAATTCTGAAATATTGAAAAATCCGTAATCACAACACCAATCAAAATAATTCAAAAATGATTCAACGTTGGAAATATTGCATATTTTTAATATTCAGTCGTTTAGTTGACATAAGTTCATTAATTCACTTATTTTCTTGAAATTAATCATAGTGGTAGTTATTATATACATACATACGTAGTGAAATTACAAATTTTCACTAAAAAATCTTCACAAATTACAACCATATTCAGCAAACGTCAATTATCCTGTCCAAATAATAAATCAGGCCAAATTTTACATCAAAATGTGATGGGAAGAAGATCCGTAAGGTGTATTTGAGTTACTAGTACTCTTTTTGATGCCAAAAATGTGAAAAGTTGGATAAAAAAGATGTTTGTTGCTTAAGGGTCTGTGATTTCAAATCTCAAAGAACTTTTTTAATATCATCGATGATAAGCGTGCTTTCCTATTATTTGTTTACCCCTATATACCGTTTGGAAATTCTGAAATATGATCCAATGAAAGTTTTTCCATTGAACCAATTTTTTTGAGGACTAAAATTTCCTGACAAATGAATGATGGAAATATCGTACAAACTTATTGGCACTCAATGTATATCATTACCCATTCAGCATTTCTATTCAACTTTGCATACATTCTCTATGCGTCTCTCGGGGAGTTTCTGAGTAAAGATTATTTACGTTATACAATTATATCCAAGAAAAAATTATAGGATTTGGTAAATATCTTCGGCAAATTGATATATTTTCTTAATTGTTATTCTGAATACAAGTTTCATATTTGTAAAAATACTATGGCAGAAAATAATTATTCAAAGGTAATTTTGCTGAATGTTTTCATCATCTATGATCAAAATAATATAAAAACCAGTGGAACATGTGAATTAATTGAGGCAGAAAAAATGTGAATGTGGGAAATCAATTCAATATACAGGGTGTTTCTTAAGTACGTGTAGAAAATTCATGAGCATGTTGCTGAAGTCAAAATAAGAACAAAAGCTCCTATAAACATATGTCCGCAAGTAATTGGTTTTTGAGATACATGGTATCGAAGTTGAATTCTTATGTCTATTTTGGCCATTTTGAACCACTAATTTAATTAATAATGTCAACTAACAGTTTTAGTATTAAATTGAATTTATTTGCTGATTTTATTATTAGTCTTGAATTGTCATAACACCCGATTTCTGTGGAAAATGGAAATATTTTCAATGAATAATACCTTCCGAAAGGTTATCTTGAACGATGGAAAATAGAGACAAAAGTTAGCCTTCCAGTCGCAGATGATTCAATATCTTCTTTCAATAGAATCAACCCGATTCTTATTGTATAATGTAATTAAAGAAAAATGGTTTCCTCAACTAACTAAATTAATTTCAAAATTCAACATCTTCAAATTCAAAATCACTTGCCTCGAATAATTCAAATCTGAATAACTCGAAAACAGTTGCTCGCAGCGACCTCTAATAAGAACATCTTTTTCAACCAAAAATTTTAATAATCCATTTTTCCAGTAGAAAACCTGTACGTACAAAAAAAGTTAAGACATTTCAAATGACTGAAAAGAAATATAGGCGGCGCCACCCTCATGAAAAAGACAAACTTCACAAAAAACAAAAATAAAAATTCAGCTTGAAAATATATCAGAAACAAAATAACGTGCGGACATATGTTTATGAGAATTTTTCTTTTTATTTTGACGTCAGCAACATGCTCCCTACACGTACTCAGAAACACTCTGTATAAAAATACAAGATGTTGACAATAGATGAACAAACGCTTGCTAATCCAAAAATCAACGGCATCTGTTGGGTCTCTGCATATTGCTTCCGAACAGATGAAAGTATAGTGGTTTGAGATCAGGTGATCCAGGAGGCCAGTTCCATGGATCCAAACATCTGTTCCATCGATCATCAAATATCTTTATCGCAAAATGTTTAATATGTTTAGATGGTTGGAAAATGTAAATACTTTTATTACTGTCATTTATATTATTACTACATGCGTTACAATTCGAACCTGACTTCTGCTGGTACAATTGGCAAGAGGTGTATCAAGTTCATACTTGACCACAATTAATGTACCCCGTATATTTTCTATTACTGCCCTCAAAGAGATAAATAATCCAATCTATTTTTAATGCCATGTAATTTATTTGAGTTAAAGCATGATTATCACCTTTTCCGAGAATGTTCTAGAAATCAGCACTGACACTCACCCATGCGTGAAGTGGAATCATAAAGCTAAGAGATTACTTTTCGTCTATGATATTCATCATCACATAATGCCCGAGCTAACCTTCGAGTTGTTTACGTTCAGCTGTTCTCCATGCTTTCCAATTAAGTCTGGCTTTTGGCTTTGAGTGTCGTTTCAAGTCTCGAGGTACGTCCGAGAATTTTTATTACGGGAAACCGAGCATGCGATGTCATAAAGACAGAATAAAATTGGGTTATCAAAAGTAGTTGACAATATTAAACAGATAATCGTTCAATTTTATGATTCATTCAAGGAACAAATGTATTCATAATGGCTTGACCTATCTGAATTCCGCAGAACAATGTCGCCTGATGCCAGTTGAAGAAGGTAACTGTCAATGCAGTGGTTTTGGAGAAAAACTTCCAGAGATTTAAAAAAAACTGACAATATAGTCCAAGATCCCAGGGCCGTCAGACGTTACTCATTTTTAAACGAACGAATCTGTTAGTATGTACTATGTTCGCATGCTTACCTGGTAGCTTGGTCGGATGACCATTCTTCAGATATTTAGGGAATCAAGGTACGTAAAAATGTTACTTACTCTAGTTGAATAGCCATTATTCAGATAAATGTCTATAACACCTGGTGAGTTCGTGGACAGGGTCACAGGTAACTACCCTGGAGCTCCGAGTTCAAATCTCGTCTCCGACAACTTTTTTTTAAACCCAGCCAAACGAACCCATCAGGTGTTTTAAATACAAATTTGTATAATGGCTATTCAACTAGAGTAAGTAATTTTTTTACATACCTTGATTTATAATATCTGAAGAATGGTCATCTGGCCAAGCTAGCCGGTAGGCATGCTAACATAGTATTAATAATAATATAATACTTAATAAATTTATTCTCCTCTTGGTTTACATCATCGACTATAAACATGATACAATATAGAGAGGGTGGGAGAGGAATAAATGGATAACCCTACAGAAGATCAAGTCTGTGCGTAGGGAATGGTTGGGCGAGCTCGTTCAGTAAATCTAAAGTTAACATCTAAGGGCGGACATAGACGGACCGCCATATGCGGTTGCTGTCGACTACACTTTGCAGTCGCATCTCAGCAATACACGGTTTCCAATAGGGTGGAACACTCGAGCGTCAACGTGCAGTCAACAGTGGCAGCAGCTGCCATGTTGCTGCTCATTCCGCTGTGCAGTCCGAGTGCAGTCGAAAAGAGAACGTATATACACGAACTGCAAAGTGCAGTCGTTGCGACTCGTCGGACAGTTTCGAATTTCAAGTGGTCAGTTCAGACTTCGCTCTCATGTTTATTGCTTATCCAGAATAAATTGGAAGACGATTTCGACACAGATGGTTTCATCGATATCAAAAATAAAGAATGTCTTTGGAATTATAAAACTGCATCCTATAGTGACGAAATTGAAAAGAATAAGGCATGGCCTGATATTTGTGAAAAATATGAATCCAAAATCTTCGTCTTTTTCTACGTCTTTTTACGTAATAAAAGAACAAGCAATGGTGCTACCTTTTCAAAGTCTATCACCACAATATCATTTCATTCCTATTCTACTTGTAGTCAGATGCGGCAGCAAAGAGCAGTTCTATAAACTGCAAATGCGGTCGATCAGGACTGTTCTGAGCTGCCCAACTCGACTTCACTTGAAGTTGACTTGAGCAGCATTTATAAAGTCGGTAGCAACCGCATATTGCAGTCCGTCTATTTCCGCCCTAAATTATACATATAACATAGCATATAAATTAATTATTCTACTGGGAATATAAAAGTACAAACATATATGATCACATAAAAATATGAAAATGATTAAAAATTGACAGTGGTCAAAAAATTTTCTTTCTTTGATGAATGACGGGTTATATAACGATTCTGAGTAATATAAAAATCTATTGATCAAATAAGCATATTCAAATTCCAAATTGGTTAAAAATCGACTGATATATAGGTATATGAATGAATGGAACTGGTGATATGGAGTCTCTATGAAATATTTTCTAAAAGTCTGTGGATGTTAATTCTTGGGGTGTTTTTTATATAATTTTTTATTTTTCTTTTGAATTGAATCTGTGGTACCATCGTTTTAGTGTTTGTGGAAGTGCGTTGAAAAATCTCGGTCCAAAATACAGGTAAGCTCTCTGCATGATATCTTTTTCAGGTTTTATGATGACGTAATTTCTTGCATTCCGATATCTGGTACTGTGGTAATGCTCTATCGGTAATAGCTCCCATTTCCGTGAATGCTGATAAATGATAACCTTCAGAAAATAAAGTTGTCGTATATCAAATAATTTTAGTACATACTAACACTACTCAAACGTACACATTTCGTTCGTTTAAAAATAAGTAACGTCTGACGGCCCTGGGATTTTGCTGTAATACGCAGACCTTGAAAGATTTGATGATTCGTCACCAGAGATTCACGTATCACACGCGTTACCTGTTATTTGTGATAATTCTGAAAAAAATATACATGGAAATCACCAAGAAATACGAAAGAGAATATTTTAGTTCCAGATAATTTTCTTCTCTACCCAAAGAAGAGGAGACGCCACTACGACCATCTAGGAAAGAGCCAATATCGTTTTCCACGTTTTTTCTGGATATTCTACTCTGGAATAATTGAGAAAACAATCCCCGAATGTCACTCCTTTTGAGGATCATATTATGTCTGTGATCACCATGGCACCTTCGCCAAAGCACCAACAGAATTTTTTTCTCAATGTCGATAAAACCAATAAATCTGACGGTATTATGTTCTTCGTTCTCAAGAAGTGTGACCTCGGTTTTAAAATCAGTTTTTTGCAAGTTGTTTAAATCCGTGAATAATTTGGAACTGTTTTCATCCACCTGCAAAATCATTCCCTAAAAAGATAAAGAGATAAATCTACTAACTACGAAACGACGGTGTGGTCGACACGAATTTGTGTTTTCTATCGCGCGTCAGACGTGTGCGATTTTTGATTATTCAGGAGACAGGTGTATTAGCAGTAATTTGTGTATCCTGAACACGAATCCGGAGGATTTTCGGGCCATTTTTGCCTCCTAATATATCTTTTAGGAAAAATAGGTGGTTCCATCGCTGCTGGCATGCAGGCAGTGTATATCACGTACGTTGACGAAGCCGATAATTTTTTATGGGAGGGACATTTGGATACAAAAACTATAAATTTTTCGTCTGCTGTAAATGAAAATCACACTTGCGCGATGTTATCAGCCACAATAAACACTAATTTTCATCCTCCACAAACACAAATCGCAAAAAAACGCTGCAGTACCCTCCGCTGCGGCTGCGTCAAGAATGCCTGAGCAGAGTGAGAAAGGGTACTGACTCAACCATTGGTCCCGCTTGAAAGAAAACGATCACATACAATTTTCATTGTTTCAAGGCTTGCTTGTGACCGCATAGCGTTAATTTCACACGTAAAATATGGCAGCGAAATCACTTCTGCAAATGAAGTGTCCGATATATATGAAAAAAGCACTATTGTTTATGTGATTACCTTTAAAATTGTTTTGTTTTGAAATTGTTTTTTCCCTTAACCAGCTGTCGTCCCCTTACGAACGGCAGCCCTCAAAAGTCGAAACTCGTGCGAGCCAAGGATTAACGAGGTCTTACCTTTTTACGTGCAATTCCTAGCACTTATCAATCAATAATAACGGTGGATTGTCTACTCTAACTTCAACCCTGCCTCTTTCGCTGATCCGCGTGATATTCATCCACAGTGAAATTTTCTCGATAGGTCGAGTGTTTTTGAATTGATAATTCGTTGATTATCTTCCAGTACATTCGATATATTGATGTAACAGGTCAGTGCCGAGGCGAAGTAATGCATTTCTTTGAATCTCGTCAGATTCAAACAGGACCGGCTCTAGCTCGTTACAGAACTTTCTATATTCATAGTACGGTAACACATGTAGAAACTCTGAGAAGTGTCAGAAATCAATTTTCATTTTCCTTTAGTTCTCAGGCTTCATTTATCTGTTCTTTCTGTCTACTTAAACAACAAGGTATTTGAGGGGCGTTCATTTTTAGGGCATTCCCAAATTTGTGGTACTGTCCGCTAACTAGAATGTATGAAAAACTTGTTAACACAATGTTAACACTAAATTTTCACCCAGCGATTCTGAAAAAATCAGCTGTGAGGGTCTAAATTTTATGACGTAACTTAATAACTTGAATATTTCTCGACACCTCAAATTAGGATACAAAAATCCCATGGCATGATGAAAATCGTGCTGTTTTCATTTTGACCATTCTTGTTGATATAGAAAAACATCAAAATAGAGTGTGAGGCTAATATGCCAACATAGAATATTGCAAATACAAACAAGATGGATCTAGAAAAAGTAATGCATTATAATAACGACAAACTACTCATTCATCGAGTCCCACCTATGGAATGGATTTCCATTCTAGTGTTTTTTGCAGTCAGATTCTATTCGAAAGCACATTCGTCCTCCAGAAACGAGCTTTAAAATGTATTTTCCAAGATGCGTGAATCGTTCAGGACAGTTTCTCAGATAAAACACAAATAGATATACACGTCAAGACATGAAATTTACTGTCCCAATTCACTCTCACGAAACAGTACTTCATTTATAGAAGCAAACAGAATAATAACGATTCATCAAACCATGTCAGAGATAATAGCGATATAATAAATATATCTTGCATATACATTATTCCTTTTATATTCCATATCCAATATTATATGGAATTGTAATATATTTTGCATTCTATTATGAATGAGTGTTTCCATCTATATGAGAACATTTGCTCCCAATGATTTTTGAACCAGAAATTATTTTTTGTTATGAATTACTTATCATTATCTTGTTTGTTAAAAAAAATAACACTATTTTTTTTTCGATAGGCTGTTCGTAATTATTTCAAAAAACAAATTCATAATAACATTCATAATTGTTAGAGTCTTGATTTTAAGTTGCATTAATGAATGATGTTATATTCACCGAAAAATAATGTTATCCGACAGATTCTTACCTCACAAACTGTAAAAACTACTCTTTCATCTGAACATTACTTTATGATTAAAAACTGGTCTCCAATTTAACTTTCCAAATGAACACAAATCCGGAAGATTTATTTCGACTAAGCAATTATGGCATGATATTTTTCGAGGAAAATGGGTCAATGTGATATTTCTGTTATTCTATTCGTGAATTATAAGCTAATTAGATTTAACCAACCGTACCGTGTGCTAACAAAACTGCAGAATACTAGTTTTCAGTGGAAGAAGATGCCTTTTGGTGTTTATTATCCCAAATATTACGTTTTTGAGTTGATACATCTCAAACGAAAAATGTTCTACACGAAATGGGTAGTTTATTGTAATTGTGTACTTATGAGGTTACTCAAATTTGACTTTGAAATTTCCTAATCTACTGGAGATGTGGTGAAGCTAAAATTAAGGTAAAGTTACGTATTTTGGTGCTTAACACGATATTGCTTTGAAACTTGGAAAATTCCGATTATTTTCATAAATGTCCGAAAATATTGAAGATCGGAACCAATAACACATTTCCATTGCTATGAGTTGGAATTTTCAGATTTACTATCCGACGTTTCGTCTTTTGATGAGTATCTTCAATTTTTTTCTATTATGGACGCCACATCGTAATTTCACACAGAAAAATTGTGATTGTCATTCTGATTACAATTTGTCATGATTTGGTGAAACACCAGATAGTCAACAATAACAATAATATCATCTTTCATCGTAAGTTCTCACAAATAATTCAGTCAAAATTTCCAAACTCTCAAATGAAAAAAAAAAAATAAGTTATGGTGAAATTTTTGAACAAATTTCATATGAATATTATGAAAACAGCACAAATTTATTTATTTATTTAGATAAACCAGGACATTTTTGCATTTCTATTCATAATTAAAAGTTTTCTTTTTTCCACTATCAAAATAGTTAACCAAAAAAAAACATAAAACAATAGTCTTTGAAAAATTATTTTTTCTGGAGGAAAACCACTTCTTGTACACAAAATAATAAAATATCTCTTTTGATTCGAAATCTAATACCAGAGAGTTTTTTAAGTTTTGATTACGGAGGCGAATTTAATCTCCGAATCGTCAACGTCATTTGGAAAAGAGAAGTATCATTTGGTATTATTTGGCTTAAATGTTGGGGAGTTTCACTGAAAATATAATTTCGTGAGAGAAAATCTTTGACATATTCCATTCTATTCCATTGATAAATTCAGCTGAAAAATGCAAATCTGTAGTGATATGTATACCTATAAAAAACAAACGAATAAACTACAAAAACCTCTGAATATGAATGTGTGAAAAATATCCAGTGAATAATCGTATTTCATTACTTCCACAGAAAACCTTTGAGAAAACCTTGAGTTGTCACCGTGTTGTCAATATCCCAGAGGACATTTTTAAGTTTTTTGATATAGCCGAACAGTTTACTCTCAACGAATATGCAGATATGAACGAGCATTTTGTAACAAAATATGTTTTGTTGAATAGAATAACATTACGTTCGTTGTGACGCCATCCGAAACGATCCTTGGATGCTATTTCGAGTATAAAGTACAGGGTGTCTTCGCAGACTAAGAACATGTACTGGGAGAGCAATTTTTGTAGCGGATTTTTCGTTTCTATATGCTCTTAAGGATTGCGATTGATATTTACGCTAAAATTTTTGTTAGGTACACGTGTTTGATTCATGAAAATTCGTAACAATGATTTCAACCGTTATTTAGTGATCTATAAAAATGAATCTTTCCAAATAATATAATGGCATCTCAGGATGGATGTCGTCGAACAAAAATGCATTTTCGTCATTAATCGTTGTTCCGATCGACTCTCCACACGAGTTCTTTCATTGAGAAAATTGTTCAGAAAACCTTGTTTTGTTGAAAAATATTGTAAATAGTAACAAAGGATTTTAGGAAAAAAATTACACGAAGTAATGGTGATATTTTTTCGAGAGGAGAAACGGAAGTACTGAGACACCCTGTATATTCAATATCGAGATGCATTCCATAAACGAACTGAAAATACCCTTTCTTAAAATTTGTTTTATTAAAATTTGCGTTTTCCGGTTATTTTTGAGAATAAAAAAATCAATTAATATGCAATCAATTCTAAAAATTATTTTCTGAAACCCACATGAATTTCTGTATCTCCGGAACCAACTGAAGGTATCGTTACAATAAAGTACACAGGGAAAGTATTTCAAATACCAAATACTAAATACCCTACCGAAGTATTCGTAGTTTCAAATACCAAATAATTCGAGCTTACAAAAGTATTTGCTGTTCCAAACAATTTGAAAAAGTATTGTGAATATTCGACAAATATAGTATTTGAAATACTTCTTGACGATTTCAAATACTTCGAAATATTTCAAATACTATATAGTATTTGAAATACTAGTTCAAATACTATTCAGAATCTGAATTACATTTTGAGTGTTGCAAATGCTTTAGGCTATTTCAAATACTATTCAGTATTCCAAATACTTCTTCAAATACTATTGAGTGTTTGAAATGCTTTTTCAGGACTTCAAATACTTTAGGTTATTTAGTACTATTTAGTATTTGAAATACTTTTGAGTACTTCAAATATATTTTCAATGGTTCTTATTTACTTTGAATACTTCTCTGTATACGCTAATATGTAAGTTTTTCAAGTTTGAATTATCTATAGAAAAAAAAATATCTCACATAATTTAGATTATCATTGCTATAGCGTTACAAATAGATTTTCATTTGGTTATTAACCTTTAGAAGTGATTATAATAAAAATGAAAAAAAAATTAATCATGACATTTATCAAAATTTGTAATCAATAGAAAACAAAACATATTTGGAATGAACGCAACATATATTCCAAGTGATCCTCTTCCACCACCTGCCTACCACCCGTTCCTCTTTTCCAAGCACGTATTACATATACAAAAATATTATATTCTGTTTCATTGTAAAAGTTGACGACACGATGTTTTCTCATGTATTTAAAATGCATTCCAGTATTTTAAATATATCATGGAGTATTTCAAATATCAGAATATATGAAATACATCTGAGTGTATTCGAAATACATCGGAGACTATTTGAAAGATGTATTTCAAATACTGTAAAATATTCAAAATCTCACCAAAAAATATTTCGAATACTTTTTCAGTGATGCAAGCAATTACTAAATTCAAATATTTTCGAAAGTAGCAAGAATGGCAAATACAAAATATATGATGAATGCAAAAGTATTTGAAATAAAGTATTTCAATCCCAAAAAAGTATTAATACTTTTCCCAAGTACTCTTATTTCAAATACTTAAAGCTATGGGTATCGACCTAGCCTTATTTCATTATTACCGATATAGAGTATTCTCAAAGTTTAAAAAAATTCAAAAACTACAATATGACGTACGTGATCAGAAGCAGATATCAATCATTTGATCTTCACCTGTAATCTCCATAACACACACCGGCTGGAATTTTTGAATAAATTAATTACCCAAGGTGCCCAACTGCCAACAAATATCATTATTCTGCTGAGCACATTCAAGGAAGAGATTTATAGAACAATTGTGGAATTTATTATCAAAGAAAAAATCTCAATTTAAATCTTTTATTATCTAATTAACTAATAGATATTATCTAATTAACTATCATTAAAAAAATCTGTGGCAAAAAAAACTCTGTTTTGATGCCAACACCCACACACAAAAAAAAAATGACGTACGTGTCTATGGAATGATTCGTGGTTCATAACGAGTGCCAAGTTTTGTTCACAGCTGGGTGGAAAGTTTTCAGTACCACCCCTTATTCACCAATTCAATTATATTTCATCTGGCAACTACTCGTTGGTAGTTTCCAGGTTTTCTTTGAGCACGAGCCGTGACATTATGAACAGGAAAATGCTCTGTCGCTTTCAAAGTATCGTAAACAACTTCAACATAACTTGCTAACACAATAATCGGCCTTTGTACCGTCCGACGAAAATTCTATCTGACACTGGCGACTGCTTGGCGAGACTAGTCTATTATTTTTCATTAATTATATTCCACAGAAGCCTTTCATTTTGGAAGTCACTTCGTTACCAGTAACTGTAGAGGAAAGGTGCAAGAAGATGTCCATAATTGTCAGAATCAGTTTATGATTATTCCATGCTGTGTGATATCCATCTTTAAACTTTGTATATGATGCAAGGATAAAAGTATATTTTCCGAAGACCTTCTCGAAATAATTATCACTTCGCACTGTGCACTAGTGCGAAATGAAAAATTACATAAAATAGATTCCAAACAGAAAATAACAATTTTTTAATGTTCTACGAGTAAACTACGGATTCTTTCACGCACTATCCACAATGATATATCAAGATGTTGAAGGTAGAGGATATTACGAAGGCGTAGAAGGGCAACGAGCAATTTTTTTTTTGAAATTCCGACTTTAATCTCAGACCTCTGACTTTAATCTCGGACCCCCGACTTTAATCTCGGGGGTTCGACTTTAATCTCGGAATCCCGACTTTAATCTCGGGGGTCCGACTTTAATCTCGGACCCCCGACTTTAATCTCGATGGTCCGACTTTAATCTCGGACCCACGACTTCAATCTCGGACCCCCGACTTCAATCTCGGGGGTCCGACTTTAATCTCGGACCCCCGACTTCAATCTCGGGGGTCCGACTTTAATCTCGGACCCCCGACTTTAATCTCGGACCCCCGAGTTTAATCTCGGACCCCCAACTTTAATCTCGGACTCCCGACTTTAATCTCGGGGGTCCGACTTTAATCTCGGACCCACGACTTTAATCTCGGACCCACGACTTCAATCTCGGATCCCCGACTTCAATCTCGGGGGTCCGACTTTAATCTCGGACCCACGACTTTAATCTCGGGGGTCCGACTTTAATCTCGGACCCCCGACTTTAATCTCGGACTGCCGACTTTAATTTCGGACCCCCGAATTTAATCTCGAAGGTTCGACTTTAATCTCGGACCCCCGACTTTAATCTCGGAGGTCCGACTTTAATCTCGGACCCCCGAATTTAATCTCGGGAGTCCGACTTTAATCTCAGACCCCCGACTTTAATCTCGGGGGTCCGACTTTAATCTCGGACCCCCGACTTTAATCTCGGACTGCCGACTTTAATCTCGGACCCCCGAATTTAATCTCGGACCCCCGAATTTAATCTCGAAGGTTCGACTTTAATCTCGGACCCCCGACTTTAATCTCGGGGGTCCGACTTTAATCTCGGACCCCCGACTTTAATCTCGGGGGTCCGACTTTAATCTCGGACCCACGACTTCAATCTCGGACCCCCGACTTCAATCTCGGGGGTCCGACTTTAATCTCGGACCCCCGACTTTAATCTCGGGGGTCCGACTTTAATCTCGGACCCCGACATTAATCTCGGACCCCCGAGTTTAATCTCGGACCCCCAACTTCAATCTCGGACTCCCGACTTTAATCTCGGGGGTCCGACTTTAATCTCGGACCCACGACTTTAATCTCGGACCCACGACTTCAATCTCGGATCCCCGACTTCAATCTCGGGGGTCCGACTTTAATCTCGGACCCACGACTTTAATCTCGGGGGTCCGACTTTAATCTCGGACCCCCGACTTTAATCTCGGACTGCCGACTTTAATTTCGGACCCCCGAATTTAATATCGAAGGTTCGACTTTAATCTCGGACCCCCGACTTTAATCTCGGGGGTCCGACTTTAATCTCGGACCCCCGAATTTAATCTCGGGAGTCCGACTTTAATCTCAGACCCCCGACTTTAATCTCGGGGGTCCGACTTTAATCTCGGACCCCCGACTTTAATCTCGGACTGCCGACTTTAATCTCGGACCCCCGAATTTAATCTCGAAGGTTCGACTTTAATCTCGGACCCCAGACTTTAATCTCGGGGGTCCGACTTTAATCTCGGACCCCCGACTTTAATCTCGGGGGTCCGACTTCAATCTCGGACCCACGACTTCAATCTCGGACCCCCGACTTCAATCTCGGGGGTCCGACTTTAATCTCGGACCCCCGACTTTAATCTCGGGGGTCCGACTTTAATCTCGGACCCCCGACTTTGATCTCGGACCCCCGAGTTTAATCTCGGACCCCCAACTTTAATCTCGGACTCCCGACTTTAATCTCGGGGGTCCGACTTTAATCTCGGACCCACGACTTTAATCTCGGACCCCCGACTTTAATCTCGGACCCCCCGACTTTAATTTCGGGGGTCCGACTTTAATCTCGGACCCCCGACTTTAATCTCGGACCCCCGAGTTTAATCTCGGACCCCCAACTTTAATCTCGGACTACCGACTTTAATATCGGGGGTCCGACTTTAATCTCGGACCCCCGACTTTAATCTCGGGGGTCCGACTTTAATTTCGGGGGTCCGACTTTCATCTCGTGGGTCCGACTTTGATCTCGGACCCCCGACATTAATATAAAGTTATATTTGACGCAAAATACTGTATTTTTCAAAAATGCATAAATGTATGAACAGTGTGTAAAAAATTACATTACGCACAGTTGATTTTTTTACGCACTTGTGCGAAAAAGTATCACTTTACGCACTGTCAGCAGTGCGTAAAAGCTTAGTTCACGCACTGTCGTAGAATAGTATATTCTTCAACGAGCGTATAATGATAGCTATTATTCTCGAGGATAAAAATTCCGGAACGAGCCGAAGGCGAGTTTTGGAATTATCCGAGAAAATAATAGCTATTATACGCGAGTAGAAGACTATACTTTCTCTACGACTATACGTTAGTCAGAGTTTTAATTAAATCTAAATATTATTTATGAAAATAAGTATATATTATAAAGTAATATAAGATAGAATTACAATTATACATGAGTAATCGGTGTTAATTCATGAATGAATAAATGCCTTAATTGAAAATAATAATTGAAATATTACCTTCGTTATACACTTACTTCATGTACACGCTTCTACCAACTGAGCTATAACAGGCACTCGAAATTTTGTGAATGAAATACCTACTAGAGAAATTCTGACCAAGAACTGAGAAAGTGTGGAACGTTCAAGTAAAAATTGTTTGACATACCTATGTTGCAAGATAGATTTCATCTTCCTCACTATCACTGCTATCCCAATCCGCTCTATTCATTTTTATATTACGTACTTGTCAAACAGAACAAAGTTGAAACTAAGAAAATAGTCAATCTGACATTCGCGGATGCCAAGCTGTGACAAAAGTTCAATCAAGCGGAGCCTTCTTGAGAAATTTGTTTGTTAAACCTCTGAACCTGTGATTGGCCGAGTGCCGTTGAATAATGAGTTAGGATCCACGGTGTCTTAGAATCATCTTTATTCTTCAATTAAAAATCAATATGTAATTAACGTAGAATACAATAATCGTAGAGAAAAAACTATTTCTTATTTTTCGTTTATTTGAAGATACATTCAATTTAATTCACGGAGATATTTAAATCAGAATGTTCTATACAAATTCCATTTAATAATTGTACTGCGGAGTATAGCTAAATTCAGATGACATATTTTCAATCAAAATATAATAACTCTAGTCACGTAACTGAATAACAAAATAAATTGAAAATCGATTATAACATGCACGGTATATTCAACTGCAATATCATTATTTTCATATTACTCAAGCGTGTATATGATGAGCATGATATACCAGAGTTGCTAGGATTCTCAATTGATCGCTTCAATTTCTAATTGGAATATTGTGGAATATATATTAGAAGAAATAAACATCCAGATGCAAATAATTTATCTACGCAAATCAGCATAAGACCAGCATTTCAAAATTCCTAACAAGGGATGGGATGCTCAAGAAATGTTTTTACATGATACTAACCATCAATGTATCACTTGAAAACTCTTCCATGTTCAATAGTTATACTATGCAGAATGCAGAGCAATATTTCATTAATTTAATTGTTTCCATAAAGAAACCTCAATGAGTTACAGTTCAGCAACTAATTGCACCCATATATTTGTAGGGTTTCTATTTCGAGGCGATCTCTCTTTGTAATTGGATTATTTCATTGAAAACATTAATTATTTTTGATGAAGTTTTCGCCTTGAGAAACACAGACTAATATTTTCTTTG
This sequence comes from Chrysolina oricalcia, assembly GCA_944452925.2. NCBI lineage: Eukaryota > Metazoa > Arthropoda > Insecta > Coleoptera > Chrysomelidae > Chrysolina > Chrysolina oricalcia. Next base: position 5,438,794 of record OX101810.2, read on the forward strand.
CAGTATAACCATAGAAATGTTGACGGAAAATTAATAAATTTTTCTTCAGACACAGTACAAGGATGGTTTCGATGATTGACAATGATATCGAAAATGAGATAGATGATAGATATTTTAGTCATCTTTAAGATCACAATAGTGTGATTGTTCCAATGATTTATCATTTATATCTAGTTCTGTCGTGCTATCACGATGACGGTTTCAAAAAGACATTGAGTTTTGCATAGGTTGAGGAATGAAGAATGGCTATATAACCAGCCAGAGAGTCTCTGAAGAGTGGAGTGAATTGTATCCTGTAGGATACACTCATTCCTTTCTCGGAACAAAAGTGTTGTGTCGTTATCATTCAAACAAGAGAAGGCTTCTGGTGATAATACGGGCAACTCATCAATATAAAGTATAAACAACACCGGCCTCAGAACAGAGCCCTGGGGAACTTCAATTTCATTGGGCCTAGATGTCAATATGAATAGATTTTGAATATTTTCTTCCCTATGATATATTTAAACACTTTGAGTACTGTTGGATGTAGCATTTGATTTTATATTAATTTTTCATCTGCTCTTATTAATTCGATCATCCTGTTTCAAAATTCATTTCCAAATCATTTTCAAAACAAATTTAGTTCGTTGCTATGGAATGTTATAAAGATACAACTTTTTTTATTTTGTAAAGAAAGAAAGCAATTATATTCATATTCATTCAAACGCAGTTTTACAATCATTCTTTGCAATAAAAAGGTTCTCGAAATACAGCATTTTCCGCAAGAAGCATTAACCAGAGTTGATCCAAATCAGAAGGCCAACTCGCATACAAGTACGATTTCGAAGATACGATTTGAAAAAAATTCAATAAGAGCTCATGTTCCTCGAAGTCAAAAGCTCGACTCATATCACAGAATACAGTAGTTGTAGTAATTTCATTTGCTTCCACACTTCCAAAAATTTTTCATAGAGAGAATATAGTAGAACTCCAAACATTGATTACAAAATTTAAACAAGTCATGTTACATAATATATTTTTGAGTAAATTAGAAGTTTTTATTTACTATCTGTTTACCAGATTTGGTAATAATTATGAAACCAGCTGTCAAGATACATTTTTCAAGTTGCTGAAACCACACAAAAAAGGATTACATTTTTCTCGTGGTATTTACATCATTAGAGACAACACAAACCCTAATACCAGTATTTTACTACCACAGCATTCATCTATTTTGCTCTGTTCGATATTTTGAGCCATCCCTCGGGAATATTTAAACGTTCCAACTTTTTGCGCTTGTATTTTGGATTTAATTATCAGCAAACATGGCCAAATTCAACCTGCGGAAGCCGTTTGGGAATGCCGTTTTCGCGAGAGAAAATGACATTTTGCAGAGGGAAAATAATTAAACAATTTCCGTCGCTACTCATCAACATTTAAAGCATGGAATATTTCTCTAGAAATATTCAAAATGGTGTGATGAATCAAGTAAATTCTCCGGAGTAAAAAATGTGGAAAAAATGATATTTGCGTAAATAGTTTGAGTAATGGTGGATTTATGATGAAGTTTTAAGTCCCAAGTAATAAGTCGGTTTTAAGTAATAAGTAATAAAAAGTTCAATTATAGGCTTTCAATGGGAGAGTTCATGCACGAGTCCTAAGTTTCAAGTCGTAAGGAAAGTTGGCCAACATTCATCTTTTATGACTAAAACTTACGACTAATTCTTAGTACGCATGCGTTGAGAGGGATTTACGTTCTGTAAATGCTGTCATCAATCAAGAAGAGTAATATATGTGTTGTTGCTGAATTAATATCACTTATTTTTGTTGTGATATTTATTAATTCAATTAGAAAATGTTTTCTCTGCGAGAAAGTGACACATGACAGAATAATTCCCTTGTGACATGTTAGTCTTAAGACTTCTGCATGAATGGTAATTTTTTTCCTTACGACTTCTGACTATTACTTAAAACTTCTGACTTATTACTTACGACCTAAAACTTCATCATAAATCCACCATAACTCAACTTCATAGGTTGGATAACTCATCCACCAAAACAAGGCACTTTGATGGATTCATGGATGGATTCATTCCACGAATAGTAGAAAATCTCAGTCGATTCACAAATTTTGAAAGGCTTTCGCGGCCATCGTTGAATGAATGATGGTTTTTCGGGTTTTTAGGCCGACGTTTATTTAGAGAAAAACTCGACGTTTCGCCAACACGAGTGGTTGGCATTTTCAAGAGAAATGTTTACAGTTTCGAAAAACCATCATTCATTCAGTCGATTCAATTCAAGTTTATTCAAGTAATATTTCAGCATAACAATTTTTATGGTAGTAGGCTTAACGAATTTTAATACATTTATATTCTCCATACCATCTGTGAGGGTTCACCTAAGCTAGTCTGCTTGTGATGTGCTACACTGTAGCGGTTGAGACGGATTATCTTGACAATATATCTCCTTGCTTAACAACCAATCAGTCTATTTCAAATTTTGAAATTCAGCTAATAGAATCGGAATTGCAGTGAAAATATAGCTTGTCGCTGTATTTTAGTTTTTGTTTTACTAGCTGTCAAGTGAAAATAATGATTTAAATTATAAACGTCAAATCTTTGTGTTTGACTAGTTATATTTCTTAATCAATATGAGCGATCGTTTGGGACAAATGGCTATTGGTATCATAGATGTTGTTGTTAGATTTTAATTTCTGTGAATTACTTCAAATTAAAACGGTGACACGATTTTTCTTTATTTCAAATCGATATATTGTAGCCCTAAATATAATTCGTGGTATGATTAATAACCTATAATTTTTTTGGAATATCAATTCATTGGCAATCCCAATGCAAGAAAATACAACTCGTCCTGCGGACTCGTTGTATTTTCAGCTTTGCGATTGCAATTCATTAATATTCCAAAAAATTATCGGTAATAATCATACCACTTATTATATTACCCCTGAAAATTTAATTGAAATTGAAAAATATTTATTATTTAAATAGTATAAAAATATATAAACACTTAACAACATATATATATATATAATATATACATAATATATACATAATATACATTTTATATATATATATATATATATATATATATATATATATATATAAACTGGTAAAATTCTTGAGGATGCAGTCAAATCACTGGGCTTAGTCAAAGAACTCTTTGTTATATTGTCAAGCTTTCGGAAAAATTGTTATTCCTTCATCGGGACAGATAACTTGAGGTTAGAAGTAAAAGTCAACGTGCACAACAAAAAACATTAATATCTTCATAATCACTTAGACATGGACACATCGATAAGCCCAGTGATTTGACTGCATCCTCAAGAATTTTACCAGTTTTTCTTTAACTAGTCAGTCAAGACTACCTCTCCACTTATATATATATATATATATATATATATATATATATATATATATATATATTTATATATATATATATATATATATATATCTTGTTTGATTGATGATCTATTTATTTTGTGGAAGTTCATGATGAAATAAGAAAAGGAAGAAAAAATATAACTTTTGTCCAGTTTCCACTAACACTTTACTACTTTATTACGACCGGTTTCGGCTTTTACACCATTTTCAAGTTACTTATATATATATATATATATATATATATATTTATATATATATATGTTCCAATGACTGTAAAACAGTCGAAAACTATCCTTTAGGAACTCACTATACCTTTGTATAGATTGTATGGCATATGTCCGACAGAAAACAACTAGTTCTCTGGCTAATACCTCGAGGTATTATATATATATATATATATATATATATATATATATATATATATATATATATACAGGGTGTTCCTAAACATCATGTACATCCGAAAGGAGGTAATTCCTCAGACCATTTTAAGACTAAAAGTTCATATAAACTCAGGTCCGAAAACGCTTCGTTACCGATCTACGGGGTGTTGAAATTTCAATTTTTTTTTTGGTTTTTCTTTATAGATTCTGCAGTTTTTGAGATATGTGGCTCAAATTTGAAACATAAATTACGTTATGGGGCTTACATCGATGGACAACTCAAATGTTTGTGAGAATCTACAGGGTGATATTTTTTTATGGGTCATGCCCCCTTTTCTCCCCCTGAACTTTTTTGCGGTGCGCTGTTGGTAAATTCTAAGGTACAAATTGAATTTTTTGGTTTGTTTACAAACTTTTTTGCATCCTGTAGTTTTTTCGTATCTAAGACCGTTATCGAGAAAAAAAAAATTTAAATTTTTTTGTAATTCGCTAAAATTATTTTGTTCGCCGCTGTTTGCTAAAGGCTTTTTTTTGCAATAACGATTTATTATACAAAACATCCAAATAAAAGACATAACAAGGAAATAACGTTATAACAATTGTTGAAAGTGACCTCCTCCAATCCTTATACATGCGTCCGCTCTTCTTCTCATTGATGCCCGTACTCTGCCAAACACCCCCGGAGTATTTCTTACAGTTTCAAATGCATTTAATATTCGATTTCGTAAGTCATCGATGGTATTTATTGGTGTTGTATACACGAGAGATTTGAGATGCCCCCATAGAAAAAAATCTAGGCTATTTAAATCAGGGGACCTAGGGGGCCATAACTGAGGTCCACCCCGTCCTATCCACTTGTCCCCAAACACTTCATTTAAATATTGCCGAGCCAAAACAGAAAAATGTGCTGGTGCGCCATCGTGCATATACCACATTTGATGTCTGAGCAAAAGAGGTAAGCCTTCAAGTAATAAAGGTAATTCGTATTGCAAAAAATGCCTGTATGAGTTTCCAGTAAGCCGACCAGGCAAAAAGAAAGGACCAATCAAATGATCCCCAACTATACCACCCCATACATTCAATGAGAACTGCTCTTGAAAATGAGTTTCGACAATTCCATGTGGATTTTCTTCGGCCCATATGTGGTTGTTATGAAAATTTATAATTTGATTCCTGGAAAAATTGGCTTCGTCGGTAAAAAGGATTTTACAGTCAAAATTGGGGTTTACTGCTATCCTATTAAGGTACCACTGGCAGAAATTAACTCTTGAAGGGAAATCTCGAGGAAGGAGCGCTTGCACCCTTTGAATGTGATATGGATATAGTAGAGATTCACGCAATATACGCCAAACAACTTGGTGACTGATATTTAAATTTTTAGCGATTTTTCTGGTGCTAGTGTCTGGCTGTTCTTCTATTTCATGTAGAACAGCTTCTTCGATCTGTGGTGTTCTAACGGTACGTGGTTTACCTCCATCATTAGTGTTTTTATTAAATGTTCCAGTTTCTGCAAGACGCCTATGAATATCTGAGAATATTCGTTGATCAGGTATTATTCTATTGGGATAACGCTCCATGTATAGACGTCTGGCTTCTCTTGCATTTCCATTCGCAAGGCCATAAATAAAATGCATATCAGCCAAATCGCCATTTGAATAATTTGGCATTGTTACGAGGCTATAACGAGTATTTATAACAAATTTACACCTTACAATTAACAATTTAAACACATGTAAAGACACCTAACGACTCCACATACGAACTGTCAAAAAACGCTCGCTCTCCACTGCATTTGTTTGAAAACAAATCTATTCTTTCATGATGGAAAGTATAGACAATACACTCATAGCCATCTGAGAATCTGCGTTGGAGCTAAGCTTATCGTTGGTCGGTTTAAATCCAGGTCCCGGGAACAGATCCCGGCATCGGATTTTTTTAAAGCAATGATTTCACTTTTTTCTTCTGTTTGAGATTTGAATTATTGGATACTTGGATAGCTTATACATTACGAATTTCTACTGAGTATTCATTTTCTCATACTATTATAATATTATGTGCCTATTTGAATGAAGTGTCGATCTTTTTTTGTCTGAAAGATGCGTTTGTAGAAAAAATAATGTGTGTATTTCAAGCACAAAGTGTCATTGTTGCTCTCCAAAGATTACCGCGCTCCGCTTCGCGTTGCACGGTAACTCTCTTTGTCGAGCGACAATCAATTACTTTGCGCTCGAAATACACAAATTGCTATTTCCATTTTTTCTCGACAACGGTTTTAGATACGGAAAAACTACAAGACACAAAAAAGTTTGTAAATGAATGAAAAAATTCATTTTGTATATTATAATTTATCAACGGCGCACCGCAAAAAAGTTCAGGGGGAGAAAAGGGGGCATGACCCAAAAAAAATTATCACCCTATAGATTCTCACAAACATTTGAGATGTCCATCGATGTAAGCCCTATAACATAATCTATGTTTCAAATTTGAGCCACATATCTCAAAAACTGCAGGATCTATAAAGAAAAAACAAAAAAAATCTTGAAATTTCAACACCCCGTAGATCGGTAACAAAGCGTTTGCGGACCAATGTTTATATGAACTTTTAGTCTTAAAATGAGCTGAGGAATTACCCCCTTTCGGATGTACATGATGTTTAGGAACACCCTGTATATATATATATATATATATATATATATATATATATAATACCTCGAGGTATTAGCCAGAGAAGTAGTTGTTTTCTGTCGGACATATGCCATACAATCTATACAAATCTTAAAACTATCACTTAGCCACAGGGTGGTGGTAGGGAGGGAGTGAAAGACTTTGAGGTGAGGTTCGACACGGAAGGTTCTACGATGTTGTGTGGTTCGAATGTTGTGTTTCCCTGCCTCCTCCAAGTTATGCAGGGGGAATTATTACTTATTACGGGTAAGACATCAGATCATTGGACGTTTCTCATTTATGTGTTTGATGAATTTCCGGGAAAAAAAGGAAGAAAAACTGGATTTAGACTTGGTGGTGTGGTCTTTGTGTGTGTACCCTACACGTCTTCTTCTGGGGTTTCCTGGAATATATCCAGTGCCTGGTAGATGAGCCCACCCTGCCTCTTTTGGGGCCTGTTATGGTGGGCTCTGACTGCTGTTATACCTTTTATCAGCGGGCTTTCGTTGATGAAGTATATGTAGAATTTATCAGACTGGTGTTTGATAAATTCTTTGATGGATGGAATATCGGCTAGCTCTCTGAGATCGGTTAGCCGAATGTATCTATCACTGTTGGTGACATTTGAGTCCTGGGGATGCTGCAGAACACTGGACATACACATGTCATTGTTGGTCTTATGACCTGCTTATATATTAACACCTTGTTAGTCATGGACAGCTTGGAGTTCCTGGCTATCAACGGGTATGTCCGTTTTATAGCTCCCGCAGTTCGTTGGATTGTCAAGCTGACATGCTTAGCAAGGGTTAATTTTTTGTCCAGTAGTACCCACAGGTACCGCGCTGTCTTGGTCTCATCAATCTGATTACCCAGAGCTCTGAATCCCCCAGGAATGTGAACGTAGGAACGTTTCCTTTTCCATGTGAAATTCACGTGCTCTGTTTTATCAGGATTCACCACAATTTTGTTCTTCGCTAGATACGATATGACTTTGTGTTGCAGATGCGTTTTCAGCTTTGCTGCTGCTATATTGCTGTACTTTGACTAGGCGTATATTGCCGTGTCGTCAGCATATATAGCGAGACGGATTATCTAATTTGTTATCAACTGGAAAAATTTGTAGGTTTTGAAAATTTCGGTTATCCTTTCCTTTTATATTATTCGTGCCAGAGAGAAGTTTTGCAAGGAATTGTGGAGAAAAATAACTAATGAAAAAGAGAAATGACGAAGAAAATGGTAATAGAAGTCAAAAAATGATCTTTGATTTTGTAATTTTTTATGTTGGATATTTCCCTCACTTGAAGTGGTAATGAATTATACTATTTTGGTCCATAATAAAAAACGTATCTTTGTGTGTGAGTCTTCTTGAAAAGTGGTATGTCCAGTTTTCGGATGAACGTATTTCTAGTAAATCTAGATTTATCCGACAGGACTGTTTCGGTATTTTCAAAAGTCCATAGAAGGCATTGTTGAACATATAAGTTGCGTACATTGAATACTTTCGAATCTACATAAATTTGTTGTGTGTATAGTATTGTGCGATGTTTGCAGACTTTTTATATCATTGTTGAAACATCCACCCCATACAACAATGCAATAACGCAGGATTGATTCTGCTAGTGCCTTATATACTAGCACTATATTTTTTTCTAGTTACTGGTTCGAAATTTTGATAAAATATCATGAAATCTGATCTCCTATGATTGAAAGTGTGAGTATTTGTGAATGTAAACCAATAAATTTAACTAGTTTCAAAGTAATATGTACGGTAAAGAACCAACCGTATACGTAATGTTTGTCATCCACATAATATAGATTTTTAAATGAAATCTTTTGTTAGTTGTCTAGGGGAAATGAGTTCAAAAGGTCGCCGGATAGTTTGAAAACAGGAAAACACAGTTTATTGATTTCATCTACAATGCTGGTGAATTGGGGAAAACATCAAACTTCGTATACATCTTTCAAGTAGCTGCTCATGAACAGAAAACAGCCACTGAAGTCTACACGTCTTTTATGGATTAAGCTGGATTCATAAACTTTCCGTTCCGTTCGCCGTTACCTTTGCCGTCTGCGTTCGCCGTTCCGTTACCAGTTCAGTACATTGAAATGCATCAGATCATTCATAAACTCATGCGAGCGGTAGACGGCATCGGTCAAGGGAGTTTATGAATGGTCTCATGCATTTCAATGTACTGAACTGGCAACGGAACGGCGAACGCAGATGGCAACGGTAACGGCGAACAAAACGGAAAGTTTATGAATCGACCTTTATAATCGTCGTCTTAAGCCTGATTCACATAATGGCAGTAGCAGTGGCGTCACCCCCTCTATTGATAAGATAACCAATGGCAAACATGTTTAGACGACGCTGAAAATTCAAGGTCACGCTGCTGAAAGTTTGATTCATTTAAACTTTTTGCAGTAAAATCTGGCAGTGTTCGCATTTCTAACCTAAAAATTATCATGAAATCGAGATTGCTGTTAATGAATAAAACAAATCGTGGCTCGATCTGTCTTACTTGACTCTTCTCTGTGAGGTCGTCTTTTCTCACCATTTACTTCTTTGGTTGAATCGTCTTTTATGTTACAAAGGACACGTCTTGACCCGTCACTAACTGTAACGACTTTAACTAAACTGTCTGGCACGTCTTTTTGGCTGAGAGATACTTTTCGTCTCAAACGTCTTACGCGTCTTACTAAACGTCAGTGCCTACATACATCTGTCACACCTGACATCTCAGGAAGTGTGCATGATGTACGGTAAGTTAAACTACCAAATCAACGAATGAAATTATTAAACAAAAAGTAAAAAATAAAAGAAACTATTGGGTGTTCCAAAAATGCAGACCTACACGTTTTTTTTTCACACGAAACAGCATTAATCTATATTATTCATGACTTGAACTTCATCAAAATAGCACGGATATCTACCTTATTAATGATCATAATATGGATGCACCCTTATGAAACATATTCTTCAATCAGTCGAAATAATTTCAATCATTCAAGGTAAAAAAATATTTTATTAGCAATTTTTTTACAAAAAAATTGACAACACCATTGGATTCACGATATTTTCAAGTCGTTAATTTTAAACTTACGTTGGAATGCGTCAGTCAATGAAATATTTATAAGGGTATTAAATTTGAAAAATATGCCGTTATATCAACCTTCAATTTCAGAAATTTCATCAAAATTTTGACTGTATCACTGGATTCAGGAAGTTTTTAATCATCATTGATCAGAATATCATTGAAATCTATTTACCAACAATTATGATTTGAAAAAAAACAACGTCGTTTAACAGAATAACCTTATATTTTTATTAATGAACACATAATTATCATTGACGAAATTCTGATCAGTGATATTTCGAATCTTCCTGAATTAATTAATCGGTTTATTAAAATTTTTATAAAAGTTCTGGAATTGAAGTTGATCAAACTGCTTAGATTCATAATTTAATTCTCCTATAACTTTTCCAACTGATGGACACATTTCAACGTAATTTTGACATCCGTCATTTGAAAATGTCGTGGATTCAGTGGATTCAGTGGAGTAGTGAAAAAATCGGTTTTTGACCTTGGAAAATAGAAATATTTCTACTAAAAATGAAGACTCATTCATAAAATTTGGTTTTTTAGTAGAGTTTGTGAATATCAACATAATAAAAAATATCACTCCTATCGGTTGAGAAATAGATGCTTCCATTTTAAATAGGTCTGAATAGTTCACAATGTACATACAATCCATCACTTTCATTCTTTGGCTGGAACGATATTGAGCAATAATAATAATAGTTATTATTATTCCATCGAATGAAGATGTATTGATATATTCAGGCTATCGATAGGAATTTCGTTGGCTACCATCGAAAAAAAAAGCTCAATCATTATAATGTCTCACCAGATATAACTATAAATTATTCATCGAATATATAGAATTCGTGAAATTGAAGAAGGACAATCCACTGCAGTTCAATTCAACTCATGAGAAGGAAATACTTCAGTTTGAAAGGATTCATTAAATATATCTGCAAATACCGATAGCACTTTGAATGATAAGTTCTCTGCTCTCTATTAGATGAAGAATTCAATTCGAACAAGCTTGCAGAAATAAATCTTGTATGTGATTTGTCAGTAAAATTTGAGCTCGTGTAATCAATTAGCGTAGCACACTGGTCTGTGATTTTAGTCGGATAGTCATTTTAGATTGAAACTGATGAATACATTTTCTAGGATATTAGTGAAATTGCAATTTTGAGAGAAATCGGTATTGAAATCTGCAAGAATAACATTTGATTTGAGAAGTAGACACGATAAATGCAAATTCAGTCGTTTAAGAAATATGTATGTTTAACTTGTTGCACTTGAAGTCGTTCTATAAATACAAAGAATTTACATAGATTATTCTTCTTATTTTAAGCTATTGAAAACTCTAATTCGCTCGCCCTCAACTAACATATTGTCATATTTGTGTTCATTAACTAATAGGTATATCCGTCCGACATGTTTTTATGTATGAGAATCATTGTTTTCGACAAAATTTCTAGACAATAAGATAATCAAGAATGAAACATGGTTTATCATTTTTTAACAAATATTCAGTTGAAACTAGAAATGTTGAATAGTTCTCAAATTCCAAGTATACAGGGTGTCCGGTAAACCTTGCACAATATTGAAACTGGTGATAGACCAGGTCATGACTGTTCAGAATACCGGAATTTCACCTCAGTAAAAATATCACCGTTTTCGAGATAATGGGCATTTTAAGAATTTCTGGAAAATCGCTACCTAACCTTGGATTTTTGAGTGCCATGTATACAAATTGGTACGAATCCAAATATCTTTGCTGCTGAAGATTACTGATGAGTGATGCTTCTAGACATACAGAACAGTTTTTCAGAAAGTAAAAACATTTTTCAAGAAATGAAGGTAAAATGATATATTTGAGTTTCATCAATTTTTTTTTTTTAAAGTTTGACATTATTATCCGAAATAAACATAACCAATTGGAAGTGGACATTCATTTCAAAAGAATGCTCATTTTATCCAGACTCTACCATGGTATAAAACAAACTATAATTATTTTTGAAAGAAGTTTCCATTGAATTAGGCATGGTATTCATCTAGGCTTCTATCAACTTTTATTCACGAAAAAAACGGAAACTACCCAACACCAAAACTGCGCCACAATCACACTCGACGCGCGTTTCGCCAACAAAGTTAGCATCTTCAGGAGCTAAAAGTAAGCATTTAAGATTTTAAGATTGTGACCTAGTTTTGGTGTTTGGGTATTTTATTTATTTCTTGAATTGTATTTACACCGAAGGATCCAAAATATTCATTTATTTGATTAACTTTTATACTTACGACCAAAAATTATTTTAGTTAAATTTTATCAAGATAAAATGTGGAAATAATTGTTAATAATAAAGAATAGACTGCTTGGTGGCATTAAATAGTATGTCAATAAAATTAACTTTTCATGTAATTAGGCCCAATAAAATTATCGAAATGAAATGTCGATTATCCGACATGGCACCAATTAATACGAATTCTTGTGATAAATGTCGCAATTATTCAACTTCCAGATTCCAACCAAGTTTCAGAGACCGACAGATATACAGGGTGTAACCAAATAAGTGCAAACTTTTTTAAGAGATGGATCCTTGTCGAAAATTAAAAACTTTTGTTTGAACAACTTGTGACCTCTATCGTAGTTTTTTGAAATTATTCCGCTTCTTTCATTTAGTGGTATTTATTTCTTTGTCATGCCGTACATACGTTATACTCCCCGAGAATATGCGCATATGCACAACATTTATGGTGAATGTGGAGGTAGTGCAAATCGCTGATTTGGAGGCTACAACCTATAACGCATTCTAAAAGGTTCTTCTTGAAAATATGTCGTCTCTGCGTACGAGTGGATGGAAAATAACATTTTTGTAATATTATTCAGTACGATGTTGAATAATCGTTATTGTGGTTTATAGTATATGTTGATTAAAAAAAACGTTGAATTAGTATTTACTTCTTTACATCTCATTGAATGCTTCTAAGCAGTTGATTCGTTATTACTCATAATTATTTATTCATTTGATCTTGATTGGATAAAAATAAAAGAAATTACTGACAAAGTTTAATGGAGTTGATTTTAGCTCAGAATAACATCACACTCTGATATTATCGAAATTCTACTCCTTCCAAAAATAATGATCGTATATTTCATACCATAGTAAAGCCTGGACAAAATGGGCATTCTTTCGTAATGAATATCCAGTTCCACTTGGTTATATTTTTTCAAACAATAATGTCAAAATGTTGTTAAAAAATTGGTGTAACTCAAATCTGTCATTTTACCCTCATTTCTTGAAAAATTATATTTTTTTCTGAAAAACTGTTTCGTACGTCTGAAAGCAACACTCATCAGTAATCTTCAGCAGCAAAAATATTTAAATTCGTCCCAATTTGTATACATGGCATTAAAAAATCCAAGGTGAGATAGTGATTTTCCAGAAATTAAAAAAATGCTCATTATCTCGAAAACAGTGAGATTTTTACTAAGGTAAAATTCCGATATTCTGAACAGTCACCAGTTTCAATATTGTACATGGTTTACCGGACATCCTGTATTGAGAGTTCATCAATTCCATTGCGAACTGATTTGAAATTCAATAAAATCAGTGAATTATTTTGTTGGTGACTAGTTCGTAATGGAGAGTGCTGTTTGGAATGGGATTTGATTGTGATATTCATTGAGCGAGAACTCATTCATACCTTCATATGTATTTGCTTGTTGGTTCGCATGCCACATTTATTAGTGTTTTAATTATAGTATTTATCCACCTGTTGAAATTATCACATTGGTGTATTGTGTATATACTGTATTATAACCTTTCGTGACTGAAATGAAATGATTAACTTTATATAGACGATTCATTTATCAAAAATAAATTTCACTCTTTCTTGGTAACAACTGATTTCGGAATTAAAATAGATTTTTCGTTTTTGAGATTAAACATAGATTTCCATTAATCGGTGGATAGTTTGACTGATTACAGCAAATAATTTCCATTACCAACCGAATCTGTTATTGTCACACAGTGTACGGATAGAAAATTGAACCACCTTGGAAAGTTTATTATGCGCTTATCTTCTTCAAGCTCAGGAAATTACTTGAAAGCTTTCTTGGGTAGCAATTAATCACATTAATTGATACAGAAAGCTTTGTTCCCTTCAGTTTCATGTTATAAATTATCAATGTTCTGGCCAACCTCTATTAAGCGCTCATTCGAATAAATAACTACATTTACTACCTCGAAGTTAAGACGTCTTTTTATCTGGGACGGTGGAGTGAAGTTAGAAACTTTACTTGTGTTAGCAGACGCCGAAGATGTTTCACCAGAAACTTTCATAAGTTGGGAAAAGAATGAAAGGAAATGGGTGTTCAGCCTACCTATCCAAATTATGTACAGGGTGGCCCACCACATTCGCTTCGGTATTTCTACGAGAAATGAGGAGAGTTAGGAAAAAAACATTCAGCACATTCATATGTGGGTCCATTAGGACCATATTCCAGAATAATTTTGAAATATATAGGGTGATCCCCAAAAAAATTACAGCCCAAAGTTATATTTTTTCTTATAAAACACCCTATATTTTTTATATTTTTAGATACTATGGACAAAATAAAGATGAGTTACTATTATGTTTCCCATACTTAAAACTGACCGTTTCTGAGAGATTTTGAGAAATTTAAAAATACACATACATACATTAATACATTTACAAATTGTTTTCACCCTGTAACGTGTAACGAGCTTGTGTAACGAGATTAAATGTATTGCTCAGCTCGAAGGTTAAAGTTAACTACAACATGAAATTTTTAATGCCATATTATACAAAGCGGCGAAAAAAATTGCCTCAAAATTTGGACACACATTTAATTAAATAACTTCTTAAAGTTGAATGGAACACCCCGTATTTAGTGGCGCAATTTGACGCAGAATTAGATTCCCTTCAAAACTATATTAGGGTTCCCTATACCTATCTCTTCTGCTTTTCACACAAAAAGCGTTTTTATATTTTACTTATGAGTAATTTTTTTTATCTTGAAAATGAAACACACTGTATTGTAATGAAAAGCTGTAAAAGCGTTTCAAAGAGCTTTTTATTAAGGAATACGTAGATTCGCTGAAAGCACAAGTTTAAATTTTTGAAAATACGGTGTATCTATCTAAAGTAAAATGCAGCCAAATATAAAAACTCAAATTTATTGCCATTTCTGAAATATTAAAGCATTCTTCAAAATAAGAAGATGCACTTGTCTTAATTATTGAGGCAAAATATGTTGAATTCGCTTGTTTCTTAGCAAATTAGACTTCATATTGAAATAAATACCAAAATTACAATGTGGGGTCAATAAAAACATACATTTACGATATCCTATAAAACCTATTATACTATTTTTTCAATACTAGTAGGCTCTGGCCTAGATGACGTTAATTATTATTATGAAACAAAAAGTATTTGACAGTGACACAACTTGTTAATCAAACCATTATCATTGTTTTAACTAGTTTGAAATTATTGTCTTTTTGAAATATTGTAAAATGAGTACTTATCCCCAGGAAGAACGAATTGATATGATTTTAATAATCGTTGAGTGTGAAGAAAACTGTTATTAGCATCAAGAGTATATGCCCAAAGGTATCCTAACAGGAGTCATTCTAACAAGCGTTCATTGGAAAAGTTGTTGCAGCTATTCCGAATATGCAAGAACGGCAAAAACCGGTTTCTAGAAATGAGGAAAATGGATATTTAGTGATGTTATCTCTAGTTGAACACCCTCACACAAGTCAGCGAAAAATATATGAAACAACTGGAATAAGCAGAGTATCCAAAGAATCATTAAAAAGTACAAAATCCACCCGTATCGCATTCAACTACATCAACAGCTTTTTGAAGAAGATTATGACCGACGACTGAATTTTTGTTTATGGGTTTTAGAAAAGTTTGGTGATGAAGAATTTTTTTTTTGATTATGTGCTTTTTTCGGATTAGTTAACAGACATAACTTTCACTATTACAGTGACGACAACCCTAATATTTTTAGAACCCTTGATCACCAGCACAGATGGTCTGTTAATGTGTGGGGTGGAATAATTGGAACGCAAGTAGTAATCCTTACTTTTTTGATGGTCACTTAAACGGCGTCATGTTTCTCGGATTTATTAGGGATAATTTGCCTGTGCTGTTAGAAAGTATTCCTATTAATATTCGTCAACGGATGTGGATGCAGCTAGATGGTGCTCCTGCACACTTTGATAGACGTGATAGAAACGAGTTAGATCGACAATATCCAAATAGATGGATAGGACGAGGAGGTCCACAGAACTGGCCAGCCAGGTCTCCGGACCTTACAAGTCCCGACAATTTTTTATGGGTATATATCAAAAGTATTGTTCATGATACACCGCCAACGACACCTCAGGATATGAAAGTACGAATAAGAAATGCGCTTCGTTCCATACCGCAAAATATGTTATCTAGAGTCAGCACTCATTTCAAGAAAGAGTTCGCCTATGCATCGAGAATAATGGACACCATTTTGAGCATTTATTGAAATAATAAACTATTTAAGATTCCTTATTTTTCGATAAAATTACTTCAAAAATGCTTTTTTGCTTTTCGTTACAATACAGTGTGTTTCATTTTTAAGATAAAGAAATTAATCATAAGTAAAATATAGAAACGCCTTTTGTGTAAAAAGCAGAAGAGATAGGTATAGGAAACCCTGATATAGTTTAAAAGGGAATCTAAATCTGCGTCGAATTGCGCCACTAAATACGGGGCGTTATATTCAACTTTAAGAAGTTATTTAATTAAATGTGTATCCAAATTTTGAAGCCATTTTGTTCGCCACTCTGTATAATATGGCATTAAAAAGTTCATGTAGTAGTTAACTTCAACCTTTGAGCTAAGCAGTACATTTAATCACGAGCAGCTCGTTACACGTTACAGGGTGAAAACAATTTTCAAATTATGGTCTGTATTTTTAAATTTCTCAGAATTTCTCAGAAGAAATATAATAGTAACTCACCTTTATTTTGTCTACAGTATCTAAAAATATAAAAAAATATAGGGTGTTCCACAAGAAAAAATATAACTTCGGGATGTAATTTTTTTGGGGTTCACCCTATATATTTCAAAATTATTTTGGAATATGCTCCTTATGGACATATTACATAAAGTTTTTCACTAACTCTCTTCATTTCTCGCAGAAATACCGAGGCGAATGTGGAGGGCCACCCTGTATATTCACAAGTTAAATCGGTTACAATCGAATATCTAATTCACATGTGGACTCCATGAATACATTGGGTTATTAATGTTCCACATCAAATCGTATAAGTTATCATAATGCACTTCTCACGAAAAAACACAAGCAGCTTTACTACTCGTATCCAATATAAATTTGTTCCTTGTTCCAGAGTTCATAACTGGAGATTTGGCAACCACCATCGTGGAAGTGCCAACTGAAGCAAGAGGCAGATGGTGATCGCCTCGGCCTACTTTCCAGTGGAAGTCCGAAGCCTCATCAGATGGTGCAGAAAAGGAAACAGACAGTTCATTCCGTGCTGCCATGAGAAATGCTCACCACCCGACATGGGGAAGAACAGACACAAAAGCCTGAGGTGAGTACCTTCTACAATATTTGTCAGCCACCAATATCGACACTATCAAATTATCAATAGGGGATATAAACCCACCTTTATAGAGGGAGAGCCAGCAACGTATCACAAGTTGTCATTTTATTTGATTTGATTTGAAAAGTCACGGCAATCTAGAAACATACCCATGGAACAGAAAAGGTTGATTCTGTAACATTTTTTCTATAAATCTCTACTAATATAGCGAAGCGAAGCAAGAGGTACCAGGTTCGATTCTGGTATATGTCGTTTTTTAGATAGAATAGTTATTTGTTTTACTAGGCATAATAGCACAAGATTTAATGCCGCGGCTGATGTTTCATAGCCGAGTCTATGAAACCAGCCAAGGCATTGAATCTGCTTTTCTGCAGTGTGAAACATAATTATTTTTTCAAATTTGTCCCGATATCAAGCAAAATCATTATCCAAATAATTGAATTATTTTCTCTGAGGTAACTGGGCTCTTCCTTATTACTATGTTTACCGCTGATGATGTTTGTTGAATTGTTTGTGTTTACTTTGATGTCATTGTCAAATTTAATAACCAGTTCGATATAAGTTACTATTTGGAAGTGCATAGCAAAGAACTTTTTCTGCATAGGCAGTAAAAGTACAACTTTCAAGCCTGTCTGTCAAGTGTTACTGAAAAGCCGATTTCAATGTAATTTTGAGAAAAATGGAAATTATACTTTTATTTGTTAGTATTTCTCACATTTCTCTCAGTTAACTAGTGCAGTTTTATGCTCGAAACTATTATAAAATGAAAACTGGAAGACAAAAAAAACCTGCATCATCTGGTTTATCCATATGCAATATGTTATATTATAGTTATTATTATCAATCAGTTTTACAGATGATGGTATTTTTGTCTCAAAGCTTTTCAATAGAAGATGGTGAAAATCCGGATGGTGATTAACTCCATTTGCAAAAGACTATCAGAATAGACTTTTATTGATTTTATTGAAATTTTGAACAGGATGTTCATAAAATCAGATGTGGAATCATCTGCGACTGAAAGACAAACTTCAGTCGCATTAAAAGGGGAACATTCTTATTTCAAAATTCAAACAAACAGGACTCCTCTGGAAATGGAAAAACCTACGATGGAAAAGAAGCTATTTTTTGTAATATCTGAAAGAAAACAACTACTTCCCCGGCTAAAGCCACGCTGGACATTGAGCATCATCTGATGGATATTGTGAAAGAACCTATATAACTTAATTTTTTGTAATATCTAACAAAAAACAACTACTTTCCTGAGGAAAGCCTAGCTGGAGATTGAACTACATCTGACAGGTATTGTGAAAAGAATCCAACATAAAAATGCAAATTTTCACTTTAGAATTTTTTCTTTCAAGTTACGTAGGGTTTTTCATATGTAGTTCAATGTCTAGCGTGGCTTTAGACGGGGAAGTGGGTGTTTTCTATTGGATATTACAAAAAAATAGCTTCTTTCTTATCGTAGGTTCTTTTTCATTTCCAGAGGAATCATGTTTCTTTCAATTTTCATTTAAGATTTTTACTTCTGAACATCCTTCCTGAGATCCTTCATTTTGAGAAATTTCTAATGTAATCTATTTAAGTATTTCAAATGAAGTTTGTTTGAAATCTTATAATGTGCAGTATCAAATTATTCGTAATCGAATGCTTTTTTTCATAATCCGACGAGCCACCGTGTCACCATTTGAAAAATTTAGTAATAGAGATTTAAAATTGAAATTTTGCAAGGCAGATATATTTTGATCAGAAACAGTATTCTCAAAACTTTAGGACTGATATTGATGATTTGGAGATAACCATAGCACTCTAGAATAAAAAATAAATTTCAAAATAAAATAAAATTCACATACAAGAAGTGACAAGTAACACATGGTTGTAGTCAGGAAATCATATGGGGAAATAATAAGTGAAAGTTTACCGAGTGTCTCATTTTAAAATCGAAAGTTTATGTCACTTCTGGTGAAACAGGAAGTAGCATGAAGCTGAGTTACTTGTCAACAGAGGCAGTTTTAAGTATAATTTCATTCCAGTATCTTCAGAAACAAAAAAGGTATAGGGGCGAGCCACTTTTCGCAGACATCCGTTATAGTGTGCTCGGTACTGATAATATTTTAAATCGATAGTTCATTTTGACCTATGTGACGTTCTGAACTTTCAGAATTTCATTCCACCTCTGAACTCACCCAGAAATATTCCATAGGAGCTTTCCAGATAACAATGCTTTATCATCATCATATTATTTTTATTTGTTACATGTTTCAATACTGAATTTCATCAATGGATAATCATTAGATGCATTCAACTTCCAGTACTGAATTGTTCTCATATATTTTAATCATATTATAATTGTCTCGCCAGATATCGTTCAGATAGTTTCTGTGGTTTTATACGTCTTTATTGAAGTTTTTTATTTTAAATTTAATCTGTAACGAACTAAACTATATTTATGTCAATAAAAATACATGCATAACTCTTTTTCCTAGACTCTGGTATGTTACAATAATAGCTACAATTTGCTATCAGAATGTATACAATTTCCTTCCCAGCAAACAAACATAATTAGGTAACTACTGGGTTCTGAATAAATATCCTTTAGAGGAAAATTTATTTTCATTTCCAGGAATATTCCGCAACATTTACAGGTACAGAGCAAAACAAAATATAGGTGAAAGGTGAATGAACCTGCGAGTTGCGTAGCAAAAACAAACATATACGCCGATACTGAACGGAATACTGCAGCATTCAGTCAAAGCACAGAGGAAAAGCGGATTGGGGGATTTGCATCTTTTCATATTTCAGTTTTCACATTCAGTGCATCTATGCATAAAATCGCGTTAGTGTTTGTGATAGAATTTTTGTCTTCATGAATCCAGAACACGGCCTTTCTAAAGGTGTGAAATGGATATAAATGAAAATAATATCTGATATTTTTATGGAGACCAAAATCAAGATATATGTGTAAAATAAATAAAAAACGGAACCCAAAATAAATATATAAAAGTATTTTTCGCTATTGTAAAGGATCTCTTACAAGTAAAATTAAATTTTTACGTAACACTTTCATTTTTAATTTTCAACCTGAATGAAGTGTTGATAACAGAGTGATTTTTTTTTTTAATTTTTCCGTCGTGAACCTCTTCTGAGACCTTTACAAGAAAGGAAAAATATCTCAGATTTGTTATTTGACAATTATCGCACTTGCAATGTTCATATTCATGTAAAAAAAATTTTTTTTAACAATTGCATAATTAATATAAATATCTCCATAATTTTTTTTTTTAACTCATATTGAATCTTTTTTGAAAAACGTCAAATAGTGTTTGAGATACAAATTGTGAAAGGCTTTCGCGGCCATCGTTGAATGAATGATTGTTTTTCGGGTTTCTAGGCCGACGTTTATTCAGAGAAAATCTCGACGTTACGCCAACACGAGTGGTTGGCATTTTCAAGAGAAATGTTTACAGTTTCGATCACTGAACACTACTTGTTTGGTATGCGTTGTCTCAGCCAGTATTTATGAGATTTTCTCTAAATAAACGTCGGGCTAAAAACCCGAAAAACCACCATTCAGTGTTTGAGATACTTGCAATACTTTAGCAATTTCCACTTTTAAGTTCAATAGTTTATAAATAAAATCTCGTTTCAATTCAGACAATTCAGATAGATAGATATCTCTCTCACAAAGTAGTGATACAAACCATGAATGTACGAAGAATAGAGTAGTTGATTACATTTGTAGCAGGTCCTTCAGAAAAGATGTTTTTAGAAATATCTATTGTTAAAATAATATCAGCTAGTTAAAATTATGATTAAAAAATACAGTACATATTCAAAAAGACAATAAAAAATCCAGTCTGATTGAAATAATTGAGACACAATACTAGGCACAAGTCAATCTACAATAAAAATTCTATTTGAAAAAGAAAAACAAAGAAGATAAAATAGATTTACTCAGATAAACTAGATTTAAGGCATGTAAGCCCAGGTGGTTGAGAGTTTTTCACTAGTCCTCGATATTGTAGTCGTAGATGAGAAACTCATTTTCCGAGTAAAAACAGTACTTCAACAAAAATAATTTAACTTTATATTTGAACATATGGAAACTCAGCTTTCTTATTGCTTCTGTTAGCTTGTTATATAAGTGATAATTTCACTCGCCGTATGAAACCCTTCTTTCCTGCAATATTAGGACCAATGAGGGACGTATTCCTCGATAATACGCAGTTCCTAGCTTTCGAGCCGGTAATACCACTTTGTCATGGCAACCACGTATCCAAACAACAACGGAGAACTTAATATCGTC
Organism: Chrysolina oricalcia; assembly: GCA_944452925.2. Lineage (NCBI taxonomy): Eukaryota > Metazoa > Arthropoda > Insecta > Coleoptera > Chrysomelidae > Chrysolina > Chrysolina oricalcia. The sequence goes on from OX101810.2 coordinate 5,460,241, forward strand.
TTGCTACTAATATGAATGTCAGTCTGACATACTTCATGTCTATCAGGCATTATCTATTACTGTTGAAGAATTCACGACAATGAAACTTTTTTAGCTTTGTTGGTTCGTTAAATTATCGGGAGTAATTACACAAGTGCTTCAAAATTACCGATAATTTTCCATGAAAGCATGTTGTCTAAAAACTGCATGAGTTTATTTTCATATTTTGTCGAAAGAGCCCGACTCCGAAATAACCGAATGCAGTTTTTTTACTGACAACATGCTTGAATGGAAAATTATCAGGTTTATTTTGATGCACGAGTGTAATTCGGTAGAATATTTCCGGAGTTAAAACAAAAATGTATGTACTGAGTTTGAAATCATTCCCGAAACGTGACATTTCAACGACGTTTAAAATTCAGTATTTATGCATGTCAAGATGACAAATCTACATTTTAATAATCGTTACTATAGATACACGGATCGAGCGGGTAATTTTCGATACCTACCGGGTAATTTTCAGCCTGAAAATGTCCCGCCGGGAAATTTTCGCTGTAATTTCATTTCATAATTATATTTCCCCACAAAATGATTTCAAAAGTCAAATGACTATGGAAAAGTCCAAATTAGCTGGACCTGACGGTATCAATACCTACTAGGTTCGTTAGTCTACGAATCATAAATGTAGCACTAGCTAATTTATTCGTCAGTTCCTCCACATGACACTTCCAGTTAAGTCTATCGTCAATACATATGCCAAGTAACTTGACATTAAGTCCATCTGATTTATTTACATTGGCATAATGAGATTATGGTTTTTCTCCGAATTCAGCAAAAGCTTGTTGGTGCCGAACCATTCCGCTGCTAATTCCAAAGTGTTTTGGGCGGATTCGATCAGTTCACACCATATCCCTCTTTCGGTCAATTAAAGTTGTGTCATCAGCAAAAATAATACTATTTTTGTGCAAAATATGATAGAAAAGGTCATTTATGTATAAAATGAAGAGAGTCGGCTCCAAGATAAAACCCTGAGGGACCCCATGTAGGTATAATTTCCTCCAAGTTTGATTTCACACTGTCCGTCAAAACGCTCTCTCACATTAATATGTCTTGAAGAAGTCTAGAGGAATCCCACGAATCTTCGATTATACTGCAAACTTCGAAAGAACTCGATTCATACTGGTGATATTAATAGAATGGATCTTTCTATCTACGACTAGATGCACCAGCATGAAAAAATTGTCACTGGCGGAGGTGGTACTGAAGAAAGAATGTTGAAAGAGATTTCTAGTATAACACGGTATATACAAGAGCTATTTGATAAAATGACATTAGCATATATTCTCGAGTTCAAAATGTATGAACATGAGGTGAGATGGATTGAAGGAAAGCCAGGGCAAGGGGAAACGGGTACTGGACTCAGTGGGAGTAACCTTTGTCTCTGCAATAGTCTATTTCATCGCAAACGGAAGAGCTCAGTATCACATTTCCAATTAATCATATCGGCCAATATCGGATATTCGATATTGAACAATGGTATATGGGAGATGATTCGAAATCGTTAAGATAACCTTGCTGTAATTACAATAGCTCCATTCCACCATATGGTCTACATATTCGATTGCATATCGTTATCTAAATCTACTCGATAATATTACTACTGAACGTCCCTTTTCATGTTCGGTTGATATTAAAATGAAGTACATACTTCTAGTTTTTAGCAAAATTTGATCCACATCATGATTTGCTCTCTTCAGAAATGTCATTGACTATTCAGTAGTAATACCACAAGTGATTGAATTTTCGCGATTATTTCACTTATGCTAAAATAGCGTGTTATGATTGGTTGAAATTTTTGTGTTGATAAATGAAAACATCATGTTTTCGATTTTGTAGTTTGGCTCTTGATTGGCTACTGGATATGTATATGATGTATTTTCGATTTTGTAGTTCGATTCCTGATTGGTTATTATCAAAACACAAACTTATCACTAGCAAGCTGCTATAATGACACAACACCAAACTTCGAACAAAACTAAATAAGCACTCACTATTAATTCATATCAACTTCACAAATTTCGACAAATTTTGCATACTCGTTGATTAATCAAATCAATGAATCAGAATGTTATCAAAACATAACCTCGAGCGAGAAGCAGTAGACTAGACATGCAATGACGAAACTACGAATGACGCGCTCTGTCATTGGTAACTGAAATAGAGGGATGTATGAAATACCAAGTAAATGTTTTGTTGGTTGCATAATTTCAGAACTAAATGCGGGATTAACGTTCCTAGTTAAATTGAATAGTAAATAAATAAAAATGGTTTCGATTTTATTCATGAAATAATCTTAACAAATACAACTCGTGTTATCGGCGATTATCGTTAATTCCTTCTCGGTTTCGAATCAAATTATGTTGTTGGCAACCAGACTCGCGCAAGCGCTCGTGTGGTTGCCAAGCAACATAATTTTATTCTCAAATTCAAAGGAATTGCTATTTCGATAATCACCGATACACTTGTGGTATTACCTACGATAAGTCTGTAGATTCATTTCTGAACGAAACTGGATTGCTTCGAGAAAACACCACGAGTCCGCAGGACGAGTGGTGTTTTCTCGACTATTTCACGAACCATTAAAAGTATTATTATAAACATGAACAATCAATTTATTATAACTATAATCATAAAAAATGTATTAAACCTATCAATAATTTATTAAATAGTTACGATGCGACTCATTTTGACGTTTTCGCCTACAATTATGGTCTGTCAAAATGTCAAACTTTGCTTTGTCATCTATGGTTACATCGTTGAAAACACCAACGCTGACAGACCAATCAGAATTGAGATACAGCTGGTGTTTCCGCGATAATACAAGTTGTCTTTGATTTGTGATTGGTTAGATTACGTGAATATCTTGAGAAGAGTGGAATAGTCTGTGATATTTTAATTCTATCAAATATTCCCTACTAATGAAGCATAGCGTTGGAATATAAGAGAATGTGCGATACGATAAATTTTGGAAAACATGTTGGTTGGTTAAGATTGAAAGTTTGATTTTGTAGAGAAAACTCATTTTATTACATGTTTTTTGGGTGTTCAAATATTCTACAGTTTGAAAATGAAGAATATGTAAATTTAAGGAAATTTGCAAGCTTATTTGCAAGTGTAGAAAGGCAAATGAATCAATTTGCCTTGATAAATTACTACATTTGCAAGTCTGTTTGATGCCTTGAATAAAATTATTAAATTTTATTAGTGACATATTCCTAATACGCCAATCTGTTGAAAATAAGTTAACCTAAAAAACTCGTCTCTTTTTCAAAAAAGTTGACGTTTCGAAAATCGGCCCCGTTAGCTGCCTTTCGCTGAACACTCTATTTCTATCAGGTTTTGATATAATAAAATCGTTTTTGTCAAAGTCAAATAAAATCTGCCAAGAAATACCTCAGGGTGACGCCATATTGAAATTCAATCAATTCAATAATACTGGAGTGTCTCATATTCGAATAATGTGTCGTGTTATTTCCTGAGACATATTTTTTATTATTAATACCCCAAAAAAAAAAAAGATTCTAGAATCGTTGACACTTTTGAAAACTAATCACGACATAAATATAATTTTCACTTTTATTATGAATAACGTAACAAACAGTTCTTTCGAATTGTCGGGTCAAACTGGACCACAGTAAGTGGCAGAAACTGCAACCATAAAATAGACGAAGGTCTAAACTTGTTCCATTAACTTACATAAAGATTAGTAAAAATAATATGATTACTAAGATTTTATTTAGAAAATTCCTTGTCACTGAAAAAGTAAGGTTTTTTAACTGAAATATTATAATAACTATTCCAAATTATTAGGAAGTCAGAAACTAGACTCATTACCTTAGAATATAAAATGAATTATTTGTTTTTTTGTTTATTTATATTTTTTAGAGGAAAAAATACTATTAATTGAATTTTTCATAGTATATGCTGCAAGGGTAATTATCGTTTTTTTAATATTTAATTTACTTCTCAATTTTTAGAAAAAATATTTTGAATTATATAAAAACTAAATTAAAATATTTAAAAAATTGTTGCAAAATAGTATATTATGCAATGAGCACAAAATGATGCCCATTTTGCACGAGTATAAAATTTGCAGCACGAGCCGAAGGCAAGTGCTGCAATTCATACGAGTGCAAAATGGCCATTTTGTTGCGAGTTGCATACTATACTTTTTCTATGACAACATATCGTTCACGTTTAATACATGCATCCATTGCATAAACTTTGAAAGAAATAAACTGATGATATTTCATTACTCCGAATTCGCCGCTAATGGGCTTTCTATCAGAATTAAAATATAAATTGAAGAAATATGTAAATATTTTCTTTATTGCTATTTCTAATAGGTACACAGAAATAGAAGCCTAGTAATGTATGTATGTATCAAATTGAAGTTGAATGTGCAATTATTGAATATAGACTGCCGGCTTGAGGAATGCTTTCAGTCTCAAATATTTGGCAATATCTATATCCTTATTGATACTTAAAGTCGTTCTCAGCATTGAGAAGTGTGACCACAAAGTGGAACTTTTAAATTTTTCAGCTAAGTCGCCAAAATAAGCCATTAAAACGTTCTCGGAAAACGATTTTGTCTTTTAATCTAACTTCCATTCCAAAAAAAGGTTATAAGCGCGTTGATACATACTCTTCGACGTTTCCGGTAATAAATTCAGTGTTGTTACCTTCGCTGCTTCTATTATGTTCGGAGGTGTCAAATCTAAGTCGATATCACTATCAGTTTCCATTTTAATCAATAGTTTTTATAGAAAACAACTAAGTATGAAATTACTCGTTACCTACTACAACTTTGACAGAAACGATCTGCTGACGTTTCATCAATTTGTCGCTGTACGTCATAATTTGACAAGCCGTAGTCGTCGTGATTTTAGAGTGAACCTAGACCTAACACGAAATATTCCATTTCGCATTTGTTGCTTAGCAACTTGCCTAGCAACCGATGTAAAAATTAAATTCTGTACAAAATGTGCTTGTTTATGATTGAAGTTACGGTTATAAAATGAACATTTATCGCGGTTGTCGTAGAAAAAAATATTTTTTAAAAATTTTTTTTGCAGATGTTCTATGCTGCGCAGTAACGAAATAACCGCAAACGCTCTCCCAGACTCGCGAGTCTGGATTCGTCAATTAATGAAATTATGTTTTTTCGCAATTTCCATTTGTCAAAAGTACATTCCAAAAGTTCGGCGCCACCTTTTGGACTAATCATTCAACGCATCCAAAAAATCGATGACTTCAGAGCACCGACATAATTAGTACAAGCGGAAGAGGATAAACAAATAATTACATTAAATTGCCAGCAATGAGATTATTATTCCCGGAAAATTTCATACCTGTTGTGTATTTTTTCTGAGAATCGCGATATCCGTAGGACTGATATAGGGCAGAGGTAAATGAACCACAGTGCGGAGCGCTGTGAACTTTGAACAACAAAGTGGTAACGTGAAACGAAAAGACCACCTCGTTAAAATTAATTATCCAGTGTTTTGCCGGTGAACGACAATTTTTAGAAAATTGAAACCTCATAACTACATTTTGTCAGCATGCTTTTTGGGTGGAAGGATCGAAAGTAAGTTGAATGGGAAAGTTCTGCTCAAAAATTGATTTTTATTAACAATTCCTGCTATATTTTTATTCAATGATATTGTGGCAGCACGTATGAAGTTTTCAGTCTATTTAAAGTTAGCCTCATTTTGGAAACTGAATGGAATGAGAATATGGACTTTCAATACATTTTTCAACCGCATTCATGTCTGTCGAAAGCCTTGTTATAACTCTAATAGAATTGATTAGAATAAGGATGAAAAAAATAAATAGTTTTCAATCTACTCAAGTAATTTTCAACTTATTATTTGAAATATTCTGAAACATTTAGTAAGAACATTCAGATTTTTTTGGACAGAACCTTGAAGTATTTTAATATTTTGAGAAAATATTCTTGTCGGACAAAAACAATAGTGAATTGTCGAAATTTCGAACTCTACCAAATTATTGTTTCCTATATATTGATCCATGCAGTTTCTGGAGGGAGCTTCTGTATAAATGAGTTTTTAGTAAATAATGGCTAGTTAATAATAATACCAGGAATAGAGTAGTGGAGGTTATCAGAAAATGGGAAATTTAGATGTAGGTAGGTGAAATAACTTTCAGTCTAACTCCATCAAAGATGATCTTTATTGATGATACCATTAAGTTGGAAGACTCACATCAAGCACATGTTTCGAAGGAGTAATTCTTCATCTTTGTTTGTTACAAGTTGATTTGAAGAAAAGCAAAAAAGTTTACAATAGAATTGAGAATAACATTAGTAAATAATGTAACCTTACATTTTATAGTGGAAAACTAAGATAAAAAACCAAAAAAAAACTAACTGTTTCTAATTACGACCATGTTCCGCATCTAGTGCGGGGTCAACAAGTCTTAGGTAACATGATTGGTCCACTCAAACAACCATTTAAAAAAATATTTTGAATTTTAAAAAAAGACCATGCAAGCGTCTAGTTTTGAATACTATAAAGCAACCATATGTTATGAATTTGACATCCGTCATATGAAACGTCGTGATATTCAAGGTGACAGAGAAAATAATGTCCCAAGCTTCCATGGAACATGATAATTCTCAAAAAATTTTCGACTAGCAGTCAGGAGCTCTGTTGACTTAGACTGGAAGTTTTATCACCTACCCAGTTATATTTCACCCCCACTATATGTGATGGATCGTCTCCGTGGGACCATTTAGATGTTTTCATTGACGAAATTTCTAGTATCGTAAGAAATTGTTTTTTTTTTGTCAAAATTGTTATTTCCGTCAACCGATAATAAACAAGTGTTTGGAAAAAAAGCTTTTCTATCACTATTCCAAAACTAACAAGTTATATTTTAGTAGGACATCATAGATTCAATATATTTCAAGCGAGAAAAAAGTAATTCGTTTCTTGATACTTTCTCCGTTTGAAATATGAATTTATTAAATTTTTAATTATAGGTATATAATTGACAGGTCGTTTTTTGAAACCAAAAAATAATTCATTGCTAATGTTGATTAAACAAAAAATAAGGTAGCTTTCTGACGAATTGATTTGTTCAATATTACCTATTTGAACACAGGGTGCGTAACACTTTTTTAAAAGATTTTTTACGATCTTTAAAAATGCATATTTTAGAAACGCAATATACAAAGTTATTTTCAGTATAGTGTTAGTAAAATTAAGTCCAAATCAACTGAACAGTTTTGAGACATTCAATAAAAACATTGGATATGACCTTTAAATAAATTAAGGCAACCTAAATCTAAAAGAGAGGTAATATTGAACTTCTGAATCCATCAAAACGCTAGCTTATCATTTGTTCTATCAACAGTAGCAGTAAATAATTTTTTTTGTAAAAAATGACCTGTCAATTGTTTTCAGGGAAGGAGTATAATTTAAACTTGAAAAAAATCCTATTTCAAACATAGAGAGTCATCAAGAAGCAAAACACGTGTTTATCGCTTAGAATAGGCTGAATCTATGATGTCTTACCAAAATATAACTTGTTGGTTCTGAAATAGTGCTCGAAAAGAGAGAAAATTATATTTTTGGCTCTCTAGGGATAGAATGGAATACTTTCAGATTGTATAGAAATGGATACTTGAATATTGGATAAACGATGTTTCTATGTAGAGATGCCATCATAGGCTATACAATATGTGAATCTGTTTCCATAACATTTTGGATAAGTATGAAAAAGTTGTAAACTGTTGGGAATAGGATTTGGTAATTTTTTGTTAGACTCTTTTACGAGTCGTGGTACGTTGAAAATATTCTTCAGTTCTCTTTTTAAATGATATAATTAAATTACAACAAACGAATGTAAACGAATCAATTATTCAACATGCACTATGCGTAAATGTCACCAAATTACTCCCATTCAAGTAATTCATAGCATTCATATGGAAATGAGCGAGAGTTGTCCAAACTAAAACTGCAATTCGTTGACAAGCAAATTGGGCAAAAAGTGCGCATTTAATAATTTCCGGTAGATTCCATGCAAACCAAAATTTTGTGACATTTTTAGAAGTGAGTGTTTTCGAATTGTTGAGAGTATCTTGATGGATTGAAAAAAAAATTGTGAAATGTCTGGATATGTGAATTCTTTTTCACAGTTATTCGATAACTCCTGCGTCAAGTGATAAAAAACTATATACAGTTTATTACAGGTTTGGAAGATTAATTGCAATAAACGAGGATTTTTTGAAAATAATTTGTATTTTGTGAACAATATCGATAAAAGAAACAGAGAAGTTGAACTATGGAAAACTGAAATGGTTTCAATTTTATTCCACAATTTTTCTATAGATATACTTATAGTTTAATTTTATAACAATAGTTAACAATACTTAAAAATGTCAGATATACATCAAAAAGTGAAAAAAAATCGCGTGACTAGCACAATCTTATTTATACTCTTTGCCACTATGATATTTCTTAGAAAAACAATCAATATTTCTTTATTCGTGGAAATTTCCAATAAATTATACTTGTGCATAAAAATGCGTGTCATCTTATAAAAATTGCACTCTGCTATTTTCATGTTTTGTAAAAGAGCCCTCCTCCTTCGCCATATTATGGAAATGAACTCGTGCTTAACCTTCCAGTGGTGGCGCCAAAGCTTGTTGCACCAGTGGTTGCGCTGGTCTCACATACCGAATGTGGAGGGGTGGGGTTGTCTTCAAAAAAATTAAATGACTTTCAACAAAAGGTTCATTCAAGAAAGAGTACTACAATTAGAAATAATTTTTTTCAAATTTACAGGTCAAAACACTTTTTTTTTGTTTTTTAATTATTTTTATTTATTATTTTTTATAAATTAACACCAACTTGGAAACTCAAACAATGATACGAATTCTTGAGAACAAAGGCTATGAAATCCAAAACATACAAAAAAAGATATTGTCACTCCCGCAAAAGTTTGTGAGTCAAATTATTCCAGTGGATTTCCATTGCATGTTGAACATATACCAATGAGGTGCTCCAGGCACATGAATTTTCCACATTTGCAGCAGGAAAATCTTGTTTTCCGATTCTTCTTCGTTCCACAAAAATTGCAACTTTCAGTTTTTTGTTGAAAGTTGTCATTTTCATCGAAACGAATTCCACAGATCTCTACTAATCTAGATTTCAAATTGCTGGGAAGTTCATGAACACGATCTCGTTCGTGTAAATAAGGCATAATCAGTTTATTGGCTATATCTTTGAGGAAATTTCTTCTCAAAATATTTTCATTGGGATTATTTGCATGATAGATCACCTGAGAGTATATACCTGCTATATTTAGGGCCAGTGAAAATATTACAGTAGGCCATCTACGTGTGTTTCTGGAGCAATCATAACTGGCACATAATTTATCCACCACATCTACTCCTCCTTTCGTCCTATTATAGTCTGTAATGATAACTGGTTTATTGGCATCGCCTGTTTCTTTATCAATCTCATCATCATGGTGAAACGAGGACAATAGAAGAACATTTTTGTTCTTTTTTGGAATGTGAGAAACGATGGTGCACATTCTTCTAAATCCAAATACGCTAGTACTTACTGGTCGATGAATAGGTTTTGTAAACTCCAAAGGTAGTACTTTTCTATTTTTTTTAAACAAACAAAAAAAATTTTTTTTGACCTATAAATTTGAAAAAATTAATTTCTAATTGTAGTACACTTTCTTGAATGAACCTTTTGTTGAAAGTCATTTAGTTTTTTTGAAGAAAATTCCACCCCCTCCCCATTCGGTCTGTGACACCAGCGCAACCACTGGTGCAACAAGCTTTGGCGCCACCACTGGAAGGTTAAGATCACACTTTCTTGAAAAATTGTATGTAATTATAAACAAAAAAATTCGAGTTGCATCAATAGACCAACGGTCACTTTTATTGTCTAAATGAGTCATTTCACATTTCAACGACTTCTTGACATAGTTAAATTAGATATGGTGAGAAAGAAAACCAGATTATACTTCAAACAAACATTAGATATACTTTTTAGACTCAGAGGAATACGGAATATTGAGAAATTAACAAAAAAGTGCATTGCGTTCGTATGCAAAGTTTTTCCATTATAACTATCTGAAAACACTATATTTACATGCTTATTTAGCAGACTGAAAAAGGGTTTTTTCCGTGCGCCCGCTCTGAATAATTTTTCGTGAGTTGGTGTCATTATATCTGCCTATTCAATTGTCAAAATAAAATAATGTGTTGTTGACAGTTCTCTAGAAATCGCAAATTGTTTGAATATTTCTTTAATACCAACAGGTAAATAACGCTGGTTTTATGGCAATTTCTGGATATTTTTGTACCATAAATAGTTCAATTAATAATACATGTTTTTGTTCCTTCATCATTAAAAATAAATGTTTCTTAACAATTTGTGGTTTTCAGGTAGATATAATGAAGAATATCGTTCATTACTCGTCCATAAATGCTTTTTCCGTGCTTGCACGACTTCCCGTGTTCGCTTCGCCTCTCGCGGGATCATGTCGCGCACGCACGGAAAAAGCCTATTTTCTGAACTCGTAATGAAATATACAATTTTTTTTGTTTTGACATATTGTTAAAAAAAAATGTTGAAATTGTTTTTTCCGTTAACCAGCTGTCGTTCCCTTACGAACGGCAGCCCTCAAAAGTCGATACTTGTGCGAGCCAAGGATTAACGAGATCTTACCTTTTTACGTGCGATTCCTAGCACTTTCTCGGGCCATCAGAAAAAATTCTGCAGTCGCCGTGGTTTGAACCATCGCCGACTGACATCCAAGTTGATTAAACCATGTCGCTTTAACCACTCGGCTACCTGGCAGTGACATTTTTCAGAACTAACGCAAATATCAAAACGTCCAAGTTTTCATCACCAGTTAGGAAATGTTTCACTTTTCCCAACTGGTTAGAAACAGTTCATGAAATCATGAGTTAGAGAACAAATCAATTATCAAAAATAAAGAGAACACGATACAAGTTTGAAAGAACATTTTGTATCTTATTTTAAACGTTGACAATGCAGTTTGGTTAGGTTAATCGCATTAATAAAATATCTCCATCTTTCGAATTGAAAAAATAACGTTTGTCAATTTTGACATGGAAGTTGTGTGTTAGAATCCTCATAGGCCAATCATTTTAGCATTTAAAATAAAGAATGGGAAAAACAATGCAAACTTTCACAACAGTTATATTTTAGTGTGCAATGAATTTAAAAAAAATTACCTCCTCGTACAAGATCGGCAACTTTGTTAACAATGTAAATTATAAACAATTCTAGTTATTGCTTTTATTCTTCAACAAACAAAATTAAAGCAATGTGGAACATTATTTCGGAAATAATAGAAATTGATGAAAAACTCGAAGATGATGTAGTCGCCAATAATTTCCTCGGACATTTCAGTTTTGTAACCGATGAATGTGAGAAAAATTTCTATAATTGTAAATATACAGCTCAATGATAGAACATTTAATATGGCGCCTGTGACAGAGCCTGAGGTAGTCGGTTTCATAAACAGACTGAAGCCTTCTAATTCTAGCGGCAATATTTTGAAAAGGTATAAATATGGTATTTGCAATGTCCTAACTGTCATAATAAATTCAAGTTTCATCAAAGGTATTTTCCCTAACAAACAGAAGTCTTCAGTGATCACGTCACTTTATAAAGAAGATAATACGAATAAATGCTCCAATTGCAGAGCGATTACCTTGCTGTCAAGCATGCCAAAGATGTTTGAAATGGCCTTAAATGAACAGCAGTCAAACTTCTATTTGAGAAATAATGTAATTTCTAGGAACCAACACGGATTCGTTGAAAACTGATGAGAATATTCAGATTGTTGATGCCATTGAGTCGAAGTTGATTCCCATAGGTTTTTCTATTGATTTTTCTCGAGCTTCCGATTGTGTTGACCATCATCTCCTATTTTAGAAACTGAACCGATATGGTGTTTGAGGCATACCACTAGATTTCATTAAATTGTACCTAACAAATCGTAAGTAAGTGTGCAAACCACTAATTGTTTCTGTTAGTCGAGGAGTGCCTCAGGGGTATATTCTTGGTTTTCTTTTATATACAGTTTCTGATAACGACCTCATAACATTCCTTGAAGATTTTCCAATTGTAAATATGGTTTGCAATGCCGATGACACCAATTTCTTAATTACATAAACTGACAATGGCTACTACTGAAGAGGTATATACTCGCTGTTTATCATGGTCAGAAAAAAATTCATTGATTTGAATAAGGGAAAAACAGGGTTTTATTTTATTCCATCTAGGGCATAATGAAACTCCATATAACAATAACGAATATAATTTCAGATTTCAAAACGGTGTTAAGATCTTGGAAGTTATTTTTGATCAAAAGTTAAACTGGGAAACTCAAAAACATAGTATCTGCATTGAATTGAGTCTGCTATACCTTGAGGTCATCAAAGAAGCACTGCAGTCAGAAAACACTCCTTACTCTGTATTACGCGAATTTTCACTCTTAAATTCGACATGGTATAATGAATTGGGGAGCTGGTAATGCTTGATCAAGAATATTAATTCTACAAAAATCCGCATTTAGGATCCTCTGCAATGTTTCCTGGGGACACTCTTGCCGGGAGTCTTATGAAAATATCATAATTTAAACCGATGTTGACCCTTATATACAGTGCGTTCATAAAATGTGGAAACGCTCCATTATCTTACGAGTTAATTATTTTCAGAGGTGAAGCTCGGACAGGTCGATTTTGAATTTTAGTTTTCCACTTTTTTCAGAAAAAAAATCCCCCACCACCTTACAAAATATGACGTCATCCGTATTTTTTTTTTTCGAAATGGTATATTTTTATGTCGAAAATTCAATGCTCGTATTTTTCTGAATTCAATCATATCACATACGTCATATCCTTTAGTTCAAATTATAGTATACTGAGTATAAAGGAAACCAGTGTTCATATTTCTCAAGCTTCGTTTCATTATTTATTTGCAATTAAAATATCATAGGTTGGTAATGAAAATAATCAAATGAGAAGTCAACAGCAAATGCTCGAACTGAGCATTTAGTTGGGTTAGTTAACAATATCCAAGACGTCTGATGAATTTTTGGGTTACGTTCGACTTCTAGTGTAATTCGTTGCATTTCAGTTCGAATTCTTTCTCTAAGGTCTTCCAAATTGATGGGTCGGTTTATGTCCATTTTACTATTTGAGTAACCCCAGAGATAGAAGTCCATGGTAGTTAAATCTGGGGACCAAACAGGCCATTCAATCTGCTGTCCGCGTCGTCCAATCCAGCGATTGGGGAACGTTTCATTTAGAAAATCTATAACAACTAGAGCATAATGTGGACCTGCTCCATCCTGATGGAACCTGATAGAAGAAGCTATTCGATCAGGTTGATTGATGGCTGGAAATGTCTCAGTTAAGTATGGAACTATATAAGTTTGTAACATTTCCAAATAATTCTCACTTGTCACAGTACCATCACATAAAATTTGGTCCTACAATGTTATACCTGAGAATCCCAGCCCACACAGATACTTTTTGAGTATATTGGGTATGAGCTTCCATCATCCAATTGGGATTTTCTGTTGCCCAATAACGACAATTTTGCGAGTACCGTTTGTAAAAGAAGTTGATTCGTCGGAAAACAAGACATTACATTCAAACCCATTATTTTGATTACATGCTTCTTTCATAATTTCAAAAAACTCCTTGCGTCTATCGAAGTAATTTTCATTAAGTTCATGTATGGGTTTGTTTTTATATAGAAGAACTTTCTGCACAGCACCACGACAGATCTCATTGTTGTCAGATAAAGTTTTGATTAAACAATGAGGATTTTCTTCAATTCCAAGTAATAAATTCAATTGAGTGTCTTCGGCAACGGTACTTACTGTCGATTTGCTTGTTGGTTCTCGATCAGGATATTTTTCATTAAAGATTTCGCATACTTCTGCCATACTTTTTCTACAATCGACGTAACCTGAGATCATCAGAACTTCTATTCTCTGTTTTTCTGACAGCACCATCGTTATTTGAAATGATTGATTTTAAGGTAAAATTTTTCAGAAAGTTAATATTGCAGACTTATTAATCGATATGCTACACAACAAATCAATTCAATAATGACATATGCAATGGTAACTACGATCTTATTCGAAAACAGAGTTCTTTCGGGAGATCGTTTAGTAACGATCTTATTGTCTGGTTGCTAGGGACTTTCAGATGTTTTCATAGCCTACTACTCAAGTATGGCAATATATTCATACTAACTACTAATTCTCAGGTTTACATTGCAAAATAAACTGGTTTCCTTTATACTCAGTATACTGTAAATTGAAGTGTAAGATATGAAGTGTATGGTATGGTTGAACTCAGAAAAATATGGGCTTTCAATTTTTGATATAAAAATATAACCTTTGAATTTACAAAAAAATATCGATGACGTCATATCTTCTAAGGTGGGGAAAAGTCAAGTTTTCCTAAAAAAAGATGGTTAACTAAAATATTAAATCGACCTGGCTGAGATTTACCCCCAATAATAATAATAATAATAATAATAATAATAATAATAATAATAATAATAATAATAATATCTTTATTATCCTTTTTTGACAAAGTTATGAAATTTGTATAGGAATCGTCTAAGGAAAAGAAAAAGGAGATCAGAGATAAAAATAATTCCTGAAAAATGGAATTAAACTACCTACTTATACACATAAATTCTTCAAAACTATATCAACACTTTTCAACAAGAAAATCCTTAAGTTTTCGTTTGAAGATATAAACGGTTTTGGATTTTTACACCTGGGGGTATATTCTCGAGTGTCAGCGTGTACGAATTCAATGTTGTATCTCTTTCCAACGCGCGGTGTTTGTATCGCTCTATGTTACTTCAAACGTTTGAAAATGATTTCTCATGAACTCGAGAATAAACCCCCTGGTAGCAAATTATAAACACGTGGGGCCATCTGATTAGGAGAATTAAAAGCTAATTTAGTTTTGACATATGGTACAAAAACATGTTTTTTGTCTTGTGTCAATATTATTCTTACATTTATTTAGTACAAACAATTTATTCATATTCCCAAAAACAGATGAGCACAAGTCAAAAATTGAAAGAATTGTGCTATAAAGACATCAGAGCAGTTAGAGGAAAAACGCCAAAAACACACTCCATATCTCAGTCTGGAATCCACCTGAGCATAATATTTTCGACAAACTTGATGAAATTGTTACTGGCCTATAATTTTCCAGTAAGGTTGGACTATTCTTTTTATACACTGGTATGATTTCATCTATTTTCATCATATTTGAGATCGAACCTTCGCTGAATGACAGATTCACCAAATGAAGTAGAGGTTTAATTAAAACATGATATTCTTTTTCAAAAGAAACATGGGGATTTCGTCATGACCTGAAGAACTTTAATTTTTAAGTTTGCTATTCAGTAATTCAAACAGTTCGGATTCAGTATAAGGGTGTAAAAAACGAATATAATGTTTCTCGCGTAAGATTGATAATCCAGATTTGCCTTATCAATTTGACTAGATAATACTTTAGTTGACTGTATAAAATAATTATTAAATGTGTTAGCGACTTCTTTCGGTAAATCATCAACAGCGTCCCTGCCCTTTATAGAAATAGAAATATTCTTAGTGGTGCATTTTGGTTTATTAGATAATTCAGAGACAATTCTCCAAGCTGTTTTTGAAGATTTATCAGACTCATCAAATCGTTTTTGGAAATATTCTTTCTTTGTTGATTTTACTAACTGAAAGTGTTTTTGTTTTTCCGTTTTATAACTATTCTCAAGGTCCTTCCGAACTTCTTTCATATTTTAGAGGTCTTTCAACTTTCTATTTGAAATTTTAACTTTACTGTTAACCCAATTATTATTTTTAACAGTCTTATTGAATATTTCACGCTTTGGAAAATTAATTTCAAAGTAATAAGAGAATCTCTCCCAAACACACTGATAAGCCAAATTCATACCAAAAACACTAAACAAATTTTCTCAATCCTCCTTCTGAAAGGCCTTCACAAAGGATGCAATTAACAATTAACTCGTAAGATATTCGAGCGTTGCCGCACTTCATGAACGCACTGTATATACGTAATATCGCGCTATGGTTTTGAATCTAGGACAGATTTTATTCCATTTGGTGCAAAAAAATATCAAAATCGGATTGGAAATAAAAAAGTTACTCAAGATAAAAATTTGTTAACATCTCAAAGTAGCCGTTTTTTTATGCACCTGTATGTTATGCTGTTGCATCAACATATAAGTTTTACCAAATAGAGATCTTACCACTGTTAGGTCGACGTACTTTTTTCGTTACATATACAAAAAAAAAATTCTGGGTGATCTATCCCACCTGTCATGAAATTGCTTTTCATCTAGCTTTAAACAAAATTGGTATTATTGAATAAGATTTCATGTACCTACCTCAATATATTCTCGCAATTCTGCACCACGCCAGTCATGAAATAGTACATTTTGGCCGATTTAGGAAAAGTCCATCACCGAGAACGAGCCACGTGACGCCGTCTCCGAATTCAAAACAACAGCGTAATAGTCACACCGTCTCCGATCGACCGCGGCGGCGGTTCATCACCCGAAAACTTGTCGGAACAACTGCGAGCGAGTCTGCGAACCTTCCATATCTGCGATTTGCCCGCCAAACGATCACCGACGTACGTCCCCGCATCTCGCGTGTACTTTTCGGCTTTGGGGAACGCAGCTACGACAACGTTATGGCAAGATAATGGCACGGGGGATGTAGGGCAAACGCTCCATGTTGCGCGATATAGCGGTTTAGGACAGTCGACGGGAAGAAAAATTCGTGAATGGGTGGCAGACGGAGCCGGTTAAATGGTAATGGGAACGTCTGAACGAAGTCGATATTGGAGAGTAACCGCTGATAGTCACGATAGGATGGATATTCCCAAAACTTAGAATTCGGAAGGATCGGAAAACCGTAGAACTGCTTGCGCGAGAATGATGACCTCGCTATCCAGGAACCATTAACATGAGTATTGCTCGGCTAGTTCAAAATTTTCAGTATGAGGCTACCTTTGAGAGGCATGTACTTTTGAAATGTTCACAATTTCAGTATTGGATTCTTGTAGTTACAAAATGCTTGCAATAAAACCACAATTGGCTATAGCAGAATTGGTCTATCTCTAACCGTTCTCTAATTGAAACCCTGATATTTCATTTTATTTCCCCTTTTCGACTATATCTGGAATCTGAGCATGTATCAAACATATAATTTTGGAATAAGCATGAAATTTTACGTATATAGCACGAATTTCAAGTGGATTGTATTTTTCGTGATTTCTAAGGAAACCGCTTACATTATTTCACGAGTAATTTTCAATTTTTCAATAGGCTCAAATTCACAGCATATACTAATTCGACCATTGGCGATAACAGAATTGACACATTGCAATTTCAAAATTTTAGACATTTCATTCACCTTTTCGGCTATATCTTGAATCTGAGCATATACAAAACATACATTTCTGATATCAACTCGAAATTTTATCAATATAGCGTGAATTTCAAGTGGATCTGACTATTTTGTATATTTCGTGATATCACGCGCAATTTTAAATTTTTTGATAGGCTGAAATTCACAGTATTCACTAATTCGATAATTTTCAATCGATTGGCGAGTACAGACTTGGTCTATCTCTAACCGTTCTTGAATTGAGACCATGCAATTTAAAAATTTTTGACATTTTATTCCCCTTTTCGGCTATATCTTAAATCTGAGCATATACAAAACATATATTTTTGAAATCACCTCAGAGTTTTACCTATATAGCGTGTATTTCAAGTGGATCTGACTATTTTGTATTTTTCGTGAGTTCTAAGACATTTCACGAGGAATTTTCAATTTTTCGATATTCTGAAATTTACAACATATACTAATTCGACCATTTTGAATAATTTAGCGACCGCAGAATTGGTCTATCTCTAATCGTTCTCGAATTGAAAACCTGCAACTTCAAAATTTTCTACATTTTATTCCCCTTTTCGGCTATATCTTGAATCTGAGCATAATACAAAACATTTATTCTTGAAATCAGCTCAAAATTTTACCTATATTGCTTGAATTTCAAGTGGATCTGACTATTTTGTATTTTTCGTGATTTCCCCCTTACAACATTTCACGAGTAATTTTCAATTTTTCGATAGACTGAAATTCACAGCATATACTAATTCGACCATTTGACTCGATTGGCGATCGCAGAATTGGTCTATCTCTAACCGTTATCGAATTGAAACCCTGCAATTCTAAAGTTTTCGACATTTTATTCCCCTTACCGTCTATATCTTGAATGTGAGCATATACAAAACATATTTTTTGAAATCAGCTCGAAATTTTACCTATATAGCGTGTATTTCCCCTCACATTTCACGAGTAATTTTTATTTCTCGATATGCTGAAATTCCTTCCTTTTCCTTTTCCAAGAATATTATTTTTCTAAGATGCTGTTGATCAACTTGATTTGAAAAAAAAATTGTTATTTTTTGCGATTTGTGTGTATACTTTTTTCCTAAAGAATTTTAACTTTCTTTCGGGCGTGGGTGCACTATTCATTTTTTAAACAAAATTTTTCCCCTACACTTTTCGATTTGACCAAAATAATTTTTCTTTGAAAAATTTTAATTTTTGTTTCAAGACTTCAGACAGATTTTCAGTTATTCGTGTTTCTTTCGCGATTTGAGCGATCATTTCTTTTCTAAGAATACTAATTTTTTTTCCAAGATGGTGTTGATCAGCTTGATTAAAAAAAACGTTTAATATTTTGTGATTTGACTGAACATGTTTTTCCGAATATTTCCATCGTATGTTAAAAATCCCATATGAAGCGGGACATTTTCGATCAATTACAGCGAAAAATTCCCGGCGGGACATTTTCAGGCTGAAAATTACCCGGTAGGTATCGAAAATTACCCGCTCGGTCCGTGTATCTATAGTAACGATTGTTAAAATGTACATTTGTCATCTTGACAAACTCAGCACATATATTCTTGTCTTAACTCCGGAAATATTCTACCGAATTACACTCGTGCATCAAAATAAACCTGATAATTTTCCATTCAAGCATGTTGTCAGTAAAAAAACTGCATTCGGTTATTTTCATATTTTGCTAAAAGAGCCCTCCGCCTTCGGAGTCGGGCTCTTTCGACAAAATATGAAAATAAACTCATGCAGTTTTTAGACAACATGCTTTCATGGAAAATTATCGGTAATTTTGAAGCACTTGTGTAATTACTCCCGAAAATTTTAATTTTTTCAGTTTATCAGTAGGTATTTAATTTTTTTCGGTTTTTCCGGTTTTTCAGTTTTTCAGTCTTTCAGTTGTTTAGTTTTCCAGTCTTCAGTTTTTCAATTTTAGAGTATTTCGGTTTATCAGTTTTTCAGTTTTGAGAATTTCAGTTCTTCAGTTTCAGTTTTTCATTATTTCAGTACATATATCAGTTTTTCAAATTTTCAGAAAAACAATTTGATCTGGATGACAAATATCAATAGCAACCGTGAAAGCTGGGTTGGATAATGAGGATGCGGCTGCAACTAAATATGAAACAGAAAATGCAGGTTTCAGATGTTTCCCGTAGATTTTTTATTAACCCAGGAATCCCTTTGTTGGCAACGTCCCACGTTAGAGTTGTTTTTGACACCAGGACAATATTACCATTAAAAAAAACAAACGTACACTGTTAAACAATGTGTAGAATTATTGTACCAGTTTTATTAACAAGAATCTATTTTGTCAAATTCAATTATAAACTTTATACAGTCATCGTTCGCTATGGTTCAGGAGTTGATTCTGACCACTACTACAATTTGGCCAACGACAGAACAGACTAGTACAAATTTGGTTGCTTAAAAATAATGTATCTTTCGAATTTTTTTGAAGCATCTGGAAACTTTATACACCGTTTTGACCAAAAAGCAGATATTCATAATTTGACAGACCTCTTTAGGAGTTTTCATTAAATTAAATCCAACTTTTTAAATGACGTGGTGTTGCAAGTTTTTCCTACAGATGTAAAAGCGAATGAACCATGTAACTTTTTCTCATTGTTTCTTCGTTACTGTTGTATTCAAGAGTTTAATAAAAGTTATAATTGTCAATATTCATTGAAATAAAATTCTTCTTTCGAGAATCGATGTTTCAGATGTGTTCAACCAGTTTTCTGCTACATGATGAAAAGTCTATTGAAAGAGCCGTAATCAATATTTTCCTTCTTCATAGATCATGAATAGAAGAATGTCTGAACTCATGGCAAAAGGCAATGCATGCCGATATAGATGTTTGTCTAAAGAAAGGAGGATATCTGGATTCATTACATTTCAACTTTCAAATATCTCAAATATCAAAACTGGAAACACTGTTGCGTTCCAATTAACAGTGCTGCTCCTAAGGTGGCGTATGGAGTTAGTAACAATGCCTACCCATAACACATGGCTAATGACCATAGTAATCAATGCCAAAACACCAAAGAAAAAAAATCCTTTGAAATTGACCAATGACCATTATATTCGACTCAAATCAGTGTTTCCAACATTTAAAAACGATAACCGATAGCCTGTGGAATATTGTCAATTATCAGGATTATATATATATATATATATATATATATATATATGAATCCTTTATTTAGTCCATTTGGCTAATATACATTGTCAAGTAATTGAATAAGTTTCAAGAAATGAACAATACAACACATTCTCACAAATTGGGCATTTGAACCCTTGTCACTAAAGATAAAAATATATATATACACATGTATACAACACAGATACACATATTTATACACACCTACAACATATATAAGCACATACACACATCTATTATACACCTATACACATTCTTCCCCTATCCACATGAACCCCGAGATATTTAAATTGGTTGACCCGTTCCACATTATCAGGTCTTAGCATTATCTCAAAATTTTGGTTACAAAAGCTTCTAAATCGTTTTGCTGTACTTATTACCATGTACTTGGTCTTCTCAACATTGATCTTTAAATAATTAGCACAACACCAACTGTAAATAGATTTTAAGGTTCTGTTGATGGTTTCTCTCAGTTTTGTGTGATCATTACATGAGAAATAAATTACTGTATCATCTGCAAATAGATGAACTGAGCTCACCCACTACCCCTGGCAAATCATTGATATACATAAAAAATAATAGGGGTCCCAGCACACATCCCTGTGGTACTCCCTGATCACATTCTATATCATCTGATATTTCTTCAAAAAGCTTTTCAACCATTTCAGGATTATTCCATCTATTCCTACTGCTACTAATTTTTGTAATAATCTATCTCTGTGTATTGTCTCAAAAGCTCTTTGAACATCCAAAAACACTGCAACAGTAGTCACAATTTTTTCTAGGCTAATTTTCCAATCGTCTAGTACACACTGAACTGCTGTTTCACAACTATGTTTATTTCTGAACCATGATTGGTATTTACTTAACAGTTTATTATTTTCAATATAATCTACTAAGTGGTTATAGACTGCTTTTTCCATTATTTTTTCCATTGAGCTCAACATGTTCACTGGTCTTAGATCTGAGGCTTTATTTGAGTTTGTTTTTTTCGGAACAGGAATGATTGTGGAAATCTTCAGGTCATCAGGTACCTCCCCTGATAGTAACGAAGTATTAATGAGGTTTAGTAATGGTTCTGAAAGGTTTGTGAAACAATTTAAAAAAAGGCATTCAATTCATCTGAACTTCCCTTATTTTTCAACGAAAAAACAATGGCTTCCATGTTCCATGTTCCAATGTCATATCATGAGTTCGTCGATATTGAATAATAATATGATAATTTATGGCTAATTTCACACCGTGTTCCTCTTGGAAATTTGAGAAAATTATGATCCCGAGTTTTAGTTGCTGCATTCGTTAAAATTATGATGTGGAATTCAAAAATACACAATTTTAGATGATATTTGGTAAAGACATCTTTTTATTCCAAATTATTTTTTCCTTCCTCAAATAGGGAAGTAAGTATCGTCTACCCACGCATCATTGATAAACCCTCTAAATAAATTCCGTACGCATTTTCAGAAAGGTAATGCAGGTTGGTGGCAAGCCGATTGAGTCCATTATCCCAAACCAACCGGCTTGTTATCTACACACGATTCCTGAGACCAACTGCAAACGGTTTCCTTCAAATTACACTATACAACATTATTTGGCCCACTACGAGTTTCAGCCGCATCAGAGATTTATATCTACGACACAACATGACAGCAGAGATCCATCTAGCTTAGGGTCAGGAATTACATCCACAACCATGATACGGGAAGCTGTCGGGAAATAATACCCTTTAAAGTAGCAAACGATCATAAGCCAATTGGTTACACTTCGTTGTCGTTTGAATCTGATATACACATTATTATTTCCGTCGAGGGTTTATATATGATAATAGTTTATCAAGTATTACAGCTTTTTAATTATTTTCTAAAGTACTTAGAGTCGTCACTTTTTGTTTCTATGGAGGTATATTTTCTATTATTTTGATGACTGTAACTCCAACCACCCAGGTGGTGCCATCTATCGTGTTTTTTTTTCAGGAGTATCAATTATTATCTGTCATACACCAAGTTGTTTGTTGTTTTTGATAATAATAATTTAGCAATAACTTTGATAAAATAGTATTAAAAAGGTAGGTCAGATAAAAACACCAGTCACAGTAATCGAACTAAAATTCGACGCCACAGCTTTACATATAGAATTTTAAAAGAAATAAATAAAATTCAATAAATAATTAGTAAGTATCCATCAAATGCTCTTGCAGAGTATAGTAGCACCTGTCAAGCAATAATCATTTAACTGTATTATACAAAAAAAATTGTCACTGTGAGAATTTATTATCTCATTCGCCAATTTGCTGTAGAGAGACAAAGCATTGTAAGTGGGAGAGTTTTTGTATTTAGAAGTTTTATAATTTGACATCCGCAGCTGTCCTCCGAATTTTGTGCTTTGAGTGTGCTGATGCAATCGTTTCGAAGAACTCAAGGTTGTTTCTTGCAAATTTAGCACATTCAAAAATATAAATACATGGAACAGATAGCAGTTTTCTTCTTATAAAAACCGGTTTGCAACTATCTCGATAATCACTGGAAAATTAGGATTGGTGGGGAGAAGCGAGAACCAAAACTGTGCACTGAAAGAAACTTTAAAGACATTTTCCAAAGATTTTTATTCAATACGGATGCTTTCTTTGGAATATTCGATCGAGAAAATATCGTAGAAAAATATCTCACTTGGTTGACTGTTTGAATAACTTAGTTGAGCGACACATTCCTTCAACAATCTCCCGTGTCACTGAAGCTATAGCTCTATGGCCTAACGGATATAAGTGAGCTGATGATGTTTGAAGGAGATAAAATACTCAGAAAATATAGAAATAGCCAATTCGCAGTTTAATAGACAAATGCGCAATTTAATAAATCAAGCAATAAAAAAAGAAAAAAAAACATGTGGAAGACACTCAAATCAAATGGAGAAAAAATCTTTTCATATCACTGCGAGTTTAAGAAATCCATTCTCTGGATCTTATGAATTTTTATATTCTACCTATGAATTCAGCAATGATTATTTTGTCTACAGAACTATTCGTGAAATTTAAACTAACGCGAAAGTTTGGGACGGTTTGATTATCGCACTCATTAAACTTTGTCTCACATAGTGCGATACATCACACATGTCTTAAACTTGTGTTTAACAGAAAGTGTCTATGCCACAGCGTCGAGAACGGTATAGTGCAAGCTCTTCCGAAGAAACAGGATCCAACCGAATACAAAGATCTACGTGCAATAAGTATCTTATCAACCCTATTGAAAATAATTGAGTCTTAACTTCCGTTAAAAAACTTAAAAAATAACGTTAAATCTCGTTCGAGTATACTGTGACCATTACAACTGATCAATCAATGAAGAAGATCTACATGTATTTATTTTACATCGCGCCTGCAGAAGTAAATTAGGTATTTATTTACTTTGTAGGTTATTGTTTATAAAACATGTTAAAATAATAATATTTTCATGCAGGAAGATATGTTATTAGCTTTTGGATTGATAATTTTGTTTTATCAGTTGTGTTGGAAAATATATAATGTGATCTATAATGTGATCTTTAACGGAAGTTTGTTTGAAACCTAATACACATTATTCCTAACACGACGAGCCATCATGGAGCAATTTCAAAAAAATTCCTAAATTAAATTCTACATATTGGTTGAATTTTTACCAAAAACAGTAAAGTTTCACTTACCTAAAATGTTAGGACTAAAATTAATTATTCGAAGGTATCCTCAACCCTCTAGAATGAAAAACAAATTAAAAATAAATTTGATTGCAGAAAGTGACAAGTGAAACATGGTTGTATTCGGTGTGACATTTAGAAACAAAATAAGTAAAAATATACCGGATGTCTCAGTTAAAAATCAAAAGTTTATATCATTTCTTGAAAAACCAGAAGTTGCATGAAGCTGAATTACTCATAAAAAATGCTGTTTTATGTCGTCTACAAATCCTCAAAATTTCATTCCATTGACTTCAATAACACAAATGTTATAGGCGCGAGCCACTTTCATTGCTTGTGAGCTTATAAATACAGAATCGAACGCTTTCGTAGAAGCTGCTACTGACTATTGTCTGACCATGAAACCATCAGTCACATATTATACTTTTTGTTTTAGAGTCTAAGATACGAGCAATGTTTGATTCCATACACATCAATATAAATA
Organism: Chrysolina oricalcia; assembly: GCA_944452925.2. Taxonomy (NCBI): domain Eukaryota; kingdom Metazoa; phylum Arthropoda; class Insecta; order Coleoptera; family Chrysomelidae; genus Chrysolina; species Chrysolina oricalcia. The sequence continues at coordinate 5,485,086 of OX101810.2, forward strand.
ATGAATACTCATGCTGGACAATGAGACGAAAAATCTTGGTGTTTTATTTGATACCGAATTGTGATTCGCAAAACATGTCAACCGACCTTCACAAAGTTCTTATGCAACGCTCAAAATTATTTATAAAAAGAAGCAAATTTTTCTTCAATGTGTTGAGACAAACTTATATGAATCTCTGATACTATCAATTTTCAATTACACAGATTTTCTTTATGGACCTAATATCACAATCCAAAACAAACATAAAATACAAAAAGTGCAAAATTGCTGTCTACGGTTGATATTTGGCGTGAGACGGCGGCATCGAATATCTCATAAACTTGAAGAAATTGGATGGCTGAACATGAATAACAGGAGACTTTTTTATTCTGCTACGCTATAGCACAATAATTATTGTTAACAAGAAACCTTCATATCAGCGTAGAAAATTGAGGATTCCAACAGATATACATACATAATTTGAATATAACACAAGAAGGACTAATAAACAATATCTCCATTCAAACTAGCATCATTCAGAAGATCTTTCAGTTACCGAATTTTTCATGATTTATTGTTCAAACGATACTGAAAGAATTTTGGAAAATTAAATTATTATTATTATCATAAAATGATCAAATGTAGATTGTTGTTTTTGTTAAAATTGTTGTTAAAATTGTTTTTCCGTTAACCAGCTGTCGCTCCCTTACGAACGACAGCCCTCAGAAGTCGAAACTTGTGCGAGCTAAGGATTAACGAGGTCTTACCTTTTTACGTGCGATTCCTAGCACTTTCTCGGGCCATCAGAAAAAGTTCTGCAGTCGCTAGGGTTTGAACCTTTGACTGGCAGCCAAAAGTGATTGAAACAATGTCGCTTTAACCACTCGGCTACCTAGATTGAAGCATATACGCTGATGAAAAAATATGATTCGACTCTATTGCACAGAATTATTTCAATATGTCATTGAACAATATTTCAAATCTTTACTTGTAATAATCTAGTATTAGAGGAGATAAGGAGGTATAGTAGGCTAGTTAATAACTCGCTCAGAAAATGACACTGTGTATTACAGCGTTATTACAGTAAATATTTCTTGTTTGAATTGGAATTTTTTATTTCCAGCCTAATTTATCATTCAGGATGACTCTACACGTAATAGATGCTGACACTATGGTACTTTGAGTGCCCAGCTGCATAGGGCTTGAGAACAGTTTCAACAAGCTTCACTTCAATGTCTCAAAAAAGGCATGGTGCTATTCGAAATCTCAGGGGGTGATAACTAGCGGAAGGGGAAAGAAGGCAGCTAAAATGAATTCCTTACCAAAATATGTGAATACTCCTATGTGCCATCTTCCATATTTCTAAAACCAGTCACAAACAACGAATTGATTACAGAAATTGGAACTTTGAAAAACAACACTGCACCAGGTCAAGATGGTATTTCTGTAAAATTAATAAAGTTTTTTCACATTGATTTCATTCAACCTCTTACTCGCATTATTAACGTTACATTCGCACACGGTGTAATCTCAAGCAAAATGGAAAGAATTTTTAATTACCCCCATCCATAAAACAGGGGATTATAAAAACACTAACAGTTATAGACCTATATCTTAAATTGGTAATGTTGCTGAAATTTTTGAAAAATGTCCCAAAAACAGACTGGTGGACTTTTTTGGAACTCATGACGTATTGACAGATATACAGTTTAGATTTAAAAAAAATACTAGCACGGAAAATGCAGTTATAGATCTTATTCAGGAGATAGTGGTGATTTTGGACAGGTCAAGAAAATGCATGGCTGTGTTTCTCAATTTAGCTAAAGCTTTTGATAGTGTCTCTCACAATGTGTTATTGGATAAGCTTGATAGGGTTGGTATGACAGGTCCGGCATTAAAATTAATAAAAGCTTACTTAACAGAAAAAAATTTAAAATACGTTGAGTGATCCTCTAAAGATAAATTGCGGTGTACCACAAGGAACAGTACTGGGTTATCTACTGTGTTTGTTGTATATAGATGAAATTGTATACCTTAGAGAATTCGAAGACCACTTGGTATCTTATGCAGATGATACACCTATCGTTTTCAGTGAGGATACTTGGGACGAGCTGTATGGAAAAGATGAGAAAAGTCTGACCTCTATACATATATGGCGTAATCACAGTTTGCTCAGCCTAAACTTTAAAAAGAGTAAATTCATAACTTTCAGCATAAATAGCGTAGATATTCTAGGAAAAATCATCTAAACAAACATGAATTAAGTCTGAATTGTGGCTGCCCATTAATAGTGAAAACCGATAGAATTAAATATTTAGGTATATTAGTCGAACAATTCCTGAAATGGGATGAACGTGCTACCTATATTCCAAAAAAACCTAGGCACTAGGCAACTAAAGCATAAATTTCACTTATTACGAGACATTCTGAACCGTAAAAATATGCTATTAATTTATAATTCATTAGCAGAATCTTTTTTGAGATACTGTATTACAAATTGGGGGGGACTCAGCAATACTGCCCAAAAATATTTACAAGCTACACAGAATAGTCTCGATGGAATATGAATAAAGAAAAACAGACTCTTTGATATATTCAATATGAAAAAACTAATTATTTATCATTCCCTACTATACATGCACTCAAAAATAGAACCAAAAATTAATACTAACAAACAACACCAAACTCGATCTATCACAAGCCTATCCATAGACATACCACTGTGTTCGAAAAGCCATGCGCAAAAATGTATTTTCTTTATTGGCCCGAAATTATATAACTTGGTGCCAATTGAAGTAAAAAATATCAAACGTAAGTTTATTCTTAGAAGATAAATGAAGAAACTCATCAAAGCAAACAATATCGTTTTGGAAATAATAGACAAGCGTCTAGCCGTACCAATTCTAATTTTGATCCCGTAATTCCGCATGCGCATTGTGATCGCGGCAAATTCAAAATAAAAATTCATCATGTGTGCACTGCTGTGAAATTTAGGTTGAGAATGTTAAGATCAAAGTAATTTTGTTGGTGAGATATAAACTTCTCAAATGCCATTTTTGATATGTTGAGTAATGTTTTTTTTTCAAACTGGACATATTAAATACGAAGTATTTGATTTGAAAGTCAATCTATTGATAAACATAAATATGGTTCTCAACCCACGGAAAATTTAAAAAAAGGAGATTTATATGCCACCGATCTGGCACATACAATCCAGAGGGTTCTGGCATAAGATACTTGAAGATATATATCGCTGTCAGTAATTATTGTGAAGTAATCGAATGATTTTTAGACTTCTGTGGGTTTATTTGATAACTGATTTTTTTGTTGAATAAACTGTTTAAAATGACTTGGTGGACTATTTGTAACAAATCATCTTACGATATTAGTAGTTTGAGAGGTCATGTAAGGAAGTCCAATCCAGGTTAGATCATAACTATTTTTCTCTGCACATTGATAAAAAGATCTAAATCTACCTATAATTTATCTTTTGAGAGAGATTCTTCCCTGACTTCTTCAAGGATGGCTTGGAAGGGAATTTTAGCAGCAATAGTTTCTCTTTCAGATTTAGACAAAAATTTTACCTAATCCTTGATTATTGCCAACATGGTTATTCACAAATACTGTGCTGTTCTATGATTGATGCTGGAAAACATAAGATAAGCACATTAGTGCTTGGATGATTTCCTGTCAATTCGAGGATACAGTACCTATTACTATTATGTTAGTTTCAATATTATTATTGTCATCATTTATATTTTTTTTTTCTTATGAGATAATATTGAAATTTATGTTGTAAAGAGAAACATTGGAGCATCTGAATAAATTTGATTTGAGTTGATGACTTCATCCGAATTATATCCAAGAATGCCCGGTATAAATATATGCTACATATTTAATTTACTCAAGGGGTGGCAGATTCCCCCGATCGCTGAAATAAAATTTTCTGTTAGTCAATTGAAGTAATATGCATCAGCATTTTTTCAAAACGAATTTCTACTATTTCAGCTCTTCCACAACGTGAACAGAATGAAAGCTATACCTAAGGCCTTTTCAACGTTATATTGCTGGCTTCTTCAACCATTTATACTTCGATCATGTCCTGAAAAGGAAACTTCCACAGCACTCTATACCCATCAAACGTCAAAATATGTTCGGATGTGTATTCCTTCTCGAATTTCACCTCGTCGCTCTGCGTGAATGCACAGGACGCGGTCTCGACGACACTCCATTGTGAAGGGCAGATTCAGGTTACACTAGAGCACAAAATGTGTATGGCGTGTGCTCGATTATGATACGATACTTGCTCGAGCACTCCCTCTAATTGAAGTAATTGAGTTAATTATACCTTGAGAGCTCATAGACGGAAACGAAAAGGAGATTATAACTTCATAAGACGTCAAGTATCTTAAAGAAGCGATCCAGTCGAAAGCGTTTTTCGATCGAGTACTGGCTCCCAATCAAAAATTCAAACAATTTTGATTGGAGTAAAGTGGGGCATGAAAGCTACTTCACAATGGACTTGCATCATCTGCAGATGAAATATGTGGGTCACCGTCGAAGAAAAGGGATATTTTGTGAATTATGTGATTCTTGTGGTGCCCAAAAATCGAATTTCGTGATCCTTCAAAGGCTCTTTGAATGCGGCAACAAATGAAATTTTGAATACTTGTCGAAAATTGGCGATTGGTCGATTTTATTTCAGTTAACTATTACAAAATAGTTATTTATGTATCGAGGGCATAAAGTAGGCGTTTATGGCCTGAGGCGTGAATAATGGCCCGATGGCGTCAGCCGAAAGACATTACACGCTGAAGGTCATAAACACATTTTACTCACGTGATACATACAAAATTTTATGCACGAATCACACGAATCACATATACTGACATGAATTTTGATGGGCTACACGTTTCATACGTTATGTATAACATCAATAAGCAAAAGTATAGTGCAGGAACGATACCTGTGAAAGATACTGATTAATTGAAATTTTATAGTTTCAAAATACTTTCTTTTATTATTATTATTGTTTAAATCTAAAGCAGAAATTCCGAAAAACTCAATTTACTGAGGTTTAGTCACCCAGTAGCGAAACAAATTGCATCTGACGGAAGCAATAATTTTATTGTCAAGAAACGTCAACATTTGACAAATAGAGAAAATCTCAGGAATTTTGAGAGTAATGCTCAATTTATAAACTCCGCCGCCGTAGCTACAGTTGACGCAGGTGAAGATGACATATGCTCAATAAGTACAACTGTTTATAAACTGCGCAGCGACACGTGGCCGCTGCAGTTGCCGCAGGAAGATAACCAACTTTTATCTTTGACAGCTACGACGTTTTCTGGTTTCATTTATTCGATTAGTCTAGGCGGGTGACATACAATTATGGATGTAGGATTGTTTTTGACTCTTTTGGAATCATTTCCTCGTTTAATTGAAATAAAATTCTATACTGAATACGCATGCACTGGTGCAGCGGTTGGCCAGTTCATAAATTAACAATTTTTCCACAACTGCAACGGCTGCCTCAACTGCAGCTACGGCAGCGGAGTTTATAAATTGAGCTTGAAAGTTTGAACAGACATTCTGGATCCTTACCAGGAATCCAGAATGTCTGTTCTTCTAAGAAATTTTAAAAAATTATAATAAAAAATAAACAAAACATGAGTAACTTAACGTTAACTAAATTGTACCTTTGTATGTCTAATCATTGGTGAAATACTTCACATAATAAGGACTATAAACAAATACTATTGAGGGCTTAGTAACCATTCGAGTATCCTTGAATACTTAATTGTTGCTGGCAGTTCAATATATATTTTAGTAATTCTCTAACTGTATGAACGTTGAAAATGGGTACTGTCATGAACTGTACTGGTACTGTTAAGGTTCCTTTGGATCTGATGTTGATATCATGAACATCTGTACGGAATTTCAGTTTTTGAAGATATGGGTTTCATCGACTATAATTTTTTTGAATGAATATGCAGAGTGCATATATTTTCTATTTTTCATTTTCAACCACTTGATGAGTCTAAATAGGTGGCCTTTGTGACCATATTTCTGTACCCCAAAGATCATCCTGATGCATGAGTTCTGCAGTTTTTGAATCAAAGGAAACCTCGATCATACTGAAAAGAGAACTATACTGACGCTTATTCAATTCATAAATCTCTTGAAAGTTATGTAATTTCAAATAACGACTAATATATATTTCTCTCCAATTTCTACTTGGGCAAATTCCAATTGCTAAGTAATTGACCCCGTTGCATATAGGAATAAGAGGGTGAGAAAGGTTAAAAATATCAGACTTTATGTTACCTCATCTATAATAAATTTTGGCGTAACTCAAGTGGATAATGCTTGTGTGCCATTCGATTACTTCTCTAATTTTTCCAAATATTGATATAAACATGCTAGTGGAACAATCAATCAATGTCATATTCCATTGTCATCAATATCGTGTTTGTCGGCAAATGGATTACATTTGTCTGCGGATACCACGTTGGGTAATTCGGCGGAGATAATTGCATTGAAATGGCAAATCCAACGAATGTAGTAATCGAGACAGGTTTAATTAGGATTGTACAGTGGTCATCGAAAACTCTACTGCCACCATAATCCTGTAACAATACAGTACTCTTCGAAATGTCAAGACATTCGATACATGAAGGTTATTACTGACGTTTCTTCATTTTACCGATAATCCTGTGTATTTACCAATGGTAATGGTAATGGCAAGTATGTATGGTGACTGATGTGCTGCGACCTGATTAGATCTATTGTGCCCTATCTCCTTATGCTATCTCAAGATGTTCTCGTTTACCAGCAGCTCTTCAAGCCTCAAGTCCTTGAAGAATTCAAGGATTTTGAGGGGGTCTATTCGTGGTATTTCTCCCACCTTCAGCTGGTGTGATCCCAGTATATTCAATCTTTTGTGATGTACAGCATAAAACTTCATCAATATATGGTGGGGTGTTTCTGGATGATCCCACAGAATCTGCAGGTGCTGAGGTTAATCAGTGTCTTCGATCTTGCTCGGTTGAAATTGCCGAGGAGATCTTTGGACTGCTTTAGCCCTGGAAGACTTTGCCAGTATGTTGCTCTCATTGCTTCTTCAGTTTTATTGAGTTCTTCTTGGAAGTAGGATTTTCCAAGTCCGCAGAATGGTTCAGGCCTGATCAGTGACGTTGATGCCCCTATTCGTGCCAGGGTATCTGCTTGTTCATTGCCCTCCACTCCAACGTGCCCCGGCACTCATTAAAGAATCACCTTGTTGTTCCGCCTAGATGATTATGTTTGTCAAGGCATTCCCAGACCATCTTCGAGTTGATGTTATATGAGCTCAACGCTTTGATGGCTGCTTGACTATCGGAAAGGATTGCGACTTCCTTGTTTCGCTATTTCCTGTCGAGGTTGAACTGAATGCACCTTTCTATGGCGTGGATTTCCGCTTGAAAAATGCTGGGGAACTGGCCCATGGGTTCGGAGTATTTGGTGCGAGGCCCAAAGACTCCTGCTCCAGTTCCGTCGGTAGTTTTGGACCAAACTTGTACACCACCTCTAGAAAATAATAACTGATCTACCCATCATCTTTGGTTTGTATCAGTCATTCTGCAGCCAAGCTTTAATCCATAAATAAGTATAAAGGACTCCTCACGAAAACATATGGAAAATTGGCTCTCGGTCAAATTTCTGAAATTTTATTCTGTTAGGATTGGTGGAATTGCTCGTTGAAAAAGGTGTGAGCTCAAATGATTTTGAATGTATTTTTTCTGATATATAAGGTCGTAAAGGGTAGGATTGTCAATGAAAAAAACTGTTTTGTTAGTCGAAATAATACAAAATCGGAATCAAAATATATTTTTCATATCTGAAGTCTAAAATGAAGTCATTATGAAACCCAAATGAGTATAGAAATGCCTTCTATTTCGACACGCATTTTAATTTTTTTCAAGATTGGTAACAATGGTAACATCAACTGTCAGATGAACGTCAGACAAGAAGGATAAGATTTTCAGATATTGAACAATTAAGAAGAATAACCTTTGAATGTTGTGGTGTTATTTGTTGCCTTGGATGGTGCAGTTATTATAAACTTTAATTGTTACATGATCGGTTTCTCGGGCATCTATAATTAAATTAGCTGGTGTGGTTTGGACTGGGTTTACAAAATTAAGCTCAGTGGTCTGATTGTTTGAAAAGTTATTTTGACTACAGTGGGGGTGTGGTGGCGCATCGGATACTTCGAAATTATGAACGAAATTTTTTGGGCAACAAATTATTCACAGCCGTTTGAGCAATTACTCTCAATTCAGGAGGGGTGCAACTTGAGTTTTCTTCATCAGTCATTTAGAAAAAGGTAATTTACTGATATTTGCATTCAAAATTTAAATAATTCATATGAACAAATGAATTACCTGACAGCATCCTTCAAATTTCAAATATCCCCATTGTTACTAACCCGATATTTCTGATATTATTTATTGATATTGAATCCAATTTTTTCCAATAAAAAACTTCAAAAAATTCCTAATAGAAAAAATAGTATATGAAACACGTTTTATAAGACACATTGTCGCATTATCGCTCGTCGTACTCCAAACAACGCGTACGACAAAATGGTGTCTTATAACACTTGTATCATAATATACTATATCAAAACTCGTTAATATGTCCAACCATAATCTTATTGATCATAGTACATTAGGGTATGTATGGACAAAGTCAAAAAAATAATTTTTCTGGGTTTTTTTTTCAAGCAATTTCCAGAACAGAGAAGTTTTATTTTGGTGAGACATACCTTAGTTTCAATCTATTATAAGCGATAAAATAGTATATTGTGTATCTAGTAGTAAAAGCAATACTCCCGGACGACAATGTAAATTGTTGGCCGAGGCGTTAAGCCGAGGCCAACAAGCATTGAAGTCTGGGAATGTGCTTTTACTACGAGGTACACATACTATTTTTTCTGAAATCGCAATCAGCATTATCAAAAACTAAGGAATTCTACATATTGTTTGCGTGAATTCAATAACTGTCTAAAATGTAAACAAGCCGGCAAAAATATTCCCGTATCGTTTTCGATACGGGAAAGTACTTTTTCTGAAATCGTTCAAGAATGTCCACTTTCTCGGAGCAACTGCAGGCCTCAAAATACGCTAATCCAGTATTTTAGTCCGTTGCTAAGCAACGAACTTTCCCGGACCGTTTAATACTTTTTCGGCAACCATCCGGGAAGTGTTCACTTCCCGGACACTTTTTCTTTGGGAAAGTAGCACAATTTTAATACAAATATAAATAGGAATTCGAATGTTTCTGTTGGTACCTATCTTCTGTTCGAATTCCAATATATAATACAAATAAGAACTGAAATGTTTGAAATATTCAAATTTGGAATCGTTTCATCCGGTTAACAGATGGGTGAATGTCGACCTCTCTTCGTCTCTTAGACTAAATGCGTCTCATTGATTTGTTATTCTACATGGTTGCCGAAAAAATAGTGTACGCAACACGTCCGAAAACAGTTTTTTCGGACTCGCAGACTTCCAGGACTCGCTAACGCTCGTCCTAGAATTTGGTCTACTCGTCCAAAAAAACAGTATTTTCCGGACTTGTTACGTAAATTACTATTCCCGTATCGAAAACGATACGGGAAAGTACTTTGCCGGCCTAGCCCGTCAAAATCGGTCTTTGGTTTATAGTTGTCACTTTGACGTTTCAGGAAAGCACGTAATTTCGAATCCTCAATTTATGATAATGCGATTTCAGAAAAATTCGTATGTGTACCTCGTAGTAAAAGCACATTCCCAGACTTCAATGCTTGTTTACATTGTTTACATTGTCGTCCGGGAATGTATTGCTTTCACTACTAGATACACAATATACTATTCCCGTACCGTTTAGGTCCGAAAACGGTCCGGGAAAGTTCGTTGCTTAGCAACGCACTCAAATATTGGATTAGCGTATTTTGAGGCCTGCAGTTGCTCCGAGAAAGTGGGCATTCTTGAACGATTTCAGAAAAACGTGTTTTGTTTCTTGATGACTCTCTCCGTTTGAATTACGAATTTTTTTAATTCTGTTTTTATATCCATGCACTGAAATCAATTGACTGGTCGTTTTTTACTAAGGAATATAATAAATTGCTTCTGTTGCTTGAACAAGAGAAAAGCTAACTTTTTGATGAATTCATTCGTTCAATATTACCTTTCATCAGATAAAGGGTGTGTTAAATTTTTGTTTAGGTCATTTACAGTGTTTTCATTGAATTTCTCAAAACTGTATCGTTGATTTAGCAACCTCCCAATTGTTTTCAGTGCAGGGGTATAATTAAAAATTTTAAAAATTCATATTTCAAACGAAGAGAGTCATCAAGAAACAAACCACGTATTTATCGCTTAGAATGGACTGAATCTATGATGTTTTACCGAAATATATCTGGTTGGTTCTGGAATAGTGCCAAATGAAAATCTCGAACATTTTTTTATGCCCGTATACACCCTAATGTACTATCATCAATAATAATATCATAGTTGGCTATGTTAACGAGTTTTGATAAATCTATTTTGATCCCAAATTTCTATTGTTTCGACGAACAAAACATTTTTTTTCCTGTCAATCCTTCCTAAGTACGACATTTTTACAAACTTTTACCGCTTATATCTCAGAAGCAACAAATTCAAAAATTAGAATGTATTATGCTCCTGTGCAGAGTTTGACAAAACATTATCTTCTATAGAGATTGCGGTGTTGATCTATGTTCTATTTTTTATCCATTTCTTTGAGCTCTTGCTCATTCTTTTGAAGTCTTCCACCTGTCATCCTTTTCTCGTTATTATCAGGAAATTAAGCTGAAGATTGTAATAAGATAGTGTTTCAATTTCTAAAAGTTCTTTCTTTACATACCTATCAAATATTTATATTTTTTTCAGTCCAAAAGGTAGTTTATTAATAAAAGCTTGTTTCTGAAAAGGTTTTCCACGTTAATTTAATTTCATTCATGTAATTGTGGAGATATTGCGAACATATTTCATCATAATATAATACTAGTATGTACATGCCACATGAAAGAATTTTTCTCTTCAAGTGACGTTATTCCCTTTGAATTTTTCATTAACACATTGAAAAGAAGCCCTATTCATGCTCTTCGTCACGATGACATAAGGGAAATACACGGAACTCTCGCCCGCAAGAGTTCAATCAGAGGCGCCAACAAATTTTCATTCCTTTGAATGAAGAAAATGTTAATTAATGTCACTCGGAAAATTCAAAGCTCATTATTGAATACTTCATTGGATGTGTTGCTTTATAAGTTTTGAGCTCATTTCTATGAATTCGTTATATAGGAAGCCAGAGAATTTAAACAACGTAGATGATTAATACTATAAAAAAGTTTGGGCAGAGTGGAGGGGTTTCACATTTGAATTGTTCGAATATTTTTCAGATCAACATTGACGAAGAAAAAATGGTTACTAATCAGGTAAAATCGTCAGTCGTTCTGGAAACGTCTTTGATTATTTCGAAAGCTTCTAATAATGCCACAAAAACATTTTAGAATTGTTCGTTCTTTGAATTTTATGTTATGAGTCAAGAGTTCCTTGGATGTTCCAGAACCTAATTTCACTTCTGTTGATCGTTTTGAACAAAGTTCTCGAATTGTGTTTCTCATCTCAAGCGAGTTAGGGGTTAATGTCTAGCAGTTGATGGTGAATACTCACAATAACTCCGACGAGATAGCGGTATCAGTAGGTATTCTAGAGATTTCAAAGGAACAAGAAGCCAAGAGAAAACAAAAACAAGATAAAGAAAACCCCACGAGGTGGCACGAATAGGAAATGATTTGAAATGCAGAGAAGACTATTTCAAATTCTGTTCTGATTTTCTTTTCCCTGTCTGTTATGCCAAAAACTTACTTTCGAGTTGAGTTTAATCCCAGTCCTGAAATACTACTCCATTACTTATATTCACTTGGCTAAGTCATGCACACTTGAAATTTTGGACGTGAAGGCGATCGATGATCCGATATGTGATGACACCAGCTGCTACACCAATAAAATTTCACTCGGTGTTCATTCTAAAATGTTTCTTTCCATCAACAAAGTAACTCTTATCATTGCATACAAACTAGCTAGAGCAGAAAAAGTAATGTGTGGTTTTTGAAATCAGTAGCGAAGTTGGTGAGACGCACATGGCGGTAAATCCAAATTTTTCTTTATTATTTATGTTGGTAGAAGGCGAAAAAGAATGACTCAGTGTGAAAAAAACATGGGGATTTGGTATACCTTGACTCGGGCTGAAGCTATATAGAAGATTCGGTAGGCTGCTAGATCAAAGTTTTCTGAAAATTGATCGGTTATTCAGGAATAGATAACTCAACGTTCGAACCAGAAAATATGTAATACAGTGCCTTCTTTGCAGTTAGTACCCTCTATTCACTAAATCTATTATTATAACAAGAAAACGATTACATTACAGAATGCAACGAATACATGAATACAAATTCTAAATTGCATGCGGGAAATTACAGACTATAGAAGTTTCAGTAGTCAGTATCGCAATGAGTATTCAAGAGATGTAATCTAATAGTCGACGAAATTGTGTAGAATATCATGGAAAGCGATTGGGATTTTATTGCCATGTTTTAATTAGTTTTATGGTTTACGTCAAGTGCAGCAGTTTTTAAATGTAAGAAATAAGGAATATTTATTTGGCCGTTACTTAGTGAAGGTCCATGGTATTTGTACAAGCTTCACAGAAAACGTAAACGTAAAATAAACAAAAAGCGTAATTTTTAATTTACCACAAACCTTCCCTTTACCATACATTACGACTCTACCCATCCTTTTCAACAGAAAATCACAGCTTATAATAGCATGATCAATAATAATAATTATTTATTTATCTTTTGATTCACAATAAATATAGGTAACGTACAAAAATATGGAAGGGAATAAATTGTTGACTCTACAATAGATAAAATATGTACGTAGGGCATGGCAGTGTATAGGTACGGTTAATTCGGATTACTTAAAGTGATTACATATTTATACAAACACTTAATCAATGACAGTATGGAGAAGTACAGTATAAAAGTATAGAAGTAAGAAAATAGAAGGAAAAAATTATAACAATAAATCTTAAATAGTGAATAAAATATTAAAAAATAATAAGTTGAATTCAAAATAGGATTTGAAATCACATAATGAAATAACAATAAAAAAGATAACATGTAGTATAAAATAGTGTAGTAATTGTTATAACACTATGCAATTTAACAAAAAAAAACACCAAAGCTGAAGCCGCGCGTGGGATTTTCCTAGCCTAAATGTACGTGAGTTATTGAAACTGAATCTTCTTTGTGCATGATCTCAACTTGAATGGAATTAAAGTGGAAGAATGTTTATATCTCAGAGATAAACATTCTATGACAGCAGATTGCTAATGATCGTGAAATTGGTGCCAAGTACAAATGTTTTCAATTTTTTTTGTACAGATTACGCGAGTTTATTTTATATACTTCGTTTTTCTGTTTTTCGGGTAGAAACAATGGCATTTTTATGAAGTTTGCAGTTTTTTCTCTGGTAGAGTATCTATGGTCCACTTTTTCCAAAAGAGCTTTATGGGAGTAGAGGTGGAGAATCAAATTGGAAAATAATGTTTGACGAGTACTCATGACTTCAGATTCAGCATAAAGAGATTCACAAGAATATGTGAGAATAATTTTCAGAAGGCGTTTTTGTAAATTCCCCAATAGATTAATGAATTTGCTCCTTTCGATACATAATTTTAATACAGAACTTAACATAATAAAACAAATTTCAGTAAACAACTGGTATAATGGTGAATTAATAGTAAAATAATTACTATAAAACTCTACTCAAGAGCAATTCGCAAAGTTTTTTAATCACAAAAACAGATAATCACAATAACAGCTTTGACCTACTTTGGACAAACAAAAAATTTAGCTTCTTTTTTAGGTAGACAAGATATAAGAATTACTTATAGAATAGATGATACGTTGGCAAGGTATATGTATATCAAAAACAAGAAAGATATGACTTTCAATTTTGAGAAAAAAGGTGTTTATAAGTAACATTGTGGAACTTGTCATAAGGTATATATTGGCCAAACTGGTAAAACAATTGATAATCGAATTTATGAACATAGTATAAGTTATGTGAAAAAGAGAAATAATTTGTCATAGTCAAATCATCTTTCAGAAGAAAATTAAAGGATTGAAGTTGACTCATTTAGAATAATTAGGAGTAATTAGACTTTGATATTCGAACATATTGCTTAACGACTTGTTGAAATAATTTCTTGGAAGTAAAGATTATTAGAATCTTAATCTTTGAGGTCATTTGATTAATGTAGATATAATGAGGGTATACTCTCTATAATTGTGATTGGTACTCACCTGGAAAATGTGATTCTTATCAATGATTGCAAGGGGGTATATAAATAATTTAGATAATAATAATTTATCAACACATGATTAGGTAAAATTCACGAGGGTAGTCAATCGAAGTTATAGAATAAATGTATGGATAAAGACATACCAACGAGATATATATATATATATATATATATATATATATATATATATATATATATATATATATATATATATATATATATATATATATATATATATATATATATATATATATATATATATATATATATATATATACATAAATTAGGATTGATTTGGCCAACCACACATTTGCGGCTTCGGTTAGAAGACCTTGTGCTCACAATCCATCCTAATTTGAATTTTCCTGGGAAGGAGTGTGACGCTGGTAGCCATAGCTGCCTCCGTGGCGACGTTAGATGTTGTCTTGTAAGCACAAGGTCTTCTAACCGAAGCCACTAATGTGTGATTGGCTTCTTGTTATTGACTTCCTTTGTTTCTATTTTTACATCCAAGTATTGTACATCTTCGCACTTGATTTTACCATACTGACGAGAGCTTAAGCTCGAAACACGTGTCTACGGTTGCACAACAATTTGAGGGTTATACCCAATAACTTTTCTATTCATATTATCTAGATATACATATATCTGTGTGTAGGTTTCAATAAATTAAATTGTAATAAAAAATAAAAGTGTATGGTTATATATAAATGAGAATGTAAAAACACATTACATCAATTTTAGATGAAAAGCCGTAAGATTCTATAATATAGAATGATGTAGAATTAATTGACAAGTTGTAAATATAAAAGATGAAGAAAAAATTAAACTGTACGATTATATAAGCATATAAGATCAAATCATATAATGATAAAAATCAGTGTAGAATAAAGGTGTAAAATAATTCTTTATGCAACTTTTATTGTAAATATGAGAAATAAATGTGTAGCTGTATCGTACTGCAATATAAAAATTCAGTATGGAATGATTTTGAAATTGGAAATATATAAAATAAGAAATAAGAGTGCTTGATATTTGACTACAAGAATATAAGATCATTTCACATAAATTCAATATAAGATAAATAGGATAATATAAAAGTTAGGTGCAATAGGAAGCAGTGAATGTATAATGAGTGTGAAATCATCACAAATTTACGGTAAATGGCAGTATGAGAAAATATCGAAATTTATACAGAAATTCGACAAAACCGAATTCACTAATATTTTTTTCACAAATTCCTCTGAAGATGAATATAAGATGATTACTTAAGTTTATTTTCGAGTCTTGGGGCAGTGGCGGCGATAAGGGGCCCGCAGAGCCCTCCGTGCGGGGGAGGCAGCTCCAGAAGGGGCCCCTTCGACCTCTTTGTTATTTCCAGATTTTATTGCCACATGTATGAATACCCTAACAAAATTTGACGGGGGGGGGGGGGGCGAATCCTTATCGCCGCCACCGTCTTGGGACCCAATTCTCAAACCGTGACATATTTTGTCGCATGCGAGATATGCTCTTTGTCGAACGAAATCTGAATATTCTTATTGTCAAATGTCGCATTTGCAAATTTTCGATAGACAAATTGTAGAATAGTCAAAGGCAGTCGACAATTTATGTCAAATGCAAGAATTTCATAACAAGTGAAATTTATAGATTGGTAACAATAGTTTATAGTTTATTTGATACTTTGTCAGAGATTTTTGTAGTGAGAGAATGGCATCTTTAATAATAGCAATAGAAAATCAGGAAATTCATCAGCGGCCTCGAAAGAGACGAGTGCTTTTACATTCTCACCTGAGAAAAAAATTATTAAAACGTTCATATTAACTAAAGAATTCTCCGATAGAAGAGGCTCATTTTCTTTTTCTTGCTTTAAATTTTTTGAAGTTCACTTTTGATTTTGGGTGCAATAATTTTTTTTGCTTCACTTTCCACGTTTCTCCTTTATATATTCTGATGTAATGGTACTTTCAAAAGCAAATGTCATTTTATTTGTTATTATTATTAAAGTTTTACACGGGAAAAGGGCATCTAAAATCAAATATAAATAATTTACGATTTTTTTCACAGAATATTCAAAACGACGAATTGTTGGTCCATTTTTGACATTTTCAGGAATGTTATTGAACGTTTTTGGTCCCAGGTATTGATAGCTGCATTGTCCGATCGACTTGTTCATAAGTGGAAGAGAGAATTTATTTTTTGTCATGTCTCATACTCGTGAGAACGAGTGATCAGTTCCATTGGATGTAAATACTGTGTTGTTGCCAATTTGATGATAAAGGATTATTTAGCTTGTATATTCACTTGAAGAAGCTGCTGCGTTAGCGAAACATGTGATTAAGTAAAGTTTGTGAAAATCGAATCGTTTTCTGTGCAGTTTGTATTTATAATAAGGAATAGTTCAGCAGCATCAAATTGAGTCAAGTTTAAATTTCAACTTCTAATCAAGAGATTTTCTGAAGTGGATGATTTCTAAACGATACATAATATTTGCGTTTGCTACGAGTTCTCCGTAACGTAATTGGCCACATCCCAAAATTGCCTGAAATAACACATTGAATTAACTGGGGTTTGGAAAACAAACTTTAAACTTCTTCAACTTCATGTTTGTTATCGCACCTCCGTATCCCGTGAACGGTTTTTGTGCGAAAGTTATACATAGTTATGAATACGTTCAGATGTTGACTTTTATTACAGATAAGGGAGATTGGGGCAGATGTTACTGTGGTGTAAAACCCATTGAGCCTGAAACATGTTAAATAGCTGGCTTCTTCAATAAGCGGTAAACTCTCAGAACAACACTCTTTATTAGATCAGGTTTGGGATGGAAATATTGCGTCAAAAATCAAGTTTTTTACTGACAGATTACCACAAAATAATAACTCAATATAAATGAATGCAGCTAAAGTGAAAAACAAACTGATAGTATGAATGATGGTTTTTCGGGTTTTTAGGCCGACGTTTATTTAGAGAAAAACTCGACGTTTCGCCAACACGAGTGGTTGGCATTTTCAAGAGAAATGTTTACAGTTTCGAAAAACCATCATTCATTCAACGATGGCCGCGAAAGCCTTTAATAATTTGTAAAACTAATAGTAGTGTTGAAAGGGAGAAAAAATATAACTTTTGTCCAGTTTCCACTAACACTTTACTACTTTATTACGACCGGTTTCGGCTTTTACACCATTTTCAACTTACTACAGATTTCATCAAGTTCGTGAATATTTATACATAAGAAAGTAATTAAAGAAAGGTTGGGTTTAAATTACCTAACTGATGTTTCAAAACAAGTTGGGAAAATACCTGGAATCTACCTGATGAGTCAATCTAATTTATCTAATAGGGGTTCATACAATCGGTGGGTCCAACTTTGTTATCAAAAGTCATAAATTCATAAGTGGAGAGCTACATAATTCTAACTGGTCATTGAGGGTATCAAAATTGGGGTTTTTATTCAATTTGTTTATTTCCAAGGCTTCCAACAAGTTCATTTCTCTTCCTTTATTGCACGTATGAAGGATTTTCATGTTATTTTTATTTATTGTATGATTTGTGTCTTGCAAATGTCTATATATAGCTGATTTTTTATCTGATAACACATGTTCACGGTACCTTATTTAAAAATTTCTTCCCGTTTGTCCTGAATAAGCTGCTGTACAACCACCACATTCCAAACCATATATACCTGATTTTTTCCATTTATCCTTTTTGGGTTTTGCATTGAATAGTATATTCCCTAAATTACTCCTACTAGTGAATGAAGTTATTATATTAAATTTTGAAAAATTGTTTTTAATATTTTCTGAGAGTTTTCACCAGTAGCTTATACTAGCATATTTTTTATCTCGTTTGGGTCCTATTTGATTTGGATATAATTCATTCCTGATCATTGTCTGCTGTTTATATATATATATATATATATATATATATATATATATATATATGTTCTGCACGATATTTTTTGTGATGCGTTTGAAATGATTCTGATAATTCTTTTTTGTATTATGAAAACATTATTCGCAGGTGAAGAATTTCCTCAAGCAATACGCCCATAGCCAAGTCTAGACAAACATTTTTAATATTCAATATTAAAAGATATAAATACAGTTCAATCAACAGATTACTAAAAATATGAAACATAATGAATCTGCCCTTGGTTATATAAAAGCAGACCAAAGTTGTCTGGAATAATTTTTATGTTCCTTAGTAGATGGCACTACTTGTTGAATATTTTAATGAGATCCTCACAGTGCTGGCGAAAATAAGGCCTGTTATCTAGAAATAGCCCTGGAAATTTTATACTCTCACATTTTTCTACCAACACCAGAAATTTTCATATTCATGAATACTGTTTTCTTCATTTTGAGCAGTATGAAGAGCTACTGCTTCCGTTTCAGAAGCATTTAAAAACAGTGAGTTGTCACTGAACCAGTTTAGCAAGCTATTAAGATCAGAGTGGATATAATGCAATTCATTCAAATCATTTGATTTCAATAATAGGAAAGAATGATCAGTACACACATTAATGTATGAGTTTGGCAAAACAGATGGCAACTTATTAATATAAAGATTATCAGTCCCAAAACTGATCCTTGGGGAACACCAATCTCATTAATCAACTCTTCAGAATAAAAAGTTTTGTTGCAATTATCGTTCGAATATTGAATTTTATCAGTCTCCGTGCAATTTGAAGGATTTGATACGAACCATTCTTTCTGAATACCTTTTTGTATGTTGTGTTTGAACTGTAAAATTATGTCTTGATCTGCTAACACTAGCTACGCATACAAATAATGAGATAAAAAATAAATCTCCCTATTTGTTATAAAAATATTCAGCAGCGCATTTGTATCCCTACATGGAAGTCGGTTAGAATTTTTATTTCCTTCCGTGATGAATTGTTGGAAAATTATTTCGAACGTGCACCAAACCACATAATCTGCGGATACCAACGAAATATCATATAGTCGAGATGGGTAAAAGCAAATTAATGGTCAGTGAAGCCTGGAATTCAATAATACCTCCAGATGCATCGCTTTCAGGTCATGAAATTCATGGAACATGGAAGGCACTGAATGATTATGGTTTATGGATGGCTTTTGATCACAACGTTGAAGGATGGACTTGCACGCACGTTTAATCAATGTTTATGTTATGGTATGATCAATCTAATTGTTGCCGAAATCGGATTACGTCCCCGCAATATATCAATTCATCAAGAGGGGAAACTCCATAGTCGCCGTCGTAATGGAATTCAATTGTTTTTAGTGAATTAAATTGTTCTTCAACCTGGGAATTTGTGAATCAGTAGAGCACCAACGAATCGTTCAGTTTAACGTCAATTGTCAGAGACAAGTAAAAAGCAGTACTTGTTTCGAAAAGGTTGAAATTATTCCTCCTTCCAGTTAACCCACAATGTAGATTATGAGACGAATGCTTGACAGAAAACAACCACTCTCCGCTACTGACAGTGAATTGCGTCTGACAAACACAAAAGGAACGTTTCTCCAAATGAAATAAATGCAAGAGGTACTTTCAATTTGTGGTGCTATGTCACTGACAGACTGGTTTTCGTTACTGATGAGTACAAGGGTCCAAGTAAAGATACCTTTGATATTCGAATACCTTGCCTCTAACTGATGCTGCGATAACAGTTGTTGCTCCATGTCGCGATCACAGCTGAAAGCATTCTAGAAGAACATTACAAAAGTGTCTGGCAGACATTTACCTCATACCCTTTCTCGTAGAATTTCTGGATAGGGGATTTTCTGAATTGGTTCTTAGAATCCCTCATTTATTTCTTGAAGAAATTGGACAAAGCGACGCTTTTAACTATTCATACAAACAAAAAAAACATGCAACTTTGTCTAGAACTTCTCTCGTTTCTCGTTTGGATTACTTTAATCAAGTCCAACTTACTCTGCTGAAACTATCTTGATTTTCCTGGATGGATGGGAAGGTACTTACCTGAAACAAAAATAATTGTTAGTTTCGAAAATAGTTATTTGGATCTATAGGCTGAGTCACAATTATATCTTCAAAGTCTGAGATCTCTCTTATTATTATGTGACAAAGAATGTACGAGGATATGAAATTATCAAAATATTTTATTGGATTTTTATAGTTTTTGAATACTCTATTAAGAATGTTCTTGTTTCATGTAAATCGTATGAAACCCACAAAAATATATTTAAAGTCGACAAATAGCTTCTGTCATTGCCAAATGTTGTGATGTACTACCACGAACAACCAATCCGACAGTTGGGAGTGTCAATCAATTTAGCAATAATACAATATTATTAACCATTCAGGTAGCACCTTCATAAAGAAGAAATCTGCAACAACAAACAAACATTCTTACCAACTAGACCACATTTTTCTTCGGCAGAGTGAAAATCTTGATGGTTTCTACAAAATTCTAAAACTATACCAGCATCTACTACTGGAAGATTTTGACTGTTCCCTTTCCTGGAACCTTCTATTTTTCATACCGAAATGAAAATACGTTGGATTTTCAAATAATCTGACAGTCCTCACAGTTACAAGCTGTGACAGGCAAAACACCTAAAAAGACAAATAACTAGATTGAGGCGATTATAAGTGGTTAGTAATTTTCCTCCACTTCTAAAGTTGGTTAACCAAACATGTAACCAAACTACCATCAGGGATCTATACTGGGCCCAATACTATTTGTATTAAACATTAATGACATCAAAATCTAATTACAAAATGCTTCATAATTTTTTATGCCGATGTCGCTATTTTAATAAGCTGTAATAGGTAAATCCATACTGTTCATGGACATGGAGGTATATTCTTCATCGAAAAAACTAAAAATGAATAGGTACGGACAAAACTCAAAAAAAGTATATATCTCCTAGAGGAAAAAAAACTACTTATGCAGAACCAGTTGAATTATTGGGCCTTCATATATGAATGACATTTGAATTTTCTGTCAATATCAATCAATATTCACATGAATTCACATATTGAGCATCTCTCAAAAAATCATTCTTCTTGTCTGTTTCTTGTAACGACGATTAGGAATATCTATGTCCCATAGTATGATGAGAATGGCCTATTTTGCTACGATATGGAATTTTGATCTGCGGCCACAATGCTAATATAAAAACCACTTTTACAATGCCAAAACAATCAATTTGAATTATATCCGTTGTCGGTTCGAAAACACACTGCATGGACTTGTATATGCAAAATAACCTCTACCTAGCATGTCTATATGAATCAATGTTTGGTTTATGTATTTCAAATCTATGAATCGCTCAAGCATATAAAATATGACAATCATAAACAATTTTCAAATGTTTATATCCAGCAATAAATCGGGTTCATGTCATCTTCTTTTCTTTCACATTCTACCCATTGAATTATATACAATTCAATGCTAGCGTGGTTATGATAATGAAATTATGAAGGTTTAAAAATTATTCAAACCTCAGGAGTCAGCTATCGAGTTTTTTCAATTTAATCACTCCTTCAAAATATAATTCAATAGTTATTTGGGGAAACAACAAAAGCCAAAAGAAGGCGCGAGCAGTATTATATCTTGTTGGAAGATTATTTAGGCGGGAATATCTCAAGTGGAATCATATAGATAGATGATGTCTTTGAACTTTTGCCACTTTCTAAAAGGAAGGTTGGACAGAGATACTGAATGAATTTTAAATCAATATGAACCCACCTTCATCATCATCTTTACTGGTTTCCTTTTTTATAAAATATAATTTTGAAAGGGAGCTTCAACAGAGGTTCTCAATGAATTGAGAATCAATATGAACCTACTTTCAATATTATATAAATTAAACTCGTTGTACAACCTATTCGTTAAACAGTTTCAACTATAACCTCAATTACGTTCATAACCCTCATATTTATTTCAACAGAAGCTCTTCACTACCAACCTCATTTTAATGTGAGTAAATAAAGTTTTTTGAACTTCAAAATACAACCAAACTGAAAAGAACAGATATGGTCCATATAGCTTAATGCAATGTCAATAGTGTCTATTTCTGCTATGAATTTGGGAGTTTAATTTTTCAACCAATTATCTACATCTGCTACCATCAAATTCGATCGTAGCAAGAGTAGAGATAGTAAATATATTTGGTGTCAAAAAAACAGCTAAGTCAAATTCGACTTCTACGAGTAGAACATTTCTGCCTACAATAAAACGCTCCTAAAATTTTTTCAAGGAATGCTTTAAGATCTATAATAGTCCACTTCTTGCCAAGATGCAGTCAACAGCATTTTCTCTCAGAAGCGTCATTGCCGCGAATCTCCAACAGAAACTAATCCAGGGTACCAAATTCTCCACGTTTGAATTCCCTACAAAGTGAGCAATGTGATAATCCCAACCATATGCGATTCCATAATTGCAATTCGGATTTGAATACCCACCTTCATTGTACTATGATTTCAGTCAATATTTAGTTTATCAACTACCAACACAGGCAGTTGTGAGCGCTGTTCCTCGCGATTAAGTGAATTTGAATACATGATGAATGAAAGTCATTTTGGGAGGAACGTATACCCAGTTTTCGGTGCTGAAGTGTGAGGATTGTCGCTAGGATTTACTCCATTTGGAAACTTAATATTTTGATGGAAACATGCATGCAGCTGAATAGAATCAACGGTAGGAATATATTGACAATTGATATACAGGGTGTCCGGTAAACCTTGCACAATCTTGGAACTGGGGGTAGACCAGGTCATGACCGCACAGTCGGGTATTTGTACAATCTGAGCGGCCATAATTGAATATCTATGTTTAACTTATACTTCAGAAAGAATTAAGTGAATTTTGGTCATTTATAGTATTAATTTATAGTTAGAGCAAAAAAATATAATATATATTTATATATATATACAGGGTGTCCAATAAGAGTGATATTAGACGATATGTGGTAACAAGGTGATGCTGGGAAACAATATCAAATTACACATGTGTTTGTTGCTCAAAATAGTATTCTGAAAAAAAAATTATATACAGAGTGCTCCTTAAATGTGGTATGATACAAAACTTTGTTGTTTTAAATGAAATCTCCTATATTTTACTAGTTTCTACGTAGAATCCGAAGAAATTTAGTGTGTTTTACTATACTTCCGTTCAACTGTTTTTGTGATATCAATAGTTGAAAACCGTCTCTATCCTGACTAGCAGAGATTACAAAGTCATAACTATTCAACATATGGCAAACGGTTTTTACCTTCCTATCTTAACTTTTTTTAACCTTTCTATTGACATTGATTTTACTACTCTCAAATAAAATAAATATAGTGTGTGAAATGAAAAAGTTGTGTCTCATACCACATTCATGAAGCACCCTGTATATATACAGGGTGTTTTGTAATGGGTGTCTGATATTTTACAGGAAACATTGGTTTGCAAGGCCTTCAGTTTTTTAAATATACTTTTTGCAAAAAGGGTATACAAAATTGTACTTTATAAACAAAAATTAGTGGAAACCGTGAGTGGAGTTTGTATTGAAAAATGAAAAAAAAACAAACATTTAAAGATTGTACTTAACTATTACTTCTTTTTTGGATCAATTCTAACGTTGAATACAGTTTCAGTTTAATGTGAAAAATTTTACACATATGTTAAGCAGCAAACATTACCATATTTAAAAAAAAAATTAACTTAAGGAATCCGATTCTTCTTTATCTGAAACAACCATTTCTTCTTCATCGTCCGTTGATGATTCCGACTGAGTTTCTACATTAGGTAAAGCTGGAAGTAACAAAGTTAATGTTTCTGTAGAAAACGGTTTGCTCTTCTTTAGATCTTGGTTTCATTCCCGTTATAACGGGATCTGAACTAAGCAATAGCCGATTCAACACGTCCAAATTGCAAGAAACTCTAGAAAACTTTCTGGCAAAATTCTGGCGATAAATCCGGAAATGTTTATTACGTGCTTCTGATGCCTCCTCCGATAATTGACCTATCGGAAGTAACGCTTTCTCGATGACCATTGGACCATGAATTAATATCTTGTGCATCGTGGGGGTCATTGGATGCCACGGGAAGAGCTGGACATAGAGCTCTGCAGTTTCGTTGGCATAAGCGGAAAATTTTTCAATATCGACTTTATGCCCACTCGATAATACCTCTAAAATTATTTTCAACCTGTATATAAAATATTTGTCCACTCCAGTGATTTCTGCTGCCAACTCGTGGTCCCCAAAAAATCTGCGACTACTATTTCCGTCATTGGTGTTACCATAACCAGGTTTAGGTACGTCTACTATTAGGCCCATTTTTTTTCGGAAATCATCCTGTATTTGCATTTTCCTTTGTGTCTCTTTTTCCACTTTCTCCTAACTTACACTGTGCCGCGTAGGTAAGCACCTCTAGGTTAGTTGTTTTGCAAAGCTCTTCAGTTTTTCTTCTTTTAGTCCTCTCGCTTGATGTCTCAAAAGACTTTGAGGGTCGACCCGATCGATTAACAACCTTGGGAATACTAAATGTTCCTTGCAGCCATTCTTTATTCGTCTCTAGGAAATATTTTTCTTTTCTCAATGCTTTAGTCCACCTGCTCTTTACTTCAGACTTAAAACGTGAAAAATCACGTTTTATTACATTAACTTCCTCCGTAGAAAAATCTTCCAATTCGAGAAGATGGTTTTCAAGAAATTCCAACTTTTCGTTTATGGTTTTTAAATTTTGTCGCTATATCGGGAAGTATAACTTTTTGTATTCAAATGAAAAGTATTTCGAAAAAAGTATAAAAGCAAACGGTCAATCGAAGAAACTAATTTTGACATTAAAAAACTTGATAATATAAAAAATAGTTATGAAAATTTATTACACTCATCTGGTTCTCCACAATCCATGGTTTATACTATTTTCTGTCTAAATGAACACAAATAGAAACACTTCTTAAATCACGTGAACTGAATATGCTTTAACCTTATTCGTCTTTTCAAGGCCACAGCCGAAGACAAACTGATCGTAGGACCGTTAACAGTGTGCCATGAGGCGGAGAAGCGATTTATTATATTCGCTATCTGTGCTTCTAAAGGGCTGTTATTGTTTACCTGCGATAAAATTCACAAAATTGATTTATAGCCGCACAGATTGTTCAAATACCCGTCTGTGGACCGTTCAGAAAATCAG
Source organism: Chrysolina oricalcia (assembly GCA_944452925.2). Classification (NCBI taxonomy): domain Eukaryota; kingdom Metazoa; phylum Arthropoda; class Insecta; order Coleoptera; family Chrysomelidae; genus Chrysolina; species Chrysolina oricalcia. The sequence continues at coordinate 5,510,623 of OX101810.2, forward strand.
AATTCCACTTCATTAGAAATGTTATCTTTTTTGAGATAGTAAGCATTTTTTCAATTTCTGGAGATTCTCTGCCTTATCTCTTTTTTTTTGGTGCATTCTCAACAAATTGAGAAATATTCAAATTTCTTTCTTATTGAATATTACTGATGAGTGGGTGCTTTCAGACGTACAGTTGTGTGCATAAATAAGTCGTACAGTAGTTATATAATATTATGAGCCAGGATCGTCAATCTTACTTATTGAACTTCTTATCGACTTTGTCAAGTACAGTCAAAATTCAAACTATTTTTGTCAGTAACGCGCTTTTTACATTTCTTAGTGCAATGAGTGCAATGCCACAATTAGTGTCGTACCGTGTACGACATTTTTATGCACACAACTGTACAAAACAGTTTCTCATTGATACAATTTTGCGAGAAATGGAGGTAAAGTGCCATATTTGAGTTCAACCAATATTTAGTGAGACAACTTTGACATTATTGTCTAAAAACACTATAACGACTAACATCAACTCTTACGATTTTGTCCAAAATATGTTTTGTTTTTATCTTATCAAGATGAAGTATTAAATTAATAATGAGTTATGAATAATGAGGAATTGATTGGTACAGAGCATTCAAGTAAATATGAAAAAGTAAATACCGAATCAACTTTTCCTTTAAATGACACACAATATAAACCACAGTATCGATGATTCAACATCGCATCAAATAATATGATAATAAATATTCGAATTATTTCCCATCCGCATAGATGACATCTTCTCAAGAAGAACCTTTAAAAAAAACAAAAAGGGGAATATAGTATTTCACAGAAAAAAGTTAAATGCTTAACAAATCCATTTAAAACTTCTCAGTATATGTCGATTTCCGAAATCAACAAAATCTAGAAGTGAGACAATTGCGACATTACGAGTATTTACAGCAATTCGTTAATTGAACAAACGTTGGGATTTTAACATTTACTTTAATGCTATCATTTAATTGATTAGATATTTTTCGTTCTAATAATTTCATCAGTTCATCTTGAAAAAAAAATATGTTTTTGACGAAATTATAAGAGTTGATGTTGGCCTAGAATAACACAATACTAAATTAGAGTATTGTGTTATGCAGATATCATTTCTTCCAAAAATAATTACAGCTAGTTTTATACCGTTTTGGAGACTGGACAAACTGTCCGTTTTTTGTAACAACTATCCACCTCCAAGTGGTTACAGTTTTTCCAAACAATACTGTCAAAGTTGTGTAACTAAAAAGCGGTGGAATTCAAATTTGGCTTTTTATCCCAATTTCTCAAAAAACTGTATCAATTTCTTCAAAACTGCTTTGTCTAAAGGTATCACTAATCAGTAATAGTCAGCAGCGAAGATATTTGAATTAGTCTTGAATTGTAGACATGGCACCCAACAATCCGAGGCGAGGTAGCGGTTTTTCCCAAATTCTAAAAATGTCTATAACTCGGAAACGATAAATCTCTGCTATTCTGAACAGTCATGACCGAGTCTACCACCAGTTCCAAGATTGTAAAAGGTTTACTGGACGACCTGTATAAAATAAACCGACAAAATGACTCGTGCAGTCATGAATGACAGATCATCTACTCATTCCTCATATAGAAACGGAATGAAGAAGCATCTGGAAAAGGAAAATTTGCAAATGAAACGACTATGAAATAAACGTAATAGTATATTTCATTAGGAGTTCAGAAAATAGGATTTTTCCGTGCGTGCGCGACATGTTCCCGTGGGAGACGAAGCCGAACACGGGAAGTCGTGCAAGCAAGGAAAAAGCATTTATGAACGAGTAAAGAACGATATTTTTCAATATATCTACCTGTAAACCACAGATTGTTAAGAAACATTTATTTTCAATGATGAAGAACAAAAACATGTATTATTAATTGAAATATTTCCGGTACAAAAATATCCAGAAATTGCCACAAAACAAGCGTTATTCACCCTGTTGGTGAGGAAATATTCAAACAATTTGTGATTTCTAGACAACTGTCAACAACATATTATTTAATTTTGACATGTAAATAGGAAGCTATAATGACACCAGCGCACGGAAATTTTTTTCGTGCGGGCGCACGAAAACAAACCCTTTTCAGTATGCTAAATGAGCCTGTAAATGTAGTGTTTTCAGATAGGCATAATGAAAAAAAAATTTGAGAAACAAGATTTCATGAATGAGCAAGTTCACTAAAAGATAGAAAATGGTATGTATTCTATGGAAAAGAAATAAATTCGAAAAATGTAAATATTTTTTTTCAAAAGTTTGAAACGTGAAATGTCATCTTACTCAAAATGAAGCTTCAAGCTTCTAAGAAAATATTATTATTTCTAAATTTCTTTGTTTTTCATACAATACTTTTTCATATTTCAGTTCACTAGTTCATATGAAAGCAGGTTTTTAAAAATATTTTCACGTTTATTTCAATTTGTACTTTTCAGCGTTAGAATTTGTTCATTTATCTGTTTCAATATGTTCACCAGGTGCCCTTAGCCAGACGTTTTTTACAATGGATTCGGATTTTTCAAATTTTTTTTTTTTTTTTTTCAAGAATGAGAAAGGTCCAAGCTCCCCCGACAGATAGTTTTTAGCCATTATTCATAACATCTGAAACCGTCGGAAATTTTTCCAAATTCCTACACGTTCTCTATCTGTGGGCGGGGGATGAAATTTGTTTAAATTAAATCAGCCCGCTAGTGCATAAAAATTGTTAATATTCAACTTACGATACGACCTAAGTATTCAAACTAACTCCCAAGTAAGAATTCTGAGACTTTCCCTATCCGTCAGATTTTGACGTTTCTTGACAATTAAATTATTGCTCCCACATATGCAAATTATTTCTTTACTGGGGAGAAAATCGAGTTTTTCGGAATTCCTGCTTTAGATTTAAACAATAATAATGATAAATGAAATTATTTTAAAACTATTAGATTTCAATTAATCAGAATATTTCACAGGTATCGTCCGGTACCATACTTTTGATTATTGAAGTTATGTATAACATACGAAACTTGTAGCCCATTGAAATTCAAATCAGTATTTGTGGTTCGTGCTTAACCACTAGTGCATAAAATTTTGTAAGTATCACGTGCGTAAAATGCGCCGCAGGGCCATTATTTACGCCTCAGGCCATAAACGCCTGTTTTACGCCCTTGATACATGGATAACTATTGTGGAATATCTTTCAGATTATCAGGGAATTTGCATAAACACAAGTTTATTCTACATTAATTGGAAGAAACAAATCGTGAAATTCAAATAAAAATTGTGAAGATCTAATGAGTTTTTGTGTAGTATTTTACTTTCCTTGTGAATAGACAGCTTTTTTATATTTCATCAAAAATCTGCGGGTTCTGTTCAACGAAAGTAGATCTTCTTTGTTCAAAAAACTCCATATTTCATTCCTCCTACATATTTCCTTTGGTCGCTGAATATGAATCGTTTCCATCAAATCACCATAACATTACTTCTTTGTGAGAAACTTCAACTCTCGAATCATTCCTTCTCCCTAATTGTTTCTGTTATTCATGAACGTTCTGCAAATCCATGAGAATCCATTTACAATGCTTTTCAACATGAATATTGAGATAATTATATTCTCCAGTACACTTTTCGTTATAATTCAGTTACGGTAAATCTCAAAAAGGCTGTGGGTAAGAAAACGCTTTCACTAAATTGATGGATGTAAGATATCATCACGAAATATGAGAAATTAAACTTTGTTGTTTTGATACCACTTATATTTGTGCTTCGGCCTATATGGACATTATCAAACGAGTTCTATAAACTGAGTTAATGAATAACTATCCTTGAATAGCCTTAACACTGTCCGAGACCTGTCATTAGTGACTAATGGTTTTTGAACCCAGATTACTTTCGGCAATGTGGGTATGCAGAGTTGAAAATACCATATCTAGTTGATCATTCAATAGGTGACATCCGCAGTGTTTATGTTTACGAATTTTTCCACCCGTTGAATCTTAGAGAATTATGGAGAAAATTTGAAGCGTGATAATATTAATAATAATAATAATATAGCATTTATTGACCAGCAGAAACCATTTACAAGGCAATTTTTAAAGGATAGCAAATGAAATATAATTAAAAGTATAGTAACAGTGTTACAACATATAAAAGATGGCATGGATACAATATAGAAATAATAAGATTCATCCTATGTCGGAGCGTGGCGCAGTGGTTAGAGCGTCCGACTTTGGGTTGAAAGGTCCGGAGTTCGAGCCCCAGTTGCGGCTGGGATTTTTTATTTAATTTGACCAATTAAATTATTCAAATCTCGTGGCTAGACTGGGGCGAGTCCTGCACGATTCACTGTTGCGTTCCAATTAACAGTGCTGCTCCTAAGGTGGCGCATGGAGTTAGTAACAAAGCCTATCCAGAACAGGTGGCTAATGACCATAGCAGTCAGTGCCAAGACACCAAAGAAAAAAAAATAAGATCATCCATCATTGATTCCCAAATTGCTTATAGATGTGCTCGAGATTTATTTCTTAATTCACTCTTACTGCAGTTGAAAATATCACATATATTTGATAATTTATTAGCATTAGAACACATCACATTAATTGGTGCTTTAAATATAATATTTGTTTGAGATCTTTTGTACTTAAAAGTGGTATTTGATCTAGACTCCAATCTCGGCATATGAAAATCAATTTGTGATAATTGTATTGGGGAGTCCACTTCACCATTCGACAGCTTATGAAGAAATATAATGGATGCTTGATTTCTGCGTTTTTCCAAAGAAACGAAATCGAATCTGCGTAGTATATTCATATAATCAGATCCTCTTGGAGGATGAACTCCATCAACCTTGAAGCATAAAAATTTTAAAAAGTTTTTCTGGACTTTCTCGATAGTTCTTGATGATTGACTATAAATGGGATTCCATACTAATGATCCATATTCTAGTTTAGACCTCACTAGACTGATGAAGAGTAATATCATTAAAGTTCCTGCAATTCCTGAAGATGAAACCATATATACGATATGCTGATTCAGTAATTTCGTTTATGTGAGAGTTAAATGTAAGCTGATTGTCGAAGTGAACTCCAAGTCTCTAATATTATCAACATGTTCTAGAATTGTGTCATTAATTGTGTATGGGTAAAAAACAGTATTGGATTTTCTAGTGAAAGTCAATACTTTACATTTAGAAATATATGATAAAAGTCGATTTTCCAAAAACCAATCTATGAATAACAATTTACCATCCTGAGTGTTTCTTTTTTCAACGCGATATTCGCGATATCCGCGGGGATAGCTCGAACGGAGTGCGCCGGTTCACCGATATCTGAAGCCAAGCAACGCTAGGCGAGGCCGGGGTTTGGATGGGTGACCAACGGACCTCCTTTCGATATTCTCCTCGGATCGTGCTAGGAATCGCACGTAAAAAGTAAGACCTCGTTAATCCTTGGCTCGCACAAGTTTCGACTTTTGAGGGCTGCCGTTCGTAAGGGGACGACAGCTGGTTACGGAAAAAACAATTTTAACAATTTTAACAATTCACCGATTTATTGAAGTAGTTTATATGCCAATTCAAATAATTCGGGGAATGAAAAAATAACAAAGTAACTATATAGTACCATAAAGAAAATCATTAAATTTTTTGTTTTTGTTGCTTCGATGATCTGGAATTGAAAAAGTATAGTACAACTCAGCAAAATACATTCAAAATGTTATCAAAGTTTGCTAATTTCTTCAAGAATAGAATAATAAATATCATAACTATTTCTGACAAAATTACCAACAGAGAGTTTTCATACCATGAAAATTAAAATATATCTGTCATTTATGGAAGAGAAGTTTTCTTCACGATAGGAGTTTTTTTTACGATATTCAAAACAAATAACAGCAACTTGTAACAAATCTGTCAACAATGAGTCTTCATCACTCATGCACGCATTCGCAAATATCTTGAAAACCGTTGACATTTTCAATAATAATGATGGAAAAGAAGACAACATCTATATCACTCCAGTGGCGTGGAAGTTGAAGAGGGGCGATTGGGGCTACACATCTGCCGTACGCAACTGTTTAAAGTTACGAACACGTGAATTGCTTTGAAATTTTGAACTTAATGCTGTCAAGTTACAACCGAATAACATAAAGTAATGATGAGATGTTATGGAGTAATTCTTAATTCTGAAAAACATATTTTTTGAAACCACTTTCAACACCCTGTAACTCAGTTAGTACTCATCTTAGAGAAGAAGTTTATTGGAAATTTAAGCTTCAAAATTATGAGAAGATTCTATCATCGAAGGTTGTTCTCTACATTCTGGGACATCCTGTATAAAATTATAAAATGTGGAACTCAACATCAACACTCTCTGACTCTTATGATTAACCTAGGATGTATATGGTGATACATTTAGGGTTATAGAGCACTGAACTTCACTTTACGGAAGCAATCCTAATTATAATGGAAAACTATTCTTCAATAACCTCTCCAGTGATATAAACTATGAGAAATACATTGTTAAATTCAAGACAAATACGAAAACATAATATGGAGTGTATTCCTGCTTTTACGACATAAGCGAATATTTTGTAAAGTCTTAAGTAATTATTTTGAATGCTTGGTTGTATTATATAATATAATAATAATAATTCTTTATTTCCATTAAGATCATTGTTACATGATATTGGAATAGTCAGTATAAAATAGTCAGCATTGTATATATATAAAATAATATTAAAAATTACATTAATGAAATATATAAATAAAATATATAGTGGATATACAAATAAAATAATTTCATTTGGTCATTGTAAAATTATTCATAAAAAAGCAGAAATTTTAATATATGGACAAAAAATATATAAAATGGTTAAAAAATATCACAAGTAGAAGCTAACACAAATATTAAACCAGCAACAAAACAGAAATATACCGATATCACTGTCATTCTCCTAAGAATTCATTTACTTTATAGTAACATTTTCTCACTAGGAGTTTTCTCAATTTATTTTTGAAAATATTGTAATTCTTTTCACTAACAATTTCATCTGGTAATTTATTGTATAGCTGTATTCCTGCATAAGAGGGAGCGTTTTCGAAAAATCTTGTTTTATGGCTTGGTATCTGTAGAAGATTGCCGTGTCTTGTATTATAGTTGTGATTATCGCTATTTGTCAATAGATTAGAAAGTTTCCTTTTTATTAGTAGTATAGATCTCATGATGTATATACAAGGTACAGTAAGAAGATTGTTTTCGATGAAATATGACTTGCATGATTCAGTACGTTTCAATCCAAATATTAATCGTATTATCCTTTTTTGTGATATAAGCAGTCTTTGAGATGAAACTGCATTTCCCCAGACCGTTATATTATATGTTAAATGGGAATATATTAATGCATAATAAATGTTAATTAGTTGATGTCTATCAAAAATGTTTTTCATCTGTAGGATGGCATAAAATCCACTATTAACTTTTTTACTGATATGATGTATGCAGCTTTTAAATGATAGATTTGAATCTAGAAACGTTCCTGAGAATTGACGATATACAGTGCTAGTCAAGAGTATGAGCCCGCCCATTTTCCTCAGTTACTATGAGGATTATCGAAAAAAAGTTCGGATTTAAGAAAGTTGAAGGGTATTTCACTCTACACCTTTCTATGAATTAAAATATTTTTTAGATGTGCAATTGGTGGAGGAGTGAGGTCATCGGCCTTTTTTTGAAATGGAATATGTCATGTTTAGTATCGTTAGGAAGCTTGTTTTTTTCTCATTTCAGTAGAATCAATATTATTTCAACTCTCTCGATAGGTACAGTGTGTTTCGTATTTTTGTGTCCACCTTTGTAATTCACTTATTGCTTAATTTGTTCAAAATTTTTCTTGATCATGGAATGTAGTCACAAGTAGATATTTCAAGCGATATGGCAATTTGATTCAGACAGTGACGTACGTAAATTTTTATTAAAAAATATTTTTTATGTGCTAAATTGCTAATTGACACATGTCAAGTAAATGAAATAGCCGCTCTGCATATGTTGTCCGGCAACCTTCTTTCCATTCAGAAAATAGTAATATTTTGAACAATTGAAACAAATGACTAATTCAATTTTTTTCTATTACCTTCCATTTAGGAAAAATTCAGGATTAAGGCACTTCAATTCTGGAACAAAATTTGCAATAGAAAAATAACTAGAATTTTTCTTCCAAAAATAAGCATCCGAGAAACTTACACATACGTAGACCACTGTCAGAATCAACTTGCCATATTGCTTTGAATATCCAACTGACTACATTCCCCGATTGAGAAAAATGTTGAACAAAAGTAATATGTAAGTGAAAAGTGAATTACGGAGGTGGACACTGTACCTTTCGAGAGAGTTGAAATAATATTAGTACTACTGAAATGAGAAATAAACAAGCTATCTAGCTATTTCAAACATAACATGGTTTCATCAAAAAAATGGCAAATCTAAAAAATATTCGATCTCTTAAAAAGTGCAGAGTGAAATACCCTCCAACTTTCATTCCAACTTTTTTTCGATAACACTAATAATAATTGAGAAAAATGGGCAGGTCTAAGAATTTGACTAACTCTGTATGTTCAACGTTATTTGTGTACTGTTCTGTATCTATTTTGATTTGTCCTATATCATGTAATGATCTCAAAGGTCACATAAAAACCATTATTATTCATGTGATTGTATCGGACAATCTTATAAATCACCCCCATCATTTTATCAGAGACGAGAACGTGAAAGAAAAGTTAAGTCAGCAGCTACGAAGCCTTCTTTCACTCGTAAAAGCTGTGGTGGTGAACAAAAGACTGTAATCAACAATGTCGGCTTGAAAATGAACTACCGTTCACCGCTCTAGATGACGTGACATCAAAGCACCGCAATAAAAAAACTGGTCGACAGTGGCGGTAACAACTTCTGCTGATTGCTGTTCTTAAGAAATGTTCCGTTGCATTATGAAAAAAGAGACAAGTGTGAATCGAAAATGAAAGCAACCAAGTCATCACTCCTACGATTTTAAAATCGTAATCGAATTAATTTTTCGCTTAACTTTTAATTTTCTCTCATGGTGATGTGGCATAAAACAGTCAGAGGAAACAGTGAGAGAAGTTATGTGTAACCCTAATCGCCCTCTTCAACTTCCACGCCACTGGAGTGATCTAATTTTGTCTTCTTTTTCATCATTATCATTGAAAATGTCGAAGGTTTTCGAGATATTTGCAAGTACGTGCATAAGTGATAAAGACTCATTGTTGGCAATTTTGTTACAAGTTGCTGTTATTTGTTTTGAATATCGTAAAATGTCTTTTTTCCATAAATGACAGAGATATTTGAATTTTCATGAAAACTCTCTGTTGGTTATTTTGTCAAAAATAGTTTCGTTATTTATTATTAATTTGAATTAATTTTGCTCAGTTGTACTATACTTTTGTACAATTCCTGATATCAAAAAACCAATAACATAAAATTGAAAGCTTTTCTTCATAGTAGTATATAGTTACTTTATTATTTTTTCATTCCTCGAATTAATTGAGTTGGCATATAAACAGAGACATATAAGACGGAGAAGAAGAAGATGATTGAATCATTTTCAAAGATATATGGAATAACGTCAACCTTAGAGAGTCTTGTTAATTATTTTGTATATTGTTTTGACTACATGTTCATTTCTTAGAGTAATCATTCCACGTGTTTCGTGCCCTCGTTTTCAATTCATCCATGTTATCTTTAAGTTTTAACAGGTTGACTTTCCTACAATAAATTAATTCGTAAGCTATGTTTTTGATATCCTACATGTTTATATTGAAATTAGTCTGAATTGTGTTGTTCCAATCATCTTGTATTTAGTCACTATCAGTATATCTACAAAATTTCATTCAAAAAAAAACTTCAATAATTCGATGGATATCTCGTTAAAAAAAACACTCAGGATGGTAAATTCTTATCCATAAGCTACGCTTCAATTTTGTTCCACAATTCTCAGAAATTCAACGGGTAGTACGATTGAGGACACAATCCATTGAAATTATACAAAAATACCCAGTCTTCAAAACCGAAGACAGCAGTTTCTGAGAATATAATGAACAAAGAGTCTCCATATCCCTTACGCACGCTCATTTAACTTCAAATATCCTAAACATCGTTGACATTTTCTTCAATGAAACATACCCCTTTTTCGTACAGAAAATATTAAGGAATAAATTCGAAAAAGAAGAAGAATACAGTTGGGGAGGGTACCCTTGGAAATATTCTGGAAAACATGTTTTTTTCCACTTTGAAGACATTGTAACTTAGTTAATAGTCATTTCGAAGGACATGTTTGTAGGAAATTCTAGCCTCAAAATGAAATGAGGACTCTACCGTCAGAATTTATCCCTTTCATTCTGGGACAATCTGCCGATATAAATTGATGAAATTGATGTAATTTAATATGAAATTGAAATAATTTATACATGCGACTCTATAATCTGAGGATGAGAAAGCATAGTACACAATCAATGAATTGTTCTAATGTAATTATATTTTTGAGTAGAAAAATTGCGTAGTAACTATCTTTAAGTCTCTCACAAACGTGACCAACATGTGTATTCCAGTTCATATTTGCATCCACATATGAGTTCAGAAATTTCTTTGTATCAAAAAATAATTTTTTGGAGTAAAACTGTAGACATGCTTTTTTGTGACTATTGACAATTAAGGAATTGTTACTGCGCCAATCAGTAAATTCTATCGACAAAATATTAATTTTCTGTACAAGTTTTTTAGAGGTTAGTATCAGTAAAAATTGTCGTATCATCTGCATACAAAAATACGTGTTCAGTTCACAAATATTTTGGTAAATCATTAAAGTACGAAAGATAAAGCAAGGCACCCAAAAGTAATCGTTGCGAAACCCCTATCAACATCATGTAGTTGAAATATACAATCAATCACTTTTACACAGATTTTCCGAGCAATAAAAAAAATGGTCCGTAATCCCAGATAATTTGCCCAGATCAACGTTAATATTAATAAAGTCAAATTCCTTAGAAAAGTCGAAATCCATGTTGATGTCTAGTTATAAGATTACCTTTACTTAAAAAATACAATCATACTGATGTCTGCATCTCTGAAAAATCTTAGTTATGACAGTTGCTATAGTAATCGTACTTAAATTTTCTAACAAAGTTCGTCTGCATTTTTTATACAGTGTGTCCCCTTTGAGCAGCCACACCCTCATATTTCGTTGAGCATGAAATAATTCGAAATTTTCTTTGACTCAAGTTGTAGTACTCGGAAATACCTACCTTTATGTTTACGTAACCTTTGTATATCCATTTTCCACGGCTAACTACGACCAAATGAAAAGTGAAAAATTGGGAAAAACATACTAGGCATTTTTTTATCGCAAAAATAACACCAGATTCTGTTTCAGAACATCTTAAAACCCCCAAATCTCAATGCTTGAATCATTTGAATATACAGGGTATCATTCATTCTGATCAGAGTTAGCCTTGGAAAAGTGATATTTGGCTATTTTATATTAATTAAATATTTTTGGGAATTCTGTGACAAGAGAAGACATTTTGGAAATTTTCAAATCATTATTTATGGATTAGAGTTGATAATGCTACCCACTACAAATGATACCCTGTATATTCAAATGATTCAAGCATTGAGATTTGGGGGTTTTAAGGTGTTCTGAAACAGAATCTGGTGTTATTTTTGCGATAAAACAAATGCCTAGTATGTTTTTCCCAATTCTTCACTTTTCATTTGGTCGTAGTTAACCGTGGAAAATAGATATACAAAGGTTCCGTAAACATAAAGGTAGGTATTTCCGAGTACTACAACTTGAGTCAAAGAAAATTTCGAATTATTTCATGCTCAACGAAATATGAGGGTGTGGCTGCTCAAAGTGGGACACACTGTATAAAGGAGTATCAATCTCAGTCTTTAATTCTCTAGAAAAGGACCTCGCAAACGCCTTATGGAAATTGGGTTCCGGTGGATTTTTTTGAATTTTTGGTATGATGTAGTCAATGTAATTCTCAACCAATGTTACCATTGCGCCAACCCAAAAAAATTAACATTTTTGCTTCTAGGGGGCGTTGAAATCACCCCTTGCGCAGATTATACTGTTTATTTTTTAATCCGGTAACAATATTTTCACTTGTTTCATTGTTGCTAATGTTGCACAATATTGTGCTGTTTTATAAAAAAAATTCTGACCCCCCCCTTCTTCCCCAACTCCTATTACGAAACGCAAAAAAAATATTTCTCAAGTGCCTTTAAATGTATCGTCGAATGTTTAAATATGCCTGAATAAGGGAAATAGCAGCTTTTTATGATTATCCCCCTACCCCCAAATGACACAAAACGAAAAAATGTCGGTGGATTTTTCTGAATTTTTGATATGATGCAGTTCAAGTTATTTTGTATAGAAATTAATTGGTTGATTATCCTCAAAATTGAATAGTTTTGATGCTAGGGGGCGTTGAAATCTAATTTTTATTTAATTTTAAGATAATCGCTCAATTAATTGATATTCAAAAAACATGAACAAAGCCCTACTAAGAAGTCAGCGAAATCCACCAATATTTTTTTGATGGGAAGGAAAGGTGAAATTAAACAACTGTATGATTTCGTTAATTTGAGCTGATTAAAACATTTATTTTGATAAAGCAGCTACAAGTAGTCGAGAATTAATTATTTTTTTTGCGTTTCGTAATAGGAGTTGGGGGAAGAAGGGGGGGGTCAGAATTTTTAAAAAAAAACAGCACAATATTGTGCAACATTAGCCACAATGGAACAAGTGAAAATATTGTTACCGGATTAAAAATTAAATAGTCTAATCTGCGCAAGGGGTGATTTCAACGCCACCTAGCAGCAAAACTGTTCATTTTTTTGGGTTGGCGCAATGGTAACATTGGTTGAGAATTACATGGACTACATCATACCAAAAATTCAAAAAAATCCACCGGGACCCAAATTCCATAAGGCGTTTGCGGGGTCCACACTTTTGTCAAACACATTTTCAAGAAGACTTATAAGACCTATGGTTTTTACAGTCAATATAGGGAGTTTGCGGAATGGAGTTTTACGAAATGCTCATGGACAAATTATACGGTGTAGAAACGGTCACGTTTTTATGTACTTGCCCAAGGAGCTTTTACGTTTACCTTAAAACATTATTAAAAGTACATAACCTCAAAATTTTATTTACAGCAAAATGAAAACAAAATACCTAGCTCGACTTGTAATAATTCAAGTACGTTACTAATTGTTTCCAACGAGGAAGATGAAATAATTCGAAATGATTTTCTCTACAAATTAATGAATCAAGAATAAACTGAAAAAGAATGCCTATATGAAAATATTTTCGTAGGTAATACCACAAGTGTATCGGTGATTATCGAAATAGCAATTCCTTTGAATTTGAGAATCAAATTATGTTGCTTGGCCTAAAGCAACATAATTTGATTCGAAACCGAGAAGGAATTAACGATAATCGCCGATGACACGAGTTGTATTAGTTAAGATTATTTCATGAATAAAATCGAAACCATTTTTATTCATTTACTATTCAATTTAACTAGGAACATTAATCCCGCATTCAGTTCTGAAATTATGCAACTAACAAAACATTTACTTGATGTTTCAAACATCCCTCTATTTCAGTTACCAATGACAGAGCGCGTCATTCGTAGTTTTATCATTGCTTGTCTAGTCTACTGCTTCTCGCTCGAGGTTATGTTTTGATAACATTTTGATTTAGTGATTTGATTAATCAACAAGTATGCAAAATTTGTCGAAAATTGTGAAGTTGATATGAATTAATAGTGAGTGCTTATTTAGTTTTGGTCAAAGTTTGGTGTTGTGTCATTATAGCAGCTTGCTAGTGGTAAGTTTGTGTTTTGATAATAACCAATCAGGAATCGAACTACAAAATCGAAAACACATCATATACATATCCAGTAGCCAATCAAGAGCCGAACTACAAAATCGAAAACATGATGTCTTCATTTATCAACACAAAAATTTCACCAAACACGCTATTTTATATGAGGCGCCGTTTGGGTAAAAAGTGTTTTGTAAATATATAAAATTTTGTGTCAATATATTTATTAGTTGTGGCAATATTTTTTATTTTGCTTTCCGATATATTTATTTTTGATCAAACGCAATATATTTACGTTTCAAGCGTTCCAAATATATAAAAACGAGAATTACCATATATTTATAAATTCGATCTATTTCATGTTGTCAAGAGATGGCGCTACCTACGCGATTTATTACACTCTCGAGAATATAGCTGCCGAATGATATCGCAGCCGCCAGAAAATATTCTCAGAATACTTTTTCATTAGTTTTGTTGAATAATCATTGAATTATTCAAAGTCAAATACCTTAGAACTGAAAAAATTTAAGGGTGTATTGAATCGCGTCGGCAGCGCCATCTCTTGACGATATAATATAGATCGAATTTATAAATATATGGGCATTTACGTTTTAATATATTTGCAACGCTTGAAATTTAAATATATTGTGCTTGGAAGAAAATAAATTTATCTGAAAGCAAAAAAAATATTGCTTCAACTAATAAATATATTGACACAAAATTTTACATATTTGCTAAAACACTTTTTACCCAAACGGCGCCTCATAATTTTAGCATAAGTGAAATAATCATATATATGTTTCGTTTTAATAGAGAAGACGTATACAAACTTTGCAACGTTCTGCAACTTCCTTTTAGATTAGGAACTTTTCATAGAGATGTTATTGGAAGCAATCAAATTATTCATTGTGAGCCTAATTATCGAAAACTACACCTTGCATTCAAGATACTTTGCATTCAAGTAGATTATAGGATATGCTGATTGGGTTTCAGAATTATCTTCATGATGTACAGCTTCTTGTACAAGAAATTACTCCAAGTGCAGAGAGCTGTGTCTTTTCCACTATAAGTGATTCTGGTCCGTTTTTTCTTCTATCGGAAGATAATCCGAATGAGAAGATCTGAGAATGTGGTGGTTGAGATCGCGAATTCTCTTCCCATTCCTTTTGACTTTATTTCTCCCAGTCTACTAACCACTGTTCTCCTGAGCACGTTTTTGTTTCATATTCATATAATGGTCAACAAAAACAATAATTTCACCGTTTTGGTTGAACAGTTGACTGTTTTAAGATCGCAATATTATTTTTTGCTCGATTTACTTTTATCTGTCATGTCATTTATGAGAGTGTGTTTTTAATAAATTAGGTTTTATAAGCGAAAAACCCCCCCATGCGAAAACTGTCTAATGCCTACAGATGTAACGATCTATGAGGAACGAATCACATCTGCCACTTCATGACCATTCAAATGAGGAAAGTGAAATGTATTGTCAATGCTCATGGAAGTAAACTTATTGAAAGAAGTGCTTTCAAAATGCGAGATCCACAGCTTTCTCTGAGCAAATGCTTCAGTTACATTCTGCTTATTATCGATACGAATTCCTTGTACTTCAATATGATTACCTGAGTCAATTGTCGTTTTTTGCATCAGCTATTCTGTCTTTTTCATTTGTTTTTAAACTTCATCATTGTCTGTTTTTTGTAACGCTCATCTAGCGTGTTACCATAGTTAATATTTGACAACGTAGGCTCCTATTTTGTAATGGAACCCTCTTCCAATTAATAAATAATGAATTTATCTATTTATTGATTGATTGAAAAGCAGCCATCACATCCCAATCCACGAATAACTATCCAATATTCTATATTTACATGAACTGTTTCCACCCATAGTGAATTCCGCGCCGATAAATATTATGGCTTCATGAAATGAACGACAGTTTTATTGGCTGATTACAGGGAAGTCGAACCATTTACGAAGTGATAAATATATCATTCCAGACACTTTACGAGTGTGTTCGTGCTGTTTTATCATCAGCTAGACAATGGAACTTCGTGACAATAAATCGCGATTAAAATATTTTGCTACGGGCGATAATTGATTGGATCAGGATAACGCTAAAAATATCTTTTTTATGTCTCTGCCATTGCAATCACACCAACCGAGGGCGATCTGATGTTTCTCAATGTAATCTTTGAGCCAGACTGAAGGATGGTAATTAGTGTTTGTTTTTATTTACACATCCAGAGTGCAATTCAGATGAATTGTCTAAAAAAAGCAACTGAATTGTCTGAAGATTTTTCCGCATTTCTTTCCAAATGGACGATCTTTGTATTTCTTCATTTTCAATTGAATTCTGCCTTTCATAATAAAGTTATCAACTCAGTTTGACAAAAATGTTGTTGAATGGTATGAGCCTACGGATAGGTAAACATTGATGGGCATTCAGTACTTCTACAGCACCGTCCATTTTTACCCGAATGCCACCCAACAAGCATTCCTGTATAATATAGGGTTTTCCAATAAGAGGTGTTTTTTTGAATAGCCCGCTAGATCGGCAGATGTAACTTTTGGAGCTGTCATTTTTTGACATTTGACAAGTAGCAACTACGCCATTAATAAAAATGGAACGATACACGCTTCAACAACGCATTGACATTATTAAAATTCACTATAAAAATGGTGAAAAATTGGCAGAGACGGTTCGTAAAACTCGAACATTTTTGGGTCGTCGTGAAGCACCTTGTCGGACCGCCATACGAAAATTGGTGGAAAAATTCGAGCTGTTGGGACAAGTCAGTGATGTGAAGAATGAATCCCGTGCACGTCGCTCAAGAACAGCCGAGAATATTGCTGCTGTAGCCGAAAGTGTTCAAGAAAACCCAGGTTTGTCCATTCCTCGTCGTTCTTTGGAATTACGCATTCCAAAAACGTCATTACACCGTATTTTGCGTAAAGATTTGGGTCTTAAGGATTATAAAGTTCAGTTAACACAAGAACTCAAGCCAGCTGATCATCAACAACGTCGTGTCTTTGCCGATTGGGTCATTGAAATGCATGAAAATGATCCGGAATTCCATCGAAAAATCATCTTGACTGATGAGGCCCATTTCCACCTCGGTGGTTTCGTCAACAAGCAAAATTGTCGCATCTGGGGCTCGGAAAACCCAAGAGTTATTGTTGAAAAGCCTCTCTATCCTCAACGTGTGACTGTTTGGTGCGCATTATGGTCCGGCACCAGTTACGGTGAATGGATTGCGCTATCGACAGATGATTAATGATTTTTTATGGCCGGAACTGGATGGTATTGATCTGGACAACGTTAACTTTCAACAAGACGGCGCTACGTGCCACAAAGCAATGAAACCATTGATCTTTTACGGGAAAAGTTTATCTCTCGAAGAGGTGATCACAATTGGCCACCGAGATCTTGTGATTTAACACCTTGCGACTTCTTCCTTTGGGGCCACGTGAAAGAGAAGATGTACGCCAACAGCCCAGCGTCGATTCAAGAACTCAAAGATGGAATTCGTGAGGCTATCGAGGATATAGGGCAGACACTTTGCGATTTGGTTATGGAAAATTTCATGAAAAGGATATGGTCCTGTAGACGTGGTAGTGGTGGTCGTTTGGCTAATGTCATTTTCCATTATTAACGGCACACCTTCCTCTTTATAATGAAATAAACATCCGATCATTTTCTCACAAAATGGCATTTTCCTTTGAATATCAAAATAACACCTCTTATTGGAAAACATAAATGATGTATCAAAAATACCGAAAACAATCAAGAGAACACTCATTAAATGAATCTTTTACTTATTCATTTTTTAAAAGAATACCCAGCTCCAATTACCCAATTATTAGAAAAGGGTTGTTCATCATCCAAAAATAATTATCAACCATTTTTTTAAATGATTCCTGTTACTTGAGTTGATATAATTGGTGAGTAGTTTATGATTCCACTCATTTTCTACGATTGTTATGAATCAGATTTTTTAGCACTGAAACCTAGATGGTTAGTTAGCTCAACAAAATATTCTCATATTTAGTCTTCTTTATTGCACATTTCCGCATGGCCGAAAACATTAAAAAATTATATTTTTGCATTATTACTCTACTCTATATTTTATTTTATTGTTTTTGCACTATATTTTGGCACCACAAGGACAAAAAAGATCTTTATGAAATTGAATGATCTGATCTGAAAACAGTAAAATATTGGTGTGATTCAAATGTACATGATTTCCTCAAGATGTGATCTTGAAGATATACCGTTGGACAATAACAGTATTTGAGAATAAATCAAGTTTGAAGTACTTAATAGGTCTATATCTCGATAGTTCATTGAAATTTGAGCAGCACACCGAAATTCTATGTAAAAAACTCTCTTCTGATTGTTATGTATTATGTTTTTGTATTAGGATTTTCAGCTTGCAAACCATTCTCCCATTGAATCACATCTAATTCTAACTTTACAGAAGCGGGTACTGCTATATTTATGCAAAGCAAAGTATCGGGATTCATGCAGACCTCTGTTTTTAAAACATACATTTTTAGCAGTAGTCGGAATTTTCATACTTGAAACTGTGTGTATGATATACGAGCATAATACAAAATATTCTATTGGTAGTTGTTCTGATCATATCACGAGACAAAATAATTAACTGAAATTACCAATCCCTAAAAGTATACTCTGATGAAAAATTCAATAATTTATAGTGGATGTAAGATGTTTAATCGCCTTCCATCAAACATTAAAAATCACTTTCGCGGTTTAGAAGAGATGTAAAATGATTGTTGTCTGAACGAGTGTATTGGAGTTTGCAAGAGTTCTATAATAATCGGTTCTCGAAACTCATAATTAAAGCATGAATCGAGCATAGTTGAATTCATAGTTATTTATTGTATAAGTGTATTAGATATCATTTTATTTGCGCAAGAATGTTTAAACGCGAGAGCGAAGCTCGAGTGACACTTTCTAAACTAGAATGAGTGCGGGAAAGTGGGTAAAAACGCACGGTCGTAGAAAAAGTTATTATCTTTGTCAAGATCTTTCAAACCTCGCTTTATTTCATTATAAAATCGCATTTTCCAACCGTCAATAACGGAAAACAAGTGAGAATATCGTATTCTCACAAAGTGTTCGTTTCGTGTGAAACTATAAACACACCATGACACCAGATGGAGCCATGTTCAGAAGTTGAATATAAAAACCTCACCTTCCTCCTATCAACATTTGCCTGTCCATCACTAGAAGTAATTAGATGCTATTGCATGTCATGTCGTGTAATTCCAAGCAAGAAGGACTTTGGTTACATGAGGCAGGACTAATCGAATCAAATTGGTCTTACGGAATTTGACTTCAGGGCACACATCCTGCTGCAATCATCCTTTGACCCGAGTTCAACACACAGGTCTGTAATTTACAAAGTAAATTGGGAGCTTTTCGAAAGTTTATAGCCTAGAAAAACCACTAATGGATTTTTATGCTGTTCTCGAAATGAAGACATACTTATCAACAAGTCAATGTTTCTAAGAGCATATGAGATTTCAAGACATTTTTTTTTGTATTATGCAGAAAATAGGATTGAATATTAAGAAAATAAATTTCACATCAGAGTTCAACTCAAAATCCAAACCACAATTTTTAAAACACCTCGACCATATTCTGAGGATAGAAAGTTTGATTTTGCCCCAAAAGATGATCACTTGGTGACTCAAACAAATTATAAATATATTTATAATATGAAGAATAATTCATCTTGGCGTAATGCTACCTAGTACAGGCTAAATAGGATAAGACCCAAAAAAAAATTGGGCCCTTTTGATTTTCTAGATTCTGGGAAGTTTTGGGGTACCGAATAAGTCTAGCAACTCTTCATAAAAGTACGGGCACGAATTTTCGAAATTTTGGGACTTGAAACTCAAAAATATTTTGAATCGTGAATAATTCGAAAACCATGAGGAACTCGAAAAAAACTGCTCTGACAAAAAATGTAAAGCACAAAATTTTCTACAAAAAGGTCTTCAGTAATTTTTTCGTTGGAGCCACTATTTCTGAGTAATTCTCTCTCAAAGCCGAAAGCCGGAGCACCCGCTCGCGAATTCCCGCCAGTGCGAATTCAAGCAAATTTACATCCCAAGCGCAAATTAAAATTGCTCTAACTCGTTGAAAACTACTCCGTTTTCAAAGAATCAAAATGCATAATGATGGGTAAGTTCTCTATTTTGTACTCCGGTAAGATAGCATAATTTTCGACTTAGGATATTTTCGAAAATCTTGCGAGATGAAGAGGTATATTGGCCACACAAGCATTTGAAGTTTTAATGAATATATTCCATCACTCGCAATATAAACAAGCAAATCCAACGAGAGATTTGTCGTTCGTATTATTATCAATATTTTCATGTATATAACATACATGAGTTACTTCTTGGTTTCAAATGAACTAACTTTCAAAAAACGCGATCATGAACACGATCTTCGTTCTCGATTGATTATTATTTCGATATTCACAGACTTTTTAATAGTTTCTCTTATCCAAAGATGAGGGTATTCATTTTGAAGCGTAGAATCTCAGCTTCAAGTTCATATAAAAACAATCTTTCATGTATCCTCATTATGAAGATTTTGAAAATGCATAGACAGGTCAAAATGTCCCATTTTTCCGTAAATATTTCCTTAATTATCCAAGAGTAAGTTTCTTCGAAAAATGCATGTTGTATTTGTGAAAACACGTTACAAAGAATCGATTGCGGGTCATTACATTGTATTCAATTACTTGGTTTAAGAATACGAAAGCTTTCTTTTCGTCTATTTCCCGCGAAGAATTCGGCAACCACAGCCATCATCACCGATAACCAAGCACGTGTGCAGACCACAGAACTCATAATTATATCATAAGATATAATTATGAGTTCTGTGGTGCAGACGACGTGTTTTGTGTAGTAAACATTTGTCAAGTGCGTACTACTTTCTGTAGTCTTCACGGTGTTTTTCACATAAAAAAATTGGATTGTTCACTGGGGCCAGTGCAAAAATTGTGGATCATAAATCTAGTTGAATCAAAATATTTTCCTAGGTTAGGACAAAAGAGAAACCTCTCTTGTACTGAATTTTGAGCTCTAAATTTTTTGTCTCGGCATTTTGTGTTGAAATCCTCATAGTTTTCGAGTTATCCGCAATTCAAAGTGTTTTTGAGTACATGAACCCATTCTACGATGAAAATTTTGAGGTTAGGGAAAAATACCGGGGATAATTTTTTGTAGGGAATTTTGTGCTTTACATTTTTTGTTCTGGCCATTTTTTTTTCAAATCCCTCATAGTTTCGGTACCCCAAAACCTCCTAGAATCTAAAAAATCAAAAGGGCCCAATTTAATTTGAGGTTTTAGCTCAACATCTCATAATATAACTATACTAACTACTTCATCAAATGAGAGTGGATTATTGATAATCCAGCTTTTCACAAATTTTAGCCCTTTATTACCAAATATCCCATGCCAATTTCAAGAATGCCCATTTCCATGTGATGAAAGTTTAACAATTATAGAATCAATTAATCAGTTTTCAGTCTGGAAAAACATTTGCAATTATTACTATTAACATTAATTTGGGACTAGATTAGAGTATCACCCAGTTTATGGTTATTGGGTCAGTTGTATGGAACAATTCAATATTTTCGTTATCTGTTGAGAAGGGATTTCAGTTCCTCGACAATCGAGGGATATTTTTGTTGAATAAATAGTGGTTTATTTGTTTATCGTGTTGAGAGAATTTTTCCGCTATTTTCATTTCCAATACGACAAATTTCATAGGGTTTGACGTTTGAAAGAAATCGTCGATTATTCAGTTATGGATGATACATGACTTTAATTCTCATTCAAATTTGGATTATTTCCTGAATATGTCGAAAGTTGAAATGAGTTCATCATACATATTCACTAGGGCAGGCATGGCCACTAATTACGTAACTCTTTGTTTTTTATTCAATAATAATGTGAAGAAACATTGTCTGTGGTACGATTAAAGCATTGAGACAGTGAGCAAATACGTCTAGAAATGTAATTTTTGACTCCTGCCTCCGTTTCAATTGTTAACTCATTCCGAAATTATGAGCATTAAAGAATGTTACTGAACTCAATTTGTTGTTCCAAAATCGATCAATAATGTGACAAACGTTAAAAAAGATACACTACCGCTTATGCCAAAAAATATCATATATATTTCTTATGAGTTTAACCAAATAATTCTAGATGTCGCACCCTTGGTTACGAATGCAATTGAAACCTGAAATATAAACCAGGTAATCGATAAGAAAAATATCTGATGTTATGAACAAAGTATAGTGTACAGATCATACAATATTTACTTTATGATTTCGAATGCTGCCTTTTCATTCTTTTAGGAGTCTTCCGATGTTAAATCTTACCCTTTTCAAAACTTTTTCATTTTCGACTAGCACTGCATTCTTTATCGATTTTGAAGGGACCTCTCGAGCATGGAAGCTGAACTAACTCCCATTTGAATCAATACTTCTCCGGGTGCATAAACCAGCTATATTTCTGCCCTCTCTGGTGTCAGGTGTGTCCCTAAACTTGAATATTTCAGCGCCATCTACTAACAAATTCTCGAGACTCACTGTATTGATCGTGGTTGAAATTTTCTCCGAATCAGGTCGATGTTTCAAGTTTCAGACCGTGCAAACTAGCTGTCGGGTATTACGCTGAAGAAATTATTTGAGTTTATCATGGGTAAAGTTGTGTTATGAATTCTAGGATCACGTTGAATGTTTTCAGAATTATGAAACATCGATATTCGTGTGAAAATTACTTGTCATACAGGAAGAGAAATACTCAAGAATCATTTCTGAATCATTGGAAACCAGCATTTTGGTAGCAATGAAAACATGTATGTATAAACAGGTTTCCAAACTTAAATGGTCCTCGCTCTACTTTTCATCAGAGCAGCATCCGCTTTTTGCTATCATGAGATTAAATAATATTTTTTGTTTCCTCATCTCATTCAATTTTCATCTTAAATGCTAACAAAGACGACAAAACTCTTATTTCAGAAATTGCATCACGATCATGGAAATCTGAAAACTTATGTTGCCTGTTTTCTTTTCTATTTTGGTAATTTCCAGAAAACATTGTGAGAATCAAGAAAAAGTTTCCTTGAATAATAATATAATAATAAGTTTATCTGCAAGATAAGAAAAAGACAAGGAAAAACAGTACACATATAATATAATGTAAATATAAAATGAAGTGAATAACATTACATATTGTAAGATTCATATTGGTGAGAAAGACAGAAAAAGAGCACAATTTTCATTCATAATTTAAGATTTTTGTGTGAAGTCTGTGTAGAACTACAGAATCATGAACATTTTGCAAACAAACGTAATACTTTCCAATGAACTTAGGGCTATACGTGGGTGATTCTTTCATATTATTTACGTATGTAATATCATACCATTAACATTTTCAGGTATATTTGAAACTCAAATTATCTTTGGTTGATGATGGTATCATGAAAGTTATTTTTGCATTTGAAATATATTTTCTCAGATATTTTTTGAATAACCGTGTGGAATTAAAACTATCGTTGACCAACATGTTCTTTTGATTTCTCAATTTTCGCATAATATTTTTAGTTTTGTTTGGTAGTTATGATCGATCATTTAAAGGATGCGTTTGTTTTTCCATGGATGAATTAAAATTTGTTAGTAAATTATTTTGGTCTCGATGTAGAGGATGTCCGTTGGATATGTACGATCTTTCCTGAAGATAATTTATAGGAAGTATTTTTGAAGGATGTTTAGTTTGTTCATATAAATGTCGAGAGCTCTCTTAAATGATTTCGAGTCTATATAACATAGTATTCACAACATTTTGTATGTGTTTTTACCATCTGAGATTTTGGTCTATAGTTATACCGAGATACTTCATTTTAGTTGCAGCTGTTATTTTGGTATTTTTTTTCATCATATCTCTGTAGTTGGGAAGGTAATTTTTGTAGGATGTTTAGGATATAAATTTGGTCTTATCGGAATTTATATTGGGTAGATATTTGTTGAGCAAGTATATTGTATTCCTTATCTCTGACTTTGCTTTTGATTTAAGGGCACCTCAAGAATTATACTGGTAGAATATAACCACATCTCCTGCGAAATTTATGATATATCCTAAGTAGTTAAGATCGGAAAGCCCATGTAGATATACACTGAAAAGTATGGGACCCAGTACAGTACCTTAGGGTACGCCATACTCTAATTCTATTTCTGAGATATGTTCATCTTTTATCTGTACGATTTGTTTTCTATTTCTGAGATAGCTTTCAAAGAGTCTATATACCGATTCCCTCTTTCCTATGCCCTCCAAAGCTTTCAACAGGTAATTGTGGCTTTGGAGAGGTCGAGAAATATACCTAGAGCTTGTTTTTTCTCATCCAGCGCTCCATGAATATTTTTTGTCGGGTATTTGTGAGATATTTGACCTATCACCCAACCTTCCAGCATTTGTTCCTCAGATAATTTTTTATTGAATAATGATTGGACATTGAATATTGAATATGTTTTTCTTGATTTACGAACCAGATCAGTAGGTAACTGAAATAGTAATAATAGTGACCTATTATTTCTCGGAACCCATTTTCATCATTTTATTTTCGATTTGAACAACGTGTTCTAAATCATTTCAGCACCCCTTCGGCGATAAATCTCAAATACACCAGTTCCATTATTCAGTGGATGTATATAAACGGTTTATCAACAAAACTCCCCAAACAGTTTACAGCTCGGGCGAAACCATTTTCCTATCGACCCTTGTACTAGGCCATTAGCGAAGTAGAAAACCAAATTTAACTCGAATTACTAAAGAGGTCATTAATCACGAATGCTTACAGAATAGGACGAGAACTCAAGCTGTAGACAGTAAACAGGGCAAGCGTATGCAATTCACTACTACTGTGAACACTGAGTGCTCGCTAAACTTTGTTTAATGCTATATATAGTCCCTGGAAATGGATGAATAATAAAATTGTGTTGGTAACCCTGAGTCAGACTAATAACTTGAATGAGAATTCTTCAATAAATTCAAATCGTCACAAAAATTAATACATATTCTATAGAACGGATGATTTTGATGATCCCTTCTATCTACATATTCCCACATGGAGGTAAATATGAGGTAAAAATCGGACAGAAAACAACTACTTTCCTGGCAGACAACTTTGTGGCTTGTCTTCTACTTCTGTCTATTTTCTTCTTGTTCTGTAATTGTACTTCTCTTCGTCGTCCACCATCTCACCTATTATATTCTCGGGTGTTATCGGGTCTCTTGTTTGTTATAACCTCCCGAGACTACATTTAAAGTGATATGAAGTTATTATTTGGAAATGTTATTTCTTTTGGTACGAAAACGTCACTGAATTTTTTTGAAAATTTTTATTGACCAAAAAGTACAAAAAAAATATGTCCAATAAATTGGACATCAGGGCGAGATCACTACTAATTATTACGTAAATGAAAACTTCTGAAGCAGTTATTACTGCCCGTTAGACACAAAAATAGGTTACATTTTTCGCAATAAAATTTTGTTTTTAATTTTCAACCTGGATTTTTACATCTGACAGCATTTTTGAGATCACTTACCACAATTGGTAGATGTAGAGTCTTCTGTTTTGTTGCAGTCGTAGGGTTTGTCGGAACAGACAGGGAGATATTGCTTCTAGTTACCATCAAGGGTAATCTATTTTCACCAGCAGTTTGAATGTTAGCTTCTTCAAATAAATAATTGGCATAAGAAATTTTAAAATCTAGGAATTTCAAAATGTCTGCAGATTTATCTCCTAATTTTTTTCGATCCCCTCTGTATAAAATCCACGAGTTAGCCACTCCCAAGTCAAATAAATGGAGAATAGATTTAATGGCCCATTTTTCAGTTCTTGTTGTACTGAGGCGATAGTAACTTATCATTCTGTCTATTAAATCAATTCCTCCCATGCAGGAGTTGTATTTGTTCACAACATTTGGTCTTGGAATAACTATGTATTTCTATTCTTTTTTAGACCAGCGCTTACACTCGTCTTGAGGTTCCACCTGTAAACCTGTAGAAGCAAGCAGTACATTTTTCATATCAAACCACTGTATCACAGAAATTTTACCATCTGCTCTAACTGACATTTCAGAGGAACCTCGCCCAAGTCTTGCCATTGTCTTTTCAGATGTTAACTGCACACTCCTAGGAATTCTTGACTTCATTATCGTACCAGTGACCGTGATCTTTTTCTCAAACATGTGTTCCAGGAGGGGTATCGTAGTGAAATATCTGTCAATGAAAATATGTGTACCTTCTTTTAAGGTTTCAGATAATCTGATGGTGGCTGAAGGGCCAATTCCTAGGTTTTTTGATTTTTCATCTAAAAATGTATTTTTTCCTTGGTAAATTTCAAAGTCGAGTACTAGCCCGTCAGGGGTAGCGCAGACAAAATTTTTCAGTCCCTTGGGGTTTGGCTTGCCTCTGACAAATTGTTTCAATCTACAAACGCCGGTGAAGGGAATCATTTGTTCGTCGATAGCGACTTCTGGAAACCTTGGTAACATCAAACATCCCTTTCGAATTCGATTAATTAGAGGGCGAATCTTGTACAAACGGTCAGACGATTTTTCTTGCAGTGTTACGTTACTATCGATAACAACTTACAAATTATTCCTGATTAAAAAAAATCTATCCCTAGTCATTGCAGAAGCGATGACATTAACTTTGGTTGTTTTTGCCCAGTACATTCTGACTTGGGGGTATTTCAAGCTCGACATGAGTAAGGAAATGGCAAAAAACTTTTTAATTTTAGGTAATGTTAAATTCATTTGTTTTCCATTTTCTTCTAAAAATCTTACATTAGTACAGTCACAAATACTTTGGAAAATTTCATCATCCAGATACATTTTTAAGTAGTCTTGAACTTTCCACTCACGTCGTGATTCGATTTCGTCAAAAACTTCTTGAAATTCGAGTTTGGGAGAATGAAATTTTCCGATTTTTGCCACTTTAATCGGCCAGTAGCAAGTACCCGTTCGGCGAGTATTCTTTCTCGAACCACACTTAGAGGCTCGTCATCGGAATCTTCTTCATCCAAAAATTCCTCAGTGGCGTCTCCTGTTTCCTCAAGATCTTGTGGAATGTCAAAACCACCTTCATCGTCAGAGGAATCATCAATTCCAAGGTCGGAGCAGTCGGCATCAAAAAGTTGCTCAATTTTATCATCGTCTTCTCCAGGGCGAATCCATTTTTTTATTCCAAATATTGCTAAAAAGAAAAATTCCATCTAGAGAAAAATGTTGGGAGTACGTCCTACTGTCCAACTAAATGGACACGGGAAAATAACGTATGAAGTAAGTTTAATAACTTATGTTATGTACTAAAATTAATCTAGACCTATTTTTAAACTGTTTTTCCAGTAATTTAAAACAAAAAATACGCATAAAATGCATAAAACCGGTACTTACCGTCAATCGTTGCACGACGAAACGCCGCCATTGTTAACGCATTTATCACTAAGCATTGAATACCACAATACAACATGACCTTGCATCAATTTCGC
Organism: Chrysolina oricalcia; assembly: GCA_944452925.2. Taxonomy (NCBI): domain Eukaryota; kingdom Metazoa; phylum Arthropoda; class Insecta; order Coleoptera; family Chrysomelidae; genus Chrysolina; species Chrysolina oricalcia. The sequence goes on from OX101810.2 coordinate 5,538,128, forward strand.
ACGCAATGCCTGCGTTCGTACCTCCAATACGTTGGACCGAGGGTTTCGCTGCCGGAAATCTAGGACATATTTAGAAAAACCGTAAAATCTCGATGTCCAATATATTGGACATCAGGTCTCGGGAGGATAAGATGTAGTAATATTCGCGGGATTTCACGTTTTTGAAATATTCCCCGGCATTTGCATTTGCATTTTTCGAAAAATCGCAAACATCGTTTAGACGTTGCTCAACGAGCTGTTCAATTCATGTATTGATTCAATTTTCAATTGAGAATGTTTCTTTTTAAAACATGAATCCCTTCCAAGAGAGGTTATTCTATTCTAACTTAATTAATTGGACTTCGTCTTTTCGACATATATCCAGCTTCTAGTGTACTGGAACGCAGTTGTCTTGCTCTAGGCAATACTGCATCCCATATTATAAATTCAAGTAGATTTAAATAGCAGTATGCCCCTAGCTCCGACAAATCCGTTGTCATCCGGCCTGGATACCGGCGTAGGAAGCTAGAGAACTAGACAAATTCACATAACACTTATAAACGATGCAAAATACTGCTAATTTTCAACAAATTCTACCATTCACACACTTTTACTTGACTTCCAACTAAGGACGCTGTCTGTCCTCCACCATTGCCGAAAGTCGAAAAATCTCCAAGAGAGGTTATCTTGTACAATGGAAAATAGCGACTAAATTCCAACTTTCAGTCGCAGATGATTCCACAACTGACTTTATGAACATCCTGTTCATATTTTCAATGAAATCAACATGCCATACCCATGACAGGTTTTATGTCAGAAAAATATTTTCAAAGTTTCACCACACAAGAAATAGTCCAACAATTCCTCATTTCCAATTGTTTTTCAATTCTTCCGACCTCCCTGATGATCTTAGAAGAGTGAAATAGATTTTTGTCGACCTAAATGTATAGGAGGCCTAGCGAAAGAGATGCAATTCTCGCATCAATGGAATGAGCGATTTTCTGTGAGTGATACTTCTGAATAACATTCTCCCTTATCTCATTTATAGTAAGAATCTCCAATGGAAACTGGACATTTAATAAATAATCAACTATCTGAATGAAAATGCAAATTTTCACTTTCAGATTTTTTCTTCAAGTTATATAGGGTCTTTCTCAATATCTATCAGATGTAGTTCAATGTCCAGCGTGGCTTTAGCCGGGGAAGTAGTTGTTTTCTGTTAGATATTACAAAAAAGTAACTTCAATTTTATCGTAGGGTTTTTCCATTTCCAGAAGAGTCATGTATTAATTCAATTTTCAATTGAGAATGTTTCTCTTTAAAAAAGTATTGTTACGGAGCGATGAAGTACCCGAATTGCTAAAGCGTTCGCCTCTTAACCAGACGACACGGTTTTAATCTCAACGTCTGCCACAGAGTGGTTAAGAATCCACTCTTACGTAAGCTGTAGGTCCCAGATCTCCCTTGCTCATGAGCTTCTGGTAGGTTTTTCCTGGGGATCATTCGTTAAATCATATTTTACAAAATTTACCATTTTTTTACCCAAAAGGCAGGACTGACCCTGATTTATGTGAACTGTCATCGATTGATGACTCGCTACGAATAATTGACACACATTTTCCATCTTCAAGTGGTTTGCAACGTTGGATCTGCACAGTGAATACTAGCAGGTAAAAATGGATTCTACCAATTCAACATCCTTCTATTTGGATTATTGCCTAGCCTACTTCGATCATGTTATGAAAGGAAAAACTTAACTGTTTTTTTGGTGGTTGTGATAATTATTTCTGGTTAAATTTGTTTTCATTTATTTATTTATTTATACCCAAACAGACCTTTCAGGTCTAATTACATGGATGAAAAAAAGAAAAATTAATCTTATAGTAACTGCTATGCATATATAATATTTTGAAACAATTCCAACGATATGTATATGTATGTCTACAAATTATGATAATAAAGTTTTCCTAATACTAATTTGATGAACGTATTATTTGATTCAAAACCCTCTTACGAAACTCACTTTGCGGGTCGGTCCATTCTAAATCTATGAGAGCATTTAAAATTATTTGCTACAAGTGGAGATCTATACGTACTGTATATTAATGGGATATTGAACATTGCTGAAGTTCGAGTTCTTCTCGGAGGAACGTTGAATTTGATTTGTGATAGAATTTCCGGTGAATTAATGTTGTTATTTATAATTCTGAACATAAAAGTCAAAACCAAAAGCTTTCGTCCATTTTCTAAGAACAAAATTTTAAATTCATTTCTAAGGTAAATAGTTCGTACTGTATTATAATTCAGAAGTATGTGATATTTTTTATAATATATGAATCTCAAGAATTTGTTCTTCATTTGTTCTAGGAGAGATAGTGTTGTCTGGTACTCACTAAACCAAATCTGAATGCCATATTCTAAATTGGGTATTAGCAGGCTATAGTATAGTGATTTGATTACGTCAATATTATTAAATTGTACAGATTGTCTTATTGATAATCCTAATAATCTATTTGCTGATTTTGCTATATTCCTGATATAATTAACATAGGATCTTTCACATCGTGACAGCGACACATCAAGCATGTACTTTAAAATAACAGATTGTTCAGAACGTGTTACAGTAAGTGTAAAACATTTTCCAACATTGAAATATCATCAAAATGGATCATCATAACATGTAATACTTCATCTTGTTTCGGTAGTCCGAACTAACAACTACAACTCATGTCAAACCTATCCAAAGCACCTTCGCCAACATCGCACGTATGTGCTTCCTAAATGGCCAGGACACATTTAACACGATCACTCGCGGTGGAGAGGTGTAATCCTGATGGCAATTTGTCCCACTTATGTCTCTTGATGTTGATGGCTCGACCTAATTTGTCCAAATCAGATAATCTCACCTATGCTCAGTGGCGTACCTTTAGCGCTGTGAACTTTTGGAGCAATGACAAAATATCAGCATTATTCTAATTTCAGTTGTGGAACGTAAAAATACATTGTCGATGAACATCTACACCTCATTTTCAATTATTCAGAAATGATTCAAATGATTATGTCAAAACATTATTGTAATTATATCATGAGTTAGAGTAACAAACTCAATATTATTCAATGGGAATTTCATAGACCAAGTATTTACAGGATCAAAGTACTTTTTTTTACACAAAATTGCAAAATAACAGAAGCATAGCTGATCGGAATAACAGTCTACAATATAAAGACGTACAGATTTTGTACTGAGATTGCACCTAAGTGACTTAACACTTGTGTTGTGCTGTGGAGTCTGAATAATCTTTAAAAAAAAAACTAAAATTGAATTACAGTTATGTACAGAAGGTCAGAGAGTAAAATAGTGGTACAAAGTTTCAATGTAACTGCTAATGTTCTAATAAATTCAAAGTAATTTTTGAAAATATTTTTTTAGCTTCTCTTGAGAAAGCTTTATGATTTCTTATATGTTTTATCCTCAATGGCAGAATATTACAAATATTTGGTAATGTGTGAGTTAGAGATCGATGACAAACATTTTTATGGAATTTGGGAATGGGTATAACTGTGGGAACGGAATTATGCAATATTAAATTTTTGAATTACTATGAAAATATGATGATTGGATATTACAAGTATATTCTGTATACATATGAAAAGATTTATATCTCTTGAACATGATTTTCAGGATAAAGTTTTGCATTAGGTTTAGTTTTTGCAATGAATTATTACACATTGCTCCCCACACCAAAACACCATATCGAAGAAGTGAATCAGCTTGAGACTTATCAATTAGTATAAGTAGCTTTCTTGATAAAAACTGCCATAGCTGGTAAAATTTATAAAGTAGCTTTCTCTCCTTTTTTAAATGATCAACATGATTGTTCTACACAAGTTTTTGTCGATGAGTATGCCCAAATATTTGACTTCCTATATTTTTTTAATTCCACCTTTCATGTCTGGAAATTTAATACTCAAAAAATTGGTCTATTTGTTGCAGTTATAGACAAAGATAGATAGTAGGTCTTACTAGCATTTAATGAAAGACGATACATACTTAACCACTTATTAATTACTTTCATTATAACTGTATATAATTTTTAGTTCCAGACCATTTCCATCGACAATAACAACCGTGTCATTAGCGTATGATATAATTTTTGCTCTTACTTTCAAGCAGAGCAATCAATTTATATAAGCTTGAAAAAGTATTGGACCAAGAGCGGTTTCTTGAAAAAATATGTTACCGCATTTATCAATTTCAAATTATTTTTCCGGAATTTTCATTTCTTTCTTATTTAAAGAAGAAGTCAATGTTTTTAACATTCTTTGGAAGGTTTATTGAAGGCAATTGAGAGATTTATTTCAATTATCCATATTTTGTCACCTGTGAAAGACTTACGAGTCAACTTTTTTTTAATAATTTGGCATTTTTTGTGGATAATAACAGAGACCGTCTTCTTAAATTGAACCACATAAAATAGTATTCATTTTCTCCATGATTACAACGAGAAAAAAAATCATTTTGAAATTGAACTGAATATTTTTTACTACCCAACGCATTGAGTGCACTACTGGTCAATTCTTGTTTAAGATCTACTAAGGTGTTGGCAAACCCCCTCCGCTGTGATTCAGCCACCCCCTTAGGGACTTAACCGCCAAAGATTGGGACTATATACAGAATGTTTTATCATGCAGTTGTAACTTAATTGTAATAATTGTAACTTAATATGAATTTGAATTAAAATAATATGAATTTGATCTCTATAACTTGTTCGAACATATCTTCTTAGGGTTGCTTTCAAGGGAGTAACCGGATGACGGAAATAACAAAAAAGCACAAATTATATTGAGTAAGGTGGAGTGGATCAGAAAGCCAAGCAAAGTTCCAACCTTGCTTGATGGGATAGCTCATTGAAAGGCAATGACTTCATCGACTCTAGCTCGCACAAGTCTCCCGATGACTTCTCGTAAGGGTGCAGCTGGATGATGGACGATAGAAAGAACAAAAACAAATAATAAAATAACACATTGTTCTTAGATGAATTCTCCATATTTAAGCTCTTAGGCCTGGAAGTCTTTTGTAGTAAAACTCCTAAACTAGGTATCAGGAATGAAAAGTCATTTTCTTGCTCAACTGTATCTGATAGTCTTCTTTGTGGAACTCATGATACTTTGAGGGGAATCTCCCAATCATCTTTGGCTATCCATGACTTTATATTATTTGAAACTATATTGGGTTTTTATATCTGATACCTTTTCAGACATTCACGATCTTCTTACATGAACAATTTTATTCTCCTTATTCCGTCAATGAAATGGTTTTGGAAAAACTAAGGAGTCAGTTCCAAATTTTTCAGTCGAAATTCCATGTCAAACTCACTTCTAACATTTGAATTCTACAATCTCAAGTATGGCTGCACAACATAACCATCTGTGGAAGGTGTGAAAATATCTCAATTGCTAGTAACTTGCTCCATTAACAATATGGCCTGAGTATTGACTAATTGTACACGATTCAAATTGATCGCTCGTTTTGAGAAAGTTTTGAAGGGGATTAACATACCCTGGTAACACTTATACAACTTAAAATCCTTCCTCATTTGGCAATCATTCGCATGCAGATTTGGAAAGGAAGTTATATATACCATCAAATATCGAAGGAACGCGTATTTTATAATAGTGTAAATTGTAAAATAAATTTTTCAACTCCATTTTTGAATAGCTCTTCTGCCTAATTTCGAAATTTAGTTAATATCAAGTAGTTTGGGTTATATTCTGACAGTGATACAAAAAACAAAATTAGATAATATGTACTACTTATAAAGATATTCACGAATAAAAATAATACCATTCTTCTAATATGTTCAAAGGGTTTCTAGTTTGACTTCGTTTTGCTGAAAAGGTCAGAACTCGAACCCTTTCTTTCGATAGAATGAAATCAATAAATACAAGTTTCAAGAGCTACTTTCGTTGGCCTGATATCCAATCGAAAATAATTCCGCCTTCATTCCTGTATACTTCCGCACTGTTCCACCCCTGAACCCTCATCCATCTATTCAGTCCACTGTCAGCCCTAATCCATATTACATTTTGATTTAAATGGAATGTCGGTCTCATTGAATAAGTCCAGTCGACGGCTGTTGTATAACCTTTTACAAATTGGAAAGAGTCTTCTTGAACTCCGTTTTTATTTCAATCGCTCAACTTATTTCTATTCGTTATGAAAGTTTCTAGACTGAAAGCTTTGTGTCTGATTTCGATATTCTCGTTTTGATGGAGTTTTAATTGGAACCAGGTTTCAAATGGCTCAGTTTTAGTGCCATTAATGTTTTTACTTTACATAAATGATCTACCTCAAAATTTTGGTATAAGTTCGATATCACTATTTGCCGATGATGCCTAAATTTTCTGTGGAACTTCAAACTGAACTCAATATTATTAGTGAACGACTTACAGATTGGTGTCGCAGAAACAGGCTTGAAGTCAATCCAGAGAAGACAGTTTTAATTAAAAAATGTGGCAGAAAATATACATACAAACCTCTGAATATTGAAATTACCAATAATATGTCCATCAGAGACAACAACATTTTCAGGATTACACATAGATTCTGGACTTAGTTGAAAGTTTCATATGTATGCTAAAGATTAAACTGCAGTTTCTACGCATTGCAACAATTAAACAAGGTTTTGGATGAAAACTGTCTGAAGGATGTCTATTATGCAATCGTGGTTCTTTCCTATGATGAACTCATGTGGGATGATGGAACAAATAAAGAAAGAGCTCTCGTAGCTCAGAAACGTATTATTCGCGTATTATATGGTCTTGGTTAAAAAAAATTCCTGTAGAACCATTTAAAAAAAAATTATTACTACCCCATACATTAACAGTTCTCAAATTCAAAGTGTCACATATATCCGACTAAACTGGAAACCTACTAAAATTACAAAAACACCGCAGTTCGTTGTTCCGAAAGTCACCTTCTGAGCATAAGGTTCTTTAATTGTTTACCATAAATCAATCAAAATATACTTCATTGTCAGAAGAATCGAGTTTTTGAAGACAAAGCATGTGGATATGAGGTATAACTGAAAATGAAGATTGAATTGAAATGAAAATACGATAGTAGTATATCTAAATGAATCTATAAATTATGGTGTAGGACATTCGAGAAAGTACAATCAGTAGTGAATAAATAAAATGTTAGAAATTGAACAAGTAATGTGTATACAGTGCGGCTTTTTTTAGCCCCCCCCTTTTGAACGGTTCGACGTACAAACATGAAAAAAATATTTGGAGGGTTTCACTACTACTACTTTTTGAAATAAAAAATATGGTGATTGCTCGACAGGGGGCGCGGGGGGCACATCAATTAAAAAATTTTAAATGGCATGGGGGGTCGAGTGTCACATCGTTGAAAAGAGAATTCAATTCTCTATACAACCATCTAACTATTTTTGAATTTAGTTGAGGAATTTTTTCCCAATTTCGATTTTTATTCCTATCGAAATTTTCTAGTTGATGTGCCCCCAGCGCCATCTGTACTGTAATTGCAATATTTCTTCTGTCAAAAAGTAGTATCGATAATACCCTTCGCAATGTTTTTGGTTTCATTATTCCACAACAAACCGTTCAAATTTATCAAGCTATGACTAGTTTTCAGATCCGCATTTATATTTGATATTTCGAATTTGAATTGCAAAAAAAATATAAACGAAATTCAAAAAAAATTAGAGGGTTGTAAAGAGAATTGAATTCTCTTTTCAACCATGCGACACTCGACCCCCATGCCATTTAAAAATTTTGAATTGATGTGCCCCCTCGAGCCCCCTGTCGAGCAATCACCATATTTTTTGTTTCAAAAAGTAGTATCGGTGAAACCCTCCAAACGGTTTTTTATTCATGTTTATACGTCGAACCGTTCAAAAGTCAGATAATGACAGATTTTTCAAGGGTTATGAAATATGACATCCCTTCTAAATTGCCCAATACATGTTCTTGATGTTTATTAGTTTCTCACAATATTGTTAGTTGGTCTAGGTAAGGGATGCACATACCGCGGCCCGCTGTCCGTGTTTATGCGGTCCGCCAACGAATTTTAAAAGCGATATTTATGCGGCCTGCCATCGAATTTTAAAAGTATTCTACTCGCAGCGCTCCGGTCCAAGCATATTATTATGATACTAGAAATCTGACGCATCAACTAGATTACAGATTCGCGAAACACGTCCGTAGATCCCTGAATAAAGTGGATGCTCGATGTTTGGTAACTCGTATAAATACGACGCTACCGGGGCAGTTAAGTTTTGACTACGGATAAGCGAACGTTATACTGTTTGAGAACTGTAATCTGTGACGAGTAAATATTAATTTTGATATTGATAAACCAGGCCCCAGTAAGAAACGTAGTCGTAAGGTTGAAGATGAAAATCGACAGTTTCATGATATTTGGACCGAAAAATACTTTTTTATTTCATCGCATAACAAAATTGTCTGTTTAATATGCGAGAGTAGTGTTTCTATTCCGAAGGAATATAATGTGAAATGTGAAAAGGCACTATGAAACCCAGCATCCTACTTTTACCAAATTAACTGGCGAAAATCGAACCCAAAGAATTTCCACTTTACAACGGGGCAATCTATGTTTACAAAACCAATTCAAGATGCTGAAACAGCCACTGAAGTTAGCTTTGAAATATCGCGAATAATAGCGAACACTTGTCGGCCTTTCAAAGATGGTGAGTTTGTTAAGCAATGTTTGGATATTGCCGCAAAAAAAATTTGTCCGGAAAATGTAAAGAAGTTTGAAAAAATTCAGTTAAATCGAATGACTGTTCAAAGAAGAATTACCCCATTAGCAGATAATATAGAAGAGCAATTAGCTACGAAATCAAGAAGTTTTGAGTATTTTTCTATAGCGCTCGACGAATCTACAGATATAAGTTCAACTGCTCAACTACTAATATTTTTACGAGGTATAACGCAAAATTTTGAAGTGAGTGAAGAACTGATTGGTATGAGTTCTTTGACAAGTCAAACCAAGGGAAGTGACATACTCGAAGTTCTTCTTGAAAAATGTTTTATAATGGATTTGGATTCAACGAAAATATCTGGATGGATCACCTTCAATGGTTGGAAGTACATCTGGGATAGTAACTCTGTTAAAAACATATTTACAAACTAAAAACATAAATACCAAGGAATTAATGCAGTTTCATTGTATTATACATCAAGAGGCCATCTGTTGAAAATTATTGGGATTTGAAAATGTTATGAAAGTTGTAGTACTTACCTTAAACTTTATAAAATCACGAGGTCTCAATCACCGACAATTCAAACAATTTCTCGAGAATATTGAAAGCGAATATGGTGATCTCCTGTTTTACACTAAAGTAAGATGGCTAAGTCGTGGGTTGACACTACAGCGGTTTCTTAACTTTTGATTGAAGAAATCCAACTATTTCTGGCGGAAAACAAAAACGACGTCCCCGAACTCGACAAGCCTAATTGGCTGTGTGACTTAGCGTTTCTTGTAGACATCACAAATCACTTGAATGTCTTAAAAACGAGACTCCAAGCAAAGATCAACTGATTTCGCAGCTATACTCTTATGTTTCGTCCTTACAATGCAAATTGAGTCTTATCAGGACACAAATCAATTCAGCCAATTACGGCCATTTTCCGAACTACAAAAAAATTATGGAGAAGTTCATTGAAACTGACGTCAATTTAGCTCATGTTGGAAAAATTGATATTTTGATACAAGCTTTTGAAAATCGTTTTGTAGTCTTCAAAAAAGTTAAATCGCTATTGGACATTTTCAGCAATCCTTTCAACATTTTACCCGAAAATGCGCCGGAATCAATGCAACTGGAATTAATAGACATGCAAAATGATGATGATTTAAGAATAGTATATTCTGTAACAAGGTTAGAATGAAAATTCGATGCGACTGGAAAGTTCCGAGCACGAGCCGAAGGCGATCGTGAGGAACCACGAGCATCACGAATTTTCTTTCTAACCAAGTAGCAGACTATACTTTCTCCACGATCAAAGATAGGAAACGTGACAGCAATAATTTTGACACTTACTCAAATTTTGCCACTACGATGACAATCAACTGCGTAAAGGCTAATGTTATTATTGCTAACCAGTGTGAGAATATTATTCTATCACAAGAGAGAAAATGTAAATACATTTAAATTGCATGGGGGCAGAGGTTTCTTCAATCTCAAGAGAGAGAATTCCAGCATTCTGTAATCAAATTTGATTTCTGAATTGGCAAAGTCTGTGGAGAAACCAATTCAATGAAGGTAATTTACTCAACTTCTATCGTTGCGTTGATAAAAACGCTTTATAAAGAGTTGCGAATAAATGCATTGAAATGCGCAAGCTTATTTGGATCGACGTATATTTGTGAACAAACGTTTTCAGTGATGAAACTTAAAAAAACGAAAAACCGAAATCGTCTGGCAAATGAAAATTTGGAAGGCGTCGGAGCCGGAATACATGGGATGAACCCAGTAGTGAAACGCTCGTTCAGTATGGGTAAACTAGCTACGATATTTCAGGCAGAGGTATATAACATTGAAATGTGTGCCAGGGAGCTGGAAAATCGACACCACACACGAAATACAATAAAAATATTTTCAGATAGTCAAGCAGCACTTAAAGCGCTTGAATCCAACTGGTTTAAATCTAGGGCAGTATAGAACTGCAGAAACACCTTAAACCGACTGGCGCAACGCAACAACGTTACCCTAGTCTGGATACCAGGTCACACAGGCCTAGAAGGAAACGAAATAGCGGACGCCCTAGCAAAAGGGGGGGGGGTGGGCGAAACAACGTTCACTGGACCAGAACCGGTTATCAGTTTAGCATATAGCACTGCCAAGAATGTCATAACAGCTTGGGCAGACAATAAAAGACTCGAGTACTGGCGTAGTCTACCGGGCCTAGCTCATTCCAAACCATTTATTGCTTGTACAAGGAAAAAACAGGACTCTGACAAACTGCTAGAACCCAGCAGAGCGCATCTCAGAGTAATAGTAGGTTTGCTTACTGGCCACTGCAAACTCAAACATCACATGCATAAAATCGGACTTGCACAAGATGCAGAGTGCCGGCTATGCATGTAGGATGATGAAACGGCTGAACACATTCTGTGTACATGCCCTGCAGCGGCCAGAACCAGATTCTCAATATTTGGCGATACGACAGTAATGCCAGAAAACCTGGTAAATTGTTCTCCCAATGCACTCCTCAATTTCGTTAAGAGATTGGATATACTGGGAGAAATATAACCATAGGGTGAGCCACAATAGGCCATTGGCCGCAGTGGAGGGCCTGATACGGGCCCACTCACGTTCAAACCTAACCTAACTGCACTAAATATAAAACTCACAAACGGTAAAAGTTAAGAAAGTTTCACAGTAAGGTGATAAGATATTCATTTTGAACATTCTTCCAATGTACCTATCCACGATTGCGATGGCACCCTACTCATTACTTATTCAAAGTCAGGGATGAAATATGGAAGACAAACTTTGAAATATGCCGGAATGATCTTTGTGTGTTAAAGAAAAGATCGAATATGTGCGAAAAAGCTATGTTCATTCTTTGAACTTTCATACTCCTTTCTTGAATATTTTGTACTGTCAAATTTTTCGTTTCATGCTCCAAAATTACCACATTCAATCTTGTTAATAGAAATGTAATAACATAGAAAACCGAAAGTAATAAAAGCAAGGCTACTAAGATGGCTGTGTAAATGTAATTCTGTCCCTAGAGATCTGACAAAAATAATGCACTGCACTCTTTGGATTTATGACTTCAACGATAATCCTCGGAGAAGACGACTTCATTTGTGAAAATGGAATTTACCCAGAGACTAAATGCTCGGATGCGAATTGCATCCAGGCAACTTCATTTGCCAGACTTCATTCTCTATAATGGTTCGGCGATAACGAATGATCATAATCATGAGGAATGTAAGAAATGTTTCAAGGATATTAATTATAAAAGAGTTCAATTATCCTGAAAGCATGTCCGTGAATACGAAACGAGATCAAAGGTGTAAATGAAATTTATGGTGTCTGATGAAGAATTACTGAACTCTGATTTCCAGATGAATTATGATACTGTTGATTTTTTTTAAGTTTTGTTCTTTCTTATAATAATAAATGATAACAAATTTTCTCAACAAATTAAATAACAAAACAGATTCAAATATAAATGATGAGATAACTGTGGAATAAATACCCGACAACAATAGGGAGTCCTTGTCCGAAGTATGGTACATTCAAAAGTACATTCGAAAGAAAACAGATTTTGAAATATAAATATGCACACCTATACGTGTTTATTCGACATTAATGAACATATTTTTTGAAGTAATTAGAAGAGGAATGAATCATTTAATAATTTAAAATAGTGCTAATACTTACGATAAGAGAGATACAGTTGGATTTTGGTAGAAATGATGATTATTGTTTGACTTGCAATCTTCGTTATTGATTATTATCTTCAGAATGAATTGAATAATGTAGTAGATATCTCGGCGTAGATGTAACCATTGTTAGGATAGATCCCAAGACTGTTCCTCGCGGAACCCCATATTCTACTTCTTTGAATTCATTGGATTAATTTTTTATTTTCAATCACTGCTTTCTGTTGGTTAAATAACTATCGATAAGTTGTAGTGAGATTCCTCTAAAACTGATATTTTCCATTGTCTGTAGTGATTGAGAATGACTTACTGTGTCGAATGCTTTTGCAAAGTCGACAGAGATACAAAGAGTTGAATTTTTTTTTGTTAAGTGAATTGTAAAACTTTGATGAGAGTATACTAATCTTCTGTTGATCTGTTTTCTTTGAAGCCATATTGATTGTTTGAGATTATATTATATTTATCCAGGTAGCTTGTCCGTCTTCTTTAAAGAACTTTTTCAAAGATTTTAGCGATGTTAGAAATCAGATAAATTGATCTATTATTCTTTACTCCTGAATTATTTCCTTTTTTAAAAAGTGGTTTGCTAACAGCAACTTTCAAGATATCTGGAAATACTCGGATTTCAAATGATTCATTCATCAAGTACTATAAAGGTGCTGATACTTCTCTCGCAATAATTCTAAGGTTCCTGCCCAAATATTGTCTATTTCTGGGGCTTATTTGACTTTCGAGGAATATATAGTGGAAACTATCTCATTTTCATTAGTGTCTTTCAGAAAAACTAGTTTGAGATAAACTTTCCTTTAAGTTGTATCCTCTTGTCAATTTTGATCGGTTCTGCCAAGTTTTTACCAATACTCGTGAAAACATTTAAGAATGTCTCAGATATTTCTATATTGTTTTTTTATTTTCAAACTCGTTTTTTATTGCTTTAATTTCTGTAGTTTCTCTTCATTTCATTAACACATGACCATAGATCTTTTGTAGTGTTATTTAATTTCATAATTTGCGTCTGATAATTTTTTTTTTCAGCCCTTTAATCAGCTCAGTCAATTTATTGCAATATTTTTCTAGATTAGATTTATCATTGTCACTAGAGTCATTTTGCCTGACTCTGAATAGAGTCTTTCCCATTGTTTTATAGATGTTATCAGTCCTCTGGTTACGTAAGGTTAGATTCGAGAATAAAATGGTGACGTAACCTGATGACATGAGGGCACTATTACCTTTTTTTGTAAAAATGAAGTGTCATTGAATAGATAACAGAAAAGCGTTCAATAGAAAGCTTCAGAAGGCTCTCATTATAGTCGTTTTAACTTCCATGGTGTAGTCGAAATTAATTCAGTGGCAACAGATATAAAGTCACCAAACCATTTTATTCTCTGAGGACATTTATATCATCGTTCCATGAACCATATATAACTCGTAGTAAATTTCGTTCACACTGCAGTGCAACAGAGCCAGTTTCTGTTTCAAAGTTGGCGAAATATGAGATGGAAATTTACATGTATGTCGACCTAGTTTTTGGAATTAGTTTCGTTTACGAGATCATAAATATAATGACGTAACGCGCCTCTAGCCAGTGTAAAATTTAAAACATCAACTGATGCCCCTGCTCTGCCGACAAACTGGAAACAGAATCACTCCATGTTGTTAATTTTATTTAACGAATGTAAAAAGTATCCTTAGATTACCATATATTGAATGAAAAATATTTCTGAACAATTTCTCATCGGATAATAATGAACTTGGAACAAATGTGATTCATATTTTTCTCGCTGCCGACACTGTAAATAGTCCATACATGCTTAGCAACAAAACAGGTAAATGGCCTATATCATTCGTTTACTAATTCATCTTGACAACGGAACTTAATAGTGTCATTTACATGCCTAGGGTAATAATGACTTTGACTTTGACAAGTAATACCTTCAGCTTCATTCATATCAATTTTTAGGTTATGAGACCTTTTGAATATTATTGTTGTCTGCTTATTCGGTAACTTAGTTACACGCACAAGCAACTTAGAATGAAATAGCGAACGAATAACCATGAAGGAAGGGTAAGAAAACAAACTTCAATTCAGGCAAAATTTGAGAAATGTCAACAAGCAGCGGGAAAAACGTAATAAGTAACACGAAATGTATCGACTGTTACATCCTCGGCAAGCGACAAGCCTCGGCTTTGCCTCGGCTCGTACTCGCTCACCTCGAATGTTAACACGTCTTTACATTCCTTGTTACTTAAATAACTATTTCGTATTTGCTCATATTTGCTCATATTTGCACTAGGCGAATATGAGTTCAAATTGAAACTACACCTTTTTCAATTGTAATTCAGAAAGTATAACATGTATTTCAGAAAGTATAATTTGTAATTCAGAATAGTAAATTGTAATTCAGAAACCGTAACATGTAATTCAGATTAGTAAATTGTATTTCAGAAACCGTAACATGTAATTCAGATTAGTAAGTTGTATTTCAGATTGTGTAACTTGTAATTCAGATTAGTGAATTGTTAATCAGAAAGTGTGACATGTAATTCAGAAAGCGTGAGTTGTAATTCAGAAAGTGTCAACTGTAATTCAGAAACCAAGAACAACCCGTATTAGACGGAGAGATAACTACGTAGAAATACGGGTGACTCGGTGCAAAGTGAAATTTAGCATTTATAGGTTCGGGTGTCACCAACGTAGCGTGAGACGGGCCACCAGAAGGCACCCCGGAAGAATAACGCGAGGGTAGAGGGTTAAATATGCATGTTTTACGTAAAACACGTCATAAGGTGCAAGGCTGGAAATTGGCAGAATAATCGGATGTTATACAAATAAGGGGAGAAAAAATTGCCAGAAGACTAGGTGGAAGATAAAGGCCCGCCAGAAGGCGCTAATGTCGTGAAATTTTTTTTTTTTGAAATATAAAAAAAATTAATACGTAGTTTTTTGTAGTACTGAGTTAGTACAATGAATTTGTTCGTACAAACTTTTCGATATCTCGTTTAGTTTTAGATTTTGATGCTTTTATAAAAAAAGTTTCCAAGTCCCGTTTTTTTTCGATTTTATTTTTTCCCCGCTCTGTTAACGAATTCTAAAAACTGAAATTCTGTAGATTTTGTCAAAAGGTATTTGCTGCAAAAAACAATTTGGATTTTTTCAATAGTTTGGGAGATCTATCGATTCCCCGGTTTTTTTGGATTATTTCACGGTACATTGATTTTATGGAAAAAATTCATTCACTATTTTTGTAGATTTTCTGAAGGCAATCAAAAAAGATTTCTTGATAAATTTTGAAAATTTTGAGCGTTTCCGAGACATTTCGAATTTTAAAAAATTTCAATTTTTTTATTCATATTTTTCTAGTTTCCTCAGTTTTCCAATCATTTTTACGGAAATTTTCAAGTGACATGATTTGTTTGCATTTTTCAGCTCTATCCATTGCACTATTAAAAATTTCATTTCAGTCATCGGTACGGTTTTAATTCGTGTTTTTCTCTTTTCGGAAAATTGCCGATCCTTCTCAAAATCTATACAGACCCTCATTGCATATTGACGCATATCTCAAAAAGTCAAACAAACAAAACCCTGAACCTTTCTCATTGAATTTATGAAAAACTAATGAAGACCACGGGTGTGAAAGCAGCAACGGTTTTTCCAGCAACGGTTTTTTTTCCGCTTCAAGTATAACCGTTGCTCCAGGTTTTTCGACGGAAATGAACTATTGTGAACCTGCTGAATATGTTCCATGGGGTTAAATAAGTTGTGAATCAAAAACTACCCCTCCACACCCCTCTAAATTAGAAAAATCTTGAAACAGTTGAATTACCCGTTGCTCGAGGTATTTTGACGGAAATACATTATTCCACAGCTACTGAACACGCTCTGTAGGATGAAATAATTTGTGAATCAAAAACTACCCCTCAACAACCCTTTGAAGTTGAAATATCCTGAAACAGTTTATAAACTCGTTGCTCGATGTTTTTTGGCGGAAATGCATTATTCTACAGCTACTGTACACGTTCTATGGGGTAAAATAATTTGTGAATCAAAAACCACCCTCAACAACCCTCCGAAGTGGAAAATTCCTCAAACAGTTTAAAAACCCGTTGCTCGATTTTTTTTGACAAAAATGAATTATTCTACAGCTACTGAACACGCTCTATCGGGTGAAATAATTTGTGAATCAGAAACTACCCACAACAACCCTCCGAAGTGGAAAAATCCTCAAACGGGAAGTCGAATTTTCTGATCAAACAGTAAAGGAGGAGTGATTTGCAACATTTTGACAAAATCTGTTAGTGCTCCGACGACGACTTCACTCATAAGTCGAACTTTTAAGATAAGTGCTAAATGCACCACCTGGCTCCCCCGATAGTAGGGTTGAAAAATCCACCACGGGATCCCAACGGAGGTCAATAATTCTCTAACGGAATGGTCCTTTTACAACAAAAAATGGACATTCAAAATCTGTGTATGCTAGAACCAATTTGAAATGAATATTCAAAATTTTAGGGTTGAAAATTTCAACCCTGAATCCCATTATTCAGTACTTTACGAAAATTCCATATTCAAAATATCCAACCCTAGTCCAAAAGCGAAATTATTTTATTACAATACCTTAATTTGCCGGAAGTCATTTTACGCTACAACCGCATTATTCACCCACCCACTTTCAACCCTGTCGTCAGTAAAGTTATGCAAAAGGTCCACATACTCTATTTTGTAGATATTTGCTGTTATTTATCATAATAGCCCCCTTTTGGTGTCTACGGGGTGTCTCCGGAGATTTCGGCTGCTATCTTTGGCCGCTCTTTTCACACCGGTCAGATCTTTGATGGTTTCTGAATTACAATTGACGCTTTCTGAATAACAATTCACTAATCTGAAATTCAAGTTACACTTTCTGAATTACAACTTGCTAATCTGAATTACATGTTACGGTTTCTGAAATACAATTTACTAATCTGAATTACATGTTACGGTTTCTGAAATACAATTAACAATTCTGAATTACAAGTTACGTTTTCTGAATTACATTTTACTAATCTGAATTACAAGTTATATTTTCTGAATTACATATGAAAAAGGTGTAGTGTGAATATGAAAGACAATCCGTCAAATTATTGAATTAAATTTGTGTTTTGAATTCCTCATGATTTTTATGAAATGTCTAATAAATATCCATTCAAACACTTGAACTTTCTTTAGAGGACAAATATATTGATAGTTGGGCTTCAAACATATTCATGTAGATTCCCCTAAACCAAAATATATGCTGTTAGCCTGTTATGATACATTATAGAATTCCTAAGCGCTCTGTTTTGTTCTTGAACGAATTACGATTTCTTTAATTTGCTCTCTTGTTCGCCAGTTTGTTTATATGATTGTTTCTGTGTTGATTCGATTTTTTGTTTGTTTATTTGTTTGTTTGTTTTGTTTGTTCGTGTGTTAGCTTGTTTGTTTGTTCGTCAGTTTTGGTGGCATATCTTGCAATCGATTTTATACTAACTTCCCGATTAGCTATATACTTTTGAAAATGCTCAAAAGTAAATGATAATGCAATAAAATTGCATTGAATGTTGAAATAATATAACAATAATAATAATGTTTGTCAGTTCGGTACAAATTTTAAGTCCAGGATTTCCATCATGGTTGAGACGCTCCATTATCTAGAAACTTCTAGGTTCTGGTACAATCCAAAGTGGAAGAGTTTTGGTGTTTGTGAATCGATATAAATGAAATATATCAGTCGAGTACACTATCAACTGTGCTATTGGTGCATGATTCGTAAAACGGCAGCCCAAACTCTCAATCCACCCAAGTAGCACATCTATATTGGTAAAATATTGGTACAATATTGTGAACATATTGGCGAAATATTTGAAATGCAATATTGGCGAGAAAAAAAATGTGAACATTCGGCGATATTGGTCCAATATTACTTGAATAATATTGGCGAAATATTCTTGAACTAATATTGGCCTCAAAATGTTTGGCGATATTGGTACAATATCGCTGATACAATATTCTGACAATATTGGCACAATATTCAAAAGTTATATTGTCGAAAAGTAAAATGTGAACATTTTGCCATATTGGTCGAATACTTCAGAAATAGTTTTGGTGAAATACTCTTGAAGCAATAATGGCCTAAAAATATTTATCGATAATGGTACAATATTTATCGATATTGGTACAATATCGTTTGGATATATTGGTGGATGTCAATATACCTTGGTAAATTATTAAATGTCTTTTAATTGATGAGGGTGACACCAGAGTCTGCCTTTTGATCGCCATAACCACTGAGTGAGCTGTCTTGAAAACCACCATGCACCCCCTAAGGTTGAGGCCCGGAAGGATGAACGCCCCAGCACTCGTACGTACTCGAAAGCTCACCCCCCCCCCCTATCCACCACCCCCGCTCGTTAAAGCGGTTCCTCATCCTGATGATTGGCGATCAGCAGAATAAAATCTGATCGTTTGATATGGAGTGCTCGGCCAATTCTCGGCCTGAAACTCTCTTATATCTGACATGAGTTTAATTTGATTTTACAATGACTTTACTTAATGTGCATGGTGCCCCCCTGAAACTGGCTGAAGGCCTGAAAAACACTTGGCTGAGGGCCAAGTGTTGTGTATTGAATTTACTGAGTTTACTACTTGGTCGGTTCTTCTTGGAATCTGAAACATAAAAGCATGATTATCGAAATTTTAAGCCTGTTGAAGTAGACGTTGGCGTCGCCGAAGGTTTCGCTTCCGTCTTACTTCTTCAGGGGTGTCGTTGTCTCCCTGGTTCACTGGTCGTCTGTATTTGTCTCTGTCTCTATCTGTCTTGAAAACAAGTTATGGGAAGTATTTAATATACTTTCGTAGGTTTCAGAAGACGTTCTATATGTAGCGCCACCTAGCGGATTTTTATCCAGGTTTGATCATGATATAGGTTCAATGTGTTTCATTGAATATTCGGCCAATATTCAAATTTCATCTCAATCTAGATGTAGGAAACAATGTGAAGACAATATTGTTTTAACGATATCGATAAATATTATTGAACCAATATTGACCTAATATTAATCAATAAGATTTGTTGAATAAAGGCGAAATGATATTCAATCAATGTGTAATCACACTTGGAGATAAAATCTAGTTTTTATTCCTAGAATCGATATTAGGGGAATATTGGGATTGCGATATTTATTCTAGATGTTAAAAACGATGTGAAGACAATATTGTTTTATCGATATTGGTTAATGCCATTCAACCAATATTGACCCAATATGAGTTATTACAATTTGTAAAATAAAGTGAAAATGATATTCAACCAATATTCTAACAAACTTGGAAATACAATATAGTTTTTTCCCCTATAATCGATATGACAGGAATATTTGGATTGCAATATTTATTCTAGATGTGGAAAACAATATTGTATTATCGATATTGGTACAAATTATTCAACCGATATTGACCCAATATTTCGTATGATAATCTACATTCAAAACTAGTTCAACCAATATTGCACCAATATTATTAATATAATATTGTTTTTTGAATATTCACCCATATTGGACCAATATTGATTTTCCATTTACAATATATTTATATTGGCCTAATATGGAACCAAGATTCAGCCGATATGATGTGCTACCTGGGCAGCTTCTTATGTTAGTAGGCAATGAAAAATGGAAAAAGAAATACCGAGATGAGCCGTCGATTTACGAATTGGGACCAGTAATTTTTTCAATTTTCATATTTCATATCTGAGCTGCTCTGAACATATTTTTTCATATTGATTTACAGACAGCAAAAATACTTCATACTATTTTCTACTTTTCATTTCAATAATTTATAAATGAAAGCAAGTTTTCAAAAGAGTTTTCACGTTTATTATTTTTTTACCATTTGGAATGATTCTAATATCAGAGATTCGAAAGTTGTCAATTATTTGGGACACAATCCAGAAAATGTAGTAATAATGATGAACTTGTTTTCAACATTTAGAATTTGAGATCGGTAAATTAACGGTACCTAATCAACATTCTTCTTCCAGTCTCATTTCTGATGGGTTGATCACGAGTGCAATTCTGACCCTCTACTTCGACCGAAACAAGTGGACATTCTAGACCATATAACGAATCAATAATAAAGAAAAATTGATTATTCTTGACAAAGTTTTATAAATGAACTACTTTAATGCTCTTCAGATACCAAAGATGAAATTTTATTCAGATTCAAATAGGGGAACGCCTGTGTAACAGTTTCATGGTTCTTGGCACTCATCAGCAAAGGCCAGACCATGAAACCGGTACTTATAGCTGTTCCCCCATTTGAATCAAAAGATTATTTCAGCAATGGTAGTTAATAAATATTGCAAATATTTAACAGATATATTTGACCGTCTAATTGTTTTCTGTTGGAGACTTGCAGACGATTACACCTATTGTATAGATCAAAGCGGAAGACTGGAATAGATAATCCATTTTTCATTATTAGTTTGACGGTCTCCCACCAGTATTATCAGTAGTAATACCACAAGTGATTGAATTTTTGCGATAAGTCTGTAGATTCATTTCTGAACGAAACTGAATTGCTTCGAGAAAACACCACGAGTCCGCAGGAGGTGTTTCCTCGATACAATTCAGTTGAGTTCAGAAATAAAAGCCAGACTTATGAGATAAATTCAATCACGAGTGGAATTTTATTAGACTATTTCACGAAGCATTAAAAGTATGTATTATGAACATGAACAATCAATTCATCATAACCATAATCAATTAACTATAATCATAAAAAATGTATTATACCTATCAATAATTTATTATATAGTTACGATGCGACTCATTTTGACGTTTTCGCCTACAATTATGATCTGTCAAAATGTCAAACTTTGCTTTGTCATTTATGGTTACATCGTTGAAAACACCATCGCTGACAGACCAATCAGAATCGAGAGACAGCTGGTGTTTTCGCGATAATACAAGTTGTCTTTGATTTGTGATTGGTCAGATTACGTGAATATCTTGCGAAGAGTGGAATAGTCAACAATATTTTCTCATGAAAACAACAATTATAGAAATGCTGTCAAAGCAATACCTTTTCTTGAAACACGGAGTTTCCAAACAGGTCTCGTATTGACATTATTTCCATCATGCCAACACAGCGATTTCAAACGACGTAACGTACCTCGACCAGTTTCCGCTGAACGTCGAAAAGTGCTTTCATAAAACTCCCCTGGACAATTCACACTCAAAGTGCGATTCAAACTTGAAATCATGTTATATTTTACGCTCCACCGATGCCCATACATCATGTGCAGAGGTAGTTCTTTAAACTTGTGGACGCTCTCCCTCGAAAAAGAAATATATTCGTGAATTCACACTCGCCTTCTGAGTGCGAATATACAAACTCACAGAAAAATTCTTGGCTAACGTCTTTGGTCAAATAATGGCCGGTCCGTTAAAGTCACAAGTCTTGATTTATAGTCGGCGAAAAGCAAACTCATGTTATTTATGTGTGTATATACAATAAGTACAGGATGAGACAAAATTGAAGTTCTATGTTTTTAGTATTAAGTTTTACGATTCAAGATTCCCCTTTAACTCGAAACGGCCATTGTTATTCTGGTCTTGAACCGGAAAAATTCTCATTAGTAAAATTCGAGCTCAATTTTTCAATTCTGTTTAGCACCCTATTTTATTTCTGAAAGTCAAATCCAAAATCACAAATCTAAAAGCTCGTTACAAGTCTTCAATTGTGTTTCAGCTTGAAACTTACAATTATTTAAAAATAGCACGAACAGATCAATTCACAAGCAACGCCAGTTGAAAATATAATAATAAAAATTTTATTCATCACAATCAACTGAACATAAAACGGCATCGTAACAAAAACTAATTACATTTTCATGATGAAATGGTGAAGTGTCAGCTTGAGCTGTTTTCAAACTCTACCAAAGAAAAACAAATCAAATACTGAAAATACAATCAAATACTTATGAATATCCAAGGAAATGTAACAAACAACAACAATAATGCAACTAATACAGTCAACAAAAGAACTGACACAAGAGAACTGACAACATTTTACGAGAAATTAGTTTTCTCGATTTGCTAAAAATCACATCATATACTAATTCTACCAATCTGAATCGACTGTGGTTACGAGTAATTTTTTTTGATTGACCATGATTCATCTTATTTTATTATTATCAGATGGCAGGGCTAGCCAGCGGCTGAAATGCAGGTAGTTCTGTATAGTACCTTCCTGCACCCCGCTAACAAGTCTATCTGGTGAGTACTTCGGTTCTTTTAATGAACTCCTGGAGATTCCTCACAAGGTTTTCCTGCGGGATGATATCTTCTGTACCGCATTGTCCGAAGATATCCATCCTCATGCGACCCAAAGCTTCGCATTCAAACATTATGTGGAAGGCTGTTTCGTCCTCCTCATCACAAAATCTGCATTGTGTGGACTCTTGATGTATCCGCAACAGTTGCAGGTGTTTTCTCATGTGGCAGTGGCCTGTCATCAGTCCTACCACCTTCCTGAGAGAGTCTCGGCTTAGTTCAAGAAGGTGACTTGATAGCCGGTCGGTTGGCCCCATCATCATCATTTTTCCGTGAGTGTTGCCTGAGGCACTCTCCCAGAGAGATTGATGATGGTTTTCAACCCATTTTTTGTGTCCTGCTTTATATTCCCAAACGGGATTCCGCAGGCTGGTTCTGGTCGAATGAGAGTTGTTGCTGCTGCCGCTCTTGCTAGAGCATCTGCGCTCTCATTTCCCTGGATGCCCTTATGACCTGGTACCCAGACAAGTTTCACCCTGTTCTGTGCTCCCAGGTCGTTACAGATTTGGTGTGCCTCTATCTCGCCTCTGCTGCAATATGCAAATGCTGGAGAGGGTGGTGTAGGATTACCTCCAAGCTAGTTGTCGATGTGCTGGACATGGCACCAGTGACTCTGAGCATGGTCAGTCTTTGTAAACTAGCCAGCTTCCCCCTGGTTGTCACTTGTTCTACCTTTGGCCACCACAGCAGTGCTCCGTACGATATCGAGGGCCTACCAATTGCTGTGTATAGCCAGAGAGACTGTTTGGGTCCAAGTCCCCATGTTTTGCCAAAGGAGTGTCTGGCCATCATTATTGATGTCCTTGCGCTTATCAGCACTTTTTCCAGATGTTTGTTGTAGGTGAGCTTTGAGTTCAGGTTTAGCTCCAAGTATTTCGTCTCTCCTGCCATCTGTACACTTTCACCAAAGATTCAAAGAGCTCTGTTGGTCTTCGGGTTCTCTTCCTGGTGAAAGGAACTATTGTGGTTTTTTGAGGGTTGACCCTGAGGTTATCCCTCGTGCACCACGCCTGTACGTCTGTAAGGGCTGATTGCATCAGCTCCACACAGACCCCCATGTACTTCCCGTTCATATCATTTACTAATTTGACTATTTTGAATCGATTGGCGTTCACAGAATTGCTATATCTCTAACCGTTCTTCAATTGAACCTCTGCAATTCAAAATATTTTGACCTCTTTTTCTCTTTACCGGCTAAATCTCTTATCTGAGTATATACAAATCACATACTTTCAGAATCAGCATGCAAATTCAAGTGAATAGCGCGAATTTCAAGTGGAGCTAACGATTTTGTAATGTTTGTGAATTTTACAACATTTTATGAGTAATTTTTTTTTCTCGATTGGCTGAAATTCACAGCATGTACTAAATCGACCAATCTGAATCAATTGGCGTTCCGATAATTGCTCTAACTCTAACTGTTCTCGAATTGAACCATTGCAATTTTAAAATTTTCGACCTTTCATTCTTTTTTCCTGCTAAATTTTGGTCCATCGATGTATTTTTTTATTCTACTAGTATGGTTAGTCTTTCTATACGTATCTATGGTTGCTCTACAATATGAGGGTCATACCCAATAACCTTTTTCTTTTTTTATGTTCGTTAATCTGAACTTCATATAGACATAAATGGTAAATCGATTGACCAATGTGCGGGAATTGATACTAAAGGAAAGAAAACGTCTGAAATCGCAGCCGTTTTCCACCTTCATTACCATAGCTTTACGAAGTTACAAATCTAGGCGTTTCTTGGCCACTTCAATTGCTGATTGTGGTGAACGCATAACCAATACTAAACGTCTAGGAGGGTGGAAGACTTCTGTTGCAAAGAGCTACTCATGAGACTCCACAAATCGGAGTAAAAAAAATGTCTGACAAAATTTTCAAATTTCTCAATTCACATTTCAACTGCATTTCAGAAATATCCGTCACACAGATGTAACAAATTTATTTGTATCGAACATCTTCAATTTGATGCCATTTCTTCAACATACTTCTTACAAAAATATGAGTCCTTGTTTGAGTAGTATTTTTTGTAAGTGAGATTAGCGGGATTAGAAAAAAAACTGTTTGTTCTTATGTAGTTTCATCTCATGAGCATACGAGTTTTTCAATACTCTTCAAGTTATATCCTTTTCAATTTTAAAAATCGATTATTTCTGAACTCTTACTTGTCAGTAAGAAATCGCTCAAAATGCCCCCTTGTTTTTGTCGACATCATGCACAAATGCAAATCAACGCATCTTTCACAATCACAAGCGCCAAAGCCAACACTCTACACAAAACCTACCTGCTTTTCATAGCATAACTTTTCAAATAAGAAACTGAAGCTTTCAGCGCTTTTATTTTTGTGGTGAGTTGGTACAGGAAATGAAAAGCCGCCAACTCTTCGAATTCAAATGTGAGCAATAATTCACCCTTCAATTATTATAGACGCAGGTGTTTACTTTGCGCCTCTTCGCAGTTCATTTGTTAGATTCAGCAAACATTCAATTTATAATTGATTGCAGGAAACTCGCTCTGTTTGAAAGCTTTATCCGCTGCTAGAAAAAGTTTTGCTATGCTCTTGTTTCCCAAACATTAGCGCCCCAAACATTTTCTGGTATAAATTATAAATCAGAATTTCCTTAAAGTTTGTTCATTAATTTGGAACACTTTCCCCTCCTAGAAAAATGTTTCAGAGTCACCAGGGTGATTAATGAGTGCGCTGAAAAATTTAAATCACGAGTCGAATGGCTGGAATTTCCTGCGACTTTTCTCTTCGGAATTTCAACAATGGTTTGTAGTGATAATGCCTGGTATAAATGATATTAAGTGCCTGTTGCGGAACTTCAGAAAAATTATTTAAATTGATTTCGGTAAAAGATTGTGAAACTCTCTGATGATGAAGATTTACGACAATGTAAACAGATGTTTTCATTATGGCAACGGTCAAAAATTTTGTTCTGTTAGTACTGAAAATGCGTAATAGTATATTATTCAACAAGCGTATAATGATGGCTACTACCCACGAAGATGAAATTGCAACACGAGCCAAAGGCTGAAAATCTGAAAATTACGTTTTGTAAGAATACCTTTGTCATTAGATAGGTATGATCTGGCGCTTCTTTTATAAATTTACTGACTTCTTCGGGAGTGAAGGTTATAGATTTTTTCGGTTGATGGCCCTCGGACTGACGTTTCAAAAATGCCTGCAACTTCATGTAAGTCTCTAGGTGGATACTATGGTAAATATTCAATGTACTCTTCAGCATAGAATAATATGCCCACAATGATGATGACTTGTATTTTTTAGGAAGTTCAACAAAATACACTAGCATGGTGGTTCTTCGGGTAGTAAGGCCGACGTGTTTTCAGAGAAGAACTCGACGTTTCGCCAACACGAGTGGTTAGCATTTTCAAGAGTTATTTTAAAAATTTTCGCTTTCTGTAGTCGCTGTCAAATGCTTGACATTTGTTATACGTTGTCTCAATAAATACCTGTGATTTGTCGTTCTTACATCTGATTGGTCCATAGCGTAAGAACGACAAATCACAGGTATTTATTGAGACAACGTATAACAAATGTCAAGCATTTGACAGCGACTACAGAAAGCGAAAATTTTTAAAATAACTCTTGAAAATGCTAACCACTCGTGTTGGCGAAACGTCGAGTTCTTCTCTGAAAACACGTCGGCCTTACTACCCGAAGAACCACCATGTAAGTGACGATGGCCGCGAAAGCCTTTCACAATTTAAAATACACTAGGATAACATTTTCAGAAAAAGACGATGTTTTTTGTGCCAGTTGCCAATCCATAAAACTTTTGTACACCGCATCATATTTACCTTGAGACTTGTTAGGTAGGATATTTTCTGTAGCGCTAGCCGCTAATTTTAAAATGTTTGGCGGTGTACAAGACATATCTTCTAAATCAGATTCACTATTATATTTCTCTTACCAGAGATAAGAATGTTCACAACAAATAACCCTCGTTCAACTATAATTTATAAATGTGACAAAAAATATTTTTGAAAGCAAAATATGCCTATTTTGACCTATTCAGTAACATAAATGAATATTGGATCAATCGAAGCATTTTCATTTCATATTATTGTTGATAGTGCAATTGAAAATTTCACCTCTAGGGTGTCTTTTTTTTTGGTTCCATAAACAAATGATTTCTATGATAAGATTTGTATATTTTCAAAAAAAATTAAACTGGAGTTTAAAAAGAGTGTAAATGACGAGAAATAATATTTGATAGTGATAAATAACAGTTTGGAAAAAATCATTGTGAATTCCAGTAATGCTATTGTTAAAAATTGTTATTGTTATTTCCGTCAACCGATTGCACCCCTACGCGCAACCCTCGAAAGTCTTCGAGAGACTTGTGTGAGCTAGGGAAGACGCAGCCCTTACCTTTTAACGTGTGATGCCATGCACGAGACCGATGACCATGCGATGCTTTGAACCTTCGCTCCAAAGGCGAACGCTCTACCACCACGACCACCATGGCCCACACAAATATATTGCATAATTTGAACAAATCAGAAATCCAGATGGAAAAAGAAACTGTGTTGACCAGATATTACCTGGAGAGTTGGCAAATGTTTCAAGGTCAACGTGAAAAACAACAATCAAATGTACTTAATGTAATGATCCACTCATTAATTTAGTTCAAATGGTTTTGTAATAAAATTTCATTACTTGTTTCCTATAAGTTTAAAATGAAAATGAATTGATGAAAAATTTGTACCACAGGAAGTTTGTTTATGTTTTTAATTGACGTGTGTGATAAAATTGTATTTTAAAGTAGTACGACTTTCCAATTAGTAAATTTCGTGTGAAAATCTGGAGTTTCGAAAAAAAAAAATTACCATCAATTAAAAATGCTACGATTCAGATACTGCAGAGTGAAACAAACTGGTAAAAATGTATTTGGTGGGACTCACTCTAGGAAGTTATGAAACAGTATTGTTTTATCAATAATATGACATTCCACATATTCTGTACACTATTGTGAACTGGGGGTTATTTATAGCTGAATAAGGAAGTACTATTTGAAATTGATTTAGGTTCACCAATTCATCTATTATTGAGATTTAACTGTTCAGAAAGATAGAAACGATTCATTTTATAGTTGTTGTGGAACTGGGAAAAGTAAAATACAAACTTGGAATACGAAACACAATGTCAATAATGGGACAGTAATTTGAAATCAATCAGAATGTCCTAGAACCTTTTTTGTGTATGGGGAGCTGGTACTAAGAAAATTGGCCACAAAATATAATGAATAAAGTGACTTTAAAATTAGTACATTACATTCTTATTTGCCCAATGTTTTAGATTCATGAATATTTAGTAATGTATTGAATTGTTCGGATTTTTGTAGAGTTTTTGGTATTTTTGAAATGATGGACGTTGAAAATGGAGTTTGTGTAACCAGCTTCGTTGTGAAACTTCTTGCTGAAAAATGAAGTGTTCAACATCCAACAGAATATATTCATACGTTAACATGGATTTTCGGTTCTATCGATTCAATATCAACAGAAGATTTCATTCAAATTATTTTCCATGTTTTTTCTGTACAACAGTCGTTAGTTATTTTTTACAAATTTTCCGAATACCCAATCATATGAAAATGTTAAAGTCAACTGTCGGAATGTTGTATATTCAGAGACAACTCACATGAAAAGTATAAATACTTTTCTACTGCTGATCTTTTGTAGCTGATCAAGTAGAATGTATCTCTGTAGAACACCATCTTTTTATAAATATTATAAATTTGGTACACTATTGCGCATACTTAGTTCAGATGCTAAATAGAATATTCTCCTACGCAGCATCCGGCGAACCATGGAATTTCAAAAACAGGATTCTGAAAATGTTACAACCCAACAACTCGTTATTATTCACGAAATTGCATATCGTAAAATATCGGAGTGCCATCCATTATCTTATCCTATAGAAACTGAATAGCTTCATATACCTATACATAAAACGATATTAACGACTTCCTTTGTAAATTCTCTCGAAAGTCATCACCGGATCTTTGGGTAGAGTAATTCATCTGCATTTCAACATCCTGTTTCCGATACAATGAGATTATAACTACTCGAGTTACAAGAGTTGTAAATGTGGAACACAGTTTCGTATCATGTATTATGTTGCGGCTTCACGATAGTGAATTTATTTTGCATGTACGAAAATAACTATATTTGAACAACAAAAGTTGCATTGGATTTATATCATAACATAATGTAGAATTGTATAGCACCCAAATATCACATGAGAAACACAAGAGGTCCCTAAGGATGAAAACTTTTCTTTATCAATGGAAAATGGAAAGCAATTTTTCTCTTCTAAACGACCCCGCACAAATCAAATGAGAAACGGATCACTGTCGTATTTTCTGAAATTTGGATATGTTGTAGTTTATACCCTTCTGATCAAAAGTTTTCATGGGCCCGAGACCTAAAAATGAACAGTTTTTTAGTTATCGAAGGTCAAAAGTTGCGACTAGTGCAAATCTCTCACGCGATCTTTTGCATCTCTTCCTTTGCTCTCGTCGTATGGCGATTTCACATTTGTCGGCAATTAATTATAAGAGTATAGAATCTTCAAAACATTGACTACGTTTATCTGGACGATCTCTATCCGCTTCAAATTCAATAGCATTGAGTCGAGTGAAACCACACTTCAGTTTATATCGCAATATTTAAGTGGATCGAAGAATCCTATTCTTCAATCCGATTGAAAAAAGCTAACTTCACAGCAAAATTTCGAATTTTGTAACCTTAAATTTCATGTGTTCTTCGAATTAAATCACGAATCGTTGTTCTGTGGATCTGCTCTCTTCTTTGGACCATATGTTTCTTTTCTTAATTATTATTTTGCTCTCTATTTTGAGAAAGACAATTGTCAATATAAACACTAATCTGAATTTGGCTAATTTCAAACTCGTTTATCTCGTAATTTCACTTCTCTTCAAGGCGATCGGTTGGGTCCAATCCTATATTTTATGGAATTGACTTGAGTGATTCAATCCAATCTGAACACTGTATATATCGATTAGGTGTATCGGATCCAGTCAAGTCAAACCCATTTTGAGCGGATCCAAAATTGTGAGATAAATGTAGTCATTATCTTTTGTAGAAACTTGACATTGACAATTCAGAAATTGTTATTATTCCTGTCAAAACTGGACAAAGTCATCGCCATTATACATGGTCGATTTGCACAAGTTGCAACTTTTGACTTTCGATACCTAAATAACTGTCCATTTTTAGGTATCGGGCCAATGGAGACTTCTGATCAGAAGGGTATAAATTACAGCATATCCAAATTTCATCCATTTCGACAGGGATCCTTTTCCCATTTGATTTGTGCGGGGTCCTTTTTCATAATGAACATGAAATGGATAGATGGAGATAACACGAAAAATAACAATTACCAATTAACAATAATTGGAACTGCAAGCAGGACAAGCTTCAATTCGTCTGTCAAAAAATGGTAGTTCCTGATAGGTCAAAACCTTTGGAAACAGCTTATCGTTCTGTTGTAATTTTGGTCTCTCCCACTCGTTTGGAAATGAGGATGTAGAAACAAATTCAGATTTGTTTCTACTCGCTACCCAATGATAGTTCTAATCTATCAATTTCATGAATCCAGACCGACCAAAAAGCAGAATTAGGATTGTGAGCTGCTGGTTTGTTAATTAAGGATAGAAAAATGCATTCGACCGAGTGGCCGATTTTCAAATCCTGGCTGGCGATTTCCATTTTTGATATCTAAATTTCCACCAAGACATTTTTCTCCATATTAATTTACAGCCATCGAAAATCTTCAACTTCATGAATCTCATATTATGTAAAAAACAACTTTCTATGTTGCAATGAAGTGATAATCTGATGTTCTAGTTATTCATTAGTTAATGTACCGGAATACATTATAAAATAATCTTTTTCTACATTCATGCAAAAAGCAAAACTTTATTGAACTATATTCAGTGGAAAAAGAAGTTCTTTATTGCACTAGTGCAATAAATTTTTTATTGCACTCATCTGTCATTCTACTTCAACGTGCTGTCATCATGACAAACATAAACGTTTAAACCTACTACATATTTAGCAGATATTCTGTGAGATTGGCAATAGGTACACTACGAAATATTCATATTGAAAATTGCACCAATTGTTCATTCACTTTCAACATTGAGGGTAAAAATATAGTTTGAGTTAAATTGTTCGTAACGTATTAGTTCCTGTTTCAATGCAAATCGATATTAATAATAAAGTATTCAAGTTGCGCTTTTCATTTTCCTACACCTAGTGCCGCACCTCAATAAATCATTTTTTGCTTTTTGCATGAACGTAGAAAAAATGTTGTATGCAACTCGTGCAAAAATTGTTTATTGCACTCGACGTGTTGTCCAACTCGGCCTAACGGCCTCGTCGGACAATTTCACGTCGAGTGCAATAAACATTTACTTTTTGCACTTGTTGCATAAATAACTATTAGGTTATATAGTGCATTTTATAAATTGTTTTGAAAACTCATACTAGATAGTTTCAAAATAGTTTTTTCCGTTAACCAGCTGTCGTGCCCTCACGAACGGCAGCCCTCAGAAGTCGAAACTTGTACGAGCCAAGGATTAACGAGGTCTTATCTTTTTACGTGCGATTCCTAGCACTTTCTCGGGCCATCAGAAACACGTCGCTTTAACCACTCGGCTACCTGGCCCCAGATATGAACAAACAAATCGAGTTAGGTTCAATAATGATTTATTTCTGAGTTATAAGCCAGTTCAACATTCATTTTAAATAAAGAATCTGAAAATGATCATGACTTCCGTTTGAAGGCAGCACTCATCCTCAATTCACATCACCATTAATTTCCAAACTGAGAGTGTTTTGACAATATAAAAGACCTACCGCCTCCTCCTCTTTCATGGATCATCGTTCTTCGTAATTTCAAACGATGGAACGGCATTCAGGCATGTTGCCAACTATATCACTACAAGGACAAATTCATACAACAGAACTTGTTGCTGTTTCAACAGGTCGGTCAGAAGCTCTAGTACATTTCACCAATCGATCTCAGGATCTCGGGAACTATTAAAGATACGAAGATGGTTGAATTGGGGCAAAGTCGCAAATGTACCTAATTATTAATTTACAGTTGAGAATGCGATAAAGTGTGGATGAATTCCAAACTCACACCGAAGCTAACTATTACTGCTAAGCCACCCACCCCACATTTTTTATTTTTTTGTACTATGTTACGTTTTTGGTGTTACCAGAACAGAATCAAGGTTTCAATCCGCTCTGACCACAAATATTTTAGCACAATAAATAGCTTTCACAAAAACCAGAATAATCGAATCTTGGATGAAATCCCTTCAACAGAAATCTCTCCGGAAAAAAATCTCTCGGAAAAATTTCCCTCGTAAAAATTTCCCTCGTAAAAATTCCCCTAGGAAAAAAATCATTCAGAGAAAAAACATCCTGCTTGAAAACTTCAATATCATAATTGGATAGCGTTCAACTGAAAGGTACCAAGCGCTAATTCGTCAAATTTGTGATAATGGTTATCATACGCCTCCAAAAGCTGGAACCTACGTTATATAAGAAGGTTCAAGTGATTTTTTGAACGTGGTACCATCTACTGGCGAAAGTGCCAAGCGCCATTTCAATAATAACTCTACAATTTTTTTAAATGATTTGATGTTATCAAGTTATTACTCAACAACATAATTTGGCGCTTGGTACCTTCTATTTTAACGCTATCCAATTTCAAGATTCAAACCAGACCTAACCTAATTTTCAAGTCCGCCCCTGTTTAGTGAAGAAGGTGGACTAAAAATTATAACGAAACTCACTTGATGGGGATAGCCCAAAATTTAAAATGGGTAAGAATAACGCGTTTGATATTTGAAGCACATTTGCGCAATGGACATTTCAAAATGTTATTATAAAATAATGCAAATACAGGCTGATTCACGGTGGATGGCACATTAGACGTTTCTGGTGAACCAGACAACGGATCACTTTGAAAATTTAATGGAGGGCATATTCGGACATTCTAGCCAACTAAAATATTTTCGACAATGCGGTGTTGCCGCTTCTATTAGAAAGCAGTAGCAACTTTGATTTTTCAAATGGAACACTCTGTATATAATATTATTTTTGGAATCTCCAACAATTACCCGACAACTTTTCTTGATATTTCCCTATACCTATCTGTTACCGTTTTCGAAATAAAAATTAATTTAAATTTTTTTCTTCAAAAATCATGACTTCTAAAAATGCCGATATCTTTTAGTTAAGAAGTACTATGATATTGAAATTTGGTTTGGAGTTAGGTGATACTTGGACACTTCCCACACGTCAGCCTAATCTCCGTTACTTCAATACACGGTGGTAAAAAAATACAGTTTTTTCGTTTGCTTGAAAAAGTTGCTGAAATTTGATTATTTTAAATGGAACACCCTGTATATTATTGAAAATTCGGAAAGCTGCTGAAATTTGCTTTCTTTCTATGTATATCATACCTATACCTAACTAGTCAAGTTTCGGACTTATGAGCATTTATTTGTGAAAATGTCCCTTCAGAATGGTATTTCCATTCGGTATTTGGTAAGCAGGCCATGATTACTATTTGACAGTAGCGTTGTGACATTCTCCTAATAATATCGACATTTTCGTCACTTCAGAAGTTGCAAATACCTTCAAAACGATGGAACAAAACTATTCAAACGAAGTTCTTATGAATTTGTTTATTATTTTTGGACAGTGTGATAAAATTATCAGCAGAACATGTAGAAAGTTCAATGAAATGTATCCGAATCTACCGCCAATGAACCTCAAGAAATTTATACGAATTCAGAACAATTTCAATGCATTTGGATCAACTTTAGAAGCACCAAGAAACTTGCCTCGACCCGTAACTTCTGAAGACAACCAGATTAATGTCTACAGCTCTAAGACGCACATGACTGTTCTAGGAACCAAACAACTACTGGATGCAGGGTTGCCAAGTAGAGGACACTTAATTAACCTGACATAGTAATTATAATATTAACTATTAATATTAAATAGACATATATCACAGTTTGTTTCATTGTTTTTATTCAAGTTCTTTAATTGTTCAACTGACCATTACTTTTATGCTATTTTTTGACTTCCTTAATTATGTGTCTGGAATAATGCTCTTTGAAAGGTTTTTCTACTGTTATCAATCAACATTTGAAATTATGTGCAAAACCTAAGAAAATACCCCATTTTTGTTAAAATATTGGTTGCCACTTTTTCTCTCCCATTTTGTTTTCACTACAACTATCCTTTGAAATCTTTCAACAATACCGAAGCGAATTATTTCACTCAAGAGATTGGAATGAATAATGGAAACAAAATACTATGAATAAAGTATTGGCAGAAACTCCTCTCTTTGAGTTATGACCCTCACTTCCGTCGATTTCCGAATAAGGGCTATGAATTTTCAGAGCTTATTGGAAATCAATCCCTGGTAAATCCAAATTCATGAGATATTTAGTTTCTCTGATATTGTAGAAGAATATTTCCAGTTCGTAAATATTTCATTCTGAACGTATTCAGAAGGACAATTAAGCAATTAATGAATGTTGAGAATGAGGAACGCTCACTTATTCACAGATAATTTTACGAAAACAGCATTCGGAGGGGGAGAATCAAAAATGAACTATGAGATTTTCTCTCATACTTTCATGAAGTCAGTTACACTCAATGATAGAAAATAGAGAGATAGATAAATAGATATGCTTTATTGCTTAAAATTAAAAAATTTGTCGACAAAGTCAATACCATACAATTCCTTAAAAATAAATGGCAAAAATATATAGAAATAAATATAACAAATCATTTCCAAACAAACAAAAAAATTAAAAATCTACAAAACAAAAGGATGTATACCACTTTTTTAATGGGATTGTATTGGTAACTTTTAAACCATAAGAGTTAGAAGATCGGTCAAATGGAGAAAAAGTTGCATTCATAGAAGCATTGTCAAGTGGTTCAAATAAATCGAGATTATCAGGACCGGTTATTGAGATATCATAGGAAAAGTAAATTCTGTCATTTTGATTTTTCTTTTTTTCCCACTTTATTTCAAATATTATCAAAAAATGATACAGGAATTTTTTATTCGATAGTAAATTATCCTTAATTTGATTTAATCAGATTTCGTATCCAACGTTTCGTACTCTCTGGGCCACCCTCAACCTAATTTTTTTCAATACGGACCTGCATATTTTATGACATATTTCGAAATAACTTTTAAGGCTGAATTCAATAATATATCATACAATGTCATTCAAAGTTGATTTTCAGGTGATTTTGACCCTTATCCAAATTTCTCTGAGTCGGATCTGTATTGCATTTAAAGTGACAAAAGAAAAACTGTTGGTGTCACAAACACTTCGAATAAAAAGGAGAAACCATTATGCATACAGCACTTACCACGTACCATTATAAACAAGGCCCACTAAAAAATAATCTCCATTCAATTGAATAGGATATCCTAATATAAACACAATAATAAAAAAAATATGCGACAAATATAAAAATTATAGTTTTTATTCATCACATAACTATGAGTACTGCCACAGCACATAATGACATAATAAAATAACAAAACAACAATAGCAGTAAAATAGCAAAGAGACAAATTTATAATACTCAAGAATTAAAAACAGCTGGAGTTTATGGCAGTGTACGACTCTTATTATAGTAGTGTGCTAGTTAACAAGCATCCAAAAATAAGTTAAATCAGATCAGATCACATAATAGTGTAACCAAACGGATTTTATGATCGGAAATAATAATTTAAATCAGACCCAAACCAGAATTCAAATATCTGAAATGTTTTTTCAAACCCTCGAAAACTCATGTTATTCTAGTAAATATTCTCAGAAATACATGGTTACCAAGGGTCCTCTTAAAATAGACGATGTTATTGATTATTTTTAAATGTTTCCGTGTGTGTGTTTATCTCAAAATGGGGCATTTCAGAATAATAGAGAAACGAACATTAAAATAGTTTGCATATGTTTATGTTCTTGTGACAGGCCAGTTCTTATATTTTCTTGGACCACCCAAAGTTCTCAAGGAGGGCGAACCAGGTCAACTTTGAAATTAGGGTCGAAAAATAGGTGTCTTTCGTTTCATTCCTTCAAGTCAACATGTGGTTGCACAGTTTTATTAGTTTACTCAAGTTATTGTAATTGTCATATTTCAACTCTGTTCAACACAATATTCAATCTGGGTACTATCGTTAATTTTCATTCTTTGAATATATATAAAGTCGATCTTTTCCACTTGTCTCTAAAAAGTTGATTCTTCTAATCAACTCTTTGTATTTGTTGTATTTGAATTATTTCGAGTCTTTTACGTTTTATCTTGTTATATCATTAGTAAATTACCTGGCCTCATTCACCTTTTTCCGGTTTAAATTATATTATCAGTTAAAATCAGAAGTTGCTTTATCAATTAATTTGAGAAATGTCCCAAACATCTTTTGTTGTTATTCCTTATTGTTTTTGTTTAATAGATATAAGTGTTTTGAATTATGGCCTTTTATTCTCAAAAGTTATCCAATTTAATAAAATCCTTTTGATTTGGGAGAAAATTATTTTAATTAGTAGAGTTGAACAGAGTAAGTAAATTGCAGTGCTAAAATGAGTTCCGTAACGAGTTCTCAATCCAGCATCGAGTATAGAAAGTCGAGATCATCTGATGAAAAAGTAAGGTGAGTTAAAAATCTTAAATGCTGTGAGGTATGATTTCTGGTTCCTAGAAAATTAGAGCTCAACGTTCTCAATTATTATTATGTTTTAACGACTCCGCTCGGTCGAATCAGTTGTGATAAAGCTCTATTTAATTATAAAGACAGCATTTGTTACAATAGCAACAAAAAAAAGAACCATTATTTGTACATATTCATCCAATTCAATTAATTTTACAATTGCCTTGGAAAAAGAAGAAAAAATCATGGTGATGGCGGGTTACGAACGATTTTAATCACATTCTTCTTGAAGCTGTCAATAGATTTAAGATTCTTAATACTCTCCGGGAGTTGATTGTAACTATCAAAACCTTTGAAAAATAGTGAGTTAGTTCATAGTTTTCTTAGTTCTAGCATTGTTTATATAGAAGATAGTCAACTTTATGGTATTATAATTGGATCAAAATGGATGCGACATGTAGATGGCGATAGTGAGCTCGCATCCAAGTCATGTCGTAACTTCAGTGATCTGGCCTCCAAGTCACGTCGTAACTTGATTGAAATAATGGGACAGCATTAAAATCAGGGTTTTTTGAAGGAACCTGCATTAAAACGACGTCAAATATTCATGTTTGTAACTAATCACGCTAGATGACACTCGCGTTTGTGTCCAATACCTTTTCCACAGGCATTGACTATCTTACTTCTATATAAACAATGGTTCTAGAGATATTCAACCGTGTAGGATAATTATGAATATCTCTTCGTTGAATGATGTGATTATTGAAATATGATGGAGTAAGATTGCTAATTTTGTAAATAAATAACATTGTTCTAAAGAAAATTATTTGCTTCACATTCAACCATGTAGAGATGTCAACATTAATGTGATGGGAGTATATCGATTGGTTTTAAAAAATTTCTCATACCTCTATTCTGTAATTTTTGTAGTTGGTCCATTTTGTTACCATTAAACATATATAAAACTGAGGAACAGTATTCAAAGTGAGGCTGTATTATAGTATTGTACACCGTTATTTTGGTTTGGGTTGATAAATATTGCTAAATTCTGCTGAAGAAGAACAGTTTTTTTGAATTTTTTATAATAATTGAAGTGGTCATCAAAAGTAAGAACATTGTCAATTTGGAAACCCATATATTCCATGCTACAAACTATTTCAATTGGATCATTATTTATTGTTAGCATTACATCATTAACATTTATCAAAAGATATTTATATTTACTTGTACATATCAGAGCTTTCGTTTTGGTTGTATTTAATTTCAGTTTATTCGCCATTACATATTCATCAACTGAAATTAGAGCGGTATTCATTTCTGTCCAAATTGGCATCATAGCAAGCCAATAGGCCGACAGGACAATCAATAGAACATTTTTTCTTAACTAAAATACTACACCTTTTCCAATTTTAGTTCGAAAACGGTCAATTGTATTTCCAAATAGTCATTTGAATTTCAAAAAGTATCAATTGTATTTCAAATTAGTCAATTTAATTTCAAAAAGCATCAGATGTATTTCAAAATTATTAATTCAATTTCAAAATGCGTCAATTGTATTTCAAATTAGTCATTTGGATTTCAAAAAGCATCAATTGTATTTGAAAATTATCAATTCAATTTCAAAAACTAACACTTCAAATTCCAAAATAGTCATTTGTATTTCAAAAAATATCAAATGTATTTCATAATGCATCATTTGAATTTCAAAACTGAAAAAGCACGGGCAGATGTTAGATGGGTGTTAGTTGATATTTTCATTCACCCTGTGTTATCGAAACGCTTATGGTTCCTGTCATTTTGACTTCATTTATTGATACCTGTAATTATTTAATTCGTGACTTCGAGAGAATGAATTTGAAAGACAATTGTGCTATCTGCCGAATCTCAATGTTGAGAGGTAACGTGCGGATGCAAGATGCCCTTTATGTAGGGTCGTCCTGGAGGGTAACGAACCATATGCTAGAAAGATTTACAAGAAGCACTTAGATCCAGATAGGAAGAGAATTGTTGCTTGTGCAAATGAAAGTGAGGATTGGGTCAGATTGGCATCAACATTAAATATTAATTTCCACACGGCCTACGAATGGATCAAATCAGGTCGGGACCACATGTTCCAAAAAGGAGGAAAGAAACCAAGGATTCTTTCGGAACAGCAGGTAGACAGAATCATTGAATGGGTCGAAGAAGATTGTTCGCAGACATTAAAAAGTTTGAGAGAAAAAGTGTCAGGAGAGTTCAATGTGAGAATCTGCCTTTCCACTTTGGGTAACTACTTAGAGGGTAGACTTTTCACTTTGAAACAAGTACATAAGCAGCCTGTTACAATGAATAGCAATGAGAATAAAATGTTGAGGGCACATTATGTTCGTACTCTCAATGACTATATCCAACAGGGCAAACAAATAGTATGGATTGATGAAACAAACTTCAATTTATTTTGTCGTCGTTGTAGAGGTCGCTCTCGGGTTGGTAATAGAGCAGTACAATTGCTTCCAGCCGCAAGGGGGCCAAACATTCATTTAATTGGAGGCATCTCGGCAGCAGGCGTCGTTGCAATGCACCGCCGTCGTGGCTCTTTTAATGCAGGTGCTGCTAATGAGTGGATTCTACAACTCATGCAACAATGGGAGAACGGGGGAAATCAACTTGTTGATTTAGTGATAGTTTGCGATAATGCTCCATGTCATGCTAGGTTGGCAACGGCCTTAAATGGCAGTGCAGTTACTCTCTTGAAATTAGCACCGTACACTCCAATGTTAAACCCGATAGAGACAATTTGGTCCAAGATAAAAACCTTTGTGAAGAATACCATGAGAATTCCAGATGTAGCTGCTCCTGGAGTAATAGAACAAAGATTGGTTTACTTGGAAAATATTGTAGACGAAGCCAAAAATACGATTGCAGGAGGTGATTGCGCTCGTGCGGTACAACACTCGTCGACGTTTCACGGACCGGCTTTAGCGTTGGAAGATATGCCTGTTGGACAATAACTTATATAAGCATATATAACATATTACATTGTTGATGACTGATTTTGAAATAAAAATGATTACATTTGAAATTGAAATGATGGATTTTGAAATTGAAATGGAATTTTTTGAAATTAAATTGATTAATTTGAAATTCAATTGATAATTTTGAAATACATTTGATACATTTTGAAATTAAATTGACTAATTTTGGAATTGAATTGATAATTTTGAAATACATTCAATACTTTTTGAAATTACATTGACTAATTTGAAATACAATTGATATTTTTTTAAATCAACTTGACGCTTTTTGAACTACAATTGGAAAAGGTGTAGTGAAAAATCGAATGTGCCATCACATGGAAGACAGTCCGTAGTTATATTCTGTTATAAAAGGGACTCGCCACTGTCATTTATTAATGTGTTATAAACATTTCAATGCAAAAATAGTTATTTATGCAACAGTGCAAAAAGTGAATGTTTATTGCACTCGACGTGAAATTGTCCGACGAGGCCGTTATG
This sequence comes from Chrysolina oricalcia, assembly GCA_944452925.2. Taxonomy (NCBI): domain Eukaryota; kingdom Metazoa; phylum Arthropoda; class Insecta; order Coleoptera; family Chrysomelidae; genus Chrysolina; species Chrysolina oricalcia. The sequence continues at coordinate 5,578,154 of OX101810.2, forward strand.
CCGAGTTGGACAACACGTCGAGTGCAATAAACAATTTTTGCACGAGTTGCATACAACATTTTTTCTACGTTCATGCAAAAAGCAAAAAATGATTTATTGAGGTGCGGCACTAGGTGTAGGAAAATGAAAAGCGCAACTTGAATACTTTATTATTAATATCGATTTGCATTGAAACAGGAACTAATACGTTACGAACAATTTAACTCAAACTTTATTTTTACCCTCAATGTTGAAAGTGAATGAACAATTGGTGCAATTTTCAATATGAATATTTCGTAGTGAAGTACTTTTTAAATCCACTTCTTGATTTGTTACTGCTGTAAACGTATCAGTACTTGGTAACTGTACATCGTTATTTCCTTCAGGCTGAAATATTTGTTTTGTAACACTGAGTTTGTTTGCATGTGATTCCTTTATGTATGCCTCCGCTACTGTCGACGATTTCCATGTTTGTCATGATGACAGCACGTTGAAGTAGAATGACAGATGAGTGCAATAAAAACTTTATTGCACTAGTGCAATAAAGAACTTCTTTTTCCACTGAATATAGTTCAATAAAGTTTTGCTTTTTGCATGAATGTAGAAAAAATGTGTTTTCAGTGTGTCGCTTATGAAATGAAAACTAATACAGCATTCTGGTTGCTCCAATGAAAAAAATTGTAGAGAATTGAAATAGGAACAAAATTCTTCCAAACATGACTGAAAACGGCCGAGCCCGCGTTGAGTAGTAGGAGAGACTGGGAGATGAGGGGTTGCGTAATATTATCACGGATCCCGTTCATTAGAAATATTCCCCTCAGTTTCCGGTCTTTCGTACAAATTGACCGCTTACGCGGGCACGGCCATTTTTAGTCATTTTTGCAAGCATTCTTCACCCATTTCGTAGCATTGACGTTCCATGGTACCATACTTCTACTTTGAAATCTGTTCGAGAAATTGAAATCGGACTATCACTAGAGCATCCAAATACGTTGCAAAAAAAATCAAATGGCAATTGTGCTAAAACTAATAGTCCTACAGCGCATGTTTTGTGCACACTACACATGAGTTAATACTTTCATGAGAAGGACCAACTCCACAACTTCGAAAATGGCGGAGTTATGAATTTTTTTAAAATCGCAAAATTTTTAAAATCCGATCGGGTCGTAATAATTTCATTTTGTGCCTATTTCAATGATTCTCTTTAATTTTTTTCATTGGATCAACTAGATTGCTGTACTAGTTTTCATTTAATGAGCGAAGCACCAAAAAGAACACATTTTTTGTATCTAAATATTTATAACAAATTAATAAATGATACTTGCGAGTTCAATTCATAACAGAATATAACTACGGACTATATTTTATGTGATAGGGAAGTCGGTTTTCTACAGTAATTTTGTTAAAAATCACTCATTTCATGTTCTACTATTGATTGGTGTCACTACGTGTTTATCCATATCAGTGCAGAATGACGCTATGTCCATTAGCAAACCGCCTTGTTACAGGAACAGAATCGTTCAGTTTCAATCTAATTTCCATATATACAAACAAGGTTCGTTTCAAAATAGTGCTATTTCATCGATTTATTGGACTTGGTCAAGATTAATAAAGGCTTTTCCGCGGAATCAAGCTCATAAACTTTCATTGAAAAGTATTTCGTTCGAGCCCAAAAACGCACCATTGTTATGAAGTATTATGGAAAAAGTCTATATAATAGGTTCATGACTCATTTTACTGAGAAAATAAGTGGTTTTGCTATTTCGGTAATTTTTCTTAGTTTTTAATTGTTGTTGGGATTATTATCCGCTTTTGCTCTCCAAATATTCGTATTAAATAGAAATGTTATCTTTATATATCATAGCATGTTGAAGGTTCTTGAAAATTGAGTTGAATACTTTATGTTCAGCCCAATAACCAACTCCAAACATTAAACAAAGCTTGAACAATTGTCTTTCTACTGAAAGTTCCATTAGTATACACAAAACCTCTTTTATTATTCATAGAAGACCGAAGACCGATCAAATAATGTTTTTTATGCTAATTTACTTTCAGATTTCAGTGCTTTTAACGAATTTTTCACTGCAATTTTGACTGCATCTTCAGAATGTCTCGTTCATGACTGAAGTGAAATGAAATTCAATCAAATCACTTCACAACAAGCCTTTCTACAAGAACACACTTTGCAATGATTCAACAACGAGCAATTGTTGGTCAATATCTAACGGTAAATCTTCTATTACAGTGAACAAACGAATTCCTAAAAATCACGAACATATGTATTTCGGTCTCCTGTACAAATAATCAAAATTAAATTTTTGGTGGTCACGACTATTTTCGAAGTTGTGAAACTTCACCATTTGATTAGTTTTACTTGGTTTTTGTGAGATATAGGTATGGAAGTGTCATATGCATAAATTACCAACTCAATATCCAAAATAATTTAAGATTTTATCAATATATAAAATAAAGAGACTGGACCCAAGACTGCGTCTTAACGGACATCTACATTGATATCTATATTGATAGATGAGATATTCTGAATTACATTATTTGCATAATTTTTCATACTCACATACTGAGAACGACAGTAGAAAAACGATTCTAACCATTCCAAACAAACCTCTCTAATTCCATAGTTATATGGCAAACCTATCAAATCGTCATCCGATTGTTAAAACAAATCATTACTCACAAATCCATTCTATTTGCTGTGGTGTACCCCAAGGTTCGGTGCTGGGTCCTGTGCTTTTCCTATTATATATTAATGACATGACCAGTTTGAATATATCAGGTAGTTTCACTTTATTTGCCGACAATACTACCATTCAATGGCATCATATGAATGAGGCTAACCTATTTCAAACCATTTCTAGAGATATTGACCGCATTAAAGAATGGTTTGATTCAAATTTACTATCATTGAATGTAGGTTAGGTTAGGTGTGAACGTGAGTGGGTCCGTATCAGGTCCTCCACTGCGGCCAATGGCCTATTGTGGCTCACCCTGTGGATATATTTCTCCCAGTATAACCAATCTCTTGACGAAATTGAGGAATGCATTGGGAAACAATTCACCAGGTTTTCTGGCCTTACTGTCGTATCGCCAAATATTGAGAATCTGGTTCTGGCCGCTGCAGGGCATGTACACAGAATGTGTTTAGTCGTTTCATCATACTCTATGCATAGCCGGCACTCTGCATCTTGTGCAAGTCGGATTTTATGCATGTGATGTTTGAGTTTGCAGCTTGCTGAGATGCGCTCTACTGAGTTCTAGCAGTTTGTCAGAGTCCTGTTTTTTCCTTGTACGATCAATAAATGTTTTGGAATGGGCTAGGCCCGGTACACTATGCCAGTACTCGAGTCTTTTATTGTCTGCCCAAGCTGTTACGACATTCTTGGCAGTGCTACATGCTAAACCTATTACCGGTTCTGGTCCAGTGAATGTATCTAGAAAGGAATATACTAAAGCCTCCGTTGCAAGCTACCTGTACTATTTCTTGGCAATAATACTATAGAAAGTAAAGAAACTTCTGATTTTTTTGGACTTCAGATTGATGCCACATTGAAATTCGATTACACACATTCCAAATCTTAGAAAAAGCTCGCTTCGGGATGCTATGCAATGCAAATTATTTCCAACAATCTGAGATTTACTGCTTCCAAATCAGCATCTAAGCTATGGCATTACTTTCTGGGGAGTCTGTAGCAAAACACTTTCTAAAATAATCTTCACTCTACAGAAAAGAGCCGTTAGATATTTGTGTAAAGCAAAATTTAGGGAATCTTATCGGCCTTTGTTTGCACGTCAAGGTATTCTCACTCTTACTTCACTTTTTATTGTAGAATCAGTCTGTCTATCCTCAAAAATAGAATTGAATTTAAAATTAATTCATCAGATCATATAACTCGGCAACAAAATCATCATGGTTAAGTTGAAGAGCACCCTTCGGTCTTTCCCCTATTTATGTTACGTGGATGAAAAAAGACGATTTATTTATTTATTATTATTATATGAAATTTCTTATACCATCAACTACCTTAATCCAGGACTCGGTTATATATATATATATATATATATATATATATATATATATATATATATATATATATAAATAAGGATGGATTTAGCGAGGGGCAATATATGAAAATATAAGTAAAAAAGTTATTGGGTATAACCCTCAAAATGTTGTGCAACCGTAGACACGTGTTTCGAGCTTAAGCTCTCTTCAGTACGGTAAAATCAAGTGCGAAGGTGTACAACACTTGGATGTAAAAATAGAAACAAAGGAAGTCAACAACAGGAAGCCAACCACACATTTGTGGCATCGGTTAGAAGACCTTGTACTCACAAGGCAACAACTAACGTCGCCACGGAGGTAGCTATAGCTACCAGCGTGACAATCCTACCCAGGAAGATACAAATAAGGATGGATTTAGCGAGGGGCAATATATGAAAATATAAGTAAAAAAGTTATTGGGTATAACCCTCAAAATGTTGTGCAACCGTAGACACGTGTTTCGAGCTTAAGCTCTCTTCAGTACAAATGTGTGGTTGGCTTCCTGTTGTTGACTTCCTTTGTTTCTATTTTTACATCCAAGTGTTGTACACCTTCGCACTTGATTTTACCGTACTGAAGAGAGCTTAAGCTCGAAACACGTGTCTACGGTTGCACAACATTTTGAGGGTTATACCCAATAACTTTTTTACTTATATTTATATATATATATATATATATATATATATATATATATATATATATAATGGATTAAAGATGTATAATCACCTACCCACTTATATCAAGGAAATGACTGACAATAAAATTCAGAAAGGATCTCAGTTATTTGCTGAAAAAGCCTATAATGAATTGGAGGTGTTTTAGTCCTATGAATTTCAATCATCACTCCACATAGTCGATCCTTTTTATGACAGATTTTATTTTTAACATTATTTTAAAATTGCATGTTTTATATTTGTTTTATTGTTTGTTACATATTTGTTATATTGTTTGTTGTATTTTTACATATTATCTTTGTCTATAAGAATAACTTCTCTTTTTACGAAAAATACCCATCAGAATATCTCCTTACTCCTTATTATTGGTCAATAAAAACAATAAGACAACAATACAAGATTGACATATTGTTAGTTCTATTGTGCATTGTGAGAAACGTTACTCAGCATTTTTTGACATGGGTCAGAGTCTCCTTTGGCAAATCATCCCCTATAAATTTAATGAACATTAAATCTACGGTAAAGATAATGCAAAGAGAAACGTAAGCGAACAAAGGAGGGGAAGGGTCAACGTCGTCCATTCTCCAATCGTGGTGTGACAATACTTTTTCGGCTAAATCCGATGTCCTAGAGCATGCTTTGGAACTCACGAAATGCCGGACACAAACAATGGGGATTGCAGTGGCGTAATACCCGAAAATCCTTCAATACATTGAAGGCTGAATGAAAATGTATATATTGCTTTTCTGAGAAAATAATAAAATCCGAAATATATCAGATTTTGTGGAGAAGAATTAGGATGAATCACAACTTCATCAGTACACGTTCATTGCCTGAAGTTATTTTGGAATGATGAATTAACATCCTTTTTTATTGCAGTAAAAATGCCAGTTCCTCGAAACAGACCTAATTTAGTAAGTGATCGTCACTTCAATTTCTGTCATGTCCCCTATGATTGTTCAGTATTTTTGACACTATATGAGTCATTTCGGGAAAATTTGTTTTAATGAATCACAAAACAACATTCTAACAATGGTGACTATTTCCGTTGAGTATTTATATACCGGGTGTCCCAGTATACATGTTCCAATGAATTATCTCAGCCATTTCAAAAGAAAAAAATTTGAAAATTTGGTTACCTTCAATTCGTTCAAGGAACCTTCAACAGAGAAAAACAAAAATTGAAAGTCACTTACGGTTTGACCGAAATGCAATTTGTTAGAAATAAAAATTAATTCCTTCGAATATCAACGGAATTACACAAAATGTTGTTGTGTTATTTTTAGCAGATAGATTTAAATGAACAATCTCTTCCTTACAGTTTAGTGCCACCTAAATGAAACATTTTTTGGTTTTTACATGGACGTAGAAAAAATATTGTATGCAACTCGTGCAAAAAGAGTTCACAGCTGTCCAACTCGGCCTGACGGCCTCGCCGGATACTTTCACGTCGAGTGCAATAAACACCTACTTTTTGCACTCGTTGCATAAATAACTTTTATGTTCCACGACAGAACATCTTTAGCTGAATCAACATTTCATAAATTGCTCAATAGTACTATTGATGTGATTATCATAATAGTTATCAAAGTAAGGTATAATTGTTCATGAATTTTCAATTATTATTGAAGTCAAAATCAAGATTACACAAAATATCGTAGCCTACTGCAATTCTTTCAATTTAAAATTTCAATTATCGTTATCTCCATCAAATCAAATGTAAAATACAAAGTGTGAAAGATAATTTTGAGTGGAAATCAAAAATTGCAAAAAATATGCAGGGTGCTATTTGAAATTAAAAAGTCAGAGTCACTTCCTGTCAAACCGGAAGTAACTTTCAATTTTTGTTTTTGTTAGTTGAAGGTTCCTTGAACGAATTGGATATCATGACATTTTAAAATTTTTATCTTCCGAAATAGCTGAGATAATCCATTGGAACAGTTATACTGGGACACCCGGTATATTGTTGCTGATTCATGCTGCCAAAAACCACTTGAACTATTCTTTTATTCAATGAATTTCTTTCAACTGAAAATGGTTCCATTAGAAATTTTTCTCGACCAAATTGCTCAATCTATTGTACCGCAATTTTTATTTGAAGTTTTTTTCAGAAAATTACCGAATGGCAACATTAGTTCGTTAAATCCTTGAGGAACCAAATTGATAGGTACTCGAGAAAAATAAGGAATTTCTTGATTATGTCAATTAAAATTGAAATAACAACTGAACAATTAAAATAAAAATTTTTGAAAGTCATTGGTAATCAAAATAATAATAAAGCCACATTTCTTTCGAAATTCATCTATCTGATCCCAAAAAAAAATTATTTTTATGTTTTTTTTTTTGTAAATACTGTCCATATAAACAGTACGATATTGATTTGTTTGAGAACAACTTACGACAATATCGGCAAGAAATATGAATTGATGCATTATTTTTGTGGATGCTCTTGTACGATGGAAAATAGTGACTAAAGTTTAACTTTCAGTCGCAGATGATTCCGCAACTGAATTTATGAACATCCTGTTCATATTTCCAATAAAATCAACATGTCATACCCTTGACAGGTTTTATGTCAGAAAAATATTTTCAAAGAGTTACCGCACAAGAAATAGTCCAAGAATTCCAGCATTACAGTGTGAAATTGCTTCTGAAGAGTAAATTTTCCAATTCTTCCGACCTCCCTGATGATCTCAGAAGAGTGAAATAGATTATTGTCGGCCAAAATGTATTGGAAGCCTAGCGAAAGAGATGCAATTGACGCATCAATGAAATGAGCGATTTTCTGTGAGTAATACTTCTGAATAACATTGTCCCTTATCTTATTTAAAGGTGAGAATCTCCAATAGAGACTAAAAATTTAATAAATAATCTGAATGAAAACTTTCATTTCTAAATTTTTCTCTCAAGTTATATAGGGTCTTTCACAATATCTATCAGATGTAGTTCAATGTTCAGCGTGGCTTTAGCCGGGGAAGTAGTTGTTTTCTGTTAGATATCACAAAAAATTAACTTCAATTCATCGTAGGTTTTTCCATTAACAATTAACAACAATAAAAAATTCCACAATTGTTTCATTTAATTAACAAATGACGGTTTTCTGATGTGGGATCTTAGATTAAAAGTAGAAAATAAGTGTGTGTAATCATTTTGTATCAGAATAATTTTTAATGGAGTTTTGGATTAAAATTAGCAATCCTCATTTTTTTTCACTCATAATGGAATTGAGTTATACCATCCGACCACCCGATTCAATCCGAAATTATACAGTAACATTGATAATTCATTAGTAAAATGAAATTCATCGAAAGAGAACAACAGAAACACCAGGGATATTTACATTAATTACTGATTTCAAATTAATGTCATGTGACATAGTCATGCCTATATTTGGAATTGTAACAATGCTCTTGTTCGGAATATAAAACGAAACAACAAACGAAAGCTTTTGTATAAAGCCGCTTTTGTTCCGAGAGATTCGCGAGAAGATATTTCATACAGCTTCGCTTTGGATATTTTTGTATAATTTCCTATTCTCATATCTCCCAAATTCAGCCCGACTCAAGAACTTGCCATATTTTTCACTAACTGAAACATTGTACTGATTCACGAAAAGTTAGTCGTACACATCTTCCACAATACGTCTTCCTCGGGGCATTTAGATATGAAGGAGCGAACAAACGATGGCAATTTAAGATTATGGCAATTATAATTTTTGTGGGAATGACGACAAAGCAACAAAATCCATTATCAAACACCTACCGACGCGTAAATTTTTTTATTTTTCACTTGTCCATTACTACTTTATAATACCTTGGCAACGGTTGCTATTAACAGACCCATAACGCCCGGGGCGTTATGGAGGGCATTATGAATCATAACGCCCGCTAAATGTTTTTTTCTGTAGTTCACTAATACAGTTACTCAGAAAAGTTTTATTTATAACTGTACATAAAAAAGGGACTAATTATTTTCTCTCAAATAGAAATTACAATTTTCAAATGTTCCTGAAAAATTAGTACTAAGTTTGAAGTTCTGTGAGTTGACCGATGATGAACTACTCAATGTGCATTCGGTTTCGTTCGGAACGTTAAAATTTTCTTTTTCGAAAACGGAATGGGCTATCATTGTATCTTCGAGGAGATACTTTCTTCAATATAGCTCTCCGCTACCGTACTACTCTTCCATTTTCCATGTAATTATAGTGTTTCAACATATTAAAACTATATCATGATCAGACCAGAATACAAATCCGCTAGATGGTTCTACATATAGAACGTCTTCTAAAACCTACGGAGATATATTAAGTACTTCCCATAACTTGTTTTTAAGACAGCTTACTTGGTGGTTATGGCGATCAAAAGGCAGACTCTGGTGTCACCTTGATCAACTAAAAGACATTTAATAATTTACCAAGTTATATTCACTTCCACCAATATATCTAAATGATATTGAACCAATATCGATAAATGTTTTGAGGCCATTATTGCTTCAAGAATATTTCACCAATACTATTTTTGGAATGTAAAAACAATATTTCACCAATATCGCAAAATGTTCACATTTCACTTCTCGACGATACAATGTCGCCTGATATTTTGAGGCCAATATTGCTACGAGAATATTTCGCCAATATTTTACAAGTAATATTGGACCAATATCGCCGAATGTTCACAATTTTTTTCACGCCAACATCGCTTTTCAAATATTTCGCCAATATGTTCACAATATTCTACCAATATTTTACCAATATAGGTGTGCTACTTGGGATATTATATCATTAAGTGTCCCTTATTCAAATAATGTATTTAACTTTCCCGCCAGTATCAGAGTTGTTATTCAATTAGTGTTTATGTATGTATACTGTTTTCACGTCCAAAGAATCATTGTTGTTTAGTGATCACGAGCCAGTCGACAAGTTAAATGTTTATATTCTCATACTTTCCGAGCTTTCCTAGAAGTGTTCATGCGAAGCACTAATCGTAGCCCTACGCGCGAGAGTCTCTCAATTGAATCGTAGTATTCAGATCCCTACAACTTCTAGGGCCTTCAACATCCGAGCCCTTCAACATCCGAGCCCTTCAACTTCGAAGGAGCCCTTCAACTTTCGAGCCTTTCAACTTCCGAAACCTTCAACTTTCGAGCCCTTCAACTTCTGAGCCCTCACTTGTTTCTGTACTATCAATTTCTTCAAAATCACTATATGATACACAGCTAATTGAAGCTGGCAGGTTCTCAATATCTGAAAGGTTTTCCCTACTATAAAAAATAATATCCGGCGTTTCGGTAGGTTTCAAACAACTCAAGTTCTCCGGCGTGGCTTTAGAAACATTCGAGTCATTGAATTTGAACCAATGAATCAAACCATCTGCAGATCTATAGCGAGTGTGTAATAGTGGCCGGAATCCAAGCTCGAACCGCAATGGACCAGAGCTGCATAGAGTTCATAGCGGGTTTCCAGAATGAGGTGTTCCTCTAAAGTTACTGATTGCAGGAGCTTGGTGAGCTGATGTGATGCTTGATCATAATATGGAAAATGTTTGAGAGTGAGTATCAGTATAGCTCGCGCTATCAATATCTTTGCCCTCCTCTCGCCGTCCGTCAAAACATTGCATAACTCGCAGCGGTACCTGCTATCACCCGTTAATTGTACCGGTGTTATCCAACAACGTCTGTATAGATAGTTTTTCAGAGAGGTTCGTTTGAAAGCTGCAGGTCCCTGAAAGTGTCCACCTGCTCGCTCTTGTACCCACCTTCTCCGCAACATGAGATACTCAACGTTGGTATTTCTGATGCTGCTACATCTTCAGTACAGACTGCATTGGAGTCGGTCTTTTGTTCATGCAGCGAATCCAGTAGGTGCCCCAGGAATTCTGAACTGTCTTGTTGATGAAGCTGGAGGGCCTTGAAATTATTGATATTTCATTTGGTGAAAAGGAAGACCTATTGGAGAACTGCTGCAGGGCAAAAAGGTCTTGTAGCCTCAAAAACGGCTCGAAAAGCTTCAGCAGTAACGCAAGCTTCAAAGCTTGTCAATAACTTACGAATACATGCAGCTAATATCATTTGGGGCGTTATTCTGCGACAAGCATTTTGAATTTTATTCTGCAGGTCCTCTGAGTCTTGAGGTTTACTTAGATATACCATATCCTTCCAGGTTCTCCACAAGAAAAAATCTGAGAGGGAAAGATCAGGAGAACGTGCAGGCCACCTTATTAGAGGAGAAGCAGTGGCTATGAAATTATTACCAAACCTGTTTTGGAGGAAGTAAGTACCCATGTGTGCGTTGTGAGCAGGTGCTTCATCCTGCTGCCACCACATTTGTCGTCCTTCAATCAACGGTTTTCTTCTAAAAATTCGGGAGATAGATTTTGAAACGAAAATTCGAAGTTCGTGGTTCTCACTCGAATTTTTATTACAATTTTGTTTCAGAGTACTCTGTTTCCAAATTCCCAGGTCTCCAAATAAGCTTGGTGCGACGGCGAATGAATATGCTGATAAAATCTCTTTACTACTAATATTGAATTTAAATACCACATAAAGAGTATAGATTTTCTTTCAATCTTGCTTCCACCTTTCAGTATGCCAATCTCATTCCGCTCTCCCTTGCTTTTTATTCGATATATTTAGATGAAGTTCGACAATTTAGCAGTATACACATGTAAAGAAATCATGTCACTATGCTCCCAGGAACTTGTTTGAATTTGTTTCAATAAATAAATAAAATCTAGCTTGACTTGAATGGAGATTGTCTTCAAAGGAGACATTAATTATTTCAATACAATTTGGAATATATTTGTTCATAAAAATAAGATATCGAATGTAAATTGGGAAGATTGATACATAACTACAATTTTTCCTATATTTTACATTTCATATGACTAATGAGTGGGTGATTCCATTGAAATTCAGAATAGAACAGTAATCAGTAAAAACATTATTATTCGCCCCTGCCTGTGAAAAACATCAATTGCAGCGACTACTGTACGTTTTACTTGTATGGTGATGATAACAAACAGTCCTGCGCCAAAGTAATGACTAGCAATACATTATCAAGAATGGGTATATTCAGTTCCATTAAAAACAAAATACGGGTGCAGAATTGTGAAATTTGCAGAATCGCAAAAAAAATGTATGAGGTGACTGTGCTGATGATTTTACCCATTTGAATATCAGATAAACATAAGCCCTGCATTTGTTAAAATGTGTTTTTGAATCATTTATGTTTTCTTATTCTGAAGTTCTCAAGGCTGTTGCTGTTACTTTTCGTGGTTGAATGGAAAATATATTTTTGGTGAAATAAATCCCTCGATCTATATTTCCAATTAATCATTTATTTTATAGTACAACTTTTTACTTTCGTTATGATGAAAAGCTCTTCTTCTATATTTCAAACATTCGTAAATAATAATCATATCAACGTATTTTTCAGCAGTGAAAAAACTTTAACACAATTTTAACACAAAATTCGATAACTTGCAAGATTTTATTGACTTTACTTTGACAAGTGTCAAAAATGTTTTATCGACGATTTTTTATTTAACAAAATTTTCATGGGTAACTATATTTAAAATTTGAAAATTATTTTTGTGAGCTATTTATCAATAGGTTTTGAATCGGAAAAGACTGGTGAATTCAGTATTAGACATTCTATACGAGTATGTTAAAAACTGTACAAAATGTTACAGTAGGAGTGAATTTTTAAGTGTAGCTGTTCGTAATAAATTGAAATTGCGCTGTAATTTTAAAGTATCCTCACAGCTGAATATTGTAAATTTTGTTCCAACTAGTTTGGGAACTAGAACCTGGCTAAATCAGTTTGGGACACCCTCTATATAATGTATAATGAAATTAATTTCGATTGCAAGGTCTTCTCGACCTTCTCTCACGAAAGCAATGTAATTTGTAGACACCCGGAAACGTAGTTTCTTCCGGTCTGCTGTGAGGGTTAATTCAATCGCTGTTGATTAGCTCCAGATCCTGTATAATCGCTTTTGAATTACCCCACAGCGACTCCCAGATAACTGCCAATTCTGTTTAATTGGTATGCAGACTTTTTTAACAACCTGCGTCAGCGTTTTCGTAATTACTGAAATTACTTGTAGACACAAAATTCCGGTTTCATACGAGACGAGATAAAATTAATCAGGAATGGGACTGTGAAATTTAATTATTCTACATTTTTCATCATCACGGAACTAAAAATGTGTAATATTAAACAAATGATTAATCCAAAATATAGATCGACGGATTTATGTCACCGAAAATATATTTTCCGTTCAACCACGAACAGTAACCATACAAGGTGAAACTTTGAAACTGAGCAACAACCTTCAGAACTTCAGAACAAGAAAACATAAACGATTCAAAAACACATTTCAACAAATTCAGGGCTTATGTTTATGTGATATTCAAATGGATAAAATCATTCCCACAGTCACCTCATAAAATGTTTTTGCGAGTCTGCAAATTTTACAATGCTGCACCCATTTTTCGTTTTTAATGGAACTGAATATACCCATTCTTGATAATGTATTGCTAGTCATTACTTTGGCACAGGACTCTTTGTTATCATCACCATACAAGTAAAACGTACACTAGTCGCTAAAATTAATGATTTTTACAGGGAGCCACTGAGCAATAATGTTTTTACTAATTAATACGCGTCTGTTCAATCTTCCCAAAATACAATTAATATCCTATTTTTATAAACAAATTCAGTTAAGCTGGACAATCCCTCAATTTTATTTATTGAAAAATTTTTAAAACAGGTTCCTGGGAACATAGTGACATAATTTCTATACATGTGTATACTGAGTAAGTTTATAGAAACATAATGTAACGTATTTAATCCTAATTACACCCAGAGCTGAATCGTCGAATTATACCTAAATACATCGAAAAAAACGCAAGGGAAAGCGAAATGAGACTGGCATACTGGAAGGTGGAAGCAAGATTAAAAGAAAATCTATAGAGTAGAATAGAATAGAATATTTTATTTAACTACGTTACACAATATAATGTTTGTAGCAAGTTATATTTGATTTACTTATGAAAGAAACGTAAATGGTGTAAAAACTGTAAAAACAACAATAGAAAGACTGTGGAACACTAACAACTGAACGAATAAATGTACAAACAAACAACATCAATTACAGACACAAAAAATTTGTATAATTATATAAATATATCAACCTTTTAAATCAAAGAGAAGCAGTGAGATGTTTATAAGTACAAAAATGAATTCTGAATTCATTGACAGAATAGAAGCATTGCCCAAGCAAATATTTTTTCAATTTTTTCTTGAAAGTGTTCAGACTAAGCTCTTTGAAATCTTCAGGTAGAATATCAAATAGAGAAAAATCTAGGGAATTTTTTCTGGATAAGTGAAGTGAAGTTTTTTGAACTCCTCTTGACAGCTATCCGTGTACCCAATATTAGCCAGAACTCGCACAGCTTTCTTTTGCATCCTAAATATCTGAATGGCGTAACATGAATTTCCCCAAAGTTGTACACCATAACTAATATGGGAGTGAAACAGTGAAAAATATGTGATTCCTAATATATTTGCATTAGTGGTGTCTTTCAATTGGCGAAGAGCAAATAGAGAACCCGCGAGTTTTCTCTTTAGTTGGAAAATATGTGCAGACCAGTTGAGTCTATTGTCTAATGTAATGCCTAGTAATTTAACCTGATTCGTTTCACAATTGGAGATTACTTGATTATTAGCAGAAATCTGGATATTTTGTGTCTTTTCGCCATTAAGTTTTAGCTTATTAGATAAAAACCACTCATTAGCACTGTTAGTAATCTTGTCGAGATGAAACTGTAACTTGTCATTATTATTATCTGATAAAATAAAAGTGGTGTCGTTCGCAAAGAGTACTGATATATATATATATATATATATATATATATATATATATATATATATATATATATATATATATATATATATATATGTTCCAGTGACTATAAAACAGTCGAAAACAATCCTTTAGGAACTCACTATACCTTTGTATAGATTGTATGGCATATGTCCGACAGAAAACAACTACTTCTCTGGCTAATACCTCGACAGATATTGAATTATATCTGTCAGACATATGTGCAAAGGTCCTTACTTTGAAGGAACAACTTTGCAAGAGCTCTCAGAGACAGACAGCAGGACACCGCCTGATCCAAACAAGGAACCAACTGCAGACCGGTTTCGGGATGAAGATGAAGTCCCTCATCAGTGCAGTCCAGGTTATCACGGTTGTATACACGCGGGGGCCCGGTGCCCGTCATCGTTCGCCGGGATGAACACTGCAATCGCTTACAGGATACACCACGGCAACAGACTAGAGAGCGCTCAATCGTGATAACCTGGACTGCACTGATGAGGGACTTCATCCCGAAACCGGTCTGCAGTTGGTTCCTTGTTTGGATCAGGCGGTGTCCTGCTGTCTGTCTCTGAGAGCTCTTGCAAAGTTGTTCCTTCAAAGTAAGGACCTTTGCACATATGTCTGACAGATATAATTCAATATCTGTCGAGGTATTAGCCAGAGAAGTAGTTGTTTTCTGTCGGACATATGCCATACAATCTATACAAAGGTATAGTGAGTTCCTAAAGGATTGTTTTCGACTGTTTTACAGTCACTGGAACATTTATTGCTCCTTGAAACAAGTATTCAGCATATACCATTTCGCATCCGAAATGTCCTTCTGGAGCGCTCTCTAATCTGTTGCCGTGGTGGATCCTGTAAGCGATTGCAGTGTTCATCCCGGCGAACGATGACGGGCACCGGGTCCCCGCGTGTATACAACCGTGATAACCTGGACTGCACTGATGAGCGACTTCATCCCGAAACCGGTCTGCAGTTGGTTCCTTGTTTGGATCAGGCGGTGTCCTGCTGTCTGTCTCTGAGAGCTCTTGCAAAGTTGTTCCTTCAAAGTAAGGACCTTTGCACATATATCTGACAGATATAATTCAATATCTGTCGAGGTATTAGCCAGAGAAGTAGTTGTTTTCTGTCGGACATATGCCATACAATCTATACAAAGGTATAGTGAGTTCCTAAAGGATTGTTTTCGACTGTTTTACAGTCACTGGAAAATTTATTGCTCCTTGAAACAAGTATTCAGCATATACCATTTCGCATCCGAAATGTCCTTCTGGAGCGCTCTCTAATCTGTTGCCGTGGTGGATCCTGTAAGCGATTGCAGTGTTCATCCCGGCGAACGATGACGGGCACCGGGTCCCCGCGTGTATACAACCGTGATAACCTGGACTGCACTGATGAGCGACTTCATCCCGAAACCGGTCTGCAGTTGGTTCCTTGTTTGGATCAGGCGGTGTCCTGCTGTCTGTCTCTGAGAGCTCTTGCAAAGTTGTTCCTTCAAAGTAAGGATCTTTGCACATATGTCTGACAGATATAATTCAATATCTGTCGAGGTATTAGCCAGAGAAGTAGTTGTTTTCTGTCGGACATATGCCATACAATCTATACAAAGGTATAGTGAGTTCCTAAAGGATTGTTTTCGACTGTTTTACAGTCACTGGAACATTTATTGCTCCTTGAAACAAGTATTCAGCATATATATATATATATATATAGGTACACAAGTCATTCACATAGATCACAAATAAGAGAGGACCCAGAACAGATCCTTGTGGAACTCCATGCTTGATAGTTTGAAAATTTGACAAGGTACTGTTGATCATTACTGCTTGTTGACGATTTTTTAAATAGTTTCTTATCAATTGAAGCGGAATACCTCTAACCCCGTAATAGCTTAATTTTTCCAGCAGAATTTCATGTGAGGCGCAGTCGAACGCTTTCGACAGGTCACAAAGCATCAACGCTGTATGATTTCCCTGCTCAAGTTCCTCAACTACACCTGAAACTACATCAAACACTGCTTGTATTGTTGAACGCGAGTTTCTAAATCCATATTGGGAGTTACTGAAAAAGTTATTATTTTCAAAGTAGGCATAAAGCTGTATCTTAATGAGTATCTCAATCACTTTGCTGAAAATTGAAATGATACTTATTGGACGGTAATTATCAATGACTGCTGCATCACCTTTTTTAAAAAGAGGTAAAACTATGGAGAACTTGAAGACATCTGGAAAGATACCAGTACATAAAATTAAATTGATCAGTACAGTGAAAGGTTTTATCATAGAAATATAATACTAGTTTTATATTTCTATGGGTTTTATTATTATATGAGAGGTTTCCTTCAGTATTTTGCTATTAAGTTCATGGGTATCCAAACATTTGGAGTCCTTCAGTGACTTAATCGCTTCGAAAACATCTACCTCAAGAACGGGTCGAAAGAAAAAATGAACTACACGGAACAGGGAATTTTTCAAAAGTTAAACGGTCTTCGTTTGCCACATGCGGAAGCGAATTTATGATATCATCAGCTATGTTGCTGAAAAAGTTATTCATCTTATACTTTTTATGTGCTATTTAAATTCAATATAAGTAATGAGATTTTATCAGCATGTTTATTCACCGTCGCACCATACTACCAAGCTCAGTTGGAGACCTGATGGGAATTTGGAAACAGAGTACTCTGAAACAAAATTGGAATAAAAATTCGAGTGGGAACCACGAGCATCGAATTTTCGTTTCAAAATCTAGTAACAGATTGTATCTTGTCCACGAGCTACTCAGGATATGAAACAAAACCATAAAAATAAAAATCATACTCACACAATGCCAAAATTAGGATGTCTTCACTGACAGTCAAGGCTAACCGAATATTTTGTAAACTGTTTTGGAATATTCATTCCATATCAAGGGTTGGAATTCATGCAGAATGCATAAGACACCAAGTGTTTTACAAATTCTGTGATGATTTTTTTGAAAACAAAGAATAGCTATGTATTTTTATTGAACGTTTGTCAAAGTGAACGGGTCCCAAAATATGGATGCGTATTCCAAACGAAAGCGCACCAAAGAATTATATTACAAAGGTATGGTTTTTATGTTCCTAAATTCTTGTGTAGAGTGTTTGAGGAATCCAAGTAACATTTGGGCATTGCGAATTATTGACGAGTTATGCTATTCAAATTTCAAATTGCATTGAAAAATTATTACAAGGCCAATCTTTAATATTCGGGTATTTTGTCATCTATCCTACTATAGTCATCAAATATTATGATTTGCACAAGTTCAGAGGGAATTTATTTTCAACAGTCCAATTTTCAAGCACTTTCGGATCTGACTGCAACTGCTTATAAACATACGTATTTCACACAAATTATAAAGAGGACAGGGCCAAGATTTGAACCTCGCGGAATTCCAAATTTGGATAGTAACCAGTCAAATTTTCCAGCACGAAATTTTACAATCTGGTTTCATCGTTTGAGGTAGCTGCTCATCAAATCGAGAAAAGAGTACTAATTCTACCTGTATGATAATATAATATGTAGGTATGTAATGGAATCATTGAACAAAATTTTCACCCGAATCATTTGATATTTGATAGGTGTTCATTGTTCATAATTCCAGTAGCAGGTGGATACTCCATTATAAATGTTTTTAAAGAAAAAACAAAAAAGCGAGATTTGTGATTTGGTTTCTGATTCGATACAAAATGGGTGTGTGCAGGTTTTCGGGGTCGCAGATTATGAATCTTTCATCAAAATTAATAATTTTAAAATGACGGACAAGATTTGTGATTATTGTTCGATTCGATTCAAAATTCGTCTGTGGGTTTTTCTGACTCAGAGATTATGAATCTTTTGTCAAAATTGATGAATTAATGATGGCGGTTCCAAGATGGCGGACGAGTTTTATGATTATGTCCGATTCGATTCAAAATCGGTTTTTGGGTAAGAGATCCTGATGATTTCTGTTAAAATTCGTGAATTCAAAATAACAGAAAGTTTTGTAATTTCTGGGCGGGTTCTAAGATTATAACCTATGAAGATAATGATTTTTCTGTCAAAATTTAGACATTCAAGAGGGCAGACGAGTTTTGTTTATGGTCGAATTCTATATTAGAATGGGATTTTGAGGTTGGAGATGATGAATTTTTCATCAAATTTATATAATTCAACATGGCAGATCCAAGATGGATTTGGTTTATTTCGTGAGTTTGATCGTATTCTGTTTAAAATTACTATTTGGGTGTAAATGAATGAATTAATTTGAATTGATTCGAAGATATAAAATCAGATGTTGAATCATGGAAAAAACATTCAAAAATCAGTTATCGGATTTTGACTTTCAAGTTAGTTATTGAAATTAGTGACCAATAAGATCTGATCGCAATTTTCTTGAAAACTATTTTCTCGATTTGAATGTAATTTTTTGCAGGAAAGGTCCATAGTTTAGGTACATATGTCTTATTCCAAGGGTGAATCAATAGAAGATTCTATCACCTGTGAAACATTCAATTCAACCGATGTGAATTGATACAACACTGTTAGAAAAGAGTAGTTTGAATCTACCGATCGATTCCTATAGAATCCTTGTCAAGAATCCGATATACTATTTTTCATGTGACAGTAACTTTTCTCAAATAAAACATGTCCGAACGATTCTGAAGTCCCATTCAAGATTGGAAATGGCTAATTAGATATATTGTTTTTTTCGTCATTGGTTGTAGCTAAGCCCACACTGAAATAAAGAACGACTTCAAAGTGGCCCACCCTAGGAAGTATTTTTATCTCATTATTCTGGCAGTTCATGATGCTAGATTATATTTTACTGTTCACCATTGTAATCCATGGAGTGGAATCTTTGAAGCCACTTCTTTAAATAATACTAGAGGAGTAACCGAAAAAAATGAAAGGCAAAATGTTGTTATCACCCCGATTTTCAGTTATTGGTATTGTTATAACCGAGCTAAAAAAATTTTGCTAGCTAGAGGATACCAGCTATATGTTTGCTTAAGGCTTAACTGGCTCTTTTTGTCTCAAGCGGTCTTGTGGGTGAAATATTTCTTTATTAGGGATCTTAGGAGGTAGTTAGACTTTCAAAATAATAAACCCTGGGTTAAATCGACAGATGCAATGAATGAAATAATATCACGGAAAATATCAGACGAGGAATATCATAATCGTGTAAAACAAGTGAAATATGAAAGTAACCCAATTCGTTGAGGGAAATAAATCCTATGGTAGATTTGATTGAAAAAGTTTGCTTATTTGCCAATAAGCGTAAATATCATCATTTTATCAAATGAAATGGTCACAAAGAAAATTGACGCTTGCTCTACTATTATGTGACTGTTTCTAGAAGCAGGCAACTTACCAACATGAAACTTCAATTGTCTTTAAATCTCTCTCCTAATTGGGATCTTGACCAGCAAATTCCTTCTTGTTAACCCTAGATATATTTTTACACATACTCGATGAAAAAACTGAACAGTTCGTATTCTTATAAGAACTATCATCGCTTTGAAACACAACCTACGTTTTTCTTTAGCGAATCCATTGTCCTTTTATCATTATTTCTGAACAAAGGAAAATGTCTCAAGTATTATGCTACACTACTCACTGTGATAACGTTGAACCCCCTCTCCCCTATTTATAATGAACCGAGTACTGTTATTTATTATTAGTTTACCAAGAAAAATGCTCGGAACACATACTGAAATTATAAACGACCATATGATTAAACACCCACCCACACCCGGCCCAACGCCATATTATACTCGTTCAGTGCACCCTTTCAGAAACGGGGGCGGTTTCGAGACTAGCCTGAAAATAGCCTTAGGCTTCCAATTAATATTTGGTATTTTGAGGTTTCAAAACAGTTTAACAGTTGTTTTTGTTCAACATTCCGACCGAATTCCCGCCAATTCAATCAAAATCATATTGAATGGACGCTATGCTGTTCAAATAAACAATTATGGTTGTTCGAGGTCATGTTATAGTACCCCCCAATAAATAACTTGTGTATGACATTTCGAAATTCTACTAATAATATGAATGGACCCATTATTAACGTAACGACAAAATAGTCGCGGTTAGGTCATAGTAGGTGAATTATTGCATTGATTGTGGAAAATCTTCGTTCCTGTCATATTATCATGCAATTCAACTCGCCTGACAGAACCGCACTCTATTAACGTCATATTGTAAATGAATCTCATTAAACGTAATTTTTGATGTATGGCCGGTAGTCGTAATGACTATAAATTTGAACCAAACAACGTAAAATGTTTACATGTTTAGAGCATTTATGTGCAATGCATCATCGTTTATCTGAAGGGTTATGAAATAATGAATGGAATTTATATCACTCACTCACCGTCCAGCTGCAATACTTATGAACAATGGATTTTTGCAGAATATCTACTAGCATTTACATACTGTTGAAAATGAAAAAAAATCATCTTGTGCATCGCATGACAGAAGAATCATGTCATGAGAACCAAGGAAAAAAATAGGAATTGGTATTCGGAGAGCCTATAGCTAATTAATTTCTGGGACAGGCAAAAATAGAGGAGTGGGATAATAGCTACTTGTGTATTTAGAGCGCAAAGTGATTGATTGCCGCTCCACAAAAAGAGTTACCGCACGACGCGAAGCGAAGCGCGATAATCTTGGGAGAGCGGCAATGACACTTTGTGCTCGAAATACACACATGATTTTTTTTACAAACGCAGCTCTTAGACATAAAAACGATAGACACTCCATTCAACATAGGCACATGATATTACCTATGAGAAAATTTACATTCAATAGTAATGCCAAATGTTTAAGCTATCCAAATATCAAATAATTTACATCTCTAAAAAAAGGAAAAGACTACCTAAAAAAATATCGAAGCTCGAGATCGACCTCACGCCAAGATAGAAAACCCAGTTTAGTAGGAAGTATTTCTAACCACCGACCACCGTAGTTCCTTAGAGTGCATTGAATTGCTTGTGTTCACCTTCCATCATGCAAGAATAGGTTCGTTTTCAACAAAAGCTAGGGAGATCGAGCGTTTTTTCAATATTCCCGCTCTAGAGCATAAAAGCTGTCACAAAAGGACATTCCTCGGAAAACGTCAACTTTGTGTTGAGATCTGAAAGCGTCAAAGGCTACTTTGGAAAGCGGTAGTAGAAAAATTTGTTTTTAAATAAACTCCAGACATATCCAAATTTGGTATTTTATCTTTAGAATTGACTCACAAAATTTTCGAGATCATTAGAAGTTTTAAACGAAATGGAGAAATTCGAAATAGTATTGCGATTGAGTTTGTAGGACAGAGATGTTTCTGATGGCTAGACATCGCACGAAAAAGGGTAAGAAGAAAAGTTGCATTCGACAACACTCGAACGCAATATTTTTGTTCGGAACTCTCGAATACAACTTTTTCAATCGCAACTCTCGATTGTAACTCATTTTTGTTCGGAAATGTCGAACGCAACATTTTTGTTCGAAACTCTCGAATGCAACTTTTGTGTTCGGAGCTGGAGAATGCAAATTTTGTGTTCGGAGCTGCCGAATGCAACTTTTTTGCTAGGAGCTCTCGCAACTTTTTTGTTCGGACCTCTCGAATACAACTTATATGATTGGATCTCTTGAATGCAACTCTTGTGTTCGAAACACTCGAATGCAATTTATTTTTTCTGAGCTGTCGAATGCAACTTATGTGTTCGAATCCGTCGAATGCAACTTTTGTGTTCGGAGCCGTCGAATGCAACATGTGTGTTCGGAGCTCACGAATACAACTTCTGTGTTCGGAGCATTCGAATACAAATTTTGTATTCAGAGCCGTCGAATGCAACTTTTGTAATCGCAGAGGCCGAGTGTAACTTTTAGGCTTGAGGCCGTCGAATGCAACTTTTGTGTTCAGAGCTCTCGAATGCAACTTTTGTGTTCGCAGCCGCCGAGTGTAACTTTTGTGTTTGGAGCCGTCAATGCAAATTCTGTGTTTGGAACTGTCGAATGCAACCTTTTTGTTCGGAAATCTCGAATACAACTTTTGTGTTTGAATCTCCCGAATGCAACTTTTGTGTTTTGAGACTTAGAATGCCACTTTTGTCTTCAGAGCCGTCGAATGAAACTTTTGTGTTCGGAGTCCTCGGAAGCAACTTTTGTATTTAATGCTCTCGATTGCAACTTTTGTCTTCGGAGCCGTCAAATTCAACGTTTGTGTTCGGAGCTCCCGAATACCACTTTTGTGTTTGGATGTCCGGCATGCAAGTTTAGTGTTCACAGCCGCTGAGTGTGACTTTTAGGTTTGAGGCCGTCGAATCCAACTTTTGTGTCCAGAGCTCTCGAATACAACTTATGTGTTCGGAGCCGTCGAATGCAAATTTTGTATTGAGAGCAGTCGAATTCAACGTATGTGTTCGCAGCCGCAGAGTGTAACTTTTAGGTTAGAGGCCGTCGAATGCAATTTTTGTGTTCAGAGCTTTCGTATGCAACTTTTGTGTTTGAAGCTTTTGAATGCAACTTTTGTGTTCGAAGCCGTCGAAAGCAAAATTTGTGTTCGGAACCGTCGAATGCAAAATTTTTGTTAGGAGCTCTCGAATGCAACTTGTTTTGTTCGGATTTCTCAAATACAGCTCATGTGATTGGATCTCTTGAATGCATCTCTTGTGTTCGGAGCACTCTAATGCAATTTATTTTTCTGAGCTCTCGAATGCAACTTTTTTGTTCGAAGCCGTCGAATACAACTTTTGTGTTCGGAGCCGTGGAATGCAACATTTGTGTTCGGAGATCATGAGTGCAACTTTTGTGTTCAGATCCGCCGAATGCAAATTTTGTGTTCAGAGCCGTCGAATGCAACTTTTTTGTTCGGAGCTCTCGAATGCAACTTTTGTGTTTGGAGTCATCAAATGAAAATTTTGTGTTCGGAACCGTAGAATGCAAAATTTTTGTTAGGAGCTCTCGAATGCAACTTTTTTGTTCGGAGCTCTCAAATACAACTTATGTGATTGGATCTCTTAAATGCATCTCTTGTGTTCTGAGCACTCGAATGAAATTTATTTTTTCTGAGCTCTCGAACGCAACTTGTGTGTTCGGAGCCGTCGAATGCAACATTTCTGTTCGGTGCTCTCGAACGAAACTTTTGTGGTCAGAGCACTCGAATGCAACTTTTCTGTTCGGAGCTCTCGAATGCAACTTTTGTGTTCGGATCTCTCGAAGGTAACTTTTTTGTTCGAAGCTCTCGAATGCAACTTTTGTGATTGAAGCCTTCGAATTCATCTTTTGTGTTCGGAGCTCTCGAATGCAACTTTTTGTACCGAGCTCTCGAATGCAACTTTTTTGTTCGGAGCACTCGAATGCAACTTTTGTGTTTAAAGCCCTCGAATGCAACTGTTGTGTTCGGAGCTCTCGAACGCAACTTTTTTGTTCGGAGCTCTCGAATGCATTTTTTTTTTTCGGGAACACTAATGCAACTTTTGTGTTCGGAGCTCTCGAATGCAACTTTTCTGTTAGGAGCTCTTGAATGCAATTTTTTTGTTCGGAGCTCTCGAATGCACCTTTTGTGATCGGAGCTCTCGAATGCAACTTTTGTGTTTGGAGCAGTCGAATACACATTTGTGTTCGATGCTCTCGAATACAACTTTTTTCTTAGGACCTCTCGAATGCAACTTCTTTGTTCGGAGCCCTCGAATGCAACTTTTGTGTTCGGACATCTCGAATGCAACTTTTGTGTTCAGAGCTCTGGAATGCAACTTTTCTGTTCGGAAATCTCGAATACACCTTTTGTGGTCGGAGCACACGAAGGCAACTTTAGTGTTGAAGCATTCGAATGCAACTTTTGTGTTGGGAACTCTCGAATGCAACTTTTTTGTTCGACGATCTCGAATGCAACCTTTGTGGTAGGAGCACTCGAATGCAACTTTTGTGTTCGGAGACCTCGAATGCAACTTTTGTGTTTGAAGCCCTCGAATGCAACTTTTGTGGTCGGAGCACTCGAACGCAAGTTTTCTGTTCGTAATTCTCGAATACAACTTTTGTGTTCGGAGCTCTCGAATGCAACTTTTTTGTTCGGAGCTCTCGAATGCATCTATTGTGTTTGAAACCCTCGAATGCAACTTTGGTGTTCGAAGCTCTCGAATACTACTTTGGTGTTCGGAGCTCTCGAAGGCAACTTTTTTGTTCGAAGCTCTCGAATGAAACTTTTGTGATTGAAGCCTTCGAATGCATCTTTTGTGTTCGGAGCTCTCGAATGCATTTTTTTGTTCGGAGCTCTCGAACGCAACTTTTTTGTTTGGAGCTCTCGAATGCAACTTTTTTGTTCGGAGCTCTCGAAGGCAACTTTTTTGTTCGAAGCTCTCGAATGCAACTTTTGTGATTGAAGCCTTCGAATGCATCTTTTGTGTTCGGAGCTCTCGAATGCATTTTTTTGTTCGGAGCTCTCGAACGCAACTTTTTTGTTTGGAGCTCTCGAATGCAACTTTTTTGTTCGGAGCACTCGAATGCAACTTTTGTGTTTGAAGCCCTCGAATGCAACTTTTGTGTTCGGAGCACTCGAATGCAACTTCTGGGTTTGAAGCCCTCGAATGCAACTATTGTGTTCGGAGCTCTCGAAAACAACTTTTTTGTTCGAAGCTCTCGAATGCAATTTTTGTGATTGAAGCCTTCGAATGTAACTTTTCAGTTCGGAACTCTCGAATGCAACTTTTGTATTTGGAGATCCCCAATGCAACTTTTTTGTTCGGCGCTCTCAAATGCAACTTTTGTTTGAAGCCCTCGAATGCAACTTATGTGTTCGGATCTCTCGAATACAACTTTTTTGTTCGAAGCTTTCGAATGCAACTTTTGTGATTGAAACATTCGAATGCATATTTTGTGTTCGAAGCTCTTGAATGCAACTTTTGTGGTCGGATCTCTCGAAGGCAACTGTTTTGTTCGAAGCTCTCGAATGCAACTTTTGTGATTGAAGCCTCGAATGCATCTTTTGTGTTCGGAGCTCTCGAATTCACGTTTTGTGTTTGGAGCTCTCGAATGCAACTTTTGTGTTTGGAGCTCTCTAATGCAACTTTCGCATTCAAAGCATTCGAATGCAACTCTTTTGTCCAGAGCTCTCGTATGCAAAATTTGTGTTCGGAGCACTTGAATGCAACTTTTGTGTTCGGAGTCCTCGAATGCAACTTGTGTGTTCGAAGCTCTCGATTGCAACTTTTGTGATTAAAGCCTTAATGCATCTTTTGTGTTCGGAGCTCTCGAATGCAACTTTTTTGTTCTGATCACTCGAATGCAACTTTTTTGTTTGAAGCCATCGAATGCAACTTTTGTGTTCGGAGCTCTCGTATGCAATTTTTGTGTTTGGAGCACTTGAATGCAACTTTTGTGTTCAGAGTCCTCGAAAGCAACTTTTTTGTTCGAAGCTCTCGAATGCAACTATTTTTGTTTGTAGCACTCGAATGCAACTTTTGTGTTTGAAGCCCTCGAATTCAACTTTTGCGTTCGGAGCTCTTGAATGCAACTTTTCTGTTCGGAGCTCTCGAATGCAACTTTTGTGTTCGGAGCTCTCGAAAGCAACTTTTTTGTTCGGAGCTCTCGAATGCAACTTTTGTGTTTGAAGCCCTCGAATGCTAGTTTTGTGTTCGAATCTCTTGAAGGCAACTTTTTTGTTCGGAGCGCTCGAATGCAACTTTTTTGTTCGGAGCACTCGAATGCAACTTTTGTGTTTGGATCCCTCGAACTCAACTTTTGTGTTCGGAGCTCTCGTATGCAATTTTTGTGTTTGGAGCACTTGAATGCAACTTTTGTGTTCGGAGTCCTCGAATGCAACTTTTTTGTTCGAAGCTCTCGAATGCAACTTTTTTTGTTCCTAGCACTCGAAGGCAACTATTGTGGTTGAAGCCCTCGAATGCAACTTTTGCGTTCGGAGCTCTCGAATGCAACTTTTCTGTTCGGAGCTCTCGAACGCAACTTTTGTGGTCGGAGCACACGAATGCAACTTTTGTGATTGAATCCTTCGAATGCATTTTTGTGTTCGGAGCTCTCGAATGCAACTTTTTTGTTCAAAGCACTTGAATGCAATTTTTGTGTTTGAAGCCCTCGAATGCAACTTTTGTGTTCAGAGTCCTCGAATGCAACTTTTTTGTTCGAAGCTCTCGAATGCAACCTTTTTTGTTCGAAGCACTCGAATGCAACATTTGCGTTCGGAGCTCTCGAATGCAACTTTTCTGTTCGGAGCTATCGAACGCAACTTTTGTGGTCGGAGCACTCGAATGCAACTTTTGTGATTGAAGCCTTCGAATGCACCTTTGTTCGGAGCTCTCGAATGCAACTTTTTGTTCGAAGCTCTCGAATGCAGCTTTTGTGATTAAAGCTTTCGAATGCATCTTTTGTGGTTCGGAGCTCTGGAATGCAACTTTTGTGGTCGGAGCTCTCGAATGAAACTTTTTTGTTCGGAGCTTTCGAATGCAACTTTTTTGTTCGGAGCACTCGAATGCAACTTTTGTGTTTGAAGCCGTCGAATGCAACTTTTGCGTTCGGAGCTCACGAATGCAACTTTTCTGTACGGAGCTCTCGAACGCAACTTTTGTGATCGGAGCACACGAATGCAACTTTTGTGATTGAATCCTTCGAATGCATTTTTGTTCGGAGCTCTCGAATGCAACTTTTTTGTTGGAAGCTCTCGAATGCAACTTTTGTGATTAAAGCCTTCGAATGCATCTTTTGTGTTCGGAGCTCTCAAATGCAACTTTTCTGTTCGGAACACTCGAATACAACTTTTGTGTTCGAATCTCTCGAAGGCAACTTTTTTGTTCGAAGCTCTCGAATGCAACTTTTGTGATTGAAGCCTTCGAATGCATCTTTTGTGTTCGGAGCTCTCGAATGCAACTTTTTTGTTCGGAGCTCTCGAATGCAACTTTTTGTTCGAAGCTCTCGAATGCAACTTTTGTGTTCGGATCTTCCGAAGGCAACTTTTTTGTTCGAAGCTCTCGAAGGCAACTTTTGTGATTGAAGCCTTCGAATGCATCTTTTGTGTTCGGAGCTCCCGAATGCAACTTTTTTGTTCGGAACACTCGAATGCAACTTTTGTGTTTGAATCCCTCGAATGCAACATTCGAGTGCTCCGAACAAAAAAGTTGCATTCGAGAGCTCCGAACAAAAAAGTTGCATTTGAGAGCTCTGAACACAAAAGATGCATTCGAAGGCTTCACACAAAAGTTACATTCGAGAGCTTCGAACACAGAAGTTGCATTCTGGGACTCCGAATAAAAAAGTTGCATTCAAGTGCTCCGAACACAAAAATTGCATTCGAGTGCTCCTACCTCAAAAGTTGCATTCGAGAGCTTCGAACAAAAAGTTGCATTCGAGAGCTCCGAACAAAAAAGTTGCATTCGAGAGCTCCGAACACAAAAGATGCATTCGAAGGCTACACAAAAGTTGCATTCGAGAGTTCCGAACAAAAATGCATTCGAAGACTTCAATCACAAAAGTTGCATTCGAGTGCTCCGACCACAAAAGTTGCGATAGAGAGCTCCGAACAGAGAAGTTGCATTCGAGAGCTCCGAACGCAAAGGTTGCATTCGACAGCTTCAAACATAAAAGTTGCATTCCAGTGCTTCGAACAAACAAGTTGCATTCGAGAGCTCCGAACGCAAAAGTTGCATTCGAGGGCTTCAAACACAAAAGTTGCATTCGAGAGCTTCGAACACAAAAATGCATTCGAAGGCTTCAATCACAAAAATTGCATTCGAGTGCTCCGACCACAAAAGTTGCGTTCGAAAGCTCTGAACAGAAAAGTTGCATTCGAGAGCTCCGAACAAAAAGTTGCGTTCGAGAGCTCCGAACAGAAAAAATGTATTCGAGAGCTCCGAACGCAAAAGTTGCATTCGAAGGCTTCAAACACAAAAGTTGCATTCTAGTGCTCCGAACAAAAAAGTTGCATTCGAGAGCTCCGAACACAAAAATGCATTCGTAAGCTTCAATCACAAAAGTTGCATTCGAGTGCTCCGACCACAAAAGTTGCGTTCGAAAGCTCTGAACAGAAAAGTTGCATTCGAGAGCTCCGAACAAAAAGTTGCGTTCGAGAGCTCCGAACAGAAAAAATGTATTCGAGAGCTCCGAACGCAAAAGTTGCATTCGAGGGCATCAAACACAAAAGTTGCATTCGAGTTCTCCGAACAAAAAAGTTGCATACGAGAGCGCCGAACAGAAAAGTTGCATTCTAGAGCTCCGAACACAAAAATGCATTCGTAAGCTTCAATCACAAAAGTTGCATTCGAGTGCTCCGACCACAAAAGTTGCGTTCGAAAGCTCCGAACAGAAAAGTTGCATTCGAGAGCTCCGAACCCAAAAGTTGCATTTGAGGGCTTCAAACACAAAAGTTGCATTCGAGTGCTCCGAACAAAAATTTGCATTCGAGAGCTTCGAACAAAAAAGTTGCATTCGAGGACTCCGAACACTAAAGTTGCATTCAATTGTTCCAAACACAAAAATTGCATACGAGAGCTCCGAACACAAAAGTTGCATTCGAGGGCTTCAAACAGAAAAGTTGCATTCGAGTGCTCCGAACAAAAAATTTGCATTCGAGAGCTCCAAACATAAAAATGCATTCGTAAGCTTCAATCACAAAAGTTGCATTCGAGTGCTCTGACCACAAAAGTTGCGTTCGAGAGCTCCGAACAGAAAAGTTGCATTCGAGAGCTCCGAACGCAAAAGTTGCATTCGATGGCATCAAACACAAAAGTTGCATTCGAGTGCTCCGAACAAAAAGTTGCGTTCGAGAGCTCCGAACAGAAAAAATGTATTCGAGAGCTCCGAACGCAAAAGTTGCATTCGAGGGCATCAAACACAAAAGTTGCATTCGAGTGCTCCGAACAAAAAAGTTGCATACGAGAGCGCCGAACAGAAAAGTTGCATTCGAGAGCTCCGAACGCAAAAGTTTGCATTCGAGGGCATCAAACACAAAAGTTGCATTCGAGTGCTCCGACAAAAAAGTTGCATTCGAGAGCTCCGAACAAATATGCATTCGAAGGCTTCAATCACAAAAGTTGCATTCGAGTGCTCCTACAACAAAAGTTGCGTTCGAGAGCTCCGAACAGAAAAGTTGCATTCGAGAGCTCCGAACGCAAAAGTTGCATTCGAGGGCATCAAACACAAAAGTTGCATTCGAGTGCTCCGAACAAAAAAGTTGCGTTCGAGAGCTCCGAACAGAAAAGTTGCATTCGAGAGCTCCGAACGCAAAAGTTTGCATTCGAGAGCATCAAACACAAAAGTTGCATTCGAGTGCTCCGACAAAAAAGTTGCATTCGAGAGCTCCGAACAAATATGCATTCGAAGGCTTCAATCACAAAAGTTGCATTCGAGTGCTCCTACAACAAAAGTTGCGTTCGAGAGCTCCGAACAGAAAAGTTGCATTCGAGAGCTCCGAACGCAAAAGTTGCATTCGAGGGCATCAAACACAAAAGTTGCGTTCGAGAGCTCCGAACAGAAAAGTTGCATTCGAGAGCTCCGAACGCAAAAGTTGCATTCGAGGGCATCAAACACAAAAGTTGCATTCGAGTGCTCCGAAAAAAAAAGTTGCATACGAGAGCTACGAACACAAAAGATGAATTCGAAAGCTCCGACCACAAAAGTTGCGTTGGAGAGCTCCGAACAGAAAAGTTGCATTCGAGAGCTCCGAACGCAAAAGTTGCATTAGAAGGCTTCAAACACAAAAGTTGCATTCGAGAGCTCCGAACAAATATGCATTCGAAGGCTTCAATCACAAAAGTTGCATTCGAGTGCTCCTACAACAAAAGTTGCGTTCGAGAGCTCCGAACAGAAAAGTTGCATTCGAGAGCTCCGAACGCAAAAGTTGCATTCGAGGGCATCAAACACAAAAGTTGCATTCGAGTGCTCCGAAAAAAAAAGTTGCATACGAGAGCTACGAACACAAAAGATGAATTCGAAAGCTCCGACCACAAAAGTTGCGTTGGAGAGCTCCGAACAGAAAAGTTGCATTCGAGAGCTCCGAACGCAAAAGTTGCATTCGAGGGCTTCAAACACAAGTTGCATTCGAGTGCTACGAACAAAAATTTGCAATCGAGAGCTTCGAACAAAAAAGTTGCATTCGAGGACTCCGAACACTAAAGTTGCATTCAATTGCTCCAAACACAAAAATTGCATACGAGAGCTCCGAACACAAAAGTTGCATTCGAGGGCTTCTAACAGAATTGAATTCGAGTGCTCCGAACAAAAAATTTGCATTCGAGAGCTCTAAACATAAAAATGCATTCGAAAGCTTCAATCACAAAAGTTGCATTCAAGTGCTCTGACCACAAAAGTTGCGTTCGAGAGCTCCGAACAGAAAAGTTGCATCGAGAGCTCCGAACGCAAAAGTTGCATTCGAGGGCTTCAAACACAAACGTTGCATTCGAGTGCCCCGAACAAAAAAAGTTGCAATCGAGAGCTTCGAACAAAAAAGTTGCTTCCGAGGACTCCGAATACAAAAGTTGCATTCGAGTGCTCCAAACACAAAAATTGCATACGAGAGCTCCGAACACAAAAGTTGCATCCGAGGGCTTCAAACACAAAAATTGCATTCGAGTACTCCGAACAAAAAAGTTGCATTCGAGTGCTCCGAACAAAAAAGTTGCCTTCGAGGGATCAGAAAACAAAACTTGCTTTCGAGAGCTTCAAACACAAAAGTTGCATTCGAGAGTTCCGAACAAAAAAGTTGCGTTCGGGAGCTCCAAACACAAAAGTTGCATTCGAAAGCTACGAACACAAAAGATGAATTCGAAAGCTTCAATCACAAAAGATGCATTCGAAAGCCCCGACCACAAAAGTTGCGTTGGAGAGCTCCGAACAGAAAAGTTGCATTCGAGAGCTCCGAACGCAAAAGTTGCATTCGAAGGCTTCAAACACAAAAGTTGCATTCGAGTTCTCCGAACAAAAAAGTTGCATTCGAGAGCTCCGAACACAAAAATGCATTCGAAAGCTTCAATCACAAAAGTTTCATTCGAGTGCTCCGACCACAAAAGTTGTGTTCGAGAGCTCCGAACAGAAAAGTTTCATTCGAGAGCTCCGAACGCAAAAGTTGCATTCGAGGGCTTCAAACACAAAAGTTGCATTCGAGTGCTACGAACAAAAATTTGCATTCGAGAGCTTCGAACAAAAAAGTTGCATTCGAGGACTCCGAACACTAAAGTTGCATTCAATTGCTCCAAACACAAAAATTGCATACGAGAGCTCCGAACACAAAAGTTGCATTCGAGGGCTTCAAACAGAATTGAATTCGAGTGCTCCGAACAAAAAATTTGCATTCGAGAGCTCTAAACATAAAAATGCATTCGAAAGCTTCAATCACAAAAGTTGCATTCGAGTGCTCTGACCACAAAAGTTGCGTTCGAGAGCTCCGAACAGAAAAGTTGCATCGAGAGCTCCGAACGCAAAAGTTGCATTCGAGGGCTTCAAACACAAACGTTGCATTCGAGTGCCCCGAACAAAAAAAGTTGCAATCGAGAGCTTCGAACAAAAAAGTTGCTTCTGAGGACTCCGAATACAAAAGTTGCATTCGAGTGCTCCAAACACAAAAATTGCATACGAGAGCTCCGAACACAAAAGTTGCATCCGAGGGCTTCAAACACAAAAGTTGCATTCGAGTGTTCCGAACAAAAAAGTTGCATTCGAGTGCTCCGTACAAAAAAGTTGCCTTCGAGGGATCAGAAAACAAAACTTGCTTTCGAGAGCTTCAAACACAAAAGTTGCATTCGAGAGTTCCGAACAAAAAAGTTGCGTTCGGAAGCTCCAAACACAAAAGTTGCATTCGAGAGCTCCGAACACAAAAGATGCATTTGAAGGCTTTATCACAAAAGTTGCATTCGAGAGCTTCGAACAAAAAAGTTGCGTTCGAGAGCTCCGAACACAAAAGTTGCATTTGAAGGCTTTAATCACAAAAGTTGCATTCGAGAGCTTCGAACAAAAAAGTTGCATTCGAGAGCTCCGAACAAAAATGCATTCGAAGGCTTCAATCACAAAAGTTGCATTCGAGTGCTCCGACCACAAAAGTTGCGTTCGAGAGCTCCGAACAGAAAAGCTGCATTCGAGAGCTCCGAACGCAAAAGTTGCATTCGAGGGCTTCAAACACAAAAGTTGCATTCGAGTGCTACGATTACAAATGTTGCATTCGAGAGCTCCGAATAAAAAAGTTGCATTCGAGAGCTCCGAACACAAAAGTGTAATTTTTCAGATCCGAAAAGAAAAGTTGCATTTGAGAGCTCCGACCATAAAGGGTGCATTCGAGAGCTCCGAACACAAAAGTTACACTCGACGTCTCCGAACACAAAAGTTGCATTTGAGGGCTCCGAACACAAATGTTGCATTCGGCTGCTCTGAACACGAAAGTTGCATTCGAGTGCTCCGAACAAAAAAGTTGCATTCGAGAGCTCCGAACACAAAAGTTGCGTTCGAGAGCTCCGAACAGAAAAGTTGCATTCGAGAGCTCCGAACATAAAAATTGCATTCGAGGGCTTCAAACACAAAAGTTGCATTCGAGTGCTCCGAACAATAATTTGCATTCGAGAGCTTCGAACAAAAAAGTTGCATTAGAGGACTCCGAACACAAAAGTTGCATTCGAGTGCTCCAAACACAAAAATTGCATACGAGAGCTCCGAACAGAAAAGTTGCATTCGAGAGCTCCGAACGCAAAAGTTGCATTCGAGAGCTTCAAACACAAAAGTTGCATTCGAGTGCTTCGAACAATAATTTGCATTCGAGAGCTTCGAACAAAAAAGTTGCATTAGAGGACTCGGAACACAAAAGTTGCATTCGAGTGCTCAAAACACAAAACTTGGATTCGTGAGCTCCGAACACAAAAGTTGAATTCGAGAGCTTCGAACAAAAAAGTTGCATTCGAGAGATCCGAACACCAAAGTTGCAATCGAGGGCTTCAAACAAAAAAGTTGCATTCGAGGACTCCCAACACAAAAGTTGCATTCAAGTGCTTCGAACACAAAAATTGCATACTAGAGCTCTGGACAAAAGAGTTGCATTCGAACGCTTCGAACACGAAAGTTGCATAAGAGTGCTCCGAACACAAAAGTTTCATTCAAGAGCTCCGAACAAAAAGTTGCATTTGAGAGCACCGAACACAAAAGTTGCCTTCGAGTGCTCCGACCATAAAAGTTGCATTCGAGATTTCAGAACAGAAAAGTTGCATTCCAGAGCTCCGAACAAAAAAGTTGCATTCGAGGTCTCTGAACACAAAGGTTGCTTTAAAGAGCTTCGATCCAAAAAAATGCAATTGAGGGCTCCGAACACAAGAGTTGCCTTCGAGGGGTCCGAACATAGAAGTTGCATTCGAGAGGCCTTAAGAAAAAAGTTGCATTCGAGAGCATAGAACACAAAAGTGTATTCGACAGATTCGAACACAAAAGATGCATTCGAGAGCTCCAAACACAAAAGTTGCATTCGAGAGCTCCGAACACAAAAGTTGCATTCGAGTGCTTCAAACACAAAAGTTGCATTCGAGTGCTCCGACCACAAAAGTTGCATTCCAGAGCTTTGAACAAAAAAGTTGCATTCGAGAGCTCCGAACACAAAAGTTGCATTAGAAGGCTTCGAACACAAAAGTTGCATTGAAGTGCTCTGAACACAAAAATTGCATACGAGAGCTCTGGATAAAAGAGTCGCATTCGAGAGCTTCGAACACGAAATTTGCATTATAGAGCTCCGAACACAAAAGTTGCATTAGATAGCTCTGAACACAAAAGTGTAATTCTTCAGATCCGAATAGAAAAGTTGCATTCGAGAGATCCGACCATAAAGGGTGCATTCGAGAGCTCCGAACACAAAAGTTACACTCGACGGCTCCAAACACAAAAGTTGCATTTGATAGCCCCTAACACAAAAGTTGCATTTGAGGGCTCCGAACACAAAAGTTGCATTCGACTGCTCTGAACACGAAAGTTGCATTCGAGATCTCCGAACACAAAAGTTGCATTCGATAGCGGCATACACAAAAGTTGCATTCTAGTGCTCTGGCAACAAAAGTTGCATTCGAGAGCTCCGAACAAAAAAGTTGCATTCGAAAGCTCTGAAAACGCAATTTGTATTCGAGGGCTCTGAACACAAAAGTTGCATACGAGAGCTCAGGACTAAAAAGTTGCATTCGGGGGCTTCAAACACAAAAGTTGCATTCGAGTGCTCCGACCACAAAAGTTGCATAACACAAAGGTTGCTTCAAGAGGTAAACAGAACTTGCATTCGAGGGCTTAAAACACAAAAGTTGCATTCGAGGGCTTAAAACACAAAAGTTGCATTCGAGTGCTACGATTACAAATGTTGCATTCGAGAGCTCCGAATAAAAAAGTTGCATTCGAGAGCTCCGAACACAAAAGTGTAATTTTTCAGATCCGAAAAGAAAAGTTGCATTTGAGAGCTCCGACCATAAAGGGTGCATTCGAGAGCTCCGAACACAAAAGTTACACTCGACGTCTCCGAACACAAAAGTTGCATTTGAGGGCTCCGAACACAAATGTTGCATTCGGCTGCTCTGAACACGAAAGTTGCATTCGAGTGCTCCGAACAAAAAAGTTGCATTCGAGAGCTCCGAACACAAAAGTTGCGTTCGAGAGCTCCGAACAGAAAAGTTGCATTCGAGAGCTCCGAACATAAAAATTGCATTCGAGGGCTTCAAACACAAAAGTTGCATTCGAGTGCTCCGAACAATAATTTGCATTCGAGAGCTTCGAACAAAAAAGTTGCATTAGAGGACTCCGAACACAAAAGTTGCATTCGAGTGCTCCAAACACAAAAATTGCATACGAGAGCTCCGAACAGAAAAGTTGCATTCGAGAGCTCCGAACGCAAAAGTTGCATTCGAGAGCTTCAAACACAAAAGTTGCATTCGAGTGCTTCGAACAATAATTTGCATTCGAGAGCTTCGAACAAAAAAGTTGCATTAGAGGACTCGGAACACAAAAGTTGCATTCGAGTGCTCAAAACACAAAACTTGGATTCGTGAGCTCCGAACACAAAAGTTGAATTCGAGAGCTTCGAACAAAAAAGTTGCATTCGAGAGATCCGAACACCAAAGTTGCAATCGAGGGATTCAAACAAAAAAGTTGCATTCGAGGACTCCCAACACAAAAGTTGCATTCAAGTGCTTCGAACACAAAAATTGCATACTAGAGCTCTGGACAAAAGAGTTGCATTCGAACGCTTCGAACACGAAAGTTGCATAAGAGTGCTCCGAATACAAAAGTTTCATTCAAGAGCTCCGAACAAAAAGTTGCATTTGAGAGCACCGAACACAAAAGTTGCCTTCGAGTGCTCCGACCATAAAAGTTGCATTCGAGATTTCAGAACAGAAAAGTTGCATTCCAGAGCTCCGAACAAAAAAGTTGCATTCGAGGTCTCTGAACACAAAGGTTGCTTTAAAGAGCTTCGATAAAAAAAAATGCAATTGAGGGCTCCGAACACAAGAGTTGCCTTCGAGGGGTCCGAACATAGAAGTTGCATTCGAGAGGCCTTAAGAAAAAAGTTGCATTCGAGAGCATAGAACACAAAAGTGTATTCGACAGATTCGAACACAAAAGATGCATTCGAGAGCTCCAAACACAAAAGTTGCATTCGAGAGCTCCGAACACAAAAGTTGCATTCGAGTGCTTCAAACACAAAAGTTGCATTCGAGTGCTCCGACCACAAAAGTTGCATTCCAGAGCTTTGAACAAAAAAGTTGCATTCGAGAGCTCCGAACACAAAAGTTGCATTAGAAGGCTTCGAACACAAAAGTTGCATTGAAGTGCTCTGAACACAAAAATTGCATACGAGAGCTCTGGATAAAAGAGTCGCATTCGAGAGCTTCGAACACGAAATTTGCATTATAGAGCTCCGAACACAAAAGTTGCATTAGATAGCTCTGAACACAAAAGTGTAATTCTTCAGATCCGAATAGAAAAGTTGCATTCGAGAGATCCGACCATAAAGGGTGCATTCGAGAGCTCCGAACACAAAAGTTACACTCGACGGCTCCGAACACAAAAGTTGCATTTGATAGCCCCTAACACAAAAGTTGCATTTGAGGGCTCCGAACACAAAAGTTGCATTCGACTGCTCTGAACACGAAAGTTGCATTCGAGATCTCCGAACACAAAAGTTGCATTCGATAGCGGCATACACAAAAGTTGCATTCTAGTGCTCTGGCAACAAAAGTTGCATTCGAGAGCTCCGAACAAGAAAGTTGCATTCGAAAGCTCTGAAAACGCAATTTGTATTCGAGGGCTCTGAACACAAAAGTTGCATACGAGAGCTCAGGACTAAAAAGTTGCATTCGGGGGCTTCAAACACAAAAGTTGCATTCGAGTGCTCCGACCACAAAAGTTGCATAACACAAAGGTTGCTTCAAGAGGTAAACAGAACTTGCATTCGAGGGCTTAAAACACAAAAGTTGCATTCGAGGGCTTAAAACACAAAAGTTGCATTCGAGTGCTACGATTACAAATGTTGCATTCGAGAGCTCCGAATAAAAAAGTTGCATTCGAGAGCTCCGAACACAAAAGTGTAATTTTTCAGATCCGAAAAGAAAAGTTGCATTTGAGAGCTCCGACCATAAAGGGTGCATTCGAGAGCTCCGAACACAAAAGTTACACTCGACGTCTCCGAACACAAAAGTTGCATTTGAGGGCTCCGAACACAAATGTTGCATTCGGCTGCTCTGAACAGGAAAGTTGCATTCGAGAGCTCCGAACACAAAAGTTGCATTCGATGGCGGCATACAAAAAAGTTTCATTCGAGTGCTCTGGCAACAAAAGTTGCACTCGAGAGCTCCGAACAAAAAAAGTTGGATTCGAAAGCTCTGAAAACACAATTTGTATTCGAGGGCTCTGAACACAAAAGTTGTATTCGAGAGCTCAGGACTAAAAAGTTGTATCGAGGGCTTCAAATACAAAAGTTGCATTCGAGTGCTCCGACCACAAAAGTTGCATAATACAAAGGTTGCTTCAAGATGTAAACAAAAGTTGCATTCGAGGGCTCAAAACACAAAAGTTGCATTCGAGAGCTCCTAATAAAAAAGTTGCATTCGAGACCTATGAACACAAAAGTGTAATTCTTCAGATCCGAATAGAAAAGTTGCATTCGAGAGCTCCGACCATAAACATAAAGGGTGCATTCGAGAGCTCTGAACACAAAAGTTGCATTTGATAGCTCCTAACACAAAAGTTGCAATTGAGGGCTCCGAACACAAAAGTTGCATTCGATGGTGGCATACACAAAAGTTGCATTCGAGTGCTCTGACAACAAAAGTTGCATTCGAGAGCTCCGAACAAAAAAGTTGCATTCGAAAGCTCTGAAAACACAATTTGCGTTCGAGGGCTCTGAACACAAAAGTTGCATACGAGAGCTCAGGACTAAAAAGTTGCATTCGAGGGATTCAAACACAAAAGTTGCATCGAGTGCTCCGACCACAAAAGTTACATAACACAAAGGTTGCTTCAAGAGGTAAACAAAAGTTGCATTCGAGGGCTTAAAACAAAAAAGTTGCATTCGAGTGCTACGATCACAAATGTTGCATTCGAGAGCTCCGAATAAAAAAGTTGCATTCGAGAGCTCCTAATCAGAAAGTTGCATTCGAGGGCTCCGAACACAGAAGTTGCATACGAAGGCTCCTAACCAAAAAGTTGCATTCAAGAACTTCGAAAACAAAAGTTGCATTCGATGGCTCCGAATGAATAATGAATTGAAAAAACACGAAATGGATGTTGCAGGTACTTATCAATTTCCAACATTAAATTGTGAAAAGGTCCCTTCTCCAATATGAAATGTACCACAAACTGTTTCACCTAAATTATGGTAAGAATTTTGGTCTGTGCAAAAAGTGTGCAGTTCTTGAGCCAGTTCAGCCTACAAATTGTACAAAAGCATTTCTTGTACAGTATCAATGCTTATATAAATGTTAAATATTATAGCATGTTATCCTTATACCTGAATAATAATTCCAACAATGAAAAAAAAAACGTTGAGTATCTTTAACCTGATAACTGAATTCCTAGGAGAATTTTGGAGTTCACCTGTACTGGGTATTAGGAATTTCATCCGACAATATCAAGAGAAATATTTCACTCTTATTTCAAAAATAAGTATTGTTCGAAATTGAGAGAAAATCATATTTCTCTAAATAACCAATTACGACAATTCAAAAATTGGGTCCCTGGAGTAATTCTTTCCTTTATTTCTTGTGAAACAATTGAACTACCTCCATCTCGCCAATTTATTGCTGCCATCAAGAAAAAACAACCCAATAACAACTGCAACTGAAAAACAAAACAAATAAATCACCTATTCCTATCCGAAAGAAATCGTTGACTTTTTTTAACGATTAAGAACCACGTCGAGTACGAGAAGGTATGGAATGCGGCTTCTAGGCAGGAAACAATCGCCCTTTTGCCCGTTTAATCGAAAGAATCTGGCCAAATACTGGACCCGTTAAATGAACCGTGAAGCAAATGGCGGCCGGTCCCGGCCCAGTCAATAGAGCCAGAAATCAACTGATGATGTCGTCGGAGTTCCTGGGGCGTGATAATGAAATTTATGGTTACGATCCAGACACATTCGATTTATCATTTACCTAATGGGCGAAGTAGTTCTTTGTTGCTTTTATTCTTCGGAGTATTATTAATGGTAGGGAATGTTCGGTTGATGGTATAACCAGACTAATCTCGACGTGAAATATTGAAAATTCGAGAAAAGTTGATCTGCTCGTTCATTCGCTCTGGATATTCGAATTACGAAATTTGAGTAATTGAGGAGCACGATTATTAATGAAGTGATGGGTGAGTGGTCTCAAAAGACACATTTACATGAATTGATATTGCTACGGTTAGCAACTGAGGAAAACTTGGCAGTTCTAATCGATCCAAGGCTTTACGAAAAATGGTAAAATAAATTACTGCTCATAGCCGAAATAGAACGAGGGATTTTTGCAAAAAAATATAACAATGTACATCACCTTGAATTGTGAACTCACATGAAAATCAGAGAAACGGCATGGAATTTTTCTTTACTACAGTGTTTGAAAAATCATGACTATTAATTCTGTATCTTGGAAGAAAAGGAGAGCAAATATTTTCAGTATAGAATCATGCTCGTCTTGAAGAACTGTATAACATTACATGAGTCTGAGTCTTTCTAACACTAATTCTTTTGTATCATTTTACAAATAATTAAACATATATTAGCTGTTCTTCTTAATTTGTGGAAAATATTGGACATTGGCCGTAAGGAATATATCATTCAATAGGACATTGGCCTCCGATATCGGACTCTGGCCGTTAGGAAAACATCGTTCAAATGGACATTGGTCATTTCATTTCACTGCTAATGTAACAATAATGGCAAATGTCAAATGTCCAATGTCCAATGTCATTAAGCAAGAATGGACATCAGCCTTCAGTATTGAATTATTATTTTACGTGAAAATTGAAACATTTCAAGTATATTGGGCCAAATAACTCAATTCTACATGATGTGGACATTGGCACTTTTTCTTCCAAGGTACAGAATTATATACGGAGAATTCGAATTATGAGGTGAATGTTCTTCCTTATTCATTTGAAACATTCTTCCGTATTCTCCTCGCTACATAAATAATCAAGTGAGCTGACTGTTCTGACTTTCGATTGAGAATTCTTCCACATTTCCCTTCTTATGTCTAACTGTCAATAATTCTTCATCCTAAAGGTATTTTTTGAAAGGATAGAGAAAATGTATTTGTCATTCTGACTGCCTTTTTGTATCTGAAACGATTTGGAATTCGGCATATGAATATACAAAAATTATGGAACTTTATGAAACAGAGTCCGTAATTTTCCAAAAATCTATTTATGGCGAAAAAAACCTTTCAACTTGATTTGAATCATTCAGAGATAAAGCAATTTTGCGAACGCATATCGATTGGAAATGGTCAAATTATTATATTCAAATAAAATAAGAATGCAAAATCGTCAGATCCACTCGATTTGAACCATTTTATTCGAGAACGGTTAGAGATGGAGTAATTTTTAGGACACCAATCGATTCGAAATGGTCAAATTACTGAAGTCAAGTCAATCAGAGAAAAAGCAATATAATATCAAAATTTCACGCTGATCCAAAACATATACGATTTGTAAAGTTCAGACATAAGATACAGCCGGAAAAGAAAATAAACGGTCGAAAATTTGAAAAGCATACGAATTCTTTAACTGTATCGGAAACGATTTGAAATTCGGTATGCTTACACAAAAATCATGGAATTTTACGAAACCGAGTCCGACAATTTGATAAAAATTATTTTTGATGAAAGAAAATCCTTTCAACTCGATTTGACTCCTAAAAATCACCAGAAATGCAAAATCGTCAGAAGCATACGAAATCTTTAATTTTATCGTAAACAATTTGAAATTTGGTATGCATATACAAAAAATGTGAAATTTTACAAACCGAAGGTAATTTTTGAAAAATTAATTTTTGGCAAAAAACCCTTTCAATTCGATTTGCACAATTCCACGGTTAGAGATAGATCAATTATGCTGACACCAATCGATTCAGAATGATCGAATTACTATATGCAACTATATGCAAGAAAAATTTGACCCCAAAATAGTTGTAGGGGGTACCCAAAAAAAAATCTTTGTCAATGGCACATCATGTTTAATTCTCTCTCACTTATATTAATTAATACTGGTTGATTTATTTTTTTTTGTTTACCGCTGACTATAGCTATTATTTCGTAAAGAACCAATTGTGATTATTGTGGTGGCCTAAATAGTTATCTGTGTGCCAACCACTAACTCACGATTCGTATCGAATTTGACGTTTGTATTTTCGACATCATCCGAAAAAATTTCAAACTCTATAGGTATCGAGTGTTGGAGATATCACCTCTGGTTCTATTTCGCCCCATTTCGACAACTAACTGACAATGGAACTTCTTTTTTTTTTCACAAATCTCTGCAGAAATCGTGAGAAAATGATTAAACATGAAAAATCTGTGGCAGACATTCTGCACCAATACGACTGCTTTGCTGATATTTCACTACTAGATACTTGTTTGGGGCCAAACACAGCGGATTTAAAATTTTCATGTGACCAAAATTTCAATCAATCAATCAATTTATTTTTGGTCCATCGAGCTGAATAGCTATAGGACAAGTCAGGTTGTACATATAAAATTTTGTAATAAAATTACAGAAAATTGACAATACAGCAAACATTCACAAGAACATAAATATATAAAAAATCTATATATCACAGTATAAAATTGTCGAAGTAATCCTTCAGGCTATAGGGACAGAGGTTGAGGAGAAGTGTTTTAATTTTATTTTTGACAAGTAGCAGGCTATCGATCTTTTTATTATAAACACGTAGCCCCAAGATATCTGGTGTTTTTTGGGATAATGTGAGACGAACGTTTGGGATATGAAAATAATTTTTTTTCCTGGTGTCATGGTTATGTATTGATTCAGTCGTTGTTATATATATATATATATATATATATATATATATATATATATATACGAACTCTTGAGGTTCCATTTGGGACATTTGCTAAACATCGCACAATTCTCTTTTGGGCTACAAAAACATTCTGAACGCTACATGAGTTTCCCCAAAAATGATTATTCCATAAGTAATTCTACATTGAATTTCACCAAAGTAGAAGAGTAACATTCCATGAATATCCAAAATGGATTTTAGAGATCTTTTAATTGATAACATTTAGTGTTCAATGTTTTAGCTAATGCTTCACAGTGAGTATTGAATGATAAATTCTGGTCCAATTTGACACGTAAGAAAGTAATACATTCCTGTTTATCTATTGTTTCGGTATTTATTTCTATATCTAAATTTGTAATTTTATTATTTTGCCTCGTGTGGAAGTTCACATGACTGGTTTTGGAAGCATTTAAGAACGATGAGTGTTCGTAAGACTACTTGCAGAGTGACTTGCAACATGAGTTAATTTTATCTTGTATTTGAGCTGAAGATTTGTCTGTGAATAAAAGCGTGGAATCGTCCGCATAAAGACAAGTATACGCATCTTGGAGCACTAGAGGTAATTCATTGATATAAATGATAAATAATATAGGGCCCAGCACAGACCCTTGGGGGACCCCTATTCTACCAGAAAGTAGGCTAGAAATGTGCTCTGTTTTCACATTATCCTTTTTGTGATGATTCTTAACTTGCTGAAGCCGTCTGTTCAGGTAGGAGAAAAACCATTCATAGAGTTTTCCGCGAATTCCATATTGATAAAGTTTATCCATCCAGAGTTCATGCTGGACACAGTCAAAAGCCCGGCTGAAATCACAAAATATTCCAACCGAGCTCTCACCTGCTTCTATAGAATCCAATATTTTTCCGTAGAAATCATGAATTGCGGTGACTGTTATAATGATATTTAAGGTACTGAGACAATTATAAAGAACAAGATTTTAACGACTGAAATGAATATACTAACGTTCCATATACACGAAGTATATCAACTATTAAAATATTTCTAGCAGAGTTTGTGATGAACCTGGAAATGAGCCTAGCTCTGATAAAACTTTTAACTATACACAAATAACAAAATTGAAAGCAGCAGTTTATATAAGGTATTTGAATTTTTCTAAATACCACAAACATTATCAACGAGATCGGTGTGAAATTGCAACATTCCATTAAAAATAATTGAATGCCAAATACATGGAAGACGCATTTCCAATTATACATCTCGAGCTGATGACTTCATTCACGTTGTATGACCGAACAGTTATAATTACCGACAATCCACCATTCAAACAAGCAATACCAGAAATGTAGCTAATTTCATGCCAACCGCAAAGCTTGTATGTACGTGGTAGAGACAATGGTAATAACATGTAATTGAAACATGACATGCTGAACTGCTGTTACTATTGAACTGAGAATTCAGGAAGGCGACATATTTTGTTTTGTTTTTTATTACCAGTGCATCATGAAAAAAGGGTAATACAAATGTATTTTTCAGATGGAAGTAGCAGACATGAATAAGAGCATGCTCGAAGAATCCACAAGCCCGTGGTCCTCATGGATCAACAGGATTTTGAGTAGACTATCGTTGATTGTACGACTTCTCGACAGAAGACGTTGACACGTTGACAAGAATGAATCACAAGCTAAAACACGTCCGGTTTGTAATGGTTTTTAATATTGGATCTGGTCAGTGGAAGTTCATCCCGATTACACAGACACAAATAATTGTAACCAAACGTTTTATGACCGGAAACAATAATTTAAATCAGACTCAAAAACGAATTAAAATATCTGAAATGTTCTCTCAAACCCTCGAAAACTTATGTTATTCGAGTAAATTTTCTTGGAAATACATGGTTACCAAGGGTCCTCTTAAAATAGACGATGTTATTCATTATTTTTAAGTGTTTCCGTGTGTACGAATATTTCGAAATGGGACATTTCAGAATAATAGAGAAACAAACATTCGAATAATCTCATGTTTATGTCCTTGTGAGAGACCCAGATTCTTATATTTTCATAGACCACCC
This sequence comes from Chrysolina oricalcia, assembly GCA_944452925.2. Lineage (NCBI taxonomy): Eukaryota > Metazoa > Arthropoda > Insecta > Coleoptera > Chrysomelidae > Chrysolina > Chrysolina oricalcia. The sequence goes on from OX101810.2 coordinate 5,622,276, forward strand.
AAAGTTCTCAAGGAGGGCGAACCAGGCCAACTTTGAAATTAGGGTCGAAAATTAGTTAGTCCTTCGTTTCACTCGTTAAAGTTAACATGTGGTAGCGTACTTAGTTATTTTACTAGTTTTCTTAAATTATTATAATTTTCATACTTCAACTCTGTTCCACACAATATTCAATCTGGATTCTATCGTTAATTTTCATTATTTGAATATATATAGAGTCGATCTTTTCCACCTGTTAATTCTCCTAATCAACTCTTAGTATTTGTTGTATTTGAATTATTTTGTATCATTTGCGTTTCATCTTGTTATATTATTAGTATATTGTCTGGCCTCATTCACCTTTTTCCGGTTTAAATTATATTATCAGTTAAAATCAGAAGTTGCTTCATCAAATAATTTGAGAAATGTCCCAAACATCTTTTGTTGTTATTCCTTATTATTTTGTTTAATAGATATAAGTGTTTTGAATTATGGTTTTTATTCTCAAAAGTTTAGATTCCAGTTTACAAAAATCTTTTTGATTTGAGAGAAAATTATGTTACTTAGAGTTGAACAGAGTAAATAAATTTGAGTGCTAAAATGATTTCCGCAACGAGTTCTCAATCCAGCATTGAGTATAGAAAGTCGAGATCATCTGATGAAAGAGTAAGGTGAGTTAAAAATCTTAAATGCTGTGAGGTATGATTCCTAGTTAGAAAATTAGAGCCCAACGTTCTCAATTATCTCCGCTCGGTCGAATCATTTGTGATAAAGCTCTATTTAATTATAAAATCAGCATTTGTTACATTAAAAACATTCTCTTCCCGAAACATTTTGCTTATTACATTTTACATTTAAAATTTTTCATTTAATTTTTCAACTGTTACAATGTATATTTTAACTTTTACTTTTTACATTTCACATTTTACTTTTTTCATATTACATTCTACATTTTATTATCATATTTTATATATCAATTTTTACATTTTACATTCTATATTTTAACTTTTATATTTCATAATTTATATTCCATATTGTACATTTCATTTTTTGATAGTTCAGTTTTTCACACCAGATATTTTTATCGCTAAACATCTTTATTCACTTTCACCATCCATATATTTGTATTTTGTATTTGTATTAATTTTTTGAGTGAATAAAGTTTTATACTATATACAGTGCGGCTTTTTTTAACGGTTCGACGTACAAACATGAAAAAAAAAACTGTTTGGACGGTTTCACGGATACTACTTTTTGAAACAAAAAATATGGTGATTGCTCGACAGGGGGCGGGGGGGGGGGCACATCAACTCAAAAATTTTAAATGGCAGGGGGGTCAAGTGTCACATCATTGAAAAGATAATTCAATTATCTTTACAACCATCTAAATATTTTTTAATTTTACCATCAGCAGTACCCTGTCATGGAAAAGCCATATGAGGTACATTGCCAAATGTACCTCACAGAATCTTGGTCTTCTCTTTTTTGCCGAAAGCTTTTTTACTTCCCGTCAGATGATTATGATTTATAAGGCACAGATCTGACCTGTCCTGAAATACTATTCCCATATATGGAGTGCAGCCCCTAAACCACACTGAAACTTTTAGATTATGTCCAAAAAAGAGCCATTCGGGTATTATTATTGAAAATTTTTGAGATTAGAATACGATAATCCACAACTAAACCTAAAAAAGTGCTGTCAATTCCTAAAGGAAGTTTAGATCTTGGCCGATCAGCATAGGATGATATCCCAGTATGGTTTAGGTCGAGATAATACTTTACATTTGAATGTCCCATTCGAGATATCGGTAATATTATTTTACCAAAATATTCCATCGAGTCAATTTCTAGATTAATCTCTGGAAGAAGTCCATTTCGGCTCAAAGTGGAGTGGTATAGATGAAGCGGGAAGAAATATCACAAAATCATCTCCTGGAGATTTCTTCCCGCTTCAATTTCTAGATTGTCTGAATTTATTTTGACCTGATTACTATTTATGGGACACGTGCTAATCCACGGAGACGGAGAAGAAAAAAGTAGGTATTTTATTTTATAAAGATTAAGTGTTGATGTTTTATCGAAACCACTTCTCCAAAATTATAAAATCATCCTTAGCCTCTGATTCGTAATTGAAAATATGCCTTATGTTTCAAAGTAGTGTCATAGGCAATAAGTAAACTATTCTTATACATGATGAACAAGAGTGGATCCTGAACGGTTCCTCGTGGCATTCCGTATGTTACTTTCATTGAAACACTCAATTCTATGTCTATGGTGGGTTTTGGTCCATGATCTGGTAGATAACATTTCAGTGCGTTGTTCATGTTTCTAACACCATAAAATCGGATTCTAATTAATGATGGCAGTGAAAGCCGTTCAAATTGTATCACTTAGAATCTTGTATTTAGATTTTAATTTTTTGATAATGTTTAAAAATTCTGATGTCGCCAATTTGCTTTTTGTTATAAGAATAACCGATGTAATTTTCAATGTATTATTACGCCGTCATGTTTGTGTGATATACCTTCATTGACTGAGGTGGTTATGCTCTATTGAAACAATGATGTCGTAAATAATTTGTCAGTGTGATCCATTACAATCAATTACTTTTCGTTGTAAAACAATATGGTAAAATCAATAATCGTGTCTTGTGACTGTGTGAAAATGAAAAATAATACGTTCATAATATGATAATTCACTTATCGGGGAAACTTGATTTATTTGCCTTTCTACACAAAAACTAAGTGAGAAAAAAGTTTGTGCAAACTCTTTCCACAGCCAACTGCATTGTAAACATTTGACAGGAAACGTTCAAAGGGAATGTACCGGAAGTCACTGTTATCTCGTTCATCAGAAATTCTAAAGTTACGCGACACATCCATATTTAGTTTTGAAAAATGTCTGTATTTCAGAACAAAATTAAAGTACCATTTTTTGCTTCACGTGCGTGAGTTATGCGTATAATGTCACACTGCCTGCGAATATATTTCAGTTCATATTTCCACCAAGAACAACTCTTCCGGCGGAACGAATTGTAGCGAGAAAACAAGAAGTTCCGAAAATTTCAGAATAATAGTAGTAAACGCACGTTGGTCTTACATTTTACATATTGTGGCGAGAATTGAATAATTTGTCTTCTTATTTGGCAAATGCAGAAACTGATTTCGCTGGCGAAGGTTGAAACAGAAAGGGAAATGGGAAAACTCATTTATTTTTGGGTTTGTGTGGAGCACCAAATAAGTCCTCTCATTTCGTTCAGTCATTCGTCAGTTTTCTTAAACATACGCCGAATAATTTGCTCTGATGTAATTTTTGCCAAAAACAATAGCCAGCAACGAAAGGAATTGTACAAACATCTGTATAATGGTGATGAGGAAGCTTACAGAGAGGATCATACTGGTAACTTGCCATGTTTGAGAATTCATACTCGATTTGTGGCTTAACTTTGCGGTTGCACTGGCAATTTCCGCCATATTCCATATTTATTCTGAACATTTTATTATATTCTAAAATGTTCTTGTTTCAGTAGTAGTATGTTCTTTATCATATTCATGTATATATTTTTTTATTCAAATCACAATAGGGGATTCTGCAGCAGATAAATGAGAACTCTTCGAAGTATGGCCAAGCTTTCGGAAATTATATTATTTCCATCATCAGGGAACTACAATAAATATAATTATGAAATGTAAAATATAAAAGTGATTTTATGACTCACACCTTTGTTGAGGATGATCACTGAGATGTTCAATATGAGGTGGTACATTAGTGAAGATGAGTTATGATGATAAAAATTTCACATCCGCCATTGCCGCTATTTACGTTAAAATAATCGAAATTGTAGTTTTGATTGTTATGTCATTTCACAAACCATTAAGTCACAATGCTGATTTATCGAAAAATTGAAAATGAAAATTTTTCAAAATCCTATTTCTTTCAATATCGAATATTGCATTACTAGACTCTGATCGCCTGTGAATAGTTAAAAAATACGAAATCCTAGAAAGTATCTCTTGATCTCATAGAAAATTCCCTTTTGACACCGAAAATGTACAAGATCTTTTAATTTGAACTGTAGTTCACTTAGCAAATATGATTTTGTGGATAGGTCCATTTTTTTATCGAAAAATTGCTCTTTTTCAGTTAACTCTTTGTCGAATTAGAAATCGAAAAATGAAAAATGAAAATTTCCGAATATTCGATATCCTTCAATATCGAATATTACATTACTTGACTTTGATCTCCTGTGAATATTTTTAAAATGTGAAATCCCAGCGAAAATTTCCTTCTGAATCCAAAAATGTACTATTTTTAGAATTAGGAAGTGGATAGGTGCATTTTTCATCGAAAAAATTGCCTATTTCCAGCTACCCCTTGTAGAATTTAAGTTTTGAGGTAAGATTCGGAATCAGGTCGTGGAGGGAAGATTGCGATTTTTCAAAGAATGAAAAAATATTTTTTTTGTAAAACTCTATTTCCTTCAATATCGAATATCAAATCCTCGCGACTATTACTTTATCTGATATAAAAATTCCTTCTGAATCCGAAAATGTACTTGTTTTTCGAATCAGAGGGTAAGTTCACTCAGAAAATCTCGTTTTTGTGATAGGTGCATTTTTTCGTCGAAACAATGGCCCTTTTCCAGATACCCCCTTGTCGAATTTAATTTTCTAGTTAAGATTCGGAATCAGCTGGTCAAGATACGTTTTTAGAAGAGTTTACGATTTTTCGAAAAATGAAAAATAATAATTTTCGAAATTTCGATTTTTTTCAAAATCGAATATTACATTATTTGACTTTGATCTGATAGAAATTTTCCTTCTCAATCTGAAAATGTACATGTTTTTTGAAATAAAAAGTAATTTCACTCAGAAAATGTCATTTGTGTGGATAGGTGCATTTTTTCGTCGAAAAAATTGCCCTTTTCAGTTACTCCTTTGACGAATTTAGTTTTTGAGGAAAGATTCGGAATCTGCTAGTCTAGATACGTTTGAGGGAAGTTTGCAATTTTTAGGAAAATTAAAAATGAAATTTTTCAATTTCATGAAAAAAGTTCTACAGATTTTATTGATTTTCCATATTCAGATTGTGGAAGGTTGTAATCCCCAAAACACTCGTTCTGTTGAAAAAATGTATTCCCTTCACAAATCAAACTTTCCATAAAAAAGTTTGTCATTTTAATATTTGAAATGATATGAGACTTTGAAAAGATACAATTTCAAAAAATTTCTCAACTTAGTTATTTCTTTCACAAAAAAATAACGTTTAAACAATTTGATGAATCAAATATTCCGTTTAGATGTACCAATAACATTCACAAACTCATGAAACCAAACCATTCTAATGCTAAATCCGATTGAATGAATGTTAATACCTTCGGTAATCATAACACGTTTATACGTACCGCAGATTATTTTCACTAATTCGATTAAAATAATTCGTATGAATCTGCACACAAAGTGTAGCACGTCTCTTGAAGGCATTCGTTAAGCTCGGAGGAATGCCTTGAGGGTTGAGGACAAATAGTCAGCCACCCTTATTCCCGTAGATTTTGCGGTAAATTCCAAGCGATGTTGAATACCAAAGGGAATGAATGGGCTTGGTTCATTTTCAGACAGCCACTTCATCATCCTACACTTATTTTGAAGATTTATGCGAGAATATTTAGTCACGATATTCCATTAACAAACATGTTTTTGATATTTGCAAGGTTCAACGGCAAGAACATGGGCGTGTATTGGCACTTTTTTATGGTACAATAAGCTTTCAGTATATTCCCACTATGAATGACGGTAGATTTATTTCATTCATATCGACGTTTTTGGAATAAAAAAAAGGTTTCCGATAAATTTATTTATTTTTGTGATCATGATCTTCACAAAACAGGGAGGACTTGGATTTTGGAGTTTGACTATCTTCATAACAGTATGGAAATATCTCGGGGTGATTTTAAACTCGAAGGTCACATGGAACCAACAGCTGGCAAAAGTAGAGAAGAAAGCCGAGGTAACGTTGCTGATAGTCAGACAGGCACACGGGGAAACATGGGGGCTAAATCCCAAAATGATGTATTGGATATACAACATTATGGTGAAACCCATGATCACATATGCATCCTTGGTATGGTGGACACAGACAACACAAAAGATAACCGTGGCTGATTTGAGCAAGGTACAAAAACTTGCACGCCTTAGCATAACGGGAGATATGAAAACAACACCAACATTAGCCATGGAAGCACTGTTGGACCTCCCACCGATTGATATAAGAATTATGGGAAAGGCAAGAATGGGACTTCTAAGGCAGTAGATCGGATCACAACAAGATAAAGGATATAGTGGAAGGCAACATTCTTTTAATGGAACCAACGTACTTCTTCAACATCAACTTCGAGGTTATCATACAAGATCGAAGGGAAAGGTCAGATGACAACATCAGGAACAAACCTAGAGAAAGGATTTGGTATACGGACGGATCCAAAACCAGCGAAGGAACTGGTGCTGGAATATACAGTGAGGGGAGAAACTCCCAAATAAGCGTCTCACTAGGAACGAACACGTCCGTATTCCAGGCACAGATGTATGCTATCTTGCAATGCACAAGAGAATTCAAAAGGTGACATCAAGACTGGTACGGGAATGCCAAGAAGAACTCAGTGTCCTCTCAGAACACAACAAAACAACTTTGATATGGGTTCCAGGACACTGTGGCATCGAAGGCAATGAAAAAGCTGATGAACTAGCCAGAAACGGTTCATCAGCTCCATATATTGGCCCAGAACCCGCACTCGGGATTACTACATCCAACATTTGAGGATACATTCGGGACTGGATCAAACCAAAACAAAGGGAGAGGTGGAGCGAAGCCCCTCTCATACACCACGGGAAAACATACATTAGAGAACCGCCAAAACACAAAACTGAAGAACTACTCAAGCTGAGCAGGAATCAAGTTAGAACGATAACGGACCTTCTCACTGGTCACAGCCCAATGAAAAAACACCTGCACAAAATGGGACTGTACAATAGAGAACTTTTCTGCAGACAATGTGGTAAAGGGGCAGAAACAGCCAAACATGTACTGTCAGAATGCGAGGCATTAGACCGCAAGAGACAGACAATATTCGGGACACCCAGGCTATCTCCCTCTCATAAAGATAATCTGGACTTCAGTTGCTTTATTAGAAATTCACAGAGATATAAATGTCAATGTAGAAAACATTGATGGATTTGGAAAGGGAAAAGAAATAACAGTGAAATTCATAATATAAAAATAGATTATTACTATTCATCTTATTGTGAACTGTTGGACTGCGAAACATTTTGATTCACTTTCATGAACAGAATGTTGTCTGTTTTGATTACATATCTCGGAAATGTAGACTGATTTCTTTCTATTATTGTGAATTGTGGAATTTTATTTCTTATTTTAATCTCTAGTGGAGTATGAATGATGACATATTTTATTTTTGTGTTACAGAGTACGTTATTTTTACTATAATGTATATACTATCCAGGAATATGCTTTGTTTAATTTTTTTTGCATATGAAGAACGTTACTTGTTTCATTTATTATTAATATTATGACTGATTTGGTTTTTTATTTTCAATTATTTCTCTGTTAAACAGATTTTGTGTTGAATGGAAATATAATCGTTTTCGACTGGAAATGTAATTATTTCATATCAGATATGGGAGATCGTTTAGTAACGAACAATCGTTGCCGACCGATGATGAACCCTTTACTCCCTTATACACCTACTACGTAGGCTTATTATGGCAAGTACCTGTCAGAAAACAACTACTCCCATGGCTAAGACCACGACGGGTATTGAATTAAATCTAACAGATACTTGTACAACGTTCATCAAAGCATCAGAGGACGCAGTTGCAAGTGCCCTTTGTGACCAACCAGCAGAATTATGTTTTGATTTGGACAGGGTGACCACCTGCAGACTAGTTTCGAAGCTGTTGCCTCTTATCAGTGCAAGGGTAGGTTAACATAGACAGCACTGAAGCCATCTGTTCCATGTCCAAATCATTACACACTCCGCTGCTTGGTCATCTCTGGTTCACGCAATGAAGCGGGTTCTAGGCCGCTCCTCCTAGCGAGCAGAGGGAGAACACTCGGAATCTCCGGGTTAAGAGATATTCGTGTTTATATCCCTCAAGTAGGCATACTTTTTCAAATATACTTCAACTATTTTTGTTCTTGATAAACAATGGATTATACTGTTTATAAAGCAAGTAATTCCAATATTTTTCAACGCATTAGGCTGAAATGATTTTGGTGTACTAGATACTATGGGCTTGTTGATGCTTTCATCATTGCTGTTTTCTTCTGGAATTTCACTAATGAAGTGGTTGTCGATATTACTGGTGAGGTTGATAACTAACTCGAGTTTACACTGCAGGACATTGAACATGAAGAACGTATTGCAGATCTCGTGAGTTTTGGATACGTTTCTAGGTCTTTCTGCTGTAACCCTTTTATGTGATTACTATTCTGTTCTAGGTTAGACGATTACCAATGTTATAAAAAAATTTATCCAGTTTTTGCGACATGGGAAGTATATCCATAACTGGATAGAATCTTGGATCATCAGTATCTTCAATAATTTTTTTTTAAATATCTTTTAAAAGTTCAAAGGCATGTGATCGGAACATTTTATATGTTTCAATAGCTACTGGATGAAACTAATAAGTCTTCAATATTGAAATATTTACGAAATTTTAATTTCTCAGCAGAAACAGCAGCACACTTTTGAAGTGTAGTTTGCTATCAGGTGGGAGACTTCTCTAACTTCTACATTTTATCTATATGACCAGTACTATTTTTCGATTGGCAGCGCCGGCAAGTTAATTCTTGTTTATATTTTAATTTGGATATGTGTAGCAATCTGTCGTTTATTGAGTAGGTAATTCTATGCAAATTTGTTTGCATAATGGAGTGGAAACAAAAAATGCCAGAGACTTTTTAGTAGGTACAAGCTCCTCTGATAGAATTATGTGAAACTAAAGTTGCATAACTATCTCCATGAAAAACACTGCATTGCGCCCGAAAATTTTGCCAGTACATATTGACACCAGTTTATAATAAAAGGACAGAAAGAACCCATCGGATGCTGTTGTTATTATGTAATGATTTATTTCATTAGGAAAAAAATAAAGAAAACGGTAACCTTTCAGATTTTGATGAAATTTTTACTGGTGATTCAGGGTACATTTAAAACGATAAAAAACAAAAAAAAATTGCGGAAATGCCTGGAAGACATTTATTTTCGCAATAAATGCTGAATGGTGGTACGTATAAGTGCACAAACACAAACACTTCAATAAAACTTTTTACCTACATTTTAATCTGCAACAGAATTTTAAGCCATACAAATTCCTTTTCTATGAGTTTTGACGCTTTTATAGTGGATAACTATATTGTGGAAAACCAAAATAAGTACCTAAATGAGACTACCAAAAATTTGAATTCTGTAAAATAAATCTATTCGAATTCTCTAGAAAAAGTGGTAGCCCTGAAAAGGGCCGTTTATGTGAAATGGAAAAATTATATTCTAGTTTCCAAATCAGAGTAATCTTTTTCATCGGCAACATGTAGGCTATTTGAATTATCGAGAGAATTTTTGGCATTATATAGCTTACTTGCCAATCTAAAAAATTTTTTGGTTGCGAAATGTCGGCCGAGCGCATGCTCTTTTCCGCATTCATTTACATTTCATGTAGGAAGAATAAGTCTGTTGCGATTGCATATAAAAATTGCAAAGGCTTTGATCTTGGCAGAAAAGCGCATTTCGTTTTTCATGTACATTTTCTTGATCTTCATGTAGGAAGACTACTCGATTACATATAACAACTGTAACGGCTTTGATCGATGGCAGACATTTAGGCCGACATTTCACAAAACCGCGCGCATTGATTTGCGAAATGTCGGCCAAGCGCATGCGCATTTCCTTTTTCATGTACATTTTCTTGATCTTCATTTGGGAAGACTAAGTTTGTTGCGATTACATATAACAACTGCAAAGGCTTTATTCAATGGCAGAAAAGCGCGCGCGAAGCGCGCGCTCTGCCGACATTTCGCAAATCCGCACGCGCGGATTTGCGGAATGTCGGCCGAGCGCATGCGCATATTCTTTTTCATATACATTTTCTAGATCTTCATTAGGAAGACTAAGTCTGTTGCGATTACGTCATATAAAAAGTGCAAAATGTCGGCCGAGCGCATGCGAATTTTCCTTTTGTCCATTTTTTTCATCTTCATGTAGGAAGCTTAAGTCGGTTGTGATTTCTTAAAAAATGGTGCAAACGTTTTGCACTCTGCGCGGATTTGCAAAATGTCGGCCGAGCGCATGCGCATTTTCCTTTTGTCCATTTTTTTTATTTTCATGTAGGAAGCTTAAGACGGTTGGGTTTTTAAAAAAATGGTGCAAACGCTTTGCACTCGGCCAATAATTGGTAAATGAGAGCGCGCGCATTTTCGATATTTCGCCAATGTTGGCCAAACGCAAGCGCATTTCCTTTTCCACTTTATCCATTCCCTTGATCTTCATGAAGGAAGCCCAAGTCTGTTGCGAAATGTAGGTCGAGCGCATGCGCACCCCTTTTTCACATTGTCCTATTCCTTATTCTTCATATAGGAAGCCTATGTCTGATTTCATATTAAAATTGCAAAGGCCTTGCACTTGGCAAAATAACGCATGCGCATTTTCATTGAGTCCATTCTTTTGATCTTGCACTCGGTCGACAGTTGGCAAATCAGCGCATGCGTATTTCCTTTTCTGTAAATAATCTGTTACGATTCCGCACAAAAATTTCCTTTGCTGTGATGTTTTCAACATGTCATGAATACTGTGTGAGTTATTCAAACTCACTTATATTTTCTAAACTAACGTTTGATAAATTCTGAATAATATCAGGTCATTTGGCAACGCTGTATAAGTACTCAAGCACAGATATCTCAACCACCTACGATGTTTCATGAAGTTTGACGTTTGTGTGTATAGAAAAATTCATAATAAAAAATATTTGTGCCTTTTTTTGAATTTTTCAATGTTATTTGAGAGAAAAATATAGTGACAATAGCTGGATGAATGCGTGGATAGTGTGTTGCTGAGAGATAGAGGAAAATTGTAGTCATTTAACTTTCCTAGAGTAAAATTCCATATCAACTCCTTTTTTGGTACTTGAAAAGGTCATATCTTCAAGTTATAATTTCCGCATCAAAATTCCGTTTGCTATCGCGTTTTCATTGTATTTTGACACATCTGTGAGAGTTTCATCGGTGAGGTTACTGTTTTCTTAACTTTTAGCTTCATTTGTGAGATAAACTCAGAAAAAACTACTCAAACACCTAAACTTTGATTTTTGGGTGGTTTTCACCGCCTTTGAATTTGTATTCGGTTCAAAAGTTCCAAATATTTATAGGTGGTAAAATAAATCTACTTACTTTTGTAGCAACAGATTCAGTTTTTTCCGAAATGGCGATTAATAATTTTCATTCACAAACTTTGAATAGGATAATTTCATTTAGAGAAATTATTGAATTTGTAGAACAATAATCCCGCATTATGTTTCACGCAAGTTCATATTTCTTCACCGTCAGAGCATTCATCATCGATTTTCACCACCATTACAATTCTATCGTCAATATTGGCTTCTCTATGACGGATTTATGAACTCTGAACACGCCTCACTCAGTGCCACCCTTTTTCCACTCGAAGCAAGAATTTAAATTAGTCCGAATCACAATATTTCCAATATTCCTAAATTTGTTCACTTTATGGCCTCTGGCACGTTTCCAGCGACTAGAAAATGGATTGTACAATTAACATTCCGGCCTGATAATGGCTAATGCGCCTTATCGACGGCGGCAATAAATGTTCGGATAATGATAATAGGGTGTTTGCTAGAAAGATAAGTTCGATTAAAGCATTTTTCGAGTGAATATTATCTTCACTTGAAATATTTCCGAAAGTATTAGGAAATGCCTTGGACATTTTAGACACGCTATTTAATCGGGTCTCTATTATTGTTCAGGTTCGTCACACTTCACTGTTAAAAAATACTATTGTGATAGATGTCATATAAATATTTTCACCGATCCACCTGATGGTGCCTCAAAAAGTATTTTCTTCATTATCAACATTTCATTTGGGAATCATTTCAGGATGCTCTAAAAAGGGATTTCTTAGGAAGGTGATGTGAATGTACCTTCGAACCTGAGGCCTGTTTTATTATTACCAGCCTTATCAAAGATAATAGACAAACTTGTCAAATAAATTGGTGTCATATTTCAAAAAGAATTAAGTCTCTAATGCACAACAGTTTATTTTTCAACAATATTGAAGCACTAATGTCGCGATGTTTCAGTTTCTTGAAGTAGTTGATATTAACCTGAATTGTGGCGAGGCTGCTGCAACAGTCCTTTGTGATTTGTAAAAGGCGTCTGACTATGACAATCATGAAAGTCTGCCAAAATCTTTACGATTACGGCTGTAGAGGTATTGCCTATGATTGGTTCAATCCCTTTCTGAGTAATCGGAAACAACAAATGAAAACTGTGAAAGCATTGTCTGATCTCAAATTAGTGTGGAATGGGGTGCCTCAAGGCTCAGTGCGGAGACCTTCACTATTTACATGTACATCAATGATAAAGTAAACTTCGACATTGAAGGTACTTTCACACTTTTGGCAGGCCATGCTTTCGAGTGGCACCAGAAAGATGTGAGTGCTGTAATTGAAGCAGAACTACGAGTTATCAAATACTGGTGTAATATACAGCTGAATGGTGAAAATTCGGTTTCGTTTATGTTGATAGTAAGCAGTCATTTTCTATCTCAGTTTTCAAGTTCTCCCAAGAATCTGATTCATTAAATATGGCAGTTTCATCAGCGTATCATATTATGCTCCCTGTGGTGTTTGGTATGAATAAATTATTGACATATGAATTAAATTATATGGTACCTAGGAACATGACTCAAATTCATCGTGCAGACCTGTATTTATAAGCAACGTCCGTCGTGGTATTAGCAAGGAAAGTTAGTTGTTTCTATCAGACATTTTCCACTTGGAAATATTTGCAGAGATAGGGTACTTCGACTTTGACGATTTTATTCATATCATCGGTATCATCTATACAAACAGAAAACACAATCAACAAAAAGATTCGCTAAATTTTCTCTGTATCATTTGTTCTAAGGTTTGAAGTTTTGATCTGTGATAGTTGCTCTGATCAGCAATATTTGTAATCTTATACAAAATATCTTCGATTGATTGAATAATATTATTGATTAAGGATGCTGATCGAAAAAAACAATTTGTCTGATATTATGGAAGAATCACACTATGAAATGAGCGAGTGCGATAGGAATCAGGTAAATATCACAATGGAATTTCTTTTAAGGGTCATTGATAATCTCATATTTGGTATTTTATTCAAATTGTATATTTCAGAAGTTCCTGAAATCAATATTCAAAGCTTTTCATCTCATGTGAAATAACTGAGTTCATTCAGTGCCCAAATCCGGGAAAATTCTTTCCCAATTGGGTATTTGAAATTGTTTTGGTTTCATCCGAAATTCGCAGTGCACGAATATTCAGAATTCACTCATCTCCATAATGAATTGTTTCATTCACTGAACGTTAAAATTTCATATGCATGTGCTGGAGAAGTATAGTGTTCCATTAAACCCCATATTACTGCCACTTCAATAAAACCGTAGGGAAATGAATCTCTGTTGTCATCACACTTCCATTCGATATTTAATGAAAGGGCACCTACCATCTGGTTCTGACAGCCCATGCTTCATAAGATCGATGGGAATCGTTCATTAAAATTTGAAGTCAAGTACAACAACTGGAGTACAATTATTGATCTTCAGTACCTACCGTGTGTACACGAATATAGTCGAGGCATTCAATATATGGAAATAAAAAAAAAACACAAACTTCTTGTTTAGAGTGGCACCATCTTTATCATCAATGTCTAGAAGAACGGTACTTAATACGATAATGATGCCCTATTCCACATTTGCATCATCTATACTGAAATATGAACTAAAATGAATTCAATTGATTGTCATATATGTTTTCATCATTAATTTTGCCTAACTACTCGTATCGAAGGCCATATGTTTTGATATGTTTCAATAACGAGGTTTTAACAATAGTTATTCATTATATCTACAAGTGAAAAAGTATTAGATCTCAACTTGAGAACTAAAATCTATTATTTTTTCTGTGTATAATACACTACTTCTTTCTCTAACGGGAAAAAAGACAGTTACATTTTTTTCGATTTATTGCTTGAAACTCTATATCTAAATTAAATTCCAAGCAACTTTTTCAAATAACTTTTTTCGATATCTTGCCATCTCAACCCAGTTTTGGACTTTCAATGGTATTTTTTCCATTTTGCCGCCTACTGCTGTGTCAAAATCGATTTATAGGTTATCAGTTATGCACAAACTTTACCCTAGACATTTTTTTTCCAATATTCTAATAGTAAACTTTTTTCCAATGTGGTACATACTTTTTGGCGATCACTGTATATCCGGAAAAAAAGTTATTTCATAAAAAATGATATTTTGTTACCTTTCAACAGAGATAAAATGTTAAACGTTTTCCCCGCCACAGAAAAGATACTAGCTTCGTTTTTACCTTATACGCTATTTTCATATTTGTATTGTTTAATATAATGTTATTTTTCTACGACCATTAAGAAAAATGAACATTTCAATTGCGTCTTCGATTAAGAACCTACCACGTTGTAACACCGATTTTCATTTCCCACGGGCTAGCTGTATCGAAATATTTCATTTCCTACGACTTTCATGAACTACTAGACTGTCATTATAGGTAGGTATTAACGAATTTTATGAACATAAATAATAACGAATCAAGTTTGTTTACGCCTGTCTAATAATTTGACATTTCACATCAGTAGATAATTACAAAATTCGATTGAAAAAATTAAGTTATTAAAAATGATTAGCGATAGTGAGAATGATTTAACAATCAAATTAATAAATTTATGGACTGTGGATGGTGGGAGCGAGGGTTCAAATCCACGCAGCCACATTTTTTTTTCATTTTACGAAATCGATTAGTGTTTGATTTTTTCTGCATAAAGTTTTTTTATTTCCAAATTTGAAAAATTGAAAATTTTGAATGTTATTTGTTCCACGACATAGGTAGGTACGTGTACAAAAAGAAAAAATAGATGTTTCATTCAACGGGTGAAGAAATAAAAATTTATCCAAACCATGTAAAAATGACGGCAGGAGAGTTTATGATAAAAAGGATTATTAAAAATATTACAGATTTGTTAATGATTCAGATGGTCGTAGAAAAAGTATAGTGTACAATGAGCATGAAATGACCCATTTCCCACTCGTAGGTATATGAAATTTTGTAGTACTCTTCATGCTCATTGTACAATATACTATTGTTATATCAGTGAATGTAATGAAATTGTATTCTATATAAGTTTATACATTTTTTATCTATTTGTACCTGTGATAGTGTCAATTAGACTTATTTGCTAGAAGAAAAACTTAATTATTAAATTTTAAGGTATAAAATAAGGTATGCAATATGACTACCAGTCAATTGCTTATTATCTATGAAGCACAAATCCGACCTGTCCTGAAGTTCCTTTCCCGCATATTAGCACAGCTCCTCAACCTGTACAGAAGATTTTCAGATCCAGCTCGGATACATAAATCATTCACAAGCTCTGATGGAGGGGTAAGATTGAAATTGTATACACTTCATTCATAAAGTAGCGAATCAATTCTATAAAAATTTAAAACGCTGTGACCTGTCGATTCCCAGTTTGTTTAAATGAGAGTATTATATGCAGAGTGTCTCAAGAAATAGATAAGCAGACATCGATATATTTTTGAATGACAACCCCCGTTTTTTATCTCAGAATTCAAAAGGACACATCTTTTTATGTACGTAAAGGTAAATATGGATGAAGGTTTCATCGGTTCATTTTGAAAAAAAAAATCGTGAACATTAGAACTGAATAAATATCCTCTGCCTGTTCGCGCTCATTTAAATGAAGTTTTTCCAAATCGTTGGATAGGTAGAAGAGGGACTAGTGTGTGGGCAGCCAGATCACCGGATTCAAATCATCTTGATTATTCGTTGTGATACTTACCGACCAGTGAATTAGGACGACTTAAAAGCGCGAATACGCTACGAAATCATAAACGTCACCGCAGATGTCATCGAAAACGTTCAAAATGCATTTTTTTATGGCCTTTGGATATGGTCAGATTGTTAACGGTGCCCAGTTGAATCATTCAATACAGATAATGTTTACAATAATTTTTCTTCAAACTTTTCCTATGCACCCAATATTCATATTTTCCTTGTTGTGCTTAGAAAAATGTGTTCTTTCTAATTCTGCTATGAAAAATGGGAGTTGTCAAGAAAATATAGCGGTTTCGTCAATTCTGTATTGTTGGAGATTCCATGTATACAGGGTGTCCCAGAATAAAGGGGACAAACTCCGGCGGTGAAATCCTCACTTCATTTCAAGGCTAAAAGTTCCAATAAACATATACTCTAAAGTGAATATTAACTGAGATACAGGGTGTTGAAAGTGACCAAAAAAAAGATATTTTCAAGAATAACTCCATAATAGCTCAACTTTTTCTAATGAAATTTGGTGTGTCACATAACTGCATTCAGTTCCAAATTTCAATGTTAATCACATGTTTGTAACTTTAAACAGGGGCGTACAGCAGACGGGTACCCCTAATCGCCCCTCCTTATCTTTCACGCCATTGGAATAATATCTTTTTCGTCTTCTTTTTTTTAATTCTCGATATTTTCTATACAGAAAAGGGTTGGGTTTCGTTATAAAAATTGTCAAAGGATCCCTCATAAATGCCAACAATTTTCGAAATATTTGAATTTGTACTCATTGCATGGTGTGAAATCTCTGTTGGTTATATTGTTATGAATAGTTACATTCCTTTCAGAAATGAGCAGATTATTGTTGAATTTTAAATGTTTTTCTCCACGATCATCACAGAATTTGCCAATTCTGAAATCAAATTTGATTACAGAATGCTGATTGAGATTGAAGAAATATTCTGCAACACCTCTGCCCCCATGCAATTTAAATGTATTTACATTATCTCTCTTGTGATAGAATAATATTCTCACACTGGTTAGGAATAACAACAGTAGCCTTGACGCAGTTGATTGTCATCGTACTGGCAAAATTTGAGTAAGTGTCAAAATTATTGCTGTCATGTTTCCTATCTTTGATAGTGGAGAAAGTATAGTCTGCTACTCGGTTAGAATGAAAATTCGTGATGCTCGTGGTACCTCACGCTCGCCTTCGGCACGCGCTCGGAACTTTCCACTCGCATCGAATTTTCATTCTAACCTTGTTACAGAATATACTATTCGGTACTACAATTTTATGGGTTGCTAATCCTTAGTAAGTAGGTAATGCTTTAAATTTTTGCAGCCATCTTCTGAAATTCATCAAGAAATACTACTGTGGGCACAATATATTTGAAATTTCACCATAATGCCATGATTTTCAATACAAAAGCAACGTCTAACAAAATAATCAACAGTGACTTACCTTTTCACATACGCACGCACTTATTCAACTTGAAAAATCTTGAAAACCGTTGATATTTTTAATAATGAAACCTATCCCTTTTCTGTGCAGGAAATGTTGGGATTAAGAAAAAGAAGATAAAAATCGACATAATCCAGTGGCGTGAAAATTGGGGAGGGGCGATTAGGGGCACCCACCTCCCGTACTCCTCTGTTCGAAGTTACAAACTCATGATTCACATTGAAATTTGGGACTGAATGCTGTCTTGGGACATAACAAATTTCATCCAGAAAAGATGAGCCGTTATGGAGTTATTCTGGAAGACATACATTTTTTTGTCATTTTCAACACCCTGTAACTCGGTTATTATTCATCTTAGAGTATATGTTTATTGGAACTTATAGCTTTGAAATGAAATGAAAATTCTACCATCGGAGTTTGTCCCCTTTCGTCTGGGACACCCTGTATATCACTCTCATATAACAAAAAAACTATAACCTAAAATCATCAACGTTATCATCTTTTTTTTAAACTCCCATCCTATTTTCTATTGTATTGATCCACCACTGCAATCACCTAAATGATCCATATAATGGCGAAGGTATTGGTTTCGGTAAAATTTCTATAGAGGAAAGAATGTTTCAGTGAACAACGGGATTGCCCAGGATAATAAATACTTGGGTATTTGAGAGCCCTTCCCAAACCACCCTACCGAAGTGGTGCGGGTTTATTTGTATAGATGTCAAAAATGATAATGTCTAAAGCAAACAAGCTTCAGAGTTGAAGTTCACAAAGAAGAAAGTAATGATTTTTCTTGTTGTGGCAGGTTACTGATGAGTTTTTTCGAAAGTGAAATTAATGATACTATGAGAAAATAAGATGACCCCAAGCAATGCCGGACATATAAGAAAATGAGCTTCATTGTTACAATGTGCAGAATAATAACATTTAATAAATCACTGTAACACGAAAAAAATGGTGCTGGTGGAAGGAATGACATAACTTTGTACGCTTCTAAGAAATGATTTGTTTCCGGAACCTTCTCAATTCACTCAAGAACGTCAGATTTGAATCATTTCCATAAAAACGGAAAGAAACAAAAACTTCCGATGGAATATGTTATCGCTATAATGTTGTTATGATTGGCTGTTCTTAACTTAAAATAATTTTTCTACATTCATGCAAAAAGCAAAACTTTATTGAACTATATTCAGTGAAAAAGAAGTTCTTTATTGCACTAGTGCAATTAAGTTTTTATTGCACTCATCTGTCATTCTACTTCAACGTGCTGTCATCATGACAAACATAAACGTTTAAACCTACTACATATTTAGCAGATATTCTGTGAGATTGGCAATAGGTATTTCTCTACGAAATATTCATATTGAAAATTGCACCAATTGTTCATTCGCTTTCAACATTGTGGGTAAAAATAAAGTTTGAGTTAAATTGTTCCTAACGTATTAGTTTGAATGTTTCAATGCAAATCGATATTGATAATAAAGTATTCAAGTTGCGCTTTTCATTTTCCTACACCTAGTGCCGCACCTCAATAAATCATTTTTTGCTTTTTGCATGAACGTAGAAAAAATGTTGTATGCAACTCCTGCAAAAATTGTTTATTGTCTAACTCGGCCTAATGGCCTTGTCGGACAATTTCACGTCGAGTGCAATAAACATTCACTTTTTGCACTTGTTACATAAATAACTATTGTCATTGTAACAAAATTATTCTACAAGGTCCTGCATATCTCCATTACGGTAAAGGATAAATGAATGATTTTATGGGCGAAATGATATTATTTTCTAAGCTCTACAAAACGAAATTAATAAAACTTACACAGGGTGATTAGTTTTTTCTGGGTGGTCTCAACTTTGTTTTTTTAAATAGAAACTTATATTTTTTTATAAGTTTTTCGGTTTCTACATGGAAAATAAAAGGTACTTTATTGAAGTCTTTCGTTCGAAAATATTGACGGTTTTCGACATTTTCAGCATTTTCAGCATGACAGTTTTTTTTCCAAAATTGGTCACTCATTGTATTAAAAATTATAAAGTAGTACAAAGTGCCATTAAAATTCGTTTCTGGTCAAATAATTTACGTACGTGACTCTCTCAAATGATATATCTAAAATCGACCTGTGATATACAGGGTGCGAAAAACAGCTTGCCAAACATTGTAAATAAAAATGTGCAAAATCTTCTTTATTTTAAATGATACACCCGGTATATTATCTATCCGTAAGGAGCGCCAACGAAGGCTCTACAAATTTTATGAGATATGTCCTATGGTTAAAATCAAGTTTTGTATCAAAACGCTTTTTTTTGAAAAATGGATATTCTTCCCATTCCTTCGCCATAATTTTAATGAATGGCCTTTTTTATGGCGAAACCCATTTGAGTCGACTGATAAGGATATACAAAAGATATCAGTGTTTAAATTATGTACATTTCATATAACGTGGCCAAACATTTTTTTCATTTTTGTATGATATAGTCTCACATTATTCAATATATTCTCCATAAAAAAGGCCATTCATTAAAATCATGGCGAAGGAATAGGAAGAATATCCATTTCTCGAAAGAAATCGTTTTGAGACAAAACTATTGATTTCAACCATAGGCCAAACAATTTTTTTTCATTTTTGTATGATAAGTAGTCTCACATTATTGTAAATGGAAAACCTATTGTTTCCATTTGATGCAAAATTTTACAGACAAATCCCGTGCACTGTAAAACCGAACATGATTATACAAAAAAAAAACATTGAATATTACTAATAAATCAATTTATTTCAGGTTGTGGTGAATATTATTAATTCTGGGCTTAAGCTCCAGGTAGTTGCTAGTCTTGCGCAGGGTGTAACGGTCTTTCGAACATATAATTCAGCTCTGCATTCAAGAAAAATTGGGGTATGAGATTAATATTGGGATATAGTCGTTATACAGCAATTAAACTGATGTTATAGCGTCTTAACTGGTTTTCAGTTGAATAACGTATATTGTATATGACTATGATCTTTATATTCAAACTAAATAAAGAATTGCTGCCCAATTACTTTCAAAAGTTCTTATTAAGAAATAGTGAAGTCCATAGTTACAATACGAGAAGAAGTGACAACTTTTACATCAATAAAACTAATACTAAATTTGGAATGAATAGCATGTTCCATAAAGGTTCAAACAAATTTAATAAACTACCACAATTTGTAAAATTATCTACTTCAGTCAGTCAATTTAAATCACAATTAAAGACGTGTATTAGTGACAGCTCATCGTAATATTTTCTATTTGTGTAATTTTGTGATATGTATTTAAATATTTATTTCTTTCTCGTATACATGTACACTTAAATTTAAATAGTTAATAATGTTGTTATATATATATATATATATACATTTTTTTTGTATATTAGACTTGCCTACTTAATAAATACTTACAACTTACAAAAAAGGAAGACAAGTTGAAAATATTTTGTAAAGTGTCAATTTAAGATTCAATGAACTTTTCTTCTTACAGTTTTGTTATTTACAAATTGACAATTCAAATAACTACCTGGAGCTTAAGCCCAGAATTTATAATTAATGAATATTCACCATAACCTAAAATAAATTGATTTAATAGTAATATTCAATATTTTTTTTGCATAATCATGTTCGGTTTCATACTGCACGAGATTTGTGTTTAAAATTCTGCATCAAATGGAAACAATAGGTTCTCCATTTAGGATAATAGACTACATATCATACAAAAATGAAAAAAATGTTTGGCCACGTTATATGAAATGTACATAATTGAAACAAGATATCTTCTGTACATCTTTATCAGTCGACTCAAATGCGGTTCGCCATAAAAAAGGCCATTCATTAAAATTATGGCGAAGGTATGGGAAGAATATCAATTTTTCGAAAAAAGCGTTTTGACAAAACAAACAACACAAAACTATTGATTTAACCATAGGACATATCCTATGAAATTTGTAGAGCCTTTGTTGGCGCTTCTTACGGAACGATAATATACTGGGTGTTCCATTTAAAATAAAGAAGACTTTGCACATTTTTGTATATTACAGGTCGATTTTAGATATATCGTTTGAGAGAGTCACGTACGTATACTATTTGACTAGAAACGAATTTCAATGGGACTTTGTACCACTTAATAATTTTTAATATAATGAGTGAATAATTTCGGAAAAAAAACTGTCATGATAAAAATCTCGAAAACCGTCAATATTTTCGAAAGAAAGACTTCAATAAAGTACCTTCTATTTTCTATGTAGAAACCGAAAAACTTAAAACTTAAAAAATACAGGTTTCCATTCAAAAAATCAAAGTTGAGACCCGCCCAGAAAAAACTGATCACCCTGTGTGAGTTTCATTATTTTCATTTTGTAAAGCTCAGAAAATAATATCATGTTGCTTATAAAATGTGGAAGACCGCGCCCTTGTTGCAGGACCCTGTATATGGTTTACTTCTAGTAGCAATTTTGTGATTTTTTGTAGCTTTCAATCAATATTAAATAATTCGCTTGAGTTCCATTTCAAAATAATAAGTTTTTAGATACTGAGCTGAAATTACAACGCCCAACAAAAAATCCAATATCAAGAACCAGTCATAAAAGATCTTCTATTCAAGTTCAATTCCGTCATAGATATTTATATGTAGATTCATTACTTACAGAGATTGTGAAAGAAACCTAGACAATGTCTTGTGGTTCTTCAATCCGTCCAGAAACTCCATAGGTTGGCACGTCTGAATCCTTCTTCACTATTCCAAAACTGCCGATTCACTGAAGTTAATGATTTTTAAATATCTCACCATCAGTTATTCGTACACATGAACACGAAATTTTTAGTACCATTGTAGACATTTTTATATCACTGAACTATTTTTCATTCAACTGGAATTGAAGAAACAAAACGGTTGACAATGTATGTACACCTTGGAAATTACTATGATGTTAGAGGAAGCATTTATAGAAAGCACTTATTTTTGAAAAGATCGTGAAATGGAGGATACCGTGAATACCTCAAAAGAATGTAAATATGAGCATGAGCATGAATAAAATGCTGGGAACAAGATCTGTGCCGGAAAACTAACCCACATATTATGAATTATCACTGTCATCTTCCTTTACTAAAAATCTGAAAATGAAAAAAATAATAAATCAAGGAAAACAATCAATTTTCCCCTCCACAATTTGACATTTGTTCATTTTCAGACTGTGGTACGTTGAAATCTAAAAAATAACATGCCAAGAAACAAATTTGCTTCACAAAATCGAACTTCTAAGCAGTATACAGGGTGAGTCACGGTCGATGGTACCTTAGACGTTTACGAAGAACGGGAAATAGGATCATTCTGAAAATTTGGTTTCTCAAGTAGTTGCTCTTGGTCTATCGATCTAAAATATTTTCAGCAATGCAGCGTTGCCGCTTATACCAGAAAGTAGCAGCATCTTTGTTATTTCGAATGGGTCACCCTGTATATTACCGCATTTTTGAACTTGTCATTCCTTTCTGATTATTTCTGCCCCATTCTTTCCTATACCTATCTCTAACGGTTTTTGAGATATTGGTTATTTTCCATATTTTTAATCCAAAACAGCTCGAATTGAATGTTTATTTCTGCGGTATTTGGATTCTTAGAAAGTTGCAATTTTGTATTTAGTTCATCAAGATCATGTACATTGATTCTGTATAGAGAAGTTTGTTCTGCGTTATACAGGGTCGTTCAAAATTCATGATCTTACTTCTAGATACGAAAAGGGTTGAAAGTGCGTTTTCTTAAATGGAACATCCTGTATATTATGAAATATCTTGAAAGATGACTAAATTCCCTTCGAATTGATATATCATGTTCCTATACCTAAATAGCCAGAATTCCGAGATAATAGCAATTTTCACTTGTAATCTCCCAAGTGCTTGAATTATTGCCGGAAATTTTTCGAGTACATGAATTTTCTTTGAAGATAAATTTACGGCATTTAATTCAAGCACGAGGGGGATTCGGTAAGAAACTTTCACACCGAGAAATGAAAATCATTCAACAATTCATAAGAAATAACTAACCTGAACTATTTATAACCACTGAAATATTGATATGTAAAATACTTAACAAAATTTTCATCAATAAGTAGATGTTTGACATGTGACATTTGACATGTGACAAGTTGATATTTTGCTTTAATGTAAAAATGGAAGTCTAGTTTTCATATGAAAGGAGATAATTATGTATTTACTAGATATTTGGAATTTGTCTGAAAAGATTTTTTCCACGATTATTGCAGAAATTGTCAATTCTGAAATCGTATTTCAGAAGAAGTTCAATACACCATTTGTCACAAGTTTGTATCACAAGTCCCGTAGTTCAGCGGTAGTGTTGCGGCCTATGAGTCGCTAGGTCGATGGTTCAATCCACGATAAGAACATAACTTTTTTATTTTTTTTTGTTCCAAATTTAAATACATTTATTGATGAAAATTTTGTTAAGTATTTTACATATCAATATTTCAGTGGTTATAAATAGTTCAGCTGAAACCATCGTTTGTTATTTCTTATGAATTGTTGGATGGTTTTCATTTCTCGGTGTGAAATTTTCTTACCGAATCCCCCTCGTGCTTGAATTAATTGCCGTAAATTTATCTCGTACAGGAATTTTCAAAGAAAATTAATTCATGTACTCGAAAAATTTCCGGCAATAATTCAAGCACTTGGGAGATTACAAGTGAAAATTGCTATTATCTCGGAATTCTGGCTATTTAGGTATAGGAACATGACATATCAATTCGAAGGGAATTTAGTCATCTTTCAGGATATTTCATAATATACAGGATGTTCCATTTAAAAAAACGCACTTTCAACCCTTTTCGTATCTAGCAGTAAGATCATGAATTTTGAACGATCCTGTATAACGCAGAACAAACTTTTCTATACAGAATCAATGTACATGATCTTGATGAACTAAACACAAAATTGCAACTTCCTAAGAATCCAAATACCGCAGAAATAAACATTCAATTCGAGCTATGTTTTGGATAAAAAATATGGAAAATAACCAATATCTCAAAAACCGTTAGATATAGGTATAGGGGAGTATGGGACAGAAATAATCAGAAAGGAATGACAAGTTCAAAAATGCGATAATATACAGGGTGACCCATTTGAAATAACAAAGATGCTGCTACTTTCTGGTATAAGCGGCAACTACTTGAGAAACTACTTGAGAAACCAAATTATCAGAATGATCCTATGTCCCGTTCTCCGTAAACGTCTAAGGTACCATCGACCGTGACCCACCCTGTATAATCACCCACACTCATCATGTTTACAATCGTGTCCTTTAAAAATTCAATCCACAACGAAATCAACTAATTTGATTAATAAAAAAGTATCCTGATTCCCGATTATATCGTATAAATTCAGTAATTATCCTAATTAAAATTCATCAATTTGTTTGGTATTTCTGTTAAGTATCAGAGGATTGAAAATTTTAATTATGATTCAATCCTACAGTCAGGGACGAAGAAAACAATTGAAAATTGTTATCGAATTAAATGTTGTTTGAAAGCTTAATCAATATAATTTTGAGAGCAGTCTCCGTGAAACGAGATAGTACTTCACATTGGGAGATGCGGCAGAAGCATTTCAATTAAATTTGAAAAGAAGGTTCAAGACATGGCATTGGTGAATACAAACAGATAGTAATCAGCGGAATTGTAACAAGTACCACAACTACGGTTAGTTTACAACGACTGATTTCAATAATTAGGTGATTAGGTTCAGAATTCAGTGTTAGAGTTAATGATTCTCAAAAAAAAACGGGTGGAACAGTTACAAATAATTGAATCAATAACAACAGAATTTTAATGGTAGAGTTTTCTCTAATTTTTGAAGGATGAATTTCTAGGGAATGCCCCCAATGCCTTGAAAATTATTGAAAGAACGAGACTTTCGCTATCCGTCAGAATCGTCATACCATTCTGGCTATTTTGTACCTGCCCTTACTGACAAAAGGCAACAACTTGGAAACTTGTCTGAAAATGACCCCCTGTCCAAATGGAAACAAAATTCAGTTGATTGATTACAGGGAGCACAATAGTGTCCTCGACAATATGGAAAATTGCACAAATATCTGCTTGACATGATTTAAAACACGCTGGAGTATTCGCCTGATAGATACCCTCCATTTTGGAATATACTATTGGTATGGTTTCATGATGCAAGGTACTCAGTAATCTAGCTTTCAATTCCTCAAAAAAAAACTACATGAAGAAATACCCTTGTTGATATTCTTGCTAACTCAGGATTATATTATATGAAAATGAGTAGATACTTGAGTAGAGACTGCTATGCAAACTGTTTTCAAAGAACCAAAGATTTCTATTTCAAGCAATGTTAGAGCTCTCTGGGCTTTTTTTTATAAGCAATAAATTATATGCCATCACATATAAGTTCTAAATGCCTAGTCTTATTTGCCGACGATACAACTATAGCCGAGGAAGCTGATAACCCATCAGATTTACAGATCAAACTATCAGCAATAGCAGACCAGTTTACAGCATGGTTTAGAACTAATAGATTAGTAGTTAATGTCAAAAAAACAATACTTATGCAATTCTTTGGCAGAAAGACTCATATTGGTCCGATGAACGTGCGCGTTGAAAATAATATCATCGAATCCTCAGATACCACAAAATTCCTAGGTATACATATAGATCAAGAATTGAGATGGAAAAATCACATCGGCTATGTATGCAAGAGACTTTTCAGTGGGTACTATGCTATTCTCCAGTTGAAGAATGAACTTGATCGACCAACTCTTTTAAATGTTTACTACGCTCTCATTCACTCTCATTTGTCGTACAATATAATTCTGTGGGGGGCGCCTCAGAAATCAATAGAGTATTTGTGGCTCAAAAAAGAGTAATGAGGCTTATATTCAACATGAAGAGATTAGACTCCTGCAGACCTTATTTTCGGGAAAACCATATTTTAACAGTACCCTGTATATATATATATATATATATATATATACGGTTGCATATGCCATATTAAACGCAATTTGAGAGATTCAGCGA
Source organism: Chrysolina oricalcia (assembly GCA_944452925.2). Classification (NCBI taxonomy): domain Eukaryota; kingdom Metazoa; phylum Arthropoda; class Insecta; order Coleoptera; family Chrysomelidae; genus Chrysolina; species Chrysolina oricalcia. Next base: position 5,648,932 of record OX101810.2, read on the forward strand.
AGAACTCCTACATACATCGATATCCAACCAGATACGGTGATTCAATTAGAATCGAAAAACACTCCACAAGTTTATATGAAAAAACCACTTCCCTGGCAGGAGCAAAATTTTTCAACCACCTACCTTCTGACATTAAAAATACCCAGCCTTTAAAGTTATCCAAAAAAAAACTCAGGTTATATTTAACGAATAATTGTTTTTATTCCACTACTGAATACCTCAATTTCAGGTGAACTAAAAATTGCAGATATCATTTTACTTGTGTGTGTTTGGATTTTTGTATTTTTAACCTCTATTTATATTTTAATGTGTATTCCTAAGTCGCTAAGATGTACTGTTATATTTATAGATTTTATTTACCTATGTGTATAATGTGTATATATATATATATATATATATATATATATATGTTCGGAAAGGTTTCCGCGGTCAGAAATATGTACATTACTAAGTTCATGGGTTGAACCGCGTTGAGAGTTTATAACTCGACGTTTCGGCTCCTGCTTTGGAGCCATTTTCAAGAGTGTGACTGCGAGGCCTCTATCTGCCTACTCCTCGAGTCGTGGTCTTGAGAGATATCAAGGTCTCAACCTGCCTACTCCTTGATCTCAAAAGACGATCCGATGTTGGTTGCACTGTAGTATTTATAGGTGGTTATAGGTGGGCGGGTCTTACGGGTTTTCTCGTTTGTCTTGTCTGCTGGTGCCTGCTGTGTAGTTGGAGTTAATGGGATAATAATTGATTGCGGATAAGTTTCACGTGGCCTGGTAATTACGGTTGGAAGAAGGGGCTTCCAAATGGGGTTCAATTTACGGCTATCATCTTTAATGTTCAGGCAATCAGGCCGTTTTTCGATTTCGATGGCTTCTCTGATAAAACGAGAAGTTCTTGAACGTACTGGGGCGATGGTTTTCGTTTTCTCGAAATCTATGGGGTGACCCGTTTGGATGAAATGAAGAGCTAATGCGGAGCTGGTGTCTCGATTTCTAACTGAAAGGGAGTGTTGATAGGATCGAAAATGGATCTGTTTCGAAGTTTCTCCAATATAAGAGTGGGGGCAGATAGAACAGGGAATTTCGTAAATACCATGGTCTTCGTTGGGAATTTTGTCTTTTGTTGGTCTGATGAGGTGTGATAGTTTTTGTTCTGTGGTAAAGATGGTTTTGATATTTGCTTTTCTGAAAAGTCGACTGATTTTGTCCGTCACCCCTTTGATGTAAGGGAAGAAGACTTTGGATGGACGGTCTTCAACTTGTGGTTCGTTTTTGGTTACTAATGGTTTCTGAAGCTGTTTTTGGATGTTTCTGTCTATGTGGTCTGGTCTGTATCCGTTTTGTAGGAGAGCTTGTTTTACGTTGTGAAGTTCGGATTGTCTGTTGTGGTCGTCGGTTAGTCGGATGGAGCGAGATATCAGAGTATTTACGACTGAGTTGAGTTGTGAGGGATGATGGTGGGACTTGGAGTTGAGATATCGGTTGGTGTGGGTGGGTTTTCTATAAACCGTGTACGAGAAACCTTGTTGAGGATTTTTAGTGATTTGTACATCTAAGAATGGCAGAGTTGAATTGCTTCCTATCTCCATCGTGAAGCGAATGTAAGGGTGTACTTCGTTCAGATGGGTCAGGAAAGAATCCAGGGTATCTCTCCCGTGGGGCCAGATGACAAAAGTGTCATCAACGTATCGTAACCAGCAGGAAGGTTGAAGAGTGGCTGATGAAAGGGCTTTGGTTTCGAAATCTTCCATGAATATATTGGCAATCGTAGGTGAGAGAGGGGATCCCATAGGGGCACCTTTGATTTGTCTATAAAAAGAGTTTTGGAAGGTGAAGTATGTGTTGGACATACAATGTTTGATTAGAGTGAGGATGTCTTGTGATATGTCGTGCTTGTTTTGTAATATGGTGAGGGTCTCGTCAATAGGGATGTTGGTGAAAAGAGAGACGATGTCGAAGCTGACTAGGATGTCGGAGTTAGATATGTTGAATTCCTTAATTCGATTGATGAAGTGGTAGGAGTTTTTCACGTGGGATTCGGATATTTCAACTATAGGTTGAAGAATGTTAGAAAGATGTTTCGCTAAGCGTTGGGTTGGGCAGTTGAATGTTAATACCGAAGGAGAGATCCTCTCGAATCCCAAAAATATATGGCCTTCCTAAAATTCACAAAATCGGAACCCCTCTCAGACCCATTGTCAGTGCATTCAACTGCCCAACCCAACGCTTAGCGAAACATCTTTCTAACATTCTTCAACCTATAGTTGAAATATCCGAATCCCACGTGAAAAACTCCTACCACTTCATCAATCGAATTAAGGAATTCAACATATCTAACTCCGACATCCTAGTCAGCTTCGACATCGTCTCTCTTTTCACCAACATCCCTATTGACGAGACCCTCACCATATTACAAAACAAGCACGACATATCACAAGACATCCTCACTCTAATCAAACATTGTATGTCCAACACATACTTCACCTTCCAAAACTCTTTTTATAGACAAATCAAAGGTGCCCCTATGGGATCCCCTCTCTCACCTACGATTGCCAATATATTCATGGAAGATTTCGAAACCAAAGCCCTTTCATCAGCCACTCTTCAACCTTCCTGCTGGTTACGATACGTTGATGACACTTTTGTCATCTGGCCCCACGGGAGAGATACCCTGGATTCTTTCCTGACCCATCTGAACGAAGTACACCCTTACATTCGCTTCACGATGGAGATAGGAAGCAATTCAACTCTGCCATTCTTAGATGTACAAATCACTAAAAATCCTCAACAAGGTTTCTCGTACACGGTTTATAGAAAACCCACCCACACCAACCGATATCTCAACTCCAAGTCCCACCATCATCCCTCACAACTCAACTCAGTCGTAAATACTCTGATATCTCGCTCCATCCGACTAACCGACGACCACAACAGACAATCCGAACTTCACAACGTAAAACAAGCTCTCCTACAAAACGGATACAGACCAGACCACATAGACAGAAACATCCAAAAACAGCTTCAGAAACCATTAGTAACCAAAAACGAACCACAAGTTGAAGACCGTCCATCCAAAGTCTTCTTCCCTTACATCAAAGGGGTGACGGACAAAATCAGTCGACTTTTCAGAAAAGCAAATATCAAAACCATCTTTACCACAGAACAAAAACTATCACACCTCATCAGACCAACAAAAGACAAAATTCCCAACGAAGACCATGGTATTTACGAAATTCCCTGTTCTATCTGCCCCCACTCTTATATTGGAGAAACTTCGAAACAGATCCATTTTCGATCCTATCAACACTCCCTTTCAGTTAGAAATCGAGACACCAGCTCCGCATTAGCTCTTCATTTCATCCAAACGGGTCACCCCATAGATTTCGAGAAAACGAAAACCATCGCCCCAGTACGTTCAAGAACTTCTCGTTTTATCAGAGAAGCCATCGAAATCGAAAAACGGCCTGATTGCCTGAACATTAAAGATGATAGCCGTAAATTGAACCCCATTTGGAAGCCCCTTCTTCCAACCGTAATTACCAGGCCACGTGAAACTTATCCGCAATCAATTATTATCCCATTAACTCCAACTACACAGCAGGCACCAGCAGACAAGACAAACGAGAAAACCCGTAAGACCCGCCCACCTCCAGGTAGCCAACCACCTATAAATACTACAGTGCAACCAACATCGGATCGTCTTTTGAGATCAAGGAGTAGGCAGGTTGAGACCTTGATATCTCTCAAGACCACGACTCGAGGAGTAGGCAGATAGAGGCCTCGCAGTCACACTCTTGAAAATGGCTCCAAAGCAGGAGCCGAAACGTCGAGTTATAAACTCTCAACGCGGTTCAACCCATGAACTTAGTAATGTACATATATATATATACAGGGTGTCAATTTGAAAACTTCCCACCCTTAATATCTTCCTTCCAGTAAACAATATGAGTAATCGAAAAAACAGGTCAATTTTATTGTCAAGGGGGACACTTTCACGGACTATTTGTAGCCCTCGTGGTTCAACCCCCTAGGAGGGGTAGATGTTACCCTTAGAATTTTAAATGGGAAGGGGGGTCAAGTGGCACATCATTTTGATGGGCGTTCAATTCTTGTTCCAATGGTACCCTGACTTATTATTTTGTGATGAGCATTTTCCGAAAAATTGCGTTCTAAACTAACAGAAGTAATTATTAGAACGCCTATACTAAGATGCATTATTGTATTGACTCCCTTTAATAAAAATGGTTAGAAGAGTAGGTGGCACCGCTCCAACCCTTGAATGACAGGAATAAATTTATTACGCATGGGATTTTTTATTTGGTGGTTATTTTCCTTCTACACAATAAAATTTAATTTGCGAGAAAGACATTTCCAACATAAAATCTACTTACGCTTATCTTATTAGCTGTTCGAAATGTTGTCCATTTTGCTCTAAACAGTAATACAGTCTGTTTTCGAACTCCCCTCTAACATTACGGAAAACTTCACTAGGAATTGACCGGCATGCTGCTGTAATTCGTCTTTTAAGTTCGTCAATATCAGAAGGTTGTGTTTTATAAACAACGGATTTAAGATGCCCCCAAAGAAAGAAATCTAAGGGTGTTAAATCCGGTGATCTCGGAGGCCATTCAACTGCTCCCCTTCTGCCAATCCATCTACCCGGAAATCTCTCGTTTAACCACTGTCGGACGGGAAGAAAATAATGAGGTGGAGCACCGTCCTGCTGGAAATGTAACAGATCCTCCTGCAAAAGTTCATTAACTTCTGCATCAATTTGAGTTTCTAGCTCGTGAGTTATAAGAGGATCGATAGTCTCTTCAAGCATATCAAGGTACAGATTGCCAGTCAAGTTTTCTTCCAGAAATAATGGACCAAGAATGGCATTTCCAAGAATACCAGCCCAAACATTAACTTTTTGTGGGTGTTGTGTATGCCCTTCCCGAAAAATATGTGGGTTTTCGTCACTCCAATAGCGACAATTTTGTCTATTAACATTGCCATTCAGAAAAAAATGAACACTCATCGCTGAAACAGATGTTTAACAGAAGATTAGGGATGGTATTGACTCGATGAGACATGATTTCACAAAACTCTATTCTTCTATCATAATCATCCTCGTGGAGCTCTTGAAGAATCTGCATTTTATATGGATGAAATTTATGCATTTTCAATGCTTTTCTTATAGTCTCGCGTGACATTCCCGTCTGTTCTGATACTGATCGTAAGGAGCTCGTGGGCTCTGCAGCAAATGTTCCCAAAACTTCAATTTGAGCTGCTTCATTTAGTACTCTGGGGTTATTTCTTTTTTTATTTGTCACTGAACCAGTTTCGTAAAACTTATTCACCAAATCAAGCACATACCGGTGACTTACATTACAATTTGGATGTCTTTGGTTAAAAAGACATGCCGCCCTTCGTGCGCACTTTCCAACTTCGCCATAAATTACAATCATTTCAATTCTGTCTTGAAGAATGTAAACCATTTTTACACTTTTATACACGTATTAAAGAAATTCCTAAACAGCTCAACAGGTACAACGGTATTCACAATACTACCACATAGTTCAAATTTGCTAACCAATTTTTTGCCGGAAAACAGAAACTTTTTACAGCAGAAGTAGCAAAAAAGGAAGGCTATCTGTACAATTTCTGCGATGACACTTAAAAATTCAGCATTTAATAAACACAACTTTACTACCATCTACGTTTTACTATTAGACTACTTTTTTATGTAAAGTGTTTGGAGCTAATGGCTAATGTTACCCCTAATAAAGGGTTGGAACGGTACCACCTAATATTCTAACCAGTTCTGGCCAAACCATGCATCTCAGTATAGGCGTTCTAATAATTACTTCTGTTAGTTTAGAACGCAATTTTTCGGAAAATGCTCATCAAAAAATAATAAGTCAGGGTACCATTGGAACAAGAATTGAACGCCCATCGAAATGATGTGCCACTTGACCCCCCTTCCCATTTAAAATTCTAAGGGTAACATCTACCCCTCCTAGGGGGTTGAACCACGAGGGCTACAAATAGTCCTTGAAAGTGTCCCCCTTGACAATAAAATTGACCTGTTTTTTCGATTACTCATATTGTTTACTGGAAGGAAGATATTAAGGGTGGGAAGTTTTCAAATTGACACCCTGTATATATATACATGTGGTTCACTATCATTGAACCTCCGAACAATATACTTGGATATATTGTAAATTTATTTGTATAGTTCTGTCTGACCATTGTGACCTATCCTATATCATGTATTTGATCATAATGGACGAATAAATATTCTATTCTATTCTATTCTAATAATAGGGAACAAAATGCTATACCGAATAAAATATCCTGGCATGACCATGTTGCAAGTTGCTCGCCAATCTCTTAGCTGTCCCGTACTCGATGTAACTCCATATCATATACAAATCTCAACATCAATGAAGGTCCTGGACCTGATGATATTTTTCCATGTTTTCTCAAAAGTTGTAGCATTGCCCTTTTCCGCCATCTATTTTAAATTTTCAATAAATCCCTATATTCAGGTGAATTTCCTGAGTATAAAAAACACTGTTACGTCACCTCAATATATAAATCAGGAAATGAATTTGAAATTTCCATTTATAGTGCTTTATCCATTCTCAGCACAATTCCTGGAAGTACTATTACAGACAACTTCACTTATGAGTGTTCCAATGTTAACTTGGTTATTATTCGGGTAAGTTTGGGGAATGAAGTTTATTCATCTATGTTTCCTATCAGTTAGTAGAACTATAAAATGTTTCACAAGTTGACTCAGTGTATTTAGACTTCTTCTAGGCCTTTGATAGGGTAAACCATGCTCCATAAACGGAACTCATGAAATGAGTATAGCTCAGTATTGAAGTAGCTTGGTTGTTATTTGCTCAACAGATTTCAGAGGAGCCGAGTCAACTATCATTATTCATATACATTTGCCGTGCCATCCAGATAACTTTAAGGGGCTCACTTAGGCCCTCTTCTGTTATATATCATTGATTTTACATCTTGTTTCTTGAATAGTAAAGCTCTTCTTTTTGCAGATGACCTCAAACCTTCAGAGTTATTCTAAATGTTGATGATGCCATTAGCCTAAAATCTGATATCGATGGACTATCACATTGGTGTCCACTAAATGGCATGGGCCCGAAAAGTGGTAAATGTCATATTATGCCTCAACATTTATTTATCATGTTAACGCATAACCATCACATGCCGCGAACCAGATCAAAGACTCAGGCATCATCTTTGACTCTACTCCCAGTTTTATTCACCACATCAGCTATCTTGTCAGCCAAGAAAATGCTGGGTTTCATTAAAAGGATCCAACAATGTACTCACGATTTATTTACCGCTGATTGGTTTATTACTGTTCTTCTGTTTGGTCTTCACATTATTTCACTTGCAAGAATAAGCAGACCGTATCCAGCATAATTTTCTGAGATACTTAGCTTCTAAAATCCAACTTGATTGCGAATACAGCCAAATGTTACAGTATTCGAATATTATAAGGAAAAAATAAGATTTTACGTTGTAACTGTCCTGAACTATTATCAGAAATAAACTTGTATGAACTTCCTCTTTTGACTGGGCATACATTTTTTGTTCGTTTCTATAGGTATAACTATGCCTGTAGTTTTTGCCTTCCTTCATCTGGCCGATTTATATAATGATTTCCAATTATTTGGCTTATCAATTGCCACATTGGCACTGAATTTATAATTTCTTATGTAATCCTATTTTTCCTATTTTTGAAACATAGTATCATGCTATCCTTATACTGTATATAAATACCGAGATTTTGTGACAAAAGTAAAAATTTTCAAATTCATATTAATATATGACCTGTGAATTTTATTTTATTTGTCTATCAAAATTGTCGTTTCTGATTGGTCATTATCTTGCCACCTTCCTCTTGCTGACGAAGACTGACTTATTATTTTGAAAAGAGGGAGTGGAAACAATACAGGGAATGCTCCCCAGGGATCGTTCAATTCTGTATTCGAAACAATCGAAACAAAATTAGTATAGACATCACTTGCTATGTAAACTAGATAAGCCACCAAATGTTCTAGATTCGATCGATTACCTTACTTAGTGCCTATCTAATATACGATATCGCTCATTCCATCCCTCTGATTACTAATTGACAATGTCTCTGGAAACTCCTTAATGAAGCTCCAGAGTTTAGTTGAAACTTTTCTTCGCAGTAGTTGGTGAAATGAATACGATTTATGCCGAAAATGCTTGTTGGAAAACTTAGTGAGATGAATGTTCGCTCTGAACTGGGTGTGTGTAATACTAAAAGAGTTACATCTAAGTTATATTATCCTATTAAACATTCAGAGAGTTTAAAGTATTATGGATGAACATTAATGGTTTCTGACCTTCACATAGTTTTTGATCTAGATTTAGTTTCGTTGAGTGATAGCTGTGAGCGAATTACAATAATGGGTTTACTGGGTTAATCCTCCAGTGAACTTTTACTTCTCGGTTCCTTTAGGGCTGTAACAATCAGTAGTATAATTTAATAATGAATGATTTTATAGAATAGACATAGAAGTACATAACATTATACTATGACTAAATATGTCACTCAAATGGCAAAACTCAATTTCACGATTAAATCACTAATTACTTTTCCACTTATTTAACCAATGATAATTTCTCAAGGCAGTCCTAAGAAAACTATTATTTTTTTATCAGTTCACAAGTTGTTCCCTTATTTGAGACGGAAAGCTGAATTTACAGATGTATTCACCCCTAAACAAATACTCTTACAGATCAAAGTAATACTGAATATTGAGAGATGGTCTCCAATCGATAGTGTCTCAAGTTGATACAAACCTTAGTTGGTTCACGCATATACAGATATGGAAAAATATCATCAGCATATAAAATTCCCAATGAGTCTAGTTAAAAGTTCTTGTAACCAGTCGACCAGTACAAAATATAATAAATATACGCAATGGAGATTCAAGTATTCAACTGGATCAGTGTTCCCCATTCTGGCTTCCTGCAAACTGTTTGCTTTGCCACAGCATAGTGTTCAATAGAAAATTCCACACCTGTAATTTTGAACTAATCAAAATACTTTATTTTGACAGATCACCATCACCAATATATTTCATTATAGAACTGCATCAGCGTGTAACCACAATGAGTAGAAAACAATATCTTGAAGAGAAGCTGAGAAGCCATTACATGGCCATTACCGAAACTGCAAAGCACATTAAATTTGATAAAATTATAACTTTCTACCACTTGTAGTAATCCAAATTTGATATAAAATAGAAGAATATATTATATTACGCTTTAGGTTGCCATTTTCATGCAACTACAATGAGTAAAAATTTCAGAATCATGGCAGGCTCGTAACCCATACCTAGAGGATGGTATCGAAACTTCGACGCAATGTAAATTTGTTATATTTGCCTAGCTAGGTTTCCAGCAGTTGAAAAATAACAGAAAAAAGTAGATGAGTTTTTAGTTTTTAGTTTTTATTTTATATGAATGGTTACAAGTGATAATAAATCTAATTATTTATATTATTTTGACTATTGTAATTATTGTTTATATAGAAAACGCAATTATTATAAACTAGGGCAGGTTGATTGGAAGTAGTTGCTTGTTCTTGACTCAGAGATTCTCGAATCGTCTTCGCCGAAGTTGAAGCAGACCTTATTGCGTCAATTATTTCCTGATGATGGCCCGAGTCTATTTGCAGATGTGGTTTTATTGAGTGGCTGCTACCATGACCGGTTATTTTAATCAATTGCTTTTCTTCAGTTCCCGTTTTGGCTAAAGTTGAAACGGCAGTGGCCCTTGCAAAATGATTTGTTATTTCGTTCTTTTTGACATTAATTCCAATGAATGTTGCAGCGGGTATGAACCAGGAAGATATTGTATTTTGAACAACTGGACCAGCCTTTGGAACTGGGATTCTTTCAGTTTGGATTTGGCATCGAAAATAAATGCTACGTTTTGAGGGGGACTCTTGCTTGCTTGCTTGTTACTTTCACTGGGCATATTTTTTCGTTGAGTGTATTCGGTACTAGCCACTTACTGTCAGCTATTTTCATTGAACCGCCTTGGGTGGTCTTGGAAAAACCGGGTTATACTCAATGCGGCCTGTTGGTTTCCCTCTACAGAATATTCGAGTTGTGCTGTCATTCCTTCATTTCCTCTCCAGGCCAATTCTCGACCAGCAACGTTAAAAACTTTTTCTGCAGTCCCTCCGGAGTGTTTTCGTCCCAAAGCTCAATAATTTCTCTCAGCTCGTCTGCTGATAGTGCAGATGAACTTTCCTTTCTCTTGGTTGGATCCATTTGTAGCTTCCGGCGTTTAGGTTTTTTTGCAGCTCTTGCGTTCAAAAATTGTATGTCAGAGAATGGATTAAATTTGCGATTATACTTTTCGAAAAAATATTCCTGAAACTGCTCGGCTGTGAAATTCCATAAAACTTTGAAAACACTCTCCTTGCAGTCTTCGGAGTTCTTTTTTCGCATGTTGAGCCCATAGTCTTCAAGAATAAGCGGCAGTTCTTCCACAAGTATATCCGCTCCATCGAAATTATACGATTTTTCTGTGCATATAAAGTTTGTAAACTGCCTCCATACGTTTGACTTCGATTTCCTGGTATTCGCGGGTGTCAACTGCTCAATGTCCTGGCGAATATTTTCTTTACCTTCTTGACCGAAGCAAAACTTTTTTTTACGTCGTCACTTGACAGCTTCAAAAGTGAAATAATAATTTCGAGGTTAGGGTCTCACTTAGTTACCATGGCAACTCAACAATCAAGTCGACCACACATTTTATGTTTTGCTGGTGAGCTGATGAAGAAGATAATTTGCATTGTTGAGGATCGAAAAATTAATTCTAAAAATAAGTGATTTTCCATCACAATTCGGTCTGGAGTTTTCTTACCGAATACCACGCGAAGTCAAATCAATATCCGGAATTTTTAATTTGACCTTTAGCGGTATTACTAGTGAAAATTTCTTTCAAGCATTATTCTGTTCTGAAGTAGGGACAAACCATAACATAGTGGGCCAGTTGAATACTTGTATCTCCACCGCGGCACTGCGTATATTTTTATACTTTGTACTGATAGACTGGCATTAACTTTCAACTGAACGCATTGGTAATCCCATATGCCGGTAAAAAATTCTACATCTGTATATTTTCTTTTATACAGATTTCATTAACAATTCAATGGAAATTGCAAATTATGCACATGACAATAAAACATAGTGAAGAATCATCAAACAAACAAAAAATATACTGCTAGAGGGATGTTATTAGGATATTATTGGAATAAACTTGGTGCAAATTACATTTGAACAGAATGAATGGACACTAAAAGCCATTATTGGAATTAGAACTTTTATTCGCACTCGAAATTATCATGGCCAAGTTAATGAATTGGATAGCATCCATTTCGAAACATCGAATGTCAGACAGTATGCTGGCCATATGTTGTTATATTGAGTGATTCTGATTAGTTGCATACTGAAACTTGACATTTGGCTACGATTTTTAAGTGGGACATTACACGAAAACATTGTATTTGATTTAAAGTTATTTAAAATAAAAAATATGTTTCAATAGCACACAAGACGGATATGGGTACAGAAAAGAGTACAATTCATTTATAGACTGTGAATTTCATGCAACTCAGCACCTGCTGTTTTGAAAGTGATATCCGTAGCTTCCATCACTATTGTGGTGTACACCAAAGAAAGGTAAGTACAACAAAAATATTTTATACGATATTTATTACGATGAGTAAATATGGTTTGAATGCTATTATTTGGAATTTTCATGTCACGATAATTAACGATTCGATATATTAATTTACTACTGCAAACTGACTGAGCCTTTGAAATTGACATCGAATCACAACAGAATAGATTCGAAAATCAGTAACGAAAAAAAAACACTTTACATGAATGAATTATGTTAGACAGATAGATAGAACATTTATTGCATAAAAATAAATTACAATTCTCATTGCAAGGGTTGCAAAGGAAACAAATAAACGGGTATAGGATTACAACTAAGCGTAACAGGTTCGAGCACTTGAATAGCGATAGAGTATACAGGGTGGGTCACGTTCGATGGTACCTTAGACGTTTACGGAGAACGGGACATAGGATCATTCTGAAAATTTGGTTTCTCAAGTAGTAGTTCTTGGTCTTAATCTAAAATATTTTCAGCACTGCAGCGTTGCCGCTTATACCAGAAAGTAGCAGCATCTTTGTTATTTCAAATGGGTCACTCTGTATATTACGGCATTTTTGTACTTTCTGATTATTTCTGCCTCATACTCCCCTATACCTATCTCTAACGGTTTTTGAGATATTGGTTATTTTCCATATTTTTTATCCAAAACATAGGTCGAATTGAATGTTTATTCCTGCGGTATTTGGATTCTTAGAAAGTTGCAATTTTGTGTTTAGTTCATCAAGATCATGTACACTGATTCTGTATAGAGAAGTTTGTTCTGCGTTATACAGGGTCGTTCAAAATTCATGATCTTACTGCTAGATACGAAAAGGGTTGAAAGTGCATTTTTTCAAATGGAACATCCTGTATATTATGAAATATCCTGAAAGATGACTAAATTCCCTTCGAAATGATGTATCATGTTCCTATACCTAAATAGCCAGAATTCCGAGATAATAGCAATTTTCACTTGTAATCTCCCAAGTTCTTGAATTATTGCCTGAAATTTTTCGAGTACATGAATTTTCTTTGAAAATTCATGTACGAGATAAATTTACGGCAATTAATTCAAGAACGAGGGGGATTCGGTAAGAAAATTTCACACCGAGAAATGAAAATCATCCAACAATTCATAAGAAATAACTAACGATGGTTTCACCTGAACTATCTATAACCACCAAAATATTGATATGTAAAATACTTAACAAAATTTTCATCAATAAATGTGTTTAAATTTGGAACAAAAAAAATAAAAAAGTTATGTTCTTCCACTGAAATATTGATATGTAAAATACTTAACAAAATTTTCATCAATAAATGTGTTTAAATTTGGAAAAAATAAATAAAAAAGTTATGTTCTTCCACTAAAATATTGATATGTAAAATACTTGACAAAATTTTCATCAATTAATGTGTTCAAATTTGGAACAAAAAAATAAAATAGTTATACTCTTATCGTGGATTGAACCATCGACCTAGCGACTCATAGGTCACAACACTACCGCTGAGCTCAAACTCAAAAACATGTATATTCAGATATTTAACTATTTACATTGCATTTCGGTGAAATCTATGTACAACATAACTCTGCTTGATATTTTTCGCCCACCTCCGTAGGCAGATAGTGATCCCGCAGGTTGTGTTGGAGTGCTGGGGTGGGGGGCTCCGTCGACTCCTGTTGCCAGGGGTCGGCGTTGTCCCGAATGTAGTGTCTCCTCGGCATCTCAAGAGGAACAGGTGAGGCACCCCCGCTGGTGTTGACGGGTGTAACTCAGATTTTACCTTCCTACATCATGGTATTAGTATACCTTGTCTCCCGCTATGCTAATAAAGGGGTTGATTGTCAGATTGATCAGATATTAGAAGTGTGATTTGTGAGGGGTGTTATGTGGATTCCCGGAAAAAGTTTTCGGCAAAAAACCAGGTTCTGGTCTTAGTCCTCTATAGAGGTGACTTGTTGCTTAGTCTTGGCGTTCATGGAACAAGTCCAGTTTTTGGTAAATGAGCCCGCCGTGTTTGCGAGGCTCATTGTGGTGTGCCCTTACTCTTGTTATTTCCCTGGTGAGTGAACTCTTGGGAATGTGATATTTGTAAAATGTATATGAAAGATTCATTATGTGGTCTTGGATAGTGGTGACTTTAGCTAGGTCACGCACGTTTCAGAGAAAATTCATGGACTCGAAAAATTTCCGGCAATAATTCAAGCACTTGGGAGATTACAAGTGAAAATTGCTATTATCTTGGAATTCTGGCTATTTAGGTTTAGGAACATGATATATCAATTAAAGGGAATTTAGTCATCTTTCAGGATATTTCATAATATACAGGATGTTCCATTTAAAAAAACGCACTTTCAACCCTTTTCGTATCTAGAAGTAAGATCATGAATTTTGAACGACCCTGTATAACGCAGAACAAATTTCTTTATAAAGAATCAGTGTACATGATCGTGATGAACTAAACACAAAATTGCAACTTGCTAAGAATCAAAATACCTGTTTTGGATAAAAAATATGGAAAATAACCAATATCTCAAAAACCGTTAGAGATGGGTATAGGGGAATATGAAGGAGAAATAATCAAAAAGGAATGACAAGTTCAAAAATGCGGTAATATATAGGGTGACCCATTTGAAATAACAAAGATGCTGCTACTTTCTGGTATAAGCGACAACGCTGTGTTGCTGAAAATATTTTAGATCGATAAACCAAATTTTCAGAATGATCCTATTTCCCGTTCTTCGTAAACGTCTAAGTTACCATCGACCGTGACCCACCCTGTATACTGCTTAGAAGTTCGATTTTGTGAAGCAAATTTGTTTCTTGGCATGTTATTTTTTAGATTTCAACGTACCACAGTCTGAAAATGAACAAATGTCAAATTGTCCCGTTCTCCGTAAACGTCCAAGGTACCATTGGCCGTGACCCACCCTGTATATAAGTAAGCTGAAGCGTAGTTCTATAAAAAGCTAATTGGAGGGTTGGAGAGCACATTCAAAATCACAAATGTTTACGAAGGGCTACTAGAAAACACTCAATTCTCCGATCAGATTGTGTATGTATGTAGCATAGAAGTGCACAGCAAGGCAAGAGAAGTATGTCATTCATTCAAGATGAAAGATCTTAGTTTAAGAATGTTCAACACAAAGTGAGTCAGATTTTTTAGCTCTACTATTGTTCCATAGTTCAATAGTTCAATAAGCGAGTAATATCAACAATGCTCTTCAACTGCCTGAATAGATCATTTTCCTGTATTCCCCTGTATATTGGGCACACCAGCAGGACATGTCCCAGGGATTCAATCTCATTAAGATTACATATTGAGCAAGTTACTTCAGTATCAATTGTGTAGAATGTGTAGACTAGGCCATTGAAAGTCAATATCAGATTGTTTTTACTGCAGGTTCGTAATTGAGAAATCAAATCGGCAAAAAAACTTTTATGTGATTTTGGGCGTTTATTCATAGGGAAAGGACTTGATATATGAGTGGGTAGGATTAGTCTGCAAGTCTCTCTAAATCGTCTCTCAATAATTCACTGCGGTACGCCTCTAAGACAAGAAAAGTATCCGTTTTGGATGTGGCGAGCAAAAATTTTTGCCAACGTTGGATTTCGCCAGCTACCAATAGGCAGTACTTCATTTGCCCCACCCAGTTATATTTGGTGTCAGAGGTATTCAGTTCAGACAGACGTGAGAAACATGTTTTTGGTAGACAAGATGCTTCCATTACTTTCAAGTCATTAAACCAAGATAGAGCGGCCTTCATAAAAGTAAAACTCAGTTTTATAGAGAAGGTCTCCAGACGAACGATATAGTCTGGAGTATTCCTTGGTAGAGACAGTAGTCGTTTGAAAAATCCTACTTGAGAGCGTTCCAGAATGTCCGCATAATGCAGGCCCCAGATTCCGATACCATATGACAGGGAAGAGAGCACAATTGATTCGTATAATTTTATTCTAGATTCCCAATAGTTTACTTTCAAATTGTACATCAAGTTCATGACTGCTCCGACCGATTGCTTGGCTTTCATTGAGGCTGTTTAGCTCATTTCTAAAAAAAGTGCGGGTGAAGAAAACTTGATACTAATATTAGGTGAATATTTTCACGAATTCCAGGGGTTCGTTGAATAGATTAAATTTAAGATTATAGTGTTTTAGATATCCGCCCCTACAGAAAACCATAATTTTTGTTTTTTGTGACTTTACCTACAGTTTGTTCTTTGTTGAGTATTCTTCCAGTATTTTAAGCTTCCGAGATAAATCAATAGGAGAATCGCTAAAAATCATCAAGTCATCTGCATATAACAGCATCATCATACTGTTGAAATTGTCGATAATGAATTATGTTGCGATTTGTATTTCAAGTTTTAGAAATTCGAGATGCTGCAAACTTATTTTAGACTATACATATATGCTCGAAATTTGATTATACTATGATGACACTATTACCAGACCTTTTTACAGAAAAAGTCACCGTCCACCTGAAAATAGTGCGTCAAATTAAAGATGCTTAAAGTTTATTTGCGAAGTGAGAAAGTTCTGTCATTATCATCAAAATACAAATATTCCACTACAGTGAAGCTATTCACATGAAAAGACTAGACTGATATGTATAAAGAGATTGGAAAATAATGTATTCATGGCTTGATACTATGTATAAGAGTATAAAATTGAGTTGATTGCCATTTTTTCACATTACTTTTTTCCGATATCTTGCCTTCTTAGCCAACGTTTGGCCTCTTCGCAGATATTTTTCAATTGCGGCCATACCAGTGGTCACGTAACATGTCTTGCGGACTTTATTTACAAAACTCATTATTTGACCGAAATTGTTTCGCAGAATCGATACCATTCTCGTGTGGACTGAATAGAACTCATTGTCTGGAATATATGAAGTACTCTTTATTTGCCATAGACAATCAATACATTGTGTCAGATTGTGTGAGAAAATCAACAAACCATTGAAAGGCAACTGCCTCAAACACCAAGCAGGCTGAGAACATTTACAGCGTGTTCTTCAAATACAAATATCATCAAATGTCTAGCAATTAGTTGACAGTTTTTAAAATAACCTTCCGAAAATTATTATAATCGAAAAAGAAGATTTTGGAAGAAGCTATAGTCTCCACTCTCTTCATGCAAAGTGAGCAGGAGTTTTTGACTATGAATATGGTATAATCAGCCAGTGGATAATACCCAGAA
This sequence comes from Chrysolina oricalcia, assembly GCA_944452925.2. Classification (NCBI taxonomy): domain Eukaryota; kingdom Metazoa; phylum Arthropoda; class Insecta; order Coleoptera; family Chrysomelidae; genus Chrysolina; species Chrysolina oricalcia. The sequence goes on from OX101810.2 coordinate 5,665,862, forward strand.
AAAGTTCTACAACTCACTAAATTTGAAGACAGGGGTGGACGAAGTCACCAAACCTTTAGACTACATGATCATCGTTTTGATAATTGAGATTAGTGCATCATTATTGTTGCTGAAACTTAGATACCGTAGACAATATTTCAATCTCACTGAATCAATGATAATCAGGGTATGATTAACTTGCAGGGGCAGAAGGAAAGAGAAGTTCGCAGGAAATCTCATCGGATATAAATGAAAAATGGAGATTGAGATTAGTCAGCATTAAGCAGAGTAAATAATTTTAGTCAGCCTGTTAATGATGCAATCGATGGAAAAAGGGAAATCAATGGTGTATATGAATTTTGCGAAGACATTTGACAAAATGAATCATGACGTACCTATTGCTTTATAAAATGTATTACTTGGGTACATCAACAATATCATGAAAGTTATTACACCTCACTTGAGAGGTGCAACAGAATATGTCGTATAAGAAAGGGCATCTTTCAATATCCTCTATTCGTTCCCGGGAGACCCGAATGCTCTAATCTGGACCCTCTTTTCCTTCTATTTACAGTGTCCGCCAAAAACTAGGAACCATATAGGACCCTTTTTTATTAATAGATTCTCAGAGAATATCATTCTTCATAAAAGTTGGTGTATCAGATTAGATTAAATACGTGCATATCGATTATTATCAGTGGCGTGCGGCTAAGTGGGAATCTACCGATATTCTAAATTCACTACAGAGTAAAGTGACATTACTAAGCAAAATATCGAAAAATCTTATTGAAAGTCATTTTTTGCAGTCGAATGATATTATTAGTTATCCAGTTTAGTCTACCGATTACCAATTTTAATTTCTTAAAGTAACCTGGCTTTCTTTCATTATTTTTCCATTACTGTTATTCTTTCTCATATCCAAGATTTCGTTGGATCAGTTGATTGCTTTGACAGATAATTTAGGCTAATTTAGTAATCTACTACTTAAAAATTATTGTCGATAGTTCCCATTAAAAATTAAGTCCAACTCATTAAAATCAGTAATTTTGAGATTGAACTGAATAACTGAGATTCTCATATAATTGCAATCCACTTTTTGTGATGAAATTTTTCGATAGTTTGCATAGTAATGTCATTTTACTCTAAAGTGAATTTAGAATATCTGCTGATTCCCGTTTAGCTGCACGACACTAATAATAACCTGTTACGGTTCAAAATCAAATTTTACAATCGGTTTGCAGATGAGACTATTCTCTTACCTTATGTTGTGTAAGATCCTGAAACCTTGCTATCGATTCGACATTTTATTTTGATGAACATTAGCCTATGGTATGGTATAAATTTGACCACTGAATCTCTTTCTGTTTATTGTTATTGGTACCTTCGATTGTGTATGTGTTCTGGGCATTTTCCATTCTAATCATTTCATCATATCGGTTTCCATCTTATTATTGTTTAATTGAAATCTTTTCGTCACTTTATAATGTCTTATTCTTGAAATATCGTTCAAAATGTAATTATTTGCTACGAGAGGTTATCATTTTCTGACAGTAGTTTGATTGAACATTTCAGCGAGTTGTTTCTGTCAGTAGTTCAGTTCAATACTTGAGATTTTGTTCGTGATGTAGGCGTTTAGTTGAGTTGCTTTCTCTTGCGCTTTAGTGACGTCATTCATTGGTTTGTTGGTTGCAAAACATTATTCGCACGGAGGGTAACTTATAGTTGATTTGATATTGATCCTATTATATCTTCTGACTTTTACTAACTATTACATTACTATGTTGTTATATTCGTTGCCAATAATATTTGTTGAAAATCAGTTCTGCACGAACAGATCACATTTGACAGTCTCTGTGAATTTAAGACAGACGAACATACTTTTCATGTTTTGACTTTTGACTATCTGGAAAAGGAAATAGTTTTTTTTTTAAATAGCGTCGTTTTTGGCTTCTTGGAGAGAACCTGGGGATCGAACTTCCTCTTCCGTGTGCTACGATGTTGAAGCAGTTGTGTGACCAGACGCATGTAATCAATTTTGAGTATTTTATCACGTTATCGTGGATTTTATTAATTTTACATGTCTAATAATCTCAGGTGATATTTGTGGACTTGTATAGTCGTTTTGGTATTTGATATATCACCGAGAGTACCTGTAATGGGGATTTATCGTTAATGTCACACACCGCCATTTTGGAAGCTACGAGTCCAAGTAATTAGAGGCTGAGTCAAGTCTCCGGTCTGACGAATATGATTAGACCAGTGCGGTCATTTGGTTGACTTGACGACCTAATTAGAATTGTTTGTATGTGACCAATATTTTCAATCATCTGATCTGTCCGACTCATCGTCTTACTTCATACTGAACGCGCGTGCCTTGTCCGACCGGTGACACAGCCAGAATTTTGTTGCTGCCTTTAATTGTTTTCTCTGGAGTGATACTTCCATTCCACCTGGTAAACCGTAATACCACGATTAGTTAGAATCCACCCACGAAGATGAAAGTGTTGGATCTTCAAGTTGTACTAAGCTCTTGGCTGACCCTGTATTATCGATCTAACAGTCCATTCCATCCACCAGAAGACATTTCTAGTCTTGGAGGGACAAGAGGAACCATCTATCGGTAGTCTGAGCAGGTGAAGTTGGTGGACCTTCCAGTTGAACCAAGTTTTCTGTATTTGTACCTTCTGTACGGGTATAATAACCTGTTCCATCCACCTCAGGACATTGGGAATCTTGGAGCGACAAGAGGGACCATCCATCAGTAGTCTGAGCAGACGAGGGTGTTGGATTTTCAAGTTGATCCAAGCTACCTGTATTCTGCAATCTATTCTTGTCAAGCAGTCTTTTTCATCCACCTCAGGACACTGAAAGTCTTGGAGGGACAGGAGGGACCGATCACATGTAGTCTATAGTGGTGAACGAACCGAAAGACTGGAGTGTTCGAGGTACCCATCCTTAGGTTGTTGACAAGAGGACGAAGGGATCAGTACGTTGTTAGTAGCTGCTGAGAGGGCGAAAGTGTTGGACTTTCCAGTTGTACCAAGACCACAGGTACCCTGAGCCAGTTCGCTGAAGGAGTACTGACTGGTGTAACTATAGCCATCTTACTTCAACTTTTAATGTATATATATATATATATATATATATATATATATATTATTCAAAATTTACGGATAAATTATTTTCTACATCAAAATTTATTCACACTTATTTTATTGTATTGGGTTTGGACAGCAGTGGGGAAGCACACGGATAGAGCACATTTTGTATATTATTTTCCAAATTTACGAAACCTTTCTTGGCCTAGATTCACTTATTATTAATTTTTGATTTAGTTTATTATTTAATGCAGATTTCTATTGGATTTTATCATTCATTGTTTTACGAGGGTACTTCATGAAGTTATTTACCCTATTAAAGTGTTATTATCAATAACAAGGGTTTCCTTGTGTTTGTTTTTAATAGTGTTATTCAGGGAGAAATTTCACTATAAATATTTCACTATTGTTTATAATTCTCATTGGTTTTGATTGGTATTTGTTGTACACCATCAGTGTGCAGATTTATTCATTTGAGTTAAATGGTTTACTTGAAAAATATTTAATTATATATTATAATTGATTATTGTGGCCCACTATCAAAGTGGAGGATATTTGTACTAATTTTGTGGTTTACAAACCTAATAATTTTTGATAATCTATATCTATAGATATTTGTTGTTCGCTACATTGGACATTGAGTCCCAGTTAACTAGTACTTTCCACCTTCTCACTTGTCAGCCCTTTGTGATCACAACGGGAGCTTGGAAGGCATCGAACCAACACCGTACCAGGTACTCCATTATTTGAAAGATTTTTCTGTGTCCATCATACAGATTATTAGAGGTTTGTAAACTGAGCGTTTGGCATTTCATTCCAACCCCAATACTCAAACAAGGTAGTCGTCATTCTACATACCACCAGTGCTTATATAATTTAATATTATTATAAGTTCCATTTAGATATCTCCTTAGAGATCTGGAGCAGCCTGTGTTTTGGGCTGGCTTCATCAACTCACTGGCGCGGTATAAATTTTAGAAAGAACCCATGGCACCCGAATTGAATTAGTCGGTGACTGCTATGTTTTCATTTGATTTCTGATGGTTTTTAATTATTAATATTATACTCCTTTTTTTTATAAAGAAGCATAGCAAACCGACATGCGAGTATTCAGTCAATTTGAATGAACCATTTTTTATGAAAAATTAAATTTTCTGAGAAACTATTAATAAAAGAGTTTCCCATATGGTTCCAAGTTTTTGGCGGACACTGTATAATAAATGAGCTTCGAACTCTATACTTATGTTCCCAACTATCTGCAGATGACTTCAAAATCTACAGGGATGTAAAAGTAAAAAGTTATCGTTCTAAATGTTTTTATATCACGTTCACTAGAAAGAGAGAACAAATTCCATAATGCTATCATATCAGTAATAGTTAAATGATAAATAAAACAGAAGCGATAGATTTGAGAGTACTATCTGATGACAACATATCCAATAGCACTTTTAAAGTAGCTATTAATGTGGTTTTCAAGGATAAAATCTCTGAAGAATCGTTACAATTTATTCGTCGGATAAATTTTTGAGTATGCTTCAATCATTTGTTTACCATTTCATTAAGAAAAATAAAATTAAATAGAAAAACTTAAAAAAAGCTTGAGTTAGTTGTATTACAAGAAACATGGTATATATCATTTTGATACACCTCAAATTACACTTCTGCATGAATTATATTTTGAAAAACTAGAATTTATTTACATCGTAATTGTTGTTAAAAATTGTTATTTCCGTCAATCGACTGCAGCCCTATGCGCAGCGCTCAGAATCCCTTGGAAGGCTTGTGCGGGCTAGGGAAGACGTACCCCTCACTTTCCAACGTGTGATGACATGTACGAAACCGATGACCATGCTGGGAATCGAACCCACGTCCCTATGATTGAGAGGCCTACGCTCTACCATCACGACCACCATGGCCAATGAAATAATGAGTATATTATTCATCTACAACGTCATAAAAGGGCAAACTAACTGCAGTCAATTATTCCAATTCAATAGATCCCATCCAATTTTCAGTGCCCCAATTTAATTGGAGAAACGTCAACGCAATGCGTCATGTCTCAACACCCTAATCAAACCTAGGACTCAACTCAGCATTGAATGGAATTTCTCAAGCTGCCAATCAATATCTCAGTCACATAGAAATATTTTTTGTAATTACTGTAGTTTTGAAAGGTATATTGATGAACTTTTCCCACACTAATTGCATTATATGCCCTAATGAGTTATCATTATCATAAATAATCATATAAACACACACATTCGCTACTATTATTATTTTATATGTTTCGAACGTACTCTATAATTGGGCAGATGTATGTTAATTGCAAATAAATAAATAAATTATTGAATAGGTAAACTAATTTCGAGCATGAGTGGCTGCAATATATTAACACAAACAATTTCGTGTTGACCCATACATGTTTGTTCTAAACCAATAATGAATTGATTTGGCGCATTGGGTTATTATCCTCTTAGTCCGAGAGCCCGTGAACGCCAAAGCTACGTCTTAGTATGAAGGCTGAAGGTTATTGTGCGCAAGTCCAATCTCAGTGTAAGAACGCTTGGCTACTAACTACAAACTTTGAGTCGCCGTGGCTTTGATAGATATCAACTAGTGGGGAGGCAAAAAATCTCTACACAAAAATTTCATAGTACAAAGCGCGATTTTTTTAATGTATTCTACTTGGTGCTATTAGAAATCACTTGCCAAACGCTTTGTTTGGTAGAAACCTCCTCCAGGCACATTTAAAATTCAATAAATTATAATTGTACGTAATAATATAAAATCTGAATGTTATATATGTTATTAGGACAACTATTCGAAGAAGTTTCCCAAGCAGCCAGACTCTTTCGATGGTTCTAACTCCATGTCAGCAATTCAATATTTTTGATATCAACTTTGTCTGTTTCTGTAAAGTTTAACCCTTTCGGTAATGTCTTTTTGTTTTTAGAAGTAAAATTTTGCAACCTAATTGGCATCAGAATTTCTTTATTTTTTCTTAAATGTTTAACGTCGGTTGTATTTTTCTACTTTTTGAAAAAATGGATGAACACTACAGTGTGCGCTGTGGCTTGAAGGTTGTAATCCATAATTTTTCATATATTTTGGGTCCAATGGTCCAGATTTCCAGCCCCAGTTAGAGCTGGGATTTTTCAAATTCAATTTGGCCGATTGAATAATTGAAATCTTGTGACTAGATTTGGGTGATTTCTGCGCGATTCACTGTTGCGTTTCAATTAATATTGTTTAGGTGGATTTGACAAAAATGAAAATGACTCAATAAACGAACAATGTACTAATTTCCAATATTCTACGTGACCATCTTCTTGCACCAAACTTAGAATTGTTCTGGAAACATTTTTCAACATAGTTCTGTTGATCAGTCCAGCACAATTTCTCATACAAGTTTTTAAATGTTCTACATTTCGAAATGGGCGTTGTTTTATTGTTGTTTTCATAGCTTTTCCTGAAACTTTGCGTTGAAAAAAGATACACTTTTGTTGTTGTTTGTCAATAGAAACGGCTGCAAAGTGAGTAAACAAGGACATAGAGTGAAGGCTGGGTATACAAGAAAAACTAGTTATAGTATTGCTATATGGCAAAAATTATCATAACACAAGAGAAGGAATCCGAAAAAAATTTGTACTTTGGTACGATGGCAAAGATAATAATAATAATAGATATTTATTCAAATCATATAAAAGACAGGTACATAAACAATGATGAATAGATATCAGACGTATCGATAAGTGTGTATCAAATTAGAAATATAAGACAATCACCTAATACTAATAATAATATATATGAACTAACGAGTTAAAAATCACAGTAAAATCATATAAATAAAAACAGTTAATTCAAATCAAAGAGTATAGACATATGTATGCATAAATAGAACTAGACTAAACAAGACATTTCAGAATGTTACCAGAATTTAGGAATATAAAGTTTTAAAAATAAAAATCACATTATCAGGTCAGCAATTTTTTCCCTAGGTTGGTTGTGAATGAAGATCTTCAACTCTTTTTTATATAATCTCAAATTATCGATTTTTTGTATATGGAGAGGTATGGAGTTATACATTTTCGGGGCCATATAGTAGTATGACCGCTGGCCAATAGATTTTTGCATTTGTGGGATTTTGTGACGGTGTTTTTTCCGAGTTTGATAATTATGATTTGGTATGTTTAAACTGATATGTTTTTTTCGATGGTATTTTATATTGATATTATTATAAAAAAGTTGACGAATATCGAATACATGTGCTTCACGAAATAGTGCTTCAGATGGATATTTATAGTCTTTGGACATAATCAGTTTAAGGAACCTTTTTTGCAGTACTTCCAGAGGATGAATATGTGTTTTCAATGCCCCTCCCCATCCTACTATACAATATCGCAAGTGACTCTCAACTAATGCATGATATAACACTTTAAGCTGATGGAAAGGTAATATATCTTTCAGATAGTCAAACTTGTAAAGAATCATGCGTAACTTATTACAGACATAATTAATATGAGAATCCCATTTGAGATTCGTGTCTATTATTACTCCCAGATATTTAACATTTTTTTCAGGTAGAATTACATACTGTTGTCCCATTGTAGTAAGTGTGAGTCTATCGAATGATGGTGTGCTGGACCGATTACAGCTAAAAGGTAGGTAGTAGGTTATTTGTAGGTTGACAGTGAGTAGTTTGTTTTCTAACCATTTCTTTATTGAAGGAGGTCATTCTCCAAAGTGTTTTTCAATTCTTGCCAATTGTCTGCTTTATAAAATATTGCGGTGTCGTCAAATATTCAGAGAAACTTGTTTGGTTGAAAACAAAAAAAAAAAATGATCACAGTAAGCCTGTTGAAAATAAAGAAAATATTGTTTACAATGTTTCTGTGACCGTCACTGAGACCAAGAGTTTCGACAAAAATTATGGCAGAAAAGGCAGAATTATCTTAAACCTCTGTTAGACAAATTTCAAAGCAAAAGTTTTAGTTTATTGCTCATCCAAATCTCAGACACCTAGCTGTCCTTGCTGAGCTGATCATGAAAACAGTACAATGTCGATATCGCTTATCGGGATATGAGAAGCGAAGCAAGCAAGCGTGGAAAACAGTAAATCAGAGAAATTCCGATATGCTGAACTCGATAAGCAAATATATGTATAGATATAACAAGCTTCGGGTGTTGCGAAGATCATTTGCCTAAAGCAATTTTGTTTTATCTTGCCCTCTGGGGCATTGCCAGTTTCGTATGTGTGAGAATTCTACGTGTCGGTAGAAAATAAGGTTATTTCCTTATTGGATTTTCGCGGGTTTCGCGGGAATGTAGATCAGATGCAGAAAATAGGTTAGTACAGTTCGGAAGTGAACTTGAGAAATAAATGTCGTTTATTAGAATTAATTTTGGAAAAAGCTCCATTAAAAACTAATGTATCATACAATTTTTTTTTTTTTTAAACAATTTTTAACAACAATATCAAAGTGAATCTGTTTATTTAGACACTCTCTTTATACCATTTTAATATATTGTGTATGCAAATGCATTCGAGCCTGATAAATTGCAAACCAGTTCACGGTTTTCATAGTACCTACTTATGAATTGTGTAATTCACTTCATGAATTTACGGAACACGGAAAGAATATTCGCTGTAGGTGCTTTTCTCATAATGAAAAATTAACTATTCAAATCTCTGATACTTCCTACTGTTTGGTTCTGAATCCATTCTCAAGGCAGCTTTGCGATTACTTCAAAGCATAATCATTTTTTGGCTCTTCCCATTTCTTTGAGAACGGTGGGTGAGCTTTCTCTTGATAGAGAAAATCACCAAGAATTTTTCCACTTTTTGCCTAGCCGTTCTTGATATTTTCTTGAGCCATATTTTTCTTGAGCCATTTAATTCAGTTATTTCTAATAAAATAACTACTTTCCAAAGTAGTTCTTGTCGAAAACTTTGGCAAGAATCTGAAACATATAATTCGACAGTATTAGGGGGCAATAGTTGTTTGCTGTTGAAGACTTGTAAACGGATATACCTATTATATAGGTTGAAGCAGAATACTGGATTACCTGATCCATTTTTTTATTATTGATTTAATAGTCTTCCATAAAGTAGGTGCTACAATTTTTCTCTTGAAAATTGTGATTTTCCTAAGGTTGTGATTGCAAAACTGAAAAAGGCATGTTAAATAAAAATTGCAAGAGCTTATTTTCATGTTTTGGCAAAAGAACCCAAGCCCGAAGGATACAAAACATGAGAATGATCGAGTGCAATTTTAGGCACGAGTGTAATTCTTTGGAATATTTTACAAAAGAAGAAAAAAAAAATCTGTAATACAATTTGTTTGAAGATCATCTTGGACGCTTGAGTATAGACTAGGTTGATAAGTCCTTTTATATCAAGTCCAGACTCCTGTTAGGGTTGGTATCTTCAGATGCGAACAATCTGTGATCTGTATAGTAAAGATGATTAATCAGTATTCCCTCTACTGAATTTTGTTTTTTGTTCTACGAAAACTAGTGAAGCAGTCATTCTAGCATATACATGTTCATTTATCCATGTATTCGCTAATACAGTGCGACGCTAAATTATGGAACAAATTCATCATTTCTGAATATAAAGATCCCAAGTAGCACACCTATATTGGTGAAATATTGATACAATATTGTGAACATATTGGCGAAATATTTGAAATGCAATATTGGCGAGAAAAAAAATGTGAACATTCGGCGATATTGGTCCAATATTACAATATGAGTTATTACATTTTGTCAAATAAAGTGGAAATGATATTCAACCAATATTCTAACAAACTTGGAAATACAATATAGTTTTTTCCCCTATAATCGATATGACTGGAATATTTGGATTGCAATATTTATTCTAGATGTGGAAAACAATATATAACCAATATTGTATTATCTATATTGGTAGAAATTATTCAACCAATATTTCGTGTGATAATCTACATTCAAAACTAGTTCAACCAATATCCCACCAATATTATTAATATAATATTGTTTTTTGAATATTCATCCATATTGGACCAATATTGATTTTACATTTACAATATATCTATATTGGCCCAATATGGAACCAAGATTCAGCCGATATGATGTGCTACCTGGGATATATCGGACAAATCCTCGGACAGGTCGATTTTCTTTTCCGATGGGCCAATTTTTGATCCTCACCCTTAATAGATTATTTGAAATAAAATAGATTATTTTAATGGCACTATATTAAATACTGTGGATGAACATATTCCCATTAGGACAAGTATTTTCAGCTCGAATAAAAAAAAAGGCAACCTTGGATAACGGACACTATCAAAAAGATGCAGCACCTGAGAGATAATGCTCTACAGAAAGTCAAAACTACAAGCACACTGGGACTTCTACAAACAGCTGAGAAATTTCAAAACCTCCGCTATAAAAAGAGAAAAAAAAGCGTATCTTCACTTCAAACTTTCCAAGTGCTCTCCCAAAGAAAATTGGAAGGAACTGAAGAAATTGAATATTACAAGAAAACGAAATAATGATTTACCAGTGTCATTGAAAAAAGCAGACGAATACAATAATTTTCTTATAAATGAATCTAGACATATTGGCTCACCTGATAATGACCTATTAAATTATTATTATAATAATGTTAATGAAAATATAATTGATACATTTTCTTTCAAACATATTACCGATGAGGAAGTTCTCAAAACCAAAGCTTATGGCTGTGATAATTTAAATATTTAGCTCATTACCCTATCCCAATAAAATGTTGATACAATATTGTGAACATATTGGCGAAATATTTAAAATGCAATATTGGCGAGAAAAAAATGTGAACATTCGGCGATATTGGTCCAATATTACTTGAATAATATTGGCGAAAAATCCTTGAACTGATATTGGCCTCAAAGAATTCGGCGATATTGGTACAATATCGCTGATACAATATTCTGACAATATTGGCACAATATTCAAAAGTTATATTGTCGAGAAGTAAAATGTGAACATATTGCGATATTGGTCGAATATTGTTTGAATATTTTAGAAATAGTTTTGGTGAAATATTCTTGAAGCTATAATGGCCCCAAAATATTTATCGATATTGGTACAATATTTATCGATATTGGTACAATATCATTTGGATATATTGGTGGATGTCAATATACCTTGGTAAACTATTAAATGTCTTTTAGTTGATGAAGGGACACCAGAGTCTGCCTTTTCATCGCCATAACCACTGAGTGAGCTGTCTTGAAACAAGTTGTGAGAAGTATTTAATATACTTTCGTAGGTTTTAGAAGACGTTCCATATGTAGAGCCACCTAGCGGATTTTTATCTAGGTTTGATCATGATATAATTTCAATATGTTTTATTGAATATTTGGCCAATATTCAAATTTCATCTCAATCTAGATGCAGGAAACAATATGAAGACAATATTGTTTTAACGATATCGATAAATATTATTGAACCAATATTGACCCAATATTGATTAATAAGATTTGTTGAATATTGGCGAAATGATATTCAACCAATGTGTAATCATACTGGGAGATACAATATAGTTTTTATTCCTAGAATCGATATTAGGGTAATATTGGAATTGCGATATTTATTCTACATGTTAAAAACGATGTGAAGACAATATTGTTTTATCGATATTGGTAAATATCAGTCAACCAATATTGACTCAATATGAGTTATTACATTTTGTCAAATAGAGTGGAAATGATATTCAACCAATATTCTAACAAACTTGGAAATACAATATAGTTTTTTCTTTACACGTCTAACTTTCACCGTCATTTTTCCCACTGTAGTTATCATCTGTACACTGATGATACACAATTAAATTATTCTTTTAAACTGAAAAACATTCAACAGGCTAATGTGCTGATCAATAAAAATTTATCAGTCCTCCAATTATTATCCCAGAAGCATCTACTGAAGATAAATTTATCAAAGTCTCATGCTGTTCTTTTTGGTAACGAAAGTCAGAAAACGTTGGCATCCAACCAGCTACAACTTTTCATTGGAAATGACCAACTGAACTACAGTGACCAAGTCAAAAACCTAGGTCTGTATATGGACTCAAAGCTTAAGTTTGATAAACATGTCACTGAGAAAATCAGAATAGCCTATTCTTCCATTAAATTATTGTATCCCCACAGAAATGACATGAATATACAAACGAAAATAATGTTAAGTGATTCTCTGGTGTTGTCACATTTTAACCATCGTGATACAGTGTATGGACCTTTTCTACGAAAAGCAGATGCATATCGCATACAGAAAGTTCAGAATTCATGTCTGCGCTCAATTCATGGATTGAAGAGAAGAGATAGAATTTCACATAAATTGAAAGAAATGGGTTGGTTAAACATGTACAATCGTCGTAGACTCCATTCATATTGTCTCTTTTATAAGGTGCTAAAAACAAAACAACCTGAATATCTCTCTAGAAAGATCACGTACAGGACTGATATACATAATTTGAATTTGAGAAGAAAGCACGGAATCAATATACCTTCACATAATAAAGAAATTCACAAGTCATCTTTTTCATATCAGATTGCGGCAGCAAGCCATTGCATGGATATACCAAGTTTCTCGCTATCGTTAAGTACCTTCAAAAATAAATTCAAAAAAATATTTCTCTCACAACAATGATCTATAATTTCAGTTGATATACTATATACTTTCTATTAGACAAGACATTTTTAGTTTCACACTTAGATATGTTTGTAGCTGAGTTTCGATTGACAATGCCATTTTTGAACATTCATCTGCTCGGCAGAATCATAATATTACAAATTTTTATTTATTTTTTTTTGCAAGGGAAGTGTGGAAGAATCGGTCATTAGACCTATCACTTACCCTTTTGTTTGCCTATGTATTTATATATATATACATATATATATATATATATATATATATATATATATATATATATATATATATATATATATATATATATATATATATATATATATATACATATATATATATATATATATATATATGGTTATCCGCATTTGAGGAAAAGCGACTTTGGTGATATTTTTAAATGGGACACCCAGTATATTTGTCCATATTTGGTTAGGGATCGTCGTTACAAATCCAGTGATAGCAAGTTTGATGGGATTATGTCAAACGGCTGCGGTGATATGGCTTTTAACCTTCTGAATCGTGTGGAGTCTCGCAGTCATACTCATTAGACATACGAGGAAGTTTTTTGGCCATATCTCCGCAGCCGTTTCTCCATATCTCCGCAGCGGTTTGACATAATCCCATCAAACTTGGTATCACTGGATTCGTAATGACGATCCCTAACCAAATATACTGGGTATCCAATTTAAAAATATCACCAAAGTTATTTTTACTCAATTGCGGATAACCCTATATATTTTGTGTGGCGTTCAAAAATTGGCCCATCGGAAAAGAAAATCGACCTATCCGAGGATTTTTCCGAAATATCTTCATATTCAGAAATAATGAATTTGTTCCATAATTTATCGTCGCACTGTATATGAAAGAGCTAAAAATTCAATTCTTACTATCATTATTAATTCCAACAGCGATTCAGCAGTATCCCCTCTATTAAATTTTGAGGATGTTCTATGGAAACTAGTGCAGTCATCATTTTACAGGCATTTGTATTTGCCCTTAGTATTCCCTAATATACCAAAGATCACGATATTCAATCATTATTATCATTATTTTCATTGCCAATTGGAACATTGTAGCAAATTTGATGAGACATCGAACAAAAAGCATTCATCTGTTATTTTGAGAGAAGCGATTATTCCATAATTCCATAATATTCATAGAACTATATACCTGGAGCGTAATATAGACACGGAAACTTTCAAGGTTCAGATCGTTATTCATAGAGTTGAATTGTGGATGTAGGAGGCTTTGGGAGTTACACTAATATCTGTCAAGTATTGCCCACTAATATAGAGCGTTATTGGAAAACTTTGTTTTACTAGCGCTTCGTGAACTATCTTGAAATATGATTTGTGAATTGTGTCGAGAATGCTTTTTTCTGGGAATTAAATTGGGGAGTTTCGGTGCCATATTGGATTCTGTCGTGAGTTACCGCGCGAAAAAACTTGATATGGTTTCGTGAAGTTCAATAGATCTGGTGTGAGTTTTGTAATACGAAGACTGCAATTTAAGCGGAGACAAAACCCTAATATAAAGTTATTGACGCAGTTAATGATTCTCTTCGTAGGTGTAATAGCTATTGAAATCCTATGTCCTTCATTGTCAAGAGTGAAATGTCTCAGGTTGAAACAAGCTGAGCAGCCAGTTCGAATGAGTCAATCCTGCCGGTTACACTAGTTATTACGCTGAATGTGACTTCCCTTCCTTTCATTTTCCTTGGTCTCTCTTTCATGTAGAAACCATTCAAGACCTTCAATTTTGATTTCATGATGGTGACAAGATGCTGCATTTTTGTAGTCATTTTCTTTCCATATACAATTTCTCTTGTAACCAAATATAATAGTTTGGATGAAACCAAACTCAAAGTTGAAATATCCTCCCAGGTCATAAAACTGTTTAACTATCGATTGCCCGAACATTTTTATGTGATATGAGTCGTAACGGATTTTTTTAGCTATCAGACATGCAAAAACAAACCGCCATTAATATTTTCGAGAAAAATCAATAACATTTTTGTCCCCAAATGTAGCGAGTTTTATGGCGGACACTGAATTTTGTAATATTTGGTGAACACGCCTAACTATAACAGAACTCCACCATTTTGTTGAGTATTTTAATGTTTGGTGAATACAATAACTATCTCATTCAATATTTTTCTATATTTCCCCAAACAACATGTGGACTTATTCTGTTGAATTTATATGGTACCATCTTATTGAAACAAGCTTTGTGAGTAGCGTTTAGACCAGACCAAAAAGGGTGGTTCAAATTTTATTGCTCCATTAATAATTATTTATGCATGGAAGCAACTTCACCAGAAAATGTAATTTCATTCGCCAAAAATTCAAATAATTAACGAATAAACATCTGTTACTAAATTAGTATACAACAACAACTTACAACTACAACACACGAAGAAGGGCATACATACGAGTCTCAACAAAAAACAAAAAAGCTCCGAAAAATCTATTTTTCATAATGGCATAGTGTGTTACTATGAATTGGAAGATTCTTTGAAAACCCGCGACGCTATTACAACTTTCAAAATAGAATTGAAAATATGTCTATTACGCAAGTGTCATACATGATTGTCACTATTACTCTTGCCTACCGACTCATATAAAAGTTTATATGTTTTAATATGTTGTATTATTGTATATTTTATTTTTCATAATTGTACATAGTGTTATATTTGTTGAAAAAATTCTATTATATATATTTTATGCACTAGCGGGCGGTAAAGTACACTTTACCGGCCGGTTCGCCGGGCGTAAAGTGGCACTTTACCGCCCGTGGGCGCATTATGGCCCGGCGGGCCGTAAAGTAGACAAAATTCTCAAATTGTCTATACTCACACATCATTTCATGCAATTCCTAACACGAATTAGAATCATTTCAGTTCAATAGAGCAATACTCTTTCTAACATTTGTTCATAATCGTTGGCAATTTTTTCGGTGATGAACTATTTATTTGAAATAGATTCTCCAGCTACTATAGTTTCACATTCCTCATATTATGTTACCCTTAATTATTGTATGCATAACGTATGAAACGTGTAGACCATTGCAATTCAAGTCAGTATTTGTGATTCGCGCTATAAAACCGCTAGTGCATAAAATTTTGTATGTATCACGTGCGTAAAATGCGTTTAAGGCCTTCGGCCATAAACGCCTACTTTACGCCCTTGATACATAAATAACTATTTTACCTATGACTGTAAACATTAGCTTTATGTGCCAAATAAAGAAATTAATAACATGATACTTTTATCAAGTGCTTTGAACACATACCAAAAGACAGAATAACAAAAATTCGAAAATATCTGTGATTCAATTAAAAGAGTGTGTAAATAGAAAATGTATTCAAAAATGAATATTTCTGAATTGCAGTAAATAATTTTTTATGCAAAATCTTTTCCACATTTTTGAAAATATCTGTGATTCAATTAACGGGAGAGCATAAACAGAAAATGTTTTCAAAATTTTTTTTTCGAATTGTGGTCAGCATGTGAACTTTCATTCAAAATTGATATTGTCTTTATAATATGCAGATGACGAAACTATTTTCTCATATGTGCTTGAAAGCTATCAACTTCGAATTGAATATCAAGACGAAATGCATTTTTTTGCTTTCATTAAAACTTCTTTTATATCGACTGAAATGTGAAAGGTCATAATAATCATTACAATGACAGTGTTGTTATATTTGATTTATTTATACAGCATCTATGGTCTAGCAATCCGTGACCTATAATTAGTACGCAACTATCCTCATGCCAAACGAACCTCAAGAGATCCTCAAAGAAATTACTGAAGAATTATTGGTAGAAAGGGTCCTTTTTGAAATTGCAAATTAAGTATGGTGATTTTATTTTCGTTCAATCCTGCGTAGAATCCCGCCATTTCTAATCATATTTATCCAATTCCATAATTAGTGACCTTGTTGACGTTCATAAAATATGGTATTTAATTTATCATTATGAACGTTATATGAAGCGAATGTTTTGGCGCGTTAATGCATATATCTTTCTTGATATTAACATCAATCAAACAGCAATGTTTCAAAAATGACCAAGAACTGTAATTTGCCTAAAACAAGGGCAACCCGACTCAACATTAGAAATCGTCTAGTAATGTATCTGCTCGTGACATTGAGTTAACACAATCCCAATATACTGTAAAAAACTGGAAGGTCCACAAAAACTATATCGTCATGAATCATTCTAAGGGTTGAGTTTGTCTTTGTCTGGAAATAAAAAGGCTATCAGAGTCGCCTTATTTCTTTTTGTGCATTTGCTACTTCCAGAAGAATGAATATGATTGATTGCATTTAATGAACGCTATCAGAGAAATGATGCGAGTTCAGTCCCCCTGAATATATCTTTCAGGAGTATAGAATGTGAGTTGAAAAAATATAAACCTAGCACTTGATTACAGACAGAGATATATTTTTTTTTCAGAATTTGTCATGAGTTGGCGTATTTCACCGAAAATTTCACACCTCTACTTTTTAACCAATAAGATGACTTAATTTTGACTAGTTACAATGGCAACTAAAAAAATTTCCGGAAATTTTTTCGTAGCGCAACGATATTTAAGTGGAAATTTTTTGACAGTTGAAGAAGTGAACAACAATTAAATATTGTAGATATACATGTGAAAAATGCAAAATTTCTATAAGAATTAACATTATTATTTATTATTCGCTATAAGTTTCATTAAACAGAATACACAAATTTGTTTAATTATTATGCATTAACAATTTTTATTTCAAAAAACGTAGGATCTACAAACATAGTAAGATTTAAATGTTGCTTGAATTCTAACCCATCCTCTTCTCCTAATGGAGAATAGGAAGGTGACGAATTAATTAGATATGTGTGTTTTTAGACATATATGTAATATTTTGAAACAATTTTGTTCAAATCTCTTTCACGCAAAAAGCCATATTTAGTTGACATCTGCAGCAGACTTTCTTGGATTTTCGTAAAAAAAACCATTCGACTCTAACGCTTCCTGGTCGCAATCTTTCATTAAATTCGTTGAATATATTAATTTTGGATGACATTTTTGCACTTGACTCAACTCTTCGCAGTATTTACATAAATTGTACTTCTCAAAGCATTTCATTTTTCTCAAATTGTTTAACGCAAATGCTTACAAGAAATGTTTTGCATATGAATATCTTTGTTTGCTGGTTTACTATACAGTAACTCAATGTAATTTACCATTGTAAACCTCATCTGTCAAAAGCATGGCCGCCTATATCGCGGCCACCTACTGCAACAGACCATGTTAATATTATATTTTTTATAATAGAAGTGGTATGGATTACTTTAACAAAAAATACATTTCTACCACCTAGTAACCTAAAATTATGAAAGGGCGATAGACTGATCTAATACCCATTTTAGCATTTGGTGTAACTAAGTTGGTAATATTTTTTATTTAACGAAACATTTGAAATGTCAGATTGGATTAATAATTTTTTTCCAAGTTATGGTGTGAAATTTTCTTACCGAATACCACGCAAGCTTAAATTATTCCTGGAAATTTTCTTACGGGCACAAATCGCTTCGCTTCGCGACTCGGGACAATTTTCAAAATATTCGTGCCCTCAAAATAATTTCCGGAAATAAATTAAGATCTTGGGATATTATAGGTGAAAATTTCAGATCGGCAACCAGCGGTTTATAATTTTTCCTACAACTGGCACCATAAATATGGACCCCTTGTCACTAGTTTTTGGTCAACGTTTTGAGTATTTTTACACAATTCGTGAAACTTTGTTGATTTTGATTGATAACATTATCTTTCTTAAAGATTTCACTTGAGGTTCACATATCATCATTGCATTGTCCAGAAACAAATTTGTTAAAAATATTTTTTTTCGTTAGAAAACGATAACCTTTGATGCTTCCCAATCTAAAGACATTTTTGAAATAAATTTATACTTTTGAATCGTCAAAAATTTCAAATAATAACATGTGTTTCAAATTAACGAAAAACAAGCGATTCAGAAATATACAATAGATTCCAGCTGGTCTCTGTGCTATGGGAAAACTCAACCTGGTCTCATGATCTTGCTTGTCAGTCTTTAACCAATCAACTTACCTGAAAAGTTTCTATTAGCTTGCTTTGGCGAATACACCCCACCCCGATCATGAAACAGCATTTTGCGTTCATTACTTAATTTTCGCAACTACGCTACATTTTTATTGAAATTAATACGTCCAGTCATAGGTTTATTAATTGAATATGGGAACGAAAATACGAGCACTTTGCGTATAAACATGTTGATCTCTGAGCCTACTCTCTGACGGTGAATTCGAAATAAAGTCGGAAGCAGATGTATCTATTTTGACCACACAATTTTGCAGGTATAAAGTAGCAACACCGAGGTATTCACAATTTGATCCTCGCTTAACGATTAGGCGAAAAAAAGTGGTGCTTTGGTTGTTTTTGAATATGAAAAATATTAAAGACTTTCGAAATATCAAAAAAGATCTGAAAGGATCTTATGGTTCTTATGGAAAATGGGTCCCAGTCGATTTGGCTGAAAATTCAGTATAATTTATTTTATGATGTCCTGATCAAATTTCTCCATGGGCGCAATGAGATCTAATGGACAGTTTTTGAGATACATGAAGAGGCAGCGTTGTTACTTGGCTTTTGAAAATCATTGATATGGCGATTATTTTATACAAACTTTCAAGGATAATAATTGCAATGTCAATATTGTTATAATGAAAAGTTCTAAGAATCCGTATACAGGGTTATTAATAATAACATAATTTTTTTTGAATTCTTTGAACAAAATCAGTGAAACTCAAAAGCTCGTAGACTTGCAGAATATGTATATATCATTTGATTTTGATATTGGGTGATCTGAGGTTAGTATTATACAGGGTGTTGTTGATTTAATCGAATGTAGTAACTCCGCACCTAGTAATACCGTGCGCTTCATATTATCATTATCTTTAAATGGTATTGAATTAAGGCTGGCCACCGGCTTCATTATCAGATATAATAGAAGTTATCAAAAAATAGTTAAAACAAATAATTATAACATATTCACCTTCAAACTTGATATATTTAATTTAAATATGTACTCAGATTACACATACAGGCAATTACAAGACAAATAGAATTCATTTATTATAGTACAACTCCCTGTACATTTATGCTGATTTGGAAATTTGGCAATCATCTAAAAAACTCTTGAAGTTTAAAATAATAATATTGAAACTGTTACATCAGCTAAAAGCCTCGGGATAACAGAATTGGGACAAGTGTTGCTATAAGAGTAAATGCTGTACAAGGTGGAACAAATGCTCAAAATAACTAATAATTAGTGACTCCCACGGTATGTACCGGAGATGGAGATCTTCATTATCTGTCGAATATGGGGCTATATTTCCGAAAGGATTATCATGTGCAGATAGGCAAGGATATATTTCAGGGGTGGGATTCCGTGAGCAATAGAATTCTACTTTTCATCGAATAAGTGAGGTGTCATTATAGTTGAATTCGCGGGAGAGAAAGAGACATAACTGTCGACTATAGAATTCTATGGCTCACATAATCCCACCCCTGAACCGTCTATTGAGTAATAATTATTGGATAACATGATATTAACCGATCATAAGATAAGACAAGAGAAATCTTGTCATTCTTACAAAGATATTGCACTAAATCTGATGGGAAAATACCACGAGAGTAGTTTGAGTGACAATGAATTTGAATGTTTATACACATATTATAAATGCTTGATGAATAATAAAATGCCCTAGATTGATATTACTCCACTTGTAAATCTGGTGCTCCGAAGTGTCGATACCTTTCACATAACGATAATTTCGTATGCTTTTTGTGGTATGCATCAACATTTTTAATGCAGTAGTCTCCCATGTGAAAGTTAAAGCTGCAACATCATGCCGTTGACCAGAATCCGTATGAGATGCAACAAATAGACATAAATATTGACCATTTTCATTCAATTTTCTACTTTATGATTAATTTGTATACACATGTTCCTAAAAAAAATTGAAAAAATACATCTAAAGAGGAAAATTTTGGTAACCCTGTATAGTAGTAATCTCAGATCACTCAATATCAAAATCAAATGATAGTTACCTATTTTGCAGGTCTACGAGCTTTAGCGATTGACTGATTTTGTTCAAAGAATTACATAAACATTATGTAACTTTTATTAACCCTGTATCTTTTTTTTATTTTCAATTGTAAATAAAATCGTGGTAAATAAAATTTTAACATTGTTGTAACGGTTATCTATTTGTAAGCTTATTAAGAAAAACTTCACGAAGTGAAAAAAACCTAGGGTTTTAGTTCAATAATTTTTTTTTCTTTGGTGTCTTGGCATCGACTGCTATGGTCATTAGCCACGTATCAGGATTTTTATGTTAACATTCAGTTTAGGAAAATTTGTTGATTAACAAATTCACAATTTATGGAGAAGTTGGGATAAACATTGTTTAACTGTAGGTTATTGTTAATTTATGTATTCCAATTAATAGTACATGCATTTTTTTAGTCCCAATATTCATATTTGAGATGATACATTTTTTGTGTCATACTGACGCAACGCGCGCGGAAGCCAAAAAAAAATGTTGACAATATTACAACATTCAATCTCTAACTGAACTGATAACTTTCCTACCTCCTTTATTCCTTTACAAGATTCTAATCCATTCTATTTGGCTAGGATCGGTTATGACTGTTCAGCAGTAACAAGAGAATACGCGATAGTTACGAGGATATATTGATATCTAGTTAGCCTAGACCAGTTCCCTGCATAAAAAAACATTGCGTTACCATAGCAACGAACAATAACTTATTAGAAGTGTCAGTGTAAAGTTTGACGTCAAAAAAGTAAAGCAGAGTTTCGCAATAAATTAAAAGAAAAAATTATCCACCGAAATTGTGAAAATCGAAAAATTGGAGTATCGAGCCATCATCAAGTACCTGTATTTAAAAGGGTTAAGAGGTAAGCAGATTTACAAAGATATGCTCAATACCCTTGATGATCAATGTCCTTCGTATGCGACTGTGAAATATTGGACTGCAAGCTTCATAAAGGTAAATTTTCCATTGAAGATGATGATCGATCAGGAAGGCCAGTTTCTGTGTCAGTCCCGGAAAATATCGATGCAGTTCATGACATGATTTTAACAGACCGTCGAATTGGGCTAAAATGGATATCTGAAGCACTGAATATTTCATACGAACGCGTTCATCATATAGTACACGTCAATTTGGACATGAGAAAAATTGCTGCAAAATGGATCCCCAAATGTTTGAATGATGACCAAAAGCGTGCAAGGTAGTAGCATCGCGTTCGACCTGTGCTTGATTTGAAAACGATGTAGACTTCTTTAAACGAATTGTTACTATGGATGAGACTTGGGTATATTTCTACGATCCAGGAACAAAGCAACAATCGACGGAATGGCGACACTCCGGTTCTCCAAGACCTAGGAAGTTTCGTGTCCAAAAATCTGCTGGAAAAGTTCTTGCTTCAGTTTTTTGGGATTGCCATGGAGTAATCATGATTGATTTTTTGGTTAAGGGTAGAACAATAACTGGAGATCACTATTCGACATAACTGACCACTCTACGGGAAAAAATTAAAGAGAAAAGACGAGGAACGCTATCCAAAGGTGTTTTGCTTTTGCAGGATAACGCCATTGCACACAAATCTCATGTTGCCATGCAAAAAAATCGTGATTTAGGGTTTGAATTACTAGAACACCCCCCTTATGCACCAGATTTGGCTCCGTCCGACTATCATCTCTTTCCTCAACTGAAAAAAGTAAAAGCTGTGGAGGTCTGGTTTGCAGAGCAAGAAGAAACATTTTTTTTTTAAAGGTCTAGAGACGTTGCATGTTCGCTGTAATAAATGTATCCAATTAAGAGGAGAATATGTTGAGTAATAAAATATTTTGACATTGAAATTTTGTTTGGTTCTATAGTAGGATAAGAATTTTTCAATATATCCTCGTATTTGTCACCATACTTTTCAATGTTTCAAATGTTTGCCAGTGTTCAGAATGTAAGAGAAAATACGGTTAGTGCTCTACAAAGATTGCATGTAAAACGTTCAATTTATCAGACAAACACTGTATAGTTATAGGTGTAATATAACTTCTTCTTCACGAGTTGAGGGAACGGAATGCCATACGCTGTAATGCTATGCATTGTTCCGCAATTCCATCATTCCAACACGAAACTAGGTCAAATGTACCTCTGAAACTCGAGCGAACGATGAAATGAAAAAAAAGAATGCTTTTTGGTTCATGAAAATATGCGAAGCACTGATGAAGGTTCAAAGATGAAATAATTTTCTTTGGTATTCGTTATAAAAAAAATAATAATTTTTGTTGAAATAAACTATACAGGGTCGCTGAAATGTATGGAAACGGTCGATCATCTCTTAAAGTAAGATAGCTAGCCAAAAATGTTGAGA
Source organism: Chrysolina oricalcia (assembly GCA_944452925.2). Classification (NCBI taxonomy): domain Eukaryota; kingdom Metazoa; phylum Arthropoda; class Insecta; order Coleoptera; family Chrysomelidae; genus Chrysolina; species Chrysolina oricalcia. The sequence goes on from OX101810.2 coordinate 5,689,097, forward strand.
TACAAAAGTTTTAGAGTTTTTCAAACTCCATCATATTAATGAAAAATCAAATATACAGGGTCAGTCAAAAAGTCAGGACGAAACAAAGTTCCTTTTTCTCTCATAGGACACTCTGTATATTATTCCATATTTCAATTTTAATCAAAATTCTAAACAAAATTGATACAGCACATTATTTCCTAAACTCAACCTTTTTCGAGATATCGAATTTTGAAAATAACTTTTTACTACTCTCATATTTATTAAAGAAAAAGCACGAAATAATGGATATTCATTATGAAAGTCACACAAGGTGGAGTATATGGGTATGATTATAATTTAATTATAATTTTTTTACAGAAAATAAAAAAAACATATTTGTTCAGGGTTGATAAAAATGCATGAAACAATAAAATGTATTTTTCAATGAATGTCTAGGATATCTGAAATTTTATGAAACAATAGTTATGCCAGGAGAAAAAGAGAGAAAACAAGTTTTAATAAACAACAAAAATTTTCTTTGGACTTCTATTTAATAAGGTGCTCAAAGTGTTTACCATTTACCTCCTGACAGTAATGAACTCGCTGAACAAAATTTTGTAGTGAATCTAAAACCATGTGAGGAGGAATGGTAGAAATTTCATGCCTTATTCTTCCTTGCAACTATTCGATATTTGGCGGCCTATTTTTGTAGACTACATTTTTCATGTGACCCCATAAAAAAAGTCAAGTGGGGTCATATCGGGAGTCCTAGCTGACCATTCAACTGCTGCCCTGCGCCCAATCCATTTATCAGGAAAAGTTTCATGTTAGATATGCCCGTACCACACGTCAAAAATGTGGAGGAGCCCCATCTTGTTGAAAACATATTTGTTCTGCCAGCAAATTGGGATTGTTATTATTCGGGAATAATCGTCTAAGCTCTGGAATAATATGCTGTTGTAAAAGTGACAAATATCGTTCAATTTTCCGTTAATAAAATAAGGTCCTATGACGTGTACACCAATAATACCACACCAGACATTTACTTTTTGTGGCCGTTGAGTGTGAACTTCTTCAATCCAATGTGGATTTTGGTCTGACCAATACCTACAGTTGTGTCGATTTACGTGCCCGTTGTGTGGTTGACAAAGTTGACATTTTCATTTAATTTATCCATAATAACTTCACAGAACTCGATTCTACGATCAAAATCGTCTTCACTCAATTCTTGTACCAAATGAATTTTATATGGATGGAATTTTTTGCAGTTTTCAAATTTTTCGAATAGAATATCGACTTATGTTATGATTCAAAGCCCTCTGTTGTGCTGAATTTATTGGATTTTCCACCACATCTAACATGACATTCAAAGAATTTTCTTCATTTGTAACGCTTACTGGTCTTGCACTTTTTGGTCGATTTTTGACACTTCCAGTTTCATGAAAACGCTGCAATGTTTTTGAAACGGTTGATTTAGAAATGGGTTCCCGATTGGGATGCAATTCATTAAAAATATCCACTACTTGGTCACAACATCGTCTTCTATCACCGTATCCTATGATCATTAAAATTTCAATACGCTCAGAATCAGATAAACGTGCCATTTTTGCGCGAAAATTATTTACACTAAATGTATTTTTGACATGTGTTGTCAAGATCATCACTGTTATACAAAAGAACGACGCGGTGTTGTTATGGAGCTGGAAACTTTCAAAGGTAACTTGATGGACCATGAACTTAATGGACTAAAACATTTTTGGATAATTTATTAGAAACTTATTTTCAATATTCGATATCTCGAAAACTGTTGAATTTAAGAAATGATGCGCTGAATAAATTTTGTTCAAAATTTTGAGAAGAATTGAAATGTGAAATAATATACAGGGTTTCCCATTAGAGAAAAGGCAACTTTGTTTCGTCCTGACTTTTTGACTGACTCTGTATACTTAATTCTTCGTTAATATGATGGATTTTAAAAAACCTTAGAACTTTTGTATCTCAACATTTTTCGCTAGCTATCTTACTTTAGGTAATAATCGACCGTTTCCATACATATCAGCGACCCTGCATGATATGATAAATATTTCAATCGACCCTAAAATACTAGCCTGACGCTTCATAGTGGAATAAAAAAAGTAAAAAAAACTAAGTATTCCCTGAGGCATACCCTGCAGAAATTCGAAAAAACCATCAATTTCCCCCTCATGATGTTATCTGAACATTACAGTATTTTCTAAAAAATCATAAAAAAAGGGTTTACAATTTTTTTCCAGTAATCTGTGGCCATATACAAATATCAAATCAAATGGTTCTTTAAAACCCATGTGCTCGTGCAATTTCATATCATCATCCATAATAAGGGTGAATACAATTCTCTCAGAAGTTTTCCCGTTTATACATCATTTGTGGTTTTATATTTGTCTCAAACTTTCCATGCCCTCAGTCGTTCGTTATTAACGCAGATTTATGTCCTGGGGTTGTCATATTATTCGCGTAAATGTCTTTGTATTTTTTTGATGTATCTCTAATCGAGTGAAAAACAAGATAAAACATTTTTTCAGGAAAACTCTTTTCGTGAATTGCTAATGGAGGAGTTTATCTTGTAGGCTATATTATTAATTTTAAGTGTACTTAATTACTCTGGAAGTATGTACGCACAGTATGCTTGGAAGTCTGGAATTGTTGAAGAAATCGAGAATATTTTTCGTATGGTTCGCTTCAAGAAAAAAAAATCGAAATCGAAATATTAGAATGGGTTCAATAAAAAGAGTTTCTCCAAACTCTCAGCTGCACATATTCTTTATTTTTCACCTAAATTGAAAAGACTTCAATCATTTCATTACTGAAACGGCATTGATCATGTGTCGTGCATATATCATATGCAACGGAAAATTTTTGTTTGCATTCCGATTTACCATGAATCATAAAATCTATCCTTCATTATGAGAAGATGTGTGGTCAAAACCATAACAGATATAAATTGGTGACATTTCAGTTGGGATTGAAATTCATATCCGATATGAAGATGAAAATCGATTGGTTTAAGCAAAAATTTTCCCCTAAAAGAAAATTACAAAAATTCATAACATAACGGAAAAAAACGCTAAAAAACTTTAAAAAAAACTTCCTAGAAGTGTTTAACATTTGAACACAGTGTCTTAAGTTCTTTGGCGAGATTGTTAATATAGGTAATTCGTAATTTTAATACTAAACGTAGGTAAAACAATGACAGTGGATTCTATTCCCAATACGATAAGCAGTTATCTAGATTCCAAATTATCTGAGAATGTGAAGTTTTGGGGTCTTATATAGAAAGTCAGCTCTTCTGGGATGACCACATAGACAGTGTCTGTAAAAAACTCAATAAATCATATTTCGCAATTTCCCAAATGAAGTTTTGTCTTGACACAGCTGGCTTGCTGACCATATATTATGCCTTGGCATACTCACACATGTCACAAAACATGTTGTGTTGGGGCAGAGCCACAAATTTTACAAAAGTTTATGTGATACAGAAGAAGTTAATCAGACTGATTTTTAAAATAGGATTCATGGATAGTTGAAAACCAATTATGAATCGGAATGAACTCCTAAGTGCTCCCTGTGTGTTTCCTTGAGTGTCTGATGTACGCAGGACAAAACCTAAAATAGCTACCCACTCTCAACTGCACTCAACTGCACATCAACACAACACACGCAACAGCAAAACTTTGATGGTACCTACACATCGAACACTGGCATATGAGAGATCACCACTTTATAATGCAATCAAATTGTATAATAAGCTCTCACTAAAAATCAAGCAAATTCCAAACAAACTCAAATTAATATCTGCTGTGAAAAATCTTCTTGTTAATAATTGTTTTAATAGTATATCAGATTATTTGTGAAAAATCTTGGCCACTAGAAGAATGCACGCGTGAACAATTTCCTTCAACTCGTCATGCAAATGATAATAAGTTTCTCAATTGATAACTATGAAACTGGTCATAGCAGGAAACTGAATTTTTGGGACATTATTGAGGAGAGAAAGATGAATATATTAAATGGTAATGAAGGAATTTCACAGCGTCAAACGTGAATTAACGTGAAACGTTGATATTTTGTCATTTTTATCATCGAAAATTTTCATGATTACCCTATATATCCCAACGAAATCATGTTTATACGGTATAAGCTATCTTCGGAGGATGATAATTCACTTGAATATACAGGATATGTACGAAAGAACACTAATTTTTCGTACGAAATGAATAAATTGTAATTAATGATGGAGTATGAATATTATATTAAATGCAAAATAATTTTATCAATATTTCATTATTACATTGAATTTTCAGACATTACTAAAATGTTTTTATTTTTCACTGTGTACATAATGATATAATCTGCACCATCTGAATGATATTTAGTAAAATGAAGGTACGTTGATGAGAAGAACGAGAAAAAAAATGCAGTTGGCGCTTTAGAATCCCGAGAAAATAAATAAATAAAAATTACTGATTTTTAATTTGAACGCCCTGTATTTCAAAATCTATCCATCAACGAACTTTGCGATTGTGCATTGTACATCGAATACTACAATATACTGAAAATTTGGACATTTTCCCTTGAGAAGAATTACCATTGTATGTTTTTACAAGTTTCTCATTTGTATAGTATTCATTTTATTATATTATTCACTTATTTATCAAAACCATTTTATGACTTTTATTACTTGATAATAGGTTTTAACAATGTTTTTCTGTTTATGAATGTTTAATTTCATCGGTTGATATATTCTGTCTGTTTTAAATAATTTTACTATTTAAAGAAAAATGCAGCCTCCAAATACAGGTAATTGTTTATTTATGTTATATCAACCATAATTTTTAGACGGCATTATTCATGAAAATCATTTCATATGCTGAATATATTATGGAATCAAACATTTTGCAATGATTTTGGACCATATAGTTCTATGAATGGATTCGCGTGCGGGGCTCCCCACCCATGTACCGGCAAATATGAGTTGCTTAAAAATCAAAAAAGTTCAAGCGGAGGTCTGTTGCCAAGCAACAAGCTTTCGAAATCAAAATCTGTTATGAAATTTTTTCGAACAATCACACAGCTCTACAAAACAAACAAAAAAAATTGCGCTGGATAACTCTGCGGGTATATGTGTCCAAGTTCACAGTTTTCGGATATTTTCATGAATTTTCATGATTTTGACTCATTTTATATTTTCAATGATTCACACTTTGAGTTTGCTATTTAGAACACGAATTATTATGAAGTGTTTGGTATCTTATTAAAATTCGGTTTCTGCGCATCGACATATTACGTGATCTCCCTCCCCGCCCCCGTGCCCCTCACTCCGTGTAAATTCCTGAAAACTCAGTGAATTGACAAGGTTGGAGGACGCACGTCTACTTCCGAGTGGGTTGCTAAGGTGAGGTTAATACTTTGTTTTATTTGTTGAATTTTGATTCTAACATACTTTTTGTTCGAGAAATATGAGTTCATCGCGAAGAAAATGCAAATAAAACGCTAATGTGTTTTGTTATATTTGTGGTTAAGGATACTGAATATTTTGGATTACATATTGAAAACCTACATAAGCCATGGTTTCCTCATGAGTTTTGTTTATTTTGTGTTGAGTCTTTACGCTTGTGGAAGAAAGGAAAACGTAACGGGTTAAAATTGAACAAGGAGGAGGAGAATGTTTCAAAAACATTTGTAGAACATTTCCTAAGCTGAGTATGGAAAAGTTGAAAGCCGGAATATTTGATGGCACTCAAATCCACAAATTGATGAAAGATTCAAACTTTATAAAAATTATGACTAATTCTAAGAGCGAAGCTTGGAGAAGTTTGGTGTTTTTTTTGCAACAGATGTTGGAAAGCTTTGAAATTCTAGGAGCAAATATGAGCATAAAGTTTCTCCAAAGTCATCTGGATAGATTTCCTGAGAATCTGGGATTATAGTGAGGAATAGGGAGGGCGCTTCCCAGTAGGAAGGGAGCTACGTGGGCCACTTTCCACTCCTCCCACTTTACCTGTGGTGGTAACAACGTTTTTCGAAAACGTTGCAAGGTGGCAACAACGTTTTTCGAAAACGTTGCACGGTGGTTACAACGTTTTTCGAAAACGTTGCACGATGGTAACAACGTTTTTCAAAACCGAATGACTACTCACTCACCTGATGGTCGCGCACAATAAAGTGTATGGACCCTGTCCGTATGCTCTCCACAAAATTCCATCCTAATTTTCTCAAAACCAAGATGAATTTCACCATGCGGCAACACTCTCACTCTCTTTCTCCCTCAACTCTAGACTTAATTTTACAACTGGCAACAACCAAATGCCAATCTCATGCTCTTCAAACGAAAACCTCATGACACAAACCGATCTGAAATGTACATGCCACTGTCATATTCTCACTTCAAAACACAGCTTTTGCTTGTCGTGAACGCTATGTTTTTTCTCTCAAATTATATGTTGGTACACCTGGTATAGTATTTGAAATTCAAATTTCATTTATTTTGTAACCCTGTCATTTTGTCTCAATGTGATTTTTTTCCATTGGTAACAAAGTTTTGTGTGTTCCTATCTAAACGCCTGAAAAACGTTTTCTATGAAATCAAATATTTTTCAAGGTTTTTCTTATCAGCTTATTTCTATTCAACATAACACGCTTATCAACGTCCGTGAAGCGGAACCATATATACAGAAAATAACTTTTTAGCTCTTATTGACCATATACTTAACGACTAAACGTGGAAAATATTGCAATTTTTTATTAGAACTAGGAATTGAGCGATGTGTGCGAGGAATCGTTATCTTTCCGATTTCTCGACACGGTGATTGTAACCTCAAATACTTTTCAGCTCTGTACGTATATATAACGAAAACTTCATCTACAAACCCACGTCGATCTTAACGAATTCTCAACATGAGTTCTACAACCATAACCTCATTCCGTGGGATTTTTCCTTCAAGTGGCAAATGACGTATGACAACAAACGGATGATGATGAAGACAGATGAACTGATTGGTCGATGGTGGGAAGGAGCATGGATTAAAGTGAGAGGAGTGGGGGGTGGCCCACGTAGCTCCCTTCCTACTCTTCCCCAGAGTCTAAAAGTGATGGAAGAGAGGCATCGAGGTAGATGGGATTGTCACACAAACAGAAAAGCTACTAAAAGTCGTTTTTCTGAAGTTTGAAATGAACTTAATGATTTTCTCTTCTTTTCAACTATTATGTATATTGATTATATATTAAAAAAAAACATTTGATAATAATTTTCAATAGAAAGTAAATACTTGAGAATATACTTGTTATATCCTTCTCATTTTTACTGATAAAAAAATTAAGATTAAAAAAAACCGGAGCCAATCTTTCAAAACCATCCATAGTTTCGTGAATTGTTGGTATAGAGGTACTCGAAACCACTCTTATATCAAAGGCAACAAAACCACTGTTTACCAGTGTTTACCAATGTCCTCAGGTCATTACTACTGAAAATAACGAAGGTAAAAAAAAGGAAAATCATATTTTGAAATACACTCAGAAATACCTAACGAAATATGGTATTATAAACACCCATATATTGATCGACGACACATAACCACAATTATACAGTGAGGACCAAAAGTCCGTCGCCCCCCCTGTAACTTCTTTATTCTACATATTACAAAAAAATGTTAAATACATAAGTTGTAGGGTTTCATTCGATCTCTTTAATGGTTTAAGTTTCATTCATACAGAGTGTCTCAAAAAAGCACGGTGACTTAGAAGTTAATTTTTTTAAATGGGACACCCTGTATTTCATTGCATTATTACATTCTACGTTGAATTCTGAACAAGTTTGATAAATGGTTTTCTATCAAAAAAGTTAATAGTTTTGGACTTATGAACACTTGTAAATAATTATTTCGACTACTTTTGCGCCAGTTCAATGAGAAAATCGTAACAAATGGATCACAATGTATTCCACTTTCCTATCCTAACTTTTTGAAAGCTATCCAATGTTGCAAACTGCTGATGGCACCATGTGTAACTTACCTCGTCGTACCATTTTACAATTGTTAGAGTTGTTGAATCTCACGAAAAACTAGTACAAATGAAGTTGAAACATTTTATTAACAAATAAGGTAGTCCATAAATACAGATCAAGAAGCATTAAAAACTGAATAGATATTTTAATTTATAACTAAAAACGGTGAGTTTTTATCTATTTCAAAAGATGTTCGACATGTCCACCATGCATTTCTTGACACATAAATAGTCGGGTTGTAAACTCTTCCCTAACATTAATCAAGGTTTGAGGTGTTATTTCTGAACACACTTCAATAATTCGACGGCGCACTTCATCTAACGACCCACAAACTGTCTTAAAAACTACGGATTTCACATAGCCCCAGAGAAAGAAATCAAGCGGAGAGAGGTCCGGTGAGCGAGCTGGCCACTCTGTTGTACCTCGACGTCCAATCCACCTACCTGGATACCTTTCATCTAAGTAATTTCTCACCTCCCGAAAATAGTGTGGTGGCGCTCCATCTTGCTGAAATGTTACATCCAAGTAAAATTCATGTGGGTTTTGCGCAACGATCTCATCGATACTGGGACTTATTGTGTCTTGCAGCATTTGGAGGTATCTGGGACCATTTAAATTTTCTTCCAAGAATATGGGACCTACAATGTGGTTACCTAAAATACCAGCCCAAACATTAATTTTCTGGGGAAATTGAGTATGCCCCTCGCGGAATTCATGGGGATTCTCATCACTCCAATATCTACAATTCTGGGTATTCACATTTCCATTTAGGTAAAAAGTGCTTTCATCACTAAAGCAGATGTGTTGCAAATAAAGTCGATTTGCAACAATTCTTTCTGCCATGGTCTCGCAAAATTCAAGTCGCCGGTCTGGATCATCTTCAACCAATTGCTGCAAAAATTTTATTTTGTAAGGATGGAATTTATTTTGTTTTAAAACCCTCTTTACTGATGTTTTAGAAACATCACATGTCTCAGCTACTTGCTTAGTTGATTGTTGTGGGTTATTTACCATTTCGGCTAGTACTTGAATTTCAACATCTTCCGTAATTATTTTCGGCCTCCCAGATCTCGGAGCATCTTTCACGGTGCCAGTTTGGTTAAATTTTGCCACCAATTTCTGCAGATATTTTCGACACATCGGACGTTCTGGAAACCGTTCATTGAAAATGCGAATAGCAGCGTGGTAATTTCGGTTAGCTTCACCAAATATGATAACGGCTTCAACTTTGTCTGCTACTGAACGAGCCATATTAATCAACAAGAGAAATTGAAAACCGTTTGAAACAAAGTTTTGAAAACCTACAAAATGTCAATGACATTTGGCAAAAACAGATAAGATTTTTTTTTCGTTGTCATGGATAAAATGAACGCGCCTAGCGTGCATAGCCTACCTCATTAATTTATTCGTGAACTGGCGCAAAAGGAGTCGAAATAATTATTTACAAGTGTTCATAAGTCCAAAACTATTAACTTTTTTGATAGAAAACCATTTATCAAACTTGTTCAGAATTCAACGTAGAATGTAATAATGCAATGAAATACAGGGTGTCCCATTTAAAAAAATTAACTTCTAAGTCAACGTGCTTTTTTGAGACACTCTGTATGAATGAAACTTAAACCATTAAAGAGATCGAATGAAACCCTACAACTTATGTATTTAACATTTTTTTGTAATATGTAGAATAAAGAAGTTACAGGGGGGGCGACGGACTTTTGGTCCTCACTGTATGAATGAAACCAGGACATTGTATGATCAATAAACATTTATACAAAATTAAAGTCAAAGATAGCCCAAATTGCGAATGTGGCCGAGAAGAAACATTAAACTATGTATTGCTTGAATGCCCTATCAATGCTATCCCTCAATATGACATATGTACAAAATTCATAAATAAAGGTGTACCGGCTCCCCTGAATATGATTGTGGTTTTAAGACACTTAAATGGTGCAATAATAAAATTAATAATGAATTTCTTAACATATAATTAGATCAACATTTAAATACCAAATATATGTAGGTTGGAAAACAAAAATATATTACACTATTCTATAACAAGTGCATTTTTATTATTATTACTTTTTTCTTCTTTTATAAATTCCTGGATCTTCTCTACAGCTAACAATTCCTAACATTTCACACACCAGAAGATATCAAGCAAGAAGTTATAGAAAAACACATGGAAAAAGAAATTGAAAGAAAAAGGAAAATAACATGACGCAAAGTCAGACTAAGTTGTATCCCCCCTATTGAGCTGGCCAAATGCACCATTAGGAAGCAAGGGCCAAAACCCGCGCTTGCAAAAACAGATACAAGTATATTTTAGTAAGGTGATCAAAATAAATTCGATTACTGGATGTTGCCGTGAATTCAGCCATCATTTTGGAATGGAAACGAGTAAAACACTATAGGGTGTTATCCAGCTCCCAGACTCGAAATGGAAATCAATTACTCCAACAATGCACAGAACATCGTATCCATGATTCCAATCAGAACCAGATGATATCAATAAACCAGATAATTTCGGACGCTGCCTACCTCGCTCCCGGTATAATGACCGCATACAGAGTATCGTCTAGAGAAATGCTGTGATTAATTTTCATTGCTATAGAATTATACACACTTCAGTGTTGATAACGGACCATTGCCAAAGCCGTAGCGCTTTGTGAGCGTACGTGAAATCCAATTTACTTCACTGCTAGGCAATGCTGTTATTTTAATAGTTATTTGTCTGCTAAGGCCGCGAAATACCTTTTTAACGTACCGAAAGAACAGTTATCGCCGAGGCCGCTTGCGGCCGAGGTAAGATAATCTTGAGGTCGTTAAAAAGTTTCGCGGCCATGGCATACACACTATTTTTCGTGCAATCGTTAAAATTATTAAAATAGATAGTTGTAAATAAATATATTATTGCTCTAAAATCAACAGCAGTTCAATTTATTTAACAATATCACCGTGTGCTATGGAAATGATATGTTTCAATATATACAAAATATTTTGACAGTTCTTGTCAAAACGCAAAATGTCTGATACTGATAGCGATATTTCAGTACCTTCCACTACTCCTGAACTCAAAAGCGTTGTAAATTCGGCGCTTTCCGTTTTAATACCCGAAAAATCTAAACGGCAGTACGAAAAATGTTACGGCGAGTTTAAAGATTGGTGTGACAAACAGAATGTTAAGACGATGTCGGAAAACATTTTTGAAAGTGACGTTTGGTTTCGCGGCCGTTGCTATGGGTAACGGCCGCGAAATTAAATTTCGCGGACTGTGCTGAGAACGAGAAATACTGACTTCGCGTGCGATTGCACGAAAAAATATTTACAGTGCTACACAGCACAAAAATATGTGCCACGTTTCCATCACAGGCCGCCTCGGTTCAAGCGCTGACACAGCAATATATTATCGTTGTCGCATGGCGGAATTTTTTTCCGTAGATATGATTTTTATTGCAGGATGTTGGAGGATAGAGTAGAGTTTTTGCCAATATTGACGTGAATGAGATGTTTTCTTATTGATTTATGGTCGTTTGTACGAAGAAATAAATTTATTTTTCATCATTAATGTTTCATAACAGCGAAATCTGATATGAGAAACTTCAACTTTGAACTTCATGTATGATATTAACGCAAATTGCAACAGCATGGGATATAATCAGTAAGAAATAATAATAAAAACTCACATTTTACATCTGAATTGAAAGCAAACGAATTCTCGGACTACTTCGCATATGTTATGAAAAATTCTACGACAAACTTCAATAACGTAGATAACACAAACTTTTCAACAATTTTGAATAATGCACCTGATGCAAATGAATCTTTCTTTCTTTCCAGTTTGCGACTTCGAAAAAAACACTATAATTTCACAATAAATAAGAAATCTAAAGATAATTATAACCTCAAAAGCAAGGTTTTTAAACTGGTCAACGACTCAATCGCTAAGCCCATTGAACATTTCATCATGGTTGAGTGAAAGAGCAAACACTTGTGCCAACAAGTAGTTTGAACTCGGCCATTTGATGAGACACAGTTATCATATCTTAAAAATCATGTAAAAAATATGTAATGTCTTTTCAATAAGAGCCTTTATTATTATTATTATATATTGAGAGATGGATTTATCCTCAAATATTCAAAATAGCACTAGTCACTCCCATATATAAGAAATGTGAGTTTAACAATACAGACAGTTACAGGCATATTTCTATCATACCCATTATCTCAAAAATAATTGGAATTTTCCTAAAAACCATATTATTAAAGTCGTCAGTATCATGGCACATGCTAAATACGATGACCATTAATATTTTCCTAACTGATGGAATGTGGAAGTCTGATATTTTATCGATATTCGTGACAGAAACTTCAGAATCAAAAGGCCTGAATTGAAGTTAATGTACAATATTCATCAGGGAATAAATTGTGGAGCATTAATTTTCTATATCATGGCACCCATGAATAAGAAATAATAATGACATATGCTCATGAATGCCTTCAAAGTGAAAATCAATGCGCCAACAATTTATTCCTTGATGAATATGGTCTATTTCCTCATTACTTCATAGCTTCATGCGTAGACCGTTTGATTGATAATTGTTTGAATGTCCCGTTTTTGGTTAATAGGTGAGCTTCGATCACTTAATTTTCTAGTGAAATTATAATTTTCCTTCCTTTCCAAAAACGATACCAGCTATCTTTGTCGCAATACCCAACCATCTCACTTTCTGTTTCTCTCGAAAACAACTTACTGCCTATATTTTTTATTGTCAATATAGGCCTTATGCCAGCTGGTATATCGTGTCGAAATCAGAAAGGCTTGAATACTAGATTTAATCCTACTTTTTTGTAGAAAGATTAGAGCTAGAAATTCTTTTGTTTTCAAATAGAGCACCCCGTTGATTATTGTATTTTAGAAATCTGTTCATAATTCTTGACATTATTTTATACTCTTTACTCCTAAATTTGGTGGTTTTCGAAATATTAACATTTAAAAAGTGACATTCCGATTCAAAATGAAGGAGTATGAATTTTTGTCACTTTCGGTGAAACATTTTCAAGTTTATCCAAAAAAAATAAAATTATGAAACAGCCTATTGTTTATATATTCGAAATTTGTCTGCTTAACATGTTTTTCCATTGTATTTTTCCTTTTTTCTGCTTATGCTTCCTTAACCATTTTCTTCCTCACTTCCTTTCCATATAAGGTATCATGTTTGGGCCTTGACGGATCCTTATATGCACTGCCTCCTTTTCCTAACATTTCTTTGTCATGATTGCATCTTCTCTTCCATCTAATATTTCTGGACTTTGAACTACTATTGTTTTGTATAACAAATCTTCTGCATTTCCGGATTTTGCCTGATCCATGTCTCTCTCAAAATCTATGACTTCTGTTAGTCGCTTTGGAATGTATGCTTGCTTGAAAACTTTTTCGTCAACCTGTTCAATAGATGTTGTTTCCTGTTTTTCAGCTGATCTGTCTGCCAAAGCATCCAAGCACTCTTCCATTTTCGGTGATACTAGGATCTGTAATGAAATCACCAAATCCTCAATACCTCCTCATTTAGGAAATATTGGAAATATATTGGTATAAAATTTACCTAGAAAATCAAGAGCATGATGATTGTCTTGTTCAATTGATTGTGAAACGTCTATTATATAAATTTAGCCATTGTGGTGGACCATATTATATTCTGAAAGACCTGCGTGGACCAGTCTACACAAATTATACATCTTCCATATCTTCACAACTATATCCCTATATTTTTTGGCTTCAGATTGTCTGAGTTCCACATTTTTCAGCTTTTGCTTACTACATTTTGTTATTGATTTGTAGTTTGATCTTCTTATGAATTCTACTATTAGCGTAAAGACGGTTTATAAGGATAAACAGTACCGCTTGCCGGAAAAACTCAAGCTTACGAATGTGGTCTGTACATTCACAATCAAAACAAATCAGTACATGAACTTTTGTAGAGAAATGAAAAACCTTCAAAGCGATTTTTTGTGCTACCGGATCACTACATTATGTGATGAGAAAATCCAGAAAAACCTCTTAAAATAGACCATTTTCAAAATGTTCAGAAATTTATGGGCTTATCTTACAAAATGCGCCGATTCAAGTGAAATCGTCATATTCAAGTTCTGTAAACGGCATCTGGAAGTAGAAAACAAAATCTGCAATTTTTTGTTCCCTCGGTTGGCCTATTTTGAAAATCAGTGAAGTCTCGAACGAAATTTTTTATAGTTATTTATGGTCAGTTGAAAACAAAACCTTCATAATAACATCAGTATCTCAGACACATAGGTATGAATGAGAAAACAAAAATGATGCAATTATGCAATTCACTGTTCTACTCAACATAACCCAGTATTTAGCTTTCTCAACTATTGCAATACCAAATATATAGTATTCATTCCAAAGCAGATTCACGAATAAAATGACAAAATAAATTACTTTGTACAACAGAACTATAAAGTTTGCCAAGGAAGTTGGACGAATGTGTCTTCATTGCAAAGAGGATATTCACATGCATGACGAAGCTACGGTTGGTGTGGAATGGAGGTCACATCTGACGGAACTGAATAATACAAACAAGCTTCATGTTCTCAAGTTATAGAGAATATACCCGGGTCGCTAGTTCATATTAAAATATGTTGACATTGTTGGCCTATCCAGTGAGGGTATGATTTATTCGAGTCCTGTCTATGTTGCTTTTTTCCTCTCGAATTGTTTTGCTTATGGAGGAGTTTTGTTTTCAAAAGGTAAGTAGGTACATGTCATGAAAATTATTGCTTTTTATTGTATATCTTATAGTAACGTATCTGTCAAAACAAAAGAATTAATAATAACTGATATTATTTATGAAAATTCTTCTAAAAAGCAGGGATTGTATCCTGAATAGTGGAAGATGATCAACAGATTATTGACGAAAAATTGAAAGTCTTTCAGGTTATATTGGCAGAATTTTTCATCGAAATGAAGAAGACAAATATTGAATGATTACTCATTTCTTTTCTCATAGTTAGCTATGTTTCAAAGGGAAGGAAACATTTGAAAAATATTTGAAATTTGAAGAACAATGGGATCGAAGTTAGATACTCAACCATGTTAGAGAATAGAAATATATTTTTCCATGATTATCATTAGAATCAATCATATTCTGAAAATGTTTATGATCCAGAGTAGAGTTATAATGCACTCACTGGTTATGGTCAGGATTGATAGAGAAAAAAAAGTAAAGGTAAACGTATGATAGAAAGGAAAAATAAACATCTTTCACAGCAAATATTCAATAACCCACACGAGGGGTTGCCTCGTGAAATCACCTTCATTACACTGATCAATATTGGCAGGGATATTAGGTAACCTCGCCCAAAAACTCTCTTACTTCTCTGGAAAACTGCAGGTTTGCAATCTGTCTTTCTCCATAGATATTTCAACCTGAAGATTAAAGAAAACTAAAGTATGATTATTCTATGATCATTCCATTTAATTTTTACCAAGAATCCATTCGAATAAATTAATTATGAAAATTTTTACTCACGATGCAGAATAAGTCCATTAAATATTTGTTTCAATACAAATATGATTCTTCTGTGACAGGAAAAAAATTTGACATTTTAACTCTGTTGGCAGGTAACAGAATTAACGTTATATGGAAATCTCAGAAGTTTGTCATTCAAATTCATGATTGAAAAAATTTGGAATTATCTTCGAAAAAAATGTTTTCTTTTCGATTTTAAAAAAAATTCTAATTCTTGTTCTATATCATAACGTGGCATATTCTTTTTGTGTTCTAAGGACTTCTCAATTATTCGAGAACTTAAATTTCCTATATGAAGGATGTGTCTTAAATGATGTCAATAATTTTAGGAGAAGATTCTTTATCAGATTTTATGGAAAAATTTCATATAAATGTGTCCTAAATTACTCCTATTCTGAGTGACGGGGTTTTAATGGAAAATCGGTTTTTCATTACTCACTCAAAAGGCTTTCTGCTAATTTTGATAGAATTTGATATGCTTATGAGCATATACAAGAAGCCTCTTATGGGGTTAGCTGGAGCCCCGTAGGGGGTTAGCTGATTAAAATGTATGGAAGAAATTGTGCGGCACTGATATTTTTATAAGAATTTTCAATTAAAAAGACAACTTTCTTATAACTCCTTTATCAAGTCAAAGTGCAGTGGCGTAGAAATCGGGATAACCCATCATTAAAGGTCAAAGCTACAGGTGGAAAATATTTTTTTTGTATAGATAATCGTCGTCATTTGAACAAACTTTTAAATGAAAATTTGTTTCATGGAAGAAGTATTCGAACTGCCAGTTGTTTTTATTTATTTTTCAATTAGGTGAAGTTAACATAGGTATTAATGAAAAATAATTGAATCAAATGGTTAAAACGAGAACCTTGACTTGCAATACAAGCATTAAGTCATTTTCTCATCGACTACCGCACACTTTCAAAACATCAACCTGGCGTACAAATTACCAACAATATCAATTTAGTAACTCTCTGCGACGCCACTGGAAAAGACTTGAGTTATTAATAAAAAAACTATTTCTTATTAAAACGTTACTCGGAAACAAGGCAAGTTAGGACACATTTGTTGAGCTGATAAATGCAATTATACAGTAGCGTATCATTTATTGATACCCAAAAAGGCAACAAAGTATTTCACCAATTTAACAAAAATCGACGTTTCACAGAGAACTCGTGTAACTTTTCTCTTCAAGATTTTTTCTTGGAAATTTCGATTCTGTAGGTAATAATTGATGAAAACGAAACAAGTTGAGAACAAACTCCATGCGAACTCCAGCGTAATTGAAAATCTGTTTAGAGGCAAAATCGATTTAATATTTGTTTTGTTTTCAAGAGTTCTCAACTGAATAAATGATTACTTGAATGAAACGAAACGATTACATGTTATTTTGTTTGTAAGAGATGTTGGAATGACATTTCCAGATGAAAAAATTAAGTTGCGAGTGATCGACTGAAAGAAAATATTTGAGTATCATGGCGGTAGTAAGTAAAACTTAGAAATTTCGTTTCTCCACGACCATTGGTGAATGTAATAATTCTAAAATCATTTTTAATAATGGAATGTAAAAGTTCTCACTCTTGAGTAAGAATATCCATTCTGGAACCCTTGCTTCTTGTTTGTTGCATGTACTCTCATTCCATAACAAGGAACCGAATGAATATTCTATTACAGTTTCCAAAATATTCGGTTAGCTTTGACTGTCAGCGAATTAGGAGCAAACAACGAACAATCGAGCAAACAACAACGATACATTATGATATGTTTGTTGCGGGCCAGGTAGAAAATGAAAAATCAATTTAAAAAAATAGTATAAAGTCAAATACTGTGATTATAGTAGAAAACATTAAAATCTCAAAGTATCAGTAATCTGTAAAAATTTTAATTCAATCTGTGATATGTGCGATATAACTGTCGGTTATATTTTGAAATGCATTCATTCTCAATAGAACCTTCAACCTTCCAGTTTACCTTTTTTTGGAATATCTTCACTATAGTTACGTGTATATTTTTATATTTTATATTTGAATACAGTTAATGTGTTTTTTTATGGTAACCTTTACACATTTCCTGTGATTAGGTGTATACCTTTTGGAAAAAACTGAGATCTATACAGTAGTATAAGGTTGCAGAAAATGGAAAGAATAACATTTATTTTCGATTATCATTTGAACCTTGTTTCACTACAGCATATGTTTACTAAAAAAATGCAATTAAAACTACTTATGATTTACCAAAAAAAAGCACACTATCATTTACAACACAGGTTTGTATTTTATTAACTCTTTTTTTGTACTTTAAAGATAAGTGACACAAGATATTTAAACCTTATTCCACTAGAACAAACGGAAATTGAAATGTTCCTATGCAACACCAACATCAGCCTTACTACACTGTCCCATACATGGGTATGTCACCAAATTGATCATATTTTTGAGAAATAAAGGTTAAGTAAATTTATGGAAAGTCTTCTCTAGCTGGCATTATGTAAAGTGGGTATTTGCATAAATGATAAGACTCGATTTATTAAACCCCCATAACGGATCCCACCGGAATAGGGGCTGAATACAGGGTGATGGGGCTACTAACGACTATATGCCCTCTATGATCCTCACACCAAACGATCAATTTTTTTTCTCCGTTTCGCAGTATTCTGAATGTAACTAGGTACATACAACAAAATACTTTGATTTATATCTAACCAATGAACAATATATACCGGGTGACTCAACCAGGATTTCGCAGCTCTGTAACTTTCCTATTTGAATTTGAAGAAAAAATCATAACGTGGGTACTTTTTACAGTTTTTGAATGATTTATTGAAAGCAGATAAATAACTGATTCCAATTATCCACATTTTGTCACCTGTTAAAGACTTACATGTAACATGTTTTTTTTGTGAATAATGATAGAGGTTATTTTTCTGAGTTCAATCATATTGAGTATATTTTTATAACGTACGAGAAAATAAATTGTTTTGAAGCTGAACACTTTTTTATGAATATTCAATTATTAAACAAGCCGTTAATGTACACAGGTTAGGGAAAATTTACCGCCATGAAGAAACTCATATTTTTTTACCAAAATGGAATATCAACAGCACATAAATTGATTAAATAAAACAACCGACAAACAATTATTATTCTATCATGACTGGTTGGCTCAGCGGTAAAAAGTTTCAGCCTGGCATTGTTGAAAAACAAGTGTGATGTGACTTGTCTAGATTTCAGTCCTGGCGTCTAATGCTTGCTTGGAATGTATCTACAGTTGAAAAGTAAAATCGTCACCAAAATAAGTATAATGAAATCCCGGGTAAAAATCCAGGTCGATCCACATTTTTTTTAAATTCAGATCTGATTTCCATTTTCCCGTTTGCTATACCATAAACTTACTTTCGAATAATAATAATGTTTGACAAAACGCAGGTTTCTCCGAAATGAAGCTAGGCTAAAGTTTACTTTGCAATGGAATTGTTCAAATACGGCATTATGACATCTAGTTGATAGGGATCCAGGAAATGCTTCAAGCACGATCCCTAATTAATTAGTGAAATAAACTCAGATGTGGTGAGTTATTTAATTATCATGGATCCATTTAGTTAATTTTGGCGAAACTAGATTTATTGATACTATTCGGTACTTCATTTCTTATAAGAGAAATACCGACAGTACGGTAAAAAAAATTCTGTTACTCGAATTTGGTCTATCTCTTAATAAAAGTGTTTTCTTGATAAACGATTCATTGACAGAAATAAAACTTAGGGGAAATACCACATAATAATCAGTAGACTTCCGATTCATCTTCACTAATCCCTAAAACTGAGTCAACTCATGTCGTAAAATAATGAATAATTTTGACAAGGTCAAAATTGCTCATTCTCTAAATATTCCCACAAAGTGTTATCAGGAAACAACTGCTTTTATGTTTGATAGTATAAAAGAAAATGGAGAGTACATCTGAAAATAATTGTGAAATTCGTCTAGAAAAATACTGCTGCAAGCGCTTCTTGTAATCGAAAGGCAGTTTGTGGTTCAATTGGATGGGATTGAATAAATGCAAACCGGTGTCAAGGTTGTTGCCTCTCATCTGTAGCAGATAGGGTCTGACAACATTGAAGTGATTGCATCCAAGCCACTATCGAATGAGTTTTACCTTTGCGGCAAAAATATTAACAGAATAATCAAAGATGGCAGTCAACTCTTTTGGGTAAATTCTTGAATTATAAAATAAGGGTTGTGAATCATTAGTTTCAATATTTTTTCGGATTCAGTAGAGGATGATATAAGCCCTTAGATCCATTAGTGCCGGGATAAATTGAATAAAACGTTAAACTGCCGAGAAAAACACAATTCAGAAGCGGAATAATTTATTTCACCGTGTCACTTCAGTTCCCAACGCCACCTCTCACGAACAAGGAGTTAAATATTTGATAAAGTGAAGTTGACTATATTATTCCATGTATACGGGATTTTAGTTCATCGCCGGATTACATAATATAAGCTAGTTCGGGTAAACGCAAGGTAAGATAATGGAAATGAACGGTTAACAAAAACATAAGGTAGAATATATGTATGTTTCGCTAATGCTAGTGAGTTAGTTGAATTTATTATTTAGGCTGCTCAACCTGCACCAAAATGGAAATTGGAACAAGACACACGACTGACAGTTGTTCATCCATTTCTCATAAATATACATGAATTATTCAATTATACTTATGAAATAATTATCATCCACATATTTTGTTCAAATTTTCACAACAAACTGTCTGACTAACAACTGAGCTAACTGAAGTGAAGGGTGTAGGTACCAATACCAATCAGAATAATGTTCTGGTTCCTACGATTTACACTAGTCCTCTCTACTCGAAATAAATCGTTTTAAAAATCGCTCTGATTGGCGAGAGGTAAGAACGCAACGCAGAAAATCAAAATTTGGTCAATTATTGCCTTATCTTACGTTTCATACCTTACCTTCCTTTTATCATGAATGTGTCTGTTCGGTATATGTAACATCCTGTACTAGTCATATACGAAGACATTGATGTATAATTTAATTAATAAATGTTTGAAGTTTGAGTACCTTCACATATATTCATTATCTTATAGTTTCTCTTAATATTGAGTATTAAACATGGCGCCCGAGCCGGGACCTGTTTCATGTAGATTACAGCGTCTCAGACTTAAATTATTGAAATATTCGCTGACTGTGTATTATGCTCCAGGTAAAAAGATTCATGTCGCTGACATGTTGTCAAGATCAAGTCTAGAGCATACAACTCGTGATCTTGACATGTTAGAAACGGTTCATTCAGTTTCAAGGCATTTACCTATGAGCGAAGAACGCAAATTACAGTTCAGAGAAGAAACATCTAAAGATACTATTTTATCAGAATTTACCAATTATTATTGCAATGGTTGGCCTAAAGAAAATTCAATTCCAAAAAGTTACAAACCATACTATAGAATCAGAGATGATTTATTCGTTGAAGCAGGGATTGTATTTCTCAACCATAAAATCATCGTTCCTCATAATCTTAGGAATTTTGTTATGAATTATTACACAAAGGTCACACATGTATTAGTAAAACAATAAATAGAGCAAGAAAATTATTTTTCTGGCCTCATATGTCCAATGATATAATAACATATATACCTAAATGTCGTACCTGTGAAAAATATATGCCTAATAATTTCAAAGAACCATTATTATCCCTTCCTGTACTAGCTTACAAGCTTACCATTCAACCAAATAGGTACAGATATACTAGAGTTCGGTGGGAAATCATATCTATTTCTTGTTGATCATTTTTCCCATTGGATTACTTTATCAGTTTTAAATGACAAAACTTCTCAAAGTGTTATATATGAAATGCAAAACACTTTCACTCAATTTGGATATCCACAAGTGCTGATAGCTGAAAAAGGAATTTGTAAACAAATACTTCGTAAATGTTATGAAGATGGTAGAGATTATAAAGAGGCTGTCTTGGAATATAATAACACCCCAATAATAAGCTTGAATGCATCTCCAGAGCAAATACTGCAGAGTAGAAGGTTGAGAACTAGTTTACCTATAACATACAAAAAACTCAATCCCAAAATACCAAACCATATTTTCAAAAACCTGCAGGACCAAAGACAAGCTCAAAAAATAAGATATGATAAACGTCCTCGTAGATCACCTATTGAGTATCAAAAAGGGGATGATGTAGTAATAAAAACAGAAAGAGAAAAGTTATGGCAAAAAGCAAACATACTCAAAAAGGCAAAAGAACCAAGGTCGTATTGGGTTCCTAAACACGGTAACAACAACACAGTCCTCAGAAATACAACCCACATAGAACCATCTTTAACAAAACCTAATCATCAGGATAGGGAATCACCAACAGATTTATATTTTGACCACATCTTTAAGAATGATAACAGCCAAAACAATTATCAGCACCAAGTTCGTACACCAGTGCATGTCACTATTGACCATCCAGTACCTGACAAAAGTAATCAAAGAATATCTAGATTCGGAAGAAGAATCAGATCTCCCAGACGCCTAAACCTTTGATATGTTTTGTAAAATGATTCTTAAAGGAAAAGGTATTCGGTATATGTAACATCCTGTACTAGTTATATACGATGACATTGATGTATAATTTGATTAATAAATGTTTGAAGTTTGAGTACCTTCACATATATTCATTATCTCATAGTTTCTCTTAATATTGAGTATTAAACAGTGTCTACACGATTCCAATAGTTTGAATTTCTTCCGTTACTGCGTCACCTTACCTTACCTTTACGTGAACTAGGATTATGAGTTTGTGTGCTCTGAGATTACCAAGCTTTATGAAATTCTAAGTAGATTTCTAATAGAAAAATAATCATTAATTGAAAGTTTAATGAGGTTGTATGAAAATGAAAAAATGCAAATTCAAAGAAATATCAACTCACACATCTGAAACCAAAAACATTGATGAATGTTTAAAAAATTGTCTTTACAACATACCTTGTTCGCGTGGTGGAAGTTATACAGGGTGTTATCTAACCTCTTGCACTCCAGTGAAAGAGGGGTGTATAAAGTCATGTTAGAACGAATGGCAGGTGTGAAAAATTCGAAAAAAAAATGTTAGAGAATTTTAAAATTGTGTGAAATGTGGGCCTCTCTAGACCTCTGTAAACGTAACCTTAATTTGGTTAGCCATTCAGTGTCTTTTCTTCACCGGCAATTGCCTTTTCTGGTCTGGAAGGATGGCTAACAGAGAAACCATTTTCCGAAATTTCTGTTTTTTCCGGATTTCTCCGGATATACTCGGAATTTCAGAACTTTCTCAACGGCATATTGTTAGTCAGGTAAATGCGCAACTTTGCCCCATTCAACCATCTTAGTATCTCTCATAGTTTTCATCAACTATCAAATCGAAATTCAAAAAGATGTTCGTCAGTGCTGCTGTTTTAAACGAAAAAGCTATTTCCGGATTTTAAAAAAATCGGTTGAAAAATTATATTCAGAAATGTTAATACTGTATATTAGAGGTACATGACGAATTTTACGACAGAAATAGGTATCCAAATTGAGATAAGTGATTCCAAAGGCTGGAGTGGCCTCCTCAAATTCACATCCATAGTTAACAGTAGGAGCCATCCAGCATTCAATATCCGGCCAAAGTATTCTCATTTCGATTCCATATCCGTCCAGACATTTTTATTGACGTTGCCAAATAAAGCAGAGCAACGTAAAATAGGTTTGTTTCTCGAGGTACGAAGTTGGTTTGAAGAATTTATCAAGGCCCTGTTTGTTCATAGCTGACTTTTACAACACACTTCAGTATGGAATTTGTTGACTTTTGAACACATTGTATTGGTTGAATGAAAAAGAGACTGAAGTCATAAGAATATTTGGAAACTTTATGGGGAAGCGCTCACTGCTTCTGATGATGCAAACTTTGTTGGAGAAACGCTCGTCGATTGAAATTGACGTGGTTTTGTTGTTTGGGTAATTTTCTAGGTCTCTAGTTATAGTTTTTCTGGAGTCTGTAAAAACTATATAGTCATATGAATATTTGGAAACATTGTTTCTCTAGTTTTAGTTTTTGAAAACTCTTTCATACTTTTCACGACCTTATATTAGCACCAGTTCGTGAACAGCGCGTGATACTTGTCATGTCTGATTCTAGATTTAACATGCAGTAAATTGAAATTTGCGTTCTTTGCTTCTTCAAGTATAGCTGTCTGTCGGAATCATCCATTTAAAATGGCGATTTTCAATTTAAATCCTTGGCTCCACTTCAGACAGTCGATAGTGTTTGACTTGGAGTTTGTTAATAATGATTTATTGACTACAATGGGAGAAGACTAAAAAGAGTTATTGCGTTGATTTCATGAATTGAAAAGGCCGCAAATATTCGCAATTTAGTAAGAAAAGTATATTTTTTCTAACTAAAATTACCCAAAAGTGTTATTACATTAGTAGTTTTTTTTAACACTTTTTCTCACAATTGCTGAAATATTTGCCTAGAAAATCTCGAATGGGCTTTCTTTTATTTCAGTGATTCACTATGTGAATATTAGCCTTGCGGTCAAGTGGTAAAAACTAAGCATATGGATTATTTTGAAGATATGTATTTCAACTTTTGGAGTATCAAGTTTTGATAACGGGGACAGATATGGTCTCTTAAACGTGAAAGTTTTTTTGGGAAAGAGAAATATTTTTTAATTAATTGGAACTGGTTTTTTTCGAATAGGCCAAATCAAAAAACGATACGTTTTTGACAAAATTTTGTAATTTTATTCAAGACAGTATTTGAAACGCAGCATTGGGGCATATTTCTTTATTTGTCCTTCACTTGTACAGATATCATTGAATTCACATTATTTTCCATTTTCAGACTGAGGAAATTTAAAACAGACTAACTATGCCAAATGTCGAGTGTTGAGCAGTTGGATGAAAATAAAACAATGACATGTGAAAAATAATGTCGAAACAACATATTCTCGAATTGCTTTGCAAAGACAAAATTAACTCAATTTTCTAACTGCTGGAGTCGATAATGTTTGGAATAGGAGCTGAATTGAATTAACGAAAGCTCTCTGAAAGTCACCGGAAAGTTTATAGTCACATTCATAATTGAACTTCTGAAGTATTGATCAGCTTTAGTACTCAGGAGCAATTATAAAAAAATCTATTTTATTAGAAGAAAATTTTACCACCTAAAAATTATATTGAAGGAAGTTCTCGTTCTGACAAAAAAAATTGGAATTTAACATGAACAATTTTATAAACCGGTGGACTGGGTTCATAGAAATGCATACAATTGAAGTATTGAATGAAAGTTTGTTTTTGTGGAGGATGTTCACTTCTTGTAAAAGAGAATTAATTTAAATTTGGTTGATTTTTTCAGATAGGAAAATTCAGATTACGATACGTTACTGACAAAATTGAATAACAATTTTCAATACAATAGTCTCTTCTGAACGCAGTAACTTATGGGGAAAAATTTATCGTTGTTCTTCTACACTTATACAGATTCCTCAAATTAACATTTTTTTCATTTTCAGACTGTGGAAGGTTAAAATTCCCAAAAACGTTTATCAAGAAACATACAATGGAAGGTGTGAAAAAGTCAGATGATAATAAATATTCTGCTAATTACTGGAAGGTAAGCTTCAGTAAAACATTCAAAACAAATATGCTGGGTTAACGTCACGAATAACACTCCAGGAAAAATTGGCTCAAAATTTTTCAATCAGACACTAACATCTACGAAAATGTAGAACGTGAAAAGGCGTTCAGCAAACTCATGTCCATATAAGAAGAATCAATTTTTTGAAGGAATGAATTACTATCTCTGTTTAATTTCAAATTAGGAACTATTATATTCGACTTTATTTATACGTATAATGTATTGAATTTCAACGCATTTGTTTTATTTGTATTCCTATTTGTACTTGTTTTTAAATATTTTCACATCACCTTTTTCTTAAATAATGTAAATTGTCCAAAAAAATAAATAAAAACCTTTGAACTAGGTTTATTTCTCAATTCGTCCAATATAAGTATTCCTTGTGCCACAATGAGGTCACACCCTAATTTCAAAGCCTAGCAAACTTGTTCTGTCAACGTGGTTAAGAATTTACTTGTATATGATGTAACTGGGAATTTTTGACAAATGCTTTCAGTCCTAGGTATATAATCTCAAATACATCTACACACATGTCATGTTTTCCATTAACAAAAACCCTGAAAACATTCCACCGAATCTTCAGGAATATTATATAGAACTGAAATAAAAGTTTGAAAGAAACCTTTCTCTTTCTCTTCATTAAGAGCAGCTTTCATCAAAGATGAAATGAAAGCGGCTCGGTTCTCTCATAAACCTAAGAGAAAATGAAACATTAGACTGATCAATACAGTACTGAGAAAAGGTTTTGTTCGAGGAGAATGGAAAACACAAATATTTGTTTTCAACATTCCATCCATCGGTATAGCTGAATATACGCCGTATGCTTGCCTTCAAACCCACAATTTGAATTATATAAACAAGAAATAAATGGGAATTCGGAAATAGATGCATTCCTCAAAAAACAACATGTCCCCTACAGCATTACCTTCAACAGTTATGCAACTCTTGTAGTATTGTTGAATAGTACTTCTCTCAATAAACATGTGATTGCAGTAATGGTACAATAGTTTGTTGATTTGTGAGTATACAAGGGATATGATAGCTGTTTACTAATCGGACAACGGTAAGTAATTTATATAAATAACCTGTATCGTCGTTCTTTCTTGCTCCGGTCACAGCAAGAAATAATCGAAACTATGAAATCCTTGAAAAACTCGTACTGTCCAGACATTTATGATTTAAACTCGTACATCGTCAAAGAAATTGCTGATATAATTGCGGATCCCCTTGCATTCATCATTATTGAATGTTTTTCGCTGGTATTTTTTCCAGGTGCATTCAAAATTTCAGTTGTTTTACCTTTACTAAAGAATGGAGATTCACGTTCACTAGAAAATTTCAGACCCATATCCATAATACCGATTCTTGCTAAAGTTATAGAAATCCTAATAAAACATAGGTTGACTAAATATCTAGAAACAAATTTTCTCCTTTGTGCAGGTCAATTTGGTTTTAGGAGAAATCAGTCGACAACCAAAGCAATTTTGACAGTCATGAGAAATATAGTGAAGGGCCTTGAGGGAGGTAAACACTCATTTGTTCTGACTTTTTCTTTTCTGAAAATTTAGATTTTTTTGCTCAAAAATTCGACTTTTTT
This sequence comes from Chrysolina oricalcia, assembly GCA_944452925.2. Taxonomy (NCBI): domain Eukaryota; kingdom Metazoa; phylum Arthropoda; class Insecta; order Coleoptera; family Chrysomelidae; genus Chrysolina; species Chrysolina oricalcia. Next base: position 5,715,913 of record OX101810.2, read on the forward strand.
TGTCAGAATTTTGTTCAAAATTCTGAGAAAAAAAGTCATAATTTTGAGAAAAAAGTCGAAATTTTGAGAAAAAAAGTCCAAATTTTGAGAAAAATAGTCAAAAATTTTAGAAAAAAAAGTAATAATTTTCGTAAAGCAGTAATATTGTACGTTTACATTATTTTATCAAACAAATTGAATTTTCCATTGTTCAAATGTGCTTTAAATATGAAACACGTTATTCCTACCCTTCCTCAAATAACTATTAAAGAATTGTACTATGTAATCACGAAATGAAATACGTTGACCCTTCTCACTATTTGGTATACTTTCAAGGTGATGAATGCCGATCTGTGAGTTCAAACAATAGTTGTACTGAATGAAATTTCGATTATAATCGTCAAGCAATCAAGAAGTTCAGAACTCAATATTCCACCCAACACAAATCGTTTGAAGTTTCTAGTATTAACGCGCGTTCAGCTACATTTCAAATGAATGAGTGGCCATTTATGCCTTACTCTGGAATCTGGGGTACAATAAATAATGCATAAAAGCTTTGGTTTTGAGGGACGAGGAGCAGCACAACGAACGTTTTCAGGAAGAGTTCACTTCACTTCTCATTCGAAGAAAAAAGATCCTGACGCGGAATGGAAGAGGAGAAAACTCCATGTCAGATTTTATGTTCGGAATTTTTATTTCAAATTTAATTCTCCAAAGTACACGATCAAAGTGGGTCCGATTACAGACAGATAAAAAATACAGCATTCACTTCTGATATAATTGGTGTAAGCTTCAGAGCCGTATTGAAAAAATACATACTTCATAGCCAAAGTGCGTAGCTGTTGAATATTCGTGTAAGTGGTAAAATAGTCTAGTCTACAAGAACTATTTTGGTGAATTTCTCTTCAAGTGCACCGAAAATTAGGATCTATAAACTTTTTGAAAAATTTAAAGGTGCGCCGGCAAAAATTGCAAAAGTTATAACAATTTAGTAAACAAAAGGGGGGGTTGGATTTTTGCAAATATTTCGGAAACTATTAAAGATATCCAAAAGTTGAATAAAGACCCTAAAAAAAAGAAGAAATTTCCTAAAAAATTTCCATCTCTTGGAACTCCACCACCAACATTTAGAATTTTAATTTAGAGGCGAAAATAGCGCTAAAAGCGGGTGATGCCAGTCCCGCGTGCGCTGACTGATACGGGCCCTTGAACAATCAAAATAATTTCAACCCATTCTATATCAATATTAAGGAAGAAAAAAATCCACTCACCTTTTAGACACTTGAATAAACGAACATCCATGGAAAAAAAAATTTCTCGTAATTATTTCATTACATATGCTTTTGTTAATTAACTAGTTTTTCCAAGATTCAAATTAAAATGTAAACCCTGATAATTGTTATACTAAAAACCTCAAATTTGTTTCACTCCTTGGAGCTATTCTTGAAAGGCTTTGAAAAAGATCCCTATTGGATTTTCCACTTTGTTATTAACAATCTAAGAGAGTAAAAAATGAAAAATGCAAAAAATGCTCTGAAATTTATTATTTTTCAATAATCCAATTTGCTCATATTTTAATTATTTATAGTTATATAAAAATTATTTTTTCAAATTTTTTACTCTGATTGTTTAAATAATTGTTATAAAGAAATACATTATTTATAAGATATTTGAATTTTTGTTTTTAGAATTTTAATCAGCAATAAGTATTATGATCTTTAATAACAAAATCATTTCTTAAAAAAAATTGTATTGCCCAAAAACGCATTTGTTGATTAACATTTTTTTTGCTACCAAATATTAATATTAAGGAACTATTTTTTAAAATTATAATTTCCGTTGCTCTTTGACATTCTAAAACAAAAATATTTATTTATTCTTTGTTTATTTCATGAACAATTTGTTATAAACAGATGAATGTTCGCGATACATTTTTTTTAAATACTGCAAAAAATAACAAAAACAACGATGTGTCATTTGTTGAGTAAAAAAATTTTGTTCTATTTTCTACATAATTCTAAATATTTTTTGTATTTTTACTTTTGGCGTTTCCTCGAAGCTCTCAATATTAAAATAACTCATGAACAAAAGGAGATAGGACAAAGACACTTCAGGTCTTTCCAGGATAGGAGTACAGCTTTTAACCAAAGCTGCACTCCTATCATTTATCAGATTTTTTAGCAATTGTTTATAAAAATACCCCCAAAATCTGATTTTTAAGGCTTTCATACTTGAAAAACTCATTATCTATTTGAAATAGGACAGATACACTTCAGGTCTTTTTTGTTCTCCTCTTAATAATAAACAAAGTAGCTTCTAAACAAAAGCTCTAACCCTATTATTTATCAACTTGTTCAGCAATTATTTATAAAAATATTTCTAAAATCTGTTTTTTACGTCTATCACACTTGAAAATCTCATTGACTATTCGAGATAGGACAAAAACACTTCAAAACTATTTTGATCTTCTTTGAATAATAAACAGATTGAGCTTCCAATTGAAGCTCTTCCTCTATTATTTTTCATCTTGTTTGGAATTATTTATGTAGATTAGTTTTAATATTTGTTTCATCTTCAAATTGATGTTCTACATAAGTATTATAATCATTTCATTTTTGAAATTATGTAGAAATTAGAACAATTTTTTCTTCACACAACAAATGACACATCGTTGTTTCTGTTATTTTTTGCAGTATTTAATAAAAAATGATTGTGAAAAATATTTTTTTTATAACAAACTATTTATTAGATGAACAAAGAGTATATGAATAGTTTTTTTGGAATATCGAAGAGCAATGGAAATTATGAAAAAAAATGGTTCCTTAATATGGATATTTGGTAGCAAAAAACGATTACTCAACAAATGCGTTTTTGAGCAATAAATTTTTTTTTTAAAGAAATTATTTTGATCTCAAAGATCATAATATTCATTGATGATTAAAACTCTAAAAACAAAAATTCAAATATCTTATGAACAATGCATTTGTTTATAACAATTATTTGAGAACAAATTGGTATTCATAGCTTTATTTGCATTTTTCATTTTTAAGTCTCTTAGATTGTTAATAACAAAGTGGAAAATCAACAATTTTAAATTTTTCCCATGTGGATCTTTTTTAAAGCCTTTCAAGAATAGCTCCAAGAAGTGAAACAAATTTGAGGTTTTCTTAACAATTATCAGGATTTTTATGTAAATTTGCAACTTGTAAAAGCTAGTTATTCAACAGAAGCATATGTAATAAAATATTGACGAGAAATATTTTTTCATGAATTTTCGTTTATTCAAGTGTCTAAAAGATGAGTGAATTTCTTTATTTCTCAGTATTGATATTTAATGTGTTAAAATTATTTTTATTGTTCAAGGGTCCGTATCAGTCAGCCCACACGGGATTCTAAATATTGAAGGTAGAGTTCCGAGAGGTGAGACTTTTTAAGGAAATTTCCTGCTCTTTCAGGATCTTTATTACCATTACCATTTTACGTGCGATTCCTAGCACTTCCTCGGGCCATCAGAAAAATGTTTGCTTTGCTAGGGTTTGAACCTTCTACACTGGCAGCCAAAGTGATTGAAACATCGACGCTTCAACCACTCGGCTACCTGGCACCGTACTTGGCTACCTGGCCCCGTGAATGAAGATACAGATGAAGATGAAGATATAGATATGAAGTGCCACAAGTTAAAAGAATTTTCAAAAAAATTAGGGGCTGGTTGTGAGGCTAAGAAAGCTGTTGTTTTTTCCAGATAGGAGATTAATAAGTTTATTATCGAAGCACCAGATGACAGGTACTTAATGAGGAAGGTATAATTCAGTCATTTCGTTACTAATTGGTTTTTTCAAAATGAGGTGTTACTAAAAAAATAATAGAATTTTTTTTATCTATCAAGGTCCGGTTGCATACGTTCAGTTTAATCTCCGGATGGACTTACTAATGGTTATTACAATATAATTTAATGATTGTCATTCACATGATCAACCATTGGTCAGTCCATATGCATTTTAACTGGACTTATACAACTGGCCATTAATACTTTATTGTATTTTCCTACAAGTCGGTTTTTGTTCCTGTTGGAATTGAATGGTTTAGTACTATAATAAGTATTAAATATTGATGTTTCTACTTCGGTGTTGGGAGTATACTTGAATAGTTTTCTCCTAGGAGACTGATTGTTTCTAGATACTTTAGAGTATTAAACCTCAGTGTTCCTGCTATATACATAAATAAATACAAGCACGAACGCTACTGTTGAGAATTCAACATTCATCATTCTAAGCAACTCCTGAAAGACATTTCCGGTTTCAGCTCCGAGTAACGTTAGTCGTGTTTACATTTATCCCGACTTGAAATGGGTTCGGATTTAATTTCATTATCTCAGACCCAGCAGTTCGTGGTAGCAATAATGGAGCTTATTTGTCTTGATGGAGTTTAATTGAAGAATCCGCTCGCAATAGGGATAATTGACTACAGACACGGCTTGGGGTCATTTTTGTGGAGACGCATGAGCACTCAACTGTCTGGATATAGTTGATTTAATTCAAGGAGTTACCATGAGCAGGAGCTACAATAGGCCATTGGCCGCAGTGGAGGGCCTGATACGGGCCCACTCACGTTCAAACCTAACCTACCCTGAGCAGAATAAGGAGCTTGTGGGTTCATTTATCAGAAAGAGATTTCAAACAATTACAGCAGAGGTGAATTTCTCCAAGTTTTTGGTTAACGAAGTTTGCAGTATCATTGATTCAATTTTGAAAACATGTACATCAACCTCAAGAGTACCTCAAATATTTTGTGTGACGAATAAGTTGGGCTGGTGATCAATAGAAACAAGTTAAATGATTTTCATTAGTTTTTTTTTGGTGCTGTAGCATCGACTCCTATGGTCGTTAGCCATGTGTTCTGGGTAGGTCATGTTACTAACTCCATACACCACCTTAGTAACAGCATTGTCAATTATTAACGCAACAGTGAATCGTGGAGGATTATTTCCAGCTAACACGTGCCTCAATCATTCGGACTTTCTGGGATCTCTCGGTCATCAGGCGGGCGCTTAAACACTGCGCTAATCTCCGCCCTCATTAGTTATTGTTGTTCAGTTTAATAAAATTGAACAATAAGTTATTATTTGAGTGAGTTGTCAGTGTGATAACGAATGAGATGTCGTAAAGTTATCATAAAATATAGAACTATATAGTCCGCGAGCCCTCGTAAAAAATCTTAAGTGATAACCATCAAGTTGTAACTTTGTATAATGTTTAAGTGTGCAGAGTCCGACGAAATTTCGCAGAGAGAAAACCTTAATTTTCGCATTTATATGTAAGGTAAATATCAGCATTTTGATTTTAAGTTAAAGTAAAAGATATTTTACTTGAAGCAGTCTGAAAAAAAATTGTCCAACAAAAATTTCCGATACTTCTAGTTCTTCCTCGCTCTATATACTTATCGTTTTGACGACTTGTGGGTTGGCGATGCTCCATATATGTCGATTTGACGACAATAATGTTGGTGATAACCAGAAATGTGGTTTTGAATTTTTTTTTGAAAGGATTAGAATATATAGGACAATCATATACTTGTCCGACAAAAAATTTGGTGAATTTTTGAAAAAACACATTTGTGTGTCTTGTTTTGACACTAACCAAAACCATCAAGCTAGACAAAAATACACACATTCATGCATGTAAACAGGCAGTTTATTCACACATTAAAGAACCTTTCAGGATCGTATGGTGAAATATCAAAGTATATTTTAACGTATTTTTTGGTTGTCAATAGGAAAGAAGTGCATATTATCTTTGACAAAATGAATATAATAGTCCAAGTATAAAAGAATACGAGCATGGACTGCGAGGAGAACATGAAGCTCAATATAACATTCAAAGGGAAAATGAACGTAAAAACGTAAATGTAAAAAATTGTTAAAATTGTGATTTCCGTCAACCGATTGCACCCGTACGAGCAACCCTCAGAAGTCTTCGAGAGACCTGTGTGAGCTAGGTAAGACGCAGCCCTTACCTTTTAACGTGTGATGCTTTGCACGAGACCGGTGAATCGGTGGATCGAACCCACGACCCCACGCATGCGAGGCGAACGCACTACCAGCCGACCACCACGGCCCATAACCGACCACCACGGCCCATAGCCGACCACCAAGGCCCATTGTATCAGTCAATTGAGTATTGGTTGATTGACGAATTTGACCCGTTATGTCAGGGAAAAACCAATAAACTAAACTGTGACAAATACTATATTTTCCAAGTTGACGACAATAAAATGAACAGAACAGTTGACTTGATTCATTTTGTTGTCATGTAGAAGCGGACACGAAGATCATCCACCATATTTGTCAACATAATTCTAATTTTCAAGTTCGCGTTCACTTAAGAGTACTAGCATTGAGCAAGTCTTAATATTAATAATAATAATGAGGACCTCTATAAAAATGTAGGTAATAATAAATGTAGGGCACTTGCTGTATATCATTCATTCACTGGAAATGACTATAACCTGTCGTTTTTTAAAAAGGGAAAGAAAAGGCCACTTGAGACTCGAAAGACTCGAAATTGCAAGAAGCATTCATTCAATTGATTACTATTTCACTAACGCATTTGACAGTGAATCATTCTCAATTCGAAGACATTGAAGAATTCGTTTGGACCATTTATTCCGTAAAAACTAAAGATGATGTTAATGTAGGGCGATTTGATTGGTTTGAAAAAAAATATATAAAATTGAATATGCAAATGAGGAGGTTTATGAAAAAAATCTTAAGGATTACGATGCTTCAACTCTACCACGAACTAGACAGACGCTTCTCTAGCAAATTAAGAGAACTATATACATAAGCAGCATCTGGTGAAATGCTCACTTGAGATCACCAAATGAGTTAGAGCCGGAAAACTGTGATTGGCCCATTATCGACAATCAGTATGCCCATTATTGGTATGACGGTCTAGAAAGCCCTTCATTCGGGGAACTGTCTTCTGGTAAGTATGTTTTAACAAAATCAGAGTGAATATAAACATAACGATTTTATTATACGAGGGCTGACAATAAAGTAAGGTCTCCAACGCTGCAACTTCGCCGGATCACGCGCTAGGCGAAATCTGGCAACACCGCCGTGTTCCTTGGTTCCCCCACTACCACTTTGCTGCTGGGTGAGGCTTCCCCGACCGCTCAGTCTTGGCTGAGCAGCCGTCAACGATGGAGGTACCACTCGCGTCAGCGTCCAAGTGCGAATTGCGTTCTGTAATACGTTTTTTGAGTGCGAAAAAGGTGACACCTATTGAAATCCATCGTCAACTAGTTGAAGTTTACGGGGAAAAGTGTATGGACATAAAAAACGTGCGTAAGTGGAGCCGCGAGTTCAATTCCGGGCGCACTAATGTTCACGACGAGGAGAGAAGTGGCCGACCGTCGGTCTCGGATGCGATTGTTCAAGCAGTGGAGGCAAAAATGCTCAAAAACCGCCGTGCGACAATTAGGGACTTGGAAGAGAAGCTTGGAGGAGTGTGTAGCAGCGAAACAATCCGTCATATCCTTGTGAACAAGTTGCAGTACCACAAAGTTTCTGCCCGATGGGTGCCGAAACAGCTGACCGAAGACCACATGAAGCGGCGCGTGGAATGTGCGACCAAAGTTGTGGCCCGTTTTGAAGAGGAAGGCGATGATTTTTTGGAAGGGTTTGTTACGGGGGATGAAACGTGGGCTCATCACTACACACCCGAAACAAAGGAGTCGTCCAAACAATGGCGCCATAGCGATTCTCCGAAACCCAAAAAGTTTAAGGCGACACTGTCAGCCGGCAAGGTGATGGCTACGGTGTTTTGGGATCGCCACGGGGTATTGTTGGTGGATTTCATGCCAAGGGGAACCACTATCAATGCAGCAAGGTACTGTGAGACCCTGGAAAAGCTTCGTCGTGCCATAAAAAACAAACGCCCGGGATTGCTGAGCAAAGGAGTGAAATTTCACCACGACAACGCGCGCCCGCACACAGCCAACGTCACCCTCCCTATAGTCCCGACGTGGCCCCCAGTGACTACCACATGTTCCCCGCCCTGAAAAAATATCTCGGAGGGAAGAAGTTTGATAGTGACGCGGAGGTTCAGAAAGAGGTCAACACCTGGCTGCGCGAGGCGGACGGAGAGTGGTATTCTGCCGGCATAGACAAGTTCATCGTGCGGATGCGCAAGGTGTTGGAAAAAAATGGCGATTATGTAGAAAAGTAGCCAAGACCTTGGCCTTTCCAACGGTGTATCGCTTTTTGTAAATAAATGTCATTTTGTATGAAAAAAAAAATTGGAGACCTTACTTTATTGTCAGCCCTCGTAGGTTCGTAATATGATGTTTACTCTGTCATTGCAGTACAATCAGAATCCCAGCCAAGCGATGGAAGTACTTTCAGAGCGAGCGAAGAATCTACTGAAGAAGAAGATGATGAATGATTTTTTAAATTTTATTTCGATTCCCCTTTCAAGTTGAGAAATAAACTGTAAACCAACATTTTGTTTTTATTTGATTTAAATTTTTTTCTATCGCGAGGAATAAGTATGGAAAATAAAAAATTTCTTTGCCTGACAGGCAGAACAATCCAATTTTTTTGTATGACAATCGATACTTTAGATAAGCATTATATTTTTTTCTCAATTTCCACTTTTGTTCGACAGCTGGTTATTACCAACTTTATTGTCGACATCTTTGGAGCGTCGGCCTACTGAAGATCCTTTTTACTTTTGACAGACAATGGTGCCATTGAAAATATCATTTAATTATTGTATTCTATGGTAGTAACAGTAATAATAGTAAGTAGTAATAGTAATGTATTGTACAAAAGATACATTGTTCATAGAAATACATAAGGAAATTGTAAATAATGGTAAGAATTTGAAAAATTCTTGTGCGGGTTAAAATTAATTATTCACAATAATTTCACATCCAAATACATCTAAAATGTTAACATATTAAATAGTAGGGACTACTATAAATTATATAATAAATACACTTTAAAATGTGACGGGTTTCGACATGGAAAGATGGCGGGAATTTAGGGAAAATACAAAAATACAATTTGATTTGGAATATACACATAAATATATGACAAATATACCAAACACTTTAAAATTATAAGTCAAAATGTTAATTAATAATAAAATATTTGTCAGAGCATGAAAATGACAATTCATAATAGGATGAGGGAAATGTTGGGAGAGATATTAACATTAAGAAAATAAAGTTTAATTTGATGTGGAACATAGAATTAGGACATTTTATAACATTGCTACATCTGTACAAAATACTTTTGAATTAAGATAATAAAAAATGCAAACACAATGAATATCAGAGAGTGATGGAACTACAGGAGACACTTTCCAAAAGTCACGTAAATATGATAAATTGAAACAGATATAGCACAGTGACATAACAGAAACATAGGATAGTGGGGATAGCTCGAACGGAGAGCGGCCGGTTCACCGATATCTGAAGCAAAGCAACGCTAGGCGAGGCCATGGTGTGGATGGGTGACCAATGGACCTCCTTTCGATATTCTCCTCGGATCGTGCTAGGAATCGCACGTTAAAAGGTAAGACCTCGTTAATCCTTGGCTCACACAAGTTTCGACTTTTGAGGGCTGCCGTTCGTAGGAGGACGACAGCAGGTTAGCGGAAAAAACAATTTTAAACAATTTTTAAACTATTGGATACATTGATTATGAATCATTTGGTGGATGGTTTCACGGGCAGTGTGAGTATGTAGCTATTCACCCCTTTCTTAAATCGAAGAACATTTATGATTTTGCGCATATCTGAGGGTATGAGTCTATACAGTTGAGGACCTAGGAAAGAGACGTTTTTTTGTCCAATTGTTTTATTGATCGTGGGTGCTAGGAAGTTGGAATTCCTATTTCGAGTATTATGGGCATGTTCATTTATTTTTAATTCTGTTCGGAGTTTGTGTTGTATATTACTATTGAATAGAAATAACTGTCGGGGGTCGAAGAATCCATTTTCCCTGTAGAGGTTGTTTGAGGAGTAGGTTTTGTATTTACTGAATGATATTTTTATGAGTTTCTTTTGAATTATTTTGAGATTGTTGATCAAAGTTTTACCAGTAGCGCCCCAGATGATAATTCTGTAAGAAATGTGAGATTGGACTAGTACGAAATATATTGATATGGAAGTTCCATTTGAGTTGATTATCTCAAATTACGCCGAGATACTTGAAATTGTTTGTCGACTCAATAATAAAGTCATCTGAGACATGAAGCGTACTAAAAGTGGGTAGAGTGGATTTATTCGAGCATACTGAAAGGAGAAATATTTTTTTGACATTGACGGTGAGAAGTCTGCTATCGAACCACGATCTTATGCTTTTCAAGTCATTCTCAACTGTGGATTTCAATGTTATCCAGTCTTTGTCGCTCTGAAATATAGCTGTGTCATCCGCATATGTGGTTATCTTACCACTACTGTGAGTGTCAAGCAAGCTATTGATGTACACATTTAATAAAATTGGACCTGAGACTGTGCCTTGTGGTACGCCATACTCTACTTTCTGTTCTATGCTCAGCTCATCCTCCACTTTCACAAACTGATGTATATAAGATTTCCAAGCATATGTCTCTTACGCCTACACTGATAAAAATACCCGATTAGAGACAAAAGAATCATGCATTTGGATTATTTTCTCTTCTAACAAAGAAATTGTCTTCGTCCCAAATATTTTGCTCTTGAATGAAAATCATTGTTGCTTTTGTAATAAATTTTCTATTCTTTTGGCTTCAAATGCTTTTGAGAGAACATTATTAACTTTGTCTCCAGTCCTACTTGGTTGACTCTTGTCTCAAAACCATAACCACTTGATACAAGGTCCAAATGTGTTTGGTTGACATAATCTACCTCACCTCAGCTATCTTCGCCATGCATGAGCTCGGGTCTACCGGTCTACCCGCAGTTTGCCGATACCCATTTGAACTTGAGTAAGTCGCAACGACCAGCGCCCGCGCAGCGGGCGCAGGTGCAGGGTGCAGGTGTCAGCGTATCAGTTCACTGGTCAATAGTTAGCGCCATTCTGCCATTGTATTTTCTTATGTCGAATGTCGATGTCGATGTTGATAAATGGTGTTTGCCGGCAAGATTTGTGTTGTTAATAGGTATGATGAGTGAAACCGGTTTAAAAAAAAGTGGTATTGGTGATACTATTCAAAACTGTTTTGGTCCCATGTGTGTACGTCGGACCGTTCAAAAGTTAACAGCGGGGGACTATTTACGTCCACACTGTATAATTTTACAATGTTAAGCTATAATATGAAAATTCGTCAATGTAGGTAGAAATTTATTTGTTTTACTTCTTTTACGAGTTTTATGATTTTGTTGGTACCACCTAGAGTTAGTTTTGTTTTGTTCCTTATTCACCAGCAATACCAATTTGATTTGTGTTCAATAACCAAAGTAACGTGTTATATGTTATTATTTTAATAAATACGTTTTTATTAATATTTGTTTTTCTTAATATCCCTATAAGTTTTTATGAATATTTAAATTTCAATTTTTAATTTGATTTTGACCAATGCAAGTTTGTTGCTTTAAAACTAAACTAAAGATCCTCAGGAAATTTGGCCTAGACCATACACATTTTATCACAAGACCGTTTTGGATCTTTTTAAAAAAGAGTAAATTTTTCACTTGAGGACGCAAGGTTTCAAAACAAGAATTCAACATAAACCTAAGATTTTAAATTAAGCATTTGTTGGTTTTATATCAAAAGCCTTTTATTTCAAGATAATGACATCATGTCTATTATTTTAAAGCACGTAATTTTCAAACAATCTACTAATAAATTTGATCGTAAAACTTAGGCTTTTTTGCTTTAAGTTCACATGACTTTGAGCTAGAAAAAAGATGACATTTCCCTCAAAGCTTTTCACAATTTGGAAAAATAATGATTTTGAGACAAAATCATTTTATATTATGACAAACCTAAGGTTTCTTGCCTGACATTTATACAACTTTGTGCTAAAGAAAATGATGCGTTTGCCTCAAAGACATTCAAATTTTGGTTCAAAATATCCATGCATTTCGCCCATATCAAATGCTGGGCGCCCTTGAGGCAAGTTCAAATTCTTTCAAATCAAGGAATCCTTTATATCTGTGTACGTTTTCGAGTGATTTCAAAAGCAAGTCATGGCTTACTGAGTCAAATGCTTTTGACAAATCTAAAAATACACAGCGAGATGTGTGGCCGTTATCTAAGGCGGATTACATTTGAGTGGTGAGTTGCAGATTAGCATCCTGGGCAGACACACCTTCTCTAAAGCCAAATTGGTTTCTAGAGATAACCTTGTGTTTTTAGAGAAATTTACAAAGGCGATTTTTCCAAAAATTTTAGAAAAGTTTGTTATGGTAGAGATAAGTCTGTAATTAACTATGTCTTCAAGGTTTCCATTTTTAAATATCGGTACAATGGTTATTTTGAATGGTGTTGGAAATATACCTTGTTGCAAGCTCTCTCCTAGAAAAATCAGATTACTGCCTGTCGCCAACCTAAAAGTCCTGAAATCGACACGTTTAGAGTATAGAGGACAACCTAGAAGTACCGAAAAATTTTTTTCGGATCAATTTAAACTCTACAACATTCGATTCTGTTTTTTTTCACACGCATTTGAGGTACAATTTCCAACACGCAAACATTCAAGTATCAATATGTGCACGTCATTTCTCCAAACTACCACGCCATTACATATTTAATCTGTTTCCAATTCCATATCAACATTTGCACACAAAACCGCAGGGAATCTCAATCACATCCAAACGTCTCTAATTCGGGCAATCATACACGCCGGACAAACAAAACTGGAATCACTTGAGCAATTAGGACACAGTCAGACATTCGTTGCCATGGTAACCAGGCTAATTCATTATGTTTTCATATTAAATTCATTCGCAAGCAAAACAGCAATCGCTAACTGCCAGCGCTGGTGCTCCAGTATTGTGATACATTATCGCGGCTGTAACAGTTAACAGATTTTTCAGGCCGAGCCCTAGCCGTGACGTGTTTGTAATTTCAATTTCGGCACACAAAGAGAAAGGAGAATGATGCCAAATTTATGGAAATCGGAGTTAAAAAAAACATCCAAGATTGAAATGCGGTTTCGTCGATGGATCGAGGAGCAGCTGTACCGACGTGATTTCCAATAGGTACTCATTCCGGTTTCATCAGAACGTTACTCCGAAAATAATTTTCCGCGCGAAAAAAATCGACTATATGTGGAACGTGTGATGAGAAAATAACATTTTCCTACGATTTGTAGGGTAAAAGCTGTTTTTCCCCTCAAATGATGATTTGAAAATATAATTTTCTGTCTAGGGACTTTTTTCTACTGTTTTTCCCGCATTTGCTGAATACTTGTGATTATTATACTGTTGTGATGAGTTACAGCCAGTCTACGCACAGGCTTCGCCTCCTATAGACTTTTCTATTTATTCACTCTCTTCATAAGTACCTACTGACAATGTTCAATGTCATGTAACTTGAAAATGTACTGTTATTTACTATTATTTTATTTTATGCCCTTTATTTTGAATATGTATGTGAATGAGTTGATCATTAATTTATTATAATTTATTATTTACCCATGTTGCCGAAGAAATATTATTAACATTACCTGATACAAACCAATCTTCGAGTGACTTTTTGAATTACCTACCAAAAACAAAAGACTCACTCTTCTTAGGTCCAGTAAACCTCGATGAGGTAAAGGCTGCAATAAATACACTAAAAAACTCAAACTGTTTTGACATACATCATCTAAACAGTAAAATCATAAAGGGGACAGCGACCCTGCTGATTGAACCCCTAGTTATCCTGATTAATCTATGCTTCCTCCATGGTATTTTTCCTGACAATCTAAAAATTACAAAGGTGCTCCCAATATATAAAAAAGGTGACCCAGATCTGGCAACAAATTTCAGACCTATCTCCATAATCCCGATTATCGGAAAGATTCTTGAAATAATTCTGAAGGAACGTTTGATGATTTTTTTTTTAATAATCACAACACTCTTAATAAAGGTCAGTTTGGATTTCGGCCTAACTGTTCCACGATTCAGGCTGTAAGCTCCATTGTTGCGAACATAGTCGAGGGCCTCGAAAATGGTAAACACACCGAAATCACCTTGTGTGACCTGTCCAAGGCCTTCGACTGTGTATCGCATGAAAAATTACTTGATAAATTAAACTTCTATGGCGTGCGGGGGGTAACACTGAAACTGATAAAATCCTATCTCAATAACAGAATTCAGTGTGTAGCTATCGAGAACAATCTCTCTGAATTCCAGAACATAAACCACGGAGTCCCGCAGGGAAGTGTACTGGGACCACTATTATTTATTATTTATCTCAACGATATTTTTCACTACTTATCCCCCTCGGGGTGCATCTGCTTCGCTGATAACACGACCTTAATTGAAACGCATTCAAACCCTATCAATCTTACCGAGCAAGCAAAAAACAAAGCTTATACCTCGTTCAGCACAAAAAATCTCAAACTAAATCAAGCAAAAACCCAAAATAATGTTTTCTCTTCAAACAACAACGTAACATCAAATAATACAGTCAATCTTTTAGGCATCGTACTAGACGTTAGGTTAAAATGGTCGGCCCACATCGACCAACTATGCAGAAAACTCTCCACCCAATTATTCTTGTTGAGACAGCTAAAAAAAATTTTGGGCATCCCAGTATTATTATCTTCCTACCACTCTCTCTTCCACTCGCACCTCAACTATGGTGCTATTCCCTGGGGTAACGCAACGCACTCCATTAGAGTTTTTGGCTCCAAAAAAAGGCCCTAAGAATCATTGAGGGTGCAACCTACCGTGCCCACTGTCAGCCACTATTCAAGAAATACCGAATCTTACCAATCCCTTGTGTTTTTATCTACCAAACTCTACTAGAGACTTTTTCTAATATTGATCTATACTCAAAAATTGCTGATGTTCACAACCATGATACGAGATCATCGAGTAAACTCAGATCTCCTAAGTTCAGACTGTCTGGCTCTGAGCAAAACTCTCTAAATGTTAGATTTTTCAATTTTTTACCACCAGTTGTAAAATCATAAAATTTTAGGCAATTCAAGAAATGTGTAAGAAATTATTTACTATTACATTGTTTCTACTCAACTGA
Source organism: Chrysolina oricalcia (assembly GCA_944452925.2). Lineage (NCBI taxonomy): Eukaryota > Metazoa > Arthropoda > Insecta > Coleoptera > Chrysomelidae > Chrysolina > Chrysolina oricalcia. The sequence continues at coordinate 5,731,075 of OX101810.2, forward strand.
GGAATTCCTCTCGTTCAACCATGAACACATGATACTCACCCCAACTTCATAAACTATATTAACTGTACATATAAAATTTTTTTAATACTTATTTGGATATTGTAGGTATAGGCAACTTTTATGATGCAAAAATTATAAAAATTTTTAAATATTATATATGTGTATTTTACAGCTTACAAAATGTATCAACTACACAATTCGACATAACGTAATTTCTACGGAATGGTTTTGTCTTTTAATCTGTTTTGTTCTTCAATGTCTTTTGTTTCTTGACGTGTAGGTATATGAATAATTGTATCCATGAACTATTGTATTGTATCTACAAACATATCATTTATGTAAAGTGGTTAAATAATATCTATCTATCTATAAGGAACTTCTGAAGCAACAAATTTCGCAATTTCGCGTGGGGTACCTCAGGGAACCGTTCTTGGCCCGTCATTCTTCATTATCTACATGAACGATGTTTTTCACTCTATACATGTCTCCTAATAAGTGCGTTGCACACGCCAATGACACGAAATTAATAAACACTTCTACTCATGCAGATAGTTTCTTAAACAATATGGTTCATTCTTTGAATAGGGCAAAGAACTGGTTTAGTGTTAACTCAAAAACTGGTTTTCATTTGGAATTTCTGGAAGTGAAAAGAGTGTTGAAATTCTAGAAGTAGTTATCGTTAATAAACTATCAACGTTATTCCATATTAGAGCAGGTTTGTAATAAGTTATGCGGTTCAATATTTCTGTTGCTCAACATGAAAAATCAACTCTGCGACAATACTGCACGGTCGTGTTATTTCTACTTCTTCCACACACACACACACACACACACACCCATTCATTAGGCCATACTGTTATGGGGAAACTCTGTCAAAAGATGCCAACATTGTTGGTGAAACGCGCTTCGAGGGCAAATTTGGTGTTTGGGCAGTTTTTACTTCTTGAAATAACGTTTAGTCGTCATTGAGGGAAATTAAATACAAAGTATAATATACAGGAAGATATACATTCATAAAAATATCACTATCTCACCGAAGAACTTTTTGCGTATCAATATAAACTTAAGTTTTCATAACAAAACTGGAAGACTTGTCATCACTTCTATTTTCCAGTTTACTAAATACAACACGGCACCAGTATTTCTCTTACGACCTTTCCAATACTTATTCCAAAATATTGTAAAAACTGGAGTAATGTTCATTATCGATAACCCATTCTTCCAATCGTTCAAAGAGGAAGTGAAAACTCATGGAATCTGCTCCGGAATTTATCAAAATGATTTTTTTTAACGGAAACTTCGCAAGGTCAGTCTAGGGTTCACAACTTGAATAGTTGGAACTTGAGCTACATGGAATGTTTTACGTAGTGGAATTTTGGGAAATATGTTGTGGCCTCGAAGCGGGCTCTGAAATCATGGAGAATGCATGAGTGTAACGTGTTTAGTATGCTGCAGGAGTATACAAAACATTTATTATACGAGCTTGATGACCGAAAATTGTGAAACCGCAAACGAGAATTAATAGTGGACCAGAAAAGGTGGATGATTAAAAATGTTCCGTTTCATCTGCACAATTCGTAATTACCGGAAGATGGAAAGAGTTTCTTGGTCTTCCTTTCAAGTGTAATGGAAGTGTAATGAGATGTGAAATCTATTTAATTATGGTATAATTTCAGGTGAAAATTATGAAAGGAACGCAATGTTTTACATTTCGTTACAAACTTAGGCACAAATAATATCGAAAATGTCTTCCGCACCAAATAACTCAGACTTAACATCTACAAAAAATTTAATTTAACGAGAATGTCACAAAATTGTTCAAGAAATTGTCCTCCGGGTGCTATGCCATTAGGATAATATCACGACAGTTGTGTTTTAGTACTGCTGAAATAGCATATTTTGCGCTTAATGTATCCCATCTACTCTATGGTATAGCATTCTGAGGTGTATGCAGCACTCAATTATTGCAGACAGTGCAAGTCACACAAAAAAATTCCTGCAGGGAGCTTTTCAAAATTCACAGAATCCTCACAGTTACTTCGATCTTTATTTTAAAAACATCCTGCTTAATCCACAAAAATCATGAAAATTATACTGCAGGGCCATCAGATCATAACACTCGTTCTTCGCAAAAATGGAGAATACCATTACCTTTACCAAAATGCAATCTTGCTAAGGAATCTATGATTTATAATGGGCTAAAAATTTATAATTGCTCACCATTACATCCAGGGGAAATAGAAGCATTTGGATTATGGTTGAAAAACTAAAAGAATTGCTATACGTTCATACCTACCTTCTACAATATGAAATGATTTTTTAGTTGTGAAACCTTGTATCAATTTTAAAATATGCCTCCTTTCTCGTTTTATGAATTATTTTAATATACGTAAATTTTATTGATTTGGTAGGTTTGCGTTTTTTTCTTATCAATTTGCAATACCACATGACTTTGTCGATAAGCCTGTGATTGAATGATTGATATTCTGCAACTTGATCATCATGCCACAAAAAAAAAATCAACAAAAAAATCAAAATACACTCCTTGTATGACTGACATCATATTCATGCAAAAACTCAGAAATGAAGCACTAACTAGATTTAAAAATACAAAACTCCCTAAATATCGTTATCACTATATTGAATTGAAAAATTAGACTAACACAGCCATAAAAGTGGAGAAAGAAGCATACCCGAATTTTAAACTCAGCAATGCAGATATCAGGGGAGAAATGAATGTCACCAAGAGTGGAAACAATAAAGAACTGCCAGAACAACTTGAAAACTCCGAAGCTATTAATAAATTTTCCTGAGATCTTATACTAATGGGGGTGTACCGAGTTCACACCTAATAAAATTTTATTATTCCAACTGCAAAGCGGCATTAAATAAACCATTCACTTTTTTATGGACTAATAAAATTGAAATAAAAAAAATCAATTACATAAAATCGCAGGCTCATGGTGATGATGGGATGAATATTGCTATTATGAACAACTTATGGTATGTATAACTACTTACATTGTAAATAAATTTGTAAATCCTAATCACTTTTCCAGCTAATGTAAGAATAAAAAGGTATACTCATAGCAAAAATTATGAATTCACAGAGTTATAATGACTTGAGATGCGTTCTTCCGGCAATCTCAAAAATTCTAGAAAATATAATGGAAAAGCAAATAAGATGTTACGTTGACCAACATTAGACTAGGTATAACGTATTGAACATTTCCAAAACCACCCAAGTTTGCCAGTTGTTGTCATCAACCAATTTTTTTTTACGGTTTTATCGAGCTGCTGACGCGTACCGTCCCAATATTCTGCAGACTGACTATGTCCGCATAGTTTGTTAGTTGTCAAACTATCCACAGACTGATTTCCAGATTTTATGTTACAGTTGCGACATACGTCTTTTTTTTAAGTTTGGAACCACCCCTGCGCCAGTTGTCCCAAAAACTGGCTGACTGACGGACGACAGGTTATGAATATTCAACCTATTTATGACATAATAGTAAAATATCAGCATTCATAAAACTGTTGCATGTTTGGTCCATCAGTTCTTGGACTATCATCTTCATTTTCATCATGAGAAATAACTTTTTATTTGGTAGCTTAGCATGCACATCAAAAACAGATAATCCTGGCGGTAATAAAATGTTTCCCAACTCATTCGCCTTTGAAATTCTGAACATAGCACAGTTATTGCGTTTCATTTGGTTATAAATGATACAAGTTATGACTACGGCGCGACGCTCCAGGCGCAAAAAAAACTTCCAACGGGCCTACCCTTCATGTAGTTGATAATAATTAGCGATAAGAAATACTTATACTGAATGACCTTCAACAAGTTGAGAAGTCACTTTCTCAAAGTTGCCTTGTTGATAATATCAAGTTGAGACAAAATTGGGGTGAGAAAGAAACACAAGGAAAGCTTACTTTGACTACTGTGAAATAAATCCAAACAACAAAATGTTCGATCGCCTTGATTTTGTTGTATACTGAGAGAGTATTACAGTAATTAGCCTAAGAGTCAACTGAATACAACTGTAGTAGTAGATGACCCTTAATAAGTCGTTTCGATTTCTTCTGAAAATAGATTCTAAGACATAATGGAAATACGCCTGGAAAATTCCATGCAAATTCTAGAGTACCTCGAAGGTCCAACTTAGGGCCTCTGTTATTTTTATAATTCATAAATGATCTTTCAGCAGATCACAAATATTCACAATGCCCCTGCTCTTTGCTAATGAAGATATTCAATAATATCTGAACACTGAGAGATTGCGTATCACTACAAAGAGATATTAACAATGTCATCGAAAAATGTTGTATATTAATAATAACCCACTTGGGGGGTAGTATAATTTTTGATTATGAAATGGAGGAGAAATCTCTGACACGGAAATGTGAAGTAAAGAAGTTGGGGGTTACATATAACACTACCTTCTCCATTAAAAATCATGTTACCAATTAAGTTCAATCTACTAATAGAATGTTAGGTTACATGATAAGGCACTCTAAAGTATTTGAAAACGTGAATAGGTACTATCAAATAATCTCTAGTTCACGTTGGTGAGACCCAAGTTAGAGTTCGCGCCAGTAATGATGAACTTTAGAAAAGAGGGATGGGATTTTCAGATATTAAACCAAGAAGAAGAATTTTGAATGTTGTGGTGTTATTTGTTGCTTTGGATGGTGCAGTTATCATAAACTTTAATTGTTACATGACAAAATTTGAATAATTCATGTGAACCAAGAGAGCTTCCTTAAAATTTCAAATATTTGATCAATGTTAACACCCGATATTTCTGATATTATTTATTGATGTTAAATCCAATTTTTTCCAATAAAAATTCCAAATAGAAAAAATAGTATATGAAACACGTTCTACAAGAAACATTTTCGCACTTGTTCTCTTGAAGCACTCCTCGCTTCGCTCATCGTACTCCAAACAACGCGTACGACAAAATGGTGTCTTACAAAACTTGTATCATAATATACTAGTATAGCTTGAAAATGAAATATTTTCTTTATAATGTACACCATGTTGTTAAGCTTATCAAGTTTGTTTAGTTTCAATAAATAAGTAACCAGTTTTATAAAAACAAGAATTTAATTTTTTTTTTCAATATTGTACACCTTCCACAAATTCAATTTGAATTTCATTGATGCCTGGCTGAATATCAAACGAAAGTAATCGCTATGACAGACAGGCCTAAAATAGAATGATCCTAATCATTTGACAGGACTGAAAGGAAAGCAAAATCAGGTCAGCAAACCTCTCTGAAGATTTTGGTCTCAAATCCAAAAAATATGACTGACTCTGTTTTGACTTGACTTATAATAATTATTAGTCGATTGTTACTATTCATTTATTATATATACATCGACGTCACGATGACAGACAGTTTTCAATAAATGTGAAGCAGGAAATAAATGTACATAAAATACGAGAGCATTTTCAATGAATATACACAACGACTCACTAAGAAAAGTGAAATGAAAGTCATCAAAATAATACTCATAGTATGCTCCAGGTGAGATTGGGGGAAAAAAAGTATTATACTGTAGTTTGCAAAGCGTTGCAAGGATTCAACATCTTCGACACATTTCCAAGTTCTTCAAGTATTCGCTCACTTTCCTTATCGCAGGTGATAACAATAACCGTCAAAACTTCCTTACTTCCGTTCTCAAATAAAATACTAAGTCTGAGATTATTCAAGATGATGTTCATTGAAACAGTTGAGAAGAATCCAACTCAAAGCGACAAAGAACAACGAAGGTACCTATATCAGTGAGGGCCAGTTTTTTGAGTTCCAGTTAAGGCGGATTTATGCACACAGCTTTTTCTTTAATATGTATCTTCGTTTTCATCAAGTCCTTTCACTAAGATGTTGAAACTATATATTTTCATGGAACCATTTATGTATCCAAATTAAATTTTATCTTTCTTCACCTATTATTTAAGACATAACCAACTTTTATCTCTTATGGTGGATTTATAAACTCAACTAAACTAAGAATTTAAAATTATCAATTAGGACTGAACAATTAGCAACTAAGAAGGTGTTTATAAACGTCAACTAAGAAATTAAGAATTATGTCATGTGGGGAAGATGGTTACAACTATAAGAAAAGCCATCATGGTCAACATTTCTTCATGATCCATTGTTTTGTTACTGCAAGAAATTATGTAAACAAATCACCACAAAATATAAACAAATTTATATTCAAACATTAATTCGCCGATTTTGCGCATGCCCGCTTCCATTTTCAACTAAGATAATTAATTCTTAGTTGAAAAGATAAAGGATAACCATCTTCTTAGTTGCTAATTCTCAATTTAATTGAAAGCTGATAGGGTTTCCGTGTTTTCATCTTTCTTAATTCTTAGTTGTTAATTTAATTCTTTAATTTAATTTGACCGATTAAATTATTAAAATCTCGTGGCTCGACTAGGGTGAGTCCTGCACGATTCACTGTTGCATTCCAATTAACAGTGCTGCTCCTAAGGTGGCGTATGGAGTTAGTAACAAGGCCTACCCAGAACACATGGCTAATGACCATAGCAGTCGATGCCAAAACACCAAGGGAAAAAAATCCAAGATTAGGGTCTCAAAAAAGTGTAAACAAAAAGAAGGAGGCATTTTGTGCGATTTTTCGCTGAGAAAAACAAGTTTGAAAATGGTCGATTTTTAAGATTCAGAAGGTCATAACTCGAAAAGTATAAAAGATAAAACTACGTAAGTGACACTTTTCTTTTTGTTTCGAGAAAAATACCAATAAACTGAATAGAGCGAGTGCATAAAGGAATCAAAATTCTTAAAGTTAATTTAATTTTAACGACAGTTGATGAAAGTTACTAAATGCACAAATAGTAATTGTTTTCTACTGTGACGTCCACCATATTTTAAAAACTATAAATAAACCCATTTGTTGTTTCCCTGGAGATGTTAAATCAAAAACGCCACCGTTTCCCAGTAAGTAACCCAGAAGCGCTGCATTTTTATTTGTTCTCGTTTCATTTTCAATTTAGTTTTTAAATAAATTTTCTTTCTATAAAATTTCATTAAATTACCTTTATATTGTCGTTCCTATGGAAACAGGTACTCGACTTGTCGTGTGTTGCTCTGTTATAACTTTGGAGTGTGCTTCAATTTTGAATTATTATCAGTTACATGGATATTTCATGATCATGGTAGTGGTAGCGATACCCTATGAAATATAGCCGTTATACGCAGTCTTATCGGTCATATTCAACTAAGAGTATGAGAAAATATTCACTTAATCCGTGAATGGTTAGGTTTGAACGTGAGTGGGCCCGTATCAGGGCCTCCACTGCGGCCAATGGCCTATTATGGCTCCCTTGAATGGTACGACGAGAAAAATATTGAAGAGGTTTCAGAAAATATGCCCTTACGCTATTTTGGGGAAAGCTACATAATTGTAAAACCTCTTATGTTATGGAGAGTACCCAATATTGAAAAGCACTTTTAATTACAGTTTTCAGAATTGGTTCTGCTTTTAAGGTTTTATCAACATGATTATCAGATTATTTTATTATTTTAGTGAAATAATTTTGCCACTCGGTAATTTCACAAGAAAAACTGACATGAAAAATTTGCGGGGCAGTATGAGTCGAGCAATGTCTAATATCAGTTTATCGGGTAAAATTTTACTGGTGGAAACATTTCTAGTTGAAAGAAATTCATCCTATAAAAGGAAAGTTCAAATGTTTTTTGACAGGATAAATCAACTACAATATGACCACTTAAGTTCGTAGCATATGAGAAACTTTTTCATTATCAACTTCACGAATGAAAAGTATTCCTTATAAAAACATCTGCATGGTCTAAAAACTGAAACATATTAAGCATGAGATATCAAATTTTTTCAATCGTATTCAAGGTTTTGAAAATAATATGAAATCCATGTAGGAGTAAACTTCCTTCACTTTCAACTATATTGAAAATTATTATGGAAAAACTCGATAAGAATTGAACACTATGTTCAGATATCCAATCACGTCTATCTGTCATGATAAATAAAATTTGATTTTAATTTTAGAAAAAAAATTGTATGTAAACAATTCTGCATGGTTAAAAACCTAAAATACAACCGGCAAGTATCGAAATTTCCATAGTATACGAGGAACAATATGTGAAAATATAAATTTTACCCTATTGTGAAATATGTACTTTTTTTGGCAATATCGAAAATTGTTGTAAAGAAAGTTTATTTGGAAATGTATACCGATTTCTGAAAAACAAAACTTTCTTTTCAATCAAAATTTGATAACCCATACTTCTCAAATTTGGTCTTGTAGCCATTTGATGTATTAAAAAAATGGATTCACAACAAATTTACTTATTTCACAATTATTAACTTGCATACAGAGCTGTAATGAATAAATATTTAGTAAGTTCATTACATATTTAATACACAGCATTTTCATCCATTCAATTACAATGTACCCAGCAGTTCTATTGAAACAGGTTTCCTTTCTGAAAGAAAATTCTCTCAATACGTTTTCAATCAATTTTGAAGTTTTGGATGGTTTCCTAAATCTAACAAATAGCAAAAGAAAAAATTTATTTTAATTTTTTATAGTAGATATATGTGATTGGATATCTGACCGTAGTTTTAACTTGAAATAAATTTTTTTATAACTTTTAGTTATTCGGTATTGCCAAAAATATAATTCTTATTTTCAGTAACCCCGTATAAAACAGAAAAAATTTTAATGGTTATAGTGAAGGTTTCAGACCATGCAGAAATTTATGATGAATTACTTTGTTCAGCAAAATAAATATTAAAAAAGTGTTCCTTATGATGCGAATATTTCGTAAATGTACAATACCTGCATTGAAAGAATGATTGAAAAGAGCAGTTATTAAAAAAAACAATTGTTATAAGGTTTTTGCGATTTGCTCGGGCCTTTTAATCGCTGTCAAAATGACTCAAATATCATCATTGAATTGTTTTCTCTTTACGGGAATTTAATCAAGAAGCAATTGATACTCAAACTTACCCATAAGGTACAGATAATAGTTTTGAAATATTTGAGTAATTTGTATATTTTTTTCAATAATTGTATATTGTTTTCAATTAATTTTGATGGGAATAAGTGACGCTTCTTCGTAGGTAATATCCCAAGACCATGACAGATAGCCAAATATTATTTTTACAATTTGATGAGACCATAATATGAACATCAATAATCTGAATAACTCCCGAGAATAGCTCGAGGGAGTGATTCTTTGATTATTAATGTTCATATGGTCGAATTGAATTCTCACAAAATACAAGTTACTCGGGATGAATTTAAGGAGATAATATTCGCTATTTATCATGGTCGAGTGATATTCAGGAAGATTATTTCATGAGCAGCATTGAATCATCCATATATACTTGTTCATATATGTTTCAACATTAAATTCAGCCCGTATTTTAACAACCATTATGTAGTAGAAGATTACTCAAACCCAGACATTTAACTTTTGAGTGACTGAGTTATGTCAAACTTTGACACTTATAGAAACAAAAGGAGTGAGGCTAATATTTCTTCGTTTACATGTATAGCCGTGTTCACCTAAATATCCGCTTGTTCATCAAAATTAATAGCCGCTCATATCACACATCATGAGAGTTCAATCACGAAATTTTATTGGTGCAGCCATGTGTGAACGAAATCATCATTTTATGTAATTACTGATTCAATTGAAGTTGCTAGGTGTATATTGATAATTAAAAAATCGAATACCTACAATAAACTACTGCGCAGCAACTTTTACTCTTTCAATATTTGATACCGCGGATATAGAGCACTACTGCCAGTTGCCACAAAAAGTAAGAGATTCGTTTTAAAATATTCAAGAGGAAAATGTGTTAGCCTTTCCCTGTGGGGATGAATGGAATTGGATGAATTCCCAGATTGGTCGCAAAATTGTTTGGAAAATACCTACCTTCCAATACAGTGCGATTCACTTGATCGATCCATATCGTGGCAATTCCTGGAGTTTCCTTTTGGAATTTCGAGTTTTTTTATTTTCTAGATTCATCTAAAATATTTTCGTTTTATCTCCATCTTTCAGTTATATCGAAAGTTGCTATCAGCTTTCTTAATTCAAATACGATAAACACGTTTGAATAATTTTTGAAATTCCAAGAAGGTTATGTGATTAGTTTTTCAATAATGTTCTAGGTCTAAAAAGTATAATGATAAAAAAAGGAAACGTTTGCGCTTCGATCGATAGATATTTTGATCCTTATACAAAAATAGTATATTGTACAATGAGGATGAAATGACATACATTTCCGAAAAGTAGTTATAATTGGTACGATCGTAATACAAAATTTCACATACTGACGTGTGGAAAATGGTCAATTCATAATCGTTGAACACTGTAGATTTTTCGCTACTATTTAAATCATATCATAAGAAATCTACTTTACAGGATCTTCCTTTTCGTGGTAACCAAAACATTTAAAAATCTATATAAAAATGTCTGATACTTAGCAACAAATAAATAATTATAAGACACAGTAACACATTATTTCACACTAAAGGGGTGAAGGAGGGAGTTATACTGCTCTCTTGGTGAAGGGTTTATTCCTGTCCATCTCAGGTTTTCAGAGAGCTGGGACTTAGGATCATTTGAGTTTTCATTATTGATAACTTGACAGTCAGTAGGTCATGCAAGTCGTAGGAATATTTTTATCAGAATGATCAGTATTTTTGTACTATTTGCGGAATGGTATATTGTACAACTAGTGCAGGTATAACCAGTATCTAGATCTGAAAAACAAAACACGACGGGCGTTTACTTTTAGAACATTAACAAATAACTCAAATTTTCCGTGACTCCCATTACACCTATCCAAAGATAATTCTTACAGAAAAGTCTAGTTTAAGGATTAGGTGTGTTTTATTTAATATTCCATTTCGCACGCATGCCGCAGTATTTTGTTACTTTTCGGAAGTGGCGATGTTCAACTGTGAATTATTAAACATGTCTTTGGTATCAAGATGATGAAAGATGTTTTCGTCACCAAATATATTTTTTTTATTCATTCGGCAACCTTTAGCTTATATTTTACAAGTCATACGGCTATACTTATTATTTTCTCCTTCTTCATAAGCATTCATTCGTCTCAAACTCTACATGCTCCACAAAAAACATTTATTCATATTAACATTCTCATTCAACATATCAATATACCGTATTTGAAGGTACCTCCAATTCACTTCATTAAAATATCAACTTGTTTGATTGATGATCTATTTATTTTGTGGAAGTTCATGATGAAATAAGAAAAGGAAGAAAAAATGTAACTTTTGTCCAGTTTCCACTAACACTTTACTACTTTATTACGACCGGTTTCGGCGAAACCGGTTTCGGCAAAACCGGTTTCGGCGAAACCGGTCGTAATAAAGTAGTAAAGTGTTAGTGGAAACTGGACAAAAGTTATATTTTTTCTTCCTTTTCTTATTAAAATATCAGTTGGACACTTTTCCTGTAAACTGCTATGGCAAACCATTTATCTCTTTCAGACCGATGTGAAGTCAGAATTTAGTTTTTTACTACCGTTATAGGATGTGATAATAACAAGCATTTCACTTTAGAATATTATAAGTTGATTTTTTTTGTTATAATTGTGAATCGTAAGTGTTGTTATTGTAAGGGTGCGACTGGTAATTTCTGAATTGAATATGTGACATGTAATAAAATTAATCACTCATAATATCTCAATTCTGCAACATTACAGAGTGAAATGAAAGAAAACAAACACGAAAACTTCAGAGAAAAGATATAGAACCGATTTTTCATATATTTTTTAGAACAAACTGAGTTATTTAAAATGCAAAATGTGAATGTCTCTTCAGATATTTTTGAAGATTGTTAGGATAAGTTAAGCATACATATCCGAAGAAACATTAGGTTGTGAGAATTAAGGTTCACCCTGTACCTATTAAATTTACTCGAACTTGAAAAAATGTCCTCATGTAAGTATTATACAATGATGAAAAGCATAATATTTAACGTGCAAGTGGCAAGAATAAGATTGTTCTTTCACATACTCTTCTAAAATTATGGACGTATTTGTTACTTCAATTCCATGTCAATACAATATCAAATATGATATTCTGTACATTAGAACAAAAACAACCAATATCAAAAAATGGTGAAAACGCCCTTAACAGCTGATGTTAATGCATATGATATACTAGTAACCTATTGACCATTTCCGTAATTGTCAGTCAGTGTGTTCATTATTCATAGATGTTATTTATGGGAGTATTTCTCGAAACAAGTGTGAAAAACACTTATCAAGTACTTATTTATTCACCTGTATGTTCTCATTTATATTGTATTGTATTCTTCTTACGTGAATAAATATTATTATTATTATAACTACAACATAAGTGTTGGAAAAACAACTCTTGCTGTTGATATTGGATGTAATAAATTAGAAAAAGTTTAGTTTACTTAGGGCCAGCCTATTCAGTTCCAGTTAAACTCCAAATTAATTAACTGATAGATAGAATCTGATCCTTCAACGCCATTTGATTCACCATCTAAACTATTAGTTAGTTATCTGGAATTTAACTGGAACTGAAAATACTGGCCCTTAGTGATATAGTATGGGTATATCCTGTTCAATTGGGTTTTCAATTTTGACTGAAAGATGTGATTGTAGTTTATAAAGTTAAAAATTGTTTTTGTTTTTGATAAAATTGTTTTTTCCGTTAACCAGCTGACGTCCTCTTACGAACGGCAGCCCTCAAAAGTCGAAACTTGTGCGAGCTAAGGATTAACGAGGTCCTACTTTTTTACGTGCGATTCCTGGCAAGTAAAACGATATGTTCACACCATTGTACTGTTGTACTGTATTTTCTGTTTTTATTGAATTTAAATCATTTTTTAAAGTGTTGATGGTGTTAATAATTACAATATTTAAAGTACCAATATAACCGATGTCATTACTTTTTTAATTTTTTTCTTGGTAATGGATCAACCAATGTCACATATTTTTTAAAAACAAAAAATATTAACCCAGTAGTATTACTATTGTTGATGTGTCTTATATTTCAATAAAAGTACAGTTGAAGTTTTCAACAAAACTAAAACATTTCTTCACAATTGATTATCATATATTGTTTCAATTTTTAAAAATCAATTTCTCTAAATATCCTTTTTTGAAATTGGTTGTTCTTGTTCTAAGATACAGAATGAAAATCAATATTCAAACCTGTGTTATTTTACCAGTAGGTAATTTTGTTATTATTCACAAAGATTAGTTCTCTCAGGTGATCCAACTAGAAAACTAACTTTAAATATTAGTTTAGAACATTTGTTTCGATTTAAAGCACCCAATGATTTTAATTCCCGACACGCAGTTCAGCGAAGAAGTTACGTAACACCGATTAAAACAGATTAAAATAGACACAGTCAAGGAAAACGAACACGTGCGACAAGAGAAAGATCAAGAAAGGATTCGGAAAATAGCGAGAAGGACCTAGTCATCCTTGTTTTTGGTCGGCATCGTCATGTTCAACTGAATTTCCAGCATCCCATTTCGGAGTCGAGGACCATGCGTTCGGCCGGGTGGTGGGGGGATATTTCATAGCGGAAAATGCTTTTCCAGAGGCGTGGTGAGGCCTCAGCTTGCTGCGACACGGTCTCGGTGTATCGAGCTTTCGGTTGTGGTGACGGAGACCTTCGTCGTCAATAGGTCAAATTCCTTCTATTCGAAGAAAATATGGCTTTCGAAATGAGTTATAAATGACCAAAAATCCGGAAGAGAAATACTGAGATCGTCAAAAAGCTGAATACTATAGGAAACTAATGATCGATAATAAAAATAATCAAGATGCCATCTAGAAAGCAATAAATATATTGCAGTCAAAATCTTCTAACAATGCGACTATTACTATGATTATTTTTTTCACATGTCAAAATTTGACGCTTTGGTGGTTTCAACTAATAGCAATGCTTTATTCTAGCCAATCATTTGGTATTATACTGATAAATTAACTCCTGTATAAAATGTGTAATTTAAAGATGACTGTATTGTCATTTTGACAGCGATAAAAAAGGTGCATCGTTTTTTATCACCGATGAAAACGCCTGTTCCTCTTCAGCGTCTACATCTAGTATGCTCACGTCACTTCAATGTCTGCCCTGTCAGTTATTTAAGTATTGTTGATAGTTGATACTGAAACATTACAACATGAGTCGTTTTGGGAAAGTTTGGACTCAACAAATAACAAAAAATATAGAAAAAGCAATCCCGCAATCTACAAAAAATACTAAAGCGTCAATATGGAGACAATTTATGAAGTTTTGTCAAGTACGAATTTACGAACTGTCGAAAATAGCTCCGTTACAAGAAGTAGCAGATATATTGAAGGTTTGGGCCTACAATATGAAAAAGAGGAATGGAGATTATAAAGAATATGCAGTTAATTCAATTTGGAATTCAACTGTAAAGATGATTCAAGAAAGATATTTCAAGGAATACAATATTAAATTTGATCCTTTTACCGACATAACTTTTAAAGAAGCTCGTGATGCGAGAAATAGTAAACGGAAAGAATTACAAGTTATTCCAGAGAAAAGAAAAGTAAGTTCTGTAGCATTGAACAAGAAGAATATAGTAAAAATGGCAAAATTGTGGAGTATAGACAACCCAGAGGGATTACAGTAAAGATTCTTTCATATAGCTTCTTATGAATTAGCTTGGAGAGGGAGAGAGGCTGCAAACTGTGAAATTTACCATTTTAAAGAAGAAAAAATCAAGATGTAGCTTCAACAAGAAGATTTGAATACAATACAATATTTTCAAAGACGACACAGGGTGGATCGAAAAAATTGGCAGACAGCAAATGGATAACAAAAAATTAAATGGATGAAGGTATTTGTCCCGTTGCATTGTTAAAATTACTGTTACAAAAAAGAAATGAAAACATAACATCTGAACGACTTTTTTTAACTCCAAATCCCTTTTGGAAAAATAAAAAATTCCAAAGGTTGGTACAAAAATGTTCAACTGGGTATTAATACGATTTCTACTTGGACCAAATATTCTGCAACTAAAATTGGACTCGACATCACAAATAATAAAATTACCAATCATTCGAACCGTGCTAGTACAGTTTCCCAGTTAGCCAAAGTAGGAGTAAGTGACCAACAACTTATAAAGATAACGGGACACTGTTCATCATCTTCTATCAAACCCTACCTCCAAATTGATCCTGAACATCACGAAAATCTTATTAGTTCCTTCTACATGTGTGAATACCAGAGAAGAAAATTTTGAAATCAGTACACCATACCAAACAATTTATAACAATTGTGTATTTAATAACTGTTCATTTAAATAATTTAATTGCATTAATGAAGGTAATCATTGTTGTTGTTCATTCATATATTCGGTCGTTAATTCATTTTGCCAAAAAACACTCGAGACTTTCTTTTGAGGATAAATTTCTTTTTAACTCAAAATTTTTCCAGCAGTAATTTTGCTCGAAAAACTGACATTTGACAAAATCGCGAGACCGAAGGTCTCGCGATTTTGTCATGTCAGTTTTTCTCGTAAAATTACTGATTGGCAAAATTATTTCGTTACAAAAAGAAATTTATCCGATAAAAAAAGCTCTTGTGTTTTTACTGTTGATAAAACTGCTTCCTCAACGATAATGCCTTGTTTACATTAAAACGTCAAAATTTTACTTTGCATTTGTGATTATTGGCAGCTTAAAGTGCTTCAAAGTTTATTGAAAATGAACACAAATCGATTCAGTGCCATCATTTAATTCAAAATTCCACTCCACAAAATACAATTAAATCCAAAAATTTAAATGGAATCAGTTTGAAGCATTTTGCAGAATCAGAAACTACCAGCTACAAAGCGATACGACTATTCAAGAAATCGCAAAAATCTGGAAGACTGGGCAGCAAATACGAAAAAATGTAACGGCGAAGACTACAAAGAGTATACGTTGAAAACCATTTGGACTGTACCATCCAAGTTGATACAGGAAAAATACTTCCTAGAATTTAATATAAGCTTCAATCCGTTTCAAGATTTGGAATTTAAAAAAGCGAGAGACGTGCGAAATGCCAAAGGAAAGGAATTGCAAAGTTGTATAGAAAAAAGAAAGCAAAAGTGCAACAGCATTTGAAGAAGAGGAATATATGAGTATGATCGATTCGTGTGACGAAAATACACCTTCGGGTCTACAAATGAAGTTCTTTCATATTATTTCTTATGAATTAGCATGGCGCGGAGGCGAAGGTGTTAATTGCCTTATCCATTATATCAGGGAGGAATTAAATAATGCAGGTGATAAAACAGGACGATTAGAATATAATCCTATATTTAGTATAACTTGCCAGGGTGGGAATAAAAAATGCACCGACACAAAATGGTTGAAACCTAACTCAGAGAATCCTGAACGGTGCCCATAAGATTGTATAATAAGCTATAAACGCAGTAAAAATATCACCACTGATCGATTTTTTCTCACTTCAAATCCCTATTGAAAAATTGCAAATGCTACTTGGTATAAAAAAGTACAAGTGGGGAAGAATGAAATGGGCAAATGTTTAAATAAATCAGCTGAAAAATGTGGATTTGACACTAAGAGAAGAAAAATAACTAATCACTCAAGCCGATCTTCTTTGGTTTCTCATCTAATGAAGAAAGGTATACAGGAACAAGAAGCCATCAAAATAACAGGTCACGCCACAGCATCTTCGTTGAAGCCTTATTTACATACTAATGCAGAACACCATAAAAATATCATGGGAAAAGTTAGAACGAACAAATTGGCATGTATTGCAAATACATGCAACAACAGCCGCAACATTAAACCATACATCAACAACTGCGGCAACATCAACCAATATTATCTCCACTTATGAGTCGGAAGAGTCAGCTGTTCCTGCTGGTCAAACTATTTACAAAAACTGTGTTTTCAATAATAGACCGTCAGATAACGACAGATTTTGCTGACTCATTTTCTCTCTTCTGGGATTTTAACCACTGGAAATTATGTCAGTGTTGAGCCCAAAAATTGAAAATTTAGCGATCGGACGTGTGCTAGGCGTATGGAAAATTCATTTTCCTTTTGTAGAAAAAAAATGTTTTTTTTTTATTTTCTCGTTTATGGCATTTTAACACATGAATAGGTATAGCAATTTAATAGTGAAGAACCAAAGCCATAAGATTTGCACGTGCTTAAAGGGTTGAAATAGGGGCGCGAACTTGTGAAAAAATAGTTGGATGCTGATGCGTTTTCTCGCTTATGGCAATCACAGAATGAAATTTAATATCGTTAGGAATCCGAAAAAAATTTCCCATAAACCGGTCAGCTGCTGAAGTATATATTCCGGGCGGAAAATTTTGTGAAAATTTTTTTTCTTTTTCTGGCAAACTTTCTCGTGAACGAAATAATGTGCAATAGAAATTTATTAATGTAAAAGTCTGGCATATAAAAAGCCATTAGTCTAGTTCGTGCTTATCATACTATATGAAACTGGAAAACTTGCAGAAAAACACAGGAAATTTTGTTGACTTTCTCGTTTATGGGAATTGGCATGTAGGAAGAAAAACTGATTTCAAGACTAGAAAAATAAGCCATAAGTCGGAAACATGATTACGATGTTTTATACAGTGAGGTCCTGAAGTAACAGATACATTAATTTTCTACGTTATTATTATTTTTTAAGAAAAACGTCAAGTTTTGTTTTCGAAAAGACATAAAAAAATCACTCCTCCTGCACCCCCCTCAAGGTGACAGTCATTTACCAATTTTTTTTAATGGAGGAGGGGGTCAGTTGAAAACCCTTGAGATTCACCAATCCATTGAAGAACAGAATTTTTTGGGGTTTCAAATATTTTCAGAAATTCCAAGGAACCTATGTTATGGGTAGTTTTTAGAGAAACCGAGAATGATAATCTAGAAGATCAGCCCAATTTAGGTCACAACGGTACTTGTAAGTCCAGTGAGAGACTTGTGCACACATATCCAGTTGTGATATGGTTCATAGGATACGCAGGAACCAACAAAATATTACATTTCCTTCTGTTCACCATTTGAATTGTACCGAAGACACTGCAAATCGATTTCAACCTATGGTCCAGAACTGCTTCTAATCTGGAAATGAGTTCGATTTTTCATTTAGACATAGAAGCAATTTATTATTCTGGAACTTTCACTTCTAAAAGGTGAACTAGGCCTGAAGGACAGGCCACTATGAAAAAAAAACGCGCCGGAAACTCTGCCTCTAAGGTGGTGGGGAAACGAACTAGTGTTTATTATATTCCTGCGCACACTGGCTTGCTGTGTTTACTTTTTTGTGAACTTTGATTCGCCACATCGTGTCACATAGTCACAATAAACAGGTAAAGGGCATAATCACATTATTTCAAAAATCTGATGTTCCGTATTCAAATTCGAATGATCATCCGATTATGACACAGCAAGCCAGTAGGCGTGGGGGAATTACGCAGTTAAGATATTTAACTTATAGGGGTTGATGCAAAATTGCTTGAATTGTCTTTACAAGTTTGTCACAATAATTTTTTTCACTTTATAAAAAATTATTTAAAAAAATAAATTATTTGGTTCCAATATTACTATCATACTTCCGACTTTTTTTATGGCCTAAGAATGAAGTTTGCAATGCATTTGCCAAATCCCATGGAGGAAGAAATGAGCAATTTTATCTTTACTAATTTCTCGCAGCAGAATTTACAAATAGATTTATTTATGCAGTGTGACCCATTTAAAATGGAAGCACTCATATCAAACTTCAATTTTTCAACCGATTGGAATGATTTTTTTTCAATAGGCTGACATTCAAAAAGTCCATCAGGACACCAAATTTAATGAGTAATTCTTCATTTTCTGGGCCAACTGTTCTCATTTTTCAAGGTTAAAAATCTAATATTATTTTTTTAGTAGAAATCTCACCAAACCACTGGATTCGCGACATTTTTAAATAGTTCTTGTTAAAAGTTTGTTGAAACTCGTCCATCAATAAGAAAGTTATAAAAAATAAAACAATTAAATTTTAAAAATATGTCGGTTAATTAACCCACCAATTAATTCAATTTCAGAACTCCAAGAAGTCTCGAAATATCACTGGTCAGAATTTCATCAACATCTATTCATAAATAAGAAAATTACAGGATAACAAAATTTGAAAAATATGTTGATGGAATTTCATGAAAATATCATTTTATTTAATGATTTTTCATTTTTATTTTTCAATAGATTTTGATGAAATTCTGATCAGTGATATTTTGAGACTTCCTGAATCCAGTGGTGTATTCTGAATTTTGGATAAGAGTAGAAATTGAAATGGTGGGTTGATTAAACGGTATATTTTTTAAATTTAATTCTCCCATAACTTTTTTATCGATGGACGAATTTCAATAAAATTCCAAAATTAATCATTATTTGAAAATGTCACAATTCCAGTGGTGTAGTCTGATTTCTGCTCAAGAAATTGATAATAAATTTTTCAGTTTTTTACCTCGAAAAAAAAGAATACTTGGCCCTGAAAATGAAGATTTATTCATGAAATTTGGTGTCCCAGTGGACTTTCTGATTGTCTACCTAATGAAAAAAAAAGCATTCCAATCGGTTGAAAAAAGTATGATTTATAAGGGTGCTTAAAAAAGCATTCCAATCGGTTGAAAAAAGTATGATTTATAAGGGTGCTTCCATTTTAAATGGGCCACACTGTATAAAACATCGATATCATGTTTCCGACTTATGGCTTTTTTTTTCTGGTCTTGAAATACTATTTTCTTCTCACATGCCAATTCCCATCAACGAGAAATTGAAAAAAATTCCACAAATTTTCCTACAACTTTACAAATTATGGCTTTTCTTGAGGTACATGCAAAGCTTATGGGAATTTTATTATGATGTTTATCCATCAACAGAATCATATGGTTCAAATGCCATAAACGAGAAAGTTTGCCGGAAAACGAAAAAAAAATTTCACAAAATTTTCCGTCCGGAAAATATACTTCAACAGCTGACCGGCTTATGGGAAATTTTTTTCTGGTTCCTAACAATATTAAATATCATTCTGTTGATTGCCATAAGCGAGAAAATGCATCAGCAACAAACTATTTTTTCACAAGATCGCGCCCCTATTTCAACCCTTTAAGCACGTGCAAACATTATGGCTTTGGTTTTTCACAATTAGATTGTTATACTTATTCATGTGTTAAAATGCCATAAACGAGAAAATGAAAAAAAAAAAAAATCTGCAAAAGGAAAATGAATTTTCTATATGCCTAGCACACGTCCGATCGCTGAATTTTAATTTTTTGGGCTCAACACTGACATAATTTCCAGTGGATGAATTCCCAGAAGAGAGAAAATGAGTCAGCAAAATCTGTAGTTATCTGACGGTCTATAACTGTAATTTTTCAAATAATTAAGTCTTTCACTCGTTAATCATACTTTCAGTTAGCTTATGTATTATTTGAGTTCAATAAAATAATAAAATGAAAAAAATAATCTTTCCATATACAACACGTTCTTCAAATTTTATCCTATATTTTTTATTTTCATCACCCAAACTTCTTTATTTGAGGCAAAAACATTCAAACAAACCGAATTTAGATAAAATCACTCGTCCTAACGGACTCGTGATTTTATCAATCAGTTTGCTTTCATATTATTGCCAAATAAATAAGTTTTCGAGGAAATGAAAAAATTATCGATAAAATTTGAAGCACTCGCGGTATTACCTTCGATAAAAAATAACAAAAATGAACTCATAACAAACCCACTGGATGCGTCAAATGAATTCAATGAAAGCTTCATTAGCATGGGTGAAAATCTCGCAAAAAAGATTACTCCAGATGTCAATTATAAAACACCAAGAAAACGCGTAATGCATTCTCTCTATCTCTCACATACAAATGAAAAAGAAATAAAAGAAGTTATTGATAATCTCAAAAATGAAAAAGCAACCGTTTATGACAATATAAAGGCAGAAACACTAAAACAAATTGTCCATTTCAATGCAGAACCACTGGCATTTCTCATAAATTGTAAAGTCGATATTGGAGAAATTCCGTCAATATTCAAAATCCAATCTACAAAAAAGGTGATAAATTGGCTACAACAAACTACCGACCTATATCATTAATATCCAGTTTTGCTAAGATATTCGAAAAAATCATTAAACAAAGAGTCTGGTGTTATCTAAAGAAAAAAAATCATATCTGAAAAGAAATATGGATTTCAAGAAGGTATCTCAACTCAAGACCCAATAACA
Source organism: Chrysolina oricalcia (assembly GCA_944452925.2). Classification (NCBI taxonomy): domain Eukaryota; kingdom Metazoa; phylum Arthropoda; class Insecta; order Coleoptera; family Chrysomelidae; genus Chrysolina; species Chrysolina oricalcia. The sequence goes on from OX101810.2 coordinate 5,752,392, forward strand.
CGATTGATGGAAAAATTTATCGTGATCTGGATAACCAGAAGCCATCGCTAGCTGTATTTCTAGACTACGCGAAGGCTTTCGATGCAGTAAGTTTTTCGCTCCCAATCAAATCCTTAGAGGATATTGGAGTACGGAGCTTACAACTAGATCTATTTCGGAACTATCTAGAAAACAGAATACAAATCGTGAACATAAGTGGAACCTTCAGCACTCCAGGAACTTTAAAATACGGTGTACCTCGGGGAACCGTTTTGGGTCCCATGCTATTCATACAATATGTGAATAATCTATTTCTTCTGGATACAGTTGGAGAAATTATTACCTTCGCAGATGATACGGTCATATATTATATCGATGTAGATTGGGACAATGTTAAAACTAAAGTTGAAAAAGATTTTCTTCAAATTGAAAAATGGTTCAAAAATCAGTTACTCACCATAATTTTTGTAAAAACATGTTTCATACCTTTCAGCTCATATAAAAAAAAACTTACCAAATTTTAACACCCTACAAATCGTGGAAGATCACAAAACAATCGGGATAAATTCCGCCGCGAGCGTAAAATACTTAGGTATTCATATCGACAGCCACTTAAAATGGGATACCCATATAGAATACATCATGAAAAAACTACGATCTTTAATCTATTTATTCTATAAATCCAGAAATTTTCTACATGAAAATGACCAAATTACCCTGTTTAATGCCTTGGTAGTACCACACCTCAGTTATGGAATAATTGCATGGGAATACTGAAAACCCATCTACTTCCGATAGAAAATATACTCAAACGTTTCTACAAAATCGCTCTGAGAAAACCCCACGCATATTCTTCGGAAAAATTACCCCAGGAAATCAAACTCTTCAATCCAAGACAAATATATTTTTATAATATTGCCAGCTTCCTAAACAAAAATAAACACACTCTAGAAACCGCTCACAACTCCAGATTTGACACCAGATCAAAAACCCTCGTTTCTGTCCCACACATGAATAAAACTGTTGGACAAAGAAGTTTATTAATCTACCTTGGCCCCAAAATTATAAACTCACTTCCATCCGAAATTATAAATATACATTCCACAAATAAATTCAAAATACTCCTAAAACAATTCGTATCAGGAAATAAAACAACAATAGAAAAAATTATAGACGCTAAAAATAACTAAAAACAAGATATTTATATTCAAACTTTTATACTCTTATATTTTAGATTATATTATATATAATTATATCAAAGATTATTACATTATATTCAATATTTTAAGCTTAAATTTTCCATTTTATATCCCAGCTGTGTATATGTATATATGTATTGTCATTTCAATTCTCGTACCTTTTTGTATTTTATATGTACCTCATGTCTATATTATTTTCATTTAAACTTCAATGATAAACCATTCATATTTTTTCGCACACAGTGTGGAGTGCTTATCCCTATACAGGGGGTCCCTCCAGGAACTGCATCGATCAATATATAGAAAACCATAGGTGGGCCGAATTTGAAAATTTGGGAGTTCACTACTGTTGATAAGTGCTATCCGGCTAAAATATTTTGAAGATTGTGGCACTTCCGGTTGTACCGGAAGTGGACTCCAACTTCGTTATTTTGAATAGACACCCTGTATATTATCCGAGTATTAGATTTTACGCATGAATCTGAACATGTTTCATGTATAATGTCCTTTACCCAAGTCTAATCGTTTTTGAAATATTTCAAATTTTAAGTTGAAAATTGCGATTGCAGACCGAAACATTTTTTTTTCTATTTCTGGACATGATCATTTATATTCGATTGTGTATCGATTTATTCGTAGGAGAGGACCCAGTTCAGTAGAATTTCGATATCAATTCGATTATAGTTATACTGGGCATTCACCAGAAAATGATATAGATCCGGTTGAAAAAATTATTGTAAGTCCATTTTTTCAAATGGAAACCCTCAAATTTTATATTGTCATTCGATAAGGCATCGAAAATGACTAACTTTGAAGAAGGTTATCTATGCCTACACTCAACAGTTTTCGAAATATTGGCGAATTAACATGTCTCAGTTCCAGAAAATCTCGTATTCTTGAGTTCACTTATTCTTAGTTGGCCATGGCACCCGCAGTTGCGTTGGAAACAATCAACTGCCACTGAAATGTCATTGTAATCAATAATGCCGGCTCGTTTGAATTATTCGAATGAAGATTACATAAATCTATTTATTATTTATGGCGAATATAATAGGGTCATCTCAAGAACATGTGATATATTTGATATTCGGTATCCGCAGAAGCAGAAGCTCTCACAAACCACTGTTAAACGAATTATAGAACTTCAAAAACTTTGGATCCATCAAAGCAAGAGTGCATAGAAATAAGCCAATTGTTGATGATGAATATATTGAAATTGCTATTTTGGGATATTTTGCTGCATATCCAACAATATCTTTGAGACAAGTTGCAAGAGAATCAGGATTGTCAAAAAACTCAGTACACAGAATACTGCGCAAACATAAATTTCACCCATATAAGTTTTCCATAGTTCAGCACATCAAAGAAACAGATTTTCCACGAAGAGTGAGATTTTGTGAATTCGTTTTAACTTGGTCGCAAGGGAACGAAAATACAAAATGATTTGTTCTAATATCATTTATATTACCCTTCTGGACGCCCCTGTAATTTATGATTTCATTATAAGTTTATCAAAAGGGGGCCCTTATCACCGCAAATAGCCATACCAAGTTTTATTAAAATCAGCAAAAGGGTTTTTGAATAATTGATAAAAAAATGTTCTTCTCTAATTTTTTCTAAAAACTTTGAACGATACGTAAGTCCAAAAATTCTGATAAAAAATGTTGGTTGGAAAAAAAAAATTTCAACTCGATTTGAACCAATCAATTCGAGAACGGTTAGATATAGAGCAATTCTCCGGATGCCAATCGATTTAGAATGATCAAATTATATTATATTCAAGTCAATCAGAGAAATAAAATATTTTGACCCCAAAATAGTAGTAATAAATAACCAAAACTGCAGATTTGTTAGATCCACTTGAAAATCTGCACTATGTACGTGAAATTTCAAGCTGATTCCAAAAACATACAATTTGTAATGTTCAGGCATAAGATTTGGCAGGAAAAAAGAATGAAGGATCAGAAATTTGAAATTGTATATGTTCCGTAAAAAGCCCATTGATTCTTTAATTGAATCGGAACCGAAACAGTATCTGATATGCACATATAACAATTGATGAGTCATACGACACATGAGTCCAAAAATTAAAAAAAAAAACATTGGTGGGAAAAGACCCCTTTCAACTCAATTTGAACCATTCAATTCGAAAACGGTTAGAGACAGAGCAATTCTGCGGAAGCTAATCGATTCAGAATAATCGAATTACTATATTCAAGTCAAGCAGAGAAATAAAAAAATTTGACCCCAAAATAGTAATAAGGGCCTTAAAAAAAAAACAAAAATGCAAAATCGTCAGATTCACTCGAAAAAAAAGAATGAAAGATCAGAAATTTGAAATTGTAGATGTTCCTTAAAAAGCCCATTAATTCTTTAATTGAATCGGAATCGATTCAAAATTTGGTATGCACATATAAAACATATTGAGTTATATAAAACGTGAATCCGAAATTTCTCAAAAAAAAAGTTGGTGGGAAAAAACCCCTTTCAACTCGATTTGAACCATTCAAGTCGAGAACGGAATGGTCGTGGTGCTATAATGAAGTCAATCAAAGCAAGAAAAAAATTTTGACTCCAAAATAGTTGTAAGGGCCATAAAAATCACCAAAAATGCAAATTCGTCAGACCCAAAAAACCAATTTAAGCAATTGGGAGATAACAAGTGACAATCATCGAATGAAGGCAATTTCGTGGTCAAATAGGATCTGGAAAATAAGAACAATACATATGTGTTTCATTAGTTACTTATGTTATCTTCGTAATAGGGTTATCAAAACGTGCAATCAGAAGTGGGGTGAAAGTCTTTTTTAATAGGAAAACATTTTATTTGTTTTCGAAAGAGCTATCAACGAAATAAACCTGTGAATCCCCTGTTCCAATACTCGGAAGCCCCGACAATTGCGAACGCTTTAATTTGACAAATTATTCCACTCCCTTGTATTCGATGTTTCTCGGTGTACGCGTTTCCTCTATTTACTCTAGCCGACGTTTATGAGGGAAGCAGGTAATTATCAACATCCGATCGAGAATCTTCCTTCTTTTTGCTCAGCATTTCGATTGGCGTCTACAGCCCATTAAGTCTAATGCTAGTTATCGTTGGATAATTTAAAGGTTTACTGTCTGCCTCGGTTGATTGATTATCCGTAGAGCTTGTTTTGAACAGATTGTGCTATAATAAAACGACCGGTTTGGCGGTTTATCGAGTACAGAAAACATTGTTAGAAATACCTACACGCAAATTGCAGAGATATTCTATCGGGTGATAAAAGTCAAGTGTGCCGCATTAATAGCTATTTATTTTCACTCCCTCATTATTATTTTGTAATCCCTTGGCAACGGTGGCTATTAACAGACTCCTAATGCCACAGGGCATTATGGATCATAATGCCCGGTATAATCGCTATTTATGTACCAAGTGCGCTATATAGATCCTAACGCCCGGAGAGCAACATTCACCAGAGGGCCTTTGGTCCGAGGGATGAATATTGCCCGATGGGCGTTAGGATCTACTAACGCTCGTGGTGCATACAAGATTTTATTTTTCACGAAAAAATTATCTTAAACGACGTTGTTTACTTCATAAATTTCTTCTCATAGTATTTACTGCGTTCTAGTCGGCAACTGAGCACAAGTGCGCTTCTATGCAATTGCCATGGAAACATTATAGAGGTTGCTAAGGGTTGTTTATTTATTAAAATGACGCTGCATTTTTGTAAGAATTGACAAGCTTGTTAGTGGAAGAAACTAAAAACGGTTGTGTTCATAATAATTATGGAGATCCCACAGAATGTGACGCTCAAAGCTGAAAAAGCGGTAGGAAATTTACTGCCTGTGAAATCCAAATACTTATACGAGAAGGAGTATGACCATTCTTTGAAATGGAAAGATGAAAACAGAGTGAATACCGTAAATGAAACTGTCTTAAGAAGAGGTTTACCTTCTGAAAAAGGTCAAAGTAAATTTGCGGTGTAAAGGGGGAAGTAGGAATCCCGAGTGATGGAGGCGGAGTCCAATATTGAAAGAAATCTAATAGCGTCTCACTCCAGCTCATTGCCCATTTACGTTATAGTAAAATTGGCCTTGAACGCGTCATCCGCATATTCCTCACGCAGCTGCTCGTATTACATTTTATTTTTACAACTCGGCCATCGTCCATAGATATACTAATAAGTCTGGTAACTCCTTTGATGTGGTCGAAAAATGTCACTCTTTTTGTGAGCGGTCGTAAATCATACGGACACCTGCAGAAACATCTGATACGAGGGTCAGTCTACAGTGTGAACAATATGTTTACTGGAAAGTATGTCAACGAGGGTCGGGCGTTGAGTATCCATTATATTTGATGGATATATTTTTGTATAAATATTGGCTTTTGATCTTTAATTGAAATGAGTCAGATTTTATACGATTATACAGGGTCCTGCAACTGCGCTCCGGTGGTCCATAGCTTCTAAACAGCGCAACTTAAAAATGTCTTTCGAATGCAAGCGTGTTTCCTTCTTGAGAGAGTATGTTCGAAAAATATTACAAGGTGACCAAGAAAAGTGCACCAAACCAAACTTATGTTTTTTGTAATGGAACACCCTATATTTCATAACATGGTTGAATAGAGATTATTTTGACCATTCAAAAAATATGAGATCATGTATGTTCATCAACGTTATTAGAGGAGATTATATCGATATTACTTCAAAAAACGTAAGGGAGTCAACACTCTGTAACTCCTCGTAGAAAAATAACTCTGAAAACTTATTGGAAGCAAAATGACTCCAATATGGTCTAGTTTCTGTAACATGACACACAGTTGAAATTTCATTTCTTTTTGTGTACCGGATAGATCGAAACGCAAATTGAAAGATATCTTGTTTTTTTTTTTAATTGGAAATTTACGTTACAAAGTTAAGTAAATACCAAGTGTAATATATCATTCGAAAGGAAATTTTATGGCCTTCCTTATACTGAACTTGAATGAATGGGTTTCCATTTGAAAAAGAAAACAAGATATCTTTCAATTTGCGTTTCGATTTATCCGGTACACAAAAAGTAATGAAATTTCAACTGTGTGTCATGTTACAGAAACTAGACCATATTTGAGTCATTTCGCCTCCCATAAGTTTTTAGAATTATTTTTCCACGAGGAAAACTTATGCTTTTTGAAGTAATATCGATATATCTCCGGAAATAACGTTGATGAACATACATGACCATATATTTTTTGAATGGCCAAAGTAATCTCTATTCAACTATGTGAAGAAATATAGGGTGTTCCATTACAAAAAACATGAGTTTTCGGAATATTTTCTAAAGAAACTCTTTCAGGAAGAAAACATGCTTGCCTTCGAAAGAAATTCTTAAGTTGCGCTGTATAGAAGCTATGGACCACCGGAGCGCAGTTGCAGGGCCCTGTATATGAAATTCTACTGAGAAAAATTGAAAAATCTTTTTTTGTAATACCTAACAGAAAATATCTGATATTACATGTCTTCAATTGCAGACAGGTGAAAATATGGGATACTCAAAAAGAGGTCCCAGAGAAAATACAAAATGAGTAAATACAAATGACGTTTTCAGTAATATACATAAATTTTTTACCTAAATATATTTACATTTTCCAAATATTTACAAGTTTTGCAAAATTTGTAATTTTGGCTTTTCTTTATTTGAACATTGGGATCTTATTTGTCTGTTTGCGAATTTTAATGTGTAATATATTCGCACTCTAGTATATAAAGAAACCAAATAATCATGGGGAAAATTACTACATGGGTGAGAAAATTTTACATTGGAATATTCGTTTAAAAATATCTGTCCTACACCTTGTTGAATACAATTAATATTGAAATTTGCAACAAATATATTTTTTAAGCCTATTAGGTATTGTGAAAAATCATTTGTGGGGACTGTTAAGCCATCAAATAACTCAACGCTAGCGTTGTAAGCTTTTAGCTCACATAATATCGTGGACTTGTCTCTTTGGGACATTGAACAATATTGTAAACAAATATCACAAGAATGTGTGAAGAGACATTTACGTAAAAAATATCCACCAACATACACCATTGCCTTCCTCTGATATCAAATTCCTGTAATCGGTTGACACTAATTTCAAGATTGGCGATATATTTTCGTATTTTTCTTTCCTGAAAACATTCGATTTTTTTAAACGAGTCCGATGTTATAGTGAACAAAATATCGCTACTATCTTCAGTACAATTGCTGCCTTCTGCCTCATGAAAATACCCTATAGCAAATAGTTTTTTAAATGCTCTAGTGAACTGAATGGCAGTGGGATTTCTAGCGTTTCCACAAGCGTTTCTGATTTGACCAAAGTAATTCTCAAGACAATCCTGATTCAAATTACGGGTCAATAAAAATTTATAATTTTTATTTTTCAAAATTTTCCATAATTGTAAAACTGAGGAAATAGTAAGCCTCCAACCGAAAATAAATTTAAGAGAATTTGTTACATTCTCTCCTGCCTTACCTGAAACTTTCAATATTGAAAAAAGTGTGTCCATTTTATTTAAAAATTCAAATTGCGCTGTGGTTCCCATAAAAGCGTGGCATGTTGCTTGAATTTAATATATCAAACAATTTGTACGTCTTCAATAAAGTTAGCAGTTACTTTGGCTTCTTCCGGTATTTTTTCAAAGTCAATATAGCAACGGCCACAGAGTGACTGAATACTTGAGAAGCTAATTTCACCTTCATTTTTTACAAATTGTTTGGATTTAGATGTTCATCACTTAGCCTAGGCGCTAACCTTTATCTAGGAGATGTTGCTTTCTTGATTAATATGGTAACAAAATGAGTTGCATTTAGACGTCATTGTTACCACTAAGTGATGCCAAATGTTATGAATTGATCACAATTATCTTCTCATTAGTGTCACTTTGAGCATAAAATGTGGAGAAAATTGCGAAGCACATTAACATGAATTTTGGTTTAATTGCGATTTTGTCGGTATAAAAGGAATTAGGTTGGTAACAAAATTGATCGTGACATCACCATCACGGCACAAAATGGCCAGCGGCCAGAGGTGATTGACGAGTCGAGAGTCAAGTAGAATTTGTATTTGGTTGACGCCATTCTTTGAATATTCTCTAGGTACTTCTGATAGTGTGTACTTAGTGTGCTGTTTGCATCTTCTAATTTCAATAGTTGAATAAAATGTGTTTATTAACAATGCCCAATCATTTGCCCCGATTTAACCATCTCCGTATCTCTCATAGTTTCCGAGATCCCAATGGTAAGGCTCGAATTTGAAACACCCTGTATTTGTTTCTTGGATAGCCGCTGAAATAGCCAGTACGAACTCTAGGAATTATGAAACAAAAGTTTAGAATTCAGTGCAATCTTTTCTGAAAACTGCCTAACAACAGCAGGACATTGACCAAACAACATATATTCACTTCGCGCTTCTGTGGGAGCATCCTGATAAATGATGAAGTCATAAATTGTTTCAGACCCTCCACACCATAGAAAAATGTCACGACCCACTCTGTTGGTTTGTCCTTTATGTATTGCTTGATATTAAGAGTTCTTTTGAAGGGAACAATTTCAGACACCAACAAATTGCATCGGTCTCGTATGGTGTTGTACAAAGGCCATATTTTTTATAGCCGATGGGAAGAATTTTCATCATCTTATGAAGTAAAGTATTCCTAATTTTGAAAAACCGTTCTAGCGCCATATTTTTAGCTATTAGAGAAATCGCTCCGAGCACATAAAAACTCGATGATAACACAAAGTTATCAAGAAGTATCCAGAAAATGTTTCTGTTCACATACAGATACTTTTTTACTGGAAAGTTTGGTACAGAAATCTGAATGTCATCCAAGATTGTTTTTTAAACAAGACCCTTGCACTTCTGTTAAAAAGTTGAAAATTAATTTTTTTCGCATCTTCCAGGGTTTTAGCGCAATCCCCACTAAACCAGAGCTTCTGCAAACACGACCACTTCGCTCATGTATGGACTCCCAGAGGAGGAGCAAATTTATTACTAGAAAACTAGACAGCTAGTAAAACTGGATAGTCACTTTTATTTCACAAATTCCTCTTAGCCATTTAATATTTCTTTCATCTGTAACATAAAGAGCAACTCTTGGATTTCTGGAAGCGAGATGTTACTTATAATTTAATATAGAATTTTAAATGACACTATCCAATACAGCGAATTGCTGACGGCTATACACTTCAAGGTTTCTCAAAGACTAACAGAGCACGGTATCTCTCCAAGAAGACATACACAGAACAAATTATGTTTCAAATGCACTAGTCCAAAGACTCCTTTCAAATTATAACGCATTTTATTCTGTGATATTTTTCAAATGGAATTTTCATCTATTAAGAATTTTCTGTCTGTCCACATGTATTATAGAGATCATTAACTAATATAGTAAGATCCCAGAGCTCCCAGGCACACTTTATTTTATGAAAGACAAAATGTGGGACATCGAGTAGTGTTTATATATGGACATGAAATGCCAGCACACCTGCTAAGTTGCTTAGTAGGCCGCTTTACAGGTACTAGGTGAGAAAGGTGAGTAAAAATAGGAATAACTTATCTTAAATTCTGACAGTTGATTATTATATATGTTCCATAAAATATTATCACAAAATTATGTTCAACACTCCCAAAAAAATTATTGAATCTTTTTTATGTTCTGGCGCTTGAGTTTTATACATATATGTTACTTAGGGGTTTATTTCAAACATGTTTGTTTAGCCAGACAAATCTTACGGGCAAAACATCCCCCTAGACACCAAAAACATTCAGCCGAGAATATGAGAGCGAGGGTACTATGCTCGTGCTATGGAGCGGGTGAGATTTTCATGCAGGGTGATTTTTCCCTCTCAAACTGATAGTCCTCAGATTGTTTTTGCAAATTAAAAAAAAATGTGTCAATATATTTATTAGCTGTTGTCCATATATGATAAAAACGTGAATTCCCATATTATATTTATAAATTCGATCCATTTTATGTCATCAAGAGATGGCGCTATCGACGCGATTTGGAACAGGCTCGAGCATATGGGAACTAGGCGAAGTCATAAGTTGGCTAAGAGATGATGACCGAGTGATATTGCGGTCGCCATAATGAATTATCAGAAAATTTCATTTGTTGTTCTTAATAATCACTGGATTATTGGAAGTAAAATACCTTAGAACAGAAAAAACTTGAAGACAGGATCACCTCTTAAGCGCAAAGGACCCCGCACAAAAGCATAGGAAAATGGCAGTGGGATTTGCCTCAAATTCACATATGTTATTGGTATTGAGTTTCTGATCAAATGTTCTCATGGGCCCAATCCTCTAAGACCAATGATTTAGCTCTCAGGGTCGTATTGTTGAATATATTTTTATTTTTAATATATTCGTTATCTGTATATTGTTCCTTCACGATATGATGTGGAAAAGTAATAACCAAACATTTGTGTTGGGGGCCGGCAAAATATTTGCTGCCTAAAGCGCCAAAATTCCTGATCCGGGCCTGTGCACAGTGACTACTGTCTGTGCCACTGCCATCTGTTAGCCACTTTATGTACTATTGAATGAACTCAAGCGAGTTCTAAATTGCGGCGGTTGCGCCATCTCTTGACAAAATAAAGTAGATTTAGATTTAAAAATATATGGGAATTCTGACATACATTTTTCGATCATAGAATCGGTTTTTTGCAAAAACCAATGATTTCATGAATATATATTTTTCGTATAGACTTGGTGATCCCCTATAGGAATTACATAATTCGCCAATTTTTCCTATTCATCATGTCAAATAATAATAATAATTCTAATAATAATTTTCAGATTGATTTTTAGATTTGATTTGATGATTTTTTTACCTTTAAAATTATCATAATCAAAAATCATTCAAGTTCCCGGATTTACACAAATGCTTTGAAACATTTGCTGAAAAGAAAATAGTGAAAAAACTGAAGGCATAAAGCCCATTCCCGTATCATCAGGGTTGTTTGCTCTTAACAAGATAAAGCACCTGTATCTACAACCCAAATAACAAACGCAATATCAAACTTGTTTGAACATGTAACCACATGAAATCCCGTGGATCAAATTTAATAAAGAAAGCAGCGTTTCACAGAGAATGACGATCATAACTCCTTGCTATTCGAAATAACAGGGAAGATGCCAACCCCATGGTGGATTGAAGTTACAGCGAGCAAAGCAATAAAAAAACAAATTTCGGTACATTTGGGTATCGAATATTTCATTAGAGATATTCAATAAATTCAAAAATATCTTTGCTTACTGTATACCTACTTATCTAAACAAAAAAAAAAGATCATTTATTTAGATTTTGAGGTTTTGCAGAACAAAAACTTATTGATTTCATTGAAAATATGAACAGGATGTTCATAAAGTCAGTTGTGAAATCATCTGCGACTGAAAGTTGGAATTTAGTCGCTATTTTCCATCGTACAAGATAACTTCTCTTGGAAGGGATTCATGTTTTAAAGAGAAACATTATCAATTGAAAATTGAATCAGTACACGACTCCTCTGGAAATGGAAAAACCCTACGATAAAATTGAAGTTACTTTTTTGTAGTATCTAACAGAAAACAACTACTTCCCCGGCTAAAGCCACGCTGGACATTGAACTACATCTGATAGATATTGTGAAAGACACTATAAAACTTGAGAGAAAAAAAGTTATATAGGTCCTAAAATTTGCCAAGTAGAGGGTTGAGAGTCTTCTAGAGTTTGCGACTTTTCACCCTATACAGGTTTCTCAGTGAAATATGTCCAAGAAGACCACCTCACTCTTGAACTGCAATAAGTCATGGAACATAAAACATTGTCGACTACTGAAAGCGATTTTCAGATCAGCTCTGGGATATAAAACAGACACTCAGTAAGCCTGACAAAGGGAGAAAAGTCCCATATGTTGAACCCGCAGTTTATACGTATAAGGTTATCGGTATGGATCGAAAGGGTACTTAGAGATTATCGAGTAGATTTATGTAAAATATGAACGAACTACGTGCTTTACATTTATGTTAACATGGAATATTCAGACATAAGCTATACGTATGATACAAAACCCGTTTCTGGAACAGATCAGATTAGTTCTTGAATAAAATATTAAATTGAGAGTAAATACCATTCTGTGAGACTGTTTGGCTCCATTCAGAAAAAAATCATTCGAATGAATTAGTTATGCAATTTCAGCAAACTTTATCTACATATCATCAGTATGATATCAAATCAGTGCTCCAATACCCAATGGAAACTGAAAAGAAAACACGTCCGCAGGAAAATCATTGAAACTATTTGTTGTCCTATCATAGTGAGGGTTGATTTCAGTAAATAAGTAGACCATCAGCACCTACGCCACCTACTGAACTTGCTTGAGTTGCAAAGGATGAGTCAATTTTTTCAGTCCTTTCGCAATCAAATTTTACGTCGACCGCAGTCAACTAATTTCCTATACAACTCACCTTGAGATAATGATACTGGTTAACATAATAGCTATTTATGAACCAAGTGCGTTATATAGATCCTATCGACCGGAGGGTAACATTCACACGAGGGTCTTTGGCCCGAGGGCTGAATGTTGCCCGAGAAATAATAAATGCATTGAGTTACCTGTAGGTAAAAATACTATAGAAGTGTTCCTTCTATCATAGCGAAATACCTTAATTTGGAAAACCCGAAAGGTTACGCCGGACATTGTCTACGCCAAACGTCGTCAACGCTTTTTGTTCAAGAAGGTGCTTCCTTTGAAACACTTAAATCACATGGAAAATGGAAGAGTAGTACGGTAGCGGAGAGCTATATTGAAGAAAATATCTCCTACAATGATAGCCCATTCCGTTTCCGAAAAAGAAAATGTTAACGTTCGAAACGAAACCGAATGCACATTGAGGAGTTCATTATCGGTCAACAAACAGGACTTCATACTTGGTAATAATTTTCAGGAACAATTGAAAATTGTAATTTCTATTTGAGAGAAAATAATTAGTCCCTACAAAACTTTTCTGAGAAATTAATTTATTGAACTAATTATTGCCCTCCATAACGCCTCAGGCGTTATGGGTCTGTTATTAGCAACCGTTGCCAAGGTATTATAAAGCAGTAATGGACAAGTGAAAAATAAAATGTTTTTTTCTACATCCTTATTATTTTGGTGAAAAATACTAATATTTGGAATAATCTCCACCACCTCATTGTCCGAATTGCTGTTCTTACGACATCGAAAGAATATAAACAGATTCATAAAATTTCCAATTGTTCAATTTGAATTCTCCATAATAATAATAATAATAATGTTTTTATTCCTTGAAATGATCATTTTACAATGATATAAGAAACGTCAAGTAAAAGAAACATATATAGTACGGAGTTAAAAGAAAATATCATTCACATTACAAACATGGAACACAGTTACTTGGAAGTATACACAAAATATTCATTGATAGAGTAAAAGCATTCCTCTAAAAGGAATTCTTTAAGTTTCCTTTTGAAAGTAGATGTTATTGAGATACTCTTTATTTTTGAAGGCATACAATTGAATACCTTGGAAGCTGCTAGAGAGGGCGATTTTTGAAATAGTCTCGTACGATGTTGTTGCAGTTTAATTAGGTTTCCGTATCTTGTTGGGTAGTTGTGACACTTTGAATTCGTTTCGAGCTCAGACTCCCGTGTTTTTACAAAAAAAAGCAAACAATTATAAATGTATATCGATGGTAGTGTTAAAATTTTTCTTTTCCTAAAAATTGGCCTACAGGAGTCTGTGTGTCGAAGACCATACATCATACGTTCAATCCTTTTTTGAGAGATGAACGCTCGGCTAATATTGATTCCTTCTTCCCACAAAAGCACATTGTAAGAAAGTACTGAATAAACCATTGCATAGTAAATGTTCAACAAATGCTCTTCATTCATAACCTTTTTGAGGTGTACCAATGCGTAAAAACTGGTGTTTATTATCTTGCAAACTTGATTTATGTGAACTTTCCAACTCAACCCAGAATCTATATGAAGTCCTTAAAATTTTGAGGATTCCGACGGATCGATAGTCACATTATTGATATCAACCTGTATAGGTTGCTCCAAGTATCTTCGATTGAAAAATTGAACTAATACCGTTTTATCGGCATTAACTATGAGTTTGTTTGTGTGACACCATTTCGAAAATTAGCGACTTATTGTGTTCAGCTTCAACTGGAGTTCCGCAGGATTATCAGCTTCTTCTGAAATTGCAGTATCGTCGGCAAAAACTGACACTGACTTTGTACCTAAATGTTGTGGTAAGTCATTGATATAAATCAGAAAAATTATCGGTCCCAAAACTGAGCCCTGTGGAACTCCAATGTCTACGTTGAATATATCACTGTTCGTGTCATCCCATCTCATGTATACTTTCCAAAAATTCATATACGATATTACCCGTGCAAGAAATTTCCCTCGAACACCTATGACATGTAATTTGTTAGCAAGGATGTCAAAATCTATGGAGTCAAATGCCTTAGACAAGTCAAAGAAAAGCGCATAGAAATATTTATTTAATAAACCTAGAAACGATACAGGTATACAGGGTGTATCTAAATAACACCAATAAAATTAAAGGGGTGATTCTGTGATGAAAATTAATGTGAGTGTTTGGTATAACATTTTTTGAAAAAACCCGGAAAAGTTACACCCCTTCGAGAATAAAAAAAAAATGGTTTTTCTTCTTTATTTTCCCTGTATATCAAGCTAAAGACACGAAACTTGGTAAACATTATCTGTCAATAAGAGTACACTTTTTTAATTTTTTTCAACCCTGAAGTATGCTTAGAAGGGGTTGATTATTTCAACCCCTAAGATATTTTTTCTTACAACTTTTTTTTAGATGAAAATTTTTTCTTTAAAAAAGTATGACTGAAAAGCCCAATTCATTGACTAACTTTTTTAACTCTACAAGTTTTTTCTAAAACTTGAGCATTTACGAGAAAAAAAATCTAATGCAATGCATTTTCAAAAAGATGAGCTAACGCGAGTGTATTTTGCGTCAAGTCTAGTGGCCTGTGCTTTGCATAAAAACATTAATACTGACACTAGGATTGTGTAGTGTCATTTTCTGTCACCCACCTTATTGTTTTACAAGTTTTATGACTGTGTATTGTAGGAAATATTAGTTGATTGAAAATATGAAAGCATATTCTAATTTGGAAATGGCAGAAATGCATTTCACATACGGTCGTGCTAACGGTAATTCATTGGAAGCGCAAAGACTTTATGCTGAACAGTACCCACAGCGTAGACTACCCCATCATACTACGTTCACAACTATTCACCGACGCTTGCGGGAACGCGGTAATTTTGAAAAAAGAAGTTATGATTCTGGTCGTACTAGAGAAGTTAGAACTGCAGCTGTAGAAGAAGCCGTACTTAATTCAATTGAAGAATTCCCAGAAACTAGTACCAGGAGAATAGCTCGTGTCCTACATGTAAGCCATTCCGTTGTTTTTAGAATTTTAAAAGAACAAATGTTGTATCCCTATCATCTTCAACGGGTGCAGGCGTTAATGATTCGAGATTTTTTACCCCGTGTGATTTTTTCTCAGTGGCTTATTAATATGATTGGCCAAGCACCACAGTTCTTAGGTAATATTTTATTTACTGACGAGGCGAGTTTCTCAAGAGACTGTATTAGATATTTTCATAACAATCACCTTTGGGCTGACGAAAATCCTCATGGCTTTTTTGAAGGAAATCATCAGTATCAATTTTCATTAAACGTGTGGCTCGGAATTATTGATAATCATTTAATTGGTCCCCATTTTCTTCCGCTACGATTAAATGGTGAAGCATATTGTCATCTCCTTGAAGAATTACCTGTTCTTCTTGAAGAGGTTACCATTCAAATTAGGCAACATTCATGGTTTATGCACGATGGTGCAGCAGCTCATTTTAGTATACGTGCAAGAACTCACCTGGATGAGGTGTATGCCAATCAATGGATAGGTCGAGGAGGACCTGTAAACTGGCCAGCCCGCTCCCCTGACCTTAATCCTTTGGATTTTTGCATATGGGGATATCTGAAATCTTTGATATACACAAACCCAGTTGAAAATATCGATGATCTGCGAAACCGCATTGTAGCAGGGTGTGAAACTATAAGAAATTCTCCAGGAATTTTAAATCGTATACGCAATTCTATGAGGAAAAGGGTAGATGCTTGTATTGAAGCTGAATGCGGTCATTTTCAACATTTATTATAATTGTATTGTCGATATTCGACAGGTTTTTGTTCATTGTTTGTTCACTTTTATTTTTAGTTGTAGAAGTCTCATAATCATAATCATAATTTGGTTGGCTGTTGTTTAATAAAATGCTATTTTACATGAGCTTATTTTTTTTTTTCTCATAAATGCTTAAGTTTTCGAAAAAAACTTGTAGAGTTAAAAAAGTTAGTCAATGAATTGGGCTTTTCAGTCATACTTTTTTAAAGAAAAAATTTTCATCTAAAAAAAAGTTGTAAGAAAAAATATCTTAGGGGTTGAAATAATCAACCCCTTCTAAGCATACTTCAGGGTTGAAAAAATTTCAAAAAGTGTACTCTTATTGACAGATAATGTTTACCAAGTTTCGTGTCTTTAGCTTGATATACAGGGAAAATAAAAAAGAAAAACCATTTTTTTTTTAATTTTCGAAGGGGTGTAACTTTTCCGGGGAGGGTTTTTTCAAAAAATTTTATACCAAACACTCACATTAATTTTCATCACAGAATCACCCCTTTAATTTTTTCGGTGTTATTTAGATACACCCTGTATATTGCTGGAAATATAGGGTGTTCCTAAATATTATGTACAAACAGAAGCAGGAAATTGCTTATTTCATGACTAAAAATGTATATAACGTTGGTCCGCAAATGGTTCATTGCCGACCTGCACGCTGTTGAGAATTCTATAGTTTTTTCATTATAACTCCTGCATTCAATATGTTCAGCACAAATTGGGAATGCTGGTTATGCTGTAGGGCTTACATCATTGGACATGCCGAATAGTTGTGAGAATCTACTAGGAGATATTTTCTCCTCCTAAACTTTGTTGTGATGCACCGCAGGTAGATTCTGAAATTACAAA
Source organism: Chrysolina oricalcia (assembly GCA_944452925.2). NCBI lineage: Eukaryota > Metazoa > Arthropoda > Insecta > Coleoptera > Chrysomelidae > Chrysolina > Chrysolina oricalcia. The sequence continues at coordinate 5,769,663 of OX101810.2, forward strand.
ATGAGTTTCCTGTTTTGTTTAGAATATTTTTGTTTTTTCATAGTTTTTTCGTGTCTCCAACCGAAAATACAAAAAAATTAAAATAACTATTTTCTTTAAGTCGCTGGATGAAATTTTTGAAATGTTCTAGTAGGCTCTGTTTTCATTTGGATAACCTCTTGTTTTTATCATTACAATCTGAAAAAAACGGAATCATACTAATAACAAGAAAACTACGTTACAACAATTGTTTAAAGTGACCTCCTCCAACCCTTATACATGCCTAAGCTATTCGTTTTATTTGGTACACCCCCGGAGTATTTCTTGCGGTTTAAAATGCATCTTATATTCGAATTCGTAAATCATCAACCTGTTTTCCAAATTTTAGCTAAATATTTCAAAACCTGCAGAAGTTATACAAAAAATAATTTTGAGATTCCAACACCCTGTAGATCGTTAAGGATGCGTTTTCAGACCTAAATGTGTTTATATGAATTTTTAATCACGAGATAAGCCAAAGAATTACCTCCTAAATGTACATTACATTTAGGAATACACCTAGTTCACACTGATATAAATTGTCTTGCCTATCCGTTGAGATTTCGTATATCTGTCTTCACGTTGAATTGGAGCGGGGAGATTTTTTAGGGCACCTGCAAACTTTTGGGACTTTCCTACAATTAGAATTCCCCAAAAAGTTTTACCATTAAGTTTTCTATACTATTATTGGGCGATTCTGAAATTATGAGCAGTGAGGGTCTACATTTTATGACGTCATTCGGTAAAGTTATGACGTTATCAAATTTAGACCGTCACATCTTATTTTCTCAGAATTAAGTAGTAACGTTTTCCGACAAAAAAAAATGCTCCGCTACCGAGAAATTTTGTAAATAGCATGCTGTTCAACTCGAGATCAAGTAAAGATAGAAGAAGTCTTTTAAAAAAAGTTCCGAGTATTGGGCCCTAGGGCTATAATTCTTTCAGAAGAGAGATCCAATTCAGTATCGATAGAAGAGATTATTTTGACACATTGTATTTCTTGATACAAAGTGCTCTAACATCAATATATCATGAGGGAAATACATATTAACTTCATCAACGAAAGTTCGGAAATTTTCAAACATCTGCAACTTGAATACACGAATCGACGTCTTCAAGACTTTGTAGAATTCGATAATGTATATGTATTACGAATGAAACGTTTCTTACCATTGAACGTGCGGAAAAATCTGGACATTGGACTTACCTGGAACAAACGAAAAGAAATGTTAAACTTCAACATTCAAATATTATATAAATCCGGTTTTACTACAAGATGAGATCATGGTTTGAGAAACTGGGGAATTATACTAATTTATATTAATAAAAAAATTGTTTAAAATTGAGGATTTTCTTTTTTTTGTTTTTTTCGTTGCTTAAAATTGTTTTCACCGTTAAGTAGCTGTCGTCCCCTTCCGAACGGCAGCTCTCAGAAGTCGAAACTTGTGCGAGCCAAGGTTTAACGAGGTCTTAAAATTTTAAGTAAGATTCCTAGCAGTAGCTGGGGCCATCAAAAAAATGTCTGCAGTCGCTGGGGTTCGAACATTCAACTGGCAGCCAGAGTGATTGAAAACAGCGGCGCCTTCACCGCTACCTGGCCCAGTTTACCTGAAATGAAGGATGAAGGATGGTGCACCTTAACGAATGTTTAAAAATCGGTGTACAAGTTTGTGATTATTGACCTATCCTTGTATGAGTCCTTTAATTGTTTAATCCTGATATTTTACGACTCCAATAGAATAACAGAAGAGTGAATTTTTTCTTTGTACCAATTAGATTCACAAAATATGCCTTCATTGAAACATGTTATTGTAGAAGATACACTAAAGCCGGTGACTTTTGGAGAAACAAGTTTCATGAAAATCGTGGCAAGTAACAGGAAATTTGATCACACAACTCATACTTTCAAATGAGACAGAACACACCCACGTTTCCGAAACAGAATGGCAGACATTGTTTCGTGTACAAATTGCGAGAAATACCGCACGTTCTGTTTCACGGAAATTATATCAATTGTGTGCAAGACAGTGTGCGCTCTCCTGTTTCGGAAACGTCAGTGTGTTCTGTCTTATTTGAATGCATGGGTTGTGTGATCCAATTTCCTATTTCTTTCAACAAGTTTCATGAAAATTGTTAGTCTAGTATGTCACCGGCCTAAAGATGACAAAATGTTCAACTTAATATTCGTCAAGAAATGTTGTACAATCTGTACCGCAAAGGTGATTTTATTGAAAACGTTCATAAAGTCAGATGTGGAATCATTTGCGACTGGTGGACAAACTTAAGTCGCTATTTTACATCGTTCAAAATAACCTCTCTTGGAAGGAATTCATGATTCATGGTGAAAAGGGAAACATTCTCAATTAAGAAGTGAAACAAACATGACTGGAAAACGAATCATACGATAAATTGAAGTAACTTTTTTGTAGTATCTAACAGAAAACAACTAAAGCTGCTAAAGCCACGCTGGACATTGAAGTACATCTGATAAATATTGAGAACAAACCCCATATAACTTGGGAGAAAAAATCTGAAAGTGAAAATTTGTATTTCATTCAGATAGTTGAAATGAAAAGAATCTATTTTTTGTAATATCTAATAGAAAACAACTATTTCCCCGGCAAAAGCCACGCTGGACATTGAACTACATCTGATAGATATTGAACCTGAATAAAGTAACTTCAATTTATCGTAGGTTTTTTTTCCATTTCCAGAGGAGTCATGTTTGGTTCAATTTTCAATTGAGAATGTTTCCCTTTTCAACAGTCCCAAGGTATTTCACCACCGTGGGAACATAAAGTAAGATAATCTGCTTCATGTAGCTATGAAATTAATCAAGTTTTCGATAGGAAATTCGATACTGTTATGCGAACAAAGCTGGGAGGTATGGTAATTAAAATTGATATGAGTCGCATACGGGACATGGGATTTCAATGAAATATTGCAGACTCCCGTTTTCGTGTTCAATGAAACAATTCAGCGTGGTCTTGACTTCAAAAAAGCCCGTCTATGAGGGATACTAGCTCTGGGAGGATTCTATGGAAAGACGTTTACCTAGTGAATTTGAACCCATCAAAATAATAATCCAGATAACTCTTCTTCGGTTCTCTCCAAATTTTCTTCATATATTCACCAATGATTCCATAACAGTCCTTGCAGTTAAAAATCGTCCATACTGTGTTAAGTTTTCATTGGGTGGGTTTTAAGAAAACAAATGTTATCGCTCTGCATACATACACATACAAGCAAAAAGGATGTTAATGGGAACTTGAAATGAGGTGTATTACAGATTCAGAAAAATGTCGTTCTCACGTTGATACACCCTGTATATCGAAGGCTTAGTGTAAGAAATCAGAATTTAAAAAAATTATTTTGAAATGAAAATATTCGAAAAATTGTTAATTATTCCTGTTACTTATATTATCTTTCAAAATAGGGAAGGGGTATAATAGTAACGGGTGCAATACACGGGTGTTTGTAGTGAATGGTTTCTGTACTCAGATCATTAAGTAAACAGATGGGCCCGGTGCTACGTAAACATCATATTCACTGAAGATAATTCTTGCGGAAACTGTTTTGTTTTGGTTTTTTGACTTTCGAACCAAAACAAAACACCTCTAGCACAGTGCCGTGCTTTTTAAGGGGGTCAAAATTACTTATGGTCAATATAAAGCCGGGGGTTAGCAGCAAATAACTTTATATCAAAATTTGGGGATTCAAAATAGCGGATTGGTTTTGTGATTTATGATGATATTCTTTCCTTAGTTGGATTCTAGGAGTTTTCAGTTATCAAAAATAAAGCATTATATATGGTCTAAATAATTAATTCGAGAGAGGTAACAAGTTCCTTGACTATATTTCAAGTTTGGAGTCTGAGGGTTTATGTTGTGTAGATCAAGTTTCAACGAATCAATAAGAATATTTGAATAAATATGGACCAGTTGCATAAAGCCTGCTGTTCACGTAGGTAACATAACTGGTAAGCTGAGACATGCGTTGCCATAGTAGGTAATCATCAAATAAAATATTCATTTGTATGTTAAATTCTTTATGCAACTGGCCCTATGAGTTAAGAAACCTTTTCCAACATCTATTTTTTCAGAACCCATTTCCTTTTTTTGTAAAAATTGTTTATTGTGTTGAGTATGATCCTTCCTGAATTTTGGATCAGTTCATTCATATGGCAAGTACCTGTCAGAAAACAACTACTCTCCTGGCTAAGACCACGACGGGGATTGAATTAAATCTAACAGATACTTGTGCAACGTTCCTCAAAGCATCAGAGGACGTAATTGCAAGTGCAAGTGTTTTGTGTTGATGAAGTGTTGTTAAAATTTTCCTGTGTGTTTTTTTGGTTTTTGTCCTGCTTAAACAACTTAATTAGAAATACTGCTTTGTTTGCAAAACAAATGATAGTAAACAAACATTCCACAGGCGAGGTTCCAGTGGCGTCGAATGCACGATGCAAATCATGCAATCAAATGTATTCGTCAAATATAATATTGGAGGTCAAAGAAACTCATTCAAAATTACAGATAAGAAAAGCCTATGGCAAAATGGTGAATGCCTCAATGTTTGTTATAAATATCTGTAAGCAGGGGAAAAAACATTGAAGCTTATGAAAGGAAAATTGAATTTATTTTCCAATAATACTGATATTGTTAAAATTCTAACAGTGAGGACAATTTATGATATACCAAAGGACTTGCTTAAAATTTTTGGAAATCATTTCTTTGAAGAAGAACCTTTATCAAACCATAGTTATGCCTCGGTAAAGGCAATACTTCAAATTTTTTCAAAATCCGAATATACCACGAATTGTCAATAAGCAGAACTGACAAAGTTGAAAGGGCCAGGTCTCTTTTGACAAAGACAGTTTTATTTAAAAATCAATAAATACCAAGTGTTGAAATCCTCATGTACTGAGCTTTCTTGAGAATCATTCTTTCACATACACTTTGACACTTTATATTTATACATTTGTAATATTGTATATTAGGCTTAAAATTAAATAAATAATAGTGATATTTGCCAATTTGTAATAATAACGTGTGGTATAAGCATATATTTCATTCAATAAATATTTTAATTCCTGTGTTAATGTTGATTTTACACTTGATATTTATTGATTTTGAAATAAAACTCTCCTTGTCAAAAGAGACCTGACCCTTTCTACTTTGTCAGTTCCGCTTATTGACAATTCATGGTATATTCGGATTTTGAAAAAAATTTAAGTATTGCCTTTACCAAGGCATAACTATGGTTTGATAAAGGCTGTTCCTCAAAGAAATGATTTCCAAAAATTTTAAGCAAGTCCTTTGGTATATCATTAATTGACCTCACTGTTAGAATTTTAACAATGTCAATATTATTGGAAAATAAATTCAATTTTCGTTTCATACGCCTCAATGTTTTTCCCCCTGCTCACAGATATTTATAGCAAACATTGAGGAATTCACCACTTTGCCATAGGCTTTTCGTATCAGTAATTTTGAATCAGTTTCTTTGTCCTCCAATATTATATTTGACGAATACGTTTGATTGCATGATTTGCATCGTGCATTCGACGCCACTGGAACCTCACCTGTGGAATGTTTGTTTACTATCATTTGTTTTGCAAACAAAGCAGTATTTCGACATTGTACCTCACTAAACCACTACACTATTTTGAAAAATATTCCAAATGTAACTTTAAGTTGTTTAAGCAGGACAAAAACCACGAAAACGCACAGGAAAATTTCTAACAACACTTTTTCAACACAAAACGACAAGGTACAATGGCCGCCACGGCCGGTGTCACAAGCGGTGTTGCCAAGAGTAAAATAATTCTAGTAACCGCTCGAAATTTTCAGAGTGCCTAAAATTTCATCAGTTCAAAACGACATATATCTTGCGTTTTGGTAATTTTTTCACACCTTTCTGGACATAAACATTTCTCTAGAATTTTTAGAATAATACATCTGAATATAAAATGTGATTGATTATGCATTTATTGGTAGGTTCCCACCAAAATCATATTTTTTTACCAATTTGACAACAAGGCGTCAATGTTTGAAAACATTAGGGATGAGAGGTGTACGTAAATAAACGAAGTTGTCTTCGGTTCAGTGAATATGATGTTTACGTAGCATCGGGCCCATCTATGTTTACTTATTGATCTGAGTTTCTGTATAATAAGTATATCAAATAAAATCAAATCAGTTCATTCTCCTTTAAACAACGAAAGTACATTTTGAATAGGAATAGTCAGTCTAGAAGAAATATACATTACAAAGTAATAAGTCATATTTAAAATAAAATCAATCAGTCACCTGTATAGACCTGAATGAAAAAATTCGTCTATAGAGTAAAAACAATATTTCAACAGAAATGATTTTGAATTATATTTGAATTGTTGAACATTACAAGATTATTCAATATCATGTGGAAAATAGTTATAACTTCTGGGGCCGATATAGTTGGGAGAATTTTGTGTAATTTTATATCTGGCAACAAAGGTAGGAGTTTCATGTTTTCTTCGAGTATTCAAATTGTGCAAATCTTTGTTTTAAAATCATGTCTGTTATTCAAAATATAAACTGCCAATTAATAGATGTATACACTAGCAAGAGTCAAAATTCCATAAGAGGTAAAGATTGGTTTGCAAAGAGACATTCAAGAAGTAATAGAAATGCAACGTGAAATATATTTTTGTTTGATAAAAACATTTTTGGCCATGTTCGAGTTACCCACAGGCAGATGTCATATCTCACTCATGATTCAACCTCTGCTTAGTATATGCTACAGAGTTGTGCTCTGTCTAATACAATATTTGAGTTCCTAAACATGAACTGAATAGAATTCAATTTAGAAATCAAACTATCACAGTGCCTATGCCAATTCAGATGTTCATCTAGATGCAGGCCTGAAAGTTTCACTATAGTATCGTTTGATAAGTTTGTATCATTTATATTTATTGGCAATGAATTAGTTTCATTGATAATCATGGAAACGAATAATTTTTGTTTTCTTTGGATTCCACAATAGGTCGTGTTCACTAAAAAGAATAGAATCATTAATTAAGGCTACTTCACATTCGTCAGAGATTAGGTGTTTTTTGCTGATACTAGTGGCGATATATCATCTGCATATGCGATAAATTTCTAATGCATCATTTCAGATTCGAGATTGTTTATGTAGATCAAAAATAAAATAGGCCCTAATACGGGCCCCTGAGGCACCCCTAACGGAACCTGCCCTATTTCAGAGAAAACTGTTGAAATATGTTCATTGTTTTCGAATTTGGGAGAAACACATGACGACGATTTGTGAGGAAAGAAGAGACCCAGTTATTCGAGATTCATCTCACACCACAGGATTCTAGGATATTTAATAGCTTTAATAGCTTCACATAATATAGCAGCAAGACACTCACCAGTGTCGATCATGTCTACTAATTCGGTTAAAGAACTCATCAAAGCAGTTTGAGTGGATATACCCGCACGGGACTATTGTGGGAACATTGTGTGCATTTATGAAATTCAATATATAGGGTATCGTAAAGAGTAGTTGGTAACATTGAACTCATAATGTAAATTTTTGTTAGTTACTGACTTCTTGTATTAGCAGGATTTCACCAGGCAAAGTAGCATGGCTTGAAATATAAAAGTTAGTGTTAGGCTTGAAAGTCAAGCATTCAAAAATCAAAAGATTGGCTTGGCTTGAATTGTACGAATGTAAGCTTGGCTTGGTTCCAAGCTGTTTTCAAGATTTTCATGCTTTTCCAAGCCTAGCCAAGTTTTGCTTGCTCCGCCCACATACTCGAAACACCATTCACGGTTTGACACTTCACGGATTATTATTTGAGTTTCAAAAGAAATGAAAAATCTGAGCTGCTTAAAATTGGTTTGGAATATTTTTGTGACACTTTCAATATACGAATGAAAATGCCAAAATCAGACGAGGCGACAAGATGGAATTTTTCCTTTCAAATGCGTTACTGGGCAATCAATTTGAAAGGTGCCATGAACGACCTTCGTGATATAACAGATAAATTGAAAAATTTGAGTGCCACCGATACAGAATGGTCTCTTATTCAGAGAGTCTGTAATTATTTATTAAGTTTCAGTAAACTCTCAACAACTCAGAGGCAGAAAAGGAATGTACTTTACCAATGGTGGTTATTGGAATAAATTCACTAGTAGACAAGTTGGAGAAATGGGCAAATTTCTTGGCCAAAAAAATAACAGAAATAATATTGATGAGATGTTCATAAGGTCTCTACAAACTTCACGAGATAGAATTTTGAAACATTATAATAACCAACTGTATTGTGAGGTTCTATTTTAAGTCCTTGACACAAAATGGAAACTTTCACAACCACTGATTGGGGAAGGAACCTACATGGACAGTGTCAAAATTTGAAGAGATATGTGAACGAATATATTTCTGTTCTGATACTTCCAATACTGATAACAAGTTTGAGGGTATCGAAATTGAACACCGGGAAAACAACGATACAGTTTGTTTGAAAACAAATTAATTTGATTAAGATTCAATAATAAAAATGGTTTAAGGAATCCAGACTTCTGTCTTAACCTATACAATAGCTAAAATCGTTAAGGCAGAAGTCTGGATTGCCTAATCCATTTTTTTTTATAAGTTTATGAGCTTCTGCCGAGTAGTGTTATAGAATATTTTCTTTTGATACAGGTTTGTTGAGTTTATTCAAAAAATCACCAGGAAAAAAATACTGGTACTGAAGTTTCACGATACGAAATAAATAAATAATTGGAAAAGCCAACGGCTGAAGGATGGAAATATATTCTAGATTGGTGGCGACGCAATCAAAACGTTTTCCCAAAATTGTCAAAACTGGCTAGAGACTATCTATACCTGCAACGTCGGCTTCCATCGAAGAATACTTTTCACGAAATAGATTGAGTGATGAAGCTATAAGGTCTTTGATGTGCCTGAATAGTTAGACCTCAAACATTGATTAATTAATGATAATCTCTTTCTGCTTCCAAGTTAATTTTTTTGATTGTTTGAGGAATTATTATTGATGAATGAAATAATGAAGGTTGGAAAGTGTCCATCTGAATTTAAAATAGCTGTTATCAAACCCATTCACAAAAAGGGCAGTAAGCAAGAACCGCAATATTACAGGCATATTTCCTTAATCACTGCATTTGCAAAAATTTTTGAAAAAATTATCGCCTAGAATTTTTCTTAGAAAAATATAAACTTCTGTCTCATCGTCAATTTGGCTTCAGGAAAGGAAGATCGACGAAGGATGCCATAAAACATCTAACTTCCAAAATATATAATGCCGTAGACAATTGCAAACCTTCTATGTGTGTGTTTCTCGACTTATCTAAGGCGTTTGATACAGTAAGCCATTCCCAATTATTGTCGGTCATGGAAAGCATGGGAATCCGTGGCATCCCACTTGAACTAAATAAGAGATACATGCTGAACCGAAAACAATATGTTCAAATAAAGACAGAACTAAGCATAGAGAAGGAAGTTGAGTATGGGGGCCCACAGGGAACTGTCTTGGGACCGATATTATTCACTGCATACATTAATAACCTGCTAAGTATGAACAGCTCTGGAGACATCATCAGTTATGCAGATGACACAGCTATTTTTTACGAAGATGAAAACTGGGAAGATTTAAAAATAAAAGCTGAAGACGATCTGACTCAAATTATGACACGGTTCAATCATAAACTACTTACGATTAATACAGAAAAGACGTAGTTTGTCCCATTCACCCCATATAAAAATAATTTACCGCAGTACAAAACCTTAAAAATCGATTTCTACAATTCTTCCATAAAAGTAACAAATGACATTAAATATTTAGTTATAACAATAGATAGCCACTTGAGATGGGATATTCATATCAATAATGTAACAAAAACCCTAAGAACTATATTATACAAATTCAAGTATCTCAACAAAATATTGGACACACACCACAGTAAAATAATATACGCGGCATTCGTGGAATCTATAGGATTCAATATGGAATCCTAGCATGGGGTGGAGCGGTAAACATCCATATACGAAAGTTGGAAAATATACAAAAACGCTTCCTCAAAATTATCTTTAAGAAAAAACCTACATACCCAACCGAAGCTTTTTATACCGAATCGGAAGTATTATCTGTGAGACAAATGCAGTTCTTGAATCTCCTAGCTTATAAACACGAACATAAATATTTATTGAATAGTATCGATCATCCATACTCAACAAGGACAAAAACTGAAAATTTTGTAAAAACACCTCTTCTAACGAAAAAAATTGGACAAAGATGTTACAGATATTTAGCATTGAAATCGTTCAATTTTCTCCCTAAAGAACAGAAAAATTATATTCTTACAATTAATTCTAAAAGTTTACTATGAAAAAGATTTAAGGGATTTATTCTTGGAATGAAACTAGGCACATGAATTACTTGCATGATATTATTATCTTCTCTTCATGATTTCCTTTCCTTTTTTCCTTTCTTCAGGCGAGTAATATGTAAGAAAAAAATGTATTAGTATACTATTTGCATACCTACTTACTTATCAACATTAATGTGCCCACTTCAACTCATTATCCATATATGTATATCATTCATAATCTTTAACTAAATCATTATTAATAAGGATGGATTCATTTCAAGTTTTCTACTTAAATTATTATTTTTACATCTACTTATATATATATATATATATATATATATATATATATATATATATAATATATATATATATATATATTTATATATATATACTTATATATTTGTTTAGCTATATATTATCTTTCCATCACTTTCAAGCTTTTTACAGCATTGAATGCACCACGCGCAGCTCCGGCTTTTGTGGTTTCTCAATGTTTGTTCGGGCTTATATGTATTTATATTTATATATATATATATATATATATATATATCAGTAATAAAAAAAAGTGTAATTTTTATGTACAATCCTGAATAAACGTTATTATTATTATTATTATTATTATTTCATTTCATGTAACTCATTAAAATTATGGTCACATGCAGTTTTTAATTGTTTGATTTTCCTACCTTCCAATCTATTAAATATTCCCGTGCCCTCCCACCATTCAAAGAAACAACTTTCACTCGAATATTTCAGTGCTGTTCCTTATTTTCAGGAAATGAAGATATTCTTGAAAAGCATACTATAAAACTCATACTTGACCGTACTCACATACATGATAACTAATTCTGAACCGATTGAAAATATACATCAATTCATTCATTAAAACTCCCATCATTCATTTCTGGTGTTCAATAGTGGAAAAAGAGAATTCCAATTATCTTTTTCAGTGTAGGTTGAAATTTTGAATAGGCTGGGTAAGCTTGAAGTTTGGTATGACGAGGCTTGAGCTAGATAATAAAAAGTTAGAAATGTCAAGCTTTTTTCTTCAAAAGCTTGGCTTGGTTTGATAAAAATATAGTTGGGCTTGGCTTGATTAGTGTTAAGCTCATTTCATGCCAAGCTCAAGCCCAGCTTTCAAAAAGCAAGCCAAACCTGTGAATCTCTGTGCACTAGGCCAACGATATATTCTGACAGGTAACAATCCTCAAGAAAGGCCATGACGAAATTATTAGTGCACATGTCACGAAAGAACGATGAATTGTTGCAATATAGAAAATAATTCAACCCCAAGTTCATTAAGCAGTATAATCCCTAGTAAAGCCTTTTTCGGTTCCTACAAAAAAATAATAAACCCCAATTTTCCCGTTGTATTTTGCTCGTTATCCGCGAGAACAATCTAGGCCATGAAAGATTCATGGGCTTTTAATACGACTCGCTCTCTTTGCCACTTCGACTCACCTTTACTCAATATTTACAAAGAAGGCTGAAGCGAAAGGATTATCCCGCCCTCCAACCGTTGTGTACTAATTAACTTTCTTCTCGAATTCTAGAAACGAAAAATAAAAATAGAGAATGGAATGAAATGTCGGTCATTACGAATAAAGTTGGAAACTGGAACTGTCGATCGATGAAAAATATATGTCAGCATATTTTGATGGGTGGGCGTTGGTGGAAAATATTGTCGAAACTGCCGAATCATCGTAAAATGATCACTCATAGGAAGACTCGAATGTGAAACTTACTCAAAAAATATATAACCAGGAGAGCAGGAGAGCCAAAAACATTATCTTTTTAACAACTAACAACAAAATTTTAAAGACTAGGGGCCAATTTATGCATCATTGTCATTATCATAGTCCTAGTCACAGTCATAAAATCGAATTGAAACTGAACATTTCAGTAGGAGCATTTATGCAATTCCTTTACTTTTAGTCTCAATCATAGTCATAAGAATTTGACCTTCAAAGTTGGCAATTTTCAATTTTTATGCTTATGATTAAGACCAGATGCACAACGCGCAAGTGCGTCGATACCTATTCGACATATGACAGAAATAATTATTTGTTTTGACTTGTGAACCTTGTTATTTGTTATTGTTTATTGTGTTACGGAAAAAAATGAGCCAGGAAGAGGGTACTGTTATTGAAATGATTGAAAAATGTCCTTACCTTTGGGATAAAAAGACACTAATGACAGTGTTGTCATCAGTCAATTTTTAATTTTTCAGCTAATGACTATGATGCATAAATATAAAAATTCCTTATGACAACGACTAAGACTAGGACTGTGATTGTGATTATGACTATGACAATGATATGTTGGATAAATTGGCCCTAAGATTCCACTATCCACTTCGCTATTTTTTTTTCAAATAAGTATTTATTTATTTTCAATGTCATTTTTATATATTATATTCTTTCGATGCTCGAGATATATTTCAAATAGTCTCTTTTTATGAGTTCTTTAGATCTCTTTCTCAAGTCGGAAAAAATATTGTATTGATTTTGATCGCCATATTTTTTGTACTTATGCGTGAGTTGTTTTTCTTTTATACATTTTATAATATCGGGGTGAATGCAAATTTTGTTCATTTTTTCAACCGGCTGCACCCTTGAGATCAACCCTCAGAAGTATTCGAAAGACTCATGCAAGTTAGGAAAAACGAGGCCCTTACCTTTTAACGTGCAGTGCTATACACGGACGCGTATTCAAACTTTTCAATACCGCCCAAGTGCATGTTCTGAAACAGCTATTCAAACTATTTTTCGATAAGACCACTTATGGGAAGGAAATATTAGGGCAATTGGGATAGAAGCTCTCCAAACATAACTATCTAAAACTCATATCATGTTACATAAATGCGCTTACAAACTATCATTAAGACCCTTGACCTCCGAAACTTCAACTGCACTTGAAACTTCCTTCGAAAATCAAAGGAAAACTTCTAGTAATTCAAAGCTCCAATTTACTCGAAGCCAATGATAACACGAACTTGAGAGTCCTTGAGAGTTGAGATGCACAAGATATGAAAGATGGTCTTATGATAGAATTATGTTAATTTGGAAATTATCCAAGTTATCAATATCGCTACGATATAGACCGTCATACAAGCCTCGAATAGGGTTAAAAAGTACATCAATGATGAGTAAAATGAAGGGAAATTTACGAGTGGCTCCTGGGGAGAACATATGGAGAAATCAAAAAGAATTTCCATTGAATTTTCCGACGACAAAATCTACTTATCCATTCGTGCCACTCAAGCCATTATGTTTTTCGGTCTAGTGACGATGTAGGTTTTCATAGTTTCGATGGGCTTATGTGGGAAAATTTGTTAAAATCTCGATTTTTCCCTACAAGATAACGCCCTCATTCAAACCCTTGAGCCACCTGCAATACTCAAGCCTTGATGATTAGATGAACACGGCTCTTATGAAAATATGGGTAACATACTCCTTTTATTTCTGTTCTGGAAAATCGACTTCTATTACCGAATTTAATAATTTCGACGATCGCATAAAAAATAGTGTGTGTGCCATGGCCGCGAAAAATTTTCGCGACCATATTATCCTGTTTATAACTTTTTTCGGTACGCTAGAAATGTATTTCGCGACATCGGCAAACAAATAACAATTTTGTATTTTCAGGACTCATCTCAACAACATTATTTATTAGGGCTCATCAAAAGTTCATTATGTTATTTTTCATTTCGAACTGTCGGGTTTCCCATCGATTAGTATTTAATTTCCTTTCAGACTTCATTGTTGACTCCATTATTAAAGAATATTTTTGTCGTCAAGTTTCTTTCATTAAAAAATAATTTGTGAACCTATTGTTGATGAGCTTCATTCTCTTAGAATTTATTTTCCCTTTCAGGCTCTTATGAAAGATTGTTTATTCAAAAATGGCCTCAGAACTCATTGTTTCATTGCGAAAGTTTCATGTAGCCATCCACTTCATTGAACATTTCAACTTTTTCAATCAGGTTATTTTCCTATTTATGTACTGTGTGATCTTGTCTGACTAGTTCTCCTTCAATATCCTGCATTTGAAATTATATTCTTAGAGTTTGCCAATTGAAAATTTTAAAAATTTTATCTTCCTAATCCTTCTTGGTATTACTGAAAATTTCTGTTAATATATCAATCTCTTCCTGTATATATTCAAAGGCCATTTAACCAACTCATCTCGTCGCAATGCACCTAATTTTTTCATTGGGGTTAGGTGGAAGAACAGGCAGTTGTCTGCACACATCTGTGTGAGGGTAACTGATCTGAATCTCGCCCTAACTTTCTATATTCTTAAGTTTTTTGTTTGTTAAAATCAATTAAATTAATAAAGGCCTTCATTATTATTATTATCAAAACTACATACACAACTAATACAATACATAAAACAACAGCTGTAACTAACATTTTTCAACATTCACCTTCAACAATATAGTTATTTACGATACAGTTCGTAAAGTAGGGCATTTTTTAAGAGGGTGAAAACACGCGAATGCAAAAAACTCTTTACAACATACAACACTTTCTCTACTACAGTTATTATATTGACAAAATGTAGCACTTGTTGAATGCTTTATGTTATCAAGTTTTCAATTTTTGTTGTATTATCAAATGATGTCATCCGAGTACAATCTTACACAGAATACTGTGAAACAGTATTTTACGCACAGCTGATTTTTTTACCCACTTGTGCTAAAAAGTAACACTTGACGCTCTATAAACAATATGTACACAAAACCTCAGAAAAACTATTTTTCATTAACTTTTTTTAGGAAATTGAAAATTTTTATTTTTAATTTTCATAAAAATCGCAAACTTCCCTCAAACGTATCTCGACTAGGTGATTCCGAATCTTACCTCAAGAACTAAATTCGTCAAGAAGTAACTGAAAAAGGGCAATATTTTCGAAGAAAAAATGCACCTATGCACACAATTATTTTCTAAGTGAAAAAACATCGGTGATCTCATACGAATTCCGGAACCTATCAATTTTTTTAATTCATCATTTCATTTAATTTTTTTTCTTAAAAATTATCATAACCAAAAATCACTGAAGTTCCGGAATTAACAAAAATACATTGGATAATGCAAAAAAATTTACAACAACAAAAACTGTGGTCTCAAAACGGATTCCCGTTTTACCAAGGTAGTGTTTGCACTTAACTTATGTCTATTTGTAAATATATACAAGCACATTTCGAAAATAAGAATACCAACAAGTGTTAAAATTTGGAGATCTTCAAAAATTGGTCTGCAAGAATCCCTTCTTGTTAAATTGGAGATAATTCTCAATATACGTTTTTTCACAATGAATACATCAGGTGCTCGAGTGGAAGTACCCCAAAAGCATACTCCGTAGCGTAACCGAGAGACGACTTGGGAACGATATAAAACTAATAATTGTTCTTGTTTTAGAATGCAATTCAAGTTCCTGAGTAACAGAGTTCAGTTTATAGATCAAGTTGGCAAAAATGTCCCTTCCAATTCAAGTAATAAATAAATAAAAATAATAAATGATTTTGGCCGATTGAGCTGAATTTTATCTTCCATCTGGGCCTTCGGCCCGGATATCGATTAATAACAATTTGAGAAGTATTTGAATGAATTGACACCCAGAAAAGTGTTGATAATAATTAAGGAAGTAAGTGGAATAACTAGTGTGTGTGCAGAACTGGTAGCAGCTTCCTGATATGGTTTGTCGGATATTGAGATTTGAAAGGTAAGAAAATAGATAATTTTCCTGATGTGTTCCTATATAGGGTCTTCCACGACGAGCGTTCGTTAGGAATATATGGAGAACGATTCAAAACAAAAACTTGAAATTTTGTGGTAGTGGGTACTACAAAATGGCCTTCTCAACTAAAATATTTTCAACTTCCGGTCTCTTTCCGTTACACCGAAAGTTGAGAGCAACTTCCTTATTTCAAATACAACACCCTATATTTTATTACATTTTTTAATTTCTCAGCCCATTTTAGGCCTACTTTGTATAACAATGCCTATACCCAAATTTGTTAGTTTTCGAGATTTTGATTTTTTCCTGAAAAATTTGACAGTTACAGCTACACTCTGAAATAATCATAACTCATAGACAGTAATTGTTAAAAATATGAAATTTCACAGAATCACACCTTAAGCATCATGTCATGAACAGGTCCATCGAATTTTCGAAAATAATTTACAGGGTGGTCGAAATTTCCACTTAAAACATAACATCGAGAAAACTGATGAAACACGATTTTTTCAAATGGAAACCATACACTATTCTATCATTTTTGGTAAGATATATCCGATTTTGGGATATATTTGAAATGTAAATCATTCGAAGCAATACCAAACCAAGCAAGCTTTGAGAACAAATGAAGATACAACAAATATGTCAAAATTTGATGCGATATAATTGACGTGTATTCCGTAGTTTTCTATTAGTGTTCAAAACGTCTCGTTTGGGGCATTCTAATGAAAATTTCCTGAATTTATTAATCAATTATGGCGAATGCAATAAGATAATGGACGTCGTGTTTTTGCAGAAAGATTTCCAAATCTACACAGACCCAATAAAGACTTCTAGAAACTGCCGTGATTTCGGATCTTTTTCGTCTGTTATCAATAAAAAAAACCACTCGTAAACAATGAGGACTTCGAAATTGTAGTTTTGGCTTACTTCACAGCCTATCTAGAAAATTCATTGAATGACGCAGGAAAGTCACTTAGAATTTCATATTTGTCAATAAACCGGATTTTAATCAAACATAAGTGGCGTCCCTTTAAATATCACCAGTTTCAAAATCTGAAACCTCACGACTTACCTGCACGAGTGGAATTCTGCGAATGGTTTCTTATCAAGATACAGGAGGACCCTGAGTTCATGAAGAACATTATATGGACAGATGAAGCCAAATTTGTCAAGAATGGTATGTACAACCGCCATAATAGTCATTTTTGGGCAGCAGAAAATCCAAAGTTCGTTCGCCAGCACAACTTCCAGGATTCATAGAGTTTTAATGTTTTTGTTTAAGCTTTCTTGGTTTGGTATTGCTTCGAATGATTTACATTTCAAATATTTCCCAAAATCGGATATATCTTGCCAGGGGTGTATTTTAGGTACCTATAGGACATTTTTCATGAACTTGATATCTCTTTTTTCGTAGTATCCAAAAATAATAGAATATATGCTTTTCATTTGAAAAAATCGTGTTTCATCAGTTTTCTCGATGTTATGTTTTAGCTGGAAATTTCCACCACCCTGTAAATTATTTTCGAAAATTCGATGGACCTTTCATGACTTGATGCTTAAGGTGTAATTCTGTGAAATTTCACATTTTCAACTGTTACTGTCTATGAGTTATGATTTTTTCGGAGTGGTGCTGTAACTGTCAAATTTTTCAGAAAAAAATCAATATCTCGAAAACTGACAAATTTGTGTATAGGCATTGTTATATAAAGAGGTCCTAAAATGGGCTGAGAAATTCAAAAATGTAAAAAAATATTGGGTGTTCCATTTGAAATAAGGAAGTTGCTCTCAACTTCCAGTATAACGGAAAGAGACCGGAAGTTGAGAATATTTTAGTTGAGAAGGCCATTTTGTAAAACCCACTACCACAAAATTTCAAGTTTTTATTTTGAATCGTTCTCCATATATTCCTAACGAACGCTCGTCGTGAAAGACCCTGTATAAACGGTGATACAAAATATTGACAAAGGCACCGCTCGGCCTAACAATTAATAGTATCAGAAACTCTATTTCACCGGAATAGCGTTTTATTATAACTGCATCCCCAAGGATATTTCTTTACTCAGTTTGCAAATATCAATTTGGCATTTTTGATATGAAAAAGTATATACATAAATATGACGAAGAAAAAGTTTCAGAATAAATACGGAATAGAGCGAAATTGTCAGTACAACCACATAGTTAAACCACAAACCGAGTATGAATTCTCAAAAATGGCAAATTACCTGTTTCTTTCTCTCTACGAGAATCCTCACCACGATTATCCAGATATCTGTACGATTCCTTTCGTTGCTGCCTACTGTTTTTGGCAAATATTATATCAGAGCAAATTATTCGGAGCATGTTTAAGAAAACTGACGAACGACTGAACTAAATGAGCGGAATTATTTGGTGCTCCACACAAACCCAAAAATAAATGAGTTTTCCCATTTCCCTTTCAATTTCAACCTTCGTCAGCGAAATCAGTTTCTGCATTCGCCAAAAAAGAAGACAAATTATTCAATTCCCGCCGCAATATGTAAAATGTAAGACCAACGTGCGTTTACTATTATTACTCCGAAATTCTCGGAAATTCTTCTTGTTTTCTCGCTACAGTAATTCGTTCCGCCGGAAGAGTTGTTCTTGGTGGAAATATGAACTGAAATGTATTCGCAGGCAGTGTGACATTATACTCATAAATCACGCACGTGGAGCAAGAAGTGGTACTTTAATTTTCTTCTGAAGTACAAATATTTTTCAAAACTAATTATATGGAAGTTTCGCGTAAGGTTACAATTTCTGAGGAACGAGATAATAGTGACTTCCGGTACATTTCCTTTGAACATTTCCTTCTAAATTTTTACAATACAGTTGGCTGTGGACAAGAGTTCACACAAACTTCTTTCTCACTTAGTTTTTTTAGTTCATCCACGGAACTACTGCAAGTGTTTTATTTCTTCCTGTACGATTTTTTAATTTTTTCATTGTGTAATATGCCGAAGTGTCCTCAACATTTTTTGCCGCATTCTTTAAAAGGCTCTTGCTGTTGAAAGATATAGTTGGTAAATGAATAATTTAATGAAAAACAAAGCAGACCTCGTCTTTGGAATCAATCATCAAAAACTCAAATTTTAGAATATCGGTTACAATATGGTCGAAACATCATCAAACCGGTTTTAATCCAAAATACCACATTCACCCAGACTAAAATTGATATAGGAGTTCTCCAGGGATCACTTCTGGACCCTGTTCTGTTAATTTTTCATATCAAAGCAATCATAAACAATTTCAGATACGCTCTATTTGGTAGTTCATGTATTGTTTTCTCAGGAATATTAAACTAGTGTGAGAGAAAATATGAAACCAATAGGTTTCTTAGCTCAATGAAATTCATTATTATTTCAATTTGGGGATAATGAACATAATGAATTCTGATTACTTCAAAGGGTTTTGGAAAAATATGTAGCATTCAGATGTCTGAACACAAACCCGAGAGTTCTTTTGGGAGATCAAGCTCCTTTTGACCTTTAGTATAGGCTATTCGGGCAAACGACTTCTCTCTGGCTATTACCACTACTGGTATTGGATTATTTCAAACATACACATTTTATGTTTGAAATGAGTATGCAGAGGATTCTATTTACATAGTTCTTCGTAACCAAATAGCAGAATCTAGTTTTGATTTGAATAGGGGAACCAACTACAGACTAGTTTCGAGACTTTTGCTTCCCATCAGTGAAAAGGTAGGTCAATACAGACAGCTTTGATGCCATCTGTTTGTGGTCCTTATCATGATATCACTCAATACACAGGGTGACCCATCCAAAACATACCGCAAGACCTACTAGGCTGGGAAAGAACTTTTCGACAAAATCCAAAAACACATCCAGTTTGATTGTCAGTGGATAACTTTTGACGCAAAAAACACAGCAAAACCTTCACTCTCTAAGTGGGGGTATCACCCCCCAATTTTTTTCATATAGGAATGGAGACCAAGTGATACATCATTAAAAGTAGCTTGTTATTCTTTAAACATTCCTGTTAGTTTTTGAAAATGGATCCACACTTTTAGAAAATATGGAGTAAAATACCAACAATACGTATGACGAAAAGTGCAAAAAGCGATTCAATTTTACTTAAAAGCTGACCCTATTATTGAAATAATTTCCTTCAAAATAATTCACTGTTTTGCTGCTTTGCAGATTCTTTGGGCTCATTTTTGTGAGTTGATTTAGATAGGCCAAGTAGTTGCTAGATAAATGCTAGACTTGTGGTTGAAGTATTTCAACATTGTTAAACCTTGTAAATCTATAAATAATGGTCTACTCAATGGACTAGTTTAGTTATGTTGAAAATACTGTATTTGACGCGATGGAATTAAAATATAGAACAGAACTAGTAAATCAATGTTTTTTTTAATCCATCAATAAATAACTGAGATATAGATTATTTAAATTTACGTATTTTATTATTATTTTGGTCTCCGGCTCGTCTGTGACGTCACGCCACATGTCTGAGATCACTACACCACAAATAATTAAGTATTAGATCCTTAGCCGCGCCAAGACACACATATGTAGTACTTTTAGATCCAACTAAGTTATGCCTCATCAATTTACACCACTTCTTTCTTTTATTCATGTCATTTGGTACATAAAAAAACAATCTATTGGAATTTTTAATTGTCGTGGTTTTACACATAGGCACAATACAGTATTTGTAGGATATTTTTTTTAAATTTCAGCCATCGTGTAATGAACAATACACGACACAATCGGCGCAAGTGATTGTACACCGGTTAATGTGTAAGCACTCTGCAAATGTGCGAATACCAGTCGCGTCGTTCATGTGGCGTGACGTCACATACTATAGCGCTGCGTACTATGAATTTATTCTTCCAAGCGCAACTTCAAAGTCCCATAACTTTTTCATTTTAGAGATATTTCAATGATTCTCTCACATTTTTGTTTCATTTTACTTAAAATTTTAGAATCAATCCGTAATAAAAAAAAAAATGAAAACTAGTCCATTACATACATAAAAATATGAAAAAACATTTCCGAAAGACAACAATCGGTTAGAACTTTATCCAGAATATTGATCAAACACTTGGCCGAAACAAATACCATGGATGAAGTATTGAAGTAATATGGAACAAAATACTAGAAACAATTTATTAGCCAAGGTAAAATAATCGTTCTTTCCATATTCCGAGAGGTAGAATTATTTTCGGTATTTTTTTCAGACAAATACAAATCCTTCCAAATCAACTCAACAAATCTTATCAGAAATGGATGTGCAACAGATTAGCGTTCGTAGGGAATTTTAAAAAATTGATTTGAAATGTGGTAATATACATATATTACAAAATTTATACACAGGTGATCTTGAGAGAAGGATGAAGTTTGAAGCTGAATGAGCCTATTTGAAGTCGAAATAATTTACGACACTTCAGATACCTTGTATGGGGAAACCTATTCTGGTTCTTAAGAAATGGATTAAAAGATTATGTAGATATGTTTCCCTTTGTTGATTATAACAGCTGCTGGTTTCAATATGACGGGGCTCTCCAACACAATAAAAGAGCAGCTTGCGAGTATTCAGACCGAAGATTTCCTCATCGGTGATTAGGAAAATCAGGACCAGTGAGGTGGCCGGCAAGGTCACCAGATCTTACAGTTTTCGATACTTTCTTGTAAGGCACTTTAAAAATCAGAATCTATGGAGAGCAAAAATATGACACGGTAGATGAACAGAAAAAATATCATCACGCAATTCAGATCTATTGAAAGAATAGATTTTGCATTTAATTTGAGTCTGCGAGCTCGCTCATGATTCCGAATTATGTTTCATGGCACTTATGATTTCGTGTTTGAAATAGTTTGTATTAAAAAAAATTATTCGATGGAATCATGACTATATCCAAGATGATATAGTTTATTTTGAATATCTGTGATTTCAGAAGAGCAAATCAAACCAAACCTCACATCAATGAAATCAAAATAGTATAACCATTCTTCTCTGTAAAATACAATATGCCACCCATAATAGAAAAAAATTTGGATGATGACTGTCAAAAGACGAAACGTCGGAAAGAAAATATGAAAATGTCAACGTATAGCTAAATGAAGAGTTGCACTTTTGGAGTCTGTTTTTGATTCTGGTCAAATAACGCTAGAAAAAAATGAAAAGCAAAATTCTGATTTTCAGCATTTTCCAGGTATTTTTGGAAGTACTCGGAATTAGCCAAGTTTCAGAACAGTATTTTGTTCATTACCAAAATATGCAGCTTTTATTTAAGCTTTGTCGTATCTCCCGTAGTTTAGGAGATCCCAATGGTGCGGATCCAATTTGAATTTCCCTGTATAACAATCTATCCCAATTCCTTTTTCCTTTCCAGTGTTCACTCCTGTGTTCGTGATTGGGGCATGAAGCTTCCATATAAACGATACATTCCATTAAGTTCTCGATGCAAGATTCAAGTTTGAAATTAGATATTCCCGAAACAAGGAGGAACCAGCTTCATGAATATTTCATGGATGCTATTGTTTTCGAGAAGCTCTCCCAGAACTAGACTTTTGTTTTTGAAGGAAAGCAGCTCAAGTTTGTAGTCATTTGACTTCTGCCATTTCAGAATATTAGGGATACTTTCAGCTTAGCTAACGGAATACAAATAACAAACTCGGGTATGGTTGTTCCGATTCCAAAGTTTATATGCGAAAGTGCTATTACTATTACTATTAAGTATTCATGCGATACAATGTGATCGAATATTGTTTCTGCAGGGAGAATTGCTCAAAAAAGTTTATACAAAGACAAAAGTCCCTGAGTTCATAAACTCAACTCTTTTGTTAGAAATACTTCATTAATTCGACTTGAAAACCTGAAAACCAAGACTTAGAAATATATTCAGGAGATATCAACATAAACATACTAAGAACAGAATTGAGTGAAACAACTAAATATCTGAATACTCTGAGTTGATGTGGTTTCATTGCTTATATAAACATTACTAAAAGGGTAACCCCTACATCCAAGTCATCCATAGATCACATTTCTATAACACAATCGAACACACAAGACAATAACATTGAAATAGACTCCGTTAATTTCCAAACTGATATCACTGAGCATTTCGCACCATTATTGTCTACATATCATTCATATAAATTTAGTTGAAGAAACAAATGAAAAAACTTATGTAAAAATCAACTATGCTAAACTCTGGAAAAAAAAATCTATAGTAGTGCAACTCTTTCATTACCTAATCTAAAAGTATACGCTTCAACGGAAAAGACAGCGGCTGTCGAGCTTAAAAAGATGAATTTTATCGGTGGAACTTTGAAAATAAGGTTGTTTTTTCAGAATTTATCGAAAATTTGGAAAAATTCGTATTTTGCTACAAAAAAATCACAGCTATCAAATTTCGTGAAAAAAAAAATGAATTTTGCGCGAGAAAAAACTGAAAAATTGGTTTTTCCGATTCTCCCGGAAAATTTGAGGTGATGTGGAAAAACGTTGCATACGAAAGTTGTAGATTTTTTGATTATCAACAACTTTGCAATTCAACTTTTTTTGATAGATCAACTTTCATTACCAATCGCGAAAACCCGTGAAATACCACTTTCAACCACTAAAAGTTCACTCCGGTCCACCCTTCTCCCTTTTGTAGACGTCAATTAATTTTTCCTGTCATTCGAACAATATTTTGATCTTCTTTCAGTAGGTCTCATTGTGTTATTTTTTTTCCCGCTTTTATATTTTTTGGCGTCCATTAGAGAAGGATAGTTGGCTAAACAGGCACTAGTGCCTAGTCACCCCTCTTCTTATGGAGTCCAAATTGAAATCAAATTTTAGATTCTCATATACTATTCTTATATGTATTACTTTCATAGAATAAACTTGATTTGATTTGATTTAATGGCAAACCTCTCACGCAACAATAATTTCCCGAGAATTTGGATTTTCACTATTAAAAGTCGGTAAAACCTGTTAATGATAACAGAAAATTAGAGAAAGGTTATTCTGGACTTTCATTGTCTAAAAAAGAACAAAGAAAAATTCAATTCTCTGCAATTTTTAATCACGACGTTTCAACTGTTGAAATCTACAGTCGTTATCAAGTGTATAATGCGACAATCTCAAGGATACTTCTTATATATGCTGTGGATAATTTTGTGTCATTAGCCTAGGGGTAATTTGGCGGTATACAGGTAAGCTTGTTAATTACTGTGCCAGGTCCCTCCGGTACAACATTGTTAATTCTTATCGCAATTTCAATTGATCCATGCCACTAATTAAGGGTTTCCACACATTACGGATTTCTATGCTGGCCTGACTAAAGACTTTGTTGTTCATAATATATGCACTCTCTTTAAACTTCCTTCTATACCAGCCCTCTTCTTTATGGATGACTTCGGCTTCAGTCCATTTTATGTTGTGTTGGGTCGTCCAGACATGATCCGCTATTCCTGACTTTGATGTTTCTCCTCGTTGAGTGTTTCTCTTGTGTTCAGCGAGTCTAACGCTAAGTGGTCTCTTAGTTTCTCCAAGATAAGCTTCGCCGCATTCACAAGGGATGCGGTAGATGCAGTTTTTGGAGTCAATGTCAGCGTTACGTGGTCTGGTCTTTGTGAGATGGCTGCGAATAGTGTTACCTGCCTTGAAACATGTCCGTATTTTGTATTTCGACCCAATTCGCTTTATTCTTTCCGATAGACCTCTAACATACGGAACGCACAGGGTGGTGTGTGTCGGCTCATCTGGTTTCTTGTTCTTATCCCCCCTGCGAGCTAGAACCTCTTCTATATGTTTTTCGGGGTATCCATTTCGTCGCAGATCATTCTTGATATTGTCCAATTCGATGGTAAGACTTTTATCTGTGTTACATAGGTTGTAGGCACGGTCCACCAGCGATCGAACAACCCCTCTCTTTGTAGCACCATGATGGTTCGATTCGAAGTTCAGGTATTGTCCGGTATGAGTCGGCTTTCTGTATACTGATGTTTGGCACTTATCATTGTTCCTTTGAACTTTCACGTCTAGAAAAGGTAAACCGTCTTGCGTCTCCTTTTCCATCGTGAAGTTTATGGACTTTCTGATGTTATTCAGATGTTCCAAAAAGACGTCAAGGTCCTCGTCTCCGTGGTTCCATATGACAAACGTGTCGTCAACATATCTCAACCACATCTGAGGTTTCTTATGGGCTGTCTCTGTTGCAAAAGTTTCAAACCATTCCATATAGATGTTTGCTACCAAGGGTGATAATGGGGATCCCATCGGTAGTCCGTCTTCCTGGGAGAAAAAGCGGTCTTTTTCTTGAAAATAACAATTTCGCAGGCAACATTCTAGCAGGTCCATAATGCCACGTACTGGTATGTTCGTCCTGTTCTTCAGTTCTGTGTCTTCTTGCAGATTTTTCCGAATAATTTGCAATGTCTCTTCTACCGGGACGTTGGTGTAGAGACTTTCCACGTCAAAACTGACGAATTGGTCTCCTGGTGCTACTCTGACCTCTTCCAGGATCTCTACAAAGTGCCTGGAGTTCTTCACGAACGTCGAGGTATTGCCTTGCAGTGGTTGGATAATCGGCAGTAGGAACTTGGCTAGATTGTAGGTAGCTGAGTCTCTGGAGCTGGTTATCGGTCTCAAAGGAACTTCTGCCTTGTGGATTTTTGGTAGTCCATAAAGGTGCGGTGGCTTGCTGTGGTGTGGTGTCAACATTGATCTTTCTCTATCTGAGAAAAATTGTTCGTACTTTTTTAGCGTATGGTAAAAAGTACAGTTGATGATTTAAGCACAGGTGATTTTTTACGGACTTGTGCGAAAAAGTATTACTTTACGCAATGTCAGCAGTGCGAAAAAGCTTAGTTTACTCACTTTCGTAGAAAAAAAATCATTATTTGTTTTTATTTTATGGCACTACAGGCGTTGGTCATCCCATTTTTTATGAGTAGTTATTATGAAGACTGGATAGTCTGATTCATATATGGTGGTCCTGATTAGATTGAAAAATAAATGTTCATTTCATTTGTGATATCTATTGTGTCGTACAAAACTCACAATTAAGTTACGAGTTGGTTTTTATCTTGTTAGAAGCCTTGCTCTCTACCCGTCCGATGGCAAAGAGAATTTAAAGCGCGAAAGTTTTTTGTATTGATCCTATAGTTAACAACACGAAATGTTTGTCCTTTCAAAAAACCAGACATGATCACGGCTCGAATGAACATAAGAGACACATGGTTTAAAGACAACAACAAAAATGAAAAAAATTGTATTTTAATGTTATATTTTGATTATATAGTTACCAACCATCTTTCCTGTTCAATTAGAATAATGATGATATAATGTGATGAAAATCTAACTGAGGCACATTTAGGGTGATCACACCCTCCAAAATCGACTCTTGGTGTAAAAAGACTATTTTATTTGTCATTCATGACATATCATCTGTATTTTGAACTAAAAATGAGAGAATTGCATTGCTCCTACCTGAAATTATTCCATCAAGAGATTTATCGTTAGAAGCAATAGAATATTTCAGCAGAATAATTCCAAACAGTTGACTTAACACTTAACATCACCGTTCTGGTCTCGAAACTCCAATCCATACGTAACAAAAGGGATTACTGGTTTCGAAAAATTATCGTAAAACTTTATTCGTTCCATAATATAAGTAAAATTATGAGCATGGCCAACAATTCCTTCGATATTAATATAAGTTGAATAGATTCAGCGGTGTTTTTTTTATTAAATGCTCGGGTACATGTCTCAGTACTGAAATAATTCCCACCTAAGAACGAAAGTATAAGCTGCAGCACAGTGTACATGCAGTCTCAATATGTTTCAGATGGAACCTCCTGCCATTGGCAAACCTCATTTAGCTTGGAGATCTTATTTAAAGGCTGATGTTTATTTGAAAAGATATATGAGCGACGGAAATGTTTCGACTGCTCATTTACGTGTCTTGGATGTAGCTCATCCCTTGCTTCGTGAACTAGCATTTCCTCGTTCATGTCTGGAATTAGTGTTTTCACATTTTGAGAATACATTTCTTCATCTGATTTCAACCCTAGTTCGTTTTTCTTTGTGGTTTCCATTTCGACGGGAGCTTACGTCGTTTTTCAGTAAACCCCAGTCTTTGTTGGTTTCAGTTATTTGTTATACTAGGCATATCTACACTCTCACGAAGACATTGTGGCAGTGTTATTGAAATATCTCTCATATACATGGAAAGTTCAGAAATAGTTATAGATTTGAAAAGATGTCAGATGGGTCATAAGTAGCATATCTATATTAGTAATATATCAATATACTATTGGCAAAATATTTGAATCGCAATATTGGCGAAAAAAAAAAGTGAACATTCGGCGATATTGGTCCAATATCCATGAACTAACATTAAAGCTATGTGCTTTCAAACTTGGATGAATAACAGTGCTATTTATCCCCAGAAACAATATACGAGGAATATTGGGGCTGCAATATTTATTTTAGATGTTGGAAGCAATATGTAGACAATATTGTTTCATAGATATTGGTATTATTGAACCAATATTAACCCAAAATAAGTTAATATGATTTGTTGAATATTGATAAAATAATATTCAATCAATGTGCTATCAAATTTGGATGTACAACATAGTTTTTTCTCTTTAGTATCGATGTAATAATTATTTTAGATGTTGAAAACAATATGGAGATAATATTGTAAATATCTTTTAAATAGAAACATTCTCAATTGAAAATTGAATCAATACATGACTCCTCTGGAAATGGAAAAACTCTACGATAAAAATTGAAGTTACTTTTTTGTAATATCTAACAGAACACAACTACTTCCCCGGCTAAAGCTTTAACATGAATCCCTTCCAAGAGAGGTTATCTTGTACGATGGAAAATAGCGACTAAATTCCAACTTTCAGTCGCAGATGATTCCACAACTGACTTTATGAACATCCTGTTCATATTTTCAATGAAATCAACATTGTGAATATCATTTAACTAATATTGAACCAATACAATTTTGTACAATTTGTTGAATATTGACAAAATAACATATCCAATATAATTTTTTATTCCTAGATTCGATATTAGAGGAATATTGGAATTACAATATTTATTCTAGATGTTGAGAACAATATGAAGACAATATTGTTTTATCGATGTTGGTAAATACTTATACACTAATATTGGCCCAAAATAAGTTTATACGATTTTTTCGATATTGGCGAAATAATATTCAACCTATGAGCAATCAAACACAGATATACAATATAGTTTTTCGTTCCTAGAATCGATATGACTGGAATATTTGAACTTCAATATTTATTATAGATGTTGGAAATAATATGTAGACAATATTTTTATATCGATATTGGTGAAAATCATTCAACCAGTATTATATATGTAACAATCTACATTCAGAATAGGTAGAACCAATATTCCACCAATATTATTATTATTATTGTGATATCGTTTTCTCATTATTCACTCATATTGAATCGATATTATTTTTACATCAACAGTATATCTATATTGGCCCAATATTAAATCAAGGTTCAGCCAATACGAGGTGCTACCTAGGGCGGACCTAATGAAAATCTTAAGTTGTTTAAAACTGTAGGACAATTTTCAGAAATAACCAGAAAACTCTTCTTGTACATTCGATGTATATAGCTTTGTTTGTTTCGCATGATTATCAAATAGGCATGAAACTTAAATTCAAACGATATAAGACTTATTGGTCTTACGGACTCCGCCATTTCTTGTCCATTTTCCCCAGGTACCGGTGTGAAGGTAACCCTAATATTTCTTCGTGATTTTGGTATATACCTGAGTAATTGAATGAAGAAAAGTTGTATTTCGAGCAGAAATTTGTTTATAAAATCAACAGGCAGAGTAACACATGTGTTACTCTGCCTGTTGAAACTTTCATCCAGGTTAATCCTGGAATAAGGACTTTTTTTAAATGTTATTCATATGATGTCCCGTTTTTAAATTTTACATGGTCCTCTGGACACATGATATTTTTATGGTCTGGCTCTTGTACACCTGACGAGTACGCACTGATGCTGACTTTATAGTCGAATGCCCTTTGCTATGATTTTATAAATAAATTTCTGCACGAAATACAACTTTTCTTCATTCAATTACATTGGTACGTGCACACAGCTGGACAATTTTCGCATATACCTGAGTGCCAGACTACCTCTGAGTTTATCACAGAGCCTGATCAGCAGTTCTGGCCGCTTCTGCATCAGTGCTATGTAAATCCAGTTGTTTAAAATCTTTTCATTGGTCACCACCTATTTAGCTATTTTCTAACTTTTCCTGGAACCTCTTATCAGGTTACCAGGACAGTCGTTTTCTGAATAGTAGGTGTTTGATCTATTTGATCTATTTTATACCCAGTATAATATGAGCAAAGCCACAATCTTCATTTGACGTAACAACTGTCAAACAGTATTCAGGGAATTTCAAAAGATAAATGTAAGAAAATAGCAATAGTGATTCAAATAAAAACATACTTGGTCGGTTATAAACATAAAAGAATAATACTTATGCAAAACGAGAAATATAAACAAGAATTATTAAAAAAAAATAACTAAAATAAATGACAACATTGATTCAAATATTTCACGACATCAAACGATGCGTTAGAAAATTTGACAAAGAAGGAAATAAATTAACCAGAATTGATAAATAATATAAGAATCTTGAAAACCAGTTTTCTAGCTATAGTATTTGATTGGCAATAAATTAATAAACATTAGCATTTAAAATATTCCACTTCTTGTTACTAGGAAACATGAACAATCAATTTTTTTGTCAGGAAGGGAGGATGAAAGCAACTAAAAAGGAGGCATGTTGCAACATTATTAATAAGCAACAAAATGTAAAATGATTCCTCCAAAATGTGTAAATAATTAGTTAATAATGGTGCAGTGCTGAACACATAGTGATAGATAATAGTTCAAAATCAATTACCTCGATATTTCCCAAGAAATTGATTCAGTGGATGAATGAAAACTTCCAGTAGTCACTTCTCAAAATGGAGGCAGCTTCGTAGAATCGTCATGATCGAGACAGCATAGAGGACAAGCAGAGATTTAACACCAAAAAACACACACGCAGGTAAAGGCCGTATAAGACGATGCAACTTATTCTTGTCTGATACCTATATGCATATATTTTCCCCTGAGCTCATGGACGATGTCCATTTACATTTTAATAGTCCACGGGAGTGATAATAAACTCGTATTTACCGAAAACTCTTTCACAAACAATCCGTATTATTGGTTATTAATCTCAAACGCGTAGACATGGGACTTTATAAATTAGATAGGTTAGGATACTTACTCAATAGGCAAACTGTGCCAACCAAGGTTATTAATGCTAGGGAGGTCTGACTATATGATGTCATAGCGCATATTTTTATATATAAGGTCTG
Organism: Chrysolina oricalcia; assembly: GCA_944452925.2. Lineage (NCBI taxonomy): Eukaryota > Metazoa > Arthropoda > Insecta > Coleoptera > Chrysomelidae > Chrysolina > Chrysolina oricalcia. The sequence goes on from OX101810.2 coordinate 5,800,230, forward strand.
TTCACTCATATTAAAAATTGAAATATGAAGTACTGGAATGTTATCAACTTCAGCAGTGATTTATACATTCTTTTGCATGTATTAAATCGTTATATTTATTGAAATGTATGGTCTTTCTCATTTATTTGGTCTGAATTTGCTGAATTCATTATAGTATTCATTTGTCTGACGTCATCAAGAGCCCTGGAACCCAGAGAATCCCACTGAGAGGCAAAGAAATGCTCCACTAAGCCAAGGTAGAGTATCAACTTTGCATAAGTGTCTGTAACTAAATAATAATAATAATAATAGTAATTCCAAAATTTATAATAAATGGTATTTCATAATTTCAAATTACAAAATAAATTATTATCAAAACCATTATAGTACTCCACCTCCAGTTGTTCCTGATGACCTATCGTTCATCAGTATATGAGTCAACAAACCAGTATGGTAATAAGTCTAGAGCTGCGACTTCCCTGTGACCAGAAGTTTGGGACACTAACAGAACAAGACACTGAGGGAGACAACAACGTCTTTAAACTTCGGCAGAGGATGGATGACATCGTGATCGAGTCCGTTTGAACATCTAAGGTGCGTTTCAATTTAACGTCTGTCGTCCGGTAACGGACGATGTATGACGTCATAGTTGTTTCGTCAGGCGATATCTGTCAGATTGAATTTTGAAACGCTCTCCTAAATCGTGGGGTAAATAGTTGACGGTCGGACGTTCCACTCAAGAATTTTGAAACGATGGAATGAAGTTTTCGGACAAGACGTTCTAATATCGAAACGCTTCATAAGAAAAGTTAAACGTCGGACGCACGTCGGACGTAATATTGAAACGCACCTCTAGAGTGCCAGCGATAGAATGAGAGAGAGCTACGACATCAAGGCAGATGCTGGAGGATGACTCAGTTTGGCTGCACAACCCAAAGCTTCGCCGTGGCCTATCACCGAAGTTGTGGATCTCGTGGGAAGGTCCGTCCAAGGTCATGATTGCAAAAGTCGACTACAAAATTCGTGTATATTTGAAATGCCTATTGAATTTCAGAGATTATTTTTGGTGAAGTAGAATAAAAAACTGACGTTACTGTATTTACGCTCATTGATTCGATGAATAAGTCTTATGATTAAAATCGTCACTCATTTCTGTTTCGTTTTACTATAAAACAAAGAGTTTTCATTCAGAGATACTGACTTCTGTAAATTACAACCACATTTGAAGTTCTAGAATCACTTTATAAAAACCTTATCATTAAAATATCTCCTTTCTTTCCTTTCAGTAGACAAACCTTGCTCCAATGTACAAATCTCGAACATAGATTAATCCTAGAATTTCTTGCAGGACAAGTTCCTCGTGAATGACGTTCTAATCCACAAAACCAACAAGCCGAAGTTTCTGTTTTTATAGTCTGTTTTAACAATCCCGCTTTGTTGTGATATCCAAGGGTTTCTTTCTTATTTTCATCTCTTCGTATCACATTCAACACGTCACTGTCATTTATTTTAAGTCTTTGACGTGGAATCATATTTTGCTTGGATTGCATTTCAGCTCTATGGACTATTTGGGCTGCATCTACCAATTTCAAATCTGATTCCATTTGTAGCTGCTCAGAGATTCTCATATCCAAAATACCAATTACAATTTCCCTCATATCATATAAACCAATCAAATGTCAACATATTGTCAAGCTAAACGAATGACAACAAGACTTTCTCAAATCATTGCTCTCAGCTCGTGGTATTTTCCAATCGATATTTCACATCTCCATAAAGCCAAGTACGCAAAATGATATTCACCAAAAGTTAAACTTCGTCTATTTATTCTTGAAATTTACTGATCGGATATCCCTTCAAAATGCAGAAATTTCAGAACACTCTCTCCTTGCCTGTCACTCAAACTGTGTTGCTGTACAATACACCACTCGAGCAAGCTCTCGAAGTGTTTCTAAGCAACACAGCAAAGTGAAAGTATTTTTTGAAAATTCTGCATTTTGTTGGGATATTATAACTAATAATTTCTGTCCCGATTCAATACATTTTTCAATGATCCGTATTCACAACTTTCAACCAATGTACGCAATGCTGTGATGAAGCTATCCCCTGATTCGCCTTGATGCTGCACTTTGGAATTGAATTTATATCTTTCGAAAATTGTGTAGGAACCATTGAGAACTTAAAATTTCTTCACTTTCTTCACCGATCAGATAGGTATAGAAAGATGTTGATCTTTCCTTCATATCGCTTCAGTGGCACTCCTGATACAACTAAATACTATTCGGAACGTTAATTTCATTGAGGTCAATTCGATGGAGAATTAAAGGTGCATTTTTCTGGTCATGTAACATTCAGATTCTGACTGTAGACGGAACTGCTACTATTTCCAGTTGTGTTTTCCATTATTTTGATGTGTTACCGCTGCCATAGTGTTCAGTTTTATTATTAAAAAAATTACATCGAAAAGAAAGAGTTTTTATTCAAGTTTCTTGACATCTGTTTATAACAACCACATTTGAAAATAATTAAGAAGGGAAATCTAGTGAAGTCTTTTATATGTTTAATGAGTCCTGATTTTTCTCAGAAAATGGTGAATACTTTAAATTTCGTCCATCTATTCAGAAATTTCGCTCCTTCCCGTAATCATAACGTCCCAGCAGATTCGGAAAAATTTCTGAGACACCTTCTGGTAGGCTTACATAAAGATTCAAACAAGACGAGAGCAGAGAATCACCCATCACAAAACGATATAGTTATCATGACTGATAATCAGAAAGCTTCCATTTTTTGGAAAAGATATATGTCTACTTATAATTCCAAAATTGTGGAAACATTTGCCGGTCAGCTGAAGTCTATATTGAGATGTACTTTTTGCTATTACTGCTCCGTTACTTTTGAACCTTCCTGGGTACTTTCAATGCCTATTCTAGACTTAACAAACTTAACTTAACACAATGCATTGAACTGTTGACAGAAGAGGAGACTTTCAGTGACGATGCGAGCCCATACTGTTCAACTTGTGGAATGAAAAGGGAATTCAAACAGATGATTCGTATTCAAACATATCCAAAAATTTAAGTTATACATTTAAAACGTGTTTCTTCGACTGATGGCAGTAAATTGGAAAATGTGATTAATTTTTCCTACAAAATTTGAATTTGGACCAATATATTACTCAGGATGGAATAAATACCAATTATAATATCTTAGCCATATCTAATCATAGCGGCAGCATTTCCAATGGAAACTATACAGCATATTGCAAACACCCTCAGTCTAATTGTTGACACCTCTTCGATGTCTCCCGTGTTTCTTCCAAGATTGATTATCTAATCTCCCATGGAGTGTATTTGTCTTTTTCTATGAGAAAGTTGATAATCTGAATTCTGATGGTGTTGTGGGTTTGTTTTTCGAGTCCCGGTCTTCAATCAAGAGTTTCATCTTGATATTATTTTATATTTGAAATGATTTTGTATTTTTGAATTTTTATATCTATAAATCTTTTTTTTTTGTACCATATTTGAATATGTAGATTCACTTCATAAAAATCTTATTGTTATACAGAATGATTCATATATTGAATTAACTATCCTAACACAACAATTTCGTTGAACTGAATAGATTCACTCTCGGTTCGAAAAGATAAGTTATGTATGAAATGCGCTTCTTTAAATTTAAGCTTTATGGCGATAATTTGAAACTTTATACATATTTTTCAGGGCAGATGAAAATGATCTTCAAATGGCCTTGTTGGCCGTTACCAGTTTTTATCAGAGAAACGTGCACTCAAGGAGAGCGTCTAGCGCATTATCTCTCAAGAGAAAGACATCGCAGCAAATTTGTCTGTTGCGTGGCAGCAACCCCACTTCCCAGCGTCAAGAAACTTTTCGCTCGCTTTAGAGACGAACGCACCCAAAACAGCTTGAGAGTGACATCACGGAATTTCTAAACTTGTCAACCATTCTTCCAGTTGAAAGACTTATTTTTAGTAGAAATGCCTTGATATGGAATTCTGGTAATGTTTCTATAGGATGCAGTCAGATATTACCTCCTGTCATTTGCGTGGAAATTCAGTTCAAGTGAAATTAAAATATGCTGTATTTTTCGAATGATTTCATATTTCATGGTCGCGAAAAAAAATTTGTTTCGGAATAGTTATGATAGGGTCAGGTCAGTTCAAGTTCAGGACGTCATGGTGTAACACCATATTTTGTAACAAGATGTTTATATACTCTGAGTACACCGACTAATTTATATTTGATTTACCTTCGAATACTGCGGTATTTTCTTTTTTCTAGAACATTTTTATCAAACCAATTTTCAAATCAGGCGACATGCCCAACGTAAAAAATTATAGAACTATCAGTCTTTTATTAGTTATTCCTAAATTGTTATTCTCAATTTTCATCAATGATATTGGTAGCTTTTTTTTACTCAAATTTCGCTCTCTACGCAGACGACATGAAATTTTATAAACCAATTTCATCTTTCGCTGACTGTATCGAGTTGCAATCTGATATTGATAGAGTTTCTGATTTTTGTAAAGAATATAAGCTATTTTTAAATATAAAAAAATGTCAACACATATCATTCTGTCGCTTGAAAACAAAAATTGAATTTGGATACAGTATTGACCATAAGCAGTTAGAGAATGTTCAACATGTGAGAGATCCAGGGGTAATTATTGACTCACATTTAAAATTTGATTTGCATATCGAAACTGTAGTTAAGAGGGCGAATAGAAATTTAGGATTCCTTCTGAGAGTTTCCAAATCTTTCAAAGAGGCTAAGACACTGATAATTCTATAGAACTCACTTGTGCGGAGCTATCTAGAATATAACTCTATAGTATGGAATCCGTTCTATCAGAAGTACATCAATCGTATTGAAAGAATACAAATTGAATTTATAAACCACCTTAACTATCATTTCGGTAGACAGTTACATTACCGATCCTATGACTTTTGTCTTCACCATTATAACTTTCTAAAATTTTTCTCTTCAAACTTGTCAATGATATTATAAGCTGTGATTATCTTATTCAAAAATTATGTTTTAGTGTAAGTAAATATGTTACACGTAAAGACACTCTTCTCTATGTTCCAACTTATCATTTCAACGTCACTAGTCATTCTCCAATTACCATGTTACAAAAAAATTATAATAATATTTTTAAACATATATATATATGGTCGATAACAAAGATGAAGTTAGCTAAGGAATATAACAGAAGGATCTTTCTACTCCAATGCAGACAACGCAACATTCTCCCTAAACATATCACTTCGACAACAAGATCAGTCCAGCAGTTGCTACTTCGGCAGAATGCGCATACAGATATTCCTGAACGAAATCACAGGTTAAGAGTACAACTCATTTGTATAGAAATTGCATCAAACCAAATTTTGATAAAAAAATTAGAAAATTCATTAATAATTTTGAAAAGAGACATTATTTCTTCTACAAATGAATTGATTTTTGAAAATTTTTATAGTAAACAAATCATTATCTATAATAGATTATTTCATGGAGTAAAAACAAAAAACATCAATTAATTTAATGGTTTAAGAGTAAATGAAAAAAGAATAAAATTGAAAACAAATCAAAATTGGATAAAAAACTTATCAAATACAGTAATTCCTGAAGAAATTTCACAATTTTTATCATTGGGACCAAAATTTAGTATTGAACCAGTAATAAAAAAAGATATTCCTATAAAAAACATTTTAGCAGATTTAGATCATATCACTTCTTCTATTAGTGATACCAATGAAAGAAATATCACTATAGCTAGAGCTACTAATGTCATTACCAATTGTGTACTTAATGATGATCCCAAAAGAAATGATATTTTTCGGAAACTTTACAACAAATCAAAAAAGATTATGAAAGATAATCCAGATTTGGTTCTTATTCAGTCAGATAAGGGAAATGTTCCTGTCGTTATAGAAAAACAACAATATCTAGATTTATCTAATGATATCATTAATAATAGTACATCCTATGTAGGGCTGAATAATGATCCAACATCAAAAATACAGAGAAAATATAATAATTTGATGAAATATCTTAAAGAAAAAACCAAATAGATGACAATGTTAAAAAAAAGCTTACTAGTTATGATGGCATTTCTCCAAAATTTTACTCTTTACCAAAAATTCACAAACCAAATTTATCAGTGAGACCGATAATAGCTTGCATGGGTTCTCCAACAGAACAAATTGCTTCTTTTTTAACTAACATTTTGACTAAAGCTTATGATTCAGATAACATTTACTCAATCAAAGATTCCTTTGAATTCTCAGAAAAATTCAATAAAATCAAATTACCTGATAACTATGTTCTGGCCAGTTTGGATGTTGTCTCTCTTTTCAGTAATGTTTATCTTGATACTTGCCTTAGAGCGATAGATAAAAATTGGAATCGTATCAGCTGTCATTGCACTATTGAAAAAGATTGTTTTTCCAACTTAATAACATTTCTTTTCGAAAATAACTATTGGAACTTTTGGAACACCAATGGGATCTTCAATCTCACCAATTCTTGCAGCTTATGTTATGGATGAATTGCTAGACACAGTGTTACCAGACCTCTCTTTTAACTTATTTTTCATCAAAAAAATATGTGGATGATATAATTTTAGCATTACCTAAAAATGGTATAACTGAAATTTTGGATACTTTCAATAGTTATGACCCATACATACAATTCACAATCGAAACAGAAGATTCAGATCTCTCAGTACCTTTCCTTGATACAAAACTTATACGATCGATTGATAACACAATATTAATTGATTGGTATAGAAAACCATGCAGTTCAGGAAGGTATTTGAATTTCTTTTCTTATCACAAATTTTCGATGAAAGTGAATTTGTTGAAACAAATGAAAGACAGAGTACCTACTCAAAATTTCTGATATATCTTTTCATAATAAAAATTTGAAAATACTTCAAGAACTTTTCATACAAAATTCTTATCCACCATCTTTAGTTAATAACATCTTGTTTAGCTCATTTTTAACAGAAGTTGATAATAGTGTAAGACAAAATATGAATTCTCATAATGAACAACCTGTTGCAGATTTGAATCAAAATTCAATTTTCTATGCTTCATTACCTTACATCAAGGAAATAACACCCAAACTAACCAGAATTCTACAACCATTTGATAATATCAAAATTGCAAATAGAACAGTTATTTCAATAAGACAAATATATTCAAAAGTAAAGGACAAAAATGATATTTTCTCACTTTCAAATGTTGTTTATAGTATCCCTTGCCTTGATTATGAAAAAAATTACATTAGCCAAACAAAAAGATTACTAAATTACAGAATCACTTCTCATAAAAGTAATAGTAGACTACATCCTGAAAGATGTGCTTTAGCAAAACATGTCAATGACCTTGACCACCGAATGAACTACCCATCAACAACAGTTCTTGCAAGAGAATCACATCTTTCAAAAAGATCTTTCTTAGAAATGGCCTTTATCTCTCAAGAGAATAACTCCATCAATAAACGAACAGATATAAGCCATTTGAGTAAAATTTATTCTTTTTTACTTTCTCTTGACATTAAACACCATGAGTAACCGAACGCAGAAATTCTAACCTACACTGAAGTTTATTTGTCTCGGAACAAAATAATGTCACTTGTCAAATTAATAACTGTCACATTTGAAAATAAAAAAATGAAGTATGTCTCTATGTACAACTAATTTGTCATTTCGTCCAGTTCTGTATTTAAAAAAAAAGAACTGAAAATACTGCATTTCTGATATGTACAATTAGCAGAAACTTAATCTTTTTTAAAAAATGTTTCTTATATATGTATATATGTAAGCATCCTCAAATAAGATGTGAGTACTTATAATTTTGAATTTACAATCTTATATGACATTTCCAATTGTAGTCTCCCTGATGATGGAATAAAAGTTTCCGAAAGCTTGGACAAACTTAAAAGAGTTTCCTTTTACTTCGCTGCAGGCCCTACAATCAGTTTTACACTTATATATATATATATCAAGATGGCGGAAAGTAAAGATCTTGTGTTAAATCTAGAGTGTGAATATTGCAAAAAAAGTGTGATAAAAAATCCAGTATTGTGCCAAAACTGCAGGAAAACATACCATAAAAGTTGCCTGGAGAGGAAAAACTGCTGTAAGCAGGAAAGTGAAGAACATATAACAAGACAATCCAAAGGTCAACTTCTAGTCAATAGCCCGGTACATCCATGGGATGCCACTGGCACATATTTCACAGATGCACTCACAACAGCTGAGAAAATTGAATATGAAAAACTCAAAATGGAAGTAATCATGCAAAGAAAAATTATCAAGCAATTGGAAGACAATAACAAACTATTGTCTGAAAATAACGAATTATTGAAAGAAAGTAAGGAGCTAATTCAAGAAAAAATGATAAACGTGCAAAAACAAAACACTGCTCTTTCTGAGATAAGAACAGGCATTCCCTTAGTCAAAAAAAATGTAATTAGTATTGAAAAACCGAGTGGTTCTAAACAACAAAATGAATCATCCATTCCGAAATCCGATATAAAGGAGGTTCAGAAAAACAGATCCCACAGTGTAAATAAAGGAAATGGCGAAAATGATGGAATTTCCAAATCTAACACAAAGCAAAATGATAAGCTATCAAATATTGAAAAGGAACAGATCAAATTAATGAATGACATCATCACTTTAGATCATCCAGAAGAGCCAAATCAGAATGAGACAGAAGAACACAGAGAGTGGAAAACAGTGGAAAGAAAACCTAAAAAATATTATAGAAAAAACATTGGAGCAGCAGAGGATGGAAGTGGAAAATTCAAAGGACGGCAACCAAGAGTATGGATGTTTTTATACAGAGTTAATCAAGACGTTGAAGAAAAAGACATCCAGGAATACCTACATGAAAAGACTAATCAAAGCATACAGGATGTTACCGTCACTTTCCTAAAAGAACAAAATGGATTCAAGTGTTTCATGGTATCTGCAGATTTTAAATTTAAGGAAGATTTTTACAAACCATCCTTTTGGCCTCGAGGTGTAGGATATCGCAGATATGACTTCAGAACAGACGGGCTTGCAGTGGGTCCAGCCTCTTTTTTAGAAGGGGGGAAGAAAGACTTCAACTAAATTGTTATGAGAAATCGTCCGTATCGGTAGACTCGGGAAAATATAAAAAAGTGTCAAACTATATAAAGGGGGAAACCCCACCAGTCTCATTGTCACATATAGAAGCAGATAATGCACCAAAAAACAATATCTTGTTTAAGGAATTAAAGAGGGTCGATGTGGTGAGTGTATTTCATATAAATATACAATGTCTATCAAATAAACTTGAAGAAATTGAACTGTTTCTGAACAAATTCAATTTTGATATAATATGTCTATCAGAACATTGGCAAGAAAAAAATAATCTTGAAAGCATTAACATTTCAGGATTCTCCTTGGCAGCAGAATTCTGCAGAAAACACAATAAACATGGGGGAGTGGCAATGTTTACAAAAAATAATATAAAGTCCAAACAATTACAACTAGATGTTTTTAATGATGAGATAAATTCTGAATTTTGTGGTTTAGAACTATCAAACCAAGTTTTAATAATTACACTCTATAGATCCTGCTTGGGAAACGCTGAAATTTTCTTGCTAAACTTTGAAAATTTATTAAATAAGTACCTAACAGGTAAAAAGAAAGTCATTATTCTAGGTGATTTTAATATTAATTTTAAATCGAACTCAACTGTATTATCAGAGATGAAAAGCTTACTAAATTCTTTTGGTCTAGCTATTATCATAACTGACTATACCAGGATAACAACATATTCATCCAGCTGCATTGATAATGTACTGACAAATGTAGAGAATCAGAACATGACTGCAGATGTATTAGATCCATGTCTATCTGACCATAGTGGACAGTATATCATCATAAACAAAATCACTGAATGTAAACCAGACACGATTATAAGAAGGTCCATAACACACTCTACGATGGAAAAATTTAGAGAATCCCTTGAAAGCATACACTGGAGTATTTTTGAAAATCCAAATTTAGGTACAAACTTTCTAGCAAACTTCTTAGTTAATATTTATGCCGATTATGTGACAGTCCACTTTCCATATAAAAAGTTTAAAATAGGAGAAAAACCACCAGTTGTATGGTACAATGATTCTCTAAAAGCAAAGCGGGATACACTTTCAACAGTTAAATGTATTTGTGATACAAATAAAGATCCTACTGATAAGGTGGTATACAAATCACTTAAGAAAAGCTACCGAAAGGAATTGAAAGAAGCAAAAAGAAATAAATATGGACACTATATTAGTAAATCAGTAAACAAATCAAAAGCTAGTTGGCAAATTATAAACTACGAGTTAAATAGAAAAACCAAAAGTAATCCTGAAACTGCAATAAGTGAAACTACCTTCAATGCTCACTTCACGAGCGTTGCTGAAAATATAATAAAGCAGTTACCTAATATACCAGACAATGACTTGATGCAATACAAACATTTTCCTGCACCTTGCAACTCTTTTTTCTTACTGGGAGTCACAACCTATGAGGTTCTTGATGCAATTAATACATTAAAAAATTCCAAGTCTGTAGACACACATGATTTAAATTGCTTTATCATAAAACAAACTTCAGATATAATTCTCAAACCTTTAACATCACTGATCAATTTGATTTTCAGTGAAGGCGTTTTCCCAGATAGTTTCAAATTTACCAGAGTTGTTCCCATACATAAAAAGGGAGATGTTACAGAAATTGACAATTATAGGCCAATATCCATTATTTCGATATTTGCTAAAATTATTGAAATCATTCTGAAAAATAGACTAATGAAATATTTTGAAGCGAACCAATTTTTGAATAATGCACAGTATGGTTTTCGAGAAAATCGCTCCACAACTCTTGCAATTCTTAATATAGTGGGAGGCATAGTTGAGGGTCTGGAACAAGGTTTACTCACGGCTGTTACACTCTGTGACCTGTCAAAGGCCTTTGACTGTGTTTCTCATGAGATACTCATATGGAAGTTAAACTACTACGGTATTAGAGGGGTAGCTTTGAAGTTAATTAGTTCATACTTAGAAAATAGAAACCAATGTGTCACTGTGAACCGAACCAACTCTGACTTTCTACCTATAAAACATGGTGTCCCGCAGGGATCTGTGCTCGGACCATTTTTGTTTGTCATTTACATAAACGATCTATGCAACTTCCTGTTACCCCATAAAAGCGTTCTATATGCCGACGACACAACGTTGATGACTACTGGTAAAAACCATGGGGAAGTGACTTCTTCGTCTAATAATATTGAAAAACGTGCTGAAAACTGGTTTACTGCAAACAAACTGAAGTTGAACGCAAGCAAATCACAAAAAATAACTTTCTCCTCTAATATAAACTCACAAATGGGAAACACTGTCAAGCTACTTGGAATAGTTATCGATGACAAACTCACATGGACCAATCACATAGAACAGCTCAGTAACAAATTATCAAGTACTCTATTTTTGTTGAGGCAGCTAAAGAAAACAATTCAACCTGATATTCTGAGAATGACATATTTTTCTCTATTCCATTCGCAGATAAACTATGGAATAATTTTATGGGGAAATGCCTCCCATGCAATAACCATTTTTCGACAACAGAAAAAGGCACTTAGAATCCTTGCTGGAGCTGGATATAAGGAACATTGTCATCCACATTTTATAAAGTACGGCATCATGCCATTACCTTCAATGTATATCTACAATTCCTTGTTAGAAATACATAGAAATGCCAACCAACTACAAACCCAATCAGATATACACGAGCATAGTACAAGGTATTCTAAGTTGATAAAAACCCCAAGGTATAGATTAACCAAATCTCAGAAAAATTCTCTGAATTTTAATTTCTACAACTGCCTGCCAAAGATAATCAAAACACTAACCTTTCATCAATTTAAAAAACGCATAAAAAATTATATTCTTGAACACTGCTTTTACTCCACTGACGAGTTCCTTCACATAACAAAGCAACTGAATCATACACTCAACACATTGCTTCTCTGAATTTACCATTTTGTTATGTTAATTATGTTTGTTAATGTTTTACTCATGAATGTAACAGTTTTAAAAATTTTGTATGTTGTATTATTTTATGCATTGTATACTTTTATTATTTATTGACATGCCATAATTGTATTGCTATATGTAAAATGGTGAAAATATATCTATCTATCTATCTATCTATATATATATATATATATATATATATATATATATATTCCGCTCCTCCCTGTATGATGTTAGAAAATCTGTTGTAAGAGTTTTGATCTAATTTGTCAAATCAATCACTTCAGAATCGCCTCTGCTCTCTCACTATTTTCTTTTTCTTATATTTAGATTTAAGTACTCACTTGTAATCTACTCTTGTTACATCTGTAATCATGTGCTTTCCTGTTATTGGTGATGTGTTATACATCCTGTTAGAAAGCCTTATAAATAAATATAAACGGTTAAAAATCTTATGTACGTTTTTAGATCTTGGGTTGAGAAAATGAATAGTTTTGCTTCCCGAAACGTCAGAATCGGGGAAAGGAATGATAACATTTTTCCATATAACTATGATGAACACGAAGATTCATCTTTTCAAAGTATCTCACTGTCAATAATTTAATTTCAATTCATTGAAACACAAAAGCTGTTGACTCTGCTGCTCCAATCATATCAATTATCTGAGCTTTCAATTGAAAACTCAAGAAGCTGACTGTTTGCCAACTCACTCAAGCTTGGATTTGTAACTTCGAGTCAATTCCATCTCATTAAAGTTCACCGAAAGTATGAAGACTGCTTTAGTTGAATTCATTAGATGTATTTTAATGAGAATGGGTTCAGAATTTTCTATATTGGAGAACAGAAGATTCCTTTCATTGACAGATCGACTTACTCAAAGATATTGAATAAATACAAAGGCACAGAAGTGCCACAGTTTTTTTTTTATATTCCTGACTTCAATCTCGGGATCCCGTCTTTAAACTTAGGATCCTGACTTCAATCTTGGGATCTCGTCTTTAAACTCGGAATCCAGTCTTTAATCTCGGGATTTTTTTACTCGGGAACCATTCCTATTATATAGGGTTTATAATGGGAACTTTCTTCATTGCCAGGATTGAATTTTTGTCATTCTGAAACCCAACTGAATTGATTCCATCTCTTTCTGATTATATTTTCCACATATTCAATTATTCGTCCTAATGTGAGAGGAATTTGTCTACTTCCACATTGGAAATACAATGTCTTCAAAACACTTGTGATTTTGTGAAATCAAGTTGTGAGGATCGTTAACATCCAGAATTTTTTTTGTTATATTCATTCAAACGATAATAATGCTCGTCAAAATACAATTAAAAAAATTTCATGTCATTTCCGTTTCGATAAGAAATTTGAAGAAGTTTTGGGTGGTGATAACGTTGGCAATTCTGAACTCAAGATAATACATAAAAAGTTAACAGTAAAATCGTCACATTTCTTCGTAAATAATAATGATCAATTAACATGCTTTTACGATACTCGTTCCTATTGAAATCGATAACGGATTCCTTGAGCCCTAAAATACGTCACCTCATTATGCACGACATTCCTTGAGTTTTCCCTTTCCTTCATTATTTATTTTATACTGCCTCTGCTTGAAATGATTTATCAATGCGGTTCATTCATATCATTTCCAGATTATTGGTTAGCAATAAATTGAAAAACTCAAAGCGTAGTTTAGGAAAAGGGTTTTAGAATGTTCCTTATACGGACACTTTAAGTGTTGCATGTACATATTCCACTTTACGTAGGAATTGGCTACTCTATAATTAGAAAAATACCTCTAATGTGGTTGAGCACCAGTTTTATGTGTGGATCACTCCCAATCTAAAAATGTATACCTTTTCTGTGTTTCCATCTGACTTGGTCACTGTTTTTTTTCGACAGAGTGTCTCTCCCGATCTGCGTGAGTTCTCATCAACTTCCTGCATCTATTTTGATATCGGTCTTCCTATTCTCCTCCCTCTACCGGGGTTCCATTGTAACATTGAATTAGTTACTGCCCCCTTTTCCTTCCTTCAAAACATGTCCCAATTCAAATTCTGTGTTATTTTATTTTGTTGTTTATATCTTCTTTTAGATCATGACTAATGTTTGTTCTTGTTCTGTATTCTTTCTCTGAAATCCTAATAGGTCTTTCAAAATTTTTCTTTCGAATTTCCTCTTGTCCCTTATAGAATTGTAACAAATGCTGATTTAATGATTAAATAGAGCTTTATCACAACTGATTCGACCGAGTGGAGTCTTTTAAAACATAATAATAATTTGGAACGTTGGGCTCTAATTTTCTAGGAACCAGGAATCATACCTCACAACATTAAAGATTTTCAACTCACCTTACTTTTTAATCAGATGATCTCGACTCTCTAGACTCGATGTTCCTGTTGTCCTTTCTTTCTGATGCTGGATTGAGAACTCGTTGCGGAACTCACTTTAGCACTCAAATTTACTGACTCTGTTCAACTCTACTAAGTAAAATAATTTTCTCTCTAATCAAAAGGATTTTTGTAAACTGGAATCTAAACTTTTGAGAATAAAAATCATAATTCAAAACACTTATATCTATTAAACAAAACAATAAGGAATAACAACAAGAGATGGTTGGGATATTTCTCAAATTATTTCTTTATATACAGGGTGTTTCTTAAGTACGTGTAGAAAATTCAGGAGCGTATTGCAGACATCAAAATAAGAATAAAAGTTCCTATAAGTATATGTCCACAAGTTATTTGTTTCTGAGATACAGAGTATCAAAGTTGAATTCTTATATTAACATTTTGTGAATAATTTCAAAATAATTTTGATATTTGGGTAAAGCTTGGTATCTGGGAATATTTATTATTTAGTTTGTGTAAAAGACATATCCTTGATAGAGATTACTGCGAGCAACTGTTTTCGAGTTATTGAGATTTCAAATAATCGATGCAAGTGATTTTGAATGACAAGATTTTTTAATTCAAAATAAATTCAATTAGAAATAATTTTTTTCACATTTAACACAAAATTTGATTTTGTAATTGAAAAATCATCCCAGAACCTAAAATCGAATATCACAAATATTTTGGCATTTATTCACAAAAAAAACAAATATAATAAGTAAACTTTGACTCTCTGTATCTTAGAAACGAATAACTTGCGGACATGTGTTTATGGGAACTTTTTTTCTTATTTCGACGTCAGCAAAATGCTCTTGAAGTTTCTACACGTACTTAAGAAACATCCTGTATATATATATCAGTGTACCGTATTGATAAAGGGAAACATACACTATCGAAAACATCATACTTGTATATGAATATGTCCGTCACAAATGAGATTATTCTAGAAGAATTAAAGAGAAATAAGCAAGAGCTGAAATCGCTGATTGAAGCTGTAGAAGTGAGAATCACTCTCAAAATTGAAGATTTAAATCGAAGAATAAACACATTAGAGTCAAAAAACGCTGAAACTACGAATATAATCGAGAATCTGGAAAGGAAATCGAAAGAAAATAATATCATTATTTTTGGATTGGATAGCAAACCAGACGAGATAACGATCAATTTCATCAAAAGTGAAATAAAGAAACTAGTAGATGTAGACATCAATGAAGGAGATCTGAATAACTTTTACCAACTTGGAAAAAATAACAACTCGCCAATAAAAATAGAATTCACGTCTTTCCTAAAGAAAGCAGCAGTACTGAAAAACGCAAGAAATTTGAAGGGGACGAAAATTTCAATTGCTCGGGACCTCACACTCAAACAACGCCAAGAATATAGCATTCTGCGGAAACATTTAAATCTAGCTAGAGAAAACAAGGAAGAAGACTGTTACATAAAAGGAAATCGGTTATACGTGAATGGTATGATATACAAACCAGAAGATTTAGAAAATCAAGAAGATATTGAAGAAGGTATTCAAGAAAAACCCCAAAGTGCACCTGGAACACCGATACAAATAGCAACCAAAGATCTTCAGCGTCAGATTACCAAACCTGCTGAACCGTCAGTTAAAAATCCTCAGCAGAAAACGAACACTCCAACCCAATTTGCTGGCAAGCTCACTAAAGAGGTAGGCGAGAAACAGAAAATAAGAACCCGCAGCGTCACTGGAAAATAAATTTTCACACATTGGTGCTTATGATGAAAATAATAAATAAAATATTGTAGTAATCAGTCAATAATAGTACATAAATGTATTATAGTACTACTACATAGTATTATAAATGCTCGCCCATACCTAATTAATTTTTAAATTGGGAAACAAATAATATTAACGTAAAAATAATGGATCCATTCATTAAAGATTATAGCTATTCAGAATTTCCTTCCAAACTACTGAAAGATGCCTCCGAATATAATGAAATCATAAAAGAGACTAATTGTAAATTTAAACTGATACATCAAAATATCAGAAGCATTTCAAAAAATCTAGATAACTTTGAAATTACGCTAAGTCAGTTTGATGATTCTTTTGAATGCATAATTCTAACCGAAACTCGAAATGATTTTGATATAGACTTCATGCAGAGACAAGGATATGACTTGTTATATAATTACGGTAACATCAACAAATGTGATGGAACTATTGTTTACCTAAAAAGTAATATTAACTATACATTCAAAATTGTAACAATATCAGAGTGTAAAGCAATTGAGGTCACCTGTAAAAAAGAACAAAAAACCATCAAAATAACAGCCTTATATAGATCACCAGCAACCAATGATAAAGAGTTTGTAAATGGACTATATGATTATTTTTGTAATAATGATATGGAAAGCAGTGATGTACATGTAATTGTAGGCGATATAAATATCGACTTACTCTCTAAGGATAATACGATTGTATCTGAATATCTAGACATAATGAGTATGTTTAACTTTATCTCAACTGTCAATAGCAATACCAGAATCCAAGGAGACTCTAAAAGCTGCTTGGATCATATTTTTGTACGAATAAAAAAAGGTGAAGTCAGCGACTACTTTTCAAGCTTTATTTTAGATTCACTTGTAACAGATCATTCAACAACGATATTGAATACAAACATTTTTGAGGATACCGAGTCTAACTATAGGGAACTTGTTATAAAAAATATAAATTTCACAAAATTAAAAAAGGATCTGAATAATATCAACTGGGATTCATTGTATAACATTAAAGACGCACAAAAAGCTACAACTTACTTTATAACCAAAATTGAGCAAAGTATTGAGAAGAATACCAAAACTTATAAAGAAAACCGAAAATACATAAAAAAGAAAGATTGGATTACGATAGGGCTAATAAAGTCTATAAAAAAGCGCGACAAACTATATAAGGAATTGGAAAAAGATAAGGAAAATATAAGGCTAAAAGAGAACTATATCAAATACAGAAATCAATTGAATAAACTCATCGATGTTACCAAACTCAACCATCATAAAAATCAAATTGAACAAAATAAAAATAATTCGCGAAAACTCTGGAAAACTATAAAAAATATTACGAACACCAACAATAAACCTACCATAATAAAACAGCTCAAATCAAAAAATCGCAAGTACTTAGACTCCAATATAGAAATCGCCAATACATTTAATGATTTCTTCTCCAACGTAGGGCAAGAACTGGCACAAAACATAGAAAGGCCCCCTGTTTCACCCTCACCCAGAGTGGTAAATCCCTGCTCATTCTTTCTCAAACCTACGGACGAAAAAGAAATTAGCGAAATTATCTTATCCTTAAAAAATAATAAGACACCTGGTATAGACGATATTAAAGCAGAGACATTGAAAGCAATTAATAAGGAAATAGCAAAACCCCTATGTTATATTATCAATAATATGATGGAAAATGGAATCTGCCCTACTGAATTTAAAATCGCGGTAATAAAACCTTTGCACAAAAAAGGCGACAAAACCTTACCGTCAAATTTTAGACCAATATCTCTGGTAACTAACTATGCTAAAATCTTCGAGAAAGTTATTAAAATTAGACTCGAGCTGTTTCTGGAGAAACATAAAATAATTGCTGAAAATCAGTTCGGATTTCAAAGCGGAAAATCTACAGAAGGAGCCATTGCGTCACTAACTCAGAAACTATATGATGCAATCGATAACAGCCAACCTGCCATCGGCGTGTTTCTGGATCTTGCAAAGGCGTTCGACACTGTCGACCACGAACAGTTGTTGGAATCCTTGGAAGATATAGGAATACGAGGACTGGCTCATGATTTATTCAGATCATATCTGTACGATAGGAAACAATCTGTCAAAATTAACGATACATATAGTAGATTTAAATTGGTTAAATGCGGAGTGCCGCAGGGGACGGTCCTCGGACCAATTCTTTTCATCATATACATAAATAATTTACTCACCATTAGAACCTCTGGACACATTATAAGCTTTGCCGATGATACCGTTATATTGTATACATCAAACAGTTGGAATGACCTAAAGCATAAAATTGAATCAGAAATGAATAATATTATTGATTGGTTTAATTATAAATTACTTACCATAAATTTTGACAAAACAATGTTCCTCCCAATAACAAGCTACAAAAACAAACTACCTCACTACAACACTCTAGAGATAAATAATCACAATAAAACAATAACAATAAAACTTACTGAGAATGTAAAATATCTAGGCATTATTATAGATTGTCATCTTCGTTGGAATAATCACGTTAATAACGTTGTTAATACAATCAGAACCTTTTTGGGACGATTCAAATACCTCACAAAAATCTTACCTTTACACCTACTCAAAATGCTTTATTTTACTCTTGTAGACTCCCGTATAGCATATGGAATTATCGGATGGGGTGGCATCACGAATGTATATCTAGAAAAATTGAACACACTACAGAAATATTTCTTGAAAATCATATTAAAAAAAGAAAGAACCTACCCATCAGATAACCTATACAAGGAAGCTAGGACACTAGATATTCGACAGATATTCTTTCTTAAATCAGTGTGTTTTTTACACAAAAATAGGAAACATATTGACTTTCTTTCGCATAATTACCCAACAAGGGCTAAATATTCGAAAAAGGTTAAAACTACATCAGCGATAAAAACAGTGGGTACAAAATGTCTTGCGTTTCTAGGACCAAGATTTATAAATATTATTTCAGAAAGCTCCCTTTTGAACATTTCTAATTCTGAAATACATTATAGGAATAAGGTTAAGTCATTTCTATTAAGCAACCAGAGACAACTTATTCATAACTTCTTTAACTAAAAAAGCCAAGATAATTATATGTACATCAACTCAGTCATATTCTTACATAGATCCTTTTTTAATTTTTGTATATGTATGTAGTAATTATGTTGATATATAATATGTGTTTGAGTATATGTGTGCTTCTATTTAAGATATATTAAGATACGGACAGCAAAATTCTTGTTCTTCTTCTATTAATTTCTTTGTGTCATAAAAACCTATATCTAATTCATTATTATGTTTATTATATTATATCTATTGTGAGTATTTCCATTTCCGGTGAGATTCAATTATTTTGTTAAGTCATTATTAAATACCTCTTAGATTATAAGTATTTTATATTGGAGAAATGCTAGTGAAAAATAGACATTGCAGTGACTAGTTCAACCTCAATTCTTAATTTTTATTAACTAATTTTATGTATACACATTTGCACCACGGACAGCCTATGGCTTTGTGGTTCTCCATGTTTATTTGTAAATTTCTTTGATGTAACTTATATCCATTTTATTGAAATAAACAAACTTATTATATATATATATATATATATATAAATAAGGATGGATTTAGCGAGGGGCAATATATGAAAATATAAGTAAAAAAGTTATTGGGTATAACCCTCAAAATGTTGTGCAACCGTAGACACGTGTTTAGAGCTTGAATTCCTTTGTTTCTATTTTTACATCCAAGTGTTGTACATCTTCGCACTTGATTTTACCGAACTGAAGAGAGCTTAAGCTCGAAACACGTGTCTACGGTTGCACAACATTTTGAGGGTTATACCCAATAACTTTTTTATATATATATATATATAAATTTATATATATATATATATATATATATATATATATATATATATATATATATATGTACATTACTAAGTTTATGGGTTGAACCGCGTTGAGAGTTTATAACTCGACGTTTCGGCTCCTGCTTTGGAGCCATTTTCAAGAGTGTGACTGCGAGGCCTCTATCTGCCTACTCCTCGAGTCGTGGTCTTGAGAGATATCAAGGTCTCAACCTGCCTACTCCTTGATCTCAAAAAGACGATCCGATGTTGGTTGCACTGTAGTATTTATAGGTGGTTGGCTACCTGGAGGTGGGTGGGTCTTACGGGTTTTCTCGTTTGTCTTGTCTGCTGCCTCATCAGACCAACAAAAGACAAAATTCCCAACGAAGACCATGGTATTTACGAAATTCCCTGTTCTATCTGCCCCCACTCTTATATAGGAAAAACTTCGAAACAGATCCATTTTCGATCCTATCAACACTCCCTTTCAGTTAGAAATCGAGACACCAGCTCCGCATTAGCTCTTCATTTCATCCAAACGGGTCACCCCATAGATTTCGAGAATACGAAAATCATCGCCCCAGTACGTTCAAGAACTTCTCGTTTTATCAGAGAAGCCATCGAAATCGAAAAACGGCCTGATTGCCTGAACATTAAAGATGATAGCCGTAAATTGAACCCCATTTGGAAGCCCCTTCTTCCAACCGTAATTACCAGGCCACGTGAAACTTATCCGCAATCAATTATTATCCCATTAACTCCAACTACACAGCAGGCACCAGCAGACAAGACAAACGAGAAAACCCGTAAGACCCGCCCACCTCCAGGTAGCCAACCACCTATAAATACTACAGTGCAACCAACATCGGATCGTCTTTTGAGATCAAGGAGTAGGCAGGTTGAGACCTTGATATCTCTCAAGACCACGACTCGAGGAGTAGGCAGCTAGAGGCCTCGCAGTCACACTCTTGAAAATGGCTCCAAAGCAGGAGCCGAAACGTCGAGTTATAAACTCTCAACGCGGTTCAATCAATGAACTTAGTAATGTACATATTTCTGACCGCGGAAACCTTTCCGAACATATATATATATATATATATATATATATATGATAAAGATATATATATAAAGATATATGATAAAGAGTTGAATTATGAAAATTACAAGAATTTAAGAAAACTAATAAAATAACTACGCGAGTTAACATGTGGAACTTTAACGAGTGAAACGAAGGACTAACCTATTTTTCGACCCCAATTTGAAAGTTGGCCTGGTCCGCCCTCCTTGAGAACTTTGGGTGGTCTTTGAAAATATAAAAATCTGGGCCTCTCACAAGAACATAAACATGAGGAGATTATTCGAATGTTTGTTTCTCTATTATTCTGAAATGTCCCATTTGGAAATATTCGTAAACACGGAAACACTTAAAAATAATCAATAAAATCGTCTATTTTAAGAGGACCCTTGGTAACCATGTATTTCTGAGAATATTTACTAGAATAACATGAGTTTTCGAAGGTTTGAGAGTGTCTTTCAGATATTTGAATTCGGGTTTCGGTCTGATTTGAATTATTATTTCCGGCCATAAAATACGTTTGGTTACAGAATTATTGGTGTGATAATTTTATAAAAATATTCATTTTGGTTCACTTTCTTAATATTTTACTTTTCGATAATTTTTTATTGGCGAAGTATGCTCTAGTTGTGTTCATCATTTATTCTTGTATTTTTTATCTCCTCTCTACTCTTTTAGTTATCGTACTGCTAGATATTCAAACTGTTTGACTTTCTCAAACTCTCTAGTTTCTATTTAAATATTTTCCTGTATTTGTTTCCTTCCTAATATGATTATTTTGTTTTTTTTTTATCTCGCCTCATTTTCAAGAGTTCAATTGAATAATGTCGTTGATAGTGAGTCTCTATGTTTTACTCCTTTTTTGTTCGTATTGTGATCTCAGTTGTTTTCATCGTCTTCAGTAATATAAGCCTTCTCAGTTTTTGTAGGATTTTTGACTCTTTCAGTGCCAATATACATTGGTTTCTCTCAATTGAACATCTTATGTTTGTAATCTTCTTCTATTACTTATTCTAGTTGATGAAGCGTACCTACGGTATCATTTACTTGTGAAAATCCGCCTTGATATGTTCCTAATGTTCTTTGATACTTATACTATAAATTTGAAGAAATATAATGCCAGATTACAGAAATAAAATAAAGGAAAGGTAAGATTTGAATAATAGAAATGTAAAAGTACCTATCGGGAATTTACTGGGAGTTAGGCATACAACCGAACCCTAATTAATTTTGGATAAGTATTTAAGGTAACATAGCAAATATGTAATTTAGTATATCTTCACCACTTGAAGAAGCTTTTGTAAAGCGAAACAATTGTCGTGGTTTTGTAAACCCTCTTTATGTGAAAATCATTTGAACTATAGTTTCATTATATAAAGAAATAAAATAAAATGATCTAAAAGATTCCTACCTATATTCTATGATTCGTGAAAATATCAGTCTTTGGTAACCATTCTATATGAAATATACTCCATAATTTGAAAATGAAATCATTTGGTCAAAGTGTTAAAAATAAGTGAGTGTTTAAATTTTTGATATGCCAAAAAAGATGAGCTTGAGGAGGATCTTGTATTGAATATACTGTCACACCCCATCCAATTTAAAATATTTTGAACAACTATAAAATAATGAAGTCATGTTTTTTCAATATTCTCTTCCGTAGCACTAAATCGGTCTTCAAGAATGAAGAATTGCCTTGTGGCTCTCAAATAATCATAACCGTTGAGGCTCCAACCCCGAAAAGGCATTACCTAAGAATTAATGATCTTGAGATAGAACTAGAATCATTCAGTATTTTCAGGAATCCGATCGTAAGTACGCCGTAACTATATTATTTTGAAAAATGACTTTCTTGAATAGTATCGTTAGGTAGAAGTCTTCAAGGGAGCAGTCAAGGGAAATGGGAATATCAGCAGCTGATACTCTACTCACTGAAAGTGAAAGTATAATGATCATTATTTTTCTACAGTACATCTGCTCAGAACAAAAAATCAAAATTCATATAAAAGAATGAAAATGAAAGGGTGGATGATTATAATAATTGTGAGTGCTTTGTTGCCGTGAGGATTGACGAGGAGCATATTCATTTTTGAAGTTGTTCCATATGAATGGTGAACGAACTCACTGGAAAATCGAAATCACAAAGTTCCACGTATTCGTTTGATATTTCATTATTGTGTATTGACTTGTACCATTCCATCTACAAAAATATTCCCGACGACGAAAATGTTACACTACCGAATCAATATTTGCATCGCCTTTTTACCCGACAGCCGTTTATATCTGGAATCCGTGTCAAAAATGAATCTTATATAAGCAGTGCATTCCTCCCTTAACTGACGTTGAAAGTATACAACTTATCGGATAACAATTGGATTTGACATTGACTGGTTATTCGTTCAAATATTTGCGATTATTGCTTTTCGAATGTTGACATTTTTGATTTGAAGATACTATTCAATTTAAGTCACAGGAGTTTGCAAAATATTGCAAACTTTTGATGAATCTTTCAGTAAATGGTTGTAGTTATTGCTACGTGGTAGGAGATCATCATGAAAAATTAAAAATGAAAGGTTCCTCGATTTTATACCACTTCTACGAGGATGTATCGATACATATGATTATATTCAGCTTGAGTTATGATACAAGGTCATTTATTGGTTTCATGGAGATATCGATAATGTTGAATTTTATACTATGGTATATACAATTGGGTGTCATTTACAAATGCTTGAATTTGGCAGTATATTGGTGTATGTGGGACGTCAATAGTATATATTAAATATAGAATAGGGCCAAGAAATGAACCATGGGACACTTCTAATTTAACATTTTCAGGAAAGGAACATATATTTTCAAGTTGAATTCTCAGGCAACGTCCAATTGAATACGAGAACCTGCGAAATTTATAAACAATTAAATGAAAAAAAGTGTGGCTTTGGGTTTTTTTTTGGAAATCTCGAAAAATATTAAAGATTTTCAGAATATTAAAACAGACCTAAAAAGATCAACAAAACTGTACCGAAACTGTACCTCCAATATTTATAATTTTCACAGAGCCCTCAAAATACAGCCAAAAACGGGTACTCTTAAACAACAACAACAACAAAATATTTTAACATATTAAATATTACATAATATTGAGGAATGAAAAAATTCATATACTATTGGGATACATCAAATAACAATAATCCGCGGTTAAAAAAATTGTATTTCAATTTCTCCATAAATAATGCATTTGTTAATAAATTTTTTTTTCTAAACTGAATGTTAACATGAAAACCCCGATAATTATCGAACTAAAAGCCTACTAGGATTTTTTCACTCAGTGAAGTTATTTTCTTCAATACTCTTACAAATAGATGACAGATGCAAAAATTATAAAATTTAGATTTTCCAATTTTTTATTAACAAAAATAAAAAAAGGAAATAGTTTTTTTTTTAAAATATCTCGATTTTTGGCGGTTTGAAGATAAATAATTTTTTTCAGAAAATTGTTATGAACAAATACATTGTTTATGAGCAAATCAAAGAATTTTTTGTAATATATTTCTATATGAAAATTATTATTTTTGAAGAAAAAACGATTCCTTAAAAAAATCAGTTTCTTCCTAAAAAACAGACGTCAACTCCCATTTCTCATAATTCTCATCCTCAATTTCAAATTTTTTAGAAAATTCAAAGTCAACATGTACAAACCTACAGGCTCTGCATTTCAGATATGACTCTAGGAAAACATCAAGTGTGCTACATTTATGAAATGGTAATTTCAAGCTGTATTGAAATAAGTAGGTATTTATTTTCAACAGGAAAAAAATTTACAGCTACTTTGCGAAGATACGATGATAGATATTGACATGTGGTTTTCACCATTGAGTTTGTCATAAAAATTGACCTTCAAACAAGGCCATAAGTTCATCTATCTAGTTTAAAAACTGGATTTTCACTTTTGAAGTTTCCAGTCTGGTCCACTCTGTACATGGGGAAATGTATCAAGCAAAAAAAAGGTTATCTCTGATTCTCTTATCCATTAGAACCTTTTACTGCCTATGCTTTAAAATCGATAAAGTTCTATTTCCATTATGCACTTTCAGAACAACCCCAATTCAACTCTTCTAGCCATTTCTGACGCAGCAAAAAAAGGCAATTAAGTTAAAATCTGGCAATGTTTTCATTCTCAACTTCTCCCAACCGGCCGGATATCGATTAATTTTCGAATCTTTCACAAACTTCTGAAGCCACCAATACATTTCCATCAATCACATCTAGGATTTCAAATGCATTTTAAATGTTTCAATAAAAAATTGTTGACTTTCGGACGATAGAATGATAAACTATCTTATAATGAAATGGATTTTTTGTAATAATTATAATAATTCCATTATCATCTTAGTAGGAAAGAGTGATTGCCGGTTATACACTGATATGTTACATGTCTACTATGTCAACCCCGCATTGATACACCTGTAACGTAGGCAACTTCTTAATTTTATAAGTGTAAGAACCAGTAGCTTCCTAAAAAACGGTATTCAGCAAAGTTTTCATGAAAAATTATTCCCATTTTTATGAAAGCGCAGAAGGTCCACAAGTCAGTTTTCTATCATTTCGACTTTGATGTCGAAATTTCGAAAAAAAAGTCGAATTTCGAGGAAGACGTTGAAATTACGATTATAAATTAATTTACATGGTGGTTCTTCGGGTTATAAGGCCGACGTATGTTTAGAGAAGATCTCGACGTTTCGCCAACACGAGTGGTTAGCATTTTCAAGAGAAAGTTTCTGTCAAATGCTGACAAAAGCATTTTACTTTTCCTCGAAATTTCAACTGAAATGTCGAAATTTCAACTGTTATGTCGAAATTAAGACTTCAACGTTGAAATTTCGAGTTTAATTTCGAGTTTTATCTCTAAATTCGGATTTTTTCTAGATATTTACGTAAACTGTGGAGCAAGCAAGCTTTTATTTTCTTCATTAGAGAGTGACCATTTTATTGGGAAAACTGATTAAATTTTAGCTTATTTGCAAAAAACGAGTGTATGAACTCTTTCGATGAAATCCACGTTATTAGGATTTTCCTTATGATTTAGGTTATTTTTATATGTCAAAGGTTCTACACGTTTACGATATTCCTCGTTTGAATACTTTTCATTATTATATTTTATTCATATAATCTGCTAATTTAATCCAGTGCCTATTATTTTGAAAATTCAACTACCTTCTAAGGTCCCTAATAATGACATATTTCAGCCACAAGACCGTTTTCTAGTGCAGACGGCCAGATCCAAGACTTTGGACAATAACATCCAAAAATATCCAGTTAAGTCTTAAGGTATTTGGAACGGTACAGTATGCGCCAAAAGTTTTCCATTTGTGGCACCATTAGACATACGTGGATTTTGAAAGTAAATTTGGTGTTCCAACTGTACGATTTCCTCACCATTTCAACCATCCAATCTAGTGTCGGAGGCGCTAGGCAACACTGCACTGTCGCTAGTGGCAATGACAATAACTTTTATAGTCAGATTAGTTAAAAGTGATTAAAATCTGATAGGTTGTTAACGCAATGGCTCGAATCAATTTAGATCACAAGGGACGGTCCATTAAAGAAAGCCATTTGAAAAAAAGATGCAATGCAGTTGCAGCGATGTAGGCTGTTGAAAAAAGTTAAAACTGAAAAATGGAATGTTATATTATGATCATTCTTGATCATTAATATATTATTATTATTATAATTATGCAAAT
Organism: Chrysolina oricalcia; assembly: GCA_944452925.2. Taxonomy (NCBI): domain Eukaryota; kingdom Metazoa; phylum Arthropoda; class Insecta; order Coleoptera; family Chrysomelidae; genus Chrysolina; species Chrysolina oricalcia. The sequence goes on from OX101810.2 coordinate 5,827,107, forward strand.
TTGCAGAACTTCAGGAAAAAAATCACGAATTCCGACGCAAAATATCATAACAAATTTTCATTGCATTTGTGAGAAAATTGCTCTAGCGTTCCAAACACCTTAATCAAACCGATACCTGGTATCCCCTAGCCAGCAACATTTTTTTAGCTCGCTTACAACAACACCAATAACCGAAAATCATAATAGTGACAGCATTATGCCTTTTATTCATTTTGAATATTCTTCAAGTATATTTAACCTAATAGTCCAGGAGCCCGGTAAAAATTTGGTCAGTCATTTCCTCTCAAGCGATATTTAGTAGAATGCATCAGAGAGTCGTATTATAAAGATTCGTGAACGTCAGCTGCGATTCCGTTGATGGTGGGGGGGATGATCAGAACAGTAGCTTCCTACACACGAAAAAAAAATATATTCAATTATGTCCTCCTTCCCGGAAATTAGTTAAATTGACGCAATCCGAATATAAGGTAAAATTTTATTTGAGAGGAAATCATAGAAGGTTCAATTTTTTTGTGTTCGACCAACTAGCTGTCGTATAATACACCATGCTATAGTCAGCTGATTTTTTCTTTCTTCAAGATATTGCCTTAGCGATAATTTAACATGTTTTCAGGTAGGAAAACAAAATTGAATACATTTCTTTTTCTTTGTGCGTGGGAGGCTACCACCGCTCATCCCCCCCAAGGAACCGCAGCTGACGTTCACGAAGCTTTATAATATAACTCTCTGATACATTCCACTAATTTTCGCTTGAGAGGCACTTGGTCATGGAAATCTGTCACTGGCTCCCGGACTATAAGTGGTTAATACGGTATATGAGAAATTTACCATACAGAAGTAATTGAAAAGTGGCAATAAGAAGGTACTTTCAGTAGCCTTTCGTATCCTTCACACTAAAAACGAAATTATGAGAACAGTATATTGAAGTATAAGTGGATAAAAAGGTTTTTCAAACACGCGCGAAATAGAGCAAGTGTTTGGAAGAACAGTTATCCACTTCAAGGTATTTTTTTGTTGGTGCAATTCGAAATCATAAATACTGGTATTATTACTACAAAAAATGTTAATATATACTAATAATGTAAAATGGATGAATTCGTGATGTGACATCAGTATACCTTTCGTTGTCATGGAAATGAGAAAAACAGATAAATTTCCAATTTTTCACGAAGATTAATTGTTGTCACTGTAGTGCCTAAAAATGAATTCTAACATCGATTATTTGAATGGTAAAGCAGAATCGCGGTTAATATGGCAAAAATCTAATGATGCGCATAAAAAAGAAAATGGCAAGTGCATCAAATGGATGGAAAAGCAAGAGGTAACAGATATAAATGAAGGAGTTGTTCATTTGACGTTACAAGTTACTGCTGTTAGATCAATAATCAAAAGTGGTCATTTAGACTTCACGTTTCTCGAGTTGTTGATGTTACCACGGTAACTTTAAGAAACGCGCGTTTTTGAAAGTTTGATAAAAGGTGGAGTTAGTCAACTTTAGCACAAGCATTATCATAAACATAACGGTAACATTGAAGGTTTTTATAAAATGGCGCCATTTGATAAAACTGATTTAACTTTTGAACTTTTGACACATATTTAAGCACAGTTTTAAAATAATGTTGACTAAATGCACCCACCTTTAAACACGCTGGGGCGGGCTTCAAATAGGTAAAATGGGACACCAATAAAAAAAATCATTTTTGTTTGTCAGACAAACAGCATTTTCAACTCATCAAAGATTTATTAGTTTCGTTATTGTAGGTACTTCATCAATTTTTACATGTCCAAAATATCTCTCATTTCTGTCTAGCTGGAGACATTTTCACTCATATTAGTATTCTGCATGGCTCATTCATCTTCCAGTTATATTTTCTGTTTCACATACACACTTCTCAGCTACCGAAAGAAAAAAACATGTAGGAACGAGAACTATTCCATAACAGCTGGGGATCCCGATAGACTAGTCAACAAGTGCTTTTTGGGTCAAACTTTTTTTCCCGCCTCCAAAAAATATGAACGAGGTGTCATGCGATTCGGAATAGCGTGTAGATTATTTTTTAAAGAATTCAAGAGCCTCTTGCAGAAATTGCAAAAATTGCAAATTTATCAACAATTAACTGAAATACAAAATGGGGTTTGGTTTTTTGCAGATATCTCAAAAACTTTTTGACATTTTTCAAATTTGAAAAATATACAATATTTTTCACTGTTATCAACAACTCACTTAGGTAAAAAATTGAAAAGCTGGATTATTCATTGGAATTTTCAATTTAAAAAAAACGCTTTTAATCTGTATTATGATCAGAAAACACACGAAAACGATTCTATTAAAAACTGTCTATTAAATCTCGTTGTGTCCGAGGAGACATCATAAACTATACTAAACTATACTAAATTTTCAGCCAATTCGACTAGGACCATTTTCCATAAGAACCGTGCGTCCTTCTGTTCTTTCAGTCAATTGTTAATAACTCTTGCCATTTCTGAGAGCGGCTCTTGAATTTTTTCAAAAATCATCTATACGATATTCCGAATCGAATGAAACCTCGTTCATATTTTTCTCGTTCATATTTTTCGTAGGCGGGGAAAAAAGTTTGGCCCAAAGAGCACTTGTTGACTAGTCTACGAAGTTGAATTTCACAACTAACCTGAATAAAAACTCGATATTAACTGAAAACATCGCAGACGGAATTGCCTCACGTACGTATGGAGGCGAAGACAGATGGTGCCTTGGCAACACGAGACACCGGAAGAATTAACAGGATCATATAGTTCAGTTCCTGAAGGGAAACAAAAAGTGCTTCGTTCATTCGAGTGCAAAAAATATATGAAAAATATTTGGACATTTCAACAAAATCAACAATGAATTTTTGATACGTATATTATTGCCGGATATTTTTCAAGTAAACAATTGTTTTCAAAAAGTATCTAGTCACGCAGCGACAAACGCCAGATTATACTAATAATATGTCAAGTTTGCGGTGAATTTGGTATGAAAATTTCACAGGTTATTGAAATGAATGCTAATTTCTTCTATTATTAAAATTATTCACGAAAATAAGTTTATAGCATAGCAGACGGGAAAATGAAAATCAAAACTGAATTTAAAAAATGTAAATCAACCAAAATGCGAACACGGGATCTCATTGTTTCCGGCAATGTTCGTTAGGCCGCTACGTATTGATCCTTATTCAAAAACCGGCGATTCACATTCCAAATTCAGCTCTTTGTTAGTGTGAGATGATGATGAGGATTAAATGAAGAGATGGAAACATTCCCTACTACTTCATTTTTCAATTTATTCTGAGAAATAACAAGTTATGAGACTAATATGCACTAATACACAAGATTTGTTAATTTTTCAAGAAATCACAGTTCTAGAACGTCAAGATCAGGCACAGTTAAGAACCGATATTTCTCAACATCTGAACAAACTTACAAATGAATGTTGTGATGCATGCACATTAAACTAGATTCATATACAACTTTTTCGCGATTTCGTCTATCGCACATCAATTCCTTATTGGCTATAGAAATAGTGAGCACTTTTCAAAGTCACAATTTGAAAAGTCGAAATAATTTCAACAGAGATTGGGAAAAAGCGATTATGTTGTCCAAGTTTCTCGATTCGTGTTTATTTTGTGCGTATGCCGTGGCTACATAACCTCTCATGTGGTAAACATTGATGTATTTTTGAAAAGGTAACGAAGGGAATAAGGAACTCTTGTAAAAACATGATAGCGCTACAATACATTAGAAAATATTATAATGACGATTCCTTCATCAACTATTATAATAAATATAGAAAAGTATATAGAGCAGTTATAAAGAAAGCCAAAGACAAGTATTACTTTTCGAGATTAGAAAACGCGAAGAACACAACAAAAGAGATTTGGAGTATAGTCAATGAACTAAGAGGAATATCTCGTAATAAGGAATCACAGTGGTTCATAGATTCCGACCAGTTTAATTCATTTTACTGTAACATTGCGAACTCTCTTACTCAAAACCTAAACACTGAGCAAAATCCTCTTTTATACCTTAGGGACAATAACATTGCCACTCCCTGTATATTTTATGACACTACTCCATCGGAATTGATAGAAGTCTTCAAATCGATAAAAAATCAAAATGCGGTAGGTTATGATGAGTTGTCAATAAAATTTTTTAAAAATCTCCCTCACACGGCTTTAACAGTACTTTCAATGCTAATTAATGACGGATTCAAAAAGGGCACATTTCCTGAGTTTTTGAAAACAAGTGTGGTAATTCCTATTCACAAAGGAGGGGATACTCAAGATCCATCTAACTTCAGACCAATCTCTCTGATTCCGACCTTAGGGAAAGTGATAGAGAAGCTCGTAAAAATCCGCCTGATAAAATATCTTGAAGCCAACAAATTAATCAGCAATGAACAATTTGGATTTAGAAATAACAAAAATACATCTGATGCCATGTTTAATTGTCTAGAAATGGCATACAATAACATCAATGTAGGCAAGCATGTGGCGGCAGTATTCTGTGATATGACTAAAGCTTTTGATTGTGTCAATCACTCATTATTACTGCAGAAACTATCTCACTATGGTATCAGAGACATGGCCTTGAGGTGGATGGAATCATACTTGACAGGAAGAAACCAACTAGTTAAAACTGACCAAACATCCGGATTACAAGACGTTACTTGGGGAGTACCCCAAGGTTCAGTATTAGGTCCTTATCTTTTCCTCCTATATATTAACGATCTATCCCTCTTAGATATATCAGGTTCCTTCACTTTATTTGCCGACGACACTACCATTCTATGGCACTCTGAAGATGTGGTACTGCTTCGTAAAAAAGTCACAAAAGACCTACAAAAAATCAAATTGTGGTGCGATGCAAATTTTCTATGTTTAAATTTCAATAAAACGAAATTACTCACGTTTAAATGTCTTATTCCTGATATAGAACTAGAGACAGACTCAATACCATCTGACAGCAATATAAAATTCTTGGGGCTTAACATAGATACCAACTTGAAATTCACCAATCATATTGACAAATTGAACAAAAAACTATCGTCTGGCTGTTTTGCCCTCAGGTCTACAGTCAAAGAGTTAGGTTATGCCGCTGCCAAAAATGTTTATTTCGCTCTCATCGAGTCAAACTTGAGATATGCAATTCAGTTCTGGGGTTCATGTAGTAATGAACTCTTTGAGAGTATATTTCTGCTGCAAAAGAGGGCAGTGCGGTATTTGTGCCAAGTATCTAGGTTGAGTTCTTGCAAACCTCTCTTTCTGAAACACAGAATACTGACGCTGACTTCTATTTACGTGATAGAAACTACATGTCTCATTTACAAGAATAAAACCCTATACGAAAATAACAATCGCACTGCAAGAAATGCAAATAATCTATCATTAATTATTCCTAAATCCACACTGATCAAAGACTCAATAATTTACAACGGTGTCAAAATGTATAATAAATTACCCGCAGATATAAAGAACTTGGATTCTCTCAAAGCTTTTAGAAAAAAGTTACATGAAAGACTGGTACAAAAAGCGTATTATAACTTGACCGAATATTTTAATGACGGATCGATATGACACTGATATGACACTGATGATGATCATAGTATGTAATATGTATTAATATATAATGTATAAATGCTATTGTTTATATTTAATTATATTATTATGTTTTGTTTTGTTTTCCGTACAATTCTATATTTAGTGTATTTAGTGTATTTAGTGTTATTATTTATGTTTTATTTTTACCAGTGTTTGTCAATAAGATTTTATATCTTGGATAATAAACACATACTCTCTCTCTCTCTCTCAGAAACAATACTCAAGTTTTGTTTCGATGTCATTAAATAGAGGGGAGTAAAAAAATTATAATGTTAAAATATTGTCCCATACAAATTAACAGGATTCTAATGGAATTTCGAGATATTGCAAGTTTTTCTAATAATATTGAATTTCACTATTTGCAAACGATTGGAACAGGTTGCAGATCCATTAGAGCCACTATGCAGAGATTTGAAGAAAGAAAAAGAAGAATGCCTTAGGGTATTAAAATTGAGCATAGAAGAGAACACAGAGAACGGAACTGCAAAATCTCTTCGAAAACAATTGCAGCAAAAGGCATTCGATGAATGGTGTGGTTTGCCAAGTAGAGGAAGGGGGGTCTGCTCATTCGACGATTATAAACCAGCAAATAATTGGTTCTCTAACAGAGATGGGATAACCTTCACCGAGTACCAGGATTTGCTGAAGATGAACGGAGGGGTGACTGCTGTGCGAGCAACACCTGGGAGGAGTAGGACAGGAAACTAGTGTAGACGTTGTTCTACAACTGAGAATTATGTTATTGAAACCCTGCCTCACATCCTAGGTGTATGCCCTTACAGCTCTCGGTTGAGAAACAAAGACATCATACCATTCGTTCAGCTTTGGCAGATTCCTTGAGATCGAATGGAATGATGGTTTATGAAGAAGTCTCTTGTTTGTCTGATGATGGGTCTACTAGGAGGGTTGATATCTCTGCATTTGATAAGAAAAAGAACGCTCTTATAGTAGATCCAACTATCCGATTTGAAACTGGCGTTAACCAGGATAAAGCGGTCGAGGCAGAAAAAAGGCTTATTTATGAACCTACCATCCCATATTTCAAGGAAAAATATAAGGTAAATAAAATTGAAGGAGCTCGAGGAACATTCCCACCTGTTTAAAAAAATTTGTAAAATTCATAAAATTAAAAAAAAAGTTCTGAAAGTGATATGGACAACATGTGTCAAATTCTCAATCTTGATTTTTGGAAAGAAACCATTTATATGGAATGAATAATATAAATAGTTCGTAGTTCATATTTATATTTTATAAATTTTTTTTATTCATACAACCCTATTGTGTGAGTTTATGCATATTTTATTTCCTTTCTCGTTAATTGAATTGGTATTCTTTGTTTTGTAGACTATATTGTGTAGTAAGATGTTGAATAAATCTGTATATTTACCAACTCTAAATGAGCTCGCTGCATTATTATTGAAAACAATGAATCTCTCATTATTCATCACATCGTATCAAAAGAAGTCCAGTGAAAATTATGGCATTTTACGAACACGAGATTGGAGACAGAAAATTTTGAAAAACTGAATATAATGAATCTCTCATCGTATCAATAGAAGTCCAGTGAAAATTATGGCATTTTACGAACCCGAGACAGAAAATTTTGAAAACCTGAATTTTTTGCGAAAACAAAATCCTTTCAACTCGATTTGAACCATTAATTTTGAGAAAGGTTAGAGATAGAGCAATTCTGCGGACGCCAATCGATTCGAAATGGTCGAATTACTATATTCAAGTCAATCGGAGAAAAAAAAAATTGTTCCCAAAATAGTTGTAAGGGGTTGGGCCCCTAAAAATTACCAAAAAATGCAAAATATCAGTTTCACTGAAACAGTCGCACTATATACGTAAAATTCTACGCTGATTCCAAAAATATACGATTGGCCGTGTTCTGACATAAAATTCAGCCGGAAAAGGGGATAAAATGTCGAAAAATTTAAATTGCGGAGGTTTCCTGAAAAGCATATGAATCCTTCAATTGTATCAGAAAGGATTTGAAATTCGGTATGCATATAAAAAATTATAGAATTTTATGAAACCAAATCCGAAAATGTGAAATAATAGACTTTTGGCGAAAATAGTTGTAAGCAGTTGACCCCTAAAAATCACCAAAATTGCAAAATCATCAGTTCCACTTGAAAATTCGCATTATATACGTAAAATTTCGCGCAGATTAAAAAAAATTACGATTTGCAGTGTTTAACATAAGATTCAGCCGGAAAAGGAAATTAATGGTAGAAAATTTAAAATTGCGGAAGTTCCGTGAAAAGCATGAAAATTCCCAAATTGTATAGAAAACGATTTGAAATTCGTTCAATATATGAACAAATTATAGAATTTTACGTAACCGAGTCTAAAAATTTGAAAAAATACACTTTTGTCGAAAAAAACTATTTTAACTCAATTCGCACCACTAAATTCAGAAATGGTCGAGTTACTATATTCAAGTCGATTGAAAAAAAATCTCCAAAAATGCAAAAAGGTCAGTTCCATTTAAAAATTCGTACCTTATTCATAAAATTTAGCGCTGATTCCGAAACTATACGATTTGTACTGTTCTGGCATAAGATCAAGCAGGAAAAGAAAATGAAATGTTGAAAATTTTAATTTCAGGGGTTTCGTACAAAGCAAACGAATTCCTTAATTTTATCGGAAACGATTTGAAATTCGATAACTATGTATAAAATTCATGGAATTTCACGAAATCCAGTCCGAAAAGTTGAAACCTTCCAACTCGATTTAAACCATTCAATCGAGTCAGAATGGTCTAATTACTATATTCAAGTAGATGAGAGAAAAAAAATTTGACCCCAAAATAGTTGTAAAAATCACCAAAAATGCAAAATAGTCAGTTCCACATGATAATTCGCGAGTCCAAAAATTTGGAAAAAAGGACTTTTGTCGAAAAAAACTATTTCAACTCGATTTGAACCATTCAATTCGAGAACGGCTAGAGAAAGAGCAATTTGCACAATCAGTACATGCCAGTTGATCTGTCAGTAGGTTCATAGGAACATTTTTGGGTTTTTTTAGTGTCAATATGAGAGTAGTTTGTCAATAAATTTGATAAGGGGAGTTTTGTTATAATGGTAGTTTGAGTATAAGTTTGGAGTTTTCTTTTATTCCATTATCAGTGCAATTTGGGATTTTTTACAATTTGTTAACAATTGCCTGGAGAAAAGGTACTCACTCCTATTCAAAGATGGAAAATGCAAATTATTATACAATTATGAACATCGGCTCCTCCGCCATATTTTGTGTTCCAGGAGAATTTTCTCATTTACTGCCAGTTAGTAACAATTCGAGGTTCAGTTGAATTGAATGAATTGCAAGTCCACCAGCAGATTATGGTTATAAGAACCTGTAAAATAATATAGTGTTCCTAAGGACCAAACGGTTGGAAACCGGAGAAAAGTCATATGGGATTAGTTTGTCAATAAATTTGATAAGGGGAGTTTTGTTATAATGGTAGTTTGAGTATAAGTTTGGAGTTTTCTTTTATTCCAATATCAGTGCAATTTGGGATTTTTTACAAGTTGTTAACAATTGTCTGGAGAAAAGGTACTCACTCCTATTCAAAGATGGAAAATGCAAATTATTATACAATTATGAACATCGGCTCCTCCGCCATATTTTGTGTTCCAGGAGAATTTTCTCATTTACTGCCAGTTAGTAACAATTCGAGGTTCAGTTGAATTGAATGAATTGCAAGTCCACCAGCAGATTATGGTTATAAGAACCTGTAAAATAATATAGTGTTCCTAAGGACCAAACGGTTGGAAACCGGAGAAAAGTCATATGGGATTAGTTTGTCAATAAATTTGATAAGGGGAGTTTTGTTATAATGGTAGTTTGAGTATAAGTTTGGAGTTTTCTTTTATTCCAATATCAGTGCAATTTGGGATTTTTTACAAGTTGTTAACAATTGCCTGGAGAAAAGGTACTCACTCCTATTCAAAGATGGAAAATGCAAATTATTATACAATTATGAACATCGGCTCCTCCGCCATATTTTGTGTTCCAGGAGAATTTTCTCATTTACTGCCAGTTAGTAACAATTCGAGGTTCAGTTGAATTGAATGAATTGCAAGTCCACCAGCAGATTATGGTTATAAGAACCTGTAAAATAATATAGTGTTCCTAAGGACCAAACGGTTGGAAACCGGAGAAAAGTCATATGGGATTAGTTTGTCAATAAATTTGATAAGGGGAGTTTTGTTATAATGGTAGGTTGAGTATAAGTTTGGAGTTTTCTTTTATTCCAATATCAGTGCAATTTGGGATTTTTTACAAGTTGTTAACAATTGCCTGGAGAAAAGGTACTCACTCCTATTCAAAGATGGAAAATGCAAATTATTATACAATTATGAACATCGGCTCCTCCGCCATATTTTGTGTTCCAGGAGAATTTTCTCATTTACTGCCAGTTATTAACAATTCGAGGTTCGGTTGAATTGAATGAATTGCAAGTCCACCAGCAGATTATGGTTATAAGAAACAGTAAAATAATATAGTGTTCCTAAGGACCAAACGGTTGGAAACCGGAGAAAAGTCATATGGGATTAGTTTGTCAATAAATTTGATAAGGGGAGATTTGTTATAATGGTAGTTTGAGTATAAGTTTGGAGTTTTCTTTTATTCCAATATCAGTGCAATTTGGGATTTTTTACACGTTGTTAACAATTGCCTGGAGAAAAGGTACTCACTCCTATTCAAAGATGGAAAATGCAAATTATTATACAATTATGAACATCGGCTCCTCCGCCATATTTTGTCTTCCAGGAGAATTTTCTCATTTACTGCCAGTTAGTAACAATTCAAGTTCAGTTGAATTGAATGAATTGCAAGTCCACCAGTAGATTATGGTTATAAGAACCTGTAAAATGGTATAGTGTTCCTAAGGACCAAACGATTGGAAACCGGAGAAAAGTCATATGGGATTTTCATTAGAAAAAATTATATGCATTTGAGCCACTCCTACTTCCACTTACAAGTACCGGATAGCAGAAAAGGGAGTTATTCAATTGTCTAGATATATCTGAAACAGTCTCTACCTTAAAGGTATTTGTCAGTTGTATGTTCATTAATGAAAATTGACTTCTTCATCGCCCATCCTAGAATAACCATCATACCAAGCAAATGAACTACAAATGTATAATTTTCACAAACTCTGATTTGAAAAAGATTGAACGAATCACATACAATATTCCGAATGATGAATCGGAACTGCGATAACAGTGTTCCACTGAAATTATTCTGTGCCATTTCAACGTGGAAAAAATTAAATTGGATTAATATTTCCAAAGCAGCACGAACCCTACGCTGTGAATGTTAACTCATTGTTATTTAGATGAGTGTCACTCGATACTAATATTGTCACGAGGTAGAATTGCCTCACGTACTTCATAAAAAAGGAGATAAATAGCAGCAATAGATCTAAAAGGATTATCACAGACACATAATTCAAATCCCTTGTTTAAGAAAAGATAAAGCTTTCAGAGAGAAAATGCTATGAATGAAAGTTCAGTAATATCTCAATGACTATTTTGTGTGTCTTGGTTTCAGATTACTGGAGCTAGTGGAGAAATATACCTAGTGACGAATTTCAATTGTTTGGGACAAGTGTCTCGAAAAATGCATGAAATTTGTTTGCTCGAACTCTGCACTGTTCAAAATTAATGTAATTTTAAAATGTTAACAGCTACTTTTCTATTCATCAGCTTAGTTTATAGACCTAATATCAGAAACGAAATGATGATATGTGAAGTTGATATTGGAATTGCTGAATTACTTTAACCCGTTGGACAACACTTAATATTATTTGTATTAAATAAACAAACTTTTGATTGAGTGACATGTAAAGCATACAATTGCGAATCACAAGTTGACCTACAACTCTTCGAATATCTATATATTGACATAACTGTTTAATGCTCTTCAATGCAAATGAAATCGTCCATTAATGACCCCTATTAATGGTCGATTTTTTATCAATGGACAATTTCTCAATGAATGTATGATTGTTGCATAGGCAACCAAACATAAACAAATTCAGAAGTTATGGACGCTAAAATGGATATTGACGATACTGAATTATGTTTCCGAATTATCATAAATTGATAGAATTCAAATGATTTAGTCTCATCGTACAATAATAATAACTTTAAAATTATTGACGTTTTTTTAGCGACTTTTGATAATACGACTTACTAACCGCTTTTGGTTGCAAGAATTAGCAGGTTATAATTTGAAGAAATAAAATCATTTTAAATGAACTTGCGAAAATTTCACTTCCTGGCATCCGATTGAACTGACATATTTTGGACTCGTATTTAGAACTGATGACAATAAAATAATTTAAAAAAATCCACCTCCTGAAGGCTAGATTGAGATTGAGTAAGAAATCCAGAAGTTACGACGAAAAAAAATGTCTGTCGGGGGCTTGAACCATAACTCACGACAATAAAACCGAAAAATTTTGTCGAAATAGTCCACCCACCGATAGAAAATGATACGAAAACTAGCAAAAAAAATTAAATCAGCTTTCTGAGTAAAACTAATGGATAACATAGAACCGTCGAACAATTCATTTTGAATAAATGTAACCATGCTATCGCTCTGATGATTAGATAATGCGTAGAAATTCGGAAATACTGTGGACAATATAACGGCGAAAAAAAAGACAATTTTGGGAGATCGGAAAAAGTGGCAACTCACAAAAATAAAATTAGCAAAAATCGGTAAGCTGAAAAACATAATCATTTATTTAAAAAAATACCTCCTGCCTCCCGATTGCTGACTAGGGAAGGCGAAGGAGTTCGGAGAATTTTCCGTTTTTGACGTGGAAAACAACGGCGAAAACAAATATCGGAGGAGGGCTCGAACCCTCTTTATGGAAAATTGTTACAAAAACAGGCGAAAATAAAATCAGAACTACAGGAGGTTATCATGTCCACTTTCACTTGGTTGGTACAGCGTTCTCTAATACTTGAATGGTTATCCTTCTAGTGGACTCCAATATTAAGTAAATGAAATAAAATGAATAAATACTAATATTCTTGTTTTAATAATACACAGGGTGTCAATTTGAAAACTTCCCACCCTTAATATCTTCCTTCCAGTAAACAATATGAGTAATCGAAAAAACAATTCAATTTTATTGTCAAGGGGGACACTTTCAAGGACTATTTGTAGCCCTCGTGGTTCAACCCCCTAGGAGGGGTAGATGTTACCCTTAGAATTTTAAATGGGAAGGGGGGTCAAGTGGCACATCATTTTGATGGGCGTTCAATTCTTGTTCCAATGGTACCCTGACTTATTATTTTTTGATGAGCATTTTCCAAAAAATTGCGTTCTAAACTAACAGAAGTAATTATTAGAACGCCTATACTGAGATGCATGGTTTGGCCAGAACTGGTTAGAATATTAGGTGGTACCGTTCCAACCCTTTATTAGGGGTAACATTAGCCATTAGCTCCAAACACTTTACATAAAAAAGTAGTCTAATAGTAAAACGTAGATGGTAGTAAAGTTGTGTTTATTAAATGCTGAATTTTTAAGTGTCATCGCAGAAATTGTACAGATAGCCTTCCCTTTTTGCTACTTCTGCTGTAAAAAGTTTCTGTTTTCCGGCAAAAAATTGGTTAGCAAATTTGAACTATGTGGTAGTATTGTGAATACCGTTGTACCTGTTGGGCTGTTTAGGAATTACTTTAATAAGTGTATAAAAGTGTAAAAATGGTTTACATTCTTCAAGACAGAATTGAAATGATTGTAATTTATGGCGAAGTTGGAAAGTGCGCACGAAGAGCGGCATGTCTTTTTAACGAAAGACATCCAAATTGTAATGTAAGTCACCGGTATGTGCTTGATTTGGTGAATAAGTTTTACGAAACTGGTTCAGTGACAAATAAAAAAAGAAATAACCCCAGAGTACTAAATGAAGCAGCTCAAATTGAAGTTTTGGGAACATTTGATGCAGACCCCACGAGCTCCTTACGATCAGTATCAGAACAGACGGGAATGTCACGCGAGACTATAAGAAAAGCATTGAAAATGCATAAATTTCATCCATATAAAATGCAGATTCTTCAAGAGCTCCAAGAGGATGATTATGATAGAAGAATAGAGTTTTGTGAAATCATGTCTCATCGAGTCAATACCATCCCTAATCTTCTGTTAAACATCTGTTTCAGCGATGAGTGTTCATTTTTTCTGAATGGCAATGTTAATAGACAAAATTGTCGCTATTGGAGTGACGAAAACCCACATATTTTTCGGGAAGGGCATACACAACACCCACAAAAAGTTAATGTTTGGGCTGGTATTCTTGGAAATGCCATTCTTGGTCCATTATTTCTGGAAGAAAACTTGACTGGCAATCTGTACCTTGATATGCTTGAAGAGACTATCGATCCTCTTATAACTCACGAGCTAGAAACTCAAATTGATGCAGAAGGTAATGAACTTTTGCAGGAGGATCTGTTACATTTCCAGCAGGACGGTGCTCCACCTCATTATTTTCTTCCCGTCCGACAGTGGTTAAACGAGAGATTTCCGGGTAGATGGATTGGCAGAAGGGGAGCAGTTGAATGGCCTCCGAGATCACCGGATTTAACACCATTAGATTTCTTTCTTTGGGGGCATCTTAAATCCGTTGTTTATAAAATACAACCTTCTGATATTGACGAACTTAAAAGACGAATTACAGCAGCATGCCGGTCAATTCCTAGTGAAGTTTTCCGTAATGTTAGAGGGGAGTTCGAAAACAGACTGTATTACTGTTTAGAGCAAAATGGACAACATTTCGAACAGCTAATAAGATAAGCGTAAGTAGATTTTATGTTGGAAATGTCTTTCTCGCAAATTAAATTTTATTGTGTAGAAGGAAAATAACCACCAAATAAAAAATCCCATGCGTAATAAATTTATTCCTGTCATTCAAGGGTTGGAGCGGTGCCACCTACTCTTCTAACCATTTTTATTAAAGGGAGTCAATACAATAATGCATCTCAGTATAGGCGTTCTAATAAATACTTCTGTTAGTTTAGAACGCAATTTTTCGGAAAATGCTCATCACAAAATAATAAGTCAGGGTACCATTGGAACAAGAATTGAACGCCCATCAAAATGATGTGCCACTTGACCCCCCTTCCCATTTAAACTTCTAAGGGTAACATCTACCCCTCCTAGGGGGTTGAACCACGAGGGCTACAAATAGTCCGTGAAAGTGTCCCCCTTGACAATAAAATTGACCTGTTTTTTCGATTAATCATATTGTTTACTGGAAGGAAGATATTAAGGGTGGGAAGTTTTCAAATTGACACCCTGTATTATAGCTGCACGCCTATGTTGGAAATATACGGTGTCCTATCATTCACTCCTCAATAGATCCCCAACACATCTCTATATAGTCTCCCAGTCCTTCTGATTTCTGAACAATCTTCAGAGGTTTGCAGTTTTGTTGTAAGAATGAAGCCGAGTTTTTTTAAAACTGGTAACAAAGTTTTCCCGTCCCTTTTCTTGTACCGCTTTCCTAGGTTTACGGAGGCATATTTTCCAGTTACTCGTCGGGATCGTTAAGAGTCGACACACTGGAGAGGCGCACTCTAAAAATTAACATCACGTAACATTAACCGGTCACAGCCAGTTGCTCCTTTTTCCAAAAGAATCCCGTCCGAAGTAGTCTACGTGATACGGCGTAAAATTTTACAAGGAGTTCACCTTTGTCTACAAATATTTTCTGTTGAGAAATAGGTATAATAATACTGGACTGATATACTCAACAGCTCAATCTTGAATCTAAATTTAACGTCTTAAAACTTGCAAATACCCCCACCTACTAACTTTTCGTTGGGGGAGACAGGATGACTCTAATGTTGTCTGACCTAACCTAGCATTGATGAGAGGTAAGAACATTGAAACATGCATGTATGCAGGTGGTCATTTCCAACCGGATGGGGATGATACGCATTGCTTGGGAGCAATCAGCACTTGCAATAGTGTCCTCCTATGAGGAACATTGCACGAGTAGATGTCAGATGTAATTCAATATTCATAGGGGGAAGTAGTTGTTTTCTAACAGATACTTGCCTCACGTTTTCCCACTGTGTGGGAACTGTGGAGAGAGGGTATTTTGACTTGGTCGAAATTTTTCATTTACTAACTTTTGATCAATGGAGTTATATCATGTTACGTTATTATTATTCTTTACTAGCTGACACGTCAGATGATTTCTTCATATTTTTGGATACGTATAGATTTCATTTCAGAGGTCAAGAAAAGCCACTTTTCTGATGGGATCACTTTTCTGGCTCTACAGGGTGAACTACAAAAACGGGTGCACTGTCTAGTGCCACTTATGGAAATTACTATATGGACACAATAATACTTGTGATAGAATGTCATCAAACTGGGCGGTACTGGCACTCGAAATCTTTCGAGAATCGCCCGCAAAGTCGTGAGTTTGTTGACAGCTTTGAACGTGAAGTATAAAATTTCATTTAACTTCAAATTACTTGAATTTTTCGATTTACATTTTAGTGTGCTGTCGTGTTATTGTCAGAGCTGGCAAAAAAATTAAAAATAATCCCCCACAGAAACATTTAATAAGCTCTCTTGTGAGATAATAATAATAATAATAAGATTTTATTGCACAAATAAATCCGTTACAACGTAAAAATACATAAACTGACCTAAAACTTCACAATAAAATGGAAGTAGGAAATTGAATTCTTGTACAGGTTGAAGAGATGCAGGATAGTAAAAAAAAATATAAATAGTAGACGGAATTTTTCTAGAATAGAAGTATAGGATTTCAGGTAAATAATCATTATAACGAATCACTAGTAATGAATAATAAAAGTAAAGTAAAAAAAATACACGAAAATATAACAAGCGTCATTTTGTATGCAAACATACACACACACACCCACACAGACACAGAATAATTGATGATATACCTCAGAAAAGAATATATCAAACATAATCGTAGGTAATACCACAAGTATATCGGTGATTATCGAAATAGCAATTCCTTTGAATTTGAGAATCAAATTATGTTGCTTGGCAACCACACGAGCGCTTGCGCGAGTGTGGTTGCCTAAAGCAACATAATTTGATTCGAAACCGAGAAGGAATTAACGATAATCGCCGATAACACGAGTTGTATTTGTTAAGATTATTTTATGAATAAAATCGAAACCATTTTTATTTATTTACTATTCAATTTAACTAGGAACATTAATCCCGCATTTAGTTCTGAAATTATGCAACTAACAAAACATTTCCTTGATATTTCAAACATCCCTCTATTTCAGTTACCAATGACAGAGCGCGTCATTCGTAGTTTCGTCATTGGATGTCTAGTCTACTGCTTCACGCTCGAGGTTATGTTTTGATAACATTTTGATTTAGTCATTTGAATAATCAACGAGTATACAAAATTTGTCGAAAATTGTGAAGTTGATATGAATTAATAGTGAGTGCTTATTTAGTTTTGGTCAAAGTTTGGTGTTGTGTCATTATAGCAGCTTGCTAGTGGTAAGTTTGTGTTTTGATAATAACCAATCAGGAATCGAACTACAAAATCGAAAACACATAATATACATATCCAGTAGCCAATCAAGAGCCGAACTACAAAATCGAAAATATGATGTTTTCATTTATCAACACAAAAATTTCAACCAATCATAACACGCTATTTTAGCATAGGTGAAATAATCAAGAAAATATTTTACTTTAAGTGAAGTTCTATACTATATCATAAAGGGGCACTGTAGATGAAATGATGTCAGTTTAACTGTCCGATATTCCGTTATCGAACAACCATCATCATCCTTATTTTTTTAAATATATGGATACAAATATAAAATAAAATGGTGGAATTAGATATCCTAGATCTGAAAAAATTCGTTTGGGTTGACATGTTGAACGGTTGATAAAAATATCTTGAAAAATTCATGGTGATGGTCGAAAAAGACTCGAAACGTGTCGAAACCGCCATAAATTATCAATAATTGAATTCAGAAGAAAACACTTAAAAAACTGTATTTATTGAAAAAGGGCTGTATTAAACAAATTAATTTAATGACGGTTGTAACGAAACGTCGTACAGTAAAACTGACATCATCACATGAATGCTTATAAAAGACATATCATTTCGGATAATAAAAATTGCCGATAATTTTGCAAGAAAACGTGTTATCCAAGCTTGACTCCGGAGGAGGAGGGCTCTTTTACAAATTATGAAAATAAAAGAGTGCAATTTTTATGAACGAGTGTAATCCATTGCAATATTTCACGAATAATGAAATATTAATTTTTTTCTCATAGTATAGTATAGTACCGATAAAGACTATAAATAAAAGTGTACTAGACATGCTACATTTTTCTCTTTTTGAAATTTTTCACATTTTCAGTATTGTTTGTGGTGTCATAGCTACGAGATGTTTTCTTGGTGTTCCATAAGTATTGTTATTATTCAGTGTATAGTTTTCTTATATCCCTTTATGAACAAAAATGTTTCTTGGGATCAATAAATAATTATCATTAACTTCTAACCATTCCGGAACATGATGAATTTGGATGCAACAGTTTTTTCATTAAAGGAATATTATCATTTTCAATTAGATCTTTCTGAACTATACAGGATTCTTCTTATCATGTAATTCGTGAAAATTTATAAATGTTTGTTCATTTATTGCCATGTACTACACGTACTAAACGATTCCACAAAACAACGGTCGGATGAGACATCTACGATAACGACGATTCTACAGAAAAGGGCAGCGTTACGTACGCGATGAAAGTATCAGCTTAGAAGGATTCAAACATCAAAAAAAGAATCACAACGACGCGGAGGGGTTCGACCTCATCAGACGATGAGATTATTTTTTGTATGTGCCCAATGGGGAAAACGACCAAATTCAGGCGTTTTATTGAGTTTTTTTCTAGCGAGAATGAAGAGAAATAAGAATATAAGTGAGCATCGAATGATACTCTTGGCTCAAAGAAATGTCGCTATAAAAAATTGGAATATCTTCATTACTGAAAAGAGACAAGGTGAGTCAGCTAATATTAGGAAACAAAACTTCTAAGCACGTCTGTTGTTAGGGAACGACCCTCTCTTCTCACCCTAGAGAAAGATTGGAATTTGCCATTTCTCGATTAATCAAATTACTCGAGAAATGTCCATATAAAAATTCTGAACTCATTTGTATATATAATAATTTCTAGCATGGTGTGAACATCTGATTTTCAATTATACTGATTGATCTCATGGATGGTGTTAGTCTCTGTATAAATTATGACAGTTAGTTATTCCAGTCAATAGAATTAAAAAGTTTTCACAACTCAATGAATTTTTCCTTAGGATCTATCCAGTCACCACAGTTTCCCATATACTATAACTCAAAATGACGTCGGCGTCTGTTTATATGCCCTTCAAATTTTCGATTGGATATTAACAAATCTTCTGGATTATATTGTGGTCACGGACTCTATTAGAATTTTACAATGAAGCCATTAAATTCGTCTGGAATCTTCGACAAAATTTGCATTTCTACACATCGAACATTTCTCTCCCAAAATGTTAGATTACAAGCAATAAAAGATGATTGTGCCACGAATCACAAACTAGAAAATTTACATATCATTCATGTAATCTCAAGGAATTCTCAGGGTTTTCATGTTGTGCATTCTGGCCAACTGTGTATTGATTAAAACATAAAAGCAACGTTTAACTAGAAGTGGCTCTATGCTACCATTGTTAAAACGAGAAGTATCTTTGCGCTGCACTAGATGTCGCTGTTTAGAAATGTATCGAATTGTAAACTTGGTTCCAACAAGCGCCTCTAGCGGTAGGAAGCTGAAGAGCTGTTATAACAGATCTGGTTCGCGTATGAACTAACTATATACATATCTTCATCATTATATAGAGTGAATTGAGATAAACAATATCTCTATACATTTTCAAAGATATCTCAAGTGGGAAGAGACCGAAGTGAGGAACTAAGCCACCACAATATTTATTCCAAAAATACAGCAATAAAATAAATGACCATCTTTCTTTCAAATATGTTTTTATCATTTAATATTGAAGTGACTAAAGAAAAATCTTGAATGGACAAGGAGCAGCCATAATGAAAAGGCAGATAGCGAGGTAGTCATAAGTTTGTCAAAACTGTAAGTTGCGAATGTAATAATTTATTAATAGAAAGACTCAGGAGTTGCTAGCAACTGACAGTAAAAGAAGGTGAACCAAAATATCGAATTCATGAGAAAGAATGTCGGAAAAAACAAAATCGGGAATAACAAAACCGGCGGAAAGATTGACAATATTTCACGACGAGAATGGCTCTTTTCTAGACAGAGTTAGAAGTAAAGGAATCTGTATTTGTTCACATTGAGCTTGATAATGAAGAGACAAAATGTCCTGACACTGCAATTCTCCTATACAATAGGAATATTCTGGTCGACAATCCATCAAAAAACACGACGAACGTAGAATTACATCCGGTGAAATTCAGTGCAGAGTTCCTACAAGGCTTCCTCCGCAATTGCTTGTTGCTGTTGAATTTCCTGATCCTTTAAGTCCATGTTTTCTGTATTCATACTGTATTTATAAAAAAAATATGAGATTATGTATGTGTCAGGTTGTTCAATATATATGTCAATGAATATATTTGTATTAGTAAAAAAGTTTCATCTTTAATCTGCTGAGTTTTGAATCATAGCAAAACTAAAAGTTGCATGGAAAATCGAAAAATTTGGAGCTCGTATAGATCGATTTCGGGGGTGTTGCTCCTCATCAGTATAGAATAACTAATGTCTGCTACAAATTATTTGGTGATATTGTCATCTCTTCGGAACGCTTGGACTTTATTTGGAAGTGGAAATTCCTTCGACATCCGGCTAGCTCAACGGAGTGTGTCCTAAACGCTCCTAAAGACGCAAAATTTATATTCCCAGTAACATTTGGATTTCTTCTTTCTTCTGTGTTCTCCTTGGTTCTGATGCGTAGGCAGCAATAAGCGTTATTTCCGAATTCTTTTTATATTTGTTGGTGTTACCCAACGAAGTTCCATTTGTTTATTGAACAAAGCCAGGCTGTAGATTTATGATACAAAAGCTTATTCGGCGGAGACCGTTACTAAACTTCTAATTACTACTTAAAATTACTATTTACAATTTAACCTAACTACTATATACAATGAGCCGGAGCAGACAACTAACGTCTGCTCACTCCGAGGCTCGGAGACGAACTGCCTCAATCGCTTTCTTTGCTACGAAACTGGCCTATATTTATCGGAAAGTGCGGACCAATCACACTCCAGAACGTAGAGAATAGCGAGGGGGCGGAGCCTAATGGAACTCACTCCTGGCATATACCCTCGCTTAAAATGAAATTATATTTTATTTTTACTTGAGGAGCCGCCGAATATGACAATATCCCCATTTCAAGGCAAAAGCTGAAATAGCGCCCGCAGTGTAGACAAATCTAAACTACGAGCGCCATCTCAACCTCAGCCCTCCAACTAGCAATTCCCAGCTTAGTGGTCGTCAAGACCCAAATAACAAATGAAGGAATCTGTATTTGTTCACAATGAGCATAATAATGAAGAGACAAAAGGTCCTGAGAGAACAGCTCATTACAAATTATTCTATACAATAGGAATATTTGGGTGGAGAATCCATCAGAAAATAACTGATTAACTTCTTTTAGCTTTGAGCTAATCATACTAGTTTTTTTACTGGCTCTTGGTCTATTATGTTTGAATTATTACTTCATAGCGATTCCTATATTCATTATACATAGCTCATTATACACTAATCATGATCCAGAACCAACCTGATAGTATTATCTAGTTTTTCATAGAGAATAGACCGTGACCAGTTTGATTTGCATATTACTCGTTAACCTTTCTTCAAGGCCGAACTTGCTGTTTCTTAAGAACATGATATACAGGTTTTCCCAAGTGAAGCTCTTGAACATATATTGTTTCATTTCTAAGTTCTCAAATGAGTAGAATAGCTTCATCAAATAAGCGCCGTTAAAGATTGATAGATCATAAAAAAATAACCCACTATGGTCTTTCAACACTCAACTTGTCTTCAACAACAAGACTTATACCTAATCGTAGAGAACTACCTAAACAGTAAAACTATTTCAATTTCACGTGAGTTTTGCTCACAAATTCAGAAGTGTAATGACGAGTACCAACCGAAAAAAAGTCAAATTATTTGGTATGGCAATGGGTTCTCCTTCATCGATATTTTCAGTAATATATTGTTAATGTTGAGTTTAGGACTAGTTTACTGAAATAACGGTTTACCTAGCTGTACTAATGTTTCATTATGGACTATAATGAAATAATAATAATAATAATAATAATAAAGTTCTTTATTAATCCCAAATAAGAAATACATCAATAAAATTATAATGATAGGGCGAGGTTCAATTCATTCTGAATTCCTGGTAAGGGTCCAGAATGTCTGTTCTTCCACCTAACCCAAAATAATAATGCGAATCAATCCTGACGTATGATCTGATGGTAGCGCGTTTTGAGATCAGCTGATTTCTGAAAGTATTCTGAAAATTTTTAATAACAAAATTCCCATTCGCACGTGTCTAGTAAAAACCACTGCTAAATACAGCTACAGCCATTGATACCATCTGTCAACTATAAAATTGTATAACAGTACAAATAAATGCATAGTTCTGCAATACGGATTAGCAAGAGGTTATTATAATTCTATGGTTGGACCTGACTGCTTTTCTATCGCTCTAGAGGATGTGCACGTGACGTCACCATGAACGTTACTAGGACAATCTGATCGTAAATATAGGTACGAGCGGCCACTCTCGTCTCTCTGAAGATATCGGGATCGGGATCAAGAGAGAAATCTACTTTGAAATAAATATGAAGACCGATCAGTCTGACAGTCTTAGTCAAATATCGAAAGAGTAAACAATCCACCGTTAGCATAGATGTAAAAAGAGTAACATACACAATATTGATATAAACTATTTTGTGGAAATGAATTAAAAGTATAAGATAGATAGAGAAAGGGTATTTGGGCAGTCGGAACTATAAGAATGTAAATAATTCAAAGCCTTTCTACCAAAAATGCTTTGCCAGGTGTTTTGCAAAGATGATTCGGCAGTCGTACTGGGCAGCAGGATTATTTTATGTTCAATTCTTAATGATATAAATTCATAGTTTCAATAATGTTGACACATTATAACCTTAACTTCCTTAAGACCTCAACTTGCCTCAAAATAGACTCACTGAATCCTAAACCTAGCCAGTAACATGGTCAGGAGAGCACATTACAATCTTGAAAGAAGTAGAAAATATACAGAATATCTTCTGTAGATATAAAAAACATCTACTTATATAGCACAACTACTCGTATAAGAAAGAAGAGAATTCAAGATTTTTGCTTCAGAACGAGACCAAGCCAGGTGGGAATGATGGTCTCATATAAGGTCACTAACAATGAACTTTGACTCAATCTTCATTTTGCCAAATAATCCTCACTTATATGATCCACTTTTCATCATAAATAGTCATTGTATGAACGACCTGGGGGTATAATTTTTTTATTTTTATTTTTATTTTACCTGATTTTTAAATTCTGCAATAATATTGCAATCACCTACGGTTCCGATAATGGTAAAAGTGAAGGAAATATACTATTTTTTTGTAAAATTTTATTTATGAGTTTACAAATGAATAAATAAACCAAAACTCCTACAAGAATGGGTAGCAGAAATAGCGTATTATTCAGAACAGGCGACTGCTTTTATACTGGTTCCAGGATTACTACCCTATCCAAGCAATATAAAGTAACATTTGTGATCCCGAGTTGAACCAAACTCGTTCTCGTATATTGGAATATGGAGAAGAGTTATTCTGAATTAGGCAAATTATTTTACACTGGAAAAAAAAAGACACCAGATTCTAAGGTTAAAAACCTATAATTCCCAGGAAAGCTTGTAGAGATCTGCTTCAACTGCAAGAAAGCTAATCATTTTCATTGAAGCTATGCCCCTTTTTAACCCAGACACATATGTGTTTTCCTGCCATAAAATGCACCTTTTTGAGTAGCTTGTTCGCCATCAGTGTATAAAATTTCAATATCATAATACTATATCATTATTTTACGGACAAGCTTGAAAGAAAGGGATTCTATTTAAGGTTATAGCTGTTGCTCCTTCAGAAACTACTTGACATTAATAATAGATAAAATTGTGCATGTCTTGCAATCTCAATACACTTGATATTGAACTACAAAACCATTATAAGTATAAAATTGAAAGCGATAATGCGAAAACAGCAATACTCAATTTGCTATCGGAAACAAGGAAAAAGGTTTATATTATTCCGAAGAAAAATCTAAGAAAATGGAAAGTTCCTCGCACAAACTTCGATATAGTAAGTATCATACAAATGAATCGAATAATTTCAAGTGGCAAATTTGAGGCAAATGTGTTGATTGTTCAAAATGTTCCATGATTATATTACTGAAAATAGCGATGAACGAAAACCCATTGCCATACCGAATAATTTGACTTTTTTTAGGTTGGTACTCGTCATTACAGCTAGGTAAACCGTTATTTTAGTAAACTAGTCCTAATGTTGAATTGTTTAAAAGATGCTTTTTAAATGTTTTTATTTAACTTGCTCTGTGTGTGTTTGTTAGATGGGTACAAATCTTGTTAGCTGAATTAGAACCAATTCCTCTTATCCTATGGAATTGAAATTTTGCATGTTGGTTCACTTCCGAAGACAATATATTAATGTCGAAGAAATTGTCCCACCTGCCTCCTGAAAGCTAGATAGAGAACAAATAGGGTTTCGGAAGTTTTCTTGAGGGATTAGGACGTCAAAAATTACAGCATGAAAAAATAAGTTAAGGGGACCGCCCCCCCCCCACTATTCTCGAAAAAAGTTGGAAAACTCGCGAAATTAAAATCGAAAAAATCCATAAAAATAGTGAAAAATATCTGACCGTCGAACATTATGGTTTAAAAAAATTTCACCCTCCCTGTCCCCCTCGAAAGCTAGAAAGAGAAAGCAAAGGAATTCAGAAAATGTTTCTACAGTTTTGAACATGGAAAAAATTAGGAAAACCCGCAAAATAGAATTCGAAAAGCTCCGTAAGAATAGTAAAAATTATCCGACCATTGAATAAAACGGTTTCAAAAAAAAGCAGAGAAAAGCTTTTATTTACTTAAATGCACTAAAAAGAAGATAATAAATGTTGAAGTGAATTAAACCTATCATTTTGTTACAGTATGAAATTTTAAATGATATAAAAGCTTTTTGCGAGATCTTTAGGTAATTTTAAATTTAATTTACAATAAGAAATAACATCTCGCGACAAGCTTCTATACAAATCATTTGAAATTTCATAATGTAAAAAAATGATTGTTTTAATTCATTTTAAAATTTATTTTCTTCTTTTTAGTGCATTTAGATAAAAATATTTCTCTAAAAAGTTTTTTTTAAGGTTATTTATGCAAATCATCATCACCTAAAACATCTAAAACATCGACTTTGCAAATTACAAGAACGTGAAACGAATTCTTATTGAGACTACTAATAAATGCTCAATTTATACTCCATAGTGAATTGCAGTAGAATAGTAATATTTTATCTCAATGCCTGTTCAGGCAGAGGACTGCTATTACTATTATTTTCCGAAGCTCTCACCAATTTTTGATGGCACATTCTCATTTCTACTGAAAACAGCACAGCACCACTCCACGAAAACAAGTCATAAAAGCACTTACCCTAGTGTTTTGGTCGAAATCAGAGGCGTCTTCAGGGACAGGAACCCGTTGAGTCTCGATTTCTTCTCCTGGGACACCTCCACCCTATTGGCAGCCACCACCTCTTGAGAGTCTTCCTCGTCTTCTTCCCGCTTGCGTTTTCTCTTGTGGAAGCAGTAACAAGCTGCGCCGATGCCGGCTAAGAGAATCAACGCAGCAAGACTCGAGAATACAGCGGTGAGGATGATGTCTCGCTTTTGCATCATCAACTGAAACAAAAGAGAAGCGTTGAGCAAGTCATAGAATACTACAAATGTAACTGACCATTCTTGAAATGATGAGATATGAAACATGTAGTCAAATAGAAAATTATTTCCACATTGGTTTTGAAATATTTCAAATCAAATCAAAAAATGTATTATTCATTACCGAAGTCAATACAAAATTGTACATACATCATATAAAAATCATCGAACTAGTCATACTTGAAACTACATTCAAGAAAACATACAGAATATAATACAAATATAATATAAAAATCTAACCAGTATACCATTTAATCAAAAAAATGTGTTTAAATGAATTTTTACACCTAAAAATTTTACGCACCATCATCTTACAACTTTGAGTGTTTGATCAAAATGTTGCGTACCATCATCTTAGATTTTTTTTCATTTTGATCAAAAAATTAATCTAACCTAAATGTTTTTGTCCGATGAAAAAAATTAATCTAACCTGAATTTTTACCCCAAAAATTTTGCGTACGATCATCTTACAATTGCTTTGTTTAATAAAAAAATTAATTTAACCAAAGTTTTTGCCCTAAAAATTTTGCATACAATTTTTTGGTTTATCAAAAAAATTAATCTAAACTAAATTTTAACCCTTAAAAATCAAGCAATACAATTTTTTGTATTTGACCAAAGAAATTAATCTAAACTAAATTTTTACACTAAAAATTTTGCATACAATCATTTTTTTATTCGATCAAAAAATTGATCTAACCTAAATTGTTACCTCTAAAAAATTTGCATACCTACCATTTTGCCGCAAAAATGTTATGTGCGATCATCTTACATTTTTTTTTGTTTTATAAAAAAAATTAATCTAACCTAAATTTTTACCCCAAAAGATTCACGTACCATCATGTTACAATTTTTTTGTCTAAAATTTTTGCATACAATCATCTTGCAAATCTTTTTGTTTGATCAAAAATATTTATTCGCCAGCGATCATCTTACAAATTATAACTAATTTATAAACCAATAATATTTAAATATTATTGTTTATAATCGTTCTTTTATACTTCGATTGTTAAAATAATTAGTTAGGAAATTATAATAGGTAAAAAAAGAAAAGTTTTCCTTTATGAATAATTAATTTTTTTTTTAACTAAAAAAATTACAAAAACAGCCGTATGAAACAAAATGAAGAAAACATTTTTTCTTTTTTTTATAATAATATTATTTTTGATTTATATATGGCCGTTTTTGTATTTTTTTTTAGTTCCAAAAATAAATGGTTGTCAGAATTTTTTATAGCAAATTGTTAAGTTAATAAACAATAAAATTATTTATAAATAATTTATAAACAAATCACGGCAAAAAATTGTAACCAGTATTAATTACTGCCATTATCAGATGTGAAAACAGCAATAAAAAAACATTCGTAAAAAACATTTAACAACATTTTTTGGGTATTTAATTTTTCTTTAGTTATAAAAAATTATAATAAACAAAATAATGAACTTTTATAAACTTTTATCGTGTGATGTTGTTCAGTAGGTATATTAGAAGTGCTCCAGGAAGCCAACAATTTATAGGTCAATTATTTAAACTCTTACATTGTTATTTATGAAAACGGAGTGTAGAAAAAATTTGTTGATTAACAATAGTATAACTTTTTGAATAATAGACATACACATTTTTTTCCAATGGGAATTTATTCCTGCAAGTGTACACATGATATCATAAGTTAGTCAAAATTTTAAATAAACATTCGATTATTTTCTGTGATATACTGTCTTTTGCAGCGGTAATTAAATTTATTAATAATGGAGAAAGTGTTCCGGTAGCCGAGATATTTTTATTGGAAATTTCCTCCTCTTTACGAACCTTTTATCAAAATTAGAAATAAATATGTCGATTGTGAAGCAGACCTTTCTTCGTTTTCATTATCATTTAAAACTACACCTAGAAATTGATAATTTTCAAAAAATTATTATTTATTTTCTTATCGGGATTTTTCAAATTAAACAAGTATAAATACATCATTATGGACTTCGTATCTATTATAATTGGATATGACCAAGGAGTAATTTTCATTTATTATATTCCCAGCTACGATTTATCTATTATAATTGGATATGACCAATTAGTATTTTTCATAAATATACATATTTCATTTATTATATTCCCAGCTACGATTTTATTAATGCTAATTATTCGTTTTCTTTTGAATATAAACCATTGAAATGGTAGTATTTCAACAGTCTACGCACATACTGAATTGAATATCAACATGAAATGGTTTGCAGTATTTTTCCTTTTCATCGCTGTTTTTCTGGTTGCAATTGGAGCACAAGTGAGTAAAAACCATTAAAAAAAACTATGACTATGACTGCGAGACTCCACACGATTCAGAAGGTTAAAAGTCTCTGTCGCACTCATTGGGTATATGAAGAAGTGACATAATCCCATCAAACTTGGTATCACTGGATTCGTAATGACGATCCCTAACCAAATATGGAAAAATGTACTGGGTGTCCAATTTCAAAATATCACCAAAGTCATTTTTACTCAATTGCGGATAACCCTATATATTTTGGGTGGGGTTAAAAAATTGGCCCATCGGAAAAGAAAATCGACCTGTCCGAGGATTTTTCCGAAATATCTTTACATTCAGAAATAATAAATTTATTCCTTACTTTATGTAAACACTGTATATTGAAGTTTGTCAATAAAAAAGTATTGAAATAATTATTTGATTTCTGGTTTATTTCGACTTTAAACTTAGGAACTCACAGTCCAAAGTGACAATTTAGATATTTTCAATTGTGCTACCGATTCTTCTTTTTTTATTCAGAGACGTTCTTGTCCATTTTGAGATTTTCAATGTTAGGCTTAGTATATATATATATATATAGTATATATATATATATATATATATATATATATATATATATATATATATATATATATATATATATATATATATATATATATATATATATATATATATATATATATATATATATATATAGAGAGAGAAGAGAGGTAGTCTATTGCTGACTAGTTAGAAACAAACTTGACAATATTTGGGACAGAAATATTGTCAAGTTTGTTTATATATATATATATATATATATAGAATTGAAAATATCTTGAGGTTGCAGTCTGATATTGGAATTAAAGTGAACTCTTTGTCATCTTGACAAGCTTTTTGAAATGTTTATTTCCTTCCTCAGGACAACTACAAAAGGACAATTCAATAAACGGAGAAAAAATATGAAATCTACTTACATAACTTGAGTAAAAATAGAAATTAGCATCAAAAAAAGAATGTTGCATATAAAAATATTGGACAGATAAGATTTTAAATAAATGTCAATCAACTTCAAAAATTATGAGAAACAATCAAGTAGGTAACTCTACTGGGTATATCAGCATTACTATAATTTTTCAACTTATCTCTGTTAAGTTTCAAAATATAGGTGTAAATTTTACTCAAATCATTGAGATCAGTTTTTTTATTAAGGCTCTTACACTCCTCATTAATTTACAACATTTCTAAAAATGTTGTTTTCTATTCCAAGTACACTAACTTTATCAGAACTCATTCGATGGTCAAATTGATTAACATGTTGAGCCAATGCACATGAATTCATATTCCTTTTACAATCACTTTTTTGTGAAGTTATTCTACCTTTCAAGAGTCTAGATGTTTGTCCAATGTATACTTCATTACAATCGTTACAAGGAATTTTATAAACAAAATTATAATTTTGGGTTGTTACAAGAGGAGTTTTCAATTTTGAAAATAGTTGACTAATGGTCTTAATGTTTTTTTGTCCAATTTTGATATTAGTTTCTTTAATAACATTAATCAATATAGCTGTTAATTCTCTAATATGTGGTAATGATCGGTATTTTGTAATTGATTGAGAAGTTTCTGGAGAAACATCTAATGTTGCCTGAGATGTACTCCTTTCAGTGAAAAGTAATTTGTTTGCCAAATTTTTTGGATATGAATTTTCTATGAGAATATCTCTCAGTTCTTTCAGACACTCGATTTTCAATGAGGGATGGGTAACTTTAACAACTCGCAGTTTAATGTTATTAATCATGTTAAATTCCATTTTAGTAGTGTGATAAGAATAATAATTGATAAATCTATTACTACAAATTGATTTTCTGTACCTAGTAATAATGTTATTATCTGTTGTTCTGATAAGTGTCATATCTAAAAATGGAACACAATTGTTGGATTCTTCTTCTATTGTAAATTGTATATTCTGATCATAACTGGTAAAAACTCTCAGTATTTCTTGTGTACCATTTTTAGGAACAGAGAGAATTAAGTCATCAACATATCGTTTGATAAATGGTAATTCGAAACTAAGTTTAGGGGCAGAAATTTCTAATAGTTGGTCAAGTACGTAACTGGATAAAATTGGTGAAATACTCGAAAATTTGTTTATAATATTTTCCTTGAAAATTTAAATAACTTGAGTCAAAAATAAAATCCGGAATTTCAAAAAAAGTATTTTCATCCAATTTACAGTATTCTGAAATATCATTCCATTTTTCGTGCAAACTTCTTTTAACTAACTCTTTAGGCAGGTTGATGAAAAGTGAGACTACATCAAGACTGATTATAACATAATTTGGTGGAAGATTTCTATCATTAATGTATTCACTGATTGAAAACGAATCCTTTCCAAAAAAAGGATTATCAGTATTATATGCATTGGTGAGAATTTCTGTCAAAAAATCACAAAGTTTTGTGTTGGGAGAGTTTATAGAAGAAATAATGGGCCGCTTCCAGAGAATAGGTTTATGGATTTTTGGAAGTGAATAAAATCTAGCTGAAATAGAATTGTACTTGCTAAATATTTTACCAAGTTTTTTCACTAGGTTACTTGCTTTTTGTTCCGCAGTTGTGGAAATTATATATTACCCTTCACAGAAACCTTTTTATCTGAACAGACTGACTACAAATTATCACCACTGACTATTATAATTCAGTATTTATACAGGGTGTTTCATAATAAATGCGCAGGACTTCAGGATGTGATAGCTCGTCCAAAAATATGAAAAAAAGTTTCTATTAACTTACCCCCTAAAATGCACCATTTTCGAGATACAGGGTGTTGAAATTTTTAAAAAATAATCGTTTTTTGCAAATATCTCTGGAACCGTTTATCGCACAGAAAACAGATTTCGTTGGCATTTTCTACTCATAATAAGCTGTTTTGTGCGGATTTTTTATTTTTTCAAATTCATAATTGGTGAAAATTTTGAAGGGGTAGTGGGTGTTTTTTTTCTCCAACTTCTACGCCACTGGAAAAAGTACAGTTTTGAGCCTCCTATAGGAACCGCCAATATTTTCTACACAAAAAAGGTATTCTTGGTCATAAGCTCTAAAATTGACTGTTTTCAAGAAAAATCAACTTTCATATTGTTTAAATAATGTTTTTTCCTCGAAAAATTGCTGCGTGCATTGAAGCTAACGGCGGACATTTCCAACAATTCAACTGAGTATGATTGTTATTTTTTTTTTTCATTTTGCAATTAGGAAGTCAACGTTTGGTTTTGTTACTTGTTTTAACGTTTAAATAAATTTTGTATAATTAGGAAAAAAATTATTTTAAAAAAATTACCATGTTTTTCAACATGAAAGTTGATTTTTCTTGAAAACGGTCAACTTTAGAGCTTATAACCATGAGTACCTTTTTTGTGTAGAAAACATTGGCGGTTCAAATAGGTGGCTCAAAATCATACTTTTTCTAGTGGCGTAGAAGTTGGAGAAAAAAACACCCACTACCCCTTCAAAATCTTCACAAAACATAGCTTATTATGAGTAGAAAATGCATTCAAAATCTGTTTTTTGTGAGATAAACGGTTCCAGAGATATTCGCAAAAAAGTATAATTTTTTTAAAATTTCAACACCCTGTATCTCGAAAATGTTGAATTTTAGAGGGTAAGTTAATAAAAACTTTTTTTCATATTTTTGAACGAGCTATAACATCCGGAAGTCCTGCGCATTTATTATGGAACACCCTGTATAAGGAGTTAGTCAAATGGATGAACCCGCCCATTTTGCTCAGGTAATATGAGAGTTATCGAAAAAAAGTTCGGGTAAAAGTTGAAGGGCATTTCACTCTGCACCTTTCTGTGAATTCAAATATTTTTTAGATGAGCTATTTGTGGAGAAGTGACGTCATCGGCATTTTTTTTAAACGTAACCATATGTCATCTTTAGTATCGCTAAAGAGCTTGTTTTTTCTTATTTCAGTAGTACTAATATTATTTTAATTCTCTCGATAGGTACAGGGTGTTTCGTATTTTTGTGTCCGCCTCTGTAATTCTCCTACCCATTGCTTCATTTTTTCAAAAAATTTCTCAATCAGGGAATGTATCCAGTTGGATATTTTGAGCAATATGGCAATTTGATTCAGACAGTGGTGTACGTAAGTTTATGAAAAAAAATATTTTTCATGTGCTACATTGACATTTGTTTCACTTCAAAATTTCACTTACGATGTTTGGGATAATTTTGAGTAAAATAAATATAAATTGATTTTACTGGGTAGTTAAAAAACAGTCGAACTCCACCAAATAAAATCTTTATTGTTAATGTGAGTGTAGTCAGAGGACACACATCAGCACATTACGAGATGTAGTCGTAAGACTTACATCAGCAGCAGGACGTTTCGAAGGGTTAATCCTTCATCTCCAGAAAAGAGAAATGTTACAATATTGAGAATAACAGAATTAAAGTTCGATCATACCATATGTGGTGGAAAAAGTGCTTCTATATAAATGTAGAATAATTAAATTAAAACAATTGTCAATATGATGGTAGCCGCATAACGAGCGGGTCCCTAATTGTTAGGGGGTATGATTTGATCTCGCTAAGTAAATCATCTAATCAAAAACTTTTGTTAAACCGTGACCATACACGTTCTCTTAATGCAATACAAAAGGGTTATGTTATGAAAGAATGAAAGTGAAAATTGAGGATAACATCTGTCATCTGTCGAGTGAGACGTCACGACTCAAAGTGACAGAGTGACTGTTCCGTGGACCTGTAAAGAGCAATCATCATACAACATCGACTGTCAGTTATATTAGACTATAATAATAGAAAAAAATAAAAGATTTATTAGTAATGTAGAATGTAGAACATTGGTTGTTGATCGAGTGTGACTTGTAAAGGTGCGAAGAAAATTGATAAAGAAAAGAAAATTATTCACAATTTGATCGATCAAAATAGTAAGGAATTGAAAAGTTTTAAGCTGTTGAAATTGGTTTGTTCGTTTATGCATTTAACTTCTGAATGTTTATTTGCCTTATTTATTTCCAGGGTCTCAAGTAGATTGAGCTTTTTCCCTTTATCACAAATATGTAAAAATTTTAAATCCGAGTTAGGAACAAAATTATGTTTTTCGTTAATAATATGATTGGAAAAAACAGAGTTAGAGTTGTACCATTTCTCTTTTCTGTAGGTCATTAGTTTTTAACCTTTTTTCGCTGAAGATGAAGGATTAACCCTTCGAAACATGTCCTGCTGCTGATGTAAGTCTTCCGACTACATCTCGTAATGTGCTGATGTGTGTCCTCTGACTACACTCACACTATTAATAAAGATTTTATTTGGTGGAGTTCGACTGTAAGTTTTTTGCCTACCCAGTAAGATCTCACCTCCACTGTATGTTATGGATCGCCTCCGTTGTATAAATTGTTTTATTGATGGTTGAAGAAATATTTGATATAAAGAAAAAACATTTTATTTCGTTTTTAATAAAAATTACTGTATCAAATGCTCAAACTGTAGTCCTTTTGTCTCTTAACAATAAGATAATCTATGAATAATGCCCTGAACAATATCAAGCAAATGCTCTTGAGGAATTTCCGACATTACTCGCCTTATCCCAACCTTCAAATCTTCTAAATTATTAGGTCTGTCGACATAGACCATACTTTTGACAAGACTCCATAGAAAAATGTCTAGTGGTGTAAGATCTGGACTAATGAATAAGTATTGGAAAAGTGGCTCTACATTTGTTGTCCTTTTATTCATTGAGAAAATAATGATTTTTTTGAATTATAGAAACAAATAACTATTTCTGTTTTTTACTCCCGCCTTCTATTTAGGAAAGAATCAGAATAAGGGCACTTATATTAATCTGGAACAAAATTTCCAATTGAAATTTTCCACTAGAAAAATAGCTAGAATTTTTCTTCGAAAAATAAGCATCTAGGAAAATAATACCCACGTAGGTCACTGTCTGAAACAAATTGCCATATCGCTCAAAATTAAGCAATCGGTAAGTGAATTACAGAGGTGGGCACAAAAATACAAAAGAAACTGTACCTATCAAGAGATTTGATATTAGTACTAAGAAAAAACATGCTTTCTAGTGATACTAAACAAATGATATAGCTCCATTTTAAAAAAAAATGGAACATTAAAAACTACCCTTCAACTTTCATCCGAATTTTCTTTCGATAACCCTCATATTAACTGAGAAGAATGGGCACGTCCATACATTTGACTAACTCTGTATAAATTATTGCAGATCTTAGGAATTAATATAGGTGCTGTCCCTTGCTGATGTAAGGGTGGGATATAATGTAAAATATCGCTACAAAAGCATATCTCTTCAGGCACGTAATATGTCGCCTGTACGAGGATGTATTGATATCTAGTCAGCCTAGACCAGTTCCCTGCATAAACAAAATATTGCGTTACCATAGCAACGAACAATAACTTATTAGAGTGTAAAGTTTGACGTAAAAAAAGTAAACCAGTTACGCAATAAATTAAAAGAAAAAATATGTCCACCGAAATTGTGAAAATCGAGTGAATTTTTCAAGTTGCAGTAAACCTCCAGATTAATTAACTAATGGTTGAAATGTGTTCCTTCAAACACCATTTAAACTATTAGTTAGTTATCTGGAGTTTAACTTGAACATGAAAAACTGGCCCTAAATATTTCATACGATCGCGTTCATCATATGGTTCACGTCAATTTGGACATGAGAAAAATTGCTGCAAAATGGATCCCCAAATGTTTGAATGTGGACCAAAAGCGTGCAAGGGTAGTAGCATCGCATTCGATCTGTGCTTGATTTGAAAACGATGTAGACTTCTTAAACCGAATTGTTACTATGGATGAGACTTGGGTACATTTCTACTATCCAGAAACAAAGCATCAATCGATGGAATGGCGACACTCCGGTTCTGCAAGACCTAAGAAGTTTCGTGTCCAAAAATCTGCTGGAAAAGTTCTTACTTCAGTTTTTTGGGATTGCCATGGAGATTACTATTCGACATTACTGACCACTCTACGGGAAAAAATTAAAGAGAAAAGACGCGGAAAGCTATCCAAAGGTGTTTTGTTTTTGCAGGACAAAGCCCCTGCACACAAATATCATGTTGCCATGCAAAAAATTCGTAATTTAGGGTTTGAATTACTAGAACACCCCCCTTATTTACCAGATTTGGCTCCGTCCGACTATCATCTCTTTCCTCAACTGAAAAAAAGTTTAAAAGGTCGTAAATTTTCTTCCAACGAGGAGGTAATGAAAGCTGTGGAGGTCTGGTTTGCAGAACAAGAAGAAACATTTTTTTTGAAAGATACAGAGACGTTGCAGATTCGCTGTAATAAATGTATCCATTTAAGAGGAGAATATAATGAGTAATAAAATATTTTGACATTGAAATTTTGTTTGGTTCTATACTAGGCTAATAATTTTTCAATATATCATCGTATAAATAAGGATGGATTTAGCAAGGGGCAATATATAATAATAATAATAATAATAGATTTCATTGACAGAACTCAATATACCGATACAAGAAGTTATTATTTATTCTTACATTTCTGTCAAAAGGCAGAATTCATGTTCTGATCTTGTCACGTGAGTAACGCAATCAGACCATGCTCTTCCATTCAACCTGTTGAAAAAAAAAATAGAAAATACATATATACATTTCTTTGTGTAGCAAGATATATCTATTCTTAATAGAAACATACACACTAAAGAAGTAATACAAGAAAAAAATAAAAACTTATTATTTATACAATCCTACATGTTAAGTGAAACTAGTTCTGAAACAGAGACAATTTGTTTTCGAGCAAATCAGATAACAGTTTTATTTTGAAGTTTTTGAGGGAAAGTGTTTTAATTGAACTTATAATGAAAATATAAGTAGAAAAGTTATTGGGTATAACCCTCAAATTATTGTGCAACCGTAGACACGTGTTTCGAGCTTTAGCTCTCATCAGTACGGTAAAATCAAGTGCGAAGATATACAACACTTGGATGTAAAATTAGAAACAAAGGAAGTCAACAACAGGAAGCCAACCAGCGAAAGTAGTTGTTGCCTTGTGAGTACAAGGTCTTCTTACCGATGCCACAAATGTGTGGTTGGCTGTTTCTATTTTTACATCCAAGTGTTGTATATCTTCGCACTTCATTTTACCGTACTGATGAGAGCTTAAGCTCGAAACAAGTGTCTACGGTTGCACAACATTTTGAGGGTTATACCCAATAACTATCCTCGTATATACATAGATATTAGTTATTCATGTAATAAGGATAATAATGACGGTCATGGTAGAACCCGTGAAAATTATCGGGCGAGGCAATAGCCGAGCCGAGATGCGTCATAAATGCACTTTTATGTACTCTCGTAAATGAAAGATATTACCAAAAATTTTCACAATCAACGTGTATCATAGTTTGTCAAACATATCTGTGAAATCTAATAGAGCAAGATCCCAGGGCAGTCATACTTTACTTATTTTTAAACGAACGAAATGTGTACGATTGAGTTCTGATAGTATCCGATGAGTCGAATGAACTATATGACAAACTTTGTAGTTTAAATATGCCGAATCCTTTCAATGTCATGTCGATCTTAGCCTCAAATAGCAATCAATTGTATAAATGTTTAATGGAATTCCTTTACAAGACAAATATTAAGCTGTAGTTGGTTTTAGAGTTGGTATCCATGTGTAGACCTTTCCTTGTGTGACATGTACCTATTAATCCGTGGTCTAATTGTTGTGTGTCTCAGAAAAAGTCGTCCCGAAGGACCCCTGGACGTGAAGCGTGTGTACCTGTCTATTCCTGTTGTACGGTCTTCAATTTCAAGCTCTTATTTCTTGTTGTTTTGTAGGGACCTATTTAATTAGAAATACTTCAATCATCTATACTATCAATACCACATACTCTACTTGTGTCTGGCCGAATGACGAAATGTCAAAGCCATAAAAAAAAAAAATATATACTATGTTCGCATGCCTACTTGCTAGCTTGACCAGATGACCATTCTTCAGATATTAGGGAATCAAGGTACGTAAAAACACTACTCACTAAGTTGAATTGCCAGTTTACAGATATTTTTCTCTAACACATAGTGGGTTAATGGACAGAGTCACTAGCTACCATCCTGGAGCCCGAGTTCAAATCTCGTCTCCAATAATTTTTTTTTTTGAAACCCAGCAGTCGCATCACAGTAGGGTTAGTCATCTCGGTTGGAAACGGCTTCGACTCTTGGAGAATTTTTGTTCAAAAAGAAATTTAAAAGAAAACAGAAATTTGGTAAATAAAAGATTTTGTTAATATTTCCATGTAAGTAAAATCCCAGGGCCTTCAGACATAACATATTTTTGAAAAGATGAAGACTTAGGTTCTGAGTGGTGTCTCATGTACTTTTAATACCTGCGTGCTTGTGGAGTTCGCTCTGTGACACCTGGGCAGGTACCAGGTGAGAAAGGTAACTAAAAATAAGTGTTACTCAACTTAAATTTGTGTTGCTGATTTTTATGTATATTTTGTAGAATATCTCTCTGAAGTAATTTGTGGAGCTTTAAAGAGTCTGACAAAAGTTCTGGTCTATGGAAAGCGTCTGACATTTTTAAAATTATTTCAGATTGGTATTCTACAAAATGCGTATAAAAATCAGCCATATATATTAAAGTTAAGTAACTCTTATTTTTAGTTACCTTTCTCACCTGGTACCTGCCCAGGTGTCACAGAGCGAACTCCACAAGCCTAAGTCCTAAGTCTCCTACTTTTCAAAAATAAGTTATGTCTGAGGGCCCTGGGATTTAACTTATAAGGAAATCTTAACACAATCTCTTATTTACCAAAATTCTGTTTTCTTTTAAATTTCTTTTTGAATAAACTTCCTCCCAGAGTCGAAGCCGTTTTCAATCGAGACGGCTGACCCTAGTGTGATGCGTCTGCTGGGTTTAAAAAAAAAACAATTGTTAGATGAGATTTGAACTCGGAGCTCCGGGGTGGTAGCTAGTGACTCTGTCCTCTAACCCACCGTGGGTTACACAAAAACATCTGTAAACTGGCAATTCAACTAAATGAATATGTATTACATTCGCTTGAAAAAGATACAGTGTATCGAAACATGTCGCGAAGACAATAAATCTGTGGAAATTTAATCGTGTTTACCTTAGTGTCATATACTATGAATTTCCATCAAGTAAAGGCCACGTCAATCCAAAATAAATGAATAGTGTTTTTACGTACCTTGATTCCCTAATATCTGAAGAATGGTCATCTGGTCAAGGTAGCAGGTAGGCATGCGAACATAGTAAATACTAACACTACCACAGCCGTCTTAATTCTCCTAAGATGGCTGTGACACTACTCAATCGTACACATTTCGTTCGTTTAAAAATAAGTAATGTCTGACGGCCCTAGGATCTTGGACTATAAAGTTCTTATTTCACCATAGTTTTGTAAAAAGCTCTGTCTGTCCTTCAATAGAAAAGTTGAGAATTTCAATGTTCCAGTGGAATTTAATGATGTATTTTATTTTCACAGCATAGTGGAGAGGAACCTGAAGGTACTGAAACGACCACTACTGAGGAGATTACAACTGATTCTGACGGTTATGCATATTTTCCGAAATCAAATCAATGATTTATCTGTTGTTATAAGAATGTCAAACTATATACTATGTATTTGACATTGTGTTTTATTCTCAAATGCGCATTCTTCCTGAATCATTTTCAATCTTTCAAATACGAGAATACTGCGCCGAAAAGAGAAGTATTATACGTTCATATGATGAAATATTTCCGAAATTATTGGTTTGGGTCTAGTGAAGTGAAAGAACCACGCTAACCACAAAACTAAAAGAATTAAAAAGCTAATATGAGCAGCACGTATTATTGAAATGCGAAACCATATGTATGAATAGAACATCACTGAACTTGCGCAAATCAACAACATTGCCAGTTCACGTATTTATATCAGAATCTATTATCAAGGCTTCATGGTGTATATGTACAGTCACATAATAACAGCCAAAATTCATCAATTTTCAGTTTCTAAGGTTCAAAAAGTTCAGTTGTCAAATGTAGTCCAAAGAAATATGTAGAATAAGTGCAGTACATAACAAATTGATGAACTTGTGGTACGAACTCACATTTCACAAAAGCTCAGTTGGCAACACTGTTGTCATCTGCATGTGTAATTACTCTGACCATATTTGAGTTTAGGGCCGTCCATGGTCCTTGCAACCCTTGTGTCTTCCTGCATCCTTTTTACAGTTTAAATCTACGGAAGTCAACTTTATTAATAAGTGTTGTTTGTGCGTCTTGGTGGTGTTTTCATTAGTGCTTTCTGTTTGAGTTTATTTTTTTGTTCGTTTGGTATTTCTATCTTACGAAAGCGTAGAAGGGCCACATAAAATAAAAAAATTATAATTCCGACTTCACAACTCGGAATTATACTAATTCCGACTTTACAACTCGGAATTAGTATAATTCTGACTTCACAACTCGGAATTAGTATAATTCTGACTTTACAACTCGGAATTAGTATAATTCTGACTTCGCAACTCGGAATTAGTATAATTCCAACTTCACAACTCGGAATTATACTAATTCCGACTTTACAACTCGGAATTAGTATAATTCCGACTTTACAACTCGGAATTATTATAATTCCGACTTCACAACTCGGAATTAGTATAATTCCGACTTTAGAACTCGGAATTAGTGTAATCATTGCGATTCCATTGAAATTATAGTGCAAGTTTAATCATTGATCCCTAATGTCTAAACTCGTCAATTCATGTGCATTTGTGTATATAGTGATTACTCAATATTATTAGAACGTATTTTTCCCGCACGCCACCTCGGCAGGAGCGTGCTGGAAAGTATAACTTTCCGCACTTGTTAAGT
Source organism: Chrysolina oricalcia (assembly GCA_944452925.2). Taxonomy (NCBI): domain Eukaryota; kingdom Metazoa; phylum Arthropoda; class Insecta; order Coleoptera; family Chrysomelidae; genus Chrysolina; species Chrysolina oricalcia. Next base: position 5,866,949 of record OX101810.2, read on the forward strand.
ACTTTTAATGGAAAAGAGTATACTTATTTAGAGAAAATCGTGAAAAAGTACTAGTTTTATGCTTAGCAACTTTTCTACTTAGCAACACGTTTATTATTGATCATTACATTATTTCATCTTGCCAATCTGACAGATTTTTCTTTTATAAATTGATGCGTTTCCATTAAAAAAAAAGAAAAAAACATGCTGGATCCACATCAAACCAAAATAACAGAAACAAAACATCATCTCAATGTTTTTCAGCAATTTAACAACAAATCTGAAACTTTTCTTCAACAAAGCGTGAGTTTTTGGATGCAACAAACTTTTCGCGTTCCCGTTTCCATTAAAAAAGGCAAAAACACGTGTTCAACTTTTAAAGATTGAAGATTGAAAATTGATTCAATACATGACTCCTCTGGAAATGGAAAAACTTTTTTGTAATATCTAACAGAAAACAACTACTTCCCCGGCTAAAGCCACGCTGGACATTGAACTACATCTGATATATATTGAGAAAGACCCTATATAACTTTTGAGAGAAAAAATCTGAAAATGAAAATGAGCATTTTCATTCAGATAGTTGATTATTTATTAAATGTCCAGTTTCCATTGGAGATTCTTATCTATGAATGAGATAAGAGAGAATGTTTTTCAGAAGTATCACTGACAGAAAATCGCTCATTCCATTGATGCGTGAATTGCATCTCTTTCGCTAGGCCTCCAATACATTTTCGTAGACAAAAAATCTATTTCACTCTTCTAAGACCATCAGGGAGGTCGGAAGAATTGGAAAACATACTCTTCAGAAGCAATTTCACACTGTAATGAATAATTGTTGGACTATTTCTTGTGCGCTGAAACTTTGAAAATATTTTTCTGACATAAAAACCTGTCATGGGTATGGCATGTTGATTTCATTGAAAATATGAACAGGATGTTCATAAAGTCAGTTGTGGAATCATCTACGACTGTAAGTTGGAATTTAGTCGCTATTTTCCATCGTACAATTCCTCGTAGGGTTTTTCCATTTCCAGAGAGAGTCATGTATTGATTCAATTTTCAATCGAGAATGTTTCTCTTTAAAACATGAATCCCTTCCAAGAGAGGTAATCTTGTACGATGGAAAATAGAGACTAAATTCCAACTTTCAGTCGTAGATGATTCCACAACTGACTTTATGAACATCCTGTTCATATTTCACATCAACCCAAAAAAACACAAACAAAACATCAACTCAATCTTTTTCAACAATTTAACATCAAATCGGAAAATTTTCTTCAACAAAACGAGTCTGTTGTGTTTCTGGTTGCAACAAACTTTTCGCGTTCTCGTTTCCAAATAAAAAGGAAAAAACAAGTTTTCAACCCTTATGCAGTGTCCACATCAAACCAACAAAACAGAAACAAAACATGTTTTTAACAATTTAACAACAAATCTGAGACTTTTTATCAACAAAATGTGTTGTGTTGCAGTAACTTTTCGCGGTCCTGTTGGAAGGCGATAAACATCAAAGGATTTCTGCTTTGTTGTCATTGCTGGCAACATTTTCGGTGCTGTACACACAAACACAAAGAAAAACAGGAACCCCTCCAGTATATATTTGCGAACTCCTAGGTGTTGTGGATGATGTCAGAAAATAAATATGCAGTATGTCGGGTGAACTGGTACATCAAGCTATGATTAAAATCTACAATTATACTAATTCCAAGTTGCAAAGTCAGAATTAGGCTAATTCCGAGTTTTGAAGTCGGAATTATACTAATTTCGAGTTGTGAAGTCGGAATTATGCTAATTCCGAGTTTCAAAGTCAGAATTATACTAATTCCGAGTTGCAAAGTCAGAATTAGGATAATTCTGAGTTGTGAAGACGGAATTATACTAATTCCGAGTTGCAAAGTCAGAATTAGGATAATTCCGAGTTGTGAAGTCGGAATTATACTAATTTCGAGTTGTGAAGTCGGAATTATACTAATTCCGAGTTGCAAAGTCAGAATTATACTAATTCCGAGTTGCAAAGTCAGAATTATGCTAATTCCGAGTTGTGAAGTCGGAATTATACTAATTTCGAGTTGTGAAGTCGAAATTATACTAATTCCGAGTTGTAAAGTCAGAATTATACTAATTCCGAGTTGCAAAGTCAGAATTAGGCTAATTCCGAGTTGTGAAGTCGGAATTATACTAATTTCGAGTTGCGAAGTCGGAATTAGACGAAATAATTTTTTTTATTCATTGTGGCCCTTCTGCGCTTTCGTACTATCTGGAAAAGTGGTAGCAGATTATAAAATTTTGGGCAATAAAAAACCATTCTTTGTGTAAGTTTTCTTACTTTATAGTAATTTCAAACTTATTCGTTAACATAAAATGGGTTGCCTCATCTGATTGACCCTTACGAGATATGCACAGTTTGCAATCGCCACGATGCTGAAACCATTTTTCATATTCCGTTTGAATGCCCTATATATATATATATATATATATATATATATATATATATATATATATATATATAACAGAAAGTTACTTATGACATCTACAGTCACTAGTTGAAACTTAATTTGACACGAACCATGGAATCCAAAGTTAGATGTTTATCTACTCATTGACAGGCAGCCAACAATTCGTTGTTCTGACCAACCCAAGGTTCAATCAAGTTTCTCGTACGTTAAGAGGAACGCAAGCAGAATCTAAGTGAAAATAGAGTATTTTTCGTTTTAATTCCGAGAGTTCTAACCTTTGACAGCTGTTTCGTGCTAACGCACTCATCAGAAAGGATTTATGGAGCTCTCGAAATCAAAACGAATCCACTCAAGAATTAATACCGTGAAGGCAAGACAGATATAACAGAAAGTTACTTATGACATCTACAGTCACTAGTTGAAACTTAATTCACTTAGATTCTGCTTGCGTTCCTCTTAACGTACGAGAAACTTGATTGAACCTTGGGTTGGTCAGAACAACGAATTGTTGGCTGCCTGTCAATGAGTAGATAAACATCTAACTTTGGATTCCATGGTTCGTGTCAAATTAAGTTTCAACTAGTGACTGTAGATGTCATAAGTAACTTTCTGTTATATCTGTCTTGCCTTCACGGTATTAATTCTTGAGTGGATTCGTTTTGATTTCGAGAGCTCCATAAATCCTTTCTGATGAGTGCGTTAGCACGAAACAGCTGTCAAAGGTTAGAACTCTCGGAATTAAAACGAAAAATACTCTATTTTCACTTAGATTCTGCTTGCGTTCCTCTTAACGTACGAGAAACTTGATTGAACCTTGGGTTGGTCAGAACAACGAATTGTTGGCTGCCTGTCAATGAGTAGATAAACATCTAACTTTGGATTCCATGGTTCGTGTCAAATTAAGTTTCAACTAGTGACTGTAGATGTCATAAGTAACTTTTTGTTATATCTGTCTTGCCTTCACGGTATTAATTCTTGAGTGGATTCGTTTTGATTTCGAGAGCTCCATAAATCCTTTCTGATGAGTGTGTTAGCACGAAACAGCTGTCAAAGGTTAGAACTCTCGGAATTAAAACGAAAAACACTCTATTTTCACTTATATATATATATATATATATATATATATATATATATATATATATATATATATATATATATATATATATATATATATATATATATATATATATATATATATATATATATATATATATATATATATATATGTATATATATATATATTGTTATGAAACCCAATTGTAAATCTCTTCAGTCCTGGGAATCTTTACATTATATCTAGTTATGTATGGAATATTTTGAGGTTCAGGTCTTTCATTCATAAGTAAGTTTACTCTTTCTTATTAGGTACGATAATGTTTTATTTCTTTTCATCTTGATGCTATTTTTATGTTACTTTTTTTTGGTTCTCTCTTACTCAACTCTTGCTGTAAAACCATGTTTTGAGAAGCAGCAAAAGTTTCCTTCATTCTCAGAATACTGTAATTCGAAGTGTAAGACATGATGTATGTGGTATAGTTGAACTCAGAAAAATATGGGCATTCAATTTTTGACATAAAAATATACCCTTTCAATTTAAAAAAAAAAATATCGATGACGTCAAATCTTGAAAGGTGGTAGGGGAAAAAATTATTTTTTTCTAAAAGAAGGTGGAAAACTAAAATACAAAATTGACCTGTCCGAGCTTTTCCTCCGAAAATAATCAACTCGTAAGATAATAGAGCGTTTCCACACTTTATGAACGCACTGTATACTGGCCCAGGTGGTCGGATAGGCATGGGTCTAGTATACCTACTTTATAGTTCTTCGCATTGGTTATAATGTTGTCTATACATGTAGATGGTCCAGGGGTAATTCTAGTGAAGTTATTAATTGTGGCTTGAAGACCAAAATGAGGCTGAAAATCAATATTTATTCTTTGTTCTTGTAAAAAATTGATATTGAAGTCTGTGAGAATGACATTTCGTCCTAAGGAGTGATATGTAGTTAAAAGATTTTCAAGGTTACGAAGATAATATGTACGGTCACCTTTGCAGGATCTGTAAGTAGTCAGAATAATTGTTTTAGTATTGGGAAGCTCAATACCACAGAACTCAGAGTGAAATTCATCATTAAAATTGTCCAATGATAGTTGGATACTTGAGAGGCAGTTTTTCATAAAGATGGCTACTCCACCGTGTATACCAATTTTTCTACAGAAAAAAGCAGCTAAATTATAATTTGGAATAATAATATTTGGTAAAAGTTTGTTTCATTTAGCCAATGTTCTGAAAAGCAAATCACATCAAAGTCAAATTTGTTGAGAAATAGCTCGATTTGTTCTAATTTGTTGGAAATACATTGAATATTGATATGGAAGATATATTGCTTGTCCATCCAAGGCCTTCTTAACGGCAAGGCAAGCGAGGCAGGTGCCTTGGGGCAACGGTCTCAGAGGGGCATTGTAGTCTCAAGTTGGTACTTTTTGGATGCTGATTTTCAAAATTTCCATTGATTATGTCTTGTGAAAAATTCAACAAAATATATTTCAACATAGAAATATTTTAATTTTGTAGGAAATGCATTCGATATAAAACGGTCTATTATTTATTTTTGATGACTCAGAATCAGTGAACTTTTCTCCAAGAACCCTTGGTACTATTTATTCAGTGCATCAATACACGTCCGCAATATTAGATGAATATTTAAACAAGAACTCTAAATCCACGTCTCTTTATAATGCATCGGATTTAGGCTGTAATGAGGAAGAAATAAACTTTGGCGAGTGTTGATATAATGAAATGCTATTTAGAATAATATTTTGAAAAGAATTGACCAAACAAATAAAAAACTACTAATAAGATAGAATCGAATGCCATTATTGAAGAAATACACTTATACAAATACTTGAAGGACGAAAATTTGTATTTCATGCAAAATGTTTTTATTTTAAAAATCGTAGCAAAGCGTTTTCGACTGTTAAGTCATCATCAGTGCGTACCTGTAAGTAAGTAATAATTGAAATTGAATTTGATAAATTGAAAAATTGAACGTTAGGAAAATTTAGAAAAGTGAGGTTACTTACTGTTAAAGGATTATTCTGGATTCAGATATGGGAACAGGATGAAAATTGTTCAATTTTAATTATGTTATATACTTATTATGTAAAATTTTAAATTTCCCTTTGTCCATGGACTTGATGTTTTTATACGGCTTCTTGTACACCTGACGAATAAGTAACCTCTCTTTTCTAAATTTTCCTAACGTCCAATTTATCAAATTCAATTTCAATTATTACTTACTTACAGGTACGCACTTTGCTACGATTTTTAAAATAAAAATATTTTGCATGTAATACAAATTTTCGTCCTTCAAGTATATTAGACTGAGATCCCACGCCTATTTTCAAAAATGATTAATAACAGGCTAAATCTTCCTGAGTAGCATCATTTTGCCGAGACGCCCAACTTTTTTCTCTACGAAAATTCTCGATAGTGGTAGCTAATAAAATGCGCAGGCGTCAATCATGTCGATTTGGTGAGTGCAAAAAATTAATTAATAACAGTTAGTTTTTCAGTCAAACCTCGAGATAATTCGGTGAAGTATCGAAAAAACTTTTGCCCTACAAAATGGATGGTAGGACTGAAGAGTCCCCCACTCCCAACATGTACCAATGACGTGGTCATAAAAATTCATTAATAACAAGCAGATTTTTTTACCGATGCTTGGTTAATATTTGTATAATAATTGAATGGTCATATTATCCTACAAATTGAATGGTAGGTGTTCCCAGTCCTACGCTCCGAAATTGTCAATTCCACGAAAATTCTTGATATTAGTAGATAATGAATGCATAGGCGAAAGTCATGTTGATTTGGTGAGCGCAAAAATTGTATGGCTAACTGTTAGTTTTTAAATCTAAAGCTCATGGCTCATGGTGAAACAAACTAATAAGAAATTATATTTCACAAAGGGAGTTGAATTAAATAGCATGACAAGACACTGTTTAAAGAAATAGATGAATATCAATACCAATGTCATTTTTATTATACAAATTCTTTGAAAAAGAATGGGTCTTCATTAACTACATGAGGATTCATATTATGATTGCTAGTTCAACAGTATATAGTTTTCCATGTGCACAGTGACAATTTGAATGCTTAAAAAGGCTATATTTCAGGAACAAAATGAAATAATTATTGCGAATTGTCCATATCTGTTACTGGGATATGAGAATTTGAGTGAAATTATACTCATGAAATAATCCTCCCTTCATTTCCAGCCAGTCCCGCCACTCTCTGATTTGCAGCCACCCGCATCCAATTGCATTTTTCAGAAATATCTTCTGAGTAGCTGGTGAAAAATGATCTCCCACTCCTTTCCCTTCCTAATTGTTTAAAATTGTTTTAAGCGTTAACCAGATATTACCTTTACGAACGACACCCCTCAAAAAACGAAACTTGTGCGAGCCAAGGACTAACAAATTCTTACTATTTACGTGCTATTCCACTTTCTCGGTTCATCAGAGAAATATCTGCAGTCGCTGGGCTTCGAACCCACGACCGCCGACCAGAGTGGATAAAAGATCGGTATTTTAATTACTTGGCCACTTGACCCCCGTAAAATCTAAAATATCTTTCGAACTGGACTTTCTGAGGCCTCTGGAGATACCATTCATCCTATTTTACCGTAGAGCAGATTTTCACAATTCTTCTGACCTCTTTGAAAGTTTTCAATTATAAATTTCAGCTCTTCAGACGACGATGTGGTGTTGCAGGTTTTTCTGGGTTTCCCTGCATTTGTTGAAGCGAGTGCGATATCATTTACCGCCCCGGAGGGCAGGTTGATTATTTCAATGTTTTTTATTTTGTTATTGTTGTTTTCAATATGTCTATAAAAATTATGAAAGCTAAACAAAATTTCCCACTTGTTTCATAAACTTTTCACGTAAATTATGATATTTAAGAATTAAACAACTTATCCATACATTTTATAGTATCAGGGATATCCTGAACAAAAAAAATCTTTTAATGTTATACAACTCCCTGGTTGAATCGGTCATCAGGTACTGCATTACAGTGTGGGGAGGTCTGTATGATAATTCGTTGAGTAAACTGCAATCATCCCAGAATTCCTTATTGAAAATAATATTAAAAAAAAAACTTTATTCCACCGATCAGCTCTATAAGGATGTTGAAACACTTGATACGAGGGGATTATATACTTATCAGTCTCTGATTTGGATGTTTCATAATAAACAAAAATATATCACTCCCAAAACTAAGCAAACCCGATTCGCTGAAAACAAGTCTATGATATTACCAATTTACCGGAAAGCACACACACAACGATATATATTTTTTATGGACCTAAATTGTACAATTTCCTACCATACAACATAAAAACTACCACCTCTTTGAAAAAATACAAAACATCAATGAAAAGATTCATATATGAAAGTAAAAACTTAATAAACATTTTCTGATCGACAAAAAACAATCACTTAATGATAATATCTGACTTCTCGTTTTTGTTTAACTAAACCCTTGTTTCTCACCTCATTCTCTCTTACCGCCTACTTTTTTTTGCTATTGTTATTACTTTCTTAATCTTGAATCTCTTTTACTTTTTATATTACTTAATATTATTGAAATCTGTTACCTACCGCTAAATTTGATGAATTTTATAAACCACTCCAAATTCACTGCAAGGCCACAACACAAGCATTTTAAATGCTTAGGTGGGTTGTTTGTTTTTTGGAAGTGGAACATGTATTTGAAAATTAAACAATGTAAATTCTGTGAATTATGGTATGTGAATAAATTGAATTGAAATTGAAAATTGAATTGAATTATAAATTGAAAGTAACATTACTTTACGAATAAAAGTATATTAAATTAGCAAAACCACAATTTCAAAATAATTCTTTATTTTGAATAATTTTTGTAGGACTAGCGATACATACCCGTTTTTTGTAAGACACTGTATTATTTAGGTGAATAATACACTAACCTTTCATGTGTTATCATTGTCTTAGAGTTATTAATAATTATTTTTACCATGGAATTGACAATTTCGGAGCGTAGGACAATATGACCATTCAATTATACAAATATTAACCAAGCAACGGTAAAAAAATCTGCTGGTTATTAATGAATTTTTATGACCACGTCATTGGTACATGTTGGGAGTGGGGGACTCTTCAGTCCTACCATCCATTTTGTAGGACAAAAGTTTTTTCGAGTACTTCATCGAATTATCTCGAGGTTCGATTGAAAAACTAACTGTTATTAATGAATTTTTTGCACTTACCAAATCGACATAATTGACGCCTGCGCATTTTATTAGCTACCACTATCGAGAATTTTCGTAGAGGAAAAAGTTGGGCGTCTCGGCAAAATGAAGCTACTCAGGAAGATTCAGCCTGTTATTAATCATTTTTGAAAGTAGGCGTGGGATCCCGGTCTATATTGAAGCATGCACATAGCTTGACAATTTCACTTATACAAATGCCTTACTGATTTAGACTTCACAAAACAGGCTTCAATGCCTAGCGTGAGTCTACTTCAGTAAGTCATTTCAAATATCAAGATATCCACTCTTCCATATAAAAAACCCTGTGTATTTACGAAACGCCCAGATTCTCGGAGAAACCCTCTCAGATGCATAGCTTGTGCAAGCAAGGAGATCCAGGACCTACAGTTTAAATAAAAGTGGAATCCGAACCACTTCAGTTCCGTGACAGTCATTCGAGGATCGAACCCGGACCGCCTGGGTGGAGGACAAACGCTCTAACACCACGACCACTTCGGTAGTGCAGAGTTAGAAAGAAGGGTATTATAGCTGCACACAAGGTTCTTGACCAAACATTTAGTTTTAAAACTAAATTAGATTTTAATACAGAATATCTTCGAAATATCTGATAGACATATACCTAAAAGGAAGATTTGTTTACATAATTTGAAGAAGATGTATACATTTCGAAAAGGAGTATTTTAGAGAAAGAATCGTTGACTTCCAGAAATCTCTAGGAATTATATCGACAAACGATGATATAAGACAGGTTAATATTATTTAGTTTCTTTAAAAAAATTATATAGTTTTTCGCTTCCATACATTTCATATGCATATAAAAGAATTATATGAAAAATCCGGCGCTTTGGGGCGACAAAAGTCTTAAGATGGGCCTGTGTCCAGCTTCAGATTTATAAAAAATAGGAATTTTTTAAAGATTGTCTCTTTTTTGAGGTTTTCCTGGATTTTCTCAGTGAAAAATGCACCGATCTGATCGTATATAAAACCATTTTGCAGGTATTATAAAAGTATTATTGACTGTAAAACGATTCCTCAAATACTTTTTGCTATATTCCCAACAAAAAAATAAAAAACAAAAAAGTGTTAATTATTTTCACTTTTCCTTTGAGGCCGAAATTAATTCGAAAATTTCAAAAGTGAAAAATATTGACAAATTTTTAATCAAACGTTCATTTACATAAGTTTCAGAGAAAATAAGACTTCAATAAACAAAAAATGTACAAATTATCCTGCAGGATGTGGTACTACCGCTAACCACTAGGAAATAAATCGTTCAAAATTGCACAATTACAACTTAACAAAGGCCAAAAAATTATAATTTTTTTGTTTACAATGAACTGAAACTCAATTGTTCTTTCATATTGAATGAAACAACGAAAATCAGTTCCTGTCTTTATTTTGGCATAACCCAACTTGGCACGTTGAACATTTCCAAATTTTTGGCTCGAACGCTATCAATTCGACATCATATAAATGTCACTAAAGACTGCCAAAACTCGTTGAAATCGGATAGATTCACCGATCTGTAATATAACTACAGATCGGTGGATATTAGATTAGTCGAAATGATGCGTAGGCAACACAATAAACACTGTGGCTACGATGTAAAACCGATAGAAAAATAAAAGGGTGGCTATTAGTAATGTGGTTTTCATTGATAACCATCAGTAGTCCTCAAAGGGTTAAAAAATAACAGAAAGCAATTTTGCTGGGCGAAAACCGGGGTTTTCATTTACGAACTATCTTATAATAAATCGATAAGGTCGTTTGCATCTTTTATTTTGTGTGAAAAGAAACTCTTATTTTTATCTACAGCTTGTCCTATTTTCAAAACTGTGTAATGAACAACTAAAAAAAACCTATTTGGATGTTACCTGATGAAATCCTACGAGGCCTACTCCTAATTTGGCAAAAACTAACACGAACTCATCCATTGCTCCCTCCCGAGGCTTTGTACTAAAATAGCAAGCACCATCAGTACCCAAAGCACCAAAGACACTCTTTCACACCTACCTTCACTCCCGGAAAAATTGGAAAAACCCAACTGTCACTAATATTGAAACACTCGAGGTCTTGCACTTGCACCATAACAGATATCAGTAAACTCGATTCACGGGAACTTCGAATATTCAACTACATCTATCGTCAGGTTATCCATGACTCGAAAATAATCAACATAATGTTAGGTATCCGCGTAGACTTCTGAAAACTGAAAATAACTGCAAGGCAATTAGAGTGAAACGTAACAACTTGGAGTCATACGCTATCTCCGACATTATTCCTAGTTTGGTGATAAGGTCGAATAAAGTGGACTATTAAAAGTTTTACACTGTTGTTTTTGATAAGGCACTTGAACATCACCTTCTGCTGGTAATTTGTTATCCACGGTGCTTTCATATCGAAAATAGTCTTCTCGGTATGTTTATGGATATACATAGGTACCTCATTCACTTAGTCTGAAGTAATATTTTGATAATCGGGTCTATTCTCATTCCCGGTAGCAAAGGACTCCACTCAATCGTTATGGAAAACTGATAAATACGAGAATTGTCTGAATTTTAGATATTGTTCAGTTCAGTCTTCCTGATTAAAAGTTACAATAGCCAGACCATGAAAATATCATGTGTCCAGAGGAATATGTAAAAATTTAAAAACGGGACATCATATGAATAACATTTTTAAAAATATTAAATTATATACCGGGTGACCACGAGGTGAGGTACGCCCCCCAATTTTTGGTATTGTATTTCTGGTTCCTTTCGGAATTCTTCAAATCTTTTCATTCGAGTAATCTGATAATTCATCATCTTTCAACATAACAATGTGAAAAGAGTATGTTGCTATTTGAGAAATGGCAGTTGTGAGCCTTTCTTTATGGGTACTAATCCGTTTTGAGGAAATGTTTGATAATTGATGGGAAATATGGTTGCTGCAATTACATGGGAAGCTCAATTTTCAGCTGTATCTTACCTCGAACCTTCCTCTCGTAAATGCTGACGCCGTTCGTCAGTTGTGATGATTTGAGTTCGATGTTCATGGCCAACTTTGTTCGATTGAACAATCAACTGTATCTCCGCCATTTTTCAACCGATTTTCAATTTTGGAGAACAGTGTTATCACAAATTGCGTGTTCTTCCTGATAATGAAAAAAATTGTACAGGGTGTCATTTAAAAAAAAAAGTTTGGGGTCAATTCCGGTTAAACCGGAAGTGGTGAATTTTCGGTTATGGAGTCAAAATATGCGTATTTGAGTAATATATCGACGTGCCAAATTTGAAACCTGTATCTTCAAAACTATAGAAAAATTGGGGGGCGTACCTCACCCCGTGGTCACCCGGTATATGATGTCCCGTTTTTTAAATTTTACATGGTCCTCTGGACACATGATATTTTTATGGTCTGGCTCTTGTACACCTGACGACTAAGTAATTTTTCAATTTTCAAAATTCTCATTATCAAAATTTCTTAAATTCAATTCAAGTTCACTTACTTACAGGTACGCACTGATGATGACTTTATAGTCGAAAGCGCTTTGCTATGATTTTATAAATAAACTGCACGAAATACAAACCTTTTCTTTATCCAATTAAATAATAAGTGACCTATAAATTTTTGGCTTCCTGGAGCCCATCTAATATAACTACTTAACACGATCACACGATGAAAGTTTATAAAAGTTTATTATTTTGTTCATTATAATTTTTTATAACCGAAGATAAATTAAATGTCCAAAATGTTTTAATATTGCTGTTTTTACATCTAACAAAGGCAGTAATTAACACTGGTTACAATTTTTTGCCGTCATTTGTTTATAAATTTGTTAAAAACAAATAAATAATTATAATATTAAGGATTTTTTTTTAATTACATAAAACTTTTTTATACACTTTTTTTTATATTTCTATTGTTTAAATAATTAGTTAGGAAATTATTTCCTTCTTAAAAATTACAATTTGTACTTTTCAGAAGGTGAACAAAAAAATGTCTTTGTAAATAATTTTATTGTTCGTTAATTTAACAATTTGTTATAAACAAATTATGACAACGGTTTTAATTTTTTTTCTGGAACTGAAAAAATTACAGTTATTCATTTTTTTCGACGAATGTTTTATTATTGCTGTTTTTACATCTAACAATGGCAGTAATTAATACTGGTTACAATTTTTTGCCGTAATTTGTTTATAAATTTGTTATAAACAAATAAATAATAATAATATTAAGGATTATTTTTTAATTTACATAATGCTGCCCTGGAAAATCAAAGATTTGAAAAATAATTTTTTCCTATATGAATTTTTTTAATGTTTATTATCGTTTTTTTTTTATATTACGATTGTTTAAATGAATAGTAAATTATTTTCTTCTTAAAAATTACAATATGTACTTTTCAGAAGATGAACAAAAAAAAATTTCTTTGTAAATAATTTTCATGTTCATTAATTTAACAATTTGTTATAAACAAATAAATAATTACAATATTAAGGATTTTTTTATTCACATAATGATGTCCTGGATTTTTGTACCCATATAAATTCTTTTTTAATGTTTATAATCGTTTTTTCAAACTTCGATTGTTTAAATAATAAGTTAGAAAATTATTTCCATCTTAAAAATCATGATTTGTACTTTTAAAAGGTAAACAATAAAAATTCTTTATAAATAATTTTATTGTTTATTAACTTAACAATTTGTTATAAACAAATTCTGACGAATGTTTAATTTTTTTCTCAAACCAAAAAAATTACAAAAACTGTCATATATAAATTTAAAATAATATTAAAAAGTATTATAAAAAATAGAAAAAATGTTTTCTCTACTTTGTTATATATGGCTGCTTTTGTAGTTTCAGAAAAAAAATTAAACCGTTGAAATGAAAATGAAATTATTTATGAAGAAAATTTTTTTTTTCATACTTTGTTCTAATACTTGCTCGCATGTCGTCCTCTTCCACACATTTTTTGTCGATCCTAAACTCAAGGTCATCTATGTAAAATAGAAGAGTGACATTATTATCATAAGCATTGTTTCTCTTCAAACAATGTTATAAGTGTTTGGAACATCTTATGACATCAAGTAGCGTCGCCATCTCCAAATATATGGCAAAACGAAGAATTTCATACTCCTTCAACATATTTTTAGTTGTTACTTCTGAGCGTCAGATGGCGGTACAAACGGATCAAATCGATAACGTTCTCTGATTTCCTTTTTCAGTGTCCAAAATCGAATTCTCGACCTGCGCTCTGAGCCATTTAACCATCCGCCCTCTTAAAAGTCTCACTGAAGTACTGTGACAGAACTGAAAGACTGGTTGGAAGAAATTCATCCTTCATTTTCATTTTGTGACAGCTTCATGGTTGGTGTAGAGTGTAAACGGTGTAAGAGTTTACGAACAGGCCTTATGTTCATGTGCATTGCAGTCTCCTTGCATTGCACCAATCTGTAAGTATAGTTCTGTGGTAAGTGCATTGTTTCAAAAGGTTTGTTCAAGATGCATATAACTCCTGGTGCGTTAACTGATTCGCTTTTGTTTCAACTAAAGTTCTTGATCCTGTAATTGCGCCAATAGAGTTTGTTCCATTCGTCAATGGATGACGCTTAAGTCGAATATAGTGGAGTTTCCAACAATCCAAAGTGCCTACTAGATACATTTTTTGAGTTTTTGAACGTTAACATTATTTTGAGGTTATATGTCAATTACATTGTAGGCTATCCAAGATGCTGTCAAACTAAAATCAAGATGGCCGCCTGAAGGCACACATTGTATTTGTTATTGTTTGAACGAGACTGATTATTGTTAATTTTCATCTATTGGAGTGAAATTTTTGTATGAAACTTTGCCGAATAAAAAACATGCCTACAAAGTGTTATGTTGTAAATTGTGGAAGCCGTGGAGATCGCGACTTAGTGAAGTTTTTAAAAATTCCTAGCTAGCTACATTTTGATAATGTGGTATATTAAATCAAAGACTAGATAGATAGATGTTTATTAAGTAGGATACCCTAATATACATAGTTCCATGTTACGAAATAACAAATTAGTAGGTAAAAATATGTAACAAGTGAAAATAAATTACTTTGCGATATCTGACACTCGGTGTGTAAAAAACAACCAATCCAATGAAGATTTGAAAATAAAAATAGATAAATGTGTAGGCAATCATATATTACAAATAATAGTGTTGAGGAAACAGTCATAACTTCATGCACTGAGAACATCGGACAGTCCTATAGGGTCCAATAGAATTTCACAGATATTTTCACACTGCAGCACAACTCTGCCATCCTCACCTTTTCACAAAGACACCATCTTTACTCTAAAAAATGTCTTCCTTTTATGAAACTTAGGTAGCACAACTACTTTACGAAAATTGTACGCTTTTGGGAAATCAACTATCCAGAATTATTCATCTGGGAAAATTTACTCATGAACATATATCCTTTGGGTGACCAAATCACAAAATCGCAGTAATTTCATTCAGTTAGTTTCATTTGTAAATGAGATTGGTAATAATAAGCATGGTCACGTTTTAGGGTAATTGCAATTCCACCGCTTATTATAGTTGAGGTTTTTAAATTTGAATACTGCCCCATATCAATATTCCCTAATGAATATGGACACTTCACTTCCATAGCAGCCACAAGACATCGTCGCATCAGGAGAACCATCAATTTATTAAATAATCTATACTTTCAACAAAGGAATATCCATTCGCTGTGAATGCCTCATCTGAAAATTAATTGGAAACATTAATGAACAGTTCATAAATTACGAAAAATCAGTACCTACCTTGGCAACAACAACAGTATGTTCATCCATTTTTCATGCTTCACAATCATGGGCAAATCCAGCTTCAAGATATTTATAGCCTGTTAAACTTTTGTAGGCCTTCATTGGCTTTCTTGTTTATGAGTCAACAGCAGATACGTAATAATGTCAAATGCCGTTACTGTTGTGAAAAGATCTAGAGATATGTCCATTTCACAAGGAGTGAAAGTAAAAGGATCCATGCACTTTATCACTCTCCTTTTGTCTCTATAGATCGATGCAGTGTCTTTGTTTACTCGTTCTAATGATAATAAATAAATCACTTTTAGTTAAAACAGCCATAATAACATTTCAAATCACAACTAAACAAAACTATTAGCAGTAGAAGCTAGTGCCAAACACAAACACCATTCATGTGTGCCTACAGCCGGCCATTTTTAAAGAGCCGTGGACACGTGTTGTAGATAGCCTAATTGGTATTTATCGTGTGATTTTTCTGTTCTTTTAATACTTTTCGCTCAGTTCGGTAGTTTTGCGACGTTTTTAGTTGTTGGGTTATTGTTATTTATTTGTTCTTGTGTTTTTCTGTCATTCGTAAAAGTTAGGGTAGTGTATATCATTTTTTTGCGACTCTCGACTTCGACATGACAATCATGACATGGTTCAATTTGAGGTTATGTCGATGACGCAGCATGCGTTTGTCAAAACGACATGTCAAGTCATTATGATCGGTAATGATTTGCCTGCCATCTATGTTAAAATTGAGTAAACTCTCCTGACGCAATAAAAATGTCATGAATCAAGCAGGCCGTACATCAACAGTTTTGGATGACAATTTCACAGCTATAAGTAATTCCACCAGGAGTTATATGCATCTTGGGTTTGTTCATTTGTGTCAGTAAAGCCTCCTCTGTGTTCTGTTATCTGATGTGACCAGGGAGTTACTCCGAGTTACTTCGAGCTACTCATTGTCTCATTAGGGAAGCGGCATTATTGAAGTTGTAGACCGTTTTTAGGTTAGGTTATAAGGTGACAACAATAACAAAATATTGAGTTTGTCTTTAAAATCAGGGATTAATGAAATGATTGTGTAGCTTGATCAATTTCTGTATTTGTAGAGACTTCAATAAAATCACAACAGGTGTACAGTACATATATTCTACTAGTTCTACTGTTGAGTGTTGAGTTGAGAATTATAAGTAATTCCCATGAAAAAGTATGGCAAGACAAATAAGCGTGGATATTGGCGAAGGAGTCAAGGAATTGATCAGGCAAATGTCTGGATTTGAGGTAAGAAAAACCCTCTTGAACTACTAATTTTTTTTATTATCAAATATTGTTCTCAACTCTAGGAAGGCTCCGAACCCTTCATCCATATCCAAACATTTTTTCTGAACAAACTGAAAAACTCAGATACAATGTATTTCCTCAATAAAAGAGATGTAGACCGTATCGTCTGTGGTATGGCAGAAAAATTCAATTTTCACGGATTTTTTACCCAAGCGAGAGCGCTACAAGATGCTTATGACAATTACATACCAGACGATTTGCCCAAAGAAAACTTATCGAATCGTTTGAACGTCGTTAAATTTCTTCTCTGCATGTCAGAGAAACCTACCAGTAAGTTTCTCGAACAGCCTGAAAAATTTGAAACCAAACCAGTAAAGGTAGAGGATGAAGTGAATTGGGCAGAGTACCTCATGGAAGGAATTGAAGAGTGGGCCCCTAACTTTGACGAGAGTAGTGTAAGTTTCACTTGGGTTATTTTTTTCAAATATTTCATTTTCATCAATTTCAAGGAATGCTCGGTATGTTCATCTATTGCTGATGATTTCAATGAGTTAGGAGAGGAATGTTCCAGTTCAGTTCACAAACCTCTAGTTATAAAGAGCAATGACAAAGACGCCATTGTGAATTTGAGAGCAAACAGGGAGGAATTACTGAATACAATACAACATTCCTGGTATAACCAAACCCATTTCCATGAAACTCCATTCAGCGAGTGGAAGGAAGCCACTGTGGGAATAGACTGGTAATTTCAATATTATAGAATGGTTGAGATTTTGTTGGCATGGATTAGTGATTTCTTAACAGGCCGATGGACGACCTCTGCCGTACTAACATTCACACATGAGGGTGGTCTATTAGAACCAAGTTAAATATAATAAATTTTCACCCCAAATTTCTTGACATTTTCAAGAAATTGTTTCCGTAGGTTGATTCAGTGTATTTTCAATAAATTTACGAAACAAGATATTTAGTTTGGATAATAAACACAAAAAAAAAATATTAGAACCAAGTTAAATATAATAAATTTTCACCCCAAATTTCTTGACATTTTCAAGAAATTGTTTCTGTAGGTTGATTCAGTGTATTTTCAATAAATTTACGAAACAAGATATTTAGTTTGGATAATAAACACAAAAAAAAAATTTACAAAAAAAATTTAAAATTACTGCGCCATTGCAGGAATTGCATTGATGAGAATTGACAGTACAGGACTCAGGACTGGTGCTGAACACATTCTCTACTTCTCAATATTATGTAAATCATAGAGATCCAAGCTTTTCAAAATTGACAAAAATAATTAGTTTTTTTCTTTTTTCAATACTGGCACTGCTATCTTTTGTTGGGTGGATGGTCAGGTTTTTTTTCCAGTTTTGATTCCAGCATGTTTAGCTATTGCATCCTGAATGTACGACTGTAAACCTGACATAGTAGCTCTGGACTGCATATAGTCTTTCATTAACTCCAAACCCAAATTCTAGATTGCACTGCCATCAGCTAACAATTTTTATGAAATAACAATTCACCAAACTTTTTCCGTTCGCCGCAGATGAAAACAAAATTTAAATAAAATTACATGTGATGTCGACGGTGGTCTATTGGGACTAAAAGTATAAATTGTACCTTTTTAATTACTTGACAGGTACATAAGATGGTAGATCTATATAAAATTTATCTTAAACATTGTATTTCGCTGAAACTAATATACCACTGTCATGCATTGGAGTGTTAATTGAAAATAAATTGGCATTTAATTTTTATCAAGTTCGGAAGTTGGAAACCTTTGCCATATTCTTGGTAACTTCAGCATACTTTGAGCATGCGATAAACTGTTTTTGTTGAAATGAAGACGCTGTACTCAGAAATAGCTATTGAAAAAGTGCTAGAAAATCAAGATTCAAAGTATCTGAACTATGAAATGACTGAAATCTTACTCTGCTACTGTTCTGCTCATTAGAAAAATCATACACTTGTTGCGATCATAATGCAGTCCTTTTTTTCAGGGTTGCAAAAAATCACGATTTTTCAAAAAATAAAAAAATCTTATTTCTTCGATTAAATCGTGATTTTTTTATTCATACTGATTTGTTTCTTTTTATGGAACTAATGAAACTTAAAATCATTTATTTTCATTATTTTTCTCTAATCGCCTAAAAACAGTTAGAAAATCTCGGCGACTAACAAAAAACTTGTGTTGACATATTTGTTGAACTGATGACAAGTACTTACATTTTTAACTTCATTTTTAATAAACTTTATTTCTTTTTTTAATTTCCTGTTGAGTTATCTGCTTCGACGAATTGTTTATACAGCAATTTATAATTTGATTTAATTCAGGAGTGAATTTGAAAAAATCTGCTGATTTAAATCATTTGCTCCGCAACCCTCCTTTTTATAACTTAACCAATTCTGTGGCTAAATAATTGTATATTATCATTTTTGGATAATACACAACATTCCTGCCTAGTAAATTTCAATATTGTAGGTTCAGTTCCATTTCAACTTAGCAAACTTTGGTATCAAAGAAGCTCTGTCATGCAACTTTTTTATTTTCAGTTTTGCTAACTCACGCAAATCATTTTAAAAACAATCGCTCAGAAAATATAGTCAGAACCTGAAAGTACCAATTGTCAACTTAAATGTAGTTAATGACTTTTTGTTACTTGCACTTATTTATAGGGAAAATTTTCTCGAAAAGCAAGTAATGGGACTCATAGTTTTGCCAAAAGTATCTGTTATCTCAGAGTACAAAGTAATTAGAGAAGTGTTGTGGCAGTTATGGAGTCCTCATCCATCTGCTGTTTTTGAATTAGACGGAAACATCCTGAAACCCAGGGAAAATGTTACAATATCTAGTATTCGTTCGGTAAGTAAAATATATTTCAAGTATTTTGTTTTTGCACAGTATTTCACTAGAAAATGTCAATGATTTGCCACATTTGTGCATTGTTGATAAATAGAATAACGTCATATTTATATTGACATATTGTTGGCCAGGTTTTGGAGGATTTGTTGTGATAAATTTGTAAAATTTGTCTTTACAAATTTCCCAGGTTTTCGGAGAAAACCCTTCAAAAACAGAATAATGAAAAAATATAATATTTATAGCTTAATATATATTTGATTATTTCATTTAATAAATTGGTTTTTAAACATTTCCCGAACCTCAGACTTTAGTATTTACGCACTATTAAGAGTTATTTTGTACATAACAACATAAAAATTAAGCTCATCACCGTGGATCATTTTAAACTTATTTCACGAGTATGGATGAAAAATTAATCCTGCCATTTGATAAGTCTAATTTATTGTGTATCATGAACTTATCAATAATAAATTTTTTTTATTATTAATAACATGGTCTCCTATACAATAGGAGATCAGGAGAGACTGAGGATTGAGGAAATTATGGTCTTTTGCTAAGTTGGCCCAATTCATAGAAATATAATACTAGACTAGAACGCCAATTAGTTCAGAATAGACGAGGAAAGTGTGTCGTTACAAATGTCATATTTGTCAAAAACTGATTCCAAACAAAGAATTTCAGGTGACATTCTCTGTTGATGATTTGCTGCTTTGCTATTAGTTTGTGTTTGGTTGTTTAGATTTTGTTTTATCATGCAAAAGAAGTCGAAAATCCTTAATGGAAACACTATCGGAGTTATGGGACAAGCTGATTTAAATTCGACGGAGGCACAGTATTATGCTTAAAAGAACCAGTAGTTGCAGTCTTGTCGGAACCTTTGATGTTTCTGTCTCACAGTTTTATTTTTTTAGGACCACTGCGCATCATGAATTTACCCGCCACGAGTGGATTTGTCAGCGTTGGACATTTCATACACTGCTCAGCAAGTGGATACTAGATATAAACTGCTCCACAGTAATACGAATCTTATGGGAAACAAAATGGGTTGCTTTACAGTAATTATATTAATAATAACATTTTCTAATCAAAGTTACAACGTTTTTACTCACGACTTGTACTGTTTGTCTGTTCGGTACTAATTTTGCAATTGATTTTGAACTAAGTTATCTATGAGCTAGAGAGACTTGAAACTTTAAGCTTAGAACTGGATAACAATACAATATATGTGCATACTATGTTAATAATATAAACATAACGATAGTCGTTGCCAAACGATGTTTTACCTATTTTTACTCCCTTACACCTACAATATAGGCTGTTATGGCAAATACCTGTCAGAAAACAACTACGCCCCGGACTAGTCTGTAGGTGGTCCCACAGAGTCTGAATCAAAGATAAATTCTGCTAGTTGGCAACAAGCTCTTGCGGCATATTATATAGACAGAGGAGTAGTTGTTTTCTGATACGTACTTGCCAAAACAGTCTACATTGTTGGTGTATATGGGAGTAAAAAAAAGGGTGAAACATCAGTCTACAACGACTATTGTTACTAAACGATCTCCCAAAAAAAACTGTGAGCTTTGTGCTCACTGTATGATTATAATATATAACCATTAATCAATAAAATAATTCTAGAAAATTGGGTTGAGTATGAATTAGGAATCTTCTGAATAGAGATACGGTCACGCACCGAGTGCCCTACGCATTGATTCGATATAATATTGAAATGAAAATCAAACTGAATTAATTTTGCTTGCTTTTTTACTTTTTCAGGAAAATAACAATCAAACAGATAGATTATTGGTAGGTAGGTATAACAATTTTCTATTTCGGATATGATCAGGTGAAGGTACTTAATGCAAAAATGGTTCATCTGTAACAATTGTATTGCACTGCAAATAATACCAACTGTTGTTTCAGTTTTCTCAATAAAAGCTACTCCCTGCACACCACGTTTGTCGTTTCATAGCTATTGCAATTACTAAGTATCTGTATTGGGTTAGGAATCTGTATGAGACTAGGAGAAAGTATTTTATTCTTTTTAGTGCGGTTTTAAACGAGGTATATTGATTTAAATTACTTTTCAAATGCCATTCATAACTTATTCAATATTTGACTCTTCACTGAACATTCTTGCCAAGTAAAATTTGATGGATGCTTGACAAGCGTCCTCTTGAGAACTCATATCCCGCTACTGCTATTTTGTACTTCTACAATTAGTAGTAGAATTATGTGACATAGAAGCCAATGAAAACCTTCCTTCAACCTGAGATGGTTTATTTTGATGATCAAGCGGTGCAAGTCCGTTTACTACTATTATATGAAATGCATGAATTTTCAATTTGTTTTTAATAAATCTTTATTGGCCAACAAAGAATTTAATAAAACCAAAAAATAGGCTGGTACAGTCTTCTGAAAATCTAATTAATTTTGGAGAAGAGTATTGGCATATTTTTTGTGTGATGATGCCCATCCAGAAAACGTGTTAGAAATAACAACACAACAATTTAATTTAAATTATTTATTTATTTGCCTTATTAAGCACTGGCATGAAAATGAAGCAGAATAAACTATACAATTGCACCTGCTACAAATACACTTCTGAATACAAGAGAGGGTAACAACTTCTTTCAGTAGGTGTACATCTAAGAATTTTCAGTACTTCAGTAAACTCATTATCAACGCAAGTTCCTTCGTTCCTTTTTTTGAGCTCGGTTATCGTATTCGAATATTACTGAAATGTTCCAATGTTGCCAGGTTTTACTGAAAATATTCTCGTTTTGAATATAATTATTCTGGTGTACGAGATTAAATACGGATACAATATACAGTTCATCAAAACTTGCAATATTTCAGGCGAAGTAGTGGTTCTGGACAATATAAAACTTCTTATAGAATTCAACGAACCAAAAGTCTTGATTCTGATAGATCGAAGTGGTAAATTACAAGAAAATATTTAGACATGGAAACGTTGCCGATTAACGAGGCAATTCACGGCCCATCCAAAAACTTCACGCCGCGATTCGATCATGCGCTCTGTGATTTCATACCAAAAAGTGGGGATGCTGACACTACTGGTTCTTTTAAGCATAATACTGTGACGGAGGTTTGTTTGGAATCAGTTTTTGACAAGAATGACATTTGTGACGCCATGACTTTCCTCGTCTATAACGTGGTCCCTCTACGGCAGATACACCAATCCATGAGTTTGCGTAATAGAGCGCAGTCAGGGACGGTCTTAGGATTTTTGACTTCCTGTTCCTGAATCTGGTATAAGTTTTCGTTAAAAGCATTTGCAATAAAATAGAGTTTTCCTTTAATGATATATACAGAAAACCAATAATTGACTTTTTAAAATATAAATATTGAGTGTAGGTTTTCTATTTTGTGCTTCCTCGCGACCAAGTAGGGAGAAATTATTGTGATCGTCAAAAAATCCAAATTTGATAAGAATTGATTCTATTCCACTCAAAAAAAAACTAAATCAGAAAAAAACTAAATTTGTGTGTCCATCGGCCTCACGCCTAAACCATTGAGCCCATTATACTCGAAATCCAAATCAGAGTGAGGAACACTTTCTTGAGGTAGGCATATTTTTGATTTTCGAAATTCTGAATATTGTGATTTTTATGAATATTTGAGTAATTTGGGTATTGAGGCCTTTGTGTTCAAGAGATTACAAATGCTTTTGTTATGAATAATGATGTGAGTTGAATCAATTAAGAACCCAATGTAAGTGGTGATTTTGAATCACATTAGATGAAAGAATCTACTTCTACAAATTGATTAATTAGTTATTAATGCGAAAAAGTATGTAATAATAATAATAATGAAGGCTTTTATTGACAAGACATTACAATTATTTTTACATGAGTTCTACTTGTTGACTCTTGTTATCACTCTTCAACCATTTTTGTTGAAGAACAGAAATGTTATTGATTGGATATAAAATTGGGTGAAAATCTGCTAAATATAGTTACTCTGGTAAAATACTACATTTTTACATTCGGTCAGAGGTTCTCATTTATCATTGTAAATGTTGTTGATTCGCATTAAATTCATATGGCATTTTTTGTAATCAGAAGTAGATTATCGAATGTTGAGAGAAATAAATATGAAAAGTCAAAAATTCAAATTGTCAAATGTTACAGGATATTTGTTTCACTTTGTTTTAAATAAGGAGAAATGGTAGGATTGGAGGAAAAAGGACTATAATAATTCTCAATAAATACATTTTACTTCTATTCTATATATTTCTATCAAACGTAAATTGCATTTTGTTTCAAAATCTATTGGTGAGAAAATAGAATTAATTTTTTGAGTGTTTTCCTCTTCAGTTCACCTCTAATTTTCTCAGTTTGCCACATCACAATATTGAAAAATCTAATTCTGGTGTAAATTCTTGTTATTGCTTTTATTATTTTCATCTTGTGACTCACCTCATAGGGAGATATATCGAAAATGTGGTTTTTTATTGAGCTGAATAACTTTTCATCCTGAAAAAATATTGAGGAAATTTGGTGAATGAAGATTTCCAAAAAATTTGTTTCATTTGGCATAAAATTATCAGTAATTGCAAGAACAAGCCGGATTTTTCTCTCAAGGAAAATACAAATATTTATAACAGAACTTTTTCTTCATTTTCACAACAGAGAACCATGCACTTCATTTTGTCTCTATTATTTGTCCAAGCACTTCGGAAGTAAAACTTCGCAACCAAACTACAGGAACTTCAGAAACAACAAGGGAAACTCAGAACACAACACAAATGGCAACGAAAACAAACTACCTAGGTATCAACAACTGCTAAATGCTCAAACCTAACAAGTAACAAAGCCAACGCCCAAATCTCGGAAGCCGACACTGATATCTTTCTTCGCTTGATACGTCACGATAGCATTTTAAGGCAGTGTTGCCAAGTTTACTGGACTTCCCACAATTACCTGCCCTAACCACTGACGATATTCCGAACTTCATATGGAACACGAAAAAATAAAAAAACAACTTGGCAACGACGTGACCAGACAAAGCAATAATGCGCAAGTGCGATAGTTTGTCATCGTTCCCTATGAGGGGTCATTTAACTGAATCTCGGAAGGAGAGTTTGGCGTTCTAGTCTAGTATTATATTTCTATGGCCCAATTCCACATCTGAAATATTCATTTATTTTACGTGCTGAAAAATCAAATTATTTATTAATTGAAATTAATTTACAACTGATATATTTTACTGATACAATAATTTTTTTAAATATTGCTGTGTTTCAGTTCCATTATAATTCGTTCAATGTTTCAGATGACCTTGGAAAGCTTCCTACAGAATCAATTCATCCCTTTCATAGAACTATTGGAGTTTTTTCGAGACTTTTCAAAATCCTTGGACATCAAGACTGATGATTGTATAATGGCAGTACCCCAAACTTACAGAAGTTATAATAATTCTTTACAAAAAATAATTCAACCAATTCATTTGAAGTTATCAGAGCTGGAAGATAAAGTTCGAGAACAGGGTAAAGGTTTTCTATTCTTGAAATTCTCTATTGTCAAATATATCCAATTGACGATTAGGTGATATTTTCTCTCACATAGATAGTTTTTGTCACTCAAATATACATCTATTTTTGAATGATAAATAAAGAGGAAATAATATCTTCCAATTTACACAAAAAATATATACTTGTAACGTGCTTACAATTGTTTCGACACACGGTGTCATCATCTGAGCGAGTTATCAACTAAAGAAACGTCAAAATCACCTTCTTAAATATTAAAATAACATGCATGAAATTTCACTAATGACAATTGCAGGTATGAAATTTCCTAATGACATATAGCTTGGATTAGGGAGCATTTGAGTGGTTACTAGTGAGATAATTAATTATAGGTGAATTGTACAGGTCAATTTGGTCATTGAGAACTAAATTGCTATTGTACTAATATGTTTAATTTTTGACCTTTAGGTTGAATATGCAAAATTTCAGGATTTTGTGAGAAGTTATGGTTATTGTCAATAAGGTGGTTGGCATAGTTTGAGTCCTGTTTATTTAATCTGTAACTTCTCAAATGCTCACCGAATCTTTGATTAAAACTACGGCCTGTCTGGCCTATATATAATGCATTGCAATCCTCACACTCAAGTTTGTAAACCCCCGACTTCTTGAATTTATCCCGTACAGACTTTGCGTTGTTAATGAAAGAATATAAGTTATTGTTGGTTTTGAATCCAACATTTATATTCCGTTTCTGAAGGAAACGGGATATTTTGTTCGTATGCTGACCAAGATATGTTAGACATGCAAAACGTTGGTCGGTTTTTACTTTGATATGCGGGTATATTAAATTTAGAGTTTTCTTGTTTTGTTTTTGTTTAAGCAGTATATCTATAATTGATGTTTCATATCCATTATTTACGGCGATTTGTTTAATTCTGTTTAACTCACACTTGAAATCTAAATCGCTTTGAGGTATATTTACCAGTCTATGAATCATAGAATGATATGCTGCTAGTTTGTGTGATTGTGGGTGCATGGAGTGTTTATGTATTGTAGTGTCTGTATGTGTGGGTTTGTGATATATAGAGAAGCCGTGCGTGTTATTTTTACGGGAGATAGATCTAAGAAGTTTAGTGAATTGTTATCATCCTCTATTTCTGATGTGAATTCTATGTTAGGATTGAGACCGTTCAAATAATTAAGAAAAATATTTAATTGACGTACCGTTCCAACCCAACATATTAGAATCCATAGAAATCAAGAAACATTTACGTAACAATAGCAATTTAGTTCTCAATGACCAAATTGACCTGTACAATTCACCTATAATTAATTATCTCACTAGTAACCACTGAAATGCTCCCTAATCCAAGCTATATGTCATTAGGAAATTTCATACCTGCAATTCGTATAAACAAAATTTAAAAAAAAAAAAATTGTCATTAGTGAAATTTCATGCATGTTATTTTAATATTTAAGAAGGTGATTTTGACGTTTCTTTAGTTGATAACTCGCTCAGATGATGACACCGTGTGTCGAAACAATTGTAAGCACGTTACAAGTATATATTTTATGTGTAAATTGGAAGATTTTATTTCCTCTTTTATTTTCCTCTTCATGATGAATTTACACATGTTAAATGCCACCACGATAGAACATCTATTTTTGTATGTTTAATCAATTTCAGAACATTTTTTTAGAGTCCACTTACACTCTGTTGAATCTCTCCAGAGACTTGGGAGAAATTTTGGAACCTGTATTTTTACTGAAAAAAATACACACTCACATCGTGATGGATATCAGATTACATAGCAACTTGACGTGTGCATCTGCTCTGTTGGCTCGCCTTCACAACAGTATAAAATATTCGGAGAGCAAATTGGACCAGGATTTGAGATTGACTTTATATCTAGAAAGTTTATATCACTATTTTACCCTGATTGATTCATGGTTAATGAAGAATGATATGAGTGATTATTCCGGTGAATTTTTGATAAACAAGTGAGGATTTTAGTATTTTTTTCTAAACGGAAATAGCTTCTAAAAGTTAAATGTTGACACACACCATTTTTGTTATAAACACTGTCTAAGATCATTCGATTAATGATTAATATTTGCAGAACTATGTTAGATTTCAGGTTCAGATTTCTAATCAAACCTGGTCATAACATATTTTGACAAATAAATGTTTAAAGTCATAAGCTATTTTCTACTTACAAAATAATGCCATTTTTTCAAAGTTGCTTATTGGAGACATATTTTAATTTTTGTTTCAGTAAGAATAAATCATTGTCTTTTATACCTTGTGAAGATGAACTTGACAAAAGGTAACTCAAAAACTGATTGTTATTTTCAATTGACATATATGTTTCAGTGAATAATAAACATAGATATTATTCAGTGTTTCAGATAGTGATATATGTAAACTGAATTTTGATCTTTATGAAGAATTGGATGACAGCTCTAAGGAAAATGGCGTGATTAAAATCATCCGAGACACAGTTCTTCAGATAGTGAGAAATCTACATCTTCTCAGAATGCTCGGAAAGTTTTCTTTGTTAAACAAGTCCAAGGGTAAGAATCTAATTTGTCCACTCTGTAATGGAAGATATATGCAGCAGTTTTAAGTCATAAGTCATATGCAACTTCATCTATATATATTCTACCTGATGACATTGCTCATGTTTCGATATTACTGAACAGTACTGGCCACAGTAGGTAACTTCGGAACGCCTGACAGTAACAGCAGTTTATATAGAAGTAAGATAGTTAGTCAATGCCAATTCGTTTGTAGTATCATGGTCAATGCCTGTGTAATTGGTGTTGGACGCAAACGCGAGTGTCATCTAGCGTGATTAGTTACAAACATGAATATTTGACGTCATTTTAATGCAGGTTCCTTCAAAAAACCCTGATTTTAATGATATTCCATTGTTTCAATCAAGTTACGACATGACTTGGAGGCCAGATCACTGAAGTTACGACATGACTTGGATGCGAGCTCACTATCGCCATCTACATGTCGCATCCATTTTGATCCAATTATAATCCCATAAGGTTGACTAACTATCTTCTATATGAACAATGGTAACAGTAAACTGAAACTGCCATCTAACTTCGGAACGATTCGGATAGTCAGACTGTCAAATGTAAGGCGGGAACATCTCTAGGTCAAAATTATATCATTATTACCATCATGTGATACTGATTTTGATGGTGGCAATTAATCAAGTAATAATAGAGGAAATATCCGGTGATAGGGATTCTGAATCATCAGAAAATCCGGATAGCTCAAATACCCCAAGCTCTAGCGGAGCTATGAATATAAGATAGGTATTATTTCTTTGTTAATGATCTGAGGATTTATTTTCTTGGTCTGATGTATTGAATTCATTATCGAGTTGTCTTTTGAAGGCCTGTAAATATCGCCTGGCATGATTTTGATCTGAAATATTTATTTTCATACATCTACATGGACAAGAGAGTTGAGAGAGAACAAAGCTCGTAATTTAGCGGCGGTTTCGGCATCAACTTCTACTAGCAAGTCTTCTAATTCCACTTGATACATTTGTTCTGCTGTATTTTCAGATGAACGAATTATTGTAATGATATTACTATCAGTAAATTGAATAAATATTAAATAACATATCCGAACCTAACTTATTATCAATTCGGGGAGGGGATACTGGGACTACACGACCATTTCTGTAACAGTAGCAACCAGTAAATTTCTAGCCTCTAACAAGGTTCCATGAAAAGTGGCGCGAAATGTGTAACAGTAAATTTCAGTAAAATCGGAACGACCAAAATTACTGGGCAGTACTGTTCGGGAATATCGGAACATGACCATTGATGCTGCTACTGAAAAAAATTATTGAAGATCTCTTATAACTACGTCTCAAAACCACTCATTGGAGGTCAATGCAGAAAAGACATTTGGTCTTCGTAATCACAGAAACCTACTGGTTGATCAAGTGAAGTAGAATGTCGGGAACAATGAAATATTACCTTTTAGGAGTGCCAGAAATTTGGGCTTGATATTCGATGACGACTTAAGATTCAAATCACATATAAGTCGTCGTTTAGCCTTCATGAATTTCAAACTTATATTCAGCAATAGACAGTATTTGAGTCAGAAAATTAAAGCTATTTTGTGTGATTCGTTGGTACTATATAGGTTCTATCGTGACAGTATTTATAGTCCTTGTTAGGATTACCAAGATAAGTGTTGCATACAAGTCATGCAGAACTCATGTTTGAGACTGATACATGGGATCAGGAGGGATGAACCTATTTCACACAAACTCAGTGCGAATGGGAGATTGATTATGTAGAGAAGGCGATTACTGTATTCAGCGAGTCTGTTCCATAAAATTGTCACTTCCAAGAGACTCGCATATCTGTCACGAAAAATTTCCTTTCTTAAGGATGTTCATAACATCAATATTAGATACAAAAGGAGTGTATACCACCCTTTCACAGAACTGATACTTTTAGGCGATCCTTTTTTAATCAAGTTTCCTTAGTATGCAACTCTAATACCAGGAAATATAAAAACAGTAAATAACAGTTTGTTCAAAAAGTGCCTGAAGAAATATCTACTTAACGATCAAATGAATATAAATTAGGATACTTGTTTCAGTCTATTATATTGATGGAATGTAGTTTTTACTAATATTATATTTGGCACTGGATAATGTTCTGAATCTGTTCATCCCGTCATTGAATTGTTAGGCGATTTCTTTTTTTTATTAGAACTGAAAGCAATGCTTTTTCCACCCTTAAGAATAATAACAGATGTCTCATTTACTTCATGTTCATGAAACCAGCTGATCTTTGTTTTCCCATGTAATCTTTATTCTTTGTTTTTTCTATTTTTTGTATATGTGGGAAATAAAGACCTACTATTATTATTATAAGATCCGCTACCAATGATTGGTTGCAATAAACGGTTCAACCAATCATTCTTCCTTGTGACTAAAAACTTATGACTTAAAATTGCTGCATAAATCCACCATAACTCATTTTCCATCATATTTATATTTTTCCAGAAACCATTCATGAAGAATTCATCAGGAAAACTTTGGAAGGGCTCTGCAAGTTTTTCAACAGAGATTCCAAAGATTTTATTCTCAAAAGGGATACCTGTGATGAACTTTCTGACGATGAGGATGATATGAAATACAAATACCCAGTGGTTTGCACAGAAGACTGTAAAAAACCCACGGAAATGGACAAACTTGAGAACCTTGTGGATACAACAGATGGGTTCTTGATGTATGCTTTTGAAGATTATTTTATTGAAAAACCAAAGAAAACGGAGTCATTGAGATCAACGCTATACGAGATGTAAGCATATTCATGTCGAGTGATTTTGATAAACTGGAAAAATAGGTTGCAATTACTTTTATTTTGTGATATAGGCAGAAGGACTTCGGTTGATGGTCTGTCATATCATTTTGTAATTTGATTGTAAATTATTTTTCTCCACGATCATCACAGAATTTGCCAATTCTGAAATCAAATTTGATTACAGAATGCTGGAATTCTCTCTCTTGAGATTGAAGAAATATTCTGCAACACCTCTGCCCCCATGCAATTTAAATGTATTTACATTATCTCTCTTGTGATAGAATAATATTCTCACACTGGTTAGCAATAATAACATTAGCCTTGACGCAGTTGATTGTCATCGTAGTGGCAAAATTTGAGAAAGTGACAAAATTATTGCTGTCACGTTTCCAGTCGAAAATATAAAAAGTATCATGAATGTATCCAGTGATTCAGAATCAGAGTGTGAAAATACACCACCTGAAATTACAAAGAGTGCAAATAATATACTGAAAAGTTTACTACCAAAAAAAATCAAAGAACGAATATGAAAAATATTACAAACTGTTCATGGATTGGAAACAAACAAAGCAAACGGATTCCTTTTCAGAAAATATTTTGATTGCGTTTTTTGGTGAATTATCGGAAAAATGGAAATCTTCAACAATCAATACAAAGTAGAATGTTTCTTGAATTATTGAGTGTTTACCTAATATAATGTATTGTGATTGAGTTCTGTAATATAAATTATTTTTTGTTCGTTTCCATTCAAAAATATATATTTAATATCTTTTATCGTGGACAAATTATAGTCTGCTACTCCGTTAGAATGAAAATTCGTGATGATCGTGGTTCCTCACGCTCGCCTTCGGCTCGCGCTCGGAACTTTCCACTCGCATCGAATTTTCATTCCAACCTTGTTACAGAATATACTATTCTATCAATGTTAATAAGTTGTAAAACTTCTGATATTTACGTGTGTTTTTCACTTCCAGAGAATTCATTATTGAACATAATTATATTTTCAGGGTATCAACAATTACCACTACATTTTTTCCAATTTCCAACTTCTTTGAAACAATATTAACAGGCATTTTAAAAGAGAGATTCACAGTATCTGGTCTGATGGTGAAAAATCTACTGATTGAGCAATATTTTCTCGAGAAGCAGTTTCAGTTTCTGAGACACATGTACTTGTTTTTTGACAATATGATATTTCCGTTTTACATGCGTCTTTTCAAAAAAGTAAATATAATTTTGATACTTCACACTCTATTCAAGAAATTATATTATAGTTTTTCAGACTAACTCTTGTAGCAAAAATTGGGGAAATGACATCTGGTTAACCTCTCACCTCCAAGATATTATTATGGAC
Organism: Chrysolina oricalcia; assembly: GCA_944452925.2. Lineage (NCBI taxonomy): Eukaryota > Metazoa > Arthropoda > Insecta > Coleoptera > Chrysomelidae > Chrysolina > Chrysolina oricalcia. Next base: position 5,898,814 of record OX101810.2, read on the forward strand.
GCCTATCCTGAATTCTATGACAAATGTGCAGTACAAGTCGAAGATAATTGGAGAGTGTGCACTGACTCTTTGGAAGCTTGTAATATGACAAGTTTGGTGTATGAAATACAGTGGCCATTGAACATCATCATAAGTCCCATACATATGGCTTTGTATAAGGAAATTTTCCATATAATTTTGAAAATTAAATGGGGCCTGTACACCTTAAATCATCTGGCATTCACAGGTATACAAAAGTTTACAATTTGAATAGATTGTGGGGAAGTTGGGTTGATTTTATTTTATTTTTTAGACTTGGAACCGAGAAAAAAGGATTTTCACAAAGAAAAACCAAAAACTCACAAAACAACAATAATGAAGCTGAAATTCCTGAAATTTGCTCTGACCAATCTTTTGACCAGCATGCAGCATTATATTTTTTCGTTTGTGTTCTCGAAATGTTTGCAAAAATTTGAATTGGATTTCGAAAAAGCGAATGACCTGTCCTCAATGATGGCCTCACATTCTGAATTCATCAACACTATCTATTTGATGACGATGGACATACGAAATTGCGGAAAAGAAGAAGACGCATTTGAAAATGTAATTATATCAAGTTGTAAGGCAGTCTTTTGCAAACCACATTACCAAACATTTTATGTACTTGTTTGTATATGAATTATCTAAAAATATACGGTTTGTTATTTCCAGGTAACAAGCTGTGTAAGAGTTCTGAAAACTATGTGGAATAACATCGAAAGTGCTACTCCTGACAGACTTCAAGAATACTGTAAAATTTATGAAAAGGCATATAATATCATTAGTCCCTTAATTTGTCCTGTTTATCTGTTTGATTAATGAATCTCGATTGTTATATCTATTAGCCCTTGTCTGTGATCCATTAAATTTATATCATTTGGATATGTTGATTTATTTTCATACAGAATTAAGTATCTATCAAAATTATGAGATATAAAACATAATTTATATCAAAGATACAGAGTAATACTGTTATACAAAATACAAGTAGAATAAAATATGTATACTTAACTGAAATATGGGAAACATGCATTAGGTATTTTTTAGACCAAGAAATAAATGCAAAAGTTCAATATTGCCTTTTATGTCAACTTTTATTCAAGAGCTTTGTTGCGTCACATAGTTATGTTTCACTATGGAATCTTTTTTAGCCATTGCACAAAAAAAACTTACAGAACATAAATTTTCAAATAATTTACAAATCAATTATACTGTGATACCTTCTCCCACTACAAAGCTAGGGAGCTTTGATAATTTTCTTATTGAGTGTGTATTCCTATAACTCCTGATATTTCATTTCAAAACTCAAAGTTTCCTTCCTCGCAGTTTTCTTCACCGACCCATAATACATTTTTTCTACACTCGTACTATAATAATATAGTGTTATGCCCATCCGTTTCTTAATGAGATCCATTATGATACAGATTTTTAATCAATAGAAACCCATAATTTTCCATTGGTATTAATAAATTTAGTAATTTATGGAAGCAAATAGCAACATATTTAAATCTGCCTGATCCGAATTTATATACAAGGCATTGTTTTCGAAGGACATCTGCAACCGTATTGGTTGATGCCGGTGGTGATATTACTGCATTAAAACGTCATGGTGGCCAGAAATCCAATTCAGTGGCGGAAGGCTACATTGAAAATTCGGTTCAGAATAAAATCAGCATTTCCAATACAATATTGAACTCTATTGAAACTAGCAATAATGAAATAAATGTAAATATTCCTTCCACTTCCAGATTGAACTGCAGAATAAATAATCTCAATATTTTTAAGAAATCGGATTAATTACAATGATTATGTTAAATATGTAGAATGTTTCTAGTACATATAGTTTCCCTATATCCATGGTAATACTCGAGGTAATACCATTAATTACAATTTTGTAGATTTTTTTTATAGAAATACCAGTAATTATACTGTTATTGTGTTCAATATAAATATAAGATTTATAGTTCTTCATTATTTATTGGGTGTAGAAAAAATAGCGTATGCAACTGTCATATAATGGTTATTACATGATCGTTGGATAATATACCACTTTATTATAGATGGGTGGTTTTCTTTCATGAGTCCATTAGGAAATCAAATAATCAAAATGGAAGTATCTGATGCCAAATTCCATAAGAGATCAAACTGTTTGATTTTATTCTCCTTAAAGTTTGAAAAAAACTTCTGAATATGTTGAAATGAGTTTATCAGACATTTTCTTCTACGTAGACCACCACTTTTTGCATAACTCTACGTTTTCAATTGGAAAATAATTTAAAAAAACTTTGTTATAGGTACTGACGATGCATTCAGCATTGGGGTATGGTAAATGGTAATGGAACTTTTGACTCCTTCCTTTCTTTCAATTTATCTGATTCTAAAACTATGAACACTAGAGAATATCACTAAATTCAATTTGTTTTTAAAAAATAGATCGATAATGCGAATCCAGTTAAAAAGGAAACACTTCACCGCTTATTGCAAGGAAAACCTGACTTCATATCAGTTCAACCAAATTGTAGATGGCGACCCAAGTAATGTAACTTGATCCGCCAAATAACATTGTTTATAGAGCGTTATAACATTGTCTAAAGAAGTAAGGCAATGGTTATAAACAATATTTGATACGATCGACTACTTCTCCTAAATTAAGCGTTTGAATTTCCCTAAAGAAGATGGCGGAACATGTAATAAATTCTAGATAAAGTAAATATACTCTTACTATTTTTAGTGGCATTTTTTTATGAAACTCATTGATTGAAGAGTCATCTTTCTCTGTACACAATGTTAAAAATATAGAACAGTTGTGTCATCTTTAAACCATGATTGTATGAAGATTATCGTGGAACAAATACATCTATTGCCATCTATTGAGGAATCGTTTGAACAATCAAGCCATGAAAATTCACAAAATGGCTCGGTGATATAGAAATTTTCAATTGTGAAAACAGAGCCCCCATGTGTCAAGGAGTTGAACTTCTCGAGTAATAGAGAATAAAAGAAAACTGTACTAGTTGGAAAAAAGTAAAGATTGCAATTTTGAGTTCAATAGAAGCATACGTTGAAATATTTTCCGGATTGGAAATTTTTTGAACGATTTTATACCGTTTACCATAAATTACAAGATGTGCACTCTTTCTCCTTCAGGTGAAACATGGAGTGCGAGTATGGATTTGTCCGCCATTTTTAGTCCAGTTGAGGTGGGTATTTTTCCGAATTTTCGATTCATTAATTATATTTGTTCATTTATTATTATTAATCAGAGCCCACCATAACAGGCCGAAAAAGCATAGTGGGCTAATTTACCAGGCATTGGATATTTTCCATGAAAATCCAGAAGACGTGTAACACCCACACATGAGCCGATGAATGTTCAAACCCGGTTTTTAGATGCTTTTCCGGGCGTCCACGAAAAACTCAATGATGAAAATAACTGTCCAAGATAACCTGATGATTTACTTAGAAACCCTGCATAACAAGGAGGGGGCAGGGACAAACAACATCAAAGATTCGTAGGATTCGCCGGTTTTGCCTGCCCTCTGGTATACCACCAAGAGCAGAATGAAACCCAACACCTCAAAAATGCAATGCTATCCCATCCCAACCTCTCTGTGTCAAGTGATGGTTTTAACATTGTCATTTTATATATTTAGTGTAATGTTCTATATTATTTTATATTGTAAATTTAATCTTAATAAACCCTTTTTGATTTTTGTTCATTTATTCAACGACAATATTATTCAACTGTCAGGGCCTTTAAGACAACAAAGATGTTGAGGGCCCCATAACAGTGACTGAAAGTACTTAAAAAAAGGAATATCATGATATAAATGATATAATAGCATGTTTGATTGATTTCTATTGGCTTACAATGAGAAATATCTACTCTGAATGGACAAGCGAACACAACACATATTGTACATATACAGAGGCGAAAAGAAAGTATAGAGGTTTGTGGAAATGGGAGGTAAATTTGTACATGGAGCCTATGAAATTTTTTTTCTACGACAGTACAGTACAGTAGGTACTATTCACAGTACTTAAAGTGGTATTGTTTAACACAAGTGCGTGAAAACATCAATTCTACATTTACCGATTTTTCAAAAAGACAGTGTGTTGCGTTTTTAGCAATAGTACTCGCGTGATGTAAAAATTTGAAAATTTAATCGAACATGATCTCTAGATCTTTGAATCTAACATATTTTTGTGGAAGATAACCGTTTAAGGTATCTGGGAATATATTATTCGCAAATATAATTGACCACATTACACTTTGTTACAATCAGAGTTGATGATTTGATGAAAAAGGAAAACATTCAGAATTGAAAAAAAATAACACGGCTCCTATGGAGAATGAGAAAACCTATGTTAAAAATGAGGCTACTTTTTGTAATAACTAACATAACACAACTACCTCTCCGCCTAACGCTACGTTGGACATTAAACTACATCTGATAGATATTGTAAGCCGGGGAATAATTGTTCTCTGTTCGATATTACAAAAAATAACTTCATTTTTATCGAGGTTTTTTTCATTTCATTTCAACTCATGACATCTCAATGAAAATGCAAATTATCAATCTCGATTTTTTTCTTTCAAGTTAGGGTCTTTTAATAGTATCTATCAGATGTGGTTCAATGTCCAACGTTTCCTTTTCCTGTGATACATACGATAAAAAACCCGTTTATTATTATTAATGATTAATTTTTCGTTGGAATATCTAAATAAATTATCTCTAATCGAAGCTGATTACAAACAACTATAGTAGATAAGTCGAGTGATGTTGATCTGTTATTTTCAGGTAATATTCTCGACTGTGGGGATCACACGTTTAAAGGTAAGGCCCTCGTTACCCCTACCTCCCCGAAAACTTCCGAGAGTCGCTCCTAAATGCAACCGGATGACAAATTTTGATGTAGCGAATACCATTTGATTGTTTTTTTATGCTTACTTCCGGAATAAATGGGATCAACACATGATTGAAATTAATTTAATTGTGTTAATGACTTCAGTACCTATAGTACTGATTATCAAGATGGAAAAATATTGTACGAATAGCTTCTAGACAATATCCTAATATCCTGATATCCCGAAAAACACCTAAATAAAATGACTATTATAAGGAAGCTGAATGGCGTTCTGGAGATATTTTTAGATTTCTCAATTTTCTTGCTGAACTAAATTGCCTCTATGGTTACGAAGTATTACGCTCCCATAAGACCAAGATGATATTTTATTCTGTTTATGTTAGCAACTCTCAGTTTAATCCATATTTGCTGCGCTGTTTGTTCCTCAAAGGAATATTCCGAATTTCCATTACGCAAAAGAGATTTCAGAATAAAAGTATTATTTATCGGTACAAGGTTGCAATCCACAAGATGATAATCATAATAAATGCCCCCTAAAAATATTCATCTTGGAGCAATCTTCATTTGAAATGCAAATCATTCCTTTGTTTTCCATTCCACGAGCTGATAAATACTACCCTTTTTACGAAATCAAGTCAATTCTTTGCGGAACATCTCCAAATCATAATTTCTATTAAAGTTTTAGACCAGTCAACAAGTGCTTTTTGGTTCAAACTTTTTTCCGCCTCAGAAAAACATAATAATAATAAAAGATTATATTATGTCGGGGCGTGGCGCAGTGGTTAGTGCGTCCGACTTCGAGTCGAAAGGTCCGGAGTTCTAGCCCCAGTTGCGGCTGGGATTTTTTAATTTAATTTGACCGAATAAATTAATAAAATCTCGTGGCTCGACTGGGGTGAGTCCTGCACGATTCACTGTTGCGTTCCAATTAACAGTGCTGCTCCGAAGGTGGCGTATGGAGTTAGTAACAAGGCCTACTCAGAGTACATGGCTAATGACCATAGCAGTCGATGCCAAAACACCAAGGAAAAAAAATTGATTTTATTGTTCTAGAGTGAGTACACATACAGAAGTACAGTTTCAAACATAGCTCGAGAACAAAAGGCAGAGTTCTGTCTCATCAGTAAGTTGAATTACCGAGGAGACTCGCTCTTCCACTCAACATAATGTCATTCGATTCGGAATAGCGTGTAAATGATTTTTGAGAAAATTCAAGAGCCGTTTGCAAAAATTGCGAAAGTTATTAAAAATTAATTGAAAAAAAAATGGGGTTTGGTTTTTTGCAAATATCTCAAAATCTTTTTCACATTTTTCAAATTTGAAAAAATATTCAATAAGAGGAGAAAATTTCCCAAAGAAAAATCCACTTCCCGGAACTGCAGGACCATTATCTATAATTTTCCCAGATGGTTGAAACGACGGGGACTTTGGACCTTCAATGAATAAATATTATTGAAACTTATTAGATATGAAAATTAAGAATTGAGAAAATTCAGAAATCCACTAAATAGATGAATAAATGAAAAATTCTTGTCGTGATTTTTTTATTAATTATGCATTAGTTAATTAACAATTTTTTTCGTCGACCTCTGCAAAAAATGACATTTAACGTACTAATTTCCGGACGAAAAATCGACTATTTTTGAAGGCAAGTACTTTTCGTCCGCAAACACTTTTCGTCCGCAAACTCTTTTCGTCCGCTGTGGTCACTATGATACGGCACGGTACGAGAGCGGCGATTGAGTCATTTTCGTAAATCCACGTTTTAATTAATACATAGGCGCCTGTGACAATAACTGTCATTTGCTGTTGTCAAATTAATTATTTACGAAATCCGCTAGATTTTACGTGTGAATTTAGACCGTGGTGTGAATATTAGTGTTCATAATAATCAAGAATTGATCGAGTCTGCAGTTCGAAGAGTTGGACGTAGCTGAGGCCAGCAAACATGCGAGTACTTACTTTCATAAAGGTATGTAGAGGTCGACGAAAAAATGTAATATGCACCTCGGCGAAAAACTGTCTACTGTCTCGCCTGCTTGCTATCCTCGGCTGCGCCTCGGCTATCAATTTGCAGGCTCGACTATAATAGACAATTTTTCGTCCTTGGTACATAAATAACTATTTCGACTTGCAAGTGCAGTAATGGACCTTTACATTTGCGGAAAATAAATTACAAAACTCGTTTGAATCGATAGTTGTTAGTCTGAAAAGTCCATTTAACAAAAAGTTCCATTAATTTTCTTTCATTTAAAAAAAATATCACATTTGAAAGTGTGCCGCTGACGTCACGTTCATCGGAAATACCTCCCACCACAATCAACGTTCCGAAACAGGCAATACCGTTCTCCTTAAAAATATAACTTCTAGCATGATATAAGCCGTTGAGAAATAATCAATACATTGTCACTTGATCAACTCATAGATAAAAATCTACATATTAAGTATTTTTTACTGTATTTGTAACTTTAAAATTTTCTGAACGGACCATCCTTTTGATGAAGAACGAGCATTGACAACACAGCAAATCGTAATGACAGTTCTCAATTGTCAAAAGTTATATGGAGATGTGAGGTTAATGTTTATTTTATTTACATTCAACAATCAACATTCATTTTGATAGTTCAAGGTCTTTTTTGCAATGACTAATATTTTAAATCTTTCCTTGAACTCTGTTTTGAATACAATAATAATATAACGTAAAGAAAGTACTCACTTGGAAATGTTCTTCACAAAAACATATATTTCCGCTTTTCACAAAAGGTTTATTCACTGTTTCGAACCACATTTTCCGACGCTTTTCATCTTTAGGTGCATAAAAAAATTGTTTATTGGAATTTGCACTGGTTCAGACAACCGGGTACAAAGCACCTTTTCGACATGTTCAGTTATTGCAGGGATACAGGTACTGGAGATACAGGAACTAATAACAAATTTTAGAACACAAACAACAAAAGCTCTCAAAACTTAGAAAACCTCATTAACCTCAAAAAATAAATCAAGGTAGTGTTCGTAGAAGTTCAGATCTGATGGAACTGCTTCACTTGTATCAAATGGGTAGGCAAATGAGTTAGACAGAGACAAACTATTCTTATTGATCGCACCGTGAAACAGACGAAAGAACCCATCTGGTATCAAATGACAACTGTCATACGACACATTATATTTGAATGAGAATTTGGTGCACAACTTTAACAACGTTGCCAAGTCTAGTTTTGATGAACGTGACGTCACGAAACCACTTTTCTTATGATTATAGATAAACTAGCGGTCAGAAAAAATAAATAAAAAATCCCGAGTGATATAAGAGTATTTACTTTCTAATTTCAGTGTTACCTCATATCTCTTGGAAAGGTCCATTTGGTAAATAACAAATCTGACATTTTTTTCCTTCCTTGGAGCAATTTTTCAAAGGTCTCAGAAGAGATCCCGTTGAAAAAAAATTATTTTCACTTTGTTAACCCTTCCATCCATCATACGGTTACCGATTAACTCGTCACTTGCATATTTTCTGCAATGAAGTTCATCGAAAATGCAGGAAAAAACAATCGGAACGTGCCGTCTGGCAATGACAAATTTAATCGAATGAATGGAAACAAACTATCAGAATTATATGCATTACAAGCCAACAGAAAAGCGTAGGCCTTGCTCTGAAATATTACTTGATTTAGGAACAATAGGGAAAGTTGTCACCTGAATCAAACTGAATGAACTCAGTTTTCATATGCACTAAATCTCTGTCACAATAATTACTCTGATTATACAGTGTGGGGTGTCTTTCATGTTCATACACATTTTCCTATTTCTCTACGACATTATCTAAACTAAGTTTTTAAGGTAAATGTACCTAAATCAGACAGTTTTAGCAGTTCTGCCAAAGTATTAGATCGTATTATATTTGTTTTGAACATTTTGTTGAATTAAATATCATTTACATGCTCAATGGCCATTCAAAAATTATGTATGTATTTCATATTTCTCCAAGTTTGAAGATAAAATAAAAAAAGTGGATTATTTATCTAAAACTGCATCTGAAACTAAATTCGTCATATAATTCCCATGTTCTGACATAAATTCGACAGTTATTTGACCTATTTTCGACATATTATGTTTTAGGTTTTGAAGAAAAACAAGTATAAAAATAGAAACCAAAATTTAATTTAAAAAAATTAAATTACATTATATATTCCCGGAATTTGTTTATTTCCGAAACTTTGAAGATACCTCTGTTGTTGAATTGTAAGGGCACCTCAATTTTCTCGACAATTTCATCATAATCGTACCAAACTTCATCAACCTCTCAAGCCATTTCCATTCATTTATGCCGCTTGAACGTTATTGTACTCATAAAATTTCCTGGTCTATTCTGAGCAAGGTATGATTTCAACGCCCCCTAGCAACAAAACTAATAATTTTTGGGATTTGTCACCCAAATAATTTAATATTCAAAATAACTTGAACTGCATCATATAAAAAAATCAGAAAATTCCACCGAAGTTTTTTAGTTTTGTGCCCTTTGGGGGGAGGGGGATAATCATAAAAAACTGCTATTTCCCTTATTCATGGATATTTAAACTTTCGACGATTCATTCAAAAGCACTCGGGAAATATTTTTGTTGCGTTTCGTAATAGCAGTTGAAGGGAAGAAGAGGGGGGTAAGAATTTTTTTTTTAAAACGCAATATTGTGCAATATTAGCAACAATGAATCAAATGAATATAAGTATTGTTACCGGATTCAAAAATAAAGAGTCTAATATGCACAAGGGGTGATTTCAACGACCCATACCAGCAAAACAATGGCACAATGGTAACATTAGTTAAGAAGTCCATGGACTACATCATACCAAAAATTCAAGAAAATCCACTGGGACCCAAATTCCAAAAGGAGTTTGCCACTAATTTTTCCAATAAGGGTGGTTCTTGGAACACCAAAAGTTGAAGCCGCAGTTGCGGTTGGTGTACCAATCTTGATGGCATTTAAAGCAGCTTTCAAATTTTCTTTGCCATATTTTTTATTGACATCTAAAATTAACAGTTATAAGAAAATCATCTATATAATTACTTAAGTATTGCTTACTTATGAAAGTAAGAAACACTTGAGTAAGTAATTATTATTTGACATTATTTTTCCTTAAGACGAAAATATTTCGTCATCACTATCAAATTTAGGTTGGCACATGAGTATGAAGATAAAAAAGAAAGTAAACTGATTGATTCCTTTTGAAAATAACGATGAATAGAGGGAGATGGCACAAAATAAATAAAATGAACTATGTACCTATTTTCGACAGAACATGTCGAAATTGAAACCATAGGTTGTCCGGTTGTCCCTAAATTCGACATTAAGTTTTTTTCTATTTAGAGAAGTCAAATATCGAAAAAGTATAATGAAATACTAAATTTAATATTACATTTGAACTATACAACAATTGGAACTTTTATTTGACTGACGCAAGTATGTTATTTGCAAGTTTGAAATATGGTATCTCGTCTTTTACCTTAGAGCAAACATTGCACTGTAGTCGCAATCACTGTTAGAGCAGCACTTGCGATTTTTTCGGTTCATGAGTCTAATTTCTATCTGTCCAAACATTTAAGGGATTTTTAAATATACCCGCCAAAGATTGAGACAGGATTCTTATTTGGTAACGTTTTATAAAAATATGTCGAGTCTTGGGTCGGTGACTAATTTATGTACAGTTACCTTACTCACTGTGTTCACAGTTCAAAAAGTGATTATTTTTTGTGCGAATGCGTAAATTACTGTGCATGAATTAATTTTTCACACACTTTTCTTGAAAAATACAGTATTTTCCTCAAATTTTACTCGGTAAACATCGTTTGATACTACGACGAAAATTCAGAATACCATAAAATAAAATAATGTGGACGCGAGTCAAGACAAATTTGAATCAATTTTCCAAATAATTTTTTAAATTTCGATTTTCCAAATCGGTCCATTCTTCAGAATTGATGTCATAAGTAACTTTCTGTATTTTCAAATATATAACAATTATGGAAAATAATTTTGTGTTACTCTCCAAATGAACATAAATGGACAATTAGATAGCGGAATCACAAAACGAAAAGAAAAGGCAACAGTAAATTTTATCTGGTTATAATTTAACAACTGACGGACGTTTAATTAGAGTAAAAATTGCTTTCCTTCACAACAAAGTAGTTCTGATGAGGTTAAGGAAGGGTAACGAAATCTGGATGTGATGCTCCTGTGAACTTTTTCCTAATTAAATGCCAAGTAAACGAATTTCTTCATAAAAATAATGTAAGGAAAAGAAAAAATATTCAAGTCTCATTTGCTGACAAACTGTCAGAAACAACAACAAAATTAAATCAATATACCGAGTGTGTTATTCGAAATATAGAAATTTGGCAAGTAGGTACTCGTTAGAAGTGTTAAATGAAATATTTCTTGAAAATTTTATCTTACAGTGCCTAGAAACTCTTGTTTCAATATTGAACATTTAGATTGAAAGTTTGATTTTGTGGAGGAAATTCGTTTCTTGACAAGGATTTTTGTGCAAAAGTCAAATGAATCATTTTGTCCCGATGAGATACTACGTTTGAATGACTGTGGTCTTCAAAAAAAGCTACTTTCTTCAGTAACTTATCGTATCCTGAATTTTCATATCTGAAAAAATGAATTCAAAATAACTAAAGAATACTTCTATTTTTCGAAAAACGTTGACGTTTCGGATACTATACCTGCATCGATTATCACAACTTGATGAAATATATAATTTCATCATAGACAGGTATAGTCAATGCTTTTCGAAAAGTTGAAATATATTTTAATAATTTTGAATTTATTTTTTCAGAAAGGTAAATTTAGAATACGAAGTATCGTATTGCGAGTAGATTAATTTGTCTTCCTCTGTTAGATTTCCTTGTTTTTCCATTTTTTTTTTCATTTTCAGACTGTTGAAGATTAAAATACCCAAGAACCATATCCATATAAATTGAACATATAGTTCGATACTTTGACAATGAAAATATATTTCAGGTGTAATCCAATACTTTACCAATCACTTTATTTTCTCTTACCTTCTGTATATTTTTCAGATCAGTCGTGTCCAAAGAAACATGAGACAGTCTCTCTTATATTATGGAAATTGTAATGTGCAAATTGTTCAATAAAATATATTCGAATGTTCAAAACTTTAACTTTCTTTTATATATGAATCTTCTAAAGTGCAAAATTGTCAAAATGAAACATTGACACATTAAAACTAGATCAAAACAAGAAAATTCTTATTCAAATGAACTATTGTCAACCAGGTGTAAGAGAGAACTTCCTTATCAAAATTACATTTTTTCTATTGAAGATGATGACCGATCGGGAAGGCCAGTTTCTGTGTCAGTCCCCGAAAATATCGATGCAGTTCATGACATTATTTTAACAGAGCTTGCAGTCCAATTTTTCACGGTCGCATACGAAGGACATTGATTACCAAGGGTATTAAGCATATCTTCGTAAATCTGCTTACCTCTTAACCCTTTTAAATACAGGTACTTGATGATGGCTAGATACTCAAATTTTTTTAGGTTCACAATTTCGGTGGACATATTTTTTCTTTTAATTTATTGCGTAACTCTGGTTTACTTTTTTGACGTCAAACTTCACTCTGACACTTCTTGTAAGTTATTGTTCGTTGCTATGGTAACGCAAGTAAAGGTACTACACCGGATCCAGCACACCTTCAAATTTTCTAAGTCCGTTTTACCTAGATCTCCGGAAAAAACAGAGCAAATCTCAAGAATTACACCTATAAATACATGTGAATATATGAAGATTTTTCCCTAGATCTAGGTACAGAATTTCAGAATTTTAAGGTCCATGCTAGTCATTTTTGTTCCCGAGCCCCTAGCGCATTAGCAGACACGTCGAGCGTTATTTGTGGCTTTTAAATGGAACTCACCCGTGTATGGCGTATATGTAAGATGTTTTTGTGTTGTTTTTCGGATTGAAATTAATCGTAGACTAGTGGGATGTATGTCATTAGTTCATCTATTCATATTCTGAACATGGAACAAAAGAATGTCACCTTGATTTGGCTATTTCATCTGCAATTGCAGAAATCACGGCTGAGGCTCAATAGTTGTAATAATATAGATTGCTGGTTTGTGTTTAGTATTATATGATATTTGACAACATCTAGAAAAACTTGAAGTTGCTCAGACATTTCTCGAATTATTAGTGGAGACATATGAACTGACAAAAAATTATGAGAAGGCGCGCGGTAGAAAACATTAGTATTCTATTGATAAATGGTATTGAAAGGAGCAGGGGCAAAATATGGGTATTTTATTGATGTAATATGGTGCGTTGAAAGGGTGCGGGATGGATATATTATAGAGTGTTGAATGATGGACGGCATACAGTTATAAAGACTGAGATGACTTGCAGGTAAAAAGGTCATATGTGCTGCTTATGCTTCATCTGATATAATTCAGGCCTCACCGGGAATAATTATTTGAGGTTATGATGTAGTTGGAGTGAACGAAACAACGTAGATATATGTAAACATTATATTGTCGTCGTTTAGAATCCCGCTTCACCTGAGGGGTAAGTATACACAAGCTGCTATAAGATGGAAAACATTATTTAGTATGAGAAGGAGTTCACTGAAATTCAAAGTATCTTTTGGCTCGATAAGAATGAATAGCTGGAATTTGTGTGCAATACTTTGTGTCTTTGTACAGCATCATAGTCCTAATCATTATATTACGGAATCTCATATACATTACTGGAGGATAATAGTCTCTTATCATGATGAATATTCGTGTACTTATGAGAGACCTTAGCTGAATCATCACGCCTGAATATACCTTCCTTACACACCAATATGATTTTCACAATTTGTGATTTTTACCTTTTTTACAAGAAAAAATAGACCGAAAAATATAATTCATACACCACACTCCGTCCGCCTGTCCATTCATACAAATAGCAGCTTCCTTATGATTTCACTACGTGTGTACTAGCACCACATAAAATACCTGTAAATCCATCATTTATACATTTATATTTCAAGGTGATGGGGAGAAATGAATAGGTTGTTTGAAAAAAAAAAAATAGAAGTCTTATGGAATTTTCGACATTTCGGTACTTTCAGGATATTAGTCAGAATGAATGAAATATGAATCATGAGCTAGCCAGATTATGTTTTAAATATAAAATACTGAAATATATGTGAAACTACCGCTATGATTTTTCATGAGGAAATAAGAATTCTCATTCAAGGCATCACTTCTCAAATGAAAAAACTTTATATTGATATAAAAATATATTTTATACTGACCTTCAATTGTCGACTATCAAGAGAAGAGACTCTTTCAAGAATTATTCAGTGACTTCGAGCAGCATATCAATGTTGGATACATCATATTAAGGAATTTTCTCAGCATTTTTCGACTTGGGTAGAAGTCTTCATGACAATCAAATAGCCTAGCAGAGATTCAACATTCTGGCAAGCCGACTCTTCAGCTATCTTGGTAAGTTTACCAGCTTTGAACAATCACATTGAATGACTTTCTACCTGAGAGTCTGTTCAGCTCTATATTTGTGCAGCTGAATATCTGTTCAAACCGTCCATTGTCAGCGTTTCCAGATCCCTATTTTGTAAGACTTCAGACAAGCCCTCTCTCTAGATATCCATCCAATTATGCTGACTTCCTGGCCGTCTGACTACATGGCAAGCTTGCTTTCATCTGCACCTACCCGGCTGTTAGGTGTCATAGCTGTTAGGTGTCATAGCTGTTTGCATGTCTTAATGCCAGTCTACCTGACCATCCAGCTAGTTGGTCTCTTGTCTGTCCAATCATTACGCTGATCTGATCTATCTCCACCATTGTGGAGTTGTCATGGTTAGCTAATTAATTATATGGCTTCTAAGACTTATGAACTCATTTTCCACACCACTCAAGATTGAAAACATCAATCAAGAAGTATGAGTCGCAAGCGCGTTGTCTTTTTTTTATTGTTTCATAGTGAAAGACTCCCCTGTAGGCCTATCAAAACCACTATTTTCTTCATATCTTGATTTGTTTCGAAATGATAGATTGTTTAGTTGTACACTACATCATTTTCATCCAGATCATCCCAGTCCATATATCCTTGTTCATTTTCGGTTGATACGGAATAGTAACCCCAGGGTAGTGTTTCATGTGTTTCTGGTAACAGTCCGAAAATGAAAAAACGTTGAATCAAGGATATTTATACAAGTGTAGAAGGTTACGTTTATCAATTTGATCCGATAAGTTACTGAGTTTACAAAACTGTTGTCTTCAGAGAAAGGTTCAATTTCAACAGTAATTAATCGAATGTTTGATAATGCTATCGATTTGTGGATGAATGTTATCGATTTGTCATCAATATATTTAGTGTCTCTTCAAAATCTAACAATTATTTTCAAATACCAGTTTAGTTGAATTTATCGAAGGAGAAGTGAGCTTCAAAAGGGTTTGATGATTTTTTAAAACACAAAGAAAATAAATTGTTATCTTATGTGACAGAACACCTACGAAGAAGAATGTATTCATTCTAGTAATAATTTCCGCAAGCAGACATTACCCGAGACCTGCAATTTCGGAAGCTGTTGAGATGATCTTGTTAGACATGTAGGAAAACTCCTGCTTTCCATTTAAAGCAATGGAAAATAATAACATTTCAAGAAGATCGTTTTGAACAATTCGAAACGTCTTGGGAAAAGTCGACGTTTGGACAGAAAAAGTCTATGGTATGATTTTCAGGCTCATTTTTATTATTGAGCCATTATCACGTTAGACATATCTAGAGCTATTACGAGACGACCAGTTCCATTCAGCGTTGACAGTGCTGTTCTCCAATTGAAAAGATCTCATCCCAAATAAAACACTTGGAATGTGAGTACAAGTGAGAAAAAATTATTGTGATTCTGATTGTTTTCAGAACTGACAAAAGACAAACTATTAACGTTATTTGGCGAAATAGATGAAAACAGGAGAGAAATATTGATAAGAAGTTTGATTTCTTCGTGTGCGAATTTATTTTAATAATAATTATCCACCAACATAACCTCTTCTTGAAACGTTTGGTAGTGAAATTTAAAGAAGATGGGGTATGCTAGAGATCCACCGAGGACAGGACATCCTGCAATTCCGGAAGTTGTTAACATGAACTTGTTGTTAAAGTTATAGGAAATCCCTCATCTTCATTTGAAACGGATGCAGCAAATCATAGAATTTCAAAAAAAATATCTGTTTTGAACAGATTGAAACGTTGCAGAAAAAGTCAACGTTTAGACACAAATAGCAGATCACAGGATTTTCAGGCTTATTTTTGTTGAACATCTGTTTATAATATTATCCTGTCATGATGTCGTTTGGCTGTGCCATTTCTTTAATTTAATTGCTTGCCACTAGGAGGTTAGGTGTAAGAGTAGCCTTAGGCTAAATCTCGCCTCTTTCTGGTCGAATAAAATGTATAACTGATTCCTGTAAATATTTTATGTAATCAAAAATAAAGACCATATTATTTTTTTTTTTTTTTCCTTGGTGTTTTGGCATCGACTGCTATGGTCATTAGCCATGTGTTCTGGATAGGCCTTGTTACTAACTCCATACGCCACTTTAGGAGCAGCACTGTTAATTTTTAACGCAACAGTGAATCGTGGAGGATTATTCCAAGCCGACACGAGCCTCAGTCATTCAGACTTTCACATCTGAAAATGAAAAAAGATCGCACCGTCTGGGAATCGAACCTGCAATCTCTCGATTACCAGGCGAGCGCTTAACCACTGCGCTAATCCCCGCCCTAAAGACCATATTATTATTATTATTATTATTATTATTATTATTAATATCCCGAACTATTGAAATACGCCCTTCTCTATCCAGCTTTGATAGTGATGTTTGCAAATCAAAGAGATCTATGAATCTCAATTAAAAACTTGTGATTTCAGTACAATCTAATTTTAGTTAAATGGTGCACCACTGTCCCGCCGAAGTCTTCCAAATCAGGTGTACTGGCTGTGCAGTTTTTTTTTTTTTGAATAGCCAGCACAGTGAATTTGCCACTTTCTCAGTGAAAATAGTTCCGTGTTGTGACCAGCCCTGGCACTCTTCAAATTGGATGAATTATTTTCAATTGAATATCTTTTCAATGAATTGTCTTACCGGATTAGGCTCGAGTCGTTCATTATTTCACAGCTACCAATAAAAAATCACTCATATTTCTCTGGGACGCAGACTTAACTAATTTGCTAGGTAATTGAATCATTACCATAATGTGCAGTTACCCTTGAGCTTTCGTGTAATTATAGGTGAAAAACGAGAAAAAAAAATTGTGAATTTTCGTTTGAGAAAGAGATGGAATATTTGTTATGTTACAATCAACTTTTGCATCAATAACCTTTAATTGGGAGTTTAATAATGTTACGATTTGTCTAGAATGTATTCGATTTGTCATCAATTGCATTTCTCTGTCCAAAGTTTTATAAAAATACACTAACAACCTGCAGTCAGATTCGCTTTGACTGATTTATCATATCAAAAGTGAATTTCAAAATGGTTTATAGTTTTTAAGAGACGAAAATCTTACATTTCAGAACACCTACGAGATGTGCGCATTTATTTAAATAATTATTATACGCCTAAAAAACCTTTTTCTAAAATTGCTTTTAGTATGAAATCATAAAGAAATTTGAAGAGATGAGTTGTTAGAAATCACCCAAGAACTGGAAAGAAGCATTCAAAACTGTTACGGCAAATGATCTGATTAAAAATAAATATCTGTCTGGATCAAATTGAAACGTCATAGTAAAAGTCAACATTTGGACAGGAAGAGTCGGCGATTGGATTTTTTGGCTTAATATTCATTAAAGAGATGTTGACAGGACAAATATTTGTTGAAAAAAAAAATTGTTCAAAATTTGTTCTGCACCCAAAAGCAACCCTCAGAAGTATTCGAGAAACTTGTGTGATATTTAAGGAAATCCTGTTGATGTTCTTTGATAGTTCAGTTTACAAATCAAAGAGACCTCAGAATCCCAAATGAAAACTTGTGATTTCAACAAGGTAGGTGCCTTATAATTATAGCAAAAAAAATAATGGTGCAGTACTATCTCACACTTTGACAACTGGAGGAGAAAATACATCATGATATTAGTTCTGTAACGAGTTTTATTTTTCATCTTTGAAACTATTTTGGGAACTATTTGCCAAAACTGATATACATATACATATTACTGAAATCAAAATACCAAAACATAATTGTATATTACTGAAATCAAAATGAGATGTATTGTAAAACATTTATGTGACATGGAGAGAGGTAAAAAAATAATTGAATGACGAAGTGATTTTCAATGCAGATGACTCGACAATAATAGGAATATTAAACACGCGAGGGGAGTTTTGGAATCGGAATTTTCATCGCGAATCAAAAATTGGTATCTTCGATATTGAAAGTTCAAGAATTTGTGGTATAAAATCGTTGTTATTCCATAGGCTGAAAGGTTTAATTATCAATAGCCCTGCAGCATCTCAAAACCACAGCGAGCAATGTTGGATTAGCATGATTCACATTGAATCACATTGATAGAAATCTCATAGGTACTCTTATGTTTTATATCCGCTACATTTATGATAGCAAAACGAACCATATTGCTCATACTGGAATAATGCTCCCAAAAAGTATCAAGGATTGTTCAATTCAATTCAGATATAGAAATAGTCTTAGGATTGACCAAGAGGCAAAACTAAATAAAAGTACTGTACATCAACTTCGCTGTCACTTTAGTTTGAGAAAACCAAGATGCCAGCAATTTTCTGTAGGAACAAAGGTAAAAACAATGCTTATTAGTGTTCCTGAAATCAGGATTCTCAAATGAGAAGTCAGAAACTATAAACGTAATATATCTATTTCGATAATTTTTAGGTAGTTTTCAAGATTTTTTCTTCGCCCTATCAGGAATGATTTATCGAGATTAGATTTCTTAACAAGCACCGTTTGAAACTTCAACAACGTGGAAATCATTTTTGATGCTCAAAATATTCTGTGATTTTGCCAAACGAATGAATGAGCCAGAGACTATAGCTTTATCGATCAAAAACTACTCAAAATCATCACCGTTTTACGGTGCGCTCCGGTGAAACACGTCCTCTCCCATTCCTGATTCATTTTGATAATTATTTATTGCAATTTTGATACCACCACGACCCATTTAATCTCCTCGACAGTTCCGAGCGCCTTGTACACTCTTAAATTATTTTTATGTATGAAGTGTTTTACCTACCCCAATGAAGACTTATTCGACTACCTACAATTCAATTTTAAATTGAATGTTCTTGTTAATAGTTGTTGATACTTGTTGAAAAATCATAATTACTGCTTCCTTGTTTTCAATTCAAAAGCAAATAGGTATATCTATAACACACACCATCCGTAGACTAAGAGAATAGTATTTCATGGAATATACTGGGACGGATCATTTACAGATCGACAAACATTGCTGAAATTATGAAATTCCCACTTCTTTCGCGAACGTTTGGTGCTATGTCCCTTATCTCAGGATATATCACGACAAATGCGCATCAAGGGCGTGCATATTTTCACAGTTTCAGCTGTTTGACGAAGTGTAACTTCGAATGAGATTCTGCTCACAATCCATAGACTTCATGAGTCTTTTGAATTCAAATTACGCTTTATAGGTGAAATTGTTTACCTGTAACCATACAATCACATTGAATGAAAAGCAGAAGTGTTGAATAGGGTTTTAGTGATTTTTTGATATATATAAGTAGGTGGTATATTTCATGAAAATTAGTTGAGCTTATCTTTATTATAAGAGTTAATACCGATTTTCATCAAATATCGGTATCAATTCAAACAGGCCTAGTAAATAGGTTTTTCGTCTATGCTATTTCCCGTCAAACAAGCAACGTTATTGCTAATAATAAAAGGAATATATTCTTTTTACGCACTGATAAATTCTCTAACAAAAGTTACGAATAAAAAAGTTGTGCTGTTTCTTACGGGTACTCAGTATAGCCGTTAATTTATCATATACGTGTCGTCTATTGAATTGTGAAGCACCATGACCTGTGTGATACATTTCGTACGTTTTCAGCATATTTTTCAATATATGAACCCCACAAATTCTCAGAAAAGATATTCCTATACCCATATATTATGTCCCATACGGAAAGATACGGTTGACATAAAATTAGCACTAAATTTATTATACGCATTTCTACTTTCCAAAATCCATTTTGCATGAACAAGTAAATTCCGAGCAAGGCTTTGGGTACCCTAGATACTGAAATCAAGAAAAACAGAAGAATATTTGTATACATAGCTTTCCAATTATCACTGTCTATATATCAATGGAATTACCTACTACTCCAAATACAAGTTGAAAATTGAAGAACTTCTTTATCAGTCATTCAGTATGAATTCAAAAATGATTCATAGAAAATTATAAAACTATTACGTTATTATTCAATATGTCCCCTAAAAACTGATTACTTATATTGAGAAATGATGTTTTACTACTTTTCTAAGTGAGCGTTTCATATTCATATTCAAGTAAAATATAAAGAACTTTTAGACACCTACCGTAAAAATCTAATCGATCAGCCGAAACACTATCAACCACTATCGCCTAATGGGAATACTGAAATGGGGTTGATTTTTTAACGCGTTTCTTTGTACCTACCTAAGAACATCTTGCCACGCATTGTATGTGATATGAGTAGGAGGAGTGCCACCTGCATTATTTCGTTCGTTTCATTCCTGTTCAGACCTGCATGAATCCAAATGAGTATTAGATTAAATGGGTTGGTTGCATTCCACTAAAATGAATGTTAACGATAATAATATATTCAATTTAATTTCGAGAAAAATTAATAAGGTGTATTCAAGTTTCTGATATGTGTGACTTTCATAACTTTTCTGTTCTACAGAGATATACTATACTCTTAGACAATGGACATACCTATAGTATGTAGTGAAGAATATGTAAAAAATATCTACTTGAATTTTAGGTGAATGTATAAAGCTAGGTACTTAAAATATTTTTTAACTTATTCTGTGTGTAATTTGTAATATGCAGTCAATATAGGCAATACCTATACAGTGTATGTCCATTTAAGTAGGTATGGAAATCTTTTTTATTTCTCATTTCAAGAGAAAAATCATTCTTCATAAAACGTCCAACATGTTGTTGAACCTTATACCCACATGTAGTGAGAAAAATACGAATTTACGGTAATTTAGGGTAATTTAGGGCAATTTAGGGTAATTTAAGAAATTTAGGGGAATTTGGTGTAATTTAGGGTAATTTAGGGCAGAACTTCATTTGCTACGGGCTACGAAAAGAATACACATATTCATTGACACCACTTTATGACAACAATGTACTAACAGAGTTTCTATCAGCAGCAATAATAAACATTTTTATTAAAAACTAGCTGAGCTGTGTTCTCTTTCTCTTTACTGCCTGCGAGAGTCATTATTTGAATGGGTAAATTTATATATTTATGAACGATTTTTCAACATATGCCACGTAGTTTTTTCGGACCTGAAATTGGTAATTCAATTTGGTAGGTTTCTTGAAATTATTATTGATATGTTCTAGCCAGTAATTATCTATTAGTCAGTGTTCATAATACTGCATTTATCAACAGTAAAAATATTGATTTTTTTTTAAACGAATAAATTTCGTTTTCTAACGGAATAATTTTGACAATCAGTAATTTCTAGAGAAAAGCCGACATGAAAAAATTGCGATAACAGGATGAGAAGTCTGACTTGTGTCAGTTTTTCGACTGAAGTTACTGAAAATTTTTTTTTTTGGCAAGATAAATCAACAACAGGCATATAAATGCGCTACAATAATAATCATCTTCATTGAAGCAATTATGTGAAGGAGAAGTTATTAAAAACATGATTGTTTTCATTCTTTTGAGATCTATTCAGACGAAACTTGCCCAAAACGACTCATATTGTGTTAACAAAACTGAACAATCAAGACAGAAATAAAAGTGACGGACGCTGACTAGATAGGGTCTAAGAAAACAAAGTTCTTTGGGAGATCGTATAATATCGAACAGTCGTTACCGACCGATGATGAACCCTTTACTCCCATAAACACCTACTACGTAGGCTTATTATGGCAAGTAACTGTTAGAAAACAACTATTCCCCTGGCTAAGACCACGACGGGTATTGAATTGAATCTAACAGACGGGGAACAGATTGCCTCATTGCTGTCTGTGTTGACCTGCCCTTGCACTGATGAGAGGCAACAACCTCGAAACTAGTCTGCAGGTGGTCACCCTGTCCAGATCAAAACATAATTCTGCTGGTTGGTCACAGAGGGCACTTGCAGTTGCGTCCTCTGATGCTTGGAACGTTGCACAAGTATCTGTTAGATTTAATTCAATACCCGTCGTGGTCTTAGCCAGGGGAATAGTTGTTTTCTAACAGTTACTTGCCATAATAAGCCTACGTAGTAGGTGTTTATGGGAGTAAAGGGTTCATCATCGGTCGGTAACGACTGTTCGATATTATACGATCTCCCAAAGAACTTTGTTTTCTTAGACCCTATCTAGTCAGCGTCCGTCACTTTTATTTCTGTCTTGATTGTTCAGTTTTGTTAACACAATATGAGTCGTTTTGGGCAAGTTTCGTCTGAATAGATCTCAAAAGAATGAAAACAATCATGTTTTTAATAACTTCTCCTTCACATAATTGCTTCAATGAAGATGATTATTATTGTAGCGCATTTATATGCCTGTTGTTGATTTATCTTGCCAAAAAAAAAAATTTTCAGTAACTTCAGTCGAAAAACTGACACAAGTCAGACTTCTCATCCTGTTATCGCAATTTTTTCATGTCGGCTTTTCTCTAGAAATTACTGATTGTCAAAATTATTCCGTTAGAAAACGAAATTTATTCGTTTAAAAAAAAATCAATATTTTTACTGTTGATAAATGCAGTATTATGAACACTGACTAATAGATAATTACTGGCTAGAACATATCAATAATAATTTCAAGAAACCTACCAAATTGAATTACCAATTTCAGGTCCGAAAAAACTACGTGGCATATGTTGAAAAATCGTTCATAAATATATAAATTTACCCATTCAAATAATGACTCTCGCAGGCAGTAAAGAGAAAGAGAACACAGCTCAGCTAGTTTTTAATAAAAATGTTTATTATTGCTGCTGATAGAAACTCTGTTAGTACATTGTTGTCATAAAGTGGTGTCAATGAATATGTGTATTCTTTTCGTAGCCCGTAGCAAATGAAGTTCTGCCCTAAATTACCCTAAATTACACCAAATTCCCCTAAATTTCTTAAATTACCCTAAATTGCCCTAAATTACCCTAAATTACCGTAAATTCGTATTTTTCTCACTACATGTGGGTATAAGGTTCAACAACATGTTGGACGTTTTATGAAGAATGATTTTTCTCTTGAAATGAGAAATAAAAAAGATTTCCATACCTACTTAAATGGACATACACTGTATAGGTATTGCCTATATTGACTGCATATTACAAATTACACACAGAATAAGTTAAAAAATATTTTAAGTACCTAGCTTTATACATTCACCTAAAATTCAAGTAGATATTTTTTACATATTCTTCACTACATACTATAGGTATGTCCATTGTCTAAGAGTATAGTATATCTCTGTAGAACAGAAAAGTTATGAAAGTCACACATATCAGAAACTTGAATACACCTTATTAATTTTTCTCGAAATTAAATTGAATATATTATTATCGTTAACATTCATTTTAGTGGAATGCAACCAACCCATTTAATCTAATACTCATTTGGATTCATGCAGGTCTGAACAGGAATGAAACGAACGAAATAATGCAGGTGGCACTCCTCCTACTCATATCACATACAATGCGTGGCAAGATGTTCTTAGGTAGGTACAAAGAAACGCGTTAAAAAATCAACCCCATTTCAGTATTCCCATTAGGCGATAGTGGTTGATAGTGTTTCGGCTGATCGATTAGATTTTTACGGTAGGTGTCTAAAAGTTCTTTATATTTTACTTGAATATGAATATGAAACGCTCACTTAGAAAAGTAGTAAAACATCATTTCTCAATATAAGTAATCAGTTTTTAGGGGACATATTGAATAATAACGTAATAGTTTTATAATTTTCTATGAATCATTTTTGAATTCATACTGAATGACTGATAAAGAAGTTCTTCAATTTTCAACTTGTATTTGGAGTAGTAGGTAATTCCATTGATATATAGACAGTGATAATTGGAAAGCTATGTATACAAATATTCTTCTGTTTTTCTTGATTTCAGTATCTAGGGTACCCAAAGCCTTGCTCGGAATTTACTTGTTCATGCAAAATGGATTTTGGAAAGTAGAAATGCGTATAATAAATTTAGTGCTAATTTTATGTCAACCGTATCTTTCCGTATGGGACATAATATATGGGTATAGGAATATCTTTTCTGAGAATTTGTGGGGTTCATATATTGAAAAATATGCTGAAAACGTACGAAATGTATCACACAGGTCATGGTGCTTCACAATTCAATAGACGACACGTATATGATAAATTAACGGCTATACTGAGTACCCGTAAGAAACAGCACAACTTTTTTATTCGTAACTTTTGTTAGAGAATTTATCAGTGCGTAAAAAGAATATATTCCTTTTATTATTAGCAATAACGTTGCTTGTTTGACGGGAAATAGCATAGACGAAAAACCTATTTACTAGGCCTGTTTGAATTGATACCGATATTTGATGAAAATCGGTATTAACTCTTATAATAAAGATAAGCTCAACTAATTTTCATGAAATATACCACCTACTTATATATATCAAAAAATCACTAAAACCCTATTCAACACTTCTGCTTTTCATTCAATGTGATTGTATGGTTACAGGTAAACAATTTCACCTATAAAGCGTAATTTGAATTCAAAAGACTCATGAAGTCTATGGATTGTGAGCAGAATCTCATTCGAAGTTACACTTCGTCAAACAGCTGAAACTGTGAAAATATGCACGCCCTTGATGCGCATTTGTCGTGATATATCCTGAGATAAGGGACATAGCACCAAACGTTCGCGAAAGAAGTGGGAATTTCATAATTTCAGCAATGTTTGTCGATCTGTAAATGATCCGTCCCAGTATATTCCATGAAATACTATTCTCTTAGTCTACGGATGGTGTGTGTTATAGATATACCTATTTGCTTTTGAATTGAAAACAAGGAAGCAGTAATTATGATTTTTCAACAAGTATCAACAACTATTAACAAGAACATTCAATTTAAAATTGAATTGTAGGTAGTCGAATAAGTCTTCATTGGGGTAGGTAAAACACTTCATACATAAAAATAATTTAAGAGTGTACAAGGCGCTCGGAACTGTCGAGGAGATTAAATGGGTCGTGGTGGTATCAAAATTGCAATAAATAATTATCAAAATGAATCAGGAATGGGAGAGGACGTGTTTCACCGGAGCGCACCGTAAAACGGTGATGATTTTGAGTAGTTTTTGATCGATAAAGCTATAGTCTCTGGCTCATTCATTCGTTTGGCAAAATCACAGAATATTTTGAGCATCAAAAATGATTTCCACGTTGTTGAAGTTTCAAACGGTGCTTGTTAAGAAATCTAATCTCGATAAATCATTCCTGATAGGGCGAAGAAAAAATCTTGAAAACTACCTAAAAATTATCGAAATAGATATATTACGTTTATAGTTTCTGACTTCTCATTTGAGAATCCTGATTTCAGGAACACTAATAAGCATTGTTTTTACCTTTGTTCCTACAGAAAATTGCTGGCATCTTGGTTTTCTCAAACTAAAGTGACAGCGAAGTTGATGTACAGTACTTTTATTTAGTTTTGCCTCTTGGTCAATCCTAAGACTATTTCTATATCTGAATTGAATTGAACAATCCTTGATACTTTTTGGGAGCATTATTCCAGTATGAGCAATATGGTTCGTTTTGCTATCATAAATGTAGCGGATATAAAACATAAGAGTACCTATGAGATTTCTATCAATGTGATTCAATGTGAATCATGCTAATCCAACATTGCTCGCTGTGGTTTTGAGATGCTGCAGGGCTATTGATAATTAAACCTTTCAGCCTATGGAATAACAACGATTTTATACCACAAATTCTTGAACTTTCAATATCGAAGATACCAATTTTTGATTCGCGATGAAAATTCCGATTCCAAAACTCCCCTCGCGTGTTTAATATTCCTATTATTGTCGAGTCATCTGCATTGAAAATCACTTCGTCATTCAATTATTTTTTTACCTCTCTCCATGTCACATAAATGTTTTACAATACATCTCATTTTGATTTCAGTAATATACAATTATGTTTTGGTATTTTGATTTCAGTAATATGTATATGTATATCAGTTTTGGCAAATAGTTCCCAAAATAGTTTCAAAGATGAAAAATAAAACTCGTTACAGAACTAATATCATGATGTATTTTCTCCTCCAGTTGTCAAAGTGTGAGATAGTACTGCACCATTATTTTTTTTGCTATAATTATAAGGCACCTACCTTGTTGAAATCACAAGTTTTCATTTGGGATTCTGAGGTCTCTTTGATTTGTAAACTGAACTATCAAAGAACATCAACAGGATTTCCTTAAATATCACACAAGTTTCTCGAATACTTCTGAGGGTTGCTTTTGGGTGCAGAACAAATTTTGAACAATTTTTTTTTTCAACAAATATTTGTCCTGTCAACATCTCTTTAATGAATATTAAGCCAAAAAATCCAATCGCCGACTCTTCCTGTCCAAATGTTGACTTTTACTATGACGTTTCAATTTGATCCAGACAGATATTTATTTTTAATCAGATCATTTGCCGTAACAGTTTTGAATGCTTCTTTCCAGTTCTTGGGTGATTTCTAACAACTCATCTCTTCAAATTTCTTTATGATTTCATACTAAAAGCAATTTTAGAAAAAGGTTTTTTAGGCGTATAATAATTATTTAAATAAATGCGCACATCTCGTAGGTGTTCTGAAATGTAAGATTTTCGTCTCTTAAAAACTATAAACCATTTTGAAATTCACTTTTGATATGATAAATCAGTCAAAGCGAATCTGACTGCAGGTTGTTAGTGTATTTTTATAAAACTTTGGACAGAGAAATGCAATTGATGACAAATCGAATACATTCTAGACAAATCGTAACATTATTAAACTCCCAATTAAAGGTTATTGATGCAAAAGTTGATTGTAACATAACAAATATTCCATCTCTTTCTCAAACGAAAATTCACAATTTTTTTTTCTCGTTTTTCACCTATAATTACACGAAAGCTCAAGGGTAACTGCACATTATGGTAATGATTCAATTACCTAGCAAATTAGTTAAGTCTGCGTCCCAGAGAAATATGAGTGATTTTTTATTGGTAGCTGTGAAATAATGAACGACTCGAGCCTAATCCGGTAAGACAATTCATTGAAAAGATATTCAATTGAAAATAATTCATCCAATTTGAAGAGTGCCAGGGCTGGTCACAACACGGAACTATTTTCACTGAGAAAGTGGCAAATTCACTGTGCTGGCTATTCAAAAAAAAAAAAACTGCACAGCCAGTACACCTGATTTGGAAGACTTCGGCGGGACAGTGGTGCACCATTTAACTAAAATTAGATTGTACTGAAATCACAAGTTTTTAATTGAGATTCATAGATCTCTTTGATTTGCAAACATCACTATCAAAGCTGGATAGAGAAGGGCGTATTTCAATAGTTCGGGATATTAATAATAATAATAATAATAATAATAATAATAATATGGTCTTTAGGGCGGGGATTAGCGCAGTGGTTAAGCGCTCGCCTGGTAATCGAGAGATTGCAGGTTCGATTCCCAGACGGTGCGATCTTTTTTCATTTTCAGATGTGAAAGTCTGAATGACTGAGGCTCGTGTCGGCTTGGAATAATCCTCCACGATTCACTGTTGCGTTAAAAATTAACAGTGCTGCTCCTAAAGTGGCGTATGGAGTTAGTAACAAGGCCTATCCAGAACACATGGCTAATGACCATAGCAGTCGATGCCAAAACACCAAGGAAAAAAAAAAAAAAATAATATGGTCTTTATTTTTGATTACATAAAATATTTACAGGAATCAGTTATACATTTTATTCGACCAGAAAGAGGCGAGATTTAGCCTAAGGCTACTCTTACACCTAACCTCCTAGTGGCAAGCAATTAAATTAAAGAAATGGCACAGCCAAACGACATCATGACAGGATAATATTATAAACAGATGTTCAACAAAAATAAGCCTGAAAATCCTGTGATCTGCTATTTGTGTCTAAACGTTGACTTTTTCTGCAACGTTTCAATCTGTTCAAAACAGATATTTTTTTTGAAATTCTATGATTTGCTGCATCCGTTTCAAATGAAGATGAGGGATTTCCTATAACTTTAACAACAAGTTCATGTTAACAACTTCCGGAATTGCAGGATGTCCTGTCCTCGGTGGATCTCTAGCATACCCCATCTTCTTTAAATTTCACTACCAAACGTTTCAAGAAGAGGTTATGTTGGTGGATAATTATTATTAAAATAAATTCGCACACGAAGAAATCAAACTTCTTATCAATATTTCTCTCCTGTTTTCATCTATTTCGCCAAATAACGTTAATAGTTTGTCTTTTGTCAGTTCTGAAAACAATCAGAATCACAATAATTTTTTCTCACTTGTACTCACATTCCAAGTGTTTTATTTGGGATGAGATCTTTTCAATTGGAGAACAGCACTGTCAACGCTGAATGGAACTGGTCGTCTCGTAATAGCTCTAGATATGTCTAACGTGATAATGGCTCAATAATAAAAATGAGCCTGAAAATCATACCATAGACTTTTTCTGTCCAAACGTCGACTTTTCCCAAGACGTTTCGAATTGTTCAAAACGATCTTCTTGAAATGTTATTATTTTCCATTGCTTTAAATGGAAAGCAGGAGTTTTCCTACATGTCTAACAAGATCATCTCAACAGCTTCCGAAATTGCAGGTCTCGGGTAATGTCTGCTTGCGGAAATTATTACTAGAATGAATACATTCTTCTTCGTAGGTGTTCTGTCACATAAGATAACAATTTATTTTCTTTGTGTTTTAAAAAATCATCAAACCCTTTTGAAGCTCACTTCTCCTTCGATAAATTCAACTAAACTGGTATTTGAAAATAATTGTTAGATTTTGAAGAGACACTAAATATATTGATGACAAATCGATAACATTCATCCACAAATCGATAGCATTATCAAACATTCGATTAATTACTGTTGAAATTGAACCTTTCTCTGAAGACAACAGTTTTGTAAACTCAGTAACTTATCGGATCAAATTGATAAACGTAACCTTCTACACTTGTATAAATATCCTTGATTCAACGTTTTTTCATTTTCGGACTGTTACCAGAAACACATGAAACACTACCCTGGGGTTACTATTCCGTATCAACCGAAAATGAACAAGGATATATGGACTGGGATGATCTGGATGAAAATGATGTAGTGTACAACTAAACAATCTATCATTTCGAAACAAATCAAGATATGAAGAAAATAGTGGTTTTGATAGGCCTACAGGGGAGTCTTTCACTATGAAACAATAAAAAAAAGACAACGCGCTTGCGACTCATACTTCTTGATTGATGTTTTCAATCTTGAGTGGTGTGGAAAATGAGTTCATAAGTCTTAGAAGCCATATAATTAATTAGCTAACCATGACAACTCCACAATGGTGGAGATAGATCAGATCAGCGTAATGATTGGACAGACAAGAGACCAACTAGCTGGATGGTCAGGTAGACTGGCATTAAGACATGCAAACAGCTATGACACCTAACAGCTATGACACCTAACAGCCGGGTAGGTGCAGATGAAAGCAAGCTTGCCATGTAGTCAGACGGCCAGGAAGTCAGCATAATTGGATGGATATCTAGAGAGAGGGCTTGTCTGAAGTCTTACAAAATAGGGATCTGGAAACGCTGACAATGGACGGTTTGAACAGATATTCAGCTGCACAAATATAGAGCTGAACAGACTCTCAGGTAGAAAGTCATTCAATGTGATTGTTCAAAGCTGGTAAACTTACCAAGATAGCTGAAGAGTCGGCTTGCCAGAATGTTGAATCTCTGCTAGGCTATTTGATTGTCATGAAGACTTCTACCCAAGTCGAAAAATGCTGAGAAAATTCCTTAATATGATGTATCCAACATTGATATGCTGCTCGAAGTCACTGAATAATTCTTGAAAGAGTCTCTTCTCTTGATAGTCGACAATTGAAGGTCAGTATAAAATATATTTTTATATCAATATAAAGTTTTTTCATTTGAGAAGTGATGCCTTGAATGAGAATTCTTATTTCCTCATGAAAAATCATAGCGGTAGTTTCACATATATTTCAGTATTTTATATTTAAAACATAATCTGGCTAGCTCATGATTCATATTTCATTCATTCTGACTAATATCCTGAAAGTACCGAAATGTCGAAAATTCCATAAGACTTCTATTTTTTTTTTTTCAAACAACCTATTCATTTCTCCCCATCACCTTGAAATATAAATGTATAAATGATGGATTTACAGGTATTTTATGTGGTGCTAGTACACACGTAGTGAAATCATAAGGAAGCTGCTATTTGTATGAATGGACAGGCGGACGGAGTGTGGTGTATGAATTATATTTTTCGGTCTATTTTTTCTTGTAAAAAAGGTAAAAATCACAAATTGTGAAAATCATATTGGTGTGTAAGGAAGGTATATTCAGGCGTGATGATTCAGCTAAGGTCTCTCATAAGTACACGAATATTCATCATGATAAGAGACTATTATCCTCCAGTAATGTATATGAGATTCCGTAATATAATGATTAGGACTATGATGCTGTACAAAGACACAAAGTATTGCACACAAATTCCAGCTATTCATTCTTATCGAGCCAAAAGATACTTTGAATTTCAGTGAACTCCTTCTCATACTAAATAATGTTTTCCATCTTATAGCAGCTTGTGTATACTTACCCCTCAGGTGAAGCGGGATTCTAAACGACGACAATATAATGTTTACATATATCTACGTTGTTTCGTTCACTCCAACTACATCATAACCTCAAATAATTATTCCCGGTGAGGCCTGAATTATATCAGATGAAGCATAAGCAGCACATATGACCTTTTTACCTGCAAGTCATCTCAGTCTTTATAACTGTATGCCGTCCATCATTCAACACTCTATAATATATCCATCCCGCACCCTTTCAACGCACCATATTACATCAATAAAATACCCATATTTTGCCCCTGCTCCTTTCAATACCATTTATCAATAGAATACTAATGTTTTCTACCGCGCGCCTTCTCATAATTTTTTGTCAGTTCATATGTCTCCACTAATAATTCGAGAAATGTCTGAGCAACTTCAAGTTTTTCTAGATGTTGTCAAATATCATATAATACTAAACACAAACCAGCAATCTATATTATTACAACTATTGAGCCTCAGCCGTGATTTCTGCAATTGCAGATGAAATAGCCAAATCAAGGTGACATTCTTTTGTTCCATGTTCAGAATATGAATAGATGAACTAATGACATACATCCCACTAGTCTACGATTAATTTCAATCCGAAAAACAACACAAAAACATCTTACATATACGCCATACACGGGTGAGTTCCATTTAAAAGCCACAAATAACGCTCGACGTGTCTGCTAATGCGCTAGGGGCTCGGGAACAAAAATGACTAGCATGGACCTTAAAATTCTGAAATTCTGTACCTAGATCTAGGGAAAAATCTTCATATATTCACATGTATTTATAGGTGTAATTCTTGAGATTTGCTCTGTTTTTTCCGGAGATCTAGGTAAAACGGACTTAGAAAATTTGAAGGTGTGCTGGATCCGGTGTAGTACCTTTACTATGGCAGTGACTCAAAACAATGTTCAAACGATTGATAGAAGGCGATACTTTCAAGTGAATCACTTTCTGAACATTTTATTATTTCCTTCACTTATTTTTTTCACAGTTAACTTGATACAGAAAAGCTTAGTGTAAATAAATGTTTTTGCATGCTTCTCTAAGATCCTTCATACAATCTGAAAAAATATTTATTACCAAAATTCTTGTACTAGGGCTCTCCAGGATTACAAGGAATGCCTGGAATAAGGGGACCACAAGGAATAACTGGATCTTCAGGAATCCCTGGAAAGGACGGGACACCAGGTGCAAGGGGTGAAAAGGTAAGACTATGAAATTGAAAATTCAAAATGACATATTTATGTTCAAATATATTTGAGGTGAGAATTTTCCAAGGTAGTTCGTGCATTCCCAGGAGCTAGGAAAGAACACCTACATTAAAACAAAATAATG